>CM059600.1:306814744-311814744 GCA_030412105.1 Cyclura pinguis
CACCAAGTTCTGATTTAAGGTAACAATCCCATTATAGAATCATAGAATCATAGAGTCGGAAGAGACCCCAGGGGCCATCCAGTCCAACCCCCTGCTATGCAGGAATACACATCAAAGCACTGCCGACAGATGGCCATCCAGCCTCTGCTTAAAAACCACCAAAGAAGGAGACTCCACCACACTCCGAGGAAGCACGTTCCACTGCCAGACAACTCTGACCATCAGGAAGTTCTTCCTCAGGTTCAAGTGGAATCTCCTTTCCTGCAGCTTGAATCCATTGCTCCTTGTCCTAGTTTCTGGAGCAGTTGAAAACAAGCCCACTCCCTCCTCGACATGACATCCCTTCAAATATTTAAACATGGCTATCATGTCCATGTTTAAATATTTGAAGGGATGTCATGTTGAGGAAAGAGTGGGCTTATCAGCCTCCACTTACCATAAAATTGGTTCTTTACCAGTTTTCACATCTGGGTCCCCTAATAAAGTCAATTTGGCATGGGCCTTGGGTCAAATTGCAATTGACAAGACAATATTTTCCACAGTGTAGCAAACCCTGCCCTGTTTTATAAAATAAGTACTGTCCATTTGAACAGAGATGCCAGAAATGAAGACTCCAATGTGTGTCCAAAACTAACAACATAATGGATATGCTTGATGATATATAAGAAGATCTGGAAGGATGAGCCTTCTTTTTTTGATTGTAATTTTCATCCTTTTCATTGAAATTGAAAGCAAAAATCTCCTTAAGTACATTCAGTTTTTGAAAATACTTGTAAGGTATAATTAGAGGAATTCTGTGTATAGCATAAAGGTTCTAGGTATAATATTCATTTTAATCGCATTTACCTTATCCCACAGACTCAGCATTAAGCCTGACCATCTCTCTAAATCTCATGCAATATCTTTTATCAGCTTACTTATATTAGATTAATCATCTGAGAGATAAATCCATAGGCATAATTATAGCCAAGTAAGTAATAGAATCTGGGCATTGTTAAAACTGCCACGGTTTAAATACAGTAGACTTCATCTTGTCTCCAACAGACAATATATCTGACCTAGACCAGTTAACTGAATACCTGGATATTTTACTAAAATATCAAAATCAACTGTATCAAAACAAGGTTTGAGTTCTTTAAAATAAAGAACAACCAAAAAAAAAAAATCATCTGAGATAAGACCATTGTAAATTCTAAACCAACATATACAAATCCATTGATCCTGGGAGTGTGTCCAATAACACATACTGAGGATTCCAAGCACAAATTGAGTATCAAAGGAGACAGTGGACATTCCTGGCCAGTACCCTGTTTAAATGTAAAAAAAGGTTTTAAAAAAATTGGTCATAACCCATGTTTCCAGATTGTATGTAATTTTTTATCCTTTTCAAAAAATAGTTTAGGAAACGCAATTAGTGCTGTAAAAATAAGTGGCCAGTAAATTTTATCAGAGACCTTCCCTTCATCTTAGGATATAAGGTCTGGCTGATCTGTTCTATCCAACTTCAGAGCAATCAAGTTCACAACCAGTTGAATATTATTGGCTCCCTGCCTGGGCAGGATTTGCCGAAGATGAAATGACCTTTTCTAATCTATTAGCTAAAATAGCCATTGATATTTTGATATCAACATTAAGTCAGTATATAGGGTGGTGATTTCACCTAGTTTTCTAAATGTATCTATATTTATTGTACAGATACATCATGGTATAGTAGTTTCTGTGTTGGACAAAGACTCTGGGCGACAAGACTTTGAATCCCCATTCAGCCATGGAAACCTAGTGAGTGACTTTAGATAAGTCACATTCTCTCAGCCTTACAGAAAGGCAATGGCAAACCTCCTCTGAAGAAATTTTACCAAGAAAACCCCTTGAGAGGCTCACATTATGGCTGGATTAAGTCAGAAATAACTTGAAGGCATACAACAATAACAATAACAACATAACAACAACAACAAAATGTTGTTCCTTTTTAAAAGTGGATACCCTTAACTATTTTACACCATTTGGTAAATATCTGTTATCTAATAGTTTATAGATAGGAGGGAGTGAAGAGAGGAGAAAGTAGACAATGGAAGCAGTGTTTTAGCTTAACTACTTTAATCCTGTCTTACAATTTAGGAAGAATTAAAAGTAATATTAAAATAAACAATAAATCAGTGAATAAAATTGAAAGAAAAACTAGAAATTTAACAGGCATTATCATCACATTAAAACCCACTTGGGCACATAGAAAGTTTTCCCCCAGCACTTAAAACTTTACAACATTAAGCAGAAGGTTTGCCTTCTTGAGGAGAATGTACGTGGCAGCATAACTACTTCAATGTTGCTACTAAAAGGCCCTTTCCTTGGTTGTCAGCCACCTAAATTCTAGGCAGTAGGTACTTTCTGAATGTTTAGATGCATTCCTAATTCCTGCTAATTTCCTAACCTGTTGATTTCCCTAGAGTACTTCATTTACCACATTCAACTCAACAGTGGTCCTTTCCACATGAGGCCAGGAATTGTTCCGTGCCGTTACTTACCGCTTCTTCTGGGCTCGAAACAACGCAGACTTTCCCTTAAGCCCTTCCGCAGGGCTCCTCTGTTTGTTCCAGGGTGATTCGGAGCAGTGCGAGGTCTTTAGATCGGCACTGGTGAGGCTGACAAAATGACGGCTTCCTGTTGTTTGTGGGTCCAGACCAACCGCTGAAGCTGACCATGCCCACAGCCCACCCTCCACTGATCGCAGGCTCTCATTGGTGCGAATCTGCGCATCTGCACAACTGAAAAGGAACAAATTGGCACACTCCAAAAAATTTAAAAACTGCTTTTTTCCGGTCTTCACATAGCACACTGAAGGACCACTTGGGGGCGTATTGAATCAGACTTAGGTGTGGAACTAAGGTAAATAGTCCGAACCTAGTGCGATCCAAGGTGCAGACAACCTCCGTGACAGGACACATTGGCCCGTCTTAATTTCCTCGTGCAGAAATGGCCACTGAGTGAGTGAATAAGATTACGTTTAAGAGATGCACAGTCTTAGGCCTTAGTCCTCTTGCAGCTCTCAGATGTACCTGCGACCACTGATGCAGACTCAAGTCGACTGAAGTAACTTCAGAGACTGAACGTGGAGTCAACTCAACAACAAATGACACATTGACTTGACTTGTGACTTGTATATTTTTTGTAACTAACTTCCTGCCCTTGGTTCACTAACGTAATTTTATGACTTTGAACAACTTTTTCTTGGTCACATGACAATCTGTCTCAAGCCTGAAGCGTGGGTGCACTTCTTGGAGGGGAATGGCAAACATGTTAGGCAACAGGCTTGAGGTCCGCTCGGCAGCCTGTCCCCTCTGCATATTGGAGGAGCCTTCTAAAACTTTTCCTAATACCAGCAGGCAAGACTCACCCCCAGAGCACAGGGCATGTTTCTTAGGGGGAAGCAGCAAATGTGTTAGGCAACAACTTGAGGATGAAGGATCCTTCCTTCTAAAGTTTTTGAAGCTTCAGTAATGGGGAATAAGAAGGATCCTGTTTCCCACTTCTGAAAAAGCCTTCAGCTTTGGAAATGGGTAGTAAGAAGGATCCTATTCCCCACTTCAGAAACTACAGACTCTTTTAAGCCCATTGACAGAAGTCTCCAGCCTGAGGAATGAGGAGTAATATGGATCCTATTCCCTACTTCTGAAGCTGCAGACCATTGTAAGACCATTGATTCCCCCACACACCCCACCACCACCTCTTTTTTTTTCTGTTAAAGTTGGCTCCCACATTTGAGACCTGACTTAAGATTTCACCTAAAAGTATCTTGCAAGGACTTGAGACTGAATTTTAGACTTGAAGGTAGAGACTTGCAACTTGACTTGAGACTTGGAGTAAAAGACTTAAATACATCACTGCCTGTGACTCTGGCCCTTTCCACATGTGTGTGGGGGGGGGGAACGGGCGAAAACACCCAAAAACAGAGCTTACCGGTAGCCGGGTAAGTCCGTCGCGACGTGGAGCAGCATCCCAAATGGTGGCTTCTGGTTGGTGGAGGCTCTCCACCAACCGGAGAAGTTCGCCAGCTGGAAGCCCGACCCTGGCAGATCTGCAGGCACGCACTTGCGCGCACCTGCAAATCCGCATCGGAGCCAGGCGACGGAGTGGCACCTTGAAAAAGAGGTTTTTAAAAAACACGCAGCGCGGCTAGTTCCGGCCGCTCCTGAGTGGATTCTGGTGTGGAACTACAAAAAGTAGTCCACGCCAGTCCACTCTACGGTGCAGAAGACCTCCATGAGAGGTCACTCTACACCGTTACAGAAACCCGGTGTGGAAATGGCCTCTGTTAGTCTGTTAAAAATTCTTTCCTCCAACCCAATGCTTTTATCTCCTGATTTTAGTCACTGGGCTAGGAAGTTACAAAAATGTTATGAACAAGGTCATACAACCAAAGTAGATGATTTAATCTGTAGAAACTAAAAGCAAGGGAGGGGGAGTAAAGTACCAGTTGAAACAGCCATTCCATTATTAACTCCCTGTCCTCTGGCATGCAGCCTACCCACTGACTTTGTCTTTGTCCCTGCTTGTCATGCTTGAAAAACATTAAGGTTTGCTTTCCTTGTGTACTATTAATTCCCATTAATTGGACTGATTAGAGATAAAATAAACTCAGAAGCATCCAAGGGCATTACCTGAGCAATGTTCTTGACATAGATCCTGGGGGTCATCACCTCAGCCTCTTTGCCCTGCATATGATTTCAGGCAAAATCCATTATTCATGTTAATTGTGTTGTTAAAGTGTGTGCTGCAGCATTGCCCTTTCGAAAATTGCTTTTAACTTTGCAAACCTTTTGTTCATTCATTTTATGCAAATAGTGACAATAAAGTGTAGGCCTCTCGTTTCAATAAAGCAAAACAAGAGCTTACTTTATTTTTAATGCAGCATTTAGGTTACAAACGTACAACCTCTGAAAAGTCATTGAATTTATTCTAACAGGCCACCTACAATGCGATTACTAGCTGGGCAGAGCAGCAAGACTCTATGAAACTTTATTTTACAAGTGGTGTCTCCAGGAGTCCATGAAATAAACAGCAGTAGGAGGCAGCATTTTTATTGCTTCTTCAGATTTCGTTTTTCTTTCATGATTACATGATAGATATAAAAAAGTGACGGTATTACTGGTTATGGAAAAAGAGAGCATTATAATGTTCCTCATATAACAAAGAGATTCAGCTTCTGGAATGGGATTTTAATGGGGGAAAATATTCAATATTTTTACTTAATCTTTAAGATTGACCTAAAAGAATTCTAAGCTGTATTTATTCAGAAGAGCTTAATTGGGGTCACCCCATCAGACACATGCAAGGACAATCAAGAAAAGACAAAGTCATTGCTGTAACACCGACTAGTGTAAAATAAGTTTTACTGCTGAACAGAAGATGTAGCAAGTGTTTCTTAGGAAAGAGGGCCCATTGTCACTCTGTTCACGGTGAAGGAGCCACGTCCACAGAGGGTATGCCCAGGGGCTACCATATTTCCCAAGTCTGTGTGTAACTATCTCCTTATCTTGGAACAGAGCTAAAGATCAGGTTTTACATACAGGGTTATTTGGGGTACCCAAAAAACTCAAAAAGAAAGCTCTTTTTCTATAGACAAAGTATGGTCTAATTTTAATTGTCTAGTTATAACTTTTCATGACAATTTAAGGTTGTAAGTCATGCACATACCCATGACAATCTTATCTGGTAACATTTGCCATGCCCACTGCATAGATGAATCCTGTTTTACAACTGTCCATTTCTTAAAGTGCAAGAAGCAAAACTGGGTTGCTTACAGGAGCACCTGTTATGATAATTCCCCCACTCAATTCCTCCATTATTTGAAGAAGATGCAGATGCAGAATCAGTCTTCTCTATTGGGATGCACAGGGTAAAAGTGCCAAATGACTCCACCTGTACTTCTGTTATTGCTCAGAGGGGTCCTGAAGACTCAGGTAAAGGGGAAATTTGTGGGTATAGTTCCTTGTCTTCAGAATTCTACTGTGTTCTTATAAGGTTTTTCTTCTTGATGCTCATCAAATTTTGTAAATTTCAGGCACTATGTGAAAATCTTTTTATGGCATCCCTGTGGTACAGTATATGCTTTGCCCACCAACCAACCAAACAAACAAACAAACAAAACCTAAATACAATCTCTGGCATCTTCAGGTGAATCTGGGCAAGACTTCTATTTGAAATTTTGTATGGCTACTCTCAAACACTGTAGACCAGCCTCTCCAACTAGCACCCTCCATGTGTTGTTTGGCTACAGTTCCCAGTATTCCCAGCCATTTGTCATGTTGGCTAAATCAGATGGGAGCTGAAACTCAAAAGATCTGATCAGTACCACATTGAGGAATGCTGGTATAAGATGATACTAAGCTAAATGGACCAGCAATCCCAATCTGTATAAGACAGATTCCTGTCTTCAGTTCCAGTACACATTGTAATGTTACTCATAGTAGAACTGAGTTCAGTCCATTTAGAAAGAAAGAAAGAAAGAAAGAAAGAAAGAAAGAAAGAAAGAAAGAAAGAAAGAACCTAAGCCAGCAGTACAGAGCAAAAAAAAAAAAAAAAACTCAACTAAATATTTTCTTTTCAAGACAATATTCTTGCCCTGAAATTCCTTGAAGCCCAAAGGAGATGGGCTGAGCCTTGAGACCTGAGCAATCTATTCTCAAAAAATAATCTCTTCTTTACATTTTGGTGAAGCTGCAAACTCCAAATTCATAATCATATTATGAAATTATAATATGCTAGGGTCCAAAAAAATGGTAATAAAGCAACTTTGATTATAGCCAGCAAACTTTAACCTCCAGAGATGGCTAATATATAAAAATAAATGATGAATTTCTGGGTTATAAATTTAAAAATATAAATTGCATGTTTTACTACTTGAGAGATCCCTCTTGTCTTGCTGTTTGTTTTGCTAGGAAATCATTAAAGTGTCTATTTCTTTTATCACTAGCAAAACTACCTAGCTTCACTTGGATTCAAAACCCATTCATCCCACTATTAGCCCAGTGCTCTTATTTTTCTTTTTCCCACTCCAATTTCTTTTCAACTTGCTGTTTCTCTCACCACACTTGTGCTCATGTGGCCTGTACCAGCCTGGGTTATGAACCCTTTGTCACCCACATCTCAGTCATGTTCCCCTTTTCTCCTGCCCTATCTTTTCTCTCTTTCTTACTCTTGTCTCTTTCCCTCATTGGTCTTTCCTTCCACTCCAATGATTGCTCATCCTTTCCATTGTCTAGCTCTGCCCCCTATCCTTACTAAGCAGAAAGTGTCTCATTCAGTCTTGCCGTTATCTAGTTCCCTGCATTCACACAGCATGATTGGCATAGTGTAAAAATTTGCTTGTTACGTAAATCATGTGGTAGAAACTGAGAGGGTTGACTAGCATTATCACTATCCACCACACATTGCTAATTTCTCACTCAGAAGAACTCCTTGTTTCAATGTTCTAACATTTTTTGCATACAATGTACAGGCACAACACCTGAAGCCTAAGTGCCCCCCACAACTCCTTTCTCACATGTTGTCCTCACAAAGAACATCTCCTGTCTGGTTAAGATCTGTAGGAGATGCAGCTATCCAACAGATATAGCTTTCCCAGGTAAGAAAAATGGTTGGAGTCCTGCTTGAGAAATCTAAAATTATCCAACTGTGCCAACACACAGCTTTGTTATTGCCAGCACATATTTATTATGTGCTGTTTCTCCATGGAAAAACCACACTCAAGCCTAGTTTACAGAGACATCAAAAAAACAACACTATTTCCAGATAATTCAGCAAGAAATTGCAAGTCAAGATTTAAATCAGTATACAACAAACATATCACAGTAATAAAAATAAATTAAACAACCCATTAATAATTTATACTATGGTCTAATTAAATACCAAAACAGCACCAAGACATCACTTCATCCAGTGGAAAATATTGTCTCAGCAGCAATGCCTAAATCAACATTTAGCCAGTATCATGTTCTCTACGCATCTTCCAACACAGCAGGTTTTATCACTATCTTTGTAACTAATATGCCAAGCCCTGCCTTCTTAGACAAAAGAACAGGCTGTTTTATTCATATTAACATAATTTAAGAGAGGGGGGGCAGAGCCAAATAGCAACAAAAATATATTCTCTAGAAAGCTGAAATTAAATATTGGCACAGCCACAACACTTAAAGAAGAACTCACTTTCATGGTCTAGCCCCTGCAGCTAGCTTTCCCAGATGAGATAGAAATAGACAAAACAGAAGACTGTTGGTCTTGCTGAACTTACACTTAGATGACCTTCAGGCAGTCTTTTGCAACGTGCCAGTGGGTAGTGAGAGCCACTGTGGTGTAGTGGTTTGAGTGTTGGAGACCAGAGTTAGAATCCCCACTCTTTCATGGAAACCCACTGGGTGATCATGGGCAAGTCATATTCCCTCAGCCTCAGAGGAAGGTGCTAGTAAACTCCCTCTGAACAAATCTTGCCAAGATAACCCCATGATAGGTTCACATCCAGGTTGCCATAAGCTGGAAATGATTTGAAGGCACATAAGAGCAACAACAACCATCAGTCCAGATGAAAATGGACCAGAGAGAAAGCCAGACCCTATATATTTCAGAACTTTCCTGCTCAGTCATGGAAACCTAATAGGTGGCCTTGGGCAAGTTACACTCAGTCAGCCCCAGAGAAAATAATTTGAAAGAACACTGTTAAATCCTGATCGTGGAGAAGAGCAGATAGTTCAGTGCATTCTAATTTGAGATGAAAACAATATTCACCATTAATAATTTCACGCTTAAAAATGGGTTTCCCAAAACTCAGGAAACCTGGTCAGGAAGAATAACACAAAGTTATTCACCTAGTGTTTCACATCACAAAATACCCATCTTTTACATGAAAGTTGTGCATTTTTGTTCAAAAACCCACACATTTTCTGCGCAAAAAAAAATTCTGTTTCTTAAGTTTTGCAAAAATTGTTGGATTTTTTTTAAAATAACATCTAGAAATTTTGCACAAGAAATTGGGATCCAAACACCTTCATTTCTGGCATGAAAATTTGTGTTTTATGCAAGAAATACAGTTTCCACAAACCCATGATTTTGTGCAAAATTAGTGAGTTTTACATAAAACATGACTTTTCTACATATAATCCCACATGTGTTCTGGTAAGTTAGTGTATGCATGTACAAAAAGCATGTTTTCATGCAGAAAAAAAATGGATTTTTAAGAAGAAAAACTGTATCAGAAACGCACATGGACTTTTTTTCCCATGAAAATCATGAGGATTGTTCAAAAAACACTAATTCTGAAAAAAAAGCATTTTATACAAAAACTATGTTTTAACACACACACACACACACACACACAGCAATGATATTCTATGGTATGCTTAGTTACAAATGAGTAGCTAAGTACAGTATCCTGCCCTTCAAGCCCACCTTAACAGTCAGCAGCCCCATGGAGCAAAGAACATCTGTCCAGCTGCTGATCGGGATCCAAGGTGGATGCCATTTTCTTCCTCTCCCATCAGTAAACAAGGCTGGAATGAGGAATTGTACAAGGGTCCTGCTTCTGATTGTTACAATCTTGCTTGCTGGTGGGAGGCAGTTGGAAATGTTCTCCTCCTTGCAGCCTGATCGGTGTCTGAACAGACCTCTTTCATGCAATGTAGCTGCTGGCTGGTAAGTTGGGCTTGTGGGGGATATTATACTCATGGCAAAAGTTTATGACTACATAGTCTTTCTGTGAAAACCAGAAATTTTACACACTATCCATGTGGGAATATGGAAACTGGTAATTGTTTTTGCTTTTGGTGCAGAAAATGAGGGGGGGTTCCGCAAAACCTTATGATTTTCCCCGAAAAAATCAAGTGCACAGAATAATTTCCCAAAACAACTTCAAAATGTGATAATATGAGACCAGAATTGCACAGAAATATTTTTTTTTTCCCTCATGGAGAAAACTGCAGAAATTGTTCAGCCTCACATATGAGGAGAAATTCTATTTAAATTTCATTCCTAGTTTGAACTGAAAATCACAGAGACAGAGGCAGATTTAGATAAGTCCAACCTGAGACCAGTCATGCATTAAAACTCCCTGGACAAACTCTTTCTCATATAATATTGCTTGAATTTTATGGAATGTGACCTATATCTAGGATTTGTTCTGAAATTTTAATACAGCACACCAGGTTATTCTTACATTTTACCTCCTTGTCTATGCAAGTCAACTGTGGATTTCTACTGTACACTAAGCATAAAGAAACACAAAAGGAGCATGTGAGCTATTTTCCTTGGAGAGGGGTTCAGAATTTATGTGCTCGGACTCATTCATTTATTCATACCTCCATAGATATTATGAATCTAACCAGCATAACGAAGCTGTATTATGAGACCCCAGTTGATTTAAGAACTTCCTCCCCTTGTACAAATCTTTGCATTCCCTTTTCCTGTTGCGTTTCTTGGCAACAGGTAGTAAAAGTAAGTGTAGATGGATAACTGGAAAATTATAAATAGCAAGTATTTGTCCTTTTCTTCTCTCATTGCCAATAAAATCAAGAGAGCCCCACTTTGGGAAGAGGTAAGCAGTGACAAATCCACTTTCCATTCATCTTAATGAAAAGGCTACAAGATCAGAGGCTGACTCAGAAGCCAATAAACAGGGACAATCTCATAAATTAAATTGATGCTATGAGCCGATAACAACAAAAAAAGAAAAAAGAAAGCAGCTTCTTAGCATATTAAGGTACAAAATTAAGTATCAATGTTATGTAAACATTTTGTTTTACTTCATTCATATTATTATGATTAACATTTACAGTGAAAATCCTAAAGAATAGAGGAGATGGGCTTATTAAAAAAATGATGTTTTCCCTAGATCCTGGGCTATTCTTAATCTTATGCTAATAGTTACAGTGGGTGAAACTGGATGGGGTCTATCCACTGGCAGAATGGGCACCATTGGGAGAATGACCCAACCAACTCCCACCCAACACAAAGAGATGCAATCCTGTTGCACAAACGGAAGCCCTCTTGCATGATATTGGAGGCCATGTATTTTTGTTTTATTAGTTTGTATTTTGTGGTTTCCATTCAGTAAAATTAAGTTATTCTTAAGGATCCAGATTCTGTCTCTTCAGATTTCTGGGTTGAATCCTGGAAGATTCCCCAACTCCCAATATGGTTCAGAAAGATTCCCATTAACCTCCTGCCATCCCCTCTTAGCATCATAGCATAGTGAATTTCAGATCATTATGCTGTTGCAATATGAACCTGGTTGTGATCACTAGATCTTGTAATTCTTAGTCCAGATACCCTCCTACATTTCTGCAGATGAAAACTGAGACAAGTGTGGCCAAGCAACATCAGAGTGTTGTCAAGATGGCAAAAGTTGTAAGTGAAGAAGAGCACACAAGCTAAGAGAGGAGGCCACAGTTTGCTTTTGCTTTAGCCTACTGGAAAGGGCAAAAACACTCCCATCTCTCCCGCTTGCTGAGTTAACTGAGTGTGAACTATGGCCATTTCCACACTAGACTGTTTGTAGTGCTATTATTCCACTTTCAACATCTTATGGAATCGTGGGGTTTGCAGTTTAGGGAGGGACATTTAGAATTCTCAGCCAGAGAGCTCTTTGGCCTCAGTAAACTACAAACCCCAGAATTCCATAGGATGTTGAAAGTGGAATAATAGCACTATAACAGTCTAGTGCAGAAATGGCCTATGGCTTCACTTTGAACTCTATTTGAAGCAAATAAAGTAGGCTGGGGACAAATGGGAGAGGTGTTTGAATGAGAGGGAAACTGGGACATCTAAAAAGCAGCTGAAAAGATTGTCGAAAATAATATTAATCATGACTGTCCTTGACAAATCAGTACAGTTGGATGGTATGAATCCAGGTTTCGCAAAATTAGGTATCAGAATCAAATTGACTGTGGTAAGGATAAGAATTAAAGTATGTGAGTATTCCCTGAGGGGATGCATAAAGAAGTCATATTCAACAAATTGACCTCATATTACAACAAATCCAAATAACTGCTGCCTTACCAATTCAGCAGAGACCTGAAAGCTGTTCCCCAGGACTAGGGAAATGAGTTTTTTTTTTCTCTCTCTTATTCAAATGATAGACCTTGAGTTCTTTCTACCCTGAATTTTTTTAAAAAAAAGATAAAATATGAATGTTAATAATCCCAAAACAAACTGAAATAAAATTCACACCCCCACCTCTGTCTGCACTGGAGGATTTCAATTGTACAGCTGTTTCCAGAATGGAGGGGAGCATGTATGCCTACCTACTACAGAAGTGTCAACGTTGAGAAGCCTCCCAGGAAAGAAAGGTCACCAACTTCATGCGATACTAATAGGCTTGAACACACAGGAATTCAATCCCATAGTTTTAAGAGTTGAACACTGAAAGAGAGCAGCGGGTTGGGGTGGACAGTTGCGCCAGTTTTACTTATTCCCACACTCAGGTTTTTTCTTTAAAAAAAGAATACTCAAATTATGTCCATCCATAAAATATTATAATTTGTGAATTTTGATAAATTCTTTTCCCAATTTTCCATCCTTGTTACTCTTGAACTATAGGCAATAACTGATTAATCAGCTGATAGCTTCTGTGCACCCTGTCCTTCTGCAGAAAACCTGTTTTCATAAACTGAAAAGAATGGTAAGCTCATGGCTTCTTAGGCCATGGGGGGAATATATGGATGTTTGTTTTCTGAACAAATGTCAAGATCAGTCAGTGGGAAAGTGAAGCATTTTCATGGTGCATGTGTCTGTGAGCCAAGAATACTAAAGAAATAGGAAAGCATATTTCTTTCTCCCTTTTTCATTAGCATAGTTTCAGCAGCATTCTTTACAGTTCTATGGGGAACTAACTCGGTGAGCTTAAGTGTGGCATAACTGGAGAAGGTCATGACCTCTGTGTGTTTATTGTGCTGTGGTGCCCATGTTTTACATACAAATGCAGCCTTTCACTGATGGAAGCAGTATATCTTTTCCAGTGCAACTTGAAGAAACTGATACCTAAACTGAAATTGACTGGCAAATGATAATAATATCTGAGTCAGAACTAGAGCCAGTGTGATGTGGGGGTGGGGGAGCAGGGCCTGGTTATCCAGAAGGTGGCCTGGGGTCTAAGCATGTTGTATGTGGGTTTTTGTTTTGTTTTTGTTTGGTTTTAATCTTTGGAGCAGACCAGTCCAAAAGACCATATTTTTTGATCCAGTGAGAACAGAAAGAGTGGGTGCCAGCCATGCACACCACAGCCCTATCCCCATACATTCCAGACACAATAAAATGGCCTGAAATTACAGACCAAATTCTGTGGAATCCCAATTTTGGCCAGCTCAACTGGCAAGCATTCTTCGTGCTCTCAGGTCTACCGGCAAGTAAAACGAGTAGCACACATAAGGCAGGCTTAGGCAGGCCTATATAAAGCCTGCTTCACATCTTATAAGAGGAAGGCCTCTTCCAAGATTCCTGGGCTTGCATGAATCATAGAATCATAGAGTTGGAAGAGACCACAGGGGCCATCCAGTCCAACCCCCTGCTATACAGGAACACACATCAAAGCATTCTCAACAAATGGCCATCCAGCCTCTACTTAAAAACCTCCAAAAAAGGAGACTCCATCACACTCTGAGGCAGCATATTCCACTGCGGGACAGCTCTGGCCATCAGGAAGTTCTTCCTGAGGTTCAGGTGGAATCTCCTTTCCTGCAGCTGGAATCCATTCCTCTTTATCCCAGCCTCTGGAGCAGCGGAAAACAAGCCAGCTCCCTCCTTGACATGATATCCCTTCAAATATTTAAACATGGCTATCATGTCCCCTCTTAACCTTCTCTTCTGCAGACTAAATGTACCCAGCTCCCTAAACCGCTCCGCATAGGGCATGGCTTCCAGACCTTTCACCATTTTGGTTGCCCTCCACTAGACCCACTCCAGCTTGTCGATATCCTTCTTAAAACTGAGGTGCCAAGAACTGGACACAGTATTCCAAATGAGGTCTAATTAATACAGAATAGAGTGGTACCATTAGCTCCCTTGATCTGGACACCATACCCCTATTGATGCAACCAAGAATCATATTGGCTTTCTTGATTGCCGCATCACACTGCTGACTCATGTTCAGCTTGTGATCTACCAAGACTGCTAGATCCCTTTCACATGTACTGTTATCCAGCCATGTGTGCCCCATCCTATATTTGTGCATTCCATTTTTTCTGCCTAAGTGTAGGATCTTACATTTGTCTCTGTTGAAATTCATTTTGTTAGCTTTGGCCCAGCTCTCCAATTTGTCAAGGTCATTTTGAATTTTGATCCTGTCCTCTGCCATATTAGATAACCCATGAGATTGTCCATGAGAGCCTGGAACTTTCACAAGAAGCCCTCATCTCAGGAGACTTGAGAACAGGTTTATACAGCCCTGCCTCATGTGTTCTGGCCTGTTATGAGCTGGTCTGGCAACAAAGAAGGCTGTTCCATATTACTGTTTGAAAAACCTGGTGACTCTAACTATGGAGCCCCCATCTTCCCAAACTTTTTTCCCACTGGTGCCCAAACCCACTGTTGGTTATAACCCACAAGGCCTTCTTTAGACATTTGATTTATAAATCTACTATGGTAACTAACCTATTGCAAATGATGATGATGGTGATGATGAAAATGAAAATGACAATGATGATGACAAAAACATGTGGTTGCTAACACTAGGTCACCCTTGATATTTATCAGGAAATGTCATTATTTCAGACTGGCCTCCTAGAATGGTTAATATTACCAGTAGACCCAAGCAGTGGTGCGATGATGCTTTGGGTCACACTGCTCAGCATGTCATTACAATTAGTTGTCTTAAAGGTACGTTTCCAAGCTCTGCTTCTGGGATCAAAGGCAGGATGCTTCCGCATACTAATTGCTGGGGGAAATGAGTGGGAGGGCACAATTGCATTTACCTTCTGCTTTGGGCAGTGGCAGTTGCTGGCTCGGCTGCCACAAGGGCAGTAAAGCAGCTATCCAAGTTGCTTAACTCTTATCTTTGTGCTATAAAATATGGAGTGTATGAAAAGCTAAAAGTCTCTATGAAAATGTTGAGTGCCTTGGCTGCCCCCTTTACATCTCAGAGTTAAAGCCACTGCAGATACACCACAATGCTGCTATTAAAGTCAACAGCTGACACTGGCATGTGAGTTTACCATTAATATCTCCTTTGCCACTATAGCAGAATGCAGGACTAGACAGGTCTTAGGTCTAATCTAGTGCAAATTTTCTTAGCTCTTTGGCAGAATAAACAGTATAGCCCATGATAGCAAGTGTGGTGTAGTACTGGAATAGGATTCTGGAAGCCAGGGTTAGGGTTGGGTTAGGTTTACCTTCTTGTCGCCATGACTTGAAAGCACACAACAACGGCAGCCCACAATTATTTTTCATTACTCTGTCTATCCTGTGTTCTACACAGTGAAGATTTAGATGGGATGGAGAGACTGAGGGTTTGTATTAGCCATAAGTGGAGTAAGAGTGGGAGAGAGTAGAAAGAGAAAAGAGGAATGGAAGAAGAGGAAAAAGCAGCTCTGTTTACTTTATGGTGCTGTCTGAGACAGAGAAGAAATGCAGCTGTGTTAGACAGCATCATCGTTACTTACGCTGGTTTTCAAATGATCCTGTGTCAACACCTCTCTTTCTCAGGGGATAATCCTGTCCCTGATTTCACTTTCCATACATCTGAGTAGCTCTTATCGTTCACATCTGATCAATATTTTCTTAGCTGTTTAAAAAAAAGCAGATTGTCTTGTACGTAAGCACATACTGTGCTGTTGTTTGTGCACTGATATAGTGAAGCAGAGGGTACCTAAATCATTAATGCTCTAGACAACCTAGCCTGCTTTCTGTTCATATTCTGATTTCTCTTGATGGCTCCCTCTTTTTGAAATCCCTAAGCAGCTTTAAAACAGCTGCTTGTCATTTTTATTGTTGGTATGCTGTTTTCCAAAAGCATCTGTCACAAAACAATACAAAGGCAACCCCTCTTTTTAATCATCTTTCCCTGTTCTTACATGTATCGGATTTAAAAAGAGACCAGGAAAAATAAGATACCTAGTTCGATGCATTTCAGAAGAATAACACAGGAATCAAATGTTTCTGAGTAATCCTCATACATTTTTAAAAAATGTTTGCAAGTATTCCATATGAATCTCAGGTTGTCACATTTGCTATGTGAATGATTGCAAAATCTGTCCTAAAAGAACATTGGTGCCATGTTGTATAGAACTGGCACTAAATTAGTAAATATGAATATCCAGACCTCCCATTAGACAGGATAAAGCAATTGTTTCAAATGGTAGATACCGGGGTAGCAGCAGGAATCCTGCACACAACTGTTTCTCATGGGTCTCCTTGCTCTTCCCTCTCTTAGAGAACTGAACTGTTTCTCCTTCACTCTTAAACTGGTGCATGGCCTTTGAGTGTGGTGGAAAGTGCTACCTCACTACCAGTTAGCAGTCTGTATTGGTCTGTAGGGCCTAATCCATTCAGGTTCTGCTCAGTTTAGGTTCAAAGGACATACTGAAATAAAACTAAGCCACTGAAGGCATGAGGTATAGCTTTATTGGTGACAAATGGAAGGGGATGCAGAAACAAAAAAACAGAAGCAAAGAAAGTGTTCTCACATACCTTCAACTGAATGGACACAGACTCAAATGCACATGGTCCCCAGGTCGGTACTGCTAAATGTTTTCTTTGCTCCAGATGGGTTTGCAAGCTTTTGGGCAAGAATCTGATATTTTCCCTTCCACAAGTGTGGGACAAAAGAAACTCCTCCCAAGTGGCTGTTGTATACCCAAGTAGGGTTGGCTTTCTAGAAGCTTTCTAGAAGGTTTGGAAGGGATATTGTTTTTCCTTCCTGCCACCCTGAGAATAAGAGAGGAGGAAGATTACAGCTCATAGAGAAAAAAGCTTTTTATTAGCACCATCCAGTACAATCACCTTTGCTACATCTTTGCTTACCTTTAGGCTTGAACCTCTTTACTGAATTACTCAAGCAGAGTACACTGAAACTATGAAACATGTCCTTTAAAAGTAAGCTCATGTGGATGTGTAATTATATTATATTGTAACAAAAGTGTATGGCTGGATGAGAAGTCCAGTTACTAAAAACTCTTCACCAGTCTTCCACAAATGCAACTCAATATACACAGTCCGGTCAGCTTCTGGACATAGAATGAAAGGACCACCATCTTGTCCTTTGCCTCAGGCAGCAGAATGTCTTGGGATGGACTTGCTGAAAATCATTTTATGGATACCCAGTTCCATAGCTCCAGTAAACTGTGGTCTATATGAAATGTCACTGGATTGTATAAGGCCCTTTCCGCATGTGGGGGGCGAAACGGGTGAAAACACCCTAAAACGGAGCTTACCGGCAGTCGGGTAAGTCCGTCGCCACGCAGAGCAGCACGAGCTCGCTGCTCCGCAGTCCTCCGGTGTCCCAAACGGCGGCTTCTGGTTGGTGGAGGCTCTCCACCAACTGGAGAAGCTCGCCAGCCGGAAGCCCGCCCCCGGCAGATCTGCAGGCACGCATTTGCACGCGCCTGCAAATCCACGTCGGAGCCGGGTGACGGAGCAGCACGGGGCTGCGCACTCTGTGCTTTTTAAAAACCTCGAAAAAGAGGTTTTTAAAAAACACGCAGCGCGGCTAGTTCCGGCTGCTCCTGAGTGGATTCTGGTGTGGAACAACAAAAAGTAGTCCACGCCAGTCCACTCTACGGTGCAGAAGACCTCCGTGAGAGGTCGCTCTGCACCATTACAGAAGCCCGGTGCGGAAATGGCCTAAGATGTTTATGGGAACTCTACCATAGAAAACTTGTATGAATAGGGGCAGGGCAGGCCAACAGACTGTGCAATGACAACCTAGCCTCAAGATGATAAATTATGAATGACAGTCACCCAGTGTACATGAGGGCAAATGGGATTATGACTTTCTTATGAAATAGAATTGGTAAGGCCCTCCTGTCTACTCCAGCAATCTGAAATTCCAGCCAGAGAGACAATTCTAGCACTGCGATGTTGTAAACCTGAATATCAGAGAACCTAGAACTGCTTGATGCCAGTGTCTTACATCTACCATCAGTCATCACTACCTGCTAATCATAAGCATATCAAGTTCTACTGTTTAAACTGCATAGACACCTCACAAAAGGATCTTGCTTGCTTGTTCTGCCCTCAGCTACATAGCTGCTTTTTAAGTGCCTGTAACTATGTGTATTTTGCAAATTTAAGACCCTGAAATAAGGCATTAACAGGAAACTGTGATCAACAGGGGGGAATAGGAATCAAGAATGCAAGAATAGGAATCAAGTGTTAAACGCAAAACCTGAAGTCCAGATTTCTGATAGAGAAGTGCTAGAAGTACTGGCTTAAAATCAGAGTCTGGGCATTTAGCCACACTAATACATGACAAGAGATAACAGCAGCTGTTCAGCTGAGAGCTATAGTAAATAGGTGATGTAACCAGATGTAGAGAAGAATGGTCTTCACAAAAGAGTAATAAAAAAAGGCTAATAAGTTATAGAAAAGAATGAGACTCCAAACTTGCCTCAACACAAGAAAACTTAGTCATCAACACAAGAGATCTTAGGCCATTTCTGCACTTGTCTGTTATAGTGCTATTATTTAACTTTCAACATCCTATAGAATTCTGGGGTTTGCAATTTGGGGAGGGGAGGCCCCTCCCTAAATAGCAAACCCCACGATTCCATAAGATGTTAAAAGTGGAATAAAAGCACTATAATAGGCTAGTGTGGAAATGCCCCCCACCCGTCATGCTTGAAGGCAAACACAACAAAACAGGAGGTTTGTTTTAATGGCCGATAAGATAAACATACTTAAAGGTCATTGGCTGGGAAATGTCAACAGACTAGTTGCAAACTCTATAAAAGCTACCTCCAGGCAGATAAACACCAAGCTCTCCCTGACTGTTTCCAATAGTTTCAAATATAGCTGTTCCTAATAGCTATTCTCTTCTCAGCTGAGTACCATTCTCTTAAAATGCTGGAAACAGAAAGAGATACTCCTTTGTGGAACCTGTCAGTATTAAATGTATTTTTATCTGATAGATAAATGGCTGGCTGAACTGAAATGTGAAATCCTAGGCAGCTGAATATGTTATAATATAATGTAAGATGCTGATTCCTTACCAGTGTGGATGCTACAAGTAGCCTGTTAGAGATACAACAGATGCCTGTTTAGAAACGTACAAGTCTCTTTACAAGATGTCTGTTTAAGGATGAATGAGTTTCTTTACAACTGATATGAAATTGAAGTCCAGACTGGGACATCGCTGTTAAATGTTTAATCCTCCCCGAGGGGAATGTACAAATAATATATGTATATAAAATATGTATATGTTTGTGTGTGTATATATGTGTGTGTGTGTGTGTGTGTGTGTGTATGTATATCTATGTATATGTATGTATGCATATTGAGTTGATTGCCTTAATATACAAAAGTCAAAGTTTGTATGTTTGTTTGTCTGTGTCATATAAGTGGCTGCCTGAGGAGATTCTATGGTATCCTGGGGTTTGCAGTTTAGGGAGGGGCCTTTATTATTCTCAGACAGAGAGCTCTTGAGCCTGGCCAGTTGATATGGAGATGAGGCCTAGCAGCAAGGAGGAGGGCAGTGTATTCCCTCAGGAAACCAACCTCTGCATGTTAATAACCTTGAATACAGATTGGATTGGGGAATATGGGAAAAAGTTACAGATGCTGGACAAAACAGTGTGGGGAATTAGAGACACAAGATCTCAAATCTTTCTAACAAGTATTACCTATGAGAAAATAAAATCCTGGGGAACGGCAGGTATCTACATTAGTAAACTAAAGGATTGGAAAATCACCTGTCTATCCTTCTGTCTTAACCTGGGTTCCAAACATTAAGAGAGTCTTCAGGGGAGTGTTGATGTTAGCCTGCCTGTTTGAACAATACCATTATTCATTAATTGGAAGCTCAAATAATCAGAAGGTGGACTATGGCCCTTTCCACATGTGGGGGGGGAACGGGCGAAAATGCCCAAAAACGGAGCTTACCGGCAGCCGAGTAAGTCCGTCGCAATGCGGAGCAGCGCGAGCTTGCTGCTCCGCAGTCCTCCAGCGTCCCAAATGGTGGCTTCCGGTTGGTGGAGGCTCTCCACCAACCGGAGAAGCTCGCCAGCTGGAAACCCGCCCCCAGCAGATCTGCAGGCACGCATTTGCACACGCCTGCAAATCCACGTCGGAGCCGGGCGACGGAGCGGCGCGGGGCTGCGCGCTCCGTGCTTTTTAAAAACCTCGAAAAAGAGGTTTTTAAAAAACACGCAGCGTGGCTAGTTCCGGCCGCTCCTGAGTGGATTCTGGTGTGGAACTACAAAAAGTAGTCCACGCCAGTCCACTCTACGGTGTAGAAGACCTCCGTCAGAGGTCGCTCTGCACCGTTACAGAAGCCCAGTGTGGAAATGGCCTATATAGAACTCCAACTGGATAAAATGACAAAATGGCAAAGAACCCTAAATCTTTCAGATAAATATAAAGATAACAGGTGGGGGAATCACACCTGATTCAAGCTCCTTTTGACCTCTAGGTAAAGATCAATAATTAGACAAATTGTTAAGACCCCCAAAATAGGCAGTAGTCTCAGTATCAAGACCGAGTTGCAATGTTGCAGAGGTTGCAAGAAGGTGGCCATCTGACCATAACAGTTCCAATGTTTTCTTTTTCTATATTTAACCAATATGATTTCAACTACTGATTTAGAGAAACATTACGTTCTGGATACTATTAATTTCAGTGGAACTTAAGCACATTAAGCTCTCTCCAAAATGTGACCAAGGCCTTCCATCCTAAATAAAATGTATGACATCTGTCAATAGGTATGACATTAAGGAGCTTGGGGACAGAGAGAGGAGATGGCTTCTATAATATAAAAACCCTTCTCCACCATTTTTCTTTAAAACAACTCTTTATTCTGGCAACTATGTTCTTTTCCCTGCATTAAAGTATATAAGCAAATTAAATTTTAATGCTGCTGGGCATTACCCAAAACATTAAAATTAATTATTCAAATTCAATCTGTAATCCAATTTTACAGAAAGTTTCCTAAGCATTGCATTTTGACCATCAAAGCAATACTTTAAAAAAAAAAAAAAATTCAGCCTTGAGGTGAGTATTCGTTGAGCAATTTGATATTATGTCTTTTTATGTGGTTGGCTCCATATTGTGAAACAGACTACAAGAAAGAAAACATCATGAAACAGGCTAATAAAGCATTGCCCAAACAGTGCCTATAAAATTGGTTGTTTTCAGCACAACAGTGTATTATGTTAATCAGCATGTGGAAAGGATATAAATGGCTGCCTTGCCTTCCTGTTATTTGTATATTAATTATTTTATAGCTTAAAATTTACTGCCACATAGCCTAAAAAACTTAGGAGTAGCTATTTGCTGGGATTTTACAATTCACAAACTGCCATTAACTACTCTCATTAAACTAATTTAAACGTTTTTAACAGGATGGTTAGTACTGAAGATAAACAATACTACTTGACTTCCAAATTATGTAAATAACACAAACTAGGGCCTAGAGAAACCTAGAGGCATATACAGAATAAGGCCATTTCCACACCGGGCTTCTGTAACGGTGCAGAGCGACCTCTGACAGAGGTCTTCTACACCGTAGAGTGGACTGGCGTGGACTACTTTTTGTAGTTCCACACCAGAATCCACTCAGGAGCGGCCGGAACTAGCCACGCTGCGTGTTTTTTAAAAACCTCTTTTTCGAGGTTTTTAAAAAGCACGGAGTGCGCAGCCCCGTGCCGCTCCATCGCCCGGCTCCGACGCGGATTTGCAGGTGCGCGCAAGTGCATGCCTGCAGATCTGCTGGGGGGGGGCTTCCAGCTGGTGAGCTTCTTCGGTTGGTGGAGAGCCTCCACCAACCAGAAGCTGCCATTTGGGACGCCAGAGGACTGCGGAGCAGCGAGCTCGAGCTGCTCCGCGTCGCGACGGACTTGCCCGGCTGCCGGTAAGCTCCGTTTTTGGGCATTTTCGCCCGTTCCCCCCCACACACATGTGGAAAGGGCCTAAGATAACTATTTGCCTTGCTTGGAATGAAGAATGGACAGGCTAACTTAAATTGCAGTTTGTGTGTGTGTGTGTGTGTGTGTGTGTGTCTATATCTCAGCAAGACAAAATTATGTGCTGGGCGTGATTATTGTATCAGGATTCCACATAGCTCACTAGCATCAACCCTGTGAGTTTGTGCTTTCTTTCTATCATTCTTTCTGCCATAACTAATCATATTGCCAAAATAGCTTTGGCACTCTGCAACTGTCACTTAGGCCATTTCCGCACCGTACCTCCTTCCAGTGATGTCCCATTGTGATGTCCCAGCAGCACCTTTGCCAGAATGGGAGCACAACATGAATGCTCCCCTCTGCACCCAGCTGGCTCCCTGCAGAAAGCAGCACAAGTGGCACACATCTTCAGTCTGCAGTGCAGCCAGCCTCTTTCCCATGCTGCACTGGGGAAGGAAGCACCTATATCATGCTTCCCTCTGCCCTGTTCGTCATGGCCACTGGGGATGGGAGAGTCTCACAATCATGGGCTATTAACAGATTGTTTTCTATTAATGGACTATCCCACAATCATGATGGGTGGGGACACATTGGCAGCAGGACTGTGACAACGCTGTGTGAAAACATGACTTGCCAATCACTACCAACTCATCCCCATCACGGGAAAGTGACCCCATGTGGAAATGACCTTAGTGACCAAAGGCCTGATTGGATAAAAAGCTCATTACTTGAGAGTAGAAAGAGAGAAGGAAGGAGGCCAGGCTACTTCCACAAGGGAGCTCTACAGCCTCAGAGCAGTTACCAAGAAGATCCTTTCTTGTATCTTCACTAAACATGGCTATGGATGTATTATGACCGGGCTACCTCCAAACATCTCAAAAGCCAGGCAAACCTTGTAGATCTTTAGTCTGTCATTTTTTCTTTGGGCATTCTGTCCACATGCCTTCCCTATCCCCTTCGCCTTTGAGTTCCCTGGCTCCATGCTTCTATCACACTGCTTGGCTTGGAACCTGACCTCTGATCTTCTCTTCCTCCAGGTAAATTCTATTGCGCTATAAGAGATGGGGCCATTAAAAGAAAAGACCCCTGCTGATACAGCTCCAATTCAATGTGTACACAGCCACCTTTCAGTTTGTTCTGATTAGAACTGGTTTTTTGCACCAACTAGGCATCTTGTAGCTTGAAAGCTCAGCCTTCTCTGGTTAGAAAAATTGATAGATGGCTTCAGCTTTCTATCATCCATTATTGCCTCTCATCTTTCTCCAAAATTGAGATAGAAAGAACACTCACTTTTGTTTCTTAGACAAAAAAAAAAAAGGAAAAGGAAAAAAAAGTGTGGGGGGGTTGTTTGGTATTCATTTGTACATCCAGAAGTATTTTGTGAAATTGTTCTGTAAAAAATACACATGCAATTTTTTTTTATTTTTGTGAAAACCATAGAATCTTATGCAAAGATAGAAACTGGGTGTTTTTTTGTGCAGAATTGTTTTCTGTGTGTTTTTCCCAGCAAAAAAACACTTCCTAGAAATACATTCATGTTTCTGTGGAAAACTGGTGCTTTTGTGGGGAAAAAAATTGTGCGATCCCCTGCAGGGGTGTTGTTAGAAATGGAGTTTTTCATGTGAGAAGTGTGAGGGTTTTTTTAAAAAAACAAAAACTTGCTTTTTGTGAAAAGAAGAACTTTCAAAATACACATAGATTTTTGTGCAAAAATCATAGAGAGGTTTTTTTTTCTGACACAAAACCCAGCAACTATCTTGTTTCTCAGCATAATAAACCATACATATTTGTGGGCATAATATTTTCTTCACACTTTTCAGAATGTGTGAAAACTGTACCGAAATAGTCATGTCTTCCCATAGCAGGAAGAAAAGTGCATAAATTATTTGTCTTTACACATGATGGCAAAATAATCAAACACTGATATGTTGTCTCAAATATAAGGGTTGGGGTTTTTGTTTTGTTTTTACTTAAGCTTTTTTGTTTTGCTTTGTGTTTTTGTATAGAAGAAGAATCTGGTGTGTATGATGTGTGAACAGAAGCATTTGAGTGTTCAAGCTGAACATTCACAGAACCCTATTTGAGCTGCTATACCTTCTGCTCCAGATCCCTGGAAAAGCTTTACATAGGATTATGGGACTCTGCTGAATAAGGCATGTTGTCATGTGGAAGATCCCTCCAAAATCAGGCAAAAGGATTTTCTATAGGCAAAATCACTAGCAGACAACATTGTTGATTCCTCATGTTTTGGCTAGAACATATTACGTTTTAACGACAATGCTGGTCTGATATGAACAGTCTTCCATCTTTCCCACTGCCTTTATCTTTTTGTACTTGGTATTGGTGCATTGCTTCCTGTACTAATAGCAATGCCTTCCATTTGGTCTTAACAGCTATAACAACATAAAAATATTACAGTGAGGTGATAGTTCAGTCAAAGAGTTAACTATGATCACACACAAATAAACAATGGAAGGTTACTGCCTTTCCATGCTGTTGGACTGAGAATTTGACAGTAGTTTTTCTGTGTTAAAGGCTACTGCTGCTGTCATTCTATATAATGCGTGGGCCCTATTTTACTAGAAACAGCATGCCCTGCTGACGAGTCATTCATTGTTAATCACTATTTATCACTGCAATTAGTAAAGCAATCTTCCGTGTGCCAGTACCATAAGGTTCACTGAGAATTTATAGAGCACAGACCAGCCTTAAGTCTGGCATCTTAACCACATTTGGCTGAAAATAAGACTCTCTCATTTCAGTATGGCATATTTCAAAGTAAGGGCCAGTTCATACAGACACCGTGTAGCCATTTTTGTCACTTTGGGTAATTTGCAGTTTATTTGTAGGGAAAGTCACCTCATGATGTGGCAAAAATCCTAGCCCATTTTAGTAAAGTGCTTGTTTTCATTGTATTTTTTTTTTTTTTTTTTTTTTTTTTTTTTTTTGGTGTTTATTCTTGTGAAGCACTTTAAAAATTATGGTGGTGTGGATGATAATAATGGTGTAACAGAAGTAAGACAGTTATGTACAGAAGTGTATAGCTGTCTCTAAGGGCTGAATTAGATATGATTGGATGCACTTTTTCAACATAGCGGGACCAGTTCTGTACTTTTTAACACATTCAATGAGTGCTCTGTAGTGTACAGACCAGCACTATGACCCACTTCTCATTTAAGCTGAATGGATTCTCATTCACATCACGATTGTATTGAACAATGTGATTGTATTGAACTCAGTTCTGAATGAACATGGATGAAAAATGTTTACTCAGAAGTCATTCTACTGACATCACACGTACACCGTATGTTTTAGGTAGAAGTCTTTGCCTTACTCTTACTGACTTGCTTTCTTAGAACTACGCTGGTCACTTCTTTCCAAGTATACATAATTAAAATCATACTACCAAATAACTTGGGTTAAATAGATTTCAGATCAAGATATAATTTATCAAAGGAAACAATGCATTTTATATGTTGTTATTGTGTGCCTTCAAGTCATTTCTGACTTATGACAACCCTAAAGCAAACCTATCATGGTGTTTTCTGGTGCTGAGAGTCTGTGATGCACCCAAGGTTAACCGGGTGGTTTCCATGGCCAAGTGGGGAATTGAAGTCTGGTCTCCATGGTCATAGTTCAGTGCTCAAACCAGTACACCACACTGGCTCTCACACAACACTGGATCTCAGGAGTAATACTTTGAAACTCATTTCATACAAAGGTCTAAGAAGATCCAAGTCCAAATACCCTTTAGGAATATAATCTTTCAATTCAGGTAGTCATATTGAGTCTGTGGCTTACTGGGTCATTCTTTCAATGGCTGCTTTAAAAATATTTTAGGCCTTTTTTAGCCCTATTTCCATAGCTATAATTTATGCTTCAGAAAGGGTGAACAGAAATTCTGACATAGTGCTGTTACTCATCTTTTGCCTTCAGTAGTAGGGTGGAATAATAATTTGACAATAATTAATATACTCTGTAATGCTTTACTCTTCATTGTAAAAGTATTATGTAGGACAGTTTCTTGCACATTTAGCCCCAATTTTCTCTCTGCCTCTGCATCTCTCCCTTGATCAACCTTGAGGACAGGCAAAACGTCATTTGTCCAATACGCACATCTCCTTGTCAGTTTCTGGAAACAATTGCTTTAATGACCTGTGAGAATGAATTTGTGTTGGAGGCTGAAAAGATGCAAAAGAATAGGAGAGAATAGGAGGCTTTACTCCTTTGCTTAGCCAGAGTTCATGCATAAAGTATGTTATGTACCAATGATTTAAGATGAAATTTGCCACTTGCTCCATGGATCTGAGAATTCAATGAAGGGGTAAGGAACCGTTGTCCATCCAGACATTTTGAACTAGTTTCCACAGTCTGTTACTCTTGGCTGTACTTAATGGGGATTAGGGAAGTCCCAAACATCTGCAGGACCAAAGATTTCCAACTCTAATAGATATGATGGAATAGTGTTGCCACACTGTATACTGATTTTCATCAGTATGATCATTTAGCACGTTGCAAGTTGTAATGTCATTCTTCTTACTTGACCCTTTTCAAATTATCTTTTTAGAACTGGTATATAACATAATGGTTAAACGGCTAAGCTACAGACTGGAGAATAACTAGCCTGACTCTCATCTCTGTGAATTCACTAGGTGGCCTCAGGCAACCCACTCTCAGCTTCAGTCAATCCCATATTGATTACAGGGGGTTATAACTGGTTTGCCTTAAAGCAGCCCATGGATTTCATGTTCATCTGTCCATTTTTCCATTCAAGGAGTCATGATTCTCCTCTAAACCAAGGTCCACCTCCATGTTTTGATTTTAAAAAGTGAAAAATTGGAGGGGGGATTAAACCAGAAATAAACTTGTGACCACTTTCAGTTTCAGAATGGAGTGCAGTCTGCAGTGGGTTCACCAGGTGGATAATTGGCTCTTGAACACTGTGATTTTGCCCAGCCATGCTTGAAAGAGATACTTGCCCTTTGTTGTTGTGTGCTTTGAAATTGCTTCCAACTTATGATGACCCTAAGGCTAATCTATCATGGGGTTTTCTGGGGGCTGTGAGTGTGTGACATGCCCAAGATCACTCAGTGGGTTTCCATGGCCAAGCGGGGAATCGAACTCTGATCTCCAGGGTTGTAGTCCAACGCTCAAACCACTACAATACACTGGCTCTAAAAATGCACAGGAAAAAAATGCATAAAGGATAAAGATATCAATGACTATCATATAAGGTGGTTATATACTTCTTCCAGGAAGAAAACTGTGTCAGTCCCTGGGAAAAGTTCATGAGAAAGAGGTACTGCCTTCATCTCTCCCTTGTAGGTTTCCTATGAGACCCTCATTGTCCCTATAAATAAACTGTCTAGATAGACTTTTGTCCTGACTCAGAAGAGCTCTCCTTACATTTGTATTTTTCTGTAAGGGTTAAAGCTAGATAATACTACTTGAGGGCAAACACTATACTGTATCTGGTTTACGTTTAGTAATCCGCACTGCAAAGAGATAACATGCATTTGGAGAGAATGTCTGTGCTGGAGTACACATGATTGTTTGGACAAATCGAAACAAGGCAGCTTAGGAGTAGCAGCTAAGAAATGGCATTCAGAATCAAAATGTCGTAAGTGAAAATGTGGCTTTCCTTATTATCAGTCCTCTATATCTAATATGACTTATCACATCTTGTAGTATTACTGGGAAAAACCGTGTTTTGATCATTGGGGAAAAAAATAAGAAAATGGGGAACTTGTGGCCCTTCAGATGTTTTAACCCTGTAAATCCCATCAGGTTTAACCACCTTAGCTAATGGTGAAAGATTATGGGAATGAAAGTCCAAGGCCATTTCTGCACGATGGAGCTGATCCACTGTGGTGACAGGATGGCAGCGGTCTGTGGGTAGTGCTTCTGCACGATGACATTGCAGTCCCACTGCCATCTTGTCCCCATGTGTCACACTCACACAGTATTTGTCAAACAGAAAAAATCCATCTGTGCTGCCACTCGCGTGACACTTCCATTGCCACTGACCATTCAGAAGGGTAGGAAGCACAGTGGCAGCACTTCCTTCCCCAGTGCAGCAATGGAAACTGCCCAACTGCGCTGTAGAAGGAAGAGGCATGGCCATCACACTCCCTTCTGTAGGAAGCTGATTAAGTGCAGAGGGGAGCATTTCCATCATGCTCCCTTCCCTGCCAGGGCTGTGACAGAAAGACTCGCATGAGACCTATCATGTGGAAAAGGCCCAAGAGTATCTGGAGGTTTCCCTAACCCTGAGATAAATGCTGGGAACTGTTATTATGAAGGGAAAGGGAATAAAGCTGATTTATTAAAATGTGACATTTCAATGACATTAGACTTGTCATTTGTCCCAGTGTATATAACTTGTCTGTCATATTCTTAGTCAGTTGCAGTTCTCTCAAAGGAATCAAGACAAAGCAGTATGGTGCTCATTTAAAAAATGGCTCATAAAGGAGGACAGAAAGTGGGCAAATTATGTTACAGACATCCATATACCATAACGCAGAGGAAGCACCTGTTAGGGAGATTCCAAAAGTGTGTCAGAATACCCCCTGGAGCTTCCCTTGGGCTGATGCAATATGATATGACAAAGCCCTCCCAGGAAAGGTGTGCCAAAGATGCTTTTATTCTGATCCAAAAGCAACACCTCTGCTGATTCAGTCTGCACAGCAATGCATTCATAATATGTAAGTGGGACATTTGCTCCTGGAAATGCATTTAAAGTACATAAAATGAATGTAATTTATGGAAATATTGTCTGAGTTGGTGATGTAGGTAGGAGTGTAAGTGTCAACTTGCAAGAGAACCAACATTTTGCCTTGTATTCCTTGCTTTAATTTTCCTTTCATAGCACTTACTGATGTGTCTGCAACTCATAAAAGAGACTGCATAACATTACAGTAACTGGAAAAAAAATAATCACTAAACTCACCAAGTTTTATTTCCAGAATTATCATAAGTTTTGTGATAGACTTCTCTGGGATGTTTTTGTGTCAGTTGCAATATTTAGATAAACAACTTTTCAGAGATTTGGGAAATACCATGTAAATTATTTGTCAAGTGTGCCTTTTTAAAATAACATGGTTTAAGTTAAATTATATAACACTAATCAACAACTTAAATGTCTTTATCCAGTCCCTGTGGTAGGTTTATATTGTATTTTTGGATGGGGTTTACAGCTTGTATGCATGCTTATTTAAAGTTTGTATCGATTTTCAAAGCAACTTCAATCTTTTGAATGCTGTTGTTACTGCCCTGGCTAGCCCGAGCTTGTGGGATATGAAGATATCTCTTGATATCAATAATTCAGCCTCACATACCCATTCCCCTCCACGTGCTTGCGAGGCCCCCAGACAAGCACACATACAGGCTCGGCCGATAATCGCCGTAATATTCCAACACAATACAGGCAGGCCAGAAATAGCCGACTCGCAGCTTCAGGAGACCTCAAGGCAAGTACCTCAATTAGGTATGCACGCAACTTTCAAAAGATCCTCTGCCCCGCACTGGCAGCTTGATGATCTGACTAAGTACTCTGCATTTGCATACTGGCTACCCTATTGACAATTTGGCTATAACTCAATCATTCAAATTCTGACCTTTCGGAGGCTTTGTCTCCAGCCCCAAATCTATTGTTTTCCCCAAGTCCGACCTAGCCTGCGGTCACAATTCTCCTTATAAAAACCCCTGACTTTGAGCGCTTCCTCGGATCGCTCTTGGCTTCCATCCCGCCTTGCTGTCACTCTGTCCAGCGAGCCTTCCCTTCAGCTCCACGTGCTGAGATCCACGCTCCCCGTCTTCTCCGCTTCCAACTGGGCTTCAGGACAGGTGAAGTATCACCCAAACCAACAACTCCTCTAAAAATCCCTCTATCCCACTCCAACCTTTATTTCCTTAGTTATCTGTGTGAGTGTGCTGCATACACTGTTTGATTGTGTTTTAATAAAACCACATTTATTATTTCAACTTCTGTGTGCTCTTTGACTTGGCCTGACCCTGTAAACATAGGGTTCAAGAACTCGCTACGTTACCCCGCCCCTCGTATTGCTAGGCTGTGCTCTTGGCTAATTTCCCCAACTTATAAAATTGAGAGGGCATTTAGGTGTCCCTTCCGGGACCCCCAGGAATCAGGGTAACACTGTAATGACCTATTTCTAAAGTTACCTATATTTGAAAGCTATCAGTGGTGTTGAATGCATAAGATATGCTGAAACAGGCATGAGCCACAAAGAACAAGTTCAAGCGTTCTGAGGTCTGCAGGCAAGGACAGCCCAAAATACCTTGCTGCCTGAGGCAAAGTATAAAATAGCACTTCCCCACCCCTCTTATCTAATTTCTTATACAGAAAGCTATTGAACTGGCAGTTATATCTTGCTTCAACACAAACAAATCATAATCTCTGCCCTGGACTCACAGCGTTTTTCATTTTTACTTAAACTGGCTGGAAAAGGGAGGTTGGTTTGGAATTTGACTTGGTCAGGTTAGCAGGCGGCACATGTACCTGTGGAAAATAGCCAATTACATCCAAGAGTAGTTGCAATACAGTGTAGTAGTGTCCTTTGCCAAGAAAGCATGCTGTCCTCTATTTTAATTCCCCAATAGCCCTTGATCTAGCTGATCTCTGCACTAGAGGCCATTAGCATGATATACCGTTACAACTGCAGCATTGCCATTCACATAATGCTGTTGGAATAGGAATGCTGTTTTCCGCACCCTTCCGCCTTCAGCGAATGAGTAGCGGTATTGCCGCCGGTGTTCCTTCTACATCACAGCATTCTTGGCCACTCCCTATCCCCACCTTCATCCCATCCCACTGCCCCTGATTGGTTGTCGGGGGGGGGATTGTTTTGTTTTGTTTCTCTTTGGAAGCCGTACTAAACACTGCCATACACTATTGCATTTTCATGCTATAATGCCTAACAATGTGTTTTAAAAAAATAAATAAGTTTTAACTCAAAGGAGAACTTTCAAATAAACACAAAGAGGTGATAGATTTCAAAGTTACCATGCCATGGGAGTCACTGAGAGACAAGCTGTGCAGGTGCACAGCCCCCTCGCTGCTGGATTTGTGATGACTAAAAGTGCTATAAAGCACTATAGCAGCACCACAGTGAACTGGCTGATGGGCTTGAAGCATTAATGGAGGCTCTTAATGGATTTTTTTTCCTGGAAATACAATGTGCCAGTTTTGCAGTGCTTGGGGACAGGATAACAGCTGGATATTGAAGACGTTGTGCAGTAGCACAGCTCCTGAACTGGTAACAACCTACTGCTATGGTGGTATAGCAACTTCATGTGGAAATGGCCATAGTCTCAGTCTGACACATTGGAAATGAACTGAATAAATGGCTTGCTCATTCACTGCAAGAGGTTGTGTGTGTGAGAGAGAGAGAGAGAGAGACATAGACAGACAGACAGAGAGGCCCATTTAGACCACTTCTCAGACAAGTGTCAATTGTGACCATTCCTGGTAGACCTTACTAAGGCACATAAGCTTTAGCATTTGCCTCAATATGGTGTCTTTATGCAGAGTTGCCAGCATCCAGAGCTTGGAAAAGTTACTTTGGGGATACGGCACCTAGCACTTCATGTGTTCTTGTCCAAAAAGTAATATTTCCAACCTCTGGCAGCAATCTCTGCTTGAAGATTTCTAGTAGGAGAGAGTCTTCCACCATCCAACACAACCTGTTCTACTCTTGTACAGCTTGTACCACAGGAAGCTTGTACCAATTGCATGTTTAAACAAAAGCCACAAAGATTCTGAAGAGGAAGCCCAATCTAGACTGCAGGCAAGGTGCAAGATCACTATGTGAAGAGGAGGAGGTAGATGAGAGTAAGCTTACCCATTTTGCCTCACTTCCAAGGAAAGCCTATAGATGGGGGAGACATCTACATAAGTTTTGTTGTTTTTAATTTGTCTGCTCTTACTAAGACATATAGTAAAATGAGAACTGTTTGTAGAGATGAAATACAAATACAACTACATTCTAATCTTTATAGTGCTGCAGAACTTTAGTTTATGGTTTCCTAGAGGCTAACAGATGAACCCGTTTTTTAATGGAGTATCAAAACGTGCTAATAACTTTCAGCAGACAACGCATTAAACCTTGGACATAGCCCAGGTAAGCAGTAGCGAGCATGGACATGAATCCAAAGGGTGTTTCGTTGTTCACAGTAGAAGGAAAACTGTTTTATACAAAGTTTTGTATGAGAGTTATGACTTAGTTACTTCCATTCCCATGCTCTCTGTCAGTTTATAGCTGCAAGGTGTTGCCTCTGGGGAATGTTTATGTTTTTATATCTAAACCTTTACCTTAATAGCTTAAGGTTTGGGTTGTTTTATACTTTACTTCATTCTTTCTTTTCTTTCTTTCACTTCCGGTTTCTTTCTTCCACAGATCAGGTTTTGTTCTTACTCTAAAGATTCCTTAGAAGCTCAGAGAGACCTTATCAGTGGATAAATTCTTAGATCAATAACTCAATGCGTGCTGTATCTGTACTTCACAATTACTCCACCCCATTTTAATAGTCATGGCTCAGTCTTAAGGAACTGTGAGATTTCTAGTTATAAAACACTTATAATTGTAAGTTACTTAAAACTGTCTGCTAGGAAACTTTTACACTATAGTTCTCTTGAACTATAGTTCCCAAGGTACTCTGACATACCATCCAACATTTTGCAGATGAAAACCAGGCTAGGTGTGCCCAAGCAATATCAAAGTGTGGTCAAGATGGTCAAAATTATTAAGGATAATGAAGAACACACGAGCTAGGAAAGGCTGCACCAGTTTGCCTTTTCCCAAGCCTACTGGAAAGATTCTACCTCTTCCACTCCTCTCCCCCTCCTGAGTTAACTGAATGCACAACTACTTTTGCACTTAGAACACTGTCTGCAGCAATTGGGGTAACCTGAGGATAAATGAGAGAAATGGGAGGAGGAGAGAGAAAGTGGGACATTTCAAAAGCAGTTGAAAAAGTGGGATGAAAGAGGATTAACTGAGATTGTGCTGCCAAATTGGGATAGTGGGCATGTTCTGCATGCCTTTTTACACTGTGCAATACATAGATTTAATCCTCAATCATTGTATTGGTACCTTCTAAGCACTTTGTCAAGCTTCCTTCCTCCAAAAAATCACACAGAATGTACCACTGAATAAAGGCTTTTTCTAGAGACAGAATGAACACTGAATGGATTTCTAACTGTGGTTCTCCAGATGTTCTTGGCCTACCATTTCCATACACCTTCACCATTAATGATCCGTTATGGAAGTTGCAGTACAAAAGAAGTATGGAGGATCCCAGCTGTCCACCCCCACTTTAGGGCCTTCCCCTAGTTTTTCAAACACATTCCCTCCTCCCCTGGTATTTTGGAGGCACTAATTATAATGCACCTGTTTAAGAGTGACCTCTTTTTTATAGTTTTTAAAAACTGTCTGTGCTGCTGAATTTGCAAATTGTGTTTTCAGCTTTATGTTTCAAGAACTGCATTTTCAACCCAACCTAATTTCTGCAATTCTACTTTTCATTATTTTTATTAAAGAAAACAAAAAACTCATTCCATTTTGACAAGTATTTTTTGTGAGCTTGCTATTTGTAAGGTCTGCCAGTGTGATTTTTGTCTCCTCTTCTGGGCAAAGCATTCCTCTCCAGATAACGTTGGAATGAAAATGTCTGCCTTAGCCAGCATAGTCCTTAGTGATGTATGTTGGGAGCTGCATTCCTTTTTTAAAAATTTATTTTTATTAAAACAAAGAAAAAAGAAGCAAAGAAGCAACAAAACCACAAAACAGTATATAAAACTACAAACAACAATAAGAATAAAAGCAAATAATAATAAAAGCAAAAAAACTAAGAAAGCCACAAACATCTATCAAAAGACTAAAAATTGGTCTCTGCCGTTGTTGCATACAATCCATAGTAAATAATTGTACTTAACTATTAGAACATTATTCAAAATCTAGGTTAACTTTATCATTAATAATCCTTGCTATCTTACTTAGAAACTAAATTTACCTGGAGTAAAAAAAAAAAAAATAAGAAGAAAAAATACTTCAATCGTACACAATTGCTACCATGAATCTATTATTTTAAGTAAACTTGATTCCAAACATTTGTATCATAATGGAGGTGCATCCCAACAACATCTAGAAGACTACCTTTTCTCTTGGCGTTTTGAAAGCGCATTAGGCATGCTCCCTCCCCCCTTCAGCTCCCGACGTACCGCATGACGTTCCGGCTGACCAGGTGCTATCACGACCGTGGGTAGTGCTGAAGTCGCGTTTTTTCATTTTCGCCTGAAAGGCGAAAATAACCTCCTTTTCACGCATCACTCGCATGACCAGCGGGCCTGCGGGGCCCTTGTCTGGTGTGGTTTCGCAAAGGACCTGGGAGTGGGCGGGGTGCGGGCAGTCCCAGCTACCTGTCTGTCACGCAGCAACTCCCAGGGGAAGTTCTGCAGGGACGCCGCTGCCCCCATGGCAGCAGGGAACACTGCCCGACACGTCACCGCAAGAGCCCACCCCGGGGTTGCGTCACCACACTCAAGATAACAGCAGCCCCTGGGGTCTGGCCGACTATTTTTTTTAACAAAAAAACGGTGCTATCGTTAGCACGTTAGCACCGTAGCACGAATCAGCATCCCCTGAGGGCTGCAGGTCAGCCCAGTTCTCACAGCAGAGCAAAAACCCCACCCCCCGCCACTCCTATGGCCGTCCCACCTCCCACCCCAAACAACCTCTCCCCCGCCCCACACAAAAAACCACACACTACTGTTAAGAAACAAGAAAGATTTATTATACATACAGATGGAGACGTAACAGACAACACATGGTAGACATGAAGGAGGTAGACAAGGAAACATACAGGATCAAGGAACAGGCAATCACAAAAACAAGCAAACAGATACAAAACTATGTGCAACAGCCAATATACCACTATATACAACGGCCACCTCCAGTGACAGTTCAGCGGGGTCCCTTGACCTGCTTTTTCCACTGGAGCAGCTGAGCCATGTTCTGCTCCAGTGCAGCCAGGCGATGCGGAACCACCGCCTCTAGGTACCCCATCCGCTGAGCCACAGCTGTCGCCATGGCCTCGGCAGACCTCAGGAGGGTCTCATCTGCAGGGAAAAGACAAGTGGAAACAAGGTGTCAGTCCGGCCATGACAAGCCTGGCAGCGGCCCCAAAGTCATGCCCCAAGGGGTGGTGTGGCAGTAGCCACCCAGACACTCACATTCCCTCCTGTAGTACTCCTCTAATGAGGCCACCCGCTCCTCAAGCTCCCACACTCGCAGGAGCAAGTCCGGCACTGCGGGCAGCGCTGGCCCTTGGACGCCTCCAGCTGCACCTGTTGGAACAGCAGTCCATCACTGAGTGACCATGGGTGTGCAGGAGTTGCCTCAGCTCCCACAGTCAGCCACCGTCACTGCGGACGGGTCTGGGACAGGGGGACTCCTGTCAGAGCACCACCCTTCCTGCACTCACCTTCCTCACCAGCCGCCAACGCTGGAGAGGCTGCATGCCACACAGCTGTCCCCAGAGGCTCCACGCCAGCCATCCACTGCTGGAGGAGAATAGGTCCCTCTCCTGTCAGGGATGACACAACAGCAGAAGCTCAGGGAGGAATACTCCTCGAGCTTCCGTGTGCAGGGAAGCTGGGAGAGACGACCACACATGGCTGTGTGTGTGGCAGCAGACCAGTACCATCTCCACTCACCATGCGCATGGCTCGACCCCGCGCTGGGCGAGCTCCCGGCCCCGTCATCCACCATGCCAACGTCCTCCTCCGACGTGGTGGACAGTCCATGGGGAGTGGTTCCGGATGCAGCTGGGGAGGCGAAGACAACAAGATTAGCCACAGCTGCAGCCGCCCAGCCCTCCCCCCAAGAGGGGAGCGGTGAGCCCGGGCAGGATTCCCTGTCAACTGCACGAATGCAGTGTGGCTGCTGGGCACAGTAGACGGGGGGAATGGCAGCGGACAGCCCTGCTGGTCTGGGGGACTGCATGGCAGGACAGGAGTGCTCACCTGTACTGGCAGCCTCACCTGCCACAGGCGCGGGGGCACTGGCCTGGCGGAGCCTCACTGACATCCCCTCCCCCTCCAACAACTGGGAGGACTCTGGCAGAGGCCTCGTCTTGTGGCGAGCTGCAGGCAGGGGAACAAAGCGGAGCTCACCTGGGTGGCCAGGACAGAGACCACTGCACAGTCACTGCCAGGGGCTACGGCAACGCCCCCGAAGAGGGGCGCTGCTGCTGTCTCTGCACGGGCAGAGCCATGGGCAGGTGGGCCTGGGGAAACTACCTCCTCATCGCGTCCTGGGCTGCTCTGCAGCACGTGTAGGCACGCGGACCAAATGTCTCTGGGCTCCTATGGGAACAACAGAAGTGAGGGGATGGCAGTGAGGCAACTGACCCCCCATGGTTGTCCCTGTGGGCAGCCCTTTCAGGTGGCCACTCAGCCCTGAGGCCAGCAATGTGGCTGAGTGGCACGCGGAAGCGAGGTGGCACCATGGCCAGGACTTCCATGGCTCGGTTGCTGGGCCCCCCACCCCACCCACAGGGCCATGGTGGCATGGGAGCAGGGACAACGTGGGTATGTGGTTTGTCACTTACCGCCCTTGTGCCTCTCGGCCCACCTGGGCTTCCCAGCCGCCTTCCAGATCCGGAACATGGTGGCGAAGAACTTTGGCCAGGCATGAGGGGGTGGATGGCCACGGAAGAGCTCCATGGTGTCATAAAATTAACACTTGAGTGCCTTGAACTTGTTGGTGACCTGGGCCGCCGTCCTCTCGAAGCCCTTTGCTGTGAGGGCCGCCACTAGGCCCTCATGTAGGGCCTTGCTGGGCAGTGGAGTGCTCTTCATGAGCACATCCATGCCTTCGCTGGCCACGACGAGGGAAAGGAGGACCTTCACCTCGTCGTCGGCCCACAGGGTCCCCTCTCGCGGCATCTCCACACACACCACAGATGCATCACAGACACAACAGAGACACAACACATGACCACTCACACGCCACTCAACGGACACATTCGCCTCACCATTCAAACAGAAACTCACACTCACTCTGCCCCTAGCCCCAACGGTCCTGAGCTGGCCACTTCCTTCGCCCTCCAGGGGGCTTCACCAAACAGACACAGGTGTCATCAGCCAGCGACAGGCAGATGGCCCAGGCAGGCTGTCCTGAACATTTCTGAGGTCACCCATAGGGGCGACTGCCGGTCCCTTGCCAGGAGTTCATCGGTTCTATTGTTAGCACGTTAGTACGTGGGCAGGGGCTCTCCTGCCTGCCCTCGGTTCCAGTCGAAGCTCCGTGGCGAAACGTGTACCCCCTCGGTGCACGACACAAGGGCGGCATGGACACGCCCAGCTCCCCCGAGAGGGTGCAGTGCAGAGGCATAGCTTGGTGACCCACTGAGATCAAGGATCTCCTGGAGATCTGGGGGCAGCCGAGGTATCAGGAGCTCCTGCAAAGTAGCCAGAGGAACATGCAAGTGTTCAAGGAGATCGCAGCAGATATGGGACGGAGGGGACACCGACGGACGGCCGTGGAATGCAGGAACAAGATGAAAACAATGCACCACGAGTACCGCCGGGTCGTCACCCATAACCGCTTGACGTGAGTGAAGCCCGCTACCTGCCCCTACAATAGGCAACTCCATGCCATCCTGCGTGGGGATGCTAGTGTGGCCTTGAAGCGTGTGGCCTCCAGCCTCAAACTGGTCTGTGGCGGCAGCGGCGGTCGCATAGACACCAGGTTCGCTGCACCCGAGGAAGAGCCCATGGATGCTTCTCAGAGCATGGACAAGGGCCCTGCAGTGTCGACAGGTACAAACTTTCCTGGGGGGAGGGGCATCCCGGGCTGTCAGCAGTGACACGGGGGGGTGTCGGGCCAGGCCCCACTGCCAGGCACAGTGGAAGCGATGAGAGCTGGAGTTCCTCCCTGTGCCCGGGCTACCATCTCCCCTCTGGGCTGTTGGCTACCCGTGGGAACAGGCTGATCGGGAAAAATTCCTCTCGGGGTGAAGTGAGGGTCTCATGCCAGGAGCCGGGCAGTTCCCAGGCCTTGGGTGCAGGTGCATGTCCAGGACAACAGGGAGGCATCTGTACAGGAATGTGGGCTGCTGATAAGCGGCTCCCAGTCTGGCAGCCTTTGCAGTTAAGGAATGTCAACTGAGCGGGCATTGGGAAAACATGGCACAGTGGCTCATTAGTGGCTGCAGGAAGGGGGGGGAGGCTAAGGGTAGACTGAACTCAGGAGGCCTGGCCTGGAGAAGTAAGGCAGGTAACGTGATGACGTGTGCCACGGTGAGTGCCAGGCACCGGCTGCTGCAGCACGACCCCCGGTGGGGTCCCTGTGGCACTGTGCCACACCCTGGTGCTGCTGCCAGATGGGTTTGCCGCTGCCCATGACTGCTTGTGTGTGCGTGTCCTGCAGTAACATGGCACTCCATGGGCAATGTGTCCATGCCCACCCCACCGATTCTGAGGCCCCCTCTGTGCCCACGTGCCCCCTGTAGTCAACAGCCAGGCCCCTCCGTGCCACCCCAGGCATGCGTTGCAGACGTGGCCATGTTGCCATTGGGGACGGCCATTGGTGGCCAGGGCCACCAGGCATCAGCTGTCACTGTGTGCCAGGGGGCCTGTCACCATCCGTCCACCCAATTTGACAGTGTGTGGTGTCATGCTCTTGACAGGATCTGCAGCACGAGCAGAGGACATTACACCAGACGAGGACAGCATGGCAAGCTGCAGCCAACTCCTGCCTAGTGGTCGAGGCAGTGCGGGTAGTAGTGAGGGCGATGGCGGTGGCCAGGGAAGTGAGGGGTCGGCTGATGACAAGGATGCCATGTTAGAAGGCACAGCCACCGGTTCAGGGCTTCGTTGCCCTGGTAAGCATGATGACAAATGACCTCCACACCAATTCCAGGTGCTGCTGAGCCCTCCCATAGAGGCGCTGGCCACTGAAGCATAGGGGCTGGCAGCGTGGCACCTGTGCTGCAGGGGCCTATGTCCCCTCCTCGTGGCACTGCACATCCGGAAATGTGTAGCGACCCTACAGGGCGCCGGTGGGGGGGGATTGCTCTGCTCACTGGACTGTCAACTTCTCTGTGTTCCTTCCAGAGCCACCTCCAAATGAGAGTAGCAGCAGAACCACTGTCAGCGCTGCAGCAATGTCCCCCCGCTCAAGGATGGCAGCCGCTCGGGTGAGGGACCGGGCAGGGCATAGGGGCGAGGCAATCGCCATGGCCATCATGCAGCACTCACGGGAGCTGTATGATGCTTCGGCGGCCGAGCGGAGGGCAGACCAGAGAGGGATGGTGACGGCGCTGAGTGCGACCGATGCCATTCTCCAGCAACTGGTCGACACGTACAGGGAGAATATGGAGAAGAATGCAGAGGGCCAGGAGGATGTGGTGGAGGAGATGCAGAGCACGAACAGACTCATGTCAGCCATACTGCACAACCTGCAGTCTCGCCCTTCGGGCAGTGGTGCTACTCCGCTGTCTTCCTCTGTGGTCCCCTCCACATCGCAACAAGGGATGGCCGGGCTTCCCTCTGCTAGCCAGCTGCCTCCTGAGGGGCTGTCCCAGGAGGATCCTGCTGTTGGGAAGGGGGGACGTGTGAAAAAGAGAGTGCAGCACTATAGCCCATGATTTGGCTTGCCTTGCCTGAAGGGGGTGTGGAGGGCATCTCTGCTGGGAAGGGGAAGCTAACTGCTTGTCTGCTCTGTGCCTTCTGGTGCCCGGGTGGGGACCTGCTTCTGCACTGCTGGTGAGCTTTGTCGCTGGAGGCAGGCATGACACTACATCCGGCACTCGCTGTCTACCACGGGTTCCTTCTGATGACTGCCTGTCACCAACTAGGGGGACTACCTAATAAACGCATGTTCCTGCCACCGTGTCTGTGTTCTTCCTGCCTGGCAGCTGAGAGTGGATGTGACAGGGTGGCCTCAGTCATGGAAGTCTCTCTTGCATTGGCTACTCCTCCTAATGCCCTGTGATTTCCCCATGGCATGTCTCTCCCCCTCCCTCTGCTGATGGGGACCATGGATCATGTCGACAGCGCGAGTATGCTGTGCTTATGCCAGTGAGGGTCCACACACAGGTCATGGGGCATCATGTGTTCCATTTTATTCACAGAGGCAAAGGCAGATGCATTCAGAATACATGTTGTGCTTTCATGTTTGGTTACCGGATCCCCTCAGAGGGTCATGCATGCCTGCTGGCTGAGAGAGCATAGGCGGACAGAGGGCACGGTGTCTTTGCAGCTGCAGCTGGGGGCGGAGATGGTGGGTCAGCCAGCGATCATCCTGGCGATGGCATCCCTGACCCTCTGGCCCTCCCTCAGCCTCCTGTGATCGTGTGCCGTGTAGACATAGGCGCCTGGGGGAATGGTGACGGGTGCTGGCGGGCGGAGGTTGGGATGCAGTGTGTGGCCCTTGGTTTGACAGATGTTGTGCAGGACCACGCAGGCAGTGACGACCGGCAGGAAATTAGGCTCGGAGATGGTCAGTGGAGCTGACAGGCAGCCCCATCTGGCCTTCAGCCTACCAAAGGCATGCTCCATGACATTGCAGCACTGATTCAATACTCTGTTGTAGGCCATCTGCTGGGGGTCTAGCCGACCTCTGTAGGGCTTCATGAGCCACCGTCCCAAGGGGTGGGCTCCATCTGCTAAGATGACGGGGCCGCCCTGCACACCATGGATGGTGACAGTTGGGTTGCCACGGGCGAATTGCTTGGCCTCCATGGCCTGCCACAGGGCTGAGTGGCGGAAGACATGTGCATCATCGGTGCGACCTGTATACCCCAACTCAATATCCAGGAACTGTCCCGAATGATCTGTCAGGCCTTGCAGCAGGATGGAGAAGCTGTCCTTCCTGTTGAGGAACTCCTGTGCCCATCCTTTCCGGGGCCGTACAGGGATATGGGTCCTGTCCAGGGCGCCGATACACTGTGGGAATTCCATGGCCTCGAAGCCTTCCATGATCTAAGGGTGGGAAGGGAAAGTGCCATCAACAGGGGACATCAATGTATTAGGGGCATCAGTGACACCACTGGGACGTTGGATGGCTCGGGGAGGTGGGGACTGTCTGGCAGATTGAACTGCTGCCCCCCTGACTGGTGTCACCCTCCCACCAGCCCTGGCTATGCGTTCCTCGTGGCAGTGTGCCACCTGGGCTGTGGGGAAGGGAGGAGGCATGCTCCACAGCTGTGCATGACATGGCAGTCGCCAGATGGTCGTGCTTCCTGTTGCACAGCTGCTACCGCTGACTGGACTCACCGTGCTGTGGTTGCGCAGGCAGACGATGGTGCCCAGCAGGACATGTTCTATGGCGAGGCAGACTTCCACCCCGATCTCTGCCACCATCGAGATGCCAAGTCCAAAGGTGTTGGCGGTCTTCCTGTAGATTAGGGGAGTGGTGAGCCACCAGATCGTGATGGTGACCCGCTCCTCTACAGAGATGGGCACCCTCATGACAGTGGTGGTGCGCTGTAGGTGCGGGCGCAGATGTTCCACGATCTCAAAGAGGGTGGCCCGGGTAATTCTGAAGTGGTACAGCCACATTTCGTCATCCCAGGTCGCCAACACTTCCCGGAGCCACCAGTCCCGTCGGACAGGGGTCCTGACCCACCATCTCCGGGAGCGCGGGAGGGTTCCCAGCCAGGCATGCACGGCAACATGGGGATCAGCTGGCTGTTCCCTGTCGGTTGCTATGGCGGCAGTGGTGGCAGTGGCTGCTTGGGTGCAGACGGTGGCGGCCGCCTCCAGGATGGCTCTCCTGCCCCGTCACCGCTGTCTTGCCCTCCAGGCTTGCAGGGCAGTGGTGTTGTTCATATAGAGCTGTATGGCCAGTGTCCCAAGGAGCTCTGTCTGGTCAGGCTCCATGGCGAGTCATGGGGGTGGTGGAGAGGGCTGCAGCTGCAGCTGGGCCACAGCTGCAATCTGTCCTGCTAGTCTCCGCCTTTTCCAGAGCAGCCTGTTACGGGGGGGGGGACCCTTGCTACCGGTCTGCCCTTGGGGCTGCTGCGATGGCCTGTTGGCAGGATCTATCGTGCTAATGTTAGCATGATAGGCGGAAAAAAAATTTAAAAAAAGAAAACCCACCGCCCAATCAGGGGCGGTGGGGCGGGGACAGGGCGGGACCTAGGCATGGCCCAGGACGCTGACATGTGGAAGAGGCACTAGCTGGGGACTCGTGCTCTCTCGCAAATGCCCTACTGTGTGCGGACTGCAAGGGGCTCTCTTGTGATGTTTGTAATAGCGTGAGGGCTCTAGTTCATCGCACTATCGAGGTAAGGTGCGGAAAGGGCCTTCCGAATTTTGGTTACCCCTACTTTACAGCAACAGCAGCGTAGCTATACCAGTATTTTAAGCAACGACTAATGACCTTCATTGACAGATCATAGTAGTCAATCTTGAAGGCTGTAATCCTGTGCTCACTTTCCTTGGGAGTTTCATTCAAAAGATTTACTTCTGAATTGAGGAGACATGTTTAGGACTATTCTCTATCAAGATCAGCTACATGTGTCTTTCACTGAAGCAGTTAAGGACTAGTTTAATATTGTATATTTCAGAACAGTATTTTTCAGCTTAATGGTCATATAATTATATTTGAAGCATATTTAACATAGCACATGTGCAATTATAAAGAGTTCAGTAACCGTGTTAATTATTGATTCACTACCAGGTTTAGTCTCTTGGTGACAGAACACACAGACAGTAAAAAACGTCATAAGGACGAACAAGCAGCATCACTACCTGTGGTATATTACTGGAAAAAGAGTGATATTGATCTTATTGCTCACAGTTGTTCTCCTTCCTTCACTTTTGTGGTGAAAGGCTTTCATACTTGTATGAGCAACTTTTATATGTTGACAAGTTTCTAATTTGCATAACATTCTTGTAGCTTTAGGCATAGTGTGTATTTATGTCATTTCCTGTTTCTTCGTCTTAGCCACACTCTCTCTCTTCCTGCAATTCTACTACCAGCTGATCTGTAGTTAGCCTCTGTCAACCTCAGTTTGTTGTGTCCTTCCTCTCTTTCTCATGTTCGAAAAGCATATTAGCAGACCCTCTCACCATGAGATATAATATAGCATTTTAGTATTTGTAAGTAAAGCTTTCTTATGTATTTCAACAGAAAGACTTGTATGTTGTTGTTGTTGTTTCTTTCTTTGTCTGGTACATGTGTTCATCTGGGGTGAACTGGTATTCTGGTATCTGGTATTCTGCTTCACATTTTTAAAGTTCTCTCTGTTGTGTCTTCACTCAACAACAGAAGTCTCCTTTGTGGTGGTCTGGCTGCAGAATTCCCAGGCTGTTATATTTGTTACTCACTTGCTGCATGGTTATTTATTTACTTTGAAAGCTCAATGTCTCAGAATTGTATTTTCCATGGGATTATCCCTTCCAGATCAGGGTAAGTAGGACCACAATCCATACTTAAATCTGTCATTGAGCAATGTATTTCTCCCAAGCAAAATGCCACAAAAGTGTATAGGCTTCCAAGAACTTTTCATCAAGCTGGATGGCAGGGAAAAAACAAGTGGAGCGGGGGAGTGTCCAAAGGTAGTGATTCCCTCAGTAGTCCTGTCCTGGAAGATTAGGGAGTAATTCAGGAGCAAAATATCTTCCATGGCTGTAGTCTGAGAAAGCATGCTTAGCTTGTCACATTAGCATCCATTATTTGGAATATTCTCCCAGTCTAGGTTCAACCCCATGCTGGTTTTCTGCTTAAAATTGCCCATTGACTGGCTGTTTCTTCCTAAGTGTGCTGTTTACAGTAATAAATTCCTATTCTGATTTACCATCCAAGGAACTTAGGCTGTTGGTTGGTTTTTAAAAACGTAATTACAAATAAATATGAACCATACTTACCAGGGCCAAAAATAGCCAGGAAGGACCAATGATTCTGGATTAATACTAAAAATGTGTTTATTCCACCTTAAGTTTAGAGGTGGTACCCTTACAACAAGAAGCATTTCTTCTATAGTATATTTTAAGGCAAGTGTAAAGAAGAAGACAGTGGGGCTTAGATAGCAATAGTTGTAAATAGGATTCCAGTTATTCAACAGTATTTAAGAATGTGCAGTGTGTTGAAATATTTGCATTTGATCTCCAGAAGAGAAAAGGCAAGGAATAGAACAGAGGTAGTGGCGTCTAATTTACAAGTACACCATGCCCAAATCTACTTCCTACTTCCTCCTCCTACAGATGCTTCGATGGTCTTCTTTCTAGCTGAAACTGATGTTGAATAGCTTCACATTTCTTCTTAGGATGGAATTTCCAGCTGTATTTCACTTCTTGGTGGAAATTATAGTGAGTGCAGAACTACAAACTTTCTTAATTTGTAGATATCACTTACCATATATACTTGTGTATAATCAACCTCGTTTATAAATCGAGAGCAAGTTTAGGGGGGCAAAATTATGGATTTTGATGTGACCCATGGATAAGTAGAGGGTAGAAAGTCATTCCACGGAGAGGGGAAAGTGCCAGCCCCACCTCAGGGGGCCACAAGCCCCTAGTTGCCACTGCCTCCATTTTCCCTCCTAGGCATTCAAAAAAGCCTTTTGCTGCCCTACTCAGAGGGAATGGTTCCTTTTTTTTTATTAAAAAAAACTAAGGTACAGTATTAATTCCTCTTAAAAAAGGGGGGGCACCCTCTTCTCTGAGTAGAGTGGAAAAGACAAGAGCTTAATCCATCACAAAAGAACCTAAAATAAGCACTGACCCCCTTCTATTCTCTGTGTGCTCCAATGAGGAGTAGCACCATTTCCTACCCAGGCATTCAAAAAGGCCAGAAATGGTGGCACAGCAGAGAGAATATAGGGGATATAGGGTGCTTCTTTTAGGTTCTCCTGGGATGGATTGAGCTTTCACCTTTCACCACGCCACTCAGAGAAGGGAACGATTTCTTTTTTGATAAGAGTTAAGGTATAGTACTTACATTGATCCACAGATAAGTCAGCTCAGGTTTTTTGAGTCACTTTTTTGACTAAATTTTTTTAGTTTTATACATGAGTATATATAGTAAATATGTTCTGCCTGTCTTAATCAAGAGGTATGAATCAACTTTAATCTTGACATTAACCCAGTCCTGAAAGTAATAATCTTAGTTCATATTAATGCCATTATATTATGAAAATGTGTGTGTGTGTGTATGTATGTGTTCAGAAGAGTCGTTCTGATAATATCTTTAATGGCAATGGAAGTAACATTTATGAAGCTATGACATTCAGAGTGCTTCACATTTGAATTCAAAACAGGGGGACTTCGTCTTAATATTCAAAGGATTAAAAAGGTAATAAAGCTTTATTATCGCTCAGATCCAAAGACATTAAAAGCATCCTGGTAGCAAATGTTTTATTATTTAAAAGAACAAGTCCAAAAGCCTTGTGAGCTTGTCCCATGCATTATCTAAAGGATGGCAGTATTGTATGCAAAGTGAAAGAAAAAGAATGTCTCAGTGCCAGAGGACATGGTTTGCATTCAAATTTGCCATGTTCAGTCCCTAGCCTCTTCATTAAAAGAAGCAGGTGATGATAAAGCATTCAGTCTGAGAACCTGGGGAGTTACAACAAATCAAAAGTAGACAGTACTGGGCTAGAGAGACCAGTGGTATGACTCGGCGGTTAGACTGTTGGAGTAGGATTTGAGAGATAAAGGTTGTAGGACCCCTGAGCCATGAACCTCACTGGGTGACCTTGAGCCAAGTCACTCATTCTCAGCCTAGCCTACTTCACAAGAGTTGTTGTGAAGATAAGGGGGTGAGGGTGGAAGTGCCAGTTGAGCTCTTTGGAAGAAAGAAGAAATATAAATGTAACAAAGCAAAAATAAACAAATGTAAGGCTGTTCCTGTGTTATGTGCTATCTCATAAAATATTATGGTTTTTCAAAAATATTTTAAAATCCTTTTCTCTGTGGCTCCCAGACTTACATTCAACAGAGAATGATCAGTTGTCCTTCAAATTCATCCTAAAATGCTGACTCGTTTTTCTCTCTTGGTGCTGTTGTGAGAAAGAAGCTACAGTCTAGAGACAGTTGTTGTATGGGTCCATCAAAGATGTAGAATTTGCCTTAGGCTCCAACAACAACAACAACAACACATATATAAAGATGATGATATGTTGTTGAGATTCAATTTCAAGCAAGGAGAACAAATAATTACAACATTAGAAATAATTACAAAGCAGCTTAAAAGGGATTTGTTTGTTTATGAATAAATCTGACATACCACAACACAGCCAGATTTATTTCATCATTATTATTTTAGCAGCTAACAAAAATGCTGATGAAGGGACATATGAATAAAAGAATATGAACCGCAATCCCCATTCACTGTAAAGCTATTTGTTGTTATTTCCTCTCAACTTCAATTTATAGCAACCCTGTAAATGAGAGGCTTCTATGATCCCTGGTCATCAACTTCCCTGCTCAAGTTTTACAGATTCAGGGCCCTGGCTTCCACCTGTAGCAGAGTCACCTACTTTTTCTTCCACCTTAACTTTACAGAGCATTATTATCTTTCCCAGTGAATCATGTTCTCTCAAATGTCCAAAGCATGACAGCCACAGTTTAATCTTTTTGGCTTCTAGTGAGAATTCATTTGTTCTCAGACTCATTTACTTGTCTTTTTGGCAGTCTAGGGCATCCACAGAACTCTCCTCCGATACATTTCAAATGAGCTGAGTTTCTTCCTGTAAGCTTTCCTACTGCCCAGCTTTTGCAACATACATAGAAATCAGCAATACTATGGCCTGGACAATTCTGACTTCAGTGTTTAATGATGTACAAGCATAGCTCAATGAACGAAGCCTCTAACAAAGCCACTTCTTTCTTTCTTTCTTGTCCTCCATCTAGCCATTGGGAGGGTGGTGAAGGACTAGAGGAATACAGACTTTCAGATGCTAGGTTGTATTGACATATCTGCAATAAACAATGCAATAAAGCTTGAGTCAGGAAAGAATGGGATACTTCTCCGCTAATCCTACTCCAGTTGTCTGTACCTGCCTATAATAGGCAAGGTAAACAGTATATGCCTCTAGGATCCCTTACAGAATAGCAAAATAGAAAGACAAGAGGGAAAGTGAATTAGCCTGACACACCAACTACTCTCAGCATGTAAAAAAAAAAAAAAAAAACATAGATCTATGCACCAAAATGGAAATCGTAAATAAAATGGAGATTGGTGAAAGAAAAGATCATCGCTGGATGCATTTCAGGTGGTCTGTAAAGGGTTCAAAATGTTTTTGTTTACTTAATGCAAGACTTCACTGCCTTAGTTGTTTCACACGTGCATGCTGTTACTTTTGAATAAAAACTTCTGTGAAATATATTGAACTGTTTTTCTTTTCTGTGTTATAGAAACCTATCCCTATTTTTTCGATGTTATTTTTGCTTTTGGTACCAAAAGTTCTCTTAAAGAAGTACTGTAATGGCTAGGAACACATCTACTTTGTTAATTGAAGCATACTTGTACTGGATGTGAAACAACATTCTTTCCTAGTTTCTTGATAGAACTAATAAAATCCAAAATAGTTATTCAACATGACAGACTTTTATGCATGTACACCACTAACAGTATACTTATCAGGGCCCTATAAAGCACTAGGCTTTACTCAAGGGAACTGTAGCCTGATCAGTACTGTACTGTTCAGTACTGTAGAGTGAATCCCATTGTGAATCCCATTGCTATTCCCAGCTACAGTTGACCCATGGACTCAATTGGATTTACTGAAGCATTAACTCACCATTCAATAATCAATTCCATGTGTCTATTCTAACTGAGACTAACCAATAAGATTTAGGCCTATATTTTATTATTAGGAACATGTGGACATTGGAGGGGTACCCCTGTTAGGCCCTTTTCGCACCTTACCTTTTACCGGTGCTGGGCTGCTTGGCTCGCACACAAAGGCTTGGGAGGAACGCTGCCACCTCCCTGCTGCTTCGGGTCTGCAGCTGCTTCCTCGTCGCGCAAGCGCCCCGCCTCTTCCATTCGCAGTGCAGCCTGGGACCTCACAGGCTGCACTGAGGAGAGGACGCACAGCTGGCCTGGCTCCTGAGGCTTCGCACGGCGGGTAAGAGCACGCGGGGCCCTGGAGCGGGGTGCGAGTGCGCACCATTTTCGGCTTTGAGCCGAAAATGAAAAAAATCCGTGTGTGTTCCGCGTAAGGCCCTTGAGCGTCATGTAAATGTGAGTGTGTCATGCAGACCGCTCCTCACATCTGTGCGACACTCAAGGGGCCCTTTCACTTCAAAAACGCCATGCGAAAAGGGCCTTAGAATTTCATCCAGTCACAGGTGGCACATCATGTGACTCCACTAAAGGCTAGGGATGGAAAAAATATTTGTAAATATTTGAGTCCCAGCTTTGTTTTGTTGAGGAGAATGTTGAATAGATGAAAATCTTTGCAGCTCAATACTTGTTGTGTGTGAAAAATTTCGAGAACAGTTACTCATTGCTGACAGTCCTCAATAGACTTTGTGGATGTTCTAGACCTACCAGGATCTGACAGGACTTAAGGCAATGACTGAGGAAGGCCTGGAAATGAGGAGAGGAAGGTTCCTGATATAGTGTGTAATGTGTGAGTTGAGGCCAAAGTGAACAAGTGATGACAGTGGTCTGAGCTACTAGTAGCAGGTGGACCAAACTGATAACTACAGAAGCCTTGTGAAATCTTTCCAGAGAAAAACTTCAAGTTAAACCCTCATAACTAGCTTGTGAGTCAACTGCTAAAGAATATGATAGTGATATTGGCTTAAGACTGGACAAAGAAAGGAACTAAATCTATCACATGCCCTAATTTCTTCAAGCAGCAATATTTTTGTTGCCTAGGAGTAATTCATTAAAACAAACAGTAATCTCCTAGCAGTAATCTATAGAAACCAATGGCAATGTTAACTTTTATCATGAACCTTTTATCTAATTCACTTTGTTCTAGTAGAGTGGTATTACTTTGTTTTAAAATAATTTTTACAGTGTCTTTATTTTACTTAATTGAACATCTGGTCTGTCCTACATATACGTGCCTTTGTTTTGCCAAAACAAAGCTGGGATGCAAGAGAAATGGAATAATATATAAATAAAAGAGCTTCCGATTTTATGACACCAGGAGAATTAGACAGGCACAACCCCTCCACCTCCAGAAAAGTGGAATAATCAATGGTTAGCATCCTGTTCATGAATTATGATAGTTTCACTTTTATGGTCATTATATGGGTCAGAAGCCTTTTCCAACCATACAATGACCAAAAGTTACCCCCAAAACTTACCTTTTTAAGCAGTGCAGCCACCACAACACAGCCATTTCCAGGAGCAGGCAGATGAGCAGGGATAAGTCTACCAATTTTGCTGTAGCTGGACATCCTGAAATAGGAATCTGCAGAGGAAGTTCTTCTGGATGCTTATTGCGGTACAAACTCATCCCCTCCAGCAAATGAAAATGACCATGTTGGGGTAAGGGGCTGCACTGCTTGAAAGATAGGTTTTGGAAGGTAGTATTGGGATTTCTACATGAAGAATCTCAGTCTATTATTATTAGTCTTCAACAAGGAGAAATCTGAAAGTGGGACAACTTGAGCATGTTTGTTTCCCCAACACTTCCACTGGTGCTAAGTTTTTGGACAACTCATTTCATTGTGATTCCTCCATATCCTCTGAGGTTGGATCTTCATCATAGATCTCATAATGATATTTCCACTTTTCCCTATGGCTCATAGGATGTTTTTCCCAGATAGCTCAAATATAAGTTAGAAGAAAACTAACTGAACTGACGATTAAAAATACATTGGTATTCATCCAATATATCAAAGGTATCAATTAAATTCTCTTGCATTGTTCAGTTTGCTCTTTGATCTCAGATTTTTTTGTAACAACTAAATCTAAGCTTTAAAAAAATGAATTGGAGAACTTAGGCTATTTTAACATTACGATGTTGTGTTTGTCTTTCATTTCTAGATTGATCTTCTTGTTCCTACAAAAGTGACAGGCATTATTACTCAAGGAGCTAAAGATTTTGGTCATGTACAGTTTGTGGGCTCCTATAAACTTGCCTACAGCCATGATGGAGAGCACTGGACCATATATCAGGATGAAAAGCAAAAAAAGGATAAGGTAATGAGGCAATTGATATTTGGAAAGTATTTTTTATAGGAGCTACATCCCTGGTAATCTCAGAGCTTGTAGCCTGCAGGTTAATGTATGCTGTCTGGTTTATGGGATGTTCATGCTGAAGGTTCTACGGCTAAAAGTCAAGGTCAATAGAAAGAAACCATGTCATATATAATGTTAAATTAAAAATCTTTTAAATTTGGAAAATATGTCTATAGAAAGATACAGGTATTTCTGTCTAAAGGGAAAAATACTTTTTTAAAAAAATGAAATTCATTTTTAGATATGTTAAAATAGGAGTAAGAGCAATTCATTAAAAGCCAAATTATAAACAAATGTATATGTTAAAACAGTTTGTATATATATATGTGTGTAAAATTATATAAAACTGGTAGTTCTCAAACTAGTTAATAAAGGGTTGGGGCAGCAACTCTTTTACTCCCAAATATCATATTGGTGCCCAGTATAATTCCTACCCACACATTTCTGAGAACAAGCCTGATTAAATATGGAGAGATTGACATCTCAGTCATATGCACAGGATTGCATTGTTAGTGAGAAATGCATACTCAGATGAATGCTGCTGGAACAACATTGAATGCCAGAGAAGAAATCCAGATTGGCAGATATACAGACTGTCTCAATTTTGTGGCATGCACATTCAGTGACATATTTAAATCTTTTACCAGGAACCTAATATTTTTTAGGGCAGGTGGTGATGGAGTAAATTAAGGGTAAGGATGTCTCTAGCTCTGAAACATGAACTGTGGAGGATGGGACCTCTTTGCTTTCTCTGGAGTTGTATTCAGAAAGATAGCTGTGTTAGTCTATTAAAATAGCTGCATTATTCTCTTATAGCATAAAAAGGCCTACAGAAATCCACTAGCACCCTTGGAGACTGAGGCCACAGGATGTTGAAAGTGGAATAATAGCACCATGACAGTGTTGTGCAGAAATGCCCTCAATGTTTGAGAGCGGCTGTAATAAAGAAACTATGTGTGTCTCACTCAAGAAGGAGTAATGTATCACAGACTTGTGTTGGCATAATTTGGTTTGTTTTGTAAATATATCAAAATGAAGTAGTGGCAGACAGAGATGATGGTCCCATTCTTACACTGTTACGAACAGTTCTGATCAACCAAGGTTCCTGTGCTTACAGTATTCTGATTCCTTAGAAGGAAGTCATTGGAGAAATTTCTGTTATATAAGTATTATTTACATCAGGAATGGTCAAAGTTGAATGTTTGGATGTTATTGAAAGAAAAGGGCATTTTATTGGCCAAATGGCCCAAGTGTCTGAGGAAGCTATTGGCTTTCAGATGGAGGGAAGAGGGCAGTCACCTTTTCTAAAGATGTGGAAGCCTTTTCTTCAGTCTGCATAGCCTTTTCTTCCCCCACCCCAACCATTAAGTGACCAGACCATGAAATCTGGTCAGTTCATGGTTTGAAAAAAGGCCTATATGTGCCTAAAAAGGTGGGGGAAAAACAGTTATGGCTAATAACACCCTCAAGAAATAAGAGATAGTCTGGGTCATTTGAGGGCAGAAAACAAAATAAGGTTCATCCCAATATTGTTTTCAGGAGGGGATGCAGGCTGACAGTTGGAAATGTGGCCCTCTGGGGTCTCATAAGGTAGGCCAATATGGCTCCCTGATCTATGGCAGTACCCCAACTCTGATTCACACACACACACACATATACACACATACAAACAACCTAATTATGGGATGAGGATCCACATCATTAACCACAGATTCCATATCACCATGAAATGTCTAAGGGAAAATAGAACCATGAGATTTTCTTCAGAAAGCTGTTTCTACTCTTTTCCTCCTTTCAGTCTTAGGCCATTTCTGCACTCAGCTGTTACAGTGGTATTATTCTACTTTCAACATCCTGTGGAATCCTGGGGTTTGCAGTTTAGAGGGAGACCTCAAAGGCCCCTCCCTAAACTGCAAACCCCAGGATTCTATAAGATGTTGAAAGTGGAATAATAGCACTATAACAATGTAGGGCAGAAAGTGTCTTAGTCCAAATCCAAACTAACAGCTGCATGGACAAATATACTTTGCTTCCATTGTTCTCACCTCAGGGTTAGACAGATACAGGAAACACTAATTTATTTCTAATGTTCCTGGAACTAATTCTGTTCATTTCCAAGCCACATCTACTGAGAATAAGGTAATGGGGAATTCATCGATCAAACTACTCACTGTAGTTCAACTCTGATCACCTTATAAAAATGGTAGGGTTACAAATTAAAATGCACTCCTAAACCAGGTAAGCCTAACCTCATTTAAATATAAACATCATGTTGCTCAATAGTATCATCCATGTAATTAATTCTAGTTTACAGGCTTTTCCCGGGCATTGCTGTTAATTTTCCTTTCTCTCAACTGAGTGGTTGATTTCAGCATGGCTAGACCTTGGGGAACAATGAAAACCACTGCTTTAGAACACCCAGCATCCATAATCTAATTGATACATCTTTATTGTGATTCTGAATACAAATACTCATTTGAAGAGAAAGGGCCCTGCAGCAGGGAAGCAACATTAGAAGAAACTCTAGTGTCCTGCCAAATTATATCCCAATTACAACTCTACAGGATTCTTCAGATACATTCTGTGCTCAGATATGTATCTACATCAGTGACTGATAATGTTTACCTTGCAGCCCTCAAATTTCAGCCCTTTGCTTCCATCTGTGAATTCTCCACTTATTTTCTTATTGGGGTGTCTGGTGGTGCTCTAATAATAACAGTTGCAGGGAGGACGTTTGGGAGATGAGGGAGTATCAATTTATTTTCCCCATCCTTTCTTTCCTTTATTCATCTCCTTTCATCCCTCCAGCTGTTGGAAGGCTGGAAAACAAGAGTTTTCCAAGAGGCTACTGATTTAATACCAAAGCAGCATAAAACAGTTGTAAAATAAGGTATATTTCAATATGCAGCATACAATTTAAATATATGTTCATGCCAGACTTAGTGTTCTTCCCTCCATCACCACTTTCAAAGGGCCATTTATCCCTTGCTAAAGTGGGATCCATTTTTGGCAAGGGGGGATGAATTCTATTCACATTCAGGATAGATAACTAACCATTAAAGATGATGTGGCAATGCCTCCTTTCTTACACCACAAAAGATTTGAAAGAGTAGCAGATCTTCGGAAAAAGAAAAAAAAATCAACCTGTTTTCCATATTGTCTATAGATAAACTACTTCCATGTTCCTTCTCAACTCCAGTGCCCACAATTAATACATTTCCACATGCAGAAAGACAAGATCATTGCTATCTTTGGATACCATTTATTCTTTTCTTTCCAAAATTATGGACTGAAGTACTTTAGCTAAACCTAATATTGTGTGTCAAACACATAAGTGAAAGAAAAAGCATTTGAAGATGGAAATGGAGAAAAGTGGAAGATGCCAATAACTGCTGTTAAATAAGGGACACTTTTTTGAAAAGACAGGTCATATATGCACCAGCTCCAGTCACTGTGGATGGGTAGATCACATCTATACTTGTCCCAAAGAGATCCCCCAAAGTATTACACCCTGCTGAATTGGGCAGGCTGGAGACAAAGAGAAAAGGGATTTCTGAGCATCAAACAGAGAGTATTGATACAGTAGGGGCTGCTCAGTCCCATGTCCCCAGTATATCCACTTCAGGCTTTAGTCTGAACTTTAAAGGAGTTATCCAGGTGCTGAACACTATACCCAAATCAGCTTCAGCATCTTTGATTTCTCCTTTAACATTCAGACTAACTTTTCTGCCTCACTCACCTGGAAGTTCAACTGACATAAACTGTCTCGGTCCAAATTTCTAAGATTTGCCACTTTCTGCTCACACAGCTTTTCCCTTTCAGCAGAATGCCTGTACTGTATTTTAGGGGGAGGAAGAGCCATTGTGGGGCAGAAGAAGCAGAGAAGCCAATGGAGATTCTATTCCGTTGGCCTGAACTTGGATGCAGCCCATTGCATTAAGAGAAGATTTCTCATTGTGTTGATTGCATCCTAAATGACGTATTTTGAAGACAGGAGGGGAGTCCAGCTTTACTGTTGTAACTTATTCAATTTCTGCACTACACTGTTATAGTGCTATTATTCTAGTTTCAACATGCTGTGGAATCCTGGGGTTGGCAGCTTAGGGAAGGACATTTGGAATTCTCAGAGAGCTCTTGGGCCTCAATAAACTACAAACTCCAGAATTCCACAGGATATTGAAAGTGGAAGAAACTACTATATAAAAGACTATATAAAAGTCAAAGTTTATGAGTTTGTCCGTATCAAGCAGGTGATTGGTTGTGTCAGGTGAGAAGACTTCATATGATTGGCTGCCTGTGAAGATTCTATGGAATCCTGGGGTTGGCAGTTTAGGGAGGGGTCTTTAGAATTCTCAGCCACAGAGAGCTCTTAGGCCTGGCAGGTTGCTATGGAGATGAGGTCTAGCAGCAAAAAGGAGGAGATGAGTGTATTTCCTCAGAAACCAAACCTCTGTATGTTAACAACTCTGAATACAGAGACTGAATTGGGGAATATGGGGAAAAGTTACAGGTACTAGACAAGACAGTTTGGGGAATTAGAGACACAGGATCTCAAATCTGTGTATTTCAACCACATCTAATTCCTAAAGTAAGGTAAGGTAATGCCTAAAGTATTTCTATCAAGTGTTACCTATGAGAAAATAAAATCCCAGGCAACTCCGGGTAAATACACTGGTAGCACTATAACAATGTGGTGTGAAAGTGGCCTTAATATCAGTGACAATAAGTAGACACATTCTTTTGTGAAATTCTGATATCTGTGACAAGACTTGCATACTGAACTGACAGGGGGCTGATCCAGATGGCCTTTGGGGTACCTTGCAACTTGATAATTCTGTGTTCTGTGATTCTGTGGCTCAGCTCTAGTCGCACATTTTCCGACAGGATGTGAAAGGAACAGTAGCTCCTGCTGTTTCTATCAGGCATTTGCCACTCTAACTGCCAGTTATCTGAGATTAAATCAATGTGGAGAGTCTCTAGGGAAGCAGCCCATGGGAAATGTAAAAATACACTGTTAGAATGCTGCTTTTCTTTTTCATTGTAAATGATTAGAAATAGGGAATATATGTGAATGCTCTCTCTGTATTTGGACTGAGTTGGAAATAGCTAAAATTGAGGTATGGTGGGAAAAATTTATTTTCAGGGGCAGGGGGAAGACCTCAAGACTAAATGGTGATCCTGTTTTTCTCAGCTAGAGGTCAGTAGATCACTGCACATTTTTTGCTAGAATAACTGGCATCCTACCTGGTTAAAGTTCATCTGTTTTTCAAGCTTCTGCAAGCTGTGGTTTGATGGAAAAACACAGTAGGGTCCCAGGAAGGAAATTCCCATGTCAAATTAAAAAAATGTGCCACAGCTATAAAACCTTCTCCTGCATGTCTTCACGATGTAGCATATACACAATGGATGGGCAACATGAGGAACACTCAACAGAATCCTGCAAGAAATCAGTATACTCCCTTCTCCGGCTTTTTCGTACATAGAAACCCACTGTATTTAACCTTATAAAAGAAGCCCTTATGTAAAGGCAAAGAAGATATCTTCCTAAGATGCTACAAATGTGAAAATTAAAAAAAAAAACCCTATAACGGTGATAATGCTTTCCAGATGGTGAGCTTATGGTCTCGGCACCTTTATATATGTCCTCATCAAGTAGTGAGTGGATAGATGACATCACTTACATGCCTATATGGTTTGGGCTGAGCTAATAAAAGGGAAATAACACATGAGCAGGGTTTCTGCAGCTGTTCAGTTCAAACTTTTGAAGAAAGTATTGCGCTTCCGGTGATAACACAGTCTTATTCTAAAACTTACAGTTGTGCACTAAAAGCTGCCTAGACTACATAACAACTATTTATAACCTGTTCTTGTTTCACAAATGAGACATACCTTTAAAAAAAGTTATATGTCATACAGGAAATATTATTTAAAAGTGCTTTGCAAGCTGATGGTATTGCCCAAACAAGGATTTCTCTCTAGACTCTAGTTTGTCATGGATGTCTAAGGACAGGAAAAGAAATGCTCCAATCTTGCATTTGCTAGTATCAAGGAGAAGTTTTCCTCAAGGATAATAAACATGATATTTTGTGAGGATGTTCAAGTTTGTTTTTTGAACAGGGGAAAATTTTGCTGTGTTGGAAATGTTGGTAAACGCTGCAAAAACTGTTTAATTGCATCCCACAGCTATTGTTCAACGTTAAATGATGCATCAAAAATCTTGATGCCAGGGGATTAAACAGACTAAGTTCCCCAGGATTCTTCATAACTTGAACAGAATATGATCATAAATAAAAATATTGTTTTTAATCCTACCCAACAGAAATAGGGTATTAACATACATATATACCTTAAAATATTCATAAGCTATACCATCCAAGGTGATTTAGTGGTTTGAGTGTTGAACTACAACCCTAGAGACCAGATTCGATTTCCCACTTGGCCATGGAAATCCACCAGGGTGTATCACACACTCTCAGCCTCAGAAAACACCATGATAGGTTTGCCGTAGGGTCACCATAAGTCAGAAATTACTTGAAGGCACACAACAACAGCAAGCATCCATGATATAGCCAAACATGGTGGATTCCCTGTATTGTCATAATTATACCAGTTCAGATTTGAATGAAATACATTCAACTTCAATATTGCATTTATGGCCTTTTGCCACTCTGTCTTCACCATGGGACTCCTGCAACCCTAGTGTGAATTTGTGCCTTTTTGTATGTTTAAGGCCAAAGCTAGCAGTTTTCAGCAAGTCCCTCAGCTAAAATGTGTCATCATGGACTGGGTAATATTAATTTCTTTAATTTGTAAACTGAAAGTATAGTAAAACAACAGATATGATCCTAGATGAGCATGTTGGCCTGGCTGGTTAGATGCTCCAAGGTATTCAACTTACCAGAGTTTATTATGCAGACTTGGGGGGCCGGGGGGGGGAGGCAGAGTCACAGTGACCTGTCATGATTCTGTTTGATTAGGTGTTCTGATCCACAGGTTCACATATATGTCTTTGAAAGTGGGTGGTTGGGTTAAAATCAAGGATTCTGTTGATGTCCCACCCATCTCTGTGCTCAACATTATTTCCTCCTAAGCTGGATGGAGTGAGACATTCAACATCTTGTCAGGGGTGGATCAGACCATGCTCACCATGACAATCCTGTTGCTGTACCAAGTGGCATTGAGTTCCACTCATGCTGCCAAGCACACTCGGTTCTGGATGGGATCAGGGTAACCGTCGATGGCAGAATTGAATATACTTCTGCTCACATGGTCAGTTTGCTGCATGGTGGTTCTTGAGGAAGTTTGTGTTGCCTTGGCAAGTGATTCTGTAAAAGTCTTGGTTATCTTGTACTGGAGAAATGGCTATGGTTGTGGACATTATTGTTCTTGAGCATCTCCTCTTGCAGACTAGAGACAAACCAACCTCATGATTTTCTAGGGAGATGGCAATGATGAAACAAATGAAATGGTGACTAGAGTGTCATTGGCAGAAAACTCCAACTGAACTTGGGCTACAGTTTATTTGAAGACGTTCCTTTTGGCAGTGCAGGTAGCCCTTTTTCCTCTGTCACCGCTGCATATGCAAAGAGCTGTGTAGTTGAGCTAGCTCTTCTAAGTGTTGGAGGTCACTTACAACGTGGTCCATGAGGAGAATTCAGAGCCCTGAACAACCCACTTTGAGCAACTTGTCTAGCACTTGGCAGACAAAATCTTTTAGAGTTTACCTGCAAAGCTTTGGTTATCTTGGTGGATGACCTATGCTACAAATGAGACAGGAAGATTGTGTCTAGCTTTGCTGACCCCTTAGTAGCTTTCAGTACCATCATGGGCTGCCTCTCTGGGATTTGAAGGCACTATTTTACAGTATCCTCATTCCATTCTAGAGGGATCAGTTCATAATGGTGGAGCTGGACAATTTCTGATTCTTTCCTTGGCTGTTAGCCTGTGGAGTCATTTTGAGTTTCATTTTGCCTCCCATGCCATTTAACATATCCAGTGATGAAGGTCTGACTGTATAAATTCAGAAAATCTTTAAAAATGATTTTCAAAAAAGACAACTCCCAAAATGATGCAATAATGGGTTTGGAGGGGAAACACTTGCACTTACCAGTGATATCCCAGGCAGAGCAAGGATATATCTATAACATACATGCAGAACTTCCACCAATAATTCCAGATAATAGTGGAAATATGCAAATAACAGCAATAACAAAGTAGAAGGAGAAATCATATTTTCCTAATGAGAAAAATATTGTAATGAAAGCCTTAGGAGAATCCTGTTTTCCAGCAATAGCTGTATTAGCTGATAGAGGTTCCCCTCTCCTTACACAACAGAGTGTAATATAGAGTTGCTGTGTGCTCTACGTTACAGATTAGAGTCCTCTATTTGAAGAGTTATCCAGTCCAAGTCTAGTTTAAAGATAAAGTACCACTAGAAGAGACAACAGTGGTCCTGATGGGGTATACCAGGGAATGTTCTAGAACAGAACATCAAATAGGCAGTCTGTACACACTTACAAAGTCATGCCAGACTGCTTTTATCTCCCTCCCTCCCTCCCTCCCTCCCTCCCTTTTGACAGAGTTACAAGCTTGATAGATCAGGGGAGCACAATGGATGTAGTATATCTTGACTGCAGTAAGACTTATGGAAAAATCCCCCATGATATTCTTGTCGGCAAGCTGATGACTTGTAAGCTAGTTAATGCTACTGTGAGGTGGATTCAGAACTGGTTGACTCACTGCACTGAGAGAGTGCTCACTAATGGTTGTTCATCCTGGAGAAAGGTGACTAGTGAGATGCCTCAGGGCTCTGTCCTGGGCCCCTTGTTGTTCAACATCTTTATAAGTTACATATGTAGATAATGAAATAGAAGTCAGGCTTATTGATAAATTTGCAGATAACACCAATTTAAGAGGGTACCTCAGAGGTGGGATCAGAATTCAAAATGATCTTGACCGATTGGAAAGCTGGGCAAAAACTAACAAAATAAATTCCAACAGAAACAAATGTAAAAAGGAAAAATGAAATTCACAAATATAGGATGGGTGACACCTGCTCTGACAGCTGTACATGTGAAAAACATCAAAGGGTCTTAGTAGACCAAAACCTGAACTTTAATCAACAGTGTAATGTGGCAGTGAAAAACGCTAATGCACTTCTGGGCTGAATCAATAAGAGCATAACATCCAGATCAGGGGAAGTATTGGTGCCATTCTACTCTGTGTTGGTCAGACCTCACTTGGAATATGTTCTGGGCACCAGAGTTCAAGAAGGTTTTAATAAGCTGGAATGTGTCCAAAGAGTGACCAAGATAATCACAGATTTGGAAACCAAGCGTTATGTGGTACAACTTAGGAGGTTAGGTATGTTTAGCTTGGAGAAGTGAAGATTGAGGGGTGACATGGTGGCCATCTTTAAAGAGTGTCATGTACAAGACGGAGTAATCTTGTTTTCTGCTGCTCCAGGAAAGAGAACCAATACAAGAAAAAAGATCTCACCTAAAAATTAAGAAGAATTTCTTTACTATAAGAACTGTTTGATGCAGCAAAGACTGCCTTAGAAGATAGACCTCTTTGGAGGTCTTTAAACAGATGGATGGATGGGCATCTTTCTGGAGTGCTTTAGTAGTATATTTCTGCATGACAGAGGGTTGGACTAGATGATCTTTGCAGTCCTTTCCATCTCTAAGATCTGATTACTCTCATACCTGGACAACAGACTAAAGAGGCACATATGCCATCTTCTCACAGTTTCTATGGTTCAGAGCTTGGAATTCTTATTAAATCATCGTAATTCTTTCTAAATTTGCTTCTATATTTGTAAATGTGCATGTACCAATTTCCAACAAAATCATGTCCCTATCTGTCATCTTTTTTGATGATATGTTTCTCTCTTTTTGGCAACCTGTAAATGGCCACTCTTGTATAATGGCTGTGGGGAATGTTTGCAGAACAAAACAATCATCTGGCAAAGTCCAAAAGGAATGCATTATATATCTGCATATTAGCTTATCCTACCTGAACAAATGCACCTTAAAATATACCTTGCATATCATTTGGACATTTATGTTTAGGAAGACTTATTCACTGTTCAGAACCATTACCTTCTTGGCTGACATTTATTTGGGGGAGGTGACATTTCATTCATTAGTACATTTTAAGAAAAATGATATATCTCCAAGCTGCATGCTGGTGATAAAAATAGTCCCAGCGTTTCAAAAGTACATAAAACAATAATTTTCTTCTTATTGTCTGCCTTGGCAAACTATGCCCAGAAGTACCATTAAGACATATTTTAATTTCATGAATAGTAAAACATTCCACAGCAGGGAGCAGCAACCTGTGCAACTGAAGTGTTTTCTGATTGTCTCAACCAACACTCCCACCCTTAAATATTTTAGTCCCTCATTCCCATCTCTTCTCACCCATGAATTTCAGGATGAAGAGAATTTCTGTAATATCCTTACAAGAGCATCGCTTGATCATTCATAAGAGCAAAAGTTAATTACTTGTTAATAGTCTCTAACAGGTGAACTTTTTAACCAAAACAATTTTCTTCCCCACACAATAATATATTTAATTAATTACCAGGCATCCTGCTATATTTTAGGATAAAGTGTTCAAATATGGATCAAAAAATCACTGTAAAAATATGGACTAGCAAAACGCCATTGCTAGAAACAAAAGAAACAGCATTGTTGAGGTCAAGATAGTGCATGTGTTAGTTTGGAACCTCCTGAATTCAGTGGTACTTATTTCCTAATAAATAATTTAAGAACTGTAGCTGTTTTCGTGGACATGTAAAATTTTGTTCAATAAAAATAAAACAACCCTCCATTAAACGAATATCCATTCCATTTGGGGACATCCAGGCTTTATGATAACAGTACCTGTCTCAGCACATCTGATAGTCACGGGTTGGGGAAATCACTTTTTTGGACTATATCTCTCAGAATCCACAGATGGCGTGCTGGCTGGGGGTATTCTGGAAGTTGTAGTTGAAAAAAACATTTGTCCCAAGCTGTGCAAATGACAGCATCACCCTACCATTGCTGTTTTCCAGAGGATTGTCTTCTGACCATTTTTATTTTGTCCAGACTTTTCTGTACTGTTTTGCTGTAACTGATTCTTCCTTGCCATCTTTCAGGTTTTCCAGGGAAACTTTGACAACGACACTCACAGAAAGAATGTCATTGACCCTCCAATCTATGCAAGGCACATAAGGATCCTCCCTTGGTCATGGTATGGCAGGATCACTTTACGATCAGAGCTCTTGGGCTGTACAGAAGAGGACTGACGAGGATCTCTCTTTAACAGCACAATTCTCGATATTCCTAAACTAAGAAAAATCTCCATAGAAGAAACTGTGCAAAACCTGTAGGAAGTTGAATGGGTTTTTCATGAAGAAGTGCTCACTTTCTGGTAGGCCACTGTCTTTTGTAAGGAGGTCTAAGCCTGCCCTCAAAATGGTCCAAATCTGATTTTTTTTAATTTTTTTTTTTTGTCCTTTTAAGTCTGTTCAAATTATTACTCTGTTTTGCTGAACAATATACCTTTCAAGTTTTTTTCTGAGTTTTTCATGCTGTTTGAAATATGGTTCGGGATTTTTTTAAAAAAGAAAAGCAGCATCATTTTTGCAAGGAAGATGAAAGTGGCATGACAAGAATTCATTTGTGACTTAAGAAAGAGCAGGTGTGTCTGTTTGCTCCAAATCCACACCATCATCTTACTTGCAAAAATAATGATACTGCAGCTTTAGCAATAAGTTCTTTCTCGGGGATGGCTGCATTTGATTGTTTCCCTTGTGCCTATCAAGCATTGTCAAGATTAATGACACTTTTTTGAAAGAATTTCTGTGGTCTGCAGTTCTCCTGATGTTACCAACACCTGTGTCCTCACTCTAAGTTTAATTTCCACTTTTTTTTTTTTTTTTTTTTGCTCCCCATAAAGCACACTGTGGATATCATCAATGTCTTTTCATTTAGCCATATTAACTCCTTCTGTTTACTTTCAATGAGCCAACCTGGATTTTATGGAACAAAATCTGCTACCAGTTCATTATGAAGCTGATGATTTTGTTGATGAGTTCAGCTCCTGGTTTTCCTCATAAAGGATGAGGAGATGAAAGTCCATGGACCATAATCAAGACTTAAGTTATTGTCACAGGGCACTAGGCACGTATGCATGCTACTAAGAACAGCATCCATATGGTCCTGCATTTACTTGCTCATAGAGGTGGAGATGGGAGATGGCTTCTTCAAGAAGCCTCCTATGATTTCATTGGTGAGATTTATTGTCTAGATATAGGGCAGCATTACAAAACATGCAGGCAATGTATTCTTTCTTTGAGGAAGGACTGTGCTTTCCCTAAGCCACTCATCAGACTTATGGATACAAGTGATGTGACACCTAAAGCTGGGTGGTCATATGTCATGTGCTCAAAAATTATTTTAAAGGATCAGCTCAACAAAGGTTCTTAAGATGCCTGGTTTAGAGAGGATAGTTCCTGTATGATACACAAATGGCAATTGTGCAAAACCATGGAGAGAGGGGCAGGGAAGTAGAGTCAGATATGGACTAGCCTGCAAAGAGTAGAAATAAGAGATAGGATTTGCAACATTGCTTCAGAAGAAAAAGGAGGCAGCAAAGAATATGGTACCAGATGCAGAATTCAGTTTCATGAATATATAAGATTGTATTTCCAAATGAGCATGTTTCCAGCTCTTATGATTACAAAGATGCTGGCATCTCAAGAGGTAGGGACTAGGGTTTCAGTGCTATCTGTAGCTCAATCATCTCCCAGTACTAGCCAAAGCACAGTGTATGGATTGGTGGGATTGTTGAATCTGAATTATTTGTAAAGCATGGTGTACACATAGGGTTCAACTGGGACAAGAAGATACCCCATTTAGGACACAGCAGAACAACCCATAATCCCTGTTTTGAGCATTCTGCTTTCTTATAGTCCATGGTCCCCATATTGGTTGCACTCCATGCTGGCAAGGTTTTCTAGCATTTTGGAACAGATAGAATTACTGGTGGCAGGGATGGCTTTTCAGCACCATTCCTCATAACCTTCATGTGATGACTACACACAGCATGGTTCAGTTGCATGAACCATTACCACAGAACAGCTATCACTGATTGATCTTGTGTATGCATCAGAACAGATGTCTGCAGAGAAGCAAATATTCTCAAGAGACCAGCTTATTAGTTTATAATAACTTTTTCATCTGACAATCTGAATTAGCCATAATTCATTTCTCTTGCATATTGACCACATAACATTGACTGATCTCCCATCTGAAAATGCAAAGCAGGTTGCAGCTTTAGTTGAATGGGCCAAGGAGGCAATGTTTACCAGGGGAATCATGTACACAGTCATCTCTGTGCACAAATTTACTATTTCCAAGGGCAATAACATCTGCACCTATCCTCAGTCAGAAATGTTATTGCCACTGGACTGAGTGCACAGAGACACTGGCAGTGTGATGTATAAATGATTCCCCATGTCTTATTCTGTACAGCCATAACTGTGGCAAGTGTGTGTGAAAATATTGCTTGGGATGGGAACTGTCACACTCCCATTAGCTCTAGCCAGCACAGCAAATAAATCAAGATACAGGGAATTGAACTCCAACAACTTCTGGAAGACCACCATTACCTACCCCTGGTTTAGCAGTTGGCTTCATAGATAGTGTTTCTCCTATATGATGTTCTTGCTGCCACAGAAGTTCCTGGTAGATGGTAGATGGAGCCAATATTGCAAAGCACATTCATTTTCACAAGGTGTTAGTACTTTGCGCATTCCTTTTATAATTCATGGATGTCTTTTCGTAACTAAAAATCTTCATTTACCATCATTTTCTTTGACCTTTAATTCCATTGCATGTAATGATAGATGGGGAGGGGTTGTGTGTCATTAATGTCTCATAGTAAGCATTATTAAAACACTGTTTTATTATTCAAAGAAAACCAGATGGAGATATAAGCATGGACTCTTGATGAACAACTAGTCATCCAGTAATTGTAAAGAGGAGCCTGAATTTCTTTCTTTCTTTCTTTTTTTAAAAAAGCAACTCACAATCCTTATATAATCTGTTCTCCATGTAAAGACACTGACATCTAATTTCCTTCAAATGGTTTGGGACATAAACCTTCAGTGATCAAGGGAAGCTGCCTTGAAAGCATCTCTCCAAAAAAATAAAAATAAAAATTGAACCAGTGAAAGAATGAGATCTGTCTACATAACGAGCACCTAATTCTTAAGGTGTATGTGTTCACTTGTTTATTTTCTAAGGCTTAGACAAGGATATTCAGAGATCTCAGTCTGAGAATCTAATCAAAGTAAAACAAGTATGTGTAAGGAATGTTCTGTGCAACACTGTTGAGTTTATGATTTTGTTTTGTTTTTAGTTGGATTTGTGCTGCATTTCAAAATCCTCTAGACTGTTACTGTCTTGTCTGTAACTGTGTTAACATTACTTAACAATGTTATCTATGGAGTGGTCTTCAATTGTAGTGAATAATTTTAAAGAGAAAGTCAATCATAATTGCATTTAAGGTACAAATGGTTGATGGAATCAGGTTGGTAACTGAAATAACATTCAACTACATATTCTGCCCATATTCTGCTCTTTAGGCTCTTACGAAGAGGCTGCAATCCATACCACATTTACACTACAGCAACTCTGTATTATTATATAGTCTAACTCTAGAGTAAAAAAAGAAAAGCCTGGATTGTTGCTAGTGTTTGTCATGTGAATGGATCTAGATTAAAAGCACCTCAGTCTCTACTCCTACTTTATGGGGCCAAATTTTTGCATTTGTAGACATTTGGTGGTACAGTGTCTAGCCAACTAAATCATTTAGGACTCAGCAAGCTGACCTACAGGTGACCTACTCAAAAATATTGTCAACAGTGTCAGATTTTCAGTGCTGAACAGAAATTGATGCTGTTTAAGAGACAGTTATCTGGTGCTGTAGCACAGCCTCTGTTCACTGAAAGAGTCTGCACATATATCATCCCCTTTGCATTGGTGGATCATAATCCAGAAAGCATGATGACCAACTTTGATAAACCAAGGTAACACCCCAAAAATCTTACTCTGTATGCAGAAGGTCATGATGAAATAAATGTCTTCAGGGAACTCCCTGAAATAAGAGTGGTTTTTTGCAAATAAGACTCTGTAGGTCTTTCATGTTTTGGCTCATGGATGGTTTCTGCCACTGCTAACACCACAGTCAAAGGAGCTTGACTGGATGGAGCACTTTGATCTGCTAGTCAGTATGTTCTTCTGAAGTGTTCTGTGTTTATTACTACTTTTTTCCTTTTTTAAAAAAATGCATTAAAATGAAACTTTGGATGTGCAATTAACTCATAAGTGTTATAATTTATAGTACCTAACAACAGCATTGAGTTGGAAAAAGTCATTTATATTTATTATTCTTCTATTTAAAATGGCTGCATTTTTTCCTTCCCACTGCCCACTTGTCTGACTTTACCAGTTTGTTCATATGAGCCTGAAAGCTTTTATTAATTTTTAAGTGACTTTAGACTTTTCACCACACCTTTGCTTCTGTTACACCATTAAAAATGTTAAGAAGTGTCTTTGACCTTTGCTTAGTAACTATAGACACAATTCAGCAGGCAATTCTTTTCTGCACACTTCACTGAAATAAATACCGTTGGGAACATAACAAGACCACTCAGTTATTTCTTTTCACAGTCAAGCTGAATGGGAAACGGATTGTGTGATTGCAATTAATGTACCTTTTTCAAATTTAAATTTGTAATTCTGTGGAAGAATGGACAAGCCTCCAAATTTGGGGGGGGGGGGATATTGATCTTTTTTCCTCTCCCTATCATGGTCCTAACTAAAGCTACTATTCAGAAACAGTTATGTGAATTTCAGGCAAGTCTTCCATTGGCACCAATGAGAGCATCCTTTGACATGAAATGGAAGCTTCTGAAATGTGTTTTTTTTTCCTTGAGACCATGGCAGGAAAAGATACAGTTAAAATAATCCTACTTAACCCTTTCTCCCACAGTCCAGTGGTTACTATTTGCATTAAACATACATACACATTGATTGCATTCACACAATTAAGGTCATGGCTATTTTGACCCCCATTGAGTCTTACAAAGAAAGAACTGTGGACTGTGTCCTTTGTAGCTTGCCTGAGTTGACTCTTAGTGCTACACATTCCTTTGATTCCTTTGGTCTTTGTGTAAAATCTGTTCATGCTACAGGATGTATTTTCTACTAAGGGTTTACACATGCATAGACATGAGATGCAATGACTGGCGTATCAGCCAGCAGTGATCAAGCACCTCGTTGGAGCTTTCAGATTACCTGACCACCTTAAACACAATGCTTTTCAATGCAGGAAGTTTCACACATTCAACTGTGAGTCATCAAGTGTTTGAGCAGTTCAGTACTAAGCCACTGTGTGGTATATCTACATGTTTAGGTCAGTCCTAAGTCTATGTATTACATCGTATTGAAATGAAATGACATTATACAGATGTACATATATTAGATGTGGTTGTGACCTACCAACTGCTTAAATGGAAGTACTTGTACTTCGGTGGGAGTGTGTCCACTCAGAAGCCAGTATTCCAAGCTAAGTGGTTGGTGAATCCTAATTGGGACCTTCAGTGCTAAAATACAAGTGAGGGACCCACAAATTACTGTTACAGATACACTCCTCACATATTACAGTCTGAATATGGGAGAAGTCAGGAGCAAATGATGGGCTTACATTTCTCCTCAAAAGCATGTGAAATGTTTCTGGCCTCTTTGTGCATCTTTAAAAATGAGTTCACTCTGCCTACATCGTCTATACACCTCTTTCTCATATTTTGTATGGACTTGTGTGAAACCAACTTTTTCAGACATTCAGTGACTTATAGAGAGGGGAGGAAAAGGATCCAACCACTTCCATTCCCTAACCTCCAGGTATTCATTCAAATTGCTGAACATAACACATACATTACTATTTTCACTGGCCCTTGCATGTGCAATGTAGTGAACAATTTGTGGTTAATGGGAAGCAGCCATTATTTTCAGAGTTCCCAGTTACACCGAAAGAACCTGCATAAATAAAACCTCAGAACTCTGAATAAATGTGTGAAAAGCAGGAGTGAGGACAGGAAGTATAATCCCAGTTCTCTTCTGTGTGTTCACTGAATATCCAAAAGGGCTACAGAAAGCAGTCAATGAGTTCAGTAGGAAAGAGTGGGCAAACAAAATACAAGCTCCTCAGCACCACACAACTCACAGTGAGTAAGTGACAGGATCATGATCCTGCCCAAGGGTATAGAGAAACTACAGTTTGCTTAATTAGGACCTTTCCATGAAAGCTAATGGATATTGAGATTTACTACTTATTTGCACTTAGATTCTGCATGTTAATTTCTTTAGAGCTACACTCTTCTAATCAGTTACTCTTGAATCTACTGTTGGATTGAAGGATGGGTCCTTTAAACTTTAGGAGGAAATATTATGAAATTGTCCTTAACTTTTGTATTCACACTAACAGTGAAATGGAATTGAAGTGGGGGGGAGAGGGAGATACACCAATGTTTACCCAAGAATTTTTTGTTATTTTAAGCCAGATTTCACCTTTCTATAGTTCCCTAATTTGCTACTTTTATAGCCTGGAAAGTAAAACTTAATGCACAAGGTTTAGGATAATTTATTAAGGGCTTCTCACACAAAAAAAAACCCTGAAATACACCCCAGTTCTGATTTTTAGGTTGACTTTCTCTTTTGGAATGAACGCATTAAAATTCATGTGAGTTTTGAAGACTAAGGATACTAATGAGTATATCTGTGCTATACCACAAACTATGAAATACAATATTCAAAGCTGGCTTCAGATGTGTCAGTAAGTACAGAAATATCTCAGACATAATGACCTTTGCAACCTTGGCAACCTGTGTAAAGTTCCAATGTTTTTGTATATATTTAAATTATGTAGAATGATGTTAAACAGTATGACCTCGTCTAGTCTTCAAACTTAACAATAAAACTTTTGAAAAATTAAAACCTTCTTTAAGTGTTTTGAATGATCTCCTAAACTTGGAACAGAAAAATTGACAATAGAACATACTGGTGACAGATAAAAGATACTTGGGTCAGAAAAGTTGATGACACAAGGAAAAAGAAAAAAAAAGGAGTGGAGAAATAACAGTGAAATATGTTGCTGTGAATAATAGTGGTCTGTCCCATCTCCATTTTAAAAAATTGAGTTCCAGTGATCTTTTGCGTCAGTGTTTCAAAACTTCCCCAAACTTTCTGCTGATATTTCAGTAGCCGTGGACCTGCTGTAGCATTCACTAGACAAGTGAAGCAGAACAGCCCAGTTCTGTTCCACCAGCTTATTGTCAAATAAAGCTGACACAACATTGCAACAGAACTAGGAGGGATGGAAATAAAAGTGATGGAGAAATTTATATGGTACACATCTTAATGAGAACCTATGTAATTCACACTTCCTGAACCATGAACAAAAATGTAGTTGGCCTTTGGTATAATTTTCTGATCCATGATTGCATTCAAATGCCTTTAATGGGGAAAATTTCACACAAAAATGCATATCCCAGTAAGAACAACTAGAGAAAAATTGCTTGCAATGCTGTAAACAGGAGTCAAAACTGCATGCAGAAATGCATATATTAAAAGAAATATGCACAATGTACCTAATTTTCTTGTGAACCTTCATAAAACTTCTCTGAAATGGGTGAAATGGAATAGAACAAACAGAACACTGGAAAATGAGAAATGAAAAGAAGCCAAAACTGAAAAATGTGCCAATTTATCATCTTCACATGACACTTTTTTTTGTCCCTTTTCTATTGCATACTGTTGCAACACAACAGATAAGCAATTCATGTTGTTTTCCTCTGTATCACTGTACAACACAGCACAGAATGAAGCTGTACTAATAATGACATGAAAGGCATTATGTGGCATATAAGACATTTTCAATAACGGATGCTAGTGAAGTTCTCCCATGCTAGGCTCAGAAGTGATGTTCAAGGGCTCTTCAAAGCCTAGCTCAAATAAGAGGGGAGCTTTTGAAGTTCTTCCCTAGCTTGGATTAAAATCTGGTTCCATATCTTCTTATGTGTAGAGAAAGGGTGTTGCTTTTGCACAGCATGTGTCACATCCTCAGTGAACTTCCAACACTCATATACTCCTGCACATCTTGGGTTCAAATTATAATTTGGAGCAGAAGTTGGGGACCTAGAGTCTTCCAAATGTTGTTGGACTAAAAGACTGGAATGGTTTTTATGGCTAACACTGGCATAACATTCCATTATGGCAGTGAAAGGCACTGTTTGGAATGATGCATACTGGCAGCAGAGGGATAAAAGAGAAACCCATCTCCATCACTAGAGAAAGGGGATCAGCATTTAGCATAGTGGCTTTCCTTCATGATGGAGACAACTTTCTCCATGTCACTGGGGCTGTTCTCCTGTTACCCATCACCATTTCACCTCACCTTCACCTATCGCAATAAGGCCCAACCTCCTCAAAGTCCTTTCTCCAAAATACACTCTGCATGCAACTTCAAAAGACCTTGAGAGAACATTTCCCATGATCCTCAAGACCTTGACAGAACTACTTTTCTGTGATCTTTAGAAGCAAGTTTCTGAAATAATTCAAGGCAAGCGCACCTATTCCTACCTTTGTGAAGCTACAGAAAAATTATATTGTGACACACAGGTATCAAGATGCTGTAAAAACAGCCACCGTCAATATAAAAGGAAGCAGGAGCAGACTGAATTATAAGCAGAGCCAGGAGGTTTTCCATATCTTTTTGCAGCTCTGAAAGCTGATACATCATAGTTATCAGAGGTTGCACATCAGGGAATAGGTCAGTGGCTGTATTCCTATATCTTCACATGACTGGATAAAGAAAATCAGCATCTACAATAAATGTTAAAAAAAAAGAAAAGAGAAGAGAAGCTTGCAATGATATTCATAGATGCCGAGAAGGCATTCGATATGCTTAAATGGCTGTTCTTAAAAGCGGTACTACGGAAAATGGAAGTCAGTGCGAAATTTATAACCTGGATAGAGGCGATTTATCAACAGCAAACAACTCAACTAATCATTAATGGAGAAAAAACAAAGTCAATCACGGTCACAAAAGGGACGAGACAAGGATGTCCACTTTCCCCACTTCTCTTTATAACATCAATGGAAATACTAAACAATGTAATACATAAAGATCAAGGAGTGAAAGGCCTACAACTTAAAAACTACCAATTCAAACTAAAACCCTTCGCGGATGATCTTGTACTGTTTTTAGACGAGCCCCTAAATAGTATTAATCGGATTAATGCACTGATGAGCGAATTTGGTGAATTATCTGGATTCAAGGCAAATAAAGAAAAAACTGCAATCCTAACAAAGAACACAACCAAAAAAGAAGAAGAGAAATTAATTGAGATAACGGGTTTTAAATCGGTCAAGAAGATCAGATACTTAGGAATTTGGATTTCTAAACAAAATAATGAACTTTACGAAAATAATTACGGAAGAAAATGGAAAGAAATTAAGAAAGACCTAGTAGACTGGATGAAACAGAAACTTTCATTTATGGGAAGACTGGCTGCCATTAAAATGAGGGTGTTACCAAAGATGATATTTCTATTTCAAAACTCACCCATTATAAGCAATAAAAAAACATTTATGCAGTGGCAAAAAGACATAACCAAATTTATCTGGGAAGGGAAGAAACCACGAATCAGTTGGAAAATTCTGACGGATTTAACATCTGGAGGAGGAGCCCCAGACTTTTATACGTACTATGAAGCCGCTGCAACGTCTTGGATAGCAGACTGGATCAATCTAAGCAACGAACGACTGCTAATGTTAGAGGGTTCAGATGTAAGAATGGGATGGCACGCAAACTTATGTTACGATAAAGCCAAAATAGACAAAGATGTTTCAGATAATTATGTCAGAAAATCTCTCTTGTCAGTTTGGAACAATTATAAGAGAATATTCATTAATCGAATTCCAGGCTGGGCTTCTCCACAAGAAGCGTTCTACGGAAGATGGAAGAATACAAATAATTGGCTCAGATATAAAGACTTAATCACTGAACAAACAAATGGAACCGCAAGAATCAAGTACAGATCTGAATTGGAAGAGGAGGGGATAAAAATAAATTGTTTCCCCTATCGACAGCTGAAAGAGAGATTTAACATCAATCAGAAATTGTATGGCTTTAATTTGAAAGAACATCATGAAATAATAAAAATTATAAGAGAGAACCCACCAAGAATAATTGCCAAATTATATAAGTCACTACTACTCTATAAGAGAGAAGATGAGACTGTAAAAACGGTAATGACTAAATGGGCTCAGAATATTGGCCATACTGTGGAGCTTGAACACTGGCAAGAAAGCTGGAAGCTAACACATAAATTCACAGCTGCTCAAAATCTCAAGGAAAATTACTTGAAGAGCTTCCACAGATGGTATATGACTCCTTCTAAGCTCCAAAAGATCTATAAGGTAGGATCCGGTAAATGTTGGAAATGTCAAATTGGTACGGGAACGACAGACCATCTTTGGTGGACTTGTGAAAAAGCAAGAAAATATTGGAACGATATCCATAAAAAAATAGAGGAAATTCTTCAAATCGAATTTGTGAAGACACCTGAAACATACTTATTAAATATGCTACATATGATAGATCCAAATATTAAGAAGAAATATGCTAGAGTATTGTTATACATGATAACCCTAGCGAGGGTAGAATATGCTAGGTTGTGGAAAAAACATGAAACACCAGATACTGAGCTCTGGATTCATAAATTGCAAGAAATTAAGTTAACAGATAACTTGACACAAAGACTAAGAGGACATATAGAGGGGAAAATAGAGAGAGAGTGGGCTCCGGTAAATTTGTTTCTCCAAAACTGGAGAAAATCTTAATATAAGGAAAGAATTCTACCTTTATTGTATGGTGTAATAAAGACGGATCAAAAAGAGAAGGATTGGAATGAAGCTACTATAAATAGTTGAAGATATCATGATCACATGAGGTAATGGATAAAAATTATTTATGTATATAATCTGTATATGTTATATATGTAATTTACGTACAAAGCAAAAGTTACACTGAAGTTTATAAAGTTGAAGTAGTTATACTACGTTAGCCAAAAGATCTGATAAAATTTACTCTGTGAATAACACATTGGGTAAAAATACTTAAGGAATAGAGGACAAGGTATAAAGTGCAAGAATAATTATTTGCTCCAGAATAGGTTACATGGAAGAAAAATGTATATATGAGATAGGATTGTAAACTGTACGCAAACTCTCTTTTTTTGTGTTTATTTTTTATTTTGCTGAAACATTAATAAAAATATATGTATAAAAAAAAAGAAAAGAAAGGTCACAAAACATGTTTATAGCAAAGGCAGAAAAAGAAAAACAAAAATCTTTGATGCACACCTATGTAGGTGATGGAGAGAAACTCAAATTTCAGTTTGGGATGATAAGTCTTCTATCTATCTGCCTGCCTGCTTCTGTCTATCTGTCCATTTTCTTCAAACAAATTTCACCTTCATCTCAGAGCCAGGTATGGGGAAACCTGTGGTCTTCCAGAGTTTGGACTGAATTCCGATCATAGCAGTCCCAGACAGAATGACCAATGGTCACAAATGAGAAGAGCTGGACTGCAATTCTGTTGGCTGCTATAGGTACATTGGTATACAAAATGGTGCTGGTGTAAGCAGAAGCACAGTGCCTGGTATGAAATGGCCATGGGTGACAGAGGAACAGCCACAGTGATGGGGATGATAATGAGAGAGGTTTTGTCTGTCAAGAAAAAAGGCTGCTCCGTTAGCTCCCAAGCTGCTCAGGAGCTAGCAAGGCACCTGTCTCTGGTACTGAAGATGGCTTTCTCTTCTGTTCCCCCTACTGCTGCTACAGGCCACTCCCAAAAGTGTTTTAACGGTAAAGATAAAAGTACAGTACAGACACACCCATAAAAGATCCTTCTGCACAACTAATTAATTATCAATTTAAAAAAATAATAATAAAAAGGCCTTTACTGCTAACAGAAGCAAAACAGAAAAAGTGAGCCAGCCTCACCTCTCATGGAAGGGAATTCCACAGCCAGGGAGCAGAGTGACACTTCTCACATGTTTCCACTAGATGGGTTTGTGACAATGGTAGGATCAACAGCAGGACCTCCACTGAGGATCTTAAGACTCAGGGTAATAAATGAAGAACTCTGCACCATTACGTTAACTAAATGGGCTGTCACTTGGAAACTATATCTAAACCATTGCAACCTGTTTACAGAAAGGCTGAGTTAGAATAAATGGAGTCAAGAAATATGTATTTAAAAGATGTGATTAGCATAGGAGAAGGAATAATATTAATACATGAATAACATTAATGAGATGCAGCGAAGACACGCAGATTAACTATTCTCTCAACTAACTGCACATTTCTCTACCTATTCTTGTTCAGGTTAATAGTGAAATTTAGAAAAAGAAAAACACTACTCCTTCTTGTAGAAGAAAATGCAAGGAACTGTATGCAGCTCCTATTATAAGTGGAATCATACATGGAAATCTAAGTTGTCACAAAAATCTCATTAAGGGAGTAGATCTTATTTATGTCAACATGATGGGCCTTCGGTATCCACTAGGACTTGGTTCCAGGACCCACCAAGGATACCAACATTCGTGGATGCTCAAGTCCCATTATGTACAATGGTGTAGTAACATGGCATCTGTTATATAAAATGGCAAAATCAAAGTTTGCTTTTTGGATTTTTTTTTTCAGTATTTTCAAGCCATGTTTGGTTAAATCCGTGGATACAGAATCCATAGATATGGAGGGCCAACTGTAGCTGAATATCATTGTTAGTACATGCTTGCCCCTTTGGGGGTGGAGGACACCTTTTTCACATTTTTTACTATAAGAGACTTTTTTTTTCTGCTGGAGGTTTTTTTTTATATTCACAGGATTTATGTAGCCACGAACCAATAAAAAATGTAACCAACTTCACTGTTTACACATCCTACCATGAAATGACAACTCCACCCATGTTGAAGTCAAGTACCTAAAGCATCTATGAGTATGAATGCATTGTGTCAGAACAATAAATATCTGCTAGCTTTTTATATCCTGAATGTGCTAAATGTGAGCAGATATCTATATTCATTTTGGAGGTCAATCTGTTGTTCAACATTTAATGGGTTTCCAGCTCTTACCAATAGACTCAAACAAAGGAAAAAGAAATCCCAAAGTCAGGGTCTAAAAGCTAGTATTTTCCTGCATCTGAGAGGCTGGATTAGAATAGATCTGTAATCTGCTTCCTTGGGGGAGCAGAGGCTGTGATACACACACCAAACTCCTCCTTTCAAAACTTCCCTTACAGATGTCTCTGTACAGCAGAAATGGGGCAAGTACAGCCTCCAGACCACATGTGAACTCTGAATCCCTTTTCAGGTCACCAAAGCACCCCCACACACACCTCAGAAGACTTGGGGTGATTTTTCATGTGAAAAACAGCCTAGAATGTCCCAAAACCACATACAAATGTGAAAGCTAACCTTCCTCAAACCTCCAGCCCCTTGAAAACACCCAATTTGTAAAAAAAAAAAAAAAAGTCAACAATTATAACTAGAAGTGACACTGTCATATAAGGTGAGCTATCATACTTCTTCCATTTTGGAAATGTATACTGTTAAAGCACTGTAGGGACAAGGCATGCACAGGCTTCCCTCCACTTATCTGGCAGGTTAGAAAATGGAATTGGTTGAAAAATGAAATCCGTGTACTGTATTGACTTACAGTATGGACTTGCAGGGTCCATACTTACAGAGGTCCACTTGGGACTGACTGCACACATGCTGCTTGCAAAGTCTCTCAGCCAGCTTAGCACTTTTTCTCCCCTCTCAGCTCACTTTGCAAGGAGCACACATGTGCAAGCAGTTCCAAGGGAGCCTCTATAGGCAAGAAAAAGTGATTAACGGGCAGAACCCCTGTTGAATTAATGGAACTTGTGCTTAATTGGGAAGTATCAAAAGAGTGAGTCATCAAATAATGGGGTAACAAAAGGTGGGGGTTTCCTGTAAAACATGTGTCTTCAGTGGAGACATCTTACTCCAGTTTATCCCACTGAGAATCTAGCACATGTTTGGCTGTATGAAAATATTTGCCTCTCTGTTTCCCACTTCTGCTAGCAATAACATCTGTTCCTTCACTTGAGGAATGGAAGGCTGGAATTTGAAAAACCCTCCACTATTCTCATCTTGCTTCCAAAGGTTCAGTATTATGGGATTATCATTTGGAAGGTCAGCTACATTTTGTTACAGAAACCGAATCTAGAAATTGTAGATGTTAACGTAATAATAATCAGTAGGATTAAGATGCTGACTATCATGGTCATTCATAAGTGAGAGGGCTCAAGAGATCTAGCTATATCTCTGTCACTTATTTTTGATATATTAATGCATGACCAATTTTTAAAGCTGTACTTTGTTTACCTTTCTATATCAAAGCAGCTCTTTCTTTCTTTCTGTGCAATCCTCCAGATGTTGTTGCACTAATTCCCAGCAGCCTTGACCAGCATAACCAATCATGAGGAATGTTGGAAGCTGAAGTCCAACAACACCTGGTGGGTTGTGTTTTGCCCACATCTAACTTAGTCAATATATTCCTATCTCACCCTTTTTTCTGACACAGAAAAGCAGCATACCTGGGATTTTCAGGCAGTCTCCCTGACAGGACTGATTTAATTTCAGCAACAATGTAGCATGCTGAATCCTAAGACAATTCCAATGGTATTTGTCTCTGGGGCTCATTTAAGACAATGCTACAAGTAAACATCAAAAGAAAAAAGAATGCTTGACATCCAAAGAGCTCTTCAGTATACAGATTGCAGCACATTCCATTTTTAAATTCTAGTTCACAGTTTCTAATGCTGCACTCGAGGCCACCCTCAAATGTCTTCCTGAGGTGTAAAGGTTGTTATAAGGTGTAAAGGGCATTTGGTGTAAAAGGTGTTATACATAAACATTATTGTTGTTGTTGTTGTTGTTGTTGTTGTTTTTATTCAGTTGAAGCCATCTGGACCGAAGTACAGGAACTGATGTGGATACACATAATGTATATCATGTAACAAGAAGAAAGTTGACTGAGTAATGATAAAGAAAAATTTGGTTAAATGGAGAAAGTTTAACAAGCGAGTGTTTAAAACACCTTTAAAAATTGTGACATCTTATATGGAAAATCTCTACAGGAAGAGCATTCCATCAAACCTTTGGATCCCTGTCTAAAACAGGGGTGAGGAAAGTGTGGCCTGCAGGCTACATGTGTCCCCTTGACCCCACTTTTCTGGCCCCTGAAGCCCCCACAAATTCCCCAAAGTTTCCTGAACCCTCTCATTTTTTAAAAAAATTGCGTTATTTAGGGGCCAAAATGCCTCCCAAAGCCCTTCAATGTGTGCAAATGCACACAAAAATGCTACCCCCTCAAACCATCTAAGAAACACCACCACCACCACCACATCTTAAATACCTGGTTTTCCCTCCATTTTTTGCTTCAAAATGGCAAGAAGACATTTTCTATTCATGTTGTTATCAAAAAGCATAGCCACATGACACACATACACAAGCCCCCACCATCTGATAAGTTAATCAGTTGTGTTGTACAGGCCTGATGACTAAGCAGTGATTTACAGGATCAAGTCTTCACACTAAGGTACATCATAAGGTAGGTTAGGCCTCGTTTGGAATACTGTGTCCAGTTCTGGGCACCTCAATTCAAGAAGGATGTCGACAAGCTGGAACGTGTCCAGAGGAGATCAACCAAAATGGTGAAGGGTCTGGAAGCCATGCCCTATGAAGAATGCCTTAGGGAGCTGGGTATGTTTAGTCTGCAGAAGAGAAGGTTAAGAGGGGACATGATAGCCATGTTTAAATATTTGAAGGGATGTCATGTTGAGGAGGGAGCAGGCTTGTTCTCTACCGCTCCAGAGACCAGGACAAGGAGCAATGGATTCCAGCTGCAGGAAAAGAGATTCCACCTGAACCTCAGGAAGAACTTCCTGACGCTCAGAGCTGTCCGGCAGTGGAATATGCTGCCTCGGAGTATGGTGGAGTCTCCTTCTTTGGAGGTTTTTAAGCAGAGGCTGGATGGCCACCTATTGAGAGTGCTTTGATGCCAGGATACATTTTCCTCTTTTCTTTAGAATTCTAACTTGATACTAACATAGCCTGCACATATGCAAAATGTCACACAGCTGATTTTCTCAGTAATATCTGTAATTCCCTTCCCATTTCTTTTCCACTTCTATTCAACAATGGAAAGGATTGTTTTGCCATGGGAGATATGCCATCTTCTCACAGATGGCTTTTCACTGGAAATGCACTTAACTGCTAAAGATCACATTTTCCAAATGGTTCAGGGAACCTAAAAACAGACTAAAAACCAAACACCAACCAGAAGAAAGTTTCATGTGGGTTTGTTAAGCATTGCTTCAGCCTCCAAGCTGACCAAAAGGCATGCATATATTCCACCTGTAAGGACAAGGTGGTTAATGTAGACCATGAAGGAGATAAAACCCTATAATATTCCCTGTACCAACATAGTTTCAAGTATTTTTAAACACTGAACAGTCATCTCCATGCCTATTTCCCACCACAGGCATTTCTGTGGGCCCCAAAAATGCATTTACTCAACTTAATACAAAATAGCTGGCTGTAACTTTCTAATAGACCCAAAAGTATAGCACAAATATGCATTTTAAATCAACATGCTATGTCACACTAAGGAGCTCAGGATAGCTATTTTAGATCTGTTTCTGTTTGAAGAAGTAAGCGGTAAAGATCTGTGGTGCCTGGACAGAAAGCACTGTATTCATGAGTGTCTTGGTTGGTGAGGAGTTGCAGAGGACATAGAAGTAAATGCATAGGCAGTCTCAAACTCTAATCAAGATTAGTTCAATACCTGTAATGCTCAAGTCAAATCCTGACATCCGTCTCCAAAATTATTGATTATATTTGACTTTTTAAGTGATTTCACTTAAACACAGTCAAACATCTTTCTACTTTTTAGGAGTGTATGCACAACTCTCAATTTGAGTCAGATTAATCAAACAACAACAACAACAACAAAAATACAAGCAGGTATAACTGGACTTTTGCCTGCACATGTCACCAACAGGATGCTAGCCATTTAAGGTGCTATATGACTCTGGATTGCGCAATAGACTAACATCAGTTAGTCTCTGGAAGCCTGTATAATTTTTAAGCCACAAACTGGCATAAAACATCAGTAAAACCAGTGCTTACATAGCTTTTGGTGAGTGGAATTTTTAAAAAGACTATCTGTGAATAATGTTTTAATTTAGATCTAACAACAGCACTCACTCAATAAGAGAGTCTGATCCTTTGAAGCTTTGCTTGCCATAGTACAGACTCAAGCTTCTGTGTTTCCATCACCCTTGCTGGAAAATGGAAACTATGTATAATGAATGGAGAACATATTTGCTTACTGCCTTGTGTGTCACAAAATGTTTCTGCCATTAAAGACTATAGAGGCAATTTGTACAATTGGCCTAGCCCTCAGACTAACTAACAAGGCTATCAAATTTCCAACTGGGCATCTTGCAATTTCTGTCTATTATTTTGCTTATTATAGCTTTGTCTTGATATAACAGAGTCAATTGGTGCTCATGGGTCATGGCCATATCAGCAGCTCTTGGGTTGGGAATATGACTCAGGGACAATTTGATGGAACAAATTGACCAGAATCCTGATGATGATATATGTGTCCATTAATTGGGGTAGTGTGTCTCATTAGTAGATATCCTTTTTGAGACATTGCAGAAGTAGGTATTCAATACCTTCTTGTGCAACATCTAGACACAACCCTTGGTAATTCCAAGCACTAGAATGTGCTGCTGCCATGGCCATTTAACTGCCGGGGGGCAGAGACTGGGAAGAACCCAGGCAACATCTGGATGCATGTTGCCTACAGAAGACAGATGATGTCATCTCCAGCAACTCTCTGGGGATCCAAGAAGGTGACAAAATTTTCTTCTTCCAGTTGCAGAACTTAAGCCATGTGCTACCTGGACACCCTCCTCCTCCTTCCCCCCAGACAGTAAGTGGCCATGGTAGCAAGCAATGGGCATTAGGAAGCTGCCTTCCATGGGTGGGAAGGATTATGTCCTGCCCACATGATGTAGGATGCCAGCCATTGTCTCCACTCACTAGTATTTTGTTTCTCTTAGCCACCACCTCAGTTCTGTGCTACTCCACCAATGAGAACTATTCTGATTAAAACATATTGTACAAGTTACCTTTTCAAGGATAATGAAAAACAGCTTGTAATAAAACAATAGCTTAATCTGTACTTTTCCTTTGGTTTCTTTTGTGACCACAGAGGAAAGCTGAAACCACCAGCTTACTTGGGGAGATCCTCTGGGAACACTCTAGTATTTTAGTATGTGTTGTATTAGTATTTGTAACTACATTTGGCTCTCCCCACACAGGATTCACCACTACAGTCATCCACTCCCCCTCACATGTCCATTCCACTGTTTATGAAGAGTGATCAGAGAGCATATGACTCTGTTCTTATAGCCAAATACAGACTGTGACATCTTCCACTGACACTTCCAGAGTATTCCAGTGGATCTCACCAGAAGATGTTCTTTGTCTGTCTAGCTATGGGTACATAGCCAGATACTTCTCAATTACCTTCCCCACTCTCCACCAACAAAAGAAGGACTGGGTGAGGTATTGCAGCACAACAGTGAGTCCTGGGATAAAGACAGGGGACCCATAGTGAAGTCTTGCATGTTACGCTCAACCATGTTGAGCCGCATCCTGTATATCCTAGATTTTCCAGTTCTTATGGTTTGTGATAGAACGACCAGGAATTGACCTTTATCTATTGACCTTTATCTATAAAATTGGCAACTTTCCAGGTCTGGCCTGGAGTCCAGAGACTGATCTCAGAGAATATATCCCTATGCCTCCTAAAAGGCATTTGCAGGCTTTTGGTGGACAGACAAAAATGGTCCTGGGGCCACATGCAGCTCATGGGACACACTTTGCCCACCTCTGCTAAGTGAGTTGTGGCTGCCTGCAGAACAAAAAGAAGGCCTCTTTGCATACTTTTTTTCTTTCTTAAAATTTAAACAAAAACATTCAAATCATGACTGGCAGTGGTGGTGGCAATAAAGGAAACCTAAAAAAGAGACAGGGGTTGTTTTTATGATGAGTACTACAAGGAAAATTGATTCCAAAATTGGCTTCATGAACTCAACACTGTGACAGCATTCTGGGCCATCGAGGGTTTTCAGTAAAGGAAAGAAAAGCAGTGAGAATTCATACTGAAAGAATGATCTTAAGAAATTAGAGAAACAACAGAAAAAAATGCCACAGATCTCATCATGTTTTGTGAAAAAGAGACTCATCCCAAGAAAATCAAGTAATAATAGCTGAAGTAGGGCTGGTTTCGCACAGCCTTTTTCTACCACTGATTCCAAAACTGAGAGGAGAAGGTGAGACTTAGTGTTGAACAAAAGCAACTAGTATAGTAGAAAATATTTTGGCACCAAAATCACTGGAATTTTTGCCTAAGGACTGCATTAATGCTGAGCTGTTGCAATTTTCCTATTGAGTTTGACTTAACAGGAACACAGGAAATTCTTCCCATTAACAGGATGCTACTTTTCTGTGACAGAGGGAGTTAAATACAACTTAAGAGTTTTTCCACTGCTATAGTGCAGTGGAAATTCTACTTTCAACATCCTTTGGAATTCTAGGATTTGTAGTTTACTGAGGCTAAAGAGCTCTCTGGTTGAGAATTCTAAGTGCTCCTCCCTAAATTGCAAATTCTAGAATTCTATAAGATGTTGAAAGTGGAATAATAGCACTATAACAGTGTAGCGTTGATAGGTTCTTGTTTGATTTTTACAAGGACAATGATAAGACAAGTAGGGCAACTGAGGCTTGGATTGCCAATATTCTACAGAATAATGGTCTCAGAATTAGAAGTGTGCTTTCCTATGTGACTGACAATGCCTCTATAAATTTTGGAAAATTCAACAAACTCAGTGTATCAGAAATGTAAAAGTTTAATGATCAGCTGATAGTAGAGGAATATAGGTATCATATCATCCACAGTTGCAGAGGATGAAGGCTTTGAGTTCTAACAAAGAAAGACTTATCCTGTCATATACAGTGAGTTTAGCTGCTCTGCCCCAAAGGCAGAAAATCTTTTTGTATTTTTTTTTTTTTTTTTTGAGTTTGTAGAAATAGAATACAAAGATGCGCCTCAATAAGGTGGCTGTCACTTTTACAGGCTGTTGAATGCACAGTGTTAGCCTGTGTTGAGAGCCTGCTGTTTATCAGAGAAAGAAGGAGGAGTGGATGAGCTGCTTTCAGTGAGGAAGAACCTAAATCTCTCTCCTTTTTGTTATGTTTATTTTTTGTCCAAGCTAATGGTAATCTTTCAAGATGGCATGAAGAAGCTGGAATATGGCAATCTCAGCCTGACAGAACTCCATGGCGCCATGAAAAACCTCCATTCAAAACTGAAGAGAAGAAGAGAGGACATATCTTATGCTAGATCAGCCCAAGTCATTTTGGAGAATGTGTCTCCAGCTGTGGACAGAAAATTCATAGAGGAAGCCTACAATACATTAACAGAGTGCACTGAATAGCTGGAGACAGTCTTCAGTGATAGTGCTGTGAACACACACGTAACACTCCCTCCCCCTGCAAAAAAAAAAAAAGTTAAATGGACATATTTACAGACTCTTGATACAGCACATCACACCAAGGTTGACTTTGCCAAACTGTATGATGACAACTGTGTTTAACAACAAATAAAGCAAAAGATTGGCTCCACAGGAAGAACACTGATGAGCAATTCGTAGAAATTTAAGTTAAATGCCAGACGGTAGTGGCAGTGAGATGAAGACACAGGTTTCTTTCACACTTTCCTTTCCTGTGTCTAATACCTACTGTGAAAAAGTTTTCACTTTAAAGACATACTCTTTAAAAAGACAGAAACAGTCTTCAGTGATAGTGCTGTGAACACCACGTTGCAGATGAAACTTTACATGAGAATGGCCCCTGCAGAGTTTCTACACTTCTTTAAAAAAAGAAGCCAGTTGTGCTTAAAAAGAAAATCAGTAGGCCAACTTGAATACAATTTTTAAAAGAAGGAAGCCGAGGACAAGTGGCCCAGGTTTAAAGTAAAGTATTACTTCGGGGATCGAATGTCTTAGTATGAAGATGGGTAACAGAAATGGCCTCCATAAATGGATGCCATCAGATACTGTCAATGGAGTTTGCTGTGCATACAGGCACAGAAACACCCCTCTGTAGATACACAGACTTCTGTGTGTGGGTGTGGTGTGGTGTGGTATTGTGCAGTGTGGTATGGTTTGTACTCTTTATTGAAAGGGTAGGGTTTTCTTTCTGCCCCCTTTTTTAAATTAGATTTAATGTTTATTACTTTTAGCAGAAGTATTAGTTTTAGGACAAACAAACCAATCCATAAGCACAGGGATGGAGGCGAGGGGAGAATAGGAGAAAAGAAGCAAACCACAAACAATCATTACACATGTATAACCAGGACTGAAACAAAATTAAACCAAATTAGTTTACTGAGGCCAAAGAGCACTCTGGCTGAGAATTCTAAATGCCCCTCACTAAACTGCAAATCCCAGGATTCCACGGGATGTTGAAAGTGGAATAATAGCACTATAACTGTGTAGTGCAGAAAGGTCCTTAGTCTTCAGACTATTTCCTCCTCTCATGATCAACCTGTGCATCGGTAATATACTCATACACTACAAATGTTAACAAGTGGTCCTTCTTACTAGGGCTGTAGAACTGCCTCCATAGAACTCATTGTTGCTTGGAAAAGTGAGATACACACCTTCCAGCATTCCACAAATGAAAACTGGGACACATGTGGCCAAGCTAGGAGAAGATGCAGAAGTTTGATTTTGCCTGAGCCTCCTGGGAAAGTCAAGAATGTGTTCCTTTACTTCCTCATCCCCCACAGCTGAGTGCAGTCTACCTTTTCACTTTGAATTCAGTTTGCAGCAGTTGGAGTAAGCTGAAGACAAAGAGGGAAATGAGAGGATCAAAACTGATAGGATAGAGGATTAATTAGGAGAGTCTCTTAACAAATCTGGACAGTTGGAGGACAATGGGATAAGCCTAACCATATCCTGGATGTCTTAGCTCTCTGACATTTTATAGTGTGACTTTCTGAACTGCCTTAAGCTTGGTAAAATAACATTATATTTTTTCAAAAACACTTGAAATTGAGATCCTAAATTGTAGTTAAGTGGTGTAACTCTCTGCACATGGAATTAAGTACTGATTGTGTTATATGAATCTTGTGCTGGATGGTAATGTCATTCAACTAACTGAACCTCCAAAATTTTTTGAATTAGTGCACAACCAGATGCACATCTGTGTACACAACCAAATGTGTAACCAAATACAAAACCAAATGGGTCCCATGCCAGGGGAAAGGTGGGATAGAAATTAAATAAAATAAATAAATACACAACTCTGCTCCTATGCCCTTGAACTGAACATGGACATTATTCATTGAGCAAAAATGTCCAGTTGCATCTATAAGGGAATTCAAGCATGCGTATGACATCAGCTGGATTCAGGCCTAAATATGTAAACTGAAGGAGTAAATATGAGACCAAAGAGGTATGTGTCCCATATACACACATCTAAATATCAAAGAAAAAAACATTAGGACTTTTTTTTTAATCTATCCAAAGCCACATCCCAAGAAACCAAAATATCATCTGTGCTTCCACAGCCAGAAGATACATTTATTTTAAAAAATCAGAGTCCTCATTACTCACCCAGTGGTGATTTTCTGATCTCTTACTGCTTACAGTACAAAAGGATTTCATTGTTCTAAACACTTGAGTGACCTGGCCCTACTGGAGGTAGGCTAGCTGGCTTTTTGCTTCCTTCTGCTCTTTATTATATTTTTAAGGGAGAGGAGTCATGGCAAAGGTATTTGTTCTTGGATAGTTTCTTCTCTCCTCATAGCCCTGTGTATGTGTGTTGGGGAGAAGAGGCAGATAAATAAGAAAGGAGAAGATTTCTGCAGAGTATCATATTCCAGCTGAGAAGGAAAGCTCTGCCTGATTGCTTTTGTTTTGCTTTTTTCCTCTTTCCTCTGAGACTTAAACACATTTGGTGATTAATTTACACCACGAGTGTAATTATTGATGAATGGAAACGGAGATGTTTTACTTCAGCAGCTTTTATTCAAAGTTAAGTTCATAGACTTCCCAGGTGACTGTCAGTTTAATCTCCTGTATACACAAAACTGAAGGGCTGTTTCATTTTTCCAGTCACATTGCACTGTCAGAATCTTTGAAGCAAAATGCAGGCTGCCATTATGTTTAGCTCAAAGAAGTAGTAATTGGAGTGACCTAGAATTTCTCAGAACTACTTCATCTTCAGAAACATGCATTTACCTTTGTTGACCTTGGTGTACAGCTGCCAATCTATGCAGATCCAGGGGAAGGCAGTGGGGAGAGCTTGCAGGAATGGCTTCCCTAGGAACTCCTTGAAAATGCACTGATTCAGAAACTACAGTGGAGCTCTGTTGCTCCTTCTAGTGGAAACAGTTTGTTTGTGTTTTGTCTGTTATATCATGCTTTTCTTCCAAGGAATTCAGGAGCATATATGGATGTTTTCCTTACTATGATATCATCAAAACAACCCTGTGAGGTAAGTTGGGCAGGGAGTGTGGCTGCGTAATGATTTGACTCAAATCTCCCAGACTGTATTCCAACACTGAAACCACTGCACTTTATTGGCTCTGCTGAGTAAACAAACAGTAGTCCAGAATCTGAGAGACCAACTGGTCCAATGTCCTATTCAGTGCAGGATCAGCAAGGCAAGATGGAGCAGCAGCAGCCCTGAGAACTGTCCACCCAGCCTTCATTGAAGTATCTCCAACAAAAAAGAGCTGACTGACTGATGGCAGCTGGGGATTCCTTTTAGTGGGGTGGTGAGTCCACTGTGGGTTTTTCATGAAATTTAAATGAACTATCCAAGATGCTGAACCTATTTTGGGGATAGAGTTCAAGACCTTGGATGGTTCCTTTAAAGTGTGGACTAATGCAGAGTGAACTCGCCACCCTATTAACATGGAAGCCACTTGTTGCCAATGGTGCCTGCTATTTCCCATTAAGAAACATGCTCTCGTATTAGAATATGTTCCCTAACATTTAGCTGTAATCTGATAATTACATACCTGTTTGAAAGCTTTTTTCCCCTGTTCCAATCCTGTTTAAAGATAAAGCAGGAACCCTCTATTATCAACTCCTGGGCTGTTGTGTAAGTAGGCACACAGGTCACCTGGTCAGTTTCTTCTCCAGTGTGGTGAAATGTATGACCTTTTTATTTAAACTATAGACAATTTTTTTAAAAATTTCCCTTTAAACATGTAAATTAGTTCTTGTAGAGTTTATGCAAGCCTGCTTCTTCTTTTCTTCTGTTGTTTGGAGTGATGCATGTAAATAGCCAGCCTACTGTGTATGTACATGCTTTCAAGTCACCTGTTGACATAGGGCAACCCCACAGGGTTTTTTTTAGGAAAAGAATACTCAGAGGTGGTTTTGCAAATTCCTTCCCTTGAGATATAACCTGCATTATTTGGCATTTATTGGTAGTAGCTTATTCCCATCCTCCAATAGTTTTACTCAGTGATGTATGTAAGTCTTTTACTCTAAGTCTCAAGTCAAGTCTCAAGTCTCTACCTTCAAGTCTCAAGTTGAGTCTTAAGTCTTTGCAAGATACTTTCGAGTCAAATCTGGGAGCCAACTTTATACCCCAACCTGTATTCCAGAATTTCTGGACAGAGTCAAAAGTCAGTTTTAACAATTTAAGTAGAGTTGGGCCTCCACTTTTGTGATTTTGCCATCTGCAGCTTCAGAAGTGGGGATAGGATCCTTCTTACTTCCAATTTGCAAAGCTGGAGGCTTTTTCAGAAGTGGGGAATAGGATCTTGTTATTCTCCATTATTGAAGCTTCAAGAGCTTTAGAAGGAAGGATCCTTCCTCCTCAAGACCACTGCCTAACTCATTTTCTGTTTCCCTCTGAGATACATGCCCTCCACTCTGGGCATGAGTCTTGCCTTCTGCTCTTAGGAAAAGTTTTAGAAAGCTCCTCCTATATGTAGCAGGGACAGGCTGCTGAGCAGACCTCAACCATGTCCCTAGCCCCCTTGCTATTCCCCTCTGAGAAGTGCACCCACACTTTGGACTTGAAACAGATTGTCATGAGACCAGTAAGTTGTAAGGTTTCTGGATGAATGGGTTATGTTACTGAACCAAGTACAGCAAGTCAGTCACTAAAAATATGGAAGTCTCAAGTCGAGTCAAGTCAGTGTGTAATTTTTGCCAAGTCAAGTAGAGTCACTGAAGTGACTTAAGTCTGACTTGAGTTTGAGTCTATCGACTGGAGTCTACATCACTGGTTTTACTTATCAAAAACTAGCATGTTTGTGAGAATTGAGAAGGCTAACTTAGAACACTACTCTCTGAAGTTTAAGTTTTTTATAAGCATGCATAGTATTTCTAATGGTGAAAACAGCTGACAGGAAGAAAATCAACTCATTTTAAATGTGGTGCTGGAGACTGCCAAAAAGAACAAATGGGTCCTAAAGAAAATCAAGTTTGAACTCTCCCTCGAAGCCAAATTGACTAAACCAAGGCTGTTGTACTTTGGACATATCATGGGATGACATGAGTCAGGCATGTGGGAAAAGAGGAAGGCCACATTCCAGGTAGACAGACTGAATCAAGGTACCTACAGCCCTGTGTCTGCAAAATCTTAATAGAGCTATTAACATCAGGGTGTCGTGGAGATCTCTTATTTATAGGGTTGCCATAAGTTCAACTTAATTTCAACTGAATTTGATGGCAAGTTGCAACATAAGAGTACTGGATTTTTCATCGATTTTTTGTCTTCATTTGTTCAGAGGAATGTTCCATTAGGTGAGCCTGCAACTAGACCCTGGTTAAGTCAAGAAGCAGGTTGACTGTCTCGGTGGATCCCAGACCAGTATTTCTCAGACTTTGATTCTCCAGCTCTTTTGGAGCTGAAGTCCAGGAAATCTGCAGGCTCAAAGATTGAAAACCCCTATCCTAGGTCTCTGTCGGTTCTCTTGGTATTACTTTGATAATGTAGTTCAGAATTTTCCCACAGTTACATCAGTTTCAAGAATTCATTCTCCCTGGTGCAAAAAATATATATATTAGATTTTTTTAAACAGAGCTATAGTTTTCATGGAATGTGTAACTATAACTCAGCAGTGCAATCCTATGAATGTCTGCTAAAAAGTAAGCCACAATCCTATGTGCGTCTGCTAAAAGCGAAACCTCTTGAGTTCAGTATTCACAAAAGTGAACATAGGTTTAGAGCCTCAAACTATGATCATTTAACTCCAGATAGTTTATGAGGAGACCCTTCATCATGTTTCAAAAAAAGCACAATGGCTGAAACATGAGGACAGAGATGGGGAAACATACACTCACTCTGTCTCCAACACCCCTATGAATTTATAATTCTACCCTGCTTTACTCTCCAGCTTCATCATGTGGAACAGAAAGAACTGAATGAAGATTCTACTCACATTCAATTAAATATGAATAGAAGATCCTACATAACTGGGCAATCTCTTTTATCATGATCTTTGACTGCATAGAACATTTTACTCATGTTTGGTTGAACAGTAATAGAAACTTCTTCAGACTTCCCTATCAATGTAGTCATGTTGGGAGACAAAGGGAGACATGAGGCTCACATAGAGATACTGTGAGCAAATTACAGTCTCAGACTTCTTTTCCAGCCTTTGTTAATTCTTCAGAATCTATGAAGAGGATTTTGATCTTATCTGAATTCAAGTTGGCTTGAATCTGGGAGTGCTTATATTTCCATCCTCACTGTTCTTTATGCATGTTTAATGAAATAGGACATTGCCATTGTAATCCACAGAACTCTCCTGACAAGAGTTCTAGAGGACACTTCAGGTAGAATAAAAAATGATACACTAATAAAAGTAAATGATGATGTGATCCCCTTATGTCAGATTGTTTTATCTAGGCAACAAGGGGAAGGTTCTGTGATCTTTTCTCTGCCCACTGTAGGAGGAGGTGATTATATTGTTTGGCTTTGAAAGAGCAATTCTTGATCAGGTTTCTTTGATGACAGCAGAAAGGTGATTGTCCCTTTAATGTCATGAAATGGCAGGAAATTCTTTGGTTGCTCATACACTCAGATCCTTGAATTGCTTGTGCATATTCTCTATAGATGTAAGACAAAACTGGGACATGGCTCTAGCCCCACACTACAAATTTCAGACGCCGTTTTGCTGAAGTCATTGCAATCAAAGGATGGTAATACCCTACAGCTATGCAAAGATTCATGTATTTCATCTGCAGACATGGAACCTGGAGACCACGGTGGGGTTCTGACTGTTAACTTTAGTCGTGGAACCTACCAGTCACCCTTCTGACACTTTCACATTTGATGAGATATATGCAAATAACAGTCTGCATGTCCAGAACTGTGTCTTCACAGGTCCCTTCACAGATGTCGCAATGAATTCAGGTGAACTATTTATTTATTTTTTAAAAAATGAAGTTTTAATCTCTCTAGTTTTATTTTTTCATTGTGCTGTTTCAATTTGCTTTCATTACTTTATTATGTGACCTATTTAAATAATACAGTGTTATCATTTTTGTTTTGTAAACTGGCCTGATAATGGAAAGGGGGGTATGTATAAATACATACCTATATTTGCATGTTGCGCACACACACATAAAGCTCTCACATAATTATCGCATGATCTCACTCAAAATTGTAATATTGCAGGTAGAATTCTAAATATGGAAAATCAGACATCAGAATGCATGCCTTATACATACTACCATTAACAAGAAAATGTAGAATCAGCATTGAGTAGATTTAGATTGTATAGTGGTTGAAATGTCAAGCATGCCTATACACACTAATGCTGGATTACAAGACGGAGAATTTGCATATGTCAAAAATTTTAAGAAAAAAACATGGCAATGATAAATGTGAACATTGATTTTTTTTTTTCACAGAGGACTAAAATAACTTGTTATTATTCCTGGTAAATGCAATATTACTTGTTACAGTTCTTTTATCCTGACACCAATCTGAGAATGTTGTCTCAGCATGTCCACATGTGCTTATTTTCAATTTATATGTCATTGAATCTGGTCACAAGAGGGCAAAAGCCCTCTGTAAACATCTAGTTAAACAATGCTTGTGCCTGCCAAAGACATATTGCTTACAAAATTAGTTTTGGTAAAAGTGTCTTTCACTAAAATGCTATGTTAAGAAACATAAGAGGTAGTCTTGTAGCGAGCCAGGCTATTGTTCCATTTTTTTTCCCAGTATTATCCATAGCAGGAGTGTGCATTTGTGGCCATCCAGATGTTATTAGGCTGCACTACCCATCACCTCTGACTACTGGTCACATTGGCTTGGCTAGCCTAACTAGGCTTTCTACTGCTTTTGTATATGATTAACAAGAGCTTTTCATGGCAGTTTCTGAAATCCTACCTCAACCCCTGACCCCTAAGTTACCAGAGATGGGGCCTAAGACATTCTGCATGAATTCTGTCATTTCTTACCTCCCCATCTCCCAATTTCCATCTCGTTGCACTACCAAACCTTGGAGTAGCTCTTCCTCAGAGCTAATCTGTGTGGTGTTTCTTACAATGAAGGGAACCTATTTGTTTGAATTTATTTCTGGTGGGTGCGGGGGGCCATGTCACTGTGTTGCACCAAAAATAAGAGTCTTGTGGCACTTGAAAAGTTTTCATTTATTTTTTAAGATGCCATAAGTCTCTTTGCTGTATGAGTTGCCATGAGGACAGTTTGCTGGGATCTTCATTCACTCAAGCACAGTTAGCGTAGTATAATCCACTGCCAACCACCAGGAAGAGATTCTTGCTGTTTCGTTCTCTTCTTGTGTTCCTCCCTCAGGTTATACTTCTGAAGAACCTTTTGTATATAGAAATAATGAGAAGGAGGGCAGGGCAAATTCTCTCTCTGTGTGTGCATATATATATTCTTTCCTGCTCCTTTCTAGCTAACTGAAAATAACCAGCTCATTATAAACTACAACAGAGTGTACTTCTTCTGCAATGACGAGCCACAAATGTCAAAGCAAGATGTGTTGGATGATGAATAAAGGCAGTTTCATATGAAAAATGGAAAGCAAAAAGAAATGAAAGGTTTAACAGGAAAGAAATGAACTATTCCCCCCCCTCCTCCAAAGTAGTGTACTGATTTGTGTTTTGACTTGTTGGGGATCACAGTAGGGTTTTTCTATTTCTTCATGCCATCTGAGCAACAGCATCAGCATTATAGATTCTTTTTTATTCTCCAGTCATAAAAAATATATTATTGAGGAATCACTATCATCTATAACTTCTTCATTGTAACTCATAATGTGTCCATGAATCTTAGCTGCTGCATCTTATTCAGCAGCTTCCAGGCTCCACACATATTTAATAATTACTTTTTATTTAAATGGCACTGCTGCTTGTAGAAACAAACAAATGGGAAGTTCTGGTCCTCCACTCAGAGATGATGCTGCATTTTGCATGCAGTCACCCTTTGTAGCCTGCAATTGTTCCACTAGGATTTTGTTTTCCCTCCATCAAAAACTGCTGTGCCAGTCTTCTTAAAATTAAACTGTTTCAGTCCAGGAGAAATGAAATAGCTTGGAGTAATCGGCAGTCCATCCTTTCCATTCGGGGAGCATTTTATAAAAAGCTGTCATTTTCCAACTGTGGGGAATTATTCTTGTTTTGCTCCTGACGGAAGAATATCAAACAGTGCTCATTCTCTTCTCACATTCTATCCTCTGAGATTTTTTTTAAGTGTTAGAAGCAAAGGCTTATTTCTGCTTTCTGTATCTCCGGCTGGTTTCACTGTTACAGACAGAAGGGGGCGGGAGGCAATCTTCAGTGTTAGCAGTGAACCCACTACTGTCAGAATCTACAGCTTAAAAGATAGAAATAATTCCAGTAAGAACATCACACGAAGCACTGTCTTGACAAAACGTTTGAAAGCCAATAATTCCTCTAAAGCTAGCATAACTGGGGGGAGGGGGGGATGATATTTGGGAAAGCTCATATTTTATTCCCTAAGTAATAAAGGTCTTAAGAAGGCCAATACAATGCAAAAGAATACAGACAATTTTGTTCCACAGGGCACGTGATGGCATAAGCACATCTAAAAAGACCAGCTGCTACCAGGGTGGGCCTGCCATCATCTCCCAAATCATAGTGATTGCATAACCCCCATCTGGCTATGTGAGATGCCATTGAAACAGGTTTGTCATGAGTCAAGGCACCATCTGATATCTCAGAGAATTGCTGTGCTTTTTGGGGTCTTCAGGAAAAGAGACAAAGCTTAGGATGACAAGTGCTGAAGGAAGATAATATTGATGTTATAATATGTGGTGACTTTAAAGCAGGGGTGAGCAACTACAGGGGGCTAAGTTACCACAGTAACCCTCCAAGTGTCTTCGAAGAACCAAATCCACACTATACTCCCATGATGAAAAAATATCTTTTTTTGCCTCCTGTACTTCCAAACACCCTTTAGATAGAACGGAGTGCATTTTTGCCATGCCTTTGGAGCTTTGTGGGCTATTTTAGTCCAAAAAAAAAAACCCTTTTCAGCAACAGCAAGTGGCTGGAAATTACTTCCTGTTCACTTCTTGATTTCGAAAAAGGCCTTTCCTAGGCCTAACATGGTCCAGGTATTTACACTCCCTAGAGATTTTGGGGGATATCTGGATACAAAACCAGTTTTTTAAGCCTTTTTTCCTAGAAGGATGACCGGAGAGGACCTGAAGCCTGCATTTTGTCCGGTGCTCCTTTAACACCTCCTCCCTCCTTTGGCACCAAGTCTCCCTTAATTCAGTGCAAAGGTGTGAAGTGTCTTTAAAACAGGGGTAGGCAACTGTTGGAAGCCTGGGGCCACAATAACCCTCAATGAGATCTTGAAGGGCCACATCTCCCATACTCCATGCAAGCCCCATGTTGCCCTCACATGTCCTCTAGGGGCATGAGGGCAATATTGCCATGCCTTTGGGCCCAATGGGTTATTTTAGGCCCAGGAAAGCCCCCAATTTTTAACAATTTCCTGTTTTATAAAAAGGGCTCTCTTAGCCTGAAAATGATCCAAGGAGGGCCAAAATGTGCCCCACAGACTTTAGAGAAGGGGTGGGCAACTGTGGAAGGCTAGTCCCCAGGAGGCCTTGGAAGGCTATGCACCCCCACTTCATCCACTCTTAAAAAAAAATCTTGTCCCAAAACTTCCTCTATATGTCATGGGAGAACAGATATGGCAACACCCATAGATTTTGTGGCAGTATGGGAGTTAGGAGGCATGTTAATAGTTTGAAATAATAAGAAATATAAATACATAGAGATGCTGATAAATACCTTATTCTGTTTTGTGAACTGATTTATTGCTATACGGACACCGCAATACATCTGTTGCTGTTGATATAAGGAATGTAGACATAACAATCAAGACAAGAGTAACCATTTGAAGTATATAAAAGTATTCCAAGTATGTAAAAATAAGGAACTTGATGGATGTAATATGTATATGAATGTAACATGCACACCAATAAGCTGATCTTATTTTTATTTTAATAAAAATATTATTTAAAAAAAAAAGGCCCAGCTTCAGCAACTAGTCAGCGGCCAAAAGCCTGCCTGAACAAAATGAGATTTGTCCTCTAGACCAAGGAAAACACACAAAGAAGTTCTACAACCTGGCAGCAGTCACTTAGAAGGCCTTTTCTTGTGTCCTTGCCAAATATGGCTTGGTCTGAAGGTATATTGTTTAATTAAATAATGTACAGGTGCGTTTGTAGAGATACTGATGAGAATGTAGTGGCAGTTGGGGAGATATGGATGTAGAATGAATGCAGCAGTAGGCAGTTCTCCCCATAGCCTGAGGTAGGAGGAGAAATGCCATAGCCCACATTGCTGTCAATGTCTGCATTACTGTTGCCATCCCCCATCACTGTGGAGCTGGCAAGGCCTGAATTTCTGGCTCTGAGGAGTCCTTCCTCACATTCAGGAATTTGGCTGGCTCAGAAAAGGCATGCATCAGCTGTTTTTCTACTCCAAAACCACAGCAGGTACCTTCCAAGTATATATAGCAAAGCCAGTTGCTGTCACTTGTCCTCTTCTGCCTGAGATCTGCATTTCAACCTGTCCTGTAAAAAGACAGTCCTGAGAGATAACAAAAAAAGGACAGGGAAGAAAATAGTGTATAAAGAGGAATGTCCGAATGCCAGTACATCCCTGAAATGAGTGACATAAAGGAAAGCTTTTCATCTGAATTCTGTTCGTCATCATCATCCAATTCTCTTGTCACCTGCTACAGTGCTGCTTATCCCTTCATCAACTGAGTTCCGTTTTATCATTTATTGCCCAACGTCATCACAACATAATAGAGGAAAAATAATCTGTTACAAAACTAAAAAGTAAACAAATTAAAAGTTAAAAATGACAAAACTGCCAAATGCAACAGAAAGATAAAATTCCATAATACTGACTTCCAACTTTTATAACTGGCAATTAACCAAAGTTAGGTGAAAGCATGCCAAAAAAAAAAAAAAATGAAGTATCACATTTCTCCAGTGCACTTTCTTAAAAACATTTGCTTTATAAAACAAAGTACATGCATTGGTTTGCATCAGCAAGAAAGTAACACCACTTATCAGAATTTTTTATGACCTTTGTTAAGGATCTTCATCTGTCCTCTGTCTAGTTAATTCCAATTTAAAACAAGACAACATATTTTTCTCTAATTATATGCATCAAAGAACAACTAAGGAATAACATGGAAGGCACATTTACCCAAAAGCCACTTCATAATAAATGTGATGCAATACCCTTTTGGAAGGTGACAGTAGATCTGGCAGTATATGCTGAGTAAGTGATTCCAGGTGGTCTCTGGGGCCTCCATGTTTTTCTTCCATATTCACTCCAGGTTAAACATTCTGAGCAGGATTACTTCTGCTTTCCTAATGAGATCTAGAAATGCAGAGCAGTAAATCATGATCAAAATTCTGTTAGCAGCTCTACAAGCACAAGTGAAGTCTCTCAACTGAGGAGATCATTACTGCATTCTGTCACTATGCCAGACCCTGGCAACAATAATTAAGTGTTAATAAATTATAATTTTATCTCCTTTCTCAGAGATGCCATATAAACAAGGAACCATCTGTGGAAGCTACTGCACAGGAAAACCAGCTACAAGTACAAAAAAACATGCCATTTCTTTGTCTAAACTTTCACACTGCAACAAATGTCAATTTCTTTCAAAACTGTTAACCTGAAAGCCTGCTGACTCAGTTGATGATTCACGTCCCAAACTAGCACATAGCAAACACTGCAAATGGAGGATCTTGAACATCTGTCACCCATACATACTTCAAAATAATATAAAAATCTGTTTCTTTGTAATGTGAGAAACTTTACTTTCATGTGGATTTTAAAGGAAACAGAACCATAATGAACAGTGCACTCTAAAATGACACATTGTGTGTATATTCATCTCTTGAACATGTCGCTTTTGTTGTGTGCCTTCAAGTCATTTCTGACTTATAGCAACCCTAAGGTGAACCTATTACATGGTTCTCTGAGACTGAGAGTGTGCGATATGCCCAAGGACACCTAGTGGATTTCCATGGCTGAGCAGGGAATTGAACCCTGGTCTCTTGGGTCATAAACCAACACCCAAACCACTTCCCAGACAGTATTTAGCTCAAGAGTGAGCAATTTCAGTGGATCACTGTAGTGAGATCCTTCTTCTCCGTAAAGGGGAGATAAAGCTGATATGGCAGACAAAACTGCAGCAGAAGCACACCTGGCCTATTGCTATCTGATCGTTCAGAAATAAGACTAGACCCAATAGTATCCTCCCCAATTGTGGATCTTCTCTTTCAGAGAGTACAACCACATCATGAATGAGTTACATCCCTGCTCCTGGGTCAGATTGTCTACTGACCTACAGGATTTGTGTATTATGTGAACTGATGCCCTTTCCACACACGAGAAAGGAAACGTGCGAAAACAGAACTCGCCGGCTTTCTTGAGCGTCCAGGCGAGTCCGTCAGGATGAGGAGCAGTGCGAGCTCGTCGCTCTGCACTGCTCCGGCGTCCAAAATGGCGGCTTCTGGTTGGTGGAGGCTGTCCACCAACCTCCACCAACCAGAGAAGCTTGCCAGCCTAAAGCCCGCCCCCAGCAGATCTGCAGGCAAGCACTTGTGCGCACCTGCAAATCTGCAGCGGAGCGCGGTGACGGAGCAACACAGAGTCGTGCACTCCGTGCTTTTTAAAAACCTCTTAAAAGAGGTTTTTAAAAAACACACTGCGCAACCAGTTCCAGTCGCTCCGAAGCAGACTGAGGTACGGAACTACAAAAAGTAGTCCGCCCCAGTCCACTCCATGGTGCAGAAGACCTCTGTCGGAGGTCGCTCAGCACCATTTTATTAGCCCGGTGCGGAAATGGCCTGAGTCTCAGCTTGTTAAACCACATCTAATTGACAACTGCACCCACACACTGATTTCTACAGCCTGTTTAGCTGTTGAAAAAGAGAAAATGAGATGGTTATTATCTACATAATGATGAATTCCAGCTCCAAAAACCGTAAATGAGTTCTTCCATCAGAATTGTGGTAATGCTAAAGAGGAAGAGATACAAAAGATCTCTTCTACCCAATAGTCAGGAGGCTGGCCAATAATTCACCAGCAGTATCTTCTGAGAAGAACTAACCACCTATCTCAGTAGGATACCGTGATTAATGGCATAAAATATCATTGAGGGGTCCAGTAGAACCAACAAAGAAATATTGTGCTTGGGCAGTTTCTGGTAGTTCCAGCTAAACAAAGCTCTTTCAATCCCAAAATTGGTTGCAAAAATGAGAATCCTAAATAAGTCCATCATTTCTTTCAAACTTATCCAACACAATTCTCCTCACTCCTTCATTTGCTTTCTTTCTTTTCTTTTCTTTTTTTTCTCTTCTCCTCCCTCCACCCCACACCTACATTGTCCTACTGTGCCTTTAATTATAAGAATTTCCAGCAAGACATAGGTAACCAGGATAGCCTGTTGCAGGAAAAAAAGTGTTTTTCTTCCTCCTTTAAGTTCTCATGGACTGCAGTCCTCTTACTCAGAAGCAGAATCTGTCAAGTGAGATAGCACTTCATGCATCTGATAAAGTAGATGATAATCTGTGGACGCTTATGTCATTATAACAATATTAGTCAGTTAGTTAGAAATTAGTTATTAGTTAGAAATTAGTTAGAAGTTAGAGAGGCTGAAAAGATAAATTTTCTGATTGCAGGGCCCTTTACTGGCTTTACTTTTCCTTCAAGGATTTTGGCTGTGGGAGCAGCATTCCACAGAAAAAAAAACAGAGACATGTTTTAAGATGCTCAAAAGATGGTGCTTTATTTGGGCGGGGAAAACTGAATGTGTCTCAGCCTGTATATGCTCTTAAGGCCTTCTTTGGAGACTTTAGAATCTAACTTCAAAAATTCTCTGGACCAGGACATCTCAAACCAATTACTGGACAAACAAAATTGATTCCAAGATCAACCAAGGAAGAGTATATGAACTGTATTTGCCAGTGGTATGTATGCATCAGCAAATATGCCTTATGAAACATTCTGAAATCCAGAAAATTAAATCTGCCTTCCAAAATTGACAGTTACAATGTTTTGAATAAGAAATAGAGTGCTGAAGATCCTCAAATAAATGCCCTCAGTATCAATTTTCTGAAAATAAATCTGTGGAATATACAGTAAGATACTTCAAAAAATACATAACATGGCTGGCATCCTGTTAGTGAATTATGATGGCATAAATCAGACTTAAACCACCACAACTCATGTTTATGTTCAAGGTGTAGGACAATTTTTTTCCTAACCATGCAACAAAATCCACAACCACCACCCCAAAAAATTACCTTGTAAGTAGCACAGCCTCCTTTCCAACACAGATATTTCCATGTTGTCAGAAAGTGGGGAACAGATGAGCAGAGATGTATCATCCAGTTGTTTTCTTGTAGCTGGAGGTACTGCAATGATACCCTCTGAAAAGATCTTGCAAAGACCCTGGAGATACTGCTCAGAGCACATCCAGTTACAGGAAAATAGCTAGAGATATTCCTGCTTATCTCCCTGTTCTCCAACAATATGAAAATGGGTGTGTTGGACAGACTATGCTGCTTACAAGATGAGTTTTTAGGAGGTAACATTTGGAAACATGACTACAGAGGCATAGCTATGTGATACTCATATATCACCTGATACAAGATCTCAACCTTGCTGAAGTAGAACTTTCATCTTAATTCAAGCCATTTCTGTGTTAGACTGATATAGTGCTATTATTCCACTTTCAACATCGTATGGAATCCTGCAGTTGCAATTTAGGGAGGGGCATTTAGAGGGTCTCAGTAAACTATAAACCCCAGGATTCCATAGGATGTTGAAAGTGGAATAATAGCGCTATAATATTCTAGTGCCGAAATAGCCTCTTACACAAACCTCTATCCAAATTGAAAGATATTTCTGTAAGCAATGCAGACAGATTTCATTTGATCATTTGAGTACTATCCCAATGAAAAAAATATACTTAAATATCAAATGCCAGCTGGCAAACAAATGAAATGGAATATTAATCCCCAAAGTCATAAGGTCTAGTATAGACAAATTAACAGTATAACCAGAAAGGATCCCAAAGCATTGGTTAAATGTATCAACTTTATTAAAGAAGATTCTAGTCTAGAAACATAAAACAAAAGCTCATCAGCATATAACAATATGCTTATATGCTAATAATCTTTTATATATATATTCACATATTCCATCTGTGAGTGCAAAGATTGCTGGATTTTCCCTAACTGCACATACCAAAGACTCAAAACATAAATTGAATTTCAAAGAAGAAATAGGACATCCTTCTTTTGCACCCATCTTTAGAAGAAAAAGGTTGAAAGGTATACTATTAGCGATCATTCTCAATCTAGGCGAGAGGTACACAATCTGAACCCATTTCAAATATTCTGATGGGAAACCAAATTTGTTTAAGTTCCTAAAAATTCCTAATTAATTTTGTTAAAAACTTTTTCAGCATCAAGTCAAATAAAGATAACTGGGTCAGGTCTTTTAGCATTTAAAGAAAACAAATTTATAACTAGTCTTAAATTATCTCTTCCCTGCCTATGTGTACTGAGTGTATTAATGGTGTTTTACATTGTATAACATACTTGCCAATACTGCAAGTATTATTTCAATATCAAAGCTTAGTAAAGAGACAGGTATGAAACTAGCACACCTAGTATGATCTTTACTTGATTTGGGAATAAATAAATAAAACCTTCCTAAAAGAATTGGAAATGAATCTGTTTCAAAAATCTTTTGGTACAAACAGAAAAGTCTGGGAACCATGAGGTCTGAGTCTGTTTTATAGCAAACATTAAGTAGGAAAATATCTGACTCCAGGACTATTCTGTTTCAAATAGATTCAATTACTCTCTTCCAATAATTTATTCCATTCACAAGAGAGCTGCCAGATATCTTTTATTTTGTAGATCCAATTGTGGAAGAAAAAACCTTAAGAAAAAAACATTAAATCCAGATCATTAGGATTCCCAGCTCTTTCAAACAATGTTGAATTCAGGGGGAGGGAGGAGAATTTCCAGATATCTTTCAAGGGAGTGCAAAGACTATTTTGTTAACCTTTGAACATTGGAATGAAATTACACCTCCCCTACCCCAGTTTTAATCTATTTACTAAAATATATTGCATTCTCTTCCCACTCTCCAGTGCTTTTGGTGTAACCATGTTAAATTCTGATTTAGTTGACAATAGGTCATTACTCGGCTTATTGAAGTTTACAAGAAATGATCCACGGAAGAGCAAGCTGTAAATTAGCTTAGTAAAATTTCACTGTGTTTTCCAATTCTTCCTCCTTTTGAGTTCTGAGCTTCTTCCTAAGAGAAGCACATGCTACAATCTTCCCTCTCACATAGGCTATGCCTGCATCATACGCAATAGCACATAGGGAGGTGGAATCCTCATTATTTGTATAATAATACTGATGTTCAGAAGACATTTAAACTTTAAACTCCTCATTGACAGATAGCATTGCACTACATTAAGTGTCAAAAGGAATCACCACTCTAATTCAGCTTCCAGCGAACTGCAGAAAAGCAACATTTCAGCTGCACTACAGTTCTGAAGTCACACACCATTGACCCCGTCTCTGATTGTTGCAAAAGTGGTAGAAGGTCTTTGCATATACACCTACACATGCATCACAGTATTTATTCAATTATTTAGTTATAGCATTTATATCTGGTTCTGTGGCTGGAAAGGCTGCCAGAGTGGCTTGCATATCAGTTTCCAAAGACCCATAAGCTAACAAATAATAACACAAAAGGAAAAGGGGGTGGAAAGGGGAAAGGGAAGCAAGAAAACTCAGGTGCATGCTCTTCATGTTATGAGACTCATTTAATGGCCATAGTCAATATAGACATAACTCTGCAAATGCAGTTAGATATTATCATGACCATCTAGAATAGAAATACCTCAAAGGGAGGCACCAAACATTGCTGACCTATCAGCTGAACTCCTGCTTCCTCTGTCTGTTCTTCTACACACCAGTGGTTCCAGGATGACAGGCAAAGTCCAGTGGAACTGGTTTTGGGAAACCTGTCTAATCGGAAAATGAAGTCAACAGTGTGGACTATTTCTAGTGGGGTGAGGCAGCAGTGCACTTCCACCCCCAGTAGTACCACTGAGTACATGCTGAATGTCTTTTCTTGCTACTGAACAGCCAAATTGTACATATTTGGGATTCTGTATCAGACAGGAAGATTTGCTAGCATGCCTGATAACGCAGCTTGCAGAAATTAAGCACTGCTATATAAGCCTCCATCCACAGAAACAAGGAAGTAATCAGCATTATATTGCCACTTCATATAATCAAGCCTTACTAGATTGTCCTTCCTAATTGAAACAGTGAATGTAGAGGTCTGAATGTGATCTTTTTAATTTGCAGGTGTGTTTAATTTTGAAAGGATCATAGTTTCAATTACATTAGCTTTTTTGTGCTTCTAGCTTCAACATTATTATTTTAATCTGTAGTAAACTGGGGGTTTAGCTGCGCACAGCAGATGTGTTTTCATTATGCCAACATTTGGTAATTCCAAACGGAGTGACACTAGAGTATGAAGAATTTGAAGATTTCCCCCTCCCTGTCTCTCTGGTTTTGAGTCCTCCTAGTAGGTCTTAATGAGATGAACTAATGTAATGTTCAGCACTAGGGTTCCCAGATCTCAGGACACCAACTGAAGTCTCTGACAACTGTTTCCTCAAGTGTCCAGGCAGAGAGAAAATCTCAGGGTGAACAATGCTAAAGAAAGAGAAAGTCAGTTTTACAGTGTGGGCCTTTCCAAGCTAATACTAAGGCTCATGGGCTCAGCTTAAAGATGTTAATATATGTGTGATGCTTGTGCAACACTGGCGCACCAAAAACTAGAGTGAGGGAAGGGACATGGTGCTCCTTAGAGGACATCCTGTGGCATGTGTAGTTTCCACTACAGAAGTGATGTTAGCATTTTTTATTTGATCTACCATGTCTGCCTTCAGTTCAAGGTTGCAAAAGCAGAGGTAGACATACAATACTCTTGCTTATGCAGAGAATAAGTTTTCATCCAATGTGTATCCATCTGCTGAAATGGGCAGCGTTATTTTGGTTGAGCATTTGATTGTGCAAAAAGTCACATAGCACAATCCATGTGTGACTTTGTATGCAGAGTTATACATTATACCACCCCTATGTAGGAACTTGGCCACTGTGACCACTGAGAACAGAGCATTAGTGTCACAATTTGTGAGCCTTCCTGTTGCACAAACCCTGGCAGCAGCAGCACAGGGCCTGAAGGGAAAACCTCCTCCATGAGTTGACAAGCTCTCCATAAGTCCCAGTAACAGCACAAAAAAAGAAGAAAAGGCATGTACAATGTAGCACACACACACACAAAAATGTTCTATGTACAGAAAATGCAACAACTACTGTAGCTGTTGGGTGTACTTTACCATCTGCATGGCTACCAAAGGGAAAAAAAAAATCATTTTTTCCCCATCCTGACTCTGAGTTTCCATTTTACCCAAATTCCCTTCTACTTATTCCAGAATCAGCTGGCCATAGGCCCGTAGTCTAAGATTTGAGGCCTGAAATCTCAGGGAATTGAGTGCTGCTGACTTGGCAAACCTGAGATCTATGTTGTCTTTAGTATGAGAATTTTAGAACATTGCTAATTAGACTAGTGAGAGTCAGCATGCATGTGAGGATGCTAGAAACTTTCGGCTCTTTCGGCCTGTATTGGTTAAGTGGAACTTTTTGGGTTGTCAAATAATATAGAAGCTGGTCTAGGAGACCTGTGTTTTGCAGCCTTCTGAAAGCTAAATGACTACATTATATGACAACTATGGCTGGTACGTTGTATACTGGTAGTTTAGTTTTTTTAAAAAAAAAAAATCTGTTTATGTATATTTCCAACTGTTACTCTTGTTATTCTATACTTTTATCTAAAGAAGTGGGTTTATTTACAAGAGTAGAGGAAACAGGAGAACATAAGAACAAAGAATAACAAGAGTAGTAGCAATTTCAAATATGTATATGAATTGGTGTGTTGTAGAAAAATAGAGATCGAGACCCACGGAGAGGAAATTCAAAAGGTTTTATTCAGCCGACTGGGTCTCGGTGGAATCACTTCTAAAGACTGAAAGCCCTGTTTCTAAGAACTCCCAACAATTTATACATTCTTGGATACACATTCTTGGATACAGTCTTATCATTTACGCTTTGCACCAGATGCACTACATACTACAATGGACAATAGACCATTCTGTTCTGTGATTGCACATTCTTAATGTTGCAAGTAGAAATTCTACCTCAGAATGTTTCTTTTCCACATTCTTTCTCACATTCTCCCTCATTCCCCCCTTTTATGCTAAATTCTACACAGCAATTTAAGCATAATTATTTACTTTGAGCCATTAGCGCATAAGCTGCGGCCTTCCCATCCATAATTTTACTCATTGTAGATTGGAAGCAGTTTAACAAAGAAGGCACTATCATACATATCATTAGCCCTATCATTAATACAAAAAGAAATCCCATGAACAGTGTCTTCAACCATGCTAAATTTGGGAGCCAGGAAGTTAGCCATGCCCACATATCCACAGACTGCGAATATGATTTTCTAATGTTAGATACCACAGAATGTATTTTCTCCACATTGGTCTCTACTACTCCAGATTCATTAACATAATGGCAGCAGCTGGTATTTAACCAGACACATAAGCCTCCTTTTCAGCTGAGGAGGTAATCCAGGGCTATTTTATGCTGAGCCAGCACAGAGGCCAATGAGTCCACCTCTGTCTGGAGGGCACTAATCCCTTTAGCTGTTGAGTTAGCCAGTTTCTCCAACTGGGCTGACAGTCGCCGTATTTGCCTTATGTTAAGGGCAACTCCTGCCATGGGGAATATTATGGCTCCAAATCTTTCACCTTCAGTTAGGTAAGTATTGCCTGGGTCATATCCATAACTTTCATCATATGCCCTTTTAACCCTGGACCATCCAAATTGTCTATCCCAAACTTCAATTGACTGTTGCAAAGGGTGAAAGGCAATTCCAGTCACTACTAGGCTCCCTATGGTGCACGTTCCATTCCAAACGGGGAGGGAGAGCCTTTCCTGGCCAGGACCCACAGATCCAATACATACCAGGGGGCAATCTGTAGATCCATTGACCGCTATGCCCTATAGCAACATCCTGAATTCTGATCAGGGGGTTAGCTCCTCTTAGATTCCCATACATTGTTACTATATCAGTAGTGTCCCCTATCCCGCACGCGAAAGGGGCGGAAATATTCGGGTTAGTCCTTTTACAATTGTAGTTGTTATATTCCAGAACAAGAATAGTTACATTACAGTTGGGGTAATTCCCCACTGATATTCTAGGCAAGAGATATTGTCGTGTCCCCCCTTTTCCAGAAATTACATAGTATCCCTCCTGAGAGATATTCCACCTTCTTACACACAAAGGAGCCAGGGGTACCTTTCCTGTTCTACTCAGTACAAATTGGCCGGGGTCCCTTAAGGGCTGTGTCTTATCTGTACTAAATGCATATATAGTAGTTCTATTCCATTCAGTCAGTTTCATAGCACTAGCTGGCATTACAGGCCACCCTTGCATGTGTGAGCTTGGCCCATGAGAACATACCCAGCAATTACTGACATTCAGGGTGCTCAAGATCTGATTGACTAGCTGGTGAAACCGATTCACTTCCCAGCCTCCCTTGCTTGACATCACTCCCATCATAAGTAACAATCCCCATGTCCACATATTGCCCAGACCCACAGAACCACTGTCTGAAATGATACAATAGATAACGAAGTCCTGCCGCTCCCCCTATACCTCCTCTGACCCACAATATTGTTTCCCACATTCAGGATCTGGCCATACGTGGAACAGTGCGTCCTTGGTAGCAACTGCAGTAGGGCCTAGTCCCAGTCTTCTTTCCTCTCCAGATGGGGACCCAGCCATGCGCCGGGTGTTCAGCTTCCCAGGATGTGAACACAGCAAGGCCCAGTCCCTGTCTTCCTTACTGCTTTCTAGTGATCTTCATCTTCAAAGGTTGCCCTACAATTGGGGCAGCAGTCCAATCAATATGAGCCCTCTTTATCCTTGTGTAATGCACCCAAGGTTTCAACCCTGCTACCTTCACTGCGGTGGGGATTGTCAATATAACCTGGTATGGCCCCCTCCACCCGGGGCTAAGTGGCTCTCCTTTCCAATCCTTCACCCATATCTCATCTCCTGGTTGGAAAGGATGTGCCTGAGTTTGTAGAAAGGGGAGGCGCTGTTCTAACATATACTCCTTCATTTTACTCAGAGCTTTCCCTAAGGCGCTAACCTCCTCCTGTAGGGCCATATTCCCTAATTCCTTTGTATCTCCCCTCAACCCACTCAAAATAGTAGGGGGTCACCCATACATCAACTCAAAAGGGGACAGTCCTCTGGTTCGATGTGGCGTGCACCTTATCCTGAAAAGGGCTATGGGTAGAGCATCCGGCCACTTCAACCTCGTTTCTTGACACAGTTTGGACAACTGGGTCTTTAGGGTCTGATTCATCTTTTCCACCTTCCCTGAACTCTGGGGTCATTATGCACAATGTAGCTTCCAGGTGATTCCCAGAGCGGTGGTTAGATCTTTAATGATATTGTGGACGAACGCGGGTCCTTTATCTGAGCCTATATGATGTGGTAGTCCGTGTTGAGGAATGATATCTCAAGTAGAGCCCGTATGACCTCTCGAGTTTTCTCGGTGCGGGTGGGATAAGCTTCCACCCATCCTGTATAAGTACAAACAAAGACCAGGAGGTAACGATAGGCTCCAGCCCGGGGCAATTCAGTGAAATCTACTACCAGTGATTCAAAAGGACTGCTTCCTTGGTACTGCTGTCCCTCCCCCATCTTGGGTCCCTGTCGGGGATTAGTTTTGGCACACAGCTGACACCTTGAGGAGGCCAAAGCGGCAAATCCATGTATCCCATTTAGATAGACTTCCTTTTCCAGCAGCTGGACTAGAGCCGTCTTTCCTAAATGTGTGGCTTTGTGGGCCTTCTGAACTACTGTCCATCACAGGTGTCGGGGCAGGTAAACTCTTCCATCTGGCAGCCTCCACCATCCATCGTTTCCCTTATCTGCCCTAAGATCCTGCCTGGCTGTTTCATTTTCCTCCTTGGAATAGGTCAGGCTCAGCTCTCTCAGTGAAACCTGGAATAGCAGGGCCATAAGAGGGTCTCTTACTAATCCTGTCTGTAAATTTTCTGCCACCACTGCTTTAGCCGCCTGGTCTGCCTTCTGATTTCCCCTGGCTACTGGGTCTCTTCCCCGTTGATGTCCTTGGCAGTAGATCACAGCCACCCTTCTAGGAATCCAGACTACACGGAGCAGTTCTTCTATTTCCTTTCCATATTTTATACCTTGGCCGGTTGAATTGATCAACCCTTTCTCCTTATACAAAGCCCCATGTGCATGTAAGGTGATGAACGCATATTTTGAGTCTGTATATATATTCACTGTGAGTCCTTCCGCAAGTTCAAGGGCCCGGATCAGGGCAATAAGTTCTGCCTTCTGTGCGGACATCCCCGTTGGCAGGGGTTTGGCTTCTATAACCTTATCCTCTGTTACCACTGCATATCCAGCCATCCTCCGCCCCTCTCATACAACGCTGCTTCCATCCGTGTAGTATGTGACGTCTGGGTGCAGCCACGGAGTATCCCTGAGGTCCAGGCGACTTGAGTATACTTCATCCATAGTCTGGATGCAATCGTGCTGGGGACCCTCGGCTTCCACGGGGAGCAGTGTAGCTGGATTAAGAGTGGTAGTAATCTCAAGTCGAATCCTGGGGTTCTCACACAGCATCCCTTGATATTTCAACATCTGACTATTAGCGAACCAGTATTTCCCTTTGTACTCCATCAGGGTGGTGACGGTATGAGGGACTCTGACAGTCAGCGTCTGGCTCAAGGTAAGCTTGTCGGCTTCTTTGACCAGTAGTGCTGTAGCTGCAATGACTTGAAGACATCCCAGCCACCCCCGTGCCATGGAGTCCAACTGTTTTGAAAGGTAAGCCACGGGCTGCTGTCAGGAACCCAACTGCTGGGTTAAAACCCCTACAGCTACATTCTTCCTTTTGTCCACATATAGGGTAAATGGCTTAGTCACATCCGGTAGGCCTAACGCTGGGGCTTCCATCAAGGCTTTCTTTATCTGCATCCATGCTGCCTTTTGTTCCTTTTCCCAATGGAACTCCGCTGTCTCCTGCCCTTTTGTTGCCTCATACAGGGGCTTGCTTATCACAGTGAAGTTGGGGATCCAGATTCGACAGAACCCAGACGCACCTAAGAATTCACGGACAATCTTTTGGTTCCTGGGTTCTGGGAGAGCACACACTGTCTCTTTTCTTTCAGGTCCTAGAGCGCGCTTCCCCTGGGAAACCTGGTATCCCAAATAGCGTACTTCTGTTACACAGAGCTGAGCCTTTTTTCTCGAAACCTTATATCCAGCTTCCCACAGAAGGTGGAGTAACTCTTCAGTTCCTTTCCAACACTTCTTCACCAGTCGCCGCCAGCAGGAGGTCGTCCACATATTGCAACAGGACTCTTCGCCCTGGTTCTGATGGGAACCGTCGCAGATCCTGGCTCAGTGAGGTCCCAAATATTGTCCTTTTCCCGCTTCTGTTCTAATTCCCAATTTATGTAGACCTTCTGAGCAATTGCCAGCAACTGACTCAAATTCATTCCTTCAAAACCTTCCTGTTTCTGCAGTTTCTTTCTTATATCCAGGGAACTTTGAGCCACAAAATCCAAAACTACTGCCCGCAAATTCTCAGGGGCATCCGGATTTATTGAAGTATATTGCCAATATGCATTCAACAATCATTCCAAAAACTGTCCCAGAGGTTCGTTGGCTCCTTGCACAATCTCCTTTATTTTGGACATATTCACAGCCCTCTTCATACCTTCCCGCATTCCTTCTAACAGCACGGCCTGATACTCCATAAGACAGGTAAAGTCCTAGTCGTTATTGACATCCCAATGCGGCTCTACCAGGGGCACTCTCTCTCTAATCCATATTTCTTCATTTGGAGTACCGGGGGGGTACCCGAGTCTGAACTACTTTTTCTGCCTCTCAGAGATTGCATCTCCTTTCTTCTGTGGTGAATAAAGTCATAAGCAATTGCTGGCAATCCTGCCATGTAGGCACATGTGTGGCCATAATTGATGTACATAATTCTATCATTTCTTGGGGCTTTTCCATATATGACCCATAATGAGTCTTCCAATTCAGGAGATCGGACATAGTAAAAGGCGTGTACTGGTAGCTTTGCATCCGGCGATAGCCCCCCTCTTGCTGGGGATCGGGGTCAGCTGGCTAACCTGCCTAAGGGGAGCCACTACCTCCTCTTCATCCCCTTCCTCTTCTCCTTGGACCTCATGGGGAAACTTCTCCTGTATTCCTTTGATCTCCTTGGCCTTTATCTTCAGCCCACTTCTAAATAAGTAAGCATCAGTTGGACTGGGGAGGGTAGACCCCTCTTTCTGGTTTGGATTGTCTGGGTCTAAAACATGGGGTGATGGCGGCGGCGATGCCAGGGCCATTGATTCCAAAGTGATGGAAGGGTTGATTGGGTTTTCCAGTGCCACTGCTTCTGCCTGCATCATCAAGGCCAGACCAGGGACCACTGTGACATATGGGAGTGGTGCACTGGGTTCCTCTGGGGGATTATTTAAAACTACAGGGCCCCTACCGAACTTCTTCCGGGTTTTATCCTTCATCAGCACCATAACTTTACTGCACTGTTCCTTACAGTTTGCAAGCCACATGGGAGATTCAGTTACTACAGTGTCCCATGAATCTATATAAGGGTACTGATCTGGGTGTCCAGGGTCCCCCACCACCACAGCATACACAGCCCTGATCTTTTCTGGGTCCAAACTTCCTTCTGGTGGCCACCCCACCTTGAATGCCAGCCACTCCACTTGACACAAGTTTCACAATCTGGCTGACATCATACAGTCTGACACAGTAGGGTTTAGACAGGCACGCGCACCGACCCAGACACCCGGACTCTCAACGGTATGCACTGGGAACTGCGATGCCATTCACACATGCATTCATCCAAACAACACAGCCACCCTCCTTTTTCCGTTCTTCTAAGGAGTCCTGCGGTTTCAGTAGCCCCCCTCTGTGGCTACTCTACTAGGCCAGGTCCTAAGGGGGTGATCAAGCCCTTCTTCTCCCCTTTCACACAATTCTTGGGGAGGCACTTACCTAAGGCTGTGTCTATGGTGAATTTCCAAACCGTCCTGGGTTCCCAAGCTGGCAGACCGATCCCTGGGTCCGACGGCCCCACGAGGAAGACCGTCCGACAAAACGTCAGGGGCACCCAAGGTTCCTGTCGGAGAGGCACGGATACTGGGGAAGCGGTGGCCGCTTAAGTGGGCAAAAAGCCCCTCAGATCCCGGACGAGCCCCCAGAAAATGTTGTAGAAAAAGTAGAGATCGAGACCCATGGAGAGGAAATTCAAAAGGTTTTATTCAGCCGGCTGGGTCTCGATGGAATCACTTCCAAAGACCGAGAGCCCTGTTTCTAAGAACTCCCAACAATTTATACATTCTTGGATACACATTCTTGGATACAGTCTTATCATTTACTCTTTGCACCAGATGCACTACATACTACAATGGACAATAGACCATTCTGTTCTGTGACTGCGCATTCTTAATGTTGCAAGTAGAAATTCTACCTCAGAATGTTTCTTTTCCACATTCTTTCTCACATTCTCCCTCAGGTGTGTGCTCATTTCAGATAGACTAAGTACTGAGTCTAGTATGTGACTGCTGAGTTCATTGTCACTGTAGGATCAGTGAATGCAAGATTTTGCCTGTTGTTGATTTTTAACCTTTGAAGATCCAGTATGGTCCTCTTTTTTGCCCCCCTACCCAAATGTCAGTGGCATTTTTGCTACTTCTTGCTTCTTTGGGCCTTTTTGCCTCCTCCAGGTATTATAGGCCCAAGTCTCTTTTAAAAAACAGGAAGTGACTCAGATGTCACTTCCTTAAAAAAAAGGAGAGGCATAAAACAAGCTCACTTAATCTCATGCATGACACCCCTTCAGTTATTCAAAGAGGGCTATCTTATCACCTCTCAACATTTTCCAAGCTCAAACACCCATTCCCTAGGACATGGTTCCAGACCTTTTGCCATCTTGGCCACTCTCCTTTGTCCACATTCCAGCTTGTCAATACCGTTCTTAAACTCCAGTGTCCAGTATTTCAGGTGATTTACTTTTCAAAAATTTACTTTCAGGTTACCTTTTTTTTTTTAACTATTGGCTGGATCCCAGTCTTTCTTCCATGGAGAGAAGATCTTCTTTCACAGACAGAAGGAAATTCCAATGCAGAAGGCTTCTAGTCGAGGAAGAGAGGGTGGGTAATGCATTAACTCTTCCTAACCCTCTGGAATGGCCTTTCAGGTGTTCATGGATATGGAGAATATTGCCTTCTCCACTTCTGTATTACATGAACATAACTCTGATGAAGGAATGTTCCTACCAATAAAGCTTTAGCCAGTTAATTTTCTAATTAGCTAGTTAAATAATATCTGCTAAGAATAAGGAAATTTCATAATCTTCAATATTTCACAGATGAAAACAAGGAAACATATGATGAAACAATATCAGCATGTGGAAAAAAAATGGCAAAAGTTATTAATAAAGAAGAACACATAACATTGGATAGCCTACTAGGAAGGGCAAGATTCTGCCTCCTTCTCTCCCCCACCCCCATTAAGTTAGTTGAGTGCAAATTACTTTTGTACTTTGGACTCAATTTGCAGTAATTGCAGTAAGCTGAGGCCAAAGCAGCAAAATGAGAAGAAAAGAGATAAACTGGGACTTTTTTAAAAGCAACAGAAGAGTGGGGTGACAAAGGATTAATCCGGATCGTCCCTGCCAAATTGGGACAGTTGGAAGGTGTGAAATCCTAAGAGTCTCCTTTGGAATTTCAGAGGATTGCTGCTATCCTATAATACATGCTGGCATGTTCTAGAGACGAGACAGGACAGGACAGTATGATACCACACAGTACACACTGCAATGATTGGAGTGCCATTTCCACCATCCACCATTTGTGTAAGCTTTCCAGATTTCATGAATGGCCCAATGATCTAGGATGAACCTACCAAAGGGCACTATGCTGAAGACCCTTTAAAACCTGGAGCAAATCATAATTATATATCCATTTCACAATGATGTGGTAGAGCCACACACCTCCCACTCTTTGGTATGGTTTAATTGGTGAAGCATGATTTAATTGGCCAAATGTGTCAATTGGCTTTAAAATAAAATAAATCCTGATGTGACTGAAAGCCAGGCTAAATAAGAGGCAAGTTGATTGGATAAACAGATCACAAGACCCCTTGCAGGCTTAGCTAAGTCATACCAGAAGCTTTTAAGTGCTAATGAACTTTCAGTTAGCCATTGCTGAGATGGAAAGTTTTCAATGTTCACACAAAATAACTGATCGCATATCCCTTCCTTTGACACCTATCCCTTTTGTGCACCTGCCTGCCCAGATAATATAAGCCATCAAACCAACTATTAACTCTCTGTAACCTACATGCTAAGAGTATTTGTTGGAAACTCCATTGTTTGCCTGGATAGAGAGGCAAATATTTACATCCAAGCCCTCACAACAAAGGGGCACAAGCTAATTTCTTTTTGCTAGCAAAGATATTTACAACCAGAAACGATTCTTTTGATCAGACACTGTTATTTTTGTGTTCTCATATAAAAAACTTCCCTTGCTAGTCCAAATGTCAAGAGTCTATAAATTCTGTCAACTTTGTGTTAAAATAATCTCCTCTCAGTTAGTTCTGTGAGAAAGCGTTGAGCTTTGCCAGAAAGCTTCACTTCAAAGTACAGAAATGGTATTTAAGCTCTGAACATTCTGCAGTTCTTCATAGTACCTTAAATTGCTGAACACCACTATGCTGCTCAGAACTCTGATTGTACTGCCCTTAGGCTCAAGCCTAAGCTACATCACTGTTTCTTCATTTCTTGTCTGGACTGGTAATTATAACCTACTCCTTAAGCTTTGCTGATTAACTCTTTCTTCACTTTCTTTGGCTAACTCTTGTGTAAGTGCATGACTATTTGAATCTTGTGTGTACTCATGATTGAATTCCCTGAAATAAACACATTTTTAGTTTACTTTTGAATCTCTGGCTGATTTTCTTGCAAAGACCCTGTCAACATTGGTTAAAAAGTCTTGATAGTTACCCCACCTCTTGCAGCACTCTTAATTAGAACCAATTAATTCCCCATTTTTATGCTGATTTGCAGGTACTTGTTACCCTGATTTCTGGGGGTCCCGGGCGTAAAGATCTGGGGCATGAAGAGTAAGTCTGGGCTGTTGGGTCATAACCAAAGGACGTCTCCTTAGGGGCACCAAGGTCCGGGGTCTGCTTCAGGGCTACGGGGGGGCTGAGAGGAGTTCCCTGTCCTGTTGGGCTGACCACTGGAATCCCTAGCCTGCCACTGCCTGTTGTCCTGTCTGGGAGGAGGGCGCGAGTTCCAATTCCCCTTGGGAATGGAATTCGGAGCCGTCTTCCTGTGTTGGGAATGGGGTCCATAGTTGGAGTAGGTAACCTCCTGTATGGGCTCCCAATTCCCGGCGTCACGTCTATCAGGCTTAGGAGGGGGCTTCAGAGAACCAGCCTCGCGAAGCAGGTCAGCGACCCGCCGGAGGTTGTTCCCGAATTCCTCCCATTCAGTTGTTGCGGGGTCCACCAATCCCAGGGCCATTTTGGTTTCATGGTTAAGACCTCTGTAAAGGAGAGTCTTAAACTCTACCTGGTTGAAATTATACCCTCCTGGTGCCAAGGGGACCTTATCAGCTAAGATGGCCAGAAGCTGCTTCCGCGCCACGTAAGCTTCAGGGTTCTCTCTGGGACCCTGTTGCTCCATGATGTACAGAATGCTAGCGCTCTGTCCAGGCCACAAAATCCTTATTATCTCCCTCATCCACTCGTGGGCCTCGACTCTTACCAAGCCTCGAGCCACCATGGCAGACTCCAATGTGGGGAGCTCAGACGGGGACATGCACAGCCAAGCCAACTGGGTTAAATCCTGGTCATTGGCTGTGGGGTAGGAATGGATCACGGCATTAAGCCACATGATCCCTGTGGACTTATTCAGAGGACCAAGCTGGTCCACGATGGCTTTGGCTTCGGTGGCTCTCCAAGGGACCCGGGTCTCAATTTCTTGGATCTCCCACACCTCTGCCCTATCTAAACCTCCTTCTCCCAAAGGGGCAATCCTCTTTGTCATGGATCGGGTCTCAACGGGCTGGACTGGGACCCTGTGGTCACTCCAGTCCAGGTTGTGGGGAAGGGTGGCCAGAACGTCCTCTGGCAGCGGCTCCTCAAGGGAAAAGGAGGGCAGAAGCTCAGGGCAGACCGCAGAGATCAATGCCCTTTGGGTGTTAAGCTGGCTCTCCAATGCCTCTATCTGTTTCTGGCAGGCTGCATGACTAACAGCCTCTTGCTGTTCCTTGACCTGCCCTACCATGAACTTGGCTGTAGACCTGGTGTGAGCTAGCTCAGCTTCTAGAGCATGAGCTCTCTTCTCCCAAGTCTGAGCCTGCAGAGTGACAGCACTCAACTTTTGTGCGGTGGTCTGTGTGACAGACGCAAACGTTACTTTGTCTGCGTGCAGAGCCTCCATCTTGGCATGAAGCCAGGCAATTTCCTTTTCTGATTCTCCTAACTTCTCCCTGGTCTCTACCAGGGTCCTTGAGGCATCTCTGGCCGTCAGCCAAAGTCCCCATGAGGCCAAAGCATCCTTTGATGGCCTGAACGGGTTCCTTAACTGGTGCACCTGAGCATACGCCTCCCTTAACGTGGCAAAGGGATCTGCCGTCTGGAAGCTTGTCTCCTTCCAGGGGCATTTCCCCTTGCTCAGCACCCATTTCTCCAACTTTCCTCTGACCTCCCTCTCAAGCATGAGGTCTTTCACTGCTACTTTGCTACTCTCAGCCATTTTACACTAACACACAAGGGACCAGGATCTGGAGAGATGGGTAGGATCACTGAGACCCCTGGGGGATTCTAGGGAGATGAACTCTATGGAACTCAATTAGGAAAAAGGTGAGGCAACCTAACTCCAGCCTGCCCAAAGAAAAAGTCATTTTTGTCTGACTAAGCCCGGCCTTCCACCTCGACAGCTTAGGGACAAAAGGACAAGGAAACAGTTCAGAGACGGGGAGAGTCACCTAGACTCCGGGGAAACCTTCACGAGTACTCTGCCTGCCAATGAAGGGGGGAAACAACCCAGTGGAACTTACAGCACCACCTGGCCAAGCAGCGGGGAAAAAGGGGCGAGGAACCAAAACTGAACCGTCCCTAATAGTTTTTTGGGCAAAACCTTCAGAAACCCTATCCTAGGTTGGGACTCACCACCCACACCTACTATGCTAACAGTCGGGACACACCCAAATTCAAATTCAGCTGGGATGCACCCGCGCTTTAACTCACTAAACGGGATGCACCCGTGTCACTCGGGGGGGGGGGATTTCTTCCCTAAGTGCTTTTGCCTTGCCTTAAGTGTTGCGTGCATGTGGACTGTTCCTAATGCCCTAGCGCTTTGGATCCCAGCCCATGATAGACCCCAAGTTAGGGATGTGATTCCCAGGACAGCTTGTGCACACCCTTTGCTATCGGTCTTGATTCACTGCCCGAGAGCTAGTGACCAAGCCGGGGCGGCTGACATACAGAAGCCAAGCAAGAAAGGGGGACAGATTTCCAGCCCAGATAGAGTAGCTCCTAGAGCTCAAGCACACAGAGTTCACGCACATGTGTTCCTTCCTAACAAAGCTCTAGAGACTTGACCAGCTGTCACCTAAGTCTGTACCAGCCTGATTTGAGAAGGTTCACGACTCCCACTCAAATTAGGGGTACAGGGGTTGCCCCCGTTACTCCACCACTCTGTTACCCTGATTTCTGGGGGTTCCGGGAGGGACACCTAAATGTGCCTAAATGGGGAGGGAATTAGCACAGAGCACAAGTTTGCAATGCGAGAGGCAGGGTAACGTAGTGAGATCTTGAACCCTATGTCTACGGGATCAGGCCGAGTCAATGATAAGGCAGAAGTTGAAAACAATAATAATTGTTTTATTGAAATACAATCAAACAAGTGTATGCAACACACTCACACAAGGAACTATAGAAATAAAGGTAGGAGTGCGACAGAGGGACTTTTAGAGGAGGTTTGGTATGGGAAATACTATACCTGTCCTAAAGTCCGGTGAAAAGCAAAGAAGCTGGGGAGTGTGGATTCTCAGCACGTGGGGCTGAGGGGAAGGCTCACTGGACAAAGTGACAGCAAGGCAGGATGGAAGCCAAGAGCGATCCGAGGAAGCGCTCAAAGTCAGGGGTTCTTATAGGGAAAATTGTGGCCGCAGGCTAGTCCGTACTTGGGGAAAACAATGAGTTTCGGGCTGGAGACAAAGGCTCCGAAAGGTCAGTACTTTAGATGATTGAGTTATAGCCAGATTGTCAATAGAGTAGCCAGTATGCAAACGCGGAGTGCTTGAGAGTTGTATAGTCCGCTCATCAAGCTGCCTGCGTGGGGCAGGGGATCTTTTTGTAAGTTGCGTGCATACATAATGTGGTACTTGCCTTGAGGTCTCCTGAAACTGCATTCGGCAATGACTGGCCTGTCTAGATCAGGATGTGAATGGTTCGGCTATTGTCGGCCGCGCCTGTGTGCGTGCTTGTCCGGGGGCTTCAGAAACACGTGGAGAGGAATGGGTACAGAAGGCCGAATTATTGATATGAAATGATATCTTAATATCCCACAAGCTCAGGCTAGAAACAGTGGTAACATACTGATATAGGACCTCAAAGGGTCCCATGCATTTGGGGTAACAGATTAGCAGGTTAGTCTTACTTGTTGGCCTGTACTATCTCCCCTTAAGAACTGGGAATGTGCCCTGTGAACAGATGCAACACTTCATTGGAACTTTATATTACAGGCACAGAAGGAATTGAAGGGCGGAGAGTCTCTCAGGCCATTTCCCCTCCCGTAACTGCAAACCCCAGGATTCCATAGGATGTTGAAAGTGGGATAATAGCACTATAACAGTCTAGTACGGAAATGGCCTCAATGATTCTTATCTTATCTCCTATTCGTAATCTTCTTCATGAAGACCTCTTGCAAACTTTAAATAGCAACCTTCCTTTGGAAACTCTTAAGTTTCCCCAGACTACAATTTGGAAACTAGCCTATTTATTCTTATGTCCACAAGTTCTAGTGTAAGGAAAGTAAGAGAGGCAAGTGACTATTAAAAGTGCACCTCAAAGGGTGCATAAGCAATTACTCTTCATTCACAATTCCTAAGTGTCCCATTTTTAAAATTCTCCTCTGACAGGAACATGGCAGACTGAAACACACACACACACACACACACACACACACAAGGAAGGAAATTACCAAATGGGAATTGGCTAAAATAATTTATCCTTCTCCTTCCCCTTCCTCCACTCAACTCCTCTTCTTCCTCTTTCTCCTCTTCATAGATAAATATTCCATATTTTGAATCAATTTAATTTATTGAAGTTTCTGTTCCTACTGCAGAACCCACACAATAATTTCTTCTTTCCATTCTTCATCCCCTACTTTCTCTTTCTCCAGGCCACTAAGAGTAGCAAGTAAGCTTGGTGTAACATCATGACTAAGGTCCCTTTTCCTAAATCATTTTTCAAACCAAATGCTACTTTATTTAGACAAGTTAGATATAGGCATGGCTGGAGCCTACTAGTTTTGGTCTCTAGTACTGCTTTGCCATGTCTGAATCATATTAATAATGTTTGTGCTCACAGAAGACTTGGATATATTGAAATCTAGCAACAGACGTTATAGCCACTCTCTGATCTGTTGAGATCACAACATTTGTTTTATAATCTGTTTTTTGGCCTCTTTCACTGTCCAAGCTGGGGCCCAGAGATTTCATCCCCTTCTCTCTCTCCTCCTTCTCTTCCTCTTCCTTCTTCTTCAGCATTTTTTAAGGATTTCCCCTCTGTGAAAGCTGACCTTAATTGAGTTGTCTACTTCTGTCATTTTAGTTAAGATGAGATGCCCAGATGGCATACTATCCTTTTAAATTATAATTGAAAAATGCTTTCTGACTTCAAAAAATCCAGCTTTTTAATAGTTAAAACCATGTAAGATAACAAAGTTCTAAAATTCACAGTAAAACCACATTGCTGCACATTACTATAAATATCATTCAACATCAGTATCCATTTTCCTTAAACTTCAGATTCACTTTGTAATATTTTTTCCATGTTGTGTTATAGTTTATCTTCCTCCTGTTCTCTGAGGAACTTTCATTTAATCAACAATATGTCAGTAAAAAGAGAAGCAGGAGGAGAAGAAGAGGAAGAAGAAGAAAGCAGCAGCAGCAATGTCTCTTTGCTATGAAAAATGTGGAGTTATTCTTTGATTACTGACTGAAATCTCATAACTTTTGTGCCATGAGGCATGAAACTCATCCTGTCAGAAGAATAGCACCTTCAGTGTAGAGCCACTAAATATTTATTTCAGTAGCAATGTTCTGGAAAGGTTTGACTGCTTAGATTGAGCACTACTTCTAGACCTTTGGCTTTTATTGATTAGATTAACACTTTTAACACACCACCGTCAGAGTTCCCAGAGTCTATTCATTACTCGCAGTATTGTTAATGCATTGAGGGGGAATGTATTTTCATGTACTTCACTCTAATTAAGTCATTAGCCAGCTGAAATAATACAGCATTAAGACAGTATCTCCCAATTCCTGTCAGTCTCTATGGATACAGGCATGTCTTCACATCATTCTTCTGTTCTCTCATCTTCACTGACACTAAACAATGTCACAGAGGACGAAAGCTAATCGATTGGTATCAAATAACTTGAAAATATATTAGGAAAGAAAATAAAATATATTTCAGAACTTGTGGTTTTCAATGGAAAAGTGGAAATGATTTAAGCTTTTTTTTCACACATTGTGGGAAAAAAAATAAGAAACGAGCAAGAAGAGGAACTGTTGATGAAAACATTTCCTCTCACAACAAAAACAGTTTGAACAGGAGTGCCATATGAGTGCTCCTGTGAGAGCCAGGATAGTGTAGTGGCTGGAGTGTTGGATTCTGGGAGACTAGGGCCATTTCCGCACTAGACTGTTATAGCGCTATGATTCCACTTTCAACATCCTATGGAATCCTAGGGTTTGCAGTTTTGGGAGGGGCCACTTGGCCCCTCCCGAAACTGCAAACCCCAGGATTCTATAGGATGTTGAAAGTGGAATCATAGCGCTATAACAGTCTAGTGCGGAAATGGCTTTGGGTTCAAATCTCCACTCAGCAATAGAAACCTACTTCATGACCTTGGGCTCTCTCAGCCTTAGAGGAAGGCAATGGCAAACTCCTTCTGTTTAAGAAAGCCCTAGGATAGGGTCTCCAGAAGCATAAGTCTGTTTGAAGGCACATAACAACACCAGCCACATGAAAGTCCATGAAACAAATGCTAAAGCATCTGCAAAAATTATAACTGAGTTCTGCATCATGATTTTAAAATATTCAAGATGTTACACAGGCTGTTTAGTTCATTGGGAAAGGGGAGAGAATTAGCTCTTGATAAACATTCAACAGCAACAGCACTTCTTCTTCCATGGACAAAAAGGAAAAAAGACAAACAAGTCATATTTTATTGACCCATTAACAATCTATGGAAAAAGTGGTCCTGTTTCCTTAAGAACTTTCCCAGCCAATATGCTGATGCCTGAAGCTGAGGCTATAACTTACCATTGCAGTTCAACATTGCTGCTTCAGCCTTTCTCAGGTCTACATTTACTGATCATGTACAACCCTTATCTCTCTTCTGATTTTCACCCTTTCTTAAATCCCTTCCAGTGGCATTTTCCTTATTCTTCCCATATCTTTCTTCCTCCAAGTATCTATTCCTCATTTTCTTTTCTAGACTTCTCATTCTTTACACCCTGCTATTCTCTGCTGCAAGTTTACTTTCTTGGGTCCTCCTGCCTCTCTTATTTCCTTTTAGGGATATTGGATCTTTCCCTTCCAAATGCTTCTGCCACCACCAACACACCTTTAACCCGTTAAAGTGGCTCCAAAACTTAGAACTCCAGATGCTGTTGGATCACAACCCTCCAAGTCATTGGCCATTGCTGGCTGGGGCTTTTGGGCATCAAGTCCAGCAACATCAAGGGAGCAACATATTCTTATGTATGCTTATTAATATACAACCAGATATATATTAATGCCTTGGCAAACTATTATCTCTTTGGCACTCGTCCAAAGGAATACAAAAATTAAACCTATGGGGTGACTCTCCATTGACTTCCAGTAAATTATATCTAGGTCAACCCCAGCTATGCTACCTCCACAAACTTCTGTCTTTGCACTTCCCTGTTCAGGCATGCAAGTAACACCAGTGGTAGCCTTGTAGATACCTCTGGCAAGTGGTTCTCCTGCATATGTTCATAAAACATGGTAGGATTTCAGCCTTGTCCTTTATAAAACCATTTCCCCAGGAAAGATTCTATAAACAGGACTTCACGTCGAGCTTTTCAGTTGAAAACTGAAGATAATATTATTCAATTTATCTCCCCAGAGTGATATGCAGATTAATTAGTTAATGCTCCAAAATTGCTTTGAAGATGAAAAGTGCCATATAATGCTTAGCTAGCACTACAGATCTTCAGCGTTTGTCTTTTGCTGGAGACAGAAAGTACAGAGGTGAGCTAAAGTATCTCTCTCCTCCTTTCTCTCTTTTTAATTCACTGGACATTTTTGACCCTCGAAAAGCTGTGACTCAGGTAATGAGGAAAAAAGTTCCAGTCTGATCTTTGCTAATTCAGACTGATTCGTCTACCTGTATTTAGTGCATGGCAATAAAAATGATTAATACTGATACATGATTAAAGTTCAAAACGGAGCTATCTAGGTCAGTTTCATACTTCAGACATTTGTACTATTACCAAACACATCCCAAAAATGGTGAAACCAGATTATACTGTCAATATTTGAAAACATTTGAAATATACAATAAGGAGGAAATCTAAATGCAAAGGGCATGCTGGCTATCTCAGCAATTCAAGTTCCCTCTGGCATTTTTAGTAAGCACTACTACCATGGCAGGAATGCAACCCACCACCTTTTATTGAGGGATGTTGTAGTATTTAACAAGCTCACATATATGTGACTTCTGAAGGACCAAGATTACTGCATCTGCAGTGTTGAGATGAAGGAAGGAACATGTAGCTGAGTCCACATAGTTATATTCATAGAAAACCTAGTGCTGACTGAGGAGTTTTTAGACTCAGGGATGGTCATTTGTCCTACTTTATAGAGCACAGTCCTCTATATGCAGGGTTCTTTTCACTCTGTACTGTTAGAGTATTATAATTTCAATTTAACTGCCATGGTTCCATCCTACAGAATGAGATTCTATAGGGTGGAACCATCTACAGTTCAGAGAAGGGTACTTAGAATACTCTACCAGAGAGCTCTAGTGTCTCAACAAACTGCAGATCAGAGGATACCATAGAATGCTGGCATGGCAGTTAATATGAAATTATAATGCTGCAATTTTGTAGTGGGAAAGGGCCCCAGGTGTCTATCTTCATCTGAAAAGAGGCTCATATGCAGTTTAAACATGACAAACCAGAGGAGAGGCCTCAAATTTTCCTATCATTTTTTCCATCCCAATTTTCCCATCAAAGATTAGCCTCCAGACAGCAGACTATACAGGATCAGAGCAGAAGCAGAACAGAAATATAACTATTTCCAAATGTCTGTATCTATGTATCTATGTATCATGCCCATTTCCCCCCCTTTTTCCTTCAATTTTGCATGTATGTGTGTGATGTATTACCCTTTTTCTGGCAATGTGTAAGTAAGTATTCTACTTCAAAAGAATATCATTAGTGAATTACAATGACTTATATCTGGAATATGTCTCTACATAGCATGTCTCTCAAATCCCCTAAAGCAAGCAAGTACAGGTTGAGAAGAAAGTCAAGAAGGTCATAGACTTTGGTGGACAGCCTGAGAGAAATAGCATGAAAGGCTCTAAGCAGGCCAAAAAAGCAAAGTTGCTTTTGAGAAGTTAGGGAAGGGATAGCAAGATGCTCCATGATTTGAGTTCAGCACCTTTTGGTTGTTCCCTGTAGCCCAATGCTTTGTTGAGATTCACTTAGAAGATCAATCGAAAAATAATGATGTTTTATTCCTCCTTTCTCTCAATGAGTTCCCACATTTGTTCTGTTTCCCGCTTACTCTTTTCGCTCCTGGTTGGGCAAAGCAAGTGGACAGTGCTCAGTTACACCCCTATGGCTAGAGGTGGTCCTTCGGCATGGGTCAAAGCTGTTTTCTGGCTGCCATGGTGCCCCAAGGCACCAAAAGCATATTGTATTTCGTTAGAGAAATCAAAAACGAAGAAGGACATAAATGAGAAAAAAAGGGGGAGGAAAGGCATGGATATAGGAATGGAAAATGTGGCCTTCCTGGGCTGTTTACTTGTTTGCTGCAATAACCAGATCTTTTGCTTGTATTCATCCCTCCAATACACATTTTTCTTGCAACTTCATGAAAAAAATACTGACTTTTTTTGAAAAATATTTTAAAAAACAGTTTTTGTCCCCAGCTGCCTTTTTTTTCTCCTGGGTCACTTTCTGTTCTTAAAACACACGCGCGTGCACCCATACACACAGAGAGAGGCCTCTCTTGGCCCTAAAATGGTTTAAATAGTCTTAAACTATGGTTTAAATGCTACTGCCCCCCCCCCCCGGCTGAGTGCATTTGAGAACAAAAGTTCTTTCTGTAGATATAGGAATAGATATATAGTTATTTTTCCAGCAGTGCACCAGGCAGTGTGGCTTTCTAAGGTCTACTGTGGGCAATGCAGACTCCTGATCCCAACTACTGCCCTCTCCAGTATAAACAGTAATATAGTTTGATTGTATCTTCTCCCCATCCAAAAAATAAATACACTTGAACATGGCAGCTACAAAATATACGTTCACACATAAATAAACCTTTAAGGTCCTCTGTGCATTGAATAATGGATTGTGAATATTTATCCAGTCCTGGAGTATAAGTCTCTTTTCTGTATAACAGTAAGAACTTTACGGATCTGGTCCTGCTGATCTTCAGTTTCTGCAGCAAACCGCGGTCAAATCCTAGTCATACCAGGGAATGAAGGTTCCTTTACAGTAACAGGCTTTGGTGATATTTCATGACCCCCTGTGAAAAGTCCAGAACCAACTTGCTAACTAGACTAACCAACTAGGAAATGGGTTTTGCCTTTGCTTCCTTCCTTCCTTCCTTCCTTCCTTTTTCTTTTTTCTTTTCTCTTTGACTCAGGCAAGACCAGGGCTTGACAGCTCCAGAGTTTCAAAGTACCGAGTAACAGATCATTCCTCGATAAACTGGAAGAATTCTACAAGAACGCCTGTGATAAATCATCTGAAAAATCTATTTGGGAATGGATTTGTGCAATTAGCCCATGACACGAACATATCAGTTCTGAAGGATCTGGTAGAACTACCAGTCAATAATCCTAAATATATAGATACACACACGACAAGATCAATTCCATTTTTTTTTCATCAAAAAGAGTACAAGGCCCTCTAAAGGGAAACAGGAAAACTCTAGCCCTTTCCACTACATTGCAGCATTACGATTTATTGCTTCTGCAATCCCAAACAATCTCTAGTCCCATGGAATAAATGAGATTTTTCTGGAGCAAATGATTTAAAAGCAGTAGACTTAGCTTGACAAATAATGATATCCTTATGAGGAAAACAGGGCAGTGTCTGAGTTTTCTCGTCAAGTGCAATTTCAATAAGATGAATAGAAAATATCCCTGTACCCAACTAGGGAGATACTGGGGTGTTTGGTTGTTTTTAACATCAGTATCAAGTGAAATGTATATCTATATGTTAGGGATAATTAATGTTCAGCATTGTAGGCATATAATTCCAATAAGAATGCTTATATTTACATTCAGAAGCTTTAATCTACCTATATTAAGGATGTAATTCATCACTAATTTTCTTCTCAAGGGAAGCAACAAGTAATTTTAGCAACTTTCTTTCCACAACAAGAAGTACTTCAGAACCACCCAATTGCTGAAGCATTTTTGCAATTTGGGATTTATTCTGCACAAAATTCATATAGTTATTTTGCACAGAAAACAGCATTTTCTGCCCAGGAAACTGCATTTACTGTGTCCTCAGAACATAAAAAACTGTTTCTAGCACAGAAAATGCTGTTTTTAGTGCAAATCAACCACAATCAGATTTTGCATGGGAAGTTCCACTTGTAGTATTTTCTGCACAGGAAACAGTTATTTCTGCAGTGAAAATAATACCATTTCTGGTTATATATATATATATATATATATATATATATATGTATGTATGTATGTATAAAAATGCCATTTCGTGCTTCGGCCATTTCTGCACTACACTGTTATAGTGCTAGTATTCCACTTTCAACATCCTGTGGGATTCTGGGCTTTGTAGTTTATGGAGATCAAATTGCTCTCTGGCTGAGAATTCTAAATGCCCCTCCCTAAACTACAAACCTCAGGATTTCATAGGATGTTTTGAAAGTGGAATAATAGCACTATAACAGTGCAGTGTGGAAATAGCCTTTGTCAATGAAAGCTCATGCTACCAACTTCTTTCTCTTAGTTAGTCTCAAAGGTGCTACAAGATTGCTTTGCATACCTTCCCTAAATATTCAGTTCAAGATAAATTTATATATGGATTTGTGTATGTTTATTCATTTGTCAGTCTAAATAGAAAAATCAGTTTCAAACACTTTGAACTAAATGGCTATATTATTGTTTTTTTGTTTCACAAGACGGAAATGTGTTTAATTTGTCTGCAAATTAATGACCAAAATCCCCAACTGCATAAGGGGTTTACTCATAAAAAAGGGAAAACCTTTTGCTTACGATAAGGTCAACAGAGTGAGGGGGCAACATAGGATGCTGTGGGAGATGGGGCCAGTGTGTGGAGCCCTGTTCCTTTAATTTTTTCTTCCTTCCTTCCATCCTCCATCATTCATTCATTCATTCATTCATTCATTTTATATTCTGCTTTTTCCCAGCCTGAGACTCAAAGCAACTTTAAACCATTTAAAACAGAAGTTTAAGCTACAATATTATGTTACAAAAGGAAGAAGAAGAAGAAGAAGAAGAAGAAGAAGAAGAAGAAGAAGAAGAAGAAGAAGAAGAAGAAGAGAAGAAAAAAATAGGGTATATCACTTTGAAATACCTTTTGCCATGTGATTAAAAATGCCTAATCAGAAAGGTCTTTCTATTGGCAGAAAGAAAACAAAAAGAGGATCAACCAAACTTCCTATGGAAGGCAGATCCAAAGCTTGGGAGCAGCCACTAAGAAGACTTTTTCTTGTGTCCTCAGCTAATGTGTCTGTACTGGTGGTGGGACTCAGAGAAAGCCCTCCCTCAAAGATCATAAAATTCAGGGTTGCTTGTATAGAGACATAAGACATTTTAGATAGTCTAGACTCAAGCCATGTAGGTGTTTAAAGCTCATAAACAGCACTTAGGATTCAGCCCAGAAACTGGCCAGAGGGTAACAAAGCTGTTTCAACAAGGGAATTATATGAGCCCTGTCAGCAGGCGGGCTGCAGCACTTAGGAACTCCGGAAGTTTTCAAAAAGCAGCCCCACGCAGGGTGCGTTACAGTAATCCAAATGGGATATAATCAAAGCATATGTCACTGTATCATGGGAAGATGCAAAATTATTCTGGTAATAATGCTGTGCTTAACAAGCTATAAGCACCTTCTGTCTTTAACATTAAAAACTAGAATCTCTGAGAGGAGTTGAAGAGCTATTTATTTATTATTTTTGCTGTTTATTTCCTGAAAATGGAAGAAGTTATATGAAAAAAAAATTAAGGACACTCCAAACAAAAGAGAAGATGACTTTCGATGTATTCCCATGCTCATTCACCTCTTGCAGTATCATAGGCCCTTTCCACATGGCATTTGCCATGCAAAAGGGCCCCTTGAGCATCGCGCGAATGTGAGGAGCGGTCCACACGACGCGCTCACAATCACATGACACTCCAGCATCTGGCAGGCGCCACTCACACACTTTTTCATTTTCGGCTTTGACCTGAAAATGGTGTGCAATCAGGCATCGCTCTGGGGCCCCGCGTGCACTTGCTGTGCATGCGGAACTCCGGAGCCATGGCGCTCGCACTTCCTGCCCCAGCACAACCTGGGAAAGTCCCAGGCTGCACTGTGGGAGGAAGAGGTGGGGCTCTCACACGAGCAGCCAGCAGCTGCGGAGCTGAAGCAACGGGGACGCAAGAGCCTCTCGCAAGAGGCTGCTCGCGCGATCTCCGCACCTGAGCTCCGCAAAAAGGTAAGCTGCAGAAAGGGCCATACAATCTTTTGACATTGGCAAAATGCAATCAGGAGAAGGCAAAGTGCAATCAGGAGAAGGCACAGTGGCAATGTGAGACCCTTCTCACGGTTTGAAACATGGTTCAGACGTATTCAGGGATTCATATTTATAAATAATTGGAAGAAAGACGTGTTAGATTTCACAATTTTTGCATGCCTATACTCACTAATTGCTGGTTTGCATGTTACTCTGTAGGAATTAGGTACAATATATATTTTGTTGACATTCTGTATGTTAGGTTCTTTTTTTTTCTCCACACCTTCTCTTCTTCCTGACATAACCAGCAATTTTCTTTCCTCTCTCTCCTCCATTAGATTCACTGGATCATGTATTTGGTTATGCATAAATAATTTGTAAGTAAATATACTTTTATATGATTTACAAAGAAGAATAAGCATCCAAGGTTTTTTAATCTGCTAGGATCTGTGCAGTGGTGGGCATGGAAGTGGTGTTGTTCAGCTTTTGCCTTGCCATCTGCTTGAGGGTTCCAGTACTATTGCTCACATTTTCCAACAAGACCACCTTTACACAATTGTGTTCTACAATGTGGTTTATACATTTGCCTCAGACCTCCTGCTGCTTTAACAGTTTGATTTTTCTCACTCCACAGTTTGCCTTCTCCTAAATGCTGTTCTACAAAAACACTCATGGAACACCATCTGATGAAGATAGCAGTGCTCTCTTGGGAGTGTCTATGTTCATTCTATAGTGCCAGAAAGAAGCAGTCTGCAGGGAATAAGTTAGTTTGGCGTCATACTGAATTTTGCCTTTATTTCTAAAAACTGATTAAACCTCGCTCTTCTTTTGCTCTGTCTCCTCTTTTAATTTCAAAGTTAAGCATAGAAGCTACCGTGGTAGATTTTCTGTCTTGAATGAGCACTCTCTCCCTTTTTTATGGCCATGGTACTCAGAACAGAACCTCCCAAGTCTCATTATAATACACATGCAGGCTGATATGGGTGAGGCACTATTTGTGTTTCCTGAATTGAAAGTAGGTTAAGGCATAAAAGATTGACACCAACATGTTCAGTTCTTTTCAGGAACAGTCCAGAGCATGCTGTAGCTTTGTCAAAACTGGTAAAAATGTGTTTCTTGTATCTTCTCATCCCCAGCCCTGAACAGTGATCAACCTGCTGTATTTTGCAGGTACAGTATGCCCCACTTATTGAGGAATAAGTACCTTTGAACAGGATGGTCCTTATTTCTGATTAGAGATGTGTTGGACTGGACATGGGAGGGGAAGGACTGCAAGCTCAAGAAAAATCATGTCAGTATATTATAAGTGAACACACTAGGTCATTGTTAAATCTTTCAAATGTGCACAACCAAAGTAGAAACAAAGACCTAAATCCTATTTGTAGTCCTAGGTACAACACACCCATTGAATCAATGGGATCTATCTGTATGTTGATTCACCATTCAACTATGCATGCAGTGAGCCTACTGCAGCTGAAACTAAGATTGCAGAGCTTGGCAAGTTACTTTTCAACTAAGTGAATATAAAAGATATGTGGAAGCCAGCCCCAATGGAGGAACAATAGGATAGTGTATCAGGTCCCAGAACATCGTCCTACCACTGTTCTGCTGTGGATAGTGATAGCACGTCACTATAGTCATTTTCCTCAATAGTGCCTGAAAAGCTCTGGAACATATGGGTGGTTCTTGAAAGACAAGGAAAGTTGAAGTACATACATCCAAAAAAAATTCTGGAAGAGAAAAATCCCTCACATTTTAGAAATGGAGCTTGAAAGTCTTGTGTTAGACTTCAGCTGCCAGAATTCCCCTACTCAGCATGGCAGCTGTTCCTTTTCAAATGTAGATATTACATGAAGTAGCATGATATATTTAACTGACATGGCTGTATTTTTCTTTGTAAGAACAAACTCTTACATTAATGAAAAATTAACTGTGTGTGTTTTTAAAAGTTAAAGGAAAGATTCCAGCTGAGCCAAGACACATTACTATCTTTCTGGCCTAGGAACTCTGTTTGGGAGTGGATAGTCAGGTACAGATGGCAAGAACTATGATTCATAGCTACAATGGTGAGATCTGAAAACAGGTGTAATGACAGAAAGGTAGCTTTTTGAAGCATAGATGATGAGAAGGGGATTGATGTTGAGTCACTGGAGTGGATTTTGTCAAAATGAGCTGCTTGTTTTAGCGAAGGACAGATAAGAAAATGGCAAAGCATGTATAAAAAATAAGATGAGGGCAACGTTAATGAGCATTTCAGGGAAAATTTGTCATGCAAAGAATACTTGAGAGCCAGGATGATATTAAGGATTAAATTGTTTAGAGAAAAGCTGTATAATCATTCAAGGGCTAGATTTGTGAAATATTTTCATGCTGTAATGTCTCTATCTCTCTCTGAAAATGAATGCACAGACAAGAGATGGGAATGCATGTTCTCCCTGACTTTTCCATATTGACAGGGAATTTCTCCACATTAACCAGTTTCACTGGTTTGAAGAGAACAGGAAAGCAGTCAAAATCTCACTGCAAACCTTCTCCATACGCACAGACAGTTCAAGGCCAAAATTGCAGAACCTCTGACATTCTTAACAAGGGGAAGGAGGAATGCAGCTTATATCCCTGTTTCCTGTCTGCCTTGCCATTTTTGAGCACCCAAAAAGACCTTGCAGGGGAGTGAATGTACAAGATCAACATCTTAGACAAAGTACTAGCCCAATCATCTAAATTATTTAACCAGCACAATCTAAATTTACAAAATTGCAAGAATAGTTGAAGGTATTTGAAAAATGGTCAGAGAGATTTTTTTCAAGTTTCAAAAAACCCAGCAAAAAGTTTCCTGGGTTAGTAAGAATCTTTGCAGTTCAGGACTCATTCTGCACAAAATTTGCACATGATTGTTTTTGTTTTTATTATATTATATTATTATATTATATTCTGCCCAGAAGCAGCTGTTTCCAATGTAGAAAATGTTGGAATTGGAGACTTATTCCATACAAAATTTGCGTGCAGATGATTTGTGTAGGAAAAAAACATTTTCTGTACAGGAAACAGCTTATCTTATGCAGAATATAATATTTTTCAATAGAAATACTATTTTTGGCACAGAAAAATGCTTTTTTTTCCCTAAGCGGAAAACTCTACTTTTCTGTGAAAACCATATGAGAATTTTGCAGAATTTTGCAGTCCCAAGTTACACATAGGTTTCAAAAACTGCATGTTTTTTCAAAAGTTTTCTCACAACAAGGAGAATATTTTCAGATTACTCATTGCTTCCCTCAAGAAGAAACTTGGTGAAGAATTATATCTCTAGCTGCTATAGTAACGGCTACCAGATAACAGCAACACAGCAGCAAAGCATCAAAACTGCATTTAACCCACAAAATGTGAGACATTCCTTACATAGTGCTTGGGGCACAGAGTTTCCCATAGTTCTCCTCACCTTCTACTTTATGTATATCCCACTTTTTCTTCAAAGTTGGGACTCATGGGTCATAAATTAAAATAATTATAATAGAGATCATTTCCGCACTAGACTGTTATAGTGCTATTATTCAACTATCAACATCCTATAGAATCTTGGGGTTTGCAGTTTAGGAAGGGGCCTCCAAACTCTGGACACCAGGGTTTGATTCCCTGCTCGGCCATGGAAACCCACTGAGTCTTGGGTCTGTGACAGAATTTCAGCCCCAGAAAACCCTGCTTTAGGGTCTCCATAAGTCAGAAGTGACTTGAAAGCATGCAAGAAGAGGAGGAAGAGGAGGAAGGCTTTTAACCTGGTTTTGTCCACTATCCCCCAAAGAGGTTCCTCACTTTAACTGACTCCTGTAATACTTGGACTAAAACCCAGAGCGGATTCATTGCCTCACTGACATGAGACCAACCAGCCACCAATGTACTGATGGCTTTCTGATATTATGAATTGGGTTTTTTTCTGATACACTGTTCAAGTAGTATCCCAGTTCCCATGAAGGGAGGGTCAAACAAAGGTATATTCTCACCCACTTGTTGTTCCATTTTTAAAGCAGCAAGTTATTCTTGGTTTTAACAAGATGAAATTTGTTTCTGACAGTGTCAGTAAACTAAAATTATTTTGTTCTGTACCAATGATTTGCTACAGCTCTCTCAAGCACAAATAAGTCTGAGGTTGTTTTGGCTTGCTTTGAAGATTCCTTTGGTAAACATTGATGCTTATGCAAGGCCTGGCAGCAGCACTGAGAAACAGTTGCTGCAACCTAGCACCACCTTCTCACTCGTTGATATCCCTTTTTTTTTTCTTCCCCAGTTCACACTATCTTGGTCTCCTGTTCTTTTTAGAATTGGAAGAGACCACGAGGGCCATCAAGTCCTACCCCCTGCCATGCAGGAATATGCTATCGAAGCATTCCTGACATACAGCCATCCAACCTCTGTTTAAAAACGTCCAAAGAAGGCAACTCGACCACATTCCATGGTCAAACTGCTCTTCTCTTCTCAGCTAGGTCTAGTAAATTCTACCCAAGTACCCATTCACTGAAAGCAGACTTCAGTAGAACAAAGGGAAGGGAAGGAAGAGCTAGGACTGCCCAATCCAATGAGGCAACACTGGCATAGGAAGGTATACAAAATGTGTATATGTGTACATGTTTCAAACCATAGGCATGGCTTATATGCATTGACCCCCTTCAAAAAAAAATTGGCTAAAACATGTTTGGTCTATGCATTTCCACACATTTGAAATGTGTGCATTCTCCTATATGCAATTTTTCAAAAGAGAGCATTTTATCAGAAATGCCTGCAGCCATCCAGTATAATGTGTAGATTCTCAAAAGCAAGTGCATCCTGTTCTCCTACATAACTGCCTTTCTTGGGGAAAAGATAAATAAAGTTAATACTGCTACTACTACTACTACTACTACTACTAAAATATTAATAGTAATAATCTGGTCTGCATCCAGTCTGGACAGGATGGACTAGGGAAGCCCACACAAAAATTCTGCAAGAATGTATCCCTGCACATCTTTTCACTGCATTTACCACCTACAGCTATGTAAAAGGGGACCTTCACACCATAACTGGCAGATTTTCCTATTTAAGCAGCCTGTCTGTTTTTTTAATCCCTGGGCCCTAATGATAAGAGAAAATTGGTTATTCAAATTCCTCTGAGAAGCGGAACCATAGAACATTAATAATCAACTGTTCCCATGTTCAAGTTGCCAGATGCAGTACAGAAGAAAATCAAGATCAAATCCCTTTCTCTGTGGGGAAAGATAAGTGATTGATATGGCTGCTAACATCTGTATTAAAGTCTTTCTGAATAGCCAACCTAATTTTCCATGCTTCATAAGAGTACCACTCATAATTGTCAGATGCATGCTTTGTAATTGGTTCGCTTTGCAACCAGAAAATGGAACACTGAATCATTAACCTTCTTTGTCTTTCAAGAAGGGCATCTTTTAAAGTGTTGATGACTGCTGGAGTGTCTGAATTACCTTTCTGTGGTGTTGGATTGCATGCTCCTGTGAGGCAAGAGGCTATGCTGATAGTGGTACTGTTGCTAATAGGGTTCCCCTTGTCAGACAGGCTATTTCTGAGGAGCCAGACTAAATTTACCAAACAGCTACTGGGCAGCAGCAGTAGTAGGCAGTGACACTGGTGGAGGATCTCTCAGAGATAACAGAAGTGGCACCATAGCTAACCTTCTTAGTACCGCACAGAAGGAGGCACTGTTCAGTTGTTGATGTACGCAGAGATGAAATGAAAGTCTGAAGCTGCACAACACCTATTATAGCAACATGGAATGTGAGAAGCATGAATAAAACAAACCTAGACATAGTAAAACAAGAAATGGAATGTATAAACATTGCAATACCTGGGGTGAGTGAGCTAAGTGGACAGGAATGGTGTTACCCTGTTTTCTGGGGGTCCCGGGAGGGACGCCAAATTGCTATAAGTTGGGGAAATTAGTTCAGAGCACAAGTTGGCAAAACGAGAGGCAGGGTAACTTAGCAGGATCTTGCAACCCAGTGTCTACGGGGTCAGGCCAAGTCAAGAAGCAAACCGGTTGGAAAATAATGAATGATCTTTATTAAATACAGGTACACAATGTAAGCAACACAAGCACACAGATAACTAAGGAAAATAAACATGTGAATAAGATAGCGGGATTTTCAGAGGGATAGTTGGTTCGGGTGATACGAAACCTGTCCTGAAGTCCGGGAGAAAATGGAGAGCGAAGCTGGGGTTCGATGTATCTCAGCACGTGGAGCTGAGGGGAAGCTCGCCAAGCAAGGCAGCAGCAAGGTGGTCTGGAACTCGGGAGTGATCCGAGGAAGCGCTCAAAGTCAGGGGTTTTTATAAGGAGAATTGTGACCGCAGGCTAGGTCGGACTTTGGGAAAACAATAGATTTGGAGCTGGAGACAAAGCCTCCGAAAGGTCAGAATTTGAATGATTGAGTTACAGCCAAATTGTCAATAGGACAGCCAGTATGCAAACACGGAGTACTTGAGCGTTGTATAGCTCGATCATCAAGCTGCCAGCGCGGGGCAGAGGATCTTTTGAGAGTTGCTCACATACCTAATGGAGGTACTTGCCTTGAGGTCTCCTAAAGCAGTGAGTCGGCTATTTTCTGGCCTACCTGTATTGTCTAGGAATATTACGGCGATTATCGGCCGAGCCTGTATGCGTGCTTATTCGGAGGCCTCGCAAGCACTTGGAAGGGATATGTGAAGCCGAATTATCGATATCAAAAGATATCTTTTTATATCCCCAAAGCTCGGGCTAGCCAGGGCAGTAACAATGGGACATTTTGAGTTAGATAATTACACTCAGAAATTGAAAGTCTAAAAAGCAATGGGGTGGCATTTATAGTGAGGAGAGATACAGCAAAAGCAGTCAAGAAACATAATGCACAGTCTGACTGAATAATATCAATATGACTTCAGGAAAAACCCATCAATAAAACCAAAATCCAAATTTCTGCTCCAACTACAGTGGCAGAAGAAGAAGAAATTAAAAGATTCTATGCTGGAGTCCAGGAGGAAATTGATCACACACCAAAACAGGACTTGTTGATAAACACAGGTGACTGGAATACAAAAGGAGGAAACAGAGCATAACCAAATATTGTAGGAGAATTTGGCCTAGGATCAAGAAATAAAACAGAAGATCAACTGCTTGAATTTTTTAAAGCCAACTGCTTGTCCACTGCAAACATATTCTTCAGGCAATCAAAGAGGTGACCTCACCTGATTGCCAGTAGAGAAATCGAAGAGATTACATGAATGGAAGCAGAAGATGGAGAAACTCCATTCCCTCTGCAAAAACAAGACCAGGAATGGGTTGTGGCATAGACCATGAACTGCTAACATCAAAAATTAAAACAATGAAGAACACTAAACAAATCATTGTGCCAAAATACAACCTGAAGAACATCTACCAGGGATGTTGCCAGGGAGGAATGCAAAAAGCCACTATTTTCAGCCAAAAGAAAGAGAAGCCTCAGTGGATGACAGATGAAACTCTTCAAGCAGTTGAGAACAGACAAGAAGCAAAATTAAAAGGTGACAGGAATAGGGTCAGAATTCTGAATGCAACTGTTTAGTGACTAGTGCAGAAGGAAAAAGAAAACTACTATAATACCCAATGCAGAGAAACAGAAGATGACTGCAACAACAACAACAAAGGAAGAACAAAAGACCTTTTTCACAAGATCTGAGAAATCAAATGGAACTGAGAGTGGGAATGCTCTATGACTAGCAAGGGAACACATTGCATGACCAAGTAGAAATAAAGACAATGGAAATAATGCACTGATGAACGATATAAAAGAAATGAAAGGACAACAGATTCATGCAAGGAAGAAACATTTGAAGATGTACCTACAATTTTTGGTAATAAAGTGAAAGCTAAACTCAAAGCCTTGGGAAGAGATAAATCACCAGTGACAGATGGCATACTAATAGAGATGTTTCAAGCTACAGAGACAGAATCCATTTGAATTCACACCAAAATCTGTCAACAAATATGTAAAACAAAACAAAACAGATTAGAAACAGTATACATTGTTACCCTAAAAGGTGGGGGACCTTGAGGTCCACCAGTAGTGTAAACATCTCGTTAGGATCTGGGGTATTATTAGCTCAAAGGAGGCCTGCAAGAGGAAGGTAATGATAGGATCTTTTCACCTGTATATACCAGTACTAACTATAGAGATGACTCCAATTAAAAGGTACATAGAGTATTTTATTTGGAAATTAATAGACACACACAAGAAATCAAGCAGTCTCAAGAACTATAGAAGGATATTGAAGGAAAAGGTGAGAAAGATTGGATAGAGAGAAATTGGGTGGAAGGAGTGACATTTACTAGTCCTGAAGCAGAAGATCAAAACTGAGTGGCTCAAACAAGAGTCTGAGGGTAGCAAGGAAGAATGAGAGTCTGGGGTGCAGCGCGATAACCAACGTACTGCATACTATGTACTATAAATTACCTGGGCTGGAGCTGGTGTTTTTATACCCTATACCCTGCCCTGAAGGAGGGTGTATGGACAAAGCAGTAATTGGTTTCCCACAAATGGACAAAGGGGTCCGGAATGGGCTCATTGTCTTAACTTTAGGTGAAAAAGCATTGGTGGGAGTCATGACAATCTCTTAATGTCTTGGTTGGGCAAAGTAAATAGTTAAGGTCTGTAGGATACACTTACAGCAGGGGTGTTTGACTACTTCACCTGGGCAGTTTCATCTTCTGTTGCATTTGGAGCTCAGGTCATTGAGAGGATTATCTCAAACCCATTAATGACAGAGGTTTCCATTCCATCTAATCCTCTTGAATTGAATTTATGACCTGCCCATGCTGAGGTCATCCTAACCTAGCACACACTTGCATCCAGTGTCCTTCTACAGAACATTTTCCAGCTTAAGTGTCTAGTTTTATAAGAAAATGATTTCTCAACAATTTTGCTATCCAGCAGGGTGGGCAGTATAAGTTGTGGTAACAACATTCCCATCCCCCCCAGAAAGGACATCAGGGATTGCAGTAATCAAAGGACCATGCAAAGAAAGTGATGCTCAAAATTGTACAACAAAGACTTTTGCGATATACAGAGTGAGAAATGCCAGGTGTTCACACTGGTTCAGGAAAGAAAGAGGTATTAGGGATATATGTATGGAAAACATACATTGGCTAATAGAGCACACCAAAAAATTTAAATTCAGTTTTGTGCTTTATAGATTATAGCAAAGCCTTTGACAGTGTAGATCATGGAAAAAGTATGGATCGCTCTTAAAGAAATGTGTGTGCTACAGTATTTGATTGTCCTGATGCATAACCTCTATTCAGGACAAGAGGCTACCATCAGGACAGAACACAGAGAAATGGGATGGTTTCCAATTGGTAAGAGGGGTAGGAAAGGATGTATTTTATCACCCTATCTGTTTAACTTGTGAGTTGAACATATAATATGTAAAGCAGGATTGGCGGAAATAGGCATAAAAACTGGAGGAAGAAACATCAGCAATTTAAGATATGCTGATGATACCAAACTATTAGCAAAAAATATCAAAGACCTGGAATGATTACTAAAAAAAGTCAAGGAAGGAAGTGCAAAGTTGAAATTTAAGAAAACAGAAATAACAACCACAGATAATTTACATAATTTTAAAGTAGTTGAGTTGATGAAGACATTTGTTACTATGGCCAATAGCTCTCTCCCAGGGTCTACAATTTATTAATTCACCACATCAAATTGATATCTCCATGTGTCTAATATTAAAAATCATTCCATGTGTCTGACAGGGTCACTGTAAGTGCACGTAGGCAGGAAAGGCTGAAAGGCTGAAGTTAGGAAAATTCCGGTCAAGTCGCAATCTGTCACGTAGCCAGGGACCCCTCTAGACATTCTGACCATTAAACAGACAAAAGGGCCCTTCGTACTGGTATGGCAGCTCGGTAGAATCACAATCAGCCTGCCAAGTGAGGGCAATTTCCACTCTACCTATGCCTTTGTCTCACTCAGGCAAAGTCATGCACATGATACTGAGGAATATTCGGCCGGAGATGTTCACCAGTGAGGGCTTTTGAACTAGCCCTCCTTGCTATTGTTCTCCCCGGGAAAGAACTAGCCCTCCAGGTATATTTTTTCTATAAAAACCTCATGTTTTTAGCTGTTCGCGGGTTCGCTTACATTTTTCCTCCCAAATTGCTGTCACTCTGCTGAGCGTTCCCCTCAGCCCCCCCCCTCCCCTGTGCTGAGTTTCACCGCTCTCAATCCTCTGTTTCAACTTTGACTACCTGGTCTTTAGGACAGGTGTAGTATTTATTACCCATACCAAAAAAAACCTCCACTAAAAAAATCCCTCTATCCCACTCCAACCTTTTATAGTTCTCTGTGTGAGTGTGTTGCATACACTGGTTTGGCTGTATTTTAATAAAATCACAATTATTATTTCACATTTGTTTGCTCCTTGACTTGGCCTGACCCCGTAGACATTGGGTAAAAGATTCTGCTTCGTTGCCCTGCCTCTAGCATTGCTAGCTTGTGCTCTGGACTAATTTCCCCAACTTATATAATTGAGAGCGCATTTAGGTGTCCCTCTCAGGACCCTCAGAAATCAGGGTAACACATTCAAATAGTTCACAATTTTCCATACCTTGACTCAGTCATTAATTAGAATGGAGACTGTACTCAAGATACCAGAAGAAGAGTAGGGGACTTGATAACTATGAAGCAACTAGTCAAGTTCTTCATATGTAAAGACATATTAGTGAATATTAAAGTTAGAATTGTCCATGCCATCGTATTTCCAGTTTCTATGTATGATTGGGAAAGGTGGACAATGAAGAAAGCTGATAAGAAGAAAATCAACTCATTTGAAATATGGTGCTGAGAAAGAGTTCCACAGATACTGTGGATTGCTAAAAAGACAAATTAATGGGTCCTAGAACAAATCAAGGCTGAACTATCCCTAGAAGCCAAGAAGACTAAACTGAGGCTGTCATACTTTGGACATACCTTGGAAAAACAAGACTCATTAGAAAAGACAATAATGCTTGGTAAAATACAACCCAGTTGGAAAAGAGGAAGACCACATTACAGATTGGTAGACTCAATCAAAGAAATCTGCAAGACCTGAGCAGGGCTGTTGAAGATAGGATGACTTGGAGACCTCTCATTCATGAGGTTGCTGTAAGTCAAATTTAACTTGACAACAGTTAACAAAAACAAATTGCCTGCAGCCTTTCCCAGGGACTGCACAGGTGCCTATTCATGTAGGTGGTGATTGCAAGTTCCCTATTTCTGTTCAATGTACTCAGCTGTCAGCCTTAAGAAAGTTCTGACCCTTATCAGTACATGAAAATTCAGATACTGTTTTTATTAGTTAGTAGAGTAGCACTATATTTCCAGTTGCTCAGTCAGCTTTGATGTGTGATGAACAGCAAATACTGTTTTAAAAAGTAAAAATAAAGAGTATTCATATGCATCACCTACAAAAATGCCTTTTGAAATGTGACATTGGGATATGAGAACAAAAAAGGATACAAATATTTTACCCAGAGATAAGAAAAAGTTGTGCAACACCTACAGAGATAATTGATTTGTCTTTTGTGTTCCATATCTCACATCTCATCCACAAATATTGTCATCTATTGGTGCAATTCATTACAATGCAGTAATCATGAGCTAGATCTAAACTGGTAGGGAAGCAATTTTAAAAAACAAACAAACAAAATTTTACCATAACTTATCTAGTGCAATTGTTGGCAGTCAGGCATTTAGCAGGTTCTAAATAAAATGTCAATAATTCTGAGTTAATTCATGCTTTGGATATCTATATACACCCATTTCCAGGGCTGAGTAAAAATGTTGCCATTAAATTTGCTAACCCATTTGCAAGTGGCAAGGGTTTGGAAGAGGATAACTTCAATTTAGCTCTCCTTCTTCAGGCAGATGCAGTTGTTCTGGCCAACAATTGGCAATGACTTTATTTAAACATTCTAAATAAAATGAAATAGTCCCATAATGATGTCCATCCCATGATATGAGTTGCTGAACAGTCAGCAATGTTGAACAGACGCTTGGTAAACAGAAAATGAGGATGTGAGAAGGAAGAAAGACACATTTAAGGGTTACATTAAGATAACAATGTCATCTGTATATTTCTGAACATTCTGTCACCAGCAAACTAAGGATAATCTTGCCTCAGGTCCTATGCAGTCTTCTTTCAGGTGATTATTCTTGATGCAGTAGGATCTAGTACTCCAAATCCAATTACTGCTAAGTGTTCATTAACTAATGCAAAAATTGCACAATGTGTTCCAAGAAGATACACATGACCTCCACATGAAGTGTAAATGAATTTATTCTGATCAGCAGCACTAATCAGCTATTTAATGAATTCATCATGTTTGGACAGTGCATGCTCCCAAACCTTAAGTTCATTGAATAATGCTCCACACTTATTCCTTCTCTGAAGTATAATGAAGCATAAAGGACTAGCAAATGAAGAAGAGACAGGGAGCTACTTGAAGCATCGTACGTGCATATCACTGTCATATTAGTCAACTGCAATCTTTCCCTTTAAATCTTGCTGCAGAAAGTAACTACTTTTACGTAGAAACAGATGCTAAAATCCTATATAATTTTTTACTTAATGTAACTTTACATATACTTAGCTAAGTAACAAAGGCACTAAGAAACCCTGTTAATGAATTGTAGAAATGCGTACTGTGACAACAGTAATAGTGCTTAATGCACATCGGTGCCTGATGTGTATCAGGACTGATACACATCAGTTGCAATGCACATTGGTGACCAATGCCATATCAGAACCAATGTGCATCAGTTGCAATGTGCACTGGCCCCACTGTGCATCAGTTCCATTCCACAATGGTCACTTTTTCAGCTCTGCTACATAGTAACGTAACAGCAGCCCTGTGCTGTATATTGACATCATGAAACTGCCTACTTCTAATGCCTGCATATGTCCACTTACAAAGATGTAACTTCCATACAGCATTCTGGCCAGACATACCAGGATAATTCTACCTGAAAAGTCATGTGTGTGTGTGTGTATTCATGTGTTCCTTCAAGTTGCCACTTAACTTATGACAACTCTATGAATTTCATAGGGTTTTCTTAGGCCCTTTCCGCACCTTACTGTCTTCCAGCACTGGGGTGCAGGGAGTGCACAAGCAGCCTCTGGTGAGAGGCTCTCGCGTCCAGGGTCCTTTGGCTCCGCACGAGCTGCCTGCTTGTGCGAGAGCCCTGCCTCTTCCTTCCGCACTGCACTGGGGCAGGAAGCACGACCAGCGTGGCTCCGGAGGCTCCGCATGCCAGGTAAGTGCGCGCAGGGCCTGGGAGCAATGAGTGATCACGCACCATTTTCAGCTTCTTGCTGAAAATGAAAAGGTGCGCTATCAGTGCCTGCCGGCCCCTGGAGCGTCACGCGATTGTGAGTGCATCGTGCAGATCGCTCCTCACAACCACGTGACGTTCCAGGCCCTCTTCCACATGGAAAAGGCCGTGTGGAAAGGGCCTAAGGCAAGGAATATTCCAAGGAGGTTTCCCACTGCCTTCCTCTGAAATATAGCCTATAGCAATGTAGCACCTATAGCAATGTAGATTTAAATTGCTGGGCCATTTACCCCAGTGTTACTGTCTCTGGCTGGCAACAGTTCTCCAAGTCTTCAGGATTCTTTTCACAGTTTAATCTGGAGTCCCCTGGTATTTAGTGGGTGTTTCCCTTCCAAGTATTAAATGGGATGCTTAGGTTCTAAAAATTAGACAAGATGAGGAGTTTCAGCAACACGAAAGTCAGAAAGATTGTGGAAAGCATTATTGTTTCCCTAATTGTGTGTATTCTTCCGTCACATGTTATATGCAGACTTCAGTTTTGCATGTTTCTCATGATAGAAATTATAACTTGTACTTTAAAGGATATTTTCTCTCTCTGAATGCTAACCCCCTTTAACCTACAGATGAATTAAACCATTTAAAAGTAAGCACAGAGATCGCATTCTGAGAGCTGGCCTTACTTTGTTCTTCGTTTGCACTGAACCCACAGAAAGAATCATTCATGCATTCAGAAGCTCAAGGCTCAAGTTTATGGTTAATCCCTCTGCAGCATACCAGGACATGTACAACAAAAAAAGGTTCTTTGTGGAACCCAAACACACTAAAACAGGATAGCAGTATGTTCAGTCTCTTGACCACTAGGTAGAAAGTTCAGATTCATCCCAAAATGACGGATGATTACTTTCCAATCTGAATCATGTGAAACTTGTTTTACTTGGTGTTTATTTGTATACACAGAGGTGAATGAAGAGTGACATATTTTCTAATTATTTATACATTTGCACATCCAATGAAATCTCATTTTGGAGGTTAAGAAGCAAAGAACGTTGCATTTCCCTCTCATCTTGCCCACAGTGTTCTCTTTGACTTCACTTCCCTCATAGATGCCATTTATATATGTGCTTGCACAAGATTTGTCTAAATGTATACTGTTGAGGATACAGTGTGCTGCTGGTCTGTCATATAGGAACACTGAATTGAGAAATCAGAGCTCTTGGGTCACTCTTGGGACTCAGAATTCATAAGCAGCAATATAACATGAAAAAATGGGTTTTATTTTCTCCCCTTTGAGCCAGAAACATACCAGCAGATCCTTGAGCTGTCTATTCATTTAGAAAGAAGATGGGTGTAGTTAATACAACCTTCCCACTCCACAGACAGAATAGTTTTATGACAACAGAGGCATCCACTAACTATGCCCCCTTTACCACCTTTATTGGATCTTTCCCCTCATTTTGATTTGTAAGATGTCAGTAATATGTGAAGAGTCCCTTCTCTACCCGGGCATGTGCGAATAGTTCTCACCCACATAATGTCGTAATTACACAGCACATTTTTGGCTCTATAGAAGGTACTGAGAGATGTCTTTTAACACTTTCCTTATTATGTGGCAGAAATAAATTCTTTGGAGATTTTTAAAAGTCTAGCATTAAACATTTGGATTCTCTCAGAAAAATGTTAATCAGAAGTAACCTTTCATAAAAGGGTGGCAAAAAGAGATGAGAGGGGGCAATGACAAATATTCATTAAGATTCATCGGTATATTTAACAATAAATTACAAAAGAAACCAATATATTTTAAAAGGCCATTGTCATGGGTACTTTTCGTGTGTGCTTTATATAGGTGCTCCTACAAAATAAAAATGTAGTCCAGTTGTCTTTGCTCCTAATTCCAGTCTCAAAAACGAATTGTAAAGTTCTCAGGATAAGGAGTTCTTTCCACCTCACACAACCTATGTGACTGGTTTGATGGGCTTCAAGGGAACCACCCTCTTTCCCCATCTGTTTGGTTAACCTTGATTCAGGATGAAGAAGGGTTGCTGAAGCACACACTGAGGTACTGTTAGGATTTTGGAGTTTGTTTATTGAACCAAATTACTGTGATAACTTTCTCAGTTATGACTCTCTGGGTCTTGTAGGAGGCAAATGTATTGGCCAAGAATGATGACCTCACTGGAGACTATTTTTGACCCTTGTTTGGTTGTTAAGAGGACTACATGAACACCATGGCTATAATATTTATGTTGCTTGTTTATATCAAATGATGGATTATTCAGACATCCTCAACCTAGAAACAGTTCTAATTTAACCCAAAGAAAGATTTCACTAGCCCCTTGGAATGTTTTATACAGGAACAACATGTACTTACTTTTACCTTCACATCCTGTTCTTGGTATGAGATACATTCCTAGTATCAGAAATGTGATTGAAACAAATTGCCTTCTTTTCTAACTTGTTTATTTGGTCTGTTTTTTTCCTGCAGTCTGATACTGGTCAAGGTTAAAAATTCTCTTTATCCAGAACTCTATCCAAAGAACATCTATCTAGAGATACAGATATAGATATAGATTTTGGCTATTTCTGCACCATGTCACTATAACGCTATAGCAGCGGGTTGTTACAGGTCCAGGAGCAGTGCTTCTGCATGACATCATCACTATCCAGCTGCTATCCTGTCCCCAAGTATCACCAAATCATCATATTCTATTTCCAGAAAAAAATCCATTCAGAGCCTCCTATAGTGCTTCAATCCTATCAGCTGTCATAGTGCAGTACTGTTATAGCACTTGATAGTGCTTCCTGTTATGGTGGATGCCGCAGTGGGTGGCCTGTGGGAGTGCCCAGCTTGTCTATCCCTCAGCAACTCCCATGGTGTGGTAACTTCCTATCATCTCTCTCTTCTTTAAAAGTCTCCTTCGAGTCAAAACTTTATTTTTTCAATACATTTTTAAACCATATAGGGCAAAAGTGCAATAGTGTACTGGCATGTCATGCGGTTACAACATTGCTGTGTTAGTACAGCTGCCAAAAAAAAAAAAAGGTCACTGCCCAATTGGGCACAGCAGTGGCCGAGGGTTCTGTAATGCAGAAGGAACACCAGTGGCAATACCGCTACCTGTCTGCTTAAGGGGGAAGGGTGTGGAAAAGAGCATCCCTAACCCGATGGCATTGCGTGAATGGCAATGCCGCTGTTATAATAGTATAATGTGCTAATGGCCTCTACTGTGAAAATGGTCATAGATATACTTATAGATATCCAGAGAATGTCTATATCTATATATAGATATAGATAATGACAAGGCAAAACCACCCATAACTGAAAAATGATAGCATAATGGTCTGGGTCTCACTGCTCAATTATGAATAGTTTCTGGATATTATTATAGTCATAAAAAAGTAATTTTCCTGGCTCTGCTCTTAGCCAATACTTTACCTGCCAGTCTCTCCTTGTTTGCTTTGGTCTCTAGCTTGCATTATCTCTTTCTTCTCCAATAATCTCTGGCTTAGTGGTCCAAGGACTGGACTCTGAGAGTCTGTGCCCACCTCCTTTTCAGGATTTTGCTCAATGGATTATCATCTCATGACAGAGTGATTACTGATGTATAGTCAAACAAAGAAGAAATGCATCACCAAAAAAAGGAGATAGAGCTGCATAAAATGTGAGTAAACTAGCTTGTTCATTTGAAACAACGCTTATAACTTAACGTTCTGTATTTCCATTTAAATGACACAATACAGGTCACTATGGTAGGAATAATTATAGCTAAATGACCTGTGTGCTTATTCATTATCTTGCTCAGGGGTAATTATTGATACATAATTGTAAAAAATCTTATCAAATGGGACTCCTCTCCTGTTGCAATTGTGTTGTCTGTAAAAATATTGTTTAATGGAGTTTGCTCTCTTCCCTTGTGCACTTTTAGCAACATTCCAGGATTACAGTGTCCACTTGCACTCAAACCATATCACACGCAGTATTTTGGATTGCTTATCCACTGCCTCCCCGAAGACATTATTCCTGACTGTCTTCATGTTTTGGCACACATGCACATGCACATACAAATGCCACCCCCCACACACACACACACACATTTAAGTGAAAACAGTATTACCTTTAAAAGGGCCCCTTTTCCTTATGTGTGCTGACCATGGAGGGCAGATTCTTGATCAGGAATAGATCAGAGTTTCCTTCGTGTGGCAAGAATTAGTATGTCTGAAGGAATAAATAGCAAATAAGAGGTGGAGACTTAACAAAATTACAGTCATCCCTCCACATTCGCTAGGGTTAGGGCCCCCGTGAACGTGAAAAAAACATGAATAACTCTAGGCCCTCCCAAACTGTATTTAACACACAAAAAGAGTATGATCATCATATTCAACCCACTGTGGATTCCTATGAGGCATCAGGATTCCTTCACAAGGCAGAAGTGGGTGGCTGGCGGGGCTTACTGCCACCTCCACTGCTGCCCCACATCATTTTTAATAGGGAACTACAAGCCTCGTTTGCAGATTCTCAATCTCATGAGGCTTGCAGTTCCTATTAAAAATGGCATAGGGAAGCTGCAGAGATGATAGCAAATAATCTGTGAATAATCAAATCCGCAAAAGTGAAACCTGCAAATGTGGAGGGCTGACTGTAATGCTTTTTCAAACTGTAAGCTTTTCCTTTTACATTTCCAGGTATGTTCATGTGTGACAAGGAGAGAGAGAGAGAGAGAGAGAATGAATGAATGAATGAGGCCATTAGCACACCATGGCACTGCAGACAGATTCTGGATCTCCCAATGATCAATAGCTTTCCCACTCAAAGCACACCCGCTGACCACCCAAAAGCAGAATAAAAGAACAATTGAACTTTTGCATAGGAAATCATAGTGTGACAGAAATGAGAAAAGAGGCCATTAACAGATTTGTGTGTGTGTGTGTGTGTGTGTGTGTGTTAGTAAAAAGAATTGCTTTTAATATGATCTCCCACGAAACAACAACAAAAGAGCAACAGCATCACTTGGGAAGGAAGCCCTAACAAAAGGCACTATTATCCTGATGCAATTATGATTTATCTGCCTTGTGCAATAAGGCCCAAAGTCTCCTCTCATATAATTTTTGGTCTTTAAACAAGACTAAGACCAGATAATCCTTCAAATCAGAATTGGCTGGATGATTCCAGAAATTGTAGTCCTAAAAGGTAATGTTTCCAAGCTCTGTTTCAAACAGAGGATACTTTCAAATAAAAGACTATCCTGTATTTAGTAGGAGACTTGGCTTCCTGTCTCCTGATGATCCAGTGTCTGCCCATGAATGGAAAAACAGAATCGGATCTGCTATGGGGTTTTTTTTAAAAAAAATGTAACAGTGGATAGTTTTATATTTCTCAAAACAGCAAAAATGAAATTCTTATGTTGCCATTCTAATTCTGCTGTGATATAAACTCTAAAAATGTTTTAGAAGATAGAAGTAAACCTTTCTCATCCACAATTATTTTGCTGATACATTCTTGGTTGAAATCATGATCAAACTAATCAGGTTTATTTAATATGCGATGTTTAAAGTGTCATTTTTAAAGAGGAGGCAGGGGCAAAACAATACAGGAAAAATATAGCTACATAATCCCCTGGAGTCTTTTGATTATTTCGCAAGAGCTTATAAAAGTTAATTTTGGGACTTGTTGCTGTGTGCCTTCAAGTCATTTCTGACTAATGGTGAATACCACAGGGATTTCTGGGGCTGAGAGTGATGCACCCAAGGTCACCCAGTTTGTTTCCATGGCTGAGTGAGGAATTGAACCTTGATCTCCAGTGTTGTAGTCCAACACTCAAACCACTACACCATCCTGGCTCTTTTTTTGATAACTACTCCCATAATCCCCAGCCAACTTGGATGTATATCCACGGTGCCTAGAGGATTCTGGGAGCTGTAGTCCAAAAAGTAAGTTTTCCATATTCTGGATTTTCCTCATATAAAGGAATTGTAGAATCTCCGAGCTTCTACTTAAATACACACACACACACACACACACACACACACACCCCTCTGACTCATAGCAGAAATGTTTTACACTTTTCCATCTAAATTTGACATTTCTCTATGGCCATTTCTACACTACGCTGTTATAGTGCTTTCAACATCCTAGGGAATCCTGGGGTTTGCACTTTAGGGAGGGGCATTTAGAATTCTCAGCCAGAGACCTCTTTGCCCCAGGACACTACAAACCCCAGAATTCCACAGGATGTTGAAAATGGAATTAGAGTACCATAACAGTTTAGAGAGGAAATGGCCCATATCTCCACAGTAAAAATGGTCACCTCTAACCAAGTTTCATTTCTCACTGGCCAGTTTTGGATCCATTTTTGTTGGTACCCACCACATGAGTTTCCTGTTAGAGGGGCTGATATGAGATAGCCAGGTTCTTCCTTCTTAGATAATTCATCGCAGAGTTTTGAAAAACAAATAAGCCTATAATTTCTGAGGCTTCATGTCTTCCTTTTTCCAGCTAACATTGGCTGACCACTTTTTTCCTCATATTTTTTTAAAGGTATTTGTGGCTAACAATTTTTCCTTTCTATTGACGTGTATTAAGAAAACATAAATGAAAAAAATAGAACCTCAGCTCTTTCAGCCTGCCTGGAGCAACTTAAAAGCAAGTGATGAATAGCTATGTGTGAGAGCAAAGGTTCCCAAAGCTAAGGAAATTACAATATTAAAATCTATATTTTAAATTACAAATAAATACTCTAAGTACATATGCAATCAGATCTGAGTTTTATGCCCTGAAATAAAAAAGACTATATAAATTAATTGCAAGAAAATCACAAGCAAAAATAAAACTTCCCTCAAAGAATCAGACTTGTTCCAAACAAACTGTAATGTTTTTAGAATAGTATTTTCCACATTCATTTTCTGCCGATAGCTACCTCATTGTGAATAAACATACAGATTTAAATAAGGAACGGATTTTACTCTCTTAAGCTAGAATCTGAGCTATAAAACCCGATTGCTTGGATGCGTATTACTCACATGAATCATTAGTCAAACAAAGGTGAGGACTAAGAATATGTGTAAATATTCAGTTTATGATGTTAGAGCTTACATGACTTTTCCAAAAAGTTTTTATAGTCACTGATCTCAATTTAAGCAAGGATGGCAGACATTGGTATAACTCAACTGACAATCATGGGTATTTTCTCTCTCTCTAGCCCTTTCCAGACGTGGGGGGGGGGACGACGGAACACGCTACTCACCGGATTTTGACTTCGTCTGGGCGAGTCCGTCACGACGAGGAGGAGTGTGAGCTCGTCGCTCTGCACTCCTCCGGTGTCCTAAATGGCGGCTTCCGGTTGGAGGCTCTCCACCAACTGGAGAAGCTCGCCAGCCGGAAGCCGGCCCCCGGCAGATCTGCAGGCACGCACTTGCGCGCACCTGCAAATCTGCTCCGGAGCCGGGCGACGGAGCGGCATGGGATTGCGCGCTCCGTGCTTTTTAAAAACCTCTAAAAAGAGGTTTTTAAAAAACACACCGCGCTACCAGTTCCGGTCACTCCGGAGTGGACTGAGGTATGGAACTACAAAAAGTAGTCCGCCCCAGTCCACTCTACGGTGCAGAAGACCTCCATTGGAGGTCGCTCTGCACCGTTTTAATAGCCCGGTGCGGAAAAGGCCTCTCTCTCTCTCTCTGTCTCACACACACACACAGAGAGAGAGAGAGAGATTCTTTCAAACCCTTTTCTTTCTCCAAATAAAAGATCGGGATAGTCCTGGATTTTGTTTTTTAAATTGTTGAAGACCAGTATGTAACATGCAGCAGAGTTCACCAGAAAAAATGTAAAATAAGTATTTTGCTAGCTTGGGTTCAAACATCCTGAAAAAGTTATTATTCCAGATACTTTGCCTGAGTTTGGCATGGATTATGGGCACAGGAACAATGATATCAAGAAAACAGCAACAGGAATAAAGCAATAATAATGACCAGTGAGGCAGATGGCAAAGACAACATGGGGATACTGGAATAACAAAGTGATTACTTTGCTTTGGGGAAGGAGAGTTATCAGTTGTAGTTGAGAATATGTTTTGTGTGTGCCTTAGATCCCTGATTCAGACCTCAATATTTCCAGCTAAAGATATTATCTGGTAAGATTGGACAGGATTTCTGCTTGGAACTTACTAATGTTATGAAATATATTTCCTGACTTGGAAATATGAATGATATGAACCAATATTCTATTAGCACTGCATACATCAAATGCAGTAGGGTGGGCATTTGTGTATTTTCAAAACATATCAAATGTATAATCAGAAAAGACGGTAGAGATTTGCATAAGATTTTCATTGGTATGTGTATAGATGCATACTTCAGACTGTGCTGGGTAACAGGACATCTGACACCAGTCATCCTCACTGTCATAAGATGTGCTATATTTCTATTTACACCATAGTAATTAAGTGGAAATATGGTACATCTTTGGATAGTAGAGATGCCTGAGGCCAAATGTTCTTGTATGCCTCCACAGTTTGATCTGAAGTAGTAACTTCTAGATGAGCAACTTCAAAGCCCAGGCTTTCCCTTCATATGGTTCTTTAAGTAACACATGGAATGCACAGCTCGTCAAATAGAGGACAATACATTCATACAAAAGACTGCCCATTGACAGTCCTTTAAATAAGAGTCTCTTCCCTGTAAAGTGAGTGAGAGGTGGCCATTCATGCCACTCAGCTCAGATTTTAATCTGAACCTAAGAAGAACTAGTCTTCAATTCCTGTGTTTCCCCACTTTCAAACCTGCTTCTTCTGTTCATTTAGTTGAGCTGCTGCTCCAGTTGCTGTGGAATGGAGGAAGAAGAAAAGAACAAGTTGCCAGGGCATGAAGAAAGAAAAGAGAAACCCAGTATTCTTCAAATGTACCACCATCACTGCTTCCCTTTGGTGAAAAAAAAAGGCCATGGGCAAAGTTGGGAAAGAGAAGATTTGGATGGTCTGGGTGTGGGTGACACAATCAGTTGTATGACAGGGTTATACAGCAGGATATACTCAGGTCTGAGCTTAATTGGGAGTATTTTTCCATCACTACTTGGAGAGCAACCTCCAATCAAATGGCATTGAGTAAGGTGGACCAATGATCTAAATCCATGTATGTACCCATCATGGCTATGTGCAAACATATAGTGCTTATATATGATGCATCTGGAATACTTTTCACCTTCATAATCATGCTTCTTTTATTTTCCACAAAACACAATAAATACTACAAACTGCTTCTAATAGAATATTTTGTAACTGTAGATGGGCATTCCTTGCAAACAACTCTAGGATGGAACATTACAAGGAGATTCAATAGCCATGCAGCTTTCCTACATTGGCATGCAGAAAAAGAACCCAAGAAATGAGGACTTCATTCACAGAGCATTTCAGAAATATTAATGTTTTAAAGTCTGTATTTTAGTACACAGAACATTACACTGGGAGTGGCATTTATGAACGTTCTGTTTTATGCATCATTATATGGCAAAATCCTACAACCATTTTACTAGGCTATTTCATTATTCATGGTAAAGTGCTACATCACATAGTGCATATACAGAATGCAATATATGTAAGTATCTTTTGATATGCACTGGTGATATATGTATATACTGCTAACACACAAAGATTATGTCCATGTAAGGCTTTCATAATTCATAGCTTCGTAATTTTTATTCCTCTCATCAAAAATGCTGCTTTATGATTGTTTTCTACTCATTACTTTTCACAGAACTGTACTGTTTGTCTCAATAGAAATTTCACCTTCAATATTTTGGGATAAATAAGTATAAGAGAACACAAGCTTTTTGCTACACAGCAGAAGTGGGCAGAACATATCACAGAGTCTACTGACAGATCTCCAAAGGTTCCCAGTTCCCAATTGTCAGAGTGGTAGACAACTTAAGTGAGTCCGGAGTCCAGATTCACACCTCTGGATCCTATAGTGGGATCCACCTGGAGCCAGTCTGCTGCAGGAAAGATTCAGAGAAAAGGCATACATTTTCATGTGAAAGGTTTTGTGAGTCTCATTTTGGTACCAATCCTAAATTTCTGTATTAAGCATGTCCCCATAGACACCATGGTCCTTCAACTATAGTCATCTTTCTGAGGCACTATTAAGCCCTTAATTCTTGTTCAAACTCAGTGGCTGCAAACAGAGTCCACAGGTCTGTCCACCTCTGCACTAGAATATTCATGGATGATCTTATATTTTTAATAGGATTTGAGGAAGAATTTTGAAAAATGAATGTGTTGATTGCATCCAGGCCTGGCTTTGGAAACACAGAGAAATATTCAAGTCTGTTTCTCTCTCACACATCTAACATAAACACTGCTCTTTCTTTTACAATATTTGCATCATTACCTTCTGGACACTTGCTAGCTCTATTGTGTAGTAATTTTATGATAGCACTGTATTTATAAATTCACTTGGGGAGTTATGAATGCATAACCTATTCTGACCCCTCCATCCCAACTTACTGGGAAGCAGCTGCTGCAACCAATGGGGGTCTCTTCCCCTGTCAATCTGGAAGCAACTGACTGATGGTCCCACCCCCTCCCCTAAGTGATCTCCAGTATGACAGGCAGAAGCAGAGTTCCTATCACAATCCATCCTTGTACTGGAGATTACTCCCAGGAGAGGTAGATGGGAATGTCATCAAAGGAACTGACTCCTGTTGATCATAGCAGCTGCTATCTGGTAAGTGGGAACTGAGGAACCTTCATGGTCCCTATATTCCCTAGCTAGGGAAATATATAGGAATTGAGAATACAAAACATTCATGAATCTGTAACCTATTATGAATGCATAACTCTAGGTTAGCCATTCGTAACTGACTTAGTCGATTCTGGCCTTTATATTCATGTCCTGTTTTTCAATTTGCTTTTCAAAGTGGCTTAGAAGGTGGCTTACAAATTAAAACAATTCATCATAAAACTGAAACATATAATGGTTAAAAACAGCAACTCCAGAGAAATACTTAAGCTGTCATAATATGGATCTTTGAAAGAATAAATAGGAATTCATTCATCTGGAAGAGGGAGTTCCAAAGAGGTGCCATTACCAAAAATTACTGTCCCTGAGAATGTCTCACATCATCTCCATAACTCCATAACAATTGTATTGACCAGGCAGGTTCATGTGGGAAAACCATGTTCTTTAGATCCTCGATATTCCCTCCCCTTTGTTAGCTGGGTACTCACTGTCCCATGAACTCTATTCACTAAAAATACAGAAAGACTAGCAGGACCTTAAAAACAAGGTCATGACTTTGTTGAATACAATTGCATATACACACCACTGGGATAGGTTTCATTCACTTCTCTTTGCATACATCCAGCCTATGAAGATTGCTTAGCCATACAACTTAAGAGTCCAAAAACTGATTAATACCATACAAAGTACAGAGAAATTCACAACTACATTCTAAACTCCCCCTCCAATTCTCTGCCTACGAACTTCACAAAAACTTTAGCCATACAGAGATAGAGACCAATCTGCACTTCCTGTCAGCACTCTTAGCAATATTCTGCCCAAAGACAAGAAACAAAGGGATGAACAGAAACAATCTTTTTCTTTTTGTCTATGTGCCTAATCTAGAGTCCATCAGAATAAGACAGAGTCCTGTAGAATAAGTTGACTGCTGTCATCAACACATGTTTCCTGCCACCATCCCAGGCTTGCCTTGCTGAAAGCATAAAATAAAGTAAAACAAAATAGTTGCTCTTCAGTATCAAGGCTAGCCAAGATAGTTGTTCATCTCAGCTCCACCTCTAAAAGGTATTCAATTATCAGTGAGAAGCAGGACCAACAGTATCTGCTTTCTAGTAACATTTGGTTGCTGTGTTGCCATCTGTGAACTGGAAATGCATGCCCGGCTACTGTAAAACATTCCCTTTCTTTCTTTATGACTGCAAGACCTGCCTCAACAAAAGCTTTATGGGCCCTCACATCTGACATCATTGAGCATGTTGAATTCTGATTGATTTCAGCTATTCTATGTTATTACTATCATCACTGTTGGGGTAAGTGGCACCTCATATTCATCTATTCCCTCTCCTGCCTCAGCTGTGTTTTCTGGAGCCTATTTACACCACAGAACTATAATGCTCTCATTGCACTTTAACTGCCATGGTTCCATCCTATTGAATCCCGGGACTAGCAATTTAGGGAGGGGCATTATCATCCTCAACCAGCATCTTCCAGTGCTTCCTCAAACTACAAACACCTGGATTCCATAGGATGGAACCATGGCAGTTAATATGAGCCCCTGGTTGATGTCCCTTCCAGTGCTGCACATACTGGGACTGCTCTAAGCCGCTTGTTATGATTATGAAGAAACAGTTCTGGGGCAGGTGTTGCATTTTCAAGTGCCGTAAACAGATATATTTTTCAAAGCACTAGTCTCACCCAGTCCCAGGCACTGAAAAGCATGAGTCAGGTCCCACTCATCCTTCCAATCATAACAGTTATATGTGTGCATTGGCAACATTGCTGCTGCAGTTTAGTTAAGCATTTTCCATAGACTTGCTGATCCCATGTGCCCTTATGAGTGTTCTCACTGTTGTGGATTTAATGAGATAATAGAGCACAATGTAGACTTCCAGACTGTGTCTGCACTTAATGATACATCTGCACAGGCTGTTATTCACAGGTGAAATTTACATCCATACCCGAAAGACAAATTAAACAAAAGCAAGTCAGTTATCATTTGCTCCTTATCTATGGGGCATGGTTAAGCATGTGACCAGTGTAATCATCCACAGGCCAACAGTCCTACTATCTGGAAGATTCACAGCACATCGTTTCCAGAGCTTAGAAAGGTGACTTTGTGGGAGAATAGAGCAGGTTCTGGCTAGGGGAATTCTAAAAATTGAAATCTTTTAAAAAGCCACATTTCCAAGCTCTGAGTTTTTGCTGCTGGGCAGGGGAGTGTAAGAAAAAACATTTGATCCCTCTGAAGGAATCTAGAAGTCTCCAGTATGTCATTATCTTCTCTACTGTCCACATTTGTCAAGGAGAAATCTGGTAACATGCTAGCAGAGAGTAAGACTGGCTGCTCCGCATCCTTGTAGTTTTCTTCTCTGGATGAGCAGGAGGCAGGATAGGTAATCAGACAGCATGGATGAATATTCATTCATTCATTCATTTGTATGCCACCTTTCCCCTGGCATGGGGCCCAAGGTGGCTTCCATCAACAAATTAAAACTGCAAAACATTTTAAACAATTTAAAACAATTTAAAAACATATAAAATCATAAAAATCTAAAACAATATTCCGTTAAAACAAGTTACTAAATAAAGCTCCTCGGCTTACATGAACACCTGTTTAAAAAGAAATGTTTTCACCTGCCAGTGAAAGGAAAGCAGGGAGGGGGCCTACCTTGCCTCCTATGGAAGAGCATTCAACAGGGTGGGAGCCGCCAACAAGAAGGCTCTCTCCCGTGTCCTCACCAGGCAAGCCTGGGATGGTGGCAGGAGCAAGAGAAAGCTTTTCCCAGCAGATCTTAAGGCTGTAGCCAGTTCGTACAGGGAGATAATCTTTCAAATAGCCTGGACTTAAGTCATATAAATAGGCAGAGAATGAACAGCAAAGCTGGTTGTAGACAATGGATCACTGCCTGGATCTGGGCATTAATGGTGCTCTATCATCCATGCCTGCATTCATGTCTGGGCTAAAACATTTCTCGGTGCAAAGTAAAGGACAGAGTCATGTTTTCATCTTCCATCTACAGAAGTGAAATGAATTGAACTTCCACTTAAATGTTTCTAGAAAACAGTGTCCTTCACTACACCTTGGGTTAGAAGGTACATTCAAAGCAGTGATGAGAACTGTCCAGGCCACATACAGTGCTCTGAGGGACCCAAAGCAGCCCTTTGGATCCCAACTGCCCATCAAACCCTTTGGCACTTCCCATAAATTCAACCAAAAGGTTTCTCAGGAAAAAAAAATCAACGCTCCTTTAAAAGTCTGTAGAAAATCTCTAAAATGCTGTTTTGCACTCCTTCTGAAACAGAAGAAAATGACAATTGGCTTGAAAGGCAACTGGGAGCAGTATAACATCACATCCAGTCACCCAGAATATCAAGCTGCAATGGCAGGCTTCAGACCTCTGGTGTTTTGAAGGAACCAAGAATAGAGCAGTGTGATCCTACAGGCTCTAAAGCATGCCCATCCCTCCTTAAGAAAGTGAAAAACAGGCAACATGACATACCCAACTAATGGCAAAGAACAGCCAAGGGCTGATGCTGCTTCCCTTGAGTATTTGCCCGCTGAAGCAGTTGCCCCTTTCCTCCTGATGGTGCAACTTTCCCTTACTGCCCCCAAAGCCAAAACTACTTTATGTAAACATCTATTACTTATGTCTGCACTCTTGTTCCACTGGTAAATCTTATGCCACTATTCCACAGATGACTATGACCAGCATGCTGTTAGTGACATGCGCAACTGTAAGTACTTGTGTAAGTTTTCTTTTTTTCATTAATGCAAAGGTGGGTATGCTCTTCCATCCTGTGCAATGAGCAAAGCCCTTCCAAGAGTCATTATTTTATAGTGATTTTATAGCCTGTCTATAACTCATTCTGTTCATTCATATAACTCATTCTGTCATTCTGTTGCTGGTGGAAAGAGTAGGGAACCAAAGATTCACTGTGCTCCACAGACACAGATTGATGACATCATCTGCTGAGACCACAACGGCTTTCAGCAGAAGATGTCATTTGTCTGTCTGGCTATGGGGCATAGCCAGATGCTTCTTTGATTCCCTCCCCAAAATTCTCTACTGGAAAATGCTAGTGCTGCAAAACCATGAGTCCTGGGTAGCCATAACAGAGTTCTGTCCATGGAAATCTTCTGCTACAGTGGCAATGCAGAATTTCAGCCTATATCTACTTAATTATCTCCTTACTTTCACCACCCATAATGTCACAAGTTCAGTCCACAGTAACCTTGTGCCCCTTGTATCCTTATTATGTCTTTGACTTTTCCAAACTGAAGTTGCTCTCCAAATGTATTACCATTTTGTTGCTTTCCTCCGAGGTCACTCCAATTTGGCAACATTTTCCAAAATTAAGATAGTCATTGAGTTCTAATTTCCAGTAATGAAAGTCTGATAGAGATGAACAGCTGTTTCAGCAAGAGAGGTGCACAGCCTAAATTTAGAATCACCTAAGAGAAAGGCAAAGTGGAGTTTGGACAATTCACAAATGGCAACCCCTTTTTGTTCTGTAAAGTCGTTAACCACTTGAAAATTATAAGAGTGTCTGTTAAAACTCTCCAGTTTATTCCTACAGGGCCAGTGATTCTTGGAGGCCAAGACAACAGAGCAATGTAATTTGACAGGTGTCCAGTTCACTGAATGTACCATAAAATATGACATCTGTGCTTCTGTGTAGGACTTTGTGCCAGCTGCAGATATGCTGCCAAATTCAGCTCTGTGGGGAAAGCTTCAAATAAATCTGCCTCCCAAGATATCTCAGCACCAGTTCATCCTGAGATAACTCCATTTATACATGTTTTGTGCTACCTGTATGGATTATACCATTTTAATCAAAGGAGATGATCTTGGCGCCAATATTTAGAGCCTTTGAACCTCTTCAGATATTTTAAGTTATATTCTAAGCGTTAAGCCCAGCACATCTTTTTTAAAAAATATAATGAAAATGATTGTCCATTGAACATGGGGTAGTGATGGTATTGCATACATTAAATGGGAAAAAATATTAACAATCTATTGATATTAGACATTCCTAGTCGTCACAGAATAAGGTGAATGAAAGAATAGCAAATATAATAGGGCTGGAAATCAACCAAAGAATAAAAACCAAAACATGTTTATACAAGTGATTTGGGTTTTTTTAAAAAAAAAAACTACTTCTAATAAAAAATATTACATACCAAACAACTCTGACCATAGCGAAAAGGATTACACGTTTCATTAATTCCATATTCTTATGAAATAAGAATAGCTGTCATGAATTTGGAGAGGGAAATATGAGGATCCTGGGTGAAAATATACATATGGAAATATACAACCTTCCAGTATACACATACTCCAAGATGACAGTACTAGCAGTGCTTCAGTATCCAACTCCTATGTCTCGCAGAAAACTTTACTTTAAAAAAAATCAAGTGGACCTCAAGAACTGTAATGTGTCCTAAATATTTCTAAAAGAAAACGGGTATTTTTCTCCCTCTTTTTCCCTTTCTCTGCCATCCTTTCAAAAATCAGTGTCTGCGTAAAATACTATTTGTTTATGTTTATGTCTCCATAGCTTGAAACAGCTCTATTGGTATGCCATCTGTTCTGGTGATTTATTTTTCCCAAGTGCTTTGGGAGCAGTTTCCATTTCACTTTCTAAAATTGTGGGTTCATTGTTACAACATTTTTCCTTGAAAGACTATGTCATCCTTTCATCTCTTGTGCATAGTTTCTCAGTTTATTGCTTCCATCATGTTTTTATTTCATCCTGACCACATAATGTGTTCCCCTCTTGATCATATGGCATCCCCTCTCTTGGTTCGGTTTCTCTTTAATTTCTTAGATCTTGTGGAAGAGGTCTCTTGTTCTACCTTTTTTTTGTTCTCTTCTTTTATTTCTCAACATTATTATAACAGTTCTTTTTGTCCTTAAGCACAAGTCACTGAACAGTTGTGTTCAGGATTCCGATCCTATTTCTGTCACTTTTACTTTTGCTTCTTGCCTGTCCTTAACAATATGAAAAGTTTTGTCTGTCACCCAATGGAACTTTTCTTTCTTTTTGGCTGTAGATAATGTCTTCTTACTCTCTTTTCTCACAAAATCCCTGGTTTTGGTCCAGCTCCTTGTCAAATAGTCTTAATTGTGCAAATCTGTCTTTTACATGGAACAGTATTCTAGATCTACTACTTAGTTAAGTAGCAACCTTAATTGCTTAGCTAAGTAGCATCTTCCAGCCCACTCTGACTACTAGCCTTTCTCCCCAACAGTCAGAAGCAGGATCACTCATGAGAGGGGCTGAGAACATCAGTCTGGTGTTTTCTGATTGACAGGAGAGCAGATACCCATTGCTCACAGAGGCTGCTGCCTGGTAAATCAGGGCTGGATTACTTTTACAATCCCAATGTATTCCCTTCCCTATTGCATGCATTGGGTATATGTGTAGCTCTAGGTTATGCATCTAAAATTGCAATTGCAAATTCCAATCAAGGTTTTCCATTCTATAGCAATGTTTTTGGCACTATCACTGATCTAAGTACTTCTTTTGGTTTACTCTCATTTCTGATGTTAGCAACTCATGGTTTATGCCACCATTAGTTCCTGGATTTGTTTTCAAAGAAAGGATAGAGCATCTCCATTTTTTGCTTCCAGTTAGGTAGTCTGTTTGATTTATATACTGGCCATCAGGTGACATCCATGTGTACAATCATCTCTAGTTGCCTGAATAATGTGTCTGTGATGAATGTACTATTGGCCTCACAAAATTCGATAAGATGCTCTCCTGCTTCATTTTTAAATCCCAGGCTACATTCTCTGACAATGTCTGACTCTGATTTGTTTCTTACTTTTGCATTTCATTCGGCTATGATTATCAGTATATGATTAATTTCTTCCTGGATGCCAGTATAGAATCTTCCACCTTTTTCCTTTTTTGCTTCTGTAGGTGGAACATAAAAGTAGATTGTGATTATATTGAGAGATTTTCAAGTATTATTCATATTATTTAGTCAGACTTTTCATCCTATTGCTTGATATTTTGCTACGTCTTCTATCACTATTTAATGCCATCTTGTTTTCATAGACTGTAATTTCCAGAGTAAAAGTAGTAGAAACAAAGGACACATCTCAAGATGCTCAAAAGATGATTGTCATTTTAGTAGAAAAGCCTGATACATTTTAGCCTATGCTAACTCTTCAGACCTTTTTCAAGAAATTTTTCAACCAGGAACTCTCAGACCATTTACTTGTCAGGGATTCAGAGCAGGGAACCCTGGGAAAATGTTCAGCCCACTGCAAGACATTGCATCATGCTCCAGGTGTATGTGATTGCTGGACATTGCATCAGAAAATGGAGTGGAGTGCAAAAGGTACAGGGTGGTGTGCAGACCCTCTACCTGATTGGTTGTAAATATGTACATAAGGAAGCAATCCCCAGTCTGTATTTGTCTGTTGACCGAACCCGGTGTCTGGCGCAAGCTTTTGTCTGTCTGTTCTATGTTTTGTATATAACGGAACTTTGCTGCAAGATAAAGTGCCTCCTGTTCGGAAGAAACTCCTCTGTGTGTGAGTATCCTTACTGGGGAACAAGGCTGTTGCTGTTGGCTCGCTGACCTCTGGCTTTCCCGCTGCGTTTCCGTGGGGCTGAAACTCCTATCATCCCCCAACATTACTATACAAGTGATTTTTTCCAGCAATTAAAACAAAACAAACAAACAAAAAACCCTGAAATTGATTGCACACTATGTTCAAGACTTACTCTGTGGGAGAAAAGAAATGAATGCAGGTTTTTTGTGCAGAAAAAAAAACCCCACTGGAATCCTATATGGACTTTTGTGTAAGGTAACTTTGCACATACCTTGCTAAGTAGCAGAAACCTGGTTACAGAATTGTAAAGATGCATAACAGGACACCAGAAATACTGATTGGTGTGTTTTAATGCCCAAGGCACATTGGGACCAATGCAATGCTCATCCGTTCCATTGTTCAACAGTCCCATTATGCATCAATGACCAATGTGCATCAAGCACTGTGCTAGTTCTTCTATATAGCAGCAGTCGTCTACTGGATATGGACGCTGTGCAACACAATTCAAATTCCTGCAGATGTAAGTCCACTTACAAAGAAGCAATGCCCCAAGAGGATTCTGACCAGCATTTTATGCGCAGAAGACAACATTTCTGGACAGAAACGAGGTATCCTATACAGAAAAAAGCATTTTTAATTGTTATTTTCCGTATTTCTGCACCAGAAACAAGTTTTGTGCATAGAAAAAGAATCACTTTTTCTGCATAGAAACGTTATTTTCTATGTAGAAAATGCTGCTTTCTATACAAAACAAAAAAACCATGTGTTTTTTCATGCAGAATAAGTTCCAAAATGCAAAGATTCTTGCTCTCCCTGAGCACACGGTCTAACTGACTAATGAGGGGGAGGAGCCAGCTGGGGGGAGGAGTCTCTTATTAGGAGTTCCCAACGGCCCTCTAGCTCATTTCCCAGAGGAGAGAGCAGAGGGTGAGCTGGGTCTGTGAAGACATCCTTGACCAGGTGTTGTTTACAGGCTTGTGGGGCTGTGCTTGTTTGTTTGTTTGCTTGTCTTTGTTAGGTCTCCTTGTGCTGGCCGTGTGCTCTCCCTGAGCACACGGTCTAACTGACTAACGAGGGGGAGGAGCCAGCTAGGGGGGACGAGGCTTAGGAGCTCCCAACGGCCCTCTAGCTCATTTCCCAGAGGCCCATTTCCCAATGGCCCTCTACTTCAATCCTTGAAGTTCAACCCTTGGCTATCAACAGAGCAGACATAGCTGATACAGTTGAATTTGAGAAAGAAAGCCCAGTTATTCTTTCTAGACCTGCTCCCTGGACTACTCTCTGTAGTATCAAGGATGGAAGGTAAGGGAGCTGCTGCGGTCACCTGTAGCACTTGTGGGATGTTCCTTTTCTTGCCACAAGATGTTGTCGGGTACACCTGCAGCAAGTGCAAGCTGGTGGCCTTCTTGGAGGAGAAGGTTCAGCAGCTGGAGGCATGAGTTTCTAATCTTCGTCTTATTAGGGAAGGTGAGGAGTTTTTGGATAGGGCAGAGAAGACCTTCCTGAAGACCGAATGCACGAGGGAGCTGCCAGATCAGGAAGTCAGCACACTGGGCCAAGAAATGGATGCTTGGAGGAATGTCACACGGAGGAGTAGAAGGACCAGGAAGGAAACAGAGAGTCTCAACCTACACAATCGCTTCAAAGTTCTTGGCCTTATGAACGATGAGGAGCACCAGGAGGAGGGAACAGAATGTCAACAAGAAGGAATCCAACTTTGGCAATAGGAACTAGATCAACACTCCCAGCCTCAACAGAATGCCCAGGCAGTCCTAGAAGAACCTGCTCGTCGAGGAGCCCTGGACAAGCCTCAGAGGAGGCGAGTTCTGGTTGTTGGGGACTCCTTGCTCAGAGGAACCGAACCAGCAATTTGCAAACCCGACAAGTTCAATCGAGAAGTCTGGTGTCTTCCTGGGGCCAAGATCAACCACATAACGGAGAGGCTAACCAGGCTGATAAAGCCCGCTGACCATAAGCCCCTCATTTTGGTTCATGTCGGAACCAATGACACTGCGAGGCGCAGTTTTTACCACATCACAAAGGCCTACGAGCTTATGGGGACAAAGCTTAAGGACCTTGGTGCGCAGGTGGTCATTTCGTCTCTCCTCCCTGCTCAAGAACATGGCACATGAAGGGAAAGGGCAATAGCAGAGGTCAACAACTGGCTCCGCAAATGGTGCCACCAGCAAGGGTTTGGGTTTTTGGAACACAGCCTGAATTTCCATGAACGTGGGCTTCTGGCAAGGGATGGGCTGCACCTCACAAAACTTGGCAGGAATGTTTTTGCAAATAGTCTCTCAAGGAGGATTAAGAGGTCTTTAAACTAAGTTCCGCTGGGGAGGGAGACAATATTATTCAGGGCAAGGACTCGGCGAGTGCAGGGGGGAAAGGCCCAAATGATATTGGCCAAGTAGTACAAGCGTCCAGTGGTGGGAGGAGTAGAAACTATAGTACAGGACTTGCAGGAAGGGCCCGGGGACTTAAGTGTCTCTGCACTAATGCACAGAGTATGGGAAACAAGCAAGATGAACTTGAACTCCTAGTACAACAAAATAAATACGATTTGATAGCATGAGGTCACTGAGACCTCGTGGGATGAGTCTCATGATTGGAATGTTGGAATAGAGGGGTATAGCCTATTTTGTAGAAACAGACCAAACAAGAAAGGAGGAGGAGTAGCCTTGTATGTCAAGGATGTTTTTACCTGTGAAGAGATCCATGACTTAAACCCAGAAAGCCAGGTCAAGAGCATCTGGGTAAGAATCAAGGGAGTGAGAAACAATAGGGATATTCTGGTGGGGGTTTACTACAGACCTCCAACCCAGGCTGAGGACCTTGATGACGCCTTCCTCAACCAAATGACTGCACATTCAAAAAGGAGAGATACAGTAATAATAGGAGATTTCAATTACCCGGATATATGTTGGCAGTCAAACTCTGCCAAGACAGCAAGGTCCAGCAAGTTTCTTGCTTGTCTTGCAGACAATTTCATGTTCCAGAAGGTGGAAGAGGCTGCAAGGGGATCAAATATTCTAGATCAGATCCTGACCAATAGGGATGACCTTGTTAATGAGGTAGAAGTGGTTGGATCTTTAGGGGGGAGTGACCATGCCCTACTGGAATTTGGCATTCAGTGGGAAGGAGAAGATAAGTGTAGCCAGACACTCATCTTAGATTTTAAAAAAGTGGACTTCTGTAAACTTAAGGAGCTGCTGGCTGACATTCCGTGGTCAAGAATAGTGAAAGGGAAAGGAGTTCAGGAGGCATGGGAGTTCCTTAAAAGGGAGATACTGAAGGTACAGTCTAAAACTGTACCAATAAGGAGGCAAAATGGAAGGCATCTGAAGAAACCAGAATGGTTGACTAAAGAACTCTCAGCTGAGCTAAGTGTTAAGAGAAACATGTACAGGAAATGGAAGAAGGGCGAAACCACCAAAGAAGAATTTAAGCAAGTAGCCAGGAGATGTAGGGAGAAGGTCAGAAAGGCTAAAGCACAGAACAAACTTAGGCTGGCCAGAGACATTAAAAACAATAAAAAGGGCTTTTTTAAATATGTCCGCAACAAAAGGAAAAAGAAGGAGACAATAGGGTCGCTGCACAGAGAAGATGGTGAATTACTAACAGGGGGAAGAGAAAAGGCAGAACTACTTAACACTTTCTTTGCCTCAGTTTTTTCCCAGAAGGATACAAGCACTCAACCTGGCGGGTGGGGAGCAGGGGAGGAAGCAAGGGAAATGCAGCACATAATAGGTAGAGAGGTGGTACAAGAATACCTGGCCACACCGGATGAATTCAAGTCTCCAGGGCCAGATGAATTGCATCCTAGGATATTAAAAGAATTGGCAGAGGTCATTTCGGAACCACTTGCTATAATCTTTGAGAAATCTTGGAGGACAGGAGAAGTTCCAGCAGATCGGAAGAGGGCAAATGTTGTCCCCATCTTCAAGAAGGGAAAAAAAGAGGACCCAAATAATTATCGCCCAGTCAGCCTGACGTCAGTACCCGGAAAGATCCTGGAGCAGATCATTAAGCAGTCAGTTTCTAATCACTTAGAAAGCAATGCAGTAATCATGAGAAGTCAACATGGATTTCTCAAAAATAAGTCATGCCAGACTAATCTTATCTCTTTTTATGATAGAGTTACTAGCTCGATAGATGAAGGGAATGCTGTGGATGTAGCATATCTCGATTTCAGTAAGGCCTTTGACAAAGTTTCCCATGACATTCTTGCAAAGAAGCTAGTAAAATGTGGGCTGGACAGGGCTACTGTCAGGTGGATCTGTAACTGGTTGACTGACCATTCCCAAAGGGTGCTCACCAATGGCTGCTTTTCATCCTGGAGAGAGGTGACTAGCGGGGTGCCACAGGGTTCTGTCCTGGGCTCAGTGCTGTTCAATATCCTCATCAACGACTTGGATGAAGGAATAGAGGGCATGCTCATCAAATTTGCAGATGACACCAAATTGGGAGGGGTTGCTAATACGCCAGAGGACAGGATCAAAATTCAGAATGATCTGGACAGATTGGAGAGCTGGGCCAAGGCTAACAAAATGAAATTTAGCAGAGAGAAGTATAAGCTCCTACACTTAGGTAGAAAAAATGGAATACAGAAATATAGGATGGGGGACACGTGGCTGGATAGCAGTACATGTGAAAGGGATCTAGGAGTCTTAATAGACCACAAGCTGAACATGAGTCAGCAGTGTGATACGGCAGCCAAGAAAGCCAATGCAATTCTTGGCTGCATCAATAGGAGTACGGTGTCTAGATTGAGGGAGGTACTGGTCCCACTCTACTCTGCTTTGGTTAGACCTCATCTTGAATACTGTGTCCAGTTCTGGGCACCCCAATTCAAGAAGGACATGGTCAAGCTGGAGCAGGTCCAGAGGAGGGCGACCAAAATGGTGAAGGGCCTGGAAGCCATGCCCTATGAGGATAGACTTAAAGAGCTGGGTATGTTAATCTGCAGAAGAGAAGATTAAGAGGGGACATGATAGCCATGTTTAAATGTATGAAGGGATGCCAGGTAGAGGAGGGAGTGGGCTTGTTTTCTGCTGCTCCAGAGACCAGGACAAGGAGCAATGGATTCAAGCTTGCAGGAAAGGAGATTCCACCTGAACCTCAGGAAGAACTTCCTGACAGTCAGGGCTGTCCGACAGTGGAATATGCTGCCTCGGAGTGTAGTGGAGTCTCCTTCTTTGGAGGTTTTTAAGCAGAGGCTGGATGGCCATCTGTCGGGAGTGCTTTGAGGGTGTTCCTGCATGGCACGGTGTTGGACTGGATGGCCCGTGTGGTCTTTTCCAACTCTACATTTCTATGATTCTAGGATTCTAGGATTCTCCACATCTGGGTTTTCTGACATTCAAGAAACACATTTTTGACCATCTATCCAAATATTTGCAAATATTATTTCCATCCCTACACTAAGGTAACATTTGAAACATTTAGCCTGGTCCTTCAGCAAAGCCTGTGGTCGATGGGAGAATCGACCAATACCAAACCTTCTGTCAGTATAGCTCATTGCCTCCTGAGAACATGAAATACCACCACCACTGGAAGGTACTGCCATGTTGGGTCCCATCCCTGTGCTAGAGCTTTTAGGAAGATCATAATATAAGAAGTTAATATTTAACATTGAACTGCCATGAGGCCCACCTTTGCGAGAAAAGTGGGATATAAGTAAAGTGATTGATTGAAAATGATTGATTTAACCTTATTGCCTTAGATTTAACCAACAACTATTGCAACTTAAGGGGATAAGTCAACTAAAATTTGATTTAAGCAAAGGAGAACTGAAAGTTTATCTTGGCTATTAGCATCTATTAGACTTTAGCTTAGCTTACCTTTGGATGACTGGATGATTTTTGTTTACTTATGGTAAAATGTGTAAATGCATAGAGTTTTTTTAAAAAAAAAAAAAATCCTGTGTTTTCATTCTGAAATTCTGGCAAATTTCAAATCTGTGTCCAAATTGATTTCCAATCTAAAAGAAGTACTTATCCAAAAGTCCCATTTCACACATTTTCTTCTGCTGATATTCAGTAATCTGAATATTTAATATTTGTCTTGATAGACATAGACATTACCACCACATATATAATCAATGATATGACTATTTCCATTTGTCTTTCTGACACTTTAGCTGAGGGTTTCTATCCTGCTTAAGCTTCTTCTAAACATCTTAAATTAAATTAAAACACAGAACCTAAACTATTTTAAATTAATGTTCCTGGTTTGTAAAATTGTGTTGATATAATCCAGGCTATTGTGAGGACTATACTGAGCTGGAGAGTAAATGCTAAATGTTGCTTTGTGTGAGATAGAAATCAACAGTTAGCTTCTTGATATCATTTTTACATGTGAATAGCCAGCACTGCACATAACTAGGATAGAAAATGACAAGTGATAAGATTGTACTGCATTTTCCTGATATCAGAAACTTTTAATCACAAAACTAGGAGTCGCTTTAATAAAATCTAGCGCAGTAATTTTGCAACAATTCTTTCAGTGTTGTACTATGCTTGAGTCTGTGCTCACAGCACACCACAATGAAGATAGGTTTTCTCACAAGTTTCCACACTGAAACAAAATCTTTTCATGTTACTGTCTTGTGTTTGCGGCAATGAAGCTTTGTCACAAAGAGACATGCATGAGACTAGAACAAAGACTGCCTTTGAGAGTATGAAAAGGAGAGACAGATCTTTACAGCTTGAACCAATCAGTGGCATAGCTAAATAATTTTCAGACCGGAAACATTAATTTTCTGGACTACAAATCCCACAAATCTCTGGGGGATTCTGGATTTTGTGCTCCAGAACAGTAAGTTTTCTAAACGCCATTGAATTTTAGACCCTGAACTTCATTGTTTTGTTGGCAGAGGATAGGGAGAGGTTGACAAATGCATTAATTCAATTGTGAAGGACAAAACTTACCATTCTCATCTGTCCCCCAGCTCCTGATATATTATAGCAGGGTTTGATAATTGTTGTGGGTTGGGGGCACATTAGCCACCCCAGGGAAACCCAGATATATTTTTGCAAAAAAAGGTTAACTTTTAAGTCATTTCCTGCTGGGAACAAAATGGTTCTTCTTAGGTCTAAAATGGCCTGGGAAGGCAAAATATAGGAAAATTGCCCCTTGTGCCTGGGTCATTGGAGGGCAACATTTGGGGGCTGCTGGGGCACCCTGAGGGTCACAAAATGGCTGTGTTGGAACAAATAAGCAAAAACTGTTTACCAACCCTGATATTTTTAAGACAGAGGGAGAACAGTACTCTGAGCATGTGCACTTTTGCATTTAAAACCCTTTTAAAATTTTAATACCATCATGGGTATAAGAACGAAATCAAGATTCCCAGCCTCATGCTAATTTATTTGCAAATAACTAGTATTTTTCATAGTTAAGGATACTTTCAAAATATCAGTAAAAATGATAAAATGAGCCCATCTGGCTGTCCCTGTCTTAAGAGATATTTAAAAAGAAGATGAAAGAGAATGAGAAGGAGAAGAAGGAGAAGGGATGTTCCAACAAGAGGCATTAGCCCTGGTGATCTCCAGCATGTCCATGTTAGTACTGATGTTTGGTCTACTAGTCATTTTCCCCCATCACCTGACATTTTCTGTATAGTTCTCTATACCACTGGGAACACACCCAATATCATCTTATTTTGGAAATTAAGAAGGGTTAGTGTGCTACCACACCATACACAGCTACTCTGTGGTATGTACTGTTTTCATAATTGGGCATGTTTATGGACAAAACACATGTTTGAAAGAGCAATGGCTGTAAGCTTGTTGCCAGGTCAGGATGACCTCAGAGATGGTCAGGTCATAAATTCAGAGAGGATTAGGTTGAGAAGCCCAGTGCTAATAGGCTTGTGATAATCTTTTCAAAATTGCAGACTACAAGCACTCCTGAGAAAAACAGAAGGCAAAACTATCCAGGTAACACAATTAGAGATCAGCCTGAGATGTCACCCTAGGGAATTATTTTCTAAGATCCCCCACTATATCCAACCAGTCATTGAGAGATTGTCATGACTCCCCTCAATGTTTTGTCACCTAGAGTTAAGAGAATCAGCCCATTCCAGACTCCTTTGTCAACCCTGTGAGAAAGCCATTACTGCTTTGTCCACGCACTCTCCTTCAGGGTAGGAAATAGGATATATATACCCCAGCTTCAGCCCCAGCAAATTGGGTGTACTATGCTGCATGTGGTACCACAGACTTCTGTCCCTCTGTGCTACCCTCAGACACTGTCTGATCCACTCTGCTTTGACCCTCTGATTCAGGACTGGTAATTATCACCCTTTCCACTCAATCTCTCTCTATTCAACCTATCACTTTCTGATAGCCTTGTATGGTTCTTAAGAGTGTCTGACTTCTTGTGTGTTTGTTAAATCCAAATAAAATAATCTGTTTAACTTTTAACTGGAGTCCTCTCTACAGGTAGTACTGATATGCACAGGTGAAAAGAGCCTGCTGTTACCCTCCTCTCTCGGGCCTCTTTTGAGCTATAATTCCCCAAATTCCCCAAAGGAGACGCTAGCATTGTAACAAGTATAACAGCACTTGTTACCCTGAGAGGTCCCCCACTTCTTAGGGTAACAAGTGTTACTTCATACTTGAATGGGAGACTACTATAGACATCCAACAAATCCCACCTAATACCTGGAAAGCCACCGCCAGCCAGAGATGACAACACAGGTGTGGATGGAACAAGTTTCTGACTCAGTATAAGGCAGCTTTCTATGTTTATATTGTTTTCTATGTTCATACTGTGGATGTGAGAGACAGAGTGGGATGTATAAGAGAGCTGATATTCAGTCCCAAAGCTTAACTGTAGCTACATTTCTGGAAGCAACTGAAGTTTACTCAGAAGTGAGTCTCATCACATTCAGTAGGGCTTAATTCTGTTTAATTGTACACAGGATCCTTTCCTCATGCTTTGTCACCAAGGCAGAAGGAAGACTATGTATTTTCACTCAGTCTAGTCTTCCTGTGTAAACATCTCATCTAGAAGATGTGAAAGAAAAGGAGGGAAGTCATTGTCGGTAACAGATTATTAATTTAGCAGCCCAAATATTAGATCCTGTCAAGCTAGTAAATGCAATTAATTTAGAATCCATTTCTATATCAGAGCAGCTGAAACTGTTGCCAGCAACCTGGAATATCACTGCTGGCATAGCTGATCTTGTTAAAATTCATCCCTAACGAAATCAGACTATCTAGACTGTACAGACAGTCTCTGATCTTTAGCTTCCATAGACTTATGATACTGATACAATCTGCATTTCTAGTTATGCATTACACTTTACATTTGGACTTTCTCAAGGTCATAGACTGCACAGTGAAACTCTTGTTAGATTATATTTATCTTTTTCATTACTTTTTCCATAAAAAGGAAACCAGAAGTGAGACTTACACTCCTTTCCCTCTTAGATAATACTAGAACAGGACTGCAGTCCTGCACACAATTCACTTGGGTTAGGTCCCATTGAACTCAAGTCCCACTAGATCTCAAGAGATTAGCTCTCATTGAACTCAATGGGATTTGCTTCTGAACAGACATGCAAATACTCCAAAGCTTCAAACAGAAAGTCAACTGACACTAGGAAATGCTCCCTCAGCCTGGGCTAGTTTGATTGTCTGTTATCAGCCCCTCGAGTCTTCAAGAGAATTTTGCCATGATGATTGCTGATGATATACAAATGCATTGTAAAACCTGTGGCAAATAGTTTTCTGTATCCACCTGAAATTGTTTCAACAATTATCCAAACGAAAGTTGCAACACATTTACTTTCACTTGTCAAGATAGCAAAAATAGCATTTGCAGGAGAGGACAAAAGATTTAAAGCTACTATTTTGTACTGTGGTGAGCTTTTTTGCAGATACACAGCTCTGGTGTAATGTAATAAAAGCTGAAATACAGCAATGAGCCCTGGTACAAGAAACTTCTTAGCGCTCTCTATTTTTCTATATGTTTAGATTTTAAGTTTTATCACTGTGCTTTACAGCAACTTGGGTCTCTGAAATCCTAAACTAATACTCTAACAACTTCAGTACACTGAGTTTACCTACACAAGGACTAGGGAAAGAAGCAGCCTTGGGCCTGTGTGCAGTGCCCCAAAAGCTGGCAGGAGGAAAGGTCCTTGATCCATCCAGAATGTAATATTACTAAGCCTCCCAGGAGTGGCAATTCATTTTTTTCAAACAGGTTGCAGCTCCCTTGCACAAGGCTGTCACATTCTTGGGTTAGTTTGATCATATTGTACTTCTAGGCATTCTGCAGAGTATCAGTCGGGATGGTTAATCCTTCTGGAACTGGAGTTAGCATGCCAAAAGGACAGACCCACTGTTCTATGAGAAATTATGGCTGCCTCTTGATGTTTAGCAAAGGAGTAAAGTATTGCAGTGTCAGTGAGATGTAAACTGACCCTTTCTCAGGTAAATGTTGCAACAGGTGGAAGTAAATCTAGCCTGTTTGTTCAAAACAGGTACCAGCATATACTGCAAAGAATTAACAGAGCCAAAGTATTGGGATGTATAAGGAGAAAATGCCACGGAACAAACTAGTGAAAGTAGTGTTAAATAGTTCCATAGAGCAGTTGTTTCATCTTCAAAATGAAATGAAGTCCTTTTGGAAGGATTATTTCTGTGTTTCTTTATCTTGGGTATATGGTACAGCACAGAGTTCCCATTTTTGTAAAGGAAAATAAAGGACATATTCATTGACTGATTGCTTTAAACCACCAGTGGCTATGACCACTCTCACTTTAAATAGCCGTACTATATAACCTGTGATAATTGCAGCCAGTAATATTCCTAACCTTCATTGTATTTAAATAACAACAATTTTGTCCTCCCTTTCCTCCTTCCCTGCCTCTGCCAACAGCCACCTGACCTGCTCCACCAAGCCACCCTGATCCATTGCCTCTATGTAGCCAGAGGCTCCCTTATTTGCTTCCCTTGGTTAGCTCATCTTTCCCTTCTGAGTTTGACTCCCTTCTCCACCCCTCACCTCTGAGTCATGCCTTCATGGCCTCTCTCTCTCTCTCTCTCTCTCTCCCCATATTTATCTATCTATCTATCTATCTCTGACTCTGTCTCTGTGTGCTCCACCAGGCTGGTCTCCATCCCTTCTCCTAGTGGAACTATCGACGGAATTGGCAAGACAGCAATGAGGAAGAAGCATGAGGTGAAGCAGGATGTCTGAATCTGCAGTGTATATTTTAGAAATCCTTGAGCATTTTAAAAATCTGCCTGAACAGAAATTTTACCTCTAAAAAAGTAGAAATGTCTGGGGAAAGGAGGATGTATAGTAACCCTAATATAGCATTTCAGCCCTTTATTCCAACATATAACCTACTAAGACAAATGAGTCTTAGACCTGAGTCAATATGCAGAAGAGATGTATGTATTTGCATTTGTTAGGATCCCATTGAACCCAGGGAAAGGAAACAAAACAGCAGCTATGGGGAAGACAGAGGTATAGGAGGGATTTTTATTTTGAGAAATGGAAATAAAATGTTAGCCAGTAGTATTAAAAAGGAAACACAAGTCTGTCACATTGGATTGTTACTTGCTTTGATGCTTTTGATGCAGCCTTTTTTCCCCAGCAATTAAAGACTCAGTACAGAGTCAGAAACATTTTGCTAATTTATAAAGTTTGATACTCACTCAGTAAAATAGATAGATGATAGATAGATAGATAGATAGATAGATAGATAGATAGATAGATAGATAGATAGATAGAAAAATACTTGTCAGAAGTGCTGATTGTTTTTAAATCTCATATACATAATCAATCATTCTTACAGAAAGGGAACCTTTCCACTTTTTTTTCTGAGGGGTATCTATGTTAATCTATTGCAGTAAAAACAACAAGAGGGTGTTGTGGCGCCCAAAAGACTAACAAGTTTTATAAGGCACTTGCATATATACCTGCTGTTGCCCAGGATCTTATTTGCTCAAAGGTAATACTTGTTAGAAAGATTTGAGATCCTGTGTCTCTAACTCCCCAAACTGTCTTGTCCAGTACCTGTAACTATTCCCCATATTCCAATCTGTATTCAGAGTTATTAACATGCAGTGATGTAGACTCAAGTCGACTGACTCGGACTCAAGTCAGACTTAAGTCACTTCAGTGATTCGACTTGGACTTGACTAGGCAACCGATGTACTGACTCAACTCGATTCAAGTCTTGTATACTTTTAGTAACTGACTTGCTGCCTTTGGTTCAGTAACATAACACATTCATCCAGAAACTTTACAACTTTGAACAATGCTTCTGTCCCTTTTTGCTTACTGGTCACATGACAATCTGTCTCAAGCCCAAAAGTGTGGGTGCATTTCTCAGAGAGGAACAGCAAACAGGTTAAGCAATGGGCTTGAGGTCTGTTCAGCAGCATGTCTCTGCTGCATATTTGAGGAGCCTTCTAAAACTTTTCCTAAGAGCAGAAGACAAGACTCATCCCCAGAGTGCAGGGTGCATTTCTGAGAGGGGAACAGCAAATATGTTAGGCAACAGGCTTAAGGAGGAAGGATCCTTCCTTCTAAAACTTTTGAAGTTTCAGGAATGGGGAGTAAGAAGGATCCTATTCCTCACTCCCGAAGCTGCAGATGGCAGAATCGCAAATGTGGAGGGCCAACTCTACTTGGGGTATAAAGTTGGCTCCCAGACGTGAGATTTGACTTGAAAGTATCTTCAAGGACTTGAGACTTGACTTGAGACTTGAAGGTAGAGACTTGAGACTTGACTTGAGACTTGGAGTAATAGATTTAAATACATCACTGTTAACATGCAGAGGCTGGGTTCCTGAGGGAATGCACTGCCCTCCTCCTTGCTGCTAGGCCTCATCTCCATAGCAACTGGCTTATTCAAGACAGACACAGTGGACTGAGGCCAAAGAGCTCTCTGGCTGAGAATTCTAAGAGCTCCCCCCTAAACTGCAAACCACATGATTCCATAGAATCTTTTTAGGCAGCCAATCATATGAGGTCTTCGCCTGACACAGACAAACAAACTTTGACTTTTATATATTAGATTAGCTGTCACTGATTGCAACCCAAGTTCTCATGCTGCTTCACATGGGAACTGAAGTGCTACTGCTGCCTCAGTTTTACAGTCCCCTGCCCAGGGTACCATGCTCTGTTAAAAACATGGTTCTCATCTTGCAGGTTTTGTGCAGCAGGAGTGGAAAGAAACCGCAATAGCTGCCAAACAAACAGGTAGGTGGGAGATGAAGCAAAAGCAGACAGCGGGAGATTTACTTCAAGAAGGAGGGCAGATGTTGTCACTGCTGTTCAAATGAGCAGGAGATGGAAACGGCAGGAAGCAAATGCAGCTGCACAGAAAAGGAACCTTTAAAATAGCTTTGACTGGCCCAAGAGATACTCTGTAAGTCACAGGTCAGGGAACCATGGTCTATGGACCACATATAGCTCCCAAAGGCCATTTTTGAGGACCCAATGGGAACCACCACCACCACCACAAATTGGTGCATTTTTGAAAACAATGGCCTTATTCTGTTGCCCACTTCTAGTTTTGTTTGGTTGTGTGTTAGTTTTTTTTAGCGTTATTAGCAAGCTCATGCTGCTTTTGGAATGCCCTGGGGAAGAATATTAGATCTGGCACAGTTGCCATCCTTTATCGGTGTGGACAGATAATATGCTATGATTAAAGTAGCCACTTATACTTCTCAGAAAAGAAGTGGATCATCAAAGAAATATGATAAAAAAGAGCACAAATTTGCATGAAATTTGCACTTGACAATTTATAGACACAGAAGCAAATATAGAAATAATAACTGAACTGTATGTAGAAATACCTCTTCCCTTCATGGTGATGACTCTTCCAATGACTTGTTTGCCTGCTAACTCTTGATTTTATGGTCTCTACATCCCCTTCTTTAAGCCAGCCTTAGGCCATTTCCGCACTAGACTTTATAGCACTATTATTCCACTTTCAACATCCTATGGAATCCTAGAGTTTGCAGTTTCCGGAAGGGCGTTTAGAATTCTCAGCCAGAGAGCTCTTGGATGTTGAAAATGAAATAATAGCACTATAACAATGTAGTGTGGAAAGGCCCGTAGTCTTTGTGCAGACACAGTTGTGCACACTTCCAACCTTTAAAAAGTTCTCTCAGGGCCCTTCAGGTAGAGTGCTATGCTATGTAAAGTAGCTTAACCCTATCAAGTAGCCACCCTAGCTTCTTGTCTAATGGACATAGGGAGGTTTCATTCCTGGACAGGCCCTAAAGTGAGTGTTGACTCGTAAGGATACATTTAAGTGTTTGTGCTTACTGAAATTGGTTAATAGTGCTTACTGAAGTTTGTTCTTACTGAAATTGGTCAGTAGTGCTGAAATTGTGCTTACTGAAATTGGTTAAGGCCAGTATTTTACATCAACCACTTGGTTAAGTATACTTAACAAAGTATCTTCTCCTGGCCCGACCCCCTCCCTGTTCAAACCTGATGAAAACATAATTCACCCCCGCTCCAATCACCAGCAAAATGCCTCTCCTTGACCCCATGCAACAGATGCCAAGTCATTGAGGGTGTTATGGTCATGGCAATAGTGTTACAGCCATCACCAAGTAGTAATTGTAAATTCAGAACAGCTACTCAGATTTAGCCATTCATAACTGTTTTGTATTCCCAATTACTACAGAGGCCATCTCCATACTACACTGTTATAGTGGTATTATTCCACTTAGCACTATAACTGTGTAGTGCAGAAATGGCCTTAGTTGCAATTGTGTAATTATTGCCATGTTGATAGCTTCCACACACATACCTACTTTACTGGGCATCAACTGCATGAAGAGACGATGGTCCATTCTGCTGGCAATTGGAGCACAGATTAATGATGTTTCTATCAGGTTCAGGAGGGGTATTGGGCAGGAGGGGGTTATGTACTTAAATATACTTGGTATACTTTATGTAGTGGATGTAGAATACTGGCTGTAGTATATTTATACCAGTGATAACAAGAGAAAAAAGAGGGAAAGAGGGAAAAAGAGGGATAAAATCAGAAATATTCACTCACACATACACACTTTCAAATTCAAAGTGCCTAGCCCAGGGGCTCCCTTACACCGTCACATGGGGTAGTTCTTCACTTATACTCTACTGTCTGTCTGTCTATCCATCTATCTATCTACCTAGCAACCCCTTCTCAGAAGCAACAAAAATACAGTGGCGTGGTGGGTATGAGAAGATATGTCTATTGAAAGCCATCCTGTCCCCCTCTTGATATATGAGTGGTTTTCCACTCCATTCCAATGAGTGGTATTCCACAAGAGTGGTACTCTTGATATATGACCGCTATTGTTTATTGTAATTACAAGCAGATGATTGTTCCTTAGTAAATGGGAATAGTTGGGGCACATGGTAGCTTGCTTATGGGCATCAATGGTGCTCATGTCAGAAGTAGAATTCAAACCATGGACTCTAAGGTGGATCCTGGCAGAATGTAGAGTCTGTATATTCACATTATACTTAAACATATACTGTATATTCACATTATACTGAAAACAAATCAGGCATCTGTTCTGTTTCAGTATAGGCAAAGCAGGTTCAGTTTAGGAGGCAACTGTGAACTATTGCAGATTTTTTTGGTTTGTTACTGTTTCTGTCTTTTTGTGCTTTTGTGTGGCAAATCTGGGGGGGGGGACTCAGCTAGCAAGATAAATTGAGAGAAGGACAGAAATATCAAACATTGTTGTAACACTGCTCCACTGTCCAAGACATGGAAATAAATGTGTGGTGTAAGCCTAGTTTATGTCTAATGATTAAAAGTGACAGAGTGTGAACAGAATAAGTTGCAAGTAACACTGAAGCAGAAGTAGTCTAAAGAAATGTAAGAATGACAAGGATAGCTATCACTAACTAATTAATCTTTCATAGATTTATGTTACCTTTGGAAGTGGGGATGCCTATACATATATCTCAGCAGATTCACATCTTCTTTAAATGGCCATTTTGTTTTTGTCATTATTTAAAAGCAAGAGAGGTGTGTGGGAGCGAGGAGAGTTTACACCTATTAAGCCTTGGCATATGTCTCACACAGTATTAAGAAGTATTATCTTACCTCACTATTTGTATTCATTTCTACACACAATACAACTAGATGTTGGGTTTTTTTTTTTCCTTTCATATTACAGTTATCTTAATCTAGAAGGGCTGATTTCTTTGGAAGGATTAAAAGCTTGCTGTGCTAAACAGCTAATAGGGCGTACAGAGCAGCAGGCTGCAATTATTTGAGGAAAACAAGCAGAAAGGAGAACAGAAGACTAGCTAGAATAATGATATGGAAACAAACAAGGCAAAAGCCAAGCTGAATTTCAGGAGGGAAGAAAAATCTTCCTGATGGTTTAGAAATTGTGGTGAGTCACTCATCAAACATATAGACAAAAAATTAGTAGTAAATGTATTTCGGAAGCAATGTCTTGCCAGCATGATCACAAAATGTAATCATTTGTCATTACTTTGTCTCTTTTGATTCACCTGGTCTGACTGTGTTCAATAATCAGTTTATTAAGAGACCTGAATAATGAGAAACACCGGCCCTTTCCACATGAGGCGAGGGAATCACTCCGTGCCGTTACTCACCACTTCTTCTGGGGTCCGAAGCAACGCGGACTGTCCCTGAGGCCCTTCTGCAGGGCTCCTCCTTGGTCCAGGGCGAATCGGAGCAGTGTGAGGTCTGTAGATCCGCACTGCTCCGGCTTCCAAAATGTGGCTTCCGGCTTCCAAAATGGCGGCTTCCAGTTGGTCGTGTGTCCTGACCAATCGCTGAAGCTCGCCACGCCTAAAGCCCGCCCTCTGCAGACGGCAGGCTCGCATTGGTGCAAGCCTGCAAATCTGCACAAGGGAGCAGGAATGCAATGGTGCGTTCTAGGAAAATAAAGACCTGTTTTTTCCGGTCTTTCAAAAACACACTGGAAGACCACTTGGGATCGTCTTGGAGTAGACTGAGGTGCAGATCTCCGGTAAGTAGTCCGCTCCTAGTCCACTCCAAGGTGCAGACGATCTCCGTGCGAGGATGCTCTGCCCTGTTCTAATTGACTGGTGCAGAAAGGGCCACTGTTACACAGTAATGGCTGGAAATGTACCTCTAGAAGCCTTCAGAAAGTTTTCAAAATCACCCAACCAGAACCTACAACTTCCAGAAGCCCCCAAACCAGTATCAGCAGTGGCCATGCTCACTGGAAGACTCTGGGAACCACAGTCCACAAAATATACTCCTCCAGTTTTACTCTCTAGCTTTCTGGTAGCTGGGCAAGCTCATGAAATTCATAAATTTGTGCACAGCAGAAAAGAGAAATCTGTGGTTTGTTTGTTTGTTTATTTATTTGCTTTGGGACAAGGCTGTTGTGGTCTTAGGGAGGATTTGGGAAAAGAAAGTTAGCATGATAGCGAGTATGTGTATTGTTTTGGCTGGTTGAGCATATTTAAAGAAGAACAGCAGAGTATCAATCTGCCCATAGCGCCCATTCCTCTTTCTCTAAGACCCGTTTTCTCCAAACTGATGCTCTCCATTCACAATTTCTATCATTGCTAGTTTTGCGAGGAAAGGCTGAAAAAGAGTGGAAAAGCACAGCTGGTTATGTTCAAACAAATCATTATGGATTGACATAAATGACTAGGAGACAGTGTTAGCCCTGGATACATTTCTGGATCCAGTGTGGTACCCTGTTCCTCCACTTGTGATGTTCCACCCCTACTTATGACCACATTTGGTGGTTTCTCTCTTCAAACTTGTCATGGAAACAGTTGACTGAGGCCCAAGAGTTCTCTGGCTGAGAATTCTAAAAGCTCCTTCCTAAACTGCAAACTCTAGGATTCCATAGAATCTTCTCAGGCAGCCGATCATATGAGGTCTTTGCCTGACACAGCCAATCATATGAGGTCTTTGCCTGACACAGACAAACTTTGACTTTTATATATTGGACAAAGGTGGTACTAAAAAGTCCCTGTCTATTTATAAGCGGTGTTGTAGTGGATCCAGGACTCTAAGATCAAAGCTTAGAGCTTTTTGTTTAGCAGGAATGATGACATAATTTGCCACACTCCTTATTCTGTTTGAGTTTAGGTATAAACCTCACAGTAACTGGACGGGAAATTGATTTTTCCCACAATAATGTATTGTGATGAGCTTACCCTTTTGCAATGTAAAGTATTTTCAGGTGCCTTGGTCTTGAGTAGACAGTACCTATTAGCTTTACAAAAGGCCTGTTCTGGGTAGAGATGAAAACTACTACAAATGCTTTTTAAAAAAATATTTAGATCAACAAAGAGACCTGAAGTTCTAGATTCTCCTTGGGGTGTCATTATGGGGACTGCCCTGATGGAGACTTGCACTTCATTTACTGCGTGACATACCAATGGTTTGTTAGCATGACCAGCAGAACTACATGTTGCAAGAAGAGAAGAAAAATAGGAAGGGAAAGAGAGTGCCTTGAAAATCAACATGAGTATCTGAGGTTATTTAGAAGTGTTCTATTCTGGAATGGAGTGTGATTCCAGGCATCCCCAACACTTCATTTTGTATTGAATGCTGACATACTTTATTGCTATAAGGTAAGCTTTATCGGTGGTAAATGATGCAGTGTTCAGTATACAGCAGAAAAGCATTCCAGCAGTTTTGCTGATGGGTGCCAGCATCCCTCACAAACAATGGTAGAATTGGGTCACAAACAATTAATTTTATCAAGACTATCTATGGCCAGTAATGAAATTCTCCATGGCTGGCTAGGGGATTCCCAGGCTGGCATGCACTCCTCCTCTCCCCAGGCGAGGCTGATGAAAGACGGGCTCCTAAGGGGTATATAGTGTGGAAGCAAATAAAAAAAAAAGTCTGTCAGTATGACCCATTTCTATTCCCCACAGCTATGAGAACTCTTCAGTCAGGTCAGTAACAGAGGAAAAATTCACTTCCCCAACCTGTTCTCAACCTTCATTACTTTTCTCAGCCTTAAAGCACCAAGGTAATTAAAAAAAGGGGGGGGTATCCAGCACAAATTAAACCTATCCATGCTATTGTTAGCAACTGTTAATGTTTGTCCATGATGCTAACAAAGGTTCCTAAACCCGTTTAAGACCCAACTCACCCCAAAGCGGTAAAAGGATTGCTGGACAGAGAGGCTCTGCAATGCTGCTTCTTGTACCCAGGTGATGCTAGTGACAGTGGAAAGGATGGTAAGGCAAGCTGTTGTTAGAAACTGAATGGCCCTGATAATTTCAGGAAGGAATGCATAATGATCAATCCTTTCAACACCCCCTGCTGCCCTTCTGCGTTGGGCTGTAAACTGAAAGCAGAAGCATTCTAATTTGTCTTTCAAAAAGGGTTATTTCTGGAAGCAACATTGATTGGATGCAGTGCAGCTCTGTAGCATGCTGATCAACAATTAAAACAGCAAGGTGCTTTCTCTGAGCTTGCTCTGTTAACTTTGCTTACCAATTTCTTTGTTTGGTGGACAGAGGACTCTGCCGAATCAGCTTCTGCTGGAATTTAGGTGGAGGGGAGGAATTAATTTGTTTTGCTGAAATATTCCTGTGATGTTTCCAGGTAGCCAACCATACAGAAAAGACAAAAGAGGCAGAGGACCTCATAAGCGGCATTCGTGAGGCTGGATCTAGGGCATTGAATTCTAGCACATTTCATATTAATTTAATCTCGTATACTGCCTGGCTTTGGATTTCAGAAAAGAAAGATACAGGAACCTGTAATGAAATGCAGAAGCTCTGACCCTGACTCCCTTCTCCATTTTTAGTCAATCATGGCATAGATTTCTTTAAATTTATTTTACAATGTGAAAAACAGTATCCAAAAAGTGAAGTAGATTTGATTTGTTTAGCATCACTGTAATTTGAATGTCACTCAAGAACTTGAATGTAATTGAATATTCCAGTGTTTGGGGTGGCACACACACTCAGAACCAGAGGAAAAGAACACAACTCATATAAACTTTAGAACACAGAAGACCAAATTACTAATAAATACTTAGGAATTAGTGGAAGGCCAAATTCCACTAATCTGTGGAACAGACTCATTATGGAACCATACACATTGTATGCAGAATTTTCAAGATGCAGTTTTTGGTACATCCACATAAATCAATTGTTAGATGCTGGGGGCCAGCACTCAGCTCTTTTGGAGACTGTGAAGCCCTGCTGCATGGGTGTGTGTGTGTGTGTTTGCCTTCAAGTCATCTGTTGACTGACAATGACCCCATGAATTTCATAGGGTTTTCTTAGGCAATGAGTACTCAGAAGTGCTTTTCCATTGTCTTCCTTTGAAATATAGCCTACAGTACCTATCATTTCTTGGCAGTCTCCCATCCAAGTACTAACCAGGGCTGAGTCTGAAGATCAGACCAGGTCTGGTGCCTTCAGGTACCTCCATCATTTAGAATCATAGAATCATAGAACTGGCAGAGACCACAGGGGCCATCCAGTCCAGTCCCCTGCCATGCAGGAACCCACACCAAAGCACTCCCAACAGATGGCCATCCAGCCTCTGCTTAAAAGCCTCCAAAGAAGGAGACTCCACCACACTCCAAGGCAGCATATTCCACTGCCAGACAGCTCTGACCATCAGGAAATTCTTTCTGAGGTTCAAGTGGAATCATTTCACAGATGAACACTGGGACATGTGCAAGAGTGTGATCAAGACAGCAAAAGTTTTTACTGAGGAAGAACACACAACCTAGGAGAGACTGCAGCAGTTTGCTTTTGGCTGAGCTTACTAGGAAGAGCAAGATTCTTCCCTCTCCTCTCCTCTTCCCACTACTAAGTTAACTAAGTAGAAAGTATGTTTACACTTTGAACTCAGTTTGCAACAATAGACATAAGCTAAGGAGAAAAGGGAAAAGGTGGAGGAGGAGAAAGAATCTGGGACATTTAAGAAAGACCTGGAAAGTGAGATTACAGAGGATTAATTGGAACTGTCCCTGCCAATTGGGACAGTTGGAGGTTATGCTGTTGCCATATGAAACTGGATAGTACAGGGCTTTGGTGCCTCCAGAAACATCCAGCTATCTCATCTGATTAGGTGATGACCTTCCTTAAATCTCTTAGGGATGTAAATCTTTGTAAACTTTGTTTTGCAGGCAAGTACAAATAACGTTAACATTTTTCTCCTTTCTGTGAGAAGGTTGTCAGAAATGCAGTTCTCTAAACCTATTGGTGGTTCAGAACTCAGTCTGCACAAAAAAAAAGTGCTCAAAAACAGCCTTTTCTTCATAGATATATTCTGTTCAGAACATCTTTGAAAAGAGTTTCACATGCTTAAGGATTCTTTTCATCATGATTTCCTGATGCTTGAGAAACCAATTTTTTGACCATTTTTCAAATATTTTCAAATATTATTTCCATCTGTAATACTTCTGCAAGTACAGTTTTCAGTACCTTGCACAGCTTCTTTTAAGTTTTAAGTATAACAAAAAGCAAGTCACACTGATATGAAAGCCACTAGCCATCACTTCTTGCTTATGATATGCATTCCTTCAGCTGCACTGCCCTCCACTGCCCAAAAATCTCTTTGTAACTGTTTGACTTCTCAAAGCCAGGTGGTGGAACCGCCATTAGTCTCCAGAATTTTGTGGAATGAGCTCCAGTATTTAGAAATTTCTTCACTTTCCTCATGGGAAAATGACAAAGAGATTTAGAGTGAGTCTAAAACCAATGAGTCATGGTTGTACCAGCTAAAACCCCTTGAAGTAACTGTCGTGGGTACACTCATGGTAGAAGGACTCTATGCCTTACATAGTTCTTGCAAATATGATTGTTATGTAAACTATGACTAACAGATGTATGTCCTTTACCATGTTCACCTAAGAGTGTAAAATCTACAATGCATGTATACAAGCTGTGGGAAATGGCAGTGGCACTTGGGGGCTGCATGGATTGTCTAAATTTCCAAAAATATTAGGGGGAAGGAAAAAACAAAGCCAGAAGTGATTGAAAATTCACTTCTGGTTTTGGAAAAAAAAAATCGGGTATGTGCATGGTCCCCCTGCAACCAGTTTAAAAGGCTAAATTGCCTTCCATGGAGGCTTCAAGAAGAGGCAATTTCCATTCTTTTTGTCCAGAAAAACTTCAGCCCAGGGAATAAGGAGGGGCAGAGAACCACAAAAATAGCCTGTGAGGGGCACATGTATTCCCAGAGTCCCAGTTTGTCCAGCGCAGATATTTATAGCTAAGTATTTTACATCTGTTTCTAAGGTAATTCTGGTACATTCAGGGAAGATATACAGTTACTTTGAAGGACTCAGACTCTAATCAGAATACATATCCATAAGACCAATAATGTGATGCCAGAAGCCAGGGCATACAGTTTCAGGCACCCTTGTCTTAAAGAGGTACATTACAATTAGTCCATTGTAATGTAAGCTTTTTAGCTTCTGCATCATGTTTCCAAACAAGGGGAAATAACTTAGTTTTATTCTGGATCACTAGGTTTCTAAGACACCTTGAAGCAACTACCTAAACATTTGACATAACTTGTTTCCAACTTTGCTTGCCCTTGCACACATGTAGCAACTTCTTCTGTTTTTGCTGATTGCTTGAAAAGACCAGCCTGTGAAAGGACGAACCCTTTGAAAGAAGTGGGGTTCCCCCACCCCTATCTCTTATCTCAGGAATTGAGGTTCTTTGCTGATTGTCATCTAACCTGTATCTATCTGTAGTTCCTACTAGTCCACCTTCTTGTCCCCTGAGCTTTCAACTTATGAACAAAAATATCATTCAGATAGGAAGATTAAGACCAACAGTCCCCTCACATGTCTCTTAGGATAATAGAATTATAGAATTACAAATTTGGAAGGGATCACAAGGGCCATCTTATCCAACCACTTGCCATGCAGTCTATTTCACTTTCAAACAGCTCTTACAGTAAAAAAAACTTCTTCCCAATGTCTAGCTGGAATCTCTTTTCTTGCAATTTGAACCCACTGGGTTCATTTTCTGGTCTTTGGAGCAGCAGAAAACAAGCTCACTCCATCTTTTACATGACATTCCTTTAGATATTTAAAGATTGTTATCCTGTTACCTCTCAAGTCTTCTCTTCTCCAAACTGAACATACCCAAACTCCCTAAGTCTCTCCACATAACATTTGGTCTCCAGATCCTTGATTATCTTCCTTGCCCTCCTCTGGACACATTCCAGTTTGTCATTATTTTTCTTGAATTGTGTCCACAGTACTCCAGATGAGATCCTACCAAACTTTACTATAGTCATCAACTTGGCCTCAGCCTTTTAAATGGCCATAATGTCTTTGTTGGTGTTGTTTTAGTAATGTAATTGGAGGATTCCACAATTTCTTTCATGTATGAATGGGAAAATAGATCTCCCATCAGCCAGGAGAACCTGTGTGAGCCAAACAAAAGAAGTAATACCTGTGTGTAAAGTTGTGACCAAAGACTTAGGCCCTTACCACACCATGGTGCCATCCCAACATGGGGAAGTGTTGCTGCTGGGCCGTAACGTGTGCCATCGCATGACATTGTTGCAGTCCCCTTGCTGTTGTGTCCTCAGCTGTCATGATAGTGCTGTATATCATTACAGGAAAGAATCAGGTAATGGCCTCCCTTCATGCAACAATCCTGTCAGCTATGGGCGTGTGGTAAGGGCAAAAGCACCGTCAAGGACTTCCTTCCACAGTACAGCCAAGGAAGAAGCTGGCTGTACTGCAGAAGGAAGGAGTATGTCTGGAATGCTACCCATCTGCCGGCAGCCCACTGGTGCGATGGGGAGCATTCAGGTCCTGACCCAATCCCAGCAATGGTATTCCCAGGATTGCAATGGGACAATACAGGATCACAGTATAGTGCAGCAAGGGCCTTAGTGTATATGTGTGTTTGTATGTGTGTGGTAGCTTCCATGTCAGTGGAGCAATGTATTACCCTGATTTCTGGGGGTCCGGGGAGGGACATATTAATGTGCTCAAACAATGGGGAGGGAATTAGCAAAGAGCACTAATTAGCAATGCAAGAGGCAGGGCAACGTAGCGAGATCTTGAACCCTATGTCTACGGGGTCAGGCCGAGTCAATGATCAAGCAGAAGTTAATAATAATAATTGTTTTACTGAGATACAGTCAAACACATGTCTGCAACACACTCACACAAAGAACTACAGAAATAAAAGGTAGGAGTTGGATAGAGGGATTTTGAGAGGAGGTTTGGTATGGGAAATACTACATCTGTCCTGAAGCCCGATAATAGCAAAGAAGCTGGGGAGCGTGGGTTCTCAGCACGTGGAGGCTGAGGGGGGGCTCGTCCAACGGAGAGGCAGCAAGTCGGGAGGCAAGTCACGAGCGATCCAACGAGACACTCAAAGTCAGGGGTTCTTATAAGGAAAATTGTGGCCGCAGGCTAGTCCGTTCTTGGGGATAACAATGAGTTTCGGGCTGGAGACAAAGCCTCCGAAAGGTCAATACTTTGCATGATTGAATTATGACAGAGTTGTCAATAGAGTAGCCAGTATGCAAACGCGGAGTGCTTGAGAGTTGCATAGTCCACTCATCAAGCTGCCTGCTCTGGGCAGGGGATCTTTTGTAAGCAGCATGCATACATAATGTGGTACTTGCCTTGAGGTCTCCTAAAGCTGCATTCAGCAATGACTGGCCTGCCTGGATTGGGATTTGAATAGTTCGACTATTTTCGGCTGCGCCTGTGTGTGTGCTTGTCCGGGGGCCTTGCAAGCACGTGGAGAGGAATGGGTAAAGCAGGCCAAATTATTGATATCAAGTGATATCTTAATATCCCACAAGCTCAGGCTAGAAACAGCGGTAACAAATGAATGTGCTCTTTCTTTTAGTCTGAACTTTACAGGAGAAATCTAAGATGCTGGACCTTATCTCCAAAATAGGCTAAAACACTTTGGATAACTACTTTAAACTAAACAGAACTAAAAGACAGAATGGATCCACCAACCCACTGACACATAAGCCACCAGTTGCCACTAGGAATAAGTTTCATGTGTTAAATTTCTCTTTGTTTATTGTGAGATCTAGTTCAAGACAAAATACTTTTTAAAAGCACAACCATATCAGTTAGACACTTTGATACCATCCACAAAGGGAGGCACTGATAAAGAAATCAGTAAAAGTCATTATTGATTTCAAAAGAACAATCTCAATGTTTGATCAGGCAAAGAAGGGATGAAGGAAAAATACTTCCAGTAAGCACACTGAAAATTGCCTTAGCTCTTTCCTTGGTAACTCCAGATTGCTTAGATCCTGATTTGGTAATGCTACATGAGAGTCTTATCATGCAAATAATTACAATTAAAAAGTTGCAGGATATAAGATAAAAACAACTTTTATATTTTAGAATCAGGAGGACACAGAAGTGATGAAAAATGGGATGCTTGTTTACTGTAGAATAAAATAAAAAGAATGCATCAGAAGGAATGCTGCCAAGGGTATAGAAAAATTAGAAAGGAAACTTCTGGCAGGCATGTGAATTTATAATAGTTACTGCTTATTTAGAATCCTCAGATTCTAGGTTATCATTTGAGGTCAGGGAAATTATCCTGGTGCATGGCTGTGGTTGTGCCATGAATAATATTTAGTTTCTAGAACAGAATCTACCAGATCATGGAGAATATTTGCTTTCATTTTGGGTGTGAAGGGTAGGGAAACAAGCCAGTAAATTTCTTGGTTTCATTGATGCATAAAAATGAGGGAAGCAATTGAGTTAAAAGTGAGAGTGGCAACTTTCAATGTCCAGATATAAGAATGCATTCAGACTGCAAAATTCCCTCTCCCTTATTATGGATTTTGGCCCTAAGTCTCCTGACATTTAATGACCATTACCACATGTCACCTTCCTGCTCTTACTTTTATAAAACAAGTCTACATTGCCACACAGGTTTAGCAATGAGAATGAGAATTGATATTAACATCATGTTAATTGCCATGGCATGCAGATTTCAGAGTTTGATGAGATGCTTAAAATTTTCTGCTAGAAAGAGCTCTAACTCCCCTGAGGGCTAGAACTCTTCAGCAATGAATCCTGGGACATCCCTTACAAAAGTGGTATCTCATTGCTATGTGTAATGTACATACTCTCATATGTTAACCTTTTAGAGTAAGCTGCACTCATTAGCCAGTATCAAGGAATTAGCTAATTTGACAGATACATCTTAATACCCTTGCTACTGGCAGCCAATGGTCCTAGTGGAGGGGAGAATCCTGAAGGCTCTCCCCCTGTTCAAACCATGGGCTACTAGTAACCCAAGATATCTGCAAATCTAAAGCTAGATCCAGAGTGAAAATTGATATGACAGCACTAACACTATTCACATTTCCCAAAATGGGCAGTGTTCTCCAGACTGCCTTGTTCGTTCAGACCCCAAACACTTCCTATTGAAATGATTAGACAGTTAACTGGTGGGTGCCCATCTTAGACTTCGATTCTAGCTGTTTGCTGTTAATGAATACCCCTGCTGTGACAGTTTCCTTTTCTGCTCCACTTATCTTGAGTAATTTAGCAATCCACTTGAGCAATTTAGCAATCTGCTTGGAAGGGCTTACTTCCCCATTGGCCAGTAAAAGAAAATCTGCAAGTGATACTTAAATTCTGGCTGCCAAGCCTGACTGGCCAAGAACCCTAAAGCAACATTCCAACTCAAACATTGTCCTTTAAAAAAATAGAGTTTACTTATGAGGAGGAGGTGTCAGACATGGACTACAGGCAGTAAAGAAACTCTGTCATAAAACTTGAAAGAGGTTACAACTTGAACCTACAAGACCTTGTAATTTTTTAAAAAAAAAGAAAAGAAAAGTCTTGAATCTTGCAGCTACAAATTGAGGAAAATGTGACTGTGGAGGGATTAAAGGCAAGTTTGACTTTAGGTTGTGAGTGTAAGCTAAGGAATGACTTACACGGGGGAGGAAATTATAGGCTGTAGGGTATGAGGAGTGAAGTAGCTGTACTAAATGGAAAAGATCTGGAATACAGCATTTGCTGACTTACTGGACCTTTTCCTTTGTTCTCTATTGCAGCCATACTATTCTAGACTGCCAGCGAAATTAGAATTTAGATATGGGCTGGGGAACCCCTAGTCCTGCAGACAGGGACAGCTGTTGGCTTCCAAGTTGGTGCTCCAGTGAATATTCTCTGGATTCCAGACTGTGAAAGAGCTAGCCATGGTTCTGGACTCTATCCTCAAAGCAAGTCTGGCACCTTGGATAGTCTGAAATAAAACCCAGGAAGATTCACTGGACAACTGACACGGAGACCTTGGCCTCCAGATGTTGTTGGACTACAACTTGAAGTATCCATCAACACTTATCATACTAACTGGGCTGATGGGTCCAACAACATCTACAGAGATACAAGTTTTCCAACCCTGCTTTAGGATCTGTATCTTCAGGATACAAGACCACATTTCAAAGGTGGGATGTCTTTGAAGGAAAAAATGCACTGAGGGAAGATTAAGTACCTCTTCAACTTTCCCTTCTTACTCTCCCAATGCTAGAGCAGTTTTAAATGGGTGGAGATGTCTTCCTATGTACAAAATGTCTACACTCCCAAGGCACAAGTTTTCCATTTTAAATGTCTCCGGGCTTGTTATTCAGCAGTATCTGTGTTTTCCTATTTATGAATATGATTTTTCCACATTCAAATTGTTTTTATAATAAAAAATCATTATTATTCTGCTCTCATTTTTAAGTGAAAGAGTTTCTGGACTGACCTCAGTAAGGATATTTCCATATGAAAAGTTTAACCAGAATTTTCTCATTAAACATTCAAACATGTGCAGAAGATTTCAATTGCTGTCAAAACAGAAGAAACTAAATGAGTGCATTTCTTCATAACTCAATCACCTCACATAAGGAAAATCTATTCAACAACAATGTTGGCATGTGCAAAGACTTGCTTTTTTTAAATATTCACTTTTGAGTGTTTATAAAAACAAAAGTATGAAGTGTATTTGTATATTCTGAAACACTTTAAGGTGTTCCTACAAAATTATGCCCAATGTTTCTTCCAAAGAATAGCACTCTGTTCTTCCAAAGAACAACACTCAAAGTGCCAAACAATCTTCAAATCAAATAAAACAAACACAGCTAAAATGTACAGTAAATTGAAAACACCATTAAGAGCATATTAATAAAAGAAAGAGTAGCACACAATCAGTTAACAGTTTCTTCTAAAACAAGCCAACTTAATTGCCTTTTTAAAGGATCTTTTTAAAAAGAAAGCTCTTTGACTGCCAAAGGATGATGGCGATGGAGTTGGCCTCAATATGAAGTTGGTGTTGCCTCAATTGGAAATTCTACAGGCAGGAAGTGTCCACCATAAAAGACTTCTGTAACTTTCCTAAGATGCCACTAAGGATCGTGGGAACAAAAACCATAGACCTCAAAATGGTACCAGGCCTATCTAGAAGAATATAATCTTTGAAACCATATAATTTTTGTGTATTGTCTATGTACAATCAATTTACTACATGTAAAAGTATGCTTCATATGGCTATTTTCTAACATTATACAGTTTATTTTATTTTTATTAGGAACCATCTAATGAGATAATAGACTTTATGCTTTTCAAAGTCAATAAAAATGAGACTATAACTGCTTGTGGTTTTAATACTCTTTTAAAATTCTGTTGTAGCATTTTGTTTTTAAACATCCTTGTGTGCCTTTGTTACAGCCCAAAAACTCTACAGAGAAGTTTTAACATTTATATGCATTTATGGGTGGATGAATGGCTGGATGGCTACAGAGAGAGAGGGGGAGAGAGAGAAAATATGTATGTGTGTACAGAAACAAAAACAAAAAGCAAAGAAGAGGGAAGAGGAGAAATAAGCAAATTCAAGCACCAGTTCTTAAAGTGGTTTGCATCACTCTGGGCCAAAGCAGATGAAAGTGTTCTCTACCTCTAAAGGAATATGAGAGCTGCAATAACCCTCCATTTTTCTCTTTCCAATTCTCCTTCTGTTCATCACTCGTACCCCCCACCTCTGTTGTTCTATTGTAGTGACAATACAGCAATGGATGGGTAATAGAAAGATCTTGATTCATTTTATTCCATCCCCTCCTCCTCCCAGGCAAGTAATATTGTTAGAACAAGTATCTATGAAGAACATACAGGCAAAAATCCAGTTGCTAGTCTCATCTTGAGTAGATCCATCGAATTAATGGAGTTTCTATAAGTGTTGGCTTACCATGTGCCCATTGATTTAGTGGATCTACTCTAGTTAGGACAAGCAAATGGATTTACCAACTGGTTCCCTGGTAGTATCTTACATGCCAGAGATAATGAGATAAGCTCTCTTCCTACAGCCCTACCACTACAACAGTGATGATTTCAGCAACAAAATAAGTAGGCTATGGAGCGTAAGAAGGCAGAGAAGTAGCTAATCGAAGGGAAAACTTGAACCATAATAGTTGCCCTCATGTTGAAAGTGACCATTAGGTAACCTAACAATTCATACCCTTAAAACTGGAATTTACAAACTGCAGCAGTATCTCTAGCTGAAACATCACCATGACACTGTGCTCTTCTTTCTTTCATTGTCTCCAGTTAAGCCCATGTTATGCAATTGGATAGTGGAGTACAAAGGGCTGCTGTAGCATTTGCATTTATGCAAACTAGTTACTATTCCATACTAGCTCCGCATGTGCATTTTTGATACATTTTTGAAATGAATACTCATTCTATTTGTTTCTTTGTTTCAGTGTTTTTAAATAAACATTTACTGATTGATTTAGACAAAAGATGACAATTTGTTACAAGGTCAAGAAAATGCACAATGAACAATAGCAATACTAACTGAGAGGACAGAAAAATAAACAGAGAAATAAACATAAACAACAAACTTTGTAGTTCTCCAAGAATGGGTTCAGAAGTGAGTTCAGTGTTTAACTGTTTTAGACCCATTAAGAATAATCCCTGACTCATTTTAAAAGACATTCCCACCAATTTTTTTTATGAGAAAGTGAGATACCATGTAAACCTCTTTTCTTGTTTGGGAAGTTGACCAAGGGAAACCATCTTTCCAAAAGTCATCATCTTTTATCTCATCCTGGAGGAATCTGACTTTGGAAATTCATTTCACATTCCAAGCCAGATCCAATGTTCTATGAAACCAGGAGTGGATGTCCAGTTTTGTGCAATTTGCACCATACTTGAAAGCTATGAAATTAAGTATTTGTTCTTCAAATTTTGGTTCACATCCATGAATAAAATTAATGAAGTAACATGCTTACGTATGATGTTTTCTTCTGCTATTTTCCAAGTTTAAAAAAGGATCTAATTCCAGAAGTATGAAACTCTAGGGTAGTAAAGCCATGTGTGAATAAGAACACTTCACCCTCCACACCCTTGCCAATAGAGTAGATCAGTGTTATGCAAGAGGAATGATCTTTATCCAGTTAATTTGTATAAGACAAATGTAATATTGCCACATCCAATTAAAACCCTGCCAGATTCCCTTTCTCCACTGACATATGAAACCAGTGCAAGCACACCAATACAAGAATGTAGATTTTCCACATGCAAAATGTGTGTACCTAAGTAGCAAAAAGGCCCTATTCCCGCCCAATTCTTTTGGCTCCCTTTTGTTTATTTTTTGAATAGATGAAATCACAGAGTGAGATCTCAAAAAAGCAATACTAACAATGGTTCTCTCACTCCTGACAAGTCATATAAGATATTTCTGTCTCATGGTAATTTCGCCAGAGACAAACCTAGAAGTGTGAATAATTAAGATTACCTTTCAGCTTTGTGCTAATAAACACTGTGGTACTGGCACAGCAATCCCAGCATTCACGTCAATATAAAAATCCTGAAATCATTAATCTCAATAGGTAATTTCCCCATGATTATCTCAGGGCTTTTTGTTTGGATAAATCCATTGCTCTGAAAACAAAGGAACATTATGTTATGGTTAAACAGCAGCAAAAAAGCTCTCGAGAAATGATTTAATAGACTTGCAAAGGGTGAACTTCCTTTGTAGAGAATCAAATAATCCATAACACTCCAATAGCAAACAAATAAGTACAATCATTTCTCAAGACGATGCCAGTTGATATTGAATTGCCTGTAGAGCACAGCCAGTCATCGTTACAATATTACCGTAGAAGTGATGACTGAACAAACTTTCCCAGGGCAATTCTTTTGACTTCAAAGGAAGCAGACAGCTGTGCCATTACTTGAATGAATTATGACCCCTGAACAGTTAAACTGAAATGAATGTCTCATTTTTGGTACACCAAAGCATTGCAACTGCATGGCAAGATGGCAAGGACTGGCATTAGGTTTTTAAAAAAATTCTTTTAAAAATAATCAGACTGAATGCCAGTTCATGGAAGGCTGTCCTAATTCCAGTTTGGTCTTCTAATGGCAATCCAGAAATGTGGAAATGTGGTATTCTTGCACTGTGCATGACCAGACAAGGAAATACACATTGTTGATGTTGTTGTTGTCTCTGCTTACTCTGCAAGCATATGGCCAGAAGAGGAGACGACCTGGCGTCAATTCACACCACACAATTATAGTGCTATGATTCTACTTTTAACTACCACGTTTCTATCCTATGGAATCCCAGTATCTGTAGTCTCTCTGGCTGAGAATTCTAAGTGCCTGTCCCTAAGCTTCCAGCCTCACAGTTTCACTGGATATTGCCATAAGATTACATTACATTGGAATAATAGCCTTATAATTAGGTAGTGTGAATTGGCTCCTGGTGTATGCTGAGGATCAGTAATGTGGAATGTAGTGATAAGGACCTCAGTAAAAACATTGCCTGGCAGCATAGACTTTTGTGAGTTTTATTTGTTTAGTTGGCTTACAGCACACTTTTTTCACAATACTGAGACTCAAAGCAGCTCAGAAGAAAATTAAAACAGATGTATAGCTTAAAATGGTACAGATTCAAAGTTAATAAAATAGTTTTTTTAAAAAAAAAAAAGGTACCACAGTAATGCATTAAAAAAAAAACCTACTTTCAACTGTCAGACATTTGCTAAAAGTCTGCTGAATAGAAAGATATTTGCCAGACTTTGGAAGAACAACCAAGAGATGAACAGCCTAGCTTGCTTTGGAAAGGATTGTCCCTGCCTGGGTGCAACCACCCAAGAAGTCCTCTCTTGCACTGTTTCTAAATGTACCTGCTCACACGTCCTAGAAAAAGGACATTCCCTTGAAGATCTTAAAACCTAGGCAAGTTTCTATGGGCAAATGCAGTTGCTCAGGTAGTTTGAACCCAACCTGTAGATTGAAGTGATAAATTCATGGACAATTAAGATAGCACTGGCTACTAGTCATGACAGGTATGTGTTATTGCCTCAGTATAAATCAGCAAGCATCAGAATATAAGCTGCTCAGGAACAATAGTGCAAGACTGATATTGTCCTCAAATCCTGCTGTAAAGTTACCATAAGTTTCTGGAAATAGAATGCTGAACTAGACAAGGTTTCGTCTTCATCTTTTCTACTGTCCACCAACTCCAGTTATTTTAATTCTCAGAGCAACTAATTAGATTCATCCAAGTAACCCACAGAAGTAGCCCTCTCTCATTATTACTCCCCAGTAGCAATGACTCTTAAACTAGGCTGGTGGCTGTTAAGGTGATTGTGGCTATGTAGGATTGGTGAATACAGAACAGTTGGAGATCCACAACTCTAAGCTACAAATTCTTACTTGCAAGACCAAATACCAGCCTTACTTTACAAAAGTTAAAAAAAAAATTAACAATTCCATTAAAAATCCATGAAAACCATTAAAACACACTTAAAACACAATCTAAACGGTAAAGGATAAAACCACAGTATAGAACACAGAAAACAACCTTGGTCGCATGATCTGTGTGTGAACCTATGACAGGGTTTCCCTGCCAAGTTTTATTCAGAGGTGATTTGCCTATGCCATCCTCTGAGGCTGAGAGAGTGTGACTAGTCAAAGGTCAACCAGTGGGTTTTCATGGCTGAGCAGGGATTTGAATCCTCGTTATCAGAGTCCTAGTGGAACACCCAAATCGCTACGCCATGTTGGCTCTGCTACATGATTTAGGCCTTCCTAAGTAAAAATGTGTCTGCCAATGGGAAGAGAACAGAGAGGGCCAACTCAATTTCCCATGGGAGAGAGTTCCACAGCCTGAGAGGAGCCAATAATAAGGCTCTCTCCTGTGTCCTCACTGCAGGTGTTTGTGATGGTGACAGAGCTGAGAAAAAGCCCTCCCCCAAAGGTCTTAAAACCTGGGAGGCTCGTATAGGCGTTTTGCACTTTTTAAGATGATATGAAAACTTGGCTCACAGTGTTCAGTCTGTGACAGCTCTTGCTTCACACAAGTACCAGTCATAAACTACTCTCTCCACTAGTGATACAGTTAAAGAAACCCTGCTTAAAATCCTGGTACAAAAATGCCTTTGTTTGGAGAACACCCTGATCCCAAGTTTATATATTTAGAATAAAGTATAATTGACTTCAGTGAATCTCATTTGCAAAATAAATGTGCCCAAGATTACAGCCACAATTTCTCTTTTGAACCAGATGATGTTATTTCTACTCAAATTTCATATTATTTTATTAAATTTATCAGTGGAAGATTTGTTGTTGTCACATGCCTTCAAATCATTTCTGACTTACGGACATCCTAAGGCAAACCTATCACAGGGGTTTTCTTGACAGAAGTTTGCTTTTGCCTTCCTCTGTGGCTGAGAGAGTGTGACTTGCCCAAGGCCATGCAGTGGGTTTCCATGGCTGAGTGAGGATTTGAACCCTTGTCTCTCAGTGTACAACACACAATCCACTACACTACATTGCCTCTCGCATAATTGAAGATTATGCCTTTGTAAATTGCATTTTAAAAGAACTGCAGCCATTTCAGTGAATGAGAAAATAAGCACACACAGTCTGAAGCTGTTTGTGTTTAACCAAAAGTAGGTCCCATTTAGTTCAATAGGACTTTTCTAGAGGTAAATGTGATCAGATTATGGCCGTAACTAGTTAGCTGTGTTGGACAATAGGTGTACAATATGCCATCACCTGCTAAAAGGAGACATAAATGTTGATAGGTTTCAGGAAGGTATCTAGGATGGATTCCTTGGATACAGAGGGATTAAAACAAGTAGCCAAATATTGCTATCAGAATATTGATTTGGTAATACCAAGAGATTTGTTTGTACTATGGCTATTTTTACTTGTATTTCAAGTGTGGCGCGTGCACATAAAATTGCTGCTAGGATGCAGTGCTGGTATATACACGTAGGAGCTACAACTGCTACTCAAAAGAACGTGCTTTATAAGGCTGTTTGGCCCTCTCATGAATGGGGTGATTGAAGATGCTGTTATTTTATACACAGCAGGGTCTAATGGATCAAAATAAAACCCCACAAGTATGTTCAGATTTTTTAAATGCCTCATTGAGTGAATGGAAGCATGTCCTCAATTTAGCAAGAGAAATAGCCACTGTCATCCAAACCTAGCCTGAAGTCACAAACTTTAATACAGCTAGGAATAGAACTCAAGTGCCTCCTCCTATTTTGTGGTCTCATATTTTCAACAGAGAAATCTGGGGTTTGGGGAGGTGGTGAACTGAGCTGACCAGCAGACTACGGCTGATGTATGGAGCCGGTTTCCTACTCAAGTGGTTTATCAAGCATTTACAGGAACTAATACTCTTTTTTCACTTTTGAGACTGAATTTGGTTTATTCCTGGGGCATCAGCACTGACCACCCTCTGAGATCAATTTCTTGTTTGTAGAAAAGAGCTATCTCTGTTATCTTCTCAAAACACTGTCAACTTTGCCCATAGTAGATGGTAAAAGTATTATCAGTCCTCTAAAGAAGCACACTATTATCTGTTCAAGGGTAGCACCATATATACTATTGAAAGTTCATGTTCTCATAGCAAAGGGAGCTCATATTTGTAGCATTCCATTTTATAAGTTACACACATTGCTGATGGTATGTTTACTGCTTTAATAACTCTGTGTGCAGGAACACTACCAGAAAAGAGTCCATGATCAGAAGGGGGGAAATATAAGAAAAGTCTCAAAAAAGTTGCACAGTTGAAAACAGCCTTCTCCAGTCTGGTGCAGGGTGCACAGTGGCTAGGGATGCTGGGGACTGCAGTACCAGAGCACATCAAGGGTACCAGGTTGGAAAAGCTTGGAAATATGTACATTTCCCAATGAAGCCCAGAACTGAAAGACTGTTTTCCCGTTGGGGACGGGAGACTATGAAAAATATCTGGGGAAGCTCTTGATATGCACTATCTGGAGAGAAAAACCACATAAGTTGACTGCAGATATTTACACATTGGATTTAAATTCATTTATGTAACATAAGAAACATCCTGCTAAATCACACTGACAGCTGAGGGGGGGGGGGGAGGGAGAGGGAGGGAGCGGGGAGAGAGAAAGAGAGAGATCAACCCATCCAGAACAGGCTATGACCCCAGTCCTAGGTTGGTTTTCCTACTGACCAGCAGCACTTCCATCTTGTCTGGATTAAGGGTCAGTGTATTCACCTACATCCAGGACTTTACTGCAGCCACACAATGGTTCAGTACTACCACAGCCTCCTTGGCATCGGTTGTAAAGGAGAGATATAGCTGGCTAACATTAGCATACTGATGACACCCATCCTCAAAGCTCTAGATGACCTCTCCCAGCAGCTTCACGTAGATTCATGTGAACACCAATACTTCACATTGTGTATGATGCTGGCTCTCATTTTACCCTAACATGACTCCACACAGTGGATGAATGAGATATTTGTCCCAGTCTCATAATATAACCATTCTAAAGAAATCAAACTGTCCTTAAGCAGACAGACATCAAAGGAAAAGGAATTTAATTGATATCCTATTTTTCTTCCACAAATAGGAGTCAAAGTGGCTCAAGGAAGCGTCACACACACTTGTCCAATAAATGAGCCTTGGTCTAGCTTTCTAGAAAGTTGTAGAGTAAAATGGCCATACAATTTTTGTGATTTTGAATAGGAGTAGGAAAGTTGGTGGCCTGATTTTTTAGGCTGGAATGGGAAAACTTACCAACAGTCCTGCAGCTACCTGTTGGTGGCAACCACCACTGCTTTTGCCCTGAAATGGGATTATGTTGTGAGGTGGAATGATTCGAGACCCAAAAAGAAAAGACATAATCCTCTCAGATATTTTGTTGCCTAAGATAGTTTGCTCCCTGATGCTGAACAGTAAATGCAAGCCCAGATCCCCTCTCAGGGCACAAAACACCGAAGTCCAAAAAAATTATTTTGGTACATGAGACCAAAAAAACAAAAAAAATCCCACAAGATCCTGTCGCTACACCCTGGCACTGAAAGCATTATTACAAATAAAATAGTTACATGTTCGCTACCATTCATGATATTCAAAATTTCTCTCTTGAAGCAGTTGTTACCCCAATGACAGACCCCATCCTGGGGAATATAAATTTGATATGAAATATGTCCGCCATGCCAGAGAGGTTGCCCAGGTGGGTATGTAGACAAAGATGTCAAATGACTGAAACTAGGTCAGGCCAGGAAAATCCCTAGTCACGTTTCCCCTAAGAGACCTCAGGCTAAACACGTCTGCAGAAAGGGTCCCCAGCCAAAAACAGCCAACTTGAGAGAATTATTGGGTTTTCCCCTGGTTGAGCAACTCCAACTTCAGAAAATCCTACATGGGGAGGCCCATCTACATGAATCAATCATGCAAACTACCAAGTTGCTATTGTGCGGCATTTCTCCCTCTATTTTGGCCATTGTTCTTCCCAGGGGAGGTTCTACCCTCGAGGTACGTTCTGCCCTATAAGTAGTCCCAGTTTTTGAGGGTCTCTTCGGAGAACTCCCTGCCACACTAGCAGACCAGCACTCTGTTAGCCAAGTGATCCCCTCAGCCGCCTCTCTTCACTGAGCTCCGTCTTTCTTGCCACTTCCCACACTGAAGACTTCAAGATAGGTGCAGTATCACTGCCTTTACACCCTCTCCACTGAATCCCCTATCAATTTTCACCTCTTTCCCTTCTCGCTAGGCCTTGTGTGCATGGTTGAGTGAATGCGTTGGTGCATGAGAACACATTTATTAATAAAAACCATTTATTAGTACATTTGTCTGGCTTTTTGCTTGGCCTGACCCTGTAAACATTGGGTAAAAGATTCTGCTGGGTTACCTTGCCCCTCATTTTGCCATTGCCAGTGCTCTGCTAATTTCCCCAACTTTTGCATCTTGGAGCGAATCACGGTGTTCCCCAAGGGACCCCCCAGAAGTCAGGGCAACACAATCATCTCTTCTGATCTATGAGCCTATGTTTGGAGCATCATTCCAGGGGGAAAACATATAGCAGTGGAAAGCAGGACAGAGGCCAGAGGAGTGCCAGTTACTGTTGGTGTCATACTTTCCAAGTTCCCTAACATCCAAAAATGAAATAGTTGCAGTCATTGAGGGCACTTTTGCTTTCTCTTTTCACCTTAAGACACCAAACAACAACATCTTTCTATACTACAGAAGTTTGGCACAGCACTAGGAACAGAATTTAAAGCTACTGATGGCTTTATCTGAAAAAAAAAGTGGCTTTCCAGGAAACACTTTGAACATAAAATTAAATAACCACCAATTTCACAGAGAATCTATTTGTGGTCCATGACAGAGAGCCAAAAGTCAGTAGGCATCCTCTTAGCTTGCACAGTGAGGCTTCTTCATTGCAAGCAATGTAGCAGCTTTTTGGAGACTTGGGGATTAGTGTCTGTCTGGGGTGGCGCCCTCCTGGAGTTTCACTCTAGCCTGCTTCAGGAGCATATGAAAAGCACCTGGAAACACTGTTTAGGTAGCTGAGAATGGATCTTTTCTTCCCACTGATCCTCTCTCTATCTATACTCTGTGTTGAGTTTTAATGCCTTCTTTTAATTTGTCACAACTTTTGGTGGGTTGGGAATGGGGGCAAGATCCAGCTGGTAGGAGACAAGGCCAGTGGGCTTGTCAAATCTAATTTTGGGACTTCCTCTTAAGGGGCCTTGAAAGTTCCAGCTTGGGGGTAGCTGTACCTGTCTGGCCATCAGGTGGCAGGAAAACAACACAGCAGCTTTTACCCAAGTGGAATCCCACATCTGCCTCTCAATGTTCTCCCAGAGGACAGGTGGATGCAGAACTGAGCTCATCAGCCAGCAGGCAGGCTGCCTGATGCCTGGATCTGGACCCATACCAAGCCAAGTGTATTCAGCTCCAACAAACAAAAATGTGGCCTTTTCCATTCCAAGGAAAAGCTGTTGTCTGAATTTAACAAAGAAGCCTTTCATATAGCCACTGGGCCTGCAAGCCCACAGACAAACAACGTCTGGACTGACATAGATTCAGGAGCCCATTATAGGGCAAAATTTCATTCATTCAAGACACTAACCAGACTTCCTAGGGTTTTATCGACAGCTCCTGAACACTAAGAAGACCAGTGAATACACCTAAGATTCACCATACATCTATTCAGACACTGAGTTGTCCCGGGTACTGGGTGCACAAAAGATTGCCCATATGCTGTGCTAGTCAGACCTCATTTGGAGTACTGCATTCAGTTCTGGATGTCTCATTGTAAGAACGATATAGACAAACTGGAGTGAATTCAAAGAAGGGCAACAAGGATGATAAAAGGTATGGAGAACAAAACAACGAGGAAAGGTTGAATGAGCTGGACACGTTCAGCCAGGAGTGACATGATTGCACTCTTTAAATATCTAAAGGGAATCTGCTCGTTGAGTAACGCCGGACAAGCCTCAGAGGAAACGAGTTCTAGTGGATGGGGACTCTTTACTGAGAGGAACGGAACCGATCATTTGCAACCCGGATAGAATCAATCATGAAGTGTGCTGTCTCCCTGGGGCCAAAATCAATAACATAACAAAGAGGCTAATCAGACTTCTCAAGCCCACTGACTGTAAACCCCTCCTTTTGGTTCACATCAGAACCAATGACACGGCGAGGCGCAGCTTTCACCACATCATGAAGGGTTACGAGCTTATGGGTAGGAAGCTGAAGGACCTTCGTGTGCAGGTTGTCATTTCATCTCTTCTCCCAGTGGAAGGACATGGCCCACGAAGGGAAAGAAGAATAGTGGAGATCAACAATTGGCTCCAAAGATGGTGCCACCAGGAGTGATTCAGATTTTTGGATCACGGCCTCCATTTCCACAAAGATAGTCTTCTGGCAAGGGATGGCGTGCACCTTACAACTGTCAGCAGGAAAGTTTTTGCTAACAGTCTCGCAAAACGGATCAGGAGGTCTTTAAACTGAGTTTGACTGGGGAGGGGGACACTATTATTCTGGGCAAGGATTCAGTGAGCACTGTGAAAAATAACCCAAATGATGTAGATAGGGCAGGCCAAGCAGAACTAGAGACCAACAGGGAGAGGGAATGTAACTTTAGTACAGGACTTCCACGAAGGGCACATCATCTCAAGTGTCTCTACAGTGATGCACAGAGCATGGGGAATAAGCAAGATGAACTCCAACTCTTAGTACAACAAAATAAATATGATTTAATAGGCATCACTGAAACCTGGTGGGATGAATCTCATGATTGGAATGTAGGAATAGGGGGATATAACCTATTTTGCAGAAATAAACCAAACAAGAAAGGAGGAGGAGTAGCCTTATATGTCAAGGATGTTTTCACTTGTGAAGAGATCCAGGACTTAAATCCAGGAAGCCAAGTCGAGAGCATCTGCGTAAGAATTAAGGGAGCGAGAAACAATAGGGATGTGATTGTGGGGGTTTGCTACAGGCCTCCGGGCCAGCCTGAGGACATGGATGAGGCCGTCCTGGAACAGATCACCACACATTCAAAAATGAGAGATGCCATGTTAATGGGAGATTTCAATTATCCTGATATTTGTTGGCAGTCAAATTCTGCAAAGACCACAAGGTCCAACAGCTTGCCTTGCAGAAAATTTCATGGTCCAGAAGGTGGAAGAGGCGACAAGGGGATCAACTATTTTAGATCTGATCCTAACCAAAAGGGATGACCTAGTTGATGAGGTGGAGGTGGTGGGATCCTTAGGAGGGAATGGCCATGCTCTTTTGGAGTTTGTCATACAGTGGGAAGGAGAAGCCGAGTGTAGCCAGACACGCATCCTAAATTTTAAGAAAGCTGATTTCTCTAAACTTAGGGAGTTACTTCCTGAAATCCCGTGGTCAAGAATACTAAAAGAGAAAGGAGTTCATGATGTATGGGAGTTTCTTAAAAGCGAGATACTGAAGGCACAATTGAAAACTGTGCCAATAAGGAGGAAAAATCACAGGCGTCTAAAGAAACTGGAATGGTTGACTGAAGAACTCTCAGCTAAGCTAAGTGTTAAAAGAAACATGTACAAGAAATGGAAAAATGGTGAAACCACCAAAGAGGAATTGAAGCAAATAGCCAGGAGATGTAGGGAGAAGATCAGAAAAGTTAAAGCGCAAAATGAACTCAGGCTTGCCAGAGACATCAAAAACAATAAAAAGGGCTTTTTTAGATATGTCCGCGCAAAAGGAAAAACAAGGAAATGATAGGATCACTGTGTGGAGAAAGTGACCAATTAATAACAGGGGGAAGAGAGAAGGCAGAACTACTCAATACCTTCTTTGCCTCAGTTTTCTACCAAAAGGATAGAAGTACTCAACCTGGCGGGTGGGGAACAGGTGAGCAAGTGATGGAAATGCAGCACAGAATAAGTAGAGAAGTAGTACAGGAATACCTGGGTAAACTAGATGAATTCAAGTCTCCAGGGCCAGATGAATTACATCCAAGGATATTAAAAGAGCTCGCAGAAGCCCCGCAGCAGCCCACTGCCCCCAAACAGCTCTCGGACTTGGGCTCTCCTCGGGAGACGTCTGGTGGGTACGATCCCACGGCCCAGATGTACTCCTCGGATAGAGTTGGAGCATGCTTAGAAGGTTCGGGCTGGACATGAGCCAGTTCGATAAGCGGCCAACATCAGAGCTTCTGGAAGATCTAGATAAGCAGCTTCAGGCGGGAAGTAAACAGCCGGTCCAGGCTGTGACCGACGGCCCACCTCCGGCTGGATACTACCCTAACCTGGACCTGCAAGCATAGGGGTGCCCTCGGTCCAGGAAGCTTCCCCGCAATGTTGTGGCTAGGTTGAAGCCAGACAGGTGGGAAAGGTTCTGGGTGAAGGCAGGCATAGGGACCAAGAGGGATAAGACTCCTGCCACCCTTCTTGTGGACTCTGGTGCAGTAGTAAACGTGCTGCACCCCAACTTGTGAGGTACGGTGAACCCACACCTGAGCATGTCCAGCTTTCTGGATATGGCGGGGGGGGTCACCAAGCTAGGGCATGGACAGGCATCCCAATGTCCATAGAGACGTTTCGTTTTAAGCTGTGGGCGTGCGAGAACCGGGGAGAAGACGATGGCCTTTTGGGCACCGGTTTTCTCCGGGGAAATAGGCTCACAGTTGATTATGCAAACGGGTTTCTATGGCAGTTAGATCAGGGACCAGTAGAGATTTCGGCCGTGCACCGTTGTGCTGCCATTGAAGCTCCTGCCCCTATCCCAGTAACAAATGAGCAACATGTATGTTCCCACCCAGAGGTGAATTTGGCTACCGCGTCACCCTCCGTGCAGATGCTCTGGTGCCGCCTTGTCATTAAGGGCCATGGCACCGTCGTAATTGTGACGCTGTTAATTTTAAAGGGGGCCACGGCTAGCTACGTCTCCATTTCAATTACCATTGTGACTAATGAGAAAGGCTCCCTGGAGGCAAGTGGGTCCAAGACCAGCCTCCATACTGAATTAAGAGTATGGGTCCCAAACCAGGAACAGGTGTTGCCACTCTTGCCGGTAGTTCCGGAGACCCAAGAGAAGAATTGGAAAGGGAAACCCCCAGATGGGGACTGTCATGAGCCCAGCTGAGCATGCTGCCGACTCAGACGAGGACTCTGAGTTAGACGGGGAACCCCAGGCGGGGGTGGATCCCTGGGAGGGAGAGGGGGCTCCTGCAGAGGCAAGGGAGGGGCCTGCCAGCGACCCCACAGCGGTCCCCGAGCCAGTACCTGCAGCAGAGGAGACCAGTGCTTCAGGCTCGACAGAAGCTGCTGTTCCTGACTCCAGCTCGGAGTTTGCTGCACACCCTCCCCCCACATTCCTCCAGGGACGGCGAGAGAAGGAGGCGGTTCGCAGATCAAAACACTTGCAAGAGAAGCGTCTGAAGTCTGAGGGCCTTCAGCTGTGAACTGGGCCAACGGACGCTTGATGAGCCCAGCTGGGTTAAGGACTATGTATTTAAGTCAGACGCTGGGGGGAGTTGGGCACGGGGCAACAACTGTCTTCCATCCGGGGAATCTGCATCCTGTATTTTTCATTCCAGGCCAGCCCTAGCTGTTGAGTTTGCTGTCTCTTTTTGTTTGGGTGATGTAACCTCTTGTTTATTTTACTACTTATTACTAAAAGCCATACACTTAGGCTCCTGCCTCTGTTTTCTGTTCAAGCCGCCACCTGACATTGACAGGGATGCCCTTTTGTTAGCACGACAGCGTGATGGACGGGCTTTGCTTCCCTTCGTGGGATGGCAACCCCCATGAAGAGGTGGTTGCTCCAGCTCCCCTCTCCCTCCCCCTTCCCTTGTAAATAGACCCTTTTTGTTGTAGTAACGGAGCCCCCATCTCTGTGTTCCCTACAGGGAGACGGAATGGGACCACTCCTGAGGATTGCAGTTTTGTTTGTCGTGATGAGATACGCCCTTGGAACCTCGTCCGAATCCATCCAAGTTTATACAGATTGGCAGTTCAATGTACAGGCAGGGTGTTATTGGAATCCCTATCCAGAAGTAGAAGCCTTGTTGACGGGGATGCAGCTGCCCCCCTGGTTCCAGAAAAGGTACACCTTCGAACTATCCACGAATTTCCATATACACTCTAGAAATAGACTGAGTGCAGTGTTAAGGATGGCGATTGCCGGCAAAGAGGTTAAACTCAACCCCAGCATGGCCACAGCAGCCGCTCCCATGACCGCCAGAATAGTCTGGGGCAACCACAGCTATGCATCCCTACTAGTGCTCAGCTTCACTTTTGAAGACTGCCGCCCTACATGGGTATGGTAGACATATATGTTTCATTGTCAGAATGTCACCCTGACCCCGACAGGTTGTAAGTTCTCCTGCGGGAAGATGTGGTGTCCCAATTCCGATACTCACACTCCTCCTCCTCCAGAACGTCACCCGGCTATGTATGTAGGTAGTTCCGTAGTCCGCAAAGACATAGAAATGGTCACTTACTCAAATGTCCAACCCATAGTAACTAAGATGATATTAAATTTTACAGTTGTCAACATCTCCAGAGTAATTCCAACTTGCTAACTGTACCTAAAAATTGCATGGACAGAGTGGGAACACTGGGAGAAACGATGGCTGTCTTTCTCCCACCCACACACTCACCCTAAGCGAAGTGTCTTAGGAACCGCTTTAGGTGGAATTGGAATTGGCGGCGCGTTCATCAACGCTATAGATAATGAGATCTTAGCAAACAAATTAGGCATAATTGGCACCAAAACTAGAGACATTGGAATATCCTCCACTGCTGGCTTAACCAATGTAGCGAGAGGAGTAGATCTGATTAGTCAATTGCTCCCACAGTGGGTTGGCGTCGAGTGAGACATAATATCTGACCTTGGCTGTGTTCTACAGATCACGACCCATAATCTATCAATAGCGACACAGTGCACGCAACTACAAAGCACCATGATCACCTTTGCCGCTCAGGTGATCCAGGCCAGCCTCATGGGATTAATGCACCCTGAGATCCTGAGCCTACTCCGAGAGCGATACCCAGAATCACTGGAACACCCTGCCGCTTTGGCGCAAATACGGCACGCCACGTGGAAGAGCCTAACTCTCACAGTGGACGTTGCCCGTGAACGGATTCTGGATCTGGTAATTCTACATCCAGTATCCCATTTAGGACTCCCCCTCATGGCCGCCAATGCTACCTTGCTGCCCCCACAGATGTACCATTGGTCCAACGGTACACACTCTTTTGATTTAGCTGCCTGCCTGTTCAACCACCATTGGATTCACTGTTTCCACAATCTTAATGGTCTCAGCCTCAGCGATACCTCCGAATATTTAGTAATACCGGTAAATACCACAGTCATGGCCCAGATTAACCGTGAGTGCTTCTGTTTAAGGACTCCTTGTACCAATTTGATAGTACTGCCTAGTGGTGCGACTATAAGAGTAAACCGCACCGCTGGGAACCCCTGTTTTTGTTCACAGATGGTCCAAGACTGTTTTGGCCAGAACTTTTATCTCCAGCGGGAGATACGAGATTATGTGTTTGAAAGTGCCTATGCACCTACAGAATCCGAGTTAGTCGGGTTCCACCTTGAAAACGAGATCCCCGTGTCTTTATGGCTCAGGAATCTCACCAGTTTGTCACAACAAGTAAAGGAGGTATCGCACTCCCTCCACCAGATTGCCTTGACTGTTAATCACTCTGCTCAAGTAATAGTAAGCACTTCTGAGGAACTGAAATCCAACGCTACACGATCCTGGTGGGATGTCTTTAGTTGGTCCTCCACGGGCCAGGCTATAGCAATTTCGCTCTCCACCCTTTAGTCGTCTTGGTGGTGTTTCAGATCATTTTGGTAGTCAGCCTTGTTGGTTTGGTATTTTGGATAAAGAAACAGATCCTTATGTTACAAGCCGTCCATTTTTATTCAGGGAAGAGGTTCCCCCATTTGTAAATAGTTGTTTGCTGTAGAACATAGTTGGTATAGTGTGTTTGAATCTATCCTTTAACCTTTTAAGGAAGGTTGTTTTTGTTTGTGGAGGAAACAGATTCTTGGGATGGCTGTCCCAAGATCCTCTTATCCTCTGAGGTAGATCGGGCCTACAGAGTCAGCCCTGATACTCTGAGGAAGGTGAGTTGGACTGGAGTGCTGACCTTTTCTCACTCCGAATGCCAGCATTCTCTCACTCGGAGGGATTGCCTTGTGCAAGGGCGTTCTGGTGAGATTAGGGCGAGATGAAGGGGGCCTCACGACCCTCTCAGGAGAACCAGGTCTGACTCTGGACTCCCGGTCTACTGCCCAGGTATGTCCCTCATCCCATCAAGGGCCTCCTCCCCACTTCTTTCGTGTGCTTGGATTGTTAGGGTGAGAACAATTGGCACTGCTATTTTGCTTGGTACTCCAGTTAATTTTGTTTCACCAATTTAGAACCACTCTCCAACGCCCCATAAGGGCCGGAGACCCACACAATTGGCCTGACGCCCGGCCCCGGTACATTGTACCTCATTTGCATATGTTAGTAGGACATTTGCATACGTGCGCCCATCCAGCCAGACCAATCGCCGAGGGAATCAGCGTCCGCTCTGGCAACCAGCAAGCATACACTCACTTGTCTCTGATTTCATTTATTCTATCTTTTTCACCATTTTGGGGGCCCCGCCACCAGGCAGAGCAAAAAAAAAAAAATGGGGTCAGAGCCTAACCTGGTCCAGTCTGAGTGGGCAGCGGGTACTCTTCTCATATCACATCATGATATTTGTTGCAGGCCCGGTCTTACTCAGAATGAACTACAGTTGGGCACTCGACTCCCCAAGCTCTGGCAGATGTGTCACCAGCCTAGGGTGACCATGATCTGCAGTGGCCTTAACATCGCCTCTCCTGGTATGGCTTTAAGATCTGGTCCCAGTCTGTGTCCACCAGTTCCCCCCAGTAGCTCCATCTCCCAATAATTCGAATTCCCAGTAGGCTTTGAGCCGGCCATTTGCATTAATGGTATACATTGGCTACTAATCATGTCAGTTCTTCTGTTAAAACTCTAATAGGTCAATTAATCCAGAAGGTTGGGAAGATCCCGAGGTTGTACCATCGCCCCCAAGTACCGTGGGGAGGGGTGACGAAGAAAGTTGCCGCTCCATCTGATGGCCGATACTTGGAGATTCCTGGTTCTTCGACGACACCCGTGACTGTGAGGGAAGGTGACCATGCAGCCTTCCGTGTGCCACGAACTTTTTGCCATTCCTGCTACCATTTGCCGAAACCTATGGACTATTCCAGGCTCCAAATTCTGCAAAGACTCTTTGCTCCTGAACTTGCAGCAAGCCAAGCTGCACCAACTTGGACATTTTGTTGTTGTTCCTGCTCTGTAGCCTGGATGGACTTATGCTTTTCTCACCAGCTCCAGCTAAAAGACTTTTCCTGTTGCGAGGGGGGGTGCCAAGACTTTTGCTTGCACCTCACCTCCCCCGGACTACGAACTTTTATTCCACCATGAACTGTTGGCTCATTGGATTGCCTTCATTGCCAGACCATGCATTGGACTTACTGTATTTCATTGATTGCTTCATATTGCATTTGCTATTTACTGCCATTGCTCATTTTTCGACAGTTCCCTATTGACGGGATGTTGGACATTGGTTATTGTTTAATTGTTTATTGTTGCATTATTGACATTGGTGTGTGTGTGTTTAGGTTTAGGTTTTAGTTAGGAATGTCTTTATAAGATAGTAATCCTTTGCCCTTCCCGGAATTCCCTTTCCTGAGGAGTGATATGGCTACCAACCTGCAAGCCCTATTCGGCTCTAAATTGATTTTTGCTTTTAATTGGAAAATGTCCGATATTGTCCCCAACATCGCCCATTTTCAGGGGGGGGGATTGTTACTGCCCTGGCTAGTCCGAGCTTTGGGGATATTAAAGATATCCTCTTGATATCATAATTCAGCTTCACTTCTCCATTCCTCTCCACGTGCTTCTGAGGCCACCGGACAAGCACGTAAACAAGCTCAGCCATTAATTGCCGTAACATTCCTGGACAATTTGGGCAGGCCAGAAATAGCTGACTCACTGCTTTAGGAAACCTCCAGGCAAGTACTCTAATTAGGTATGCACGCAACCTACAACCGAGCCTCTGCCCCGCGATGGCAGCTTGATGGGTAACCTATACAAAACCCAAGTACTCTGCGTTTGCATACTAGCTACTCTATTGAGAACCGCTACGATAACTCAGTCATTCAGATTCTGACCTTTCGGAGGCTTTGTCTCCAACTCCAAATCTATTGTTTTCCCCCAAGTACAGCATAGCCTGCAGTCACAATTCTCTTTATAAAAACCCTTGATTCCGAGACCTTCCTCGGAACGCTCCTGAGTTTCATCCCGCCTTGCTGCCGCTTTGCTTGGCGAGCCTCCCCTCAGTTCCACGTGCTGAGCTACATCGCACCCAAGCTTCGCTCTCTATTTTTCTGGGCTTCAGGACAGGTGAAGTATCACCCAAACCAGCAATCCCTCTAAAAATCCCTCTATACCGCTCCAACCTTTATTTTCTTTAGTTATCTTGTATGAGTGTGTCGTATACACTGTTTTGCTTGTATTTAATAAACATCATTTATTGTGTCAACTTTTGTGTGCTACTTGACACGACACGACCCCGTTGACATAGGGTTCAAGATCTCGCTACGTTACCCTGCCTCTCGTAACGCTAAGCAGCGCTCTGAGCTAATTTTCCCCAACTTTAGTTGAGCACATTTTGGTGTCCCTCCTGGGACCCCCAGTTCACAGGGTAACAGTAACCCTAAAAAGAACTTATCATGAGGTTTTCTTGGCAAGATTTGTTCAGAAGGGGTTGCCTTTGCCTTCCTCTGAGGCTGAGAGAATGTGACTTTCCTAAGGTCACTCAGTGGATTCCCATAGCAGGGCAAGGTTTCAAACCCTGCTCTCCAGAGCTACTGTCTAACTCTACACCATGTTCAACACCTGCTCCATTTAGAAAATATGGACTACGTAACATTGCAAAATATTTAAGTGATATCTCCTCACAAGTATATGATATTTATCAAGCAAATGTACATTTTTAAAAAGGCACCAACACATTGTTATATTAAGCATATGTTAGGGTGAAACATGCAGTTTGTCCCTACATTTGCTTCTCAAATCTGAATATATTCCCATTAATAGTGTTGTCAATGCTCATTTCATGCTAACAAGTAGAAGTAATTGGTAAAACAGTCAGAAAACACTGAACTTTCCACACCCTTACAAAGCTAGCAGCCATACGTATTTCCTCAACTTCTCCCTTTTAAATAATTTACTCATGGATTTCTGGGATCCTTCTTTCTTTCTCTCTCTCTCTCTCATTCTCTCTCTCTCTTGGGGGGATGGAGGTTAATGTTTAAGCTTTATAAAAATTGTAATTCACAGTTATTATAGCCAGAGAAAGAACAGTACTATTAGAAGAACCAAAAATCATCTGGGTAAACTAATAAATTTCAAGAGGTAGAATGGAAAAGACATCTTTATTGGGCTGTTGAAATGAATAGTTTGGGGGCGTAGGCTTATTTATCACACTCATTAGCAATCAAGGGGAAAAGGCTGTTTGGAAAAATAATCAATTGGGACCAAGGACAAATGAATAACAAGGGAGAATAATAAATTCCCTGATTGCTAGGAAGCAAAAGTAACCAGATATTCCTGGCACATACTCCCAAAGACTAGATCATAGAGAAAATCAATTCCTAAACAGAAGGGTGTCCAGTAGCCACAGCAAAATGGATCTGAAGTGAAATTAAAATGTCAAATGGAATTGCAAAGAGCTTTCTCCTATTGCGTGTTTCACCGTGTCCTTTGAAACCTGAGAGTCCCTTTCTTTGAATCAGCATCCACTGTAATAGAGCCCCAATCTTGTGGTGCCATTTGTTTGCTATGCCAAGATATAGTTAGTCACACAACATCCTTAGGAGCATCCACAGCACATCTCTCACTGTTCGGAAGCAATCATTGGCACATCACATGCCTGCCACTGTGACTACAAGGGTAAGTGTTTGTGCATTTACAATGTTTGTTTGTTTACATATTTCTGAATTCCCTTTCTGGGCAAAATAACCTCAAAAAGAAAGCAAGGTTTTAAAAGCTAAACAATATAAACTGACCAGGACTAAGAACAGAACAGCTGAAAATCAACGGAAACCAGTCCTAAATAGAACTGTTTTTACAGTTCAGAGACATAAAGCAAAAATCTGTTTTCCTCATGGAGGAACTTCCACAATTACAGTTCTGTCACCAAAAAGACCCTGCTTGATGTTCCCGTGAGCCTAATGTCTATTGATACGGTTAGTAGGATACCAAGAAGATAATAAATTATGGCAACATTCATATGGAATAGGTTGATCTTTCACATATCCTTGCTGCCAAATCATTTAGGGCTTTATAGTTAAATACAAGTATCTTAAATGGTAGACAAATTGGGTGTCAGGGTAGTTGTCATACTATCAACTGATATAGCTGGTGTACAGTCTTCTTCCTTTCCTCCTTTCTGCATAGTAAACAGAAAGCTATTTTTGCTAGAACGTTCCTTTGCTCATGAAAATCATAGAAGATAAAGATCTGATTTCTAGCTCCCCCCCCCCCAATGATGTATTTAAGTCTTTTACTCCAAATCTTAAGTCAAGTCCCAAGTCTCTACCTTCAAGTCCCAAGTCAAGTCCTTGCAAGTCAAGTCTCAAGTCTGGGAACCAGTGCTGAAGTGGGGAATAGGATCTTTCTTACTTCCCATTTCCAAAGCTGGAGGCTTTTTTGGAAGTGGGGAATAAGATCCTTCTCACTCCCCATTACTGAAGCTTCAAAAGCTTTAGGAGAAAGGATCCTTCCCTGCACTCTGGGGGTAAGTCTTGCCTTCTGCTGTTAGGAAAAGTTTTAGAAGGTTCCTCTGATATACGGTGGGGACAGGCTGCCTCAAGCCCATTGCCTAACATGTTTGCTGTTCTCCTCTGACAAATGGCCCATGCTTTGGCCTTGAGACAGATCGCCACATGACCAGTAGGCAAAAAGAAATGGAAGTGTTGTTCAAAGTTGAAAGGTTTCTGGATGAATACATTATGTTACTGAACCAAGGGGAACAAGACGGTCACTAAAAATACACAAGTCACAAGTCCAGTTGAATCAGTGCATCATTTATTGCTGAGGCCCTTTCCGCACAAGGCGAGTAAATCACTCTGTGGCGTTACTTACCAGTTCTTCTTGGGTCCAAAGTAATGCAGACTTTCCCTTGAGCCCTTCCGCAGGGCTCCTCCATTAGTCCAGGGCGAACCGGAGCGGTGCGAGGTCTTTAGATCCGCACTGCTCCAGCTGAAAATGGCAGCTTCCTGTGGCTTCCGGCTGAAAATGGCGGCTTCGTGGGTGCGGACCAACCGCTGATGCTGGCAATGCCCACAGCCCACCCTCCGCTGATCGCAGGCTCACATTGGTGAGAGTCTGCGCATCTGCACAGGTAAGCAGGAATGTAATGGCGCGTTCCAGAAAATTGAAAGACCTGATTTTTCTGGTCTTTACTTAGCACACTGGAGGACCATTTGGGGGCGGTTTGGATCAGACTAAGGTGCGGAACTAGGTTAAATAGTCCGCACCTAGTCCAATCCAAGGTGCAGACAACCTCTGTGCCAGGACGCCTTGGTCCGTTTTAACATCCATGTGCGGAAAGGGCCTGAGTTGAGTCCAAGTTGAGTCCTACTTGAGTCAGAGTTAATTGACTTGAGTCTACATCACTGGTTTTTTAAAGTATTATTTCAGAAAGTATTTGCCATTTAGGAGCACAGCCTGATACAGCTGAGCAGTCTTTCATTTTCTAATCATCGTCCTTTTATTTATATACATTTTTCCACACAAAAAGACTATGCTCGAGGAGCCTGCAGGGTGTTTAAAAAAAAAAAAGACAGCAGTACATTACCAAACATAATCCTCAACACATTGAAACAGTTCAATAGCAATTAACAAATAGAAAACAGTTCCTATCGGTCGACTTGAACAGAGGGCACTTGAATTCTCCTGGAAACTAGATATTAAGTTAAATTGTGAATTTTAACTATGCATTTTAAATATGTATTTACTGTTTTAATTAGGTATTATTTGTTCTTTTAAATTGATATTATGCATTTTAGCTGTTTTTTAACAGATGTTCTGTTTTCAGCAGATATATGCTATTTGTTAATCTGTTGTTGTTCCCTGCCTCAATCCATGGGGAGAGGCAGATAAGAAATAAATGTTGTTGCTACATTTGCGTTTGTTTTTTTTCCTTGGGGATATCATGATTTAACATTGGCTTTGACTCTGGAAGGCCATTGCCTACATCCATTCAAAGGTTCATTCTCAATTCTTAATGTTCTTATGTTTGTTGTTTGCTATGTGCTCATCAAATCAGCTTCACCTTATGGTGATCCTATGAACGACATACTCCAGGAGACTGTTATTAATAGCCCTGTTTAGGTCTTGCAAATTCCTGGCTGCCGGGCTTCCTTGACTGAGTCAATCCACCTGTAATAAGTCATCTCTTTTCCTACTGAATTTCCTACTGATGATAATTGCAGAACATTATCATCGCTTCACATGAGTCATGTTGTCTTGCACGTCCAAAGCACAACAGCCACAGTTTAGTCATTTTGGCTTCTAGAAAGAGTTCAATTCATGTCAGCCTTTTTTTTTATTTTTATTTTTTTGTCTTTTTGGTTGTCCATGGCTTCTGCAGAACTCTCTTCCAGCACCACGTTTCAAATCAGTTTATTTTATTCCAGTCAGCTTTAACATCTATACTTAGAAATTAGAAATACCATGGCACACAGATGATCCTGATTTTAGTATCTATCTATGATCTATCTTTACATTTGACATCTGGTTCCTTTATAGCTGTTGTTCCAAATCTTAGCTTTCTGATTTCCTTGATTTACAGTCTCCATTCTGATTAATGACTGAGCTAAGTTATGGACAACCAAAAAGATTTTTTTAAGCCACGGATACTGTTACTTCTCCAAGGTTACCTCCAGGTACCATATCGAAACACAAAAACCAGCAAAAATCTGTGTCAACATCTAACAGCCTATTTCATCCAGATGGTTTTAATCAGTCCTACACATTCACTTCCTTTTTTCCCTTAGATTCTCCTGCCTTCTTTGAGGGCAATCTGCACAACCCTAGCTTTGGAATCTGCTTGCAGTATCTGTGGTCCCGATGTCCAAAGCAAGTAAGAAGAGACAAATAAACTTCCTTTGGGTTCAGTTTTGCTGTTTAGATTCTAACGCAACCCAGCCACTTTGGAGCACATGGTGATTTATGAACTTCATCTCTTCTTATGACGGGGCGCTATGCCGATCCGGGGCTGGCCTGCTACTATTAGCAGCCACGTGATGAGGGGAAGAGGGGCAGAAAGCAACACCCTGATCCCCTTTCTGCCTGCCTTTGACAGACGGCGAGGCGATTCTCCCGGCGGGGCTGCAAAAGGATGTAGAAGTCTCTTTGTTTAACCAATAGCGCCACCTAGAGGCTCCGCACCCAAATAGGCTCGGCGGCTTCTGTTCGTTTGGAACCAGAGAGAGCCAGAGTGGTGTGGATGGATTCGGACACAGGGTTCGAATCCCACCTCGGCCGCGGAAGCCCACTGGGAGACCTTGGGCAACTCACACTGTCTCAGCCTCATAAGAAGGAAAGAGCCAAACCCCTCTGAACAAATTCAGCCAAAAAAAAATCCCGGTGATAGATTCGCCTTCGGTTCGCCATAAGTCGGAAAGAACTTGAAGGCACACAACAACACGAAGTGGGACTCAACAGATCCCGACTGGATCTTCTCGAGGTCATAGCGGCACTAAGCACCGTTTTACCTCTTTAACTGCCTTGGCTCTCTCCCCAGGACCCTCGGGATTTGTGGTTTAGTGAGGTCCTTCGAACTCTTTGCTAGATAAAGACCATTGCTTTGAAGGGCAGCTCTCAAGGTATCCTAAGGACAGCAAGATGGAAGACTAGATTCTGAATTGCAGACGAGCGCCTAGACTTCCCCAGATCTTTGTAAGTAGCGATAAATTCACACACACACACATACACACACACACACACCGGGTCTTAAAGCCAGTACTTGCTGGAAAGTCTCGCTCGTTCCCAGGAGCAAGAAAAGTTACTGGACCAGAACTCCCTGAATCCCAAGGTGGCTAGGGAGATGCGGAGAACTGCAGCCCAGAAAAGAAAATTCCCAGGCTCCGATCGCATCTCTCTTGTCCCTCCTTCTCCTCCTCACTCCGAATCCCTCCGATTTTCCTTCTGACTCCATCTCCTTCCCTCGCTTCTCCTTTCCATTCCGCCCATTCCGGCCGCGGTTTCCCGCCGCCGCGCCCTGGCACCCCTCCCTTTGGGTTGTCTTCGCTACTCCTCCCCACGCACCCACCCACTCACTTCACTCCCCAGTTTCCTGAAGGCGTGTTTTTTGGCTCTCTAGTGGGGCTCCGCGAGCCATCAAAGGCAGCTCTGTTATTGAAATAGGAAGCCGCTTCCCCTCCAACCAAAGCCGCTTTGCTCAAGGCGGGAATCAATGGCCCTGTATATGCTCCGCGGACTTATAAATAAATACCTCCTGTTTGCTCGGCAGGGCGGACGCTCTCCCGCCGCCTCTGGCTCTTCGCGGCTGGTTGGAGAGAGCGACGGAGCCTGGATTTTCCAGGGACTCACACACACACCTTTCTGGGCAGCATCTCTCCTTCCCAATAGGCACCCTTCAGCAAGCAGCGCTTCTTCACCGTGACACTCTCTCCATCCGCACTAGACTGCTATTATTCCACTTTCAACATCCTATGGAATCCTCGGGTTTGCAGTTCAGGGAAGGACTATTATTCCACTTTTAACATCCAAAGCCAACAGCCAAAGGCCCCTTCCTGAACTGCAAACCCCAGGATTCCATAGGATGTTGAAAGTGGAATAATAGCACTATAACAGTCCGGTGCAGAAGGCTAACCAGTTTACAGCCTGAAGATGCCGCCTTTGCACAGTACTTACCATCCAACTGTCCTGCTTTAGCAGGACAATCTCAAATAATCCTCTGTAGTCTCACTTTTTCAGATGCTTTTGAAACTCCCAGTTTCTCTGTTCTTCTCCCACCTTCTCTCTTCGTCCTCAGTTGACTCTGATTGCTGCAGACTGAGGGCCTTTTTGCAGGACACTGTTATAGTGCTATTATTTCACTTTCAACATCCTGTGGAATTCTGGGTTTTGTAGTTTACTGAGGCCAAAGAGCTCTCTGGCTGAGAATTCTAAATACCCCTCCCTAAACTGCAAACCGCAGGATTCCACAGGATGTTGAAAGTCGAATAATAGCACTATAACAGCGTAGGGTGGAAAAGTCCTCAGTCTACGCTAGTTGGAACTAACAAACAAGATGCCATTATAGCAGCATTTCTCTACCAGGCCTGCTTAGATGCTTTGATCCCTGTTCAATCAAGAGGAGTATCAAAGCAACTTAAGCAAAAGTAAAGAATCTGGGATTGTGGGCACAGGCTATAGTCCTTCAGCTTGCATCCTGTGACTTTGTCCCAGCTAGCAAAGCCCTATTGACTCACTCATTGAATAGTGAGTGAATCAGCATTCAGATAAATCCAATGGCTCTACTCTAGTCAGAACCAAAAAGGAGATTTAGGCCTGTATTTTACTCGCTTGCAGCATTTACATCCTGGTTTTTCCTTCATTGAGCTTACAGTGGTGGTATAACTTGGTTCCCTTTCTCCCCTTTTGGTATCCTCACAGTAACCCTTTGAGTAGGTCAAATTGTGAGAGAATGACTGGCCCAAGGTCACACAATGAATTCTATGGTTCTGTTTCTGTAACTGGTCACAATCTTTCATCTTGTCTTTTTGGGATACAAGCCACCAAGAGGATCTAAAACAGCTTTCTCAAACCTGCTACCCTACTGATATGGCTTGTTGGCTCAAGATGATGGGCTTTGTAGCCCAACATACCAGAGAGCATTGGGTTGTACTGCATCTAGAAGCTTGGGTGTGAGCTGACCATTAGAAAATTAAACTGTTTCCATCCCATTCATTTTTGTCAAGAGACTGAAGGAAATTGAGCACTCTAACTATATATATTTTCCTCTTTACATGAAGGAACCTGATTGGTTGTGTTTTTAAGGCGGTGTGTTTGACTTTTAAAATTAATATTTTAAAACAGGAGTAGTTGTTTATTTATTTATTTATTTATTTATTTTAAAAACCTTGTAGTATACATTGTTTAACTTGTATTTTGTTTTCAGTTACACTGTAAGCCACCTTGGGCCCTATATTGGGAGACATTAATTAATTATAATTAATTACAGTGGCGAAAAGGCATAGAATATTCCCACTGTAGTCTGTTCTCATTCAGAGTTTGTCACCCTCATTTCAAAGGACGAAGAACTGTAATATTTGTGTAATGTTTGTGTGAACGTAGCCATAGTAAGCATTTTAATGACTGGATCTTTCTTGACACATGCCAGGGACCGTATGACTCACTGAACTTTCATTACCTGAATGTTGGCAGATTGTGGCTTCAAGCGTGAATATGCTAAGCTGTAGAGGCAGGGTGGACTGGAGCAATTATTCTTGCTGTAGGAATAGGTAGTGAATTTCTATCTGTCCCATCATAGCCCATTGATTTGCACCGAACCCTTCACACAGAATATGACTCTAAATTTAATCTGAGTAAGAACAAATATGATCCAATAATGAACATATGTGATCTGGGTTTCCAGGATCTGAGAACCTATGCCTGCTCAACAATTAATTCACAGGATGACCTTGAGCAATAAGCTTGTAGCTATCTTATAAGAACCCTTGCACAACAGTTCCAACATTTCGTACAACTGCTTCTGATTCAAAGTGAATAGGAAGTCTTTATATGATATGTAGGATTATCTGTACCTTTAGCTTCTGCGTAGATGTTTGTCCATCTTGACATGAGCTATGAGGTGATCTTTTTTTCAGTCTTCAAAGCACAGCTTTTTCTGAACCTGGAAAACCCCAATATTCTGTTCATTGTTATTTTGAAAGGATGCATTCACTTTTATTGTAATGGATATATAGAACATGGGTGTCACATTATCATTATCACCTACTTGTACCTTACAGATCTCTCCTCATTGCTTGCTTTTAGATAGAGGCTCTTAGGCCCTTTCCACATGTTGGGGGGGGAACGCCCGAAAACAGAGCTTACTGGCTTTGTTTTCCGGCCGGCCAAGTCAGTCACCATGAGGAGCAGCATGAGTTCGCTGCTCTGCAGTCCTCCGGTGTCCCAAATGGCGGCTTCTGGTTGGTGGAGGCTCTCCACCAACCGGAGAAGCTCGCCAGCCGAAAGCCCGCCCCCAGAAGATCTGCAGGCACGCACTTGCGGGCACCTGCAGATCTGCTCCGGAGCTGGGCTCCAGAGCGGCACGCACTTGTGCGCTCCATGATTTTTAAAAACCTCTAAAAAGAGGTTTTTAAAAAACACGCCACACGACCAGTTCCGGTCGCTCCGGAGTGGACTGAAGTATGGAACTACAGAAAGTAGTCCGCCCCAGTCCACTCTACGGTGCAGAAGACCTCCGTTGGAGGTCGCTCTGCACCGTTTTACTAGCCCGGTGCGGAAATGGCCTTAGTTTCCCTTCTGTACAAATCTAGTCCTAACAAATGAATCAAGAAATCTTGTTAAAACAGAATACTAGCAACAACAAAGAGTTCTGGCCTTTCCCCATCAGACCTGTGACTTACTATTGTGTAAATGTTTTGTTTTATTCTTAAAATATTATTTTAAGATGTGAGTCCTCTTGTAAACATAGAATGCAGCACAATATCAGCACTGTTCTGGCCTCTGCAGCAAAAATTAAGATATGCCTTCCATTTATTTTATGCAGAGGGGATGTTAAGCAATCAGCACTGATAAGGGGCTAAATCCAACATTCTGCCTGAGAACATTCAGAGCTTCCTTCCACTCCTAAACATACTGCAGCCCTTCACGCTCTCCAAAATACAGAATTTATGGGTTTCTCAACTATCTAGAGACATTTTGAGGGTGCAGAAGGAGCTGTGGTGAGCAGAAAGGATCATTTTTCAGTTCTACCATATTCAACCATTTGCCAGTGGTGGTTTGTCATTGGATCCTGTCCCCCAAAATTTGCAGGAGTTTCTAATAATTATATGTTTAGTCCTCAAAAGTCCCCAAAATGCCTCAGAAATGTCTGCAAGGAACAAGGAATAACGGCAACATATGAGTAGCAGGAAAGCTGACCACTATCCTGTTCAAAAGAAAATCTACTTCAATTCTCAGTACAATTAGTATTTAACTATACAGTATTAATCTATGTGGATTCAGTGGTACTTGCATAAAGAGATAAAGATACCAATCTGAAGTGTTGATTTGGATAAATGATAGCTAACTTTTCCCACACTGCTACTGTGTTAGAGAATAGGAAATTTAAAACAGAATAGTTCTTGAAATGATCCTGTTTTATTCCATGTGGTTCAACTTCACATCAGATAAGACAGTCAGATCATCCTGGGAAACAGAGAATTCTTTTGCCCATTACCAGCAGATTTTGCTTATTTCCCCTGCTTATAGTTTGAGAGTAAAACTTGTTTGGGCTATAATATATATTTAATTTAAAAATTACACTGTTCAGCCTTCTATTTCATTTTCACATTTGCATGTCACCAAGAGATAAAAACAAGAAGAGGTGCTTTTACTGCCATGCTTGAAAACATCTGTGGATTAATTTCTGTGTTGAGCACAATTTAGTAGAGTATGTTCTTGGAACCTGAATATTTATTGAATGCAAATACCTCTATTTGCTAGAGACAAGTAAAGTAACACTTCAAACAGACCAAGTGGTTGATGCTAAATACACATCATTTGGAAACAAATCCACTGAGTTCACTGCAGTCTCCTTTCACACAGTACCTATCATTTATTAAAAGTTAGTCAGGACTAGGGTTGTTCTACACATTGCATGCTGCTTGGGCATCAGAGCATATGTCTGAAGGGAAACCACAACCAACTGAAAATTCCTTATGAACATGCATGTTTATCAGCAAGTCTACAGTTTTTCAAACCTGTTTGCTGTATTTATTAAGGTATATACTCTGATGCAGATTTTGGATGTTAATTGTCCCTTCCATGAGAAACCAATAGATAGTTAGACTGCATACAGCCATGCCACCAAACAGAAGTTTTTGCATTTTTTTCCCTTCTGCTGCAAACTCTGCTTCTTATTTCTTTGCTCCTTTAATGACACAGATATCCCTCTGGATCCAATGTTGTCTCCCACAGTATCTGTTAACAGGCCTCCACTACTTTGCATGTTTTCTTCATCAAATCTTTGCTTGGTGTTTTTAAAATGTTCTTCAAAAATCTTAAGAAGTCCTCAGGAAGAAAGAAGAAGTTGGTTCTGTCACTGACAAAGATCAGTCAATCCATGCCATCCGTTGCTTTATTGGGAAGAAGTACAGAGGTGGCATTGTGAGCACTGTGAGGACCACAAGGACTAACTAATCAACCCTGGGCAAATCCAGCTTCTCTTGACAAATGGAACAGGTTTCCAGTGAACCTGATCAGTGAGAAAAGATAATGTGCCTGAAATGTGCCATGTTTTTCTGCAGTGGGTTTTTACTTAAACAATTTATATCTTTGGGCATTCCTTAGTCTGATTAAATACCATTCTCTTGCTTTCACCCAAACACAGTTGCAACAAACCTTTTTGGAATGTTCCTCATATGTTTGACATTAGGGTGTGAGGCAGCTGAATAACTACTCTTATATCTATATATGGACATTTCAAGCTGTACCTGTAGCTTATTAAATAACTCTTTTGTTCAGGGAATTAGATGTTTGTGGCCAAAATGTTGTTTCTGGATCGGACCAAGGCCCTTCATATTTCTGGCCAAACAAGAACAGTACATATTCACATGAAGTCAGTACAGTACTAACTATAAATAATGTGTTCCAACATGGGTGACTTACCTACAAGGAAAAAAAAAGATTATTTGGGACTAGACTATGGCAGTAAACATGTGGTTTCTAAGCAAATACCAAAAAGAATCTAAGAGTTTAAAAATGGGAGCACCAAAGGGGCAAGGGCATCCAATATAGGTGTAACAGCTTGAATATTTGGGTATCAATATTTGGGCTTCAGTAGAGAATACATTTCTGATCCTGTGATCTCTTTCCTCATCTTCCACACTTCCCAATGACATGAGAGTGGAAATAAGATGTACAAGAAAAATCACTTTACTTTTCAAAGCTGATGTCTTAAACAAAAACTTGGATTCAAAATTATACCATATCCATGAAGTCATCAGATGGCATCCCCTCCCCTTTTTCCCCCCACTGGTGAAATGGAAGATGTAGTATAATTTTCTCCCTCTAACAGGATGAGGTAACTCCAAACTGTCACATTTTGATGATGGCAAGGAAAACTGGCAGGGCAGTCCCTAGCCTTTTTCATATCTCACCTCTAACTACACATGACATTAAACACATTTTGGAGAAGGGAGTGCTTGGCACTGTCAGCTTTATTTTGAAGAAAAGTGCCCCATTGGGTAAAGCAAGGTTGTCAAACAGTCAACAGTATTAATACATATGCATTTGGCTTTACTGCAATTTTTTGTGTTTATTTGCTTCAGTCTATTGCACACCACCACTATAAAATCTACTTTGTGGAGTGATTTATACATTCCGTAAATAAATGAACAGTAAATAGCAATCTGAGGCCATTTCCGCACTATGCTGTTATAGCGCAATGATTCTACTTTCAACATCCTATGGAATCCTGGGGTTTGCACCCGGCCCCTCCCGAAACTGCAAACCCCAGGATTCCATAGGATGTTGAAAGTGGAATCATTGCATTATAACAGCCTAGTGTGAAAATGGCCTGAGAGTCAGAGCAGTATAATGGTTTGAGCATTGGACTACAACTCTGGAGCCTGGGGTCCAAGTCCCCATTTGGCCATGGAAACCCACTGGGTGACTTTGGGCAAGTTACACTCAGCCTCAGAGGAAGGTGAAGACAAACCCCCTCTGAACAAATTGTACCAAGAAAAGGTTCATCTTAGGGTTGCCATGAGCTGGACACACAACAAAAACACCAACAACAACTAGCAATCTCTCTCCTTTCCCCTGGCACTTCACCAGAGGCTGAAAAAGAACATGGGGAGAGGAATGCCCAGGTAGAAAGATCTCAGGTGTATGGATGGAAAGAATATTCAAACATATTTGAAAAATGGTTGAAAAACAGGTTTCTTGAATGTCAGGAAACCCCAAGGAGAAGTAAAGATGGGTGAAAATGTCCACAGTTCAGGACTTATTCTGCAAAAATGCATATGGATTTTATGTGGAGAAATTTGTGTTCCTGCATAGAAAACAAGTCCCCTGCCTAGAAAACAACTTTTCTGTGCAGAAACCAAATTTCCTCCAGAGAAATTGTATTTTCTGTACAGGAAATTTGTTTTCTGTCCAAACAAGCAAACAAAGAAAACACCAGGCATTTGTGTGCACAATTTTGTGAATAGTCTTTGAAAACTGCCCAATTGCTGATGATTTTCCTGGGATTCACAGCAAGGAGAAATATTACATAAAAAACTATCGGTAGTTGTTCTTGCCTGTGTAAATGAAATTGATGAAGATTTACATCCCTATTAATGCGCCATGGGGTGGTGCTTCCTTCTTTTTCTTTGGGTACGATACCAAAAAGAATTGGGCCTACTTATCCAAAGGGGGTGAGTGAGGAAAAGGTAGCTTCTCCTTGAAGGTGCAATCACAACATTTGTTCACTCCTGGGTGGTATGAAGGATTTGGCTAGTTGTGCATAATTCCCATCACTATATGGCCCAGAAGGAGAAAACTGGCGACTAAGAACAGAAGGCTTTTACCATCTCCAGTATCTTGTCTAGTCTAGTCTATGCTATACTATAGTGCTGTCCTCAGGGAAGGACAGAGAGAGGAAGGGAGAGAGAAATGAGTGGCAGGACATACTGTGCCTCTAATAAAGACCAAGGGCCCAATCCTCCAAAATGTCCAAGGCAAGCAGAAGAGAGGATGCCAAGCCTCTTTTTTGAACATTTATCTGGTAAGAGATTTCAGGAAGCCTTGCAGGATAACCAGAAGGATCAGGAGAGCTTGGGAGCTTCCTTGTTCTCTGCTGCAGCTCATGGAAAGGAAAAGATGGGTTATTTACTGGTACCTCACCAATCAGCTACTCTTGTTTCACAATAAAAAAGGAGGATTGCTAACCACCCTTTCTCTTTTCCAAATGTGTGTTTCGTATCACATACAGTTAGGCAGATAGTATCAGAGTTCTACACCAATTAGGTCACCTCCCTGACTGGCTGTCTAGACACAGCTGAGAAAATGTGTGTGTGTGTGTGTGTGTGTGTGTGTGTGACCTAATCGCGCAATATATATATTTTGCGTGATTTCAGACGCGCGATCTTGACCAGGCATCGCACTAGCATAACAGACTAGTTCCCAGGCTTAATGGCCTAAAAATGCCAATCCCTGCTGCACTGAAGCGCTGAGGCAAACTGAAGATTGTGACTTGCAGCCCCTATCTGTACCCTTCCGTCGTCTTATCTTCCAGTCTCTGAAGACGGGGATTTGAGACGCGTTGGAAAAACAGTGAAACAGTTAGACTTTATTTTTCCTTGAGGTTTCTCTCCCCGCGCCACCCCTTCTCTGCCCTCGGTTTATTTTTCAACACGCACCATCCCAAGAAGAGGAGGAAGGAAGGAAGGGGGTGGGCGTCGGGAGGAGGGCAGAGCAGCCCGGCCTATGGTGGGGGGAAAGTATCATGTTCTTGAAGGTGTCGCTCTCGCCCTGTCCTGCCAGGGATCCCTTCACAGGCACACCGAGAGAGAGAGAGAGAGAGAGAGAGAGAGAGGGAGAGACTCTGACAACTTGTTCCACTTGGTGGTCACAGCTGGGGCGTGGGGCGGGTGGCGTGAGGGGTGTTCTTCCGCGCCTGAGCCAAGAGGGCAGGGCACCTCGCAAGACCCTGAGGGAAGAGGAGAGAGAGGCACTCAGTGGGACCCGGGGCTCGAAGAGAGAGAGAGACAGGACGAGGCTGCTGCGCGCGGGGAGAGAGAGAGAGTGTGCGTGTGGGGCGCCTCTCCTTCGTTTTCCACCCCTTCTCGTTCTTCGAGGGCGGTTGGGACGGAGCTGCCGTCGAACTGTAACCACTGAGCGCCTTCTTCTTGGAGACGTCCCTCGTTCCCGACGCGGTGCTTCACCTGGGACGCTCTCTCTCCTTTTCAAAATTTTCTCTGGATCGAGACTTTTCTGTCGCCTTTAGCCGGGCGGGAGGAAAAGGAGGAAGGCACTGCAGGCGCCAAAAAAAGAGGGGGGGGGGGCGACGACCTCGAGGCGGACGAAGCTGAGAACACCTTCCCTCCCAGTGCGCGCGCGCTCCCTGCATTAAGCGCCCAACGTCGCGAGAGTTTTTTATTCTGGGGGCGGCATCGTCGTTTTGGAGTAGTGAGAAAGGTAAAAAGAAAAACAAATGTGGGGTGTGATGGGGAGCGGAGGGAGGAGGGAATCCGTCCAGCTGCTCTCTTAACCAGTAGGACCGAAGGCACCCACTTCTCTGTGGGGTTGTCCTAACTTGTGAGGGCTTACTTGAAAGAGACTTTTCTCCACTGGAGTACCTAGAGGTTGTGGCCTCACAACTGGCCGTGCTAGCCGGTGTCTTCTGAAAGCTATAATCTGAAAGAAGGTAACTTTCTCAGGCTCTGGGTGTAGCATGAGGAGTGGTCTACGAAGCGAGGGTTTTGCTCTGTCTTTTCCACAGTTGTTGTTGTTTTTCTTTCCCCCCCTCACTGCTTATCTGCTGAGGAGTCTTTCATCTGATACATACCTCTGATAACATCAGGTAACCTTTTGTAATTCCAAAATAGAGTTTGAAGATGAAAGTAGGGTACTGTCTGGTCAGTATTATACGCCTTCTTTGTTACCACTTCCCTGCCTTCCCCCAGCTTCTAAATTACTTCCTATTCATTCTTTCCTTTCTGAAATCTATTAGTTGCTTATTGCAGCCCTTCTAAGCCTCTTAAAGTGAAAAGAAAAACTGCTTGAGGCATCTTAAGTCAAGGAGAGCAGGTAGTTCCTTCCAAACTGCATGGATAGAATTCCCATTGTCCCCAGCCAGCATGGGTTAGGAGAAGGGTAGTTCAGCACAACAGGAGTAGAGAAACCAAACCAAACCAAAGACAGGCCTGGTTGTTGACTTGAAAGAAATTGGAAGGTCCACAATAACTTCCAAATGTTGATAGGGATATTTGGAATTTTGCACCTGTGCCAGCTAAGTTGCTAAAATCCAAAAATAACTGCTTTCATGTCCTCTTTCTGCATTTGCAAGTCCTTGTTTCACATGTAAACACATAGTGAAAAAGTGAGGGGACTGGGGTCCGTTTTATGACAGCTCTTGAAACATATGGTCAATAAGGCGATCTGCTTCAGAGACAATGTTTCTCAGGGAAATTAGTTCTAACAATGATCCTCCTGACAGAAACAGAATAGGGAAAAGGAAAGGAGTCTGTAGCTTAACATGTCAACAAGATGGGTTGGTCCCTTCCATTTGGTAGTCTTATGAGATCAGAAACTGCTACCTGTATATGTAGACTTATGCACATGCAGAAAGAGTAGACTTATGCACATGCAGAAAGAGAATCAAGGAGCTTGATGAAGCCTGCACTTCTAGCAATTGCCAGTCCACTTCACACATGAAATGTCAGTTATTTGTTCATGAGACATAAAGAGAACACAGCCTCAAATGTTTGCTGTTGCTGGCAAAATGTTACATATTTTTCAACACTTGAGTTCCTCCTGATCACACCTTAAATGGGAAAAGTTTCTGAGATATTCTGAAAATCACAATACTTTCTGTAGATGATAGTAGTAGATCCACAGCAACAGTATCTCAAAATTGTAAAAGGGGCTTGCTTCCTGACTTTTCTGATTGAAATAGAACAAGATAGTCCAGAATTCTCATTCCAAAATGCATATTTTGTTAGGATTGGGTTGAATACATTGCAGGTTTTTCCTGGGAAGTAGTTGTGTTATTGTTGTTCACTACAAATTGCAGGTAAGATGTACAATGAAGTTAATATACATATATATATACATACATATTCCTACAGTATCTGAGAAATAGTTCGGATGTTGTTGGAAGGAATTTTCTATGTGGGAAAGGAATATATTACAGCTTCAGTAGGATGTCATAAAAATCAAATAAACATCTATATGGTTTCCTGAATTCTAAACTTAACTCAAAAATGATTTACCCATTATTCACGTATTAAAATTTGTGACGAAAGCTTAATGGAAAACTAATAACTATAAATTTAATATGTTCAGTCTGTAAGTATATTCAGTTAATGTAAAAAACAAGAAGGTGGTAGCAAAATGAGTTTTGGTCATTCTTGTGGGGAAAAATTCTGTATGATGTGACACAGTACATCTTATAATTCACATTCCGAGAAGATGAAAGAATTGGTATTATGCACTTTTGATAACTATGTTCTCTAAAGCTAAATTTCTTGCTTTCTCAGAAAGTGACAAGCTGACAGAATAAGCTGTTAAAGTTGTGAACCTGGATTTAAACCAATACTAGTCCCTTCAGAGTCACAGCTGCTCAATCTCTTGAGTTCTACATATTAGCATCATATAGTGCTTTTAAATTTGCAGAATGCTTTACAGTATTTTTCTTGTTCATTCCCACAGTTGTAATTCGTTTGTTCAAAACAACACAGCAAGGGTACTTTACACACTTTGTGGTACCTTTAGTTTCCAAGGAAAGATTTAAGCACATGCCTGGCTTTTCCACTGAAATCAGTACATTTTGAATGTTGTAAGTTCCATTTGGTCACTCTCTGAAACGGTGCAGGTAAATTTGGAATCTCTCTCTCACTAAGTATTCAGCTTTCTTGCGTTAAGCCAAGCAGACAGTCAGAGTCACAGTGTAGAACTCATCCAGTGTTGGAATGATGGAAGGCATGTTCCATCATTTTTCTTTCCAAAGCTCTGAGACAGGACACAAAATAAAACTCCCTAGTTTCTTTCTTTCTCTCAGCAACATTGATCTTACATCAGGGTAATGGTGAAATCAGCTTGAGATATTAATGTGGATAAGCTCTGAATTGTTAGCGGAGGCAGATCTCCAGCCAGCATCAAATAGCACAACTTTCCTTAGTTCAGTGAGCATGGTCTATTAAATTACATACTCTTAAAGTGACAAGACTTGCAGAATAAACAATAGGCCTACATTCAGTGCTGAATATGTGCTCTCTTCAAAGAAATAAATGTTAAAACCTTCAGTGATGCAATGAAGAAACATCTGCTCTATGGCACATGTGTGCCAAGAGTCTGTCTTACTAATGAGTCTTTATGCCCATGGTTTAGACAGAATATAATGTTCTTATGCTTGTGTTTTTTAATGAGAAAAGCATGCATGTTGTAAAGTTTTTCACTGGCATGTGGCTGTGTTCTGATTCAGAAGAGGGAGATCAAAATTATAAAAAGGAAGAACCAGAAGCTATTAAGAAGACAATTACTGTAAATAATACTTTCATTATGTAACTTCTAATGGAGTCTGCTTACTGTTTCAAATAGTTTTGTTAAAAAAATAAACTATGATGAATATACATTAATCTAGGCATGAATAGCTCCCCCCCCCCCAAAAAAAAATGCAAATCCACCAGAAAAATAGCACCCTCTGCAATGTTATTGAGTTTATTTTAGTATAGATTGCTCTTAGGTGAATTGTTCAGTTTCCATAAAACTTTAGGAATGCTGATAGAACTGGCATCAACACTTTGAAGAATCACTGAGCAAACTGGCTTGAGTGAGTACCTGAACTATTTTTCAGGTATCACTAATTTTCAGCTGTGATGCTTTATCATAACTGGGCTGAGAGGAGTAGGTATGCAAACTGATCCAGAATCCTTTCCCCTGTGACAAGAAAGGGGGAGGAGGAGGGGGAGCTCTTGCTGCAGTGCCTGTCTAGGTTAGCTGGATCCTGAACCAAGACAAGAGTCAAAGAGGCAGTGTTGACATTCAGTCAGTTGGCCTTCTTAAGTCTCTGCTGTTTAAGAACTTGGCTGAACAGTCATGTTATTACCAGTTGTTCACTAACGCTCCTGACCTTCATCTTCTTTGGCATTTGCAAAGCAAACTCAAGAGAAGCAGGGCTGAGTCAAGAGGAACAAGAATGGACTCTCTGTCTCTCACTTAATGCTGCCGCAACTGCCAAGGTGAATCCCACACCATCACATTCTTCAGCATCAACTGTAATCAGCCATCAAAATCTTAGCCAAGATACCACTCATGACCTGAGTTGGTACCTCTAGTGAGTACCTCTAGTACCTCATCCTGTTTGTTCATGCTCCATCATCGTCTGATGTGGGTGAGCTGTAGACATAGACATGACTGTGAAGATCCATGAGATGGTAGTGAGAGAGTTTTTAGGCCAAAGTAGCATACCATTTCACAGTTGGAATGTATGGGGGTCAGAATAAATGTTCACTGACTCCTTTCACTGGTTGCTGGAACCTCCAAGGTACAGAACCACCCTGGGCATGCAGTGGGTGTATCTCACTGCAGAACTTTTGCATCCCGTCCAGGTTGGCAGCAGGAGCCCTGACAGTGGATAACATGGGCAGAGTGCCAGATGCAGCACGGAAGAGGGGCAGGATTGGCCTAGTCCCAAAAAGGAGGAGGATAGGGAGGAAGAGGAAGGGAAAATGTGGGAAAAGGGCTGCAGTTGTAGTTGCAGCTGCCATCAGTAGAGAGGCAGGAAGAGACACCATGGAGGAGGAAGAGCTCCAGAGTTGTTGTTGCTACCACCAGGAGAGTGAAAGGGAGCAGTTTGATGTCTGGGCCTGAGGGAGGAGATTGGTTTCCCACCAAGCTTGCTTGTTCACTCACTGGTGATTCTCAGGCTAGTCCTATAGATTGCCTGGCACTGCTATAGCTACTGCTGCCTACCTCCATGCTCCTTCCCCTCCTCTCCTGATCTCCAGGAAACTTCTGGTCATGAATGGGCTAGGAAATGGATGGAAGGCTTGTATGAGTTTACAAAGGGGTGAAAAACCAAAACTTAGGGCAAGTGAGGAAGCCAGCAGAGTAAATTACATACAGAGCCTTGGTAATCTAAGGCCATTTCCGCACAAGTCTGTTATAGCGCGATGATTCCACTTTCAACCTCCTATGGAATCCTGGGGTTTGCAGTTTCCGGCCAGCCCCTCCCGAAACTGCAAACCCCAGGATTCCATAGGAGGTTGAAAGTGGAATCATCGCGCTATAACAGACTTGTGCGGAAATGAAGTAACAGCCACCACACAACAAAAAAAATGGCAGAAAAGAATGAAATTCTAGCTAGATGATGGAGGAGTTGAAAAGTGGGACATCTAAAAAAAACAGCTGAGAAAGGGGGAGTCAGACAGTAAGTGTGGCTGCCCCACCCAAACTGAAGAAATTGCAGTGTACAAAGTAAGTGGGATTAAAAAAAAATCTGCTAAAAAAAAAGCAGAGGGACCTCTCAGATTTTATTGGTATTGGGTTTTTCAGATGCACTCAGAGGAGCAGCGGGAGGGGTCGTTGTCTGGATCTAACATAGCACGAATTTAGGTTGTGGTCAGCTGTGAACAGAGTCAAGAAACATGATGGCACCTTATTACTACAGTGCTAAAAGCAACAACACCCCTTCTATGGTTTCTTTTGTTTTTTGGTGCTCAGCACAATGAACTCCCTTTCTGACTATTTGGAATGTGTGGAGTTAAGTGTAGGTGACTTTTGTTTTGTGCTCAGTTATCAGATTGGGATGGGCAACCTGGTATGGGAGTCTGCAGATCTCTAAGTATTTGAATGGATCTGGATTCTATCAGACTTGACAACTTATGCTATTGGCTATAGTGACACCACATAATTATGACAAATCCTCCCTTTCCCCAGCATTTTTCCCCTGCACAGTTGTCAATGAAACATATTATGGGAAAGTCTGTAATTCATAAATGGGAAAGTATTTGTACAAAAGTCTTTTGTTGCAAATATCTGAGCCAAGAACAACAGTACATACGTGTTATGTATTGGACAGAGGATAAGACCATTCATAGCTAGCACCAAGGAAGAAAAGGGTGTGTGTGTGAATGGTGACTCAGCTAGGTTGAATCTGGAGGTGCTCCTCCCCACTTTGGAAAGAGATTCCTGCCTTCATCTCTGCTAAAATTAGCATTCTAATGTCAGAACATGTAAATAACTAATAACAAATATTGAATTATTTAAAATTCATTCCTTTTGCAATAATGAAAGTATAACTAAGCTACGTTGTGACTGTAACTCATTGAGACTGAGTGTCATTCCTGTTGTGGATAACAGTAACTTTTTAATATTATGGGTATAGTTACAGTCATTGTATGATTCCACTTTGTGCTTTGTGATGTGCTTTGCACCTCAGTCTGATGACTTATAACATTCAAAATGTTTTTTTGTATTAACTAGAATTATCCAATAAAATAAGCATTTATTTTGAGTAAAAAGGAAGTACTGGGTTGCCTTTTTCAACTATAATGATAACTAACTGTGTCTCAGGCTTTAGAGTGGTAGCTATGACCAATTACTTTTTAGAAATAACTTTCCAAGCTCTGCCTAAGATAGGCTCCACCAACTGAGAACTGTTTCATAGGCACAACATCCTGTTTTACACATGGCAGATTCTGTTACATAGGAAAAAATCTGGTCCCAGTTTGGGTACAGTGTTTGTTGATATAAGTTTGTCAGAGTACGGAGGCCTTCCTATGAAAATCAGAAAGATAGTCTATCAAAATATACAGAAAAATATAGAAATTTGGGAGATGTTTTAGTGGTTCATTTTCAGTTCACAAACTTCTCTTGTTTCTTTTAAGGAATTATTAGACTTTCTGGCTCCACAGCTGCAGTAGTTCAAGTAGAGTTAGGTACTTGAAAAAGGAGCTTTAAGTAACAAAATGTTCTTTGAGGTAAAAAAAAATCTGAATGTATTTGGGATTTTAATCAATGGCATTTTAGCAGGATTAGAGGAAACAGCTGGCTAAACAAATATTGGGGCAGAGTGGATGCAATGGTATAAATTAATAATGCTAGTCTTTATTTATACCATGAATGGGAGGTTTTGTGGCAGTATGGTATATTAAGCATGGGCATCATATGCCACCTAGTGGATATGACAGTATTTCACGGACATCATTATACACACATACACACACACATGCACACGTGTGTCTGTGCACACACACATTTGTAGCCAAGTTTTCATACAAGTTAAGTCTAAGGAAACATTAATAGCTTTATTCCTTCAAGAAATAATCCTCCCTCTAAAAATCACTGTAATAGTAGTTCAATGTATCAGCAAATTGTTTGCCTCTTTGCTGTGTCCGAAGCATTAAATTATGACAAATTGCTACATGTAATAACAGCACATATAAATCAAGTTTTAGATGTAGCCATCTAAAGTGCCAGCATTCACAGCCAATGCCAATAGAGTTTTCAAAACTACATAACAAAAATGAAGGTGATGGCCTGATAATATTTTTCCCCATTCCATCTTTAGCGGGGGGGGGGGAGCTTCTCTCTCTTTACATCATGTCCCAAACTTCTCTTATTCTTTCTGCATTACTTATCTTCCTTCTTCCTCCCTTCTTCCATGACGACCTTCCTGGATTCTTCCTTCTTTCACATGCCATATTGTGATAAGAAGTACAGAGAACAAAATATATGAGGAAAGGTTGAAGGAGCTGACATGTTCAGCCTGATGAAGAGAAGACTGAGGAGTTACATGATTGTACTCTTTAAATGCCTCGAGGGCTGTCACAGAGAGAAGTGGACAAGCTGGTTCTCTGCTGCAGCAGACCTGTAGGATCAAGTCTAATGGTTTTAAGTTACAGCAGAGTAGATTTCAGTTGAATATTAGAAAGAATGCCTTGACAGTAAGAGCAGTTCAGCAATGGAACCAATTGCCTAGAGAAATGGTAGGGTTTCCTTCTCTAGATATCTTCAAAAAGAGGCTGGACAGCTACCTGTGGGGGTTGCTTTAGGTGGAGATCCTGCATTGAGCAAGGGACTGGACTCAGTGACCTATGAGGCCGCTTCTATGATTTGATTATTCTGTTTCACTGGAAGTCTTCTGGTAGCAGCTAGACAGCCATCTGTTGAAGATTGTTTAGTTTTGCATTTGTTGCATTGAGCAGCGAGTGGAAGTAGATATCTTTAAAAGCTTACTCAAATTCTCTGATTCTAGTGTATAGTTCAGGGGATATTTCTACAGCTAACTGCATCTTGAAGCTTCTGACTCCCTGCAGACTTGCTGGGGAATTCTGGATTTAGTAGTCCAAACAATTAACTTTTCTAAGCTCAGGCTGAGGCCATTTCAGCCCTACACTGTTATAGTGCTATTATTCCATTTTTGACATCCTGTGCAGTTCTGGGGTTTGTAGTTAACTGAAGCCAAAGAGCTCTCTGGCTGAGAATTCTAAATGCCCGTCCCTAAACTGCAAACCCCAGGATTCCATAGGATGTTGAAAGTGGAGTAATAGCACTATAACAGTGTAGGCCAGAAATGGTCTTAGAGTCATCAGCTTCTGTGAATGAAAAGGCAGAAAAGATTGCAACACCAAATTTGAGACTAGCTGGGAAAAGAAATGTCTAAAATATGAATTTCCATTAACTGCAGTCCACTTCAGATGGCACTAGATGAAGTGGACTGTAGTCCATAAAAGCATGTGTTCCAATTTTTTTTCTAACTAATCTCAAATGTGCTACTGGATTGCTTTTATGCTAAAACAGACTAACATGCTTACCTCTTTGAATATACGTTCTTTGAAGGTACAGTGATAGAAAGCACTGGAAGGGCACTGTGGAAGGTCTACAGCTTTGTAGTAAACATTTGTCTCACCTTCCTTTATTTCTCATTTCTGACAAAGAATGTGGACATATTCTGCTTTAGATCAGAGCAAAGGACAGCAGTCTACCATTTGTAAAATTCTGTGATATTTGCTCAAAGCCCATGGCACAAGTCTGATCTATTCGGGATTTAGGCCATTCTGGGAAAAATGTATAAAACTGCTGAAAAATAAATAGAACACTCCATGGAAAGCTTCCTTTGTCTCCTTCACTCAGCTTCAGAACAGGTTGCTTCCCTTTAATTAGCACAACGGAGTGGAAATCCTGAGCATGACTGACTTCACTGAACCCAAACATGTAAAAAAGGCAGTATCAATGGTCTGCCTGAAGACTCTTCAGAGTACTTGGAAAATATTTTGTTTTAACAGCGTGATGTGAAATATCGCTTTAATAAAGTGTTGGTCTGATATATGAGCTAATGACTGAGGCAAGCAATAATGTTGTCTGTCATGAAAAAAGTGAAGCTTACAGATTGGAATTGTTCTTGGTAAAATGGCTCAGCAGATAACAAGTCGACATATATGATTTTAGGTTTCATGCATGGAGAGAAGAAATTTGGTTTCACAAGTGAGAGTTGTAGAGTGGTGCACTTGGCCTTCCTACCTGGCAAAAGGGAGATCTTTTGTAGGGTCAAAACGCCTGGGGCAGTATGAAGCTTTCCATTAAATGCACACAAAACAGTTCTATCTATAGCAGATATAATCAGCACCATTACTTACGTGTCACAGTCTAACAGAAAGTTTTTCTCTTGCTTAGAAAATAAATGTCATCTTGGCATTTTATCTCACAGCAAGAGATCATTATCTTGTCACAACATTATGTTAGCAACATTTCCTTTTGCAGGGATTGAAGATGATTTAAGAATTGGGGTCCCTCTATTTGTCAGGATAGAAGGATAGATAATTATTTAGTAACAGTTCAAAAATGTGGAGTTGACCTCCTATACAAGTCAAATTTGTTGGATTGCATCTCCCATCATCATCTGTTGGCAATGTGCTGGTTGAAGGTGGTGGTCTAGTACACGTGGAAAGTGCCAGGTTATGGAAGGCTGACTATACAGTAAAAGGAGAGATGGATGTTGTAGAAAAAGCTTTCACCCTATGGAAGTCTCTTGACAAAGAATCTGCATTGTAGCTAGAATGTAGTTTAGAGTGTGTTTCCAAGGAGATTGTATATAGTTTGCTTTCTCAAACAGCATTTCCCAGAACCCTAGGGTTCCAGAAAAGATTGTGATTGGAAAAAAAATCAACATATATGTGTGTGTTGTGTGTGTGCATGTATAAATGTGCACACAAAACACATGCAGACATGACCTGTGAATATGATTTTTATGTATGGATTTCCTGAGATCTGAAAATAATTTCAAGGATTTCTTCAGGGTACCAAAAGAGAGAGGCAGAGACAGAGAAAGGCTAGTATAGAGAATTTCATGAATTTTCTAGGGATGCCTAATAGGAATTAGAATTGTTGAAGTAGCATCCCACATTTTCTCTGAGCTCAAAGAAGCTTGCAGTAGAGGAGAATTTTAAGGATTTTTGGCTGCTATTTAAGAACATAGGAAGCTGCTTTATACTGAGTCAGACATTTGGACCTTGCTGTGGTTTACCTTCTCTAGCAGAAGCTCTTAAGGCTTTCAGGTAGGAAACTTTCCCAGTACTCTCTGGAGATGCCAGAGACTGAATGTGGGACCTTTTGTGTTCATTGTGCCTCTTTGATATCCTTGTCATGCAATTCATATTGTTGTTTTTTTACAGTCCAAACATGCCATTTGTGATATACAACCCAACCCAACTATATGTATGCATGTGCTTAAACTTTACATGCAATATGCATATTGGTCTTATCTGCAAACAAACTGTTCTGAGCAGGGAGCTTGTTTTTGCTGTTCTCTCTGATTGACAGCTCATTATTATGGGCTGCACACTATTGTTGACTTATGGTTCTTTGCACAGTGGCCATCATTTCCCATTGATTCACAACTGGTACCTCATTGTTTGCATTGCTGGAGGCTGGTACCAACTGTTACTGTTTTGAAGCTTATTTCCGAAAACCTCACATCACAATGCAACCTATTCATTTTAAACACCAGTCTCATGAATAATAATGCAAATCACAGTATCAGATTTTGTATAGTTATACTTGGGAGTTAACTATGATTATGTGTATTGTTTGCCAGAAGTTGTTTAACAAATGGGAAAAGTGTGTGAAAGGTATTAAAATGGGAATGGGTTTTACAATAAGTGCAAGAGATAAATTCAATGGATAGACAAAGTTACATTAAAAATGAGAGGGAAGTGGTCTTCAGAGGATTATGGAATGGATTTTTTGGGTCTGTTTTAAAAAGGTTTTTTTAAAGAAACCATATTAAACTTTTCAAGCCTGCACAGTTCTCAGTTATGCACACAGGAATGGATCCCCCCAGGATTCAATGACATCCTTTACCCATATCTTGCAAGAGTAGTTCTTGCGCACTTTTGGACTGGGATTATTCAGAATCATACAACATACAAAGTGCTGGAAGGACATAACACTGAAATAGACATTATTTCTATGATAATTATTTCAGACATACACTATTACATCGAGGAAATATTTATTTTATTTCCCAGGATATTGCCTTTAAAGAGCTAAAATTTCATATCCTTATTATGAGGATTATATAAGTGTTTAAAGAACAGCATCAAAACCAAACTTTTCGTGATGGTTAGAATAAATGAAAATCTTCTTCTTCTTTTTTAAAAAAAAAAAAGTTAAATGTAACACATATAGCTACTCAAAATACAACACAGAGTTAGGCAAGCTTAATGCCACTGATTTAAGGCATTGGATTTAAGGTGTTGGATTAAAGTCAGATTCTAGCTATGTTTTGTTTAAAGCTGCAGTATTAGTTTACAGATATGACTTGAAGGCACACAACAACTTGATGTTGATTGTGCTGCCACCCAGTGGTGTACTTTTTTGTTACCTAACACAATATAAAAACTGATAGATAAGAAATACCTTGGCTTTTACACAATAATTGTAATTTTTTAAAAAATTAGATTTCAGTGTTCCCAAAAATTTAGGACAGAATGATAATTCTGCTTACTCATGAGCAAGGTTTTTTCAAAGAGCCTTTTTTCATTTATTAAAAATTAAAGATTTAAATTTGTTTCCCCTTTTCCTCAAATAAATGTTTTTACAGTCTTTTCCTTCTGACAGGTAAGTGGCTTGTTCTCAACTGAACATCAGAGCGATCAGTTATAAAGAATTAGGGTGTAGTAGTCAATACGTACATATTTTTTATAATTTACATATTTGTTTAGATCAGGGGAGGGAATCATGCAGCTTTCCAAATGCTGGTGGACTCTGAGTCCCAGAAGTCCTAACCAGCATTACCAAATGATGAATAACGGTGGGATTTAGAGCTCAAAACCTTGTGGAGGACTGTATCACTTTTATCCGTGGGTTAGACGTTGTAGTCATTGGATCTTATCAACATGCTACATTTCATTGGCAGTGTAAAAGTGAATGGATCATAGAATCATAGAGCTGAAAGAGATGACAGGGGCCATCGAGTCCAACCCCCTGCCATGCAGGAACACATATCAAAGCATTCCCAACAGAAGGCCATCCAGCGTCTGTTTAAAAACCTCCAAAGAAGGAGACTCCACCCCCACTCTGAGGCAGCATATTCCACTGCAGAACAACTCTGAGCATCAGGAAGTTCTTCCTGAGGTTTAGGTGGAAACTCTTTTCCTATAGTTTGAATCCATTGCTCCTTGTCCTAGTCTCTGGAACAGTGAAAAACAAGCCTGTTCCCTCTTTGATATGACATTCTTTCAAATATTTAAGCATGGCTATCATGTCCCCTCTTAACCTTCTCTTCTGCAGACTAAACATACCCAGCTCCCTAAACCACTTTTCATAGGGTATGGCTTCCAGACTGTTCACTGTTTTGGTCGCCCTCCACTGGACATGTTCCAGATGCTAGAGTAGGGATGGGGAACTTTTGACCCTCCGGATTTTTTAGATGATTTCCTTACTCACCACTGGCCATGCTGCAAGTGTTTTGATTCAAAACATCTGGAGGGTCAAATGTTTTGCACCATTGTTTTGATAACTAGCCTGCTTCTTTTTGACTAGTCAAACTATAATATCCTTCGTTAACTTTCTTGAAATGAGGTGCCCAGAACTGGACACAGTATTCCAGATGAGTTCTGACCAAAGTAGACTAGAATGGCATTATCATTTTCCTCGATCTAGACACCACACTCCTGTTGATACAACCAAGAATCATGTTGGCTTACTTGGCTGTCGCATTACACTGCTGACTCATGTTGTCAGGAAACAAATTCACACACACAAATATAACAGTGCAAATACACTATTTATTAGGAGTGTGATACATAGTACAGGACTTCAGTGAGCAAACCGGAGGCAATTAGCAAAATCCAAAACATTAAAAGCAAAGAGTTTCTCATCCCACCCACAAGACACCTTGGAGTTCTGGTTTAGCCTGGCAGTGCTTATCACTACATTCCTAGCTTTGTTTATCTAACAGTCTCTGGTTCTCATACCTTGTTACAAGCAAGCTGCTAATTAACTCCTACTACATGTCCCATAACTAAAATATGGAGGGCTACCCGACACATGTTCAGCTTGTGGTCTTGAATTTTGATCCTGTCCTCTAGGGTATTAGCAACCCTTCCCAATTTGGTATCATCTTCAGATTTGATCAGCATGTCTTCTATTCCTTCATTCAAGTCATTGATAAAGATGTTGAATAGCACTGGGCCCAGGACAGAACCCTGTGGCACCCCACTAGTTACTTCTCTCCAGGATGAGAAGCAGCCGTTGGTGAGCACCCTTTGAGTTCAGTCAGCCAAACAATTACAAATCCTCCTAACAGTAGGACTGTCTAGCCCACATTTTACTAGCTTCTTTGCAAGAATGTCATGGGGAACTTTATCAAAGGCCTTGCTGAAATCAAGATATTCTACATCCACAGCATTCCCTTCAGAATGTGATTGTTTGGAAAATTAACATTTGCTAAATGACAGTTATTTAGGTCATGCATTTTCTGCTGAAATTGTACAAATTCAACAGTGTAACCCTTTACCTGTCCACATGGATATACACCCTATTGAATCCAGTAAGGCTTGACTCAGATTAAGCCAATATATGTGTCCTGTGTTAGATTGCCATTTGAAATATAATTTCTAGAAAGTGAGCTCCGCTGAGCTCAGCGGGATTTACTTCTGAGTAAAGATGATGATGGTGATGGTGATGGTGATGGTGATGATGACGACGACATGTTTATTCAGTTTATATCCTGCCATCCCTCATGACAGCTCAAAGCAACTAATGGTTCTATTTAAAAACACACAGTTAAAATAACAAATAGAGATATATAAAATCTACAATCTAAAACCACAAATTACAAAGTCATAAACTAAAAATATCTATTATCACAAATTTCAAATATCTGCTAAAATGCATTAAATGCAACACAAACAGCAGCAAAGATTTGCTTATTCCTTGAGAGCTTATGCAAGCAGCTGTTTTTAACTGATGCTACAGAGATGAAAGTGTGGAGTTTTTGATGGCTATATGGACTGTCACCTGTCAAGAAAGCTGTGCCAAAAGTGGTCCTATACAGATCACACACAATGGAGCTTCCCCTAAACACTGCTTAGGGATATTGGTATAAAGAAGTGTGGAAAATTGTGATCAATGATAAATTAACATGTCAAATTAAGGTTAAAAAAGGGATAATGAAAAGGAATGACTTTGAAGCAATATGGAAAATATTTGTGGAAAAGGCTTTAACAAAAGAGGGAAGTGTCGCATCTCCACCAGAAGAATTACAATTTTGGAAAGCAGATTAAGCTGAAGTATAATTGGCCCTGGGAATGGGTTCACATTTAGGGTTAGAATTTATGGTTAATAACTGGATCATATATAGTATTATCAGTAGGTTAAATATAGTTGAAAAGAATAGATTTAAGAATGAAATTATTATAGTAATAATGAGTATAAATGAGATTTAGATACCTGAAATAAAAATATATAATCAATATGATACATAATATCTTGAATAAGTATATGATGATAAAGGATCTGGAAAGGAATAGTAATGTAAGGTATTTGTGTTGTAACCTTTCTCTTTTTCACATTTATGTTATTCACGTGGTGTTTTTGTTTTATTCTCTTATGTGTTATTCTTTTTTCTTTATAATAATAAAACATTTTTTTAAAAAAAAACACTGCTTAGGGATGCACTGCAGAAGCAGGAATGACAGGACAAGAGATATAGCACAGGGGATGCTTTCACCAAAGTAAAATCGTAATAGTTCAGTGGCAGTACACAAGCACAGCCTGAAAACCTCTATACTGTCTTCCCAGAATCCCTTCAAATGGGATATATTTCAAGTACCTATTTCCAAATTCTGGACAGCTTAATATCATGCGTCTGACAAAACTGGTACCATCCATGTCATACAATTTATTTGACTATGCATTTGTGAGGCTTCTTGATATTCTGAAATTGCTGGTGTGTTTGTATAATCAGGCAAATAAATTTTTCCATTGAGATGAACTCTACTTACAGTTTGAGTAGTCAAAAAGAAGCAGGCTGGTTGTCAAAACAATGGTTTTGGACCAAAACACATGCAGCATCGCCAGTGAAAGTGAGTATACTCACTGAAAGTGAGTATAGAAGTCATCTAAAAAATCTGGAGGGTCAAAAGTTCCCCATCCCAAGTCTAGTGTCTCCTGGTCTAAGTTTTGCATGTGCACCATGCACTTTGATTATTGATCAGACAGGCATAGTTTCCTGATAAAAGTATAAAAGAACTGGTCCCAAATGTGAAAGGTAGACTATGTAGATCAATAAACAGAGCACCTAGAATGATTTGCACGTCCTTATGAATACCTTAATACATACTGGTTCCATCTTAACTTTTTAGAATTTTTAGGATGTATTTTTTTCTCCTCCTGGATGCTTGAATGATTTGAAAAACAACTTCTCATAAATTTATCCACTGGAAAAAGTCAACATGTGTTTACTTCAAGAAGCAAAAAAATTTCCTTCAAATGTTATTTACATGAAATGAACACAGATCAACTTCAACATCATTGGTCTAATGGGAATTTGTACTTGAGGTTTTATTATGGTGAAGATTTGGCATGGCATAACCCATTTCATGCTCCAATTGCCATTATATGTTTATTCCACTGAGTTTCTTGTAAATGTTGTTTATGACACCACAGTTATTTCTTTGGACATATGGTAGTATGTTCACTCAGGATCTTCCCATCCACTAAATTTCCCTCAGCAATTATTTCTGGCAATGTATGAAGCATTCCAACCTAATTATAGCAATATTTACCAACTGTGCACGCTTTTTTGTTGTTTATTTGCACTGATGAACAAAGGAGTAACATGTATAACTGTAAAGGTTCCTTGTGCAAAATTAGACCTTGTTTTGAATCTTGAAAATAACAGAATTTCAACTATAATATTTCAGGCATCTGAAGGTTCCTTCAGTTAGCACAATGAATTCAAATTAGATATTAAATGATTCCCAGCTTCATTGCAGGTAATTCTGGCTAGGGATGATTGGTGTTGTGCTCCAACAAATCTAGGATAGTGTTCCCAAATTCGGGTCCTCAGAGTTTATCATTTAATTAAGGCCCTCTCACTTCAACCATTATCATTGAATCAATATGAATGGAGGCTGCTGCTCTGAATCAAAAATATTGGCAGCATTTATTGATCTCTACTGACCACTACTGCTCTCCTTCAATTGCTTTTTAACTCTGGATTGCAGCATTAATTTAAATGTTTCATTATTTGTTTTATTTCAGCAATCATTATTATATTGCATCCTAGAAACAGACTGATGAAAAGTTAGAGTTTACAATCCTTGCTGTCAGCCTAAAACTAGAAGTCATTAGGAGATAACATAACGTGAATTAAACGTTTCTATCTGACATAACGAGAGATGCTATCCAAAGAAAGCTGAAGCATTTCAAAGCAGAAAATGCTGACCCTACCATGGTGTTGTTGTTTTTTTAGTTTGTAAAAAAGACGTGGGTGGTCTTATTTTATCTGAAGTGTGTTTTCAAGAAGCACAACAAGGTGCTAAAGAATCAATGCTACAGAGGGACAGCCATTGTGATGAAAGATCTTGCCATTACCAGATGTCAAAGAAAAGATGGAGACGACAACAACTGGTAGCTTCCTTGTTTGCGGGATGATGAATCTGCTCTGGGTCTCAGTCTGAACTTTAAGAAAATATCAAAAATGTTGAACCTATTTTGGAAAGCTCCTTTAAAGTTCAGACTAAAACTGGGAGCAGATTCACTGCCACACTACCATCAGCTGGGAAGAGCTGGAGAGTTCACGTAGTGAAAGTAGCTAGTGGCATTCAACAAAAATGTAGGCTAATGGTATCCTGTTAACCCATGCTGAACAGCAACAACATTCTCAAGGCATAGACATGAAACATGCATAGGAATTACTTGACATAGACAGTGCTAGAGATGATAGGCGTGGGGAAATCCTAGAAGTATCATAATTGCCCAGAAGGCAAGACAGTGTTCTTGAAATTGCCCCTCAATCAATGAGCAAAGAAGAAGAATGGATGCTGGGTAAAAATATTAACTGGGCAATAGCATAATTGTAAGAAAACAAAAAGAGCTTCACTTCTGCTGCTGACTGAAAATGTCTATCAGATAATGAAGTTCATGGGCAGGGGGGATATGATCACAATTTTCAGTCCGTATTTCCATCAGAAGTGAGTTAAAGGTTCTGCTTTTGAGCAGTGTCTAGCCAATACTCAGTGTTGCTATTCCCTCACTGGGCATAAGCAGCAGGGTCACAATCCCTTTTTTCTGCAGCCCCCTCCCCAGAATGCTAAATGAAAGGCTATTTTGGAAGGTTGCGAAACTTTCTGGAACAGATTTTCAGTGCTGGAGAGGGGACAGGGGATAGGCTGAAAGTCCCAATGCTCCTCTGAATGTCATATTGGATTTAGGCCCATGCCTTCTGTTAGGGATACTAATGTGAAAGTCAAAATATATAAAGAAAAAAAAAAGAAAATAAATAGAGAACAGCAGTGGTGTGCAATGCATTGTAGTTTTATGAGCCCAAATGGGCAACTTTATTTTTGAACTAAAAGCTGATGGCATGAAAGGAGAGGATTTGGTGAAATGCCTGGGATGCAGCTTTTGGAATGGTAGGTTTTGGCTTAGACTTTCAGTGCTGTTCCATGGCAAGCCAGCATTTCTTCTTAGAAGGATGGCTTAACTTCAAAGTGACTGTAAACACATTTGGACTGTTTGGTGTGCCTGCTTTGCTTAAAGTAATTATCTGAATGAGCCTGTTTGGAATGTTTCTGGTGCAGGTGCCCCCTTTATTCTTCCTAAACTACAGATAATACAGGAAGAGAGATAACAGCTGCATGACATAGATAACTCCAAGACTAGAAAGGTCGTGATGATATCCTTGAAATACAGATTTCTATTTAAGTACTAGTATACATTATGGCAGCATTTCTGATCAGGCCGTGGTAGTAATATTTCAAATACAGTTCCTTTTCTCCCCTTTGACCTTATGCCACTGGCATTAAGCATTCTTAGAGCAGAATTTGCAACATCAGCAAATAGCAAAGGGAGCTGCATTGCCAAGGAATGTCCAAGCACAGTTTCAAAATTGTGGATGTATACTTCTGAAATCATCACACTCTCTTTGTATAGAAGAGTAATGACATGTGAAACAAACAAAAAAAAAGGTTGCTAGCCTGGCACAGGATGCTGGACAACTATGCTTTCTTTACTGTTGCAAAAGGGATACAATAATAACTACAGAATTGGAGCTCACTGCTTAGCTCCTAATTTCTATCTACATCTAAGTATTTAATCAAATGTTAATCCATTTCTTGGATTTCTGTTTTTTATTGTTTTATCTGTCCTATGCTGGGAGAAAGGCAACATTTACAATAAACAAACCAGCAAATAAATAGGTGGCTACTTTGGATTTGAGAAAGAAAAATCAAGTACAATCTAAATAAATAAATCCACGGTGTTAATCATTTATAAAACTGCTGCTCATTGTTACAGTCAAATTCAAGGGCTGGGACTCTCAGGCCCTGGAGCAAAATCCAGCCTTCCCAAGGTCTCAATGTGGTCCTCAAGGATTTCCCAGATGACTATGCTGGCTTCCTCATGCTATCATCATTTGGTGATTTCCCAGGTTTTCGATGTGGGTTTTTTCCGTCTATTGTAAAAAGCTGAAATGCCTCTCTCAAAGCAGTTAGAACTTTAAGCTAAAATATACTGGCATTTTTTGTTCTCGACATTTTTTCTTTGAGAACTTTTCTGAAATCAGATTTGTCTCTCAGGCCGAAAGCATTTTCTCACACCATGATCTGAATGTTGACTGAAACTTCAGTCCTATACCCAGCTTCTCCAAAGAAAAGTGCAACTGAACTCAGATTACTCCAAAAGGCTTAAGCTACAATATTTTGTGAAGTTATTAATTTGGGAATGGGAATAAAACCAGATCCAACTGTGACAGATCCCCTCTCCAAGCTGTCCCCACAGTTCCAGAACTTTGGTATCTTGTCACTCACCCTGCCCCTCTTCCTCTCATGTTTTCTCCTTGCATCTGGTACTTGGGCCTTAACGTAATCACTATATAGCCCAATGTATGTGTTATTCAGCTTGGTCACTGCGAGCATGACCAGACTCTACCAAGAGTTAAAAGGAACAGTCAGACAAAATTATAGAAAGGAATAAACAAGTTTACTAATACACTATTAGATCAAACGTAACTCCTGAATTATTTAATCATTCCCAGGTCCTGCAGATCCTATTCAATTCTTCTTCCTTGCTGACTGTCCTAACGCTATTGCTGCTTTTCCCTCTCTCTATGACAGCTTCTTCCTATCTCTCTTCTGTCAGAGACAAGTCTCAGTTTTGTATCTTTTCTGCCCTGTAACTCCCCCTTCACAGAATTCATGGAGTTGTGATTGGCTGGCACCAACCAGATTTGCCCAGCTTGTTACCCCAAAACATGGGTGACGCAGGATCCACCCACAATGCCAGTGCCTCTGTGATATGGTGGGGAATATTAGCTCAAAGAGGAGGCCTGCAAGAGGGGGATAACCTTACAAGATCTTTCACACCTGTGTACACCAGCTCTAATGCAGGGAAGAACCAGCCAGAGAGTTAAGAAGAAGCTTGTTTCTTTTATTGGCGAATTAACAATCACACACACACAAGATCCAAGCAGTCTCACAATCACACAAAGCTAACTGAAGGAAAACGGGAGAAAAGTTGGATACCAATAGTTCAGAGCAAAGTGGGTGATATTTATCAATCCAGCAGAGAGGAACTGAAGTGATGTGGCTTAGACTAGGAATCCAAGGGAAAAGTGACAGTCAATACACCAAAAGTACTACGAGTTACCTGGTGAAAAGCCAGGGTTTAAATACTCTTTTTCTGCCCTGAGGGAAGGTATTAATGGCTTTCTTGCAGAGTAGACAATGAAGTCCTCAGAGTGGGCAGTAGGGTCCAGAATTAGCTAATGGTCTTAGCATTAGGTGACAGATGGAAATCATGTTAGCTCTTTAATAGAGGGACAGGTGAGAGGACAAAAGGGAGAGTTCTGATTGACAAAGGTCAAAGACAATCAGCCTTTCCATGGAGGCAGTTTCAGGAGCTATTGTTTCTAAAGGGTTGAGCCATTGAGAGACATCTTCAAATCCATTGCCCAGGGCTTTCGTCACTATGACCTAACCATGCCCTGAGGTCTCGTTCTGACCTAGTCTTGTGATGCACATGTGCAGCCAATTCCTCTTTGCAGCAAGCTTCCTAGTCATAGCAGGATATAATTCATATTTCATGCCAGTTAAATATTTTGCAATTAAACCATATCAAGGAATGGGGGCGTATGGCCTGATAACAAGCTCCTCCCTTCACAGTAGCCAAATAACTAGACGTGATTAGGACTGGCTATGCTGCTTGCATTGTAGCATCCCTTTTGCTGAAATATAGATGATATGTATCTTATTTCTGTACATTGTGCTTTTAGCAGTTGCGTTTAAATACATTTTAAACTGCATTTGTACATTTCAGATTTTATTTTTATCTGTTTTAAAATTGTGAAATTTACACTTTATTTTGCCATAATCCATTTCTGTGAATTGCAAAATTTCAATGATATTTTAAATGTATATAAATGATGAACAGGACTGGCCCTATCATTAGACAGAGTGAGACAGTCACTTCTGAGTGCAAATGCTTGGAGGCAGAAGTAAGTTGCTGGAGAAGAGAGCTGTATGTTATACAACCTGTCCTGTACCTCCTAAACTAGTTTTCTGCCTTCAGATATAGTGGAGAAAGCCCTTCTATTGATGATACTGCACAAATGTTAAACAGCCAATGTACTTGGGTTTTATGTATGGAATAACAGGTGCCCCATATCGGGCCGGCTCTAATGTTAGTACTGGATTTAGCTGCAACAGGAGAATCTTAGGCCCTTTCTGCACGAGGCTGGTGAATCGGTTCATGCCATTTCTTACCAGATTTTCTGGGCTCGAAACAAGGCGGACTTTCCCTTATTTCCTTCTGCACAGCTACTGAGTATGTTCCATTCTGATTCAGAGGAGTGTGAGTTCATAAATCCACACTGCCTCTGCTGTGGCCACTCCCACTACTCCCCTCACCTCGCCCTGTCGGCTGTGATTGGCCCCTTTTTTTTTTGCATGGTTTAGTACGTCATTGCGTACGTGCATATGTGCGTAAGCCCCTACTACCCCCTGGCCTCTCCCATGAGCCCTCCCCTGACCACCAATTCACATTGGTGCAAGTATACCTGTCTGCACCACTGTGAAAATACGAATTGGATCGATCTGGAAAATTGGAAAACCAATTTCTTCTGGTTTTCAAATAGCACGCTTTACCACCACATGGGGGTGCATTTAGTCAGAATTACATGTGGAACGAAGGTAAATATACCAAACCTAGTCAGCTCCAAGGTGTAGAAGACCTCCGTGGCAAGATGCATTGGCCCGCTTTAACAACCGCATGCAGAAAGGGCCTTAAATAAGAGATTACTAAGGTACTGTGACTTAACTCTTTGAGGTTTCTATGTCTAACAAAAGAAAAACTTTTTTATTTGTACTATAATTGGTGAATTTTACCTATAAGCACCTTAAAGTTTTTCCAGATGTAACAGTACACAGACTCCTTGATAAACTCAATCTTCTCTGCCCAAGAAGGGGGCCTGTGGCCTCACAGAGGACAAAGAGAGCTTGAATCCCAAGAGAAGTTACTTTACTGCTGCTAATGGAGTTTAGGTTTTACTGCCATTTGTCTCAGTCCTTACTTGACCAAGAAGGGGAATGGCCTCTGCCTGCTTTAGATCCCTCCAGACCAACTTAACTACAACAGAAGCAACATCTGATAAAAATATAGGCCTATGACTCTAACATTGCCATTTTTCTTCTCCTGTGTGATTTTTTTAAACATCTTTTGCCTGATGAAGAAGCCAGGAGAGTTTCAAAAGCTTACATGCTGTATTTCGAACTGCTTAGTTGCCGCAAATAAGGCATCACTGTTTTGTGGATTTGGGATTTTGCTGTATTTTGTCATCAATGGATTTGACTCCGATTTTTGGATTTTTTTTTCCTTTTTATGTAATTTTTCCTTTTTATGTAACATTAAGTATGTGTTTGACCTTCAGGTCCTAATGATTTTTCTTCAGATTCTACCCATTTTAAAAATGGCAAGTATTTGTGTAGGGCAAAACTCATAAAATCTTCACATAGGTAATCACATGTGAAGATGCATCTATTTCTCTGGGTGATTCCTCCCAGAGCTTAAACTGTGTAGAAGAAACCCTTAAGAATAATTCATTCTTTACTCCTGAATCCAACATGCAGATGAACTCCTATTAACGCCCTACATTGTGACTTGTTTATTTACTTATTTACATATGTTGATGAAAACCAGTTATAAAAATCATAATTAAAAAGGAATTTAACTTGCCTTAATAGTTATGGTATACCTTCTAGCTGTCCCAGTTTGGCAGGAACAGTCCTAATTAATCATCTGTCATCCCACTTTTTAAGCTGCTTTTTAAATATCACAGTTTCACTCTTCTCCTCCCATTTTTCCCCCTTTTTCCTTGGCTTACTTTAGCTGCTGCATACTGAATTCAAAGTGCAAAAGTAGTTTGCACTCAGTTAACTCAGCGAGGAGGAGAGGACAGGAGAAGGTGGAATCTTAACCCTTCCTGTCTACTCAGGTACAAGCAAACTGTTTCAGCCTCTCCTAGCCTCTCCTAATAACTTTTGCCATCTTAACAGCATTCTAATGTTGCTTAGCCACACATATCCCCATTTTCATCTGTACAATTTTGGTGGTGATGTGATGGTTCTGATTAGTCATGGCTTCCTATATGTGTACATGCAATAACATGATGAAAAATGTTACATGCAAAAAGCTCAGTGTGCTGGTGGGGAGCACTTCCCATATAAAGAAGGTTTCTTGTTATGAACTAAAATGTTTGAAGCATCTCTTCATTAGTAGAAATCAGCCAGACATATATTTTCTGAATTGCTGCCGGGCTAGAGAAATAGCAAAGTAACACAAATAAGGAATTGCAAATATTATTTTCTGATTCAAAATACTTGCCATTCTTGGATGAAAATAAATCCCACAATGGAGTTTCTATAAATGGATTCTGTATCCCAAAATCGTGATTCCACAATGGAAAGAGACACTTAATTCTCTGTGTGCAACACCATAATTTTTCTCAATAAAATCTAATGTAGTTGATATAAATAGATAAGTTACAGGAGGTGAACGGAGGTTGAAGTATTTCATCTTAAAATAAATGTTTCTGCCATTTATCATTTAGACATCATTATACAGAAGAGAAGATAATTAAAAATGCAGGCCATATCATTGAGGATTTCCCTATTTACACATAGTGTGCGTGTTCTTGTGATTCTCAGCATCCCGGGAGTAATCATTTGTTCTATAAATTAATACTGGCATTTTCCAGTAAGCACACACATTTCAAATTCTATCTATAGGCATGGTCATTCAGAAGGAATGGTGCAAAGCTGCACTGCAGAGTCTCTGTTCCTTTTTTGAGCAAATTTGCTCAAGGTCAAGGAGGAATATGTTACAGCTTCTGCATAGTATGGATCATTTTCTGTATTCCCTGTAGTGGAAACTCATACAGCTAATCTCTTTACATTTGGGACACACCTGGCTGAGCTAGTGTTATCATCCTGTGCTAATCTCCAGTACCACCTTGCTGCAGTGAATGCAACAAGGAAGGTTAACATAAAAACAGAGCAAAGATGCAGAAGCATCTTTCTGAACAATATTAGGTAGAAGAAAGCAGATATATGTGGAATTCACTAGGAAATTAGGTTTTGCTAGACCACTACATCATTTTACTGCTGAAAGAAAAAGAAAAAAACAGCAATACCTACCTTCTCATCAAGAAAAGGCTGGAGGAAAATGGATAAATCAAAAAGACAACACACCATTACCCTCTGGACATGGATATGGTTCAGTTAAGCACACCAGCTTTTCTTGCACACCTTTTATGTTTGGTTTGTCACTCTGCTGCATTTGATGTCTATGCTTTGAATTAAGATAGCAGATGTCATGAGCAGCAAAGAAAGGGAAAAGAGAAATGGGTTGCAGTGGATCCAATTAGCTACTCTCTCTGTATCTAAGGGTAGTCATATGATAGCCTCCAGCAAATAGATGATTCTGTTAAAGAAAGGGACAACTTGTTCTTCAATGCAATCAACATAAACTGTGATGGCGGAAGAACAAATGGCATATCAGTTTCTATCACTTAGTTATTTGACAATTTTAGGATACTGGAAATTTGCCTAACATCCATCTCTCCTCCCTGCCACCCACTTCTCTCTTTTTCTGTTTCTGGAATTTCTGTTCTACTTTTCTAAAAGGTAATTAACATAGCTTACAAATGATGCTAAGATTACAGATTGTCATAAATATGGTAGTCAATTCAAGAATCCTTGGTCTTATGGACAGAGCCTATACCTGTACAAAGGCAGCTGTGCTGGTCCATGAGAAGGAAAAATAACCAAGATCTACAACTTGGCAAAAATAATGGGACTAAAAAGATTTGCACAAGTGCTTTTCAGCTTTCAAACACTCCACAACTCTTTATCAAGCTAAACTTATGAAAAATTTCAAAGAATTCAATGACTCGCATGCTTTTATGCTATTTTAGTTGCTTCTAATAGTGGCATTGCCTGGCTCTGTGTGTGTGTGTGTGTGTGTGTGTGTTCAATGCATGAACAGTGAGTACACAGAGAAACCTTTACCAGTTCTGCTGAGATCTTTTAATTGGAGAAATGAGATTGAATTTGGGAGCTTCTCTTTTACTCCAAATATATGTAGAAGACAAAGCCAGTGAGTTTGATCTTGGAATCATAGAATCATAGAGTTGGAAGAGGTCCTATGGGCCATTAGATCTAATCCCTGTTCAATGGAGGATCTCCAAAAAGATTCATGACTCTTTCTGCCCTCATTCAGACCAAAATCTGAGGAGGGCTATACTGTACAAGCTTACATTGTATTAGGAGTCAGCTGCTATTGTTCAAACACCAATGGAAGAAATGTAATTCATTATATACGCTCAGAAGAAACCCTAGTCTTTTATCTATTTGTACTGTAACTAAATAAAAGTCCATGTATTATTTTAAATGCATGGAACACTTCTCCTGAAGACAACAGGATGATTGTATGGATATTTACTAAAAGGTAAGCACTTCCCTACTAATTTAGGACAGCAGAACTAGTCATTCCACTAAGCTCTTTAGCTCATTTATGTCTAGTCTAACTGGATGCATATCTTGATCAGAGGCATTTCCCATTGTTAGGGAAATTGCTTTGCTTTAACTGGACCAATCAGAGATTTAATCCAGGAGCCTCTGTATAGAAATGGTATATTCTGTCAGTGAGCAAGTAACTTTCTCTTCTTGTGGGCACATGTTCAAAACAATATAGATAGGGGACTATGAATATACAGCCCAAAGCTGTGGTCCAAAGAGATTTCTAACAGGCATATTTAAACAAGGTTAGCCATGCTGATTCCAATGAGACTGATCTGGTCAGATACTATATACTGTTTTCACTGCTTTATGGAATGTAGCCATTATGACTCAAGGCTTTCCAACAGATTTTGGAATTCATCCCTGAAAACCATCTGGTGGGAACCTCTAGCTTCAAGCCAGAGCATTTTCTTTTGTTCCAGAATTTCTCTGATACTTTTTCTTGAAATTCTGCTTTACCATGTGTTCTGATTCATGGGGCATCTCTTGTTCACCCAGTCCTTCCTTCCCTTCCTCTATGGATACATACTTGTATCATGCTGGGTTTGAATCATAGCATGCACATGTACTCACACAATGACAGACATCACAATTTTTTGTAGAAGAAATTGACTTCAACATTAATACCTATATAACAAGGTAATAAATTGTCAGGATAGGCTGCTTGGGTGGCATGGCATTACAAATAGGAAGACAAGTACAGTAAGTTTGCTACTCATTTTCTGGAGGCAATTGCCATTTGATAGGGTGAGCCAGTGAGTATGATGCTTAAGTTGTTTGATTGGGGAGTTCCTTTCCTCTGCATAATAGTTTTGTTTTTGTTTCTCTGAAGAATCAGGGTCACCCACAGTTGCAGAAGCACAGGAGACTAATACATTAATAATATTTTATCCTAGGAGAACATGGCAGATGGATTTCAGTCCTATAACTTGTGTGGTTTAAATCACAGCAATGAATTTGCTAAATGGACAGTTGACAGCAAGGGGAAATTATAACAGATAGACAAAAAAATTAATTTAAAACTGATAAAAAAAGCTTTACTGAAGTGTGTTTAGAGTAGGACTTGCTGCTGAAATACATTGACAGTGGATATTGGATATGTTTTGTGTTCTTAGTGTATTTTAGCCATAATTTTCTTTAAATTGTATCTAATTTGTACCCTCCTTGTGCCTGGAGAGGGGTGGATAACAAGATGATGATGATGATGATGATGATGATGATGATGATGATGATGATAAAAAATATGCGTTTGGATGTTCTTGTTTCAAAAAGGATAGTGTAATTTCTTCTCAAAATCAAAAAGAACAGCAACAAATTCTGGGACTTTCTGGCCTTTTTAATCATTCAATCAAGTTCCATTGATTTCATTGGATCTATGCTAAGTATGACAATGTCTGGATCCAACCCATTGATTCTGAAATCATTTCCAGTACCAGAATGGAGATGAGAATCTGTTCTTGCTTTCCTCTACCCCAACTTTCTTTCATGAGCAGCCCACTTGTATATTCCGGGGGTGGCAAACTTTTGCTATTGTTGTTGTTAGATTGTAGGGAAGGCGGAATCTTACAGATTTACAAGAAAGCACCCAGACATCTATGAGTCAATTGCAGTCAGCAGATTCCATTCAGGCGCAAGAAACAGGCAGTGAATGCCTGGTCGACAGAAGTCTTAGCTTACATCCTATGATACTGAAAACAGAAATAACAGAAAGTCCATTTTCACTTTGTTGACATCTGGACATTAGAGTAATTCATAGGAGTGAACACGATAGACTGTAGAGAAAAATTACTGAAATTACTTCAGTTGTGCCAGGCATATACTTACTGATAGAAACAAAGCCATTAGGTTAAAAATGATGTTTGAATTTCATTTATATCTTGCAAATATGTGACAGTTTGAATCACTTCAGCACATTCACTCAAGTGAGGTTTAATACGTGTACATTAAGATTGTAAAACAATTATTCTGTTAATGGTTAATCCTGATTTACATGAACTGCTGAGTCTTTAGCAAATTTACACATTAGTACTAGTTTATCTTTTTTCTGCGCCAGCATTGTAAGACAGTGATGTTCCGTTGACTCAGCAGCTACATTATTTCCTGCTAGAACAAACCTTATGAGCATATCTCACTAATATGGCAAGTTAGGTTCCAAACCACTCTCTTATAAAATGAATATCACTTTAAAGTGAATCACAGCCTTTTTTTTTTCACTTGCCAGTCATACAAACACATATTTATGCTATAATTTGTTAAATGTGCAATAGTGCTGGGCCTAAAAATGATGCAAAAGTAAAAATAATTTACAAATTTCCGTAACATCACACTGAGACACAAAGTGTAAAAATGCTACAAACAGACTAAGACCATTTTAGCCCTACAGTGTTGTAGTGCTATTATTCTACTTTCCACATCTTGTGGAATTCTGGGGTTTGTAGTTCACTGAGGCCAAAGAGCTCTCTGGGTGGGAATTTTAAAGACTCCTCCCTAAACTTCAAAGCCCAGGATTCCATAGGATGTTGAAAGGGGAATAATAGCACTATAACAGTGTACTGCGCAAATGGTCTAAGTGTGGCCATTTCCTCACAGGGCGAGGGAATCGCCCCGTGCTGCTACTTACCAGGTCTTATGGCTCCCCGGTCTGGTCCAGGCTGCTCCGGAGCAGTGCGTGCTGGTCGCTCCGTGCTGCTCCGGCATCGAAAATGGCGGCTTCTGGTTGGTCGAGGGTCTTGACCAACTGCTGAAGCTTGCCAGCCTAAAGTCCACCCCCGGCAGATCTCAGGCTTGCATTGGTGCGAGCCGGCAAATCTGCACAAGGGAGCAGGCTCACACTGGCACGCTCCGTGCTTTTGAAAGACCGAAAGAAACAGGTTTTTCAAAAGCACGCTGGACACCACTTGGGGTCATTCTGGAGCAGGCTGAGGTGTGGATCTACGTTAAATAGTCCGGACCCAGTCCGTTCCCAGGTACAGATGTCCTCCCTGGAGGACGGACTGCACCGTTTCAAATACCCCGTGCGGAAATGGCCTGTGAGTAACAGAATGGCACTATTCTGTATAATTGAAAAGCACTGTATTAGTGAAGTGCTCAGGAGTGAAGTGTCTTAAAGTGAGGTTCACCTGTAGGCCATTGTATTGCAATTTTCAGACAATTTTATTCAATTAGGTAATAACATAGGATTTATGTGACACTAAAAAAAATAAGCAATTTACTATTTCATGAACTGTTTTCTGGTTGTCAGAGAAGTCTTATAAGACACATGACATAGGAAACCAGACAAGTTATTTATTGTCATTCTCAAACAGAGACAAACCAACAAGAAATTTCCTGTTTTCACGTGGATACAGCTAAGCCCATTACCACCTACTAACTAAAATACCAAATGAAACTATGCACCCATTGAGATATCCCTTCCAGATATTTGGCCAATGGATATATTCTGTGGGAGAGCAGGGGAGAGAGGGAATGATTGGGATGTTGTTTCCTGTCTCCACTCAGAATCTCCCATACTTTCATCCAAAAGTCTGAACTGTGGATACTAATGCATACGTAGGATTTACTAGGTTCACAGTTGGTAGAAAAATCCATGTGGATATAGACCTGTATAATAGATACAGTCATCCCTCCACATTCACTAGGGTTAGGGGCACAGGACCCCCGTGAAAGTGAAAAAAAAGAGAATAACTCTAGGCCCTCCCAAACCATATTTAACACATGAAAATGGTTTCCTTTGAGGCATCAGGGCTCAGTGGTTTCCACCTTGGTTTCCTTTGAGGCATCAGGGCTCCTGCACAAGGCAGAAGTGGCTGGCTGGTGGGGCTTACTGCCACCTCCACTGCTGCCCCACACCATTTTTAATAGAGACTAACAAGCCTCATTCACAGTTTCTCAGTCTCACAAGGCTTGCAGTCTCTATTAAAAATGGCACAGGGAGGCAGCAGAGGTGACAGCAAATAATTTGTGAATAATCAAATCCACAAAAGTGAAACCTGCAAATGTAGAGGGCTGACTGTACCTTAAAGGCTTTGTTGGGATGTTGAGATGAATGCTTGGACACAGACCTCCGGGAGCTGTTTTCCTCTCTATTTTCCTTGTGCACAGCTTCCAAATGTTTGCATAGAGACAGTGTTTTGTAGTAAGATAATACTAGGTGCTATAGGCTGTATTTCAAAGGAAGGAACTGGAAAACCACTTCTGAGTATCCCTTGTCTAAGGAAACCCTATTCATGGGGTCGCCATAGGTTGACAGATGAAGGCACCCACACACTATGAGCAAAAGGCTTTGCAAATGAAACTCCCTTCATTGTGACAAACAAAATGACTTGTGGCTACTTCTAGACAAAATCAGACAACATGGTTTTAATTTCAGAGGGGTTTATTTAGTTTGCTAAGATCAAAAGCTGTTATCTTGAGTCAATTAGATGAAAAATACAGAATATACAGTATGTGTGAAAACTGAGAATGTTTACAAAGATCTGATGCCTTCAAGCTGGTAAATATTTCATTATTTTGAATATATCCTAACCTTCTCTACTTTGAAACATTCCTGTTTGTGAAGCATACATTTAAAATGATGAGAGAAATTCATTGTAGTCAGATTTTCTTATAAGATACCCAAAGAACTGAACAGGAGTTTTCATACAGTGCATTTACTTAGTTGGAGCAGTTAAAAATACATAACATGCACAACAGTTTACAAAAAGACTTCAGATGAATGAAGAACATTTTACAGAAAATAACACTTTTATGTAATTCTAACTATTTCTCAGTATATCTTGATATACTTCAGAAGAAATGTTTGAGAAAATACAAATAAAACTCTTAAAGCTTAGCATGCAAGTGTGTTCGTAGTCTGAGTAGCACTGAGTAGCAGTCAGTAGCAATGAATTTGTTATGTTGTTACAGTGTTTTAGTATTGTTATTATTGAAGATGATGTAAGGCTAAGCTTCAAATAGATATGTCTGTTTCAAATAGATATGTCTAGAAGGTCCTTTTTGATCACACAGGTACACACAAATTCATTTTACTCATTTAGTATTTTCCTGTTAAGTTCTCTTCTGTCTGACACATCTAGACAGGAAATTTATCTTTTTTTCCCTCAGTGGAACTTTGCATGACTAAATTATTTACCTAGAAACTCCACAAAATTGGGCCTTACAATTTTTCTCATGCTGGTGCCATTTGCTACATGTAAAATTATTTAAAACCACAGCAGGAGGTTCACACAGTGCAAAGAGATGCACTGTTCTTCAGTGATCTTTGCCAGCTGAGGTGTTCTGATGAGTCTTAACCGGTTTGACTCATATTCTGGAAAAGACTGTGTAAGTAAAATAATTTTAGATTCTTAACATTCTGCTGGTGGCAACTGAACAGCACCAACAACTTTTTTTCACATGTTGACTGCATGAAGACTTAGGCCCAAATCCTATACAAATCTGCTTTGCAAGTGTAGTTATGTAGGAAGAAAAAAAGTAGTGGTACACAGTGGAACATGGCAGCAAAGAAAAAAGTGAAAGTTCCAGCAACAGAATACAAAAGAGGCTGCACATTTTCCTCAGAGGCACAGGCAATTTTCCAAGTCCCTCCTCCCAAACTGTCTTGGTCCTGAGAATCCCTTTAAGCTGTGCAAATAGACAAGAAATGGGCTAATCAAAGATATGCTCCTTCTCCTATTGCTACCATGGCTGCCAATACTGCTGTTCCACTTCCACGAAGATTATCAAATTACTCATGCTATAGAGCAATTTGCTGTGGTAGGATCCTGGTCTTACACAGTAACTTTTGCAGTACCAACTATTTTGATAAACCTTATCAAAAGCCTTTGATAAACCTTAGTGTGGCATACTGAACAGTCATCCTAGTGGCTTAAATGTTCTCATTACATTGTTCATCAGCACTATATGATCTCTCTCATGTTTAATGCAACCTACTTAAAAAGCCATAATAGCTCCTTTTCAGGCATTCAAGAGGCATGCGATGAACTAGAGCTTGGAAATGTTACCTCTGGATTATAATTCCCAGAATCCTGCAGTCAGGTGGAGGGGTTATGGCAGCTGTAATCCAAAAAGTCATGGCAGTCCTGAATCAATACATTTCTGTATGGCAGAAGCAGAGACCTTTTTGGCTTTTTTGGCCTTTTCAGATATTTCAGCATCCCCAGTTGCAAGAGTGTATAGGACCTAATCCTGAACACCCAGAGAACTTCACTTTACTTACATAGGCATTGCAACTGGTCCAGACAGCAGAAGGCACAACATTAGATTAGGTTACCGCAGGACTAACATTAAGGGTGTGCTCACTTTCTAAAGTGTAGCACATTTCAAGGTTTCAGTCATTTAGTTTATGGTGTGTTGAACCAATTGGAGTGATCTACAATCAACAAAGATGGTGGCTATTTGTGCGGTTCATGAACATAATAAACCATATCTGACCTTTAACTGAACTCCAGAACTCAAGCAGCTAAATGAGCCCATGAAACTGAAGGGAAAAAAACATAAGGGCATGTATTGGAGAAAGTTTGGTATAGTGGTCTGAATGTTGGACTACAGCTCTGGTGACCAGTGTCTGAATCCACCATGGAAACCCACTGGCTGACCTTGGGCAAGTCACACTCTCTCAGCTTCAGATGAAGGCAAGGCCGCACTTTTTTTTGAACAAATTCTTCCAAGAAAACGTCATGGTAAGTTTGCCTTAGCGTTTCCATAAGTCAGGGATGACTTAAAGGCACACAACAACAGCAACAACATATATCAATGCTTCTCCCAAATCATGTCTTTTTTCCATTATCAATGTTTTGTTTACTTATAATACAGATGTTTGTTTGTGCTTAGCTTAGATTTAAAGCACCACTTGAAGGTCAGAATAGGCTGTCTGTTGAACAAATGCTGAGCTGTTAAATAGACAGACAGTGCTGAAAAGTTCACTATGTTTCTGAATTTCATTGAGGAATCACAGTGATTGCTGCTAGGTTAGCAATATCTTTCTAGCAGTATTTGAATGACAAGCCCTAAATGTCGAAGTTTGAATTAAATTTTTCCAGGCTTACAAAAGGAGCTTTACTAGTGAATGGGCAGTCAAGACTGCTGAGTCTGTTAAACTTTTCTTTCCTATACTGTGAATATAAACCAAGGCTCTATTATCCGTGCTATGTTCTTTGCTACATCTGACCAGTTTTGTGTTAACTTGCACAGCTTCCTTCACTGAAGTGAACTTTTCCTTTATTTTTAAATAATGTTAGGGTGGATCTATCAATGCATACTTGATCAACTATGCAAGAACAAGGATAAAGACTTAATCAGAATATTGTATACTCTGGTTCTAAGTAAATCACTCTGACACAGGGGTACCTTTGGTTATTATTGTTGTTCAAGGCTGAGAAAAACCGTTCCTGGAAATTACTGAGATGTGGATAGCTATTCTTCAAAAGCAATTCTTGATCAAGAATTCTTGCATCTGATGAAGTAGGCTGGAGTTCACAAAAGCTTATACCAGATAAAAGTGTTAGCTTTAAACTGTTACTGGCTCATTTTTTTTCCTTGCTCAAGAAATACCCTTCAGCATTAAAAACAATTTTGGTGACTAGTCTTATATCAGATGAATAAATATTCTGGCAGCATTGTTTTCAACAACAGCTCAGGCTACTCTAGGTTACCATAGGCATTTAGTACCCTTCGCACCCCATGCACACAGATGTATACGCATACACTCTTCAGCTTCAGCATTAGAGTCAATGACACTGATTTATCTCATTACTGATGATATCCTAATTCATTGTTTGTATTGTACACACCAGTACAGAATTTCTTGTGATGATGTATGGCATAGAATTTCTTTAAAGAAATAGAGAAATAAGACATGCAATGAACCTTCACTGTCTCATTTATCAATGAAGTTCTGGTTAACACCAAATCTCTTTGTGGCTTTCTGCTTCTTCCCGGTGAGGCAGTTCACCTGAATCCACATTATGGGCTTCTCCTACTGCTTTCTTAGGAGCCTGCACCACACAAAGGACGACTGCAGAAAAGGTCCACAGTTTCAGACTGTACTGCCCCTCTTGTGAAATCTCTGTGGTCTTCTGGGGTGGGGTGACTGTCTCCCCACAGACGTCCTTCCCCATGTGTGCAGCCTTAGACTTGTAAAGAGAGCCTGGTGAGAATTTCAGACAATGGGAATGATGGCACAGGTGCAGCAGACCCTTCCCTCCTCTTTCTCCTCCAACTTCACACAGAAGAGATGAGATCCAGTCACAAAGATTCCCCTCCATGCACGTGATTAGCAGCTTATTAGAGAGGAATTTATATTAGTAATTTGCAAATGCTTAAAATGTTTTGAACTCTTCCTTGAACATTAGGGATGTTGGCCTTGTCCTGAAAAACAAGAATTAGGATGAGAGTTTTATTATTTGCAGGAGGGGGGGGAGACAATTCATTGTTTGATATACTTCTTGCAGCACTGAAGACAACTTAGGTGAATAGGAGAATTACTTTTATAAAATACTAGCATATATACCGGCACTGCTCGGGATTTTATTTTCTCATAGGTAATACTTGTTAGAAAGATTTGAGATCCTGTGTCTCTAATCCTCCAAACTGTCTTGTCCAGTACCTGTAACTTTTCCCCATATTCCCCAATCCAGTTTCTGTATTCAGAGTTGTTAACTGGCATCAGTCTTTCACTTGGGAGCATGTTCTACTGAATATGGTGGGGGTGGGACTTCTGAGTAAACATCCATGGGATTGTACTAGTATAGTAAAGTCATTTGCCCTTTCACTTTTAAAAAGATAAGAGTAAGAGAGCTGAATAAGGGAGCTGCAGATAATGCACTGTATGTGGCAACAAAGTGAATGCTATTAAGGTAAAGGACATTTCATCTGTGCCAACAGTGGATGGAAACATCTGTCACTTTTTTTTTCTATATTTTTTAAAAATCAGGTTTTTTCCCTCAGACCTTCTTCTTAAAGCAATCCTACAAAAATGAACCACATGAAATTCTCAACCATCTACACCGTCGTAATTCAAGTGATACAGCACTCCCAATGTGGAGAGGGTCATGTTGTATTTGCCCAACACAGGATGGAGGAGCCTATCGGGGTGACTGAACGCACAAGCATGAACACTCAAATCTCTCTGCCTGGATAACCTAATCTGTCAGTTTCACTTTGTCTCAGATTCATTTTTCTAAATCTTAAGTTTATTCTGTCAAAGGAATGAAGATATTTGCAAATATTGCAAAGTTGTTGTTAAAAAAAAAGACCTAACCAAATAAAATTCAGCTAACTCCAACCTGACATTTTGATTCTTCATGAGACTGTCATTTAAACATTTGCTCATGGTTCATATAAATTACTGTTCTTATGGTTCCCAAGAGCTATACAAATTATTAAAGAAAAACATAGTCAAGTTTCCTCCTAGCACCCATTATGGAACTAAGAGCCAATTCAGGAAGAACACTTTCAATTGATGAAATGGTTCCCAAAGGAATTAGCTTGACTGTAACATTAAGTACTGATTTACATTCCATGCAAATGGATCATCTCTGTAACTTGCTCTTTCATAAACCCATTAACTAATAGTAACTGTGTATTAATTCAGTCATAGCACTATTTACTATTTACTCAAATTTACAGAAATAATTTATGGCTTTGATTGCTTTGATAATTATTTTCTGTTTGCTGAATCTCATTGTAGAAAAGGATTTGAGAATGCCTCTGCCAAAATTTTCTCCAGATCCTGGAGTTAAGAGCCAGAATGGTGGTCTAAGCATTGGACTCTGGAGACCAGAGTTCAAATTCCTACTTGGATGTAGAAACCCACTGGGTGACTCTCAACAGGTCACATTCTCTCATCCTCAGAAGAGGGCAAAGGCAAACCCACTCTGAACAAATCTAGCCCCATGATAGGGTTGCCTTAAGGTTGTGATAAGTTAGAAGGGATTGCAAAGCACACCATATGCTGTGGTTAAATTTACAGGGACACCATAGTGTTGCATTTCATGCAATAATTAAGTAGGGAGATCCCCAAACAATCATGATGTGGGATAACAGGGTCATCAAATGAAACCAAAGCTATCAATATTATTCCTTTTGCTCATCACTAGAAAAACTGGCTTGTTTCTATTTATTTTGTATTGTTGTGACCTATGAATTGAGAATGTAGAGAATTTGAATGTTTTCTTTAAAATTTTATATATAAATAGTTCTCCATGCTTAAATTATTGAAAAACCAGGTGCAGCGTATGACTTTCACTTCATAATTAACAACTGAATGGTAACTATTAGAAGCGTTTTAAATGGGAACTTTGTTTTTATACACTAACGTTAAACCATGGCCCTTCTTTGCTCTTCAGTTTCCAACCGCTCTTCAGAGAAAAAGGCAACACCATTTCACCAAAGACATGAAAAATGAAAAACTGATATGCCAAATGACTGGCCCAAAATCAAACCAAAAGAAGAGGAAGGATTTCAAACTGTTGCTCAAGAGACTGTAAACTTGGTATAATATACCTGTGCATTTCAACTTCTTGTATTACTGAGTGCAACATATTTCCCTATTGCAGTGGCAACATTTACCTGACAAAATATGTTCTGATAAAGCCTACTCCAAAGGGACTGCTGTAAGTTGTTGCCAATGGAACAAGATAGTCTGAGACTATAGCTGGGGTTCTGCTTCATCTTGGTGGGGTGTAAATCTCCATGAAATTTACATCTGCATCCTTTCCTCATTCTACTTTTCTGCTCCCCATGGTCCTTTAGTGGCAGGAGGGGGGAGCCAGGTAGCATCCAGCCGTGTTTCTGTAGCTAGACACACAAATAAAATGTTATCCCCTTAAAAATCAAGAGGACTTCTGGGACCTTGCCTGTCTGCTTTCCTTGACCACTAAATGGCCATGGGAGTGCTTGCTGGTAGCAGAAATATAGGCTGGGTGTACAGTTGCACCCAGTGGTGCAAATGCAGGAGTCACACCAGCCTATAAATAAAAAATGCACCACAAAATAAACTTGATTTTTTAGCACCGTTCTGAAAATTTTCCTCTTCTTTCTCTTTTTTATCTTTAGCTCTGCTCCTCTTTTGTTTCTTAATCAAAGTCAGCCAAAATTATGTGAAAATGATCTTTGAAAGAAACGTGTATTGAAATCCACTGTCCTCAGTTATTTGCATTGCTTGTTTCTACCTCTGAAACACTCTGGAGTTATAGCCAGAAAATAATCTTGGCTTTCTTGGTTTGAAGACATAGGGCCTTTCTGTACTACACTGTTAAAGTACTATCATTTCACTTTCAACATCCTGCGGAATTCTGAGGGTTGTTGTTTACTGAGGCCAAACAGCTCTCTGGCTGAGAATTCTAAATGCCCCTCCCAAACTGCAAACCCCAGGATTCCACTGGATGTTGAAAGTGGAATAATAGCACCGTATCAGTGTAGTGCCGAAAGAATAGTTAATTTACATTCTTATACACACTTTGAAGAAGTTTCTGTTATTCTCATGGGGATCAAGCAGATTACACTGTAAAACATTCAGGAATGTTATCAATTCTTGAAAGCAGGAATGAACAATCCCTTTACCCTGTAGGCCACATTTCATGTCCCTTGAGCCACATAAGCAGGAGCAGAGCAGTTTAGGTCCCTCTCCAGCTCCATCACATTTGCATACAAACAAACATATGTGTAAGCATACACATCTCACCAGTCGTTCAGGCATTCTTCACAGTTCACACATGCTCTCATTGCTCCTGCTTCTCAACTGATCCACATACTTTCAAACCATTCTTTTCTTCCTGCATGGGCAAGGAGACAGTCACACCCTCCTCAACTCAGAGAGAAGGTCTTCTAAAGCAGAGACCCAGTAGGCTTTGTACTTTCAAAATGTTCTCTTCCTGCTTAATTCTGGTTTTTTTAAGCAAAACAAAACAAACTCACAAAGTTGCTAGCATTACTCTGTGTACAAAATGTACCATCTCAGTAATGGTGCAACAGTAAACAGAAAGAACAATTGTAATCAAAAAGCACGAGACAGTGAAATCTCTCCCTGTCTACTAGGATGGCTAAGTTCTTCTGTGTCTTGAAATGGCTTGAGGTCCACACAGACCATCTGTTTGTTCCCATAGGGCTGTGTCCATTAGTCGTGATGGGAAGATATCTCCTTAATTTGACATAAGCAGATACTTGAGACAGATCTAAATAAGTATATAATTATAAATTGATTATATATTTATATTATTTCTTTATATATGTGGGATATATGTGGTAGAGTCTCCTTCTGTGGAGGTTTTTAAACAAATTGGATGGCCATCTGTTGGGAATATTTTGATGGTTATTCTTGCATGGCAGGGGTTGGACTTGATGGCCCTTGTGGTCACTTCCAACTCTACAATTCTATGATTCTGTGTAAATAAAGATGATGGTGGTGATGATCATCATCACCATCATTACCCTTTTTTTAAAGGTGGCAGTACCAAAACTGTAATACATTTATTAGGGACATCCACTGGACAAGACTGTTCTGTGACAGATTTTTTAAAAAAATTGGCTTTCTTTGTTCCAGCTCTGATCAATTTTTATTGGATACTTTCATTTTATTTTTTAACAGCACCAATCGTATGCATCTGTATAACCCCACTGAGTTAGATGGGACTTACTCCTAGGCACATGGGTGTAAGTTCAAAATTATTATTCTACATTTCAAAATGGGTTGTGACCAATATCAGCCAGGAGTGCTTCGTGTTGGGAATGCTTTGATGTGTGTTTCTGCATGGCAGAGGTTGGACTGGATGGCCCTGTGGTCTTTTCCAACTCTTTGATTCTTGATTCTGTGATTCTATGACTTCTGGTGAGCCAGAAAATGTCAGCTGAATGTGCACAACCAAATTGTCATCTGACCCCAGGATCCAATAGAACATAAGAAGCTGCTTTACAAAGTCAGATTATCGCTCCGGCTAGCCTTGCACTGTTATATATGAGTGGTAATAATGATTCTTCTGGGTTTGGGGCAGAATTTTTTCTTGCCTTAAAGAGGGAAATGCTTGGTTTTAATTGGCAATCTCCCACCCAGATCAGACCATGCTTAACTTGCCATATCACACGAGATCGATATGTCAAGGGATCGATGTATGGAACAGCATCCTACAGTAGAATGTGGAAAAGAGAGTAACCCCTTCTTCCTCCTGGAGTCCCAACACCCTTCCAAAATTTTTTATGGAGAAGAAATAGCCCAGAGCCAGTTTTCAAGTGGAATGGGGAATGAGAAGACAGACCGAGATAACCTGTTTAGAAAACAGAGGAAGAGAAGGAAGGGAAAGTCCTGTTGCAGCCTCTAGCAGGCTTATATTGGATGTAGACCTGAGTGCAAATGTCTCTAAGCACTGCATTAATCTCAGTGGAATGCCTATTCGTTATATATATCAAAATATATATCAAAAGCCAGAATGGAGCTTAGATGGGCAAAGCGTAATGTGCTACTCGTATAATATAAATGAGCAAAAGAAATATTTTGAGTCTGTGCCTGGCAGTTTCCAGGAGAGTTTGAACACATGTTTGCAGACTCTTCTCCCCTTCTTGAAGTGTTCTTGCTCTCACAGACTTGTGGATATTATGCAAAAAGCAATATCAGGAATGCATTTATGCACATAAATACAACTTACATATGCCAGCCTGTTACACACCTAAAACACAGTTTGCAGAGATAAATGTGTTACTATAAAACGCATCTCTCTCTGCTACTGTATTCTAGGTGTGTAAAGAATACTCACAAACTTTATTGTCCTTCATGAGAAAGAGTATCTGGATAGACTAAGATAAGATGTTGAGAAAACAGTCATTCCCAATGAGAGGGAATTTTTGTTTTGTTTTGTTTGCATTTCAGATCTTTTTTTGCGCAAGCCCCCATGCATTTTACACAAAACAGTTCTGTGCAGAATATATTTTCTGCAAAGTACATGATCTTCTGTCCAATAATTCTTTTGCACAAAAAAATTGATTTTGTTTAAAGTACAATGTTTTTTGCACCACTGATTTTGTAAAAAAAAAAGTCCTGAAATGCAACCACCACCCCCCCCAACAAAAGACAATATAATCTCATCCAGTGGGGAGAAAACTCTTGAAATATTGCATTCTAGTGTGTAAGAACAAACTACATTCCAGGTGGGGTTTCAAGAGAGAGAAAAAAAGTAGTTTAGAAAAAAACAAGGCTATATGATGCACTTCCCTGTGTAATCTGAGAGTATGTTGAAGCAAAACAGGAAATGTGAAGAAATAAGGGACAGTTTTGGTGCATCTCTCCGGACAGCTCTTGCCCATTCTTAATTCAAACAGGAATAGTCCCGTAGTAAACAAACATATGTTGGCACAAATCTAGCCCAGCATGTCTCCTTTAGTCCATGAAGCCAAAACTCTATGTGTTCAAAACCCACTGCATCCATCACTGGCATAAAAATCAGTGACTGTAATGGAAACTGAAAAGTCTTTTGAACACTGTGTCTGCTGGAAAAGCAAAACTAATTACAGCCAATACACAAACTTTTCCTAAAGGGGATTGTGACTCAGAACTCTTGTGTTCAAATAAAGGGTGACTTTACCATGTATGCCATCAAATATGTTTTCTCCATTCTGTTTCAATTCCTAGGATAGCAATCTGTTGAGATTGGGAAAAATAAATATGACCAGCCCTGCCTAAGGCAAACTATAGTTGGCTAATATAATCTTGAGAGAACAACTCCTAGTCTTTTGACAGACTAAGGAGAGATAGGGTGGGTGTTGTGGTAAAAAAAAAATCAGGGGGATATTTATTTGTTGTAGCTTTTAGGAACCCTAAACAAAATCAAAATAAGGCTTCAGAATTTTTCTGCAACTGCCCTCAAGAAATAACTTACAAGTTGTTTCATATCCATGGACAGACATACAGACAAATTCCTGTTTACAATTCTATTTAGCAAAAAGTTACTTTGCTAAATTTACACTGGCCATTAGTGATATATTATTAATGTACTACTTTTGAATTTTTTTAAGAGAACACAATTTAATAAAATTGTCCCAGAATTGCCTGAAATGATGTTAAAAAAAGTGTCACACTATACAATCATAGCACTATGATTCCAATTTAACTGCCATGGTTGAATGCTATGGAATCCTGGGATTTGCAGTTTAGCAAGTAGCAAGTTGGCTATACATCTGTGTCATTCCATTGCCTGCCAGCTGCACTTTAAGGATAACATAGAGTACCAAATATTAAGCGCCATCATCAGTTACACTGATATATCTGTTGCACATTGCTGGAAATGCATGCTGAACTGCCTGAGGTCCTACCTCCATCATTTCCTTTTTGGCCTGAGTTACAGTGATTCTTCCCTGGGCAGCAATGCAGCTGACATACTCCTGCTGCAGGGCAACATCATGGAGTGGGACAGGATGATGTTGTATTGCCAAAGGCTATGGCTGCAAGAGCCTTTGTATCTACTGCTAAACAAGTAATGCCTTGTGAGAGTGGCAGTTTGTGGATTAAACTGTTAAACAAATTAAGTTGAGAGTAGACACTGTCTGTAAAATCAAAATTAGACTTAACTTTGCTCTCTGTGTTTGCTTTGTGCCTATCCTAATTTTCAATACAAACCAAGGTGGTGGGGAAGGTACGGTGCATTTTCTGTGTTACCCCTATTCTTTCTTGCCTGCAGTGTTTCTTCTGGTCACAATATATTTCCATGCACATTTTGAAAGAAGAAAAAGAAAGAAATGAAATGAAATGAAATTAAAATGATGCTTCCAAAGAATGTGATATTCTGAAGCCTCTGCATAACAATTCTTGCATTTTGTGTCTTCTATCTCTTTTGAGTCTTCATTTGTTTAATTACTCCTCTGAAGGCTGGCAGAGATTTCCCCCTGCAGCACTCAGCAGCTATGCTGACTGCAGAGACCCTACCTGGCACACAGTTTAGTGCGTCAGCATTCTAGATAGAAATGAATGAAAAATCAATCAGGGCAACTGCAGTGGTTGAACATGCAATTCTAACCTACTTTGTGCATGGTTTTCAACATTTCACTGTAGACTAGATTCTAAAATGGTAAGTGTACCCAAATAAAGTATGCATTTGCTGATCAGCCTCTCTGTTGCTTAGATTGATGAAGACACCACACTTCTTTGCTAAGTAAACTAGGATTTAAAAAAAAAATTAAAAAATCCCTGAATTATTATAATATATACAGTTATGGTCCATGAGTTATGCTCCATGATCATCAGTTGGACGTAGATGGAATGAACTCAGAGTACTTAACAAACAAACAGACCAAAATCCATTTAACACTTCAGAACCACAGGGACTGCCTATTTCAACTTAATGATTTGAAGAGGACAATTGCCTGTCTTCCATTTGTGTACTTGTAATGGAAAAAAGTAATTTATTTCATGTGTCAACTGATTAAGTGTCAGTTAATACTCTGTGCAGCAAACACACTGATAAAGAGGCTAATTTTTAAATGTGTTCTCTTGAAAGTCACTCATTGTTATAAGTTTTCTAGCAGAGTGGGTTAAATCTTCATAGAGCAATGAGAGAATGATGGGGCTGTAACAAGTTGTGCACTGCATCACTGTTAAGATTTCCACATTTCATCAGCTTCTTTGTGTGTGGTACTCTCACAGTGAAGAAGATTCTTGGACTACAAAAGATGAAGAGTCTACTTTTTCTGGTGCTGATTCCTTTCTGCTGGGCTGACTATCATGCTGCCAACTTCACACTGGAGGATGACAGAATTATTCACATCCATGGTAAGAAAAAGGAATTAAACACTAATTGCAATGCTGTAGATTTGCTACCTTTTCTCTAAAGATTAGCTGCCTTTGCTGCTATGTTGCATTCATATACTATGAACACTGAAACTTGCAGTGCTTTATGATTTTAACTGCAGTTCTTCAGTATGCAATCCGGCAATGATTTTTCAGTCAGAAACACTGTTTGCTAAAAATAGTGCATGCATATTGAGAACAGTAGATAAGCAATTGGTTTATGAAATACACTTGCTTTACTGCAGAATAAATATGATCTACAGCATATCATACAGGAGAAGCCCTTCGTCATACCACATACTGATAACCGATTGATTAGACATAGTATTAAAAAAAGATCAGTGGACAACTCAGGCAAAATAAAAAGTAGCTTACCTCACTAAATAGATGACTTTCCACATAGCTTTCATTTCTATAAAAAGGTATGTAGCCTTGCTGCATAATTGTGTATATCCATTTCAATCCTAAGGTTATGGTTGGCTGTATGAAGCTCTGAGGCTACAGTGGAATGCAGCTGTTTTTCAGTTCCAGCTTCAGCAGCTGAGGGTCATCCTGTATGAAGGAAGCCAAAACATTTGTTAATGCAAAAGTGACAGGCAGGATAAAAGACAATGAGCGTCTCTCATTTGTATATATTACATTTTGACAACTGAAATTATGCAGTCTGTGGGTGCCGTATAAAGTTTGGATGTCTAATGCTACTTTCCTGGTGTTCGTACTTTCCACAAACACATGCGCTATGCTACAGTTTGATACAAGAAGAGGGGTTTAGCATTTCTAGTTCTTTTAGTGGGGACTTCCAGAGCCCAGCGTCTCTAGATAGGAGATGCTGTTTTCAAGGTCAAAAATAAAACTGGACAGGATTGGTGGAGCAGTGGTAGACATAAGAAACGAACTCATGCTGTTCATGCTGGAAGATGTAAGCTATCAGACTGAAGACAGATGAACTTTATGAAAGCCAGGGTATTATTAAGTGGTCTGTTCCTAAGAATTCAGCTTTTGTTTGGATTATATTGTTTTCTTGATAACAGTCCCTTTGGACTATTACTTTAGTTCTTCATACCAGCAAAAGATCAAAGATTGCTTTATATATGAAACCTTTTCTAAAACTCCAGGACTTTTTAAAAATAAGTTAATGACAGCGTGTAACTTATGCATTGGCTCCAGAACATGTTTCCTCAACATGGACTTTCCTTGAGGAGTCTGGTAGAGACAGAATTAACAGAAAAGAGCATCTTTGCAGGAAGCAGTACTTGAATTAAATGTTAACTGTAACTGTAAATTACCTTTAACTGTTTGTATTGCACTGACCATTGTTTTGTGGCAAAGAAAACTAATGGCTATCTCATCTTTTGTTGAATTAATGAACGAAGCATAGAGCAGTGGTTCTTAACCTGGGGTCCGGGGTCCACTGGGGGTCTGCGAAGGCCTCACGGGAGTCCACAAGCCCTGCTTCTGGATACCAACAGCAGCAGCAGCAGGAACATGGCAGCCAGGGAGTGGGGTTTGTAGGTGCTGAAACTGCTCCTTTATTTGCAAACTATGACTCTGGAGACCAAGGTTTGAATCCCCACTTGGCCATGGAAACCCACTGGGTTATCTCAGGCAAGTCTGTCCTGTTTTCCGCACTAGACTGTTATAGCGCTGTGATTCCACTTTCAACATCCTATGGAATCCGGGAGTTTGAAGTTTCGGGAGGGGCCAGCCCCTCCCGAAACTGCAAACTCCCGGATTCCATAGGATGTTGAAAGTGGAATCACAGCGCTATAACAGTCTAGTGTGGAAATGGCCACACTCTCTCAGCCTCAGAGAAAGGCAAAGGCAACAAATCTTGCCAAGAAAACCCTCATGATAGGTTTGCCTTGAGTGTCACCATCAACCAGTTTTCAAAAGGGAGAGACATGATAGGTAGAAAGAAGCTCCCCTGTCAGCAGTAGTTTGCTGTTTGCACCTTCAAGTCACTTCTGAGTTATAACAATCCTAAAGTGAACCTATCACAAGTTTTTGTTTTGGCAGGATTTGTTCAGAGGAGGTTTGCCTCTGCCTTCCTCTGAGGCTGAGATGATATGACTTGCCCAAGGTCACTCAGTGTCTGAGCAGGGGTTTGTATCCTAGTCTCCAGAAGCCTTTAATAAATGAATATTTGGAAATTATAATAACTACGTATTTAACTATTTGTTAGTTATTTAATAACTAATTTTAATAACTGTTTAATAACTGTTTCAATTGAGAGTTGAGGGTCCCAGGCAAAAAAATTATATTTGCAGGGGGTCCCCAGTAAAGAAAAGGTTAAGAACCACTGGCATAGAGGATGTTACCTATTAAAAGGTTACTCAACTGTTTTTACAAAATAGGACAAAAGTAGTTATACTTTAATATTCATTGTCCTTTTCAACCAAACCTGAAAAGTGCAGTAAACTAGAATTGAAATTTCAATTAGTAATTAAACACCCAAGAGCTGCTAATCAGGTACAAACCTGCAGCAGCTGGAATGAACTATTTTGGTAACATTTCCAGCAATAAGAAAATGATGAACTTGTAGTTTAAATGAAAAAAAAAAGCATGTGCAGTATAAAACTAGAATTTGGAAGAATTACTTTCTTGGAGTGTAACTCCCAGAATCCTCCAGCCAGAATGGACAATGACCGTATTAACAGGCTGATTTGGGAGTTGTAGTACAAAATAGTGATTTCCCAAGTTCTGCGTAAAACTTAATGCTCAACTATTCAGTCCGTTCCCATGGTTATTTCTCATGTAGCTGTGGCTCTGTGCCCTTCCTCATTGAAGAGAGCTTCTGAAAGAGAACTGAGAGGGCGTGACTTTTTCAGAAAAAAAATCACCTTATTTAGAGCTTATTCAAACAATTAGGACATTGTATATGCAGGAAGTCAACAACCCAAAGGAAGCAGAATTTAAATAATGTATGGATGCCATAGAAAATAGAGAGAGAGAAGGAAATTATTCTATTATATTGTATGGAAGGACGTGGAACTAACAGCATGTGCAAAACAAGGCAGATGCCTCAAAAGAGGAAATTATTATCACTAAAAGCAGACAGGTCACTGGAGTGCTCTGCAGCATGTCCATATCTACAATCAGTCTTTTTTTCTCTGTGTGTGTGTCCTTCAGCTTCTAGCATTTTTCCATCTCACACATTTTAGCATGAGCAGTTTGACAGTTTTCCAAAAAATATTTGTAGAAACAGAATTTGAGAGGAGTTCATGGCTAGAGTATTATTTGGAGCCAAATAATAATTTATGCTTTTCAAAAAAAAAAATGCAAGCAGCAAAGAATGATGCAAAGATATGGATAACGTGCTCAGGATTGCATGCTGTTTACCAAAGTCGACAGGCTGCAAATCACTGTAAAGAAAGGAAAAAAAGACTCATATAGCTACACCAGCTGCCATGCCCACAGAGTCCCTGGAAACTCTGCTGCCATTGCTAATGTTGGGAATAAAAGATACTAGTTAGCAGGAAGCAACAACTTACTAGCCCTTCTGTATCACCCTGCTGAGTGCACAAGGTACTCATGTAGAACACTCAAGTAGGCACTCAGAAAAGGATTAAAGCATCCACCCTAGCATGTGGCATAAGAGAGCTGAGCAATAAGCCTTCCCAAAAGAATGAACTGAGGCCATTTCCACACTAGACCATTATAGTGCTATTATTCCACTTTCATAGAATAATATGGAATTCTGGAATTTGTAGTTTAGAGAGGGGCCTTTGTTCTGTATGATGGTATGGAGTCTGCATTTTCATTTTATTTGTTTCTATTTTTATTACATTTGATTTATATCCCACCTTTTCAAAATGAGATACAAAGTAGCTTACAACATGTGTTAACACAAAATAGCTAAAACAATATATGGTACAAAAGTTTTAAAAACATTAAAGAATCAATACAATTACAATGTTATTTTAAGATATTAATTTAAAACAATTAAAATACACAAATCACTTATTGCATGTTAAAAACAACACAGGCATAGCACATCCTTCTATCCCAACCAGTTAAAGGTCAAAGGCCTGTTTGAATAAGGAGGTCTTGCCCTGCAAAATGAAAACAGAGAGGGGAGCAACCAAGGCCATTGCCACACTACACTGTTATAGTGTTATTATTCCACTTTCAACATCCTGTGGAATTCTGGGGTTTGTAGTTTACTGACTCCAAAGAGCTCTCTGGCTAAAAATTCTAAAGGCCCCTCCCTAAACTGCAAACCCCAGGATTCCACAGGATGTTGAAAGTGGAATAATAGCACTATAACAGTGTAGGGTGGAAATGGCCCAAGCCTTCCTCAGGAGGGCGTTCCATAGCTTGGAACCGGATACTGAGAAACCTCTCTTCTGTGTCCTCACCAGACTAGCCTGGAAGGATGGTGAGAGCGACAGAAAGCTCTCCCTCAAGGATCATAAGACTCACACAGGATTATTTGGAGGGATGCAGATTTTTTCAGCTGCCTATGACAAAGCACTGCCTCCTCAGGACCAAAGAGCTCTAGTATTGAAGCAAGCTGAATTCTTTGTGCCCCAGAATGAAATTCACTTTTGCAGAGTTCAGTCTCCTCTCTAATACTTTTTAGACACTGCATGGCAGTAAAAGCCCTAGTGCTGATCCTATGGAAATAATGGATCAGTTTCTGCATCAGCAGTTGGATGCTGCATTACCTATTTGTCTTGTGAAAAGAAAGTAATAGTCCATATATGACTGACCAAATGTAAGGCTACCAGGTGATCAAAAGTTAGTGACTCCTTTTCAGCAGAAGGAAGATGAAATAGAGCACTGCTAGGTTTGTGAAAATCCTGGGCAAGATCCTGGGAACTATGGGAACTACCAAAACTTGCTACAGCTTTCTCTTACACACACATAGCATTCTTCTCTACTTTGAGCACTTTGTGTAAAAAAATCTTACTAAATCAGGGGTTCCTGATGTTCAATTTTAAACAAGAAGCAGCAAGCAGATATGGCTATAATCATAGAACTTAGGTCAGCAGGTGATTCAATAAGCACTGTGCCTGCAACTTTGGATTTGGATTTTTTTCTCCATTATTGGATTTATTTTTGTTTGATTATTTGTTTGTCTGTTTGTTTTAGGGATTCTGTCACATGTATCGGGCAGCACTTCAGGCTGTGGAGGTCCAAACTGCTGCTAGGGGTATTGGGCTAATGGCTTCAGTGGGAGATGATATAGCTCAAAGCTTAATAGGCAGCTTTTAACCAGTCATTATGTCTGCCACAGCTTCAGAAGCTATCTAGTGTTAAGACAGCATTTAATCCCTGGATTTGTTTTGAATGATTTGTCTAAAACCTTCAATTTATGGAGTAAAACAAGTTGGGCAGCAAATTCAGAGTTGGGCAGCAAGGATAATCAGGGTAACGAAAATAAGTCTGCAAGGAAATCTTGAAGGAACTGGGCATGTTTACCCTGGAAAAGACTGAGGTAGGAATAATCACACTTGAAAGATGCACAGTGTTTGTTCTAGATCCAGGCTAGGGCCATTTCCGCACTAGCCTGTTATAGCGCGATGGAGAGGCCGGCCCCTCCCTTAACTGCAAACCCCAGGATTCCAGAGGATGTTGAAAGTGGAATCATCACGCTATAACAGGCTAGTGCGGAAATGACCTAGGTCTCCTAGACTCTATTCTGCTTTGGTTTGATCTCACCTGGAATACTGTGTCCAGTTCTGGGCACCACAATTCAGGAAGGATTTCACAAGCTAGAACATGTCCAGAGGAGGGTGACCAAAATGGAGAAGGGTCTGGAAACAGTGCCCTATCAGGAACAGCTTAGGGAGTTAGGTATTTTTAGCGTGACAAAAAGAAGGTTAAGAGGTGACATGATAGCCATGTTTAAATATTTGAAGAGATGTCATGTTGAAGATGGAGCAAGCTTGTTTTCTGCTGCTCCAAAAATTAGGGCCATTTCCTCACTAGGCTGTTGTAGTGCTATTATTCCACTTTCAACGTCCTATGGAATCCTGGGGTTTGCAGTTTAGGACATGGAGCAATGGTTTCAAACTACAGGAAAAGAAATTTTACCTAAACTTCCTGATGGTAAGAGCCTTTTGACAGTGGAATAGGCTGCCTCTGAGTGTGGTAGAATCACACATGGATGGCCATTTGCTGGAGGTGCTTTGAGTGTGTGCTCCTGCATAGCAAGGGTTGGACTTGATGGCTGTTGTGGTCTCTTCCAGCTCTATGATTCTAGATGCTGTGACCTACAGGAAAAAGACTTCAGTTGAACATTAGGAAAAAAAATTTCAAAAAGGAATATCAGTCAAATAAGAAATCATTTATGGGGGTAGATAGAGTATCTGCCTCTTAAAAGGACAGGCTGGACAGCCATCTATTGTGGATAATATAGATTTTATGGATCCAGAAGAGGGTTATACTGGAAGGCAGGTGCGAATCTTTTCAGAACTATGAATCTGTGAAAGAGCACGTGTGAGTTAAGTATCATCAAGTTACCGCAGCTCATACACATACACACTGCATCTTTTTGAGACTTGGGGAGAGACCGCCAGATCAAATTATGTAGATCATATTCCTGAAAATACATTAACTTTTCACTGTTCAGAAAATATAGGATCATGTTTACACTCTCCTTTGAACAAAGATAGTTGGTGAACTTAGCCTAGGACTTAGCATACTTTCATAGTTTGCCCCCTTTCAAAGTCTTAAAAGGTACATTTTCTTTCTATCATTTTCCATCCATAGTTGTCCTTATTGATAAGATCTGTTTAATTTAAACTCAGCTCTGTTGCATCTGACCTCTCTATCTCCAGCTAATAAGACAGTGATTATCAGAGGCCACATCTGGTACTAATCTATGAAAATAATGTGGAGAAAATTGTTTTTGTATGTGACATGCTTAGAGAACAAGGCATAGAATTTTGCGAGACATTTTCTTTCTCTCTTTCTTATGAAAAAAGTGAATTGAGCCAAGTGTGTGACCCAAATAGAAACAAGACACTTTCACTGACATTGCAACTAATACCAAAATACTCCCAGTTGCAGAAGAAAAGAAGCCAAAGAAAAATGTGAAAACTATAGAGGTGATTCATCTTAGAGAGGAACTGTCATATGCCAAGAGAGCTACAAGAAGTAACTTCTTGCAACCTCCCCATGTATGCTATGGTTGAGGCAAGTGACTGAATAGCGTATACTCCCCAGCCCTAGAAAAATAATGAACATATTGAATAATTCATCTCATTTTAACCACAGATCAAAAAAAAAAGTTTGTGGGAGTATAGTTCAGAATTTGCTCTGGGAAGTACAGTCCAAAACAAAACATTTCTAAGCTCTGAATTTAAAGCATGCACTCACCTTTCCCCAAAACAAGAATATCCTGTACCTAAAATCACTCTGTCTCTTCTTAATATACTCCACTTAATACACCCCCCAAAATTATCATGTTATCTTTCCTTAAAATAGTTCGCAGAAGGAGAATTTGAATCCTTCTTTGTCAAGTCATTTGTACTATTGAATTGTTCCTTTGATCTGGGGATATGTCTAAATATGTGTGTGTGCATGCATGTGTGTGCGTGTGTACATAGCTTGGAGCTTAATTATCAGGAGCAAATTGGAAGATCATACATGACCACCACCCATCTGCATCAAATCAGCCTTGTGTTCTCTCCACACACTTCTACCTAGCTTCAGCATTATGTAATGGCAATTTCCAAACTAGATTACAATCTGCCCTCCACATTTGTGGGTTTCATTTTCACAGATTTGTTTATTTGCAAGTTTCTTCAACCTCTGCTCCCCCCACAGATCAGACACTTCTTTTCCAAGGGAACTTTCCCTCTCGGCAGTTCTGATCAGGCCATGCAGCCCTTTAAAAAACTGTTGCAGTTGCTGCTGCTCCTCCTCTTCTTCTTCCTCTTCCTCCAGCAGCTGTCTGTCCAGATAAGGCTGGCTCACAGCCCAGTTTCTCAGCACCATAATTCCTGTCCTGACACCCACACACCCAATGAAGAGGATAGGTGAAAGAGAGAAAATACAGGGCCAGCATGCTTATCTACTCCTTTTCTCTGTCAGTTCCCTGACTTGGTTTAGAGCTAGGTGGCCATTCTCCCCACCATGCCTTGGTCCCCTTCCCACAGACACACATACATTTTGATATTTGCATTTTTTTTATCATTTTTGCAGAGATCCTGCATCTCTAACACTAGCAAATGTGGAGGGTTGACTGTAAAATGAAGCTGGAAATGCTTATTCGTGGACTTTTAAGAAAGGCAATTAAAACTGCAATCATATGCCTTGAAGTAAACTCAATTAAATTTAGGCAGGTTTGTTTCTATTACAAACAGGCATGTTGCTGTTGTTCTCATCCTGTGTGCCTTCAAGTCATTTCTGATTTATGGATACCCTAAGATGAACCTATCGCAGGATTTTCTGGAGCTGAAAGTGTGTGATGCACCCAAGGTCACTCAGTACGTTCACATGGCTAAACAGGGAATTAAACCTTTGTCTCATAGTCCAGTGCTTAAATCACTACACCACACTGTGTTAATCATCTGAAGTCTCAAGGTAGGTATAGGAAATCTGCTGATTTCATTTCACCCAGAGTTGATAACTGTTGGTAATGCTAAACCTGGTAAGAAATATTAGAATGCCAGTTTGGAAATGGAGCTTTGCTATACCATAGAGTGAGGCAAGCAAAGGTTAGAAGTAGGATTGCCAGTTCAAGTTCATCTGGGCCAGAACCTGAGCCCCAGGATGGCCCCTGGTGATATCATTAAGAATTATGTGTTAAGCAGCAACTACAGTTACTCACAGCTTAACGGTTAGATGCATACACACATGCACAATATATATATTTTCCTGCCTGGAAATTAAGACAGGAGATCTTAGCTAAAGGGCTTGTTGCCAAATCAAGGTTAAATTATTTCTTCTCACCTAGTTAGGGAGACAGAGTAAGGAACACTGAATCTAGAGAGCCAGCGTGGTGTGGTTTGTGCACTGGACTATGACTCTGGAGAAGAGAGCTCGATTCCCTGCTCAACCTTGGAAATCCACTGGGTATGGATATGATCTTGGGCATGTCACACACTATTAGCTCCAGAAAACCCCTGACCTTATGGTCACCATAAGTCAGAAACAACTTGAAGGCATACAAGAACAACAATCTAGCTGACTTGCTTCTAGCCAAAAGATGGGAGAAGAGTACAACAAAGGGGTGAGGCTCTTCTGATGCCACAGGGATTAAGAGAGAAAGAGGAAGCTGAGTAAATACATAGACACCCACCTAAGAGTCCTTGCAAGTTGCAGCAATAAATCTATTAAGCCTTGCAAGTTGGAGGAAGCTACTTCTCCACTATGTGAGCTGGACATTTGCACCCAACACTTTCTTCTTGTGCTGAGATGAACCCACCAAAACTGAAAAATTTGCACTTTTATCACCTGCCTGGAGAGATCCATGAAAACTAGGACCCAAGGCCAGGCCCTAAGCTCTGGTAACCTTATCTGAGAAGGATAACATGACTGCTTTTGAGACAGATGTCTATGGAAACAGGCATGAGATAAATCCTGGTAAATGGGCCTGGTTGTTATGTTATGTACTAGTCCAGAGCAAGGGCAGGCAGAATTTTTTAACAGCTCAGCATGTGGCAAAATGCCTTCAGCAGCTGCACTACTTGCCATCATTCCAATAGGATTCACATCCTGTCAAGACTTATCAACAGCATATCTCACATGCTGTGAGTTTTTCAGGCCTTATGCTGATTTTTGAACTTGTAGACAGCTGGTCATTGGGATATCATTGAGATAGCAGCCACAAGGTTGTGAGTTCAGTCCTGCCAGGCTCCAGGTTGACTCAAACTTCCATCCTTCTGCAAGTCAGTAAAATGAGTACCCAGCTTGTTGGGGGCAAATAGCTAACATTGTAAACTGCTTAGAGGGCACTTAGCTGATAACCAGTATAGAAATACATTTGCTATTGCTATATCATGGGGAGGTTTTGCTAGTTTCTGCAGTTTTGCAGGCAAAGCTTGTGCGACAAGTTAAAGCACTGACACATAACTCCATGCCTTGGGTAAACTGAACAGTGTGGCTGAAGAGGAGCTATAAATTCTTTAAATCTTTGGTGGGCAAATATGGAAGACTGGGGGGCACATTAGTCTCCCAGGACACCTTGGGGGCCATAGTGCCCTCACTGAACCCCCCACAAAAAAGTCAAAAGGAGTTTTCTGCCCTTAGACAACCTCTAGGGGGCCATGGGAAACATTTTCCCCATATTTTAGGTCCTTACTTGGCCATATTAGGTCCAGGACATAACAACAGGAAGTGAGCAGAATTCACTTTCTGTTTACTTCCTGCCTTTTTTAGGAAAAGACTTATCCTGGGTCTAAATGGATCCATGTGGACTTCCAGACATGATGGAAATGCCCTGGACAAAGAAGCCATTTTGAAGGAAAAAAACTGGCCCTTAGGAGGACTTAGGGCCAGAAAAACAACCGTGGGAGTACATGTGGCCTGTGGACTGCACTTTGCCTACCTTAGCTCAAAATAAATAAATTGTTTGCACCTATCAGCTATCTCCCCGGGCCCCTCCTAACACCTGTCTTTGAAAGTGCTTACTTTGTGCATGTGCAACATACATATAGAACAGCTTTGGAGCCTGAGCCAGAAATCCCAAGCACCAGAATGGTAGAGATGCCTTACCAGCTCAAACAGAAAAACAAAAACTTGTCCTCAATTGCACTCATCCTGAGAGTCATCCCAAAGTGACTCAGAAAAGTATACCAATTCCCTTGTACTTCAGTGAGTGCCCTAAGACCTGGCAATTTTAATAGCCAGTGATATATTGCAACGCGCTTCTGATCACTAAGTTTTTGTCAAGAGTGTGGAACTGCTTTGAACCCAAGGGTTGAATTCAGTTTCAGAGCTATGGGATGGGCTGGTATTTTAGCTGCTAGTAATTTAGCCTTAGGAGAAGAATGCCAACAATTTAGCGTGTGAAAATATGTAGATAACTATAGAAGACCAGACAACTAGACTGGGAGCCCAGGGGACCAGATTTGACTCCAGAGTGTGAGGTTCTCCAATCCCCCTTAGGAAAACTGCACTGGTACTGAGTCATAGTTAGGAACTTCTTCTAAATGTTGAACATAAATCTTCAAAGCAATGCAGTGTAGAAGTTATATGTCCCCTTGGTGTTGTATTGGTTATTTGTTAGAACAGCTGATATCAGTGGTTATTTCATATATTAGCTTTTTTTTTTTCTGTTTCATTTTCTGTTTCATACAATATATCAGAGTTTTCTTTTTCTCTCTTTGGTTTGTTCATTGCCAAGCAGAAGAAAAGAGTCTGTGCTGCAAGGTGAATACTGTCATTTTATTTTTGTCAGAGTAGCAGACTTAAATATTGATACAAGTCAAGTTTTCTGTCAGTAATTCACAGCATTATCTACAAAACATCAAGAAGGATTTCATGATACCACTCTCACTAAAAACCACTCATCTGTAATATTGACAACAATAGATTTTAAAGTCTCATACATTTTAAGGTTTTGTGCATGTATTTTTTACCAGATTTCCTCATCAGACATCATATAATTTTGAATGTAGTTTAGCAATTGCCCTCTAAGAAAGTTTAATATTCATCAAACCAATTTTAGCCAGGTGATAGCTTCAGAATATAAAGCATCAAGCAAGTTAGATGTCAGTGAGTAGGAGATGGAAGGAGTCTTGTTCATTCAGAGATGAACATCAGACTGGGCTATGTCTTCCAGCTATTTTCAGTATTAGGAGGGCCTTGGGGATGCTACACGTGCGCGCGCGCGCACACGCACACACACACACAGAAGGTCTCTGAACAAATATAAGAGTTTAGCACCTGCCCTGAATGAATTGTCATTTGGTGATCAGAGTACTGGACAGTGATGGGGAAAGTGCAGTCTATGTGTGCATGCAACTTTCAAGTCCTTTTTTGCCCCACGTCCCTCTGTATTTTCCAAATAGAAATGAGAGGGAGTCCTCAAAGGGGACCTCTAGGAGTGATAGGTTGGTTTAAATCTCTCCTTCCCCTCCTTCCAAAAAAAGACCCCCAAAAATCTCACATAGAAGTCACATCTAGTTGTAATCTGAGATCTGAGGCTGTTAGGATACAGAAGCAAAAAATTCAAATTAGCAGACATTGGTCTGCCTCTGGAACAAGGACTAAGAATATCAGTTTGAAAATGCCAAATAGCAGCAAAACTCACTGGGTGATGTTGGGCCATTCATTGTCTCTCACCATAAGACACCTCATAAGATTGTTATGAGCATAAAGTGGAATTCAGAAGGTAACACAGAAATAAACCAAGTGTGCTTTTCTGAGTTCTTTGGAGGGTAGGTGACAATAAATATTTATAATAAGTAATAAATATGGTTGACCAATCCCAAGTGCATTTTATACCTCTGTGGAAGTCATACCTGAATACTTTAGCAACAATCTTAATGTTAGAAACTACAGTGAAGTTTTAACATTCTTATCTCATGTAAGTCTTTCGGATAAAAATGGCTCAGATTCAAAGACACAATTTCCAGTCAGTTTGAAAAATTTTGGCGTGGTTTGCATCTGAGTAATATAACTTTGTGTTTTGAAGGAATACAAATGATTTCAGAATTCTCAGGAGAGCAGTACAATCACTAAATATCCAATTCGGCATGCAAAAAGAAAAATAATAATTCACAAATTCAGCTAAGATGACTGCCTCACTGAAATCAAAATTAGAAATAAATATGAATGCTTTCTTCTCACTTTACTGGTTTATATGCACCAAATTACCATGATAAAAGACATATCTCCACTGTAAATGTAAATTATATGTGAATTTCTACCATCAGTTTGATTGTTGTGGGTTCTCTGGCAGTTCTGGCAATTGTAGTTTGATGAGAGTATAGAGAATTGTTAGAATTCTTCTAAAAATTCTCAGCTCATTCACAGAACTGTTTCTAGAGCTCCATTGGGTAAAGAAATTACCATTAAACCAGTTCACAGCAGCAGACCTGTGCATACCTACATCTTCTTCCTGCACCTAGAAGTAAATCCCACTGAACATATGCTTGAATAATGCTTGGACAGAGTGCTGTTGGATAGAGTGCTACAAGTCAGGTATACCCTCAGTGCTGACTGACAATGATTCCCTTCCTTCTGGAAATGGATTTCTCCCAAAGTGGAATAGGGCTTGATGGCTGAACGATATGAAAGATCCCTTTGAATGGAATTCAAGATTGTAAAAAAAAAGTTCAGTTAAGTAAAAGAATCCTTATACAGATGAATGTGTGCATTCCACATGTATACTCTTGATGGCTATATTTTCCACCACATCCCTTCCCTATTAAAATTCTAGAAGTACTGTACAGGGGAAACTATATATATAAAGTTGTGAAATGATTACAGATTTTTCATATCAGCTTGTCTGTTTTATATATACAGAATGTAACTGTCTGCTGAAATGGTTTTAATGTAACACAGCAATCGACAGTTTTTAATTCGTCAAGATTCTTGCAGCACAATATTCAAGTCAGTAAAAAGTTCAGGCTTAACCTGCACATTACTTAATTCTTAAGATTTCATTGCTCCAACTTCCTTCATTGCAAGGAGTGTAGTATTTAAATATGTGCCACTACTGCTTCTCTCCTGAAAAGTTGTCCCCATGGCCAAAAATGTAAGACTTCCATGGCTATGTGTTTGTACAATGAATTGAGCATTGTGGAATGCTCTTATCTTTTAAAAACTGCCCTGAACTCTTTGTAGTCTAAGCCTCAAACAAATCAGGCTACTTTCATCCCTCATTCCCATCAAGACTCCTTTTCCTGCCTTGTTTTATTGCTTCCTTGCTAATCTGGCTGCCTAGCTCCAATCTCTGTGTTTCTGTAACAGAATACAGACCATTCTTTGAGTGTCTATCCACTTTAGATTCCTGTTCCAGGTCCTTAATGAAGAAATTTCCTTCAACATCAATTTGGGTCAGCTTCTAGGTGGAACATGTATGAGCCATATGGCTTTTTTCCTGAAATGAAGAAACCAAAAAAAAGAAAGAAAGAAAGAAAAGAAAGGCATTGTTTTTTCACTTGTGTTCAGGGTTCATTAAGTCATTGATTTTCTTGTAGCATGTGAATATTAAGTAATGCATTTCCTCAATATCTCTAATTAAAAAAAAACAGTTATACCTTTAGCCCAGATTTTTGAAAAGTAGGTAAGTGAACAGGGACCAGAGGGTTACCAAAGAAGAGAGTTACTCTATCAGCTGGACTGTTTGCCATCTTGCTCCAGCTCTGGGTATTCCAGGGTTTCCCTCCAGGCAGAAATTTATGATAAAATACTTATGACTCAGAAATGCCATTTAGGTTTCAAGACTTTTGAAAAAAGCAATTGGCCACACTAACCCTTCTGAACATGTCAAAATGGCTGAGTATCATGGAATCTTTGAAATCTCTTGCGGTTATTTAGGGATGGGACAAATCCAGGATTTTCCGAATCCAGGTCCAAATCCCTGGAAGGTTCTGGGAATGCACAAATCTCGAATCTTTTGAATCCTTTTTTTAAAAAGAGTTTAAAAAGCAAGGGAAAGAATGATAATCTTGGGCAAGACACACTCTCTCAGCCTTATCAAAAGCCTAGGCAAAGGCAAACCTCCCTCTGAAGAAATCTGGCCAAGACAATTGTCCTAGTTTTGCCTCAAGATCTCCCCAGATTGAAAATGACATGAAGGCCCTTTCTACATAGACAGGAAAACGTGTATTAATCCCTCATTTTCCTGCCTGTGTAAACAGGGCCACATACTAGAGTACAGAGAGAATCCAGGTCAAAACTGGCTTTTTTTTACATAGCTGCATCTGGCATCCTGGGGTTTGCAGTTTGATGATGCACCAGTACACTTTGGCAGAGAGGGCTATGACACCTTGTAAAACTCCAAACCCCAAAATTGTGTATGAAAGAGGTTTGCAAGGGAGCCATGCAAAGGAATGTTTCAGCTGTCCTTGAAATCTCAAACCTGTAGTTTCCAGTCAAGTACTGAACTTAAATATTAAATGTTCAACTTAAATATCTTAGAATACAAGCCCAGCTTTAATTTCTGAAATTGTTAGCAAAGGTCATTATTACTCCAAGGGAAAAACTCACCTACTTACTATCTTCCCTTGTATGTCTGGTCGCCAAGGTTTTCAGGCATCCCAGTCTCCAACAATCTGTTTGGTTGGCAGATTCGAAAGATTTGGTTTGCCTGTTTTGGCACAGGGATTCGGATTCAGGAATCTCAAATCCTTACCCAGGATTTGAAGATTTGAGGATTCAGTTGGCCCATCCCTACTGTTATTCCTGTTGTTTCTGACTTATGGAGATGAATCTATCATGGGTTTTTTCCTTGGCAAGATTTGTTTAGAGGGAGTTTTGCCATTGCCTTCCTCTGAGGTTGACAGAGTACAACTTGTCCAAAGTCAAACAGAGTTTCCATGTCTGATCAGGAATTTGAACCCTGGGCCCTTTCCACAGGACATCGTCGTCCCACATTGGGGACAAGAGAAGGACAGGACCTGGATGACACTTATGCATGACATTGTCTGGGTCCCATCATTCTCCTGTCTCCCGGTGGTGCGATTGTGGAGTAAATCATTGATGGGTTTTACCTGTAAATGATCAGCAATCACGCAGCCTTCCTGCTGCTGTCCCACACTTACCTTAGGTGCAGAGGTCCTGGAAGCGCAATGGCTGCACTTCCTGCCCCAGTGCAGGAGGAAGAAAGAGGTGGCACCATCAGACTTCCTCCATTCATGGAGGCAACCAGTGTGGAGGGGAGCACTCCTGTTGTGCTCCCCTCCCAGGAGAGGCTCCACTGAGATCCCCATGGGATGTCACCAGGATCCGGTAAGCTGTGGAAAGGGCCCTGGTGTCCCAATGTCAGAAGAAGGCAAAGGCAAACTATTTGAACAAATCTTGCAAAAAAATAAAAATCTGTGATTGGTTCACCTTAGAGTTGCCATAAGTCAGAAGTGACTTGAAGGCACACAACACCAAAGTATTGCTGATGGGGGAGGTTCTTTGTAGTCATCATTTTGAAAACTGACTTATGGTGACCCTAGGGCAAACCTATCATGGAAGTTTTCTCGGCAAGATTTGTTGCCTTTGTCTTTCTCTGAGTCTGAGAGAATGTGACTTGCTTGAAGTCACCCAGTGGGTTTCCACGGCTGAGTGGGAAATCCTGCTTTCCAGAGTTATGGTTTGGGTGTGCACACTCTTACTGCCATGTCCCTTTCATCAGGGACCTGTTACAGGGGGTTGCGGGTGCTGAAACTGCTCCCTTGTTGAAACTGCTCCCTCAGCACCTGCACACACACACACACACACACACACCTTGCTGCCCTGTTGCTGCTGCTGCTGCTGTTTGTGTTCAGCAGCAGGGCTTTGCAGACCCGCTGTGAGGGCTCCATGGTCCCCCAAGAGTTCCCAAACTCAAGTTAAGAACCACTGCCCTATTCCAGTGCTCAGACCACCATACCATGTTGGATTTTGAAATCTCCTTTTATGGAGCAAAAATTAATTTTCTGCTGATAAGAGAAATCTGAATCTGAAGAAGAGCCTATTTAGGTAGTTATATTGTTTTTAAATGTGTTTTTTTTAAAGATTTGTTTAAAATTTCGAATACTTTTTGCAGCCTGCCCATAGCTTGCCATTCTACAAAATGGGACGGTGGGTGGATATGATGTTAATTTCTAGGAAATGTGAAGACATGAGTATTCATGCCATCTACATGCTTGTTTGAAATGCTAAGCCTGCAATTCTGTTTGCCCATTCAGAAACATAAGAGGCCTTCATATATAAACCATTAATCTACTGTCAGTCTAAGGGAGGTATAGGGGAAATGAGAATGGAAATTTAGAACAAAATCAACATCTTCCAGTCTTGCTGCAGCTTTATATTTATCTAGGCCACTGAACATAATGCAGGTTTTCAGACCCAGCTTAAATAGAAATGCCAAGGATTGAACTTTGAGCCATATGCTGCACTGTCAATCTGTGGCCCTATCCTAATTAAGCATGAGTCGCTTCCATTAGAGTTGCACCACTCGGTGTTGGCACTACTGATCAGATTGTCCAAGAGTCTACTCTGTTAACAACTGCTTCTTATGTTCCATGTAAAAATGAGACACTGAAACACACTTCTAATAATCTCCTCTGATACTAGGTTGTCATCGGAATATTTAGCTTGATCCCAGAATATTCTCAGAATGCTTCAGTGGGAAACCTCCTGCCAGTGATAGATTTATGTCCATGAAATTTTCAGCAATTATACTGGAGGCTACTGGTAGCCCTCAAATCAGAGCTCCTCCCAAACATCAGAAGGGCACTTTCACCCTGTCCCAACCTGTTGCAGCCTAAGATCTAGGTCTCAGAAGCACTAGTTGTTGTAGTATTTTTCTTCCAGGAAAAGGAAAAAATGCCTATAAGATTTTTTTTTATCTCAGATGTCTTGGATACTATATATCTTGACTTCAGAGAATGGATGTGATTCATTTTTCCGCCTCAGTATTATTGTATTGTTTTCATTAAACTTTAATCATAAGTAAGTGTAAGAGTTCCACAGGTTGCTGCCTCACACACCCCAATGCCATTGCAAGTAATGCATGAGAATACAAATATAAAACTCATGTCTTTGTCCCCAATACATCACAAAGGTCTGTAGTGATCTGCTGTTAATAAAAATCACTTCACTGTTTCACTGCCTTTGATGTTTTCAGTTTGTAACTCAATCATGCATAGGATTGTTCCTATTTTCACCATAGAAATGTAGGACACTGCTCCATACTAATTGATATGTTTTTTCTTCCCAATATGTGATCAGAAAATGGACCTCGCCTTCTTGTGGAAGCAGAACAAAGTAAAGTTTTTTCACATCGAGGTGGCAATGTTACACTGCCATGTAAATTTTACCGTGAACATGCATCATCTGACTCAGGCATCCATAAAATTCGAGTCAAGTGGACCAAACTAACCTCAGATTACCTCAAGGAAGTGGATGTCTATGTTGAAATGGGATACTACAAAAAGAGCTATGGAAATTACCAAGGAAGGGTATTCTTGAAGAAAAGCACTGAAAACGATGCCTCTCTTGTAATCACAAATATTATGCTGGAAGATTATGGGAAATACAAATGTGAAGTTATTGAAGGTTTAGAAGATGACACAGCCATTGTATCTCTAGATTTAGAAGGTAAGCAGTCCTGTCATAAAACAAAATACTTAATAGAATGATTGCAACATGAGCAGTAAAAGAATTGTTTTAATATAGAATGGAGCTTTTGCAGCTGTTTAACTGTTGTTGCACAGAAAGATAGGAGCCTTATTTTTTTTTTAATATTGAAAATCTTTTCTTATTTTATTGAAGTCCATTCAGATTTCACTTCTCTCTTGAATAAGTCAAAAGGTGTTATGCCCCCTTCATTAACAGGTTTATGTTTATTGTTGCAAGAGCTTTGATAAGAAGTTGATCACTTCATAAGGCGCATCTGAAGTAGGCCATTGCCTACAGATACTTATGTCTGAACAATCTAAGCCATTTCACTTGTGATACGGTGTTCTCATCCTCACTGTTTAAGGACTAACATATCTACCATTCTAAAAGTGGAATCCTCAGTATGATTCAGATGCAAGCTCCACTGAGTTTAATGAGGTTTATTCCCAGTTAAATGAGTACAGAATTGCAGTCTATGAACAAGCTGCGTAAGTCATATTATTTCACTAAAGCTGAAGTGAACTTGAAGTGACTTGTTTCATTTAGGTATAAGATCACCTCCTAATATCTTTAAAGGAACAGAAACTATAAAAAAAGAGGAGGAAGTTATTTGTAAGTGTGTATGTGTGGCACATTTCTTTTTCAATTCTGTCAGGATGGGGTAACTATAAATCAATAGTGCAGAAATATTTTATTTGACTATGAATGAAGCGATCACTTGGTCTTTCTATTTCAAGGGAGTCCATTTGTGCAATGAGCACAACAGTTGCATGACAGTACTTTCACCATTTTTCAGCCAGGTACCTGAACTCCAATCAGGTGTGTACTTTTTAAAGACATCACCATGTTACCCCAAAACGTGGGTGCCACAAGGGCCAACCCACAATGCCAGTCCCTCCTGGCAAAGGTGGGTAATTAATTAGCTCAAAATCAGGAGGCTAACGAGAAGGGGGCAACTTAGCGAGATCTTGCTACCAATGATTACAGGCTCACGCAGGAAAAGAATCAGCCAAAGATTCAAAAGTAAGCTAAAAATGTGTTTTTATTGGGGGAAATTCATTCATGTATGCACACAAAATTCAAACAGTCAAACATTCACACAAGAGCTAACTGAAGGAGAAAGGGAGGAAAAATTATGTATAGAGAGGCTGAGGGGGTTTAGGGGATTTAAAATTACCAGTCCAGAAGAGTAGTGAAGAGCAGAAATGTATTTTGGCTTAGGTAGGACCTAAGGACAGTTCTCATTCAAGAGCCAGATGGACAGAGTGACAGGTAGATCTTTGAGAGACTGCACTGCGCATCCTGAAATCAGGGGTATTTGTACCCAAAAAATAGCCTGTGGCAGTGGAAGGTATGTGCAGTTTCAGGTGTGGAACAATGGGAGTTACAACACAGACAATGGACTATCAATCCACTAATGTTTGCAGTGTTTGGATGACAAAGACATGATGACTGTTGTAATAGCTCTGTATTGTGGATGCTATGAGGCAAGAGGAAGGAGTCCAGCTGCACAGGGGATGGGTATTTGTCAATCAGTGTCCTGGTAGGCTTCTCACAGTGGCATTCTTCAGGAAATTCCAGCTTCTACTATTCTCTAGAACAGTGGTGATTTACCTGATAATTGACCTAGGTTATACCAAAAGGGTGTTTTAGGCTGACCTGTCTGTCTTTCTCACATTTACAGTAAGATTTCTTCCCTCACTTGGTTTGACCTCTCAGTCACCTCTTAGGCTAGATTTTGATATCAGTGCCAATTAAAGTGTGTTGCCAATTAAATATGATGCCAATTAGAGATGGTGCCCATTCCAAACCATTCTGATATCAGGGACCCCCAATGTGGGGCCTTACAACCATGTTACTCTGGATCAGTATGCAAAGGAATATTGCAGCACCTTTGAGACTAATTGAAAGAAGTTTGTAGCATAAGCTGACTCAAGCCATTCCCGCACTACACTGTTACAATGCTATTATTCCACTTTTAGCACCTGGGGTTTGCAGTTTAGGGAGCACCATTCAGAATTCTCAGCCAGAGAGCTCTTTGGCCTCAGTAAACTACAAACCCCAGAATTCCACAGAATGTTGAACATGGAATAATCGCACTATAACAGTGTAGTGCTGAAATGGCCTCAGTCTCTAAAAGCTTATGCTACACATTACTTTCAGTTAGTCTCAAAAATGCAACCATATCCCTTTGCATACAAGTGTGGTCTAATTTAAGAACATTTCATTTACAACATAATGGGACACTTAAGAATAAGCAGTCTGCACTTGACTGCAAATCAGTGGAAGTATGCAGCTTTTTGAATTCCATGGTTGCCTTTCAAATAACTTGATACTGTTTTTATTATATTTTATTGTAACAGGGATTGGAATGTTTTATTTAGCTTCACTGATGATAGTGGTGGTGGTGGTTTAGACGAACCCATTTATCCGTTGCATTTATAGCTTACTGTTACTCCCACCAACTTAAGTCAGTTCGTGTGGAAAAGCAAGTAGGATGATAACAAATAATTTATATATGTTAAGAGTGCATTGAGGATCATGTGTGAGCAATCCCCAGTTTTTTGTGTTTTATAAAAAAAGTTTATTTTTCGTTAAATGCAAGAAATACAAAGTATTAGCTATGCATACATATCAAAATCTATTTTGTGTTTATGAGCAAGCGTACAATCAGAGTGAAATAAGCTGGATACATACAGAACATAAGAAGTTGTCCTGTACCAAATCACACTGTTTGTCCACCTCATTCAGTAATCTGTACATCAGAGGAGACCTCTTGTTGATCTACAGTCCTAACAGAGATGCTAGGTACCCAGTTTGGCCTGTGGAAGTTTGCTCATTGCACCCTCATGTCATCTGGCCTTGGGCAGAGTCATCGAGGGAATGAAAACACCATTCTGAACCACTATTGCTGATTGAACAGTGATATGACCTGTGCTTCGATGGGGTCATCAAAGGAGCTTGCACACTATCCCAAGCCAGTTTCCTACCTCTCATTAGTCTATAGCATAGACTTTGTGTGGGCTGTTGATTCTCTTGGATTTCAGATAGAAGCCTTGTGAGGCCTACTTTTAGATGTCAGAGATTCAACCTGAGATCTTTCATATGCTAAACATGTCTTCTGCTACTGATTATTTCATAGCTTTGTAAAAAAGCCCTGTGGGGTAGTATAAGGTCTCAGCGTAAATACTGTATTTAGGAAAACACATTTTGATAGAATATTGTTTCCATTTCCTAACACCAGTTTCTTATGCTTTCAAAGTGTTTCCTCAATCTTATGCTTCTCTTACACACTGATTATTGGCAACTTCCTTTATTGGGCATAGAGGATCTGTCCCAGTTGTTACCAAACACAAAACAAAAAACCAACCCCCTCCCGAAAAAACAACCCTACAAGGAAAATGTAGCCCAAGTAGAATTTGTGTCATCATTCTTGATTCTCAGATTTTTTTTTTAATTTTGTTTTCTTAGGGGGAAAAAACAGAGAAGTAGGAGAGAAAGAATACTGATAGGACGTGGAATAATAGGAATTAAAGGGCTTGGGTTGTTGTGCTTGAATAACAATACTGCCAGAGAAGCAGCAATAGTGCTGTGGTCGCTCCTAATCCAACTTCTGGGTTGGGACTGAATAAATTTGTGCCTGGGATTAGAAGAGCAGAAGTGGAAGGAGAATGGTTCCTTCATACTGGCACTGGAACACTACTTCATGATTCTATAAATGGCTTCCTTGAGCTAGTTGCTGCAGACGTGTTATTATTAAAAAAAAACTGGAAAAAGAACTCAGTAAGAAGAGCCCTGCTAGATCAGTCTGAAGGCCTAGCTGGTCTAGTATCCTATTTCCCACAGTGGTGAGCCAAAAACATATGGAAGCCCAAAGGAGAGCAGAAGGGTAATAGTGTTCTCCTGCTGTTGTTATCAAGTGACTTGTCTTCAAAGACTTGCTACCACTGATTCTATAAAATGGGCTAAAGGCATGATGATTTTTTGTTTAAGAAAATGCCAACTACTGCAGAAAGAGGACAGAATGAACTTGTACGTGAAATACTGCAAGTCTTGCAGAAAGAGAAATAGTCCTTCCCTACTAGAAGCCATTATTAGGCTTATCCTCCATGAATCTGTCTAATTTCTCCTTAAAGCTGTCTTAATTGGTGACCACATTAATGAACTTGCAGCAGTGAATTCCATAGTTATGTATTTTGTGGGAACTCATGGTCAGAGCTGCATTTTTGAGTTTAGTACATAAAGCTTGAGTTCCTGTTAGATCATGTGCTATATGACAATCATGGCAATGCTAAGAATAACAGATTTTACTTTTTCCAACCAGACACATTTCACTACATATTTTACTCTTTATATGATGGGTTTGTGTCTTCATGATTAATCCTTTTCTGAACTTTGTGTATGTTTTTCACTACTTTTTACTTTCTTATGCTTAGAAATAAGGCAAATTGGTAAAAATTGAGATAACAATGCCCACTCCCAAAACTGGGGAAAATGTGGATTACCCTAACACATAAATCAATTTCTGGTTTTTCCAAAAAACTTGTATTTAAAACAGCTCAGAGCTAGCATTTAACAGCAGTAAAATTAGAGAAAATAAATAATACAATTGCTCAAAAGTGTTGGACACAGTGTGAAATATATGTATTTTGAAACATATTTACCCTAACATTATGGAGTTTTGAAACAAAATTATAAACTGGTGAAATCAGAATGGTAAAGCAAGTATCATTTTCTCAGAGTCTTTATTAATATTGTCAGTTTTTGACTGGGAAAGCAGAAGTGCCACAAAGATCTCATGTCAATTCTCATCTGAGTTGCTATACCCAAAATAGCTTGACCCTGGGAAAAAGCAGAAGGAGTAACCCCCCAATACTCATTGGATAGGTTCTGTGGGATCGCTGTAGTTGAAAAATTGACAATAAAAGATTGATTGGCAAGGGAGAAACAGCAAAAGATAATTTTTCAGAAATATGGAATCAATTTATATCTTGGATTTCATACTTAACAATGTGTCAAGGATCACTATCAACTCAGAATATTTTGGTACATTTAAAAAAACCCAGAGTATAAAAGGTCTGTCATGAAGTACACAAAAGAGACAGTAGGTATGTAATTTACTGTTGTTGTAAAATCAATTTTTAAAATAAAATTTAAAATGAAACTATTGTCATAAAAAGACTAATTAAAAAAGATCCAAGTACAGCCAGGGTGAACCAGAAAGAAAAAGCCCCAGTTAGCTTCTCCAGATCTTTTCACTGTCTGTTCACCCTGCTTATGAAGACTTTTACATTTAAATGCAAAGCCATCCCATCAGAACACATTGCTACATTTCTCTGAGAACACTGAAACCTATCTAACACAGGCTTTCAGTTGCTAGATGGAGCAAATATAACCAGTGACAAAGGTATGAATCAGTACCCTGTTCTCCCTAGATACTGGACTGGGGAAAAAAATATTCTTGGCAGATTGACAAAGCTATTTGTTTCCAAAAATGGCTTTAAGTTGGACACAACAGCTAGTCATTCTTAAGTGAATTCATTTTACAGAATACATGCTTTGCTAAACCAAGCTATATATATAACTAGCGTATATACCTGGCATTGCCCAAGATTTTATTTTCTCATAGGTAATACTTTCTCACAAGTAATACTTGTTAGAAAGATTTGAGATCCTGTGTCTCTAATTGCCCAAGCTGTCTTGTCCAGTACCTGTAACTTTTCCCCATATTCCCCAATCCAATCTGTATTCAGAGCTGCTAACATACAGAGGTTGGGTTCCTCAGGCAAAATACACTGTCCTCCCCCTTCCTTCTAGGCCTCATCTCCATAACAACTGGTCTATTCAAGACAGTCACAGTTGACTGATGCCCAAGAGCTTTCTGGCTGAGAATTCTAAATGCCCCTCCCTACACTGCAAACCCCAAGATTCCATAGAGTCTTCTTAGGCAGCCAATCATATGAGGTCTTTGCCTGACACAGACAAACAAATTTTGACTTTTATGTATTAGATAACATGGAAAAGTTGTTCTCTGTGTTTTATAGGCCTTCTCCTACTGATAGAGTCTTCTGTAGAGCCTTGTATGTTCTTGCATGAGTATTGTAAGAGTGTCCCTAGGAATGGCTTTAGAGTATGTGAGCATAGGGCATAGATCTGTAATAGCACTTGGATAGAGGATGTCGTATGTACTCCAGAATTTTCAAGGTTGTATTGGGAGCCAGAATGCTAGGAGGAGGGACTGTAGCATGGTGAAAGAGCACATGGGACATATGCAAATTCTCAAGTTCATTTTTTGGCATTTCTAATTAAAACAATCAAGTATCAATAAAGTGAAAGACAATTCCTAAAACCTTTGAGCAATAGAATAATATCAGAGAATGAAGAAAGGCTGTAGCTCAGCAGAGTACAATGCATGTTCTGAATTCAGGGTCCCAGGTTCAAAAAGTAGCATTTCTTGGTAAGGCAAGGAAAGCTCCTTTCTTTAAACCTTGGATTGCTATTGTTAGTTTGGGTAGTTTGAATTGTGATAACTGTATGAAGAGAAATGGCTGTTACAGTATTTTCCCTCCAGCTATGAAGTCTTTAAAAGATCAGTGTCTTAGCAATCAGACTTGCAAAAGAAGCCCACGTTTACCTCATGATGGATGACTGATCACAAAAGAAGAGCATGTGCAATGAGACAAACTCTTCTCTGAAGCAAAATCTGAAAATTTTTGAAAGTATTATTTCCCCTCAATGAGATTGCAAAAGGTTTGGTGAATTTCCAAAGAGATTTCGCATTTCAGGACTTTTTTTGTGTGTGCGCAAAATTTAGTGGTCTTGTGCCAAAATATATTTTTGTAGAATTTGTTTCCAGAAAATACATGCTTTTGCACAGAAAAAAAAAAAAGATGAAGGGGGGGGGAGAAAAGTGCTGGTCTTTTTGCTTTTGCTGAGAGACAAAAATTGCACTGCACTTAAGAATTTTTTCCACAAGATATATTGCCCACTCACATCAAGGATGACACATTCCCAATATTCTTTCCATCTCTAATCATTCAATGGTTTGACTTAATGTAAGACAGTTTCCTGTGCACCTATCCTCATTTCCTAGCTATAGGTTGGGAATCATCTATAATAGGAAACAGTGATATATTCTGAAGAAAGATAATTTTCTTTGCCAGAATTACAGTAACATCAGTTGGAAAAATGCTTGTCAGGGCAAGTATTTGTGCCAGGTTAAGATGCTTCCACTATGGTAAAGTGTATAGCAAGTTCTACTGTATCCCATGTTGACTCTGGCTGTAAGAAGTCTTACTTTTTTTGTTTAGACTAGTACTGAAGGAAGCCAATTTCTTGACTCTGGCTGAAGCTAGTCTCTTTTTTCCATATAGACTTATGGTACAGGAAATTTAAGTCACACTATAAATACAGTGTGGTTACTCTTAATAATTAACTACAGTGTTAATGTCACAGTTCAAATACTCTTTAAAAGAGTCACAGTTAGAATATGAATCTGGGTTATTGTAAAATTGGTCACTGGAAAATTGTGTTGACCATATGGATTTTACCAAATCTCCTGTCCCTGCCCCTCAGAAATCAATATAGAAGAATATTTTTAGAGATGTTTAGGGAGAGATGTTCACCTAATTATTCAACATAAGTAAAAAAAAACCCTCATCTTTGTCTCTAAGCTCTCTTCTGCCAGTATGCATGTCCGGGCATGCAGCTGGTAACTTCAGTCTCCAAAGGAATAAAGAAAATAGCCCATTGTGTTGTCTGGTTTTTCCAAACTCAAAATCATTGTCCCTCAGTGTTCAGAGCTTGGCATGTCTTTGGATAGGGCACATGAATATTTATGAGCCAAATCTTTGACCATGTGGGCCTGTATTCATTCTGTATTGAAAAACAGATGTTTGATATTGCTCTTCAGTTGTAGTTAGCATTACTTAACTGTCAAGGATCATTTGCCTGTAAAAACAACCCAGAATAGCTCATCTTTAGCTATCAGTTGCAATTAGCAGTTAGTTGTCTTGAACAATATATTGAGTGACCAGGTTTTTATTTTATTTTATTTTATTTTATTTTATTTATATTCTGCCTTTCTTTCAGCATGGGATCCAAAGCAGTACGCAACCTTTTAAAAACAGAATACAGCTAAAAAAACTTTTAGCACAAAAGTTAAGATAACTAAACTGAACTTCTGTTTTAAAAACACAGGTCAAAAAAATGGAAAAAAAATGCAAGTTAAATGCAGTTTTAAAAGAACCTATAGAAACAGATATAAAACATAATAAAATAGAAAAGCGTCCATTGAAGGCTCCATCTGCCACAACATATTTAAAACCAAATAAAACCTTAAATAAAAAGATCTTTACCTGCCAGCAAAAAGATGGCAGAGAGGGAGCCACCTGGAGCTCCTGAGGAAGAGAATTCCACAACTGAGAATGCTCTCTCCCATGTCCTCACTAAGGCGGGAGGGGGGGCGGCTGTGGTGGTGGTAATGGTACTAATAGAAAGCCTTCGCCTGCAAATCTTAGACCGTAGGCAGGCTTGTATAGGGAGATACAGTTTTTCAAATAGTCTGATAGATATATCAGGTTCTCAATGAAACCAGGGAAAATGTTTTCATTTTATGAGTAGAGGTAAGCAATAATATTCTGTCTGATAACTTCTTACCTTCAGGCTAAACTACACACCTGTTAAATGCAGTTGCTTAAATCAAGTTATTGGTCCCAATTTCAGTGGAGTTATTTAAATAATTGCTGATTGATAAGTCAAGACCTACATATTGATTCAGTGGGTTTACTTTACCTGACTTACCTAGCAACACGATTTAGACCAACCCATGCATTTCAGTGGGTTTAATGTAACTGATATATCTAGAAAAGGGTTTAGACCAAACCATGCATTTTAGCACACCTATCACTCTCTCTCTCTCTCTCTCTCTCTCTCTCTCTTCTCCTTTTTTAAAATCTGGAAGTAACTGTAGGGGCAGTTTGGGTCAAGTAGAGGACTTTCAAAACTAATCCTCCCAGTGTGGACTATTTGCCTAAAATCATACGGACATATCAGAATGTGCTGCCCCTAATTAAACCTGCAGCAAGATTGAAATGGGCCATAAACCATTTTATCCAGGCTTGTGTGCATTTGGTCATACACTACTCCCCCAGTCACCTTCCCCAGCGATGAAAAATTAGGAGAGTGTGGTAATTATCTAAACATCTCCAGGTCCAGGAAGGATTTTTTCAAGCACTGCCTCTTTCAAGACAAAAACTTACCCTCCTGCATTTTACAGATGAAAACCAGGATACATGTGACCAAACATCCAAATGCAGTTAAGGTGACAAAAAGAAGTTATTAATGAAGAAGAACAAACAAACCAGGAGAGGATGCAGTAGTTTGCTTTTGCCTGAGCCAACAAGAAGGGCAAGTTTCCACACCTTCCTCTGCTCCCACTCCTCTGCTAATTGAATGAACATTGCTTTTGCATTTTGAACTCAGGTTGCAATGATCCAAGTAAGCCAAAGACAAACAAGGGAAGTGGGAGGAGGATAAAGAGAGTGGGACATTTTAAAAGTAACTGGAAAAAGTGGGATAGCAGCGTTTAATAAAAAAATGTCCCATGCCTAAGTGAGACATTTGGAAGATATGCAACAACCGTAATGCCTTCTATATACATTAAGCATCTTGAAAAGATGTTTGATGGTTATTTATGAGGATTATACCTGTTGGGAAGGGAAATGTTGGTTTTACCAACAATAGTCACCACTTCCGTAATTTCTATATTTGTACTTGAAAACATGGCTGGAAAACAGCTACCTAATTAAGTATATTTTACTAAGTAACTTCTCCTGGCACACACACACCCCCAACAAAAACCTGATGGAAGTGTCATTCAGCTGTACTCTGTCTGCCAGCAGAATGGTGCTCCTTCTCCCCATGCAGCTGATACCTGATAAAGTTGTTGAGGGGGAGAGTTATGATTGCAGCAACAATACCAATGTAGTAATCATGAATATTAAATGGTTACAAATGGATTGATTTAATTGGCAGGAGGGACTAATTAGAATCAAACCAATTTCATATAGGGTAAGGATGAACCAAGTATCCAAGTTGTTACATGTTGTGAAAATGCTTTTTTAAAAAAAAAAAATCTTAACTTGAATAAATTGAGGGGATTGTTAACAGTGTTCTTCACCCTGGGTACCATCTGCTCTACAGCTCAGCCAACCCTCTCTGCTGTTAGGGTACAGAACACATATCTGGAAATTAAACACATGCACATTTCTTTAATTTGTGTGTCTAAGGCCATGAAGCCACCAATGTGGCTTTGTAAATGGGAAGCAGAGAACAAGAGAAAGAAAATAGACAGACAGGGAAAAATATTGAAATATCTCATTTTAGCCCTTATGGTATCTTGTTTTTAGGACCACTTGCTGTAATCATCCCCAGTTAAACAGCAATGTTAAAATTTGTTTATAAGCTCCATATTTGTCTGTTACCCATCATAATATGGTTTCAGCTATAAAATTCCAAAATCCAATCCAAAACAAGTTACAGTTCTACATCCCACCAAATCTTGGATTGTCTAATAGGGACACTTTTCCAACTCTGCTAAGTGTGTGTATGGGCCTTTCTGTACTACACTGTTATAGTGCTATTATTCCACTTTCAACATCCTGTGGAATCCTGGGTTTGCAATTTAGGAAAAGGCATTTAGAATTCTCAGCCAGAGAGTTCTTTGGCCTCAGTAAACTTCAAATTCAACAAAAACAATTCAATATTCAACAATATAACAATGATTCCCATCTCTTTAAGCAGCTCCGCTGTGTATAATTGGAGTTGGGATTGGGATGGTGAAGAGAGGGAGGACATTAATCAGTGTTAGTTCATGAACAAAAATGTGTGTGGGGTGTCTTCACCCCAAAATTGAAAGAAGGTGCGCGCACGCACACACACTACCTGTGGTGTTAATCCTTCCCCCACACACACTATTTTCTTTCCCTGAAAATGGGCACAGAGCAACTTACTGATCCCCAACATTACTTCAGTTATTCACATTAAGTTAAACTGCACCCCAATATAAACCGATGATTAAAGAGCAATAAAACTTACAACTAAGGAAAAAAACCCACAAGATCTGTTCTCAGAGGAAAAATGACTCGGTTCATATGCATTTTGGGCCAGGAGTAATGGACATGAGGAATGACATGTATCAACTGTTGTTAAATGAGCACCTTGCTGGGACTCTCTGACTCTTTCTTCTATCCGCCAAAGTTTGTTACACACTTCTCCAATGTAAGATTTTAATCTCTGGAAAAGTAGAGACTGGTAGCGAGTTCATGGGAGCCTTATGAAGCTCTGTTCAACTTCAGTCTTGCTCAGAGGGCCCTAGTTCAAAATGGTACTACCAGAGAGCAGGGCTGTACATTTGAACACCCACATTTTGAACACTCACTTATTACAATAAAAATTGCAACTTTCAGGCTTTGATTGTTCAACTAGTAAAAATATACATATACCTGTAAGTTTTCCCTAATGAGTCAAACGGAACATTCAAGTGAGAATAAACAGATCTGTCCAATTGAGGTCTGTGTTACAAATGTGCCTTCAGTCATAAGTCTGTTAAATTCTTTATTTTGTAAATTAAAATTTCTCCATAAATTATAGCTTTTGAGATGCAATTTCCCCTAAAGTACTCATTTCATAAATATTGTGAAAGCCAAGAATGGCACCACAAAATTGAGAGAAGTGAGGAAGCAGAGCAATAACTGTTCTGATCTGTGATTAGTCAAGGAAGAGAGAATTTGGTCAGCTGACCAGACAGAATTATCTCCCTTTTCTCTTGCTTCAAGGGATTATTTTCCAGTATAGAAATGATAGTGGATAAGTTGTTCTAACTTTTGATGTCCGTAATAGTATTGGATGTGTTTTACGAAAGTAGGTGTGGTTCATACTAGTCTGTGACACATAACCAAACCATGTAAAGTGGAGGCACTCACTTTCCAGTGCTTTCACTCCCACACCCATGGAGCTGTTATTTGACTACAGCTGTCAGGATTCTTGGCTGGTATGGCTGAAGGTCAAGGAATCTGAGGAGAATTACAGTCCAACAGTATCTTAGGCCTACTGATGGTTGGGAGGCAGTAGTGTGATGAATGAAGAACAGATGGAACCATACAGCCTGCTCCTTTAATCTTTGTTCATTTTGTACAAGTATAGCCTTCCCGTTTTCCATCTTGTGAAGGAAATGTAGGAAACAACCTGTATTAGACCTTATAGTAGGCCTTCAGTGTTTCAGAAACAGCATAGCTCTGTTTCTTGTAGGAACCAAAGCCACCTTTGTTCTCTAATCTGTAAATGACAGGCACTGAATCAGTTCAGATACGAAGTTGTGAACACATTTTCTTATGAAAAAATTCTCACATGGTCTCTCTTTCTTAACACAGAAGAACCTTCAGACAGGATTCGTTATGTTTCTAGAACTGGTTCCAATAAGATATGAGAAACTGAATTGTACAAAACCAGTGTTCATAGAAAGTGTGTACTTGCATAAGCATTAAAATGGAAAAGCAGCAAATGAATGCAAGATTACTGGGTTCTTCTAGGAACTGAACTTCTAGGAACTGAAGAGCGACAGGGAATGATTTTGTTTGTTTGTTTGTTTGTTTGCTTGTTTGTTTTTTATGTCATGAAGTTTGAGGAACTAGTTAGCTGTGAGCATTAAGACTAGGCACTAAAAAGAGCACACAAGCTTTTTGGAGTTTTTTGCAGAAGCAATTTTGAATTATTGGAAGGGTAGGCTTTTAGGTAAGCCTGGCTGCAGTCTCACTTACTTACCTGCCCACTCATGTACTGAACATAAGTTTGTATTGTTAAAGACTCTGAAATCAAAGTCCCAACAACTCATGTAAAGACCCTGGCCCTTTCCACAGGAGCTTCCCATCCCAGCATGGGGACAGGAGAGGAGCAGGACCGTGATGATGCTTCTGCATGACGTCATTGCAGTCCTGTGCTTCTCCCATCACCAGGCAGCACAACCACAGATTAAATCATTGGTGGGTTTTCCCTGTCAATGACCCACAATCGTGTCACCATCCTGCACTTACCTGGCCTACGAAAGCCCTGGAAGTGCAATAGAGGCACATCCTGGCGCAGCACAGCCTGCACTGCGGAAGGAAGAGGCATGTCCATTCCTTCAGCAGGAAGACAGCCAGTGCAGAGGGGGTCACTCCCGTTGTTCTCGCTTCCCAGCAGAGCCATTGCCAGGACAACAATATAAGGTAGGGTGCAGAAAGGGCCTGAGCTACATGCTAATAGATAAAATAAAGAAATTGTTGTTGATTTAAAGAGATTGTGCAATAGTAATAACTAAACTATATGCTAAATTATGTATGTAACATGATGATAAGCCTTGATTTCTTACTTTGCAGGATGTGTGTTACAATGGTTTGAATGCTAGACAAGAACTTTATGAGACTAGGGTTCAAATCCTCACTCAGCCATGGAAATCCACTGGGTGATCTTGGGCAAATTTCACTCTCTTAGCCTGAGAGGATGCAATGACAAAATGGCAATAATCCTGTCAAGAAAATCCTATGATAGAGTCAACATAAGTCTGAACTGACTTGAAGGTTCATAGAAACAGCATGGGTGGGGGGAGAATGATTTGGATCAAGATCACCACACCACACAATTTTTTCCTAAATTCACCCCTGTATTTGAATCCTGAAAAAGAAAAAGGAAAATGCAAATGATGCTAAGAATGTGAGATTTCCCAACATGCTTTTGGATTTTTTTGAGAATTTATTAAGCTGAGCAAGAGCACAACACAAATACAAAATACCACTTTGCTTGTCCCTAGCATCTGCTGTTTAGAGAGCTATGTAAGTTTCTTGTAGCTGTCAGAACTAATTACCAGTAATATTTTTGCTATTGTACAGATGGCACGAAAGATGCAACTGAATTTAAATTCAGTTAACCGTTCATTATAACTCTCACCGAACAACATGCTTGTCCAGCGTCAAGATGATGGCTTCTGTTTGATCATTCCAGTTTTTTTTCAGTTCTCTCTCTCATCTTCCAGATTATCCTGCATAGGTGTGCTTATCCTACATTGAATGGAACCAAAGAATGAGAATATGTTTCTAATGGTGTCATGGCCACACTTGAGAACAGCATTCAGAACTGGCGGCATTCCAACAGGATAGGGTGTGATCCTGTCTGGGAGAGAAACCTGCTGTTGAAGAAGACAGTCCAGTGAAACTCCCAGACTAAACAGCTGGCTTAATGACAGCCTATATTCCCAGATAAAAAACAAGTTTAACAAGTTTAACAAGTTTATTTTTAAATGTTGCATACAGGTAACCTCTGTCTCTCCCTCAGCTCCACTCAGAGATGGTGAAGGTTACTTTTAGCTACAAGAAAATACTTCTTGGACAGCACTGCATTGGCCATGCTGCTCAGGTGATTCTGGGACACATAGCCCCAAAAAGTAACTTTTCAAGCTTTGCTTCTGCTTACAGTGTATGTAATGAAAATTACCTCATGTGTGTAGGCAGGCTAAATGTATTTTTAAATAATCAGTAACCCCTTGCATGCCATCCCATCTTTGTATTTTCTCTTTTAGGCATTGTATTTCCTTACTTTCCACGACTGGGTCGCTACAATTTAAACTTTCATGAAGCTCAACAAGCCTGCCTGGAGCAAGATGCAGTTATAGCTTCCTTTGACCAGTTGTATGAAGCATGGCGATTAGGTCTGGACTGGTGCAATGCAGGCTGGCTGAGTGATGGATCAGTGCAATATCCAATCACAAATCCCAGGGAACCCTGTGGAGGGAAGAACACAGTGCCTGGAATCAGGAATTATGGCTTCTCAAATAAGGACCTAAGCAGATATGATGTCTTCTGTTTTACATCCAAGTTTAATGGTAAGGAACTCTAACTCCTCTCTTTTTAAAACAGGTAGTTTAGGGAAGTTATTTCAAGAAGAATCGTAGCTGAAGCTTGAGGGGAAAATGAACCACATAAGCCATGATGTCTGGAGTATTCTAGGAGTTGCAATCTAACAGAGTAGCTTTTAGAGGATCTGATTGTAAGTAAATGTAAACCATGTACTTTGTGTGGAGAAGGCTTCAGATGCAGTCCCTAGCATTTTAAGATAACATAACTTGGATAGTTATGAATGCATAACCACCATACCTACGTGGCTCCTGGCCTGACCCTACGCCAATCCCCACTCAACCTAGAAGCAGCCACTGTACTCAACAGGAGTCTGTTCACCTGTCAGTTGGGAAGCAGTTCATTGATGTTCCCATCCCTTCCCATGAGTGATCCCCAATGCAAGAGGCAGCAGTAGGGTCCCATCTGTAACTCCCCCTGGCACTGTAGATTGCTCACTCAAGGAGAACTGGAAACATCAGTCTTGTGTTTCTCAATGATAGGGGAACAGACCCTTATAAATTGCAGTTGCTGCTGCCTAGTATGTGGAGATTGGGGACTTTCACAGTCCCTGAGTATCCACTAAACTAGGGAATATGTAGGGATGATGACTGCAAAGTAGTCACAAATGTGTAACTCTAGATTACACTTTCGTAACTGTCCAAGTGAATTCCAGCCACTGTTTTTTAAAGTATTTCCTTAGGTCAAACTAGGGTGTTCAAGGAAGCTGCTAATAGACTTTAAAGTGCAAAAAAATAAAAAAGAAAACTTAATTAAAATAAGGGGGAGGTATAAAGCAGCAGCAGCACATTAAATAGGAGAGAAAGGTAGTAAGAAATATAATTACAAGTTGCTTCATGCCTGAATCTTGAGCTAGTACAAGGGTGGGAAAAGTATGGCCTATAGGAAATCCCTGTATCACATTTTTTTCGGATCATGAAGCTCCTACCAGTCTCCCAAAGCAAGCTGAACTCTCATTTTAAAAAGCACAATGGAGAGGACACCTTAAAACTCAGATCCAAAGCTTCTCTAGTGCATGCAAATATGAAAAACTTGCTCCAACCCCCTCACAACCCTTGTGTCCTCTCAAATACCTCTCCTACATTTATCCTTCAAAATGGCAACAAAAAATTATGTGATGTCACTTCTGGTTATCATTTTTAAGAAGAAACAGAGGATATTTGGTGATGGAGAGGTTGGTGATGGAGAACTGGGTCCCTGGCTGCACACTTAGCGCATAAACATTAATCAGCACATAATGAATGTTTGTGAAGACTGCGTTCCACAATCCCAGTGTCACTAAAGAAGAAGTCCCCTTTCTCTATGAAAACTTCAGGATGGGAACTGTGAACAAGAAGCAAATGAGCAGGCTGATTTTGGAGAAGATGGTTCTTTAACTAGAAGTAACAAATTTCCTGCAAAGTATCCAGTGTCCAGTCTTGTCCTGGAACATATGAAGAAACAACAGTGACAGAAATTTTGAAAAGTGCAATTCTCTCAACATAAAAGGAAAGTTTCCCTTTCCCAAATATTAGGGGAAGGAGGCAGCAGGTCAGAGAATCCTCAAGATTTGTGCCCCATAATATCTTTCTTTAGAAAAACAGTCTGGCAGACAAATCTTGTTTTGTTATGTTACCAGAACCAAAGCTGAGAAAAGTTGCTTTTTGGTCTTCAACTCCTCACAATAGCTTGGGGATTCTAGGAGTTGTAGTCAAAAAGGTAACTTCCTCGGGTTTTGTCCAGAAACCAGTTGTATAAAATAGATCAAGGATCAAGAAGGCTTTCTCTTTCAAAAAAAAAAAAACAGTTCTACAAAAATGTTTCTTCAGACTTAGGCAAAGTAGGTCAGGGAGCAGAAACAATTTCTACAAAAATAAAGTATATGCTCTAAAATCATTCATACTGAAAAAAAGAAATACCATAGAGCCAGCAGAAAGTTTGGCTTTAATGAGAAGGGGTGCAGTACAAAAGGATAGGAAATTGTTTTGGTTTTTTCCCCTCAATGTTAGAATGCAATACAAACCAAACTGCTATAATGCCTGGAAATCACTACCCTATATAAAAAAAGAAGACCAGGACCATTGTTCAGCAGACTTCCCTCTTCAGCAACAGATTGTCTTCTTAAATATGAAAACTCAGATGTGGGTCTCTCTCACATGTGTCTTAAGTTGAATGCATGTTACAGAGCAGATGTTTGGCCTCCAGCCCACAAAGTAAGAGATACTCCCATTCTCTGCTTATGCACGCTCTGGGCATTATTCACAACAAAATTTATTTGTCTTAAAACATGCAAAAAGTAAACATTTCTTTTGCTTTGGACAATTCTGAGTTTGCATTTCCAAAACAAACAGACTTTAAAACATTGAACAAATGTTTATCAGATCCCAGTCCAGCTAGATTCTTGTAAAAAGGACTGATTAAATGGATGCACATACATCCTGTGTCATTTAAGCAGCCTTGTGTAATTTGTGGGAAGGAAATAAACAAACACTATGGGATCAAACAGGGCAAGCTAACTTCCACAGCATGGTAAAACTTCTAATTTTGTATTGCATCTCCCAGAATCCTCCATTCACCATTTGCTCTAGCCATGATTGTTGTGGGTTCTAGGATTTGTAGTCCAAAAATAATTTTTCCAACTTGCACTTTTGACTTACTGTGATGAACATTAATTTCACCTTATGTGCTGTTGTTTCTTTCATACCTCATTCCCATGTACACTCATTGTGTGCTTGCATATGTATTATAGAATAGAAGAAACTGGCAGTGAGAGATAATGGCTTCCAAGTCAATGGGGTATTGAATATGCTTTGGGTTTTTATCCAAACTTAAAGCAGCTATCCAAAGTGCTGAAACTTATTCCAAAAGTAGGTTCAGCACTCTGGATCACCCTTTAAAGTTCATACAAAAACCTGGAATGGGCTTGCTGTTTTAATTTGTTGATAGAAGCCACCCTGGGTTCCATGCCAAGAGAAAGGCGGCATACAAATATAATTATATTTGTAAACAAACAAACAAACAAACAAAGCACAAGCTACCACCCACTGACTGGATATTTATAATTAAGTATGTGCACCAGAGTGGTATAGTGGTTTGAATGTTGAGCTATGATCCTGGAGACCAAGGTTCAGTTCCCTGCTCAACTATGAAAGCCCACTGGGTGACCTTGGATGCATTACATACTCTCAGGCCCAGAAGATCCTGTGATAAGTTCACCTTAGAGATGCCATAAGTTGAAAACAACTTGAAGGCACGCACCAACAGCAAATATACACACACAGCTACCCACCATGAAGTTCAGCTACCTGACAAGATAGATTTGAGATAATATCTAACATTCTCTTTAGCACAATATAATCATATACCTATAACCGTACACAGATGTCCTTCTTCTCCACATGTAAAGTCAAGGAATTGATCATAGTCAATAGACATGTTCTCAGAATTTATGTCAAACCAAAATAGCAAATAACAGACCCAAAAAAATCAGTCCAAGAGATATTTTATTGAGAGTTAGGACTCAGAGTCATACCAAAAGCCAGCAAGGTTTGAAATGAGAACATGGACAGTAAGGCCATTTCCGCACGGGGTATTTGAAATGGTGCAGTCCATCCTCCAGGGAAGACATCTGCACCTGGGAGCGGACTGGGTACAGACTATTTAATGTAGATCCGCACCTCAGCCCGCTCCGGAATGACCTCAAGTGGTCGTCCAGCGTGCTTTTGAAAAACCTGTTTCTTTCGGTCTTTCAAAAGCACAGAGTGCGCCAGTGCGAGCCTGCTCCCTTGTGCAGATTTGCAGGCTCGCACCAATGCGAGCCTGCGATCTGCTGGGGGCGGGCTTTAGGCTGGCGAGCTTCAGCAGTTGGTCGAGACCCTCGACCAACCGGAAGCCACCATTTTCAACGCTGGAGCAGTGCGGAGCGACGAGCACGCACTGCTCCGGGGCAGCCTGGACTGGACCGGGGAGCCATGAGACCCAGTAAGTAGCGGCATGGGGCGATTCCCTTGCCCTGTGTGGAAATGGCCTAATATTAAGATTAATTAATTTATTGAGCAAACACAGCATGGAGTGGCAAAATTTTAAAAGAACAGTTTTGTGGAACTGTATGTGCATTAATTGTTTGTTTGTTTGTTTGTTTGTTTGTTTGGAGCACTTTAAACCACCTTTCAACAAAGGTACAAGATATGTGTACAACATATGAGATAAAATAGCAATACCTAATTAACAGCAGTTAATATTTGCATGACATATTACAGTTGTTCTTAATCTGTGTGCCCAGTCTCATACGAATAGAGATTTGTAGTTTATATTTAAATACAGTCCCACATTTTATCAAAGAGGAAAGAATTAATATTATCAGTATGATAATATTGCTCATAATAGCTATTACAGAAACAATGTAGCTTTTACGATATCTCTGATTTTAGGGACTATGTAGAGCCAAGTAATTATACAAAGAGTATTAATAGATGATGGCAAAACTATACTAATTAAAAAAAGAGATATAGCTAATATTTTAGCTTCATAATTGTACAGCAGAGATTCTTTTAATAAATCAGGGGATGATACATTTTAATTTTACCTTAGTCATTTTTTCATGCCTCTCATGTTATTTTCTCTGCCTGTATTAGGCCGTTTTTACTACCTAATTCACCCAACCAAGCTGACCTATGATGAAGCAGTACAAGCCTGCCTCAAAGATGGTGCACAGATTGCTAAAGTAGGCCAAATGTTTGCTGCCTGGAAACTCCTAGGATATGACCGCTGTGATGCTGGCTGGCTGGCTGATGGCAGTGTCCGGTACCCGATCTCCAGGCCAAGAAAACGCTGCAGTCCTACTGAAGCGGCAGTGCGCTTTGTGGGCTTTCCAGATAAAAAGCACAAGCTCTATGGTGTCTACTGCTTCAAGTCATACCAGTGAACGTACCTAGAGCACAACAATGTCCAATTCATCAAGAACATGTGAAGGATTTTGTTTCAGTATAAACTCATGCAAGTTATCAAAACTGTGATAAATCTTTTTTACTTACTGTAAAGAATCATTTTTCATAAAACCGACCCATTGATTTGTTTTGGTTATTTTTTAAGGAAAGAAAAATCATTCAATAGATATTTTAAATTAATATAATTTAAAGGAAGCTCTAGGTAAAGATGTGCTTGAAGTGTACCTATTAAGCTACATCATTCTGACAAAGCATTTTTTTTCTCCATGAATGGGGCATGCAATAGCTTGATGATTGCTAGGACTAAGTTAAGGAATGTAAGGCTACTCAAAGCAAAAATCCTTTTTTCAAGGGTAATAAAGTTTACATATTTGCATCATATTAAAATGGACCAGTGAATAATGACTGAGATCTCCAGGTCCTAAGTACGATGATCTCTTTTTAACTGCCATTCCATGTGCTTTTCTGAGCAGTTAAAAACAAAGATGTGAATACGATTTAAACAAATAGTTTTTTATAGTTGACCACATGAGAATTGTTCTGCTGTTTAAAATCATACCTTTCAGCAAAGATCTGCTCAGTAATCCCATAACATTCCAACAAGCACAGTTAAGTCTTCTCAGTATCATTCCTGGTTTTATTATGTATGCAGTAGAAATGTGTGTATGAATAATTAAAGAGTGGACCCTAATTTCTTCTAGTTCTTAACACCAAGCAAATATATCTGCGATGTATTGCATTACTTTGAGTAGCTTTATGAAGGTATTCCTAAAGGCCATTTTGCTAAGCAGCATTTAGCATCTACTCAGGGCAGTTATATATAAATGAACTGCTGGACAGAATCACACACACAAATCTATTAAATATATCAGCTTGATTTCATGATAGCTTTTAAAATATTATTGTCTTTATAAATGAAACATTTAAATATTTAATATTTCTTTCTTAGTTACTTGTGTGGGAGATAAGCATTTGATGAATCTTGAAACATAATATCCACCTTATGATTAAAAGAGAAAAGAAGAAAACCGCTGGGGTTAATATCTATGTATTCAGTGACCCCGGAACCAGTGCTATCTGTGTACTCCAGTTTTCACTCAGCCACTTCTGAGAGTGTTCCCATTTATTTTAAAGGAGACAGCCACTCTTATTCATATATCTTTTTGTGCCTATGGAGCTGTGCATCCACAGAAGTGAAAGCGGTTGCGCTTGGAAATCAAGGAGGTCTCTGCCCACACTGAAATCGCCATAGCTATAAGCAATCAATTCATCAGAAAAAGCAAGATCAGTTGTACCAACACTCTTAGTCTTGGCTCCTTGAAATATCACTGTTGGGGTTCTACAGAGATTGGGAGAGTTATATTTTTGGACTACAGGCATACCTTAAGTAACAAAGCTTCTGACAAAGGCTCCTTTTTACAAAGTGTATTTATGCCCTTGAGTCTCCCTTTTCCTCCTTGTCCTCTGTTTAGCTGAAAGTTTTTTAGCAGTATCTGCACTGGGAGGATGGTAAAGGAAGGCTGGAGAAACACAGACTTTCTGTGTCAGTTTGCAGGAACATGTCTGCAGTCAACAATACAATGAAGCACAAGCTGGGAGGAGTGGGATTCTACTCTAGCCAATGGTACTGCTGGTGTGTGTGCCTGCCTAGAACAGGCAAAATAAACAGCACCTGATTCCAGAATCCCTGCTGTGTGATCAGCAAAACAGAGAAAAAGAGAAAGCACATAAGCTGCTCACAAACTACCCCCAGCACATTAACAAAGCATAGATCTGTAAATGTGGCCACCAAAATGGAAATTGTAAGAAAAAATGGAGGATTATGAAATTTGAGAAGTCATTCGTGGATGCATTTGCAAGAAGCTTCCAAATGGTCTCTAGAATGTTCAAAATGCCTTTTGTTTACTTCTGCAACAATTACTTGATCTGGTTGTTACACTTCACTTGTCCACATTTCTAAATTTTAATGAAAACTCTGCTGAAACATGTTAAACTGCTTTCAATTTGTTGTGGTTTAGGGACCTATCCCTATTCTTTCCATGTCATTCCTGCCTCTGGTACCAATTTTCTGTTAAAGAAGGAATGCCAAGGAACGCATCCACTTTGTTAACCGAGGTATACTTGTACAATTCTTAGAGTCCCTCAACTGTCATGGCCACTTGACATGCCATCTGGGAGATTCTGGGAGCTGTAATCCAAAAATGGAACTTTTACAGCCTTTGCGATTTTGGGGTTTGTCAGCTATGTTTGTCACTTGTGCTCAATCTGTCAGCTGTGATAGTCAACTATGTACAGTTCTTTACAAGAAAGCTACCTGGAACATCATATTCCTGACAGAAAATACAAAGTGCAGAATGTATTGCATAGTGGATGGAGTTGGCACAAACCTTGGTTTTTGATGCCACAAAAGTTAGTTGTGACTAAATGCTATTGAACCTATTGGAAGAATTTCAACATGATAAGCTTCTGCTTGTGCAACAAAACTTTCCATTCTTCCTCCTCCTCCCTGCAGCTTTCCATTCCCACCCACCCCCCAAAAAAATCTTTTCCAGAGCAGTCTTGTATGATTTGTGGAGTGCTACAACAGAAAGCAGGAGCGGTCCAATGGAGAGCGTTCCCGTGGAGCTAATTGGAAACCACCCAGTTAATTTAAGTCCCATTGCTTTCAGTGGGACACATTGAAATCCTCTAAACATCTATTCAGAAGTGAGCCGCATTTTGTTAAGAGGAGACAAGCTCACAGATAATTGGCTATAGGATTGCATCCCTTTTCATGATAAATTTTATCTAGAATAAGGCTACTGAATCCAATTTTCAGTAGCTAGAACAGCTTTATGCTTTTCTGAGATCATGGATCTTTACGTTTATATAACATGACTTCTCAGTACCTTGAAGGAATACAGACAATTTACTGTGACCTTGATTGGTTCCACAGGAAGGCATCAGAGAGTACAAATATACTGCCACAGAAGTGAGAAGTGTTTTTTCCCTACCCCCATTTACAGAAGCCACAGATTACCAGTACTGTTGGGCACCTATTTCAACAATCCTTAAGCAATTTTAGGTGATTTATGAATAAAGCAAGAAGAGGAAGACAAAAAAAAGGATATGCACTGACTAAAATACAATACAAACATGAACTTTAATGTAATTTTGAATTCCTTTCTGTGCTGTTCTAATTAGTGGGCATGTATTAGTGTTCATTGGTAGCTTTTTATTGGAAGAAAGACAGGCTGCAGCAAACTGGACATGTGCAGAATTTGTAACAAAAAAAATGAAGAAGGTTGGATCAGGAATGCTTGCTGAAGCTCAATGAACGAATCTTAATTTGGAATTAGAGAATAGGATACCAAAAATGCCATAAGCACTCCTAGAATGTGCAAGATAGAAGAGCATGGAATGGTACACAGATTTAGATGATTGTAATATCCTGATAACAAGTTTGCTGATTTGTCTGGATTTAGAGGACTTTTGAATTTCTGTTATTCAGGAAGAAAAAAGGTAACAAGAGACTGCAACTCAAAAGACAGAGGAAGTAAAAAGACAAGATAGTCATCTCCAACCTGAACCAGTGAGATCTGATAATATAAATATAAACTTTTTGTGGATATTACAGAAGGAGATTTTCAAACTTCCCTTCATAATACCACCCCTCTGCCATAGAAAGTATTTTTGAAGTATGCAGGGTCATGTCCTAACTTTTATTGCCTGAGGGAGAGTGGGAATCACTTGAGCAGCACCCAACTGCAGTTCTGCATCTGGAAAAAGAAAATTGCAGTCTCTTATCTCAAAGCTGCCTTCCATGGCAGAGAGAGGAACATTATGTTCTTCATGGACAATATAGAATGCTTGGCTTCATGTCCTGCAGGTGTATCATTACAGGAATGGTAAGGGGGAAAAATTAATTATTTTTTTTTTAAAGCTGTTTGCCATCCCCATTAATGTGGGTTCTCCTTTTCAGAAGCTAGCTATCAAGACATGAGAGGTTAAGGAATAGTGGGAGAAGAGTTTATGGCTTAGATCCAGAGATGATTTGCATGGCCGTCACGAAAGAATCTGCATAATTTTTCAACTTTTCTCATGCTGGTGCAGCATCCCTCTTGCTCCATCACATGTCATTCCAAAGAATCTCTCAAACTACAAGTGTGGCTTGGTGTGGGAAAGGCCCTGGAGCTGTAGTGCGGAAAACCTGGCAAAGCCCTGACATCTCGGTAGAGTTTTTCTCCCTCTATCTTTGGATTCAAGCCATGATCTAAGAAAATGAGACTTAAGTGTGAAAGGCTTCTATTGACTGAAGGAAGATCGATGGCCCCTGTTGAGTTTCAGTGATGGTTACGCTCTACTTTGAGTTACGTTTCTTTGAGCACTCCTAGGGTGCAACCCTATAACCATTTATCTGAGAGCCAAATTCATTGGGCACAATGGGATAAATTCTAAATAAAGTATTCCTCAGAAACACAGTGGCTGAAATCCTGTTGGTATCTTATGTGTTAATTCTCCTACAGAAACAGCTGGACATTTTTGTTTGAGGTGGAATGGCCACATTCAGTTGAAAGTTGAGAAATCAAGAGTTTCATACATGCTGCTCTTGTGCACAGATGCACATTGCTTATAGATGTATGTATGTACTGCATAGGGTTTCACATTTATGTTCACATGCACTGCACTCAGCAGTGCATAGGTACACATTGCACATGCAGATCAATGCACATTTAGTTTGCAAAATCATAGTTTACTAGTGAGGAGCCACTGCACAACTGCCACTTAAGACTATGAATCTAAAGTTATGCTCCATTTCCTCAGTGTAGTTTCTCAGTCAATATGAAACCCAACCAATTGGAACAACAATTTTAAAAGCCTGTTGAAGACAAAAAGGGTATTTCAGATTTCATTGTGTTAACCTGGCAGTTTCCTTGGTGACCTCAAATAGTTCAAGAGGGCAAACAGTGCCACTTTTAGATGGGATGACATGAGATTCTGCAATAGGTCAGACCTGATACACTTCCATGAACATATGAAGATACTAGATTTATTTTTCACAAAGAAAAAGTTGGTGCTTCCCCAAATATCTGTTAACTAGGATAAGTGATAATAAGATTAGAAATGTATTGCACTGTAAAAGTATTTTGCTAGCCATTAAAATATATTCTGTGATTTTCAACAAATGAGAAATACCAAATCTTTGCATGAGCTTGAAACATTATACATATAAACATTTATAAGATGATGGTCATGTGAAAGAAAAGGGTATACTACTTTCCTAAGAACAGCAGTTCCAGCTTGTGCTTTCATCATGCTTGTATTTGTGGTTCATTTGACTGAAATTTGACTATTTCAAATTTTATCCTAGATTTTGGAGTTCTGACTTATCTGGTTGAGGTCATGGAAGGGCACTATAAGGTCATGATTGAATTTAGGACAGATTCATGTTCAGTTTCATTTGAACCACACTTTTCCTTTCTGGTCATTTATTTATTTTGTGGGAAGGGGATCTTTAGCACGTACACTAATGACTGTACACAATGAGACACTCCTGTTGTTTTCTTGTAAATGGGAAATGCAACAGCTTGATGCCCTTTTGCCTGCAGTCCTATGTGCATTTACCTGGAATTCAGTCTAACTGAACTCGGTGTTGCCCAGTCTCACATTATAAATACATATGTTTATACTAGAACAGTGCAATCCTATACATGTCTACTGAGGGTCCTCAAAGCTCAAGATAATGTATTAAATATGAGGCATGGAGGCAAGTCTCTTATTATTTTCTAGTCAGCAGATAGAGAAGGTTTAAATTTTCAGGAGAGGTTTTCTTTTCTTTTGTTCAGCCTCTACATTGTGAGAGAGTGAGGATTCAGGAAAAAAAAGCAGCTGGAGGAAGAATTTCCCTATATGGTTGAGGTGGTCCCAGTCTAGAGCAGAGCCTAATACTTAATTTTTACATAGAAAAGAAAGAGAACCTCAGCTGCATACTATTAATTGTTGCATGTTATCAAGTCCCATTGAATTAAACAGTGGATATAAGATTACAACAGGAATGCAACATTTGGCCCAGAAGATGCACACTGTTCCCTCTCCATAGTTCCCATGACTGCCAAATTTTGGTAACACAGCAAAAAACAGGGTCCACTTTAAAACAAGGACTGTGGGAAGTGCACAACTACATCCTAAGCTCAAACATGCTCCTGAAATCCTCATGGAAGCAAGGTGTGGCTTCAAAATGAGGTGTGTGCTCCTTGCATGCTTGATTTAAACTGAAATTGCAGGGGTGGTTGCTGATTAACTTTAAAATGAAGTATGTGAAGAGCCTACACGGCTGGCATCTTTTTGGGAATTTATGATGCCGTAAACCAATCTACAATTGCACAGTTTGGAATGGCAGCATTGTGCCACAATCATATTCCTGGCGGTGGGGAGGGGGCAGTTGTCCTAGCTGTACTTTTGAGACTGTTGCACAAGTAGAGCAAGCAGTAAGATTGTTATAAAACAGGTGTGATACACAACCATAGTGCATTTTGCAGGGATGGTTGCCCTTGCACAGTGAAGCTGCCCTTGCGCAAATGGGGACAAGGCTCCATACTAGAACACTGGTAATCCAAAATGGAGGTCAGTGGAAAGTCATGGGTGCCCTGTGTTTCACCAGAAAAATGTCCCCACCTTTTGTGGTACTCCATTGTGTGGTAGGAATACATCTGCATAATGGGACATCCAGCATGGTGCCCTGTTGCACATAATGACAATTCTGTAACGTGGTTGCATATCATCTAAGTGATTTAGCTCTGTCATTGCAAAAGTATGCATCACAGCTCTTAATGTGGGATCTCAGCCCTTGTTTTTCAACTGAGATTTCCTCTTGGAATCTCAGTTCAGCTTTAAAACAAGTTGCATGCTAACTGCAAGAGTTGCTGCTATTATGCTACTAAACCAGTGTAGTGGCAGCAATGGTAGGATGCTAGTGGATTCAGGGAGGAACAAGGAGGCCTTATGACTGCTAGAAGTTGCCCACCCTGGATATCCACATAAAAATTCAGAGCTAGGTAAAGTATTCAGTACCTGTAGAGCACTGTACTCCTTTTACACATTGATGAGATTGTATGTGCATATGTGTCAATATTGTTTTGAATTCAAATGGTAGATGCGGGAACCATGTTCTCTGTAAAACTGAGCAGTGGGCATTGTTACAAGCTTTAACAAGCTTCAGTAAAAACAGTCTCCAGGGCAATGAAATGCTTTAACTAAAAAATAAATGGAGATACAGGTTCTTTCAGAGCTTTTGAACGCTGAGTACCTTCCCTCTCATCTTGCCTGGGGCCTTTCTTTCTTCCAAGTTCACAGAATGGATATCAAATTGGACACTTGTAAGCCTGCCTCTCGGGGATTAAAACAGCCAGCTTTCTATTGCCACTGTTGGGGTATACACTCAGATGCTGGGCACTAAAATACAATTCAGATTACTTAGACTGTACCATTTAGAATACAGATAAAGATTACATGTTTGAATATCCTGCCATGTCCACAGGGGCCTGCAGAAGGTCAGCACTGTCGGAAAAAAGGATCTTATGGTAACATCTTTTTTCTCTGATATTTCTGGTGTGGGGTGGTATCTAAACATTGTTCCCCTAACCTAAATTCTAAATCATCCTTCTAATCATCCTTCTTAATCATGGGCAGTTTTCATATTTAACTAGACTTCGGGGGAATCTTGGTATTCATAACCTTGTTCAGCTTCTCTCACACAAAAAAAAGTTATTTATTTATTTTATAGCGTAAGATTAACTGATCTAAACTAATTATTCCAGCAATGAGATACACATCGCTTAGAAAAAACACTGACATTGATCTTCTCTGGAATTTGAGTTTGGCCAAGGTCTGTAACATGCAAGATCTGTCCAACCATTGTGAACCTGTCACTAAGTCCAAAATTGTAAAAGCCAGCCAACCTCAAGACAGAACTCAGGGCTACTCCAAAATATAGCCATAACTAAACATGGCATTTTTCCAACGAGTGGCACATCCCTGACTATGCCACAGAGAAAAAACTTTGAGGGGCCAATCATTGCATTATCAGACAAATCTGAAGGTCAAGTCTTCCAGTTTTCTATGGTAAAGAGACCATAAAGTAAGCAATGAAAAATAGCTATGGGCAATAATGTAGCCCATTTTGTTCGAATTCTACCTTTCATATCAGACACGAGGAAGGTGCACCTGTCCAGAAGTTATTGAACTGATGTTCCCAGCATTCCTTACCACTGGCTATGCTGGCCAGGACTGCTGGGATTTGCGGTCCAACAACAGCTGGAAAGCTGCACGGTTTCCACCCCTGCCTTAGATACAGGTAATTAGTAGTAATTTCTCACATTGCAGCCCATCCAAATAACATTACTATTGAGGTTTTGGTGCTATGAACACATCATCTTATTTAACAGAAGATTCATTTTCTCCTAAATATTCTAACTCCAGTAAGACTAACCTCGTATCTCCAGAGATATAATAGTACTGATATAAGTTTGCAAAAAGCAACTTCTTACGTTGTAAGTAGTTAAGTGGGGAAAATAATAATAAAGTGTCATTACAAAGTAAATACACAGTAAACAAAAAATGATGTTTATTTTATACAGTTACAAATATGAATAATACTGCATAAGCTTTACAACATAACTGGGACTTACAGAGCATTCTTCTATGAGGAAATGGTGCTTGGACAGTGTCTAGAAGGAATGCTTAGGAACTGGTTTATGTCACTGCTACTGTTCTAGGAAAGAAGGAAACGATTACCAGATAATAAGAATGAATTAATGCGCTGTGTCATTTTTCTTGTATTTCACAATGTATCTAAGTTTTAATGCCCTTGAATAGCAACAATTAAATCATGTTGATCTTTTCAAATAGAGAACTTCATTCTTTATGGGCAAACAGTTTTTAAAAAAAGGGGGAGGGGGAAGCAATCTTCATTTGTGTCATGCTTGTTCTCCATTGGGAATTATGAGTAAGAGAAATGACCAATGCTGATGGCTTGAACCATATTGTTTTTCCCAACCAGAGCATATCTATCTGGGATTGACTTAATGTTGACTCACCATTCAACATTTCATTCAGTGGGTCTACCTTAGCTGGAAATAACCTAAGGCATCGAGCCAATATGAGCCTAAATCTTATTGTTAATCCTGACTAGAGCAGACCCATTCAATCATAGAATCATAGAAATGTAGAGTTGGAAGAGACCACACGGGCCATCCAGTTCAACCCACTACCATGCAGGAATACCCTCAAAGCACTCCTGACAGATGGCCATCCAGCCTCTGCTTAAAAGCCTCCAAGGAAGGAGACTCCACCACACTCTGGGGCAGCATATTCCACTGCCGGAGAGCCCTGACTGTCAGGAAGTTCTTCCTGAGGTTCAGGTGGAATCTCCTTTCCTGCAGCTTGAATCCATTGCTCCTTGTCCTGGTCTCTGGAGCCGCAGAAAACAAGCCCTCTCCCTCCTCTACATGGCATCCCTTCAAATATTTAAACATGGCTATCATGTCCCCTCTTAACCTTCTCTTCTGCAGACTGAACATACCCAGCTCTCTAAGTCTATCCTCATAGGGCTTGGCTTCCAGGCCCTTCACCATTTTGGTCGCCCTCCAATTATGTCAATTAAAATCAATTATGTACGTTTTGGTTCACCATTGAGCAATTCCTTCAGTGAGTCACCTATAGCTAGGATTAAAACAACTGGATTCTGGCTATATTCTAAATTCATCCTCTTCTTTAGTGCCCACAAAATTTTGCAAGCACAGAAAGACTGGGTGGCTAGGTGTGTTGTATGTGAGGCTTTAATACATGCCATGTTTTCAGCCCTTGATATAATGTTAAGCATTACACATAAAACAAAATGTAAGGATTTAATAGCATTAAATCCGAATGGCATCAGCAGCTGACCCCATTTTCTGGGCATAATGCAGTTTTTTTTCCCCCAGTTCTTCCTTACCTTCTCTCGTCATCCTTAGATGTGTAACTAACCCTGAACCCTACATCTCAGTGCTATTGGCCAGTATCCTGGAGTCAAGAGAAGCAAAGTGAGAAATAAAGTTACTGGTGGAAAGCAACCTTCCCACAGCTCCTAAATATAACTACATCTAACTAGTTCCCACATCTAGCTACACAGAGATCGGGGCCAATTTCTGACCTCTACCATCATGGCTGTATCTCCCCAGCCACCCTTCAAATATTAGCCAAAATTATGACCAGAGGTGGTGCAACATTACTTTCAGGCACCATTATTCTTATTCTTATTCTATTAGCTTATTTGTGGCCAGGAAAAACAAAGACTGAGGTTGGGAGTGTGGGAGTATGTTTTTTCTTACTTTTTCTGAGTTTTGTTATAATTTTTTGGCAAAAAGTGCATGCCCCAAAAATGGTGGCATGAGGGAATGGTGGGAGGCTTTGGGGGTAAAAAAAAAAAAGTTTGATTCAAGGACAGCTTACAGCCCATAGGCCTTATCTTCCCCATGCCTGTCCTAGATCAATGGCAATACCTGAGATTTGACTGAAATGTTGCGCTGACAGATGTTGCTTTGAGATGGACAGCTTTTAGTCCTCCTATTCAAAGGATACTTTGGAGTTATTGTATCTTTGTCTCCTTTCCTGTTTTTTTTACAGTGAGGGGAGAGAGATACAAAAGTGGGAAAATGTGAAGCTTTTGAATGGTGGTTGATGTCATCTGAACACACACAGAAAAACCCCCATTGGCACCAGAAAATTATGTGAATGGGGCAATGGCATAGTAAAATCCTAGGCTGGTCTGAAAAGACTTTATTTATCAAGAAAAGAAAAGAAAAGAATAGCAACTCCCAGAAGCACTTCAAAATATATAGCAAGGCTGTCATTCCTGGTTCTGTTCCATCAACAGAACTGATGGATATGATTACCTGTTGCAAAGAACAGGCTTCCCATGTTAAGCCACTCTGAGCAATATTTTTAGTGGAACTGTGGGGAAATAAATGCATACATACATACATACATACATACATACATACATACATACCTTTTTTATTTTAGAAGTCTATATTTATTAATGTAATATTTATTTTCCCTGGCTATGGAATTTTTGTTGAGTTTAGAGTCAAAATACAGTAGCATACCACAGCCAGTCTGAGCCACTGGCATTTTGAGTGATTGAGGCTTACTGACAGAGGTTTATATTAATTTAATTGTCCATTCATTTATTGGGATGCTCCATAGCATCATGTAATTAAAAAAAAAAAACATTGGCAGTTGTTAAAGGCAAATTACATTGGGAAAGGTCATATGGAGGCAAACATTTGTTCCTGAGTTTTTGCTATTAGATTTGTTGATATTCAACAAAGAGCTAAGCAATCATGGCATGGAACAATTTCTTTTCCATGATGGATTTTATTATGTGACAAGTTACCGCATCACATTTTTGTCAAGGGCATTATGCAAATACAGAAGGCAAACTTGCCCCAAATTACATGCATGAAGGTTGTGAAAGCTGGGCTTGATTAATCTTCTGCTCAAAAAGCAACAGTGATCATAGAATCATAGAAATGTAGAGTTGGAAGAGACCACACGGGCCATCCAGTTCAACCCCCTGCCATGCAGGAATACCCTCAAAGCACTCCTGACAGATGGCCATCCAGCCTCTGCTTAAAAGCCTCCAAGGAAGGAGACTCCACCACACTCCAAGGCAGCATATTCCACTGCCGGACAGCCCTGACTGTCAGGAAGTTCTTCCTGAGATTCAGGTGGAATCTCCTTTCCTGCAGCTTGAATCCATTGCTCCTTGTCCTGGTCTCTGGAGCCGCAGAAAACAAGCCCTCTCCCTCCTCTACATGGCATCCCTTCAAATATTTAAGCATAGCTATCATGTCTCCTCTTAACCTTCTCTTCTGCAGACTGAACATACCCAGCTCTCTAAGTCTATCCTCGTAGGACATGGCTTCCAGGCCCTTCACCATTTTGGTGACCCTCCTCTGGACCTGCTCCAGCTTGACCATGTCCTTCTTGAATTGGGGTGCCCAGAACTAGACACAGTATTCAAGATGAGGTCTAACCAAAGCAGAGTAGAGTGGGACCAGTACCTCCCTCGATCTGGACACCATACTCCTATTGATGCAGCCGAGAATTGCATTGGCTTTCTTGGCTGCCGCATCACACTGCTGACTCATGTTCAGCTTGTGGTCTATTAAGACTCCTAGATCCCTTTCACACATACTGCTATCCAGCCACGTGTCCCCCATCCTATATTTCTGCATTCTATTTTTTCTACCAAAGTGTAGGACCTTACACTTCTCTCTGTTGAATTGCATTTTGTTAGCTTTGGCCCAGCTCTCCAATCTGTCCAGGTCATTTTGAATTTTGATCCTGTCCTCTGGCATATTAGCAACCCCTCCCAATTTGGTGTCATCTGCAAATTTGATGAGCATGCCCTCTATTCCTTCATCCAAGTCATTGATGAAAATATTGAACAGCACTGGGCCCAGGACAGAACCCTGTGGCACCCCGCTAGTCACGTCTCTCCAGGATCACCCAGCTTTGGCCATGTTTTCACAACTTATTTTTCCTCCACTTCTCTATAACATCAAGAAAGCAGCAGTTATGGAGGCAGGGAGAATGAGCACGTTTTTCTGCCCACATTTTCTCTGCAGTCCTGTGAATCTAGCAGAATAATTCCTTCAAGTAAATGTTGAATTCCCTGATTTTACTCTTATCTAATCCATAATTGCTGTGAACCACTCTTTGGAATCATGCTTTGGATTTAGGCCATTTCCACACTACACTATTATAGTGCTATTGTTCTGAAGTTTGTAGTTTACTGAGGCCCAGGAATTCTCTGGCTGAGAATTCTAAATTCCCCTCCCTAAGCTGCAAACCGCAGGATTCCATAGGGTGTTGAAAGTGGAATAATAGCACTATTACAGTGTAGTGTGGAAATGGCCTGAGATGACAATGTGTCCCTTGAATATTGTACCTTTCTGTTAGAGAGCTGAATTGACCACAGACTCCATCATCATGTAATCCAACCTCAAGCTATGTACACTTAATCCTACTGATTTGAATGAGGTAAGTTCATCCAGCCCTAATGTGGAGCTTACATTCAGGACTTTGATGAGTTTACCACAGTTCTGCAAAACAGCTGTGGGCAAATGTAGAAAATTATTTACATGTGGATTTGGGCTATAGAATAGAGAAACTCTTCTTTTAACTGGTGTCAAAATGGCTAATGCTCTTAGTTTCTCTTTTACATCTTATTTTCCACAAGGTCACATGGGTTCTTGGACCTAACTCCAAACTCTGGTCCCAACTAGAGGAGACCCACTGAATCAATAAGATACACTATTCAGCTATTGATTCAGTGATTCTGTGCTAACTAGAACTAGCAATAGCCCATCAGAAGTGGAAAAAATGTGAATCCCCCCTGCAATCCTGCTCCAATTCCTCTCCAGAGGTCTCTCCTCCCATTACTTTGCCTCTGGCCCCAGCACTCCTTAGCGGGAGAAAAAGACAAAGTAAAGGGCTTACTAGTACTTTCCCCTCAGATGGACAAGAGTGGAGCACTGAGTTCTGGCATTCTAGCTACTTCCAGTCACCATCCTGAGAAAGGAGATTATCCCTAGAGGGGAGGGATAGGAGCAAGAGAATACCTGACCAATCAGCAGCATTACACAGCAGAATATGCAGTCACATGGCAAAGAGGACATGCCTCCAGCGGGGGGGGGGGGCTTTTTCACCCAAAAGGGGAAAAGTTTCATTTTAAACACAAGCCATGCAAGCCTAAGGTGAGGAATGCAAGGGAATGGGAGGAGGAGAAGTGGGGGAGGCAAACACACGCCTCGTGAATAAACAAATTTGCAAAGATCAAATACACAAATGTGGATTTGGACGGTAAGGACTGTAGGTATAATCACCTAAAGCACTATCTTATTGGCCTTTACTAGGTGCATCTCACAAAGGGTAGAGACAAACAGCAGGACTTCCGATGATTATCTTCACTGCATAGATGGATCTTGCACATTTGTAAGGGCTTTTATTTACTTCAGAATCCCTGTTAGATTTACAAGTGTAGCAATGCACTTTGACATCTACTGAACAGGTATCGGTAATGTAGAAACAATGTTTCTATATTAGAGAAAAGCATTTACCCAAAACCAGGGCTAGCCACTTATTAAAAGGATTTTCAGATAGGCAATATTAAAGAAAACATCAGTGAAATAAAATAAGGTTTTGGACACAGGCCTGAGAGCCAGTCAATTAATTGATTTTGACACACAGGCCACACATGCAACATCACTGACAATTGATGTTTTCCATTATTAATTAAGCACCCCCTCTCTTTTTGGATTTTCCTTGCATTAAAAATGCAAATAAATAAATATATATTATTATTATTATTATTATTACTACTACTACTACTACTACTACTACTACTACATATTTTTAGATCATGGCACAGGACAGTTTTCTGCCTCAAAGAGCAAGGCCTGGGGCTGACACACTGTAGCAGAAAGGACCACAAGAAATGATAGTACTTGGAACTGGTTACAAATAACAATGTAGTTCTTCATCAGCTCCTTTCCGCAGTAACTAAGGCATAATCAGGTCACATTAGAATTGCAATCTAAAGAGGGATAACATCACACCTTTGAAACCACAACTGTAGCTGCTTTGATTACTTTGACTTAGCAGCCTTCCTTCTAGATGGAGCAGACCACAATTGTTTTGCCTCAGTTCATCTACTTATATCTCAATTTCTTCCCTACAGATACAACTAAAAAAAAAACATCACATCTTTCACAGAATTTTACAGGAGGTGGAATGTCATTGTCTTCCATTTGCAATCTTCCTGTGTTTTCCCACCTTCTGCATACACACATTTGGAGAGAAGGGAGAGAGAGAGAGAGAGAAAGGGAGAGAGAGAGAGAGACAGAGAGAGAGAAAGAGAGAGAAAGACACATGGAAGAAAGACATAAATGCAGGCGCAATGCATTTTGACTGACAGTGCTACCAGTGAAATGACTTTTGAATGTAGTCCTTGGCACCTCACTGAAAAGCTGCTCCAGAAACATGGGAGGCAATCCAGAATGTCAGCAGTTGAAAGAGGAAACCAGCAGTACCCTTCCATGCTCATGTGGAAGAAGCCTTTTCTGTTCAGACAGAGAGCTCTTTGAAATCTGGATAAGGTAAACAGTCTACAGTGGCTATAATCAAAGTGTTCTTCATTCCCTCTTTTCAGGGGGAAAAAAAAGAATAGCCAAATGTGTTTAATGAAACTTGACACAGCCTTCTGAAAACTCACACTCATATGCATCTTTCTGTAAGTTCTAAATAATCAAAATGTATTAGTAGATGCAAGTCAGGTAAAGGTCAGAACTCAGTGGAATTCATGAGGACCAAGGAAAGGGAAGCACTGCATTAAACAAACTGTAGACCAGCCTTGTCCAGCCTGGATTATTCCAATTACCTTCTGCCCTAGTCCTGTTGGTGGTGCTGGTAGTTGTAGCCTGATACATCTGGAGGTCACCAAGCAGGGAAGGCTGTTGTAGGCTGGGGTAGACAATCTGGCACTCTCTACATGTTTTAGACAGCATTTCCCATCACCAACAGCCAGCATCAGCCAATGGCCAGTGATTATGGGAGTGCAGTTCAAAAATATCTAGAAGGCACCAGGTTGCCTAACTCCACTGTGGATAGTTTCAGGTCTCTTTCTTTTATAGATTTACCATACACTAATACTGCCACTGATAATTCAGAAAATTACTATTATCTGGATGAGGTAGCAAGTTGATCCTAGAAGATCAAAGCTCCATTTATCCCCAAGGGAATGCATGGAGGAGCTTTGACCAAATCATTATTCTTCAGCCAACATTTCCCATATGTACAGTGAGAAGAAAAGACTTTGAATACAAATGAATTTTTGTCTATAAGTGACACATCTGTGTGGTGAACATGTCCTGTAAGTAATTTTAAAATGTATCTAAACAATGGTATCACCCATTGGACTCTCAACTGTGGCATTGCCCATTTTATCCCTATGAATTCTCCCCCTACCTGGCAAACTCTACATTCCAGGCGACATAGGGCATTAGTTTGTGCTTCTCAATAATTAATTCAAGTCTTCCTCCTGTTGTGTGTTTTACTAAGATACTTTACCCAAGTAAACATCCTTCTAGTGTCCTAGAAATCTTACTGACATCCAAGAATCTTGTTACCAGCATATCCCGTTACCTATCCATTTCACACTTGTGGGATGGCATACTTAACATAGGCCATTGTTTCCGATCAGAGCTCTGCCGTTATAAAGTATTTAAGTATTCCATTAGGGTCATCAAGAAAAGGGGGCGTACTGTGTTTTGTTTTGTTTTAGCAAGCACTAGAAATTAGCATGAGCTAGGAGAGAAGCCAAGCCTGTACAATAAACTACATTAATATTACAGTTTCTCTCCGTGTAGTTAAAAACGAAATTACTCTCAGTCTGCATTCTGATCCTAGTGGTAGCTGTGTACAGAATTTTATCTGTGAAATCCCTGCATGTATTTTTCAAATGCCTTTATTTATCCCATTTCAGTCCATGCTTTCTTCAAATGACATCGGACAGCATATGTCATCTCATCCTGTTTCAAACTTGGAAGACAATATTGAGGCAGGCTGGGTTGTTAAAAATTGTTAACCTTTATGTGAGGTGAAATCCTATGCATCTTTACTCATAAATAAGTCTTGCTATGTTAAATGGGTCTTTTCCCCTGGGAAATATGTTTAAGGACTGCTGGATCAGTGATCTCGACAACTAGGCAGAGCTCTGAATTCGTTTCCTAGCTCAGGATAGTATACTGTGTAAGGTTCCAGGCAAATCCTGATGTTTGAAAGCTACATCGAATGCATTTGTGTCTCAGAGGTTGATGATTCTGGAACTTTGCTGGAATGGGAATTCTCTCTGTTCAGTTGATTTCTATAGAAATGCTGGTGTTTCTGTTTATTTTTTTTCTTTACTTGATGGTCATACATTAAGAAGACAGCACGATTTCAAAAGTAAATTATGTAGTAGTGTTGTGTTCTTATGTTAATAGAGCATATTCAGCTTATACTGAACAAACAAAATTCTTGGGGAAAATAGTACAGGTCAGTATGAAGCATGGGATTTTTAACTGAAGGCAGATGATATGCTATGCAAGAAAACAAAGTTAATGTCCTGAGAAGTCCTGGCTTCTGCATATTATGCAAATAATATTAACATATCCTGTGCTACCTTGTAAAAGCCATCATAGTGTTGTTGTTTGAACACTGGACTATGACTTTGGAGACAGAGCTCAAATCCCTGCTCAGCCATGGAAACCCACTGAGTGACCTTGGGCAAGTCACACACTCTGAGTTTCAGAAAAAGGCAAAGGCAACCCCACCACCACCACCACCACCACCAAACAAGAAAAAACCCTGATATGTTCACCTTATAGTTGCCGTAAGTCCAAATTGATTTGGAGGCAAACAACAACAAACAACAACAACAACAACAGAACCATGCTGCCTTGAGAGGCAACTGAGGGTGTCCTGCTATGTGGGCAGAGACAGAGGTCCAGGGACACAGGAAATCTCTGTAGTGTGGCAGGGGAATGTTCTAATATGGACCCTCTTCACACCGCAAAATTACAGCACTTTGATTCCACTTTAATTGCCATGGCTACGTTCTGTGAAATCATGGGGTTTGTAGTTTGAAGAGGCACTAGAGAAGAGGTTCCAGATTTTGATCCTCTAGCTTTGTACTTCAACTTCAAGAAGCCCCTACCAGCATGGCCAACGAAGACAGATCTGAAATCCAAAACATCTGGAGAATGAAAGGTACTGCACTAAGATCCCCAGCACAGAAGTCTGAAACCTCACAAAAATACAGCCCCCAGGATTCCCTAGGATGGAGCCATGGCAGCTGAAATAATATCAAACTACTATACAATTGTGTAATCTGAAAGATGCTACTGTTGCTTCACTAGAGCTTGGAAACATTACTTTTTGGGGCTACAACTTCCAGGAGGGGAGGGAATTCTGGAAATTTTCATCTGAACTACCTTTCACAGGCTCCACACTTTACCACCTGTAATGTACCACAGTCTGAGAAATTAGCAAAACCTTCTCATTCCCAGAACGCCCTGCCCAGAAAGGTCAAAAATGTAGATCCACCCAGAAGCTGAGGTACTTGTCCTCAGTTTCAATAAAAGGGAATATTGTTTTAAAGTGTCAACAGCGGTGGCATGAGAGAGGGTGGGAAGAAGCATTGGAAAAACCATCAATATCTTGTTCCCAACCCAATGTGAGCTGGCAGGGCTCTGAAAGGAAAGTTTTCTCTAAAGGGAAAGAATCTCTCTCTCTCTCTCTCTCTCTCTCTCTCTGTGCATGCACGTGCACTTTCTTCTGGCCCACATTACTGTTTCCTGATTCTTCCATTTACAGATCCAGGCAAAAGAAGAGAGTACAAATATTTGACATTTGCAGACAATGTTGCCCTCTGCAAAATGAACAGCTTCATGAATTTCCCTAACACATAGTCTCATCCTGTAAAAATCATCACAGGACAGGACTTAGGACCTGATCCCAACTTCATCTGCAATGACTGAAAAGCTTCCCTTGTGTTCCTCTATGGAGATGGGAGATGGAGCCATATGGAATTCTCTGGCTGTGCAACAAATAGTAGAAATTTGCTTGATCATGCTCCAAAGTAGCTGGCCAGATTCTCAAAAAAACAGATGGGCATGCATCAGCACTATTCTGACCATAGCAGTTAAGAAGGATACAGCATAATCTGAGCCTGAAAGTAACCCAGAATCATGCTGTCAGCATTCACTCTTGGAACATATGAAGTTACAACTAAAAAGACTTGGCTTGTTGATTCATTTATATCACATATTTTTTCCCTCATGGAACTCAAGAGGATTTAGAGGCAGTTTTCCATGAAGGTACTGGCCAAGGCTGCTGCATTACATGCTTTCAGACCAAAACTTGGGATGTTCCTCTGAACTGATGCTGAATAACCTTCTTTTTCAATGAGTTATCATAAATGAGCCACCCAGTGTGTGGAATTGGTAGAAAGGCTTCCCAACACATACAAAGGCTTCATATGAAATACTGGAACTTTTGAAATGCCAAATAGATAGTATTTGGTGGTTCAAGTTACAAATTTTGAATATTTACATACCTCTGTAAACAGAAAGGTCAGCTCATAGTTAGCTACTAATTATTTTTACTTGTCCTTTCTGACCAAGACAACAAAATTGCCCAAGTCATAAAGCAGCACATGAAATTTTTATTCCTTGATTATAAGACCTGCCTTAGACATACAATTAATTATTTTAATTAATGTCACATTATTGTCCTCCTCTCTATCATCATCCTGTGATATTGTCAAACTGCATGCATGCTATGACTCTAACACAAAGTAAACCATGATGTGAGTGATTCAGAAATCTTGTTCATCAACATTCTAACTGTAATGGAGGTCTCTCAGGAGTCAATTTCCTGGCATTCAAAATTTGTTAGAGTTTCAATGTTTGCATGCTTATAATCTGTAACTATTAGTGTGCATGTTTGCAGATTTCCATTCCTGCATAATCCTAACCTCCAACCATTTCATTCTTTTCCCCCCACTCACTTTCAGTAGATAGTGTATTTGATTATGGTTTGGTATTGTAAATCTGTGTCGGGGGGAGAGCTGATACTGGTTTCTCAGCCTCTGCCTTGTTAATTGATTACTCTGCTTGAGACCTCCAGTAGTATCTCTCACATGCTCCAACAAAATTTGATTAGAGAATCACAATGAAGTCTTTTGGTCTGAATAGTATGGTTTATTTATGAATGAAGAAAACTTTGAATGCTGGAATATCCTTCAGCCCTTTTTCTGTTTTTATATTTCATTTTCATTCTCTTTCAATTCCTACATTCTTTACACATAGAGATGCTGCCCACATACATAGCTTTGGTAAAGAAGAAAAGAAAAACTCAACTGAATTCATCCAAGTATTTCTGTGTTTTGGTTACCAATCCAAAACACAGCCATACATACATAAGCAAATCCTTCTGGTCTTGGCAAGAAATGAAAGCCTTGATTCCCCTTTATTCCTGTGAATGGCAGAAGTAATTAATGAAATTAACAGAACCAGTTTGATTGTGCAAAGTGAAAGTCACCAAGGCCATTTCCACATAATGTCTCTGTCATAAAATGGGGACATATTGCTGCTGGTCCACAAGTCATGTTTTCACATGGTGTCATTGTGGTCCCACTGCCAATGTGTCCCCATACATCACAATCAGGAGATATTGCATTATTGGAAAAAATCTGGTAATGCTCCCCGATTGCACAACTCTGCCATTTCCAGCAGCCGTGCGGAAAGGGAAGAAGCTCAATCTAGGCACTTCCTTCCCCAGTGCAGCATAAGAAGTGGCCAGCTGCACTGTAAAAGGAAGGTGCATGTTGCTCGTACTACCCTTTCACAGGCAGCCGGCCAGTTGCAGAGGGAAGTGTTCACATCACACTTCCATCCCAGCAGTGGCACTGCCAAGATCATGACGGGATGACTGAGATGGGTAAGGTAAAGAAATGGCTCAAGATACAATAGTAAATGAAATCATAGCCAAGACATATCTTGTCTTTCTACCAATGGTCCATGAATTAGGCACCCACAGGTTCTTCTGGCAAGCTCTGGGTCCCTGATCATGGAAAAGAGATAATAGCTTTGTGTTACTCTTTGCTTTCTCTTTGTTATGACCACATTTTCAATCATATCAATCCCAGAAACTGCTTATTAGAATTCCTCAGTTGTGCCATGGGGCCTCTAGCTAGATAGAAAGACAGACAGACAGACAGACAGACAGATAGATAGATAGAATTTATACCCTGCCTTTCTCTCAAGATGGGATTCCAGGGGGCTAAATAGTGATTGAGTCAGGACATTCATATTAAGGCTGAGATAATGAAGTTGAAGCACTTGAAGCTGCATTTATTTACTTGTCCCTGGTTGAGCACTGGAAGCTTCTTTACTTACTTTAAATCCATACTTTAAGTACTCATGATAAAAAAAAAACCTATAAAAAACACAAGCTAAACATAATTATGAACATTTATTCATATATATATATATATATATATATATATATATATATATATATTTAATTTTAACAAATGTCTTTTGTCCATTGTATATTTACTAAACATGTATTTATGTAATCATTAAATGTTTCAGGATGAATTCAAGTCCTTTTGTAATTTACTCAGTTCTAGAAAAATGTACCTTTGGGGTTTCTTTACAGTGAAAAAGTGCCTCGTGATTAATATTGCAGCAAGCTTTCAATGGTGACCTTTCAACATTATAGAGTCCAATTTACCTTGGACTAAAAAGCAATTTTGAGCCAGTTCACAGTTCACATGTTCAGAACCTGGAACAGTTACTTTTAAACACAATTCCCATCTGGGATGTGGGAGTTGTAGTCAAAAAAGTATTTTCCCCCGAGTTATGCTTTTATAGGATTATCTCATTGACATCTTTTAAAAATAATCAAAGCATATTGCTGCACTGATTGAGAGCATTAAGTGACACAAATTGCCTAGAATTGTCAGAATGCTGACCAATGGCTGGGACTATTTCCACATACAATTGTTGAAAAATTCCAGATTTCAGACAAGCAGGCTCCATACATGGAAAATATATTCATTGAACCCACTGCTGATTAAAAGAAGTTTCAAATAGATTAGGCAAAACTAAGTGTCTTACTTTTCACCTCTGCCTGTCTCTCCTTACTTTCAGAGAGTGTGCTCTAGCTACAGTTGAGCAGTTTGAAGTCCAACAGTTTTCACACAAAGAGTAAAACACCTTCTTTCTTATATTGACTGAATGAGCTACATAAACTCGTTCTTGGCAAAAGCCCTTCCAGCAAGCTATCCAACAAGCAAAATAAAGTAACAGTGTGTCTTTGTCCTCCATTTTCAAGCAAACATCCAAAATAACGTACCACTTTCCTCAACATATTTTTAGGGTGTGTGAGGAAGGTGATTCCCTCTCCACACCCTCAAATAAAACATTTACACAGAACATTTCTGCCGTTACCTTCAAGAGACATTTTCTATAACTATTTCAGACCAACTGTGGTAGGAAAAATAAAGACCTGAAACGCTTTCCCTTGACATTTTTGGCTGTGATCATCATGGTTTGGCTTGGCATTTGCAGCTGGTTTTATATGACATGCACATGGCCACACAGCAAAACCAATTAATCAAAAAATTACTTCGTTTTCACAATATACCCCTCTGTTTCTCCTCCAGAGTATCTCCATAAAAGCAAAGTAAGACAAGATGTTAAACCTGAGAAGATTTCTTAAGTAAGACTCCATGCCTATGTTTGCTGACCTGAAAAAAGGTTGGGGTTGGGGGGGGGGGAATCTGTTAACAATAGGAAAATGCAGAACAAATGGCATTATGTATCTACAATTCTTTATTTGCTCATAAACTACATTTATAGCATACTGGCAGCCTAGTTTTACCCAGAGCTTTTGCTACAATAGTAAAAGAAGACTCTTTTTTGCCAAGGAATTCCAGGCAAAGTTCCCAATTTGTCACCTAAAACACCACCCACACATATCTATTATTGCTCATGCAGTTATATGGTAATGTGCCTTTTTGAATTTTGCAAACCTTTCATAGGTTTTCTTGTGTTGTAACAAAGAAATCCATCACAGAGTATTGTTTGTGTATGGCATTTTAAGTTGATCTCCATTTTGCCTGGATATGGCTAAATAAGGAGGCACCATGTTCTTTTGTTGTAATGACTTCTACATGGGGTTTGGTTCATGCTTGCTTCTCACCTATGAAGTGAGGACTAAATTATGTAGGTTACAAGTTCAATGCATTTTTTAAGTACATGTGCCACTGAAGTGAGCATATTCATTGCCTCATCGTGAGGTAGAAAAAAAAATGTAAAGAACAATTCACCAGCAACACCAGAACAAAGATCTACCAGCACCTGAAGCATAACAGAAAAATATGTGGGGCATACACCAGAGCTTGGAGAACTTACTTTTAGGAACTACCATTCCCATAGTTGGAGTCAGAATGGGTAGTGACCATGCTGGTAGGAAATACCAGGAGTTGTATTAAAAAAAAAAATATGGCCAAGATCCTGCATCATCAGGTATAGCTACAACATTGCTGTTCCATCCTCATAGCTATATGTCACAGTTTAATGTCCCCTAACAACCTACCCACCTTACAAGCTAGGCAGTTGCACCAACTGAAGGAGTTCTGAGAAACTGAAGAATGAGCATTATATAATGATGCATTCAGCCCCCTCCCACCAGCAAAGTATTGTGCGATGTTAGAACTGCAACAGTGCTTAGCTCTGAAGAACCTAGGATGCCTCACAGTGGGCCGCAGCAATACAGCTTGCTAGTTTGAGAGACCTGAAGTGTCCTCCCTTCTTCGGCTCTACCTATCCTGATCCCTCTGTGATGTAAACTGATACTCTTAGGGACGTCTCTCTGACTCTTCTCAAGACTCTCCTCTCTTCCCTGCACTTCTTCCCTAGAATGGAGATAGACTAGATAGACTTGAACTTTCCTATCTTAGAATGGAGTTCCTATAATAAAGTTTTTTACTTTGTTTCTTTAAGCCATTGGTGTCTTTGCTCCTTAATTGGTACAGATGCTCCACTGCAGACATGCACTTTCATGAAAAAGAACAGTGGCAGGGGCCCTTTTGGGGGCCTTCATACTTCACCTTGCTGGCACTAGTAGGATGGTCATCTCATCATTCACCTCAGAACTCTTCAGTTGACTCAATGCTGCGGTTGAGGAGGGCATTTGCAATTATGGCAATGGTCCCATGACTGCAAATGTGAGTTGCAATATTTCCAATGTCATAAATCTGGCTATCACATCATAAACACTAAACACAATCCCATCTCTAACTTACCTTTTACATTTTTAAAAAACAAAATTGGTAAGATTTATGTCTTAGTAAACACACTTGGTTGTACTGACAACCTCTGAGATAAGAGGCATTTCATCAAATATTCCAGTTCTATATCCATTAACTTTGAAAACAAGGGTAATGTGCTGAGACTTGACTGGATCTGGATGGAAATGAGAACCTTTCTATAAAATATATTTCTCCATCTAAAATGACATCTGAAGCACCAGATGTAGTCTAGCAGTTAGTGTTATTCATCTTCTTAAAATGCCTGGCTTCCTTCCCCTTGTAACATTATCCACCCATAGTAAATTATTGATTTGATTAAAAAGCTATTTTATAAGTTTACTTGACAGAGAGACTGTTCTGCAATGCCTTCAGCCAAAGGCCATTAATGCCTCACTCTGTTCTCCATAATCAGATAATTTATACATAACCTTTTAATATTCACACATAAAGGCATGTGCCTAAAGGTTACACCATCCGTAATGGAGCTCTCTCTCTCTCTCTCTCTCTCTCTCACACACACACACACACACACACATACATTTATGTCACAACTTTATAACGGTTATAGGGCCATACAAAAACAGATTTACAGGCTAACCACTTTATAATCTTTTACTAGATGATATGAAATTAATCATGTCAGAATGAAATGTCACATGTAGTGAGCCTGCCCTTTTCATTTCTACCCATGTAATCTCAAATTGCAGATGCAAAATTAGTTTTGACTTCATTTTTTAAAAAAACAGTTATTCCACATTCAAAAACATCATGCTTTATTCTGTATGAATCACTAGAACCAGAAAGTATAGCGGTGGTTTGATTAAACTGACCAAAAAAAAAAAAAAAATAACAAACAGGGCTACCACCATGGATGTAACAAAAGTGGAGTGAAAAGCAAGGGACTGCCAATCCTTCTCAAAGCTGCTTGAAGGAATGTCTCTTCTCATGTTCATTTTGTTTCTGGTTCCAAGCTGCAAACTGTACTCATCATCATCATCATCATCATCATCATTATTATTTAAAAAATAATCTTTATTGAGTACAAAATTATTGCACAAAAAAAATTACACATACAACACATACAGTGATACATACATTGACAACATAATCAACAAGGATAGGGAAAAAAAGACGACAAAGAAAATAGAGGGGAAAAAAAGAGGAAAGATTTAAGAAAGTAGAAAGAAACAATAACACAAAAGAACATATACTTACAGAAGTTACAGTCTGCAATCCTTAACAAACAATTAACATAAAAATGACTTCCCAATAAACTTAATTGCTGGCTCTTGTATATCCATTATTAACTCCTTTTTAATCTGCCCATTATTATTTTGAAAACTCAGGTATAGGTCCCAGAGAGGATCTGACTGTAGATGCTACAAAGTGAATGGAATCTAACACTCGCTATGTTGGATTCCAGGAGTGTTAGAGACAGACTTCGGTCCCATTATAACTACAAGGTGTTTCAGGTACTCTAATAGGAGATATATGGCACTTTACAAGTAGCACTATCAGTATATTACCATTTTCCATTCTGTAGAAAACGGCTGGCACGCACAACCCAAAATAGATCTCCCAACAGATATAACGCGATAAACTACCTGTGTCTGACACCTAGTGGTTGTGTGTTCTAATTACAGTTTGTAGAAGAATGGTAATAGGTTCAGAATCAGGTTTCTAGAAGGGAACAGTGGGAGCGGGGACTCATATGTAGTAGATTACTTCATTTCACTAATGGTTCTTTCACTCAGCCTTTATTTGCTGAGACCCTGCATCAAGGTGGTGGACCATAACATTCCATCTGTGCAGTTCAGTTTCCTCCCCCATCTCAGATACTGTCAAACCCCAGGAGGGACCCTGCTGTTGCTCCTTGCAGTGGAGAAGGGAGGGTGGAGGGAGACAATTCGGACAATCCAAAACAACTGGTCTCAGCTCAGAAGAAGAAAGAAACAAGGTGCGTTCACAGATTGAGTGCATCCTCCTCTTCCTTCCTCCCAGAGCCCAGACGACCTGCATCTTTAATATCCTAATTTCTGCCTCCTCCTTTCCCTTCCTACCTGTAAGACGCAAGAGCAAGCACCACCAGAGTTTGATAGCTGCCAGGTTGATGTTTTGGACTCAGTGCAAAGGCTTAGAGTAGAGCTTTCCAAAACTGTGAGCTGCGACATGTGTGTCAACTGCAATGTGTAGGTGTGTCACGCAAACATAATGGGTGGAGGGGCTGCCTCTCCCTCCACGGTGCCCGGCCAGGTCCCGGTAAAGGGCTGCCTCTCCCGCTGGCCCCACTGCAAGCCCGGGCTGAAGAAGATCCCCGGTGAGGGCGGCAGCAGGCCAGGCCCGGATGGAGAGTTTGCCTCTCCTGCCACCACCATTGCGGCCCCAGGCTAAGGAAGACCCCAGTGAGGGCGGCAGCAGGCCAGTCTTGGGTGGAGGGGCTGCCTCCACTTACTGAATTACTGTGTTGCAAAGTAATGGACGTCTAAAAAGTGTGTCATCAACATGAAAAGTTTGGAAAGCTCTGGGTTAGAAAATCGCTTTTTGCTCCTCATTCAAAAAGAGATGTCTACATGCATAGGCCACACTTACACAAACTTATCTCACTAATAGGATGCCGTTCATGAAATACTAAGCAACACCTCACTTCTTACACCTTACTTCTTACACCTGCTGTTGATAGCAGCAGGTGCCACAACTCACTGTGCTTTCCCTACCCCAAGGACTGATCCTTTTTGATACAGTTTTTCAAATAATATACCCAGCTAGAATCTAGGCTGATGGCCAGATGCTAAGAAGGCCTGTGTTCTTTCTAACAACTGTATGAAACCTTATATTTACCTTAGTATGACAAGGAACACTGATGAAAATTCTCTTCCTCTACATAGCCTCTCTGTCCAGGGAAGGCACCAAGCTCTTCCTTGCATCAGCCACTTCCAAATCATGGCAAATTCCCTCAAGGAGAGCTTGGAAACATTACTTGTTTGGGTTAAAGCTCACGCAATTCTTCTTGCAGGTATAACCACAACAGATTTTGGGAACCGATCCAAAAAAAGAGGAACTTTTGCAAACCTTGTCCCAAGCACTTGTAGCCCAAGATCTTATATTACCTTAATGAGTGTCAGTGCCTCTCAACTTAATCAAAGAGTGACAGCAGCTGAAAAGAAGCAATTTTATCCTGGAACGAGGATAAGATGGAACACCAGATCTCCATATGCCTTTGTCTAAAGATAGGAATTGGTCTTTTAAACTATTCTTGTAATAGCCGTTGTTCAGCTGTGGGCCCATTTTTTTTTAATCTGAAGCATCACTTGTACAGCACAATTCTTTAAACGCTAATAGCAACCATATGCTTCAATGTTTCTTGGCTTTCCCTCTTTCCCTTGGATGCGAAGAGATTACATTTGGAAGAGACTTTGGCATCATAAATCAAAACGCCATCAATGTCTTTGAAAACTTCCCTATTAAACTTGGCTCCCTCCTCCCTTTTACTGCAACAACTCTTTTTGTTTTTAAGAAAAAATGAGGATATAGAAATGATATAATTTATTTTCTCATACTCTATGCTATGAGTGAAAAACAATGTCATAGTCTTATTAAATTAAGCTATAGTAGTTTATGTTATAAACTATGGTGGGCTTGAATTTAAGAGGCAGACATAAAGTCATGTAATCAATATTTGCTTTTTTAAAAAAATTAAATATTGTCTTGGAAGGGGAAAAGCTGCAGCACAAAAGCAGAACATATGTTTTGTACGCAGGCTGTTCCAAGTTTAGGTTTGCCAGATTTCAAGGTACTATCTGAAATATCAGGGAATTGCTTGATTCTCTTTAGATCCAGATTTTCTCTTTAGGTGCCTTCAAGACAATTCTGACTTATGGCAACCCTATCATACGATTTTTCTGGGCAAGATTAATTTGGAGGAAGTTTAACATTGCCTTCTTCTAAAGTTGAGAGAGTGTGACTCAGCTATCATAACTTACCAAGTTTCCATAGCTTAGGAGGAATTTGAACCCTGGTCTCCCAGAGTCTTAGGGCCTATCTGCACTGCACTGTTATAGTGTAGCTATTCCACTTTCAACCTCCTGTGGAATTCTGGGATTTGTAGTTTACTGAGGCCAAAGAGTTCTCTGGCTGGGAATTCTAAATGCCCCTCCCTAAACTGCAAACCCCAGGATTCCATAAGATGTTGAAAGTGGAATAATAGCACTATAACAATGTAGTATGGAAAGGCCCCTAGTCTAATATTCAAGCCACTACACCGTAGCCACTTCCCTCTTGGTCTCTAGGTGGGGCAAAAAAAATCTCAGAATGATTTGCACTGCAACAGGAAGGCTTAAATGTTTTCTGTGATCTAGTCTTTAAGAATGGGAAATCAGCTTCACCCACTCTCAGGTGGTACTTGTAGCTCAGCACAAAGGTGTTTTCATGTGTGTTGTGCTTGTGCAGCATCAGAGCATCAAAAACAAAAAAAGAGGAGGGAGGCAGGAGCAAAGTCAGAGGTATGAAAATAGTACCCTTGCATGCATGAGCTTGGGAACTATTGTGTCATTTGGAGCATGGCAAGAAGCAGAGTGTTTTTAATTGTTTTAAATGTTTTTAATGTTAACTTATTTTTGGAAGCTGCCTTGGGTCCTATCCTGGGGGAAATGGTGGCATACAAATATAATAAACAAATAATAATAAATTCTTTTTTCTACAGCAGCAGTACAGCAAGCCTTTCAAATCCCCCCCCTGCCCCGCCAGTATCAGCAAGAATGCTAGAAAAAAGTTGTGTGGGCTATAAGCCCTAGTAGCTTGTAACTTACTCTTCTTGCTGCTGGACACTTTTTTCTGTCTGCCGAGCCACTAAAAAATGCTCTCGTCCCCCAGCACCTCTGGTATTACATGATCATTTGGGTTTTACCCAGATTTGGGATCACTGCCCTCATGTCCACTTACAAAATCACCTGATCCAGAAGCAAACACAGAGCAACTCCCAACCTATGCCTACTGCACCTCCATGACATCACAAGGATCCATTTTCTATAAGATCATGAGGTTTTGTTCGCATGATATTGCAAGCACCAGTCCCTGGGGCCCTTTTGCACAATATAGTTGTATGACTCGTCTTCAACTGCCATGGCAACATCCTATGGAATTCTGGAATTTGCTATTTGGGAAGGCTATTTAAAGTTCTCAGAGAAAGAATCCCAGTGCCTCATCAGACTTCAAACGTCAAGATTCCACAGGATACAGTCATGGAAATTAAGGTGGAATCAAAGTGCTATAATTGTGTGGTGTAAAAGGGCCCTTGTTTTCCAGTTTGGGCCTTGAAATCTCAGGAAGTGGCAGATTCTTGTATTCATTTGACTACTAGCTGTTGTTTGACACAAAACCCTCTCATCTACAGCTTTTCTTTCTGCAGACCTGAAGATGCGTTTATGAGAGCAATTGTAGCTCTGGAACCTCACAGGGAGAAAGACTATTGATGGGAGCTGCATTTGACTGGAAATTGCTGATAGGTAAAGGACTTTCTCTTGCCTACCACCTGCCCTTTGTTCAATATTGCAGCCCATGATGACTGTTTTAAAGTTTTTTTATTGTATCAGATGGCCAGGCCATTCAGTCTAGTATTGTCCACCTCAAGTCTAGTATTGTCCACTCCAAAGCGACCGGAACCGGTCATGCAGCGTGCTTTTTAAAAACCTCTTTTTAGAGGTTTTTAAAAAGCACGGAGCGTGCGACTCTGTGTCGCTCCGTCGCTGCGCTCCGGTGCAGATTTGCGCGCACTAGTGCATGCCTGCAGATCTTCCGGGGGCAGGCTTTAGGCTGGCGAGCTTCTCCGGTTGGTGGAGAGCCTCCACCAACCGGAAGCCGCCATTTTGGATGCCAGAGCAGTGCGGAGCGATGAGCTCGCACTGCTCCTTGTCCCGACGGACTCGCCCGGACGCTGAAGAAGTCCAGTGAGTAGCGTTTTCGCGCGGCTCCTCCCCCACATCTGGAAAGGGCCTGAGAAGTCTATAGCCAGAAATGCAATGATGATATCATCCTCCAGGACCTCTGGAGACCCAAAGAGCTCCCCAAGGACACCTTCAATTTGTGCATTGTGTTTGGCTCTTCACCAGGTACTACATGGTTGGACTGGGGGAAGGAGAAAGCAGAATGAAAAAGTTGGGTTTTCAGGGAATTTTGTTGCTTGCATAAGGAAAAGAATTCTGATCACCACAATGACAACAAAGAAAGATATACACAGGCGTAAGTTGTACCTAAACCTACATATGTCACTAACAAGATGCCAGATTACATGCTATTGAGAGAGAGAAAGAGAGAGAGAGAGAGAGACCAAGGCAGCTACTGGAAAAGCAATCATTTCCAAAGTCTCTTAGTTTAGGCTTCTCATAGTACCTTTTATTTTATTTTATTTTATTTTATTTTATTTTATTTTATTTTATTTTATTTGAAAAATCATTACAAATCTCAAAGCATGGCAGAAAAAGTGTTTATGTGTGCCTCTACTTCTTGGAAAGACGTGGACATACTGAGAACAATGATGCTACTTAGCAAACCACGGCATTCTTGCCGTTTATACCTTTCATGGATATGTTTATCTATATAAAATCTTTCCCTGTGGTGTAGTTAAACAATGAGATGGCACTATATTACTTTCATGGTTTGACATATAATGTGGAAAAAAGTGTAGATACCTATTAACTGAGAGATTTTTTTGACCTCTCATTCTTGTTAAGTGTGTGGGATGCAGTAAGTATTGCCATCTTCAGATCAAATGTCAACACAAAGATTCTAGCAAGCCTTTCTTAAAAATTTATTTTCACTAGATTATCCCACCATTAAAGCAGACATCTAGTTGCGCTAGTCCTGAACTGAACTTACACAATCATGAAACTTAGTTCAGTTTTGCAGTTTCCTGAGAAACAGTGAATTCTAAAATATTGCAAGCCACAACGTAACATTGAATTTAATGGAACACTTCAGTACATGCTGAAAAGTATATGCTTTGGTGGGATAATACTGAGTAAATGGAAGTAATTGCCACTGGAACTAAGTAACTTCTCGTGAACCTGGAGGTCACTGCTAGTCATTCTGGTACTTGCCTCGGGTAAAACACTGCATGTATTTTTGCCCTTTGGCAAAACTACTGGCTTGCAGTGGTTTTGGTCATGTGCATTGCTAGAGTTTTAATTCTTTTAGAGTTTAGCTGGCTCTCCATATTCTTTAGAAGATCAACTGATCAGTTGGGGATAAACAGATCTTGCTGTAGGGCTATTCATCATCATGCAGCTGCTATATATTGTGTAAGAACTATAGCACTTTTCAGATGTCTTCTGAATATGCACAGAGTGGAATTGGCCCACTTGCGGTTGTTGGATACGTTCTGTCTTGGACACATTTGGTGTAATATCTAGAAGGGCTTACCCATATAACTGCAGACTCCTCTCTGCCTTGTCAAGGGTTTCTGATTGCTCATATGATTTTCCACACAAAAGTACACAAGGCAGAGACACATAACCAGGAACAAAACCAGGGCCAATCATGCTTCCTTCTCTAGATATATTCAGATAATAGAGCTTTATATTATTTAACTATATCACAGCACAAACACTCACCAGGCTTTTTAAATCAGTGGATGATAGGCTCTTAAAAAGGACATAGTATCATGGAGTTGGAAGAGACCACAAAGGCCATCCAGTCAAACCCCTTGTCATGTAAAAATATACAAAATACTCCCAACAGATAGCCATCCAGCCTCTGTTTATTGAAGCAGATTCCACCATACTTTGAGGCAGCATATTCCACTGTCAAATGACTCTTACTATCAGTACGTTCTTCCTAATGTTTAGGTGGAATCTCTTTTCCTGTACTTTGAATCCATTGCTCCTTGTTCTAGTCTCTGGAGGAGCAGAAAACAAGCTTGTCCCTTCTTCCATATGACATCATTTCAAATAGTTAAACATGGCTATCCTGTCACCTCTTAACCTTCACTTCTCCAGGCTAAACATACCCAGCTCCCTAACTCCCTCCCCGTAGGGCATGGTTTCCAGGCCTATTATCATTTGGTTGCCCTCCTCTGAACACGCCTCAGCTTGTCAATATCCTTCTTGAATCCTGGTGCCGAGAACTGGACACAGTATTCCAGGCAAGATCTGACCAAGAACTTACGTGAACTGAATAAAAACAGTGGAACAGATGACCTTAAGTAATGCTAAACACTTGCATCAATTCCAAATCTTGGAACTTGTCTGATGGCTATCCCTGTGAGTCCCATCAGTGTTGACAGAACTCTGTGAGAGGTTTAGGAGGAGGAATAGTTATTGATGCAAAGGGAAAGGTGGATTAAGAGAATGGCGAGCAGGATGGAGCATCACCAAAGTGGAAAGATAGAGAGGGAGAGAGGGAAAGCCAAACAGTGTAGAGCAAGGGCAGGAAAAGTGTGGTCCAAAGGAGAATTGCCACTCTCAGAAATTTACAGGGGAGGCAATCCACCTCCTCTCTTCTTTCTGGCTAGGAGGTCCAGAGGGGCTGTGGGTTGCAAAGACAGCCTTCCGTGTGGCTCACAAAAGCTGTTCTTGCAGCCCACAACTCCTCCAGACCCCTTTGCCAGACAGAGGGGGTGCCTTGCCTCTCCTGTAAACCCCTTAGAGTGGCAATTCTCCTTTTAAATAGGTTACAACCACTCTATGTTGTTTAATACACACACACACACACACACACTTTGAAAAACAGAAGTTGACTTCTGGCACTTGTTTTTGCTTTTTGACGGTTGATGCCAAGAGGGAGAAAATTGACACCTCAACCTGTAGCAGTTGCCCATGCTTAGTATAAACTAAATAAGATTCAGTATTTAAAAATTATTCAGATGTCCCCTGGTAAGGAATGGAAAGATTTTTGCCCTATTTTTTTTTACAAATTATATCATAATCTATGAGATTATTGACCAATAAATGTGAGGTTGAGATCATCATTAACTTAACTATGACAGCGGAGTTCCAATGTCATAGTTATGTCTAATCCTGCCACCCTCTCCCCAAGCCTACCTTAGCAGCCTGGCAACAATCTCGCCAAAGTGTTCTCAAGGCACTGGAGAATGATGTCTGCAGTGTTGTCCCGGCTGCAAAGGTACATTAATATCAGGCAGCTGGAGAGACACCTTGGGGTCCCAATTACGTAGGGACGGGGGGCAATGGAGGTGGTTCTCCCCGGGTGGCAATGTTTTTAGGGCAGCCGGGCCTGCAGCCATGCCCCCGAGCACCCTTGCCATGCCCTCATGCACAGTGGCCACACCCCCTCCTCCCTCCACACACTCCAAGCTCCACCACTGTGGGGTCCTGCCACACCTGCTTCTCTTAAATGTGCCCTATGACAGTGAGAACACTGCAGACATCATTCCCCAGTGCTCTGATCTGCAGTGCTTCCGAAACACTCCAACTGGTGTGCTACCTGGCTGTACAGGTAGGTTTTTGAGGTCATGTTCAGTCATTCATAACAGTAAATGTAAATCCCCATCACTTACAAGATTGTAAGTTCACCTTTCAATCTTGTAACTGAGCAGTGTGGCATCTGTGCATTTCTTTAGGTCTAATGCCATATAGTGAAAAAAACAAAAGCACCAGCTTCTTCATTGGGTAGGAATCACAAGCATCAGCTTCATCTAAAAATGGGTATTGTAGAATAGGGAAAGGGCATTGTAGAACAGGGTATTGAAAATGGATATATAGAAAAAGGTATTGTAGAACAAGGAAAGGTGCAGAAAAGGGTAAGTGAACGAGGAATGGAGCAACTTCCCTATGAAGAAAAGTCACAATGTTTGAGGGAGTTTAGTTTACACACAAGGGCAAGTAAGGGAAGGCATGACAGAAGTTTATAAAATGATCCATGGGACAGAAATAGTAGAAAGGGAGTTCTTTGCTCCCTTTCTCATAACAGTAGGGCCAAGAGGTATTCTCAGAAGTTATGTGTTAAGTCATGAAAGTAATCCAGTGCTCTTTCATTGTTTAACTATACAGCAAGAAAAGGTTTTCCACATATAAATATAACAGTGAAAGATACAAATGCCAAGAATGCCATGGTTTATGAACTGGAACTTGGGTTATCAGTATGCACAAATCTTTCCAAGAAATTATTTGCACACAGACACACATGCAGCATTCCCTCCTTCTGCCATGATTTCAGATTTGTAAGATGAATATTTCTTTAAAAATTTCTTTAAAAATGAAAGTAAATAGAGACTCAGAACAGATAGGTGTACTGTGCCTAGCTACATTGTGTAATTCAGTGCTGCAGGATGCAATTACAGCTGCTAATTTGGATGTCTTTGGAAGGGACTGAATAAATTCCTAGAGGACAGGGCTGTCAATGGCAGCTTAAGCCCTTTCTGCAGGATGATGTTCTCACTGTCATCCCATCGCAATCCTGGCAGCATCTCTGCCGGGGTGACAGCGTATCCCCAGCACTCCTGTCTGCACTCAACTGGCTCCCTGTGGAAGGGAGCACAAGGGACATGCCTCTTCCTTCCGCACTGCAGCTGGCTGTCTTCCCATACTGCAGTGGGGAAGGAAGTGCATGATTGTGCTTCCAGTCCTTCTGTATAGCCAGCTGTGACAGAAAGCTCTTGCGATTGGGGTAAGTGGGGAGTTTTTCCATGAAAGATATACCCCATGATCACCGCTGGCTGGCAACACGAGCAGGGCAGGACCCTGACAACATCATGGGGAAGTGTTGTCACTGTCCTTCCCCTCTTGCATCTCCATGCCAGGAGGATGCCATCCTGTGGACTTTATTAAGATGGGTAGAAGATGGAGCAAAGTTGTTTTTGCAGCTCCAGAAGGTCAAACATGAACCAATGGATTCAAATTTCAAGAGAAGTGATTCTACCTAAGCATTAGGAAGAACCTCCTGATGGAAAGAGCTATTTGTCAATGGAATAGACTGCCTTAGATGATGGTGAACTCTCCTTCATCAGAGGTCTTTGAACAGAGATTGGATGCTTTAGCTGTGTATTCCCACGTGGCAGGATTGGGACTCAGTGGCCCCAGGGGTCTCTTCAACTTTATTATTCTGATTCTATACCACCTCCAGTATCAGAGGCCATACACTTCTCTATATCAGTCACTGGAAAGTACATTTCCAGGCTTCTCATTAGGACATCTGGATGCCCAATATGTGAACATAGCGTTGGATTAGATACGCAGTCTAACCCCACATGGTTCTCCATATGTTTTCTTCTTTTAATTACACACAAGCAAATGTAGATGACTGAAATGCATTAAAATGTGTTAAAATCCATAATTAAGAATAATGTGTACAGTAAGAGATTTAATTTGAGTACCAAATTACACACACATTTCCACGGAGGAAGAAAGAAAAGATCTTGCTGTTCAGTCTAGAACTTGGACAGGATAATTATGATGATGGGATTCTAAGAAATGCAATGAAAGCAAAACAGAGGGCTTCACCCTAACACTTGGATGAGTACTGGTAAACTCTCTTGCAATCTATGTGTGTGTGTGTACGAGAAAGAGAGGGGGGTGGGGAGAGCTTTCCGATTAGTCCAAGTTACCATTGTCTTGCATGTTTGACTATTGTTGTAGTAGTGGTAGTGGATTAATAGTAACTGCAGTAACACTAATTTCTAGTCTTAGAAAACCATTTGTAGTGCTCCATGTGCACACTTTTTACCTTGTTATTATGTAGCTCATTTCTTACCACAAAGAATTCATTTTTAGAGGATGCTGGCTGCAAATGAAGCTTTGCCAGTTTAAGTATTCCAAATGTACCTCTCACCATAAATACTGGCCTGTTCAAGTGTACCACCGGCACTGCAGTGAGCAGAGTCCTCTCTTGGGACATCAATCAGCAGTATGCCAATATTTCATACAAATGCCTACAGGGATTTACATAAGGTTTGGCTTAACAAATTCCCATTGATTCAATGGGTTTACTCTAGTTGGAACGAACAGTTGGATTTAGATCAAATGGACCAGTTAAAGCTAGGGGCAAAAGACAAGACTCCTCCAAAGTACACATATAGAAAGAGACCAGCCTACCTGCTGAATTTGTATGGGTTACATGGTAACAGTGATAAGGTAATGTCCACCAGTGGAACTTGAGTTTAGGATAGTTTAGAAAATGCAGAACAGGCCATGTGGCACACACATCTTTGTTCCTTAACAGATGGATATGTTTGAGGGGGGTGTCTCAAAAGGAAATGCTGTGAGGCTGCCCTGAGGTGGTTGCCTCTCTGCCTCATGTCAATAAATGCACTGAACATGACCAGACACACATAGAATAGATCAACAAATAAGTGCCTTGCATCCTATATAAACCAGGGTCCTGCTACTTATACCTGCCCTGGGCAATCCAGAGTTTTCATACAGTTTGCTTTGCTCCCATTTTCATAATATGAGAACCGATAGTCTTCCAACAGAGTCTGATGTTGCACATTGGTCCTTATTGAATCTGAATACAATTTAGGAATCTGAGCACACAGTTCTGGATAATTCAGTCGCTAGGGACTAACTCTTACATATATAAATATAAATATAGATATAGATATAAATATAGATGATAGACAGACAGACAGATAGATAGATAAAAGTCTGGTTCAGGCTTCAGATTCTCTGAGATCTAGAAGGATTGCAACCTGTGAACTGATGAGGAGGAAGTAATAAACTATGAATGAATTTGGGGTAAAATGTGTAGGTTTTTTAGGGTTGAGATACAAAGGCCTGTTTTGAGGCCAGAATGGGACCCAAGGCAGAATGGGACCCAAGACCCTTTGGAGCTTAATTTGAATCTGTTATTTAGGTAGGCAGAGAAACATAGGGAAGAGGAATATATAAGGCAAAAACAATTGCACAGAGATCTGACAAAAGTAGTGCAATATTCCTCCCAGGAATACTGAGGGACATTGTCAGAAGCCCGGGAAAATCCAATACAGCAAGGAGCTAGATGGTCCACCACATTCTTTGAATACTGTCCTCATCTTCTGTTCTAGAGAGGTCTGATAGGCCCTTGAGGAAAAGGAGGAGGAGACATTGGTTAAGATGAATGCATGCTCAGAATGCTGGCCTCTTGCTTGAACTCACTTGGAGCATCCCTTTGGGTGGGAGAGAACACAGCAATGCTCATATGCCCCTAGCTGGGTGGACAAAGGAAGGAGGAAGATGGAACTCAAGGACAAAAATGGCCAAAAATTAGGTATCAGATCACTATTTCTGAACCAGACCATTGAATGTTCAGATTGGAAACATGGTGGTAAATGTTAAAATATAGTTGGGGCATTCATTCACTTGCCATCTGTGTGTCAGACTTGACAAAAAAAAAACTATGTGGGAAGATTAAAAAAACACATTTCCTTTTTTAACGTGAGTTGATATATATATAGGGGTAAATTTACATAGTATATTATGAGGATTTTGGTGTCCTACATAGGAGAAAAGTGGGATATAAATTAAAATAAATGAATAAATACAATGTGAATAGGTAACTTCATTCTGTAAAGAGGATCTCCATTTTCAGATGATTGAAGACTCTTTGTGCCATTATTTAACTGAGGTGAGATTCAGCAGGTCTTTGATTCTCTTTGTCTCACTTACCTTGATTTGACTCCCAGTCTGCAAAGCACAAAAGAAAACCAGGAGCAGAGCATATGCTGGTATCAGAAAGATCAAAAGGTGTATTTTGTACAAATAGTGAAAAACAGATACATCCTACACTACTAGGGTTTTTGTACAAAATGATGTATATATACTGTTTATTGAGAATAATCTCATTTTACACAATATTTATTATATATATAGGTGGTATATTATAAAACAGGTTTTATAAATCATCTGTATCTAGTGGGCTATGATCAAATCAATTTCCCATTAAAAGTCTATCAAAAATTGACCCTGGTTAATCAGCTAAAAAGTTATTATTAGAAATGTAGAAAAAATTATGAAAGTGTTTGCATCTTTCAGTATTTGCTGTTCTCAATTACGTAACTGATCAGTAGAAGATGACTTTACATAGACTTAAATTTGAAGACATGCAATAAACAGGACAGGTCACAATAGAGCAAAACAAGATTTCTTTGGTGAGCCAGAAGCCAATATATAAAAAGTTAACAACATTTCTAAACTTTCTTTCACAACAATGAAACATTCACATTACACACTATACAAAACAGAATATAAATAATGGGCGGCAAAGTATTCTGTGTAGGAAAGGTAGGAAATTACAGAACAAAACAATGCTTACTTTATCTAAGAGACCACGACAGGTCACAAAGAACAGATAAAGCCCGATTCTTCTCAGGGTGATTTCACATTTCATAAAACTGGTCCCAAATTGTTCCAACATACCAAACACAGGTCTATTTTTGCAAAAGTTAGCATATGTGCAGCCAAATGGCAAGATAGATGCCTAAATATCTTTATTTTAGATAATTGGTGGTTGAACTTACTTTGCGAAGTTCTGAAATTTCCCCACAATATAGTGAAGTTTTTCTTCTTGCTTATCTGCTTTCTGTTTATCACATAGTGAGTTTTATTTTTGCATCCAAAATGGGGCACCTCCTTAGACTCTGCCTTTTTGTTTTACTGCAGCCTTGAGGCAAATATCTAGGTCTGGCTATTTTATATGACCCAGTTCCTTGGACCTTCCTCCTTTTTTGCATAAAGTTATTGCATAGGGGCAAAACAGTTCTATGAATCTCATAAATTCACACAATAATAAATCTGTTAACTTTTAGGTCACCTCAGGTTATGTCAGAATGAGTTAATTTGTCCAAAAAAGCCTTTAGGTGGTGAGACATTGTATGCTGCATACAGGATACCTGCCAACATTAGAATGAGCCCTGTTGTGGTAAATACAGATTTGCACTACTTGAGGTTGCATTCAGAAAGAAATGCTTGCCACACAAAACTGATATGTAAAATCACCTTTTTTCACCAATCCAGGGCAAGGTTCTTGATATGTGAGTATACACACAGAGTCTGTTTACAGCTACATCTATGTCATATACTAAAAACACATACTGGGGTTATATTATGAAGAGGTCAGTCTATCAGCTAGCCCTTATTATCTTCTACTCTCCTTACGAACATCACATGCACTGATACAACTAGAATATTTTTCTTCATAATGCTGCTCTAAAGTTCAAAGCACAGAACATTTCAAATCTTCCCTTCCAAATTACAGTAAAAAAACAAACAAGATTATTGAGAGGAAAGATTGGTTTAGGCTGGATTAGAGAATGCTTGTTCCCAAATCTATCCTGTATGCCTGGCAGAGAAAGGCAGAGCACTCTGCCTGTCCCAGCCCACCTGGTGTGCCCATCCCATCTCTAACATCATCATCAAAAACCCATATCTATGAGCACATTCAAACTGGGCCTGAGCATTTCATAACTAAAACACATAGGCCTGTTTTTAATGAGATTGATATACCAGAAAAGAATTTCAGGTATGATCTTGGACTATACATATTAGATCTAATGAACTGAGACAGATTGGAACATTATGCTGGTACAGGGATGCCTGGTAAATTTGGCAAAAGGCAGGCATGCCAGATCTGTGAAGAGCAAAGGCATATACGCCTTCCATCAAGTATATGGGATAGGACCACAGATACAGCATCCAATCTGTTTTTTTAAAGTACTACTTCCTGCAGCTACTATATTCCACCAGAGCTGAATCAGACATACCCTCCCACTCCCAATACACACATCCTCAGTTGTGTATAATATGAAAAAAAAAACTTACAATACTTGTGTGGGGGCATAAATATTATTCACAGATAAGAAAATTGATTGTGTACAAGTCACTGAGCTCTCAGTCATGTCCTCACAGACAAATGATCCCATGTATTAGGTGTTTTTTTTTTTCCTTCCTCAAGTTAAAAACATTTGAAGCCAAATCTGGTTCTTTCAAATGTATCAGGAGTATTTGGCAGCTATCAATATGCCACCTATCTATTTCAAGATAAAAAGAACATCCAATAAATTATATCAGTATGGCTTACTTCATTTATTTATGTACGCTTCACAGCTGCAGCATCCATACACAAACATTCATTACTTTATAAAAGGATTAAAAATGGTTATATATATTTTTATATACAAAATTATTTACTTTTTATTTTATTTTTCTATTTTTTACAAAAAAAAAAAGAAGGCAGGTCTATCTATCTCCATCTTAAAATGCAGAGAGCTGTAACACAGACCCACGGTTAGTGTTGTAAAAGTTATCTTTTTAAAAAGTGGCCCTGGTTGAGATTTACTGTATTAGCACTTTATTATTGTTACTGTTATTCCTACAGGCCCTCCTTGTCATTTAAAAAGAAGAAGAAGAAGAAGTCCTCCAGGCAAGTCCTTTTTGATCAGTGCCAAAGCTGGAAAGGACAAAAGTCAAGTTCCGTATTGCAGTTCCCTGTTCAGGGTTGTTCCCATTTATCATGCTCCTTAAGTATGTTTACATCACATGGTTCTCTCCGGACCTCAGCTGGGAAGTAGAAGAGTTCTCTAAGCAAGATGCTCCTTTTGTTGTTCATCTTCATGCAGAAATAGCCATTTTTCCCCCATGTTTACGAAAAAAAAAAAGAGAGAGAGATCAGACAACAACTTAAAACTATTCCCAGCCTGGCAATGTACCTCAAGACAAACAAAATAAATGATTAAAGACCTCTGAGGCCAAACAGCCATAAATAAGCCTGAACTTAGTGTGACATCTCACTGTATATACAGGTTTTTTTTCTTTCTTTCAAAACAACACCATTAAATCATCTTATTTACATTATCATTGGTGCTAAATGGAAGAGTTTAATTATTACTGGATGCTGGATGCTAGAATCAACTGGTCCCTCAAAAATGATGTAGAAATTAATGCACTAGACAGGCTGGAAATGGCTCCCTTTTCAGCACTTTCATTTGTAGCAATCACTGATATTTAGTGTGTCCATAAGTCCATAAGTTTTCCAAAAAAAATGCTTGGTAATACTGCTATAATTGATATTTTTAAAAAAGGCACGGTAAGCTAGGACTTTGGCTAGCGTGGCAAACATCTCTTTTTCACCAGAGAGCATTCAGCGCCTTGAATCCTGCCATGTCCTGATCCAACGATGAAAATGTTTTGATGAATTTAATGAGTTTCCCTTTCCTGGTGAAGAATGTTTATAATAATATTTCTTAGAATAAGTCCTTTGGAATGAGGATGCTGAAAACAAAAGAGAAGAAAGAAAGAAAGAAAGAAAGGAAAACTTTGTAAATGTGCCAGCAAAACGACAAACAGGATGAATGGATGCAATAGGTTAGATTTCTAGGTTCAGGTGATAACATTTCCTGGTCTAGATACAGCCTTCACGTGGAGGATGAGCAGCCCCACAAACAACTTAAAGATAACTAGTTACAATAACTAGTTGCTTATCATTAATTCATTTCCCCAGTAACTGCAGTATAACAACATTAGGTTATGGTTGTAAGTTAACAAGGAATAACTTCACTCTTTTTGTAGTGCAACTGGAAACTTTTAGTTACTTTTATAATTATGGGGCCCAGCTTAATTAAATGGTGGAGGAGGAACATCACCAAGTTCAACTGCTGGCTTTTGCTCTCTTGTGGGTGTGCAGGCAACAATGTGGTGCACAAGAGGAACGTATCATTTGTACTACAGGGCAGTAGTTTACAGAAGTAAAAATTAACTATTTTATGAATTTAGAGCAAGAAGAAGGATGTGGGGTTTTTTGTAAAAAATGTAAAGATAATTTTGGGGAGCTTAGACTTATAACTGCAACTAATTACATTTTAAAAGCAATTTTCCAAAGCTCTGATCCCAATTACTCCAGCAGAGAGATGAGGTCTCATGTACCCCAGGCACTCCATGCAGAAACTCGATCATCCAAAAGCCCAGTTTGCACAGTTCTTCCACCTCAACAGAGGATCTTTGAATAAATGAGCCTCAGAGGGATCAGGCACCAATGTAAGGCATGGATACCAAAGGGCCAGGGATCTCAGTGAAGATACCTCTCTTTCACCATGGGAAGACTCTCAACAGGCTGGTAAACACTTGACCTGAATCTTGTCTATCATAAATTCCTTCTTAAAGGCAACTTACGAGTCATGCAGGTAATTTTAGGCAAATCCCATCGGCCATTCCCTTGGCAACGGATGATTGGAACATGGCGCTGGATGAAACCATCTTTACAGTGGTATCTAATCAATGAATTAATTTCATAGCGAGGCTTCATCTTCCCAAAAGTCTTTGCATTTTCTACAACAGGTGGCTGGCCACAGGCCACTGGAAACAGAAACACAGGCATATTTTCAATGTTTTTCCATGTCTGGTTTAGTCTTCCCTACCCCAAACTCCAAAAAATTCTGAATAAAGGAAAATTATATCCAAAATGTGCCCTTTATTTCTAAAAATCAAATTAGTCATAGCAATGGAAAATATGTCACGCCCAAAATATAGCAGAGATTGCTCCCACAGCTTTGGAAGCGTGCCCAGCAGCAGAGAATACCTTAGCAGCAATGCACTGTATCCAGGAAAAACTCACCCATGCCAATTGTTATCTTCCATCAAGGAGGCAATTTATTCTTCAGTTACAATGTGTACATATTTACAAGAATCTCCAGAAGGCATTCGAGCATCCCTCTGCTTGCTCTTTCTGACAGAGCCTCCAACAGACATGTCAGGCACCGTGTGCAACTTATTGGCTAGCTCTCAGCTACATTTATACTCACACTAGCTGATGCAATCCTGCCAACCTTTGCATTCTCCCCACACCTGATGCAACCTTCTCCCCTGGTTGCTCATCAGCATGACTCAGCATGACTCAGCTAAAGTAACATGGCTCTCCACAGGTACACTTAATGACCCACATTATAAAGTATTTTCTACAGGTTTGGTCCAAACTTTACTGACAAAATATGGATAAAAAACTTCTTTTTCTAGTTTGAATGTTTTAATTCCATTGCCACAATCCCCACAGAAGCTGTTAGAAAAATCTTAACATATACTTTCACTAGAAAATTGAGAGATTCTAAAAGTCACATTACATTAAATCAGTCCTGCAAACACTCTGCTTAGATTATAGCACAGAAGTATTTAAGGATCCATCTAGGATGTGGCATCGCACAATTAACAGCACAAGCTCAGTGTCCCACTATCAGAGGATATGTTGGACCTATCCCTCCAAAGACAAAGCAAGGTCCCCTTTTGGAAGGGATTATTCAAATTTCTATAATGCCCTCTGTTTGCCCTGTGGAAACATTTTGTTCATCTCCTCTCCAGTGGTGCTTATGGCCCTCCTCAAATTAGTCAGCAATCTATCCTAGTGCTAGTTTCAATACACAATAATCAGGAAAAAAAATGGAAGTTAAAAGAAAACAAACAAACAAAAAACCCCAGCTGGATTCCAAGAAAAGGAGCAAAAACACTGCACCTCCAGCATTTCCCGCCAGCCAAACAATGGATGCCCATTCCGCCCGTGAATGGAGTGAAGGTGAATGAAGTTTCCATCAGGTTTATGTGGGGAGTGTCAGGCTAGAAGAGGTGTGATGGAGTTCTGGAGGTCTGGCTATCCTGAGTGCTAGAGCAGCCTAACAACAGGCAACCAAAATAGCTACTCAGGAGAGAAACCCAGCCCATTAGTGTGAGGGAGGGGCTGGAGGCTTGAGAGGAGAATATATAAAAAGGCAAGCACTGAGTGTCATTTTGGAGTTCCTCAGTCAGCCAGGGAGGTGGTCTGAGTGGAGAGGGTTTAATTCTCAGGGACAGCCTAGAGAGAAGCTAAAGGGTAATTAAACCATTATATAATCTGGTCAGAAAGTGTGAGCTAGATTTGGGGGTTGTGTCTTTGGTGAAAATGTAGCCAAAAGGCTGTTTATGACACCTGTGTTTATATGAGGGTTTCAAGACATATGGAAACTGTCTAAGAAAACTTTGATCTGCATATGAACTCCAAGGTATGTTATTTCAATAAATATTACAGTTTATTTTTATAAATAGTGATTCATCTGAGTGGTATACAGTATTTAAAACCAAAGAGAAAACACACAACCATAAAACTATAAAGGAGTTCTAAATAAGCACTGAAACACCTTGCTCTTTTCTCAGAAGTGGTGCTTTAGGGGAAGGCAGAGCTATGTGTGAAGTGACAGAGCACTTTATCCGGCTGGGAAGCTGCTATACTAGTCTGAGAGAGGAAGCAGCAGGCCTTATCACAATAGCTTACAAAGTAGCTAATACTGAACACTGGCCATAATAGTGTTTATGCAAGGGTTCCCTGAGAGTTGAAAATTATTTCAAGGGTTCCTCCAGGAAAAAGAGTTGAGAAAGGCTGCTGTAACTGCTATCTGGGAAAAGCAAAATAGCCACAGAGTGTCATACGTCTGCAGCTTTTTATAGCAGAAGTGGCAAAAACAGAAGAAAAGAACATTTGAAGAGGGGAGGGGAGACTCACACAATTATAACAGGAAAGTGCAAGCAATTTTTGTTTATGTGCTTGTTTCAGGCCATTTTAAACAAAAGAATGTAGCGGATGTATTTGCATAGCAAGGGCTAATTTTTGCAGCAACAAACATTAGCTGAGCCTGTGGTGCAGCATGCCACTCTGGAGATAATCAAGATTTGCACCCATCAGTTTCTTATAATCTTCCTTGTGTATTTCAGGTGAAAATTAGTGGTTCCAAGATGAAATTATTTACCTGTGCCTTTCTTGCAAGTATAGGTGAGATGATAGTTGCACGGTACATCGTTCCACTGGCCATTTTCATGCCAAATTATAACAACACAGTCTTCTCCAGAAGAAAAGAAGCTATCTGGCTGATTTGGCCTCCAGTTTTCATATTGCTACAGAACAGAGTCAAAAACAAAAGAAAAAAAAAGAGCCATGATTTAAATCTTAAGGGAAGCTGAACTCATTATGCATTTGCCAATAAATGGCAACCAAAATTAGATATTTTTGATGCACAGAGAGTCAAAGGTACAGTTTCATATCTATGTATACATAGTATGCATAGAAGCAAACTAGACAGGATATCATATATATTTTTACATTACATACTTTTACAGTAAACATGTATGCTTTAAAAAATATACATTGCCAGAAGGGTTGATACAGTTGTTACTGTGATTGCCTCAGAAAGGCAAAGGGGAAGTTAAGATTAAAAAAAATCATTCTCTGAAAGAGCTATTTGCAGTGGGAACTGATCCCCCACTGTCATCAATGGTAGCTTTCTCGGTAGCAAGTAGATCCAGAGAGGGAAATTCCTCAGGACAGCACTGCAAGGCAAAAAAGAGGCAACTCACTGGCTCCTCTCATCGCTTACGTTGCCAATACAGTCAGCCCTCCATATTTAGGTTCTGTATCCATGGATTTAACCAACCATAGCTTGAAAATATTCCTGCTCCCCCCCAAAAAAACTCAAAACTAAACTTTGATCTTGCCATTTTATATGAGGTATACAATCTTACTACACCATTATAAATAATGGGACTTGAGTATCCACAAATTTTGGTATTGAGAGGGGGGTCCTGGAACCAAACCCTGGTGGATACCAAGGGCCCACTTTAATGATCAATCCTCATCCCCTCATCCATTGTCATTTGTATTTTTTAAATCCCTAACAAAAAATGCAAAGGTGTGTTGAGCATCATGTGTAATCAGTTCTTAAGAATAAAAACAGCTCTCAAATATATGCTTGTAGATTGAGTTGTTTTGGCTTCTGGCGTATATCTTTTTGAGATATGTTTCTGTTACATTTTCTAGGTAGTTGGTTTCTTCTTCAAGTTGTGAGATGCTTGTGGCCACATTCTGGGGGTGTGGCTATCTGAAGTGCCAGTGCAACCTGGAAGCAGACTGCTACACAACCAGAATAACACCTCAGGAGAGAAACCCAGCCCAATAGTGTGTGGGAGGGGTTTGTGGCTAAAAGAGAAAGATATACAAAACCAAATACCTGGGGGTATTGTTATTCCTTCAGTGAGAACCTAGCAAGGAGCTAGGAAATAGAGTCCCTCAGTCAGCCAGTGTGTGTGGCTGTGTTGGGAGGTTTAATTCTCAGCAGAAGCCTAGTGAGAGGCAGTAATTGAACCTTAGGCAGGTGGTGGCAGAGAGTGTGACCTACACTGGGAGTAGAGCCTTTGGTGAGAGTTTAGTCAAAGGGCTATTATATGATGCTTGTCTTTATATAAAAGTCTAAAGATATAATTGAACTGTCTAAAAAGTTCACTGAGGAAATGTATCAACCAGACTTGATTTGAAGTCTGAAACACTACTCTATTCTTATTGTTATCTTAATAAATGTTACAATTTATTTTTGTAAACACTGACTTGGCTGAAGACACACTACCATAAAATTAAGTGGTTCTAAATAAACATTGAAAACTCTCATCCTTTTAGACAAAGGTAGTATTATAAGGGGAGAGGCAGAGCTTGGTGGTGAAGACAGGGTACCTTATCAGATTAGGCATTGCCACATCAATTTGGGAGAAGTAAGGGCCTGTGATAATGCTTGTACTGGTATTGGTATTTGGGCTGCAGATCAATTTAGCCAATTTTAGCAAAATCCTGGGCTGAATTAGGTCAATTCAGACAAATCTACGGTAGGCCCTCCGCATCCATGGGGGATAGGGAAATAGAACCCCCACAAAAGTAAAAAAACACAAATAACTGCAGAAGAAGATCTCCCTCCCCTCTCTTTACTCTCTCCCCCACAGCACAGGAGAGCAGGGGTGGGGAAAGATCTTCCCACTTGCTTTCTCACCACCCTCACCCATGCGATTGTGATCGGCGGCTGGTAGCAGTGCAGGATGGCGCAGGCGGGAAAAGATCTTTCCCTCCTTCACCTTCTCGCCGGCCCCACCCATGCAATTGTGCAGGAGGGGAGGGTACAGGAGAGTGCGGGCAGAGAAAGATCTTGTCCCACTTGCTTTCTCACTGCCCCCACCTGTGCAATCGGATGGGTGGGAGCAGCACAGGAGAGCACAAGTGGGGAAAGCTCTTTCTCTCCTTTGCCCTCTCACCGCCCCCACCCATGCAATCGCACGGGTGGGGGCAGCACAGGAGATCTTTCCTCCCCTTCGCCCTTCCACTCACTGCTGGGGCAATTGTGCGGGCAGTAGTGGGTGGAGAGTACACCCACTGGCCAGGGAATGGGAGGGGAAGAATGGGGGGGAGGCAAGCTGACACCGTGAATAATCAAATCCACAAGTGTCAAACCCACGAATGTGTAAGGAGAACTGTATATGATGTGAATTAGCCTGGTTCATCCAAGTCAGTTCTAGATCAGAACAATCTTAATTGATCCTGACTAATTCTGCTATCTGGACAAAATGAAGTAAAGCAAGAAAGCAACCGAGCCAGGCAGTGTGTCACCATAAGCATCATACAAGAAAAATATGAGAGAGGGATAATGAAAACAGGGGAGGTGGATTTTGCTCACTGGTAGCTCTACCTTCTAATCCAGGGAAATTTAACCAGCATTTTCCAATCACATTCCTGGCTCGGGAGGAGTTGATATGAGGCCATTAGAGTGTATTGATTGATTCTCCTTTGCATGCTTGCTTCATCAGATTATTTTGGAGGGCAAGGTTTAAGAAGCTTTGGTGAAGTATGGTTGCAGTAGCTTGGTTTTGTCTGTTCTTCCTTCATTCCATTATTCAACTTTCAATCCTTCTTTTCTAATCTTTTCCCAATGCTATTTAGTCTATTAATTATTTGAGTTCATGTATTTGTCCTGTCTCACTGTGATTATTTTACTTATAATCTGATTAGACTCCTCTTTTATCATTTGGCCCACTCCTCATTTTGGCCCTGTGCTTTAGGCTGGTTAGATCTGATTCTGAATACAAATTCAGTATGTTAGTGTCAGTGTATTTTCCATTGTGTCTGCTTCAGCTGCTCACACGCACCCAATAAACCCTGAATCCTTTTGGTTTGTCCCAGCTAGAGGAGACTCACTGAATCTGTTGCTGAATGGGGAGCAATTTTGTAGGTAAATCCCTTTGATTCAATGGATCTGATCTAGCTGACACTAGCCAACGGTATTCATGTCCATGTCTTTTGTTGTTCAAATTGCACACATCCATTTCAGATCCTAAATGTATTGTTGCAGAAAACTGTATGAACTCACAAGACTGAACACTCAACTGACTGCACATACTTTTAAGAAAAATCATAGTTTTCATGTTTTGGAAAAAAAAAGGAGGGGTAGCATAAAAACTCCTAGAAGTTGTTGTTAACTGCCATCACATCAACTTTGACTTAGGGTGACCCTATAAGAGAGACCTCCAAGTCACATATCACTAACAGCTCTGCTCAGGTCTTGTAGAACTGAGGCTGTGGTTTCCTTGACTGAGTCGGTCCATGTGCAATGCGTTCTTCCATTTTTCCTATTGACTTTACCAAGCATTATTAGCTTTTCTGGTGAGTCACGTCTTCTCAAGTTAAGTCCAAAGTACAACCATCTCAGTCTAGTCATAGTCACCTTGGCTTTGAGGAAGAGTTCAGGAAGCTACCTGCCTGCAATTTTACTCTAAAGGGTTTAGCCAGAAAGCCTCTTCTGTCTTAAAATTTCATGCATTTGTGTAAACCCTCCAAAGCTACCCATCTGCAATTTTATGGGATTAATTCACTGTACAGAAGCAGAGTTTATGTTGGTTTTGTGTTAAAAAGAAAAGAATTTATTGCTATTTTGTTTTCTCATGGTGGAAAAAAATGGGAGACTCAGAAAATTCAAATTGCTGTTCTTCCATTAGGAAAACCAGTGCAGTAAAGTGGTTTGAGCATTGGTCTAGGACTATGGAGACCAGGATATGAATTCCCATTCAGCCATGGAAACCCACTGGGTAACTTTGGCCAAGTCACACTGTTATAGCTTCAAAGGAAAGCAAAGGCAACCCCCTCCCCTCAGAACAAATCTTGCCAAGAAGACCATATGCTAGGTTTGCCTTGGGTTCATTGTAAATCAGAGACAACTTGAAGGCATATGGCAACAATTTCCACTCACACCAGAGATGGATGAACAGGGTCCAGATTAGATCTAGTCTGGGACTGGACTAGAACAGACCAGAATCTGAATTACTGACCTGGCCTCAAAACAGGAGGCCTTTACACAGCACCCTCCTCCCACGAGATGGTCAACCAAAATTTCCATAGGAACGCTCTGTTCTAAAACTTTTTTCTTTGTTTGTTACTGAGATTGCCTGTTGAGAAAATATTGGCTTTAAAAAGAAACCATCCTTTTTGTCTTTCTGGTTGCCATCTATAACTCCCAACATCCCTTCTAACTGGCTATGGCAACTAGGCCTGATATAAGTTGCAAGCTAACATGATCTTCAGGACCACAAGCCATTTATTTAAAATGTTTATCATTTCTTGTCCTGCTAGAGTTCTAAAGGTGATGCATATCAGATGAAATCAATTTTAAAAAGACCTAAAGCCCCCTTTTAAAAACCATTCTTACGTGTGCACACGCATACACAGACATGCAGAATCAAAACACATAATCACCAAAGGTTTTACCAGACCCTACCAAAAAGAAATAGGTCTGTGCTAGAGCAAATGGCACTATGTACAGTTCTTTGAATTGATTCTTTTTTTAGGTAAAAAGAACAGAACAAGAGAGAGGAAAATGCTTTAAAAATCTGTTTATCTATTCTTTGCAATGCTACAAAGTTGTCTTTGCAAGTAGATTTAATAGTGGATAGATAAAATGAATGTCTAAAATAGCAAGAATTCTTATAAGTGCCAGCACTTCTCAGCCAATCTGTCCCTTAAATGGTCAAAATGACACAGTTTCCAAGGCTTTTGCTTAATTTCAGTGCTTATGTCTTGGAGCTGGTCCACTTACATGCTTATAAAAGGTCCAAATTGTTTTGCTTTAATTCTTTAAAAAGTAATCCAAACACAGTGTCTCCCTGAACATATTTTACCACTAAAATTGATGTACCACACAAATGTCCTGCTTACTTAAACTAGGGCCTCAGAAAAGCTGAATATAGCACTTAAAGTCTTTCCTACACTATGTCATCTTATCAATCACAGTGTTTTAATTATCAAAGCAAGTACACTATAACATTCTAAATTGGGGTACATTAAACTTATTGTCACTGCCAAGAAATAAAACATTTTTATTACAGAAAGACCAAACCTGCTGTTCTATATATACTTTCCTGTGCGTAAGGCCTACTGAATTACAGTGCCTCTTTCTTCTGAGTAAATATACACAGGATCAAACTACACAATGGTTAATACTGCCTATCTAATGATGGATATATCCTATCAAGTGCCACTTATATTTTTCTTATTAAGTTAGATCTTATATATGTTTGCCTGTTTATAGTAAACATACTTGGGGTGGGATGGAGTGGAAGATCAGGATCAGTGGCTCCCATGTGAATTTGCTCCTGCTTTTAGCCCAAAGTTAAAGGAACCATCCAAGTGCTGAACCCTATACCACAAAATAGGTTCAGCACCTTGCAATACTCCTTTAAAGTTCAGGCTAAATCCCACTGCTCCATTGGCATGGGAGCCAGCAGCTGTCACTGAGCAGAAACATGGCTGCAGTACTTCCTTGGACTATTTTCATTCAGAAGTACAGAAACTTCTAGATGTGTGTTCAACCAAATGTTCATAGAAGCCTCCTTGGAGCTTCATACACAAAGGCTAAGATTCTGTTCAGGGACAATGCAGTGTAAAGCTCCACGGGTGGATATCTGTTAGGCTTTCCACTTCACCCATCTGCACAATCCCAGCTTGAGGTGCCAGACAGCAACGTTTTGTAGCCAAGGAAAGGAAAGAACGGTCACTCTCCTGGACTGCTAATAGGTATACTGGAAGCCTAGGACACAAGGCTCCCCTTTCTCTGTTGCAAAACAACAGCTATATGGTACACAGGAGCCTGGCATTCCACTCACCACTGACTGTTCGAGAGAGTGTGTCCTAGTGTATCAAGATGAGGTTATGCACTGAGGGACACTGTCTTGTGCACTGAGACTGTGGACGTAGCATATCTTGATTTCAGTAAGGCCTTTAACAGAGTTTCCCATGACATTCTTGTAAAGAAGCTAGTAAAATGCAGGCTGGACAGGGCTACTGTTAGGTGGATTTGTAATTGGTTGACCAACCGAACCCAAAGGGTGCTCACCAATGGATGCTTTTCATCCTGGAGAGAAGTGACAAGTAGGGTGCCACAGGGTTCTGTCCTGGGCCCAGTGCTATTCAACATCTTCATCAATGACTTGGATGAAGGAGTAGATGACATGCTGATCAAATTTGCAGATGACACTAAATTGGGAGGGGTTGCTAATATGCCAGATGACAGGATCAAATTTCAAAATGACCTTCACAGATTGGAGAGTTGGGTCAAAGCTAACAAAATGAATTTCAACAGAGTGAAATGTAAGGTCCTACACTTACGCTGAAGAAATGGAATGTACAAATATAGGATGGGGGATACGTGGCTGGATAACAGCATGTGTGGAAGGGTCTAAGAGTCTTGGTGGACCACAAGCTGAACATGAGTCAACACTGTGATGTGGCAGCCAAGAAAGCCAATGCAATTCTTGGTTACATCAATAGGAGTATGGTGTCTAAATCACAGGAGGTAATGGTACCACTCTATTCTGCATTGGTTAGACCTCATCTGGAATACTGTGTCCAGTTCTGGGTACCTCAATTCAAGAAGGATATTGACAAGCTAGAGTGTGTCCAGAGGAGAGCGACCAAAATGGTGAAGGGTCTGGAAGCCATGCCCTATGAGGAGCGGCTTAGGGAGCTGGGTATGGTTAGTCTGCAGAACAGAAGTTTAAGAAAGGACATGATAGCCATGTTTAAATATTTGAAGGGATGTCATGTTGAGGAGGAAGCAGGCTTGTTTTCTGTTGCTCCAGAGACTAGGACAAGGAGCAATGGACTCAAGCTGCAGGAAAGGAGATTCCACCTGAACCTCAGGAAGAACTTCCTGATGGTCACAGCTGTCCGGCAGTGGAATATGCTGCCTCAGAGTGTGGTGGAGTCTCCTTCTTTGGAGGTTTTTGAACAGAGACTGGATGGCCATCTGTTGGGAGTGCTTTGATGTGTATTCCTGCATAGCAGAGGGTTAGACTGGATGGTCCGTGTGGTCTCTTCCAACTCTATGATTGGCATAATGAAGTATTGGGTAAATCCTTTCATAATGACCAAAAAAAGTGTGTACAGTGGACCCCTCTGTATCTGCAGAGATTCCATTCCAAGATCCCCCAGGAATGGGAAAAGAACATGAATGTCTGTGCCACATATTATAAAATGGCAGCAATGTGTGCCCGGATGCTTCAGTGCATCCACATCATTGCCATTTTAGGTATAGGATGCAACAGCTTAAATTTGAAGATCCAGAGGTTGCTTATGCGTATGTGCTACGGTACATTGTTGAAATGGGAGAGTTAGGCAGCATATATCATCAACAAAATTCCAGCCCAAGCATGAACGTTTGAAGAGGAGGGAAAACACACAGAGACTATGGGCCTTTCTGTACTACACTGTTATAGTGCTATTATTCCACTTTCTACATCCTGTGGAATTCTGGGGTTTGCAGTTTACTGAGGCCAAAGAGTTCTCTGGCTGAGAATTCTAAATGCCTCTCTCTAAACTGCAAACCCCAGGATCCCATAAGATGTTGAAAGTGGAATAATAGCAGTATAACAGTGCAGTGTGGAAAGGCCCTTTGAGTGCAGAACACCATATTCCTATGCCAAACTTAGTCCTCACGTCTTTGGAGAAACACCTGATAAGGGCTGAATTGAGTTTGAAATGCAAGTGTATAAGCAAACTTACCTTCTCAAATGATCAGTACACTGGCAAAAGCATGTTATACATTTTAGGGCTATACCACTTCAATACACCAGTATGAGAAATCATATTTGAATGCTCCCTTAATTTACGAACAACCATATAAGACTACTTGGATATAGAAAATGATCACATCAGAGAGAAAAGGTGCACAGTGAGATTGTTAGGGAAACATTTAATCTCACTGAAAGAATTCCACACCTGCTTTCAGAAGGAACAATCTTGAATTTTCTATACCAAACTCATTTAACACTTATGTCAGCATAATTTATTTGATTTCTGCAAAGATGCAAAATTCAGAATTAACAAGAAGAGCCAAAACTTCCTTTGCAAGTCTCATCCAAAACAAGTAAGTGACTTTAGCTGTTCTATAGCCAAGCTTCTAACACCTTGCTCTTCTAAAGCCTGTAAAATTTCTCATTTTAGTTTCCCAAGGCTAGTAAGGGTTGCCCATGGTTAGCTCCTGGTAGAAATGGAATATTGGGAATTCAAACTATTGCTCTTGATCCAGCAAAGGTTCAAGATATTTCAAGGTCCCACAATAACAGCTCAGAGTCCCTAGCTTGCCAGTGTTATTGGCAAGGGCCCATGGAATGGACTTTGTGGTTTTGCAAGATTGCACCATATCCCCAGACGTGAGATGCTGTTGCCTCATATCTGATATCATTATTGTGCACATTTACTTTGGCTTTCTGAGCTCACACTGCTTTTTATTAATGCCAGAACCACTTAACAGAGACTCCAGAACTGCTTTCTTAACTTTCCACCCCACACACATTCAAGCTTTTCATTTCCTTATTTAGGCAAGCATCACCAACCAGATCAGCTTCAAAAATGGTTCTTTCAGTCTGCATTAATGCATGGCAAAAACAATACAATGCTAAAATACATTCAGTTATTTTAAAATATAACCTTTGAGCAGGGGCAGTATAAAATGTTCCCCTTTCTGAAATAGGAGGACATCCCCCACGGCCCTTGGTGTTCTCTTTAGCTTTCTCTCATTCACCACTCGCTCCTTCTCACCAAATGTTTTGGATACATTACTCTGAGGGATCCTTCCCGAGACTCAGGCATTATGGGAAGCTTAACCATGGAAACTGCCCGTTATGTGAAAATAATATGAAAGCCAAATCAAGGCACCCACGGGCTTTGCTTAGACTTTTATTATTACCTCCAGTTCTGGAAAGTTTCCTAGAGTACTCATACAAGCCTTACAAAAAAAAAAAAGTACAAAGGTTAGTTTTTAGTGACAAGGCCAGGGATGGCAGATAAGGGGGAGAATACTACTTTAAAAAAACAAGAGTCAAAAAGTAGCTGAAATCCTTTCCAAATAAAAAGAAATAAAAATTGTCCCTGTAACATGTTAATCGTATACCATTTTTCTCACTGTTCAGGAATAGCAAGAAACTAGCAAGACAAACAATCTAACTTTTATGGAAACAATGGTACTCCATTTTAATCCATTAGAATTTTTACATTCTGTTGCAAGTTCTGAATACCATATTCTAGAAACATTAATGAGTGACCAGAATAGAGACCGCTGTTGCTGCCTGCAATCACAGGGTAGCAAGGAGCTTCACCCCTTCTTTCTGATGTCCTGCCTAACGGCAGCACACAAAACACCCACTTTTCAGGACACCTGGGCCTTGCCGCCACCAACCCTGCTGCCCCGGGGGTTGCTTCTGCACTAGATGACAGGCAATTTAAACCCCCCCCCCAACTTTTCAGTTCATATAAGGTTAATCTGTAAATGCTGAGCTTGTGAATACCATAGGCCTGCTGTAATTGTGTAATTTTACAAGGCATGGAGGCCTTTCCACAGACCTAATTTAGACTTACCACTCAATTATATTTATGACTAGTCATGGACTGCAAATAGCACAGAGTCTCATGAGAACTGAAACTCTTGTGAAAAGCTGCCTCACACCTCAAACAGAAAAGTCCAAGTTATTATAGAATCTAGTAGTGTCAATAGTGGGCAAGAACAAACACTTGTGGGTCCCACATGATGACCTCATCACATGGCCAGAAGTCCAGAGAGCCACGTTTTGTTCCAGAAATCACAGAGAACTAGGCCAACAGTGTAAGCACTCAAGTTGTTACCTGTACAGTTGTAAACAATATCTCCAAATTTCAGCTACTTTTGTCATGTACAGATTTTTAAACCAAATGTACAAATAAAACAAAACAAAAAACAAACCATAACAGATCTGTTACATTCTGCCACTGATTATATTTTTGTCCCAGATGATGTATTACATGGAGGGAAATTTCTCTTCCTTTTTTGGGGGGCGCATAACCATGACGCTAGCCATAAGGAGAGAAGTGACACTCTCCTTATCAGTAGGTTGGCCCCATTTGGATATTGGAATTCCAACTGGAGTCAGGTAATATGAGATGCTGACATTAAAACTTAATCCTAATCCTATCTGCATCCCTCAGCCTGACATACAATACGGGACTTTCTCACTAGGTTCAAAAAATACTCCAGAACTTATTGAGTGCAAGTATTTCTTTCTATCTTAGTTCTTGAGAGTTAAGAGCTATAATAAAAAGCACTCGAGTTGGGATTCTAGTAGACATTTCCTCTACATACAAAGTTGGGTTTTCAGAAGTTTTTTTTTAATTATTTTATTTTATTTTACTTTACTGGTTGTGGACATCATCTCTTGAATGTGATTTGTAAAAGAGCTTACATGTGCTTTGATATAACTCCCATATGTTTGTACTTTCTACTTTATCTCACTTTTCTATATTTGAAATAACACATTGTAGAAAAACAGAACATTTCAATTTTTGGCATAGCCAATATCTCTCTCTCTCCCCCCTACACTCTTTCTTTCTCAGCTTTGCCAACCAAATGAACAGGCAGAGTTTGAAGGAAAAAACGCAATATCCTTGTTCCAATTACTTTCTAGCAGAGTAATATAGTCATATAAAATATTATACTCTGCAGACCAATGAGCCATCAGTTAAAAGAAGTCTCACTTTTACACTTAATCATCTTGCACTTAATCACCACAAGGACAACCCAGGTGCAATGGCAAGCTTCCACAAGCTTCCACATTGTAGATCACCTTGTTGAATAAATTCTGCTTGTGCAAAATGGTGCTCTGTGGCATAAAAGTGGATGAATATGGCCAGAAATCCTTCCTGCATCGTTTGTCCTGCATCAGGCATGTGTGGCTGTATAGCACATCACTGAACTATGGAATTTACTGACAACAGATGCAGTGAGTGATAGTTACCAATCTGGACACCTTTAAAGGAGGAGATTATAAAACAGAGGCTATCAATGGCTGCTTGTCAGGATATATATACAGTTGGCCCTCCACATTTGCGGGATTAACTTTCACAGATTTGATTATGAATTTCTCTAACCCCTGCCCCCTCACCCCAGGCACTTTTTTTCCAGGGGAACCTTCCTTCCTGGTAGCTCTGATCAGGCTGTGCAGTCTTCTAAAAACCAACCTCTGATCCTCCTCCTCCTCCTCCTCCTCCAGCCGCTGCCTGGCCAGCTAAGGACAACTTGCAGCCCAATTTCTCAGCACCACAGACCTTATCCCAATGCCTGCCCTTCACACCCAAGAAAGGAGATGAGTGACCCATGCTGACCCACTTCCTCTCCTCCTCCTTTCCCTGCCCTGGTTTGGACCCTAGGTGCCTGTTCTCTCAACTATGCCTCTGCACCTTTCCCACAGACACACACACATTTTGATAGTTGTGATTTTTCCACTTCACAGAATCACAGAATCACAGAAATGTAGAGTTGGAAGAGACCACACGGGCCATCCAGTCCAACCCCCTGCCATGCAGGAACACCCTCAAAGCACTCCCGACAGATGGCCATCCAGCCTCTGCTTAAAAACCTCCAAAGAAGGAGATTCCACCACACTCCGAGGCAGCATATTCCACTGCTGGACAGCCCTGACCGTCAGGAAGTTCTTCCTGAGGTTCAGGTGGAATCTCCTTTCCCGCAGCTTGAATCCATTGCTCCTTGTTCTGGTCTCTGGAGCAGCAGAAAACAAGCCCTCTCCTTCCTCTACATGGCACCCCTTCAAATATTTAAACATAGTTATCATGTCCCCTCTTAACCTTCTCTTCTGCAGACTGAACATACCCAGCTCTCTAAGTCTATCCTCATAGGGCATGGCTTGCGGAAGTCCTGCACCCATAATCCTAGAGAATGTGAAGGGCTGACTTTATATTACTCCCAATTCTAGAGCAAGTAAGAGCTCAGAAATAGGACCTTGGTTTTAACATGCTGTGTTAATTTTTTTAGTTTTTGGCAAAATTCTGTACAATGACATTTGTCTTTGATCTTAAGAAGTCCTGAAATTCTTGGTTAAATAGGCATTATATAGATGAGGTTTTCTCTGTTAATTTTTAGACCCATGTACTAAATGTGTTGGAGGAGTAACAAGGATGCTGGTTCAGGATTTTCCCAGGACCTGAGATTTCTAGATCCAAACCTGAGATTTAGGAACAGCCTCTGGTGATGTCGTTAAGCATTATGCTTTAAGTACCAACCACAGTTGCTCAAAGCTTGTCATTCAAACACACACACACACACAGAAGGTATTTTCCCGTCTGGAAATGAAGACAGAAATCTTAGTAAAAGGGGCTATTCCCAGATCAAGGTGAAATAGGAGATATTCATTTTCACTTACTTAGAGAGACTGAATAAGGAACATTTAATCTACGTGACCTGTTTCTAGCCAGAAGGTGGATGTACAGCAGGCAGGAAGAGGAACCCTGGCACTACAAAAACTGGGAATGAAGGTAGACCCCTCCCCCAGAGAGTCTTTGGCCATTTCTGCATGAGACAACATAAAGTGGATCATATCGTAGTGTCAGTTGCAGCAACAAATCAAGACTCACAAATTTTCTTCTTGGCAACTAGATCAGATTACATCTGAAATGTAATCAGAATTTTCTAATTTATTGTTTTAGAGCATAGTGGGTTTTTAACATGCTAATTTCTTATTAGTTATATGACTATGTTGTTACCCATGTTTTTGTTACCCATTATGCAGTTTTCAGTTAAATCATATTCATTTATGCCACCAGAGAGACAAAAATGTTTTTAGTAAATTACTTTTTAAAAAAAGAAGATAAACAGAAATAAATTAGTTGATTTTCTTAACCAGTTGGTAGTTTTGTCATTCACTAACAAGACTCATCAAAAATATAGAAACCCAGCTCATTTTTCTTAAGGTTTTTGCAAAAAACCTAACATGATCTGGTTTCAGAACACCTTAGTTATTTCAGCAACTAATGAGTAATCCATATGATTCTTCAGATATTTGAATGTTGACAAGGTAGATCTATCATGAGCAATGCAATAGGCACTGAGTGATAACAACTATCTTTTTTTAATCTCTGAAATGCCCACCAAGTGCCTGGGATCAATAGCTGGGATTTCACATCCCAGAACAGTCAATGGGGCACCATGTGTAGTGAACCTCAACTAAATAAACTGCTGATACAAAAGCATAATTACTTGATCAGTCATTGTGTGAAAAGTCAATAATCCCTTTCACTGCTAAGGTCAAGGATGTATTTACTATAAATAAACTGATAGATTAGATATATGGGTCACTTAGTCTTCAGCATTTTGAAATGCCTCATTAGGAGGAATGAGGTTTTCATTTTTTCTCCTCTGTTCTAGGCAAATCTTTGTCACCAGCAGAAAAAAATTATATGAGTCTTTCATAAAAGCTTAAATAAACATACATTTGAAGAAGCTGAACATTTTCTGTTCAGTTCTGTGGAGTAAATTAAATACATAGTTCAACTTTTAACTATGCCAAATTTAAAAATAAGCACTAGAAACCTTAATCATAATATTATAATTATAATATAATTATCTCTAGAAAGATAACAATTATAATTGATTTGTTAACTGCATTCCATTTTAATTCATATTATAAACAACTTAAGGTCCTGCACTAGGACAAAGGCAGAAAATTAAGTAACCAGATAAATGAACGCACAAATAAAGCAACAGATGTAGGACACAGGAAGAAAATAAGCAAATTTAGCATATATATAGCACCAAATGGAGAAATGAATGAAAATATTCTGAGCAATACTTAAGTGTAACAATTCTAACAAAGAAAAAGTTGGAATTGCTATCAATTAAGTGTAGATTTTCATACTAGTAAATTGTTATATTAATTTTTTCTTTAGTTTTTTTTTTTAATCCAGTTCTCTGTAATTTGATTGCAGTCCTCTCTCCATATTCATGGGTTTGACTTCTACAAATCTGATTATTCACAAAGTGCATGCCTGCCTTCCATACCCCTTCTCTTCTCATCCTTTGCTGTTTGCCAAGGTGCACATGCCTTCCTTCTCTCCACACCTGGGCAAAAGACAAGGGAAGGGGAGGGGGAAGCACTGAGTATGGAGAAGGAAGGCCCATGTCTACCTTCCCCCTATTCCCTTGCCTTTTGCCCAGGGGCAGTGAATGCATGCTAGGGCAAAAAGCAAGAGAATGCGGAGGGAAGGGCACATGCTCGCCTTCTTTCTCTGCACCCAGGCAAAAGACAAAGGGAGGGGAGGGGAGGGGAGCACCACACGTGGAGAAGGCAGCCATGTGTGTGCCTTCTCCCCATTACCTTGCCTTTTGTGCAGGGCAGAGAAGGAAGGCACATGCACCAGTGCAAAAAGCAAGGATAATGGGAAGGGGGCCCAGAAGGTAATGGGAAGGGAAGTGCAGGGAGAATTATTTGCATTTTTTCCACTTCTGCAAGGATTCTGCACCCCAAATTCTCATAAAAGTGGAAGGCCCACTGTATTTTGGGTTTGGATTTATTTCTTGTTTCCATTCCACTTTGTTTATAGTCAGATTTTCTCTGTTTATACACTCCTAACTGCCTTTAAAGGGAAACCCACTCCTCAGTACATTACATACATTGCATGGCAAAAAGCCTGAAGTAGGAATTGACAGCACCACCGGAAGTGGAGAATCTATAGTCCTCCAGATGTTTTCATCTCCCAACAGCCTAGTCATTATAGTCAAAACTGAAGGATGATAGCAGTTACAGGGAAGCAGTTACAGGGAAGGGGAATAATCTGGGAAAAGGACCTGCTTTCTATAGATAAGCACTTTAAATCTTTGGTGTATGCAACAACAACAAGAGTGTTATCCAGCACTAAGAATGTCTGAAGCACAACTAAATTCTGCAGTGTGGCAGACTGGCCTCAACAAGCTAGCAAAATTGTTGCAAACATCTCCAACAATTTCTGAATCTAGAAAGAGGAACAGTGTAGATCATAATGCAGACTTTTTCCAGTCTCAAGGATCTTTCACAATACAATTATGGTGCTACGATTCCACTTTAACTGCTATGGCAACATCCTATGGAATCCTGGGTTTTGCACTTATCATCCAGAAAGCTCTAGTGTCTCATCAAATTACAAAATCCAGCAATCTGTGGCATGTTGCCAAGTTAGTTAAAGTGGAATCACAGTTCTACAAATGTGTAGTGCGAAAGGGTCTGAGCTTCAATTATTCCCATAAATACAAGGGAAAAGTCCACAAACAATCAGGTTCAGAGTTCCTGGAGAAGGAAGCAAATCGGAAGGAGACAGAACTAAGGTTCTGCAGACTTAATCTAAGTGCCTATTGAAACAGGTCATTCCGGTGCAAGATACCAGCAGAATTGATTAATGTTGTCAGAAAGCACAGTTATTGCTGCATATTTGAATGATAAACAAGAAGTGGAGGAAAAAACCAGAGGCAGAAAGTTGTACAAGTCACTATTTTGGATTGTACCACCCACACAGATTCCAGTCTGCTATTTTGACTAGTGTGGATATGGTTTGTTGACCTTGGGCACACTGAATTGGCACACCAGATGCTTGAGGCTCCTCCACATGAAAAGGCCTAGGTTGATTTATTATGGTAGATAATTAACCTTCAGAATGAAAATGTGACAAATGTACCCCTCAGCACTACAGATGGAAGTTGAATCTTCCATTTTTCCAGTGTTAGATTCATTTAGTATCATTTCCAAATCAGTTAAAAGAAAAAGTTTACACAAAATACCCGCAAATTTTTCCAATACACATTTGACACATGCCTTTTTATGTATTTTTGTTTCATGTATGCATCTTTGTAAGCAATTTCCCCCAATGTAAATGCATTTTATATTATTCTCACAAATGTACACATTTCTAGTGCACTTTCCCATAATGTGTGAACAATGTGGTCACATGTTTCAACTGGTGAACTGTATCACAACATTAAAAAAAAGTCTAAATATTGGAGAATAACTGCATTGTGATTCATATATTGGTTCTAAAATTGCAAATTAGTTTGGTTTGCAGTAAAATAAAAACTGAACTTAATTATCATCCAATCCTATTCAGCACCTATATCTTCCATTGCATATTTGTGAAATGTCTGTCAAGGATTTCCTGTTATTAAATAACTGCTTTATGTAAAAGTATGCAATGAATTCATATTTTGTTAATAGGAATAAAAAAGATACTGTAGAATATTATTCAAATATTTGAATGTGTTTTCTTTTTCATCCTGACAACATAGTTCAACAGCAAAAAAAAAAAAAAAAAGTATCCAGCATTCCAGGAAAACATCCAGTAGATGGAGCTGTTTAATCATTACCACTTCAGGATAACAAGTGTCCTTGATTAAATGAGGTTAAACATTTTATTACATCGGAAAGATATGATTTTTTTTAGTGCAAAGTACAAATACCAAGGAAATCAATAACAAACTTCCCATTGACTTCAGCGCGCTTTGTCTGCTAAATGGTATTGTGTCTCTCTTGTTAACTCTGCATAGGGCAGGAAGAGCAGAGCCTCAAAACTCCTGTTCTGGTAAACTGGGTCATTTCATAGTATTTGAAATGACAATAAACAAACAGTTTATCTGTCACCTATTTTATTTTATAACTTTTTTTAATAAAAGCATTTTAAAATACTTTTCAGACATAACAAGGCCATGTCCCCAACTTCTTTACAAAAAGTAAAAAAAAACATGCAACAAAAATTCAAAGACCTTAAAATGAAATGGAATAATATGAGTCTTTCAAATTTTCAAAAGAAAATCAGTTTGTGTTTCATGGATTACAGCAAAGCCTTTCATTATGCGCAACATGAGAAACTATGGATTGCTCTTAAAGAAATCAGTGTGCCGCAACATTTGATTATCCTGATGTGTAACCTGTTTGCAAAACAAGAATATGGAGAGAAGGAATGGTTTCCAATTGGCAAGAGAATAGGGCAAGGCTGCATTTTATCACCCTATCTGTTTAACTCGCATGCTGAACATACCATACACAAAGCAAAATTAGACTCAGAGAAAAGAGGCATGAAAATTGGAGGAAGGAACATCAAATGCAGATGACACCATACAACCAGCAGAAAACAGCAAAGACTTGGAATGATTATTGAAGAAAGTCAAGGAAGAAAGTGCAAAGGTAGGTTTACAGCTGAACATTAAGATAACAAAAATAATAACCACATATTATTTACATAAGCTTGAAGTAGATGATGAAGCCATTGAAAGAGTTCCAAGATTTTCTATACATTGGCTCAGTCATTAAGCAGAATGGAAACTGCAGTTAAGAAAACAGGGAATTGGAAGAAAAGCTATGAAGGAACTACACAGGAGCCTCAAGTATAAAGATACATGAATACCAAAGTTAGGATTGTCCATGCCATTGTATTTCCAATCTCTATGTATGGTTGTGAAAACTGGATAGTGAAGAAAGCTGATAGGAGGAAAATTAACTCATTTGAAATGTGGTGGTGGTAAAGAGTTCTATGGATACTCTGGACTGCTAAAAAGACAAATGAATGTGTCCTACAGTAAATCAAGCCTGAACTCCCCCTGGAAGCTAAGATGTCTAAACTGAGGCTGTTGTACTTGGCCATATCATGAGAAGACATGACTCACTAGAAAAAACAATGACACTTGGTTAAGTAGGAAAGTCAGTAGGAAAAGAGGAAGAGCACATTACAGATTGATATACTCAATCAAGGAAGAGATGACTCTGAATCTCCAAGATCTGAGAAAGGCTGTTGATGATGAGTGACTTGGACCATAGGGTTGGTATAAGTTGAAGTCAACTTTGTAGCAGTTAACAAGAACAACAATATGAGCCTTCAACATACAATTTGTTGTTATGTGCCTTCAAGTCAACTCTGACAAACAAGAACTCTCTCATACGGTTTTCTTGACAAGATTTATTCAGAGAGGATTTTCCATTGCCTTCCTCTTCAGCTGAGGGAGCGTGACTTTCCCAAGGTCACCTAGTAGGTTTCCATTTGAACCATGGTCTCCTAGAGGCCTAGTCTAGCACTCAGATCACTGCACGATGGATCTCTCTATCATACAATACAAACCATTAAAATTCAAGAGTAATAATAAGAAGAAGAATGTTTTAAGTTCCCACCAAAATACCACCACAGATTGATTTAACCTCTTGACCGTGAGGGAATCAAAGTGGCACAGCCACAGAGAAGGCCCTGTCTCATAGTTCCATAAAGTCACTATTGGTGTTAGGATGTATTATAGGGCTTCCTGTGTTTCTACAATATATACCACATTCCTTACCAAAGCCTGTGCACCTCCTTCCAGCTTTGTAATATTTTTTTTTAAACAAACAACCCTGGAGTGAACAGAGAGGAGAGAAATGCAATTTGTTTTCCTGCCCATGCCAGCTGTTCTGAATTGAGCCCAGCTGGATGTGATGAAGACATCAAAGGTATGTGACCAGCATTGGCTTTAAGTCACAGAGGACACTGAAAAAAAAAGAGAATGGGAGAGTCAGAAGACAAACAAGAAAGAGAAAGATGGCAAGAGTGGTGATATAGTACTGAAAGCACTGGAGAAGTAAGATTCTGGAAATAGTAACTCAGTTTTCAGGAGAGAGGGATATACAGCACTGAACTCTTTTACAAGTTGGGGCCCTTGCTCCAAAAATGGAGACCTGGAGTCAAAAATGGAGTCATTTCAAGTGCTGTTCCTCACACATAATGGTGGACTGAAAATGCTCTTAAGAGCTTGGGATCCTGTAAGTAGCTTCACATGATAACAAATGCAAAACTATATGTTGTGTCAGGATTAATATCTGAAACACACATTGCTATTTCTTAAAACAATTCTGCCTAAAATGACATTATAGAAGAAACAAATAAGCATTACTTGCAACCCTTAAAATGAAGGTACCAGTCAGTATGGTGCTTTTTTATAACAACAATATGTTACAGGTAACATCAACACTTGTAATGGATTATTTCAAGCTCCACAAAGAAAACACTTTATAACAACTGAGCCCAGAAGTTACAGAGGGATATATCAAAATGACAAGATTCATGGTGCCCAGGAAGGAATAGAGCCTTTGCAATAAATGAAGCTGATAAATAATGTTCTGGCAGCATCTACCAGCTTATCAAACAGAAGGGTCAGGTGCAATCACATTAGAGTTACAGCTGAACCAAAAGCCACACATACATACAACTTCATACGTGGTTAAAAAGAGAAATTGCTTAGTGATTTTTCAGAAGAATTAAAGTTGAGAACAAACTTCATGTAATGAGAAGGGACTGGACCAGTATAATGTGGCAGTCAGATAGTTACTACCATATTTATTGCTCAGAATTCCCATCTGTACAGAACAAGCCAATAAGAGCACCTGAAGACCCACTGCTGCTACAGTGATGGGTGAAAATGGTGGCAGCAGCAGTAGGAGCAGAAAAAAAAAAAGATAAAAGAGGTAAGTATTCCCTTCCTTTCAACAAGAGAACCTACCAAGGTCAGCTAAAAGTCTGGCTTGTTGAACTTTCAGCCCACCATTAATGCAGGCTCCAGATTTGTTCAAGAAAAGAGAAACTTGTTGTTAACTGCCATCATGTTGACTTCAGCTTATGGCAACCCTATAAATGAGAGACCCCCAAGTCACCCTATCCTGAACAGCCATGCTCAGGTCTTGGAGATTAGAGGCTGTGGCTTCCATGATTGAGGCTATGCATCTGTAATGTGGTCCTCTTTTTTCCTACTGCTTTCCACCTTGTCTAAAGCTTATTGTCTTTTCTAATGAGTCCTGTCTTCTTATGATATGTTCAAAGTACGACAGTCTCCATTTAGTCATCTTTACTTCTCTAGGATCCCTTTCTTTCTTTCTTTCTTTCTTTCTTTCTTTCTTTCTTTCTTTCTTTCTTTCTTTCTTTCTTTCTTTCTTTCTTTCTTTCTCAGTCCACAGTATCCGTAGAACTCTTCTCCAGCACAACCCTGTTGATAACAAGGCAGATCTATCCTCTCTTAGCCCTCAAGATTCCCCATGAACAATTGCATAATGCTGGGATTCTACTTCATGTGTCCCAGTTTTCATATGTGAAATCTTGGGCAGTAGTCTTCCACCTGTTACTTTCTCTGCAGATCCTGTAGTCCATATTTTTTACATGTGATATGGCAGACAAGTCTGAGAAACCAGCAGAAGAAAAGTATCTCCTGACAATTATACTACCCTCCTGATGATTTTAGGCTATTTTGCAAAAAGTTCCCAACTCAACTTCCATTCAACATGTAGCACTCAGACATACTGCCTCGGAAATTGACACTGGTGAATTCCCTCCATACTCCCCTCCTTTTTCCATCCATGTCTTGAGATTCTATTGCATTTCAAGCTATAGGCAGTCCAGTATGTGTTCAGATTCCCTCTCCCATCACAACACAAGTGATATAATACAGGCCTATTTTACAAGATTATTGAAAAGATTGCAGAAATAACAGCAGTGACATCTTGTATCAGTACTATTTATTACTAGTATCTACTAATATCATAATGAAGACTGTATATTTGAGAAAATGTTGCTCAACTGTGATAAGTTCCACAAATGAATTTAAAGATTTTCTATAGAGGTGAATGTTAAGAAATCTAGCAGGGAATGCAACTTGAGCATTTCATTGAGAAAAGACTATTTGAAAAAACAGTTTCTCTCTGTACAAAATAATGAAACAGAGAGATCTGTGTCTGCTTACACAGGCATGTTTTAAGAACACCCCCCAGCCCCGCTCCTTACTCCCAGTTTGTAATTTCTTCCAACTATTATTGCCAGACTTTGTTTATTTAAAAACATATGAATTTCAGACCAAAGACATTTGTAAAGGTTCTCATAGGCAATGGTCCACCTTGTTTCCCTAAGCCAAAATACAAACAGAACTCTATGTGAGAGGCCTCCTTACTCTTTGAGCAAAGAACATGATTTTGTTGTTAAACAATATATTTTACAGTAATTATAGTGGTAGATTTCCCCCTTCTCTTCCTCAAAGTAGGTCAAATGGGTATCTGAAATAGAAGCTGAACCAACTGTAAACCAAAATATTTGCTAAGATTTTTTTTTACATAATCCTTTTATTCCAGGATCCTAAGGGACTCTGGCACAACAGGCTTTTTGTCTGCAGACCACCACACTCTCAAGCTCATTTGTTTGTTTTATTTAACTCTCACGGGCAACTTTCCTCCATAGCAGGCTCCTGGTTCCCCCCACTCCAAGCCCACACTTCCTTTGTGCTTGCTCTGAAAGGGGCACAGACAGAGATTTGTGTAAGGGAGGTAAATCTGTGAAAGAGAGAGAGAAAGAAAGAAAGAAAGAAAGAAAGAAAGAAAGAAAGAAAGAACATTGTTTTCAGCATAAGGAACTTCTGTTTCATTTTAACACTGCCTCTTCCCATTGGCAGGCTGAAGTCACATAGTAGAAGCTCATGAAATGTACCTATATGGAAGGAAAGCAAAATGAGCATAGGTCTCTGGATAGTTTTAAAGTGGCACCAGGCCTGTTTCCCTGCTTCCAGCAAGCCAGGAATGAGACACAATCTCACCGTAGAGACCAGCAAGCCCATTTAATAAAGAACTAATCTTGTGTAACGTGAGTGAGCTCACTGCCATTCAAAGTACTAATTATCAGCAGTGTTTTCCAAAGAATATGAATAACTCCCCCTGTGAGAAAGAGGCCCAAGGCACAACCCTGAATCGCTCTAAGTGCTTAATCCACGACATGAATGGTTCTAGTGCACTCCTTTACCACTCTGCCTGCTTGCAAAGATCTTGAATATAAAAATGGTAACCATCCAAATTCAGTGGAAAATGTGCCAAAAACAATACTTGCTTTTTTTCTGTTTACATGGTTAGGCTTTGCTGATATCAAAGTTGGCACTCAGCAATCTAATTGAATTATTTGAAATTCAATTTCCCTACAAGGTTTTCAAACATCTCCTAATGATGGCTGCAGGGTTGGATTTACTTGTGGCATGTGCGTATCTTTTTTTTTTAAAGACTCCAAATAACTGGAACTGAGAAATAGCTGCAATAGAACTTTAGGAATATAGCTCTCAGAAAGGAAGTGTTTGATCGAGGGGACACCCCTTATAATCTATGTTGATGATTTATGTATATTGGTGGGTTTTTTCTAGCTTTGGCAGCAATCCACTCTTGTCAAAATGTGAACCATAATTTCCCCAGAGAGTCTAAAACAGACCTAGCATACTTAGTGGAACTTAACTATGAGCAATATAGACAATCCCTTAATCTACAATCTGATGTTCAAACTTGGTTAATGAGAAACCTGGTTAACTTTAACCTAACCATATTACCATTGTTGTAATTCTTCAGCATACTTAGGATGAGAAGAAAGAGCTATGAATAAAAGACAAGAGGATGGAGAATGGAAGCTCATGCCCCAGTTCTTAAAGAAATTGGTCTGGATTATTGTTAAGAAATTAATCCAGTTACCTTGGCAGAGCTGAATGGATACTGAGAGGGCCTGGCTTCTCTGCCTGCATTTCATGGAATTCTGTGCAGTTTTCCAGTCACAACACATGAAAAAATAAATCTAGACAAGCCTATCTGGTAATGCTAATAAGATCTTGGCTCACAATTTCCCCCTCATCTAGGATGACTTCAGTATATAGGTCCCTGTGTAAATGATTCATTGTGTGGACAGTTAAAATCTCTTTTAACAGCTTTATCAACTATGAACATCAGCTAATTCTATTCCAAAAATGTCTCCACTTGATATAGTGTCACTTCATGTACACTGCATTAGTAAAACAGAAATCTGTCATACTGCAGTACAGTGTAGGGGTGTGGCTATGGCGGGGGCAAAATAAAAGTCCCCCCATAAGAATTTTGCCCCCCCTCATGAAATTTTCCTTCACTCTCCATACTTACAGTTAGTTAAAACTTCAGTTGAGCATTTAGAAATACAGTTGAGATAACCAAAGAAAAGGGGCCAGCAAAGTTACCAAAGAAATCTGAACACAGCAGCTCCAAGAGTTATAGTCATGAATGATTTTCAATGTCTCACTCTTTGTAATAGTAGAAATTTAAGCACTAGAAAAAAAAACTTCAATGGGGTGCAGAATTTTATCTGGAGGTAACATCCTCATTTCTCCCCAATCAAGCACCCCCATAGCTACACCCCTGGCCCAGTGTTTCTTATCTCATTGGCAGCAAAAGTTTCAGGCTTTTCACATCACTGGCCTCTTGGTTCTTTTTAAATAGACACAAAAGGTGAACCAATAGAATTTACATAACTGTTGATTTATCATTCATCAGTTGAGTTAAATGGTCACTCTGGTTGGGACTAATACTTGGATTTAGGCTCAACGATTGGACAAATGATGTTTTTCATGCAAAGGAGGTGCTAAACCTAACTACATCAACTATTATTTTAACTTCATTCACTACATTAACTAAATCAATGTATACACCTCATTTCCAGGCAGGAATCTGGCATGCAATAAATACAAGTGTTTGTTTTGTTGCAGGCATCAGTGATAACCACCTCTAGCTGACAGTGACAGTGGTGCACAACATGTATGCACAGCAAAGTAAACCTGTCAGTCATCAAACATTTGGATGCACACAGCAGAATAAGCGGCCAAATGGAGAACCAATTGGACTAATAGATGCATCTTTCTCAGAACATACTGCCAGGCTGGAACACATGTGAAGTTCTAGGAATAAGTGTGCCACAGGCTCATATTTTTCCTTCAAGATTTTAAAGACCTCAACCTAATACAAAGGTGATCATTTATTCTTGAAGTGAATTTACATGTGTAAGTTCATCTTCATGCAGGTTTGACCAAATGATGTTATACACCTTTATGTCAGTAAGAGATGTGACTTGGTTTTGTTCTTCCAGTTTAGTTCCTCATGCATACACTGTTGTGTCAATTATAGTAGAGCTGCATTAAAACTAAGGCCCCCAACTCTACAAAGAGAATAAAAATTCAGATATCATCAGCATGCAGACACTGGGATTCTCTCTTTTCCTCTCTTATTCTTATGTGGCTTCTCATATTTAAAAAAATATTAAAAACCATTACTGAAACTAGCATTACTGGACAAGTGGGTGAAAGTACTTTTGCTTGGCCCATGAAGAATGATTCCAATGTGATTTTTCACCGTTGGCTCTGCAATGACCTAAGCATTCTTTTTCCCCAAAGCTTTGCTTGTCAATGAGTCCTCATGGATTAGAAGCTTACTCTACTTACTGGAACCATTTTTGTTAACTTCATATACATTCCAGTCAGTATATGGGGGAAATGCACTGCAAAGTCTGGTATTTTTACAGTTGTTCATTCTGGGAAATTGCCAACAGCTGATCATTTCCCTGGGAAAAAATAACCTAAGAATTCTGAAAAAGAACAGGTATGTTCTTAACACCACATCTCACCTAACACATTGCTTAATGAAGTATTCCTTGACCATCATAGCAGTATCTTTACTTATAGAAAAGCCCTGCACAAAAAAATGTTCAGTTGAATTCTACTGCATTGACCATAATAAACATTCCACTTTGTATTTTGTCTCCCAGATGAAATTGTTTAATTCATTGCATTAGCCCAATATGACAGCCAACAGAAGAGCATGATGTGATGACAAACAGCGTGGCTAATAAACAATGGCTGGCTCTAACACATTATCATTAATTAGCTGAATAAAACATAAAAAATAAATTTTCATGAGAAATTGGATTATAATGTATTATTTAACTTCAATAAAAATCCAACATTTTATTTAATTGTTTAGAATTATATTCTTTGTATGTGCAAGTTCAGCTTTAAATTTCTATTTTATCACTGAAAGTCACATAGACATTCTTGAATATTTATTCCAGTGTGAATTTATGCTGATTCTAGCTAAGGTCAATGAAATTCACAAAAGTTCAGTGTGCCAAGACTAAACTTAATTTCTGTCTTTCCTAAACCATGGTGGCCATTCCCTATCCATGGATTCTGCATCTACAAATTCAAGCAACCACAGCTCACAAATATTAAAACAAAAAAACCCAGAAAGCAAATACGGATTTTGTCATTTTATTTAAGGGACACCATTTACATATGGTGGCTTGAGCATCCACAAATTTTGGTATCCATGCAGGGTCCTGGAACCAAATCCTAGAGGATACCAAGGGCCCACTGTATTCCTAACCTAGAGCTACAGAGCCTTAATTGATCTGTATTTAGTAAGACTCCATAGTCTTACTGATAATCTATGTAAATGCCACCCTAATCCACATTAAGAGTTAGCTGCTGGACTGGGTGAAGGAGACCTGTTTAACTAGTGATCAGGACACAAGCAGGATGATTTTTCCACTCCCATCCACCAGTGATGGCTGTGGTCATCAGAAGCAGGACCCCTGTCACAAGTATTTGTCGCAGACTTGCCCACAAGTAAAAGGAGGGTGGAAATGTTGTCCTCCTTATGTCCTGACCATGGACCTCCTTCACCGTATCTGGCAGCTGACTGTTAGGGTGGACTGTGAGGTGGGGTTAGGCCAGGAAACATTACTTAATTTCATCATCTTAAATAAGTAGCCCACCCAGTGCATATATTAAACTTCAAATTATGGAAGCCATACATAATGATTCCAGTGCATATAATTAAGCTTCAAATCATGGAAGCCACACATAATATCACTGCTGCACCACTTGAATATATATGATTTTCATGCCTTTTCATTGCTTTTTAACATCTGTTGTTCTCATTGATTCAACAAGACCCACTCAGTGTTCAAATCTGATGTGCAAAAAGTTAAAAAACGGTGGTCAAAATACAGGTAAGCAAAAGCAGACAGTATTATCCTAGTGGCATTTTCAGTACTGACTTCTACTGCTAAGAACCTTCCATCAGATAACTGCTCTTGTCAATAACCTCTTTAACACAGTAAAATGCATTTTGCTTTAAATATGCTTTTTTAAATAGGAGCACTTATTACCAAAACCATTTTTCATTACTGCATATAGGACAGGCTTTTTTTTGCTTGTTTGCTCACCACCTATCGGTGCTTGTCTGACATCAGACTTCACCAAGAAATAATATGCCATGTACTGTAGGCCTGGTTTATACACTATAAAGATTAATTCAGATGCTCCTTAGTAACATAGCAAGCTGCCCTGCCCTGAATCAGATTTTCTGGTCATTTAGCCTAGCAATGTACATTCTGACTATCAGAAGCTCTCTAGGGTTTTAGACACAATCAGTTTTCTTGTCTTGTCTCATGATCCCTTGTATTCCCTGGTGGTCCCAAACCTAAGTATCAACTAGGCCTGATGACAGTTAGATTCCAAAATAAGATAATATCAGGTACACTCAAGATGACTTGGTGGTAAATTGGGATTTTCATCAGGGGTAGGGAATCTGTGTCCCTCCAGATGTTGTTGGACTCCAACTCCCATGAGCTCGAGACAGCATGCTCAATCATCAAAGATGATTGCAGATGTAACCCTGTAGTTTCTAGAGGACCACCCCGCCCCCAATTTCTGATCTAAACCACTCTTTAGAATGATGATAATCTAAACCAGGCCTCCTATGCAGATGCTATAGCTGTTTCCATCACATGGTTTACCACATGGATTTAGGAAAGTGGAAACTTGCCACTGAATAAAGATTAAATAAATAATGTGTTTCAACATGTGTCTTCTTCAAGAAGTTCTCCTGTTTCAAAAAGCTCCCTTTTTCAGAGTTCTGGTTCCAAAGGGAATTTCAGGTGGAAGTAATTTTTGATTGCAACTATGCCATATGGAACAGGCTTTGAATACACACAGTCTCGTCTGAAACACTACACATGCCTTGAAGTATAGTGTTATGGGCTCATTTTCGCATGATATTTTCAGTGTGCAGAAGATTATGTTCAATCAGTCCACGAATTGCTGAGTACAATTCCTTGGCCTCTGACACAATTATCAACATTTTTCAAGCTGCATCTGAAAAAAGAATCTATAACCACTCACCATGAAAATCTATACTTTAAAAGGACTAAATTCTTTTGAGGTCCAAAAAAATGACCTTGGATCAAATTGTGTTATTAAAGAATTATTTTCTGCTATAATTTGGAATCAAGGGTCTCTACCATTTTAGGTAGGAAGGAAGGATATCAGTTCAATAAAATAATATATAAATAGTGGGCTTCTTAATGCTTCTTAAATACCACAGCCTCAAGTCATCTTTATCTCCATATTCTTTTTGGAAAAAGAATCATATTCTTTAAAGCTGATAATAGTTAGGACCATTAATTCTTTCCCTTAGATGGTGGGGTGCAGGCAAGACATTTAACTACTACATATATATACTAGAAAAACCATAAAAATGTAAAAACTGAAAGCTAAATTCATTGCTAGCGTGTATGTTTTCAAAGTGTGTATTCTCATTTAATGTTTCATAGCAGCCAGCATGTCAGTCAGCATGTAATGTGGAATAAGTAATAACTCATTAATGTATTCATCCATAAATGGTTGAAATCAGGTGCAGTAACGTAAACTTTAGCTACAAAGAATTAGCAGAGAAATGACATCGAACTATTGCACACAGAGGCACATAAATATAAGGAATAATTTACCATGTGACTCTATTGCAACAATGAATACAAATCAGTTCAAGAGGCACCTAGATTGATTCTATAGAAAAGCAATGTAGGGAAGTGGTTTTAAAAAGCAGGAAAAATTGGATGGAGATAAATCAAAAAGAGATCTGTTGGCAGCTGTCTTTATCCTGCTCACAAAATGCATTCTCTTCTTCATCTCAAAGTGAAAACTAACATTTAACACGAGAGTTTGTTCACAAGCCTGAATTAGGATTTCATATCCTGGAGTCTGGAAGTTAGTGTCATGTGGCTCTTGGCTCTCAGACACTGAAATTTATCAGATATTTAGTATCACCTAGTTTGAAGACAGGTTGATCTTGCAAATACAAGACATAAGGAACTAGAATCCATTTGATCATGAATAGTTGCACGGTGGAGAGAATAAACAGTGTAAGTAGAGAAAAAGGTTATTTCAATCCAAAATGCTGCCAGAATGTCTTAGGTTTCCAAAAAAGAGAGAGGAGTGGTAGGAAAGAGTCATGGGTATTAACAAGCTCCTTTTTGCCACGCTCCAAAAGAAACTGTGCCTCTAGGCATAATAAAGCACATTTGTTCCAGCCATAAAGTACTTCAACAAAGAGAGAGACAAAGTCCTACTTGTATATTTCATTCTCTATCCTCTCACTTGCAGCAAAGAGCATCCCTCTCCCACAAAAGTACCCCTGAAAAACTCGAATCCCTAATCAACCGAGACAAATTATTCAGTAACTTCCACGTGCCAAGTGCACATTGACAATACAAAGACCAGAGATTTTCCTGGATTCCTAATGGTTAAAGACAGGTAAGACACATAGTCATGCCATCAGTGCCCATGCAACTGGCTAGAAATCAACCCATTTCTGTTTTGGAAGTATTGATTCCAGCTTGGATCAAATTGCAGCCAAAAGAACAGCCAAGTGAGTTGCTGTTTCATTTAGTTTGCATTTTTCACACAGCTACCTCTGGTGACAGAAGCTGGGGAGGTGGGCAGTGTCAGCAAGATGCAACCTGGTCTGTGCTTCTAAGCTGGGCTCCTGCCCTCAGGATGCCTTCCCACTGTCAGTGTTAAAGTTCAATTAACCTGGTAGTCCATGAAAAAGGACATGAAAAATGGGGCCTTGGCTTTTTAACTCGTTTTCTGCACCATTTTATGTTTTGTCTCAAGACATCTGTAGTTCAGTAGATCAATGATCCTTCACTTCAGTCTGTGAATGCCTCTCCCTCCAACTCATTTAGAAAGAACACAGAGTCTCTTCCATTGGTGATTTATGGAGCTGTAACTGTTCTCCATGCCTCTGTAAGCACTTTCACAAGCATAAAGGTGGGAAATGGACAGCAGTGAAAGCTATCTTTAACAGGGCAAGAAGCTGCTCTGCCATCTCTTCAGGTCTCTGGGAACAGGCAGGGCAGGTTCCTCTTCTAACGGAGATGGTTTTACCATTCCTGCCAATCTCCCCACAGGTTACAGCCCTTGCTGGCACATTATTTCTAGTGTTACACTGCTGCTTCCTCCTGGTCATCCTATGCTGATGTAGTTATGCCAGCCAACAGGATCATGGCCTTAGTCTTCAGAGCAGAATGTACCCAAGGCAATGACTGAAGCATTGCACAGAGAATCCATGTTCCTATGATATGAGCAGGCAGCCTTTGCACAATGGAGCATAGGCAAGAGGATCCCTAGCAGATTGTTCCTAGGTTAGCCTGGCTTTCTAATCATTTTTCTCAGGAGTAATCTCTGCATTAGAGGCCCAAATCAGAGATACCACAGGAAACAATCTTCACCCATATAGGGCATGTTGAGGAAATCACCATCAAGTTGCAAATATCAGTTGTCGAGGCTATTTGTGGTGACAAAGAAATGCTAGACTGAGATATCCATTAGGATGGAACTTGACTTCAGGTTCAGGTTAAGTAGAGAGCTTTAAGGGACCAAAGGGTCTGATTCCCTATCCTGAGCACCTGCAATTAAGTCTGTGCTGGGGGTGCGCACAGGTTATTGATTCCAAGGAAGCAACTGTCACCATTTCTCTTTATTACACAAACAAAACATCTCTGTCTCAAGGAGCACACAATCAAAATCAGATGACAAGGACAATAGAGGGAAGGAATGTGAGAGGATGTTAAGGAGGAATGAATTTGAACAAATGTCCTTATAAGTTTTTAGGCTTGGTTTTAGTCTGAACAAAACTTCGTTCTCATAGACAAAAAGGGAAAGATACTATTTTTTCCATAGTTTTAGAAGGTCGTTTGTTGTTTGGGACTTACATGGTGCAAAAAAACCCACAGACAGTTTTTTGGCAGATATAACAGCATTTTCTGCACAGAAATATCCTTTTCTACTCACAAAAAATTATGCAAGAAATTTGTTTTTGGTGCAGAAAATACCATTTCTTGTATTTTCTTGTATTTAAAAAGCTGCATGCATTTTTTTTTTGGCAAAAAATTCGTTTCAAACTTCAAAGTCATGATTCCCAACATTCAGGAAACACTTTTTTTTTTTGATCACACATTCAAATATTTTCTAATATTCCTTCCTTCCCCAGACTGAGTACAACAACTGAGGTTTCAGTCCTCTATCCACTTTCCATGAAATAAGCCCCATTTAATTCAGCTGGACTTACTTCTAAATAGACACACATAAGATATACAGTAAAGAGTTAAGAGAGAAGGTGCTTGGATGCAAACTTTAAAAAAAGGAAGTATGTTTAGTACTGGGGGCATGGACTGAAAGTTATGGAGATTATCTACAAATATCATAAATATGACACTGCATGAAGCTCAACCGCAGACTGTTCTCGGCATTATTATTTCATGCAATGCATTATAAAAGAAAGAAAAAGTAGGCCTTCTTCCATTATAAAAAGTGAGGGGGGAGTACCACATTATATTTGGCTGGCTGTTTGCTAGCAAACACATCTTTCCATTGTTCCTACAGTCTGACCTATTTCTTTTTCTCAAAAGCAATGTCACAGTTATTAAAATAGTTTCCAGAAATCTTTTATAGGTCTCTTACCAGTACACTGCCATCAGTCCAGCGGAAGTCACTTTCATACATCTTATCATTCAAGCCAATCCACTGGTAGTCATGTCCCAGGCCTTGAAGGGAAAAAGAACAAGGGAGATTTTATTTTTAAGAAAACAACAAACATTCCCATAAAAGGGAATTATGTCAAAATGAAAGCATTTTCATAGAATGAATCAGGCTTCCTGTGTGTTCTTCAAAATTGTTTCACTCATGACCATTTATATTTACTGAGCTTTTAGTTTTCAGAGAGTTATAAAAAGGTTTTCACAAACAGGCTGGCAGCATCCTATTCAATCTTTGCAAGATTGCAAGCTAAATTTACTATCTTGTAACTTTTGGAATTCACATTTAATGTAATGGATGAGATGAAAGTAAAATTGTGATTGCAGGGCTCTCCTAGTTGCAAGCAACTAGGAGACAAGCAACTATGGTAGAACCCCGAGGGTCTCTCTAGCTCCCTATCTCAATGTGCCCACCACCCTGATCTATAGCACCACGGAAAACCTTCAGGTGGGATGCTGTCTGGCTTAGGAGGTAAGTCTTTTGTCGGATGGCATCAGAAGATGATGGAGCTCTGTCATTACAACTCTGCCTGCCAATGCAGGACCTCAGCCTATATTTCTTTAGGCTGAGATTTCTGTTTCTGCTAACTGATAACAGCCCTAAGCTCAAGAACATTTGTGGATATTTCTCACCCACCCACTCCCAATAGCTGTACATCAGAGACAGGCAGATGCTTGTGAAATCTACCTTTCCTTTCATAAGAACTTCCACAACTATCAATTGAAGATGTTTAATTGCTATACTTAGAATTTAAAAATTTAAAAGCACAGGAATTTGTTTCATGTTCTAAAACTCAGCACAGCTCAAAGTCCTTCCATACAGAATTCTGTTCCTTGTTTACACCCGTTATGTTTCATTTTAGTAATATAATTCGGGGAAAGGATGTCATTTTGCTGCTTTTGTGACTAGGGTTAACAAAATTATATTTTCAAGGAAAGTGATCCATAAGACCAAAGTTGCTTTATTGGTGTAACAAATAACAGCTTCTAGTTATTTTCAAAAATTACTTTTAAGGGCATTTTAAGAGGCATTTTAACAGGAAGTTTTCCAGTTTTATGCCAATCCTAAATTCAGTCGTGCCAATCAAAATAATTAACAACCAATTCTACTTTTGCCCAAATATGTACATGTTAACAACAACAAAAAATAGTTATATGATTCATCATTGAATAAATGTCTGTGAATGTGCGCTTCTCTCCAGAACAAGGAGGGGATGGATCAGGGCTGGGAACTCTTTGAATTACCCTCCCTCCTTTTCTCTCTATCCATTGTTCTTTGCCCTCTCTCCTTTCCTCTCTTCTGCCTGCCTCTCTTTCCCTAACAGAGGTATCTTGCAAGTCAGCAGTTGACTTTCTATTTTCTTCTTCTTTAGTCTTCCTCCGCAACATCCACCCAGCAGAACAGCAGAAACAGGGAAGGTCAGGAGAGCTTTTGGCTTGCTGTTGCTACTGCTGGAGAGGGCAGCTGGGAATCAACCAAGATGTGTGCTAGTCAGAGAAGGACACACAGCAAAATGTTTTGTTTTCTGTCCCCACAACAACAGTTTGATGAATCCAACAAATTTCAACAATCAGTTTGGGTGAACTGGGCAAAGCAGCTGTATGACACCACTGCCTGAATCCACCCCCCCACACACACACACACACACAAAAGTAAGAGAGAGTAATGGAAAAGTAATAAGTAGTGCAACAGCAAAAATAATGACTCAGTGTTTTTCATCATCATGATGAATTATAGGAATAGGTTGGTTTTTGAACACCAGAATGACTCATGGATTGAATTACTTTTGAAAAGTAATTTTTTAAGCTTTGAATGGAAGTCAGAAATTTACAACAGCAAAACTATATCCAACCTTTCTTCTACTATGAAAGTCAAGGTGACATACAAAGGATTTTCAGTCACATTCCAGAGGGCATGGGGCATTTTTGGTGGGCCATTTTAGTTTAAAAAGAGGCCCTTTCATTACACAGGAAGTAACCTAAAGTCTCTTGCTGTTCATTTCCTATTTCTTTAACAGAACAATTGTTGAATGCTCCTGAAATCTGGTGCTGTATCAGAAACTGAAAGTGGAAAACCCTACTTCCCATTTCCAAAAAGGGAATTTCCATGAGAAAACAAAGCATGCAAGGAGTGCATGCTTTGTTTATGGGGGAAGGAACTTGCTGTAGGCTTCCAGGAGTGCTATGAATGGAAGCCTTGTTTCAGAGCAAATATGTGGGGCTTTTAACCACTAACATGGCACAAATCAGTGGGAGCCCACAAAAATGGCTGTAATGTTGCCTGCACCTGACTTAAAACACTGCCTGGGAGGGTTCTATAGAGTATCACATCCAGAGGAAGCACTGTGGAGAGTTGAATCATGCCCAAGGAGTAAAAGAAAGCTTGTTAAAGAAATCTATCACCTATATTAACTTTACATCAAAATAAAGTTAATAAATAAAGTGCAAAAACAGGAAGTGAGACAAGTAATAAAACATAAATGAAGACCACAAAGTTTCCATGTTAGTCTTCTATTTCTTCATTATCCCTGATATCCAGCTATGCCATAATGGTACACTGATCTGTTAAAGGACTGTCTTTCTTAGTGAGATCATATAAATGCTCAGAAACATTTCAAAGGATAGATATGGCAAACTAGCTGGGAGAAAATCAACAATCTAGAGATTTCTCAGAAGGCTACCCATGTCTGACAATGAGAAACAATATGGATTTTCTTCCAAGCACATAGTCAGGAACTGAACATCTTTAACCCAAATATTAGCACAGCTAATGAAGAATATTTGGAAGCAAACCTTATGTGCATTAGCCTGGAATGTTATTGTTTTTTTCAGACAGTGTCCAAGACTGTAACAAATGTCAGCTACTCCTCACAAAATATAAAGCAACTGATGCTGCTTTGCTTGTACAGAACAGTATTTTTAAAGTGTCTGGAGATGACATTGTCTAAACAGGGGGCTGAAAATTCAGAAGAAAACACCTTACTAAGGTTTTTTCCTAATCTCTTTTACTGATGAACTAAATTCTTCAGGATTGTAAAAGATTATTTCCTTCAAAGACCAGCTAATGAATACAACAGACCTTGGAATGAAGGAACAAAGTACAAGTCAAGGACAAAGGATCCCCTTTGAAAAGGATAAATGATAACACACATTTTTGAAAGCAATATATAAAGAAAATACTTAGAGGCCTAGTGGGTTAAAAAAAAAGTCATTTCATTCCCTTTGCATCTTGATGCACAGTATTGGATGAAAATGCCACATACGGTTCACAAAGAGCTGCTCTTCATGAGACAGGATGCTTGTTAGATGGGCTCCCTGGAGGCGACATTCTCTCTCAGCTGCATCCCACGTCCGGCGATGGGCAAAGTATTTGTAACACTGCCCTTGGAACTTGTGCCACCCATAATCACAGGTTTCAGTGTCTGCAACAACCAAGCACAGAACTTTTAAAACTAAACACAGGTTGGCAAAGTCCAAGGCTACCAATTGAATGTGTCGGTGTCAAAAATAAGTTAGATGGAAGCACTCTGTGACAAAGCAACCCAGTTTCTCCATAAAGAAAGCTCAAATACACACAGAGAGAAATACATAAATTGACCATGTAAATAACATTTATGTCAATGTGCTCTTTTTGAAATTGTGCATCTGAACACTTTATTCTTTACTAATTCAAGCTTTGTTGGTCTGACGGGCAAAAAGGCAAAAAAGTCCTGAAACTGGGGAAAATAAAGGCACATTGTTGGAGAATGTGAGCAATCAAAAACCATAATGCACCCTGAAGCTTGGACCCAATAAATGTAAAAGCCTATGACAATCAGTAACTTCCACGTCAGCAGAACCTATTTTGGAGAAGAGACAGGATTCGGCATCTTGAATAGCTCCTCCAGGCTTCAGATTATAACCACATTGACATGGAAGCTATCAGCTGCCATTTGTAGCATACTGGCTGGGGACTTCTGGGAGCCGTCACATTAAAGTAGCATTTCCAAACTCTGATAAACACCACAAACCAAAGCATTTGCCATGTGTTCACAGGCAACAGCTATACTGCTCTTGGAAGATTTTATCACAGCAACAGGCTCTCACTGTTTAAGAAGCAAAGCAACCTAGTCTGAACAGTACATATGCTGGTGCTTCAACAGAAAGAATTGTGGCTGTTAAATCTTCAAAGAAATCAAGATGTACATATAGCCTTTTTTGGATAAAGGCCACTGCCTGTATATTTTCCAAATGCATATCCTTAACTATTAGTGCTAGAAAGCAGAAAGGGAATTCTGCTACACCAGATACCAGATACCACATTCCATATGGAATGGAAGGGGAACAACCCTGCCAATGTAAGGTAAAGACTGAGTGAACTATGCTCATATTTAATGTTTTATAGGAAAGAGAGAGCACATAAATGTAAGGCTCGTATGTCCTGGGTAGCCTGATCCTTTGGATCCACTTGAAATCCTTCAGTGAAAAGTCATACTCTACACCTGACAATTAAGGGTAGCCTATTATTACTATTTCTATCAAGGGTCCTTTCACATTCCACAGTTATAGTGCTATGATTCCAATTTAACTGCCACGGCAATCCTGAGATTTGCAGTTTGGTGAGGCACTACATCTCTCTGGCTGAGAATTCTAAATAGTACTTGTTAAACTTCAAATCCTTGGATTCCATAGGATGTTGCCATGGCAGTTAAAGTGGAACATCCCCAAGGTGGGAAACTCTCAATAGTCTGGAGGCCCCAGGATCCACTGTGGACCATAGCAGACTCTGGCCATTTCCGCATGATGACACTCTCCGACACTGTCCCGTTGCAATCCAGGCAGCACTTCTGTGGGGATCAGAGTGTGTTCCCAGTGCGTCCCTCCACACTCTGCTGCCTGCCTGCAGAAGGGAGAGCAAAGGACACACTTCTTCCTTCCACACCACAGCCACTCTTATTCCTATGCTGCATTGGGGAAGGAAGCGCATGATTGCACTTCTGGCCCTTCTGCATGGCCGAGGGTGATGGAAGCCTCATGCAATCGGGGGCCATTGACAGAGTTTTGCCATCAATGATATACCCCATGATTGTGCCAGCTGGGGATGCAAGAAGGACAGGACCGTGACAACATCATGCAGAACTGTCATTGCATTTCTGCTCCTCTTGCGTCCCCATGCTGGAAGGGCGCCATCCTGCGGAAAGGGAATCTGAAAAAAAAAAACATAAGAATCAAAACTTAAAATGGTTGGAGTTCCAGTTAGAGTTTTGTTTTGAAGAACTGTGAGAGGTCTGATGACCTTGTGCCTTTTTCTGGAACAAAATCATCACTCTTGAAGTCCTTTTTTAACTTTTTTAAAAAGAAAAATATTTTTAGTGTGTGAGAGGGGGTCATAGAATCACAGAGTTGGAAGACACCACAGGGCCATCCAGTCCAACCCCCTGCTATGCAGGAACACACATCAAAGCATTCCTGACACATGACCATCCAGCCTCTGCTGAAAAACCTCCAAAGAAGGAGACTCCATCACATTCCAAGGCAGCATATCCACTGCTGAACAGCTCTGACCATCAGGAAGTTCTTCCTGAGGTTCAGGTGGAATCTCCTTTCCTGTAGTTTGAACCCATTGCTCCTTGTCATAGTCTCTGGAGCAGCAGAAAAGAAACCTGCTCCCTCCTCAACATGACATCCCTTCAAATATTTAAACATGGCTATCATGTCCCCGCTTAACCTTCTCTTCCGTGGGAAATTCCACAGCTTCCAGAGGCCACAAAAATAAAACTGGAAGCTAAATGTTGGAGTATATAAACCATCATTTATATATTCACAGAACTAGACTGATTATCCAAATCCTGTTGTACTCCCCAACTAAAGTGGATCCACTGAACCAAAAAGATTTACCTACATGTTGACATTATTCAACAATTGATTAAATAGGTATATTCTAGTTGAAACTAACCAATTGGATTCAGGCCAGACCTCTCTGGTTTTCATCATGCCTTAATAAGCTCTAACACATTGATCTGTGTAATGATTATACTTACACTACTAATGATGAACACATATTATGATATTATATCATACAGAAAAAGCTTTGGAAACATTACTCCAAGAATCAACCAGCCACAATGCTGGGCATTTGTGCTACAGAAAGATATTTCTTCCATGCTTTGATGCAAGAAATCAGTGTGACCCATCAATTGCAAAAATGAATGTGGAATAGTCAGATTTACCAACAGTTAGTTTCCACTGACTTTAATACATCTAGAATGGGCTATTCCAGACTGATCTAAGGTAGCATGAGTTCTCACAATATAGCTCCTTGGAGTTTGCCAATGGCTGTCACCTCCATGTCCACTCATTATTTTCTTTAGGTAGTCTGTTCATAGCAATTTCTTGGATCTTCACTAGAGATGTTCTGAGCTATTTTGTTTTTTAAAAAAATGAGGTGCAGGGTTTACTGAGATTATCCTAGTTTTGAATGACAAATTTTCACCTTCCTTTTCATTCTCCCACTCCTAGGAGTAATAGTGTTATAACACAGAGGAATCATTTCACTGATACATTGATGGACTGCAGCACCATAATTCTATGGCTATAATCATAAAGGAAAAGAAAGTAGGAGAAGAGAAGGAACCCTTTCTCTTGTCTTGACATTATTAAGAAATCCACTTGAGGGTGGGAATAAAATACTGCAACTGGTGCCAGACATTGCCAGGAAAATAGTCTGGAGTAACAGAAGCATCATTCAGATACTTTTAAAACCTTGAGAACTCCAGCATAGAACACCACATGTCCCAAGACATTCTTCCTATCCGGAGGAGCCCTATATGATGATACTTAGAAGTAAATCAAAGCAGGGTCAAATTCATCAAATCTGGCTTTGCCCTCTTTCTTCTTTTCTTTTCATATAAAAATTAGAAATCCTCAAATCCCTTTTTTAAAACGATAATGTAACAAATACATAGATAAGATACACAAGTAGTGTGTTACCTCTAATTTGGCTTCAGCCTCACAGAAAGAAACGGAATTTCAGTTAATTCATCAATTCTGTTCCACCATTTTATGAATAACTTGAACTGCCCCAGGGCCTATGAGTTTGCTCTTTACACTGCCATAAGGTATATAAGTTATAAGTAAAAAGAAAAATTAAATTCAGGTGGATTGGTAGGACCTAATGTGGAAGTGCCTCCTGAATTTTTTTCCCTCCCACTGCCCTCATTAAAACATTTCTGAGTTCCTCATTTTAGCAATGTGGTCTGGAAGAACTGATGACTGAAAACCGCCATGGAAGAAAAGAATTGTCATTATACTATTCACAGATGCAAAACTGATGTGCTACCACAACAAAGATTAAGACTAGCCAACTTATTATTATATATCCCTGAAGGACAAAATTATAATAAATGCAAGAGCTTATTTGCTGAAGACAGCTGCAAAACTGGAACATAAACTAATGAAATGCACATTGTCTGTCCTTCCATGATAGATGGCACTGATAAGAATGAACAGTAAAGAAGCATTTGCACCAGCCAATAATTCAACTGTGCTAAAGAGAAGCAAACATGAAGCTTGGAACGGGATCATTTTTTAATAGGTTCATGCCACTTACAAGCTGACATGCTGCAAAACTTTCAGTGTTCTTTTGAGTTGTGCCTATTGCCCCTACAGATGGGCTTTGGCATGGAATATTGTTAGGTCTGCCTATAAACCATGACATATATTTGTTTTAAAAATTATTTTCTGTATTTATAAATGGCTTTTGGGCTGGCAAATACCTTGTGCAATACAATTTAAAACTACATGCAATATAATTTTTTTTCCAGCCATGTGAAGATGGCATATTCTTTTAGCAGCTAGTCATCTGAACCTGGTTCAAACGGTAACAGAGTGATTCTATGACCTTGGCTTGAAGTAAATCCTACTGAAGAGATTTTAATGCACAGGGTCTACTATAAGTTCCATAAAAATGATAGAACTTTGTTAGTCAAAACAAACTCATTCCATTGGTTTCAATGGCAATTAGTCACAACTAATATTAGCTAAATTTGAAAAAAACTATTTGTAGTCTGTTTTCAGGCTACTTCTTACAGAATACCCTCAACAAATTTCAACAATGAACCAGGATCTGTTTTTATCGCTCCCAAATCATAGGATAAGCACGTCCATGATGATCAAGCTAATGCAGGACAAATCATGATTTTGAACTTTGTTCATATCCAAGTCCAAACATCCTACCTATAGAAAGCTTCATCTTAGAAACCAATAGGTCTGGCATAGCCTTCCTTCTGACATGGTAACTTTCTATGAGAATTGCGGTTTGTGCGTATTTGTAGGGGGCATTTAATACAGATGAGCATGCAAGCATCTATATTTCCACCCATATTCCAAAATGATAGTGTTCCTGCCCTGCAGATTTGTACTGCATGCTCTTTCTATAGGTTCTTAGTATGTGTTCTAGAAGCAATACAAATATATTGGTTTGTTTGAAGTACTAAAGAAACTGTCACCACAAACAGATCAATAAATTCCCTGCACTGGTGAACAATTTAGATATAATAAGAATTAATCTAGTGCACCCATATCTTTATAGATACATTATTTTACAGCATCCTAGGCATTCATAGCCAAAATGTATTCCATAAGAACTGAAGTGGAACATGGCATGTTTATGATATTCTAAAAGATATTTCACTAAACCGAAGAGTCATTCAAGTGCAGAGGTTCATTTTAATTTATGGACATGGGCCATAATAGATAATATTTCTTTGGCCACTATCCAGCAGTGTCATCACCCAATCATAGACACCTGTTGTACATTTGGACTTCATGCAAGAGGGAAATCCAGTGAAATTTCCAGTTTCATAACAGTCCTACACAGTCAAATGCAGAACCACTTGTATAAAGTGTTATACCTATGAACCACAAGAACAAGTGAATTACTTCTGATTTAACAGGGGGCGGGGGGAGCGAAGAACAGACCTCTATTAGCACACAATTTTCCTCCATTAATTTTGGCCTGAATTCTATCAGTTAGTCCCAAACAGAATACACCCATCAATACATGAGTAAAATACCTGCATTGTGCAGGTGTGCTCATGTTGTGTCCATTGACTATAACTGGAAGTAATGCTTCACATTTTTTGTTTTACATGGGGGTTCCTGGAATGGAGGGCACTCTGTATTGCATCAATATAATTTTGCAACCACTGAAAGTGGTGTTGTTGGGGTTTTTTTGTATTTTATAAAAAGCTGTTGGTTAGTTCTATTTCTGTAACTGTTGTGAAAGTCTTGTGACAATGTTTATGTCATTAGAATCATAGACCTGGAAGAGACCACAAGGTCCATCAAGGCCAGCCTCCTTTATCATTAAACTTTAAGCATTCCTGACAGACAATCATCTAACCTCCAAAAAAACTCCAAAGATCCCCACATTACACTGTAATAATGCTATTACTCCACTTTCAACATCCTATGGAATCCTGGGGTTTGCAGTTTAGGGAGGGGCATTTAGAATTCTCAGCCAGAGAGCTCTTTAGCCTCAGTAAACTACAAACCCCAGAATTCCACAGGATATTGCAAGTAGAATAATAGCACTATAACAGTGCAGTAAGGAAAGGCCCTTAGATGGAATCTCTCTTCCTGAAGTTTGAAGCCTTTAAATCATAATTGCCAGCAAAATTAGTGTAGTGTAGTCAGCATGATGTAGTGTAACAAATAAAGCTCTGTACTTGAGATGAGAAGATCTTTTTCAAGGTGCCCTCAGCTATGAAGCCAAAATTGACATTAAAGTGGCTTTAGCCACTGGCACATTTTGCTGCCTGAAGCAAAACAGTAAATGTTCCACTTCCCAGTCAAGATGGATTATATCCAAAGGCAGGCAGGTTTTGGCACGTGAGGCAGAAAGTCTCCCAAGCACCTCTTTCTGTAATTCAACTGTAACAACACAATCACAGCAAATTAAATAGTTTACAATTTGCTACCCTTCCATAATACCCCAGATCTGCCGCCTGACATAGCTGTTCCATTCTGACCAATGGTCAGTCACAGCCTAATTTACCTCACAGGGCTGGAGTGGGGAAAAAATAGGAGTACCTCGTGAAGGTATCTCCAAGATCATTAGACTTTAAATTGCATGGAGAGCAAATGTGCTAAAATAATGCTTAAAAATGCCTTCAGTCTATGCCTCTTCATGCATGGCTGAGTTCATTCAAAACACAACTGAAGCCAATGCTTTTCCAAGAGCTTTGCATATATGGCACCAAAGTCAAACCAACTGGCCAATCTTAGCACTGGTGATAGGTTTGCCTTAGAGTTAACGTAAGTCAGAAACAACTTGAATGCTCACAACAGTAACAACAAAAAGAGGTCCATTTATTGATTATTCTAACTATAATAGCAATCAGTATTGTCTACCTGCTTTCCTTGATAACTTCTGGAAATATAGAGTTACTAATTGTTAAGTACTTAATTAATCTGAGTGACCTTGAAGTATGTTCTGTTCTGTGCATTTCTTTCTGTGTTGATTTCATGCATCTTGTGGGTTTTTAAGAAATGTTAATGACTGTATATTTTAATACAGAGGGAGAGAGAGAGAGAGAGAGAGAGAGAGCTCTAAAAATGATACATAAGAACAGATGGTTTCAGAAGGTAGTACACTTTCCTGGGTGTAGAAATAGAGGGGGCAAATGAAACCACTGTCACCCCAGAGAAGAATTCTGCCCACCCATTACATTTTTCTTCAGTCGCCCAAACTTAAGCAGTAATTTAAAGTGAGCCTTTAAAAATATGGTTTAGGCATCCAAAGAAAAGGCTATGCTAAATCTCAACACTAGCACCTTGTGAGCTTACTAAAACATCACGCATGTACAAAGATGTGGTGCTGTGCACATATACTTTGTATGGTCACCTTTGGTGGAGTTACAGCTGTGAGTCAACATTCATTCTCAATTTTCATACATATAGTGGCACCAGACAGGCAGTCAGTATTTTATCAAAGAAAAGCAGATTTAACAATCTTGGCTTGCAAAAATAACATTTTTGAAGAAATTTCACGTGGGCAATTTCTTTGCAAGTTGGTAGAGAAATCATGGAACTCTGGGTTTCACTGACAGTTGAAATCATTATAATAGGATGACTTGTACAATATGCATTTAATCCCTAGTCATTGTTTTTTTAAAAAAAATATTTTCATTAAAGATTTAATTGCATAAAAAACAGAGTGGATATACCCAGTTGAGAGAGATATCATACCCTCCCCGCCAATTTCCATATTTATATTCTCCAGTTGAATTTTTGTTTCCATTTACCCAAAAGAATGACTATTACATTTCCATTTCCATTTACAGAAGAGAAAAACAGTTACATTATTTCTTTCTTTGCTTTCATGTACATTCATGTTTTTATCCAATCCAGAACTCCTCTCCATTCCCTTTCAAAGTTCTGGATAGGTTTGTTTTTCAATGAAAATGCTAGCTTTTCCGTCTCTACCATATCCAGAACTTTTAATTTCCACTCTCCTAAGTCAATATCTTTCTTTTCTTTCCAATATTGCGCATATATCAACCTTGTAGCTGTTATCAAATATAACAATATCTTCTGATGATTTCTTATCTCCCTTTGTTGTCCTAACATATTTAACAAATAGAATTCCGCTATCATGTCAAAATTCACTTTACGAATTCTTTGAATTTCATCATGTACCCCCTTCCAGAACTTTCTTGCCCTTCTGCAAGTCCACCACATATGAAAAAAAGACCCAATTTTTTCATCATACTTCCAACATTTCACATTCCCATTTTTAGTTATCTTTTGTAATCTTTCTGGGGTCATATACCATCTATGAAGCATTTTATAAACATTTTCTCTTAAATTTAAGTTTGGTGTAAATTTTATATCAGTTTTCCATACTTTCTCCCAAACTTCTAATTCAATCAGATGTCCCACATTCTGAGCCCATTTAACCATTGTATCTTCAACTGCTTCTGATTCCATTTCTCTTTTCAACAATAGTTTATAAACTTTGGAGATTCTCTTCTGATTTCCCTTCATCGATAGATCTAATTCATTCTCTTGTTTCTCAAATCCATACAATTTTTGGTCCATTTTAAATCTTTCTTTTAATTGTCGCCATGGGAACCAATTTAGCTCATATATATCAGCCTTTAATTCTTCTACTGTGCACATCCTTGGTTTATCCCCTTCCCATTTCAATATGTCTTGATATGTTAATAAATTTCCTTGTTTTGCTGGAGCAATATCGTATGCTTCTTGTGGTGAGGTCCATGTTGGAAGTTTTGTATAATATTTCCACTTTATTTGTAGCCAAACCTTTAGCAATGTCTTCCGGATGCAATGATTGTTAAACTCGTTATTCACCGCTAATCTATAATAACATAAAGATCCATGCCATCCAAATCTGTTATTTATTGCTTCCAAATCTTCCACAGTTGTTGTCTCTAGTTGAATCCAATCTTTAATCCAATCTAGACAGCATGCATAATAGTAGATTTTCAATGATGGAAGATCAAATCCTCCTCTTTCTTTTGCATCCTGAAGAGTTTTAAATCTTATCCTTGGCTTTTTGCCTTGCCAGATAAATTTTTGAAGATCTTTTTACCATTCTTTAAATACTTTCTCTCTTCCTATTATTGGTAAATTCTGAAAGAGGAACATAAGTTTAGGTAATAAGGACATTTTAAAAGCATTTATTCTTCCCAGGAGAGATAAATTTAAGTTTTTCCATTTTTCCATATCATTTTTAATCTCTTTCTATATCTTCAAATAATTGTTGTTGAATAATTCTTGATTTCTTTTTGTTAATGTAATTCCTAAATATCTTGTTTTCTTAGTTAATTGACCTCCAGATCTACTCTCCAGATCGGCTTGCTCTATTTTGGTCATATTTAATGTCATCATCATTGTCTTTTCCTTATTTATCTTATATCCTGCTACTTGTCCATATCTTTGCAAAGTTTCCATCAATGCCTGAATTGATTCTTGTGGATCCTCCAAAAATATAATTACATCATCTGCGAAAGCTTTTAGTTTCAGTTCCCTTTTCCTTATTTTCAGGCCTCTTATCTGTGAATCCTTGCTTACTATATTCAACAATACTTCCAAAATACCTATAAACAATAATGGTGATAATGGGCACCCTTGCTGTACCCCTTTGTTTATTATAAAGCTTGTCAAAATGTCTCCATTAATTATTAATCTCACAGATTGTTCTTGATAAATCATCTCAATCCATTTACAAAAATCTTCTCCCATGTCATATTCTATAAATACCCAATGTATAAAAGCCCAGGAAATGTTATCAAATGTCTTTTCTGCATCCAAAAAGATACGTGCTGCTTTCTTCCCTGGGTTTTTGTCATAGTATTCAATTACATTTAAGATTTACTTCTCATGTATCTACCTGGAAGAAAACCTGTTTGACCTTCTTGGATCTTATCCTGTAATATCTGTCTCAACTGTTTTGCCAACACTGCTGCAAAAATTTTGTAGTCTACATTCAACAAGGAGATTGGCCTATAATTCTTGACTTCTTTTTTATCTTTACCCTCTTTGGGTATCAATACTATATTAGATTCTCCCCAGGATTTCAGTTTACCATATTTCTCTATTTCTTTCAAGGTTGCTTGAATTGGTTGAATCAATTCTTTTATGAATCTCTTATAGTATAACGCGGTGAAACCCATCCAGTCCTGGTGCCTTATCCACTTTCAAATCCTTTATGGCCTCTTCAGTTTCAGCAATTGTTATCGGTTTGTTCAACTGTTGTTGTGCTTCTGACAATATTTTGGAGATCTTAACTTTTGGAAGAAATTCAGACAAGTTTTTCTCATGTTGATGAGGGGATTTTGTTTCATAAAACAGTTTTACAAAGTATTCTTCAAATTTCTGTTTTATCTTTTCATGCTGAGTAATTAACTTCTTTCCATATTTCAACTTAACAATTGTATTCCTCTTTTTCTTCTTCTTAAGTTTGTATGCCAGCCATCTCCCAATTTTATTAGCATGTTCAAATTGAGTTAATTTCATTTGTTTCATCTCTTTCTCTGTATCTTCAGTTGTTATTATCACCATCCCCTTCTGTATTTTTTTAATCTCCTGCTGTAATGATTTTTGCGATGGATTTTTCTTAAGTTCTTTTTCTTTCTCTTGAAGTTTGATCCATAACACTTGATACTTCTCCTGCCTTTTTTTATTCTGAATTTGTCTTTGCTGTATAAAAAAACCTCTCATTACTGCCTTTGACGCATCCCAAACCGTTTTCATTTTCATATCTTCTTTTATATTTTCTTTAAAATAGTTTTTTAACATTTCTTTTGGTTGTTTTACTATCTACTATTTTACTACTACTACTATTACTACTACTATGAAGACATCATTCAATAAACTATCATTCAATCGCCATTGAAATTGCTTCATCTCCTCTTGGGTTTGCAACATTACCAGATGATGATCAGATATAACCTTAGACAGTATTTCTGTTTTCCTTATCTCTGACAACAAATGCTTAGAAATAAAAATCATATCTATTCATGACCAAGATTGATGAACTTCAGAGAAAAAAGTAAAATCTTTGACATTTGCGTAAACAGTTCTCCATGCATTTATAACAGATAATTCTTCACACCTCTCAAAAAAATCTTTTGGTGATCTCCCTCTCATTGCTTGATCATCTTTATTCTGAGAGGTTGTTTTATCCATTTTAACATCCAGAACTCCATTCCAATCACCCACTAAAATCCAATCTTCATACTCATATGCTGATATTTTTCCTCGCAATTTCTTATAAAATTCACCTTTATTTTCTTTTGGGGTGTAGACACCAACCAATAAGATTTTTTTTTTTCATTTTTTGAGATTTCAACGCCAAGTATTCTCCTTTCTTCATCTTCAAAAATTTTTTTTCCTTGAATATCTATTTCAATATAAATTGCAACCCCTCTTTTCTTTTTTACATTTGAAGAGGTAAAACACTGACCTAATTTAGAATTATATAATACTTTTCTTGGGTTTTCTTTATATGAGTCTCTAATAGTACAGTAATTTGAAGTCTTAATCTTTCTAAATAATGAAAAGTCTGTCTTCTCTTTGATTGTGAATTTATTTCTCGTACATTCCATGAAATTATCTTCCTATTTACTGTTCTTCTATACTTCCCTTTTTTCTTTTTCTCTTCTGGTTCTACTGATTCCGCTTCTTCTTTAATCCCTAGTCATCGTTATTTTATTTTGTTTATGTTTATATTTTGCATGTGGAAAAATATTACATTGCTTGCTTTTTCAGGTTTTTTGGAAGCTTCATAACTTATTTTCTAATCAAAATGAATTAACTGGGGTTTTTTTTTCATTATCTATATGTTTTTCTTATTTCTCATAGAAACCTCTTTGATAGTGACTGATGCCCAAAGTCTTCTCTCTGTTCCCCAATGCTTGTCTCTGCCCCACCCAGTGAAAATTGTCCTGACACTCTCCTTTTTCACAAGCATGTAAGCAGAAGCTGGATGCCAACTATCAGGAGTGCTTTTGCAGTGGATTTCCTGCAGTTAGTAGGAGACTGAACTAAACGACCTTGGACATTTTTCCAACTGTACATTTCTATGGTCTCTATACATAGTCTGTTCAGATGACCAAATGAGCACACATTAGCCAGGAGATGCCACAATTTTACCTTCCTGGCCTCATTACAACTTCTGAAGAGTCCTCCTGTGAGTCCTATTTAGGGCAAGTCTAATCTCAAGATTCCAAGAATGACTTCACCTAGGTGGGATTTGAGAAGAAATACTACAGCAAGCCTAACGAAACAAGGCTTCTGAATCTAAGCCAGCCTCTAGAGAATGACACGACTTTTCCTGCTCCTGTTCTGCCCAGTTCTGTTCAACTGTATGGAAAACTACTGGCAAAGTCAGAAGCTTCTTTCCTTTCCAAACTACAATGATTTACAGTACAAAGCAATGGGTGGAGGTAACAGAAAATACAAATATTTGGACTCGCCTATAAAAAAAATTTTTGAGTCATTTAGTTTGCTAGGAAAGATGAAAGAACAGAGAAGGAGAGAAAGTAAAACCATGGATAGATATATTGTCCCCAGGAGTATTCTCTACTCGCAACTGCATCTGTGCAGTTCTGGCAATAGGTTCAAATGCACATCTGCATTTGCAAAACATCTACATTTGCTTAGAGGGTGTCTGGGATTTGGGCACATGATGGTTCAACTTTAACATTTATATTAAAAGATGGGATACTTTAAAGAGAATGTGATGCATTAGGCTGCAAGGAAGAAATAGCACCAGATACAGAAACAGTGAAAAGGCTGAAAGACACCAATTCTAGTCTAAACAACATGTTCTACACAGGTTCAGAAATCAGGCTACATTTCTTCATAGTATACTTTCCCCAAAGACCATCCAACTAAAGATGGCAATTATCCAGACCTGCAGATAGTGCCATCCTGCAACTCCCGGTATTCCTCACTAGTAGTGAAGCTGGTTAAATCTGCTGGGAGCTATAGTTCCACAACATCTGGAGGACTGCACAATTCCTACTCCTACTGTAAAGAAATGATTCAGTACAGAGAAGTGGCAATTAAAAGCCCAGATTATATTGCCCTTGATTTATTATAGCTATAATTCTTTAAAAGTTCATTCCTATGAAGGATTCAAAAGCATCTCTTCATTTGCCCTGAAGGGGATTGGTACTTTGCAGATTGTCCAACTGACCACACACAAAGATCAGTGCTCTGTCACATGTACCAAGTAAGGACAGATGAATCTGACACTGTTTTTTTTTTCCTGCAACTCCCTTTTCTAGTCTTAAATTTATTCTGTCTTGATACCATATCAGTTTGTTAAAATCATGTGTGGTTTGTAGCTTATTTTAGTGTTACATGCATTTTAATGAAAACTTTGGCATAACACAGCATTTTATGTGTTATGCATTTTATGAGCAAAGAATTGTATTGCAAATTTTGAAGACTGTAAAAAAAGTGTTTGTGTTTCATATGGGTTTGGGAACTATGAATCAGATAGGGTAACATGCAAACCCAGAGAATTTCTCCCCATGCCTAACTGTAAGCAAGGATTCAAATTACAGGAAAAGAGATTTCACCTAAACATCAAGAAGAGCTTCCTGACAGCAAGAGCAGTTTGACAGTGGAATGCACTGCCTCAGAGTGTGAAGGAGTCACCTTCTTTGGAGGTTTTTAAACAGAGGCTGGATGGCCATTTGCTAGGAGTACTTTGAGTGTGTGCTCCTGCATGGCAGGGGGTTGGACTCAATGGCCGTTGTGGTCTCTTCCAACTCTATGATTTTATGATTCTATGAAATGCCACATCTGCTGCTAACACTTCCCCCATACTTCCCATGCCACTCAAGAACTCAATACACTCAACTGGGCCACTGGAAGGGTGAAGGTGGTGACAGCGGCAGCAGTACTAATGGTCTAGCTCTCAGCCACAGGAGACTTAAGTCCATTTCCCACTGAAAATAAAATATTGTGTTGAAAGACACATATGCATTGTGTCCATCCATTTCTGCCAACAGAGGGCTTCCAGTAGCAGAATGTAACAGATACTGGTCACATTCCAACCACAGATGCTGGGACTTGGAGATCTAGCATCTCTCCTTGCTGGGAAAGGCATTTCCCACTGGGTTGCTGGGACAGTAGAGACAACTGAACTAAATTGAACTGACAGTAGAGACTACACTGACAGTAGAGCTATTACTTCCCCAAGGGTGGTAAGAACAATCTGTACACACTCATACGTACGTACGTGTGTGTGTGTATGTGTGTGTTGCATTTCATAGGATTTTCTGAGCCAACGAATACTCAAGGCCGATTTTGCCAGTTCCTTCCTCTGAAATATAGCCTACAGCAACTGTTATTCATTAGAGGTCTCCCATCCAAATATTAAGCAGGGCTGATCCTGCTTACTGGTGCCTTTAGGATATGCAGGAATACTGTACATTGATTTTATAACTGAAGATAGTGTATCAATCATTGTGCCCTATGACCATTGATATTCTGATCTGCCAAATGAAAATGCAGAATTTATTGCCACTGTATAACAGAGAAGTATGTTTCCCCATTACCTCTATCCACTTTCCCTATTGGGAGAACTGAAGACTAGTCAACAGCAATGGAGTTTCCCTATTTTAGCTCTTCTTCCACTTCCACTGTGGAAATTACGATTAACTGGTCCCTGACCCGTTCTTAATTCTGATATTATTGTTGATTTGATGTAGAACGTATCAAAACTGGATGAATGCCAGTGTCTCACAAACAATTATTTTATTCTATTTGCCTTATCATACCTTCCATAATAAAACCAAACTTTCACAAGTACCTCAACGGTTATTTAGAGAATGATTCCCCCACTACAGCAACTAGCAATGTATTCTGGAAAATATTAGACTTGTGAAACACAAGCATTAGGTGCAGGCATTCACCCATGTTCCTTCTGTGGTACAGAAATAAAGTCTTCTTGGCTAGGCTTTAGAGCTAATGAAAGCCAGTTCAATGGCAAGAAACTAGAGCTTCTTGCTGGTCCAGTTTTTTGAAATTGTCTGGTAGAATGGGAAAGCTGGCATTAAATGCCTTCTTGTGGTTCCAAGCCACTAAAGGATTGTAAGTGGAAGAAATTTAGTTTCCAGTGCTGACTGAGTAGAGGTCTGTTTCTCACTTGATCTCAGATGTACTCCTTGGTGGGTTATAAAGTACAAGCTAAAGCAATTGTGATTTTCAGACCATTTCAGTGTTATGGATTTCTCGGGGAAAGATATTTTCATAATCATCCTTCTGTATAAAAACAATGTCAAATTCTTGTATTAAAAACTGATTTCAGAAGACTTTTCTAGCCTAACTTAAACTACTGAAAAATCGAATCGTAACAAAAACTGGATCCAATCCTATGTCTGAGGTTTCAGTATTAACAAAACAGAGCAAAATTAAGTCCCTTCAGGCTTATGGATGTCTTTAAAAAGCACTTACAAATTCACAGCCTTTCACCCAGTAGGCTTAGGATGAAAGACAAGCCTGAAACCTTACAATATTTATGTAATTATTTCTGGAGAACACTCTTGTTTTAGCTGTGAATGAATGTACTCAAAGTGCGATGGAAAAAAGAAGGAAAGTATTTTCCTCTTTTTAGGATTAAAGGTAAACCTACAGTTGAGGTTGAGGGATAATTTGCACAAGCAGAATGTTCAGCTCGTTCTTCTTGGAAATTTCCCTATTACCTTTGGACAGAACTTGAAAAATTGTGCTGAGAAGCTCATATTTATTCAGTAATATCACCTTTCCAAATGTAGGACAGGGAGGTAGTACTAAAACAGAGCCAGGAAGCCAGCCTCACAGCAAAAATGCTATGTAATTAACAACTACTGAGGGTCACTAGAGTAACATGTTTTTGTGCTTCATGACTGCAGGACTTAAGACTAGACACAGGAGGAAATAAAACATGATGTCAACTTCAGAAAAACCTTCGTGGTTTTGTTGAGGACTTTCCCACCTCAGTTTACATATGCTACGTTTGTGTAGCAAAGCAAGAATGATTGTGCAAAAATGGGGATGTATATTCACCAACTTTCATTCTTAAGGAGAAAGAGTGTTTCCACATTTGGGAAGAGGCATAAGTTTAATTGGCATGTGATGTTTTTCACCACTATAGGAGAGAAAAAAGGCCAACTTTTTTGTTTTTCTTCAGTTTGAATGAAAACGTATTTTGTGCATACACACACACATACACACACATATAATGTGCAAAATACATTTTTGGCATAAGCCATTGAAAAACGCAAACACTCACAAAAATGTGAAAAAAAATCGTAATCTCATTTCGGAAGGGAGGAGAAGAAAACTGCTATATCCATACACAGATACAAACACACACACACACACACACACACACACATATATATATATATGCATGAGAATGAAACTAGAGAAGATCCCCATACTGTCATTGTTCTGCTTATGCTATGCATATTTGTGGTCTGCATGGAAAAGTCACAAACTATGCCTCTTCTATTTCTTGGTATTTTGGAGCTGTTTATCTTTTCCTCCTCTGTTCATATAGCATACACACATATATTGTACATGTGTTTTGGGTGTAATATCTTCTGAAAAGATGTATAGCACTTTGAAGGCAAAGTCTTGTATGGCCATATGGGCTGTTTGTATGCCTTGATTTGAACTCACCCTACCTACAGTGTAGATCTCATTCAAGGCTCCAGTGGCTAAGAAGCAGCCAGTAAAACTGTGCCAGAGAGGTAAATAGGGTTGATTTCTATATACACACACACTAGGTTTTCTGTGCTCTTCTTACGACTAATCAGGTTCTTACAGGCTCTCCCCCAAATTTCCAGTTTGGGCCTCACCCATATCTGATTCTGTGGCCATTTCCACACTAGCCTGTTATAGTGTTTTTATGCCACTTTCAACATCCTATGGAATCCTGGGCCCTCAAAGGCCCCTCCCTAAACTGCAAACCCCAGGATTCCATAGGATGTTGAAAGTGGAATAAAAGCATTATAACAGGCTAGTGTGGAAATGGCCTGTGTTAGATCCACACCTGATCCCACTGGATTGCATGAAGTTCTCTCTGCTTCCCACCAGAGAATGCCCTAGTACAGTAAGTAAACTATCTTCTGTTTTTATTGGCACCATTGTGCATGCCATGTAGGCAACACTGACAGTGCAATTCTAAACATATCTACACAGACATGTAATACTGAGTTCAATGGAATTAATTCCTTGCATCATGACTATAGAATTGGAATGCAAGGCTACAAGGGTAGGATGACTTATTAGAGCAGTGATGGGCAATTGTAATATAGTGTTGGGCTGAGACTTCCCAAACTCTTCTCCACTTATTAGGGCTGATGAAAGCAGCGATCTAAGAAAATCTGTAAGATCAGAGTTGGCCCTAGTCGCTTCAGGGAAAAGGAAAGAAAGGTAGTGCTCTTGTGCAGAGCAGGAGAGGACTGTGCAGCAAGCAACCAGAAGAACTTTTGCAGTGCAGCTCCTTTTCTGCCGCAAGAAAACTCAGCAAGAAAGTATGGCCATGGCACTATTCCCAAAGCAGGACAGGACATGAAATTAGCAAAGAGAAGGTATGCACAGATACAGACTTCATAAGAATTGGTCCTTATATTCTTTTTCACTGGCAAGATTCAATAATCATAGGAACCTGCAACATGAACTGTTATGAGAATGTGCTCTGACAAAGCTTTGAGTCTGCATTTTATCCCCTTTCCCTTTTTAGCTATTCGGGTACAAGAAGGTGTTTATATCCAGTTTTAAGTAAATCAGTTTCACATTCTGTCCAAATGCAGGGAACTGTGATTTGCTTAACCTGTGACTGGCAAGAATGTAGCAGGATCAAAATGTAGTTTCTGTTCATTTATTATCTAATTTATTAACTAGACCACAAGTTCCCATGTTGGAAAGTATGATTCACTTAAAATCAGAGAGTTTTTTAGAATGGTGAAGTATCATTCTACCAGCATACTTACAAATCCCAAAGCAGTCCAGAAAGTCAAAGGTGAATACCCAAATTGTAGTGGCCCCACAACTAATCAGTGGACATTTGGGGCACACTGCCATCCATCTGCCATTGCTCAGCCAAGCAAAAACTACTAGGTATATCCTTGTGCAATGTCCATAAAAGTACTTGTACTGGCATTACTTGAAGCTTCCAATATTCTGGCCATTTTCTGGAGCTTCCAGTATCTTCCTCTAGCATGACTGTGGAAAGGAATGTGTGAAAGCTGAAGGCCTGTTGTTGGGTAGTCATTTGACAGGTGGGAAACCAAGTCACACTTAACATCAGTATCCTGCATAGGACTTTATTCCTTTTGCATACCTATTTTTAATAAACCTTCACATATCAGATTTAAATTCATCAGACTGCCTCAGTCTGAACAATAAGTATCAATGTGTCAAAGGCACTTAAAAAAAATCAGATGTATGACATTCATTTACCCCATTTATCAGAGTAATACAAATCTTTATGAAAAGCAATTAGCTATCAGCTTGTCATAAAATGGTGGGTTTTAGGACCTGGATGCTAAATGAGATATTGTTTGCATATTAAGTATCATTCTTGAAGGCAAATATTGAAGATATAATACAACACAAATTGCAATCTGGCTCAAAAGCATCATCTAACTTCTGTTGGCTTTGTTAGTAATAGAAACTGCAGCTGTCATCTATCCACCCCATTATGATCTTATCACAAGGAAAGAGAAAGAATACAAAAGAAAGAAAATAATTTCTAATTCAATAGATAAAAAAAAATTATTGACTCTGACATAATGCCTCCCTCATTATTTTATTTTTTTTATTTTATATTTTTATATTTTTTTATGAGGAAAGGTTGGACAGAACCTAAGTCCAAATAAAATATACATGATGTACATTGAGGTTTGCACCTGGGAAAGACAGTGCATTTAGCAAGGTTTGCTAGAGTTACATCAGAAATGTCTGTATATAAGGGGGTGTGTTCTAGCCAACGGTGCCCCTCTTGATATCTGAAGGAGTGGCCAGAGGCTATCTTTTCACGCTGTTGAATGCTGAAACTCTGTTGGAGCCTTGTATATACTGTACGTATTGTAACTCAAGAGTAAAGGCCTCCTGTTGGAAGATAACATTGTGTGGGAGTATTTTTCCTGGCTTCAGGGCTTTGCTGCTAATGTTTATACTCTACTGGGATGCTTCTAACCTGTGTGAATAAACTCTGCTATACGGTGATTTTCAAACACTTGACTCTGGTAAGCTGTTTTGCCAGAGCTCAGTGCAAGAGGGAAGTGTTACCAAGGTTTTTGTGTAACTCCCGTCATTCAATATTACTCTGACATTTTTCTTGTTCTTATAATACCCTATGATACAGGCGTTACAGAATTATTGCACACTGCTGTGGAAATAATTCAATGAAGGAGAGAAAAAATTAAGACATTATTAAAATGTGTTAAAAATATTAAGTTAACAATTAATTTACTATGTTCAGTCCCTCCTGATGGAGGATTCAGTTACTGTTGTTGCCATTTTTTTGTTACATTGAGTTACTTACAAATTTCAAACTAGTCTCCCACCTTTTTCACAGAGAGCCCCAACATAGCTTGGAAGACAAAGGCAAGTAAATGTATTGACTCCATCAATGCATGTGGCTCCATTTCTGCAAGGACTGGATTGACATTCATCAACATCTGTCCAAGAAAATTATAAATGTATTGAAAACTAGGTCATCTCAGTTGCAAGATTAAAAAACATTGTTCATACATATTAAGTACATCAACTCAGAAGACTCCATCAGTAGATTTCAAGCATCATAATATGGAAGAAAAGAACAAGTTTCTTCAATATTTTCCCATAGCACTGAGAAGCATTTACATCTCAGAATTGTGAGAACATTTCTAAAGAAAAGGCACACACCTGTACTGTCTATTGGAACCATCCTGCATGACTGCTGGGTAATGAATATATCCTCCGTCTCTATCCATCACAACTTGTACTCTTGGGGGAAAATGTATTGGACCTCATTCTTTTTTAAAGCCTGGATACATAACTTGGAGAAATGTCCAACCAATTCTAAGCTATAACCAGGGAACACTGAACTTATGCTATGATGTATGCTTAAAGGCTATAGATGCTGCTGTCTGTTCCCACTGTTCTTAATTCTTTCATATTCTTCTGGCAATCCAGAAGAAACCAATCATTTTATGTACTTTCCAAACTATACTTCTATACCTTCTATGCCCTCCAAAATTTCGCAGATTAAAACCAGGACACACATAACCACACAAGATCACAGCGTAGTCAAGACAGGAAAATTATTAATGAAGAACACACAAGTTAGGAAAGGCTGCAGCAGTTTGCTTTTGCCTGAACCTACTGGAAAGGGCAAGACTCCCCCCTTTCCTCTCTTCTTCACTCATTAAGTTAATTGAGTGCAAACTACTTTTGTGCTTTGAAATGAGTTTGCAGCAGTTGAAGGAGCTGAGGACAAATGGGAGAAGTGGGGCGAGGAAAGAAACTGGGATATTTTAAAAGCAAGTGGAAAACTGGGATGATAAGAGGATTAATTGGGGATGTCCCTGCCAAATGGGGATATTTGGAGAATGTGGTGCTCCAAAAGAGTAAGAATCCCAGAGATATGGGCTGGTCAAACAGCTTTAAACAAGGTTTTCCCAAATTTATTTCTGCCTTTGTGAGCTCAATTGGGCTAATCAACTAACCCAGCAAACAAACAAAATCATTCCATCATTCTTTCACAATGTTCTCATGCTTTGGCCTGCCATAGCCATTCAGAAAGTTTCCTTAAATAGATCTTCAGTAAATGCATGGAGCATGGAGAATGAGGAGTGGACACCATGAGGGTTTTGAGCATTTTAGACCATAATTCTTTTCCACGCACACAGTGCTCCCACCTCCAATATTCTACTAATCTGATCAGTAAATGGAAGTATATTTCATGGAGATGTTAGCAGCATTTATAAACCTGAGACAAGTTCAGTCATTTTTCTTCATTCATTTATTAACACATGATATTAACATTCTTGGATACTTCCATAATTATACAGACGCCTAATTCACACTTCATCATTGAGAACTGGAGTGTGCATTCACTGGGGGTTTGGAGTGTGAATTTTTGCTGTTTTAAGATGAGCCCAAAAACAATATTTATTCACAAAATCATGGTGCTTTGAGGCTGTTCTTCAACTGCAATACACATTTTCAGATCTTTTTTAAAAAATAATTGAGATCTGGGAGGTTGCAAGGGCCTCCTGGGCCACCCCAAGGTCATGGGTGGCTGACTGGCCTCATGATTCCAATGCCTGAGCTAGAATGATTTTGTACTTATTCAGGGGAATAGCAGCATGCAGAAAACAAACTAGAGACACATGGCCTACAGTCCACCCTCATGTATGAAAGGCCATATGAGGAAACAAATGAATATAATGCATATTTGATTTAAGAGAAAATGAGGGTGCATTAATGATTTTGGGGTTTTGAACTTGTAGCTTATTATTTATTTATTTTTATTTGGATGTTCAGGTGCTTATCTTTTTTGTTAAGGTGTGAATTGTACTATGAAAATAATGGATGACTTTACTTTGTTGCCATACTGACACACACACACACACACACAAAGATATCTGTGTGTGCACATTATGTGTAAGTAAGAGTTAGGAAACAGAATGATTTTACTATAAATGTTTAAAATATCTTATTTTGATACTTAAAAATTATTATGATGACGTGTAATAACCAATTAAGTAATAATTAAGTTTGAAGATAAAAAGGGTACTTACCAATTAAATTAGTATTAATATCAACAATCCATTTGTGACTATAAGTATAGATTGATTTATTAGTTTATCACGAATTATTATAGAAATAATTGTAGGCAGCAAATATTAAACTTAATTAATTTTGTGATTTATCAGATTAGTAGTTGCTGTTGGTTTACTACTAGTTTTTTGCAGCAGGGGCAGGAACCAGTTTTTAGTTTTGTACAGTTTGTTGTTTGTTAGTTTAGATATTTGTCAGATTTGTAATTTTGTTTTTTATTAGTAATGTTATTTAGTTCAGTTTTATTATTATGTAGTATTTTGTTTTATGAATTATTATTTTGTTTTCTTATATATATGCTTTTCCTTTTTATCTATTTTCTTTTGTTCTGTTTTGTGTTTGTAATTAAAAATAAAAATGTATAAAATATAATGCATATTTTAAAGGCTTACTGGAAACAGTCTATCACTTTTTTAAAAAGAAACTGCTTTTGTCCACTCTTCATGGTTTTTATGTTACTTCAGGTCAACTCCAACTTATGGCAACCAATGCCTGGGGTTTTCTTGGCAAGATTTATTCAGAGGAGTTTTGTCCTTGACTCCCTCTAAGGCTGACAGACTGTGACTTGCCCAAGGTTTCTGTGGCTGAGTGGAAATTTGAGCCCTGATCTCCCAGAATTCCAGTGCAACATTAAAACCACTACACTACACATTCTCCCTGTTGGTCTCTGGCCCCTCCCTAAACTGCAAACCCCAGGATTCCATAGGATGTTGAAAGTGGAATAATAGCATTATAACAGTCTAGCGCAGAAATGGCCTGAATCTTCTGCAGGCCTTGGTGTGCACTACTGGCATGGCATTTCCTGTTCTGCACAAGGAATAGTTAGACACCAATAAATAGTTCTTACCTACTTCACACCGGTCACCACTGAAACCCGGCATACAAGTGCAGATGTAGAAAGAATCCCGTGGGTAGCAAGTGCCCCCATGCAGACATGGGTTGCTTTTGCATGGATCTTGACCTGTAAAATGAGTTCATTGAAAATTGCTATATTCTCTAATAATATTTACTGGTTCTCACTGTCCCTGTGGAGAAAGATATTATCCACTATCTACCCATCAAAACTGCTATCAAATTTTCTGTAATTACAGATTATGCAGCAACTCTTTTGACATCTCCCCAAAACAGATTCACATCTCAGCTATAATATGCAACAGTAAATCACCTATGAGTTTTCCATGTTTGCAAAGCACCTTACTGAAGAGAAAAAACAATTTATTTTCAGCAATATTTTATCTTCTGCAAATGACACATTGTGTAGTTTTTGACAACTGTAATGGTCTACTGAGGATTTAGTTGGCATGACATGACAATTAATTATAGCCGAAAACAGTTAAAACATATGTGCACAATGAATGAAATATACATTTATCTGAACAGGGTTAGTGGAATGATTGGGTACACAGAACACATATTCTTGAACAATACTTTTGTCCTGCCACTTTTCTAGATATCATCATTACCACAATAACTTAATCTTAATTTAAAACTTAAAACTTAATAACTTAATCATTTCATACTATCACTTGCTTTCCACCAAGCTATATTCCCATTGTATTTCTTCCTAAATTTATCAGTGGATTAACTGAATGAGAGGTCAAAATGGTTTGTGCTTGTTTGTGTTTGTGTGTATATGTGTGTGTGTGTACACACACCGCACACACACTTAACTTCACAGAAGATCATAAATATCTAGAAGGTCTTATAGTTTTCATACAAAATGGTGACACAATACGCTGATTTTAATATTGTATATATCAGTCCTTCCTATGTATAATATAAAAACCAGGTGTGATCATTTATCTTATTTAAAATCCTCTAGGGAAACCATTATAGCTGTTTTTCTTTTCAAAAATAAATCCTACTTATAGCCTTGCCATTTGAACCCAAATAAGCAAGTTATCTATGAGCCAGGCAAATTCTAGGGGCCCAAGGACCAGTTTTTAGCTTTCTGGACCTCTATCAGGTCATAATAGTCAAAACTCAATTAATTAACATAATTAATGTTGTTTGGTCACACCAAACAAAAGTAGAAATAACTAGAAAACCACTTTCCAGGGAAATAGAACAAAGTGCTGTAGGTATAATTGAATTAAAGAAGAATTTCCATTTTTTGTAGGTTTCAAAGAGTGGTACTTTTCAATTTACCACTGAAAATAACCTGTCTATCAAGGGGCAATCAGGGGACACTGGCTTCACCAGCGGTGGCAGGGAAGGAGATCAATGTGACCCATCAACCATCTAATTCACATCTCAGCTATAAAGGCTACAACTGAATGGATTTTCCATAGTTATGTCCTTGTCCCAAATAAAGCCATTTCAAGACAAAACAATAACATCCATACATGAAGTAGTCACGTGAGTCCATCCTGTAAGAAAGGAATTGGTCATGTCTCAAAATGCATTCCTGAAATGCTTAATTACAAATACAAAGCAGAGGTTCTCTGCTCTAAGTTTATTTTCTGCCAATGCCTGCAACAGAAGACAACTGAAGATCTTCCTTCAAGTTTTTGGATTTAAACTAAAGAAGAAAAAAAACTCAGCAAAAGTTGAACATCTACAATGAGATTTCAAATCCCGCATAGCATCTGTAGAGCACACGAAGTTCATCAACTATTCTTATGCAATAGTACAAAATCATCTTGATATAAGTTTTCCTGAACAGTGGGAGCTTTTATCTACAAAACAGTTGCTGAGCTTTCACAAACTCATTCTAAAACACCCTGGCAGTGCAAGCTGATAAAAAGCCTACCCCGAAGTAAATCCTTTTGGGTTTGACAGGGCCTACTCCCAAGCAAATCGTGACAGGACTATAATGTGAATTCCCCCATATGAAGATCAAACGGAAAACAAGAAGACCAGTGCCAGATTGGGGCAGGACAGCGGTGGCAAGCAAAGAGTTGCTTTTTTTCTTTTCTTTTTTTCTTTTCTTTACACTTATTTGACCATATAAAAAATATTTCAGGGCTTGCTCACACAGTATGTTTTTTACTCATGAATGCAATGTTGGTTGTTTCTTAACACAAATCTCAATGGATAAATGTAACATGTGAACCAAGGAAACTCACATAAACCAGCAGTGATTCCCAGAGAAAGAGCTCTTGTTACCAGAGAAACGTTTGCCAGTCATACTCATGATATTCTAAATTCAAATATTACACTTATCCAGGAGATTATGTGCCAAAAGAAATGGTCAATACGTTGAAGAAAATGCATTGTCTGACCTAGCATTAACGTCTTCACAGTGTTCTGTATTATATCTGCAAAGAAATATTTTTTAAAAAACAAAGGAAGAACATACAGCTTTTCAAAAGGAGGAAATTGGACAATATAAGTCTTACCTGGGATCTGAACTGCTGTGCCTTCTACTGATCCCTCACCTGTGCCAATCACGAAATCTGATCCATTAGTAACATCCAAAAGTAAAAATGGTGGAGTTACAAGTTCACTTGCATTTATATCCTCTGTGTTTCTTGTCTGCTTGTTATAGTCAGGTATGTTTTCAGGACCAGGGGTTTTGGCTGAAGCATTAGATAAAAATGTATCCACAGGTGGTGGGGGTGAAATTGGCCAAGTCTTCACATCTCCATCAGCACTGAAGACTCCACCTGTTTTACTTTCATGTGGTACTGAAGATGCTGTGGTGTGTATCCATGGCAGATCTCCCTCCGCACTGTTTCCATCTAGTTGATTTAGCTCTTTTACCTTCTCAGAAGAAGATACTTCTTCTGAGCTAGCTTCTAAAGTTCCAGCACCTGAAGATATAAACATTGTTGGTTTTGCTTCTTTTGAAAGAGACTCTCTGGAAACATTGGTTTCTTCTGCAGTAACCAGTTCCTCTGAACTTCCTGGCTTTTCTATTGTTTCTGTCATATACTCACTGGAAACATGTGTGCTTTCAGTGAGTTTGGTCTCAAATTCCTGTTTGGGAGAGGAAGCTAATGGAAACTCTGTGTTAACTGAAGACTCACTCAGGGAAGGTTTGTAAGTTGCTGCAATGTCAGCACTAACTTCTCTAAAGGTCTGTACCACTGATGAATCATGCTTATCAAAATCAACAAATGATGAAGTACTTGGCATGATTCCCTCAGAGTGCTCAGAAACTCCATTGAGGAAATAGACAGTCACAGGCAATTTTGGTGTTTGTGTTACTGGTAAAAAATTATCTAGATCACTTTCTTTGGATTCTGTGGTTTCAGTTTTTACTTCTTCATAAGACTCATGAGTTGTTTCTTCAGAGTTTGATACACTTTGGGAGACAAGCTGTGAAGCAACAGTGCTCTCTTCAGATTTGTGAGTGGTCAAATATTGCTCTGGTTTAAGAGGTAGGTACAGTAGAGTGGGAGATGGAGCCATGTGTTTCTTCTCAGCCAAATCCACCTGCCCCATTCCTGAAGTTGTACTGATTGGAGCAATTTCACTTTCATCAGCTATTGCTTGGTTGTCTGACAATGTTTGTAATTCAGAATTGTCTTCTGTTGTATTTTTGGATTCTGTGACTTCAGTTTCAAATCCTTTCTCCTTTTCACCCACACTGGAGCTGGTTGGAGATGATACAGTGGAGGTGATTAGTAGTGATATGGTTGGAAGTGAAGTGACTATTTGAGGTAGCTCTTGTGAGATGGGAGTTTCTATTGTAAAAGGTATGATATCTCCTGAACCCATATCATCTGATGTTGGTGTGTGTTCAGAAATTATGAGTTCACTGTGTATGAACTTACTGGTTACAGAACTTCCTTGGCTATATCCAGAGATGCCAGATTTATCATTGGTTAATGTAATTGCAGGTGTTACATTCTGAATTTCTATTGTTGAAGTGTAAATATCACGTGTTGAGTATGTTTTAGAACCAACAGTTGTTTGGCCACTTATGTCTTCAATATTTGATTTTAAATTATCTGCATCTATAATTGTTGTTTCATCAGCTGTTATTCCATGGCCTTCTGCAATAACATCAATGAAGCTGGAGATCTCCCCAGAAAAATTTCTTTTGTCATCAACTATTGGAATCAGTTCTTCATAGTCTTTTATGTTGTTTGTAGAACTTTCATCTGCAAATGTATCTGAGAGGTCACTGTCTGAGGTTGGTAGTGTTTCCTTTTCTTCTCTCTGACTGGGTGATGGTAATAACACTGCCTGAGATCCATTCACAGCCATATCTGGGTTCACAACATCTGAATAGTTTTCCTGGGGGGTATGAGAAGTAAATAATATTTCCCTTTTTGGCAACTGAGTAGGTGATTCAGAATGTTTTTCCAACCTGTCCAGCCATCCAGAGCCTTCTCCAGAACCGTCATGACCTGTTACACTCAACACTGTGGGTTTTGACATGGCTTTAGATATTTTAGCTGTTCTAAGAGTAGAGGTTCTAGTAAATAATTCTGAAGCAAGAGTTGTATATTCATGTTTTATCACAAGAGAGGCTTCCCTTTCAGAAACTCCATCAGTAGCAGCCTGTATTGTTGTATTTTCTTCCTCTCCAAAAGCATTATTTTGGTTTTGCTCCCTTTCAGAAATGAACTGTTTCCAGGTGGATGCTTTACTATCAGTGACCCTGATATCGAGGCTGGATGCTGTTGAGATTCTTTTGTCACTTGCTGTAGGAAGTGCCTCTGTTATGGTATGAGGATATTTAATATCATTGCCAGAATCTTTCTTTGATTCAGTTGTGTGTGTGTCAAATTCTTTTATGTTATCCCCTTCCAAAGCTGCTTCTGAACTTTGAGGAGGAAGCATATAGTTACTTAATGTGTTTGCATTTATAGCAGAATTTGCATGCGCTGTGGTAGACTGAACAGTAAAAGAGGCATCTCCAGAACCTTGTTCTAAGAAAAATGGAGTATTACTGATTGCTGAGCTCACTGGTTTATACTCTGTAGATATAGAGAAAGCATTGTGGCCACCTTCTGTAGGATGAATGTTTTGCTCCAACCATTCTGTATCTTCAACTGTTGGTAAAGTCCTTACAGCTTTGTTTTCAAATGCTTGGGTTACATCATACAATTTAGTATCAGAGGCGACCTCAAATTTTATCTCTTCTGCATGTGGAGTAACTGCAGAAGTACTTCTTGGCTCTTTAGTTGTAGATTCTGTACTTTTAGTGAACAATTCTTGTATGATCACTGTAGACGCATGTGCCATTTTTCTTGGTGTTTCAGAACTTTCTTCAGTGGAATTAATTTCATATTCCACAGGTAATTTCGTAGCAAAGTCCTTCATCTCTGATTCAACTGGTATTTCCCCTTCCATGTTGGATATATTAGACACCTGTCTTACAATTTGTGTATTTGTTGAGGGAATCATAGGGGCACTGCTTACATCTAATATTGCAGGCATGTCTGTAAATAACTGGTGCTCTGATGTCATGCTGCTTCCACTTTTTATTGTTTGCGTTCCAGGTTTTTCTAGCAAAAATGGTGATAAAACTGTTGTTTGTGTAGGAGAATCTGTAAAATAGTCCATGTCTCCAGAACCTTGTTCAGTCAATAGAACCTTAGTATGAATTTTTTCTATGGGACCATGAGGGACTAATACTACACTATTTCTGTCATCTTTTGATTCCTCTCCTGAGCCCACATCTACAAGGTCAATTTTATCTGCAAAAACAATTGGAGAAAGATGACTTGAACTTTCTAGCTGAGCAGACTCCTTTGTTTCAATTATGATAGATTCAGAGCCTCTTTCTACCTGAACTACATTATCTGTCTGTACTGTAGAAGTACTGGTAGAAATGATCATATCATCATTGGTATCATGTTCACTTAATTTAGCTACTGACTTTACATTCCCAACATTGTGGGTCACAACAGTGTCAGGAACAATATTCGTCAAAGGCTCCATGGATACTGTCAAACCAGATGTTGCAAATACATCCACTGTTTCTTCCATTGCTGTGGGAGATGCTGTCATTTCTTCATTTGACTCCATAACAGACTTTTCACTAAATGTCAACAGAGGAACTGAATCTGATTCATGTTGTAATCCTTGTTGGTTACTAATTGCATTCTTTGATACTTGGCCTTCTGTTTCAATGGCTCCTCCATCTGATTCATTACCTAATACTTGCATTGTAGGATCAGTAGTTGTTGTATATTCTGAGGGTGGTGCATCTATGCTAAGAAAGTCTGTCTCCTCCACTTGTGTGTCAGTACTTCCAGACCTCAATGGAAATGAAGTTTGTGTAGTAGTTTCAATCATAACATCAACTTCTCCAGAACCTAGATCGATAAACGGGGAGTCAGTACTTACCACTTTGCTTGTGGGACCCCCCAAAAGTATGTTGGTGACAGGTTTCTTCCAAACATCTGTGGATCCATCTCCAGATTCTTCATCTATGGACAATCTGTTCTCTGTGTTCTCTTTGGCTTTGAAAGGAGAAGCATCTGTTGTTGATATTGTTTTGGGGTGGGTTACGGTTTCCTGGCTCACAACTTGGACATTATCTCTGACGTCCTTTACGTCATTACTAAACACCACCTTCTCAGACCTGGCAGTAGCTGAAAAAATGGTGTTTGTACTATCTTCCTTATTATCTTCTACTTCTGCTGCATTTTTCAAAGAAGTTAAAAGTAATTCAGTAATAGCCTGGCTAGTACTAGTTTCTATGGAATTTTGTCCAGATATAGAGTCAGCAATTTTATACAAAGAAACATGACTACTTTCTGTAGGTGCTTGTTTTCCATCATCTGAGAAAATTTCATGAACAGGAATCTTTTCTGTTTTTATTACCATAGTTGTAGATTTATAATTCTCTTCCTGAACATCTCCTGAGCCTTCTGGTATATGGAATGAACTGGGACTTTTTGTGGTTTCCAAAAAACTTTTAACAGAAGAAAATGTATTGAGTGAAACTCTTGCTTTAAAACCATCGTGTAGAACAGAAGCTTCATTTTTTGGTGATACGATGTCATCCATGTCCATGGTTACAGTGGTGGAAGGAAGGAACTTACTTGAAGCAGAAATTGTACCAGAAAAACTTTCTGAATCTTCTTTTAGTGTTGGCTTAGCTGTGTGAGAAACTGCATAACTGTTTAACTCAGGCTTGGTAGTAAAATCTCCTGAATGCTCTGCATTAAGTAAAGAGAAAACATTAGGGTGTTTACTTAAAATCTGATTAAAATCTGTTCCAAACTGTGTTGATTTCTCTGTTGTGCCTGACAAAGATTGACCATGTAAAGATGTTACTTGAAGCATTTTATCTGTAGTAGATACCTCTGAATCCCCACTAAAAAACAGTTCTGTCATGGCAGATTCTGCTATTATCTTTTGGGTAACTACAGCCTCTCCCATTATTTCAGTGGATTCACTGGGCTGTATTGTGGCAAAGACCTCATGCTCAGATAGTATGTTAGTTTCATTGATGTGTGGAAATGTTACATTTCTGGAGTGTGCTAGACTTTCAATTTGATCACTCCTTGCTTCTTCGGCTTTTGTATCTTTGGGTGCAGTAGTCACCTGCTGCTTTCCATTGATGAACTGAAGAGCTGGAGGAGTTGTGACATCAGTAGTATTTTCACAGTTTTCATCTTCTTCTTCTCCCTCAAGGTTGTATAATCCTGGGTAAAAATGGTCCACAATAAGGATTTCTGCAGATTCTTCATCAGGGGTTGCAGTACAGGGTTCATCAGATGTTGATTCAGCATCTGTAGGGGGTTCATCTATTTCATGTGGGGGAATTTGGTAACCAAATAAATCCCAAACTCCATATAATGGATCTGCAAAAAAAGAGAGCTTTTAATAATATTTTTAGCGTATGATTCAACATGGATAGTATCATCTGTTACAGTAAAACCAAATGCACTGAAAAGTGAAACAGACTAAACAATCCATGTTCATCCATTAGAATCTAGCTATTGTTAAACACTACTAGAATGTGAAAACCATATTGTTCTGTAGTCAGTTTTATGTTAACATGAAAGAAAATCAAACACCTATGTTGAGCCACTTATCATTCAGAGATTCTATATAATCTATCAAATTTTTCATGAATTAGGTTTCTGAAACCAGATACCAAGGATTGCATAGCTTCATTGTACTCAAAGAACAAGGGATACAGTTCAAGTTCTTTTTGTGCATTAAACAGCCACACAGAGAGAATAACTGGAAGGAAGAGAACAGACCGCTATAAAAGAAGGGGAAGGGGGCAACAACCACCTAAAACATACACCCTACCACTTCCTTCTCTTCTTCATATACTGCCTATAGGTCCTCTTTCTCTTCTTCCTCCTGCTACTTCCAGCATGTGATTGCATGATGTGTAAATGGCATCCCCACAAAAGAAAAGTTGGCCCAGATTCTAGAGCTATATGAGAAGCTGGTCAGGGAAAGACTGGAGGGGGTGGTGACCAAGATGCAACCACCTGTTTTGTTATTGTTATTGTTATATTCAAGACATTTATCAGCCTACGTGGTCCCTCAAGATAATGTCCAATAGATAAAAATATTACAAACTTTGAAAACATTAAATATATAATTTTTTAAGAAAATTTTTTAAAATGCTCCTTTAAAATAATGGAAAAACCGACAGTTAAACAGCACAGCTGCCCACCAGAAGTTCAGAAGAGATGAATCCAGTTTACTTTCTATGAAAGATCATAAAGTCTACATATGAAAGATCATAAGGTGTTGATCTTAATATGATTCATTGGGATGAAGGGTGATTGTGCTGAGAGGAGTTACTTTGAAGTCTTTAATTCTTAGAGTTCCCAGTTGCTATGCTGGCTCTGGAATTTGGAAGCTGTAGTCCAAAATAAGTAACTTTTATTACCTCTGGTTAAGGGCAAAAAGCTATGGAGGAAAGGAGCTTAGTATCAAGAGGCTGCAGTATTTGAGCAAGGATGGCTTTGAAAGGCTTCATGTGCACTGAAGTACTTATAATAAACCTGAACTCCAGGAAACTTTTCATACAACCTGCTTCATGAGCTTTTAAAAACCTGAGTAACAGAAACAGGACACCACTCTTTTAACATCAGGAATACTGAGGAGGGGGCTTTTGATAATAAAAGTAATAGACAAAAAACTTTCTAAGTTTGTTTCTCAGTATTTTTAAATAAATGGGAAGTCTGGAAAGCTCTAACTATAACTACAGGTCATAAAATTAAGGAGGAGAGTCAGACAACTCAAATGGACTATGTCTTGACTGCCTTCAGCAATATCCAGGCATCACAATTCCCAGAAATGCCAGTGTTTGCCCCCAAATGGACACTGACTTTACACCTAATATCTGTGCATACATATCTGGGAGTAAGTTCCACTGAATTCAGTGTGACTTCCTTTTGAGTAGACATGCACAGGATGGTCTGTAAAGTGGTTGCATGGAAAATTAAAATATGCAGAACTGTTTTGCTGTGCATCATCTGAGGCAACATCACTATTTCTAGTGATGGCAACAACAACAAAAAGCTATAATTATGTGAAAAACTCTGAAATAATTTTCTGTATCAGAAGGAATCTCAGTAACTTTTGAAAATGGATTGAGGAAAGTATTTTAATCTGGAGTGGAAGAGTACAGCCTTGGGCTTTTGGGGGCACGGACACACACACACACACACACCAGGCTGTTTGTGTCAGGATTCATGAGGCACTTTAGGCACAGTGCCTAGGGCTTACAAAAATTTCAGGGCCTATGAAAACATCCTTAGCGGTACATCGAGGTGAAGTGGGGAGTCAAATACAAGAGTACCAAGGCCTACAAAAAACTTAATGTGGTCACTGTGTTTGAAGATTATAAGTGCTACAAGGTCTATGAAACTGTCCTCAGCCTGGCCAAAGAAAATGGTGAAATGCCTCTCCTGGAAACTTCCAGGGGGTCTTAGTTAGAGCACTACTATTCCACTCTAATTGCCATGGCTACATCCTGTGGAATCCTGGGGTTTCTAGTTTACTGAGGCACTAAAGTTCTCTGGATAGCATTTGAAATATCACTCCCTAAGCTACAGCTCCCAGAATTCCATGAGATGGAACATTGGCAGTTAAAGTGGGGTTATAATGTTAAATGTGTAGCTTGAAAAGGCCTCGGTAGCAAGGTTCCTTTTAAATAGATTGCTAGGCTCCCTTTGTACTAACAACAAGAAACTCTGTTTTTTAAAACCAGTGGGTGGACTTCTAGCCACTTTGGGAGAAAGTGTTTAGTTTCATGGCATTGTTGACAGGCCATTCAAGCCCTGTAGATTCCTGGAAGAGAAAAACTGGCTCCTAGGTAAAGCTAAGCTGCCCACACCTGGTTTAAATCTTCTGCTCCTGTGATTATATTCACTCACAGTATAATCCTATATGTGTATACTCCAGAATCCAGTAAGGCTTACTCCCAAGTTACTAGGTGTAGGACTGAAACCTTAAGAAATCAAACTAGAAAGCACGAACACAGTGTTCCAAAACATGGGCTTCAAAAACACTAGTGTACAGGATCATCATAAGACTATCAAGTTCTGACCAGTGAATATTTTCCCCCATAAATGCACACCTGGAAGAGTCACTGATTACTGCTTCAGTCTAAACCATTTGTAGTCAGCAATATATCTAATAAAAAGCAATATGCTTGCAGCACCCTGGAAAAGTCAGACACTCATATGCAATATGTATCAGACAACAACCTACACCAAACCTTCATGTAACTCTTTAGCCTCATAAACTTTACATCTAATGCACCAGAACCAATTTGCACAAATGTAATGCTCTGACTTGATTCCCTTACAGATTCAGATAATTTTATTACCAGGCTGCCTTTAAAATATTAAACATTTGTTCTTCATAGCTCCCCTGAGGAATAAATGATATTTTAGACAATATAGTACTAAAATACCACACTGAATTCCTTCTTCTTGCTAAAGTGTTTGTAATTGGGCTGTGATTTTTAATCCTTGTTGGTTTTACCTTCTCTGAATGGGGCCTGAATTTGCTATCCACCTGTCTGATTACACATGCTCTCCACTGGGTTTCTGATATTCTCTGTTTAAACCTGTAGTACTCTCTCCAAAGTCTCTCTCTCTATCGGAAATCTGGCAAACTGTCATATGTACAGAATCCAGGGACAAAGTAATATTTGGTCCTTTAATCTAATTGAAAATTTCTTGCACTAGAATTTGTTTCCATTTCATCCATGTAGCACTGTTCCTATGTGTCCCCCACCCCTCAACCTGAAGAAACAAAGCACAAATTTGGCAATGGGAGACAAAGTGGCACCCTTAGTTACAGCAGTCCGCTATTTATCAAACTAAGCCACTGAGTTTTAAAGCTGACATACAACTGTCTGTTCAGCCATGCCATGGCTTCCCTCATTGGACATTGATGACCTCCAATATTCCCAACTAAAATGCTCCCCATTTTATACTTTGAAAGCCTCTATATCTTGTATACCAACCATTTTTCAGTCCCTGCTGCCCTAGATAAAAAAATTATTCCTGAGAACTTTGTTGTTCTCCAGCCTTACTTGTCAGTTATGCTATACGGTCATTGTCTTTTAGTTCCTGACTTTGGCTTTCTATTGTTCTTATCCTGCTTAGTTTCCTGCCACAGCTCACCAGAATCTTCTAGCATTTCCCTTTCTAGAACTGGGTTCTAGGTTACATGTAAGATAGGAAGTTGGTAACAGAAACCAAAAGGGTCCTGTTGAGTTTCGTATATCTGACCTTCTATCAGCCATGTTGACAATCTTCAGGGAGTAGCACATTTATGCTAAAGCAGGCATGGGGAGCACTGGCTCTCTAGATGTTTTAGCATATAACTGCCAGCATGGGGTATAGTAAGGGACTGTGCGAGAGGTAGGACAAAGTATTTGGAGAAACAAATGTTCACTATCCCAACAGTAAAGAATCCTTTCATACTCCAAAACCCCTGAATAAGAACTGTTTGGGCTTACTTCTTAAACGATGTGGGTGAATCTCTGGTCCCACCATAAGGGAAAAGAGCTGAAATCACTGGAAACTGCTAACAAGATTGACTGCCTCTGGCCATAAAGAATCTGGAATGGCTTCAATGACAGCAACTTAGTTGTGAATAAAAGTTCTACCACAACCTACAGCTAAGTAGAACAAACCAATCTATTAAAAATGATCACATTTTTATATTATTTTTCCCCTTCAGACACATGTGTTAAGTTGGGCAATGGCAGGTGAAACTCTGTTCTTGTTTAGGTTTTTTAAAAATAGAAAAAAATTAAATAGACTATTTTATAATGTTTCCAAACTGACGTATCTTTGACAAAGTATTGTTATATTTGGCTTTCATGCAGAGAGACCTAGGTGCGTAGACCCTACACAGACACAGAGTCACACAGACACATTCACACACACCACATTTAATGAAAAGAGAAGTGTTTGTTTTCTCTCCAGTGATTAAAAGAGATGGTTAGAGAGTTCTTAGATTTCCTTCCACTTTAACCCATTCCCTACCCCCCCCCCACACACACACGGGTATTGCACATTGCCCATCTCAGTTTCCTGAAGGTAATACTGAATAAGATTTTTCTTTGTACATCTGGCTTCTAAGGAAACAAAAAATAAGCAAGTTGGGTGGTCAGTCTGGGTATTCAAGTCTTCAGATTCAATTACGGAGCTCAGTTTACAGCATTTCCCTGTCTGTGGTCTGGTGAAAGAACAAGGGAAAAAAATGTATGTTTCAATTAGCAGAATCTTCTCATGTTCCAGACCTTTTATGAAGTCCACCTTTAATTATTTGGATAGACTAAAAACATCTGTGTAGAGCAGACATCACCAAAAGCAATTATGCTCATAAACTTTTGTCTTATCATGGTTTCTGATAACAGCTGGTGGCTCCCACACAAGTGCTGGCAGTGAACCCAGGTTTTAGTCTGAATTTTCTGTCCAAGGTACTGAAGCTATTTTGAGGATAGGATTCAGCACCCTGGATAGCTCCTTTACAGATGACTAACTCAGAGGGAATCAACCACCTTCCCCCATCATGGGAGCCACCAGCCAAACCTGATGTTTTTCAAATACGTCTTCAAACTCAAAATACTAATTCATTCAAAAGTAGACCAGCTAGGTAATCTGGTTGTCCTCTAATATTATGAGTTACCATATCAGCAATATCCTAATTCATCTCTATAATCAAAGACAATGTTTGTACTTTGTTGTTGCTACCTGTGTCAAGTCAGCTTCAGCTTATGGAGATCCTATAAATAAGACACACTGTTATTAACAGACCTGTTAAGATCTTGCAAACTTAGGGCTGTGGTTTTCTTGACTGTGTCTATTCATCTGTAATGCAGTCTTCCTCTTTTCCTACCACTTTCCACTTTACCAAGCATTATTGAATCTTTTAATGAGTTATGTCACCTCATGACATGTCCAAAGTATGATGCCTGTATTTTCCCCATCTTCCATATAGAACAAAAAGTTTTTAACTCTTATTCCTATTTATTTTTATGTTTTAAAACTCCTGTGGTATACTTTGTGCATCTGCAATTCATACTTACCAATGCCACTCATGTGCAAATAGCTTCTAAGAGAGATTCATTCAGAAACTACATATTGCTACTTGATGTGGTAGTCATCTTCCCTCCCACCCATGCAACCAAGTTCTCTAGGACAAGAGGTGGCTTCAACTAAGCTCTAATGTATGAGAAGATATGCTTGTGAGAAAGGGACATGTGTGTTTCTGCCTTCAAATCACCTGTAAATTTATGGTGACCCCACGAGTTTTATAGGGTTTTCTTAGGCAAGGAATACTCAGAGGTGGTTTTGCCAGTTCCTTCCTCTGAAATATAGCCTACAGCACCTTGTAGTTATTGTCTCCCATCCAAGTACTAACCAGGGCTGACTCTGCTTAACTTGTAAGATCAGATAGGATCTGGTACCTTTTGGGTACCTCCCATGTACAATATAGATGGCTACAAAGATCATAAAGGTTCTAGAAATAAAGACCTATGAAGAATGAGAGAGTTGGGTACATTTAATCTGAAGAAAAGAAGATTGAGAGGTGTCGTAATAGCTCTAGAAATGACATGCGGAAGATGGGACAAGCTGCTTCTTTTTTGTTGTTCCAGAATGACTTAAACTGATAAATTCAACTGATACGAAAGGAGATTCCAATTAAATATTAGAAGAGCTTCCTGATGGTAAGAGCTGTTCTGCACTGTAATAGATGACTCCAGATGATTTTAGAGAAATTTGTGGGTATAGTATACTTTACATGGCTAGTTGGGGTGAAAAGAGTTGGAATCTCAAGGGCACTGGAGATAAGATCATGGTATAGGAGTTCCTGGAATATGCCTTGGTACCACATGCTTTTGTTTCCATTGCTAGGTGGTGGTGGTTTGATTTTGAATGAAAGTTATGGAAATTAACCATCACAAATAACTTTTTTTAACAAAAAGTTGCATGCTTTTTTTGAAAAATGATGGGATGGCAAATCTGTGTCTGAGAAGGCATGACGAATAATCTTTGTTCTGTAAATAATGTGCCCTAATTCTTTTATCAAAGAGAATTTTGTATATTGATTATGATAAAAGTAGAATTTGGACAGATATTATATAATTGAAAAAATATATTTGAGGTGTTTATATTTGAGGCAATAGAGGCTGGTTGGTCTGATGCCAGTAGGGTGGTGAATTTAGTCTGGGATTTATAGGAAAACTTTAAAGTTAACTCTATTTTCAGAATAGGTCCAGTACCATGAAATGGTCCTTTAAACTTCAGTTGAAAACCTACACTGGATTCCTAAGATGTCAGAGCAACCAGCCTTTACTAATGTGATGTTGGTTGAATACAGAGCCACAAACAGACTGCCCTTTTTTCAGGCATAAGCTGAAGTTTTCCATGAAAGTCACAATGAGTTCAAATAGCAAACTTTTTAAAAAAAGAAATGCTTGATCAAATCCCCAAATATGACAGATACTCAGTGCATGGTTAAACATTTAGGGATTTGAGATGGATTGTTTGAGCCAGTGGCCATTTGTACAAGCAGCAGTTAGGAATAAACTATTCCTTATTATCCAAGAAATTATCTATAAACAAAAATATTTGCTACTGATAAGACACTTTTGGACAACTAGCATTAGTTGTGGGACTTTCAAAGACGGAACCACAGCTTGCAAAAGAAATGAGAAAGTGTTTTTCTGTTCCTGGTTTAAGCATCTTCAAAGTTTTCTTCTTTCTACTGTTCTTTTTGTGCCTTGGTATAGTCTTGTTCTTTACTGTGCACTCCTTTTCGGCAGTGCATGTTCAATATGACTATAATATTTTTGGGGTAGTGTAGAATGGGGTCGCAGTAGACCTCATATATATTTCACTGAAGTTCTAAGAACATTTAAATTAATGCCACACTTGCTAAATATTGACAATGGCAATACCAGTTTCTTTCTGCAGCTTTACTTAATATGTAGCTGTCCAGGATATTTTATTTTTAGCCTGTGTTCAAAATTCTAAATCTGCTTACTGTGAAGCAATGCCATTGCAGTTGGTATAACTACTCTACAGAAAAAGGCTTGAAGTTGCAGCTTATGGTGATTGTTTAAGTGAAAGATGTCCTGTGGATGAAAGAATGTTATAAAACTACAAAGGCGGCATTCTTAAAGAGTGTTCTGTCTCTGGATCTATCTGGACTCATGTAGATAGTTACACTCTGCAATTACTAACATATGTCACACTGTTTTCAAAGACAAAAATAGCTTTCTAACTTCTATCAGAATTAATGAAAGATAAGACTCTCACATGTAATATTGGTCATGTATTACAGAACTGTACTTAGGAGACTGAGAAAGCCCTGTCCAATACAATATTAATTTAAAAGTAGAAACTATGTGATTACATTTTTCTAGATGTGTGAGGTACTCCTACAGTGCAATTCCATATGTCCACACAGAAATAAATTCCACTGAGTTCAATAGGGCTTTCTATAAGGTAAATTTCTAAAGGCCCACAGCCTTACTTGCTGCTCCATTATCTATGCCAGGATAGGGTAACCAGTTAAATATTAAGGAAAAAGAGTGGGAAATGTTACCACCAAAAGATTGTGCCAGGGATTGAAAGTAACATCTTATAATGACTAACATTTAAAAATTACCTTTAAAGTAGATTTTAGAGGCATTTGGATATGATTTTGGGAAGACAGAAGTCTTATGTCTTTTATCAGTGCAGTTTTCATCTCTCGCAGGAAAATAATGGAAAATAACAGAAAAGAAATCAGCAATGCAAATAATAAACTTGACAAGTTTCTTTTTCAACATTGCAACTAGTAATGGTTCTTTTCAAGTACTGTAACTTTCCAAGCTCTGATGTATGCACAGATGCTAATTTGCTGACAATAAGGTAAGGAACAATGGCCTTTACAGTCTGACAATATCTGGGGAGCCATATGTTAGCTGCCCCTTATTTATAGGCTCCATCATCCATTTAAAATGACTGAGCAGAAAATCATACTTGGTCAAGGATGGCTGAGGTCCAGCAAGCACTAGTGTAAGCTTCCATCAGTGTATTTATACAGTTACAAGAGACAGCAGAGAGGCTTTCTTAATAATCATTAGATTACAGGACAAACTAAGGAGTCTGTTAATGTTTGCTGTACTTTGTAACGAATAGTTCCATACTGCCTTTTTCAAGGCATGAGAATGCTCTCACTTCCCAGTCCCATGTCTAAAGAAGTGGTGCCCACCCCCCAATGCTCTGGAAATGCTGTATAACAAGCTTGGCATTGCCCTACATCTTTTCTGAAACTTTGCTGCTTTCAAAATTGTTCCTAGCTTATGGTTTAGAAATCTGATTTACAAAAGAAGTCCCATAATATGAAACCTTCAACATACAAGCCTACAATCTTCTTTCTAAATCATTATTCCTCCAGTCATATTAATAAGCCAAAACCCAGTTTCTTATGCTGCCTTCAAGTCAAAAAATGTTGCCCTCTTCGGCAACAGAACTGTTAGCATAGACTTGTATCCATATGCTCACATATTTTATGTGGACATTATACCAAAATTGCCTTCCACTCTGGCAGCTGCATATATGACCATAAAATGAGGAAACCAGGGCTCTTGTATGCTCAGCTTCTTTTATATGACCATCCTCCAAGACACTCTAAACAGTTCAGCACTACTCCTAGGGACTGGTAGAGTGAGATAAATTTAAGAATTCTTCTCTTGGTGGTGCAGGAGGATTACTGTGCTAACGAAGTGTTAAGGATCAGTGAACCCAATAAGAAGTTTGAAATTTTTACACAGTTTTTTTCCACTCAGTTCTATGGGTTTATCTCCATGGTTGAACAAACTGGTTAAAGAATACTGCCCCATAATTTCCCTTTTGGTTAATCATCCCCAAAGCAACCTACATTAAATACTGCCATGGCATAAGTTAAAATGACATGCAGGAGTGTCAACATCACGATGCTTAGAAAAGCTAACATGAATCCCTCATGCAAACTACCGGTAGTTTCTTTTACATTTGTTTTAGACTGAAAGGAGGCTGGTTACTTCTCCAAGCTGAAAAAAATGCTGAGCATTGCTGGTCAGGTTAATGGGGAATCCTGAACAGCTGGTTATCTACTGCAAGTAGAGGAAGGAAGTCAGAAATATATCCTTTCCTCAAAGAATAATTGTTGTTAATATATCACTAAAGTCAAGGATAAGTGTTAACAACACTAAGAAAAAAAAATCTTAAAAACAGTTCTGCTTGACATTTTAACAAGCTAAGACTCCAATCCACCTAGCTTTTGAGTAACTCTCACTAAATGCTGTGTAATTTTCATCCGAAATGAAAAAAAGGGCCAAGATTTAATTATAAACCCATTTCTTTTGTAATTCCTCTAATGAGTTAAAATGACATGCTAGACCAATTCTGTTTATTTTCTAATAGCAGACTATAAAGTCTGAGTCTGAAATTAGAATGACTACTTTGAAATCAAACAACAGATTTGTGGCACCTTAAAGGTACATACACTGATTATGACATAAGCTTTTGTGGATCAATTTTGCAGCCTCTATAATGCCACCAGATTCTTTGATGATTTTGCTGTAATAGATTAGTATAGTTTGAAACCTAAAGTAATGAAACTATATTTGGACTACTTGAATCTGCTATGGTTTCACGGGGAGGACAAAGCTGCAAAATAAAACTCAATCAATAGGGAGTAGGATAAAAATATTTTATACACACATACACACACGCGCATGCGCGCGCGCACACACATATATATATAGTGTACATACAAAATGATTCATTCTTTTCAGTTTAATTTTGGCAAAAATCAGTTAACTAAGAATTGCCTATCTTTTTTTTTTTCAATCAAGAACGTAAGACACCTAATTCATAGCTGCTTTCCAGATCATGTCCCTGTAGATTTCTTTCTGGTGAAACACACAGAACTTTACTACACCAAAGAAATAGGCATTAAAAAGAAACATTCTCCCTAGGATGACAAGACCCATCTTTTTGAAGAGAAAAATATCAGACAAATGGGTCCAAAAGTGAAACTGAGTTGACAAAATTTTCCATGAGAACTTTGCCACTTTGGAACTAGGCCCAGGTTTTTTAAAAAAAACTTTTTATAAAACAAACTTATCTTATTTAAGATAGGTACTGAAGAAAAAATCTCTTTGAAGATAGTGTTCTTTATTTATAATGGCTATTTTCATATTTTAGCAAAGACAATTGGTGCCTAAATATAGCTTACAGTGACTAACTGACATTCTTCCATGATTAACAGGGCTACATATCTCAGTAAATTCTGGGAAAAAAGAAACAACAGTTGTGCCAAACACCATGTTATCTGATCAATTGTGAGGCTAGCTGTTGACTATAAAAACCAGCAGCCTTGTAAAGGTAACGTCTGAATTCAGTAAAAAAGGTTGAAAAGAGTCTTGGATCACCTGGCACCAACAAAAAATAACAATTTTTTTTAAAAAAACCTCTGCAAAGTCTCACCAAAGTCATGTGGAGGACTGATCAGAATTCTCAATGTTATAGAATGCCCAAACGCAGTTTAAGAAATTAAGGAACATTTAAACCCCTAAGAATCAAAATCAGAGGCACAACAATGTAGCTATTTAATGGTAGTAAGTAAATAGCTTTACAGTTGCATTCATGATTATAACGTGTCACACTGGTGTAATTTGATTCTGGGTTGGTGACTCCTGGTTTAGTTCCCTTCTCCCTCCCCGTTTGTGGTCAGAAATCATGTTTTTAATTAGTAGGAGAAACTTGGCAATGATTCACCAAATTATCTCCTAATTTTTAACGATCCCAAATACAGGTCCTGTAAAATGTAACCCATTGTTCCATCTCAGAGCATTGACTAGAACAGAACAATTTTACCTCTTGTAATTCAAAAATGTTCATATAAAACATGTATTAGATAGGCAGAGAAATAACTGATTTCAATCCAAAGTCCCCAGAACAATGTGCTATAAGGCATATATTTATTTTCTGTTCCTAACTTAATGTAATCTGCTGATTCTCCAAAATAGGCTAGATTAGACTAAAAATAAGTAAATTCTGTTCTACTTTCATGCAGTCATTTCCCCATGAACTAATAGGACGCCACAATATTCAGATAAGCAAAGTTAATATGGCAAAATTAGAGATAAAAAGACTTTCACACAAGGTCATTTATCATGTTAACATGTTCTTTCTTGAAAGCTTAGCCAATGTCATAAGGTTTGCACCATATGAGTGGAATGAATGCTGCAGTTTCCATCTAGCCATGGATATCATCCCACCCAGAGATCAGAATACTGCTGAGAATGGGAAGAATCCAATGTGGCTTCTTCCTACATGGGCTAGGGCTTCCAGTATTGCCAAGTGACATGGGAAGGAGAAGCTTGCACAGGTAGCTTGAAAAGGAATCCTGAGATACAAGCTATTTTTCTATCTTCGGTAATACAGTGTCAAACAAACAAATGCACACAGGCTGGAGCTAGGCTGGTCTGGAGAGGGCACCAACCAACCCGGACCACAAACTGCCCTACCCTAATTCTATTCATGGAAAGAGAATAGGAACACAGCAGTGGCTCCCACTCCCGTACTCTGGAAACAGAGACAGTTACCTCTGCTTGGCCCAGGCAATTTCTCCTCTCAGCTTCTTGGGGACATCAAGCATTCAAAACAAGAACAGCTCTATGAGTTGACACCACATCCTTTTCTCAGCAGTGTGCAAATGGGACAACTTGAGAAGCCACCACTGGTGCTGATTTTATCCTCGTCTTTTTTCCCAGGCAGGGTGCAAACAGAGCTAGGCATAGAAAGGGCCCTGCCAGAACTGAAGAACTGTTCTATGATATAGTGATTCCTTCTGGGTGTAGCAGCAGGAGTGATCGCAGTGGGTGGTGGGTGGGAGCTAGGAAAACCCATTTCTATTTTTCGCTCCCTATACTTCTCTGCTGCATGCAGACAGAGGGCATATCAGGGGACTAAATAGCCAGCATTATGACTGAAAGCTGAAACTTCTGTGATATCATGAATGGGATGGTTTTCTAGTAGATCATGACATTTTTATGCTTCAATATGTGCATTCCCCCTTAATGAAATTTTTTATTCAGTTAACGAATCTGCTTAGGCATGAATCCCTTCCCTAAACTTGTCAAGACACTGGGCTTAGTACTACATGTTGTATCACAGACCTCATCCCTAAATAACTTTTCAGTCTTAGTCAATTCATCTGGCTCTTACATCTTTATTCTTTGGGCCAAGTCATATCAATACTGCTTTCTTGCTGTCACTCCCTGCCTCACCATCTAAATTCATTTGCATATGAAAATGTAGAAATTTAGCTGGTTTAGTAGAAGCATACTAAGAAGCCTAAAAAATATGTGTTTTGCTCAAACCAAAAGGCAGATGTTTCAGCTGCTGCCAGCCTTGTATTTCCCGAAATGGGGACCTACAGTATGGTCTTTATCCCAAAAGCCTTTGCTAAGTGACATGTGACAGTTGTACTCCTAACAGTGACTCTTCAAGTCTGTACTCTTCATCTTGTGGTTCAGTTAATCATACACCTAATGGCTTAACCCATCTAGAAAAATCTTTGCACTTTCATGCTTCTCAGCCTCATCCAACCTTATTTTTTTACTGCTTCATGATGAGTTCTGGAAAAAGTGAAAAGCTTACACATAATAGCTTGTGTAATAAAAGTTTGTCTTAAATAAGGGTATTGCCTATTTGTGTGTGTGTGTTTAGTTTTCTCTGTTCACCCTGCTACCTGAAGTTACACAACTTGGGTGGAATATACTTTGTCTGGGCCTCTGGGCCTGGAAACAGCAAAACTGGATGTAATTCTCCCACATACAGAAATTCTGAGCTTTATCCCCTAGTCCAGAAGACTCCACTTTTCAAATGCTGTCACTTGTTTTTATTGTTACTACTTTACTCAAGAACATGATGGAGGCTGATGAAAGAAATACTTAATGTGGGTGTGTAAGATTTTGTCCATCTTAACAAAGACACTGTGAGATTATTTACAGATTATTGTTTCCTTGAGGGCTGAAGGTGTTTCATTATGCTGTTTCTCCTACAGTGTTAATACGCCAAAAGAAAGGTTCTGACACTAATCACCTCCATTAAAGTTGTGAGCATTCTTGGCAACTTTGGTGGTTCTGTGAGATTAGAAAGGTGCTCAGAACAGTGTGCTGGGAATAAAATGGATCATACTATAGCTCTCCTCTAAAAAAAATAAAATAAAAAATCCTGCTTTCTCACTTCTTTGCATTCTGTCTGAAAAACGGCATATTAAAGAAAAGAAAGAATCATTATAAGCTTCTTCCCACATAAGCCTATTCATATTTATGGTGCCAAATGCTACATTCATTCTCAATTTCATTATATGAGCTTTGTCCCATTTGTTTTGAAACTAAAAGTTCTCTCTGTGTCCAGTTGTTTCCCCAGAGGTGACAATTAAATAACATTTTCTGTAATGTGATTCACATTTCAGCAATACATGAATACTCAGATGACTGCCTACTCACTTGTTCAAGAAGAATAGTTTTCTCAGAAGAAAATCCAGAACTCTAAAGAGTTCCATCTGTGTAAAACACAGAAGTTATCTGTTTGCAATATCCCTCCATAGGACCTTCCCTATGTGTGCTTACCAAGGGGATTTTTTTTTAATTTCCAGAGGAGGATAATAAAAATAACATGGTACCTTAGAATAAAATGGCTATTCATTTGCTTCATGAATACACAAAAAGACATAAGGAAGCCTCAAGTGTTAAATCCTTGTGTATAATGCCACAAAGTTTCCCTGGCAACAGTGCAAAAAGCAGCAGAGAATGTGTACATATCTTATGAACAGTGTGTAACACAAGGATGTTGTTCCCTAGTATCTCAGGCTGTATGTGAAGGAATGTGAGGAAAGATCATTATTCTATAATAAGCCTCTCAGAAACAACTTACAATGAAAGGCGACAGACTCTTTAGCCAATTATTTAAGCTCATAAATATCTAGCAGTTACTGTAGGTTGGCCATTAACATAAATTAAGGTTTAAACCTACAATTCACACTTTGTACAAGGACTGCAAGCAGCATACACAATAGATGATTTTTTTGCTTTCAAACATGGAAAATAATTTCTTTAAAACTCTGAGTCTATACTTGAGATGTGTTCATTTTGTCGAGAAATGGACCCATAGCTCTTGAAACAAGTACTGTATGCTATAACACCAGATCTTTCAAATAAGTTAATTTAAAACAAAGTGCTTTCACATAAGCCAGTGAAAAATTATATGAAGCAATTAGGAAAGTAGTCAAGCCAAGTTTTAATGTCTCTACAGAATAGACTGATATTCTTACTCACTCTATTGAACTTATTCTGATTCTTGTTTAATTTTTTTAAAAAAAATTGTAGCAGTAGTGAGCTCTCATTAACTTTATCAGTTGAAGCCTTTTGAGAAAATATAATCATGAGAAAGGTAGAAATACAGGAATAGACCTACCCTCAATCTATCCATATTTATCTAATTGCCTTCATGCAGCAGGGATAACCCCACCATTGGGTAGTGTGAAACAAATGAATTCTTCAGCTACTGAGCCACTGGTCCCCTTCTGCTGGAGGACAGAGTTTTGTACATCATACAACCTGTTCTATATATTTAAACTTTACTTGGTTGTGATGCACGGAACTATCCCATCGCTATATCTAAATAAGATTCATTTTGCAGTCCAATCAGCCTCTTCATGTACCATGAGGAGTGGGTGCCATCTTGCCCTGTCTCAGAAAGCAAAATATTTTATGTTGGCCCTGGTATAGAGCTTATGCATGAACAAGCACATTTCTTTTTTGGGGGTTTTTTTGGGGGGAGGGATTACTTTAGCAACCCTAGGACTGCCAGTGGTAGGAAGCCATCACTGGTTCTGCTGCTGCCATCATCATCATCATCATCATCATCATCATCATCATCCCCCATGGAAACAACACTGGGAATGAAAAATGACACAAGGCTGCCACTTAATGTGACTGCATCACTGCACGAAGGGGGGTGCAAAGCTCTTTTCTTTTCCTTCCATTAACCTTATTTTCTCACAGAAAAAGGACACAAACCTTTCAGTACCTCATCTGTTTTGGCAAGCCACTTAACTCTCTCCCACACAATTTTTTAGGATTTCATTAAGCATCTCTAAAATTTTCCAAAAATGCTTCTGTTTTCAGGGAAGACAAATGACCTCATAAAAATGGGGAAGAGGGATATTTCATCCAACTTTCCCCAGATTTAAGTCTTTTAACAGTAAGAGAATTTCTAGGGATAGCTTCCAGCAATTAAATCAGCAGTCAGTCACTAGATTACCTACACTGTTGAGATAATACAGTTTTCCTCATTAAAAAAAAAAAAGGTGGGGGGAGGACTGAATTGTTCAGAACATGAAAATCACTATAGCTGTCTGAGTGATAATTAAGATATTAACATTTCTCTGACAAGATGACAACCTAATTACCCTTGATAGAGTAAATCCACAATGCAGCTAAAAGAGCTATACAATTTTCAGACATGGAAATGTTTTTGGGTATTAAAGGAAAATCTATATTTTTTCAAAAAAGTTGGCAGGCAAAATCAAGTTGACCTGTAACAAATAAATATATAAAAAAATTAAAAGCTCTTCCATATGCTGTTTGCTCTGCCTATCCAAAGTTCCCCCAGTCCTCATATTCTAGATTTAAAATGGCACAGCAATATGATGTAAGGGCATTTAAAAAAAAAAGCCACATGCCTCCTGAAATAGTACAAGGCAAGATCACGCCACTCTGAATGTTGGGTTTCTTAAGCAGGAGAATTTTATTTCCAATTTCCTCGCTTTGCCCCCATTTCTGAAATTCTTCACTTTCTGTCTTAAGTCTCAAACACTTGAAGAAAATTCTGGGTCAGCTCCTCCTATGTTTTCAAACAATCATGGCATAAGCTCAAGTACACCAGATTAATATTCCACATTTGAAGATACACCCTAAATTTCATAAATGGTTTCAACACTGTTTTTAAAAAAAACTTTTTCCCATGCACTATGTTCTTGGAGTCTCTTTCACAGCTAGTATCTAAACTAAGGTGGGATACTGATGAACTACAGCTCCTGCCATTTCACCCATTGACCATGCTATGTATGACAAGAGATGGAACTGAACATCATGTCGAAAGTCACAGGTTTCCTAGCCCAATCTAAATGACATGGTCACCACCGGAGCTTATGACACATGGATGACTTCCCTCTTCAGTTTTTTGACTCACTTTTCACATTTCTGTTTCCACTGAAATCCAATATTTATTCATGTAACTATTAAGTGCTTGCCATCTGGATTCTGAAGCAAAGGGCATATTTTATGCAAGTAAACATAATGTCCAGTCTCAAAGAACAGTATGAATTGTAAAGAAGACTCTTGTTCTGTTTATTCTAAAGCTTAAGGCTGTGTTTAATCTTCAGGTTCTGAAAACAGCACTCATTTTCATCAAAGTTTCACATTATTACTACATCTTGGAGCCAGGAAATATGCACAGTAAAAAAGAAATGACATGCTAAGTAGTGTTTAAAAGGTTGCATTCTCTTTTCATAAAACGTTGCAGTCAAAATGTGATGGTTCCCTCAACATCATACATATATGAAAGCTGGAGGGTCAAAACACCATTCCTAGCTGGTGTGAAACCTAGACTCCAACAAGCTCTTCGAAGAATGGTAAGTAAACACTTTTAAATGCCTCCTTTAAGATGCAGGTGTGCAAATTATTTTGGATATAGACAGAAGTCGTGTTCTTGGTATCCCCACAACTGCTGTTAAACAACAGCCTCGCCTCAGTCCCCAGTATTTGTCACCTCATAAAAGCTTTATAAGCTGGAGAAAAGTTCCTTTTATTTTATTTTATTTTTGGCTGGTTCACTCGTGCTTAGCTCTTGAATCATAACTCCCCAGGACTGCTTCTTTTAAGCCATTACAAGAGAAATACCTGTTTTCCCACAGTACTAGGGCAACACTGCACAATTTGTAAAGATGGTAGGCTCAAACTGTGAAAGGATAGATTTTTTTTCCCTTGGTCATATCATCATACATTTCACAACACTGCAATACCAGAAATAGGGAGACCTCCAGAAAGAAGCAACAGCTGCTCAAGCAATGCAGCAGTAGGCACATATATAAGAAACATCCAAAAAGGGATGTCTCCCCATGCTCATATATTTTTTTCTTATTAATTTGCACACCTGCCCTAGACCTCCCCATGACCCACAGTAATAGTGTACTTTATATTCCTCATTAATTTGTACACCTGCCTCAGTTCAGTACTTGAGGAGTACGTGGGTTGCTTGCACAATAAATTTTCTCATGGAAAACTACAGTATTCTTACATACAAAATGTAATCATTTTAATCCCTTCAGCGATATTCTCTCCCTTATCAACATTTTTGAGAAACTGCCAAAATGAGACATAATGAGCTTGATCTTCCGCCAAAACTCAATCAGGCCTTTGCTTCCACAAGTGGAAATAAAACTGAATTTTTGTACTATGTAAGGGTAAAAGAAAGAAAAGCCATCTTCAAATATTGCATGTGATATTAAAATAAATTAATAATGTTTAAATGCATTTCTTTTGTGTGAGTTTCTGCCTGTATTGTATGTATTTGAAAAAAATATGAAAACTAGGGAAGCAAATTTAAATTCTAAGGGGTCAGGCACATAATTTAGGAAGACAATTATGGGACACTTGTTTTATTTATAAATCAAACATATATAATAGGGACGTAAATCTTTGCCTTTTTTATTCTCACACATGTGAATACATTTCAAACTTTTTGTCTCTGCTGATTGAGAATGTGAGAGTCTTTGCATATTTTTCAATATTTTTCATTTAGGATCAGATTTTTGCCCCCGCCCCCCAAAAGTGTGCACTTTTTTCTGCAACACTATTTATTTTTCACAAAGCATAGTTCTTTGGTTCCCCACTCCTAAAAAAAAAAACTTGTGCAAAAAAACTTCTTGTCATTGGCGGGGGGATGGATGGGCTACAGATTCCAATTTTGTAAGCAAAGAGATTTTGATGAAGGGGTTTACACTGTCAAAGAGTTTCATCAGGCAGTTTCCTTATTGTTGGTGAACTCTCTTTTTAATTCCACAACTCTCAATGGACACTTCTGTTCTTTCTGTGGCAGGAGTAGAACTCTCAGCAGAACATACTGGAATGCTGCTAGATATACTTAGAATGACGCTGTGTCAAGACTCATTGTTTTGACAAAGATTCTTCAGGGGATAGATACTGTATAGATACTGTAAAGATAGATACTTCCAAAGAAGATTCAACTCCATCTAAATCCCATCAAGCCTGATATAAATATTAGCCAGCCATATCAGAAGGTAACCATACAGTCCTCCTAGGTCAGCATCTGTAACAGATTACGTCTACTTGTCTGGTCCAAGGAAAGTGTCATTTTGTTTTTTTTTACAAGATCAGAATGTTAAGCTGAGGAAAGTGTACACATCTGCCACCTCATACATATTACCAACCTAGAATGTTCCAAGATGCTGGTGAAACATTTGTTTGGTTTTATCCTGGTTAGAATTGGTCGTGGGAACAGGAGAACCCATGGCAGAAGAATAAATATTACAGGAATTATTTTAGGTCTTTTGTACTCACTCTGCATCTTCAAGACTGAACTTGAAGCATGTGGTACCTTCCTGAGTGGCATCCACTTGCCCAATGTGGCCGACTCAAAGGAAAGATCCAACTGGCTGTAATTAATGATGTAATCATTGCAAAATATTTCAGGAAAACAAATTCCAAAGTCTAACAGTACAGACTGTGTTCATGTGCTCTTGGACAGACACTCTTTTACCCTAAGAAACAAGGTGAGGCCCGCCTGAAAGGAATATGTTGGAAGGGACAAGAAAGAAACAAACAAAAAATGATTACAGATCCAATTCATCTCTGTGGCAGGCCCATAACCCATCTTCAAATGCTCTGCAACATAAAATGTGTATGAAAAGACTTTTGTTAATGTTTGGAAAGGTGTGCTTGTGAGAAGATGGAACAAAAAGAAAAGACAACAAAAGCCAAAATGAAGAGCTGCAAATAGGTCCAATATGTGGGGAGGTAGGATGGAGAAGAGCCAGGTGAAAGTCCATGTTCTAAGCAGGGGGATCAGTAAGGTGAATCTGCATAGAAGGTTCATCAGCAATGTAAAAAGAAGAAAATTCAAGAGAGGATTAGTTTGAGGAAAGGAGCTAGAACAGATCATGGGGGTTCACTGAGCAACGGATGACTTTCTAGCTGTAGGCAAAGAATGCCTGGGTTCTCAAGAAGGTTTTGAGATTTATTTCCTCAAGAATATAATACACTCACCCTTGTATATATTTTGGAGTGTACAGAAAACTGTCATGTGCTTATTACTTCCTGGTGGTTCTTTTCTCAGAGTCTTGATCACCATTGCATCTTAGCAATATTTTCCTGGTATGCAGTAAGGAAACTGAGAATATAATCCTGCCTGCCTTACTCTGCATTTTCTTTGGACCTGAAACTGATCTGCATGTGAGATAAGACCTTTTCCATTCAGGATGTGGAATTTTTCCCCTAGAGAAATTTCATAGGCTCCTTCCATTTTAAGTTTAGGTGTTCTACTTTACTTTACTACTTTATTTAACCTTGATTTTTTTAACCTAATTTGATCATATCTTCCTTGGCTTACATTGAGCTGTTATGTGTGCAAATTTGAAGCTTAAAAGTAGTAGATAAGTACATGATGCTAATACAGAAGGAAGGCAGCTTCTCTTCTACATAGTCCTGGACATGAAAGGGAATGCATGTGTTCTTTTCTGAGATCCCCACCATAAAGACAGTTATTCTGACACTTTCCCTCAGCATACTTTGCAGCTCTTGAGGAAAAAACAATATTGTTTCTTACACTCCATTTCTTCAAATGAATTTCCAAACTGCAATATGCAAGCTGAACAGTTTTGCTCTTGAACATCTTTAATGATGCTTCAGCAGGAGATATTTTCAGAGGATTGTGTTGTACCAATAAGGCATTTCTGAACTGAATCTATACTGAAATGTGGCGAATTGTATCTTACGAAAAAAGCTTGTTTTTATTTTTTACCTAAAGTTGGTTATACCTTAGACTCTCTGTATTGACAAAACAAGTTGGTCATTACTGAAGTCTCATTTATTTCAATGGGACTAGACGATAACTTACTTTGGCTGGATCCAACCCATACAGAACCAAGAAGATATAATTGTGCATATGTGTGTATGCATGCACATGTACAGACAGAGAGACATGTGCACATGAACTGAAAACGCTTAGTCCTATTTCCCACAATTTTCTTGATCTCTAGCAGTTGTAACTGTGCTAATATGGCTTTTTATGCAACTAACATTACACTGAGTTTAGATATGAAAGAATATCTATTTTCACTTGAGACAATGAATTAGCATAAGGACTGTAATAATTTCATATTGTGTATCTGATCAACCCATCTAACTCAGCAAAACAGATTCTAACAGGTGCTAATGAAAATCTTTGACAGATCTCAAACAAAGTATTATGAAAAAGTGACTATTATTACTATTAACTAATGTATAATTACTTTATTGTGCTAACCACTGGACAGAACTTGGACCATCTCTGCCCAACTAAATTGCCTGCCCATACTACCGGGGGAAAAGTTAAGAGTCAATAACATGCAATGAGAATGGGATTTGGGCATTCTAGTAATGATGGAGGAAGTGGTAAGATGGGGCTAGGATTTAATTTTGTTCAGATTAAACTTTCACATCAGTTAGTGCCTGGAGTAATTCTCAGTTAAGTCAATCTGCCCATATTCACTTCAAGGGATGCTACATACAGTGAACAGCAGATATCATGTTCATTAAAACAGCTGGAAAAGAGGATTCAATATATGAACAATTATACACAACAAAATATCAAACATTTCTGACAAATTTCAAATCAATGCCATTAATGAGGTAGATCACATTCGAGTTGACACCTCAACAAAGAAGATATAATCATACAACTATTAGTTTAGTGACAGTTGATGTCTCTGTTCTAGATACACAAAGGATTAAAGCTGCACAGACAGTGCCCTCAGCTAAAACTGAACAAAACAAGACAAAACCAGGGGGTGTTATTATGATAACCTGCCAATTTCATACAATAACCCTTGCTTTCCCCAGATTTGATAGCACCCTTTGGTGTAAGCAAAAGGGGAAAAAATCTACTCTTTGTTTAGCTGATAGCACTGCAAATGCCATTGTTAATAGCTAGAGACTAATGGAAGGTTAACACACTCCAATGCTACATTGAGTAGTAACGCATGGTGTGGAAGCCATGAGATTAAAATGTCTTTTTCCACAGATAATGTATATCAATACAGTGATGTGATACTATCACACAGGAAGATCTCATATATCATTGTTTCAGCCATATCATTGCTGATTATTTACATACTTGCATTACTTATAACTGTTATCAATATTTAATTATATATCAACTGTTTCCAACTTTCAAAGGTGAACATAAGGTAAGTTTCATACTCAGTGAATCATATAATATTTCTTCAGAAATATTTTCAGAAGACACGTTGTGGCCAAATGTTCATGGTGTTGAATATCTGACCTATGGAGGAAAAAAAATCTTACCTGTGTCATTGCTTGAGATAGCAACAACAAACACTTTTATGTCAGGTCGATCTTCCAACCTGACATCAGCATCTGAAGTAGACGGAGGCTCTTCTTGAGACTCTAAAACCTCTGTGGGTGGTCCTGTAGGCTGTTCAACTGCAGTAACACTTGATGATGTAAAATACTCAGTATCAATTTCTGGTTCTATTGTTTTGCCTGTAAAATCATCATCTGAAGTAGTTTTAATGGGAGAAATCGATTCATCAATTACTAGAACATCTCTGCTTGTATCCTCATCTGGTTCCGTGTAAATTAAAGGTGGCTGTGTTTTGGTACTTAAAGGTTTCAGTGCTGAAGTTGGTAGAATTTTGTCTACTTCACCAACGGTACTGGTGGCTATGCCACTTATCACTGTTGGTTTACTTACTGCAAAATCTGGAAATAAAATTGGCTCTGTTTCTATGACTTCCTCTGTTGTTCCTGAGCCTTCTGGGCTATGAGTTGTGAGAGCTTCTACTTTCCCCATCTCAGTAGAAGGAATAAAAGTTTTTGTAGGAAACAGATCTATAAACTTGACTGTGGGTACTCCATCGTCACTTTCAGTACTTGGCTTTGTGGGAGGAACATCTGTTAGCTTCAGCTTTTGTTCAGTAGCATCATCTTTTTCAGGAAGCAATTCAGACTTTGTCACTGTTTCATAAACTGGAATTTTCACATCTGGGCCCACAGCTTTTGTACTTGCATATTTTTCTTCATCTGCAGATCCTTCAGGCACATCACGTTCTGAGGATGAAGGTAGCTTTGAAGGCATCACTGTCAAATCAGGAACAGTGGTTGATTTTTCCACAACTGGCTCTCTAGTAGTGGGTTCTTCAAAAACTGTTGAAACTTTCAATTGTGTTCCTGTGGCATCTGTATGAATAGTTACAGTAGTCATGTCTTTAGAAATTTTATCTCCTGAGGTCTCAGGAACTTGGGAAATGCCACGCTCTTTCTCTGATGTTGCACCAGGTGTTGCCATTACTGATGCATCTGTAAATACAACCTGGTCTATGCTTGTCATGTCTTCAGTGTGTAGTGCTGGGTAGATAGTTGTTGTTTCTCTGGAAATTCCTAAGTCTGGTTGCTGCTCAGGAGTACTCCCTTCAAAAGTCCAATCATATTTCTGATCTGCTGTTCCTTCAGTTTTCTTTTGCTGCATCCCAGATGTTGATGCTGTTACATCTCCATCTTCGGTAAAAACTTCTGCTACTGAACCATATGCTTCTGTGACAGTGGAAGTGGTACTTGTTAGTTCCACAGAGCCTGATTCAGATGTAGAGTCTGATGTTCTCCTTTCAACTGGTGACAAAGTTGGAATTAATCTTGAATCTAAATCAGTATGTGTTGCTGCATGTTCTTCTTTCAATTTCAACTCTGTTGAATCAGTGTGTACTATTTTAGTTCTATCTGTTACTGTAAACACAGGTGTTTTAGGGCTCTTTATATCTCCTGTAGTTGGTGGCCTTTTCCTTTCAAACAAGGTTGCTGTTTTATCTGGTCTAGCTGTAGCATTTTGCTCTAAGAATGCTTTTGACACTTTAACCACACCTGGTTCTGGAATGATGCTAGAGTCCTCTAGCCTGTGGTCAGGCATAACAACTTCATTGTCATCCTTGTCAGTTGGTTTTTGAAGATCCTTGAGCAGATCTTTTGGAATGACAACAGTTGTGAGTTTTACATCACTTTCTGCTTCCATTGATTTTTTTGTGGGTTGGATCCCAATATGTGTTTCTTCTTTTGTTAGTGTAACAGAAGTCTCTGTTTCTACAGTTTTGCTCAAGTCATTTCTCAGAGCATCTACTGAAGTCCTTATGGGCCCCACCTCTATTTGTTCAGTCTGACTTTCAGAACTTTCCTTGCTGAAGTAAGGGACACCTTGTGTAGGCATAGTCATTACTCTGTCACTTGGTACAGAATCTTGTTCAGTGATGTCTGAGAAATCAGAAAAGTCTGTAATAGTCTGAGGTAGTATGGTGGATAAACTAATGACCTTCGGTACCTTTTCTTCCTGTTTTACTTTTGTCACTTCTGCTGTGACTGAAGAAATGTGTGGATGAGGTGCAGCTTTAGAAGACATTGTCTTTAGTTCAGGAGGTCCACTTTCCAAAGGTATGGCTGGTTCAACAGATGAAGAATCAGATATATTCTCCTTCCCTATGCAAATCATAATTAGAAAAAGAATTCAAAATATTGGCAATCAAAAACTATAACTTCATTTAATTAAATTTAAAAGACACTTTTAGAAATAATGACAAACTGCATGTCCTTTATCTCTTGAGTATTAACTGTGTGTCCATAGGCCACAAAATGTATTTGCTAAGCATCTTTTAGGAGAACAACAAATATTAAGCTGGTTTAGTCTCATTTACTTCAGAAATAAAACAATTTAATTCTATTTATGTTCAAATGTGTTATTGGTTGGACTATTAATAAAATTTGGATCATAATATCAGAGAGGAATTAGCAACGAGGGTCCAGTTTTTGGAGGTGTGTGTATGTGTGTGTGTGTGCGCGCGTGTGTGTGTGTGTGTGTTTAAGCCCATAGCAGTGATTGCAAAGCAGGAACAGGCAAAGTATAACCCTCCAGATGTTCTGGGTCTGCATTTCCCATTATTTCTAGCCAGTCTGGTCAGTGGTGACAGATGGCAGTTGCAGCCCAACAACATCTGAAGGCTAGTTGCTGTCCATTCCTTTGTAAATTCTTGTGCCTCTATGCTCCCAACTTAAGGCACATCAGTGATGTAAATCCATATTCATATGCCTACAGGTGGTTGTTGTTGTTGTCCTTATTACTCCAAATCCTCTTTGAATATTTGCCATTGCACTAGGTAAGCTTGCCTGCCTGACTGGAAGCTAAAGTAACGAACATGGAACTAGAGGGCTGCTGAACCATGAAGATCATTGGGTGACCTTGAGTTTGTCATTATTTATCATCCAACTTATTGAATTGCTTAATGGATTTTAAAGAGAAAATTATGGGATGAAGCCATGTCTACTGTTTGGTTTCCTTTAGGGCAGGCAGATTACATATATGATAAATAAATGAAACAAATGGCTGTCTTTCAGATCTGTCCTAAGAAATTTTTGTGCCTGAGGCAGAATAGTGAATGGCTCATATACACTCACTCTCCCAAACTAAGTTGTTGTTGTTGTTGTGTGCCTTCAAGTCATTCCCAACCTATGGCAACCCTATCATGGGGTTTTCTAGGGTGCAGTGTGATGCACCCAAAGGCACCCAGTGGATTTCCATGACTAAGCGGGGAATCAAACCTTGGTCTCTAGGGTCATAGTCCAGGTGTGCAGCCAAATTATTTGGCAGCTGAAAAAGATAATCACCCAAGTGACAATGCTGTGGGGTTGCCAGGTTAAATAAGGAACAGGGTTCCTGTACTTTTAATAATTGTGTAAAGTAGGGAATTTCAGCAAGTGTTCCTTACATGGCAAGCAACAACAGCTGAAATTCCCTTTTCTGCACAACTATAAAGGTACAGAAGCCTTGTCCTTTATTTCATTGGCCAACCCTACTCTGCTGTCAGAAAAAAAAATACAACAACAATTTGCTTCACTTTTATATCACCTCAAGTAAGTTGGTTGAGGTGATCACCTCACACTGTTTAAAGACAGGGCTACCCCTGTCCATAACTCTTTTTTTTTTTTTTTTGGCGCAATGACTCTAATACTTAATGACTTAGAATTATTACACTAACACTGTAACAATTATTACTGCTATCATATCTTAATTCACATATCTTCTGCGTTGTTTATGTTATATGATGTGAGTGCTCAAGGGGACAATATAGGATAGGTTACATTCTGCTTTTCCCCAAATGGATCTTTTTTCATCTTACTCATTTTCATTTTTGGAATCTGGCCTGACCATTCCACTACATTTTTCATCTCACTTAGAGCATTGATATTTACTCTGTTTGGGGATTAAACAGCCAATATGGATCAACCTCTGACCCACAGAGATTTTCTTAGACCTTTATGCTCAGTCTAAGAAACTCTAGGATGGTTCTGGTTACATGGGGACATTCAGTGATGAAGCTTACATTCATGTCCACTTGTTACCCATTTAGTCCTACGTATATGCAGACAAATGCCTGAAAAGATGAATAGATAACTCACATGTATACACTTTGTAGTAGTATTCAAAGTTAGTCTGATTTAGCACAAAAAGACATAAGTAGTAAAGTTAGTCACATCTAGTCAGAGCTTGGACAAGGTTTTTTTTTGGCAATAACTCTGAGAATTCCCTAGCCTGTGTGGCCAGTGACCATGGTGGGGGATAATGGGACTCCTCTAATTTCTGCTAGTAATTGTATATTGTCATGTAGTTCAAAAATTTACTGAAAAATGACAAAAAATGTTTCTAAGAAGACATAAAAGAAATCTAGAAGTATCTTTGTAACTAGTTGGGAAGAAGAAATTTCTAGCATAAGCTTTCATGAACTCAGTCCACCTCACCAGGTGCCTCAAAAGTACGGTCACTGATGGCTATTACAAACTTGGAAATATTGTGGAGACTTGGAGAGCACTGCTTTGTCAAAGCCTCCAAATATATAACAGATCTATAACAGAAAAAGAATGGGAGGCTGATTTGGTGTTTTGGTTCCCCAAAAATCTTGTTCCATAGAACCAAAAGGAACCCTCTTCATGATCAGGATAAGTGCCTATGGGTAAGTGTCTTGTTCTAAATAAGACAAGGGAGGTAGAAGGCAGCCATGTCTGGAAAGTTACATATAAAAGATAAAATAAATAGCAGGAAGGTTAGCTTGTATGGTTCTTCTTGATTGGAAAATGCTAGGAACTATAATCAAAAAGGAACATTATTTCAATAACTCCCTTTCTTGGTTGATGTGCAGTTCATAGTAAGGTTTCCCAGAGTTTAGAAAAATTACTGGAATTGGACTACAAGTCCCAGATTCCCCCAGCATAATAGATTCAAGATTATGGATTTGTAGTCTAAAAAAACAATGTTTCCAAGCTTTGCTTATTTGTTCTACCAAATTTAGTCACACAACACTAAATGCAAGATTTAAAACCATTCCACTAAAAGCACAAATGTGGACAACAGAACATATTTAACTCCACAACCTTTTGGCTAAGCATTAATCCTAAATCAAGTTCCATGGGTGAACTATTAATCAAATTCGGAGTAAGATAGTAGATGAGAATTTAATAGGGTCCTGTTTTATTTACAGCCCACTTTTCTTCTAAATTAGCACAAACTTTTTTTTAAAAAAAATGCCAAAGTCCTGTAGAACAGAAGAGAGTAACAAGACTAATTTATTTCTAATTAAAAATGGAGTTCATTAGTATTAGAAAATTACCTTATTATTTGAGCAAGTAAATCAAATTATTCAAAAATATAAGTGTATATTTGGCTTTTGAAACAAGAGACAGAAGATGAGCCTGTAAAAGAGAATATGGTAAGGTAAGCCCAAAATTTTGGGCATAATCTCCAGATGGAGGCAGGGAAAAATGTGGTCCAAAGACATAAAATTTACTACGCACAGTATTTAAAGGAAAACCTCAATAAGTTGATGTATAGATGGTATCTAACCCCAAATAAGTTGTTGAAAACATCCTGAATGTTACAAGCCAATGTTCAGGATGTCAAAATAAGGAGGGCTTCCTTTTTTCACATCTGGTAGACAAAAAGTTACTGGTCTAAGTTACTGGTCTAAGATTTATGTTTTAATCCAAAACATTTAAAGATAGATTTTGTAATGTTACCAGAAATGTTTTTGTTGGGCATTGCAGAGAAAAAAAATTAGACTGTATCTGGACTATTCCTTTGATACATGACAATGGCTGCAAGAACACTGAAAACAGACTGAAGCACTGGCGATGGAAGAATAGATTGTTAAGACTGCTGAGTTAGCCCAAATGGCCAAATTAATTCGAGCTCTAAAGGATAAGCCAATTGAAGACTTTTTGAAATAATGAAAACTGTTCATGGATTTTTTGAACAATAATCTGTGGTTGTTGTTGTTAGTAATTTTAGTAGGATTATTTAGCTGGACCTGTAGTGGTGGAATATTTTTTCTTTTTTCTTTTTCTTTTTATTACGATCAGTATTGAGGGGGCACAGCCCTACTATGTATTAATGTCTTTTTCCCTCTCCTTTTCTTTTTTTCCCCTTTTTCTCACTTTTTTTTCATTTATTTTTTGAATGTATGTAAGTTGATTATGAATTAGATTATGTTAAAAATTAAAAAAATAAAAAGAATATGTTTTACAGACCCAAGATTTCATATTTCTTGCTTAATATGGTATATTAACTCCCATACTTTATGAATTAGAACCAATTAGAGGAAGGGAGGGATAAAATGAGCCAGATTCCAGTTAAGCACAACAAACAAATGTTTCAGCATTCCAGGATCCAAGCTTTCCTAATAATATTTGGCCAGAAGAGAATTCAGTTCATTTCTAGCTCTCTGGCCAAATGTTCAAGCTGATTTTTCTCAATTTGCAATGAGATTCAATCCAGAATCATTTCACCATTATTACACACTGCTTTACCACCAACACGGTTCAGAAATTATGGATCTTTATGTCTGTGAACTGAAGCTTTGAAAAGAAAACAAGGACTGAGATTAAATCCACTACAGTTTATCTGCATTTTGCATAAAAAATGACCCACCCAGAGGAGATTTTTTCTTTTTTAAAAATATATTGTTCAGGCTCTCGCTCTCTCTCTCTCTCTCTCCCCCTCCCTCCCTCCCTCTCTCTCTCTTTCCAGATGGTTTTCATTACTAAACTCCTTGAGTCATGTGTTCAATAGGATATCTTCTTTGTGCTGCTTCTGATGCAAGACATGAGGCAGTTTTTCCTAATAAAAATATCCACATCTAATACAGCTAGAAAGCAAATTATCTCACCAACAGCTGTTTACATCAAAGTCAATCCTGCATTGTAAAAAATGTGTTCTTTTACATTCTGCACAACTGAATCAAGTCGATTTGGAATGAAGTCTTTTGGATCTGGAATAAGCGTCCACAATTTTTTAAAAAAATCCTCCACATATTTTTGCTTGTATTTACAGTCATCCCTCCACATTTCCTAGAGTTAAGGACACAGGACTCCTGTGAAAGTGAAAAAAATGTGAATAATTCTAGGCCCTACCAACCATATTTAACACACAAAAATGTATGATCACAATATTCAACCCACCATGGATCACTTTGAGGCATCAGGGTTCCTTCACAAAGCAGAAGTAGATGGTTGGTGGGGCTTACTGCCACCTCCACTGCTGCCCCACACCATTTTTAATAGGGGCTTACAAGCCTCGTTTGCAGTTTTTCAGTCTCATGAGGCTTGCAGTCCCTATTAAAAACAGCATAGGGAGGCAGCAGAGGTGAAAGCAAATAATCTGTGAATAATCAAATCCGCAAAAGTGAAACCCACAAATGTGGAGGTCTGACTGTACATTGGAATAAAGTTCCATCTTTCGATACTTTTTTTAAAAAAATATGAATAACATAATGATTGAAGATAATGGGTTGAATCTAAATGCAGTCACACTAAGAACAGACCAAATGAAATTAGAGGTATTGAAGTTACTCTTGACTAACTTAAGTCCCATTGATCTCAGTAGTTCTGTTCTAAGCTTTTATATTCTTGAAATTTTGATTTTGATTTCAGAGAATTCAGCCCTAGAATATATAGGTCACAGAACAGTGTGAATAAAACAGTTCCTACCAGTATGTATGCTACAGAGTAACAGACCTTGTAAATTTACTTTTAGGAACAGTGGTTAAAATAAAATGCTGAAACCATCTAAAACTATGAAGTGGGAGCACGAGGATCTGGGAGCCACTGTGCAGTTACAGATAACATTAGCATTCATGATCTCCTTAAAAGTAACTTTTCACACCCTGTTACTTCCAGATGAAACCAATATAGAACACCTGTGGCATTGATTTCATTGAAGTATTTAGAAAAATTCACCTAAAAAGTCAGGTCACATGTAATTAACAGTGAGGCCTATATTGTTCTATATAATAATAATAATAATAATAATAATAATAATAATAATAGTAGTAGTAGTAGTAGTAGTAGTACTAGTAGTAGTAGTAGTAGTAGTACTAGTAGTAGTAGTAGTAGTAATAGTAATAATAAAAAACAATCTTGGTCAAGATATTTAGAAACTTTTTTTCCACTTACGCTAGCCCTCTGCCAGTGAATTAAGATGTATAGAACCAATACTGTTTTAGATGTAACCACCACCAAAACTGGATGCACTTTTCCTAATAATACTGTTTGGCTTTCCTTTTATTTATGTCTTACTGATGCTGCAAAAACCATAGAATTCCCTCTGTAGGAAAACTAACAAGTCCAGTTTCATCCAAGGTGGAATTGTCCAGAGAAGGTGACCAAAATGGTGAAGGGTCTGGAAGCCATGCCCTATGAGTAACAGTTTAGGGAGCTGGGTATGTTTAGTCTGCAGAAGAGAAGGTTTAAGAGGGGACATGATAGCCATGTTTAAATATCTGAAAGGATGTTACATTGAAGAGAGAATGGGCTTGTTTTCCACTGCTTCAGAGACTAGGACAAAGAGCAATGGATTCAAACTACAGGAAAAGAGATTCCATCTGAACCTCAGAAAGAACTTCCTAACAGTCAGAGTTGTCCAGCAGTGGAATATGTTGCCTCAGAGTGTGGTAGCGTCTCCTTCTTTGGAGGTTTTTAAACAGAGGCTGGATGGCCATCTGTTGGGAGTACTTTGATGTGTGTTCCTGCTTGGCAGGGGGTAGGACTGGATGCCCCCTGTGATTTCTTCCAACTCTATTATGCTTTGATTCTATGATCTGTGAAGACCTAGGAACACAGGAAGATGCCAAGGCTGAACAATTTACTGTCTAATTTACTGTTGGAAGTCGCCTTGGGTCCCATTTTGGGAGAATACAAATGGTATACAAATATAATAAACAAACCAACAAACTTTGTGGGGGGCTTCACAAACCCCAAAAGTGGGGCTCAGGGGCCATACAAAGCTTGTAGGTTGTACTCCTCCTCTCCTCAGTCTGTCACTTAACTAGGGGTGAAAAGAATTGCTGCTCATATCTGATCTAACACTCACTGGTAATAGGTCTCCAGAAAGGTTTTTCCAACCCTATCTTGAAACACCAGAGCTCAAGCTCTGTCCTTGGGCATGGGTAGCATGTGCTTTATTGCTATGCCATGGCCCTCTCCTGATGTTCTTTAGTTCACCAAGCTTTGTGAGGTCTTGGTTGGTTTGTTTCTATTTTATTATGAGATTGACTAACAGTGTTTATTAGGGGTTTCTTGTAAGCCACTTGGGGGGCCCTTGTGGCTGAAAACTACCCACGTTAAAAACCCTAAGTAATTTTTAAAAATATAGAAGAACCTCTTCAGTATTCTGCATTTGGCCAAAGGTTATAAACACAGGGGACTGCTGTTGAATTCATTGGGGGTTAAATCTCAAGAAGGGTTGAGAAATATTTCAAAATATTGCTATGTCTGGCTATAAAACCAGGATCCATTAAGAACATTAAGAATCAGGATTCGCTAGTTATTTGTCTTTAATTCTTTTCTTTGATGCTTCCTTTTGATACACAGACTTTTAAAATATATGCATAATTAAGTCTGTGCCCTTCTGAAATTTTGAATCATAAGGATTTTAGCCATTAGAATATAGGTTTGAATTTTTAAGAATGAAAAAAAAAACCTGTTCATATTATAAGCAAAGGATGACGACGACAACAACAACAAAAGAAGCTGAAGTGTCTGAGCTTGACGAACTAGTTCTCATTGTCTGAATTATACCACGTGAATTATAACATCTGAAGCCATCCTGGTTACACTCTTGTTTCCTCAACTATAGGACTCTCTGTCCAGGAAAAGTCATTTGGATACCCTCCACATTGGTTTTCAGGCAGTAAACAAAAATCTTTGTATCAAGGGGCTTTTACTCAATTTAGATTTTCAGCTAAAGTCTTTTATTTCTTCATTGAATGTTTCCATTTTATGTCTGGTATCAATTGAATGTATGTGATTGCCCTTAACTGCAAACTGTTCATGAAGCCTTAATGTGGAGCAGTACATAAATTTAATTATACGTTGATACATACACACCCCTAAGAAAGAGTAAGCACAGTGTAGTGGTTTAACTGTTGGACTAGGGCTGCATATAACTAGCGTTTAAATGCAAATGCCTGCTCAGCCATGGAAACCCACTGGATGACCTTGGAACAGTCACACTCTCTCAGCATCAGGGGAAGGCAATGGTAAACCTGAAACCCTGTGGTAGGTCACTGTAAGTCAGAATCAACTTGAAGGCATGTAACAACAAAAAATTAGTTGGGATAGCTCCATCTCACAGTTGCATCTGGAGTCCACAGATTACTAGATTACATATCTACAGAAACAAGAAGTACATGCACAAATAATTGATATTATCTGTGCTACTAAAAATCAGAAACCATTGTCTTCCTCTTGACATAAGAAGTTGACTTATACTAGATTACACCATTGCTCCATCTAGTCCAGCTTTGTCAAGTCTGACTACTGCAATTTTCTAGGGTTTCAGAGAGGAGTCTTTCATAGCCCTATCTGGAGATGCTAAATAATGAATCTCAGAGTCTCTGGATATATACAGAACATGTGGTCTGCTACTGAATTATAGATCTTTACCTTGTACAACTTACTACCAGATGCTTGAAACTAGCAACAAGAAGTTAGATATTAACATTGATTGCATTTTAAGACCATCTTTGAAATGGTCCTTCTGATCACTGTGACCTAAGCAGGAGGTCAGAAGTCCCTGAGTCCCACTTGATGGAGGACAGACTCTTTATTTGAACAACTGGCAGAAGACAGTCCTCTGCGCAGAAGAGCCCTGGTGGCACAGTGGTTAAATGCTGGTACTGCAGCCACAACACTGCGAGTTCAATCCTGAGGGTTCCAACTTGACTCAAGCCTTCCATCCTTCTGTAGGTTGGTAAAATGAGTACCCAACTTGTTAGCTAACACATTGTAAACCACTTAGGAAGTGCTTAACATTGATAAGCGCTATAGAAATGTAACTGCTATTGCTGCTACTGCTATACAAAGGAATCTTCTGTTAAAAGGACTATCCAATCCAAATCACAGTAAGGACTTTAGTTGTGCATCAACATTTAATGGCAGATCTGGACAGCAGATTAAGCAGACACACATCTTCCCTTGTCACAATATTCCCCCTCTAATCACTAGACTTTGCCACTGTGGTGACATGTACTGTATACATTCTAGTAATTATCTCTTTATGTGACAGCCAACATGGTATAGCAGCCTGAGTAGACTAGGACACTGTGAGATCAGAGTTCAAATTCCCATATGGCCATGGAAACTTGTTGGGCAAGTTATACTCTCTCAGCCTCAGAAAAAGGCAAGGGCAAACACCTTCTGAATCCTGCCAAGAAAACCCCATGAGAAATTCACCTTAGAATCACTGTAAGTCAGGAATGACTTAAAAGTACATAACAAAACTATCTCTAGATTTGTGCCTGTAGCTATAAATTAGTGTATATTTTTTTTAATACACATCTGTTATCAACTTCAGTCCTCTTTTTGGGAATGATAAATTTGCTTTTCTTTGTCATGCATAAGTGACCATCCTAGTTTGACCTAGCATGCCCTTGTGTTTTTGTGAGGACGCCATCAAGAAATGCAGTTAAGTCATAGGAATACAACCCTGGGGAACAGGGAAGGGACTGCAGTAAGAAAAGAACTTATATCGCCAGTCTTTGTGAGGAAGTTTTAACAGAGGAAATAATATTGGACTAACAGAGCGACCCATGAAAAATTGCGGTTACTTCATTAGGTTTTGACAATGTCAGTGAGATGGTGGTAAAGAAATCAGCCCATAACCAACAATGAAATCAAAACAGATTACTGGTATTTTGAAAACCCATGTGTTTTTTGAAGAAAAGATCCACAATCAACATAGGCCATTTCCACACAGGGTATTAGAAATGGTGCAGTCTGTCCTCCAGGCAGGACGTCCGCACCTGGGAGCAGACTGGGTCCAGACTACTTAGTGTAGTTCCGCACCTCAGCCCACTCCAGAATGACCCCAAGTGGTCGCCCAGCGTACTTTTGAAAAACCTGTTTCTTGCTGTTTTTCAAAAGCACGGAGCACGCCAGTGCGGGACTGCTCCCTTGTGCAGATTTGCAGGCTCGCACCAATGCGAGCCTGCAATCTGCCAGGGGCGGGCTTTAGGCTGGCGAGCTTCAGCGGTTCAGCGGTTCCTATGAGACCCTCGACCAACCAGAAGCCGCCATTTTCGTTCCCGAAGCAGTGCAGAGTGACGAGCACGCACTGCTCCGGAGCAGCCTGGACCGGACCGGGGAGCCAAAAGACCTCGTAAGTAGCGTCACGGGGCGATTCCCTCGCCACGTGTGGAAATGACCATAATTTTGGTCAGGGCTTTGGGCTTCAGTTTTAAGAATAAAAAGTGTAAAAGAACAAAATAATATGTGTACTTGTTCGGTCTTGGCACGAGGCTTTAAGTGCCCAACACCTCCAAACTGCTTTTTAACTGACTCTCCTCAAAAACAAAAAAGAAAACTGGTGGTCCATGAAGAAGAAAAATTAATACTGAAATAAGGGCATAAAGAAAAATTAAGAAGGCTTGCACACCTGGTACATATTGATGGAGAAACCAAAGGTTCAGGTTTACTATTCTGAAAGGGTTGTGTTTTTGTTTTGCCAAAACATATAGATTCTGTACTCTGACTGTGAAATCAAACTAAGAGAAAACTTGAATGTAACACTCCACTATAGTTAAGTTATATCCTAAGTAATAACCAGAAGCACAAACATGCATGTGAAACTATTGAGGCCAGCACACAGTCAAGCATATGATGCCATTAAGATCCACGGAAAAGAGTTTCTAAAGTGGGGCAGTTAAAGGTGGTCTTCAAGGTTGTCTTCTGGCCCTCCTCTTCTCCTCAGACTCCCCAGATCCCTCTCCCTTTTTCCTTTTTCTTTTTTTTTTCTGGCCAAAAAGAGTGAATTGCCTCTCCTGGAATGAGGGTTGCAGAGTCCTCCTGTACTTTTCACACTGTTTAGATTAACTTTTTGAAGAACAAAAAAAAAAAAGGTGAGTCATAAGGATTTTGTTTTCCTAGATATATCTGTATCTAGGCATAACTAATTTTAAACTGTGCATTCTTCTCCAAAGAAATGTTTTAGTCACAAACAACTTTAAGCACAGATGCAAGGAAAATGCTGTCTGCTTTGCTGACAACAATGTTTGTTTGTTTTAAATAATTATTAAGGCAGATGCCTTTTCTGGCAAAAAGCTATTGCTTTGCTGGATGTAAAAACACCAGCATCGGTTGAGTTTGCTTCTAAGAAGTCTAATTCACTCCTCTGCTCTTCCTTCAATTACCACCAGTCCAGAACACCTCCTCTTCATTTCCTGGCTTTGTTGATAGTGACACTGAAATGCAGCTCTTTACATGACTGGATCCAGAATAGGATAACTCCCCAAGTAAAAAGGTAGGACTTGAGCCCACCACATTATAGTAAATATATAACATGTGTCTTAGAAGTACAAAGGTTGAGTAAATGAGAACTTCCCCTGCTCCAAGGCGAGGGGCAAAGGGACACGGTTAAAGGGTGACATCATTCCTTTTTACTGTATGAACATCTGTTCCACAGACTTCAGGCACTGCACTATCTAGATATCTTAGCTAGATTTTGCTTTTCCTGGAGTTCTTTTCTATTCCTACACCCATTCCGACAATTAACAGACTCTAACATGTTAGAAATGGTTGTAAGTATAAACTATGTGTTGTTTTTTAAAAATTTCAAATGCATTCTTTACAAGAGTAGTTGCTTTTTTCAACCCATTGAGTACAGGGCTGGGAAGGAAGTGTAACAATTTCAGAATAATGTGTCAGACTATAACTGAATGAGAACTACTAAGGGATCAGGAGAAGGATTTTTGAAGGATTGGAGCCATCAGTCATGGACCTGGGAACCAGAAACACTCACAGATCAGGTAAAGTTCATAAAGTTTATTTAGAATAGGAGTAACAAAGGCAAAATGAAAGAAGATAGATAATAGAGCACCAATCACACCAAGGTACTGTAACTACTGACAGAGTTAGCTACTGACAATGGAGGGTCTCTTGGAACCAAATCTGAAGCATACCTAATTTGCAAAAATCTTAGAGGTATGTCTCAAAGACAACACCCTGGGGAGTTAGAATACTGAACATAATACTCAACAACATTATTGATATCATTTTAAAAGCTACAGAGAAATGATATCATTTTAATCAAGACAGGGAGCAATAGATTCAAACTACAGGAAAATAGATTCCATCTAAACATTAGGAAGAACTTCCTGACAGTAAAAGCTGTTCAACAGTGGAATACACTGCCTCTGAGTCTGGTGGGGTCTCTTTCTTCAGAGGTTTTGAAACAGAGGCTGGATGGCCATCTGTCAGGAGTGCTGTGATTGTGTATTTAATCAAAGTGCATGGCAGGGTGTAGACTGGATGGCCCTTGTGGTGTCTTCTAACTCTATGATTCTATGATAACTCTACGATAAAATCTAATAAATCTGTTAAAATCTGTATGATACCTGATCCATCCCAATAACACTCTTCACATGTTATGATGGATGATATCTCCACTCTGGCTAGTAGTTTTGCAAGGATTACAATAACTTATAGCAAAGCTCTGGTCACTACTTTTGCTTTGCTGCATTGGCTCAGCAAATATGTCTCCATCAAAATGGCCTCTCCAGAACTTTGAAATAATTTTCCTCTTACGAATAACCCAAAAATAGAAAAGGCAGAGGCTGTGCAAGTATCTACAGCCATCTGATCAGCAGATTTAACATTTCTCTTATATAGATTATTGGCCTTTTAATCAGACTTGTCAACTTAGGTTGCCAAGGTTTATAGCTTTAAAAAGCCCTCTAATTTTGCTTTTTAGATAACAACTCCCAGAATCTGTCTGGGATATTCAGAAAGTTGCAGCCCCAAAAACTATTTTTTTTTTCAACTCATTGGAGAAGGCTACTTTCTCTCTCCCTCTCTCTGTCTCTCTGTCTCTCTCTCTCACACACACGCACACACACACACACACAGATGCACACACAGATGATTCTCACAGGCTCATAAATTCAAGTATATCTCTGTCCCTGCAAAATACAGCTCTATTGACTGACACTGGTCAATACCAGATTTCAGGAAAGTTACTTTTTTTATTACAGTTCTCATTATCTCCCAGAATCTGGGAGCCGTAGTTCAAAAATATAATTTTCTAAGCTTGTTATATAAAACTACTTGTAAAGTAAGGATGACTCTCACTGGGTCATAAATTCAAGTGTATTTCAGTCCCTGGAACAAGAGAACAGAAAGCTTGAATTCTGCGTACTTTAGAAAGTGGAGGCAGGGGTTACAGAAGTGTTTATAGGCATGCATGTTAACTGAAGAACAGCTTGTCATGAAATAACAGTTTAGCCCCATATGACGATCATTTCTGTCTTTGTAGAATCAAAGTAGTCAAAATTTTGGGTTGTGTCTTTTTTAATGTAGTTTTTATAGAGTGGAATGTAGCAGTTTACTTGGCCTTTTTATAAGGAAACGCCCTGGAGATTCATTGCAATAGTAGCTGGAATATTGCATGGCTGATAGAAATCAGAGAGCAACAGAGCCAGCTAAATAAATAAATAAATAAATAAGGCTAGGTTCCTCTTCTCCACTCAAAGGGTTGATAAGCAGATACTTTTATTTCAATCTCAATTTGTATTTCATGTTTTTATCATTTGTATCATGGTGTATTTATAAGTATGTACGTTTCAATGACCGTGTTTTTATTATCGCTTGTTTTGTTTAATTGGTCTTTGACTATATAATAAATAACAGACTGGACCACTGAGCAAACTGAGTCTTCTGCTGAAGATTATTCTCATGCAAGCAGGTTCCCTGTACTATTTTCTGGCAAGGCATCGACACTGTGCCCACACAGCAGTTTAGGTACCAAGTTTGGCACATTAACAGGTTATTTCCATTCACTGGATGGCTAAGGCATTGATTTCAAATGTCTGCCCTTATGTTTCTGGCTGGGAAACATGGGAGAGATAGGGAAAAAAAAGGAGGAGGGGAATGGAAAACTGTACGTGGGTACAAAGGAGAAGATTCAACATCTAGCTCCTAATTCAAGGAAACTAATGTTTGCAGCTAGACCTGTTTCTATCAAATATTTGTATGATATGTGCAATGTTTGAGAACATGTGACCCTGCAAATGTTTTGGTGCAAATTGTAATCTTGTATTATCAGCCATATTGACTAAGGCTTCAGGGAGTAGAAAACATATGGAGGACCCAAAATTCTCCAGCTCAGTCTGAACAGTCATCAGGAATAGCTCCTAGAATTTCCCTGGGACTCCAAAGGAAGTGATGGTTCAGTCAAGCTTATGTGATCTGAAATCCAGCCCAGGTAAACTGTAGGTAGCTCCTGGGCAGCTGATATAATGAGTGTTCCCAGTGGTGAGACATCAGATATTAGAGAGGAAAACTTGATATATCATCCTGCCCTTCCTTTCTCCAGTGAAAAGTACCTGTGGGCTATTATGCTGTGAACAACCATAGCTCCCACATTGGGAGGAAGGTAGGATACACATTAAACAAGTGAATGAATTTCAAATGATCTCCTTGTTTGATGTACGAAGTTCTGTCATGAGCCATTTTTATCATAAGTTAGTTAACCAAGACTATATGATTTTAAAAAGAGACAGGGGGTTAAAAACATCCAATGTGCTTACTTTTAAAGCAGTAGGCATCAAATCTGCTGTCTGGGTAAGGAAATCCGGTTTGATTCTCATAGCGATACAGAGTTCGCACTCCAAGTAAACCTCCACCACACTGGACTCTTGCCACAGAAACAGGGTAACGCACACTGCCGTCAGCCAACCAGCCATAGTCACATTGGTCAAAGCCTTCCCTCCAGGCAGCATGGAGCTCACCAACTGTAGCCAGAACTGCATCTTGTTTCTTACACTGATGTACGGCTTCTTCAAACGTTAGCTTGTTCGGAAAAGTTATATGGAAGACATCACCTATAAGGATGAAAACAAATGGTACATTTACTTCTTTGCAATCACCAAAGCATGTAGTTGTGTCACTTGCTTAAAATGGCTCAAATGGAAAATTCAGTTTCCATAATTCTTAGAAGAATGAAATGATTTTTTTAAAAACTTCTGTTACAATTTCTAAGTTTTGATATAAACTGCCATGAGCATTCCATGTAACAATTACATAGGATAATGTCCTTGACTTGGAAGTAGTAATTTGCTTCCGCAATTTGCTGTGATACTGACTTGCTCTTTGGATCTTCCTGATCTAATCTGATAAATTCCTTCCCACATCAAAACATCCCTACTCTCTATAATTTCTTTGCCTGTTCTACCAGCTTTCTTAACTTTTGGGCTTAAATGCTTCATCTTCATGTCTAAACAGATCTAATTTCTGACAACCAAATCCAGTTATATATTACCCAATCTGTCTATACACCTATGCATCATAAGGCTTGTTCTCCTTCTCTCCCCCATCCTTTCTCAGTCCCATTTTAGCCTCCATCTTGGTCAGTGGGTTGCTCAAATGTCACTAGCAGAGATCTTTTTTCTGGGGAAGCATACTACTGGGGCACATGCAATATACAAGCCCTCCCTCTGCACACCCTGTACCCTGTCTAGTCATTTTGCTAACATAAGAGACTAGATAATATGCATTGCTACTGACAAGTAGTTCCTTGGAATAAATTCCTTTGCCAAATAACAACGCACAGTTATATTACCATACAGTCATAATTCAGTGAGGAATAACTTCAGGTTTTTTTGTAGGATAGCTGTAATGGTTTTAGTTACTTTCATAGACAGTTAAGCATGACTGCACTAAGTACTGAAAAAAGGAATATCATCTGATTCAAGTGATGAGTCATGCTGCTGTCTTGCGTTGTTTTCTGTTATAAGTACTGAGGCAAAGACAAGATGGGAGCGTCTTTTGTACCATGGACTAATGGATTGCTACATTGTGATGCCTTTTCAATTCATCAGAAGCCAACTATTCTAGTTATTGTCAGAAACAGGAAACTCAATCTTACTTTTGAAAAGTGTAATTATAATGGCAACTAATTATTGTGGCAGCTCTTGGAACTAGACTTGAATTTTCATATCAATTACACTTAAAATGTAAATTTCCAAGCCTTGGAAATGGCAAGATAGCCACACTTTGCTTCAGTGGCTGAGCTGGAGATTTGCTTATCTCAAAGGATATTATGGATAACAAGGAAACCAATCAGGTAAGCGTTTATGCACTTAATGCCAAAGATTCTGGGATTCCCTGCCAGAGCACCGGACTGTGCAGTACATACAATTTGTACCCCAAATAATAGGATATTATTTACATATATGGAAAAAGCACAGCAGACCTTTCCAAAAACCCAATGAAAATGCCAAGAAAACCAGCAGTATATTTACATTACCATTCCACTGAGTATTTTGTAAAGATTTATGCAAATATGAATGTGCTTAATGTTAATGTGTCAAGTTTTGACAATCAGGCCAAGGGATTACACAATACCATGCTGAAATTTCTTATTTTAAAAAAGCGTCAATGAGACTAACAGCACTGTAATTTAATATGAATTGTCAAAAACAGGTAATACAGCTATAAATGTACCATCTACTTTGCAGTGAAACTACAAATGCACATATCACTACACATGTGTCTCATTTTTAATCCCATCTGCTCCGCAAGTGCTGCATCAGCCATTATAACACGTTCAACAAAACAGACTTTCAGGGAGGATGGTCTTAGTATGAAACAATTCTCTTCAATTTTGCAGAGTTACAATGAAAAAAATTTTTCATTTACTTCAAGAAATATGTATGAAAATGTTTAGGTAATAAAAATCATTACCTCTTAATTTTGACTAACACTGGTAAAGTTGACTGGTTTTGGAGATCCTCCATGTCTCATGAAATGTTTTTGCTATGGTTAAAGGACACAATAGAGAGACAGTAAAATACACCCAAGCGTGAGTCCTAGAGAAAATTATTTATGCCAAAATCATGTTGGCTTATAGGTGAAGATGGCCATAGTAAAGAGGTAAGATATATTGTGGTTGCAGTAGCAGCAAGGAAAAGATGACAATGTCAGCAGTAGTGGCCACAAAAAACAGTGAGCGTTGGATCTGAGCTGCCTGTTTTTGAATGCCTAGCTTCCAGGTCATAGGTTCTAGATAAGACACTCTGAGGCAGGTAGTGTCATGCCCCATTCCAGGACCTAGATAGGACCCTTCCCAACAGCTACACCCTAGAGACATGAGAGGGACAGTACTCACAATACCCAATGTACATGGAAAACTGAGACCCCAGGAGTCTGGCAGTGTTTATATAATACAGACCAACTAATTAGGTCCTCAGCTGGGTAAGACTCTGAGCTTATATAACAAGAAGCCAGAATTGGAGGAAGCTGTTATAGCCAACTGATCCTATCAGTCGTAGCAGCCCAGCTTACTCCTGAATTCCTTGTGTCTGCTCCTAGAACCCTTAACCTTCGCCTGGACTATCGATTTTGCCATTGGACTCTCTCTCTCTGGACTTCCAGTAACCTCAGACTCTGTCTTTCTAAACCTACTGAGAACTCGGACTGCAAAACAACTAAGACAAACTTTGCCTGCTCGCTCCTGATAACAAGCTGAATGAACAGCTGGAAGTCTTGGCTGGCTGCCAGCACAGGACAAATGGCTTAGCTAATGTCCATGCTACAGAAGAGGTAATTATCCAAACCATTTCTCTTAGAATGCCTTGGCTTTGACGATACTCTCCATCACTAGTCAGGAATTCAGAAAAAGGCAGCTCAGAGGCAGCAGCCACCATTTTCCATGACCATTGTGGCTGCTTACTCCCCCTTCTTGCTCTAAAACTGAGGAGAAAGTGTAACCAGTAGTATGAAAAGCTGCTATACTAACATAGTGCTCCAACAAGAATCTGACCAAAATCCTAAACCTAGGATTAGTCTCAACTACAATAGACCCATTGGACAGGCAACTTCGAAGCACAAGAGTGTGCTTCCCTGGTTATTTACCCCATCCCAAAAGCAACTCCCTATCCCAGACCTCCAACAAGTTGCTGCAGTCATGAGTCACAACTCAGTGGACGTCCAGTAGTTTTGTACCTGACATTTACTGGGGTCACAGGAGGTGGTTGCATAATCAAAACAATCATCAGTGACTATGTATCCTGCCAATGCTTCTTGCTCAGAAAATCCTACAACTGGGGACTTATTCTGTACAAAATTTTCAGGTTGCTGATTTCCATGAAATACATTTTCTGTGAAGGAAAAAGCTTTTTCTATACAAAATATTACTTTTGTGCAGAAAATGCTGCTCCTGACCTCCAGAATTGCAAATACACTTCAAATTCTACATGGTTTGGCAAGACTTTCTCACAACAAGAAGGAAATTAGTAAAATTACTAATTCCTCTGAGAAGAAAGTGAGTAAAGAATTACATCGCTACATATGAGCCTGACACATGATCAAGTTCCATACTGTTAGAAATGACTGAGGGGGAAAACCGTGTACAGTGTGAAGAGGTATTGAGTAGATCCACCCACAGCTGCAACCATCTAGAGATAAGGTAGATTCAACAAATTCTGTCACACACGCCCAAACGAGAACAGGCCACTGGAGACCTGCCAATAGCTCAATAAATCCCTTGGATATTTTATTTATTTATTTTAGCTTGTTTGAATGTCTTCTTTCTTCAGTCATGGAACGCTAGATAGGGTTACATTAGCTCTAAGTCAATCTCTCATTTAGACACTGACCAGAACCAAACTAGCTGAGTTTCAGCAAATGGTTCTACCATAGGCCCTAAGGTTATGCCATGTGATCTTCAGACCACATCTCATGTGTTTCAAAACCCTGACTCAAACTAGGGAGCAGCGGGGAACCAGTGCAGGTGACAAGCGTGCATCATATCACAATGCACAGCTGCTGGATCGCATTCTGTTGCGTCGCAAGCTGTGCAGACCTAGTTCACATGGACAGCAACTTAATAGTACAATTCTATACATGTCTACTCAAAACTAAGACCCATCAAATTCAGTAGAGTTTACTGGTTGAGATTGCAAACCAAATGAAAAAAAATCCTGTTTCTAAACTGTACAATTTCCAATTGCACATAGGGACTGCTGGACTGAGTATTTTTCTGGAGCAGGGAGGGAAGAGAATCCTTGAATAAAGACACTATCTTGAACTATGCCTTGGTATCTTATACTCCAAATGTTTAAACTGACTATAACAGACATCCAAATATGTAGCCAGATTAGAACAATGTTTGTATCACTTTCACCCATTCTGTAACATCAAGAAAGAAATACTATTTAGGCCTTCAAAACAGTGCCCTCCAAGTTAACAAATTCAATAAAAAGTGTTAAAAGTGCAGTTTCCAAGACCAGTTCTCATTCTGGCCATGGTAATGTTACAGCCCATGTTTAAGTGGTAGATTAGTCCCATCATATAATCTGTGGTTCTGAATTATGTATCTGCATGAGCCAACGTTTCCCAAACAAAAGCAGCTTTAATGTATTTTTTCCACATGTTCCAGAAAGACACAGAGAAAATCCATCTGGCAAGCTTAGGAGTTACGTAGCCTTGAACATTACAGCAATGAAGAAATATTTAGAAAGAAGAGGGGGATGGGATCCTGAGTTAAAAGTGATCTGAGGTGTTTTGATAGCTGGAATCCACACTGAGAGTAACTCAGCAAAATGATCAAGAAAAACACCCAGACCAAGAACAAGGGGGGAAAGGAGCTTAGCTCTGGCCGTGTCCTGCAATAAATAACAGAGTGACATGGAAACCATGACAATCTTTGGATTACAGACAGCAATGTGATTTCTGTTGGTTTTGGCCCCAAATTTTAGGTTGATTGCCTCAACCTAAAAGTCAAAGCACTCTAAGAATCTCCAGATTGTCCTGCTCTGTGTATTTGCACTGCTCAGTTTAAAATGCACCTGACTAAGCTTCTTTTTATTGCTGTTAAATACAGCAAGATAGAGTTGGCCGCCAAACTTTGTAGTTTTAAATAGAGGGAAAAGGATTCTTTCATGCCAAAAAGTTTTAGCTCAGGGGACATTATCAGTGAACATTGCTTCTCTGAAGTTCTGCTCACATATTTTGTTGCAAGTGAAGGAAGCCAAAGAATATTCATTGTATTTTGTTACAAAATTCCTCTTTCATCCTAACAATAGTGGCATACCAAGTAAAACGTGAAATAAAATAATTAACAGCTATTGTTAGTAAAAAGAATTAAAACAAATTTTAAAAACACATATTTTAAGAACAAAGCGCAGAATTTGGACTCAGTAGAATCATCCTCTACTGGCCTGTTATTCAGACCTTAAAAGCTACAGATAGTTTTTCTTAATTGCAATGATAAATTAAATGCTCCTCCCGCTTTTGTCCTTAGCTTACTTCAGCTGCTGCAAACTCATTTCAAAGTGTAAAAGTAGCTCTTCTGTCCCTCAGCACGAGGGACAGGAGAGCATTGGGTGGAGTCCTGCCCTTATCAGTAGGTTCAGGCAAACGCAAACTGCTGTAGCCTCTCCTAGCTTGTGTGTTCTTCCTCCTTAATAACTTCTGCCATCTTGACATACAATGATTCTGCTTGGCCATATGTGTCCCAGTGAAATGTTGGAGGGCTGGGACATTTTAGGTAAATGGAGAGCACCAAACCAAGTAGCTTAAGGTTCACCAATTAAGGAATACATCCCATGCTAAGAAGTAAGATCCCTGAGACTACAGTGAGAATTCCTTCTAAGTAAGTCTACTCAACCCTGCTTCCAAATTTAATAGACCATAGCCACAGTTCCTTCAAAACTGAAGTCTGAAATCATTATTCTTACCAATTTATCACGGAGCTATTCTGTAATTGCAAATCAATGTACACAAAGTTGTTCCTTAATGGCTAGCGGGTTATGAATGCTCACGTACTAGTATTTTTAAAATATGGAAAATACGCAAAGAACATCTGGATTTATATTACTTTTCTGGACTAAGGGCCATAAAGGTAATGTATGAGAAATTATATGTAAGAATTTCCCATTACCCATCCATAAAAGAACTTTCCTACCACTCCCCTGATTGCATATTACATGGGCATGGCTAAATATCTGCACCATCAGTGAACATGGAAAGCAGGCTTCCTTTAAGAATCAAATTCCCACTTTCCACCCATACCCACCTAATATCAAAGCCATGTTTTATACATTCCATAGATTCTAAGGATAAAACAAAATAAACCTCTTTAAGAATAAGAATATATAACTGGAACTTTGCAGCTGAATGTCTCTTAACATGATAGACCATTCTTCCCTATGCCCAGCCTTTGTGTCACATAAAACTGTCCTCCAGAGTAGAAATGTAAATCTTTGGATTTTTCATTCTCACATGCAAGAATGAAGAATTAAAAAAAAAACTCCCTTCTGGATTTAGAAGCACATCAGGCTAACACAGCTGCATATGACTGAAAGTCTTTGAACAGTTTTCAGTTATTTCATTCATTCATTCATTCATTCATTCATTTATTTGGGGTCTTTGAGGCAGAAGTTTCTGCAAAATATTTGTGTCTGCAAAAAAAAGGTTTTAATGCAAATGTGCTTTTGTACAAAAATTCCATGTTTTCTGCACAAAACATAGTTGTTGCACAAAGCTTTCACAAAAAGTCCTGAAAAGTTTTTTTTAAAATCCCACAGTAGCTAGCTTCTCCCCTTCACCATCCCAGAAGGTGTATCATTCAGCTTTTCTCATCAGGGACAAGAATGTATGTGAACATTCTTTATGTGCCTCTATTGAAGAATATCCCAGTTGTATTTCCCACAGAGGCTGTGGTGGGCAGATGGAATTGTCTTTCTTCTAGTTCAACTGATGGAAGTAGTTCTTTTACTAGAACAACAGCACTGATTTCCTCTATGCTCTAACCCAAATTCAAAATGTTTATTATATTGCATAGCACACCATGTTGTATTGTATACCGCACGTTGTAAACAGGGCTGCCAGCTCACAACTATCCCACACCCTGAGATTACATCAGATGGCATTATTAAGAGGGTGGTGAGTATTTGGAAAAGGGAATCCTTAGGTTTGTGAGACCCAAAGATTACCCCTCCTTGTGATGTCACAAGAATGGGTCTGGGTGATTTTACAAGGGTGAAGTAAAAGGAGAAACCATTGGTGGTGTCATTAAGCATGCTACATCAAACATCAGCCACAGTTGCACAAAATATTCTACAGAAATACAAAGCACAAAGTCTAGCAAATGAGGAAAACACAGAGACATACACTTTACAAGATAGTGCTCTCACACTGAGATTTTTCCCTTGCACCCTTAGGATCAGGGAAAAACATCTACCAGGTCCTGAGATCTGGGAACCCTGGTTGTAAATACATCTTAAATTATGAGCAGCCTCTCGTCTTTATTTATATGATTTTCAGGCCATGCCTTCAGCAAAATTATTACAGAATGTACCATAAGGATAATAAAAGACCAGAACAAATATATAATCACCTATAAGAAAAGATTGTGAAAATTTCAGCACAGAACTTGAGCAAAACTTAATTCTTGAATAGGAAATATCCTCAGTGGGGAAAAATCCTATCTTTAAAAATCCTCAGTGTCTCTGCGTAAATATGCCAATTTTATTTTTAAAAGGCTGAAATCACACCACTATAAACATGTACTTGTGAGTAAGTCCCAAAAACTCACACAGAGACTTAATTTCAAGTAAAACACATGCAGGAATGGACTATAAAAGGGGATAGCAGGAGCTAAAATCATGAGTGCTTTTCATATATCTCACTATGATGTATCTAATTAGTACAGTAAATTCAAAACATATTTCAATAAATCCCTTTTCCAAATACTCTCCACCCTCTTAATAATGCCATCTGGTGTAATGTTATCCAATATAGCATTTTAATGTACTTTAGCTCCGGGTGCATTATTGCACAATAGCATATACACTTTACTAAGGGTCAAATATTCATAACTCATCCCCACCAGGATACCACATGATGACTAGACCATCAATGCAATCAATCATGGAACAACTTGCTCTAAAAAAATGTTTCACGTGCACAGTTTTAAGGATCTGGTGGCATATTGACAACAGCTAGTTATTTTTCTTTTTGGTTGTATTTGCTGTTTTCCCTTCCTTATAAGAAAAGGTCAACACTCTTAGAAATGTCTGAATTATAATGCATCACATTCTATGAAAAACAGATCCAGTTTAGTACTATGTATGCAACACACAAGTCAAAGGAACAGTTATTAGTGTTCTCTTTTCCCACAAGTAAAATAAACTTCACAGGCAAAAAAGAGAATCACCACATGCAAGCATAATAGTTTTTCCACAGAGTCAGCACAACAGTACCAGGAACTGTTCTCTCTTCTTTGATAATTTGGTAATTCATCTTCAAACTAGACTGATTTCACAGTCTTTCAATTAAAGGATGAAGACAAAGAAGACTGGCCTCTGACACTCAGAGAATGTAAAAGATTCATGGCTAACAGATCTTGCTGCTACTTCAACAAATGTGCTAAAGCTCATCATACTCTACTAGGTGCAGCTGTGGACATGGTTGTCCTCAGATCACCACGAGCTACATCACAGAGGATTCTAAGGACTGACACAAGCATATTACAAATTTTAAAAGTGATTTACAGGAAGTATCATCTGAAATCTTCTAGGACTCCAGTGGAACTGTCTTTTCTAGCCTGGTACCCTCTCAGCTTCAGTCCTTACATTATCTTGTCAGACTAAAGCTATATTTTCCCCAAGATTTTCTGCAGTTAGAGTATTATGGTTTTAAAAAGTAATGGCTATAACAATGACAGCAACAACAGTGACAACATATGTTCAATCACATTCAAAAGTGGAACCTAGGAACCACACATTAACATCACCCACTAGATTATGAAATGCCTTTTTCCTGCAAAAAATGTGGTATTATGATTGGACAATGAAGTAAAATAATGATCTCTCTGAGGAAGTTTGAAGTGCCAAGATCATTTCTTTTTCTTATCACATCCATTGTCTATAGGAAAGGATGCTTTCAAACACTACTGACCATTCTTTTTGTGTTCAATAAAGCTTACTCACTAGCAGATAGGGTCTTTCCACACTGCACTGTTATAGTGCTGTTATTTTACTTTCAACATCCTGTGGAATTCTGGGGTTTGTAGTTTACTGCGGCCAAAGAGCTCTCTAGCTCAGATTCTAAATGCCCCTCCCTAAACTGCAAAGCCAGGATTGCATAGAATGTTGAAGGTGGAATAACAGCAATATAACAGTGTAGTGCAGAAAGGCTCCAAGTGTGTCTGGGACTGCAGCCTAAAAGCATGAGAGGTAATTCCAAACTGCATATAAGCATACACAGATTACTTTCCCCATTATTTCCTGTAAGAGCTGGCCTTCCAATCCCCGTACACTGGTTGTGTCCATTCAGCACTCCCATCCTCACACCTACACACAGACAACAGAATATACACCAGAGACCCTCCTTTTGTTTAGCATCACTTTTTGTAGGAGATCTAATTATAAGGAAGCTATTTACATTGGAATAAGTTATATAAGAAAGTGCAGAAATCTCTATTTTTCAAGGAAAAGGATGAACATGAAGAGCTGCCACAGAGAGCTTAGATTTATTTAAAGCTGACTGCCACTTTTCTTCTCCTGAAAAGAAAAGAAAAATCCTATGTACACTTTAACTTGTTAGAACCACTGGTGGCTTAAGCGCTGGGCTACAGCTCTGGAGACCAAGGTTCAAATGCCCACTCAAATACACTGGGTAACCTTGGGCACGTCACACTTTCCTAGCCTCAGAGGAAGGCAATGGCAAATTCCATTTGAAGAAGGCCATTTCCGCACTACACTCTTATAGCGTGATTATTCCACTTTCAACATCCAACATCTGGCCCCTCTCTAAACTGCAAACCCCAGGATTCCATAGGATGTTGAAAGTGCAATAATCACGCTATAAGAGTGTAGTGCAGAAATGGCCAAAATCTTGTCAAGAAAACTTCATGACAGGTTCACTTTAGGATTGTCATAAGCCAAAAATGACAATAGCAACAACATTTTAACCATAATTCCCTGAGCCTAGTTCAACCATCACAGACAGAGCTTAAAAATAAGAGCACCACTTACCAGTTAAGCTCCCCACATAGCAATAGACATCATATGTTTCATTTGGAAGACGATATCCATAGGACCTGACTCCTTCCTTTCCCATCATATCTCCATAGCAGCCAGCTCTTGGTTGTATGATGGGGTATCTGCAATTTAGTAAGTGAAGGACAGTTAGTGAAAGTAAAATACCACAGATACGGAGAATGCTGTATCATTAGGATATACAGTCAAGAAACCAATTGATCACCTCACCTAACAGTCTGGTCAGATAACCAACCAGCATCACATTGCTCAAATCCATCTTCATACGCAGCTGTCAGCTGGTCAGGGTTTGCTATTACTGCACCATTTTCCAAACAAGCCTCCTGTGCTTGTTGGAAATTAAGTGTGTATCTACTAGTTGCCGCACGATAGTGAAACACTACACCTGCAAAGACAAAAAAATTCATGTTGGTCACTTATGTTGCATTAACATTTGTTAGATTTGTTTGTTAGATTTGTTAGACCATTCTAACACTGTACAAATAACTACATTACCTATTCCTAGTACCTAGGTTAGTTCTTGGGGTAGTGAAGGCATAATGGTGATTCTTTTGCAAAATGATACACCACAACTAAAATAATTGCCTTTATACAATAAGTGACATTCATTTGTTATTTTTTTTCCTGCTGCTTTTTAGGGATAAAACTGTTATGGGGCAGTTTAGAAGACAATTCTTTTAAAATGTAGGTCATTTTCTCTTTCTTTCTCTCCTTTGCTTTGTTTTGTCTTCCCAAAATGGAGTTTAGCAATTCAGGTTTATTATAGCCCACAAACCAAGATAATGTACCAAAAAATGCAGAAAATACTGTAACAAGTTACTTCATGCCCCAAATGCAGTGGTAAGAGCAACAAGCTATTGCAAGGGAAGCTTCCTTGGGTCATTTCCGCACTAGACTGTTATAGTGCTAGTACTCCACTTGCAACATCCTATGGAATCCTGGGGTTTGCAGTTTCGGGCGGGGCTGGCTGGCCCCTCCCAAAACTGCAAACCCCAGGATTCCATAGAATGTTGCAAGTGGAATAATAGGGCTATAACGGTCTAGTGCGGAAACGGCCCTTGTCCTAAATCCTGTTTTAGTTCTGACAAGAGTAGACACATCAAACCAATTGGATTTACCTCTGTGTTGACTCATGAGAAAGCATCGTATAGTGGTTTGAGTGTTGGGTTACAACCCTGGAGATCAGAGTTCAATTTGCCATTTGGCCATGGAAACTCACTAGGTGACCTTGGGTGCATGACACAGCCCCCAGAAAACCCCATGATAGGGTCACCTTAGGGTTGCCAGAAGTTAGAATTGACTTGAAAGTACACAACAACAAGAACAACATGTTGAATTCAACAGTTGATTGAATGGGTCTACCCTAGTTGGGACTAACCAACAGGATTCTAGACACAATGAATCGCTTTTTAAAAAATAAGTTTTCTAAGTTCTACCTCTCAGCCTGTTTTTGTGAGAGGGAAGGAAGGAAGATGACGGAACAGCAGTTAGAAATACACCCTCACATAATTGTTGCATGAAAACTAAAGAGATTGTTTTAAAGCTCAGAGTGATGTTTCTGCAGGATAACCAACTCAGAATGTGGACAAATGTGTTTCTTCATCATCATTATGTCCACGTCTTTTAAATTAATTTTATGGCACACATTATATGTACGGTCCGCAGCTCAAGTTCAAACATTTGGACATAATTAAATAGGTGAAAGTCTGGAGCAAAACTACTGAAATCAACAGGACTTGAACATGTTTGACAGGGATACAGATAAGTAGCAGTTCCAAACTCCCTTACATACTAAAAAGGAAGAATGATTCCGTATAACCCAGAGAGCTATTCCAAAGGTATCAACACTCACAAGGAGTTTGCTAACATTTGACCAAACCATGTTTGGAGGAAGCCCAAACCTTAGAATGGACTTAATGTTATGAAAAGATGGCTGAGAGCCAGCTGTACTAGATATATACCATCCTGGGATTTCCTATACATGATTATACATCTGTTTAAACTGGATAATCTTCTACTTACTCAACTATCCATATAATCATGGTAACAGTACTGATAGTAATCTACTATTACTTTATATTGAAATATGTGTACTCATTACTTCGTTAAGTGACCAAATTGCCTGACAGTGGAAACCCATACCTATTTTCCTTAAAATTGGCTAAAGGCCCTGTGGGCCCCATTTATGTAGCTTACCAACAGCCTATCCACCTGTAAAAGGAGAACATGATCCATTGCATCAAGAATAGAAATAACAGACAAATATGCATTGGACATCTCTCTTCTTTCGTGCGCAACAGGCACAAGAAGATTTGTGGCCCTAAGTTAATGAACTAGAAAATGGACTTTGATCGCAAAAGGATGAACCTATTGATTGGATCAGCTTATCTTGATTTTCATTACAATCTAATTGTCAAGCTCATTTAAATTTGTGACCTGTGAGAGTCTGTGCGTCTCAAAGATTCCAAATGTGATGCACATGCACACCAATTTCAGCTTTTCTTGGGCACTCCACTGTTGTACTGAAACATGAAACCAGATGAGATGATGTGGGGGGGGGTCAGCTTCTCCTTCCCAGTTATGATTACACAGGGGCATTTTCAAGGACTAAGCTAGTACGTTTATAAATTTATAATCAATTATAATTTATTTATTTATAAATTATAAAATTGCATCACATGGGGGAAAAATCAAATTCGTAGTATTACACTGACAACAGCTGTGCACATTTGCTTAGAAATGAATTCCACTGGTTACCAGAACTGTCTTTCAAATAAGGGTTAAGCTGCATGTGAGGGTGAATATCAGTGACTGGGATTCCTGAATAACAAACAATTCAATCACAGATCTCAATTGCATATCTACTTTGGCTTTCAGAAATAGATTTTACTGAAAGTTGTACTCACAAAGTAAATCTAGTTAGATGCCTTGAGTATTTTTCAAGATGGCTATGAGAAGATATCTGGACACCAATAAGTATGAGGAGAGGAAAGAAGCGAGCAATAGGATGGTTTGTTTAACTATGATCCACAACATATATGTTAAAATTTTAAGTTTTCCTACATTTAATCAGAGCACTGAACAATAATGAATAGACAATCTGTATAGCATTCCATAGCTAGATTCTTAGTAGACTCTAGGGTGGTCATCAGTCCTACTTTAAAGAGGACAACCCTGTATTTGAAGAGTTATAAGGAACTAGGTCCCATCTGATCTCAGAACCTAAAGTAGGATCCGACCTGGTTAATTAGCTAAGGAAGACCTGGTGCTATGCGCTTAGTTCAGAGAAAGGCAATGACAAACCACTTCTGAGTACTCCTTGCCTAAGAAAATTTTATGAAATCCATGGGCTTGCACAAACTTTAAGACAACCGTCCTCTGTTTGAAGTTGTCTTCTGTTGAAGGTATGTCTAATCCACATCTGGCTTGAAAGTAAAGCACCAAAAGAAAGGAAAGGAAAGGAAGATCCCTGAGTGTTTGCCCATCAACCAGTAGCATCTGGACAGCAGGTTCAGCAGGCACACCACTCATTTGATCTGAAGTATGGTATTCCTATTTAAATTATAATACTTCTTACTAAATGTGCATCTTTCTATATATATTACCACACACAAAACTTTGTCTTCTTTTATTGTTGATATATATCCTCCTTTTTGGCAATTAGTAAATGACCAGTTTGCCAGAATTAAACATTGGCCAAAGAGATTCAAATTTATATATCTCAGTTGGAGATAAAGAAAGGATGAGGCAAAAATCTCTAGGTCAAGTTTTGTCACATAAAAAAAATCCACTCGAGGTTTTGTTTTATTTTCCCTTTCTTTGCTTTCTTTTATTTGTGGCCATTTGCTATAACAAAGTTTGCATGGAGTAAATAAAGAAACCAAGGAATAGTAGAATAGTTTTGTTGAATTTCAGGTAAACAAGATTAAGGCCCTTTCCGCACAAGGCCAGTGAATCGCTCCGTGCTGTTACTTACCGGCACTTCTTGGGTCCGAAGTAATGCAGACTTTCCCTTGAGCCCTTCCGCAGGGCTCCTCTATTAGTGCACGGCGAACCGGAGCAGTGCGAGGTCTGTAGATCCGCACTGCTCCGGCTCAAAATGTCGGCTTCCTATGGCTTCCAGCTCAAAATGGTGGCTTCCGGTGGCTTCGTGGGAGTGGACCAACCGCTGACGCTGGCCACGCCCACAGCCCGCCCTCCACTGATCGCAGGTTCGCATTGGTGCGACCCTGCGCATCTGCACAGGAAAGTAGGAACGCAATGGTGCGTTCAAGAAAATGTAAAGACCTGATTTTTCTGGTCTTTACTTAGTGGGGGGAGGACCACTTGGGGGCAGGTTGGATCAGACTGAGGTGCAGAACTAAGTTAAATAGTCCACACCTAGATTGATCCAAGGTGCGGACGACCTCCGTGCCAGGACACCTTGGCCCATTTTAACTTCCTCATGCGGAAAGGGCCTAAGCTACATTCCAGAAACAGAGTCAAGAGTAATTCCTGAAAAACTGATCTTAATGTGCTTGAGTACTGCTAAATCTTCTAGGATTCTGCAACATTCTATCTTGCTGTTTATGTTGAGTTTTGATTTTTTAAAAAAAAAAATGTTATTTCATAATGTGAGCCCTTGGAACAACATGAAACTGAAAATCCAAATAAGCAAATTAATTTTTATCTCAAAAACCTGACATAATCATTTGCTAGAGAAATAGCATTGTGGGCTATTATTATCCAACTTTATTTTTTTTATTTTTCAGTGTCACTGATACCATTTTTTTAATCACTTCTGCTTTATCAAGGCTTTGTAAACAAAGGAATAGGATTCCTTGAAAATACAAGATTTTGTTGTTGGTATGTCTACAGAGTCAATGTCAATGTCACCTAGTCTCCAGTCACAGTGAGATACTAATCAATGAATAGCAGGGGGTTGGACTTGATGGCCATTGTAATCTCTTCCAACTCTATGATTCTTTTCTTCTATGAATGGTTTAGGTGGTGGTGGGCAACTGCACCAGAGGCAGAAGCCAATTTAGTCCACACATCTTCCCAATGAGCCATTTGCACATTGTCTGAATCGTCAGGAGAGAGAAGTGTGTGTAGAAATGCACATGCACTGAATTGTGCACATACGCTTCCTACTGGTGTGGTGTGCACACAGATTAATCATATGTCTTTCAATATTTCACAGACGAAAACTGGGACACATATAGTCAAGCAACATTAGAGCATGCTCAAGATGACAAAAGTTATTAATAAGGAACAACACACAAGCTGAGAGACTGCAGTAGTTTGTTTTTGCCAAAACCTGCTGGGAAGGGCGTAATTCTTCCCTCTTCCCTTCTCCCCATCCCTCTGAATTAACTGAGTGCAAACTACTTTTGCATTTTGAATTCAGTTTTCAGTAACTAAAGTAAGCTGAGGATGAAGGGGAAGAGTGGGACAAGAATAGAAAAACTGGGACATTTAAAAGCACCTGAAAAAATGGGATATCAGAGGATTTATCAGGACTGTCCCGCAAACTGTGACAGGATTTGTGATCATCACCATTCCTTCCTAATATTCTGTTCTGTACAAGAGCATCCTCCACGCATTAGCTCTGAAGATCTTCTGAACTTCCCTAGAGAAAAATGAGAAAACTGAGGAGAAGCAGAGAAATCTATGGAGGATTTCAAAGAGCACTGGAAGTGCTGTGAATACAGACAAAAAGAGAAGTGGCAGGGAGGCTTCTGGGATGGCCAAATAGGAAAACAGAGCAGAGCAAACAAAAAAAGTCAGGATAGACTACAACATTCTATGGAATAAGGAGAGAAGTGGACAGAGCAGTGATACAGAGAGAGGACCTGTAGGACTGTATAGAGAGGAGAATAGAGAGTGAGCTATGAGGTTCATTAAAAAGGAAGCAATTAGAAGAATAGGCTAAAAACAAATCCATTATGTGTATTAAATAAATATATATTAAATAAAGAATATTTTTCCATATACGATGCTGTGATGCCAAAAAAAAAAACCCCTCAAAGAGGACTTTAAAATGATTTGAGCAGTGCTGCCTTATCAACAGGTTGTCTGAGTATCCAAACAGGCAAGATAAATGCTGCATCCAAAATAAATCCCAAACAAACATACATGCAATTCCTTTGCTGCAACATCTCCTCTGGCTACTGGTGTCTTTCCAAGGATAATTCAAAGTAGTAGTAGTAGCTCAAATTATGACCTATAAAGCTTTATATGGATCAGGTCCAGGTTATCTGAAGAACTGTATTACTCCTTATTCTCCAATGGTTTTGAGATCTTCAACAGAGATCCACCTTTCCATTCCACCATTCTCATACATGTGATGGGAATACTTCAGAAGATCTTCTTGATGACTGTTCCCAGCCTCTGGAATTTCCTTCATAGAGAGGGTAGAGTGGACCCAACCATGGTATCTTTCCAGTAAGAGAAGGAGATTTTTTAAAAAAGTTTTTCACAGGCCTTTGGGAACTAATTGTTATCTAGAGAAGGGTTTTTCATAATACGTTGCATTGTCTGTTGCTTGGGTTTGCTTTTAATTCTTTATGTGCCTTCAAGTCACTTGTCACGTTATGGCAACCCCATGAAATTCATTGGGGGTTTTTAAGCAAGGAATATTACTGATAGTTTAATTATATTTTATCTTTTTATGTTTTAGTGATGTGAATTATCTGTGTCTGTTTTAATTTTTCTGAAGAGAAAGCAATGTGTTCTCAGACAACTCCTATTAAATTGAATGAAAAACATTCACTGGTGGATTGTGCCCCAATTCTCTAGCAGCAAAGAAGATAGTTAAATTTACCAGGATTTTCTACTATGCAGACCCCATTCAGATGAACTGGGGAAGATCATTCCTCCCTGCTGTGGCTATTTTTCCTCTTCAGACATAACTCTTCCAATTTGCTGCTGAATCAAATCCAAACAAACAGAATGATATCCATGAAAATTGTCCCTCCCCCTGTATCAGTCAGGGTGACACAAAAAAAGGCTGATCTACTACTGACATCCTGAGTTAATTAGATTTTAAAAGAACATGATAAAAGCTATATATAAAGATGTCACCTGCCACCCACTGGCAGTCTAGACCTTCACAGATCTTTTGAAGTCCTTCTTAAAGGCTTCAGTTTTCCAAGAGACCATTTCTTTTGATTTTATGTTCTACTTGACTTGAATGACATACTGAGTGTCACAACTCATGTCAGGGTGATGTTGGTTTACAAAAGCAACTGGAAACAACATGGAAAAGTCAGCCAAGTTCCTCTTCAAACTGATCCTGATGGGAAAATGAAGCAGTTTGACTGTAAGTACATCTAAAGGAAAATGTCTAACAAGGAAGACAGACAGTATTAGCTCATTTGTTCCTTAGAACTGTAAAACCCTGGTGGAATTGGCCATGTTCAGCTTTTGCATTTTATCGACTGCATTTTGTCCAAGGTAAGAGCATGTGTGTATACTCTCTGCTAATCATAAAAATCCTTGAACAGATTTATTTGGCCAGTTGACACATAACGCTGTCTGACTTGGACGTACCTTTTCCTAGATTTTGGAATGTAAATCTTCATGTATTTTGTTTTCACGTGCAAAAACGAATAACTGAATTGAATTTCTTCATTCTCTGGAAGAATACAAAGGTTTTCATATTGCATGAACTGTGCAGTTCCTGGACAAAACACATGTCTCTTATGCAAACAGTAATATTTTTGTGCAGACATCAGTGTTGCTTGTGCAAAAAGAAAGCTTTTGCACAGGAAAAACATTTTATGTCCCAAAACATATTTTCTGTGCATAAAAGCTGATTTTGGGGCGGGGGATAAATTCAGCCCAGTAGAGTCCCCAAGCGTGAAGAATCTCATGGCTGTCTTCTTTTTCCTTGATGGGGTGTCCTGAATGTCGAGAAACCCTTTTTTCCATGAAGAATGAAAATATTAGCAAGTATTCTTCACATTGCTGTTCCTATCATTCTGCCCAATAACTAAGACCTGCTCAGAAGTGCTCCCTTTAGGGGCCCAAAGAGCTGCTCAGAGTCCCCTAGGAGTAGAGCCTTTCACGTATCTGCTCTCATTTTGCAGAATCCCCTGCTATTTGTGATTAGATATGCACCCATACTTGTTGGGTTTCAATCCCTTTATTTATTTATTTTTCAAATAGGTATTTCCTGGCTAGTAAGTGCCCGTTATTATTTCACTGACAACTTGGTTTTAATTGTTTTTATTGAAATTTTCCACACTTCCTTCCTTTAATCCATTGTAAACTATTCTAAGAGCCAGCACGGTATAGCAGTTTGGGTATCTGAGTAAGACTCCAGGAGACCAAGGTTTGAATCCCTGCTCACCCATGAAAAACCACTGTGTGATCTTGTGCAACTCACACTCTCTCAGCCTCAAAGGAAGTCAGCAGCAAACCCCTTCTAAACAAATTTTGCCAGGAAAACCCTATGATATCTTTGCCTTAAGACCATCAGAAGTAAGAAATGACTTGATGGCACACAACAACAAACTATTCCAAAATCCAAGCAATGCTACAGGAAGGCATTCAGAATGTAGCATCTGGCTGGCCCTATACAGAGCCCTCTTGGCCTCTAGCAACTGAGACTGGATGGCTGAAGCATGTAGCAATGGCATGATATGAACAGCAGAGCTTTACTTCCCACCTCAAGCAGTGGGAGATTAAAGCTGTGTAGGTAAGACGCAGACATCCACTCTTTTACTAGATCAGAACTTTCTGAATTCTATTATACCAGACTGACTTTCAACAAGAGTGAACAACTTTTTTGAAGACTGCACACATCACAAGATTAGCACACAAGATGGTAAAATCTCTCATTTAGTTTTATACTTCTCTCCGTTACGTACTGTTGCCCAAGGGTGTAGCTATTCAGAGTCCTGGGCACTGCCCTGCCAAATAAAAAATCTGGCCACCTAATGAAATTTTCCTTCAGTCCCCGCATTACTGGTATTACTGTAGTTTAAAACTTCAGATGACTATTTAGAAATACAGTTTAGGCATTCAAAGAAAAGAGGCAAGAAGAGTTATCAAGGAATGTGAACACGGCTTGCTGACCAACCATGGAAGACAAGACTAGACCAGACCAGACCAGACCAGACATGACACAGAGAACTGGGTTGAATAAGGGCCACTTTATTTAACCTAGAACTTACTTAAACTGCACTGAACCTGGAAAGGAGCAAGAGGGAGGAGCACTGTAGCATGGGATCAACTGAGGCAGGTGTCGCTCCATGACTTCTTCCCCTGGGTGAACCACCAGAGCCCCGATCAGATCACAGTAACTGGGTTGCTCGATGTCTGCTCATCTACCAGAAAGCATACCCAGGACCCTTCCAGGTTGAAAGATTTAAGTGAGGCAAAGATCCAGGCACAAGAGTAGCCCTTCCCACCCCCAGGTCCCAGGACCTAAAGAGGCAGTGCCAGAGACCTCTCCTTCACCGAAAGGGTGCCAAGGTATTCATTGTAACTCTTAGTTTCTGCCCCTACTATCTGCCATGTAGCCACCTAGATTTAAAGACAGCAAGCAAAGCCAATTGTCACAATCCCCTAGATACAGTGTAGGGTAGGACCTAAAAAAAAAAAAAAACAGGTAAAAGAGGTAAAAATTCCTACCTGATTCTGAAGCAAACAACAAAGCTCATACTTTATTGGAGGTGGGGGAATGGGTTGAAGCATCATCCAAAGTGGAAGGACAGTGGGTTAGCAGAGCTTATAAATTCTCTAGATCCATGGTTCTTAACCTTTTCTTTACCAGAGACCCCATTTAAACATTTCTGTTGCCACAGACCCCCAAGACTTAAGATTTAAAATCCTAAAGTACATCATATATTTAAAATTGCTTGCCAAGGGTCTTCAGACTTGGAGAGAAGGGAGAAATAAGTAAGTGTATACTTCCCTGAGAGGCACTGGAGGGGGAGGAAAGACTTTTCTCCTCCTTCTTCCCACTAGTTTAATGCTGGAGTGGATTGAACAGCAATGCGTAGGCCAAGCCAACCAGCCAGCATTTGATCTTCTCTCTCCCTCCCCTCTTTTCTAGCCATCCAGTCTATCAGAAACTCTCAAGCACGCACACTCTTTTTATTTCCTTTTCTACCAGCAGGAGAGGAAACCAAGATGGGCAAAGGAGGGAGAGAGAGAAAAAGGCAAAAAAAAAAAAAGTGGGGGAGTGTTTGAGCATTTCTGATAGTAAATTGGACTGCTGTCTGCTATAAACGTTAGGAGAGAGACAGAGAGAGGGAAAGAGGGAGAGAGAGAGAGAGAGAGAGAGAGGGCAAACACTGAGTGGCTGGCTGGATGTCAGTTCCACTGTCACTCAGCTGCTGACTCTGCCTCCTCCCCACAGAAGAACAATCATGTGACAGACAACTCATAGGCCCAGCCAGCCAGCCTGCCTCCCTCCTTCAGCCTTGGTTCCTGTCACGCCACCACTCTGTTGCAGAACAGGAGACCAGCTGAGCAACCTCCAAGTCTTTCACAGACCCCCTGTAAAGGTATCAGGGACCCCTGGGGATCTTCAGACCCCTGCTTAAGAACCACTGCTCTAGACAATTGTTTCCATTGCCAAAGCCCTCTTAACATCAAGAAGTTCCTTCTAATATTCACAATAACTAAAAACTATTAAACCTAGTTCTACCCTCTGAGGCAAGAGAGAACAAGCCTATACCCTCTTCTTTGTGGCATTCCTTAAGGTATTTAAATAAGGTGATCATGTCGCCCCTCAGTCTTCTCTTCACCAAGCTGAACATGCCCAGCTCCTGCAACCTCTCCTGTGTTTTGTTCTCCAACTCTTATATAATCCTTTTTGCCCTTCTCTGAACTTGCTCCAACTTGTCTATTTCTTTCTTAAAATGTGCCACCCACAACTGAACACAGTACTCCAAACAAGGCCTAACCCACATAGAATGTAGGGGGACAATTACTTCCATTGACTTGGAAACTATGCTTCTATTAATGCAAACTAAGATAGCATTTGCCTTTTTTGCTGTACCATCACACTGCTGGTTTACATTCAATTTATCATCAACAACAATCCCAAGGTCATTTTCATGTAGTACTGCTAAGTCAAGCATCCCCCATCCTATACCTGTGCATTTGGTTTTAAGGCCTAAATGTAGAATTTTGCATTTGTCTCTGTTAAATTTCATTTTTTTTAATTTCAGCCCAGTTTTCTAATTTATTAAGATCTTTTTGAATTCTCTCCTTGTATTCCAGTGTCTTAGCTACCCCTCCCAGTTTTGTATCATCTGTAAATTTGATAAGGATTCCCTCCACCCCAGTGTCTAAATCATTGATAAAAATATTGAAGTGCATCAGCACCAGGACAGAATCCTGGGGCATTCCACTTGAGACCTCCTTCCAATCTGAAGTATAGCTACTGATGACAACATTTTGAACACGGTTTTCCAACCAATTATAGGTCCATCTGGTGGTGTTTCCACCTATTCCATCTTTAGTCAGTTTGCTTATCAAATATCATGGAGGACCTTATCACATTCTTTGTTGAAATCCAGATAAATAACATCCAAGCATTCCCACCATCTACTAAACTAGTGACAAGGCTGAAAAAAAGATATAAGTTTAGTTTTGGCAGGATTTGTTCTTGACAAACTGATTCTGGCTCCTACTACATTGTCATCAAGACACTTGCAAACAGATTGCTGTATAATCCATTCTAATCCATCCATTCCTGCCATTGAGATCAGGCCAACTGGTCTGTAATTTCCTAGATATTCTTTTTTGCCTTTTTTAATTGATCGTGAGGGCAATACCAAACAACCCCATGAAGGCAGGCAACACAGTTCCAGCCCTCTCAGCTAGAAAGAAAAAAAAGTACTCAGAAACTTGACTGAGTCCTGCTTAGCCTCCTTGTATTCCATAGTTGGAATACAAAAGAAAAAGAGAGGCACATTTTATTGTATTGAAAAATTCCCAACACTTTGATGCAATTGGGTTAACTTAGCGGAGTTGTTGCTGTTTGTAATGTTTCCTTTTTATCATTGTAAAGAGGCGCTATTATTTACTTTTTGCATGCAAACACCATCACTGTGTGTTCGCTTAAGAGAAATAATGGTAAAGTTCCCAGCAGTGTTGGATTTTGACTCTCTTTCACAACACAATCTTGATCCTTGCACATTTGCTTGACACCATAAACGGGAACCACTACTAAATTTTCAGGCTTGGAGGCACAGGGGACATAAATGGGGTGTGTGGCCTCCAGAGTTCCACGGGAGGTCATTGCACCCTCCCAGATTTGTTTTATGCAACGGACCCAGATGTCTACTTGGAGATACTGCAAGAGAGGCATTGCAGTGGGGGTGAAATTGGGCAGAGATTAGCAATTGTGCAGCGGCCTTACAACAGAACTACTTGCATATGTTCAGGGAAATCATGTGCCATTCGCTTGAGGTGTACTCAGAGACCTAAATCAGAGCTTGGAAAAATCAGCTTAGGAACATTTGCCAGAAACAGCAAACGAAAGACCCTATTTTTTTTCGTCATTATTTTTAGCCTTCCCTACAGCAAAGAGTTTGGCTTAGTCATCTAGTTTACTCAACTCTTCCTTGCCTCCAGGTACTTATGATATGAATCACCCTGTGCACTTCTAGGTCCAAATCCAATTGCTAGACCCAACTAGACTGACTTATTAAATCAATTGCTGAGTGGTAAGCAGCCACTATTGTAAATCCCATTGCTTCAATAGGTTATTTGTACTGGCAGTGGTATTTAAACCGTATATTTCTGTGTATGTAATGTTACAATCTGGATTGCATTATGCAAGTGATCAGAGCAGAAGGAGTGTCACTATCTGGTGTGACTATGTGTAAGGTTAAGTGCATGTGGCTTTCATTCTGGTCACAGTCTTATGACCACATTAAAAAATTATCACATTTCTATTTTGTTTTGGAGTTGCTTTTTTAAAAAAAATTAAAAGCCTGTATTAGTTATTAAATTCATTACCTCTCTTATAAAAGGAATTGGCCACCATGATATATGGAAGCTACTGCTGTGATATAGCAGTAGTATTTGTTGATTTCTTAAACATGGTTACAACACAGGCAGTGTTTGCCCTATAAGCCCTCCTTTCCTGTCCTCTTGGGGCTGAATCCATTCATCTCATTTCCTGTGAGGCTTAAGCATTCTGAAGGATTTCAAAGGATTTCTGTTATCTGTAGCTAATACTACGGTTCTCTTAAGCAACAGCTTCAAACTCTAGTATGGAATCCTAGTTAAGAGGGTTAATAGTTTAGAAATTGGGCTGGTATAATGCTTAACTGAGAACCAGCATGGTGCAGTAGTTTGAGCCTTGGACTATTACCCTGGAGACCAGGGTTCGATTCCCACCTCAGCCATGGAAATCCACTGGGTGACTTTGGGCATTCCATACACACTCAGCCCCATGATATGTTCATCTTAGGGTCACCATAAGGTGACCCTTCCATCAAAAGTTGGAAATGACTTGAAGGCATGCAACAACAACAACAACTGTTTAACTGTAGCTAAAAATGAAGAGGAGGGAGATGGAATTGGGCATGAGGTACCATTCCATGCCTCTATGCTGGTCTCTTCATCACTAGTCAGAGATTATAGCATTTCATTGCCTCTAGTCTGACAATAAAGACAATGACAGTTTTAGGTCTCATAAGAACCCAAACTAGAAATGAGAATCAAAGTAAATGCAAGATAAGAAAGAATAAGTCTGGGCACAACAGGAGCTATGTTCACATTCAGTGAATATATGGAGGTCCTCTGAATCAAAATAATGTAACATTTTCTACTTTAAAGGAATATGAATGGAAATAGAAACTAGAATGGACAATATCAAGTTTAGGGAGTCTTTACAGTACAGATCAGAAGCTGAAGCAGAACGTGAAACATATTTTTAAAAAGTTTATGCATTAGTGTTACTCCTACCCTGCTCAAAACCCACCCTACTCATTTCTTTATGGTTAATATGTTTGTAAAGTTACTTATATGTAACTTTTTAATTATTTTAAATTGCTTTTTCAAATGTTAAAAATATGAAACTAAAAAAAAAATAGAAAAAGTAGGCAGAAGCAGAAGAAAATAGGAGCAAATGGGAAAAGTGTACAGAGTATAGCAATCTATTTTAATTGAATGACTATTTGCTTTGGAGTTTACACTTGAAATAGTGATCAGAGTATGCAGAAACTTACCATCAACATCCAGCGAGACAATGTCTTGGGTATCTTCAATTCCGTACATGACATCACAGCGGTAAACTCCACTATCACTTGCCCGCAATTTCTCCATAGTCAATGAGGCATCTCCAACTTGTTCTGGGTGGCTTGGAACTGACACTCTTCCTTTATAGCCTTGTCCTATCTTGATATTCCCATTTTGGGCCACCAAAACTGTGGTTTCTCTTAAGTCTTTTTCACCTATGTCCTGTTCAATTTTTGACCATTTAATCCGGAGAAATTCACTGGTGTTGTGATAGCTCGGTGGCAAAGTAGGTAGAGTTGAAAAGAAGCATGGAAGAATGGCACCTCCAGCCAGTGAACCCTTCACTGGTGGACTTTTTTCCACTTTAACTGGAAAAGAAAACATTGTATTAGTGAAGCAGTAAAAGCTAGTCTACATGAAATCCTCAGAAGCAACAATACCCTTTCTATTAATGCAGCTTATTGTTCAGCCATCACTGAAGCTGCCTGATAAAATGCAAGAAAGCATTTTGTGGTGTCCTAGTTAGAACTGTAAACTCAGGTTGCTTCACTAACCTTAAAAAAATAAATGTAAGATTATGAAAGTTTCAGCACTGTACATATTCCTCTCTCTCATATCAGAGTTTTGCTAGGACTTGACGAACTGTGGTAAGCATTCAAACATGCTTGGGGTAGAATGTATGGCTATCTTAACATAGCTCATCACATATGATGACATGCCTCTCTCTGTCTCATACTACAACTCCTAGAATTTTCTTTACCAACAGGTATGTGCTTTCTCCCTATAACTTCCTTCATTTCGATAAAACAGACTAGGTCAGCAGTTTACTGCTCAGAACATTGCTTGTTTTGTTCTAATACTTCTGACTGGTTCCATCAAATCTCCCAAGCACTAAAAACAACAAACAAATATACAAGGGAAACAAGTCTGTATAAACATCTGCAAGCATGCTCCATAGCTGAGACGGGCATTCTTGACCCTCAAGATGTTTTCTACTCCAACAAAAAGTACCAGTCATCATGGGCAATATTCAAAACATTTGGAGGACCAAAGATTTACCAAGCTTGTTCGTAATGGCTATCAGTTTCCGTGTCAGCAGAGTACAGAATCCATTCTAGGTTTAAGTTTAAACTTTACAAGAACTATCCAAAGTGCTGAAATCTTTTCCCAAAATCAAATTCAGACCAAAACTGGGAACAAATTCACCATTCCACTGACTTGAAAGCCAGTAGCTATCTCTGCTTTGTTCTACAATTTTGATTTGTGTTTCAGAAAAATAACTTAGCCATTCTAACGAAACAGCTACCTTTCTTTTCTTTCTGTACATGTATGTCTGTGTGTGTGTCTGTGTGCTTATGCTCTCCAGGCAGCTATTTATTCCCTTTTAATTATTTCCTTTCCACCTTCAGGGTTTACTATATCTCTGAAATAAAATATATCTCAGCATTTTTGAGGGTGGAGAGGAGGAAGAAGAAGGGGAAATTAAATAAGCAATAATGCTTATGGATAGTGCCTGCTTGATTAAAGGACTTCTACCAGAGTTTAGTGTATCTCCAGCTGCAAACATTTTACAGTAAAATGTTCCCATCCAACAATACAATGTCTTTAAGGCCAATGCTGGCTACTGTTCATCAAACCTGCCTACAGCATGTCTGGAGACTGAATTTTATATTTGCAAACCTTGTATGCCAACCCTTAATCCCTCATTAAGTTATTCAATGTGGCTTGACTATTTTGGATCCAAAAGCAAGCTCTGTCTTTACTCCTACAGTGATCTCTCTCTCTACTCTCTGTTCAAAAACAATGAATGTATTAATTCAAAACAACACAAAAGCATGATAGCTGGAAACTGCTACTGAGTATCAACAGTTCAAAGCAAGACATGTGTGCTGTTTATGTGTTAAAGTTACTCCACTATTTCAATATCAGTTGTTTTAAAATGGCCTCTTTATTTACATCAATACAGAACAGAACAGGAAAATATCTTTCACTGTACTGATATGTATGAGTTAGAATGAAGAAAAGGAAACATGAAGGGATGGATCTGACAATGTATACTATTTTCTCATTCAGAAAAATTATCTATCCTGTACAAAGGGATACAGAAACAGTGGAGGGGGCAGGAACAACAAACTGTACTCTTTGCATGTTTATGTTTAACATGTTTGGTTCTAGAAGGCTTCAATAGAAATATGGCCCTCAAATTTCAGTGTTGCAATACATTCAAATCTATTGCTCCATTTTAAACAGAAAGGGACAACAGGAATGTTTGACAACTTAAACTATGTGTGCTCAAAGAACCTCAATGTACACACAGACTAATCCTATGCCTGGCATACTCTCTGCCTGCAGCAGAAAAGCTTCCTTGCCATCTTTCTGTTCCTCTCCTTTGGGAAAGTACTCCATGTGCCTAATGCAGGACACGCATAGGGCTCCTCCATGAGGTCTAGCATCCCCAGTACCTTGGAGGATCTCTACATACAGTACAAATATAGACTCCTTGAAGGGATTTTTAAAACTGTGCTGTACTGCTTTAATTGTAATCTTTTACAGTGGCTCCTCCACTTTTGTAAGGGTTTGGGGCACAGAACCCTCATGAAAGTGGAAAAACCACAAACAACTCCTCCCTCTGATCCCCCTCCCATTCCCTTGATTTTTGTCTTGGCATGAATTCTCAGTGTCTGTGCCAGAGGGGGAGTTCTGGAGGGGAGAACAAAGGCTCACATGAGCCTTTCCCTTCCCATTCTCTTCCCTTTTGCCTCAGCGTGAGTTCTCAGCACCAGGGCTAAAGGCAAGGTAATGGGAGGGAGAGCTCCAGTGGGAAGAAGAAAGGCTCACGCAAGCCTCCTCTCCCCTCCCCCCCGATTCCCTTCCCTTTTGCCATGGCACGAGTTCTCAGCACCAGGGCCAGAGGCAAGGGAATGGAAGGGGGAGCTCCAGAGGGGAGAAGGAAGGCTTGTGCAAGCCTCCCCCTTCCCATTCCCACGCCTTTTGCCTCAGTGCAAGTTCTCAGCACTGGAGACAGAGACAAGGGTATGGGGAGGGGGAAGCTCTGGAGAGGAGAAGGAAGACTTGCAAATACCTCCCCCCCCCGCCATTCCCTTGCCTTTTGCATTGGCACGAGTTCTCTGTGCTGGTGCCAGAGGCAAGGGGATGGGAGAAGGAGCTCTAGAGGAGAGAAGGAAGGTGCACATATGCCTGCCCCCACCCCAACTTCCTTAATTTTGTCCAGGCACTTGCCTTTCTTCTCTGCACCCAGCAAAATGCAAGGAAATTGGAGGAGAAGAATGGGGGGACACACGCGCTTGCCTGGCGAATCATCAAATTCACGAAGGTCAAATCTGCGAATATGGAGGAAGGATTGTAATACAACTGTTTCGCAGCTGATTTGTCACATCTGAATTGTATGTTTTAAAATGTGTTCAGCGTTGTTAATAGTGTAATTCTCCTTTAATGTTGATGTTACGTGGTTTTTAATTACGTTATATTTTAATTTGTAAGCTGGCTTGAGTTTAGGTTTTAGACAAAAGTTAGTATGGTAACAACAATGACAGTGACAACGACAGCAATAATAATACACAGCCAAACATGTGGATGATGGGGCAACTATTTTAGTATTCTACTACTTATAATAACACATGTATGTCAGTGGAGTTTTTGCTGAAGAATGCTTTTTGTTCTAACCTATAAGTTAATGAGCTCAAACCTATTACTAGGAATTTTGAAGAAGAAGGGCAGAGCAAATACTGACTTGTGATATTTTTGCTCCTTCTCAAGAAAGTAATTCCCTATGGCTTTGGGAATGTCTTTTGTCCATTATGCTGAATCAGTCTTTTTAAATTATTTATTTGTTTACTTACTTATTTAATTATTTATTTGCTTGTTTAGTCTTGTACAGGTACTATGGAATTTGTCTGGAAATCAAAATTAACATGCCTAAAAGATATATTTGGCTTAGATCTAGTTGTCATCTTTCCCATGTGGAGTGGAACAGAGGGGGTGAAATATTCCCTTCTCATTTATTTACTTTTTGCATTGATTAATGGGTTTGAACAAGAAAGTCTTAGGCAAGTAGTGGAAAACTGGCCAAATTGGTTTTCAGCCAATGCAGTATCAATCCCACTTAACCTTTTATAGAGATACAAGCGAATGGAAACATTAGGGATAGTTCATATAAGTGACATCAGATTAAGGCTTTGTAAAAACATGTGTTCACTCTCATAAATTAGTTACATGTCTAAAGATACGTGAAAATGTACTATCGTCTCTGATATAGATATTATCTCTGATCTAAGAGTAATTCAAAACAAGGCTTTTATTGTCCTTGCTTCTGCACGGCATTTGGGAGGGGGGACTAATCCAGATGGCTTCCTCTTTCATTTGTACTGTCCATCTGTTTTCACACCACTTTTTCTTTCTTACATACAATTTGTTAAGAAGGAAAACAACATATTTTATTAATTGTTCTAAGAGTCATCCGTTTGGCTAACCCTCAGGCATGAAATTGGGTCTGATCTTGGAATCTAAGCAGGTTCAGCCCTGGTTAGTACTTGGATGGAAGACCACTAATAAATTGCAGAGGAAGGAACTAGTAAAAGCACCTCTGAATATTCCTTGTACTGTGGGGCTGCCACAGGCTGACAGGCGACCTGAAGGCATGCACGTGCACAGACACACATACGCACACACAAAATCTAAAGCTGCTTCAAAACTCTTACCAGGCAAAGGTCATGTCTGAACAAAATACTGGTAGAGCATGGAAAAACTAGTGGTTTGGATTACCATTTCTAGCATCCCACAGGGGGATTCTGGGAACTGTAGCCCAAAAACCCTAACTTTTCCCAGCTTAGCATGAAGGCCATTCCAAAACATTTACTAGAAGGAAGCAGTACCAGTAGGGCCAATGAGGGTAGACCAAATCATACAAAGTCAAGAACACACAGGAAGATAATACTGCATGAACTATTTCATGCTCTTTCTATAGGGGCCCAGAAGTGAAATTCCTTTTGAGAGGAAGAAAAGAAGAATAGCTAGTTTCACGGTAGCTGGACAACTCAGATAAAATTAGGAGTATAGGAGGAGCATTTCTTCAATGTAGAAGAAAGGAAACTTTGAGAAAATGGACAAAAAGATGCATTTCTTCCTCCCATTCATCCATGGTGGGACATCTTCCTACTCACATATGGTTGGTCACTACATGCTGGAATGAATAAGCCTGCAGTCTTACTTCAACATGGCTCTTCTTATGTCATTAATGACAAACAAAATCTTACAACATGAAACACACATATAACCCTTGCACAAATTCCCCCATTGACTCTGATTGTTGTCAAGGTTCCAGATATGGCTGGATGAGCTTCCTCCACCCATAAGAAATGGGCCATGGGGGGAAAAGCCTTTGTATGTGAAAAAAAATTCCCACTTGAGGAGGTCTCATTGAAGAACAAGGGGAAAGCACAGAGCTTATTGTTGTTTATGTTGTAAAAGAGATCTTGGGAAGCAAAGAGGAGCAAGAGAACATGATCTATGGGGCATGAGGCAGGAATGAACACAGCCCTTACTGGTGTTGCTCTCACTGGAGGATACTCCTTGAAGGTCAATACCATTCCTATTAGAGAGAGGGGGAGGAGCAATCTATCACAGGGTCTCAGTCTTTTGCTGCTGTGAAAATGTACAACACTACAACATATGCCTGTTAGGGTGAGGCAGAAATGTTCACAAATTATCCATAAAGAAATCATACAGGAAGGGGATAGTAATTCATTTAATTTTATTTTGATGTATCACTGAACCTTACCAAGTCCAAGACATTTTGCTGCCTGAAGCAAAACATAAGGTAATATCCCCATTTTCATTTCACATTCACAAGTCAACTAGTAGATCAGTCTAACTTTAATAGCAGCAATGGAATAGCATCCTGTGCTGCACTTGAGGCAGTAGACAACTTTAGGAGAGACAGAGACGGGTCAAGTGACATTCACTATTCTACAACAATGCCATCTTCCAACAATAGAGAACAACTAATGTTGCCAACACTGCCACCCCGCCTCCACATCTGCTGTCATTGTCTCAATCTACCTAACAGTAGGGCTATTCCTGAATTTTATCGAATCATAGCTACAAATATGGCAGTGTTTTGTAACCATGCATAACCTAATATTCAAATCACAAAAGGCACCATAACACAGAATCTTGTGTGATATGTGTGTGTGTGTGTGTACATATATATATATACACACACACACACACACATACACACACAATGTATGCTTATTGATGAAATTCTTTTCTGTTATTTACTAACACTCCAGTATAGAGTAGTAATGAAATGTTCATGCAACAGTTTTCTAATTGTTTAGCTATGAATTCTCTCCCATCATCAGGGAAGCTTGAGGGTGCCACTTTTCCATTAAAGTGCATAGATACAACATACTGCAGAACATTCACCTCTTGGACTTGTGGTAATAGTCCTCCACTGAAAGAGCTAACATATCCACTTGCTAGGCAGTTATAATGGCTGTTGAGCTGTTTAATTAATTTAAAGGGAGGTGGTTATATAGGCAGGGAGCCTAGAGAGAAGCTATAAATTCTACACCCCACTTCCTGGAGCTCAGAGCCAGAATTTTTCTCTTTGTGAGATTCTACCTTCAATAAAATCTGTTCTCCTTTTTGACCTTAATCAGAATTCCAGCTTTCTCTTGTTTGCTGGACCCAGACTCCAGCCCTCTGGGTTCAAAGCCTCTACTGTAAAACCTCACCTTTCTATCAATGGCAAAGTCATCCTTTGATTTTTGAAGCTATCCTAAGATGAAACATTTGTCCTGGGCTTGAAAAGAAACAAAGATTTCCCTAGAAACTGTTGTGTGACTTTTGCTGTGACCTTAGTAGAATCACACTCCAATTTTTTTTTCCATCTTAAACACCATATTGCACTCAGAATAGTGGTGATCCAAGAAAGCCTTTAACATGGGCCAAAAATCCAATGTCATTGGCACATGCCTTGTATCCACAGGAAAAGAAAGTCATAAAGTTTCTGCTGCTGCTACTGCTGCTGCTGTGTGAAATACCATGCTGCACTGAACTCTTGTCTGTTTGAAGGGTTTCTGTAGATGACAGCAGTAGCAGGAAGGGACAAGGAGACAAACGGTCCCTCAAGTCATCTTTAGTGGGAATAGTGTCCTAGGTTCATTAATCCTTCATCAGAAGGGCTGTCAGAGGATAGTCATTTATGTGAAGGCATACTTGAGGCTGTCTAGCCCAAATCTGGTTTGAAAATTAAGATCCATCTTTAGTCGGGAAAGTAGGGATACGACCTGAGCAGCAGGTAGGCACACATCTGGCCACAGTCTTTCCTGCTGTGGTAAGATGCATTTCTATTTAAATTATAGTAACTTTTTTTCCTAAACATTTATGTGTGTATGTTGGCATGTGAAATTTTTTTGCCAATCTGTGCTGTTTTCTTTGTATTAAGTTGGTGATGCATTTTTGTTTTATTGGTGGTACGTAAGTGATACCTCAACTGCAACCCAGCAACCTTAGCAGTTCTTCACAAAGGTTGAAATCCCTATATGAAACACACCATATCTATATATAGATTGCCATGTTTGATGGACAATTGTCAGTGTGTCAAGTGTCTCTGGAATCTCATAAATGAGTGATAAAAGCCATTCCTTCGGATTCGTCCCTGATATTTAACACATCCAACATATGTTTTCACATATGTTCATTCCTCAGAACAGGGCTAGACTGAGACATTTTGCTGTCTGAAGTAGTGAAGGAAAGAGATATACACACAATTTACATAAAACATATAGTGCCCAAACCTAGCTTTGTTATTTCAGTGTACTAGCCAGAAAATTCCGTAAGTACCTCTCTCCATTCCTGCCACTAAAAATACAATACTAACAATGCAGATTTCATAAAGAAATTATAATAATTCATTATCTTAGTTGTTCCTTCTTAGTCCCCTCTCTCTCTCTCTCTCTCCTTTTTTACAAAAATCAATTGAGAAAGGTATGAAAATTGTCAAAATTGGTGAGGATACTCCCCCCAAAGTAATGGGGTAGTAATAAGTAAACATGGTTTACAAAAAACATGGTTTACAAAAAAGTACCCATAGTTATGAGCCATCACATTATTTTGCAAAAGGAACATTATTATACCTTCCTTACCCCAAAACCCAATATGTTACAGGTGATATCATTACTTGTAGTGCATTACAAACTCTGCCTTATGCACACCTAATGGGTGACCAGCTGTTTACCTTAAGGCACGTGCTTTCTTTGCAAGCATTTCATCAAGTGTAAAGCAGCACTTAAGAGCACTTTGTTAAGGCATAGATTGCTAAAGCAGATATACAGGAATATTCAGGTCTACCTTGCTGAAACATGCTTGAGGTTTTGACAATGAAGGCAGTAAATTGAATCCTAACAAAAACCTTTCTGTTCTACCAGCTGGCTTGTGGTCTGACTTAGTACAGTAAAGAGAGGGGGGATATAAACCAGGCATGGTGAGGGATCGGTTACTTTTCAAACTCTGACTGTAAATCATGCGAAACTAGGCAAATGAACATTCCATCTGCAGCAGTTATATTTAGGAGTGTACATACCAAACGTAGTAGCATGAAACACCCACATGTATGCATATGACTATAAAACGTACGCATACATGCTTATATTACTTATTCGGACTGACTACTTTTTAAAAAACTTAAGCTAAACAGCTAGTGTTTACAGCTACCCTACAATTAAGTTTTCTAGACATCTCTTGAAACTACAGTAGGCCCTCTACTTTTGTGGATTCAGAACTCACAGATTTGAATATTTATCTGTTATTTTATTGTCTTTATTTTCTCTATTTTTTTAATTCTTACTTTGCACCTGCCATGGAAAAAAACACATTCTTTCTAGGAATATCTAGGTCCTTTAGTGTGAGTCTATGGACCACATCCACCAAAAGCTGATCACAGAATCATTCTCAAGGACCTAAGAGATTTCTAGAGGAGTTTTCTTAGGTTTAAGAAAATAGCATTTTTGATTTTTATTTTATTCAAATTGTTTCCATTTTTGCAGGGCTCTTGTACCCCCAACCCCTGTGAAAGTGGAGAGCTCACTGTATTTTCCGTAAGTTCTGTGTATACAGCTGCATACAGGATCTCTGAGTTCAAATTATACCTACGCAGAGATGTAAAGTCATGGGAAAAAAACAGAATTTTTGGGGAAACAATGGAAATTTTTAGAAAAGTGGAAAAGTCAATATTACCCACCACCTTTAGGGATTGAAAGTCACTGTGCTAATTTGCTGCTGCTGTTGTTGTGCACCTTCAAGCCATTTCCAACTTAGGACTCATGGAGTTTTGTTGGCAAGATTTGTTCAGAGGTGGTTTGCCTTTACCTTCCTCTGAAGCTGAGATAGGCTGACTTGCCCAAGTCACCCAATGGTTTTATATGGCCAAGCGGGGATCCAAAACCCTACACCATGCAGGCTCTCTATGTTTAGGAACATACCATTTATTTGGCATAAAATTATCATGTGTGATATTAAAAAATAGTTTATTCAGAATATAATTAAATTCAACATTTCATTTTTGTTACAAATGGAGCTATGAATCTAAAAACTAGACAATTTTATTCTTTTTTTTTTCCAAACATGTGCAGAAAAGCAACAGAAATCCCTGGTGCCAGCCAAATACAAGTCCTACGATCACCTAGTGACTAAACTATATATTATAATATAGTTCATATACTGACAACAAGATTTCTATCCTGATGTAGCAATTCAGAAAACATCTCTATTTGGCTTGGGCTAATTCAGGGGATGCCCAATTCAGCTCTGGTCCAAATCTAAATTTTTGTGCTTCCCATTGTCTACAACTGGACATTTTGGAGATCTTTCGAAGCCAGTAGTTTTACAGGCCTCCCCAAATATACACAGAAAAAGTTTCAAGGAAAAATTATACTTGGTAACAGAATCCTTTCAATCACTCAAAGCTGCTTTAGAAGACTGTCCCTTTGAATAGGCTTGCTCCCAGGTACAGGAATATTGAACTGTAAGGCAACAGACCTTTATACAAAACTTGAGCTACATTAGCCCTCTCAAGAGTTGTGGCCTTCAGAGGTTTCGGACTGATATTCCATCTTAGCTGGGGCTGATGGGAGTTCTAGTATATAACATCTGGAAGCTGGGTGACAGAAGGCTGGATCTCATTAATATCAATGAAGACAATTTAAATGTACAAAATATAGACGTTACAGAAGTGTATAATGACACAATGACTGAGCAACCAGATAATGTAAGGTGGCAATCATTACCATATCCTACGCATCACTCAGGGATAATACTATGGTGATGGGAGAAAAAGGAACCACATACATTAGAATGAAAGAATTCTCTGGGAAAGCAAAAATGATGAAATTGCAACAATATTGTCCCTCTGTGTGTGGTAACATTCCTTTTCTCCAAATAAGCATGTTTTTGTTATTAAACATTTTGAAACTAAAAAAACAGATTATATATGTTTCACATTTGAGTAAAAGAGGGTGTCAGGGAGGTTTTGGGAAATTCACAGTAACAACAGTAAAGAAGTGTGGTTCTTACACATTCTTTCTCTGTAAGGGGATTTTTCTCTCTCCCATACCATCTCGTTATAAGCATTACACCCACTTGCAAATATTTAAATTATTTCACCATTTACGTCACACTCAAATTTAGCCTGTTATTAAAGGTAACACCTTAACTACAAAGAGTGCAAACTGTGATGGAAATCTCCACCTCAAAGCAATATTATAACCTATAAATCTCCTAACAGCCTAATCCACAAACCCGTTGAATCAATTGAGGAAAAAGAAAGTACAAAATCTCTTACACAGAAATATTCATGTATCTATATGAAAATGTAATCTGTGCAGAGGTCATTACATGTGAACATGTGTGTTTTGCCTTATGTACATGTAGCCAAATGCATCTGTGTGTCTAGTCAAAAGTTGGGCATACATTCTGTTCATGTAGCAGTTTCATAATGGCTGAAATCCTTTGCACGTTTAGCCAGAGTAATCCCACTGAGCGCAACTGAAATTGTTTTAAAGTGAACATGACTAGGAATGGTACATAAAATAATCTTGCAGCACCTTTGAGAATAACTGAGAGAAAGTACTTTCATAGACTTCACTCCATGCACCTGATGAAGTAGACTTTGGCTTACTGAGGCCAAAGAGCTCTTTGACTGAGAATTCTAAAGGCCCTGTCTAAACTGCAAATCCCAGGATTACACAGGATGTTGAACGTGGAATAATAGCACTATAACAGTGTAGTGGGGAAATGGCCTTCATTTACAAAAGCTTACGCTACTAAGTTCTTTCTCTCAGTTAGCCTCAAAGGTGTTACTACAAGATGCCTTTGCATACTGATTCAGACTAACATGGCTATGTCTTTGACTGCAAATCTAAGGGTTCTCACTTAACTACTGTATTAATCTACTACTGCTCAGTACCACTAGAATACTAGTATTGCAGTAATCTATCACTTTGTACTATAACCTGAGCAGCACTGAACAGCCATGCAGCCTGCAGTAAGCCTAGCAACTGATCAGAAGTAATGGGTTTCCGCAGTACATGTGATTTGTAAAAACCAGCAGAATCAGCAGGGTACTATCCAGTGGCCCTTCCTCTTTTGCAAGGGCTTGGGGAGCAGAAGCCTCATGAAAGTAGAAGAACTGCAAATAACTCCCTCCCATGATCCCCCTCCCATTCCCTTCCACCTCCTCCCCATTCTCTTGCCTTTTTCCCTGGCACACTTGCCTTCCTTCTTCATGACCACCAAAACAGGAGCAAATGGGAAGAGGAGAACAGGAGCAGCAGGCATGCGCACTCATGAATGATCACATTTGTGAAAGTAAAACTTGCAAATGTGGAGGGAGCTAGTCTATGCTAACTCTAATTCAACAAAAAATTCCTGCTGGAAACATGAACTAACTGAGCATGAGTGTCCTCTCATTTACTGACTTTATTTAAAGTAGAATGCACACACTGAAAGGAGGACTGCTGTCTCCTATCCTAATAGGTACCCCTATCCCTTTAAAACATGCATGCGGCTACCTAGGGGTCCCCAGGGTGCCCTCATGCCCAAGCATCCCCACACACTCCATTTTTAAAATCCCCTTGTAACTTCCATGGTCTACCAGGGTAATCTTTCCAGCCCATCCCCACAAAGCTGTTTTAAGCACAGTCACTTCCAAATTTGAAAAACTATGCTGAGAAAGAATTCAGTTAAACTGCTTCCATGGCTCCTTGAGGGTATAAAAAGGCTTTGTGCTTGTTTGTTTGTTTAAGTGGAGGTGCAGGCCTTTCAGAGGCAGCAGGGTATGTGTGGCTTTTGGTCTCAGAAGGTTGTCTGCCCCTACTTTAACAGCTGACAGGTTTAACCGATACTGGTCTTTCCCATCATTACAAATAGGCAACTGAAAACAATGTTCTTTTTAAACTTTGGATTGTCAAGCAGACATTAAAGTCACATAGGAGACCTAACAAGCAAACAAACAAAACTAGTGCAAACCTTATGATATAAAAATAGTTTGCCTTCATTTTTGTTTAACTCCCATCAAGAGAAAGAGACCACAAATGAGAACTATTATTCATGGATTAAAATTATAACTTTCAAATCACAGTTCTCGGAGCAGTTGCATATCTCACTGCCAAAAATCAACAGGACAAATTCTCCAGTTCTTTCAGAAGCCAGTTGCAGCAAGCTTACCTTTGTGGAATGCATACGTTACAGCTAAGATCCAGCACATCCATATGATATTTTTTAACATCTTGACCTGCAAACAACAAAAACACAAAATGAGTAAATTTGCTTAAGTAAATATCTGTAAATGTAATATATGTAGATACTTGTAAATGTATTGAACTTTGAAACATCAAAAAAAAAAAAGTAGTTATTTACAAGTAAGCAAATAAATAGTTATTCTGATAAGCATATAGATTTATAAAATCATGGGCTATTTCATGGATTTCATTTTAACTTTGTAAAGAACACATTACTGTCCAAACTCTGATGACATTTTATTAAGGTGGGGGTTTTTTCGCAAAATGAATTTCCTTAGCTATGCCCCTGTGTTAACAACCTGGATATTATCAAACACCATAGTGTCTTCAACACATAATGAATTAAATCAGTGAAAATCAATTTTTAAAAAGCTTTCGATCAACAGAACAGGCACACTTAAGTAATCAGAGCGTGCATGTCTGTCTGTCTGTATAAAAACATATGCATAGAAAGAGAGAAGAAGAGTACACAGATAGAAAGCACAATCTCACAAGAGTCCTATTATACAGGATGGAATGCTTCCATGGCCATTTCCACACAAGGTAAGTAAAACAGTGCAGTGCGTCCTCCACGGAGGACGTCTGCACCTTGGAGCAGACTGGGTCCGGACTACTTACCGTAGATCCGCACCTCAGTCTGCTCCGGAACGACCTCAAGTGGTCCTCCATCATGTTTTTGAAAGACCGGATTTTTCAGGTCTTTCAAAATGCTGGCGCACACCATTACGTGCCTGCTCTCCGATGCAGATTCGCAGGCTCACACCAATGACAGCCTGCGATCTGCGGAGGGTGGGCTTTAGGCTGGCGAGCTTCAGCTGTTGGTCGAGACCCACAACCAACCGGAAGCTGCCATTTTGGACGCCGGAGCAGTGCGGATCTATGACCACGCACTGCTCCTCCTCACCCTGGACCGGACTGGACCGACAGAAGATCCGGTAAGTGGCGGCAGGGAGCGATTCCCTCACCACATATGGAAATGGCCCATGTTACAACTTACATTGCATTATTTTCTTCATCACAGGTATTTTAAGATAATGGAGACAGTCTATCCCCATGAAACATATTCAGGAGTAACCATGATGGCCATGCAGCAAAACACAATGAAATCCAAAATCCACAAAACAGCGATACCTTTATTGACCAATTGAAATGCGCAAAATACATCATGCAAGTTTTTGAAGTTTAACTGGCTTCTTCATCAGGTAGATGTTAAAAATCATATATGGGGAGAAAAGTGATAATACTAGAGTCACAAGCCAACAATTTGTTACTTTTGTTGTCAGTTAAGCTGATCTGCAGGAATCTTGATGAAGGCAGAAGCCACTTCCCTTCTTGGCCATGTGGGGACTAGGAACAATAGGCAATAAAGGTAATAAAATGTTAACTTCATCAGCAACAGAAAAGTAACATCCGTTGAGATCGAGGCTGTCCCTGTCCTGAATGAAACTAACTGCCCTTTTCTTAGGCAGAGAATACTGAATTTCTCAAAAAGTTTCTGTACTGTTACATCTGGAAAAACTTTTAGGTGTTATTAGGAACTCCGACATCATCACTTTTCTTCTCCTGTATGATTTTGTGCATTTTGGGAATCCGTCACCATAATTATTCACACTTAGATCCCATTAATCCACTGAAGTAAATTTGGTTAACAGCTGGAATGTTTCCAGAGAATGTTTCCAAGCTGAAATGTTTCCAGAGAAGAGCAACTAAGTTTTTCAAAGGTCTGGAAACAAAGGCTTATGAGAAATGACTCAGGGAGTTGAGTACGTTTGGCTTGGAGAAGACTGAGAAATGACATGATAGCCATCTATAAATATCTTGTAATGTAGAAGCTGAAATTTTCTTAGGCAAACAGCACTCAGAGGTGGTTTTGCCAATTCCTTCCTCTGAAATATCATCTACAGTACCTGGTATTCACTGGCAGTCTCCCATCCAAGTACTAAGCAGGACAGACGCTGCTTAGCTTCCAAGTTCAGACAGAATCTGGTGGTTTTAGGATATTTAGGCCTTCAGCTGACTGTGAAGAGCTGTTCAGCAGTGGAACAGATTGCCTCAGAAATTGGTGGAATCTCCACCTTTGGAGGTATTTAAACAGAGGTTGGATGGACATCTTTCAGGAATGCTTTAGCTGTGTACTCCTGCATGGTGAGGGGTTGGACAGATGGCCCTGGTGGACCCTTCCAACTCTAAGATTCTGTGATTCTATTATTATAAGTTATAATAATTTGATCTAATTGTCTACCCACCAGCTATTCCTCTGTACCTTGTTGAATTAGCAGGTCTGTTGCTTTACTGTCACTACATTCTGACACAGGCAACAGATATGTTTTCAATGACACACAGCTGTTCAAACCCATAATCCTTCAGGAAATGTTTTCTAGAGCTACTCCAATATACAGAGGCCCACATTTGTAGGAAGAACACACTAATTTTCAAATCTTTACATTTCAAAATGACAGCATACTTGCTATGAAGCTGGAAACCTAATGGCATACAGAATCCATGGCTATAGTGATGTTTTGAAAGGCACAAGAAAGGGTAAGGAAAAGAATTAACATGGAATATAGCAAATGCCATTTCCGCACTACATTGTATAATGTTATTATTCTATTTTCAACATTCTGTGGAATTCTGAGGTTTGTAGTTTACTGAGGCCAAAGTGATCTCTGGCTGAACTTCAGGATTCCATAGGACGTTGAAAGTGGAATAATAGCACTATAACAATGTAGTGAGGAAACGGCCAAAGGTGGGATGAGGTAAAAATAACAAAGCAGAAGAGTGAAATAAAGAAAAATAGGCTTCCATCAATTTCCTTCTGTGGACTGGAGTTCAGCAGTGCAGGAATTCTGTGCTCGTGCACAGTTCTAGTTTTCCTATAGGTATCTGGTTGGCTTCCACGGAAAGAGAATTCTGAACTGGATGGCTCTTCAGTCTGATCCAGCAAGAGTCTTCTCATACTCTTAATGCAGACAGTACAGCACTGGTCAAATATGATGGTTTTCATAGTAATCATAATATGATTTAAAGTTGGAGATGATAAATAATCTGCATACCTCATGGTTATGTTGCATTAGTAATGCAGTGACAGTTTAAGATAAGGAAGGCCTACAAACTAACTGATTCCAGTAAGAAAAGGCCTGGGGCTACATTACCATATTTCTCATAAATGCTGTTTCTTAACACTGGAACTTCAAAAGTTAAACCAATTAGCAGCCTTTCCTGTTATCTCCAGACTCCTGTGAGTCAATACAAATGCATTCCTTCCTATTGGAGTAAATCTTTATGTGTCTGTCCTTAGATTCTGCATGGATTTGCCAGGCTATGATATTTGGTCTACTCTAAAGTTCTGTAATGCTAGAACTATTCAGGGAGATGAGTTCTTCCTCTTTGTTTATATTTTGTGATAGATCCCATAAAAGTATGTTCTTTTGTTTTAGACAAAATTGTCTATATGTGCTCTAGTCTTTGAATGACTAGCATGGATAGAAATGAAAAAAATAGGAAAATTAGCAGGTTCCAAAGGAATTATCTTGTTAGCCTGTTGCAACAAGTCACCAAGAATGGTGCGGCCCATTTTGAACTAGCAGATTTGTTATAGCATGAATTCTTCTGAACTATAGCTCACTTTCTCAGATGGTCCGTCTCTACATTGTAAAAATTCATCCGATAATAAATTTGGGAGAATCAGAACTCTGGGGCACAGACTTCTGATACCTAATAACCATGCCCAATTACTCACCTCAGAACAGAACTATATGTGTTTTTGTGCTGGGTTGCTGCCCAAATTATGTCAAGGTATCACCACTCGCAGAATTACCTTACATTTTTCTCATCCATCTCCATATTATTGAGTGTCTCTGGCTGGGAAAGGAGATGGGGAGATACATGACTAGTGTTACAGGTGGAACAAAGAGAAAATTTAACTGACTGTGTTATATAGTTGCAGCTTCAGAATTCTGATGCTTTAAGGTAATTTCTTGCTGTTATATACTGTTTTTTTTCCCCTTAATGGAGAGCTTTAAAAACTTAGAAAAGCTTTAGTTTTAAGGCAGGGATGGGAAAGATGGAACTTGCTGAAGATATATGACCCCAATCCCTTCTTTATTCCTACCATGCTCTCCAGAAAAAAACACTAAACCTCAGAGCCCATGAAACAGGCATGATTCCCAACTTGTTATCTTTTTAAACTGAGAATTGTTTGCCATATATCAGCTAACCTGTATTTGTTTGGAGGTCCTTCTCATCACCTTCTGGTTACATGGGCTCTCCAACAGTGAACAACAGTATAGTCCAAACAGATAGATTTAGCATCAACAAACATTGTTACATACTATATTGTACTTTTATAGTATTTGTGAAAACATGCAGGCAACTTAATGATCTTTTAGGCTTCCAGACATATATACACGCACATACATACATTACTCCCCTTGGGGAAGAACACAAATTTCTCATTGTCTAGGCACATAACTTATATATCTACTTTCTTGTAAGGCATCATACATCCTACCTCATGTTATTACCTCATTTCAAACATCACTATTAGGCAGCCATACAGTCTAATACAGTCTATGTGTTTTCTGTGGATGAAACACACAGATCTCTCTATCACTGATAGGGATCCATGGAAAATAATACTCTTCCATAAGCATTATCTATCTACACAAAACATACGTATTTACTATAGCCTATTTGATACTGATGGTAGGGGTTCCTTCTCGCTCTCTCGTACCAGCATGTCACTGGTCATCGCTATGCAGATTGGCTGCCAATAACTGGTTGCATCAGCCTGATTGCAAATCATTGCATCAGCCTGATTAATACTATTGTACCAATACAGTGCGCCTTTTCATCTTCTTCTCTAAACTCTCATTTGTTTATTATATTCTCCATTAGACTTTTTCTCGTATCATTTTGTTTCAAGTTAAGTGGCTGGATTCCCTGAACTAGATAGTAAAGTTGTATTTCTTACACAGATATTTGGCTTTTTATACTACACAGAAAAACTTATTTCCTTAACATTTAAGACTTGGGGCTTACATTTTGCAAAACACATACCGAAATAGTGTTCAACTTGTAATACCCCCCCCCCCAAAAAAATAAAATTGCTCAAAAATTACTCAGAAAACTGTTCCAAAATAGGTTATGTGACAATTTGCTTGGTTTGGGTTCCCTAGCCCCCAGAAAGCCCCAAGAGAGCTAATTTTCAGCCAAAAATGAAAGCAAAGATGGCACAATATTACATACCCAGTGGACTGCACAGTGTGACTTCAGGTCACACTGTGCAGCCCATTGGGTATTTGGAGCCAAAGTTGGTCCCTGTCCCTACCAAAGTTACTGACCATTGTTTTATGATACATGTAGTCATAGCAATTCTTTGGCTGTGAAATATTATCCCAATAGAAAATGACCTGGTATGCACGCTGATATCATTTTGAGTACCAGGATAGGACTTTTCTGATCTTGTATCTTATCATCCACTTGGTTTTTTGTATCCATGTTAATTTTTATGCTTATTAGTGCTATATTTACTCATTTTATATTGTGCTACCGTTTTATTGCAATCTTTTTCCATTATGACAGGACTGTGTTTCAAATTATACTATACAAAGTCTTGAGAAATCTATTTTATGAGATGTTGACTATATTAAATAAAGGCCATTTCCACACTAGACTGTTATAGTGCTATTATTCCACTTGCGACATCCTATGGAATCCTGGGGTTTGCAGTTTAGGGAGGGGCCAGCTGGATTCCACAGAATGATACAAGTGGAATAACAGCATTATAACAGTCTAGTGCGGAAATGGCCAAAGACTACTAATGCTGAGATAAGCAATTGCTCCTCTGTCTCAATACAGGATGTTCCTATTATTGAGTCAAATCACCTAGCTCAGAATTGTCTATGTTAGACCAAGTGCTGGTGCTTCTCCGGTGATCTTTCAGACCTGATCAATATTTAGTAGTGGCTGACGCACTGTCCAGAGCATTCAACAAAATAGAGGCAAACTGGGAGCTTTGGCACAATGCATGTCAATCTACTTTTACAAAAGTTGCCAGTGTCTACAAGAGCATGGATTGAACTGAGAGAAAGCTCAAGTCAGGATGATAACTTCCAGTTAGTCATAAGGGCCATGTCGGTCATATGGGCCATGTGGGCCAGTCTGGTTAGCACCAAGAACACCAAGTCTATATTATAATTATGGGGTTGAGATCACTGTAGTTGATGAAGTAGCACCGATTATTAGTAAAGAAATAGCCAGTCACCCTGAAATAGTTACTTCTCAAGGTGTAATAACTCACTTGGGATCCACATTTTCCAGGCATGAGATACTGCATTCTTGGGTTTAATAATGGCCTTCAATTAAAATTATTTCGAATTTAAGACGCTATCTATGTGATATGATTTTATTCCTATTAAACATTTGAAAGTTCCCCAGGGTAGCAGAAAGAGGAATGAAGATTTCAAATTGTTCTTGAAAAAAGCCTAGGATTCAAATGCGAATCTTTTCTTGGCACTCCTCAATTGCAGGACACTATCACTAGAAATTGGAGAATCCCTTGTAGACCTGTTCTTGAACAGCAAACTCAGAAGCAGGCTGCCACAGATGAAACGAGACACAGAAACTCATCACTGCATTCAGATGCCAGTGGGAAATTAAAACAACAACAAAAAATACATTGTATAACAGGATCATGATCACTGATCCCTTTACAACCTCAGTCAGGATGGGGTCTGAGTGCATAATGGTAACAACTGGGGTCAGAGGACTATTACCCATAAAGAAGTGAATTCAAGGTTATACGAATACAGCCCCCAGATGGACAAATATTAGGGTGCAACAAACATCACTTCCACATCCCTTAAGAGGAAGGAAAGGAGAATCAGGTAGGAGAAACAGTGCAGTAGAAAGAAAACTATCCAGGCAAACACTAAGCAGATCACAAACACATAAGTGAAGTAACTTCTGAAATTAATCCATCCAGCTGAATACAGAATGTCTTTGAGAGACTTAAAGCATCCTGTTAGTTTCTGAAACATCTTTGAGAGACTTAAAGAATCCTGTTAGTTTCTGAAACTATATAAAATGATTCCTTAAGAAAATAACTGGTACAGCTAATGTGATTATAATTTTAAGAACACCTTCCTCAGTTGGGTTGGGGCAAAGGAAAGGGGTATTTTCCATAGCAGCTGAAAAGTAGCTTAAAGAGAGAATAACATTTTTATAGGATTCTCAATAAAATAACCCATTGGATAATCCAACATTGGATATCTACCATAAATTGGGTATTATGGAAAATGAATGCTGAAGTCTTGATATGATGCTATGGGTAACACTTAGGCAAAGAATCAATGTGACCCTGCAAGACACATACACTTGTGGTATACTGGTGTTAGATATATCAATATACTGCTCCCTGTCTTGATCCCTGTCTCCTACAGGAAAACAGTTCTTCTAGTAAATCTCATGTCTGGAGAATTATTTTTCACAACCATAAGAGACTGCCACTGAAACTGTGACTAAATTCTATAGTAAGTCCTTTTGTAGCAGCTAGCATAAAGGATTTTCTGTTTATGGGAATCTGGGTGGAAACTCTAGATCCAAAACTGTGCAAAAACCAGTCAAACACTCACCCTCACAAGGGTTAGATCGGAAGCATTTTCATTCATTTTAGTAGCAACCACTGAAGACTAATTCATTTTCTAATTACAACTAGGCAAACAAACATTCTATATGTAGTTCTCCCTCTTTCTCTCTCTCTTTTTTAACCAGGTGCCTTCAAGCCTACAGGCAAAATGAACTGGGGAGGAACTTGTCCAACTGGCAGGCTGCTTGGCTCAATATTTCACTCCCATTTTTATGCAAAGCCAATAGCCTCCCCTACCCCATCACAGTTCCTCTCCTTTGTTTTCATAGGATGCACTTCTGTACTACTCGCTCCAGTTTGAAGGAAGCCAAAGCCTTAAGTAAAATCAACATTATTTTAAAAATATTGTAAAAATGTAACTGTGCATATCTATACGTGTTTTGCTGAGGAAAAGAATCAGTCATGTTGACACTTATGCTCTCTACTTCACTGAATATAATATGAAAACCTCAAATATTCAAGTTTACTACCAAAAATGTTCTAACAATTCAAGGTGTGTTTTTAGTAATTCCAAATGCTCTTAGCCAGCCAACTTTGAGAGCAGTATAATAGAATACACGGAAGGAGAAAGCATACATTTTTAAGAAAAATGCTACCAAATTCCTGCCTCCATTCAAATGAACCTGTCTAGAAATTTGCTCTTGGGATTAAGAATCCCCTACCCAGCATGGTGAGAGTCTTAAAAAGTAATTTTCAAAACAGGGAAATGAAAAGGCTTAGACTGATTCAGCTTCTGTTTGCGTCATCTGAAAGGAGCCAATCAGAATAAGGTTGACCAGCTGGGAGTTGAAGTTTTTATATACATCTGCCCTTCTTCAACATACTCACACTTTAGGAGAGGATGACCTTCACCAAGCAAAAGGGAGATAGGGTAAACCATTTGATACTCTTGAACCCCATGCAAGAACATTCATGCTGAGGTGCTGAAAATTCAAAATTGTTGCCTACACATGCTTTTTTTTTTTTCATCTGCAAGTTTTCCATGGTGGGGGAATGTGCAACAGTGTGTGAGAAAAGATTGCCTGGGTAGCTCCAGCCTCTTGATCAAGTCAATGTGTACATAAAAAACTGAACTTATCAGGAGATCCTCAGAGGGACATGCACTGTGAGCCAATGGCAATGAAAAATGAACAGAAACAGAGTCCATGAGAACAGTGAATTTTCCTGCCCTTAGTCTGACATACTGCTTGTCAGATCTGATTGTCTGAAGGAAAAAAAAGTGTTATTGGCACCCTGCTTTTGCCTTGCTGCCATGAAAGAGCCCCAGGGACATCCTTTCAGTTAGAAAACTCTTTTTAGCCTACAAGATCTATAAAGATTCTAATCTTATTCTCCCTAAGAGACAGACAGACGTTGTTCTTTTTGATTTAAGTAATGACTAAATTTTACCCCCAGGTATTTTATGTGAACCAAAATTCAGCAACAAAATTGTACAAGAGGCCTAAACAGAGCTCAGATTCTGTTTTTTGGATCTCCAGCCATGCCTGCATGTGGATTATGGGACTCGTAGTCCAAAAAGTCAACCTTCCCCTGCTCTTGGATTTTAGGAGTTCAGGATATAACTGATAACTGATAACTGATAACTAAAAAGAGTTTTCTAACTGAAAGGATGTCCCTGGGGCTCTTTCATGGCAGCAAGGCAAAACTACAAGAAAGTGAAGGAATAAAGAAACAGAAGGCAGTAGCTGCATTTGTATCCTGTAATCCCTTACTGAGTACTTTAATTATACTTGTCACACTACCAACGTCAAGATGAGTTTTCACCTTTCTGTTAACCATTTCTTGTAACTGTGTTAACTGTTTGTGTAGGTTCATGCCCTACAAATTGCACAAAATGTGGTAGAAGCAGCTCGTTCCAGTTCACTTAGACTTCTGCCCTAGCAAGCCCTGGGCTCAAAGCAGCTATAGTGTTCTGATTTTTTGTTTGTTTTAAGAGAAGCTGAAATGACCTATTATCATGGACCAGTGGTGATAGACCAGAGGTAGACAAAGTACATCCCTCCAGATGTTATTGGGCTGCAATGCACATCAGTCAATAGTGATGAAAGCTAGACAGCTCAGCAGTACCTGGAGGTCACCCGTGGAGTAGTTCTTAAGGAAACACTGTGACCCAATCAGCTAATAACTTATACTGGAAATTAATGCAACCACCACGTCATACACTTGTCCTCACTATTATATCATCACCTGCAGTCTTTTTTAGAGAATCTGATGGACCGTTAATTGCTTAACACTGATTAGCTTCATTATAAATCGCACTGCTTAAATATTCCAACCTCCATTTAATTAACTTTGCTAGTTTCACAATGTTACTGCCAGTTGATTAATTGTTCTGTTGCTCACAGTTGGTTAATTTGGGCTATATTCAATTAATCACTGTCTCTTGATTAACTTATTATCACTTGCAATGTTTTCTGTACTGACTGCCAATATTGAAAATGATGAATCCCAAGAAATATATCTGTCCTTCCTTTCTTCTTTTCACACCAAATAATCTTTCCCAGAGGTTAAAAATGTTACTTTTTTATGTTAAGAATATTATTTTTCTAAGTTACAAATAGTTGGATCCTTCAACATGTATGTCCACTAGCTATGCTAGGTAAGGCATCCAGGTGCTTGTGAGTAGTCCAAAAAGACAGCTTTCCCAAAGGCAGGTATTTTCTTATTGTGGAAAGCTCATAAAAAGTTGAAAGCCAAGCACTGCCTATCAACCACGTATGGCAGCCCATCAAGGACTCAGATCAGTCTCTTGGCTTTGGTGCTTGACTCAAAGTGAAGAAGCAAGGGTATGGTCACGTTCTGACAGGTCACAATAGATACTTAGTTTGTGTTCAGCTTGGTTGTTCACATCCTGTCCAGACTGATGTAGAAAATGGAGCAAAATCAGTTTCCTTTATATTTATACACAGCTGTGTATAGCTTACTGCCATGAAGTCAATATAGGAGGAGGTAGTCCTCTCAAGTTTTCAATTATTTACATTTATATAGAAGCAGCACAAAACGTTTAGCTGCCTGTGGTGGAATAGCATGTAGGATCCTGTCTGCAGTAAAAGCAAGTAGTACCCAAAGTCAGCAATTATTTTTTAAATTCTATAATAATAAAATACAATGGCCAGAGTTCACTAATCTCATTTACTGGACAGCAGCCACTGCCAGCAACAAGGGTCTGTTCCCCTACTGATTGGGAAGCAGCTCATTGACATTTCCACATACACAAACAGACATCTGCAAGCAATCTCCAGTGGAATTGTGACATAGACTCTACTTCTGACTGTCACATCAGAAATCACTCAACAGAGGGGATGGAAACTTCAGTCAGCTACTTTCCAACTGAAAAAGTAACAGACCCCTATCACTCACAGTGGCTGCTGTCTGGTAAGTGAGGATGGAGGGGTTCTGGCTGGGAGACATTACTGGTTGCATAACTAAGGTGGTTACATAGCTAAGTAGAGGATACAGACTCATGATCAATAATAACATAGTAAATAAATAACAACTTTCTCCCCTTTCATGACATCCCAGCTACAGAGCATGGAAAATAAATGAGATGAACTTGAATTCTTAACATAGCAAAGCAAATATGATATAACAAGCATCTGAAATGTGATAGGATAAGTCTCATGATTGGAATGTTGCAATGGGGGGGGGGGTTATAACCTATTTCAGAGTAAAATGCCAAGCAGAAGCCAGGTTAAGAACATCTGGATAAAAATTAAGAGGGAGAGAAACAACAGAGATGTCATTGTGGGGGTCTGCAGCAAATCCTCAAGCCAGGCTAAGGACTTGGATGATACCTTCCTGGAACCAAATATTCAGAAAGGAGAGGTGTAGCAGTAATGAGAGATTTCATGTATCCTGATATTTGCTGGAAGTCAAACACTACCAAGACAATCAGATCCAACAAATTCTTCTTTTGCCTTGCAGACAATTTCATTATCAAAAAAGTGGAAGAAGCAACAAAGGGATCAGCTATTTTAGATCTCATTCTAACCAACAATGATTACCTGGTTAATCAAGTGGAAGCGGTAGGATATTTAAGTGGTAGTGATCATAATCTCCTGGAGTTTGTTATACAGTGGAAAGGAGAAGCATAGTCAGACATGCATTCTAGACATGCACTTAGGGAGATACTGGATGGAATCCCATGGTCAGGAATACTAAAAGAAAAGGAAGTTAGTGATGGACAGAAGTTTCTTAAAAGTGAGATACTGAAGGCACAATTTTAACAATTCCAATGAGGAGAAAAAATGGGAAGTGTCTAAGAAAACTGGGATGGATATCTAAAGAACTTTCAACTGAGCTAAGATTTAAAAGGGACATATAGAAGAAAAGGGAAAAGGGTGAAATCACCAAAGAAGAGGAATTCAAACAAATAGCCAGCACATGTAGGGAAAAAGTCACAAAAGCCAAAGCACAAAATGAGCTCAGGCTTGCTTGAGAAGTTAAAAATAATAAAAAGGGCTTTTAAAATTATGTCTGTAGCAAAAGTAAGAACAAGAAAATAGTAGGGACACTAATGGAGAAGACAGTGCAACAGAGAAAAGGCACACAGAGAAAAGGCAGAACTACTCAACACCTTCTTTGCCCCAAGTCTTCTTCCAAAATAAAAATATCGCTCAACCTGAGAAAAATGGAGCAGATAATGTGGTAGAGAAATGCAGCACAACATAGGTAGAGGTAGTACAGGACTAGCAGGCTACTCTAAATGAATTCAAGTCTCCAGGACTAGATGAGCTACATCCAAGGGTATTGAAAGAATTGGCAGAAATAATCTCAGAACCACTGGTGATAATCTTTGAGAATTCCTAGAGAACAAGTCTCAGCAGACTGGAGGGGAGCAAATGTTGTTTCCATCTTCAAAAAGGGGAAAAAAGAAGAGCCAAATTACTACCCAGTCAGCCTGACATCAATACCAGGAAAGACTCTAGAATAGATCATTAAACAGCCAGTATGTAAGAACTTAGAAAGAAATACAATAGCATTCCTTTCTCAAAACCTTTCTCTTGTTTCTCAAAAACAAGTCATGCCAGATTAATCTTATATTTTCTTTTGATAGAAGTACAAGCTTGGTAGATGAAGAGAATGATGTAGATATAGCATATCTTCATTTCAGTAAGGCATTTGACAAGGTCCCCCATGATATTCCTATATACAAGCTAGTAAAATCTGGGTTAGATAATGCTACCTTTATGTGGACTCGTAACTGGTTGACTGATCAAACCCATGGCTCCTCTTTATCCTGGAAAGAAGTGACTAGTAGGGTACCACAGGGTTCTGTCCTGGGCGCAGCGCTCTTCAGCATCTTTATCAATGACTTGGATGAGAGAATCAGAGCATTCTCATGAAATTTGCAGATGACACCGAATTGGGAGGGGTACTTAATATCTCAGAGGACAGGATCAGAGTTCAAAATGAACTTAACAGATTAGAGAGCTGGGCTAACCAAACTAACCAAATCAAATGAAAATGAAAAGAAAAATGAAATGCACAGATATTAGATGGGTGACAGCTGGCTTGACCACACTACGTACGGAAGGGATCTAGGAATCTTAGTAGACCACAAGCTGACCGTGAATTAACAGTGTGATATGGCAGCTTAACAAGCCAATGCAATTCTAGGTTGCATTCATAGGACTATAATGTCTAATTCAAGGGAAGTAACAGTAACATTCTATTCTGCTTTAATCAGATCTCACCTGGAATAATGTGTCCACTTCTGCGCACAATTCAAGAAGAATATTGAAAAGCTGGAATGTGTCCTGGGGAATGTGACCGAAATGGTAAAAAGCATGGAAACCATACCCTATAAGGAGCAGTTTAGGGAGCCGGGTATGTTTAGCCTAGATTTAAGAGGAGACAAGATGCCACATGGGTGGTGGAGCAAGCTTGCTTTCTGCTGGTTCAGAAACTATGACACTGAGTGGTGGCTTCAAACTACAGGAAAAGAGATTCCATCTAAAATTAGGACGAAGTTCCTTACAGTTTGACAGTGGAATACTCTGTCTCAGAGTGTGGTGGAGTCTCCTTCATTGGAGGATTTGAAACAATGTCTGGACAGCCATCTGTCAGGAGTGCTTTGACACTCTGTGGTAGTAATCAAATATGAGTCTGAAAGCAGCTTTACAACATGTCTAAACCTTGGGCAGTTGCATATAGCTCTCTGAGTACAACCAGTGTAATATATGCAAATCCCATCTAAGTTGTAAATGTGCAAACAAGTTAAAGACATGTGTCTGTAACTGTTAATGTGGCCACACCACTGGAGCCTTCACAGGCACTTCCACTATGGTGTACTGGTTCATACTTTCTGAGGTACTGTACGTTGCACCTTCTCCTCCTTTCTGCAATTGCTTCCTGCATCTGTCAGATATAGATACAGTGTCACCATCAAATGTGACTAGAAATGCATTACCAGGTCTGGATGCCACCCCCCATTCCTTTTTGGCAAAACTTACAAATTCTAATGTTTCTTGATTTATTGTTTTTTCTCCTAGATAAATGTAATATAAGAGTTTCTGCAGCTAAATGGGACTGCCAAATGTTGGTACACAGCTTGTGAAACTTAGGAAGGAACATTAGCAGTTGCTGTGCAGGACCATTGGCCCATTTTACTCTGTAACATCTGTAATGACTGGCAGCAGCTCTGCAATCAGATGTGTTTTCCAGTCTCACCTGGCTCCAACCCAATTTCTGTAAGTAAGCAGAAATATAATAAACCTCACCTAGCACTTGGAAAGCTTACCTTTTTAGAACTCTGTAAATCTACAAAAGGAACTGATCTCACCAGAAAGGGGAAAAGAGTGACCAGGTTACCTGTGTACCTGTTAAATCTAATGTCCAGGTGATAGCTTAAGAGTTTCTGCTGTCCCCCTTAAAGTTCTGCGACTGGGCTGGACTGGGAAAGTCTTTAAACAGAAAACACTTTTAAATCAAGAACTGTCCTCTCATGCCCTTGAAATAGAGGACTGGCTTTTGTAAAATAAGAGGACTGGCCACCCTATACTTTACTTCTGGGTAAACAGCAGTTCTGTTCTGAAAGTTATCTTCCCCTTCTAGAACATCACTGGATTTAACTCTTTCTTAGGAATTGATTGTAAAGCTGCTGAAATGGTACTTTTCTTGTTTGGTTCTAAGTTGTGATAGATGTCATCTGTTGGATCTGTGGGTATTTCGGTTTGTGTTCAATGAATAAATTCTGATTGTATTGACTTATTGTACTATATTGTATTTTATGCTCACTTTTTTTACTGTCAGTCCAGAGGCTTTACTCAGCACACACTACAAATTGGAGAAATTAGTAAATGCAGCCTTTCTAGACAAATATCAGCTGGGTTTGTCAAATACAAAGGACTGCTATTTGAAGGCAAACTCATTTAACACTCTGCTTCCCTCCTCTGTCATTCACAACACACAGTTCTTATCAGTTGAGATACAAAGGATCAGATAATGGCCATACCAGCTGGAATAAATTAACCCCAGGAGCATTTCCCACTGTTTGCATATCTAATTAGACTCTGACAGCCTATGTGTTCTAGAGCCATTAAATTTGATTGGCTCTATTGCCTGCTGTGGACCTTCAAACACACTTGTATATAATCCACACTTGGAAGCATTAGTAGATGCCTGCTTATTCAATGGACTCCAAATTCCCTGGAGAAAAGTAAGCTTTTGACAAGGCAGTTGAATCTTAGTGAAAGCCAGTGATGCAGGAATTTTAATATTTACACTACACTGTGATCCATGCTCAACCCAAGCAGTGACAACTGAATATTCATAGCACAAAGAAACACATTGTAATTTGCATTGCACACCTTCACATAAAGAGATATATCTACCTAAGCACTTAACCATGCATTAGCAGGAACAGCACATTAGATGTTAACATGTCAGGATGTTTTTTTTATCCCACATTTCGTCCAATAAGCTCAAGGTCACTGGCACTTCCCCTCTCCACTTATTCTCACAACAACATTGTGAGGTATGTCAAGAGTCAGCATATTATCCAGTGACTTTCATGGTTTGTGGTCAAACCTGGATCTGCACAGCCTTATTTGTAAACTCTAACCACTACACCACACTAACTGTTGGAGTTAGGGTCCTTGTGCTGAACTCTGTGTCAAATACCAGACATCTGTGGTTCATATTTCAGGTATATGTTATGTTCAAGGAGGCATACAGAAACAATCGCAATATTTAAGATCTTCAGGAGCAGTTCTTCATCTCCTTTCCTGCATCTGGAATGTTCTTCTGGACTAAATGCAGCCTGTCAGGACTTGAGTTGGGGTGCAGCATTTGACTCCTCCACCTTTCATCTCCCCTGGAAGTGTGGTGATTCACCTTTTAAATAGGTCCCAGGGCCCTATATACCCTTTAATATCTTTTTAAAATATCCCTTTTTTAAAAACCGGAACTGGACTTCTGGCCACTTCTAGTGATTCTGCCCCCTCCCCAACATTGGGATCTTTATACAGCCCCGGATGCAGGAAATTCCCTCCTCCTCACTGCTTTATACTGGCTTTTCTCAACCTAGTGCCTCACCTGTATAGATCTACATATTCCGATCCCCACCAACCACTATAAGAATATTCCCCAGTACAGGAAACAGGACTCCTCCAGTCTCTACAGAAAGGTAGTTTCTCACTGTGAGAACCTCAGTGTGACTAGGGTATGCCTTTATAGATCAAGAAACCACGCCCTATAAGGAACAGCTTAGGGAACTGGGTATGGGTCTAGGCTGGAGAACTGAAGACTAAGAAGTGACATGATGACCAGTTTTAAATAACTGAAGATACGTTAGGTAGAAGGAGCAAATTTGTTTTCTCCTGCTCTAGAATCTAAGGGCCTTTCCACCCTACACTGTTATAGTGCCATTATTCTACTTTCAACATCCTGTGGAATCTGGGGCTTGTAGTTTACTGATGCCAAACAGCTCCCTGGCTGAGAATTCTAAATGCCCCTCCCTAAACGGCAAACCCCAGGATTCTATAGGATGTTAAAAGTGGAATAATAGCACTATGACAGCGTAGTGAAGAAAGGCCCTATGACGCAATCCACAGAATTTAAATTGTAAGAAAAGAGATTCCACCTAAAGTTTAGGAAGAACTTCTTGATGGAAGAGTCATTTGACAGTAGAATGGACTACCTCCGAATGGGGTGGAGTCTCCTTCACTGTAGGTCTTTAAACAAAGGTTGGATCTTTCAGGAGGGCTTTTGTTATCTACTTCTACATAACAGAGGGTTGAACTAGATGGTCCTTGTGATCCCTTCCAGCTCTGATTCTGTGAACAACTGTGGTAATCCAAATGTTATTGGACTTCTCTTCCCATATCCTTCACCACTGCCCATCCTGGTTAAGTGTGATAGGAGTTGCAGTCCAACAAACTTGGATGGCCACACATTGCCCATCCCTGCCCTAACAGTTAAATTATTGCTGCCTATCCATCACTTATGTTCAGTTGACTAAAATAAACTGCAAATTCCTTGTGAGCTACCACCCTGACATCTCTTTCATCAAGAGATTACCTGGGTCAATGCATCACTCTCGACCCTGGTCTTATTTGCTCTTGCACTCTGGCCCATTTCAGAGAGTTTATTGGCCTCCTGTGATGTTTGCAGACTAAAACTTTGAAGGCATAATGATAAATCACTGCTAATGATGAAGTTTAATCTATTTCCAGAGTCACCATCTGTATGGGAAAACTCAGGGGGAGGAAAGAGGCAGGCCAGGTAAGAATATGGTGGAAATCCCATGCCTCTGCAGAGAATTCATGGCTCAATATGAATCCAAGCATGCCCACCCTAATCCCAACCTGCAAAAATTACATATACATTTCTCTCTGATACTAGCAGGGCACAAACTATCAAATACTAACTTTGAATTATCTCTTGATAGTGTATGCTATCATGACATTGGACATGATCCTGCACTAGGGAACACAACTCCTGTCCAACCTCCCCCAAAGCCCACACTGTTGCAGCAGCAATCCCTCAACCCCAGCATTTCTTTATCAGTGGAGAGCAAGGGAAGCAGCAGAGAAGCATCCAGCTTTTTTCCTATAGCAGGATACACTGCAAAAGGCATCTGCAGATAATGTCATTGTTCTGCATTCAGCTATAGGAAGATAGCTCGATATGTGTGTGCTGCTCCCCTCACTCTCCATCAACTGAGAAATGGTCAGGTTTCAAGGGCTATAGCTGAAAAAAAGGTGAGTTGGAGGGATTTTGGTCATTGTGTGGTTGGTACAGAATGCCAAACTACACAATGAGCAAAAAAGTGAGTTGCAATGGCATATGTTCAACCTACTCCATCGTAGTTCACCAGCAGGATGCCAGACATTATTTGGGTACATACTGGGAGCACCAAGGAAGTACTTCCCACAAACAGAGGCACACAAGTCAAGACATAATCCTTCAAGAATCCCAAATTTAAGAAGCTACAGCTTCAGTCTTGTGTATGAGTGATTGCAAGGAGTGCCTCCATTAGAAAGGAACTGTAGGAGTATCTGTAAGAATAGTTTAACAAGTTGGGATGTCATGGGATGTGTCCCATTGTAGCTGATCACAGAACCTGCATATCTAGCATAGACAGGAATGGGTGATGAGGAATGTCAGCTAGGAGAGTATCAGTTTTTTAGGATGAAAAGTTCCTCATCTTCTTGTCCTATGTGAGCAACATGTTAAAATTTGATTGGCAGGGCCACCTCCAGGTACATACTCCTGTACTTTGCTCCAGACCAATAGTTCTTAGCCCATGGCTCTCCATGTGTTTTGGATTTATGCTTCTCAGAATTCCTATTCATTAACTGTGCTAGCTGAGACTTGTGGAAGTTGGGCCAAAACATCTGGAGGACCAAAGGACCAGAACCACAGATCTATTATACTATTTCCTAACATTCATTTAAAAGCAGTCTCAAAAAAGTGCTTCCATGTTGGCCTTCAACAGAAAAAAAAAAATCAGAATTTTGCTGGGGCATCTCAAATACATATTCTTGAGGGCCTGTACGACATAATATGCATTTTTGAAAGCAAAAGGCTATTTCATTGTCATTCCTTGTAGCTGCTAAACAATGCAGCAGCTACACTTAATAGTGGCTGTCCAGATGGTTTTAAAAAGAGGGTTAGACAAATTCATTGTGGAAAAATCCATCCATGAATATTAGTCATGCTGACTAGACAAAACCTCCAGGCACAGTGACAGTATACCTCTATATACGAGACAGTGTGGATAAACTATTGTTTATGCAGGAGGATGTAACCTTTACTGCCTGTATCTTGCCTTCACAGAAGCATCCGAATGGCTACTACGGAAAACAGGATGCCAAGCCAGACAGGCCCCTGCTCTGAGTCAGCAAAGCTCTTATATTCTTAGCTAACACATTGCTTGCCTCAAGCTTGTGAAATAGGTTGCTGGCTGTCTCCCATGGAAAACGATTACGACCTTCTGGACGCTTCGGGAAGACAAACTACTCAGTTCTGGTAAATGTTGCAAATGCTCAAGGCACTCTTCCAGGGTTACCCCTACCACGAGAAGGAGTGAAATAATTGCCTAAAACAACTGCTTTAGGTTGATGTAAATGGGATAGCTAATTGTGGTGATGTACGCTACTGTAGTGTTATGGTATTCTTGCTGCCAGCATGGTGGAGAGAGGTGCTTGTGGGATTCTTTTGCCTCAACTGCCAAAATGACTTGGCTTGGCCTTCAGTACGGTGTTATGTCAACTGAGCAGGCAAGAACAATTTACTGTTCCACCTCAGGTAGCAAAATATCCCAGGCCAGGCCCTGGGACACTATTCTTCTTGTTGTGTGGCTTTCAGTTGTTTCCAACTTATGGCGACCCTAAGGTGAACCTATCACTGGGTTTCTAGGGCTGAGAGTGTGTGATATGTTCAAAGTCACCCAGAGGGTTTCCATGGCCAGGGAAGTCCAGGGAACTGAACCCTGGTTTCAGGGTCACAGTCCAGTGCTCAAACCACTACACCACACTGGCTCAGACAGGAATGGGTCATGATATTTTGCTGCCTGAGGAACAAGATGATATCCCCCCCTCCCCCCGCTGCCACCACTGTACATACAAGAGCTGACTGAACTGCCAAATGAAGCTAACTTCAATACTGGCAATAGGACAACATCTCTCACAATGCAATAGTGCAGTTTAGGGCCATTACACACTGCTCTGTCTTTCAACAGATGGGAAAGACTAAGGAGGAACATAGAGGGTCCTGTGTCTCCCCCTCCTCCAGCATTTGTCACCTGAGGCAGCTGCCTCACTCTACCCAGGGGTAAGGCACGTCCTGCCACAGCGCCTAGTAACTTAACTTGCTAACGAAACAATAGCCAGCACGCACCCGTTTCCCCTTTCCCTCCCTTCCACCGCTGGGTGGCAAGCACCGCCTTCCTTATTCCTCCCGCATCTCCGGACTGATAACTTACTCCCTGCCTTTCAGTTTCTTTCTCTCAATCTCTCTCCTCGCCCTTCTCAGCCTATGTCCGAGTTAAACAAAAGGAGCCGGGCAAACTGCTCGGCCGCACTTCGCAACCAACTTCACACCCCCAAGACGAAGAAGGACAAAGGAGCCCCGGCGGCAGCTGGGCTGAAACTCTCGCTCCACGTGGCTGCCCGAGAGCAAGACCTCCCAGACTCCCGCTTCCTCTCCACTCGCCTCGGGGACGCCAGCAAGAAAGCGTCTCGCGCTCCGTTTTCTGTGGCATCACCCCGCCGGTGAAAGGGAGGAGTGGGAAATATAAGCGGAGGAGGGGGGAGGCGGCAGGGGGCGGTGGCGGCAGGGGGCGGAGACAGGATGGATCCCGAAGGCCTTTCAAGAAATCCCTTCGGAGTTTCTTTGCAGGCGGGGGAGGGGGAGAAGGGCTGAATTCGGGATCCGTTCCAAGGCCAAAGAATGGCAAGGGACCTCGAACGGGAAAAAAAATCGGACCTCCTTTATGCAGTCTGATTTACACATTTTTACACAGAGGATGACGCGACAGCGGACGAACGCCCTTGCTGCCTCCCGAGACGCTGCTGAGCTCCGTGCCTCCTTGCCTCCAGGACGCGCCTCGGGCAGAAAGTGGGAAGAAGCTTTTTTTTTTCTCTTGGCACGGAAACGTGAGTTCAGGGCCTGCCTCAGAGCTAGGAGCAGATCTTCTCCATCACTCTGGGAAGGCAAAAGCAGCTCCAAGAAGCAGTTCGAGCAGAACAGGACGTTTCACACTGAACATAAGGCAGAGGCACACAGCGGGGGATTTCGTCTCAGACTCCCCTCCCCGCCCCCAGGTTAAAGATCTAGACCTTTCATCTGGAAACCCTGCCTCCCCAGGTCAACAAAGATTCTACCCTTAATTATCACTTTTTGAGCAGAGTAAAATAAAAAATGGCTCACTGTCAGATTGTAAGGCCCTTGAGGACAGAGACTTCTACATGTGGTCAGGCACCAAAAGAGGGCGTGCTGGATGCTTGCAGCTTGCTTTCATTCATACACACACAGCTGATCCTCCCTCCCCCAAGAAACCAGGCATGATATATCTTCTATGTGAAGGTGCCCAATACTTTCTGAGAATGCCTCAAAGTAAGTGTAAAGGAAATATGAGCCAGCATGGTGTAGAGATTTGAATGCTGGAATAGGACTTCATGAGACCAAGGTTTGAATCCTTGCTGAGACACGGAACTCCACTGGGTGATCTTGAGCATGTCAGACTCTCTCAGTCTCAGAGGAAGCCAATGGCAACCCCACCCCAACAAATCTCAACAAGAAAACCCTAGGACAGGGTTGCCAAAAGTTAGAGTTGCCCTGAATACACATAACAAGACTTTAAAGGGACATTTCAGAGGATCAGTAGCTAGAGCATACATAACCCACAACACACTCCTCTGCCAAAGAACTGGGGTGAGGGGGTTGATACTCCAAGGTACAGCAAGTATTTTTGCACAGTTTGCCATCAGTAAATCCCTCCCTGCCATACACACAAACTGCATTAACCAATCAGGAATTACTTATGCAGCCTGATCCTAACCATTATGTGGAAACTCAGGAGAAACGGCTGAAACAGCTGCCATCCCCACAATTTCTGTTGCTGGAAGTGACTTCCCCACTTTAGCTAAAAGCAGAACTGGTCTTCATGAGATTGTACACAGTCTGCAGAAGCGATATGCCTTGGGCCCTCCTTCCAGACACAAAGAGTGGAAAAGACTGGAAATGAACAAGCAAAAAACGAACACAACCTGCCTGTGCTTAGAGATTAAGTGCACACATGCATCATTCCCCACCCCTCTGTCATTGCTCAGTGACTCACACTCAGCTCACTGTGTGAACTCAGTCCATTGGAAAACACTGCGTTTTAGGTGATACATGGTGAACTTGATGGGTCCGTGATCCATTGGCTCATTCACACATTTCTACCATAACCTTTCATGAAGGTGATGAACTGGAAGAAGATAGTTTCAGAAGTGCTACAGAATTTCTTTATATCTTTCTATCCAAACATACAGACTCGGGAGAAGGATCGTTCGGGAATTATTGGTCTTAGCATGTTAAGACACCCACAGGGTAATGTTAAATGAGTATTATGTTCCCCCTCGCTCAGTAGGAGAGGTTGATCCCAGGAAATGCCTCTCCCTTGTGTGAATGAACTTTCCTTTCCACACCATTTCCCCGGTAGGGGGAGCCGCGGTTCCATCCCAAACCGCGTGATTCCTAGATTTCGGGCTCCGTGCCCAAAGATGCGCAGAGACGCACACCGTGCACCGCCGGCCTTTCCGGGGTCCTCCTCTAAAAAAAGTTGAAACTTTCGAGCGGCGGTCAACCTGGGAGAGAGGTGAGGCATGACACCCGAAGAGAAAAAGCTACAGCAGCTGCAGCTACGACAGGAGTCTCGGCTCCCTGCTACATGCCGCTCTTCACTCCTCAGCTGGAGGAAATGGGGGAAGAGCGGATTTTATCGCAGGAGTGACCTAGTCCTTTTTGCCGGGGGAGGGGGAGAGTGGGACGCATCTCTGGATCGGGCCCGCGCTGCTATCTTCCAGCTCCCCCTCCTGTTCCAGAAACCCTTCCTTCTCTTGTCCCAAACTCAGGGTTGTGGAGGGCGCGCCGACAGGGATGGGGAGGAGAGGTGTGTCTAAAAGAAAGCAGCTGGGCTGGAGAGAAGCGATTCCTTGCCGAGCTGATGACGATGACACAGACTTTTCCTGTGACACAGAAAACATACCCTGACCCACCCGGCCAACCCCCCGTGACATTTTGGATCCTCGTTAAGTTTCACGTCGCTCCTCGCCGCAAAACCTTAGAGCTGCTGCTCCTGCAGACGGCTCGCTTTGTCGCTCTCTTTTTCTCCCCCCTCCAAAAAACCCCGCCTCACTAGACAGAAATTCCCCTGGCTGCCACCAAGCACCAGAAAGAGGCAGACGCACCAAAAGGAAAGGCAAGTGATTCCCCTACCCCACCCCGGGGAAAGAAAAAAAAAACCCGGCAACATGTCGATGGAAGCAGACAAAACAATGCTCCGTCTGCTCCAAGTAGCAAGCGCACATAAACCCCCCCCACAACTCTTTTTTCCAAAGTCTCAAGCCCCCCCCTAGCGCCACACCCACCCCATTGCCCCCCCCCCCGACTTATGGCCTGCCAAGGCTTAACTCAGCTTTGGACGGACTTCGGTCCCCTTTGGGGAGGAAGCATTTTGCAATCTGGATCAGTAGGTCAGGTTCTTTGCGGGGGGGGGGGAGTTGGGGCGTTGTTCTCCACTTACAGCAAGAAAACTCTCCCAGCAACTTTTTCACAAGGCTTCTATCCTCCCTGACTCTCCTTCCAAACAGCTCAGTCTCTGAAATCCGGGAGGGCGAGGGAAAGCAAAGCGAATGAATGAAGAGCGCGAGAGCCGTCTTGGGTTGCAACGTGACCATCCACAGACAGACAGAGAGAGAGAGAGAGAGAGAGACTGAGAGAGCCCGCAGGAGCAGTCCGGCGGGCTTTAAAAGTTTTAAACACCAGAACCTCTTCTGAATGGATTTGCATCGCTCTTGCTTCCGTGCCTCTCCTCACTTTCTTTTAATTTTTGCAAAGAGGCTTTCCTCACCAGTTAAAGGTCTCCATTCCTACTTTTTATGGGGGGGGGGCGTGGAGAGGCTGAGAGGGATGAAAAAGGAACATGGAAAGGTTCCCCGAGACCAGTTAAAGCCGGCTAGGGGTGCAAAGGGGAGGGCGAGGGGAGAAGCAGCGGAGAGATTGGGCTCCAGAGACCATTGCGAGCCTTTCTCCTCCAGATCGCCTGCTTGCGGCCCCCCTCCTCACCCACCGTTCCTCCGGGAGGGCTGCCTAGACCACCAGCGGCCAACCCAGCCACCCCAGTCTGGAGAGGGAAGGGGAGAAAGAGACCCTCGCTTCCCAGGAATCCTCCGCACCAGTCACCTCAGCGGTCTCATCCTTCCCCCGCCCCGCGCCTCAGCAGCCCCTTGGCAGCCCCAACCTGAGCGGCCACCGCCCCCTTCCCCCCGCCGCCACCACCCCGCTTTCCTCCGGGCGGCTCCTTCCTCCTCCAGCGCCGCTTTGTGCCTCCGAAAGCGCTACAAAGACTTTTCGCCCGGCCATTTAACCCTTTGAGCGCCGCCCAACTCCCTCTCCACCTTGGCTTCCATTCCAAGCCCCCTCTGGCCACACACACACACCCGCACGCTCTCCCTCCGCTCCTTGCCCTTTTCTTTGTTCTCTCGACCCCCGGCCCCCATACTGTGGGGTGAGCTCCCCCTAAAAGAAACCTCCTACCTCTCCCCAATTTTAAACAAGAACAATAAGAATCCATCCCTACCTCCGGTCCTCCCCCTCCCCAAACTCTTTGTCTTACAGGTAAAGCGCAGCTATCCGACCGCAGACCAAACCTCGGGGGCAAATCTTGGGTGTTCCTCCTCCCCCGCCCCGCTTGCCCGTCAGACAAATTCAGAAAATACAGAACGGAGGGAAATGTATAATTACCTTTCACAGCAGTGGAAAGCCGCGGCTGTCGGAGAGAAAACACAAATAAAGGCGAGGGAGGGGCGGGAAACGCCAGGAGCCCCAGTCACGGCGCGCGCTTAGTCCAGAGGTGCCCTCAGGGAACGGAGCCCCCCGTGGAAAGAGTTGCCGCTCCGGGCGCGAGGTCGCCGGCGTCCTTCTCCGTCGTCGCCTTCGTGGTCGTCTCCGCCTCTTCGTGCCCCCCGCCCCTCCCTCGGTGGGTGAACACCTGACCGGTGGCTGCGTGGAGTCTGGCTGAGGCGGGTCGCCGGGCATCCAGAAGCAGCCCAGTCGGCTTTGCCTCGCAAGTTCAAATGCGGGCTCCGCCGCCGCCGCCACCCATCATTATTAGTACCGTCAGCGCTCCAGAGGAGGGGCCCTGCCCTGCCTCTCCGAGAAGGAGAGGAGGGTTCTTCTTTCTACACACACACACACACACGCACACGCGCCGAGGTTCGCCAAGACGGAGCCGGGGCAGCAGGAGGAGAGGGGAGGTGGCGGCAACGGCGGCAGCTTCTTCTTCCTTGCGTCCGCCTCGCCTCCCCCTCCCACCACCACCACGGCCAGTCGCCTCCTGAACTCCTCAAAGTCCCAAGAGGCTCTGCAGCCAGAGCCGTTCTCCTTCTTCTTTTTCCTCAGAACCTTACCGAGGGAAGAGGGTTGCCTCAGGAGGGGTCCGTCACCACTTCCCGCCCTCCCAATGGCGAACAAGAGGCTTCCACGAATAGGGGAAACAGGGCGCGGGAAACGGTGAGGGGAACCCTGTGAGGCGCGGGAAGCCCTCTGTGCTTATTAACTTGGGAGATGCCCCTCAGGAGAGGCTTGGGGGCGGGCATGGGGTGCGGGCGTCCGCGCGTGTGTGGAGAGGAGGGTCTCTTGCAGCGAACCCCCTCGGGAGGAAGCGTTGCAAAGGCGCTCTCTTTCCCCAAAGCTTCGCGCGCCCCCTCTCCCCGCCCGGTAAGTTCCCTGTCTCTGGACTCCTGAGCGCCCCTCTTGGGATGCTGGTGTCTGGACGGTGATCGGGGGGGGGGGGCGGGTTGCCTCCGCTGCAGCGTTCCCCTCCCCCCCCTCCTCAAGGGTCGCGCTTTTGTAAACTTTTGTTTTTCTTAGGGGAAAAAAAAGGGGAAGGATTCATTCATGGCAGGGGAAATACGCGCGTGTTTCAGAAGTGCCATTCGGTGTGGGGATTTTCCTCCTCTACACTGTAGGATCCCCGTGTTTGGAACACGCCAAATACCCTAAAGGCACCAGATCCCGTCTGATCTTGGAAGCTAAGCGGGATCAGCCCTGGAAGGGAGACCGCCAACGAATACCAGATACTGTGGGCTATGTTTCAGTGGAAAGAACTGACAAAATCACCTCTGAGTATTCCTTGCCAAAGAAAACCCTATGGAATTCATCGGGTTGCCATAGGTCGACTGGCAACTCGCACGCACACACGCAAGGCAGAAGGCTGCCTACCATTGGGCAGAGTGAGAACTTTGCCCCTCACTGCCTTGCTACCCCTCTGCCCCCACCAGCAGCCAAGGGGCAAATTTCTGTGTGCCACAAAGCCTTTCCTGAAGACCCTTAACTGCAGCCTTGAGGTGGAGTTTTTTTATCCCATTTCCAGAGCAGGGGACCTTTCATAGTTCACAATTATACCCGACTTTAACTGCCCTGACCATATCCTATGGTAGCCTGGGATCTGTAGTTTGGTGAGGTGCTACAGCTGTCTGACTGAGACTTCTAAACGCCCCTCTCTAAACTGTGAATCCCAAGATTCCCTAAGATGAAACCATGGTGTTTAAGTGGAATCATAATGCTATAATTGTGTACTGTGAAAAGGTCCCAGATGTTCAACTGTCTATCTGGACAGCTGAGAAAGGAGGTAGCCATTTTGTCCTACATACACTTCAGGAAGCAAAATGACTAGGGTTGGCTTTGTCAAAGTGGGTTGAATTAGAAGGGGGTCCTTTTGGATTAGGAGTCCCCACTCCCTTCACTCTGCAGTACAAATACTGGTTTATTATCCATTAATACTGGAATTCTATCCATCTTCCACAGGCTTGCATCCCTATTACAACTCTGGGAGGTAGATGAGCTTTGTGGTTCAGCAGAGACTTTCAGCTGAGGTCTCTCCAGTCCACTGTGGAGGCTGAAAGACAAATTTTACCACTTTGGTGTTGTGACCCAGGCTGTCATTTCCTCCAAGGTTAGTCAAAGCAAGGTCTCTAGCCATACATCAGAAGTTCTGCTCATGTTCAAACAAGCATGTCCATTGAGACCTTACAGCAAAGTCTGAAATGAGTGGAGTGAAGCCCAGAATCAGTTCAGTGTGTTTGCCGCATTTGGCCCTGCTCAGATGTTTAACCTGAATGCCTGAACAGGAATTCAACCTGTCATCATTAATTGTTCACGGATCCCCAGTTACTTCTGGTGCCTGATTGGTGGTTTCAATGTGACCAGATTCAGTCTCTGTTGATCTGGGCCCATTCTGTTCCAATCTAGTCCAAACTCTAAATGTAAATCAATAATCAGGAATCTAGATCACCAGTCATCCTCTGTTGATTTGCATTAGGGAAATCCAAAAAAAATATTTTTAAATTTATTTTTTTTTAAAAAAATACACTTTTGCATAAAATTTGGAGATATGATAGCCCCAGCCTAAATTCAGACAAGTAATTCCAGGTGCTAGGCATAGGTAAGATTTACATTTAAAAAAAAGTCAGAGCTATTGTTGACTGCTAAGTTGTGGCAGTTCATTTCATACTGTTTTCTTCTGGCACTGCTCCCAGACCATCAGTCAACTAAATGAATTACAGTTTAACAAAATATATGATAATGATAAGGAAGTGACAGCATACTTGAAGAAATGTTGGTGTTTTTTCTACTGCAAACAAACCAACTGATAAAATTTGGTGATGCCTCTTAGGAGTGTGATGAAATTATGCTGAGATTATCAGTAGTGACACTGGTGGAATTCCCCAGATGGTCTCCTTGCTGTCTCTTAAGCTGTTTGGTGCTTTAGGGAAGTATTGAAAACTTCCCTCCCATGGCTTCACACTCCCCTTGCCTGCCTAACCCTTTGTTGGGGGATAGACTAAGAACTTATACTGACCTTGGTTCCTAGTTTAACTGTCATGATCCTGTTGCACGGTTTCTGGATCATTTCTGCCTCTGTCCTGAGCAAGTCTGTTGGTAACGCGTCATAAAACATTGTGAGAATCCTTCTGGTACTGTAAGATGGTCAATCCCTAATGATTTATTGCTTAGGTGGAGGCAGATAGCAGTCCTAGGATCTGCTAGCCCCACAGTGAATGTTTCTTGCAGTCATGATAGAGCATCTTGAGGTGATCAGATACAGCATGTCCTAGTGAAGCCCAGGCTTTTCAAAGACAGTGTTGAAAACTGACTTAAACCATCAGCTAACTAATTGATTGATCATGCATGCTTGTTGTTGCTGTGTCCCTTCAAGTCATTTCTGACTTATGGTGACCCTCAGATGAATCTATGACATAGTTTTCTTGACAGAATTTGTTCCGAGGGCGTTTGCCCTTGTCTTCTTCTGAGGCTGAGAAAGCATGACATGCCCAAAGTCACCCAGTGGGTTTCCGTGGCTCAGCAGGGATTCTAACTTTGGTTTCCCAGTGTCCACATCCAATACTGTCATAGTCCACTGTCCTAGTCCTAATCCTACAGTTTCCTAGTTCAACACTCTAGGCCCTTCACCATGCTAGCTCTGTATCATATAAGTGTTATGTAGCAGAGTTCTGACTGATTGATCATCTATGTGTTATGTAGCAAGGTTGTTTACAAATCATTTATGTAGCAATGTTCGGGATCACACAGTAACAAGTCTTTGTGTCCATGGTTTCTTTTCATATACTTGGTGGTGATTTTCATCCATGCTACTGTCAGCTAAAAGAGTCAGTGGCTAATCAAAATGTTTAAACCATTTTTAAAATTGTGAACTTTCTGATATCTCTCTGGCCATGCTTTGCTGAGAGACTCTGGGAGTTATAGTCCAAAAAAGTAACTTTCTCAAGTTCTATATATGCCACCAGTATCTCTTTTAAATGCTGAAGAGTTCCCTTCCCTCTTGCAAAACTTTCCAGCTCAATTATTTTCAGAGAAAGAAGTAAATGCAAAGTCTAATGATACTTTACTGTTTCCAGTGTTCTATATTTGCCCAACTATATTCAAGAAAACCTGTGTTAATTGATTATTCACATATATGTCAATAATGTCGAAAACATATCTGCAGCACATTATGAGCTACTGACACATGATGCTGCAAAGGAGATGGTCAGAGCTGCAATGAGATTCCACTTGGGATAACCACATATACTACTTTAAGGTCCATAATGGTGGGATCTAAAGGTACTAAAGAAACATAAAAAATTGTGCGCACTGAAACAACCTATGATGTGAGTTCTTAAGCTACCCTATCTAAAGTAAAGCATTCTCATGACTTGCCACAGTGATACAGAAAAAAAAGAGATAATTCACTGTAATTTTTCATTACGTTGTTTTAAAAATAATGCATGATAGTGTTAGTTTGGGGCACTTTTTCATTCCTTTTCAGGATAAAATCTTAGGAATGATAAAAGAATGGCATAAAATTTAAAAAATTGTGCACAGTTCCCCTCTAAAAATTCTTTTAAATACACTTTATAAGGTAATGTTAAAAGTAACTAGAAAACATTAATCATTATACTTAAAAGTAACATCATTCCTACTTATTACATTGCTTTTGTGATGTAACTTCTTTGTGCCATTGCTTTCTTTAAAATAAAAAGGCTCGTCAGAGGAGACCTTAATTATTGCAATACTTCCACAATGTGTATTTTACAAATGAGGCCAATTCAACAGAGTCTTGATTTAAAAATGCTCAGTGAGTTTATCCAGTGGCAACCAGAAGGTAGTGATTTTAGTCCAAACTTTAAAGGAGCTATCAAGCATGCTGGACCAATTTTGGAGATAGGTTTCAGCACCATGGAATAAATCCTTTAAAGTGGAAACTAAAACACAAAGTGGATCCACTCCCATTATGGAAGCCACCAGCTGCCACTGAGCATTTGCCAGATCTTTCAGTTGATGTTTCCTAAGGTCAGATATAAAGGCTACCTTTATGATCATAGGCATGTTAAGTAGATTTACACTGGCTTTTCTTTTAGAGAATATATAAGATGCAAGTGATCCTTTTGTCCACATGGTGAATATGCCACAATTGGCTATGGTTTTCTGCTACTGCAGATTTTGAAACACACTCCTCATCCTCTATTATCTGTTTAGCAGGAAACCTGGGTGCAAGTATAGCAAATGTACTTCTCTGAACAAGCACATGATGAGCAGCCTTGAACAAGATGCTGTTTGCTTTTCCTGTTCCACAAGCTCACATTGCTTAGAAACTTACATTTGATTTAAAAAAGAAAAGAAAGGCTGGACAACCTTTCAGTCTTGCTTGAACAATATTTACCTGCAAATAATGTAGAAAAGTCAAAAAGTGATTTAATTGTAACATGTGAAAACTCAGCAACACTGCATTATACATATTCCCATATACAGCATAATCCAATCACCATTGCCAGGAATTTTGATGAGCTTTAAGGTACTCTTAGAAAAGGGCAAAGGATCAGTGCAAAGGATTTTAGAAAAGTTAGCCTCCACATTTGCGAGTGTGATCTTTCCCAATTCGATAATTTGTGAGGCATGTGCTTGCCTCCCCCTCTCCTTCTCCTCTTCCCGTTCCCTTGCATTTTTCACCCCAGGTTTGCAAGACTTGTGTTAAAAATGGATGTTTTTCTTTTGGGTGAGCTCCCTCCCACTGCTGGAGGCATGTCCCTTCTGCCACTGTCAGCACATTCTGTTGTGTAATGGCCACTGATTGGTCAGGTGCTATCTTTGCTCCTACCCCTCCGCTCTGGGAGTTATCTCGAGATGGTGACTAGAAGTAGCTAGAACAGCAGAACTCAGCATGCCACTCTTCTCCATCTGAGGGGAAAGTAATGGTAAGTCCTTTACCTTTTTCTCTCCTCAGCTGTTCCAGGGCCAGAGGCAAAGGAGTGGTGGAGAACTCCAGAGGGGAATGAATAGGAGGGGATCATGGGGGGAAGGGAGTTATTCACAGTTTTTTCACTTTCATGAGAGTTCTGTGCCCTGAACCCTTGCAAATGTGATGGGGCCACTGTATTTAATTGCAATAACATTTAATTTCAAAAAAAATTATAAATATATGCCTCCTATATGCCTTGAACTCATTTGTGAGAATACTATGGATAAATATGGAAAATGTTTACACAAGCCACAACATACCAAGTCAACCAGCTAGTTAAACCAGTACCTAGGTTAAACAATTATCTGTGAATGTGTATCATGTGTTGTGGAAGTATATGGAATAAGTTTGTTTATTTGCTTACACATTGTGCCCAGGGACCCTGGTGATTTAGAAGGCAATAGATAAATGACTTAAACAAACAAACAAACAAACTGTTTGCTTAAGTCATTTATCTATTGCCTTCCAAATCACCAGGGTCCCTGGGCACAATGTGTAAAAACATTTAAAACATGAAATAGATAAATAAAACCGTGAGCAATATGGAGATATATTGATTTAAGAAACTAAATCCATTGCATACATAAGCTACATGACATATGAGCATACAGTATTTTATATATTCAGTTCTATGGGCATTCATATCCCCTGTTAAGTTAAACAATTGTTTTCTCAAGCTAAGAACCATTTGCACATGCAGTGTACACACAAAGAGACAGTGGGATTACAGCCATTCAGTACAGTCCTAACAAATATAGACTCTCCACCCCAAACATCAACGGATCGAATACACTGTTAATCCTGACTAGAGTAAACCTATTGATTTACCTGTATGTTGATTTACCACTCAACAGTTGACTCAATGGGATTAACCAATAGGATTCAGGCTCTATATATTCAGCAGAGTCCCAGAAGACAGAGCCTACTAATATATTTTGAGAGAAGATTAAGGGCTTTTTCACACAGTCTACTAGGGTTTTTACACAATACATCTCAGTTCTCCCAGGGAATATATCCATACAGGGAATTAACCAGGGAAAATATTCTCACAGAGAACCACAGGTTGTAAGAACCATGTCTTCTAATGCAGAGGCAACATACAGTGATAATATAAGTCTATGAATAAATACACAAACATACATTGTTGTTTCTAATATTTATTGATTGATTGATAGTACTTGTTGGTTGTTCTTGAGCCCACGAGGGCTTCCAATGAAATGCGCAAGAGATAAAAATGTTCTTTAAAATAGTTTAAATGTTCTCTTTAATTCTTTTCTTTAAAAACCAGATTCAAAAAGGCAAATATTCTTTGAAAAGAGATTAAAACAATTGCAAAGGCCAACCCTAAAACTTATTTTAAGGACCAAAAGCCATATGGATCAGTACAGTTTTGGCTGCCTGCCAGAAGCTCAGTAGGGATGGAACTAGCCCAACTTCCCTTGGGAGCTTGTTCCACAAGTGAAGTGCCAACAGAGATACAGTCCTGTCTTCTGCACCACTCATCAACTTAGCCTGTTGCAGTGGTGGGACACTCAAGAAAGAGCCTTTGCTGAGGACCGCAAATTCCAGAAGAAGCTCCTATAACAGGAAGTCTTTCAGTTCCTGATCCAGAGCCATTTGGGACCGGGATTGTAATTATGCTGCCCTCCAGATGTTGTTGGACTTCAAGTCCCAGCATTCTTGGCAAGCATAGCCTGCTTATGGGATGTAGGAAGTTGCACTTTAACAACATCTGGAAAACCATACAATTTCCACCCTTGATTTTGGGCTTTCTCATTACAACTTCACTAACGGGAGGAGGAGGAGGATTGCTTCAAATTTGGCCAGGAGTCTCCTTGTAAAATTGCATCAGTCTGTCCCAAAATATGGGTGATTCAGGGGGTCCACTTGCAAGGCCAGTATCTCCACATGACAGAGGGGAATTAATTAGCTCAAAATTGGGAGACTTGCAAAATTGGGGGCTACTTAATAAGATCTTTCCACCAATGTTTACAGGGTCATGCAGGAAAGAACCAGCCAGCAAATCCAAAATGTAAACTAAAAATGTGTTTTACTGAAAGAGTCACACATGCACACAAAAGATCCAAACATTCATGCATTCACACAAGGCCTAACTGAAGGAAAGGGGAGGAAAGTTGTAGATAGAGGAATTTTAGGGTTTGGGTGATAATTACGAGTCTGGAGAGAAGCAAAGAAAAGTGGCAGTGTGGCTTAGGTAGACACCTACGGACAGTTCTCATTCTTCAGGAATCGAGGCGACAACATGGAATTCAGTAAAGCAAGAGAGTGAGAGAGACTGCAGAAAATTGAGGGTTTTCATACCTGAAAACTACCCTGGAGGTATGGGTGTGAACAACTCTCTTTGTCAAGTGGACAGTGGGAGTTGCAACACAAACAATGAAGTCCAGATGGTGTTAATGATCTCATTGTTTAGGTGACAAAGGGGTAATGGCTCTCGTAATAGCTCTGTATTGTGAAGAGGTTGGGAAAACAAAGCAGGGAAACATCCAGGTGTGAGGGATCAGGGTTAGAACAATCACGGTTTGGTGGGAACGTCCCCATCTCTCTGTATGGAGATGGCCAGCTATAGCATACGCCTTTTGTCTCCAGAGTTGCCTCATAATCTGCCTGACAATGACGTCGGCTGACCTGTCTTGCAATCTCATGTTTACAGCAGTAATTTTCCTCTTTCCAGCTTGACCTTCCAGTCATATCAGGTTCCATTTTCTTTCAAAGCCAATTAGTGTAATTGCCAATTAAATAATATTTGCCAATTAAACCACATCAATCTTGGGGGGGGGGGTGCAACAGGCTGTATCAGTGTAGTGAAATTGTTTCTGCCCCGTATTCTGGATATAATTTAGCTTTTGTGCATGGCAGGTTCTAGCCCTTTTTATAGTCCTGAAAAACAATTAACCAGTCAGTGAATGAAAGCACTCCAGAGTTTCCCTTCTGGTCTTCTTGTGCCAGTAAAAACGGAGGAGGGGTGGATAGAGTTAGGAAAGAAATGTTACCATCCCATTTCCTACTTAGAAGGAGTTTTAAAGAAAAACAAATTTGTAATTGTTAACTTCATCCCTTTCTGTGCCAGAATCCCGAGCAGGCCAGCATTCACAGCTTTCCCAGCCAGAGGTGTTTCCCTCTGAGGGTTAGTAATCTCCAGTCCTCCAGCACCATGGTCCTTGTTGGCTGCTGTGGGTAGCCTTGCTCTGGAGATACAAACAGTTATTAGAAGAGAATTGACCTTGTTCCAGTAGATATATTTTATGTATGATTTCCAAATCAACATGTTCAATAAAGACCCATCTCCTCACACATAATATCTTAATTAGCTTCGACCCTATTGTGTAACAGTGATGTCAATCGCTGATGTTGGTGTTCCTTTGCCAACGTGCCATCCCTTTCTTGTTGATCTTCAGGAACACTAGGCTACTCCCATTCCCACTGATTCATTGGGTCTTGTGTTTGGATTGGGCTTTGTTTGTTTGCCCTTAATTACATTTGGAGAAATTCGCTCTTTTTGTTTCTTGGCCCAGGGAACTTTGTTTACAGCAAAGGTTGAAGACTTCTGTTTTAAATCATTCTGTCCAGCAACTCCAGGTTTCTTGGATGTGCTCTGAGATCTGGTTTTTACCTTATGGGAGTTTCTCCCTTGTGGTTCTTACTGATTTTGCTCCTGTAAAATTAGAAGAGTTAGATCATGTGGAGGAACTGACATACTGCCTCCAGCCTGTGCCAGTACTGGAGAGGGAGTGCAGTGGGAGGCTTGAATAGCAAGTAACTATGCTCTTATCTCCTCCCATACCATTTCACATCCTCATGCACCAGAATTTATTTTTTAACAAAATTTACATCATATGGCTTGTGGGATACTTTCTGATCCTAGTTTAGACTTCTGGATTTTGGAGAGTTAGGAGATGAGTGTTTAATGTACATTTCTTCTAGTGTGGATTATTTTCTAACCCCAATGTCCTTTCAATAGAAAAGGTTTCAATCTCCCCTAAATGCTGTAGAGAACAAGAGCACGACCCTTCTGCTTTGTAAAATCACAGATCACAAGAAAAAATAATTATTTTTATTTACTTTTTTATTCTTTTCTGCCTTTCTCCTGATATGGGACCCAGTTTGTTCCATAATGGCATAGGATATTTTGGTTGCTGTTTTCCACTATATTACATTGGCTGGGACAAAAAAGTACCCTGATGACATCAATCAATAGATCAGTTGGAATTACTGTATTTTTACCCCTGCAGTTTTTTGTTTGTTTGTACTGTTACATAAAACAAACTCTGTAAACCACTGGTTGAAATTCAGGAAATTTGGGAAAACCTGTTTACAGTTGTTCAAGTGGCAAAGCTTGCAGAATACCTAGCTCTGTGCAACTTCAGCAACAAAATGGGACTTTGAGGGACTGCAATGTCCATTCCTGTTGCATGAGGGTTACTATTACCAGAGCAGAGCAGGGAGCAACCATGGGGGAACACCAACACTGTTGCTGCTGCTGTAACATAAGAACTGGTCTGGGCTGTTAGCATGTCTAGTTGCGTCTGTTAAAGGGATTCTCACAGAGGACTCATAAGAGAGCATCGGTTATTGTTTCCACGTGTATGTCTGCATTTCATTACATTCAGGAAAAAAACCATGAAGTCTTACATTGTTTTCTATGGTTGCTGCTAAGCTGCTGGATCTTCTGCCCATTGTCAAGTACTCCTGATCCTTCTTGCTCAACTCTTGTACTGCATAGTGAGAGAATGTTTGCACTTCATGTAAATGTTTTCTCCACAAGAGAGTCAGAGAACATGGAAAATAGTATATTGTATCCCATGGCTGAGAGAGAGGCAGTGTGGGGTAGTGGTTTGAGTATTAGAATAGGATTCTAGGGGACCAGGATTGGAATCTCAACTCAACCATGGAAGTCTATTGGGCAGGTCACACTCTCTCAGCCTTAGAAGAAAGAAATGGCAAAGTCTTACCAAGAAGACTCTATGATAGGGCTGCCTTAAGTTGGAATGAGTTTGAAGGCACATAACAACAACAAATCCCATGGGTAAAATTAAAGATCAGCATTTTGGGGCACCAGAATCACACTTCAGCAGGGACCAACTGTGAAGTGATCTGTCTTTGTGTAATGAGCTGTCTGCCTGTTCCTTTCAAAGACTGATGGGACAGAACTATATCCTGCATTTGCTACAACCTTTCCCTCTGCATGGCCCTGCAGACTGAAACTTAAAGAAGAAGGCAAGCAATTTGGCAATACTGTGAGCAACAAGTCACAGGTGGGCCTTTGGGACATCATGTGTGTTCCTGACCCTGGCCCACATGTACACAGAGCCAGCACTGCCCTACCCAGTCATTTGTGTTCAAGAGTACAAAAGCGATCCTAAAACAGTGTCTGTCCTTTTAAAACAGCTATTGCCAGGACTGTCAGAAAGAAAATAAACACCAGATTTCACACTGACCTTACCATGAGAGCAATGAAAGCCTAAAGGCATGTTTGTACAACATATTGGAAGTTCTGAACTATAAGTAAGAAGTGTAATGCAAGGATCCAGAGATCAGAAAATTTCCTTGTTTGAGGGAACAAGGCAGGGATGCCCGTTGTCTCCCCTCTTGTTTATAATCACTCTTGAAGTGTTAAACAACAACATTCAAACTAATTCTGGTATAAAAGGGATTAGAATTAAAGATCAAGAGTACAAACTCAGAGCCTTTGCAGATGAGCTTGTCTTCTTTTTGGAAGATCCAATTATAGGGGCCAGAAAATTGTTGCATAATTTAAAGACATTTGGAGAAGCTGCAGGTTTAAAAATCGGCAAAAGTAAATTGTATATTATGACAAAAAATATAGAAAAGTCAGAGGAAGAGAAGATAATTAAAATTACTGGATTCAAAATTGAGAAGAAAATAAAATATCTGGTTTTGTTGGTTACAGAAAGCAACAAAGATTTATTTGAAAATAACTATAATAAAATCTGGAGAGAACTAACTAACGATTTGAAAAAATGGACTAATCTTCATTTATCTTTACTAGGTTGTATAGCAAAAATTAAAATGAACATTTTACCAAAACTAAATTTCTTATTCCAAAATTTACCAATTATTACTAACAATAAATCTTTCCAACAGTGGAAGAAAGAGCTGACTAAATTTAAATGCACAGGAAGAAAGCCGAGGATCAAATGGAAGCTACTGAGACAGATCAAAAAGCAAGAGGAAGTTGTAATCTTCCCAACCTAAAACTGTATTATTATGCTAATGGATTAACATGGATTCAAGACTGGATCACTTTAAAGGTAAAAGAACATTGGCATTAGAAGGTTCAAATATGTGGTTTGGATTCCATGTGTACTTATGGTATGGAAAGGCAAAAACAGATAAAGATTTTTGTAATCATTTTGTTAGGAAATCCTTGTTAAAAATTTGAATGGATATATTAAAAAAAAGACTTACAATAAAATACCAGGCTGGATGTCTCCTCAAGAAGCTTACTTTGGTAAATGGGCTGATGAACAAGAGGACTGGATCAGATATAAAAATTTGATAATTCAAGATTTCAAAGAAGAGATCAGGATTAAAACCCATGAGGAACTACAAAATGAAGGCCTCAAGCTAAATTGGTATCCTCTATCTACAATTGAGGGAACAATTTAAAATGGACTTAAAATTAGAAGGCTTTACACTTCAAAAAACCTACACTGAACTGAAAACAATAATTTTTACAAAAACGAAACAAAAGATTTCCCATTTTTATAAATATCTCATAATCTGCCATTTAGAAGATGAAACTGTAAAAGATGTCATGATAAAATGGGCAAAAAACATAGAACATGAAATACCATTAGAACATTGGGAAAATGTTTGGAAAAAGACAAATCAATATACTTGCTCCCAAGATTTGAAAGAAAACTTTATAAAAATGATGTATCAATATCGTCTCTCTCCAGAAAAAATAGACAAAATCTATTGGACAGGAAACACCAGCTGTTGGAAATGCTAGGAAAAGATGGGTTCTTATTATCACCTCTGGTGGACTTGTCCAGTTACAAAGAAATTCTGGACAAAAGTATAGGAGGTCATAAAAGAAATATTTCAGATTACATTCCCTATGTGTCCAGAATTTTTGTTGTTGAATATGACTTCCATGTTTGAAAAAAACTTTTTAAAGAAAAACAATTGAATCTTGCTGTACTTGGTTACGGTAGCAAGAATAAACTTCACAAGAATTTGGAAAACAAAAAACAAGCCAGATATAGACCAATGGTTATCAAGAATAATAGAATTGAAAGAATATGACTTATTATATAAATGGGAAACAAATTAACCAGCTGGAAGAAGATTGGGAACTTGTGATAACATATGTAAATAAGAGATGGGGTGTCAAGATAGAAGATAAAAGAAATAATATAGGAAAATGTATGTTCTAATTATTAGTATACAAATTTTTAATTCTAGACATTGGATATATACATTACGTACAGAGAATTCAAAGGTAAATAGAACTGAATTATGATATTAGCTTTTCCTTACACTCTGAAAAATACGTTTAGATAACTAAATAAGAAATGTTATGTAAGGAATTACCAGGGAAAGGAAAGAGTGAACTCAAACTATTGAATGTATTCAAATTGAAGACAAATAGAGAGTTTCTAATACAAAAAAAAAGGTGTGTAAATAGTGTTCTAGGTCAACGGCAAAAGGAAGTCGACAATTATTCTTCTTTAAATGTTTTTATTCTCTATTCAATGTCTATATGTGTTTTTCTTTCCTTTATTGGTTGGACATTTCTGTATTATAATTGCACTGGATTATTTTTTAGTATCTGTTCTGTTTTTTCTCTTTTTATTCTTGTGTTTTTCTACTTGTGTGTGTTCCTTTTATAGTGTTATAATGTTTTTAATAAAAAGATAATTAAAAAAAAGAAAAGAAAATGTCCTTGTTTGGACTACAACTCCCAGAATTCTAAAAGTCAACATGATCATTTGCTGTGAAAGATTCTGGAAGTTGTAACCCAAAAAGTAACATTTCCGTGCACTGAGCAGCCTTAACCCATACATACATCCTTCCGATAAGAACTTGGGAGCCAGAAACATTTAAATATTCCAGAACTGTTTAATACATGTAAATACTCATGTAGGCTCATCAGATTTCACAGATGTTATACCATGCTATAGCATTTTAAGACTTTCTGCTCCCACACCACTCCTACCAGGTGGGTAAGAGTTCCTGGGTATCCAAAAAGTTATGAACTGAGATTCCTTATACACTTCCCTAATTTTGTTTTGATGACTTCCAAACAACCCTCTTTGCCCTCTTCTTCTGTATTATAAGTAACATGTTCTAAGAAAAATATTAAGCAACCCAGTTGCTTAAGGTAGCAGATTGGTTGAAATAACCATGAGTCTAGAAGGTTGCTACCAGTACTGTCTAAAGAGGAGGCAAACTCATATCACACTGATAATTCTCTTTAGAGCTTCAGTCCAAAAGTTATTCCAGGTGAGAATGATATTATTCAGGGATGGCAGCACAACAACTGACAATAGCCACTTTTCAGTCACGGTCATCATGTTTCTAACCAGGTACAATTTGTTTGCTTCAGCACAGAGTTCATGAAGGGAAAGATCAGGAAGCCTTTCTGAAACCATTTTAATTCTTTCAAGGCTTGATGTGGCAACAGAAGCTGCGGTGCAGTGAATCAGAGATTTCTGCTTCCTTTGTTGTATTTTTACCTCATGGAAACAGTTGTCTTCTGTGCAGTCTTTTGTGGAGGAAATAACTAGCATCAGCATTTTATGAATAAAAGTAACATTTAAGAAGGCTGTATACGATATGCATCTAATGCAGAACACAGTCAAGTATTCACTAAAACGAATTACTGCGCAGATACTTTGTATAGTTTTATTTTAAAGATTATAAAAACACATACGAACAAGACAGAAAAAAAGAGAACCAAATAATAAATTACAGCGACAAACAGGCACAGTACATATGTGGGTTTCACTTTTATAAATTTGATTATTTGTGAATTTCTCCAACTCCTGCTCTCCCCCTACTTCAGGTGCTTCTTGTCCAGAAGATCCTTCCCTTCTGGCAACTCCAATCAGCCCACACAGTCCTTTAAAAACCCAACTCTGATCCTCCTCCTCCTCCTTCACCAGCCACTGCCTGGCCAGCTCAGAAGAGTTCTCAGCCTGATTTCTCAGCAGCACAAACCCTCTCCCAGTGCCTTCAGACACTCAAGGAAGGAGATGGCTAAGACAGAGAAGGTAGAGGGCCACCATGCTGACTGACTTCCTTTTCATCACCTGGTTTGGACCATGGGTACCCATTCTCCCCACCATGCCTTGGTTCCCATTCCACAGATGCACACACATTTTGATATTTGTGATTTTTCCACTTTTGTGGGGGTCATGCACCCTTAACCCTAGCGAACATGGCAGGTTGACTGTACAACAATCAAATAAACCAGTACAAAGAACTACAAATATATATACACATACACACACACAACACCAAATACTAAACAAAACCTAAACTAAAAAAAAAATAATAATTTTTTTAAAAAAAGTTAATTGGTAATACTAAGGTCGTACTTTTGATAACAAGAGACAAAGGTTTGAAGACCTGAAATGGCTCATTATACAAGTCAGAGGAATTGCAATATGTATTTAGTGTTCTGAACAAAGAAAAACAGCCCAAACTTGTAAATTGCAGAGCCTCTCTCTCTCTTTCTCAGACATAAAAACACACACACATTGCTGAAGTAGAAAAGGTTACTATGGAAAACAACCTCTTGTTTTGATTACTTAGCTGTACCAATTCACTTTACTGGTTTGTACATTTCAGGAAGGTAAGAAGGAGGTCCCCATGGAATTGATCCTGGCCAAAGTGTTTCTGGCAGGGAATAGCATTGTCCGAACTCTATACCCCCTTCCTGACTATGGAATGGTCTCCTCTCCTGTTACTGTGCTGCAAAGAAAGTTTTCCCTAGGAAAAGGTAATATTGACTTCATTATCATAATTATTGATAATAACCATATTCACACATTCATATGAACACAGCCAGGACTACATGAAAGAGTTGATGCACAATCCCTGACCAGTTGCACATGTTTGCACGCGTGAAGGTTCTCTTCTATTGCTGACTGTCTGGAAATGTAGTGAGCAGGGGTGGGATCAGCAACTGTGTTCCCTTAACCCCTCCATTCAGTCAATGAGCACATGGATACTGTGTAAATGATGAGATCATGGACTGGTTTTTGCTCTGTCAGATTGCAAGTTTTATTTTGTCTTAAATTGTTTCAAATTGTTGAAACTGTTTATAGTGCTTTAGTTGTTTTAGGATGTTTTCAAAGTGACTTCACTGATTGTCAGCTTGGTCGTTATAACCAGCTTTTAATTAATGGAATATTAGCTCCTGAAAAGCGGATTGTAAAGAAGTGTTGCAATCTATTTTTAAAGAAAGTTTGTATCTGTTGTACTTTGGGACCCCAGGAAGATTAAGAGCAGCAGATAAAAAGAGATGAGAGAGAGAGAGAGAGAGAATTTTCCCCTTTAACATATAATTTACTGCAGGTTAGAAATACTATATATAAATACATGTATTAATTAATTAGTCATACAAAAGGCCAGTGTTGTGTAGTAGTTTGAGTTCTGGACTGTAAGGGATCAGGGTTTGAATCAGCCATGGAAACCCACAAAGTGACCTTAGGCAAGTCACACTCCCCCACATTCAGGGGAAGGCAATGACAAACCTCCTTTTGAGGAAATCTTTCCATGGAACCCCTAGTCAAGGTCACCATATGTCAAAGTTGGCTTAAAGTCACACAAAAATGAAAAGCAATAATTCCATTGATCTCCTATATCGTGAATGAAAAATATATAAACATATCAGTCAGTCAGTCAATAAGTTCATGTATCATAGTATGCAAATGGACCCAAGATAAATTCATGACGAGCAATTGCAACCCAAACTCCAGCTGGTTAGTTCTTTACCATATGTGAAATTTGTCCTCTTTGATGTGACCTTGACCTCCTGACACATGATTAGCTGTCTTGTCAGCTTTTTGGCCCTTCTCTTCTTCCTTCTCAGTCAGCACAGATGGCTTCTCCTTTCTCCCTCTTTCTATTCCCCTAGAGTTTCTTCCTTTTGCTGAACAAATCTTATCAGTTCCCTTTCCTCACATCAGCTACACTATCTTTCTGTATTACATGACCTTTCCAACTCAACAATCAGACTTACTTTCAAAGGTGCCATGATATCATAGCACTTCAGCTAATTATACCAGTTTTGGAGGTGGGAAGCAAGACTGGAGAGCAGGGGAAAGCACCCAGACAAGTGACAGCTATTCTCATTTACTTAATAGGCCATTTATTGGGTCAGTCAATGAGTTCCTGTTCAAGAGACTCTTCTACTGATAACCTCAGCAGCCATGACAATAACATGTGGTTTGGAAATGTGAGGGCTGTAGCTGGGGACAGGAGACCGGATAAGTCCACTTTTGAGAATCTCATTTCAGATAATTTACATCAACCACATTTCTATGCTCTTCTTGACACTATAGGTTGAAGAAAGCCAGCAGGGCCTGATGCTTATTTGAATGGCAACTGTGATGGTAAAAGTGTGTATGTGTGTGTGTGTGTGTGTGTGAGTGAATACTGAGGTAAGCAGTGCTTGGGATGGATAAACTGACATATTTTGTTAAGTCAACCAAATTCCTTTCATGAGAAAGTGGTAGTGAGTGGCTCCATATCAGCTGGACAGTGAATCTGCTCTGTGTTTTAGTCCAGATTTCAAAGGTGCTGAATCTATCTTGAGTATATCATTTAGTACATTGGATAACTCCTTTAAAGTTCAGTGTAGAACCCACAGTAGGTTCCCCTCTGTTGATATGGAAACCACCATTCAGCACTGTCCCTAAGGTAGATCCAGACCTGTCCTCAGAAGTGGTCTCCTGGGTCTGGAGAAAATTGCTGCAAGGTGAAGCAGTTGTCTCTGATTCATTCTTCCCTTTGCTGTCATGGTGTCATTTTCTATGATGATCTGTGATTTTGAGAAACTCCCCATGGTGCAGGGGAGGAAGGGACTTTGGAGAAAATGTCTCTCTGTCCCCTTATTTCAAACGGGAACACTCTGCTAGATCTCAGTTGTCTTCACAAATGGAAGGAGCCCTTCCATTCTTAGAGAGGAAATTTGGATTCAGCCATCACTATCTGGACTGCTGTTAACTTTGTTTCTAAGCAAAGAAGCCATGATATTCCTTCTTTCCTTTCAGAAAATATTTTACAAACCTGAATATGAATTGGCTATGTGTTACTGCCCTGGCTAGTCCGAGCTTTGGGGATATTAAAGATATCCTCTTGATATCATAATTCGGCTTCACTTCTCTATTCCCTTCCACGTGCTTGTGAGGCCACCGGACAAGCACATAAACAAGCTCGGCCGTTAATTGCCGTAATATTCAAGCAACAATACAGGCAGGCCAGAAATAGCTGACTCACTGCTTTAGGAGACCTCCAGGCAAGTACTCTAATTAGGTATGCACGCAACCTACAAAAAAGCCTCTGCCCCGCGGTGGCAGCTTGATGGGTTAACTATACAATACCCAAATACTCTGCGTTTGCATACTGGCTACTCTATTGAGAACCGCTACGATAACTCAATCATTCAGATTCTGACCTTTCGGAGGCTTTGTCTCCAACTCCAAATCTATTGTTTTCCCCCAAGTACGGCATAGCCTGCAGTCACAATTCTTCTTATAAAAACCCTTGATTCCGAGACCTTCCTTGGATCGCTCCTGAGTTTCATCCCGCCTTGCTGTCGCTTTGCTTGGCGAGCCTCCCCTCAGCTCCACGTGCTGAGTTACATCGCACCCCACCTTCACTCTCTATTTTTCCGGGCTTCAGGACAGGTGAAGTATCACCCAAACCAGCAATCCCTCTAAAAATCCCTCTATACCACTCCAACCTTTATTTTCTTTAGTTATCTTGTACGAGTGTGTCGCATACACTGTTTTGCTTGTGTTTAATAAAACATCATTTATTGTTTCAACTTCTGTGTTCTCCTTGAATCGACCCAACCCCGTAGACATCGGGTTCAAGATCTCACTACGTTACCCTGCCTCTTGTAACGCTAAGCAGTGCTCTGAGCTAATTTTCCCCACCTTTAGTTGAGCACATTTTGGTGTCCCTCCCGGGACCCCCAGTACCCAGGGTAACATATGGACAGCATCAAGTTGTTGATTGGAATACATAGAAGAGACTAGAGCACAAGTGAAGAGCAAGTATGGCCACCTATAGTATCTTTAAGCTATTTATTTTGTTAAATGTTCTGTTTTCCTTCCATTATTTTTTTAAAATGGAATCTTTTCTTCAGTTCTGGGTCTCATTCTAACCCATTGCTCCCAGAGACAGATCTGAGGCAAGGAAGAAGAGATGATGGTTTCTATTTCCAGCCCTCAGACCTGTCTGTCAGAGGTTGTTCTTACTACATTAATTTGATGAGATTATTTTATTGGTGGAGACTATAGAGGACACTGTTCATGTAATGGATTGTTATAGAAGTGATTCTACTCTCTCCATGCTTGCATAGGGTGAGGGGGGCAGCTGCAATTATGGGAGAAGGAAGAGGATGACTCCAAGCCACCTATTACTTGAATATTTGGGTTTAAAATGGTTCACAGAGTTAAGCCAATATGGGAGAGGTGGACTGGACAATTGCCTGTCCTGTGGCACCAGCAATTATCCAAATCATACCTCACATGCTGTCTTGGCTCCATCTACCTCTATAGAAGGTAGGCTTTTGAAACTGCCAGCCTTATTCTCCTACACAACCTCTTTTTTTTCAACCTTTGGTTGCCACAGCCATTTTCTTTTTGGAACCACTGCCACCATAATCACTGTTTTGGGCATAACTATGCCAATGGAACCAATACAATAAGGTCTAAGTGACAGGTAGGTAAGTAGGTAGATAGATAGATGGACAGATGATAGATAAATAATATTTATTATGATTACAGACTAGTCAAGAGAACTGTAAACACAGCAAGCAAAGTAAGGTATACCATCACAGATGCAGAAGCGAACTTAACCACTCCTGGGTAAAACACTTGAAGCAGTATTGTGCAAGAAGATTATTTTTGTAGAAGAAATCATGCATAAATGAATGGATGGATGGCAATGTCAGATTCAGATTTTAGGTGACTGATAGGTGACAAGATAAATTCAATGAAGTACCTTAGCCCTAACCACCGTCAGTGCTAGCCCTTTGCTTTCTTGTTCTGCACAGAAAGAGACTGGTTCATCTCCCCACTCTTGTAATTCCTTCAGTGCTCAGAATGGGCAATGAAAAGGAGGAGGTGGGACCAAGGGACTCTGACAGTCCATCATAAAGATGGGCCCAACAGCTGCCCCGAATTTGCCACCCTCTTTCATAGATGGAAATTGGAGGGGGGCTTTGGCACTATGATGGGGTCACAATTTAACCCAGTTGGTTTTGGGAAAGAAAGGGCTTACTATTTGCAGTGATTTGGGCCTCTCCCACCAGATAGATGGTTTTGGAGTCCTAGCCAAATGTCATAACCAAATGTTAACAGCAGTTTGGTGATATAAAAAGGGTTGATTTGTATTAGTGATTGTGATACTCTTTGTATACTCTTTGGCAGTTTGAAGCTGGGGAAAGATATGAAGGCTGAGAAGAGACTGGGTATGTGGATTTTCCTCTATTATTAACCTGCTTGTACTGCTCTCATAGGTATGGGAGGAGGAGATGGGTCACACCTGCACAGTTTGGTTTTCTTTGTTTGCTTCTGTAGTGTAACTCTTGGGAGTCCAATTTGTATCAGCCTTGCCTGGGAAGGCACCGTGACCCAGGGCTCCATACCAAGCCATGGGAAATTGAGTTGTTGGCTGGAAAAAGGAAAGGTTTAGGGACCCTGTTCTACCAATGGCTGTGAGGAGATGCTGGACTGCATCATCAAAAGGGCTAGAAAGCTTCTCTGCTGGTACCATGCAAAACTTATCTATATCAATAAAGCTTATCTTACAGGAGTAATATCTGTCAGTGTTTAGCAAGAAATGAAGTCTTGAAGAAGTTTGGAAGTACACCCAGTCATGGAACAGAACACAATGTTAGCATACGGGAGCTTCTTACCTTTCCCATTTCTTACAAATTGTTTTTAAATCAAATGGCTTTACTCTCTTCTTGCTCCTGCATCCCTGAAGCTTCTGACTGAACTGGAAACTTTCAAAATGGTTTTTAAACAAAAGAAGAAAGAGACCAATCTCTTCTGCTTTCTAAAATAGCAAGCCTTCTTCCCTCCCCAGAATCCATTTTACCTCTTCTTCCTTTCATTTTTGAAAGAAATGTCTTTCAAATGCCTGTCCACTTCAAGCAAACTCATCAGAAAGAGATGCCTTCTTGTTGCTGCTGTGTGCCTTCAAGTCATTTCTGACTTATGGTGACCATAACGTGAGCCTATCACAGGGTTTTCTGGAGCTGAAAGGATGCGATGCACCCAAGGTCCCCCAGTGGATTTCCATGACTGAGCAGGGAATTGAACTGTGGTTTCCAGGGTCATAATCCAATGTTCAAACCACTGCAGTGAGCCACATTCTGAACCTGCGAATGTTACCAGGCATGTTGGCTATGGGATTCTGGGAGCTATAATCCAAAAAGTAACCTTTCCAAGGTCTGGCTTTTCCAAGCTTGACCAAGTGGTCAAGAACATGTGTCTGATGATATCAACCCTGACATAAGCACTCAATGGGTGGCATCTTTGCTTTGGAAAAAAAAATTTCCCAGAAATCACTGGCATAATTGAGTCCACAGTCTAATACACACCACTGAGTCACTACAAGTGAGGACGGAGGTCAAGAAAAAGCGTGGAGTGATGTGAGGGAATTCTGCATATAGGAGGAGTGTTCATGAGACAGGAAGGGAATGACTTAGGAAAGCACTAGATGACATCCCATTTGTATTACATTCATTGTATGTGTTGGAATAACTTCATCACTATACTTCCTAAACACCCTTGATTTTCTTTGGTTATGAAGGCTTCGTAGAGTTGGGCTTGGCTGGTACTTGACTGGAATGCCACCAAATAATAGCAAGGATCTCCAGATAGATCTAAGAAAGAAACCTGCCTTAGATCCTGATCAGATGCTGCCAGTCAGAGCTGACAAGCCTGGCCTAGATGGAACAATGGCCTGACTCACTATAAAGCACCTTCCTGGGCTTCTCCCTTTCTGCTATTGTTTTTAGCATTGTGTTCTTATATTAAGAGCCAGCATAGTATATTGGTTTGAACTTTGGACAATGACTCTGGAGACCAGGGTTTGAATCACTGCTCAGCCATGGAAATCCAGCGGATGACCTTGGACAAGTCATATGCTCTCAGTCCCAGATGAAGACAAAGCCAAACCCCTTTGAACCAATTTTGCCAGGAAACTCCCATGATAAGTTTGCCTTAGGGTTGCCCTAAGTCAGAAATTATTTGAAGGTCATGAACAATAACTGTTCTTACCTTTTTCAGCTGATATGACTGTTTTTAAATCCTTAGGGTGGCATTTAGAAATAGCTATTTATGTGAGCAACTGTAGATTTAAACTGTGCATTTTGAACTGTAATATAACCAAAGCTACTCCATTAAAAGTGGTGGCTGGAATTCATGACTGCAGTTACAAATATTCTACATTTTGTACCTGATTTGTATTCATGATCTTATGTATTCAATAATGTGGGAATACATAGGGATGATAAAAGTCTGCAATCCTGATTTACTGGGCAGCAGCCACTGCAAACAATGGAAATCTGTTCTCCTGTTGACTGTGATACAGCAGACATTTGCCCCCCTCCTGTGAGTGATCTCCAATCTGACAGAAGGATTTGTGTTATAATTCCTCCATACACTGGAAATAGCTTATAGGAAGGGCTGGGAACATCAGTCTGTTGTGTTCTGATTGCCAGGAGAACAGCCTCCTATTGCTCACAGGAGCTGCTGCCCAGTAAATCAGGATTGAGGGGAGTTAGGTCAGGAAATGCTATTTAGCCATTCAACTACAGTAGTCACGTAACTAAGCAGCACATGTAGAATTCCAGCTGGTATTTAGTTCTTGTATAGTTGCTATAAACATTTCTATTCATTTGGGCCACAGAAATTATATTACTTCCAGTTCAATAATTGGTGTTTACTGAACATTTATCCAAATTTAACATACTTTGAATTTGTGTCTGCCTTAAGACAAAGCAATATTTGGTTGCGTAATTAATAATTACTCAGCTTACAGGAAGATGTCCAATTTATAAACAGACCCGAAGAAAATAATGTTCTCATGATACGAATCCTGAGAGCCTGAATCTTTTTTTTCATTTGGTTTGAATGCTGGAAGCAAAACTGAGCTACTAATTTATTAATAATTGAAAGTTGATGTATAAGAATTGCATGTCACTGCACTGTTTTCCTTGGATGCCCTAAATATGTATTCAGTAATAGGATTTAGCAGCATTTCTCTGATTATACAATCTATAATATTCTAAAAATGTACACACACAAATAGGCATACACACACACACACACACACACACATGTTGATGGGCCTACAGAATGAAAACAATAGAAACTAGGGCTACAGAGGCTCCCTCACTATGTGCTTATTTCCTTTATTTTCTCCCCAAACCGTTCCGGGCAGAGTCTGTACCAGGAACCTTTTTCTTTTTCCTGAGGCCCTATCAGCTGCTATGCCCAAGCACAATGTAGCGATTAAAGGAGAAACTTTCAGCTTTCACTTTGAATTTCCTTGCAGATGTTGGCTTAAGCCAACCCCTTAACCTTTCTGCAACATAGTTTTTGTGTGTGTGCATTTATGAAGCCTCTCTCTTCCCTCCCACCACCCTTCTCCAGCTCCCCTCCTCTCTTGACTGTAGATCAAACGCTTCCATGACATATGGGTAAAGTATTTGCCAAGAAATTGCTGTTCTCACGATGGGAATTTGCTGCTCCGTGCCCCCCTCGTTTCGCACACCAACAATGTTTGGGCTCCCCCCACTCCCCGCCCCGCACTCTGCCTTAGCAGCCCTTTGAGTGAAATGGGGATGAATGGGAAGTGTTTCCTATTGCCACCCTTACAGTTTTGTTTTTACAAGGAGATCTCTCTTCTGTTCCTCCCCCCTCCCCTTTGTTAGCCTGTGGAAGAAAAAAGCCATCTCTAGCCTCAGTGTGGAAAAGGAGGAGGGAGGGGGAGACGTCGTGAAAAGATATTCATTATCTTTACAGTTCTGTTAATAGCTAGTCCCCAAGGCCTATTTAAACTATCATTAACAATGGATCTCAAAAGAGGTATAAATGTCAGAATATGACCAAGGTCTGGCTGCTTTTCCTAGCCTTACTGTGCTTTTCTTACCAGGAATTTCATGGGTTTGTTTTATTTTGCACTTACTGTTTGTGCCTCAGGTATACACATAGTTATCCTCTTCCACTCTCCCAATAGCTGGGTTGTGTGTGAGAGAGAGGCTCCATGAATTGTAGTGATGGAAATAAAATTAACAACAAGGGTAGTAGTGATGTAACAGAAATGAAGATCCCTTTCCATGTCCTGAAAAGCGTGATGTCCTGAATTTTGGAACGTGAGCACCTACAGAACAAAGCTTCTTTCAGGCATTAGATCAGAGAGCATGTCAAACTGTTTTCTGGTAAGTGGTTCCATCCCATGATACACCCCACTACGAAGATAACACATGCTTGGCAGCACTGAAGACCACAAAAGATCAATGTTAGTTTTACTGGGAAACATCCAACATGGTGTGAATGGAGAGCTGCTCATGCAACAGGACTTCCTTGTATTCTCTTCCTCCCCGCGGCTCCTTCCCCTGCAAATAAGGTTTGGAAGATCTCCTTCCTTAGACTCTTTGGAGTATATATGGGGTGTGGGGTGGCATTTCAGGGGAAGCAAAAATCTGTTTTGTTACCAGCGTCCTACTAGTGAACAGGCACCATGGAATACAACCCACCATTTATTTTTAGCAATTTCTAAAAATAATATAAAAACCTCTGCTTTCCTTCACTCATCCATCACCAGTTATTAATCCAATAGTTTAACTAAACTATTAATGAAGTGTCAGTAGTCCAACTAAAATTCAGCACATCTACCGTTTTTCCATAATTATTGGTTAGGTTCCTCTGTTAGCTTGTTGGTTGTTTAATGTTGCTTGAAAATAAAGTTTATTGCTTATAGCTGCATAAAACCACAATCAATTTGTTCAGTCATATACATATACTTACCTACTGTGTTTTTTAATCTGTAATTCTTAGACAATATTACTTTCCATTTATACACTTATGCAAATAACAGTGCTAACAATGGACATAGATCTGATATGTGCTTCTGTATATACAGTATTTTAACTGCTGAGACTGAGTCTTAAGACCACACTTTATTTTTTAGATACTTTGGTTCTTGTGTGTTACTTAATGATTTTATTTTAAAGGGAAAAAATCTAGCAATGGTCTTGCCTTCCAACAATGAGTGATGGCATTGTTCATGAAACTGTATTGTTACAAATTTTCATCAGTGTCAAAAAAAATCAACATTGAACCCAAATCCGATACAGCATACATTCTAATCACTAAAAGGGGGGACACCAGCAGCTGTAATTATCATTGGACCATTGCCATAATCTCCCATATGAGCAAACCAAAGCTCAAGATTTTAAAACAAAGACTTTTATTACATAAGAAATGAAAAATGCCAGAGATTCAAGCAGTGGTCAGAAAAGGAAGAGGCACTAGAGATTATATTGCAAACATACATTGGTAAATAAATGCACCCAAGGAATTCAGAAGAAAATCACCCTATATCTTATAGATTATAGCAAACTCTTTGATTGTTTAGGCCATGAAAAGCTATGGGACTCTCTGAAAGAAATGGAAATGCCACAACATTTTATTTTCCTGATGTGCAACCTATACAAAGGGCACTATCTTGACAGAATATGGAGAAACAAAATGGTTTCCATTTGGCAAGGGGTCAAGTTAAGGTGAATCTGATCATCCTATCTATTTAATTTATATACAGAACATATCACAGAGAAAGTGGAATTAGACCTCAAGGAAGAAGGTATGAAAACTGGAAGAAGGAACATCAGTAATTTAAGACATGCGTATAACACCCTATTACTAGCAGAAAATAGTAAAATAGACTTAGAACGACAACTGATAAAGTTGAGGAAAAAAGTGCAAAAGCAGGGTTACAGTTGAACATTAAGAAAAGAAAAATAATGACCACAGATCACTGACATAAGTTTAATGTGAATGACTGAACTTGTTAAAAATTTTCTATATCTTGATGCAGTAATCAAGAAATCAGAAGAAAATTAGGATGAGGAAGGGCAGTTATGAAGGAAACTAGATAAAATCCTCAAGTGTAAAGATATATCATCAAATACCAAAGTTAAGATGGTCCATGCCTTCCTATTTCCAACTTCTTATGTATGATTGTAAAAGATGGACAGTAAAGAAAGCAGACAAGAAGGAAATAAACTCCTTTGAAATGTGGCACTGGAGACAAGGTCTGTGGATACCGTGGAATACTAAAAAGACAAATGAATGTGTCCTACAGTAAATCAAGCCTGAACTTTCTCTAGAAACCAAGATGACTAAACTGAGACTGTTGTACTTTGGACATATAATGAGCAGATATGACTCACTAGAAAAGACAATAATGCTTAGTAGGGTGGAAGGAAGTAGGAAAAGTGGAACAGCACATTACAGGTGGAGACTAGGGCCATTTCCACCCTACACTGTTATAGTGTTATTATTCCACTTCCAACATCCTGTGGAATCCTGGGGTTTCCAGTTTAGGGAGAAGCCTTTGGAATTCTCAATCAGAGAGCTCTTTGGCCTCAGTAAACTACACCATTGCAATGCCAGATTGGTTCTGTGATAAGGATGCTATTTTTGACCCTGTTTGCCGAGGTGTGTGTTTGTGGAAAATGTAATGAACCCATTCACAGGAATGGATTTCCTATCACAAGACAACTCTATGACAATTATCCAGTTCTGAACAACCTGTTACAACATGTGACTTGACTGCCTGCAATGCTGAAAGATCTCTGTATGGACCCTCCCCCCAAAAACACACACACACACACACACACACAAAGAAGAGTAGATTTAGCCCTGGAATTAGTGCAGGAGTAGGGTTGCTGGGTGAAATAAGGGGCAGGGTTGCTGTTTAATCATTGTGCAGAAGAAAGAATTGCATCAGGTATTGCTTAAATGGCAAGTGGCATCTGCCGTAATTCTCCGTTATACAATATGCAGGGAGCTGATGAAGGAGCATAAATCAGTCCTGGTATATATGAATTCAGCCCTAGATTTACTTTCTGCAGCTCAGCAGTATGTGAAATAATTGTAAAGCATGTCACTGAGCATGTGCAGAGCATATTTCTTTTATTAGTCAGGAACTGCATGCCACACACAAACACACACGGACACTTCTACTTCAGCTTCTACTTCAGCTTGAAGCAGGTATAAGATCTTCTTTTAAAAAATTGCTGGGGGGAAGAGCAGAGACCAGCTTCAGCTGAATGGGAACTAAATTTATTCTGTACCATCAGTAATTTGATTGAAAATAAGGTTGCCAGGTAAAATCAGGGAGGGAGCTTCTATACTTCAAATATTTGTGTAGAACAAGTAACTTCTTCAGGTATCCCTTGTCATGAAAGCAATGTCTGCTGAAATTCCCTCTTCCACATGAGCATTACATGTATAGAAGCACTGTCCTTTATTTTACCCTAATTGAGGACAGCCTTACAGCATAAATACATAAGTAAAAAAATTACAGACAGCTCAAGATGTTTTGCTGTCTGGAGTGAAGGACACAATAGTGACTATATTCCATTCTGCATGCAGAAGCTAAAGGTTCCATCCTCTGTTATTCGATCCCTCACTGTTGCCTCCCAACAAATGATTGTCACCAAAGATGTCCATATAACTCAGACTAATAGTAGGGCCAACCCTAGTAGGAAGGAGATTACATGCAGAGATTCCATCCAGCTGAGCAAAACATACAGGAAATATTTGGACACTTTTCTTTAAGACATCTACACCACTGGCATTTTCTGAGAAGGAAATACCGCCTTTGACTCACTGTCATATTGGCCATTTCCACACGGGGCGAGGGAATTGCCCCATGCTGGTATTTACCGGAGTTCTTGGCTCCACACTTGGGTCCAGGCTGGTCCGGTGCAGTGCGTGGCCGCCGCTCCGCACTGCCCCGGGGATGAAAATGGTGGCTTCCAGTTGGTCGAGGCTCTCCACCAACCACTGAAGCTCGCCAGCCTAAAGCCCGCCCCTGGCAGATCACAGGCTCGCACTGGTGCGAGCCTGCAAATCTGCACCGGAGAGTGGGAACGGAGTAGCGCGCTCCGTGCTTTTGAAAGACCTGTTTCAAGCAGTCTTTCAAAAGCACACTGGACAACCACTTCGGGTCGTTCGGGAGCGGGCTGAGGTGTGGAACTACAGTAAGTAGGTCTGACCCAGTCCGCTCCCAGGTGCAGATGTCCTCCCTGGAGGACGCTCTGCACCGTTTCTTTAAGCCCGTGTGGAAATGGCCTCTGTAGAGCATGGTGGAAAGGGAACAATGTAAATTTGGTAGGAGGTAATGATTGTACATTGCTCTCCTGATCTACAGCAGCTCCAGCTGCTCTATTGGGAGGGGAGACTACCAAGAAGAAGGGTCCATGGACATCTCTGTTTTGTACATATGGGACCAGGTAATACTAGCAAGTCACACATGCCATCCCACTGGATTAGGATGACTGACAAATACTCAAGGCCAGTCTGAAGGTGGAGGGAAGAAAGAAATCCACCTTTTATGTAGATTTCATAGAGTATTACTCTAAACAGAAATCCTGATTAGGAGCAGGTGGCTTCAGAAAGTAACATGAAAGAATCCTCCTTCCTCCACTCCCCAAAAGAGAATCCTTTGTTGAAAATACTTGGACCCAGTTAAGTGTGTTGTTCTCCAGCAAAGACTACAGAATCCCCACCCACACCCACACAAAAGGAGAAAAACTGGGAAACCATTACACAGAATCATAGAATGTTAGAGTTGGAAGGGACCCTGCATTGTAGGAATACACAGCTAAAACACTCCTGAAAGAGGTCCATTCAACCTCTGATTTAACACTTCTAAAGATGGAAAGTCCCTCATCCTCTATGGCAGCCCATTCCACTCTTGGACCACACTTACAGTAAAAAGAAGTTCTTCCTAATGTTTAGGTGGAATCTCTTCTCTTTAATTTGAATCTACTAGTTCATGTTCTGGTCTTTGGAACCTCTCAGAAAACAGGTTGACTCCCTGACATGCCTTCAGTTATTTATAGATAGCTATCATGTCACCCGAGAACCAATGTGATATCGCAGTTTGAGCCGTGGATGACAACCCTGGAGACCAGGTTCAATTCCCTACTCAGCTATGGAAACCCACTGGGTGACCATGGGAGAATCACACAGTCTCAGCCCCAAAAAACCCCGTGATAGGTTCATCTTAAGGTCGCCATATGTCAGAAACAACTTGTAGCACACAACAGCATCATTTCACCTCTCAGTCTTCTGTTCTCCATGCTAGATGTATTCAGCTTCCTAAGTTGTTCTTCATAAGGCTTGTTTTCCACACCTTTGATCATCTTAGTTGGTCTTCTCTGGACATGTTCCAGTTTGTCAACTTCCTTCTTGGACTGTGGTACCCAAAACTGGACAAAGTATTCCAGATTTTTGTTAGCTGCAATGGTGGGTTAGGCTCAGTAGTTTTTCTTAACACTTCTTGCCTGATTAGTGAGTGTGGACATAATTATAACAAGCCAAACACAAAACTACCTGAAGAAATGTGTCGACATTTAAGTGACAGTAAATGAATTGAGGGCGTAAATACCCTAAAGATACCAGATCCTATCTGATCTTGGAAACTAATTAGTGTCAGCCCTGGTTAATACTTGAATGGGAGACCGCCAACAAATACCAGATGCTGTAGGCTATATTTCAGAGGAAGGAACTGGCAAAACCACCTTGGAGTATGAAATTCATGGGATTGGCCTAAGTCTACAGGCAACTTAAAGGCATAAGTACACACACACACACACACACACACATATGTATATATATAAACTGAATTTCCTAGGGTCTCTCAGTTTTATATAATACCTGACCACAATCCAGTTACCTAGAAAAATTACATTCCTTTCTTCTCTGCAGAAAGCTTATAGGACTGAACCAGATGGCTACATTTACTGATACTGTGTCACAGTGGTTACTTTTCCAAGGAGAAGGAAATGCAGTTGTAGCCATGAAATAACATTATATTTGGTGTAAGCAGTAGAAGTCCAATCTATCTTTCTGTCAGGTATAAATGATAGTCTGCTTTGCTCTTATAGAATTTGGTCTGCATATTTAAAGAATAGACTTATTGTATGTTATAGTGGGAGCCTTTAGAAAAGGGTTTAAAAGTTCACAAGCTACTTGTTCCCTTCTGCACAGTGATCTGAATGGGAACAGAGAACAGTCCAATGAAGGAGAGAAACTTATCACTATCAAGGGGACCCAGTCACAGTGAAGTACTGTGTTAATCCTTACTGTCTCAGACTTCCTCAGATAAATTTCACCCTGGGCACATATTATTTTTATTTTGATAATGCAGAGACTGCACTGTACAACTCAGTGCAGAAGTAATACCGGACAATCAATTGTTTGTTCTTTTTCCCTTCTTTTACCTCATATGACCAGACTTTCATAATTTATGATAATGATGATACCACAATTGTGCAAAGACCAAGTCTGGTTCCACACTGATAGAGAAGCTCTTGAAATCAAGTAATAGAGAGTGCCAGCCCTCTAATCTTTTCCCTAAGTCTCATTCTGTCTCTGCTCAGTGTTATAACAGACAGAAAGTTCCCTCTGAATGCAAGCAGTTTGGTGGAAAATTATAATGGGGACCAAATGATCATGTTAGGAATTTTCCCATATAACCCCCCTAAAAAGAATGGCAGCAACATATGGGGTTTGTGTGGTACTTTTTTCCATTGTACCAATGTATTTTGTTTCCAGTTTCATTTCTCGCTCTTGTATTAAACTTTTTCCTTTATCTTTTGTTTGCAGATTCATTTCTTGCTTTTCTTAGGTGCCTTTTTCCCTTATGGTTTTAAAAGTTTTTATGGATTTTAATGTGTATTGGTTTTCTATGCTCTTTAACTGATGTTATGCGATATGTTATTTCTTGTTGTTTCACACCTCAATCCTCAAGAAGAGGCAGGTAAGAAATAAATATCAATATCATCATCATTACTGTTATCATCATCATCATTGTTGCACTGCCCCTGTCCAAATAGAGTAACAACACTTCATACCTGCTTTTTTACTCAGTTGTACAGGGTTGCTTACAGTAGCTAAGAACAGTAACATACCCAGTCGTATTCCATCACCAGTGTCTGCAGCAGCAGTAGGACTCTTTTGGATATCTTCAAATTGTTCACTGATTTTTATGAAGTTTGGGTCCTGTACTCACAAACAACTGATGAGCTGGTAAACCTACATTTAGAATACACCATTTCAGAAGAGAGATGGATCATTAGAAGAAGAAGAAGAAGAAGAGGAGGAGGAGGAGGAGGAGGAGGAGGAAATATCCTGGGCTCAGCCCACAAAGAACTTGAAAGATATATACCAGTATGCTGCATTTAGTCTAGAAACAAGATGACAACTAGTGGAGCTCATAGAAAACTAGTGCCATATACCCTCAGTGACTACCAGTAGGAATCCACTTAATTGCTGGATTCTGTACAAACAGAAGATTCCCAATTTCAGAGACAGCACCATATAGAGCACATTGAAAGTAGGCAAGTAGAGAGGTTACAAAGTATCATCACAGTGTTTAGATGTCTATGGCTAGCATCTTGTTAGTGACATATGCAGGTGTAAATTGTGCTATGAATGTGCAATGATTTTGGGGAAACAATGCAAGTAGTCATAAGCAGCTGATGGTGGCATAAGTAGAATTACATATGTAGAATCATCAGGCATGCAGTAACACATAAAGGTACACAGAGCACTGTGTGAATGTATATTGCCTCGATGCTTTGTGCATTGTGCAATCCAATTGCACAATGGGTTGTCAGCCATGCATACCGATTGTTGATCCACATATATTGTGCTATGGTGGTATTCAATGCAAGGGTTGTATAATGTACCTCCACCAACAAATTTATGCTGCACTGATGTGATGTAGGATCTTAACCATTGTTCCCAGGAAGGGCACAGCTGGTGGATCCACTAAAGAAAATTGAAAATGTTCCTGGCCTAATGTGTCCATTCAAGATAAGATTTAGATCCAAGACTACTCCTAAGGTATTATCTAATCCTTCGGAAGGGTGCCTGTTTTGATGGAGTCCTTTTTGGTGGGAGTTGTACTCCATCGGGCAACTTCATCTCATCTATACCAAGTTTCAGTTTATCATACAGTCATTCAGATTATTGTTACCCCAAAATGTGGGTGCCACAAGGACCAACCTGCAATGTCAATAGCTCCTTACAAAAGTGGGAACTGAATTAGCTCAAAGTTCAGGAGGTTTGCAAGAGGGGGGCAACTTAGCAAGACCTTTCCTATCAATGTTTACAGGCTCATGCAGGAAAAACACCAGCCAAAGATTCAGAGGTAAACTAAAATTGTGTTTTATTGAGGAGAACTCACTCATGATGCACACAAGATACAAAGAGTCACACATTCACACAAGAGCTAACTGAAGGATAAAGGGAGGAAAAGTTATGGATAGAAAGGCTGAGGATTTGGGGTTATAATTAATTACCAGGTGAGAGGAGTAGTGAAGAAGCAGAAATATGGCTTAGACTAAACTAGACACAGCCAGGAAGCAAACTGGCAGAGAGACCTTCAGCAACTGATGAACTGCAAAACTAGTTGCTCAAAACTGGAGATTTTTATACTCTATTTCCCTCCCTGAAGGGGTGTGAGTTAATCGCTCTCCCAGCCTAGTAGACAATAGGAGTTGCCACACAGACAATGGGGTCTGGACAGTGCTAATGGGGTTAGTATTTGAGTGACAAGGGGATAATGGTTGTCGTAATAGCTGAGTATTATGGAGAGGTGGGGAAACAATAGCAATACTTCCAGGTGTACAGCGACCAGGGTTAAATCAATCACAATTTGGTGGGAACTCCCTATCTCAGCTCTGAGAGTCCAGCTAGATAGTTCACACCTATTGTATTCACAGCAGCTGCGCTATTGTCCTGAACTGACTAGGTCTTCTGCCTAGAGGTAGGTGGAGCTGACCTCCCTTGACATGTCATGTTTGCAGTCAGGAATGCAGTCCCTCTTCCAGCATGACCTTGCCATCACTTCAGGTATCATTTATATCAATGCAAATTAAGATGGTGCTAATCTAATATTATTTGCCAGTTAAACCATGCCAATCATGGGGGGTGCACAGTGCCATAATATTATCATTGACCAGTGTCCTGTGTCAGTTAATACTTAATTAATTTTTTAACTTAGTACAGTAGGTCCCCCTTATCCACAATATTGCTTTCCACAGTTTCAGTTTCCTGCAGTCAAGCAGGAGTCTTGTCGCTTTCATTGGGAGAGGGGGGGTGTGTGTTTTGAAGTGGCATAGAGGGGCAGTGATCGCCAGCCCTGTGAAATCCAAAGCAAGTCCCCCAGGGTCAGGTGCCTCTGACCTCTTCCCTGACAAACCCGACTTCCTCCCTTCCACCCCTTGCCCCAATCTATCCCTGTGCAACAGCACCGACCTGGCCTGCTTTGGGTCCTGCCACCTGCTCCTTGCCTGCCCACCCTCTACTGAAACCGCTCTTCCAATAACAACACTACAGGAAACAGAAGTAGCCCTCTAGCTTAGCAGAGTATATCTGTATGGCACCTTAGGGTTTGGTACTATTTACAGTTTTAGGCATCCACAGGGGGTCTTGGAACATATCCCCTGTGGATAAGAGGGGAGGGACTAATATAATCTCTCCTGGTCTAACCTCCCCCCACAAACCTGATAGAAACATCATTCAGTGGTGTTCTGATCATTGGTAGAATGGGCTTCCTTCTCCTCATGCAGCTAATGCCTGGAAAAGTGGAGGAGGAGAGTTACAATCATGGGAATAGTTTCAAAATTCTAAGTAAGTAGCAATTGTGAATACAAAACTGTAACCTAACTAAGGTAACTGAGCATCTTCTGTACATATCTGCACATACATTTTTTTGACAATTCATAGTGAAAAGCTCCTGGTCTGGGTAGTGCCAACATAGCACTAAGGATTGTTTCACTTACACAGAATAACAACAAAAATCAAAAGACTGCTGGAAGAATAAACTTCAAAACTAGAATTCACAATATTTTTAATATTGTTTCCATTAATCACAGTAGGGATTGTGGACGACTGCCTTGCTAAAAAATGTAAATAAATCATTTGTTGCTATAGCTATTGTTTATATTTAAACTACTGTACTACTTAACAACTACTTAGAACAGACATCAGCAGAAATGGATCCATTGGCAGATATCTAGCTAACTGACTGGGTTATGGGTCCCTGTTGTTTAATAAAATGGTTTCCTTGCTCAGGTGTCCTACATTGTATTACCAAAGGGGGGGGGGAGAAGCATTGGCTAACCAGGAGTCAATTTTTTGATTGACTGATCTATGAGCTCCATTCAATTCTGACATTAAAAATAATTTCCTGGGTTCAGAATTCTTTAATTCGAAGGACAGGTTTTTAACAACAGGCTCTGATTGATTGATCATAGGGTTCTAGCAAATAAATAAATACATACACACATACATACATATATACATACCTAAAGTAGATCCCACAAGCTGTCCGTCCACCTCAGATTTCTCTAAGAGTCTTGACCACTAGGTGGTGCTTTGTCTCTTACGTTGCCCACCATAATTAAAGTGTAATTATGCAATGCTGATAAGGATTATCAGCACCTCTTTTTTTCCTAGGTAATAAACTGCACTATGGTGCTGTTTTGGTAACTGTGAAGGAGGCAAAGAGGTCACTAATTAAGGTCTTAGGCAAAGCTTAGGATCTTAGAACTGCTGCAATGATCTCAATCAAAGCTCAGTGACTCCAGCTCTGCACTTTGACTACCACATCAAATGCAACAACCTACACACCAGAAAATATAGCCCCTAAATCAATCCAACTTTCAGTAATATTAGATCCACATCATTACTGTGAGGATTTATTAATTTCTGAACACTGAATTTTACTGATAATTTGCCCAGTTATGTACACAAAAATAGGTTATGGTTAGTCCTTTTATTAAGCAGTCTATAACTGTGTGGGACTACCTTTGAGAAATGTTTGGAAACTACAAAGTGATACAAAGCGCTGCCTTGAAAACTGTCATCAGAGGTGGTCCTTTGGAATGTGTTAACTCCTCCATTGTAACACCAAGGTCATGTGGCACTCTTGGTCCCACAAGATTTGTCTACACCACTTCTCTTTCACCTTATCACCTCCCAAGAAATTTTTCTTTATTATGAAATATATTTTTCCTCAACAGAGGCTGACTAATGATGGTGCCCACTAATGTGTATTTCAATTTCTATTTTTTTAAATAAACATGTTTGTATGTGAGTTGAGAGAAGGAGAGAGAGAGAAAGTGAAAAGTGAGATTAAAATATTCTCATGTATAAAGACATAAGCAAGTTAAGCATAACAAACATGATGCCTAAACATTAATAGCCTAAAACTGTAGTAATTAAAAGTCAGTTTGAACAAAAAAAGTTTAATGTGCCTTGACATAGCTTTGACAGCTAAGCAAGGTTGTGATAGAGGTACTGCTATTTATTTCTGTACCACCATCAGTGTATGCCAGTTGGGGACATTGTAGTGATACAACCTCAGAAACAGATTTTCTACCTCTTTTGCCATTTTTAAAGTACCCGCATTTGCCGGCATATAAGATGCATCAGCGTATAAGACACCCCCCATTTATATGCCAGCAGATACTATATAAATGTCAGATACACTGACATACAAGACGCACTCCATTTTCCAACAGTATTTTTTGGGGGGAAAAGTAAGGCTTATATGCCAGCAAATACAGTAAGCATTAGACTGTTCAACAGAGTGAATTCTCATATAGTATAGTGCTTTATATTTAAGGACAGTTTAGCCAATCATTTTGAGCTATATGCAAGGTATTTGAGAAGTGAGAATCCTCTGTGAAAACAATATATCTGATCTAACAATAAGATGAACAAGTGTCTCAGTTTACAGAGAACAGCCTTCTCTTCAATGATGTCTTCCGTCTGAAGGGACCTTCATGGTAAAAGATCAAGAACAAAGATGGAGACTGGAGCAGTGTCATTTTTCCTACCAATAGCAAACCCTGTGCAACAAACTGAGCAAGCTGGCTCATAGTTCACTTGATCACAGGCTTCTTCACTAAGCTAATGTATTTGTGTGTCTGTGTGTGTGTATCTGTGTCTGTGTATTATCTTACTTATGAACCAACTCACTTTATTCTCTGGGCTTCCTAAGTGTAGAGTAAGAATATCAGTTCATCATGTTAGATCAATATATCAGGTTTAGGCTTAGATCCAGTTGTTCATCTCAACTGGAATAAGCCCACCAAATCACTAGTATTTACTTACTTAGGCTGACTATTCCGTGGGTCTACTCCAGTTGTAACTGGCAATTGGATTTAAACTTTCATTTTCAAATGCGTTAACCACTTTTATCATGTTGCATAGGGTGGGAATCAGGCACTCTTTCAGCGGGTGTTTGATTACAGCTCCTATCACTCATGAACAGCATAGCCAATGGTGAGGAATGCTGGGAGTTGCAAGCCACTAACATATGGAAAAAGGCACGATTCCCACCTCAGCCATAATGTAGTATGAGTCACTCAGCTCTAAACTCACTACTCACAGCTACAGAGCAGAGGCAAAAGGATAGAATACGCATGATGGCCTAAACTCTGTTTTAGTTCTGACGAGAACAAACCAACTGGACCCACTGGTTATCTATTACCATTCAGCAGTTGATTGAATGGTCTTCTCTAGTTGGGACTAATGCCAGCCACTGAAGGTCACAACTTGCATTTGAATGAAGGCATTTCCATACAACCATTCCCAGTATATAGAGAACTGCAGTGAGGTAAAGATGATTTTTATTTTATCCTTTGGCCTTGCTCTTCCTCCATAGCCATAACATATGGCTTCCAGAGAGACACCAATCAGGGACAGATCAGCGTTTTTATCATTCTCTGGGTCAATGAGGAAATCCTTCTTAGGAAGAAACTGCATTCAGGCAGTGAAAAACACATGGGGCTTCTTTATTTCTGTCTTTGCTCTCTTACTGTACATTGCTTCTCTGCCAAATAATATAAGGGGAAGACAACCTGATAATGTGATGCAAAAGGAAGAAGGGGAAACGTGGATTTCAGCTGTAAATAAACAAATTCGGGTACCTGTTCTTACCACTCTTACAAGCATAACGACCAGCTACAGAATAACCACTGCAGGGATACAAAGTGGAGAACGAAGAAGCTAATTCCACTTATTTATTTTTAAAATATGTATAGACTGCAAAACTGGCAAATGCCATGAGTGCAGTTTACACAAAGAAATGAGCCATCTCCTTCAGTTTGGGAGAATGCTGTAGCTCTTCCTGCTGGTGGAAGCAAGATCTCATAGAACGATCAGTCCATGTTGATGGTATCTGTTTCTCAAACACTATGCAAACATTCATTGGCCAGCTTTTCTTGGATGCTCTGCTTATGAAGACATATGGCAGCTTTTAAGATTAGCATGGCTATAACAGCACAATACTTTGATTTAGTCCCTTTCTTTGAAAATATTTGATTAAGTGCCAGCACCAGCTATATATTTTTGCTCAGTATTACAGCAAACACCCAATCAAAGCAAATGGGAAAAGGTTATCCCACAGGGTTTCTGGTGGCCTAGGGGCAAAGGATGTCATCTATTTATAGTTTTCTTCTAGTATAGATGCCATCTGGCTATACAGCTGAATTATTCATTCCATCAGTTAAACTTGGTGAAGAAATGAAAGGGACTTTTTCTTTTGTTTTCTAGCTCCAAGCTAGATGTGAGAGATATGTTCCTTCTTGCCCCAGGATGTTGTGGTTTCCATATTTCATTGGCTGGTTTGCCTCCAAGCAGTAAATGAAGTCACTGCCACTGCTAACTCACTCAGAGCTCCCATCCATAATCATCAGCCCCAGGAGACACATTTGTTGCTGGACTGTACATTTCTTACTAAAATTGGATGGTGTTCTGAACATTCCTCTACATTAAAAACACACAAACAAATATATAATATTCTCCAGCCCAGACATCTCCCAGACACTTTTTTAAAAAGTGGGAACATTCAGAGATTCAGTTTCTTACCTATTAAGAAAATCAATTTCTTCCAGAAGTAACTGATGATGGCCAGCTACCATTCTCTCCAGCATCTTGCCCAGGAAGAGCATGTCATGTGATTCCTTTATAGTCCATTTTTCCTGAAGAGTGGCTACATTGCTGTTGCTTTTAAATACACGTACATTTCTTTTTCTTTTTTTCTTTTGTTATAAACAATACGGTTTATAATAGTTATAGTTATGACCCTGTCATTTGTCAACAACATCCTGATTATTTTGCCTTACTGAATAGACCTGGATGCAGGTCTTAGGCCATTTCTGCACTACAGTGTTCTAGTGCTATTATTCCACTTTCAACTTTTTGTGGAATTCTGAGGTTTGTAGCTTACTGAGGCCAAAGAGCTCTCTAGCTGAGAATTCTAAATGCCCCTCCCTAAACTCCAAACCCCAGGATTCCATAGGATGTTGAAAGTGGAATAATAGCACTATAACACTGTAGTGTAGAAATGGCCTTACTCAAACATTAGACAGGAGATTTTGGGCTAATTCATGGTCCCAGCTAGACTAAACACATTGGATCAATTGCTGAATGGTAAGTCAACGCTTATGTAAATTCCACTGATTTAGCCCTAGCTAGGACTACCAATAGGATTCATGCCTTTGCTGTCAAGAAAAGACAGCAAATGGTTAGTTACTTATATCGACCATTCCCAATGGGGCCCGCATGACCTCCAAGAAGAGGGCTGGCATATTTGAAAGGAGTCACAGACTGAAAACTGTGAGAAAGGGAGCCCCAAGGGTTTATGGGGGCCCTGGTCAGTGAAATGATCATAGAATCATAGAATCATAGAAATGTAGAGTTGGAAGAGACCACACGGACCATCCAGTCCAATCCCCTGCCATGCAGGAACACCCTCAAAGCACTCCCGACAGATGGCCATCCAGCCTCTGCTTAAAAACCTCCAAAGAAGGAGACTCCACCACACTCTGAGGCAGCAGATTCCACTGCCGGACAGCCCTGACTGTCAGGAAGTTCTTCCTGAGGTTCAGGTGGAATCTCCTTTCCTGCAGCTTGAATCCATTGCTCCTTGTCCTGGTCTCTGGGGTGGCAGAAAACAAGCCCTCTCCCTCCTCTACATGGCATCCCTTCAAATATTTAAACAGAGCTATCATGTCCCCTCTTAACCTTCTCTTCTGCAGACTGAACATACCCAGCTCTCTAAGTCTATCCTCATAGGGCTTGGCTTCCAGGCCCTTCACCATTTTGGTCACCCTCCTCTGGACCTGCTCCAGCTTGACCATGTCCTTCTTGAATTGGGGTGCCCAGAACTGGACACAGTATTCAAGATGAGGTCTAACCAAAGCAGAGTAGAGTGGGACCAGTACCTCCCTCGATCTAGACACCATACTCCTATTGACGTAGCCGAGAATTGCATTGGCTTTCTTGGCTGCCGCATCACATTGCTGACTCATGTTCAGCTTGTGGTCTATTAAGACTCCTAGATCCCTTTCACACGTACTGCCATCCAGCCACGTGTCCCCCATCCTATATTTCTGCATTCCATTTTTTCTACCTAAGTGTAGGACCTTACACTTGTCTCTGTTGAATTTCATTTTGTTAGCCTTGGCCCAGCTCTCCAATCTGTCCAGGTCATTTTGAATTTTGATCCTGTCCTCTGGCGTATTAGCAACCCCTCCCAATTTGGTGTCATCTGCAAATTTGATGAGCATGCCCTCTATTCCTTCATCCAAGTCATTGATGAAAATATTGAACAGCACTGGGCCCAGGACAGAACCCTGTGGCACCCCGCTAGTCACTTCTCTCCAGGATGAAAAGCAGCCATTGGTGAGCACCGTTTGGGAACGGTCAGTCAACCAGTTACAGATCCACCTGACAGTAGCTCTGTCCAGCCCACATTTTACTAGCTTCTTTGCAAGAATGTCATGGGGAACTTTGTCAAAGGCCTTACTGAAATCAAGATATGCTACATCCACAGCATTCCCTTCATCTATCAAGCTAGTAACTCTATCATAAAAAGAGATAAGATTAGTCTGGCATGACTTATTTTTGAGAAATCCATGTTGACTTCTCGTGATTACCGTGTTGCTTTCTAAGTGATTAGAAACTGACTGCTTAATGATCTGCTCCAGGATCTTTCCGGGTACAGACGTCAGGCTGACTGGGTGATAATTATTTGGATCCTCTTTTTTTCCCTTCTTGAAGATGGGGACAACATTTGCCCTCTTCCAGTCTGCTGGAACTTCTCCTGTCCTCCAAGATTTCTCAAAGATTATAGCAAGCGGTTCCGAAATGACCTCTGCCAGTTCTTCTAATATCCTAGGATGCAATTCATCTGGCCCCGGAGACTTGAATTCATCCAGTGTGGCCAGGTGTTCTTGTACCACCTCTCTACCTATTATGTGCCGCATTTCCCCTGCTTCCTCACCTGCTCCCCAACCACCAGGTTGAGTGCTTGTATCCTTCTGGGAAAAAACTGAGGCAAAGAAGGTGTTAAGTAGTTCTGCCTTTTCTCTTCCCCCTGTTAGTAATTCGCCATCTTCTCTGCGCAGCGACCCTATCGCCTCTTTCTTTTTCCTTTTGCTGCGGACATATTTAAAAAAGCCCTTTTTATTGTGTTTAATGTCTCTGGCCAGCCTAAGTTCGTTCTGTGCTTTAGCCTTTCTGACTTCCTCCCTACATTTCCTGGCTACTTGCTTAAATTCTTCTTTGGTGGTTTCCCCCCTCTTCCATTTCCTGTACAGGTTTCTCTTAACGTTTAGCTCAGCTGAGAGTTCTTTAGTCAACCATTCTGGTTTCTTCAGATGCCTTCCATTTTTCCTCCTTATTGGCACAGTTTTAGACTGTGCCTTCAGTATCTCCCTTTTAAGGAACTCCCATGCCTCCTGAACTCCTTTCTCTTTCACTGTTCCTGACCACGGAATTTCAGCCAGCAGCTCCTTAAGTTTACAGAAGTCCACTTTTTTAAAATCTAAGATGAGTGTCTGGCTACACTTATCTTCTCCTTCCCACTGAATGCCAAATTCCAATAGGGCATGGTCACTCCCCCCTAAAGATCCAACCACTTCTACCTCATTAACAAGGTCATCCCTATTGGTCAGGATCAGATCTAGAATATTTGATCCCCTTGTGGCCTCTTCCACCTTCTGGACTATGAAATTGTCTGCAGGACAAGCAAGAAACTTGCTGGACCTTGCTGTCTTGGCAGAGTTTGACTGCCAACATATATCCGGGTAATTGAAATCTCCTATTATTACTGTATCTCTCCTTTTTGAATGCACGGTCATTTGGTTGAGGAAGGCGTCATCAAGGTCCTCAGTCTGGGCTGGAGGTCTGTAGTAAACCCCCACCAGAATATCCCTATTGTTTCTTGCTCCCTTAATTCTTACCCAGATGCTCTCGACCTGGCTTTCTGGGTTCAAGTCATGGATCTCTTCACAGGTGAAAACATCCTTGACATACAAGGCTATTCCTCCTCCTTTCTTGTTTTGTCTATTTCTACAAAAAAGGCTATACCCCTCTATTCCTACATTCCAGTCATGAGACTCATCCCACCAGGTCTCAGTGATGCTTATCAAATCGTATTTATTTTGTTGTACTAGGAGTTCAAGTTCATCTTGCTTGTTTCCCATACTCTGCGCGTTAGTGTAGAGACACTTAAATCCCCGGGCCCTTCCTGCAAGTCCTGTACTATAGTTTCTACTCCTCCCACCACTGGACGCTTGTACTACTTGGTCAATATAATTTGGGCCTTTCCCCCCTGCACTCGCTGTGTCTTTGCCCTGAATAATATTGTCTCCCTCCCCAGCAGAACTTAGTTTAAAGACACTGAAGTGATGAAACACTTCAGCAGCAACCTTGATTAGAGTCAATAGTTTCCCTCCTATTTATAATATCTTTCCAAGACACTCTTCAAATTCAGCATGCCTGGTGAATTCATTGTTTAAATACCTCCCACATTTTGATTTAAGAGCTAAAATCCACATACATTTCCTACCCTCCATAGATTGATATTATGACAAGAGGTAACCTTCAACTGCCTAGTATCATGAAACATGCAGAAAAGCACCAATCTCAAGGATCGCATTAAACCTGATAGATACTTAATTTCATACAGTCTTTTTTAAAGTTTTGTCCAGTATGTTGGAATGTTCAAGTTTTCTTGGTGTTCAATAATAAATTATTTTCTGTCCATGTTGTATCCCTGTTTGACGGGGGGCTCTGGAACCTGAGAAGAGCTCCTAAGGGGCTGTGGCCAATAAACACTTGGGAATGGCTGATTTATATTCTTACTACTGTAATATTTTATTACTGCCAGAGTGAGAAGTGCTGTTTGTGGATTTATCTGATTCTTGAATTAGGTTATAAGTTCTTCCTGGAGGTTTGCATCCTGTGACTTACAATGACATAAGTCCAACTTACACCATCATAAGCAATTTTTTTGGTCATTGCAGGGATCAAAATTCTCTACCTGCCTTATGCAATGGCCCCAAATCCCACCCCCAGAATCCATTTTTAGCTGCAGGAATCTCTTGTCTATGGGCATTTAGTGACTGGTGGAGAGTGAGGATGCAGAACAATGCTGTCATCTGCTGGGCCCTCTGGGCATTCTCTGGAGCTCTTGGTAGACAATATCTCTGTTCTTCATCTGGCTAGAAGAACACGACAGATGCTTCTTTGATGCTCTCAACTCTTTACAGATCACGAAATGGCTATAGAGTAGAGCTCCTGCAGCTAAATGCTGGGTTTGGGGTGTGTGTGAGAGAGCAAATGTAGCATAGTTCTGCATGCAGAACTTTTATGTTACATCTCCTCAGTGCAGGATTTGGTCTGTTATTAGAAGATACATAGGGTATCCAGTTTTATATTATTCAACCAAATACTACTATCCTCTCTCCTGGCAACACACAGAGTTGAGGTGGGAAGGGACAGCATACCCATATCTGCTTCATTCTCCACATTTTTAAATGGATTTATTAATTAATATTCCATCTTTCCTCCAAAGAACTGAAGGCTATGTACATGACTGCTTTTTCTTCCCACTTAACCTTACGACAATCTTATGAGGTAGGTCATGATGAGAACGTCTTGTTTGACTGGACATGACTACATTCACTTGTTCAAGGACTATGGTGAAGACAAAGCAAACTTTAATAAAAGAAAATAAAATTCAATCCATATTGGTCCTCAGCTGTCAAATAACCATCTTGTAATTCCAACTGTTTAAAAATATGCCATAATGAAGTACTTAGACAAGTGTGACTTTTGTGTGCATTGAAGATATAGGCTATTTCTGCACTACACTGTTATAGTGCTGTTCCACATTCAACATCCTATGGAATCCCAGGGTTTGCAGTTTAGGGAGGGGCATTTAGAATTCTCAACCAGAGAGCTCTTTGGTCTCAGTGAACTACAAACCCCAGAATTCCACAGGATGTTGAAAGTGGAATGATAGCACTATAACAGTGTATGGCGAAAATGGCCATAATCTCTCCCTTTCTAGTTTCCCGTGACATTCTTGCAAAGAAGCTAGTAAAATGCAGGCTGGACAATGCTACTGTTAGGTAGATTTGTAACTGGTTGATCGACCGAACCCAAAGGGTGCTCACCAATGGCTGCTTTTCATCCTGGAGAGAAGTGACTAGTGGGGTGCCACAGGGTTCTTTCCTGGGCCCAGTGCTATTCAACATCGTCATCAGTGACTTGGATGAGGGAACAGAGCGCGTGCTGATCAAATTTGCAGATGACACCAAATTGAGAGGGGTTGCTAATATGCCAGAGGACAGAATCAAATTTCAAAATGACCTTCACAGATTGGAGAGTTGGGTCAAAGCTAACAAAATGAATTTCAACAGAGTGAAATGTAAGGTCCTACACTTAGGCTGAAAAAATGGAATGCACAAATATAGGATGGAGGACACATGGCTGGATAACAGTATGTGTGAAAGGGATCTAGGAGTCTTGGTAGATCACAAGCTGAACATGAGTCAGCAGTGTGATGTGGCAGCCAAGAAAGTCAATGCAATTTTTGGTTGCATCAATAGGAGTATGGTGTCTAGATCAAGGTAGGTAATGGTACCACTCTATTCTGCTTTGGTTAGACTTCATTTGGAATACTGTGTCCAGTTCTGGGCACCTCAGTTCAAGAAGAATATTGACAAGCTGGAGCGTGTCCAGAGGAGGGCGACCAAAATGATGATGGGTCTGGAAGCCATGCCCTATGAGGAGTGGCTTAGGGAACTGGGTATGTTTAGTCCGCAGAAGAGAAGGTTAAGAGGGGACATGATAGCCATGTTTAAATATTTGAAGGGATGTCATGTCAAGGAGGGAGTGGGCTTGTTTTCCGCTGCTCCAGAGACTAGAACAAGGAGCAATGGATTCAAGCTGCAGGAAAGGAGATTCCACCTGAACCTCACGAAGAACTTCCTGGTAGTCAGAACTGTCCAGCAGTGGAATATGCTGCCTCGGAGTGTGGTGGAGTCCCCTTCTTTGGAGGTTTTAAGCAGATGCTGGATAACCATCTGTTGGGAGTGCTTTGATGTGTGTTCCTGCATATCAGGGGGTTGGACTGGATGGCCCCTGTGGTCTCTTACAACTCTACGATTCTATGATTCTATACTGCTAAGATACAGTAATGAGCTTTAAAACTGAAAGTGCATATGCTGCAGAAAAGATAGCCTGAGAAATGGAAGCATAGAGGCATGAATGGGCACAGCTCAGAGGAAGAGCACATTCTTTACTTGCTAAAGGCCCTGGGTTGAAATGCCAGCACTGTCCTCTCTAGGACTAAGAGACTTATGTCTGAAACCTGATCCACAGCTGGTTAGTGCACACTGGTGTAGGAACCATGCAGCCCCTACAGTGTTCCAGTGCAGGCTATGGGAACTGTAGTCTCCCCCTCCATTTTGCCACCTCTTCCCCATTTTTCAGTAAAAAAAAAAATGAGGAAGACTTAAAATGCTTTTGGAGGGAGTTCCCTATCCCAAAATAGAAGATCCCACCGTACTATGACACCAAAGATGATGTTGCTACTGGTTGTCCAAAATGGCCACTGTGACACACACTATAGCCTTTGGGAGGAGCCAATAATCATAATACCCACCCTTAGTGTACAATGGAGACCAATGATACAATCCTCTAAATATTTTCGACTTCACCTTCCAGAAGCCCTAGCCAGCATGGCCAAAGAGCCTGTGGAAACTGAAGTCTAAAACATCTGGATGAGCAAAGATTGAGAAACACTGCTGCAGACGCTAATACTAAACTAGAAGGACCAATTGTCTGATTCTGTAGAAAACGGCTTCTTATGGTTAAAACCAAGATTCAGCATGGTGAAGTGGTCTGAACATTGGATTGCAACTCTAGAGATCAGGATTTGAATTCCTGCTCAGCCACGGAAATCCACTGGGTGACCTTGGACAAGTCACATTCTCTCGGCCTCAGAAGAAGGCAAATGCAAACCTCCCCTGAACAAATCTTGCAAAGAAAACCTTGTGATGGGTTCATCTTATGGTTGCCAGAAGTCAGAAACAACTTGAAGACACACAACAACAACAACAACAACGGTTAGAACCAGAACATAGTCCAGGACTGGAGAATCTTTCCATTATTCATCTCCAGTGGCTAGGCAGGCTGGGGCTGTTGGGGACTCAAGTCCAAGAACAACTGGAGGAGCTCAGGTTCCTTAGCTAGAGTTACAAATTACTCTATTGTGAGAGAAGGCAGAAGTCTGAGGGGAGAAGAAAAACAGGCTATCATATAGTTAAGGATCTCTGTCTCAAACACTTATATACAAACACACACGCACACACACACACGCACATCTTAGAGTGGGACCAAATACAAATAACATACTGGGATGAGATCTGTCAGCAGCTCTGAAAAAGAACATAACTGGAAGGAGGAAACAGAGTTAAGACATATGATCCCCATTATAACTTGCAAGGAAGTCTAGCCAATTCAGTTCAAGAGGAGGAAGCATTACTTAAAACCATAATGCTTCTCATCTCAATATGACCTACAATTTTTCCTTATTCTTTAATCAATGGGTATTCTTTCTCAGTATGAACTGGTGAGGTTAGGACCTTGAAGTAAAGGCTATGATAATAAACCAGATTTTTCATGAATATGGGCAGAAAAGAACCTTGGAAACCAGGACAGTTTTCTAAACAACTGAATGCAAGTTTACTTTAGTGACAGATCCAGATAAACAGAATAAGGCAGCTGTAAAAAGAATTCCCAGTGAAAATGTGCAGTTTTCTACAAACTAAACAGCTCTCCAATACAGAAACCACAAAATATTTAGATGTTACAAAGGATCTTCCTCCAGGGTGCTTCAGATTTTAAGAGGAAGAGGCACACATAAAATGCACAAAACCTCACATTTAATCAAAGAGGCCTATTTAATATTTACTGAATAAATACACTTTTCCTAATCAAATAACCTTGAAACAGACAAGGTATTCATTGGGAGTATGGACCAGACAACCATGCAAATTCTCTGCATTTGAACTTATTTCTTTGCTACTGTGAGGGAAATTTATTTCTTCGCATTGAATCCATGATAAGACTCAGCATAAAAGTCCAAGTGCTTGCAATTTGAAGTGAATTCTACTTCATACGAGAACTGAGGCCCTTTTCGCATGGCATTTGCCATGTGAAAAGGCGCCTGGAGCATCACGCGATTGTGAGGAGCAATCTGCACGACGCACTCACAATCACACGATGCTCCAGGGGCCGGCAGGGGCCAATCGCACACCTTTTCATTTTCAGCTAGAAGCCGAAAATGGTGCACAATCGTGCATTGCTCCTGGGCCCTGCATGCACTTACATGGCATGCAGAGCCTCTGGAGCCACGCCAGTCACGCTTCCTGTCCCAGCGCAGCCTGGGAAACTCCCAGGCTGTACTGCAGAAGGAAGAGGCGGGGCTCTCACGTGAGCAGGCAGCTCGTGCGGAGCTGAAGCAGCAGGGACACGAGAGCCTCTCGCCGGAGGCTGCTCGCGCGATCTCCGCACCCCAGTGCTGGAAAAAGGTAAGGTGCGGAAAGGGCCTGAGATTCACCACTGTTTTCAGGGCTAGAACTGCACTGCTTCCTGGCAATAAGATACTTAGGGGCACAGGTTGACCAAGACTTGGGTTTTCTATGCAACCTTGGGCAAATTTTAATTCCCAACCCTACTCTATCCACACGCGTATCATTGTTTCTTCAGTAGTGTAACATTACATATCCTTCAACTGTCCTGATATGAGAAGAACAGTCTCAATTAATCCTCTGCCATCCAGTTTTTTCAGCTGCTTTTAAAATGTGCTAGCATCTCTCTGTTCCTCCCACTTTCTCCCTTTGTCCTCAGCTTACTGCAATTACTACAAAGTGAGTTTAAAGTGCAAAAGTAGATCTCACTCTATTAATTCAATGGATGCAGGATAGGAAAGGAGAAGGCAAAATCTTGCCCTTTCCAGGGGGCTCAGGAAAGGGCAAATGGCTGCAGCCTCTCCTCACTTTTGAGTTTTTCCTCTTCAATAACTTCTGTTATCTTGACCACATTCTGATGTTGTTTGGCCACAGATGTCCTGCTTTAATCTATGAAGCATTAGCCCAAGAGATTTGATGGAGATATCATGGTCTAAATCCAATTACATGACCCATCTAGAGTAGATTCATTAAACCAATAGGCTATGGGCTATGTTGACCTACCATTCACCAATTTATTCAGTGGGGCTGCTCTTGTTGGGCCTAGCAACTGGATTAGGACAATGATCCAACTTTTTAACAATTTCAAATAAATATGAATTTGTAAAAATTGCAAGAAGTTAACAATCTGTGTTGCATATCTTGCTGCACATAGACACAACCTCCAGGTTTGTTGAGCACCATAACTATGGGCCTAATTACACAAAATGTGAGCTATGTGATTAAGAACTGGGTCATGTGTTTTTTAAACAATCAAATGCTATGAAGTTGCCATAAGCTGACAGGAGACTTAAAGGCACATGCGCATATACATTGTTAACATGAGCACAACGTTTAATATGTAAAAGAAATATGAGCCTTCTGTCCCCAGCTGCAATCTTCATGAAATTTGGTCTAACAGTATGATGATTGCCATTATTTTAAAAGAGTTTTCATTGACGCAAGAGACTGGAATTCCCTCTTTCCTAAAATAACATTATACTGTGAAATTTACCCTGTATTTTCTGGGTTACTGTGGATGATTTTGATTCTGATTTAAATGAAATAAATGTTTGGTTACTGCCACATCGAATACTTAAGATCCACTTCACATCAAACCTGAATTCAATTGCTATCTGAATTAGAACAGATCCATTCAATCAATGGGATTTACATAAGACTTATCTTTCAACAGTTGACCCAATGGGTCTACTTTAGCTGGAACAGGAATCAGACTTAGGTCCAAGTTCCATGCAAAATGTACCCAGCAGAGCAATTTTCAAAAAATAGCTCATGTTAAATAATTGGTCCTGCGCTTGCATGTTCAAGAACTCAGACTAAATGCAAATATCATGTCTGATCAAAATTAGTTCATAAATATTCATTCTAGTACGAACAATTCAGAAATCCAAAGTTCTTGTTCAGGAGGTATGCAAAATAGTTGATGAATCAGGCTCAAACACTTACTGTGGTCTTTGTTACAGTCCAGTTAGGTGACATAATGATCCAAGTATGTGTAGATATACGGTTTAACAGACAAAAAGACAGAAAACATACAATCCCTGTACAGATTATGCAGAATTTAGAAAAATGACTTCAGATTACAACTACAAGAATGCTGGCTAGATGTCTGGGGAGATGTAGCTCAAAAAAGTAACTTTTCCAAGTTCTGAGGTGATGTTATAGCTTATTTCTATTCCACAGTTAAACCAAAAGTCTCCACAAAGCAGCTTTAAGAAGCATACAAATAAGACTTTTGAACAGTACAATACAATTTACAAATTCAAAATCAGTACATCATTTAAAACTTAAAAAAACAACAACCCTGAAGTCCAAACCTATTCTTATTCACAAAAACAAAACTAGTCAACCGAAAGACCAAAAAAGAATGGTGCCAACAACAGGTCTTGAAAAGTCTCTAAACCAAGTTCGACCACCTTTCCCCTTGATGGAGACAGCAGTCTCTGCTTTGGACCAGTCATGGACTGAAAAGTTGGCATGCCTTTCAGGTGTGGGTTGGATTAAAAAATTGGTTCTATCCTAAAGTTCAGGCAAAAAGTTTCGAGAGAAATTTAAGTTTCTGTGGTAGGAATCCCTGAAGTTTTAGCACTGCATCTAGGAGTGCCTTTATGGTTAAGCTGGCCTAAGATGCCAAGAACTGTGGTTCAATGAACTAGTTGTACTAACACAGCTCCATTTGAGGAAGATTGGTAGCAAGTGCAAATAAATATACAATCCCCTGTTGTCCATTCCAATTGATCCCAAGTCTACGCAGCTTTCTTTCTTCGTTCCTATTCAGTTGCACCTCAAATCCTTGGTTGGATCTTTTTTTCCCTACAGGACACTGTCCACCTTATTTGAAATACGCTCAGTAATTTTTCATATTAAATGCTGCCTTGTTCTTGCATTATAAAGTAGACTATCTTTTTGAAGGACCAGACCTGCACTCCTCTTCACAGTTTACCGATCAGTTGAATAAATGGCCTGTTTTTAAGACAAGCATCACAACATTGGGCAAAAAAACTTGTACCTGTAAAGAGTCATAACCAACTGCAACCTCCCATTGCATCTTTGCCAGAGCTTAGAAAAGAGCTTCTGGGCGTTATCTAAAAATGAAACTTCTCCAAGCTCTGCCATTTACATGTACATCTTTCAGCGTTTGTTGCAGGAGATGATATTGGCATGCTGAAGATATGTTTGCTCTATAAAGTGTGAACTGCAGCATGAAGTGAACCTAATTTAGATACCTGTTTCCTAGACCCTGGGAAACAGGTTTTGTATCACAAGACCTCACAGAATCCTTATAATATCTGCAGTGTCTCCAGCTGAGGTCTTTCTGTTTGCAGTCAGTAGACACCACCATCTGGGCATGACTAAGCCAGTTTCACACCGGATAAGCCCAAGTGATATTTTTGTACGCTTCACAATGTGTTTGGATTTTAATGAGCTAGTGTGAGAGGCAAACAGAAAATCAGATTCTACAGCTATATATCCTTCTAAATTGCCAGGACTAACAGGAGAAAAGAACAAAAGCAATAATCTTCCTAACAAACAAAGCAAGAGATAGACAGAGAAAGAAAAAAGGCAATCTCTAGAGATAAGCCCTTCCTTTTGGGATTACAGCCATGTCATCGTAAGAGACAGAAATTTGGGAACATACATCTTATTGGCAACTTTCATATTAAACAGTCCCAAAGCATTTCTGAGCACAGATATCATATTACTTCCCCGTGGAGTACTTCTTCTTCTGGAATGGAAAGTAGCAACTGGCCAATTTCACATATCATTGATCTATAGCCAGGGTGGACAGAGTATAGTTCTCCAGATGTTGCTGGGCTGCCACTCCCAACAGTGCTAGCCAGCATAGCCAGTGGTGCAGAATACTGGGGTTTGCAGTTCAGTAACATCTGGATGGCTGAACATTGCCCATCCCTATTTACCACATTGGACCAATTTATGCATTATGCACAAGCAATGAAAAATTAATTAGTACAGGACCGAGTTGGAATTTGGTCCAAATTGTCAGGCATTCAGTCTTTGCTTTTAAGGGAACAGCCCTGAACAGAACCGCAACATGTACTTAATTAAATTAATCTCCCCAAGGATTGCCCATAATTTATAGAGCTACAGTTTTTCGTGTGTGTGTGTTTGTGTCTGTGTCTGTATATGGTCACAAAAACACAAGAAATGTGTGTGTATAAACATGAAGGAGGCACTAACTTAAAGGAGCATTTCCATTTTATCTGCTTGCTACAACACAAATGTCTGTCCCCTAAAAAGAAAGAATGATTGCTTCAGAACAATCATGTTTATGCAAAAGCAAATTTCATTGGTAGATGAATCAATTAAAACACATATAATTAATCAGCTATTACTTCTTTAAGGTACATGATGTCTATATTATCACTAAGGACTGTTTTTGTGAATGGCCACTATGAGTAACATATTTATCACCGCCTCTTACTTTCTGTACTTCATTTCCTTGTGGCTGCACTGTCTGTTTATTGCTTATTTATTCTTTATTTATTTGGTTTAAAAAGCTTATATCCTGCCTATTTGCCTGAAAACAAATTGAAGGTGATGAATGTTGTGGTCTGTCCAAGAAACATATAAAAACCCAAATAAACAAACACTAATAGATTTATAAAAAGAGCAATTCAATCTAAAGAACAATAATGTTACCACTATAACCCCGCCACCTGCAACCATCTGTATATATGGGCTTATCCAGAAAAGAAAATGTCCCTGGAAGTGCAGAGACTTTCTGGTTCTTCTTGTTTTGATTTTCTTGCATATTCATGTTTTTGTATCCAAGTTCTTACTTGAAATATTCCACATTTCCCCCTTCCTACCTCCTTTGGGTTCCTTTTCCTCCCACTCCCACTGATCACTTGCAACATCTAGACTCAGACAATGTTTCAGCAATTGACTTTCAACAAGTTCCACTGAGCTCTTTTTAAATTATTATTCAGGAGTCATAGGCCATTTCCACACTAGCCTGTTCTAGGCACACTGGCCGCCCCCCCCCCTCCCTAAACTGCAAACCCCAGGATTCCATAGGATGTTGAAAGTGGAATCATAGCGCTATAAGAGTCTAGCGCGGAAATGACCATAGTCAAAAATGTTAGTGCTTCAGTATTACACTTGCTAAGAGCCCAATCACACTACACTGTTATAGAGCTATTATTCAATTTTAACTCATGGCATGGAATCCTGGGATTTGCAGTTTAGAGAGGACCATTTAGAATTCTCAACCAGAGAGCTCTTGGGCCTCAATAAACTGCAAACCCCAGAATTCTACAGGATGTTGGCATGGCATTAAAGTGGAATAATAGTGCTATAACAGTGTAGTGTGATAGGACCAACAGTGTCAGGATCATTTTCTTTTATCACAATCATTTCTCGTTCCTTCATTTGATCTCTGTTGAATCAGAGTACTGGAAATTGTCACTATGTTTCTCGGTTGTGGCCATTTTAGCTAGTTCTGGGATAATATAGACAGACAGACAGACAGACAGACAGACAGACATAGGGAGGTACATTTCATTTTGAGAAATACTGGGTTAAATTAAAGTGACCTGAGAAGTAGGAATAAAAAGTCCTTGTAAGTGCTAGGAATTCTTCAGGATGGGGAGAACAATATGTAAATCTCACCCCCCACACACACACACACACAAAATCAGAAGGGACAGGGGGAAAAACCCACCAGGGACTTTCTTATTTTTCCAGTCCATCTGGATGGGCCCTGTATCAGTAATTCAGGACAATGTTTTGTGCATCTAATGGAAAGGACTAAGGAAGCTTATCGCCGTAATGAATGGGTTAACCTTTAAGGTGCCACAAGATTCCCAGGTGTTTTGGCTGCCCTCTCTAGAACCTAGTTGAGCATATAGCTGCCTTTCCCTCGGTTGTTCAGAACCAGGCTTTGTGTCTTGAAACATGTGCCCAGTTATGAGCTGCTCACTTCAGTAATGTACACACAAATCCAAATTTTAAAAAAGTAATCCTCTCTTCTTTTTTATTTCTCCTTTTTCCCCCTGAATAGGCTTTAGAACTATGGATTTGGAACAGTGTTTCCAGATGTACTAAAACCTCATTTGTTTATTTTTGAGGCAATGTTATCATCCCCTGACTCATAAATTTCCTGCTGTACTGACTTGGCCCTAGGAAACCTTGCATTCATACACCTAATGTTGGAAGGGCCAGCAAGGACACTTGTTGCAGCCTGTCCAAGAAGCCGAGGTGGAAACGTTGACATCATCTCACAATGGCAGCAGTGAGAACGGAACTACATGTTCAGAATTTCTGATTAAGGCAGTTGTCCTGGGAACATATCACTTTGGAAAGTACCTTCTCAACATGGAGACACTGTTGGACAGTGTGTTGGACAGCAGTGGAGGTTATCCTAAGGAAGAATCACTCCAGAAATTGCATTGTAGTTTCGGCATTTGCTATATGTCTCCTCCTTGCCAAAATACATCAAGCAATTGAAGTTGTGCCTTGTTCATTCATTCATGACTTTTCCCACTGTGTGCATGCTTAGCACGAAAAAGAGCGAGAGAGAAAGAGAGAGAGAGAGTGGAAGAGGAAAGAGCAGCTGTTTCTTTGCCATACTTCCCTTTCCTCCACAGCTATCTTCATATGACACACTCTGAGGCATTCTTCAATATCCCCAAGTGTAGGATTGCGTGCGATAGCAACCTAAATCACAGTTTCTGCTAGTGACAGAGTGGACCAGCTAGAAAACAAAAGATAGGAAAATATGCAGCACTCTGCTGAGTTTAACGATCCATCTAAGCCCCCATATCTTGTACCATAACAGCAAACTGCATACGTAGAAGAAATCCATAACTACAAAAAGAAACAAATCTCTTATGCCCCTCCAAAATGATACTTTCTCCAACCCATCCTGAATCTACTGCCAAATGTTTTCATTGGGTAACCCAGATTTCTGGCATTATGGGAAACAAAACAAAACAAAACAAGGCCTCTTCCTGTACTTTCTACACACCCTAGAATGACCTCATGCAGTTATCTTTCTCCTAAGCTAAAGTCCTACTGGTGTTTGCCTTTCCACATAGTCCAGGTTGAAGAGAAGCCCATGTGTGCACCTGAAGGTCTTAGCTTTTGTCTCTGGGGATGAGCTTTGTGGTCAAAACTGTAGCTATGATCGGGAGGGCCGCTGTCCATTGAAAAATAAGAATTCTGCCCTCCTCCCTGCCCAGGAAATTTTCCATCAGTGCTCAGATTTCTAGCATTGCAATAACTTTAGGTAAACATTTAGAAATACAGTTCAGGTATCTAAAAAAAAGGGGCGGGCAACGTTATCGGGGGGAATACCACCACAGAAAATATTCTAGGTGGCAATTATTTTCAGTGTCTCCCTTTTTGCTTGGCATTTGCCATGCGAAAGGGTGCCTGGAGCATCGCGCGATTGTGAGGAGCGATCTGCACAACGCACTCACAATTGCACGATGCTCCAGGGCCTGGCAGGCACTGCTCACGCACTTTTTCATTTTTGGCTTTCAGCCAAAAATGGTGCGCAATCGTGTATTGCTCCAGGGCCCTGTGCATGCGGAGCCTCCAGAGCCACAGTGGTCGCGCTTCCTGCCCCAGCGCAGCCTGAGAAACTCCCAGGCTGCGCTGCGGAAGGAAGATGCAGGGCTCTCACGCTACCTGCTTCGGAGCAGGCAGCTTGTGCGAAGCTGAAGCAGTGGGGACGCGAGATCCTCTCACTGGAGGCTGCTCCCGCCATCCCTGCACCCCAGCGCCGAAAAAAGGTAAGGTCTGGAAAGGGCCTCACTCTCTGCAGTGCCAAAAAAGTTCTGAAAAAGGACCGAAGAAACTTGCATTTCACTAGGCAGAATTTTTATGGGTAAGTAGAATTTTTATTTTCCCTCCTTTGCTACACTCCTATTTCTAGCATTTTGGACGGACATAAAGGGAGACATCTTCATGATGAAGACTAATCATGTATTGCATATATATTTCTGTTTAAACTCACCTAGAGCTATCCGCTGGTCACTGTCAATTTCAACAGCGACAGACACCCTTTCCTCTCCTGCTGCTTCCACTTGCTGCTTTCATTTCTCTCTTGCAGAGTTGCCAGCAACAAGCCTTCATAAATAATGACTCATGCTTCCACCTTCCCAACAAGACTTTGACTTCAACATGATTAGCTTTGAAAATGATATGTTTTATGAATCCTTCAAAATTTTTCTTCAGGGCACAACATACTGGAATGCTTTCCTTTCTGTGTCTCGCTGACATAAATGGGTCCTACACAGAAGAATGTAGCTTTTTATAGATTCTTGAGGCTCCTTTTTAGCTGCACAGAAGTTCCAATCCACTACCAATGAGAATGTTAGCCACAAAATTTTACACAAGTTTCTGGATTAGGTAGGCTTTGGGGGCTTAACTGCATCCAAAGATGTGTGATAAATTATGCCCCTAGTATACTGCTCATTGCATGACTGGGATACTGAGGTGAGCAACTATCAGAGGTTGGGAAGAGGATTGGATGGCTATACCATCCATTCATCCATCCCATCCCATCCCATCCCATCCCATCCCATCCCATCCCATCCCATCCTTCCATTTATATCCTGCCTTTCTCCCAGGCCAAGACTCAAGGCAGCTTACAAAAAAACAAAGCATACACCTCCCCACTCTCCTTAGTGGACATGGGAGCAATTTTACCATATCTCCCCTCCCCCAGCTATTTTAGGCCCAAAAGAGATCTTTTCATAAAACAGAAGTGAACCAGAAAGCAATTTCCTTTTTTCTTTTTTTTTTAAAGGCCATTCTCTTGAACCCAAAATACCTTTGAGGAGACAAAATAGTGTCAGGCTTGCCCCTCATAATGTGAATGGGTAGTACAGAAAATCATTTTTCATCAATTAACGAATGAAACTTCAGATAACATACCCGCCAACATTTCAGTTAAAAACTGGGATACATATGGTCAAGCGACATCATAGTGGAGGCAATTGTGGTAAAATGTATTGAGGACGAACAGATAAATTAGAAGTGGCTGCAACAGTTTGCTTTTGTCTGAGCCTATTGGGAAGGGCAAGAGTCCACTTCTTCCACTCCTCTCCCGAGTGCTGAATTAATCAAGTGCAAATTGCTTTTGCACTTTGAATTCAGTTTGTAGCAACAGGAGCAAGTTGACTGCAAAGGCAGACAGTGGGAGCAGGAGAGAGAAACTAGGCCTTTTCAAAGCCACTGAAAAACTGGGACAGCAGAGACACAATCAGAACTGCCTCTGTCCAATCAAGGCAGTTGGAGGTTATGAGATAAATTAAGGCCATTTCCGCACCGGGCTAGTAAAATGGTGCAGAGCGACCTCCAACAGAGGTCTTCTGCACCGTAGAGTGGACTGGGGCAGACTACATTCTGTAGTTCCATACCTCAGTCCACTCCGGAGCGACCGGAACTGGTCACTTGGCGTGTTTTTCAAAAACCTCTTTTTAGAGGTTTTTAAAAACCACGGAGCGCACAACCCCTCGCCGCTCCGCCGCCCGGCTCCAGAGCAGATTTGCAGGCGCGCGCAAGTGCGTGCCTGCAGATCTGCCGGGGGTGGGCTTTCAGCTGGCGAGCTTCTCCGGTTGGAGAGCCTCCACCAACCAGAACCCGCCATTTGGGATGCCGGAGGACTGCAGAGCAGCGAACTCGCGCTGCTCCTCATCCTGACAGACTCGGCCGGCTGGAAAACAAAGCTGGTAAGGTCTGTTTTCGGGTGCCCCCTGCCCCCCATGTGGAAAGGGCCAAAGTCTAGGGGGGAAAAAATAAAGGCAAGTTCTTTGAGTGCAAAAATTCAATGTTAAGTGAAACTGCAATTCTGCCTATGCAAAGATCATTATCCAAGTAGTCAATACCAAAACATTTAGTGAATGATAATTAGGTGGGTGGCCTATATAGATTTCAAGCAGCAACTGTTTCATTTGGATTTTTTCTCCTAAATTCAACATCGCATTAGCAGAGATCCAGTAGTGCAATGGGACTTTCTCACTCCCCCCATCTGCTGCCCTCCACACCACTCAAAAATGCTCTGCAGGATTTTCCAGACTTCTAGGATAGATTTTGAGGGTGAATGGTAGAGGGGAGGGCTGCAGGGGAAAGGAAGAATTATCTCTCTCACCATTTAGTATAAAAGCATTTCCTTCAGCAGAATGAGAGTGCAGGGTGTTGTTCTCCGTTCCCAAATGCCTTAGGTGCATCTAAGTACCTCTAACTATACCAAACTAAATACCTAACATGTTGATACAGTGAGAAGTTTACATCTTTGTGGGATGGCACCAATCTTGGTACAGATCCAGAAGATTCTATTCTGTTCCAAAGTCTGGAGGCACTAGCCATACTATCCTTACATAGCCAAATACACATGGGGGGCAGTGAGTGTTGTCTAGCAACACAGATGGAGGTGCTGTAGTGCAAGAAAAATAATCATTTGGCACCTTTTATTCGCATTATAGTTCTGGATTTTATTCTGTAAGAAAAATGAGCTTTTTCCACCTTTTATTTGGATTATTCTTCTACCCTTTATTCCAGAGAAATGTTAAGCCATTGAGCCATCTGTTAATCTACCTTTTCATTCATGTTTTCATTACATTTTGTTATAATATAATGGGAAAAGTATCAGGAGGCCTGGGATCAGGAAAAAAATTGTTACTGTTTTCAGGTTTGCATGTTATAATCAACAGAATATAAACAAGACTGCCATGTCACAGCTCTGCCAGTGAAATGTGTGTCAAGAGCAAACTGAAAGGGAACCTGCTTACACTGCATCTCATGGCTGAGTTGCCCTCATAAATCAGAATCATTCTCACCTTGCCTTATGGCTTCCCAAAGTCAAATGAGAAGAAGGAGCACACTTAACCTGATTCATTATTCGGAAGACTGCCAATTTGCCATGGATTTCCAGGGCCCTCCAAGTGTAAGAGGAGCTAGCTGCACAATTATCTCCATAAATCACCACTGATTAACGTACCCAAAATGTTGCTGAGTTTGAACATCTCAGTTGCACTCATTTTATGGAGCCACGTTATACTGGAAGAAGGACAGAAACATCCAGGGCTTTGCACAGCCGCCTATGGATTTTTTTTCCCATCTAGTTCCAGCAGCAGCTGCCAGGGTTCATCTGAATAGAAAGTTGCCTTAACCTCTCAGACTCTGGTTTGTTTGTCTCTGTGTTTTAAAGGCAATTTAGTAGCTCATAGTGGTTTAGTAAAGGGCAAAAACAGGAGATTGCACCTCTAAGATGTTTTTTGTATGGGGACCGTTCTTGCTGTCCCAAATGTAGTGATAATCAAGCTTTTCTACTATTTGTAACCAAATAGTGGAAGGGAAGTCAGATGTAATCAAACAAAGGATGAATATTTTCTTTTTCTTTGACGGAGTTCCTGATTCACGTTAAATTGCAACACTTCCCTGCAAAATTGTCCATTTTTAATTCAGAGGTTGCATCTTGGCTAGCCAAAGATCTTTTCTTAATTCTTGCTGTGTTTTACATATTGAACTTAAGCAATCAGAAGTAAATATCACTGAGTAGAATGCAGATTACTTGTAGGTAAATATGCGAAGGATTGAAATCATGCCCATCCACCTAAAGGTGAGATTTTTATCAGCATTTTTTAAATTAGATATGTATGTTTTCCAATGAAATGTTTAATGTACTGTTCAGTCCTTTGGATATAAACAACAGAAAGGAAAGCTATATTCTCCAGGTTCTCCTTCTGAACATCTATACTTCAAAAGTTTCTACTACATCACCGGCAGCTCATGAGAACACAAGAACAGCCATAGTGGCCAGACTAAGAGGATATCTAGTCCAGCATTCTCACCCCCACCCCTGCTCTGTATCCAGTTCTACAGTACAGAGCAGGACAGGAATACAACTGCAAATTCCTTCTGATAAACAGAAGCTGCCACTGGCCATTCTGGTCAAGGGATTCTGGGAGCTGCAGTCCAAAAAGTAACTTTTCAAATCTCTAGTTGGATCAAATTGTGTCATTTTCTTCAGATAGAATAGCCTCTGTCAGCAGAAATGGAAGGAATGATTTCTTCTCCTTTCCCCTGCACAAAAGATTCACCCTGAAGGAAAGGGTAACTTTCCAGAGCAGATTTTCTGGTGCTGTAGAGTGTAGAGGGTTGCCCAATGAAAAGATGAAGAAAGGCAAAGAAAAACTTACTGCACTAGTGGAATTTGACTAACACAACATTGAGTTTAACTTATTGTTGAGGGGCCACTGGCAAACCCCAAATGTGTACAACAATCTTTTGCATATGTAGACTTGAGCTCTTTAGAGATTCTGCCTGTGATTTCAAAGACGTAGCTGTATTACTCTGTTTCAGTATAAAAAGAAGGGAAGGAGGAGTGACAAAGAATGTATGAAAGAAATAAAATAATTCAGTCCCAAAGGTGCCAATTCTGCCTTCATCAGATTCCTTCCAGAGAAAGCTGGAGTTATGGAACGACAGAGTGCCTCTCATCTGGCAGCATGCCTCATCTTTTTGAACGTGTTCAGGGCCTCGATATTCATCCCATGCTTTTTCTGCTGCCTCCCAGCTGAGACTGTTCACTTTGCTGGGTCAGAGAGAAAGGGATACCATTGTGGTGATGACATTGCTAGGCAACCAAAGCACTCATCACCAAACACCCAGGACTTAATTTCTAAAATTTAGAGGAACCAGAGATCAAGCTTTCCTGGAAACATATGTCCCATTTCTAGAAATATAGTGGCTTCTTGAAGCCACTTATTGGTGAAACTAAAATATACTGGATGAGATTAAAGCAGGGATGCCAAAGTGAAGCCCTACAGATGTTATTGGACTGCAGCTCCCATCTGCTCAAGACTAGCTAGCTAATGGTGAAGAATGCTGGGAACTGCAGTTCAATACAACCAGGAGGCTGCATTTGATGCAACTCTGTATTTCACATATTGAATAGCTGAGGTCCTAGCATTAAAACAAGACCTAGGGCTGAGCTGTATCTCAGATTAACATGGTTAAACCTCAGACTGTTCTCAGATTAAGATGTAATGCAATGTTGAATTCAGGCAAAATTTTTTCAAAACTTTGAAGCAAGTGCTGCCTGTAATCCACAAAGGCCTACCCTAAAACATCAACTCACATAGCCACCTATTTTTCATCCATCAGATGTTTTGGTATTAGCTACTGGAATAATGATCTTAGCAAGGAGTGGCAGAATTGTAGTTTAACCAACTCGAGGAAAAGCTGCATTGTGGCTGGAATTGCTCAGCAGAATGATTCTCTTCCCTTTCCTTATAGGCCCGACAACAGAAGAGAATCAGGGGACCAGGGGAGTTGGGCTGAACCATGGCAGATGTTCATTTTCAGTGCTCAGACGGGTGCAAAGCCAGGTTCTCTCTAGGGAAGTGCTCAGATTAGGAAAGAAAAGGGAACAAGAGCGCTTTATAAAATCTTGCAATCTCTCACGCCCATTTTACTCAAATCATAGCCATTCTGTAGTCTTCCAAAACAGTTGCTAGTAGGCAGAGTTTAGGAAAATTACTTCTTCAGTCTGTGGTTCTCAGAATGCTACAGCCAGCACAGCCAAGGCTGGAGGATTCTGGAAGCTATAATTGAAAACACGACTTTTGGAAGCTGTGCTAACGAGACATTTTGAAAAGGTAAGCAGCCTTTCTCCAGGTTCCTCTCTTTTTTCCAGGCTTTGTTATGGAGGACTAATTGATTGGCTCTCTCTCACCTGTGAACTAGGTTTGAGGGTTATTGTCTCTCACAGGACAGCCACATACCTGCCACATATGGTACGCTTCAGAACTCATTGAGTATCAAGGGTTTGATGGCAACTGTAAAATATAAATGTGTGCACAGTTGAAAGCAGCTTTCCCAAACACAATGCACCCTAGATGTCTTGGGGGTACAACTGCCACCCTCCCCAACCACCAACCATACTGGCTGCTGAAGATTGGAGTTCTAATCTTACACATTTGGAATGTGCCAAGTTGGGGAAGGCTAGTTTAAAGAAAAGGTCCACTAGCCAACAGAAGTACTTGAACACACAAAAAGCAAGGGTGCCCTTCAGATCTTTTCGGATTGCAGCTCCCATGATCTCTCACTATTTGCTGTGCTGGCTAGAGTTACTTGTTTGAGAACAGTGGCCGTAATTGCTGCCATTGACCTGAAGCTTGCACAGTTCTTGTGGCTGATATCCAGAAGACTCTGTTACAATCCCATGTGCACTTTCTACACCAGCCAATTCTCCTGAAAGTATCAGCAACAGGACGAAAGATTGCTCCATAACCTAGATCTGTTCCATCTCTCTCTCTCTTTCTCTCTTCACACACACACACACACACACACACAACAGTCTCTATCCTTTGTTTCAGCTGGACCAGAACAACATCCAAACAGCTGACCTTCTTCAATGCACCAGCCAAAACTGTTTTCCTCCCTTTTCAAGCAACTTCTCATGAGCAGAATTATAGCTAGTGGGGTTTATTTTCATGTCATTCCTTTCAAGTGCAGAGCAAATCTCTAGCAAACTGACTTGCAATCATTTACAGATCATTTTCCATGGTGCTGCTTGGTCTTTCAGAATGACTGCTTTCACTAACCCAGACATAATTTTTTAACGCTACCTTTGCCCTGTTGAACAGTACCTCCAGGTTACTGTTAAAATAAAACTAATATTTAAAACTACACTTTAATCGTCTTGTTAAATGAAAGAGAACATTGTATAAGCTTAGCGGGGGAGAAAATGGAAACGCAAGGCTAGAGGGAAAAACAAGGGCACAAAGCTTTGATCCAATACAGGATTCATGCTCAGCCAGCATAATCAGAACCATATGCAGAAACGACAGGATTTTCAGCTGCTCTTTAATTAAATAGCATAAAAATGGCCTGACATCACTTTGTACACAGGGGCACTTTGCATAAGAGATTAACACCAGGGTAATTAGCATTATGGAAAGGCCTCCATATTAAAACAAAAACACTCCTGTCCCTTCAAACATTCTGATCAAATATATATATACAGTCTGTGGGACAGTTTTTGAAAAGAGGACATGCACTTAGCAAAGCAAAAAGGGGAAAATATTTGGCTGGCCTTTTACACGTTGGCAGAAGGAAGAAAATCCATCAGCTCCACACACATCCACACACAGAGGGAGGACACATAACTGTACTGGATTTGGATTTACTGGTGTATGTCTACAGACCCCTATTTAGCAAGAACTAACTAAAGATGAACTATAATACTTTGCATTATAGCGAGGAGAATAGTGACCAGGTGACCTATGTTTATGTCACACAGTCTGCTGTCCAGGTGCTAAACCTTGATGAACAACTTCAGGCCTGTACACTCTCTTCTTAGTGATTCTTTATCTTTAAACCACACTTGGGCTAACCTGCCATACAAACAGACAACTGCTTTCTGTAAAATAGCACACCAGGCTACCTTAAACAGAAGCCGCTCAAAGGCAGTCTAGTTTCTTTCATAGCTTTGCCACTACTTCCGCTTTCTTCCTTGACAGGATTTCTTAGGAAATGCTACCAGCAGGAACAGGAAGGCATGCAAATACAGAAAACCATAGGTGACCTGAATCGCCAAGTGCCTCTTAAGTTTTGTGCAAGCCCAACATTTCAGCTTTCCTTCTTCAGGGGCTGTAATACATTTTGGCCATTTCTGCACTACACTGTTATAGTGCTATTATTCTACTTTCAACATCCTATGGAATCCTGGAGTTTGCAGTTTAGGGAGGGGCATTTAGAATCTCAGCCAGAGAGTTCTTTGGCCTCAGTAAACTACAAAGCCCAGAATTCCACAGGATGTTGAAATTGGAATAATAGCACTATAACAGTGTAGTGCAGAAAGGCCCATAGTTTAAGCACATATATGCATATACAGTTGGCCCTCCACATTTGCAGGTTTAAGTTCACAGATTTGATTATTTGTGAGTTTCTCTAACCCCTGCTCGCCAACCTCAGATGCTTCTTTTCCAGGGGAACATTCCCTCTTGGTGGCTCTGATCAGGGCAGCCCAGCCCTTTAAAAGCCTGCTCTGGTCCTTCTCTTCCTCCACCAGTTGCTGCCTAGGCAGCTAAGGATGGTTTGCAGTCTGATTTCTCAGCACCACAAACTCTCTCCTGATGCTCCTCACATCCAAGAAGCAAGATGGGCAAGAGAGAGGAAGTATAGGGCTACCATGCTGACCTGGTTTGAACCCTGAGTGCCCATTCCCCCCACCATTTTGATATTTTTGATTTTTCTACTTTTGCAAGGGTCCTGTGCCCCTAATCCTAGCACACGTGGAGGGACACCTGTATACTATAAAGAGTACAGCGGGTAATGGACAAAATGCCTATTTGGATATATTAGTTGCCAAACATTTAAACACAAATACATCCACAAAAACTGAAACCATAAGCATTATTTAAAACACAAAAACAAATATGTATGCTCTCAGGTTCTCCTAGCTACAAGAGACTACCTGTGTCTGTCTATATTTGTCTCTCTACAGAAGCCCAAGATCCAGAGTACTTACTCCTTTTCTTTTATTTCCAGGGTCTAGCAGTACATCCCATTTACAGAATAGTAAGAAAATGTCTAAAACATAATCACAATGAGTGTGGAGAGGGACACAACTCCTCTTTTAACCCTTCCAATTTCTATAATCCACTCTTGTTCTTAACATTTTTCTTGTTCCTGATGTCATCATTAGGTGATCCATAATGTTGAACCCAAGAGGATTCTTCGCTCCCATTCTTGATTTTGTTCAAAATGTGCACTCACTTGTTTCTAAACCCAGGAGGATTTATAATGTTATTAGTTTAGAGACCCAGCATGGTGTAGTGGTCTGAGCACTGGACTACAACACTGGAGACCAGAGCCCTTTTCACACAGCATTCGCCATGCAAAAGGGCCTCTGGAGCATTGCACAATTGCGAGGAGCCATCCACATGATGTCCTCACAATTGCATGACACTGCTGGGGCCGGCAGGTGCTGATTGCACACTATTTCATTTTTGGCTTCTAGCCGAAAATGGTGCTCCATCGCACATTGCTCCAGGGCCCCACAAGCACTTACCGTGCGTACAGAACCTCTGAAGCCATGGTGCTAACGCTTCCTGCCCCAGTGCAGCCTAGGAAAATCCTAGGCTGCACTGCGGAAGGAAGAGGAGGAGCCCTCATGCTGCCTGCTAGCTAGAAGGCAGCGGCTGCGGCTCTGAAGCAGCAGGGATGCGAGAGCCTCTCACAAGAGGCTGCTTGCACAATCCCCACACCCCAGCGCCATGAAAAGGTAAGGGGCAAAAAGGGTCATAGAATCATAGAGTTGGAAGAGACCACAGGGGCCATCCATCCAACCCCATGCCATGGAGGAACACACAGCAGAGAATTCGCGACAGATGGCCATCCAGCCTCTGCTTAAAAACCTCTGAAGAAGGAGACTCCATCACGCTCCAAGGCAGCACATTCCACTGCCAAACAGCTCTGAACCTGAGGAAGTTCTTCCTGAGTTTTAGGTGGAATTTCTTTTTGTGTAATTTGAATCCATTGCTTCTTCTTCATTTATCTACTTATTAAAGGCTTCTGGAGACCAGTATTCACATCCCCGCTCAGACACAGGGTGACCTTGGATAAATCGCATTCTCTCAGCTGCAGAGAAAGGCAAAGGCAAACCCCCTCTGAACAAATTTTGCAAAAAAAAAACAAAAAACTTTTGACAGGGTCATCTTAGGTCATCTTAGGGTTGCCATAACTTGAAGGCACACAACAGCAAAGTGCTACTGATGCGGGGGTGGAGTCTTTCTAGACATCATGTCTCTCCCTTTTGAAAATTGACTTATAGCAACCCTAAGGTGAACCTATCATGGTGGTGTTCTTGGAACGATTTGTTGCCTTTGCTTTCTCTGAGGCTGAGAAAATCTAACTTGCCTGAGGTCACCCAGTGGGTTTCCATGGCTTAGTGGGGCATTGGGCAGGGGTCCAGGTGCTGAAACTACTCCCTCATTTACAAATGAGGGAATAGTTTTGGCACCCTCAGCCCTACTCTCTCTGCCACATCCTTGTTGCTGTCGCTGCTGTTGGTATTCAGCAGCAGCATTTCATGGACCACCTGTGAAGGCTCTGTGGACCCCCAGGGCTCCACAGACCACAGGTTAAGAACTACTGACATAGTGCATATATATACAACATGTGCATCTACTACATGGATGATGAGCTCCTTGGGGTAGGCATGCCTGAGTATTATTGCTGCCAGGTACTCTTTTTCTCTCCTCCGATCATGTGTAGGCAGCATGAAAGACCACACCCTTCCATATGAACCTGCCTGTAATTTTAGATCCTCAGTGGAAGCCTTTCTGCCTATCCTAGCACCCCACAAGACTTACTTGTGGATACATGTGACCAGGTTTTATCTGGCCCTTTCTGCACCCTACCTTTTCGCGAAGTCGTCCAGTGGGGTTCCTGCAGCAATTCTGCTGGGAGGGGAGCGCAACGGGAGTGCTCCCCTCTGCACCAGCTGACTCCCTGAGGAAGGAAGCATGATGGCCACGCCTCTTCCTTCCTTCTGCGGCTAGGTACTTTCCCAGGCTGTGCTGGGGCAGAAAGTGCGGCCAATGTGCTTCTGTGAGGGATGGTGGTGTGACCGTGTGTCATTGACTGGGAAAACCTCACAAAGATTTAATCCGCAATCGTGCTGCCTGGGGATGCGAGAAGGACAGGACCACGACAACGTCATGCTGAAGAGTCATCGTGGTCCTGTCCTTCTCCCGTCCGTATTGTGGGATAGGAGGGTGCTGCGGAAAGGGCCTCTGTTAGCAGCATCCCAACAGTAGAATTCCCATCTAGCTGAGATTAGTCTGGTTCCATGCTGTAGGAAAGGTTGGTCTCTATATTAAGCAGAGTGCACTGGGCTAGTGCAACATGAGTTTGCAGTAGAAACCGGAGAAATGACTCTGGATGGTCTTGTAAAGTAAGAAAGAAAAAAAGTTTATTGTTTCAGGAAATCCATCTTAGGGTGGGAAGGGAGGATAGGCAAAAGAAGTAGACCTATCCTTGGCTTGAAGATCCCCTGAAAGCTGTCTCACATGTGTGGATGTAACTTACCATCCAAGCATTGATATTTCTTTGCTTTTAACACATCCTTTATGAGTTTCTGGCAGGCAGCTAAGACTGTGGTCATTTCCGCACTAGACTGTTATAGCGCTATTATTCCACTTTCAACATCTCATGGAATCCTGGAGTTTGCACTTTAGGAAGGGGCCTTTAAACCCCAGGATTCCATAGTATGTTGAAAGTGGAATAATAGCACTATAACAGTCTAGTGCGGAAATGGTCTGTGTTGTTTTGCATGGTATTCAGTCCATAAAACCAGGGGTGGCTGCTTTGACTGTTTTAATTGTCTGTGGTTTTTAAACTATTTTTAAGAAGTCTGTTTGCAAATGTTTTTATTTGTATATTTCATATTTTAAATGTTTTCATCTGTTGTTCATCACCTCAAGATCCCTGCCATTGCGAGGTGATGGATATCTGAATAAATAAAAAAATTAAAAAAAAAGTTTTCAATCCCTTTTATATTTAAAAGAAATCAGAGGATTGTTTTTGCATCCACGAATATCTTGTTGGAGAAACCAATTATCTTCTAATACTACCCTGTGGACCACTAGATACATAACAGAATACAAGAGTACAATTTAATAGTTGTTCTCAACCCTTTCCTTATTTCTCAAGAGAACATCCTGTGACTTGGCAGTTGTCCTCTGTCTGTTTTCACCAGCCTGCATCTCAGGATATCCCCTCTCTGTAAGCCGAGTTTCAAGAATGCTTCATTCTTGTTGAAAATCCCTCTCATGATGCTGTTATTACTTACAATGTGTGTGATGCTGTTATTACTTACAAAAATGATCCATACAGCAACTTTTGCCTTAGGAGAGATGGGAATTATCTTATCTTAAATATGCATTTTTATCTGCGGATTTCTTGTGTTATGAAATAAAACATTTTTCTTCTTTCCATTCTACAAGATCAAGAAAGATGCCCTGACTCCTATTTCTAATGTCTCAGATTCTTAGGCTCTTTAGCACTGACATACATATACAAATATCTAGTCTTATCTTCTTAGTGTCTCCAAATTATAAAAATGATCTTTATATCATCTCAACATTTTCAGATATTTCTAAAAGGGCGTAATGAGACAAAAAAAAATTTCTTTCAAATGGGCCCATATTGTAGAATATGGATTTGTGAATTGTTTCTTAGTCAGTTCACGGCATTTTTTGTGGTATATGTGTCTGAGTATGTGCTTTAAGCCACCTAGTGACTTATGGCAGCGCCATGAATTTCATAGGATTTTCATAGGTATAGAGTACTCAGAAGTGGTTAGGCCAGTTCCTTCCTCCAAAATATAGTCTACAGCATCTAATATTCATCGGCAGTAACCAGGGCTGATCCTGCCTAGCTTCCAAGATGAGATGAAAGCCGGTGTCTTTAGAGTATTTATTAAAAATAGAATGTATCAAGATTTTTTTCAGTAACCAGTGGGGAGAAGTAGATTTCGGCTTATTCAAAAATTGGCAGGTACTTTGTGATTACATATTACCAGTGGCTTTCCTGGGAATGTGAAAGCAAGGATGGATAATAGACTGAATGTCCAGCACGTTAATTGCACGCTTAAATGTGCCTATAGCAGGCCTCCACATTCTCTCGGGTTGGGGGTGCGGAATCCCCACAAAAGTGAAAAAATCACAAATATCAAAATGTGTGTGTGTGTGTGTGTGTGTGTGTGTCAGACATCAGAGCCTACCTTTTCCAGGCTAGAGAAATATGCAGAGGGACCAAAAGAGACACAACTGCTAATCCCAAGGAAGCCTGATTGGGATTGAGTTGTCTGGCCATTAGATGACCACTTCTCTTTAGAGGAACACAAATAGAAACCAACTGGTAAGAACTGTGCTCCTCTGCTGTGCCTTCTCCAGTAGTCTTCCCAGATGGAAAAAACACATTGGGGGGGGGGGGGGGAGAGAGAGAGAGAGAGAGAGAGAGAGAGGATGCTGTGCTCTCTCTAGAGTCCTGCCAAGTGGAGAGACCTGACTCCTGTTTTTCACCCCTTCCACCTAAGCAAACAAAGAAAATTCCTTCCAGCTACATCAAAACCCCTTGATTCCAATTTCTTCCTCCCCCTCACACACACCCTTCTGAGCAGTAAATGACAGTAAAATTCAAATATCTTCCTTCCCTCACACTTTCCCTTTTAAGCAGGCAAAGGAAACCCTTTCCTTCCAGCAATGCCAAGACTACAGTTGCTTTCTCTCACTCTTCTCCCTGAGTCCAGGCAGGTTAAAAAACCCTTCCTAGTCAACTTTTCTTACTACTCGAAGCTCCACATCAAAATGCCAGCCAGCATTGCTGTTTCGTCTCGCCCTCCTTATTCTCTCACTTCTCCCGCCTTGCTCTCCTGCCTTGTTCAGCTGAACAGGCATGCTGGGAGAGCTTTGTATTATGGATAAGTCTTTCCTTTATTTATTTATTTAGAAACAGAAATTTGAAATGTTATAAACTAGGGCAATGCAAATTGAGATTTGTTTATACATGGTGCAGTGGAAACTGAAAAAACGAGAGACAAGCTACCTGAGGAAAACTTTTTAACTCACAGGTTTGGGGCAGACAAACAAAGCATAGCACAAAACATATCACATGATACAGTGGAAACTGAAAAAAACAAGAGACAAGCTACCTGAGGAAAAATTTTTAACTCACAAGTTTGGGGCAGACAAACAAAATATATCACAAAACTAGAGGCAGCTTCCCGGGGCGAGATAAATATTATCTCAAAATATCAAGGAATAGAGGGCATGCTGATAAAATTTGCAGATGACACCAAATTGGGAGGGGTTGCTAATACGCCAGAGGACAGGATTAAAATTCAAAATGACCTGGACAGATTGGAGAGCTGGGCCAAGGCTAACAAAATGAAATTCAACAGAGAGAAGTGTAAGGTCCTACGCTTAGGTAGAAAAAATGGAATGCAGAAATATAGGATGGGGGACACGTGGCTGGATGGCAGTACATGTGAAAGGGATCTAGGAGTCTTAATAGACCACAAGCGGAACATGAGTCAGCAGTGTGATGCGGCAGCCAAGAAAGCCAATGCAATTCTCGGCTACGTCAATAGGAGTATGGTGTCTAGATCGAGGGAGGTACTGGTACCACTCTACTCTGCTTTGGTTAGACCTCATCTTGAATACTGTGTCCGGTTCTGGGCACCCCAATTCAAGAAGGACATGGTCAAGCTGGAGCAGGTCCAGCGGAGGGCGACCAGAATGGTGAAGGGCCTGGAAGCCATGCCCTATGAGGATAGACTTAGAGAGCTGGGTATGTTTAGTCTGCAGAAGAGAAGGTTAAGAGGGGACATGATAGCCATGTTTAAATATTTGAAGGGATGCCATGTAGAGGAGGGAGAGGGCTTGTTTTCTGCCGCTCCAGAGACCAGGACAAGGAGCAATGGATTCAAGCTGCAGGAAAGGAGATTCCACCTGAACCTCAGGAAGAACTTCCTGACAGTCAGGGCTGTCCGGCAGTGGAATATGCTGCCTCGGAGTGTAGTGGAGTCTCCTTCCTTGGAGGTTTTTAAGCAGAGGCTGGATGGCCATCTGTCGGGAGTGCTTTGAGGGTGTTCCTGCATGGCAGGGGGTTGGACTGGATGGCCCGTGTGGTCTCTTCCAACTCTACATTTCTATGATTCTATGATTCTATCAGCATCATACCTTTCTTCTACAACATATAATGGTGGTTGGTCAATGCCTAGTGGGCACAATTTTGTCCATGGAGTGACTCTGAAATAATGTTGTTATCATTCCAAGGGCATTCTGGGACAGTAATGGTATCTACTGGCCAGCAGAAGTTGTGCCACTTCTACCAGAGTTGGTAGACAAATAAATCTACTATATTAGTGATGATGATAAGGGAGCTGTCACCACAACTACCAGGTAAGCCTCTGAAACCTCAAAGAATGTTACTGAGGCTTCTGAAAGTTCCTCACCACCACCATTTTTCTGAAAAGTGAAAAAATGATGGCGGTGAACAATTTTCAGAAGCCTCAGTAAAATTCTTTATTTATAGATCACAATATTTTTATCCTGCTCCTTTTCATGAGATGTCAGAGCAGCAAACAGCTAAAGCAAAATAAACAATTCATACAAGCCAAAGCAACTTGAAACAGCTAAAAGAATTTTAAAACAAAACAAAACATGCACATGCTTAAAAGTAAATAGGCCCTGTTGTCTTCACTTGGGGCTGAAAAAAACCAATATTGGTGCCATTTGGATCTGCAAGGGAGAACATTCCACAAACAGGCCATCATAGTTGAGAAAATCCTCTCCTGTGTCTTCTCCCATAGCGTTGTCTGCACTTTGGTATATACAGAAGAGAGACCCTGTGACAAATCTTAGTCTGTAGGCAGGCATATACCATATTTGCCAGCGTATAAGACACACTTTTTTCTCCCCAAAATACCCCTTAAAAATGGGATGCATCTTATATGCCGAGTGCTCATAGGAAGCCCTCCTTTTACCCCCCCTTCTGAGGCTAAATGCATATGAAAAGGTGAAAGGTGAAAGGAGGACTCCCATGATTCTCCTGTCTTTTCTAGGCATTTTTTTTTATGCCCAGGAAAGGCAGAGAGGGCTCTCGGCAAGCTCAGCACTGGCTCCACCCCTGCCCCTTCTCCTGTCCTTTCTGGGCAGGGGAAGCCTCGCTGCTGTAGTAAAAAAGTTTTTCCCAAAAAATAACCATCAAAACTGGGGTGCGTCTTATACACCAGTGCATCTTATACACCGGCAAATACGGTATAGAGAGGTACTCCTTCAAGAATTAATTTCTTAAGGCTTTGGGGGCCTTTAATAGCAGCAGCAGCAGCACCTTAAATTCAGACTGGGAATTGGCAGCCTGTGCACCTCTTTGCTCGTTCTCTTTGCTAATGTGATTCTAGGATTTTTTGTTTGTTTGTTTTGAGACAAAGTCAAATGCTTCAGTGCTGATTATAAGAAGGTATTCTATTATTATTTGAAGACTGACTATAATGACAGTATTTATAGGACATTGTTTTAAAATTATGACAACTGGATAGATCTGACACTAGAATTTTACCAGGCATTGTCCAAGTTGATGTCAAATTCATTTGCGATTTAGGTGAAACAAAAATTTGGCTGGAAATACCTATCATCTTTAAATTTGTTTCAGCAAGTTCCATGCAAACTAGATCCAAAGCAGCAGACACTCCCCCAGGGAGAAAAGTTTTCTCAATTTATTCTGAACTTGTAGGAACATATTTGTGATGCCCACTTAAGTCAAAATTAGATCACAAATGGGCATAAATGTGCAGCTATATAAAGTGTTTGTTTGGGAGGCATCTGAAGTTGTTCACAGATCCGATCCAAGACCTTACTATGATATTTGCTTTGGTCCTTTTAGATAACAAACCAAGTTTGGTGACTCTGTGATCAGACATGTGGCTTATAAGAGACAAGAACTTAAAAATACAGTCAACCCTCCACATCTGTAGATTTCTGTGTTCATGGATTCAACCAGGATTTTAAAAAATCCAAAATCAAACTTTGATTTTGTCATTTTATACAAGAGACACCCTTTTACTACTCCATAGTACATAATAGGACTTGAGCATCCATGAATTTTGGTATCCATGGGACGTCCCAGAACTAAATCCTAGCGGATATTGAGTGCCCACTGTACAGTATAGATCTCTATTTGTTAAGTATTAAACTATGCCTGTGATCACTATGAAAACTTTGGATTGGTTCCAAAAAAGTTGCCAGGTTGTAATCCCACTGAGGTGAATGAGCAAGTTTAGCTGTGTGTTAACAACTCAGATTCTGTTGAATTAAATGGAAGTACAACATAATTACTTCCCCTGACCAGGATATAATGGTATACTTCCAGTGGATTCTGCTGCTTCCACAAGTACCGGTAAAGTCCCCTCCATAGTATAGGTCCTTGAACACTCTGAACTCTGCTCCACAGTGTGGAGAACTCCTCTGGAATAGTTTATTATTATTGTTGTTGTTGTTGTTGTTGTTGTTACAGAAAGCAGCAGCAGGTAGCCAAAGGGGAAAAAATGACTTGGATGATGAAATTGAGGACATGCTTATCAACTCTGCAGTTGCCACCAAAATACGAGGGGTAGTTCCAGAGGGCAGGATTAGAATTCAAAATGAGTGTGACGTGCTAGAGAGCTGGGCCAAAACTAACAAAATGATTTTCAATTGAGAGAAATGTAAGGTACTTATGCTGAAAAAAAAAATGAAGGGGCCAGATTTAGGATGGGTGACACCTGGCTTGTCCACAGTACACTCATGAAAAGGACAGTACACAATACACCCAAGAAAGGGACCTAAGAATTTTAGTAGATCATGAGCTGAAGTTAATGGTGTGATGCAACAACAAAAAAGCAAACAAAAATCTAGGCAGTATCAATAGGAGCACAGTGTCTAGGTCAAGGGAAGTAACAAATATTTAAAACATAAAGTATATTTCTCCTTTAACATTTGAAACATTTGAAATAAAGATACATCTCTTCCGTTCCTCACTTTTCTGTATAAGGTAGTCCCTCTGCCTTCTTAGCTTTTTTTTTCTATGCAGAGAATCTTGCGCAGTGTTTACAGACCAAGTTAGTGTTTTTCATGCTTATTTCTATAGTTTTATCATTTGGTTTCGCTATCCTATTTCCACATTATTTTTTTCTTTGTCATTTTTTTTCTTCATGTCTGTTAAGTCGTACATGATTATGCAGGTTGAAACACTGTGGAATTCAGTGTGCTATAAAATGTGGCAGCACATGTTAAACTTGAAAAACCAAAAGAAACAAATACAGAAACTCTTGGGTCATGAAGAATGTAGAATCATAAATTTGTGACTACTGTAATGGGAGTTCCATATAGGAAACATAATCTTGTTAATTTTGGCATTTCTCTAGCTTCTTCCCAGATCTGAATTGCACCATCTGTCCCAGGAGCAACCAGCACAGACTAGAGCCAGAAGAACTGAATGTTTTACACAAACAATTGCTGGTACTAAGAAATACCAGTTTCTCTATAGTTTTAGTAGTATCTAGAGAAATTTCTGCCTATCAGTTTGCACTATACTGTCTTGCTCTCACAGCTGGATTTCCTCGACTTCAAAGGGATCATTGTGTGCTAAATTTCATTTCCTATGTAGTGCAGTTATGTCACCTGTGAGGGGAAGGAGTTCTTTTACTCAATGCTGTCTCATGCTCTTGAGGAAGAGATGGGTCCCTGGAGATCATTTAGCTGCCACCACTGACTGATTTTAAATCCCTATCATGCAGTAATTCAGTAGGAAGCTACTGGGGAAAGAATCTCTAGACTTGCACCTCTGGCTCAGAGGCTTTCAGAATTCTATCTGCCACACAGAGCATAGACAGAGGAGATCTTTAGAAGGAAAGAGTTTTTATTCTAAAAGATATCATGTTCATGAAGGCACTTCCTTTCAGGTGTTACTTAGCAGTTACAAAGTTGCAGACAAGCCTACGTTATTTCAGTCAGAGGTTTAAAAGAACATAAGTTCCTAATGCAACTAGCTAAAACATCTCTATTAGATACTGAGATGGCGTTCGGGAGAACCCAGGAGTCTGAAAAATTTGTGCCCAGCCTGCTACCAGTCCTTTTTCTCTCATTGATGTTCCTTTGTCTCCTTCCCCTTGTGGTCTCTTGAGGCCTTTTTGTAACTTCTTATCCAAAGCATTTGGAAACCTTTCGCCTTGTTCCCAATATGGTCTTGCTGATTAGGCAACTGTCTCTCATGATCTCTGATGTTCTTTCTGTGATGGGGACCCCCAATAAAGGTAACTTAAACTCACACTCATTAACCCTTGTTTACCTGGAGAGGGAACTATCCTCCTTCAGCTATGTTGACTGGATAATGGCAAGAGCCCGTTATCACACCACTCAATTAGCACTCTAATCACTGGCAGGCTGAGATTGTCCGTGCAATGAATACACGAGGAAGAAACACTAACTTGGTGGAGGAAAATGGCACTGAAGCAACAAGCACCAAGCAAGAGAAAGAATGGTCCCAAACAACATTTTTTAAAAATAAATATTCTTATCAACAAAGCCTTCATAAGGAAATTACCTATATCCCCTCTCCATCATTGCTATTTGTAGTCTGAACACCTAAAAGTGTCAGAATTCTAGCATTATTCTCTCTCATAGCAAACACAGGCAGTTGAGTGCTTGTTAATTTGGGGTTGTAGGTGAGTTTACACTCCCCCTGAAAACTCAGGTTTCTATTTTGGGGGTTGTTCCAGGATTCAGCCCTGAGCTTAGAGTCCCGGATTTCATTGGTGGCTAGGACTGAATTGGCATTGTTAAAGCTAATGGGCCAATTGTGCCCATTCCTGGAGAAGTCTATTCTGGCCACGGTAACACATTCCTTGGTTACATCCCATCTGGATTGCTGTAATTTTCTCTCTCTGGGACCTTGAGATTCCTTAAGCATAGATGTCCTTTTTCTTTCCTTCCATGAAACCATCCCTCAACGCCATCCCACTGCAGAGTGAACAAACTTGCCATATATCTATTCCATGTTGGAGGTAGGAGTCTTGGATAGGAAAACTCATCTGAGGACCCCCTGAAACATTTTTGTTGTACATCTCACACTTGTGTACCATTAGAGTTGAAGGTGATATAAATCAGGACATAACAGTTTTATAGAAAATGGCCTTCCACCCACACATTCACCACAATGTGTTTTCTAGTACAGGTCATCCTAAAACATTTGTGTTCTGCAACAGCCATTAAGAAAACAAAGTCACCCATCAGCAGAGCTATACTAGGAGTATAACGGCTTTGTAATTTGTTCCCTTCTGTTGTAGGAAATAACATCTCAGAAGTTAATTTTAAAAAAAAACTCTAGTAAGATTTCCTGCAAAAAAAAAAAAGCCTTCATTTGTCAGGTAAGTTACTGCAAATTCAGTGAAAAACAGAGTGGCCATCTACATACTGTTGAAAAAAGATGCAAAGCATCTCCAGGAGGACAGACAAAAGAACCTATAGCTTTGAATAAAATGTCCATGCACTAACTTGTATTTATAGAAAAATGGCTACAGCTCAATGGAAAGGACTACTATACTTCTCACCACACAGGAGAAGACTTCGATCAGTACCTGTGTGCCTGCTCAGAGGGTAGCTCCAATGTCCTTCTCTTGTGTCATATGATTTGTTTTCTTTAATCTGGACTTAGAGAGGACAGCCACTCAAGCAGAAGATGCGTTGAAAGACAGGGCTGTCCTCTATAAATAGGATTCTAGCCATGTTGAATAGTTTCATTGTCTAGGCTCTAGCAATGTAGTAAGCCTAGTATAAATGGAACCAAACAATGAACATTCTCATTTCTTTTGTAACAAGAACTTCTCAAAATTCCATAAATTGGAAAAAAAGGATTTAAGAGTAATAAAAAAGAATGTGGAATAAAACACATAGAACTAACAGTTTTGTCCATTCAACCAGAGACTATGTAGATCTTCAGTATCTGCATTTGAATCTCTCTGTACTGAGCAACTTTATGGTAGTGAATTAGGGTTTCCACCTCTCCCCCATCATCCACATTTTTAACAGCTACACACAGGCAAGTACAACATGGTCCCCTCCATACATGGAACAACTATACTTATTTACTATGGTCAGTGCAAATGAAGAATTTACCTAAATTTGCAAATTTCTTCATAAAAGCATAGAAATAGCTTTAGATTTTTTTAAAAAAAAATCACACGCGAGGAAAAAGTGAAAGTGATAAGGTTTATTCACCCCTGTTAGAAATGTTATTTGGAATTTTTGAAAGACGTGATCTGTTTCCATCTAATACAATAGATTGATACAGATTAGAGGCTTTGACAACTCTGAATTTGGGAAATACCTTACTGCTACCCATGAAAGTGTTTTATAGGTTATAGGACACCTTTCTGCCTGAAGGAGTAGACTGCAGGCTTTCATCCCTGTCATGGTTTTATTGCTGCCACTTTGGTGGTCTGCTTAATTTCCCTTCCTAACCCTGAGGGAAGATCAGCTTCTCTCACACAAACCAACTGCAGGCAGATCAACTGCTTGAAATCTTTAAAGTCTTGAGTGAAAAATGTTCACCACTAGGGGGATCACACACAACAACTTTATTAGAAAAAAGACAAACCATTGTTTAATATTATCTTAGTGTACAAATACCCCCCATTAGTAAAATGTTTTCTTTGGATAGACAGATAATTAACTGGAGCTTAACAACTTGTAGTGAAGTCATAATCTTCTAGATTGATCAGATATCATCAAAGAGGTCTTCAGGATCACCACTGTTTTTTGCTGTCTCAGTAGCTGTCCCTTTTGAAGGCTTGGCTGATGATTTTGGTGGCGAAGAATCAAGTCTACAAATTCAAAGCAGATAATTTAGTTATTTAAAGCAAGATGAGATACAGACATAGAAAAGAAAGTTTATCTTCTAGTAGTCTAGTAAGAGATTGCATTCAGTTGCAGAACAGAAATAATGCTTTGTGAGTTATATTTCTTCTCTGTGACATAAGTGCCACTGATTTTCCACCTAATCAGCTCTCATTCCCCAGTTGTATAGAAAATTGACAATCAAACCTGTAATGATGCTACAAAGAATTATGCACATGGCATAGCAGAAAGCTGGCTGGAATTTTTTTCCTACTTACTTGTATGTGATTTATAGCTAGCCTCTAATATTTTGACATTTAGGGATAAATTCCTAAATTTCTTGGCATTCTAAGTATGCCAATATTTGGTTTTTTAAAGAAATACTCACAGATGTCAAAAATTGACTCCAGTCCCTGACACTTCCACAACACCCGTTTTTAAAAAATTGGGATAAAATGCCTCCAATTGGTGACAGTAGTTTGCCTTTTAAACCCCAGAGCTGATAATTGCCCAGAAATTCAGGCAGTAAACTTTAGAGTCATATTTTCAACTGCCCTGGTAAAAAATGTGACAGTGTGGCCCTGGTGGCACAGTAGTTAAATGCTACTACTGCAGGCACAAGGTTGTGAGTTTGATCCCACAGGGCTCCACCTTGACTCAGCCTTCCATCCTTCCGCAGGTAAAATGAGTACCCAGCTTGTTGGGGGCAATTAGCTAACACACTGTAAACTGCTTAGAGAACTTAGCTGATAAATGGTATAGAAATACGCATGCTACTGCTATTGCTACCAGAATTTCACAAAGATGACAATTGGTCCCTGACCTCTCACAGATGCTTACTCTTGGTTTAGAGATTCTCACTTTCTTTACCCTTCATTTTAATCAGAACGGTAAGAAGTAATATTGAACTCAGTAACAGACTATTTATACTGATTTACACATACAGTGGGGACTGCATGATGGAATTGCTCCTGCTTTTCATCAGGAAGATAACATCTCATGAAAAATAAGGGGTTCCATGCTAACTACTGGTTGATTGAAACCCCTGTCTTCATCAGACTTTTTTTTTTTTTTGCATGTTCATTAAATGTGTGAGAAGAAAATAGACTGTGTAACTAACCACTGTCCCAGTTATCAGCATACCTCTCCGATCAATATATTCAGCTGAATGAGGAAAGGGGTTTCAAGCTGTGAAGAACATGCTGGAAACCACTATCTGTTGTTCATCTCTCTTGTTCATTTGAATACATGGAAATCAAGGCATTGGCTGAAAAGGAGCAGTGAAGTGCCTGAAGTACATTACTTAATCATTCCTCCCTGCCCTGTGAACAAATCAGGAATTTGTCTGAAAAGATTCCTGTTTGCACAATTTCTGTGCCATCCCTTTCAAAAGGTGATGCATTATTTCTTATGTTGTGGTTGCTGTTTCTGTTGTATGCCTTCAAGTCATTTTCACCTGAGGGTGACCCTAAGGCAAAACTACCATAAGATTTTCTTTACAAGATTCATTCAGAGGGGGTTGCCTTTGCCTTACTCTGAATTATGCCAATGCAAGCATTACAGAAACAGGTAAACTATGGCCAGTAGCCTGCACTGGGGCACGTATCATATAGTTCCACCATGACAACAGTACACTCTTCCCCTTCCACAGCACTCAACCTCCTCCTGTGAATCCTGCTCCATGGCCACATGGTGGCCACTGAAGGGTGGAGAATGGCTGAAAAGTCTACGTAGCATGAGTTCAATTACATCATCATCTTCCAAGATCTCTGGAAGACCACAAGGAGGTGCCAGAGGATGTCTTCATTGTTGTGTGTATAGCTGTAGTCACACAGCCAGATGCTTCTTCGCTGTACCCTGCTCTCTACTTGCTACTACATGGCCATAGAGGGGAGAACAGCAGGAGGAGGAGCAGTGAGTTTGGATTGTGCAAGGGAGGAAGAGATTTCTGGCCAGTACAGCAACCAAAAAGAAGACACACAGAGGTGCGAGTTGAACTTATGCCTGAGTATATCACTCACCAGATGCCAGCCTATGATGTAAATAAATATCATTCATTAATGATTTCTTTTTAATAAAACATGCTCATTCTGTTACCCCAAGCCATTTCTTCCTCTCTTAGGCCTAGGCTCTAAGATATTGAGTGTTCATTTCATCATCTTATAAGTCCCATTAATTTTCCTCTCATTGCTACAGTACGCAAGACTTCTTAGCTCCCCAGTAATAAATGGGATCTTCATTATCTGGTTCATACAATTTTTGCTCCAATCATTATATTAGCTAAAATAGCTTTGTACAATACAGTATACTAACTTGACTAACACATTCGGCAAGATTGTCAAGGATATTTAAGACTAAAGTCACAGAATTTCTATATTTGCATTGGCTTTCCAGTTGATGCTTTGCTTTTACACATCCCCCTCAAAGATGAAGAAAATCTACTTTGAGAGGATGACATTTCCAGAATCTTTACAGTATATCTTATCAAAGCCTCCAGCTGACAAATTGCTATTTCCCATTGGAAATGTGAATGAGATGTAGGGAGGAGAAATGTCCAAATTATTCTAATTGGTGATCAGTGATAACAGGAACATAACTACTACTACTACTACCACTACTACCACTACTACTACTACTACTACTACTACTACTACTATTATTATTATTATTATTATTATTATTATTATTATTATTATTATTATTATTATATAAACAGAAAGAAAGAACTACATGGACATCTTGAATGCTGAAGGACTAGATTAGCCTACAGTGGAGAGTCTCAATATCTTGACATCATTTGGACCACTTGTATCAACATATTTTCCATACTGCCATTGGTAAGAAGACCAATGAAAGTTTTCCAGCTCATCTCTTTCCAAACAGTGTAATTTTTTGTATGAGAGGGCTGCTGAAAATTCTTGGTAACTCACAATTAAGAAGCTAGAGTAATAGATCACAGAATGGCAAAAACATTGAAGATATGCACAAATGAGTTAATAAACAACTCTGGGACTAAAAGCTAACAAAGCCCAAATTTATTCTACCAGTTCCATAAAGAAACACTGCGGCAAGATTTAATCTCTAAGCAAATGCTAAATCAGGAGACATGTAGATGGTACCTGAGTACCTAAGTAAAATATAGTTCAACCAGAGGAATTGAGCAAAAGTACTGGGTTCAAGAGGTGAACTGGGTATACTTATTGGTATACTTGTCCTCCAGACATGAATATGAGCGTATAGATGACAGTTACAGAATGGGATAAAAAAACAGCCATCAGAGACAGAAAGTCATCTGTCCTTAGTCAGAAAAATCACAGCATACTGCTAAGCTAGAACCTGCTAGACATGGCATAATGCCAAGGTCCTTTAACCAAAGCTCAAAGAAACATCTGGACTGGATGTATCCAAAGCTTGCCTTGGGTGATACAAAGAAAAAGTATTAGTAATAATTTCTATGATTGTCAAGAAGTGAGGGTCACTAAATTTTAGAAAACTCTTGAGAATTTGTAAAGACTTTTGTGATAACAAAATGCTACATAACACCTCAAAAAAAAACAAAAACCCAACCCTAAGCTTCTTAACCAGGGAGCTCCACTAGTTAGATGGGTTATAATTCTTATACAGAAAATATGTTGTGGTTTTAACTTTGCTTATTCTTGTGTGCTGGGATTGAATCTCTGTGTTGTTTTGTTTTTTTTAATGTTGCAAAGTATTTTATAGGAAAGAATACAATGAATGTGGTTTTAAGACTGATTTCAATTTAAAAATAATTTACTATATAGCTATATTCTTGTAGACTCTAGGAGTAAAAATTGGTGATATGAAATTCCAACATGCTAAGTTAGGCACTCTACTAAGGTTGGGCAAAGTACAAAAGGTATGTTTTGAGGAGAACCTACACTAAGACATAATTTGTTACAGGTGGTGTTCAATCTAGAATTCTTGCTCACGTTTCATAAATACTAAATAATCATTTATAACTGGCTTCTTAAACCGAGACAACAGTATTTTTCTTCCACATAAAGAAGCATATCTTTTTTGTGTGTGGGGACAAATCATATCCTGGTAGGACGGGAAGTAGAACTGTGATAAGTCACATGGGCAAGTGAATTACACCTCTACAAGATCATCTATAAATACGGAAACTCCACCTCACAGCGGATGCTGTCCACATCAGGGAAAGACTCACTATACTTCTGCACCATGCTATTTTAGCATGCACCATGCTATTTTAGCATAAGCTCCTGGTGAATATCTGAACCAATGCTGTTTCTGAAAATCAAAGATCTGCTCCTTTTCTTCTGAAGTGCTCAAGACTGTAATACAGACTTGCTTTTCAGAAAATGCTGTTACCTGATATTCTACTCAAAAACTCTTTAAATGTGAAAAGAAGTCATAATCCTCAGATAGTGTGAATTCCCTTAGGTTTGTCAGAGGTCAATACATTTATTGAGACAGTAAACCTACTGTCAGAATTAAGGGCTGCGTCTGACCTGCATCCACAGACATCTATCTTTTCTCACCTTCAAGTATGGGGGGGGGGGCAAAAACCTCTGTCTGAGAACTGTGCCAACAAGTACCCGGATGGCTGGCCCATGATTTGAAAGGCAGTGACAGCACTGCTAGCTATTTCTTTTCTCAACTGAAAAGGAACTCTACAAAATTCAAGAAGCAGATGTGAGACATCTCAATAAACCAAGCAAAGCACTGACTAAGTATCCAGTTTGATGGGATAACAGGAGTAAGTGACAGGCTAAGTAATGATGATAGGAATGAAGTGACCTGACAGATAAAGTAATTTAAATGCTCCTACCTTCAGTCAAAGTTGATAATTGCTAGAGTCAAATTTCAACCCCTTTCCACCATACACTTTCTAACATTCCTGAATGAAATAGACATAGAATCATATAATCATAGAGTTGGAAGAGACCCCAAGGGCCATCCAATCCAACCCCTTACCATGCAGGAACACACACAAACCATTCTCAACAGATGGCCATCCAGCCTCTGCTTAAAAACCTCCAAAGAAGGAGACTCCACCACACTCTGAGGCAGCATATTCCACTGTCGAACAGCTCTGACTGTCAGAAAGTTCTTCCTGAGGTTCAGGTGGAATCTCCTCTCCTGCAGCTTGAATCCATTGCTCCTTGTCCTAGTCTCTGGAGCAGAGAAAAACAAGCCTTCTCTGTCTTCAACATTACATCCCTTCAAATATTTAAACATGGCTATCACGTCCCCTTTTAACCTTCTCTTCTGCAGACTAAACATACCTAGTTCCCTAAGATGCTCCTCATAGGGCATGGCTTCCAGACCCTTCCCCATCTTGGTCGCCCTCCTCTGGACACCCTCCAGCTTGTCAATATCTCTGTTGAAATGAGGTGATCAGAACTGGACACAGTATTCCAGATGAGGTCTAACTAAAGCAGAATAGAGTGACACTATTACTTTCCTAGATCTAGACACCATACTCCTATTGATGCAACTAAAAATCACATTTGCTTTCTTGGCTGCCACATCACACTGCTGACTCATGTTCAGCTTGTGGTCCACTGAGACTCCTAGATCCCTTGCACACATACTGTTATCCAGCTATGTGTCCTCCATCCTAAATTTGTGCATTCAATTTTTTCTGCCAAAGTGTAGGATTTTACATTTCTCTCTGTTCGAATTCATTTTGTTGGCCTTGGCCCAACTCTCCAATCTGTCAAGGTCATTTTGATCCTGTCCTCTGGCATATTAGCAACCCCTCTCAATTTGGTGTCATCTTCAAATTTGATCAGCACGCTCTCTGTTCCCTCATCCAGGTCACTGATGAAGATGTTGATAGCACTGGGCACATGCTATATGCCACATGCTATATGCCACTCTTAATAGCACATGCTATATGCCACTATTAATGAGACAGGGTATACATGCTTTGCCTTTCTTTAACATCATTTCATGTCAGAAGCAAAAGCTGACAAGAGTTTATGTAAGATCTGAGTATATGTGGAATATATATTTTTACCATGCTGGCATAGTCCACCATGTCAAAGGCTATGCTGACACATTTACTGGGGCCTTGTTTTCAAGATCCCAGTGTGGGATTTGAAGCATGGCCCATGTATTATGAAACATTTTCCTAGAAATTTTAACAACTACCTTGGAAAAATACTTGGACTTGGTTATGTCCTCTGCTCTGCTTAATTTATTATCAGTTTACCATGTCATTTTATGAATATGAAAAGAAACTGACAAGTTTTCCATGAGGGAATAAATTCCCTGTCTTATAGGTTGAAAATTTACATTTAATGTTGCATTTCCAGAGATTTTGGAGTCCCTTCGTCTCCTGCTACTGTGCAGAATAGTATTACATATCCTTGTTCATGTGGGTGGTTCTTTAGTGAGGGAAATGGAAAATTCTCTACATCAGTGTACATGACTAAGGCCATTTCTGCACTAGACTGTTACAATGTTATCATTCCACTCTCAACATCATATGGAATCCTCGGGTGTAGAAAGTGGAATAACAGGATGTTGAAAGTGGAATAATAGAACTATAACAGTCTAGTGCGGAAATGGCCTATATGGTGCCCTGTTGCCTGGTCCTGCAAGACTACATTGCAACATGCATTTATTCAGTTAAGGCTCTTGTGAGCCAACCAATTTCATTTGTGTTTTTTACTGATTTTAACTTCAAAATGGTTGCTGCTCTTTAACCGGACAAAAGCTTGATAATATCTTAGACTGCTAGGGATTCAGGGTGTATCTGTGGGCCAGGAGATAGAGCTGGTATGAACTACATAGGTTTGAGTAGGTGAGTGAAGGATATAACAAGAGGGACTGGTTCACTGTTAGCCCAATCTGATTTGGATGTTTGCTTGCATGTGGATCTTGTGTAGTGGCCTGAAGAGATTTTTAGTTCCAAAGACTCAAGACTGTCCTAAGACTCAGTTCTTACTGGAGTTCAGCTCCCCAAAGCCTTAAAGCTGAAAACCAAACCAAACCCTTTTGGCTTCTTTCACAGCTCTGTGAGTTAGGAAAGGAAATAAAATTCTCCATTATTTGTTTCCTGGCCAAAAAAAAAAGAAAAGAAAAGAAAAGGGTTTTCCAAAACTCAGGAAACCTGGTTGGAAAGAATAATACAGTGATGAGAATTTTGCACAGTTCTTTGCACAACAAAAATCTGACTCAAGAAACCTTCAACAAAACCCACCAGTCTTACCCAAAAGTCCCACAGAGTTTTCCTATACATTTTTTTTTTTGGTGGAAGATTACTGTTTTCTATACAAAAAAGCAACCTTGAATGTGAGTAAACTTGCACTCAAAAAATCTTGTGTGAAAAACATCACTCTTGTACAAAAGTGGGCACAATGTTTTATTGTGCAAGATAGTTATTTTCTGTGCAAGGTTTCTGTTGTGAAAAATTGATGGGTTTTGGCTGTGGAAAACAGCAGTCTTGCGTAAAAGACTACACATGCTTGTCTGGTAGTAATGCTTTTGCACAGGTCTTGTGCAAAAAACAGCGAAAAAGTATTTCTGTGCAGATTAATATCTGGAATGTACAAATACTGACTAAGAACTGCACAGAAATATTTGTTTTCTCTGCAGCAGGGAGAAAATTGTGGAAATTATTTATATCCACAAGCATAGATGAAACAGTCTAATTCGACTGTAAGCCGTGGTTTGGGACCAAAGCTTGCTCAAAAATAATTTAAAAAATGAACATTCTTTTGAAAATATACTTTTAAACATCTTTTTGGCTTTCCCATAACTGCTGGGGAAAAAACCCTGCCAAAAAATACAGAAATCATGGAAATCAAAATATATGCTTAGACAACTTACTTATTAAATGACCAGCAAAAATGCCACAAAAGTGGTTGGCTCTTATAAAGTACTTGTGTTAACCCATGAAATAGTATAGTTATCTTTATCTCTTATATGCCATGGAAATCAAAACTTGCAAAAACAACAATAACAATGACAATTACCACTGGATGTTTGCTTGCCACCTAGCCATGAGACTCACAGAGGAGTCCGAGGTAAGGCTTTTTAATGACGTATAATGGTCTGGGGAAAAGGTAAGCGTGGGATGCCTGAGGAAGGTGACAGTTAGTTTAATTACAGTTTTTATAAAGATATTTCCAGAGAGTCCACAAGGAACTTAAAGTTCACAAAGGGATTCAACGGTACTTATCTACAAGTAAAGACTGCACCTGCATTGTAAGCACAATAGGCATCTGGAATTTCCCCATAAACAAGATCTGAAAGCACTAATTCACCAAAGCACACGTGCAAATTCCAGACTGAAGGCTTCATAATGCCCACAGATTTTACTCTTTTCAATGGTTAAATTAATACTGGAATGAGGGTTCAAAATGAATTCACTGCAATATGCTTGGATGTAGTTTGCCATCAAAAAAAAGCTCTGTCACACAAAATAAATTTCACTGACAAGTATATACTGGTCCAGATTTCCTTATATCAAGCAGAATTCTACTTAAACACATGGATATTGTAATTACACACAATGCAGTACATAAATGCTGAAAAAACAAGACTGAACAATTCTAGTGTATTCATTTTTTCATGCCTAAAATTGAAAATTAATCCAGAATTTATCTTCCTTACGTTGCTCAATATTATGACCACAGATCTTGCTGGGGATGATTCTGTTTTGATTTCAAATGGTATCTATCCCATGGTATCTATCTGCCATTCTAATGGATTCCCTCTCCTCCTGTATCCCCCAAATCTAATCAAAAGGTCTGGAAGTTCTCCAGAAGAGATTTTGAGAGATTACAGGTTACAAGAATGGAAAGAGAAGTCTTTTGAGTAGCTTCAGTAGAATTCCCCTTCTGTGTTATTTCGACATATCTCATTATTATTACATTAAATGAATTAACATAGTGATATACAGCTTTCTACATATAGTTATAACACTTATAACACTTTCTGCTCACTTATCAACACACTCAGGCTTTGAGCATTAAATATGTACATCATAAAAATATCTCTAGGCCTGAGGTGTGTTAACAAGAGACATACATTCCTGTGGTTCATTTACACTTAAGCTCATTCCTGCATAAAGAAACTCGACCACACATCTTGACTGAGAAATACTTTTGCAGCCACTGTCTCTGCTGGGAGGAAAAAAAAAAGGATCTGATTACTTAGTCATGACCACAAAAGTATACACAGCACAACTATTTGGTTTGCCTAGCTATTTAGACAAGAGCTTTTACAAACCCAGGACATTATAAACTATGCTGTAATAGTGCAAGATTGACTTTTCTACTTAATTTATGATTATATTTACAGTGATACGGTGATGTTCTATAATTCTTTCCATGATAGAAAAACTACAGAAGCTTGAGCAAATTCAGTTATAATGGTCCCTTGCACAGTGTACTAATTAAGAACATTATGTCTAACACAGAGATTAATTGTGAGTATCTTGTTAAATGCATCTAAGGGACTAGGCATTTAGAAACAGTTTTGCTGCCTTTTAGCCTAGATTGTTTCACTTTACTGGCTCACAGAGACAAGAATTTGGAAGGACAGACATCACCCCTTCTCCTTTATATTGTTCCAAACCTGCTGCTGGTAAAATAAGGTAACAATTGCTGTTGATTCAAAGGGAAGGCATAAGTATGCTCAAGACTTTACTACATCAGAGTTTAGAAGAAGCCTTCTATATGGCTTGGATCCAGACTACAAGAAAACCTGTATCTCCCTATACGAGTCTCTCCAAGTTTTAAGCTCACCATGGGACCATGGGAGGACTTTCTCCTTTTGTTCCACCACCACAAGTACATCAGGTGAAGACTCAGGAGAGAGTCTTCTTGGTGGCTGCTCCCAGACTATGGAATTGTCTTCTGAGAAAGCCCCATGTGGCCTCTTTTTTGCTCTCTTTTCTTTGGTTGGCAAATCTAGTTGGGATAGTGCAATGGGCATGCTGGTTTTTTATATGTAAAATGTGTTTTTAATTGTCCTAAATTAATGTTTTTAAGTGGATTGTTGTTTAATGTTTTTTTTTAAATTGTATTCAGAATGAATACATAGCTATTTTATTTTAACATGCAGTGCAGTTCTTTGAGTATCCTATGGGAGAAATGTAGGACATAAATAATAGATAAATCAATATATTAATAATATTTGCCTATCATGCTGAAGTAATCACTCTAATTCATTCTGAAGATGAGCACCTGCAGGCTATCTTGATGTGTGAAGTCATACCTTCTTCCTGAGAAGAAAATTTGCTAGTATTCTCTACAATTCCATGATCATTATTTTTTGCATTCTGAAAAAAAACATTTCTCCTCAAAATATGCAAAACTCTTTCAATCTCGTCTAGTAGGAAGGTAACTTGGGAAACTCTTCTTTCTTGCAAAACAATAGAAAATTTACATTCCTGCATAGCACTCTCCTTCTGTGTATGAACTGTGTAGCTGCAATGTTCAAACATCATGCATCTGATTCAGGTCTAAGTGAGAAAAGCTCTGCTGATTTCATTTATGGCCTTCAAGCAAGTACATCTTTAGAACTCATGAAGTCAGAGAAAACAATTGTAACATACTGAAGTGCTTTGAAAAGGGGGGAAGATGGGAGAATTAGCCTAACCTATTACTTCACACACTGAAATTTAACTGGACTTCATTTTCTGATTAAGGCCATTTCTGCACCTTACCTGATGCTGTTGTCCTCCAGTCGCAATCCCAGCAGTGCCTCTGGTGGGAAGGGAGCGTAACAGGAACACTCCCCTCCACACCTGACCAGCTCCCTGTGGAAGGGAGCACAAGGGACACACCTCTTTCTTCTGCAGCACAGCTGGGCTCTTTCCCATGCTGCACTGGGGTGGGAAGCACCTCCATCATGCTTCTGCCCTTCCTCATGGCTAGGAAGGACAGGAGTGTCACACAATTGGGAGGCCTTTGATGGAGAAATTCTGTCAATAATTTATCCCATGACTGCACCGGCTGGCAATGAGAGAAGAGCAGCACCATGACGACATCATGCTGAAGTGTCGTTGCAGTCCCTCTCCTCTTGCGTCTCCATGCTGGGATGCAGTCGTTGTGTGGGAAGGGCCTAAGTCTCTCAATCTTCCTCTGCTTATGATCTTCTCAGAAACATCTAATTCAACAATGTTAGATAATGGACTCAATGTACCTCTGTTATGAATCTGATTCACCCTTTAGTCTCCCCTAAAGAGGCTCAATTGTTATGAGAGAGTGCAAAGTGTTGCACTTCTATGAACACCAGTCCTAACTTTTTAAGATGTAATGAGAAAGCACAGCTGGGCAGCAGAAAGAATTAACTTTTACCTCAAAGTGAAATATTTTGCTTTATCAGTTGAAAAAAAAAAAAAGACACAGCTCCATCATGCCTGTGCCCTAATGGTTGGTGACAAGCCCTTCCTCCATATTCCAACTGCCATTGTTCTGGCCTCTGAGGAAGAAAAAGGTAATTGGCATCTTCTAGACTTAATTCTTCCCTCATCCCCTTTTCCTTGTGTGTCCTGGTTTATTTAGACTGTAAGTCCAAGGGAAAGGAATAGTTAATTAATTATTTATTCTGAAAGCCTTTTTCGCTAGGAGACAGGGCATAAATACAATAAATAGATAGGTAGGTAGGTAGGTAGGTAGGTAGGTAGGTAGATAGATGGATGGATGGATGGATGGATGGATGGATGGATGGATGGATGGATGGATGGATGGATTTTGGTTGATTGGTAATACTCGAGGTTTTTCAACACCATACAGTCCTCTAGATGTCTACTTAAAAATAAGGTCCAGTGATTTCAGTTGGATTTACTGTCAGGCTTACAGGATTTCAGCCAAAATGGTTTCATGCACATTAGGCTGACAGCTGTCAATAACCTACACATGAAATTTAATTGAGCTGTTCGAAATGCCAGTAAGGTTGGTCATTACCATCTGGGGGAATGAGTATTTCAATCTGCAGTTTTTGTACCAGAACCGTCTGACTTTTTCTGCCAAGAATGCTGCCATGAATTCTTCATAAACTTCCAAAGAGTAAATTATTTAACTTGGAAGTAGGTTTCCTGCCTGCAAACAAGACAGGACTGACAGAGGAATGCTTCGTGAATTGTAACTAGGCCTGTGCAGCATCTGTTGTGTATATACCATCTCAGTAAGACTCACTTCTGCTCTCCCTGTCCTCTCTGTCTTGCTACAGACTTAATTATCTCTTGATAGAGTAAACAATATCTAGCTGAAAAGCCATCGTTTGAATCTGAAATGTTTAAACTGACTTCTTGTGAGAGTAACATACTTGTCAGTTTCACATAGCTCCTCCATGAAATATGCAGAACCACTACCTATGCATAGGGAAAACAGGTGAAACCTACTGTCGTCTGAAAAGTCCTTGCCTATTCCTGCCTTACTTCTTCAATTCCAAATTAGCTGTGGAACTCTCCTCTCCTCCTGGCTTTATCCAGCTGATCATTCTACTACATTAGTATTTCTTCTGTTAATTTCTGCTACTTACATGCTACGAGCTACAAGGGCTATCAACAACTGCCTACTGTATGATATTATATTCTTTAAACATCTGGTATCATCTCTCAATACAAAACATATGAAACTTCTTCAATTACCATGATTGATACATCACACCAATCAGTGATCCAGCTAATTATGCAGATTATGACAGAGTCACATGATAATTTGGGAGGAAAGAAAAGAGATGTGAACTGAATCTGTCCTGATATGAGACTGAAACAGGAATGGAAATGTTTAGGATTCCAATGAGAAATCAGAACAAGAAAAGACATTTCTGTTCATTATGCTGAAGCTGTGATTGATGAAATGTATTGCTGATTTATGATGATTTGTATGGTTTTGTTGTATGAAACAGTCAGACCTACTTCTTGTAGATGGATGCTGTAGCAGTGGAAGTATGAATAAATAAGTCACTCACAACCATATGTGGACCAGATGCAATTCATGTAAAAATAAGCCCAAGTGCTCCACAGATGAAGCACTGATGGTAACATCATTCTTGCCTTACAGGGCCTCTTATCTGAAAATGCATGTTGGTTTCATGCAATTCCTCTCCTGTCTCCCCTCATATTCCTCAGTACAGGAGAAAGGGAATGGCTAACTCATATTTATCAAACATCAATCTCTTACTTGAGGCTTTCACTTTCCTCTTGTGAAGAATAAATAGTAATCACATGTTTCTGATTTAGCATCACATGAAATGCTTTCATCTCCCGACTGTCATTAACTAGGCATGTGTCAGTATTTACATTATAAAACCTGCTTTTAATATATAGGCAAGATATGAAATGTAAGATATGAAAACATGTTATCCAGTTTACACACTGAAGTAATCTTTTGTGCAGCAAAATAAATAAACCCAAAGAGACTTTAATTAATGAGAAATGGGTTAAATAAGCAAAATGTATCCACTAAGCATTTTTAAAAAGAAGTCTTATTATGATTATTTTTCTGTACAACGAATCCAATAGTAATTAGATTGTGAAGCCAACAAAATGTAGTTATTTTTGTAAAGGTCATACAACACTGGCAGAATTGTTGCTAATAATACTATAAAACACATTTATAATTTGCCCATGATATGCAAATCACTTGCTTTCCAAGATCATTGTGATCATGTGGCTCAGCTTCTCATGCAACAAGTCATGATGTTAAATCTATAACCAAGGTCACCTAAACCTGGTGCGCGTGTGTGTGTATGTGTAAATTGCCATGGGGCCTCTATAAACCATGGGTTCTCTATCTCAGCTCCCATGAGTACCATTGGACTCATCCCTGCCACATCACTCATCATAGCTTGATGAATGCATGAGATCTTCAGCATCACATCTGTCTAGGATATAAAGCCTCTGGGTGGCCTTAGACCCTGCACAGTTTGTCACCAATGCACACACAACAAGTTTGTCTATTTGCAAGGGGGATGGGGTAGGTGATGGTCCACACGACAGTCTTCAATTCTTAATAGCTTCCATGCTTTCAAACCTGTGGTGTACCTGAAAGGTTCCACAATCTATAAGAATACTAGCTTCTGCAGATCATTATGATAATGTGATTGGTTTCTATAACCATGTTATTAAATCTGTAACCATGAGACAGATTTTTAAGAAAATAGTACTGAGTGGAACAGTAGATGTTACAATTCTGCAACTAATAGTACAATCTATTTTCTGTACCCAAAGGAAGCACTGGCTCATAGAATAACCTGTTCTTAAAGATTATCAGTGGGAGGTGACCAGCAAGAGATTTTAATTGTCATCATCATCACCACTAGCAGCATAATAACGGAGAGAATTTTTTCTCCTCTATCTCTGGGTCATAAAGTACCTAGGAATGAACCTGATCTAAAGTCATTGTTTCCATCATCACAGAAGAACTTCAGGGGATTGTTTGGTTTAACAGAAGTTGGTAACTTCCTATAAAGTTCTGAAAGTGAACACAGGATTTTCTACAGAAAAGCTACAGTTGAAAATATTACTAACTAATAATCCTGAGACATGGTATTGTGTTCATTGCTTTTGCTAGAAGCAGTGGAGATGCAAAAAAGACTGATTCCAATGTAATGTGTTTCTCCATTGGATGACTGTCATGTAGGTAAAAGGCTTCTTCTTAAGCCACCGAATAAAAGAAGTCTACATTGTTTCTGCTTTTCTACTATAAAGTCTACATACAATTAGATATTTGACTCTCTCTTGTTGCTGCTGTGCCAATTCTGCAGCACAATTGTACAGAAATGATTCTTAGGCACTTAGGACCTACATTCACTTTGGATAATTCTCACAGATAGCCATTATGAAGATATTTATTTCTCATTCTGCAATCATATGCACATATTACCAAGATTAGGGAAACAGAAGGAATAAATAGAGAAGCAAATACTAATTTAACTTCTAAAAAAGTATTAACTATGCACTGGAAACTGTTTTTCACATCTCTCCATTGGAGCAAAGACGAGATGTGTCCCAAGTATAATCAATCAGTCCATTATATGAGGCACAGGGGAACTTTTATAAAAGTACCATCAATAGTATTGGCTGGTGAAATTGGCTCCAATTCTCCTTCTCCCCGAAATCACTAGAGGTAGCCAAAACAGCAACAAAAGGAGTAATGTGAGTGGTAGACAAGAGGTTTAAGGAAATAAATTGAGAAGAAGTTGCCAGCAGACAGTTAATGTAGTCTCTTCTAGATAGAAGACAGCTGTATTCCTAAATCTATGACAGAGAACCTTACTTAGGATTTCCAGCCATGTAAATTATCTGGCTGGAGGTGTTTGCAATCATGTTCTAGAAGCAATTATTTTCTTAACCAATGTTCGTTCCAGAGAGAAACAAAATGAACAGATTAGAAAAATACAACACTGAACATATACTTGTGCAACAATCTGATTATCTACTACATCTTCTAGTGAGTTATTTTAACTCGCATGATAACTGTAATAAATAAATCCCAAAGCTCACACACCAAAATATACTTTACAGAACAAATGTGAACTGTTTTGCGACAAATTCAGGCTGATCAGTTGAATGCAAATGCATGTAACAGAGCACGGGAGAAATGGAAATGGATTGCGGCAGCAGGATATTCTTGACCAAAGCACTCTCAGAAGTCTGTGTACCTCCTTATAAACACTCAATGAATGGTGACACTGAGAAATATAAAGAGATTAACACTGATTAAATTAATTTGTCAGAATGCTAAGCAGCAGGGTTATCACCAAATTTGTGAAACCTCAAGTCTGGAGAGAAATTTTTATCTCTAGTGTTTCTGACTATTCAGGCTTAATGTAAATGATGTTAATGAGCTAAAAAATTAATGGACTCATGACCTATGGATTATGTAACATCTTTAATAACTGCAGCTATAATAAATGTTAGGGTTAAACATGTTCTTTTACAGTACTATGAAAAGTGAGGCCAATGTTCTTTTTAAAAGTTCATGTTTTGTTGTTGACATGTTCTGTTCTTGCTTTTAACTAACTTTTTTTTGTTCTTTGTAGTCTCTGTGCAGTTACACATGTGAGATTTTCACTTGCAAACCAAGTTTAGAAGACTCTTCAGTTCCCTGCCCTCGCACAGGGAAACCCTATGCCATTTCATAGCTCAAAGGTGAGGTACAGCCTCTCCTCAATTTCTTTTTTTACTGTTCCCTGACACGCATGAGAGCGAATTCTTTTCAAAGCATCAGAATTCTTCTCCTTATAGTTACTTTTTGGAATATAGTTTATTTTAGATTTAATTTTATTTCTCTTTTTAATCATTTTCTACATTTACTGGACCAAAAGAGAAAGAAAGATAAAAAGAGAACACCAAGTGGACTGAATTCAAGAAACATTCCCCTCTCAAAACAGTAACTGCAATCTCCATTCTGATTTATGATTGAGCCAAGTTATGGAAACTCTTTAACTACTGCAATGTCTTCATCATCTACTTTAAAGTTATTTAAATCATCCATGGTCATTATTTTTGCCTTTTTAATGTTCGACTATAAGCCTGCCTTTGCTTTTCTTCCTTGGCTTTCTTCAACAGTCATTCTAAGTTTTTGCTATTTTCTGCTAGCAATATGGTGTCATCTGTATGCCTTAAATTCTCCATATTCCTTCCTCTAATTTTCATGCCTCCTTCTTCTGAGTTTAATCTAGCTTTGTGCATGATACATTCAGAGTACAAGTGGCCAACTGAAAACCATGCCATTTCTTTGTATTCTGTCCTGATGTTAGCCTCTTGTCCTGAGTACAGGTTACACAACAAAATGATTAAATGTTGTGGCATATCCATTTCCTTAAGACCAATCCATAGTTTTTCATGATCTACACAATCAAAGGCTGTTTGGTGTACTCTTCCTTTTCTGAATTCAGCTTGGACATCTGGCATTTCTTGCTCCATATCCAGTAAAAAACTTTGTTGTAACATTTTTAGTATAAATTTGCTTGCATAAGAGATTAATTCAGTGGTCCAGTAGCTACTGCAATTTCTGGTGCCAGCTTTCTTGGAGACTGGAATGTGTATTGTGCATTTCCAATCTGTGGACCATTGTTTTGTTTCCCATATTTGTTGGTAGATTTTTGTTAGAGTTTGAGTGGATTCTGTCTATGTAGGTTGAAACAGCTCTATTGGTAGTCCATGAACTACATGTACATAATTATTTCTGCTTCTGTTCTGTTTCAAATTTTTTTGGTCAGAATGAATTTCAAACTTTAAAAAATAATCTTTTTATATGTTCCACACAAGTGTAAATATCTTTTATATGCTAAGACAAAGGTATCAGTTATACAGTGTAATTTAAAACAACTACCACCTTGGATCTGTTCATGTGTAATCTCCAAGGGTCAATGCCAGTATCATCCATACAAAATACCTATAAGGAGACAAGGCAAGTCAAAGAAAATACAAAAGGCCTTTGTTTCCAGATTCTGCTTCTAGGCAATAGTCTTTGGAGAATATGTTTAATTTAACAGTTCACTGTCAGGTTTTCTTGGTTGTTTCTTCATTGAATAAAAGACAACAACTATTGTCTAAATGTCCTCACGCACATAGGAAGATCAATACAAGACAAAGAGCACAAATTAAATCAACAGGAGAATAATGGACCAAACTAACTCTGATTAAATAAAGAAGCATAGGTGGATCAAACTGCCTCTTAGATACCTGTTCTTGCTTCACCAATTCAAGTGAACAAATCTCTGCGTAGCCAAAATCCCCAAAGCAACTGTAAGAGTTGCTTATTTTCAATCCAACAAAGATGGTTCTGCCAAGAGACAATCCCCTTTCCTTCTTCCAAATTTGGGAAGCATTCAATAAAACTAAGCCACTCTTCACTTTTTCAACAAAGCATTCAAAATTCAACAACTGGAGAATACAATTAGCATTTGGTCATGTGAGTACTAATTGCTAGATCAGGCCTCTCCTAGTATAGTACTCCGGGAAATGAGAGTCTTGATTTAAGAGTTGTTTCTCTAAATTCCATTCACTGTACAAATGAGCCAAATATAAAGGTATTTAAGATAATTCCTGGAAATTCATACAGTCTTCTGGGTTTCTGCATACAGAGCCCCTGAAATGGAGCCACAGGTCTTACATCTTAGATGCTTTCTTACATTAATTGTTTCACTGTATGATGCACAAATGTCCTTCTTTAAACAACAACACAATCCACCCAGTCATCAAAGAACTCAAAATACAAGAAAAAACAAAATAATTCAGAATTAATTTAAAGGATAAAATGGTTAAAATATTTTATTGAGGTTTTATGAGTATATGAATAAGTATGTTTCTGAGCAGCACAGAATTCTAATCAGACAGAACAGATGAGTAGGTAAATCTCTGAGAAAAGTTATTTTGAGATAAAAGCTTTTACGTCAATTCTGTTTGGCAAAAAGTCCCACATAATAAAAACAAAATGAAAGTGTCAAACTAGCAGGATATGTTTCTGCACCAACAGAAGTCTGGCCAGTAAACAATCAAACAAACCCACATCCTGACCATGTTTTATGCTTCCCATACTTAGGAAATAGCCCACCAACAAAGGTTAGTCTATTATGAACGGCTTCTGTTCCATTACCTGGAAACCACGAGATGCTGTTCTTGAGGATGTTTTATGTTCAACTGCACATTTTACCTCCTCTATTTCCCTTTCTATATATTTTACTAAGATCCTTCCTAACCTAGCCCTAACGATGAAGAAACAGTTGAGTCAGAATATGTAGCTGTCTCTATAAGGAGTACGCCAAAATGTGTAAAGATCAGCAAGAACACAGTCTGGGGACTTTGTTGCCTAATCAGTTGTTTCATCCTGGCAGAAGCACAGGCTTGCTTCTACCACTGCTTTGTAACAACATGAATTTCATGGCCATACAATTTAATATCAATTGCTTACTCATCTTACAATGGTGGGAATGAATTCCCAGGGAAACCAAAATGATCAGAGCAAAATAATTTACTGCTGTATTTTTTCTGGAACAGTGTTCCTTCCTTCTAAAAAATCTTTGTCATGAGTACAATATTTTCAAGGTCTGGAACAATTTAAACAAAGCCCCATTCAGCAATTCAACATTTCCACAGAATTTAGCCAAATAAATATATTTTGTTAGAAGAGTAAAAAGTATTTTAACAAATTCAAGAGCGTTGCATTAAAACTTTTTAGAAATCACATATGCTGCATGAACTGTGCCATTTTTTGCAAAGGAATTTGTAACGGATAGATAGAAATTTATATATATCCAGCAATATTTAGATTTTGAAGTCAGGAAAAATTTAGCTTTTTGTGAAAGTCATAAAAAGTTACAAATTCCATAATTGCTACTGCTGAAAAATAAAATTAAAATGTATTCAACAATTACAAATAGGTAAAATGCTCAATGTATAAGGAAATATTTGGACACAATAAAAGTGCTACAAAATACTACTCACTGATCTAATGTGAGTACTTCTTTCCCTATTCCAACACTAAGAAAAGATTTCACAACTAATAAAAGGAAGTCAGGGAACTAGCATGATAGTATCCAAGTGTTTTAAAGATTTCAGAAAACCATCAGGTGATTCAATTATGAATGTGCAGCATCAAACATAAGCTGCCCCAAATGTCCAGTATTTTGGCTGATCTTGATTGTGCAAAGGACTCTGTTCATACCTTGGCCCCAAATATTACAGTGTTATGGCCAATCACCTGTTTTCCTTCCCAGCTTCAATTCCACACTTAGAAAGGATAGAATGGTCTCTTCAGTTTGGCCCAGCAACACCAAATTATGTCATGTTTCTTGACAGAACAGCAGAGTCTTTCCAAACTATGGAGGTGAGGGAATAGTGTGTGTGTGTGTGTGTGTGTAAAGATTTTGTCTAGCATATATATTTGTTGTTGCTGTGTGCTTTCAAGTCATTTCTGACTTACAGCAACCCTATCACAGGGTATTCTGAGGCTGAGTGTGTGTGATGCACCTAAGGTCAGTCCATGGGTTTCCATGGCTGAGCAGGGAACTGAACCTTGGTCTCCAGAGTTGTAGTCTAATGCTCAAACTACTACACCACCCTGAGATAGATAGATAGATAGATAGATAGATAGATAGATAGATAGATAGATAGATAGATGCTGTTCTGGAAAAGCTGTCCCAAAAATACCAGTTAACAATCCAGGATTACACTCTTGTGATTCAAAGTGTTACATCACCTATAAATACCTTAAGTAGACTGTCACTTTTAGGAGCACAGTGACCTACTACATCACCTGCCATCTTATTTGTGTGATTGAATGCAGACATAAAGGGTGTCATCTGCAGTACATGAGCAAAACAGCTATCAACCTGTGTACACACTTGAGGCACCACAAGTCTGCAATCCTGGTCAGGAAGCTGGAGCAACCAGCTGCTAGGCATTTCAGTTTGGAACATCACAACCTCTCTGATTTGTCCCTGTTGGTACTGAGGTGTCATCTTCTTCAGACATTTTGGACAATGGGGATTTATGAAGACCCCAGCACTGCATGGGCTGGACTTAGAGCAGGGGTGTCCACAGGCCACATGCAGCCCCCCAGGGCCATTTTTGTGGACTTCAGGAGGACATTTTTTTTTCTCCCAAATGCTGCAATATGCAGTCTAGGTGTGTGGAGGGCATTTCCACTATATTCCACTTTAGGCCAGAGAGAGGCCATTTTTGAAACACAAAGTGAATAGGAAGTGATTTCCACTGTTAAAAACAGGCTTCTCCCAGGCCTAGAATGGCTCAGGAAAACCCCAAAACACAGTGAAAATGCTCCTATTGCCCTTTAGAGGGTGGGGTCTGAGGGCCTCCAAGGTCTCTGGGGGTTAATGTGGCCTCCTATCCTTCCACAGTTGCCCACCCTCCACTTTAAGGATAATCCACTGAAATATGCAGAAAACAGAGCGTTCTAAACTGCGACCTTCTATGCAACTCACTTTCATCTTTAGCAACCAAAGAAGATAGAAACCAAAAGGTTTTTACTATATTTTATTTTCCTTAATTGTGCTTTTAATCACTTCAAAAATATATTTATTTTTAGTGATTAACTGCATCCTTCTGGAATCTAGAAAAAACTTGAGAGAAGTGCTGTAGGTTTAGCTTTAAATCTCCCTCTCTCGCTCCCTCCCTCTCTCGCTCACACACACACACACACACACACACACTAAAGGGAAAAATCATATTGGGAAGACAGTAATCAGAAAACACAAGCTCATTAATAAACTTGTACACCAGTTGGTGAACTGAACAGCTTCCTGTTGGATATATAAATTGTAATTAAAAACATATGTTTTTCTTCTTTGTACATACAGTAGATGAATGAGGATAGTGTGCAAAATGGTCTAATGCTCATAACTGCAACCTATCGTTTGCTTTTACATCAAAATGCAAACACCAGTTTTCATTAACTATACTATCTGATCATATGTACTATTTAAATTGTATTCATATATCAAACATACCCAGACATACTTGGATGCTCTATGCAGTTTCAGTGCCTGCATATTCACTGTTTTCTGTATCACTTTTCCACACATTTTAGTGTCTGGAAATAATGTTTGTAAGTTACCACACTTATGATAGAAGGTTTTGTTTTGCTACTGAATAAACCTCTTCATCTTTTTTTTTCCCAGGTGTCTTCTTTATTCTGTTTAAATTTTTGGTGCAGACATACAAAAATGGCATGGCTGTGATTTGCATATTATAATGTAACAAGGAAAATGGAGACAGCTTTTAGGTCATTTTTTTTTGTCAGAGTAAAAGCTTTACTCTGGGATAGTAAATTTATGCTAATAACTCCATAGCTCATCTGAAATGAGACGCAAGAATGAAACACTAGCATGTCAAAATCTAGTTGATGATGACCCTGTAGGCATACGCCACTGATCAACTAATTACTATGATTCTGAAGGGTTGGAATCTGCAGGAAATAGCAAGCAGTTGATTGTCAGGAAAGAGCCAATGCATATTTAAACAGCTGAGGTCTGCTCTACGACAAAATTGACATTTGGCATGTATCTTGCACCTCTTCGGCGCAGAGTATTTATCACTGAGCACCATCATATTAAAGAACAAAGCACATGTTCACAGACTGATATACTGATATAGTTATTGTCTTCAGGAAACTCTGTCTTGTCTTTCTGGCTGTGAATATCTCCAGGAACTGTTTTTTAAAGTGTGGATGGGAAAGAGAACATCTTTATTCTCTGATCTGAAAGTTGTTCTCAGGGTGAATTCCAATGCCACTGCAATCAAATCATCCACTTCCAAATAACACCACCACCTCAAAGGGGCATTCAGTTCAATTATTTTTGTCAATTAAAATGTTACTTACTATATACAAAATGGCAGGCATGTTTGGAGTTCATGAGGGCTAGTTTTCACCCCAGTGGCAGCCTATACCATGCTGTTTAGTAGCTAGAAATAACAACCAGAAATCTCTTTCCAGTTTTTCTGGGGTTGGGGGCTGTTAGTGTGTGGGGTTAAGGAGGTTAAACATGACCTGCTACTGGATGGTGGTTGACCAATTTTAAGCCAAAACAAATTGTAAAAGAAACTCAGACATCCACAGCCTTTTGGGGCAATCAGACAATGTCCTGGCCCACAAAAGTGATTGGGGTGGGCAACATACAGTCCACATCCTGCATGATTCCCACCCTGATACTGCTCCAATCAACTGCAGAAAAAAAGAAAGAAAAAAAAGAAAAAAACCCACGGATATGTATAGTACTATTCAGAGATAAGAATGCCTAAACTCATTGATTTTGAGTCAAAATAAAATGTAAAAGAAACTGGGATATTCAGAGCCTTTCAGGGAAACTGGACAAAGTCTGGGCTCACAAAAGTGACTGGGCTAGGCAACATGTGGCCCACAGGATTCCTACCCTGATACTGGCCCGATCAACTGCAGAAAAAAAATCTGGATGTCTATAGTGCTATTTAGAGATAAGAATGCCTAAACTCATTGATTTCAATATATTTAGATAACCCTAACACTGCACAGGATTTGGCAGAACAGATCCCAGCTCCTCCTTTTAAGGGTAAGTGTGAATCGACAGGAAATACATAAACTCCTAATTCCAAAATTACTTCTACAGGGGAACAGGCTATCAAGTCACAAATTGATTCACGCAACCACTCTCAAAAAGTACTTCCTACCCAAAATCATACTGGGGAAAGATTTTCAACAGTATTCCCTTTGAGTCAATAGCTTATAAGCTGCTCAAAACTATGGGCCTACAAACTACAAATCCTTCATACAGGCTATTCTTAATGTTTTGGACTAAATCCAACATTAGTCCTACTTAGAGGAAACTCAAATCATTTGGATTCCCATTTCAAGGGGCCTAATATTAGTAGTCCTAAAACTGAATTTAGTCCATTGTCAGAATGGTGAAATTGGGAGAATGCTCATGGAGGAAAAGCCTCTAATAGTGTAACTTGTTCTATTTTACCTCTCTTTTATCCTACAAGAAGAAAAAAAAATAGGGAATGAACCTGTGACACAGAATTGTTTTTCAGCGCTATTCTTGATAATTACCTAATTCCTCCCTCATCAGAGTTCTTTCAAGAAAGATTTGCTCCTTGATCAAATATACCAAATGCTAAGATCTAATACAAAGAGGTTTTGCAAAGCCAATAATAATACATTTTGGAAAATGAGTTCCTATGTGCTAATAAACCTTTAAGTACAGAAGTGGCAGCAGGTGTCTCTAATAACATATGATGTAAAGATCCATTTGAATATCAAAGAACATACTGAAATACTTTCAAAATGCTACCATTCAGTTGATATAAAGGGGAGATTTAATAACTCCCCCACCTCATCACTTTCTTTGCTTTTCTGTGAGTAAAAACATTCACAAATTATTTAAAATGAACAGGCTTTACTGGGAGACGACAGTCAAAAAATGAACATTAACGCACCATTAGAGAACACTTGCTTCATTGTTTGTGCACTGAAACAATTTTGTTAAAAAATGACATCAGCAGACTTCAGTAAATAACTGCAGTTATAAAGCATTTTATCTTACATTTAAGGCATGAAAGCTTAAGGCAGGAACATTTGTGATGCTTCCAGTTACTTAGGAGGTATTGCAACAAGACCCTAACAACTTATTCATGCTGATAGATAACGCTTCCTACCCAAGGCTTCATTCCCTAAGCTCATTGAGGAGAGAAACCATCAGCATCAACAGAAAGAGAGTACACATTTGTAAAGAACTTCCATATGCTAATGTATGCATCTAGATGCAAAGGCAGATATAATTACTATAATTTAAATAGAATTACTTTAACAGACCTTGAAAAAGGCCACATAAATACTGCCTGGCTGAAATGTATTGAGCCATTTCTTGGAATAACACCCTTCTAAGATATCCTGAAACCTGGTTGCCACATCAGGTTTTACTGCATGTTCTTCTGCTTTTGAAGTATATAGCAAAGCATATATGGTCCTTCTGCTGTCTGGAGTACAGAAGGTAATGGCAATTTGAGAGAATATTATGGAAAGTCTGATAGCCTGGATCTATCTATCTCCTTGAAAACATATTTAAAATTGCATTGCTTCATGCCAATGCTTTCATGAACTAAGATGTTTTAAGTACATGTTCAGCTCTATGACTGAAGCTGAAAAGGAATGCACTTCATTCAATAAAGGAATGATATGTGTCGTTATAATTATTAGATTTAATTTCATTTATAACCTACATTCTTTGTTCAAATTGGGCTCCCAAGCAACATTAGGCCCATTGTATATAAGATTCTAGGGCCAGTCTCTACCACCTTCAATTTGAAAGAATTTAAAGCAGCAGAGCACAAAAGGACATGAGATGCACCATCACACCTCAAGACTTTATTAATTTCTCCTTGACTGTAATATGGAAGAGAAGATAATCAAAGACACTATGATAACTTGGGCCAGCAACATAGGTCATAAAATACAACTGGACCATTGGGAAACAACACAGAAGAGGACTAGCTCAAGACTTTAAAGAGAATTACCTAAAGATGTTCCATAAATGGTATATTACACCCATAAAACTAGACAAAATGTACAAAATCAATCAGAATAAACGTTGGAAATGTCAGGAGAAAACAGGAACATTCCATCACATGTGGTGGAGTTGCCAGAAAGTAAAAAAAAATTGGGAGCAGATACGTAAAACGCTAACAGAGATCTTTAAAATACAAATTCCATTTACACCAGAAATATTTTCATTAAATATAATCCAAGATTTAGAACCATTGTTTACAAGAAAATGCTGGAGAATTTTTCTTTATCTTGTCACTGAAGCTAGATTACTCTTGGCAAGACTTTGGAAAGATCAAGAATTATCTACAATCGAGCAATGGTTGATAAAAATTATTGAGATGAAAGAAAAAGACCTCTTAACCTACAGGATCAAAGGGAAATCAGATAAAATAACGACCAATGGTTGCCAATTACAGAATTCCTCCAACACAAATGGGGTGAACTAATCATCGATTAATCTATAATGAACTTTAGCTCAAATTAGAGTCTGAACTGCTCCTTTGGCCTTCTTATTTTTAACATATCAAATTATATAGAAGTTGCATTATATCCAGGCACAGATTAAAGGAGGAATAGGCATGTTGAGCACAGAACGAACAGTGTAGAGGATTATGCAATAGGGAAGTGTAAGTATAAAGGGACAAATATCATTTTTCTCTCCATAGACTGGTGTGAGGGAACTTAATCTATTTATATTTGTATTCAATAATTTATTTTTATTTAGAGAAAAGAAATCTAGTGAAATTGGAACAAACAGCAAAAAGAAGAAAAGCAAACCAAAGAACATAGATAAGATATATAGAAATATGTATTTAGAAATATAAGAAGGAAGATACAAAGAAATGTAGATGATTCTGTTATGTTTACTTGAATTTTTGCATGAACAAAAATACTTAACATTACATTTGTTACTTTGAACATCTCTGAATTTCCAGTAAAAAAGTAGACAGGAGGTTAAGAACTGGCAATGCATTCATAGCGCAAAAGACCAAGCGATATTAAATGGTCACCACTGAAGCAAGGAAACTTTTAAGCTCCCCCTTCTGGCAGCAGATAACTGTGTCTCCAAAAGCCGCTCCCACTGTTGGGGTTGCTTACAGAGTAGCACCCTATAAGGTACCAGGGACTACCATCCAAAATATGTCTTTTTTCTTTCCTCATTAGCAAGTCAGTTAACTTTTGCAATTGCAAACAAAGACACTAAGCCACACCTAGGTTCCAGTCTAAACTGTTCTCAGTGACCTGAGCTTACCTAAACAAAGTGGTTCTCAGCATGAAGCATGAGTGCCAGATGGACCTAATGTGGAAATCTGTGTTAAAGAACCTTTGCATTTGTTTGGAGTTTTTTAAAAAATAAAGAGCATCCCTTCAGAGGTTTTATTCTGTGAAAGTGAAATAGAAGGCCTACTCCAACCCACACGAGCTCCACTCCCTGGACCTTGGGATGAATTGATTTGCCAGGTATGCTGCCACTATGTTCCTATCCTATTCACTCATAAGTCTTGAAGAAATCCTACTGTGGATTTTTGTCCTATTTCTCTCTTTACCAGAAGAATGAATTATAACTCTCAATTTCTATTGAGTATCCTTGCCTTATTTACAACTGGAAGAAAATGGTGAATGGACAAACAGTAAAGCTCTGGGACCAAACTTTGATTTTTTTAAACAGTATGCTTTATTCATGTATTTGCTAGCATCTTATGAAATTAGTAGCTAAGGAGCAAACAAACAAACAAAAAAATTAACATGACCAGGTAGACACTCCCTACATGCTCACAATTGCCATATACTCTTCACTTCAGATCAGCACTGTGACGTCAGATCTCCAGAGCCAGTTACCCTGCTTCCTCTCGCACATCCCACAGAGCATTAACTTCTGTCCATACAGCCAGTTTACAGATCATTTAATGAATCTGACTGGCTAATTCCCTTTAGTCATCAGCCTCATGGCCTCTGTCTCACAGTGCTAAACCTTTCTTGGCACTCATCCAAGTTAGGATGACACTGTAACAGCTGGGCTTAAAGATGTTCACTTCCCACAATCTAAGAAGTGAAGGAGGCTGCCTAATAGATTCAGGATATTTCTGTCCACTCCCAATAAAGGAGAAGAGAAAGAACCTCAAACCTAGAGAAATTATGCACCTGGTACACTAAGGGCCTTTCTGCACTGCACTGTTATAGTGCTATTATTCCACTTTCAATATCTTGTGGAATTCTGGGGTTTGTAGTTTATTGAGGCCAAAGACCTCTCCGGCTAAGAATTCTAAATGCTTGTCCCTAAACTGCAAAGCCCAGGATTCCACAGGATGTTGAAAGTGGAATAATAACACCACAACAGTGTAGTGTGGAAAGGCCCTAAGTCTAAACATTGTGGTGCACTATCTGGTTCATTTTGAAAGCGATGAATTAATGTTATTTTTCAGATTAACAGAGTCTGTCGGGGGGGCACAGTGATTTGGTATCTATAAATTTGGTGTTAAAAATCGGGAGTTGACGGGATTCTGAACTCAGCTATGATATAAGACAAAGTCATGCAGTAAGTTACAATATCTACCACATCTAGTAAAATGGTGGAAGATGGGGAACAGAGAATGCAGGCAGGCAAGCAGGCAACTGTCTAATATAGAACTATCTGTCACCTGTTGTGGCTGACCAAAGCAGGAATATAGTGGGAGCCACACCTTTCAGTAAACAATGAGATCCTTTACATTACCTAAAGTAATACACCTAAAGTATTTTGCAAACAGTCTTCAGAAATCCTAGATAAGCTATGATTCCCCTTCTGCAGAATGCACTCTATGATACATGTTAAAATAGCCATTAAAAAGGAACCCAATCTGGAGATCCTTTTGCATTTAAAGAAATATATCATGTAAACAGCCTTCTCATCAAAATCTAAACAATAAACTATCCTTTTCAGATCTCTAGACCATGCCCAGTTTACACTGACAGCCTCACAACTACTTGTACACCAATAATAGACTAAATGTGTTACGCAGCATTCTGGACACAGCTTGTCATGTTAGTATAAAAAAGATGTGCTTAATCAATCTGGAATGAAAAAAGAATTAGCACTGACTAAAATGCAACTCAATTTTCTAAACAAAATAGCTATTGAAAATAGGCACTGCGTTTTTTGATTCTGCTATGGCAATAACACATAGAAATTTCTAAATGTACTTACTAGTATGTCACTCCTACCACAATGAGAACATTCCAAAAAGTAATTGTACTTACACTGAATTTTACGAATGCTACATTTTTGGTATTAAAATAGAATATTATAAAGTAAAAATTTAATGCAAAGAAATGTTATGAATGTGGCTTTCCTATCTACAAACAGAATTTACAGATGACGCTTGGAATCTGTATATAGCAGCTAATTTTCCATTGTAGAACAAGAAGTAGTATCAAATGCACTATTATATACTTCATTCTCCTTTTACAGATTTGCAGGTTTGATATTTAGGAGGAATAGCCCATGAATATTATTTTGTGAACAAATAAAGTATGCTTCGAAAGAAAAAATACTTGGAAAGAGATGAGAAATAATTAATGGGTGAAAGGGTAAAAGAAAATGACCCAAAAGCATGGAAGCAATGCAGGAGAGATTAAATGCTGTAAGTTAAATACAGGTTAAGTATGTATAAATTTATATTTAACCTCAGGGCTCATGCATGCATTCCAAACTGTGGTTTAAGCTTAGTAAGCTTTAGTAAGCTTGTCAGAAATATAGATAAAAGTGCATTTTTAATGTCTACAATATCTGAATTAGGATTACTAATCTTTATTTGTATATATAAAGACTCTTTCTGTGCCTGGTCCCCTTTTCTTTAAAAAAAACGAAATGCATGCTGCAAATCAGATTCTCTAGAATCTTAGGCCATAAGAAAAGATTCTGTTCCTCTAGAATATCACACTAATACACGAGATGCCTGGGTGCATTAACTAAAATAGAAGATTTTTAGTGGAACTGTTTTTTGAAGAGAATAAGGTCAGCTCTCACAGAATAAACCTAAAGGTATTGATTTATCTTCAAGGGACTCAGCGTCAAGGCATGAAATATTGATAACAATCCACAGGGCAGCACAGGGCAGCAATCAAAGGAACTGTCTAAGGTGGGAAAAGATTGAAGAGACAAATCACAAGAATTTTCTGTTATGTATTTATGAACACTGACAACATCTTTTTATATAGCTGTCAGATAAATGGATTCTAATTGGTTTCATACTAACTGCTTTGGAATCGTAAGGGACGTTTAAAATAATATCGTTAAATAGAATTATTCAACTTATATTGCTTTTTATCTAGTTGGCTTTCATCAATTCTTGCTTTTCACAGTACTTTTAAATCATGTTTTGATTTTATTTGGCTGGCAGAGTTGACATACACTGACAAGAGTTCTTCAGTATGTAACAAAGTGTTGCTTTGGATGTTGTATGAAGCAGGGCTGCCAGCCAAATAAAATCATTCATCCATGGCTAAAATGATTTCTTGCAATGCTTCAAAAGGAACGTACACATTATCTTAAACCTCCTTCCAACATGAAGACAGTCCGTGTATTATACAGGACGGATGTTCCTAATGCTTCACTTACATGAAAGCATATTGAGCTGGAAACAGTAGTTTAGTAAGGTCAGGCTTTAAGGCTGCAATCCTAAACACCTCCTAGAGATTTAAGTGAAATACAATGGGATTTACTTATGACAGGATTATGCTATATGCTATATGTTAGATGTGGAAGGTCTGTGAGACCTTGGAGAGTCACTTCTCCCACTGAACCTGCTCTTGCAAAACAAAAGCAATAACAAATAAATTAACAAGGCAGTAACCCTCAAACATTCTAAGGGACGTGTGTCAGGTAGCCCTCCATATTTTAGTTATGGGATATGTAGTAGGAGTTAAGAAGCAGCTTTCTTGTAACAAGGTATGAGAACCAGAGACCGTTAGGTAAACAAAGATAGGAATGAAGAGTTGGCACTTACGTGAACGGTCATTCTGGGATGACAGGAGGAGCAATCCACTTCACATGGGTTGTGATCCTCGCGCCAGCCAATGCAGGAGCTGTCCACGTGTCACATCAAAAGAACCGTTAACTGCTCCAGTCCCTCTCCGGCCAGTTCTCTTTCCTAGCGTATCCAGTTGGTTGTGTGTGGTTTTTTTTTTTGGTCTCCCACCCCAGATTTATACGCACTTTCCCTCAGCCTATGGGTGGGCGTGGATTGCTCCTCCTGTCATCCCAGAATGACCATTCACGTAAGTACCAACTCTTCATTCTCGGGCTGTCAGGAGGAGCAATCCACTACACATGGGACCTTCCCAAGCTGTTCTATGGGTGGGCATACATCTACAGCATGGCCTGCAAAACACGGCGCCCTAACGCCACCTGAGCAGACTTATACTTGTCCAGCTTATAGTGTTTAATGAAAGTCGACGACTCTTTCCAGCCAGCCACACTGCATACATCCTCCAAAGAGCATGAAGATGCATACGCCACCGATATTGCCATTGATCTGGTAGAATGCGGCCACACATTCTTCGGTCGAGGCTTCTTCGCATAATCATAACAAAGGAAAATACATGTCTTGATCCAACCAGCAATGACAGATTTGCTGGCCCGCTGGCCCAATGTCTTTGGCTGGAAAGACAGTAGCAAGCCGTCGGATCACCTAAACCCTTTTGTTCTTTTAATGTAGGCCTTTACTATTCTCCTTATATCCAAAGTGCGCCACTTCTTTTCCAGAGGGTGTACAGGACTTGGGCAGAAAGTCAGCAAATGTATCTCCTGTGGGCGAGATGTTGATGACACACACTCTGACAAGAAGGAAGGGTCGAAGCCCAGCGTCAGCCTGTCCTGCTCAAATCTGCACAAATGTTCATTGACAGACAAAGCCGCCAACTCCGAAACTCGCCTGGCTGAGGTGATTGCCAGCAGAAACGCAGTCTTGAAAGACAGGAATCTCAAGGAGGAATCCTTGTTAAGGAATTGAGCACCAGGTTTAAATCCCAGGTAGGGAACCCAAGCCTGGTTGGAAAAGACGTCAAAGTTACACCTCTCAGAAATCTCTTTATATGCAGATGCTTCGTGTAGGATTCCCCATCTGAAGATAGAAAATCTGACAATGCTGCCACCTGTCTCTTCAAGGTGTTAGGGCGCAAACCCTTTTCCAAGCCCTCTTGGAGGAAGTTGAGGACGTGGGAGACGCTTACCTCCCCCACGTCCACCTTGCTCTCTTCACACCACCTCTGAAAAGCCTTCCAAGTTCTATCGTAAATTCTCTGAGTGGTCTCCCGTTGGGAACCCAACATAGTCCAGACCACATTATCCGCATATCCGTGGCACATTAGAAACTTCTGTTCAATTTCCATGCTGCCAGATTCAACCATTTGGGGTCTGGATGTGCCACTGGACCCTGGGTGAGTAAGTCCTTCGTAAGCGGTAACCTCCATGGCGGTGCCTGTGCCATTTGCAACAGCATCGGAAACCACGGTCTCCATGGCCAGTAAGGCGCTATCAGAACCACTGATGCCTTCTCCACTCAGATCTTTGATAGAACTTTCTGCAAGATCCGGATCGGGGGAAATGCATAACGCATGCCCGGTGGTCATTTCACTGACAGAACATCGTGTGCCTCCGCACTTCTGCTTCCATCTATTGAAAAATATCTTTTCAACTTGGCGTTTCCACCAGAAGTGAACAAATCCACTTGTAACTGACCAAAAACAGCGATCACACGGAGAAAGACCTCCACATTGAGAGACCACTCTCCAGGGTGCAGCCAATTCCTGATCAAGTAGTCTGCTTGTACATTTGTCTCTCCCTTCACATGCACCGCCGTGAGTGAGCTCAGATGTTTCTCTGCCCAGCGGAACAACCGGGTCGATTCCTCCACCAAAGGCACCGAATGTAAACCGCCCTGTTTGCAAATGTAAGCTTTGACCATCATATTGTCCGTGAATATCGTCACGTGGCCTTCAACTCTAGATAGTTTATGTTGTGCCGCTTGTCTGAATGCATCCAAACACCTTGCACTGAGTACCCTTCGCAGTGCGCACCCGAGCCACGGAGACTGGCATCTGTAGTTACATGCACCACGCTGCGTATGTGAATGGGAATTCCTGAAGCCACCTTCCTCTTCCTCTCCTTCAGCCACCAGGAGAGTTCTTCCCAAACTTGCTGTGTCAACGCCACCTGGCAATGTCTCTTTACCGCTATGGTCAACTGATGCCGCATCAGTAGTCTTTGCATAGATTTCACATGGAAACTTCCCCACTGGACTAGCTGCATCGAAGAAAGCAATATTCCCAACAGCCTTGCCAGTCGCATCAGATCTGCTGACTTGCACCTCAGCAACTCTGCAGTTTCCTGTCTCAACTTCACTAACCTGTCCTGGGAAAGGTAAAGCCTCCCCTTCGAGGTGTCTATCCACGCTCCTAAATGCATGAGCACCTTGACTGGACTTAACATGTTCTTCTTGAAATTGAGAAGGAAACCGTAGTCTATCAATGTCTGGATCGTCAACTGTACATCCTTCCTCAACCTGATCTCTGAGCCCGCTTTCAACAAGATGTCATCCAAATACGGGTATAGCTGTACCCCCTGCACCCTGAGAAACGCTATCAGTGGAATCAACACCTTCGTGAACACTCGAAGCGCTAATGCCAAACCGAAAGGCAGAGCCTTGAACTGGTAGTGACAGTCTTGGTAATGGAATCTCAGGTACCTCCTGTCCTCTTCGCTCATGGGGACATGTAAATAAGCCTCCTTGAGATCTGTGGAAGCCATATAATCCCCCGGAGACAAATTCTCTTTGATTGTCTGTAGAGTCTCCATCTTGAACTTTCTGTATTCCACAAAAGTATTGAGGTATCTTAGATTCAACACTGGTCTGTACTTGCCATTGGGCTTGGGGATGACAAAAAATGTTGAATAAACCCCTCAGAATTCCTGATCCCTTGGAACGTTTTCTATTGCCCCTATCTGTAGCAAGTGATAAATCTCCTGTAGAACTATCTGTTGCTTGACCTTGTCCTTTGATACTGGGGATCGAAGAAATCTGTCTTTCGGTCTCGTATGGAAACGTATTTTGTAACCGTGGGTCACTACCTGTAGAACCCAACGATCTGATGTTACTTGAGATCATCTGTGATCGAAAGACAGAAGTCTTCCCCCCACTGCCTGGTGTTGATAGTCAGTATTGAGGTTTGCCTCACTTGGAATTATTTCCAAGCTTTCCTTGTCCTTGCCTGGGATATTGGAATTGTCTATTGAACTGATTTCTTTGTCTATTCCATTGATATCTACCAGATCTGTACTTAGAGCCTCTTCCAGAGAAATCGTACGATCTACCTCCACGAAAGGAGTAGTTTGAGCCTCTGAAAGCTCTTTTATCTAACCTTTTCTTCTGCAAAGTGGGCATTACCTGCTTCTTCTCCTTAGTCTCAACCAAGACTTTTTCCAACGCCTTTTCTCCAAATAGAAGTTCCCCTGAAAAGGGACGAAGGCCAAATTATTGTGAGACTTCTGGTCTGCATCCCAGTGCCTTTACCACAAGGAACACCTTGCAATTGTTAACAAATTTATATTTCTTGCTGCAAACACAGTCGCATCATGACCAGCATCAGCCACATATTTTAACACTCTCTGAATTCTCTCTACAGCTTTCATTAATTCTTGCACGCTCAAATCCTGGGAATCTAAAATATCTTTGGACCAGAGAACCCCAGCTCTTGCAAACATAGAAGCAGCCACTGAAGCTTTTATCGCTAAGGATGCTGCCTCATGAGCTTTTTTCAGAGAAGCCTCCGCTCTTCTCTCGTCTACCTCCTTCAATTGTGTGTCTCCCTCCCTGGGGACAATGGCCCCCAAGACCAACCCTGCAATCAGGGTGTCCACTGGGGGCACCTTAAGGAAATCCACCTCAGACTTCACAAAGGAGTATAACTTTTGAGAATAAGTTAATAATTTCTTAGTAGACCACTGTGAAGACCACTCACTCAATATCACATCCTTAAAAAATTCCAGCATAAGCAACTCTATGCCTCTTGCCTCCTTCCTTCTAATTACAGAAGCTACTTGACTCTCCTTAGTGCTATTATCACTATTCTGTTCCTTGCCAGAGTCCAAATCCAATGTTTGTATCGCTCTCTTCAAAGTACCACAGAATACCTGTACTTCAAACATCCTATCTGAATCTGCCTTCTCCTCCTCTTCATCGTCAGTACACATGAAATCTTTCTCCTCTAAATCTAACACCTCCTCCTGTATCTCAACCTCTTCATCACTATCTGCCACTTCCTGCTGCAGTACTCTTTCCTCATTCCTGCGTTCCTTCACATGGTCTGTATTGTTAACACTTCTTTCTTTTTCCGCTGATATGGTTTGCATGCTGTTACTATTCTTTATTTGGTTTACACTTGTACTTTCCACCTGCTCCATTCGCCTTCTCTTTGATGGTGGCTGGTTAAGTTCATCATCCGCCATGTTGGATTCCTGGCCTGTAGGCCGTGTTTGTAAATTCATTGGATAAAAAAGTGTAAATTGATTCTGATAATTTGTATTTAATAAATTCATTAAATGACACATAGTGAGTTGACTTTGCAAATCATTTGAGTTAAAATTCATTGGTGGCAGCTGCGGTGCTAAAACTGATTGCAATTGCGAACGTACAGCCTCATTAACAATCTGCTGTATCTCCCCCATAAACTCATTCGTGGGGTGCGGCAGCGGATCGCGGCATGGGCCCCACTGCAACTCACATGCTGCGGCCTCCGTCTCTCTGCCCCGAGCGGGCGCCGCATCCATCCATCCAGATAGAAATTGCTTGAATTCTGGCGGCAGCCTCCATCGCTCCTGGGTTGAGAAGCAAGGCTTGGCTGTATGCTGCTCCGAAATGGTGGACACCTGCTCCCTCTCTGGTGCCACAACTCCCTCTCTGATTGGCTGAGCCGTTGTGGTTATCTGAGCTGCAGCTCTGCCCATTACGCCTTCCTCAGAGGCCTCTGAGGCCTTGCTGGAATCACACGGTGCCATCTTAGAATGGCCGATTTCAAGATGGCAGCCGGAACTCTCCACTGTAAGTTTCTGCACAGCCTCTGGCACTTTCGGGAGCTTCTTAGTGCTCCTGGACTTGTCAGCGTTCTTTACCTTTTTCTCCTTTACGCTCACATTCTTAACCTTCGAAATCACCTTCTTACTGTCCACAGCCAGGGCTGTAATTTTTATCTTTTCTACCTCACTCTCGCTGGAGCTAAAGAATATTTTTCTTAAGTCCACAGAGTGATCATCCTGCGGTACCTTCTGCAGTTTGGCTCTACCGCCGGAACCACCCACCTCATCGTCCATGACCCGCAGAGTTGCGGTTTTCTGGACGGTATGGTGCTTGACCTTGTTCAATCCCTCATCCGTGACCCGCTGTGTAGTGGTTTTCTGGACGGGTTGGTGCCTGTCCTTGTCCGAGCCCTGTGTTACTGTGGTGCTTTGGACTGAGTCACCAGAAGCTGCTCCAATTCTGTTGTCCGCGGACATATTGACAGTTTATTTTTATTCCTGCCTGGCCACCTCCAACACCTTCCTAATCTGACAAGAAACCAGAGAGTGTCAGAAAAGCACTCAGCTGGTTCGCAGGAGAAAAACGAACTGGCCGGAGAGGGACTGGAGCGGTTAACGGTTCTTTTGATGTGACACGTGGACAGCTCCTGCATCGGCTGGCACGAGGATCACAACCCATGTATAGTGGATTGCTCCTCCTGTCAGCCCGAGAATGTAGTGATAAGCGCAATCAGGCTATACCAGACACTTCAAGGTCTCTTGTGGGCGGGATGATGTATTCTTTGCCTTTTATGTTTTGAACTTGCTAATTGCCCCCAGTTCACTCACTGATGTATCACACTCCTAATAAATAGTGCTTATGCACTGTTATATTTGTGTGTGTGAATTCAGTTCCTGACAACATGGGGACACTTTCATCGTGTCTTGGGGCCTTTTTCAAAAACAGGAAATGAGCAGAAGTCACTTCCTGTTTATTTGCTGTTTCAGAAAGGGCACAAATTGGCCTTGAGAAGGCTAAAACATGGTGAAAAGGCCCTTGTATTCTCTACAGGACACTGGGGGAAATTTTTCGACCCCTGGAAGGCCTTGGAAGGAGTGCAAAAATACCCTTCTGGGGCACATGTGGCCTGCATGCTGCACTTTCCTCACCCCTGCTAGATATAGCATTAACATTTGGGACCTAGCCAGTAAGCTTTGTGCCTCCCTAATATAAATGGTACTACCTGAGCTGTGATTTTATATGGCCACAAGGCCCCAGACCACACCTCTACTCTCATTTACCCTGTGGTAAAAATTCAAGTGCAACCTTAAATGACTTGCCCTCTCGTCTTAAAATCACTGACAACATTTGTAATAGCAACACTCAAGAAGAAAATACTGGTTGTTTAATTGAAAAGAAAAAAAGGCAAAGCATTTTATGCTTCAATGGTCCAGAAAAGGAGTTGCAAAACCACAGAATCCCAGAATCATAGAGCTGGAAGAGACCACAGGGCTCATTGAATCCTACCCCCTGCCACACAGGATTATACAATCAAAGCACTCCCAACAGACAGCCATCCAGTCTTGACTTTATATCCAGCCTCTGTTTAAAACCTTCCAGGGAAGGAGACTCCACCATACTGCTAGGCAGCACTGTCAAACAGCTCTTACCATCAGGAAACTCTCCCTAATATTTAGATGGAATTTCTTTTCCTGTAATTTGAAGCCAATGCTCCATGTCCTAGTAGCACTATACATGCTTCCCAATATTCTGAAGAGTAGATACACAAGCCTCAACTTCCTGGACCTCCTCTTCCAACATGGCAACCAGTTTGCACTTGCTGCAAGTACATCTATCCACATCTTCCAGCAAGAACACACACCCCATCATATTAATCAGTCTTAAGTAGGCACTGAAACAGAACTCTGTCCCTCCCCCTCAAAACTCCCCCACTAAATGCAAAATGCCTGTTGGTCTTGCCTGTTAGTCAAGCTCCTGTTGGCTGAGTTCCAGGAACTGGACCTGCAGCTATATAGAAAGCTAGTGACTACTAGGTCTTCCCCCAACCAAGTCTCTGACTCACTTCTTCTCAGCAGATGCCCTGTCCCCCTGAGGGCATATGCTCAGGCAGAGAATCTGCGCCTACACACAAAAGAGCAACAGAACACTAAAGAGCACAGAAGCAAGCCTCCACTCAGTTCACATAAACACTCAACCTTAAGTCAACAGACACAATCTCACCAGAACACAACAGAACAGAACACTAAGGAGCACATAAGCATGCCCACTGCCAGCTCACACAAATAGACAGCCTTATTCCAACTGACACAACCTTAACCCAACTAACTCTCCCAGAAGACTCTCTGGGACTGGGGAGTTTTAACCTAACGAAAACAAGCTCACCTTATGCTCTCTCTTCCACCACACCCACACAAAGTCTGTTGGCCTTGCCTGTTACCTGAACTCTTGAGACTCGGGCTGCCACTACATAGAGCTATAAAGTTGTGAAGTTTAAATGAAGTGAGAAGATGCAGAGGAAAGTGGGAACTGAGAATGCTGAGGCCTTTCTAGTTATAAGCAACAACAAAGAGAAGAGAAAAGTCAGAAGAGAAAGAGAAAGACAAAGTCAGAAAGTTAGTTTTTTCTGAGGTACTCAGGGCATTTCTAACTCCATTGGTCCTCTTAACCACAATGTTCATTTTCAGGAATGCTTAATAAGAATGATTACAATTAACCAATCTGCTTTACAGAGTTATTAGATAAACGTTTGGTTTTCAAATGACTTGCAAATCAGTGGGTCAAACAAAGTTCCTACAAATCAAAAGGACATAAGGGTGGTGTCTGCTGAACTACACTGATAGCTCCATGTGTGCAATGGCCAATTCCTACTAGTTCGCCAGAACCAGAAATGGGTTGATGAGTATACTGATGTATGCACGTAATGTTCCTTCATGTGAGTGTTGTGTGGAACTGTAAGTGGGCTAGGATTCCCTTTGACATGGAAGATTTCTAGATGTACACCAGCACAGATACAGAATCTCTTTACAGGTTTATTTATTCCATTTATATCCTGCCTTTCTCCCAAGCAGGACCCAAGGTGGCTTGTTGACCAAACGTGGGTTGTGGACCCAGCTTCTGTGATCTCATGAACCATCTCACACAATTTTTGAAAACATGAGAGGAGACCTTTTCACACTACACAATTTATAGCACTATGATTCCACTTAAACTGCCATAGTTCCATCATATGGCATTGTGGGCTTTGCTGTGTAGGGAGGGTTATTCAGAACTCTCAGCCACAGAGCTCTACCACCTCATCAAACTACAGATCCCAGGATTTGACAGGATTTTGCCACGGCAGTTAAGTGAAATCATGGTGCTACAGTTGTGCGGTTTGAAAGGATCCCTTTACCCACCTGTACGACTGGCCATTACAAGGTAATGCTTCTGATAGTTCTTCTAAATGTGTGGAAAAATTGGGGGTGGGGACTACAAGTTTACTATGATATTGTGAGTATGTAGTTTTAATGTGATTATTTGCCCTGTCTTCCATACCCCTAAGCATATGCCTGAGCTAAACATAGTAAAACACAGATGTACAGCATAGATCATTTGTGCCATTTTCTTTCATATTTCTCTTACAGCTTCCCAAGTAATCACATTATTCACACACTAAAAGATACCATCAAAATAGATCAGGTTATTGCCTTGAAGAGTTCTCCTATTCTGACACATATATTTTTATTTTGGTATAAATTTTAAAAATGTTTCACTTGCTTTACACTAGCAAGATATGTTTTATGGGGAGGAAGGGATGACCTAGCTATGATTTAAAGGAAGGCTTATATCCCTAGGGACAAGTTTGTGAAAGGTAATGCCACAGCAAGTAAGAGCTATGAAAAATAAATATACTAATTTTCAGAGCACAATTTTTCCCCTTAAAATCTTATTGCATTTGTGTCATGCCACATGCGCTCAGTTTGTATCATCATTTTTCTTTTTAATCATATAAATTCAAAGCAGGATGAATTTTAACATGTTACTTTTACTATATATATTTACATGTCTAGAAAGTCTTGTGGCATGGTTTTTCTTCATTTGCGTTGGCTGGTGTCCACATTCTTAGGAACTATCAGCAACCAATTTCTGATATGAAATAGAGCTGGATTTGGGACTGACAGCCTTCTTCTGTTCCTTTCAACACTGCAGCCAACAAACTAAATATAGGACAAATAAATAAGCTATTTCTTAGTTACAACATAGCTTCTTAGAGGTATAGGTGATTAACAGTCCAAGCCACAAGTTGCACTTGTCTTTTTTTCTAAAATGCTATGTTGCACCACACTTTTATGACATCACCCTCACCTCAGGTTTCTCTTCTAACATGGATTATCTGCACAAGCAGTATGTAGATCCAGTAGTTCCCCGTGACATCATCTCCATTTCTTACCCTCTTTTACATTGGGCTGGTGTTTTGGCTTTCACACTCCATATCCCCATATTCTGTTTCATATTCTGTTGTTCGCTACTAAGCTCTCAGAAATACTATACAATTATAGAGATAGCAAATGGATGTGGAGAGCACTAAATTAGTCAACACATAGGGACTTCAACTTGAAAACTGCAGTGACAGGAAATTCATTCAGACAAACTAGTCCACAGTCTTCATAGTTGAAAGCTGAGATTAGTCTCCTTCTAGATTTGAGTATTGGAATGTCTGAATATCCTCTCCATAAAACCTCACCCTGCAACATGAAGTACTTTATTAACTAAGAATTAAGAGCTGGATCTTAGTGTTATTTCTATATGCCAGGTGTTCAGCATAAGTCATAGCTACTTTAGCTGGATTCTATTAATTTTGACAACAAAATTGCTTCTATGGCAAGTAATGTTTATAAATCTGGGGAATCAATCTCAGTATTCTGGGATAGTTGGAAAAAAGGCTGAAGGAAGACTAATCCACCTCCACCCATCACCAGAATTCATCTGCACAAAGCCCCAAGGAATTGCCAAACATTCATAAATTCAGCAATGGCAGTAATGGCTTAATATTATTTCCTAGTTGTCATTCCGGCAACCAATGCAGACTGTCAAAAGTAGGACATGAGGGATATTATTACAGTTAGGGCTTACACTGCTTGATTAATTTTCAGTTTCTGGCTAGAGCTACACATGGGATTAAGCTATTCTGGCAAAGCTACTTTTTCCTTTACTTTTCATTTCTTTCATTCAACATGCAATAATGAACTATCAATTTTAACACTCAAGAAAAATAAAACTTGACAGGGATTTAACTCAAGCCATGGCAACAAACTGCTACTGCCATGGTGCTCTTCAGTGTTACCGTCTGTAAAATGATTCATGTACTTAAACTAGAAGATGCATACAAAATTAAAATACTAACATTTAAGAAACAACAGGACTGGGGGCATGAAAGGACTGGGGGCCTGAAAACATGGCAAAATTTTAGTTTCATGATAGAAGCTAAGTTAAAAATCATTTTTTTAAAAAAAAAATTCAACCTTATATAAAATAAAATAAAATAAAATAAAATAAAATGCCTTTCCTGTTAAAAAATTGATTTTACCCTTTCAAAAATGCTTAGAAGAAAAGCAGAACATTTATTTAACAGAAAGGTCAATGATTGTTATCTTTATGATTTCTAATGTCAATAGCAATGGTGAACAAAACTGAACTGAACAATACTAATATCATTCTTACATTATAAAACTGGTACAGTAAGCACTCTTCATTGTGTTGAAAAAAAATCAAAGCAAACCCTATACAAACATGCATAAACAAAACAGAATCCATTTCAAGAATTAAATCATATTTTAGCTTTTAAGCATATGTAAAAATATTGGAGAATACAGTCACTCAGACTGTATTAAATATTTAAAACTGCAATTAAAATAAAAATAAAATTTGGATAATATCAAATTATGATAGCTATCCAGACCTAAAACTACTTTGTATCAGTTGCTAAGACCCAGAGTGAAATAGGGGTTAAGTAGGAAAAAGCATTTAAAATGGCATTTTTAAAACTTCACACATAGATATGAAAACTATTCACCTGGAAAATAAGTGTTTCCTATACAAGCCCTTTGCTGGTTTCTCTTTGTAAGCATTTGAATAGCAGTGGGAAAGCAAAAACAATGTTAAATCCGGAAGAAAGGAAATTGTGTGTTATCAACAAGCTATTGATTGCTTCTAAGTCATGATCTTCTTCCTCTATTCAGTTGTCCAAAAACAATTCTTTGAATACACTGAAAGGGATTCTTCCTTTGTTTCATTTACTGCAGCTTGCCTTTCACTTTGCTAATTTTATTGCTTGTTACTACACTTTACAGAATCTGTCAAAGCTGTATTCCTAGACAGGCTGGTAGTTGGGGTTACGAATCAAGGTGGTCATGTTTATTACTTCTGCAGTAATTTCTGCTTTACTTGAGAGTTGTATTAGTAGCCAAAACATTCAAATCTTTCCTGCAAAATGAGTGAACTGACTTATTTCACTAATAAATTTAAATGCCTATTTAATTAATAAATAGCCCCACACAGGAATCTAAATTTCCATGTCTTACCATTACCAAGTTGTGAGTTCCACAACATTTTCCTACACTGCTCAGTTATGAATAGCTATAGCATGTCATGATAGTCATTCTTTTTAGAAGTAATTTTCCAAGCTCTGCAAATGAGTATAGATTTCATAGTACGTGGGCAGAACATCTCTGTCTGCAAAAGAACAGAACATTACTTGCTTCATGTAGTAGGATGCCATCTATTTTTTGAAATGTCTTTTCATAACTTTGAGTTCATTTCAAACGTTGGCTACTTCTACTATCCTGTTTAGATCATATGAGTTTCACACTACTGCAGGTACAGTCTGGAAGCTACATACCTTAATCAATATTTCCTATATTTCATATAGCTATAGTTTAATCACTAAAACTCTAAGAGGTTCTCCACAAAACATGGATTAATACCGTTAATTTGTCTTTCTCCTTTTAGAGCCTCTTAATCAGTAGTAAGAAGACAGATCTCATCCTCCAATTTTAATTCATTGGCTCAATTCAGAAGCGCAAAACATGAGGCAATGGAAGTATTCAATAATATAGGTCATCTGTTTAGCAAAATGCCAGGTTCTGCAGAAACTACAGAAGAAATGTAGTATCATAGCAGCTTGCCAAAAAAAAAATGTGGACACTCCTGTGACATTTTTGTCTGTTTTTGTGCTTAGGCATCTGGAAACCATGCCATACACAGAGATATTCAAGTTGTCTCACATAGAAATTTGCAAGTTTTGAAGCTATGAGAAAACCAATAACAGCCCTCTTGCTTTGCCAAAGGGCATTTGACAAGGAAATAAGCAGAATATAGCGGGGGGTGGGGGTGGGGTGGGGGTTTACTAACAAATTTAAAGAACAGATAAAAATAAACTGATTCATTAATTCACTGAGATAGATTTAGAACACTGGCATTTTAGTCACCTTGCATTATTATATAATGATGGCTAGTATCCTATTGCTGAATTATAAAGTGTTTATACTCCATCCTTACACTACAAAGGCTCCCAAAGTGGCCATCACAGCTCACTTTTTAGGTCATTGTGAAGACAGTATGTAATTCACTACCAACCACACAACAACCAAAATCTACTCTCAACCCACGTTCTCTTAGGGAACAGCAGACAAGTGCCCAGCTATTTTCCTATAGCTGGATGCAGAGCAATAACATCATCTGCAGGGTCCTCTAAAGACCCCTAGAGATCCCTACATTTGTAGTGCATCCATTCACAAGGAAAGCTGGAAATGTCTTTGCTGCTTCTCCCTCTCTCCACCAACCAGGAAATGGCTGACTTCAGGGAGCTGAGAAAATCTGGGTTTCCCAATGCAGGGTCATGGTCAGCATCTTAGTATGGAGATTAAACTGCAATAGAAGAAACTAGAGGCTTCAGTATCTCCTATCTACTTCACCATTTCATTGCCAGCTGTTGTTTGGAATAAACATTCTTTTTCTTTCAACCATAAGTATTATTGGCCAATATTTATCAGAAGTTCCTCTTATGGGCTAGGGACACGTTTAATATATTGTTTTATGTGTAGCCTAGTCTCTTGTCTCTATTGTTATAGCCCTATTTTTCATCTAATGAGCCATACAAAGGGGCAGATCTAACCAGAGATAGGAGGCTCGAGGCTGTGAGACTGGAAAAAAAAATCACTGTTCCTGCAGATATCAAAGCCTAGGCAGTAGGGATGTAATTCTCTGATAACTTACTTCTTAAAGGCAGAAAGTAATTTTAGTGATTTTCTTTTCACCGTGAGAAAGTCTTCAAAACTGTGCAGTTTTCAAAGAGTATTTACAGTTTGGAACTTATTCTGTGTAAAAATTCACACCTGGCATTCTTGCGCAGAAAACAGCATTTTCGGTATAGGAAACAGCATTCTCTGTAGGAAAATGCCATTTCCTGAAGAGAAATTGTTGTATTCTGTGCAAAACAACCATCTGCAAATTCTGCACAAAATAACTCTCCAACTATAGCATCTTCTGTGCAGAAAATAATAACAGCTAGTCTTCAGTATTTCATTTGTGGATTCATAACTTAGAGTTACAAACTTGTAACTGCTCTGTATTCACTAATCCTATTTAATCACCCACTTTGATATCCAACAGACCGGAGTCCACTTTGCAAGCCAGCTGCCAAGTGCAAAAGAGGTCCATTCAGCGGGTGATCAGGGTGCAAGGAGGGTGACATTTCCATCTCTCCCCTATCAGCAAGTGAGTCTCCGACCATCAGAAGCAGGATCCCTTCCTCAAGTCCTTGTTCCAAGCTGGCTTGCTTGAGAGAGGGGGTGGAAACATTGTTTTCCTTGTGCTCCAGCTGCCATCTGAACAGACTTCCTTTGCCCAATCTGGTGGATGGCTTTTATGGTGGACTGACGGGGGTCAGGCCAGGAGAAGTTACTTAGTTTTGTCTCCTTAACTAAGGAGCCAGCCTAGGATTATGGCAATTTTTTCCAGAAATATTATCTTCTGCACAGAAATATTTTCTGCACAAAGCAACCATATGCATATTTGGTAAAAAAAAAAAATCAGTCCCAAACTGCAGTGATTCTCATCAGTTTAGGATTCTTCTTGTAAGGGTTTCTCAAAACTTGAGAAACATGTTTGTTTGTTTTTTATCATTTTCTGAATATTTTTGAATATTCTTCCCATCTCTAGTAGACAGGCTTATATGAGAAAATATAGTCTTTCATATGGTTCAGAGACAAGTCAAAGAAGATGTCAGGACTTGAACAATGTATAAATATGGTATATGTGTAAGAGAGTGAGCATGCTAGTGCTGTTGTTCTGTGTTAAAAGTTAATAGGCATAAAAGGTATTACCAGCCCCCTCCCCTAAATTTTATATTGGTTTCCTCAAAAATGTAATATTTTATTTCCAGGCATTTTCCCTTAGTACAGATTCAAAATAAAATGTTTCGTACTGTGCGTCAAAAAGGTGACACTTTCATTGAAAAAGAATAAATTAATATTAGGGCAACGAATGAGTCACAGCTAACATAGCATTAATTTTAGAGCTCTGAAATTGGCTCAGATGTTGTACCTCAATTTTCAACTGAGTAATTTCACAGCAATTAGTCAATTAAGCAGGTGAACAGCCTTATTGTAACCCACATGAACCTGCCTATTTGAGAAGCAACAACAATGAAGACTGTAGAATTTCTCCATCGAAAAAGGTACTATCAACTCAATTTGTTATGGACCTGATCTATTTTTCAAAGAAAACAACATAAAGGCTATCTTTAACGGAAATGACCTCTGCACTAATTCCCAAGGACACCATCCAATGTCACTGGAGTGGTTACTGCAATTTGCACAATGAAAATATCCATCTCCTATCCTCTGTGCTGCCTACCCAAAGCTCTGGAGCAGACTGCCAAGGAAGAATATGCTTTGCCAATGGTGTCCATTGGATTTCCTGCCTAAGGGAGCATTCTTTTCTTCTCTTTTTATTCATTTATTTATTTTTTTAAAGGCTAGGTCCAAATTCAAAACTTCTTAAAATGAACATACTTGTACCATTCACAGTTTCCTCTCCAGTGTGGTGTTTATGGACCTTATATTTTATATTAAAGTACTATTAGATCATTATGCTACTAATAATTCTTAATATGGCTTGGTTTGTAAGATCACTTATTTTTTAAGAGTTAAGTACTCTTTTAAATACATTTTTAAAATGAGAAACTGTGACAATTCATATAATTACAAAATCTGATCCAGTACTTTCCACAAATGGAGTATATCTGCAACAAGCAATGCTTTTGATAACAAATGACATTCCTGAGGCCTCTCATTATTGTATTCTCAACTTACACAATTTTGTCTGATCCCTAAATTAGTAGGGTTTAGGAAGCAGTACTGAGCTCAAATGTTGAGTATGTACTATTTGATGAAGGGTAAGAACTGCAGGTTGATAGCCATGCAATAGAACCCGGGATCAATGTTGGCCTAAGCCTCAAGTGGAATGGCTCAGATACCTTCACGGACAGGCTGGGAAACTAGGTCACAATTTGACTGAGCCAGGCCCACGTGTGAGATTATGAGATGCAGACAATGGGGGCATTTCCGCAGTAGCATGTTACAGTGCTATTATTCCACTTTCAACATCCCTAAACCTCAAACCCCAGGATTCCATAGGATGTTGAAAGTGGAATAATAGCACTATAACAGGCTACTGTGGAAATGGCCTATGTCTTCATACTGTGTTCCTATATATTCCCACAAAGGAAACAAACAGAAGTTGTAAGGAAATGAAGCTACATTGACAAGAGCAGGTTGCTTACTTGTAACTGTGGTTCTTTGAGTGGTTATCTGTGCCTCCCCCCTCAAATGGCTTCTTGCAAATGTGCTGAAACTGAGTGACTTGGCAATCTTGGATATGCATAGTAGATGGAAAGGTGACAGGTTCCTGCCAAGCTACTCTGTGTAAGAACATTCCAACTGAATCTCTGTGCAGATGCAAGAACCCATTTGTGTGAGGCACAGAGACCACAGAGAAGAACATAAAATGCCAGAGCTCTCTATATATTTAAAATGTTAAGGGCCCATTCCACATTACCAGAGGACTTGAAAAAGAACTGGGAAAACACAGTCATGGTTCACATCAGACACAGATTCAGCCTTTAGAAGAAAGAAATTATCTGACTTAGGTTTGCTTTGTCCAAGATAAACTTCTCTTCAGTGCTGTTGCGGTCAAAAGATCTGTCCTTCTTTAACAAATTTAGGTATTGTCCACTCTCAGTCCAGGCAGTCAGCCAATGAACAGCTGATAAGGGCTGACAGCAAGCAGCAGCAAGCAGTTCCACAATGTGACTCCTTAGTTTAATCTAGTAGGAAAACAGCCTCAAAACAGATACGAAGCATAACATCATTCTTCAGCAATATTCATAGATCAAAGCACAATCACTACAATTCTAAGTCAGAGGTCAGAGATACGGCAGGAGAAATGGTCAGTTAATCACCAACAAGTTCTCAATGGGAACGGCTAAGCTTTTATAGGTTCACAGATCAATGCAGCTGGTGCCTAATAAATTTGTTGAGATCTGCGTGCACTTTCCTTTTGGTGCCTATGCTCAGCAAAGGTGGGTATAAGTGAGTTATCTTCTGTGTCAGAAGGTGCAGGGCTCTCTGCTGGAGCTGGCACTGCCCCCTATTCTGTCTCTGTAGTGGGTGGTACTGTTTCCACTGTTTCAGTCTCTGAGTCAGAATCTGTGTCTGGGTCCTGAAAGCAGGACATGACAGGTGTCCAGAGTTTGTGAGCTGTGGTCAGAAGAAAGCCAAATATTGGAAAAATGCATTGTCACAGTAGCAAGAGACAAAGCAGGTCAAGAATGGTGTAGCATGGAGCCAGAAGTTCAGGGTTAACCATTGTCAAGTTGTTCACCACTCCAGGAGTCACAAATCCATCAAGAACAAGGGAACCACAACAAGATCTGAGAGCTAGGCGTTGCTCTCAACAATGAGTGGGTGCTCTTATCTACCTTTCATAGGCGGAGATGTCCAGCCACTGCCAGATCTCTGGTTGTATTTAATAATAAGGTCCTCCAGCTGTGCTCTTCTTGAGATCTTGACAGCAGCCTCACACTGCATCTGAGGGGAAGAATCTGGGCCAGAAGCCTGAACCTTTGACTTTCCCTTGGACAGGGAACGCTCTTCCTCCTGCTGTTCAGATCCTGAATGGACCTGTTGAACAGAAGGAGGGCTTGGCTGGTCTTCAACCATCTGTTGAGTGTCTTCCACTCTTTTTCCTTCCTCTTCTTCAGAAGAGCTCTTGGGAAAAGGCAGCATTGCAAGAACTGAGTGAAAGAATGTGGAACCTATCCTTTGCATGGTATACAAAAGAAGTAGTCTTTAACCCTAGAAACTGTTACTCTGAACAGACACAGACAACATATATGTAACCGCAAAAAAGAAATGGAAAATACATCATCACCTATTACCGTTTTTGTTACATTAAATGTTTGTATGACTTCATGAGAAACACTTTTGAGGCAGATGATCTACAACAACATGACTTTTCTTTCAGTATTAATGTGATGAAATAGTCTTCTGAAGATATTTCATTATAATTTAATTAGACATTACCATGCCCTCAAAAATACCAGCTTTCTAACACTTCTCAGCATGTGGTAACATTTATCTTTACAACTTATTTCCCAAAGGCCCAAGGTGATATAAAAGGTATGATTTTATAATGTCTTGCAAGTGCTTTGCAATACACACAAACAAGGCAAATTTGAACCTAGAACAAGAACTTTCTGGAATCATTTATTACTGTGACTGGCTCTTACATTCCTCTACCTGAAATGTGATCTCAAAGGTCCAGTTTAAAAGAGATATGAGCCACAACAAAGCATTTCAACAAGTGAGCAGCCTGTATAGCTCCTTGTTTAAACAGTGTACATTGTACAAAACCTAATCACAGTGAAACATGTTGACTTCTAGTGATGGAAATCAATGGGATTTATTTAATCATGACTAAGTCTGGATCAAATTTAATGTGGATCAGGGCTCATACACTCATAGAACATTTGAAGGGAATCATTATGGGCCACTATGCTACTGACATGATAATACTCCATTCAGAGGACTCAACAGTGTGACAAAAGCTTTTAATACCATATCAAGTTCTTACAGAGAATAAGTTATTTCCTCATTTTCAAATCACTTCTAAATTTACACCTCACAGATTATACTGCTGATTATCTGATAAATTGTGTGCTTGACTGAGATTCTCACAAAAGCCAGATTTTATGAAGACAATAGTTCCTATAAAAATGAAGCAAAACAAACCTAGTAAAATAATAAGTTCTGAGCTCAGCTAAAGTCATCAAAATAAATGCCATGCCACCAATGAGCAAGGTAAGATAGAGGCATAATTATAAAGAAGGTTCTTCCTATCAATCCAGAAATGTGTCTGGTAGCTTAGAATAAGGAATTGGAAAGCTCAGTGGAAGACTCAGCAACATAGGAGCTGTCATATAACAGGTCAAACTATTTGTCTGTCATGTCCAGTATTGTCTATTCAGACTGCCAGTGGCTTTCTAGGGACTTGGGCATAAACTTGTACTTTAACTTGTTAATTTGAGATGGCTGGGACTGAACTTATTGCGATCTTCTGCATGTGAAGCACATATCCAACAACTGAGCTGTTAACTACTTATATCACAGGGATAGAGAAAAATGATGCGGAGCAATCCAAGGACAGGAGGTCGGCAGGATACAGTTTGTGAAAAGGATGCATTCCCTAGCATTATTGTTGTCTCTCCTTTTCAGCATCAGCACATTTTACAGGAAAAGGCCACAATCCAACCAAAGTGTAAGCTGACAGTTTACCAGAAAGTTCTTATATTAGAGTAATTGTCCTTTGGATTTTTTTTTTTTTTAATTTCTGTTAAAGCAATGTGAATTAACTCAGTCATGACCAACTTTTTCACTGGTCTTAGTTCAAGATTAGCATTAACTAGGTTGTGACTTCTCTGGTATTTCTCTAGTCAAATTCATCCCTTTTGAAGAATTTGTACATCTCCTGAAATCATGACAAAATCATTTGTGTGAGTCACAGACACCACAAAGAAGAACTTATTTGTCTCATGACAGAACAAATGCCACCAAAACACACCAACATAGAAAGAAAATAAATATAATTGGGAAAATTCTAACCTACGTATTTCAGTTTTAATGCTTCTCATATAATGATTATGAAAGTCTGTGGACGGATCTTGAGCAAGCTTTTACAACAGGTCTTGAACTTGTCCATTATGCCTTAGAATTGATTAATCATTTCCTGAACTGTTTTATATTTGAATTACAAAAGGCACTTTTGTAATGCGGAAGGAATTGAGGACTCATCCATCTCTTTTCTAACCCAAACCCCACCCCTGATTGTGGAGGAATTACATATAGGATAACAGTTGTCAAAATATAATATGACCAAGAGCTAGGCTTAATTTGATGTCCAGGCTTACATCTTTGTTTCTCTTAACATAATAAACATATAACCCAGTTATGAGTGAGCATTATAGATGTGTAAACACATAGTATTGTTTAGATAGGAGAAATGAATGATTATAACAGTATAACTTTTCATACAAGGACATAACATTAATCTTGCTTATTTTTAATCACTCCTTTAAACATACTCACCTTTAAGCATCATAATCAATTATTTCCTGTTGTCATATTAGACCACTAATATATAACCACGGGAAAAGATACAATTAAAAGTTCACTATCTCTTCCCACCCAAAATCCATAAAGACAAAGAAAAAAATGTTTTGTTCTTTTTGTTAGTTCGTATTCCTAATACCGTGTTTCCCCGAAAATAAGACACTGTCTTATATTTATTTTTCCTCAAGAAGACACAGTATGGCTTATTTTCAGGGGATGTCTTATTTTTATTAAGTATGGTACAACAACAATCTACATTTATTCAAATATAGTTAAGTCCAGCCTTCCCTCCTCCGTCTCGATCCCTTGGCAGCCCGTTTCCTTGCAGTTCCTCCTTAACGCCACTCGTCTCGACCACCTCCGCCCACCGTCGTGTTTGCAAACAAGCAGGATTCCCTTCCCCTCCCCAAACCTCCTTACTCTCGGCTTCAGCATGGTGGTGTAATCCCTCCCTCGCCCCCTCCAATTGTTGGGAGGATCGGGCGGGCTGGCGCGTTGTTTTGGGTCTCCTTTCCTGAATCTGTTTTGGGGCTTTCCCCTCCCCTTCCTTAACCTTTGCTAGATTCAAGAGCACAAAGGGGGGAACGCCGGGGGGGGGGATTGTCTTACAAAGTTGTGTAAAGGGGAGGGAAGTGGGAGGGGAGAGGTGGGGTCCGGAGTGTACAGTGGAAAGAGGGGGGGAGTGACTAAAGGAAAGCATCCAAAGGAATTCTATATTCAGGATGGATTCTGCGAGGGGGGGGGGTTGGAGGAAGGAGAAAAAGAAAGTTTGCGAAACTTGGGAACTTTTGCTTTTTCGCTCCCGCTTCTTCCTCCTGCTGCTTCTACCCTGTCTCCCTCTATGCCTTAGCTTGTAGCACGCACAGAATGACCGGGACCTGACAGGGGGAGCCGACCTTGTTGATGGGGCTACCCGCACCGGTACGCTGCATAGCCACGCCTATCACTATGTCTTATTTTCGGGGTATGGCTTATATTGTGCAAATGCTTAGAAATCCTGCTACGGCTTATTTTATGGGTATGTCTTATTTTCGGGGAAACATGGTATATCTTCTATTTAAGATGTTAAGGCTTATTTTCAAGGCTATATTTACCAGAATGGCATACCATGAAAGTTAATAAATACACAAAGATTTGAATTTTGTTTGTTACAATTACTATGACATGTATGGTGTATGATGACAAAACCACACTTAATTGTTCAGCAGGAGCAGTTTTATGAGTGATTAGACTGTTGGACCAAAGCTGAGGAGGTCCAACATCAAATTACCAGCCATGGAGCATACAGGTGCCCTGGGTTAGTTACTATGTCTCAGCCTGACATATCTCAGGCTTTCTGTGAGGATAAAATGGATGGGGAAGAACCATGCATTATGTCTTCAGCAACATGGAAGGCAGCAGGATATCAACAAATAAATGTAATTGAATATCTGAATGAATTACTGATCCTCAATTATATTTCAGGGTGCTTATTTTCTGAACCTTCCCTACAAAATTACAGAATTCCTCCCTTTCTGCTTATTAATAAGAATAAAAGAACTGTCACATAGGACAAGACTTGCACCACCTACCATTCAGTTCCTATAGTGGTCAACCAGATGCCTACTGGAATCCCACTAACAGAATGTAAGCTGAATAGCATCTACCTCCCCATATTTCCCAGCAACTAGTATTGAGAAGCAAGCTGCCACTGATACTGGATAACCATTGAAAGCTTTATACTCCACGATATGTTGAAGTCTACAGAGAATTTTTAAGTTCAAATAATAAGAACTTCCTTTGGTTTGTTACAATTTCTATTTTCAATTTTTTATTTTATTTATTTTTGCAGGACAAGGGTGGGGAGAGAAGCAGATGTACTGAGGGTACAGCTGCACTGGGAATATGATGATGATGATGATGATGATGATGATGATGATGATGATGATGATGATATCATCATCATCATCATCATCATTATATACCCAGTGCATCATCATCATCATCACCACTACACCATCAATGTACAATTTTAGTGATGTACAAAATTAAAACAATATAACAGCCAGCCCTTCCAAAAGTATATAATCTCCTCCTGTTTTGTTTAAAAACAGACACAATTTATAAAATAGACATATTCTTTACCACATAGGATATTTATATACTTTTTTTTATTCTATTGATTAAGATATTTCTATCTCATGCTATATCTATAAATCTCGAGGTTGGGTACAATCATTAAAACAAATTTTAAACATTTAAAAGGGTGTGAATAACTAAAAACAATGCAGAACAATTTAAAACACTGCAATCTAGAGAACCCTCAAATCCTTTGGAGAATACTGGGGGGGGGCAAGTGGGAAGCTACAGCGCGGAGGGAGTATCTATCCCATAGTGGTACCCATTCTACTGGCCGCCAAATTATACTAGATGCAATCTTGTATTGCCTTTAGGCCTTTTTCATAAACTGTTTTAATGATTTCTCTCCACAGTTTGAAGGTTTCAACATATAAAGTTTGTGAATCCCTTTAAAAGATTTCCATATTCTTCCAGTGGTACAGATTATGTGTATAAATGATTAACACCTGGTTAACAGAATCCTAAGAAATTCATTTTTCTTGTACTGTAGTCGCTGACATTCACACACATTCTTGCGATTTTTGCTGTTCTGCACATGTTGATTTAAGTCGCTAAAACAGTGAGTTTGTTTTAGAGGTCTTGTTCATTTTTACTTAACAAAAATGTGAAAAGGTAACAAAAACGTGTTGAAGCTAAGGAACTAGAAACTGAGCTATATAAATGGATTCTCCTGGTCCTAAATGAAAAACAAGCAAAGCTAAGAAACTTGCAGGAATGTTTAAAGGAAGCTGAAGAAACTGTAGTGAAAGCCGCACAAGCAAGGTACTGTTTATTAATTCCCCTGCAGGTTCAAACATTGTGCTTAAAACAGTATAGGTCTATTGTCTCTCTGATAGAGACTACAACCTTTTAATTGAGTGTTCTTGAATTAACATTGCATTCTAGAGAACAGGCAGCTTTAGCAATTCTGCCAATGAATCTCATTAGATTCCTTTTAATAGTGAAATATGGAATTTGAATCTTTAGTTGATAAAAGCTGTAGTCCAACACTTCTAGGTAAAGGACATCAGGTTGGGAGAGACTGATGTAGCCTTTATCAAAGATTCCCTTTTTTAAAAAAAAAAAAAACAATAGTTACAGGTATGGGCTTTCATTGTCACAATGAGGAAGCTGTAACAACTTCTCAAAGAATGGAAGATTTAGTTTTGGCAGCTTTGTCAGTTTTTCAGGATACAAAGCTGGTAACGAAGCTACTTTTTATTAAGGCTTTTCATAACCACACAGCCTCTGCCCTTGTCCTCTTGCTAGCTATTTTTTTTAAAGCAGAACTACCATGGGGAGGATGGCGAAGGAGGGCTGAAGAAACACAGGCTTTGGTGTTCAATTGTAACAGCATGTCTACTGTAAATAGTGCAATGTTGATTATTACAGCAATAGATGATTATTACATAGATACTGTGCAATAAAGCAAACTTGAGCTAGGAAAGAGAAGGATTCTAGCCTATCCTAACGTAGTTGTGTGTGAACCTACCTACAATAGGCAAGGTAAAGTAGCTACCTTCAGAATCCCTTGATGAATATGGATGAAGAGCAAAACAGAGCAGAAAGGGAAATGCAGATATGCTTTCATCACCAGCTACCTTCAGCATGTTTTAAAACTATAAGAAATTATAAGAAAAGTGGAGGCTGGAGAAAGAAACAATCCCTGGATGTTTACTTGTGGTTGTTTCATTTCACCATTGCATACTATTATTTCTGAATAAAATGCTTGCTGAAACATATTGAGCTGTTTACTTGTGGTTGTTTCATTTCACCATTGCATATTATTATTTCTGAATAAAATGCTTGCTGAAACATATTCAGCTGCTCTTCCTTTTTGTGGTGTAAAAATTTATCCCACTTCTTTCCATGTTATTTCTACCTATGATACTAAATTTTATGTTAAATAATTAATACCTAGGACTACATCAAATTTGTCACCAGATGTATATCTGTATAGGAAAGGAATTAAGTGCTTGATAGCGTATCAGAAAGCGGAGAATCTCTGCTTTCCACTTGCCTGCCATTCTCCTTTGTGTATGTATTCTGGAAGATTGTAACCCGAAGATTATTGACCCTAAACTGTGCTTCAGCATCTTTCTCCTCTAATCGACCCAAAATTCTAGAAAGGAGACTGCTAGAACAACAAACACTAAAAGGCTTAATTGTTTAAAATTCCAGCTCAAATGTTCAAAGTGTGAATGGACAACTGGAATATTAATATTTATCAAGCACTTAGAGAAATATATTCTGTTCAGCTTGTAAACACTTTGCACAAATTTGATACAAATCCTTTAATCTGCAGTCTTCAACCTTTTCAGAATTTGGACCCGTTTTAGCCTTAACTCACAAAAATGAGAACAATTTTCAGTTTCGTATTTTGCTCATCTATTCGTACTGTTTTTCAGCCACAGAGGGTAGGGCCAGGTCTAATGGTTTTAAGTTATACGAGGGTAGATTTTCATTGAACTTCTTGACAATGAGAGCGGTTCAACAACAGAACCAATTACCTAGAAATGTGGCAGGGTCTTTTTCTCTAGATGTCTTCAAAAAAGAGGATGGACATCTACCTGCTGGGGATGCTCTAGCTGCACTGACTGGGGGATCAGACTTGATGGACTATGGGGCCCCTTTCAACTCGATGATTCCGTGATTTATGGATCAACATTGCATGAAGTCCATTCCCCCCAGATGCCTGGGCCTCACTCATACAAACTGAAATAGCAAAGCATTTTTAAGTAACCACAAATATTGGAAGCTGACTTTTACCAAGCTGGCTTTTACCAAATTTTACCAAGCACTATACTGTCTTCAGTGAGGAGTGGGGAACTTGTATCCCTCCAGATATTCATTACAACTCATTCATGCCCATTGGTCATGCTGTCTAGGGCTGAATTATTAGCATCCAACAACATCTGGACAGCCACAGCTTTTCTTTTTTTTAAATCTCTACTAAGAGTGGCATGGAATAATCTTTACAAAGACTAGCAGTAGTTCCCCAGGGTGCCAGACAGGAGTCTTTCACAAGCCTACTTGAAGTACCACGGATTGAAACAGGGCTCTTTTTGTACACAAGATCTGGTCCTCTACCACTGAATCCATGAGCTCAGCTTCTCATGGCATCAGTACATCTAGAAAGGTGTACATTGCACATGTTTACATTTTTTAAAACAAAATACAAAATTCAATTTGCAACACCAAGACCAACCTGCCAGTAAAAAGCATTCCAGTCACGATACTGTCAATAAACAACACTTATTTAGTCTATACACAAGCACAGTAAATGTATATGGAACCCCCCAGAGATAAGTGGATTCCGATTTCCAAATTTCCCAACTCCAACTCCAGCGTGCAGGCAAGTACAAATTCAGAGGTATATTTCAAGGAATGAGAGAGTCATGTGTGTTTCCACATTCGATGTTCCCATTCTGTACTCCTTTCTGTACTTAACAATTTTATTATGTTCCTTCACTAAGAATCTGGAGTGCAAACACTGCTCTTCTATTCAACTTATAAAAGACACTATGTTATAAATCAGAGTTTTATTTTAAATAATTGAAAATAGTTGTTGCAATGCCCGTGGCAATTCAATTTACAGGGAAAAAGAAATTCCGCTCAATGCATTTAGAACTTCCACAGCATGATAAAAGGTTCATGTTATGAAAATTATCTGATGCTACTGACATTAAACATAATGAGCATCCAAGAGCCATCACTTCATATTTAATAAACATGACATGAAAAGTTTACCTAAAGCTTATGGCCTCTAGCTGGCCGCTATAATTGAAAGCATGCTATGCTGCATGTTAGAGGGAGAAAACCCAATTTCATGGTGGCAAGAGAAAAATGAATCGTTAGGTGAAGGAAGATGGAAACAACAGTATAGGTCTAGCCTTCTGGTCTTACACTATGGGGAGAAATTAAAAGCAGAATTGAAGAATCCTGCCTGCCCCTCCCACAACTACAATATCTTTTGCAGACAAAATTCATAGCAGCCTGCCAAATAATTCCTTGCACAGCAGGTATTCCACCTCCACCCTAATCAAGCCAATCACATCATTGTTTTATAACAGCTAACACTATTAAGCATACTGCAGTAAGCCACAGACTTTTCCTTCATCTCATTATGGGTATGGAAATCTAATCTTATGTGAATGTTGCAATAATTCACTCTGTCTTGCTTTCTTTTCCCTACTAAAAGAAATTCATCCCTTTTCATCCCAGGGATTCTGCTCTGGGCCCCTTTGTTTAAAAAGGTAGGATAGAAAAGCAGAGCTTTTTTGGGGCATGAATCAGAAACCATAGAACTCTTTATCTAGGGCAGAAGTGGATAATTCACAGCCACCAGATGCTGTTGGACTGTTACATTCATGATAGTTCATGAATGGTTATGCTGGCTAAGACTGATCTGAGTTTCAATACAGAACCATCCAGATGTTCCACATCTTGATCTAAGGAGACACTTTTTTGCCTATCTCTGCAAAGTTTAGAAAGTTTCTAAAATATACCCCTAAAGACCTTTCACATTACAGCTGGCAGTAGAAGTATTCACTTCTTTTTGTACGATGTATATAGTGTTTTGGAGTTGTTGATTTTATACTTTTAAATGATATTATGAGAGATAGAGTTTTTCTCTTGTACAGGACAACTCAGAGATATTCAGAAACCATGATAACACTCACTTTAAAAAATAAAAATACAATGTTTATTAAACCACTTCTCTCTGTTTTCTGGGCCATGTTACAAAATACTCTCAACTGTTCCTTTTATGTCTAGCCTGCTATTTAAATACAATTATTTTTGATCATTTGCAGATTAACTGTTTTCAAACTGCTGCTGAACAGAGAAAGCTGACAACTCATAAATGACAGAGTAAAATTTATGTGCTACACAGCAGTTAGCACTATGTATGGATTCAGTAAATCACAACTCCTTTACTACATTAAATTATGCACTTAACATGATCTACCAAAACAGGTCTCTAATTTGCAGCAGTTCTCTATTGTTGAGCTTACAGTTTGATCCCCCATATATTAATTTAGAAGCAACTCCCAATGAATTCAATAGGATGTATCTCCAAAGTAAAATGTGTACATGATTGCAGACACATAGTGCAATCCTATGAAGAAGAAAGGCTTGTTGGCCTGGTTTATACACAATGATAAGCCATGGATTAACATGAAGTGCCTGAACTTAAACAAACATAAGTATGCAAACAAGCTTGCTTACTATCCCTCCTTCCACCCTTACAGCTGGGACGAAGACTCCTGTTGAGTTTAGTATCACTTGCAATGTAATCTGGGTTGCTGTACGTTCTAATCACAGACTGGTGTTCGAAACAAGCTCTGTCTAGTTAAACAAACAAGGAAACCAATCTAGGAGCATGAAGTGAAACTGTTATAACACGACACTGATCAGAGTTCATTTTAATTTAACATTGTTTGGGTAAAATGTGTTAACCTGTCAATTTTTGTCCAAAGTGAAACAAAACTTGTCAGGAATTCTATTCCTAGTGCTGCAGAAGAAGGGGGCAGGGAGTGAGCCAGAGTTTTCAGTTGGTCTTATTCCAAACTGTGAGTATAGTGTTAACTCCTTGCTTAGCGTGCTATGGGAAACAGGTCACTGTCTTAAATGATGATTACTCTCTAGTAAGCATACTGAATATTTGTCTGATGCTCATCTTCAGAGTGATTGCTTGGTACAAATAAAAGCAGAAACTTGTTCCCAGCGCTAATTTACTTATCTGCCAAAGCATATCATAAAATTAAAGACATTAATAATTTTGTGCTTTATCTTATTAGAGCCTACATTAAATGTAGGTTTAGAAACATCTTACACTGATAAAATGAAACCTGTATAAACATTAATTTCTCACACTAAAGTCACATGTCTGTCCATATTAGCAATATAGAAGGGAGGGAGCGAGGGAGGGAGGTGAGTGGTGCTCATCTTTTATACTTTCTTTAGTTCAGAGACAGATTTCTGCAAATTTATAATTTGGTGGTTGTTTCCTGCCTGCATCCAATCTTGAAACTCTTCTGCTTAGGCACTATAAAAATGTCTCCTGCACATTTTTCAGTGCATTGTGCCTGACAGTTCTGTCAGTGACCCCATAAGCTACGGATCATCAGAAAATGAGTGCTTTAGCCTGCTTAGCAGAAATGTCCCTGCAGGGATGAACAAATCCTGAGTGCTATGGTGTACACCAGATGAACCCACAGTAATGAAAACAAGTTACTCTGATACTTGCATTTTATTCATAAGCACAAAAGGAAGCAAGCCAGACTGACCAAAACATAAGTTCAGAGATACAACAGCATAGTTCTTTAAAAAGCATATATGTTTCCCATTTAAATCAGAGCTGTGTTAGAGAGGCACTCAACTGAGAAACAACGTATTCATATTTTTTCATGCAAGCAGTCCCATTAAAAGTCCTGAATGTTATACAGGTTGAAAATGGGCATGTGATGAATTCAACTATCCTATGAACCTTTGTTTAAGATTACTTGGTCATAGACCTAAGAAGAATAATAGACATTCTTCCTGATCTTTGCCTAATGCATCTGCGGCTTTCCTCCATTATTACAGACTGAAGAAATAGATAATAATTGTAGAACTTATTCACAGGCAACTTCTTTTACACACAATCAACAATTCCCCACACATGTATGCTTATAATAAAATGTTACAATGTTCCTGCAACTTGTAACATAAGAGAGATTTGTCTAAATGACTACAGTTATATCCATGTATTTCTCTGCAGAATTTTAGGGACAAGCATAGCCAAGAAGAGCTCTTGGTTATTCCCAAGTAAGAAAATGCCTTTTTGAGCAACAGGTCATTCATTATTCATAGTAATGATTCTACTTAACTGAAGAAACATTTGATTCAGGTCTTTGAAGTGAGGCTTGCCCTCTATGATGAGGATTCTTTCAACCGCTGTTTATGTCAGGAAACTGCTAAAAAGAAACTTAAGAATTCCTGCTCAAACAGATTTTTGAAGCCAAAGCACAGTGCACACGGGGGGGGGGGGTTGAGGGTGGGTTGGAAAATAAAATTAGTCCATTGAAAACAAAGAGTTATGGGATGCAACAATGTTCTGCAATTGCACTATGCATAACTTAGAGCAATACACACATTAACACCATGGAAATAACATTTACTGGCTTGGCTTGCATTCCTTCACTCTTTGGGACTGAATGTTAGAGAATGGTCTACACAATTACTTTAACTCTTAATAAAGGAGAAACGATTTTTCAGCCAATGTTATTGACTGCAAAATTATGGAGTGGTAGTAGATCTATCCAACAGTACTAGAAGTCAATCTGCATTTTAAACTATACTTTTCTTCTGGGAAATACTACGCTCCATAGGTAGATGTAGTCAAGTGTACCCTAAAATATACTTCAGCAATTTTATTTATATTTATGATATTTCAATACTGCTGGCTGCTATAAATCACAATAGATTAAAAGAAAAAAAAAGGTTCAGTTGAAAAGTGTTTATAAAGGTACAACAGTGCCTTTTGAGATAGTTGTTATTAGGAAAAGTTCTTATCCTATTGTAAAAGTTTACAGTAGAATGCTTAACATTCATTTCATAATCCAGAATATATTTATAAGTCATGAGCAGTTTCAAAAGCAGTTGTCCTTATCATGTCTCACAAGGCAGATGTGTACCCCAAAACATGATAAGATGGTGGGGGGAGAGGTCAACTCCCTAAGAGATAAATAAGCCTTTAGACTGGCTGTCCTCTAGGCTGTCCTCCTCTTACTCACAGTCCTTTCTTCTCATTCCTCACAGTTCTCTCCATTCTGTAGACTTTCATAGCCTTGGCCTATAGCCCACTTTCTCCCCTTAAGCAAAAAAAGATTTAATGCCCATGATGGTATTCCTTTTTGCACACTCTGTCCTTGGCCCTCACATTGTTCAATCTCCTCCCCGTTTTTAGCTATCTGTGCCTTTTGTACTCTGGCCCCTCTTTTCTGCAGCCAACTGTCTTCTCAGTGTGTCTGGCTTGCCTGGCAACTTGTGACAAACCACATGTCCAGGCAAATTCTTTTCATAGAATCATAATGTTGGAAGAGGTCTCAAGGGCCATCTCGTCCAAGCTCCTGCTCAATGCAGGATGTTCAACTAAAGCATCCCCAGAGGGTTGTTGTCCAGCCTCTTTTTAAAGATGGCCAGAGACGAAGACCCCACCACATATCCAGGCAATTGGTTCCATTGCCAAACTGCTCTTATTGTCAAATAGTTTCTTCTAATGTTCAGTTGAAACCTACCCTCCTGTAACTGCAAAACATTAGATCTGGTCCTAGCCCCAGGGGGCAGGACAGCCCATGAGCTATTTAAACAACCCTGTGACAGCCCTTGAGATATTTAAAAAGTTCAATCCTGTCATCCCTCAGTCTTCCTTTCACAGGGCTGAACATGCCCAGCTTCTTCAACCTCTCCTCATAGGTTTTGTTCTCCATGCCTCTTATCATACTCATTCAACTTCTCTGAACCCATTCAAACTTGTCTCTACCATTCTTAAATGAGGTGCCCAAAACTGAACACAGTACTCCAAATGAGGCCTGATCAGCACAAAATATAGTGGGATTATTACTTCCGTCAACTTGGAGACCACACTTCAATGAATGCAGGCTAAGCTACCATTCACTGTTTTTGATGCAGCATCACACCGCTACCTCATATTCAGCTTATGATCAACAATAACCCCAATGCCTTTTTCATATGTAGTACTTCTGAGCCATGTATCCCCCATCCAATACCTGTGCATTTGGTTTTTGAGGCTCAGATGTAGAATTTTGCATTTATCTCTATTAAATTGAGTTTTATTAATTTATGTCCAATTTTCTAGTCTAGCTAGGACTTTATGATCTTATCTCCCAATGTGTTAGCCACCCCTCCCAGGTGTGTGTCATCTGCAAAATCCCAGGTTTTTGTCATCTGCAAAATTCCTTCCACTCAATCATCTAAGTCACTGATAAAAACATTGAAGAGTAATGGCCTAGGATAGAAACCTAAGGCACTCCACTTGAAACCTCCTTCCACTCTGAAGTGTAACCATTGATGATGATTCTTTGAGCATGGTTTTCCAACCAGTTATGGATTCATCTGACAGTGTTCCCATCTATTCTATATTTAATTAGTTTTCTAATCAAAACATTATGGGGGACCTTATCAAATGCTTTGCAGAAATCCAGGCAAATGGCACCCACAGCATTCCCACCACATACTAAACGAGTGATCTGATTGAAAAAAGATATAAGATTAATTTGGCAGGATTTGTTCTTGACAAACCCAGGTAAGCTCCTATTGATCAATGCATTGTCATCAAGAAACTTGCACACAGACTCCTCTATCATCTGTTCGAATATTCTTCTTGGTATTAAGGTTAGGCTGACTGGTCTGTAGTCTCTTAGATCTTCTTTTTTTTTTACTTTTTTGATGAGTGGGACAATATTTGCCTTTCTTCAGTCCTTTGACACCATACCTGTTTTCCAAGAGTTTTCAAAAATGATGGCAAAGGGTTCAGAGAGTACTGAATTATTTTACCACTCTGAGATGCAGATTGTCTTGTCCTGCAGATTTGAATTTGTTTAGATTAGCTAGGTGATTCCTAACTCCCTATCAATCTTGCTTTGCCATCCAGACCCCTCGCCAAGGTCTCTACCACTGCATGGAAGGACATGGTTATCTTCTGGGGGAAAAAACTGAAGCAAAATAGGTATTGAGTAGTTGTGCCTTTTCATTGTGATCTGCTGTATTTTGCCGTCCTTATTGACCAGTGGTCCCACTGTCTCTTTGGTCATTCTCTTGCCTTGGACGAATCTGAAATAAAAAAAAAAACTTTTTTGTTGCTCCTTGCTTGCCTTGCCAGTCTCAGCTCATTTTGTGCTTTGGCTTCCCTTATACTATTCTTGCAAGCTTGGACTACACACCTGTACTCTTCCTTGGTGATTTGTCCTTCCTTCCATTTATATACATACTCCTTTCTTTTCACTTGCTCATGGAGTGTGCTGTGTAGATTCTGACCATTTTTTTTCTTCCACAAGATTATTTGTGACTGTGTTTTATGCAACTCCTTCTTCATGAACTCCCATCCTTGCTGAGTGTGTTTTAACTTTAGCATGTCTAGCCATGGGATTCTACCCAGCAATTCCCTAAACTTGTTAAAATCAGCTTAACTAAAATCCAAGGTCTGTGTTTGACTATATTCTGATACTGAGACAGCTAGAAGTTGCACTGACGTCTTCACAGAGAATGGAAGATGAGAAAATGCTGGCAGGGTATGGTAGTTCCTGATACCCACACATATGCAAACGTGTCCTGCTTCCCCTGGATTATATCTCATCTTCATCCCAGTACTACATCTTTTCTCTCCCCCTACTCTTTCTACTTTTTTACTGGACTTTCATCTCTCTCTATGCTGGAACCTCCTGACCATTCACAGATGCTAGGAACAGAAATCTCTAATCTCTCCCTGTACTTTTTCTCCATCTCCCACCTCTTTTTGTTTCTTGATAAGCTTTCTCTCTCTCCACTCCAGTGCTAACACAACATTCCCCTCTGCTAACGTCCTCCATAGTATCCCCATTATGGATGGCTAGTAGTTAGACTGACATCTTCACACACAGACATTATTACAGATATACACACATATTTATCCTGGGTTGGATCCAAACTTCACCTTCTATAAGCAGAAGGGTCCTTTAAGGACACACAAAACTTTTGAGCCACGGGATGTATCCAGCTGGTGAAAGAAGAGAAGGTGTCTATTTTCCTCACTCACTTGGTAATCTCCAGTGTCATCTCCTTTACTGTTCTAGAAAGTCTCTCAGACCCAACTTTCCAGAGCAGGTTTTTAGAAAATGCAATATGCAATAGGGAAAACTGGCAAAATCAACCTTCTGCTTCCTGACCTAATTTTTAACCTGCAGTGTAGTTTGAGTGAAGAGATCCTTTGGGAGATGCTTCCATGGATAGTAGTAAAGCCTGGGTCCAATTCTTTAAGAATTTGTCATAACTGAAGAACCCATTCAGTGCCACAAGCTGATTCTCCTTCTCTTTCTGGGGGACTGTTGCCTGAAGAACAAAATTTTGTGGATAATTTTGAGTGGTTCTTTGGATCCTAGAATTTATTACCTGCAAGTGACTCTTCAGAGAGCTTCTTTTCCCCTTTTCTTTCACTTGAAAAGTAATTCAAACAGAAATAATTTTATGAAAATAACAATTTTACAAATAAGGACCTTCAGTAACAAGGTTACCAAATGATAAAAAGAGATGAAAAGGCCAGCTTGAGTAGCATGTTTTCCCATTATTATTTAACCATCTGCTGACTGGTAATAATTAGTTTCCCTACCAATAGTTTTATGATACAGGTAATAATTAAGAACTGGCATGTACTATTTCCTCAATAATAACTATAGTCAAGCAAGGTCATTTGTCTTTGTTTAAAAAATACAGCTCTACTGGTTGAGGGCATCAAGGAGAAGTGGATGACTATAGTACAGCTGTTGATGACTGAATAACCTCTTAATAGGTTTATGGGGCAAAACACCACCAACAGAGCTTCCAGCATTGCATAAATGTTCGAGCTGAATTTGGTAAACCTGTTTGCTTGTCTGTAAGAATTTTGTACGGCACTGAGTCCCAATCCAGCCAGTGTAAGAGAAAGCTTTGTTTTTAGCACTGTTTTACACATTCAGCCACAGTTCCCCAGCAACAGTTACCTGTATTAAATGGCCACAGAAGCACAGTATACAGGTTCTTTAAGAACCCCTTAAATTACCTCATGTAAATCTTTCTCAAGTGTAATGACATGCTAACATGCAAGTTTGAAAAAAAATAAAAAGGGTGGCTGTAGTGTAAACTTCATACTCTCAGTGGGCCATGAAAAAAGGTTGATGCCTTTTTAAGTGGCATCTAATTTCACAGAGTTAAACCTTTCCAGTAAAATATTGCTTCATGTGAGACAGTAATACCAACGTCTGCATGGCCCTCTGAGAAAGCTGAAATTTAAGATAAGCCAAAGCTTTTGCTACTTGAATCACTGGTGGTAGCAAACCACATTTTAAACAAAGGTTGAATTCAGTGTTTAAAAATGTGAGCCACAGGCAATAAATTAGGTAAAAGAAAAAGACATAATCCCACGGGAATTCATGATGTACCGCAGACTTGCCATGCTTTTAAAAAGGCAGGGGGTTATCAGAAGAAAAGCTGTTTACGTCCTTACAACATTTTGAAGAAAATCCTAGGCAACTTAAGCAAGACATTTCCCAAGGAGATAATATACACTGCTGAAAGGAAGAGACACATGCAGCAGTGCACTTAAAATTCCCATGAGGTTTCACTGTAGAGGTCAATCATACATGCACCAGGAAGGGAAACTCTACTTTTTTGTCCTGCAGGTTTCATTTGTTTTCAGAGAAGCTTTTCTGAATTTGTATATGGCTTGTACTTCAGTCTAGATCTGAATATAATTAACATGGAATAGCACCAAGGTAGATAGAGAGAGGAGGTTTTTGAGGCCAGCTGGAAAGTCCTGTTTCTCCTTCAGCACAATCAATGACTTACATGATAGTAGTTATCTAAGTAAACTAAATGAAAATGGAGGTTCATGGTCTGAAATGCCACTGCATATAAGGCATTCATGACAATAATATGCACCTCTAGCTCTTTAATTGCTCAGAAGCCAAGTTGCCCATATATATCCTTCTTTTCTGTAGTCCCCTGGACTAAAAGTCAGTGCAACAGTGGAGTAAGACTGAAAGAACCATGTACAAATCCCTGCAGACATCACCTTTAAATGGTTACCCTTTTTTAGCCTAACCTATTTCACAGGGTTGTTGTATAAAAGAAGGTGGGCAGTCTTAAAACACAGAAGAGACAATCAAAATAAACTGCCCTATGCTAGCATCTAGTGATAACATAACTAACTACTAACTTACCCACAACCTATCACAAACTTCACCATTCTCTTTGGCTAAACACATTTCTCAGGATTACTAACTCTCTGATCCATTTTTCTCTCAACAGGATAAGGGTGGGATTGAAGCAACTTTCCAGATGTTGAACTGCAATTCCAAGCATTTCTCACCATTGGCTGTGTTGGTTAGGGCTCCTGAGATTTGCAACTGAACATCTTGATGGCCACATCATTACTACCTATGCTTTAGGACAGTGGTTCCAAACTATTTCGGGCTGCCACCGCCTTGGTCCCAGGTCACATCCTTAGTGCCCCTCCTACAAACACATACCTCATTCTTGGAATTAGGTCTACTACAAATTCAAAACAACTAATCTAACATTGTAAAAAGTCAGGCCAATCACAATAAAATACAGCAGAAAAGAACATAAGGAAAGCAAAGTAATTATACTGGGAAAAGTACATGATACAATAATAGAAGTACAAATGTGAAACTAAAAAATCAAATACTTAAGAACTATCTAACATTAGAAGTTACAGTTAAGGTCAGTTCTAATGAATATGGATCCACACTCTGGATTTCCTTGTGGACAATATACGGACCACATTGATGACATCACAGTACAGCCTTCCAGTTTAAACATAGGGAGTTGAACTGGGTGGTATACAAATCTAAGCATCGACCGCCACTTAGTAATACTAATGATTTTACTTCTTCGCTATTATTATGCCAAGCAATGCTTGGATACTTTTGATAATATGTTCATCATTTAACTCAGAGACAGAAAAAGAAGTGTAAATATAGCCTCTCTGACGCAAAAGTTGAAAGAGGCTGTGTTTACATTCTACAAAACATTTTGAACAAATAAAAATAATGTAAAAACTAATGTAAAAAACAAGCAAACCACCACAAAATATGCCAGAAAAACAAAAGATGTTGTAGGATACTGCTTTATTATCAAGGCGGGTGTTACAACTAACCAAAAAATAGTCCAAATCACAGTCTTAGCACAGCAAGACTTCCACACTCTTTGCCATCCCTCCATCAATACCACCTGGTCACATCTTTATTATATGATAATATAAATGTACGCTAAAAGACTGAAGATACAATGCTTATAAATCTAGGCCCTTGAAGACAGCCCACCATGCTTATGGTGGGCCTTTCTTGTATGTGAGCTCGGCATTTTCAGATTCAACCAACTGCAGACCAAAAATAATAATTAAAAAAATATAATACTAAAAAAAAATCCCAAACTGCAGTAATAAAAAAAATAAAAAAATAAAAAAAGCAATGTAGTACATCTTGTCTCTCCCCCATCTTGCCCAGTGGCTTCACAAGAGGACCATGGCAGAAGCTGTTCTTCAGTGCTCCCCTCCTGAGGGTAAAGAAGCTGCTGAGGCAGGGAGGGAGAAAGACTGAGAAAGGAAGACTAGTCAGGTCTGGAAGGAAACCTGGGGATGTTTTGCAGGATGCACGGGTGGTGCAAGAGACTGAGTAGCAAGGGAGAATATGAGGAGAAACCTGGTTGTTGAGGTGGGAAGGGAAAATGGGCTTGCTTAGGCAGCAGTGACTGCCTTTGCAGGGCAACATGGGTTGGTGATGGAAGATATCAGCTGTTAAGGGAGAGTGAAAAGGAGGGGAGATGAATTGTCAGACTGGGGAGGGAAACCTGGGGCTTATATGTGGCAGTAGCTTTTGTGGGGTGGAGGAGGGTGGGGTGGAGGATTGGGTGGCACTTGAGTTCTCTTCTTTTCCCCTTTACATAAAGGACTTGATCATCTGCATTCTGTGGTATCTGCACAAGGTCCTGAAACCAATCCCTTGCAGATTCCAGAGCCCTCTTTCCGTACTTGATTCTGATGCCACCCTGCTGCCCCCATCACCCTCTTTTTCCTTACCACCCTTCTGGATTTTTCCACTGCCCCCAGGAGGGCAGTACCATCCACTTTTGGAATGACTGCTCTAGGATTTTAGATCACCAAATTTTCATGCCAAGTGTTTCCTCCCCCCAAAAGCTGCCATTGCAACATCAGTATGTGAACTTCTTAAACTGCTGCAGTCTTAAAGAAAATATATCTACTTAACATGAATAGCAAATTGCCCATGTGGGTTACAGCCAGTCCATTTATTACATTTAATTTAAGGAGGAGAAGCAACAAAAGGCAATGAACTGGTTATGGTTCCTTCTGCTTTTAATGTCTGACAGAGACCTACTACAGTTTTCTCTACCTGTTCATGACAGACTGTTCAGAATTCTCAGACAGAGTTGGGCTGTCCTTAAGTGATAAGATGACTTGAAGATGACTCTCTGAAAGTGTGAATTGATTCTTTGTTATCCCAAGATATTGCATTTTAAAATTCTGTATCATAGTCTAAAAAAATGTTTTCATATGAATATTTTAATACTACAGTTATTCCTACACATAGCAATGTTGGTCCATAATGTTCACAGCTTTACAGATGGAGGAATTCATGCAGAAAGCAGCCCCAGGGCCACCCACTGAGTCCATGCCTGAGCTGGGATTTGAAACGAGATTTCCCAGGTCCAAGTTTAACAAACGATTCACTGGACCACACTGGCTTTCAGATCCAGATGCAGTATGAGTCATGACCCTGCAAAATAGACTGACACTTCTTTGCCATAGCTAGTATAAACTAATCATGTATATTTTTTAGCACTGAAGAGGAGTTCCCCTTTTTGATGCAAAAGCAACGTTCCATCACTCGCCTTTCTAAGGCTCCTGTTTTATTAAGAAAGTGATATGAAGGAACAATGCCAGTTCTACAGTCTCAAAAAGCTTCACTGCTTACAAAGCTTTTCCACAATACACTTTTAGCCCATTTCTAGGACGTCAGTCTCTAGCACTACGCTATTCTTTTATACTCCTCTGATGAGATATCATTTGATGTATTTGTACAATTTTTTAGACAAATGGAAGACAAAGCAACCATCCTATTGCTGCACAATTTTGAGTGCAATAATAAAATCTCACTAACTCTAATCTGAAGTAAATACAAGGGGGGAAAATCCTCATTTATTCATCTGTAGGAATAAAGATGTATTCTCATAAAAGCCCTTCTGAAACACATTACAGAATAGCAGTCTTCATTACAGGATGGCAATCTAATATGATTTGCAGCAGTTTGTTGTGGTGTTGTGTCTTCAAGTCATTTCCGACTTAGGGGAACCCTAAGGCAGACCTATTATGGGATTTTCTTGGTAGAATTTGTTCAGAAGGGGTTTGCCCTTGCCTTCCTCTGAGGATGCGAGAGCATGACTTGCCCATAGTCACCCAGTGGGTATCCATGGCCAAGCAGGACTTGAACTCTGGTCTCCAGAGTCCTAGTCCAAAGCTTAAACTACTGTACTACACAGACTCTCATCTGCAGCACCACCTCCTATTTAATCTAAGACATATCTTTTTGTTATTTATTAGTTCCTATATCTTCACAAGCAGTCTATAACTTGTCCAGTGCTGTAAATTACGGCGAGAATCTGAGAACTAGTTTTCAACTTATTCTGAAAAACTGGTTTTTGCCATGAGTGCCAGCTCTCTGTAGAAGTGTCCCATGTTGGGACAAAGGCAGAATATGCATAAAATAAATGAATAAATATCTCTGCATGTGCACACATATCATCTGGAAGGGATTTTGAAAAGCAACAACTGTACAAAAAGGACTATCTTCCAAGAGATAATCCAGAGACAGCAGGTTTATGCACTATCAAGCTGCTAAATCAAAATCGCTTCAGTGATATCTAAGTTGCCTTAGATATCCAAGCTGGATTTCAACCCAAGAACTAAGCCTGACAACTTATATTATAAAGATGGCAAAATACTTACATCAAACCCATCATAATTTTATTTGTTTCTATTTACCCCAGTCACTTTCACATTACTATTTTGGTATAAACTTAACATTGCTGTTCAACATGTCCACCATGTGCAGATATCCTAAACTGAATCCTGTCTCTGCAAAAAAAAATGTTTTGACTTCAACTCAGTGTTTTAGTTACATCTACGACTATTGAAGACTAAATGTAAATGACAAGTGGTTACCTTTAAAGATTATTAAGGTTAAAATTATAAATATGACTAAGCCTGGGCCCAGCCAATTCAAACCAATAAAACATTAGGGATAAACCCAATCTTCAGATACATCCAAAGTATTACCAACTGCATAAGCATCAAGGGAAGCTCAACAACATTTGGATGCAGGTAACATAAGCTAGCCACTGGTCATATATTCTCTTGTCCCTTCCAAAGCATCTTGATTCTTACTATAAAAACAGCCAAGAGAAAAATCAGAATTATAAATTACTTGGACTACTTTTAACAACAGAAGAAATAAGTTTAGAAAACAAATACATCTAAAAAAACTATCCTAGGATTATTCAAAGAAATACAATTTTGGTAAAATTTGGTCTGACAACTAAACCAGTATAATGCAGAATCATATTAGAAGCATATCTTTCTTTATGATCTAAAAGTAGGAAAAGAAGCATTAATAACAATATTTGTGCATTCACAGATAACAACTTCTTTACCTCCAGCTATTGACAAAAGGACAAGAGACAACTGAGTTTGATTGCAGGTAGTTAGTATTTAGCTAGTTGTCTGGAAAATCTATCCAAACATGCAGTTTCTACAAAGTGTTTGTGACAAAACAACTGGGTAAGCTGAAAAATTAGCAAATATGTTTAGTGAAATAAATCCTATTTAATTCAACGGGATCAGTAAATGGGTTTAGGACTTCAGTTTAAACTTACAGATCTATGCACACTGTTATGTGGGAGCCCTGAGATGCAGAAAAAGTAGAAAATTACTTTTGAATAACTATGTATATTGCATGTATAATATACAAATGTCAATCAATGTACATGTGAAATAACTCTTACTTTTCCTTGGATGAATTCTGGGCCTCATACAATGCCACCTTTGGTTCTGTACTTGCAGTATTCTGTACACGTTGTCTTCTCTTTCTGCTTGGAGCAACATCAGTAATATCTGGACTGCTAAGTAAAGAGTCTCTTCTGGGTTTAACTGTGACAGTAAAGGCAGAGAAAAAACAACAATGAAAAACAAATCACCACTCGTGGTAATGTTCCAAAAGTACCTGGAAGCTATACTGCTAATAAGTTTGTCAGGGAATATGAACAGCAAAAAATACAAGAAAATGCAACCACAATAAGTACTAAAAAGTTATTCTCACAGCTTTCTGTCCTTCTATATGACTTTTATTTCTTTTCTGAACTTTTCCCCATATTTACTAGAGCATATTATCTCTTCTTTCTTCATCTAGTGACAAATGTCCAAATTCTGCCATACCTCCTAATCTGAATGAATCTGGTTGTGTACTGACTCAGGAATAACATTTGTGTGGTAGTTACAAAAAGTCTGGGAGCATTTTAGGCTCTAGAATTCTAGAGTATGTGAAAACATATCCCTCTGCTAATAGTAGCTCTACCCACTTGCTTAAATTCTTTGTTGGATATGTTTTTTCTTAAAACAATATCAGAGAATACAGGCTACAACTTGAAGAGATCAAAGTTTGTAAGAGAAGACAGGAAATTCATTTTCCAGATTTGCCTGCCTTGTTTTGCAAAGCAGCTGCACAGTGGATAATGCCATTTTTATTTCTCCCTTGGTGCAAATCTTTAAGCAGGTTAGCTTTTTTTCCCCATTACTACTTCATGAATTGGACCACTCAATTGGACCTGTATTTATATTAATGTATAAAGATTAATTCAATATTTCAATGGCAGAAAGTATAATTCTATTCCAAAATAGGGCATAGACATCTCAAAGGGACTCACCCCTAAATATATAAACACAGGATTAATACTTTAAGTGTTGCTCTATCACAATGCAGTCCTACATAGAAAGACGTATTTCTACTTATTTCAATTTGGCAAAAGACAACCTACTGAAAATTTGGGAAGTTTACATGAAACAATGTAAACCCTATTAGAAAAAAGGTTAAGGATTTTTATAACTTGAATAGATATAATAATTTTGGTAATAATAAATGTATTTTAAAAATTATTTTTCTAGTATTACATATTAACCTGCCTCAATCTTTGTTTTATAATTTAGGTAGTCTGAAGGTATTTGAAGGCAATCTGCACTAGCATATTGCTGTACTAAGCTGAAAAACTGATGATCTTAAACATATGGGGATCCAGATCCATGAATACAAAACGAACAGGGCAGTTAGTTTATGCAGCCTAGACAGATCACCCAAATAAATCAAACATCTCACATTGCTAGCTTGGAATATTAATAATACTCATTCACTGCCTTATCAAATTTTGCAAAGGCATGAGTATCAAAGACTTGGCAAATCAGAGATTTTTACAGATGCTGATAAGTTTTATACTTCCAAACCACTCAACAATGGCATGGATCCAAAGAGCCCCTCCTTCTCTCAAGAGTGTATGCATGTGAATTCCACCAACTCCCCTCTCACAACAGATTCAAACTTTAAGCCATCAAATACTACTCAAGAGTGTTCCCCATTTGTCATGAGCAGCTGCAGAAGCAGAACATGAGAAGCTGGGGGGGGGATCTGTATTTTTTGTGCAGAATGCTTTGGATCAAGGCCTGTATTTCCCATTTTTAAAATGTTGATTGGTAGATATATATTGTCCTACAATGTTTGATAGAATTGTTGGTCTGCCAAGCTGTATTTCAAAGTATCTTCCAGAAGATCTTAGTTAAATCAGGGAAGCACATACAGAAAGATGTATTAGATTTGCTAACTGAAAAACGTATTACTTTTTATAGCCAGTAATAATCATGCTCTAAAATGTTTTTTCAAATAAACAAATATTTCATGTTGAGAAATCACTGCCTTCCCAAATGAATGCATGCTTCCATTAAGTGGTTCCCTTTCAGGAAACTTCCACTAGAAAACTAGTTTATACAAACTGTCATATACACAGGGAATTCAGGAAGTAGTGGAGAAAGATATCAGATTCCATTTGGAGAAGTAAATTAATTTATTCAGTCTTAATTTTAGTGCTATGATTACATGTGATATTTCGGCTAAGCACCAAAGTCAGCTACAGTGGCCAATTCCTACAGTGAAAAAGAAGTAAGTGGAGAAAGATGTGAAAATAATGCTCAGATAACACGAGACCAGCATAAGGCTATTTAGAGAACTACACCAAGACCTGAAAATAGCAACATTTGCTTATAGTTTTAGGACAGTTTTTCAGGCTACTTTGCATATGCTATCTCAGCAACTTTGACAAATCAGGTCATTCACTGCTTTTTTCTGTTTGCACTGTAATGTTTGCTTTGTTCTATTTTGCAATGACATAAAGATGAAATATTATTGAAAGGACAATTACATTATTTTGCCATTGGGTTATATCAGAAGAAGAAACTCCTATTTGAGACTTCAGATAACTAAGTGAACATGCAAAGCAGAATACTCTGTGAAAGCACAGGTTTCTGGCTTACGCAGAAGTTTCCGTATGTCACTTGAGAGCCCACCTCTGCAGATGACTGTATGGCACATATCAAGAGGAGGTGCCATTTTGTGTGTGTGTGTGTGTGTGTGCGCGTGTGTGCGTGCACGTATGTGTGTGTGTGTGTTTTCAAGTTGATTTATGGTGACCCTATGCATTTTGCATAGGATTTATTTAGGAGAGGAATAATTAGAGTCAGTTTTGCCAGTTCCTTCCTCTGAAATATAGTCTACAGAACCTGGTATTTGTTGAGAGTCTCCCATCCAACTATTAACCAGAACTGGCCCTCCTTAGCTTCCAAGATCAGACAGGATCTGGTGCCTTTATGGCATTCAGGCAAAAACAGGGGCTACATTACATGTCCAATTTTGAGAGTATGTGTGACTCAGTGCTGTCCCACTCCAAACTCATTTGTATAAAAAGAATGCCTGAATCAAGTTGAAGACTTCTTCTGGTGGAAGAATACCTTCACTGATATTCTTCCATCAAAGAAAACAACTCAGTATAGAAAGGAAATTTTGCATCAAAGCCAATTTTTCTAGATTTCTAGATAGCATAGTATGTAGATCCTACAGACAATGTGCAATCTTTGAATTTAATGCCTGAACATTAAATTATAAACATTTCATACAGTACATATAACTAATGCTTAATCTATTACATTTTATTCATTAGATACTTACTCAAAGCTTTATGAGAAAAACAGGTATTTAACCAATAATATTAATAACAGTGACATAAGCTGTCATCTTGTTAAAATGAAATATTTAAGATATAAAATGAAACCCCAAATTAAGGCTTCATCAAGAAAGAAAATGTAATGATGGGAGCTATAAAAATGTTTTGACTATGAACGGAGTTAGGGTCTGGTTTTACAATACAACAATGAACGCTTTATAATATACTTTGAAACCTCTGTGACATGGATTGCAGGTAAAAGCTCTATTACAAAGCTGGTGAAAGCCAGGGCATTAAAATTATGTTATCTGAAACTTCTTGCTCACATGTTAATCCCTCCTCCCAATTATTTTCTTTAAAATGCTAAGCAAAACTAGCAGTAACTAGCTATATTGAAACAAGAAATGTTTCTTATATGACAGAAAGTGAGAGTTAGGGAGATCCAGAGAGGGAGAAAAAAATCAAAAGTTCTTGAGTGACAGGTTGTTCATTACTATAATGTTCATTACTATATGTTCATATTGGTCAAAACTTAACACTTATCCAATAGTTTTCTAATTTATGAAGTCATTTTTTCCCATATATTCCCATTCTTGAAAAACTGTAGGAGGCTTATCTTTCTTGAGGGTTTTTTTCTGCAGTTTATTTTTTAATAAAATTATAACTCCTTCTCACACACTGATTGGAATGCTGTGTTTACGTGGCTCACTCCTCTTTGTGAGATCCAGTCCACAAAGTACTTAACAAACATTATTGCTCTAACCTATATTATATTATTTATAGTTATAGTTATAGCTGCTATATTTATGATGATTAAAATTGTTCCCTGGTATACACTTGGCTCTCCATATTCACTAGGGCACAGGACCATCACAAAAGTGAAAAATTCACAAATATTAAAATTTGTGTGGCTGTGGGAAGGAGGCTGAGGCATCGGTGCGGAGAGTTGGTGCCCAACATCTAAACGAGGTCAGAGACAGGAGATGGTTGGCATGATGGTCTTGTATTTCCTCACTCTTGCCTATCTCCTTCCTTGGGTATATGGAGAGCTTTGGGAGAGGGCCCGTGGTCCTGAGAAATCAGGCTTTGGGCTGTCCTTGGCTGGCCAGGCAGTGGCTGGTGGAGGAGGAGGATGACTCTCTGGTTGAGAATTCTAAATGCACCTCCCTAAACTACAAACCCTAGGATTCCATAAGATGTTGAAAGTGGAATAAGAGCACTGTAACAGTGCAGTGCAAAAAGGCCTGTTGTCTTACCTGCTACTTACTTGGATTGCTTTACTTGTGCAAACCTTTTTATTAATTGATTTGGTTTTGGTATTTATCTTGTTTTAAACTAAAATTGGAAAAGGCCTTGGGGGTGGCTTTGGTGAAATGAAAATAGAACTTTTCATTAAATAAAGCTATAATCCTATGCATATTTACTAACCTAGGAGCAATCAAATATAGCCTCCTTTAGACAAATATTTCTACACAGAAATATTATTTCCTGCTGAGTAAGTGATGTTTTCTGCACAGGAAATCCTGGAGTTGGATATTTATTCTGCATATAATTTGAATGTGGCTGATTTGCATAAAACAACGTTTTCTGCGCAGGAAAAGTTTTTCTGCATAAGAAATAATACTTTTGCATAGAAATATTATTTTCTGTATAAAAAATGCTTTTTTTGGTGCAACCACATCTGAATTTTGCATAGAGTAAGTAAGTTCTGAAATCTAAATAAGTTTCAAAAACTATGTGGTTTTCAAAGTGGGAAAAAGATTGCTAAAATTACTTGATGCTTCCATCAAGAGGAAACTTAGTGAAGGACTACATCCCTAGTTTTAACCCAGGTTTTTTTTCCCTGCAACAATGTGAATTCTTGAAATGTACACAGAGAAGAATGTATATAATGTGAGTAGAAGCGTATGATCAGAATACTATCCAAGTACTCTAATAAAGGACATTTTGCACAAAAAACTTTCTTCTCTCTCTTTCATTTATTTCTGCATAGAATAATTATCTAAAACACTTTTTTAAGATGTGTAAATATTGAGCAAGAAGTGTGCAGAGTTATTCATTTTGATCACAATAGGAAAAATCTGTGGAAAGTTCTTCTGCACTTCAGAAAAATGGGAAATGGATGGCACTGTCTTTAAAAGGTAGAATTACTGAAGAGAGCTAATCTTCAGACTAAGATGGAGAAAATATCAATATTCCTGCAAGAAACTGGACAAGCTCTCCAAGAGATGATAGCAAATGAAGCAACATTCCAAGAATCACAAGTCCCCAGTACTTTCTCCTGTCTAAAAGAAAACAAAGTGATGTTGCATCACCATTTGATTCCTTACTCAGAGAAGTTAACAGTAGAGAATTTATGCTGACATACTTATTCATTTACATGGTACTAGTCCACTCTATATCATAACAATATAGTAGTAGCATAATGTGTATTTAAACAGCAAAAATTAAGCCTGCCATCCCAAATTTCTCTCAATCTCCCTCGCTCCCTCTTAACATACATACACGCACACACTTAAACACAATGGGGAGAGAACTTCATGAGCATGCAGCAAGGATACTGTTTCCTCTGTGCATGTAAAATCCATGGACATGGTTAGAACCGCACAATCAACTTTGGTGCTGAAAGGGACTTCTCGTCTCATGCAACAATGTCTTCTTGTTTTTGATGGAGACACAGAAACAGGGAGACACAGAAACAGAGCAGAGTAAGAAATGAGTCCATAGCCAATAATACTGTTCACTGTTTACAAAACATCAGATCAGTTTTAGTAGCTCTTCAGAAGATGAAGCGTTTCTAATATTCCATTTGCAAGACGTTCCTTGTTTTATTTAATGGACTGTCCATTTGCCAAGGTGAGAAGCATTCCCTTTATGCATATTCCTATTTAGCCCACAAGCAGCTGTTTCCATGAGCTCTTTGACCCCCACCCCCTTCTGCTTAAGAAAAGTCATACTGGCTTGGTTAGTACAGTTAGTTTTGCCAGTCAGCCTAAGTCCAGCTGAGGTGTGTGATTAGAAGGTCAAATATCAAGCTTTGGGAGGTCATGCCCTGATGCTACTAAGGATTCTCATCCAAGGAGCTGATTTGTGCTTTGTTGCTAACTCACACTGCTGCCTATTTAGTCTCATTTCAAGACTCTTATTTCAGCTTCACCAAAAAAGAAAATAAGCAGGTCCCAGTGATTTACTCTTCCATTGGCTCTTTACTACCAGAACACCTGCTATTTTCTCCAAACTTATTATTTCTTGTAACAGAACTGTGTTGATTCAGCTACTCAAAGACATCAAAAGACAATAAAACAAATACCACTGTAACAGGAACCATATTCCACTTCTCTTACATAACATAAATTGCCAACCTAACATAAAAGCAATTGGGCTTTGTATTTTCTCTGACAACTGTGCTTGACAATTTTTGAACTTCATTTAAAAGTAATGGCTTATGAGGATATGCTGCCACAAACTAAGTTCTTTTTGTTCTTTTGACAGTATTGACTATAGTTGAGCATGAAGGCAGCTTAAGAAGAAGAACAATGATATGTCACTGGATAGTGTAAGAACAGGTTGCTTACCTGTAACTGTGGTTCTTCAAGTGGTCTTCTGTGAACTCACACCAATTAGGGTTTTGCGCCTGCACAGAACAGCATTCGGAACCTTCTAGAAATCCAAAAGTAGGCGTTTTGACCATTGAACCTCTCCCCCATCCTCTGGGGTATAAAAGCCCCCTCCTGCTCCAACGGTCAGTTCCACTTCACTGCTATAGCAGCATTAATGGAACCAACACATTAGCAGGACATAGAGAGAGGAGGATGGGAGGGTTTGTGTGAGTTCACAGAAGACCACTCGAAGAACCAATTACAGGTAAGCAACCTGTTCTTCTTCTTCTTCACGGTCTCTGTGACTCACACAATTGGGAGACTAGCAAGCTATTATTACAAGGATGGTGGGATGTCATGCTGAAAACCAACTCCACCTGAACTCAACATCAAAAATCATCCTCATACCAGATGACTGCAACAAAGAGAACATGTTTATTTTGTGAAAATTAGCTACCTGTGAGGAAGATATATTAATTAATAGCAGACAATAAAACTGCCCTTCCAAACTTAGTGTCTCTTTTTTCTCTATTATCAATTCTATAATAAGATATAAAGGTTATCGATTGTGACCAAGTAGCTGCTTTGCATATATCATCCAGCGGAACCCCCTGAAGAAAAGCACTGGAAGCAGCCAATGCTCTAGTCTAATGGCTTCTAACCCCTTCAGGTAGTTTTTTTCTTACAAGGTCATAAGTCAATTTAATAGTAGAAACAACTCACTTTGCTAACCTTTGGGATGAAACAGGCATCCCTTGCTTAGGTACAGAATAACAAACAAACAATGTAACTATCTATCTAAACAATGTAACCTTCTTTCCATATCAGACTCAGGATTCTGAAAACATGCAGGTAAAATGATATCCTGATTTAAGCGAAAAGACAACACAACTTTGGGCAAAAATGTGATATCTGGTTTAAGAACACCTTACTCTTATGAAATCGTAAATAAGGTGAATCAACCTTCAATGCACATAACTCACTAGCCCTTCTAGCTGATGTTATTGCCAATAAGAAAGCTGTTTTCCATGTTAATAGATGCAAATCACAGGTTGCCATAGGTTCAAAAGGTTTACCAATCAACCCCATTTACACAGTACTCAAATCCCAAGATGGTACAGGTGGTTTAACCGGAGGGGTGTAAATGTTTATAGCCTTGCAAGAACCTCTTAACCATAGGATTCCCAAAAATAGACATTTTACCATCCTGTTGACAGCGCCAAGAAAGAGCCGCCAAGTAGCATTTGATTGATGACAGTGTCAGTTCCTCTGCCGCCAATCTCAACAAAAAGTCAAGTACATTAACCACAGTATAACTTTGAACATCTACATCTACATCATTCGACTACTTAATAAATTTGTTCCATTTATAAGTATATGATTTAGATGTGGACGGCTTATGTGCCGCCATCAAAACCTTCTTCACAGCATCTGGTGAGTCATTCAATTTAACAGGTTCCACGCTGTTAGTCTCAAGGAGCAAACATCTGGATGGAACACTGTCCCCTTGTGGATGGAAATCAAGTCCGGCTTGCACGGCAACGCTCAATACTGTCGGTTGGCAATGCATTAGGTTTGCAAACACCAAGGTGTTATCAAGATCACGGTTGCCCGGTCGTGATGAATTTTGGATACCACCTTTGTGATCAGAGGAAAAGGTGGGAACGCATAAAGGATCGGTCACGACCAGCTGAACAGAAAAGCGTCTCCCAGGGACTCGACATCCTTCTTCATCCTTGAGCAATACAGTTTGCATTGTCTGTTCTCTCTGGATGCAAAGAGGACTATCTGAGGATAAGCCCAGTCCCAAAAGATATCAAGCAGAATCCCTCTGTCCATCCTCCACTCGTGGCATGCCAGAGGGATCCTGCTGAGCATGTTTGCCAACACATTCTCCTCTCCCACCAGGTGCACTTCTGAGGGGGTAATCTTCATTGACAGACGCCATTCCCACAACTGCAAAGTCAAATCGAGCAGTACCTGAGATCTTGTTCCACCCTGCTTGTTTATGTAATACATCACGGTCGTGTTGTCAGTAATGACCTATACAGAATTTCCCCGAAGGTAAAACTGGAAAGCCTTGAACGCCTTTATCACAGTCTTCAATTCCAACGCATTGATGTGTAACCTTTTCTCTGACTGATCCCATCGTCCTCTCACAGTCAGATTCTGCAAGTGCGCTCCCCAGTCTTCCAATGACGCATCCTTTGTTACTACCACACAAGGTTGGGGAGGTACAAACGGCATTCCTATCAACACACTGCGTGGTTCTATCCACCAAAGTAGAGACCGTAAGACCGGACTCGGAACTGTCAGAAACATGCTTTGTCGGTCTCGTAGTGGATTGAAGTTGTTTATAAACCACTTCTGCAAGGGACGCATTTTTAATTTTGCTAATGGAGTCACCATCGTTGTGGAAGCCATTAATCCCAATGCCACTTGAATTGTCTTTGCTCTGACTCTTCTGTGTTGCTGAATCACATTGTATACCTTCAGCATTTTTAACCATCTGTCCTCTGGTAAAAATGCTTTTTGTCGTGAAGAGTCTAGTATGGCTCTTATGAATTTGATCTTCTTTGACGGTATCAAAGTTGATTTTGTGTAGTTTATCATCAGTCCTAAATCTTGTAGACAACACACCATTGTGTTCGGATCTGTCAACAACTGACGTTTCGTAGGCGCCACTATTAACCAGTCGTCTATATACTAGAACACTACGATACCTTTTTTCCTCAAATGAGCAGCCACCACAGACATACATTTTGTAAATGCCCTTGGCGCTGTACATATACCAAAGGGTAGGACTCGAAAACAGTACCCCTGATTGCCTATAGCAAATGCTAGAAACTTCCTGTGCTCTGGTCTGATAGCGATATGGAAGTAAGCATCTTTGAGGTCTAGAGTAGCAAACCAGTTGTTTTGATGTAGCAACGGCATTATGGTGGAAAGAGTCACCATCTGGAATCTTTTTGGGGTTATAAAAAAATTCACCCCTCTCAGATCCAAAATGGGACGAAGGCCGCAGTCCTTTTTCGACACCAGAAAGCACCTTGATGTAAAACTTCTCTTGAGTTGCAGATTGGAGATTTTTTCTATGGCTCCTTTCAACAATAGAGTATCGATCCCTGGCTGTAGCTGTGGTGATGGTTTCGTGCGACAAACTCTCCCTATGTTGACGGTACCGAGGAAGGAGTCATCCATGATTCTTTTACAGTATGCAACAAATACGGTAGAGGAGCTATCATTGAAGTTGCAGGCGCCCTATCTTGAAGCTCCTGGAAAATAGGGTCTTTCAAGTCCTCTTTCTCCATATTAGTTGTGAGATTAAGAGAACAAGGCATCCTTAAAACAAGATCTGAAAAAGATCGAACATCATCTGTCAGAGAAATCCTCTCAGCATTTGATACAAGAGTAGAACAATGTCCGTCAGCACCTACGGAACAATTAAATGCCGACAAACTCGATACCGAGACCAATCTCTCCAACTGGGGAGCTACAGATCTGTCCCTCAATCTCTCTCTTGAGGCTCAGCAACCACCTCCTTATGGGTAGTGTCATGTCCACTCTCTCGCTCTTGTTGAGGTGCTACTTTCTCCACCTCCACTACCGAAACACTTCGACGTCAAGGCGACACAGAATGAGATCTTGACCTATAGTACTCAGAACTACAGTACCGAGGCTGAGAATCAGCGCAGTGTCGATAATGTCTATAATCATAGTACTCCTCAGGATAAGGTGAAACATCTCTTGAATCAACAGAAGCCTCATCTAGGTAACATTCATGGCATCTAGCAGGAGTTGCATGTCTGTAACGATGATACCTCACAGGTGATCTGCTTCTCGACCTTGACCTCCTACGAGAGAGACATGGAGGTGAGGGAGGTATCCTCCTACAGCATCTATAAGTCATCACATCATGCTGTGGACTTCTCTGCACAGAAATCAATTGCTCAGCATCTTGAGGCCGATCTTGAACTTGCAATCGTGACCCCACATTCACCAAAGGAGAAGAATCAACAATTTCTCCTTCTGACTCCATCCAGACCTCTTGTATCTCCAAAGGAAGGCCGAGTGCTTGCTCCAAATGTCTGGTAGGAGACGAGGACTCAAGCTCCATCTCCATGGTACGCTCAGATGTTACTGGCCTCATCGATATTGGGGAAGATGAAGCCACATTTCAATCCTTCCTTTTACATTTTTCTGAGGAAGCTTGATCCGAAGACTCCTTCAGTTTCCTCTTTTTATCCTTATCCTTCCTCTTTAACACAGAAAGAGAAGGTATAGTCTCAACATCAAACATTTTCTTTGCTGACTTCTCTGATTGTGACTCTCAAGATCGAGACGTCGATCTCGACCTCGGTGTTGACTTCAGCATCGACAAAGAAGTCAGTTGACGAGACGATGGAGTGGAAGATGTTTGAGCAATCCTGGGTTTAGTGGCCGATGTCTCTTCACAACTCGCAGGATCAGACAGAGACAACACTTGCTCCCAGAGCAAAGCTTTTAACCTGCTTGCTTTATTGTGTCTAGTCTGCAGAGTGAATTCCTGGCAGAATGTACAAGAATTCATGTGATGGCCTTCTCCCAGTCACAAAAGGCACTTTGAATGCCTGTCTCGATCAGGCATCCTGCCTTTACACACTGTACAGCACTTAAACACTTTGGTTGCCATACACCGCAACACTGCCAAATCCGAATCCAAAACAGTCTGTCATCAGTCCAGTAAATCCACGATTCAACAAGTCCAAAACGCCAAGAAAAAATCGTCGTCAACCGTACCAAAGTCAGAAAAAACTGTTTAGTCAAGACAAACACAAGCAAAAGGCTCCTTAGGTGCTGTTAACGCGGAGGAAAAAAAAAGAACTGACCGTTGGAGCAGGAGGGGGCTTTTATACCCTGGAGGATGCAGGAGGGGTTCAACGGTCAAAACACCTACTTTTGGATTTCTAGAAGGTTCCGAATGCTGTTCTGCATAGGCGCAAAACCCAATTGTGTGAGTCACAGAGACCATGATGAAGAAGTAAGGACTCCTCGGAAACCATTTCATTTAAATCTAAACCCCACAATACGGATCAGCACTAAAAAAAAAAAAACCACACACACACACACACACACACACACAGAAAAAAAAGGTCAGCTAGCATTATTGACCTTATTAAATAATACCGATATCTTCCCCATAATATCTAGTAGTACTTCTTGCATTGGGATAAGCCATTTTAATCTCCCAAATGCACTTTTTCTTAAAGAATATACTCAGAAGAAGACCTACAGTCAACAATGTAGCTATGTGGGGATGGAGAGACATAGCCCATCTGAAATAATTCTGCCCCCCCATGAAATTTTCCTTTAGTCCTCCAATTTCTAGAATTCCACAGAGAGAGACATTGGAAATCATTCACATATAGAACCAGATAACTTTTCTTGCCCCTTTTTTTGGATGTACAATTTACCCTTTATATTCGCTAGGGTTAAGAGTGCAGGACCCTTGTAAAAGTGGAAAAATCGCAAAAGGGGACTGAGGTATGGTGGCGAGAATAGGCATCCAAGGTCCAAACTAAGTCAGGGAAAAGACAGGGGGTAAGCATGGTGATCTTATACTTCCTCTCTCTCTCCAGCTACTTCCAGGGGTGTAGGGAGGCATCAGGAGAAGGTTTCTGGTTCTGAGAAATCAGGCTGCAAGCAATCCTTAGCTGGCCAGGCAGCAGTTGGTTGAGGAGCAGAAGGACTAGGGACAGGTTTTTAAAGGGCCATGCAGCCTGATTGGAGCTGCTTAGAGCAGAGGTTTCCAAACTTTTCATGTTGGTGACACACTTTTTAGACATGCATGATTTTGTGACACAGTAATTCAGTTTTACTAGCAAACCAGAGGTTAAATTAACCCCTGATAAGAGATTCAGACACATACATGCATTGTAATAACAAAATGTATGAGGATACAACAGATCTCATGAAACCATTTCATATATTTTTAAAAATATATGATTTATAAATAATAAGACACACTTCCAAGATGGTAGACAACACACCTACACACTTCAGGCAACACACTAACATGCCGCAGCACATCGTTTGGAAAGCCCTGGCCGAGAGGGAAGGCTCGCCTGGAAAAGAAGCACCTGAGGTTGGTGGGTAGCGGTTGGAGAAATCTGCAAATAATCAAATCTGCGAAAGTCAAACCTGCAAATGTGGAGGGCCGACTGTATTATTAAATTCTCAACTGAAGTTCTAACTTACAACAATACTAGAAATTTGGGGACATAAAGCAGTTATCATGAGGCAGCAGAATCCTGTTTAGGGGTAACAGCCTCGTTTTTCCTCTCCCCACAGTTAACTTGTGCTTGCAGTGAGATCCTCCTAAGTTCTCACATCCTGCAAAGTAGTAAACATATGAACAGACACTTGCTGGGATTAAAACTATCCTACCTAATCTATTGAGTTTTCCCACTGGATATTTTTTTCCTCCCATCCAATGTAATATAATGAAACAGCAAAAAGTATGGAAGGGTTTTTTTTGTTTTTATTTTGTTTTGATTTGATTTTTGGCTGGACAAACCATGATGTAGGAAAGAACACTGAACATCTGTAGACTGGTCCCTAATGAGGAAGGATATTGGAATTCACTGCCATAGAAAAATGCCACACAATATGAAAAGTGAAAGCTGTTATTTTATTTTCAATCCACCTTGTGTTTTCTGGCTCTGGGCGTTTGGGTAAAACATATTTGATTATGCATATACAAACACTCCTTTAGTCATAAGGCATTTCTATACGCTATAATACACTGGAATTCTGGAATTCATTTTTATGCCCCACAATACACTGGAATTCTCATCGAGACTGCAAAATATTGAACAATAACAACTTTGTAAGTTTTTTTTATGATACACATGAGGTTTTTAATTTCTGTTGCAATGTCACACAGTGTTCTTTCCTGCCCTTATTTCACATAGCTGGCTGCTGCTTTTGACAGGAGAAGATGAAGGCTCTGTTAGATCAAGGTTTCTCAACTGGGGTTCCTTCAAACCTGAGGATTCCACAAGAGGTTGCTGGGGGTTCCATGAACAACTATTACTGGGGGAAAAATACATTTTTTCCACTTGATGCTGTACATAATCTTAGTGCTCACAAGAGTGGGCAGTGACTAAGCAGTCTCGTAAGCAGTCTTTCAGCCCCATATGGCAATGCACAGTAGAACCATGTTCATTTGGTTAAACCTATTCACAATTTTTGAGCCCAGATAGCAGAGGGCATGGATAACTGGTGAGCACTATATTGCACTGAGAAGAGAATGGTAGGTTGATGACATCAGCATTTATCTCTTGAGTTACCATCCCCAGCTTCCCCTTATGCACTGCCGATTGACTTACGGGAGCAAACAAGTTCTACCTGTTTAGTAGGAAATCAAAGCCTGTGTGGTATAATGGAGAGCCAGTGTGGTATAGTGGTTTGAGCATTCGACTATGACCCTGGAGTCCAGGGTTTGAATCCCTGATCAGCCATGGAAAACCCACTAGGTGACCTTAGGTGCATCACACACCCTCAGCCCCAGAAAAACCCAGGATAATTTTTCCTTAGGATTACTATAAGTTGTAAATGACTTGAAGGCACACAACAACAACACTAGGGAATCAGAGGTCAATTTCATTCTTTACTTTTAATTTAAAAAAAATAACACTTTTAATGCATATATCTAATATATAAAAGTCAAAGTTTGTCTGTTTGTCTGTGTCAGGTGAAGATCTAATACGACTGGCTGTGTCAGGCAAAGACCTCATACAATTGGCTGCCTTAGAAGATTCTATGGAATCCTGGGGTTTGCAGTTTAGGGAGAAGCCTTTAGAATTCTCAGCCAGAGAGCTTTTGGGCCTCCGTTAACTGTGTGGGCTTGAATAGACCAGTTGCTATGGAGACAAGGCCTAGCAGCAAGGAGGAAGGCAGTGTATTCCCCTCAGGAACCCAACCTCTGTATGTTAATAACTCTGAATACAGGTTGGATCAGGGAATATGGGGAAAAGTTACAGATACTGGACAAGACAGTTTGGGGAATTGGAGACACAGGATCTCAAATCTTTCGAACAAGTATTACCTATGAGAAAATAAAATCTCAGGCAATGCTAGGTGTGACAAACCTGATGGGAGGGGGTCTTGACAACAGAGCCTCCTTGGCAACTGAGAATGTTTAAGCTGATTGGCTGGTGAAATGGAACCTTGGACAGCCCAGGGGAGGGGCTGATGGAAAGAGGAAAATAACGGATTTTATCTGTCTGGAGAGTGATTGAAGGGGAGTGTGATTTGTGGTGTGTTTGGGGAAGGTTGGAGATTTGAAGAGTTCTGTGGAGGAGAGAACTGAGAAATTGGGTGTACGAGAGATAGTGAATGAATTGAAAGAGAGAGAGAGAAGAATAGTGTGCTGTTTATAAACATTTAGATACTAGACACATTTAAAGCAACAGTGTTACAATAAATGTTTGAAGTTCTGTGTTCCTTAAAACAGTGTCACAGAGTCTTATTTTGAATCCTGGAATATACACGCTACCAATAATACCATCTTTATCATAGTGCCAACAGTACCATAGTCTTGGAAACTATAAATCACTGCTGGTCCTTACATTTGGAAGAAGGGCGGATTTAAGGAAAGCAGTAAAGGGAGATAATCCTAAAAGGAGGAAGCCAAGGGGGACAAGAGTGAGCAAGGGATTGTATTCTCAGAGAGGGAGAACTGAGGCAGACCCGTTTATCCTGGCCCTGGCTTGATACAGCGATCCTCCCTGGCTGTTCAGTTCTGAACACAAAGAGGTGTCAGGCTGAGCAGGCCTTGAATGCGACGCTTGGGTGCGCCTTTCGCACTCGGCACTGACGGGTGGTTTTTTTTCCCCGCCCGTGTTCTACACCAGGTATATACACTAGTAGGGCTATAAAAGAGTTCAAGAACCCAACACACGTATATAATAATTTTGTACCCACTAGGCCTGATCATGTCACTAGTAAGAAAATGTTTTTTCAGAGTCTTGTACAAAATTGTGTCTCAGGTTACACCTTTTTCATATTGCTTTGGCTTATGGTCTTAGTAGCTTTCAATTCAACATTGTCAATAATTTTTCATGTTTTAAATATAATTAATTAAAATCAGTTTACAACCTTTTATGTTGTTGTGTACCTTGGTTTCCAACTTATGGCAACCCCAAGGAGAAACCTTTCACAGGGTTTTCTCAACAAGATGTACTCACAGGGGGAGGGTTGCCATTGCCTCTGTATGAGGCTGAGAGAGTAGGACTTGCCCAAGGTTACACAATGGCTTTCGATGGCTGAGCTGGTATTTGAAACCAGGTTTCCCAGATTCCTAGTCCAATACTCAAAGCATGACACCCCACTGGCTCTCTTACAAATTTTATTTAAAATCTATAGGGCATATTTTTTGAAAAAATTAAACCCCACTTTGGCTTAAGCCAGCTATTTAATAGAAATGTATTATGTTTGCTTTATGAGTTTTTAAAAATTATGAAACAGAAAGATATACATTATTATCATTATCATTATTATTATTTCTCATCTACCTCTTTCTGTGGATTGAGGTGGGGAATGACAACAAATAACACACCACATAACATCAGTTAAAAGAGCATATAAAACCAATGTATATTAAAATCTTTCAATAAATACTTTTAAAAAACATAAATTAAAAATACTCTGTTTAGGCCTGCCAAAAGAAGACTGCTTATTTAAACTCAACTACAGCATCATTAATTCAAGAAAGACAGGATAAGCTTAATAATCTGGGTTTTTTTAAGAGTAGTTGACTAAAAAGTCATTCTTAGTTTTAAAGAGATTTAAAAAAAAAACTTCACCCTTGTTCATATCATTCTTCATTAGCAGCCTGTAGAACAGAAATTTCTGACAAGTCTTCTAGGCCTACATAAGTAAAGCTAAAAATAAAAAATAAAAATCAAGAAGGAAACAGAAAGGAGATACTAAAGCTTTCTGTACATACACAGCTGACTGGCATTAGAGTTAACATCCTCTATGGGGAGGGGCAACTACCTAAAGAGAACAGGCAAATAAATTAAGCAAAATAAAGGAGATTCACAGAAGAATATCATTCTCCACTTAAAGGAGCATTGACAATTATTATTGGAATTCCAATATCTACAACTTACCGATTACACTAATGTACGGTGAGCTCTAGATACAGTAATTTTTATGCAGAGGTTTCCTGAGACCTACAAATTATTTCAAGGTTTCCTCTGGGTAAAAAGGGTTGAGAAATGTTGTGCTGGATCTTAAGTAACGTACTTAATGTACACTATCTAGTTTGAATCTATATGGCACACAATACTGAGCATTTCTTTTTCATTCCTAGAACGTCACTATAGGTAGTTAAAGAAATAACAATAATCAATTGCAATCAGAATGCCATAATAGCTGATTTTTGGTGCTTTTATCCTTCCGTACAACAGATCGTTCCAGATGAAGTTACCCAACAAATAAGAGCAATTAGAGTAATAAGAGGCTTGCTTTGTTAAGTGTGTTTACATATGGTAAATTTAGATTTTAAAATGAAGAACCTAGCAAACCATGGCTTTCTGGCTGCTGAAAATGCAATCAAAGGAACTTATAAATATAAGCACCAGATACTACACAAGTAATGAATAGAAAGCTTTTATCAGTAATATGGACAAACAGCAACACTTCAATGTTATTAGAAAAGAATGACAAAAAGTAAGATACATTGCTCATTGCAGATCAGAGATCTGAGGATCATTTTGCCGTAAGATAGCTCTAACAGCCTAGTCTGAGTAGCAGCATAAGTAAACAAAATAAAAATGATTCCCAGAGCTGCTATGGTTTGCCAAAGAAAGCATAGTCAGGTAACAGCTATAAACAGCTGAGAAACCTGTAAACATTACTCTTTATTTTGTTTTGAACACAGGAGAAGTAAAATGATTTACAAAGATCCTTTCCAAATTCAGTTATGCACACATTGTGTCTGTTTCAAATCTACTTAAAACCAAACACCACAGTACTGACATTGCTTCAACATTATTTATAGCTTTAAGAATTAATGTGAGAGCAATTTCCTATGTAAAGTGTTAAGAAGTCTTTGTTTCTTTCCCTGAAAAGGCTGTTATGTTCTTGCTAATTTCATTCAACATAAGCTTTCTTTTTTTTCTTTTTTGTAGAGACCTTGCAGTAGCAATGCATGGATATTTATGCAGCAATAAAGCCCATTCCCTTTGCTACAATGAGAATTCTTTAGGATGTATCTTAAGTTTTATTATTTCACTCCAGTTCTCTCCAGAAGACATAATATATCCTCTGAAGTACTACTCAAGTAGCACATGCTCTTCCCCATTGTGTCTATATAAAACATGAAATTCCTATACATTATGAACGGTAAAAGTCAAGGAACCCTGATGTAAGAAACTAGGGTGGTTTAATACATGAACATTATTAACTGACTCATTTATTGTAGACTTATATCTCGCCTTTATCATATAAAGGAACGGCACTCAAGGTGACAGTAAAATGAGAATAAAACTATTTAAAGGGTAAGCACAAATTAAAAACACAATTAAAAATACGTCAATTAAGGTTTATTGAGATCTACTGAGGCAAACCAATCTCCTCAATGAAGAAAAGGAAGAATAGAATGGAGGGTGACCATCTTGAATTTCCAAGGCCAGATGTAACAATTGACTCCCTTTCCCGAAGATCCAGGATAAGGTGTACACCCCAGTATCACTTTCATACCATGAAATACCTTAAAAAATATCTAGTGTGCCTGCATCAGGATGGTAATCTCTTGATGGGATCTTTTGCTAGCAAAGAAGAAATCTCATCTCTTAGAACTCAAGTACTCAGGTAGAGTAAAAAAAAAACAAAAACACTACTAAGCAGGCAGGCATAGATTAATGGCATAACCCAGATATGCAGTAGCATGCAGATGTTATTGGTGATGCTCCTCCAGGTGTTGGCATTGTGATATACTCTGGGAGCTTGAGATAGAAAAAAGCTATAGACTGAGAAGATTGCTGTCTTGTATCTTCCTCCATAGTTGCAGAGTATAGCTACACATAATGATAATGAGAGCAACAGCACCAAAGATAACTTTTGAAGCACAGTCTGCCACATGCTGTATTGATTTTATCCACTGTTCCACAAGATGATGTGCTTCTTGTTGAAATGACATTATAGTAGTCTTCTGTTCATCTATTAGTAGGAAATTTAAAAATAACATTTTTTCCCCAGAAAAACTGTAGATAGGAAGATAAACAAGCCTGCATATTAGGAACACATATTGCAAATGTGATAGAAGAGAAGAAGTGTTGGCAAATACATCTCAACATCTATCCTCTCTATTAGCTTGAGTGGAATGTGATTATTATATGCCTTTCATCTATCAAGCTTCTACAACTATAGAATTAGGAGACAGATGGTTAAAAGGAGCCACACATTCAAAAGAGACAGTAGAAGAGGAATCATTGCAAGTATTGAGCCTAGAGAGTCTACTCTCTGGAAAATGAGGTGTCAGTGGAGCTATAACATTAAGACTTAGCCCACCTCAGAATATCTCCATGGTCTTCAGATCTCCATGTGGTGAAATACTGTCCTCTATAGCTGGATTTGGACATGAAGCCAGCAGTGGAGGAGAAAATAGAAAAGAGTCCAAGTTGTATTCTTCATCAGAAGAGTCATCTGAAACAGCTTATGAACATCTGACAAGACTGAAGTACCGAGGATGGAACTGAGAGTGTAGGAATGTGGGATGTAATGGTAGTAGTAGCAGAATCCAGTGGAAGTTGTTGAAACCAGAAGAAGGTTTGGAACAAGGGGAGAATAAATGGTGACAATTATCATGAGTATACAGTAGAAGCACTTGTGTACAGTGTAGGTGGATAGCAAAAAGTAGCAATCTTTCCTGGTAGAGGAGATGGAGGACATGGTTCAGAAGTTTGAACTAGGGAGCAACTGTATAGAGATCAGTGTCAGGGAAATCAGGATTGACTACATTATCTTGGAGAATGGTATCAATGCAAAGATAAGTAAGACTGTGGAAAGTCCATAGCAATCAGCATAAGAAACTGAAGTATGGTGAGTACTTCCAGTACCCATACTTCCCCTATGAATACCTAAAACTCACCTATGACTGTTCTTATTAGTAAGGGTATCTGTTCTTCAAGGAGACTGTGGAAATGAAGAAGACTGTGACAGAGAATGAGGACGCAATAGTGGAGAAGACAGCTGGCTGGCAGTTAAATCGGATCTGAGGCCTGAGCCAAAAAGATCAGTAGCGAAGAAGCTGTCAGTACCAATGATGCATCAAATGATCATTTGGACTAAGCTCAATACAGACAGATCCTTGGTATCAAAAAACATTGGAACAGAATTAAACAAAGACTGAAGATTCAGAGTAGGTGTTAAGACTGTCACATCTGAGACAATGTTAGAGTTGTCTATGTCGACAACACCAGGTAAGTGTTTGGGATCAGAATGGTGCTGATCTTTATCTCCCAGGTCCTTTTACTTTTTCCACAGTTCAGTCATATGAGATAAAAGAAGTTTCCAATCAGAATGAATAGGAGGATGGGAAAATGTCTTTCCTGGAGTGGCTGAAGTGGCTGAAGAATTGACTCCTCTGCTACAGATTTTGTCACAGCCTGTGGAATCACTGAAGAGGTAGATTTAGAAACAGTTGTAGAAATGTAGAGAGAGAGTTTATTAAAAGGTGATTGATCTACCACCTTCAAAGATTCTTCCCAACAGTATAGTTTGAGGTGAGAAATGTGATTTTGAAGAGTCTGAGCTGTAAAAACTTTGAAAACCACACACTGTTCCCGTGTGAGTGTCCCTCCTCCCAGTTTTTCAACCATGTTGTATACCACAAGGCTAGATACCAGAATGCTGGTATCAGAAGTGAATGCTGGTTCAGACACCAGTTCTGACCTCTCCTAATTATACAGGCAGGCAGTCTGCCTTTAAAAAAATAAACATAGAAGTATGACATTGTGGAAGGGCCGGGGCAGGCCTGATTTTCTTTTTACAGACTGGAGATGGTAGCTGCCTTCTCAGGCTCTCTGTAACACCCTGCCCCTCCACCTTCTTATACAACCCTGCTTTCCCCTTTTAAATCCACCACCTTAGTGGAAAAGGAGTAAGGCAGAGGTTTCCAAACTTTTCATGTTTGTGACAAACTTTTTAGACATGCATCATTTTGCGACACAGTAGTTCAGTTTTACTAGCAAATCGGAGGTTAAACTAACCCCTGATAAGAGAAACAGACACATACATACATTGTAATAACAAAATGTATGGGGACACAACATATCTCATGAAAACCTTTCATATTTTTTTTTAAAATATATGATTTATAAATAATAACATACATTTCCAAGATTGTAGGTGACACACCTGCATACTTCAGGTGATACACTAATGTGTCGCGGCACAACATTTGAAAGTCCTGGAGTAAAGCCTCTCTAGTCTTATGCAAAAAGATTTGATAACCTGTAGTAGTGTGTTTCTATCAAAAACCAGAACTGAAGAAAAGTACTCTGCTGAGTCAGAAATTATAAAAATAAAATACAATCTTTATTAAAACAACAAACAGGGGAAAGGTATTGGATATTATAAGTATATACAGGCAAAATAGAACTTCCAAAAATGTCTAACTAGATTCATCAACTCAACTCAGTATTCAGGTACAAAGCTTTCATACCCACTCAGACCTTTGGCTTCCTTGCTAAAAGTCCTAATCCCTAAGTCAGCGTCTCACTTTCTGACCCACTCAGAAGTGACTTGGTCTCTTCTCTGTCTCTTACTAGGCCTCTAAGAAAACCACACTCTTATTTACCCAAACCCTCTCTCCTTCTCTCCCTGAAGGAATCTCTCTAAAAAAATGCAGTCACCCCCTTATATTGAGCTCCTCCTCAGAAAGCTCGGCCCCTCTCATGCACCAATGAACTGAGTTCCTCTCTTACCCGGAGCCCCTTGGGTCCCTTGGCAAACTGTTGCTAAGGCCAGACTGCTTCTCAGGCTAATCACACACCCCAAGCTCCATCATACACATATATGTTGTCTATCCATTATTTGTCACCTTATTAATGAAATAAATTGTTTGCTTTTCTCCCATATTGTGCATGTGAGGATGGGATATCTCCCGGTGTCACCATAAGGACCAGCCAATCACCAGCACGACATAGATGCTGGTTTTTCCTACAAGCTTTTACAAATGCATTTTTCAGAACTTGACTCTAGAGAGGAAAGGTATTCTTGGATTAACAAAGAGATACATTTAAATCAGTCCACTTTCTATTAACCTGTAAGGACTACCAATTCCAAGTATGGAACTATAGCTGACTTCAAGGCTGCTATAGCTCTCTTTGGTAATTAAACTTGAAAAATAGACAACTTCTTTTCTTGTAAAGCCACATGATCAAAAAAAGATAAAACAGAACAGTGACCCTATAATTCAGCTAAAGCACTGATGCGTATAAGGCACTGGAAAGTGTTGTGTCTGCATCTTTTATTATGTTTTAAATCTGTTTTTAAAACCCTTTTTAACTTGTGTTTTTAAACAGAATTGTTTATTTTTTAACTTAGCTGTACTTTATTTTAACTTGTGCTAGGAAACATCATTAAGCAGATAATACATACACAGATACATACATACAGGCCTTTAGGATGGATTGGTGGCACACGGATTTTCTTGCTTCTCCAAAATTGCCCACACTACCTTAGATGAATATCCCACACCTGGTTTGAAGAAAAGGACTAACTTATTTCTCCTACTCTGCTATGCAAAACTGAACCATAATTCAAGTGGACTACACTTCAGTGTATATAAATTTGGACCACAGGTTATTTTACTAAAATCTTGTTTCTAAACACAATGATAACAATCTGGGCCTCTGGAGTCATACAAATGAACTCTGTTTCCCCACACCACATTTCCCAACTGTCTAGCCAAATCCAGTCTGGGTCCTCCAACCTACCAGAGCATTGGTTTAGGTGTAGGGTAGGTTGCAGAAGAGAGATGGAATAAATTCTCTCAGCATATCTGTTCCAGTAGTAGATAGGCAACACTGGATACAACCCATAACAAAAGAAACTGGTAGATCCACTGCTGTGAGAATGGCAAATCTTCTCTGGATTTTACTGCTGTTCAAAGTGGATTGAGAGCTCTGCCAGCAGATATACTGGTCATCTCAACCCCTGATTTCAAACCGGACAGCAGAGAATTCTGTCGTCATGTGCGGATATGCTGCTGGGTAAGTTTCAAGTTTATGAGAGTAATTCCTACTGGTTTCAATGGAACTGGATTTCAAATGGAACTGATTTGGGAATCTTCAAAAGTGGAACGACACATTTTTCTACATTAACATAAGTATAAGTGTTCTACTCATTGCTATTGAATAAAAAGACTGAAATTCTACAATGAAATAGTAACACCCAAATGCCACTCTACCTGATGAAATTGTTTCAAATTTTAAAATAAAGAAGCCCTTCAGTTTAACCACTGCACACTTTTGTTTCTGTATTTTGCACTACTATGGAGCTGAATACAGATCTCATTGTGCTTGTCATTTTGCTATGCCAGCCCACCCCCTAAACCCAATTTATACAATAAGCCCCAAAGGCTGCTACTAATAGTAGCCTATGTTGACAGGTTCAATTTAGGAAAAAAATAATTCGATAAGGGTAACGTTCCACAAGAGTGAGCTGTCTTTCAAATGTCTGTTATATAGCAATATCCGTTTGCAGAAAGGTTTTGGAATTAAAAGCTTTACCCTTCTACAGTTCTGTCCATCATATGAAGGCAGATAGTGAACAGACTATTCCATGTTTGCCACAAGGAACAAATTTGCAACTTCTAAGATATACCAATATGGATATGTGAAATTCATTTTCAATTCAATCTAAGAATAGCATTATTCTCAACACTTTGAAGCCTGGTCATAATTTAACCTAATAATCAAACAGGATAAAAATACTATTCATATTCCTGCTAGCCTGACTACTCATATAAACCTCTTGTGCTGTTTTACAAATCTTTAGCGCCCTTCTGAAAGTGTATCTGTCATGTGAGGCTGAAGTAGGGAAAACAGTCCTGTGGAGAGCTTTTCATCATGCAGATGAAAGAGAGCTTCCAGGCTTTTTCAACCAGAGTCATTTTGCAACTCTATGAGAAGACAGACACTGGGTTTTTTAAAAATAGCAATTATCACTGTACACTGTGATGAGTATTACATTCTCATCTGATTCATCACTTAGGAAATGCATCAATTAAATATGCCTCCGTCTTTCCCTCTAAATCAGAATTTCATTTACTTCAGTGCCTTCCACATTGAGCAGAATACAGTTTCTTGAAGAGAAAGAGGCCTGTTTATTTTTTAAAGTCAGTCTTCAAAAGTATCACAACAACTATTACATCCTTTACATGGTAGTGTAGGTTTAAAAAAAAAGAGAGACGCGGAACAATCTTCAAACCCTGAGGAAGTCCAAATAATATAGTACGCGTCAGTCTTAACCAAATAATGATTTGGGAATACAGTTAAGTTAGGAATCTTCTGTTCTTTACCAATGCAGTTTTGAAAAATGGTTGTTAAGTTCTATACTCAGATACAGTTAGGCTATCAATTATTGTATTTCATCTCAAAATGCTAAAATTCAGAATCTCTAAGATTTTTATTTACAGTCAGTTTGAAACACTTGAAAGTTTGAAGTTTGAAACATTTTTGGAGCATTTTGGGGAAAGTTTTTAGGAGTTGCATTTCATTTGTGGGTCAGTTTCGGGGCAAGAGGAAGGTGCAAAGCAAAGAGGGTGAGGCCAGATATAAATCTTACAAATTTGCCACAGTGCAATAGCATGCAAAGCACAGTACAATTCTATGCATGTTTTATGAATAAAGAGTAATGCAGCAGCTGCCTGGGCTGCAACCCACAGCAGTTTATTTCTATGCAATAAGTTTTGAATCTGCAAACTAGAGGTTTTTTACATGCAAAATCTTTCCAGGTTGCAAATAAGAACTTATTTCCATACAAAACCTTCCTTGAGTTTAAATAGTATCTGCTCGAAGATAAGGGCACAAGGTCCCTGAACAGGTCAGATGAGAAACTTCCAAGGCTTACATGTTCCTTTGCCCAATATAAGAAAACCTGATTTGATCAGTGTTGCTGTTTCTGAGATAATTTGCTGTATTAAATTATTAAATTAATAAACCTACTTATACACTGTAACTTGCTGCAATGATTTTGTTTCATCTAAAAGAGATTCACTGAATCAAAATTAATCTCTGCAACTCTTGGGTCTGGTCAGTGGGAACATTATGTTCCTACTGTGCTCCAAGGTAGAAAAAAAGCACTATATGGAGGTATCAAACAAACAAACAAACAAACAAATAAATGGTGATCCTTGCTAAATTGAATGGAACTTATTCTCTAGTAATGGTATATGGGGCTGCAGACTATTTCCCATTCCCTAACTGTGATTTATTTCGTTAAAGAAATTCATAAATTGCCTTTAGCAAATGCTCTGAAAGCAGTATACATTGGAAGAATGAAACAAAACAACACAAAATTCAGCTTTAAAGCTATATAAAGACAAAAATAATATACAATAAACCAAGTTAACTAATAAAAATATCATCTTGAAAACAGAAGAGAATTGCATCTGGATCCTTACATTACTATGTTTTCACCAAATACAGTGGATCCTTAATATAGAAAGCCTCTAGATCCGTGAATTTAAGCAATCGTGGAATGTCACGTCCTATACCTAAAATGGCAGCAACATGTGTGCAGACATGCTGAAACTTCCACACACATATTGCCAGCATTTAATAATATGAGACATGAGCATTCATGATTTTTGCCATTTGCAGGAGGTCCTGGAACAGAACCCCCAGTGATACAGAGGGTTGACTCTATGTATTTTAAGTTAAACAGTAGTGAGTTGTACTCAGTTTCAGAAATATTATTATTATATACATTCATATTCATTTGTTACAAAGTAAGCCTGACGGTTTGTGATTTCATTATCATATAGGCACAGCTGTGATTATTTTAAACAATTTGGTTTACCCTACCTGGTGCTGATGTGGAAGACTGCACCAAATTTTCACTTTCCTCATCAGTGCTGCCTTCATAATCTTCTCTTTCAGCTTTACTTTCTGATGCACCCACACTGACCCTATACCAATACGAAGGCATTTTTTTTATTCATATAGTATGATCGTTTTATAATTCTTTACAAACAAATACAACAGCATCTTCAATTCCGTAGAACATGCATTACAGAAAAACAAGAACAAAACTGTGAGCTGCACTTATTCAATGATGAATATTTCAGACAAATGTGATGATGGGAAAACTTAACTCCTTCTCAATTTTTGAATGACCATTGCTTTATAATTTTAAGTAACATTTATGACAATTACATTGTTTTTTTAAAAAAAGTTTGTTAAATACAATGTTGATCTAAACTGATCTATGTGCAATGGAGCTGATAGAAGCTGATTTTCTTATCCTTCTTTCCCCAGAAGCACCTCCCCAATGCTCAAACAAGATTTCCAAGAGGTGTTACTGAATTGGTGGACAGTCACACAGGGAGATGGGAACAAGATAACTGAACATCAGGAAAAGACAGTGGTTAGGGGGAGAATTTGGCCATGTCCTTCAAGTCATTAGTTGTTACAGAATTAGACTGCGTTGCTACTCTAACCTACAAAGTAAGAGCCAATTTTTATTTTAACTTGGCAACTATTTTCCTTCTGTCTCCCCTCTTTTGTTTCTCCACTTCACTTTTGTCTTTTCAACAAAAGAAAGAAAGAGAAAGAAAGAAAGCCCTTAAATGGATGTGGTTATACTGCTGATATCTTCTTCCACAATAGATCAGGTCACAATCCTGTTTTGTGTCCTGAACTCCTAAATCTGTATCTTCCATTTTCTGCAAAGTGGTTACTGCTTCTGCATTGTGACAAATGAAAGCCCTTACTTGTAACTACTGTAAAAAAGGAAAGTTTGACATAAATTACATCAGTCTGCCCCAATCTGATATCCTTTATCTAGAGGTGTTGCACTGTAGCTTACATCAGCTGAAGCTCAAAATTCCACATTTCACTAATAAATAGTATCTAATAAAATTCATTTATAGAATTCCTAAAGCTGGCTGTCCTCTAGAACTCAATGGAATATGCTAATTCAAAAACAGTACCTTGTTTGTGTGGCTTTCATTACAGTTTCTTCAGCTTCCTTTAAACATTTCTGTAAGTTCCTTATCTTTGCTTTCTTTTCGTTTAGGACCAGGATAAACCGTTTATATAGTTCAGTCTCTAGTTCTTCTTTAGCTTCAACACATTTTTGAAACCTTTAAAAATATTTTTTAAAATGGAAAATGAGCAAGGCCTCTAAAACAAACTCATTAAATCAAATGTGTGCAACAATAAAATCACATGAACGAGCGTTAATGTCATATACCACTATATAAGAAAAATGAATTTTCTAGGATTTCTCTTGTTGTTGGTATACCTTCAAGTCACTGGTCCTAGAGCAGATCATTAAACAGTCTGTAAGCACTTTGCCCATTTCTGCACTACATTGTTATAGTGCCATTATTCCGCTTTCAACATCCTGTGGAATTCTAGGGTTTGTAGTTTACTGAGGCCAAAGAACTCTCTGGCTGAGAATTCTAAAAGCCCCTTCCTAACCTACAAACCCCAGAATTCCACAGGATGTTAAAAGTGGAATAATAGCATTATAACAGTGAAGTGTGGAAATAGCCTTAGAAAGGAATGCAGAGATCATTAAAAATCAACATGGGCTTCTCAAAAACAAGTCATGTCAGACTAATCTGGGAGACCTGGTCAAAGGCTTTACTGAAATCAAGATACACTACTTCCACAGAATTCCTTTCATCCACCAAGCTTGTAACTCTATCAAAAATGGCTGTGTTGGGTGGAGGGAGGGGATACACTGCTTATAAAGTGAGGCTTTGAGTGAGGGGATAGCATCAGAGACACAGAGAGATATAACTGTGTAACAGATATACATCTCAGGATGCAGGGTTTCAGTAAGTATTCCTGCGACTTAAATACCAAGTTGGTTGGAACCTCCATGATGTTACTGTAACTAAAGATACATACTCCAAGACTGGAAAGATAAATAGAAACTATGCATTCTTATATAGTCAGAAGATATTACTGTGTATTCCACTGATATGAACCCCAAGCAACAGATAAATCAAACTGGCCTGCAGTCAGCTTATATATTACTGTACATATCCATGATTATATCCTATGTATTTCTCCCTTCCTACTTTTTTTTTTTTCTTTTTCTGAATCTTTTTAAAAATCCTATAAAAATTATTTTAAAAGTAAGACCAGGTTTGTATACATATATTACAACCACTCAAAAAAATTTAGTTAAGATGGTGATGAACATTACTTGCAGTTGATTTGGCATGTGTTCAGCCCGCAGCCAGCTTCAGTCACAGTAGCACAGCTAACGGATAACTAGAACTCATGGCTGTTGTGCACTTACGTGAATAAGTTCAAACAATGAAAGAAATGAGCTCTTACGCTAATCAACAGGCGCAATATGACACTGGGCTATTTGGACATATGGGCCACCTTCAAGTGTCAAAGACGGAAAGTATAAAATGGCAGAGGGGCAAATTTGCTCTGAACCATGTCATCAACTGGAAAACTAAACAATAAGAAAATATGCAAAAAAATGCAATCATTTGTCAATCAAGGCCCCCTAAACTATCTTAGCAAGATATTGGCCAACTTTTATGACTTCTAAAACCCCTAGCATTCTGACATGAAACAACAACCTTTAAATAGTAATTCTCCACTTCAATATCTAAAGCCAGCAAAACAGTAGTTACTAACAACCTCATATATACTAGGCTTAGACAAAAGACAAGCAATAAAAATATTCATAAAACTGAAGATTTTCTACTGGAATATCACAAAATCATACTGCAGTAACTGAAATCATCAGCCCAAAGAATCCTTAAAAGGTTACACAGCTTGCTACTGGAACTGTAGTCACCAAAAAGAGGGTACCACCAAAGCTTCTAATTTAGCACTGCACAAGCTGTTTGACATTCATTATACCATTAGTGAATGTAGTCTTGCCTCCCATGTCCAGCATCCATTCTAGTTTATACAAATGAGGAAAACTATTATTGGAATTCAACACTCTTTCTTTTTTGTGTACACTACCTATAAAGACCCGATGCATCAAACATACATTTGGGAACTAATTTTGTTCTTTAGAACATTAGCCACATTAAAATATTAGCAAATACAGATTTTGCAGTTTTACATATTCAATATACATATTCAATATACAATATACAAAAATAACAATAATCTGTTTATCTGTTATAACAATAACAATAAACTTAGTCTACCTTAATATGCTTTATAGATATGTTGAATACCCGATAAATAATTCATCTAATTTAAATGCAAATATCTGGGTAACATTACCATATAGATCAGCTCAATGTTTGTTAAAGGCAAGACCATATGTACTAATCAACTACTAAGAGAATTTCTATATAAAAGTCAAAATTTTACTTTTATGTAGGGGTCAGTGGAGTCTGCACAGAAACAGTAAAATACAAAAATTAGCATGAAAAGAAATATCCCTACACAGTTCATTAGGATATCATATTAAAACAAATATTTCAGAAAGTTAGGACAAGTTGATTCTTGGAGCCTTTTCTATGCTACTCCTGCAGGGTTCAAATGTGTCAGCCCTGCTTATCAACTAGCCCTGGAACTATCATTCCATTCAGTAAGAAGGCACCCTGCAAACATTTGAATTATAGCCATTTAAGCTGCAATCCATGTATCTGCAAGTAAGTCCTATTTAATTCCATGGGATTTGTGTTTCAGTAGACTTGCATATGATTGCGCTGGTAAAACATAAACCAGATATAATTCTGTTTTTATAATTGCCATAAGCAATTAATTTAATATCAGCAGAGGACTGATTTAGCACTGAGAAATGCCATATAGGGATTCTGCATTAAAAAAAATAGGCAGTGTCCTCCTTTTTGAAGAATGAAATCCACAGTCTTAGAAAATGATAAAAACCTATTCCATTTAATACAAAGAGGGTATTTTAAACATCTGAAAAGCTCAAATTGCATTTGTTATTACAGTCCTTTGTTGTGTTATCTCTTGATTTTATTTGTTATCTCTCTGGTCTTTGTTCTAGAAGTGATGAGGCTGAATGTTGATGAACTCCTACTTCAACATCTGAAAATCATTTTCAGGTAATTTATTCAGCTATGTTAATATCCAACTTTTTTATCTGCAGTGCATCATTCAACTTATCTGTCATACTAATTGACAGCTTTTCTGATTTTAAAAAATCATTGATATTAATCTTGTTGGCAAATACCAAAACACACATGGAACAGAAACTTATTACTTAGCAACATATAAGGAGAATTGTCCACTGTCTATTTCTCAGCTAATTGTGTTGTATTATAAGGAGCTGGAAATTATGCAATCCATAGGCCACTTTAGTTTCTGGAGGCCCTGTCTGGCTTTAAATGCTGCTAGGGACTCTGACCCCAAAAAATCAGCTGAAAAATACCTTCAGGGTGAACAGTTTGCCCTTGGAGTATATAACAGGGCACCAGGTGGAAGAGCACAAAAAGTGACCAGAAGTAATTTTTGGTTGCCCAGAACATTCCTTCTGGTCATCAGCAGAAGTGATGTTGCATCCCACACAGGATTTAACAGTGTCCAACCTGGCCCACCAATCATAGTAGATGCCCACTCCTACAGTATATAGAGGACAACAAGATATTGATGAGTGGCTATGCACATTGCAATGTGAATATCCATATGCGTCCAACTAAAAACAAAAACAAAAAACATAGACATGCCCATGAATCTTCTTTGCAGATGTTCCCTAAGAACTTTGTGACATATTCCAAAATCCAAGAATATAATGCCAAATACATTTTAAGACATCAAACTACACAATAAAACATATTAGATATTCATATATCTATTGTAAATCAATATGAATATTTTACTAGTTACATAAATGGTATCAAATGTATAAATCACATTGTTACTATTACATTTTCATAATATAAAGCTTGAAGGTCTCAATACTAGGAAAAAAGCCAGGAGAAGAATATTTTATCAAGGTTAATTCTTCGAACTTACTGCCCCTGCACGTCATTCAGATCACTTAGAAGTATCTCATTCTCTCTTTGCAGGTGCTCATTTTTAGCACGTAGTCCTACAATGCAGTCTAGGCAATAGCTAATCAGATTGCTGATGACTTCAGCGGGGTTTGAGACTCTTTGTAGCTTCAACGATCCAAGTCTAAACTAGAACAAAGAGGGGGGGAAATTACATGGCTAGAAAAGGTCATTTAAATCAGAGAATTGTCATTTGTATTCTATAAAAGATTTCTCATTATAAATAGTATGACACTTGCCATACTTGCTGTCACTTGTTCCAAAGATACTCTTTTGATAGCTGGGAATGGAAAATCTGGACACTGGAAAATGAGTCAGTTTGACTTCAGTTGGAGATGGAGCTTTAGGCTGCAATCCTCTGGCTATCCCCTGGAAAAGCAAACAAGGGACTGAGAGGATCCTCATCTGTCCTTGTGGACTGGGAGGTCTACAGGGAAAAGATATCAGCCCATTTAAGTCTTCCTACTGCACATGGAAAAACTCTACCAGCCTTTCTGCTCCAACGTCAATGATCCAGTGGTAATGGCAAAAAGAGTACACCACACTCATAATTGATTGAAAAGGGAGAAAAGATGGCATCCCTACCCTCTCTTCTTCTCTACTTGAGGGGTTCAAATTTCAGATTCCTCTGGTTTGGATTCACTGTCTCACAACCAATACTTGCTAGAATAAACCCCTACATTTCTTAAATCATCTGTCTTTGTCACTGATCAACACAGTGACTAACAGCATATCTCTATTTATATCAAATGAGAAGTCCCACTGATTTCAGTGGGGCTTACTCCAGGACAAGTGGGTACTGTGTGTGAACATGTGGCCAGCAGATACTGTTGGACCATAATTCCCAACTATTAGCTGTTTTGGTTAGTGCAGATGGGAGAGCACAAGCTGCCTAGCAGTCCCAAACATACCCAGACTTTCTGATATGTAACTATAAATATGTACCCTTCTACAGTAAGTGTAAATTATGGAACTTATCAGCATGTGAGATAATCTCTGCTGCATTTATACAGACAGATGTTTTCTCTACACAGCAGTTTAGATCTGATCAAACTGCCAGTATCAAATTTTTGTAGCACTGGCAATTTATGGCCAATTCCGACATAACAATTTAAAGAATATGTAAGCCATACCATTACCTAAACAAATATGTGTGAATACATTTTTATTTAGTTCTGAGAGAAGACCTGGGGTCTCTTGAAGTTTGCATTTACAGTTAAGCATGAAAGTTTCTATTTTTTTTTCCTGGTCATGATGACCCCTAAGCCATGTACATGAAATCAGCAGGTAGATTCAGGTCTTACAGCTGTTCACAGCTTAGCAGTCTATGTAAAATACCCAACCTTTAAAAAAAAAACCCTACACATAGTATGAAGAGAAAAAAAAAGAAACCATGCCTCTTATGAAAATGCACACAAATTCTCTCTTCTTAGTTCTGCTAAGAAATAGAGAAACCCAGAATGTGTTGATTGATAAATCTAATGTTTCCGAGAATCTCAAAATAATGAGTATGGAATTTTTTTTCTTATCTTGTTCTCAAACTTTTTGACATAAAAGCATCTGCAAGGTAATGATAAGAGAATAATAAAGGTGATGCATTAAACCAGATTTGAACTCAGCCATATTGGTCCAGCCTTTTCTACTACACTACAGTGGTCTCAAATATTGGTAACCTTAGTATGGTTAACACAGAGCTATAAAATGATTTTTTTTTTATTACTCTTTTGTATTTTAAATAAAGATGGCACATGGGTACTAAGCAAGTAGGGAGGAATTGATGAAATATATAAGATAATGTTACAAACAAAAGTCTACTGCATATAAGTATAGAACCATGTGGATGCAAACAAGCTAGAAAGATTTCCAGAAAATCAACAAACTTTATCATAAAGAAAACTGTTTCTAAAGAACTCTTAATAACGCATAACAAGAATATATGCTTTTACTTTCTAATTTAGGAATGACTGAAAACTTGTGTTTAACAAAGAAAACTTATGTACAATATGTAGGTGCATCGTAAGTTTCTTTTCCGACTCCAATATTCTAATTTTTGCTAGTTCTTTTCCCAATGAACTAGATTTTGTTCTCTCTTTCCACCTCGACCAGGATAAAATTCATTTCACTAACTTCTGCACATTACTGAAATCTCTACAGATCAATTCATACCTTCCTGTCGGCCTCCAGCTGCATGAATCTATCAACTTTTGTATCATGTGCAGATGCAATCAGTGTGCTACTTCCCCTTTCAGATTGTGGACATAAAATATTTTGCAAGAAAGTTACATCAAGCTTTTGGAGGTCCTTTAATTTTGTTTTGGTTTTTCGGGTTTTTTTTGGTTTTGTTTTCTTACTTGTTCTACTAGTTATATAAAAGAGAAAGACAAATAATTGGGCAAGCACCAAGACAGATTCTCCAGAACTCCCTTTCTGTAATGTTTTCTTTAAAAGAACGACAACAAAAACCCCTTATACTTTTGCCTAGCTAATCAGTAATCTATGGGGTTTGGCAATATTTGGGAGAAACTGGTATTTTCCTATCATGGCTCTTCTAATTATGTTATCTTTTCAATTACTGATGGCATCCTATGGTTTTACTGCCAGACAAAATCGTAACGAGATTTGTTTGGGGATGGAAAGCAAATTACAAAGCAAACCATCTTATAATACAGCATTGGTGTATTATATTCTTCAGAGCATGTATTTGTAGCATAAAACACAATCAGTTCTGTTTCTGAAACTATTTCCAACCTCAGGTAGATGGGAAAAAAGGAAAAAACCAGGCATGGAACTCCCTTTAGTCTTAGATCTTTGTCTAAGATCAACAGATGATGAGGAGAACTAAACTCGATCTTCCAGGACTGTCCATTGCTACTGCTTCTCCAACTTGCTGCTGCTTTCACTGTCCCATGCCTGCCTCCTATTACCAGGCTGCAATACCAATGTGCATCCCACAGGCTCACCACTACCTTGCATCCACCTACCCCCTTGCATATGGTTGTCTGATGCCAGCAAGTCACAACTGTTTTCTGAAACACTCTGGTATGCCAAGGGGAGAGACTGAAGTAGAAAACATATCTGCAGAGCAGCTCAGACAACTGCTTCTTAAAGGAGAACAGCTGTCAAGACAGAGCACATGCATTCTGCCAGTGGCTGAAGTACAACAGGGGGACAAACCTAAGTTTGTCTTCTGTATCTGGTATTGACAGTGATGAAGAGTGTATGTGTTTGTCTAGACATCCATATGTGTGTGGATGAGAGAGCTGCTTGCTTACTCTCTGTGTCACACATTTTTAACTGGTCTGAGTGCCTAAAACACTGTCTCAGAAGGGAAACCAAACAGTTGAGCTTGGCAAAAGGTCCTAATGAAAAGTGGGAAATGAAAGTGGGAGCAAATTGAAGACTTTAAATTCATACCTTTCAGGTCTTAGGCTGTAACTCTAAAGGTAAATGAAGATAATGAGAGGACAAAGTTCACATCAGCTCTGAGATTATTTGAGTTTCATTGTGCCCCCACGAAACTCCACGAAACTCATTCATTTCAAACCAAAAGTTCACCACCCCTCCTCGATGGCTTATCCTGCACAATCTAGCTGGCACTTAAGTCCACAAGTTACCAATCTAGCACAGTTCCTGAAGCTTTATGTCCACATAGTGTCCACAAAGGCTGAGACAGAACAACAAAGTGAATGTATTATGTGTTTGGACTACAATCCCCACCCACCCAAGTCTGAAGTTTGTCCCGCACTGTTTAAATATTGTTGTTGTTGTGTGCCTTTGAGTCATTTCTAACTTATAGAACCCTAAGGCAAATCTATTACAGGGTTTTATTGGAAAGATTCATTCAGAGGAGGTTTGTCATTGCCTTCTTCTGAAGGTAGGACAGTATGAGTTGCCCAAGGTCACCTGGTGGATTTTCATGGTTGAGAGGGGATTCAAACTCAGATCTCCTAGAGTCCTAGTCCAACATTCAGACCACTACACCACACTGCCTCTTACTTAAATATTACACTTTCCTACAGAGGTACTCAAACTAAACATAATGTTTCAAATAACAAAATAAAAACATCAAGATGTTTTTGCCCTATCACATGTACAGTTAAAGGATTCTTGTGTTCTAAAAGCTGTGTTTTCAAAGTATTATCCTGTGAATTAAAGGTCATTGTTGTTCACATTGATAATTGAACTTTACACAATGAAAGTCTTGTTTTGACAAAATAGCCATCTGGAAAAAATAATGTAATTTTATTTCCTAAGTTAATCAGTAAGTGGTTGTGATTTTTTTAAAGTCATGCCATCACTATCTCCAGGGATAACAATGTTCAATAGTAATCATGTCATTTCTTGGTGTGCCAAAGCCAAAATATTACAAAACGCACTGATGAAAGTATAAAAGCAAAAGTAACTTTCTCTTGGCCAATTCAGTAGAAACAAACAAAAGACGTCCCTGGTTCCTAAAAGAATTGTTACAGTCCTCCAGTTGCTTTGTCAGCAAAAGTCCACTATATTATGTGTTTTCTTGGAGAACGTTTGTATAATTTCTTTATTTTCCTCCCTGACAGACAAGACAATCATTTGAAGAAAGTAGAAGTGTTTGGAACATGCACAGGGGAGGACTAAGGGTTTTATCAGTTGGCCCACATACTTGCGCTACACATGTGGAGATAAATAAAATGGCCAGTCCCAACTAAATTAGAAACACTAAATCAATTGTTGAATGGTTAGGCATCATGTATGCAAATTTTATTGATTCAGTGGGTCTCCTCTAGTTAAGCCTGCAAACTAATTTAGGCCACAGTTGTATCAGTAGAGCTCATGTATGTACGTATATAACCTTTGGAGTGCAATTATTAACCCTAAAATATGAATATACACCATTCAGAAGTTATGATGAATGTACATGGAAAGGCAGGGCCAGGAGATAAAAATCACACACTCCACCCATGGCAGCAGTACAAGTAATGTCTGAGCAGTGCAGCTTTCCATAACCAAAAGCAAATGTCTAGTTCAGACACAGCATACTGTCATCTCTGGTACCTACCAGGGAATACTTAACGAAGCCACAGGGAAAGAAGACGGGGGGGGGACTTCAGAGTGAATTGTTCTGTTTACGTTTCTAGCAATACTAGGAACAGCTTTTGGAACAAAAGACAAACAAACAAACAAAAACCCACCATCTATACTGTACTTCTCCAGGATAATAGCTTTGTTATGACCAAAGTTATAAAGTATGTTAGCAATCTGTGTAAGGACTCTTCTTCAGGTTGGATGTTGTGATTGATATCCTCCGTCAGTGTTTTGTACCAATAATCTCTAGATGTAGGTTTCTGCACTGATTGTGTTATGTACTCCTTTCAAACATCCAATCAAATGTGCAACCATAGAGGTGCAAAACCACCAGTTTCAGCAGTGGCAGATTGGCCAAGAATGCACATCTGCCAGTGCAGCTGTACCATCTGCTCAACAACTGCCATGACTTCAGACTGGATGTTGATGTTTGACATTGGACAAAAATTCATAACCACTTCCACAGGGGTAAGATATCAGTGCTGTTGGCTTATGTTCAAATAAAAGGAGTGCCTGGCTTGTTGGAAAACCATAATCTGGGCCAAAACATATTTTTTTAAAAAAATGCAGAAAATGTCATTTTAAAAACAGAAGATTTTATTTCATGACACATTAAAGTTTAACCATCTACTGATATCACAGTCCTAACTTGAATTACAGGGTCATATGAACACAGATTTAGGCTTGCTATCAAGCTTATGATTTACTGTCAAAGCACTTTAGAGTTGGCAAAATTAATAATTGATACTACGAACCTTTTAAAATAACCAGCATCTGCATTAACAGCAGCATGTTAAAGCTGCTTTTCAATTGACATTATTCATAAGCCAGACTGCTTTTTTTTAAAAAATAACCTTAATAAAACACAACTGAAATGTCTAGCACAATAAATGTCATGTATGCAGAGAACACGGCTTGAGAATTACTTCCCTTTCAGGTGTTGACCTTTTAGGCTGAGAAGTAATGGAAACTATATAAAGTGCCTCTTAAACATACTCCTGAAATTAATATAGTAGTTGTGTAGAGTAATTTAAACCTAACTCTTCTTGAATATACAGTAATCAGAAAGTTAAAATATTAACAATGGGGGAGGGGGCTTTTTCACTTTTGGGTTTTGGTTTCTAGTTTGGAAAGTCGATGTATACCCCCGTGAATATGAATAAGCATGAGATAATGCCTAGACTGAGGCAAAATATACACGTTCCAAAACTGAGTACTGCAAACAATTTTCCAGCATGAGCAATAACACTATGTTCACTTCAAATAATTATAGCCTGTTTTCTTGGTGTTTGCTACTATTTGTAAAAATTGACTGAACTCCCAAATGAAACCTAGCTAAAACTGGCTAGTAAATCACTTACTAATTGTCTATAAAACCAAACTTTTGTTGTCGTTGTTGTTGTTACACTGTAGTGAAGGTTACCTTGTACTGCAGTTCCTGTACTTAACTGTTTTCTTTTGCCACTGCAAGTAAGAGAACTGTTTCAAGCTTGCTGCCTTTTCAGGATTTAAAGTTAGCAGGTAAGATTTTTTTTCTCTCCTAGGTGAAATCAGTAAACTTTTAAGAAAAAAGTATCCAGATTCTTTCTTCTGTTTTGAAAAGACTCCTTTGAAACACTACTGAATTTACTTAAATATGGATATTAAAAAAAAATACAAGCAAAAATGTTACATACAAATAATTTGGTGGAATACCTTCCCACTTTTGACTTTCTTATCATCTATCCATTTTGTTTCTTTATCAAAATATGTTTCAAGGTAGCTTGTTTCAAATTAACCATAGATAACATAAACATACCATGTGGTCTGAGCAAACTACAAACTGTAGTTAAGCAAAAACAAAATCAAAAGCATCTGAACTCCTCCTTACGGCCTCAGAAGAAGAGAATAAAAGAGGAATACTAACCTCAAATACCGAAATACAGATTTGCACACAAGATAAATTGTGCAGAATTGAGAATGAAAACTGGAGTTAAGCTAAGAGGTATATTTTATCACTTTCATCATTTTGAACCATTATACCTCATAAAAATCAATGTTTGTCTGCGTGTTTGTCTGTTTGTCTGCATTTCATAAGATTGGCTGTGTGAGGTGAGAAGGCCTCATACGACTGGCTGGCTGTGAAGATTCCATGGAATCCTGGGGTTGGCAGTTCAGGGACAGGCCTTTAGAATTCTCAGCCAGAGAGCTCTTGGGCCTCAGGCCGGTTGCTACGGAGATGAGGCCTACCATCTATAAGGATGCCAGAAAATGTTTGGGAGTCATACGTGAGAAAAATTAAAGTGACATACACAACATAGCCCATTTCCACACTACTCTGTCATAGTGCTATTATTCCACTTTCAACATCCTATGGAATTCCAGGATTTGTAGCTTAAGGAGGTGCATTTGGAATTCTCAGTCAGAGAGCTCTTTGGCCTCGGTAAACTACAAACCCCAGAATTCTACAGGATATTGAAAGTGGAATAATAGCACTATAACAGTATAGTGCAGAAATGGCCATAGTTACAAGGTTTTCTCACACAGTAGATTGTATGGGTTCCATATGTGAGGAATCTTAAATTTGAAATTCAAAACAAAACACACTTCCAGAAAAACATAAGGCCATTGAACAAATTCAACAGAAAAAGAAAAGGTACATCAAGGCACCAGGTAACACAGATTAGATTGGAGACTATGGGGAAAAGTTACAGGTACTGGAATAGACTGGTTGCTATGGAGACAAGGCATAGCAGCAAAGAGGAGGACAGTGTATTCTCTCAGGAACCCAAATTATGTATGTAAATAACTTTGAATACAGATTGCATAGGGAAATATGGGGAAAAGTTACAGGTACTGGTGGGTTCTTACGAAGAAAATAAAATCCCAGGCAATGCCAGGTAAATACGCTAGTAAGAACATAAAGAAGATCTTGCTGTATTGTATGAGGAGAGGATACTAGGCCAGAATAAAAATATGAGGGGCACCATACTGCTGAAGGAGAACTAATGTGGGGCAGTGATGTGAGTACTGGACTAGGACACTAGGAGACCAAAGTTCAAATCCTCATTCATCCATGGAAATCCACTGGGTGACCTTGGGCACGCCACACTCTCAGAGGAAGGTAAGCCAAACCACCTCTGAACAAATTCAGCCAACAAAAATCCATGATAGAATCACCTTAGGGTCACCATAAGTCTGAAATGACTTGAAGGCACACCACAAATATTTGCTCAGGATGGAAGAAAGAACCCAGAAATTATTTCTGAAGAGGAAAAGAAATTCTATGTAAGGGCAATAGCCACAGCATAATGACAATAAACACCACATGCATCTAGTTCACTACTCTGTTTCCTGAAGCAGCCAATCAGACATTTCTGGGCAGCAAAAACAACAGAGCCAGAGTAGTGCAGTGGTTTGACCGCCAATCTATGACTTTAAAGACCAGAGTTCAAATCTCTGCTCATCCATGGAAACCAACTGGACAATCTAGGGCAAGTCACACTCTCTCAGCCTGAGGGAAAGGCAAAAGCAAACCCCCTCTGAACACATCTTGCCATGAAAATCCCATGATATATTCACCTTAGGGTCACTGTAAGTCAGAAATTACTTGAAGGAACATAACACACAACACACAAAACCAAAAAGTGATAAAGCTATAATTATAAAGATATAATTACTGAAATTATGTCTTCTCCACTGCACAAAATGTAACCCAAAACAACATCCTAAAAAACTGTTCACTGAGTCATTACACATTATCGCCCGGCCTCTTTTCCTCCCACTTGTCTTTATGAAGCAGTGTGTAGGTATATTCGAGTTGCCTGTCACTTATGGAGACCCCATGAATATCATAGGGTTTTCTTAGAGAAGGAACACTCAGAAGTTTTTGCCAGTTCTTTCCTCTGAAATGTAGCCTCTAGCACTGGATATTTGTTGACAGTCTCCCATCCAAGTACTAACCAGGGCTGACTCAGCTTACCTTCCAAGATCAGATGGGATATGATACCTTTTAGGGCATTTAGGTAGCAGTTTTGTATATTCCCTGCATAAGACAGTTGAACTGGAGATATGCAAATATCATTTGGAAGCTAAAGCCTGATACATATTTTATGGCCTTAATCACACACTGAGATGAGTTTAAGGTATTCTCATATCTAGAAATTGTTAAACTTCTACGTAAAACAGAGATGGGGGACTTCTATCCTTCCAGATGTTGTCAGACTACAATATCCATCATCTATCACTCTGGCTCAGATGATGAGAATTGCAGTCCAACAATAAAGTGTACCCTTTATCTAGAGGGTCATGAATCAAAATACTTTATGTGATACCTTCACATTACTATTTAAATTTAAAAGTCACTTCTTAGACCAGCTTTCTTCTCCAGTCCATCAGATTATTTCCCACTACTGTCACACTTCTCTGACTTTTTTCCCTATACATATCGCAACAAGTTCATCAGCACATTTAGAAGAAAAGTAGGGTTCTGCTGAAGCTGGCCAAAGGCCTACGTAGTAGAACTTGTCATTTGCCAAGACAGCAAGCCAAATGCTAGCCAGATGCCTGCTCCAGACTCCCAACCACTCAAAGCCCTCACTCCTTCCAAATTGCAAAAATTGCCCAAAATTGTTAAATTGCACTGCAGGAGGCCAAAAAGCAGGACAGGAGAATAATGGTTCTCTCCCACTTTTTTCCTTCACCAAATAGTATTTAGAGGTATACTCCCCTTGATTATGAAGGTATAATATAACCATTATGACAAGCATTCAATGCCAGTACACTCACATACTATAGATCTGTATGTGGAACTTGCTTCACAGACTTCCTAGATTCTACAGGCAGCTTATATGGTGGTTTCAAGGGATTCTTTCAGAAAGAGAGAGCTCTGTGGCAAGCATGCATAGCTTCCCATGTTGACCCATTTGGTCAAGGACAGTATGATTACAAGCATAAACTAGGAATTTCACTGAGTAACAAATTACAGATGCTACATACTATCAGTGCACACATATGGCACCAAGCAATTTACAAAAACTCCTATTCAGAATTGAATGTCTTCTGTTCCTTGGAGAAGACACAATTACTATATGCAATGTAAGAGGAATAAGTTATATCTTTCACGACAAGAGTACGTCAGTCTTCAAGAAATTTCAAGCCTGCATTTCCCTTCTAAAAAGAAATCCCAAACATATAAAAATATAAAAACAATGACCAATCAGTAAAACATTTAGAATAAGCTAAAGGCAACAGAAAAAACAAAGGAAGCAGAACTGTCAAGAAATAAAGCAAAAACAGACTCAAATGCTTGTTTTAAAAGAAAGGATGTAACAAATTTAGAAGCTTTTTAGTAGGATGATAAACTGGTATAAGAGTATATTTTTACCCCATCTTTCTATGAAATCTTTGCAGCAACTAATAACTAAAAAGCTGGAACCTAATTATAAATGGCATTAACAGCAGTAACAATATTTATAAAAACAGAGGATTAAATCCAACGTTAGTCTTCTGTTTAATGGGCTTAGCAACAGAGTAGCCAGATGTACAGGTACACCTCAGTTAACGAACTAGGCCAGGTAAGTGTTTTATAAGTTAATGAAAACATTTTGATTCTTTGAGTGACCACTTAAAAGTTTCTTCCAAAATGCATTCCAGGATGATTTTTTTAACCACCTTCCACCTCTTTTACGATTTCCATTTTGTGGCCAAAATTATAGATATGTGTGTGTTTGTTTTTAACCCACTGAAAGTAGCTGTAAGGCAGTCTTATCTGCTCTTCCCTTTTCCCCTTATTCTGCTGCTCAACCATGCTCAGCCAGGATTCTGGAGTTAACACATTGTTTACCTTACCTATTGTAGACAGGCACACACGGCTGCAGCAAGACTGGCTAAAGCAGAATCCCATTCTTTCCCTGAGGAAGGAAAAGCACTGCCTTGTTTACTGCCTAGACATTGCTGCAACCTGACACCAAAAGTCTGTGTTTCTCCAGTCCTCCTTCACCATCTTCCCAGTTCCAGTGCTCTAAAACACACACACACACACACACTCCAGCTAGACAGAGGTGGAAGAAAGGAGACTCTGAACAGGCATAAAAAGATTTTGTAAAAAGGAGCTGTCAGAAGTTTTGTAAACTGAAGTATTCCTGTATAGGATTTCCCTTGTAAGCATGGTGTAATTTGCAAATAAGATTGCATGTTTAGATATAAATGGTCCCACTCACTGTCTTTCTACCAGTTTCTGACTGTAAATTGTTCCTCTTCTCAAATCAAATCTCTCCTCAAAAAACACATTCAGTGAACTGTTCAGCAACGCTAATAAAAGCCTTAACTCTGCTCCCCACTTGTAAACATCCCACACAGAAAAATAATCACATTTCCTCCATTCCTAAACAATGATAGTTCTTTAACATTCAACTGTTATGGTCTAGAGGAGGAACTGGAAGCTCTTGGGGATTAAAGGGTCACATTGGCCCTCCAGTGAACCTTGATGAGCCATACAAACCCCTCCAACTCCAACCCCAACACAGTCTTCCTATGTGGAGTGAGGCTGGTTTTTCCACTGTTTTGGCTCTCTCTAGCCATTTTAGGATCAGGAGAGGCTTTTTTCCCCAAATAGGAAATCAACTTTTGTCTTGCTTCCTTTTTTGGGGGGGGGGACCCCTCACATTCCAGAAATTTTGGGAGGGAAATTCCCCCACAGACGCCAAGGAAGTACTAGAAGCAATTGGGGGGCAATTTCTTTTCAAATAATTTTTAAAAATGGTCTCCTTGGGGGCCACAAGCAGGTTGTGGATTTTTGTTGCTGTGTGCCTTCAAATCATTTCTGACTTACGGCAACCCTAAGGTGAACCTATCATGGGGTTTTCTGGGGCAGAAAGTGTTCATGTGGAAATAGAGACTTCAAATGTTCCCATGCTTAGAATCTGCTGGTGGGAGTGATATGCAGTTTGAATTTCCTTGCTTTTAGGAAGTACAGTCCCACAATCTTAGCTCTGGCTTTAAACTATGGGATGTATTTTTCCTTTAAGAAATCAACATATAGAGTGTACCTCTTGGACTAGAAGTTAAAGTACAAGAATATTCCATCAATATGCTTATATTTTGAGTTAGCATGGGGGGAGTGATAGTCTGAATTTCTTTGCATTTAGGAGTGTAGTTTTGACCATAATTTTTTCCTTGAAATATTTTTTCCTCTTTTAAGAACTTCCCCACTCTTTGAAATGTAGAAAGACATAAACACAGATGTTGGGAAGGATTTGCCTTTGTTTACTGAACACAAAAGAAGAAAGAAATTATAGAGTATCTGTGTCAGAGCTTAGAAGTAAAACATTACAAGAAACATAGTAATCTGTAACTAGCAGCTTTGAAGGCAACAATGGTGTAACAAATTACACCAAATTACAACAAATCTCAAAGTAACACAGTGAGCATGAACAAAGTTAAGGCAGTGGTGGATAAACTATGGCCCACCTCAGAGGATTTTTCCAGGCCCCAGATGTACCCAATTTATTTTTGCTAGACTTTTCCAAGTATTAATGACTGCCACTCCAGGAGGACTCCAAGAGTGGTAGAAAGCTAAAGCACAGCTTCCCCACACCCCAAACATAAGTCAAAAAATACCCAAAAATGGAAATCAGAAGTTACTTCCCTTTCAATTTTCGCCAATTTAGGGGATGGAACAAGCTGCTCTGCGTCTTTTTAAGTTGCCCAGCTCTGGCTTAAAACTTAGTGTTCCTGCAAAGAACAAAGTCTGCTATCTAATGACTGAATGTGATACTGTAGACTACTTGCATTTTTAATTAATTAATCTATTTTGAAAAGCAAGTTAATCCCAAGATGCACACCCTAAGGGTCCGCTTAGCATGCATGCCAAGTTTCAGATACTTAGGTTCCCTCATCTTGAACTTGTGACAGAGATAAGCCCAAACACACATGTACACACAGTGCTTTATGGGAGAAATAACATGGAAACTTGCGATCATTATACGCAACGGTTAAAGCCGTACTAATAATAAGCAAACAATAAACATAAATATGCACATATTCCTGTGTAATACTGATTTATAAGGAAACTAAACCCACTCACAAAGCAGTGACAGTTGCTATTACTATTTCAATCTGTTCCTTAAAGAGATAGGTCTTGCACGCGACAAGGTGATTAGATGGAGAGGGAGAGGGAGAGACCACAGAGACTATTGACGAGCTGCTAAAAGGTCCTGTCCCCAGGAAACACATTCCTGGATCTGAGATGTTCCACCAAAAGCTAGTCTTACCTAATGAAGGCAGAATTAGAAAAACAAGTTTGGAGATAGAATTCCAACATCAATGAACAGTAGCCATATTAAACAGTCCTTCCCTCCCTAACCACAACAATCAACATTCCTTTGTACGGAGAAGTAACAGGGAAACCTGTCATCCTAACTATATAGTAGCTAGTGTCAGTATACAATAACAAAATTAATTTCCATTGTCATCATCATACATTTTGAAGATTAAATACACATTTTATTTGCATTTTAACATAAAAATCATGTTTATTTGCATTTGTGGATGCTTAAGCCAAGAACATAAATGCAAGATGCTGATAAACAGAATTAGAATAATAACTGTGTTCTGATCTACATATTAGTAGTGCAGGAGATTGAAATCAGGTAAGTTCTTTTCCAAAAATAGACCAAACAAATTTTCAAACATCTCTGTTCAGCAACCATGTTAAATGTTAAGCAGTACAAGTAAACAAGTAACTTCTCCAAGACTACTTGGTAAACTTTCATTCCAGGGATTTGAAGTCAGATTTCCCAATTTAAAGTCTAACCACCTAACCACACCAAAACAGTTTTCTACAGATGAACAGGAAATATTTAAACCAATAGTGGAAGCATTTGACACTCCAGATGTTATTGGACTGCAACTCTCAGTATCCCCTATCACTGGCTATGCTGGCTATAGTTGATGGGAGCCATATTCCAACAAATGAAGTCACAAGTTGCCTACTGCTCACTTCTGATGGGGTGGAGAGCATTAAAGGATATATCGGTATCATTTCAAATTCTCACTACACTGTTCCCATTTCTCTCCTACTAATTTTTTTAGCAAAAGTTGTTACATTGTAAAGTGAGAGAGAACAGGAAAAGGCATAATAATGCCATACTACATACTTCTCTTGCCACGTATTACAGAGAGACTGGGGAGGAAGCAAATACAACGTCAGTGACGACCACATGATCACCTTCATGTCTGACTTTTCCTTAAGCTGCAGGACTGACTACATAGTGCCATGCAAAGTAAGCAACAACATTTTGTGTAGTGCTAAGGAGTTTCCTTGAAAGTCTCTTCTCCAAAACCCTGACCCCATTAGCTTTCAAGATCAGAATATGCTGTCACAGTCTGGCAGGAAACAATGCGCTAGTAAGCCAGCGTTATCACTGTTTCCAGAGACGTTGCTGTTCAATTTCAATGAAATATACTGCGGTATTTTGTGGTAACTATGTAAATAATGACCTGCTGCCCAGCACCTAGCTGTTAATGGTCATGAAAAACAAAGGCCTAATTCAAGCTTCGTACAATATCAGCCACCAGATAGACTATGGATATGAACTTCAGCAGTAAAAGGACTGAGGGCATTATGAACCAGTTGGTTTCAGAGGGCTTTATATATTTACAGTGTCCTACCATTATGCATTTCTGATGTGAGGTTTTTGTTATACCTACATGTGTGCCAAGTTTAACAAAGGTGATGCCCAAGGGACAGTCCTTCCATTGATTTATTTATTAGGGCCTTGTCTAATGTCTAAAAACTGTACATGTGAAAGAAATTGTGTTAAAACTCCTAGCACACTCAGTAAAAGTTAGCAAAGAATAGTTTTAAGTCACTTAATTCAAAAAGTATTTTGGAGTGGACCAGTTACTTTCATACATAGCACACACAAAAATGTTCATTTTTGCAGCTGTAATATGAGTTGAAAAGAGCTTAAGAACAATATGACCAAGAATGCATCCTATGTGAAATGGGCTTAAAATCTGTTCTATACTTCTTCTGATCAACAAACTCAATTAAGCATGCAAGGATATAACCTTTTCATATTAAGGCTGCAATCCCATGCAAGCCTATTGAAACCAATGAAATTTACTTCTGACTGTAAATGAATAGCACTTCATGTACATATCTACCTTCCTTTTGTTAAAATAAAAAAGGCCTTTCAGTCTAATAACAATGGGAAATCAAAATCAGGATTTTTCATGACTGCTACACTAAACTCTACAAATTAATTGAGATCTACTTGTGAGCAGTGCACAGAAACAAAAAGACTAGAATCAAAAGACTTAAATAAGTTGCAAGTTATGACGTTTTCCTAGCTAGTTCTTGGTATCAAGGAGTTTGCTGTAGTAAGGCAATTTAATATCTTCTACAAAAAAGAACATTATGCCTGGTATACTAGAAAGCATACTTCCTAAAATGTGAATAAACCTTCTCATTAGCCAACTAACTATATGAAGCAAACTTGAACTGCCACTTATCTTAGCACTTTAATAAGATGTACATGATTCAAAGAACATGTTACACTTCTTGCTCACATGCAAATATTCCCAAACTACTCTTAGGTTCATTTTTATGGAGAACTGACACTACCATAGATGTGGTAGTTCCATTACTGCAGTGACAGGTGTGATCAGTCACATCTACAGTCAGAATTAATTCTCTTTTTTCCAATCATACGGCCCACACAGATTGAACATACGTGCATTTGTCATGAAGACTGGTATTGCTTATGTTAAAAATATATTCTGTATGAACCAGATCTTAACATCAAAATCCTACAGATGTTTTCCTATAAGAACACTCACTGAGTTTAGTGAGACTTATTCCTATTCCATGGAAGTGGCTACATTTTTGAGATAATTGATGTACTTTAGACAAATATTTATTTGTTAAGATATTTAATTAATGTTAGAATTAATGGGGGATATTAGTTTATGGATACACAAACTCAGTGCAACAGAATGCAGGTCATTTTAAAAAAAGATTTATTGAACTAATTTTTGTGTAAAAGAGTGTTGCAAAATTGTTTTTTTGTTTCATAAGAGCCAGAGTCTAATCAGCACTGGTGAAATAGTAAAAGTTGTGTGAATTGAGTAGGTCAATGATGCAATCTTTTCCACTGTTACTATCCAGTTAGTGACTAAACTGGACAGAGCTCTCCATGATGGTTTAAAAACAATCCATACTCCATCACCATTTTTGGCTTCTTCTCAGTAGGACTGGGTGGCATCCCTATAATTTTTTTTTTATTTGACCCAAAAGAACTCTAAGTTACTGATTATTTTAATATCTTACATTTTCATTTCTGGATTATTTGGAGGCAATTATTTTTTGTTTCAGTTTGTCTTCATCCACAAATGCATTTTGGGATTCTTGTTGTAGAAAAGCAGGGTAAAAGTAAACTAAGCAGAACTGTTTTTCTTTTACATTTCCTGCATCTCTCTTCATAGACAGCTCTGGGTAATGCTACATATAAAGAGAATGCAAAATCTATTGGACTTACTCTCAGGCCATTTTGCACTACACTGTTACAGAGTTATTATTCTACTTTCAACATCCTGTGGAATTCTGGGGTTTGTAGTTTACTGACGCCAAAGAGCTCTCCAACTGAGAATTCTAAAGGCCCCTCCCTAAGCTTCAAACCCCAGGATTCCACAGGATGTTGAAAGTAGAATAATAGCACTGTAACAGTGTAGTGAGGAAATGGCCACAGTCAGAGCGTTATTGCACAAAGCTCCTCTCTCACTAAAATTGCATTGTCTATAAACATGCCATGCAAACATGATTGCTGTCTTTTCTTGTGGATTTTTGCAACTATTCTGGGGCTACAGCATCTGTTAATAGCAAAATCTTATTCCACACAGACCATCTATCCAGTACCTCCTCCAACGTTATCCCTGTCCTTTTTGTAGGAGACAGAAGGATGGACAGAGGGAAGCAGAGAGGGAGGAAGGAGAAAGCACAAGCAGCCTCCTGCCAGAGTACATGGCCAATCAAAAGCCGGTTGGGAGTCCTCCTGGGAGGAGTCTCTCCCACGTCCTCATGTTTTGCAGTCTTGGAGTGGTGGTGGGATTCTTAGGCATTATCCCTACATGGAAGAGGACAAGCAGAAAGTCAAAGCCAAGAACTCCTGTCCTCTCTTTTGTGTTCCTTTTCCACCCCAATCCTATGCACCCTGATGCTACAGCAACACAGGTGTGTGAGAGATTGAGAGAGACACCATGGTATTGTACTGTAGCAACAGAGGCTCCAGAAAGGGGCACACACCCACTGGCCACCCAAAATCGACATAACAGAACAACTGAACTTTCCCACAGAAAATCACAGTGTAACAGAAGTGGGAGAAAAGCCAATAACTGATTGTTTTGTGTACATTTGTAAAAAAAATTGGTTTTAAAACAGTTTCCCACAGGGCATCAACTGTGTCATGTGGGAAGACCTAACTGAAAGCGATATTACCTAGATGCAATTGTGATTTACCTGTCTCACGTGATAACGGCCTCAGAAGTGAATCCTACTACCTAGATAGGTGTGTAGAGAATTACAGTCTTTTCCTGTAAAGTCAAGCATCTAAAAGAAGCCATCTCCACTGGCTGAATTCCATCAAAAGCCAATATTCACAAAGCTAAAATGCAGAGTAGCTAAAGTGCAGATAAACACAGCTTCAAATATGACTCCTCATTATCCAGTCTCTGTCTTCAGGAATGTTACTGCTGTTCCAAATGACAGTCCCACATATATTGTCATAATAATGCTGCAAATCTGCAAGAATGCTTTGAATTTATCTGGAGTTCAGTTCAAAGATTTCCCTATCAGGGGATTTACACCATTGTCATGTCTTCTCCATAAAGCTCTAGCAGTAGGAAAGGAGCAGGCTAACATAACAAGATAATATTTTCTTTTCAATGATATTCAAATATGGCAATCATGTAGCAAAAAAGTAATAAAGAGGGCAATTGCATTTGGATAAGTGTAAGAGAAACCTAACTGAAGATTACCCTTCAACATGAATGATTTGCATATTTCTAAGGTTTACAAAGCCAACACAATTCATGGGTGCTGTCTGGTTTCCACAGCAATACATTGTCTGTTTATTTTAAATATTACAGCTGAAGGACATTTTTAGAAAGTGTTTTTTTCTTCACAGTAAAGCCAAAAAAGAACACAAAAGGCTAAATGCATGAAGCATTAGTGAGATCCAAGACGAACTTTAGCCAATCCCACAGGCCTTGAGGACCAACAAGTTAAACCACAGCTGTTCTAGCTTAATGGAAGGATATATTGTTCAGCATGATTCCATTAACTTGTTCTCTGCCTTAAGGGGTGAAGGAATCAATATGCATAAAGTGAAACAATAAGGCGATACTCCAAAATAATTAAGAATCTAATTAACAATTAATTTTGCTATTATTTTGAAAAGAGATGTTCCAGGGGAATCTGGATCATGGAATTTAATCTCTTTGGAGGAAAAAAAAACCCAGAAGCAAATTGTTTGGGAAATGTGCTATAAATTGACATCAAATGTATTAAACTGCTTTGGGGGGAATGTGTTCTCAGCAATACAAATGAAAGTCCTCTTTGTGTTGGGAGACTTTTGCCTGTTAAAAAATCAGCACAATGCCAGAGGAGCAGACAGGATTGTCCATCTCACTCTATGCCAAGGGTGAGGAACCATTTGGGGGATTAATCCACATTTGCTAGGGATAGGGGCACAGAACCCTGGCAAAAATGGAAAAATCACAAATGCCAAAATGTGTGTGGGGGTCGGTGGGAAGGGGGCCAAGGCATAGTGGGGATAGCAAGCACCCAGGGTCCAAACTAGGTCAGGGAAAGGAGAGCGAAAGGGGATGGGTCGGTATGGTGACCCTATACTTCCTCTCTCATACTCATCTCCTTCCTTGAGTGTGAGGGTCATCAGGGAGGGTTTGTGGTGCTGAGAAATTGGGCTGTGAGATGTCCTTAACTGGCCAGGCAATAGCTGGCAGAGAAGGAGGAGGACCAGAAAGCAGGTTTTTTAAGGGGTGTGCAGCCCTATCGCAGATGCCGAGAAGGAAGATTCCGTTCGCAAAGAAGCAGCTGAGGTGTCAGGGGCAAGGGATGGAGAAATTCACAAATAATGAAATCCGTGAAAGTGAAACCCAGAAATGCAGTGGGCTGACTGTAATATATTACATAATAACATATCTACATACATACATACATACACATATACATGCATACACACATGTGTGCACACATATGGCAATATATTACTATATAACATATAGCTACACACTGAATTCAGATTATAGATCATATATTATTTATCGGATGTAACTTTAAAAAAGGGAGAAGAGAAGAGAAGAGAAGAGAAGAGAAGAGAAGAGAAGAGAAGAGAAGAGAAGAGAAAAGAAGAGAAAAGAAAAGAAAAGAGAAGAGAAAAAGATTTGCTTACTAAGCACATACAACTAATTAAGGAAAGACTTGTTTGTGTTAACCTATCAAAGTATCAGCATATTTGATCATATTCTCACATATAAGTAAGATTAATTATTTTCTGAATTATTTAGTGATACATCGTTATACTTCAGGATTTTCACTAGATGTTTCATAGCTGCTCTTTCAAATCTTAATCTTCTTCTGATTTCTTGACTCAGTCTCCATTTTGATTAATGACTGGACTAAGGTACAGAAAATCTTTATTTTGATGTCGTACTTTAAAGTGATGTAAATCACATGTCATTATTTTTGATTTCTTAATATTCTCCTGTAATCCTGCTTGCGTATTTCCTTCATTCCAAGTCTTTGCTACTAGATTCTTATATATTCTTATATATTCTTTAAAACTTCAAGTAGACATCTGATTCATAGCTGGAAGCTCACCATCCTAGCCTGCTGCACTCTGCAAATATAAATACCAAATACTGTTTCACTAGCAGGAACTCCAATACATAAAAAGGTAAGCCACTCACAAAAAAGTCTGGACTAGGTAATTCCTCTTCTCTGCCAGTTGCTCAATCAGTTTGTTTTCATAGACAGTTAAGAACAGGGTAATTCATTATCAAGAAAACATTGTGAAGTCATACAGTCAATATATGAACACACTTTTGGTTTCATCAGTTTCATGTTCCTCCACTAAAATGCCAAGTTCTTTCATAGGTCATTGTATAAGATTAAGCATCTTTGCTCGGATCCCCACTATTAGCTCTGGACTTTGAGCATGAGCTATAATCTTTTCTGCAGCAGTTGTAGTTAACAGTTGCAATAAACTGCATAAGGTTCTGTGAACAGAGAACCGCTTGTTACTTGCGCTTTTACTGTGCCAAGAAGTTTCATGGTATCATAGAAGTATGGTCTATAGGTAACTAAATTGAGGGTTCAGAAACAAAACAAGTTAATTAGGTGATAACATAGTAAGAACTGTTGCAAAAGAGCATAACTGTCACCCAATATCTTGCTTTACATAGCCAGTTCTAATCAGACCAGATTTCTGTTCTTTACATTCCAAGTAGCGCATCTAGTCTCATATCCACAAGTAAACTTTCTTTCAATTAGATTACTTCTATAACATGCAAAGAGGTATTTTTTTTCCTGATAATGGCACATAGAACTACTGATTTGCTGGAATTCATCTGAAATGATAGCTCAGTCTCTCTGTAAGTCTTGGGCAGGTTTAGGTTCTATTTTTGTTATGATTCTTTGAAGTGGTAGAATAATTAGAGTGTTTGGATTCCCAAAGCAAAGTCATCACCAAGCCATGAAACCAGTTGGGTGACTTCGAGCAATTACTCTTTCCCAAATTGACCTACCTCACGGAAAGGAATTTAAAGATCAGCACTCTTTATTTAACATATTTTTATCCTATCTTTCCATTAAAACAAATGCTCAGAAGGCCTGACAGCTGGTCAGAGTTTTTATTCAGGACAAATGAGAGAAAAGGCTAGAACTTTCTTCTGCATCCTCCTATAACATCTGTTTAATATATCTGGACCCCTCACTAAACTACTGTTGGAATCACACAAGCAAACTTGGCTTGAGTTATCCTCTTTGCTCCCTGCTTTGGGCCTACCATCATCTGGATGGCAGTACACCCATCTTTAGTGGTGAGAGTGGTATTATGTGATATATGTGAATAACTTGCCTCAGTGAAGCAAAAACCGTAGGAAAGAATCTCCCCGTTTTTTTCTTTTTCCAATGAAAATGCCTGGAATTCTGAAAACTGGAAGAAAAACATTCTCTGCATGACTGGTACTCAAAATGTATCTGAGATTCCCATCCTGATCTACATCCTTTCACCTCCCCACCCATTTACTATGGTGGTGGACAGCGTAATGAAATAGTCAACCAAATGTGAAGCTCTGTAGAAAAAAAAAAGACATCACCTTTGGGATTATTAGGAAAGCAACAGAAAATAATCCCAACAATGCCACATGATCTTTACTCAAATTGAAAGTGCAGCCACAGATGGATTAACTTTATACAGTTGTGGTCATCATATGGTCAACTGCATGATGATTGCATATTACGGGTAGCAGTAAGTCTCTCAACTACAGCTACTGGAGAGCATGAGCTGGAGGGTGAAATTGTTCTCACAGCTTGTTTGTGAGGTTCCCATAGACCTGGTTGGCCACCATGGGAACAGAATGTTGGACTACGCAGGCTTTTGATCTGAACCACTACTTCATATTATTTGCTTTTTTTTTTCAGGTAAACAACTTACCCAACACTTCAGAGGTGAGCATAAGCTGAAGACTAAATAGGCTCTTTGGTGAGTTTTACATCAAAAGCCCCCACTGCATTTTTTCAAGCAAATAATTACCCAAGATACAAAACAATAAAGACAAATCCCATAAGACTTTGCCCCACATATAGCACTGCATGAAATTAGTGAGAGCTATACAAGTAGAGTTTGGAGTTCCATGCCCTAAATGTATATGTTCCTAATGTAATACAAAAACAACAAAATAACAGCTATGTATCTTTTTTTCATAATTAATGAACACTGTGCAACAAGGTTGGAAAGCCTTGCAGACATGTACAACTGTGCTTTATTCACTACTGCTTTGTAAATTCTTCTTTATCTCAAAAGTAGCTTTCACCATGGGAGGTACATTTTGTGAGGTGGTAGAGACTGCAGCCAGGCATTTTTCTAGTTATAGCCACTACCATTGGAAAAGCATGATGAATTTTTATATGAAAAGGCTGTGAGGAAAGCAGAGAAGAACAAGGACCAGCATCAAGCCTATATAAGCATCCATGATAACAATTACTTCCTTTTATTTATCCTTCAATGCTTTAACATTTTGGCTATTGTCCAAACTATAAAATCTGAGATGAGTAAGTCCTCTGCCCACTCCATCTTTAGCAACCAATCCACTGCTCACCACCTTAAAATTTAAGGTGGTGGACTGAAGTGAGGTTCAAGCAAATGTATAACTAATGTTAATGTTGGCACTATACTTGTTATATACTTGTTGTCCTTATCGGCTATATCTACGAGGTGGCTCTGATTAAAGCCCATTGTTCAGGAAACTAAATACATGTGTTTCTAGATAGCATAAATATGCTACAATAACTAAACAACATTTGATGAACACATGCAGCATTGGAAGTGTGCCAGACACAAACCTTTGCGCTTAAAATGTTATACAAATACTGTCTGGCAGGTCTGATTTAAATTACATGGCAATTAAAATCCACAAGCTTTCAATATCCCTGGGTTTAACCCGTCACGGCTATCATCACACTCTAAAGGCAGCATTAGCCCTAGAGGTCAAAGAATACAGCACAGGAATATTATTCATTTAAAGCTGGGGGGGGATATATCTTCCCCTGGTCACAGATGACTATGAATTTCCTTGTCTAGTTATAAAATGATTACTTAACAAGTAGAAGGAGTCCTTCCTTGAAGAGTTCCCTTTTGACTAGTTTTTACTTCTTTAGTTCAAAAAGTGAACACCAGAACAATTGTGAAATTAACTAAAGTTGTGGTTCTCAGTTCCATCAGCACAGCTACTCAAGATACTGCAACGGTGCTAGTACTGCATCATGAAAGCCCTAATGAGTCAGAGGGAAGAGGGGCAGATGTATGAGCCCCACTGCACATGTGCCCCATTAAAATCCCAGAATATGAATACGGACTGACAGCATTTGAAAACTCAATGACAACATTGGCTTACTACAAGAAAGCAGACAGATACAAAGACAATGCCATGTCAAGCTCTTTGCCACCATGAAACATAACCAACAAGTACTGTCACATATCCATCACAGTGACACTTATTATGTGTGCTTCTCTAGTGCCATCTGTTTCATATAAGGAGAGAAACAGCATGCTGTAGTAATATATGAGGATGCAGAACAGAATACTCACAGAATAAGACTCGAAGAGTTTTGATATCACAGGGCATGAACCACATGCAATGCAAACATTGGAACTTTGTTCTCCTTTCCATATTTGAGGGTTCCAGAAAAGCTTTTTTTCAAGAAGTTGGTTACTTGTCATATTTCTCCCATTTTCCATTTGATGATCAAAGTTCATATGACTTTTGATCAAAGTTCAAAACATTATTTTTGTACCATCTTATAAAATTGTTTTTATAACAAGCATGAATCATGTACGCTAGCTTAAGTTTCATATCCACAGCTGTTAGATTTTTAGGAAATTATGTGGTTACATGGACTTTCTTTACATCTGTCAGATAAATCAGAATACCAGCTGCAGTTTTTAAAACAAATTTGACTTAACAAATTTTGTGAAAGCAAGATTTCCATCCCCTTCATGAAAATCTGCAACATGTCCCACAGTATAGGAAACTGTACGAAATGTACAGCATCACACAAGAAAAGTACATTGTGGTACAGCAGCAACCTCCAAGCTCTACTTCCTAGAATTTGTTTGTCAGATAAAAGGAACAACTCCATAGTAGTGGTCCCAACTCTTAACTTTGTTAGGTATTTCAAAAGGATATGAAAAGCCTCTGGAATGTTTATGTCAGTTAACCAATAAAGACACAATTGCATTCCCCCTCTGCCCTAGGAAACACTGTCAACTAGACCAGCTTCTGTTCCCCAAACTCATCAAAAACTGAACTGAGATAGGATCCAACTATCTGTTTCCTCCCAGAGTACCTGGAATTCACATTCCATGACTCACTGTATACAGTGTGCCCATCATATATGTGGAGCTCCATCCCAGGATGATTTGGCCATACTTAATCAGACTCCTCATCAAGAAATACAGAGTGAAAGCCTGAACAAATACAAGAATGTGCCAGTGGGACATTGCACAGTTTCCCATTTTAGCAGATGGTCCAGACCTCATAAGGCTTATCTGAAGCACTACACATTTTTCATGCTTGCTTTAAATTGAACTTGAGTCTGTCTGGGCTCAAATTTGACCAAAAGTATGTTTCCAGATACACTTAGCTATCAACCCTCCAGGGTCATTGTCTGGTATTATGGAAGTAAATGGAATCCAGTCAGAAGAAACTGTAGTTCTATATATGCCACCCAAGTGACCAAGGCACCTCTGTCCAACCAAGTTTTCCCCAGCCTAAAGTGGATATTTCATCAGATTATAATGAATGTGAATAAGCAGTAAATAAATGTGTAGTTTACCTATAACATACTGTAAGCTGTCTTTTTTAGAAAAACAATAACAGATTAAACATTTTATAAAATACCACAATACATATAGACTCTCTGACTTGTGACTGGATTACATATTTCAGTTTTTCAATGGAAAATCTCTGGTCTTCAGTTCTTCTCCTCAAAGTCCTACTCAATGAGGAAGGCTTCCTACGATCCTTCCAAAGGAGAGATTACACTTTATGAAGTTTTGCTGCCAGTGAATTTTGCATAATAGCAAGATAGCCTTATTCACAAACAACAGATCATGCCTGATAGAATGGGAAAGAAAGGTCTTGCCCTCTTATCCTGTTATGATTGTATACGCGTTCCTATACCACCAGTGGCTGCAGTACACAGCAGAGCTAGCAACACAATATCATAGACTTGTACATATACTTTTTATACCCTTGTTACCCTTGAATGGATAGACAGAATGTCTATTTTTAAAAAATCGTGCATTTAAAAAATCCTACATAACTTAATCCTGCCTGATTCAAATGTTTAACTTAAGAAATGCAACTGATTTTACCAGCAGATACCAAAACCTAGAAAACTAGACCTTGAATCTGTGAATTAATGTGATCTTTCTTGAACATCGTTTTTATAAACTTATACATGTTTTGGGTAAAATTCTGATTGCCATTTGTTAGACATTTTGACAAGATGCTCATGATTTTATCTGACAACTGTATGCTTAAAATCAGAGTGGGTATTTTCATCTCACTCATAGGATCTCATTCTAATAAAGAGAGTCAGAATTCCATGTGTTTACAAATGACCAAGAATTCCTCCAGGCACACTCCCTCATAAACGACACTATATAACTATCCAGCATGTGAGTAAGAAACAAAAGGACACTGGCATAAAACATATAACTTAGACTAGAAATATAGTATATAGAAATATAGTAATAAATCTTGAAACGTTTAATCATTTAGGTAAGCAAAGAACATGAACTGCAATATATATTTGTTTCATCAAATAATGCATAGTTAATTTATAGGATTGACTAAAATATGTGGCAAAGGTTATTTTCTCAAGCAGCTTTAACAAATCAAACCTAGTTATTCAATAGAATTCATGGAGTAGCTACTAGGCTCAGTGGTTATTAGGCATAGACAAGATGTGATGCTAGACTTTCACTTTTGTGTTCCAAACATTTTTTTTCTTTGTTCTCTAAAATCAACTACTGGGGAAGGGGAAGCCACAGTATGATGGGAAGAGTTTAACAACCCAACCCTTGAAGCTGCTAGTGGCTACTACTAGGAAAACCTAAGAGTATACGAGGCAAAAAGAAACAAGTGGGGATCAAATTGGTATGAGTGGGAGAAGTCCTTGACCTGCTGTGCTCTTACTCAAATTGAAAAGGTTCACTGTTATTTATGATGCTCTTGACCATTTTTATGAGGATCCTATCAATTATATTCCCTTCAGCACATTTTAATAATTAAAATAAAAATATAAATAAGCATGCCTTCAACCCACAGATTCACTGATTTAAAACTGGACACCCATTTGTGGTGATATCTTCTCCCACCTGCACACCTCAATAGATTTTCTCAAGAATCCCAAGCAGAATTCACTTCTTCTTTCTTGAATCTAGCATTAAAAATTGAACCTACCACAAAATGTTGCAGCATGGATCACTGTTCACTGATGCAATAAGCTGGGATGCCGCCTTTGCAGGAGACTATACCCCCTCCCCTTCCCACTAGGCTTTTCACACCCACTACAACTCAAAGGTTCTGTAGCTACTGTGAACCCATTGTGCTTAGGGGAACTAGCTCATTTAGACTGTTCCCCCTGTAGTGTGTGTGTGTGTGTGCTTAACTTCTCCATGGGGAGGTGAGGCTTCAATTCTGTTGATATCTCCCTCTTCCTTGTGATGGTGTAATCTTGGCTAGATAAAGACTAGCACTCACTTCTAAATATCACACATAATGAAAACAAGCAAAATCCTCCAAAGCAATGCAGCTTGTATACAGAATGGAAGGGAGAACCTTCAGAGCTCTTCTTTCTCAGGTTCAAGGCAGCAGAGGTTTTATTCACTTAAGGCAGGATGAACAACCAGTTCCGAAGTGCACACTGATTTGGTCATCAGTCTGCCTTTCTGAACTTTTAAAGCTGTCCCTTCTCAGGTAAGAGAGTGCGACAATGGAGAAGAGGCTCCTTGCCTGAGGAGGAGAACTGAGAACCCTGGAAGCATGGATTTGATCAGTTGTCAGCCAATCTTATTAGCATTTTTAAAGCTCTTCCTTTTCAAGAGAGAACGAGTACGGTGCAGTGCTTTGAGTTTTGGACTATGACTTAAGAGACCAGGGTTCAAATCCCTGTTCAGCCATAGAAACCCACTGGGTGACCTTGGGCAAGCTGCATTCAGCTTCAGAGGAAGGCGAGAACAAACCCCCTCTGAACAAATCTTGCCAAGAAAACTCCATAATAGGGTTTGAAGGCACACAGCACCAAACTGTACTTAAGGAGGAAGCCATCTTCTTGAAAAGAAGGGCAGCCTTCTGGTCTGAATAGCAATACCACAAAGCTCTTGAAGGAGTTGATTGGAACACTGTCAGCTAGTACTACTTTCTAGATCTCAAGAGTGCTCCTTCTTCAGCTGATGAGGCTACAGGTAGTAATATTTAAAAAAAAAATCTTAAGGTTTTTAAAAAGAGTACTTCTAAAAACCTCTAGCTTCTTCAGAGCATGCCCGCATCTCCCTTCTTAATGGGTGGCACTTTAGCTTGAACAGTAAGAAGAGGGATAAGCATTTGAATTTCTAAAAATACAAGAAATAATTTACACATTTTGGCATTTATCAGTAAGAAGGGCTAGAAATTCACAACTTAAGCCATTCCCACCCTACTGAAGAGAGAACAATTTCCTTTGCTGAAGGAAGGAAGGAAAGAAGGTGAAGGCAACACATAGGTTTATAAGCAAGTTTATAAGTAGGTTTAATTAAGATGATAATGTGGAAAAGCAGCAGCAGAACTCATTTTACAACATAAATTGCAATCTGTGTTGCAGAATCCTTAGATACTTCTTAGATATTTCTTTGAATCTTTTCTTTTTCTTTTTTTTCTTTTTCTTTTTTTTGGGGGGGGGAGGCAATAGCCCATGATTTAAAGATTTTCCTCTTGGGAAGAAGCGATTTTTACTCAGCTGAACAGGCAACTGTAAACACTGATTTGTAATACCAAGAACTGCAGTGCACAGAACGAATTCCAAAACAGAAAAACTAAATGCACAGACTTTAGGTCTTTGACATTACCATTTGGAAACTTTTAGAAGCACTTTTTTTTTAAAGAATGTGAAATGTATATTTAAACATTCACATGTCTTTATGCTTTAATCAGTTTTAAAATTAAAATTATCCTTCTGTTCTGTGACCTACATTTTGGAATAAGCTACAAAAAAATAAAGATGTTGCCTTGGAAAAGCTAAAGCAAATTACAAGGGTTTCTTTCTTCAGCATGGTTAAGTCATATAGTTTTCCACATGCTGTTAGAACTTCTTTTGCTGAGATCTTGCTAATGTTCCTTTAAAAAAAAAAGAGAGGGAGTGAATACAATACCTGCCACCTTATTATATGGAAATGTTGCTAGCCCTCAAAAACTGTTTATCAAGAGCTCTTTAATCAATTTAATTGCCACCTCCAATGAGAAAGTCTTGCAGGAGTCCCATTATTTGCAATAGTCAGAGAGTTCCTAGCTCAAGTACTTGGAAAGATTTACTTCCAAGTGGTCACCTACTTAGATCAAACAGTAAATCACTGACTCTTGTTATGGTGTTTGTTTAGGTGGCAGCAGTTTGGCTGGCCAAGTCTCAATGGCCCCTTACTGAGCTCTCGGTGTGTGTGGCCCATTTTGCTCCGCAGCTGCTTTGACACATAAGCCCCACTGTGTACCAAGTCTATTGTTATTTTAATGTAATTCTCAACAGTTTAATTTGCCCTTACCAGCCTAAGGGCATTTCAGAAGAGCAGCATGTTAAAACTCTAACCAAGGACACCTGCTTTAAAAGAAAAAAAAAATCTTTAATAAAAGATAACGTAATCTGGTGACCTGAGATGTAACTTACACAGGTCTTTCTCTAATATATCTGATACACTACTCTCTCATGTCTTTTGGTTCGAGGTTCAAAACAAAACAATCCTCAGAGATACAGGCAATGTCAGATATCCGTTTTGTTTCTCCTATGAAATTCATGTGATCACCAGGCAACTGGAAGGGAAATACACACATATTTATCCACATTTTATGAAGTTATAACATCCATTTATACTATTCTATTTACATTTCTTTCCAATGAAAACTATCATCATTTGCTACATTTTTAAGTAAATATCTAAATTTCAAGTTAATGTTATCTTTTGACATAAGTAAATGACATTTACATTGTTCTTCACAAAGATACTTCCTATTCTGTTTGACAGGAATTGCATGATGCTAAAATTATACTGCCTAAAAAGAAACAGGTTCTACTAGTGGTGCTGATGGACTCATATTCAATAGGTACCATTTTATTGAGTGCACTCATCTTTTGAGAAGGGTTGGCATATAGAAACACCCCCCTCAGATCTGGTATCGCTAGTTCATATCTGTCTAGAGAGGGATTGAAACCAATTTTTTTTTTTTGTGCTAGTCACAAAGATATTGGGCTAGGAAACCCAGAAAGGTAGAAAACCAAAAGGACCAGAGTGGTATAGTGGTTTGAGTGTTGGACTATGACTCACTGAACCAGGGTCTGAATCCCTGCTCAGCCATGGAAACCCACTGGGTGACCTTGGACAAGTCACATTCTCTCAGCCTCAGAGGATGGCAAAAGCAAACCACCAAACAAATCTTGGCAGGAAAACCCCATGAAAAGTTCACCTTAGGGTCACCATAGGTTATTAATGAAGGCACATCACAACAACAGAAAGCTAAACCAGCAAAGAACAATAAATCCAGACAAAGAATGCAAGTCATAATCACACTCAATGGAGGCCATGTTGAATTGTAAACACTGTGAGGGATCAGAAGATGTCTATCTGCCTTTTTTTTTTTACTGTTCAAATACAACTGCATTCTTTGCAACTATTTATGCCCTTAAAGAAACACAGCCTTTACAATATTTACTTCATTTCTAGCCTGCTGTTTGTTCAAACTGCCCCCAAACTGGCTTAGAAGATTTAAAAATACAGATGAAAGCAATCTAAAAATGCACACATTAAGATAAATTTTAAAATCTTTGAAAATAAAAAGGAGTAAGATAGCTTGAGAAATGTCACCATTCTTCCTTAATGTCCTGGAATAAACAAAAATGCTTTCAACAGGTTAAAACAGACATAAAACAGACAAGGAAGTTGCACAGCAAAGGGCATTCCACAATCTGGGGCCACCACATTAAAAAAAAACAACTTTGTTTCCAATACCTGTCAATAGTAATTTCTATAAACAATGCAACTTAATTATCCAAAGATCAGATTATCCAAAGGTACAGCAGATCTAATAAAGAAGCTGATGCTCTCTTGTGCATTCTGAGTGTGAGGCTGTATATGCTTAAATAGCAACACCTCACATGAGTTACAAACTGGCAATGAGAGAAGCTCCTGCAAAACTAGTGTCACTACTCTCAGCTACTGACCTCTTTCAGCCACCATAAACAAGATGCAGTTTCTAAATTGTTTGAAAGGCAACCCTACCAAGAACAACATTACAACACCAGCAGCATTTTACCTGAATATTTCCTGTAGGCTCCCTGCCATTGCAATCAATACATAATAACAATCAAAATACTAACCTTTTAATCTGCTCTACTTTTAAATGTTTCATGTTCATGGTTCTTTCATGAACAGTACCTATTGAGTATTTGCATCGTTACAACAGAAGAATAAGAAATTGTATGATTAGATTAACAACCAACATGACACCACCCTCAGTTTGCCCAGTGCCAAAAATCAACATTCATACATGCTGAGCAACACTTTCTGTGAGACTTAGACTTATACTCTCTTCTTTCTATTTATCTTTAATTTGTGTGATTACTTGTATAATTTGTTACTTCATTGCAACACAGCTGCAATGTGTTGCACCTCTATGTGTGCACTAGCAAATCAAATGTCCCTATGTGTGAACTAGCAAATCAAAGAATTCCACATTTCTGTTTAGCAAAACACATAATTATGCCATAAATTGTATTTCACTGCCAATGTAGAACTATTCCTTAGAGTGTATTTTCCAGTGCTTTGTTTCATTACAGCAGAATGGCTCAACAAAGTACAGTACCACTATTTCCTTCAGCAAATATTTCCAGAGACAGAAATCTTTTGCCAAGTGAAAATGCTTCCCAGCTATCAGTCTATGTTTTCCTTTCCGTTCTTTCATTTTAGCCTATTATCCTGTCTTCTTTGGTTCATAGGCTTCTGTCATGGATATGTTTTGACAGACAAAATTAATTGGGTTTTCTTGAAAATTTCAACTAGAGGCTTAAAGGAGGTAAGTACTAGGTTACACACCCCAGAACACCTTCTTGATTGGTATAGCAATGAAAACGAACCATTCTGTTTGATATATTTCCACATGCTTATCAAGTTAATTTTTAACAACCCATTACTATTAGACACGCTTCTTTAAAAGAATGTTAGCACTTTAAAAGCAAAGATAAAAGCACTGGTTATTGTCATAATCAGTACACAAGACTGTCAGCCTCACCAATCACATCTACATTTCCTGGGCCCAAATCCTCACTCACCCATGAAGCTAACTGGGTGGCCAGTAGATTGCAATGAAGCTAAAATATATACATGGTAAGATACAAACGTGATAAATAAACACAGCTACTCTGGTTTCTCATTCTTAAACTCATTTCCTTGGAAGCACAACCTACTGAGTTTTCAACTGGATTTATTTCCAATAATGCATATTTAAGATTGCAGTCTGATCACAATTAGTGCACTGCAGCATTCATGGCATAACCTTTACAAGCAGAGTATAGCCTCCCAACTGTGACCTACTTGCCTAGCAAACCACCTTCTGAACCTTATGGTTCAGTGAACTAGAACTATCACAGTATGCATGCAAAAATGCTCTTTGAATGGGGTGGAAAAAATAAGGCAGTAATACAGGGCAAATGCCCTGTAGGGTAACATCCTACTGCTTGTAGGACATGAGACAGCACTTGTGGTGCTGCTTTTCCATAGATTTAGCATGGCATCACATAAAACATTCAGAAATATCCTTGTTAAAAGCAATACTTACAGATACAGTTTTTTTTAAAAAAATAGCATTATAACTTAATTTTAAGTAAATATTTATCCATTTCTCAAAAATGACTAGTTACTTTTAGTTGGTCTTAAAAACATGTGCATGCTACAAGCTTTACCCTGTGCCCACAGTCTGCTCCTGTCCATCTTTTTTATTTCCTCAACATCTGCACGGTAGAATGAGGCAGCAACATGAGCCAGCGCTTGAAGCATGTGAAATTGCTCCTTGACAATTAAGTTATACACTTAATTACACTCTACAGTTATACACAAAGGGCACAAATGAATCAACCTTGGCAAATTAAAGTCATAATCTAATAGTCATACCTTTGTTACTAGAATGAGGAATTCTGCTACAGACATATGCTACAAAGACAGCTGTTCTAATACTAGAGAAGTACACCCAATGGCAGCACAGTATTTCAGGCTACAACACCATGCCAGTACCTTAGTCTCCTAGGTACAACAAGTACTTTGTGAGTACAATAGCACATGCTACTGGATTATAAGTTTCTTTTCATCTTTTCAAGAAAAATATTTGTACTTGTAACTTTTTTGAAGAATATTTTCTTCAAGCACATGATTATTTCAGTATAGCTTTTTCTCTCACAAAGCAGAAAATATTTCTAAGAAGGAAGACAATTTTGAAGATGGAAAACTGAAGGAAAGGAAAAGGTTAATATCCAACACACACACATACGTGCGCGTACACACTCAATACGGCAAAAGGAAAGGAACTTCAGTAGGAAAACTATACTTGGTTATCTCATGTACTTTGAAGCTTCAGTAATAAAATAAATGTTTTCCAAGGATAAGTGTATCATAGATCTGAAAGCCATTATAGATAATAACAAGTCATAGTTTGCCTCAGGTGACAAATAGTTTTCATATACATCCAGTCAATATTAGCCACAGGCAGACCAATCCTGTCATGTTTCGAATCACACCAGACATGCAATTGTCTAAAGAGTCTGTAGCCTAAATCAATAAATGAAGTTAACTTCTTTCAGATGAAATTCCCAGGAAAAGAATAAATACAAAAATATTTTACCCTTTCAGTTGCTCCCATTAATTTTATTCTGTTTTGTTTTCATTGCCTTGTCAAGGCAAAAAATACCATTTTCATTGTTCAGACTTCAGATAATAACAGTCAATACATGTTTGTCTCAAACAGGATGACTCAGTGCTTTAAGAAAAAGTTTTGGAATGAAAAATTCAAATTAAAGTTTATACAGATTTCCGGATTTAAAAGAAAAACCTCATAGATGCACACAATCCTTTCCCCCTGCTTTTTAAAATTAAATATTATCTTGAGAACTAGGTAGCTGCCCCTTGTAGAATTATTCAGAGTTTTAAAAAAAGTCCACAGTATCTCTGTTATTGGAAATCTATTCTCTGCTACATGTGAACTCATTTGGGGAAACATTGTACTACAGCATTACTTACAGATAGATCTTTTAGACTTTTTTCATATGAAAAATGAAGACAGTCTCCATTCACTCCTTTAGAAATATCATAATTGTATATATCTGCAAGTCCTCCTTCAGACAGCAACACTTTTCTTAGTTCTTCTACATATTTCTCTTGCTCCATTTCAATGTCAGCAGCCTCCTTAGAAATCTCTTCCTCAGGCACTGTAAAGGACAAATTTGTTAGAATTAAATTCAAAAGAAAAACACTTTGATAATCAAATATGGTTGTTGACAAACACACATTTTTATCTCTGGTTCTGAAACACATTTATCTCACAAATGTAATTTTACAAGTATTACAATACTGTCACTGTTATCAAGTTTTTATATTTTGTATTTTGAATAAAATACAGAAGAGTCTAGAAGCCTTTCCAGGGTTTTATTTACACTGAATCCTCTATTGCTTCCTGTGATTTAGCAAATGGGTTACCGATATGTTCCTCCAAGTCAGTGGCACTTCTATGGGCACCCACATGGTACCACAGTATGCAAACATCTTATTGCTGACCTGAAACAATGTTTCATCAGCACATGCAGCCAAAACCCCGTCCCCTACCCTTGATTTCTTGATTACATCTTTGTAATTCAGCCACATGGAAAGTAAGCACTAAAGAATTTCCACCAGGATTTCAACAACTTCCATCATACCATCAACCTGAGCCTGAAACAATCAACACAACAAATTCACTTTCTTGACACCACTGTGCAACTGCTCAATGGACTTCCAAGTGCCACACTCTGTCGGAAATCTACTGATTGCTTACACATACTTACATGCCTCCAGTTTCCAGCCAGTACATACTACAGAATCTATTGTTTTACAGTCAAACCCTCTGATAAAAACACATCTGCTCAGACTCACAAGACAGAGAACCAAAACTCTTACATTTACAACATTTCTCAACCTACAATACCCACCTAAGGAGGTGAAGAAACAAATCAGCAAGGCATATTTAATACCCAAGAACCATCTACTATAAGACAAATCAAAAACACAAAATGACAGAACAACCTACAGTCCCCAGCTGAAACCACTTGACCACATCCTCAACAAGCTACAACCAGTTTCGGGGAATAACACAGCCCTCCCACAAGCTCTGGGAGGAAAGTCCTTACTGGTCTCCAGGCAGCCTTCAATCTTAAATAACTATTCACTTCATAGAATCATAGAATCATACAGTCAGAAGAGACCACAGGGGCCATCGAGTCCAACCCCCTGCCATGCAGGAACACCCATCAAAGCATTCCCAACAGATGGCCATCCAGCCTCTGCTTAAAAACCTCCAAAGAAGGAGACTCCACTACACTCCGAGGCAGCATATTCCACTGCCGGACAGCCCTGACTGTCAGGAAGTTCTTCCTGAGGTTCAGGTGGAATCTCCTTTCCTGCAGCTTGAATTCATTGCTCCTTGTCCTGGTCTCTGGAGCGGCAGAAAACAAGCCCTCTCCTTCCTCTACATGGCATCCCTTCAAATATTTAAACATGGCTATCATGTCCCCTCTTAACCTTCTCTTCTGCAGACTAAACATACCCAGCTCTCTAAGTCTATCCTCATAGGGCATGGCTTCCAGGCCTCTCACCATTTTGGTCGCCCTCCTCTGGACCTGCTCCAGCCTGACCATGTCCTTCTTGAATTGGGGTGCCCAGAACTGGACACAGTATTCCAAATGAGGCCTAACCAATGCAGAATAGAGTGGTACCATTACCTCCCTCGATCTAGACACCATACTCCTATTGATGCAACCAAGAATCGCGTTGGCTTTCTTGGCTGCCGCATCACACTGCTGACTCATGTTCAGATCTACGAAGACTCTTAGACCCCTTTCACAAGGTACTGCTATCCAGCCATGCATCCCCCATCCTATCTTTGTGCATTAAATTTTTTTGGCTAAGTACAGGACCTTACATTTCTCTCTGTTGAATTTCATTCTGTTAGCTTTGGCCCAGCTCTCCAATCTGTCAAGGTCATTTTGAATTTTGAGCCTGTCCTCTGGTGTATTAGCAACCTCTCCCAATTTGGTATCATCTGCAAATTTGATGAGCATGCCCTCTGCTCCTTCATCCAAGTCATTGATGAAGATGTTGAATAGCACTGCGCCCAGGATGGAATCCTGTGGCACCCCACTAGTCACTTCTCTCCAGGATGAAAAGAAGGCATTCGTGATCATCCTTTGGGTTTGGTCAGTCAACCAATTCCAAATCCACCTAACAGTAGCCCTGTCCAGCCCACATTTTACTAGTGCAAGAATGTCATGGGGACCTTTGTCAAAGGTCTTACTGAGGTCAAGATATGCTACGTCTACAGCATTCCCTTCATCTATCAAGCTTGTAACCCTATCATTAAAAGAGATAAAATTAGTCTGGCATGACTTATTTCTGAGAAATCCATGCTGGCTTTTAGTAATCACACAAAGCATGGCATTGCTTTCTAAGTAATTACAAACTGACTGTTTAATGATCTGCTCTAGGATCTTTCCTGGAATTGACGTCAGGCTGACCGGGCGATAATTATTTGTGTCCTCTTTTTTCCCTTTCTATAAAGATGGGGATGACATTTGCCCTCCTCCAGGCTGCTGGGACTTCTCCTGTTCTCCAAGAGTTCTGAAAGATTATTGCAAGTGGTTCAGAAATGACTTCTGCCAGTTCTTTTAATATCCTTGGATGTAGTTCATCTGGCCCTGGAGACTTGAATTCATCTAGTTTAGCCAGATATTCCTGTACTACTTCTTTACTTATTCTGTGCTGCACTTCCCTTGCTTCCTCACCTGCTCCCCACACCCCAGGTTGGGTACTTCTATCCTTTTAGGAGAAAACTGAGGCAAAGAAGGTATTGAGTAGTTCTATCTTCTCACTTCCCCCCCTTATTAATTGGTCATCTTCTCCACGCAGTGACCCTATCATTTCCTTGTTTTCCCTTTTGCTGCGGACATATCTAAAAAAGCCCTTTTTTGTTTTTGATGTCTCTGGCAAGCCTGAGTTCATTCTGTGCTTTAGCTTCTCTGACCTTCTCTCTACATCTCCTGGCTATTTGCTTGAATTCCTCTTTGGTGGTTTCACCATTTTTCCATTTCCTGTACATGTTTCTTTTAACACCTAGCTCAGCTGAGAGTTCTTTCATCAACCATTCCGGTTTCTTTAAACACCTGCCATTTTTCCTCCTTATTGGCACAGTTTTCAATTGTGCCTTCAGTATTCCACTTTTAAGAAACTCCCATCCGTCATCAACTCCTTTCTCTTTTAGTATTCTTGACCACGGGATTTCAGCAAGTAACTCCCCAAGTTTAGAGAAATCAGCTTTCTTAAAGTTTAGGATGCATGTCTGGCTACACTTGGCTTCTCCTTCCCACTGAATGACAAACTCCAAAAGAGTATGGTCACTCCCTCCTAAGGATCCCACCACCTCCACCTCATCAACTAGATCATCCCTGTTGGTCAGGATCAGATCTAAAATAGCCAGTCCCCTTGTTGCCTCTGCCACCTCCTGGACCATGAAATTGTCTGCAAGGCAAGCGAGGAACCTGTTGGATCTTGCAGTCTTTGCAGAATTTGACTGCCAACAAATATAAGGATAATCAAAATCTCCCATTAACACGGCATCTCTCATTTTTGAATGTGTGGTCATCTGCTCCAGGAAGGCATCATCCAAGTCCTCAGGCTGGCCCGGAGGCCTGTAGCAAACCCCCACGATCACATCCCTATTGTTTTTCGCTCCCTTAATTCTCACCCAGATGCTCTCAACTTGGCTTCCCAGATTTAAGTCCTGGATTTCTTCACAGTTGAAAACATCCTTGACATATAAGGCTACTCCTCCTCCTTTCTTGTTTGGTCTATTTCTGCAAAATAGGTTATACCCTCCTATTAGGCTTCAGTGATGCCTATTAAATCATATTTATTTTGTTGTACTAAGAGTTGGTATTGCTTGCTTATTCCCCATGCTCTGTGCATTAGTGTAGAGACACTTGAGACTATGTGCCCTTCGTGGAAGTCCTGTACTAAAGTTACATTCCCTCTCCCTGTTGGTCTCCAGTTCTACTTGGCCTGCCCTATCTATATCATTTGGGCTATTTTTTGCAGCACTCACTGAATCCTTGCCGAGAATAATACTGTCCGCCTCCCCAGTCAAACTCAGTTTAAAGACCTCCTGATCCGTTTTGCGAGACTGTTAGCAAAAGCATTCTGTTCCGACGGTTGTAAGGTGCAGGCCATCCCTTGCCAGAAGACCATCTTCATGGAAATGGAGGCCATGATCCAAAAATCTGAATCGCTCCTGGCGGCACCATCTTCGGAGCCAGTTGTTGATCTCCACTATTCTTCTTTCCTTTCGTGGGCCACGTCCTTCCACAGGTAGAAGAGATGAAATGACAACCTGCGCATGAAGATCCTTCAGCTTACAACAGGATATGTAACATTGATACATGGACAAGACGGTGCCAACTCTGTCTCCAAATCTATTTTGGGAGCAATGTTACAGGGGCCAATAACATCACCCACAACATCAGAGGTGCATTTTACTTGCTCTTTCTACAAAATGATATATATCATCCTATGCCAGCAATGCCATTCTACATTGGACAAACAGCACAGTCTTCACAGACACAAATCTGAGAGTAGAAAAGGCAATATGCCAAAACCAGTTGCAGAACATTTCAGCCTTCCTGGATGTACAATAAGGGATTTACAGGTCACAGTCCTTGAATAAGGAAATTACAAAGGAAGACTTGAAAGAGAAAGTACTATATTCATAAATTCCAATCCATTAGCAGAGCTATGAACAGAGACAATGGCTTCATGGTGCTCTACATATATTAATACAAGAGTCCCTGCTACTGCAAATATAACAAAAGGAATCTTCTCAGGGAGAGTTTTGAACCCATGGAAACTGAGTTTTGGTAAGCTGATTTTTGTTTCCACACATCCACGCTAATTGACCACTGCAAAGATCTCAAAGACTTGTATCATCTTACAGGCCTTTGAAAATTTAGGGCAAGGGACATGATCTGCATCTTTCCAGATCCTATTACACTCTATTCTACACCCACCTCAGTATAAATATGTTTTATAACCTGAGGCTTTAATATCAGTCTGTACTGCATCTGAAGATGTGGGTTTATATCCACAAAAGCTCATGCTAAAATAAAAAAATACATTTAGTCTTAAAGGTGCTGTCACAGGTTACAGATCTGATCTACTGGTGGTGATCTACTGAAAACAAAAGGAAGTATTTCACATATTGCAATTAAAATTATGGAATTAGCAACCAAAAGTCATTGGGATTGCTACCATAATAGACAATTTTAAGAACAGACCAAATGAATTCATGGAGTACAATGGACCCTCCATATCTGCAGGGATTCTGTTCCAGGACCCCTCATGAAAGGTAAAAAATGAAGATGCTCACATCCCATACTATGAAATGGCAGTGATGTGTGTACAGACGCTTCAGCATGTCTGCAAACATGTTGTCACCATTGTAGGTATGGAATATGGCACTCCACAATCGTTTACATTTGCAGATCCAGAAGGTACATCCACTGTATGAAGTTATCACTGAATACCACCAACAGGATCACTAGTATCAGAGGTAATATGCCTCTCAATACCAGTTGTCAGAGCACACAATTGTTCTCTTGTTCTGACCGTTAAATTCACAAGTGTTTGGTTAACCACTGCGGGAAAACCATTCTGTATTAGTAAGTCTTTGGTCTTAAATAATAGGTATCTTCTTCTATGTTACCAAACAATAAGCTAACATTGTCAAATGTTATAGAAATATAAACAGTGCGAACCTGTGCAAAGTTAGCCATGCTTGTTGTTGTTGTTATATCCTTCAAGTCATTTCCAACTTATGGTGACTCTAAATGAACCTATCATAGGGTTTTCTGGGCCTGAGAGCGTGTGATGTGCCCAATGTCACCCAGTAGGTTTACATAGCCAAGCAAGCAATTGAGCCCTGATCTCCAGAGTTGTAGTCCAGCACTCAAATCACTACATCATGCTGTCAATCAATTTGACAAGTTTTGACACTGTACACTAGATTAGAACCTAAAATCCCAAATTCAGTTCAGAGGAGATATAGAAGTGAAGGGGTCTTTCCATACCAAGGTTCCTCTCCACTCATCTATTTACTCTTTTCCTTCTTTTTGACTTAAAATTAGAGCATGGAGAGAAGGGAACCCCCTTTTTCAGTATCTACCTACAAAAATAAAAAAAATAAGAACAAGTTTCATCCATTGTACAAGCAGGTGTCTTGTACTTCCTCATGCAATGGTTTTTCCAAAATAAACTAAGAAGCCCGACTGCTCTTTGGTGCAGCTTCACTCCCTAGTCACTGAGTGATTATGAGGTGAACCCAGGAATTATCTGGTTTGCCACTATGCAACTGGGTGGGAAGCAGTAGCTTTTATCCTGTTGGAGGGTTGGGAGGGGTGGATGAAGACTGTTCCTACTTTGCCTGTTGTACAATGACAGCTATACAACATCCAGATGAACTTTGGTAGCAAATCAGTGGCTGTGGGCTGTCCAGCTACCATTGGGTACCCAAAGAGCAATCTTTACACTACAGAACAACAATTGGCACAAGAGTTCCAAGATGATCTTGGCAAATGTCTTCCTTTGTGGCTCTTGTGCCAGTCTGTTCACCTAACTGACTCATCTTACATACACCTCTGTGTAGAACTCTGCCAACAAGTCCTACAAGATAATTTGAAAAGCTCTACAGCACCCACTTCCGGTTGCATGGCGCGCGCGAATGGTTGTTCGGAGTAGCACTCCGCAACTCCGAACCCCCACCTGAAGGTTTCCAGCTGATTCGAGGGACATCGAAACCAGCTAGTCATCCCCTCGGTAAGGGGGATGCGGAAGAGGTCCGAAGGGGATCCAGAATTCCGGTGCCGAGCCCTTTATGCAAGGGAAGAGTGGAGGAGCTGCAAAGGATCGTAGGACCACAACAGAACCTCCAGGTCGCCGTTTTAGCGGCATAAGCGCCGACGACGACTTTTAAAGTAAGAAGACACGTGGAGATTACAATAAGCAACCCGATCTGGATTACAATTACCCGAGATCACAAGAAGTAAGTACCTGCAACTGATAAACAGAAGCTGCTGCATAGAGACCCCGAAGGCAGTGAGTAGATCCGGAATGGCTGAAAATTTAAAGCTGGAGTAACCTGGCTTGTGACTGTGAGATAACTGGAATTTTCATTTTTCTTTGTGGAATATTATTGATTTTTTGAATATAACATAGTTCGTATAAACATTGATTAAGTGACTGATCTTTGGATTGGACTTTCAAGTTTTTCTAGTTCTGTTTCTTGAGGCTGAGAGACTTGCGGTAGGCTGTGGCTTTTATAAATATATCCCTCTGGACAGACATTTTTGGAAACAGATTTGGATCTGATTAAGTTTTACCCTTTGTTATTGTTGGCGGAAATGTACTTTCAAGTCGTGGCTTGTTGAAGTGGAAGGAGGATTTCTTCTATTTTTGTGGATTCTAAAGGAGTGTGCTCTGGAATTATTTGTTGTCTTTGACACCAGGGATTTGATTTTGGGTCACTTTGGTTTTTTAACTTTTTTCTTTTTGACTGGACAACTGGACTTACATCTAAGAAACTAAGAAGTTTATGAACTTTTTGCGACTTTTGGATTTGTATTATTAAAAGACATTTAAACTTAAAGACTTTTGGCTTTTAGAACTAACAGACTGAATTTGAACTGTCTACAAGAAACGGAACATTTTAGGTGCTTCTAAAAAGATAAGATAAGACGCTTCTGGAGGACTCCCGCTCCCACACAGAGCAGCCGCTGATCTAACAGTGAGAGACTGAGTGGAATTTTACACTCAAGGTCTTGGCAGCTGTTAGCAACCAGAGAGGAAGCTTCAAAGAGTCAGCATACAAGAGTTGGGAGGGGGGAGGTGGAGTTAAAGTGAACAAGCACTGGCTTTAAAGGGAAGTGTAATTTCTTAATTATAAATAACCCTTGTATATATATTCTTGAGAATATTCATTTTATATCATGTTATATAGAGGGTTTTAGAAGTATTTGAGCAATATAGCTATATATTTTTTGAATATATAATCCTACAGAATTAATTAAGAGTGCATTTTTAATAAGCTAAGTGTTGACATTGATATTGACATTGATATTGATATATATGATTTGATATTGATTTATATGATTGGTTTATACTACTGCATTTTTTAAGAGTGATTATATTGAATTGACTGGTGTCAGGACAACACAGATACAGGATTGGAGTAAGAAGAAGAAAGAAGAGGAAAAAAAGGTCAAGATATTTCTAAAGAAAAAGTTCACTTCCAAGAAAGGACTAATGGATCAAAGAACAAGAAAGGCAATGGCGGCAGCAGCAGCAACAACGACTACCCAGACAATAAGGAGAACATCAACAGACATACCCCAGAAATCTCAAGATTTAATGTTGCAGATGATGGAAGAACTTAAGAACATCAGAGAGGATATCAGACAGGATCTAAAGGAGACAAGAAAAGAGATGAGAACAGACATGAAGCATGAAATGGACAAATTGGGGAAGAAATTGGAAACTTTAACTAAGGATGTCACAAAGTTAAAGACTGAGACTAAAGAGATAAAAGATTAAGTTAAACAAGTACAAACAGAATTGACTGAAGTAAAAGGGAAGCAACAAGAAGATGGACTTCAGATAACAATGCAAGAATTACGTTATCGAGAAAGATGCCTTAGATTTAGAGGCGTTCCTGAATCTATACGTGAGAATTTATATGAGAAAATGGTACCGGCCTTGGCAGAATATCTAGACATGGATGAAGATAAGATGGAAGCAGGTATTGACAGAATGTTCAGAGTATCCTCTAGAATAGCGAGAGAAAGGAAATTACCAAGAGATATTATAATAACTTTTACTTGGACAATTATCAGAGACAAAATATTACAGCAGAATTATGAGGGGACATTTAAGATTGAAGATAATGATGTAAGAATCTTTAAAGATATACCATATCAGATACTCTAGAAGAGACAAGACTGTAAACCTCTGGCCAATCTTCTGATGAAGTTACAGATCAACTACAGATGGGAGCAGAGGAAGTTGAAGGGGATACAGAACAAGAACAAGAGCTGGAAAAGGAAGGAGAACCTGAGGGAGAAATTACTCAGGATTAATTTGATAATTAGGACAAAAAAAATTAATATAAAAATGTGTCACAATGGCTCTAAAAATATACTCTTGGAACATCAAAGGATTTAACTCTGAATACAAAAGAAGACAGATATTTCATCTTTTGGAAAAACAAAAAGTGGATATAATTTGTTTACAAGAAGTTCGAATTAGGACTCAAGATTTGAAATATGTCCGAAATCCAAAACTGGGTAGCTGCTTTGCAGCTACGATTGATCAGAAGAAAAGAGGAGAACTGATATACATCAATTCAAGATATGGTGCACAACAAAAATTTCAGGACAATAATGGGCGCTATTTGGCGATAGAAGTCAATATGAAACAGGACAAGATATCAATAGTTGGAATATATGCACCAAATGGAGCTAAAGGAGAATTTTTCCCCAAAGTACATAATGAGATACATAAATACCTACAGGAAACAGGAAACTCAAATGTTATTGTTCCGGGGGACTTTAATGGAGTTATCAATCCAAAAGTGGGCAGAACTGTACAGAAACTGGCCCCCCGAAACAACGGGAAATTGCCTAAAAGTTTTTTCCAAATGATGGATGATCTAGATCTTTACGATACTTGGAGATATAAAAATGGACAATTAGATGGACATAACAATTTGGGATGCAAGTAAAGCTGTGATGCGTGGAACTTTTATTAGATGGCCCGCGGGAATCAGAAAAGAAGAGAAACAGACTGAACATTTGATTCTTGGAAAGATGAAGGATTTAGAAAAACAGATGAGGAAAGATCCGAAGGATGACAAGATAAGACAACAGATGACAGTTTGTCAAGCAGAATTAAATCAATTAAATTTGTTTGAAATAGAACAACAGATGCGAAGAGTGAGATATACTTTTTTTTAGCAGGCAAATAAACCTTCAAAACTTTTGGCTAGTTTATTGCGTAAAAGAAGGCTTAGAAATATCATAACAGAAATTAGAATCGGTGATGGGAAAATTACAAAACAAGAGGAGATAAAATAGGCTTTTTACAAATATTACATGAAGTTGATGAGCATGATTCCATCAATGAAAAAGCAATCGGAAATGGAAGAATATTTGGAAAAAATGAATAAAATGAGATTCACCGAGGAACAGAAATCGATTTTGAATAAACCCATATCGCTGATGGAGATAGTTGAAGCTATCAGGAATCTGAAGAATGACAAATCTCCTGGACCAGACAGCTTTACTGCAAAGTATTACAAAATCATGGAATATGAAATCTCGATACTTTTGCAGAATACAATGAATGTGATAAGAAAGGAAGGAATACCTGACACCTGGAAAGAAGCTAATGTAGTTCTAATACCAAAAGAGGGAAGAGATTTAACAGACGTTAAGTATTGCAGACCAATTTTATTATTAAATACAGACTATAAAATTTTCGCTACAATTTTGGCAGAGAGGCTTAAAAAGGTTCTCCAAGAAAATATACAAAAAGATCAGAATGGTTTTTTACCAAGGAGAACGTTGCGAGACAATATCAGGACAGTGTTAAATATAATTGAGTATTACGAGAAACATAATGAATGAAAATTGGCAATGATATTTCTAGATGCGGAAAAGGTCTTTGATACGATTAACTGGACATTCTTGAAGACGGTCATTAAACAGACAGAAGCTGGAAATAGTTTTATTTCTTAGATTGAAGCAATATATAGTCAACAACAGGCAAGACTGATTATTAATGGAGAGAGAACAAAACAGATAGAACTACATATTCGATAAGATACCTGAATTATAGTTATTAAATATGACACATATGTTAGATGGAACTGTTGTAAAAAAATATTGGAGAATAATATTGTATATGATCATGACAGCTCGTATTGAATATGTAAGGTTATGGAAAATTGAGCAAATACCTACAATAGAGCAATGGTGGGCAACATTTAATGAACATCGAAATGCAGATATAGTCTCTCAGAGACTAAAAGGAAAATCAGATGATGACATTAACAAAGAATGGCAATTGTTCTGGATATGGGTTGGGTTTTGACAGTAAATAATATGTAATTCATGGTAGTATGTGTAGCTAGAAGGAGAAAATCAGGGAAATATCATGGAACATGTAAAGTTGGATTGAAAAGCAGAAACTATCTCTATATAATAACAATTTATTGCAATGCATAAAGTTAACATGTCAATGATAGAACAGTTAATGGAATCCAGAGGGGTGTGGAAGATAGCTGTAACAAATTGCTAAAATGTACAATGAGAAATGTTTGTTTTATATGTTGGAACTATAATAAAATTATTTAAAAAAAAAAAAAAAGCTCTACAGCACCAAATGAAGACCTTTCTGATCTCCCAGGCTTTTTATAATTCCTCATTTTAAAAAAGTGTTTGTACTTTTTACTTCTTAGTTCAACTCTTGATTATGATTTGTAGCTGTTTTAATGTTTTTAGGAGGTTAAGCTAATACAACTAATAAAGGCCATATTTTGTGAACCACCTGAAGATCTTGAGCTACTGGGAAATATGTCAAACACTTTTTTCTTTAAAAAGAAAAAAGTAAATAAGACAAGCTGCAAGCCTATACCCACAAACCTGAGAGTAAGTTCCACTGAATTCAGTGGGTCTTATGTTTCAATGGGTATGTATAGGGGAGTACTGCTAATTTCTAAGTAACAAATGGGCAGTTTGTCATTCTGCACACGTTATTGGATTGCAACTACCACTAGCCCATTCCCCAAGCAACAGAGTGAAGGGTGAGAGATAAGGGAAGTTGAAGCCCTACAAGACAGGAAAGGTACCCACTCCTGTTCTATGAGCACATATTCCAAAGAACTATTTATGTACAGTTATGCATTCAGGACTCTTTATTTTTCATTGCTGTGCCATCTGCACACAATGTGTCAAGTCACTACACAATATTAAAAGAATTTTGATTTGTCAGCCTTGGGTTGGGCAGTGATGAAACATTAAGAACACCATGGTTTCTCTTCAGATTTCCTATATACATATGAACAAGTCCATTGGACTAGAGCCTACATAAACTGAGGAAGAGCTATATTTACACATGAATTTGAATTAGGATATACAAAATAAAATATTCTAGGAATGTAATTCATCAAAAGATATTTTAAACATGGCAATATCAGAAGCATTTTAGCAAATAGCAAAGCGTATCCTGTCTATCTGGCTATCATTATAGGCATACAGAACCCTACATCTTCAGCCTCAGTAAGAAAGGGTCTAGGGGAGTTTTAATTTATATATACCATTGCGTATATAAGTCTACGAGAAAAGATGGGCAGAAATCCTTGTCACAAACACATAGTAATAAACAGTAAGGCAAAGTGTTATATAATAATAATAGTAGTAGTAGTAGTAGTAGTAATAATAATAATAATAATAATAATAATAATAATATGCTTAATTTGCATTTTAACTTTTATATTTCATGATTTTTAACTATGTTTTTAATACTACTGTAAGCTGCTCTGAATCCTTACCAGGAAAAATGCAGGATATAAATAAAGATAATAATAAATAAAATAAAGATAATATGTCACCTCTCCCAGTCCAAGCTGATTGGCTATCAGTGAGCGTAACATCAAAGCCAGTGCCCAAATCTTTTTGCCAAGCTATTTGCAGAAAATAGGTTGTGTTTGGATCAGAAACAGGACAGATTCTTCTCACTTTCTTCTCCATTACTTTCTAGCCAGCTGTTATTAAAAATGAGAGGAGGAGCACTATTTAATATATTCAAAGAAAAAGATGACCATTCAAAATATAACATTGGCAAGCTATAGAATAGCACAGTTCTATAAATTAATATTTATAAACATAAAAGCTATATTTTAAATGAGACAAAATAATGTAAACTTAATTTCTTTTCCACATAACTTTCATAGCTGATATACAAAACAAAACCTGCATTTCCTTTATAATCTGAAACAGAATATTGTGTTTCATATTAAAAGAACAAATGTTACATAGCACTGATCGGAATTAAAAGAAAGAACCTAAACATAATTTCCTTGAGCCACCAAAGAATCTGTACTTCTCCAAAGCAAACATTAGCAATATATAATATACAAACAATACCAAAGCAATATACAAACTGCTTACATGCATGACTGGATCTGGGTCCAAAAAGCTTTCCCCTCTTTAAGGACAGTGAGACTCAGCTCCAAATGTTATAAAACAGCTGCACTATAAAATACATTTACAAGATATGGGGAGCAATTCACTTAAAATAACGCTGAAGGCATAGGACTAGATCCAGTCGCTAGTCCCAAATTAGAACAGCCTGACTGAATCAATGGAATTTTTATAAATGTTAATTTTAAAAGTCTCAGTCTTTCAGTGGGTCTAACTCTAGCTTGGGCTAGCAACTGGATTTAGCCCATAAAGCAGAAATCATAATCACAGTATCAGCTGGAAAACTACGGTCAAACTATAAATGAAAATGAGTATTCCACTCTTTTTTTTTAATTAATTTCATTAAATTTTTCACAAATAAAAAAAATTTCTTTAAGTTGTAGTTCTACATGCATTGTTTCTGATCTTCCACTCTGATCTGGTCTTCACTTCCCGCAATTCACTCCACTTATTACATTTATGTATCACAGTACAATGATTGTCTCAACTGTTTGGACATGCATTTCCCTCTCCTACACAATCATAATACAGTCATTCTATCTTGTCAGTTCCCAGCTACCACTCCATTCTACTTCTCTCAAATTGTCATATTCCAATACGTTCTCTTGTCTCTACTTATCTCTTTAAACTTCTGCTATCCTCTCATATATTTTTTTTTAACTCTCCATCACTTATAACCTAAAGTCTTACAGTTCTAAAATATGTCTGTCAATGTATATCTGGGAGTCTGAGCTATTATTACTGCAACAATCACTCATCTTCTTACCCTAGATTCCATTATATTAAGATGTCTTGTTTCTCACTTCTACTCTTGAGTCCCTTTCGACCCCCTTCAACCCTTCAACAATATCACAATGTTCATATTCATAACAATGTATCGATATATCAGTCAATTGTAGGCTTAATTGACATTGCCAAAATACAAATCTACTTACATAATTCAGGGCCCTGTGGTTAAATCCAGTTCCCGTTCCCTCCACTCTTGACTGGGCATGAATTCCTGAAATAAGCAAGCCAAAGGGTTAGAACAAGTTTTTAGTAATTACCTATTATTTGTTTGCTAAGATTCTTTAAAAATTACTGAAATAATGTAGAAAATGGGAAGGGGGCTTTTGGTATTAAAAATAAAGCGAAATCACCAGAGAACAATCAAGACAAGAACTCATTGTACTAATCCATTTTAGTTCTGTCAGAGGTTTCGAGATCTTGAAACAGTTATTATCATCAGTGCATGCCAAGGCTGTAGGCATCTGGAAGTCAGGTATTCTCACAAATCCCACAGTTATTAAGGAGAAGAAAGCTTTGCTTTATACCGGTAATCTCAACTTGCAAAAAGATTGTGGATGGTACAGATAACTTTTCAGTCTCCCTTGGGTTGGCCTGGATGAACAGATAGCCCGTATAGCAGAGTCTTGTGGGCTCCGAAACATGTTGATGTTATTGATATGCATAAGACCTAACGCTGTCTAGGAAAGCCTAACACAACATAATGCACAAAGAATCTGAGTGAGACGCAAAAACAGATGCAAGTTCCCCTGAACCAGAATGACAAATCTGTCACTACATTTGAGGTAGCTACAAAATTCCACAGAAATACAAGCGACTGGTTGTCCTGGATGTGACATATTTTCAAAATCAATTTTTTTTTCAAATTCTGCTGAAAAACTACAGGACAAAACCACAGTATTAGACCTCTATATCTGAGGCAAAAATTCATACATTTCAAAACCGTCAACACAGGTTCCATCCAAATGCAGAATTGTGAATTTTTCTGAAGCCTTTTAAATAAACATCACACACAGTTTGCTTCCATTTAAAAAAATTAAAACATTTAAAATGTTTCACAAGCCTTTAAGCAAAGCTTTTGAAAGTGACTGATATGGTGAATGGTGACTGTCAGCATTTTTCTTGTACAATATTGTCATTGCCTAATTAAGTCAAACTGGTAAAACCAAATATTTGCCAGCACCACTTCATTTTGAAGATACTGAAATCATGTTTTTTTTTAATCCTCTAACAAGCTTCTATGAATTAGTAACAATCAAATGAGAGTACCCTAGTATGCCTTTAAAGAATTAATCATGCTGTTTCTGTGAGTCTTAATACATTTGCTATGTCTGTAAAATTAAACCAGTTGGTCTTACTGTCCCTTGATTAATACAAAGAAATAGTTTAGGAAAGCTCATTGATTACAGCAATAGGAGAGTTAGTGTTTTGCTCCCAAGGGCACAAAGAGTTATATTACATATCAACACCTCACCATATAATTCTTAAAGAACAAAGACTGAATTGCAGGTGGAAAGAACTGAGTTCCACCCCAAATTTGTACATCACTGGTTGTACTGAGAGCATCAGACAGTTGACGATTGAGCTGCTCATCTTTAGTACTTTGTGTCTTTGGTGTTTGGCATCTATGATCTTTATTAGGCAATCCTTCCTTCTGGGGAAGAATCAGCTGTTGGCTGGCATGTAATTACTTGGAGTCTGCTCCCTTAACAATGACAGTTCACAGCCCTGATGAATAAACAAGACAGTTTTTAAAAAACTAGTTGACAAAATGATTTTGTATGCTGCTTTGGATAGCACTCAGGAACAATACAGAAGCCAAGTCTTAGACTTTCTTCACTGCTCCACAGAGTATCATTGATATATTTCAACTTCAGCTTTTCATTTCTGGCTTTCAGGGGCTGACTTCTGAGAGAGTGCCTGAAGCAAGAAAGGTTTCAGCAGCAGGTGTTTCAAACCTCAGCCCTTATGATTTTGGAACACATGAATCTGAAAGGAAAAAAAGAATTACAGCAGCAATTACAACCCAATCCTATCCACATGGCACATGGTTCCTCGCCAGCCTTACCATGTGGCAAAAATCATGTGACGTTGAACATGAAGATGTGCACTTGCATCAGCATAGTATATCTTGTGTGCAAGAGCAACTACCAGCTTCTGCCTGCTCCAAAATGCCAGAAAAGAGGATAAGATGAAGCAAACAGCAGAAAGATGCCAATGATGAGGCAACATTTTAAACATTCATCTGAGTAGATGGGTCATTTTAGTTCCCTCAAATCAAACACATTACCATACCTATAAGGTAGGCATTTTACAACACCATCACTCCAAATGCTGTAAACTGTATCCTTGGGTTTCAGACATCTGCCATTGACACGGCTGATTTTTTTTTCTCAAAAGGACCAAAACAGCTGAGATAAAAACTGTCCCAACAAATCTATCGCATTTTGAAGTAGAGCACTTTTTTGTCCATAATATAATGTACTTTTAAAAATCTGCCATGGTGTTTTATGGCTCAAGCATGCTACAGAGAAGTGGGAGTGAGAGCTTTGATTATAAATAAAGCTTGCCGCCACCACCATCACCCAAAAAAACCCCACCCAAAGGTAGGAAAGCAGCAAGTGCACAGTCACTGAATCCGGTCCAGGAAAGACCAAATTGAGATACTGACGTCATGACATGCAGAGATGGAAGGCTGAGCTTAAAGGTGAATGCCCTTCCGAACAGCATATGTCAAGTAAACCATAAAAGAGGACATAAAAGTATGGTGATAATGCAATCCTAAGATGTGTCCTCTGCAGGGACACATTTACTTGGACAGGTGTATAGTACATAATAGGAAGCTTAAGTTAGCTATGGTGTTGTGACAGCATGAGCTGAAATATGTTTCCACACTGAATGGTGAGGGACAATTTTTTCACCAGTTTAGAACTGGCAGAAGTCGTCTAACCAAAGATCTAATATACATTGGCTCCATTCAATAGAAAAAACTGTACTACCCCTGTTCATTAGAAGTACAGGCACACTTCAGTTAACAAAGCCTCTGACAATGAAGCTTCTTTTTACAAAGTCTATTTATAGTCACATGGCTGCTGCTTTTCTTCCTTGTCCTCTGTGTAGCTGGAACTTTTTTAGTAGCATGAGCATTGAAATGATGGTGAAGGAGGGCTGAAGAAACATAGAGTTTGAATGTTGGGTTCCAGCAGCATGTCTACAATTAGCGCAATAATACAGCTTAAGATGGGAAAGAATGGGATTGTACTCCTGCTGTAACTATGTGTGCCTGCCTACAACAGGCAAAGTAAACAGCAGCTGCCTCCAGAATGCCTTACTGAGCATAAACAAATCACAGAATCATGGGACTGCAAGAGGTCACTCAATGCAGGAACTGTAGCTACAGCATCTCCAGCTGTCCAGTCTGTTTTTGAAGACATCCAAAAAAAGACACCCCCACCACCTCTCTAGGTTATTGGTTCCATTGCTGAACCATTCTTACTATCAAGAAGTTCCTCCTAACAGTCAGTCAAAAGCTATCCCCCTTAAACTTAAAACCATTAGACCTGGTCCTACCCTCTAGAGCAGCAGCAAACAAACCTGTACCCTCCTCCTCTTCCTCTCTGTGGTAGATATTTAAAGAGTGCAATCACGTCATCTTCTCAGTCTTCTCTTTATCATGCCCAACTCCTTCAACCTCTCCTCATATGTTTTGTTCTCCATACAGCTTATCATCCCTGTTGCCCTTCTCTGAATCTGGTTCAATTTGTCTATATCCTTCCAAAAATGAAGTGCCCAGAACTGAACACATTACTCCAGATGTTGCCTAAGTAGTGCAGAGGACAGTGGAACCCAGTTCTATTAATGTAAGCTGAAGTATTCTTTGTCTTCTTTGCTGCAACATTACACTACTAGGTCATGTTCAACTTAGGATCAATGAGAAACTGAAGGTCCAGCACATACTGCTGCTAAGCCAAGTATCTCCCATCCTATAAGTGAGCATTTCATTTTGTGGTCTAAATGGAGAATGTTGTACTTGTATGTACTGAATTTCATTCTACTAGTTTCAGTCCAATTTATCAAGTTCCTTTTGAATTCTGTTCCTATCTGCCAGTGGTAAGCTACTCCTCCCAGTTTTGTATCTTCCACAAAGTAATCCAACATCATTTTAAGTCACTGATAAAAATATTGAAGTGTCAGCCTCAGAACAGACCCCTGAGGCTCTCCAGTTGAGACTTCCCTCCAGTTTGAAGCATAGCCTGCTGGAGCAGATTCAGAGACTCTTTGATGACTCTTTGAACACAGTTTTCCAACTATGTATCTGTCTGACAGTGTTCCCATCCATTCCACATTTAATCAGTTTGCTAATTAAAATATCATGGGGGACTTTATCTGGATCGCAGCAAAGCATTTGATAAGAACAGGTTGCTTGCCTGTAACTGTGGTTCTTCGAGTGGTCATCTGTGCCCTCACACATTAGGATCTTCGCGCATGCGCGGCAGCATTCGGAAGATTCTAGAGCTAAGCAGCTTGGCGGGAACCCCTCCCCCTGCTTGTACTGAGCGTGCTCAGCCCACCAAGCCGACGGTCTCTCCTCAATTTTAGAGTCCGCTGGAGCAGGACCTGAAGAGGGGAAGGCTGGGTGGGTATGTGTGAGGGCAAGATGACCACTCGAAGAACCACAGTTACAGGTAAGCAACCTGTTCTTCTTCTTTGTGGTCTCTGTGCCTCACGCATTGGGAGATTATGTAGCTTACCAGTGGACGGTGCGCCAGGTCCTAGAGAACAGAAGACAACACCACACGGCCAAAGCGGGCATCTCTTCTGGCCCGGAAGTCCAGTCGGTAGTGGCGCACAAAGGTCAAAGGTCATGACCAGGTAGCCACACAACACAACTCTTGCAGGTCCACCCCTCGAAGGAAAGCTGCTGAAGAGGCCACGGCCCTAGTGGAGTGGGCACGGAGCAAGGCTGGCGGAGGCTGTTTAGCCAGTTCATATGCCAGCAAAATAGTCTGGGCCACCCATTTGGAAAACCTCTGGGTGGACACCTTCTGACCCTTTCGACGACCACCACAGCAGACAAGCAGGTGGGAAGTCTGGCGAAAGGATGAAGTCTGATGAATGTAGAAGGCCAGACCTCGACGGGCGTCGAGCAAGTGAAGCGATCGCTCCAAAGGCGTAGTCGGGTCCGGGTAGAAAGTCAGAAAGATGACGTCCTGGTTTAGGTGGAAATCGGAGACAACCTTCGGTAGAAAGGAGATGTCCGGTCAAAGGACCACCTTGTCCCGATCAAAGAGTCCGTGGTGATGCGACGCCACTGGCCGAGATGTTGGGCCAAACCCGGATGTTCGACGAAGCTGGTAGGGAGGCTGAAGAGTGGATGTGGCGGCGACCTGCAAGGGAAGTCAAAACCTCTACTTCGTCATGAACGATGACTTCTTGAAGGAGGCCTGGCGTCTCCTTACAGGCCTGTGGGTAGAAAACGGTATCGAGGACCAAGTTGATGTTCGGCACGGCGACCGAGAGTGGTAGGTGTAGGACGACCGACGCCAAGATGAACGGGAAGTGAAACTGTGACAGGGCTGCGGTGTTTGATGGATCCCCATCCGCTTCGCCGTGAGGTGCGCCTTCACAAGGTGGTCCATCGCATCATCTGTCGTCGAATGGAATAGTCCCTGTCCATCAAAAGGTAGGTCCTCGATCCGCTTCTTGCTGTCCTCCTGAAGTCCCGCAGACTGTAGCCAGGTGAACGGCCGAAGGGCGACAGCACCCACCATGACTCGGGCCGCTCCCTCGACCGCGTGCTGGGAGGACAGGATCTGTTGGTTGGACAGCACTATCGATTCATTATAGAATTGGATTGCGCTTGTCCAATGATCGTCCGGGAGGTGTGCCAACAGAGGATACAACCTGTCCCAGATATTGTGCTGGTACGCGGCGAGACAGGCCTGAGTGTTCGAAATCCTCGCAATTAGGGAGGACGCCGAGTAAAAGCATCTCCCAAAGGAGTCAAGCCTCCGGCCCTCTCGATCAGGTGGGGTGGTGTGAGCCCTCTAGCATGCTGCCCTTGGTCTGGGAGGACTCGACCACAATTGAATTGGGCACCGGATGATTAAACAAGAAGTCGACATCCTTCTTCTGGGTCCTATAAAGATGCTCCAGACGATGAGGTATCAGCTGCAAGGAGGCAGGCTGGGCCCAAGCGTGTTTCAATACCTCTTGCAGGACAGGCAGGAAAGGTATCGGCGCCGCAGATGGTGGGTCCACATAATGAAATACTGGATCCTGCACTGTCGGAGCCGGACCAGAGACATCAAGGCCAAGGGCATTGGCCATATGAAGAAGGATGTCGGAGAACTGTTTAACATCCTCCGGTACTCAGTCAGGTGTGGGCTCGCCAAAAGCCAATGGTGGGGACACATGCGAGTCAGGCGTGGAGTCGCCAGAATCAGAGTCGGACGCGTAAGATCGCGAGGAACGCGAAGGCGATCTCTGAGCCAGTGGCAGCTGAGGCGGCAGAGACACAGTCAGTGGAGGTGGAGCAGTGACCGCCACTGGCGCAGAAGATGGAACTGTAACCGTCGATGGCATCGAAGACGGTACCATAAGTGGTGCTGTGGAAGCCAAAATTGGCAAAACAGTCGCTATCACGCGTTGAATCAACTGAGTAGAAGTTGCCGCCATCATCGAGTGGTGAGATGGTGAAGGGGCCTCTGCAGAAGGCCAAGAAATGGTAGCCATGACCCGAGGAGGTGGCAATACGGGTGTGTGACGCGGCGAGCGGTCCCTAGGCCGAGCAGCGGTAGCTGTGACCCGAGGCAGGGGGAAGTGGCAGACAGGGGGCAGCAGTGCGCAGGAGAGCTGCTGCTGCCGCTGTCGCCTCCACACCAGGCCAGGAAGGATTGTGGCGGGGCAGGGGGTCAGCACCAGGCCAGGCCTGGGCAGAATGGAGGGTTGGCTTTTTTGCACTCCATGGCTTTGGTGCCCAGAGCACACGCCCTAGTTGCCCCACCCTAGATACACCTCTGCTTGCTTGCAAGAGCCACTACAGCATCAAAGTGACATACTGTGCTTTTGTCTGGAGAGATTCTGGCACAAAGAATGGCCTGTCAGTGGAAGATACTTCCTTCAGCAGAAAGTATTTTATTATTTGGGCAGAAAATTATACAACAAAACTATTAATCCATAGGTCTTCCTTTAAGGGAATTAAAACAATTATTTTTCTTCATGGTTTATGTCCTGAACAAGTCTGAGTTCAAAACAAGATTTTTTTTCCTTAACTAGATATGTAACAGAAAATTTTTAGGAAACCAAAATCATGCTTATTTTTAATTTTCTTTTCTTTTCTTTCTTTCCTTTTCCTTTTTTTTTTTTCCTGAACAGAGTTTCTGTCAGCTACTCACAACAAATCTTCTGCCCAAGGAGAACACGTGTTTTCTGGTTCTGGTGTTTCTGGTTTTCTGGTGTTTGGGTATTACGGAATATCCTTCATTTCACAGGTACAAATGCTTCCCTGGACAAAGGCCATTTTTATTTGTCTTTATCCTTCGAAAAATGAAGTGCCCAGAACTGAACATTCCTATGGGTCAGAAAATATCCCAGAAGTCACTCATCACAAGATTTTTTTAAAAATTGATCTCGAAATAATTAGAGGTAAAACAAATGCATCAGAATGATACTCCTGTCGCTGTGCTCATAATGCAGAAAACTGCACTGTTTCCCACTCCATCTTATCCTTCTTCACATTTTCGAAATACCTCTGAATTGATAGGTATTTTGCTTCCATTCAACAGACAGCAAATAATGTAGTATATATAAAGTTTACCTAAACCACTTTCAGTCCCAATGTTGAAGAACTTACTTAAATCACTACCACCTCAACATCAGCATGATCGGAGTGTTATGCCTAAAAATTGCTCTAACTGCAACCGTGATGCTTTGATTATAGTTTTTAGAGATTTTACTGAAGTTCACACAAATGTATTTTATAGTAAAGAAAAACCCAGACAGTTTAGTGTAGCTCTGAATTTTCTTTGTTTCCTGCTTTCTTTTGCCAAAATGTCTCAGTCTAATTTTCACATTTTCAGGTCATTTTTTTCTCCAACAAAGGAAGCACAGTTCTTCATTTTTGAAATCAGATAGTGGACCTAGAACAATACTTTTACAAACATTTATGATCGCTGTAGATCATTTTTCCCAAAGAGAGACACAATGAACTTCAATTCTCCAGCATGTTTCATAGCAAAAAAAACCCTTTGGATCTGATGAAGGAAACTTAAGCCAACACTTATCAAAGACTCCAACGCAGTCATAATCGGTTTCCTGCCACCTGTATTCTTCTGTGTTTTGGATGGGATTTTGTTTGGCCTTTATTCTCACAGCCATACAGGATTCCTGCATCATTTTAACTAATGGTCAGTTAAACTTTCAATTGCCTTCTGCGGCAAAGTTGATTTGATTGCGACTTTTGCAATATGAAGGATATGCAATTAAAAACAGAAACAAAGTAAATATAAACTAATCTTAGGTCTGTCATCTTCATCCACCTCAGGAGTTCTAAATGAATGCAACTAAAAGATAATACAATACTACCATTACATCTTAACCAAGCCACACAATCTCGCCTCACACAGTCCCTCTCTCTCTATTAGTTCCATCTACTTTCTAAAGAACAGTCTCTGTAACTACTTCTCCAAAGACTTGTTCCTAAATCACTCTCATCCACTCTTACTAGCATCCATACGCAAATTCACTCTTCACTCCACATTCCATATCTGTCATATACCCTTATCTACTTAACATAGAATACCACTATACAAAGGGACAAACTATTCCTACTATTTATAGAAATCAGCACCTGATATTATATGTTTACTATATAACTGCAGTTAAAATCACTCTTACTCACTCTAAGTAGCTGTTGGATCAGCAGCAACTTAGAGCCCAGGTGTTCTCCTAGAAAATCCAGCATTACAGCTGGATGCACAACCTCCAGTGTTAGCTAGGGATGCATTTTTTGGAAGTTGCATCTGATTTCTCAGCTGCAGCACTTCCTGGAACACAGAGACAAAAGCACTCTCAGTCACATGACAACCATAACAATTTACTACTGTGAAGTATACTTTGCATTGAGCTACTCTTAAATGCAATTCAGAAGTTTCAATTCATCAGAATGCAGCTGTGTGGTTAACTATCCATGCAGTGATATGACTCACACTGTTCAGCATCTGGCCCAGTTGCAACAGCTTTCAGTATGTTTTGGAGCTTACCTTAATGCTCATTAGAAGCTCAAACAGCCTTCCTTAGTATCAAGCATACTGACAATTTGTTATCTGCTTAGGACACATGACTCCAAAACAAATGACCAATAGATGTTTGTATATGTTAATACTGCAAACAGGATACATTTGTTGTTGTTGTATGCCTTCAAATCATTTCCAACTTATGGTGACCCTGAGGCAAACATATCACAAGGTTTCTGGGGCTGAGACTGTGCGATACATCCAACGTCACCCAGTGGATTTCCATGGCTGAGCAGGGAATCGAACCTTGGTCTCCTGGGTCGTAATCTAATGCTCAAAGGACTATACCATGCTGACTCTCATAGGGTACTTTTACAGGTAAATAAAGAAACTGCCCTTTCTTTTATCACATATACTGAGAGAATTGACTATATATCCTACCACAAAATAGCGTTACTGCCCTGGCTAGCCCGAGCTTTGGGGATATAAAAAGATATCATTTGATATCTCAAATTCGGCTTCACATATCCCTTCCACGTGCTTGCGAGGCCCCCGGACAAGCACGCATACAGGTTCGGCCGATAATCGCCGTAATATTCCTAGACAATACAGGCAGGCCAGAAAATAGCCGACTCGCCGCTTTAGGAGACCTCAAGGCAAGTACTCCATTAGGTATGCACGCAACCTACAAAGGATTCTCTGCCTCGTACTGGCAATTTGACGATTGAGCTATACAACGCTCAAGTATCCCGCGTTTGCATACCGGCTACTCTATTGATAAATTCGGCTCTAATTCAATCATTCAAATTCTGACCTTTCAGAGGCTTTGTCTCCAACTCCAAATCTATTGTTTTCCCCTAAGTCCGACCTAGCCTGCAGTCACAATTCTCCTTATAAAAACCCTTGATTCCGGGACCTTCCTCGGATCGCTCCTGAGTTCCAGACCACCTTGCTGCCGCTTTGCTTGGCGAGCCTCCCCTCAGCTCCACGTGCTGAGATACATCGAACCCCAGCTTCACTCTCCATTTTCTCCCGGACTTCAGGACAGGTTTCGTATCACCCGAACCAACTATCCCTCTGAAAATCCCGCTATCTTACTCACACCTTTATTTTCCTTAGTTATCTGTGTGTTTGTGTTGCATACATTGTGTGCCTGTATTTAATAGAGACTATTCACTATTTTCCAACCAGTTTGCTTCTTGACTTGGCCTGACCCTGTAGACATTGGGTTGCAAGATCCTGCTAAGTTACCCTGCCTCTCGTTTTGCCAACTTGTGCTCTGAACTAATTTCCCCAACTTCTATAATTTTGATAGCAATTTGGTGTCCCTCCCAGGACCCCCAGAAAACAGGGTAACAATAGTTAGAGATATATATAGTCTATTATTAATTATGATGTATTTTTAGTTGTGATGCATTTTAATTATGACATATTTGTATTTTAAATGGCTTTATGTATTTTTAGTGAATTTTAACCTACAATGTGTTTTAAGTATGTTTTAATTTATGTTGTACCCCATCTCAAGCCTTGAGGAAGGACCAGTAAGAAATAAAAAATTATTTATATATATATATATTATTTATATATATATATATATATATATATATATATATATATTATTGTCATCCCAGAGATTCTGCTCTCCTCCAACATAATCCAGCAACATAATCTCTGGATATTAGCAATGTGAAAAAGATAGGGAAGGGACTAAAGGGGGTGACTCTATATGTACACCAAAAGAGGTAAAAATCAAATCAGAAACCTCAAAGAGCCTGTGCTCCCCCACAGAATTTCTGTGCATAGCAGTATCAAGCCTCAAAAGCAATTTACTATAGCAGTCATATTAACATCACTCTAACCAAAATGCTTAGGATGATATTAAGAGAGAATATAAATCAAGGAAGCATCTAGTCAAGGCACCATCCAATGGTGTTGTCCTAAAGAAGGATAGCAATGTAGATTGCAAGCTGCAGTTACAACACAAGAGGAAAAGGAATACCTTCACTAGTTGACCAGCACGTACCTACATTGGTAGATTATAACCTAAATGTGAGCCAAGTGTATGATGACACAAATGATGTGACAATGTTTTATCTGGAAACATAAAGAATTAGAACAGTTATGCAAATACATTATCATTATTATTTGTTAAAACTTTGACTCAAAGGAAAAAATGTTAGTATTCTAACAAAAAATATGTGACATGTTGTTTCTGGTCTCTGCACCAGAGGATTGGAGAGTAAGCATGTATTAACAATTAGCTGTAGCTTATAACAAATTATTAAGGATAAAAACAAGAAGTGGCAAAGAACTCCAAAGGAGCTCTTCAGCTAGAAGAAGGGGCAATAAAATAGGCCAATAAAATGCAGTACAGTGTAATCCACACTGAACAATCCACACTGGAACAAAAAAAAAATACAAGCATATGAGTTGACAATGACCAAAAAGGAAAATGTTTTTGAGGCCATAGTGGTTAGCTCAATAAAGACACCACTGCAGTGTAGACAGCTGTGAAAAATCTAACACCATGTTAGGGATTATTAGGAAAGATAATTACTGGCATAGGAACTGCTCTAAACAAATCTAGTGTGAGCACATCTGGAATGTATTGTTCTGCTTACCACATATCAAAAATAATATTGCAGAGAAGGCAAATGGGAACCAAAATGATGAAGGAGCAATTCTCCTGAGGATGGGTCACAACATTGGGGGCTTTTTAATTTGGAGGGAAAAGGATGCTACTAAGGGGTGCAGAACACATGGTCCATCTACAAATTCCCCAACTAAAGCAAATGTTAAGATACTGTATTTGCTAGCATATAAGACTCGCTCCTTTTTCCCAAAAAATACTGTTTAAAAATGGAGTGCGTCTTATACGTCAGCGTGTCTTACACGTCGGCAAATAGTATTTGCCAGTGTATAAATGGGGTGCATCTCATACGCTAGTGCGTCTTATATGCCGGCAAATATGATACTTTTCTTCAGATATTCGTTATCATGAGTTGCCTCAGTATTGTTGACTGTTAGGTAATTGAGTATTTGTATATACGATGTGCATACAGTCAGCCCTCCACACTTGCCAGTTTGACTTTCATGGATTTGATTATTTGTGAGTTTCTCCAACTCCTGCCCCCCACACCTAAGGTGCCGCTTTCCAGGGAAACCTTCCCTCTCTGTAGCTCCAATCAGGCCACAGAGCCCTTTAAAAAACTGCTTCTGGTCCTCCTCCTTCTCCACTGCTGCCTGGGCAGTTAAGGATGGATCAGTACCATAAACCTTCTCCCAATACCCCAGACACACCCTAAGAAGGAGATAGGTGAGAGAAAGGAAATATAAGACCACAATGCCAACCCCCCTTCCATCTCCTTTCCCTGACCTGGTTTGGACCCTGGGTGCCCACTCTCTGGCCACTTCCCAAAGATATGCACACACATATTTGTGCTTTTTTCAACTTTTCGATTTGTGATTTTTCTACTTTTACAAGGTCCTGCACTCTGTGTGCAGAGGGCCAACTGTAAAACCAAGTGAGATCATTGGTCCACCAGTCACTAACTGGTAGTGGTAATTTTTCTCTACAGATACCAGACATTTAAACCTTTGATATGTTGCACACTTTATTGTAATTATTTGACATTTGGTCCAAACTATCAAGGTAATGCTTGAGTTTTTATGGAATCAGCAATGTGAATCTTCTCATTTGACATAAATTCTGTCAAAAAGACACAATCATATTATGGCCTTTGTCCCCAAACCTCAAAGATTGTGTCATGTACAGGGTGACATTGTTTCAACTTACAATGCAACTGTATGCATATACACCCAAACTAAGCTTCCCCTGAGTCCAGTGGGGCAAAATGTATCCAGAACTTAAGCCTAAAACAAATTCACCTATCATTAAAAGACAGGAGTAAGAATTTCATTCAACAATTTTAAAATATTGGCTGAACAAGTATTACATAAAACAAATTATCACATTCTTTCCTATTCCCTACCTCCACTACAAAAATCTCATTATGGAGGAATAGTTCTTCTTCATGGATAATTATAAAGGTATTTTACACCAAAAGTCAAAGCAGTATAGTAGGTGAAGGTGCATTTTGCAACAAAGGTTCTGTAAGATAACCAACAAGTAATAGTCAATAAATTTGAGGGCTTGAAACTTTGACACTTAGATGAGCACTTCTTTGTATATATGCTTCTGTTCCTCCTGTTCTCCTGTTCCTCAACAGTGCACGCAAGACACAGGGGAGAATACGGGAGGGGACCTTCTCTCCTATGGCACCCTGGCTTTGAAACCTGATGCTGGCATTATTCCAGCAGAAAGAAAAAGTATGTCTTTGGGACCTAATTAATTTGATCAAAATCTGCACATGCATTATAGTTTTATATTACTTTAAACAGCTTTAATTGATTTTAACTGTCTTAAATTGTCCAATTGTTCAAGATGCTTTTAATCTGTTCAAATTACTGTTTTATATTATTCAAATTGTATTATTTAAAATGATTAAAGTGCTTTCTGTATACCACACTGAGACAGTATGTTATAGCCCAAGATATAAATATTTTAATAAATAATTTTTAAAATATAAATAATGCACTTTAAGTATTTGGTTTAGTGCTTTTAATGGAGGACAGAGAGAGGGCTGCAGAAAAATTATAGTATGTTAGACTGTTACCACTGTAACAAAAGGTAAATACCTCACAGCTTACACTACTAATCAGGATCATATTTCCTCTTAGCCACAACACTCACTGAGTAATTACGTTTAGTCATTCACTTCTTCTCATCTACAAGTAACATACCCTGCAACTGTCCTGATTTGGCAGGGACAGACAGGATTAATCCTTTCACTCTTTCAGCTGCTTTGAAAAGGGCATGGTTTCTCTTTCCTCCTCTCACTTCCCCCCGCCTTGTCCTCAACTTACTTCCACTCTTGCAAACTTGAGTTCAAAGTGCAGAAGTAGTTTATATTTATTCAGCAAAGAGGAAATGAGAGGACAAGGTGAAATCTTGCCTTTCCCAGTGGACTCAGGCACAAGCAAACTGCTGCAGCCTCTCCTAGCTTGTCTGTTGTTACTCATTAACAACTTTTGCCCTCTTGGCCACACTCTGATGTGCCCCAGCTCCCCTCTGTGAAATGTTGGAGGGTATGAACCACCTCCTCCATTGATGAAGCTCTAAGAGGTAACATATGAACATTATCTTGAGATTTCTGGAATAAGTGCAGGATTTCAACATACTAAATCAATAAGGATATAAACATACACTCACAGGGGTCCATAGAGGGTAACCTCTTAGAGACCTCTCCCCAGAGAATTCTGAGGACTACTTTAGCACAGGAACTAAAACATGACATGGTTATGATATTTTATTTATTGGCCCTCAGGACACCATATCTTCAAAATGTTGCTGGGGTTTGCAGTTTACTGAGGCCAAAGAGCTCTCTGGCCAAGAGTTCTAAATGCCCCTCCCTAATCTGTAAACTCCAGGATTCCACAGGATGTTGAAAGTGGAATAATAGCACTATAAGAGTGCAGTGCGGAAATGGCCTATATTACATGGTATAAAGCTACACTCACACGCTAGTTGAACTACACCACCTTCTCCTGAATACTGGCATTCTAGAAGCAACTGAATAGTTGCCAATATGCCTGCTAATTGTATTGTTGTGCAATGGAAATTTCTACAACCCCAGTGACTCAAACGGACTGTTACAAGGTTTTGACAAATAGCTATACACCACTGAAAACTATTCAACGCTTCAACAAACAGTTATGGGCCATCCAAGACTGTTGAAGGTTTGACAAATAGTTATGCACTATCTACGAGTGTGCAACTCCATGGCTAGAACAGTGGAGGTCAGTCCCACCTACCACGAAAGGGTTCAATCAGTTTTCGAACAGTGAGCCAATTTGTACATAAACCCACTCGATTCAATGATTCTAATCTCAATGGGACTAATCCTGGAATCTTGCCCACGTCAAATGGTCACACCTGCTGGACTCTGTCACACTTGTTGGAAACGTGGACGACAACTCCCAGAATCCTCCAGCAGGAACGGAGTATTCTCCCAGCATACAGACGGGGAAATTCTAGGAGATGCGGGTCCAACAAGGTAACTTTCCCCAACTCAACACAGGCGACAAGCTGAATGAGGAGGGGCTGGGGGCAAACCCCAAGCCTCTGGATCCCTGCAGAGTAAATAGTGCCAGAATAACGCGCTTCTGCCGGGAAAGGAGCGTCGTCACCGTCGCCGCTTCCATTCTTCCCAGGAAGCGAACGGGAGACGAGCAGAAAAAGGAAACACTTTCACTCACTCTATCCTTTATTAAAATGGCTTGGGCTCTATTAACCAACACCCTCCCCCTTTCCTACCTCTCACCGCACTGAAACTTCCACTTCCAGCTTCTTTAAATATTTCTACCGCCCTCCTCCTCTCCTTCAGCCAACGAAATAAACCGCCCGCCCCGTTCCGTTGCCCTGACGAGTAGCCCCGCCCACCCTGCTCATCTTTTCCAACCAGAGCACAGATCTCGCCTTCGCTTGCGCCAATCCGGGACTTCCTTTTTCTTCACCCAATCAGAAGGCGAGCTGAGGTACTGGTTTCTTCCGTGTCCCGCCCCTTGGCTACCGGATATGTGATGTGGCTCGCTGCCGTGCGTAACTATGGTAAGTCGGGGAGAGGAGAAGAGGGGTTCTGCGTAGTTTCGTTTTGAAAATAGGGTTTCCTTCGCTCTTCCTTTTCCAGGCGAGTTTCAAGGCCTGGCGTTAGATCAGGGTTGGACTGCCGGCAGGGAGGAGACCTTGGACGGCCTCCCGCTGCCGGGGAACGTTGCCCGAGTTTTCCCCTGCACATTCTCCCCTTTGGACTTCCGGAGCATCCTAGTGTAAAAGTTAAAAAAGAAAAATAAATCGAAAAGTGGGTCTTTTGAAAAAGGTTTTGGGCGAAACCAAATTGCCAGTCCCTGCTAGAAGAAACCGATTGAATCAACTGCTGAATTGTAAACCAACACCCTCTGTAAAGCCCATTGATACCCTGGGCCTTTTCTTGCGAGACGAGCAGTTGGATTTAGGGAGGTGTGTTGCGCGAGACATCAGCCCTCATTCTTCTCTGTTGAACACGGTGGTGAAATCCTCGTGGGAAATGTTTCAGTGTCGGGTGTTTCTTTAGCTCTTCAGGGCCGTGTCCGCACTAGACTGTTACAGCGCTATTATTCCACTTCCAACATCCTACGGAATCCTGGGGTTTGCAGTTTCGGGAGGGGCCGGCCGGATGTTGAAAGTGGAATAATAGCGTTATAACAGTCTAGTGTGGAAATGGTAACCTTCTCGGTACTTATTTATATGTTACTTTCTTGCTTGCTAATTTTGAGTATTAAAACCATGGTGACGGTTTCATTTCCCTTTTCCTCAGAACAACGTTGGTATGCTTTAAAAAGTTGTTAATGAGAAAAACGTTATGTGGAATTGCAGTACAGTTCTAACCTGTACTGGTGGTGTAGTGATTAACAAACTGCCATCTGTGTAAAGGAAGTGAGTTGTATTGACAAAATGATTTGTATCTACATGTGTTTGTATCTGTTAGAGCCAGCCTGGTATAATGGTTTGAGCTTTGGATTACGACCTAGAGACCAGGGTTCAGTTCACCACTCGGCCATGGAAACCCACTGGGTGACTTTGGGCACATCACACATTCTCAGCCCCAGAAAACCTTGTGATAAATTTGCCTTAGGGTCATCATAAGTCAGAAAGGACTTGAAGGCCCACAGCAACACATTTGTATCCATGTCCATGTTCCACTTTTTGGTGGGGCTTGCTTGCTATTGAGAATGTGCAAGTTACATCTAAATGCATAGTGCAATTCGCTAGACTTGAACGGTGCTTACTTGCGATGGAGGCAGCAACGTGCATGATGTTAGTCATAGGTGTCGTAGTATTGGAAAGGGCCTCATGGGCCATAGAGTCCAACTCCCTGGTTGAAAGTTCCGTAGGTCTCGTACCTACCCTAAGGTGCTTATCATCTATAAAATAAGTGTGGAAAATAACTGAGAAAGGAGAATGTAACAGGAGTGAAATAGGGGCACCTATAAATAGGTAATAATTGCAAAAATGATTATTTCATCATAAATGATTTCAGATAAAATGATAAAAAGCTAATACAATGCGGGCTGGACAGGGCTACTGTCAGGTGGATCTGTAACTGGTTGACTGACCGTTCCCAAAGGGTGCTCACCAATGGCTGCTTTTCATCCTGGAGAAAAGTGACTAGCGGGGTGCCACAGGGTTCTGTCCTGGGCCCAGTGCTCTTCAGTATTTTCATCAACGACTTGGATGAAGGAATAGAGGGCATGCTCATCAAATTTGCAGATGACACCAAATTGGGAGGGGTTGCTAATACACCAGAGGACAGGATCAGAATTCAAAATGACCTGGATAGATTGGAGAGCTGGGCCAAAGCTAACAAAATGAAATTCAACAGAGAGAAGTGTAAGGTCCTACACTTAGGTAGAAAAAATGGAATGCTGAAATATAGGATGGGGGACACGTGGCTGGATGGCAGTACGTGTGAAAGGGATCTAGGAGTCTTAATAGACCACAAGCTGAACATGAGTCAGCAATGTGATGCGGCAGCCAAGAAAGCCAATGCAATTCTCGGCTGCATCAATAGGAGTATGGTGTCTAGATCGAGGGAGGTACTGGTACCACTCTACTCTGCTTTGGTTAGACCTCATCTTGAATACTGTGTCCAGTTCTGGGCACCCCAATTCAAGAAGGACATGGTCAGGCTGGAGCAGGTCCAGTGGAGGGCGACCAAAATGGTGAAGGGCCTGGAAGCCATGCCCTATGAGGATAGACTTAGAGAGCTGGGTATGTTCAGTCTGCAGAAGAGAAGGTTAAGAGGGGACATGATAGCTATGTTTAAATATTTGAAGGGGTGCCATGTAGAGGAAGGAGAGGGCTTGTTTTCTGCTGCTCCAGAGACCAGAACAAGGAGCAATGGATTCAAGCTGCGGGAAAGGAGATTCCACCTGAACCTCAGGAAGAACTTCCTGACGGTCAGGGCTGTCCAGCAGTGGAATATGCTGCCTCGGAGTGTGGTGGAATCTCCTTCTTTGGAGGTTTTTAAGCAGAGGCTGGATGGCCATCTGTCAGGAGCGCTTTGAGGGTGTTCCTGCATGGCAGGGGGTTGGACTGGATGGCCCGTGTGGTCTCTTCCAACTCTACATTTCTGTGATTCTGTGATTCTGTGACTCGTTTTGCAGTTGCTAAGAGCTTCAGGTAGATGGTGGTTGGTAAAAACCACGTGATCATTTAATTTGAAAACAGTGGTAGTTGTTTCTGAAAATCAAAGTATTCCTAAATGGCAGTTGCCCTTTGTATTTTTCCTTTCTTCTTAGCTTTTTGGAGTGACTTTAGACTAGGCAGTGATACAAAGAAATACTCCAGTTCTCAAAAATCAGCTCTCAATGTTCTTCAGGCCTTTTCACTGAGATCTTTGAGAAATCTTAATCTTTTAATTATACCATAGCTAACTAATTTTGTTATTAATTTCTTTATTGTACTATACTTTATTTTTAAAAATGCAGTTTTATTTTTCTTCTTACAGTGCCTTGGAAGGATTTTAACCTTAAAAATGTGGCAACCAGAATGCTGACCGGGGACAGTTACAGGGAGTACATAACTCCTTAGTTAAAACAGCTCCACTGGCTACCTGTTCGTTTCCAGGCATAATTCAAAGTGCTGGTCATGACCTGTAAAGTCCCACACGCCTTAGGTCCAGACTATTTGAAAGACTTTCTCTTCATATATACAGACCTGCAAGAGCCCTAAGATCTGCAGGGGCTCAGTCCTGCCACAGTCCCAGGCTTCCCTGGTGAAGACACGGGAGAAACCCTTGTCAGTGGGTGCTCCAACCCTGTGGAACACTCTTCCATGGGAAGTTAGGCTGGTCCTCTCTTTGCTCTCCTTTTGCCGGCAGACAAAAACATTTCTTTTTAAGCAGGCTTGTATATGAGCTGGGGAGCTTTTTATTTACTTATTAACCTGTTTTTAAAATTGTACATTGCTACAGGATTTTATATTTTTAATGTCTTTGTACATTGTACATTGCTACAGGATTTTATATTTTTAATGTCTTTAATTAATCTTTTAATTGTTTTTAATGTTTTTAATTTATTTTTGGAAGCTGCCTTGGGTCCCATTCTGGGAGAAAAAGCAGCATACAAATATAATAAATAAATAAAATAAATAAAGTAACTTTAAATAGTATTGTAAAAACTATGTACAAGAGCACTTTCACAATTGCATCCATTTTAAGTAAAATAAATATTCTGTTTTATTCCATTTATTTTGAATATATCTTATTCAAGCATTTGCTTTAATAAAGCCTGCTTATCAGCTGGAAGTTTGCGGTCAACCAGAAGATATTGACTACCTTGGGGACCTTTGGAATTTAAAGTCAGATATAACAAGGCAGGATATTTATTTGAAGGATTTTCATTTGGTTTTTCAACCAAAACTCACTTCCAGCGTACATTATAAAGATTAGTTATAAAACAGTCCCCACCCATGTCAGTATAATGTGAAAGAGATGGCATCAAAGAAAAGAGTTTTTGGAGGGAGAAAGCAACAATTCTTAATCACAGTGGTCTCCTACAGACTAGCTGAAATGCATATAAACTTAAAGAGGAGTCTCTGCCTTTAAGCTGAGTCAACAAAATGCCTTTGCTTCCCATCCTCTGTTGGAATGGGCGTTGCTGGCCTGATGGTGGTCTTGCTTCCCTTCGCTACCTCTTCAGCATCCTAGTGTGCTGTCTACTGCAAAGTAGCAGTTGGTGGAGAGGGAGAAAATGTGATTTGATTGAGGCCAGAGGGTGCATAAATGGGCTGAGAGCCAAAGAGCTCTTATTAGATGAACCCTGGAAGTTTGAATTGTGCTCATCATAGGCTTTCTGATGTTTGTTTGTACGAATAGCATACTATTCTCCTATATCACAAATTATTTTTAAAACTCAAAATGATGTGGTATGAATAGATTTGGAAATGTTTCGTTTTGAGTCTAAGCCTTTCTGTGTGGAAAGCATGCTCTCTATCTTGGGCTACTGTGTTAAGAGAAGACTGGCTGAGGTCGGGAGAAGCAGACTGAGCCCCTACCCTAGTTTATTACCTTAGTGAGAGAATACAATTCACTCCTGTGGGAAAGAACAGAGCACTGAATTGGGGAATAGTCTTCAAAGGGAAGGCAAATCTGCTTTCCTCCTGTTGTGTCACTTGCCCGTCCAACCCTGAAGTGTTCCAGAAACTCAAGTCTTCTATCTGGATATACTTAATTGACCACTTGTAGTAAAGAGCACTTAGCTGGTTGTGGGACATATGCTGATCAACAGCTTCAGATATTTTTAGCTTCATTTATAAAGTTTTACATTAGTTTGTGATCATATATATAGTGCTAGAGAAAGCAGCTTTATTGGAAACTATCTTTTGAAAAAGCTGTAGTCTTCTAATACGTGTTTGCAGGAGATGACTTTTGTTTAAGGAGATTGTGTATGCCTTCAAGTAGTTTCTGGCTTATGGCAATCCTGAGGTGAACCTATCACGTGGGTTTCTGGGATTGAGAGTGTGTGATGTGCCTAAGGTCACCCAGTGGGTTTCCATGGCTGGGGGATTCAATCCTGGTCTCCAGAGTTGTAATCCAACATTCAAACCACTCTACCATGTGGCTCTTGTTCCTGATTTTGTAGACCCTCAGAAATCCTATTTTTGTTGTAGAAATTACAGAGTAGTAACAAGTTGTAAAGGCTGAACGGTGACTCCTTGTTTTGTATCACTTTTTCTCTTTTAGTCTGCCATCTTCAATTTTCAGAGTCTACTGACAGTAATCTTGCTGCTTATATGTACCTGTGCATACATACGATCTTTGGCTCCCAAATTACTGGATAACAATCAAACAGGGTATGTGAATGTCTTGCAATGTAGTGGAAGGCAAAATAGATGTAGTTGCTTGTTTATTATTTGTTGTATTTTCTTTTCAAATAATCGCTGACATCAGATTTTTGTGTTAATTGTTAATTCTGAAAGCAAACTTCTGCAGTAAGAATTCATTGATCATAACATTGTACAACACATATATAAAATTATGGATACTTCAGAGAAAAAAAATCAGAAGAAGCCTTTCTCTCTTTCTCATAGTAATCCACTGTTAGTTATCCCCTGAAGCTAATTGGTGGGAGATCCAGGACAGCTACAGTTTCACACACCACACATCTAAACTATGGAATTCCCTGCCACAAGATAAGAGGTGGTTGCCAATTTAGATAGTTTTTAATGTGTGTGAGGTAAGTCTATTGAGTTTACCACCATTGCATACTATCAGTCAGAATTCCTGTGTATCATCTCTCTTATCAAAGGCCATATAAAAGTAGTTGTTTTTTTAGCATCCTGATGACATAGTTGCTATGGTTTAACCATGACTTTGATCCAGTCTTATCACTGTGTATCTTTTCATTATTTTTATGTCTTATCAGTTACAGAACTGACATTATAATTAAGCATTTCCACCCCAGACATTTTTTTTATCCTTACTATCTAGGGTCTGAGTGTGGTATTGTATGATAACTTTTCGCACGTACAGGGCCACATCTGAAAGGGAGTCTCTGTGCTGATTTTTCTTGAAAGATTAGGACATGTATAGAGCTCATATCCTGCCTGGTATTTACAAAATTGTAAGCCAGACTTAGGCTCTGGTAACTTGTGGAATTCATGTTTGCAGTCATTAATGGCCATATGTGAACCCAAAACCTGCCTCTTAAGCCAAGCAGCACCTTAGCTGAAAGATTTCCAAGGCTCTGGAAATTGGAGGACTGAGAAGTATGGTCATGGCCCCCAGTCATGGGGGCTGTTAAGACAAGCCCAAATGGTCTCCAACTGCCCATCTCAACACACTCTACAACCACAAGAGCACTGCAGTTGCCATTTCCCACTACCTCAATCTGCAGACCCTCAGACAACTTTAGTTGTGGGACCACTTGACTTAAGAGGTTGGTTTTGAGGGGTAACATTGTCAGAAGAAGCTACAACAACAACAGCTCTATCATCACACCTACATCGGACAATGCAGGATCTTGGCCCCATCACATCTCTATGAATATTTCATCCTAAATTATTGGCTGGAATCAAATGAAGCTGTAACTGATTCTGCCTGCTCAGGGTGAGAATAGGTTTAAAAAATGCTTCCTCCCAAATAAATTGCATGGCAAACCAGTTGTTGGATGAAGAAGACTTAGATGCCATTATTATCATGAGAGGCCTTTGTCAAAGAAGAAGTTTTTAAAAATTCCACAGGGCATGCTTGAGTATTTGGAGTCTTGCCTCTGCTACTGTATGTCTAGTTAAATTGTATTTTTTTCATTAAAATATTTATGTCTCACCCTGTATCCAAGGATGTCAGGATGGTGTACAATAAAATCAGTTTCCACAGTGTGAAATGAAATTACAGGTTATAGGAAATACTATAGTTTATAGGAAATACTGCCTTTTTTCCTAACTTTTCTTAATATACTTTCAGATTGTTGGGTATATTCTGGAAGTGTGCCAGAATTGGTGAGTATTTGTGTTCTGTCTCTGAACAAACACACTGTTAATAGATGTTAACAGATGAAAGACACTCCCTCCATCCCAACTGCCACTGCTGTGGATTCAGAGGGAGAGAAGAAGAGGCAGTATCTGCTGGACTTAATCCTCTTCCTTTCTTTATATCCCCAGTGTTACTCTAATAACGCAGGCTCCACAGATAAGAGTGGAACCATTGTAACATAGTGTCTTCTACTCCTTTCTGATGAAATTGCTGTGGTAAGATATCATGATCTATGGTATCGAAATCCTGCAAGAAGTCAGGAAGATCAATGTAGTGGCACTCCCCCATCTGTCACCCAGAGCAGGTTGTCAGTCGCAGTGATTAAAGCTGTTTCAGTGTTCTGCCCTGGTCTGAAACCAGATTGAAATGGGTCAAGGTAATTTATACATCTGATAAGGGCATGATAGATAAATGTGAGGAATAAGATACATCTAAAATAGTCAAATTTACCATGAGAAAATCTGTAAGATGATTTCACAATATCTCATAATGTATTTATTTAAAGTGTGTGTGTGTGTGTGTGTGTGTGTGTGTATCATAAGATGTCTGAGTACTTAAAATCAGTTTAAACCATTTAAAATTAGAATAATAATAATTTAAAATAATAAAATTTAAGCACTCTAAAAACTGAATAATTTAAAAAGTTAAACTTCTAAAAAATTCAATAAAGCTGTATAGCACCTGATCAAAATAGATGTGATACAGATTTCAGGACTTTGCACAGTTATTTTGTTTTCTTTTCTAGTAGTATAAGTTGTTCCCATCCTGCTCTTTACCCTGATTATGCTTCTGTCTTTGCCACCATCTCTGGGAGACAAATATGAGGAAGGGAAACTTTTTAATTCAAAAGATGGCCAAGGCAGAAAGGTTAAATATCCAAACCCAGAATGTCATTTCACCAGTCTTAAAAGCAGGATTTTGAGTTCCTAATCATCAAAGCAAAAAGTAGTCACTTGTCCAAAACTTGTTCTTAGTTTAATCCAAAAGCTAGGGTAATTTTAGATGGCTCTATTATGATTATAATAAGTTACAGATTAGTGCCTATACTTTGGGTTTTACTGCTTCCAACTATATTGGCACATGATCTCTTTCTATGAAAGAGACACGAATCTGCACCAATGTAGAATTCAACTCTCCTCTTGTCTTGAAGCAGCCTTTTTGTACATCTGCACCTTTTAAACGGACAAGCTGTTGTCTATTTGCTGAGTAGTGCAAACAGACATTTAATCCAAATGGATGATGGATGCCTCTTTCAAGAAAATTAAGAGCAAAAAAGTACTGCAATATGAAAACTTTAAAACTGTAGGAGGTGGGCTTCCTCAATATTAATTTGCAACAGATGTAGAATTTCAGACATTAATTCACACAGCTATTTGCAGTTTAATTAAATGTGTGCCAGATGATGACAATGTCTTGTAATATAATTGTGTCCCTTCTTATGGGAAAAGTCAGTGAACTGTTTCTTGCTGTGGAAAGATTTCTTACTCAGTGTTGGACAGTCAGACATGTTTGAAAGGATACTGGCATACATAATTGCTTGAACACACCACTGCTTCAAAAATGTTAGTAATTTTATTTATTTTTATTACACGGTGAATATATTAGAGCCTTTCTTTGACTGATTAATCACCATTTTAATTTTTAAATGTTACCAAATGAATGCACCCAGCACTTATGCCCCACCATATTTATTAATACTCTTCTTTGTCATTTTACCACTTTGGAGACTGTCATTGAATATTTATTGAAAGTGTTAGATGACAAATTCATACTCATTTATGCAAGGGGAAGGTTTTACATATGTTTCACTTGCTGTCAAAAGGCTGATTCTTCAAGAATATGGTCCTAGATCAAAGTGCCAATGGTCCAGCAATGTTTATTTTGTGGCTCACTTCACTCCCTTACTGGAGTCAGGACAATTTCATGATGTTCTGGTTGTTTCTCTTCCTCCTCATCTTCTCTATCACTGTTGAGCTTCCTGGAGAGTATTTTGTGAACCCATTGTAATCCTATAGTTTTGCAAAGTAGTCCTGTAACCTTCACTGGAGTCAATTTAGGGAGAAAATTCTGTAGAAATACACTTCTTATGTTTTCCGCTGTCACATGGATGTTGAAGGGGAAGGAAATCATCACCTGAACCTGTCTACTCTCATACTACTGTATTTGCCAGCATATTAGGCACACCGGCATGTAAGGGATATTTCAAAGAGTCAGGAAAGGAAGGGAAGGAAAGGAAAAGAATGTTGCACCAGGAGAGGAGGGGAATGAAAAGAGTGCTGTACCACCAGTCCTCCCTTCTTGTTTTGCTTGGGCAGAAACTCCCAGCAGAGTCAAAAGGCGCAAGAGAGGAGGGGAAAGTGAGGAGAAACTGTAGAAACATCTGTCTATGTTCCTATAGATCAAAGCTTGCACTACCCCCTCCCTTCCTGTTTTGCCTGGGCAGGGAGAACTCCTTTCACTCCCCCTCCCTTCCCTATATTTTTAGCATTACTGTATTTGCTGGCGTATAAGACACATTCCATTTTCAGGGGATATTTTTTTAGGGAAAAAAGTGTCTTATATGCCAGCAAATACAGTATTTTTCCTGCTTTGGATTACTATAGTTCTTTCGTTGTTTACCTTCAAGTTGTTATCAAGTTATTTCAATTTATGGCTACCCTATGAAAGAAAGACTCCAACAGCCCCAGTCATCTGCTGTCTTGCTCAAGTCCTCCAAAGTTAGGGCTGTGATTTCCTTAGTTGAATCAATCTACTCGGTCTTTCTCTTTTCACTGTTTGGCTTCTTACCAAAGCCCCAAAACAAAAAAGACCCCATGGTTGCTTGTGCATGAGAGCTAGCCAATAAATTTTGTTTCTTCTTCTAGGTGAGCGGAAGAGCCCTTATGTTGCTGTGTGCTGTATTGCAATGGCCTTCAGTATTCTGTTTGTCCAATAAACTTGGAGCACATCAGGAATATGTTGCTGTCAAACTGCCGTGTAATAAAAGACTTGGGGAAAAAGAAAAGAAGAAAATACTTCCTGCACATCCATTTCTCTGTCTAATAGACGAGATGAAATTTTGGCAATTTGTTTCAATTTTTTAGTGAGGAGAGCAGTGGTTCATAAAGTTATGAAAATGCAGTTATTAATTAACACTCTTAAGCTTTTGGATTGTGCCCAGGTTCCCTAATGTGTAATGTATTCTGAATTTCAGCTAAGAAATTTTAAGATGGACAAAAGTCATAATATTTCCCTGACAACTGAATTGATGTTTGAACCCATAACCTGTTTCAAAGACATCCAAAATTTTCATTTTTGAAATACAGACATGAAAACAAAGTAAAACCTCAAAATGTAGATGGAGAGAGACAAAAGAAAAATTAGATCAGTGACTATCTTACGGCTAAACATGTACATGATGAGAAACTGAGGAAAAGTCAGAAACATACAAGCAAAGAGTCAGAATACAGATGATTTCAACTGAGCCTTACTAGATGCTTTCTAATTGCTCTGTGTGTTACAGATTGAGAATCCATTAAGATTACCAATACAATAAAAGAAAAATCAATCTGCATTATGATTTCATCAAGTAAACGCTTGTTCGTGTTAAAGTCTATAGTTATCAACAAGTTTTGGTTTAACTTGAATTTTAATAAACTATTTGCATAGTAGTGTGCTCTACATTGATGATTTGTGTAGACAAATTCTGGAACCTGACTGAATGCTTGAGACATGTATTTCTTGAGCTATTAGGAAATAGACTAAATAACCAGATTGAAATCTGACGTTTCTGAATTTCTCAGCCAATCTTTAGCTGTCTGTCTTTAGACCTCGGGCAAAAGAATATTGATAATATTAACTAAAATTAATGATATTTTGTGTCATCGTTTTGCCTGCTTTGATACCAGCATATTAGGAATAGTCTTGTGGAAGTAAACTGTCCTATTTGGAGCTTATTTTAGAAGGAAAACAAATAATTTATGACCCTCAAATGTACCTTTTATTTTTTGAAACATGATTTGTTTATAGCTTTCTTCTATTCAGGAGGTTGTGTTGTATTTTTCAGTATTAATCTGTATAAATAAGAATAAATAACAAGTTTAGAATTAAACAGTGTGCTTTAACAAGTGTTGCTAAATGCTGAAATGGAAAGTCATGCAGTCTGGCATGTGTTTTGGAGAATGTTAAGCAGGCAGTAATTTTCACACAGTTAAGATGGAAATTTATTCATGGAATTGGGGGAGATGTCAGCAGCCAGTGGATATATATTCTTTGCAAGCAATGTGGCATGGCATAATCTTGGATGCAGCTTTCACAGAACCAAGATGGCAAAGAAGTTACAATGTGCACATCACAGTTCGTGATGTGTGGGTCCCAAAGAACCTAACCACAAGGAGCTAACTGTAACCAGCTGAGAATTTTGCATGTACAGCATTTCATTTCATCTACTATATAAAAATCAAAGTTTATCTGTTTGTTTGTGTGTGTCAGGCAGGCAAAGATCTCATATGATTGTGTGTGTGAGGCGAGAAGACCTCATATGATTGGCTGGCTGTGAAGATTCTATGGTATCCTGGGGTTGGCAGTTCAGGGAGGGGCCTTTAGAATTCTCAGCCAGAGAGCTCAGGCCAGTTGCCATGGAGATGAGGCCTAGCAGCAAGGAGGAGGGCAGTATATCCCCTCAGGAAATCATACTCTGTATGCTAATAACTCTGAATACAGATTGGATTGGGGAATATGGGGAAAAATTACACATACTAGACAAGGCAGTTTGGGGAATTAGAGACACAGGATCTCAAATCTGTATTTCAACCACATATAACTCCTAAGGTAAAGTAAGGCAATTCCTAAGGTATTTCTAAGAAGTGTTACCTATGAGATAATAAAATCCCGGGCAACACCGGTATATACACTAGTCACCAATAAAATGTAAGTCTTCTTATTCTATCATATGAATGTGGAAACTTCCATTTACATTCTTTCATATGGAGAGCCAGCATGCTATAGTGTTTTGAGTGCTGAACTACAATTCTAGGAACAGGATTGAAATCCCTGCTCAGCCATGAAACCTACTGGATGAATTTGGACAAGTCACACTCTCTCAGCCACAGAGGAAGGCAATGACAACCCCCTCCCCTGAATAAATCTTGCCAGAAAAAACCTGTGATAGGTTCGTCTTAGGATGACCATAAGTCAGAAATAATTTGAAGGCACAAGAAGAAATTATATGCATCTATCTGAAAGGCTGAGTTTTTACGACTTGCAATATTATATCTAAAATCGGGCATTTAATTGTACAACAGAAAAAGTATGCTATATATTAAATACATTTTACAAAATAAATTCTGAGCTAAAATTATTTTTTTCTTTTGAAGTATTTTAACAGATACTTAATTCATAATGTTTGCTTTTAATTTCAAACTATTATTAGACAATGCAGTATGTATTGCTGCAGTTTCCTTTCTATTAAGCCATATTCATTAGGTAGGTCATAATATCCAGCCCAAGATTCTGTACTGTCAAATGTTGCTACTCTGATGGAGTTCCCTCATAGTTATGTCTGACAATGCCAGACCCCCGAAACCTACTGAACAAGCTGCCAGCCCCAATTTATGATCAAAGATTGAAAGAGAAGATCATAGTTGTATGCTGTTTGTTTGTTTTTTATCTGCAGCTCAAGGATCTGACAGTTGGTCTTCAGATAACACTACCTTTATAGGTAACATGCCTTAATTAAACATCGAGTTGATACCCAAATCTTACTGTATCATTTTTCAATATAAGATTATCTTTGGCCTACACAGGAATATAAGACAACCTTCAAATAAATGGCAAGGCCTGTCTAAAGAAAAGCAGGAGACATATTGGCTTAAATCCAGTTGCTAGTTCCAAGTATAGCTGACTCGTTGAATCAGTGAGATTGACTAATCAGTTATTTCAGTCAGTCTGTTCTAGGTGGCTCTATAGCAGTTAGAGATCGTGAACTTAGTGATGGGGTGGTGTTTCGTTTTGTTTTTGAAGGGAAGGATATGTTCAGAGATGAATTTGGAATAAAAGTTAAGTCATAAATCCAAATCATTTTGCCAGAAAAAAATCAAAATCCTGGACAAATTACAAGTTATTTCACTAGCATACATAGAGAATGAATATCTTACTTGATGAACTGCATCTTACTTTGTTATGAAGAAAAAAGAAGAGGACGAAACTGGTTTATTTTGGTATTTGTTTATTGCAGAATAACTTGTGACGTGGAACTGGCTTGCACTGCCAATTTAAAATTAAAATTTCCATGGTAATGTTGGAGTTTTGCATGTGGACTGGCATAAATGCACTCTGCAGAGGCCCCATTTGGAGGCTTCCACTGTTGAAGAAAGCTCCTGCGGGATCACTGCGCAACATGCAAAGCCAGGCCATATTACAGCTCCATCAACTGCACTGGCTACCTCTTTACTTGCCTCTATCTTACCAAGATATTAATGTTAACTTATAAAGCCCTAAACAGCCTAGGGTCGAAGTATTTATTGGGCATTCTCTGGAGAAGTAGTTTTCTCAACCATTGCAGATTTTTGGAGTATACTCTGTTTGTGGTCCCACCTCTGGAGGACAGCTAAGGAGCAGATATACAAGTAAAGGAATTTTTGCTTGCGGGGCCTTTGTAGAACTGTGCCATGCATTTTCAATAATAGCTTCACCAGTTATTTACGAGTCACTATTTCACCTCAGATCTTAGAGTTTACTTACTCTGGGTCCTTCTGAGGCTGGTCTGACTCATCCCCTTTGTCTGTGCCATAGTATACATGGTACATATTATCTAGTTGATTTTCATGGGTTGAAAGAGTTTTAATAGTGTTGTTACATTAGTATGAGTTGGTAATTTTTAGTTGTATTTGTAAACTGCTTTGTAGTTTTCGTAATAGAGAGATACCCATTAGGCAAATTAGTCTTTCCCACTCTAGCAGTTCATCAAATGACCCTAACAATTAAGAATGGATGTGATGTATTAAGTAAACATTCAAGCCAAATGTCTGTATTTTGACAAGTGAAAACTTCGTAAATTATAATTTCGTAAATACATGGCTGGAATGGTGGAGACAAGACACTTCAGAAAAAAAATATGAGGAAAAGTCTGTAGAAAATTTGATCTTGGACACCATTCTGTACCTTCTAGCTAAGCATTATAAGAACTTTGTAACTGAGAATTAGCTACTGTCTTTGCTGTTTTCTCCTCCTGCATCTCAGTCCCTTTTCCTTTTTTCCTTCAATATTGTAAGTCTGAGAGGAAAGGGCTGGTTTATTACCGAGTATGGTTAAGTTACTTTGCTGATGATTACTTGTGATGAGGGATTGAAAACTGAGTCCCTAACAAACTTGATGAGTCTGTATCTAATTCTTATTTGCAAAGCCAAGATTGATAACTTTGAAGATAGACTGATAAATATATACATTATTGATTCACAGACATGTTTTCTTCCCCTAGCTGATTTTTAGAGAAGTATATCCTGTAAAATTTTACAAATATTATGTTAAAGAATATTTTTAAAAAAATCCAAGGCAAGGTGCTACTGAACCAGGAGGCTAATTCTTAATCCTTGCCCACAGGCATATCTGGATGCCACACAGCCTTGTGAGATTATTCCTTTAGTAAAGTAATAGTTTTGAAAGTTCCTTTTCAGAAACAAAGCTCATCAAGTTTTTCTATCTTTCCATTTCCCTGGAGGAATATTTTAATAGAAATGTGTATTAGTGTTTTGCAAGGAGGGAAAATATACATCTAACTTGGTAGCAGTTATTCATCTATGTATGTTCCATTTTGCTAATGGGCTCTTTTCCCCTTTCCATACAGTGTTTTATTAGGTACTCTTTTTTATAGGTAAAATCAAACTTGAGTGTTCAAGTATCCTCATAACTGACATTCTAATACTGTGGCTCTGATAAATTCAAGCAAAATGACGAATGTGTTTATGTATGTGTATGACACCCAGATGAATGGCAAGGAAATAACTACAAACCAGTGGCAAGCTATGTTTCTCAGTATCTATCTTGGTCATTTTCTTTCGCTATGTATCACAGTTATGCATGAATGTGGCTGGATATATTGCACTGAGACACACTAATCAAAGCAATATTTCTGCTTCCTACGCAGACAACATTTTTCTGTTCCTCCTTTAATTAAAAAGGAATAAGGGGATGCACTGCCAAATGGTAGATCTCTGTTTTACTGGAATAAGCATTAACTGTGAAGTGTGAAACTCTTGGTCTGCTGATATCACTGGCATATTTTCAACCAAGTTCTTATCATCCATTAGCTTAACTGGTGAGTGTGGGGAGATAATCTCCTTAAACTATTATTTAAAGTTAATACATTTTGAACAAATGCAGTACACAGAAAGAACGTCCCAAATATGCTATTCAAAACTCATCTGAATTGCTAATATGTTAAAGCTTGTTTTGTAATCATGTAAGGCAGACTGTTATTTCCCCCTCCGGTTGTTTCCTTTTGTGGAGCTGTCATCCAAAATAAAGGTTTGAACATTAACTTGCATTTCCTTCAGTCGCCTGTGCTAATAACTTCACAAGCTGAAATTACTTACAATACTCAGCAGTTCGGTTATGCATTAGCCTGGTGATAGTATGGTCTGTACAGCAATGGAGAAATCAGGATGGAAGATGCTAAAGTAATCTATCTTGGCCGTCTCCTTGTTGTAAAAAGGTTAAGAAATTCAGCTGGATTTCAGTTTTGCCTGTACTTACTAATACTTCATTTCTGCGCGAAGCAATGAACAATGAGCAGGCTACGGAACATATCTTTGTAGTATAACGGTGTGATCTTAAAAACATTTACCTGAAACACAAATTCAAATGATATTTCTTATGCTAAGTCTGGGTGGGCACTAAACATAAGATATGAATCACAGCCTGATTTAACAATATAACTTACTTCTGTTCATTAGAATTTTAAGGACTTTTCATGCCTGACAACCTCCTACAGTGCAAGAGATTTTTATTCCTTTACATATTGATGTTTTTAAGGGAATTACTGAAATCCTCTTTTTATTACTTGGTCGAACTGGATATTTGTGGGTCCCTCTTAAGAAATACACAAAATTTTTGAAGAGTACAGATGGCAGTTTTCATGTACTATCTCTGATAAAATAGGCTGTAATTATATGCTACAGCTCTGTCACAAAACTACACTATCCTTTCCTCCCTGATTCTCTGCAGCCCATCCTTATATGGAGAGCTTGGGTAGATACAACAGTATCTATGGGGGGGGGAGTGTATACATGCCTTCAACTTGTCTGTTAACTTATAGCAATCTCGTTAATTTCATAGGGTTTTCTTAGGCAAGGAATACTGTGAGGTAGTTTTGTCAGTTCCTTCATTTGAAAGATAGCCTACAGCACCTGGTGTTCATTGGTGGTCTCCCAGCCAAGTACTAACAATAAAAGATCCTGCTTAGCTTTCAAGATCAGGCAGGATCTGGTAACTTTAGGGTATTTAGATACCCTAAATATAATGTGGCATTAAAGGTAACATCACGACTACTTCCCTCTGCCCCATCCTTCTACTACATTAAAAATTGCTCCAGAGTTTCTCAGCCCCTACCCTCCACACACCCCAAAAAGAAGAGGTTTGTAGAGCAACTCAGTAGGAAAGAGGGTTCCCCGCATTCTTCTACTAGCAGTGTCAGTGGATATCACCCACTTTCTGAGTCCTGCTGAATCTCTAATGAAGCAAAGTTTGTATTTGGTCTGCTTTAGAGGAGCCCTGCTTTGCTTTGCATATCTTTCCAGTCTCTATGAACCAGCCCAGCTTACTTCCAAAATACTTACCAAACCTGCTTAAAATGGATATCTTTCTAGATGTATACATATAAAGGAGTTTGTGATAAAAACAGTATTAGGATTTCATTCTTCTGATGTAAAATGCATTCTAGCAGTTTTCATTATTTTCCTATTTGTCCCTAAAAATAAACATGAATAAATTAATGGGTCAACCCATGGGATTTACCCAACCAGATCCTTAAAAATTGTTCTAAAGTTATCACAAATAATGCATAGAAGAGAGGCTAAGCAAACAAAAAGGCTCAAGGCTATCTTTCCTTTTACCCCAAAAATGGTTCTAGATTCCAAAATCTTGAAAGCTAATGCCGTTTGTATAAGAAAGTGAATATAACCTGATAAACACATTTTAGTGAAAACCTACACGGGATATTTTCAGCATTTTTTTATTACTGAAGTACAAGCGTCATGTAAGATTAACAGCTTGATTTTACTTGGAAGAAAGACCCACTAATCTATCAGGACTTGTTTGGAAATGCGTGTGGATAGGAAACCTCTCAGAGTCTCAGGTGAAATTGGTTAATGAACCACCTGGGCTAGAAGATGTTCTGTGGATAATTGTGAAGACTATTTCTTCCCCGTCACATGTTTGGCAAAGTGCAGCCCGTTCCGGAGCCAAGTGGATGAAGAGACATGACCACGTGGGACTTGACAAACATCTTCGTTTTCCTCTTACATACACAATTAACAAATGCTGAGTGTCCATCATAATGACAGCTTGTGGGGGGAAGGGAAATAAGTGTCATGAGCCCGAGAAATGAATCTTCAATTGCTTGGTTTTCACCCTTCTGTCTAACCTCATATTCCCTTCCCTATTTGTTTGGATCCAAGTCTGCCACACTCAAACACCTGCTTCCTGTAACAACCCTTATGGACCACTGAAAATGAAGTGCTTCTTGTTTTCGCATGTTTCTCTCTCTCTCAGATGGGAGGTGATGACCTCCCTGGGTTGGAAGAAAAAAAAGAAAAACTGCAACGTGATAAAATGATTCAATATGTGTTCACGGAAGCTTTACTGAAGTCAAGAAGTCACTCCCTCATACATTCGTTTGTTTTACAATCAGAAAACACATTTATGAAAGAAAACAACTCACAGTCCTCGAAAGTAGTACACGACCAACTTGTTACATCTATTTTCTGTGGTTCTTATGTCAGTGCTCATTTTCCTGTCACAATAATATAACTTTTAGATTCATAACCAGAGGCATGTTAAGAAAATTTATGTCCTAATATTTAAGTTACATGCTTGAAGGTATTTAAATTAAGTGTATTTCTGATAACCATTGCTGCTGGGGCTGAGCAGGATCATGACTGTGACATGCATATGTGGAAGGACCTTATCCATGCACAGCCATTGTTTCATTTGGCTGTTTATTGTTTCAGTGTGATGTCTGCTTTAATGCATTTATCACATGCAGTCTAGCTTTAAGTAAAGTGCATTTTGAGTGTAAAACCATCCACCATTTAAAGAGAGACTTCATCAGTTCCTTGTTCGGGTAATACCTTTGCCCAAATAAATCTGACAATGACATCAGCCTGTTTTCATGCTTAAAATGCAAGAAGAAAAATGGCAACTCAGACCCAGTTATGTACAGTACTTGAGAGTAATCTTATTAAAGGGACTACTCTATAATAGGCACACTGTAGATTTTAAGTAGATTTTTTTTAAAAAAAGGCTTGGGTCACTTGACATATGGTTTACAATATAGATTGGGAATATGCCACCCTCTGATGTTAGAATACATCTCCCAGGATTACTCCTGTGACTTTAGCAATGTCTAGATAGCCATCCCTGGATCACTAAATCTGATCACTTTCAAAAATTGAAGGAGCCTTTCTATCTGCAGAACATAGGTCTGGATCTATTTAATTTACACATGAATTTTATTTTACACATGCACAAAAGATATGAACATGAGTACAATAATCTTTCAGCTAGATAAATTACAAACATTTTATATGAGATTTGATATCTTACTATTATTCTTACAAAATCCAAATGGTCTCCTAGCATTTAGTTTTGACCAGAATGAAGTAAAAATCTCTTTAAAAGATCTCTCAGCAGTTCTGCCTGAGGCAGTGACTGAAGCGAGGGAAGGTTACTGCCAGTAGCTTTAAAGAGCTGGAGTTTCTCTCACAAAATTTATGTCTTTAAAAATTGCCTTTCACAAATGTGGCACATGTGAGAACATACTCAAGGAAGTGCAATAGATGAATACCCAAATGGATGCTTGTCCTTCCCATATGTGCTACTTCAACATAACTAGTATTGTGATTTACTACACTTTTAATGGCAGGTTTACTGCAACACATTATTTCCCTAGGCTCCTCTGTATCTGTATATTATGTGTTATCCTTAGGTGAAACAGAGGCAGTTCCCAGCTTTACAAAGCAAAACCATTCAAGAGTTTGTGTGTATACATGCTTTCATACATAATTTTACACAAATGTGTGTGGGAGGCACACCCTCTTTTTTTCCCCAGGCATCAAAGGATCACCCTCACCATAAGCTTCAAGAGTGATCCATTCTCAAGAGGCTGCACGCAGGTCCACCCATGCAAACAATTATTAAGGATGTGGATTCCCACTCATTTGCTGTGACTGCAGTGCCAGTTTTCCTCACAGCATCAGTCTTTACATAATTTCTGTGTCTGCTGTCCTCATTTGGGTGCAGCTCTGCTAGTCTTTCTTCTAATCTTAAAGAAGAATAAATAAACCAATGAAGCAACACAGGAGAAAACTCTACTGTGTGTTGGCCTGTGAAATGATATAGCCAAATGCTATACATATAATCAGTAGACTGTCATGGGCTTCCAGGACCTAGACTCAGACTTAGAGTCTGACGCAGCAGAACCTGCAGAGCAGACAGTACCACCCCCACCCCCCAGGGACAGAAGTGTCAGCCCCAGCAGGGAGCCCTGCTCACTCTGACACAGAGAATGATCTAGCCGTACCTACCTTCATCCAATGTAGACACCAAAAGGGTCTCCTGCATCACTCGCAGCAAATTTATGCCAAGCACCCATTAAACAGGCACCAGCTGCGCTGACCCTGGAGCCTATAAGAACTGAGTCTTTTCCCTTCTAGCCTTTGTCAGCAATCAACTGACCACTTCTCCTGTGCATGCTTCTGTTTGCTGCCCTTGCCTGTGTTTCTGCTTTTGACTTGTGTTTATTTTTGCCTGCCTCTGATTTATGGACATTGTTGGGGCCCTTATTGCTTCTCATTTGCAAAGCTGTTTCCTTTCTTCAGTAAACTGACTACTTAAGTTACTGCTGAGTTTCTGACCTGTGTTTGTTATCAGCTTCTCCTGGCTGCCAGCCCAGACCAAGCTAGGACATAGATTGCACAAACTTCAAGGCTTTCAGAAGTTAGACACAAAAAAATTTGGCAGCTCACTTCAGAAAATGAATGTAATGATGACTGACGATGTTGAGTGGTCACAAAACAATGAGTGTCAGGACATCATAATGACGATGATGATAATGATGATATAAAAATAATGGAGAAATTGGACTGGAAGGAAATATCTTGAAAGGAGGTATGGCTGACTAGAACATCCTAGGGAAAAATGACTGGATAATTAATTTTTCAAGTAAAAAAACGCTGTGGGTCCAATTTTACCTGTAACATGCTGTTTCTGGAGGACTCCAATAGTGGGAAACACCCTCAAATGCCCCATCATGTAAAATGGCAACCGCAGCACAGACAAATTTCAGTAACCAATATTAATTAAGGGAATTGTTTAAGCACTTAATATTAACCGATGTCAAAAGCTGCAGCAAACAGGGTTAAGACCTCCTGGGATATAAAACAAAATAATGTCAGGGTTACTAAATTTTCTTGGATGGGAGTTTCACAATCAGTGCCACTGGAGAAAGTCTCCTTCCACCAATAACCACCATTCTGACTCCTAAAAAAAGGAATATATGGTAAAGGATAGAATTTGTAAGCAATTGATGAATACCTAGTGTTCAGGAGCATGTAATTTCAGGATTTGTCCTAATGGTATTTTGTCGACCATTCTCAAGGCATCTATGAATTACTGTACAGGAGAATTCTTGAAAATTCTGCAAAATAAAGTTGTCTTTCGGCCTCTTCATTCCACCAGTAGTTGAAGGATTTAAGGTCTACAGATAGGCTACAGTTGAGGATGGACAACTGAGGCTGGTTTGAGGGCCAATTTTCTGCCTATCAGTCCTCCTGGGGCCACAAAGACTGCCAAAAACAAACTTTAAAAAGCAGAAGCGAGTGGAAGACCACTTTTGACTTTGAAAAAAATAATATTTTTATGTAAAAAGCAAAGAGGGCCTGTTTGGCACTTTCTAAAGACTTCCAAGAGATGAGAGTAACTCTTTTGAAAGATCAAGGAAAGAGTAGTCCAGAAATCTGAATGAGCTGAGTGCCACCAAAAAAAAAAAAAAAAAATCTGCACTCTTGTCTGCAGTTCAGATGTCCTATCATACTCCCTATTTAATCATATAAACATTGTGTCATTTTTTCTATGAGCCTTCAAGTTGACTCTGACTTATGGTAACCCTATCACAGGGTTTTCTTGGCAAGATTCATGGTGCATGTGCCATTGACTTCTTTTGTTCAAGGCCAGCAAATCTCTTTAGGGTAAGTTCTGAAGCAAGAATACTAGTACACCAAAGGATTGATTTCCATGCCCAACCATCTCTGCTGTGACAGCAGTAGGCCCGTGAAGGAGATCAAAGTACATGAACTTGTTCACTGGAAAGAAAGTGGTTCCTTGGGGATCCTGTGGATAATGGCTAAGATCCTGCCTCTGGAGACATAGCTATGATGACAGGGCTCTGTCATCATAACTATGCCCCCTGATGCCACCACTAAAAACCTGCTTTTGAAACTAGGGTTCTTGTTGGTAACTGCCATCACACCTTCAGCTTATGGCAACCCTATGAATGAGAGATTCCAAGTCATCTTCAACCACCCTGCTCAGGTCTTGCAGATTCAGGGACAGATCTTCCTTGATTGAAGCTAGGCTGCTTCCCACCAAAACAGAAGGATTTCTGAGGCACTGGAGAGCAGGGTGCTGAGCAGTGATATATCCAGCCCTCTCTTGACAGTGAGGTATGAAATGGCAAGCGCTTGCGACAGAACCCTAGGGGATTCCCTGCCACTCTCTGTCACATCACATTTCAAAACTGCAGAGGGCTGGATACATCATTTTCACTGTCTCACTCTCCAGTGCCTCAGAAGTCCTTTGAGACGGTTGCCTGGATTCTTGAGGACCACTTTCATGAATGCCAATGGTTACAATGTTGTACATCCACTTACAACATCTTAAATACTGAACAGGATGCCAGCCAGTATATCATAGTGCTTCTGACATCAATTTTCCAATAAGGTTGCCATACCTATGTTCTCATTTAGCACCAAGCATTCCAATGCCAGTGATTATTCCTCCAAGAAAGACACAGTCTCTGAGAGACCAAATGAAGTTCATCTTGAGTTTTAGCATTTTTTAGCATATAGACACCTGTAAGATGTGTCACTCTTCAAATGTCTTTTGTGTGTGCAATTTCCTTTTGGCCTCTTTGATCAGCTGTCGTGTCCTTCTTGTTGCCATGTTCTGCATTCCACATTTGAATGAGAAGACAAAATGGTTAGTTTACATTCATGACAACATTTTACATTTATTTTCCTTTTAAAACAAGACTACACCAAACTATTTTTCTGGTTTGTCAACCGTCTGTAACACTTGTTTTCTTATTTCTCATTTCTTATTTCTCTTTCATACCTTTGTATTTTAAATTTTGGCTCCATTTAGAATGTTCTGCTTTTTCTTTTTGTATTTGCCATGCTTTAAAATAATCATTCAGAAATGCTGAAAGAATCTATTAGTCATTATAAGCTTTCATCACTTCCAGCGGATTAGCCAGAAGACACAAAAGGCTCTTGTTTAACTTTGTCAATCTGTCACATGCAAAACTCCAGATGAAACAGACCTCCAGGTGATTCTAGGGTTTGGTTCTTTTGTTGTTGTTTTTCAAAATCCCATTAAGAAATATGCTTATGAAGGATTATGATTGGCAGCTGTCCAAAGAATGCCTTTCAAAGGAATGGAGGAAATAGCATAAGGCTGGAAGAAGGTATAGTTATGAGTAAAAACTATGAAAGAACTGAAATTTCCCCCCTCCTTTCTCTTCAAAATATCAAGAATTTCAAGTTCATGGGCTAAATATTAAATTATTTTTAGTAGAACATGATACAAAAATATACATATGCATATGTAATTAACAAAAAATTAAACTGGAGGCAAATCAATAGTAGAGGAAAAACAAATGTCAACATCCCATCTATAATTACTGTTATATGTTAACAGTGGTGGCTATTGGCTTCCATGTCAATGGATCAGTGAATCCATTCCTGGTTTTCTAACTTTAAAGTAGGGATGGGACAAATCCAGAATTTCTGAATCCGAATCCAGATCCGAATCCCTGGAAGGTTCTGGGGATCTCATGAATCTCAAATCTGTTGAATCCTTTTTTTAAAAAGGGGTTTAAAAAGCAAGGGAAAGAAGGATAATCTTGGGCAACACACACTCTGTTAGCCTTAGCAAAAGCCTGGGCAAAGGCAAACCTCCCTCTGAAGAAATTTGGCCAGGACAATTGTCATAGTTTTGCCTCAGGATCTCCCCAGACTGAAAATGACATGAAGGCCTTTTCTGACAAGCAGGAAAATGTGGATTAATCCCACATTTTCCTGCCAGTGTAAACAGGGCCACATACTACAGTACAGAGGTAATCCAGGTCAAACCTGGATTTTCTTTGCATAGCTCCTTATGGCATCCTGGAGTTTGTAGTTTGATGATGAACTAGCACACTTTGGCAGAGAAGGTTGTGACATCTTGTAAAACTACAAACCCCAGAATTGTGTCTGAAAGAGGTTTGCAAGGGAGCTATGCAAAGGAATCTTTCAGCTGTCCTTGAAATCTCAAGCCTGCACCTTCCAGTGAAGTGCTGAACTTCAGTATGAAATGTTCAATTTAAATATCTTAGAATACAACCTCAGGTGTAATTTCTGAAATTGTTAGCAAAGGCCATTATCATTCCAGGGGAAAAATTCACCTACTTGCCATCTCCCCTTGTGTATCTAGTCTTCTAAATTTTCAGGCGTCCTGGTCTCCCAGGTGTTCAGACATCCTGGTCTCCAACAAACTATTTGGGTGGCGGATTCAAAAGATTCAGTTTGCCTCTTTTGGCACAGGGATTCGGAGTCGCAAATCTCAAATCCTCAGCAAGAATTCAAGGATTCAGTTGGCCCATCCCTACTTTAAAGGCATTATCTAAGGTGCTGAACCTTGGAGGAGAGAAGATAGGGTTCAGCACCCTGGATGATTCCTCTGTCGTTTGGGCTAAAACCTCAGCATGGGCTCAAATCACCTTACTAGCATGGAAGCCACAATGCTTCCATATGCAATTAAGATGGAGGTATCTTCACACATCTGATGTTAATCAGTGGACTCACTGTTGATTCATTTCAAAGACACTTCCCACTGGTTAAGAAGATTCTTTTGAAAAGAGCAAAGAAAACTTTCTATGAGTAGTTGAACTGGGAGACCATTCACTAAGGATATATTATTGTAACTTCCTTCTTATTCCATTACTTGGTTGGTAACCCTCTCCCCGCCATTTACCTCCATTCATTAACAAACACAAAAAGAGCACCTTATTTTGCAAAATGTGGAAGGGGAGGTATAGTGGCTTGGGCTTCTACCATCAGGCAGATGTGTTTTGGAGTCCTTTTCAGCACCATGGCCAAGCATGTCAGCTGTTCAGTGGCATGAAAGAGCTTACTTGTATTAAAAAAAAAAAAGTATTGGGTTATTTTGCATTCACTTTGCAGTTTGAGATAGGAAAAAGATATGAAGGCTGAGAAACAACCAGGAGAGTGAATTTTTCTCTGTTTCTAACTTGCTTGTACAGTGAGTTCTCATAGCTATTGGGATAGGGGGAGACGGGTAATGCTTTCATACTTTGATTTTTCTTTGTTTGCTTCTGCACTGTATAATGTTTGGAAATCCATCTTCCATTGGCCATGCCTTGGCGGGTTGCACCCCAGCCCAAGGGCACCCTATATGTCCAGCAATGGGATTTTGATTTGACTGCTGGCCATGGGTCAATATTGTGCAGAATTAATTCAGGGACCAAATTCTACTATTGGCTGGAAAGGGATGCTGCATCCCATCAACCAACGAACTAGAATGCTTCTTTACTATTTACCATCTGCTGCATCTTTTAATATCAATAAAGCTTATGCTGTAGCAGTAATATGTGTCAGTGTTCAGCACCAAAAGAATCCTTGGAGAGGCCTGGAATTCCACCAAGTATGGCATGAGATGGGGTGAAAAACCAGCCATGAGCCAGCTCCCCATCTTTCTTGTAAGTCCAGACAGTTTTTGAATTCATTCTCAGGGCCTCCAAGTGGCACATTAATTTTCAAATCGGTTCAGTTCACTTGTGCATATGATGGCTCCTTTTAAGCATGCTACTCATGCCTGACTGCAGTAGCTGTTTCACATATAACTTATAATATGATACAACACCAGCAGTTACATAACTGACCAATTCACAGGGCCAATAAATTGCCCTGACTGTAAGGTTTCTATCTTGCTGAATAGAAAAACCAATGGAGGTGGGCAAAATACAAAAACATATGTATCTGGTTTTGTTTTCAAATTTTGTAAACCTCATCTGGGAATGTTACTGAATGGTGAAATAGAAATGTTAAAAAATGAAATAAATTAAAGTACACATTATTTGCAAGAGATTTAATATGTTCTCCAAAAAAAAAATGGGACGGGGAAGATACTTAGCTCTAGTTCTTTACCATTGGACTGTGCTCATGGATCCAACCTTGGACTTTTGACTTTCAAGAGCAGGCAGCTCTGTAAAAGCGACAGCCCAACCTTCCCCCCTCCCATGACATTAGTAAAACCCACGTCTTGTATGGTTGCAGCTTTGAGATACCACAGTTATACTATGGGGGCTGTTTTCTTTTCCATGTGAAAGAACAACAAGGAGAGGGGTCTACATCTGTAAGTTCTTTCATGAATCAATACCAAAACAAAGGAGCTCTGTCAACACAAAGAAGGTTGCAACTTTATTTTTGAGTTCTCTGTGTGCTTCATTTTGTGCTCCACCCTATTAGAAATATTAATTTTCCCATATGTGTAACTCACCCTCCACATGAAGGGAGGAACTTCCACAGACTGAAAATTCCCAAGGTCTGAGACACAGGCAAGAATATGTAAAAAGCCAGTAAGGTAACAGCATTTCCTTGGTTTTCTTTTATTATACAGCAAGAAAATCACCTTACAATATATGATTTGTCACTTATGAGCAAAACAATGCCAGACATTTACCGAAATACTCTGTTGTAGACATTAATTTGCATAATCATGGTGTTCTTAGAAGAATGGTTAAATCTTATTTGGATGGCATTTGGCATCTTGACCAGTTGCAGACATGACTCATGCTTCAGTTCTCAGACTGGCTGTACCACTAGAAAAAGTGAGACAGCTGCCTCAGGCAGCAGATTTTGCATGCTATGAAAGGGCAAGTTAGCACATTGTTAGCTATTTGGGATTGTATTTTTACAGGCAGGAATGGAAAGTGGTGGGGCCTGTGGGAATTTTTTTCTGCCCCATGTGTCAAAATAACTTGGCTGGCTTTACAGTACTATGTACCTTGTGTTGGAGGGACATCAGTTTCTGTTATGCCTCACACTCTGTTTAGTCCTTCTGTCAATCTGTTGGAAAACTTTGTGGAACAATGATATTTGCTGTGGAATATCACTGTTACATTGGCCTTTCCCACCCCAAACCAATTTTCCTATTCTTACAGTGGAATATTGAATAGCTGCTTTGCTCATGCAGCAAGGAAGGTTTGAAAGTGTTACGTGAAATCCTATTTGTGTACTTTAACATTGTGCTGACTGCTGTGCTTAGGCTGGATATTGTAAAGATTTCATCTTGATCTATTGTTATTTGTTCGTACTTTTCAGGTTTAAAATTTATCTCTTGGATAAGTTGCATTTTCAGAGTTGTTGAGTGCAGTTATACATGATATATCTATAAAATTTTGTTTCTGTCTCAGTATCTGCACTATGCTATATTTTGCAGTGGACAAAGGTCACAAGCAATGAATTTATTATTACTCGAAGACATAGAAGCTACACACTCATAATGTATAGGTTAGATCTAGAGTCAGACTGGATGGAACAACACAAACTGTGGATGGTTCTGTTGCCACTAGAACCCACTAAATTCCTGAAAAGCTACCCTGTAATAGTGAAGAACTCTCTGAAACATCCTGGACGGAGGCTCTGAATGATGCAGGATGGTGGAGGAATTGGATAAAATCACACACACTCTTTCCACCTGTGAGAGTATCCCATTTGCACTGCAGGATACTCTGGTGGAGCTGACTGACTTCCACAAATGGAAGGAATCATGCATTCATGGAACATGAGTTCTGGACCCATCCCAATGTACTTACTGCAGGAAAGACTAGCATAGTTATTATACAGAGTGTAGTTTCACAAATGTTTCAATTAAGGCAAAATGGAAAGGTTAAAACATGAGTCAAGCTTATATAAACTTGAGTTCTTGAAGAATAAAGAGGGAACAGATGCATTTTTAACACTTAAAAAAAAGAAGTAAAGAAACTGTTCTACTACTCAAAAAGATGGGGATGGGGGTCTTTTCTTTGTCTTTCAGATCAGTACACCAGGAAATCATCTTTTTTTAGGGGGTGAAGCTCAAACAATCTTGCTTTCTTTCTTGATTGAGGGCGTTCATGAGAAGAAGGATGTATGATAACCCCTGAAACAACAGATGTCACATTCAGTTCAAATAAATGGTGGGGAAATGCGCTGGTTGTGGTTGTTGTTGTTGTTACTAACTGCTGTCAAGCTGACTTTGACTTATGGTGACCCCATGGATGAGAGATTTCCACCTCACCCTATCCTCAACAGGCCTGCTCAGGTCTTCCAGACTCAGTGCTGTGGCTTCCTTGATTGAATCTATCCACCTGCAATGTGGTTTTCTTTTTCTCCTAATGTCTTCTATCTTACCAACCGTTATTGTCTTTTCTAGTGAGTCACATCTTCTGAGCTATGTCCAAAGTACAACAGTCTCAGTTTAGTCAGCTTGGCTTCTGGGGAAGAGTTCAGGCTTGATTTGCTCTAAGACCCACTGATTTGTCTTTTTAGCAGTCCACCTTTTAGCAGCATCACATTTCAAACGAGCTTATTTTCTTCTTATCGCTATCCACCTTTCACAACCATTACTTAGAAACTGGAAACATGATGGGTGGTAAATTCTAACTTTATTATTCAGTGATATTTCTTTACATTATAAGATCTTGTCTAGTTCCTTCATAGCTGCCTTTCCAAGTCCTAGCCTTCTGATTTCTTGACTGTAGTCTCCATTCTGTTTAATGACTGAACCAAAGTATGGAAAATCTTCAATTATTTCAATGTCTTCATTATCTACTGTAAAGTTATATAAATAGTCTGTGGTCTTTTTTTCCCCTCTTAATGTTCAGCTGGAAACCTGCCCTTGCATTCTCTTCCTTGATTTTCTTCACTAGTCATTCTAAGGCTATTTCCACCCTATCCTGTTATAGTGCTATCATTCCACTTTCAATATCCTGTGGAATTCTGGGGTTTGTAGTTTACTGAGGCCAGAGAGCTCCCTGGCTGAGAATTCTAAATGCCCCTCCCTAAACTGCAAACCGTAGGATTCCTTAGGATATTGAAAGTGGAATAATAGCACTGTAAAAGTGTAGTGTGGAAATGGCCTAAATGTTTGCTATTTTCTGCTAGTAGTATGGTGTCATTTGCATTTCTTAAATTGTTGGTGTTCCTTTCTCCAATTTTCATGCCTCCTTCCTCTGAGTCTAATCCTACTTTCTGTATTATATGTTCAGTGTACAAGTTTAAGAGATAAGATGATAAAATGCAGCCTTGCCCGACCCTCTTGTCAATTGGAAACCATTCTACTTCTCTGTATTCTGTCCTAGCATGCTGATTGCTAGATTTATTTTTATACCGCCACTTTAAGACTAAAGAGAGAATGTCCAGGAAGCCTGAAATCATTCGTTACTATGATACCTGAAGAAGTTACCATAGTACTTTCAGCCACTGCAAAGTTAAGCTTGTTTTATATGATATATTTTGCTGTTAGGAATAAATGTGCGTACACAAAATACTACCCCACAAGCTAGAGATATATTCATGCTTCAGCATAGATGCAAGCAGGAATCCAGTCCTCTCCTACTTACTATTTGCTTATATTTTGAACAGAAAAGACATTCCTGACATAATTTGTATGCATTATGTACAAAGTGAGTAAACGCTGCTTCTCTTCTGAGATGATGAATATTCATGGAGCGTCTTCTTCTGTAAATCTGTTTGCCAGTGAAAATTAATTCCTACAGAGGTATGCAAAACTGATTTCATCAAAGCTTGTAGTTAGTTATTTTTGCTTCTGCAAATATTTGCTAAACCTTTCAGATACTTTCTAGGTTAATTCCTGGAATGCTGTTTGAACACTTAAGCTTATAGCTAAGAGACAATGGTTCAGTTTACCTCTGGGTTGTGACATTGCCTTCCAATATATTCAACATGTTCAAACCTGCCTGCAAAACAGGAACGATTAGGCCCTGTTGCTGAATGAAAAGCTCTTTTCCCCACTATTCTCTGAGAATGTCTACACATTTGATTTCTACTGGTTTCTGGCACTCTCACAATCATCACCAACGCTCTAGTTCAACACACCATCTAAGTTCATAGATTTAGAACACTCAGTAATTGTGAAAAAGGTATTACCAATGACCAGAGCAAAAGTGCAACAATAGTGACTCTAACAGGGAGAGAGATTCAATACTGAGACAGAAGAGAATAAGTTTAGGCTGAACCTTTCTCATTTAGCTAGCATGCCCGCCCTTTTGGCCCTGCCTTAAAAATATAAAGTATCATTACAATCTTATCATCTGCTCATGTTGTCTATAAACCCATCTCATTAGAGGATTATCAGAGGCCTCATCAAAAATCAAGTAAAAATAAAACTACTCAATCAGGCGAACCATAAACCACACTGCCTGAGCAGGGGGTATAATAAAATGGGAGAAGAGAAGATTCTCTTCCTAGAGGGAAAACAGAATGCAGCTGATGCATCAGAATCTAACTTCTGAAGAGAGTCTCAAAATGTGAAAATGTTATAATAGGTCTGCTGTAAACTAGAAATCATCTGGTTTATTCCCAGTGAAAAGGACAGGGAGTAACAGACTTTTATTGTCACAAATTCTGTATTGGTTCTGCAGCACAACCTTTCAAAATAAAGAGCCCTCCAGAGCTCCTTGCCCGAAATACTTATTTTAGTCACACTTGTCTTCAAAGGAGTTCAGGCCAATATGTTGCTATCTATTTTGTTTATTTTATTTTTTTAAGGCAAATAAAAACCTTCAACCCTGTCACACTCAGCCACAAAGCTCTCATAGTGCCTAACACAGATTAAGTTAAAACACATGCTAAATTCAGTAAAACAAACAATTGAACATGCGGCGGGGGTGGGAGTGGAGGAGAGACAGTAAAGAAACAAACTTTTAAAAATGTTCCTAAACAATCTCAGTGAACACAGTGAAGTGTAACTGTCGACCAGAATATTTGATAAAGAAGTATCATCATAAAAAATTATCTGCCCCTTAGCACCAACTAACGGTAGTATCATGCAGAACAATGCCTATTTTGTCCTCACAGTAAAGCTGTTGGGAAGATTAATCTGCATGCTAGTGATTTCCCTGAGGCCACTCAGGATCTTGGCTGCGTGTCTGCATTTATGACTGCTCCCTCCTCTTTTTAAAGAGATGCTCCCTTAAGTAGTAAAAAAAGAAGTCTGTTTATCATAATGTACAATCTAAGGCCCTTTCTGCACGAGGCGAGGGAATCACTCCGTGCCGTTACTCACTGCTTCTTCTGGGGTCCGAAGCAACGCGGACTGTCCCTGAAGTCCTTCTGCAGGGCTCCTCCTTGGTCCAGGGCGAATCGGAGCAGTGTGAGGTCTGTAGATCTGCACTGCTCAGGCTTCCAAAATGGCGGCTTCCGGCTTCCAAAATGGCGGCTTCCAGCTTCCAAAATGGCGGCTTCCAGCTTCCAAAATGGCGGCTTCCGGTTGGTCGTGGGTCCTGACCAACCGCTGAAGCTCGCCACGCCTAAAGCCCGCCCTCCACAGATGGCAGGCTGGCATTGGGGCGAGCCTGCGAACCTGCAAAAGAGAGCGGGAACACAATGGCGCATTCCAGGAAAATAAAGACCTGTTTTTTCCGGTCTTTCAAAAACACGCTGGAAGACCACTTGGGGTTGTCTTGGAGCAGACTGAGGTGCGGATCTCCGGTAAGTAGTCCGCTCCTAGTCCACTCCAAGGTGCAGACGACCTCCGTGCGAGGACACGCTGCCCTGTTCTAATTGCCTGGTGCGGAAAGGGCCTAAGTATCCTGCCTTAAATGTGCTTGCTTTGATGATTGCTTATTGGAAGGGAACTATAAACCTAATTTGCAAGGCTAATTATTTGGGCCTGAGTGTGTGCTGTGCTGTTGTTGTATGCCTTCAAGTCATTTCTGACTTATAGCAACACTAAGACAGACCTATCACAGGGTTTTCTGGGGGCTGAGAGTGTCTGACATCCCCAAGGTAACCCAGTGGTTTTCCATGGCTGAGCAGGGAATCAAACCCTGGTCTACAGAATTGTAGTCCAACACTCAGCACTCAAACCACTACACCCTGCTGTGCTATACGTACCCTCAAGTCACCTGTCATGAAGGAACATATACCTATTTATGGCAAACCCATGAATTTCATAGGGTTTTCTTAGGCAAGGAATACTCAGAGGTGGTTTTGCCAATTCTTTCCTCTAAGATTTAGTCTACAGCACCTGGTATTTATTGGTGATCTCCCATCCAAGTACTAACCAGAACTGAACCTGCTTAACTACCAAGATCAGAGGGGATCTGGTGCCTTTAGAGTATTTAGGCTAGCTAGGAAGTGGAGTATTGTTTTGTATTCCAACTTACGGCGATCTTTAAGGCAAACTTATCACAAGTTTTTCTTGGCCAGATTTGTTCAGAGGGGGGTTTCCTTTGCCTTTCTGATTTTCCCAGTGTCACCAAGTGGGCTTCCATGGTCAAGCAAGGTTTGGTTTCCAGTGTCGTAATCCACACTCAAACCGCCGCATTACACTGGCTCATACAAAGTGGATAGGGAGGAATTATTTTTTAAAAATCCTGCTGTGGAAGGGAAAATGTATTAACAGCAGAGAATAACACTCCTTTTAACTTCTGATGGGACCCTATATGGGGCAGGGTCATGGTTTGTGAAGAAAAGTTAAGAACTTAAGTTCTATGAAAGTAGCTCACAATCTCAGAATTCTCGGTCATTTCACAAACTATCAGTTTTCATTATTCTTTAGTGAAAGCAATGGTAGATAAACCACTGTACAACAATGGGGAGGATTAAATGGTGTCATTTCACTAACCAAAACAGTTATGCCAGCAACGTGTGAGGGAGGGATCAGCTCCCCCCCACACACACACACAAACTCTGTAGCCCCAGTATGACCTGAAGATCAGTTCCAGAGGGCTGGCAAATCCATTACAGCAGTTTTTTGACAGGCCACAGGCTCCTAAGAAAGCGGGGTGGACAGGGGTTAAAATAGTCTGTCAGTGCAGGGTTGCATTTAGCTGGATTTTTATTAAAAGAAATCTAACTCTATTATTCTATGAATTGTTTGATAAATGAAGTACAGTATAGTTTATTTAGTTCAGTGGCTTCTGTTGGCATAAGACAAAGACAGAAATATAACCATCAGGATTGTTGAGGAAGCAGTTTAGCACAGCTTCATTAGATATATATAAAAATGGTTTGCAATAAAATATTAATTAAAAAAAACACCATCAGTTTCCTGTAGGCTATTCTTCTTTATATAGTTTGTAGATGACAGGTATATACCTCTGTGTGGTATGGCTTAGATACCCACGAAAGCAATATCATTATCAAGTTATAGCATTCTTATCTCTCGTTTTACAAATGTAGCATAGGTAAGCAGCACATATAAATAAAGAAAACAATTACAGTCTGAAATAGAACACATCCTTCCATTTTACAAAAAACTGCCAGTCAGGGAGACAGATGTGAGGTTGCTAGGATACCTTTTGAAATTATGTGCATTCATTGCTAGATATGCATGCAATTCTTGTGTACGCTGGATTTACAAAGAAGCAATAATGCCTCATAAAAGAAACAAGGCCCTGTCTGTTAAAATGTGCCAAATGCAGACCAGAAGCATGACTTCCTTTGCTACTGAATAAATTATGGCCAGAGGCCCTAGAGTTATATTTGGAATATATACAGTCACAAATGAAAGTTAAGTTGAATCTCTGTGTTTGTGGAAAGAAGTTTTGCAGCTTGTCAAAAAATAATGACTTAAAAGACTAATAGCTGACATAATTCATCTGTATTTCTCTGACACCATTTCAAAGGCCACATCAGTGGGCCACCTTAAACCCTAGGCAATCGTAAGGTGAAAGTTTTTTAAAAATCATATCAAATTGCCAGGTGGAAGGAAAACAAATATAAGGCAATAAAAGGCCATTTCTAACTAGAGTCAACAAAGATGAACCAATCTTTGTTAAGGTAATAACACAGAAACATTAAAAGACAACCCCTAATCCATTTTGATTTAGCATATTTGAAATGCTGTCAAAAGGATTAGATTTTATTTGCTTAAAATTTGTACTGCTTTTTTCTGTCATACTGCACAAAAGCTGTGAACAGGAGAATAAAGGGGCAGGGTGGGTGGGTGAGAGGACTGACAAAATGAATAGAACAAAAGCTGACTAGTGAGTTGGACAAAATTAACTATTCTTGGTATTTGCAGAGGTTCAAGGGCAGCAATATTACTGTTACGATGTCACTTGCAGTTTAAGTATTGTAACACTAATTGTTTAATTACATAGGAAGCCTCAAATGGTCCGAAATGGTTGTATCAGTTGTGCCCTCATGTGAACCCAATGAGTCTTTCTTTTCTAAGAAAAGCCTTTGATTGAAGTGGAGGTGACCACCAGCAGAAGAGGAGATTCAGAACTTGGAGAAAAGTTACTTTTGGACTACAGAGCCCAGAATCTCCCATCTGGCAATTTTCTCCAGGCTCTGAAAGGGAAATGATTTTAGCCAGTTTCCCTTTCCTCTTGCAATATCCCTTTTGTGGTTCTAGAGGATCCCCTTTTCCTAGAGGAGAGATCTTAAAGAAGCAGAGAGAGAAAGGAGAGTCAGTGTGCTGCAGTGGTTTGAGCGATGTGCTAGGATTTCAAGATACCAGGGTTTGAATTCCTGCTCAGCCATGGAAACCAACTAAGTGAACTTCAGCAAACACCATCTCACATCCTTTGAGAAAGGCAATACTATGGCCATTTCCGCACGAGGCCAGGAATCGCTCCGTGCCGTTACTTACCGCTTCTTCTGGGCTTGAAACAATGTGGACTTTCTCTTAAGCCTTTCCACAGGGCTCCTCTGTTTGTTCCAGGGCGATTCGGAGCAGTGCGAGGTCTTTAGATCCGCACTGGTGAGGCTGACAAAATGGCGGCTTCCTGTTGTTTTGGGTCCGGACCAACCGCTGAAGCTGACCACGCCCAAAGCCCGCCCTCCGCTGATCGCAGGCTCGCATTGGTGCGAATCTGCATATCTGCACAACTGAGCAGGAATGAATTGGTGCGCTCCGGAAAATTTAAAAACTACTTTTTTCCGGTCTTCACATAGCGTGTTGGAGGACCACTTGGGGGCTTATTGAATCGGACTTAGGTACGGAACTAAGGTAAATAGTCCGAACCTAATCAGTTCCAAGGTGCAGACGACCTCCGTGACAGGACGCATTGGCCCATCTTAATTTCCTCGTGCGGAAAGGGCCTGAGTCTCTTCTGAATAAATCTGGCCAAGGAAAAACCTGCAATAAAATTGTCATTAAGTTGGAGTTGACTTGAGGGCCCATAACAATAATGAACAAAGTGGTAGAAAAGGGGAACCAGTGAACCCCCCCCCCGCTTCCATTAGGAGAGGTATATGCTGAATTCCTTCCACAAACAGGACACGACTGACAATTTTTGGACTGAAGAAGCCTCCAGTTCAAATGTTACCTAAAACCTAACAAGACTATAGCTTTACCTAAAGCCTCAATTTCTTTATCTACAGAATGCAGTTGATCATAATTTACTGACAAATCATTTCTAAACATTACTGAGCAAATATGAGAAGCCCATGAATGATATCATATGAATGCTCTGGGGTTTTTTACTATTATTTCTAGGTTTAAAATTGACTTGAGAAACATGTGTGAAAAATTTAGATGCCCTAGCAATGTATTTTTGTCTTGTCAAACTGTAGTCTAATTTGCCTTGGAATTCATTCTAGCTGAACCTTCATCTGACAGTGGAATCTTTCTAAATGGAATACTTGTGAATCCAGATCACTTCCACTTTTCCTTTGGTTCTCTTTATTTTTGACTCTGTTTATCCTCCCAGCAGGCATCCAAATACATCACAAACCAATCCAGCTGGCGGAATAAAGCAGTTGCATAAATTAAGCGGCTGAATCACATCATGCTCATTTTTTTTTCATCTAACTAATATGCATGCTGCAGTCTGAATAGAACAAGCTCCTGTGTTTTCAGGCATCCCTTAGAAAATCTCCAGGCATCACCAACGGCACCTATTTTCCTATTCTGGGAGAGATTCTGTAAATGTCTGATAACATATTCATAAACTCCATTTTCTTACTATATATTACCATGAACTCTATGTAGATGTCATAAAGCCTTTTCATGATCCAGATGTTTGTCATTATGAATAATTGCTGATCAAGTAGCCATGTATGCTTGCCTACTACAGGCACTGTATTCAGCAACTGCCTCCAGAATCCTTCATTGATCATGTGGGAACAGCAAAACAGATAGAAAAGGTAAGCTTGCCTCAATAACTACTATGATTAAAAGATCATAGATCTGTAAGTTTGGCCACCAAAGTAGAAATCATGAGAAAAGTGGAGAGTGGTAAAAGAAAGTCATCCTTGGATGCATTTTGGAAGATTGTTTTATTCACATATGCAAGGTTTACCTGAACTTTTTTCTCCATTTCACATGTGCATATTGTCAGTTTTGAATAAAAAGTTTTCTGGTATATGTAGAACTACTCTTCTTTTAGATTTGCTGAAGAAGCCTCATCCAGATTCTTTCCCTGTTATTTCTCTGCCTCTGGTACCAAATTCTCTGTTAAAAAAGTAATGCCCAGGAACTACTTTGCTAACTATGGTATATCTGAACTGGTCTGTGTCACTAAGGGTTCTTCTTTAAAGAGAACAGAGAATATGCTATTCTTGCAAAGAAGCTACTAGTAACATGACACCTGGGCTAGCTGATGCTGCTGTTAGGTGGATTTGTAATTGGTTTACCGACCAAACCCAAAGGGTGCTCACCAATGGCTCTTCTTCATGCTAAAGAGAAGTGATTAGCGAGGTGCCACAGAGTTTTGTCCTGGGCCCTGTGCTATTCAACATCTTTAACAATTACTTGGATGAGAGAATAGATAACCTTCTTATCAAATTTGCAAATGACGCCAAATTGGGAGGGGTAGCTAACACCCTAGAGGACAGGATCAGAATTCAAAATAACCTTAAGAAACTAGAGAGCTGGACCAAAACTCACAAAATGAATTGCATCAGGAAGAAATCTAAGGTACTACACTTGGGCAGAAAAAAATGATATAGGATGGGTAGCACATGGCTTGACCACAGCACATGTGAAAGGGATCTAGGAGTCTTAGTTGACCACAAGCTGAACGTGAGTCAGCAGGGTGATGCAGCAGCTAAAAAAGCCAATGCAGTTCTGGGTTACAGTAGGAGTATACAATCCTCCCTCCACATTCATGGGTTTGACCTTCACAAATTTGATTATTTGCAAGGTGTACCTTCCCCCATATTCTCTTCCTCCCATTTCTTTATGTTTTGCTAGGTATGGAGAAGGAAGGGAAGCACCCAGACAAAAGGCAAAGGAATATGGGAGGGAACACACACATGTCTTCCTTCTCCCCTCTGGAACTCCACCCTCCCATTCCTTTGCTTCTGGCCCTGTTGTTGAGAAACTGCAAGGCAATGCAATGGGGGGAGGAGGGAGGCACACATGTCTTCCTTCTCCCCTCCAGAGCAGCCCCTCCCATTCTCTTGTCTCTGGCCCCAGAATTCATCTCCCATTCCTTTGCATCTGGAGAGGGAAGTCCCAGAAGGGCATGGGAGAGGAATCTCGGGGGGTTAGTCATGGTTTTTCCACTTTTGCGATGGTTCTTCACCTCAAATCCTCATGAAGTGGAGGGGCCACTACAGTGTCTAGATCAAGGAAAGTGACTCCACCTGGAATCTGTGTCCAGTTCTGAGCACAACAGTTCAGGAAGGATATTGACAAGCTGGAACACATCCAGAGGAGCGCAGCCAAAATCATAGAAGGCTTGAAAACCATGCCCTATGAGGAATGGCTTAGGGAGCTGGGTATGTTTAGCCCAGAGAAGACAAGGTTAAGAGGTGGCATGATTGCTATGTTTAAATATTTGAAGAGATGTCATATATAAGATGGAGCAAGCCTTGTTTTCTGCTGCTCCATAGACTAGGACACAGAGCAATGGCCTCAAACTTCAGGAAAAGAGATTGCCCCTAAACATTACGAAGGACTTCCTGATGGTAACAGTGGCTCACTGCCTCAGAGAGTGATGGAGTCTTCTTCTTTGGAGGTTTTCAAACAGATGGCCATCTGTCAGAAATGCTTTGATTGTGTAGTCTTGAATGGTAGTGGATTGGACTGGATCGCTACTGAGGTCTCTTCCAGATCTATGATTTTACTATTTTAATATAAGAAAATTATTATTTTTGAGTTACATTCAGTTGTGGAATTGTAACTCATAAGTCTCATATATAATTACTGGCCAGAATCTTGTTGGTGACTTACACCTTCCTTAGTGGACTTATATATTCAGAAATTAGAGTTATGTAGTTTTGTAATGTCCATATCTAGTAGAGGGGTGCTATTACATTACTACATAACAGAGCCAGCAAAGTGCCCAATGCATATAGGTGCCTGATGCCCAATGGGGCCAATGTGTATTGGTCCTGATGCATATCTTATGCTCCATTATGCATCTTTGCAATCCAGTAAATGGGTTTCTTAATACCTCTGCTGCATAGCTACATACACATAAAGTTATGTAATATAACAGGTCATATGGAGTCATATAAAGACCAGTGGTGGTCTTTATTCTTGAAATACTTCCTCTTTCTTTTGCATTTGCATTTTTCTCCTGGTACACTGTTCTATAATGTTCTATCACAATGTTCTATCCTTTCCATACCCTAAATGCAAATGGGCAGTTTGCTGTGCTCTTATGTTTTGTCCAGAGGATTACAGTCTTTCATCCATTGCTCCTCTTAAATTTGTTTTTACAATTTTATTTTGCTGTCTTTAACTTTCAGCTTGTATTGGACAAAACCTTTCCCTCATGTGGGTCATGATGGGCCTAGCATGTTTGTCTTTGATTGGTGATGTTTGTATTCATCTCCGTGTCAGCGGGAAGCTTTCCTTGAAGATCTGTATTCCGTCTCAATGGGTGTTGTTAGCGTTGTCAGGAGCCAGAAGGTAAGTTTCTGATTTATATCTGATCTTGCAAACTAATTGGAAGTAACATCCTCTGAAATCAATACAGACTACTGCCAAGCAGATGTGTCTGGGCTGGAATGGAATCTTTCTCAGAGTTTTGTTTCATGATCTTTCTGCCTCGTTAAAGGGAGAATAATATTTTCATCCAGTTATTACAGTGGAGATAGACAGACAGACAGATATACATTTGGACTACAGACCAAGACTGATAAACTTCTCTAAACTCCATAGCATGCCAGCTGCAACACTTCCTAAACAGAGACAGCTCATACTCAGTTGTCCATGTGCTGGTAACATCTGATTTAGAATATTATAATGCTGTATGCAGGCTGTCTTTGAAGACTGTTTGAAAACTATACTTAGCACAAAATACAGCAGCATGTCTATTAACCAGATGGAGAAAGCTTATCTCACCAGAAGTTTTGGAGCAGTTAAACTATGTGCCATTCAGTTTCTGGATACAATCAAAAGTGCTGGATTTCACCTATAAAACAATTATAGTTGTCCCTCCACATTTCTGGGTTTCACTTTCATGGATCTGATTATTTGCAGGTTTCCCCAATCCATGCCCTCTACCTCAGGCACTTCTTTTTCTGGGGGAAACTTCCCTCTCAGTGGCTCTGATCAGGGTGCCCAGCCCTTCAAAAAAACCACCTGTCGTCATCCTCCTCCTCCACTACAACCACCACCTGCTGCTGTCTGGCCACCTAAGATGGATTGCAGCCTGATTTCTTAGCACCACAAAGCCTCTCCTGATGCCCTCCACACACACCCAAAGAAGGAGATGGGCAAAACAGAGGGCCACCAGGCCAACCCACCCCCTTTCCCTGACCTGATTTGGACTCTAGGTGCCCATTCCCCCACCCCCCATGCTTCAGCCCTTACCCCACAGACACACACACATACATTTTGATACTTGTGATTTTTTCACTTTTGTGAGGGTCCTACATCCCTAGCTTTAGTGAATGTGGAAGGTTGACTATAAAGCAGTTTGAGAACAAGCTAGGTAAATGAATTCCTGCTTTCGCATGAATTTGTCCATACTTCTGTAAAGCAATGCAGTCAGATTGTTGACTGAAACACAGCACAGAAACCACATTAGAGCAGTCTTAAAGGAGCTGCGCTGGGTTCCAATATGCTTCTGATCTGAATTCAGGGTGTTAGTTATGATATTCTAAGCTCTAAACAGTTTGGGACCTTGATACTTGAAGAAGAACCTTTTCCTAAATATACCTACTCAAGTACTGAGGTCTACAGGAGGGACAGTCCACATCCCACCAAGTGAGACAATGGCCATTTCCACACTAGACTGTTAAAGTATAATTATTCCACTTTCAACGTCCTATGGAATCCTGGGGTTTGCAGTTTAGGGAGGGAGGGGTCTTTGAGGCCCCTCCCTAAACTGCAAACCCCAAGATTCCATAGGATGTTGAAAGTGGAATAATCACACTATAACAATCTAGTGCGGCAATGCTCATAATATGGTAGATGGACATATGAAAGAACCTTCTCTGCTGCAGTGCCCCAACTGTCAACTACTCTGCCTTCAGAGGTCCAGTTAGCACAGACACCAGTGTCAATCATGGCTTTTTATTAAAACCTTTAGTACCTAATGGATTTTATCCAAATCTGCACATGTGTTATGCTTTAGATTGTTTTAAACTGTTGTAATTGATTTTAATTGTCCTGTTTTAACTTGTCAGATTGTTTAATATGCTTTCAGTTCATAAATCATTTCATACTGTTTTATACTATTCAAATTGTTTAAACTGATTTTTTAGTTTGCTACCCTAACATAGTATAGGTTGGGAGAGAAATATTTTAAGAAAACAAATATGTAAAAACTTTCGGATTGATAGCAGAAGTGCAGTTCTAAGCCCCATTCTTTCCCCCGGTCTTCCTCCAAAGTAAGGAAGAGGACAGGCACAGACCTGCTTAATTGGAGCAGTTTTGGCTTTGAAATTATCTAGAGATTTTTAATGCAATTCTCTTTTTCTTACTGTTTTTCAATTAACCAGCAAAAATAGAGATGGAAAAGGAGGAAGAGGGAAATAAACAGAAACAGACACAAATCCAGTGTTAACAAGACTTGAGCAATTCTAAATTAAGCATATAAATTACTATAAGCAATTGATATGTCAGTTAAGCATCCAAGTGCTGGTTGTATAGGAATGACTGTTAAATACACAATCAAATGTAGATAGAGCTGTGAGATCTTCAAACCATTGAGTACCAGAGCAATTATAAGTTGCACCAGTCCATCCAGTTACCCAGAGAGGGGGGCACGTTTTCCTAATTCTAATACTTACTTATTCAAGCACTAGGTAAGACTTTCAGATTACCAGACTGTTTCTTAAGGGAAGGGATGTCATGTCGATGAGGGAGTGGGCTTGTTTTCCACTGCTCCAGAAACTAGGACAAGGAGCAATGAATTCAAGCTGCAGGAATGGAGATTCCACCTGAACTTCAGGAAAAACTTCCTGACAGTCAGAGCTGTCCGACAGTGGAATATGCTGCCTCGGAGTGTGGTGGAGTCTCCTTCTTTGGAGGTTTTTAAGCAGAGGCTTTGATGTGGATTCCTGCATGGCAAAAGGTTGGACTGGATGGCCCCTGTGGTCTCTTCCAGCTCCATAATTCTATGATTCTAAGGCTTAACTAATATCAAGGAAAGAACACTCAACCTTCCTCAGCTACTGAAATAACAGAAGAATAATCAACCAGAAACCATAACATCATAAAGACAATAATAATGTAATGAACATTTTTAGTTTGTTCTTTTTAAGGGAAATGTTTCCATTGGGATTAAGGATACTTAATTTAAAATGTCTGTAGTAATAAAATGTGGTTTGAGGGGTTAAGTATAATTGTGTATGCAACAATAGAGAAGGAAGGGGAACAAAGTCACTGGAAGTAAAATAATACCAGAGACAAACACATTTTTCAGGGTGCCTGTGTTTATTAAAACACCCAATGTGTCAGAAAATGACTTCTCAACTGTTTCCAGGATGCATAAAGTCTTTATCAGTCTTCCCCAAAAAGAAATTATAAGCTTTTATGATATGTCGAGTGTTTTAAACAATACAGGAAATTTGAGAATAGTGTTTCTCTCCCTTGGATGATTATCTGTCCAGATTAAATGACTTTGTGAAAGGTAGCTAATAAACAAAACAGTAAAGATCCTGTTGGAAACTTAAACTCTGGTATTATGAAGATTCTAGATATTAGAACAGGGGTGGGAACCATGCAAACCATGCACTATAAACAGTCCCAAGAGCTGTTTTCTGTAGCCCCTACCCTGCAGACCTTTCTTGCCCTCAGATGTCCATTTTAGGCCATTTCCACGCTGCACAGTTACAGTGCTATTATTCCACTTTCAACATCCTATGAAATCCTGGGGTTTGCAGTTTAGGGAAAGGCATTTAGAATTCTCAGCCAGAGAGCTCTTTGGCCTCAGTAAACTATAAACCCCAGAATTCCACAGGATGTTGAAAGTGGAATAATAGCACTATAACAGTGCAGAAAGGTCTGGCTCTCATAAATCAACATAGCTGGGTATATTTGTATGTGTGTGCGTGTGTTTTCCCCTTCAGGGGGCATTTAAGGGGAACTATCATGGACTCCTGCACTTCAGGCATTTCCTGGACACGGTTCAACTGGACATTTTTCAAAAGGGCATGTCCGTCAAATAACTCTGGAAATTTTGATTTGTCAAGTTGCATCATGTTTATAACTAAATATGAGAGGAAAATGTTAATTTAGAGGCAAGTCTGTTAAGCTCCTGGGGCTACTTAAAGGATTTTAAACATATATTCCCCTTTTTTTGCCAATGTTCTTAGAGCAATAAAGATTTCTGGCCAGACCCCATCAACATGAATGGAAATGGTATTGGAACATTTAAGGGTCAGTACACATGAAGAAGTGCCCAGATGTGTGCAGTTTTAAATCAATTTCAACTGACAGCATTAGCTAAAAATAACATAGGAAAAGGCAAGCAGGAAGTAACATCAACATAAATAAGGGTCAGATTCACACTTTCCTGTGTCACAAAGCAACAATCTTGCTCTTCATCTTATCTGTGAATATCTTAGTCAAGTTAGAGGTGTGATGACCATGCTGAGCAAGCACTGGAAAATTCTAAGTATAATGAAGCCCTTAAAGACCCTACAGAATCATGCCTTCCTCCTGATCAGTTCATTGGGAATAACCGCTGCTGTATTGGGGATTAAGTCACTGAGCTCAGTAGGATTTCCAGATAAGTGTGCAGACTCAATGTGGGCAAAAGTTGGGCATAGATGACATAGGATGGTTGTAAACAGAATGTGCAAAATTTTCAAGCATTTACCAAGTTGCAAAAGGCTGTAGGGTCTAGTTTCAGTTACCTTTGAAAAGCCAGCCAATTTGACTTGTTTCCGAATGGATTTGTCAGCAAATTTATTTATTTCTTTAAAAATGATTTTATGCTGCCTTTAAGGGTTAAATCCTCCCCTGGTAGTGATGACTCTTTCCCTACCAAACTGTTCATCTTTGCACTTCGTGCCTGAGAATAATTCATATTAATGGTGCGGGCAAAGACCTCTTTGAATATTTAGCTTCATATCTTAACTTTATTGCTTTATTCATCAAAGATCTTCCCTTCACAGAAAGAGAGTATTGCTCATAGAAAGAACCCTGGAGGGACTCCCTCTGTACCATAACTCTTGTTCTGTGAACCAAAGTTCCTTTGCAAACGAAGCAAAAAGTTACAATGCAAGCCAAATGTCTTAATCAGTCTTTCTGGCATGCTCCTTCTGTTTTGAACCACAGTTCTCGTCATCCGTGCTGGCTGGGGCCAATGGCAGCTGCAGGCGGAAAAACCTAGGAGTGGAGCATCAGATAGGAAAACGCAGACCACCCCATGCACATCATGCTCCAGAAACAGAACTGTGATAAGTATTCAGAATCAGTTCCCCCAGGAATCTCAATGTTATTCCATGATCCCCTATGGCTATATGGGCACTGTCTGTACAACACTATCAGATCCTGACTTTTTATCTGGCCCACTGCATAAAAGCAAAGTGCTTATGGAGAAAACATGTTAGGCTACTTACTTTCAGAGGAGAGGTAGGGCAGAGAAATTGACACTTTACTCCAAGTGCTAGCTATGGTTCAGTAACTGAGCATGCTCTGAGGCCATTTTAAATGCTGCCTCCTGATACAGAGATATCTTTTCTCCTACTACCCGCTCTCCCTTATTCAGATAAGCCTAGGAAATCTCCACCAGAGGACATCAACTTGCTTCACCTAATCCAATTAATTTTCAACAACCTTCCTACTGATGACAGTGGGAGGTCTGACATTTCCCAGCAGACACCCAAAGCTATAAAAGTAGAAGGGGAGGAAGAAAAGGAAGTGGTGGAAGGAGTTTTGTGGCATCTTTAAGACTAATAGATTTATTTTAGTGTGAGCTTTTGTGGATAAGCTATAAAAGAATCACTGCCTAGTGAGAATTGTTCAAGCCTCAATGAAACAATTTAGAGTATAACTTTTTTCACTCTCTCTCTTTGATTCTGGCGAAGTGTGCATTACATCGTTCCTGCTTTCATATGTAAAACACACATTTTTAGAGGCTAGTAAAGAAAGGGGCAACCCAATGTATAGAATTCTTGCTCCAACAATTTGCACAAAGTCTCTGACGAGGCAATTCCAAATTGCTCTTGTAGCCCCCACACCTGCAGCTAATTGTGCTGGAATGAAACCCAGTTTGCCAGGCTTAAAAGCATTTGACATAGGAAAGAGATCGACTTGTTCCCACTCAAAGCTGTTCGTTATGTCCCCCAAATGTTCTGTCTTCTGTACGTTTGTAATGAAAAGGCTTTACGAGTCTCATATAATTATGTCCATTAGTTTTGCGGCATTCACTAGCATAAAAGCCTATTCACATTTGTTCTTGTGGTCTGTGTGTTGGGAAAAGGAAACAGTGTTTATAATATGCCACAAACCTGTCCTCTCTTAAACAGAGTTTTGTTCCAGGAACAACCTTACCCTGAGCCAACCTGAGTAGCTGCATGAGACACCAAATATGACCATGTTCCCTTCATCAAAAATTCTTTTGGGGAAGAATTTTTGCCTCTTCCTCCTTCTCCTTCTTTTTCCTCCTCCTCCTCCTTTCTTGTCCTTCTTCTTCATCTTTTTCTTTTTTCTTCCCCGTCCTCCTCTTCTTCTTTTTCTTCCTCTTCCTTCTTTTCTTCTTCATCGTCTGCTTCCTCTTCTTTATCTTCCTCCTGCTGCCCTCCTCCACCACTACTTCCCCTCTTCCTCTTTTTTCTTTTTCTTCTTCCTCTTCCTCCTTTCTTCTCTTCCTCCTCCTCATCTTCTTTATTTTTTGTCAGAGGGATGGTGGATGATGGTGGCTACACAAAAACCTCGGTAGCACCTCCCTCCAGCACTGAGCTCTGGCAGAAACAGCTTACCAGAGTCAAGTGTTTGAAAAACCACCATGTAGCAGAGTTTACTCACACAGCTTAGAAGCGTCCCAGCAGAGTAGCAGCAGAGCCCTGAAGCCAGGAAGAAAAATACTCCCACACAATGTTCTCATCCAACAGGAGGCTTTTACTTTCCAGTTACGATACATACATATATACAATCCTCCAACAGAGTTTCAGCACAGCATGCGAAGATATGCATCCAACATAGCCTCTGGCCGCTCTATCAGACATCGAGAGGGCACGGTTGGCTAGAACACACCCCCTTATAAACATACATTTCTGATGCAACTCTAGCCAACCTTGCTAGATCCCTTGTATGATGCAACCTTCTTCCCTGGTTACACAACCCACTGACTCATGCAGGTATTACATGGGATTGCATCATCCACTGTCTTCCCCAGGTGCACATCTTAATGTACATCATATATATTTTATTTGGACTCTGGTTCTGTCCAACCTTTCCTGACATTTTTTTCCTTCTCTATGTCCTCCTCTTCTCATTTTCATTCTTTTCCCTCCTCCACTCTAATTCTTTAAGGTGAGCTCTGGCCAGGAACAAACACTCAGGTTTTCCATCAGAACCAACCAAAATCTAGTAAGTAATACCAAGAGGGGTTTTGGGGGGAAAGGAGGGAGATGGATAAATTGTTTACACTTTCATTTAAGCAATATTTTCTTCAACCTTTTGCACCTTAATGGGCATCACTTTAGAAAGTGGTGGCTTTTCTAAAACATTTTAGAAGAGCAAGAGTCAAAGCAGCTGTCCCTTGAAGAGGACAGAACTGGGAACTCCAGAAAAAAAATGGGTATGGCACGAGATAGGAATGTACAGGTTGGCCTTATTTTCCCCAGAAGCATCTGAGGTGATCATTGGACATGAACCTATGTCCATACACTGTAGAACCAGCAGAGCGATAAGGATGTTCTCTTTTCATGATTATTGATCACAATGACCTATAGATCTATAGATCCTATGTGGAAACACACGTAGGAATTGCTGTGTTCCCTTTATGTCTTGTTCGCAGCTAGCCGGCAGGTTGGTTGTGATTGAAAATAGAATGCTGGACAGGATCTGATCCATCAAATTAGTTATTATGTTCTTTTTAAAAAATATGCTTGATGAGGATTTTGTTGTTGTTTTTCTTTTCTTTTGTTTTGTTTTGTTTTCTGTATGCCTTCAAGTCATTTCTGACTTATGGAAATATTATCACAGGGATTTTTGGCAAGATTTGTTCAGAGGGGGTTTACCTTTGCCTCCCTCTTAGGCTGAATGAGTGTGACTTGTTCAAGATTACCTAGTGGGCTTCCATGGCCAAGCGGGAATTTAAACTCTAGTCTTCAGAGTTGTAGTCTAGTGCTCAAGCCACTATACCAGGCTGGCTCTGTCCTGAAGAGTTGACTACTCCCATTACCATTCTGCCCCTGTAGCAGGATCTTTAAATAAAGCTCTTTTTTCAAGTCCTGTCAGTTGCAGAAGTCTTTTCTTCCAGTAGAAAAGATAAGGCCTTTTCTATGGTGTAACCCTGACAGTGGACAACCCTCCCTAAGGAAGTTTAACTGTTGCTGACAACCTTTTTCACTAAGACTCTCTTGTCTCCCTAGGCATCTTAAATTGCCTCTGTCTGCAGTTGTACAGGACTTTTTATTTGTCATTTTGTTTTGTTTTTTGTCTCCCAGTTCTGCATTATAAGACTATTCTGTTTTTTGCAAGTTAAAAATTTATTATTATTCTAGATGACACTGGAATCTACTTGCATGACAGGAAGTCTAGAAATTCTAAAAATGAGATAAAATAAAAACACCAAATGTGGCCATATATGACATGGGCCTTCATGTAGAAGGTTTCATAGTTCACTTCAGAACCAGGGCTACTGTGGCCAATGTGGGCAAAAATGGCTCTGCTTTTGCACAGTCAATTTTGTATGCAATTTCTCCGCTGGAGATAAGATGTACAGAACATAGGCAGCAGAGAAAGTCAAACCAGAGTAAATCAATACAGATGATAGAAGTTTTGAAGACTCCATTTGTCAGAACAGCTGCCTGAGGGCCTTAAGACAGAGCAAAAACACCAACAAAATTTGAAAGATGGTAGATTAATTGACTCCACAAAGGATTGCATCATATTCTGCAGTCTTGTAGTTTACAGGCTAGATGCTGAACTTTAAGCCTTGAGATACAGAAAGTTCAGCCCCCCAGAGGCAGCATGACTCAATGGTACTCCCTATGAATCACTATTCACAGCTAAGTAATCCTGATGTCAGGACAAGCAAGACATTAAATGTTTCCTTTGCTGTCTCACTTGTTCTCTGAGACCCCACCTATTTCTCATTTCCCCTTGTTCCACCATCATCTCCCTTTCATTCCTTGGACCATATGATCAACAAGCTGAAGGAGATGGGGAGTGGCCCTATTCAGTCTCTCAGACATCAACTTTAATATTCTTCTGGACCACTAGTGGGTCTAGGTACTGGGTCACTCTACTACAGTGATTCCTTTCTTTTGTGTTAGATTGTCCTTCTAAAGTGATGTTGGGAAACCACTGTTTGACACTGTGGCCTTTGGTCTGCAGTGTCCTAGAGGGTGCTGACTTGTCTGCCTTGTTGAAAAACCATGAGACACTCTTGGCTTTATGGCAAAAACAGAGATCCTTTCCTTTGTCTCAAAACAATTCAATATCAAAATTCTTCCCTCTTTCAAGGAAACCCTTGTTCTGCAAAGAGGATGAGAGTTCCTTGTTTCTCCTCTCTTCCAGCACAACTGGCACAGAATCATTACAATCACAATAAACTGGATGAAACTGAGCATTTCTAAAATTAACAAATCACAGTTCTAATAAGCATGTGAAACTGGCAGGGCAATGATAAACACAAAACAATAGATACACTGACAAAAACAAACACATAATTTCATTATTCTCAAAAGTATTGTGGGATTTTTGCCCTTCCAAACAAGATCTGGTTTGACCCTAAAACAGTGGTTGGCTTATGTGCTAGCATTATACACACAATCTGGTGGTGTTTGTTTATTTGCTTGTTTGAATACTTAGCTATCAATACTGTGTAGGAGGAAGGCTCAGAGGTTAATTTATCTTTTGGGGACTGAACTATACAAACTGCTATTGGCTAGGCAATTCTAGATTTGTGGCTCTTGTGTTAGTATATTAAAAAGGACATAGGTTGTCCCAGATCTTGCTGCCCCCATAATTCAATGTGTTTCTCTTCTCTCCACCTCTGATATCCCAGAATGCCCTGTTCTCATCACGTCTTGTGGCCCTTGCTTGGTAGCATCCTGTTATTTATTCAGATCAACATCTGTGTTCATTTGTTTTTGTCCCATCAGACCTGATGAGGAAGCCTGGGAAAATTTACTGTCTTTGTGCTTTTGTAACATTTTATAACATCCAAAACCAAAGAGGCAACCTGCAGGCTTTTGTTACTCTAGCAGGGTCAGTTTTGTTTCCCCTGTGTGATCTTTTTTTTTTTAAACCATCTTCCACAGATAAGGAAGCCAGTGAGCTTTGAAAGCTAGCATAATGTTTTTGCATTTTCTGATTGCCCTAATAACAGCATCACCAATGTGGATTTCGTTTAACAGTGGACATGGTTAATTCCTGCAATGGAAACCCACTGGGTAATCTTGGGAGTATCACACACACTCAGCCCTCAGAAAGTCCCATGATAAGTTCATCTTAGGGTCGCCACAAGTCAGAAACTACTTTGAAGGCACATAACAGCAACAATAAAAGATGTTCTACAGAGAGCAAGTGTGGTGTAGCAGTTTGAACATTGGACTATAATCCTGCAGATCAAAGTGTGATTCCCCACTCAGCTATGGAAACCTACTGGGTGATGTTGCATGCACGATACACTCTCGGCCCCCCAAAACCCAGTGATAGGTTCACTTTAGGGTCTTTGTAAATCAGAAATGATTTGAAGGCACACAACAACAACAATAAAAAATATTCACTTAATCTACATTTTATTTTCACTGTCATTCAGGCCAACACTACTGCCTGTAATTATTTGTTTTTCTACCTTCTCTGACCTTGAAGCAAGGAATTTCTAAAAAAAATGCAAGTTTTGTATGCCTTGTGCTATTCTGTTGGTAAATAAGAAAACCAATGCTCTCTTCTGCTTATTTGAGATTTGTGGGTACAAGGGACTAAGCTCATTTCTGCTCTGCACTGTTATATTGCTCTTATTCCACTTTCAACATTCTGTGGAATCCTGGGGTTTACAGTTTAGGGAGGGGCCTTTAGAATTCTCAACCAGAGAGCTCTTTGGCCTCAGTAAACTACAAATCCCAGAATTCCACAGGATGTTGAAAGTGGGATAATAGCACTGTTACAGTGTAGTGCGGAAATGGACTACTATTGGTGTTGTAGAAGTCAACCAGCAGTTCTCACCACTGTTGCCAAATGAAATGCTGGATTTAGATGGTCCTTGATACCAAGGATCTAGTGGAGCTCCTCCACTAGTTACTTTTCCTATTCTCTACTTTCAACAAGTGCCACCATGGGCAAGCTGTACATACACAGAACATCTATTCTGTTTTTGTTTTAATCATATGTTGCAGCATTTGACAGGAGCATAAATTGGAAGTAGCGGGGTAGAGGTGTAGCTGAGCTAGAGGAGGAAAACGAGGGCATTACCCCCCATAAGAATTCTGCCTCCCAAATAAAATTTCCCTTCAGTCCCTAAATACCCCAAAGGCACCAGATCCCATCTGATCTGGCAACCTAAGTAGGGTCAGCTTGGGCTAGTGGTACTTTGATGGGAGATTTATTTATTTATTGTATTTATATTCCACCTTTTCTCCCAGAATGGGACCCAAGGTGGCTTCCAAAAAAAGTTTAGAAAAACATCAAAAACATTTAAAAGAAATAAAAACATTAAAAACATATAAAACTATAAAAACATACAATGCTTTTAAAAAAACAGCTTAATAAGTAAATAAAAAGCTTCCTTGCTCACTCATTAAAAGCCTGCTTGAAAAAAAAATGTTTTTGCCTGCCAGCAAAAGGAAAGCAGGGAGGGAGCCAGCCCAACTTTCTGTGGAAGAGAGGTCCACGAGGTGGAAGTAGACACTGAGAAGGCTCTATCCCATGTCCTCACCAGGCAAGCCTGGGACATTAGTGGGACTGAGAGAAAGCCTTCCCCTGCAGATCTTAGGGCTCTAGTAGGTTCATAAAAACAGGTGCTGTAGGCATTGTTTCAAAGGAAGGAACTGGCCAAACCACCTCTGAGTATTGCTTGCCTAAGAAAACCCTATAAAATTCATAGGGCACTACTGAGTCCACAAGCAACCTGAAAGCACGTACACACACCCTCAATTTCTAGCATTATAGTAACTTTACAATTTCTATTGAGCATTTACAAATACAGTTTAGGCACACACACACACACCGCATCTTGGCTTATTTAAGTAGCTGGAAATTGAGTTCCAAGTATAAAAGTAGCACTCATCTCAACAGGGGAAGCAAAGAGGCATCTTGCCCTTTTTAGAAGCCTGAGGCAAAGCAAATTGTTTCAGCCTCTCCTATCTTGTCTGTTCTTCCTTATTAATAACTTTTGCCATCTAGACCACATTTTAATGTTGCTTGCTCACACCTATCCTGGTTTTCCTCTGTGAAATGTTGGAAGGTACATCAAGCTGAAGATAAAAGGGAATCATTGTATTCGAAAGACATTATTAAAAGTGTGGTTACAAATAAATCATAAATTTTATAGAAGACTTCCGATTTGGACCTTACCTCAAGAAGCACATAAAGTTGCCCTAACAAAATAAGGAAATTTACTAACCTATCAAGATTTGTTGAAATGGGAAGGGGATAAGCCAAGAATGCGTGCAGAAGAAGAATTAAAGGCCTTGGGACATGAATTTAATTGGTTCCCATGGAGACAACTTAAAGAGAGATTTCAAGTGGATCAAAAATTATATGGATTTGAAAGAAAAGAAAATGAGTTAGATTTATTGATAAAGGACGACCAAAAGAAGAGAATCTCCAAATTCTATAAGCTATTGTTGCAAAGAGAAATGGAATCAGAAACTGTTAAAGATAATATGGTTAGATGGGCACAAAATATTGGACATCCAATTGAGTTGGATACATGGGTGAGGGCATGGAAAACAGACATAAAATTTACACCAAGTTTAAATTTAAGAGAAAACTTTTATAAAACGCTACATAGATGGTATATGACACCTGAAAGGTTGCAGAAAATAACTAAAAATGGAAATGAAAGATGTTGGAAATGTGATGAAAAAGTGGGGTTGTTCTTTCATATGTGGCGGGCCTGTAAGAGAGCAAGGAAATTTTGGAAGAAAATACATGATGAAATTCAAAGACTTTACAATTTAAATTTTGAAATGAAGCCAGAGTTTTATTTGTTAAATATGTTGGGGCAACAAAGAGAGATAAGATGTCATCAGAAGACGTTGTTATATTTGATAACTGCTGCAAGATTGACATATGCACAATATTGGAAAGAAAGGAACCGTGTTGATATAAAAGAATGGAAATTAAAAGTTCTGGATATGATAGAGATAGAAAAGCTAACATTTTCACTGAAAAATAAGTCTACCCAGAACTTTGAAAGGGAATGGAGAGAAGCCTTGACTTGGATAAAGAGATAGTAATAAGAAAAGGAAAAGAATAAAGCAAGATTGTATATAATACAAGGCAACAATGTAACAAGGCAATGTAACAATGTAAGACGTAACAATGTAAGATTATGTTTTGAAGAGAAACTATGTATGAATGGAATGTAAATAAGCAGACTCAACTGGAAAAAAAGAAAAAAAGCTTGGAAGTGGGGAAGGGGGGGTTATTTTCACTTTAAATTTTAATAAACATATTTCCAAAAAAAAAAGGGCTGAAGATAAAAGGGGAGTGTGGGAGAAAGAGAGAGAAACTAGGATATTTTCAAAGCAGTTGAAAAAGTGGGATGACAGAGGATTAATCAGGAATGTCCCTGCCAGATCGGGACAGTTGGAGATTACAGTATGCAGGTACATGCTTACACATACACAAAAGAAATCCCAGCCCCCTTCCCACCCATGCAACTCAGCTACTAGAAGTACTATTTTTATTTACTGAATTACATTTAATTTTCATATTAAATCTTTCATAGTATAGTCATATTAAATTCATATTAAATTTAGCTATATCTGGCTGGAAACATGGGAGAAGCACTTCCAGGCTCTGGAACTCCCTTCCAAGAGGAGTTAGACTGGTAGCTTCCCGACTTTCTTTTCACAGACAAGTAAAGATTTTTCTGTTCTGACAGGCATTTCATGAGTAACAGTATAAGGCTTCCCACTTAAGATGGATCTTGATAATTGTTACGCTGGGGTGTGTGTGGATTTAATGATGTACATTTTAATCAGGGTTTTTTTGTTAATTTCAGTTTAACTTTTGTAGCATGTGAATTTTCATCAAGGTGTTTTTTTTAATTTGTTGTAAGCCACTTTGAAGTCCTGAACTGGAAAAAGGTGTGATAGAAACAAGCAAACATCATCATCATCATCATCTCCATCTCCAAAGATTGTTGTTCCCCATACTGACTTCAACAATCGGAAAGTGTGTGAACGTGTGAAACCACAGTGATTCTGCCAAGGGGAGATGCTCACACATTAAAGGCAGCCATTTTAAATTCTGTTTTATATGCAAAAAAAAGTGACATGTAGCATGATGGATGCCCACTATTCACAATAAAAACAAATGCCATTAAGAAAAATATAAATTTTGTGTGTGTGTGTGTGTGTGCGTGTGTTCAGACACCTTCCCAAAGACAAAGGAAAAGCTCACATAAATCTGTCTGAAGCTTTACATTCTGTAAGGAGCAGGATCTTCTTTTGAAAACAGAAAATCTGCTTTCCAAGTATCCTGTAGGCAGGGGCTTTGCTTCTGGTGTCAAGGAAAGAAAGTTTCCTTTGCTTTCTTTGAAGACCCAGTTCATCACTGTCTTCTCTGACATGTAGTCATTATGCTTTTCACTGAAATTGATCCTTAGCTCCATGGGAGGTGCCCAGTGGATATTCTACCACAGAATAAAGGCATCATTACCAGAGAAGCAACTAAAAAGTGTGGAATTTACCATCCCCTGGAGAGAGTCTCATTCTGAAAATGACTTCAGTAGGCAATACTTGGGCTTGGTTAATTGAAGCTGAGCCCAGATTGCATAGTGATTATTTGTAGTTTCCTGTTCACATTTAACCAGCAAAACTGTCAGCTCAAGTATCCATAGAATTAATTGCTTTCTTATGCCATATATATTTACTGAGTGCAGAATATTCCAAGTTGTAGTATCAGAATAAGTAATTCTGAAATCCTAGGAAAAATTAACAAATTAAAAATCTATCCAAAGCATTCAAAACAACATTACCTTTTAAAGATATACCAGCAGTGTAACCCTATACGTGTCTAATCAGAAGTCCATTGGATTCAGTAGAGCTCTTCCACAGGTAAATAGGTTTAGGATAATAGTCTGAAATATTCAACTATATATTGATTCCCTCTTCCCCTTTGGTGATTCTTTGTATACAACTCTCCCCCCCCCCTTTTTTTTTTGAGGAACAGAACAGCAAGAAACATTTTCCATGGCCTAAAAGAAGATTGAAACATGGACTGGTGTAGAATTTGTTTACAATTGGATAATACAGAATTTGTCTACTGGTTTCTAAAGGTTTCCAAATCTTCTAAAGGTTGCCAGTTTCTAAAACGCTAGGATACTGTAGGCATTTGTTCAGCTTCATAAATAAGTGTCTCTGAAAACTCTTTGTATTCAAGGAATATTGGGAACAGGCATTGGCATAATATAAATACTGTTTGAGTAATCCTCTGCAAGTCCCTATCAAAAGGAAGCAAAACAAGATACATCCTTAAGGCACAAATCCATTCCCAGGACTGCCAAAGTCACAGCTCAGCCACTGAACTGGTATTTTAATTTACCATGATAAGAATGTTGCCTTTGCTAGTAATCTCTGCCTCCTTAAACATCTTTTCATTCTCTTTGTTCTCTTAACAGGGTAAATTATAGGAAAAGTCAAGACTACATGAGCCATGGCTTGCTGAAAGGCTTGTCACTCTTTTTTAGCAATGTCATCTGAGAAATAAACATTAAAAAAAACATAGGGATGAAAATAATGTGACTGTAAGTTGCTACCCATCCACTGCTTTCTGTTTCTCGCTATATTAAAGAACATCAAACAGGAAACTTGACTTTTTTCCTCCTATTTTTTCAGATGAATTTTGGTCTGAAAATTGGATTACTTTAGGGTTTGGTCTCATTTATTGTGGAATTGGACATTAATTAAAATAAATAGGTTTATGGCTTTATTGTAGAATTGGACATTAATTAAAATAAATAGATTTATGGCTTTATAAATAAAGTACCCGGCACTTTATTTATTTGATTGTGCTTCTCAGCTTCCCTGTCCACAGGTACAGTTTGACTACTCTGTCAACCCTTTTAACAGATTTGTTAGCGATGGATAAAGAATACATGTAGAGAAAGCAGCAGGTGAAGTGCTTGTTGCCCACTGTTGCCTGTGCAACATTTTGAAATAATGCAGCACATATTTGGGCAAATCAAAAACAAATTTTGTCAGCAAAAATAACAAGAGGCTAGAATTAGGTTGGTGAACTCTGCATGTGTAATAATCCATTATGTGAGTTTTTTCCAGGCTCACACAGATAGTAAGAGGGAGCAGAGGAGGCAAGAGAGAAAGCTACTTATACTGCATGGCTTCTGGAACAGGTCTTTGGAGCCAAGGTGCTGTGGGGAAGAGTAGATTGGGCAATAGCCTATGCCATAGGGCAGGTGATTTCTAAGCCACTCTTCCCAGAGCAGCTTGGTTCCAAAGACACCTCACCTCTCCCCCCGCAGCCATGCCTTGAATAAGTAAATCATTCAGAGTGAGCAGTGCTCTTTCCTGTGCCCATCAACTTTTCTCTCCTTTCCTCATGATCTCTGTGCCTGAATCTTTTTTCATCTTGCCACTTACATTTGTGGCGTAACTACATTGTTGGACTAAACCAGACCACTATGGGTTCTGCTTTATATGAGACTGGGACATGAGATAGTCCTCTGATCGAATGTATCGTCTAGTTGAAGATGAATTAGAAGATTAACCACCATCACCACCCATCAAAGAGAGGAGGATCTGGAAACTGCCCACTGACTGTTGCGCCAGGACATTGGATGTCCCTGGGATGGTGAGATGTCCTATATTTCTATTTAAAACACAATAATGAACAATAAATGCTTATTTTTCTCTCTAAACTGGGAACTTTGCGGTTAGTGTTAACTATGGTTTATTTGATTAACTTAGATCATTATATTTGGTTTTAATCATGGTTTGCTTCAATAAATTCCAATTCATGCTACCCACAGTTTGGTCATGTTTAATTGTAATGACAATCCCTTATTGTTGTTGCTATTTGCCATCAAGTCAACTTCAACTTACAGTGAGTCTATGAAAGAGAGATCAAGAGCCCCAGTCATCAACTATACAATTCGGGTCTTGCAATCTGAGGGCTGTGGCTTCCTTGACTGAATCAATCCACCTGTAATGTGATCTTCCTCTTTTTCTACTTCCTTCCACTTTCCAGAGCATTTTTGTCTTTTTCAGTGAGTCGCATTACCTCATGATATGTCCGAAGGCCACAGTTTAGTCATCTTGACTTCAAGTTGGAATTCAGGCCTGATAGAGTGCATTCATTTCTCTTTTTTAGGAGTCCATGGTATCTATAGAGCTCTCCGCCAGTACCACATTTCAAACAAGTTGGATGTTCTTCCTATCAGTTCTCTTCAGTGCTGTGTTTTCACACCCATACACAAAAAGTGGAAATAGTATGATATGGATGATTCTGACTTTAGTATCTATTGAGAACCCATGCTTACTTTAGAACAGAAGAAAACCTTTCTGGTTTGTTCATCATACCCATATCAGAACAAAAGAGGAATGGAGGAATACTCAAACACAAGGTATGCAAAGCCAATGGCTTTGTAATTGTACTTACCTCATTTTAACAAATAGGGTTTTATGTCAGAGAAGAAAGGTTTGGAAGCTTTCAGAAAGCTCCAACAATATTCAGCTTGTTTTTTTATCCCATGTGAATGGTAGCCCTTCATGACTTCAATAGAATGAGCCAGAGAAAGACCAAAGTCACTTTTTAACATATCCCATTGACCTTTTTCAGTCATGTTGAACTATCAGTCTTTTTCTCTGAAAGGTTTCTGTAAGTTACCATGGGTTGCTTTGGACAATAAATCTCCAGAAGGAAAACAAAATTAAATAGTTTTAACATAAACTGTCACTGTCGAAGTAAATAAGAAAGACTGATGTTTCACCCTAACACCTCTGTGTCTTTCTTTGGGGTGGGAGTAATGGATGCAAATCCTGGAGTAAATCTTTCACTTAGAAGAAAAGTAATAGTACAAATGGTTGTAGATGGATTTGTTAACACAAAGCTCTTGGTTTTTACCATTATTCCCATCCTGTTCACTTTCTTGCTAGTATTTATTTTTAAAATAATTCTGAATGAGAGAGGTTAACAGGGGTCAGTCCCAAGCAGAAAGGATGTAGCATTCTGTCAGTGCAGAGGGTACAAAGTAGAGAACAAGCCCACTGCAAAAGCTGATCACCTTCCCTCCTGTTCAATGTTTTTCAGTTTGACTGCATGTGGTTCCTGATCAGGATTAACTCTCCAAATGGGTTTGTCGGCTTGGGTTTCCAGTGAGTATGCCATTGCTAACAGCAGGCCCACAGACTACAAACCTTTTATTAGGGATGAGACAACTCCAGAATTTTCTGGATCCAGATCCAAATCCCTGGAAGGTTGGGAATCCACGAATCTCACGAATCTTGAATCTTTTGAATCCTTTTTTTAAGAAAGGGTTTAAAAAGCAAGAGAAAGAAGGATAATCTTGGGCAACACACACTCTCTTAGCCTTAGCAAAAGCCTAGGCAAAGGCAAACCTCTCTCTGAAGAAATCTGGCCAGGACAATTGTCATAGTTTTGCCTCAGGATCTCCCCAGACTGAAAATGACATGAAGGCCCTATCTACACAGGCAGGAAAATGTGGCTTAATTCCACATTTTGCTGCCTGTGTAAACAGGGTCACATACTACAGTACAGAGGTAATCCAGGTCAAACCTGGATTTTCTTTGCACAGCTCCTCATGGCATCCTGGAGTTTGTAGTTTGATGATGCACCAGCACATTTTGGCAGAGAAGGCTGTGACACCTTGTAAAACTACAAACCCCAGAATTGTGTCTGAAAGAGGTTTGCAAGGGAACTATGCAAAGGAATCTTTTCAGCTGTCCTTGAAATCTCAAGACTATACCTTCCAGTCAAGTCTCAAGTCCTGCAACAAGGTAGGCACTAACAACAACAACAAAAAGTCCAGTCTCAATTCTGCACCCTGCAGTCTCAAGTCAAGTCTCAAGTCCTATAACAAGGCACTTTAAAAAAAAAAATTCAGCCACTAGTCCAGTCTCAATTCTCTATCCTCAAGTCCAGTCTCAAGTCCTGCAAGGGACTTTCAAGTCAAATCTCTAGTTCAGTCTCAATAATTCCCAATCTCTACCCTCCAGTCTCAAGACAAAAGAATAGAGATTATTACCTTGCAGAGGGAGGCAGCCCAAGCGGGCACAGGCAGCAGTCCCGGGCACAGGCAGCCTCTGCTGCACGTGTGCGGCTTTATGCCCCAATTTTCGCATGCCCAGGGGCCTGCTGGCCAATCAGGCCTTTGGTGGATCCCAGAGGCACCAATTTTTAAAAACAATTTTTTCATTCTGCTACATGTGGTTTGTCATGTGGCTCATGAGAAACCATGACAGACATTTCACTGCTCATCCTATTCTAGCTGTAGGCTTACAACCAGGCACTGGTCTTATGGAAGGAGGTACACTGGCCTACATGTGGCAATTATTGGATGAGATTGTGTGACCTTGCCCTCTGCCCCAATACTTCTGATAGGTGTCAGACCCACTGACCCCAGCATTTATACATGCCATTGATTTTCAGCACAGAAAATAGTGCTGAACTTAAATATTAAATATTCAATTTAAATATATTAGAATACAACCCCAGATGTAATTTCTGAAATTGGTAGCAAAGGCCATTATTACTCCAAGGGAAAAACTCACCTACTTGCCATCTCCCTTTGTACGTCTGGTCTCCCAGGTTTTCAGGCATCCCAGTCTCCAACAAACTATTTGGTTGGTGGATTCGAAAGATTCAGTTTGCCTATTTAGGCTCAGAGAGTCGGATTTGCAAATCTCAAATCTTTGCTGAGGATTCCAGGATTTGGTTGGTCCATCTCTACCTTTTCTGGTCTTAGCAGCTTACCAACTCTCTTCCTCCACTACTACTAGAAGAGGGAAGGGCTGGGGTTCATAGTATAAACCGGTGGATTTTAACCTTTGGTCCTCCAGCTGCTTTGGACTTTACTCTGTTCTAGCTAGCATGAACAAGAGCCAAGGATTCTTGGAGTCCCAGTCCAAATTCATCCTACATTACAGGTAAAAGCGCTCTGTTTGAAGTCTTCTGTATGAAATGCAATCTGGTTCAAGTCTCATTCAAAGATAAAGAACCATTAGAAGGGAGCAAGGAATGGGAGTCTGCTTGGATGTGAAACTGATCTAGTACACAAATCACCTGCTCGTAGGCCATTTCCACACTAGACTGTTATAGCGCCATGATTCCATTTTCAACATCCTATGGAATCCTGGGGTTTGCAGTTTCGGGAGGGGCCAGCTGGCCCCTCCCGAAACTGCAAACCCCAGGATTCCACAGGATGTTGAAAGTGGAATCATAGCGCTATAACAGTCTAGTGCAGAAATGGCTGTAGTCTTTCCCACTGTCGTGAGATGTGCTGCATTTCTGTTTCTTAATTATACTGGTTATTTCTTAATTTTCATCTGATTCTCATATATCTGCACAGGAAATCTCTGTCCATTTCAGGGATGAATTTCCTTTTTTTTTTTTTTTTTGGTGGCGTGATACTGGCTACACTGTGTAAGAGTAAGAATACTCTATGTCAGATTAGCCACCACAAGGCTAATGGTTCCAGTCAAGATTGTCCTCCTTTATTCAGGTGCCATCACAAACACTGAAGAACCATCTTGTCCAGAGAAGTCTTTTTGTGAGGAATTACAGTTGTGTTAACAAGCAACACCTGCTGGAATTCCTACCTGTATACAACTGTTACAGGTACAGGAGCCCTGCCTCTTTTTTCACCTGGCAATCCTGTGTCAGGTCAACCAATCAAGGCAAGCAGCATGAATAGATTACAGCTTCTGTCTGAATGACTAATTGTCATAGGCCAAAACTAGTTTAAGACATTGAAAATGCCAATTCATAGATAAATATTACCTCAGTTTCTGTGTTTGGATTACATTATTTTCTTACCTAGGTTACACAGGATTATACTACCGATTTAGACTGGGTTATATTATACTGGGTGACATTAGGGCTATATTATGCATTATATTAGGATTGTTCAACGGAAAGAGGACCATATTAGTGACTTTATTGTTGTGCGTCTTCAAGTCACTTCTGAATTATGGCAACTGTAAGGGCTTTTTTCGGAAAGATTTGTTCAGAGGGGGTTCACCCTTGCCTCTCTTAAGTTGAGAGAGCGTGACTTGTTCAAAGTTGCCCAGTGGGGTTTCATGCCAGGTAGGGACTTGATCCCTGATTTCCAGAGTCAAAGGCTATTTCTGCACTACACTGTTATAGTATTATTATTCCACTGTCAACACCCTGTGGAATTCTGGAGTTTGTAGTCTACAGAGGCCAAAGTGCTGTCTGGCTGAGAATTCTAAATGCCCCTCCCTGAACTGCAAATCCCAGAATTCCATAAGATGTTGAAAGTGGAATAATAGCACTATAAGAGTGTAGTGCAGAAATGGCCATAGCCCAGTGGTCAAACCACTATAACACACTGGCTGTCATCTGAATCCCACACTATATCTCAGGGAGTTGTACAATAAAATGTATCTAAACAGCTGAAAACAAGAATAAATGAAAAGACTAAGAACCAAAATGAGCAGAGTTTGCCCCCAAAACATACTTTAAAAATCAACTCTGCCCATTTCGGTTCTTAGCATATTAAAAAGGGTTCATATTGTTCCACTGTTTTTCTTTTATTCTTTGATAAATAAATAAGCAAGCAAAAAGTAATTAGGAGGATCAATTGTTAGAATTAAACTTGATGCAAAGTGCAATCGGCCAAGCTGCACAAGCTGAGCTCCTGGCTACAACTGGATCCTTAAAAATAACGGAATGAAAGTATTTTTAAAGCAGCTACATGAGGAAAGAGCTACTTATGTCAATAATTTTCTCAGCATTAAGCCTTGGCTTTCCTTATCTTCTCTCCTGGTGTGTGCAAATGGATGCACTGGAGGAATGGAAGAGGATTAGCATAGTAAGAATCTATTTATACTCTAGGGAGCAGGGGACTCTATCTTAATAGCTGCTAATGGAAGAGATGCTATCAGATATCCTTTGTATATTTCCCATCAGAACTGTTCCCTTGGTTAGGTCAGGCTATCATGGCTATTTGCTCTGAGAATAGTCTGTGAATTAAAAGGTCTCTGCTGGCCAATGTCTTTCCAATATATGTAATGAATTCCTCATTGATGGATTCACTAAAGTGAGAATCCCCAAGACATGCTATTGAAGCTTTGCTGTTTTCCAGCCATTTTTCAATTCTCGTGTCTGTTTGAAATATCAGTTTCTCCTTTTATTAAAGTTTACGTGAAAAGCACAAGAAGTGAAAAGCATAATTCTATATGATTCCCTCCTCCCAACAGCTAAAACAGATTCCATACTGTTTGACTTTGTTTCTGTTAGGTAGACAGAAAATCTTTCTTTATCATTGGCAGCATCAAATTCTGTAGTCTTGACAAATGGTCAGCAACTGCTCATTACACCCCTCAGAACTCAAGTAAAGAAAGATCATAGCAGAAGTTTCTCCCAGCCAATGTCCATGCTTCTCTACAAAGGCTCTCAGTCTGAAAACAGACCCCTTAAAAGTTGGAAAAGCTGGAAGTGGACCCATCTTCCTCTACTGTTTCAGCCCTCCATGATGCCTCTCCAGTTCATTTACTTGCCTCTTCTTCTACCTTCTGCAATGGAAAGTAAGCTAATCTGAAGTATAAAGAGGAGCTGAGGAGATAAGTTTCCTTGGCTTTTCCATGTTATGGAGCTCTTTAAGTAAACAGACTCCAACTCCTACTGAGTATTTGGCATTAAATTTGAAATTTAAATTAAACATTCATTTTTAATTGCACTGGGAAATTTGAGACGACTTTGAAAGTAATTCTTCTGAAAACCAACGCCAGTCCCTTCCAAAAAGATTTGGAGGCAGTGTCTCTGCTCCCTCTGCTGACCAGACATAAGACTGCTTGCCTCTTTAGAACAGTTCTACTTCCATTCTTGGATGTGATCATAACTCCACAAGGTGATATTACATACCTTTGGCTGGCACTTCTGACTAATCCCCCTTTACAAGCAACAAATACCAGGTGCTGTAGGTTATATTTCAGAGGAAGGAACTAGCAAAACTACCTCTTAGTATTCCTTGCCTAAGAAAACCCTATGAAATTCATGTGGTCACTATAAGTCAATAGGCAACTTGAAGGCACAGTACATAGACACACAGAAGCAATGTAGGGGGTCTGTTCTGCTGCATTCTACAGAAGCAGCTACCTAAGTAGGCTTGGTGTTGTTGCCTAATCAGGAAGTGATCAAGTGGCAGATAAATGTACCCTTATATTTACTTGTATAGGAATATACTTCAAGACAATTGCCTGCGTAGGTGGGACAGAAAGGATGAGAAACAGTTTCAGTTTGGTTTTGGCTCATAGGGTTGCTAATGTATATCTGTCTTGGAAGAAACTGGTTTTTCAAGGTGATGCTGTTGGTTGAGACAAGAACTCCATACTTACTTATGCATGCAGTTCCTCTCCATATGTATACAGTCATCATATTTAGAAATACCACAGTTGTTCTCCAGTGTCCATCTTCCTCCAAGGAAATGGAACCTCTGGCTGCTACCTTGTACTTCTAGAAAGAAGAAGACACAACCTAAGAAAGAGAGTGTGATGAACCCTGAGGTGGGGGAGGCTTAGCAATGGAGCTACCTTAGCAACCCAGAGGGTTCAAATTGATTGGCTGGTGCAAATAGAACCCCAGGCTAGCCAGAGGGAAGGGCTAGATGGGGGGAGTAAGCAAGAGAAATTTAACTGAGACTAGAGAGTTGAGATTCAGAACAGAAAGAGCGGAAGTGGAGAATAGAGTTGAGAGTTACGTGTTGTTGTTGAGAGAAGTGTGTATTTGGAGCTGAGAGTGAGAGAAATGTGCTGGTGTGAGAAAACTTAAATATCAAATACCTTTATCTTAACAGTGTGTTAAATAAAGGTTTGTTTATATTTTTATAAAGAGCTGCCTCAAGAGAGTGTCTGTATGCTCTGTACTGGGTCAGACACACTACCAACATTGACACAGTCATTGGAGAGATAAATCCCTGCTTGTCCTGAAAGGATGCAGATTTGGGGAAAGTAGTGGAAGGAGATAAACTGGAAGAGGAAGGCACAGGGTGGGGGGACAAGAGTTAGAAAGGTGTTAGCTTCTTTAGGGAGGGAGAATATAAGCAGACCTGGTTATCATAACCGTGGCTTCTCCAGAAATCTCCCTGGCTATTCAGACCTGGACATAAAGAGGTGTCAGGCTGGGCAGACTCTAGGTCTTCACAGAGAGTATCTGGCCCAGTGGCTGAAATAACAAAGGACACCACAACTAATACAGAACTGTTTCCTCCTCTCTGCAAACATATCTCTTATTTTGGGAGGCTCCAGAAACACAAAATTACTCCAATAAGGTTAAGAATCTATAGTAACCCATACTTAAAACACTCGCCAATTGTGTCCTTGAAATTTCCACAAACATTTTGGCCCAATAAAAGATGCCATTTAAACCTATATAGCAATAACATCGTAAATCACTCCTGTAATATTTTTATAGGGCTAGCAATTCCAAGATGTGTAATTTACTTCCTGCTTCAATTAATAGATGAACTAAAAGGCTCAAGGCAACCATACCCTTGAGAAATATGCTAAATGTACTATAGGTGACAAAGATAACATCCTTTTTCAAGTTTTTTTTTGTTACCTAATAAGCATGATACTTGTCTAAAACTCATATATTCAGAAGTATGTAAAATGTGTTGGGTGTATAATCTGAGAAAATGTGGATAATTCTGGAGAGTATAGTAAGTAATACTGGAATGTTACATCTAGCATACATAATCACATCTAACATGCACACTTACATCTAACATGCTTAATCAAATCAGAGAAGTATCCGAAACAGAAAATGTAGTAATAATGGGTGGTCCCTTACATCGAGTAGATGGATATGTGCTCTGATTTTAACAAAAAGATAACATTCCTATATATGTATGTGCAGTGGTGGAACTTGGATCATGTGGTGGCAGGGCAGGAGGGGGGCAGGGTAATGGCATGAGGGGCGTGGCCACTGTGTGTGGGGCGTGGCTGTGGTACATGGGGGCATGGCCAGGGCACACAGGGGCATGGCCAGGGCATGTGGAAGTGTGGCTATGGGCCGGGATGCCCCAAAAACATTGCTGCCCAAGGCAAACCTTCCCCCCATCCCCCTGTCCCTACGCAACTGCATGTGTGCACGTGCCTTCAAGTTGCCTCAACTTAAGGTGACCTCATGAATTTCATAGGTTTTTTTTCCCCATAGGGTTGTCCTAGGCAATTAATACTCTTAGAGGTGGTTCTCATACATAATCATTAATACCTTTACACTAAAGTCATGGAATGAGCCAGAGCCAAGACAGCATGCAATATATTAAAGTTAAAGACCTGACTGGAAACTACAATGCTCTTTTTATTTGTACTGTTGTTAATTGCCATCAAGTCAACTTCAACTTATGGGAACCTTATGCATGAGAAACCTCCAATCACCTTATCACCAGCACCCCTGCTCAGGTCTTGCAGACCAAGACTGTGGCTTCCTTGATTGAGTCCATCCATCTGTAATTTCCTACCACATTATTTTCTAGTGAGTCATATCCTCTCAAGATATGTCTGAACTATGACAGTTGCAGTTTAGTCATCTTGGCTTCTAGGGAGAGTTCAGGCTTGATTTGTTCTAATACCCATTTATTTATTTATTTTAGCAGTCCATTGTATGTATAGAACTCTTCTCCAGCACCACATTTCAAATGACTTGGTTTTCTTCTTAACAGCTTTCCTCACTGTCTAGCTTTCACAACCATACATAGAAATTGGAAATATGATGGAATAGACAATCCTCATTTTAGTATTCAACTGTATCTCTTTGCCCTTCAGAATCTTGTCTAGGTTCTTCATAACTGCCATTCCAACTTCTAGTCTTCTTCTGATTCCTTAACTGCAGTCTCCATTCTCATTAATGACCAAGTCTAGGTATGGAAAAATCTCCAACTATTTCAATGTCTTTGTTGTCCACTTTACAGTTATGTAAACCATCTGTAGTCATTATTTATATATAAGTGAGAAATCCAACTAGTTTGTCCAACACAGGCCATTTCCACACTAGACTGTAATAGTGCTATTATTCCGCTTTCAACATCCTATGGAATCCTGGGGTTTGCGGTTTAAGGAGGGGCCTTTGAGGCCCTTCCCTAAACGTCAAACCCCAGGATTCCATAGGATGTTGAAAGCAGAATAATAGCACTGTTACAGCCTAGTGTGGAAATGGCCACAGTTACATCTGACTTCAAAAGAGAAAACCTCTCTGAAGTGAATAAGCTGAAACTGAAAATTAAAAGCATCAAATCTATTCCAAATGCTCCAGGTAGGAGTTACTTAAAACCACAGTAATAGAAGCTCAGCTAAAATTTGTAGAACTTTCCAGGAAAGTCCCACAATGATCAAGAGGTCACCTCGCTATGGTTAATGAACAGCGTCAAGCCACTTCCAGAGAAAAGAAATCTTTAGGAAATGGAAGTTCTGCCCAAAATAAGAAAACTAAAGGGAAGAGGAACTTTCACAAAATAAATAAAAATAAATAATAAGAAGTATACCCCATGCATCCACCACCAAAAAATGGATTTTGAGAAGTATATTATTTAACACTGAGAACGGGGGGGGGGGGTCTCTAAATACGTCATAGTCATGGAACATTTGGACCACTAGATGACAAGCAAGTGAGAGGAGGATAAGGAGATTGCAGAGAAGCTAAGCAAATACTTTGCGTTTGTTTTCACTGCAGAACATACAGGGCAAATATCTGCAGCTGCACTGATATTTTCAGGAAAGGAATAAAAAAAAAACTGAGGTAAATAATGTTGACAAGAGATTAGATATTAGACCTAACTGACAAAATGAAAATCAGGGTGCAATAACATTCCTCCTAAAATTCTTAAAGAAATCAGATATGAAAATGCTGGATTTCCAGGAAAAGTATGTAACATATCCTCAAGACTGAGCCCTATACCACAGGACTGAAAGCTGGCAAATGTAATGCCAGTTTAAAAAAAAAAATTTAAAATTGCTACGGAAGGGAATCTAGAACATTTCAGACTGGTTTGCTTAAATAGAATTAACATAGCTTTTTCAAAGCCAAGTCCTATTTATCTAACTTTTTAGAATTTTGTTGATGGTGTCACCAAGCACGTGGATAGAGATGATCCAATAATGATTGTTAACATGAACTTTCAAAGGTGTTCAGATAAAATCCCTTACCAAAGGCTGTTGCTAAGTAAACTCCCCATTCCTCATTTCTTCTTTCCTCTCCATTCCTTCAGACGTTGTTACAATGGAGCCAGAAATCTGAGGCTTTACTCAAGAGCTGTATGGTCTGTATTATTCTGGGGCCTAAACTTTTTTGTGTATGCTCAGATTTCAGAGCCTTCTCTCTATGCAGAAAAATAAATAATGCATGCAACATTGACATTGACCCTTGTGATTGTCTGGCAATATGATAGGCATGGGCCTCCCTCCCTCCCTCTCTCTCTCTCTCTCTCTCTCTTCTCTGCCCTGCCTCCCTCCCTCTGTATGTGAATGAATAAAGCAACCGAGTAGTACTATAAACAAGTAAAATCTGGACCCCAGAAGAATTGGTAACAGGTATTTATATGAATAAAGAATGTGACATTTCAGGCTGCCTTCTTTAACAATGTCAAATGAAATAATAAAGTTGAGAGTGATCCCAGGGGTCATCTAGTCCAACCCTTTGGCAGTGCCAGAATCTACCACTACAGCAGACCTGAGATGTGGCATTTATGCTTAATTTAATAATTTCAAATAAAGAAGAGTCCAACACCTTCTAGGGCAGCTTATTCCATTGTATAACAGCTTTTGCTGTCAGAAGATTCTTCCTAAAAGCTTAGAAGTAAAAGTAATTGAACAGCATCCAGTGACCATTGTAAAAATCCTTGCATCCCAGGAATCAGTAAACCCAAAGGTTGTTCTTTTTCAAGCACTATTGGATTACAGGGTTTCTCTTCTGAATGCTAGAAAGGCTGTGTTCCTCATATTTAATTAGTCCAGGGTTTTGGGATCATAACTGCTGATTTATGATTCCTGGATCCTGTGTGAAGATCAGTAGTAGTTCCACCCCTCCCCAAAAACATACTGCATATTGCATCTGGTGTTGGCATTCAATTGCATATGTAACATAAGTCACATTTTTATTGGTGCTGCCACTTTTAAATGTTTTTGTTTCATGCAAATATGCACAAAAGAAACAAGAGACACATCCAAATATTGTTTATTTGTAGAAAAGCCCAATGAGTTTGGATTTTTCAGGCCTTTTTCAGGAGGCTACTCAGAATCTAACTTCAGAAATTTATGAAACCAGGAATTCTTGAACCATTTAGTAGACAAATAAATGGTCCAGCATGCATAGTACAAAACACATGACACTTTTCTATCAATAAACAATCATCCTTTGAGTAACTTGAAATATCTATTGTTTCTTCTGTGGATTCCACTGGATGCTTCACAGATTTTCTTCTCAAGAAGATGTGCGTAAGTGATCCAGCACTTGGATGCATAGCAATATTTCAGATTGTTCGTTGGTACTTTAGTTTCAGTTGTGTCCAACAACTTGTTTAGGTTTTTACCCCACCATACATCCCAACTCTGCAGGATGTGCTATTTTCATAATTGGATATTTTTTACAGCTAGAACACATGTTTGAAAGTTCACTGGCTGTTAGCATATGCCTGGTCAGGATGACCCCAGAAATGATCAGGTTATAACTTCAGTGAGAATTAGGTGGGAAAGCCTGATGCTAATGGACTTGGGAAAATCCTTTAAAAACCTGTAAGCTACAAGCACTCCTGAAAACAATAGAAGGGAAAACTGCCCAGGTGAAGTAATCAAGGACCCCACTGTGAGCATACCCTACAGAAATGTTCCCTATTCACACTAACTGACCAAAACTTTTAGAGATTGTCAGGACACTCATCAATGTTTTCTCACCTAGACTTAAGACAGTCAGCCCATTCCACACTCCTCTGTCAACCCTTACCATTACCTCTTTGTTCACGCATCCTCCTTCAAGGCAGGAAAGAGGGTATAAAAACCCCAGCTCCAGCCCCAGTAAATTGTAATACTTGGATATAATATGTGGTGCCCAGATCTCTGTTCATTCATGCTACCCTCAGATGCCCTATCTGAGCCACTCCGCTTCAGTCTTCTGCTTCAGGATCAGTAGCTATCACCCTTTCCACCCAATCTCTCTCTAGCCAATCTTTTTCGCCTCATTTTCTGATAGCTTTGCATGGTTCTTGAGAGTATCTGATTTCTTGTGTGTTTATTAATTCCCAATAAAATACTTTCTTTAACTTTTAACTAGAATCCTCTCTACCATTCGTAGTGGTATACACAGGTGAAAAGATCCTGCTGTTATCCTCCTCTTGCAAGCCTCCTTTGAGCTATATTTCCCCCAAATTCTAAGAAGACACTGGCACTGCATGTGGACCTCAAAGTCCCCCAGCTCTGAGCATTACAGGTTCAAGCTGAAATCAAAGGATGGACAGACAGACAAACAGATCTGGTGGTATAACTGTGGCCTTTCTGATGTTGGACTGCAAATCCTATCAATCCTAGCCAGTTTATCCAAGCATTATAGATAGTGGAAGTTGCAGTCTAACAAAATTTGGAGAGCCAGATACCGCCCCACTCCCACACACATATCTCTTGGCCTTCTGCTGCATTGCTGCAAGTGTGCCTAGTCCCAGGATATCCTGAACCTGCATAGTCTTAATGCATAGTCTCTTTCATAGTCAGTTAGATACGCCTAGTGGCAGCTGCTCTCGCAATGAGAAATTATCTGCATATTGCCTGTGATATGCATAGGACAAAGGTTTCAAAAATAAATTTGCACACATTTCCCACCCAGTCTCCACCCCCATGTAGATTCCAGGACACCCTGGCAGAGAGCCAGGACAGCTAAATCAGTTTATGTGGAAGAATGCTTTTAGTTAATATAATTCAGTGAAGAACATCAGTACAGTCAAGTCAGCTTCCCAAGCAAGGAGACAATTAGGTTTTTAAAAAATCTGATCACAAGGTTGACAATTGATGTGTGTCCACCATAAACTTACAATTATTCCTTTTCCCTACCTTATTTTTTTCAGTAGGTTGAAAGTGAACACACAGATAGTTATAATGAGAAAAAATATAGCTACTGACTAGACGTTTTACACAATGAACTGAAGTTTCCATATTGTGATTTGAAGGATACATGTCCTGGAATAACCAAATGGTTTTCTTCAATAGATAGTACACATTAGAGATAAGTGATTTAGTTTCCTTCATATACATTTCTTGTCCTCGAAATAGTTTTTCTTCTGTTTTAAAGACCAAACAGACACAGATTCTAGTATGCTTTTAAAACAGAAAGTTTTTAAAGAATGGACTGAGGGTACGGTTTGGTTTAGATCAGTTTTTTTAATTGCCTTTTACCTGTGAATGCTGTTACCCTGTTTACTGGGGGTCCCGTGAGGGACACCAAAATGTGCTCAACAATAGGTGGGGAAGATTAGCTCTGAGCACTGCTTTAGCGTTACGAGAGGCAGGGTAACTTAGCAGGATCTTGAGCCCTATGCCTACAGGGTCAGGCCGAGTCAAGGAGCACACAGAAGTTGAAATAATAAACGTGGTTTTATTAAAACACAATGAAAACAGTGTATGCAGCACACTCACACAGATAACTAAGGAAATAAAGGTTGGAGTGGGATAGAGGGATTTTTGGAGGAGTTGTTGGTTTGGGTGATACTTCACCTGTCCTGAAGCCCGGTTGGAAGCAGAGAAGCTGGGGAGTGTGGATCTCAGCACGTGGAGCTGAGGGGAAGGCTCGCTGGACAGAGTGACAGCAAGGCGGGATGGAAGCCAAGAGCAATCCGAGGAAGCGCTCAAAGTCAGGGGTTTTTATAAGGAGAATTGTGACCGCAGGCTAGTTCGGAGTTGGGGAAAACAATAGATTTGGGGCTGGAGACAAAGCCTCCGAAAAGTCAGAATTTGAATGATTGAGTTGCAGCCAAATTGTCAATAGGATAGCCAGTATGCAAACGTGGAGTACTTGAGCGTTGTATAGTCAGATCATCAAGCTGCCAGCGCAGGGCAGAGGATCTTTTGAAAGCTGCGTGCATACCTAATTGAGATACTTGCCTTGAGGTCTCCTAAAGCTGCAAGTCGGCTATTTCTGGCCTGCCTGTATTGTTTCGGAATATTACGGCGATTATCGGCCAAGCCTGTGTGCCTGCCTGTCCGGGGGCCTCGCAAGCACGTGGAGGGGAATGGGTATGTGAGCCCAAATTATTGATATCAAGAGATATCTTTTTATATCCCCCAAAGCTCAGGCTAGCCAGGGCAGTAACAATGCTGTTTTGTCTTTTAAAGTATAGTTTTAAATCACTTCGATATTGTCAATAGTTTAATTCTATTTTAATTTTAAGTTTTTATACATTTTCAACTGTATTGCTTTTAAATTGTAAGCCACTTTGAGTCTCAATTTTGGGGGAAAGGTGGGATACTGATCTTAAATATTGCCTCTCTTCCAAAGCTACATTGACCTGTATGCTAAGTAAGATACACACAAGCCAAATTCAAGACCTTTACACGTGTCTCAGTGGAGCAGTGATAATAGGTGTATTAACAGGTATATTTCTTTATGCAAGCTGCAAGCTAATGACCCAAACTAGACATGAGACCATTTTGTCGTCTTGTTTCTGATTCAAGTTCCTGAAACTATTTTGACAGAGAAACAAGGCAGCCATTCCACCATGTTTCCACCATGTATGCAAGAATCACAGGACTTTTCTGCACTACACTGATACAGTGCTATTATTCCACTTCCTACATCCCTGTGAAATCCTAGGGTTTGCAGTTTAGGGAAGGGCATTTAGAATTCTCAACCATAGAGATCTTTGGCCTCAGGAAACTACAAACCCCAGAATTCCACAGGATGTTGAAAGTGGAATACTAGTACTATAACAGTGTAGTGTGGAAAGGCCCATCCAACTCCCTGCCAGGATGAATACATAACTAAAGTATTCCTGAGAGATGGACACTGAACCTCTGCTATTGAACAACTCTTACTGTCAGGATGGTCTTTCTAATATTTAGGTGGAATCACTTTTCTTCTAATTTGATTCCAAATCAAAGAAAAGTCTTGTGGCACCCTAAAAACTAATCCATTTTATTTGACGTGAGCTTTGGGGAACTTCACTTCCCTCAATCAAATATGTGGAGCATGACTCCATACATTTGATGAAGCAGAATCTGCAAAAGGTTATATCAAATAAAACATGTTACACGTTAAGGTGCTGCAAGACTGTTGTTTTCTCTGCAATTGTAGTATAGTGTAGTTTAACAGCTGGACATTAGTTTGGTTGAAGGATAACTGTCCCAGTTCCTGAATTCCAATGAAGCAATAAGCTACAGACTTGTAGGATGAACAAACAAGAGAAAATAATTGTTTTACTTTTTAAAAAGCAATCTGTACATAGAAACAGTAGTTTGTCAAGACCCCATTACTCAGATTTGTATATGTGTGTGCAGTGCAATTTCCTGTTCTTCAAAGCGCATCTGCAGTGCAATTAAAATGATATGGTAATTTATAATTTCAACTGTATGGGCACAGCTGTCAGTTATATCTTAATACCATAGACACTTAAAGCATTACAAAGCCAGTCCTGGTTGGCACAAAAATGGAAAGTAAAATAATGAAGAGCAAATATATCACATGCAAGCTGATATGCCAGTTTTCTAGTTTTAATCCTACTAATTGTGCAAGTACACACACACAAGCACACACACACACACACACTTACACAACACTATGAATAATAATTGTACTGAAAGCAATTTAGCAAAAGTTTGAAAAATCAGATTTATGAGTACAGCTGTCTTATCTCCCCTTCCTCAACTCATTTTGTTAGCTTTCTTTCTTGAGAGTAATTTGTGATACTTTATCCTCCACTCTCAGGCCCATTGTTGTAAAATGGCTTTGGCTTGCAGTAAAAAACAGCTTGAACCAATATGTATTATTCCAAAGGAATAATTCAGCTGTGAGATCAAAGATTATCTGTCTGATTTCATCTGAGTTCTCCTATGAAGGCAGCAGCATTCATGTGCCAAAATTTGGAAAATTACAAAAATATTATTCCTTTTTCAGTGATTCACAACATATGGGCTATTGTGGAAACATCTAATTGATTCTCTGAAAAGTATAATTCAAACACTACCCAATGTATTCTACCATATAATTATTTATAAACATTATTTTGAACAGGGTAAAGGAAAAAGAGTCAACTTTTGTTCATAAGCAATGTTAACACCTTCAACTGTCAACAACCTCAAAATAAGCGTTCACTCTTAGATGGTTACAGCAGATCCTAGGGATGTATCTTCAACAGCTCTTTGTTTGATTGTGGGTCCTTTTCATTTTGTACTGTCTGAGGATGTGGACCAGATTTTTGATAGAAGGAGACCAAACACATGCACCTAAGCCTTGCCCGTACTGGACTATTAAAATAGCCAAAGGACGTTTAGCTGAGTGGGAGTGGAGAATGGTGAATGCCTCCTTGTAGGAAAGTACACTTCTACTCAGCTTTAAGATGGGTGTTGTATTCCACTCTGGACAGTACTGTGTCCAGTAATTACTGGCCAGGCTTATATCTCTCATTCTTGGGGAAGGCTTTCAAGCATGTAGTGATATCTGTTCCTCATGTTTTTGCATGAAATAGATTTATCTAGATTTGTTTCAATCTGACCTCAGGCATAGTTTTGGGAATAAGACTACTTTACCCAGTTTGACAGATGATCGTTGCTAGAAAGGTCCAGTAATTTTTTGTCCAGTTTCTTAGTTATGTTTGATAAAACTGGCCATGTATATTTTTCAGGACCATCTGAAGGGCATAGGATTAAGATATAGGATTAAGGAAGAATTGTTTTACGATGTCCTTACTTCTGTTCTTACTTACTGTTCAAGGACTTGACTATTGGTTTGAGGTATCCTACAGGGATCAATCGAGTCATCCATATTATTATATGCAACCACTGGAAAGGATCATCCAGGAATGGGGGAGTATTTTCACCAATATGTAGACAGTACACAATTTTGTTTATCCTTTACATCTACTGTCATAAAATCAGGTTTATACAGTTTTTTGCAGGGACTGTGTGGTAAGAGAAGGCCTAGGCCACCTCAGGAAGAATAACCTACAGGGAAACTGGATGATATAATAATTATATTTCACTTACGACAGCATGAGTCTGTGAACAGGTAAGCATTATTTATCATTTTGATGTGTCCATTAAGTTATTAAATTTACATGTAAATTACAACATGAACACCACTTTGATGACTAAATAATATCACTAAATTCTACAATGATATGGTTCAATCCATGAAGAATTAAACAGTTTTTATACAAGATCACATCTTCTGCTGTCACACGTAAATACAATCCTTGGATTAATCATTTCTTTGGATACAACCAAAGCAGCTCTCAGGCAGTTCCATGCTGTAAGTCTATTTCTTACATGGATGATAATCTTTGTCTATCACTTCAGACTGCAGATAGAAGCTCATATGAAAACATAAAGTTGAACAAAACAGTTCTAGACCAGTCTAATTGGGGATTTTTGTGTTAGTTAAAAAGCACTCAATCTTGTGAGTCCCTGTCTAAAGCAGAAGCCCAGACATAGGTTTACCATTTCAGTGGGAACTAGGTTGTAAACCAGTGATGGCTTTTGGCTCTCCAGATGTTTTTGGAGTGCAACTCCCAATAGGTCTATCCAGCATAACCAAGGATTACAGATGATAGGAGTTGTGGTCCAGCAACATCTGAAGGATTACAGATTGCCCACCCCTGCTTTACAGAGTACCAAATGAACAAACAGCATCTATTTTAGCCAACACGCTAAAGCTAAGAAATCACACTAAAGTCAAGTAAATCCTTTTTGTTCTTCCACTGCCTTTAAACTGATCTTGCTCATAACAAATGTAGGCAGCTACTAGGATAAAACTGCACTTTAGCATGTTTTAGCACCGTCTCATTACAGTTGCTAGATTTTGAATCCAGTGTTCTATGCAAGTCATGACAGCTTTATTGTAGTTTTCACTTAATAAAGTATACTTGTATGATAACATCTGTATAGTGGCTTGAGATTTACTGCATTAAATTTAACTGTAGCTTTATGATTTTTTAAAAATGAGGTTGGGCCAGTGTTTTATTGGGTTGCATTGCTTAACCATTCTCTGCCAGCCAGAGTTATGTCTATTACAGCTCCTGGAACCGTAGCAAGAACAGGAAATACTATGTTCACTTACAACCACACAAGGCAGTGAGCCAGCAGCCTGTCTGGTTTCTCTTTCTCTCAAGTCCAGTCCACTGAAAGGTGGGCCTTCTTATCTTACACATGGTCCAGGGAGCTACAGTTCCCTGCAAAATCCACTGACACTTAGCATGGGAGTAGGCTAGATTCCAAAGAAGCAGACAAAGTTGAATGTCTGAAACTGCCTTGGCTAGTTTTTAAGGCTAGTTTTTAAAAATGTTGCATCATTTTCAAGAAACCTACAGCGGAACAGAAGTATTAAACCTGCCAAATTGAAAGAAAATATACAGATGTATTTTTTAAAAAAGCTGTCAGGGAGTATCAAAGCCAGATGTTTGATTTCTCCATTTTGATTCTTTTGCCACTCCACCTGCCTCTGAAGCTAACAGAGCTATCCAGCACTTTTGTGGCTAGTAGCACGGAGATACCTTTCTCCCCTCCTCGCCCACCCAACTTCCAGTGCATATATTAAGATATGGAGTTACAAAGTAGGATGCAATGAGTGTTTAAGTCACACAACATTTCACTATCAGTTTCACACAGGTGACAACTACTAGTTGTCTAGGGAAAAGACATGAATAGGCACTGGTAGAAATGAAGCAAATCCTTGTTCTCAGACTTATACCTGTGTGCCTTGGGAAACAATGGCATGCATTCTCACAATATTATCAGGATGAAGTAGAATTCCAAGTGCAAGTGCTTATAATGCTCATAAAACAAGCCACAATCTTGCTGACATAACAGTGGTTTGCTTTGACCACACGTTCTAGGTAATAGAGTAAGGCCAGCTAGGAGGCAGAGGCCAAATAAAGTGGTTCAAGCCAGATTTGGAAACAGGAAAGCTGTCTGGTATTTCTGTCACTCCATGGTCCTCCATAGGTAGCTGAACTACAATTCCTACCAGTCTTAGCCGGTCTGGCTGAAAGTGTGGCATGATGGGATTTGTAGTTAATCAATATCTCAAAGGCTAAAGATTCCTCGTATCAACAAAAAGAGACAGAAGCTCTATCTAGCAACATATTTAAAGCATGTTACACATTATTTTAAACACAACAACACATTACATCAGGAAGTGATGCAGTCAGTACAGCCCCACTATCCCTCTCATACACTGATTGTAAATATTTCATTTAACATCTGAATTGTGCTAAATGTGTACAGTATAACGGCCGTGTAAACCCACTGGGTGACCTTGCAGAAGTAACACTCTTTCAATGAAGCTAGTCCATTCATTCCGTTATTTTTGGGAACTGTTTGTAGTAGTTTGTTGGATTTGCACTAGGGTTCTTCAAGGTTTTTTCAAAATACTTGGGCATGGTCCTCTGAGGTAGCCCAATGGTAATTTTTTTCCTCTCTGAAGAGTTATAGTGCAAAAGTGCTATTTCACTGATGCACTATACAACTATAACTGTAAAAAAAAACTTTAAAAGAAAAAAAAGAAAGGACAAGAAGGAGAGGAACATAATATCCAATATGCCTTGAATTAAAACGAAAGCCACTGGAGAGTGTCGGAATAAAATGTTGCAGGTGAAGAAGCGGTCTGCAATCTTCTCACCTAAGGATGAAAAATGGTTGAAAAATAATTTTCCTGAAAATAATTTGCACTGAAAACCCACTTGGAGATAGAACTGGGCTTTCCAGAAAGTCTTTTTAATGCTTAAAAGCGGCTTCTGTCCTTATATGCACGTTCATTTAATATACTTCTTGTGTTTTGATGAAACAGGAAAGCTCATTGTTTAAAAGGAATAAGAACATAGGATATGGACCAATTTCATCATATTGGTTGGCCAGACTTGTACTATTTATAGTGGTACCACAAAAATTCCTTCAAAATACTTATATTTCTACAGGCTAAGATGAGACAAACAAAGGAAGCAGAACCATACCACTGGGTTTGCTGAGAGTTCAGCAATATTTGGCTCCTCTTCTCCTTTTTTTGAAAATTTTAGCAGGTCATCCTAAGACCTTTGTAGCAAAGCACTTGCAACTGAATATGCTCTTTTTCTTCCTATCTTCTAGTCTCTTTTTCTTTAAGCCTCAGGGAGAGGTATGTCTTATTTTTGGCTTCATAACCGAATTCATAAAAATGGGGGAAAATGTTTCCGATTCATGCTTCCACTCTCTCTTCCAATATTTCTCTCAATGTCTGGCCCAGTGGATGTTTCATTTGTGGATGCTTCTTCTGGACCTTTCCACCCAACTACATAACAGCTGTTAGATGGCATCTAAGCACACCCTCATGGTGAATCAGTGTCCATTTTGGTCAGGAGAGAGCTATCTCCAAGCAGCACCCAGCTGTTATTGCACAGCTAAAGGGAATGTGATATGCAAGGAGATGCTGGACATGTCCTTGTGAAATGTATCAGAATATGCTGTCATAGCCCTCAGTCACACCAGAGTAAGTTACCAAGAGGATTTTGGACATAGTACCCTTTTAGGCCACTTGCCTGAGATAGGAATCAGTGGCACTCTTCCAGTCCTTTCTGAAGCGGTAGTTTAAAATGCTGGTGCTGGAAACTTCTCTTTGACATATTAGTCAAAGGTGGTCAACCTTAAAGGGTCTGGAGTCCAAGGCTTACCCCTGAATTAGACTTTTAAGAAATGTATATGTATATGTGGAAACATGATACACAATAGGTCTCCCATATCTGTTCCCAGACTTGCTGTGGCTGGTGAAAAACATGGATAATACCAAATTTTGATCCCCAGGCTGTGTGAGGTAGTGTGGGAGGGAGACAGCACCACTGCCCAGCAAATCCTGCCTGCCTGCTTGCCTTCCCAGCAGGGCTTGGCAAGCAGCCTTACCCTGGGTTCCAAATCCAGCAGGAGGCCAAGCTGCACAGAACCCTATGCCTCTCTCAGCTGGGGAAGGAGCCCCCCTCCCTCCACAGCCAATAGAAGCACAGGCCCCCAATGGCTGTTTTGGCTGAGGAAGGAGGGTGACCTTCCTTGGATGACAGAGGCACACAACTCCATGCCCTCTGCCAAGAAGGGAAGGGGATGTTTTTAGGAGTTCTATATAGGCAGCCTGGTCCCCAGCCACTCTCGGTTTCACCCATGGACCATCCAGCATGGTGACTCTATGTGGAGCCAGCAGCTTAGTAGTGGTGGCAGGGGGAGGAAGGACCTTGGCTGTTGGTGGCAGCCATGGCCCTGGCTCAGATTGTGAGTAGGTGAAACCATGGTTACTGGTCCAGCGGATATGGGAACCTACTGCACAACAACAATGGGAAAAATGTTGCTGATGGGATTCATGCAACTCCTACACACCACTTTCGTGGCATCTCACAAGTCCATTAAATCCCCCCAGAACACCCCCCCCCATTAAAAATTGGTGTAATTTTGCAGGGCAGAGTGCCAGAGTGAAAACTGGAAAGGTTCCTGTATCTTTAATGGTGGTGTAGAAGACAGAATTTCAGCTGTTGTTGCTCATTACCTGGTGGTACAACAAGCAACGCTTGCTAAAATTTCCTTTTCGATACAACCTTTAAAGGTAAGAGAACTCTCTTTGGTTTTCAACCAAACAAGCTTATCCCCTCCCAAATCCCCCAAAACTCTCACTTCCTCCCCCCATTCATTATTTTCTCTCTGTTTCTCCATCAAAATGGTGACAGGAAGTGATGTGATATCAGTCAAACACTTGCCCAGCCCAGGATATAGAGATCACATTTATTTCTTTACTCTGATTTGAACCAAATGAGTAGAAAGGCTTGTGAGTTGTGACACTTGCTAAGTTTAGGCATAATGTGCAGGAAATGGGTAGGAAAACGCTTTTCTCGATCTCTCATACTAATCGAACCAGAGGTTTTCCATTGAAGATGAATGGTGGAAGGCTGGAGACAGAGAAAAGGAAGTACTTCTTCATAGTTAAACTGGTGGAACTTACTACTAAAGTATGTAGTTGTTTACAGCATGGTCCAGTGGTTTGAGAGTTAGACTATGACTCTGAAGACTAGGGTTTTAATCCCCTGCTTTGCAATGGACATCCAGTGGGTAATCATGGGCAAGTTTCACTCTTTCAGCCTCAGAAGAAGGCGAAGGCAACCACCCTCTGTATAAATCTTACCAAGAAACCCCCATGACAGATTCACCTTAGGGTCACCATAAGTTCAAAATGACTTTAAGGCCCACAGGAACAATGTAGGGATGACTACCAACATGGAGAGCTTTACAGGAAAGGTTGAAAAAAATCAATAGATGGGGCTGTCAATGGCTACTAGTCATGATGGATTCCCTCCAATACAGGTCAGTGTACCTCTGTGTGTCATTTGTTGGGGAGAATGAATGGATGGGTGAGTTACTGCTGCACCCACATCCTGTTTATTTTTAGAATATTTTTATTAGACACTTCAACATTTAGATATATAAAACAAAAAAGGATATCAAAATAACTAAAAAAGCAAAAAGGAAAACACACATTCAAAACTAAAGAGAAAACTACACAAAATTACATTATACTAAACAACTAAATCCACAGAACACTGCATGGGGTTAAGATTCGTTTGGCTTCCAGACTCTCAGCTGATGGTTATATGGTAAACTGCTAGTAAGCTGCCTCAAAATTACTAAAAAATATGTTAGTGTAATGATAAAATATACAATAGAGAAAAACTATAAAAATAGTATAATATGTAACAGAGAGAAAAACTATAGTGAAACTTAAAAATATATGTCTGTTATAGGTAATCACTATCCATTTTCAAATCTTAAAATTCCATATCTTCCCCCAGTGCATAGTAAAGAATGTCTATCTATCTTTATCCCTTTCCTTTTCAAGATTACTCATCATTCCGGGACTTCCGGTCCGATGGCGGAGCGAATGGCCACCTAGGAAAATAGCTGTTCCTAGGTTGTCGCCGCGAGCGTTTAAATCTAGGAGAATAGTAAGATCTGAAGAAAGCGGACGAACCATCAAGGATTGCCGGCTTTCGAGATTAAATTCTGGACGAGTACTCCTCGGGGAAGAGGAGTCTAGAGGAAGTTCGGAGGGGACCCGAGACTGCAAGCCCATAAGCCAGAGATGCCTCGGCGCTAGGAAGGCAAGCGGATGAGAACAGCGGGTCAAAGAACTACCACGGCCGCTCAAAGGCAAAAGGGATTCCCTGAAGCAACGCCTGGACTTTTTTTAACTTGAAGATATGAAGATCACCACAAATATAGAAGACATAAAGTGCCATCTACCAGGATCACGAAGGTGACTCAGGCTTTACTGTCAAAAGAAATAAAAGCGGGACTTGTGAAATTAACTGCAATACGGTGGCGATCTAGATCGGCCGCTTCATTTTTTGTTTGTTTGTTTGTTTTTTGAGAAGATCGTGTCGGAATACTTTTACATTTCTTAACTTACTATCCTGAGGCTTTTTTTGAGAATTCGGCGTTAGAATTAAGGACTGTGTTTTTCGTGAAGATTGGGAAAAATTTTCTTTTGCAAATAGAAAGAATTGGCGTGAAGACTTTGAAACTTTGGGACTTTGAGATTTGGAAATTATAGAAGTTTGGAGATTGTAAGACTTTAAGATTATATATTAATGATTATAAGATTTTGAGATGATATACCGAGACTGTATAATAGAGACTCTGAAGGATTGGCTATTTTTGGTGATTGTTTCTTTTTTCCCGGGAATATAGAGACTGATGAAATTGTGGACATAAACTGGAAACTGTGAGACTTTTGAAACTTCCTGAGACCTGGGAACTGGGATCTGTAAAAGTTGTGGATTAACTATAATGTGGAGAAATCAAAAATACATTCTAAACGTTCAAAATTCTAAACTTTAAAAGGAACTCTGTGACATTAGAACTCTGTGACATTAGAAGTGGTAATAAATTGAATGTTGAAGGAAATAAAGTAGAGAACAAGACTGCTAAAAAGACGACGAAGCCACGCGAAGGAAAACAGTGCTGAGAAGAACCTATATAGAGCCCCGGGGAAAAGATAGTGTGACATTTAAAGTAACTGTTTTTGTGTAAAGAAAGAATGTTAAATTTATAAATAAGTTGTGCATAAGTAGTATATAATAGAAATAAGTTCATTGATATTTAATATGATATAATACTATATATAAAAGTATAAAAGTGAATAAGCGTACAAGTATATAAACGTACGTATAGAAAAGAAATTTGATAATGGAGGGGTTTTTCCTTTTTGACATATATAGTATTTCATGGGGGCTGAGAAGCTTGAGAATTGATGTATTGAAGGTATTGGATTGGATAATATACATAGTATATAATAGTTTAATTAGTTAAGTTTAATTAATTTTATTCTAGAAGAAACAAAGATTAATTTAGAAAGGAAAAGCTGAGACATCTAATTAGTATATTTCTATATCAGTGGTAAATTAAGATTTGAATTTGATTGAAGATATTTATGTGATTATATTATATGCTGTGGGGGACTGATTTTCGTTTGTGAAATTTGCTTTAGCTAAGCATGACCTTGAAGCGATGGAGCCACTGACAAAACAACATCAGCTGAATCAAGACTTAAAATCATAACAAACCTTGTAAGAGAATCAAAACATATAAATTGAAAGTAGAATACCAAAGTGGCTCCACATCTCCACCTGCTGTACCAATAGAAAAATACTGGGCAATTTGAAGGAATTTATTTTAGAAAATATAAATAGATATACATATATAAAAAATAGAACATTCTGAAATTGTATATTAAGCTTGATAATGGCTACAGGTACTAGGAAGGCCCAAACTAAACAAACAACAACTGCAACAATAACACAACAAGCAAGAAGGTTCTCTATAGATCTTGCAACCACATCCATAGATACAAATTTGATTTTAGAAGAACTGAGCAAGTCAAGACTAGAACTGAGACAACAGATAAGACAGGACATGAAAGAAACCAGAGCTGAAATAAAAGCAGAAATAAAGAAAGAAATAGAAGGTCTAAGTAAAAAGATGGATCTAATGACCAGGGAAATGACGACAATAAAGTCAGAGGTAGAAACATTACAAGAGAAGTCAAGACAAACGGAAGGAAAGACACAACAAATAAAAGAAAAACAACTACAAGATGAAATGGTGATAAATAGGATGGAATTGAGATATCGTGAATGCTGTCTGAAATTGAGAGGAGTCAGGGAACAAGATCAGGAAAGCATCTATGATAAAATAATACAGGCTTTAGTGGACTATACGCAATTGTCGGAGGAAAGGCTACACATGAGTATAGAAAGGATTTTTAGAATAAATTCAAGAGTAACCAGAGAAAGAAACCTCCCGAGAGATATCGTAATTATCTTCACTAATTTGAGGATGAAAGAGATCATATTGCAAAAAAGCTGTTATGAGAAGTTAAACATAGACTCTCAAGAAATAAACATTTATAAAGACATACCTGCACAAACGCTTAGGAAGAGACAAGACTACAGATTCATTACACAATTCCCTATTAAACAAAAAATAAACTACACATGGAACAGAACAGAAGGGATTTTTTTCACTTACAATCAAAAAAGGTACAAAATAAATAACATTGAAAAGGCAAGAGAAGCCCATGAAAAACTGAAAAAAGAAATAGAAAATTGGGTAAAAAAGGAAAAGAGAAGAGACAGACAGCTGAGTCCGGAAAGAAAAGAGCAGGAAGATGACTTAGTGGTACCAGAACGAGATCCAGAATTGGGAGAAATGGAATCTTCAGAAGATTTGGAAGAGCTAGAAAGGAGTCAAGATAAAGATAAAGAAGAAGAAGACTTACAATCAGAGAGTGAAACAGAATATACTGAAGAAAATTAAAGATAAGCAAGGAAAAGCCAAAAATCAAAGTGAGAAATGGCAAATAAAGACCTAAAAATATTTTCGTGGAATACCAAAGGTATAAACTCACAATACAAACGAAGACATATCTTTCACTATTTAGAAAAAACAAACTATGGTATCATCTCTCTACAAGAAACATGTATTGCACAAAAAGATACCAAATATCTAAAAAACCCGAAGCTGGGACAATGTTTTGTCTCTTCATACGTGAAGAAAAAAAGAGGTGTGGTGATTTATGTAAAAAACAACTATGTGGTTAAAGAAATTTTCAATGACCCTGCTGGACACTACTTGATGTTAGAATTACAAATACAGGACTTTACAATATTAATAGTAGGAATCTACACGCCAACAGAACGTAAACGAAAATTCTATTCAAAAATTAGGAAGCAAATTGTAGATTACACAAATGATAAATCTCATGACAGTGTCATAATTTTGGGAGATTTGAATGGCATACTTAATCCACTGGAAGATAGATCAAATATTAAAGAAGCTAAAAAGACTCATGGGAAACTTCCACAGAACTTCTTCCAGATGATGGATCAACTCTCATTAGATGTATGGACTTTCAAACATGGGTCCGAAAAAGGATACACATTTTACTCGGATAGATACAATACCATGTCGAGAATTGATTTTTTTTTTAAATTTCGAAAGTATTGCATACTAACATATACGACATGGAAATACTTCCGAAGATAACCTCGGATCATAATCCCATACTACTTCGCCTAAAATTAAGACAAAGTAAACAATATAATTGGAGACTTAATGACAATCTCTTGAAAGATGTCAAACTTGTGAAAAATCTGAAAGACACTTTAAAAAACTATTTTGAGGAAAACATTAATCCAGACATTGCAATGAAAACGGTCTGGGATGCCGGTAAGGCCGTTATCAGAGGACATTTGATAAAAATGGGAGCTTAAAAAAAAAGAGCAGCAAATCAAGACTTGTTAAATTTATTGGAAGTATTGAAAGCAAAAGAAAAGGAGTTTCGAGACAACATTTCAAATCACAAATTAAGATTGGAGATAAAATCAATACAGGATCAAATAGCAGCCAAAAATATGGTGGACATAGAGAAGAAGATGAAGTATTTCCATCAGAATCAATTTGAACATTCAAATAAACCGGGAAAATGGTTGTCTTATAGATTACGAAAAGAGAGAGAAAAGGGAAGAGTCTTCAAAATGAAAATGAGACAAAGAGAAACCACTGACCAAATGCAAATTAAAAAGATTTTCCAAAGATATTACTCACAGCTATATGAAAAGGATATGGAACAGGAAGTAGAGGATAGGAAAATAAAGAAGTACTTGGATAAACATAAAAAACTAATTGTAAATGGTGAACTGACAGAGGAAATACAAATTACCAAAGGAACAAGGTAAGGATGTCCAATATCTCCTCTGCTATTCATAGCTACACTGGAAATATTGAACATGAGCATAAGAGCAAATCCTGTTATAAAGGGGATCAAAATCAAAGATCAAGAGTACAAACTGAGAGCGTTCGCGGATGATCTTATTTTCTTTATCGAAGATCCAACGACAGGAATCAAAGAATTGATAGCTGAAATGAACAAATTTGGAACGGCAGCAGGATTAAAGATAAACAAGAACAAATCATACATTATGACTAAGAATATGAGACAAAAAGAGAGAGAGGAAATTGTAAAATTAACTGGATTTAAAATTGAGAAGAAAATAAAGTACCTAGGAATCTGGTTTACAGAATCAAATAAAGACTTATTTGATAATAACTACAATAAAATCTGGAAAGAAATTGTGATGGATTTTAAAAAATGGACTAACTTGAACTTGTCTTTATTAGGAAGAATTGCGGCTATCAAAATGAATGTCTTACCTAAGTTTAACTTTTTATTCCAAAATGTGCTTATTATAACAAACGATAAACCATTTAAGTCTTGGGAAAAAGAAATATCTAAATTTATATGGTCAAGTAAAAAGCCAAGAATTAAGTGGAAGTTAATGACTGAGTTGCCAAAGAAAGGAGGATGCGGTCTACCAGACCTAAGACTGTATTATTATGCAAATGCCATGATGTGGATATGTGATTGGATCACCTTAAAAGATGTAAGGACCTTAACAATTGAAGGTGCCAATATGAGATTTGGTTTTCATGCATATCTTTGGTACGGCAAAGAAAAGATAGACAAAGATTTTAGCAATCATTATATACGAAAATCTCTAATTAGAATCTGGAAGAATATAAAGAAGCAAACTTATGCTAAAATACCTTTGTGGTTATCTCCCCAAGAAGCTTTCTATGGAAAATGGATAGACAAAAATCAAGAATGGCTTAGATATAAAGATCTAATATTGTGTGATAGACTGGATATAATTAGAATATGAACTCGAGAAGAATTAGAAGAGGATGGCACAAAACTAAATTGGTTTCTATACTTACAACTGAAAGAGAGATTTAAAATGGATTTAAAACTAGAAGGAATCTCAACACAAAAATCACATAACGAATTAGAGTCCATAATATTTTTGAAATCCAAACAAAAGATCTCTCTTTTTTACAAATACCTTCTTACTCGTAAATTGGAAGACGAGAACATAAAGAATGTAATGATAAAATGGGCAAGAAATGTTCAACATGAAATTTCATTAGATACTTGGGAAATGGCATGGAAAAATACATCAGAATTTACCAGCTCACAAGACTTATAAGAAAATTTCATCAAAATGATGTATAGGTATTACTTAACACCAGAAAGGATAGATAAAATGTATCAAGTCGGAAATAATAAATGCTGGAAATGTAAGGAGAAACTGGGTACATTCTACCATATGTGGTGGACATGTGCAAATACGAAAAAATATTGGATTAAAATACATGAGATTATAAATGAAATATTTAACATATCATTTCCCATGATGCCAGAGTTATATTTGTTAAACATGACATTTATGTTTGACAAAACTTTCCAACTGAGGAACAAAAGAGTATTACCCTATTTAATTACTGCAGCAAGAATGGTGTTCGCGAGATTATGGAAACTACTGGTAGTTCCAGATATAGAGCAATGGACTCAAAAAATAGCTGAATTAAAACAATTTGATCTATTTTCTCTACACTTAAAAGGGAAACATACAGAAGCAAGTGAAAAAGATTGGCAACAAGTAATAGAATTTATGAAGAAAAAAGGATATTGGTACTGATTTAGACACTGTACTGTACTGATATATTGTTAATATATGTTGAATAGTACTTGATGGAAAGTAAGTAAAAATGTGGAAGTACGGTAAAATTATGTATAGAAACGAGAAGATTGTATTAAAAAGTAAAGCCAAACTGGGATTAGTTAAATAAGAAAAAACGCTGGATAAGGATCCGATTATTAATATAGAAGGGGTTTGGGAGTTTCGATATGAAAATAATAATGTTGAAAAGATTCTAGGATAGAGGCCAAGGAAGTCAAGGAAATGTAAAATACATAAAAAGTTCCAGAAAGTAGAATGGCTTTAATAAGGAAGATGAAAATGTTTTACATTGCCACGAAAGTATGTAAATATCTGTATATACAAGAAAATTAGAACAAGAAATGCATAATATATATGTTAGGATTTTATTGGTATGTATGATTTAATAAAAATAAAATGGAAAAAAAAAAGATTACTCATCATTCCGTCTTTCAACAATACAGTTAATGTATCCATCTCAATCATGTCAAAAAGCTTCAGCCTCCAATATTCCTGTGTTGGAATCTCTATGTGTTTCCATCTCTATGGCAAGAGTAACCTGGCAGCCACAGTCATATACTGTAAAATTCTTCTGTCAGTCCTACTTATGTGATCATCCATCAGCCCCAACAGATACATCTTTGGTTCCAATTTAATCTTTATCTTCAAAATGTCTTCTGTTAACTGATGTATCAAAATCCAAAATTTCTTTACTTTTTCACACACATTCACCACATTTGGAAAAACATCCGTGCTTCTTTTTTACATTTCCAGCAAATATTGGAAGAGCCATTCTACATTTTTGATAATCCTTCTGATGTTAAGTACCATCTGTACATCATTTTATCAAAATTTTCTCAAAGGTCATAACTCAGTGTATATTTTATTCATATCCTTTTCCATTGTACTCACTGAATTTGGGGGCCAATATTTTGAGCCCATTTAAATCATACATTCTCTAACTTGTTCATCTTCTGTCTCATTTTTAATAATTATTATAATAATTATTATAAATAATAATAATTACATATACATTTGAGCAATTAAATGTTCATCATCCATACATAGTTCCTTCTTAAATTAAGATTTAAATATTTCAAACCCAAATAATTTTTTGTCATCTTAAAAGAGGTCCATCTATTGTCTATAAGTGAATCACCTGATTTCAAATCCTTCTTGAATCAATAATCATTAGATTGCATTTGCCATTGAGCATTTTCCATTGTTAACAAATCATTGTACATAATCCATCTACCTTTCTATACTATTTCTCTTCTAAACAAAGGTTCATGTGGAGAAACACATACAGGCATATTAGGACCGAATCTTACTTTATATTTATTCCAAACTCTTAAAATAGCCCTTTTCATGAAATGATTGTTAAAATCAACACTTGCTTTAATCTTATGGAATTGTTTGACAAAGAAATAACATCTTTGCCAAGTGAAAGCTTCAGCTTTGACCATCTTCGCAAGTCCTATTTTTATTTTATTCTATGTTTTCAAATATTTATTCTTAAATAATTTTGAGTTCTGATTTTCAAAATTAACTCCCAAATATTTCACTTTTTTCACTATTTTAAATCTCATCTTCTTTGTTAATCGTTTTTGGTTATCTTTTGTCATCTTTTTGGTCATATCCTTATTCACTCTAAACCTACCACAGTCATGTAATATCTCAAGTAAAATGTCAGTCAATTCCAGTGAGTCTTGTAAAAAAATCACTAGATCATCTGTGAAAGCTCTTAACTTAAAAATCCATGTTTTTTTTTAAATCACCAATCCTTTAAGTTTCTCTTCTGGTCTTATTGTTCTGTTTAAAACTTCCAAAACTAATATAAAAGGCAGAGGTGACAGGAGATACCCTTCTCTTGTTCCTCTCTGAATGTTGCATGACTTAGTAATGTCATTTATCAGAATTTGTGCTTTGTGAATTGTATATATGCATTACTCTAATTCATGTAATAATTTTTTGCCCAAATCTATCATCTTTAATAGTTCTATCATAAAGGGGCAACTAACCAAAAGCTTTTCTGCATCCAAAAAAATAATAATAAAATAAAAATCAAAGCCACCTGTTTTTCATTCTGAGCATCTAAACATTCTATAATATCTGTAACACACCTAATGTTGTCTCTCCTTTGTCTCTTGGATAAAAAACTACATTGATCTTCACCTATAACTTCATTTAGCATCCTTTTCATTCCCTCTGGCAAAAGTCTGTGTAAAAATCTTATAGTCATTATTCAAAAGCAAGATAGGTCTATAGTTTTTAAGATCTGTAGTATCTCTGTCTTCCTTTGGGATCCAAGTTTCATTGCTGTACACCAAGTATCAGGTATCTTACCTATATATATATAAAGCTGATTTCATCACTGGTTGCACTCGTGTCCTGTTTGTAGGTTTCCTCATAGACAATTTGGCTACTGTATCAACAGGATACTGGAACAGATAAGGCTTGGCCTGATCCAGCACATCTCTCCTGATGCATAAACAAACCCAACAGACAGAGCACTGTCACACAGGTAAGTTTAAATCAGAGATGGGGAAATTGTGCCCTTCCAAATGTCTTAGATTTCAACCACAAAGAGTGTGCCCAATAATAAAGAATTGTTTAAAGGAATGTGTTTCCCATTTGTCATCGATCAAGAGAATCATCTTTTGATTTGGTTGCGTGAGGATAATTATGAGAAGATGTATTGCGTGTTGTCTTTCAATGTCCTCATTACAGGGACAGTCCTGATTAATCCTCTGTTGTCTCACTTTTTTTCAGCTGCTTTTAAAATGTCCCAGTTTCTCTCTCATCACCTCAATTGCCCCCTTTGTCCTCAGCTTACTTCAGTTGTTGCAAACTGAGTTCCAAATGCAAAAGTGCTTTGCACTAAATTAACTGAGCCTTTCTCTGTACACTCAGAGAAAAGCAAACGGCTGCAGCCTCTCCCAGCTTGTCTATCCTTCCCGATTAATAAATTTGCCATCACGACCTTATTTTGATGTTACTCGCCACACGCATCCTGGCTTTCATCTGTTGAAATATTGGAGGGCATGATATTGAGGTATTCATATCTGTGCACACACACACAAAACCGTTTTATTATCTTCTTCTTCATGAGAACAAACAGGGCTTCTACTTATTAAAATTTTGTTCCCAAATTTAGCTTGGATCTACGTATATAGGAAAATGAAATTAAAATAAAATGGCATGATGCTGAGATGGAAGAATGGGTTGTACCAGCTCGCATGACAGGTGGGCAACCATTTTCCAAATGTACAAACAAAACACCCCCAGCTCTGCAAAACATCAGCAAATTGAAAAATGATTTGAGATCCCTTCTAGAAGAAAACAAAGACCTATCTAGTCCTGCATCTTGTTTCTCACAGTGGCTAGTCATTTGTGTCCAGGAGCATAACAAGCAGAACAAGAGGTCAATAATCCCTTCTCACTGCTATTCACCTATAACTGACATTCAAGGATATGTTCCATTGTTTGCTGTTGTTGTTCTTGTGTGCCTTCAAGTTGTTTCTGATTTATGGCAACCCTGAGGAGAACCTAGCATGGGGTTTTCTTGGCAAGGTTTGTTGAGAGGGGGCTTGCCTTTGTCATCCTCTGAGGCTGAGAGAGTATGACTTGCCCAAGGTCATCCAGCGGGTTTCCATGACTGAGCAGGGATTCAGACTCTTGTCTCCAGAGTCATAGGCCTTTTCCGCACGAGGCGAGGGAATCGCTCCGTACCGTTACCTACCACTTCTTCTGGGGTCCGAAGCAAAGCAGACTGTCCCTGAAGCCCTTCTGCAAGGCTCCTCCTTGGTCCAGGGTGAATTGGAGCATTGCGACGTCTGTAGATCCACACTGCTAGGGCTTCCAAAATGGCGGCTTCCAGCTTCCAAAATGGTGGCTTCGGGATTCCAAAATGACAGCTTCTGGTTGGTGGTGGGTCCTGACCAACTGCTGAAGCTTGCCATGCCTAAAGCCCGCCCTCCACAGATCGCAGGCTCGCATTGGTGCGAGCCTGCGAATCTGCACAAGAGAGCAGGAACGCAATGGCGCGTTCCAGGAAAATAAAGATCTGTTTTTTGTGGTCTTTAGAAAACACACTGGAGGACCACTTGGGGTCATTTTGGAGCAGACTGAGGTGCAGATCTCCGGTAAATAGTCCGCTCCTAGTCTGCTCCAAGGTGCAGACTACCTCCATGAGAGGACGCACTGCCCCGTTCTAATTGCCTGGTGTGGAAAGGGCCATAGTTAAATGCTCAAACCACTGCATCATGCTGGCTCTTCTTTGATAAAACTTTGTAATTTCCATTTCTGATTCAGCTTTGCAGTCTGAAGAGTACAGTGGGCCCACTGTATCCATGGGCAATTGGTTCCAGGACTCCTTGCAGACACCAAAAATCTTGCATGTTTAAGTCAGCCTTATGAGGCTCGCATAGAGACTATTAAAATAACTTAGGGCCACAGCAGTGGGGCAAGCCCTAGCCATGCCACATTCTTCAGGCTCCTCCACCTTCAGGAAGCCAGCTGGCATGCTCCTTGGAGGCAAGGGAGCCAAAAAAATTCATTGCAACTGGCAGTTGGAGCCTACCACTACCTCTACTGTTGCCCTATGCAATTTTTAATATGGGCTTATAGTATAAGCCTTTCCTTGTGAAGCTTCACAGTATTTCTACAAGCCTCTCAACACTCACAGAGAGACGGAAAACCCTTGCAAGGTTAGACTTACATAGTAAACAAATATTAAAAATGGCACCAGCTGCCCACTTTTGCTTTGTAAATGAACCACACTACCTAGAAGGCAGAAGCAGGCAGTTAGCTTGCTCCCCACCATGCAGTCAAACATACAGTATTGAGTACATTTGAATTTATGGTGGGATAAATGGGTTCTGACCTCACGGATGTGGTGCGGACTAGTCCATGCCTAATTTATCATTGGTTCTTAACTTATTTTCTTTGTACATAAGAGGGGGGGAAAAATCAACACTTGGAGAGATTTTGTTTCTTGATTATTTTACATAATTTTAATCTTAAAATAAAAATTATTTACATTATCAAATTATTTAACTTTTGCTGCCACCCACAATTATGCCCTATTATGGTTTAAAACAAAATTATATGCAAAAAGAGTTTCTCACAAATGAAAAAATTTGAAAACATGACCAGTACAAGAATATGTATTTTGTAGTTTGCTTCCTATAGATTTCTAACACAGACATATATGCACACATGCGTAAAGTAGCCTTAAGAATGACAACAAATGTGTCGAATTTGAAACAGCAGCTTATCTTTTACTCCTTTCATGCCTTTCCCTATCCATAACTCAAATTCACTGATATTCAGATTTAAAGCAGTGTTTTGTCTGTGCACGCTGGTTTGCATTCAGCATATATCTTACTTTGAGGGGAAATAAAATGTCTTATGCAATTCAGGATCAGAATAAATAACTATTAATTGGAGCAAGAAGGCTGTTCAAAGGAGTTTGCATTTGCAAGGGACTGCAAAAACATCTGCCAGGTCCTCAAGATTGGCTTGTCTTCAAACAGCAGCCCTTCCTGTGTGTATATATATATATATATATATGCATTTTAAGATTAAAAAGTTCTAAAAATTGCCTCCAGCATTTGCTTTTGCTGCTAGAAAAGCACAGACTGGAGGGCCAAACCACAGGATAAACCAATGGTTGCTTTACAGAAGTCTCTTCCTACCCAGTGAGATATTGAGGGACTGCACAAGAGATTAAATTCAGTCCTCAGCAAGGAATGTTAGCTTTAGAACTGAAACATTTTGATGTTCTCCTGCAAAGGAAGCCATGTTAAACCAAAGCCCCTATTTGAGAAACTCTTTGGTTTGCTCACCTGAATTATTTTGCGTTGCCTTTTGGATCCCTCTAACAACTTGTAGCAATGTGCCTCAGTTTTGCTCTGAAAGCTGTGTATTGTTCCTGTTTACTGACCATGTGCATCACCACTGTGATCCAAAATGCTATAATCACATATAGCTTTCTACTGGCTGCTAGCCAGTTTACTAATATGAAATCAGTTTCCTATACTTGGAAAAGCAAAAGTATTTTATTTCAAAGATAAAATCAATGCTTTCTCACTCAGAATTAAATAACTCCTCCTTTCCAGTGAGCAACATTTCACAAACACCAGTGACATGGCCTGCAACATCATAAATGCATTAGCAGATTAGACTTGTATTTGTATTAGACTATATGCTCCTAGATGCCACAACCTTGACTGGAGGACAGCAGCTATGACAGAGGCAAAACCTAAATCCCCATTTTAGGGGACCCCATAGGTAGCCCTCCAAATGTTGTTGGGCTGTAACTCCCATCATCCCCTACCACTGGCTATTGCAGTCCAGCAATATCTAGAGGACTGTGTCACTCCCTTCTTCTGCCCTAAACGAAAGGACAGCTGAAAGATAACTTATAGGACCCTATTAGCCTCCTTTCTGTGGGCCACAGATGATAATTAGATGAGGGTTGGATTTAGGGTTGCCAGATTTCAGGACCCTGACCTGAGTCTCCAGTTCTTATGGGTCTTCTCCAGGTGGGAGGTAAGGGTTCAAGCTCTCCATTTTTAATGGGGTCAGGTCTGGATAAGAGATGAGGGCAAGTCTCTGTCCAGGAGAGCTTTCTGCTAGTCACATGTCTATTTCCCTCCTTCCTTCCTTTCTTTCTTCCTTCCTTCCTCTGAAAAACAAAAGTTCTGTTCTCTTCTAGCTGGGCATGCAGCTTACCACAATTCACACAATTTAATTCATTTCAGTTTCCAAATATCAATCTTGATCTGGTCGAGTTTGTATGCAGTGGTGTAGCCAGAGCTTTTGTCACCCAGGGCAGACAGGTGTCCCCTGCTATCCCACTGCCACAGAACCAGGACAGCCTAACTCGCAAGTCAGCAAGGAGAGGACAGCGGCCTCTAGACAAAGGAAGGCTAACACGCAAATACAGCAGCCCTTTCTGTTGGAAGTAGACACTCTGCCCATACTCAGAGGCTGAGCCCTGGCAGGATGCCACCAACTCATTCCTTCTTTACTGGGATGCTTACTGCCCCTGCTTCTCGGAGTTTCAGTGGAGAGGCTTGGGGGAGTCCCTGCTAGCTAGTCACTCAGCCTGCCTACCAGGCTGCCTGGCCAGTGATCTAATTTCTTAATTCCTTCCTTCCTGGGGCTGAGGCTAACCTACCTTCAGGACGTGCACCCAGTAGTAGGTGAGCAGGCCAGTGCTGAAGCTCTGGAGCAGTGACAACCCCAGCAGCATCTTCCCGCTTCCTCATTTCTTCCTTCCTTCCTTCATTTGCCTGTGGAACCACATGGTGGAAGAAGAGCAGGTGATCGCGGAGACTTAGCCAGCTAGCCCACCCGGCCGGCATGTGCAGGTGCAGTTGCCTCTTCCCACGCTGGCTGCCCTCTTTGTACCAGGTAGGCGCCCAATCTCTGCCAGCCCGAGGCCATCTTTGTGAGGAGCAAACTCCTGCCCCATCACCACCCGGCAGACTGGGAGGCTGTCGGAGTGCAGCACGGGAGCTTGGGGGAGCTCCTGGATGGCTGACTTTGCAGGGGGAAACACTGACTGAACCACCGACCTACCTTGGAGGAGTTGATCACCCAGATGTCACCTGAGGGTGGTGTTCTTTGGTGTCCCATCACATCCCACACAACAGCCCATCAGGTTAGGCCAGGCAAAATTGCAGTGATGAATTTAAGTCTTTCATTCCAAGTCTCAAGTCAAGTCTCAAGTCTTTACTTCCAAGTCTCAAGTCAAGCCTCAAGTCCTTGAAAATACTTTCAAGTCAAGCCTCAAGTCTGGAAGCCAACTTGATACCCCAACCAAAATTCCAGAATTATCAGATAGAGTGAAATAAATTCAGTTTTAACAATTTAAGCAGAATCGGCTCTCCACATTTGCAGTTTTGCCATCTGCAGCTTCAGAAGTAGGGAATAGGATCCTATCTTACTCCCCATTATTGAAGATTCAAATGCTTTAGAAGGAAGGATCCTTCCTCCTCAAGCTCGTTGCCTAACACATTTGCTGTTCTCCACTGAGAAATGCACCTGCACTCTGGGAATGAGTCTTGTCTTCTGCTCTTAGAAAAGTTTTAGAAGGCTCCTCTGATATGCAGCAGGGACAGGCTGCTTAGCAGACCTCAAGCCTGCCTCAAGCCCATTGACTAGCCCATTTGCTGTACCCCTCTGAGAAATGCGCCCACACTTTGGGCTTGGGACAGATTGTCATGTGACTGCCAGGCAAAAAGAGTTGGAAGCGTTGTTCAAAATCATAAGGTTTTTGGATGAATGCGTTATATTACTGGACCAAGGGCATCAAGTCAGTCATTAAAAATATACAAGTCTTGAGTTGAGTCGAGTCAGTGCATCATTTATGGCTGAGCTGAGTTCAAGTCAAGTCACTGAAGTGACTTAAGTCCGACTTGAGTCTGAGTCTATCGACTCGAGTCTACATCACTGTAAAATTGGAGGAAAGGGTTTGGCCTTGTAAAGCATTGCATTCCCTCACCCCTGAATGGGGCACCCAGACCCCCCTGCCCCTTTGCAACTGGTGTTCTTCGGAGGGAAGAAGTAGGAAAGGAGGATGGTGGCCTCAGACGAGGGAAGGGCAATGTGCAGCCTTTCCTGGGGAACGGGGCGGGGGTGTCCCTGGCTTTCCTAAATGCAGAAGCCTCCAGCCACTGCGTTCCCCAGCTCCTTGTCTGGCTGGTGGTGGATTCCATCCAGGGAGAAGAAGGTGTGTGTACATGTGTGCATGTGAAGGGCACAGACCCGCCTCAGTTTCTGCACTGAGGAAACTACCTGAGAGAGGAGGGGGCTTCCCATCCACCCCGCCAAAGAAGCACCTTCTCCTCTCACCTCTTGCATTGGTGGGAGGGAACAACGATTCCTTTGTGCGGTCTTTGCAGGAGGGAGGAGTAGGGTTGCCTCCCCACAAATCTGGGCACCCACTTGGGACAGAAAAGTCTCCCTTTCCATGCCTCATCCTTAAATGCAGGTTGGCAGGGAGGAGTGAACCAGCGGCAGACTTGGGGACAGGTGAGAGGGCACTCAGGAGTCAGCTCCCACAGTGCCTCACTAGGCAGCTGCTCCCTCATCATCCCAGTAGCTAGGATGCCTCCTCAGCGGCACTCCCCCCCAAAAAGGTGCTGCCCAGGGTGGAGCACCCCCCTGACCCCCCGTCCCTACCTGACTGTTTGTATGCTATTTTTCTTTTACTGCCAACACAAATGTTCCATGTCAAGCATGCCTATCCAAATGGGAAGGAATCCTCTTGTTTCACCTTGATTTGGGAACAGTATCTTTAGAAAGGATTTCTGTCTGAACTGCTAACCAAGGAAATGTGTTCTCTCTGTGTGTATCTGTGTTTGAATGACATGCTGTGAGTAGCTGTGGTTGCTGCTTAATGCAGAATGCATAATGACATCTCCAATAAGTCATTCCTACCTATCAAGTTTTGGATGGGAAATCTCAGGGCCTGAACAACGATTCAATAACAGTCTGAGTCACATGATTTATCTCTGAGCTTTTGGATTCAAAGATCAGACTTTAAGCTCTGTAGTCAGGAGGGCTACAAATTCACAATAGGTATGTCATGAAATGTAAGTCTATAACATGTCCACTTAGATGCAAGCCCTGCACTGAGTGACTGGGATTTACTCCCTGGTAAGTGAATACAGGATTACAGCCCAAAGAGGGTCTAATTTTGAGAAAGTGTCTCTACTTAGTCTGATCTTGTTTTGAGTCATGGCAAATAAAAATATGGCCGTCAGATTCAGTTCTTTGGCCTTAACATCAGACTTTTAGAAGATTTAACGTCTTGGATTATGGCTCCCTTGACAAAGCTACTTTAACTGTGAAAAGTGAATAATTAGGACAGAGAACAGAGTTCAGGCAACTGGAACATTGCTCTTGTAATATGCGTTGTTTATACTTATGATGGTCTATTTGGTCAAAATGATTTTAAATTTTGTTTTCAATTTATTATGAAGTTACTATTATTCTCTGATATTTTATTGTAATGGCCTGTTGCTAGGCATTTTTCCCAGCTGTAACACATTTGATATGGATTTTTTTTTAACCAGCTGCATTAAATGTTTTTGCTTAAATTCTTTGCTTGCTGCATTTGGTGTGGGCTGTCCATTTCTTTCTCTGTTGTTCAAAGTATTAATTCCTCTTTCTTGGGCATGGGAAAAGGAACCAGCAGAAGATGTGGGCATGAGCATCAGGCCACTTGTGCTTCCTGTCTATCACTTATAAATTGATTAGTTCCATTTCTTTTGGGAGGGTGGCCAAACTACAATTTTTTTTCCTGTGGGTGGGGACTGTGGTTGATAGCATCAGCAATAGAAATGGACACAAGCAGAATTTGAAACAGAGGATGAACACAGTCTGTGGTCCATTTTCTTGAAGCAATAGTTACAGATGTTAATGGCATCCTTTATGGGTGAAACAAGATGTTATTGAATTATTTACCCTGCCTTTTCCCCACTGCAGGACACGGGGTACCTTACAATGTAGATTAAAACAGAGTACAGCCAACATTGATAAAGTGGTAGGCATTGGAAAAGTTACTGTTTTGGCCAGAGAAGAGAACCAGCTTGGAAGTCAACTGGGAAGAAAGTTTACTGGTTCTGACCCTGCCTCTCCTCTTCACAGTGCCAGGAGCAATTTTGTTCAAAGTGTCACAGATTCCCATGAATTTGTGATGACCTTCCAGCTTCAAGTGAATGTGCCCATATATCGAGAGACCCTTGTGAAGATCTGGACAGCCTGGCAAATGGCTCTGTATGTTGAGAACTAGTTGTACCCCTAATGCTGTCATCCCTCCATCCAAGAAAGTGCTCTGAGCTAGAAGAAAGCAAATGCACTAAGCAAGGCCAACTCATCAGATCTACTTTGGATTTTAGTATTATTTATTTATTATTTAATTTATTTATTTATACTCCACCTTCCTCTCAGCATGGGACACAGCTTTCAATAATTTAAAACAAAATTCAGCTAATTTTTTAAAGTTAGAAAAAAGTTCTATTTAATAATGGCTACAAATGACTTAGAACACATTTAAAAGACAATTGAGATGATAAAACTTTTTAAAAAAGAGAAGACACCACTTTTGAACATATTTCTGCCACATGATTTAAGAATCAAAGTCTTGCCTTTGTCTGCAAGCAGAAAGACAGCAGAGATGAGCCAACTGGTCCTCCCATGTAAGGAAATTCTCAGCATAGGACTAGTCACTTAGAATGCGATTCTGTGTCCTTACTAAACATGCCTGTGAAAGCTGTGGAACTTTCTGGGACTCCCTGTACTAGACTTCCAGATCCATCAACTGGATCAAGATGCAAGATGGTGCCTAAGGAAGGAAAACAAACTATCTCCTATTCTAGCCCTTGAGGAGTATCAGAGGATGACCAGCATACATAAATCTAGATATGAATTACTACAGATCAGAGATTCTGATTTAAACCTAAATGTGGCTACTGATAGGCAATTGCAGTTAGTGACACTATTCTTATTAAACTACTGCAAACCAACTTCAAATCTACAAAGAGATCTCTCTTCTAATCTCTAGCTCAGCTGAGTTAATTAAGCACAGAATCTATAGGACATCCATTAAGAAGCCAAGGATTCAGTCTTGCTTGCTTTATTGCATTTTTCTACAGCACTGGTTGCAAAACAGAAAGAAAATGGTGTATCACACTGTGAGGAGGACACGGGCATTGAGGTAGAGCATGTTCTTAGTAATTGTTAGGAAAATCTTGTGTCCTATTTAGACCACGTTTGAACATCTGACTCATAGTACACAAACAACTGGTTGAGAACCAGCAAGAATCATCCCAGCAAATTCACCAGTGCAGGCTTCTCCTGAACATCGGTGCTTCTACTTTTTGTTTCTATTTTCCACACAATACCATACAAGTCATTCCCTTTCCTTACTTTCTGCTGAGGATTGCATTTCACTACTTCCTGCAGTAGAATGCCAGCAGTTGTTGATGAGTGTAAGCTGGTTGAAACTTCTTTCAGCTTCGTGCTACAGTCATTGGCAGTGTGGAGAAAAATGCAGAGAGCCATCATTAAACAGTTGAAATCCCGAGTGGGTGGATAGGTTAATCTTATAACATAAGTGGGGATTGTTGATACTCCCTTCAAAAAGTTGATTTGAAAATTATTATTTGTTAGTTTATTTTTATTTTTGTATGTTTTACAGAGGAAAGCTGTGCTGGATTCCTATAAATTAATCTTTTATTCACATATGTTCTGAATGTATAAATCCTACTAGTGACAATGTCCCTGGTTTTCACTGTTCCTAACTACCATGGAGTTACCCTCCCTCCTGTGTATACCTAAGGAAAGCTGGGACTGGTTGTTCTTGAGACAGCATGTCAGGTAGAGCAATCCAAATCTCTCTGGGCTTGCACTTTTGTGCTACTTCTATAACATTTTTTGTGGTCCTGGCAAAAGTATTATGCAACTCAGATTTTTTTTTTAACTTATGAACTACATAGTTACTTTGTTTTCTATTTGCTATAGGAAATACCATCATTGATCACTCTGGCTTGGAGTTACCATCAGAGGAAAAAGATTTTGAACATTCAACACTCACCACAATAAAGGTTCCAGGCTACCTCATGCCATTAGTGAACACAATTTGACTTCAACTGACCTTCCTTCCTTTCTTTCTTAACCTAAATTTAACCTCCAGCCTTGCTATGGAGCTCTGTGCTTTTCTACTATAAACCAACTCAGGAGTCAATGAGCTTCAAAAAAGGCAATGATTGGTTCCCAGAGTCTCAACTACTCTTCAGCTTGATGGAGAGAAACCACGAACCTGTGCATCCAAGGAAACTGAAAAAAATGATACTTTTTTAAATTATTATTATATTTATTCCACAACAATTATTAAAATAACATCCATTCATTACTCATTTGTTCTGTTTTCATTACACAACAAATTCAATATGTACCTTTTTAACAAAAAAAATTGATACTTTTAACACCTCTTCACTTATCCCTCAGTTGCCATTTATAGCTACAGAAAAGTGCAGTGGCCAATACACAAGTCCTGATTTTAGGACTTTCTGTTTCTTTTGCTAGCCACGTTACACCAGTTTTTAAACTTTTCAATGGTCCTAACATCACTAGCATGTTGTAGTGGTCTGAGTGTTGGCTATGACCCTGGAGACCACAGTTTGATTCCTGGTTCGGCCATGAAAATCCACTGGGTAATCTTGGGTGCATCACACACTCTCAGCCCCCAGAAAGCCTCATGAGGGGTTCATCTTAGGTTGCCATAAGTTGGAAATGACTTGAAAGCACACAGCAACAACAATGGTAACAAATTTTGTTTTTGTTTTTAATTATGACCCTTTCCGCATGAGACGAGGGAATCGCTCCGTGCCGTTACCTACCGCTTCTTCTGGGGTCCGAAGCAACTCGGACTGTCTCTGAAGCCCTTCCGCAGGGCTCCTTCTTGGTCCAGAATGAATCAGAGCAGTGCGAGGTCTGTAGATCTGCACTGCTCCAGCTTCCAAAACGGCGGCTTCCGGCTTCCAAAATGGCAGTTCTGGCTTCCAAAATGGCGGCTTCCAGTTGGTCATGGGTCCTGACCAACCGCTGAAGCTCGCCACGCCTAAAGCCCGCCCTCCTCAGATTGCAGGCTTGCATTGGTGCGAGCCTGCGAGTCTGCACAAGGGAGCAGGAACGCAATAGCGCATTCCAGGAAAATAAAGACCTGTTTTTTGCAGTCTTTAGAAAACATGCTGGAGGACCACTTGGGGTCGTTTTGGAGCAGACTGAGGTGTGGATCTCCGGTAAGTAGTCCGCTCCTAGTCCGCTCCAAGGTGCAGACTACCTCTGTGAGAGGACGCACTGCCCCATTCTAATTGCCTCGTGCAGAAAGGGCCTATGCATCACCTAGCTACCTTATTTTCTATTTGTAAATTTTAATGTCTCTCAAACTACAACTCACAGATGGGGAACATGCAGCCACAGTGGCGCCCAACACAATTATTTTTTAAAAAAGAAGTTTTTAAAATATTCAGAATGTCCCAATGCTCCCTCATGGCATAAGTTCAGAGAGTTAAAAAAAAGAGAGAGAGACTGAGGTAGCGTATTTCCAATACTGTCCATCTTTTTTTAAAAAAAGAGGGGAGATTTCTGTTATTTCATTCCAAGTAACAGGGGCATGGAAAAATATGAGTGCTTCATTCATTCTCATAATTCATAGGACATCCTTCAAGGAAGAGGCAGCAATATAAATGCTATTCATGCTTCTGACACAGTGGAAGAAGCCAAATTTAAACCTTCCTCTTGGCATCCTGCCTATGAAATGTACAAACTATGCCCCCATCTCTTGTCTCTTTTGCCATGGAAACTCTAACAATGAATTGAACAGCTGTTACTTTATTCATACTACTACAGAAGGGCATTGTGTATGTATTTTAAAAAGTGTCTTTTTTTTTTCCAGTTAAACCCTTGCCAAGACTTGAAAAATCTCCCCCAATCACAACTTGTAGGACCCAATAGGAATCAAGAGGGGTTTTTTTCCCAGATACATTTTTGTCCCCTCCTTGTATGAGCTCAGACAATAGTATACTGGAAATCCTCCCTTCTTCAATTTTTTCCTGTTTGCTGCTTCAGTGATTCTCAATAGGAGACTTATTTCTTCATTCATCTGACACACTGTCACTTATCTGCCTTCTTGCATTCACATGTGTGAACACCTCTCTTATCAGAAATCACAGGCCAGACAGCTCCTGTCAGTGCAAGCCTAGGAAACCGAGTAACAGCAATCATAGGAAAAGATAAACAACAAAGGGCAACATCCTGTTATGCATGCTTAAGTCCTTCTGGAGACATAGGTGGAGCTGATGGAGCTCAGGTTTGCCAGCCAAATGTGGAAAGAGATTGGACTGTTTAAACATCAGTAGAACTGAACAAAGGCCAAAGAGAAACAGGCAGCAAAAAATGAGGTCAGAAAATGAAGATTTTGTGGAGGAATGAAAACAAAACACCTGTCATTTTAGCTTATTCTACAATAAATCTAGTAGTGTTAAGGCTCTTTTCACCCTTTATTTTACACTGAGCACACGGGTAGCCACAAAGCTTGGAGATAACAAATCAATTTATATGTTGTGCTAATAACTTGTTAGTATTTTTCCTTAAATGACGTAATTTACTAGAGTTCCTGATTAACATGGAAATTAATCCTATGCTTTAACAAGCTGAATATCTTTAGAAAGTTAGAATTTGTTAGGCTGATGGATCTTCCTCTGACAGTTTCTGTAAGGCAGGAAGCCCAAAGGAGAACAACAACAGAGACTGCAGGAAAAGCAGCTGATATCAGTGGGGTAGGGACGGGGGGCATCAAAGCCCCCCCCAAACTGCAAACGCCAGGATTCCATAAGACGTTGAAAGTGGAATAATAGCACTAATGATAGTCTAGTGCGGAAATGGTCTTTGTCAAATCCTTCTGACAGCTGCTGATACTTTGCTTCTGACAAAGTTGTAATTCTTTCTGTCAATATTGAACTAAGAAGGTTTCCTTTGAGATAACAAACTGTAGTCAGCTCCCTCCCAAACCTTATTCTGTAGCCAATGCAGAATATTTAGACAGTCTGTATGGACCTTCAGTGGATGCAGAAAATACATCTCCTATTTTCATTCTTACTTTCAAAAGAAGGTACTTTCACTCATGCTGTAAGGGTTTGGGAACATTGTTTTGGAAGTGCTTTCTTAATCAATTTGAAACAGTTAACATTATGCCTTTTCCCAAGTTTTGTACTAGAAATTCTTCAGCTCTGGGAAGTCAGTGGGGGGGATGCCAAACCTCAGATATTACAGGACTAACGGGTTTCCATGTCAAGGGTCGGGAGAATCCCCTCTGAATTTTATCATATCTTGTAAAGAGGCTATTCAAGGAGCTGAACATTTATTTATAATGCCCTTTTCACCAAAGGCCGGAACATCAACATATACAATCAGGAAGAAAGACAATAAAACATAACACCACAACAATACATGGAATGAAATCCCCAAAACCCGACCAGTTGCTACCCATCTCAGCACTTTAAACACAACTCAATGGCTTAAGATGGTGAATCCCCAAATTCAGATCAGCATCTTGCATTCATCCTTTAAAATCTGGAATAAAATCCACAAAGGACTCACCACACCCTTGCCATAGGACGCACAGGTACCATTGCCCCCATTATCCTTGACAATTGACTATGCTGGTTGGGGCCAATGGGAATTGTAATCCAACAACCAGAATATCGTAAGTTCCCTATTATAAGTATACAGAAATGTACATGTGTCCTTCACATGTTGATTATAATACCCGTATCAGGACCAATGAGCATAAAACTTAGTGTGAATTTTTGTGCAAAGCTTTTATTCTACTAGAAGATGTAACAGACTTCATTTTGTTGAGACAGAATAGCAAGAGAGAGAAATTATTTTTGCCGTCAAGCTACTTCTCTTGAAGTCTGAGATGTCTCTAGAAGGCAGGTCTTTGTGTTTATAATGAATGATCCCTTGTCAAATCCTTCTGATGACTGATATGTTCCTTCTGACAAAGTTTTCATCCTTTCTGTCAATATTAAACTAGGAAGGTTTCCCCTGAGATTACAGCAGCTTTCATTGACTCTGTATTGTGATAAGCCATGTGCCCTCCAGTGCTTAACTAACCTGTAACTGCAAAGACTTCCACACAGCATCCAATGCGTTTAGGTAGCTTTGTGGGATTGCTGCAGCATATCAGTTTTGCCAGAAGAATGTTATGACTGGGAGTTACAGACTTCTGAGTTCTTTTTAAAAGCCAGTTTGTTGGAAGAACTTTAGACAGCGGGAAATTGTTTTGTCTGCCTACCTACATCACACCAAGCAGGCCAGAAGGACCAGTAGACTTAACATGGCTTAACAAGTGACAGCAAGCTACCTTATCATTTGCTAGATAAATTCTGGTCTGCATCTTGTATTGGTGAATTAATTCAAGTTCTAGCCTATTAACAGGTATCTGTTATTTTAAAGTTGTTTGATCATCAAAGTTATCAGGTCTGGAAACTGACATAAGACACTGGAGAAGTCTTTCCTATAACTGGAAGGAAATTGTGAGAGAGAACATAAAACCATTCTGTCATGAAATAGACACATGGGAAACACAAGGATAGTTCACTCCTGCTTTATAAAATTACCACAAACTGTTTTGTGGATCTAACAAAACACATCAAAAGCTTTTAATTGACATTATTTCCATAGGGAGTTCTCTGAATCATGTCCTAACATGGAAAACATATACAGTCAGCCTTCTACATTTGCGGGTTTCACTTTGGAGGATTTGATTATTCACGGATTATTTGCTGTCACCTCTGCTGCCTCCCTAGGACATTTTTAACAAGGACTGCAAGCTTTGTGAGACCAAGAAACTGCAAATGAGGCTAGCAGGTCCCTATTAACAATGGTGTGGGGCGGCAGTGGAGGTGGCAGTAAGCCCCACTAGACACCCACTTCTGCCTTGTTAAGAGACTGTGATGCCTCAGAGGAATCCATTGTGGGTTGAATATAGTGATCATACTTTTTTTCTGTGTTAAATATGGTTTGGGATGGCCTAGAGTTATTCACTTTTTTTCACTTTCACGGGGGTCCTGTGCTCCTAACCCTAGCAAATGTGGAGGGATGACTAATTATTTCTATTACGGATGTGCTTTTTGTGTGGCGATTTAACTGTAGACAGTAGGCAGAGGATGAATCATAATCTCAACAACAGAGCTTAGAAAAGTTACTATTCAGACTGCAGCTCCCAGATTCCTCCAGCCAACATAAACATGGCTTCAAGTTTGATTTGCTCTATGACCCATATATTTATCTTTTTGGCAGTTCGTGGTATCTGCCAAACTGTCTTCCAGCACAACATTTCAAATGAGTTAATTTTCTTCCTATCAGCAATCTTTACTGTCCAGCTTTCACAGCCATATATGGAAATCAGAACTACTGAGGTGGCAGAAGCATGATTGTGTGAATACTGGATCCCAACACTGAGGAGTATCTGAACCTCTAAGAGTTAAATAGCATGGACAATTCCTTCTAGTACAATTTATCTTATCATGGCAGAAATGAAGACTTGGATGGCCCCTGGTGACATCCTTATTTTTATGCCAACTCTTATGGATAAAAGGCACTTCCAAGGTCTTGGAGCTGGCAACTGGCATTTACTAGGAAATAAGCATTATAAAGTATTGTTTTGCACACCTGAAATTCAACTTGAAACACAGAGAAAAAAAGAGGAATAAGATTTTCCAAAATGCCTGAGTTGATTGAAGTCCAACTTGCTCTGGAAATGTGACTTCCTTTTTCAAGGGCAAGTATGCTCCTTGAGACTCAGGCACACCTCAATCAAATAGATTCAGATTACCCAGGTGTAAGGAAACAGTGCTTCTGAAATTTGTTGGGACTTTTGAGAATCTATTTTTCTGTTGCATACAGAGCTTTTCTCCTCTCTTTCATCTTAAATAATAACAACCTATAATAAATTACTAATTAAAAATAATTAGTATAAGCAGGATTCTTTTTCATGTAATGACCACATCTGATTAAGTAAATAAAGTGTGCGTAAATTAATAAAACAATCTGCTGTTCATTAGAGTTGGGGACGATAGATGTGGAGAACCTAAAATACATGCTTTGAAGTCATCCACTTTTATTCTCAATTTGCAGTTTTTTTGCAACACTGCCTGCAATTAGCAACCTTAAATGTTTTCTTTAATTATCTTCTTTTCTTACCCCAAGTGTTTCATGCTCATCTAATCACTATCTGCTTTTCGTAGCAGCAGCCACCTTAAACTTTCCATCCATATGACTCCCATTACAAGTTGTACAGCTGGCTTATGATCCATCAACACCTCACCTTCATGAGGTGCTGATGGATCAGAACAACATGTTAACACCTTTTAGGCATTCCACCAGGCACACCAATGATATAAAAATAGACAGTGCACCACCAACTGTGCTAACAAATTCTAATTATAATGGTACCAGCTGTTCGAAACCCAAAGCTCTAATGGCTTTCTGTTGCTATAACTAAAAAGAAAATGACATTAGCATGTGATTTCTCTATTTTTAATGATCATACTAACTTACTGGTTCATTGTCACTTCCCACAGTAGCCCGTACATACTGTATCAATAAAGAAAAAAGTCTCCAGTTGCAAATATTACATATCTTCTTTAGCACTTTTAACATTTATAATGGGGAAACTATATTTTTCTAGGGATGTTTCTATCTGCAGTACTAGTATTTTTAAATATATTCTTTCACATATAGAAGTATTTTTTAAAAAAAAAATTAATACAAAAAGTATCTCTATCATTGCCGTTGGTATAAAAAAGAGCTGTTAGTGTATTCTTCTGAAAATCAGTCTGAAGTACTTCCTTAGGCAAGCACTATACTCATTGTAGCCAATGTGATCTTGTCTGTACCCTCATTTTGCAGAATAAATAAATACTACAAAGACAATCATATTTGATTTTTTTTAAAAAAAAGGTTGTGTGCATAATGACCACATTTCCTATAAAGGTAGTTTTATAAAACCATGCCTAAAAGCCAGAAATCAAAGAACTTTTTAATTGCTTTAAATAAACATGTAAAATTTAACCCTCACTGTTTCTTGGCTGTTAGTATTCTGCACTCTTATTTTGGTCTTTGACTCTTTACCCCTTATCTTTCCAACTTCCTGGGCTCTTTTCATAGTCCCAGTCTGTGCCACAGAACTACTTCTGTTCCAAGTGCTTATGCAGTGTTTCGCTCTTAGCCAAATGGACAACTTTCCATTTGCTCACAAAATGTGGAATGCAATAGCTTTGTTCCTTAAGTGTTCAGACTAAATGTGCATGAGCATTTAATCCCCTCAATTCAACCAGCTGGTGTCAAAGGCCCCGCTATCACATATACAACAGAATACAGATTATAGATCAATTTGAAGACTAGATTTTAAAAGAAGAAAATAAATGAAAGGAATATGGTAAAAACCAACTGTAAATTCTACACATCTCGATTGAAAGAGAAAAGACAACTATTTGGAGGAAGTAAGCTCCAAGCTGCAGGGTGCATCACCACAGAGATCCAAGCTTTCTTAAGACATTTTGGCCTGAAAACTATTAGTCCCAAATAGAATAATCCCATTGTATCCATCTTTGATAAGTGAGTCAACACGAAGGTAAATACCATTGATCAATGGTTTAGCTCTAGTTGAAGGACTAACCAGTTTCAAGCTAATGTATCTAGCGTCCTTTAGCTAAAATAAACATGTGACGAGAGGGAGTGCGATAGGTACCCCCATACACATTCTGCCATCAGTTCTGCTGGTTTCCTTATATGGAGAGCAACCTTCTGAAAATGATAACTTTTTTATGCACAGAAACCTTATAGGTGATTCAGAAGGCTAATTTTCCACCTGACTTGGGTGGAGAACTTCTACACAGGAGAGGAGAGTGGTAAAAGTGGTAGTGGGTAGGAGAGTGAGTATTTTACTCCTACTCCTACTCCTACTCATGTGTTTATTTTATCTTGATGTATAGCACCCAAATAAGAGCCCAGTTGTCCAGAGAATGGCTGGCACCTGAATACCAATAGCCTTCAGAATAAACATGCCTCTCCGTACTGCAAGAAGTGGAATCTAATGCTAGAGTCTAGTAAAAAGATATTTTACTTCTATCACTTAGGTTCTGTGGGTAGAATCTGTACTCAAGTAAGAATTTGAAAACCACCTACAACTGTCTCACACAGGACTAGACAGAATAGGCAGGTCCCACTGAGATTAGTGAAACATATTCTAGAAGAAATTTGCATCAGATTCAAATGTTAATTAATTACACTTTCCTGATGAATCTTCACTCTGAAATTAATACAGTTCCCATCTCTAGTCCTGTTCAAATACCTATCAAAAAACTACTGATATGAACATCTGAGCAGAGCCAGGGCCACATCAAGGCCTTTTTCACACTTACTGTTCCCAGTGGCATCCTGTGGGGATCCCAGCACCAACTCTTCCAGGAGAGGAGTGTGACAGGAGAGCTCCCCTCTGTACTGACTGCCTTGCAATACAGCCAGGTACTGTCCCAGGCTGCACTGGAGCAGGAAGCACAGCCATTCAGCTTCCAGACCCTCCACACACTGGGTAAGTGTAGGATGGCAGAACAATCACAGGTCATTGACAAGGAAAAACCGTCAACGATTTACTCCGTGATTGCACCACCTAGGGACAGGAGAAGGGTGGGACCACAATGATATCATGCAGAACTCTCTTCCCAGTCCCATCCTTATTCCATCCCTATGGCGGATTGAGAGGCTGGAGTGGAAAGGGCCCAAATAGCCTTACCCTGAGATCATATACATCAGATAGTCTCTTCCTCCCCCTTCCCTTATATTTGTGTGTGCAGTGAAAATATCAGTGCACCTGAGAGCTTAGAGAAGTTGTTTTTCGGAAGATCTGGTACACTTGTATCCCCTTAAGTTTCTGTGTGAGCTTAGAACCCTAATAGCAGAGGGTCCTAGCTGGTGCGAAGCACCCATGTATATGGACATCAGTAAGTTGAATAGTGTGATGTTTACAACACAAGGGAGGGTGCTACTTGGTATAGGCCCTTTTTTGCATGGTATTTCTCATGCAAAAGGGCCTCTGGAGCTTCTCACAATTGTGAGGAGCATTTCAGACGATGTTCTCACAATCGCGTGATGCTGCCAGGGCCAGCAGGCACTGATCACGCACTATATCGTTTTCAGCTTTTAGCCAAAAATGGTGCATGATCGCGCATTGGTCCAGGACCCCACACGCACTTACCATACATGTGGAGCTTCTGGAGCCATGGCCCTCGTGCTTCCTCCCCCAGCGCAGCCTGGGAAAATACCTGGCTGCGCTGCGGAAGGAAGAAGCGGAGCCCTCATGGTGACTGCCAGCCAGCAGGCAACTCCTGTAGAGCAAAAGCAGCAGGGACGCGAGAGCCTCATAGAAGAGGCTGCTCACGTGATCCCTGTGCGACTGCACCGGACACAGGTAAGTTGTTGAAAGGGCCATAGTCTTCTCCTTGCTCATGTGGTAGAGTAAGTGGCTTCCTGTATGTGATTAGTAGGATTCACTGGGAGAATGGGACATTCATGTTGGGGGCATTCATTTCACAGCCACTAAATGTAGGATCCTGGACATCATTTTCAAATGTAAGCAGAGCTTACATTTGGGATTGGCTGAGGAATGAAAGTCTGGTGAAAGACTGGAGATGAATTGTGATTATATTGGGCTTTTATATGAACTCAATTGATGCAGATGCCTTAAAAGCCAAACTTTTGGATATGATTAAGAACAATGCAGGAACCAATTTATATAGGCCAAGGACAATTTTTCAGGCCAGGAACAAATAGACAGTTGATGACCACATGTTTTAGACTCCAGCTACAGCTCAGTGACCTGGTTGTCTATATGTAAGATATATCTTCTAATCTTCAAGTGGGGGTTGAGAAACTCCTCCAGAAAGAGGAATATTGTGTTATGTGAATGGGAGCATCCTCACAATCCATTGGAACTAAACCAACATCAAATGAAATTCATGTGTGAACTAGCTTTTGCACAGCCACCACCTCTAAAATATCAGATTTCCTTTCAGGTAACCTCAGAAAATAAGAAAGGAGAAGAGCCCAGGAAGGTATATGCCCTGTATTCATCACTGGAGTACAGCTGAGGAAAGAACCATTCAAAGAAAGGTAGAGCAGCTGTGTTACCTGGAAGCTTAATACTCTGACTCAATGACTGTATAATTGCTTTCCCCATGATATAGTACAAACATTAAAATGTTTGGCTGCATTTCAGGAAGTTATACTAGAGAGCAGCTTCTCCAGTGCATTGATTATAACTATTCCCTGCTTCTTTTTCCATTTTCTTCTGGCTCAAGGAGATGCTCTGTTGTGGAGATTTCATCTGCTCCAGCTGCTTATTCCCTCACCAGGTGACTTGTTGTAATTCTATGTTTGTAACATCACAATTGGCTGCTACAAGAACCATTAGGGGTTTAGAGAATTGAGAATCAAGGGCCTTGTTCCTGCTGGGTGCAGGTGTGGAGTGCTTCATATATAAGCTCAAGGTAGAAAGAGATGAGGTCATGGAAACATGACCTCCATTGATGAAAATTCAGGGTGAGCTAGCCAGAAAACAATTTCAAAAGCATAGGACACCAAGTGGAACAGAATGGGGCAGGAATAGGAGAATCTTCTGACAGTGATGTCCTGGGCAAGATTATTCAGAATTAAATTTCACTGTACGCACTAGGGTTTATTTTCAGGTTAGTGTGTTCCAGTTTTTGAGCCTGAAAATTATAAAATGAAAAGTGTTTGAGGTACAACAATAAAATATTAACAATTACCAGTGATGTATTTAAGTCTTTTACCTCAAGTCTCAAGTCATGTCTCAAGTTCACGTTCATACTTTCAAGTCAAGTAAATGTGGGAGTCAATTTTAACAGAAAAAAAAAGAAGTTATGGTGGGGTGTATGACAGGGATCAGCGGGCTTACAAGGGTCTGCAGCTTTGGAAGTGGAGAATAGGATCCTTCTTACTCCTCATTTCCCAAGCTGGAGGCTTTGTGTCAATGGGCATAAAAGAATCTGCAGTTTTGAAAGTGGGAAAGAGGTTCCTTCTTACTCCCTATTACTGAAGCCTCAAAAGCTTTAGAAGAAAGAATCCTTTCTCCTCAAGCCTGTTACTTAAAACATTCATGATTCCCCTCTGAACAATACACCCTGCATTCTGGGATGGGTCTTGCCTTCTTCTGTTTGGAAAAGTTTTGGAAGGCTCTTCCGATATGTAATGAGGACAGGCTTCTGAGCAGATCTCAACCCTGCCTCAAGCCCATTGCCTAACACGTTTGCTGTTCCCCTTCAAGAAATGTACCCATGCTTTGGGCTTGAGACAGACCATCATATGACCAGTAGGCAAAAAGAGATGGAAATGATGTTCAAAGTCATGAAGTTTCTGGATGAATGTTTTATGTTACCAAACTAAAGTCAGCAAGTCTGTCACTAAAAATATACAAGTCACAAGTCAAGTCAAGTCAGTGCATCATTTATTGCTGAGCTGTGTCCAAGTTGAGTCACTGAAGTGACTTAAGTGTGACTTGAATCCAAGTCAATTGTCTCGAGTCTACATCACTGACAGTTACAACTCTTTTTCAAAGAGGTATCACAGTCTACGTTTGTGTATACCCGCCTATGATCTGGTTGTTAGGTACATGGGAAGTTGTGCTCATGTCAGATAGGCATGAATGAGGACCAGGTGGGGGAACAGTTAAGTTGTGCTACCACCATCAAATTAGGAGAAGGGAAAGAAGGGACTGCCTTATCCAGATAAATTTTGGGTCTGCTGCAGGATGACCCCTATCATTAGATGCTGTGAGGCAAATGCCTCAGACAGCAGCTGTTGGGGAAAGTAGTGATAGCCTCCAAGTCACTTCTTCTGAACTATTCAGGGCATTCTTCTTTCTTGGAGGACAGAGTCACACCATCTGTCCTGTGCTCCCTAAAAGAGCTGCTGTAGAATGGACTCACTAGCCTCATCATGGCTAATCCACTAACCACCCTTGCACATGACCCTATCCCACTGCATGTTATGATTCACCTACCACCCCACTAGGTTTCTAAATATGTAAGAGAGAGGAGTGCTATCCTTTGTTTTGAACAGAAAAAGATTTTCTTCCAGCTCTGGAGCAGCGTGGTATCTTCCTGTTTGCCTGTGGCTATTCCTAACAGATTTAGGCTCCTGGCATAGTCTTTTTCCTCATTGACTTTCTGATAGCTTGAAACATCTTGCCCCAGCTTCCTGGGCCTGAGTCATGATACGAAAGCTACCAGGGTTGGAGGGTTTTTTGCAAAAAAAAAAGTGGGTTATAAACTTGATAAACAACAAATTGATAAATGCAGTCTAGTCAAAACCAGCTTTCACATATGCAGGTGATGGCAAGGAAAGCCTAACTTCCTCCAGAATGCTTCTTGAGGTCCATGAATATGTCTAACTTTTAAAACCCATCTAAGACAGCGGTAGGAGTATAACTCTCCAGGATTACCCAGCCTAAGGCTAGAGCATCTTGGAAGTTGCACTTAAAAAAAAAAACTGTTTCTGAGCACTGCGTGGTTGCCATGTGAATTCTACATTTTAAGGATATGCTGTGTGAAGAAGTGCTTTCTTTTGTTCGTCCTGTTTTTGTCACCATTCAGGTTCACTTGATTATTATTGGAGAGACAAAAAGAGCTGAGCCATCTGCATCTTCACAAAATGGGGAAAAAAACTATTCCTTGTTTGTTTATGTTTTAAATCTTGGAATAAGAGGAATCAGGGATATGAAAGTATTCTCAATTCTAATGGAATAGCTGGAAACAATTACAGCCAATATCATGAAAAAACAGAATGGAGGGGGCAGGGGACTTGAGCCACCCCTAAACCTATGCTGGGAAGGACTGAGCCCCTCCACTAAAAATAATGAGGGACCAAAGATGGGGACCACCAGGACTGCAGGGTATTTCAGTCTCCTGAGGAACAACCAAACAGAAGCACTGTAGTTTGTGGCCAACTTTGCATTCAGTTAATAGGGTTGTATATGTTTTCCTCCTTCTTTGATCTATTATTTTTATATTTTTGACAACTTTATAATATTTAGTTATTGTCTTCATGCTGGTCACAATGTTAACTACTTTACTGGGTGGTACTGTGAAACTCATGGGGTCACCATAAGTTGACAGGTCACTTGAAGGCACACACACACACACACACGCACGCACGCGCACACACGCACGCACACACACACACATGCTATTAGAGGCATACTTCAGTCAACAAAGCCTCTGACAAAGAGGCACTTTTTTACAATATGTTTTTATGAACTGCCCAATAACCCTTTTTCCTCTGTCTCTGGCCCTTTCTGCACAAGGGAGATACATCGCTGTGGTGTCATTGTGTCTCGAATACATCTGCACATCAAACCAGTTTGATGTCATTCTGTCGTAGTTCATTCTGCATGTGTTTAGCTTTTTTTTTAATTAATTTTTATTGTGATTACATAGTATAAAACAACATTTCTCATTGTACATTTTACCAAACTATTACCGCTATCTTCCACTCCTCTCTGGATTTCAATAGTGTTATTTCATTGACATATCAACATTATGCATCGCATTGCATTTGTTAACATACAAGATAGATCCTGCTCTTCGACCCTACTTTACATGTTCCATGATATTCCACTGATTTTTACTTCTAACTACTCATGCTACCATGAATTAAGAATTATTACCTGTCAGCACCCTACCCATTTCCAGAACAATTTGCCATTCTGTGTTAATGTCAGCATCTGACTTTCCTTTTAATCTCTGAGAGACCATATCTGCATTCCGATTTTCAATAAAAGTTGCCCACCATTGCTCTATTGTAGGTATCTGCTCAGTTTTCCATAGCCTTGCATATTCAATACGGGCTGTCGTAATCATATACAGCATTATTCGCCAATATTTCTTTGCAACAGTTCCATCTAACACATGTGTCATATTTAATAAGTACAGTTCAGGTTTCTTATCAATTTAACCCTCAATATTTTACATATATTATGTACATCATTCCAATATTTTTTAGCCTTAGGACATGACCACCACGTATGAAATAGTGTTCCAACATTCTCCTGACACTTCCAACACTGATCTGTTCCCGTATTATATATCTTCTTTAATTTTTCTGGTGTCATGTACCATCTATGAAAAAGCTTATAATAGTTCTCTTTTAGGTTCTGAGCTGCAGTAAATTTTTGTGTCCGTTGCCAGCTCTGTTCCCAGTGCTCTAATTGAATTGGATGTCCGAGATTTTGAGCCCACAATATCATTGCTGATTTGACTGTCTCATCTTCTCTTTCTTGATTTAAAATCTCCTGGTATACATGTGATAGTAAATGAGGCGGGTTTTCCCGCAGTAACTTCAACATTCTTCCTTGCTCTTTTTGTTCTGTTCCATAAGTTTTCACATCCATCTGGAATCTCTCAGTTAACTGTCTGTAAGGGAACCAGTTTAACTTTATTCCTTCTGATTCCAATTTTTCTCTTGATTTCATCTTAAAAAGATTCAGATTTGTCGTTTCTAATATGTCATCATAACACAGCCACTTATCTGAATCAGACCATCTTCCAAAGAAGGCTTCTTGAGGGGAGACCCATGTAGGTAGTTGCCTAATGTTCTTATTCTTGTAGTCAGTCCATATTTTAAGTAGTGATTTTCTTACAAAATGATGAACAAAGTCTTTGTCAACCGCAGCTTTCCCATAGAACATATAGGCATGCCAACCCATCCTTCAATCAGCAACCTCTAATGTCAGCATTCTCGTATTTTGAAGATTCATCCAGTCTTTTATCCATGTAAATGCCGCTGCCTTGAAATATATCTGTAAATCCGGTAGACCCAACCCTCCTCTTCTTATTGAGTCTGTCATGATATTCCATTTTATTCTTGGTTTTTTCCCTTGCCATATACATTTAGTTAAATCTCTCTTCCATTGTATAAAAGGCTTAGTATTTGTAATAATAGGAAGATTTTGGAAAAGGTAATTCATCTTTGGAAGTATGTTCATTTTTATGACTGCCACTCTTCCCATCAAAGATAGTCGCATTCTAGTCCATTTCTCCAAATCCTTGATTATCTCTTTCCATTTTTTTTCATAATTATTCTGAAATAGTTCATTATTTCTTTTTGTAATCCAGACACCCAGATATTTTGCTTTTTGACCTTTATTAAAACCTGTTAAATGCTCAAGTTCCTTCCCTTCTTTCTCCCTCATGTTTTTTGTTATAAGCACTGTTTTTTCCTTGTTTTTCTTGAATCCAGAAAATTCTCCATATTCTTGAACAATATCCATTAACCTTTGGATACTGCTAAGAGGATCATCCAGAAACAAAATGAAATCATCTGCAAATGCTTTAAGTTTGTACTGATATTTCTTTGCCTGAAGTCCTCTTATTGCTTTATCTTCCCTTATGGCATTATTAAGTATTTCCAATGTCATAATAAATAACAGCGGAGATAGGGGACAACCTTGTCTTGTTCCCTTATGCAATTCAATCTGTTTTGTTCTCTCTCCATTAATAATCAATCGTGCCCATTGTTGACTGTATATTGCTTCAGTCCAAGAGATAAATTTGTCTCCGGCTTGCGCCTGTTTAATGACCGTCTTCAAGAATGACCAATTAATCATATCAAAGGCCTTTTCTGCCACAAATATCTCTGCCAATTTTCTTTCATTATGTTTCTCATAATACTCAATTATATTTAGCACTGTCCTAGTATTGTCTCGCATCATTCTCTTTGGTAAGAAGCCATTCTGGTCCTCATGTATATTTTCTTGAAGAACCTTTTTAAGTCTTTCAGCCAGAATTGCAGCAAAGTGTTTAGCTTTTAAAACAGTTCACATCATTGTGAAACCAGTGTAATGTAAAAACAGAAAAACTCCAAAGCAAATCAGCCAAAACGGTTCACAGCGATTTTTCCTACATGTGGAAGCACTACATCGATTCACACCACAGAGGTGGGCATTAAATTGACCAATCAGCAGTGGCAGAGTGGACCAAGGGAGGGGAATAAGAGATCCAGGGGAATTGACATGCAGAAGCTACAAATGATTTTCTCTGCTTCTCTTTGATAGAAACTGGAGGACATTGGAGTAAAAAACACCACTTACAAAACGCAGTGAAACGCTCCTCCACTCTAGTGCGGAAAGGGCCGTTGTTTAGCTGGAAATTTTTAGTAGCACTGGCATTAGGACAGTAGTGAAGGAGAACTGGAGAAACACAGACTTGCAGCTTCAGGCTGCAGAAGTATATCTGCAGTAAAGTTGAGCTGGGAAAGAATGAGATTCTGCTCTAGCTGATCCAACTATAGCTGTGCGTGCCTGCCTACAACAGGCAAGGCAAACAGCAGCTGCCTCCCTAATGGAGCATGCATAAACATCAAAACAGGCAGGAAAGGGGGTGAGCAGATAAATCTATCCCATCAGCAACCCCAGCGGGTTCAGGGGCATAGATCTGTAGGTCTGGCCACCAAAATGGAAGACATAAGGAGAAGAGAGGCAGGTGAAAGAAAGTCATCCCTGGATGCATTTTGGAAGAAGCCTTCTAGTGGTCTCTGGAAGATTCAAACTGCATTTATTTACTTATCCAAGGCTTATCTGACCTGTTTGTCTCATTTCGTATATGTATGATGTTAGTTTTGAATAAAAAAAAGTTTGCTGAAAACATGTAGAATTGCTCTTCTTTCTTTTTTTTTTTTTTTTGTCATGTAGGAACTTTCCATTTCCATTCATTTCCTTTTCTTCTTGCCCCTGGGACCAAATGGTCTGTTAAAGAAGTAACACCCGAGGACACAACTACTTCTTTCAATACAGGTATACCTGTATTGTTACAGGGTCCCTGCACATTATTATTTAAGACTGAACAACAGATCCAAACTACCTTATGTTTGAAATTGTGAGTATGCTGTGCTCCTTTCCTTATGAGACAAAGGAGGATTGCTAGTTCCTGAGATGCACAAGGAGTAAGGGAAAGAGCAGTTCTCTGCCACAGCTGAGAAACCATATCATTGCTCTGGGAGTTTCTGATATGTTCTCATTCCTGGTCAGAGGCTAACGGGCAAGCTGTGTTGACAAATGACCTCTCTTCTGTTTCCAAATCTTTTTCCTCTTTCTTATTTTTCCCTGAAGACTTTTCTCAGCCCCACTCTCAGGGTTCATTGGCTGCTGTGTCTTAATGAGAGAGAAGGAAGAAGAAATCTACAAAACAGAAGATGCAAGAATAAGGGGGGAGGGGAGAGAGGTTTGCTTCCAATATAGAGACCTCCTAGTGCTAGCAGCCACAATCCATAGTACAGAAAGCGATTCTGTCTCTACCTTTTGATTGAGATCTTATGGTATTCAAAAAGATACATGAAGCAGTGGGTAAACAAGGAAATGTAGCAAAAGGCAAACTACAACATCAAATGGGAGGAGAAGGCAGATAAGCCAATAAAAACCTTGTCTGAAAACCTTTAGGGGTGCCAAAGGCTGGTGGGCAAAAGACCTGTATTGGTCTCCTGGTTAAGAAAAGAACAGTAAATGATAGCATATGAGAGTCAACATAAAGAAACTGTAGGAGACAGGGATTGTAAGAAATCAGCAAGTGACTCTTCTGGTAAGGAAGCTGTGGGTACAAAGGGAGATTGTTCCCTCTGCCCACTAAACACTGTTTGTTGTGCTTAACAAACAAAGGAAAGGGCATTCTGTTATGGGTATACACACGTACAAGTTTCCCCCTACTCATCTGGATTTCTATTAGCTGCCTCTGTAGATTTTGATTTTCCCTTTCTTCTCAACTCCATCTCCAACCCCATTGCTGAAAAGTCTCTGAAACTGCCCCACACTGCCCTTCCATATTTCATGGTGAGTAGGCAGGATCACAGAAACATTTGCCAATGTTCCCATAGCTAGACACAAAATCATGACATCAGTATTGCTCATTGTGCAACTCGCTGTGGGGAAATACCAAACAGTTCAATCTTGCCTGCTTGCTGTGAAACATAAAATGGCTATGCAAGGGTTGCTTCAGGGGATTTCCAGTAAGTTGGGTGGAGAAGGCATATGTTCAGTGTAGCATAGGTCCGCTTGCAGATATTTACACTACACTAAGGGAAAGATGGATTGAGGCCACAGTGTGTAAATCAGGACTCTATGTCACCCATATAACTTGGAATGCCAGATGATTCTATTATCGGACATGATTTTAAATTAAAATTGAGTTCAGAACTTTTAGCTGAGCCTTATTAAAAATCCTGTTCTATTCTAAATTGCTGCTCAATTTATTTTGTGAGGCCAGAGATATGGCTACATAGTAAAAATTGGAAAGTGAGAAAGAGAGGAAGGGTGGTAGTGGTGGTGGTGATATTCATCTAGTCACAGTATTGCTTTTTGTCATACCACACAGCCCTGGTGAATGTTCATAAGAATCAGATGGCTGTCAGCCTCTTGCATTTGTTACATTTCATATGGCCAACAGGCATTTCTAGCAAACCTACTAAGATTCATTGCTATGCATTAGAAAGTAAATCATATTTACATTTGGTTGATGTACAGGTATATTTTTTTAAATAACAGATTGTCATTTCCTTTCCTAGTACATCTAGAAACTGGAAACACATATGGAAAAAATGTCTGGACATTTCTCAGTGTGTGTGGTATCATATTAGATCATGATGAGGGCATTTTAAAGTGCACTTTCCTCAACTCATTTATTGTTCCAGTGTCTCCTTTAAAACCTCTCCTCCTCTACTCTCCTGAACATTTATATAAAATAAAAGTCATTTGTTGTATAAAGCACTGTGTTTCAGCTGACTGAAATCTAAACCTAGCTTGCAAAAGACCTCACTCAATTGGTCTGTCTCTTGGGCTGTCTCTCTATTGTTATAACTTTAAATGCTCTTTGCAGAAGAATTATATAAAGTTCTTATGAAAAAAGAATTGAAAACCCACAAAACTATGATACCTTTTGTGACAGGCTCTTATTTCTTACTAGATTGGTTTTGCAGTTCCAGCCTAATAAGGTACTATCACTTAGCCCTTACTACACTCTTTAAACACCACCTTTGTGTCAAAGGGCTAGGGTGTTAAGTGTTTCCTCAGAACCAAATAGTTTATTTATGGTAGCATGTTCTTCTTAATTACCAGTGACTTTAGACAACTCAGTGGTTATAAAATAAACTGCATCCTTTATCGTAGTAACATTAGACAAAAAAAGTGTCTTGTTAAGGTTCAGTTAAAGTACCATGTTGTTGCATTAACCAATTCAAACTTCTGACAGTCTGTGCCAATAACCCCCAGCCTTAGACACCAGTTCTCTATGTCTTTTCTTCAGCTGCTTAAACACAACCCATCCACCCTCTCTGGCCAAGATCTCATTGAAGGCTCTCTTCCAAACAGTATCTCTGCCTTGTATATAATTTCTCTCATCCATAAGCCCCTCCCACACACCAGGTTTCACTTTTAAGGTATTACTCCTGTGCCTCGTAACCTACTATCAAGTTGCACTTGCATCCAAATAGCTGACTCACAAAGTAACTTCATAACACCTTTATTGGGGCAACTAAAATGCATAGGATATATCATGCAAGCTCTCAAACCTTCACTGGCTTCTTTGTCAGGCAAAGATGTAGAATTCTCAGCCAGACAACTCTAGTGCCAGACTAGACTGCAAACTCCAGGATTTCATGGGTTGTAGTTGTAACAGTTAAAGCTGCATCATAGTGCTATAATTGTGTCATTTAAAAGGGCGTATGATGAAAGAGTGATCAATCAATGAAATTTACGGAGGAGGGGTAGCATATCTGGTTGTTGCTTCAAAGAGCCTGGTGTAGCTGAATTCCCCTTCCCATGTCCTATGCAATTGTCCCCTGATGAAAATATGTGTGAGTGTGTATACATGTATGTATGAATGTGCGTGTATGATTTTTTTATTTGATAAATCTTGTGGGTTCCACTGTCATAATGAACCTAGAACACTTTACTTTTTGTAATTTATTTTTTATTTGTTCAAGTTATATTCTTTTTATGTTCTGGTGTTGCTTAGATCTTCTTTGACTATCACGAATCACTGTCTGTCATCAAGGAAAATATTTCTGGAGAGGGGATACATTTTTTTTTTCCCTTTCTGACTGTGGGTTTCTTTTTCTTGTGTTTTTATTTTATACGCTAAAGCAAGGGACAAACAAGTAGGCATTTTAATAAATACAGTGATCAGTTAATACTATCCTCTATTTCCTCCATTAGCTTTGGAGAAAGATTCGTAACTTAAACAATTGTCTTTATAGACAGTCGTAATGCTTTCATAAAACATCTGTTTGTCCATGGTACTCTCTGTAATAAAGTTTCCTGGAATGAAATTCAATCAATACGTATATTACATGGTTGTTGTTTTTTTGTATGACACTGTTATATCCACAAAATTAAGCCAGTGACTACATTTTCCTTCCAAATTCTGCTGTAATTATTTCAGTACCATTGAAAATGGGAGGCTATCTAATAAAATATTTTTATATTTTTGTATTGCACATCAGCAAAGGCTGGTTTGTATTTAAGACCTGAAGTACAAGTGCTCATATTACTGAAATCAGCAAACATTGTCTAGATATCAACCATTCCCTGTAGGAAAGCCTGCAACAGGATATTATAGCAATATTATTTCACTTTGGCTGAGCCTTATGTAAAATGTCAATGCGTATAGAGTTCCCATAATTCAGGATGTAATTTATTAAATGCTTTCTGACAGTTCACTACGACATTCCAAAATCTTAATCATTGCTGGTCAATAGATATATATACTTTTAAAAGACCGTAACCATTATCTGCAGATTTCAGTCCCACAGATTTCAGTGGGTGTATTAAGACAGGAGTGGAAGTTCTGTAGTTCTCCAGATATTGTTAGACTGCAACTCTCACCAATTTTAGCCAACATAACCAATAATGTGTAGCACCAGGAGCTCCAGTTCAACAACATTTGAAGGGTCACGCAATTGCCACTGCAAAACTATGATTCAATCAGAACCTAATCCATCATCTTGGAAATATATCCTTAGTTTTTATATCACCCTGTGTTACTGGTGTCTTTCAGAGAGAGAGAAAGAGACGGAGCCAGCATAGAGTAGTTTGGCTGTTTGAGTGTCAGACTGGGAGTCTGGGAGATCAGGGTTCAAATTCCCACTCGGCCATAGAAGTCCAAGGGGTAACCTCAGCCAAGTCATACTCTCTTAGCTTCAGAGGAAGGCAACCCTTACTGAACAAATCTTGCCAATCAAACTGCATGATAGGTTTGCTTTAGGGATGCCATCAGTCAGAAATGACTTGAATGCACACAACAATACTGTGTATAATTTACAGATAGGAAAAATGCCTTATTTGGATGAGCTTTAAATTCACAGACTGTGCAAGCTTTCAGGTTCTCTGGAAATCTGCATCTGGATAGATGTTTCAAAAAAACATAGGGAAGGGAGGAAATACAGAAAAGAGAAAGGGTCTCAGAAAAGAGAAAAAAAAGAGATGTTTTAAGCCATCAGAGCCTGCAGTTAAAAATCAGGGGTGTGTGAGTTACAGGTATCGCATGATCTCCAGCAAAGCCTTATGGGACAAAGGAGATACTGTGGTTTCCCTTCTCTACAGCATAGTTCCTGTCCAATAGGCACTGGGTGTTTTTTGAACTCACAGCTAGCTTCTATTTTTCTACAAGAGAGGTGGTACTCTTCTAAAATTTTCTTTATAACTTTACTGACTACTCTTAGCAGTATGTACAGATGCAACCCATCTGTATTCCTTACATTAAAATAATTTAAGAGCATTCCCTCTGCTGTTTTATGTTTTTCATTTTGTAACCAAAGCACTTGCCAAGACTGTGCATTCTTTTTGATTAGATTTGATCGTTCTGGCTTGCTACTCTTTCTACAAAGCCTCTATAAGACAAAATTCTGGAACTCCACCAGTGCTAAAGTGTGCTAGCAGGAAGAGTGGAATTTATCATAAATTATGCTGTGGTGTTTGCCTTGACTACATGTTATATAGCAATTGTTTTCCCCCAGACCTTTGCTAGCAGATAGTTGTCCCTTTCCACAGAGTAGAGGAAAGAGAGGCATCTAAAATAAAAAAGAAAAAGAAAAAGAAATCAAGAGTGAGAAAAAGAAACCAACAACTTGGAAAAGGAAAACAACTGTCTACGGCACTTACTAGCAGCAAATCAAAAAGCTCACCGACAACAGTACTTCTACACCAGTATAACTCGACATTAGACTTTTGCTTCATGGAAGCCATCTCCATGTGCCATGGGGGGGGGGGGGCGATTCAGTTAAATTAGCTTGCCTGAACAAAAGGCACTTACCTTCTATTATTAAGTGGTTTGCATGCTGTGACTGTATAGTTAGGTTAGAAATTAAAGCCCTGAAAAGTAGGCAACTAGCAACTGCAACTAATCCTAAAAGATCATAACTAGGTTCTTCCAGAATGGTCTAAAAAAATGTGACTTCTCACAATATACCTCTGTGGGCTTTGCGAGGGTTTGGTGATGGTTGTTACTCTCCATTCGCTTGTTCCATTTGTTTTGGAGGAGCTGTCCGTAGCACTTTCTTGTATTGATGCCACGTTCTTCCAAGGGTTGTTTTTGTTTTGTTTTGTTTTAATTGGGGTACAGTTTGCTGACAAGTCTTATAATTCGAAGGGCAAATTGTCTGATTTTTTAAAACTTTATTTATAGTGCAAAAGTGTCATTTCATTAATCTGCTGATGCACTATAACTCTAAAAAAAGAGAGGCAGAGGTTGAGAGAGAGAGAGAGGAGCAAAGGATACTACAGTTCTTCCTCCACATTCACGGGTTTCACTTTCGCTAATTTGATTATTTGCAGGATACCTGCTTGCCCTCCTATTCTCTCCCTCCCACCCCATTCCCACCCACTTGCTTCTCCCATTCTCCCTGCCACTGGGGCAGGCTCGCCCTGCGCGGGTGGCAGGAAGGTCTGGGGAGGGTAACTGCCAGTTCCCCGTGCTCCTCCCGCGGTGCGGGCGTGCCTGCATGGTCGCAGGAAGGTCCTGGGAGGGCGATCGCCAATTCCCCGCGCTCCTCCAGCTGCTGCTGCAGGTGCGGGATGCTCCCACATGGGTGGCAGGAAGGTCCAGGGAAGGCCATCGCCAGTTCCCTGTGTTCCTCCTGCCGCCACCACTGCGGCAGGAAGGTGCAGGGAAGGCGACCACTTGTTCCCTGCCTCCCTGTCCCCTGCCTGGGTGGGTGCACTGGCCAGGCAGAAGCCTGCAGGGAGGGCGTCCTATTTGCAATTATTTGACATTCATGAGGGATCTGTGTCCCTATCCCTCATGAATGTAGAGGGCCTACTGTATTTTGTTCTGGTATACCTCCAAACAAAAAGGAAACTCACTCAGAGGTGGGAATAAAATGTTACCACTGGTACTGGGAACTGCCAGAAAACGGCTGGGAACAACAGAAACGTCGTTTGGATATTTTTTTAAAAAAAACCTGAGAATTATAGCAACAAATACTACTGTTACCCTGATTTCCAGGGTCTCCTGAGGGACACCTTAATGTGCTCCATGTGATAGGGAATGGAAACTAGCCAGAGCAAGAGCAAGAGCAATGTGAGAGGCAGGGTAACCTAGTGGGGTCTTTTTACCCAGTTTTTACGGGGTCAGACCAAGCCAAAAAACAAAGAAAGATGTCTTAATAAATGATTTTATTGAATGAAAGACTCACGCACCAATGCAATCACTCACACACTCACTCAAGACCTATTAAGAAGCAAAAGAGAGGAGACTGGGTAGGGGAAATTTTGAAGGGATTGTAACTGGGGTAATACTGCACCTTTTTGTGAAGTCCTTGAGCCGAGAAAAAGAGTGAAGAAGTGGAGCTCAGCACAGAGAGGGCTGAGGGAATTACTCGACTGGCAGAGAAACGGTCTGCTGGTATGACCAGAAGTGATCCAAAGAAACACTCAAAAACTGGGACTATTTGTAGGGGAAGAAGTTCCTGGAGGGCTAATCCTTTCCTGGGGAGAACAATGGATGTTGCAACAGAGAAGAAGCTCCACAATGGCAACTCCTTTTTCATGATGGGATTGCAAGGTGTTGCCAAAGTTTCACGATCTTCCGCTGCATTGAGTTGTGGTGTGAATTTATGTAGATGGTCCTTGCCTGATATGATTTTACTGCTATCAGTGCTCAACTTGGGGAAAACACACTAATCCCCTCAAGTTGGCTTCTTAGAGGCTGAGGACCCTTTGTCTATGGTGGGTTTGCACAGCTTGAGGTCTCCTGGGGCTACGTGATGAGGGATTGTACTGGCCTGACCTGGTTTTCGATCATTCGACCGTTGCTGCCTACGTGTTCATCCAGGTGACCTCTCAGGCATGTTGAATCATATTTAATATCAAAAATTGTATACCCCGGGACAGGGTTTACCAGTGAGGTAACACTACATGTATCCCCTGACACATTTGCCCCATCTGGAGGACTGCCTTTTCATCATACCTAAAATTAGTTCCTTTTTGTGTGTTCGGTGTCCATTATCACAGCCACGACACTAAAAATTCACTATTCCTTCATGGGTACATGACCCTGGAAGCATCTTCCCAGTTCCCACACCCCAGAAAATTCTGTGGTATTTCTAGACCATATAAAAGCACTTAGCATTCTTGAACTCAAGTAAGGCATTTCTGCTTGTGCAAATCCCATGATACCAGAAGATATTATTTTAAAGGAAACATGACAGAGTTGTAGAGCCATAGCTATACATGAATAGAAAGGCAGGCAAGAAGATATGAAAGAAGATCTGCTGTGGAATCAGGGGCACATTTTAAACAGCCAACTTGGGGTGATGATGCCACCAGGGCTGGACTGCTGGAAGCTGGTTCAGAGGCATTCAGTTTGGAGGGGCTCACCAATAACAGTGCTAGCAGTGGCAACAACACAGCATGATACACATAACTATAACTGGTGATATTTGATTATAAGGGTGCCTTATGATAGGAATGCCATAAGTTAGAGTTGACTTGAAGGCATATAACCACAAGCCCAGGTGTATAGCATCTTTTCACAAACCCGTTCCCTCCAGATATGCTGGACTACAACCCCCATCATCTCCAGTCATCATTGGTCATGGTTGCTGGGGATGGTAGTTGTAATATAACACACCCGAAGATTATCAGGTAGGGAAAGGCTGATATATACCTAAAAGTAAAAGCGGATAGAGTACTTCAAGGTCAGAGATTCCAATCTATTACTGGCTTTGCTTACTGATGAATGAATTATTAAAGGACTTCTAGTGTGCAGGATTGGAGCTTCAATGTACTTTTGCCTGGCTTTAGTACTGACTAAAAGAGTATTCATTCCACTGCATGAATTTCTGATATGGTTAACTACAGAAAGACAGTGACCATGACTCCTTTATTTCCCTACCGTTTAGTGACTCACCATCTTTCTTTGGATACATCCTCAGCACCCACCCCAACTTTAAATATATCTTGGCTCTATATCAAATGAAATATAACCTTTATTTTTAAAAATTATCTGAGGTTAATACATTCTGCATTGCATGCCAATAGAACTATTATTTTGCTCCTGAACTAAGGGCTGTTTTCACAAAAAAATTGTTCTCTTGTTTCATTTAAGTGTGTGTGTGTGTGTGTGTGTGTGTGTGTGTGTGTAAAATTGCATTTTGGAGTAGAAGTTGACAGTTTACAACTAGTTATTTGCACATACTAAATACTGAATGGGGAAAAACAAATAAAAGTCATGAAGAACATATGTTTTTGCCAATGCAAGTCAACCAGGGAAGAGACACAGAAGAACTGGAGCCAGGACACATTGTACCAAGCTCTCACTGCATGATAGCTTCAGTCACTGTATTTAATCAGTCCCGTCAGGAATTGCTGGCCACTCTTTAGTTAAGTTCTTTAGGGAAGCAGAGATGATCCTAAAGTGTTGCAGCTTTCATCATCATCTGCCAGCATGGCCTACAGTCATAGTGGCTGGGGATGAAGTAAGTTGTTGACCAATGCAATCAGAGGACAGCAGGTTGAGGAGGACTCTCCTGTGGTAAGGAGGATTCATCTTTAAGACTAGGAAGTATAATCCCATACTGGAGTACATAAAAGGAGATATCTTTCCAACCATTTATTTTTTTTGTCACATGCACTGTTACAGCCCCCCACAGCCCCCAAAATTGATATGATTTAATTGGCAAATATTATAATTGGCAACTACATTAGTTAGCATTGATATAAAGTGAAACCTGAGGTGACTGGAAGGTCAAGCTGGAAAGAGGAAAATTACTGACTGTAAATGTGAGATTGCAAGGCAGGTCAGTCCACACCCCTCTAGATGCAACTGAAGTCATTGTCAGGCAGATTTTGAGGCATCTCTGGAGATAATAGGCTTGTGTTGAAGCTGGACATTTCTTTATAGAAAAGGGAAGTTCCTACCAAAGTAACCCTGACCCCTCACACCTGGATGTTTCCCTGCTTTGTCTTCCCAACCTCTCCACAATACAGAGCTATTACAACAACCATTACCCCTTTGTCACCTAAACACTAAGACCATTAACACCATCTGGACCTCATTGTTTGTGTTGCAACTCCCATTGTCCACTTGGTTGGGAGAGCCATTCACACCCATACCCACAGCATAGTTTTTGGGTATAAATACCCTCAGTTTTTAGTGGCTCAGTGCAATCTCTTGCAGCCTCTCACTTTGCTGAATGCCACACTGTTGCCTAGATTCCCAAATGAGAACTGTCCCTGGATGCCTACCTAAGCCACTTTGCCACTTTTCTTCACTTCTCTTCAGACAGATAATTATCACTCAAACTTAAAAATTTCTCTATCCACAACTTTTCTCCCTTTACCTTTGGTTAGTCCTTGTGTGAGTGTGTAAGTGCTTGGATCTTTTGTGTGCGTGCGTGAATCTTTCAGTAAAACATATTTTTAGTCTACATTTTGATTCTCTGGCTGGTTCTTTCCTGCAAGACCCTGTGAGCATTGGTGGAAAGATCTCGTTAAATTACCCTCCTCTCACAGGCCTACTAATTTTGAGCTAATGAATTCTCCTTTGTCATGTGGCAGAACTGGCATGGCAGGTGGACCCCTGAGTCACCCACATTTTGGGGTAACAGTGTGAACATGAAAAGCATTGGTCAGAAGCAATGGTGTATCTCTATGTGATCATATAAAACTCAGACCATTAGTGTTTAAGGAGTTTGGACCGATAGTGCAATGCAGACGTGATTCCAATTGAACCTTACAATGAACCTTGTGTTCAAGACATAATGACTTTCCATACACTGCCAATGACAGCATTATATTCAAGCATTCTAGCCTCAATATCATATGAGGTTGCTTCTGTGCTCATGCTAGCCTTTTCTGTTGCCATATCAGTTAGCAGCATGATAACCCCAGGGTATCACCCACAAAGTAACATCCTTTAAATGTAACTATTTAGGTGAGTGCTGACTTCATTCATGCAAGGTAGCTGAAGGATTATTCTTCTGGTGTTTTTTATTTGTTTGTTTTACTTGAGAGCAAGGAGGCCACACTGTGCATAGCAGCACAGGGTCCTATATGCTGCTGGCTGGATCAGACCAAACTAGCATGAAGCAACATTTTGACCAGTACACGAAGTGTCAGTGTGTGGACACAGCAGGAAGTGTTTCTGGATGGGGTGGGAATGATCTTAAGAAAGAAAGAGACTTATTAAAAGGGGAGATAGAGAGAAGTGCAGTGTAGTTAGCCCCAGCCACATCTGGGATAATATGACCCTCTGCAGAAAAAGTTTCCCACCCTTGCTAAGGGAGACTAACATGGCTTCTCTCATTCTGTGAATGAGAAACTATCCATTCAAGATAAACTTATCATATTTGTATTTCAGAAGTTTTTTTAAAAAAAAACAACCTCCAAGGTATGTTACCTTGTGAATTTACAGGACCAAAACTGTGATTAATTAATTAATGAAAACTTCTAGCTCCTGCCCCTAACATTTCATTTAATGTACATCCTCTTATAAAATATTTTGCTGCCACATCATTCTGCTAAAATCTCTTGGAAACCAGTTCACTGAAACTCAAGAAGATCAAACCTTTAGTATTTTAGGACCATATTGGCACTGAAATAGAATTGTAGTCATAGCTTTCTCTACCTTATTTCAAAATATTCTCACAGATATTTTAACACCAATTAAAAGGGCCAGAAAAGAGTGTCTTGAAGAGGGAGAGGGAATGGAAAGAAATAGCCTGAAACAAAGGAACCAGTAAACAAGAGCAAGGAAAAGAAAGTTTTGCATGCTGCAGATATTAACCACAAAGTCACGTAAGCTGCTAGGAATGAAAATGATATCTGACAGTTTTCAGTGTTAGATTGATTAGGAAAGACTTGGCACATAACCAAGGTCCATGAATGGCATGGGAAATAATACTGCAAGGCAAAGAACCCCACACTGTGTTATGGAGGAATACAGGAGGCTTTGGGCATACTGGAGAGCTGCCATCAACCCAGCACTGCAAGGATGAATAACACATGACCCTGCGTGTGTGGGGCTCAGATGATTACCTGCACAGCTTTTGACATGCTGTAAGTGGAAGCCTCTTCCATGGCTTGATTACTGAGATTTATTTATATCTTTGCAGACTTAGTTTCAAGTCTTGTATACTACCTTCCTTTTTAAAAAATGCTTTAATTCCCATGCTTGTTCGATCTGTTTGAAGAGACTTTGTGATTAAATCTTCCAACGTGTTGCCAGTCTTAACAGAACATCCACAACCACTTCGGCAAAGTAGTCAGTACCCACTGAAAAACCAAAGACAGCCCGTTTATGGACATAACAGGTGTAGGGCTTCTAAAAGAAGCAAAGGTTCCACAGTGTAGTTTTTGAATGTGTGCAGTATGATGGTTGGCCTGTAGGCAGCCATAGAAAGTAAGCCAAAAAGTGCAGACCAGGATCCTGTAGTAATGAAAAGAAAAAAAATCTGCTACTTTTGCTTTTCTCTCACATTTAGAATTTTGAATCCTTCAGTCATTTCCATCCCAAATATGAGGAAATTTGCAAATGTCGATAAACTCCTCAAAAAAGAACTGAAATGAACTTCAGCATTGTTTGCTTATTGTTAATTATCATCCAGTTGGCTTCAACTTATGGGGATGGCATAAATGAGAGATCTCCAGGGCATCCTCCCATCAACAGCCCTGTTCAGGTCCTGCAAAATCCACCTGTAATGCAGTCTTCCTCTTTTCCTATTGTTGCCCACTTTACCAAGCATGGTTTTACTAATGAGTCATCTCATCTCATGATGGCCAAAGAACAATAGCCTCAATTTGGTCATTCTGGCTTCTAGGGAGATTTCAGGATTGGTTTGCTCTAGGATCCAATTATTTATCTTTTTGGTAGTCCATGGTACTTGCAGAACTCTCCTCCAGCACCACATTTCAAATGAGCTCATTTTCTCTTCCTGGCAGCTATCTTCATTGTCCAGCTTTCATAACCATAGATAGAAATCAGAAATATGATATCATGGTTGATCCTGACTTTGGTAATCAGTGATATATTTTTACTCATGAAATTCCCATCATGAAGTCCTATCATGTCATCCCTGGCTGCCTTGCAGGTTGTCAGTGGGGCCATCTCCTGCATGGGGGTGTGCCCACTACAATTGTTCCGCAACATGATTGGGTCCCAATCTCACATGATAACCAACTCCTTGAATTTTGCCAACAACTCAGAGTGAATGGCTTCATTCTCTTTGAGTTCAGCCCTTTCAGTCTTCAGAGCTAGGGCTCCCACTCCCTAGTGGAGTCCCTGGATCCACAGCTTGCTGCCCATAGGATACAGCACTAGGTAGTGGTGAGACTGCACTGGGTTTTGGCCCTGGGTATAGGGTAATGACTCCAAAGCCCTGTCTTCATGATGGTAGGATATTCCCAGGTCTGGCCACCAGATGTGGTAAGTCATTGTAGCCTCTTGGCCCTGCCATTGGCACTGGACCTCTAGATCTCAACTCTAGTCCCAGTAAGTTGTTGCTGGCTCAGTTCCCTCAGAATGATCAGTGGCCACAGGACCTAAAGCACTGAAGTAGGGTAGAGGAGAAGTGACCCCTTTGGTCAAATATGAGACCCAGGCAGGAAAACTCAATACAGAGGGTCTTGTTTGGAGTTGGCCCCTGAGATGCAATCATGTCGAGGTCAGACAAAGATATTGGTACTGTGCTAGTGATACCTAGTAGTGAGCAGCTACCCTGACAAAGCTGGCCTGGTCTCCAGCACTGCCTTACCAGTCAGTCTCCTGTTTTCTTGTAATTGGCTCCTTGGGGACAAGGAGTGTGGTTTGCCCAGGCCCTGTCTGACCAACTCTTTGTCTCTAGGATAACTGTTTTTTTGTTTTTTGGGTTTTTGTTTTGTTTTTGTTTTTCTGGCAGGATCTCACCCCTTTTACAGAAAGAAGGGCTGGTGGACTCTTTCTGCCCTTGTCCTGGCTACTGGCTTCCCAGTCTCCCTATGAAGGGACTTCCTCATCTGCAATTGGAATTACTTAGAAAGAAGCTTCTTACTCTGCTGCAGGGGCCCTGCAACTCCCTCTCCACTTCCTCTGAGCTTCCCCTCACCCCCAGTTCAGCTGTATCTGAAGTTTTTAGCTTCCCCTTCCGTAGCTGCACTGAGGCTTTAAGGCATTGCCAGGCTGCTAGCCTTGCTACAAGCATCTCTGCCTTTAAAGGAGCTGGAGCACCCATGGTTGCCTGTGCTACAATTCTACAAACGTGTTAAAAGATGATGAGCATTTCATTTAAAAAGAGGCGTCAACAACTCCTTAACTGGGCCTAGATGGCTGGATCAGTTAATTTCTTTGTTTTTTCTCTTTTTGCATATATGAATATTTTTAAATCTCTTTTCATCCTAAAGATGAAGAAATGTGTAAATTTTGGTAAATTCATCTCAAAAACAAACTAGAACCATGTTCTCATCAATCTGTTGTTTTGGGACCAGCCTGTAGTTAGAATGAAAGCGCAGACCTCGGAAACTTTACTTTTCTGTACTGTACTATGACTTCATGCTGGTTGCAGCATTCTGGGAGCTATAGTCCAAAAGAGTAAGCTTTCCATGCTGTGGTGAAAAGTAGGTTAGAACTGAATTTTTTATTTTATTTACTTATTGTATTTGTTGTATTTTTGTATTTGTAGGCTGCCTCTCTCCCGGACTTGGGACCCAGGGCCAATTCAGGATGGAGGACAGAAGTCATAAGCAAATAATAATGAAGAATCCAGAAATGAGCAGAACTAAAGAAGAACTTTCTAATCAAGAAAGCTTCAAGTGCAACAGAAAGTCCTTTTTTTATTTTTCCTGCACAGGCTCCAATGGCCAGTCTATACGAGAAGAATCTGATCTAGTCAGCCTACATGGCTAAGATCTGAAGTTGCCTGCATTTCAGTGGTTCATCACACAACTCAGACACATTCCAGCAGTTTCTGATAGGTAGGAACTGTGTGTGTGTGTGTGTGTGTGTGTGTGTGTGTGTGTGTGTGTGTGTATGTGTGTGTGGGGGGGGGGAGAGAGAGAGAGAGACTGCATGTAGTTGACGTATTACATTTTCAGAGCTCTTAGAAGAATGCAAGTCCCGTACCTGCTGGAACATAGCAATCCTGCACAGATCCACTTGTTTAATAATGTCTGCCTATGTGACCAAACATAGTCACCATACCATGTCACCGTACACAGTTATAGTGCTGTATTTCCCTTTAACTGCCATGGTAACATGAAACATTATGGAATCCTGGTGTCTGAAGAGACCTTTATGGTTCCTTTATGATGCTTTTCTCATGATGCTTAAATGTCCCATAAAGACCCTATTCAAGTTAAACAGAAGATTTAATGCAAAGACAACCAAGAATAATATCAGAGGGCTGAAGTCAATATCTTGTGAATAGTATTGCTCTGCAAGGAAATCAAAACCTGATATTTCCACATGAACTTTTGTTAGGAATGAAAATTGGATATTTTTTTATATTTGAAAATGAATTGTTAATATATACCAATATTAAGGACTGGTTTAAAAATGTACCTTTCATTGTTGGTGGTGTTGTTTTTAAGAACTTATTAAATGAGCAAACTTCTTCCTCAATATGATGTAAAGAATTTAAAATTCTTAAAAATACTGAATATGTGAGAAAGCAAATTTGCCCAAGAAAGAGGACAATGTTTAGTGGATCTGAATTACTGTGTATTCAACCGTTTTAGTGATGAATTAGAGTTGTCACAACATCCTCCCTTTCTTCTTCTCATCCTTACAAGTGTACAACAGGCAGCTAGAACATAATTCTTGGTATGATGGAAATAGCCTTACCTACTGAATTTGATCCATACAGGCTGGTGAGAATTTTCTTTGGTTATAGAGTATTGTACCTCTATCAACACCCCTTCACCGTACACAGTTATAGTGCTGTATTTCCCTTTAACTGACATGGCAACATGAAACATTATGGAATCCTGGTGTTTGTAGTTTGGTGAGGCCATACAGCTTTCTCGCTGAACATTCTAACTACCCCTCCCTAAATTGCAAATCCCAGGTTTCTATAGAATGGAACCATGACAGTTAAAATAGAATCATAGCACCATAACTGCATAGTGTGAAAAGGTCCATCATCTGCACTCCCTGTGTTAACCTTTCAAGAGAGTGGGGGAAGGCTGCCACAGTATAAAACTGTACCTCTAGTCTCATCAGGAATGGGGGGAAATGGTACTATCCTGTCCTTTGCCTCACATACCAGATTGTCTGGGACAAACCCTAGAAACAACCTTTCAATATTTGTTGGCATCCATAGGGAACCACAAAATCAAAAAACAATTCTGACCAGGAGCAGCATCTGAAAGTTAGCTGCAAGGGGTCTTCCGGTACTGAGAAGGAGTTAACTTTAGCCCAGAACGCACTTGAATGCTTCTAAGTGAAAATAATTTGTTCTTCCTGTTTTTCTGAATTTCTGTTTCTTTGATGGCAAATCTGGAATAATGCCTACACCAAATGTTTATTTCTGATATTAAAACATATGAATTAATCCTGCACATGGATGGTTCTGAGGTTGTTTTTGCCGATTTTCATATCTGATGCAATTTATTAAAAAACCCTTTCTGTGGTAGAAGTCTAGGCAAGGTTGTTGTTGTTATTGTTGTTGTGTGCCCTCAAGTGATGGTGACCCTAAGGCTAACCTATGACAGGATTTTCTGTGGCTGAGAGTGTGTGACATGCCCAAAGTCAACCAGTGGGTTTCCACGGCTGACCAGAGAATTGAACCCTAGTCTCCAGTGTTGTAATTCAATGCAATTTTTAATTAGCAGTTCACCTTACAGCCTAATAACTACCTTGTGTATGTGTGGGCAAGATTCTGGTCTGAGGAGCACATAAATTCACTCAGCAGAGTCAGAAACACTGAGCAGGAATTGCATTTTAAAGAAAAGCATCCAGTGGTAAAAGGTACAGCTGTGCCTTCCATTCACTTACATTAGAGCACAGCATTATTTTTCACCCTGTATTCCCACATATATATATTGTAAAATAAGAGCTTGTGAAAGTTACTTTTTTGGATGACAGTTTCCAGAATCATAGCTAGGAGATTCTGGAAATTATAGGTCAAAACAGTAACATCTCCAAGCTCTGGGTAGAAGATGAAATTTAGATGTGGAAATGATTTCTTATTATCTCAGTGGAACGTGCATGCCAGAATCTGAAATCTGAAAGCTATTAGGAGTTGTAAATAGACACTTACAACAAAATAAACAAATCATACTTACACTAAAAATTGGCTGGGCTGTTTTTTGTCATTATCCTAAGGGCTTCTTCAGTTAAGGAGGAACAAGCAATGAAAAGTGACAAACAGTTGGAAATGAAGAGGAATCCAAGGCAGCCTTTTCCATTTAGTCACATTTTGCACAGTAACTTAGAAGTTCAATGAATCTGTTGGCATGGCCAGTTGTTCCCAGGGATATTGACTATTTATGGGCTCAGACTGTCTCAAAGTATCAAGACTTTCCAATTATTTCTCCTCTTCCTCCTCCTGATCTAAATTGATATCAACATGTGCGTGCCCCTCTCCTGCTCTGCCATGCTTATAACATCTGTGGGATCATGCTATAGATGAATGCAATTTTCATCACTCACCATCAGCTGTGTTGGCTAGGGATGCTGGGATTTGTGGTACAACAAGATTTGGTAAGCCACATGCTTCCCATCCCTGATCTTTTTCTTCTACTCCTTCCAGCATGTCACATACTTTAAATTCCAGAGTCTTCTTTCTGATTTTCTAAACATAGAGCTAAAGCATGAAGACTAGGAATTGCAACTATATTGACTCCAGTCTTGTATTGACAGCCATCTGGAAGAGGCTAGCTTGTTATGTGTAGCATAAGTGAGGGACAAGAGTGACACAGGACTAGGTATGTTAGAGGCAAGGCTAGAAAGTATGGCCTCTCTCCACCCACTCCACCTACTAGCTCTGTGTGTATCTAGAGTGAATGAATGGTTGTCAGATCTCAGGCCATCAACTGAAGTCTTAAGTAATTTTTGTGCTTCTCTGAGTCTCCCAAAGGTACAAATCTCTGGGCCAGTGGCACTTGACAAAGGCCCTTTACGCACGTGGGAAAGGAACCGCGTAGAAACGCTACTCATCGGACTTGTTCAGCATCCAGGCGAGCTCATCGCTCCGCACTGCTCCAGCGTCCAAAATGGCGGCTTCCGGTTGGTGGAGGCTCTCCACCAACCGGAGAAGCTCGCCAGCCTAAAGCCCGCCCCCGGCAGATCTGCAGGCACGCACTAGTGCGCGCCTGCAAATCTGCACTGGAGCGCAGCGACGGAGCAACACGGAACTGCACGCTCCGTGCTTTTTAAAAACCTCTAAAAAGAGGTTTTTAAAAAGCACGCTGCGCAACCAGTTCCGGTCACTTCGGAGCAGACTGAGGTGCGGAACTGCAAAAAGTAGTCCACCCCAGTCCACTCTATGGTGCAGAAGACCTCCGTCGGAGGTCGCTCTGCACCGTTTTAATAGCCCGGTGCGGAAAGGGCCATAGAGGAAGTTCGATTTTCATCCTTTAGAGCCTGGACTCTCATCTCTACCCATTCATCAGAACTCACACTCTGGAATCTGAAGAAGCAGACACAGCAGAGTCTGACTGCCAGGAGTTTATGAATCCAGATAACAATGTCCTCTCCATGTGTGAAGAGTTAGGGGCTGAGGTGATTGGGGAACCCGCTCCCCATAGGAAGTCACAGATCCCAATGATACACCCCTTTCCTTTGAAGATCTGGAAGAAATAAGGAGATGCTTCATGGGTCCCAGTGTTTGTTAAACAGGAAACACTGACTCACTAAACACGTGATGTCCAGATACAGCTGCCTATAAATCCCCCAGCAGTTCCTTGGTGTCTTTGTTGCTTGCAACCATTCTTTCTTGGTGACTGGCAGTACTCACATGTGCCCTTTACCTTGGGACTGACTACAATTGTGTCTTACTACTTGTTGGCTTAGTTTATCTGTAATACCAGTTTGGTGTAACAACTTCTGGACTGTCTGACAGAGTTGATCTTGTTCCCCCCTTCATCTTGCTGGATGGCCTATGACTGACTTGGATTGCATTGATTATCCCATAGTTTCCTGCCTTACAACCACCTGATTCTCACTTGCTGGATGTAGAACAGGGCACCATTTCTGAATGGATCCAAGATTCTCTTGCTCAGTGAGAAGTTGCTTGTATGTGTGTTGATCCTATACAACATCAGGGAACCAAAAAACAAGTAGTAACATCAGGGGAATGAGGAGAATGATGGTAGAAACATGCACTTGGGACCATCATACCCTTTGGAGAAGAGCAAAAAATGAAGTGCTAGTGTCTTTTGTTGCCATTAGCCAATTTGTGCTAGTGTCTTTTGTTGCCATTAGCCAATTTGTGGCAGCAGTGGCCCAAATCTTTAAAAAAGTACTTCCCAATATTGACACTGAGCCTTCTACATCTGTCGAAGGCTCAATGTCACCTGTTGCTAATATGAAAAGAGGCATAAAGCTAAAGGTTCCCCTGAAGAAGTATTTTAGGTTTACAACACTTAAGCCCTTTTGGCATGGACATGGCATTCCAGCATCGGGACACAAGATGAGCAGGACAACACATCCACAAGACGTCATCATGGTCCTGTCCTTCGCACATTGCCAGCCAGCATGATCACAGGGCAAATCTTTGACAGATTTTTTCTGTCAATGACCCTCGATGGCACAACAATCCCACACTTGCCTGCCCTGCAGAAGGCCTAGAAGCATATTGGAGGCACTTCCTGCTTCAGCTCAGCATGGGAAAGAGCCTCGTTGCACTGCAGAAGGAATAGGCATGTCCCTCATGTTCCCTTCTGCAGGGAGCTGGTCCGGTGCAGAGGGGAGCTTTCCTGTCATGCTCCCTTCCCGTCAGAGGTGCTGCCAGGATCACAACCACAGGATGATAGGATGAGGTAAGGTGTGGAAAGGGCTTTGGTTTGTGAGAGGTGCTCTCCTGCCATTTCTGAGAGGTTCACGACTTGTTAGAATCTCTACTGCATGGCTTGAAGCTTTCTCCCTAATATCAGATGCATAGATGCCACAGAGTAGCATCTATGGCACACATAGAGAAGGAAATGGGGGGTGTGGCGGCTGAGAAACACAGATGGTACACTACAACTTCTTTCCCTGCATTTGTGGTATGAGGTGGTTGTTTCACTTTGCCTAATGGTAGAGCATACCCTGACGCATCCTCTAAATGATTTTGACATGAGCCTTAGCTACATGAAAGTTATAACAACACGAGTCAATTTTTAATATCAAACTACTTGATTAGGGTAAAATATGAAATCAAACACACATTTACTTTAAGTACTGAAGAGGAGAGATACATCCAGAGAATTTAAATACCAAAGTCATGTTCGTAAACATTAAAAGTGTACCATAAAAAAGCTTAATTTTAATGCTTTTAACATGTTATCTTTATATACTGTTCAACTGTTTAAATAACTTTTATATTTATACTTCTATTGAATGTTTTGCATAGTTTTAATCTGTATTGTTTTAAACATGCTGTAAGATGCTTTGAATCTCATTACTGAGAGAAAGGTAGGATAGAAATTAATAATAAATACATATCAGAATAATGAAAAAGATTGAGATGTGTCTGAGTGTAGGCAGGACATAGATGGCTGGATCAACCTGAACTTCCTCAGTGGTAAAGACCACTTTGCCAAGTTTTTGGAAGCAGTTGTTTCCTTTAAAAACCACAAATAGCACATGTTATATTAAAGCCTTAATACTACCCAGACTAAATTCTAGACAAATCTTTCTCTGAGGACTTGAACAGTGTAGAATGGAATTATTTTCTCACAGTGTTTCACTGGCTGACAAAGCAAGCTCACCAAAGAGAGTTTTAACTGTCTTGTGGTAGAGTCCAAACTCGGTTAACTATATCCTTAATCACTGTACAAGAAATAGCTGTGACTTTTATGTGAAGGGAAAATGTTCACTGCTGTTGTTTAATGCAGCTTTTAAAACAGCCAGATTGGTAATCTATGTTTTCACAAATCATTATTATTATCATTATTTTGATGCCACATTAAGATGTTAGCCAACCAGATTCTTGGAAAAGTTCCTTTTTTGGACTACATCCCATAGTCTCTCTACCAGCATGCTATGCTGGTTAGAGGAATACGGGAACTGTAGTAAGGAATATATTTTTTCTAAGCTTTGGATTGTGATGTGAACAGAAAGAATAATATTGTTGGTAAAGTCTTTATTATGACTGTATAGTTCCATTCTTCAGAAGCAAAGGTGTTTCATATGCCAGAAATCTGAACCACTTAGAAAACGTGTATTTTTCCTACTAAGGACACGTTAATCCCTATGTCAGATACTGTCCTTGGAGTTCCAAGCTGAAAAGGCTGAAAAATCTGTAAGCCTTTGTAATGAAGCACTTACCCAATTAGCATCAATGTTAGCTTCAAAGTTTTTTTTTTCCCAAAGACAAACCAAGCTTTACAGACAAGTCTAGGCAGAGAAAGTACTGTATCCGTAACGATTGTGTAACTCACAGGACTACTGATAAAACCCTATATTTTATTTCCTGAGTGCCTTTTTTATGGATACATCTTGCTTGTTAAACCAAAAAGGCAAGAAAATTATGAAGAGTATGAGCATTTCTAACTATACAGAGAGTACATATTCTACATTTTCTGTCAATCCTATATTGTACAATAATTTTGTCATCTTCCAGTTTTCCTCTTTCAGGAACCAATGTGGAGAATTTGGCTACTTTTGTATGGTTCAAGCTGAGCTAATGCAGGATCTAGGTAAGTCTATCAAGCTTTACTATTACCTTGTGTGAACTCAGTATTCTGAATATGCCCACCATGCTGATAGAGTTGCATATCGCAGAATAAAGTTTGTATTGGTGTGCAGACCTGGTGTAGCATATTTATAATTTTTGTTCAGCTTATTTAGGAATCTTTGATAAGAATCCATTGAATTTCAAGGCCAAAGGCAGTATGAGCTTTTAGATTTTCAAGAACTCTTCAGTAAATTATACAAAATAAAATAAAATAGGAAATAAAAAAGAAGAAGCAAAGACATCTGGTAGATTTATAACATTTTAGTGGTCCCAATAAAAGGTATTATCTAACTCAGCAATTTGTTTTCACTTATGAACCACACAACTTCTTGGGGTTTTTTCCCTCTCATGAAACATCTGAGTTCTCAGGACTTGATTCAGAAATAATGGGCAAAAAGTGTTTCAGATCTGAAATTCTAATTGATGTTCAATGAGCTTTCCTGATGTAGAGTCTTAGCACTATAGAAGGTATGGATTATTCTGCTTCAAATTTAGTAATGAACTTGAAAGCTATTTTCAGACTGGAGGGAGCTCATAGGCAAAGAATGAGAAATGCCAGATGTCTAAGCTGGGTTCAGGAAAGGAAGAAGTGCTAGGGATCTTATTGGAAGCATATGTTGGATAATGGAGTACACCAAAGAATTTCAAAAGAAAATCATCTTGTGCTTTATAGGTTATAGCAAAGCCTTTGTGTAGGTCATGAAAAACTATGGATTGCTCTTAAAAAAATGGGTATATCACAAGATTTGATTGTCTTGATGTATAACCTGTACTTAGGACAAGAGGCTACCATCAGGACAGAATACAGAGAAACAGAATCATTTCCAAATGGCAAGGGGGTCAGGCAAGGCTGCATTTTTGTCAACCTACGTGTTTAACTTGTATGCTGAACATATCATACGTAAAGCATGATTAGACTCAGACGAAGAAGGCAGGAAAACTGGACGCAGAAATCAACAGTACTTCCCTATCACACCACATCATAACCCATTAAAAGAGAAATGTCTATTACTCTGCCTGAGCTATCCCTAGAAACCAAGGTGACTAAATTGAGACTACTGTACATTGGCCGTATCATGAGAAGACATGGCTCACTAGAAAAGACAATAATGCTTGGTAGGGTAGAAGGCAGCAGGAAAAGAGGAAGAGCACATTACAAGTGGATAGACTCAACAGGGAAGCCATGGCCCTGTGTCCGGAAGACCTGAGCAGGGCTGTTGATGATCATTTGGCTTGGGTCACTCAGTATTAGGGCACCATACTTCTTAACAACAACACTGGCAAAGAAGAAGCAAAATTGCCTTTCTTCTTTAATCTTGATAGGGAGGATTTTGTGGAAGAACAGACCAGCGGTTCTTCTTTGGCCTCCCATTTTCTGGCTGACAACATATTTTCAAGCACAATGCCACAAATGCACTAATTAGACAGTCCTTTGATATCTGACTCTACATACCCATATCTTATATCCTTCTGGATAAGTGGTTCCCAGACTTGGGTCCACAGATGTTATCGATCTACAAGTTCCAGAATCCCTGACCAATTGCTGCCTAGGAATTCTGGGAGTTTGTCCAACTAACTGGGAACACAAACTTGGGAACGATTGTTCTAGGTCAGTGATGTTATTTATCAGAGGAAAGAGGATGGCCTTCACTGAAGCCTACCATTTTCTCAAGTGCTGACTGGAATTATTGCCATCACAACATAGTATCATTCTGGAGCATTGTTTAAAAATAAAGAAGGATCCAGGAAGGGCACCAGAAATTTCTGATTATAAGAACATGAAAAGACAGCCATCCTGGATCAGATCAAAGGACTATTTCAGTACCCAGTGACATCATTCTGTTCCCACAATGGCCAACCAGATTCTTATGGAAGCCCATAATCAGGACATGAGCACAACAGTAACAGCTACTAAGAGGTATATTGCCTCAGATACTTTTTCTTTAAAACATAGTTTTTCAGACTGGTATCCACTGAAGGCTTTTTTTGCTATGAATTTGTGCAGTCCCACATTAAAGCTGGTCAGGTAAACATCCAGCACCACATCTTGTGGCAGAGAATTTCAAAGTTAAAATGTATTGTGCTGCACAAAGTAGCTCTTTTTATCTCTTTTATACTACCTTATTCTCTTACCCTTCTGGTATTTTGTATTCCTCCCCTGAAAGTTCTCAAAGAAGGCTGAAATGCTCCTTTTTCTTTCATGATTTCTGAACAAGACAGCAAAAGGAAGCTTTGCTCAGTTCTAGTCTCCAGACCAAGGTTTGGAAAAGCTGCTTTTTTTCCCCTTTTCTTTCTTTCTTTCTCTTTCTTTCTTTCTTCCTTCCTTCTTTTGGCCTTTACTTCTCCAGCTCTTTCAGAGAGCATGCCCAGTAGTCAGGCTGGCAGGGGGATTTGGGAATCTGCAGTATATAAAAAAAAGTAAGAGTTACCATCCTCTTCCCAGTTTGAAACAAGCATGGTAGTAACTTTGTAGTGACCACTGCACTGATGATCATTTCCTAGATTCTAATTCATCAAGGTGGGTTTTATTCAGGGATGGGGTACAGTTTACTTTTGCTCTCCTGGGGCAACATTCGTCCCCAGTGGGAATATATTTGAGTCTAAAGCCTGGTGCTGTCAAATAATGTCAATTTTTTTCAGAGTACCTCTACTTTCCAAGCAGAAATCTTAAAGAGATCCCACATTCAGGCAAAATTGCATATTATGTTGTTATACTGCCTGACTTTCTCAATGCTCCAGACTGAAATGTGAAATCTTGTGAAGTACAGTGCAGCCATCCTGAGTTTGAAGTGCCTTTAATCTCTCCCCACCCCATCCTCCCAGCAAGCAGCCTAAGCCGGCATCCCTGTTAGTTATTAACTCAGGAAGTGATCTCATCCACATGCAACTAAAATAGTATTTAAATGTAAGTTTGAAAGATCCACTTTAGCCTCTTTACTTAGTAATGGGCAATCATCCAAAGTGGCTTTCTGCCAGGGAGGGGGGAAAATCCTCTTCTCTGCAGACACATTCAAATAGGGTCACTTATGGGGAAGCTATCCAGAAACTAAACAGCTAGACAGAGAGAAAAAACATATCTGCCGTGCGGTTTGGACAGCCAGTGGATATGCCTGAAACAAGGGACTCCATTAAAGAGGCTCAGGAGATCTTCTCATATAATAATGTGGAGAGAAAGCACCACCACTTCTCCCCCATGACATAGTCAGAAAGGTCACAACGTTAGGAGATATGGCAATATAAACCTGAAAGTCTGCTGCCAACTGATAGAACAGTTCACATTCAGGGCTGACCCAGGGCATTTTGATGGCTGAGATGACAGATGAAACATTACTCCCACCCCAACTACAAAAGCTAGTGAGGCTGGAAACTGAAATTCCTTTCAGCAATAAGAAAAGCAATGGGATACTTGAGGGCAGAAGTGGGGGACCGCTAGCTCACAGGAGTTCCCCATCTGATTTGCACATTTCTTCTGTGCTTATTTCCTATCAATGCTGAGTGATAAGAAGGCTTGGAAGCTATTGCCTAAGCTGTGTTTTGCAGTGCAGAAGTCCAGGCTTTACTCCTGAGTAGATATGCATAGAACTGAGCTGTGTTTTGCACCCAGGGCTTACTTCTACATGACTTCTATATGAGCCTGCCAAAGTCCTATCTGTCCCGAGAACAAGGGGAAAAACAAAGAAAAGCCAGCCAAGAAAAACTCTATACAGATAAGCAGAGACAGCTCCACACAGCTGTCAAAGCATGCCAAGCTGCAGAGAACACCTTTAGCAGCAAATACACTAAAGCAGTAACACTCACCCACTCAGCTTGTAATCTTCCAATATGGAGGCTCTTTATTCTTTGTTACAAAATATATACAATATTTACAAAGTCCAGATGGCAATATAGCATATTTAGCTTGCTCTTTCCAGCAGAGCCTCCAACAACATGTGCAGTTGTTGGCTGGGATTGTGCTACCTTTATACAGACACCTAGCCAATCCTGGCCAACCCTTGCATTGTCTGCACCTGGTGTTCATCAGCATGACTCAGCACAAACTAGGTCCAGTCACATTGCTTTCCACAGGTGCACTTAACAATTAAAGCAATTAAAGCAACATGACATTTACACTTACATCACAAAGTATTTTTCTTGAGGTTTGGTCCAACCTTTTCTGACACTATCATCTTTGGGGGAGAAATTTCTCTCCATCCCACTATCTTCCCAGGCTTGTCTGCTGAGGACAGAGAAGAGAGCCTTCTCAGTGGCTGTTCCTAGGCTATAGAACTCCTTCCCAAGGGAGGCTCAGTTGGCCTCCTCCCTGCTTTCTTTTTGCCAGCAGGCAAAGACCTCCCTTGTTTGCTTTTAATCTAGTTGGGGTAAAAGGATGTAAAACCGGAGTACTGTTTTAATAGATAATATACGTTTTCTGTGTTTTTATTTTTTTTAAAAAAACATTGTTTTAAAAGTACTGTTTTAATTGGATTTGTTCAATGCTATTTTAATTGTGGTACCATGTGTTGTTTTAGCTATTTTGTTTTAACATACACTGTGAGCCACCTTGGATCCCACTTCAGGAGAAAGGTGGGATATCAAATCAATCAAACCAAGTAAATCCATTTATATATACATGTGTGTTCATACGCTTTGTGTGCTTGAAGTAAAAATGTTCAAATAAGTAGAAACGATAACCCACTTTGATTTGGTTCTGCTCTGCACCCTTTGCCCTTTGCTCTGCCAGCTGCTGAGAAAGAACTTTGAGACCCTTCACAAACTGAAATTCAGCACCCAAGTTAAACAAAAAAAAGATTCCTCATTCCTGATTTAGAAGGTTCAAGGCATAGTCAGGGGGCCAAGGAGGAAGAATGGCTAAGATCTTCTGCCACCACTTCCCTATCATACCACCCGTCATCTGCCACACAAGCCATCACAACCCATTTTCTGAGAAATGGCTTTCTATTGGTAGGTATAGCCCTATTGGCAATACATGTTGCCTTTAACCAGGATCTCAAATGTCAAAGATGTCTGGAAATATGCCAAAAGATATGCCAAAAGATCTCAGGGTGCTACAGTAAAGCAGTAACATGTATAGAAGTCACATACTCATTTATAGATTCAATTCAGGAACATCAAAAAAGAGGATGGATTCATACTTCTATCACACACATGACTGGCATACGCATGCCCAAATCTGAAAGGCAGTTTGAAAACCAGTTTGAGAACTGCTATTTACATGGGCTCACAGGGTCATGTGAAAAAGCCCAAAGACATGTATTCAATGCATGTATACTTGGAAGGGCAGCCTCACTGAATTGAAGAGCCTTAATTCTGGGTGAACTCATGTCAGGCTGAGTTGTGCATGTGCTTAGAATCATAAAATTGTATATACAAGCTGCAGAATTCCATCTTAATAATTGCATACTAGCTGACTCCATGGTGAAGTATGTACAGCATTGTACAGACCCAGGGTTAATTAAGTGAGTTCAGTGCCTTTTTTGTACGAATACAGCCCATCTGCTCAAATTGAGGATTAAAATCTCAGCTGTAGTGTGAAATTCAAATGAGGTCCTTTTAAAGGAGCAGGTGGAATCGAATGAGCAATTGCTACTAGCGGAAGAACTTGGTGACATGATATTATGAGTATTCACGCTTGAACTTTGCAGGAAGGGGCAGACATGTCCCTTGGCCTGTGGTCCATACACACAGCTGCAAAGAAAGCTGGAACTCTGTCTCTGTCATCATCAGGACAGGGCAAATAATGAAACACTTTGAAATGCTCAAGGGCTATTCATGGTTTTCTAAAAAAGAAGGCGAGAGAGAGAGTAGAAGGAGGAAAAGAATTTATACTCAACAGCCATTTCTGCCTTAATCATGCACAAAGAATCCATGAATATGAACTAAATATAACCTCTTGATAAGAATACTGAACTTTCAGGATGAGGGCCAAGAGTTTCATTTCAATAGGTCTGTGCCAGTTAAATTGTCTATACTTTCACAAGAGGCAACAGTGTGGTAATTATACAATGTCTATAGTCAGAAACTGGCTCAACTCACTAGTGCTAACTGCCAACATTGATCAGCTACTTGGCACTGGGAAATGTCATCTTGACACACAATTGATCTCTGATCAACGAAAGCCAAAATGTGATACTTTACACTAATTAAGAAGTAAAACCTAAGAGATCTTTCACACTAACCAATTATAATGCCATGGTTCAACTTTAACTGTTGTGGTTCCATCCTGCAGAATTCTGGGGTTTACAGTTTAGGGAGGGGTTTTAGAAGTCTCTGCCAGAGAGCTCTAGGGCCTTGCCAAACTACAAACCTCAGTATTATTAAAGGTCTGAGATGTCTAGCTGAACCAACACGGACACATTCCCCGCGCTCATTTCCCAATGTTAGTCATCCACCAAGGCAATCAAAGCTGTCTCCAAACTATAACCAGGCCTATAGGCAGATTGAAATGGACCTAGATAATCCATTTCATTGAGGAACTTCTGGAGCTTGGAAGTGCATGAAGGACATTATAAGACAATCCCATTTTAAAATAGAGTATGTATGTGGAGTTGGAAATACTAAAACTGTGATGCATGTTTTGTGGCATTATTCCTCATATAGAAGTTAAACTACCCCTATATTGCCATCCATCCCAGAGTGTTCTATGATTATTATGAGAATTTTCTTCTTGAGGCCCATGATCTTCGGTCCTGTGTAAAGAAAAAGGGAGAATATAAAACAAACAAAATTGATCTTGTGACCATAGCAAAAAATGCAAAAGTTTTACCAAGTGCTATTAAATATAAGCTATAACCAGTTTTAAACCATACAATTTTACTCTTAAATGAATGTAATTATTTTATTTACTTGGCAGGGCCATTCAATTGTATTGCTTCTTTTTGTTGCAGTGCCAGATTGTTTTAATGTCAGGGTTAGTACACTCACATTTTGGTTATGTTTGTGATAGGTATCATACTTGTATCATTCACAATGGTGAAAATAAAAAATCTGATTCATTTTAAATAGATTCTGAGATGGTTGTGTATTTATTGATATTGGTCAGTTATTACAATCTGTAACATATTTCTTTGAAAAAATGGAGAAGTCTTTGGCCCTTTTCACATGGCATTTGCCATGCGAAAGTGCCCCTGGAGTGTCACGAGACTGTGAGGAGCAGCCCACATGACGCACTCACAATCGTATGATGTTCCGGGGCCTGGCAGGCGCTGATCACGCACTATTTCATTTTTGGCTTTGAACTGAAAATGGTGAGCAATCACGCATCACTCCGGGGCCCCGCGCACACTTGCTGTGGGTGCGGAGCTGTGGAGCTGCAGTGCTAGCACTTCCTGCCCCAGTGCAGCCTGGGAAAATCCCAGGCTGCACTGCAGAAGGAAGAAGAGGGGCTCTTGCGCTACCTGCTCGTGAGCAGGCAGCAGCTGTGGAGCTGAAGCAACAGGGATGCAAGAGCCTCTCGCAAGAGGCTGCTCACGCGATCCCGCACCCCAGCTCCGCAAAAAGGTGAGTTGCAGAAAGGGCCTTTGAAAGCACTGGGTGGTATCCTGTATTGAAAGTATTGGCCAGCATCCAGTTTACACTATTGTAACCTACTTTCTTTGTCCTTGAAGCAGCTGGAATTCTTTACCAACTACATAGCAACCAAAATCCTCTCAACCCTACCTTATAAGTGAGACAGCCCTCCGAACAGGGCCATTTTCCATTTTGTTGAAGAGTAAAAGGACCAGCAGAGATGTGTCCATCTGTTTTCTTGTAGCTGGACTCATTGTAAGGACATCATCTGCAGGGAACTCCTGAGAATCCCCAGAAGTCCTAACAGATGCTGTTACAAATATGCCCAATTCAAGAGTTTGAGGGTAGATTTAGCAGCTTCACAAGAGACAACGATAAGGTCAAACAGTGTTTAAACACGATGAACATTTCTTGTGATATCATAGTTGTATTCTCCAGTTTCAATAATGCATCCAACTAGAAAATGGCAAGAACTTTCCCTTTTCATAATCAGGATAAATTTTGTGAGTTTAAACATTTGACCTTTTTGGTTTTGTTTTGCTTAATTTGTAATTCTTCAGATTACTGTAATATGCAAAAAAGCTGACTTTTGAAAGTAGCAATAAACACATGTAATGATGCAGAGTCCTTCAGTAATGAAAGAACAGAGTACAATGTGGAAAAACTGTTTGGAGGCCACATGTCCCTGAATTTGCAAAGCTTGTGGCATTTTCAAGAAAGAAAATACATAGAAAATAGTGTGTATATTTTAAAACGTGAATGGCTAAAATACAGATGATTGAGGAAATATGCAAAAGCATGCTCTAGTCAATGGGGGGAAATGTGTAAATTGTGCAAATAGAATAGAAAATATGTGCAACACTCACTGAAGGAAGAAAACAGAAAGTCTTTCAGTCAAATACAAAAAAAGAATGGGAAGAAAATGCAAGGATCTTTCAAGGCTGAGAGATTTTCCTATCCCCAAATTTGAGGTTACATCACTTCAATTTCATCATCAAAATTTACATGTTGTGTAACATGAGGCCCTCGCGATGATTATGTTCAAATTGGATCGTACATTTGAACATATCAATTATGTTGAATGGCTATGATTGTAATTGCATTTTATTCTGTTCTTTTTGTTTGTTTCATGTTTGTTTCAGCACTGCTTATTAACATAGAGGAACAGCAGCAGAACAGATGCTACAGCAACCTTTAAAATTGTCCATTCTTCCTTAGCAGGCTGTCCTGTGTTTACATTCTGTCCTGATAATTAACACCATGGAAATAAATTTTGGTCTACTTTGTGATAACAAAGAAGTGCATGTTATTAAAGAAAGGTTCTGACCTGCTGGCAGATGCTTCTTATTATGGTATGAATGTGAGCTAAGCATGTAAAAAAGAAGAAAAAAACTGTGATGTTTTAGTGGGGAAATTAAAGGAAAACCAACATACCTGTGTGAAGACTCTCAAAAGATAGGTTTTGCATCCTTAGGAGCTTTATTTTGGTACCATCAGATCCTTTGTGATTTCTCAGCCCCATGAACGACATCAGGCAAAAGCAGAATATATTTCTAATGTAAATTAGTTGATATCTGTATGCTTTGAACCACAACTTTTCTTGCTATTCCATTCAGATGCCACATGAAGACTAAAGTGTAGCACCCTAATCCCATAATTCTTTGTCTGTAGTGAACAGAATGCTCCCATGAGTAACTTCATAATGAAAAAGCAAGCCAGCACTTAGGGAGGTAACTTTATTGTGCCATGAACAAATACGCTCATGCCTCTTTTCTGGTTGATAAAGGGATAAGAATAACATTTCCTTTTTCTGCATGGTGTGGAAACAATTTTTATTTTTTTGCTCATTTTGTGGTGTAGGAAGCAATTACCAAATTTTTGTAATTATCTCATAAGTCTTTGATCTCACCAACCCCTTGCTGTTTATTATTTCTCTTCAAAAATGTCAACAGCAGGCACAAGTTCTTCCATATGAACAGTTTGAATCTTGTTTACTGCCTCCAGCCGAATTGTCCTTATAATCAGTAATGTGGCATGTGCCTAGTGTGGAAGCCTAACTCAGGATTTTAAATTAATTGTTCAACAAGATCACAGGCTTCTGCCCACAAGTGTGCTGAATCTTAACGGAAAGGAACTCTTGGGGTCCTGAAACATCTTATGAAGCGAAACCTAACAGAATCTCTATACATGAGAGTAAAGACCTCCTTTGACATTACAACTGAAGGATTTGTTTCTCCTATGCTACCCTTCTACTTGCTATGATCATAGGGCTTTTTTCTTCTTATTTTGGTTGTATGTCTACCTGGGATCAGTTGGAGGACCTTGGTAGTTATATCCAGAGTTCAGAAAAGTTACACCTATCAGAATCCCTTGGATAGCATTGCTGTGACTGGATGTAGCTATAGCTGGTAGCTGTAGTGCAAAAACTAAGGTTTCTAATCTGTAGCCATTCTTTGGTTATGGAATTCCCTTTCAAAAGATGCTTGGTATGTACCATGTTCTATACCTTTCCACCAAGTAGTGAAGAATTTATCTACCATATTTCTTTAGTGTGTTTTTAATAATAGCTTTTATTATCATAGTAGAACATCTCATATGTTGTGTATTGTGTTTTTCTATCATCATTTAGATGTCTTTAAATATCAGGAAAAGTGGGGTATGAATATGTTAAATAAATGAATATACTTAGCTGCATAAGAGTCATTACCTCATGTGACCTGGTTGTGCTAATCTGTTAAAGAAAAATCCAAGATCAAATGAAGCCATTTCCACACTAGACTGTTATAGCACTATTGTTCCACTTTCAACATCCTATGGACTCCTGGGGTTCACAGTTTTGGGAGGGGCCAGATGGCCCCTCCCGAAACTGCAAACCCCAGGATTTCATAGGACATTGAAAGTGGAATAATAGTGCTATAACAGTCTAGTGCAGAAATGGCCTGAGATAATGCACTGATACCTCTCCTTTCTTAATTGCCATTCACCTTCTGAAAACCAGAACAATGCTGATATGGAAAGGAGTTACATTCTTATGTCATCCCATACACTACTGGATATCAGATTGTGACTATTTGGACAACTGGAACCTGCACCACTAAGGAAAAGTCAGATTGGGAGAAATCTATTCTGTATCCAGTGGCAAAAAAACCAAAAAAAAAACCATTTTGCAATACTTTTCTCTCCCCTGAAGCTACCATTTGTGGCTTTGGATCAACAGTTTGAAGAGACAATGCAAATAACAGCTTTTGAGAATCTATTTTTGTTGCTACCAGTGACAGGGTTTTCCAGAGGATGCTTAGGCCCCTAGATTGCTATTTTTATGTAAAAGCCAGGCAGATTAATTACATTCATGCAATTGGCCTTCATCAAGCCTTCACCTTGTTCATTATAGCACTTATAATGTTACAAAAGTTACACTTAAGTAAAGCTATATGAGGTAACCTGATAGGAAACTGATAGGAATGTTATGTGAAGAAAGCTGATAGGAAGAAAATCAGCTCATTTGAAATGTGGTGCTGGGGAAGAGTTCAATTGTCACTATAGCAAATCAAGTCTTAACTGTTTCTAGGAGCCAAGATGACTAAACTGAGATGCACTTTAGACATATCATGAGAAGACATGACTCCTACGCCATTTCCGCACTAGACTGTTATGGTGCTATTATTCCACTTTCAACACCGTACGGAATCCTGGGGTTCGCAGTTTAGGGAGGGGCCTCAAAGGTCCCTCCCTAAACTGCAAACCCCCAGATTCCATAGGATGTTGAAAGTGGAATTATAGCACTATAACAATCTAGTGCAGAAATGGCTCTAGAATGGACAATAATGCTTGGTAAGGTAGAAGGCAGTAAGTAAAAAAGAAAGACCTCGTTACAAATGGATAGACTCAATTAAGGAAGCCACATCCCTGAGTCTGGAAGACCTGACAAGGGCTGCTTATAATACCTAGAGGTCTCCCATTCTTAGGGTCACCAAAACTCAAAGTCAGCTTGATGGGAGTCAACAACATTACTAGTATCAAAATTTGCTTATTTTCCTCTTTCTCTCTTCTCACTTTGATATCATCCTCTATTAGTTTGTAGACACACCCTTTTTAAAAAAGTTTTTTTTAATTAATTATCTTTTAAAAAAAAAACAAGCAATGCTGCTGCTGCTGATGGACAGGAAGCAGGAGAAGCTGCTCCAGTAGCAACAATGATAAAAATATAATATATACACAACCAGGTCTCCTTGATCAGTGCACAGCTTTAGCTACAATGGTGTGTTTCCGGTGATACATCTTCTTCCAGTATCAAACTGTTTTTGTACAAAACACACAACAGGATTAGTTACTCAAGTTATAAACTGAATTATAAAATGAAATAGGTATTCTTTACAATTTTGCTATCTAATTATGGCTTCCAGAGGCTGCCCAATTGTGCTAGTTATCATTTTTAATATCCTGTAGGCAGACGATGTAAATCTGCAACTCTTTCCCACGACAAAATTATCATTTGATATTTGTTGTTATTACCAATGTACAAAATGTACAGTGCAAGAGAACCCTATATACAATCACTCAGTGTATGTGGAAGGCCTTTTCTTTCCTTGTGATTGGTTTGTCATGTTGACAACGGTTTTTCTAAAGCTAAGAAATCATTCGTCACTGCCATCCTAGCGTGCCATTCAAACCATAGCACAGTGTGACAAACTGTATTGGATTTTGATCCCATGTCTAAATGTGAACAAATGTAACATTCAAGGATTCCTTTCAGGATAATACAAAAGCTATCTCATCCATGAAAGGGGATTATTATATCTTCTATAGAAGTCTGACCCCTCCCTCATGAAAATATCCATGGTCAACTCCATCTCTTCAATAGGAAATTCTGTTTAGTCTGAGAGATTGTCTTAATTATCAAAGCCTACAATTGTAGACTGAGTCAAAGAATTTGGGAATTAAGGATAAAACTTCTTTACATCTCATGAGCTAGTTAGCAAAGCAATTTTTAATATATATTGTGGAATATAGATTTTTTTTAATCAACCACAAAACTAAAGGAAAACACAAAGTAATAAACCTAGTTTAAATGCATTTCCATTTTTATGAATTATGAAACATATTTTGTAATGTATAATATTATATAATTATATTATATAATATATAATTATATAATACAATATATAAACACATATTATACATGTTTACAAAGAAGAAAAGCAGGTGAACCAATCAGATAGGCAGCTCATTGATATTTTCAAACAGTCATCTGTATGCTGCCTACAGAACTTGTTTAGGTTTTGAAATGAAATGAGTATACATGGCAACATTTGAAATACAGTTTTAAATACTAAAGAAGTGCTTCATAAAATCAAGAAAACAGAAGGTTTTAGTGACTTGGGTCTAAACTAAGTAACTTCAGCTTAGGCCTCCCTGAAATAAGTGGAACAAGTTCAATCTAAATTCCACTGATTTCCTTGGAAACTAATAGGAATTAGCTTCCTATCTATGTCCAACCTGATTATTATGACTTCTTTCAGTCAAAACCATGCTAGTTTGATATGTTTTAAGATTCATTGCACCATGAGGTGTGATGTTGAGCATGTAGGATTGGGGCTGGGGAGACCAAATTCAAATTTGCATTTGAGCTGAAGTTTTCCATCAGGCACTCACTCTATCTATCATTCACCTGACAAAATAAGATTGGCAAGGGGAAAGCATCTATGCTAGGGATGTTCACAGGGGCCATTTCTGCCCTACACTGTTATAGCACTGTTATTACACTTTCAACATTCTCTGGAATTCTGGGGTTTGTAGTTTACTGAAGCCCAAGGGCTCCCTGGCTGAGAATTCTAAATGCCCCTCCCTAAACTGCAAAGCCCTGGATTCCATCGGATGTTGAAAGTGGAGTAATAGCACTATAACAGTGTAGTGCAGAAATGACCAGGGTCTCCAATTTGTTTCAGAACCTGATTCAGCAATTTGGATTGGACCCCAATTCAGTCTGGATAGATCTGGACCCAATCCCATACAATCCACACCTTAAATCTGAATAAAGATATCCAATTTGGATCTCCAGTCTTCCCCCATTGACATGCATTAGAAAACCAAAATAACCTTTTTGGGGTTTTTTGTTTGTTTTTTTCACAGATTTTCATAAATGTTGAGCCATCATAAACTTAAAGAGGGATTAACCAAGTTGAACTTCAGACTGGTTGCTTTGGGAATTTTTGTGGCAGATTTGCTGTTTTTCAAAAAAAAAAAAAGGCTTGTTGATGGCTGCATCTTCTGAGGTATTAAAAGTCATGCAGTTGCATTACTCCCACATAGACTGGTGCAAGTATGTGATGAAGGTGCTGCTAACCTTGCACTGTGGTTACATTGTTTGAAATAAAACATGCTTCAAACTCTGTTTCTATATAACAAAAAGAAAGTCTCCTTATTTTTTTACGTGTGATATACAGCATCTACTTAGATATTTTTCTGATTTTTTTTTCCAACTGTAGCTAAGGTCTTTGACATTGTATTTCTGGGATCATAAAACTTCCTTGTAGGTGATTGATTATCAGACCTCTGTTTGACTTCTTGTGATTTTCTTCACATTTGATTTCCAACAATTATGGAAATTCTTCTTTCAGATTTATATGTTTCCCTATACAGCCTGTGAAAGGCAGATAAATTCAACAGCAAAGTTTTCTCTCCGGTATATTAGTTCCATTAACTTTTTCATATTAAACATGTAATATTTCTGGAGGAGCAGAAAAGAAGTTTAACATCCACTTTAAACACTTAACTTGAAGGGAGAAAAGATAATAAAGCTTGAATGTAGAATATAAACATGTAAAGATGTTTATATCCTACAGTGCTGATCCTACAGTGTATTGAGATTAATGACATAGAACATGGATTGGATGTGGTATAGTAAGTGGGCTGTATGCTGCCCCAGGACACCCCAATCCCCCTAAATGTCCCCCAAATATTCCTTAGGTGCTGTTATGGGGAACAATTTTGCCATGTGTCCTCCTTTGGCGATTTTAAGCTCAGGTCAGCTTCCAGGTCACATCCTGTTGAAAAAAGGCCTCACCTGGGTGTGAGTGGACGAAAAAAATGACAAAATTGTGTACTGGAGAGTGCTGGGGGAACTAGAGGAAAAACATTTTTTCCTATATATAAATAATATAATATAATATAATATAATATAATATACCATAATATAATATAATATAATATAATATAATATAATATAATATAATATATATTCAGGTATGGGGTGAAACTCCAAATATTTGGTGGTAGGGAGAACAATGCGTACCCAACTCTGAAACACAAGGAACATTAACCACCAGTAGTATACTGATAACCAAAGTGAACCTTTGAACAGACTGTCTAATAGAGGTTGTCTTCTGCTAAACTACTAAATATGACTGGGGACAATGCTAGATGCTACAGTAAACTAAACAACACTAAGGCCCTTTTCACATGTCAGGGGGGAAATGGGCGAAAACGTGCAAAAACGGAGCTTACCTCCAGCCGGGTAAGTCCGTTGCCGCGTGGAGCAGCACTAGCTCGCTGCTCCACACTCCTCCAGCATCGCAGATGGCAGCTTCCGGTTGGTGGAGGCTCTCCGCCAACCGGAGAAGCTCGCCAGCCGGAAGCCCGCCCCCGGCAGATCTGCAGGCACGCACTTGTGCGTGCCTGCAGATTCACTTTAGAGCCGGGCGACGGAGCGGCACGGGGCTGCGCGCTCCGTGCTTTTTAAAAACCTCTAAAAAGAGGTTTTTAAAAAACACGCAACCCGGCTAGTTCCGGCCGCTCCTGAGTGGATTCTGGCGTGAAACTACGAAAAGTAGTCCACGCCAGTCCACTCTACGGTGTGGACGACCTCCGTGAGAGGTCGCTCTACACCGTTCCCCCCCCCACATGTGAAAAGGGCCTAAGTTACATTATACAAATTAACTACATTAAATAAATTATAATTAATGTGATTATATTAAAAGCAGCTGAAGGCTCTTGTAAATCAGAAGTATCTACTACAGCCTACTGCTATAGTAACATACCCTCCAAAATTTCATGTATGAAAACCAGGACGTACATCGCCCAAGAATGTCAGAGTGTGGTCAAGATGGCAAAAGATATGAATGAGGAAGAATGCACACTCTGAGACAGAATGCAGCAGTTTGTTTTTACCTGTCTACTGGAAAAGGCAAGATTCTGTCCCCCTTCTTTTCTCTCCCTTCCCCACTGAGTTAAATGAGTGAAAACTCTGTTTGCACTTTGAACTCTGTTTGCAGAAAATGAAGTAAATTGAGGACAAAGGAAGAAGCTGAAGAAAGAAACTGGGTCATTTTAAAAGCAACTGAAAAAGTCAACTGACAGAGGATTATCCAAATTATCTCTTGCCAAATCAGAACAGTTGGAAGATATGTAGTAAGCCTGCCTCATTCTCCCTATCCACCTTTCTCGATAGGCCTTTTCCGCACAAGGGCAATACATCACACTGGCGTCGTATTCTTACTGATACTTCTGCACGTCAAACCGGTTAGTATTGATGTTTCCTCTGCGGGTTTGCATGGCCTGAGCTCTTAGAGCGATTACTATCGACGTAAAACCGATGTATTGTAAAACTGGAAAAACTCTGATGTAAAGCACAAAAACTGGTTTGGCTGCATTTCTGACAACATGCGGAAGGTGTACACCACAGAGGTGGTTCTCTGTGGGCGTTCTCACCTTTCCCTAGTGTCATTTCTGTCTGCTCCTGTTTACACCCCTCAAATGCCGGGCAGGCACTGGAATACAATGAAATATGTTGGGATCCTCAGGATAGTCGCTTTTCAATTTCTGGCTGTCTAGACCAGAGCTTTCCAAACTTGGTCACACGCTTTTTAGACATGCATCATTTCACGACACAGTAATTTTACTAGCAATTTTACTAGCGAATCGGAGGTGGGAGCTTGTCTTCTGTAAGAACAAACTAAAGTAACTCCACTGATATGTAGCAACAGGTTTTTTTTTAAAAAAAAATTTACCAATCAGAGGCAGTGGTGTGGAGCAAGGGAGAGAGTGGGAGGAAGATGGGAGTTTCACAAGAATTGACGGAGCGGAAGCAGCAAACGATTTTCACTGCATTACTTCAACAGAAACCAGAGGGCGTGCAGATAACAATCTGGTAAAATCAGAGTAAGTTGGGTTAAAAAACACCGCTCACAACACGTGGTGAAACGCTCCTCCACTCTGATGCAGAAATGGCCTAACCTTCATCCAGGAAGATAAGACATTTTTGTCCCCCATAGTTACATTTTATTACAGAATTCACTCCAAACGAGGTGTACAATGTAATGTAAGCTCTTTAAAATATTGGAAGGAAAACATTAAAACAAAGAAAGGAAGAGACATTCCACCTTATATGGGCATGATACTGGCTATTTGGGTATTGTGGAAAACTCTAGTTTCTGTACCTACAAACTCTTCTGTAGACATGGAGCATTTTTATTCCACAAAAGAGTGGAATGCTCATGGGGACAAAAAAAAATACTCCAGGTTTAAGACTCTCAATCAATGTTATTTTTATCTGCCTCGATGCAGGTTTAACAAAAATAATATTCATGTGGCCCAGTACAGCATATATTTCTCTTTTGCTCTTTCCCTTATATGGATTTGTAGACCCCCAGGGCTCACATAATTTATTATGGTTCCAATCATATCAGTCTGCTAAAGCAACCCATATCCAGGACATTAAGGGTGCAATGTCACAGTAAACCAGACTATAATTGGCCTTTTGTCTAAGAACACCATAAATATACAAACTAAACACACACACAGAGAAACAGGGGGGAAAAAACTGGTCACTTTTATTTACAGTATAACAAAACTAGGCTGTTTATTGCTGGAATTGTTCTGAAAAAAAATCTCAAGGCGGAGTCTGCTCTGTGTATGTGTGTATATATGTGTGTGTATGTGCGTGCATGAATTTGTGTGTTAGTACAGCACCAAATGCAGAATGTGAGGGAATCCCCCCTTTTTATTATATTTAAAATGCTTTAAATTGGTTTTAATTCGGTGCTGTTTTTAATGGGAGCCTTCATGGTGTGGCAGTTTGAGCACTGGACTATGACTCTAGAGGCCAGGGTTTGATTCCCCATTTAGCCATGGAAACTGACTGGGTGACCTAGGCGAAACCTCATGATAGGTTCACCTTAGGTTTGCTATAAGTTCAGAATGACTTGAAGGCACAACAACAACTGTTTTTAACATGACAGCACATTTAATTGTTCTCAATGTTCTTTAGTATTATGATTTTTAAAGCTATATTCTTTTCTTAAAATTTGTTATAAGATACCTTGAGTCCAGAATAAAAATAAAATTAAAAATATAAAATAAAGCAAAGTTTTAAAAATATACATTAAAATAAAGTGCCACAATTGTGGGATGACTGCTTACTGTACTCAGCCAAACGTACTATTTAAAAGGCATCCTCATGAGTGGCAATAAACACATACAGGAACACTATCTGCCATTGCCAACCATGCAAGAGTTCCACTGATATGCCAAGGGTGGCATTTTCCCACAGCAACCATTAAATCCGTTTGGTTTTAACTGCCGTCCACATGGCCTTTTGCTAATAGAAAAGAGAAAAGGATACCACACTTCCTAAAGAGATGTTTAACTGTGATTTTATTTTTTAGAAGGTAGCAAAGGAGGAAGAATCAGAGTAAACCTGTAAAAGAAGGTTGGAAACACTTAGCAAACTGACCTCGTTCATGCAAAAATTTATGAACATATTTGTATACTTTCAGTCTATCATTTTAGTTACCACAAGTTCAGTATCCTCTTGAGGGAACTAATCAAAATAGCCCTTCACAGATTAAACCACAGCCTATAACAAGGCATTTCATTATAGTAAGCCGCAAGCGCTGACATGCACAGAATTATCCTGATGTCCTCGTAAGTGCACAGAACATTCCTTTCCTTTAATAATGAAAGACAGACTTTGGTAGCCAGAAAAGATGCATTGAATAAGACGGTCATGTGATTGCTTGCTATAATCCTTGTGACATATTCTTTAAACACACGGACACATACACACACACCACCAATACTACAGACTGTGCTTAACAATCCTTTTTGTTTTCCCAATTAGTTGATTTCTTTCTTTCACTGTTTGTATAGCTAACACTCGCTTAATACATCACTGTGACTCCATGATTTTCTCTCCAGAACAGATCAGTAACAGCAACCCAGATCTTGGCTCTGATGGGAATTGGATGTCAAGGTAAAGAGTCAGACTTTAAAGTCTTCTAGCAGAAGCTGCCAGCCCCACATCAGAGAAATGGGGCCTGTTTACAAGGTCAGCTCAAGGACCAGCTGACTGAACAGTTCTTTTTCCAGTCTTGTTTGTCTTTATAAAGGGACCGAGAGTCATTTTGGACAGTGCTTGCAATGGCTATCAGGTGTTTTGACAAGAATGTCTCCCCAGGGTCCAGGAACAATCAGGTTGGCTGTCTGCAGCTTTAATTAAAAAAGAAGATGAAGTGACAAAGAAGGACATCACAGGAGCATACTGCCTTTACATTGTTTTTACATTCCTTATCAGAACCCACCTTTATACAGCTTCCAAAATTACCTCCACCTTCCTTACTACAAAGATTGCCTAGTTTCTTTCTAATTTATTATTCTTTTTTTCCACTGACCATGGAACAGTTCCCCCAAAGGTGGGAATACAGTACTTCCAAACAACAAGTGGTTTCTCTGATTTCAAAATAAGGAGCTCCTTTCTCAGCATTCCTAGGTAGAGATCCAGGTAAGGGTGCAGCTATGAAATGAGGGCAAATGAGAGCATTGCTCCCAAATAAGAATTCAGTCACCCCATGAAATTTTCCCCCAGTACTCAAATTCCTAGCATTACAGTAACTTAAAACTCCAACTGAGCATTTAGAAATAGAGTTGATATGCAAAGAAAAGGAACAGGCAAAGTTATCAAGTGAATGGGAATGTAGCAAATATAAGAGTTCTAGGTACGAACCATTTTCAATGTCTCACTCTCTGCTATGTTAGAAATTTGGGAACAGAATTCTTATGGGAGGAAATGCCTTAATTTTGCCCCCCCCCCGCCCCGCACATAAACTTTGTACAACTTGAAATCATCACATTACCTGCCATTACTTCTATTCATCTCAACTTATGGCGACTTTAAGGTAAACCTATCACAGGGTTTTCTGAGGGCTAAGAATGTGTGATGTGACCAATGTCACCCAGTGGTATCCATGACCAAGCAGGGATTCAAGTCCTGGTCTGCAGGGTCATAGTCCAATCAATGCTCAAACCATTATACCACGCTGGCTCTTCCCCCACAATTGTAATTTAAAAATAAATAAATAAACATGCTGGAGCAGAACGGATACTGGTGGGGGGATCATGCAGATGAGATGCTGAGTTCGTGGAAGGAAACGAAAGGGAAGGAAAGGAAAACCTACCCACACCACAGTCAACTATACCTTGAGTAGAGAATAAAGAACTTCAGTATATTTAGGGTATGACAGGTACAGGAGTAAGAATGTCCATTATGAGGCATCCAGAAGCAGAACAGTCTGACATTTCGTGGAACTATTGGCTTGTCTAGAAGTGCCCTATTACACTAAAACTGCACCTCCAGAAGTGGGGTTGGTGAGGGCTGGAGTGGTGAAACCTAGGGTTTTTTTTAAAAAATGAATTAATCTAGCAGACATTTTCTTATGTGCAACAGACTGGCAAATGTCCCCTTCTTATCCCCTTCATACCACCACCCCAAACAGCCAAGAAAGATAGTACTAAAAGCCAGACAAGATATATTGACACTCTAGGCAAAATAAATAAGTTAATAAATAAAGTAAAATCCCATGAGCACCTTTTCTCTGTAAAAAGTCAGTAATATGCAAATAGCACAGTTCTATATATACCTACTTAGAAGTTAGTCCCCTTAACTATAAAATGACATACTGCTGTGTAAGTGGATTGCAGTCTACATCATTCATAATTTGCTGCTCATTTCTAGCACCCAAAATCAGCAGCCCGAGGCAGCTGCCTTGCTACACCTGGTCTGACAAAAGGCCTTCTTAGCTGGCCCACATGCTGTTGCTGAAAGACAAACCATGTAAAAGAGATTTGGCAGCTTGGCACAGGAAAGCAGGCCAGCTAGGAAACTTTTGTGAGCAAGCAGACAATGCACACAGTGACAGTAAATTCCACAGTCAGATATTTTTAAAATATCGGACAATACCTGAATCGCTACCTCTCTTTGAAACTCTTCAGCTTACATTCCCATCAACTACAGTTGCAGATGTCTGGCCTTCACATGGATTGTTTCTCTAGGGGTTTTAACAACCTGCTCTAAAGAGCTCGTAAAGTCTACCTTTTCAGACTACAGTTGCTAGAATCATCCCAAAATCACCCATTTATTCATGTTGGCTGGAATATTCTGGAGGGGAGAAGTGGCTTTTCCAAGCTCTCTGTAACCTACCTTAACATGTATCTCATAATGTAGGCTACATGTGGCCACCCAAACCTTATGTTGCAGGATCCCACCCCCAAGCATTCCAGGAAAAAAAAACCCTAAAACCTCCTCACCCATTGGCCACCAAAATTGGGTGGCAAGCCACTAAGTGTATTCACAAAGTGGGCACCATCCAACATTGCACAGATGAAAACTAGGACACAGGTGGCCAAGAAACATCAGTGAAGTCAGCAAAGTGAGGTCGCATCACCTCCTTCCATGAAGTTATTAGTGAGGAAGACCACATACAGTAGGAAAAGCTATGGCAATTTGCTTTTGCTTTAGTCTACAGAATAGGGCAAAATTTTGTCCCCTTCTCTCCTCTCCATCCTTAATGAAATTAGCTGAGTGCAAACTACTTTTGCACTTTAAGGTCGGTTTGCAGCAGCTAAAGAAAGCTGAGGTCAAGAGGGAAGAGCAGAGAGAAACTGGGGCCATTTCCACACGGGGTTTTTAAAACGGGGCAGAGTGTCCTCCAGGGAGGACATCCGCACCTGGGAGCAGACTGGGTCGGACCTACTTAACGTAGATGCACACCCCAGCCCGCTCCGGAACGACCCCAAGTGGTCGTCCAGCGTGCTTTTGAAAGACCCCTAAAAACAGGTCTTTCAAAAGCATGGAGTGCACCACTGCGAGCCTGCTCCCTTATGCAGATTCGCAGGCTCGCATTGGTGCGAGCCTGCGATCTGCCGGGGGCAGGCTTTAGGCTGGTGAGCTTCAGCGGTTGGTCGAGATTCTCGACCAACCAGAAGCCACCATTTTTGATGCTGGAGCAGTGCAGAGTGGCGAGCACGCACTGCTCCGGAGCGGCGTAGACCAGACCGGGGAGCCGAAAAGTCCGGTAAGTAGCGTCACGGGGTGATTCCCTCGCCCTATGCAGAAATGGCCTGGGACATCTTAAAAGCAGCTGAGAAAGTAGGATGGAAAGGAAAGTAGGATCAAGGCTGTCCCAGCAAACTGTGAGACAGTTGGGGAATTTGAAAGTGCAGTTGGCGAATACCATCAATTACCGGTCTAAAAGCATATCACACAGAGGAACTGATTAACCTAGTCAATCACCTTATCAGTAACCAGTCAAGCAGAAACCTTGGTTTTTCAAGCATTTCAGAGCATTTCCCCAGCCAGCTGGAATAGGAAGTCTTAATGGTCATGGTTTCCCAGGCTGATTTAAAATTAAAAATTATTCTATATTAGAATAAAATCACTCTACAACAAACTTACATTTTTCTAAAATATATCAATTTTAATATTAAGGTAATTTTAATATTATATTAATTGTAATTAATTCAATAATGTTTAATGCATTAAAACTATTCTTAACCACTACTTAATTTTTAGTGGGTTTGGGAGCATTTTATTTCACAATACTATTTTTACAATAATATTAAATGAATGATTATATTTTTATATTTATATCAAAATAATCACGTATTCATGTGTTTTTACATTTTTTTTACCCTATTTATATCTGTTTTTCCTTCAAATTTCTTTATTAAAACAGTCTGCTGTACTCTTCCACTTCCTCTTGCTCCACACTCCCTTTGGGCATGTGCCCTTTGACCAGTTAGCCAAGTGGGTAAACGGCCCTCACCCCACATACATTGCCCACTCCTTGCATAAACTGATTGGAACATTCTTTCATACAGAGATCAATACCACTGATGAATCCGTATAAAATTTGTTTTTTCTTTTCCCTTTTTGAATCATGAATGACAAAATCTCTGGCTTTAAATAGCTTGACCCAGAAGGGTGTCAGGCAAGAGTGAGCAGAGGGAGGGTGTCAAATGGACACTGGCCAGAATCCTGTTGATGTCTTATGTGAGTGTAAGTTCCCAACAGAAGCAGCATGACATTTTTATCTAATGCAGAGTAACCGCAATCAGTTTAAGGGTTCGGAAATGAAGTTGCACATGTGATGCCGCTGAGCAGGTTCGAGCATTATGCATGAAGGACTTACACATTTTACGTGGTTGCTCACAGATATGCAAGTTTTTGTGCACAGCACATTGCAGGTGCTTATGTGAATGTGCATTTAGTTGCCTATTTGCAATTCTCTAGCAAAACAGTCTGTGAGTATGAAGTTTTAAGTGTAGAAATGTGAGTGTCATTTTGGTGTTTAAGGAAGCATTAAACAATAATATGGACGGATGAAAGCTGTGTGTTTAACTTACTTTTTTTTCAAGTTCCAGGTTATTCTGATCAATTGCTACTTCAGTTTGCAATTTTTTAAAGTCTGCACAAAATTTATGTGCATTTTTATACACAATTTTTACCCAATAAATTAAGTTTTGAAAGCATTTTTCTTTAATACATGCCTTTTTGCATACTATTTTCACTATTTTCACTCACGTAATTTTGTACCAGTTTTCCCTGACATAGTTTTGTACAAATGTATCAAGAATTTTACCACTAAATTGAAAGAACTGGAAAAAAGAAGAAGAAGGAGAATACTTATGTTCCAGTTTGTGCTTTAGTCTGAGAAGTACAAATTAGGCTATTTTCTAATAATAAGTTTTTAAAAATGAACCAAATGAGAACTGAGCTGAAACGGGTGTCATGTACTCAGAAAAAAAGACACAGCTCCTTCAAAGGAGAAGAGGAGTGAGAACCAAATGTCCATGTTACCTGAGTACCTGAAACGTCGCCAAAATGAACCAGAAGGGTTGGAGAACAGAATGGAAGGAGTGGGAAGCTATGACCCATGAACACTGATGTCTCTCAGGAACAAAATAAAAAGACTAATGGCAACTTCAGGTAAACTGATAGAGCTCCTTTCTTAGTGATGAGGTACATTCAACTAAAGTCCCCTTAACTAAAACAATAGTTATAGCAGATTGTCTGTGAACTCATTTTACAGAATGCCAACCTCAGTTTGAAGGACTGCCAGAGGACAGTCTTGTGTTTGAAGATGTTCTCTCTTTGAAGGGCCATCCAGTCCGAATCTTGAGGCAATTGGGTTGGAAGCACAGAAATAACTCCAGACTGGAGCAGAGAAGTAGAAGGACAGACAGTGATGTTGAAGATACCACAGTTTAATTGCTTTACATTCTTCTTTTTCCATAGAAGACAGGAAGGAAAGAAGAAATTTTAACATTATTAGCTGGCCACTAAAATCCATGAATCTCTCCTTGATTAGGGAAAAACCCTACAGTCATTAAAAGTAAGTAAATAAATAAATAAATACATAAATGATTATAATTCCACTGAGACTGTGGTTTCTGTGATTTGGTTTTGAAGGGATGCTGTTCCTTTTGCTGTTTTCCTGGACTAATGTTCTAAATTATCCCATTCATTCAATATCAGTATCTCCAGATGACAGCTCTCCAATCAGCAAATGAGGTATATTAACTTGATTGAATAATAGCTGTTGATTTAAGTAGCACAGGAACTCTTTACTGGGACAGCTCGTGTTGCACTGCTATTTGAGAACCTGTATTCCCTAAGGCAGAAAGCACCCTTGCATCGTAAACCAGTGCTCCAACTTTCTCGGTAAAAAGCATGCTCTCATTAATGTAAACTATGCATATCTAGAGAACAAATAGTGATTTAAGTGATTTATGAAAGCTACACATAATAAAAGACTGCAAGTAGAAATGATTCATTGTCAAAAAGTAACATTCTAGCACACAGATGTGTAGAAACACACATAAACGCACATAAACACTCTACTCTCAGTGGTTCTAAAATAACAGTTGTATACATACCAGTGACTTTTCCTGCAAAAATAAACCATAGGCCTCCTAGGATTGTGTCTGGGGTGAGGATGTATAAGGAGGTCCCTCCCGTACGACAACAAATAATTTCAGTATTTTACTCCCCACTGCTGCAAGAGAAAAATGTGTATTTCTTTTCAGTTTTTGCCTTGTATTCACCCATCCTAAAATGTTTCAGGAAGTCATTCTGCAGAGAAATACAATAGGCTTTTTGCATTAAAAGCTTGGAGATTTTGTGCAAAAACCATATTTTTGCACAAAACATGTGTTTTTTGGTAGAAAACTGGTGGGTTTTTTTCTGCAAAAGGCATGATTTTGGGTTTCCTGGAAACAGTGGTTTTGTGCACGCACACACAAAAAAGGTTTTTGTACCAAAGCAATGAATTTTGTGCACCCCACCCCCTATCCCTCCCCACATATATATCTGTGCGAAATACTTTCTTGAAACACTTTGGTGAAAACTGCAAAATTCTCACCCTTGTGTTGTTTTCCCGGCTAGGTGTCAGGAATTTTATTTTTTCAGCCAGGAAACTAATACAGCCAATATTCTTTCCATTTTTGTGGTCAAGGGTAGCCCCTTTCACAAAGAATTAGTCCTCTATTCAAAGGACACATGAGGTCAGTCCTCTTTTTGAAGCTTTCTCCAGTTTGAAGGCCTAATTGCTCCAAGTCTGATTTAAAGACAATCCTTTTTCCCCATCCCCGCACAATGTGCTGGGGGGGGGACACTTTTGTTGGCCTCCCACAAGGGAGACTATGCAAGCACTGTGTGACCTGGGATTGCACAGTGGGCTAGGGCAGCAGAGCTAGTGGGCACCTCTTAAAGCCGTGCCATCCCTGTACCTATGGCACCCTTTAGTGTAGGATAAGCCTTTGGAGCCGTCTTGTCATGTCGCCAGACATGGGGGGAGGATGATGATATAGTTATCCTTGGGGTGGGCATATCATTGGCCCTCCCTTCAGGGATCATGAGGCAAGGGGGGGGGTTCAACATGGGGCTCACCCACCAGAAAAAAAGTTGTTCAAAGGTGGAACCCAGCCACATGGGTTTGCTTCAAGACCCAGTATCTAGTCCAGGGGAGGCTCTGGGAGAGGTCAGATGGTGATCCCTTGCCTTAGCAACTCCCGTTGTGTTGACTCCCCTTTTCTCTCATTAAAAAGTCTAAAGCCCAAGTTCAAGTTCAAGTTAATTAGGAATAAATTAATAAATTGCCCTAGATTAACCCAAGCCCTGTGTGTGTGGTCTCTTTATTTCGTGGGTTGGATAGCAAAGGCCTAACTTTGATTTTTAGTTCCAACCAGGGTAGATAAGAGCCGGTGTGCTGGAGTGGCTTGAATATTGGACTACAACCCTCGAGACCAATTCCCTGCTCAGCCCTAAAAACCCCTGGGTGACTTTGGATGTGTCACAGCCTCCAGAAAACCCTGTGATAGGTTTGCCTTAGGGTCACTATAAATTGGAAATGATTTGAAGGCACACAACAACAAAAACAACAACAACAATTGGTAGACCTATCAATGGGAACTTGGTTTTACTGATTATAGGTTCCCTTAATATCTTTCTTCTACTACTGCTAGTACTACCATTACAGAGGAGGAGGAGGAGGAGGAGGAGGAGGAGGAGGAGTTTCTGTTGAAGTTGTTCCATTAGTGTAATATATCTACTCCAACTGAAAAACTACAAAGAGGGAGATCAGGGTTCTCAAAGCTGCTTGTCCAATTATAAATATCATTTCTAAATTTTGCATCTATTTTATAAATTAGCATAAACAATTTCATGCAAATCAGTTCTTTTGCCTTCTTTTTCACTATCATTGAAATGGCTAGTGAAATTTTCACTATATCACCAGTTCCAATAAACTTTTGATTGAGATGTTGTTTCCTATCCCATTATTTGATCATTATAACTGTTAAATGAAACAGAGCCAAAGTGTAGGACAAATGTCCTGAGGAGGCTTCAGCACTTTCTGCATTGGTGTATATGGATATGCATGGTTGCAGACAAAGATACAAAGGTGGTTCAGATGAAGTTTCTCATGCTTTGAAAGAACATGGGAGGGAGCAATAGGACTGCATCGTGTTGCTTCTCCTTTTGACCACCAACTGGCACCCCTTTTTAGCCAGACATTTGATAGCTATGTTAAAATCCTCTTCATTTCCTGTGCTCATTGGGTTAATTCAAACAATAATATCTTTGGTTGGTGCTACTAAATTTCTCTGTGCAAATGTTTCTGCCAATACACAACCACTTGGAGTAAAGTAGGTACCAATTGACCAATGGGCACTATGAAATAACAGCCATCCATAACTTGGTTATTGGGGTAACTGCTGCTAGAACACAAGGACATATTTTGGCATACTGTGCATTTATTATCTTTGCTGTGTGCCTTCAAGTTATTTCCAACTTAAGGCATCCATAAACCAAATTTATCCCTGGAGTTTCTCAGCAAGATTTGTTCATAGGGGGCTTGCCACTGCCTTCCTCTAAGGCTGAGAGAGTGTGACTTGCCCAAGGTCATACAGTGAGTTTCCATGGCTAGTTCGTACAAATGCACTTGTGGTTTTAATGAACACGTTTTAATGATTACATTTACAAAAGGCAGTGCTGGAAAGAATAGTGGAAGACAATGCATGCTGGAAAATGTATACTGAATCACATCTTTGCAAAATCAAGTAGCAATTGCGAACAGTCAGATCTTGGAAACACTACTTTTTGGGACAATTCCCCCAAATCCTCTATGGGAATTCTGAGACTTTGGGTTCAAAAAAGGAACTTTACTATGTTCTGTACAAATAGTATGTGTATAATAAATAACCATCAGTGTTTTTGCAGTTATGTGATTAAACTGAATTCTCATTTTCAAGGAAGAAGCCCGTCCTTAGAATAAAACAACATAAAGGAAGGTGCAACAATATCTAAATACACGTTAAGGGCTACTTAGCAAGACTGTGCATACAGAGCACAAGAATGCTGACATCAGCCCCAGAGGGAATGATATTCATACCCTCACTGAAGACAGTAGATTCTGAAACATGAAAGTCGGCGACAGCTGAAGCAACAAGAGCAACAGGGAACAGAGGGAGAGGAGATGGAAATCAGAAACAGGGTCACTGGGGCAAATGCAACCCACCCATCAGCTTCTGAAGGCTTTGTTGTATATTCTCTTTCTAGTGAAAGGCCCTGGGGACACACATGAGCAAGAAGCAGAAGAAAAGTATGGCACCGCGAGCATGCAGGCAGATCCCTTTATTTAGAAAAGCAGCATAAACATGTATAAAGTCCCTACTGAAGGTGAAACAAATATTAGGCTCTAAAACATATCTGTGATTTTGTGATTTCCATAACTAAATTTCCCTGCTTGGTATTTAAAAATATGTAGTTAAAAACTGTGAAAACACATGATGAAAGTCAAATATACATTTTGATGGTTTGGGGGTCTTCTGTAGTCACACCATGGCAGAGGTTGGGAAGCAACGGCCCTCTAGATGTTGTAAAATTCTTGTCATCTCCCTCAGCTAGCATAATTAATGGTCAGGAACAACAGAAATTCTATTCCAACAATATCTAGGGGATCACAGATTCCCCACCATCGTGAGATGTCAATCTGTCATGCCAATTGGCTAAAAAATTATCCTGGAGAACCAAGGAGAAGGTCTCAGTACAATATATTGTATTCTGGTATGTTAGGCCATTTCACACTAGACTGTTATATGCTATTATTACATCTTCAACATCCTATGGAATCCTGGGGATTGCAGTTTGGGCCCCTCCCTAAACTGCAAACCCCAGGGATCCATAGGAAGTTGAAAGTGGAATAATAGCACTATAACAGTCTAGTGTGGAAATGGTCTTAGATCCAGATAAAGAAACATAGCTTCCCATCTGCTCCTTCCAATGAACATCACGGTCTTCATCCATAACTGGCCTGCCCTCCAAGATGATTGACTTTGTCACAATCATTAGAACTAGACATGGCAAAGAAGGCATACTCTGAAGAAGGAGGGACTGCAAGCCTGTCCAGCTGACCTTAACCGGTCACCCTTCCCTCCAAGGTCAAGAAGTGAAAAATGAACCAGCAGTTTCCACACCCAACAGTAGGTACCAGCTCTTGTTGCCACTTTCCTAGGGACAATCAGCAAGAGCAGAGACAAACCTGTCGTTGCTCAACTGCTAGAAAGTACCAATAGCTAATGCAGGTTACTCCTTCTGTATCTGGAATGAAACATGACCTGAGAAAAGTTGATCACTCCCTCCTAAAATTCATTTGTTGACTTTCATTAAAGAAACAGCTCCAAACAAAGATATCTGACATCAGTTCATCAGGCTGGATCCTGATGTATCTGACTGCCATATTATGACCCAAGCCTCACCTCTCCTCCAGGAGCCCAGTACATGGCAATTCTGCATACCTTAATTTTCATGAAATACAAATGAAATGTTTATTAAATAAGCAAGGAGAGTGAGTGTATGAATACACTGCTTTCTTTGCTAAATACATTTGTGTTTCCATTCTGTTACGTGGGTGTTTTGAGTCAAGTCAGTTTCTAAATTTGGGGAGAAAGAACAGCCTCAAGCATGTAAACTGTGGGTTTTATCCACCGGTGGCTTTTTTCCTAGTGGAAAGCATTCATGATGGTAGAAACCAGGGCACCTAATTGTTTCCAATCACACCACCATCCCATCTACTGTATTTCTTCTTCCCATATTCCATTCTGTTTTGGAGGGAACTACAGTCTTTGGAGAGAACCACAGCTCCTTGGCCAACCTTTTGGAGATCTTCAGTGGGAACTGATTTTAAAACTCGCTCCTTCTCCCCCACCCCCATGTGTGTGTGTCTGAACTGACTCTTGGACTTTTGGAGTGAAGAGATGTCATTTTCATGGTTTAAAGATGCAATTAGACAAGAGGCAGGAGCTCTGTGAGCAGCAGATATGCAGGCAGGATGTCCTGCATCTCTCCTAATTAAAGGCAGGTGCAGAGCCCTCAGATTAAATCACACTCTTTTCACCAGGGCAGGGAAGGTTCCATTTTGCATAAACAATTTTCCGGATTTAAATTGCATTCCAAGTTATTATGTATGTTACAGCAGGAAAAATACAGGTATGTGGCATAGCACAGCACTGTCAAACCTGGCCCAATCCATTAAGGCCTCAGCCTATGCCTGTTTTTAATGCCTTTGTCTGGAGCTTTTTTTTCTTTTTTCTTTTTTTAAGTTTGACAGATCTGATCATGGGCCTCATGCATTACACTCAATTTAACCATTAAACAATCAGTATTTCTGAAAAAGAAGCTGGTGTGTCAGCTTCACAGTGGGATGTTGACTTCATTGGCTTCTCATGACCACATGACATTTATTTTCTATCCGATTTAGCACTACTAACAGCTACGAGAAAATATGTGAAGAATAGTACTTGTGGGTTTTATAATTCCCTTTAAAAAAATCTGAGGAAAGAACTTTATTGCCAGTACCCTATAGCATGTCTGGGTCATTGTAGAGATCATAGCTATAGCAGAATGTTTGAGTCACCTCTAGGCATTTTTCCTTGTCTAAATTTGAGACTCTAGTTTAGCAACAATGGAGCCTTCTCCTGACCTTTACAAATGGAGTATTCCTCTGGTGCTTATTCCACCCACAGAATTAGGACAAATACAAGAAGAAAAGCTAATTGAAAAACAGTATACTGTCTCTGGGGCTTTTCTTTTTATAGACAAGGCCTTTTCCAAAGGTACCTTTGACCTTGAAAGAATTTCAACATTTTCTTTCAGATTCTCAGTGCCTTCATTTTCATTCAGAAAGAACACCCTTTCTGCTTCTAATCATGCAAGATCATGCTGTTTGTCTTTATACAACTTTTGAAAGACTTTTCTTAGGCATTTCCCAGGTTTAATTGTTCTGACGTCCTTTTCCATTTAGGGTGATCAACTGTGCATCATTTTAAAAAGAGGGGCTGTATCTCACCTGATGACCAAAACAGAAGACAAAAGAGGACACAGATTTGGCTAACGTTTATGTGAATTTCTACAAATTAATGCAAATTTTAAAATAAACACTATGATTTGAATAGATGCGGTACATCTCACCACCATTCAATAAAGTAACTGGAATGAGCTACATCTCTGCTGTCCAGGGCCATTTCCACACTAGATTGTTATAGTGCTATTATTCCACTATAAACCTCCTATGGAATCCTCAAAGGCTTCTCCCTAAACTGCAAACCCTAGGATTCCATAGGATGTTGAAAGTGGAATAATAGCACTATAAAAATCTAGTGCAGAAATGGTCCAGGTGTTCAGTGCTGATGTTCCTCTTCAAAGCTTTTTGTTTCCCGCGTGAGACTTACTGACAAATTTTCAAGCTGGGATTAGACCTTGACAATGTTTCTAAAATAGGACATCTTCAAATAAAGGACACAATGCCTGGACCACAACAGCCTAAATTCTGTGATTAGTCCCTACTAGAGTAGACTCAATGAATAAGATTTACCTATTGTTGATTCACAATGCAACAATGGATTCAGTGGGTCTACTCTAGTTGGGATGAACCAACAGAATTCCAGTCACGACAGTTCCTTCCCCTTCTTTTCTTCTACAAAGGCCTCAAGTTACATCATGTGAAGCTTCTATTTATTCTGAAGGTATAGTGATGGTGCCCATGTTACACCATATGAGATTCACAGCCAAAAGGGATTTGAACTAGGGCCTCTCCAGTTCGGTCTGCTGCTTTAGCCACCACTGTCATGCTGGCTGGGACTCCTGACCTCTGCAATTTCAGCTATGTTCAGGAAATACTGCCAATGTAACTTGCACAATCCAGTATAAAGTAAATGTATTTGTTTGCATCAGATTAGTTTTGTCAAGTGTTCTCAATTCCTTTCTGAATAGATTGTGGCTGCTATGCCTTTTGTCATCCTACCCCACCCCCAAAACAAATAAATAAATGAATAAAATCCTAGCCTGAAACCCAGCTTTGAACAATTAAAGATGCATAATTTTATTACTGTCACCTTTACAGATAGTACTTAAAAATATGACAGTACAAACAACAGAATTATGTCAACGTTCTTGCAAAGAAATATCTTTACATTTAATGCAACAGAGCACATATACACAATATGGTCTTGCTAGCATGGTGTTGATTCATAATCTGCTTGATACAAATTATATCCTGAAGGAGAGGTGGGAAACAGCATTACCATTTAATTGAACAATATGCATACATCTTATCCAGTGCTATTAACTAACAATTAATAAAAAAGTACAAGAGAGTTCATGATGTGCTTCAGGAACTGGGGAAGTATCTGTGAAATGATTGCTGCAGTTTTTTGCTTGGCTTTGTTTTTTTCCCTTCATTGGCTTCATGGAGAGGAGAGATCCTTACTCCCACAGAGCTGTAACATCCTGCTCTGCAGTAACATCTGGATCTGAACAATGTTTGGGAAGGGAGGGAGGCAGAAGACCTCAAGCTGCACTGTAGACAAAATAACTTTAGAGCAGGCTGTGCAACAATGCAAGATGGATATTTGTCAGAGCCAGCTGAAGTTTCTGATTAGTGTGAACCATTTCCCCCTCCTTCCATTGTGCTCTTGTTCTATTTGGCTTTTTCCCTCTGCAGTGACTTCCGTCTCATCTCCTTTTCATTTTAACTTGGGAGAATGTTTTTAAAATTAATTTTGAGACTGGTACATGTCATTTGACAGTGCTTCCAGAACATGTCTTTGTTTTATCACAAATTAGAGATGCACAGCAACGCATGCACAGCAATTTATAAAATTAGAAAAGCACAGTGAAATCTTGAAGCTTTCCCAGATTAATATCAAGATTCCATTTTACTTTGTCACTTAATTACAGTGCATTCATGCTGGAACACAGTAGTAACCTTTAATTTTTAAATAAAGATGTGAACTGAAATGAGGCAACCTCCAGATAAAAAGTACTCTGAACAAGTCTGACTCTGAGGACCTGACCAAGCTTCCTTAGAACTGGAGCAGAAGGAGAAAGAGCATTTCATGTTCTCAAACATAACTACCAACACAGCCAATTATGACACCAAATGGAAAAGTGCCAAGAACAATCTGGTGCTGTGTGTTGTCCTATGCTTTTAACATAACTGCATCAATGGTAACTAGATTTGTCATTGATTTTTTTAAAAAGTATTATTAACAACAAAAAGGAAAAAAAGAAGAAAATAAAAAGAGGGAAGCAGCAGGGAGATATGAATGGATATGAATGCAAGCTAAGTGTATTCATTAATGTAAGCTGACCATCTTTCCAAAAACATATTTTCTTGAAGCTTTCATCTATCAAATACATCTTAATGAGCACCTAAACGTCACTAGATAGCAAGTTACTAGAAAAGTTAACATTAAAAAAATTAGATTACCAAGAGGAGGAATTAGAGAAGACACATTTGAAGAAATTTGGGTGCCTTTTATTGTTTTTTGTTGTAGTAGCAGTTGTTGTGTGCCTTCAAGTCATTTCTGACTTATGGCAACCCTAAGGCAAAGCTATCACAGGGTTTTCTGGGACTGAGAATGTGTGACATGTCTAAGGTCACCCAGTGGATTTCCATGGTTGAGCAAAGAATCAAACCTGGTCTCCAGGGTCATGGTCTAAGGCTCCACTACTTCAGCAAACAATTTTATGGAAAAGTGCCTTTTTTTCCCCTTACAATATGAGTAATACATGATCTATCAATCAGTAACACCACCAACAACAACTGAATCAGATGACACTATGACCACCGCCATTGCTGAGAAGTATCCTGGAACCAGCCATACGGACAATGGCCATTTCCATACCGGGCTTCTGAAATGGTGTAGAGCGACCTCTCACGGAGGTCTTCTACACCATAGAGTGGACTGACATGGACTACTTTTTGTAGTTCCACACCAGAATCCACTCAGGAGCGGCTGGAACTAGCCGCGCTGCGTGTTTTTTAAAAACCTCTTTTTCGAGGTTTTTAAAAAGCACGGAGCATGCAGCCCCGCGCCGCTCCGTCACCCGGCTCCCAAGTGGATTTGCAGGTGCGTGCAAGTGCGTGCCTGCAGATCTGCCGGGGGCGGGCTTCCAGCTGGCGAGTTTCTCTGGTCGGTGGAGAGCCTCCACCAACCGGAAGCCGCCATTTGGGACGCCGGAGGACTGCGGAGCAGCGAGCTCGCGCTGCTCCACGTGGGGACGGACTTACCCGGTTTCAGGTAAGCTCCGTTTTTGGGCGTTTTCGCCCGTCCCCCCCCCACGTGAAAAGGGCCAATGTCACAGATTCATCCTCCCCTACAAAAACATGGATGAAAGATGTCCTTTCTTTTGTGGAAATATAACAAATAAATTTGACCTTTTTATGCAATCATTTCTGAAGTAAGGAGAGGGATTGTAGGAAGTTGAAGACTTTTATCAATCACTGGACAAATGTTGTTGCATTCCTGTCTAAGAGGCTGACAAGATCTGAGGAAAAGAGAGTTCTCTCCTTGAAGAGAAAAAAGCAATCAATCAAATTGGATATTTAGCAAACACTGGGCACTCTTCTCTTTTCCTTTCTTTACTTTTCTTTTCCTTCTTTCTTTCTTGCTTGCTTTCCTTCCTTCCTTCCTTCCTTCCTTCCTTCCTTCCTTCCTTCCTTCCTTCCTGTGAATGAGTGAGAATCTTTTTAAACAAGATTTTACCCACTCAAAATGTGTAACATAAATATTTTTAAAAAATATAAGACAATATGATTCTTCCTGTGGTTATTGGTCTATTGTAGATGTGTATAAAATCCAAAATGTACATAAAGCAGGCAGTGCGGGTAAAGGGTAGATGTAGATCTGTTAGGAGATCCCAAGCTGATTTTCAGTAGATCTGCCACGATTTCTGGATCCCAATAATTTAACAACTGCAGCAACAAAATTATCTCCCACACTCAGCCACTAAATTATACAGCTGTAATAAAGGAAGCAAGAGTGGGATTTTATGGGGAAGTCCTGCCAGCTCCATTCGGTAGTGAGGGAGGGGCAAATCCAGAGCTCACAGTTCTGCAATTCTTCCATAGCAGACAAAAAAGACTGGTTGATCTCAGTGGGGTACTAATAAAAAGCAAATAATGCCCCACAAGAATGAAGCCTTCCCACTCTATTTTGACCTAGAAGTGCTTCAGTCTTCATGAAAGAAGCATCCAGGATCCTTTTTGCTCATGGAGTGCTGCTTGCCTTCTTCTGATGACATTTGGTCTACTTTAGAAATGCTAGAAGCTAGTATCCTGCCTCTGTCATCCTTTTTGACCCAATCCTTCCCTTGTAGTTAAAGTTTCCATCTATCCTCTAAAACAGAGCTTTCCAAACTTTTCATGGTGGTGACATACTTTTTCAGACGTGTATCATTTCACAACTCAGTAATTCCATTTTACTAGCAAAGCGGAGGTTAAACTAACCCCTTATGAGAGATACAGGCCCTTTCCGCATGAGGTGAGGGAATCGCTCCGTGCCGTTACTCACCGCTTCTTCTGGGGTCTGAAGCAACGTGGACTGTCCCTGAAACCCTTCTGCCCTCCTTGGTCCAGGGCGAATCGGAGCAGTGCGAGGTCTGTAGATCCGCACTGCTCCGGCTTCTAAAATGGCAGCTCCAGCTTCCAAAATGGTGGCTTCCGGCTTCCAAAATGGCGGCTTCCGGTTGGTCGTGGGTCCTGATCAACTGCTGAAGCTTGCACTCCTAAAGCCCGCCCTCTGCAGATGACCAATGCGAGCCTGCAAATCTGCACAAGGGAGCAGGAACGCAATGGCACGTTCCAGGAAAATAAAGAGCTGTTTTTTCCGGTCTTTCAAAAACACACTGGAAGACGACTTGGGGTCGTCTTGGAGCAGACTGAGGTGCGGATCTCTGGTAAGTAGTCCACTCCTAGTCCACTCCAAGATGCAGATGATCTCTGTGTGAGGATGCACTGCCCTGTTCTAATTGCCTGGTGCGGAAAGGGCCACAGACACATATATAAATTGTAATAACAAAATGTATGGGGACACAACATATCTCATGAAAAGCTTTCATAAATTTTTAAAAATATATGATTTATAAAATAATAACATACATTTCCAAGATAGTGGGCGACACACCTACACACTTCAGGCAACACACTAACGTGTTGCGGTACACCATTTGGAAAGCCCTGCTCTAAAAGAACTGCGACACACTGCTACCACTTAGGAAACAAGCAAATTAATCCCCGTTCTCCTGGAGGATAAAAAGCATTAGAAGGAGAAGTGGCAGAAATTCCAAAAGACTCATTGTGGTGGATTCCTTAGTTTCAGAAATAAAATCTGAAACTTTGGGTGTGAGTTTAGTTCTAATCAAGCCTCATAGAAGGAAGGGACTGCATCTAGCTGGATGTCCTATCATATGGATGCCTAACTTGAGTGATATTTCTGTCTCAACAAGACTGGGAAGATGAGTCATATGTGCTGTTATTTGCATGATGGCAGAGAGGGGATAATTCATGCCCCTGCATTGTGAAAAAGCTTTTGCTGGCCTCATGAATTGCTAGATCAGGCTGCTATACAGACTGTACAAGAATCACAAGGTTCTGGATCAGAAGAGCACACAACATGGAGTATGAAAAGCAAAGTGCATGGAGGATTAATATACAAGGAAACCATACTTGCAGCAGCAAATTAGGTTTTGCAAAGTTTGCTTGGGTTGTACAATGTTTAGTTCCCTACTAATGTGTTTTTCAGTTACTAAAAACCCTAGCAATGCTGTCATTCAGAGATAGGACAAAAGGTCCAACACCTCCTCCACGTCCAACAGTTTGCTTTTTGTTTTTTTGTTGTCCTTCATTCATTACAGATGACAGAAAAAAAAAACCAGCATTTCAGAAGCAGACATTTATAATTACTGTGATCAAAGAAAATAATTTAAAATAATTATGCAGATTTTTTATAAAAAATAATGGCAGTTATTTAAAAAGTAGAGGCAGCTTCAAGTCAAAATAAATTTCTGATGTTATTTTCCATCTGCAAAGCCAACATGCGTATTGTTTAAAAGGCTATGCTCTTTGCAAGGAACAACAAAAGGATTCAAATTTTATGATTTTCCATGCTTGTCTGGCTTCTGTTTAGCAAACTGCCATTTGCCATGAAGGAAGATGTATTGAGGTAAATATAAATAGGCATCCCAAAAAGTATATGTGTGAGTGTGTAGGTTCTCCAGAAGAATATCACCTCTTTGCCTTTAAATGACAATCTAAAAATTAATTTGCTGTTGTTTCATATTCAGCTGAATATACTTGGTATCCCATATTTCCTCATATGTTGCCAAAATTTCAGGAGCCAGTTCTGCATCTAAGTAATTACTGTCTTTAAAGCACCATTTCTATATTTCTGCAATTAACCGTTTGTTTGGTTCTTTAATCCTCAGTACATGATTTAAAAAAAAAATAGTTTTTTTGAATAGTTGCAAAACTATTCCAGGAGGAAGAAGGAAGAAGCGGAGTTTTAATTTACCAGCAGCTAGCCAATCAACATTGTGCATAAGCAGTTTCTGTTGCAGTTCCCCATAACCCATGTTTTCTCTGAGTACTCCTGGAGAGGAACAGGAACATCCAGTTACGTGGAGTGAGTGACTCCTGTTTTCCTGTTTGTCTGTCCGCATTCTAACCATTAATTAAGCTGTAGGTCTGATCTTAGAGATTCAGGCCATTTCCACACACTTCGTAGTCACCTCAAATTCTTAGCCATCAGTCTGCACGTTATAGCGTCATAGTTTTACTTGTGCTTCTGCATGTTTTCAGCTCCTAGCAAAGTTTACTGCGACGAGAAACCGCTATATCTGAAAACCAGAAAAACTCTCATGTAAATTTCCCAAACCGGTTCTGCTTTGTTTTTCGCCTCCATGTAGAAGCATAACATCAATTCACCGTGCAGAAGCGGCTGGCTAAAGGCGTTCCCAGACTGTCCCTTCTGCCATTTCTGTCCCTATCTCTCTCTGCCCATCAAAGGACAGGCTGCTGCCATTATTGTCTACATGTGTTAAATGGACAGCAGGAAGAGAGTGGATCTGGTAATGGACTGTTAAGACGTGTTTTTTTCCATGTATCAACGAACATACATTCCTACACACAAACGTAGCAATGCGGAAATGTGTTTAAAAGTTTAAAAAAAACAACAGACCAACCAGCAATAGCAGGGTGGGGTAAGGGAGGGGAATGAGAGTGGCCAGGGACTTGCTGTTGTGGATACAACAACCACTGTTCTCTGCGGTAGTATGATGTAAGTGGAGGGAGGGGGTTCAGACAGCACAGTTTCTGAATCAGAGTATAAAACACCACTCTTGACATCTGGTGAACCACTCCTTCCATCTCACGCAGAAATGGCCTCAGTGTGCTGTAGTGGTTTGAGTGTTGGACTAGTATTCTGAGAAACCATGGTTCAAATCCTGCTCAGCCATGGGAACCCACTGGGTGACCTTGGAAAAGTCACATTCTTTCAGCCTCAGAAGAAGGCAATAACAAACCCCCTCTGAACAAATCATGTCAAGAAAAAAACCCCAATGGGGTCACCTTAGGTTCTCTGTAAGTGAGAAACAAACTGAATGCACACAACAGCAGCAACAATAACATTTGGACTTAAGAAACTCTACCAGATAAATGGATCTTGCAATGTGTTGCAATGAAGGTTTGCAGCCTGTCAACCATGTCATTCCCAGGGTAACCCATTCAGTTTGCTAATCTGCACATGTATTATTTTCCAGCTTCCCAATCACACAGCACAACAGTCAGCTAGCACTGTGTAGTGACTGAGCATACTCAGTTATCATTGGGCTTTGTCCTTCCCTCACATTTGTTTGTAAAGGAAATTTGCGCTTCTGAAACTTGGAGGATCCCTTAAGCTTGCTGGTACCTCCTTCTTGTAGAGGAACGGTGTAGTTAGGACTACATAAGGACTCATGCAAGGAGAATACATTTACTGTTAGCATTGGGTTTACAGACAGCACCTGAGAATCTACATCACGGTTTACATTTCACACCTTTACAGATCCAAAGCTATGTTGCAGAAATGCAATGAAACCCTGTAGCTGAATTGTGAAGATGTGTATCCAGGCACCGGCAAGAGTATTCCAATGCACATTGGCTGCTCCTGATGTCCATTGGGCCCTTCTGACGTCCATTGGGCACTCCTTTTGCACTCCAGCACTTCCTAGCTGGTGTCAAGATGTACACTGGAAGTGGCCCAAGGTGTACTGGTGTCCACTGGGCATCAGGCCATGGTGAATCAGTCATTCCACTGGCTACCATTGTGCAACAGAAATCTGTACACTATAACATCATCGCAGCTCCTAGGTGAATACAGACACTGCAAAAGTGCTCAGTTCTGTTTCCTGCATATGCACATCCCATGCTGAATTTCAACCAGTGTCTTTGTCTATGGAGCTCTTGCTCATCTGTTTCTGTTGTTTCAAGTGGCCTGTGACACCATCTCATGCCTGTTAACGGTATTTTTCTTGTGACACTGCACAAGACATATAAAAGTTCCTGAAATCAAGGGAAGAGAGATCAGTGGAGTCTGTGATCCAAGGTGCAGATTAGACTCACCACTGGCTATTAGTCAGAATGTCTGCATATTGCCCTTGAAGACAGAGCCCATATGCCTCTCTATATGATTTGCTATGGAATGCAAAATGGAGGGTGCAGTTGCACTTATGTTCTGCTTGACCAACTTGTGGTACCTGGGTGGCCAGTGTGTGAACAGAGCATTGTACTAGATAGGACTTTAGTTTAATCCAACTTGACTCTTATTTTTGCTTATGGAGAAAACAATGTCCTGTTGTTCCTTGTGAAAAGATACATGGATTGGTTCTTTTGATTGTTCATAGGAAAATGGAGAGTCTTGTTATTCACAATTCAGATTAATGGTACAACTCACTGTCCTTTACAGTAGCAGAGGGCCTAATTTTGGACCAGATATTGTGCTGCCTGAAATGAAGCAAAAATAGCAATTCTGACCCAATGCATATTATTTTGAAATATGATGGGACAACATCCTATGCTGCACCTAAGGGCAATAGGCTATTTAAAAGAGTGCAGGGCAGTCTGCCTAGAAAACATATCTTTGTCTTCTCACTGAGAGAAATAAGCAGGGCCTTGCCACTGGTGGTCTCTCTACAGCATCCAAGCTTTGCTTCCTGGACTGTGTTACTGCCCTGGCTAGTCCGAGCTTTGGGGATATTAAAAGATATCCTTTTGATATCACAATTCGGCTTCACTTCTCTATTCCTCTCCACTTGCTTGCGAGGCTACCAGACAAGCACGTAAACAAGCTCGGCCGTTAATTGCCATAATATTCCTGGACAATACAGGCAGGCCAGAAAATAGCTGACTCGCTGCTTTAGGAGACCTCCAGGCAAGTATTCTACTTAGGTATGCACGCAACTTACAAAACAGCCTCCACCCCGTGCTGGCAGATTGATGGGTAACCTATCCAATACCCAAGTACTCTGTGTTTGCACACTGGCTGCTCTATTGAAAACCTCTGCGATAACAAAATCATTCAGATTCTGACCTTTCAGAGGCTTTGTCTCCAACTCCAAATCTATTGTTTTCCCCCAAGTACGGCATGGCCTGCAGTCACAATTCTCCTTATAAAAACCCTTGATTCTGAGACCTTCCTCGGAACGCTCCCGAGTTTCATCCCGCCTTGCTGCCGCTTTGCTTGGCGAGCCTCCCCTCAGCTCCATGTGCTGAGCTACATCGCACCCAAGTCTCACTCTTCATTTTTCCGGGCTTCAGGACAGGTGAAGTATCACCCAAACCAGCAATCCCTCTAAAAACCCCTCTATACCACTTCAACCTTTATTTTCTTTAGTTATCTTGTACAAGTGTGTCGCATACACTTTTTTGCTTGTGTTTAATAAAACATCATTTATTGCTTCAACTTCTGTGTGCTCCTTGACTCGACCCGACCCCGTAGACATAGGGTTCAAGATCTCTCTACATTACCCTGCCTCTCATAACGCTAAGCAGTGCTCTGAGCTAATTTTCCCCACCTTTAGTTGAGCACATTTTGGTGTCCCTCCCGGGACCCCCAGTACACAGGGTAACAACTGACTACATCACTCTGTGCGGTATTAGGACTAGCGCCTTGGGAAATTTCATGTCACCTTCTGCCTTCCCTTGCAAACTCTTCCAGACATTAAACAAATAAAAATAAAATCCCTTTCCCTTTAAAACCTACTAACTTCCTACTTCTCTCAGTCTTTCAGGGCATCATCACACTACACTGTTATAGCTCTGATGCTGTATATAGTGTATGTAATGTGTATAGGGAAAACACATGAGAGCCTTACTTTACACTGATGATCATAAGCCAAGTTGTAAAAAAAAAAAAGTGAGCTTCCTATCTGTCAGGGAGATTGATTGACTGGAAGCAGAGCGGTTAGCAAAAATCTTTAAGGAAGAATAATTGCAAGATGACAAATTGTGAACAATGCCATTCATGCCTAAAGAACCATGCTTGCTGGAAAACATCCAGACCAGAGTTTAATTCTGCAGGCAGCAGTAGATTCATTCTTGTTCACAGTCACAATGGTTTCAGAGAATACAGAGTTTAAGCTACTAGTCTTTATTCCTGTGTTTTCAAGCACAATTGACGAATAAATGTGTCTCCTTGCAGCTTAATGTTCAGTGGACGGAGATTGCTTATTTTTACTGCGAGAGAAACATCTGTCTGTTCACTGGGGTAGACGTGAATGCCTTGTTATATGTACAGTTTTTAAAAATCCACCCCTAGAAGAAAAAAGGAGAAGAACAAATAAACTCACTTTTTACCCACTTTCAAGTTCTCACTAATCCTAAACCTTGGTACCATGACATTTGTGGATCAAAACACACCGGACTGTGACATGTGGCATAGCAAGGTCAACAGAATAGAGAGTTGGGCATTTTCAAAGGGCTAAAAAGTAAAATAATAATCAGAATCCTCTACAGAGGCAAGTTATAGGATGCTAAAACACACTGATTTATATTCTCTCAGTGTATGAAAATGTGGGTATGGCAGAAAATGAACATATGTAACCTGATTAAAAGTCTGCGGTACAGGATTGTGTTCATAATGGGTTGGACTAAGGACAGCCATTCAGTGAGAAATAAAATTAATCTGAATCCCTTCTTTTCAGACGATTATTTTAAATATTTTAACCTCATGATCCCTGTATTCAAAATTAGGTTTCGATTAGATATAAGAATACTTTTTTTTCAGCTAGAGGGCCAGATCCCCAATTGTAGAAGGATCTCAGGAGTTGTATTATAATGTGAGTACAGCTAAGAATACACAGGACAGAGTGGGAAGAACCAAAGCAAAGCGGCCAAGTTCAGATATACTTTTTACCAGTTTGCCCATATTCAAGCACAACAAAGTACAACCCAGTTCTATGCACATGTGCTCAGGAGTCAGTCCAGCTCCATACAGCACCTTTCTGCCTGTAAACCACAGCATAGTTCTATGTTGGATCTGTTCTTGTGTGCCTTCAAGTCATTTCTGACTTATGGCAACCCTAAGGAGAACCTGTTGAACTGTTTTCCTGGCAGAGGGGCTTGTCTTTGCCTTTCTCTGAGGCTAAGAGAGTGTGACTATGTCCGCACTGTTACAGCACTATTATAGCGCTATGATTCCACTTTCAACATGCTACAGAATATAGCGTTATAGCACTATGATTCCACTTTCAACATGCTACAGAATCCCGGGGTTTGCAGTTTCGGGAAGGGCCCGCTGGCCCTTCCCGAAACTGCAAACCCCAGGATTCCATAGCGTGTTGAAAGTAGAATCATAGCGCTATAACAGGCTAGTGCGGAAATGGCCTGTGATTTCTCCAAGGTCACCCAGTGGGTTACCATGGCTAAGTGGGGATTTGAACCCTGGACTCCAGAGTCAGAGCCTAGCGCTCAAACTACTACACCACACTGGCTCTCTCTATGCTGGATATATACAGTTTAAATGTCTTTAAATAACCTGTTGTCTCTGCTTAGTCGTTGGAGACAACATGAAAAAAAGTTTGGGGCCAGACAGGAAACCTCTGTGGCCTGATGGAAAACTTGTTGTTGCTACGTGCCTTAAAATCCTCTCTAACTTACACTGACCCTAAGATGAACCTATTGTGGGATTTTCTTATCAAGATTTCTTTAGAAGAGCTCTGACATTCCCTTTGGCCATTTCTACACTAAACTGTTCTAGTGCTATTATTCCACTTTCAACATCCTATGGAATCCTGGGGTTTGAAGTTTAGGGAGGGGCCTCAAAGGCCGCTCCCTAAACTGCAAACCCCAGGATTCCACAGGATGTTGAAAGTGGAATAACAGCACTATAACAGTCTAGTGCAGAAATGGCCTTTGTCTAAGGTTGAGAGTGCAACTTGCCCAAGGTCACCCAGCTCACCCAGCAGGGATTCAGACCCTGGTCTCTGGAATTCTAGTCCAATACTGCTACCACTACAACTCGCTGACCCTTACCTTTTGAAGATTACCTGAAAAACTATGTCAAGTCAGAATGAAACAATTGATTTTGCTTCACATGACCTTACAGACAGTATGGGGACGCCTCGATTATACAAAGGACGCTGGTGATTACCCGTCCTTGGTTTGAATTGAGCTCTCTCCATCATATTTGTCAGGGCCAAGAATGCAAAATGAACTGTTTCATTCTATTTCTGCTTAATTTTTCAACTTCCTATAGCCCCCTCCCCTACCATCATTTGCACTTATCACAGAACTGCAGAGCACAATTTAAATCTTTGTTTTGGTGGTGGTGGTGTATGTCTTCAAGGTGACCATTGCCTTCCTATAAGGCTGACTTGCCCAAGGTGAGCCAACAGATTCCCATGGTTGTGTGGGGACTCAAACCCAGTCAAACAATCAAACCAGGATGGTCCGTGTTGTTAAGTACAGCAACATTTATTGCATCCTTAAAAGACATTTGTTGCTAAAAATTAGCAGTAATAGAAAACATTGTGACTCTTTCAAACGCTATTTTGAATCAATGTGTCTTTTCAGTTAAATAGAATGCATGATCTACGATGTGGATATGCAGGTACATCTACACATTTGTGTGATCTTATGTTATACAGAAAGGTAGGAAGGAATATCATGGCAAATTACAAGGATATGTGAACAACAGAAAAGATAAATGGAGTAGAACAAGCAAAGACCGGGGGCCAAACCATAAGTGACTTAAAACTTATGAGAAAATATTCCATGTATCTCTAAAAATTATAAAGAGAAAAGGCCGAGAGAAAGAAGAATGAAGGATTTCTCCTTCAAGTTGTTATCTGACATGGGAAGGATATTCCTACTGCTGCAAAGGGATCTTCCTTCCTGCAAACACCAGTTTTGGGTGGTGGTATGGTGACTAGAGCATTGGACTACAACCTTGTAAACCATGGTGTGATTCCTCACTTGGCTAGGGAAACCCACTGGGTGACCTTGGGTGTATCACACACTCTCAGCCCCTGAAAACCCCAGGATAGGTTTGACTTAGGCTTGCCATAAGTCAAAGACTGCTTGAAGGCATGCAACAGTAAACTTCTTTCCCAAGATCCCAGAAGTAAAGAAGAATGGGAAGTAAAAGGAGATGGAAGTGATGCAACTTTCCAAGTATCAATGTGCATCATAGGTAGGGACAGAACAGATAAACAAGAGGGAAAATACACCTGTTGTCCAACTCACTTGCTGCACTGTAGGCTTGACTGGTTCTTTATGCAAAGCATTATTGCACAGCTCTCCATCTCCAACAGAAGAACAGATATATGCAATTCCAAACCATTTTCAGCTTGACATACACTCTGGCCCCGAGTCAAACAGAAAGTTGTGTGAAAAGAGTCAAAAGATAACTGCACCAATTGGCTGTGAATAACAACACACTCAATGGTTTAATTGTGCTGTTAATGCAAATACGCCCAGTTTAACACCACATCGCAGCCAAATGAGTCTACTTCTGTGTGCCTTTTATAAACTTGCTCCCTCCATAATTTATTTCAATTATTTCAAGGATAAGCAGGCTATCAGCAGGTTTGCTTGCCTTTCATTTGAACTGAATTTGGACTCAAGGTGCTCAGACTGAATGCCCCTGTTTGTTTTCTCTGTTTCCATCTACTTAAACTGGTGGATGTGAAAGACATTTTTTTTTCCAGCTTCAGTGCTGGGTGTGTATGTATCAGGATTAACTTTTCAACTTGGTAGTAAATTTTCATTTGTCATGGAAATTGTGAGTCATGAAAAAATATAATCTAAACTTGGCTTGTTTGGACTCACTAATAAACCTTTTTACAAGACATGAAATAACTAAGAGCTTCAAATTCAGAACCTGACTGTTCTTGTTCTTTCTGGGGTTCTCAGACAGAAGCAAAATGATTCCAGATGCATTCAGGGTGCTTGTGCCTCCTGTTTTACCCCCTTTCATTGTAAATACTATTAAATTCTGATCAGTGTTCACGATTGTATTTTGCCACCAGGGAGCTAAGGTAATAGAGCAATATTTCTACAAGATTTGTTGCCAATGTCTTCCAAAAGGCTAGGCTTCAGCGTACAAAGAAAAGCTTCTTTAATATTTTATTCCCTAGTGTTAACTTTTTAATGTTCACTGCTTCCAAAAGTAAACAGAGAAATACCTGTTTAGTCTCAGTATAGATCAAACATGTACTTTGCAAGGATGGAAAGATTTTGGTAAGCTATGAGACTGGATGGTGCGGAATTTAACATGATATGAAAAATTAAAAAGAAAAGTTGATCATCTTCAAAGTCTAAGGTTTCCTTTTTCTTGAAATGTGTCAAAATCAAACAATAGATCTGTTCAGTATAATGCATCTTTAATTTAATACAGTATCACATGCATTTGTATTTAAAGCTTAACCTCAATCAAATATTATGAGTAGAATTTTCCTTTCTATGATTAAGTACCAACACTTTGGTTTTAAGTGCAGCATCAGAAAATCTCTATTCTAACTAACAGAAAGGAGGAAAAATTAACACGGAAAGTTTCAGTGGTTTTCTGCTGGTAAATTTTAATGATGTAAGTCAGACTTGCATCATCACAACCAACTGTTTTGGTAGTTCCGGAGGTCAGAATTCTATAAGCGGTGCAGCCCACCTCATCATGACTATTTCCATGCCATTGCATTTATTGATTGCATTGATTGTAGTAAATGCTATAAATGCAATAAATAAATAAATAAATGTTATTGGAAACTAGAGGGGAATCAGCAGAGATGCATCCAGCTCTTTTCTCATAGCTGATGCTCTTCAAGAACATCATCTGCGGGGACTTCCCAAAGATTCCCAGAAGACCCTGTGGTTACCCTGTTAAAGTATATCCAGCTACAGACAAACAGCTGTATGTGTCTTTGCTGATCCCCCTGCTCTCTGAAAGAAAAAAAAGAAAAAAGAAAAGAAAATGGCTGTATGGACAGGGGGGAGGCTGTGCTGCTTACAAGGTGGTTTTTTGGCAGGGGATAGCACTAGGAAACATAGTTATGGAGTTATAGCTACATGATACACATATGCCTCCTGATAAAGGACCTTGATAACTGTTTAAAAATCTACAATTATGTTCAGCATGCCTACTTAGCATAACAATTAATTCAGCCCTTTATTTCTGCACGATGCCCCTATAATCACCCTGCGCGTCCAATCTTGTTTAATCAGAAAAACTATGCAGGGTGAGGCCTGATTGGTATTTAGATTTGGCTTCCAGGTAGGTATGGAAAAAATCATGCCTGAAACCCTGGAGAGCCACAGGTGTCTCTAGAACAGTCTTTCCCAACCTAGTATTCCCAGATGTTGTTAGAATACTGTCTCCATCATCCCCTGCGAGCATGGCCAATGGTCAGAGATGAGGGAAACTGTGAGCCAACTTCTGTCTTTGGCAAAGTCTGATCTCATCTATCCAACTGCAGCTATTTGTATCATTCTTCACCTTTATTATATCACTAAAGGCAATAATTGAACAATCTTCACAATCTGTAACTTACAGAAATGGAACTACATATTTTCTTCCCATAATATATATCCCTTTGCTATTTTCCATCCTCTCTAATTATTGGAGGCACCTGGAATATTCTACAACTGTAACCTAAAGTGGAGGACAGCATTTATTACAGAAGCATCACTGAGTACATATGCAGAAGGTACTTTATCTTCTTCATTCAATTGTCACTTGGAAACATTCTCTCCCCACTTCCATCTTCACTTCTCCTGCAGAACACAAGCCATATGCTGAAAGTACAAGAAGATCTCTTAGGAAGCACCCATATAAAATTTGCAGAGAGACAGCAGCAATATGCATTTGGTGAGACTGGAATAGGTGTCCTAGTAATGGCTAACCTAAGACATTTTGTTCCCTAAGGCAATGGGCAAGGATCAATAGCAATTGAATCTTACTCCAGTGCTGTCAAAAAGACAATCTCCTTCATCATCCCAGTTTGGCTAGTTTGTTGTTGTTATTTGCCATCAAGTCAGCTTAGAGACTTTAGAGACCTCCAAGACATCCTGCCATCAACAGCCCCGCTCAGGTCCTTCAGACTCAAGGCTCTGGCTTCCTTGATTGAGTTTATTATCTGTAAGGCAGTCTTCCTCTTTTTTTACTGCCTTCCATTTTACCATGCATGATAATGTTAGCTAATGAGTCACTGGTAGCTGGTGAAGCTGTTTTATCAAGGGAGTTACATGTCCCTTTAACTGGCCCTGGTCAGAGGTTTTCTGCCCTAGACTTCACTAGGGATCTCATAATATGGCCAAAGTACGATAGCCTCAGTTTGGTCATTCTGGCTTCTAGGCTTGATTTGCTATCAGGTCATAGAATCATAGAGTTGGAAGAGACCACAGGGGCCATCTAGTCCAACCCTCTGCTATGCAGGAACACACATCAAAGCACTCCCAACAGATGGCCATCCAGCCTCTGCTTAAAAACCTCCAAAGAAGGAGACTCCACCGTACTCCAAGGCAGAATATTCCACTGCCGGACAACTCTGACCGTCAGGAATTTCTTCCTGGGGTTCAGGTGGAATCTCCTTTCCTGTAGCTTGAACCCATTGCTCTTTGTCCTAGTCTCTGGAGCAGTGGAAAACAAGCCTGCTCCTTCCTAAAATATTTAAACATGGCTATCATGTGCCCTCTTAACCTTCTCTTCTGCAGACTAAAAATCCCTAGCTCCTCATAGGGCATAGCTTCCAGACCCTTCACCATTTTGGTCATCCTCTTCTGGACACACTCCAGCTTCTCAATATCCTTATTGAATTGAGGTGCCCAGAACTGGATACAATATTCCAAATGAGGTCTAACCAAAGCAGAATAGAGTGGTACTATTACTTCCCTTGATCTAGACACCATACTCTTATTAATGCAACCAAGAACCACATTGGCTTTCTTGGCTGCCACATCACACTGCTGACTCATGTTCAGCTTGTGATCTACCAAGACTCCTAAATCCCTTTCACATATACTGTTATCTAGCCATGTGTCCCCCATCCTATATTTGTGCATTCCATTTTTTTTTCTGTCTAAGTGCAGGACCGTACATTTCTCTCTGCTGAAATTCATTTTGTTAGCTTTGGCCCAGCTCTGCAATCTTTCGAGGTCATTTTCAATTTCGACCTTGTCCTCTGGCACATTAGGCAGAAAAAAAAATGGAATGGAATTATTGTATGTTTTAAGGGGTTGGTTTAGGTGGGTTGGTGGATGGTGAGGATTGGGTATGTTTTTAATCTCTTTTAATGGACTAATGTATTTCATGTTGTTCACCGCCTTGATCCTTGTGGAGAGGTGGGATAGAAATACATTTTATTATCGTTGTTGTTGTTGTTGTTGTTGTTGTTGTTAGCAACCCCTCCCAAGGTCATTTTATTTGTCTTTCTAGCAGTCTGTAGAACTCTCTTGTAGTGCTACGTTTCAGAGTTGATTCCAACTTTCACAACCATATATTAAAAATCATAAATACAGCAGCAGGGATAATCCTAACTTTGGTATTCAGTGACATATCCTTACACTGGAGGATGTTATCTAATTTCTTTACCTAGCTGACTAGTGTAGTGGATACAAAATAGGCTTGGGTATTGCACACTGCTACCCTACCACACAGGGCAATGGCCAAAGGACTAATGAGGAGATGTAAGCGTGCTTCCACTGCTAATCCCCACTATCAGCCATCTGAAGCATTTGTGTCAGACTGGCCTTGTTACTAGACACTGAGGCCATTTCCAACTACACTATCATGATGCTATTATTCCATTTTCAACATCCTATGGAAACCTGGGGTTTGCAGTTTAGGGAGGGGTCTCAAAGGCCCCTCCCTAAACTGCAAACCCCAGGATTCCATAGGATGTTGAAACTGGAATAATAGCACTATAACATAATACAAGCTCACTGTTGTTCCTAATCCTCTTACAACTGTTATTTATTCATACTGCCCTTGTACCGCGTATAATTTACATTCCTGTACATATCATTTCATATTTGGTATCGCCGATTCATTTCCAGACTTCTTCCCTATTTAGTCGAATAGATGTAAAATATGATTTAGACATTTACCGATAAAAGTGACTGAAACCATCTGTGCCTTCACAGAATATTGGATAAAACCCAATATTTGAATTCATTCTGCCTGTGTTAATGGGAATTTCACACATTCTATGGTAATAAACACATGCTTGGTATACACATGATAGAAGCTGTGGACAATCCAACAATATTCTGGCATGTATAAGACACCTGTATAAAACAGAAAGCCGGAAAGATAAAATGGTTTGTGTGTGGCCAACACCCTTAAGTAAATTTTGAAGCAGACACACTTCTACATGATAAAAATGGAAGTAAACAGTGTGAACTTTAAGAAGCCTGAATTGGATAATAACAATCAAATGCAAAATGGAGGAAGATCATGGGAATGCAGTTAAAATTTGTACCAAATGTGCAAAACTTGGGACAACAACTTTACATGTTACAAATGGAATGGTCCCAAGTATGTCTCCTGCTTGCTATGTGATTGGTAGAAACTCTGCAACTAGGTTTGAGCTAGAAGGATAGGCTGATTTTATGTACATTTGAGTGTGGGCACAGGAAATAGCCTGCTTTGAGCAATGGGAGGTAACTGCACTGAAACAGGACAAAAAGGATGACTTCCAGATTTTTGTCAGGCAAATCATTTGGGCTAAAGCAGGGGTGGGCAAATTTCAAATCTGGGGCAAGTTGTGGGTCCCCCTCCCAACTATTTGTGAAGCCTTAGTCCCCCCACCTGGTCTCTCTTGGGCCATACTTTTTCTGACAGAAAAAAAAAGATGAATCACTTCTCATAGAAATCTCCAGGAGCAACAGATCACCTTTTAATTGGGTGGCAGCCCCATTATCCAAATTATGTAACACCAAAAAGCACCCATTTTTCAAGAAATGGGCTTCCAAATCCACATCTGGATTTATTTTTCTGTTCGTTTTTCCTTTTCCATTTCTTTTCCGTCTTTGGCATTTCTGAGGCTCCCTTAGACCCCTAGTGAGTTCTAGAGCAGAAAACTTTTGACCAGGACCAGTTAATGAGACCACTTAACTCCCCTGTTAAAACGGCTTCACCAGCTACCAGTTTGTTTCTGGGTACAATTCAAAGTGCTAGTCATGACCTATAAATGCCTTACACAAATTAGGTCCAGACTATCTGAAAAACCATATCTCCCTATACAAATCTACCAGAGCTCTAAGATCTCCAGGGGAGGGCCTTCTCTTGGTCCTGCTACCATCCCAAACTCACTTCATGAAGACATGGGAGAGAGCCTTCTCAGTGGATGCTCTCACCCTCTGGAAACCACTTCTACAGAAGGCTAGGCTGGCCCCCACCCTGCTTTACTTTCACTAGCGAGCAAAAACATTTCTGTTCAAGAAAGCTTTTAATGCGTGAGCAAGAGGGCATTTTATTTTTATTAGGATGCTCTATGACTTTTTTTAAACTTTTGCATCTTTTTATAACAATTTTATGCTGTTTTATATGGTTGATTTTAATTGTTTTTAAATTTTATCGTAAATATTTTTACCTGTTCGGGAAGCTGCCTTGGGACCCATTCTAGGAGGAAGGTGGCATATAACTATGATAAATAAATAATAAAACAGGTCTGTGCATCTATAGAGGTTACCCACACTTGGCCTGCAATAATTGTGTATGTGCCTTCAAGTCACCTATTAACCTATGGTGACCTCATGAATCTCATAGGGTTTTCATTACGCAAGGAATCCTCAGGAGTGGTTTTGCTTGTTCCTTCCTCTGAAATATAGCCACCAGCACCTGGTATTCCTTGGTGGTCTCCCATCCAAGTGCTAACCAAGGCTGATCCTGCTTAGTTTCCAAGATCAAACAGGATCAGCTGCCTTTGGCATTTGTTAGTTTTGTGTGTCTTCAAGTTCTTTCCAACTTACAGCAACTCTAAAGTGAACTTATCACAGGGTTTTTGGGGCTGAGAGTATGTGATGCACCCATGTCGGTTTCCATGACTGAGTGGGAAATCAAACCCTGACCTTCAGGATTGTAGTCCAATGCTCAAACCACTACACCACCCTGGGCTTATTGATTAAAAAGATGTCCTCTCATAATTGGATAGCAGTTTTTCTTATTTTTTCAAAATGTAAATTATTTTTAATGTAAATAAGTTATTTTTAATGTAAGTAAGCACATGACACAACTTATCCAGGCCCTGTAGTTATACCCATCAACCATGAAGGCCAGGGATGGTCAATTTTTGAGTTTTCAGTTGTTGGACTACAATTCTCGTCAGCCCTAGTCAGGATAGCCAGTAGTGAAGAGAAGAGATGGGAGTTGCAGACAGTATCTGACAAAATTGGCCACCCCTAATACGGATTTGAATTTGCTCAACCCTCTAGCCTCCTGAATATGTTCAGAGAAAACAGATAAATTTAGCATGTTCTGTTTTCTTTAGTATACCACTAGTACTATTGCTACATATTTTGATTTGTGTGCATTTTCATTGTTCATCTGATATTCTGTTCCGTTTACCTGTTTTGATTTCTTTAATTTTATATATTGAACTCAATAAAACATGCATACCAGAATCTAAAAAGAATCAATGTAACATTTATGAGTTCAGTTTACTAATTAATATGTAGTGAAACTCATTTTAATTTTCTGTATAAAAAATCAAAACCTGAGGGGCATCAAAAGGAAGCCACAGAAGAAGCAAGAATTTATTGATAGTTTATTAGTAGAAAAACACAACACAGCCTGTGTGTGCTCCTGAGACCGTCTTCAGAAGGCAGTACAAAATCCTGAAAGAACAACACATAAATACATAACAATGCATAATATCATATTATATCATGTACAATAAGGCACTATTGAGATTATGTGCCTTCACGCCATTTCCAACTTTATGACAATCCTAAGGCAAACCTATCATGGGTTTTCTGGGGCTGAAAGTATGTGATGCACCTAAGGTCACCCAGTGGATTTCCACAGCTGAGTAGGGAATCAAACCTTAGTCTCCAGGGTCATGGTCCAATGCTCAGACCACTACTCCAAATACATTATATTATGAATTTATGATTTTATATAGCTCCTTAAGGGCACACAAAGAGTGAAGTGTCAGAGTTTTCTACTAACAAACTACCATCTTTTGAGCATCTTGACATGTCTCCCTTATCTCTTCTATATAAGTACACCCCCAGCCACATCTGGAGAAAGAACTGCAGTTCTACCTCAAGAAGGTAGTAAAGAGGCAAATAAGTTGATGGCTATTTGGAACAAGAATTTTTGCTATATTATTCCCTGACTGCAGAACGTATTCCCCTTAAGAGTTGTGATTGATTCCCTTCTCTCTGTTTTTAGCAAGGGTGTGAAGGCACATCTTTTCAGACTGATCTATTTTTTTTATGCTTATTGATTACTGATTTTAAGAGTTTTGTTGTTTTAATTGTTTTTAGTAATATTTTTGTGATTTTATTGTTTGTTTTTTAATGACACTGTTAGCCACCTTGTGCCATTAATGTACAGGATCATTGATGACAATTGATAGTCATGGCTGAAGATGTGCATTCCTAGTCACACTAAAGACAAACCTCATCAGTTCAAAAAGGCTTAGATGAACATCAAGAAGTACATGGGGGATAAGCACTCACATTTGCCTCTGCATCAGCTACTGTGGTGGAAAATTGTTTCTGTGTATGAATGTCTGAATATGGACACTTAACTTTCATAATGTCAGTATAAAAATTCACATCTTGTATTTCCTTCAGTGGGAAATCTGAACTTTTGTGTTTTCATCCATTCTGTCTCATGAGTAATGCTTTATATAAATCTACGCAGAACTAAATTTCATTTTGAAATGCAAGAGACGAATGTTACTCTCTAAATCAAATGAAGTCTTGCAATAAATGTTTCAAATCTGAACATGATTTTCATAAGTAGGAGACATTTCAAGGTTATCTGTATTTGATATAATAAGGACAAAAATTATACCAGAAAAGATCAAGTCAGTAGAATCCAAGGTCTAGTGAATGTGATAGAAGATAATTTTTACCTGCTTGCATTCATTGAAATCTTCATATTGTAGTTTTATAGGTACACAGAATAACATAGATTCAAGATACAATGTCTGAATTCTGCTCTGCTTTCAGTTTATTTGATCCATAGAATTAATCTGTTTATGCTAATGAGAAGAGTAAAAATGTATTTTCAGATATTAGGTATCTTTTTGTGTTCACATGCACGATACACCGTGAATTGTGTGCCATTTTTTTGTCAAACGGGCCTAAAGGCATTGTATAAAAGTTCTTTAATCTGGGTAACACCAGTGTGTATGTATATATACAGACAAATATATTAAAGTAGATTTGAAATGTGAACCTAAAAGACCATGTGAAAAAACAAAAGAGAAGCTATCTCAAAATGATTAGTGACTATGACTCTTGATTTCGGAATCACACCAACATAATTATTCCGTCTACCAACTGGAACAACATATTTTCCAAATGGCTGCTGCTATAATATTATGACATCGGGGCTCATACAATTGCAAAGGATTGTGTTTGCTTTTACGAATACCCTGATGCAACATCCATCCTTTTAGAATTTGACTCCAATATGCAGACACTATGTTGTGGAAATAGAAAAGAATCTTGAGAAAGAAGCCACGTGGGTTGCCTCACTAGATGAGCCTGTTAGTATATTTCCTAAAGTCTTATGAGATTAAAGATCATGTCACAAGATTTCAGAAAAAAAGGTATTTTGATGGTCTAATCACAGGCTTTTCAGTCACATGAGCCCTAGTTATGAAAATAGTAAAACAAAGGGCAGACCCAGATTTTTTCATTCACTGAGTCCACTGGGATACCACCATCACATCCCTGCTGCTTCACCTTGCGCTGCTGTTACATCATCGGCAGAACACCACCACTGCGGTGGGAAAGAAATAACTGTGTCGGCTCTGGGGCTGGTCAAGTGTTGGGCCATTTCTGCACGGAGTCTGGGAGAATGAGAAAGTTTTTGATCAAGCAGATAACATGCTTCTCCCGTCTGCCAGCCTGTTTTTCCCCCTGCCATAATAGTGAAACACCATGGGCAGAAGCTCTCCACTAATGGGTAGTCAGACAATGGGGAGAGCCTGGTTAGATGTTCATGTACAAATTAACCCAGACTCCCACCCCATCCCATTGATTGGAGAGAACAGTTGTTGTAATATAGTGAAGAATATCAATTTAGAACTCCCAACATTTTTATTCAGCATTGTACATTATACGCAGAAGATGAGGCTCCAAAAGGACAAGATTTAAATATTTTTCTCCTCCAGGTTTGACCTGGCCACAACTGGATGTCAAGCATCATGAACTTCTGGCTGCTTCATTGGAGATAAACATTTATTCAGATTATGAGAAATGGGAAACACTCCTGGTTCAGATGGTTTCCCTATCCAGTGGTACAAAGCACGTTCAGAGTTGTTCATGCTTCTGTTGAAAAGTTTTCAAGTTGAAATCTTTTCCTTTTATGAAACTCTTGCTTCTGTTATACCCAAGTCAGACAAAGTTTTGATATTCTATTGATAGCATTAACTACTGTAGGACTACTCTAGATTGATTGCTGACTCATTATTCAATAGTTGGTTTCTCTTGGGTTTAACTTAATTGGGATTATTGGTAGAACTGAAGCCTAGATATGCAAAGGCATGGAGTTTCTGGCAACATTTCAGGGGAATGTAATAGGGGAAAGGGGGAATGTAAGGACTGTAGTTCCAGATCTGCTATGGATGTGTAAGGTCATTTCCGCACTAGACTGTTCTAGTGCTATTATTTCACTTTCAACATCCTATGGAATCCTGGGGTTTGCAGTTTAGGGAAGGGGTGTAGGATGTTGAAAGTGGGACTAAAGTGCAGAAATGGCTTAAGTCTAGCTTATGCATTTGTAAAAGCTCAACAGAATGCCTGTCATTACTATTATTTTCTATGAGTTGATTACACAACACGACACCACAGTGTCTCCAGAAGAGGATGACTTTATCCCTATGCTACATTTTTGTTTACAATACATATTAATAACAATGTTAATCTGTCCTTTACTTCTGTTCATGATCACTTTTCCTTACCTGTTTGTTTCTAACAATTACATTTTCTAAAGTTAGTTTTGCATTATATTCTGAAGTATCACAAGAGAATATGTCCGTTAGTGACATTTGAGAAATTAATTTATTTTTGTCAGGACTATGAAACTGCTGGAGCTTATTGCACCTCCTGAAGACTAGATCAGTACATTGAAAATACTGTGTTATGAATACTGATGGTGCATACAGAATTTGACTGATAAGCATCATTTCAACAACTGAGTGGCCACTGAATACCACCATGTTGTTCAAAGGCAAGCATGGGAACCCTTGCCCCTTCGGATGTTACAGGACTCTAACCCCTCTCTCTTTCAACTTCATCACCGATGGCAAGAGATTAGGAGGCCAGTAGCCCAACCGCATTTGGAAGCACCAAGCTTTTCATTAAAACTATTCACTGATCTCTTCTGGACTTTTATCCTTTTCTACTTTAACAGTCTGGAACCCTTTCAACACTATATGTTTATAGCACTATTTTCCACTTTAATTGCTATGTCTCCATGTAGAATAATCTGCCAGAGAGTTCTAGTGCTTCACCAAACTAGATTTTAGCTGTGGTAGTTAAAATGGAATCACAGTGCTATAATTTTGTGGTCTGCAACGGCCTGAGAATCTGGGCTCTCGGCAATAGAGAACTTGTCTTAGAAGACAAAGCCTTCTGTGTAGCAGACTTCTGTTTTGTGTAATAAGCATGATGATGATGATGATGATGATGATGATGATGATCTGTAAAGCCTTCATTCACTGTTATCATTTTCCCAAGTGGTTCACAGTATGTCTCCTGGCTCACAGAGGATAACCTCCTTGCTGTTCCTGTGTAATTTTTCCTTCACCTATACTTGAAGGTTGGTTTGGTCTCTTCATAAAGCCTAAGCAGTAGCATGTTTTTTTGCCTCTTCGTACTTAAATGTGAGTCACATTATCTTATGCAATTCACTTTAAAGATGTCTCTTTTTTTCCCCCCTAAGCTCTGGTGCCTTGCCAACAGCAAAACAGTTAAGTATTGTGAGTGTAGGTATAGGTGTGTCACTACATGTTCACAATAAACTCATTCAAGTGCAGCCTTAGCATGGATTAAAAAATTATCATCTGGGGAAAATGATAATGCAATTACATCATTAGTGCATCACATAAATAAATCCTATTTGGTTACTGTTGATTCCTGCCTGAAATATACAACATCGTTGGGACTCGGAATTGTACCTCTCCTCCAAAAAAAAATGCATTGAAAACATTTATTTCAATTTAACGAAACTATAGATCATCAAATAGTATCACAATAGATACTTCTAAGTAAAATTGAAAATTCTTCTACTCTGCTACAATTTTCGACATTCTAAATTTAGGGCAGTTGCAGAAAATGCACTCTGGGTATATGTCTAGCATGCATAGCGAAATTTCCTTGGATAAATCAGCACGTGCAATTGTCTTTTAAATTTCAATGTTAAAATGCATGTCTTAATATTGTGTTATGTGTTTTGTTGTACACTTCAGTTTTTACAACTCTCCTTTTTCAATCCTGCTAATTTCCACACCTCATCTAAGAGCTCTCCTTTTAGGATGGATTTATGGAGAGACTTGTTAACATAGCAATAACCACATCTTTCTCTCTCCTACTGCCTGTCAACACCTAGCCTGAAGTGGCATTAGATGATTCAGACTCAGTATCTGACACACAGAATGACCCCTACACAGACATAGAGGAGATTCCACCATTTCAGTGTGAGCTGAAGCCTTTTGAGTGCAGCAAGATATAGACCATCATCATGGCATCAGATTGATATCATTTTAAAAGCCCAAAAAGTTTGAGCTCACTTTGTTCATTTACAGTCTACTTCAAACAGCAAGAGTGACAGGTTCTTCGTTGGAAGGGCACACTGGCCTCCCCTCAACCCTTCCTCATCCCAGCTGCCACTATAGATGCCACTAAAGATGCCAAGTTCTCATCCAAGTTCTCATTTCATCCAAATTCAGCTGCAAACGTGATGGCTCTATAGCCTAGGAAGATGCCAGAATGTCCTCCACAACCACAGGTCCTGCTCCATGTTGATTATAACATCAGAGACCAGTTTCATTTAGGAACAGCTTTTCAATTGTACTGCAACAACTGCAGTTCCACCAATGCAGTCTGGGGCAGCTGATTTGGTGGGAATGTTCAAAGACGGAAAAAAAGGGGACTATAAGAGCTGGCTGCAGCCTGCAGGCCACATGTCATACATCCATTATCAAGAGTCATGATAAAAGCATTCCCAGAACTCACTGTTTTACAAAATCCTTTGGGTTTGGTGCTGAGATAGTGCAAGAGGGGGCATAACTAGACATTAAAGGGAATGCATATCCTCAACAATTAACCCATTTTTGCTCAGATAGTGAGATTTCCTCAGGGATACATGCCCCAGCAATCAGACTTCTAAATTAAGCCCATGTCTACCTTCTAATGACCAATTAAAAACAAATCATGCTAAATGCAAGATCTAAAGGTGAAGGGAATAATCTATTATGAACATACAATTTTCAGACTTGGGGGAACACCTCCGGAAAAAAAGCATTAAAAACTTACTGTCTTGTTTAACCCATAATCCAGAAAATAAACAGAGAGTTATTCACCTCCATACAATATTCAGGAGCCTCCAATCCTCCTGTGTTACTATTATCTTGGCATGCCATTGATCTTGAGGCATGCAAGGTAAATTGCAACACAATCTGGAATGTCTTTGGACCATACTAGGCTTTGTCTTGTGCACCAAAACTCCACTTCCAACCGTGGGTAAAATATTTTACTTGAATTCTGTAATGTTTTTCTTACTCCTTAATTGTCCATTTTTGTCCACTTTCATCAGCACTCCAGAAAGAAGCGCAAAAATTAACCAGCTTTGGTCTAAAACGTATTGTCCATGTAACTTTATGCAAATGGACAACCTGGTTACTCTCTGGCCACTTCTCCCAGTGATTCAGCTTGAACTGTCCATCCTTTCTGTAAATCTTAATGTCTCATTAGATTGCATTAAAGATGACAGTGCCTGTTGATGGTAGGCCTGAAAACCAGAGATTATGGTGTCATACAACACCAGGCAATATATGAGTCATTCAGCCCCTTTGAAAGTGTCTCACATCTGGCTGGCAGTGAATGGAGCCACTGTCAAACCATTTGCTCTTGTAGTACCTGGTTCCTTATGTTCCAATTACAATCTTTGCATGAAGGAGTTAGGAGAGTCTGGGGAATTGTGGCTGTAGTTCACACAAGCTGGCTAAACAAAGGAAGCCCTGTTCCTCATTACGCTCCTGTACTTAATTAGGAAGTGAGTTTGTTGATCACTAGCTGCATCAAGAACCACTCCTTTATAGCAGAACAGTTTGGTGATTCTATGGACATTTATTTCAATGACATCTTACACTCTGGCCATGAGGGAGATGTCTTTGTTTTATCTTGGAGTGAAATATGTTTCTTGTAGTCATTTGGCTTGACAGGAAGAGGAGCGGGAGGAGGAGGAGGTATGGCAGTGTTTTCTTTCACAGGGAGAGCAGAGAATGGAAGGGCTGGGGAGAGGGAAACCTATCATTGCGTTATGCAGTTACTTGTTTTAGAAATGGCACATTGCAGTGTAAGAGCTTTAAGCTGCCGCTGTGGTGCCATTCCCATAACTTCTGGCTCAAAGTTCAAGGTCAGATCACTTACTTGTCTGACAGTTTATCACACTGTTTCAAAAGTGCTAGTTTTACTGATTTATAAAACAATGTAATGCTTTCTCCCCAGACATGGTGAAGGCGATCTCATTCGGAAGGCTGATCATTCAATCAGCAAGACTGAGAGGAAGGCCTTTATGTTAAAGGATGTTTGACTACAGAGGCAATAATTGTTGTGAGCATCTGTCGTCCCAGCACAAAATGTATTTCGAGTCCTTCTCCATTACATAAAGATGCCAGCTATTAAACTATTTAAGCAAACTTCTTTTCCCAGGAACATGGCTAAGGGAATATTTTTCTCATAAGATTCTTAAACTCCAATACACTGTAGTATGGTGGGAATCACTTGAAAGAAATGTAAACCCAAGGGTGAAGATCAAATTAATTTCTTATCTATGTTTCTACAGTATGAATGCATAAATTGAGAACCTGTTAGAGCAATGCTAATCTTCACTCCTGTTTTTAGGTAATTTTATATTGATCTGTGTGCTGTTTTAGTTTCTGGTCAAAAGGACCCATAGGATAAATCCACATGGAGCAGAGAATTCTAAATACCTCCTCAAACTACAAATCCCAATAATCTATTGGATGGAGACATGGCAATTAAAATGGTATCAAAGAGCTATAATTTTGGAATGTGTATTAGAATGGAAAGTATTAGGCATAGTACTGGGTATAAATATAAAATAACATGTCTGGCATCTTTTTAGTCAGTTGTGATTTGGAAGTTAGATTTGGAGCCTCGTAATTGTTTCCTATTTTCGTTAATGAATTCAGTAATCATTGCTGCTATCATATATGCCCTCCAAACCCACCTTAAAAATCCAACCAGCTGCACCAAGGGACAGGGTACTGAACCATTGGTGAATGGATGTCACGTAGTGGATAACCCACACTCCACAAAATCCACTATGAAGTAGACAGTAGTTTACTTTGATGGATAAGCATAGGCAATGCAGCACACTTCCACAGAACTTGCTGATACTAAAGCATACATTTAGCTTAGAGCTTTTATAGGTTAACATTACAAATTAAGGTGCACAAAGCAGTGACTGGTGAGAGCCATAAATCCATACACTTTACCACCTCCCCAACACTTTCTCAGGCTAGGGCCTGCCACCTACCGCACCCCGCAACATCCTTGACCAGGGTGACCTGATCACATATTTCCTGCTCTTCTCTCCCAGGATCTCAAAACAACATTTCTCTCTAGTCTGCACTTTCATTTTTGGCCTTATCTGCTCTTCCTTCTCTCACCATCCCAGGTACATTGTTGCAATAAGCACTGCCTATGGATACACTGTAACAACAATTAGCAATAGACACTTTGTAACAGCAGTTGGTAATGGATACTTTGTAACAGTAATAAGTAATACCTAACAGAGATACATAGTAGCTTCTATGCAATGGTTAAACACATTTGCTCCAATACACATCCAGCAGACCATACTCATTTCCATATGACAGGGAGCCTAGCGACCTGACAGCAAGATACTGAAGGATGATACATCCAGCTTTCTCCCATCAATGACTAGCAATATGCTAATGAGTTGCCACAGGACCTTATAGGAGTCCCTGTTTCTCCTTAGTGCACCATCAATTGTTGCAGGAATGGGGTGCATCATCCTTTGGTGCCCTGCTCCTCCAGTGCCTCAGAACTCTGTTCTTCAGAACTGGATTTTAAGGTGGGTTTCAATGGTTGATTGGGAAACAAATTGTCCCCACAACATTGTGGTTATGTGTCTGATGTAGGGTCTCATCCGCCAAATCTTTCCAGTGAGAACCATGTTAAGATTCAGTCTGTGAGCTCCACTTGTACACCGTTGTGGGTTTTTTTCCTCCTCCTGGATATATATATCCTTTCAGCAATTGCATATATATATTTTTTGAAATACTGAGACAAGATATTTAGCATTTGGGAATCGGTACCAAGTACTCCTCAGGCCATGCACATACTATCATACAGGGATACAGGCGTCACTCCATGCTTATTCATTTGTCTGTTTATTTCCTAACCCACCTTCTAATACGGCTAACTGAAAAGCCTGTTTTTCTCCCTTGCTTCTCTTACAGGAAGTAAGACTACAATTTTTTCCCACTTCCTTGGGCATGAGAACCACTGAATTCAATGAAACTTACTCTACAGTAGTAGGATTGGGTTCTTAGACTGTTTGGACAGCAATAAGCAGAATTCAGCCTGTGGGCTGTGCAGCCCCCTTCCCTCTGGAAGTTGCCAATTGGTAGAGATCTTTTCAATATTGTTTCCTAACAGACACTGCTATCTTAAACATGTTTATTCAGAAACAAAAACATTAATTTCCATGAGTATGCTTAGGGGTACAGCCATAATATTATATTACTGTAATGACTTAAAACTTTATTTTAACTTTTATATCATTTATTAGAATACTTAGTTCAGAATTAAGTTGTCAATAGTTGTTGACAGCAAGTGGATGCTGCTATTGTTTGATTGCTGTTTGATTGCATCATTAACCAAATAGGAACAAAAATGTGCAATAGAAATGTGTGGGTGAAGTGTATATAGAAAGAAACAAAGTTGCAAAAAACACAATGGGAAGTGCAAGAAAGAAAGTTCTTGAGTTTTCCTTCACAGCTGCAGCACGGAATTAGCTGTGTCTGGAAGAACATTTACCATGGCTTCAAGACGAAATTCAGCACATTGCTATACATTACACAGGCTTATCATTTGAGGTGTCAGCCTGGTTTGCTGAGCACCAAACTTATCTAAGCTGTAGCTGTTGTACAAACTGTCTAGCAACATCAGCATACACTGATATGGACATTTCAGAGGATGAGTATATGACCAAAATGAGGTAGAACTATCCTGAAGAAAAAGTAGCCTCAAGCAAAGAAAATTTTAAAAGCTGCACTTATTAAGCTCTTGAGAATCTCAAGAAAGGCAGATTAAGTGTTTCCAGAGCAGTCTGACCCCTGCTGTTGTTGTAGTATTGTCAAGTCATTTCCAACTTATGGCAGCCCTAAGGGTCGTATCACACCATACTTCAATATCACATTGTTCTGTTTAAATCCCAGCATTGTCATTTCCATGATGATTAACACTCTCTACCGCACCCTTTTGACTTAAGCGGAAGAGCAAAGTTACTGGCACCAGTTTTCCCACCACATTATAGTATCATTGGCAAGTCCTTTTTCCCACCTTTTCCCAGCCCCACAGCTTGTGATTGGCTGTTGGGAGGTTTTATGCTGTGCTAGTGCAGCAACATTGCAACATCATAACATGCTGGCATTTTTGTGCTATAATGCTAAAAAATGTAGTGAAAAAAGTTAAAAAATTTAACTCAAAGGAGAAATTTAAAATAAACATGGAGAGGTGATAGATTCCAAACTTGCCTTGTCATGTGATCCTCTCCATTTCTCCCACCGTGTTCACCCCTGGAGTACTGGAAGTGGTCTGGAGGCTATTAGGCAGAGATAGCCATGGGAGTAGCTGAGGCAGGGACAGTCTGGGAATGCCCACACCACACCCACTAGTGGATCAGCTATGGAAAGAAGTGCTATCAAATGCTATTGAGAAACTGCAGCTAACAGGATTGTTGCAGAAAAGGGGGTCATTAATGAATTATTTTCAGCATTGGAAAAGGGTGGATTTTGAATGAATTGCAATGCTGTAGCTCCTGGTTAGCAATAACGTCATGACCCCTTCATGCAATGAAGCCCTACAACAAACATAGCATGCTTTTTTTCTGGGCCTGAAAGTGTGAGATGCACCCATCACCCAATGGATTTCCATCACTGAGCAAGGGAATCAAACCCTGGTCTCCAAGTCGTAGTCTAATGCTCAAACCACTACACCACACTGGCTCTCACTCTGATCCCTATCATCAACTAAATAGTGCTCTGTGCCCTATAACACTAACAATCTGAATGGCTGCTGTTTAATGTTTGGCATAGATATATCCAGCATTCTACCAATGGCCCTACCTTTCCACAGTGGTGGCATTGTGTGCTCCTGCGAGGCAAGAGACTATCCTGACAGGAGCAGGCCTGCTGGTAGAGTTGTCTTTGTTAGACAGTTTCTGTGGACGAGCCAAACTTAATATGCCAAACAGCTACTTGATAACAGCAGTAGTGTTGGGGGTGACACTAGCAGAGGGTCTCTCAGAGACAACAGCAATGGCACCATTGGTACCATTGTCAGCATCACATAGATGGAGGCATGATAAAATCCTTTTGAATATCTTTTACCATGAAAACCCTATGATGATAACAATGCAAAATCAGATAATAGATTGTGCTACTAGATCAAGCTCCCTGGTTGGATGGCACTGAACCAATTACTGGGAAGAAGCAGAGAACAAACTGTACTTAATGATACAACTAGACTCAAGCTGAAAGGATCTTCAGCTGTTGACATGCTCAGAGGTAAAAGGCAAGTTGAAAGCTGCACACACACATTTATAAGATCATGGAATGTGAGAAACATGAAGCAGGGGAACCCAGACATAATCAAACAAGACATGGAAGGTATAATAAACATTGCAATACTTGGGGTGAGTGAACTAAAGTGGTCAAGAATGGGACATTTTAATCCAGATAATTACACACTGTTTTACTCACGAAATAAAATCTAAGAAGAAATGGGTGTCATTTATAGTGAGGAGAGATCAAGCAAAAGCAGTCAAAAGATACAACACAAAGTCTGACTCAATCATGTCAATAAGACGTCAGGGAAAACCTATCACTACAGCAACGATCCAAGTTTATGCTTCAACCACAGCAGCAGAAAAAGAAGAATCAGAAAGATTTGATGCTGGAGTCCAGGAGGAAACTGATCACAAACCAAAACAGGACTCCTTCATAATCATAAGTTATGAATCCAAAAGCAGGAACCAGAATCAAAGAACGTCGGAAAATTTAGTCTAGGATTAAGAAATGAAGCAGGAGAGTGATTGGCTGGATTTTGCAAAGCTAACAGTTTATTCATCACAAACACATTCTTCAAGCCACCTGAGAGGTGACTGTATACATGGACATTACCTGGTGGCCAGTATAGAAATCAGACTACTTAATTGGAAGCAGATGGAGAAACTCCATTCTCTCAAAAAAAAAAAAAAAAGGAACAGATTGTGGCACAGCCCATGAGCTACTAATATCAAAAATTAGAGTAAAGCTAAGAACACTTAATAAGCTTTCATGCCAAAATACAACCCAAAGAACATTTTAAATAATGTAAAAAAATAGATTTGCACTATTAAGCTTAATTGACCATGAGCCAGAAAAACTCTGGATTGAAGCCAGGAACATTGCAAGGGAAGAATGCAAAAGGACACTATCTGAAATGAAAGCCAATATAAAAGAAGAGAAGCCTCAATGGATGATAGATGGAACTCTTCAAGCAGTTAAGGAAAGAAGGGAAGTAAAACTAAAAGGTGATAGAAATAGGATCAGAATCCTGAATGCAACTGTTCAGTGACTGGCACACAGAGACAAGGAAAACTATTATAATCAATACAGAGAAGTAGGAGGAAAAACAGGAGACATCTTCCACAAGATCCAAGAAATCAAAGGGAAATTTAAACCAAGAGGGCAGATGATGTATGACCAACAGGGGAACACATTACATGAACAAGTAGCAATAAAAAGACAATGGAAACAATACATGGAAGAACTATATAAAACAGACGACAGCAGGACACCTGCATTCAAGTAAGAACTATATGATGATGATTCTCCAATTTTAGAAAGCAAAGTGAAAGCTATTGCAAACATACATTTGATCATGAAGTATACCAAAGAATTTATCGTGGAGTGTACCAAAGCCACTAGTTTATAATTAATAGTAAAAGCTTTGATTGTGTAGATGATGAAAAACTATGGATCACTGTTAAAGATTATGGGAGTTCCACAACATTTTATTATCCCATGTAACCTGTGCTTAGGACAAGAGGCCACTGTCAGGACAGAATATGGAGACACAGAATGAGTTCCAATTGGCAACGGGGTCAGGAAATTCTCCATTTTATCACCCTGTTTAACTTGTATACTGCACACATCATATGTAAAGCAGAATTAGGCCCTTTCTGCATGACGACGGCAACCCAGCATGGGGCTGCGAGAGGAGCAGGACTGCAACGACACCTCCACATGATGTCATCGCAGTCCTGCCCTTCCCGTGTCACCAGTCGGCACGATCATGGGCTATATCATGCAAGCCTTCCATTGCAGCTGGCCATGCAGAGAGGCCAAGAATGTGGTCTACATGCTTCCTCCCCTACTGCAGCATGGGAAGAAGGCCAGCTGCAGTCCAGAAGGATGGAGCATGTCCCTCACACTCCCTTCCACAGGCAGCTGGTCACACGTGGAGAGGAGCATTGGGAACATGCTCCCATCTTGGCAGAGGCGCTGCCAGGATTGTGATGAGATGACATGGGAGAGCGTTTTTGTGCACTGGACTGCTAAAAAGAGAAATAATTGGCTCCTAGAGCAAATCAAGCCTGAACTCTTCCTAGAAGCCAAGATGATTAAACTGAGACTGGGGTATTTTGAACATATCATGAGAAGATATGACTCAGTAGAAAAGACAATAATGCTTGATAAGGTAGCAGGCAGTACGAAAAGAAGGAAAAGCACATTACAAACGGATAGACTCAATCAAGGCATTACAAACGGATAGACTCAATCAAAGCAGCCATGGCCTTGAGTCTGCAAGACAAGGGCAGGGTTGCTGATCACAGGGTTAATTTGAGATCTGTCATTCATAGGGTTGCAATAAGTCAAAGACAACTCGATGACAGTTAACAACAATAATGATACATATCCAGTATATCCCCATGGAGAGCCAGCAAGCTGTAGCGGTTTGAGCTTGGGCTGTGACTTTGGAGATCAGGATTCAAATCCACACTCAGCAATGGAAGGTCTTCTGTGGGGCTAATACAGCCTCCTAGCCTTGCACAGTTGCTTACTGCACTAGAGAAAGAGAAAGAAGAACAATTTCCTTGAGTAATGATTCCTCCATAGCTCTGTACCTCTATCCTTAGTCCAAGGACAAACTCCGCATGTGGCACTCAGGACATATAGGATGGTGGAGCCATGAAGTAACAAGATCTTCACTTCTCTTGTGAAGACCTTCCACTATGGTGCCATGTTGTAAAACAAGATTCCATTGAACAGTCTAACAGTCTACTTCTGAGTGCTTCTCTTGTCTGGGAGAAACAGGGAGACACACAGGCTATGATGTGTTTCCCAGTGGATGAGACAGATTTCCCCTGAAACACTTTAACAATGTAATCAAAACACATCTACTCAGATGTACATCCCAGTGAGTTCTGTTGGACTTGGTTAATTATGTATACAATTGCAGAGACTAAATATGCTTTATTCAGTTGGGCTTGCTGTCTTTTCAATATACGGTCTTTCTTTTCAGTTCCCTAGAGCTTTTCAAGATACCATGATAACTTGCAAAGTATATAAAATAAAGATCAGAGAAGACAGGAATCTTTTCCCCAAAAGCAAGTTGGCTGAATTAAGTTTTCACTGGAATGATTTAAGTAATTTAAATAGATTATATGGTGCAGATCTTTTCTACTCATCACGTCAATAAAAATAGTTGAAGAAAAATCAAAATGTTAGCTATGGCAAATTTTGAACAGTTAAACTTTATAAAAGCTACCCAGGATAATTGCCAAGCACTGATCAAAAGGAATGAGGCAGCAGCTTTGTTTAATGAAATTCTGATGGTTTCCTCCTTTTGCATTTGCTACGGTTCACCAGAAGAATCTCTGCAAATTTTGCCTATAAGGAATCTGAAAGAAGGCTCATTTCTCTGAGGCCTCCAATTCTGACATAGTCAAAATATATTGCATTCCATGTATATCTTCCCTAACTTTGTTTGAGGAACTACTTGGACTGTATCAAAGCATAGCCACAATAAAGAAGCGATTTCCACCAATCATCTTCATCCTCAATACATTTGCTGGAAATAAGTCCCATCGGTGCCAGCAGAAGGTCGTTTCACACACCCTCTATGCTAATAACAAGCCCATTATCCAAGTATAGAGCCTCATGTAACTAAAAGAGGAATCAGGCTGTGGAAGAACAAAGGTTTATAGGACTATCTCCTTCCCCACAAAATAGTAAAGAATCCTAAGAAAGAGAGACCAGAAAAAAAACCCTAACCACTCCAATGAAAAGTACCTAGTAAATGTGCTGGATGCTTGCTCAGTAGCTATGGAATGCTGGTTGACTGTTGGAGGTGTACAATCAGAAAATAGAGGTGGAAGAAAGAACACAGTGTCCTGGAAAAGGCACAACTGACTGGCTAAAGCCCTCAGCTAGAGTACTCCACATTGCTACTTTTTTTTCACATAACATGATATTTAGTATAATTACAGTCTCAGACTATTGTTACATTCTTTGTAGTTTATCCTGAGGAAAAATGAATTCTCGTCAATGGATCAAATAACAATTAATCCAATTTATATCCCAAGGAAATAGATATAGCAATGAAGCAAGAGTTCACAAGAGTTCACCAAGATCTTATTATGGAAATAATGAATGCAACTGCATTTCAGATTATTCATGCAGTGGCAGTAACCACGGCCCAATATTTTAGGATTCTAAAAGAAAAATCTTCAAGTTGCATGATCTTTGGCAACATAGATGATATCAGCATCACTCCACGAGCCCCAGCTTAAATGGGAAATATGATCACCTTTTTTGTCTCTAGAATAGATGACTTCTTTCTTTCTTTTTTTGTCTTCCTCTTCAGTGTTAATAGAGAGCTTTCAGTCACATGGGATGCTAACTTGGAGTTCTTCCACTGGACCACACATGGTGATGCACTGATGAGAATGGCACATGCATCATACTCTAAGTAACACATCAATGCTGTGGGTTTATCTACAGCAGTAAATCATTCTGCCTTCAGCCCAGCTCAAAGCAACCTTGGACCTTTTTCCATGCTGGAATTTTAATAGCTTTGGCTAAAAATCAAGCAATCTCCCCTTGAAAACATGTTCAGGTGAGTTAAAGCTAGGAAATGGAAGGGAACCGCCCCATCACAAGGACTTTTAAAGAAGAAGTGGGAATAGGGATTGCTTCTGCTGCTGTTGTTCCTTTTCCTGGTTTTCTCCTTAATGCTTCTGCTAAGAATAGCCAGAGCATTTTTACCATCATGTCATTTCTTTCTTTAATTTTTTTTAAAGTTGGTAACTTTTAAAAGTTGGCAATTTTAAAGTTTTAAGTCAACACTCTTTCTTCTAACTCAGGATATAAATGTACCCAAAGGAATTTGTATTTAAGCAGAGTTCTGAATCTTGGCCTAGCTAAGAGCATCCTAGGCCATGAAATGTGAATTGCACATGTGTTGTGTGTGATCAGTGACTCCCAACGTTACAGTGCTATTATTCCACTTTCAACATCCTCTGGAATCCTGGGGTTTGCAGTTTAGGGAGGGGCATTTAGAATGCTCAGCCAGAGAGCTCTTTGGCCTCAGTAAACTACAAACCCCAGAATTTCACAGGATGTTGAAAGTAGAATAATCGCACTATAGCTATTTCCATACCGGGCTTCTAAAACGGTGTAGAGCGACCTCTAACGGAGGTCTTCTACACCGTAGAGTGGACTGGCGTGGACTACTTTTCGTAGTTCCACGCCAGAATCCACTCAGGAGCGGCCGGAACTAGCCGGGCTGCGTGTTTTTTAAAAACCTCTTTTTAGAGGTTTTTTTTAAAAAATATCCTTTTATTCAAAATTCTCATTATAAAACATACATATTTGATTGTCAGCTTCATTGAAATATATCTGATCTTCCACATTGATCTAGATTTCATTTTCCAGATTTCTACAAGCTTTAGGTACTGTACAACATTTTACTGTTAGTTTATCTGATAGTTCTTACATTTCATTCTTCATATTTCCGCTTCATGATATATATCCTGTCACCCCCACGTAATATAACTTTGATCATAAATTATGTATTTCCAGCTGTTAAAACCCAGCAATTACCCGTTACAATTTGCCATTCTTTGTGTATCTCATCGTCTGATTTCCCCTTTAATCTCTGGGAGACCATGTCCGCATTTTTATTTTCAATAAGTGTAGCCCACCATTGTTCTATTGTGGGTATTTGCTGAGTTTTCCATAACTTTGCATATTCAATACGAGCTGTTGTTATCATGTACAATAATATTCTCCAATGCTTCTTTATACCAATACCCTCTAGTATATCAGTCATATTTAACAAATACAATTCAGGTGTCTTAGCAAACTGGCCTTTCACTAATGTACAAATTACATTTTGTAAAAACCTCTTTTTAGAGGTTTTTAAAAAGCACGGAGCGCGCAGCCCCGTGCCGCTCCGTCGCCCGGCTCTAAAGTGGATCTGCAGGCGCGCGCAAGTGCCTGCCTGCAGATCTGCCGGGGGCGGGCTTCCGGCTGGCGAGCTTCTCCGGTTGGTGGAGAGCCTCCACCAACCAGAAGCTGCCATCTGCGACGCTGGAGGAGCGTGGAGCAGCGAGCTCGCGCTGCTCCGCGTGACGACAGACTTACCCGGCTGCGGGTAAGCTCCGTTTTAGCGTGTTTTCGCCCATTCCCCCCCACACACACATGTGAAAAGGGCCTATAACAGTCTAGTGCAGAAATGGTCAAAGTTTGTTTCTGCCGGAGAACTGGTACACACTTTGTGGAGGTCCAAAGTGAGACAAAACACATTTCCCTGTGCCTACCTTATATACACTAAACAGGTAAGTTTCTTCATGTAACCATTCAGGAAACAACATTTAGTACAAAGCATAATCTTTCTGTTTGGCATCTATCAACATTAAACTGTTCCAATTGCATGTGATAATAAAACAGGAGCTTAGGTGTTTGCTTTCTTTAGAGATATGTCCTGGATTCAAACATACATTGCACCTGATCATGGAGGTTCCATTCTTCACCCCCACAGCCTTACTCCATACAGACTGTCTAAACATGGAGGGAATATAAAGGTGGTTTCCTAGCTTTAGAACTCTCCTCCTTTTAGAGTTTAGAAAAGTGCCGGACAAATAGCTAATAATTTATTATCTCCCTAACAGCAAGTTCATTTTAGTTAATATTATAATATATTAATGTTTTACATTCATGATTTTGAAATATTCTTAACATTTTAGATTACATATATAGCAAGTGGCTTATGAATTGCTGTGAGCAATTATGAGCAAAGGTAGATGCTGGCTATATGCAATACGCAAATGTTAGATATATCAAATAACTTTATTACCATCTATTAGACATTAATGGCTAAGGAGAAAAGTGAATCTGTTAGAGTAATGAACAGCCTAATGCAGTTTCTAAACTGAAGCCATATTCTGAAGTCCAATATTCAGAAATCCCACACACACACAAGGAACAGAGACCCCTACCCTCTCTTGTGTATCCCCATGAGCCATGAAAACCTCCATGCCTAACATCTGCAGCAGGAAGCCCTCCTTACTTATGTAGGCCTCATGCCATGCTTCCCTCTGAGACAGGAGCAATGTAAGAGTGTTTGGGGAGGGGGCCAGCACATCTGCTGCTCAGTTGGAGCTGCCCCGGCTGGTTTTGCTTAATAAGCAGTCTCTATAGGTAAACCAACAGCAAATATTCTTAGGGTGCTGGAAGCAAAATCTGTTACTCCTTGCAGAAGGAGTTCAAGCCAAATGGGAGATAGAGCTTTTGTTTCCTTTGAGCTTGGAACCAGATCTCAACAACTGTTCTGCTCATCCCTCTATCTGACTTGACTTCATTGCCTTAGGACTGACTTCTAAGCTCTGTTAATGCTCACTGTTAGTGACCCATGCTAGTTGCGGCTTCTCTATGTAAATTATGGTAGCTTGTGTTATTTAGCATAAATAAGGTTCTAAATTGTGTGTGAAACCTGTCTGTATAGAGAATGCTTTTGGAGGCAGAAGTTATCCCTCAAATAATGAAGGTTGAAAGAATGGGTGAAGAGGACTCGGTGGGGACAGCAAGATGAATTGGTTCTTTCCTCCTCTTCCTCTCATAATAATTCTAGTCACTGAACTGGGCTTGAAAGCATGGTAGGAAAGGGTTATGTTCAGAAATACTGCTAATGGCCAGCTATATCGAATACTGCCGCTAAATTGTCCCCAAAAGCTAGAAACATACAAGTATTTCAACAGAAAGATAAAAAGATTTTTCAGAATTACCATTTCAGTACCAGATGAGCAAACAGAAACACCACAAGTCTATCTTCATAGCAGGAAGTTTGGATTCCATTTTCTTGGAAGTGCAAAGAATTTTCCAAACTAGTTTTAAAATATCTCTTTCATATGTCCTGAGACATAGACCATTCCCGCATTACACTGTTATAGTGCTATTATTCCACTTCCAACATCCTATGGAATCCTGGGATTTGCCATTTAGGGAGCGGCATTTAGAATTCTCAGCCAGAGAGCTCTTTGGCTTCGGTAAACTACAAACCCCAGAATTTCACAGGATATTGAAAGTGGAATAATAGCACTGTAACAGTGTAAGGTAGAAATGGTCCAAGAAAGAAATCTCTTACATGAAATTAATAGAACCTATAACACACTTTTGATTATTGTACTGGGTTAGCTTAGCCTCTCTGTGAAAATTACATGGCTTAGTTATTAAACGATCAAGCTTGACTCCAAGCAACTGCAAGCAGAAGGATAAAATATGTCAGTACTGCTCCATGAACAGTGTTTTGTATGCTGCCCTGATATCTTTGGATGAAGAGCACTTTTAAGATTCTTTTAACAACAAAAACAACTCTTGCAAAAACACAGGATATTTCTTATCACATACTACATAGCCTTATTTGATGGCCTTGGATTCACCTGTCTAACCATGCTAGATTAAAACAACCTTCCATGAGTGCAAAAGGGAGTCTTCTAATAGGAGAACTGCCTATAGTAGTAGGTAAGCTATACAGTCACTGCAAAGGCAAGTTGAAAAGTGCATCAAGCTGAGCTTGGTGACTTGGTGTTTTTTGTGTATACTGTCAGTACTGAACAAGGCTGAGAAAAAAAGCAGCAAGTATCCTTAAACTCCCCTGCCTCAAACTATATAGATTGTTTGACCACTACGTACAAAACTGAGTTTCTACCAGTTAATTTGAAAGGTCTTTTTCATTTTCCAGTTTAATAGCCATTATTTCTAGATAAAAATATGTGCAACATTACTTGGATGCCATCTAAACACCTCAAATATATGTGCTGGGACACCGCAAGGATGGACAATATGTAGGTGTGTATTCTCCAGATATCATCGAGCTTTGACTTTCACCCACACTAGAATGCAAGTTAGGCAGTGGTGACGACCTGTAAGAGTTATAGCTCAACAACATTTAGAGGGTCACAAGTTCCTTGTCCTTGGCTACATGTCCATGCTGCAATTTTTCATTCCAAAAGGTTTGGGGGAGCTGTTAAACAGCTTTTTCTTTATTAAAAGGGGGGATGTTTTAAATTATTTTCAACGCCTTAAATAGTCTCATTATATTTGAAGAACATAGTATGTTGTGTGAATTTTACCTACATTGTATTTATTTTAATTTTGCAAGCAATCTTGAGTCCCAGTTCACAGCAAAAAGACAGGATATAAATTAAATAACTATTTTAAAAAGATTGTGGCTACGGTATTACGGGAGTTGTAGGCCAACACAAAACAAGCTAAGCCCATCAGCATGGGAGAGGCTACATTAAACATTCTAGAAATATCTTGATATTTCACTGGCAATTAATTATTTGTTTAGTTTTACATTGAATCTGTTTTAGATTTACAGATTTTTAAAGCTTTTCCTTCAGAATGACATTTCTTAGAAAACTTCCATAACAAAAAACATCCTGGACCAGGAAATCTTATACCCATCCCAGTTCTACCTCTTTAAACTTTTTTTAAAAAGGAATCACTGTTTGTTCCCCGTGATTAGTTAATTGCATTTTAATTTGGTAATTGCAAACAGATTCTAGTGTCTTAGTTTCCCCACCAGCATAATAAATATTAATGTAGTGGAACAAGGGATATATTTGCGAACTCCAGATGCAGTGATGGGGATTCAACTCGCTGACAGTTTCCCCAGTAAATGCTCCACTCATATGATCTGGATTAAGACTGCTCTTGCAAAAGATGTAGTATGCAGGTCAGAGTTTATATACAGAGTTTATATAAACACAATGTGCTTACCATTTTTTCAATTTAACCATTTTATTTCAAATCCTGAAGTCCATTTGACTCATATTTATCTAAGCACCCATTCTAATTCTCAAGACAAACCATTTTAGTGCATCCCCCCAGTGACTTTACTACAGAGTACACACGCATAAAAGTACTTATACCATGCTAGCTTTATCTGTAAATTTCCTGAGAAGTCTATTTCTAGGGGAAATAGTCTTCCAAATATTATTTTAAAGGGACTATTCTTTGGCTTGGTTGGCCTAAAAGCAATAGGTAAAAATAGGGGAAAACATTTCTCAGGTATCTGAAAACTTCTATAATTGTCATTATTCCTGATACATATACATATAGGTATCCACTATCCTCAATGGATGGTTGTTCCTACTTCCTTTATACCTTCTACTACTGTTCTTATTCCAATGGCTTCTTCCATAACAATGATATCATAGCTGAAATGTTGCACTGGGAGTCAAAATGATCTCCCTCCCATGGGATCTCCCTCCACCTGCTCTCCCCCCAACCCAGCTATGTATTGACTAGTGAAGCCTGAAAACAAGCATCTGGCTATGTTCCAATAGCTAAGACGTGTCTGGCCATATCCCAATAGTACAACCACAAAGTCATCCTTCAGAGGTCCTCTAAAGGTCCTAGTGGGAGACATTATCATTGTGCATTCAACTATAGGGATATGGCTGTATACTTCTTGGCCTCCTTTAGCCACTATATGGTCATGTTGAAGAGGGCTGCAGCAGCAAGTTGTGTCTTGAGGTGGAGTAATTCTGCTGTAGTGGAAGTTCTGAATTCCTCCATCCACAACAACCATACAAAGACATGTCAGGATTAAACTTTGGCATGTCACTAATAGGTTGCAAAGATACACATACTGAGAAATGTAGAAATGATTAACACTCATAAGCAAATACTGTGATTGTTCATCTAAAAAAACCTGAGTGCCAGACTAGATATGCTAAGGCACATCTGTGTTTTTTAACCAGATGCTTCTGATTCATTCCTAGCGGTGGGCCTAGAGTTGGCTTATTAGATCAATTGGAACTTAAAAAGTCAATACTTACATAAGTTTCACTGACTCAGGCCATTTCTGCACAGGCTTAAAGAAACAGTGCAGAGCGTCCTCCAGGGAGGACATCTGCACCTGGGAGCGGACTGGGTCGGACCTACTTTGTGTAGTTCCGCACCTCAGCCCACTCCGGAACAACCCAAATTGGTCGTCCAGCTTGCTTTTGAAAGACCGCTTGAAACAAGTCTTTCAAAAGCACAGAGCACGCCACTCCATGCCCGCACTCCGGTGCAGATTTGCAGGCTCGCACCAGTGTGAGCCTCCGATCTGCCAGGGGCAGGTTTTAGGCTGGCGAGCTTCAGCGGTTGGTGGAGAGCCTCGATCAACCGGAAGCTGCCATTTTCGTCCCCGGAGCAGTGCGGAGCGGCAGCCACGCATTGCTCCGGACCAGCCTGGACCCAAGCATGGAGCCAAGAAGTCTGGTAAGTACCGGCACGGGGCGATTCCCTCGCCCCGTGCGGAAATGGCCTCAGTGAATCCACTCTAATTGAGACTAACAAATAGATATAGGCAAATACTAGTATGTATGTATGTATGTATGTATGTATGTATGTATGTATTGAATACAATATTTATATCCCAACCCACATCAAAGATCTCAAGGCAGCTTACAAAGAGTATTAAAACAAGTTACACATTTTAAAACAATAAAATAATTAAATAAACTAAAAAAAGAATGCCCAAAGTTGTCCAACCACCAAACTGTCATAAAAGGGGATATTTGCAAATGGATGGTAGTTCTGATATATCTCTGGATCCACGGAGCACACCACCACCTCCTTCAAGGCAGCAGGCAACTATTTACTCATCCCCTGGACCCACCCACCCAGTCCATCCCTGCTAGATTTTATCAGCCAAGATGAGCAAGGGTTCAGCTTACATGTGGTGGGCTGAACTGCTTCAAGCATCTTGTCTACATCATCAGACTTCAGTAACTAAATATGACCCCATGTGAACACTGGCCAGATGGTGCACTTGACAACCTCCCTAACCTCTGTAATAAGTGCTGTGTCAAGTTCTGAGCTAATGCAAGCAATTTTTTCTTTGAAGTACTTGGCAAATTCTTCACAGCAGGTGGCCATTTGTTGCATACCTGAACTCCAAAAGACTCCTCATCACTTGAAATAACCCCACAGGGTAGGAGGTTGCGGTTGCAATCCCAGAGGTGTAATATGATTGTTTTGCCTGCCATACTGCTGCATGGTAGGTACCACAAACAGTCTACTGATTTCTGATCACATTCCCTCTGAGAACTATGCTACTGCACTCTAGCCATTGCCCAACCTGTTTCATTGCCCACAGGTCTTTGGTAAACCAAGGTAAATTCAAAATTCCACAAAACTGGATTGGGCACTTAGGAATGATTGTATTAATAACCCTTTCCGTCTCTCCATTCCATAGTGAAACCAAAGTTCAGTAAGAATCACCAGCCCAGTCAGCTGGAAAATCCCCCAGAGCATTCAGAAATCCTTCAGATTCCATAAGTCTTTAATAGTGGATCATCTTTATAGGTTCCCCCATCCCTTCAGGGAAGATCTGTTACCATCAAACCAAACTTCACAAGGAAGTGATCTAACCATGACAATAAGATCATTGAAATCCCCCCTAAAATTCTCCATCCACCAAAAGTAAAGACCAGATCTAGAGTATGTCTTGCTTCATGTGTTGGATTTAAAACAATACTGAGTCAGCCCCACGGTTGTCATGATAGCCATGAAGTCCTGAGATGACCCCATCAAGACAGCCTCAGCATGTACATTGAAATCCCTCAGAGCTACAGTCCTAGGATTCTCCAACAGAATCTTTAAGACCACCTTAGCCAGTGCAGGAAAGGAGACTGTTGTGCAGCAGGGTGAATGAAACATCAACAGCATCCCTGTTCTCTCTCTCTAGCCCAACACAAAATACAAACCCTCAAAATTGTTGCTTTGGCAGATGGGTTTCCTCATAAGAAGACTGCACTTCTTATGGATGATGGCAACTCCCCCTTTCTAATCCTCCAGCCTAGGTTGGTGCTACACTGAACATCTGGATCGACAAAGCTGGGAGAGATCAACTTCTCCAAACTCATCCACCTTGATCTCTGTGATGCACACCAGCCCCTTCATCCACAAGCAAGTCATGGATACTAGTCATTTTATTATCGATCAACTTGGCACCAGTAGATCATAGGGTGAGCTGACATGGCAGCCCCATCTTTTCCTTACCTAGCATGTCCAGCCCCCAGCACCATACCTCCCTGTGCCTGAGCTTACATCAATAGGGGCACCTCACTATTAAAAATACATATACATGCACTGGGCAAGAGGAGAGAGAGAGAGAATAAGGAACAAATACTGGTAAGATGACAATGCTGCAGGTTAGACCAAGTATGCTTGGCCGGCTTCCCATCACTTCCCAAAGACTAACAGTGAGTTGTATGCAGAAGCCAAGAGGAGGGCAAGGAAGCCAAGAGAATCAATTAGCAGAGCATCTCCTCCACTCCCAGAAACATCTCCCACATCCACCCTGGTACACATCTCTCACATGGACACCTAATGATCTTGCAGTTCATGCCTCTCACCCAGGGACTATAAAGTGGCTGCCTAAGAGATTTAACCCATACTCTTAATTTTGAGCGATGTTATTCCAAGACCAAGGTCTATCTTCCTCAATCATCCAAAAAGGGATGGTGTCCCTGGGTTTTGCCCCAAGCAGTGACCCAAAGGGATGACCCACTGCCAGTGGCTGCCTCTGCTTTTATATACCCTCCACATCCAGGAAGGTGAAGTCTTAGGAAGAGAGGCACAACTGTTTAAAATTAGCTGTTCAAATCTTCTGCAGCCGGCAGCACAGTTCCAGTCCTATGAGGAAAACAGCAGGTCCATGTAATTAGAGGACAGCAGAAGCCTGATGTCTAAGACCATTTCCACACACACCACCATGCGGTGGTGGTAATGGCTTCCCTGCTGAGGGAAACAGAAGGCAATGGTTTGTGGGCCAATGGTTTTGAGAGGTGTGCCATCTCCCCAAGGCAAAAAGTCTATAAGGAAATGAAGCAGCTGACAAAAATCATCAAGCCCACTGACCATTACCCCTAATACTGCAAGGCAGAAATAATCTCAGAACAACTACCAATATTCTTTGAGAATTCCAAGAAAGGTCCCAGTAGATTGGAGTAGGTCAAAAAAGAGGACCCAAACAATTACCATCCAGTCAGCCTGACATCAATACAAGCTTGGATTCAGAAGCTTGGTAGATGAAAAGAATGCTGTAGATACAGCATGTCTTGCTTCAGTAAGGTTTTTGACAAGTTCGCTCATGATATTCTTGTAAACGAGCTAGTAAAATGTAGGCTAGTTGATGCTACTGTTAGGTAGATTTCTAATTGATTGACTGACCAATCAAACACCAAGGATGCTCACCAATGGCTCCTCTCCATCCTGGAGAGAAGTGACTAGTGGGGTGCCATAGGATTCTGTTCTGGGCCCAGCGCTATTCAATACCTTTATCAATGACTTGGATAATGGAATAGAGAGCATTCTTTTCAAATTTTCAGCTGACACCAAATCAGAAGGAGTACCTAATACCCCAGAGGACAGGATCAGAATTCAAAATCATCTTTACTAATTAGACAACTGGGCCAAAACTAACAAAATGAATTTCAATAACAAGAAATGTAAGGTATCGCACCTAGAGAGAGAAAAAGAAATGCACAGATATAGCATGGGTGACACCTGGCTTGACCACAGTACATGTGAAAGAGATCTAGGAGTCTTAGTAGACCACAAGTTGAACATGACTCAACAGTATGATGTGGTAGCTAAAAAAAATCCAGTGTGATTCTAAGCTGCATCAATAGCAGTATAGTGTCTAAGTCCAGGGAAGTAATAGTACTAATCTATTTGGCTTGGGTCAGACCCCACCTGGAGTATTGTCTCTAGTTTTGGGCACCAGAGTTCAGGAAGGATATGGAGAAGCTGGAATGTGTCCAAAGGATGGGAACCAAAATGGTAAAAGCCCTGTAAACCATGTCCTGTGCGAAGCGGCTTAGGGAGCTGGTTATGGCGAAGAGAAAGTTAACAAGTGACAGGATAGCCATGTTTAAGTATTTGAAGGGATGTCATAAGGAATACGGAGTAAGCTTGTTTTCTGCTTCTCCAGAAAATAGGACACAAAGCAATGACTTCAGACTACAGGAAAAGAGATTCCACTTAAACTTTAGGAAGGGTAAGAGCAGTTTGACAACAGAATATGCTGCCTTGGAATGTGATAGAGTCTCCTTCTTTGGAGGTTTTTAAACAGAGATTGGAAGACCATCTCTCCAGGAGTGCTTTCATTGTATATTCCTGCACGGCAAAGGGTTGACTGGATGGCCCTTGTGGTCTCTTCCAGCTCTATAATTCTATGTATCTGTGAAATGGCACAAGACTGCATATACCTGCTGAAAAGATACAGGGATGTTTTCACTTTGAGATTTTCTGTGCTCATGTAGCTTGGTTTGCTTTATGAACAAAGGAAGAATTCAGTAATGCCAGTTCTTCCATGGCAACAGAGCTGACAGTGGAGTTACATGATGCTTTTTCATACTGAGGGCCTGTCCTAGGCTACTCAGTGGGATCCTGCTGGTGGTTAAAAATTAGCACTGATGGATTTGTATTTATTTATTCTGCTAATTCAGATAGCATGGTGATGCAGGTGTGATTGAAGCTGGAGATGTAAATAACAGCATTATGGGAATCATATTACCCACAGTTACAAACAGATGTTTTCTGGATTAGTTGCCAGTGAGCTTTGACATTTGTGTAGTCAACTGTTTATTGATCTAACTCATACTTTTTGTATATATTCTGTACTCACTCCTTCTGCGTTTCCTTCTTTTGGTTTGAGAATATTCAGTGTTCAGCAGATACACTACTGAGCAAATATCAACATAACGTGCAAAATACTGTCTTTAGAGGCACTCATTTGCAACATTATTGTTGCTATAGATAAGTACAAGTTCACTTAAGTAGCTTATTTGATGCAGCAGTCCTCAATTGTACTCAGAAGCTGGATTGCTGTGTTTTAATTTTCAAGAACTGCCTTTATTTTTTTTTCACAGAACGACTTCAGAGCAGTTTCCGTAGAATTAAGATTTAGATTTAGGCTGTAATACTGTAGAAATGTCCTGCTTCTCCCATTTGGGTGGCTACCTAGGAATAGAAAGCTCGCTTAGATAGCCTCTTGCCCTTTTGCGGTACAGCTGTTCTTATTTATTTGTTACATTTCTATCCTACCCTTTTTCCTATGTGCTCAGTAGCCAGGGGTACTTGTGTCTCCTGTTGACCATCTTATCTTCATTGCAACCCTAGGAGGCAGGTCAGACCAAGAGAGAGTGACTACTTCTAGGTCACATACTGAGCTTCAAGTCTTAGTAGGAGCTCAACTCTTGATCTCCCAAATTGCAGTTCAACATTCTAACCATTAAATCACACTGGCTTGCTTATTAACTTGGAGTAAGCACCATTTAAGTCAATTGGCATTACTTCTGACCGGCAACGATTAGAAGAGGATTGCACCGTTAGACATATTTCCATGATTTTTCAGGCCACTGCCTCCATGGTTGCTTCAATGCTGTTTTAGCTTACAAGTATATCTTCATATATGTATTTATCTGGTTACAAGATTCTTGCATTGGCTCGTATTGCACAACTAAGAATGAAATAAATGCAAGTAAAAAAAAATTTTTTATAGTATAGCTACACCACTTGTAGTGTAATATTCACAAATATCTGTGGAGTGGACTGTGATGTTCCTGAAAACTTTTTGTTAACAAGCAAAAAAAAAGTTTTTAAAACAAAGTCTACATAATATAGAAATGTATCACATCTTTTAGTTTGTTTTCAAACCAGTGCTTCTCACTCTTCAATTTGTTGGGCTCCCTTAATATCTTTCTAGCCTGCCAATTCTCTGTGTGTGCAATCTAATGAGGGCCAGTTAAGAAACATACGGAAAAATGATGTCACCTTTTGTATGGTCTTCTTTATCAAGGCATTATATGGCTTGAACAGAATTGACTGGTGTTCATATATGCTAATTAGTTAGAGAATGAATGGTTCCTCTTCATGCAGTAGGCAGACAATGAGACACCCATGAAAATATACAAAGAGAAAGAAGAAGGGAGGGAGGGACAGAGGGAGGGAGAGAAAAACCTGACCCTATTAATTTAGTCTATGCTCCCTTTGAAGAAAGCCAGAAATAAACCAGATATATCCCTGGCTTCCTCTATCAGTCTTGTAGATAATCCCACTTTGGTAACAGTCCATATGGGCAATGATCAATCGATGGGAGTGGATTAACAGCAGCCTGAAAACATACCGTGACAAAGGCTTTCCTTCGCAACCTGGCACAAAGTCAGGGAATTAGCTTTGTAAGCTAATTGCTGACAGATGAAAGATAAACATGCTGTTATCATAACAATGTTCTCTCACTTTTTAGAAAAGTGGGGTAGATGAAAGCTTAAAACACCTCAGACAAAAAGAGAATCCATTCATTATTAGGCTTCAGCAATCTAGCTTCTTGAATATACTTGAGGACTACTGTGTAAAAACTGTGGGTTACATGCATTTAACAATAAAAAAAAAGGGCCTTAATTATTAATTATTATTCATTTTTATTGGATGCCTATAAAGATGGCACAGTAGATGCTGTGCAAAATCAAACACAGAATATTAATGCAATAAAATCTTAAGAATAAATCTTAAAAATCCAGTCCAACATAACACTCAACTGCACAAATGCCAACAGTACAAATCATGGTGCTAAAAGCAAAACAATGAGTACAGCTGCTAAAACCACCATTAGTGTCACTGCAATTCAAACAGCAAGATCTTAAAAGGGCTGGGAGAAAAAACTCTCTTGGTTTGGCATCAAAAAGAAAGCATTATATGGATGCCAGGAAACCTTATCTAGGCTTCTCCAGCCCAAGATCCACCACAGAAAAAAATACACAAAGTACTATTGGCGTCCACCAAATGAAGCACACCTACTTTTCTTCATACTACAGATGTGACAAACATTCCCACAGTATTTGTCATTGTACGTGAAGCCTTAGGGTGGATAGATCATGTTTTCTTGAGAGAGGCATTGAGGTGGGAAAAATATGCCCACATGCAAGCAGACGACAAATAGCTCTGCCTTCCTCTATCAGTTCTGCAGAACATAAGATGTTAATCTTCAGTGTTCTACAATAATGTTGCTAAAGCTGTATCATATTTATGAAAGTGCTGCTGAAATTTGATCAGAGAATACATATTCAGGATGACATCATCCTGTGAAATCTGTGAAGCAATTATTATATTGTCTGCAGAACCATTTGTTTCCTGCAAGCTATGTTTGTAATATTCTAGTACAGTTTTCATTGTCTTTCTTTATTAGCCTAATGGGCCTTTGTTTAGAGGAGATGGTATTGCTCTCTGACAGAATAAAGCTTTTAAAAGGAGCAAAGAGAAAAACCGGAGCTCAACACCACACCACAGTTTAATCTGGTCACCTCACAGTTTTTCCAGGGTCTGGAAAGGCAAAAAGTTCAAGAAAAATGTCCACCCTATCATTGCATCACATCCCTGATCCATTTGCTTCAGAGCCCAAACAGAGCAACAGTTTCAGTATCTGTCATATCTTCCCAGCCCCAGCTAAACTGGATGATATGTTAAATGCCAGCATGGTGTAGTTTTCTAAACATTGGACTATAACTCTGGAGACTGAGGTTCAAATTCCTGCTTGACCATGGAAACCTACTGGTTGATTTTGATCACATCATGCTCTCAGCCTCAGAGGAAGGCAAAGGCAAACCTCCTCTGAACAAACCTTGTCAAGAAAACCCCATGATAAGTTCACTTTAAGGTTGCCATAAGTTGGAAATGACTTGAAGGCACACAACAGCAACAATGTTAAATACCTGAATTTGGGGTTTCCAAAAACAGCCAGTGTGAAGGAAGAGAATTGGACTGGGGTGGAAGCACATAGGGAAGAAGGTTACTCTGTCATTCACTCATTCACACACAGACAACATCCCCAGCAATATCACCTAGGTCATTTAACCCTACGAAAGAATCTGCCTTTGGTGGCAATAACAAACATGGGGGGGAGTAATTTTCATCAAAATCATGTCATGGAGGGAATGGGTTATAACAATGCTCTACAATTTGATCCTTCCCTGAAACTTTTGGTCCATTTAAGGGGATCTTCTCTTTGTCCTCAGCCCCAAAGGAGGGGTTCCATGGAGGAAAGTCCCCAGAAAACTGAAAACAGTGGGCAATGGAGAGAATTTAGGCACTTCTGAGGAAAGCAGATGAAGTGCAATTCAGTCTCCAATAACTGCTTTTTACCAGCACAATGGTTAGATGTCACCCAGAACTGTGAAATACATTTGCAGTTTCACACATGTAACCTAGCCGTCTTATTTGGCCCATGTGCTGATGAACTCTGGTTTCCTGAGCACTTGAAGCTTTGCCATTTCTGTTACACAATACTAACTGAAAATGAAATGAGAAGTTCCAAAGTCCAATTGCTGAAATACAGTGACCACACAGGGGGGGGTAAAAGATTCAGCCAGTAGAGCCATTAATGACATAATAAATAAAGTGTGGAAGAGTGCAAAGACATTTTTCAACAGGAGGTTGGGAATTTGAGCAGGATGGAAAGCCACTGAAACATAACTGCGTTAATGAAGAATACAGTATTGAAGAAAAGGAATTGTCCAAGGAGAAAGGATGCAGGTAAATGAATAACATGGAAAGGTTAGATAAAAACCCGTGAGCAGCAGAGAATGAAGGGTAATCATGGCACAAGTATATAAAGATTTGTATAATTGTTGTTGTGTGCCTTAAGTTGTTTCTGACTTATGGCAACCCAAAGGCAAACCTATCACAGCATTTTCTGGGGCTGAGAGTGTATGATGTTCCCACTGGGTGACCTAGCCAAATCACACTGTTTCAGCCTCAGAGGAAGGCAAAGGCAACCCCCTAACGCAAAAAAAATCTTGCCAAGAAAAGACTATTAATAGGGTTGCTGCATTAGGGTCACCATAAGTCAGAAACTACTTGAAGGCACACAACAACAATGAAATTTTACCGGCTATAAATACAGGCATCAGCAGAATTATTCATCCATTTATTTTGCAGTAACCTGATGGAACCCAAGCCAATGAGGGAAGGAAATAATGGAAACAAACCAAGAATATATCACACTCTTGGGCTGGAATCTTTTTTTTTCCTTTAGTGCATCAAGGCCCTTTTCACATGTCGGGGGGGAAACGGGCGAAAACGCCCAAAAACGGAGCTTACCTCCAGCCGGGTAAGTCCGTCGCCACATAGAGCAGCGCGAGCTCGCTGCTCCACACTCCTCTGGCGTCGCAGATGGCAGCTTCCGGTTGGTGGAGGCTCTCCACCAACCGGAGAAGCTCGCCAGCCGGAAGCCCGCCCCCGGCAGATCTGCAGGCACGCACTTGCGCGCGCCTGCAGATCCACTTTAGAGCCGGGCGACGGAGCAGCACGGGGCTGCGCGCTCCGTGCTTTTTAAAAACCTCTAAAAAGAGGTTTTTAAAAAACACGCAGCCCGGCTAGTTCTGGCCGCTCCTGAGTGGATTCTGGTGTGAAACTACGAAAAGTAGTCCACGCCAGTCCACTCTACGGTGTAGATGACCTCCGTGAGAGGTCGCTCTACACCGTCCCCCCCCCCCAACATGTGAAAAGGGCCTAAGCTAAAGACACTTTTTCCAGGGACTTTTTTCCTGGTGAAGAAAAACAGATATAATCTGCCAACTTCTAGCACCTATTCCTTTAGTGCCTTTCATCTGTCCCGATTGTTGTGGTTATAGCATTTTTCCTCTTGCTACAACATACTTCAGTTACCGTAAAGGCACTAGATCCTGTCTGATCTTGAAAGCTAAACAAGGTTACTTCTGGTTAGTACTTAGATGGGAGACTGCCAACAAATACCAGGGGCTGTTGGCTATATGTCAGAGCAAAACCACCTTTGAGACTTCCTTGCCTAAGCAAACATTATGAAATGCATGAGGTCATCGTAAGTTGACAGGCAACTTGAAGGCACACAGACACAATGTACCAACAGTGCAAGTAATTTCTTGCACAGCTCACATTCACTGCAGTATAACATACAGTTTATAAATATAAAATATATAATTAAATATATAATTTAACTAATTTATAAGGGCTTTTTTTCCCTAAAACAAGCACAGGTTAACACATGAGCTGGCCTTGTAAATAGGGTACAGTAGTATATATATAGGCCCCTCCTTCCCACTCCAGCCCAGTTCACAATGCTCTTCTCTGTCTCTTTTGAATGCCAAGGTGTAAAAAGGAGTTCTGCTTCTCTCTGCTTTAAGACAAGTAGATTTCTCCTACATGTTCACAGATTTTGCCTTTCCTACATGAAAGGGCCCAACCTAATGTGATTTCCTCCATGCAGAAATTGCTTGATATATGATACATGAATGAATCTATGCTTATTGCAGACAAAACAGAAGTAGTCTTCCTTGGCTGAAAGACAGATCTGGGAACAGGGGCTCAGCCTGTGTTAGATGGGGTTGCACCCCCCCTGAAAACACAAGTTCACAGTTTGAGGGTACTTCTGGATTCAGCCCTCAGCCCTGATTCCATTGGTGACCACAAGTGTATTTTCAAGCTGGTGGACTAGTACCTCTGTTCCTGGATAAGTCAGATCTGGCAACAGTAATACATGCCTTAGTTACATCTCATTTGAAATACTGTAATGTGATCTAGAGGAGGCTGCCTTTGAAAAGTGCTCAGAAAGCTCAGTTGACCCAAATTGCTGCAGCCAGATTATTAACTGGAGCTGGCTGGAGGAAACACGCAACTCTCTTGCTGCAACAGCTCCTTTGGATGATCCATTTCTGGGAACAATTCAAAGTGTTGTTAATGACATGTAAAGACCTACATGGCTTGGGTCCAGGTTAGTTGGAGGACCCTATCTCCCTTTATAAGCCCTTTCAAGCTTTAATGCCATTTCTGTCCCACCAACCTCTCGGGCTTGTTTGATGGGAACAAGGGGGAGGCTCTTCTTGCTGACTGCTCCCAGACTTTGCAGTTCCCTTCCTAGGCAGGCCGGAATGGCTCTGTCCTTGCTCTCCTTCTGTTAGGATTTTAAGACATGTTTATGCCATCAGCATTTGGAAACTGACTGGACTGGGCTTTTAGTGCTGTGTGGTGCTGTTTTTAAGGTATGAATGTTCTCTTTTAATGAACTTTTTAAATGTTTAATGTTTTTCTCTTTACCAGTTAATTGTTTTTTAAAACTTCTATTTATATATTTATTGAATGTTTTGCATAGTTTTATCTGCAAAATGTTCAAAATATGCTGTTATCTACTTTGAGTCTCATTATTGAGAGAAAGGCAGGATGATGATAGTAGTAGTAGTAGTAGTAGTAGTAGTAGTAGTAGTGGGGAGAAGACGAAGAAGAAGATGATGAAGATGAAGAAGAAGTTGTTTTTGATTTTTTTTATGTCAGCTGTATATTGTTTTTCTTTTTTAAAAATACCATCTTTTTATGGTATTGTCAGTTGTTACTCATATATTTAAAAGAGATAAAATAATAAAAAATTTCTTCAAGGAAGGACCATTTAAAGATCAATCCATGATTTTAAAAAGCAAAATGGAAAAGACTCTTAAAGCACTTGGGAGAAGTAAATCACCAGGAACAGATGGCACACCAATAGAACTGTTTCAAGCTATAGAAACACAATTTATACAAATTCAAATAGAAATCTATCAAGAACCTGGAAAACAAAACTATGACCCACAGACCACAAATGTTCAATATCCATTCCAATCCACAAGAAAGGGGGCAACAGAGATTGTGGCCCTTTCCAGACGTGGGGGGGGGGCCACGCGAAAACGCTGCTCACCGGACTTGTTCAGCGTCTAGGGGAGTCCGTCGGGACGAGGAGCAGTGCGAGCTCATTGCTCCGCACTGCTCTGGCATCCAAAATGGCGGCTTCCGGTTGGTGGAGGCTCTCCACCAACCGGAGAAGCTCGCCAGCCTAAAGCCCACCCCCGGCAGATCTGCAGGCACGCACTAGTGCGCGCCTGCAAATCTGCACCGGAGCACAGCGATGGAGCGACACGGAGTCGCGCGCTCCGTGCTTTTTAAAAACCTCTAAAAAGAGGTTTTTAAAAAGCACGCTGCACGACCAGTTCCAGTCGCTTCGGAGTGGACTGTGCGGAACTACAAAAAGTAGTCTGCCCCAGTCCACTCTACGATGCAGAAGACCTCCGTCGGAGGTCGCTCTGCACCGTTTCAATTGCCCCATGTGGAAAGGGCCTGTAATAACTCTCAGACTATGATGATACATGATCTCCTGTGCAAGTAAAGTGATGCTCAAGAGTTTACAAGGAAGGATTTTACCACATATGGAGCAAGAAATGCCAGATGTCTAAGAGTTCAGGAAAGAAAGAGGCATTATGGATCACATTGCAAACATATGTTGGATAATGGAAAGCACTAAAGGATTTCAGAACAAAAACAACCCATGTTTTTTTCAGTTTCAGTTAAGTAATTGGCTGTGTAGATAATGAGAAATTATGGCTCTGTCTAAAAGAAATGGGAGTGTCACAACATCTGAGTGTCCTAATATGCAACTTATACTCTGGACAAGAGGCCGCTGTTGGAATATAAAGAAACAGAATGGTTTCCCATTAGGAAGTTGGTCAGAGAGGAGCATGTTTTATTACCCTATTTGTTTAATTTATATGCAGAATACGCCATGTGGAAAGCAGGATTAAACTCAAGAGGAAGCAGGTGTGAAAATTAGAGGAAGAAACATCAGTAATTTTAAGATATGCAAATGACATTATATTACTTGCATAAAATAGGAAAGATTTGGAAAGACTACTGATTAAAGTTAAAGAAGAAAGGGCAAAAGCAGGGTTACAACTGAATAATAAAACAATAATAGTGATTTACATAGCTTCAAAGTAGATAGGAAAGACATTATAACAGTTAAAAATTTCCTATACCTTGACTCAGGTCCTTAACCAAAATGGAGTCTGTAGTCAAGAAATCAGAGGAAGAAGGCTAATACTTGGAAAGAGAGCCATGAATGAACTGGGTAAGATCCTCAAATGTAAAGATGTATCATTAAATACCAAAGTCAGAATCATCTAGGGCACAGTATTTCTGATTTCCATGAATCACTGTGAAAGCTGGACAGTGAGGAAAGATGACATAAAGAAAAATAACTCATTTGAAAGGTGATGCTGAACAACAGTTCTCTGAATGAACACCATGGACAGCTAAAAAGACAAATAAATGGTTTTTTTAAGCAGATGAAGCCTGAGCTCTCATTAGAAACAAAAGTGACTAAAGGCCCTTTCCGCATGGCATTTTCCATGTGAAAGAGGGCCTGGAGCATCGTGTGATTGTGAAAAGCGATCTGCACGATGCACTCACAATCGCGTGATGCTCCAGGGGCGAGAAGGTGCCGATTGCGCACCTTTTCATTTTCAGCTAGAAACCAAAAATGGTGTGCAATCGCGCATTGCTCCCGGGCCCCGCGCGCACTTCCCAGGCTGCACTGCGGAAGGAAGAGGCGGAGCTCTTGCGCTAGCACACAGCTCGTGTGGAGCCGAAGGACCCTGGATGCGAGAACCTCTTGCCGGAGGCTGCTCGTGCGATCCCCGCACCCCAGAGCCAGAAGAAGGTAAGGTGCAGAAAGGGCCTAAATTGAGGCAGTTGTATTTCAGATGTATCATGAGACAAAATGACCCATTGGAAAAGTCAATAATGCTTGTTCAGATGGATATAAAAACATATGGAATTGAACTTAGAGAGAAAACTGGAGTAATTAAATGGCTGTTCGAAAATCCGCTTCATTTACTTGCCCAAATATATCAAGAAATACTACATCAGGAGAGGCAAGAAGAAACAGTAAATGCAACAATGATTTCATGGGCACAAAATATCGGACATTCAATACAATTAGAGTCTTGGGAGCAGAGCTGGAAAAAAACAGAAATTTACAGTAGCACAGAATTTGAAAGAGAACTATTACAAGCTATTTCATAGATGGTACATGACGCCAGATAAATTAAAAAAGATTTATAATACAGGTACGGGACAATGTTGGAAATGTCAGAATGAGGTCGGTACGATATATCATATGTGATGGACATGTCCTAAAGCTGAGAAATATTGGACTGAAATACATAACAAAATATGTGCGTTAATGAAAGTACAGTTTGCTAAGTTACCAGAATTGTATTTGTTAAATATGACTGATGTATTAGAAGGTACTGGTATAAAGACGTACTGGAGAATAATACTGTACATGAAAACAACAGCTCGTATTGAATATGCAAAGATGTGGAAAACTCAGCAAATACCCACATTAGAACAATGGTGGGGTACACTGATTGAAAACAAAAATGCTGATATGGTCTCTCAGAGATTAAAAGGGAAATCAGACGAAGAGATACAAAAAGAATGGCAAATTGTAATGGGTAATTGCTGGGTACCATCAGATGGAAATCTGTGATTCATGATTTAAGATAAATTATGAGGGGGCTACAGGATATATATCATGAAGCGGGAATATGGAGATGGAAATGCAAGAATCAACGAGTAATAATAGCATTAAAATGTAGTACAATATTTTAAGCATGTTAAGAAATCTTGATAATGAAATCTAGATCAGTGTGGAAGATCAGAAATATTTCAAATAAGTTGACAGTTATAATTGTTTGTTTTATATTTGACTTTGAATAAAATGATTAAAAAAAATAAAAAAAGAACAAGTCAATAATGCTTGGAAAAGTGGAAGGCAAGAGGAAAAGTGGGAGACTTCAGGTGGATTGACTCAATCAAGGAAGCCACAACTCTGAGTTTGCAAGACCTGTTCATAAGGCCTGTCATTCATAGGGTCATCATAAATTAAAATCAACTTGATAGCAATTAAAAAGAATACCAGTCTTAATCACCTGATTATGAGATTGGATATAACTTCTAAATAAACAAATTTCCATTCCAATCTAGCCAAGATTTGTGCTTTCAACCCTCCTAAGTTGCCACCTCAGTTGGAAAGATACAGGGAAATCTGCTGGGCAAGAGGCAAAGCAACACTCAATCCAGAACTTTAAAATAAAAATAAAAAAACCACTGTTTGACAGATAGGATCACATCTCATCCAGGGGGACTGACTACAGATATTTAATTCAGCCCAACTGATTCTGTTAGCAGCACTGTCTTACTGTCTACAAGTCTTCACTGACACTACTTAAAACTTCAGAAAGTTACATTTAATTTCCTGTCTTCCTCTATTATCCACTGTGTCTGTGGCTTAAACCCTGATATTTTCAACATAAGAAATGAACCTCCTGCTTGGAAAGCTACCTTGAAAATCTTGACTGCAGCAGTTGTATCCTGTGCCAAGTGAATGCTAACATACGATACAATAACTTTGCATATTGTAATTAAATTTACTTTGGGAACTCTGCTTTCAATTTAATACAAGGACTTCTTGTCCCTTTGCATCTCTTCCTGTTTGCGTTCAGTTCAGGACTTCCCATACAAAATAATTTTTTAGCTGGCTTCAGCATGCAACAGACACGTTGTGAGTAGTGATGGAAAGCGTATTTGTCACTGTTCATTTCCCAGAAGAATAAGGGATTTCTTGATGCACACAGCAAGAAAAACAGAGCTGTGGTGAGATTCCTTGCACTTTGCAAGGTTCCAAGGAATTATTTTGCCCTGAACTACACCAGTCCTAGCAACAACAAAAACAACAACAGCCTAATCCCAACAGCCAATATTTTGAAGTCTTGTTTAAAACCTGGATCAGAAGGGCCAAATACCAAATGATGAACTGAAGAATAGTTGTCTTCAAACCCTCTCAAAAAGAAGCAAGAGAGCAGAAGAAAATGTTGAAGAGGTAGAGAGAAAATAGTAACAAAAACAGAGCAGGCTATTTACATTGCGATGGTGATGGAAGACTGTCAGGAGTGAAACAAATCCTCACTCTGTACCTTTACCTTCCCCTCCTGCTTCCAACTCAATAACTTCCTGTTTTGCTTTATGTATGCAACCCAATCTGTTTTGTTAGTAAGTAGAACTGTGAGAACTGAACTTGGGCAAACCTCATGGCAAGAAAAATCAATCTCTCCCTCTGTAAGTGAGCATGAGAAGGGAGAAACTAATTAAAGTCAACTCAACATCTTCAAGAAAGAAAGGAAGAGAAAGAAGAGTTTAATCATAAAGGTGTTTCTCCCTAGCATACTGGAACATCTGGTTTTACTGGAAACTGGTGCCAAATTATTGAATGGGCCTTGATCAGTACAGTTGGGATTTTTTGCTTACTAGCATATTTACCTGGCATTGCCCAGGATTTTATTTTCTCATAGGTAATACTTGTTAGAAATACCTTAGGAATCACCTTATCTTACCTTAGGAATTAGATGCAGTTAAAATACACAGATTTGAGATCCTGTGTCTCTAATTCCCCAAACTGGGTTGTTCAGTACCTGTAACTTTTGCCCATATTCCCCAATCCAGTCTGTATTCAGAGTTGTTAACATACAGAGGTTGGGTTTGTGAGGGGACTTGCTGCTGTCTCCGAATTCAGCAAACTGTCTTCTCCAGGGAGCTGTAACCTTCTACCATATTTCCCAATGCAATCTGTAGTCAAGAGTTATTTACATACACAGTTTGGGGTCCTGAGGGAGTACACTGTCTTCCTCCTTGCTGCTAGGCCTCATCTCCTGGCCTATTCTAGTACTTGTAGCTTATTCCTATATTCCCCAATCCAGTCTGTATTCAGAGTTGTTAAGATACAGAGATTGCGTTCCTAAGGGAATGCGCTGTCCTCTTCCTTGCTGCTAGGCCTCATCTCCTGGCCTATTCCAGTTCCTGTAACTTATCCCCATATTCCTCAATCCAATCTGTATTTAGAGTTGTTAACATACAGAGGGTTTGGTTTCTGAGGGAATACACCGCCCTTCCTCTTGCTGGTAGGCCTTATCTCCATAGCAATCAGCCTGAGGCCCAAAAGCTCTCAGCTGACAATTCTAAAGACCCCTCCCTACACTGCCAGCCCCAGGATTCCATAGAATCTTCACAGCCTGCCAATCATGCGTGGTCTTCTCGCCTCACACAGCCAATCATATGAGGTCATCACCTGCCTGACGCAGACAGACAAGATCACTCACAAACTTTGACTTTTATATAGTAGATAAGCTGGAGCATTCTAGTATTAAACAGGATAAATTGGCATCTTACACTGAGTAAAATAAAAGTAATAAAACAGCATTAATTAACCGACACTCAGTGAGAGTAATGTAGTGTGCGACCCTAGAGTGGGTTCAGTTCCCCACTCAGCCATGGAACCCCACCGGGGGATCTTGGGCACATCACATGCTCTCAGCCCCAGAAAAACCCGCCTGTGTTTCACTATAAATAAGTCAGAAATGACTTGAAGGTATACAACAACAAAGTTAGCGAAGGCATCAGTTCCCAAGAGTAACGTTCGTTGCAGATTTTATACAGAGGTAGACCTACAAGGTATTTTGTGACATTGTCATCTAAGCAGCTATGTACAGGATTTTTTTAAAAAACAGACAAAACTGGGACAAACATTGTTCCAATAGATCAAGTCCATTTTGCCACTGGAGTACTTTTCCACCCAGCCAGTATCAAAAAGTTTGCAATTTGCCATCAAAACATGACACAGAATTGCTAGTGTGAGTGCTTGGATTAGAAATGATTTCTTCCCCAGTCGAAACAGGAAAAAAATGGATTGCAACTGTAAGTATCCACCCCTATAAAAGTTTATCTGGTCTTTTCAGTGGCCACCAATTAGATGCATGCTATTACTAGCCACCATTATTCTGGCTACCTGCCATCAAGTGATTGCATTATGTAAAACTCAGCATGATTAAAGACTTTTGTATCAATTAAGTACCTCAGTTTCCCATCTCTCTCTCCCTCCATCTTTGGCTGTTTCCGCACTAGACTGTTAATAGCGCTATAATTCCACTTTGAACATCCTATGGAATCCTGGGTTTGGAATGGAATCCAGCCAGCCCCTCCCAAAACTGCAAACCCAGGATTCCATAGGATGTTCAAAGTGGAATCATAGCGTTATTAACAGTCTAGTGCGGAAACAGCCTTTCTCTCTCTCTCATTTTCTCTCTTTTCTCATTTTCTCACATTTAATTCTCATTTAGACTCATCAGAACTTACCTTACTTTATATCACATTTTGGTTAGCTTGGCTAAATGCCCAGAACCAGATTGTACGCCTGTACTTTTAAACTTCGCTGTCTGACACAACGAGATTTTAGTTTATGAAGACAACAATCACACTTATTTCCATGCTTCTTCTCATATAGGTTTCAGAGCCACAAATGTTGCAAAATACATACAAAATACAGAATCCAACTTATAACAAACAACGGCATTTAGGATTCTCTGGCAGAGATAGATTTCACTGGAGACTAAATCCAGCGGGATCAAATCACTGCAAGCAATTTGACAAGTCTTGGCCCTTGCAACAGGAAGTTCCAAGACCCTCTTGCAGAAACTAGAAGAGTGGCCACAGCGGCAACAACCATACACTGCATTCCCCTGCCACCACAGAGGAAAAGAAAGCCATAGAGTATGTGCTTCCCACCACACACAAGCTCCTTATGGATCCAACCATTTTTCAATGCCTTGTGGCAAGAGGTCCTCAGAGTAAAACCTCTATGCCTTTGATGACTAAAGAAATCACCCGTGCCAAGGCAGGCAGCCGTGATTGCATTGTTATGTAAAGGCTGTGGTATTTAAAAGAGTGCTGGCTTTGGGGACTATTTTAATTGTGTGTGCATGTACTTCAAACTGGTTTCAATTTCATTTTTTTATTATTTAAAAATAATGTTAAAATTGATTTTTTTAATGTTTAAAATTTGTGTTCATCTTTTAAAAAATGTTTTAAGCTGTATTTATCTGCTGTGCAATGTATTGGGAGCCCTGGTGGGCAGAAAGATGATAAACAAATACTATGAATCAATCAATCATGTGAGATGCCATATCCGTGCATTTCCTTCAAACATCTGATTAAATTCTACTCAAAGACAGATGCCTATTTTATTTCTAATTACAAATTCATTCACACTATATAACTAATATATCCAATCTTTGAACAGAGAGCAAGTTTTAACTTGAGGTGGTTTTTCTTGCAATCATATCCATTAAATCCACTCTATATTAAGAATTATAAATGTCTTTACTTTTCCAGCAGTCATATCCACTGTATCCACTATATATTAAGAATTATAATAAGTATCATTGTTTTCAGTAATACTATATTATTATATACTCCTCTGTTTTATTATGTCTATTTTTAAATTTACTTCAAAATGAAATAGCGTCATCCCTTGGGCAACACTTATACATTTCTGTAATGTAATCATTACAATGATTGCAATGATGATAGAAGAACCCAGCAGGTGGATATAAATGGAGAAACATGGAGACATAGGCAAGGGGGAATAAAACAGAATTGTGGTCAATGGACTTTTGGCCATTAATCATTAAAACAGCGTCAGGAAAATTAAATTCTGGACAGGTTCATGTTTCATATGGCTCTCCAACTGCACACAGTTCCTGGCATGAATCTTGATTATTAACCATATCCCGGACTGAAATTTAATTCAGAGGGGATGAGCATACAGAAAGTACCAACCCAAAGCATGACAGAAACAGCTGTTGAGCCTGAAGTTCCACTCAAACAATCATGTGGGAAAGCATCTACAACAAGTTACAGCATTCTTTTCAACACCCTCTGGAAAGAAATTTGCAGTAATTTGGAAGATGCCTTTGTCATTGTGTGTCCTGCTATAGGGATGTAATTAGGCCTTCTCTGCCACTCCCCCACTCTCCAGCAGCCACTAAATGGCTATATCGGGGGGGCCCACAGGCAACAGATAAGTCTTGTGGGAAGGGAGATGGAATAGCATTCAGACTTGGGGATACTTTATGCTCTGTCCATCCCCACCCCACCCCTTGTATAGTGTCTTAGCTATAGTCTCACTTAGAAGCTTTTCCTATAACAAAGTAATTCTTTTAACTAGAGATCTCATGAACTGAGTCTGCCACCTTCTACTGCTTTCAAAGTGTGCGCTCTACTACTAAACCACAGCCTCCTTCCACCAAAACTGGCAGTCTCACCATCCACTAGACTAGTCCAGCCCCTGCCTAAACTGCTAACCCCAGGATTCCATAGGATGTTGGAAGTGGAATAATAGCGCTATAAAAGTCCAGTGCAGAAATGGCAATAATTACTGTGGTTTGATACCATTTTGTTGGTCATGTCTGCATCCTACCGAACCCTGGGATTTGTAGTTGGTTGAGGCATTATCAGAGGTATAGTTATGGGGGGGGGGGCAAAATGAGGGTATTTCCCTACCAAATAAGAATTCTGTCCCCCAGTGAAATTTTCCTTCAGTTTCTAGCATTGCAGTAACCTAAAACTTCAGTTGATCATTCATAAACGCAGTTCAACATCTAAAGAAAAGGGGCTAGCAAAATTACTACAGGAATGTGAATACAGCAAAATGTAAATGTTCTAGGTGTTTACAGTTTTCATTGTCTCGTTTTCTGCAATGCTTTTTGAGGACTGAAAGAAAATTTCATTTTGGAGAGTAGAATTCTTACTTGAGAAGGCAATGCCCTCATCTTCACCCCTGTAGCTACCTCTCTGGGTTTAGGGCCCTCTGGCAGAGAATTCTAAATCTCTCATGAAACTACATATCCCAGGACTCCACAGAGTGGTGAAATGGCAGTTAATGTGTTTTCAAAGCACCTTAATGGTTTCAAAGCAAAGAAACATTAAGTGTACAGTTTCCTGTTATAAACATAATTTGCCTCATACATGTTTTGTTTTTAAATTAGGCCACAGTGCATAACCTATGACCTGTAGACTCCACATTCCCTCCCAACATGAATTATACAGCCCATTTCCTTCCCACACTAAATCCTTCCTCCATGTGGCTAATCAGTTTTGTGGCTTCCCTTACACTAATGCCTGTGCAAAGGGAGTTATATGGGTCAGCATGACTGGGACTGGAGAGAGATGACTTCTATTGTCTTTCCAAGCTTTCTCTTAGCTATCCACGAGTTGCGAATAAGATGACTGATGATTCACTGGCTGATGTTGTGCCAGCACTGAGAGCTGGAAATTCTGTGCTTTTATGGATTTATTCACACCCATATTGACAACAAATAAAAAATTGTGTCCACATGGACAGATTTATTATTGTAGAGCACAATCCCAATAAGCAGGAAAGTAAAGTATTTCCCCACTTTTCCCTTCTGATGTTTATGCTGAGGAGCCAGCCTACGGGAGGATCTTGTTTAACTTGGCCATTTAAACTGTGAGAACTTCTTAAAATCTGTCTCTATTTATATAGTACAGAACTCTGGCCGTGCTTATATCAGTTTTACTCCAATGCTGATTATATTTCCTTTATTTCCACACCCTTAGATTTATTGTTTAAGAGAACTTGCATGTACGTGTGGTAGGCATGGAAAATGGCAACTAGCAGAGCAGTAAGTGTGTTACATAGTGTATGCTGTTCTGATAACATCGCTCAGGGTCCCTGAATGGATCATATATTTCACCCCAGGGGCATATTTGTATCTTATTCAATGTGTGAAATCCCTGCCTTCCCAGTTTAAGATAACTACTCAAGGAGGCTTTATAACATTCAGAGGTTTGTAGTTTAATGAAATACAGACACGTGCATACCAGCAGCAGCCGGTGGCTTCTACATAAAGAAACATTCCAAGGCTTTTGTTGGGTTGACAAGGTTCATTCCCTTACATAGCTCTTTTAAAGTCTGGAGTAAACCCCAGAGTGGGTTCCTTGACCCACTGACATGGAAGCCACTAGTCACAACTGCCATATCCACATATGCAGCACCCTCTTTCATTCCATTTACAGCACCCTCTTTTATTCTAGGTCTTACTCCTCACTAAAGATCCTTTTGCTCAGTTATGTGGATTTCACAATCTATAGGTATGCCACATTATTTCTTCTTCTTCTTCCTCTTCTTCTTCCTCCTCCTCCTCCTCCTCCTCCTCTTCTCCTTCTCCTTCTCCTTCTCCTTCTCCTTCTCCTTCTCCTTCTCCTTCTTCTTCTTCTTCTGTTGTTGGTGTTGTTACACACCACAAATTTTACAATATACAACACTCTACAATACATCCAACACAAACTATACCAAACTGCAGAAAAATCATCAGAAAGACATTATTATCTTCAGCATTTAAGGCTCTTCAAAAACTCTTAAGTAGACTTAATTTACCTTGTTGAGAGTCGCTTCTACAGAGCTTTGTTCCCAAGTCCTCAATAGGGCTTGGAGATACCAAATGTGGCATGGTATGAGGGCAATCTAGATCTCTGCTGTCTCATCCATGTTCCTTCATTGCTGCCACAGTTCCAAAACACTGGGTCCAGACTAGTGAGCACAGGCAGAAAATCTGTGAACCCCTCTACCAGACAGGAAGAAATCAGCCATCTTTCACCATAGCTGATGACTATCACCACATTTCATTTCCCCTTCATCACAATCATGTTACAAAGGTGACTTTACTCCAGTATGGTGACTTGGAAGCTATGTGGTATGATGGTCTGAGTGTTGAACTAGAACTCTGGGAGCCTGGGGTTCAAATCCTGCTCAGCCATGGAAAACTAGTCACACACACTCAACTGGAAAGGATGGCAATGACAGACTTCCTCTGAATTAATTTTGCCAAGAAAACTCTATGAGAGGTTGCTCTAAGCTAAAGGCACAGAACAGCAAAAGGAAAGAACTGGGATGTGCTAGGTGGACCCAGCCCTTCATCTTCATCCTGTGATAGCTGATGGCTTCCTTGTCAGTGGGACACTGAGTCCACACCAGGTTTTAATTTAGACTTTCATGGAGCTATCCAAAGCATTTGAACCCTGACCTCTCCCAACAGGTTCAGCACCATGGACAGATCCTTTAAAGTCTGAGCTACAATTGGACTCTTCTGTCACAGAAGCCACTAAATGCCACTATTTTAATCACATGCTGTTGTCCTTCTCCACAGCCCTTAATGTACCGAAAGGCAAAAATCAGCACCAGGGAATCTTCTATACTTGCACAGCTTGACCCAAGGTATTTTGCTACCTTAGGAGAAGCAGCAAATTGTGCCCCTTCCTCATCCTCGTCAGACAGCCCAGTACCCCAAGCTACCCCGTTAACTCCAATAGCAAAGTAAAAGTGTGCTCCTTCTCTTGAAACTCCAAAATCTAGTGCCATCACTGTGTACTTGTGAAGGCTTCAGTAACCTGAATGGCTTTTAGAGAGAGCACATAATGGCTGGCATCGTGCACAATGGTTGGCAACATACAACTCTGTATGTCTTTTTTTTGTCATCAAAGCCCTCCCTCAAGACACGATGTTTCATTATGATAGTTGCCCTTGCTCCATGGTCATTCAGTGGCTAGTGGAGGGATTAGGGAACTGTCTGTCTATGATCCCCCAAGCCAGACACAAAACATCATCCGCTGAGTTTGTTGACAGGCTGCAGTGGATAATGTCATCAGCTCTCCAGTTCCTGCCACCTCCACCCTCCACCAGTGACTGAATGGCCATGGAAGAGAAGATATCACAGACTAATGAGAATAATATGAGGGGAGCCATAATGTAGTTCTGCCTGCGGAACCATTATGCTACACTCAGTGATATAGCATCTTGGCCATTGATTCCTTTGTTACAACTGCACTTGTTACCAGTCTGTTTCCAGGAACAATTAAGAGCACTGGTAATGTCCTATAAAGCCCTATATGCCTAATGTCCAGGCTATCTGAAGGCCCTGTTCTTCCACATGAGCCTGTCCAGGTCCTGAGATTTTCCAGGAAAGCCCGTCTCTTGGTCCTGCCACCCTCACCGGCCCATCTGGTGGGCAGGCACATGGAAGAGAACCTCCCGACAGCTGCCTCGGGGCTCTGCAACTCTGTAATCTAGGTAAAACACCCTTCTTGCTATTCTTCTGTTGGCAAGTGAAAACATTTTTTATAAAATTCTGACAGGTTTTGAAAACAGGCTTTAAGAGTTTTAAATACCATGTTGTTCTATGGTTTTTATTCTTGCTGTTGAATGCATTTTAAATAGTTTTAATTCAGTAGATAGTTTAATACTTTCAGATTAATTTATTAATTGCACTATTTTTTGCATGTTTTTATATACTTGTTTTTATTTGCACTGTTTTAATTGCTGTAAGTTGCATTAAGTTCCAGTTCTCAGCAAAAAGTAGAATGTGAATGAAATGAAATGAAATGAAATGAAATGAAATGAAATGAAATGGAATGAAAGAACAAATGAATACATTATTTATCTGCACAAATAGGCGAAGGACTACAGCAGGTTCCACATTCCAGACCATACCCTTATTCAGGGGTTTCCCTAAATATGTGGAGCACTAATTGGTTGGCATGCACACAAGCCCCACCCATTAATGTTGGCATATAACCAACAACTTCCCATTCTTTTTTGCATCAAGTCTGAAGACCTGTAATCATGTCCATCTTAACATGGTGGTGGTGGTGGTTGTGTGCCTTCAAGTTGTTTCCAACTTAGGTTTACCTTTGGGTCACAATATCACAGGGTTTTATGGGGGCCGAGAGTGTGTGAAATGCCCAAGATCACCCAGTGCATTTCCATGGCCGAGTGAGAAATTGAACCCTGGTCTCAAACCACTATACCATGCTGGTTCTAAACATAGTTACAGGAGTCCAATGGTTGAGAGGCCAGCCTTATCAAAGTTGCTGACTACAGGAGCTCTGTAACCATGTTCAACTGGCCTATACAGGCCTTCATGGCCAATAAGCAAAGATCTGGGAAGCTTCCAGGCACACAGCAATATTTGGCACAGGGTTTACATATGAACTCATGTCCATTCTCCCAGTTTAGTTATGTATACAAGTAGGCAAATACTTGCATAACACTGTTCTCATCCAATGTGAGAGAAGAGTATAGGGATGTTATGGAAGCAGCCGGGCTGATCAGTATGCATCTACTTCTCCCCTCATCACAACTGATGGGAACTTTATTTTAACCCTATTTGGTTATGATGAGGGGAAGAGCAGAATAAAGCTCTTCTTTTCTTTTCTTCATTTAATTTTTTTATTGATTTTATTAATTATATAAGAGCAGAAAACAACAAACATAAACCAAACTAACAAAGGAAATATAAAAGGAAAAAAGAACATACATACAAAAGCAACCCAAAATCCACTATTTAATAGGCTGCTTACTAATAACCAACCTAAACTAATAAACAAATAATCCTACACAATTAAAAAGGTGGTTCCTGCCCCTGATACCAAGAATCAAAAATCAAAAAATCAGAAATCAAAAATATGACTTAAAATTTGTTGCTTAAATTTAATTCTATAATATAAAAAGAAAAACCTAATCGATCAATATTAGGTCTGTATATCTGTCTATATGTGTGTGGGTGTTTTCTCTTATGATTGCCCAAATACACAAAATGTAAAGCTTTTCTTTTTGAATGGCTGAGGTAAGGGCCTAACAAGGCAGTACATCTCAGATTCAAGTAACAGTCTCCTTTTTATGTTTTTTAAATGAAAAGCTGGAAGTAGAAGTTTCGTAGAAACACTCCTTAACCGTTTCCTCTATGACCCTTTTTCAGAGCCTGGAGAAACTCATTTGCTGGAGGACAGTTCCAAGGTCTTTCCAGCCAGCATAGTCACTGTCTTTTTCTGCCCACGGATTAGAAAAGTTGCTGGGAAGGGGAGTGGTTCTGAGCAGGAACATGTCCAGAGGGTTATACAGCCTCTCTCTTCACTCCTCCCCTCCACCATTGGATCTCACAGTCTCCCACACCTGCTTCTCATTAGGGGACAAAACTGGGATACTGTTACATGTGTCTGCAATGTAGGAACTGTGTAATTTGGCCCTGAGCCAGTCTGTTTTCTGTAACACAGGCAAGGTTTTCAGCAGGTCACTATATCACCCCAGCCTAGGCCTGAGATTATTCCAGAATCTGCTGGAGATTTCTTCTAGGTTTGGTTAACTCTCCGCTGTTTTCCGTTGCAAGTGTCAGGTCAGCGATTCTTTTGGTGGCTTTTGCACCCGGATTACGCGGGATTTAAAGACACTTAGGGGCCAATTCCTGAACAGACATTTTAGAAACAATGAAATGGCACATAAGGTTAAGAAAAGACAAGTTCCAGCTGGAAATTGTTTCAGGGCAAGAAAACACACTGTTCGCAAATGTGTCACATACAGACTTCTTAGGATGGAGAACCTCATTTTTGTTGGAATCTATGCATTGGGCTCATGTAGATAAAAGGGAGAATGAGGCTGTATGCAGAGAGGAAGGGAAAGGCAGCTGTTTCTATTGCCAAAAAGAAAATTTCCTCATCTGTGACCAGAAGCCATAACTCATTCCTTTTGGAAATTCCTTTTGGAAACGGCCTGGAGTGCAGAAGCTACTTTAAACCGATATGATCCCATGTTGTCAGAGTGCAAGATCAATTGTCCGGGCCTCAGCCATGAAACTGACATCCAATTGAGTGCAGTTTCTATAAGAAAGCCCCCCATGATCTGTCCCATGTGTGCCACTCTTACATGCATCACTCTAGGGTGCAACTGTACATCACTGACACAGCTCCTACTCTGCACAGCGTGCTCATGGAGGTAGCCAAACGTGGCTTTTTCATTAAAGTCATTGGGGCCTAACTAATCTTGGCCAAATCTGTGCATGGATTAATGTTTTAAACTGTTTTAACTGCCTTGTTTTAATTTGTCAGTGTTGCCTAATATACTTTAGGTCTTGTTTAAATTACTGTCTCTTGTTACCGTTTTACATTGTTTAAATTAGTTAAACGGATTTTAATTTACACTTCGCTGAAATACAGGCTGGAATATAAGAATGGTTTGTGTGTTGGATGATGACCCTGGGGAACAGGGTTCGATTCCCCTCTTGGCCATGGAAACCCACTAGGTGACCTCGGGCGCATCACACACTCTCAACCTCCAGAAAACCCCCATGATAGGTTCATCGGTTCATCTTAGGATCACCATAAGTTGGAAACAACTTGAAGGAACACAACAACAACAACAGAATACAAAGATTTAAACAAATGAATGAATAAATAAACAACAAGTTATACTGTACTCATGACACAAATCAAGTTTCTATGTGAGCTTTTCTTAAGACTAACTTCACTATGTCTGTTTTGGATGAAGATAGTTTGTAGCAAAACTGCCCCTATAATTTCCCTTTAATATTTTTCTGTGAAGTGCCTTTTCCTTCTCTGATGCAGTAGTCATCAATATTTCAAGGTGTAAAACTTCCCTTTTAGCTCACCACAGTGAATGCCTATGTACATCATTTTCCTGTGTGTATTTACTCTGATTGACTCAGAAGTCAATCACACTGTGTACAATGGAATTTAATTCCCAGGGGACTAGGTTACAGTGCAATCATCTGCATTTCTACTCAAATGTCAATCCTTCACTAACTCTCAGATCAGTCCCAGGACTCAGAAAAATTGTTGAGACTACAGAAGGCATTCTGGGAGTTATAGTTCAAAAAGTAACATTTTCAAAATCTGGTTACTCCCCAGAAAGTGTGGTTAAGGTTACATTCTTTCAAAACATTTTTTCTCTTCTCTCTCTCTCTCTCTCTTTCCCTTTTATCGCAGTTTTCTATCTATCTTAAAGGAACTATGGAAAGAAAAGAATGTAGTTAAGAAAAATCATCGCTGGGGTTATTCCTGGTATTTGTGGAGCTGAAGGAAGTCTACAGCAGCCACGATGTTCACTGTTTTTCATTCTGGCTTCCCCTCTCTTAACCCACTGAGTCAAATTAGATGTTATGTTTATCTTTCTGTGTTGTTGTTGTTTGTTGTTTGCAAAGGTTGTCCCCAAATGGTGCAGTATTCCTGACTCCCATACTCCATGATTTTCCTCATCTATATATCTTGCATTTAGCATGTTCTGTTATGTGATTGGTCACTGGAAGGTAAACAAGGCCAATCTTGATTGTTGAGGCATGCATTTTTAAGGAAATATGATTGGGGGTGAGTTAATCAGAGGGAATATGCATCTCCCTTAACACCGAGTTAGGCCCTCTGATTTGCTTCCTCCACTTTCTTGAATACCAGAGGTTCAGCACATATAGGGGTAGTGGTGTCAAGTCAAAACTGTGGGGAACAAGTCTGGGCTCCCACTCAGCAGAATGAGCAGCAAAGCACACAGATAAAGCAAAACCAGCTTCTTACATTTTTGAAAGGGAGTGAAGTAATGCTCACATCTGTCCAAATAGCCTGCTCACCCCACTCCCAAACCTGAGACCATTAAGCCCAGACTCAAAAATGACCAAACTGCACCACTTTGGGTGACAGTAACCATCCAGCAGACACCACACACTTATGCAGCCATAATCCTGTGCTTAAAATTTATAGAAATAAAGCATTTGCTGCATCACATGTTTCTTTATACACATGTGTACAAATGACATCAAGTGCAGAGTATACTTGAGTTACTGCAGGTGTTTTAAGTTATAACTGGGCAGAACAACAGTCTCTCCCGCTCTCTCTCCTATTTGCTATATGCTCTGAGGCCATGGTGAACCTCACTTGCAACTCACATCTGGCAGCTTTATTCCTATGAAAGCTGCAATTAACTCCATAACAATCCTATTTCCAAGAAGGTAGTAGCTTCAGTCTGTTTCCTCTTGAAATGCTCTGGAGTGGAGGAAGGGAGGCAGCTGGTGGCAAAGGACCAGGGAATAAATAAGAGAAGCAAGCTTTTCTTTTCATTATGTACATCATGAACATTTTATATACCATAGACTCATCTAACAGCCCTGAGATTGGGGAGAAGACACTTGGGAAAACACTCAAAGAAACATGAGGCATCTACCACAGAGTTTATTCTGTGTAAATTTATATCAAGGTTGGAAGACACTCAGAAAGTCATAAACAAAGGATTCAGCTGATTCTATAAGCTTTTAAGACATGGTTCTTAAAATGAAGGAGCTTTCAAAACAGAAGGTAAAAGAGGTAGAAACTGCAGGCTCAAATACATACTAGGCTTCCTGTAGACAAGCTGTCCTTCATCATTAGATGGAATTAATTAGTGCCTCCAAGGATAACTGCAGGTTCCTGCCATGTAGGAATTAAGAAAAGCTTCCTCTGCTTGAAAGGAGATATAAAACAGTAGACTATAATGAATTGCAGAACTTTGGGGAGGGATGTAGATAAGGCTGCAGGTATGAAATTAAAGAGATATTGTATGCGTGCTTCAGAAGAGAAAATGGAAAGAAAAATGTCTTATAAATATAAAATGTAAATATTGCTAAATGTTGCCTTTCATCTGTTAGCTTTATCAAGAGGAGGTTAAAATTTTTTTCAAGCTTACCAAATGGGATTTTTTTTCACAGAGTGAACTGGCATGGGGTACAGACTCCGAAGTGGCATGAGGTATGGACCCTTTTACTTTTTGCCCTGTCCACTTTCAAGGTATCCCTATTCCACCACCACCCATCATACCACCTTCTTTTTCTCTTCCATACTGCTTTGTGGAGGGTGGGGACTGCTATTGCGAGAGGTTTGACCAGATTGCTCACCAGAGGGCATTTGAAGTCTTCTACCCACAACAGTGGAATAGTTGGCAGCCATAAGAAGTGCACCCAAGGTGGCAGATGTTAACACACTCCTATGAATGGAATACTTTGCATGTTCTTTTAGGCACAGAAGCTATGCATTTTATATTGTGATTGTGTGCATGTTCACATGCACATTTAAATTCTGTAATGCCACTCAAAGAACTTAGCAACAGCACAGAAACATCATATATTCACAGGAAAATAGTAATGAAGCCATCCCACTGAGCAAATACATAAAGGGATTCTTAAATACTTTAGTGGTTTTGCTGTTTTTTACAGTTCTGGGATGCTTTTCACTGAGGTGAAGCTTTAGCCAATTGTTACCACAAAATATCATTTACAAGCATATTTTTAAAGACAGTTGAGGAAACTTTCATTAAGGTTGCAATCCTACACTTACCATACTTAGGAGAAAAAAAACTGTATTAAATTAATGAGGAAGAATAGAATTGTATAGGATTGCTCTGCAAGTAACCTCTACAAAATCCCTTCAACTATTTTTTTAAAGTCCCATATCAACCCAGTTATGAAATGCTTCAGATAATTTGCACAGGATCTAGAGATCAGGATATGCTCCAAGACCAAAAGCCCAGGACAAAAACAATATTATTTGGTTTTACTATGGGAGAATTAATTGGATACATCTCATTTTAATGAAAATAAATTATCCAGTCCAGATATTATTCAGTAAATGTCTTTTTAATTTAAAAGGCTTAAGATCTGTCTGCAGTGCTGTTGACACGAAGGGTCCAATCCACATCTCACTAGAAAGGAAAGAATGAAGGCTAAGGATTACTAGCGCTAAGAGCAGTTCAGCTCTTGGCTTCTGTCAAGTAAGCATAAAGCTAGGCACGTCGGCATTTTAGTGCTAATATTCAAATTGTCATTAAAGCCATATTCCCTGACATGATAACTTTTTAGTTTTTTTGTTTGTGTCAGTTAATTCTATAAATAAATACAATGAGATATTTCTGAATATGAGAGTTCTGTCACATATAGATTATATTCATTCTTACTTATTAATTCTTATGAGATTAATTCTTATTTATTTTGACACAGTGTGGCCAGTCTGGTCTCATAGTCCTTTAGATCACTGTAAAATATAACATTCAGTACTTTTTCGGGTGAATGCTAGACTCCACATCCAAATTGGTTTTCTTACTTCTGCCCTAGATCAGCTGTGGTAATTTACATAAGTATGCCATTCACAATCTGCTTGTGCTTAAATCTTAATGGCCACAGGGACTGAATGTTAAGATCACATTTAAGTATTTTACTGACTCAATGCTTTAACAAGCACTGACTTCAAATTTAGTGGAAGACATTCAGTGTTCATATGAGTACATGTATACGTAATACGACTTCTGGCCCACTGCAATTCTCCACTCATGTCTGTAAGCTTACACCAAGTTCATTTCTGCAAATGCTTTTTGTTGAGCAGAGTCATCTTTATTGTTATATTTCTTTACTGTTATGTTTCTTCCCTTCCCTGAGGTGATGAAATCAAAGTTCTTTATATCTTTGAATGCTATCAGTATGTATCACCAGCTTTCCATAGCTGCCTATGCTTCACATATTAGAACAGTGATGTACCTATTCTCTTCAATCACTGATCAGAAATAGCATCAGATTGTCCTGAGTGCTCGCACTCTAAAAAGAAATAGCAACCAACACAGCAGCAGAAAGGGAGGAGCTTAAGGGTGGACTTCCCTAGGACTTTATGGCAGCCGGATGGAGGGGTCAATGTAGGCCAGAAAGATTGAGTGTCCCTCCCTCTGTGTTATGTACATGCAATCTTCATGCATATAAAGGCTACCATATTGGGCCACCACCTGAGATCACACAGCTTCCCCATTTCCATCATGGACTATTTACTCATTCAGCATGGACTTTCTGTTAAGGGAAGTACATATGTGTAGAGATAAGCATTCATTGGTTTTCCTGAGAACTAGAACTCCTTCCATGAATATGATTCCAGCTTCTGGAGAAACCTACACATCTGTGGGTGTAGATGTTCCTTATATATATATAGATCTTCTGGCATGTCAGGGGAGCAAGAAAGCCAAGAGATGTTGAGGTGGATTCAGGACCACAGCCTGTTGCTCAGTGATTGTATGACTATTCTGTCACGCACATATAATGCACAGGGGTAGTTCATGAATATCCTAGGTGTGGTGCTTCATATTTCCTCTCCATCCACTAAGGGTAAAGCCACAATATGGCAACTATTTGAGGTAGTTGTTCATCTCTGAGGAGGTCTCTCCCTCTCTCCTCCCTCTTTCTCTCTCTCCCGCTTTGTCTTCTTATCACAAAGGAAGAGTATTTTCAGCTTCTTCTCTGCAGTTCACTTTCCCTTTGTTTCATCACTCCAGATATTTTTTTTTTATCACACATGGCTTCTCTTTCATAACATATTCAGCAACCACAGGTACATGGGCATTTTTGTATGGCCAATTTGCTAAGGTTGTGCCATGCTTAAAGGTGGTAACTTGGCAAGTCTTTTCTTGCTTTGCAGTAGGGGGAAGGGCTGTCTCTGTGGCCTAAGTCTCTCTGGTCAGAGATACTTGAGTTTTTAATATTTGGGGGGTTTTTTCTCAACAGCTACAAAAACAAATATTTACAAAATTGGGGCTTAACAGAAGATCCACGAATTCCTTCTTCTAGGCACTATCAGCTCCATATTGGCCATCATATGAAACAGGTATCTTTTTATGTGAGGGTTATGCAGGTCTGTTGCTATTTGTCAGTTTGTGGAGCTCCCTCTTGTCTACTATCTTGGTTACATAAGCTGTTATATTTGTGGACAGTGATATTGTCCTAACAGGCAGGCTAAGCACTGGAATTTCAGATGCACTAGAATTTCATCTTAAGCATTGGATTTTCAAAATATTTTTCATAGCAAAATAAATATGCAGCTTTGTAATCTTTCAGCCTATAATCTTTTAACCTATGATTTAGCCTATAATTTAGGTTTTTAGCCTATAATCAAGTCAATAAAGTACACAATGTGTGTGTGTGTTTCTACTCCACTGGAAGATCACAGACATTTCAATCTAGGCACATTCTTATACACTGACATTTCAGAGTCTAGGCTTGCATCTGATATAGACTTTACATTGGTAAGAAATTTAACATCTTACATAACACCATCTGTTGAGGAATTCTATTCATCATCTCCTATACGTCTAACAGATATCTGTAGAAGAAACCATACTCTTCCAGAGGCATCTCTGAACTTTAATCTGTGTATCAAAAGCAGAGGCCTCTTTTATGACAGGCATGACACTAAGTATCTAATAAGCTATCACCAGCATTATTCTTTATGGTGTTTGTCTTTGGAACAGCACAGCAGAACTGCTCCTGTAAATAGAGGCATAAGGATCTGTTGGAGGAAGTCAGTGATACACTGTTTGCCATCCTATCTGTCCAAGGTGCTTTTATGTTGTCTTAAACTCCTCCTATCTGTTCATCTCTACCTATCAGGAGAACCTTTCACTAGTCCTTTGTTATTACTTCTTTAGAGATAGCTTTACTGGCTTTTTCTATAAAGTCTGCAATCGCATGAGACTTTTACTAACCTTTCTGCTGGTCACCAATCAGATAAGACTTTCACTATTTGCCATCACAAGACGCTATCTGACATCACATAATCACTGATGACTTACACCTATTTGTAGTGTTACTGTTTTCTACACAACACTGACCTCTTTTACTAGGCTTCTCTCAAAGTCACTATTCTCTGGATCTAGTTACATCACCTATTTATTATTTTTCTCAGCCAGACATTTCTGCTCTCTTCTATTTTGAGCTGCTTGGGTAAACACCCAGAATCGGCCTGTGTGCCCTTTCCCTGCAATACTTTGCTGTCTGACACATAGCCATTGGGCTTTTTATTCTAACCCGTGAGCTTCACTCATATTCATCATAATATGCAGTTAATCACTCATTTCAAAATCTTAAATTTGCAAAATATATACAAAGCATAGTGTCCAGCCTATAACACTTTGCCAGTGCTGGACTATGGTTCCACACTGGCAGAAACCCCATTCAACTCAAAGCAGTTGGAGAAGGAACAGCAGTAAAATCCACAGTAGATTCACTAACCTGTTGCACCAGAGTTATCTGTTACACCAAACAAAGATGCTATGGCACTTTTGAAATGAACACACTTTCTAGGTAAAAGATTATAAGACTGAGAACCTATCCCATACCTAGAAACAAGTAATAGTTACAGTTCTACTCTACTATAGCTACATTCAGACTGGGAGATCAAAACTGAGAATGGGCCATAGCTGAGTAGTAAAGTCCTTGCTTTGCAATGTAGACAGGCTGAAGTTCAGTCCTTTGGCATCTCCATCTAAAAGGGAGAGACCTCAACCTGAAATACTGAATTGCTGAGAGCAGTGAGAGCAGGCAATACTGAGCTAGATAAACCCATTTTCTGCCTCTGTATAAGGCAGTTTCATGTGTCCATGATCCAAGGATGCTACAAAGATACAACAGCTCCATTAAATATGAGATACATGAATAAGTTGTTGGAGTAGTGCTGTCCTGTGCCTGTCCCAGGCCTCAAATCTATGGTATTATGAGATTGTGTTCTGTTTCTCAAGGTGGGCAGATTACCAATGTTTCGAATGTCTCCACAGGGAGCATCTTCCTATTTTCCTGGCTGCTATCTGATGGAATGAGTACTCGCCATGTTCCAAATACAGGGAAACCCTCATATTGAAAGAGAAGGAGCCAGACAGAATTGCTTAACAGATCTCTCCTTGCCTCCCCCCTCTATCTGACTGTGTTTCTTTCTCATATCCATAAAATGAATTCACTGGCCAGTTCAATATTCTGAAGATTACTCAAAGCAGGAGGAAGAGTATTACATGCCTGAGTTGTTGACAGCTGAGGGATAAACTCAAGCAAGCAAGACAAAACAAAAAGGATGGACTAGAAAATTGCTCTTGCACATTAAAACCACAACCAGTGTGCAAGCTCCAATTACACAGCTAGTTTATTCAGGCCATGTTTTTAATCCAATTCAGTGGCTCAACGGCATCATTTCTTCCAACTTCAGCCTGGAAAATGCAACACCATGTGCACCAAAAACAATTAATAATTAATAGGAGAAAATAGGATCAAGTCATTTAGTCACGATAAAGCAATCTGATAGTGCAGTCTGAATCCTGTATAATGAATGAATAGGCCTGTCATACACTATGGCCATTTCTGCACCAAACTTCATTGTTGTGATGATCTGTGGCAATCCTGGCAGCACCAGTCCTGGGAAAGGAGTGGTTTTGCACCACTCCCTTCCACATGCATCCCTTGGAGGAGTAGCAGCATTAACACTACTGCTCCTTCCACATTACACTGCCTGATTGGTTGCCTTTTTTCTGGGGCCTTTTTTCCTATTGGGCTGCATCAGACGCATCCATGCGTCAGGGCCCCCAGATTGACAACAGGAGCTGGTGCGATGAGGAACCACACACCACCAGGTAACAGGATGGTCGTGCAAGCGGGGCTCAATAATGGACTTTTTACTTTATTGACATAGGGTGTGATATGGCTGGGTTAGAGGCAGTTGGCGGCAGGAGGGTGACAGGTTACCCATGAAATCATGGAAAAGCACAGCTCCTGGAACCACAATCACCTGTTGCTGTGGTGAGTTGACACCATCGTGTGGAAATGGCCTATGTTTCAGTGTCCATTCAACAGCTTTCTGCTGCCATCCAGAGTTTCCGCTTCATGCAAATCCTTTCTGGGCTTCAAATTACACTGCCTGTTCAATGCAAAACCTTGCAGGTCTGCAAACCAGGATTCATTTTCATGCAAAACACTCCTCAGTTTTACACAGCCTCTATTATGTTAAGCTTTACATTAACTCTTTTCTCAAACCACTGAGTGGAGATAAGGGCAGACAAAGAACAGGCAAGATAGGGAAACCATGAGCCATATCTAGACCATGTATCAGAGAATGCCCTTCTCTACATGTATGGTGATCACTGCATATTGTAGTACAACTCCTATAATGTAATGATACATAGAAGCATTTTCTTCTTTTTGTACCAGATGTACTACTGATCATCTTCATTGGGTAATTCCAAGTTCTAACACTGACGAAGAAATACTATCTACACTTAGTCTTTCCAAACCAGCCATCTCCTTATAAAACTATATAACAATCCCACTAAAGCTACAATCATACTAAACACACTTACTTAAACAGTAAATCCCATTGAGGGTAGTGGGACTACATCCAAGAGTGCTTCCAGATGAAGCTCATCTTATACCACTGCTGTGCCTCATTCTTGGAATTTTATAAGGGGTTCAGATAACATTGGTGGCATCCTCTTCAATATTTATGAAGTCATAAATCAGACTTATGATCTCTTAACTTTTGAGATTAGTGTTTATGGTTGTCAGTGACAAACCATGGCCCCAAGAATACACTCCTTAAGCCAGGCATAACCAAAGGGCTTCCAAGTGCTGCAGATCAGGGCAATGGGAAATGACAAATGCAGTGCTGAGACAAGCAGACTCCAGGTGCCTGTTTCAATGTGCCCTGTGACTCGGAAAGAGCTGCAGTCATCATTTGTCACTGCCCTGATCTCAAGCATTTTGGAAATCGTTCAGCTGGGATACTGCCTGGCTTAAGATAGGTTGCAGGGAAGTAGCACCAGTAGAAGTGGGCATGATGATGGAGTTCCATCACTCCACCACATCTACCAATGCAAGATCTCAGACATCACTTTCATTTTGTAGCTCACCTATGTTTTGCCACCTAGAATTATAAAATGTCTGGAAATATTGAAGCCATTGAAATTTTAAGAGGAAAAGGAAATTTTCAGAAGAAACATTTAAACTGGGATAATAGCACTCTTTACAGACTGAATGTTATTTTGTTACTTTGGGAACTTAATTTTTTTATGTATAATTTTGTTTGACATAAAATCATCATTTTTTGATATAAAGAATAGTTTATTCAGAAAATGATTAGAAATTGAATTTAATTTTTACATTTTTTAGTTTTGATTGCAAACGGAGCTACAAACTTCTAGGTGTAAGAAATACTTGACGTGTTAAGCTACTTGTCATGTTAAGCAACCTCTTGAGTTTTGCCAATTTATGTGGAACAGGTGGAAAAACAGTAAGAAGAAAAGAAGGCATCAGCATTAGCAAAACAAGGAAAAATATTTTGTCTCTTCTACCCCTCCATAGTACCAAGAAACATATAGCAACTATTCTAATAAAAAGAACTGGAAAAAGGAAACCAAGATCAGCAATTGCAATGATGTGATACCGTGCATTGTCTATGCATTGTGTTTTCCCTTCATATATATTTTTAGAAATAATTTAGGGTGAGTAAATATATGAACTGGTCCTAAATACCTCAAAGGTACTAGATCCTGTCTTATCTTGGAAGCTGAGCAGAGTCAGATCTGGTTAGTACTTGGATGAGAAACTGCCAATGAATACCAGGGGCTCTAGGCTGTATTTCAGAGGAAGGCCATACCACCTCTGAGTATTCCTTGCCTAAGAAAACTCTGTGAAATTCATGAGATCACCATGAGGCAACAGGTAACTTGAAGGGACATACACACATACCAATATATGAACACTTTGCCTTAAACATTTTATTCATCATTTTTTTAAAAAATCCATAACCTAGGATTTGTTTGGTTTCTTTTTTTTTTTTTACCTTTTTTTTTTCATTTTTTTCAGGAAAAAGGCTTCTGAAAAAAAGAAGAAAATTGTTCTTTCTGCATTTTTCTCCCCCCACTCCACCCCCAGCCAGGCCTTCACATCTCAATTCCCACTATCTGTTTTTATCAGAAATCGGTAAGGGAGGTAGACAGAATAGCTGCACAATGCATTTTCATTGGTAATGTTAGGAGCCCTCTATCTGGAAGAACTCCAAGTAAACATGAGTGAGAAGGAACTGTGCACTATCCTTTCCCCAAACTCAAAGATAAGCACTCGCCAAACTTTGCAACAAAGATAATTCAATTGCTTTTCATTCTATTTACTCTTTTCCCATATTTTCCCTCAGTTCCTAAACTATCCTTTAAAACAAGGTGAGCAGAAATATGAAGAGTGTTCTATATGTTCTTGCATTGTCCCCCTTTTGCTCTTACTTCCAAATGAAGACACCACCAAATGCCTCTGTCATTTGGCAAGGCAGAACCATGTCACATCTCAGGTGTTGCACTCATTTTCCAGAAAAACATAAGAGATACTACCTGGAAATTCATCCCACATTTGGATTTCACAATTTTGCATTGAGTGAGTTTTTGTCAAAAAAGAAGGAAAAAAAAGAAAAGAAACTGAAACACTAGCCCACCGCTGATGCATTTGACAGAACTGCACTTGTTAGGCAGTGATTCAGACTATTGAAGTGAAAAATTAATTATCTTTTGTCATTTATTTATTTATTTATTTATTTATTTATTTATTTGACTTGCATCTCATCTTCCTCCCAGAACTAGGACAGGATAGACTTAGAGAGCTGGGTATGTTTAGTCTGCAGAAGAGAAGGTTAAGAGGGGACATGATAGCCATGTTTAAATATTTGAAGGGATGCCATGTAGAGGAAGGAGAGGGCTTGTTTTCTGCTGCTCCAGAGACCAGAACAAGGAGCAATGGATTCAAGCTGCAGGAAAGGAGATTCCACCTGAACCTCAGGAAGAACTTCCTGACAGTCAGGGCTGTCCGGCAGTGGAATATGCTGCCTCGGAATGTGGTGGAATCTCCTTCTTTGGAGGTTTTTAAGCAGAGGCTGGATGGCCATCTGTCGGGAGTGCTTTGAGGGTGTTCCTGCATGGCAGGGGGTTGGACTGGATGGCCCGTGTGGTCTCTTCCAACTCTACATTTCTATGATTCTATGATTCTACGACACAGAGTGGCTCACAGCAAGATTAAAATAGCTATAGTTAAAAATAACAGTTGTTGCAAATAGAGTGCCATTCAAGATTTTACACATACAAAACATGAGACATTTGGAAAGGCTAACAAATTCTTGATAAACTAACGTGGCATGGGCAAGATGAACCCTGTGGCTATGACCTTCCCAGCTTATTTTGCACACAGCACACATGCACACAATCCTTTTGCCATTGCCACTGAAATCACTGTTGCATAGTAGCATCAGAAAAACGCAGACTTTTTTAAAAAAAAAAAAACTTTTTAACCAAGAATTTGCCTTGTTTTAAAGCAGAATTGTGCTCCCTGGACCTCCTGTGAAGAGAAATACAGCATGGCTTCCAACTGTCCTGACTTGGCAGAGACACTCCTGGCTAATTGTCTGTCATCTCATGTTTTCAGCTGCTTTTAAAAGGGCCCAGTTTCAACCCGGTCCTCCCAGCTTACTTCAAACAGAATTCAGATTGGAGGAAAAGTTCACATTCAGTTAACTCAGCAGGAAAGAGAACAGAAGAGAGGAGAGGTAGAATCTTGCCCTCCTCTATTGACTCAGGCAAAAACATACTGTCGCCAGCTTTCCTAGCTTGTATGTTCTTCCTTATTAATAACTTTTTCAATCTTGACTACATTCTGATGTTGCTTGGTCACACATGTCATCTGTAAAATGTTGGAGGGTGTGATGCATCTGCAGCCATTCTAACAATGAGAAGGTGGGAGGTGGGAGCCACAAAATCAGATAGGAAGACAATATGCAACCCACATGTAAAATGTTCCTAATTGCAGATGTAAAATATTGAATTGGGGCAGAGAAAACGTAGCCCATGGGGTTGAGCCCTGTAGGCCTCAAATCACCCAATTTGAAGGAACAGGAAATTACCTGGGGAAAAATTGTTCCCCAAAACTGCAAGGAACAGTGTTTTGTTTTAAAATAGTCCACCACTATCCCCTACCCCTAACTTATTATCTTTTTCAGAAGCCCTTTCCCCCAACCTAGGCCATTTCCGCACTACACTCTTATAGTGCGATTATTCCACTTTCAACATCCTATGGAATCCTGGGGTTTGCAGTTTCGGGAGGGGCCCTAGAAAAGGTTAGGTTCATGGGAAAGCAGGACAAGAAAGCTTTTAATGCTTTTCCACTTGTTGTCCTTTTTCTTTTTTCCTTTTTTGAATATTTTACAGACAGCTTTGTTTCTTTTGAGCTACCTGTTTATTGCAAACTGCTTTAATGTATGCTGAATTACTTATTATAAGCTGTTTGAATGTATGTTACACCACTTTGGGGGCACTGATAGAACATAAATGCAGTTTACATTAGGGTTGCCAAATTTCAGGGCCTGGGCCTGCCTTTCTAGCTTCCAGGGTTCATCTCCAGGTGGGTGAGAAGAGGGCGAATTCTCCAGTTTTGCTGGCCTCAGCTATAAGCAAGAAGAAAGGAGAGTTTGCAAATCTCCAGCTCAGGGCCATTTCTGCACTAGAGTGTTATAATGCTATTATTCCACTTTCAACATCCTGTAGAATCCTGGGGTTTGCAGTTTAGGAAGGAGCATTTAGAATTCTCAGCCAGAGAGCTCTTTGGTCTCAGTAAGCTACAAATCCCAGAATTCTTCAGCATATTGGAAAGTAGCATAATAGCACCGTAACAATGTAGTGCAGAAAGGTCCTCAGTTAGGAGAGCAGTAGCGTGATACAATTTCCAAGGCTTAAATTATTGGTTTCTGCAACTTGCAAAGACTCACCAAGAGGGTCCTGTGTTTATTTTGTTAGCTTCCTCCTTCCCTCTGAATTGCTATAGTGTGGGAGCTCATCCTCTACTCCTGTGATTCCCAATCTGGGCACACATACTCCCAGGAGTAGGAACCAGGACATTTAGGGGTATGCGGAAAAAAAATTGAATGATGGCAGGAAAAGGCACACACATCAGCAGTGTAAAACAAGATACAAGTCAAAAGTTGTGAAATTAACTGAATGTTACAATGAATGGCAGAGCAGGTTTCCTTTATTATTTAACCTCAAGAGAAGGCCCATTGGCTCACTTTGTTATTTTGGTGAATAGTAGGGAATCTCTCTCTAAACAATGTGTTCTGAACCCGCCATTAGAATGCATATGTTTGGGAATGCACCCCTCACCCTCCAGCCTTAGCTTTCACTCTGCTCCACTTCATGAATGTTTCAGCACTATTGCACCAGCTGCAATAGCATTGAAACGTTGAAAAAAAGTCTGGGTAACACTGCTCTACTCTACCCACCTTCTGACTAGAAGCTAGTAGGCTTATCCCACTTCCCTAAGTAAGTGAGAAAGAAAAATCCACTCAATTCACCTTGATCTGGGAACAGCCCCATTAGCTAAGACTTCTGGCTTAGTTCCCAAACAGGAAAATATACTGTGTATTTGTGTATTTGAATGAAAAGCTGTGATTGGTGCTTAATACATAATGCTTGATTATATGACTAGGAACCACCCTTTGTTGTTGCTGTGCCTTCAAATCGTTGTTGTTGTGCCTTCATAGAATCATAGACTTGGAAGAGATCACAACAGCTGCCATTGCCATGCAGGAACACACACTCAAAGCACCTCCAACAAATGGCTGTTCAGCCTCTGTTTCAAAACCTCCAAAGAAGGTGACTCCACCAGACTCTAAGGCAGCATATTCCACTGTCGAACAGCTCTTACCATCAGGAAGTTCAAATAACCAAAACTTAAGGTGACTCTAAGGCAAACCTATCACGGGGCTTCCTTGGAAAGATGTGTTCAGAGGGGGTTTGCCATTGCTTTTCTCTGAGGCTGAGAGAGCGGGACTTGCTCTAGGTCACCCAGTTGGTTTCCATGGCCAAGCAGGGATAATACTCAGACCACTACACCATGATGTGTATCCACTCTAGCTCTCAGGTTTTAGCCCAGAAATCTCAAAGCTTCGGATGATTCTGAACTGGCAACCCTAGTTTACACATATTTTGATAGAAGAGAGTCATACTTTCTAGACTGTAGTTTACTCTTAATGTGTGGCACACACAAAAAGTATTAATAATGGTTAGTTCCTAACTAGTCTAATGGTGAAATTTTTGTTTGCATTCTGATAGCCTCAAAAGAAAGTGTCGTAAAGTATTTGGCAGGAATCGGTCTCATTCTCATCTCTTTCTCCCCTTTATAACGGTGCAGCTAATAACCTAGCCAAATATTATTCATTTTACTCTCCAGTAAAGAACAAATATAGGCTAGCCTGCCATCTAGTGCCTTAAGGAAACACAAATTATGTTTTTGGCTACTGAATATACACATAAGATTTAGTTAGAGCAGCAGAAGCTTAATGTGGGCCTTGAGAGTCACTGTTCAATATATGGCATTGTTTGAGACATGTTGCCATAGACATCATCACAATATACTGGTTTCATCCTTATCACTCTCTCTTGCAATGTTTCTACAGGATTAGGACATTCTTGGATACCTAACAAAGAGCAGCTGCTCTTCCTACAGCCAGTTCTGTTGGTATCAGCTTCCCTGAAACAACTGGGACATGTACCAGTTGTGCATATTGAAGACTAACCCCCAGGAGAGGAGCTGTAACTCAGCGGTCAAACTTATATGTTTTGCATACATCAGTTTTTTTAGTTCCTAGGTTTTAAGCTGCATCACCTCCAAATTAGACTATCAGGGCTAAGCAAGACCTCTTCCTGATACCTTCAATAGTTACTTCAACTTAGGCCATTTCTGCACTAGCCTGTTATAGCACTATGATTCCACTTTCAACATCCTATGGAATCCTGGGGTTTGCAGTTCAGGAGGGGCCAGCCCCTCCAAAGGAGGAAGAGGGGAAAAGCAGCTTAGAATAGTAAAACATAACCATATAAAAGCAAAACCGCACCAATGGACTGAACAATTCCATCATTATAAAACTGTAATTTACAAAAAAACTAAATTATTAATACCTGTCTTACCTATTTTCATTAGGTTTTTAAAATTGCCCCAAAAGAGAAGGCAAACACATTGCATGCTGGATGGAGGCATTGTTCCTAAAGTGGAAAACAAGCCCAAAGCTTGGAAATGTAGCTTTTCTGGACTACAGTTTCCAAAATCCTCCAGCCAGCATGTCCAATAACTATATGGGCTGGAGGACTCTGGGACTAATATCCCAACACACACTTAAAAAGGGAAATTTCAAAGCTTTACACAAGCCCTTCTCTTTGAAAATCTCTGAGTTGGCCGTATAGGCAGAAATCTTGGAAGAGTGGAAATAAAGGGCATTAAAAAAGTCTCTTACATCCACCATAGTTAGGAAGGCAGTGCTCTTAACTCAGATGATCATTGTTATTATCACGAATTCTTGCAATGACTTCTGACACAGCCTGTTTGCACTGTTCTCCTTGCCTGAAGAGAAAGTAAGGTTTTGCAGTGGAGAGAGGAGCTTTGCTGAGAAACTGACAAGCTGGAACAAGTCCAGAGGAGGGTGACCAAAACAGTGAAAGGCCTGGAAACCATGCCCTATACGGAATGACTTCAGAAGCTGGATATGTTTAGCCTGGAGAAGAGAAGGTTAAGAGGGGACATGATAGCCATGTTTAAGTATTTGAAGGGATGTCATATGGAAGATGGCACAAGCTTGTTTTTGGCTGCTCCAGAGACTAGGAAACAAAGCAATGGCTTCAAGCTAGAGGAAAATAGACTCCACCTAAACATTAGGAAGAATTTCCTGATGGTATGAGTAATTTGACAGTGGAATACCATGCCTCAGAGTGTGGCGGAGTGCTACCCTGATTTCTGGGGGTCCCGGGAGGGACACCTAAATGCACTCTTAATTATGTAAGTTGGGGAAATTAGTCCAGAGCACAAACTAGCAATGCGAGAGGCAGGGCAACGAAGCGGAATCTTTTACCCCATGTCCATGGGGTCAGGCCGAGTCAAGGAGCAAACAAATGTGAAATAATAATTGTGATTTTATTAAAATACAGCCAAACCAATGTATGCAACACACTCACACAGAGAACTATAGAAATAAAAGGTAGGAGTGGGAAAGAGGGATTTTTAGAGGAGGTTTTTTTCTTTTGGTATGGGTAATACTACACCTGTCCTGAAGCCCGGGTAGTCAAAGTTGAAACAGAGGATTGAGAGCAGTGAAACTCAGCACAGGGGACGGGGGGCTGAGGGGAACGCTCAGCAGAGTGACAGCAATTCGGGAGGAAAAATGTAAGCGAACCCCCGAACAGCTAAAAACATGAGGGTTTTATAGAAAAAATATACCTGGAGGGCTAGTTCTCTCCCGGGGAGAACAATAGCTAGTTCAAAAGCCCTCACTGGTGAACATCTCCGGCTGAATATTCCTCAGTGTCATGTGAATGACTTTGCCTGAGTGAGACAAAGGCATAGGAAGAGTGGAAATTGCCCTCACTTGGCAGGCTGATTGTGATTCTACCGAGCTGCCATACCAGTACGAAGGGCCCTTTTGTCTGTTTAATGGTCAGAATGTCTAGAGGGGTCCCTGGCTACGTGACGGATTGCGGCTTGACCGGAATTTTCCTAACTTCAGCCTTTCAGCCTTTCCTGCCTACGTGCACTTACCCTGAAAGTGAAAGTGATGGGACCTTCTCCGAGAGTTTTCCAAGCAAGATTTATTCAAATGAGGTTTGCATTCCCTTCCATTAAGGCTGAGGGAGCATAATTTGTCCAACAGCACCCCATGGGGGTTTCCATGGCTGAGTAGGGATTTGAATCCTGGTCTCTGGGAGTCCTTACACAAAGTATTTACTTGTCAGTAATGTTGGGATCCAATTTAACTGAATTTTGAATTTAACACTAATGCATCACTCATGCATGTACAAACACATTTCCAGCCCAGTCATTATTCTAACTTTCATGTAGGAGGAAATACATTTTTGTACATTTTGGCAACAAGGGCTTTCTTTAAAGCAAATATTTAAAAAAATAAAAAATAGAAAATTCATAATCATAGATTAATAGTATATTTTTAACTACCCAACTTCTATGTCTTTAATCAGCTGCTTTGGATCCAGCTATGTTACTGGAGGCAATGTCAACTGTATCCAACATTCTTTTTGTACTATGGCTACAAGGTTCACTAGCTCCTTGAAAAGATTGCTTTCCACCATGAGGTTTTGTAATGACTTTCACCATTTCATAAATTTTGTCCATTCTGGTTCAGTTCACAGTGCCATCACACCTCAGAGACAATGCCAACATATTTTCAGTTAGTGTCTCAGTGAGGCTATCTCTGTCATTTTCTACAATGCACTCCATGCACTGTAGCCTGCATACAGAACTATAAACCACACCACTATGATGGCTTGTCAAAGGGAGTCTTTCTCACTTCCTATGAGTATGAATAGTAAATTGAGTTGGCAGCAATAAAGGCAGGATCAAGGGGGCCCTGAATAGGATTACCTCTACAATCTTGTCTCACACTCTTCAGTTTCAGTTCAACAGAATATACTTTCTTTCTCTCTCTAGACTGTGTGGTACTGCTTTCCCACTGCAAGCTTGTTCTTCCCCTGCTGAGCCTTCTTTCTCAGGCAGCAGTACCTTTGTTTCTTTAACGTTTAGGAGAATTGGGCATATTGTGGAGCGAAGCTGCAGTCATACCCAGCATATTGTGTTCAACAACAGTGACTGGTGGTTTCCATGTTAGAGGGGCACTGAATCCACTCCCTGTTTTAATCTAGGTTTTCTTAGAGCTCTCCAAAGTGCTGAACTCTGCTCCTCCAAAGTTTCGGCACCTTGGACAGCTCCTTTAAAGCTAGCCAAAATCTGAAATTGATTTCCCACTAAAGAACCATCCAGAACTTGTTCTCCACTGGCATAACCTTCAAAGACCCAGCCCCCTCTATGCTATGATGAGACAGTAGAATAGACTTTTGTGGAGTACTTAAGAGTTATTGCATTTGACATCACCTATTATTTGTACTTGTGTGTGCATGTGCTTTCAAGTCACCTGTTGACTTATGGCAACCCAATAAATTTTAGAGGGTATTCTTAGGCAAGGACTACTTAGAGGTAGTTTTTCCAGTTCCTTCCTCTGAGATATAGTCTGCAGCAGCCAGTACTCATTGGTGGTCTCCCATCCCAGTACAAACCAGAGCTGACCCTGCTTAGCTTCCAAGATTGTATCAGATCTGGTGACTTTAGGGTGTTTAGGCCATCTATTTTTACCTACTACCAAGTTATAATCTTATAATCCTCTGTCCTGGAACATTATCTTTTCTGTTTGCCATGATGTGTTTTATCAACCAGAAGCTTAAATTACATTTTTGAGAACACGTAGAATAACATGATTTCATTTGCTATTACCTTTAATTCTACAATATATCTTGAAGGCAGTCACACAGCTACTAAGTGAGTACTATATTATAAAAATGTGAATCAATAGACTTACATTTCATATAAACAGGAGGTAAAACTATATACACTATTTCATAAATTAAGTTAAGTGTTTATTTGGATGTCCTTTTTCATTTAATAAACCTTACTCGGGATGCTCTAATCTGATTTCCTAATATGTCAAACCAATAAATGGGATTACATTTTGTCTTCTGTATTTTGTATGGCAGAACTTTATAAAATAGCAAATAGTGTCGGGATCACAAGTGGGAAAAAATAAGAAATTTTCAGAGTAGTTGCATTTGAACGAGAGTAAAACCCACTGGAGGGCTAAATTACACATATTTTTGAGGGAATGCTTAACATCACATGCAGTTGGGTCCTAAGATTCCATGGTCTAAATTGATGGTATAAATCTATGATCATTATCTGAGACTCTGTTCTGAGTACTGCCTTCACCTCTAGGCTGAGGATGGTGCCAAGGGAGAGAACATTCTCAGTTAAAGACAGATGAGAAGCAAAGTAAAATGTGAGCAGAAATAAGGTCAGAAACCTGAATGCAACTGTTCTTCAACTTGTGTGCAGGGATAAGGAGAAACATTATAACAAACAATGCAGAGAAATAGAAGATGGCAATAACAACAACAAAGAACAGGAGGCCTCTCTCATGAGATATGAGATAATTGAAGGGAAATCTACTATATTAAAGTCAAAGTTTGAGTGATCTTGTCTGTTTGTCTGCATCAGGCAGGCAAAGACCTCATATGATTGGCTGTGTGAGGCAAGAAGACCTCATATGATTGGCTGGCTGTGAAGATTCTGTGAAATCCTGAGGTTGGCAGTTCAGGGACGAGCCTTTAGAATTCTCAGCCAGAGAGCTCAGGCTGGTCGCTATGCAGATGAGGCCTAGCAGCACAAAGGAGGGCAGTGTATTCCCTCAGAAACCCAAACTCTGTATCTTAATAACTCTGAATACAGATTGGATTGGGGAATATGGGGAAAAGTTACATATACTGGACAAGACAGATTGGAGAATTAGAGACACAGGATCTCAAATCTGTGTATTTCAACCATTTAAAGATGAACCTCCTGCTTTAGAAAGTGAAGTGGAAGCTGATCTCATAGCACTTGGGAAAAATAAATCACCAGGAACAGATGGCATACCAATAGAGCTGCTTCAAGCTACAGAGGCAGAATCTACTCAAGTTCTCACTAAAATATATAAGCAAATATGAAGAATGGATCACAGATTGGAAACATTCAATACTCATTCCAGTCCCCAAGAAAAGCGACACCAGAGATTGCAGTAACCACAGGTCCATTGCATTAATTTCCCATGCAAGCAAAGTCATAATCAAAATTCTACAACAAAAGTGTTTACCATATATGATGCGAGAATTGCCATATGTCCAAGCCATGTTCAGGGAAAATAGAGGCATTAGGAATCATATTGCAAACATAGGTTGGATAATGGAGTACACCAAAGAATTTCAGAGGAAAATCAGCCTGCACTTTATAGATTATAGCAAAGCCTTTGATAGTGTAGATCATGAAAAACTATGGATCACTTTTAAAGAAATGGGTACGCCACAATATTTGATCGCCCTGATGTGTAATGTTAAGCAGGACAAGAGACTACTGTTAGGACATAATATTCAGAAAAACAATGATTTCCAATTGGCAAGGGGTCCAGCCAGGGCTGCATTTTATCACCCTATCACACATAAAGCAAAATTAGACTTGGAGGAAGGAGCCATGAAAATTGGAGGCAGAAACATCAACAAATTAAAACACACAGACGACACTGCATTATTGGCAGAAAATAGCAGAGACTTGGAACCCTGACTGAAGAAAGTCAAGGAAGAAAATACAGAAGCAGGTTTATAGGTGGACATTAAGAAAACAAAAACAATGAGCATAGATAATTTAAAGTAGATGATGAAGACATTGATAATAGATCAAGATTTTCCATATATTGACTCAGTCATTAATCAGAATAGAGAACAGAGTATAGAAGTTGCAGACAAGAAGTCAGAAGACGACAACAACAACTTGAAAGGCCAGCCATGAAGGAACTAGGCAAGATCCTGATGTGTAAAGATACAGCATTGAGTGCTAAAGCTGGGCTTGTCCATGCCATTGTATTTCTATTTTCTATGTATGGTTGTGAAAGCAGGACAGTGAAAAAAAAAATAGGAAAAAAATCAACTCTGGAGAAGAGTTCTAAAACTGCTAGAAAGATGAATAAATGCGTTCTAGAGCAAATCAAGCCAGAACTCTCCCTAGATCCCAAGATGGCTAAACTGAAGCTATCATACTTTAGTTATGTCATAGGAAGATTCATTGGAACAGACAATAATGCTTGAGAAGGTGGACAGCAGTTGGAAAAGAGGAACACTGCATTATGGGTGGATAGATTCAATGAAGGAAGCCACAGCTTGGTGTGTGTAGAACCTAGGTTGGGCTGTTGATGCTAGGGTGACTTTATGGTCTCTTGTTCACACATTCATCATAAGTCAAAGTTGACCAGACACCAGTAAATAACAATATATTTTAGAAGAAAGGAAGGAGGGGAAATTGCAGTAACAATAAAAAGAAAAGAATGTATCTTTTTCTTCCCAAGTATTCCTCAGTTTGAGGACATTGCACAATCAAAACATTCTTTGTTGTATACCAGTCTTAGGGTATATTCTCCATTCTTCAGTGTTGCCCATTTTTGATTCGTTAACCAAAGGAAGGCAAGAAAGGTCAAGAAAGGCTGCTATTTTATATAATCCTTGGGATGCAGGGGAAGTTTTGATTAAAACAAATGAGCTATGGGTATAAAGAGGTTTAGATATAAGTGGCAAAAGGATAGGAGACAAATAAACCTATCTACCATTTTTAATTAGTTTTGCAATAAGTAAACTGTCTAGTAATAGGATTTGGCTTCATTTTAATTCATCTGGCATTTCAAGGAGAGTGTAAAAATCAATGTCAGAACATCCTTCTTCTTTTTTTTCAAATAGGTGGATTCACATTAAGCTCAGAGCTGGACAGCTAATTCTTTGGCATAGCAATTTACTGTATGTAAGCAGTGCTGGAGTATTTATCACATACATTATTTAGGAAAAGCATTCAGCCTGCTTTAATTAGGAGGATGGATTACAGTTTAACAAAGAGGCTAGAGGCAACATTCTAAATATTCTCAAAGTCGTCAGCTTACTATTGAACAAAGTGGGTACTTATGGACAATTTGGATAAAATAGGTTGTGCACTGAACTTAAGTTGCTGTAGAAACTTTAGTTGGTTGGCAAGTTAGGCAAAATGAAATTACACCAGACAGTTCAAATTGCTTTCCCTTTTTTCAGTTGCTAGGCTTTGATTTTATATTGGAGACAGATAAAAGTAAATGTGATTGATGGAGAATTAGCAAGTCTGGTGTTACAGTTGGTGCTGAGTGAACCTGAAGGACCATGGAGCATAAAATGCTCCCCTGAGCCTGTCCTGGACTTGTACATTCTGCCATATTGGGAGAAAAATAGAATATTAAACAAATGAATAAATAAATAAACCTTTCTTTACTGTGGAGATCAGCTAAACTATGAGAAATAACAAACCTCAAGGAATAGCTCATTTAAAAAAGATTGGAAACTTACTTTAAAAATATACTTAGAGCTATAGGTCCAAGGTGACAAACAGTAGTCAGTTACTATTATAGTTACAGTTTTTAAAAAGTGACTTTTTACTTTCCAATTTCTCAGATGTTACCACATAGTTACTTTTTTTTTTAAGATCCAAATGCTAGAAGGTGCTGATCTACGATACAAAGCACACTGTCCCCTCACTCACCTCACCGTTGTCTCACAATCCACCAAAGAGCACAAGGTGGCCACATGAAGCCCAGCACAAGCCCACAGCTGAACCATGTGTTATTCCCCCTCCATCATTTAGTGTGGCCACTTCTAATCTCCCACAGAAGGTGCGTTTTTCATGAAGAAGATCCCATCCCAGACTCTAGTACCAGTCTAGTAAAAAGAAGCAGGTGAAAGTTCTTGAGACTCTGGATAATGCTGCCCATCAAAAATAAAAACTGGGCTAGATGGAATATGTGAGATATAACAACATAGAATAGGTTTAATTGTTCATAATTTGCTTCTTCCACGACTTTTTCAATCAAGAATGGAAATCTATGCAGTGGCAGTGGGGGGAGGATTTTCACCCCAACATTCCTTTAGCAGACCATACTGGTACAAAAAGAAAGTTAAACAAAACTGGTCACTCGCAGTTCTGTTTTACTTTTACCATTCACCAATTTTTTTAGCTTCTTTTTAAAATTGTAACTTCACCCACTGCAGTTTGGTATGTTTTCCAGTGACTGAGCAATTTTCAGCTTTAAACATTTTGATTTAAAGGAGACCACATTTCCCAGCATTTGTTGTTTCATATGCTGCAATATACATGTGGGTATATGAATACTTCAATCCAAAGTAAGATTTCTTAAACTAAACCGCTCTTTTATTAACTGATAGTATACTGATTCTGTTGTATTCACTATGTTAAAGCAGCTGCTTACCCAGCTGTCTTCCATAGATTATCCCAGTCACTAGAACAAGTGGTGTAACTCAAAAGTCTTTCCATGCCTCTCTGTCCATATGTATATTTATACAACTGGGTGGGGGAGTTTATGGGTATTATCCCTTTCAGAGCTCCACGCTATGTGCTATATTAGGTCTGATCTGTGAGCTCCTTGGTATATCAATCATACTTATTCCACAGCAGATCTTTCAGAGACTCTTCATATATCTTTAATCACAGGGGGATTCTTTCTATGGTGGGAGGATGTTTAATGCTTTCTTCATGAGTAATTTGTAATATGTAAATCAGAAAAAGTGAGCAAAGGTACAAATATATCTTCAGCAAAGACAGTAGCTTGATTTCCTTTCTAGACTAGACACAGTAAAAACTGAAGACTACATTCACTGGGAGTTCTCCCTCAGAAACACAAAGAGGCCTCTAGTAGGGTACAAAAAAAAAGTCTAATTTTCCTGTAGTTAGCTGAAAGTTCTTTAGACATCCATCCTGGTATTTCTCCAGTAGACCCTATGTAGGGTGATATGATACTGGTTGTTATATACCTTCCATTTGTAAATACTTGTAATAATTACCTATTTGTAGATACAGTGCTATTTTTCGCAGTCCCCAATGATAACAGGCAAGTAGGGAAAAGATGTATATAATGTCCAGGTGCTTCACAAACCTCAGCGATTCTCTAGATGATCTGTCATTAGATTTCCAACAAGCTGTGCATTTTACAAGATTGCTTTATGGTGAACATCCTGAAATCAGGCCAGAGATGGAACCAGTGGATCAATCAAGGTAGACAATGATATCTAAAGTAACCAAGAATAAACAAAATAATTTTGTGTGCCGTGACCTAATATGCTGTCTAATAATTGTAAGCCAGTATTACATAGTAAAACATGGAATTAGACCTGAAGCAGCTTCAGGCCTTACACTATTTTGTTTCTGTTTATCTTGTTTTATTGCTGTGTTCGATCACATATGTCAAGAGAACTTTAAATTCCCTTTCCAAACACCAGAAGTGTTTCAGCTGTCATCCAGCTTCTGAGGTTATTAACTGACGTTACAGTTCATAGTTTGTTTGCCTCATCCAAATTCTGCTTGGCTATAACAAGAGCTCTGGAATCTTTGATTAGGCTTTATTTATCTTCATAATCCAGTATGAAGCTCCTGTTCAGGAAAGTTTAGATATGAAAGTTGATGGGTTGCAAGAGTCTTTGGTTTTTCATTCCAGATGGTGCAAGATGGTTTGTCAGGGCCTTGGCCGAAGACAGTGCCTATTCCTTTAAATGCCCCCAAAGTACCAGGTGCCAACAGATGTTAAAAGGATTGAGTTTATAAACTTGCAATGTTCCATTAGCAAGGAGAAGTTGGTAACTTGAGAACTTCCTCTGAAAACAATTGGTACACTTTTATCAAGAACCTTATCCATCAGGGTTGACTGATCTCAGGACCTGAATCTGAATGTCCAGATTTCATGGGTCATCTCCAGGTGGGAAACAAGGGGGCAAATACTCCAGTTTTGGGAGGCTCAGCTCCTGCCAGTTGATCTAGCAGAGCAGCAGCTTGCTACAGTTTTCAAAGCTTACAAGAGCTCTAGGGAGTCTAGTATTTACTTAGCTTCTTCCTTCCCTACCAGCCCTTGTGTGAGAGCTCACCCGCTGCTCTGCTGTGCATCTGCTTTCTGACTAGAAGCACACAACCTAGATTTATTGTTCCTTCTCCCATCTTCCTAAGTGAGAAGGAATAATCCCTTTGTTCCAACTAAATCAGATAATAACCTCTTTAGTTAGGATTTCCATCTTAATTTCCTAAGAGTTAAAAATGTTCACTCTCTTTCTTATCTTGGCTGGTACCAGGATAACACAAACAGCCAGGTAGAGATACATTTCATTTGGGAAGATACTGAGTTAATTTAAATTGACTTGGGAAGTAGGAATTAAAAGTCCATGACAATGTCAGGAGTTCCCAGGAAATACTTTTGGATGAAGAAAAAGTCATGTGAATCTCCAAAGTAAAATTGGTTTGCATAGGTACAAAACAGGGGACTTTCAGAGACTTTTTTCCTGTCTCGAGACTCTCTTCACTAATTTTCCTAAAAGGTCAGGCAAATTTCCAGGAGAAAGCTTTACTTGATCAAAAAGCACTTCACAAATCACCTCAGTTTTCTTGGGAACTTTTGCTGCTCGTTATCTATGACCATTTCCGCACTATACTGTTATAGTGCTATTATTCTACTTTCATGATCCTGTGGAATTCTGAGGCCAAAGAGCTCTGTGGCTGAGAATTCTGAGTGCCCCTCCCTAAACTGTAAACCCTCGAGTTCCATAGGATGTTGAAAGTGGAATAATAGCACTATAATAGTGTAGTGTGGAAATGGCCTATGAATTCACTGTGTTGTTAAATGTAGCACAATAAACACCAGGGAAGCACAGAAAAATACACATAAAATTAATTCACAAAGTGATTGTTTGATTTTGTGCAAGCCCAGTATTTCAAAGAATCACTCCTTCTACAGAGGCTGCCAGTAAAAACATTGTCTGACTACTGTAGTAGTTAGTAGTAATCAGTGGGGGAGATAGTCCTTAAGGAAGAACTGGTAGAACATAGCTGGGAAAGGGAATGAAGACACTGCAACCCAAGTAAGAATTAATGCACAAGAATTCTGAGCCTCAATGAAATTCTCTTTCAGTCCCCAAATTTCTACTATTGCAATAACTTAGAACTTCAATTGAGTTTTATTTAGAAATACAGTTCAGGGATCCAGAGAAAAGAGGCAAACACAGCTACTAAGTGAATGTGAACACAGCAAATATACTTATGGGTATAGGTATGAACAATTATCAGTCTCTAACTCTTTGCTATGCTGCAGGAAAATGCAGGAAAATATTGTTTGGGAGGCAGAATTCTCATTTGGGTAGTTAATGCCTTTGTTTTGCCTCCATTTGCACCATAGGTACACTCCTGAGGAAGAAGTTTCTGAAACTCTGGGCTGGCCCAAAATGTAAGCATGCACTTCATCAATTTCTGTCACTTCTGGTTGTTTGCTACATAATGAGACACAGGAGATATAATTTTGGTCTGAGGCCCTTTTGGTACCTTACCTTTTTGTGGCGCTGGGGTGCGGGGATTGCGCAAGCAACCTCTCGCGAGAGGCTCTCTCATCCCCACTGCTTTGCCTCTGCAGCCGCTGCCTGCTAGCAAGCAAGCAGTGTGAGGGCTCCTCCTCTTCCTTCCACAGCACAGCCTGGGATTTTCCCAGGCTGCGCTGGGGCAGGAAGCGTGAGCGCCGCAGCTCCAGAGGCTCCACGCGCACGGTAAGTGCACACGGGGCCCTGGAGCAATGTGCAATCATGCACCATTTTTGACTAGAAGCCGAAAATGAAATAATGTGCGATCGGCGACTGCCAGCCCTGGCAGTATCACACAATTGTGAGGACATCATGTGGACGGCTCCTCGCAATTGCACAACGCTCCAGAGGGCATTTCGCATGGCGAATGCCGTGCGAAAAGGGCCTTAGAGTCTGCAAGACTCCAAGTAGGCCCTGCAATATTTTAGAACTGAGGACCAAACTATATCCTAAATATGTCATTAGCAATCACATTAGGGACTTAAAAAAAAACACGAAGTAGTAAGACAAGCTGAGCCACTTTCTTTCCGTTCAGAGTAGGGAGGTTTAAGTTTCCTCCCCAGATGCAATCCTGATCAACATTCCCTATCTCTATGTGTGACTATTGTTGGCCAGGGCCATTTCTGCACTAGACTGTTATAGTACTATGATTCCACTTTCAACATGCTATGGAATCCTGGGGTTTTCAGTGTAGGGAGGCCCCTCCCTAAACTGCAAACCCCAAGATTCCATTAGCATGTTGAAAGTGGAATCATAGCACTGTAACAGTCTAGTGCAGAAATGACCCGTGAGTGTCAGTGCACTAATGCATTGTAGGGGAGGATGGGTGCTTTTCACTGGTATCACAGCTAAGAGAGAAACAATCAAACCTGAACACAGGTCTGACTACCTGGTTTTGTTTGTTCTAACTCTGTTTGATGGATCTACAAAAGCATCTGATGTCATCTCTAATTTATCTCTCCAAACTTTCCTACCATCAGTGTAGAGCTGCTGGGGGAAAAGAAACTGCTTTCCTTAAGCCATGAGTGAGCAAATTGCAGCCCTCCAGATGTTTTTGAACTATGTCCTGCATCCTTCATCATTAGTTATACAGGCAAGGATTGATTGGAGATGCAGTCTAACACCATCTGGAGGTATGCAATGTACCTGTAGCTGCCTTAGGCAAAAAAAAATGTTACTTGACCTCAGGCAATCAATTTCTTCTACCTACCTTGTTGCAGATAGGATAGGAATAGTTGGATAGGAATGATGCCACCATATAATAGCGTGTGTTCAGATGCAGTATGTATCCATTCAGTTGCACTGATCCTCACTCTGTCCATGTGCTGGACAAAATACCACCCCTTGCCCCATTCTTTGTATGGGTGGGGCATCAAAGGATGAGAACTGGGCTTACCGTTCTTGCTTTCAGTCATACAATGGATATTGAGCTATCATCCCTAATGGGTTTTTATTAAAATTTCTTGTGGGCATAATGGGTGGGGATTTTAAATTCAGGGAGGAGCCTAGGCACTAGGGATATCCTTAGGAGTAAATAATAGACTTCAGTCCAGGAAAACGACATAAATTTCTATAAGTAGCCCTCGTGGTTTCTTTTTGGCAGCGGTTATCAGGCTAAATGGAAGTAACAGACTTCATTTCTTACCTACTGGCTAAAAACAAACTGCCCAGCTGTAATGCACACACTTCCTTTTCTACACAAGGGAATATCATTTTGAGCAGAGCCTGTTAAATGAATTCATTGTTTGATGCTCTGCTGGTTTTAGAAGAAAATGGCCTCTGGATGTTTAAATAAGGATTTGTTTTAAATTGTTTCTGTAATTAAGCTTCAGTATTTTCAGGACATCGAATGCAGTGGTTTAAACTTTAGCTCAAAGCTTGGAAAAATCACTGTTTTTGGACTACAGCTCCCAGATGTTCTTGAGGTTGTAGTTTAAAATAACTTTCCCAAGTTCTTCTAGCTGTAATAATTTTTTTAATAAACGTACTAAGCTGTTAACAATAGCTTCCCTAAGGCACCTCACAAGTGATCATGGTAAAGTTGTTGTTGTTGTTGTTGTTGTGTGCCTTCAAGTCATTTTTGAACTTATGGAGACTCTAAGTGAATATACCACGGGGTTTTCTGAGGCTGAGAGTGTGTGATGTGCCCAAGGTTACCCAGTGGGTTTCCATGGCCATGTAGTCCAGTGCTCAAACCACTAGATCACATTATACTGGCTCTTAAGATATCACCACCACCACCCGTCTTTATTTGTCCCCAACATTGGGTAATCAAGGGTATATGTCTTTGCTGTTATATGCCTTCAAGTCAACTTCAGTTTACATTTGTCCTATCTTAGGTTTTCCTTGGCAAGAATTTTCAGAAGAGGTTTGATATTGTGCTTCCTTCTTAGGCAGAGAGAGTATGACTTGCCCAAGATTACCTGCTGAGTTTTCGTGGCTCAACGGGAATTTAAACTGTCACAAAGTCTTAGTTCAACATTCAAACCACTATACCACATTGCCTTTCTAGAGATAGTTGTCTGGTTTAAACATACAGTATAAGGAGATTATCGTATATTCCTGAGGAGATCTGCAGATACTATGAACTGCCAAAAAAGACAAATGAATAGGTCCCAGAGCAAGGCCTTTTCTGCACTACACTCTTATAGCACAATGATTCCACTTTCAACATCCTATGGAATCCTGGGGTTTGTAGTTTTAGGAGGGGCCGGCTGGCCCAAATCAAGCCCAAATCAAGCCTGAACTCTCCCTAGAAGCCAAAACTGTTGTACCTTTGACGTATCATGAGATGACATGACAATGATGCTTGGTAAGGTAGAAGGTGAGAACCAGCATGGTGTAGTGGTGTGAGCACTGGACTATGACTCTGGATATCAGGGTTCAAATCCCCACCTGGCCACAGAACCCACTGGGTGACATTGGGCAAGTCACACTGTTTCAGCTTCGAAGGCAAAGGCAATCCTCCTCTGAACAAATCTTGCCAAGGAAATTCCACAACAGATAAGATGAATCTGTTGTGGGATTAGGTTCACCATAAGTCACCATAAGTTCACCATAAGTTACCATGAGTCAGAAATTACTTGAAGGCACACAACAACACAAGATAGAAGGCAATAGAAAAAGAGGAAGATTGCATAACAGGTAGATAGATTGAATCAAGAAAGTGATAGGTCTGAGTCTGCAAGACCAGAGCAGGGCTGTTGATAACAGGGTGATTTGGAGCTCTCTCGTTGATGGGGCTGCCATTAGTTGACGTTGATTTGATGGCAGTTAACAATGACAACATAAGGAGATTATAAAATTTGTGTTCCTTCATTGGCCATGCTTGCCGAGAAATCATTTTGTGTATAGTATTAGAGAAAGGTGGGCTAGGGCAGACCACTCACACAGATTGATGCTGGTGTCAGGTCTAGCCTGGTCTGGTACTATTCAAGCCTGTTCTACCCCTTCTACTCAACCTCTGGAATCTGAAGAATCAGACACAGAAGAGTCAGATTGCTAGAAGCTTATTGCTTCAGATAATGGCAGTCCCTCCAGGTCCAAGGACTTAGGGGCTGAAACCACTGAGAGGCTCATTCCTCAGCAGGATGTAGCAGATGTAAGGATGTACCTTTTTCCTTTGAAGATTGCAGAGAACACAGGGAGAGGCTTTGTATGACCCAGCATCTGTTAAATAGGAAAAACACTGGCTCATGAAGCCCCTTGTGTCCACAAACAGCTTCCTATAACTCTCCCAACAGATCCTTGGCATCTTTGTTGCTTGCAACCATTCCGTCTTGGTGACTCATAGGCCCTTTTTGCACGGTATTTCTTAAGCGAAAGGGCCCCTTGAGCGTCGCGTAAATGGGAGGAGTGGTCTGCATGGCACACTCTCATTTACGCGATGCTCAAGAGCCTCATGTGCAGCGCATACGCACCTTTTTATTTTCAGCTTTTAGCCGAAAATGGTGCGCGCTTGCGCACCGGTCAGGGGCCTGGGGTGAACTTACCTGCCCTGCGGAGCCTCTGGAGCCGGGCCGGTCGCGCTTCCTGTCCTCAATGCAGCCTACAGCTCCCAGGCTGTACTGCGGAAGGAAGAGGCAGGGTGTGGGTGGGGTGCTCGCGCAACCAGGAAGCTGCTGCGAAGCCCAAGCAGCAGGGACTCGAAAACCTTCCTCTGAAGGCTTCTCGCGCGAGTGCCGCCCCCCACCTCCGCAAAAAGGTAAGGTGTGGAAAGGGCCATAGTGTACTGGCTACAAGTGACAATTCTGCTTACTCCTTGTTGACTGCATTTATTTGGATAAGTGGCTTGGTGTAATAACTACTGAATCGGCTGTCAACCTTGCTTCTGTTCCTCCTTTCATCTTGCTGGATTACTTGTTACTGAATTGAACTGGATTGACTATCCTAAACTCTTGCTTTACAATCACATAGCCAAAGTCACTTGCTATCTGTAACACAGGACACCCTTTGCCTGTATTCTTTCTCATGCTGGGAGCATATGCAACTTGACTATGGATTAGGCCGCATACAATGCTACAAAGTGAAAATCCTGGTGTGATCCAGAATAGCAAAGCTCTTGGTCATTCCTGGTAAAGTGCCAGAGGCTTCAGAAACTGAACTGATGGACCTATCATCTGACCTCTGCCTTTCTTCCAAGTGACCGTGCAATGGATTGCACCACTGAAGACTACAAAAGAAAAAGAAAACATTTGGTGGGTATGTGCTAGTCCCAACTACAGTTACGCCAATAAATCAATGCAATTTATGAAAGTGTTGATTCATACTAGATGGTTCAAAGGCTCTCCCTTAGAAATTAGCAACTAAATTTAGTCCTGCCACTGCTTCTGAATGCAGAGATTCATTGTTGACTCTGTGAATTTCTCTAGCCTCCTCCTCCTCCCTTATTATAAGATTCCTGCAAAATTCACCAGCAATCAAATTCTAGAACACATAATATATCATTCTATGTTATGGAACCAATATGTAAATTTTAAAAGTCAACATAAAATTTAATATGCAAATGAAAACACCAAAACATAAAATGCATGTTAATTTTTAAGCTGTGAATTTTAAACCACATTTTTCATTTGTAGGGAGTGGAGAATATTCAGAGTGACACAGGCAACCACAATGGGTAAATGTGGTAATTGGAACTCTCACTAAAGCACAGCTAATTCCCATGTTTATGTAAATGCAGCAAAGATGCTTAGCGAATTAATTTCTCTACCACCACCATGGTTTGCCAAGGATATTATAGGGGTGACACTAAGACGATTTTATGAAAACATGAGCCCATATGCAAATGAAGATAGCAGCAGACCTCGCTTACATTCCTTAAGGATTTGTTGTCATTTTTCCAAGTTATCCTTTGCAAAATTCACACAGGTATACATATCACACCAAAAAAAGAATACATGGTATATCATTAGTTTCCTTTCCCTAATCCTGGCAGACTCAGCAATTCCCTGAGAAAATAAGATTGGCCTAACTCAGCAGCACTGCTCAAATCTCCTATCAAGAGTCTTTTCGCATGCCTACTGGAACTTAGGTAAAAATGATCTGCACTGCAGGCTTAGACTTTATGAAAGTGCAGAGCAATCTAAATGTGCTGCTGGTTGCATGGATTTCTATGAGTAGGGCTAAGCTGACCAGATTCATTTTAGATAGAATCATCAGCTCTTTTCTATTATTCATGAAATGTATGCAGGAGGGGAGCAGGATTATAACTGTCCACACCAACTTCTACATGCATTCATTTTTTGAATGTTGCTTTTGACAGTCTTGTATACCAAAACAGCAATCCATTAACCTATGTTTCACATACTCACTTCAAACATAACCACAAATTTTTACCTAAATGTTCTCTATTCAGAATTTCTTGCAATCAGATTTATTAACAATATAACAAAGAGTATATTACAAATGCATAACATCTTCCCTAACATCTTTTTTAAAAAATATGCTGTCAATAACACAGTGCAGATACAGGACTGTGTCTAGCAGGCTTTTTTACACATTTCCTTTTGAGAGAGAATGCAAAACAGAAATTGAATGATTTTTCTACAAAATTATCCTTGACATTAGGGTGCAGACTAATTTATTTGTTTTTCCTTTTGTAGGTGGTTCTTTCTACTTTATCTTGCCATATCTCTACAGGTGATGACTGGGGCATTTCACTGTGAAACCAGTTGTAATTTGTCTATGACTAAGAAAAGGAATATTAATTTATGTTGTGTACATGTAATATTCTGTATCTCCAGCCAATCCAATTATGTTTTTGATTTAATGGACTTTATACAGCCAAGGATCCATGCCCAGCATTGGATTACATTTGAGCATGTACAATTGTGCATGTACTATTATGCATATAGTGGGGAGAAAGGCTTGGCATGATAGCTAATTGCTTTTTAAAAGTAACTTTCCAAACTCTAGCAGTGTAGTGCTGTGACTAAAATAGGAAGCTAGAGCATTCCAGCTATCATTTTGCCATACACTTGAGATCTAAAATCAATATACTATTATACCATTGCTATTGTGGATTTTAAAAGTCATTTTTTTGTCTGTTTCAAAAGTGTTCTTATATTGGATTTGGATGCACCAAGAAATCACTACATATAATTAATTAAGTTCTCATAGAGAATTTCATGCAATGAAGGAACAACAAACTGGAGTTTTGCCCATAAATCCAGATGGTGGCTCCAGCTGCAGATTCTATTTCATCTAGTTTAGTTAATGCAGTTTAATTGACAGGATTAGAGTGAGTAGAATTGTGTAAATTATCTCAGGGAGCTAATATTGTGCAGCTTTCATTTTAGAAATCTTTTCCTTGTCCTGCTTCTTCTGACATGAAGCTTTGTTCTTCTGCTATAGGCAAGTACAACCTAAAATGGCTGCCAATTAACCTTAATGCACTAGGAAAGGATAGGACTCTTTCTACCAGAGTCATGTTTGGCAGCCTGATTTGCACAGAACTAGGCATTCTATAACAGGCATTCTATAACTTTGTTGACTCAAGAGCTGAAAACAATGACCCCCCCCCCCGCCAAGTTTGTCATGTATTCTGGTTTGTTTAAACAGGCAAAAAATGGCCAGGAGGCTGGCCACAAAGACACTGGAAGTGTAAGGATACAGGAAATGTACGTTAAATTTTTACTTCAAACCCAGGAGTCTACAGCTGCAGAGAGGACAGGACCAATTTTCCCTTATGCCTTCCTGGCAGGTTGCAGTAGCACAATGTGGCCCATTGGAAGTGATGTTGCATCACTTCCAGCTGTTGTTTGGCTAATTTTATGTGGCTTTTTTGCCATTTGGGTGTGTTGGCAAATAATCTCGCAAGTGGGAAGAGTAAACCACCACATTTTAAGTTGATTTGGCTGGTTTAGGCATGAACACCAGTCACATGGGGATGGGGAAGGCGACTCGCCCCGGGTGGCAATGTTTCTGGGGCATCCCAGGCTGTAGCCACGCTCCCGTGCACCCTGGCCTTGCCCCCACACACCTCAGCCACGCTCCCATGCACAGTGTCCATGCTCCTCATGCCGTAGCTCCATCCCCCTTCCCCACACACACACACTCCAAGCTCCGCCACTGATGAACACTCCACCAAAAATGAGCACAAAAATATTAAAACTTTATCTTTGAAGTCTGGGGGTTTGAAGTCTTTGGAGGCTGCATTTTGAGCCCCTCTCCAAGCCCCTCTCTATTGCAAACCCTCCTTCACTGGAATTCTGACTGAGATCAGGCAGGAGAGCTCGCGCTTCCTGCGGGACTGGAGCAAGGGGGGGTGGATTTTAGTCGCCCTCGCCGTCTCTTCCCTTGGAGGAACTGGTGACCATACAGAGTCTCCCAAGGAGGCATGCAGCAAGCAAAGAAATAGGACTGAGATCAGAAAATACCTTCCAACTAATTCAGTGCAAGCTTTCTTATCCTGGTGCATCAGGGCTAACCAAAAAGACATGCCACTAAAAGCAACACAACAAAGACAAAATATAATATGATAAAAAGGCCACATATTTAAGTTTTAAGTTTTCCTTTTTGTTTTATTAAATAGGAACAATTAGCAGCCATTCACATACAGCTCCCCTTGCCTCACAGCTTCACAACTGAGCTCAACAACAGGTACAACATTAGAAATGTGCTTAATTTTTTATCTTGTACCATGGATGGATACTGAAGAAAAATAAACATTTGGATGAAATCCTGCATTAGGAGTTGTTTGTCTGTCACAAACATTTAGGTTTGTCTAGGTTTTGAAAGGGACTTTGGTGGTTACATGGTTATAACAGAATTCCAAGCTCTGCGATTATCAAAAATGCATCAAGTTGTAAATAGTAATGGCATAAGTCTAACTTGCGCCAGCTTAATTCATGAACAGGACATCTGCCATTTAATTCATCTTTTCATTCATGCTTGATTCATCTTTCGGCTTTGTGTGGCTTTGCCCAGGCAAGCTCTCTTTAACTATCAAAAGCAATTGTATCAACTATGGCCCTTTCTGCACCTTACCATTTTCGATTGTTAACCCGTTGTGATGGGAGCATGACCCAAACGCTCCCCTCTGCATCCAACCAGCTGCCTGAAGAAGGGTAGTGCAAGGGACACATGTCTTCCTTTCACAGTGCAGCTGGGCACTTCCCGTGCTGCATTGGGAAGGAAGCACCTAGATTGCGCTTCCTCCCTTTCTGCATGGCTGCTGGCAATGGGAACATCGTGTGATCAGAGGCCATTACCGGATTTTTTCCAGTAATGGAATATCTCGCAATTGCAACAGCTGCAGACACGTAGGCAGCAGGAGCATGACAAGATTGTGCAAAAGTATGACTCATGGACCCGCAGCAACACGTCCCTATCCCAGGACAGCAACATCATGAGGAATAGCTTATGTATATCTGTAACTCATTAAATGCAAAAGGAAGACTTGTTCCTCTATAACCAAATGTATGGATCTATATAAAGGCATGGACAAACCAGTATATTTCTGGTCTAGTTTGCTGGTTTGAAAAATGGTCATACATGGCTGACACACTACAAGATCATGACACTTGTGCCCATACATCCCACCAGCTTACATAAGTCTGAAATATCCAGTTATTGGATAACTGAATTATTCAGTTGTTATATGCACCATTGGAAGGACATCTTCCAGTGGCACCACCTTGGATGTGGTTACAGACAAGAAAACCACTGTTGAGTGTCTCTACCACTATTCAACATAGTAACATCTAGATAGTTATTCTATGGCTATACCAAGACAGTTTGTCTAGTGCTAGCTATGTCCTACTTCAAGCAGTTATTACCACCAGCATATTGTTTCTGTCACAATGAAGAAGAAAATAAGCCCATATAGAAAGAATCAACTGACTGAAATGAATAAACATAAATAACAAGAGTTTTGAAAAGTGGGAGTTCCAAGTTGGCCTTAAAACATATTGCAAAATCCATGGAGGGTTAAAACATCCAAAATCCAAAATCCATGCAAGTTCTTGAGAGTGCCAGATCTCTTTGTCAGGTAAGATGTTACAAAAAGCAGATAGGGAAGAGGGAAAAAGTCATGTCATCTGCATGTTGTATTAAGACATAATGGTGGGGAAGAGTCTGCAGACTCTCAAATTTGGTTCCTCAGAATGGTCCCTAGACTTGTTGAAAAGAGGAAAGGAAAAAAGTTAGGGGACAAAAACACACTTGAAAACTCACAGTCTTCTCTACAGCAATTTTGTAAGATTTTGGAAAGGATCACTAAATATACAAATCTGCCATTTCCGCACTACACTGAGATAGTGCCATTATTCCACTTTCAACCTCCTATGGAATCCTGGGGTTTGCAGTTTAGGGAGAGCATTAAGAATTCTCAGCCAGAGAGCTCTTTGGCCTCAGTAAACTACAAACCCCAGAATTCCACAGGATGCTAAAAGTGGAACAATAGCACTATAACAGGGTAGTGCAGAAATGGCCTAAGAGATGCACTTCTAATGTTCTGTCCTCTGGAAAAAACATAGTATGTTATAATATTCCATTCATAAAATATCCCCAAGAGACACTAAAAAAAGTGGGGGTTAGCCCTCCTGCAAGTAAAATACAAATAAAATAAAATTCACAAATTTTGTGAATTCGATTATTCACAAGGCATGTGCTTGCCTTCCCCTCCCTGTACTCCTCCTTCCATTTCTTTGCATTCCTCACCCCAGGCTTGCAAGGCTTGTGATTAAAATTGACAATTTTTCCTTCTGAGTGAGCAAAGCCACCCCCCTCCACCGCTGGAGGCCACTTGGCTGCACATTCTGCCACATTGCTGCACATACTGCCACATGGCTGTGTAATGGCCACTGATTTGTCGGGTGCCTTTGCTCATACCTTCCCGTCTAGGAGGAATCTCATTTCTAAAGAGGGTGGCTGGAAATAGCTAGAACACCAGAACTCAGCATTCTGCTCTTCTCCATCTGAGGGGAAAATACCAGTAAGCCCTTTACTTTGTCTTTTTTCTTCCTCCTGCAAGTGCTGGACCGGAAGAAACAGAATGGGAGTGGGGAGCTCCAGAGGAAAATGGAAGGGGGGAGTTATTCATAGTTATTCCACTTTTGCAAGGGTTTGGTGCCCCAAATCCTCATGAATGTGGAGAGGTCACTGTATTGCATTGTTTTCCAATATCATATACACATTTTTGATAGACACAGATCCTTCCGACAGCAATCAGCAAGGGCAAGAAATATATTTTACTGAAAAGATATTGAATTAACAGATCACAATTCTATAGAGAGCCCATAAGAGGAAAAGATAAGTCCAAATGTAGTTATGTGGTTGCTTTCAAGGGCAGTAACTATTTCACCTTTTAAGCTACTGTTCCAGAGATTAAGATACAAAGTACAGAGCAGGGGAAATAAAATCAAAGTATTAGTTTTAAGGTTCTCCTCATAAGCAGAAAGTGGATTCATTAATTAAACCAAATGGTAGCAATAGCATGTGCATGTCTATACCGCTTATCAGCTAAGTGCTCTCTAAGCAGTTTCAATGTGTTTGCTAATTGCCCCCAACAAGCTGGGTACTCATTTTACCGACCTGCAGAAGGATGGAAGGCTGCGTCAACCTGGAGCCCGGCAGGATCCAACTCACAACCTTGTGGCTGCAGTACCAGCATTTAACCACTGTGCCACAAGGGCTCCCTAGTAACTTGCATCAAAAGAATTACTTTATACATTCTCTTACACAGATCTAGAGAGAACTTGGAATATTATATTTTAAAAGGAATTATGTTATTCATTGTTATGATCACCCAATGAGCCACTATTTGTTATTGTTATCCAAAAAGAAATTCACTGGAATACTTATTACTACCATGTTACTGTTACTGTTCCTATTGTGTCATTTTAAAATGCAGAAAAATGCTGTCTGGTTCCCCCTAATCATTTCTGATTAACATAATTCTGAGTGGAGTACCCTGCCCAGACCCCGTCCTCCTGCCACTTACCACAAAAAGGCAGAGTAGAAGACCACACAGCTGCCATGTGCACCACACACGAATGCTTTGGATGGGCACGTAAAAGCAATCACTCACTCAGTCCTTTTTCTTTTCCTATCTCCACTTCCCACAAATAATTGCTCTAAATCTCATGTCTGAGCTGGTCTCAGGTATTCTGGGAAAGAACTCCTTCCTCCTCCAAAATCTTACATAGCTCACATCAAAGCAACCAGTCCAGGTGCATGCCCTGTGCTGCTGCTGTTTGGAGCAGCCAGCCTAGCAAGAGAGTCCTGCCCCATCCTCCAGTCTTACATCTATTTGCAATGACTATCTTTCTCTTTTTCTTTCTGGCAGGACCAGCAGTCTCTTTCATTGAGACAGAATAGAGGAACCCATAAAAAGCAAGCTAACTTCTTAAGATAGTTTTAAGCTTTTCAGCCAATCTACTGCAGCTCATGTTTTCAATGTGTTGTATTGTATTGTACTGTACTTCTTATTTTCAGAAAGCTGGAGCTCAATATAGCACACAAGGCAGAAAGAAATTTTAAAAAATTAAAAATGTAACTGAAATATTCAAAAAGTTATGTTTAAAATGCCATTAGATTGCTCATAGAATTAAAACCATTTAAAAGGAAAAGATACAAATAGTACAGCAAGTTAAGAAAAGTACTTGTCTTCTGAAAAAACTGCTTCTAAAGTTCTGGATTTGCAAAGGTGTTCTGCACACAAATGTCAGATTTATGCACAAGCTAAGTATGTCGCAGTTTAAGGCCTCGAATTATGAGAGACCTCAACAAAAAATTTTAAAAATCAAGTTTTATGTAGTAAATAAGGGCCACAATTCTGTATCAACTACTTAGTGTTCAGATAGTATTTAGATAGCTATGTCTAAATATTTGAAGGCATGTCATATGGAAGATGGTGCAAGCTTGTTTTCTGCTGCTTCAGGGACTAGGACACAGAACACTAGTTTCAAAATTCAGGAAAAGAGATTCCACCTAAACATTAGGAGGAACTTCCTGATGGTAAGAGCAGTTTGACAGTGGAATATGCTGCCTCGGAATGTGGTGGAGTCTCCTTCTTTGGAGGTTTTTAAACAGAAGCTGGATCATCATCCGTTGGGAATGCTTTGATTGTGTATTCCTGCATGGCAGGGGGCTAGACTCAAAGGCCCTTGTGGTCTCTTCCAGTCTCTTTCTGATTCTTAACTAAGTAACTTATCCTACCCCACCCCACCCCAAACGTGATGGAAACAGCATTCAGCTGTGCTCCAGTCCTTGGCAGAATGGCCCTCCTTCTCCCCATGCAGTTGATGCCCAGTAAAGTAGGTTGGGATTGAGTTATGATTAATAGTATTAATAATTTAATAATAATTTAATTATATTTAATAATATAACTTAATAATTTAATAATAGATAATCTCTATAACATTATGGAAATTCTTGAAGAATACAGTCAAGTAGCCAGCCTCAAAGTGAATAAAGCTAAATCGATAATATTGACAATGAATTTATTTAAAAAAGAGGATGAAGAACTTAAAGCGATATCAGGCTTCAGTGTTGAAAAAAAGATAAAGTACTTAGGAATTTACATAACGAAGAAAAATTCAGAATTATATGATAATAACTACCAGAAAATATGGAATCAAATAAAAACGGATTTACAGAAATGGAATAAATTCAATCTGTCATTACTGGGACGGATCAACATGATAAAGATGGCAGTATTACCCAAACTTATGTTTCTATTTCAAAATATCCCAATAATAAATAATGATAAACCCTTCACAACTTGGAATAAAGAATTAACAAAATTTGTCCGGGCAGGAAGAAAGCCAAGAATAAAACTGAAATCATTACAAGACAGTAAGGAACGAGGAGGTTTTGGATTACCTCATTTGAAGGTCTACTATCAACCCTGCTGCTTAGATGGATCAGGGAATGGATAGATTTCAAAAATAATAAACTACTGGACTTAGAAGGTTATAATATAAGATTTGGCTGGCATGGTTATCTTTGTTATTGAAAAACAGAAGTAAATAGAGATTTTAAAGACCACTACCTTAGAAGATCCCTAATAAGTGTTTGGCAAATTATTAATAAGAAATTCTACAATAAGCTATCAACCTGGACGTCACCACATGAAGCTTTCAAAATAACGGAAACAAAAACAGGAGAGCTGCTAAGATATAAAGACTTGATTAAATGGGAAGGAAGGAAACTAGTGATGAAAACCAGAGAAGAATTAAGTGATCAAAATCACGAATTAAACTGGTTCTCATATAAACAACTAAAAGAAAGATTTACAATGGATAATAAATTGGTTGAATTTGAAGAAAAAGAGAATAAGTTATATGAAATTCTGTTGGGAGACCAAACTAAAAGAATTTCTAAATTATACAAAGTGTTATTAACAAGAGAATTAGAATTAGAACAGATCAAAGAACCTATGATAAAGTGGGCACAAAACACTGGACATAATATAGAATTGGCCAAATGGGAGAAAATATGGACTAAGCATTGTTGATAATTTTTTGGAGCTTCTTAAACTTGGCACAGCTTACGGCCTTCACATTTTTTAATCCAGTCTTGTATGGACGCAATGCTTCCATATGTACAGTTGGGTTTTCCAGTTCCTCAATCCCATTACACCTCATAAGTAACTCTCAAAACTAAGTTCCAGTAGTGGGAAAAGTTATGGCTAAAAACTCAAAGCTCATACTCTGTGTGTGTCTCAAAAGAGTTGGGTAAGTAAATGGAGATCCTAGTCCAAGTTATTGAAGGCTGCTTCAAAATTTACATTTCTCTGTTCTCATCTTGAAACATAGCGACAGGACTTTCCAGAAAAATCACTGTTATCTACAATTCTTCATCGTACTGTTTTTTTAAAGTGTACAATTCTAGGCATCATCAGCTTAGAAGGTCCCTAAGCATTTTTCTTTATTATAAAAGGAAGCATAATTAATTTAAGATGGTAGATGTTCTATAGAAACATCAAGATAAACTGCCCACATTATTATGGCCACATTATTTGTATAACCTTTGGAAAAATTGTCTGATCATGTTACACCCAAATAAAATGCTCTTTAAAATGGATCAAGTTGTGACTGAGCAATATAATTCAAGGCTCCAGATACCTAAAATATTTATTTTCATTGCTCAATAAATGTTCCTTTGTTAAACCTGTAGCTTGTAATTAAAAATCCAATGCTTTCTGCCCTTTCCCATATCTATTGATGCAAGTCATTCAGAGGTAATGAAAATCCAAATTCTCCTGCCTGCCCCTAACAGCAAGTGGGAAAGAAAATCAGCTCTGTCATGGTGGGCTATACAAAACAGCCAGAGTTAGAAATATCATAGGGGAGCAATGCTTGAACCTCATGTCCGCTGGATCAATAGCAGGTTCCCATCTTCAGGTCTCATGGGTAATAGGCAGGGTATCCACAATTGTTTATTTACAAGACTTTTGCTGCTTCAGGGAAAGCAGAAATACCCCTCTATTCAGCAACCCTTCTGTTTTGATAAATGAAAGACATCTGTCGTGTGCCTCTCATGATAGCAGGCACTTTAGTTTATTACAAAAAGCAGTACAAAGGAGGCTTTTTGCCTGGTTAAAAAAAATTATAAAAACAATAAACTTGCCCCCTATTCTTTCTTCTCTAAAGGGTGCACATTTGTCTTTGATCTCACACTGTATAAGCTCTAGCAGGATTGAACCATGTGCAACAGCCACCATGAGCATCTCAAAAATTAAAGCAGTGTTTTAAGAGAAGTTCATAACTTTAGGTCTGTTGATTTATTGATGATACTGTGGGTCGCTGAGGTTGTCTCTGCCATGAAACAGGCCAGTTGCTTTAATGATGGATGGACGTCTATGAAGGGAGCAGTAGGGACTCCTGTCACATATCCTTCATCAAGTTCTCATTTGTACCTTACTTGGGTCTCCGATTAACTGGAACAGAAGAGAGTTTATTTTTCTCAACCAGGACAGCTCCGTTAATTTCAAATCTAAGTGCAAGATGGCTCAAAACAAAGAGTTGTACATATTACAAAGATGCTTGTTGCTATTAAGAAAATTCAGAGAAAATATTGATACTTTTAAATTTACCTTTTTGAAAACAGGTGGTACTGTAAATGTCTACACAGTCCCTTTCAAACTACACAAATATAGCACTAAGACTCCACTTTAACAGCAATAATTCCATCCAATAGAATTCTAGAGTTTGTAGTTTGGTGAGACACTAAAGCTGTCTGGCTGAGAATTCTAAGTAACCCTCCCTGAACTACAAATCCCAAGATTTCACAGGATGGAACCATGGTAGTTAACACTGTAGTGCTACATTTGTGTAGTGTGAACAGCCTCCAAGAGTGTACACATTCAAAGTAACTACTTTATCTTTCCAGTACCACAAGTATAATGATATGACATTATACTGATAATTTAATGAGGGATGAAATCACTTCTTCTGGTGGTGCAACTGTAACATTTTAGTTATTTAGTTATTTTAGTTATGGGAAGTAGCTTCACTAAACAATGGAAAAATAATATCAGATGATTTATGGGATGGTTCATGTTGCTGCATCATGCTCTGTTGTGGAAACTGAAGAGATAAAGAGATGGATTGAAGGAGCATATGTTTTTGATGACTGGCAGTGGCTTGTAGCATTCAGTTTTCAAATTTCCAATGTTGTTGTTGTTGTTGTTGTTATCATTATTAGGCAACCAAATACAGTTGTAGCCAAAAGAAACATCAATAATAAATCAGTGCGGTAAAAAAAAGAAGAAGTTTTTTAAAAAAATATTAAGGAATGTACCAATAGATCAAGAATACAACAAACAAACACAAAACTTACATATACATTTTCTATGTCTTGCTTATGAGAAACTTCAGTTATTGTCACAGGCAGTTCTGAGTTGGGCTGCTTTCACTGCAAATCTAGATATACTATCCAGGACTGATTTAACTGAACTTGAAACAAGTTATAGCTTTATTGCAATCATTCATACCAGCTACAAGGCTCCAAACGTCTTAACAAATACTTGTTTCTTGAGATTTCATATAGTTTACAGTGTAACACACAACTTATGGTGTCTTTAGCCCTTTGGTTTCCACAAATGCAGAATCATTGCCCTCTAGAAATGTTCTTACATCCACCTTTCATAAAGGTCACTTTCATAGGCTGAAAATGCAAGGTGGTAAATGCTTTGCAAATGGACAGAGTGACCTCAATTAAATATTTCTCTTCTCCATGGCATGTTTTTGAAAAAGGAAAACTGGAGGACAATCTAGATATCCTAATTGCCTGAGTGTCCAGGCTGGCCTGAATTGTCTGTCATAATAGTCATGAAACTGCTTTTTCCCAGATTTACAGCTTTTCTGTATTTCACTGGATACCAAAGCTGCAGGATCAAAACCAGACTTCCTAAACTAATCTTCGTATCTTGCCATCCAGCTGCTGTTCGAAGCAGAGCTTCTTAGCTCTTCTACACATACTGTTACTAATTCATTGGCTGTGTGATGTACTTCGAGGAAGTAAAAGAAAATGAAACACAAAACAAAATACAGTCAGCCCTCCATAAACCACAGATTCTGTATCTATAGATTCAATGAACCATGGATTAAAATATTCTAATTTTAAAAATCCCAAAAAGCAAACTTTGATTTTGCAATTTTATAGGGATATCATTTTACTGCACCATTGTACGTAATGGGATTTGAGCATCCACAAATTTTGGCATCCAGGGGGAGTCCTGGAACCAAACCCTAAGAGCCCGCTGTACATTATTGGCATTACTCCAACTTCTCCAACACATAGCAGGCAGCAATGCCTGGTAGCATTCTTAAGAAAAGGTTCTGTATTGTCTCTAGTGAATATTTTTCTAGGAAGCCCCATATCTCAGCCCATACATAATCTATGGAATAGTGTTTGCAACACAGGCCCTTTCAACAGGAGCCCTCCATTCTGGTACGGGGATGGGAGAGGAGCAGGACCACAATGACTCTTCTGCATAGTGTTGCCAGGTGGCATGATTGTGGGTTAAATCGTTGATGGTTTTTCCCCCCAATGACCTGTGATCGCACGACCATCCCGCACTTACCTGGCCTGCGGAAGCATGATAGAGGTACTTTCTGCCCCAGCACAGCCTGGAAAAGTACCTGGCTGTGCTGTGGGAGGAAGAGCCATATCTATCACACTTTCTTCAGCAGGGAGCCAGCTGATGCAGAGGGATGTGCTCCCATCGCACTCCCTTCCCAGCAGAGCAGCTGCCAGCATGGGCACCAGAGGACAACAATGCTGAAAGGGCCAAAAACTCTAAGCCTGGAACAACTAATTTAGCCCCTTTGACTCTTGCAAATTTTAATACTGTCTTTCTAGGTTTTTGAACTTTCAGTTTAATAGCTGACAAATGCCTAATCCAGGATCCATTCTGGGAAAAGCAAGCTCCTTGTTGGTGTCCATCTAATGTCCATTTACTTTTAGGGGGACACATTCAATTTTGCTTTCTTTTTAAGTAACTATTTTAGCTGTTTTTTTGAAATGGAAAAGTGAAGTGTTACTTTTTAAAATTATAACCGCTAGAGAGACTGCTTTGGAGCTCTTGGAGCTATAAGTATCACTAATTGCTTTTCAAAATAACTTACTAGACTGTGTAGAATAATGAACTCCAAATAGAGGTAATATCTTCCTAATCCCTCATGGCAAAATAGAGAGCATGCGTTTGAACTTCATCAAGCTCAGATGCAAAAACAATGAAAACCAGAATAAAAAGAGTTAATTGTGTATACTCTTAATAATATGGTTAAGGTTGTCATGGTCAGTCCCTGGAAGTTATACCAGATGGAGAATTCTTACTGCAGATGTACACAATTAGTATAGAATTGTGATGTAAAATATTACTCCTTATAAAAGGTAGCCTTACAGGAAATTCATGAACATAACCTAATCTTGTATTTTTTTTCATTGGGGTATTAGTTTATGAACCTTTATAGATTATGTTCTTAAAATACTCCCTCCCAGGATGTGAACATATATGCCAATGAATATACAGGTCATCCCAACCTGAAGGCCCTCTATGTTTTCAATTTCAACTCCCAAAATCTCAGAACTGCCAGTCCTGTTTGGCGTCTCGGGGAGTTGAAGCCCCAAACATCTCAATGACTAAAAGTTGAGAATCACTGCTGCAGACCCATTGACAGATCCTCTGTTATCATCTAATGTTACAAATGCCACAAAAACTAGTTAAATGGGTTGTGCTTTAGCATACTGTACCCACAGATCAATGTGGCCACTTGTCTAGTACTGAGGTCACACTGAAACTTAAGTACTGGATTCAAGGAGGGATCTTAAGCATAAAAGAGCAAGATCAGTGGCAGAAATCCAAGGTTGGAATGGCAAGGTGAACCTAGATAGGGTATCTGTCACAGTGGGTAAATGAATTCCTAGGCCTAGAACACTTGCATTTGCCTTGTGGGATCAGAATGATTGAAGTAATGAAAAAGTGATGGGTCCAGCACTTGGAAATGTTACATAATCATACAATGGCCATACTGCTTGTGAAATTCTGGAGCTGCAGTCTAAATTAAAAGTAATGTTTACAAGGTCTGGGTGGGATTATATCTGCCTTTAAGTTCATTTTTCTGTGAGAATTGTCATGGCTACTGTGAAGTTCCTTTGCCTACCTTTCACCATTCATGTAATTAAACAAAAGCTAGAGTAGTTGGTGGAAATTAGATATAATGTGTCTGTATCCCTTACAATCCAAGCCAGTTTCTGCATAGCTTCTTCCACCAAATGGTTCTTTATTTTCTAAGGTTGGTTATTATGGCTTTGTATCAATTTTATCAAGTGAACTCCTATATTCTAGTTCTGGTATGATTCATAAGGTCTAAAAGTTTCACATGCACATGGAAGATACTTCTATTTGTTTCCATCAAGGAGAAAGGCTCTTTGCGTTTTACATGCCTAGCATGGCAACAGCTGCTCCTTATTAACTTGGAGGCCTCATACCATGTAGCCTGCTTACCCAATGAATTAAAGTCAAGCTGTCACATTTTCCCTGCTCCTTTTAATAGCCTTTCAGTGAAAACAATTTTTATAAGTGAATTCACAACTTTCACCATCCTGTATTTCATGAATAATAGTGGGATAGAAGGAGTTTTAAAATCAGAGGGGAAGAGTTTTAATTACCCTGTCTGATGGTCCCTTGATATTTGAGCCCACTTCCACAGATTCAGAAAGGGTGAGAAACTTTCATTGATCCAGCAAAAGGAAGACATTGCCTCTTCCTCCTGAACTCTGTTACACGAAAAGACAATAAGATTAGTGCATACATTCACATATTCATGATCTATCTTCAGATCATATCTAGGGTTGCAAGATTACAGGACCTGACTGAGTCCCCAGTTTTCATAGGTCATCTCTGGGCAGGAGACAAGGATGCAAATTCTCTAGTTTTGGTGGATTCAGTTCCAGGCAAGTGGAATAGGCTGTGTGCAGATCTCCAGCCAAGCTACTAGAGCAACAGCTTTCTATGATTTCCAAGGCTTAACTGACTGGTTGCTGTAACTTGAAAAGACTCTGTGGGTGGAGGATTTACTTAGTTAGCTTCCTCCTTCCCTCCCAGGGCTCACTCTCTACTCTGCTTTGCATACGCCTTCTGGTTAAAAGCAAGTAGGCTCCCGGGATCAAACCACTGCATTCTGGCTGTCCCAGAAAGGAGATTTTTCCATATCCATTTCATAAATGCCAAGCATGGTGAAAAGGGCCTCCATTTTCCTTTTATTCCATTCATGGTATTCATTATCCAAATAAGCTTGGGAATTCCATATTGCTCAATTAAAAAAAAAATGCTGTATGAGGCAGAGTGGCAAATGATGTCACATTCCAAGCCAAGTCTCATAGGGCCCATAACTTCCCTGACATTAACATCCAATAACATAAATAATTGGATAATTGCTTCAATTAAGTAATTAACCATTTGTTGGCTTTTCATGGCATAAGAACTATCTGCCTGAGGCATCTGCCCCACTCTGTCTAATAGTAGGACCAGCAGTACAGCTGGAATTCTCAAGTATGCTATCTCGGGTAGATTTGAAATTAAACATTTGAATTTCCTTTTTTAATTAAAAGCTCCTCATTTCTATTTAAGAGCTTAAACTACAGACAGATGTTAATGTCACCATTTAAGTGGATGCTAGAAAATCACAGGCATAGTTGAAGACAGATTTCAGCCATATGCATTCAATATCTGGCAAATCTCAATACTGTATCTGGCAGGCCATTATTACCAGTATTAACAATTACACAAAGAAGAGGAGAAATTAGCTTGGACAGGCATCTGAAAGCTCTATATTTTAAGAAGTGAGGTCGTCTTAATGAAACACACAAGGTATTTAAAAGGTAACACACAGCATAAAGATTTTTTTAAAAAAACAACCGGCTTTCCTGGAAGATGTCTGATATACAGTGAAGAGCAAACACATTAACTTTCCAAACTGTGCTGGAACTGGAAGCTACAGAAGTTGTGTGGCTATTGCCAAAAGCAACAATTCAGAGGTTTTTCTTCCCTCTCTTCTCCTCTGTGTCATCAGGTTGGGCACACTCAGCTGGATCAAGATGGCCTGAAAGCAGAGTGACAGAAATTTCTTTTCCTGCCCCCTACAACCATCACCACCACTTAAAAGGAAGCTCAGGAGGGCTTCCCAGGCTTCAAGAACAGATATTTGGGAATCAGTTAGGAAGGGAGTGGGTTATTGAATGGAATTCCATTTGAATTCCATTCATCAGAGCAAGTACCCCACTGGATCCTGGCCTGAGTCACACTAGGCTCAATTAAATCAATGGGATCACTTAGGTCCACTGATTTCAGGAGGTCTGCTCAAAGCATGACCAGGTATGATGTGACATCAGCACATGGTATGACATCAAACCCAATCTGCCATGTGACATCATCAGACGTGAGTTCATTCCACTTCATTGGCTGCTGGCTGGAGCAGCAATACAATTCCCAATGCAATGATATTGCCTCAAAATCATTTTGAGATTAGAAGCACTATGAAGGAGACAAGGAGGAGGCAAAGAAATGTAGGACTGCTATTTTCACTGGTAGCTGTGCAGTCTCAATTACATTAAGGTCGAATATTAGCATGCTAAGCAAAAATGTGAAAAATAGCACTTTAACAGGCCACTTTCAGATTAAACACTCATCTTAAAAAATATACACACACACATCTTTGTGTGGAGCTCTATGCAGACACAGATGACACATGTTCAGTGATTAATATTCTTGAAAAAAAGTCTGGCACACCATTTTAAATATGTAGTAAAATGTATCTCTGTCAAACATAGAGGAGGGTGAGGGCGAGGAGAAGGGGGAAGATAAAATGATAGTGATGGCAGGGGTAGTTGTGATGGTGATTGCAGTATTCACCAATGCCTACTAAAAAGAAAATGAACTTTCTTCTACCAAAGGTTAACATATCTAGCATAGAATCTCAATATTATTTTTCTGTTACATTCCATTACATATTGCATTTATATGATAAATAACATTACGTGATAAATGACATTAATGCTAAATGTTACTTGCTGAATTGATTACACAATATTTTACCAGTTAAAACTGTAGATCTATTGCATGTTATATAACATCACAATATCCAGTGTTATATTGTGAAATCATTTACAACAGTTATTAACCAAATCCCACTTTCATTGTCTTATATCTGTAACCGTTCCATAACTTAGGACATTTCCACACCTTACCTGATGCCGTTGTCCCCCTGTTGTGATGCCGGCAGAACCTTTGCTGGGAAGGGAATGCAACAGGAACACTCCCCTCTGCACCCGACCAGCTCCCTGCAGGAGCACAAGCAAGATGTGCCTGCCTTTTGCAGCACAGCGGGCTTTTTCCCATGCTGCATTGATAAAGGAAGCACTTCCATCATGCTTCCTGACCTTCTGCATGGCTGGGAAGGATAGGAGTATTGTGCAATCACAGGCAATTAATGGATTTATTCCATTAAGCAAATATCCCACAGTCGCGATGGGCTGAGGGCAAGATGGCAGTGAGACCACAACAACATTGTGCAAAAGCATGATCTGTGGACCGTTGCCATCCCGTCCCCATAGCAGGACTGTGACACCATGCAGAAATGGCATCAATTTCAGCCAAATCAATTTCATTTTGAAATTAACTCCCCTCGTCCCTTGTAACCATCCTATCCATGGATTTTGTCCCACCCAACTTCTCTGATTCCCTTCTTTGCCCTTTACTACTATTTCATGTTCCTTCCCACTTCGTATTTTAGGATAATTGTGGCAATCTTGTTTAAATCATCTTTCTCTCAGCCCCTTCAATCATGCAGACTAAATCAATTTGGTTTACATATAAGTTTGATTACATAACAGTTCCAGATTAGCCTCCCTCCTCTCCCCCCTTGAGTTATAATCCCCTTTTCACAAATGTAGATCTCCTCTGATTATGTAGCTAATCCCTCCATTGACATAACTTGAATTTGGCTGTCCATATGATTTTCAGCCTCCTTCACTTCCATGTTGCTAACTTTTGTATCTCCCTCTTGTCTTTCATCTCCCCACAGTTTTTCCTTGATCTCACGGATCTCATTTCTCAGGGCCCCTGTCATATTCCTCTTCAAGTTTAGGAGTTCCACACATAGCCCCTCCCTCATCCATTGTAAAAAAAAACCTGAGAGATTTTGTTGGAAGGTCTATCTTTCATTCAGTCCAGCAATTTCAGAGTTAATAAGCCACTTCTTTTCTCATCTAGCAGAAAGCCACCAGCAAGATAGTCTTACCAAAATCAAATAGATGATGCCTGTCTCTCACACTGTAGCTTCTACTTATTAAACTCCAATTCAGTCTTACAAATAAATTGAAATTCCTTCTATTCGGGAGACATATGCACTTAGATCCTTAACTATCCTTTTTTAAAGATATTAACCTCCAATTTTCTAATTTATAGGTCCTGATCTTGTGGGGTGAATACACTGATCGCAGAAAGAAGGCAGCTGGACAGATTCCCTTGTTCTGTTTTAATCAGGAGAATTCTTCACTTTCAAAACTCGAAAGGTTTGTTTAAGAGGTTGTTTTTGTTTTTAAAAGCAGATTGCCGGTGTTACCAGGCCATGACACCATTTAAATAGGCAAATATTAATGGGCATGAAATATAAAATATATCATGCTATGGCTGAGAAGCCTCCTGGCAAAGAAGAACTGGTGGTACATGTCTGTTGCAAACCTAGGTCAGATCAGGATCTCAGGGCATGGCTAATTCATAGGCAGTGAAGCTCCAGTGATAATGGACTTGCAAATGTCCTCCAACGACTCGACATCTAGAAACAATAGTGCCCAAAACTGCCTCCACAGAATGACTGATTGTCTTCGACTTTCTTCCTTTCTCCACTGAAACTCTCTTTTTGTCCCTTCACCTGTCCAGGCATTAAAGGGCTATCACAATTCCCATCAGTCTTTTGTCACCTAATGCTATGGCCATTAGCTTGTTCCAGACCCCATTGTCTATCCTGCCAGAGAGCCATTAACACCTTCCCCCTCAAGGCAGATAAAGAGTATTTAATCCTGGCTTTGAGCCAGAAACTTGTAGTACATAATCCTCTGGACATAGGCAATCAGTCTGCTGCTTTGATTCTCATTCTTGTACTACCCTTGGACTTTTATTCCAGGCCACATCACTTTGCCTCTTCTCTACAGATAGGTAAATATCGCCCACTTCCCCCTAACTTCTCGCTATCCAATCTTTCCTCCCTTTTCTTTCAGCTAGCCTTATGTGATTGAGAGACTGCTTGAACCTTGTATGTGTGTGATTGTTAATTCCCCCAGTAAAATAAATATTCTTTGGATCTGGTGTTCCTGCATTACCTGGTCTTCCTGCATTAGTACCAGTATACACAGGTGTAAAAGATCCTGCTAGGTAACATCTCTGTCGCAGGCCTCCCCTTTGAGCTAATATTTCCCACTGTTCCACAGATGAACTGGCATTGCAGGTGGACCTCTGAGTCACCCACATTTTGGAGTAACACCAGTATGGGGCTGTCAGATCCTCAGATACAAATGACTGTGTTTCATAGGAAGGTGAAAAGATGTCACTCTCTCAGTCCTTCCCACTTATCGGATTGCCTTTAAGAGAAAGTGGCATTGAGCAAGTGATGTTGAGATACACAGAACAAAACATTATTAACAAAGTACAATGATAAACATTCATGAAATTTTCACTGGCATTGGAGAACAATTGCCAGAATATTCTGGTCAAGATTCTGTACTGTGAGGGAAAAGCACAACTGCAGAACAGCATTGCCTGAATACCTCTAACCTTAGGCAGTAAATAGTTGTGACAATACTCTTTGGCTCTTGGAATCCAGGAGGGGGTTGTTGTGCAAGGAGCTACTAAAAAACCTCCTTCACAGCACCTTAAAAAAGACATACTCACAGAGAGCCTCAGGCGTCACCAACAGGATTTAGGTCATATTCTGCAGGGTTTTTTTTTCAGATTTCACAAATGTATACTTCAAAAAGGTCCAACAAAATAATTGTGTGATTAACATAAATGGGCAATACGTAGTGTTCTATCAAAACCTTGCTTCCTCTTCTATAAGTTGTTCTCCTGCAAGCATTACTTTCTCTTGCCATTCCTGCCCACATATATAGTGCCTGCTTCCCTTCACAGGAAGGGCTAAGTGACCTATAATTTTAAGTGCAAGCTTGAGGGTCATAAAAAGAAGAAACTTTTCTCCAATAAACACACTAGAAAATTCTACACTTCCTAAAATATTTATTGGTAATTGCTGTCAGATGCAGAAGTGATTCCACTAGAGTCCCTGTTCATTTGCACATTGATTTCAGTGAAATGAGACGTTATATTGATTGTATTTCCTACACCACACAGTTACTTATTCAAAAATCAACAGTTGTATAGCAATATATGGAAAGAGTTGTTTCTGAGCAGCAGTATAATTTACTGTCCTAGAATACTCTACCATCAAAGAAGTGGTAAAGTACTCCAGAGAAGCACAACCTCCATTTTTCCTCTTTTTTTATAATCTCAGCAAGATGTCCAATGCATGCTGTCTTCACAATTGTAAAATGTTTTTTAAATGTACTTTATGCCTAGAACTGCTTCATAGGATCACCTTAGTAGTACTGCCTTTCTTTTCTTTCAATCTCTTCTCAAAATACACTACCATCCTACACCCACTTATCTGAGAATAAGTAACATGGAGCCCTCTGGATAGATTTATATGTATTGGATTGTGTTTCAATTTAGCTGTACACTGACCCACTGAAATTAATTAGACTTAAGTCAATCATGACAAACTACCTCCATCATTATCAAAGGGATACAAATGTGGCTAAATTAATCTAGATCCAATCCATCTTTTTCATGGCAATTGTCATTTGACCCTTTAGTCTTCCTTGCCTACTAAACCTAGAATATGCACCTCCGCTAAATGAATACTCCTCTCCTATCAATCTTTTCATCTTTATTATCATTTAAATAATCTTCTGGGTGTTGCATTGTAAACTGCAACATCTTAAGAAAGAGGCCTGTTTTCCTGATATTCTTGAAAGGACTATGCATCTTGATAATACACGCTGATTACAAAATACAAATGTATTTTGAAGTTACAGCCAATTGATTGATTATTATTGACTGAATATACTCTGTATGTCTTGTCTGATAAACTGGAAGTGAATAAAACAGAACAGATAGTTAAATTAGAAACAGCTCATTATGTAAACAAATCAGACTGTTTCTATGAATGAGATACTTTATAATGAAGACAGTGGGTCAGACATTTTACTAATGTTATTGTGCATTGAAATACATAACAGTTCTCTGACCTAGACAAAAATATTCTTCCATTCAGAGTGAAGGCAGAAACATGTGGCCAGACTCTGGCTTAACTTTATGACATCATCAGATAGATATTAGCCTGAAGCTTATTCAATGCTCTGATTGCTTCTAGCTAGGCTTTGTGAACCATCATGAAGAATTACCCACACTTCAATAGGTGTGTTGAAGATTTTGTGTTTAACAGAGTAGATCTGAGAAACTTAACATGTTTTTTGGACTACAGTTCCCAGAATCCCCCAACTAGGATGGACAACTGTAGTTTAAAAAAAGTGGGAGTAGGATAACTGAGAGTTGTATCATAAAAATCAGTTTTTTCCAAACTCTGCTCTGAGATGGGTTTGTGCTGCTTTTGTTCCCTTTAGACTAATAAATCTCGGTATGCAGAGCTGATATGTTTTATCATTTTAGGTATTTTATACCTTATTGTTTGTATTTACAAGCTCAAAGTAAAATATTATTTGAAGCCTAGCTTATATGATAGATAAAATATATCTATACCCTGTGCCCTTCAAAGCAGAAAAGTTGAGAGTTTCTGAAGTCATGCTAATGGCTTAAATACCCTAAAGGCACCAGTTCCCATCTGATCTTGGAAACAAAACAAAGTCAGCCCTAGTTAGTATCTGGATGGGAGACTGCCAATGAATACCAGGCAGTGTAGGCTATACTAAAGAGGAAGAAACTGTCAAAACCACCTCTGAGTATCCTTGCCTAAGAAAACCCTATGAGAATCATGGGATTGCCATAAGTTGACAAGCAGCTTGAAGGGTCGTAGACACACACACTCATGCTAACAGGCCAACCATAATTTAAAGCATCCTGACCAAAACTACCTAAATCTCTCAGGCCTCGAATTTTCAGTAATTATTTATTACAGACCCTAATGGTTTGGTTCTTCTAAGTACAACCTCCTCTGTTATCTGATTGTAAAGTTCAAAGAAAATATGTGCTGCTAAAGAATTGCCCATTATTTAAAACATAAACTGTGTAACCAGCCAAGATAAGGGAAGAGAAGAGAGGGAATGAATTATTCTCCACTCCTAAGGCCCTCCTGACTGATGGATTCCCAAAGTTGAAGGACAAGTTGTCAGAGCTACAGACTCAATTGAGAATTGGAAACAAACATCTGTTATCTATCCAGTGGACTGGGGTGGTTATAATTAGGATTTTTAGAACTCTCATATTTAGTTTGTATGCTTTAGTTTGATCTATTAGATAGGAAAGAGTCTGTGAGCTTTGCACTTTGTTCTTCTACCAGAATCAAAATACCATTAGCAAAGACAGGATGTGATCCTTGTAGCTAAGGTCATTCCTCAGGATAGATCTGGCCATCTGGGGGACAAGTCATGTATGTATATTGTGCCACTCTATGGGTCTTCCTCCATACACAAACCTTTTAGAAACTGGAGAAGTGTGTTATAGCTAATGCTTAAGTCTTTTTTTTTTCTTTTTGGTTATGACTAAACAATCCTTGGCTTGTAATAGAGTGTATAAGTTTGACAACCTGTCTTCTGAAAGCAGAGTTCCATCATTTGTTCTGGTCACCTCTCTCTTGCTGCAACAATAAAAATAAACTATGACCCATTGTTAAGTTGTTTGAATTTCCTGAACAAGTGCTATTTTACAAAAAGACCTGGGAAATATGGCTAGTATGCTGTTTAAATCTCCAGTCTTTTCAACATTCTGGCCTAACCCATGTTGCTCTCTTTAATACCATCAAAATTATAGACACAGTCCAGGAAGCCCCCCCCCAAAAAAAAATTATAACCACTTACTTTTATCAACACTACATGAGGTAACAAATTAGAGAATTCACTAACAAGAGCAAACAACAAAAATAATAACCACAAATTATTTGCATAATTTTGAAGTGTGCAATGAAGACATAGGGCTTTATCACACAAGGCAGGCAAATCACTATTGTTGTTTTGTGGCTTCAAGTCATTTCCAACATGCCAATGCTAAGGTGAACCTATCATGGGGTTTTCTGGGGCTGGGAGTGTGGCCAATTCTGCACTACACTGTTATTGTGCAATTATTCCACTTTCAACATCCTGTGGAATGTGAGGAAATGAGTGTTCATTGAAGGGCTGCTCATTTTTCTTATGAGCATGCACAACAAAATTCTTACCTAAATTAGAGCCAAAGACACAGCAGATAACTTTCAAAGAAGATGCATGAAAGTTATTGTTTAATCTGGGACAATTTGCAAACCCTGCTCTTATTACTAGGGTGGTCTCTATGTTTTCTTGGCCATATTGGCTTCGTATGATGAATGTCAATAAAAGGAGGAAACTTGTACTCAAACCTAGTATATGGAAGCCAATAAAAACAACAAAGCATTTACAGTATCTAGTCCAGTTAATGAACCTTGTTCTGTTTTGGAACTTGCCTTTGCCTCTTTCCTTTGGATTGAGTCAAAACAAGATGAACTGTAAGGAGACTTATCGAATATTACCTTCTATATACTGCACAAAAGCTGGGCCATCTGGTTACTGTGTTCTGGGCTGAAACATAGATTATAAACATTTTAACAACAAAAAGCAATAAAACCATAATATAAGAGAGAGAAAGAGAGAGACAGAAATTCTGCCAAGAAAATCCTGCAATAGATTTGCCTTAGAGTTGCTGTAAGTCAGAAATGACTTTAAGACACACAACAACAACAAAATTATATAAAATAGCATGGCTAAAATGTAATCTTAAAAACCATGCAGCAGTGTATCTAGTTAATTGTAAAAGATTATTTTAAATAATTCTTTTTCAAGTTCTCTTAAATATACCAAGAAAAGACTCTTGATGGGCTTTCCTGCAGAGAAGGCCAGGATCCAAATGAATACTTCTTTTGCCCCACCCCTACCACCATTGGCCATACCTTCTCCCACCTACAGCCTCCTGGGTACCCATAAAATCAATTCTGGAGGGGTGAGAAGCAATCTGAAGCAGAGGTTTTGGTGCTATGGACTTGGGGTGAAGATCTTAAAAACCAGGTAGGTTCATAGGTGGAAGTGATTTTTAATATCAAGGTATGCTAAAAAGTTTGGCCATAGCTGTAGACATGACTTGCTTTCAAGTTGCCCTAGCTATGACTATGTGCAGATATGAATCTGGACCTCCACATTCACAAGGATTTGGGGTGGAGAACTCTTGCAAAAGTGGAAAAACCATGAATAACTTTCCCCACGATCCCCTTCCCATTCCCTTCCCTTCCCATTTGCTTGCCTCTAGCCCCAGTACTCCTGGGGGGAACAAAAAAAGGACAGGGTAAAGGGCTTACCGGTACTTTCCACTCAGATGAAGAAGAGTGGAGTTCTGGTGTTCTATTTCCAGTTGCCATCTCGAAAAAGGAGATTCCTCCCAGAGGGGAGGGGTAGGAGCAAAGACAGCACCTGTGCAATCAGCGGGCATTACACAACAGAATGTATAGCCACATGGGAGAAAGGACATGCCTCCAGTAGTGGGGGAAGACTGCTCACTGAAAAGAAATAAACGTCAATTTTAAACATTCCTGGCAAGTCTGGGGTGATGAATGCAATCAAATGGGAGAAGGAGTATGGAGGCAGGGGAAGGCAAGCACATGTCTCCTGAATAACCAAATTCATTAAGGTCAAACCCACAAATGTGAAGGGAGGATTGTACTCTGTCTCGGAAGCATTTAGTGCTAGGTGGTGCCCATGGGCCCTTTGTGAAGCAGTTATTCAGCAAACAAAATTCACTTTTGCTTCATTACTATAATTTAGATAACTATTTTCCTCAAATACACATTTTAATCATCTCAGCTATACATGGCTATATTTTATAGGTTGTATGTAAAAATGTTGGGCATGAAGCCACCTTTTAAAATATATAGCAAAAACCTTTCTAATAGCCATTCTTTCAATTAGATCCAATAGAATTTTCTTAGGCCATTTCCACACTAGACTGTTATAGTGCTATTATTCCACTTCCAACATCCTATGGAATCCTGGAGTTTGCAGTTTAGGGAGGGGCCTAAAGTCTGCAGTTTAGGCAGGGGCCTAAACTGCAAACCCCAGGATTCCATAAGATGTTGGAAGTGGAATAATAGCACTATAACAGTCTAGTGCAGAAATGGCATTAAATGGAGATATCTTTAAATCCAACTCACTGTGTGTGATCTTTATATTTTGTGGTACCTCTCTATGCTCATATTTGAGCATTAGAAACAACGGCTGCATGCAGATGTTACCCTAAGCTATAATTTAGTGCTGTATAACTGACACTTGGACTTTTTTAGTTCCCTCTCCCATGCAAGGCAGTGGAAATCAAAAGCAGCTGCTTTTACTTTCAACAAACTGTGCTTTGTCATTTTGTGCAAACCAGGAAAAATGGTTTTTCCAAACATCCCAATGTCAAGCCATGGTTTAGGATGCAGCCATGATGGGCTCATCATCATCATCATCATCATCATCATCATCACAACAACATCTATTTAAAGCACTCTTTATACCAAAGGGTGGAATATTGACATACAATCAGGGACAAAGACAATAAAACAGAACACCACAACATGACTGACAGAAATTTTGCAGATGGAATGTATGCCCTCTAACTGATTAATCTTATCTCATCTCCATTTTTCAGATCCTTTTGAAGTATTCCAGTTTCTTTCTCCTCCCACTTTCCCTCTTCATTCAAAGGGCCTTTCCACACTACACTGTTCTAGTGCTCTTATTCCACTTTCATCTTCCTATGGAATCCTAGAGTTTGAAGTTTAGGGAGGGACATTTAGAATTCTCAGCCAGAGAGCAATTTGGCCTTAGTATACTACAAACTCTTGCCCTTCCCAGAAGGCTCAGGCACAAGCAAACTGCTGTTCTTCCTTATTAACAACTTTTCCAGTCTTGAACATACTCTAATGTTGCTTGGCCACACATGTTGTGGTCTTCATCTGTGAATGTCGAAGGGTATTAGAATGTTTGCTTCCTTTCCTAGGAAAACTGCACCACTTCTTTTTCTCTTTTCCTTATAAGGGCTAAAGGCAAAGAGACCTATTAGAAAAGGTGAGCAAAATGGCAGTCTGTAACCAGTCAGTAATACTAGTGAACTTAATAAATAGTAGTTGAATTATAATGCCACCAGAAAAGAAGTGATGAAATGGCACAAACGCCACATCTTTCCTGATTATCAGTAAAATGGCTTATACCAAGTAACCACAAAATACTTCCACTCTGAGTGTGAATTGAGTTACAACAAAGACTGCAAAAACCTGATTCTTATTTTGATTTGGATACACTTCAGTGAAATAACTTACTTCTAGCTAGACTATTTCAGTGTTAAGTGAAAAAACAATAACACTTCCTGTAAATGCCTACCCTCCATCTGTGTTGTGTTAGAATAAAAGCAAAGGTTTTCATTTGTATCCTGCTAGCAACTTTTCCAACAGTAGTCTTGAACTATAATAAGTACTCTTCCTCCACATGTTCCAGTAAATTATTATAGCAGCTGTGCTATAGTCCAGTTATATTTAAGGCCATTACCAACTTCCGTCCATTAAGATGCGGGGGAGGGGTTATATGCTGCAGGGGAGAGAATTATGTACCCTCCAGATGTTGTTGAAGTGGAATTTCCAGCAGCCCCAACCAACATTTCTGAATTTGAGGAATGCTGGGGGTTGCAGTGGTAGTGTAATGGTACAAGAGCAAAGCCAGACATTGAGTTGGACACATTTGGACACAGCCATACTTACAGTAGGCCCATTGATTCCAATGAGTCTGCTGTTGATCCAACTGGGGATCTATGATTATTTCTGCATAACACTGTTCTAGTGCTGACACTGACATCGCAGAGAGTGTCTAGGTGGGTAACAAGTCATGATGGATGGAGAGGCTCAGACAGATGGCTGGCCTGACATGCCACCTTTCCTTCTGTGAGTGTAGGCACATCTCCCCAGAGCTCACAGAAGCTTTCTGGTGTGGCTTTTTCTCCTCCTCAATGAAAGGACATGGCAGTAGAGGGGAGGATTCAATTTATGCAAATAAGCTGCCAAGGGGTACACAAGTTTTTAGAAAAGGTTGAAAAGCACTGTTATGGAAAAAATTCATGGCATAGTGGAGCCAAGTCTTTCAACTTTGAAATGTCAAAGTTTCTTTAGCTGGGACAATGACATCTGCTATGCCCTTCAAGCTTTTATGTGCTTGCTGAACTCAGCTGAAATACTCACAGGATTTTCCCAGCAACAATATATTGTTACAGTTATTTCTGCAGCAGTCCAAATTATTTTAAGATGGCTTGGTCTTAAATTGATAATTTAGCTCCACTGGCTTTACAAAAGACTTGTTCCTGGTGGAGAGAGAACTGATAGGAATGGTTTGTTGACATGGCTCAGGGCGCTTTAATTTTTGGACTCACCTTGTGCGAAATAGCTATCAGGACTATCAATGCCTGTACTTCAAATTTTACCAGTATACCAGGGAGCAAAAGTAACTCTTAAACTATAATTTGGCAACTACCAGTGCAAGCAAAATCCAACTTTTCCACTGTTGATGTTACAGCCTCAGACATATTATTGGTTTATAATTGCCATTGCCAGCAAAGGCTTTAAGAAGCTACCACTACTCAAAGCCCTGCTGGACACTCTAAGTTAGGTTTAGCTTTGACATCTACTCCCTCAGAAACCTATTTACACAATATGTAATGAATGATACATAGACAAAAAGGCTTTTCCTGTCCTTAAGGACACAAATACATACCCTATGGAATTTATCAATCAAAGGATGAATCATAGATAACTACATAAATCTTTGGCCCCAACTTGGGTTATCATAGGGTTCACTGCTACCTCTGGCCGGCCTCCAATGTGGGTTCCTCTCCCCTTCCCAATTTCCATGACTCCCTTTCAGGGGATCAAATTGGGAGACAACCCTATAGGAAATGACACCTCTTCTTTCTATCAAAATACTATATGCAGCCCTATAGGAATTGTTAAACCCTCCCCTTATCTATCTTTGCCAAAACTTACTGGTCATGAGTTCCTCCTGTCATAAAGTTGAGGAAGGTAGCATCAAGACCATCCCTTTGCCATTTCTCCCATCATCACTGTCACCTCACCAAGTATGTGTGCAGAAGGAAGCAGCAGGGTTATACAAGGGGCAAGTCATTTCAAGCCTGATGACATCATTGCAGAAACAATAGAATCCATGTTCAGAATTAGTCTGGGGGAAGTCCAACCTGTTGACTCGGTTTTGGGGGAATTCATTCTGCTAAATTTAATTCTAGGTCAAACTGAGGATGCTCACTCATCATAGTGCAATACATTCAGCTCCTCCATTTCTAAATTGCCCTGTGACATCTTCTGGTTTGGTTAGGGGATAGGACACAGCCCAGCTGCAATGCAGATCTGTGCCAAAGCTTGGAAAATCTACCCTTTTGGACTACAGCTCTCATTGGCCATGCTGCCTGGATTTTTTCAGACTCTGTCCTATATACATTCCTATATACATTCCAGAAAATAGATCAGATAGATAGATGGGTGGATGGAGATAGGTGATAGATGATTGATAGATAGATAGATAGATAGATAGATAGATCATAGGCAGACAGACAATTCACAGTTTCACTGTTGCTTTGTGAGGGTTAATCAGACATCTTTCCTGACATTTTTGGAAAGCACTTGAAATGATGTCTCAAAACTGTAAAATGTTTTCAGTTTTGAGAAGTTTATCTTGGCTTCAGTGGGCTGAATTTTATTTATCACACCCTAGGGGGATGCAGTCATTCAAAATTGTGAAGACAGTTTACAACTAAGATGGGAATCTAGTTTTTCTCTCTCATCTGGGAATAGATTCACATAGAATTAAGTAAAGTAAATATTTTTACTGTTTATATGATACATGCATAGAATAGAATTTTTATTTACATTTCCTTTTATATTCATTTTTGTTATGCATGGACACAGACTAGAAACATGGATATAGCTGTCTATAAGCAAGCCTTAATTCAAGTTTAGAGCCATCATGTCCATGAAGAGAAAAACATCATATAGCTTTGCAAAAATGATACAGATTGTGCCAGAAATAACAACTGTTTGATTGTGAAGAACAAGAGAAACTGGAAGATTGATACAGTTGGTGAAGACAAAGCAAAGAAACCTGGGTTTAAGTTCTCACTCAGCTGTGAAGTTTAGCTGGTATCCTTGGGCCAATTAATCTCTCTGAGGAGAATGGCTTAGCAATTGTGGGATTGATGTATTTGGTAATAAAGGTTACAACCTCTGAAAAGCTAACTATGTTAACTGAAAGGCAGGATGTGATTTTTTTTCATTGCAATCCTCTAATTAGCCAAGCATGGATCACCCATGGTGACCACCATATGCTCCCCATCCTTGGTAAACCAATCACTTCAGTGGTGGGTATTTTGGACAGTCAGCCAAGAGAAGCAGTTGAAAGGCCTAGAGATGAAACATGTCACTGACTACAAATGGAAGCCTGAGAGGCTGAAGTAGTGCCTTCTGACAAGATCACTTAAGTTCTTTGAGAGGCAAGGTGGGATGGGTTGGAGGTTGTATAGAAGGTTACTCCCCTGCTTTGACATTTTTCACCCATTTTGAGCCATCGGAGGCAAGGAAATTAGTAATGAACCATTTGTCCCTGAGGGCTGCATGTGACATGTGGCAAACAGTTCTTCCAACTCACTTCTATCAGGAAAAAGGGGTTCCATCCAACATCAGGTTGGCTGCCCTGATTCTCCTGGAAATGGAGTGGGTTAGGGTGGGGGTGTTTCATAATGATTTTATGTGTTGCCCTCTAGGGCTTTCTGTTGCTGCTGTAAGAGAAAGAGCTGTGATCCTAGGAAAACTTTAGTTCATCTTGTTCTAGCATTTCTGCAAGAAAACGAAATGCTTACTTGTGAGGCACTAGAATCCTTTGACTAAGAATTCTAGATTCAACTCCCTAAACTATAGACCTCAGGATTTCATACAATGCCACCATAGCACTTAAAGTGGAATCATAGCACTATAATTGTGTGGTGTGTAAGGGTCCTAGGCCTTCAAAGGTGGACTGAAAAATTGAGTGAAACCTTTATCCATTACCGAACATTCATAAAGGAGAGAAATAGTATGAATGGGTAATTTCAACTACTCTGATAACATTTTCCAGGTCAAACTCTGCCAAGAAGTAAAGTCCAACAAATTCCTCACTTTCTTCACTGACGTTAGATTCAAACTCATTAGAAGGAATAATAAACAAACAAAAATTATAAGAAAACTGAACTTTTCCATTTCATTTAGTTTCTCTCCATGCTCCCCTTCCACCCAGACAAAGGAAGGATATATCCAACATACCCACATCCCCACCATGTGTAGGTATATAGGTGGGCTGAACATATGTAGTATTTTCGGGGATGAATGGATTATGTGTCGTGAAAAACTAAGCAGACATGAAAAGGGGAATGCTACTTCTTGAGCAAAGCTACTGAGTCATGGTGACACATCCACTGTTGTGACATGTCACCTGCTGATTGGCTTTTAAGAGGCCTGATTGAAGCCATTTCTGCACTAGACTGTTATAGTGCTATTATTCCATTTTCAACATCCTATGGAATTCTGGGGTTTGCAGTTTAGGGACCCCTAAACTGCAAACCCCAGCATTCCATAGGATGTTGAAAGTAGAATAATAGCACAATGCAGTCTAGTGAGGAAATGGCCTGAAATTAGCTCTTTGTGAAGAGTAAGGAGATCAATGAAGCAGAGTGATGGTGAAACAGAGACTGTGAACAAATTAAAGAATTTTAGAACCAGTTGGTCTTTCTTAGAACTATTTTAGTGCTTTAAGAGTTAGAGATACTTTTATGTTAGTTTAGAAATAGGTGTTAGAACAGAGAGAAAGGTGTTTCTTTGGTTGTTTCTTTGGTTGTCATTTATTTAGATAAATGTCAGAACTTATTAATTAGCTAGAGGCTTATTTTTTACCAATTAGACAGTTAAAACACTTAGTGAGTGATAGAGAGAGAGGGTTGTTGGAGGGAGTTATACAGTGGGTCCTCCATATCTGTGGGGGTTTGGTCCCAGCAACAGCAAAAAAAAGCAAATGATCATGACCCTATATTATTAAAGGAAGGTGACCTGCATGTGGACACTTCAGCACATCTGTGTTCACATCGCCACTATTTTACGTATACAATGTGACGCTGGCAGTCACTCAGATTTAAAGACCCAGATGTCCACTATACTGTGGAGGAAGTGAGAAGGAGCAAATTAGGGAGAGATGGAAAGCAATCTCCTTAAAGATGTGAGTAGGATTTCCTTCTGCTTTTTAGTTGTATTCTAGTTCTCTCACTATCTGGGATTGTTCAAGACTTCCCAGCCTTGGTCCTTTGTGGCCCTATTGACTAATTCATAGGGAAAAGTCTGTTCATTCCTTGGCAGTGAGACATAGGACAGGGCTGGCTCTAGGTTTTGGATGGCAGTCCTTTGGACAGGAGGCCCTCAGTGAATCCACCTACTCCCTGCTTTCCACGCTGTGCCACTTACCGATCCTCTCCCTCTGATCCCAGTGGGCATTCCTTACTACACACTTGATCTGAGCCAAAAGGCATTCCTCAAGCATTCCTCGGAGACCAGCCCTACCATTAGGCAGATAGGATTCTGCTTCAAAAGGAGAGAGGATATGGGTTGAGCCCCAATCCACTCATCTGCTGCTGCTGTTGTAAGCCCCTGAAATTGTTGCTTGGCTTGCAGTGCCACTACTTCCGATTGCACTACTGATTTTACCATCAACCCACACTGTCCATTCTACAAGCCAGCTGAACTTTCCAGAACTTATTAGGATGTGGCCCCAGAGCCTGAGCCCACAGTATACATATATTACTGTGTGCTTCTGGCCCAGCCAGTAGGCTGCTTTCAGAGTTCCTCTAGATATCCCTATTGATTTATAACCATTATCACTACTCCTCATTCAAAAATCTGGTTAATGTTAGTGTCATTATCATGACTGGAAGATTTTCAGTTAGGATGTGTAGGAGGATTCCGTTGAGTCAGTGTAAGAAAATGTGCCTAGTTAGGGGCTCTGGTTAATGAAAGTAGTCCCTTAAAAGCAGAGTTTAACAAACCTTATTATTGCTTAGAAAAGTTTATTTGGTTGGGCTGCAGCTCCCATGCATATTTCAAAGCAGTGTCTGCAAAATCAGAGCTGGGAAAACTTAATTTCCCACCAAAGAAATATTCCCTCATTTTTGTTTGACTTGCTGTTGTTTTTTTTTATCTGAATTAAATGATGAATGTAGTTGATGTTTATGGAGTCTTCTTAATGACATCACTGGTGGCCAACCTCTTTGATGTCACCAAGTATTTTCCCTAGAGTTCAGGCTTTGGACCTGAAATGTCAGGGCCTGAAGTGCTCCTGACCTGGCAAGCCTGGAGTTTTGTCTTATCTTGCCCGAGACTGAAAGAATCTCAAGCAAACCTTATTATGCCCTAGGTCCATGGGCTTCCAGAAATCTCCTTCTGGCTTTCAAGCATGTCATCGCTCTCCTCCTCTGTGCCAGTGGGCTTTTCCTACCTAAGACAGACCTGCTCCCAGGGAGGTCTGTGTATCTATTAGTGCCTTGGGCCAACAAGCAATGGATAAACTTGCAGGCAAGCCAAACCACAGCAAACCCACTTCATTCACCCTCACTCCCAGGGAAGAACTGGACAAGTTTTCAGTTAAGCATCTCTTTTGTCTTTCCCTTTAGATTTGGTCCTTCTATAATAACCTTCACCACATTTTCACTGATTGGGAAGTTGTCATTTGCTCTATCTACCACGGTAACTATCTCCTGTGGTGTCCTCATTTGAGTTCAAGAATACATTAAAATAAACTTGACTGGCCTGTCAATCTCTCTCCATTTGAAAATTCAAGGAATTGGAATTTTGCATGGTCTTTTGCTTTCAGACTTTAAAACAGCACTGGGTACAACACAGTTCTGATTGAGCTAGAAATTCCATAAATATGTTATCTCTTCCACCAGCTGCATGCAAAACTTCTTTCAAAGACATACCTGTAAAGTAATCTGTTCGTTTAAAAGAAAGTGAGCTGAAGAGTAATGAGCCCCAAGTCTATTGCAACTCTGTACAATAAGAAGCACGCTTTCTGTAAAATTACAAGAAAAATTGCACAGGAAGAGAGGACATTCTCAGAAAAGCAAAGAAAATAAAGGTCTGCTCTGATTGTATAGAAATGGACTCTGTACACATATTGCAAAGAGTCAGTTCTGGGTCACCTGCCACTATGTCAAAAATATTTTTAAAAACTCTCTATTATAGCTATACCTTGATGGGCAAACTGAAATCTAGAAATTTCCTATGAAGTGTATTCTAAATGAATAGCATAAGTATAATCCTTCTTCTCCTTCTAAGGCAGCCTTCCACAACCTAGTGCTTCCCAAATTTGTTGGGTTACAACTTCCATCATCTATAGGTGGCATGACTCCACCCTGACTCAAGCCTGATGATCTTTCAGAAACAAGATTTTTTAAATGGGCGGTTGTTGCTGGTTGGAGTGACCATCTGGTCAGCGGCTTTAGTCCTCAGCTCCTTTTCATGAGTGGAGCAGATTTGATAGAATGAGATTTTCCCACCTCTTCTGTCCTTGTGTGCCCCTACACTGCCTCAAAGTCTGCTCTTGGCAGGTTCAGGATGGGGCATTCTTACGAATACCATGGGATGCATTGTGGTGACCTACAGACAGAGGAAACAGGAGGTGAAAATTGTCTCTTCATCTGTTTGAATGAAAGGAGAAATTTGAAATTCAAATATGGGTTGGAACTCATTAGTTCAGCATACGCCTTCATGAAAGTAATGAGCTAGAGTATTCATGATTCCAGTGTATCTCATGAGGCAGTTGAGCCAGTGGCCATGTCTGCCTAGGATTTCTGAGAGCTGTAGACTAAACAGGCAGCTTTCTTGAGCCAATATGAACATTAGCTGGACTGTAGAATTCAACATGTACTGAGTTCACACAGGAAGTCAAAAATGAGTATAACTAGAACTCCAGACCAAGGATGGGCAAGGGGTAGATAAGGATCTACTGATGTATCTGCTGATGATTTACAGGTGATCAGTGAGGATTTTTGACCCCCAATGGTTTACAAATAGTAATAATAAAAATCTTCACTTTTTCTCCTACATTAGGCACTTGAAATCAAGAAGGCATGGAGGACTTTTGTGTGAAATGATTTGTATATATGCCCTATTTTCTATTAAAAGCAAATCCCTGCACTGAGCACAAACTAAGAAGCAACTGCTATCACAATTCTATGCCTATATGTTTGATTTTTTGCCATATTTGTGTATTAGTTTTCATTGTTTAGCTTGTGAGAAACCAGAGTTCTAATGAAAAACAAAAATCGTGGAAATCTGAAGGCTCCTCACCTCTGTGTTAGACATTGAGAACCTGAGGAAACTGATAGTCATTACATCATTTTTTTTTTCTCCAGGTCTCATTAATTTGATATAAAATTCAAAACTGTAAGAATGTGGCTCAGCCCTTCTCACAGTGGACGAAGAATACAACAGCTCAGCTGCCTTTCTCAACTGTAAAGATCACCAAAAGGCCAGCAAAAATGCAGATGGAGCAAATTAAAGAATCCCATGCAGCTTATGAGAGTACGCGCTGCATTATCCATCCGTGCCCTCTGCAAAGAACCATATCCTTCCTGAGGGCAAAGAGGGCCTTGGCTGCAAAAAGGCCCTTTCAGTTCATTTTTGAACTTTGTCTATAGAAAACCTGGTTCACTTTAATGTGAAATCTCAGCTTCAAGGAAGACTTTTCCTGTCAGCGTCATACAGCTAAGAACTGAGGGAAGTCTTGTTGCCACAGTTATTTTAATCTTCTGCCGCTGGGTGCATTCGTTTCCAGCACAGCTGCTTTGTCTGACTTTTACCACAAAATATTTCCTGCTACACATCCGTGTGAGGAAAGAGAAGAATCAAATAATAAAAAGACAACCACTGATATTCTACATCTCCTTCTTAGTTAACATGTTCGTAACTAAAGTAACATTGCCTGGCCCAATCCTCTCCCTAAACTTACCTTAACAGCCAGCAGCCACAGAGAGCAGGGGAGGTCTGTTCAGGAGGTTGCAGGAGATTGATGTTTACAGTCCCCTACTGCCAGTGAGTGAGACTGTGATGAAGAATTGTGACATGGCTCCTGTTTCTGATTGTCACACTGGAGATCACTGGTGCGGAAGGGCTGGAAATATCCTCCTCCTGCACGTCAATCGGCAGCAGAACAGACCTCTGTCAGTCAATGCAGCGTCTGGCTGTTAAGAGGAGGGGGCATTTATTATAATGGTAGTAGCACCACAACTGCAAGTACATAATCTTGCTGAATATGGAACAGTTATAAAACCATAATTCAAGGTTCCAAATCCTTAACTGCATTATAGAATGCCAGCCCACTATCCTTGGTGGCTTGTGGCTACCGACCCTCACCCACCCTCTTTGATATAGAGGTACCACTGATAACTATTTTATTTAAAAAAAAAACCTGTGTTACATGCAGGCTCTTCTGTTGCATTGGCCAGTGCTATTTCTGATGGTCGCAATATCAAGCCTAAAGCAAAACTGACATAAAACAATATGTTTGGTTGATTGCGTATTAAAATACTTCTACCCTGACCTTTATTATAGGATCACAGGGCAGCATACAATGTAAACAATTAAAACCATAAATAATTTGAACATGATAAAGATTTATTCAACATAGCAACAAGTTAAAACCACTTCAGAAGCTGCAGCTAAAACCACTGTAAAAAAAATAACAATTTAAAACCATGTACAGGTATATTTTGAAATAAATTAGTCCCTGAAGACTTTAATAAAAAGCCACGTCTTGTCTTGGTGCAGGAAAAAAAAAATGTATTGGCAACTGTTGGACTTCCAGAGAAGGACATTACACAACAGAGACAATCATGTTCCTGCAGGAAAATGGACATTTCAACAATACCCCACGGAAGTATTGACTAAAAGTGCAAAGATAGGATAGGATGTTTGTATGGGGGTTGCATTCAGAGATATCCTTCCACCAACAAAACAAGCAGTGTTGGCAAATTATATTTGCCCTTCTACTGTAGCCCTCTATGTTGCCTTCTCCCTAAAGCTGTTACAGAAGGTTGTGGGAATGTCCAGAGTAAAACTGGAGAAGGGGCTTTGGACAAGGAGAAGAAAGGACACCCCCGTTGATTAATAAATCCACTCATGTAATGCTGGTTTTACCCCCAGAATATGGGCAGGCAGAAGCCCTCCTCAAATCTGTGTGTTCAACATGTGAAGGCCTAAACTCACAATATCAGAGAGCAATATCAACTTTCTCTCAGGCAAAACCGCAGCCAGGTGCTGCCTGAATGCTTTCCACCTGCCTCCAGCCAGTAAATGGCTGTGGCAGTGTACTCCTGCCATTGGAAACTGTCAGTGGGAGGTAGGAGATGTTTCACAAAGAGAGAATGCCCCAAAAAGGAGATATGTCACATGAGCATGAGCCACCAACAGAATTCCAGACATAGCATAGAGCATCACTTTTAAAATGTTTGTGTGCATGCACATGCCTTCAAGTTGCCTGTTGATTTATGGCAACCCTCTGAATTTCATAGGGTTTTTTAGACAAGGAATACTCAGAGGTGGTTCTTCCAGTTCCTTCCTCTGAAATATAACCTACAGCACCTGGTATGCTTTGGAGCTCTCCCACCCAAGTACTAACCAGTGCTGATCTTGCTTAGCTTCCAAATCAGATGGCATCTGGTACCTTTAGAGTATTTAGGCCCTATTTTTAAAAGACTGTTATATAATTGCATGTATCCCATCTCGTTCTTTTCTAAAAGTCCCCTGCAGGGAGGAGATTTTTTAAACTCCGTATGCATATTTCTTTTAACTCCCATACAGAGAAGTACATTTTTAGATAGAAACCAGTTTGAAGTTTGCAGCTCCTGTCTTCATGAGCTGGACCGAAGCTGTACACACTAATTTTATCGGAGGGGGGGTTTTTCTAGGGATCCTTAACTTTGTGCGTGTGTGTGTATGTATCTTCAAGTCACCTGTTGACTTATGCTAACCTCGTGAATTTCATAGGGTTTTCTGAGGCAAGGAATACTCAGAGGTGGTTTTGCCAGCTTCTTCCCCTGAAATATAGCTATGTACTGTATGTCTAATGTCATGCGTAATTTGATCCTATCTTCAAATGCTTATGAGACCAAGGTGTCCACTCAGAGCTCTCCAAGGTCCTGTACCTCCATTCTTGTACTGGCTCAGCCACTCTCAGGTGTCTGGTCTACCTATGGGCTTCTGCTTGTGATCAAGACAGGACATCTTGCAAGGCTGTTATAAAGACTGCGAGAAAATATTGCATATACAATGCTTTGCAAGTGCAATACAAATGCTAATCATTGTGCCAGCTCACAAAGCACATAAAGCTGTCAGCTTCCTACTCTGACCCAGCATACAGTCAATTCTCTTAACCAAAGAGGTCTTTTGCAACATCTGAATCTGAACATATGGCAACTTTTTGCTATTCTTCTGTTTTAAATCAGAAGAAAAGCGCTAACAATTATTACATGCGAATATTGATATTAATAACCAGTATTGCAACAGAAACAGTGCTGGAGAGGGGACAACTGAATGCACAACAGATGAGGCAAGCTGTATTAAAAAAAGAAAGGCAATTTTAAGAGTGAGACGCGTTCACTTCCTGTCTCTTGCCTACAGATTGTTATCCTTGGCAGCAAGCAAGCAGCTTAGCGCAATTTGGATTTCACCCAAGTAAAAGAACAGGCAGCCTTTCAGTCAAGTCAATGCATATTATTAATGTTCAACAAAATACTGAATAGCCGTATAAATAAAATTACTCAAAGATCCATCTGAGTGATTTTTTTCCCTTCTGTAAAGGGAAAGTAATTGTTTTTAGGAGTTCACATTCCTCACAGCAAAAATTATATACTTACTTCTCTATTTTAAAAAAGAATATCCTTTCAGTAAAATAGGCTCATAAGAGGTCATATGACACCTGTAGAAGAGTCCCAAATGGGACTCTGGAGGGAATCCAGGACTGGTGAAGGACAATCAGGAATGAAGGACATCCCAGCTTCTCTCTCTCTCTCTCTCCCCCTCTCCCCACCTCCCTCCCTCTCTCTCTCTCTTTGTCACAAGGCCTTGAGCATGAACTCTGAAAATAGCAGCTGGAGGAAGGACCTGCTCAGTTCCTGTGTCAGCCAGAGAAATAATGGGAGTATTCTGTTGCCAGGCAAGAGGCAAGACAGCAGAAGAAGAAAGGCTGAGGAGAAGCGGAGAGCAGTGTGCAAGGCTAAAATATCCTCCAATATCTATTTTCAGAGATCCACAAAATACAGAGTAGAAAAAGAGGGGGATGCATAAATGAATAATGTCCCCATCATGTATCAGACAGTCCAGTCCAGTCAATACAATTCTTGGGAACATTAACTTTTTGGACTACAGCACTCAAAATCCCACATCCACCATGGCCATTGGCACAGGATTCTGGGAGGAGTTGTTCTTTCCAGCTCTGATTCAATGCTGGGGCAGATTTCAGGCAGGAGAGTAAATTTAGAACAGATTCACAAAGTTGACTGCTTTAAAGCAAAAGCAAACATTCTAAATAGAGTTTGCCTTGATCCTGCAGGGACAGCCCATATGCAGAAGCAGCCCATCCAAGGGCTTGATCAATGCATTTCTCCATGTAATTTGGATGGTACAGTCCCTTCTGAACATGCTGTTGCAAATGGGCCAGGGCAGATGTCTTTAAAGCCTATATTCCATGCAAGGGTTCTCCTATGAGTGTGGGAATTTTACAGTAACTCTTTTTCCTCCCTCTATTTTGTTTTCTAAATTTGGTACATGGGCCAGCCGATCCTAGAGACCTCTTAAGCTGCATTTTGTTGCACCAATACCATGCTTAGCACTACCAGCAGAAAAGTAGAAACCACAAGAAGAGCTACAAAAACAAAACTCAGCAACATGAAAAGCTGTGCTATTTTGGCAGTACTTGGGTAGAAAGCATAAATATTCTGAAGATATTTCTGAATGATACATGTGACTGGGCTGAACAGAGCTGGAAGACTTCAGAATTCAAATATCACCATTCTGGAAATCTCAGCCCAATACCACTTGACACCAAACCCTTGTCTTGAAATATGTGGGAAACTCATTCATGTTAGATCTTATTGAGTTTCTCATGATCTAGTCATTTAAAAGGTGACAGAGAATTTGCAGTGGGATAACATGTTGACAAAACAAAGAAGCACTGCTGTGACCCTCATCAGTAGCCTGAACGCTTCTGAGCACCTGAGATTGTAATTTCATTTCTGTTAGTTTCCTGGGTCTCCCAGTGCTATTTCTTTCTTTCTTTGATTTATTGATTTGGTTTGTATCACATCTTTCTCCCAAAGATGGTATACAAGATCAACTTTAAAAGATACAGACTAAAAACACAGAAGTTGTAACACCAATATGTAATTTTTAAAATTATATTAAAATACAATTAAATTAAAAAGCAATTTAAAATCACACCAATAAATGCAAGACAGCACCCACCCCTTAAAGGCCATTTCTCCAGCTAGTAATCAGTTGGCCATAGTCTTCCTGAATACAACAGAAATCAAGCCAGCCAAGTCTTCCTTGGTCCGTGTGTATCTTCAAGTCACTTGTTGACTTATACTGACCACATCCCTTTATAGGTTTTTCTTAAGCCTGGAATACTCTGCAGCAGTTTGCCATTGCCCTCCTCTGAAATACAGCCTACAGCACCTAATATTCCTTGGCAACCAAATAAATAACCAATCAGTCCTGAATCTTCTTAGCTTCCAAGATGAGATGGGATCTGGTGCCTTTGGGGTCTTCAGGCCTTTAGTAGGGCAGTTCCAAAGACTGGCAAGAGTTAAGGTAGGATGTCATGTCTCACATCCTCACCAAGTATGACGTTGAGACTAGTAGGATCAAGAGAAAGTTCTCCTCTGAAGGATGAACTGGATATGGAGACCTCTGCTGGCATAAGGAAACTGCCTTAATTTCTGGCACTTTCCCCACACCAACTGCAAGTTTGCTTGGGATGTGAGAAAAGGCGGGGGAGCAACTTCAGTGGCACAGATCCAACATATTTTGAAAAATGGACCACAAATGTTCTTGAAAAGGGGAGTGTCAGAGTAGGGCTGGGAACATCCAAGTTCAAATCTCCACTCTGCAATGAAACTCAGCTTTGGGACATGTACTATTTCTTAAGCCTAACAGGATGTTCATGATGATAGAATGGAGAACTATATGTACTGTGGGAAATAAATGTAAGGCATTGTATTGGGAGTGGGAGATGTCTATTCTTCTCTTGGAATGCCCTGGGAATGATGCAGGATAATCATGAAGCATCTTCACAGGAGCATTTGCAGATTCACTTCCAAAGCATGGAAGAAATTAGCCAGTGGTGTACACCCAGCCAAGCCACAGCAGTACTATTACAGATTTTTTTAAAAAAAAAAGTGGAAATAAAGAAGTCCTCCAAGCACCTTATAATTAATTCTTTAGGCAATGCTTTACTCACCTAAAAGGAAGTTTTCTCCACCAAAATGATGGCCCTGAGCATCCCCAACCAGCTTGGAAACTTTTTTGGAGTTCTGCTGCTGGTGAATTCTGAGAACTCTAAGTCCAAATCAACGAATTAAAAATTCCCAAGTGTTTAGCTACGGAAGCATACCTTTCACACTTACAGTGAAAAAATTGGATGGCCTCGTGTTTAAGGTAAATAACAGGAATGTAATGAAATCTAATAATAAAAGGATAAGCAAATGCATTTGCAGATAACCAATCCACATTCTTATCAATTAAATATTTATTTACTAAAAAGATGACATAACAGATCAGATGTGAAGATCCTGTTTGATTTCATCATGACTACAGACAATCAATCACAGTCTAAATTCCTTCCTCAGGCTCACACGCTGTGACATTTTAGAATTAACCCAGAAAAAAATACAGTAAGATTATCATAGATAATAATGCAATTGACCAGGAAAACTATGACTCGGAAAACTTTTTAAATTAGAATGAAGCCAGATGGAGAGAACAGAACCATAAATCTAGAACTTTAGAAGACAAGAAATTCAGGAGAATGAAAAATACCATGAGGAGCAAATGTTCTGTTTTCGCAAAAGGAAAGAAATCAGCTCTCATTTTAACAACAGCCTACAGATCAGAGGAACAGCTCCTGACCAAATCAGATAGCATTGGGAAAGCTGCCATTACACACTTCACATAAAGGGAAACGGTGATGGCTGTTGCCATCTGTTAAGGAACTGAATCAGTACATCCAGTAATTAATTATCACTACTGGAAATTCAGCTATCCAGGATATGTTTTTGAAGTGAACAAGTAAAAAAAATGTTACTATTCATCTTTCTTTCTTTCTTTCTTTCTTTCTTTCTTTCTTTCTTTCTTTCTTTCTTGGCAAGTTTATGAAGAACTTTTTTCCCCACTTAGATTTCCCCAAGAGGCTCAAGATATGTTACTTGGACAAGCTGCTTATGGCATGTACACTCCAGATTATGCCCCATTACACTGTCTGTCTGTCTGTCTGTCTGTCTCTCTCCTCTGTCTTCTCAGTCTAGAACTTGGAAATGTTGCCCTTTTTAAAATTACATCTCATTTCACTAAACACCACAGCCAACAACAACCACGGGAACTGTGGGAGCAGTAACCCAAAGCTGCAGCCCTTCTAATCTCTGCACACTTTATCCAGAATGAATCATGCCCTTTTCCTTCAGTAACAAAAAGATCCTTTTCACAGCCATGCACCCTTCCTTACAGAGGATGGTCTTCAAGAGTTGCCAGAAGGAAGTCTTCTATTTGAAAGTGTCCTCTGTTAAAAGGACTTGACTCCAAGTGAAATAGACATGGTTTCCCACCCCTTTCTCTTTAGACTGAAGGACTGAGGATCCTTTGCCATTTGTCAACTAATCTGCTTCCATCTGGGGCCACTTTTCTTGTTTCTAGCTGCCTAGATGTGTAACTTGAGAAGGTCATTAAAACTAGATAGAGTTAACATCAACATTCAACTTAAGCATTCTTAAGTCTTGGAACTGCAAGATATTTATATGGGATCTGAGCACACTCTTTGGTAAGCTTTTAGGCTACTTAATAAATACAATCATATCTATACGTTGTTGTTGTGTGCCTTCAAGGCAAACCTATCAAGAGGTTTTCTTGGCAAGATTTGTTCAGAAGGGGGGTTGCCATAACTTTCCTCTGAGGCTGAGAGAGTATGACTTGCCCAAGGTCACTCAATGTGTTTCCGTGGCCAAGCAGGGATTCAAACCCTGGTCTCCAGAGTCACAGCCCAATGCTGAAACCACTACATCACACTGGCTTTCCGTATTCATTCTCTCTCTCTCTCTCTCTCTCTCTCTCACACACACACACACACACACACACACATACACACAGAGTAAGATATATTACAGTTAGGGAGAAACACACACGTGGCAATGTCTGGGCACTTGGCTTGTATTACAGTCCATTGCATGGCATATAGGAAAGCACATATTTTATAGCATCAACAAGTTCTTCATACTTTCCATAGAATCTGTTAAAGGATTAATTATGCTACATCACATTACATTACAGGGAAAGTCAACAGTTATACTTTCATCTTAAACCATTTAGCTTTAGCTATTCTGTCATGATAGAAACTTTATTTCTCTAACATAGCCTTTATCTCTCTAACATAGACTAAACTAGCAATAGTTATCAGCATGTCCTTAGCAGTTATCATGTAGGAACCATATTATCGGCTGGGAGACTGCAAGACAGCCATCACTTCATATCCTGGAAACTGGTAGGACCAGTCTAATTGCTATCTCCTCTTCACTCCTTTTATTCTCTCCCTAGCCTCTGCCCAGCCTATTAGCTGTTCTGTCTGGTCCAATGAGATAAAACGTCCCTAGTGAACCCCATTTGTATCAGCAATGCTCTCTTCCAATCAGATTGTTGAACATAATATAAACAGATTGTGCATTGTTAAATTTTGACTTTTGGCTGTCATGGAACCTGATCGCATCAGCTAGCCAATTGCGTTAGCCATCACACCATCTGTCATGCATTTGTTCTTGGTCATGTTTGCAGGACTCTCTTATCTTGTTTACACTTAACTGATACACTGGCCATATTTAGTTGCTGGGACACGATGTCATGAGCGAGGCTGACCTCGCTTCCGATTCAGACTTGGACTCCAAGCCCCGGTTGAGTCCCGGGGAGGGGCCTCCTGGAGGGGGGTCTGCTTCAGAGTCTAGGGAGGAGCCTGCCTTCGACTCCCCAGCTGTCCCTGGCACGGAGCCCGGGCCAGCACCTGCAGCAGATGTTTGCGCTCCAGAGGCAGAGGCCAGGGTTTCTGACTCCAGTCCAGAGTTTGCAGCAGACCCCCCCCCCACGTTCCTCCAGAGGCGACTGGAGAAGGGGACGGTCCAGAGGTCTCAGCGACTGTGGGAGAAGCGCTTGATGATGCGGCTCTGAACTCTTGAGAGGCTCCAGCTGTGAGCGGGGCCAACGGACAGTTGACCGGCCTCAGCTGGGCTGAAAACTGAGTACTTAAGTCAGACGCTGTTGGGGGTGGGCACAGGGCAACAACCGTCTACCAACTGCAAATCTGCGTCCCATGTTGTGAGCTCTCTGCCCCAGTTGGACCTTGCTGCCTGAGTCTGCTGCTCCTGGGACTTTGTCGCTTGTGTATACTTTCTTTTGGTGATGTAACTGCTTTGCTTTATTTACAACTGAAGCCATAAAACTCAGCTCCTGCCTCTGTGTCTGCTTAGCCGCTGGCTGGACATTGACACACACATGCACATTTTAATATATCTAGCTTTCTGCAATATATCTTAAACCTTTTAATATATTAAACCTTTTGATTTTTTAATTGTTTTAAAAAATGTATTGTCAGGTTTTAACTGATTTCTTTTGTGAGACACCTTAGGTCTCACACCAGAAAAAATGCAGTATATAAAATGAATGAATGAATGAATGAATGAATGAATGAATGAATGAATGAATGAGTCTTGCATTTCATACTCTATAAAAGGGCTTTCCAAATGATGTGCCACGACGCATTAGTGTGTCACCTGAAGTGTGTAGGTGTGTTGTCTACAATCTTGAAAATGTATGCTTTATTTATAAATCATATATTTTTAAAAATATATGAAAAGTTTTCATGAGATATGTTGTGTCCCCATACATTTTGTTATTACAATTTATGTATGTGTCTGTATCTCTTATAAGGGGTTAGTTTAACCTCCAGTTTGCTAGTAACATTGAAATTACTGTGTCATGAAATGATGTATGTCTAAAAAGTGTGTCAACAACATGAAAAGTTTAGAAAGCTCTGCTCTATAGGTAATATCCTATATGTTATTTCCATCCCTAAGGTTGGCAAACAAAAATAAACCTGGCTTGTAACACAGTACTTTTTAAAGAAAAGAACAATATGGAAAGGTAAGAGAGGCCTTGAAATTAAACATTAGAAGAAAATAATAAATTCCAGTATCATCACCAGCATTACCTCCTCCTACCTCTTCTCTGTTTTCCTTGAGCATGGTCTTTGCTCTATGTTCCGTACAAAGCCAAGCTCACTTCTGGTGCTGTTTAAGGTTGCAAGGCAGCAAGTGAGTCGTACTTTAGCTTATCACTTAATAAACTGGCCTCTATCAACAGGCCTTCCTATTAGCTGACAAGAAAGCTGTATCTGTGATTGCTAATGCCCATAGCCATGGAATCACATTACTGTTGTTTTGTAAAAGCTAACCTGAAGACAGAAACCCCATCCAGCTCACATTAAATATTAAAAATATATGTATATATGTGAGCAATAGTGCCAGGATAGAAATTCGGAAGTTATTGCAGTGCATTACTTTTAGAGAACATCCACACTCATGTGCACATGTTGAACTACACTGGACATCTGTCTGCGATTTCTGATCAAGTATGTGATGTACACATTGATGTTTCAGCCAAATCAGGGTTAGTGTTAATGTTGCAGTTATTAGTTTACAGAATCCCAGAACTGTAGAACTTGAACATCATCTTAGAAAAACCCCTGGATCTCACTTGTCAATTTGTCAATGACACTCAGAGAAGAGTCTCTAGGTGGAAATATATGGGAGGAAGCAAACTTTCAGATAATCTGGCCCAAAGCCATTTAGGACTTTTAACATTAATGCCAGCAGTTCAGATTGGCCCTGGACAAAAACCTGAAGCCAGTGGAATGGAATATATTGCACACTAAGGGAAAATATTACAAAGCAATACTGTAGTACAATATTTTTTCAAACACACATGCTATTTATTTCAAGACATTTATATCACTCTCCATGAATCTGATTATAGGGCAGTTTTCAAAGTTTTAAAAAATGAAATACATGTACATAAAATCATAGATAGAAGATGAGACCAGCAAATAAAAGGAAGTCAACACTTACTGTACGTTAACTTTCATATACCAGGACTGAACAGTTTCATCTCTCTGAATGATGGTTTGCTGCCAGATCTACAGAGAACTAGGCCTGCAATGGAAGCATTTTGTGGCATTGTCATCTGAAGAGCTGTAAACAAGATCCCCAAGTGTCAGCCACATGGCATATAAAGGGTTTGGTGAGGGGTTACAGGCAAAAAAAAAATGACTGGAACCAAATTGTGCCTCCAGTTCTACTGTGTTTTGTCCTTGTAGTCTCTTTTTGTACCAATCAATATAATTTACTGGTCCTAAAAAATTCTGTCCCATGCCATTTGCAGTGAACCATAAGGCCAAGAAGAAATATTATTGTAGTTATCAGTAGATTTGATGAACACTGAAATTTTCACTGGTTTCTGGAAATAAAAGATGCGTACATTAAATACTAATGCTAACGAACTACAATGCTAACCCTACTGCTAGCCCTCAGTAACTTGGAATTCCACTGGGTCAGAAAATGCCCTTCAACTCATTCAGTGTAAGTATTTTTTTTCTTTTTTAGCCTAGTGCCTGAGGGTTAAGGTACCTTAAAAGCTTAGTGTAGAAACAATTCTTCCCAAAATCTAAAAGAAACACTGACACCAGACAAACAGTTTAGTCATCTTGGCTTCTAGGGAGAGTTCAGGCTTGATTTGCTCTGGTACCCATTTGTTTATTTGTTTTTGGCAATCCAGGGTATCCTCAGAACTCTTCTCCAGTCCCACATTTCAAATGAGTTCATTCTTTTCCTATCACCTTTGTTCATTTTCAGCTTTAGGCACTCCTTCAAAAGTACTTTTGAAACATTGTATGACATGTGAATCTGCTTTCTAAATAAGAAAGTTCACAAAGTCTACTGAACTAGCACAAGACATTGGCATGAGCTCTCTGAATCTCAGTCTATGTCTTGCATTTCTTAATAGGTTTTCGTGCTGCACAATAATTCCCTTTTTAGATTCACTTAACAGCCTGACTATCTTAACACTTTCCACTTAAATCCGATGAACTTTCATTTCCCTTTCAACTTTTGTTGCTGTTATTTTCATCTTTTCTTCCTCCACCTCCTTTCCTCTGTCTCTTTTTTCTCCAATTTCAGTCTTTTTTTTTCTTTTGTAACAAGTGGTTCATTCTCCTTCTTTCATTTTTAACCTTCTAGGTTCTATTCCAGTCTAGCAGGATAACATTACAAACATCCCTACTGGATTTAATTTTTCATGACTGACATTTGTAAAGGCAGGAAGATCAACAGATTAGATTAGGCAAAGGTTAGAGCCAATGAGCCTTTTAAAATGCCTCCTTCTGACATCCCTGTGAACCTGTTACTCGACTTCTCTTGTAATAGAGAGCTGGAAATTTATCTTGGTTTACCCACAGAAAAGAAGATGAGGAGGACAGATCTTAATTGTGAATGATGATGCTTGGCCAAGAGCATCGCAATAATGATGATAACTTTGATGTTGTATCTGTTATTTGAGATGTTTAAGCTGAAATGTTGCAAGTAGTAAGGACAAAATATTATTTACATCAAGAAGGTACTATGAAGTTGTCTTTAGTTCATTATCAAACTATTACTGGGAACAATGCCAAGTTCAAAATAGAATCAATGGAACTTGCAATCAAACTTAAGAAATTTTGAAGACTCTCATGGATAATCTTAGAGGAGTTTGAAAGAGGTAAAGACTCAAATGTTTTGTTCTTGCCCTTCTTAATTTAAGTTTCATCAGTGTTGGCACATATTGGTCATCCAATCAGATTAGTTTTAAACAATGTATATATTTTCTTTCCAGCCATATTTAATTCCCCTACTATGACTGTAACATACACATTGCAGTTCTCAAGTCCTCCATCAAGGTTTCTCCCCTTTAAAAACAATGGCTTGGCTCCAATAGTTCAAGAAGAAAATGCATTAGTGCTGTTTTCTAATGTCTTTTGCAAGAGCAAGTGAAGGATTTCTCACCATACAGCACTTCAGTGTAAAACAAGCTGCACCATTAGAGGATGAGACTTCATAAGGAACACATAGGCATGTGTGGTAAATAAACAGTGGAGGGTCACAAAGACATCTTAAGAATGAGCTTTCAAACCCTTAAAAAAAGGGTGGTACCAACAAAGAAATGCTTCTAGATTTGGAACTGCTCCTTTTCACAAGCAACAAGGGTGCTGAAATTACAGGGGAAAATAGTTCCCTATTTTTTAAAAAATTGAGATCGTTAAGCTACTGTTTTTAGAAAGTTGTGTGATTAAAAAAAATAGATAGAGTCTGGGTGGGGCTTGCAGATTTGAAACCCCCTGTCCTGTCCCCCATTAATTTGAGGACTGTGCAGCATCCATCCATTAAGTCAAAAACATAATTAAAATGCAAGAGACTTTCCACTACCAGAAGAACACTTCACTAAACTTCAATTTTCATACTTCATTACTTCACATATATAACAAAGAGGTGGTCGGATAAATAGAAATTAAGTCTCAATGAAGAAAAAGAATGATTTGATGTTGAAAGCATCTTATCCTCACTGATTCTCAATCAAACCTACCTTTTGCATTGCATACATTTACACGAACTTAACTATCTCTTTCTAACTTGCTCATCCAGTCCTTAATTTGGAGAGATGAATCTGCTTTAGAACAACAACTTAAAAGGGGAAAGTTTCTGCAATGGGAAGCTAAATTTTTTTAGGTGAGCAATCCTCTACTGGCTAGAATCTACAGTTTTATTAGTATTTTAACAGAATAACATGTTTTTATTTTGATGTTCTCAATTTTAACAGAATAACACATTTTTATTTTGATGTTTTCTGTTTTGTAATGGCTATTGCTATATAAACTATTCCTGGAATTGTACATATATGACTTAGTTACTACCTTAGTTGCATAGCTGAGGTCTCCCAGTCCAACTGCCCAGTTCCGATTCACCAGGAGGCAGCCACTGTGAACAATGGTGTCTGTTCTCCTGTTGATCACAAAACAGCAGAATGAGTTTCCAGGCCCATCCCATGAGCAATCTCTGATGGCAACAGTTAAAAGCAGGATCCTGTCACAGTTCCTCCTGACACTCGAGATCATATGCAGGAGGGAGGAAGAAACATCAGCCTGCTGCCTCCTGATCCAAAGGAGAAAAGATAGACATAGTTTATGATCCCTACATATTCCCTACACTATTGAATACATAGAGATTATCAATCAATTCTGAATGCATAACCTAGGACACATGTTCATAACTGAAATCATGAATTCCAGCCTGTATTTCTTATATAACCTCTTCTTGGGCCCAAATCTTATTCAACATGAATGACTCATGTTCAGACTCTGTCAAAAATAGATAGATAGATAGATAGATAGATAGATAGATAGATAGATAGATAGATCCCACCATCCATCCATCCATCCATCCACAGATGCAATGATCTAATCAGGGACATTGCAACATATTTTGGACTTCCACTTGTACAGTCAAGGCCCACAAATGACTGACTTCAAGGGATGACAGTCAAGCAACTCAGTTAGTAGAAATGCACAAAGTCCAGAGACATGTAGAAGTGTAGCTGAATAGAGGATTGTGGCATGGTGGACTGGCAGGGATTTTTCCTCCAGGTTTTGATCAAATAGAGACAGATAAGTCTCTATTTGATCAATAACCTATCCTAACAAGAAGGTAGGTTATTGATCAAATAACCTAACAATAACCCTAACAATAACCTTTGCCTCATGTGGAGGCTTACGTCACTCTTAGAACACTCTAGGTCTATTGGAAACCAGTGTTTTCTCTGAGTGTGAATCCACTGGATATATCTCATCTGCAGTCTTGGATCTTCTCTCCTGGAAAAGGGAGTGGCTTTCTTTTTTGAGGCTGCCTAGACATGACTTTGTTAGTGTTTGTCTGTTCACATGGGTGACTCACTCCATGAATATTAATAGATGGGACAGAAGCCAAATCAAAGACAGTCTCATTAAAGTCTCTGAGTTTGCAGGGTGCTTACAAAATCAACATGCTGTGCAATGTTAATATTTGACCGGGAAAAAAAGGCTACCTCCCTTATCCAGTCTCTGGCTCTCAGCCACATAAAACACAGGACAGATGTTATGCTTTAGTGGGGTCAGGGTTATCAAGAGGGTGTGATTAATAGCCTATCACTTTACTTTTTGACACGTCATGTTTTGTTTATTGCCAAGGAAACGTAAAAATCATTGATAGTTCTGTCTCTGTGTGGAAAATATGCAATGGAATAGACAGTACGGAGGCATTGTTCATCCTGCACTCTTCCTTGCCATATCGCAGATTGGGCTGAAACTCTTTTTTGATCTGAGTGCTACTGATAGAGCAATGTCAAAGGTCAGAGGTTAATGCCTCCCCATAAAAACAACAACTGTGAATGGAAACAAGGTGTTCTCTACTGTATAATGATTTCCCAACATATGATCAAGGCAAAAATGCTAGAGATCAGAAACCACTGACTTTTAGAAAGGCATCAAAGTAATTTGTTATCCTTTGATGTAGGAAGTTATTTATAACATACAGTACTTGCTGATTGTACGATATGGCTCATAGCAGATGTGGATGATCAGAGTTAAAATAACATTGTACAGTGGGAAATCTGAAGTTTTGAAATGAATGATGTAATTGGCCCTATTTTACTTTTTAAATTTGGCATTGTGGGAAGGCATTGTCCTTTCTGTTTCCTACATTACAATTTTCTTTCACAGAAACCAGCTCCATCTTCTATATGTTCTTCAATGAGAGAGAGAGTTTTATATGAGTATCCTCACTGAAGATATAAAGAAGATCTTACACAGAATTTCTCCCTCAACACCACAGCAGCAAAAAGGTTCGCCCAGCTTGCACTAATGTCTGTTGGGAAGAGGGAATGTTGCTAAAGGAAATTATGCCATCCTGCAGTTTTTCCAGAGGCCAGAATCCTGGAAGCCAAGGTAGGGGAAAGGTTCCAGTACTTGGGCCCATCACGTGATTTGGGAAAAAGATTTAGGGCAAAGATCTTATAAGGTCTCACTACACTGCCCAACTTCTTTCTTATCCATCAGCAGTGTAACTGTAATTGTAATTATTAAAGGCTGAGGCAAGTTTCCTACCAACGTTGAAGCTCACCTCTCGCTTGCCACCACAGTGACCTGTATGGATACCATTGCCCCAAATGATCTGGCTCCTTGCTTATTATATCAAATCTCTTCACTGCCCACCTCTAAGGTCATAACCACCAAGCTAGCCATCTATCTTCATCTTACTCAGTTATATCTGGGCAGGTTTTCCTCACCAGAGAGGCTCACTTTGGGTATGGACTCAGTCTCCAAGGCAAGCAGAAGATGCTTCCATTCATAGAAAGGGGTTTTCCCCTTTTCTGCCAGTTTTCCTCTCCAGCTGAAGGTATGTTCTGTTCATTCCAAGGTACTTTTCAGGTGGCTCAAGGAGATGTAGTGGGAGGGAGGAGATGGAAAAGCATCATTATATGATAAGGATTTAAAAACACAATAAAACACACTGATCATGTCCTCAGTGGCATAGCTACAGCTTTTGCCACCCAGGAGTGGTCCCTGAGTTTGTCACCCTGGGGCGGTCCCTGAGTTTGCTGCCCAGGAGTGGTCCCTGAGTTTGCCACCCGGGGGTGGTCCCTGAGTTTGCTGCCCCTCTCAGGAAGGGAGGACCTATCCAGCATACCACATAAAAACTGCTCAATTGGCATTGGGTGATTGGGCTCTGGGCATTTGCACTCAGAGGGGGTGCTCTGCATGTGCTCGGAGAGAGACATGCCAGCATTCCTGCGGCAGCGAACACCCTCTGTCTCTGTCTGTCTGTCTCTCTCTCTCCCTCCTCTCTCCCTCCTCAAAGGATCAGCTGGGCTGGGCTCATCCCCAGTCTCAGAGGTGGGAGGGGAAGGCAGGCACCTCTCCCCACCTCCTCGGGGCCCCTCCTCTCCTCTCTTCTCCTCTCCTCTCCTCCTTTTCTCTCTCCCTTCTTCTCTGCCCAACTCAGAGGTCTGCCGGAGTCAGCGCTGCTGCTTTGGCTAGAAACATGTATGACTCCAAATTGGGAGGGAGAGAGGCAGGGGAGGAGGGGAGGGAAAAGACAGCCCCCTTTCCCGGGATGGCATACCCCTTCAGCAGACCTCTCCGGGAGGCTCCAGTGCCCATCTAGTTGCTGGAAATCTGCCAGCATGTGGAGGGTGGCCCAGCGCTGCCCCCAAAAACATGCTGCCTGCCCCTCCCCTTTGTATGCCACTGCATGTCCTCTTCAGCTTGAGATCAGTATTCTTAATCACATTGTAAACAGAAGTATCTTACATTTGCATAGGTGGTTCTCTGATTCTACCCATAGTGAAAGTCTCCAGGTCAAGATGTGTGGCCAGATGTAAGTAGGAAGAGGAGAGAGGTTATGAACAGTACTGTCTGAATCCACTCTGATTCTTAGTAAGAACAAAACCTCCACTCGTCCCCTTTTGTTGGTAATCATTCTTGAGGTCAGTAGGGCTATACTTATATTGAACTCACATGTTCTTATTGGATGTAGAACTTAGACCTTCTAAGAAACATGCCAGTCTTCTCAGAAGCCAAGTGAATGGCAGCCAATAGCTAGCACACATGGAGCTGCAACGGATACACTTCTCACCTATGTGGAGATTAGTGGAATTTCTCTCACATTGTGATCTGGTGCTTAAAAAATTAAATGCAGGCAGCTAACATGCCTTTTACTCAAGTAAGAATGTAGTGGGCAGATTAATAAGAGTTCTGGGTATCATACTGGAAACATTTATGTTAGTGGTGGGATTCAAAAGAAAGTCTAGACAGAAAATTATAATTAAGCTGTGTTTAAAACTGAAAAAAAAAGATTTGTGGAAGACTGGATGGTGATAGAGAACTATTTAGCAAGTGGCAACTTGCAGTACCATCTATGTAGCCACTTGGACTATTTCCAGACTGAGCAGATAGAAGCCGTTGTGTAGCTATTCCATCTTTTCCAGATCATTAAGCAGTCAGTTTCTAATCACTTAGAAAGCAATGCGGTAATCACGAGAAGTCAACATGGATTTCTCAAAAATAAGTCACGCCAGACTAATCTTATCTCTTTTTATGATAGAGTTACTAGCTTGATAGATGAAGGGAATGCTGTGGATGTAGCATTTCTCGATTTCAGTAAGGCCTTTGACAAAGTTCCACATCACATTCTTGCAAAGAAGCTAGTAAAATGCGGGCTGGACAGGGCTACTGTCAGGTGGATCTGCAATTGGTTGACCGACCGAACCCAAAGGGTGCTCACCAATGGCTGCTTTTCCTCCTGGAGAGAAGTGACTAGCGGGGTGCCACAGGGTTCTGTCCTGGGCCCAGTGCTGTTCAATATCTTCATCAATGACTTGGATGAAGGAATAGAGGGCATGCTCATCAAATTTGCAGATGACGCCAAGTTGGGAGGGGTTGCTAATACGCCAGAGGACAGGATCAAAATTCAAAATGACCTGGACAGATTGGAAAGCTGGGCCAAGGCTAACAAAATGAAATTCAACAGAGAGAAGTGTAAGGTCCTACACTTAGGTAGAAAAAATGGAATACAGAAATATAGGATGGGGGACACGTGGCTGGATGGCAGTACGTGTGAAAGGGATCTAGGAGTCTTAATAGACCACAAACTGAACATGAGTCAGCAGTGTGATGCGGCAGCCAAGAAAGCCAATGCAATTCTCGGCTGCATCAATAGGAGTATGGTGTCTAGATCGAGGGAGGTACTGGTACCACTCTACTCTGCTTTGGTTAGACCTCATCTTGAATACTGTGTCCAGTTCTGGGCACCCCAATTCAAGAAGGACATGGTAAGGCTGGAGCACGTCCAGAGGAGGGCGACCAAAATGGTGAGAGGCCTGGAAGCCATGCCCTATGAGGATAGACTTAGAGAGCTGAGTATGTTTAGTCTGCAGAAGAGAAGGTTAAGAGGGGACATGATAGCCATGTTTAAATATTTGAAGGGATACCATGTAGAGGAGGGAGAGGGCTTGTTTTCTGCTGCTCCAGAGACCAGAACAAGGAGCAATGGATTCAAGCTGCAGGAAAGGAGATTCCATCTGAACCTCAGGAAGAACTTCCTTACGGTCAGGGCTGTCCAGCAGTGGAATATGCTGCCTCAGAGTGTGATGGAGTCTCCTTCCTTGGAGGTTTTTAAGCAGAGGCTGGATGGCCATCTGTCGGGAGTGCTTTGAGGGTGTTCCTACATGGCAGGGGGTTGGACTGGATGGCCCGTGTGGTCTCTTCCAACTCTACATTTCTATGATTCTATGATCCTCATAAATAGATTTTCCATGCTAAGAAAAAACGCAGAAATAGTCCTGGAAAAACAAAAGAGGGTTACTGATAGTGGATGATGATGTCTTAAGCAAATATAACAGGACAGTAACTCAACGAACACCTCATTTATAATTATTTTTAGTATGTTATTTTTATATTTTTAAAAAATGCCAGGTGTCAAGGAGATTTAAGCAGAAATCTGGAAATGCAAAAGACAGTCCCCCCCCCCCCCAAAAAACACCTCTTCAGCAACCTGTTCTATAATCTTCTTTTGGTCCCACTCTGGGGACAAAGCAGCATACAAATGCAATACATACATACTTACACAAATATGTGAAGATATTATCGTCTACTGCAGGGTTGGGAAAGATTTGAGTGTCTGGATATTTTGGAATGCTACTCCCAGAAGCCCCAGCTAGCATGGCCAATTGTAAGGAATTATTGGAACTGTTGTTCAAAATATTTGGAAGGGTAAAAGTTCCAAACTCTGGTCTATTGACTTACCAAATGACTATATACATACCATGGTAAATTTAGCACTTGAAAAATGGACAACTGTAGCCATCCTGTGCTTATTAAACCATAAATACAGCTGCATTTTGGGCTATAACTTCTAATCATTGATTGATTTGACTGTATCTGATTTCTATCCCACCTTTCTCCCTAAATGGAACTCAAAGCAGCTTACCATATAAGTTAAAAACAAAATAGATAAACATAGTATAAAAGTTCAAAAAGCAACTGGTCCCGTTAAGACACTTCTTGTAAAGACATTAATTTGTAAAAAATACTTTTAAGAACAATAAACCACATGTAACATATTAAAAACAGCACACCTATTACATGTCCTGTAATCGCAGTCAGCAAAGGCTAAAGGCATGTTTAAATAGAAAGGTCTTTGCCTGCTGGCAAAAAGACAGCAGAGAAGGAGCCAAGTGAGCCTCCCATAGGAGGGAGTGCCATAACTTGGGAGCTGCCACCAGGAAGGTTCTGCCCATATCCTCATCAGACAGGTCTAGGAGGGTGGTGGGAGGGACAGAAAGCCCTCCCCTGAAGACATAAGACTCAGGTGGGCTCATATTGGAAAATACAAGCTTTCAGACATTCTGAACATATGCCATATAGGCCTTAAGATCATAACCAAGACTTTGAGTTGTGCTTGGACATGGACCTGCAGCCAGTGAAGCTGTTTCAGCATGGGAGTTATGTTCACTACAACCAGGCCCTGTCAGCAGTATAAGTGCAGTATTTTGGATCTGCTGAAGCTTCCAAATAATTTCCAAAGGCAGCCTCATGCAATGTGTGTTACAGGATGCAATCAAGGCAGATGTTATCCTGGCCAGATCTAACATGATCAGGCACAGCTGGCACACCTTAACTGTGCAAATGCACTCCTGGCCACCACTGAAACCTGGACCTCCAAGTTTTCCACAATCAGCATTCTAGTCTCCATGTGACTTATTTCATTGCTGCCAAGTCCCTAAGCCAAGGGGCTTGCTTACCTCCATTCCGTGGGAGGGAACTCTTAGGGGCAATTATGTCAAATGTGCTTGTCATTTCTACAATCTAGAGATCAAGCAGAGCTTTGAAAGGGTCACCTGCCATAAAAATAAGACACTCCCCAAGAGCCTTCAGAAATCAAAGCTTCCATCTTAATCAGCCTTTTACTCCTGCAGAGGTTCCAAGTTCCAGTGAGTCTAAACCATACCAGGTAGTGATCTGTCCACGACAATGGAACTAGCAAAATTCCTCAGACCACCATTATCCCATCCAGTACAGAAACTAGGTCCTGAATGTGTCCTGCAGCATGTGTGGCACCAAATACTACTTGGGACAGACTCAGGATTGCCATAGAGAACATGAAATCCTGAGCCACTCCCAATGGCGTCGCCTCAGCATGAATAGTGAAGTCTCCCAATACAGCAAATGGGAAGATTCCAATAAAATCACCAAGACCAACTCAGCCAGTTCAGCGTAATCATTAATCTAGTAATAGTGCAATTTTTACTTCTGCACACACAGAAGTAAGTCTCAGAGTGTTCAATTGAGGTTAGTTAACTGGCTATAAGATTGTGGCCTTGAAAACACTGAAGTGAGTAAGATTAAAGTAATTAATGATGAAACCTATTTTTCCCATAGCATTAGGTATGGAAGAGAAATTCCCCTTCATTTTTACTCAGGAGGGAATATGACTTCTCAAGCACACGGGATCCTCAGCTAAAGAAGTGTGTAATCTTCAATGAGAAAAAGCCAGTCTAAACAGGTAAACAGAGTGGCAAATTAAGTCTATCAATGAGGAGAAGGTATATCTAACCCCTATGTGTAATGTATTAATCATCAGCTGAAGTTAGAACAAAGGGACATAATTTTAAAATTATTAATAAAAGGAATAATTGCCACATCATCTGGGATAAGATACCACTGTACTTACATGCAAGGAACCAGGCAGGACTGGATCTTGTTTAAACATCATGAAGGGTTCGGACTAGATGCTATTAAAAGTCCTTCTGAGCTCAACTGCAGGTATATACTACACAGATCTTATAAAGGCAGGTGCTAACACAGAGAGACACTGAGAAGAGAAAAATCTACTCATAAAAGGATTAGCTGAAACCTGAATTGATATAAGTTGCCTCAACTAGGAATTCATCTGACCTGTCATGCCAAGAGAAAATAAAATTGATACATCATGCACAGGTGAGCATCTGGCCAGTTATCACACACCACCTCTGTCAACACACTATTCACATGAGAGCTGGGCTAAATTCACAGCTGATGTAGATATAATCTGAATTTTAAGAAGGAGTGCAATTACCCAGATGCACATACCTGGAATTGTTCTTACACTGCCCTTTTCCTCATCAAATGTAGATTTCATCCTTGAGGAAAGGAAAGAGGTAGTGATGGATAAACTCAGCAAGTAGCTACCAGCAAAAGGATTTCAAGTTGCTGAAAGAACTTGCTGGCAGCAGGAGGAGGGGATGCTTATGTCATAATTGCAAAGTGTGCAAACTTCTTTGTATAATTAACCCTCAGAGCAAATGCCTTATGAGGGCTGCCAATTTTAAACACAAATATTAGAGCTGGAGGCAGATGAGGACAGTAGAGGGCAAGCTATAGCAATCACATTTGCAGACCAAGTTTGAAACACCCAGAGCCATAAAGTCTGTCCTGACAATGGATCTGCTTCAGGATTAGGTGCTTTAAACTGGAAAAAAATTCCAAAGTTTAAACCTCTCATGCCCATCCATGCTTGTCCCTATCCACATTGGGTCTGTATATTGCTACTCTGGAGTAAAAAAGAAAAGGAGACGTGGGGCCTTATCACACCATACCTCAATATTGCGTTGTTACATTTCAATCCCAGCATTGCCATTTCCATGATGATATTGGGTTATGAACACTCTCTACCACACCCTTTCGACTTAAGCAGATGAGTAGCGTTATTGTCACCAGTGTTCCCACCTCATTACATCATCATCAGTGAGTCCTTTTCTCTGGCCATTTCCGCACTAGACTGTTATAGCGCTATTATTCCACTTTCAACATCCTATGGAATCCTGGGGTTTGGCCCCTCCCGAAACTGGGGTTTGGCCCCTCCCAAAACCAGATGGCCCATCCCGAAACTGCAAACCCCAGGATTCCATAGGATGTTGAAAGTGGAATAATAGCGCTATAACAGTCTAGTGCGGAAATGGCCTCTGTCTTTTCCTTGCTCCACCACTCATGATTGGTTGGGGTTTTGTGTGTGTTTTTAAAGCCGTACCAGCACAGCAATGTTGTAACATCGTGACATGCTGGTACACTATTGCGTTTTTGTGCTATAATGCTTAAAAATGTATTTAAAAAGTTAAAAAAAATTAACTCAAAGGAGAAATTTAAAATAAACATGGAGAGGCAATAGATTTTGAACTTACCATGCCATGGGGTGGCTGAGGGAGGGAAAATCTGGGAACGTCCACAGCATGCCCGCTCCTGGATCGGCTCTGGAAGGAAGCACTACCAAGCGGTATTGAGAAACTGCGCTACCACAGGTAATTGGATTGTTGCGGGAAAGGAAGTCATTAACAGATTATTTTCAGCATTGGAAAAAGGCAGATTTCAAATGGATTGCAACATTATAGCTGCTGATTAGCAAAGACATTGTGAGGTAGCAAAGATCCTGAATCAGCAATAGAGCATTGCTATGGTGGTATGACAACTTCAAGAAGAGAAAAAAAGAGGACCCAAATAATTATCGCCCAGTCAGCCTGATGTCAGTACCCGGAAAGATCCTGGAGCAGATCATTAAGCAGTCAGTTTCTAATCACTTAGAAAGCAATGCGGTAATCACGAGAAGTCAACATGGATTTCTCAAAAATAAGTCATGCCAGACTCATCTTATTTCTTTTTATGATAGAGTTACTAGCTTGATAGATGAAGGGAATGCTGTGGATGTAGCATATCTCGATTTCAGTAAGGCCTTTGACAAAGTTCCCCATGACAGTCTTGCAAAGAAGCTAGTAAAATGTGGGCTGGACAGGGCTACTGTCAGGTGGATCTGTAACTGGTTGACTGACCGTTCCCAAAGGGTGCTCACCAATGGCTGCTTTTCCTCCTGGAGAGAAGTGACTAGCGGGGTGCCACAGGGTTCTGTCCTGGGCCCAGTGCTGTTCAATATCTTTATCAACGACTTGGATGAAGGAATAGAGGGCATGCTCATCAAATTTGCAGATGACACCAAGTTGGGAGGGGTTGCTAATACGCCAGAGGACAGGATCAAAATTCAAAATGACCTGGACAGATTGGAGAGCTGGGCCAAAGCTAACAAAATGAAATTCAACAGAGAGAAGTGTAAGGTCCTACATTTAGGTAGAAAAAATGGAATACAGAAATATAGGATGGGGGACACGTGGCTGGATGGCAGTACGTGTGAAAGGGATCTAGGAGTCTTAATAGACCACAAGCTGAACATGAGTCAGCAGTGTGATGCGGCAGCCAAGAAAGCTAATGCAATTCTCGGCTGCATGAATAGGAGTATGGTGTCTAGATCGAGGGAGGTACTGGTACCACTCTACTCTGCTTTGGTTAGACCTCATCTTGAATACTGTGTCCAGTTCTGGGCACCTCAATTCAAGAAGGACATGGTCAGGCTGGAGCACGTCCAGAGGAGGGCAACCAAAATGGTGAGAGGCCTGGAAGCCATGCCCTATGAGGATAGACTTAGAGAGCTGGGTATGTTTAGTCTGCAGAAGAGAAGGTTAAGAGGGGACATGATAGCCATGTTTAAATATTTGAAGGGATGCCATGTAGAGGAAGGAGAGGGCTTGTTTTCTGCTGCTCCAGAGACCAGGACAAGGAGCAATGGATTCAAGCTGCAGGAAAGGAGATTCCACCTGAACCTCAGGAAGAACTTCCTGACAGTCAGAGCTGTCTGGCAGTGGAATATGCTGCCTCGGAGTGTGGTGGAGTCTCCTTCCTTGGAGGTTTTTAAGCAGAGGCTGGATGGCCATCTGTTGGGAGTGCTTTGAGGATATTCCTGCATGGTAGGGGGTAGGACTGGATGGCCCGTGTGGTCTCTTCCAACTCTACATTTCTATGATTCTATGTGGTAAGGCCCTTGGTTTCATGCCATCCATTTAACAGAGGATGTAGCTCAGCTCTACATTTTAATATGGAAATTTCTGCAGAGGCTAGGCAACATGAAACAATACCCTGGTAGCTGTGGAGATACTAGGACATTGGTCTATCACTTTTCTTTTCTTTTTTTGTCAACTTAACATAATTAGAGTTAATCCAGCAGACAATTTAGTCAGACAAGATTTCAGCATCAAGTGTTTAGCATTTCAGTGGGCTTTACATGATATAAAAGACTATATGTTTGGCTGTGTAAAGCTTCCTTGATAAATAGGATCACTAGAGGGAAATAATAATCTTCTCAGAATTATTCTGCCATAAAAACTGACAATTCAGTATTTTGAACACTGTAGTATATAAAAACGTTTTGAATTTTAAATTAGATCTCTTGCAATGATTGTTTTTGTTGTGGCTTCAGTTTGTTTTAATGAATTGATATTTTACCCTATATGTTTTATGGATGGCAGGTTGCATGGCACATTATTTTTTTAAATAGAAAAGCACCTAACACATTTTATAGAGCTATAATATTTCAAGTGGTAGGAAATGAGAGTAGTGGTTGGCTCTCTAGCACCAATTTTCGCATGAGAAGATATTAGAAGAACCCCAGTCCATTGGACTAAGACTAGGAAACACCAACTTCAGATCACTGAATGGGCCAGTCACTGTCTGCCAGCCTGACTTAAACCATTTCCCCACTACACAGTTATAGTGCTATTATTCCACTTACAACATCCTATGGAATCTTGGGGTTTGCAATTTAGGGAGGAGCATTTAGAATTCTCAGCCAGAGAGCTCTTTGGCCTCAGTGAACTACAAATCCCAGGATTCCACAGGTTGTTGAAAGCAGAATAATAACACTATAACATAGTAGTATGGAAATGGCCTTATTTAACAGAAAGACAAACCTGGGGAAAGAAAGACCATGATCATCACCCTGAATTTCTTGGGAGATAAGGTAGGTTGAAAATATAGCCTAGCCTAGTATTCAGACCTAATTCAAATATTAGGTTAATAAATGGTAGCTTGTTTTATTTTATAAATGAAGTTAACACTTATGTAAGTTCAGTTCATTCAATGGATCTGCTCTCATTGGGGATTGGATTTGGGCCTCCAGACAGTTAAATACCTTGAGAAAGCAAAAAAAGTAATAACCGTTAACAGTTCTTCCTTCAGTGAGACAACCAGATTAATAGGCTTCACACTCACTGAGATATAAGCCTCGTTCATTTTCTCCAATTACAGTTATTTTGACAGCCTGCTCAGCTGGCAACAAAACACATCTAGATATAAGCACCGTGTCAGTCTAGTGCATTCCAATGAATATACATAAAGCCTGCTACTCTGCATTTGAGGTCCACATCTGTTTCAATATGATAAGTTTGTCTGTATCCATTCCTGGCTGTGCAGTTTTATTTATTGAAGAATACGTCTAATCATGAATGGGATATGAGCATCTCATCTTTTTTTCTGCATATCTGCAGATAGTATGCCAATTTCTCTGAGAACAGTAAATTTCAAAACTGTTCTTCCTCCAATAATTCTTAAAGTTGTTAGCGCTAGGATTACTGATTAAGAAAAATGGAAATAATGTCTAATAATCTGAGGAAGAGGCTTAGCCTAGAAAAGTAAGCCACACTTTTATGATAAATATTGTTTGCATTCAGTTTTCAATGGCACCTAAGCCCAGGTCCCAGGACTAGCCTCATATTGCCTATGGTTGCAATCCTGCACCCCTTTACCTTCTTTTATACAAAGTCTAATACTTTGTTAATGGCTTTGGTGGCAGAAGTTTCTGTGAGTATATGTAAGTATTACAGAAAATGAGGATATGGGAAATGAATTGCATTAAAAATACTTTTTTTTTCTTTTTTTTTTAAAGAAAACGAAGTGCTAGTCGCTTGCCCTCAAGACACCTGTTTTATTTAAGGTCTAAACGATGTCTATTAACTGTAAGGACTGGAATCCTGGAGCCATTCACATAAAGAAAAATTCTTTGCACAAGAAGCCTAAAGCCATTAAAGACAGCGCTCTTCCATCTTTACTCAATCAACAGAGAAATGTTGCCACTTTCCCATCTTCTGCTTCAGAAAGGGGCAGCATATTACAAAAAGGTGGCCGATTAATACTTTGCCATAAAAAGAAGAAGAAGAAACACATCACCAAAACAAAGAGGACATCAGTTTGCATAAAAACTGCACATGCTAATTTATAGTACAGATGTGAATTTAGAAATAATGGCTATAATTTAAGTAGCAATGCATCTTACTTTAGTGAAGAAAACTCTCACGACCAGCTGACCACCCTGCCTGTTTATATCTGCTGTCTGTGTCAAGCCTCTGATCCTCTTTTGGGAGGAGGAGTTGTTTTGGGTTTTTTGGAGGGAGGTTTATTTGTTATTTGCTATTTGTTGTTAAGGTGATTTCCACTCTACCAAGCATCATTATGTTTTCCCTGCCATGGCACTACTGTTACCAAGCCATAAACCCCTTCTCCATAATATGGTTTAATTGGCAGAACATATTTAATTGGCACAAAATATAAAATTATATCTTGCTGTGACTGGGAGCTGGCTGGCAAAGAGGAAACTGGCTGCACAAGTGTGTTGCAAAACTGGGGCCGGCACCACAGCTTCGGAGCTCCGCACGCACAGCAAGTGCACGCAGGGCCCCAGAGCAATGTGCGATCGCGCACCATTTTTGTCTCACAGCCAAAAATGAAATAGTGCGTGATCGGTGCCTGCCAGGCCCTGGAGCGTAGCACAATTGTGAGTGCATCATGTGGACTGCTCCTTGCAGTCACGCGACGCTCCACAGGCCCTTTCACATGGCAAATACCGTGCAAAAAGGGCCTGGGTCAGGACGAGATCTCAGGGCACAGCAATTTGAACCCTCAATATTTTACATATCATATTATGTATATCATTCCAATATTTTTTAGCCTTAGGACATGACCACCACGTATGAAATAGTGTTCCAACATTCTCCTGACACTTCCAACACTGACCTGTTCCCGTATTATATATCTTCTTTAATTTTTCTGGTGTCATGTACCATCTATGAAAAAGCTTATAATAGTTCTCTTTTAGGTTCTGAGCTGCAGTAAATTTTTGTGTCCGTTGCCAGCTCTGTTCCCAGTGCTCTAATTGAATTGGATGTCCGAGATTTTGAGCCCACAATATCATTGCTGATTTGACTGTCTCATCTTCTCTTTCTTGATTTAAAATCTCCTGGTATACATGTGATAGTAAATGAGGCGGGTTTTCCCGCAGTAACTTCAACATTCTTCCTTGCTCTTTTTGTTCTATTCCATAAGTTTTCACATCCATCTGGAATCTCTCAGTTAACTGTCTGTAAGGGAACCAGTTTAACTTTATTCCTTCTGATTCCAATTTTTCTCTTGATTTCATCTTAAAAAGATTCAGATTTGTCGTTTCTAATATGTCATCATAACACAGCCACTTATCTGAATCAGACCATCTTCCAAAGAAGGCTTCTTGAGGGGAGACCCATGTAGGTAGTTGCCTAATGTTCTTATTCTTGTAGTCAGTCCATATTTTAAGTAGTGATTTTCTTACAAAATGATGAACAAAGTCTTTGTCAACCGCAGCTTTCCCATAGAACATATAGGCATGCCAACCCATCCTTCAATCAGCTCCCTCTAATGTCAGCATTCTCGTAATTTGAAGATTCATCCAGTCTTTTATCCATGTAAATGCCGCTGCCTTGAAATATATCTGTAAATCCGGTAGACCCAACCCTCCTCTTCTTATTGAATCTGTCATGATATTCCATTTTATTCTTGGTTTTTTCCCTTGCCATATACATTTAGTTAAATCTCTCTTCCATTGTATAAAAGGCTTAGTATTTGTAATAATAGGAAGATTTTGGAAAAGGTAATTCATCTTTGGAAGTATGTTCATTTCTTTGACTGCCACTCTTCCCATCAAAGATAGTCGCATTCTAGTCCATTTCTCCAAATCCTTGATTATCTCTTTCCATTTTTTTCATAATTATTCTGAAATAGTTCATTATTTCTTTTTGTAATCCAGACACCCAGATATTTTGCTTTTTGACCTTTATTAAAACCTGTTAAATGCTCAAGTTCCTTCCCTTCTTTCTCCCTCACGTTTTTTGTTATAAGCACTGTTTTTTCCTTGTTTATCTTGAATCCAGAAAATTCTCCATATTCTTGAACAATATCCATCAACCTTTGAATACTGCTAAGAGGATCATCCAGAAACAAAACCAAATCATCTGCAAATGCTTTAAGTTTGTACTGATATTTCTTTGCCTGAAGTCCTCTTATTGCTTTATCTTCCCTTATGGCATAATTAAGTATTTCCAATGTCATAATAAATAACAGCGGAGATAGGGGACAACCCTGTCTTGTTCTTTGTACTTTCTTGACAATAGAATTTTTCTTCCAAAAGTCTTGACCTTTATCTTTGTTGTCCTGGCACTTGTCAATTCTATAAAGTCATCTTAAATCTCTCAAGAAAAATATACAATAAAACACAAAAACATACAAAGCAATATTGTCTACATCAGCCTATACCTTATTATATGCACTCTAAATTAATCCAAAAGGAATATAATTTCAAAAGATAAATAAATGAATAAAATCATATATATAAATCTGAAGATTATAGCTCAAATACTTCAAAGTAATTATTTCTCAAAATATATATACAAGAATTGTTTTTGATACAAAAGCTTCCCTTTAAAAACAAAGCTTACTCCAGTTCACTCCAACTCCCCTCTCCCAATTCTTCTAGGCTGGCTTTTGAAGCTTGCTCTCAACTTAGTAAACAGCTAGCAAGACCTTGAATATAAAATCCAGCCGCTTCTCTGTGTGGGAGCGGGTGTTCCAGTAGCCTCTTATCTTCAGAAAAGTTCAATTTCACATGAACAGTTCAGCTCAGTCTGTAATCCTGTAGCCAATATTCTGTAAATGTTAATGTCTTGTAGTATCCTAATTTCGTCCAATTCCAAGGTTCATAAAAAGTTCATAAAATTCTTATGTTCTTAAATGTGAAAAATCTATAAAGTTCTAAAACATATGTTCATAAAAAGTCCCAAAACAAAAGTTCAGTTCTTTAGTTGCTTCTAACTTACGCCTTGTTAAATCCCATGGCATCAATAGGTCTATTCGTAACAAAGAACCACTTACACATAGGTAAATCCCAAGGCATCCGTAAGTCTACTCGTAGGTAAGAGCCACTTCCACCAAGGTAAATCCCAAGACATCAATAGGTCTCCTCATACGTAAGATCCACTTACATTTGGGTAAATCCCAAGGCATCAGTGGGTCTACTTGTAAGTAAGAATAACTAATACCTCTGTAAATCCCATGGCATTAGTGGATCTACTCGTAGAGAAGAGCCAGGTTACTTCTTTTAAAATCAGTTTCTATTTAATTCCATTGTCCACTAAGAAAAGGATCCAAAATCAAAATCTAGGTGCCAAAGACAACAATTAGCTTCAAAAATGTTGTTTTATACAATGTAATCACAATAAAATTAATTAAAAACGAAAACCTCTTTTTAGAGGTTTTTAAAAAGCACGGAGCGCGCAACCCTGTGTCGCTCCGTCACTGTGCTCCGGTGCAGATTTGCAGGCGCTCACTAGATCTGCCGGGGGCGGGCTTTAGGCTAGCGAGCTTCTCCGGTTGGTGGAGAGCCTCCACCAACCGGAAGCCGCCATTTTGGACGCCAGAGCAGTGCAGAGTGACAAGCTCGCACTGCTCCTCGTCCCGACGGACTCGCCCAGACGCTGAACAGGTCTGCTAAGTAGTATTTCTGCACAGTTCCTTTCCCATGTGCGGAAAGGGCCTTAGAAGGAGGAGTGAAAATCAGAGAAAGAAACATCAACGATTTAAGTCATGTAGATAACACCACACCACACTACTAGCAGAAAACAGCAAAGACTTGGAATCAGTAGTGAAGAAAGTCAAGGAAAAAGGTGCAAAGAATTACAATTGAATACAAAAACAAAAATACTGGCGAAAACAAAAATAATGGCGACAGATGATTTACATAACTTTAAAATAGATAGTGAAAACATTGATATAATCAAAGATCTCTTATACCTTAGTGCAGCCATTAATCAAAATGGAGACTGCAGTCAAGGAATCAGAGGAAGACTAGGACTTGAAGGGCAGCTATGAAGGGACTAAACAAGATGGTCAAGCATAAAGATACATCATTGAATACCAAATCAGGATTGTCCATGCCATTATTTTTCCAATTTTTACATATTGTTGTGAAAGCTGGACAGTGAAGATAGCTGATAGGAAGAGAATTTGAAATGAGGTGCTGGAGGAGAGTTCTGCATATACCCTGGACTGCCAAAAAGAGAAATCAATGAGTTGTAGAGCAAATCAAGCCTGAACTCTCCTAAATTGAGACTGTCATACTTTGGCTAGAAAAAAATAATAATGCTTGGCAAGGTAGAAGACAATAGGAAAAGAGGAAGACTGGTTATGGGTGGATAGACTCAGGCCATTTCTGCATGACAACACTCTTCCGCATTGTCGCACTGCAATTCAGGTCTGGAAGGGAGCGTATCAGTAACGCTCCCTTCCGCACCTGCTCGCTCCCTGTGGAAGGAAGCCCAATGGCTCCGCCTCTTCCTTCTGCAGTGCAGCCGGGCACTTGCCATTGCTGTGCTGGGGCAGGAAGTGTTGCAATTGCGCTTCCATGGCTTCCGCATAATGGTAGTATGGGAGCACTGCGTGGTTGGAGGTGCAAAACGGATTTTTCCATTTTGCAAATGCTGCGTGAGTACAAAGCTTTGCAATGGGATAGCAACGGGACAGCGACGACATCATGTGGGAACCGTGATCTGCCAACCGCTACCATCTTGTTCCAGAAGTGGCACAGCGGCGTTGTGCGGAAAGGGCCTCAATCAAGGAAGCCACAGCCCAGAGTTTACAGGAGCTGAGCAGGGTTGTTGATGACAAGGCAACTTGGAGATCTCTCATTTATAGGGTCACCATGAGTCAAAGTCAGCTTGACAGTAGTTAACAACAAATTGTCTTTTCCAATGAATCATGTTGTCTCTTCATATGTCCAAAGTACAATAGCCCCTGTTTAGTCATTTTATGCTTCTTTATCTTTATGCTGGATTAGGACTAGGCAGAAAACAATGGCTTCAAACAAAAGATTATCCTCTGGTACCCTTCAAATCAAGAACTGTCACCTTTAAAAAGGGGTCTCTGGTTACTCTAATATTATGCCCACTGAAAAGTGAGATGCTAGTGTGCATCTCAATGGGATCTTACAGTGTTGTACATGAGGGGTAAGGCCTGAACATAACAAAGTTTGTTTGCCACAGAAGCAGCCAGAATGTTAAGACCAGAAAAAAGTGCAGATATTTGCAAGCAATGCCAAGCAGGGACTGTTCATCTTTTCACCAAACAAGGCATGATGGTGGACTGACTAAGCCAGAGCATAGCAGCTGGCATGCTTTGGGACTTCTCACTTCAGTAAAAGTTTGAAGTGACAGCTGCCAGGGAAGGCTTATTAATGGTGCAATTGCTCCAGGCCCCTTGCTGGCTAAAGACCCTGTGCTGAGAAGAAAAAAAAAGTGTTGCTTGCTTCCTCTTTTTTCATCACTCATCTCTTGAATCTTCTAGTGTTTGAGTCATCAGCATTTAGTGTGCTACATGAGTAACTGAGCAAAAATTCATCCAAGGTTTCATCCAAGATCTAAGGTGTTATCCAAGTGCAGGGTTGGAAATAGATTCATACAGGAATATTTTTGTGCTGCTGTCTAATGTACTATTTAATCTTTGTGCCACCACTTCTAGAAGCGCTTACATGCATGCACAAAGGGAACTTTGGGACCAATCCAGGAACTCCAACCACCTTAATCTATCCTGGGCAGCAAAAGATCTGATCTGGCTCCTCAGCTATGCCACCCTCCTCTCTCATCTGTGGTTGATGCTTGTAGAGTGTCAGATTAGGACTATTCCAGCTCATGAAACATCATAGAGGGTGGACCCTAGTGATAGTACAAGGGTGATGCTACAATGGGCATTAAGCATGTCTTAAGCATCTTAGCCACAGTTGCACAGAGTATCCCATTCAATTTTTAAAAATAAAAATAAAAATCCAACTGTAAAAATAAGTAAACACACACAGTTTTTTTCTTTTTCTTTTTTTTCAAGACAGTGTTCTTGCCCTGAGATCCGTCACATCTGCTCTGAGGACCAGAGACTCGAGCCATGCCCTGAGATCTGGGAGCCTTAGATGCTTGTCTGTTGGCCCTTGCACCTATTCCTTTCCGCCAGGTCACCAGCACTCAAATATTGATAGAACCTGCCCATATGTCACCACTACAATGTCTGTTTCACTCTTATGTTATACAAATCCTCATGCTTTGTCACAGGACCAGCCAAGCACAACTGTTGTCTCATTGGATCAAGATGAAGACCATGGTAAAGTGTTGTGCCTGGTCTGTCAACTTCTGTCAAGTGAAAACAGAAGATGCATCTCAAGGTGCCCAACATATGGATGATTTATTAATAAAAAGTCAAAAATATTTTGGCCAGTATATGCTCTCAAAGGCATTCTTCAAGGCCTGTTTGAAATTTAACCTAGGAATTTCTGGAGCTGAAACTCTCACACCATTTCTGGACAAAAAATAAGAAATAAAAGAAAATATATTTCAAATAGCCCCTGAATAAAGCCTCTAAAAGCACATACAGACCAAAGCATGTTGGGCTTTTATTGATAAATCATTGATCCATTGAACATCTTGAGATGTTTTCTGCTTATTTTACTGGGTCCTGCCCAGTTTTTGTTTCCTTCTTTAGTTTTTCAGGTACTTGCCAAAGAAACATTTTGAATTTCTGGGGTTTGTTTTATTTTGCTTGGCACTCCACTTTTTAAAAAGTGTAACATTCTTTTAAAACACAGAAGTCTAATGCAATCTCAGAGTATAGATCATTTATAGCTACCTATCCGTCAGCTATCTTTAGGGCTCTAACAATCTGCAGCTACAAAAATATCCTACAGAAATGAAATTCTTTGTTCCAACCCCAAAACAGAGAAATAATAATTCCAAGAGATTTTTTTCCCATGAAATCTGGAGCAAAAAGCAATCTGGAAAGCAATTTGGAACAAAACTTATGTGATTCATTTCTGCTCTCCTCCCCTCCCCCATTCTGATTTCAGTACTTTTCCACAGTATTCAACTTCATGAAATGTTTCAACTCCAGACTTTGCCACCAGAATAATATGCCCTGGATCCAAGAATATCCTTATAAGAAACTCCAGTTTCAACAGTGATCTGACACACAAAAGTACATATAGTTTATACAGCAGGAAGCAAGAGCCATCTATAGGTCTCTTCACCCCAAGCAGTGAGACAAACCAATAGATCTTACTCTTTTGTCAAATCTTTAGGTTCTGTATAAATTACAGATCACAGCATTCCTCTCTGTTGCTTTATGATTACCCATACCTCAAGAGCAACAGTTCTTGAGGGCAGAAACAAAAGAAATTAAGGTTTATCCTTATCTGGTTCACACACTTAAGACAGATTCAGATGTGCTCTTCTCACATGAGAAGAAAAGCTGTGAGTTGTTTGTAGGGGTGCCTCTTCAGCTGTGTGTTTAGTTTCTACATATTAAAAGAACTCACAGAAATTGTGTATTCTGCTTCTGCCTTTGGCATATGGCACACCCCTTTGTTATATCATAGATGGAAGCCTAGACTCCTCACTCAAGTGCTCAGTCACTGTCCATTTTTTTAGTCACCTCATCATAATGGTTTAAATTGGGATGAATCCAGACTTAGTTGTTTGTTTGTTTGTATCTCACCTATATAGTCAACTCTCCACATTCACTTGGCTTAAGGATGCGGGACCCTCACAGAAGTGGAAAAATCACAAATATCAAAGTATATGTGTATCTCTTTGGGAAAGGGGCTGAGGCACCATCTACCATCTACCGTCTCCTTCCTTGGGTGTGGGGGCATCAGGAGAGGGTTTGTGGTGCTGAGAAATCAGGCTGCCAGCTATCTTTAACTGACCAGTAAGCAGCTGGTGGAGGAGGAGGATGACGACCAGAGATGGGTTTTTAAAGGGCTGTACAGCCTTATCAGAGCCACCTAGAGGAAAGTTTCCCTAGAAAAAGAAGTACCTGGGGAGAGCAGGGGTTGGAGAAACTTGCAAATAATCAAATCCATGAAAGTGAAACCCAGAAATGTGGAGGGCCAACTGTATAGCTAAAATTATTTCCCAATAGTGTTCCCAATTATAGTCAATGCAGGCATCAAAAGAGGAACTAAGACGATTGAGTGTATTAAAATAACCTCCTGAAATGGGGCTGACTTTCCTTGGTAACCCTGGCTCTGAACTAGCCATCCTTGGTAGGAGCCTGGGCCGTATGTCTTTGATCAAAATTTGTGAAGGTTACTCTTTAGACTACAGCTCCCAGAACTCTCCAAATACCATAGACAGCCATGCTGGTTGGTGGATTCTAGAAGCTGTAATCTTAAAAGTAATGCTTTCAAGCTGTGCTTATTGTCTTATCAAGATAGCCACACTTTTGCCCTGCATGCAGCTGCATTGTTTATGGGTATTATCAGAGTACAGTACTAGGAAATTACTCTGCTCTGTAGCAGTGAAATGGCTCTGTAGGAAAACTCAGTTAAAATAGCTGTATGTATTTTTAAATGAACAAAACAGGGGGAAGATGAACTACAAGAATATAAGAGACATGTTAGTTGAGACCAAAGACCTACCTAACCTAGCATTCTGACTCTCAGAGTAACCAATCAGTTGTCTATGGAAAGCCTATCCACAGAACTTATTCAGATGGCAGGTCCCAGCAATTGTTGATATTCAGAAACATGCTGCCACTGATCCTGGTGATGGAATATGGCTATCATTATGAGTAGTATCTGCTGATACCAAGAATTTGTCCAATCTCCTTTCAAAACCACCTAGATTGATGGCCATTGCCACAGCTTGTGGTATCAAATTCTTTACTTGTAATTATTAATCAAAAGACCAGCCTGTCAAAATTAACTCATAAACTTCTTTCCCAGGACTTTTCCCAGGTGTGGACCAGATCTCTGATTTTCCCATTACATGATATGGATCTTGGGCTAGAGATCCCAGTCAGACATGGCATGAATGGAAGACCTCCTTCCATTCAGGGACGATCCTTAAGATTTCTCTCCTCTAGCAAGAAGATAATCTTTGCCAATCACTCTTCCCCAAAGGTCCCACTTTTGATCATTCCTTCCCCCACAGCATCACCACTCAGAATACTCTAGAGGTTCTCACCATTCTCTTGAGCATCTCAGACGATCAAGGGCTTCCTGAATCAGGATGATTGCATTCCTGACCTCTTCCACCATTACAACCAGAACTCTGCAAAGCATACTCTTGATCTTTCCTGGTATCTATTTTTCCCAGTTACATAGGCTGCGGTCGTCAGTTTGCTCAATGGTGAACCTTCATTATTTTCTCACTCAACATGAGATTCATCTCATGGTTTTACTAGTCCTGTGCCAGTTCCATTTGCGTGTGCGCCAAGTGACAAGGCTTTCATGTTCCCTTTTGGAAGACCATTGCTATCATGTGCTACTCTCTACATTGATCTTGGTGCTCAGTCTAAATGATTCATTTTTCTAATTCATACCATCACTTCCATTGACAATCCATTTCAATATAAAGTCTAGAATGAGGCTTTTAAAATGGAGCTCTCTTTCCAGCACAGTAATGGCTGAGGGAAAAGGATAACCAGCCAATGTCAGCATGTCTTTGGCAGGAATGTGCTGTTCTTATGTCACTTTGGTTTACCTCAGCAGCACACTTGCATTTTTCTTTAGAAAAGATAGCAATCCTCCCATTTTTTAATATTTATTCATTGTTTTAACATAAAAACCAGGTCCAAAAGAAAATATATTGAAATGTGTTATTCAGAAAACTAGCTTAGTCTGCTCCTCCTTTGTTAATATATTCCAGGTTCTTGACATACAAAAGAGGATGATACTGTATTCTTTCTCATTGATACAGGATAGAAGCCAGCTTCTGCAAAGCCTCCCTGGCATACTTCATGTCCAGGACAACTTTGTTCAAGGCGGGCCAAAGACATGTTGCTGCCCAAGGCAAAGATAATGCCCCCATTATTTTACTTATTTATTAAGATACTCCTATCCCACCCTCTGTTATGAGATATCAGGGCTGCACACAATTAGAAGAGTTTAAACAATTAAAAACAATTCCAGACAAAACTGAAGAAATAATTAAAATACATTAAAAGTATATTAAATAGGCCACCAAGTTAAAACAGCTGAAAACAGTTAAAACCAGGTACATATGCTCTCTCTCTCTCTCTCTCTCTCTCCCTCTCTCTCTCTCTCTCTCTCTCTCTCTCTCTGTGTGTGTGTGTGTGTGTAAACGATTAGGCCCCAGGGGCTTTAATTAAAAACCATGTTTAAACATAACACCAATAGAAACCAACATTAGTGCCAAGAACACCTCCAAGGGAGGGCATTCCATAACCAGGGCACCACAGCAGAGGAGCCCTTTCCCATGTCTCCACATGATGTATTACTTCCTTTAATGGGACATGGATGAGGCCCTCCCATCAGATCTCATTTCTCAGGCAAGTATATATACAAGGAAGTGCTCCTTGAAGTACTGAGGCCCCAAGGTGTTTGGGGATTTGAATGTCATCACTGACACCTTGAATTTAGACTGAAGGGAATTGGCAGCCAGTGCAGCTCGTTTAAGACTAGCATTGTGTGCTGGCTATAAGAATGCCATTCAATACTGTGATCTATGAACCAATGCTGGTCCACAAGCTGTTGGTGAATTTCCAGGTGAGAAAACAGTTGTAGTCACTGAGCACAACCTTGTTGTCAGGTGCTGGTACATTAGCAGGAAAAAAAAATTCTGTCAGTCCCCACATCAAATAGCTTAAGAGGCACTGGTCTATGTGATTTTCTGGTCAATGATCTTGTTGCTGAATTTTACACTGGTTGTAGCTTCCGTATTATGTTCAAGGACTGCCCCATGTAGAGCACATTATAGAAGTCCACTCAGGAAGTTGCCAGTGCATGGACTACAATTTTCATTAGTGCAGTTTACAGAAACAAATAGTTTTAGCAGCTGAATCATACTTCACCACAGGCCTCCAGTGATCCCAAGCTGCAGAACAGGCAGTGTGACACACAGTTCTACCTTCCAACAGAAAGGAATGGCCAGGAGGTGGAAGAGGTTTTGGGGGGGGGGGCACTATCACAGCTGCACACAGTCCCAGCATGTGCTACTTGAGATGGTTGCCTCTAGGGGTGTAAATTTCATCCTCCCATGTGGGGACAAATAATTTCTCTAGTTTTCTCCCTGCTGCAGGAAAAAAATAAATATTTACCAGATGTCAAAGCTGGATTCAGAAAAGGAAAAGCCACCAGAGATCATATTGCAAATATACATTGGATAACAGAGTGCAGAAGAAAATCAGCCTGTACTTGATAGATTTTAGCAAAGCCTTTGATTGTGTAGATCATGAAGAAATATAGAAATCACTAAAAGACATGAGTGTGCCACAAAATGGCAGGCAGCAGCTGCTGCAAACAATAGAGGTCTATTCTCCTTTCAGTCAGAATGCAGCTGACTGACATCTCCATCCCTACCTGCAAGCAATGTCCTATGCAACAGTCACAAGCAAGATTTCTGTCATAACTCCCTCTCACAACAGAGATCACCCATGGGAAGGGGGTGGAAAAATCAATTAGCTGTGTTTCACCTGACAGAACAAACTGCTGCTGCACAGAGAGGGAGACTTTCCCTATATATTCCCCACAGTATTGGGTACACAAGGATCATGACTACAAACTTTGAATGCCTAGTTCCAGGTTACATTTTCATAACTGCAATTGTCAATTCCAGCCATAGAACTAGTGACAGACTTTCTATACCTTGGCTCAGTCATAAATCAAACTGGAGATTGTAGTTAGAAAAAATCAGAAGATTAGGTCTAGAACAGTAGTCGCAAAGGAACTATGTAAGATACTCAAATATAAGAATATGGCATTCAATACTAAAGTCAGGATCATCCACAATATGTTATTTCTGATTTCTATGTACAATTGTAAAAGCTGTAGAGTGAGAAGGCTGACTGGTAGAAAATCAGCTTGTCTGAAATGTGCTGGAAGAGTTCTATGGACACCACAGACTGCCAAAAAGCTGAATAAATAGTCCAAGAACAAATCAGTCCTGTACTCTGCCTAGAAGCCAAAATGACTAAACTGATGCTATCATACTTTGTATATATCATGAGACAACATGACTCATTAGAAAAAATGATAATGATTGATAAGATGGAAGGAAACAGAAAGAAAGGGAGATGATATTACAGGTGGATAGATTCTATCATGGAAGCCAAAGACCTGGGTTTGCAAAACCTGAACAAGATTGTTAATAAAATGTCAAGATGATTTCTCATTCATAGGGTTAAGGTAAGTCAACTTATGGGATTATTCTGCAAATAAATATGTATGGGGAAGACTGTGTTAAAATTGTGAGTTTTGCACAAGAAACCACTATTTCCAGAAGCGCATGGGAGTTTTGTGCAAAAAGAACTGATTCCCAAGCAGACAAGTGCCAGGGAAATATACTTGTACATTACAAAGGTGTTTCTTTCCAAAGATTCACTAGCGATTGGCCTTGGACTCTTAGCATATACACATGCAGAAAAATATGCAGGTTCAAAAGTTATAAGAACAAGCAAACTTGTTTTTATGAGAGCAGCTGCATAAGACTGGACAAAGGCCAATCTGGTCCAGCATTCAGCACATGGAAAGACCCTAAAGAGGACACAAGTGCAATTGTACCCTCTCAGTTATCATATACAATAGTGTATAAGTAGTGAATCCAATAACTGGTCAGTCAGGGACAGCTTTAACCCTGTTGGAACTGGGAATGGGATGGCACTGGACTCTGTCTCTTGCTATACGTACATACGATTTTCTGCTGTGGCAAGTACAGGCCAGTGAAACAAACCATATTGTGGCACATGTATGGATCTGTGTAAGGAAAAGTGGCAAAGAGGCTGCGCGTTTATATGGATCTATTTTATAGCAAAGACTGTGCGTGTGTTTCAGTGTGCACTGGTAAGAAATATCCATGAGAGAGATTACAAGTCTGCCCCAGTTTTTGAATGTGTGATTCCTCACTGCAGTATTTGTGCTTGGGCACAAATGTGTGATGTGGCAGCCAAAAAAGCCAATTCAGTTCTAGACTTCATCAATAGGAGTATTGTGTATAAATAAAAGGAAGTAATAGTCTCATTCTATTCTTTGGCCAGGCTTTACCTGGAATACTCTGTCTAGTTCTGGGCACTATAGTTCAAGAAGTATATTTACAAGCTGGAATGTTTCCAGAAGAAGCAATCAAGACGATCAGAGTTCTAGAAACCAAGACCAATCTGAACAGTTGAGTAAGATGGATATCTTTAGCTTGGAAAAGACAAGATTAAGAGATGATATATTGGCTGTCTTTAAATGGCTATGATGACATGCCACTTATATGATTCTGTCAGAGAGAGAAAGAGAGTGAAGTTGGGATGTCTTTCATTCCTGATTGTCCTTCATCAGTTGGATTCCCTCCAGAGTTCCATTTGGGCTTCTTTTGTAAGTGTCACATGACCTCCTACAGATCTATTTTACTGATTTATTTATTTATTTATTTTTAGAAAAGAAAGTGCATCATTTTTGCTGCCAGAAATGTGAACCTCTAAAAACAGTTATTTTCCCTTTTCAGAAGAAAAGAAAAATTAAATCACTAGAGTGGATACCTGAATAATTTTAATTATATATCTATTCAATATTTTGTTGAACTAAGACAAACTGTAAAGAAAAACTATAAGGAGCTGGAAGAAACCATATCTACATTTCAAAATGTATGTATTTATTTGAAAGTCGCTGTCGCAACAAATGCATTTCTGTGAGTCAGCCTCTTTGGTTCTGTGTGTGTGTGTGTGTGTGTGTGTGTGTATCTATCCTGTGGTGGTATGCAATTACAGTTGTCATCACTAAGCAGATGATCCAGAGTTTGGCAAAACTACCTGTCAGACTGCAACCCCTATATTCCCCTTGAGTGGGGGATTCTGGGAGTCATAGTATTTAAAAGCAAATCTTCCAAGCTCTTGAGATAATCTATGATTCTGTTTGACTCCAGGCACTGCCCTGCCTCAATCTCACAAAATCTCTCCAAGCTTTGTTAAATGTGTTAGTAAGCTTTCTGGCTTTGTATTACCAATTACAAACAAAGGCAGCGGATGCCCTCTACTGATTCATTGTGGTCTCTGCAGCAACAGGCCACAGAGATACTGCCCTGTTTCTCAGCTTCGTTTTCACTTTTAATCAGCATGTGTGCCTTGTCAACAAACTACTGTAAACAGCCTCTGAGAAGAGATCTGTTATAAATACAAAACAGAGTGAAATGTTCCTTAGTGGATCATCTTTTTCATCTTAAGTACCACTCCCCTTTTTGGTAAATATTCTCAGTGCACCAGTGTTCTGCGGGTTTAAATAGTATCTTCCTAAGAGGCAGCAGGAAATTGCAATAAAAATGATATATAGGTATATGATCCTTTAAGCCCACCATAGTTTACACAAACCCTCTTTTTATCCATTGGTTGGATGATGTGAGTAAATAAACATACAGTTGACAGAAGAAACTCTTTGGGGAAAATGAAAACAGCTAATATCTAGGCCCCAAATCAAGTTAGTTGTGTTTAAGTTGTATTGAAACCAATGAGGATTAAGTTGTTTGTAACCAACCTGTCCCACTGATTGAAAACAGGGCTTGTGAACAACAAAAACTAGTTGGATTTGAGCCATATTATATATAACAACTAACATATGTCACGAAGAGCTCAATTATTTTTCTTCTTCTTCCAGACTCTCGGACAAGATAGATCTCTGTAGCCTACAGCACAAATTCTGCAAACAATAGAAAACCTGAAGTTTGGGTGGTCCATTGATGAGGTATCTATGATCAAGACAAGACAGCATGAGCCACTCTGTGAATGCATTCAGGGTGTGTAAAGGAAGAAGGGATAATTAGTAGACAATAAAAAAAATGTTCACACAACAGAACCCAAAACAAATATCTTGGCACTGTAAATTCCTTATATCTAGTGTGCCTAACTTCAGGGATCTACTTATTCCAGAATGACACCCCTCAGCAGTCATATCTGCCATTTATCTGCTCTGTATTCTCTCTTAATCTATAAGACGAATGCTAAATCAGTTCCATTTCATAGTAATTATAGAACTGATTTAGCATTCATCCAAAATCCCATCCTAGGCTATCAGCCTCAAACTGTTTGCTGGCACAGCCCTTCTGACATATTTCAAAATAAGAAGTGTAACACTAGAAAGTACTTACATTGTCAGACAAAGAAGGTAATGGAGACTTCACAAGTGGATTTCTCATTGTGGCAAAGCTATAAAGGGTTGATGGATGTAGTTTATCACTGAGGAAAATAGCTTTGACAACATAAAAGAAAGAAGCAGAGCTTTGCCATAACATGACAAGGACTGAAAGGTATGGAGCACAACACAATTCTGAAGTGGCCACACTTGAGGCAAGAGGAAGCAGGGGTCTCTCGAGAGTATAATTGTCATGGAAGAATAAAAGAAGCAGTTAGATACATAGCAATCTACGGAAAAAGGCTCTGATAAGCTAAGAAGAACTTTGAACACTAGAGATCAGCCACCCTTTTGGATGTGTGGGGTTCGTAACGTGAATGTAATTTCACCATTAAATTGTAACATGTTCGGAGCAGGTGTGGCAGCACTGATTTATTAGGCAAAGCATAGCTCAAAAAGGATCTGGCATACTATAGAATGAAAGACATGGGTTGCAATCCTACCTTCATTTGCAAGATAGTAAATATCACTGAATTCAATTCAATTCAACCTATTTGGCAGTGATGTATTTCAGCCTTTTACGCTAAGTCTCAAGTGTCAAGTCCATGCAGGAACAAACATTCAAAGCACCCTCGGTAAGTGGCCATCCAGCCTCTGCTTAAAAACCTCCAAAGAAGGTGACCCCACCACACTCCCAGTCAGCATATTCCATTGTCAAACAGCTCAACAGGTGCATGTTTATGCTATGCAACACCTCTCTAGGGTCCTGGCCCACATCTCCGCAAGCTGCAACAAGCCCGAGAACTTCTTCTCACAGCAGATGACAGAAATAAGTGACAATGGGTGCCATTCAACAAATGCATGTTCTTGGCCAATGTGTACTTGGCCAATGTGTACCCGTCTTCCCCCACTAAAATTAGCAGTTGTACCCCTGTGATTACACTTTCAGTTGTACAATATTATTATTATTATTATTATTATTATTATTATTATTATTCAACACAAAAGACCTGCTCATGTCATAGATTAAACACAGTCAAAAATTGTTTTAGATCAACATGCTGCCCATATTTTTTGGACTCTCAAATGAAGTGTTATTGCAGAAGCTGTCATGATGAGAGCGTATACTTCAATGTTTGCCACTACACAACATTCTTCATTGTTTTGCTGGAATGTCCATCCACCCATCACTTTGTTTGTACCCCGCATTTGTCCAAAACTTGGAATTGCAGGAGGCTTACAAGATTTAAAAAAAAACAAGTAAAACCACATATAGGTAAAGACATACAAAAAAGATAAGATTAAAACAGCATTAAGCTGGTGACAGATTAACAGAGCTAACCCTCCAGAAATTGCCCCAATATCACCTGCATCATTGGCGTCATTAACAGTATTTTGTATTCCTTTTCCTCTTTGGAATTCTGCCCATATTTTTTCCCGTCCTGAACCTCCAGTGTAGGGAAAATAGCAGAGAAGGAAGTTATAGTCTTGGAGACTCAGAGTATAATGGCTGCATGCAACAATGTAACAAGATAATGCATAGTATTGCCTTGGAATGATTCAGAATGGTTCTAAAATGGTGTTTTAAATTAATAAAGGAAAGCATCAACTGAAAATTTTAAAAGCAAATTAAACCAAATGGGTGTTTGTTTGTTTTTACAAAATTCTTCCTCTGAGTTGTGTACATTAATGCTTTTTCCATGCCAAGTGGAAGCATGCATTAGTAATGCAACATGTTCAGACAAAAGAATCTGATAAACATTTCCTGAAAAGCAAGCCTGAACCTTCATATGGTTAGTTCTGCCTTTTATCTTGCAATAGCACTTTAATTGAATAACTTGGAGTTCAAGGAGTACAAATCTTTCTGACGACACTTTCAAAATGATGAACTTCTATTCTCCTCATAAAGCATTTTTTGTTGGCTCATGGGTCACAAATTTCTCATCCTCCGCTCAGCTGTGTTTCTGTGTCTGTATCCTGGCTTCCCTACCTTCCGTTTACATTCACAGAATTAGATATGTGACACAAAATAGCTGATCCTTAGCTCTCACACTGAAAACACTCAAATTAAATTCAACATGGGAGTATGGAATCTACTTTTAGGAAACTGTAAGATATAGTCAATGGCTTGTAAAACACATTGGAATTAACATTTACTATCTTTACATCACTGGCTTTAAAAACAAAGGCCAGTTGTGCCTTGGCTTGGTCATTCAGTCAACAGAACAAATACACAGTGTCAATCTAACCTGGTACACTAAAAAAATCCAGCAACTAGAATACATTGGAAAATCAGCCAAACCTGAGTGCCGCTAAATCCCACAAGAAACCAGTCTGCGGAGGCAAACTGCATGTGATATTGGAGGTGATATATCACCTAACTGACTGGTAGCCACTGATGGCCTCACCTTCCATGAATTTAGCAAATCCTCTTTTATATCAGTCAAAGGTGGCAGCCTTTACTACATCTTGTGGCAATTAATTCCACAGCTAACTATGTGCTAGACGAAGAACTCCATTTCTTTATGAGTTCTGAGTTTCCTACCATCAAGGTTCAGTGGATTGTCCTGAATTTTAATATAATGAGAGTTGCAGTCCAAAATGCAATGATGCAACAGATGCAATATCAATGAGACAGTCACCCTGCTTTGCGTTTGAGTATGAGTTGGAAGTATGAGATCTTGGGATTATCCAAGATACTGGACCTATCCCTAATATAACTCCTTTAAAATTTGAGCTAAAAGCCATCACAGATTTACTGCCCCCAGTGACAAGAGAGCCCTAAAAGCCACTGCTTCACAGGTCTTGCTGTCTAATTGACCATGAATCTGTGCAAACATGAGGGTCTTCAGGAAAAGCTTTCTGGAGGATACCATAGCTTATGAAGGCTACTTGATGGGCTTACCATTTTAATGCGATTTTTAATATAAAGGTACCAGTCACACTGGTAAATAATCAAATGTAGCAAAATTACATGATGCCCATACAAACCAGGCTGATATGTCTTCCATTTCAAAGCCTTTGTCATGGCTAGCTGTATTCTTCTCAGAACACAAGTCTGGTGCTTCTCTACTAAAAGATGGGCTGTCACAGACTGCTTTTCTTGTAATTCATTTCTATCAAATTCTGCCCACTTATTATTAGCACACCTAGGGTGGTTAGAGTGTTAGATGAGAATTTGGGAGGGTCAGCCTACTGATTGCCCGACCTTCTTTACAGGGTTGTTATGAGGATAAAGTGTGCAAGAGAGCCATGTCTGTTCTCCTGAACTGATTTGAGGATGTAACCAATAAAAAAAAATATAACACTTCCCCTCTGAAAAATAGGTAAGGCCATTGGTAATACATTCTTAGTATGAAGTAGAATTTGGGCAGTTATGATTTAATTTTTGAATCCTTTCCACCACCAGATGTTCAGCAAAAAATAAATGAAGACTCTGGTGGGGTTCAACTGCTTTTAGCTTGATCAGGCTTTGTTACTTTTTCCTGCCTTAAGTAATTATGAAAAACTTGACTTACAGATAACAGATGCATTGTGTTGGCAAGAGGAATGAGGGATGGCCTTGAGCCAAAAGGAACTATTATTCTTACCTGAAGTAGTGTTCTGTCTTCTTCCCTTTATGTTTGTGGATTTCAGCAAGGAGTCACATCTTCCTGACCTCAAAAAATGTGTGTGGCTGTACTTTCAAGCACCTGCAGAAACAGAGGATAGCTGTCTATTGTTTTGCAGGCTTTGTCCTGACCCTGGCCTGTTATTAATTGAAAATCTCAATATATGGTGAAGCTGAATGGATCAGTCTTGAGAGGGAAAAGAGTTTGATGGAGAAAGAGACACTGTATTGTTTTCAGAGCATGTTTTGTTTTTTGTCTAGCGTTGCAGTAGATTTTCATTGTCCTTGCAGGTGGCAACACACCATCTGCTATTTGAGCTGTGCAAATCAACACATGCATCCCCTTACACAGTTGCATTAACTCCCATCAAACCTGCAATGAAGAAAATTAAGAAAATTAAACCTATGCCAAAATCCTGTTGTCTCTTTAAATTCCTTGCACAAGAGGGTATCCAGTGCCCTCTTGCACAATGCCTCCCCTCCATGCAAGACTACCTCAAAAGCTAAGGCTCTTTCCATATGTGGAGGGGGAAATGGGGGAAATGGGGGAAAACGCGCTGAAACGGAGCTTACCGACAGCTGGGTAAGTCCGTGCCCATGCGGAGCAGCGCAAGCTTGCTGTTCCGCAGTCCTCCAGCGTCCAAAATGGCGGCTTCCAGCTGGCGGAGGCTCTCCACCAACTGGAGAAGCTCGCCCACCGGAAGCCCGCCCTGGCAGATCTGCAGGCACGCACTCGTGCGCGCCTGCAAATCTGCACCGGAGTGCGGGAACGGAGTGGCATGGAGTGGCGCGCTCCGTGCTTTTGAAAAACCTGTAAAAACAGGTTTTTAAAAAGCATGCTGCGCGACCACTTCGGGTCGCTCTGGAGCAAACTGAGGTGCGGAACTGCGACAGGTAGTCCAACCCAATCTGCTCCCAAGGTGCGGACGACCTTCATCAGAGGTCGCACCATGCCGTACTACTTAACCCGTGTGGAAAGGGCCTAAGTTTGTGTTGCTTCTGCCATTCAGCATCCGGGGAGGAGGAAAATAATTTACGGTCCAGGGCACAGGATAGCAAATGTCATCTTAGTAAAACAGCAGTCACCTTTCCAGATCTAGCCTTAGTTGATGGAATTCTAGGAAGGCAACAACTGTTGTTTCCTCTCAGCTATAGAAATGAAGCTGAACTCTACACAGGCAACCCACACCCCTCTGGGAATGTGCCTTCCTTATGCAGCAGAAGCAGTAGCCCAGCAGAACTGGCCAGGTCTAGAGTTATGTTCCAGTGGATGCAGGATCTCAGACCATGACTAGAAAGTAAAACACAGAAAGGAAAGAGTGAAAGACTATGATCCCATATAAAATATACCCACTGTATTATTAGTTTCTCTATCATTAATTGTGGTGGCCTCCTTTACATCACACTGCTCCTCCAGTGGAAAACTTAGAGAATTGTGCAGTTAGCCCTCCACATTTGCGGGTTTCACTTTTGCAGATTTGTTTATTTGCGGATTATTTGCTGTCAGCTCTGCTGCTGCCCTATGCCATTTTTAATAGGGACTGCAAACCTCATGAGACTGAGGCTATTTCCACACAAGGCTGTTATAGTGCTATTATTCCACTTTCAACATCCTGTGGAATCCTGGGGTCTTTGGCCCCTCCCTAAACTGCAAACCCTAGGATTCCAAAGGATGTTGAAAGTGGAATAATAGCACTATAACAGTCTAGTGCCGAAATGGCCTAAGAAACTGCGAATGAGGCTTGTAAGTCCCTATTAAAAATGCTGTGGAGAAGCAGTGGAGGTGGCAGTATGCCCCACCAGCCGCCCACTTCTGCCTTCTGAAGGAACCCTGATCCCTCAAAGGAATCCATGGTGGGTTGAATATGGCGATCATACTTTTTGTGTGTGTGTTAAATATGGTTCAGGGGGGCCTAGAGTTATTCACAGTTTTTTCACTTTCACAGTGGTCCTGTGCACCTAACCCTAGTGAATGTGGAGAGATTACTGTAATTTGAGCCCTCCAATGACAACAACAGAAGAAGCTATGTCAAATTACTGGAAAATAAGTGTTGTACAGGAAGACTCAAGCTGTACCACTCTCCGTTGTGTTGGTTGTAGATAGATATTTATATTCAAGCTTGAAAATAAAAGTTTGCTCTCTGCAAAATAGCCATTCAGCATATAACTAGACAGTTTTCAGGTAACAGAATCATAAAATCAGTTGCATATTGTCATACAATTGTGTAGACTTGCGGGGGCAAGTCACACTCTCTCAGCCTCAGAGAAAGGCAAGGACAAACTCCTTTTGAACAAATCTTGTCCAGAAAACCTCATGATAGGGTTGCACTTAGGTCACGATAAGTTGGAAACATCTTGAAGACACACAACAAGAACACGGCAACTGTTGGAGTTTGGGGGCAGCATTAGTCCCCCAAGATATCTTGGAGCACCATACAAACCCTGCTACAGCCACCCCTCAAAAATTCATTTAAAAAAAATCCACATGTCCCTGAAACTTCAAAAGCTTGCATAATGTGGGGGGGGGGTGTTTTTGTTTTTGTTTTGTTTTGTTTTGGATTTGGATTTGGATTTGGCCCAGGAAAGCTATTACTGCTTATGGATTCTAGCCAATGCAGATGCAATTCCAGGCTGACACAATTAGAAGTGCTGTTTCCTTTTCTCCCATCCCTTTAAGTAAGTGTTGCGCTGCCTCTGTATGACAAGGTGCTTCAAGGCACCCTTGACCTGACCTACCTCCTTCTGAAGAAATACGCCTGAGGCTTGCAGTAGCTCCCTTGACTTCTTTGCTACATCACATGAAAAGAGACTGGGAAATTACAACAATGTGGAAAGGGCAAAAGTTGACCCAGTAGAAAGAGACAGTATGAGAAAAGAATTGCCAGCTGTGTGCTCATGCTTCTTAACCTAAGATTACTCCTGCTCAGAAGGAAAATGAGGAGGGAAGCCAGAGGAAAAATAAAATGGGGAAAGTGGTTTTTTGTTCCTTATAATAATTGCTATGCTTTAATAGCAGGACCAACAAAGGTGGAAAAATTCTTTCAGAATGCTCAAATATCATTGCCAGGGGGCACAAAATGTCACATTAGAATTTCATGGTAGAAATCAATAAATGAAACATTCTCACATTTTCTCTGTGTTTTATGATTCTAGAAGAGAAAAAGAAAACAACTCACAAATTAATCTACTAGGAGCTAATTAAGGATGTTGTTTCAGGCCCCTCCCGCCCCTCCCCAGGCTACAGTCATGTTGCCTTTCCTCTAAACTTGAAGGCAACTCGCCTTTGTCTGGTAAGTGAAGGGTATGAGAGAAAGAAATGACTGGCACATCAAGTACAATGGTCTAGCTGCAGGGAAAGGGTGTTTCCCCTGTGAGTGTCTATCAGAACTTGCTGCAGGTCTGCTTGCACTAGACTCCATTTTTAGCCTCTTTGTTAAGTTTTATTTCATGCTCATCCCTACTCAGCCTCTTCTGGGGAAAAGTGCATTAGCTTTCTGTTACATTACTTCACTGTCTCTGCTTCCAAGCCAGATCTGAAAGGTACTGCTATGAATAAAATGAATCACATGAGCTTAGCTTACCTCAGCCCTGTATCTGAAGTAAGACACAGTGAAATGTTGCCGGAATTATTAAATCAGTCATTTCCTGGCCTAGTATAGGATAGTGCAATGTATAGTCTATGGACAACATATTCCTTTTAGCATTCAGCCATACATAAAGGGGAATAAGGATAGCCAATGTATTGGTTATAGAAATTTTGTTTAGTACCTATATATCCCAGCTTTTTTTCACTGGTGAATTCCAAACAGAACATGTGGGATTCCCTGGAAGAAGAGGATTCCCATCCAGACATTGACTAGGCACATGCCCACTTAGCTGGACTGCATCATGTTTCACCTGCTTTACAGAATTGTGGTAGAGATTAAAACAGGATAAGTGAGCAACGTAGCAAAAGCATTAGATACATATACACAGCAGGGTTATATAAATGCCAGGCACTACTGTCATATGTGATTTTTGACCACATTACCATGTATGATAAACTGCGGTCCAGTATTCTCTACTAGTGAAGCTTAATTCGCTCTACTTCTGTAAGAGAGTGAAGAATCAAACAGATTTACACTTATTGTGCCCAAATTGTTTTATTCATAAGACACGTCCTTACTGAGCAAATGATTTTTTGTGATTCTGAAGACTGAATATTTTAGCATGCCATAAACACATTTTGTCGCAGAATTTGTGCAGAACTAGTGCTACAAGGCAGGCCTTTTATTTATTTTTTTTGTTTTGCTTTATTTATTATTTTTGTAGTTGATATTACCATGAGCAGAAATAATAAATCATCCCAAAATAGTTCTATAAGAAAATCATTATCTCCCCTCCTTCCCACCTTCATTCCCCACCAAGAGCCATATAAAGTATTTTGATATCCATTACCTCTTATGTGGAATATCTTATTGATAGTTTCACTCACTTCTTTGTACCCCTTTTCTCCTATAACTTTCTCAGTTCAAAAGACCCACTTATCACAGGATTTCCTTTATTCATCCATTATATTTTCCTCCTCTCTTAGAAAATCGAATAAGAAATATCCTGCTATATAGTGCAACCAATTACTTTTATCCCAATGTTATTTGTTTTTCCATTCCAATGCTATTACAACGTGTACAGCTCTTAAAAAAATATTATATAATCTTTTGTGATATTCAATCTCAGTTTTCTTAAATTCAAAATTAGGCCATTCTCTTTAATAAATTGGCAGTCTCTCCCAATTGTTTTATTATCTCTTGAATAATTTGTAACCAATTTTTTTATACAAAGAGACACTCCTCCCAACACATATGAGTGCATGTCCCATTTTGTCCACATCTTTGCCAACAATCTGAAGGAACATTATTATTTATCATTTAAACCTGGTGGGAGGATTATACCATTTGACAATGCAGGCATTTTACAGCATTGTCACTTGCAAACAATATCTTAGGCACATTCCATGTACAGGATTCATTTTCCAAACAAAGAAAAGACTAGGGCAACTATTGTCCCAACAAAGGTATCACAATTTGTGGTTGGGATACTTGTGTGCCACATACAATGTAATGTTAGGAGACAAAAAAAAGTCCTTTATGATTTTGTGAAACTTGAATGCAGAAAAGTTGATATGAGTGTTTGGGTGAGAAACAGCACCTCGCTGTGCTCAAAGGCACAGGCCTATCTAAGCTGGGGCAAGTGGGACACGTGTCCTGGGCACCAATGCTAGGGGGCACCACTTTACTCTCCAGATTGATCATGCTGCCCTTTGGTGGCTCCATATAGTCCAGGGAGCTAATAAGAAGCTGCTCCTATTGAGTCTGTCCCTCCAAGACTTTGACTTTGACATTCAACACGAGGCTGAAATTTCCAATGTTGTCGATCCCTTGTCACGCAGAGAACTGGTGGGAGGTTAAGAGGGATGAGTTTTACATGTCTGTTACTGACAATATGGTTAACCTGTGCCATTATGTGTTCGCATGTATTTTGTAATCATGTTCCTCCTTAGGCTACAGGATGAAATCCCAGCCAGTGTGGCTCCAACCTCCAGCTGTTTCCAGACCGTCTGAGATTTGGGGGGCCTGTGATAAGGAGGATTCCATTATCCAGGTAACAGAGCTGAAGGGAGATAGTTCTTCCTCCCAGCGTACAAAGGGCTAATGACATGCTAGGTTAGGTTACACTTTATTGGGGTCAGCATCACAAGGACGTCACAGATCATGAGAGATAACTGCCCAATCAGGGGGAGAAAGGTGAGAACCTTCGAGATGCTTCTGTCAAGAAGTTTTAAAAACCCTCAGGAGACCATGAAGCAAGAGAACAAAGAGAGACAACGAAGCATGAACCAGAGGCAGGCATATCACTAGTTGCAGTTTGGACCAGCTAGGCCTTGCCTCCCAACTTTGCCCTCACACACCATCTCAGCATCTAACCAACAATGTGAGTAGCTAAGATGCTTTTAGATGGTCATGTTAGGATTTCTGTTCTTTTGAAAGCTCTGGTTGATATGATATATCTATTGTAACTTGCAATTTCTTTTTTTTATATATAATCTTTATTGGTTTAATAGACACAAACATAAGAAAAAGAAAAAAAAAGAAACACACACGTTAAAAAAAAGACAATACCCAAACACCCACCGTCCACCCACCCACACAACAACAACAACATTAACAACAGTAACAACAATAATGACAATAACATTAACATATACTTACATAAGAAAAGAAGATGAACTTATCTGCAGTCCCAACCATAGTTGTATATATGCAATATCGTTTGGGACATACAAAAGTTATACATAAGTAGAGAAAAAAATGGATATTTAAAGAATATTACAAAGTACTAACAAATAACATCTAAATTCCTTCCTGGCTTCTTCGTCGGTTGGTTATAAGTCCAGTTTTAATTCCACGCCTCATCCTAATACAAATACAGATAAATTATACGTACATACCAATTTTTCAACATAGTTACTGTAACTACTTTTAACTCCCCTTATTATGTAATCTGATCAATCTTTACATTTATATATCAAAAACGCTGACCATTAAGTCTCCCTTTTTATTTCTTACATAGTCCGTGAAAGGTTTCCATATCTTTAAAAAAAGGTTCAATCGAGTTCTTCCTTAATAATGTTGTTAATTTATTCATTTCTGCAAATTCTATTAATTTATTTAACCATTCACTCACTCTCAGAATTCCCTTACATTTCCAATATTTTGCGTATATAATTCTAGCCGCTGTTACCATGTACCTTATCAAATTCCCATGATATTTTTCCCTATTGTCTGTCTTATCATATTAAGAAGGAAGAGTTCTGGCCTGAATACAATATCAATCTTTAAAATCTTTTGGACACATTTACAAATTGTTAGCCAAAATTTCTTTACTTTTCAGCATTGCCACCACATATGACAAAAGGAACCTTCGTGATGTTTACACTTCCAGCACCGATTATTCTTTTTTTTTTACATTTTAGCCAACTTACTAGGGGTTAGATGCTATTTATACATCATTTTATATAAATTCTCCTTAAGGTCATTACATTCAGTAAATTTCAATCCTCTCCCCCATATTTCTTCCCATTGATCTAGTTGTATATTATGCCCTATACGTTAGGCCCAATAAATCATATTTTCTTTTATTTGCTCCTCCTCTGTACTCATTTTTAATAATAAATTGTATATCTTTGAAATTAAGTGGGATTCTTCTGCACACAATATTTTTTCAAACTCATTTTTAGATCTCTCAAAGCCATATTTCTTATTATCCTCTTTACATTTTTCCCTTAGTTGATTGGTTAACCACTGTATTTTATATCCTTCCATTTCCAAACTATATATATCTTTAATACACCAGCTACCTCCACTCTCTTTTAACATATCACCATATCTTATCCATGTTTTCAAACTACCCATCTCCCTTCTATAAAATGCCTCTTGTGGATTTTCATTCCAAATCTATTTTTATATTTCTCCCAGATTTTAAAGATCAATCTCCTTACAATGTGATTCTTAAATCCCGCATTCATCCTTATCTTCCCATACCACAAGTAAGCATGCCAGCCAAATTTTAACTCATGACCTTCCAGCTCTAGTAATCTTTTATCTTCTAACAGAATCCATTATTTTAACCAGGCTAGGCATGGTGCTTCAAAGTATATTCTCAAATCCAGGACTCCAAGTCCTCCCCGCTCTTTGGTGGCTATTAAATTTTTCCATTTTATTCTTGGTTTTTGTCCGGCCCATAAGAATTTGGAAATTTCTTTATGCCATTTTATAAAAGGGGTTTTTGAGAAAATTATTGGGATTGTCTAGAAGAGATATGTAAATGTCAGTAGAACCATCATTTTAATTGCTGATATTCTCCCTAGTAGCGAAATATTAATTTTTACCATTTCTTAAGGCCATTCTTTACACTTTCCCAAATCTTAGCATAATTATTTTCAATAATTGTTGATTCTTTGTTGTTAGAACTATCCCTAGATATTTAACTTTCTTTACAATTTCAAAGCCAGATTTCCTATATAACTCCTCTTCTTCTTTCTTATTCATGTTTTTAGTTAATATCTTAGTTTTATCTATATTGACTTTAAATCCAGAAACTTTACCAAATTCCTCTATTATCAATATTAACAATTCTGTGCAGTTATTTGGGTCTTCTGTAATAAGAACTATATCATCCATGAAGGCTTTCAATTTAAATTCCTCCCCTCTTATATTTACTCCTTTTATATCTCTATCATTCCTAATTGTTCTATTTAGACTTTCTAATATAAGAATAAAGAGTAGAGGTTAGAGAGGGCACCCTTGTCTAGTACCCTTTTTTATATTAATATATTCTGTTGAGCTTCCATTTATTATTATTTTAGCTTTTTGTGAGGAATATATCACTTTAATCCAATTCGTAAAGTTATTCCCCAGATCTATTGCTTCTAACATTTTAATTAAGAACATCCAGTTAACATTGTGAAAAGCTTTTTCCACATCTGAAAATATCAATGCTCCTTTAATTTGATTGTGATAATTCCAATATTCTAATATGTCTAGTACCGTTCTAATGTTGTATCTAATTTGTTGTTTCAGTAAAAATTCATTCTGGTCCTCATGTATATAATCCTGTAGGCAAACTTTTAACTTATTTGCTAAAATTAATGTAAATATTTTATAGTCTTCATTTAATAAAGAAATAGGTCTATAGTTTTTAATCAGTAATAGATCTTTATCTTCTTTTGGTATCACCATGATATTTGCTACCTTCCAGCTCTTGGGAATTTTCTGAGTTTTTAAAATATGATTCATAACTTTTTGTAAGGGTTTTTCCAATTCCGTACAAAATACTTTATAATACAGAGCCGTGAAGCCATCAGTACCAGAGGTTTTACTTCTTTTTAATTGTTTAATTACCTTTCTTACTTCTTCAATAGTTATTACTCTACCAAGTTCCTCCCTTTGCTTTCCTGTAAATTTCAAAACCTCATGTTTTTGGATATATTTGTTTATTTGTATTTCTGTAGTCCCTTGTCTCTTATATAATACTTGGAAGTAATTGTGAAATTTTGTATAATTCTTTCTCATTGGTTATTATTCTATCTCCCTGTTTTAATTTTACAGTCATCCTTTTAGCCTTCTCTTTCCTAAGTTTAACTAGTAGCAACCTCCCTGGTTTGTTTCCATATTCAAAATTCTTTTTGTTTTAGATAACCTAATTTCTTTCTCATTTCATCTACCATCATCATTGTTATTTGTTTTTGCAACATTTTTATTTGTTCTAAAACATTATTATTCCTTGGATTCTTAACTAGCTCTGCTTCTTTCTTTTTTATTTCTTTGGTAATCTCATCTAACTTCTTTTGCCTCTTTCTTTTCCATTCAATATTTAGTTTCATAAGAGTCCCTCTTATTACTGCTTTGCCAGCATCCCATACTATAGTATCTTCTACACCTTTATCCTGATTTAGATTAAAATATGTCCACAAAAGTTAAAAAGGAAAAAGTCAGCCAAGAAACTCTATATAGATAAGCAGAGATAGCTGCGCACAGCCATGGAACCCTAGCAGCAGAGAATACCTTTAGCAGCACATGCACTAAGCCAGTAACACTCACCCACTCCAGTTGTAATCTTCCAATATGGAGGCTCTTTATTCTTTGTTACAAAATATATACAATGTTTACAAAGTCCAGATGGCAATCCAGCATTTCTAGCTTGTTCTTTCCAGCAGAGCTGCCAGCAACATACTTCAACAACATGTGCACTTGTTGGCTGGGATTGTGCTACCTTTATACAAACACCTGGCCAACCCTTGCATTGTCTGCACCTGGTGCTCATCAGCATGACTCAGCATAAACTAGCTTGAGTCACATTCCTTTCCACAGGTGCACTTAACAGTTAAAGCAATTAGAGCAACATGACATTTACACTTACATCACAAAGTATTTTCTTGAGGTTTGGTCCAACCTTTTCTGACAAAATATTCAGTAAGTACCTCTTTGCATTGATTAACCACTTCCTCTTTGTAAAGTAGAGCTTCATTCAACCTCCAATTATAGGTTTATGTTCTTCCCCCTAAAGGTTAATCTGACTGGGTTATGGTCTGATGCTTTTTTAGGTAGAATTTCTATTTTCCCTAAATACCTCCTACATGTTTAGACACCCAAATCATATCAATTCTGGACAGAGAATTATGCACATCCGAATGAAAAGTAAATTCTTTTCTATTTCCTTCTTTTAATCTCCAAGAATCTACTAGACCTAATTCATTAGTTAATTCAAAAATTCTTTCACTAGTCTACCTTGATTTTTCTTTATTGCTTTAGTCAATAGTCTGTCTAGCTGTGGGTCTACCGCTCCATTAAAATCTCCAATTATACACCAGCATTCGTAATCCAACCCTATTAATTTATCTTTCAATTCTTTATAGAATGTATGTTTCTCAGTTACTGGTGCATAAATTCCTACCACTAGCATTTTACAACTGTTTATGTTAATTTCAACCCCTATACATCTTCCTTTTCTATCTGAAAACTCAAATTAGGCTCTAAATGTGATTTAATATATAGAACTACCCCATTTTTTTTTGTTTGGCCAGCTGATATAAATTCTTTTCTTAATCACTCCTGAGCTAACAATTTAATATATTTATCTTTAACTCCAATGTCTTGTAAGCATATTAAATCTAGTTTTAAGTTTTGTAGAGAATGAAATATCAGTTTCTGTTTTTTTAATGAGTTCAAACCTTTCACATTCCAAGTAAGACAATCCATTTATATCACCAATTTTATATACTATTTTACAGTTTATATTTAAATCCTTCTTTGATATATTTATATCAACACAATAAATTTCTGATTTCTTTACCTATTTTATTCCTATAACGTCTCCTCCTGTTTTCTTTACCCTTTCCTTTCTCCTAATCTATTAACAAATTTCTTTATCTCACTGCTTAGGCCACTTTATTCTTTTTAAGTTTACCTCTTGCTCTTTTCCTTATGCCCTTATTCCTTATCTGAGGTGTCCAGATACAACAGGCTCACTTCTTCTTGAATCTTTCTCTCCTTCCTTTCCTTCTGGTCTTTCCTTTGAGTCCTTTCACTTTTTGGATTCAGGTCTTCTTGCTGGGTGTAGCTATCACTCGAATCCATGGTAATTTCCTCTTGGTTTTTTGTCACCTTTCGTAGATCTGTCTTATTTCTTTTCAGAAAATCAGTGGTTTTCTCTATAGAATTTATCTTATACCTTTCCTTTTTGTAGGTGAAGTTCACCCCTTCAGTTCTGTCCCAGGTAAAGGGGATTCCATCCCTCTTCAATACCTCCACAAGGAAGATAGGATTCCTCTCTCCCAGAGGGGGCAGGGGGAGGAATGGGATCTCTAAGTTTAGAGATTATTGGTTCCCTAGTGGTATCCTACTGTGTTACGAGAGTGGGATTTTTAATCCAGTAGATAGGTGGTGGCAGCAGCGATTTTTAATCCAAGGAACATGGGGTTTTTTCGTCCCTATTCAAGGGCAGAAGTCAGCCTTCAGTGGGAGAACAGCCCAGGTTTCCGTAGCACCCACCGCCACTGCCATCACCCTCATCGGGGTCATTCTGAGCCCAGGGAAGCAGTGGTGGGAGAGGCAGCCCCTCGACCTGGGCCTGGCCCACCACTACTGCCACCCTCACCAGGGTCTTCGTCAGCCTGGGAAGGCGGCAGCAATGGGAGAGGCAGCCATACCGTGTGACAGAATAAGGCATACTCACACACATACAGTTATTTCTGCAATAGAGCAGCAGACAAGAGGAACAGTACGTGATGAACCATATAGCAAAATGGCTTACAATTGCTGAACCGTCAAAGTGATACACTCTGGTTTTCTGTACAGTGGCTGACACAAAGAATGGCCCTTCACTGAGAGACATTTCTTTTAGGAGAGATTATTTTGCCATTGGGGTAGTAAAGTACACCACAAGACCATTCATTCCATCTTCCTACAAACAGACAAAAAAACAAATGACACAATGTTTTATTTCAGAGTTTACGTCCATTTTGTAATGGGGGTCAGAACACAGTTCATTATGTTCTGAGTTATAATAAATAGCGATACGATTTTTAGAACATATAAATTATGTCGCTTACCTCTTTTTGGTGGAAAAATTGATCTGTCAGCTACTCAAAACAAATATTCTGCCTTATGGAAACATCTAAGTGAGCATTGTTCTTCATTCTACACCACATATAGACTTGTGGATGTGAGGCAGTATTATCCCATGAAATACACTGGAATTACCACAGAGTCAGAAAACACCAGATAAATCAGTCAATACAAGTGTTCTTTTTAAAATCTACCTGGGTGGGGCATGTGAGTTGTGTATGTACACGCAATGAATTTTTTTTCTGTCCCTGACCTTTCGCTTTCTTCTTCCTCTCATGTAGAAAAATTATGTGAAACCCAAATAGTAGCCTATTATTGGTAATTTCAGGGGCTAATGATGAAGTTTTTGTTCCTGTGAAAATGAATAACATTGAACCCTTTCTAATTACAAATTTTTGCAAATGACCACTAGGTGTCACTCCTGCACTGTGTAAACAACATTTTGTTCAATAGTGTCTGTTGTGGGTTAGATTGTTTTTTTTATTCACCTGAGTTTGAGCTTATGATTTGGGGTAGAATTGTCAGAATGCCGCCTGCAATTGTCTCTCCATTAGCCCACCAACAATGTGAAACTACACACATCTGTCATGCCTTATAAATAACTCAACCGTTGCATTCCAATTATTTCCACATAAATTCCCATACAGCCACATTACATAATTCACTAAGCAGATTTAAAGCAGAACATATTTGTCCTTCATCCGATCATTCTGTTGTAGGCAGTTTTGGCCATGAGGCATTCATTATCACCTCTTCAAGTGAGAGCATCTTTTATCTCTGCAGTACCAACCCAACGACAGACGATTATCACTGATATCCTACATTGCCTTACTTAACAAATGTGTAACTAACGTCTCCTGACCCAATCCCTGTAAACCTACCTTAATAGCCAGGAACCGTATCAAGATCTGTTCAGCTGGCAACTGAGGTACAGGAGGAGGAGGTTCCCAGCCCCTCCAGACTGCCATGAGCGAGGGTGCAACAAGTAGTAGCAGGATCCCTATCACAATTTCTTGTCACAGGTTCACTCACTGGCAAGGATGGCCTGGGAACATCTTCCTTCTGTGCCCCTATCACCAGGTGAACATATCTCCATTGTTCAGTGCAGCTGCTGGCTGTTAAGACAGGTTTGGAAGGGCATTTATGATCACGTTTATGATCACGGCAATAGTGCCACAAGCATGAATACATCATATTACTGAATATAAAGCAGTTACAAATTCATAACTGCAATACAGGATGCCAGTCTATGTTTTTAAGTGCTACTGTCACACAGAAGCTACACCGGCATAGGTTGCCAAGACAAATGGTCACATGTTAAGGTTCACAACCCATTTTGCCTGTTAAACACATATAGCAGGGCTTTCCAAATGGTGTGCCATGACATGTTAGTGTGTCACCTGAAGTATGTAGGTGTGTCGCCTACAATCTTGGAAATGTATGTTATTATTTAATAAATTCACATTTTTAAAAATATATGAAAGGTTTGTTGTGTCCCCATACATTTTGTTATTACAATTTATGTATGTGTCTGTATCTCTTATATGGGATTAGTTTACCTTCCAGTTTGCTAGTAAAACTGAATTACTGTGTCATGAAATTATGTATGTCCAAAAAGTGTGTCACCAACATGAAAAGTCTGGAAAGCTCTGACATATAGGAACTTCCACCTATCCATGCTACCAGCAAGGTTGGGGTTTTTTGTTTTGTTTTGTTTTGTTTTTTGCAATTACTATGATCATTATCATTATCACCTGTTCTTATCCTAAAAAGAGAACTCAAAAAGTTGCTTTTGTTTGAACTACAGCTCCCAGAATCCCCTAATCAGCATGTCCAGTGGCCTTGCTGGCTGGTAATTCTTACAACTATGGTTCTTCTGACATGTGACCAAAGATAACTGAGAAGTGTGGGTTTCTGTTTTTCCTCTCACATCTGTTCATTTTTGCAAGCAGTTTTGTGGTTCACCCCAATATTGGTTCCACAGCGTCCCGTTGAATTCCACTTGTCACATTACAGAGTCTCTGCTAAAGATCGACAGTGTTGGACATCTGCCGCAGCTCACCTTCCACCTGCCAACCAGGAACCCACTGCTATTCCTTGTTGCTTCCTGTTCACCAACTCAATCCAAGCGAGAGTGCATCTGCACTACACAGTTTTAGTACATTTATACCATTGTAACTGTCATATTTCCATCCTATGGAATTCTGGGATATGTAGTTTAGTGAAGCATTTAGAATTCACTACTCAAGAGCTCTATTGCAGTAGTAGTTTAGGGCAGTACAATAGTTAGAGTAATAATTCTCAGTCAGTTACTGGAAGACAGAACCACCATGGACAGATACCCGCCCTTTAGCTGCTGTAGTCACATGCTGTGTCACAGCTATAGTACCAGAGCTTGCAGGGGTGGTCAGGATAGTTTTTTGTCACTTTTTTTTTTTTTTTTACAACAGCTTCCAGCATGGTCGATGGCTTGCAACTTGTTCTAAACTCTGCATGGTACCACAAGGATGCAAGTCCCAAGTAGATCTGTGTTCTGATTATCAAGCCAGTGTTTATATTTCATGTATTTTGTTAAGCTGCTACTGACTGTGCATGTCTAGATTATAACATATGAATGAGGTGTATGCCTCATTGGATTGAGGGGGATTTAGTTCTGAGTAAGGGTGTGTGGAAGTGTAGCATTACTTATTTGTACACTGTGGTCAATGGATTCAAAAGAAAGCTGCAGTCAGTTCCTTTGGGCCACCCCAAGTCAGATTGCACACCATTTTAGAAACTCAGGGAGTTTTCAGAAGCAATTTGTGACATGACACAAGTTCTTTTCTGTTCCAGGGGAGAAAGTTTTTAAAACTCTCACGGGGAACACATTAGCCCCTGAGTGTACTTAAAATACTTCCTTAGATCCCACTCTTTGCAAAGAACAAGCCAGCTAATCTGGAATGATGTTCTTAAAAATCATAGGCAGAATGAAGTGTGGATTGTACATCAAGAGAATTAAAAGGAAGTAACAAAGAAATGCAGATTGTCCTCAAAACAAGCTATCTCCCTAAAATCAGTTACTTTCACAAATTTGTATTGAACTGCCATGTTCAAATGTTAATTTATAATCAGAAACAAGACAATTGACGGAAATTGTTTGGGATTTTTTTTAAACAGACTCTTGGGTAAATAAAATGTAAGAGAAAACAATTTGTAGGCTTCTAGAATTCTGTTTCCCTGTATTTTCTAAAAAAAATCCCTATGCTCGAAAAGCACCCCAGTGTCAAAAGGAGTAAGTTTCTCTGCATGTGTGCTTCTCCCACACTCTTCTTAGGTTTCATAAGGAAAACTCTGTGTTTGCATATAATTTTGCTTCCATTGATCAATTATGGTTGCAAAATTTTGTTCCTTAACACATTGGTCATTTCCACACTAGCCTGTTAAGAGTGCTATGATTCCACTTTCAACATCCTATGGAATCCTGGGGTTTGCAGTTTCGGGAGGGGCCGATCCCTCCTGAAACTGCAAACCCCAGGATTCCATAGGATGTTGAAAGTGGAATCATAGCACTCTAACAGGCTAGTGCGGAAATGACCATTATATTGGCTGGGAGAAAAAGAAATCAGATCCAATTAGGTTGTAAAGAAAATGTCATGATAAGTGACTGAATACTGTTTAAGAATATAAGAGCAGCCTTGATGGATCAAATCAAAAGCCTGTCTAGTCTGATACTGTGTTCATACAGTGGCCAGTCAGTTGCCTATTTATGAACCATAGAAGTACAGCATGCACACACAAGAATATTCTGCTCATTCTCACCAGGAACTAGTATTGCAAGGCAGTATTTCTGGTACTGTAGGGGATATACAGCCATCATAACTAGTACCCACTGATAGATCCATCCTCCATGAGTATGTCCAATCCCCTCATGAAGGTGCCCATGTTGCTGCCCTAAGTATATCTTGTGGCAGAGAATTCCACAGTTTAATGATGTTGTGTATGAAGAAGTGCTTCTTTTCATCTTTCACAAATCTTCCACCATTCCATTTCAATGGATGATCCTGGGTTCTAGCATTATGGAGGAGACTGTTCCCTATCCACTTCTGCAGCACCATGGACACTTTTATAGGAGGGTGGCCAAAGCACAGCCCATGGGCTGCTCATGACCCCTAAAGTCCCTCAGCAGTCCCTCCCAACCTCCCACACAATTTAAAAAAAAAAATTGATCAGGCAATTTTTGTCCCCCAAACCAAGCAGAAAGCTCCCCAGAAACATTAAAATAACAAGAATACCCCCAATCCACTCCAGAAGCCCATACTACCTCAAAATATCTTCATTTTTCTCTGCAGTTCCTCTCTTAAAATGGCAACAGGACTTGACTTCCTGTTGCCATTTTGAGTGGGACCAGAGGAAAATGGAAATATATGGTTTTCTTGGAGGTGGTGCAGTCTGAGGAGGGAGTTGGGGAAAATTAGTCCCTAGCTCCACATAGTTTCTTACCCCTGTCTTATACTAGCCTTCTACTATAAGTCCCCTTACTGGCTCTAAAATTCTTACCTTTCTTCACTGCAAGGTGGCTCCACACCCCTGAACATTTGCCCTTTTCTGCACCTTTCCTATCTCTACAGTATGTATTTTTCAGGTACACTTACTACTGCATAGGCAACAACATTCTAGGAGGGCTAATGTTATGGGTCTACTTCTGTATAAATTTTGCAATAAAAATGCACTCATGGTAGAATTCTACCCCTAGTCACTGGAAGAATGAAGAAAAACTTTTCATTCATGGACCATTTATACATCATAAGAGCCCTCCTGCCTTTAGAAGATTTGTTTGTTCTGTTCTTTCAAAGGCTTCATTATCAAAGTGATTTGCAAAGGTTTGCAAATTAGTGGCAAAGACAAGGGTTTTGCTTTTGCAGCAACATGGACAATCTTCATGACACTAATTTCTTCCTCCCCACTTAGATCTCACTTTCTTTTACCTTGTACTCAGTGACAAATTTAGGAAATTAATGCCAAGAGACTGGTATCCTTTGATCATTTATCAGAGAACTCGTGTAGTAAAAAACATTTAGCTAAATATTAGAAGAACGGAACATCAAAAAGAAAGCGCTTATAACTTCATTGAAATACAACAAAAGTGAGAAATTTGCTCAGCACTGAGGGCATCCTTAGAAAAGCATTACAAGATAAAGAGATCCACAGCAAATCTGCATAACTTATTGAGATGTTAACTGACACAATTTGCATAATATGTTAAGACGTACACCAGTTGATATTCTGGCCAACAGACTGCATTTCTGCCATGCAAACAGATATGATGACAGGGAGGTTCTCACATCATCTTGCAGCTGATCAGCAATGAACATAAGGGATTTCAAGTGTCATTTTTATGTCACAGGAAAGGATCAATTATAACTGCATCATTCTGTCAAATGACTAGTGGTTTTCTAGCAGCAGAAAAAACAATCTCTGTGCAGCCTTAGTATTCAGGTCAATTAATCTCAAGCACCAACTGTGGTTCAGTCTTTCAATGTCATTATAAAAAAGATAATAAATTTCAACAGGCAACATTTGAAGAACCTTGACCCGAATTTCACTTTTGTTGCACATCTATAGTTATGCCATTTCGTTTTCATTTTAGAAGTAATACTGGCAGTTTTTGAATTCCAGTGGATCCCATCTTGTTAGATAAACTTCCTGGGCAACGTTACCATGCAGTATTACCTATCTGAATAATTCCTGACCATGAGGTAATCACCAGCTCTTGCCTTTAATGTTGGCTATAGATGATGCTCTGCTGATTTGCTTTTGGGTCTCTGAGAAATTAGGACAAACTGCTATAGCACTTCCACATTTCTCTCACAGTCATGAGGATCCAAAATCTTTTTTTAACTTAAATCAAAGTTGAGATGCTCAGAATTCTAACATGAGTCCACAGGATGCAGAAGTTCCTCAGCAGCAGTTTGTTTGCCTAAGCATGGAAAAGCAAAGACAATGGCTAAATATAGATTTTAGAATACTGTTGGCTTCTAAGTTCATAGGCTTCAATTCCATTATTTCGCAAGGGTTCCTTTTCATCCAGTGTGTCAATATCTTTCATCTGTGGGAAATAAGCAGGAGATGCTTTGCATTCGTAATGCCTGTCAAGGGACTTCAAGTGTATCAGCATGTGGAGAGCATAGGCCAGGACAAGAAGCAAGATCAGAGACATAACCAGGCCCATAAGGATTGCTGGTGGAAAGAGGGAGGCACAGTCTTTCGCATAAGCAAATTGGCCATCTTCAATGTTAAATCCTTGAATCTGTTAAAACAATAAAACAAAGAGGATGAATTAAAATAATCTCCTGGCGAAAGGTGCTTTATTATTTTTGTCCCCACTGTTTATCAAGACAATTTTTCTTAACCTCAATCACTGTAAATAATTTTTATTCTGGCTGTTCAGCTGTTTGTGCCTTATTGTTGTGTGCTGTAAAGGAAGGCCATTATCCAGGGATGGCAAATATGTGGCCTTTCAAATGTTGCTGAATTGCAAGCCCCATCATCCCTCACCATTGACTGTGCTGCCTAGGGTTGACAGGGGTTGCACTTCAGCAATATCTGAAGGATCACACACACACACACACACACTCCACCATTGCTATAATAAATCAGTTCGATGGAATGGGTGTTTAATAGAGTCTGAAGGGGGAGTTATCCAGTGCTGGCTGGGGATTCTGAGAGTTGTGGCCCACAAAACTAATTTCCCAAGTTTTATTTTTTATGTTGAGACAGTTGGTTGGCACTACATTCTAGGTGCTGCTGTAGTCCATGAATTTCTGGTGCCACATGTGAACTCTGGCAGCTCATAATGCTTAACTTCAATCCAGAGGGGTCAGAACAATGGTTCTGAGTTCTTATCCATCTCCACTTTTAATCAGAGCAGGAAAAGAACTCTTCCCCCAACATCATAAATTACAGCTGATGTTTGTTCAGCTCCCAGAACTAACAGAGGCTTCTAGGGCATCTTGTGGGAAAGAAAATAAGAAAGATCAAGATCCCCTTCATCACTGAAAGAATCACCAAAATGAGAAGGCAAGAGGGGAGAGAGGGCAGGGAAAAGAGACAAGACAACCACCGCAAGAAGCTATCAAGTAAGGGAAATGTGAGATGTAAGGGTGAGATGGCACCTATGGGCAGAGAGAGAACTAGGGTGTGACTGTGAGATTTAGAACTCCTACAGGAAATACCTGTCTACTTCTTTCAAACTAGGAGATAGGGATCTCATACATCTATATTAATTTTAAGTATTTTGAAATCTTTTTAAAGAAATCATAAATTGAGCAAATCCTGGGGAGAGAAACCTTTGGCCTTTTGGGAGTTATAGCTCCAAACATCTAGAAGGCCAACTCTTTCCATTTGCCATGCTGGTCACAGCTTCTGGAAGGTGAAGTCTAGAACACTTTAAAGATTTCCCAATCCCCCATCTCAAACAATATATAAGCACTAGGAGGGGACAGGCTTAAGGTAGATTCCTGCATGGCAAGGGTTGGACTTGATGGCCCTTGTGGTCTCTTCCAGCTCTGCAATTTTAGATTCCTCATCTCCCTATGCCTTCTGTGAGCTTATTCCCTATTCTGTCACCATCTCCAACAGAAATATTACCCCCTTTTCTACCAGAATGGCTCTATAATCCACAATGCCCAACCAAGATCCTGACGCTACTATTCCACTCTACAACCCCCAGACCCCCTGTAAGACTGTAGGAATTTTTATCCAAAACAGCAACTTTTCCAAGCTCTAGGCCCATCTTTTTCAGCAAATATTCCACAAAGTATCCAAATCTGAGATGGTATTATACTACTGTGTACTGCAGGATAGATGTAACCTGGTTCTCCTCCAATCTGCTGAGCCAGAAAGCAGTGTAACAAGTAACTCATTGCCAAAGGTGTGTCTGCAGACTCTTTTATACTCTCTTTCTGAAGAGTTCCACAATATCTATAGCATGTGCTACTTCTGGAGATAAGGAGGTACTGCTATATCCACCTTGGATTAAAACAAATGGCAATAAAATAAAATAAAATAAAATCAGGTAATTTCTCCAAGCTAATACAAGAGCATGAAAAATTGTCCTATCCCATCTTCTCATGGACAGGCTCTTTAGCTTATTGTTCCCTGCCACTATTATTCAAAGCATCAGCATACTGACAAAGGAGAATGAGAAAGAGAAAAAAAATCCCTCCCTAGTACTCCTTTCTTTGCATGCCAACAACGCTATTGACATTACCTCCATTATCTGAAAGGAAAGAAAAGGAATGGGAGAAATGTGTTGCGCAGGGAGGAACAGGTAGAAATGAGCCAGCTGGGGCCTGGGGCTGCTCAGCTCAAATTTTAAAAGTGCACCACTTTTTGAAGTGGAATTGTAAGAGCTCCCAAAGTTTGCTTTTGAGTCAACACTGGGAACTTCACCAGTGAGAGATGATGGGGCTTGCAATTCAAAACTTCACCAGTATCTCTAAACACTAGGAGTGGCCCTATCCAACCAGGTTATGATGACAGACATCATAATTGCAGTATGTCCCTTTCCATCTAGTGTCAAAGCAGTGCAAACTAGATTCTGAGAAAGGCAAAGATGCAAAAACTTGGTCAGCTTCAGGCAGAGGCACAATGCCAGATAACCAGAAGTTCCATGCAATTGAACTGTAAGATGGCTTTCACATCAAACATGGAAAAAACATAAGCCACCCTAGAGAGCCCCAGAGGAGACATTCCCATGGGAAGAAAGTTCTTCTTATGGGGCAAAAGCTGGGACTGGAGAGGGGAGTTAACACCCTAGGCCAGCAGGGGAGATACAGAGTATAGTCTATCACATCTGGAGGACACTTAGTTGGATAAGGGTGCCCTAACCAAATCTGTACAAAAAAATTGGGGACTATCACTCTCTGTGCAAATCTTTATGGTTGTGAAAGCTGGACAATGAAGAAAGCTGACAGACAGAAGATCGACTCATTTCAAATGTAGTGTAATGTAATGAGGACGGTTCTACAGATACAGATCTTATATCTGTTCTACAGATACTGTTGTTGTGTGACTTCAAGTCATTTCTGACTTATGGTGACCCTAAGGGGAACCTCTTACAGAGTTTTCTGGGGCTGAGAGTTTGTGACATGCCCAAGATCACCCAGTGGGTTTCCATGGCAGAGCGGGCAATCAAGCCCTGGTCTTCAGGATTTAGTCTGACGCTCAAACCACTACACCATGATGGCTGTCTCTTAAGGTATTACAGGTATTACAAGTTGCTCCTAGAGCAAATCAAGCCTGAACTATCCCTAGAGACCAAGACGGCTAAACTAAGGCTGTTGTATTTTGGACATATCATGACATGGTATGACTCACTGGAAAATAAAATAACACTTGGCAAAGTGGAAGGCAGTAGGAAAAGAGGAAGACCACATAACATTACAGGTGGATTGATTCAATCAAAGAAGACAAAGCCCTGAATCTGCAAGACCAGAGCTGACAGATGATGACCAGGGATCTGGGAAGTTTATTGTTCATAAGATCACCAGAAGTTGAAGACAACTTGATGGCAAAACAACAATAACAACTTTCCAATAGTCCAGTCAGATTAAGACAGCAGTCGGGGACCACTGCCCTCCAAACGATATTGGATTCCAGTTCCCACCAGTCTCACTCAAGAAGACCAGTGTTTGAGCATGACAGAAATTGTAGGCGATGGACTCCCTTGCATTAGGCCTTGAAATATTCTCCTGTTAAGATCTGTTGTTCCTATCTGCCAACAAGTCAGTTTCAACTTCTGGCAACCCTATGAATTCAAGACCTTCATGAGCCACAGTCATCCATAGCTCTGCTCATGCCTTGCAGACTCAGGATTGTGGCTTCATTTACTGCATCAATCCATCTGTAATGTGGTTCTCTTTTCCATTTTACCAACAAAAATGTCCAGTTATACTTCTATCAAATCCATGGGAATTCCCAACAGGGAACCAACAAATGTAGGAGCTGCTGCCTAAACTCTTCTGGAAATTTAGCATATTCCAAGTATGTAGCAATTAGACAAGATGACACATGTCTGCCTAGATTCCAGAATCCCCTAGTATAGATTATGGACTCAATATAGAACTTACAGCTACTGCAAATCACAGCTACACATTCCAACTGCAACGTCAAACAAATGAGGACTGCTTGTTCAAGAAGGATTTAGCCTTCTTGGCTAAATTATCTACCTTGGAGTGAGCAGCTCCCCTCTCCTTCCTATTTGCCTTATCTTCCTAAGGAGATAAGAGTCAGTAACAGGTCTTATAGCCTATCCTTAGCTGCCCTCAGCAGCTGACCCAAGAGTGATCTTGACCCTGAACTGCAGAGGGTCAACCATCCAAGTAGCAGCTCCAGTCACTTAAATCAATGACATAAAGGAGAAAGCTCTACATTTTAAAAAATGCATTTGTTACTCTAAACAATATCACATAATGTAGCTTGCCCTCTTGCTATAACATCTGCTTAAGAAAATATGCATTAATATGCTACTGTGTCATGCATTCCACAACATGCAAGCAGTCAACAATGGTGATGTATCATCATCCCTACCTCAACATTTCAGTAAGGAAAATGGTATGTCTACTGTCAGTTTAAGATATCTTGGGTATGTTTTGTTGTTTGCTTTGGATACTTTCAACTTACTTCTGACTTTAATGGGTACCCCAAGGCAAACAGGGTTTTCCTGAAAATATTTTTCAGAGGGGATTTGGCATTACATTCCTCTGCAGCTTAGAGAGTAAAAGTTGCCCAACATCACCCAGCAGGTTTCCATGGCCAATTGGGGACTTAAATCCTGGTCTCCCAGAGTCCTAGTCCAACCTCTAAACCATTAAACCACATGTTTACACACAGACATGTTTAATAGGAAGTAAATTCTATCAAATTCAATATGGCATGTGTCTGGGTAACAATGTTTTGAATAATGGCAAATATAAAAAATAAGCAAAGCTGGATTATTTCTTGTTTTCACCCTGAAGGTAACCACACGACAATTAGTATTAGGGTTAGTCTGATAGATAGTCCTACATGAAGATTCTGGGGGGAAATAACTAATGCATGTATTAGCCTCACATGCCAGGCAGACGAGAGTTATCAGTAAATATGCACTACAAAAAGCAAAGTAAGTTTACCCTGCATAGAGATACATCAACCCTAAAATGAAGCTATGGCTAACATTCCAAGCACAATTATTAGGGACTTCAGCTAAACACAGTGAAAACTACTTCCAACTATTTCCATGGCACATACTAGGAGAAGAAATGAGAGACCATCTACCTTCTTCTTTGTTCAAATCCTACTTCTTTACTAATAACTGGACAGCCTGGTAATCTCCTTTCCACAAGCCATAAATCTTTCTCCCCATGAACGCCTACAGAGCTGCCTGTCTAGTTACTTGCTACATTTCACTAGGTTCGTTTGCTTGCATTTGCCACACATTACCTGAAAGTCAATAAAAGTGACTTCCCAGAGCTTGGCTGCATCACTGGCGGAGCTGGGGGTCAGTAGCGCATCATATCTCTGCAAGTTGCTAACATGTTCACAATGATAAGAGTAAATGGTTGGTGCATGGATTCGTGTTGCATTGAATGTGGCTTGTATAGAGTGGTTGTAAATAAGCTGGATTTGATGCAAGGTAAACCAGTTCTGAATAGACAGTTTATAGTAACTGTTTGTCAGTATGAATCTGGGAAGGGAAAAAAACAGGGAAAAGAAATATTTTAACAACTGCAATAAAACTCACCACACTATCCCATTACTTTTTATGAAGCTGAGATACTAAATGTATTTTGCCACTGCATGGTATTTCTTTGTCAAACAAAAAAGTCACTTTTTTCCTTCCTTGCCCTTGCCCTCCCTTCCTTCCTTCCTTCCTTTTTCATTAATGATGTCCTTCCTTCCCTGCCCTTTTTTCATTAATCCAGAAAACAGTCATTGGCAAACAGCCAGAAAGCTCAAGATAATAGAGAAAAAAATAGGAGAAAATAGAAGGAAGAAGTTGTATCATATTTGTAAGTCCCCTGATCAAACCTCCATTACGATCCTGATCATTTAGCAGCACTGAGAATGTACTTTGAAAATTAGAGCTGGGAAGAGTAACCTTTGTTGGATTACAATTTCCAGAACCTCCTAATCGGCATGAGGATTCTGGAGGGATTGGAGTTCCGACCGGTAACTTTTCCAGACCCTGAAAATTACTGGCAAAAGTAGAAAGTTTGAAAGAAGAGGGTTAATTGTCTAACCATTCAAAGCAAATTTTCATTGGGCATACTACGTCCATTCTACATGGGGAAAAGCTGCTGATATCATTTTCTTTTCATTTGTTTGAGCAGCTAGTGTATTATAGTTTTAAAAGTTTTTGATTCAGAACCTGGAGGCTTGGCATCAGTTTCCACACCCACCTTGAAAGTTCTCTGGGCCCAATTACCACCTCTTATTCTAACCTAACTCTCTGAGCTGATGCAAATAAAACAGGGGAGGGGGGAATACATATATGCAGCATCAAAATATGATAAAAACAAAATACACTGTTAGAACAGTTGTGTTTAAGGATCCAAACCAAATGCCTTAATAACTGTCAAGTAGAAACTATTGAAAAGTTGCTCACAATCTAGAAACTGTCTCTCTGTTCGGTCTTTAAAACAACTGAGAAATCCATAAAACAATTTGGTAAATAGATGTGTTATGACCATTTCTGTTAAATTTCCATAACATCAGAGTGGAAAGTACCTTTCATTTTAATGGGCAGCGCACAGATACACAGTTAATTCTCCAGAGGAAAATAATGGATTTAGATTCTGCCCTAAATGTTGTATTTTAAAGTACTTTTTTAAAAATGAGAATAGCATCTTCCTCCAGGCTATGCAACTGGACCACACTGCGTCTAAGCAAAGAATCACAATCAATTTTAATATGTTTGCTGACCCAACAGAAACATTCTTGCATTGAGGAGGAGATTGGACTTGATGGTCCAGCCAGCACTAAGATTCCGTGAGTTTGGGGAAACTTTAAAGATTTTGATTGACATTACACATATAACATTTTACAAAAAATGTGTTTGTTTTTAAGATACCATGAGAATCTTTAATGATTCTACAGCAATAGACACCCATAGATCCCACACACAACACAAAGAGAATGCAAATTTGAAAACAGAAATGGTACCTGATAATAAATCCCTTCAAATTGTCGATGTCACCAAAATTAAGTGACAGCCTAGAGCAAAAACAGAGCAAGGTCAGATTAGACTGAAAAAAGCTATAAGAGGAAGAGGAGGAGAAGGCAGAAGAGATAGAAGAAGAAGAAGTGAAAGAGGAAGAGTAGCTGAATTGGATATGCCCAGCAATCTAACATTTCTGCATAATCTGCCTTTTAGGTACTCTAAGCTAGGAATCATTTTCCAGCCCCAGCCCCCACCCTGCCCCACTAATCTATGTCTCTGTCTAGAGCAGAGGTGGGAATCCTGCAGCCCTCCAAATTTAACATACTGCCATTCCTAGCATTCCTTACTGTTACCTATGTTGGCTAGGGCTGCTGGGACTTGCAGCCCAGCATCTGGAAGAGCATATGAATCTCACTTCGACTCTTAGGGCCTACATATGGTTTTCAATCTCAGACAAACTGGCAGAGGCTTCACAGTCCCAAGGACAATACTATATAGATTTCTCTACCTTTGCATTGACTATATACTAGGTCTTAGCAACATCTCACAGCAGGATAATCTTACATTGCATTTTCTTCACTGCAGTTTGAATCAGCAATATCCACAGTTGCATGAACACCAAATGTCCTGTCTGTTAGGTCCAGCTGAGTGTGATTCTGAAACTTAATCATAATTCTTCTGGCCCAAAATAGAATACAGGGGTTTCCATTGACCGTGACATTGAGAGGGCTGTAGTGGTTATGGATGACAGACTCTCTTTCTGAATTCCCCTTAGTGCTCATGCTGTAATTCACAATCTGTGTGAAACCAAATAGGACAACTAAAATTACAATTCTATCCTTTCAGGCAACACAATGAGTAAGTAAATATGATAACCAAATATGTTTGAACCTTTAAGCAAACTCAGTCCAAATTATTTCAACATATATTACTTACAGAAAATGGCTTGTGAAACCCACTAAAAACTGAACACTAATATACTTCCGATAATTTCAGCATGGGGCTGCAAGACAGTCTTAAAAAATTTTAGAAGAAAGTCAGGATAGAAATAGAAGCCATAAAAACATAACCAATAAAAGGCTATATTAAGAATTCAAAACAGTAGAATGTGAGCATTATTTTTGGTAATTACAAAGCAACTATAATTATACTTTTGTCAGAGAAGTGAAAAATCTATTTCCTTTTAAAAGATCCATACAAACATATTTGTTTGGCTACCTAGGGAATATGTTCTGAAATCAAGACTTTAAGAATCACTAAAGAGTATGTGGAGAGTTGCAGATGAAATATCAGGTTGACAGCAGTGTATAACAAGGAAATACAATACAAAAGGACTTGGGGTGGAGAGCAGATATGAGGTCAAGAATCAGTTACGAAGACTTTTTTTAAAAAAAACACAGAGCTTTAGTAGTGAGTGAATTCATTTCTGCTGAGAACAATCCAATATTTACATCATGCAGCCTTCCATGTGTTGTTGGACTACAAGTCCCATCATCTCTAACAAGTACATCCAAGGGTGAGAAATTCTGGGAGCCACAGTTCAACAACATCTGGGAAGACACATGATTCCCACTCCTAAGTTATGGGGTCATTGAAACATAAACTTTATGTTTTGAAGTTTCCAATAAATGTGTCGACTCACACAGAAATAACAAACCAAGGCCAGTAGCCCATTGGTTATATATACATGTATAAGTTGTGTTAACACATGTGGAGCATCTTTATTGGACACTATGCAATGGCCATATTCAGTTGATGGGGATGGAAGTCAAGGTCCATATGTGGAACACCTACCCTTGCACATCCAATGGGGCATACACAATCCACAATGGGCCTCTGCTCATTCCATAATGGAGTCTGAGAGCCCAATATGGAGTGAGCAAAGGCCCAGTGTGAACATGTACGCATTGCACACTGCAGTTTCACAGCTGTGTTTCACCCATGCACACTTGCCAGTGATTCACATACCTTGCACAACAATGGTATCCAGTATAACAATTGCATCTTGCAACTAGAATGTAAATCCCCTGGTAGTAATTTATGCTATGCTGGCAATGTAGGATTTCAACCCAAGTTTGATGTGCAATCAGCACCAAACCAGTCATTAAAATCGTATGTATCTTGATCATACAGATTGTCCTTTCCAGTCAATGAACATTCAACCAGAAGAAAAGCTGCTCTTGCACGAATTGAACAACTTCAGACCAATGTTTAAAACTCTGGATTTTTATGAGTACATTCTATTGGTACATAATTTTATATGTACTGGGTACAGAGTGCACATGGAAAACAATGCAAGTATTGAGACTAATGCAACTTTCCAATGCCAAAAATATATTATGCAACAGTCTCATAGTTACTTTCTGGAATTCAGTATTATTGTAAATACTGTGGGAGAACTTTTAGTCTAGTTTCCTGGCACTTCCATACCTGTGTAATCATTACTTGTTGCAGATTAAGTTTTGGCTTCACACTGCCATCATATCGTCGGTCTGCAGAAGAAAAAAAATATCAAAAATGTTGTTATCTGCATCTTTCAACAAGTAAAAGAAACATTGCCTATCAGCTTTAAAGAAAATCACTGTCTTTTCTAACTATACACTTGCACTAAAATAAATGTCAGTTAACAGAGTCTGAAACAACTGAATTGTGCCCCTTGGGAGAATGGGGAAGAACATTTACAGGTATCTTCTGTTATTTCTTATCTATAGTCCTTGGACGCAGTTGTCCACCCCACCTCTCTCCTGTAAAGTCCAGTATCAGAAAAAATCCTCACAGGGCCAGTCTATCCAGTCTGCTCAGGAGTACTCTCCCCTGAGTTCAACAAGCTTGACTGCCAAGGCATGGTGGGGGAAGAGGGCATGGCTAAGCAGGGCCCTTCCACTGCCTCTGACAGACACCTGGTTCTAATGGACCTTCCCTCCCTCAGCTCTCATCTGAGAGGATCTCTTCTACCAAATAGAGGCCTTCTGCTCCATCAGCTATTTCCATCTAATCATTATAAGAGCTGCTGTCTAACTTTCGCACCTGACACCTGGATTTTCTTGTTTTCTTCTCCTCTCCTCCTATTTTTCCTTTTTTTTTTTCGTCCTGTCTTTTAGAATGTAAGCGAGTGGGCAAGGACTGTTTTGTTTGTTTCTACCACCTAAGACCATCTGGAAACATACTTACATGAAGCGAATAATTGAATGAATGAATGAGCAAATGAACAAAATGAACAAGCAAAATAGTTAGCTGTGAGACTACAGCCTTTATGTTTCACATCTGGACTACGGAAGAGCAGCATATGCTCAATGAGCTTGTGAACATTTTTTTTAAACCATTCCTTCATAATCCTTCATTTGTTGACTCCATTTTCCATATAAGACAACATTACAGAATGAGTCGAAACAATCCAGACATATATCTGGAGATTTTATAACAAGTATTAGATATCAGAGCTCAGAAAATGTTACCTTTTGGACTAATATTCCCAGAACCATTATACAGAGGCCATAGTATCACTTAATTTGAAAGGCAGTTTAAAACCTTACCATTTCTTTGGAGCAGGTCTTGATCAGAGAAGGAAAAAAAACTGCAATAGACCACACATAAACAGTATATTAGCTTTTCCATCCCCAATTTCTGTTAAGTTGCAGAATCTATGTGTTTAGTTGCATTAAAATGGCATCTATTAAGAACAAATAATACATCAAAGGTAATTTTCAAAATGGAGCATTGGCCCTTTTCTTGTCTGTTTCATGCCAAATGGCTTTGAGCTCTTCTGTCCCTATACAGCTAACAGCAGGTCCATTTTCTTGTAGCTCAGTGATGATTTCATGTAGTCACTTCCAATCATTCTTCCACTTTCTCAGATATCCTACCTTCTGAAATATTCATGATTTGCTCTTACATCTCTCCTAAAACTTGTTTGGTTCCACTGGAGTGGTGGTGCTGGTTTTGACTTTAGTGTCCATTTTGACTTTAGATTTCAGGCCCTACATCACATAGGCTTTTTTCACTTCATTGATTTATTAACTGTGTTGTGTACAGCTTTCTAATAGGGCAGACCTCTAGCAAGCTTTCTTCTAAGACAAAAGAGGGGAGAGGAATATTCTGGGCTGCTCCTGAGAAATTAGCCATTCTACACCTACTACTAAAAGCTACTGTAAAATAAGTTCCCTAATTCATGACACCTTTTGTAGGCAGCAAACTGGTGGAGATGAATGTGAGAGATTATTTCAGCAGTTTTGTAGATCTTATGAAATATGTGCAGTGGTTCAGAGTGACAGGATAGATTTAAGTAGTAGAGAAGGAAAGCACTGGTGGCTTCTTACTTCCTCTCTTGTGTCGATGGGGAAGCTCAGAGAGTGCAGAGTGATACTCCTTTTATTGCCCACCCTTCCTTATGGAATTAATTTGGTGGCCAACTGGTGACTAACATTCCATCTCTAGAAAAACACTCTATATCAGAAGTGAGAATTATCATAAGGCCCCCCTCCACATGCTGTTGGACTGCAAATCTCAGAATTCCTCACCATTGCTGTACTGGTAGGACTGCTAGAAATTGCAATCTAACAATATCTAGAGTGCTGTGTGATTCCAACTGCTGCTCTATATAGTCAATACTTTAATATAAGGTATCATTCGGATGAGGGAAATGATGCCTGCATGAGCAGCCAACTAACCACCAGGAAAGCTCCTCTACCTCTAGCTGCAATGCTAACCCTCAAAGACGATGAAGAGGAAAACGGGAAGCTGACCACTGTTTGCCACATTGCCTCAGTCCTTCCCTCTATAGACAAAAAAGGAAGGCGAGAAATATGAAGCTGCCAGCACTTGACAAGTTACATACACTAAGGTAAACATAGAGCTGCCCCCATCGTTGCTGTTTCTTGACATCCGACTCCTCACACCTCCTCCACTCTCTATTGCCAAAATGGTGTGTTAGAAGGGGAGAGGTGTGACTGCTCTTTCATAAGCAGCTAAGTGCCCACGGGAAGATAGCAGAACTAGAAAAGGCCGTTAACGTTCACCAGTGTATTGCCTTTTCTCTGACCTACTGATTCTTGGCTTGTAGGCTGATATTCTTTCTTTTCCCAAAGTGTTTGCCTTAGTCACAGCCAGCACACTATGAGACTTATATTTTGCTTAACAAAAAGCCCCCTCTCCTTTCACTTAAGACTGTATTTTGCTGTGATCCCAAGCTAGCCAGTGTCTATATAAGCATAGTACATGCCACATACGATCTGTAATAGATGTGTTACAGATGAGACACATCATTTCTGCAACCAGTAAAGCAGCAGCACGTTACTGGTAATATTTCAAAGCGCATCATAGTCCCTTCACTCTTCAGGCATGAAACACCTGGCATGTAAAGTTTGTATTGTGTCCAGTGTTGTATTGTCTAATAGAAAAGTAATCTGTTGGTTGATTACTTAAACACAGGCTCCATGTTCATTACCAAAGGGGTTCCACATCTTGTGGGAGACTCAAAGAACATATTACCTGCAGGTTCAAGATTCATGCTGAACTTTTCAGTTCAGTCATCTATATTACAGAGGTAGCTTAGAGTAGTGGTCTAAGTACTGGACTAGGACTCCAGGAGATCATAGTTCAAACTTAAATGCACACAATAACATCATCTATGTTAAGACTCAGACAGATGCAATTCCAGCCTATAGATTTTTGCCTTCACCAAGATTGCTAACATCTAAGTTTCTTGATAATCAGTAACAGCCCACAAGTTAAACACGTGTGCCTTAGTGGACAACAAAAGAAAATCCACACATTGCACCAGAGACAAAATTAACATAATAATTGTTCAGTTGTAGCATATGGTTTTGCCTAGGACCCAGAGACTCACATCTCTAGCAGAGAGTCATGACATGACATGATAACTTCAATATAGTCATAAATCTACCTCTACAGTTGGAAGATAAATATAAAATAAGAAGTTTAAGTAAGTATGTATATATATAATGTATGTGTATACAATACCACAAACACATGATTCTCTACTGCCAATAATACAAGGACATCCAATTTATTATATACCCCAATATTAGCAGCTCTGGTAATTTTTATTGTAGCCTTCCTCTTTCAGAATTGAGTGAACTTCAGGTGGCAAAATTTTGTGTTCTAGCTTCTCTGGAACCAGCTATTAAACCCTCTTCATAATTTTACCAGAAGTAACAGGCACCACTAGACTTCCTACTGAAGACTCAGGTTTTTCTCACCGTATGCACATATGCTGAAACTTTCCTAGGCTTGAAATTTATGTCTGTTCATTTTGTACTTGTTACTTTTCTAACTGTAGAAGCTAGTCAATGACTATAATAAAATTATAATGTTGGCTTTAAGTCTGTCTCAAAGCCCCGCATATGATATTTAGAACTCTACAGAGGTTCACGCCTCTTTTTAAAAGTCCACCTCTGAGGAAAGCCAATTGGTGTGAAACATCCAATTCACAGCACGAATGTGGATATGTTTGTTCATATGCCTAGCCAAGCATTAAGATTGTATCCCCAAACAGTTGCAATGAACAGCAGCTTTCAAATTTGAATGCTTAGCATAGGCTGCTTTACGCCTCTCAGAAAACCACTAGAAAAATGAAACCATGTTTCATGCAAAAGTAACAAGATTTTACTCTCAACAGAAAAACACCAAGTGCTAAGTATGCATCCCCCAATGAAATATTCATAGTTCTTCTAAAAACCTAGTGGCAAGAGCAATCTGCAAGCCTTTGCAAAATACCACAGCTTGACAGGTAGAATCAGCAAGCTTTCTGTTCCGTTAGAAAAGCAAGAGGTAGACATCTCAAAAAGAAGCATCCATCTACAATTGTTATTTGTGTGTTTGGTTCTTACGGAGTCTAAAAAGAGCACCATTCAGAAATTATATAGAAGTCTAATTCTCATGTGGAAATCATGGCCACACTCAGTTGACAGGCCTAACATGCACATATGTGAGTGTGCACACACGCAAACACACACATACTTCATGGATGTTAAAGAACTTTTCCTCTGGTGTTTGAGCCCAGAATGCAAATGTCTCCACCTGCACATTGAACTTAGCAGAAATGCAACAGCTGAATAATCATTGCCATGCCTCAGAAAACATGATGTGGCCTTTACCTGCTTGCATGTTTTTACATGTGTTCCCATGAATTACTTTATAAGGGGTAAAACCAATGCTAGTCATACTTACAGTAGACCAGTGACATGAACCTGGCTTCTTAGTTCTTCTTGTGTGTCTTCAAGTCATTTCCAACTTGGGCAAACCTATCACAGGGTTTCTTTGCAAGATTTGTTCATAGGGGCTTTCCCTTTTCATTCCTCTGAGGCTCAGAGTATGTGACTTGCCCAAGGTCACTGAGTGAATTTTCATGGCTGAGCAAGCATTCTAACCCTGGTCTCCAGAGTTGTAATTAAACGCTCAAACCACTGCAACTAACTTAGTCTCAGTAATACAATATGTCCAATCTAGGTAGAACTAATGTTGGATTTAACCTAATGTGTAAACATATGATGCACAAATTTTATGGCTTCTCCAGAAGGCTACAAACACTGCACAAAAAAGTTATCTGAACACCTGCATGCTCTAATAAAGACCAAAGGAGGGGGGCCAAGTTTATCTTGGAGGAAGAAAAACAATGGGGAGGAATTTGAAAGGAAACAGATGATTAGCCTTTTCCATACACATCCTTCCTAGTGCTCTGATTCTAACAGTGCAACAGCTATGCTTCATTAAAAAAAAAAATGGCCGTCCAGCAAAAGCATCCTTTAACCATCCAAGCACTATGTTGTCACCTTTGGATGCACCATTAGGGAAATGCCCCTATCACCACTGTAACACTTAGGTCATTTCCGCACTAGACTGTTATAGCGCTATTATTCCACCTTCAACATCCTATGGAATCTGGGGGTTTGCAGCTGGCCCCTCCCAAAACTGCAAACCCCAGGATTCCATAGGATGTTGAAAGTGGAATAATAGTGCTATAACAGTCTAGTGAGGAAATGGCCCCAGTTCTAAACAGAGTACCTTCTAAATACATGTTTTGGATAGAAACAGCAACACATCCCAACACTTTTGCTATGTTGGGAATACTGCTCTATCTGGCTCTAGTGCACTGTGTTGGCTCTATTTATAAGGATGCAGACTTTTCGGGATAAAAAACAATATACTGACAATACCTGTTTGATTCACTCAGTTGCCTGTGCTGTAGCTGAACACTCTTCAAGTTTGTGGCAGGCACTAGGAGTACGGTGTCTAGATCAAGGGAGGTAATGATACCACTCTATTCTGCATTGGTTAGAACTCACTTGGAATACTGTGTTCAGTTCTGGGCACCTCAATTCAAGAAGGATATCGACAAGCTGGAACATGTCCAGAGGAGGGCGACCAAAATGATGAAGGGTCTGGAAGCCATGCCCTATGAAAAACGGCTTAGGGAGCTGGGTATGTTTAGTCTGCAGAAGAAAAGGTTAAGAGGGGACATGGTAGCCATGTTTAAATATTTGAAGAGATATCATGTTGAGGAGGGAGCGGGCTTGTTTTCTGCCGCTCCAGAGACTAGGAAAAGGAGCAATGGATTCAGGCTGCAGGAAAGGAGATTCCACCTGAACCTCAGGAAGAACTTCCTGACAGTCAGAGCTGTCCGGCAGTGGAATATGCTGCCTCGGAGTGTGGTGGAGTCTCCTTCTTTGGAGGATTTTAAGCTGAGGCTGGATGGCCATCTGTTGGGAATGTTTTGATGTGTGTTCCTGCATAGCAAGGGGTTGGACTTGATGGCCCCTGTGGTCTCTTCCCACTCTATGATTCTATGATTCTATAAATGTTTTTAACCAAGATGTCTCAGAGCATATTTATTGCCTTTTTGCACAAATTTCTCATCTTTCGTCACTAATTTGTTATTATACAAAGGAGTGCTCGAAGCAACACTAGAAAGGCATTCACCACAGATCCCAGATCCCTTATGGTTGCTACTTCATTCATAGGCCCATGAAGCACAATGCGGTTTCTGACTGTATCTTCACATAAAACTGTCCTAACTGTGGGAATAGCAGCTGGAAAAGACTTCTGTGGCATAGTGGTTAAATGCCAGTACTGCAGCCACAACGTTGTGAGTTCAGTCCTGCAAGGCTCCAGATTAACTCAGCCTTCCATCCTTCCATAGTTCAGTAAAATGAGTACCCAGCTTGTTGGGGGCAATTAGCTAAAAATACATTGTAAACCGCTTAGAGAGTGCTTTGCACTGATAAGTGGTATAAAAATGTAACTGCTATTGGAAACAAAGTTTGAAAAATAACCTTTTCTGGACCACTGCTTCCAGAAGTCCACAGCCAGTATGGCTGCTAGCCATGTTCCATGGGGAATTATGAGAGCAATAGTCAAAAACACAGCCTTTGAAACTGACTGTGACAAAGAACAGAACTATTTCAAGTGCTTTATGTACAGTACATCATGTTTATTTCCTTGCTAGATCAGCTTTTGAAGCATATTTACCTCTCCAGAAATTATTAAAGGGACAAGAGAAAACAACTGCTTACTAGCAAACCCTTCATGTTCCTGTCATCTGTACTGCAGTGTCCATCTAAGTCTGACTCAACTGAATCCAGTGACTACAACTGGATCAGAGAGAGAAGCTTTAAAGTGTGTTTTGGAACATGTATCTCTGACATTATAAAATTCAATATACATTAGAGGGGAAAAAAACAGTTAGTAACTTCATTCCCAATTCAAAATCATAATCTGTTGTTACAACATAGAAATCTTTACCATCTATTTTAAAAAATACACTGATGCCACGGACAACATATGTGGTTTAGTCATACTAATATGCAAGTTAGTGTTTCTAAAACCTATCCTTTTACACAAACTTTTTGGAAATAAACAAGCCAGATTGTATCTTGCTGCTAGATAATGTCATCTGATAAGTAGGCATTTACACTCTTTTATACATATAATCTGATTTAATTGGGCATTACCTAGCGATTAGCTATTCCAGTCCTTTTCATTAGAGTTAAGCCAATTTGAATTCTGCTAGCGACAGACCTAGACTGGGCAGGACAAACATACCACGATGATATAAAAGTGTAATGTTTACATTTGATTGCTCAAAGGCCAAAACTGTATAAAATATAGGTCAGGGGCTGTGTAGAGACTGCTATGTCAGTGGAACAATTGAATCGACTTCTCAAGAGTAGCACAAGCCCTGACTGGGCATTAGTAGCTTTATTACTACACTTATGTAATGAAGAAAGAGAGGCACCTCGAAGAAACACTAACTGGAAGCCTGTAGAAACTGCTGCATCTACATCTATACATGTCAAGGAGTGACAAAGTTGGAAGGTGTGTCTGGTCTACTCATTACTACTAGTAAGGAAGCAGCTGTTTTCCAAAGTTTAGGATACTCCTTTTTTGGTCACAGAACCTGGCTTTTAGGTAATCTGTGCACTAATCTTGCTGGCTGGGGGATTAAAAATGTTATAATACAAAAAGAACTTTTGCAGCCTCTAATGTTTCCTTATTAAATGGATACAGGAGAGCACAGGCACCCAGCTTTGCAAATGCTAACAAATAAAAACGTTATTAAAGCAGTTCTGTTTGCATGAGGACAATCCTTCTCTGGAACATGGTACTCCTCATTAATTGATTCGCCATCTTAACGTTACTGAAGAATTCTAAGGTAGTTCTCGATGCTCCTTTTTGAGCCACAGCAATGCCAACTCAGTCAAGTGAGCATGAACCATCTCCTATTTTGGGTACACATGGGTAGCAAGGCTTCTCTTAGTTGTTTGTTTCTGTTTTTCCTGCTAATTTTACTTGTTTATTTGGGCTAGATGTAAGGTGGAACTGATGAAGGTCAGATGTCACTACATGTCAGGCATGCTAATTCTCCTTTCAAAGGCATTTCCTATTTGGAATAATTTCAATCCTATAAACAATGTAAACATTTTAAACACCTGCTAAATATTCAAAAAACCTAAACACACTGGAATCTAACAGTTAAAGTCTGTTGTTGTTAACTGCTGTCAAGTCAACTTCAACTGACGGCAGCCCTATAGGTGAGAGACTTCCAAGTCACTCTACCATCAACAGTCTCAAAAGTCCTTCTCAGGTCTTGCAGAGTCAAGGGTGTGTCTTCCCTAATTGAGTCTATCCATTTGTAATGTGTGGCCTTCCTCTTTTCCTACCACCTTCTACATTACCAAGCACTATTGGGTTTTTTTTTGAGAGTCACATCTTCTCATGATATGGCTCATGAGAGCCTCAGTTTAGTCATCTTGGCTTCTAGGGAGAGTTCAGGTTTTATTTGCTCTAGGACTCATCCATTTGTCTTTTAAGCAGTCCAGGGTCCAGTTAAAGCTGACCTGTGGTTTGAAGAATTTTTTATTGGCTATTTTTGGCTTTAAGTGATCGCAGCTTAGAAGCATTTTTATCTTCATAGATTTCCACTCATCTTTGCACTGCATGGAACAATGAACTTATAAACCACGATTTATAAATCCCAAAAGCAGAGGTTTCATTTAAAAGAAAAAAAAGGTCTTCCCCACAAAAACAAAATAAAAAATATTATAGATATTTGTTCCCAAAAGGAACTCCCAAAACTAATAAAATGTAAAGAAGTTAAACATTAATATTATTCAAACTATATTGCTATTATGAATAGTTTTTTATATAGACAAAAGGACTGATAAAAAGATTACATCCAAAGGCTTGGGGCTGGGAACAATTAAAAATGTGAAATCTAAAGAAATATAGCATTATTTGCTGTTAAGTCTAACAAAATGTCTTACAAAATGCCAAAATGCTTGTCCAAGTAAAAACATCAGATATAGCTGAGAGTTTTTGAAAACCAACAGAGAAATAGCATTCCAAAGGTGGGTTGGTTTCAGCACATGAACAGCACTACCAGAGATATTTGATAACATCTAACATGGCTTCTCAGATCAACAGGCACACTGAATCAAACACTCACAGTCCGCAAGGGAATGCCGGATATCACCAATTCTGATGATCTGCCCTAGTCCAAAGAGACTAGGGGATCATCACAGGTATGATTGCAGCAGTAATCCCAACACACTACTAAAAAGAAGCACCTTTTATCTTTACTTGAAAGAGGGGTTTTACCCTCCAGATGTTAGTTTTGCAAGCGACTTTAGCCCCCATACTTCTCTTGGGATTACAAAGAGATGAAAAATCATCTTGTGTGTCATTCTGTTCTTACCTGCACCCACAGTGAGTCCATAACTGGAGAGAACCTGAATTCTAAACACTGCATTTAAGACTCAAATATATATTTCAGAAGAAGTTTACTGAAAGCTGCCAGATATCCCTTGCTTTGCAGAACATAGTGGGTGCAATAGATTGAGATCACTATAGCTCAGGTGTGTCCATTTTGGCAGCTGTGACCCAACAAACTAATAGACTTAACTTTAAAAGGTGCCAAACAGCTAAAATTTACTAACTTTCCTAGAAGCTCAGTCTTGAAAAGTTTAGTTTGTTTTTGTAATAACTTTACTTTCAGTGCCTACAATCATAACCAGTGGGCAACTGGTTTTGCTTTTTGCAATGATTTAACATACAGAGAAAGCCAGTACAAAATTCAAAATCCTGTAACATCTAATTTACATGTTATGTTCATTCTGTTGGCTATTACCTGACCAGCTAAGGAATTATCAAATTGGGCTCTTTCAAAAATAAAAAAGAACCTAAACATTTTGTGTCAAGTTAGTTAAGTATACAGTTATGTCTTTCTTTTATCAACAGATGATTCTGAACTTCAAGATTGACAGATGACCCGACACTGCAGTTTCTGTTTAACTCCATTCCACTAAGTTACATCACCTTCCCTCATGACAAATGGCCAGGACATATTATTTGGAAACACTATTTGATAGCAAATCTACTATAATCACAGCAAACATACAAACTGTGTACTACAGTATGCTTTAATTCATCAGTTAACTTAGCCACAGATCTCTTAATACAAGCTTAAGCAAAGCACCACATGCCCTTGTTACCCTAAATGCACAGACTTTATATCACTAGCTGTCTGTCTCATCATTATCATCATCTGTCCCGTATTTTAATTTTGAACTGACTGTGAGACTTGATTAATCTAATTCAGTGTAGCTATTTTCGTTTTTCTCATGATTTCTCTTCATAACTTCTCCTGACTCTAAACACCTGATGAAATATTTGAGATCTACTTGTATTGCAGAGATGAAATAATGTGTTACAGCAAAGAAAACAAGAGCGCTCTGGTCAGGTGGCTTATTTTCTGCTAGAACTCAACCTGCATTCACATCCAAACAATAAGGTTCCTTTCATCCCCCCCCCTCCTTTTTTTTACAACAGCCTCAACAGTGTTTCTGGATGTGTGTTTTACACCTACGCTATTTTATTTTTATCTGTTGTTAACACTCCAGAAGGAAGGCAAAGTCACAGAAACAAAGAGAAACATAATACGGATCAATTGCTTTCAGAATCGTTTAAACCTGAAATGTAAAAACCATATGAAAGAGGATCCATTTAATCAGCAATCTAAAACACAGCTTCTCAAGAGTAAGTTCCAAGAATGTAAATATCCCTGCTTTTTTAAACACCACAGGGCAGAAGGCATCTTTAGGGCTGAAACACTGGCTTCTGTTGGAATTATGCATTTTTAATAAAAAAAAAAAAATTAACTCTCAGCTTTTTGATTGAAAATCAGTCTTCAGCCCTCCAGCACATAAAACATGTAAGCTATTCATTCGCATACACCCAGCAAGCCGGCTCATGAAATCACTCACCTCCTCTCCATTCTTCCAAACAACTGCTCCACAGATGCTGAAAATCCTACAAAGAAAAAGAGAAGTAAAAGCTTAATAGTGATGTTGCTTTCCATTGAAAAATGAATGAGACCTTCCAGACACGCAGCTCATCTGTTCATGTGGAGGAAAGAAACCTGAGCCAGTACTCCCAGGAGCCATGTGATGGATAGCCGAGCCAACCAATAGGAAACGACATTCGGTACCACATGAGTTGCCATGTACCCTCTTTATACCGTACATTATAAAAGGCTGTCTTGGGCTTTTTCCTCTCTGTTGAATACAGATCGCCCCTTTTGTGGGCTTCCAGTTTCTCTCGGGAAATCAGAGGAAACTGCATACTTAAGGAAATGCTCCTGATAAAAGGGATGTGATGTAGTAAAGTATTTTAAAACTAAACTCTATAAATGAAGGCTGATGTCCTATGCACATTCTTCTGGAAATAAACCAGACTGAAAGTTAACAGGCCTTAATCGCAAGAAAATATATTTACAGGATTACACTCTGCATGTCAGTTTATAATCTCTTTATTTAAAATGATAAGGAAACAAGGTTATACTTAACAATCTTTTCTTTTCTTGAAACTTAAAAGAGAACAATGGAGCGAAAGTTTAAAGTAATGGAAATAACAAGACCTGCTTCCCCTGAAAAAGCAATTCCCAAAGGCCTGATGGAATAAAAGGGGTTTACCTGCTTGCAGCAAGATAGTAAAGAGGGTGCCAGTTTAGCCTGTCCTAGGTTGGGAGTTCCAGAAAGCCCTCTCCTGCATTCCCACCAAATACAAGGGCTATTTCCACACTTGACCATTATAGTGCTATTATTCCACTTGCAACATCCTATGGAATTCTGGGGTTTGCAGTTTCCCCCTAAACTGCAAACTCCAGGATTCCATAGGATGTTGAAAGTGGAATAATAGCACTGTGGTGGTCTAGTATGGAAATAGCCAAGATCTCAAGGCTATTCCAGCTACTTGGTTGGTGGTTGTATCTCCTATGCCATCAGAATCACATGCCATGGGCCCAAACTACAGATTAGACTACTGTATATGTCATACATGGGGCTAGATTTGAAAAGTATTTCCAGAGAGGAGGGGCATAAGGACTACTATGTGATAAGCACTAAATGGGAGTCTCAATGTCTGCCATGCCTGTAAATGAGCTCCCTGTATTCTCCATACATCATTACTTCAATCTGCGCTGAAACGATCCTAAATCCAAATTCAGAAACAGAAGAAACTCTGCAAAATAAATCCTCCTACACAACTGTGGTTGGTAACAATTATTTTAGATTCCAAAGGGTAAACCATATTATTCACCTGGGATAAAAACAACATAGTTGTTTACACCTTTAAGGGCTAAAAATGTGTCACGGTTGTGGAGTTTGAATGAAAGAGTATGGACAAGTACACAGTTCTGAATATGCACTGCTTGCTTTTATTGCTTACTAGCTAATGTTACATACCTACTGATGTGATCATCGGAAAATTGACCGATTAAGAAGGCCAGTCAAATGCAACCTAGATATAAGATTAAGCAAGGGGTTTAGCATCTGCAGTCATTAAGCTTTGGATTTACCATCTTTAATTATTTTTTTCCTTGAGTGATACAGAATGTATGATAATCTCCAAATCCTTCCCCAGCCTATATGCATCATCATGACCACTCTTCATTTGACAGAAAACCCAACTACATGCTGCACAATGTAATCCCTCTCCAACAAAAGAAAGAGAGGAATCATATTAGAAACTGACGTGTACAGGCCAAAAAAAAAAAGGGTGACTTTAAAAAGCAGCTTCAGAGAAACATTGTTTGTGACAATTGGAGATCCTCCTATCTTCCAGAAGAAGCCTTTATTGTGCATTCATCCTGTTTCTTTCTGGAATTTTACTTTGCAGGAGGGGGAATAAAGGCCTCATTTGTATAAAGTATCCTCTTCTACTTGAATCTGTCCCATGTTTTCTTCTGTTCATTTCTTACCTCAATAAATCTGTGAATGAAAGAAAGATAAAACATTTGTACAACTGCTTTTCACCACTGGTTGTCTGTCCAGAAGCACCCAAAGATGGGGTAGTGTTTTGTAAAAAAAAAAAAAACTATTTTTTTTAAATCACTTCAGTGAAGTGAAGAATTACATATTCATTCTTTTATTTGCTTGCTTATTTATTTTCAGGCTGTATAATTAGCCATTTACATACTAAGGAAGAATTCACAAGACGTTAGTTGAGATTAGTTACTACTTGGCATACTTCATTTTTTTTCCCCCAGCATGATATGCGGATTGGGGGGGTTGATACAGTCTAGATTTACTCTGTCATAGTCACTCCAGGAAATATTTTAAATCCACAGGAATAATTTTCATTCATTGATTTACTGAGAGAACACTCAAAAACAACTTGATCTAGAATGCACAGGGTGGCAAACAAAGCACTGTCAGATTACTGCTCTCTAAAATTCCTAATGAAGTTGTTGTTGTTATCCCAGTAAGGAAAAAGAAATCTGTACATGCCCACATGCATGGCCTTTGTAATATATCCCAAGACCAGTTATGCTGAAGTTCCACAAATAAATCCCATTGAGCTTTGGCTGCATTTATGCCCTACCATAAGATTTTCTGAGATTTCTACTTTTGCCAAAAGATAGGACCTTGAAGGGGGAAAAATAATAATAAAAAAACTAGGCAACTAAGATTTAAAATGTCAGCACTAAGTGGGCCAAAAATACACATTGAATCTTCTCTGGGCTCTGCAGTCAAGTATGTTATATTTAGAAAATGTTTTTAAACCTGCAAAAATATGTTGCCAGTTGGTGATCCAGAATGGTAATCAAAATTGCTCTCCTTCTGAACATAATTATTACTCTAGCAATTTTTCAATAGTCTCCTTGAAATCACAATAGACATGCCAACTATGCTATAGTAAGCAGTTTGGGAATTGCTGCTGTAGCATTTCTTCACCTGCAAGCACTGGATGGAGAAAAATGAGATATAATACATCTGTCTCATCAAAATGAATCCATGAATTCAGTAGATAAATTTAGCCTGCATTTTAATCCTACCATTGTGAACTTGAATACTTGTATCAATATGGTTATTTCCTATTCTTCACTACAAGACTAATTACATATTTATTACTTCCTGCATTTAGAACCTGCCTTTTCTCTTTTGTGCAGCTCTCCTAGTACCCCACAAAGATGAGGGAGTAATTGGCACAAGGTCACTCAGTGAGTTTCATGTTACAATTGAGAACTGAGCCTGGATCTCACATGTCCATGTCCAAACACTACAACATGCTCTCACTGGCTGCCATTTCACCAAAGAGGGGTTAATTTTTAGCCAAGGGTACAAATACAATAGTTCAAGGTCACAGCTCTAGTCTCTAGGCACTCTCTAGGCACCGAACCTTACCACCCAGTCAGGTACTCCAGAGTGTTATCTATCGATCGATTTATTTATTTATTGTAATACATTGTAATAGGACAGTTGGGGAGATGCTACTCCACTGTAGGCCAACTTGGTAGGTTCGACTAAGACTCTTCAACAGGTCTATCTTTAGGAGTGCCAATTCACCCCAAGAACCATGATGCCACTTCTAGTCTGAGATCAGATTTTAATCCTGGAGGAAAGGCATGTCCTTAAGCAGCCATACTCCACAATGGATCCCTTCACACTTCTAGCCATGTTGTTTACTTCAAATATGGCCTCCAACAACCAGCATACAGCAGCATTCTGCCTCTGAGTCAAGAGGTTCCACATAAACATGATATTCAACATGGCACCTCACCAAAAGATTCAATGGGGAGGATCCCCACAATGCCAAATGTCCCAGTTCCCCTGTTTTCAACTTCCTGTTACTTAACTTCCTAAAGATATATCTCATAGCTTTGGGTAGGAATGCTTACTGTAGAACCATGCAGTTGATGCCAGTCCAATATTTTGCAAAGCTGAGCTGTAACGGGAAACATATAAGCAATGATAAGGAAAAATAGCATCTAAGAGAACTCCCATCTGCAGTATCTGAGACTCTCCATAACAGAGAACTATTGAGGAGTTCCCTCAGCTTATAAAATTGTAATATTAAAGCCAAAAATTGTTCTCCCCTCCTAGAAAATACGATTGCGCTCCATCCTTCTGCCTCCATAGCAACAGGATCCTTGTTCTCATTTTTACACATGTAGGAAGAAGTCTGAGCACATTGTACAACGCAGGGAGCCTCGTGTAATGTGAAAGGATTACATAAATGTTGATGATGACCTGGAGGTCTGTAGTGCCTCAGTGATTACATACATCCAGTAGGTATTTGTGTTCATATAAACAGCAGTTTTTTAAACCGTAGGTAGGTCACATAAATTCCTCTGCCTAACAAGAAGCAGTAAGAAGAGTTCCAATCATAGATAGCAAAAGACACATCTTACCTCAGATCCTTTCATGAGGAACACTTGTGAAGAAAATTCTTTCACACTTCGTATCTACTGAAGATGAAGTATGTGTGCCTTTAGCATGTGCCTGTTCCTATCTATGCACACAAAGCACCTGTTCTGCTTTTTGCAGAAGAATCCCATGAAGCCATCCCAGCATGAAGACGATGGGATATGACGGATCTGGTAAACACCCTTTCAATTGATTTGTGTGCATTTCCCCTTATGCTTCTTCTGGCTGCTAATTTCTCATCCATCCACCCACAAACACTACCATTATTAACAGTGAAGATTCTCCCATACACTGCACACACTCTAACTGGAATATCTCTTCTCTACTTACTGATTGGAAATCATTACCCCTCCAGAGCTTATGGGGGTAGTGCTGACTAGGACATCTCCAAAGGTCAGATTCTGTAGACATGGAGACTGCGCTGCCTGACGCTACTTTCCACCAATGGAGGGAACTGTCTTTCCCAGCCCTACCTAGCAATGCCAAAGATTTAACTTTGAAACTTTTCCAGCATATATTTTATTATGCATTCTATAGCCCTTCCTCACTTTTGAGAGATATTTTAAGCCTCTCAAGATGTAGCCTCTATGTTTTGATGTCCCCATAGCCAAATACAAATTTGTTGGGTGCTCAGTTTTAAATATTTTTGAAATATAGCCTAGCTGAGAGTTGTATAATTTCTACAACCTTGTGGGATAATAATACAGAATAACTGTGAGGTGCTCGGTAATAACAGAGGACTCCCAGCTTGTTAATGGTATATTCTACTGTATAAAGACAAGTGATTCATAGAAAACAAAAGGGTGGGAATATAAATCTTACCACAGATTATACAGTAGTAGTCAAAATCTTCCATCTGAAGATTTTGGCTATTACTAAGTACCATCTAAGAAAATTAGGCCAATTTCACTGTCACATGCACAAGCTGAATCCAGCCAGGCTGATATGCTAGTGCAGGGATATTAAGCTTGTGCCCTAAATGACCATATTTATAGCTCTCAGACCTCCAACTACTCCCTCCCAAAAGTGTCCAAAAAGAAAGAATTATGTCTCCAAAATTTCCCAAGAGGCAGAATTTTCCTCCAAAAGAACCCCCCCCACAAACTGTTTTAGAAAAAAAAAAGCCTATCAATTTAAAAAGAAAGAGACTTCAGGCCTTTTCTAGTTTTACTAGAAGGGGCCAGTGCAGCCTGCAGCTGATCTACGAAGCAGTGGAGAGTGTCCCTCAGGCCTTCCAAAGTTGCCCACCCAAACACTAGCCAAACAGGTCATAGAGAACCACTCCCCTCATAACATTATTCTTATCACCCAAAAGCTCTATAAAGAGCAAATTCAGGAGTCAGTACAGGTACAGTAAGGGGAGGAGAGAGAGAAAGTTTTGCAGTAGAAACATAAATCCCGCTGCACAGCCTTAGATGAAATACATAGTTTCAACTAATATTTTAAAGAAGTCCTTCATGTATGACTCAAAACATCTGAAAAGTTCTTTGTGCAGCCTGATTCTACCCATGCTTTCTCAATAATCTTCCTTGCTAATTTCAGTGAGACTTATTTCTCCATGAAGTACGCAAAGGCGTGCTGCTTTGATCAGCGTATATCAGAACACAGCAATTTAAGAGAGGAGGGAGAAGCCCATATTCATAGTTTTCCAATACATGTAGACTGTCCAACCTTTGTATACTGTTTCTCTTAAAAATAAGAGCTTATACTAAAAACACACTTTTATAAATGAGACCATTCTTAACAAATTTAACATAACCATTGAGAAAAGCAAATGTAAAGACTCATCTAATCTTTCAGTTGTGTTAACACACAAAAGAAAAAGACATGGTGCCACACAATTGTTATAGTTTTTTTAAAGTATTGTTGATGCAAATCTAATTTTGTTGGTTCTATACAGAGCCAAATTCTTTTCCAATTAGAGCAACAATCATATATACACACCGGGCGGGGGGGGGGTCTCAGTGACCTGAACTTGGCCAAGCAAAGGTTTGAACTGCTTTCTAAGAATCAAGACAGAAGAGATATATTAAGAGATACATTAAAAGTTGCACATCCCTTTGGTCTCAAAAGTTTTTGCTGTAAAGCTTGTTAAAAAAAAATAAAACAACAGTGGAAGACTTCTCAGACATGTTGTGTTAAGGAAAATGTTTATTAGAACAGCACTTCAGGAATTATGATCGGGGTCTCTCTTTTTTGCCCTTGTATAATGCTAACAGAGAAACGTTGGCTACTTTAACAACTTTGAAGCGAACTCCTGGAATGTCACCAACAGCATGACCTTTCCGTCCAAAGCCAGCAACCAAGACTTCATCATTCTCCTACAATTAAAAAGAAATAAATGGGTTTTTTCCCACATTTGCAAGCCTTTATAACTGCAAAGAAGGTAATAAAACAATTTGGCTTATTAATCCATTATCCATAACAGTTACCAACCAACAGATCTCTCAATTATTTTTCAAATGCATTCATTCACCTCAATGAAGTTCAGACAGCCATCATTAGGAACAAAGGCGGTTATCTTCTTGCCATTCTTGATAAGCTGGACTCGGACACACTTCCTGATGGCAGAATTTGGCTGCTTAGCTTCCACTCCACTGAAACATTAAGAATACAAGATATATTTCTTACATCTGCCTCTAACCCACATTTCTATAGCTATTTCAAATATCTCTTAATAATCACGGTCTTTATATTGAAAGTCTTGCTCCTCAGATATGATGCAAGGCAACACTAAACCTAAAATGAAATCAAAAACTCATACACAAAATTCATCTATTATTTATTTCTCGTCCTCTTTAGCGACACTGAAACTGCAGGAAAGGACAATTACACGCAGATCGAAGCAAGTCAAATTTCAATGAATTCGAAACGCGACTGAATGTGTTTGCACTCAGAAGCAACTCTTAATGAATGTAGTGAAGCTCTACTCGCAGCTAAGAGCATATTGGATTATGAAGTTTTTATTTCATGTACTGAAAAAGAAAGGTTTAAGCAATAACTACTGGTTTGAGTGTGGGACTACAACCCTGGAGACCACAATTCCATTTCCCGTGCAGCCACAGAAACCCACTGGGTGACCTTGAGCGCATCATACACTCTCGGCCCCCAGAAAATCCTGTGAAAGGTTTGCCATAAGTTCGAAACAACTTGAAGGTACACAACAACAACAACAGGGCTGAAATCCTACACCCACACAGCTGCAAGTAAACCTAAATGAACCTAATGAGACAGACATCTATTAAGTACTGCACTTTCAGTCACAAGACTAAAAAGAAACAGACTACAATACCAAAACCTAACATAAAACAAGAAAAAAGAATGGGTTAAGACTTGATTTTCAAAGCACGATGTGTCAAATTTTGCCATTCCACCATCAGTATATGCACTGCTAGCAAACAGATCTTCCATCCTCCATCTGAATTTGCCATATATCTCCCACGCACACATACAAATTTGTGCTGAAAGCACTGAAACAGGTTTTGTGGGTACACCAATGGGCAGTGGGACAGAGAAAGGAAGATCCATTTAAGCAATGACAGGTAGAGTTTTCTATCATAATTACATATTTTTAGAGAGAAAGTTACCTCATTCTAATGCCTACATTGTGAGCAAACTGAAAAAGGAAATTTTAAGACCCCCCCCAGACCCAAAAGACATTCCTTCAGGACCTCATTCTGTATAAGCACATATAAACATCACTGAGCACCTTTGAAAATCACTGTTACAAAATCATGCATTTCAATATCACAAAACAGTCCCAAGTAAGGCCGACAAGGAGTGTTAAAAACAGCCCTGCCACCATGTTTCTAGTGTTGCTTGTTAGATTCCAGCCAGAATTCAATAACAAGGGGGTCTCGCTAGGCTGTGTTTTTTGTTTCTGCCCCACAACCGACAGCAGTGGAAGCACATGGATTAGGTATAGCAGCACATCAAAGCTGATGTGTCCAGATTGGGCCTATCCATGAGAACAGAGACACTTGGGACCCACCAGTTCCAAATCCAGCAGCTCTTTGCATACTAAATGCCCCTGTTTCCTACTTGCTTTCCATAACAGCAAAACCACTGCACACCAAGGTACAAAGGGATTTTGGCCAAAGTAGAAGCCCTCATGAGCAGCCATCATATTCTCTCTCTGCTGAGAAAAAGACACCTTCCTACCCTCCTCCATCAACATGATGGGGACCCTTGTGCTCTGAGGCCACCATCACTACTGAAACCCATGTGCACCTAAGCTCACTAACATTAATGATCTACACTGCTTTTTTAAAAACTGAACTTGCAGAAAAGCACACAGCATACACTTCCTTGAACTAGTCAATGCAGTAAAAATCAAAGATGTACCATACTATATATTACAGTGACATTTCAGGATCCTGTCTGGTGCCAAAGCAAAGTACAAACTCACAGCTTCTCTCTTTTTCCTCTTATTCTCTGATTCATTAGAAAAAGAAAACAGTGACACTTACACTTTTTCCAAGACAATGCCTTTGGCATGAGAAGCTCCCCCAAAAGGGTTGGCCTTCAGTGCAGTACCCAGATGGGCTTTCTTGTACTGTTTGTCATGCCATTTCTGGTCCCGGCGGTGATTACGTAGCTTTCTAGCTGTACGAAGCCCACGACACTTTCCTGAAAGGACAAAACCAAAAGAGGGAGCCCTTGAGACATCAAGCTCCTATTTGAAAATTATCATGTTGACCCACATTGCTTTTGGTTCCAAAGATTTTTAAAAACATTTTGGCTCGGCCAATACTTTAGCTTTTATTTATATTTCTACAATACACTCAAACATAATTCACTGGCATTTTACCAACAATATTAAAAATCACACAATATTATGAGCAACGAAAACTGGCAGCAGAAAGCAAACTGCAAGAGCACTGAACAATAATACCTAATTCAAAAGCTTGGAAATAAAGACAAGTTTCTCCTCAGAGCCTAAGTCCATCAGAGTAAGGTCCAAATTCAATCACCAGTCAAAGTTAGATCAGACCCACTGTAAAAAGCACTGTTGCAATGGGTCTACACTAGCTGAGGCTAGCAACTGGATATAGGCCCTTGTGTTGTAGGACAGCCTTATATTTTTGTCATATTGTTATAAATTGACCATAGGCCGAAATTACTGTAGATAAAAGCATGTTAAAGAAAACAGTTTGCTTAGCCACAGAAAATGTAGCAAACTCCTAATAATTTCAAGTTAAGTTAAATATGCACAACACATTCTGAGCCTCATTCCAAAACTTCTTGACATGTTCTTCTGATAAGGTAACAGCTAAAACACCAGAATGAGATACAAAGAACAAGTGTGACACACATCGTTTGGATGCAGTGCTTGCTCTTTTCTGGTGGGTTTTTATGATTGCTATAGACTCTTTCTCAATTGCTGCCACTCTATGGGCCTTTCCAGACTATACTGTTTTACTGCTATCATTCCACTTTCAACAACATCCTTTGGAATCCTCGGGTTTGTAGTTTAGGGAGGAGCGTTTAGAATTCTCAACCAGAGAGCTCTTTGGTCTCACTAAACTGCAAACCCCAGAATTCCACAGAATGTTGAAAGTGGGATAACAGCACCATAACAGTGTAGTGTTGAAAGGCCATATGTTTTCGTAACAACAATATATATAAAATTGGTTTAATTGCTTGTCCAGGAGGAACCCTGCAATTCTAAGCCAGAGTCTACCCAGGCTACATTGTTCAGTAAACTGAATTCAATAAACTGTTCAATAAAATGAATTCCATCTACTACCACGAGCCTTAAGATTTAAAATCTAATACATAAAAATCAAGGTTTGTCTGTCTGAGTTAGGCAAAGACCTCATATAATTGGCTGCCTGAGAAGATCCTATGGAATCCTGGGGTTTGCAGTTTAGAGAGAGACCCTTAGAATTCTAAGGCCAGTTGCTACGGAGATGAGGCCTAGCAGTAAGGAGGAGGGTAGCGCATTCCCTCAGGAACTCAACCTCTGTATATTAATAATTCTGAACACAGACTGGATTGGGGAATATGGAGAAAAGTTACAGGTACTAGACAAGACAGTTTGGGGAATCAGGAGACACAGGATCTCAAATCTTTCTAAGAAAGAAACCTATGAGAAAATAAAATCCCGGGCAACGCCGGGTATATACGCTGGGATATACATGCGTCATACTCTTAAGCACACATGTGAAAAAGAACCAAAATAACTTCAACAACGCTACTGGATTTAAAATAAATAAATATCTGAGGAGAGATGAAAGAGAAGGCAATAGGGGGAAAAATCACGTCTGAAAGGACAACACGTGTAGCAGCAAAGCAGTTCATTGGACCGGAACTGACGATATTAAGACCCCCCCCCCAAAACCGCCCTGATACTCAGCCCCTGGCAAAGGCGGGCAGACCGTCCTGGGAGCCCGTCCGCGCCCGAGACAAAACGGCTCTCCCCGCGCTCACCCATCTTGTTGCGGCGCCGCCCGCGCGGAAGGACGTGGGACCTCCCCGCTCCCCCTGCAGCCGCCGGGCGCAAACCCAGCGGGGACCTCGCGCAGGGTGGCTACACTGGCGCCTGACCCGCCGGTATTTTTGCCACCTCGCAGAGGTAAAACAGGAGGCGAGAGTAAGAATCAGATGGGCAGTGGGTGCCGAAAGAGGATCGGGAAAAACGCAAAAATAACTACTCGCGAAACGTTAAAAAAATTCAACAAAGAAAGAGAGGAGAAAAAGAAGAAAAAAAAATCCCATACAATCCGAACTTCCGGTTTTAAATGGAAAGCCGCCATGTTGGTATTATTGACCACGGGCGGGGGGGGCACCCTTAAGCGCGGGCGTCTCTGGGGCGAAAAACGTACTTTATTCGCTACACAGACAACCCCTCCCCCGGCAATTTGCCTTGGAAATTGAAGTGACATATTGAGACTGGCAGTAGCGCTAACGAATGAAGCGGAACGCAAAGTCTTTCTGTATCTTAGTTGTTTTAAATGTTTTGTGACAGGCCTCGAGTCCCCGTAATTGAGGGGGAGTAGGATATAAATTAATGAAGTAAGAACAATCATGATAACGATTGTAATTATTTCTGCCTAATGCCGGGACGCTGCTCCCCGACCTGAAGAAAGACAGCATGGAAAGAAGCGCTCGTCCTCCGCTAGAAATGGCGAGGCATATGAACTACATTTCCCACAATGCCACCTGCCGGGTTCCCGTTTCCCCCACCGACACAGTTCTTTTTCGGAGCAGGCGAAAGAGCTGGACGGTCTTAAGGGCCGGGGTCCTTGAACGGACGAATCCCTGCCGCGGTGGATTGTAGGTCTTTCCTTCTTCCCCGGGGTCGGCGGTCGGCACGATGGGTGAGTGGCTCCGAGTCTGGCGGCGCCCCGTAACTGTTAAAACGGGCGGAGGGAGGACGTGCGGGCCTCCCGCGTGCGGAAAAGATGGACTCTATCCTTCCTTGGTTCTTTTAGAGCTGTCTTTCTCTTCTATCGCTTCAGGACTTCGCCACGCGGCCGGCCTCTTCCGTGGAGGAAGGCCTCCACGGGCCGTTTTCACGCGGCGCCTTGCTGGTCTGTGTAACTCGCTGCCACAAGAGAGATGGGGAGGCTGCCGGTAGGCGTAGCTTTTGCGAGGTCTCTCGATGCGAGGTCTCTCGAGTCAGGGCTGTAACTTCGGCGGCAGTAATTTTAACTTACGACTGAGTCGGTAGGCTCTGGGAGTTGTAGTGTACTTTAAAAACTAGCTTTTCCGAGCTGTGGCGTTCCTGAGGAGCAACAGCATGGGGAGTATTAATTGTCTTTGTGCCTTGCCTATGGTAGATCCCTATGGCGAAGCAGGACTAATGAATCGTAGAGTTGGAGGGGACCCCAAGGGCCATCCAGACCAATCCCCTGACATGCAGGAACCCACATCAGAGCACTCCCAACAGATGACCATCCAGCCTCTGCTTAAAAACCTCCAAAGAGGGAGAGTCCACCACATTCCGAGGCAGCATATTCCAGGGCCAGACAGCTCTGAACGTCAGGAAGTTCTTCCTGAGGTTCAAGTGGAATCTCCTTTCCTGCAGCTTGAATCCATTGCTCCTTGTCCTAATCTCCGGAGCAGTGGAAAACAAGCCTGCTCCCTCCCTGACATGACATCCCTTCAAATATTTAAGCATGGCTATCATGTCGCCTTTTAACCTTCTCTTCTGCAAACCAAACATCCCCAGCTCCCTAAGCCACTCCTCATAGGGCATGGCTTCCAGACTCTTCACCATTTTGATCGCCCTCCTCTGAACACGCTGCAGTTTGTGGATACCCTTCTTGAATTGAGGTGCCCAGAACTGAACACAGTAATGTCTCACATATCAGATGGGCCAGTCTTAGTGTTTCTTGGAGCATATGAAAGCATATATAAACCGAGAAGTAGAAACATAAAGAGCAATATTTATTTGTGTTTCATGCTGCAGGTACTTTAGTTGTAAAGACATCAGCCAGTTCGTTGACATTCATGAACCAGTTGGTTGCCATTTCTGAGGAAAACATTTAGGAACAGGGAGTGTATAACATGCTTACCCATAAAAAGTTTGATGTCCCAGATTTTGTTGTTACTGCCCAGTCATGCTGTGTTAAATATACTTGGTATTTTTATTATGCTTATTAAAGTATTGTTACCCAGTTCTGTATCTGGCGATGTTGCTATGAAAGATCATTTTCAATTATTGCTGTTGTTGTTAGTATACTTTGCAAGATAGGTAAAATACAGGCTTCCCCCATTTACCTGATAAGTTAAGGATTGGAGCACTGTCAGAAAACAAAATTCATTGAAAACAGAACCCATGTACTATATCGTAGAGAGCATGAAGGACCTATGGAGGCTAACTTAGGACTGACTGTGCACACACTGCTTGCAGAGTCTCTCAGGTGTCTTTTTTTTCTCATCTCAGCTCACTTTGCAAGCAGCATGGAAGTAGTCACAAGTGAATTTCCACTGGCAAGAAGAATGAATGAAAGAGAGGAACTCCCATTGAATTAATGGAACTTGTCCTTAATTTGAAAGTGTCAAAAGAGTTGTCAGATAACAGGGCGTGGAGAGGTGGGGGCTTCCTGTGCAGATGGAGTGTCTTCTATTACGCTTTGTCTTTCTGGAACACATACATTGAGATTGCATTAGGAAAAGATCTATTGGAGCAACGGAAATATTAAGGATTTTAAAGCTTATACAGATTTTTAGCTGTGCTCATTTTTTAATTGCTTGTAGGCTGACTTGGATCCTCTGCAAGGAGAAATGTGGGATATACATTAGATAAGAATCAATATACACTAGTGGGGTTAGAGTGATCATGAAACAGCAGTAAAAAGGTTTTCTAGGCCCAAAAAAGCTTCTGGCTTGTAAGGTATTAGGATAAACTGCTGTGTTTTCATTTGATTGGTTGCAGTGAGTGTTATAAATGTGGTGTATCAGAAAATAATTTGTAAATGTAAAATGTAGTTACAATAAGGAAGATGAAAGCAGAGTTTTGGGAAACTTCATACAGTGCAAACCATGGTTTAGACAAGAGGATTAATTAAGTTTAATGGTGATCTGATTAACTACTGGTCCATAATGATCTAATAAAATACTTTTTTTCCTAGGCAAGTGTCGTGGGCTTCGTACAGCCAGGAAGCTGCGCAATCACCGACGTGACCAAAAGTGGCATGACAAACAATACAAGAAGGCCCATTTGGGTACTGCTCTGAAGGCCAACCCTTTTGGAGGAGCTTCCCATGCCAAAGGCATTGTCCTGGAAAAAGTGTAAGTTTCATCAAGTGGAAAAAGTGACATCTTCTTCATGTTCTATATTGTACTAAAGAACAGACCACACAATATACTGTTTAAAATGTCTCTTTTCTTTTATTGTGCTAAATCGTTTCAAATAGTTCAGACTAATTTTATTCTGTGCCATTCTTGAGATCCTCAGGTACAGCATGGGATACAAATATTTTAAGGAAATAAAAATACTGTTGCTAGTACAGGCAGTAAAGGATCAGTGTTACCATTTACCCTATTTCTGCCACTCTCTGGAAAACTTAATTCTGCCCCTTATGAATACCCAGCCTTGCATACAGCTGTTTTAGGGAATATTTTTCATTAATTGAATAGGTGTTATGGTGGGCATGAATAAAACAAATTCTGGAACATTAAATTGGTTTTCTCTGATTTTACATATCTTCCAGTAAAGGTGATACTAGCAGGTTGGATCCTCTTCTTTGCTCACAAATGTTGGTTCCTCAGACTTACTTATCTATGATGTGCAGTTCAGCATTTACATCATATGTAAGGCTGCTGTTTTCTCCATAATTTTTAAAAGATGTACGTTAGGGACATATGCAGTGAACTTCAGCTACTACTCATGCAGAGCCAATGGGTAATGGAGTGTATCCCAACTAAGGTTTGATGTAGTGGTTTGAGCATTAGACTACAATCCTGGAGACCAGGGTTTATTCCCCAATCAGCCATGGAAACCCACTGGGTAACCTTGGGTGTGCCATGTACACTCAGCCCCCAGGAAATGCTGTGATAGGTTCACCTTAGGGTTGCCATGAGTTGGAAATGATTTGAAGGCTCACAACAACAGTTCCTGATACGGGAGGTTTCTCATCCAAGAAAATCAATGAGAATAGGTGGGACAGAGGAAGTTGCAATTTTCATTTATTCCTCCAAGCATTTGCTCTGGAGGTTGGGGAAGCCTCAAGAAGAGCAAGTGGTATTGGAGCCTGCAAGAGGGAGGGCAGAAATCAGTGAATATTGCTTCCCTCCCCTTTTTCCACCTGTGTGAGTGTTTTGAGTGGAACTCTGCTGAGAAATGCTGCTGCTCATTGAAAAGAAATTAGATTCAACCTTCTATCTTGAATTGGTGTATTTATTTTTTTTAAAAGCTTTTAGAAAATGTCTGCTCAGCTTCTGATGTATTTAGTGTGTTTTACTGTCCTAGTGAAAAAATGACTAGATCACTATGCCAAAAATACAGTATGTGTGACTATTTGTACTTTCCATTTTAGTGGTGTAGAAGCTAAGCAGCCAAATTCTGCCATCAGGAAGTGTGTGCGAGTCCAACTGATCAAGAATGGCAAGAAGATAACAGCTTTTGTTCCTAATGATGGTTGCTTGAACTTCATTGAGGTAAACAAAAATCCTGTTTAAAAAAAAAAGAGAATTGAAGGAGTGCTGTTGAAAAGCGCCACCATGGTGTAGTGACTTGAATGGTGGACTAGTGATTCAGAAGATCAGGGTACAGATCTCCACTTGGCCGTGGAAATCTAGTGGACAACCTTGGGCAAGTCACTCTCTCTGAACGTCAGGAGACACTTTCAGCCTCCCTCTGAATAAAGCACATCTGATTTATAATATGTTTCAATTTTATAATAATTGGTAAAGCAAAACAGCACGTGAATTAGCAGTTGCAGATGGTGTAAAGGTGCTATTTGTGCAACACCTGTAATAAAAAAAGCACACAGGCCAGTTGAAGCTGTTCCAGAGCCCAAACATAAACAGACATACACTTGAAAGAACAAAGAAAAAGACAGAAGCAAGATTTGAAAGCTGATTGCAGGGGAGGGGGAATACTACACACATAAAGGAATACAGCTACAGTTATCTTAGGCCCTTGAAGTTTAAAAAAAAAATCTTGAAAACTAGTATTTGTGTCAGGCATTAGATTCTATACATAGGGGTGGCTCTCCTTGGCACAAAGAAGTATACAACCCTTATTCACATATTTACCATATTTCTGCTTGATAGTGCTTGAATAAGACTTTAGTTTCCCAAAATATAGACCTTTCTCAAGGAAGGTGAGGAAAGTATTTGAGGTTTGGAGTGTGTCTTACTTAGCTGTGCTACACTAAGGTTGGTTTAAAAACTGATAAATTTTTTTTGGTATGACCAAGCTTAAGCAAAATTTGTCAATTTGAGGGAGGCAAATTCAGATGAGTTCGGTACTCAGGCTGCACCCTGAATTCAGTGCAGAATAATTACCGCTCTTTGTTTTTATTTCAGGAGAATGACGAGGTCCTGGTTGCTGGCTTTGGCCGAAAGGGTCATGCTGTTGGTGATATTCCTGGAGTTCGTTTCAAGGTTGTCAAAGTAGCAAATGTTTCTCTATTAGCCTTGTACAAAGGCAAAAAGGAGAGGCCCAGATCGTAAAGTCATATTTACTATCAAGATGATCAATAAAGGTCTCTGCTAAGAAATGCGTTTATGCTCTTTATTGTATGGCTTTTGCGTCTTTGTCCATTATGTGTGAACAACACATTTAAGAACTGTAATATTTTCTGTTATAAAGGCATTATACTTGGGATAAGCATGGTGGATTTGGCCTGCTAACTTCTGGAAAGGTCTCAAATGTTACTGAACAGTGTTAGGGCTGATGAAAGATGTCCTTGAATCTTCATACATCTTGGGGTTGTGGCTTGTTTGGTGTGTGGAGGGCTATTATCTTTTTGTGAGAAGGGTGAGGTTTAATCTTGAATGTAAGAACAGAAGAAAACCAAATTAGGAGTGGTAGTTGATACCTCAGAAAACAGTATCAGAATTGAAAGTTATCTTAACAGATTGAAAACATGGGCCAAAACTAACAAAATACATTTTAACAGGTACAAATGTAAGGTACTGTGTTTAGGCAAGAAAAATGAAATGCTCACATGTAGCATGTATGACACCTGGCTTGACAGCAATCCATGCAAAAAGGCTCTGGGGGTCTTAGTATGTCACAAACTAAACATAAGTCAAATCTGTGATGTAGCAGCTAGAAAAGTCAATGCCCAGTAATTTGAGTCGGGGAGGGCAGTTATATAATAATGACAATAGTTCCACAGTCATGTCTACAGAAGGACTGAATATGGATCCACTATGGATGTTTTAATTCAAGGTTATGCATCTATAAGTCTGATTCTGAATTCTGGCCTTTTTCCAGCCCATGGGATTCTTTTATATACATATTTTATGCTGAAACAGAATAACTCAGCTATGTCTTTGAATCTTACATCGTAATTCCTTCATTTTGTATTATTTGTTTATATCTTGGCTCCTCTTCTGCCCCAGGACTCAAGATGGTTTACACCAATTTAAACATACATATAAAAGCTCTGCTCAGTAAAAACATACAGAAGTTAAAGTACAATTAAGCTGTAATTAGAATTAAAAACAACATTTCCACTGAACAAAAAATACAGCACAGTATTAAAAGTCCTTTTCCCATGAACAGTCAAATGTCCAAAGGCCTGTTAGAACAACAACAACAATCTTGATCTGCTGCCAAAAAATCAAGAGGCGGCCTCTCTAGGGAGGGAATTCCAAAACCTGAGAGCAGCCACTGAGAAAGCCCCCTCCAGTCTTCCCATTAGATACATTTGTGAGAGTGCTAGAACAGAGAGAAGGACCTCTTCTGAAGAGCTCAAAGCCAGAGCACTCATATGAAAGAATACTATACTTCACATAACCAGGAGCCAAGTGGTTATTAGCCTTTATGGATCAGAACCAATGCTTTGAATGATGACCAGAAACAGTTTTGTAGCTGGTGGAGCTGTTGTTACAAAGGGAGTTGTGTTCCCTCAGCTCTTTGTTCCAGCTGAAGATTCTGACAACTTTAAGACAGCTCCATGCACGGCATGCTACTGTGATCCCAAAGGGATGCAGCCCAGGCATGTGTCACTATGCCGTACTGAAAAAAAATACAGTATCTACAAAGCAGCACTACCATTACTGGGAGAGAGCCAAAGCATAGAATACATCATACAAGTTTTCAAAGCTTCACTGACTTCTTCATCAGACAAAGATGTTCAAAATCACACAAGACAAAAAAAAATTGACGATGTTAGAGTCACAGGCCTACATCTTGTCTCAGATGTTACTCTGTTGTCAGTTAAGATGGTTCTGAGGGTTCTCAGTGCAGGCAGAGGCAATCCTCTTCTTGGCCATGTGAGGACTAGGGACAAAATGCAATAGAAGATAGATAATAAAATTAAAACTCCATTAGCAGCAGAAAAGCAATTTTCCTTGAGATCCAGCTTTCTTTATCCTGTGCGAAGCTAACTGCCCCATTCTTACAGAACACTGAATTTCTCAAGCCAGTGAAGTTTTGACTACTTCCAATGTATTTTATGCTTGCAATGTATTTTATGCTTTGGAGTTGACCCAACAAAGCCATCTTTGCTTGGTGTGTGGCTTTTGTTGTATTTTGCTGCATGGCCAATGCAGCTACCCAGAATGTGTTGAAGTGAGGTGTTAAAGGGGGAAAGTCGGCAAATATCTTCTGATTACAAGCTGAAGACCCCTTAGGTTTGGTGACAATAAAAAAATAATAAAATTCAGACTTGTTTATCTGGTGCAAAGCACACAGGCCCCACTGTAAGAAGAGAACAGGGAATTCCTTAGGCAATATCCATATTGTCAGGACCAGAGAGGAAACGTACCAGATCCTGTCTGATCTTGGAAGCTAAGCAACATCAGCTCTGGTTAGTATTTGAATAGAAGACTGCCAACAAGAACCAGGTGCTGTAGGCTATATTACAGAGGAAGGAACTGTCAAAACCACCTCTTGAGTATTTCTTGACTTTGAAATTCATGGGATCACCATAAGTCGACAGGCGACTTGAAGGCACATACCCACAGGGAGATATAAATTAAGGCACTAGAGGAGGCAAAGCATAGAATTAGGAGTCAATATGAGTATCTAGTTTTACCTCTGGATAGCAAAAATAAACTCCCAGAATTAGGACGTGTAAACTTTTCTTCCCTCACTCTAGTTTACTATTATTGAGCAGCTAAATTCGGTGTTCTTCAAGTCATAAAAATGAAAGACTTGCATTATTCTGTTTTTATGAATTCTTCCGTTATTTTTATTGTGTTCTGTATTTTTTTTCCCCCTTCATTACAAAAATGCAAATTCATTATGGACCCTAGGGAGTTGAAGAACTGTACACTAGCTTTTTGAAATGAGCTTTGGAAGGAAATATTTACATCTGTATTAAGTGTCCCTACACTGATGTGTAGATCTATCAACTGGTCAATAGCTCGGATGTTGCTTCTGTACCATGCAAATATGCAGCAGAAAGGAGTAACCAAAGCAGGCAAAAGAGTCTGAATTTTAGTACTTATATTAAGTTGTGGTTTACAAAAGTAATATTTATGTAAGAATTTTTATTTATGGGTTTTTGTTTGTGGATATTCATCTGCTGAAAGTTTATTTATCAGAATTATATTTGTGATTATTGATTTAATTACCATTTCATTTTTTCCTGTTTTAATATCTTGCATATCTACGTTTATAAAATTTAATCAATTATATAAATTAAGTAGTTCTTGAAACAGTTTATTTATGAAATTTAAGGTTGCACAAAAATAGTTACTTTTTGACCTGGATTATGACCCTATAGGATTTAAGGAGAGTTAGGGACTTATTCTACACTGACACCATAGTTCTCTCTCTCTCTCTCTCTCTCTCTCCCCCTCCCCCTCTCCCTCCCTCTATACACACACACAAGTTCAGTTGTCACAGCTTTGAGGAGACAGGGGAAATTTCCCCACCTCATATATTTACCTGAAGGCAACAACCTGTTGCAGTTCTTGATTGATTTTAGGTTTAGTTTGACCAGCTGCCTAAGAAGTTCCTTCTCCTGGTCTCTCTCTTGAATGTGACTCTCGATCCTATTAAACACCAGGAGGTTCTACACAATGTAAAAATTCTTCCCAAGCCAGTTAGATCTGAACACCTGGGCAAATATATGTGGCAGATAATGGCCTAAATCCTGTTTTTAATGCTGAATACAGTAGATGAATTCAGTAATTGAGATTTACCTTGTGTTGAGTCACCTTCGACAATTGATTGAACAGGTATACTCTAGTTGAGACTAACCAAGAGGATGACAGCTATTATTTTGCACTTATCTATTAAGTTTATATTCTGAATCTAACTGAAAGGAAGATTTTGCATAAACCGAATTCATAGAATCATAGAATCCTACAGTCGGTAGAGACCACAGGGGGCCATCAAGTCCAACCCCCTGCAATGCAGGAACACACATCAAAGTTCTCCCGACAGATGCCTACCCAAGCCTCTGCTTAAAAACCTCCAAAGAAGGAGACTCCACCACATTCTGAGGCAGCATATTCCACTGCCGGACAGCTCTGACCATCAGAAAGTTCTTCCTGAGGTTCAGGTGGAATCTCCTTTCCTGGAGCTTGAATCCATTGCTCCTTGTCCTAGTCTCTGGAGCCCCAGAAAACAAGTCTGCTCCCTCCTCGACATGACATCCCTTCAAATATTTAAACATGGCTATCATGTCCCCTCTTAACCTTCTCTTCTGCAGACTAAACATCCCCAGCTCCCTAAGCTGCTCCTCATAGGGCATGGCTTCCAGACCCTTCACTATTTTGGTTGCCCTCCTCTGGACCCGCTCCAGCTTGTCGATATCCTTCTTGAATTGAGGTGCCCAGAACTGGACACAATATTCCAAATGAAGTCTAACCAATGCAGAATAGAGTGGTACGATTACCTCCCTTGATCTAGATACCATACTCCTATTCATGCAACCAAGAATTGTGTTGGCTTTCTTGGTTTCTGCATCACACTGCTGACTCATGTTCAGCTTGTGGTCCACCAAGATTCCTAGATTCCTCTCACATATACTGTTATCCAGCCATGTGTCCCCCATCCTATATTTGTGCATTCTGTTTTTTCTGCCTAAGTACAGGACATTACATTTCTCTGTGTTGAAATTCATTTTGTTAGCTTTGGCTCAGCTCTCCAATCTGTTAAGGCCTTTTTGAATTTTGATCCTGTCCTCTGGCATATTAGCAACCCCTTCCAATTTGGTGTCATCTGCAAATTTGATCAGCATGGCTTCTATTACTTCATCCAAGTCATTGATGAAGATGTTGAATAGCACTGGGCCCAGGACAGAACCCTGTGGCATTCCACTAGTCACTTCTCTCCAGGATGAAAAACAGCCATTGGTAAGCACCGTTTGCGTTCAATCGGTCAACCAATTACAAATCCAACTAACAGTAGCATTGTCCAGCCTGCATTTTACTAGCTTCTTTACAAGAATGTCATGGGGAACTTTGTCACAGGCCTTACTGAAATCAAGATATGCTACATCCACAGCATTCCCTTCATCTATCAAACTTGTAACTCTACCATAAAAAGAGATAAGATTAGTCTGGCATGACTTATTTTTGAGAAACCCATGTTGACTTTTAGTGATCACGGCATTGCTTTCCAAGTAATTACAAACTGACTGTTTAATGATCTGCTCTAGGATCTTTCCTGGTATTGATGTCAGGCTGACTGGGCAATCATTGTTTGGGTCCTCTTTTTTCCCTTTTTTGAAGATGGGGACATTTGCCCTTCTCCAGTCTGCTGGGACTTCTCCTATTCTCCAAGAGTTCTCAAAGATTATTGCCAGTAGTTCTGAAATGACTTCTGCCAGTTCTTTTAACATCCTTGAATGTAATTCATTTGGCCCTGGAGACTTGAATTCATTTAGTGTAGCTAGGTATTCCTGTACTACTTCTCTGCCTATTCTGTGCTTTATTTCCCCCACTTCCCCACCTGCTCCTCAACCCCCCAGGTTGAGTACTTCTATTCTTTCGAGAGAAAACTGAGGCAAAGAAGGTGTCGAGTAGTTCTGCCTTTTCTCTTCCCCCTGTTAGTACTTAGCCATCTTCTCCACGTAGCTACTCTATCATTTCCTTGTTTTTCCTTTTGCTGCGGACATATCTAAAAAAGTTCTTTTTATTGTTTTTAATCTCTCTGGCAAGTTTTAATTCATTCTGTGCTTTAGCTTTTCCTACCTTCTGCCTACATATCCTGGCTATTTGTTTGAATTCCTCTTTAGTGATTTCACCATTCTTCCATTTCATGTACATGTTTCTTCTAATACTTAGCTCAGCTGAGAGTTCTTTAGTCAACCATTCTGGTTTCTTTAGACAACTGCTATTTTTCCTCCTTATTGGCACAGTTTTAAATTGTGCCTTCAGTATCTCACTTTTAAGAAACTCCCATCCATCATGAACTTCCTTCTCCTTCAATGTTCTTGACCACAGAATTTCAGCTGATAATTCCCCAAGTTTACAGAAATCAGCTTTTTTCTAAGTCTAGAATGCATGTCTGGCTACACTTGACTTCTCCTTCCCACTGAATGACAAATTCCAGTAGAGCATGATCACTCCCATCTAAGGATCTCACCACTTCCACCTCATTAACAAGGTCATCTCTGTTGGTCAGGATCAGATCTAAAATAGTTGATCCCCTTGTTGCCTCTTCTGCCTTCTGGACCATGAAATTGTCTGCAAGGCAAGCGAGGAACTTGTTGGACCTTGTGCTCTTGGCAGAGTTTGACTGCCGACATATATCACGATAGTTGAAATCTCCCATTACTACTGTATCTCTCCTTTTTGAATGTGTGGTCATTTGCTCCAGGAAGGCATCATCCAAATCCTCAGGCTGACTTGGAGGTCTGTAGTAGACCCGCACAATAACATCCTTATTGTTTCTCGCTCCCTTAATTCCTACCCAGATGTTTTTGATCTGGCTTCCTGGATTTAAGTCATGGATCTCTTCACAGGTGAAAACATCTTTGACATATAAAACTACTCCTACTCCTTTCTTGTTTGGTCTATTTCTGAAATTATACTCCCCCCCCCCCCATTATTACATTCCAATCATAAGACTCATCCCACCAAGTTTCAGTGACGCCTATTACATCATATTTATTTTGTTGTATTAAGAGTTCCAGTTCATCTTGTTTATTCTCCATGCTCTGTGCATTATTGTAGAGACATTTAAGACCATGTGCCCTTCCCACAAGCCCTTTACTAAAGTTGCTTCTCCTCCCACTGTTGATCTCTACTATAGTTGGGCTTTTTTGCCCAGTACTTGCTGAATTCCTGTTCTGAATAACATTGTCTCCCTGCCCTCCCAAACTCAATTTAAAGTCCTCCTGATCAGCTTTGTGAGACTGTTAGCAAAAACATGGCTGCCAACGGCTGTGAGGTGCACTCCATCCATTGCCAGGAGACCATCTTCTTGAAAATGCAGACCGTGGTCCAAAAACCCAAATCATTCCCGGTGGCACCATCTGCAGAGCCACTTGTTCACCTCCAGTACGCTTCTTTTCCTTCATGGGCCATTTCCTTCAACAGGGAGGAGAGATGAAATTTCAGCTTCCTACCAATACCGTAATAATCCTGAAAGTTGTGACTTGCAGCGTTGTTGGTTTCCACGTGAACCAAATGGAGGGGGTTACGGTCGAGGATCAAGGAAAAATATTGTGTGAGTCCATGGAAATGAAGTAATTTGAGATTATTTGCCTTTACAATTTAATACGTCCAATGAAAGTTTTAAAGACTTTCCACCTGGGACAATGGTAGCGGGGCACAGTATGCCACTCATAAAGATATACTTCCTGTTGTATCAGCATACTGCTATAGTTAACAATTCTTCCAGCTGACTTCTCTGTTAAACAAAAATAACAAAAAGGAGTGGGTAGGTGGGTTGAAGCATAATAGTGTACTCTGGAGGTAACATAGAAACTCTTCTTTTCTTTCATGACTCATCCATGAAAACAAAGGCCATTTCCTCCTACACTGTTATAGTGCTATTATTCCACTTTCAACATCCTATGGAATTCTGGGATTAGAAGTTTAGGGAGGGGCATTTAGAATTTTCAGCCAGAGAGCGCTTTTGCCTCAGTAAACTACAAACCCCAGAATTCCACATGATGTTGAAAGTGGAAAAATAGCACTTTAAGAGTGTAGGGCAGAAATGGCCAAAGTATGGATAGGGTGGGCGTGTATCACTTTTTGCTTTGATTGACTTAACATGGCTACAAGTAGTTGCCACACTGACTATAGCTGGCTCTTCATAGCCTTGTATTCTGCATCCACAGATTCAACCATCCACAGCTTCAAAAAAATTTTTTAAAAAATCTAAAAAGCAAACCTTGATTTTGCTGTTTTATATAAGAGATGCCATTTTACAATGCCACTGTACATAATGGGACTTGAGTATCCACGGATTTTGTTATCCACAGGGGATCCTGCAACCAAACTCCAGCAGATACTGAGGGCCCACTGTACTTTGGATAATTGTTTCCTTGTTGTAAAAAATGTTAGAAACTTGTTTATGTTTTGGAAGGTGTATGCCTCAAAAGGAAAAAATTAAGACTTGGATCCCTGAGAATAATAGCGGAATATCTGTGGCAGTCAGCAGGAATCAGCTCCCTTTGATGCAGTAACCTATATAATATTAAGCCACCAGCTGGTTTGCACAGCACTGTGCAAACTAAAAGGCTAAAAGCAGCAGCCTAAAAGGCTTTTCTAGTGCATAATTCAATCTGGTTAGTTCCTGGTACTTGAAGCAAGAGAAGAATGCTTTAACCAACAAATATACTGTGGACCAGATGTCCTCTTCCACCAGCACCTTCGTCAAAAGCATGGCTTTGTAATACATAACCTGGTCTGAACATTTTTGGTCTTAAGACCAGGAGACTGCAGGACATTTCTTGAGCACTTTGAGTTACTGAACAATTTGTTTGATCCCAGTCCAAATGCTGCTAAAGTTGCTATGTCCTGTTGGGTTTTTATATGAACCGTTCTAATTGCTCATGAACCCAGACAATCGGTGTAATTGCAGGATATTGTCCACACATACATACTGTGTCAAGGCTAGATTACCAATGGAACAATTAGAACAAATGCTCCAGCACTCTCAATTATGAGGTTTATTGCTGCTGGAAACCCTCCTCTTGATATACACACACACACTTCTTGCACCATAACGCTGTCAGGAGAGAAATGGTCCCCAAGGTTTGGTAGTGTTTAGTGTGTACCTCAGCCCCATTTCCCAGCCATGATGTGACTAATGAGGTAGGTGGTATAGTGGTGTTGCTGCCTATGAGACTCCAGTCTCAATCACACCCACTAGGGCAGTAGGCAAGGGGAAAGAGCAGAGTTCCTTTCTCCCTCTGACCTCGAACAGCCTGGTTCTAGCCTCATAGAGGGCTCCTCTTGGCCTTGCAACACTGTCAAGCCTGATCCACCATAACTAGACCCAGCCCTCCAACAGGAGATCTCTCACACACACAAGAACAAAAGGGGTCCTGTGCAGGACCCCAACCACCATAATCTGCTGTTGTCCAAGGTGGTGATCTAGAAGGTCTGCTGGGCATACTGCTTCTCCTTCACAATCTACTCCTGGCCCTATCTGCCCCTTTGGGGCCAAGCACATGTCAATACTCAGCTTGCATTACCTTTCCATCTTGCTTATGTTCAGATAACACTTTCAGTCTCTGCAAAGCACCCATTACTTCATTGTGGCCAGTTCCATCTCAGTGGTGCTGTCCAGCTACACTGGGCTATTTGCTGCAGTACTGTTGTGTTGATCCACACAGGGTGAGCCAGTAGAAGCACTGTTCAGTGATTCACTATTCCTGTGGCCAAGCTAAGACCCAAAGGCACTACTGGCCCCAAAACCAGGCTTCAACAATAGTCTCCATGACGAGCTAATGCCTTACCAGAAAGTTTTAGGAAAGAACAGACTAAAAGGCATTGTATATCCTCTTCCTTGCATTTCAGGAGATTCCTCCACAAATCATGAGACTATCAGCACTGCTACCTTATCTCATCTGTATGCGTTTTGTGTGTTCATATATATCTAGTGTATCTACTATCTTCTGTGATGTTCTAAGACTTCTTATTTGCCTAAGTTGGACAAGACTAAGACTTGGGTGGGTAAGTGGGACATAATTGTTACCCCACTGGCATACCCCTTCCCGGGGAGATATAAATTTGATATCAGATATGCCTGCCATGCCAGAGAGGTTGCCCAGGTGGGCACATAAGCAAAGAGGTCAAATGACTGAAATTAGGTCAGGCCAGGAAAATCTCCAGTCACGTAGCCCAGGGAGACCTCAGGCTATACACATTCACATAAACAAAGGGTCCTCAGCCAAGAATAGCCAACTTGAGGGGATTAGCGTGTTTTCCCCAGGTTGAGCAACTTTGACTCTGGAAAAATCCTAAACCTTGACGGCAACCCTACTTGAGTGCAACCCTACTTGAAGCACTGCTGCAACCCACTACATTCCCTTTGCTATATCCCCTATCCACTTTTCACCTCTTTTCCTTCTCAATAGGCCTTGTGTGCTTGAGTGAGTGAGTGAGTGCGTTGGTGCATGATAATATATTAATTTAATAAAATTCATTTATTCAATACATTTGTCTGGCTTTTTGGCTTGGCAAGACCCCGTAAAGTTGGGTAAAAGATCCTGCTGGGTTACCCTGCCCCTCATTTTGCTAATGCCAGTGCTTTGCTAATTTCCCCTACCTTTATAACTTGAAGCGAATCAAGGTGTCCCCAAATAATTATCGCCCAGTCAGCCTGACGTCAGTACCCGGAAAGATCCTGGAGCAGATCATTAAGCAGTCAGTTTCTAATCACTTAGAAAGCAATGCGGTAATCACGAGAAGTCAACATGGATTTCTCAAAAATAAGTCATGCCAGACTAATCTTATCTCTTTTTATGATAGAATTACTAGCTTGATAGATGAAGGGAATGCTGTGGATGTAGCATATCTCGATTTCAGTAAGGCCTTTGACAAAGTTCCCCATGACATTCTTGCAAAGCAGCTAGTAAAATGTGGGCTGGACAGGGCTACTGTCAGGTGGATCTGTAACTGGTTGACTGACCGTTCCCAAAGGGTGCTCACCAATGGCTGCTTTTCATCCTGGACAGAAGTGACTAGCGGGGTGCCACAGGGTTCTGTCCTAGGCCCAGTGCTGTTCAATATTTTCATCAACGACTTGGATGAAGGAATAGAGGGCATGCTCATCAAATTTGCAGATGACACCAAATTGGGAGGGGTCGCTAATACGCCAGAGGACAGGATCAAAATTCAAAATGACCTGGACAGATTGGAGAGCTGGGCCAAGGCTAACAAAATGAAATTCAACAGAGAGAAGTGTAAGGTCCTACACTTAGGTAGAAAAAACAGAATGCAGAAATATAGGATGGGGGACACGTGGCTGGATGGCAGTACGTGTGAAAGGGATCTAGGAGTCTTAATAGACCACAAGCTGAACATGAGTCAGCAGTGTGATGCAGCAGCCAAGAAAGCAATGCAATTCTCGGCTGTGTCAATAGCAGTATGGTGTCTAGATCGATGGAGGTACTGGTACCACTCTACTCTGCTTTGGTTAGACCTCATCTTGAATACTGTGTCCAGTTCTGGGCACCCCAATTCAAGAAGGACATGGTCAAGCTGGAGCAGGTCCAGACGAGGGTGACCAAAATGGTGAAGGGCCTGGAAGCCAAGCCCTATGAGGATAGACTTAGATAGCTGGGTATGTTCAGTCTGCAGAAGAGAAGGTTAAGATGGGACATGATAACCATGTTTAAATATTTGAAGGGATGCCATGTAGAGGAGGGAGAGGGCTTGTTTTCTGCTGCTCCAGAGACCAGGACAAGGAGCAACGGATTCAAGCTGCAGGAAAGGAGATTCCACCTGAACCTCAGGAAGAACTTCCTGACGGTCAGGGCTGTCCGGCAGTGGAATATGCTGCCTCGGAGTGTAGTGGAGTCTCCTTCCTTGGAGGTTTTTAAGCAGAGGCTGGATGCCCATCTGGCGGGAGTGCTTTGAGGGTATTCCTGCATGGCAGGGGGTTGGACTGGATGGCCCGTGTGGTCTCTTCCAACTCTACATTTCTATGATTCTATGACCCTCAGAAGTCAGGGTAGCAGCTTTGCTCCTTGGGACCTGCTGTGGGCCCCACCCACCAATACTGTGTTGCTGAATTTCTTCAGCAGCTCATGAGTATACTTGTAAACCAAGCATTTTTATTTTACAGGATACTTAGTAATCTACCATATTTCACTGGGGTGGGGGGCTGGAGACTACAAAAATGGCTTTGGGGGTGGCACATTGCCCATTCCCTGGCCTAAACTCATCTCTTGCTTGAATCCTTTCCATTTCCTTTGCATAATGCTTTGGTTTACTCCCAACAACGCATTATCCTTTTGCTCTGTTTCAGCTGTTTCCAGCTTGTAACAGAATGACATCATATGGGGGTAGATTGTTGTGTTCAACTTATGGAGACTTTAAGACAAACCTATTAAAAGGTTTTCTTGGCAAGATTTTTTCAGAACGAGTTTGCCTTTGTCTTCGCCTTCCTCTGAAGCTAAGAAAGCATGGCTTGCGCAAGATCATCCAGTGGGGTTCCATGGCCAAGTGGGGCTGGAATCTTGGTGGCCACAGTCATAGTTTAACACTCAAACCACTACACCACACTGGCTGGGTGGTACACTGCACAGTCATTTTTATTGTTATAATTATTTCTCTAATTGTTATAATTACTTCTCAACTAAACAGCATTGACTGTGACTTGTGATGTACCACATGTCAAATTCAAACATTCTTTTTACCTGTATATTAAAGACTATGAGGAAGGTCAGTAGTGATTCTGCAGAGGATATGCATTGAGAAGTATTCTGTAAAGGGATCTGTTGTTTTCTGCCTGTGCCTACTGTTAAATTGCTTTACAATAACAGAGATGGATATGAGACATCTTACCACTAGATGCCACTCTTACAATGCTGAGGAATACAGGCTATTGACTGTAAAGTGTTCATGGTTAGTGGAAAATCCCATGGAATTGTTTGATACAAAATACATGAATTGATCAAACTTTATGCACGGAAGGGCTGAATGTCTTTTATTAACCGCTGGGCAGACCAAACTGCTTCCATCTCTTAAAATTGAAGGCTGCTCCAGCTGAAGGATGTGTAAGATGTTTCTCCCAAGATCATACACAAGAAGGGAAAAACAATTGGGAGATGTGTAATGAGAAGCAACTAGAAAGAGGTTCTTCCAGACTCATTCATTTACAGGAGAGTGATGTTTTCCCAAAATTGCTGAAGGCAACAATTTAGAAAGAGGACTTTGGGGGGGGATTTCAATGTGCTCAAGGAAGTAGCCAACAGTTTATTGCTACATGTCATGAGAAAAAGAGCTGGAGTGGAATGTTCAGTGGAAAAGGGAATGTTTTAGTCAACAAATATATTATTTAAGCACACATATCGTAGCACTGTTTGTTATCATGAAAATATGTAAAAATGGTTACATTAAATATTTTCTTAAACATGACACAAAAGTAAACTTTCTAAAAGGCAGATAGAGTAACTAAAACTGCAAGAATAAAATCACTTACACAGTTCACAGAATTTGTTTCTATAATATATTTCCTCTTCTGTGCTGCTACAGCTACTGCAGCTACCCTGCAGTTGGCTATTTATCTAAATTGCTTACACGGTTTTGGGCTTTTTGTCACTACATGCCTTCAGGTTGACTCTGACTTATGGCGACTTATAAGGTTTTCTTGGCAAGATTTATTCAAAGAGGTTTTGCCATTGCCACCCTCTTTGGTTGAGAGGGCATGGCTTGCCCAAGGTCATCTAAGGGTTTTCAAGGCTAAGTGGGACTTCATACCGTGGTCTCCCAGAGTCTTAGTGCAACGATCAGACCACTACACCACCCTGGCTTTCTTTAGAAGAAAAGCATGTGCAAGGTAACCATTATGTGACACAGTTGCAGAGAAAATTCAGTGCCCCCCTCCCCACACAACAAACCTCTGCATAAAGAAAATACAGCGTAATCTCCTGACAGTACAATCCCATCCATGGTTACTCCGAAGTAGGTTCCTCTTTTAATTATAGGGAAAAAACTACATGAAAACAGAAAACTGACTTCTGACTTTCTTCTTGGTAGTTATAAACCTAAGTATGATTACTTTACCTCCCACTTTAAAAACCACCCATTATACTTCAGCTTGGTAAAGAGAAGACTGAGGGGGTGATATGATTCGATTCTTTAAATATCCAAAGGATTGTCACAGAGATGAGGGGCCAGGCCTGTTCTTTGCTACCACAGAGGATAGGACCAGGTCTAATGGTTTTAAGTTACAGGAGGGTAGGAAATTCTTGATGGCAAGAGTGGGTTGGCAATGGAACTGCTGCGAAGGAAATGGTTGTCTAGAGAGATGGGGGAGTTTCTTGCTCTGGTTATCTTCAAAAAAGAGGCTGGGCAGCCACCTGTAGTTGGCTGCCCAGCCTCTTTTTTGAAGATATCCAGAGCAGGAGATCCTGCATTGAGCAGGGGGATTGGACTCAATGGCCCACGAGGCCCCTTCCAACTGAATGATTCTATGATCTATATATGGACCATCATTTGTCTCGCCTTGGGTGATTTGTGTAACAGAGATGGTGGGTGGAGGGATCAGGCAGTTTCCTGCTCCGCCTGAGGAACCAAACTGTCTGGGCCAGGATTGGTGTGCATGTGTGTTTTCCAGTCAGAGACAGATCTTCTGTGAAATTTTTGGGATCTCCATTTGTTGGACCATAACAACTAACTCTACACTTCAATCAAATTTCTATTGCCTGGATTGAGACCATGAGTCTATCAATGAGCAGATGTGTGTACCTTATACTGCTTTCTGCCAGCTGAATCAAGTTCACAGTATTTTACTGGGTGCAAAATAAATGTTACCTCAAAAAAGCCAAAGTAGGGCCTCTGAAACCAAAATAACTCATTAAAAATGACCCCATTCCTTGACCTTGGTTTTACACCTAGCAAATAGACCTTTTACTATTAATGTTTATGTAGCTCTCATCCCTATTACAAAATACTGAAAATTACAAAATAGTTCGTTTGCTGTTCAACACTCTTCAAAATTTCAGGTTTATTGCCCCCGTGTATAAACACGAACAAAGAAGTTGAACCTGAAATTATGCTTGTCAAGTTTCAAACCTGATACTTTGATTTCAGTTTCTAAAACAAGATCTATTTATGATTGGAAACTGTGAGTATATCTAGAAATTCAGTCTAAACATGAGCGTAAATTGAGCTACTTGCATACAGAATCATATTGTGGTGTTCTCTGCTGGAGGGTTAATCAAAACACTTAAAGTCAAAGCCAATTTTGAATCTACAAAGCTGCTAGGAAAGATAAATTCCAGTAAGTGGAAGGAAAGAGGGATGATAACTGATGTCACCAGAGTGGACTTTGCTTCCTCAGCTTTATCGCCTTTATGTTCAGGCTGGATTGTCCAGAGGGAGGCACCTGGATGTGGACCAGAGAAGGAACATCTTCCTTCTTCTTGGTTCACAGGCTATAAATTTGGGGCCAGGCCCAGGCGCTGATCATTGTTTTTAATTGCCTCACCAGAACAATCACCACCTTTCTTCTTATTCTTTTGGTGTTCATATCTGCTTGGATATGACCTAATGGTCATATCTGGAAAACTGTGTACAGTTCTGGTTACCCCATCACTGAAAGAATGTTGCAGATCTGGGAAAGGTACAGATTAGGACCACTAAAATTACAGAAGTGTCAGAGTGCCTCCTCTCAATGAATATTTAGGGCTTTCTGATATTAGGAAAAATTAATGAGGATATAAAATGATGTTATTACATGATATGAAATAATGCATGTTATAAATACATGACGTGAGGAAAGTAGGCTCTTGGGTCAACAAATTAATTTGATCTGTAGTAAACTGAGGGCAGATGAGTGGTAGTAGGCAGAGTAGGGTACATGTTCATGGCCAGTGTGGAACTCCCCGAACTGTCCAGCTTGGCACTGATGGAATCAGGGTATTTAATTTTTTTGTTTTACTTCCCTATATTATAAATGCAGATGAGAAACTGCCTGTTTCAATTATCATCCATTTAAAAACAAAACTCCTTCCATATACAGAAAAAGAACACAAGCCTCTTCAGGCATTCTGAAGACTTCACGCGGGGATAAAGATGGAGTCATTCATGCTAGCCCATTTTCCACATCTCTGTGAGCTGTGGTCAATTCCCCTTAATTTCCCAGTGGAATTTTATAGCTCTGCTCTCAATTCTGTAACCACATTTATTCTTCATGTATTATTCAGAAACCAGCAATGCACATGTCAATATGTTGTATGCCAGTCCTTCTCATGGAAAGAAGCATTCAAACATACAGACAGTATACAACACCTCATCTCCTTTTCCACCTCTTGTTTCCCTTCTGTTGTATCTATCCTGGATTGTGTATGACAGATCCATGAATGTTAAAGTGGTATCCAACTACTGTTAACTGTGGAACATATATACATTCTTTCTCTCAAGTCTAGTCTTGTTCTTGACTTCTCAGAATTCTTCCTTCATTAATCGGCATTGTGCTCTCTGTTGTCTTCTTAGCTTGTATCCAATGTCAGATGTTCTGCAACAATACTGCATCTAGCCTAATTATTCTTTGCTGGCTACCTTGCTGGACTTCCTTCCTTCAATAGTAAAAAGAAATTCTTCTAGAATGATCCCATCACAACAATCAGCTTAGTCTAGTTTAATGCCTCCGATCAGTATGAATAATATTCACTTTCAGGACTGTTTATAACAATGTTGTCCACCTGGGATATAGTTATGGGGGAAGGAATGGAGCATTGCCCTGAAATAAGAATTCTGCCCCCTCCCCAGATTCAGTCCCCAAATTTTCAAGCATTGCAGCAACTTAAAACTTCAAGTGCACATTTAGAAATAGAGTTTAGGCCTCCAAACAAAAGGGGCAGGGAAAGTTACCTTAGGAATGAAGAACATAGATCTGGCCATGGTGACATGCCTTAGTTACATCTTGTCTGCATTGCTGTAGTGCATTCTGTGTGGGCCTTCTTTTGAAGAGGGTTCAGAAATTCCATCTGGTCCAAAGAGCTGCAGTCAGACAAACTTGGGCTGGTTCTATACAACTCCCTTGTTTTAACAGCTCCATTGGCTGGTCCATTTGTAGGCACAATTCAAGGTACTGGTTCTTACCTTTAATGCCCTTTAGGGCTCAGGTCCAGGTTATCTGAAGGACTGTATTCTGCCATCGGAATCTGCCAGTGTTTTGAGATCTTCTGGAAAAGCCCTTCTCTCTGTTGCTCCGCTCTCCCACCCTGGCAGGAACAAGGGAAGAGGCCTTCTCTGTGGCTGCTCTCAGGTCCTGGAGCTTGCTACTCAGAGAAACTGGACTGGCATCCTCCGTACTATCCTTCTGCAGACAGGTGAAAACTTTTATTCTGGTAGGCATTTGATAATGGACTTTTAGGGGAAACAAGCCTTGTATAATGTGCTAGACTTTTATTTGTTGTTATTGTTTTTAATGGTTTACATTTTAACTATTTTTATAGTTTAACTATGCTTTAACTATTGTATGCTGTGAATTGTTTGTTTTTTCTAACATAGCATTGTAACTTAATATACAGTAACATACTATTATCAAGAGCTTGTTAAGATCTTGTTGGAGGCTGCCTCACAACTATACAACTCCTTGACACTGGAAGTTTGCCCAGGTGTACTTTCAAAGGACTATAGAACCATTCTGTCAGTATTGGTTACTTTGATGAACTCATTAGCGAGTATTTCACTAGTTATATTGTATATATGTGTGTATGGCTTTCAAGTTCCCTGTCAACTTATGGTGACCTCATGAATTTCATAGGGTTTTTGTAGGCAAGGAATACTCTGAGGTGGTTTTGCCAGTTCCTTCTTCTGTATACTTTGTCTCTAATGTTTGTTCAAATATTCCTTTTCTACCACCTTCAGCGTAATGTGGGATATAAATATATACACACATTGCAATTTATAATATGGTTTTCTGCACAAATTGAGGTTATTCCACAAACCCAAATAATACGATAGGTAAACCATCACTGTTAACGGCCACATTTTTCCATTGCTATTGCCAAGTAGAAATAAGAGAGAGCAACTTACCCAGCTAAATAAGCACGTCCCAAAGTAGTGTACTGGGAAATATGCTAACTAAAGTAAACGAAGAGCAGAAGTTATAAATATTTCCATCTTGAAAATACTGCATTAATTGTTCAGAAACAACCCAGTATTTGCAGGAACTTGTATTTACACATTTAAAGAATTTCTACTGATAGTGAGTTTAATAGGATGGTTCTCAAGTGACTTTTACAGATATCACTAAACATGTAGGGACATTTTGTAGTTATATTTATATATTGATCATATCTCCTTACTCTATTTGCAACCATAGCCATGGTTAATAATTATGGATTTTTTTAAAAAAATAGATACATTAATTGTTTCTTAGATGCACACATGTTCTAGCATGCTGGCACTTTCAGAGTATTAGAGAATTCACATACAGGGCTTTGTACTTAACCTTATCCAATAGCAGTGGTATGAAATCAAGGCCATATTGCTAAGGAAGAGGTTTCTATGCAAAGTAAGAAGAAAGAGAAATGTGATGTCATTCCGAAGGGTTTATGTGCTGCACATAAAATGAGCATCCATTTCACATTCCACACCTGGAAAACCTTTGTCTGGAAACACCCCAATTTTTCCCTTTTCAAAACCCTTCCTGTTTATTTTACCAATTTCTGCTGCAAGGGTTAAACAAGCATGATTATTAACACTGAAAAGTCACTGCAAAGAGGTTTATTAGTTTCAAAGGCAGACAGTGAGTTAAACATTAAACTTTCCTTTTTCAGAATGAATGCAGGCAGGGAATACTGTCAGCTGAGTGAACCTCTGGAGTTATGTTAGGGAGGAAGTATTTAAGTAGCACACCGCGCAGTCACCCATTTGCCATATGCACCACAAAAAGTAATATGGTGTCAAAAGGCAAAGCGTCGTGCTTTGCTTAAGACAACCTGGTGATTTGCTTTAATGAATAAAACAAGGGGGAAATGTTTGCACAGCACGGAACAGCATCCTTATGTTACTTTCCAGTCTCTGACATTCCTCAAGTTCTTTTAATGTTGTTGTTGCTGTTGTGTAAATCTTCAAGACAGATACATTACATTTGTCAGAGGAACAACTTTACTGAGGAATGTAGAAGAAATGATTTCTTGATCTCACATCTTTCTTCAACCGTCAACAAGAGTGTCTTGTTAAAATGTGGCCTATCGTGAATAAATTGCCTTAAATTATTTTCCATAAATTGCTCTGCTTAGCTTTCAACATCAAATCTCCCCAGGTATTCTACTGAGACATTATAAAATTACAGTTTTTAGGAAACTGGTTTTGTTATTTTAGTGATGGAGAATGCCATGGAGTGGCAGATTTGGTATTAGCAAGTTTTGATGTACTAGAACCTTGATCACCAAAATGGAAAGAGAACTAAAGAGTTGTGACCACCCCACAATATGCAAGAGGCAGGTCCACATTTACACAGATGGCTAGGAATTACAGTGGACTCTTGGTATCTGTGGGGGTCCATTCCTGAGAATGGGAAAAATCATGAATGCTCACATTCCATATTATTAAATATGAGATTCTTCAGTGCATCCACACACACCTTACCATCATTTTAGGCATAGGGCACAATGCTCTGCAATTACTTAAATTCACAGATCTGGAGGTTGTTTATATGGAGAGTCCACCGTACTATAAAACACCTTGGACTTAGACATGCTGAGGTGTGCTGCAGCATGCATGCTGAGGGTGCTAGAGTAGGATTTCCACCAAAAGATACTCTGCTCTGGAAAGTTCCAATCAAGGCTTTGTACAGGCACAAGTTCCTTTTGCATGAGTTAACACAGACCTTGAAGATCAAGTTTAGTTCTTTGCTGTTGTTGTCGTACGCCTTCAAGTCATTTCTGACTTATGCCAAACCTAAGGTGAATCTATCATAGGGCTTTCTTGGCAAGATTTGTTTAGAGGGGGTTTGCCTTTTCCTTTCTCTGAGGCTGACAGTGACTGACCCAGGGTATCACCCAGTTGGTTTCTATGGCTTAGTGGAGATTCAAACCCTGGTCTCCAGCATCATTGTTGAGGGCTCAAACCACTACACTATGCCAGCTCTCCAACATAGACCATCAAGAACAATTTTAATTCTTACTAATAGCAGAATCAGGCAGTTCAGGAAGGAATCATCATGCTCTGGTGATCCCTGAGGTACAGAATACAATACATTGGTTTTAAACAGTTCACTGAGGACTCCTTATGCTCACTGGAGGCATTGAATGTTGAAAGACAATTCAAAAAGCTAACTAAAGATAGGAAGGAAAGAATGCATTGCTCTTCTTGAACCTATAAAAATTAATAGAGGACATAGCTGGCTGAAAGCAGAGCAAGAATACTTTGTTATGAGATGAACACAAATGGCACGATTTTGTTGCCAGTTCCAAATGTATCTGTTGTTCATTGAAGTAAGTGTTTCTGAGCATGTAAGGATTTCACATATTTACCCAAGACATCATGTTTTGTGGGCATGACCACATGGTCTTACTCTGGCTTCCTCTTCCCTGATGTAATGCATGTTATATTACACTATATAATATTACAATTTACAGCTATTTCTTCTATTATTGTTGCTGGTTCAGGTGAGTTCATTTAGCAGCAACAACAACACATGAGCACCTTAAAGCCTAAAATCAATACCTGCTGATGGCTCTCATGCCAGCAACGTGGTTCATCTGTTCTGGATTTTAGTTTCAGCTTTAAATAAGCTATTCACAGTCCTAACTCTATTTTGCAGTGTGATTCTTATCCAGTGAATTCACTCTGTCAATGTCACTGAAACTGTCAGGAACCGAGTTCACACACACAAATGTAACAGTGCTAATACACTATTTATTAGGAGTGTGATACATAGTACAGGACTTCAGTGAGTGAACTGAAGGCAATTAGCAAAATCCAAATATTAAAAGCAAATAGTTTCCCATCCCGCCTGCAAGAGACCTTGGAGCTCAGGTTTCAGCCTAGCAGCGCTTATCACTACATTCCTAGCTTTGTTTATCTAACGGTCTCTGGTTCTTATACCTTGTTACAAGCAAGCAGCTAATTAACTTCTACTACATGTCCCATAACTGAAATATGGAGGGCTACCCGACAGAAACCATCAACAGCCAGGAATTGGAATAAGAGGCATATTTGTGCTTATTTACGCATATTTACATTTAACATCGAAATGGGGAAGCCTGTAACATATAGCAAGTGATTAGCCATGCCACACCACAAGCTACCATTCATACTTCTGAATAGACTCCCTCCTGCTCAAACGAATCTCTTCTCCTTAAAAATGTGGTACTGTAAATGAGTATGAGAAATGTCTCTGATCAGGCACTTGTAATGCTCTGCTAAGCTTACCACCATATTTTGAGTGCACATCTGTGAAGCAGCTTAAACTCAGCTTATTTACCAAATATTGGATGGGGACAAAATTGTTTTTAAAAAGCCATTTTTGCAATGTACAGAACAGCAAAAGGATAGCATCAAAAAAACCTCTACTCACTGAAACAAACTAGCAAGTTTCTCATCTTAAAAGGAAAAAAAATCTACGGCATTAGCAATATGATGCCCTGGAACAGATTGCATACAAGTCTTACTTGTCTTTCTCCAGCTGTGTTATGAACATGAGCATAGGGGCTTTGGTCTTTTAGCATGAGCCCTTAAGAAAATGAAGCAAAGGAGCAAAGTGCAGGGCATATGGCTAAATATAGGGAAAATAAGTCATCTGACCAAAAGCAATTTGCAAGGTATGTAAATGGTTCTGCACCAACGCATGTGAGGTGAATGAGTCATGTCTTGGTAAGATAGAACAATTTTTTGCTGTCTCTCATTGGGCTGCCACGATTATGGGAAATGAAATTTAAGGGGTGGTAAACACCTCAGAATTACTAGTCCCAAGTATAGATGACTTAAAGCAAAATGTGCAAACTCGTCAAAGATATTGTGAACCTACACAAGTCCTCTAATTACATCCTCGAAGGTGGTAGAATTCTAGAAACTTGGAACTGCAATAGGTTCATAATGGCATCCAAACCAGGTAGAACACTCTTTCCCCAGCATCCCAGTGCTTAACTACTTTACTTAATCAAGATGTGAAGTTATTCATTGTGCCATGCTTAAAAGAACTGGACATTCTGTCATACATATATAGAACTACATAAACTGGGTTTCTTCCCAACAGACAAATTCAATTCAAATATTGCTTTTAATATTGTATACCAATTCTTTCAAACTGCCTGTCTCCTCCCATGTGATGCCCTACAAGCATTTGACAGGTTAAGCTGGTTATGTCTTACATACCATCACTAAGTCAGAATACAGCAATAAACTTCTAAATGTGGTTTGGCAGTTCTACAGAAGGTCAGAATTAGTTATCAGAATTAAAGGATGTGATTCCCTACCAATCAAACTGGGACATGGTACAAGGCAAGAGTGCCGTCTGTCTGCTCCTTTCTGCTCCTGCAATTGAGCTTTCACCCCAAATGATGCTTTGTCATCCCAACATAAAGTGGGTAAAGATTAATAACTGGGTCTTAAGACAATTTTCTTTACAAATGATATCCCTTATTTTTGTCAATAGCTTGAATAGCATTTTAAATAATTCCCAGATTTACACAGGATTATAAATCAATCACAAAAAATTGAACCAAAATGAAACAAAATATTGACTTCCTGTCTTCCCTTTATCAAAGTGCCATCAGCCTGAGATCACCGGGTCTATTTGTGCAATTCTGTGTGGCCCCCAAAAACCTGACTAGAGGGCAGATTTCCTTTTTATATCACAGGGTGTTTGCTGAAGTGCTTGGCTCAATGCACGGCTTAAAATTAGCCTAGGAAACTAATCCAGAAACGAAGAGAGTCAATAGTTTCTCCATTCACACATGTGTAGAAACACTTTTTGTTCACGCACAAGAATCTCTGCACCAGGCCCTATCCCACAGTTCTTACAAGTGTGACTTTCTAAGTCATACTTAGAAGACATCCAAGGAACTCTACTTATGCTGTGGGTAAACTAATTTTTTAAAAACTTTTTTCAAATTATTAGAAAAGACAACTATTACAAGATTTAAAAAGATGCTAGAGTATAAATGAAGGCAGAAAAAGAAGTACAAATGTACAATGTATTAAAGGGCTCATAACTTCAATCAATGGTATCATTCCATGAGGTGAGACATTGTTTGCCCTGCTTGTCCAACCGATTTACAAAAGAAGTAAAGATAAACCATGTTCCCATGAACTTTCTGTCATTACAAAGACTTCACCTTCCAGACTAACTTCTGTCTCTGTCAAAACCAGGTTCTATACTCTATTTTACCATTCGTCTGACTTCAACCTTTATTCTGTTTTCCATAGCTTGGCAATTTCTTGCCTCACAACCAGAAGTAAAAAAGACAATAAATCTTCGTGGAAACTCATCATCAGATTTAACAAAAGTATTCAGGAAAGCTAATCCAGGTGACCTAGTTTTCTTATACCTCCCAATGTTTACCTGTTTGATCACACAAGAGTATCACAGTAAGAGCTACAGAACAGTTTGGAAGAGTTAGATGATTCTTTTTCTGTCTGAATGTTTTTGCCTATCTCAGAAACACATGGTAGAATTTCAGCAAGTAGGAGGATGGGAACTATGCAGACCTCCATGCAGATCTCCATAGTATGGCTCACACCATTCCTTAGCACTGGCTATGATGGCTAGGTTTGCTGGGAACTGCAGTAAAACATGTGGAGGACTGCATGATTCCCACCCAAGGTAGACTATGGCCCTTTCCACACGAGGCTGGTGAATCGGTTCCTGCTGTTTCTTACCAGATTTTCTGGGCTCAAAACAAGGCGGGCTTTCTCTTATTTCCTTCTGCACAGCTATTGCGTATGTTCCATTCTGATTCGTCGGAGTGCGAGTTCATGAATCTACACTGCCTCCGCCGTGGCCACTCCTGCTACTCCCTCACCCCACCCCGTCAGCTGTGATTGGCCCTTGTTTTTTTGCACGGTTTAGTACGTCATTGTGTACGTGCGTACATGTATAAGTCCATACTACCCCCTGGCCCCTCCCATGAGCCCTCCCCTGACCACCAATTCGCATTGGCGCGAATGTATGTGTCTGCACCACTGTGAAAGCATGAATCGGATCAATCTGGAAAATTGGAAAACTGATTTCTTCCTGTTTTCAAATAGCATGCTTTACCACCACATGGGCGCGCATTTAGTTGGAATTACGTGCGGAACCAAGGTAAATAAACCGAACCTAGTCTGTTCCAATGTGCAGAAGACCTCCGTGGCAAGACACATTGGCCCGCCTTAATAACCGCGTGCGGAAAGGGCCTATGCTGAGGATTTTGCTTTCCCTTGCAATGGAACAATCGCAGGAGTACTTTCAACACAAAATTCTAAGCTCCTGTCATGTCGCTTTATGTTGCATGTTCATGTAGTTCTTCTCAGCCCTCAGAATATCCCTTCTGCATCTCCTGACCATCTTTGTCACTTATCCAAATAAAATAAATTTGCCTTCAGGTCTGTTTCTGCAAAGTAGGCAGAATTGGGAAAGACTAATTGCCTGAAGAATGTTTCCCAGTGTCTGATTCCACTTCTTGTCACATCACCTAAATCTTAATTTCATCTTGCAATTGCCGAGCAGAAGAGCATCTTTTAAAATACTCTTCATCCTCCCTTCCTTAACATGGGCAGGAGTGGTACTATGAGAAAGATAAGAATGAGGGAAAGACAGTTGACTGTATTTGGAAATTTACCATGTTTCAGTTGGAGGCCAGCCTTACCAGGGGTGAGTGAGGGCAGGGAAGCAGCAACAAAAACCTTTCCTCTCAGAATGATATCAGGTAAATGTGTTTCCCCAAGCAGCATCACCAAAATAAACCACTGGAAGAAATACACCCTTATTGTAAATCCTCCTGTACTGCAACCAATATAAGTTAAGACACCAATTCAAGTATTCAGAACGGGCACAGGATCCACATCTTCTGGGTGATAGTTGCCTCTAGAAAGTTATTACAAGAAGACACCCCATTATCTGAAGACTTCTCTTTTGATGCTTCCAAATTAAGGACAAGTTCCATTAATGAGGTGGGAGTTCCACTTTTTCATTTTCTTGCCTATGAGGGCTCACTTGGGACTGCTCTCTCACACACACTGCTTTGCAGAGAGTTGAGAGTGGTGGTGGGGAGGCACTAAGTCAACTAAGAGACTTCGCAAGCATTGCACGTGCGGTTAATCCCAAGTGAGCCTCCATTAAGTCCTTCATGCTCTCTACAGTATAGTACATGGGTTCCACTTTTCAATCAATTCCATTTTCTGACAGTGTTCTGGTCCCTAACCTGTCAGATAAGTGGGGGAAGCCTCTACTGTATATCAGAGATAGGGTATAAAAATTTTTCCTGACATGTCAGTTTTTCTTCTGCTGAAAGATTTTCTAAAAATGGTTTCTCCATTGTCAGGAAGATGTCAACAGCTGTTATAGTCCTTTTAAAAACTGACACTTAAAAGTGCCCATTCTAAACAGTTATAGGGAGAAAGCTCCTATTGAACACAGTGGGACTTACTTTCAAGTAAACATGCAAAATTGCTCTTTAATATTTCCTTTAATTACTTATCTTTTAATCCCCAAGCTTACCACTTTTAATTGTCATCTTATCATTTAACATACTGGGATAAACATGAAGGTTGCACATCTTTCCCTACTGAAATTGAGTTTTATTACTGACTTCAGTAAAAGTTGGAATTTCACCCAAAATCATAGATGAGAATAACTCTTTTCTGCCCAGCAGACCTTTTCTGAATCACACATCTTAACACAACTAGATTTGAATTACCATATACAGGTATACCCCAGTTAATGACATTACTTGTGTTCTTGGGCTTTACTCCTTTGACAGAAAAATTCATACCAGGGTAGAAACAGCACAGAAAGATTGGCAGTTCAACATCATTCAGCAAACACTTTATTCAACGTGAATAATAGGCACATGTGAAATGGAACAACCAGGTCAAAATATTTTAAACCTCCTACAGAACACTGTATTTATTTATTTAATATGCCAGAGTAGCTAGTGAGACAGTCTTATCTACTTCCCCCCACCCTTTTCCTTGTTTTACTGTTCATTCATGCTTACTAAGGGATTCTGGAGATAGGTGCTGTTTACTTTTCCTGTTGTAGGAAGTTACATAAAGCTACAGTAGGATTGGCTAGAGTGGAATCCTCTTTCCCAGCTTTGTTTATTGCATTGTTTAATGAAAATATACTACTGCAACCCAACACTCAAAGTCTGTTTCTCCAGTCCTCCTTCACCATCCTGCCAATACCAGTGCTGTTTAAAAAACAAACAAACTAGCAGAGGGTAAGAAAGAGAGAGGCTGGGTAGGCATGAAAAGACTGTACAAAGGAGCTTCTTTGTCAGAGATTTTGATAACTGACTTTAATAGATGATAAATCCAATGGGAAAGACCTAGAGAGAGACCTGGGCGAGAGGAAGGCACTTCCATTCACACAGATTCACCCAAATTGCATACTATGAAGAAAAGTTTTGAGGCAGGCAATGGACTGAGCAGAGAAAAGAAAACTGGAAGCCCCTGTTGTACCAGGACGACCCTGCAATTTCTTAAATTCCACCTATTGACAGTAAAATTAACAATGGTGTGGCAAGGCAAGATCCAGAACCACTGGATTTATACCACCTGATGAATTTCTCATTCTTATTGAAAACCCCAAATGACTGACTGAGCTCTACTGAAGTAGCTGAAAGACGATGGAATCCAGACAGATACCTCACCTTCATAAATCGAGCATGTAAAACTGTATCATTTTTTTTAAGAAACAGCTCTGCTTTAAAAGTAAAGTAGACATATTGATATAATAAAAGGCTGTGTATACTCTAAACTGAAAAAAGGGGAAAAAACCTCACATTAATTATAGTAAGCTGAATTCTTTGCCTTCCATACATAGCACCACTCATATCTTTCTGGATGTGCAGAGATGGAGGGTACAGTGTGGGGCACTGACCCACCAGCCTATGATTCTGCTCTGTCATTTTGGGGATGACCACAGTTCAATGGCAGACAAAATGTTTTGCATGCAGAAGATCTCAGGTTCAATTGCTGACATCTTTGTAAAAAGGATGAAGTAGTATACAACCTCTCTGCCTGAAGCCCTGGAGACAAACCGCTAGTCATGAGCAATACTAGGCTAAATGGAGAAAAACAATTTGAACATAATGTTCTTTGATTCACAAACCAGTTTCCAAAGCAGGAACATGGTCTCTAAACCTGACCAGAGATTTTAAGGTAGTTTCCCATGTTTCTAAGTCGTAGTCCAGGGATGAGAACTTCAGGGAATGGGACCAATTCCAGCTTTACAGGGGTTCCTTAAACGGTACCACTGCTTTTTCTGTGATGTCATTACATGATGATTTCTATTTTGTTCCTTTTTGCCCATTCTAAGGATGAGACGCCACTTAAGGCAAATAAGACTAAAAAGTAAAACTATGCTGGTATTTTTGGTCCCACCATTTCTCTTTGTGTTGCTTATCACTGAAATGTGGCCCCTAAAATCTTCCCTGAAAATGAATTTTGCCCTCAAGTTAAAAGCTTTGCCCCACCTTTGGTCTAGTCTGTAACTGAGGCTTTAATTTGTTTCACGGGAACTGATGAACCTCCTGGTGGACTTTGTCAAAACATCTAATAAAAAGGATTTGAATTGCTAAATAGTAAACACAACCCAAAGGGATCATTTGTAGGTATAGATATATAATCAGGATTTATTGTTTCTTTGTTAAGGGTTTCTTCAAACGGCAATCTACCTTCAACAGAAGTAGAATGAATTCATTTCACATGTCCCTAGTGTGAGGATTATCAAGAGAAGGTGTCCTGTCTGAATTATTCAAAAGGCAAGCAAATCTCGAGCCATTCACTATTGGATATACTGCACAGAGTAGTTGTGTCAATCAACTTCTGGCATCTCAGGACAGTCAACTGACATGATTCATCTTGTTTGGATGGCTCTAAAATGTTCTAAGACATATTGTTGTTGTGTGCCTTCAAATTGTTTCTAAGTTATGGCAACCCTAAAATAATCTCATCATGTTTTTTTTTTTGTTTTTTTGCAAGATTTGTTGAGATCTGATCACCATAAATCAACAGGCAACTTGAAGGTGCACACACGCACATGCACACACACTGGACCAGAACACCAAGAGCCCAGAGTTCAAATTCCCACTTGGTGACGGAAACTCACCGTGTGATCTTGGGCAAGTCACCCTTTCTTAAACTTAAAATGAAGGCAACAGACAATCTCTTCTCAATAATCTTTGTAAAGAAAAGCCTAGCAGAGGGCTGTCATAAGTCAGCGATGTCTTGAAGGCACATAACAACAAGAACAATTCCACTTCAATTGCCATGGCTGCATCCTATGGAATCCTGGGATTTGCGGTTTAGAGGGAGGCATTTAGAACTCTCAGCCAGAGAGCTTTAATGCCTCACCAAACTACAATTTCCGGCATTCCACAGCATAAAAATGGCATATAATACTATAACTGTACAGTGTGAAAGACTTGGGGAAATAGTGGCGGTCTGAAAATGTCATAGGGATGTCCTGATCAGTGGTAGTTTTTCCCTGCTTTAGAGATGTGCAAAGTTGTGTCATCCAGAAAAAATACCTCAGATTATCCACTGCATTTGAACTATTTAAAATTACAAAAGAAATCAGATATAACACCTTTAAAATACATTTTTCTTTTAAACGTTTTAAATATTACACTTTAATAGTTTCCATTACATTTAATTTGTTTCTATTAGCAAAACAGATTAAAACAAAAATAAAACAAAAGGTTATTTAGAAGGAATTAAAACTGGCTGACATGGATATTATATTACAATATACTGTATCACATTGGTGTTACTATTATTATTCACATTAAATCCATTTAATATTAACAGATACTTACCTTAGTAAAGGTATGACACAGGCTTAAACCCAATGCACAGCTAGGCACAGCTGGACTTAAGCATGCACAAACCAGACTGGTACACCAGCCCGAAATACTATCACTAAAAATTGCCTCAAGAGGCACTGTTTTCTAAGAGTATGAAAAAAGTTGATCTCTAACTGCTATTGAGCTTTCGGAAATTTACTTTTAATTTCACCAGTACAGCAATGGAATACATTTTCATCCTCCTGGCCTATTAAATGACATCTATTCCAGTAACAAAATACAGATTGATGTTTTGTGCAGTCTGAATACAACTGACATTATTCTAATTGAGATGGGGTGATAAACTAAGAGTAAAACTTATCTGTGCTATGGTGCATCTCAGTAAAATTACCAACTATAATGTAGTACAGCCCAATTTACAGGCAAGTGAGTAAAATTAAAAGCTGGTCACTTTTTGTTTGTTGTTTTTGCCAAGAAATTAACTATTAACTAATCTTTAGACTGAGCAAACTATATAAGAGTATATATACATAACACTGAGACTATAATTGGGCATGTACCACGCTTCTAACTGACGCTGCAGTACTTCCGGAACAGCTTTTCTTTATGCAGGCTTTTGCTAATTTGGGGGGGGGGGGGGGGGCTGGCCCAAATAGTCACATGCCACCTTTGTTTATGCACTAAAAAAGAAGGGAAAAGAGTGAGAGGCACTGAATCTTTCCCAAACTAAATTTTACCTTCAACCTGGTTCATTCCCATTGCCAGAGCCAGCCTGAGGAAAAAGGAGTGTATGAAGACGCAAGGCAGGAGAGGGATTTGACTGTAAATCAGATGTGTACATTTCTACATGTTTATCATTGTGTGCATACTAGATGGCAAGCTATATCGAACTGCAGCTTTTCAATATGTGTATGTGTAACCTACAGATCACATTGATCATTACATATGAAGATCAATGCAGAGGTTTCATCTTAAATCCTCAAGAGCAATGTGTTTCGCAATGTGCAAACCAATCAGTATATTTTTAAAGTTACTAATGTTACTAATGCATCTTGCTATGCATAAACAGCAGCAAGGAAACAGTTTGCAAAAACCAGTCCCATTTCATAAGTTACCATTAAAGGCAGAGGTCTCTTATTACTCTAAGTGCCAAATCCCTTTGGCAGTTTTTCCTCCTCTATCCTGAAAAATTTTCTTAAATCAGTTGTTTGTTCAGTTTAGTGGAAGAATATCTTTTCCACTTAATACTAGTCCAACTATCATATGAGTTTACATTTTCCTCCTGATGGGACAATGCACCATTTGTTAAAATTAGAACTGATTCCAAGGCTTGGTTACAATCAGACACATATCAGTGAACTGGGATCTCCACTGAAGCATCTTGTTGTGATTGCAATAGCTTGTTAGACTTGATGCCTTCCTTAGCTTCATATCTGAGATGAGCTACAGAACTAGAGTAGCACCTTTAGACTCCATCACTATCAATGCTCTTGTATAGAACCTGAAACAACAACAATGAAAAAGCAATGAGAAATAGTTAATTCAAATAAGATCGGTGTCAACTTTAATAAAATAGCTCAAGGGGTTAAACACGTACTAAACTTGTTTAAATCAAGTCACTTCTGATTTTATGACCTCACTCACAGCTCTCACTGCCAAAGTTACTGGCAGTGTTTCAATACAGTCTTTCATGGCAGGGAAAAACTGCTCAGTTGTGTATGTGTGTGTGTGTGTGTGAGAGAGAGAGAGAGCGAGAGGGGGGAGAGAGAGAGGCTTAAGAATCTCTCAAGGTAGTACACAGTCAGTCTTCAAGTCACTTCATATTTCATGCAGTAATCACATTTGCAGCAGCTACAACAGTGTTTCCAAAGGAACAATGCAAAATCCAAAGAAAAGGACTTTTTCTCACTTGTGTAATCTTATGTGGGAGCCTTAGTTAGTCATGGCCAGTCAGGGTTAATATCACTCTTGAGAGAAAAAAGGAAGAGCTTGGTAAAGGGAGGAGGCCATTCTGTGACCTGTTCCCAATCTCTTAACTGGAGTTAACTGGACTTCCTATCTCAGTCTGCCCTGGCCACTGAGAATGGATTTTTGCACAACAGCACCAACAAGATCAAGTAAAATGAAATCAGAGTATCAAAATAAAACACCAAATTATATTGTGAAAAAAAATGCAGAAGCAAAAGTTGATTTTTTAAAAAATTATAGTCTCATAGTTCAGAATATCTTTAAAGAGTACTATAACCCATACATTAAAAAGAAAAGCAACAGAAACTCAGGGAACCACTTTTAAGATAAAAATATGAAGAATAAGCAAGTGTATAAAACTATACTGAAAATACTAACAAACAACACTAGCATTATATTTTTTTTGGTGGAGAAGCAATCACAAAAGAGTTTTGAATAACTGAATACAGATACATTACTTTTTAATATTTAATTTGAAATAAGACTGTGGTTCTAAAACTTTTTACCCCTATGTCCCCCTTTATATCTACATACAGACGATGCACTGCTCCTGTGTGATGTACTGTATCAACAAAAATACTTTGTTTAGTGTATTTTCATTTGCTCATTTATACTTACGTCTGAACACGTTACAGAGAAACAACATTGTTCAAATTACAACAGTTCTATTTAAAATTTTTAAACAATTTCATTACCTAACTCAGCACAACATTTGTTTAATGTTTGCTGGTGTAATTTTTCTCAAGCAATGTTTATACTCAATGACATTGATTCTCACAGGCTCCTCGTACTGCACACATCCTCCATCTTAACACTGAGCTCTCTCACTCTCTACCTCCTCTATTCATTTCTGCCCCCCCACCAGAGAAACTGCCTTGTGGTCACTAAGGGGCATGCACCTGCTGTGCCAATGATGGAATGTTTGGAGAAGCTGAGTAGAAAAAGCATTAAAAAAGGGAAGGTATTTTTGGTCTAGGTCTGGGTTTTGGGAAGGCGTACCAGGGGAAGACACTTGGCATGACTTTTTTGCAGGAACTAACCAATCTTCAAAGTACATACACATACAGAGAGAAGCTTGTCCTTCTGTATCACATCTGCTGTATTGGAAGGTTGACTTTTTTTTGTGCAAATGTTATGCCACCCCCCCCTCGCTTCCTGTCCACAGGTTGGGAACCATTTAGAGTACAATGTATGTTACCTCTTTAATCAGCACTTGAACTCTGCTCAGCAATGGCTTTTGCATAACCCAAAGGCAGACTGAGACCCACCACTGGGCCTACAATACTTAGCCATGAGATGATGTAATTTGTACTCCTACAGAACAAAGTAAACAAACAGACAGACAGACATGATATATTTTGGGTAAAATGGTCTTTAAAGTGAACTTTAAAACCTGAGCACAATTTTAAAAGGCTCCCATTTATTTATTTTATTAAAATAAAGTTAGTATGGCATTAGAAATTTGTTTTATTACACAGTGTTATTGTTACTCTTTCTAGACCTACTCCCTGTACTACTGTCTGTAGTATCAAGGATGGAAGGTGAGGGAGCTGCCGCGGTCACCTGTAGCACTTGTGGGATGTTCCTTTTCTTGCCACAAGATGTTGTCAGGTACACCTGCACCAAGTGCAAGCTGGTGATCTTCTTGGAGGAAAAGGTTCACCAGCTGGAGGCACAAGTTTCTAATCTTCATCTTATTAGGGAAGGTGAGGAGTTTTTGGATAGGGCAGAGAAGACCTTCCTGAAGACCAAATGCGCGGGGGAGCTGCCAGATCAGGAAGTCAGCACACTGGGCCAAGAAACGGATGCTTGGAGGAATGTCACACGGAGGAGTAGGAGGACCAGGAAGGAAACAGAGACTCTCAACCTACAGAATCGCTTCAAAGTTCTTGGCCTTATGAACGACAAGGAGCACCAGGAGGAGGGAACAGAATGTCAACAAGAAGGAATCCAACTTCGGCAACAGGAACTAGATCAACACTCCCAGCCTCAACAGAATGCCCAGGCAGTCCTAGAAGAACCTGCTCGTCGAGGAGCCCTGGACAAGCCTCAGAGGAGGCAAGTTCTGGTTGTTGGGGACTCCTTGCTCAGAGGAACCGAACCGGCAATTTGCAAACCCGACAAATTCAATCGAGAAGTCTGCTGTCTTCCTGGGGCCAAGATCAACCACATAACGGAGAGGCTAACCAGGCTGGTCAAGCCCACTGACCATAAGCCCCTCACTGTGGTTCATGTCGGAACCAATGACACTGCGAGGCGCAGCTTTTACCACATCGCAAAGGACTATGAGCTTATGGGGACAAAGCTTAAGGACCTTGGTGCGCAGGTGGTCATTTCATCTCTCCTCCCTGTTCAAGGATATGGCGCACAAAGGGAAAGGGCAACAGCAGAGGTCAACAACTGGCTCCGCACATGGTGCCGCCGGCAACGGTTTGGGTTTTTGGAACACGGCCTGAATTTCCATGAACGTGGGCTTCTGGCAAGGGATGGGCTGCACCTCACGAAACTTGGCAGGAATGTTTTTGCAAACAGTCTTGCACAGAGGATTAAGAGGTCTTTAAACTAAGTTCTGCTGGGGAGGGAGACAATATTATTCAGGGCAAAGACTCGGCGAGTGCAGGGGGAAACGGCCCAAATGATATTGACCAAGTAGTACAAGCGTCCAATGGTGGGAGGAGTAGAAACTATAGTACAGGACTTGCAGGAAGGGCCCGGGGATTTAAGTGTCTCTACACTAATGCGCAGAGTATGGGAAACAAGCAAGATGAACTTGAACTCCTAGTACAACAAAATAAATATGATTTGATAGGCATCACTGAGACCTGGTGGGATGAGTCTCAGGATTGGAATGTAGGAATAGAGGGGTATAGCCTATTTTGTAGAAATAGACCAAACAAGAAAGGAGGAGGAGTAGCCTTGTATGTCAAGGATGTTTTCACCTGTGAAGAGATCCGTGACTTAAACCCAGAAAGCCAGGTCGAGAGCATCTGGGTAAGAATTAAGGGAGCAAGAAACAATAGGGATATTCTGGTGGGGGTTTACTACAGACCTCCAACCAAGACTGAGGACCTTGATGACGCCTTCCTCAACCAAATGACTGCGCATTCAAAAAGGAGAGATACAGTAATAATAGGAGATTTCAATTACCCGGATATATGTTGGCAGTCAAACTCTGCCAAGACAGCAAGGTCCAGCAAGTTTCTTGCTTGTCTTGCAGACAGTTTCATGGTCCAGAAGGTGGAAGAGGCCACAAGGGGATCAAATATTCTAGATCTGATCCTGACCAATAGGGATGACCTTGTTAATGAGGTAGAAGTGGTTGGATCTTTAGGGGGGAGTGACCATGCCCTATTGGAATTTGGCATTCAGTGGGAAGGAGAAAATAAGTGTAGCCAGACACTCATCTTAGATTTTAAAAAAGCAGACTTCTGTAAACTGAAGGAGCTGCTGGCTGAAATTCTGTGGTCAAGAATAGTGAAAGAGAAAGGAGTTCAGGAGGCATGGGAGTTCCTTAAAAGGGAGATACTGAAGGCACAGTCTAAAACTGTGCCAATAAGGAGGAAAAATGGAAGGCATCTGAAGAAACCAGAATGGTTGACTAAAGAACTCTCAGCTGAGCTAAGCGTTAAGAGAAACGTGTACAGGAAATGGAAGAGGGGGGAAACCACCAAAGAAGAATTTAAGCAAGTAGCCAGGAGATGTAGGGAGAAGGTCAGAAAGGCTAAAGCACAGAACGAACTTAGGCTGGCCAGAGACATTAAACACAATAAAAAGGGCTTTTTTAAATATGTCCGCAGCAAAAGGAAAAAGAAAGAGGCGATAGGGTCGCTGCGCAGAGAAGATGGCGAATTACTAACAGGGGGAAGAGAAAAGGCAGAACTCCTTAACACCTTCTTTGCCTCAGTTTTTTCCCAGAAGGATACAAGCACTCAACCTGGCGGTTGGGGAGCAGGTGAGGAAGCAGGGGAAATGCGGCACATAATAGGTAGAGAGGTGGTACAGGAATACCTGGCCACACTAGATGAATTCAAGTCTCCAGGGCCAGATGAATTGCATCCTAGGATTTTAAAAGAACTGGCAGAGGTCATTTCGGAACCACTTGCTATAATCTTTGAGAAATCTTGGAGGACAGGAGAAGTTCCGGCAGACTGGAAGAGGGCAAATGTTGTCCCCATCTTCAAGAAGGGAAAAACAGAGGATCCAAATAATTATCACCCAGTCAGCCTGACGTCAGTACCCGGAAAGATCCTGGAGCAGATCATTAAGCAGTCAGTTTCTAATCACTTAGAAAGCAATGCGGTAATCACGAGAAGTCAACATGGATTTCTCAAAAATAAGTCATGCCAGACTCATCTTATCTCTTTTTATGATAGAGTTACTAGCTTGATAGATGAAGGGAATGCTGTGGATGTAGCATATCTCGATTTCAGTAAGGCCTTTGACAAAGTTCCCCATCACATTCTTGCAAAGAAGCTAGTAAAATGTGGGCTGGACAGGGCTACTGTCAGGTGGATCTGTAACTGGTTGACTGACCGTTCCCAAAGGGTGCTCACCAATGGCTGCTTTTCCTCCTGGAGAGAAGTGACTAGCGGGGTGCCACAGGGTTCTGTCCTGGGCCCAGTGCTGTTCAATATTTTCATCAGTGACTTGGATGAAGGAATAGAGGGCATGCTCATCAAATTTGCAGATGACACCAAATTGGGAGGGGTCGCTAATACGCCAGAGGACAGGATCAAAATTCAAAATGACCTGGACAGATTGGAGAGCTGAGCCAAGGCTAACAAAATGAAATTCAACAGAGAGAAGTGTAAGGTCCTACACTTAGGTAGAAAAAATGGAATGCAGAAATATAGGATGGGGGACACGTGGCTGGATGGTAGGACGTGTGAAAGGGATCTAGGAGTCTTAATAGACCACAAGCTGAACATGAGTCAGCAGTGTGATGCGGCAGCCAAGAAAGCCAATGCAATTCTCGGCTGCGTCAATAGCAGTATGGTGTCTAGATCGAGGGAGGTACTGGTACCACTCTACTCTGCTTTGGTTAGACCTCATCTTGAATACTGTGTCCAGTTCTGGGCACCCAATTCAAGAAGGACATGGTCAAGCTGGAGCAGGTCCAGAGGAGGGCGACCAAAATGGTGAAGGGCCTGGAAGCCAAGTCCTATGAGGATAGACTTAGAGAGCTGGGTATGTTCAGTCTGCAGAAGAGAAGGTTAAGAGGGGACATGATAGCCATGTTTAAATATTTGAAGGGATGCCATGTAGAGGAGGGAGAGGGCTTGTTTTCTGCCGCTCCAGAGACCAGGACAAGGAGCAATGGATTCAAGCTGCAGGAAAGGAGATTCCACCTGAACCTCAGGAAGAACTTCCTGACAGTCAGGGCTGTCCGGCAGTGGAATATGCTGCCTTGGAGTGTAGTGGAGTCTCCTTCCTTGGAGGTTTTTAAGCAGAGGCTGGATGGCCATCTGTCGGGAGTGCTTTGAGGGTATTCCTGCATGGTAAGGGGTTGGACTGGATGGCCCGTGTGGTCTCTTCCAACTATACATTTCTATGATTCTATGATTCTATGAGTGTAGAAAAGAGAAAGTCCCCTAAAGTAATCTGTACAGAAATTCTGACTTTCTGGGTTAGTACAATGCATTAAAAGCGCATGCTTTTAAATCTTAGACTGCTCTATAAAGGATCAAGGAATTACTTGAAAGCTTCACAGTCTGCTTCATGGAAAATGAATACCTGCACAAGTATTTTTGGCTATAGATATGAAGTGCATATTCTACACTAAACTGAAATTACTACCTTATAAGTATAAAAATACTGATTCAACCACTTGCTCTGTAAAACTTGCATAGGTAAATATACAATAAAACAGCTGCAACCAAAAGATTTTTTTTAAAAAAACCTGCATTATGAAAAGTCAGTAAAGCAGATCAAAAATACAACTCTAAACACAGTCTACAAAAGAACATAAACAGCTCATTTAGCAAAAAGCCTGCTTAAGCAGAAACATTTTACAAGTCCTGTAGTACTGGGCTCTGGTAGTCTTTACAAGGCAGATCATTCTAAAGCATCAGAATCTGCATATTCTACAAAAGCCTACTCCAGTGCACTTATGCACCAAGGAGGAGCTTACCTGGGATGGCCTCACAGAACATCTGGGAGTTCAGTCTTTGTTTCTGATCTTTTACATTATTTTCCCTTCACACTTCTGTCTTTACAACCATACAGTTCATACTTTTCAAAAAGTGAGGACTCAAATAGTCAAGACTACTTCAGTCTTGCAAAAGTATCCCTAGAACTGTATCTGGCCTAAGAATCTTAAAGCCCCCTAAATATAGATATTTTTAGTTTGAGCATCATTAGTAATAGAGCCGACAAACTGAAGATGATGCTAAGCATAACACTGTCCACAACAAAACACCCAGGGTGACATTTGAAAAATATCTAACATGTCTAAAGTCTACAAGGAATGAAGTGTTCTCTATACTCTCAGGTTTGTTATACTATGACATACAAGACAAGTTTAAGAAACTGAGCTTTATTTCCAACATAAATTTGCCTGACCAGAAAAGACTTGTTGCATCTTTTAGGCATAGTTCATCACTGGAAATGTATGCATTCATTGATATTTTTCATGTAGGGTGGATATAACAGTCTAGTAAGTCTAACATTTTGCACTCATGAAAGTTACCTTTTTTGTTTATGTGAATTTGACAATACTGAAGCCATGAATTCATTCGTTCGACAAGGATGAAGGACAAAGAAAGGCTGTCCCAATAATGGATGTTCCTGAAAAGAAAACATTTTGTTAATCATTTATATAGCACTTTTATTGTTTGTTCCCTCAGGTTTTCAACATTCTCATTCTGCAGCAGAGGAACAGAAGTTAAAAGATAGTAACTTTTGAAGTCATTTAAGAAAATTAGACCTAAGTTATGACTTGAAACCAGGTCTTTTTAAATATATATCTAACAGTATTTATAACAGACCATGCTCATGTATTCACCAATATAAGCATTTGTAACACACCTAGAAAGTTCACATTTGTTTTTTTTTTAAAAAATGAACAAATTTTAATATAACAAAATGAAAAACCACCACAGTGCCTGAGAAGGTAGCTCCACTAGTCATTGCTTCTCTCCAATTTTCATCCAGTAGGAACTTTATCCAGCTGAAGAAAAGAGAGAGGAAGAAAGCAGGTACCCCATCAGATCTTCTGAAATCCAGACCAGTTAACTTTGTCTCTCCCTGACATCCTTCAGTTCTCCTTCTCACTTCTCATCCCCTTTTCTACATAAGCCCTAAGGTAGTGACTATCTTGTTTCTCATTTCTTGTTTATTACTATCTGTTACTCGGAAAGTCTTTCCAATTGTACAATGGAGCATAAACGAAATGATTTTGTATATTCAAAAATAAAATCTGAAAAATAATTGTAACCGTGTACAATCACTGTATCATATCTGCTTTATCCTGATAATACTAAACAGCAAGATAAAGAATATTCAAGGTATCCTTTGAAAACTTCTTGAAGATATTCAAGAATATTCTTAGCTCATATTAAGATGTCACAGAGGCATATTCCAACCTACATTTTAAAGAGTTGGCTAGACAAAATAAGCTTTCAAAATTAAATTAAATTTAAAGAAATTCAAGCGAACAAATAAGATGTGCAAACATGTGTTGTCTTTAAGAACCTTTATTTATTTATTTATTTATTTAGGTAGTTTGGGGAGGGTATTTACAGATTTAGCATGATTCCATTTTTATATACACAATTGGAAGGCTGTTGTCTTCCAGACTGGACTCACTGATTTCTGCAAAAGCAATAATGGTTCTATTGAACCCCATTAATCACTATTGAGCTCAAAGGTCAGAATTTGCATTTTGTTCATATACAGAATCATTTTGATTATGTTCCTATAGTTTGGCAGCTCTCCTTATGAATAAACTGAAAACACATTTAATTTCCTCAGAGACTTCCCTCACCTCCAAGTATAATAATTTTTACTGGAATCTGACATACCCTAGCCATAAAGAATGTATTCTAGATGTAAGATGTAAATGTATATGCAAATGGAAAATCATCACAGCTATCTTTAAAAATAATATTTTTCTACTGATCAATGTACAACAGCATCAAACCACCAAATATCTATTTTTACTACAGATCTTGCTTCATATGTTACACTTTTGTAGACCTACAAATAAACTTCCATGTCTACACAAAAGGAAATCTGGTACAGTGAAGACACTTGAATCTGAGTAGCCTTCTAGGTGTTGGAACTCTGCAGACTTGTACTTCTGTCTCTACACTGTGAAATACTGAAATACACAGAATTGAGAATTCTACACATCTATCAGCATGTGCAGTTCTTACATTACTAATTTATACATGATTTTAACCTCTGTATGGAGAACATCTGAAAAATCGGAAACATGAGTCCACTTTATAAAAACAATGCATTATATCATTCTGGCAGGATTTTGCTGTGTGTGTGTGTGTGTGTGTGTGTGTGAACGTGTTTTGTTTTTTGTTTAAGTCAGGACAAGTGAAGGAAAGGAATGCTAAGAATGGAGCTTGTTACCAGTTGGGTACTTTCTTAGAGGCATTTTAATGGAACTTTTAATTTTCAATTTAATTGCAATATTACTTCTGGTTTAATGACTGATATTGTATGATTTTATTTAACATCATACTGAGTTGTTATTAGTCCCAACCTCAGAAGAACAGTGCTATACACAATCAACAGCATACATAATAAAAATCTATACTGTGAAAATTCACACAGGCACAGTACTTTTTACTTAACTGGACAAGGTGAAGTGGAGTAATATTAGAATTGTTTTAATGTGTTTTAATGTGAAAGATTAACAATCTAAACACAAATTCATGCAAGGGTGTTGCTATCTGTACTAGTGAAATGATGCTATTATGAGTTATGCAATTAATGCCAATCTGGATGCAAATATATTATTCTGTTCAGCTGTTAAACTGTGTCCAAAACTTGGATCTTGGATCTAGCAACAAAAAATGTAGCAATGATTGTAGTAAAATGCACAAATTGTAAGGTCATTCACTAATAGCTACCTTTAAGTTAGAACGAACTAAGTTATCTTCTCTGATAGGCATCTTTCAGTTAGAACAGGATGGTTGTTTAGTTTGACAAGCTATCTTGCAATCAAAATTCTTTCCTGGTGGTCTTTACTTTCTTCTGTAACATTTTGTTCTTGCAGTGCCTTCCTTCATGTCTCACTTCTGCCTTCTCTTACACCTTTCACTTTTGAAGCCATTGACTAATATGTTCCAAGATCACAGAGGTGCCATATCATGGCTTCTTAGTATTATTGCTCTGATGTCACAAAGGGGGATCACATAATTTGACTGAGGCGACTAACTCATGAAATCAATTCTGTGAAGCTTCTTGCACAACTCTGTATTTCTCATTCCCTACTTTAACACATCCTGTAACTCACACTGAGCCTGTACAACTAAAACAGGCACATATTTCATCCCACTCTACTCTGCCCTCTCTCATTGTTATTTTCTTGTGCTCACTTTAAGAGTGCAAACTGACTGGGGCAGGGGTCCACAATATTTTTATACTCTGTAAACCAACAGGCCATAGATGGAATATGTACCACTACTTTATAAAAAGTACATGACCAGCTTACATGAAAGCAATCTTTCGCATCTGTGATAGCATAAGAGCTTTCAAGTCGTAAATTATAGCTACAGGTTAGTCATATCAAAGCTTTTCCCCTAGAACAGGATGAAGGACATTTGCCCCTTAAAACAAAATATGCATTTTCTTTAGCAATTCACAATAATTTTGTGAATGACCATATAAGCCAGCAGTGTAAGCAGCTGCCAATCACACATTAACTTTGCTTATCTCTTCTAGTTCACAAGCAGTAGCATATTAAATTAGAGCCAGTCACCTAGGTCCAAATCCATTCAGCATTAAAAATATAGAGTATACTACCTCATGTTTTATGTTTGTGGCTACCATTCCTGCAGGACTGTATTAGAAAGACTGGTGATAATATGGCTTGCACGGATGCCTTACAGAAGACATGGCTTTGCCAATCATAACATAGTTTTTTCAAATTTGCATTGGCCCACTGACTTCCCCTGCTAGACAGAAAAGCAATTTCACCTACTGAATTTTCATGAAAATTTAATATACTTTTATTAACATTATTCATGAAATTTAAAAAAAAAATCTGTAATCTTCTTAATTAGAAACCATGATCAAGACACAGTTGACATCATGTATATATCCAGGAAGCATACTTTAATATACTGGAAAAATAAATTTGGGATTAACATATTCACCAAATATTTTGCTTCCCCCACCCAAAAATAACCCTTTCACATATATTGCATCTTTATATTTCTTTTCTCTTGCAAACATTTTTATAAAGAGCTTTATTCTATGATATCAATAGCTCAGAGCCCAAGAACTGACAAGCAAACCTATTGATTTTTCTCTAACATTTCCTCTGACCTACATCTTGCACATTTGTACCTTGCATAATTTTTAGAATCTTCTTTATCTGATAATTGCTCTGGTATCATGAAGGTCATCCTTCTGTCAGACACTATTTTCAGTTCTGAAGGATATTGCATTCAAGGATATTGCACATTCAAACTGAAACATGTAGTATTTGGGGAAAGCTAGAAGGGCCATCACAATATAGAACACTGCCTGATAAGTGTTCACAAATAGTATCATACTGCAGAATCACCACGGCATCAATGCTAATAAGCAATGTATCCCACCTGCAGCAAATGACTATGTCACACTGTGCCCTGCAGGGCCACACAGAGGGTTACAGACTTCAGGACAATGTGATGGTAAGAACTTTGCCCTTGCAATCCATGTGTGTGAATGATGTGGCAAAGCTGAGGGCCAATGATGTAGACAAGAGCTAGGCAGGGAACTCCTTCTTTGTGAAAGCTTGAGGCAAACTTCCTCAGTTGCACCCTCCCTCTGCAGTCCTGGTGCCCCGCTCATGTAATGCTTTTAGAAGCAACACTTATAAACTCCTGTCATTTAATCTCTCTCGTATCACACTAGGCAGTGTGTTTTCAGACTTTCGATTGAAATTTTAGGTTATATAAACAAAAACAAATATCTAGCTTCTCTAGATCCTTCCTTACAACAAGAAAGTTTCAATTCACAGTTAAGGAAGTACATACTCTGTCTGAGGGGTGGGAAAAGTACAGCCTTCCAGATATTGTTGGACAGTCAGCCCCAACATTCCACATATTTTGTTATGCTGGCTAGGGATGAGGGGAAATGCAGTCTAAGGACATCTGGAGGGCTGCATTTTGCCCACCTTGATCTATCTCACTCAGCAGCAACACAAAATCACAGAACCTTGGAGCTGGAAGAGACTACAAGGGCCACGTAGTCCAGCCCCCTGCCATGCTGCAATACACAACTAAAGAAGTTGTAAAAGATGCCCATCCAACCTCTGTTTCAGGACCTCCAAAGATGGAGGCCATTTCTGTCCTACACTGCTTTAATGCTATTATTCACTTTCAACATCCTGTGGAATTCTGTGGTTTGTAGTTTACTGAGGTCAAAGAGCTCTCTGGCTGAGAATTCTAAATGCCCCCCTCCCTACAAACTGCAAACCCCAGGATTCCATAGGATGTTGAAAGTGGGATAATAGCACTAGAACAGTGTAGTGTGGAAATGACCAGAGAGTCCAACATCCTCTGAGGCCATCTACTCCACTGTTGGACAGCTCATACTGTAAAGATGTTCTTTCTAGTAGAATCTCTTTTTCTACAATTTTTTCATGTTCTGTTTTCTGTAACAGCAGAAAATGAGCTTGTGCCACCTTCTACATCCTCTCAGATATTTAAAGACCGCTATCATGTCCACCTTCAGTCTTCTCTGGGTATAATCTGCAAGCTAATTATACCCAATTCCCTTAGTCACTCCTCATAAGGCATGATTTCCAGACATTTGATCATCTTGATTGCCGTTCTCTGGACATGTTCCAGCTTATTGATTTACTTCTTGAACTGTGGTGCCCAGATTGGGACATAGTATTCCAGGTGAAGTATGACCCAAGCAGAACAAAATGGCAATACCACTTTCCTTTGGACACTACAAATCACACTATTGACTTATGCTTTTCTTGTGGTCTGCTAAGACTTCTAGATCCTTTCAATACATACTGCTTTCAAGCCAGGTGTCACCCATCTATTATTTTTGCATTTAATTTTTTTCTGCCTAGATACAGTTCCTTGCATTGATTCCTGTTGAAATTCACAGGTGTACCCGTCCAGGTGTACAAATCCTTCACATAAAAGGCTCCTTTTCCCCTCCTCCTGTTTGGTGTATTTGTCTGGAATGTAATTGGAATTATTACACTCCAATCATGAGACTTGTCCCACCAGATTTCAGGGATGCCTATTAAATCATCACAAGATCATCTTGTTATTTTTCATGCTCTGTGCCTTAGTGTGGAGAGACATCTAAAATTGTGGGTCATTCTCTCCAGCTGCTTCTTTGTTATTTTCTGTCCACTGTCTTTTTTTCTCTCTTTTGTACTATTGGCTCAGTTCCCCCTGTATTACTGAGGCTATTGTTCCCTATCTTTAGTGTCACCTTGCACTCTAGAATAATATCTCCTTTTCCCATGTAAGTCAGTTTAAACACTACCTTCCTTTCATTGTGGACTGGATTACCTTTGACACTTCCAAAACTCTAACATGTACCAAAGTCACATTTTCACTATAATCATATTGATCCCCTAAGTTGCTACTTTAATTCTCAGCATCTTGAAAGAGAACACATAAGTTCCAAAAATCAAGCTAAGTTTTTAGAGGACAAGTTCAACCATGGTCTTTTCTTAGTGAGTTGTTAAGAAGATTGAAATACATCCAAGGTTAAACCAATGAAATCGAAGCACACAGGAACAAGTTGTGGATAATTGCCAATCTAATGAAAGTTGGAAGAGTTAGTAACTCAGGGAATTGGTAGTAGAACACACAGTCATTTATTGCTAGGTCACAGGCCCAAATCTGGCTCAGACTTGTTGCACCAGAAAGTTATCACTACACTGTAACCTACAGAAAATTAATTGGTAGTACTTTATCAAAACAAGTATTAATTAGTCCCCTCACTCTAGGATAGGAACTGCAGAATAAACTGGTCAGAGTGAGTTAACCTTAGCACAGTACAGTTAACTACACAGTTGAGATACTGAATTTCATAATGTTGCTATCTAAGGGTAAGTCAGAACTGGGATAAAGTTATTTCCACACATTTAAAGGATATCAAGGGATCTATGCACATATCTTTAGTAAGCTTCCCAACCAAACTGTAAGTATCCTGATTTCTCCAGCACAGTCATAACAAATAAAGTTTTATCAAAACTATTTTCCTAAGTTAATCAAGAAACTTGTCTTATTTAGTCAAAAAAGCTTTTCATAAGGACAAATAGAACTCTGTGTCTCACAAATGCTTCCTTTGGTTTCTTCTGGGTCTTTAAAATCAGTGTGATATAATAGTTAGAGACTTACTTCAATACCACAAGGCCCTGTAGAAAAGAGAATGGTAATTGAGGGTTTAGCATCACATGTAGTTTCATGCTCAGCAGGCAAACAACATTGCTTTTTGAATCGGGTTGGAAATGGAAAATGGAACAGCTATAAATGTCATAGCTAATTGTCTTTATGAAGTCACTGGACCTCCATCAAATTGAAGCTTGGAAAAATTCCTTTTTGGACTGCAAGTTCCAGAGTTCCTCTAGCAGTGTGGTCATTCAAGCTAATATCACCTTTCTTTACTAATAAAGATATCCTGTCTTCATGCATTTCCTAGACTAGCTTCAAAAGAAACTACTTGTTCTTTCCTTGCATAAGCCATAAACTGGGACTGAGGAGAAGAGATTTTTAAAAAGAGAGGTCATGCATGTGGAAAGAATGCATAAACAATGCAAAAGTGCTAAGATAAGTATCTTGAAAATCTTTTTTTTTTATATGATTTTTTATTGTTATGTTTGTCAGGCAAGTTCAAAAAATCCTCCCCGCACAGAATCAGTAACATTTGGTTTCCATATGTCAGGTTTATGTATCAGTTACAGAAAAGATTAATGAATCACACTGAGATTTGCCAGCATAAAACTATTTAAATGAAAAATCAACTTAGTTTACTTATAAATTAATTAATCTTTCAGGAGTGAAATTGTCACTGTAGTAGACCATTCTATGATTAATGGAATTTCGCAAGAGTCAATCTGACATTTTCTGGAACAAAAACTTCTGCACAAGAATAAAGCAACAAGAAATGGAAATATTCTTGTGAAACTTAAACATTAATACTTTTTAAAAGAACTTAATACTGATGTAGATATGAAATGAAACAACATTCTAACAGTTCAGAACTTCTCTCCTTTGCATCTCTACCCACTCTCGCTTCCATTTATACTGCCATTTACATTTCCATCTATTTTGTAACTGAAGTTTCTGTTTAATTAGTATATAGGAAATGCCAGGACTTTTTAAATGACCGATGGACCCTAATGATAATCTGTTTTTATTTCTGACATGAACATTTCAAAAAGTAAGAACAAGAGGTGTCCACTATGAAAGCCCTTTTCATTATCCACTCTGGAATACAGAAATTCTTCCCTTTTTGGACAACGTGATGGTCTAAAAGGGCATCACACTATAGGAAAAGTTTCTTTCTGCAGTGTGAGCAACACCAATATTCAACAAAGACAGATCTTTGTTGTTTCAAGTCTCTTACCCTCCTTTTATCAAAGTATCATTTCCACAGATCTCAACATGAAAAAAATATGAAACACTTTCGTTTACTGTAAGAAAACAAACTGAGCTGCAGTTCAAGGACTGAAAAAGCAGAACTTTCATAGTGGGTTATACAACTTCAGTAAGCACACAGTGAGATAATCCCTAAAATAATACATGAAATATTATCCATGTCAAGTTTCAATTAACAACTAATGTCACTTTTGGGTAATGGATACAGCAAGGTAATTAGTTCTGGATAGCTGGTATTGTATGTTTTACTTCCCTTCCCCCAAATAGCAGGTATTTTGTTGTCGGTACATTTCCTGTAACAGCACCATTTATTTTCCCTGTCATAACTGGAGCTCCTCCAGTAGTAATGGCTTCTATTTTCTCCAGTGCTACATTAAACTGCCTTGGAGCATCCATCATAGCATTTATGGCCTCTCCATTTCTGCTACAGTGGAAAGGGATTGTTGTCCAAAGCATCCTCTGCCACATCTAGTTTTGCATGATGTAGCTTTGATGAAAATCATTCATAGAGGGATGTCAAGACTTTTATCAAGGGCAGCAGAAAACATTTGTGTCTGAACATTTTTTTCACTATCACCTGAGACCTCAACTATTCTTACAGCAAAAAAAGGGGGGATAATAAAATTTCTTTCCTATGAGGAAAGAATCATGGGCATTCCTTTAAAATAGCTATCTCCCTCGTTTCCCATTTGCAAACTATGGCCCAAGGAATCATACCAGCAAATTCTAAACAGTATAACCAAATGTGCACATCAAAACAAGTAATTTTCATGTTTGGTATCTGCAGCACAAAATGCATACCGTTCTCTCTCCACATTTGCAGGTTTGACCTTCGTGAATTTGATTATTTACAAGGCACATATCTGCCTCCCCTGCCCCATTCTCCTCTTCACATTCTCTTGCATTCCTCATCCCAGGCTTGCAAGACTTGTGTTTAAAACAGGTATTTTTTCCTTTTGGGTGAGCAATGCCCCCACTGCTGGAGGCGTGTCCTCTCTGTCACATGGCTTCACATTCTAGTGCTCTCTTTGCTCCTCCCCTCGCATCTAAGAGGAATCTCCTTTCTGAAGATGGTGACTGGGAGTAGCAAGAACACCAGAACTCAGTGCTCTGCTTTTCTCTATCTGAGGGGAAAGTACCAGTAAGCTCTTTACCTTTCTTTTTTCTCCCCCCCTCCAGATGCACTGGGACCAGAGGCAAGAAAACGGGAGGGCGGAACTCCAGAGGGAAATGGGAGGAGGATCATGGGGGGGTGTTATTCACAGTTTTTTCCACTTTTGTAAATGTTCTGTACCCTGAACCCTTGCAAATGTAGAGGGGCCACTGTATTCCATTCTCTCTCTCTATGTATGTGCTTTCAAGTTGCCTGGCAACCCCATGAATTTCATACTCTTTTCATAGTGCAAGGAATATTCAGAGGTTGCTTTGCCAGTTCCTTCCTCTGAAATATAGCCTACAGCACCCAATAATTGTTAGCAGCCTGCCATCCAAGTACTAACCAAAGTTAACTCAGCTTACTTTCCAAGATCATATGGGATCTGGTACCTTTAGGATATTACACCCTACCAGTGTAAAAAAAGCAAACCAACACAACAGAACAGAACAACAGTTTTATTCCCTGAATTCTTCCCAATTATCTTCATCTGTATGGAAGTCACTTTCTGTTAGAAACTCATGCTCAGATTGCTCTATTAAAATTCCTTGATCCCATTCACATGTACATGTAGTGTGGTCAAGCAAGCTATCATCCACCCTATATCTGTGCATTTCATTTTTTTTTCTGCCTCAGTGTAGCACCTTACATTTCTTTCTGTTAAACGTCTGGAAGTATGACTCCATTATACAGCTCTTGCGGAATGAACCTAAAGAGACAGGCATCAACTTGTGTGCAAATTCATAAGCAATCTGGATGACTTCCATAATCTACTTGGAAAGCCTTTGCACCGACACCTTGTGCCCTTTGCATCTGCCACCATAACAGATGAAATGGCTGCGAGACTGATGAAATGAAGTGGTCCATTGGACATAGAAGACAAGCATATCGTGAATGTCTAGATAATGCAAAAAGCACTCCGAGGGAGAGGACAGTTCAGGAAAGAAGGTAGAAAGTACAATATCCTGTCTGAGGTAGAACTAGAAAATAACATCCAGTTGTAACACTACTTCATCACAATGAAAGATAAGAATTGTTCATCACAGTGGCAGGCAGTTAACTTCCCAGAATGGGAAGCAAAAGTGATAGCTATAGGGAAAGCAACCTTCAAGGTCAATAGGTGCTCACTGACCACTGCCAATAGCTCAAAGGGATGTCTGGAGGTGGAGAATGATGCCTTTGTGGGGACTGGGACCACAATGGTGATCAAGGAACATCTGGTTGGGACCAGGCCTAAGGGGATTCAGTCCAGCACGGAGAGAGGGATAATGAGCAAGACCTATACCGAGGGACCGAACACCAAAATGACCAATATTGAACAACTCAGTGGTAACAATCCCAGATGGTGAGTACAAATGGTGAGTACAAAAGATATGATCTTGCTCTCTCCATAGATACTCTCTACAATACCAACTGAGGTAAGACACACATGTAAATGGAGAGTTCTTATGCAATCCATAATCTCAGTAAAAGGGATGCAGAGCATAAAATCAATCCCAAGGAAGTGGTGATCACTCTCAATTAGAATGATGTTGACATGCTGGTGTAGAGGGTGGCAGTGGCAAGACACGTCTAGGCCATTCTGGGGACTCAGTTGGAGAGGGAGGCCCAGGAGTATTCAGTCTCTGCTTGCACTATTGGTACCAAACATGGTGCTGTTAGTATTGGAGCAATGGTAGAAACAGCCATCGAGGGAACAACTGCTGATGTAGAAACCATTGGCACCAATGACAAAACTGAGGCCTGAGAGGTGTCAGGTTGCTTTGTCTTTTTCTTATCCCTCATTACCAAGAGTCCTCAGAAGCATGCTGCTTTTCTTGGTCCCTTTATCTTTCTGATGAGAGGCACCACTGGAACCCTTCCCACTCCACTGGAACCACAGCGGACTGTGGGGCATCGTCTCACTCACAGCCATTCGGGGATAAAGTGTCAAAGCCGACAATGATCGTATCGTTGGTACTGAGACCATCAATACCGATGTCAGTACTGATGATGCCAAAGACTTCCTGGAAGCACCACCAACCTTTGAGACCATACTGGAAGCTGTAAACAATGCCTTGCTAGCGCCTCCTCCTCCTTCACCCAGCAATATGACTTCTGACAGGAACCCCTGTTCTTCAAAGTCTGAGAGGTGAACTCACAGCAGATCTTGCAGTGCTTGATGTTGTGCTCTTCCCCCAAGCAGTATAGGCACTCAGTATGAGCGTCAGAAAGGGAGACCTTGTAGCTACAAGTCATACAAAGCTTAAACAGAGAAGTAGAGGCTATAAAGGGGAAGGGGAAAAAGCAGGAGAAAGTAGGGAAAGGGAGTACATTTGGGAGGGAGAGTAACAGGAAAGAAGAATAATAATAGAGATGAAAAAGGCAAGAAAGATAAAGAAATGAAGAGCAAACACTACTCAGCCCCAGACACACCAACAGAAACTACCCATTCAGCAGACAGAGAGAAACTGAGGAGATGGTAGCAAGGCGGGCTTCGTCATGTCTGGTATGCAGGAGGGGGCAGGGTTCAAGCTACTCAGTTCTAGAACATTCTGACAGGGCTTTTGTGCAGACGTGAAGAACCCACTGTGTGAGGCATGGAGACTACAAAAAAAAATATTACCAGAAGCAGTCACAGAAACAGGACAACCTCCTAACACACACATACACACACACACACACACACACTCACACAAATACAGAGTGACCAACTCTCAGCTACTCTGTGTTGGGTCATTTGTTCAGCAATAGAAACCAGTTGAGGCAGAACTAGTTTCTAGTTATCTGTACGTGCACAGATTTTTTAGTGCATCATCATTTTTTAAAAAATTCCAGACTGAAACCTGTGTTACTCTGCTACAGCAAAACAAAGAGGTCTATGGCATCTTAGAGGTTCACAGATTTATTGTGGCATAACCTTTCATGGGCCAAAGAAATGCAGCATTTCTTGTAGCATAATGTTTTCAACTAGATCTTTCTAACAGGAACTTAAAAGAAACACTATCTACCATCTCTTCCCTTTCTCTCTAAAGATTACTGGGCAGCTCATTCAACCTGATACAGACTGTGCACCCAAATCCCTGTCCATCTGCTAATCTATACAACACTACTGTCACTGACATTTCCCATATGTATATTTATAAATAAATAATGTCCAGTCAGCCCTCCACATTTGCAAGTTTCACTTTTGCAGATTTGATTATTCACGGATTATTTGCAGTCACCTCTGTTACCTCCCTGTGCTATTTTAATAGGTTCTGCAAACCTCATGGGACTGGGAAACTGCAAATGAGGCTTGCAAGTCCCTATTAAAAACGGTGTGGGGCAGCAGTGGAGGTGGCAGTAAGCCCCACCAGCCAGCCACTTATGCCTTGTGAAGGAACCCAGAGGCCTCAAAGGAATCCATGGTGGGTTGAATATGGTGATCATATTTTTTGTGTGTGTGCTAAATATCATTTGAGAGGGCCTAGAGTTATTCACAGTTTTTCCACTTTCACGGTGGTCCAGTGCTCCTAACCCTAGCGAAGGTGGAGGGATGACTGTATAAATAGAAGTAAACATGGTAGTAATGAACATGGTTCATTTAGAAGAATTGTAAGAAGTAACCATTAATATTCAGTTACTTGGAAATAGGTGAGGAGAAGCAGATGACAATATGTAAGAGGATATTCAATCCCTATCCATCCACTATAAGTACTGCTATACCACAGATACTACCTGAAGTACCGCTGTCTTATATCCTTATATCTATGGTCCTTCTCTGCCTTATTATCAATATATATCACTTGGTAATACACACACACACACAGATATTTGGATTTAATTTCAAAGATGCTACAAAATAACTTAACTTTATATATATATATATATATATATATATATATATATAAAAATATATATACTTATAAAGTTTTTATACACACACACACACACACACACACACTTATAAAGTTAAGTTATTTTGTAGCATCTTTGAAATTAAATCCAAAAAAATATTTCTAGCATAAGTTTTCATGGATTCCAGTTCACTTCATCAGATGCAAGTCTCAGAATTACTCTTTTGATGCTGAAATAGACTGACACATACCTATGGGGGAAAACAGATGGAAGACAAGTTCTTGCTTGTTGCTCTATCTGTTGCTCAAGTTCTTGAAGGTTTTTTTTTTAAACAAACAGATGGTTTTTCTTTTCACAGGAATATACAGAGCAGTTGTGGGGGGGGGGGGAACAATTTTATTTCTACCTAATTGCCACAGCCCGAGAGTAGATACTGAGAAGGCTCTCTCTGGAGTCCTCATCAGCCCTACCAGTGAAAGTAGTGGAACTGAGAGAAACCTTCCCTTGAAGATCTTAAAACTCAGGCAGGCTCGTATAGGGAGATACAGTCTTTTGGATAGCCTGGACCCAAGCTCTGTGTGTGTGAGTGGGAGCCACAAGTAAATTGTGATGGATTATATGTGTAATATGCTTTTTTACCAAGTATTCAAAGTCATAGGGCCTATCCAAACTATTGCAAAGAAATGAGATATCTTGCTCCAGAAAAGTCACTTATTTTGGACTTCCTGGAAAAGAGTTTTCAATCAACATGTATCTGTCCAGCTAGCAGGAAGAGAAGGAAGGATGAAGGAAGGCAATTTGGCCAATACATATTCAGATTTCAATAATGGTATAGAAAATTGGCCAGCAAAAGATATTTTCTGTCTTTGCTTGCTGTTGGCTCTGGAGACCTGGTTGGGCTTGTTTTCTTTTTTAAAGATATTGTGTTTCAAAAATATCAGTGTTCTAGCATAAATGCAATGTACTCCCCCCACTTCTCACTCAGAGTACAAAAAGGATTTGAAACTAGCTAACTGGACTGCTTGAAAAATGGAGCTTTTTGCTGCAGTCTATTCTGAAATAAAAAGCACCCTCCTTTCTTTGCCAAGGTAGGCTTGGTTGGTCTTCTCCTTTGGTAGGCCAAGACCTTCCCATTTAAACAGGCTCTCAGTTTTCAATCTGGATGTTGCAATAGACAGATTTTAAATGTGCTTTTAATGATTTTAAATTAATGTTTTATTTAACAGGACTGCATTTAATGCTTTTCAAATTTTCACATTCCAGATTATTTTTAGCTCTACTGTTTTAACATATGGTGTGAGCCACTTTAATTAAATAAATAAATATGCACGCTGAGGATAATTTATTCAAGTGTTCCATGCTTTTCTGTAAAACGTGAACACTAAGAACATAACACAAAGCTTTAAAGGTTACTTGTCATGGTATTAACAAGATAATAAAGTTAGTCTAAATGTAACCACCCCATCCTTTGACATTCTTATCACTCAGTCTTGTTCTATGATTTGCCCTGTATGAAGAAGGTGCTGCATTAATTCAACAACAACAAAATCCCACGATGAAGTACACATACTCCATTATTAAAGTTTATAGCTGATTAAACATGTAAAAGAAAAGTTTACACTGGAAAATTGGCAGACAAGTTTTTGCTCATAGAATTGGCACTTCAGTCATTCTTTCTTGAAAATAAACAGATGATATATTTTTCAGTACATGCCAAAATAAAATTAATTTAGTCATAAACTTTTGGTAATCTCGCATGTCATTTTAATAAATGAGTTTAAAATATGTTTTGAAGTTTTGAGGTTTATTGAATGTGTAAGAATACAACCTAACAAGCTATGTAATGTGGAAAACAAGATAGTAGTAAGATTATTTAGCACAGTTAAAATAAGATTTTGAAAAGGTAGCAAAAATGTTTTAGGACTCCTGTGAAGATTTAAATACTATTAAATCAAGAAAAAAAGATGTCAACATATAACTTAAACTGTTTCTAGATAATGCAATCCCTCCCACTATTACTCATCAGTCCACTGCTGTAAACTGTGATCAGAATGATTTTCACACAATCAGGCATTATTCTTCTTCTGTGTACTCAGTGGCCATGACACCAACGCTTTGGGAGAGAAAGATCTAGTTCACAATTTTTAAAAAATTCCAAGTGATCTTTAATTTTTTTTTTTATCTACTAAACATTCCACGACATAGCCATGTTGGTCTATATCAGTATACAATGGCAACTTATAGTATGTTTGAGATAGAGAGAAAGAAGTAGCATAAACTTTCATAGACTCAGTCTGCATTACATAGAGTCTATGAAAGCTTATGCTACAAAAATCTCAGTCTCAAAGATGGTACCAGATCTCTTTGTATATTGGTACTAATAGTTATCTGTTTGGAAAGCCAGCATGGTATAGTGCAGAGATTTCCAAACTGTGTGTCGCGACACATTAGTGTGTCGGCCACAATGGGTAGGTGTGTTGCGTGAACGTAATGGGTGGAGGGGCTGCTTCTCCTGCCTCTGCCACCCTGGGCTGAGGAACACCTTGGCGAGGATGGTGGCAAGCCATGCCCAGGTGGAAAGGCTGCTTCTCCCACCGCTGCTGCCCTGGGCAGAGGAACACGCCAGCGAGGGCAGCAGTGGCGGACCAGGCTCAGGTGGAGGAGCTGCTTCCACTTACTGAATTACTGTGTCATAAAATGATGCATGTCTAAAAAGTGCGTCACCAACATGAAAAGTTTGAAAAGTTCTGGTGTAGTGGTTTGAGCACTGGTCACACACTCTCAGCCCCTGGAAACCCCATGATAGGTTCACCTTAGGGCACTATAAATCAGAAACACACAACGAGTTATCCATTTAACCTTGACTGCTAAGGCCTCTTGGACAAGTTTGATAGTTATGTTTAAGCTGCAAGGCTACTGTGAGATGTAACTCAGATTCATCACATAAGAATCAATGGCACTTGAATATATTTTCTGTGGCAAGGAGCTCTGATGCACCTTTCAGCCCAGGATTTCTACATTACTTCTCTGCTCTCTGTCAATATGTGTGGATTTCTTCAGAAAGCCGACTGTATGTAAATGGGTCAAACTGGAGCTGCTTGGCTGCTGCTGTCCAGGACTGCACTGAACAGACTGCCAGAGCACACGTTGAAGGCTATCTAAAATAATCTTGCAGCAGTGCAGCCCAGCCACCTCAGCCAGTTCTATTTCAGCCTATTCAAGAAAATGATCGCCTAATTCTTGGAGTTAAATCTTGCCTAAGCAAACAGGTGCATATTATGGCAAATTCTACAGAAGATCGAAGCCACAGTAAGCAGCTAGGAATTTTAGTTTTGAATAAATAATGTATTATCATCCCACAAAGTTTTTAAATAGCTGATTTTTTTGTAAATATTTCTGAAGAATTCTTGACAGGAAATATTTTTAAACCGATCTAGACAGGACATTTATTTTTAGAATGTTGATCTTATGCCAATGGAATTGCTGAGGTCCACTTTTAACTTTGTAGTAATCTTAAGTAATATGAATTTAAATGTTCGTTCTAATTGTTTTGGCACTTAGAGGTCCTGTTAATTTATTAAAGCTAATTATAATTTTCTCCTAAACATTTCCCCAAGTTATTTCTAAAATATTTAGATATACTTCAGATGTGCTTTGAGACAGGTTTGCCTAAAAGTTCAACATGGTCCCAGTACAGTCAGTATTCTACAGCTGTTAAGTAAAACCAATATCCCTTCTCCTTGTTGTTGTGTGCCTTCAAGTTGTTTCCAATTTGTGGTGATCTTAGGCAAACCTATTATAGTGTTTTCTGGGGCTGAGAATGTGTGCTACACCCAAGGTCACCCAGTGGATTTGCATAATCTTCTGTGCTGTGTGCTGGCTTTGGAATTTCTTTGTTTCAGAGGTGGACTAATTCTTTGTCTCTGGGTCACACAGGTATGCCCAGGTCTTATCACCAGAGCAAACATGCCTAAAAAAGGTGTCCTTGTGTGCTTCAAATGATACCAAGAGTTTCAAGCACATGTGCAGTCTCTTCTTTTTCAAATTGTCTCTTTCAAATCTGTTAATTGATTAGGAGCCCACCTGGCTACTTTCCTGTAACCAAGGTTGTGGATAATCTGCTTGAAAGCACTGTGACCACAGCCTAGTTTCTCAACAATCTCTCAGACGGTCATATGCCAGTCTGTGCAAATCATGTTGTCCACCCTGTTTTAGTTTTCATTGGTGACTGCTGTCAATAGCCTTCCACTACATGGTTTGTCTTCAACACTGGTTTCACCTTCTTTAAACATTTTCACCCATCTTGGAACACTGATTTCATCAATTGTTGCCTCATCATACACGATTCTGAGCCTTCCGTGGATGTCAAGCAGCAGTTCATCCTTCTTCGTCAAGAACTCAATAACTGCTCTTAATTTCTGCCTCATAACATGGTTATGCAACATCTAGAAGTACAGATTTATGTCAGTCATAAGTTAAGAATTACGCTATCTGGTGGTGAAACAGCATCACAGTTGGATTAATCGTTTCAGAGAAAATGCCACATAAACATTACTTACAGCTTTATTTTTGAAAATTAGGTCCTGTTCCCTCACTAATTTATTATTTTCAGAAAGTATATAGCGTTCTCTATGACACACTACTTTGAGTAGTCATACTACTCTGTATCGTTGCTATAGTTGTTATTCTTAGGTTTATATTCTGCCTCTCTCTCAAAACTAGGACACAAGATGGCTTACAATCAGATTGAAAAACATGTACAAATAAAGACAAAGAAGTTATACTAAAACAAATTAGTAACATATAACTGAATTACAAGCATTTAACAATACAACAATAAAAAAATTGCAGCATCAATCAATACTTAAATCTCATTTCTCACCAGCTGGTCAATTGCCCACAGCACGTGTGAACAAAAAGGATGCTGCCTAGAAGTAAAAGGACAAAATAAGAGGGGCCAACCTAGTCTCAAATAGAAGGAAATAAGTTATAGAATACCTAAATGAAGTCTATAATTTATTTTGTTTTTGCATTCTACATTAAGTATTATACTGTTGCCTCCTGAATTCCTAAGTGGAAGCAACAATATTAAGCAGATGGGTACCTAAATGATTGCACCCAGCAAGTTGATATGCTGAGTCTCTATACAAATTGTAACACAGAACAGCATCAGCACCACAGGAAATTCTTTTGGCCAAATAATTCTTCAATGAAAAGAAAATAGATCTTTATCTCCTGAAGTGGTGGTAAAGAGAAACTTCAATCAGTACAACAGAATGATCTGATTTTTGACCCATGGGTATCAATAGCAATCTCCATACTCCCATATTACCTATTTCATCATGGAAATGAAACATCTGACACTGAAATTTATTCAGCAGTGGAAAGGTTCTTACAATTTTCTTTTCCTCTGTGCCAGTGCCACAGTTTTCCGTACCAACTGTTGATATAACTTAAATAGATTGAATATGAAGTTTAGCAACCTTCTGTTAAGTTACACTATACATAACCTTTCTTCTTAGCAAAATCCTGCAATATGTCAGAAAGATTTTTAAGTCTAAGAATAGACACACACTCCTCACTACTCAGGCATGAAGATTTAAAACTGCCCTACTACAATTTCAGTTTGCTCTGCCTTAGCACCACTATATCAACGCTTTCCCTTCAGAAACAGTTGAGAATCTCTCTCCTGTTTGAAAAAAAAGCTCACCATTAACTTACTTGACATTTTAGAATAATGTTTATTGATTTTTGAGTTTTAACACCGCTATAAATTAAGTGATGTAATGGACAGAATTATTGTGGTACTATAAAGATCATGTCTTTCAGGTTCCTAACCACATACTGCAAAAGAGTAGCAATTGGATTAATGCTGAAAATAGTCTAGCTTGTTGATAATATCAGGTGAGGGTGGTTAAGGTGATAATTTGTTCACATGAAAGACATGACATAGCACTGAAATACCTTGAGTCACTAACTAGGGAACTAAGCCCCCCTGTCGGGATACCCTCCATATATGTTAATGGGATATTTAGTTAAGGGGATATTTAGCATGTAGCATGTAGTTGAAGTAGCTGAGAACCATTAGTTAAACAGTGCTCGGCATGGGAAACGAATGCACTGATAACAGACTCCAGATTCCCAGGGAGTTCTGATGAGGGAGAGGCCTCAGGAGATCTTAAGCGCAAATGCTTTCACTTTCCTTTAGTCTTCACATTAAAGTCATTACATGTACTTCACTCCAAATAAGCAATACCTTTATGTATTGTACTGTTTGTGTGTGGATTCTGTTCTTGACACCCCCGGCAAATATTTAATTTGAGATGCCAACAATTTGAATCAGAGGTTAGAAAAGCTCAGCACTTCCTGCATAAAAAGCACATGCCTTGCCAATAGGTCATTCTTTTCCCCTCCTAATACTTATTTCTGACTTCCATGGTTTTCCTTATCATTCTAGTCAAATATGTCCTAAAGCAGGCCAGCAACTAGACATGCATAATTACCAGAAAAATTGAAAACATAGGTGGGGTGGGGTGGTGGACATCTTCTCCTTGTTTTTTTTTCCCCTCAAGAGTCAAGAGATTTTGGGAAACATTGAAAAAATGTAATACCAGCACCCTTTGCAGATTGACAGTCATTTATTACATTAGGAACACGAAAAGCATTACATATAATTTGGTTCGACACAAAATTATCATGTTTGAGTTATTAAAATACAGTTTAATTGAAATATAATCACAAATCAAACTTACTTTTTTAAAAAATTAGTTTTTGTTACAAATGGAGCTATGAGGCACTGAACTGTAAGGCGTGTGTGTAGGTGACTTCAAGTTGCCTATCAATTTATGGTGGTCCCATGAATTTCATAGGGGTACTTGAATCATAAGGAATCTTTTAGGATTGCTCATTCGATGAGTACACAAAACAACCACAGTAAGAACAGAAGACACTACCAACCTTAGCAAAACAAGGGAAAAAATGGTCTCTACTAGTTCTGCATAGTGTCAAGTACATGTAACATGCTCATTCCCATAAAAAGAATTGGGAAAAGGAAACCACGATCAGAAATTGTAATGATGTGATAAATGTACACGTAGTTTTACATAAAAGCTTTTCTCTAACAGTTTTTATAAATTATTTTCAGCCAAGCGAATAGGTGAACACCTTGTCCTAAATACTGTATTAATCATTCTAAAAAAACATTCCACAATATTTATTTAGCCATTTTTCATGGAAGGAAAGCTTTGGGGGAAAAAATAGAAAAACTTCCCCCTTCAAATTCTTTCTTTTTTTCCCCCTAGGCTTTCATATCCCTACCACTAAACCATAGTTCTTTCACGTACTGTCAACACAAAGTATATCACAGTAATACACAGAAAAATTATATAAGTTTGTGCTATATTAATATTGTTGTCTCCTGGACTATAAAATAAACAGTCAAGCAAACAACAACATTAATATAAATTTGTCTGCACTCCAAGCTCTACTTATTCTAGATTTAGCCTTTTGTTGTGCAATGTTTAGTAAAACAGGGCATATTTTAAGCACATCTGTTCTGGAATTAAAATATGGTCTCAGAATTTTAATTATGAAATTATTTATGGGCAGCACTGTCCATAAGACAGCTCTGAAGTGATAGGGCCTTAGTCTGGGTTTGATAGCACTATAACCTCTGTACTTTTGGGGCTTATTTTTTAAAAAAAATGAATATTGCAAACACAATTATTAACTTTGCTAGTATTTACATTTTAAAGCAGATAACTAAAAACCACAACACAGTGGCCTGTTGCTCTCCATATATAAGTGAATAACACATATAACGCAGTTCCCTGAGTTCGCTGTGCATCAGCAAAAAGACTGCAGGATTTACTAAAGAACTATGTCTGAATTATCTTTCTAACTGCTCATTCTGGTCTCCCAGGAACTTCTCTGATAACAGCAAAATGCAAAGAGCCCAGTGGTTGCCGCCTGTTAAACTTTTAAAACCCTGAATTATAATGGAAAGACAACACATAATGGTACTACAATGAATCTGCTTTTCCATTTTTCTTGCAAACATACATTGATATTCCATGATCTTCAGGTCATAACCAAGTAATAAGAAACTAAACTCCCATTCCTTAAGAAAACCAGTTTCCATCTATCTAATACAGGAATGGGCAACTTGCAGTGATCTAGAGGCTGCGTCTGCTTCCACACTGATGTGCCCACACCCTCTACCATCCCTTCCAATTTTTTGGTTTCAAATGGCCAAAAGACAATAGAGTATTTTTCCTTACCCCTGCGTTCTTTTTAGGCCTGGGTGGGAGGACTTTTTTTAAAAAAATGTGATTGGACATTTTTGTGTCTAGACTAAGCTGGGAAAAGAGACAATCACAGTTTATAGCAGTCCATTGGGATTGGAAGGGTTGTATGCAGCCTAGTTGGGAGAAAGTATAGCTTCCTAAGCTCCCTGCAGCTTCCCCAATTTTAATATTTTCCATGTTAATTTCAGTGATTTTCAAACGAAAATACCCAAAATACATGCAATGCATCCAAATGCATACAAAGGTCCTTAAAGAAGCCTTTCCCAAATATTTTACTTTGTAATCGAAAATCATGCCAGGAAGAGATGCAGTATCATTTCTAGACAGTATATTGGAGAAGAAATGGAGTGAAACAAAGATATTTTGGCAAACAGGGGAGAAGCCCATGAGGGGAAATTAGGAGTAGAAAATTGGGCCCTGGTCCCCACACAATTGCCCTCCCCTACTATATATATCAAAACTAGAAATTCAGAGATTCCTTCTTTAATATTATCCACTCCTGGGCTAAACCAACTTGTCCATAGGGGTTAAACCTGAACTACTGGTCTTGCCCCACCTTCTTCTTCCTCCCCTGTATCACAGTTCAAGACAATACTTGGAGACATAAAATGTTTTGGTGGGGGGGGGGAGGACACCATAAAAGCACGATAACAGCTGGACAGCACTGCCAGCAGAAGCATCTAACAGAAATCTTAACATATTATGTGGATTAGTACAGTTAAGACTGTGTATGTGTGTCTTTTCCTTTTTCTTATGTTCCTGTTTCTTATGCTCAATGCCTAATGCAAAATATTTGCAGCCAAAGTAGTTGGAAGGATGCCAACTGAATCCCGCATATCAGTGTGACTGAATCACCTTGAATCCATCCACTTCAGCTTAGTTGGTCTGGCCAAGAAATTCTGAGTATATTGCAAGCAACACTGAAGGACTGTACCTCAATTGCAGTGTTCATGATCTGAGTGCAGAAAACCACTATATTTAATTTTCAGCAACTCCAAGTGAAGCTCAGAAACACCCATTTGAAACCCTGGATTGCTGTAGCTATTCAATGAAGAAAATGTTGAGCTAGCTGGATCGACAATTTGCTTTCATATATGTTCCACATGGGACTAGGACGTTGAGTTGTAAGAGTTCCATTGTCTTGTCAAATATTTATTATTACTTATTATTTATTTTACTAAAATATTTATACCCCATTCTATCTCAAAAGGTCTCAGAGTAGCTTACAGTAAAATCAACATGACCAATTTAAAACAATCAGAAGAGTAAAAAAAAAAAATTAAACAAACTAAAAATGATTTCACAAGTTAAAATTAGACCAGTGTTTCTTAACTTTGTCTTTGTTGCCAGGGACCCCCAAGACTTAATTCAAGATTTAAATATTTAAATTTAGATTTAAATATTCAAATCTTTATTTAAATATTCAAATCTTTATTTTTTTATTAAAGGTTTCCACAGACTAGGATTCAAATCCCTGCTCAGACACTGAGTGACCTTGGGCAAGTCTCTATTGCTGCTGCAGCTGCTGATATCCAGCAAGAGGGATTTGCGGACTCACTGTGAGGGCTACACAGATCACCAGGAGTTCCCAGATCCCAGGGTAAGAACCATTGAACTAGACCATTTAAATCCAATTTAAACAGTTTAAAACCATGCATACGTGTGAGATTTTTATAAAATCAATTACACCACCAAAGCTTCAGTAAAAATCCATGTTTTCACTTGGTGCCAGAATGACTCTTTTGTTGGTGCCTGTCAGATCTCTAATGGAATGGTATTCTATAATAAGCACACAATGGTGCCACATCCTTCCACAGTCTATTCCCCTTACTGATAAAACACAGAGAAGCTCCCCTCCAATAGACCTCAAATCTTAGGCAGGTGTACATATGAAGGAATGCTCCTTCAGGTAATGGGTTTCTAGTTGTTTTAGGGCTTTGAATGTTAGTCCCAGCACCTTAAATGTAGACAGAAAATATATTGGCAAGGAACAAGTGACTTCCAGCAATTCTAGAAGAACAGAGTCTATACTATGAGGATATAATTTACTGTAACTACTACCATTAACAGTAGCTATATCACCAGGCAGCTTCTAATATATTCCTAAGGTAAATACTATAATTATAGTCTGACTATGTACTATATGGACACTATACCATACTATATTAAGTATAACTATACTAATCCAAGGGTGGATTACAAAAAAAAAAAAAAGCAATAATAAAGCTTTCTTCTTCTCTTCCCACCACTCCCAGCAATCTGAACTCCCAGCTTTCTGGAACAGATTTGGAGAACCTGTAGAAGGGAAATCTTTATGCTTAAATACAGTGTTCTATTGATAGATATATATCACTGGTCTAATCAAATTAATAATCCTAATTTGCCAATCAAGCATGTAGACACACACAGATAGGTGTACAGAGGTAATCCTTCAAGCATTCTAGCAATGAAGATCTTTAAAGGTCAAAATGAGCACTCTGAATTGGTCCCAGAAAGCAGATGACATAATTTTGGTATCTTATTATGGAAAGCTCAAACAATCACACTGTGAATGCATAGAGTCATGCCTCAGCCCCTTTCTTTTTTCTATACTAAATATGGCCAATTTATCCTGTAATCATTCAAGTCTTTATTCATAAGTCTTTTTGTAGATGTATGGCTGTCAGTTATACAAATATAGTAATTTCACATTCTTCAAGGTTGTACAAACGAAATTTTTGATAGCCTTATTGGCAACACAAACATTTGTTTCCAATAACATCTTGAGGCTAGAGATAAGACAAAGTATTGTAAAGTTGTTATGTGCCTCTAAATCATTTTCGACTTAAGGCAATCCTAAAACAAACCTATCATGGGGTTTTGTTTTTGCAAGATTTGTTCATGGACAGAACTGACTTCCCAGGTTACATACAAACTCAATGGCCTTGGGGAGCCCTTCCAACTCTATAATTCTATGATTCTATTTCTTGCATATTACCTGTATAGGAAAGTAATTATGAACAGTTATTAGTCAATATATGAGGCTTTTTCTTCTAAATATTTAGTTATTATACTGAGGAGGTAACACACACAGACACAAAAATACACGCTTCCCCGACCAGAGACCAGAGCATTGTGCAAATTTTACACAGAACAAATCCCCAATTACACCATTTTTTCTGCACAGAAAACATCTTTTCATGCACAGGAATTAATATTTCTGCATTGAGATATTATTTTTCACACAGAAAATACTGTTCTCTGTGCAGAAAATGCTATTTTCTGTGCAAAACAACCAGATGCAAAGTTTGTGCAGGATAAGACTCAAAACTGTGAAGATTCTTGTTAGTCCAGGATTCTCCATATCAGGTTTTCTCAATACTTGAAAGTATGTTTTTCAAACCTTTTCCCAATATTTTCTAGTATTCCTTCTGTCCCTACCCTTCACATACTACCATAAGCAATTCCCTAAAGCTCTTCTCTCCCAACAAGATTGGGTGTCAGTGTATTCTAACAAGAAAGGAAGACACAATAATGTAGGTAAAAAATAAAAGACAGGAAATCCAGGCACTTCACTCAATGTGTCTGAGGAATCCAGAGTTCCTCAGGCCCTCTTTTACTGTCTCATTTTCTGAAGACTCAGCAACTTCAAAACAATGGGGGTGATCACTGCCCAAGTGTGTCCATGTGTGTTTGTGTGAGTGTACTAGAGGGGAGAAGAATTTCCCATGCAAGAGAAGGGAGTGGAAAAAAACATTTTTCATCTACATTTATTGCTAAATTAAACTTTCTATGCAAATTCCTCTCCCACAATCTACCAATCTCCTTCTAAAATGGGTTGGCTGCTGCCAAGTTTTCATGCCTTCTTTTTGGATTTTTTATTTTATTTGCAAGGATGAGATAGGATTTGATTTTCATTCACTCATTTTTGATTTGTATATGCTAAAATACATGTGTGCATGCAAAAAACTCCTCTCTGTACTTCCCACTCTGTGCCTTCCTTTCTGCTGATGGGAGGGGGCAGAAAGCTTACATTCTGAATGGGAAGAAAGTCCACTGAAGTCAATATAACTTGCTTCTGAGTAGACACATATTGAGACAGAGGGAAAAAAAGTCATTTTCTTTTCTTCCAAAGCGCGACTCATTTTCGCAATTCTCCCTTTCCCCTGGCTGAACTTCTGCGCCTTCCTTTTAAGTGAGAGGAGGGGACAAAAGGAATGTTTTTTAACTGCAGGAGAAAGTAAAGCCCTTTTCGCATGGCGTTTTTAAAGTGCATTAGGCATGCTCCCTCCCCCCTTCAGGAGCCGCCGTACCGCATGATGTTCCGGCCAACCAGGTGCTAGCACGACCACAGGTAGTGTTGATATCGCGTTTTCTCATTTTCGCCTGAAAGGCAAAAATAACCTCCCGTTCACGCATCGGTTGTGCGACCAGAGGGCCTGTGGAGCTGTCGTCTGGTGTGCTTCCAGGAAAGACACGGGAGTGGGCGGGGTGTGGGCAGTCCCTGCTGCCTGTCCCTCACGCAGCAACTCCCAGGGGAAGCTCCGCCCAGCAGGCAGCCCCTGCCCCCATCGCAGGAGGGAACACTGCACGACACATCGCTGCAAGAGGCCACCCCGGGGTCGCATCGCTGCACTCGAGACGACAGCAGCCCCCGAGGTCTGGCCGACTGGTATTTTTTTTAAAAAAAAACAGTGCTATCGTTAACACGTTAGCATGTTAGCACAGTAGCACAAATCAGCATGCCCTGAGGGCGGAGGGCCAGCCCAGTTCCCACAGCAGAGCGACAACCCCACCCCCCTGCCATTCCCATGGCTGTCACCCAAACAGTCGAACACCTCCAACACCGCGAAACATGGTTGACACGTCGGGGAGGCCAGTCAACATGCCCAGCACATATGTCCTCAACGAGAAATGCAGTGCTCCACACGTCAGCAGGACGAATGGACTGCACACACACAGGGTGGGCAACACCTGGGTGGGAAGCACATAGCTTGGCATTCGTTGCTGTGCTTCACATGGTTCCTGGGGGAGATCAGGTAGATGGAATGAAAAGCTGACAGTAACACAAGTGGATTCCCATGGCCCATGTAATCACAGAGCTTGGGAAAGTTAATTTGTTTGGACAATGGCTTCCAAAATCACAGCATGACATGGCAAGTGGCCATTATTCCCCAAAAGTAGCATTGCCAGATTTTGCATACTTGCCCAACCTCTCCTGGCCGCTACATGCACTATGGAAAGAGTTTCCACCAGTTTTAAAGTAATGAAGCCATTGATGAACTATGCAATCTATTGTGGGTCAGTCGAAATCAGGGTCACCATTCATTCCTTTCCATTGGTTCCACTGTCAGCCACTCGAAGATCATCAGATATGGAGTGGGACAAAAATATTTGGAGGAATGAACAGAAGAGATGTTGTGGGGAGTACCAGGACGGTGAGTCTCAAGTGGTGGATCACTGCATGATGGAGGCAGTGAATTCCTCCCTCAGCAATAAAAAGACATACACTTGCATCAAGCCTGCATATGTCACTAACAGGTTGCCAGCCTACACCCGAGAACCCAAACAGTGGGGGATCCAGAACCAGATCTGTAACCATTCATGACACTCACTGTGTGAATGCCAATGGCTCAGTCCCAAAGTACCTCACAGAATCAGTACTGATCAAGATTCCTCACAGTGGTCTTTAGAAAGATCCGATTAGCCACTCAGAAGATGCTTACCAATAATATGCTAGCTTCCACCTGACATCTGTTACCCTAATTTTCAGGGGGTCCTGGGGGTCCCAATCGCCGAATTACTTTACGTCCAGGAGGTCCCGGTCACCAAATCAATGATTTTAAGTTCAGGGGGGTCCCGGTCACCAGATATGTAGCCAGAGTTTTCAGGAGTCCCAGTCACTGCCCGAGTTCCGTGGGATCCCTCAAAGGACACCTAGTCTGACCCCGTGTTTAAGGGGGTTTCCAAGTCGCACCAAGCACACGCCCAGCACATCAGAGAGGTAGGGTAACCTAGCGAGACCTTGTACCCAGCTTTTACGGGGCCAGGCCGAGTCAAGACCCAGACAAAATAAATTTATAATTATTTTCTTTATTTAAAACCTAAGTCACAGTGCACTTACGCACTCACTCACACAGACCTAAGAAAAATAAAGGGAGGAAAATTGACAGGGGATTTAAAGAGGGATATCGAGGGAATAGTACACCTGATCCTGTAGTCCGGGAAGCCGAAATAGAGCCAGAGAGTCGGGAGCAGTGAATCTCAGAATGTGGAAGTTGAGGGGACGGCTCGGCAAGCGGAGCGGCAGTAGGACGGGGAGGAAGCCAAGAGCCATCCGAGGAAGCGCTCAAAATCAGGGGTTTTTGTAGGGGAAAACGTGCCTCGAGGGTAGTCTGGTCCCGGGGAGGACAATGGGTTTCGGAGTTGAAACAAAGCCTCTGAAAGGTCAGTGCTTAAGATGATTGGGTTTTGACAGGGCTGTCAATAGCGCAGACAGTCTGTCCTGCCAGTCTCTGCCTTTTCCAGAGCAGCCTGTTACGCCGGGGGGGGGGGCTTACTACCAGTCTGCCCTTGGGGCTGCTGCAATCACCTGTTGGCAGGATCTATCGTGCTAACGTTAGCATGAAAGCTGACAAAAAAAGGGGGGGGGGGAGAAAAACCACTGACCAATCAGGCGCAGTGGGGCGGGGACAGGACGGGACCTGGGCGTGGCCCAGGATGCTGACATGTGGACAAGACACCGGCCAGGGACCGGTGGTCTCTCACGAATGCCCTACTTCGTGCAGACTGCAAGGGGCTCTCTACTGGGCCTCTTGCAATATTGGCAATACCGCGAGGGCTCTTGTTAATCACGCTATCAAGGTAAGCTGCGGAAAGGCCCTCAGTCCTGTTGAAGTCAATGAAGTCAGCTTACTTCTAAGTAGAAAGAAATCTACAGATCTAGTAAGTTCCACTGGAGTCAATGCAGCTTGCTTCTGAGTAGACATGTATATATGAATTTACCTGGGAATGCATTTCATTGAAAGCTAGGAAGCATAATTGTGTGAAAATCTGAACTGGACTATACAGTATAAAGCTTCAAAAGGCTAGGGGTCACTGACAGTATTTAAAAAATTTAATAAAGAGAAGAAAGTTTTTATTCTAAATAACAAGGATTACATTAGGCTGCAAAGGCACAGGAGGTCATGATTATTTGACAGAAAGAGGAGGGCCATAAAGAACTCTGAGATACTTTTTCTAAAAAAGAAAAATGGGAGTGTTCACTAACAAGAAAAATATGTATCTGCTCATAGTTTCCAAGTTCCAGAAAATAATATAGTTTCATTTTACTCTGCACTAGTCAGATTTTACTAGAGTACTGTGTCCAGTTTGAGCACCACACTTTAAGACAGATACAGATGAACTAGACTGGTTCAGAGAAGGGCAATGAAAACGATCTGTGTTGTAAACAACAATACTGTGAGAAAAGGATAAAGGAATTTGGTAGCTCTATTTATAAAAATAGAAGACTAGATTGGGAAAGAGAGCATAATAGTTCTCTTTAAATACCTTAAATTGATATCACACAGTTAAAGGTAAATACATGTTATTTGCTGTCCCATACAACACAGGATTAGAACTAACAGGATTAAGTTATAGGAAGGTAAATTTCATTTCTACATTAGGAAAAACATCTTGACAGTAAGAAGAATTCAGTAATAGAGCCTATTAACTAAGTGACCAGTGCTTCTCCCACACTGGAGGTCTTCACGAAATGAAAGTTAGTCAACCGCTTTTTGTGCTTGCCCTAGCAGTGGAACCTCTGTATCAGGGAGTTGGATTAGACATCCTACAAGGTCCCTTCCAACCCTATGGCCGGACTGAAAGTTAAGCTTTAGTAACATGCAGAGCAAAATATAAATTCCTTACCATCTTCTCCCCACTGCAGTCTCACATCCTCCATCCTCTGAAAATGTTCCACTGAGAATTAGGGCCCTACTGAATAACTTGGGCTGAGGCAGCACAGAGGGAAATTAAAGCTCCTCATTCAGCAGGACCCCCATCTCTCTGTGAGGCATTTTTGGGAGGTAGGTATCGGGAAGAGGGGAGATGAGGTCGGCTTCCACCAACCCTGGGTGAAACACTTAAACTCTGGATTCAGTCCTATGACTCTATTGTTCTATGTTAGTGGTGCTGAGTGGACTTGGAAGCCTAAAGATGACCACACTGAGTGAATTCAGTCATGCTGCCAACAAGTGAAATGATTCTGTATTATTCTTTTCTTTTTCTTAGCAACATAATAATTTCAAGGCTCAAGCTGTTTCACTGTAATTAGCTTACTCAACCACTAGCTTTGTGTATTTGATTATATATCCCATTATCGATTAAACCTCTGTGAATATGAACTCATTTACCCACAAGTCTATTCACTCAAGGAAACGTTTATCACTATTACTCTAAATACAAAGTGCTTTTAGAGCCATTTCAGACCTTTGTAAACAGAAGTAATTTTTGTGTGGATTTGTGTGCAACTGAAGGAGAAGAATCAAACAGATATTCAGTTCTCAGATGAAAGTAGACGTCTTTCAAGCTGAACAACACATGTCCTTTACAAAGGCTGGATTATTTAGAGTCTAACAAATACCATTCTTTTTCATTATCTGAATAATTTCTGAATCTAGATGAGGCAGAATGGTGATCTCAGCCCATACAGATACCTCACAAGGCCTCTATTCAAAGCATACTGTATTGATTCACTCTGACAACACACTACAATATTAAACAGGTGTTAGATTTGTTACTGCCTATATCACTGTGAGGCACTGACTGTAACTAAAACTACATTTTTGTTTATGGAGTAGTATTTTCTTAATACCAAGAAAAATGAATATCATGAGCAACAAGCACAGTGAAGCCGTAACACTTCTGCTTTTAGGAACTTTTGGAGAGGGTGGGTCTGGCTGCAAATATCTTTCTACTCCAGATAAAGATCAGGTTCACTTCCCACCCAGTTCTTCAGAAGCAAAGGAGGGACAAAAGGGGAAAACCAGGAAAGAGCCAATGAATAAAGGATTAGTTTTCCTCTTGTTCTATGATCAAGTCTCTGCCCCTTCCTTTTTTCAAATTCCTTTGAATATGTCTAGCTTACAGATTTTGCAGAACAGTGATATCCTAGAGTAACTGCATCTCAATTTTATAGAAGAGTATTTTCAAACTTACTAGAAACTTAAGACTACTAATAGAAGCCTTCACCATTTCACTTAAAGAATTCCATTTTCATCACGCAGTTGCGTGAATTTATCTGCCACAACAGAAATGAATACTAACAATATATGAGGGCAAGACGGGAGTGAAACTGTAAAAATGTCACCATATTCTTTAAAAGCAGTCATTACAATGTTATCTCCTGCAAGATCATTTTTATTCAGACTGGAATTGGGAACTGTTCCATATAAGTGGATTGTTCTTTACAAAAACAAAAAAATTCTCCTGGGCTATTTTAGATCTCCATCTGGTTGGAAGGAGGATTTTCAATAGTAACAAGAAAATTGGAGGATAGCCGTCTGTAGCCAACTGACTACTAGAAGTACTGTGTTTAAAACCATGGTCTAAAAAACAACACTCCCACTCATTTTACCATTATTTCTAACTACCACATTTACTAATTTAATTTCATCATTTTCAGGTTTTATCCTAGCCACTAGATCAGTATCCATCTGTTCATCCGCCCATCATAAATTTTTTGAGAAAATTAGTTATATAGTTACATGCAATTGGTTGGAAGTCTCTAACCTGTTGTGTAATAGTGTCCCAGGGGCCCTGCCAGAGGCGCTCTTTATAATATTCGTGCACACCTTTCCATATTTCATCCAGAGTTAAGGGCCTTCCATCTAAAAGAAAACAAAACAAAAATCCATATTACCTACTGATTAAGAAAAAATACAGAATACAGAGAATTCAAAGTCAAACACAGAACAAATACTGAGAATGACACTAATATTTCTCAGTCTAAAATGGAACATAACTCTTCTCATTAGTGTTTTGTTTTGTAATTCTCACACATAAATAGCAGAATAACAGCCTAGTATAGCAGCATTCTTCAACTTGATACCCTTCAGATGTGTTGGACTACAACTCCCATATACTTCGGCTGGCAAGTTGGAGCTGTAGCCCAACTTTTCTACAGCGTACCAGGTTAAAGAAGGCTGTTGTAAAGGTTTTTCACCATGTGGTATTGACTGCAGCTTAGTTTTGGATCTTGTGTACTGGCTGAGGTTTTATAATAGAAAAGAATTGCTAAATTGAAAATGAGCACATTATCTTCACCAGAATATTTGTTTTTGTCAAATGAAAGAATATTTTGATACTTTTTCAATAACTGTCATTATCTTGGCATTTATCAGGTGTCAGGAGGCCATTATACTGTGATAAATAGTTTTATTCCACTGACATTTTCATGTCCATGAAATAAACAAGATTTATTCATCCAATTAACATTTGAATGTCATGTTTAGATTCCAGTCAAAATCCTGTTGCCATCAGATTCAGTTCTGTCAGGTTTTTTTTTACATATTCAAAACAGAGGACATAATTCTCTTTACCACTTAGCCATATCAATATCAAAATGTGGGAAATAATGTTAAAAAATTGAATTATAAAAACATTGGGACAGCAACAAACACTAATATATTATATCACATAACTGCATGCCACAAGTACTGATGGGCTAATTTCATATAGGTAACTCTGCAAAAACATATAGGTAACTCTGTAAAAAAAAAAAAGCAGTAGTTTTAAATCCATAGCCATGTTACAGTGCACCGAGAGTGCATTGCACAAAGGTCTTACAGCATCTTTAAAACTAAGGGAATGAAGTTTGTTTCAGCAGATGAAGTAGACCCAATCTACAAAAGCTTATGCTATTAACTTCTTTCTCTTCATTAATCTCAAAGGTGCTACAAGATCCCTCTGGAAAAAAAATCTTGGTAGTGTTCTCGATATGCTTTTAATGAGGAGGAACAGTTAATAAAGGGGAAGCTGATTCATTCTGTGCAAATGTCTGCCTTCTTATGCCTGCCTTAGCTGGCTGAATATCAGCTATTTTGTAAGAATTCATCAGGTAATTAATGTCTTAGGACACAAAGAAATAATTCACTAAGCTTCAAGAGCTGTTACTCCATTTGGAAAAATTATTGTGAAATATAAGAGTAATGCCGAAGGTATCATAGTATACCACCAAATAAAAGTACCATTCAGAAGCAAAATCTTGAAATTTCTGAATTTCTTCTGAAAAGATAGGTCAAAAATTGAGAAAACACCACCTCCCACCACGGAAATCAATCTGACAAATAAAATAACCAGAAACTTCTCTTAAAATTGCATACAGATGTCACTTTATTGTGATAAGGATTGCTCATATCACATCAGCCAGTTCAAAAAAATCACTGGAGGGGATATAGAAATAATCTATCTGCATAGGAGGTGGGGATCCCAAATCTGTGTTTTTTGGAGGTAGTTACAATCCAAAACATGTCTAATTACAGTCAATCAATTTATTACCAATCAATCAATTTATTTAGAACTAGATATTACTGCCTTAAACATTTTCAAACTCACAATTTGAAAGTGTCCAACAAAAATCTTTCACTTTCTTTTTACTGGCTGACAGATAGGAAATAGTCAAAATGTAAGAACATTTTCCTTGGAAAAGTAGAAGTTTCTGTCGTTGATAGTTTTAGATAATCTAGGCGTCATTTTCCATCCCTTTGCCCTGCTGCTGGTCACAGCGTCCCCTTCCATGAAAACCAGAAGGGACTAGAAATTCACTTTCAGTTTTTGGATAATATGTTTTTTACTGAAAACAAGGTGAGTGTTCCTCTTTTCGTAAATCAGAGACTTCAAGGAGCATTTTTCCCCCAGTGGATCTCTGAGGCCTTAAAAAAACAAAAAAAGGCAAAAGGTGCTTCATATAGCCCCAGCACTGTATTGCTTTGGTAAAACATAGCTTAAATTTTGTATTTAATTGGTATTCTGCTTCACATGCTATTCCCTCTCTAACTGTTCTGGGACAGGTCAGATGCAAAGTATTTAAACATATATTTAGATGAGAGAAGGAAGTGGTCGATGCAATGACGCAGGCATCCTTACAACAAGGCAGGATTCCAACCTGTCATCTTGAGGCCACTGTAAGACCTCTGTTTAAAAAGCCTTCCCTGCATCCCTCTAAAATAATTATTTGCTAGTATCCAGCATTCTATTTTTGGGTGAGGTACTAGAACGCACAGTACCCCCCCCCCAGCACCAGGGATTCTTAGATAAAAATGGTTATCTTGGTCCATTTCAAACCAATTTCAGACATGATTATGAGATGGAGATGGCTTTGGTTCCTTTGCTTATAATCCTTGCAAGAAATGTGGTGAAGGGAAGAACAGGTTGCTTACCTGTAACTGTGGTTCTTCGAGTGGTCATCTGTGAACTCATACAAATGGGTTTCGCGCCTGCGCAGAAACAGCTTTCAGAACCTTCTAGAGGGTACCATTGGCATTTTGGCAGTTGACCCATCCCCCCTACCCTTAGGGTGTATAAGCCCCCGCCCCCTGTAACCGTCAGTTCCGTCGCTGCACGTGTAGCAGCAACAGAGCTACCGTGCAGCAGAACATATGTGGGGAGGAGGGAGGGGTTGTATGAGTTCACAGATGACCACTCAAAGAACCACAGTTACAGGTAAGCAACCTGTTCTTCTTCTTCGTAGTCTCTGTGACTCACACAAATGGGAGACTAGCAAGCTGATGAGAAAGGAGGTGGGTATGTCATGCTGCTGGAAAAAGCACTTACGTCAACTTCCAGTTTTCCCATTTTCCTTTCCCTTTCTCCTTCCCTTTTTCTTTTTTTTCCCCAGTCATCACCAACATGTGAGATAATAAGATAATAAATAACATTTATTAGCAAACAGACAATATTGTGTCCTTTATCCAACAGAGGAAAACAATACAGCTCTCCCAAAACATGCATCATTCCTAGACCAGTTATCAACTCTCTAATGACTAATAAATGTAAGAGGTTGAGACCAGGTAGCTGCTTTGCAAACCTCATGGAGAGATACCCCATGCAAGAATGCCACAGAAGCTGCCATAGATCTTGTGGAATGAGCTTGTATAGAATCAGGGAGTTTCTTTTTTGCTAATTCATAGGACAGCTTAATTGTAGATACCACCCATTTAGATAGCCTTTGAGGTGAAACTGGACTGCCCTGTTTGGATACTGAGTAACAAACAAACAACTTATTTGACTTCCTAATTGAAGAAGTGCATTGAACATAAAACGCCAATGCTCTTCTAACATCCAAACAATGCAGAGTTCTCTCCAAGTGTGAACCAGGATTCTGCATGAAAGCTGGTAACACTGTATCTTGATTCAGATCGAAGTATGACACCACTTTCAGCAAAAACGTTATGTCAGGTCTTAACACTACCTTATCTTTGTGAAATCTCAAACAAGGAGGATCAACCCTAAGTGCACGCACGCAGCTCACTAGCTCTCCTTGCCGATGTTATCGCAACCAAAAAGGCAGTTTTCCTTGAGAGTAAGCGCATGTCACAAGTGGCCATATATTCAAAGGGCCTAGCAGCCAGTTGTTTCAACACCAAATTCAAATTCCATCCCGGAAGAGGTGGTTGAATTGGAGGATATAACTTTTTATAACCTTGGATAAACCTCTTATTCAAAGGATTCAAAAAACAAGATGCTTTACCCTGTCTTTGAAAATTACAGGAAATTGCAGCTAAATAACATTTCACTGAAGACAAAGACAAACCCCGAGCTGATAGCGCTGCAAGAAAAGACAGTACACGTACATTGTTGCAAGATGTAGGAGACACACCCTCCCATTTTAAATAATCACAAAATTTACCCCATTTGTACGCATAAGACTTCAGTGTTGAGGGCTTATGCGCAGCCAATACAATCTTTCTCACAGCATCAGGTAAGTTTTCCACTACAGTAGGTTCCATGCAGTCAAACGCAATGTTTGAACATCAGGGTGGAAAACGGTACCATTGTGAATGCTGAGCAGATCTTGCCTGCATGGCAGCACCCGGTACCATCCTCGAGACAGCTGAAGGAGAGTGGCAAACCATGTTGCCTTGCCCACCAAGGTGTCACCAATATTGCCTTTGCTCTGTCCTGGTGAACTTTGGCAATAACCCTCATTATCAAGGGAAATGGTTGAAATGCATAGACCCTCGGACCCGTCCAACTGAAGAGAAAGGCATCTCCCAGAGTCCGATGCCCCTTCGAGTGTCGGGAACAGTACCGTCTGCATTGGTTGTTCAGTCTCGATGCAAAAAGGTCTATGTGAGGAAACCCCCACTTTACAAACACGTCATGAATCGCTTCCTTGTTGATCATCCACTCATGGCATGACCACAGTGTTCTGCTGAGTGTGTCTGCCAGGACATTCTGCTCCCCTGCCAGATGGACAGCTGATGGAAGAATCTGTCAGGCTAGACACCACTCCCATAGTTGCACTGATAGGTCCAACAACACACGCGACCGAGTCCCTCCTTGTTTGTTTATGTAATACATTACTGTTGTGTTGTCTGTCACAATTTGAATTGACTTTCCATACAGGTAGTGCTGAAATGCTCAGAGCACCTTCAGTACTGCCATGAATTCCAAAATACTGATGTGGAGACTGTTCTCTTGAGTTGTCTACAGACCTCGTATCATGAGCGTTCCAAGGTGGGCACCCCAGCCTTTCATTGACACATCTGTTGTCCCTGAAAGCGATGGCGGCCAAGGAAAGAATGGCATTCGCTTCAGCACATTCTCCAGCTTTGTTCACCAATCCAGAGATGAGAGAATATTCCTCGGTACCATGAGGTACTTGAGATGATGGGCTCGAAGAGGATTGAATCAGCGTATAAACCACTGCTGCAATGGTCTCATTCTTAGTTTTGCACATGGTGTGACAAGCGTAGTTGACGTCATCAGTCCTAGCGCAATATCGACTTCGCTCGGATTCTCCGAAGTCGTTGCATCTTTATCAGACAGCCTAGAATCTTTTCCTATCTGTCCTGTGGAAGAAAGGCTCTTTGCAGTCTTGAATCCAATACCGCTCCAATGTATTTGATCTTCCTTGACGGTACCAAGGTTGACTTTTTGTAATTTATCATTAAACCTAACTTCCGTAGAAGACAAATGGTGGTCCTTAGATGCATGGACAGTTCATTTTGAGAGGGTGCCACTATTAACCAGTCATCTATACATAGGAACACCACGATACCTTTCCGATGAAGAAAAGCCGCAACAACGGATATGCATTTCATGAAGACCCTCAGAGCTGTACTTATGCTGAAAGGAAGAACACGAAAACGATAGGCATGCCTTCCGACAGTGAAGGCAAGAAACCATTTGTGCTCTGGTCTTATGGTTATATGGAAGTATACATCTTTTACCTCTAAGGTTGCAAACCAATCGTCCTTTTTTAGGAATGGAAGAATGGCAGTCAAGGTCACCATTCTGAATCTTTTTGGTCAGATATAGTGGTTGACCCCCTCAGGTCCAATACTGGTCGAAGAACTCCATCTTTTTTCTCCACCAGAAAATATCTCAAAGAAAAGCTTCTTTTCAATTGAGTTGTAGTGATTCTTTCTATTACCCCTTTTTGGAGCAGTGTTGAAATCTCTTCTTGGAGCTCTGGAGAGGACATAGTTCTCCAAATTCGACCTGTCGGTGGTAAACAGCAAAACTCTATGGCATGACCAAACCTTACCATGTCTAGGACCCAAGAATCTGAGGTGATCATTAACCAAACATTGGCATGATAGCTTAGTCTTTCTCCAAGTGGTGGTTTGGAAAGGAGATTTGGTTGCTTGTCTGTATGCAAGTCTACAACAGAAAAGATGCTTTGTCCTTGTTGATGGCCCGTATTTGTCAGAAAGGTCTCGTGATGTTGGTTGTCAAACTCTACGTTTGTTCTGGTCTGACTGTCGCTTTCTGTATTGAGGCTGCTTGTATTTTGAAGACGGAAGCTTTATTGTTGAAAGTTGTTGAGGTGTGCTGTGTCTATGTTGAGGCGGGGTTGGACTCAATGTTCTCCTCAGAAATGGCTGGTACCGTCGATACCGATATCTCTCTTGCTTTGTTGACGCTGGAAAACCATACTCTTTGGCTGTCAATTGCATCTTCTGGACATGTTCCAGTTTTTCGTCAGTACCAGCATTGTACAGTCCTAGGGAATCAAAAGGCAAATCCTCAATCATCATGTTAGCTTGCTGAGACAATCCAGATGAGCGAAGCCATGCATGCCGCCAAATTGCTATGGCACCTGCTACAGCCTTACTACTACAGTCAGTGACGTGTTTAGCTATAGTGATCTGCTGAGACGACAAACAGTAAGCTTCACCATATAAAGCAATCGCAGTCTTCTTCTCGGTATCAGGAAGCAATTCCAGATAGGGTTTGATTCTGCTCCATAGAAACTGCTCATACAAGTAGCGTAATTTGAAATCCTAAACAGCAAGGCTGCGTTCAAATAGGATTTCCTACCAATGTTGTCCAATTCCTTCCCTTCTTGATCAGCAGGGACAGCATGCTGCCTTTGCGATTGCTTTGACTGGGCCACATCCACCAGTCCTATGTCCCCCTGGGAGGTGTTCTTGGTGCCTATCATCCATGGTTTGATCCCACCTGGAGGATTTAGATGTGCGGCCAGAAGATGCTATCACCTGCCGACACAGAGGAGTCTTCGACAGAGAGTGAGAACGATGCGTGACATGACGGTATCAGTCATCGGGATCATCTCAATACTGACAGTGTTGTTCATACTGCTCCAGGTCATCCATATAAGGGGACATATCCCTCAAATCATATGAAACATCATCACAGTATTGGCACTGAGATCTTTCTCTATAATATCAATATCGATATCGATATCAGGAAGTGCTGACCGACCGACAGTCACAGTATCCAGACATTGGTGGCTAAGGTGGAGTACACCCATGCACCCTAGTCTGTTCAGTCAAAGATCTTCTGCGCCCAGAAGGTCTTACTGTAGGGGACAGCATTCGGTGACATGAAGCTGACCTGACAGAGATCCGAGGAGAGGTTTCTAGTATCTCTCCCTCTGAACCAATGCACACTTCCTCTATCTTCTCAGAAGGTATAACATCTAGGGTTCCCCGATGTTGAGGGGCCTATACATCCTCTGAGGGAGAACTTTGAGGAGTCATCTTCTTTGTCGGAGGTGAAGGATATGTCTTAGGTTTATCCTTCCTCCTATGCTTCTTAGACAATTCTGTCGAAGCAACCTCCTTACATTTCCTCTTCCGCTCCTTCTCCTTCTTAGGTAGTTCGGTACTAGGTGGAGGAGAAGGATGGTCTTGACGCTCATCGGTATGACTCGATGACGCTGGAGATGCATGATCTCGAGATCTCGACATCGAGTGAGATCTTGGTCTCGACAACCGTACTGACACATTCCACTGAGAAGTGGAGAAAGAAGCAGAATGGGCCATTCTAGATGGTAAATGAGTAGATTCAGTCCGCTTAGACGGCTCTGAAGCAGTCAGTACATTCTCCCACAATAGGGCTTTCAGCTGAGCAGCCTTATTGCAACAAGTTTGGGGAGTAAACAACTGACAATGACGACAAGCTCCTACGTTGTGGCCCTCACCTAAACAAAGGAGGCACTGTCCTTATCAGGTATCTTTCCTCCACAGGTCACGCAATGGTTAAATACAGCCACTGCCATACAACTTGCCAGAACAACACAATCCAGAAGAATAAACCAAAGTCCAAGCCAATCCAAAGCCAAAACAACCAGACCAAAATGCCAGAAAATAGGGGAAAACCCCGTCCACAAATAGCAAAAGGCTCTTGTACGCTGCTTACGCAGCGGATAAAAAGGAATTGACCGTTACAGGGGGCAGGGGCTTATATACCTTAACAGGACGGGGGATGGGTCAACTGACAAAATGCCAATGGTGGGCTCTAGAAGGTTCTGAAATCTGTTTCTGCACAGACGCAAAACCCATTTGTGTGGGTCACAGAGACCACAAACAAAAAACTATTCCTGTTCGTTCTGCTGGATCTCAAAGCAGCTTTCAATACCATGGTATTCTTCTGGGCTTTTTCACTGGAATATAATTCAAAGCACTGGTTATGACGTATAAAACCCTATATGGCTTAGATCCAGGTTGACAGCCCATATCTCCCCAAATGAGCCTGCATGGACCCAGAGATAGAGCCTTCTTCCATCAGCACAAAATATATAATAATTATATAACTTTCATATAATTTTTAATAATTTTTTAGTCCAACAGGATTTTGAGAACTGAATATTTTTGAAGAAAGGGTTTTTAAGAGGGTGCTGTACTATTTTTAACTGTACTTTTTAAAACTTTTATGAGTTTTAATTGTACCTATTCTGCTGTTAATGTAACTGACAGCTTAATTACACTGTAATTTTGACCGTCTATATGTTTTAATAATACTGGATTTGTTTTAATTTGTAAGCCACCTTAAATGCTGATTCTGGGGAAAAGTTGGGATAAAATAAAACAATAATGAATAAGATATAAACACAAAATAGTATCTGTTAACACAACAGATACCTGAAAGTTGCCTTGGTGTTTTGTCTTCAGAGTCAAAATAGCATTTAAAGTTCTCATCTTTAATTCCATAATATCTAGGATCAATCTTCTTTTACCATTGAGTCAGGGACCCACTAATCACCTAGGTTTGGTAGTACCAGCAGCACTAACTGTATAACTATATGGGAAAAAAGTATTTTTATGCTCTCAGTACATATCAAGAGAAATGCTGAACTCCTGGCCTTTACATAAAAATTAGACTTTGAAAGGAATTTTAGTTCATGATTATTTTTAATTCATAAAGAAAAGTGTGGATTTTGGGCCAGTTCTGCTCCTTCTAGAAATTAGTAAACATTAAAGCCTGCACAAATTAGTAAAGATTAACTGTTCATGAACATGACGTTGCAATTAAATCATTTTAAGCTATTTTAATTGGTTTTAATCCAGTTTTGAACATCTTAAATTATTCAATATGTTTTTAGCCTCTAAAAATCATTGTTCAAATTTGTCAGATTGGTTTTACTGTACACAGCTATGAAATCTCTAGATAGAGGATGGGATATAAACATTTGAATAAATAAATAAACAAAGTTGTCACACAATAATGTTACCAGTAACTATAACATCTTTCCAAGCAGATGTTGTACAAAAACAGTATTCTTCTTACTATTTTGAGCCTTGGCATGATAAAATTTCTTCACAGAAATTAGTTATGTCCAGAATATTACAACATGACGAATACAAATGCTTCTGTTTTCTTCTATGCATATGTGTTGGAGAGAGTTACTGGTCATAAAACCTGTGGCTTCCTACATCATAAAATAGGCACTTTCTACAGGGAAAGCACATCCTGGGTGAAGCAGCCTTACAATGAAATCCTATCCATGTCACCATATTAAAGTTGTGGTTGTCTATCCATTCTAATATATCTTTTGCCAACACATATGCATAGAAGAAAACAGAAGCATTTGTATTCGTCATGTTGTAATATTCTGGATAATTTAGGGCATATTTTCAAACTAGGATGTTGGGAATTGGGGCCATAATCTCAGGGTCCATTGCTGGGAAAAGCAGAGGAAGCACCACAAAAACAAAATATTTCTATATCTCTAACACAGATGTTCTAAAATGAACTGAAGAATAAGAAACATCTTGAAATCAGTTTTAAGATAAACGAATATAGGCATTCTTGTTCAAGAGTACTGAATAAACAGTACTAAGTAAAAGAGAACTCAAAACTTAAAATTATTGAATCTGAAAATAACATGAATTTAGGTATCACAGCAGTAGTGTAGGAGTTGTTTGCCCATACATTTCACTGCAGAGGTTATTATCAAATGATTGTTGATCTTGAGCCCAACTAAGAGCTGATCACCTGGGGGAAACCTGAATAACTGAGTCTCCTTAAATTTTTGCCAGCCTTTAAGCACTACTTGTTTCTTTACATAGTAATTGTTAAATTTGTATGCTGCCTTTCTGCCAAATGGCACTCAAGGTGATATTTGTAGCTATATTATGGGACAAGTCTAGGGAGAAGCAGTTCTGCCTCTGCTTTAATACAACCTCTGCTATGTGAAACCCTATTAGAAAGAATTTTTCAATTTAGATGTATCTTCAGGCCAGAAAAGGGGAAACACCATAAAGATAAAAAAAATGTCTGAACTGGTTTTAGAAATCCTCCAAAAAACATTATTTTCTATTGTGAAAAATTCCTATGAAATGTGTTAAAACATACAATTATACTTGTAAGAACAATTAAAATTCTGTACTGCAAGGGGAGCTGTTGGAACACAATACAAAGATAGAGCATTAGATCATCCATCAGCTTCTGTAATATCCACTTCCAGCTATAAGGAGGCATGTTTCAACACCTCTGATTCCCTGATGCTGACAAGCTAAACAACTTGTTTTGTCTCTGGGAGCTCTTCTCTGGTGATTAACTGCTCATAGTGAATACTAATTATATGAAAATACCGTACTGTTAAAAAAAAAAAAGGTGGGGGTGGAAGAAGTGCCCCATTCTCTTTACCTGCAAAATCACTATTCTAACCCCCATTGCTTGTTTTCAAAATGTATGCCACTGTTCCACTGAAAACAAGGATCACGAGATTTTTCACACCACAATTAAATTAATGTGCCTTTTTACTATATCTTTTGAAATCACTCAAGGACTGGGTGCCAACATCTTCTCTCATCTGCAACCAAGTTAAACAACAGTATATTGCAAGTTCGTTAAATGTTTGCAGTAATCACTAGCATGTAATTGCAGTGGGGTATCTGTAAATTAGGAAACTATTAGTAGCAATGGACCCTGAGATTATGACCCCAATTCCCAACATCCTAGTTTGAAAATATGCCCTAAATTATCATTTGTAAGAAAATGAACCTCAGATTAAATTCTCTGTTTCCAGACGAATCTGAGAATTTGTTCTTCCATTTTACATACAAATAGCTTATTAAAATGCTAACATGGCAAAATTAAAAGGCATTAAACAATATAAGGCTGCAAGTGATTAAATCTACAAAACACATTCAAAGCAGTTTCAGCTACTTTTTAATTAAAAAGAAAAAGATATCACTAGCAGAATTCAGATGTCCTAATCTAGATAAATCTGATAGATCATTCCAAAAACAAAAGCTCTGCTGCTGTTGTACAGACGACTAAGTTTAGAAATGACCTCAGGAAACCAGCTCCCTAGCCTAAGGTGCAGACTTTTTGGATAGAAAAGTACAGAAAGTTCAACAATGTGAATGCTCACTCTGTGCTTGCTAATTGAGTGAGCATTACTAACAAAGGTCTTGGAGGAGACTGAATTCTCCACCATCCAGACATGAGTTGAACAATAGTGGGACACAGCTTGCAATACCTATCACAAAGAAAATATATTAAAAACAAATGTATGGTAATTTAAAAATGACAATGGAAATACATCCAGAAAGAGTTTGGCAAAAAGAATTTTAAAACAGGCTTGTAATGGCTCAAAGTTGATCAAGTAAGTGGGTTTCTCTAATTATTCTTAATTAGAATGAATTACTAATTTAAATTGTAAATTTGGATAACCCCATATAACAGGCTTTTATTTTAAAAAAAAAGTCAAGCCCAGGGATTGCATTTCAGAATTTGCCTCTGTAGCTTTAAATTTTTGTTTTTGTCATCTAAAAAAAGAAAAAGAAAGAAAGAAAAGTGGCCAGCAGGTTTAGTCAACCACAGGCTTGCTGCCAGGAGTCTAAAGATCAAACTTCTTCAGGCTGAAACAATATCATCTGCCTCAGGAAACTGATACAGAATCTGAAATGTATATGAGAAATGACTCATAAAGGACCATTATACTCAATACTTTTTAATTTTTTTATCTTCCTATCAGATCAGTAAAAATGTACATTTTTCTTTTAAACATTTATTTTATGCAGGACAGCATCTTACCTAAGAAACATGCCCGAAAATAAAGCACAGGAGCCTGGTAACTGCAAGAGTATAGAACATGGTATTCATAGCGTATCACCTCTGATGTGGCAGAGATGCCAGCCACTTGAAAGTCATCCAGTTCTTCCTGAAAGAGAGATTAACAGCTATAGGGAGCGGATATAAACAAAGAGAATAAATTATTGTAGTTCTATTATGGTAGTAAATTAAGAAATATCTGAAATAATTGCAACAACTACTCCCCTGCTGTCACTTGCCTCATTTTAATCCTAAGTGAATTTTCATCTTATTGGACATCATGGTCATCAAGAAGTTTATCTTTTGGTTTCATTTTTTAAAAGTACTGTAAGAACACTACAGTACATTATTTGTTGCCTTATAAAGTAAAACAACAATATCAGACATTTCAGCTTATGAGCATAATGAACAGCCAGCTTCTGCAGAAAACCTGTAAAACTTCTTGGCTCTCAGATCTTGACTATAGAAAGGAAAGGAAAGGCATATTTTAACTGAGAACAACATGAGGTTTGTTCCAGTCAGGCCACTGCCATCATGACAAAAATGAGAGTAGTGGTTTGAGGGTCAGGCTAGGACACTTTGAGACCAGGGTTCAAACCCATGCTTGGCCAATTACTGGGTGACCCTGGGCAAGTCCAGCAGCATAGCTTGCAGTGCGCAGAGGGGGGTGGGTGTGGGTGGAGGGACAGGGTGGAGCTACGTCATGGGGACGAGGCTACATCACGGGGCGGGGCTATGTCACGCAGGAGCAGGGCTACATCACATGGGGGAGGGCAGGCAAGGAGCGGGGGTGCCCCCCAAAAATTGTCGCCGGGGCACATCGCCCTCATTGCCCCCCATGCCTACATGACTGGGCAAGTCACACTCTCTCAGTCTCAGAGGAAGGCAAATGCAAACCCCCTCTGAATAAACCCTACAAGGAAAACCCCATGATAGGTTGACCACAGGGAGACCATAAGTCAGAAACAACTTGAAGGCAAACAATAACAACAGCATCACCACAAAAACTTAGTGTCTGTCTGGCTCTTCTAAATGTCAATATACTTCATTGTCTTGTCCTTACACCCACCCTATTCAGTCAGGATTACTATCCCCTCAAATTCCAGACTGGGGAGGGCAGGCTGAGTTTGAAAGAGAGAGGTCTATGTTTTCCTACAGAGTTCATGGTAGAGGCAGGATTTAAACCATAGATTTCCCACTGCGTATCTCAGTCTCTTAACCACTATGATACACCACCTCTTTTCATTCAGGTTTTTGATTCACAGCCAATTCATACAATCAAATCTACCACAGAATTCGACACAAGTAATGTGTTGATTTTATGAAATTCTCAGTTCGGAACCTAACCTACATTTTATTACACCACTACTAAAGCTATTTTTAGCAACTCTGCAGTTGCTGATCTGGTAAATCGTGCTGGATAAATGGGAGAGGCCATTATTCAACTGCTTCACCACTTTCCATATTCTTCATGGATCCACTCTACTCATTTTCTAAATGTGTCAGTTCAGTTCTGCGGAGTGTTACTTTTACCACTGACAACCTTCCAGCCAAGTGAAGTGGTAAAACAGTCACAGATAATAAATTCCCAATAATTTAAATGATGTGGAACAAATGCCAGTTCAAAGACATTTTTAAAAAGATGGTAGGTTTAAGACCAGTTTTAAAAAAGAGAGAAATCATAAACCTTTGCAACTACACTACTGAAAACGGAAGCTCTCAACAGACTAAAAGGAGACCACTACTGAAGTAGAATAAGGATATGCTATGATGAACCCAAACTATAACAGGCAGGTGGAGCCTAAAGCACAGGCACTGAACTTGCCAGAAGATGATGGTTACTACCGCATTTTTTCTTTTCTTTTCTTTTTTTAAATCCTATTACCATTTATAAATGCAAATCTTCCTTTTCACAAAGAACTGAAGGAGTTTACTGGTAAAGACTGGTGGTCAGAAATTTTTGAAAATGAGGTTAAGTTTTTTGTGTTTTTTTTTTAAAAAAACCCAAACCTTGTGGAGTAAACTAAAAAGAAATCCTGGGATGTATTTGTCGAGATAACACAACTGATGTATTCACAGAATATAGAAGGCTAAGCCTGCCAGAAAAACATAAATGTGTGTACACATGCTGAGTGCTGGCATGCTTCCAAACTTGCATCTTACACAGCCATAGAAACGGTAGGTGAACTGGGTGGCATCCAGCTGTGAGCATGGAGTTTACTATGCTTTTTTTTTTCCTGGGGTGAAGAACTAAATGGTTGAAAGAAACAACGAAAAATCAGCTTCTCTAAGAAGCCAGTTGCTTCAACAACTGCACCTTGTGCTCAGTTTCTTAACAAACCTTAATATTCTCTCCTTCAACAGGGAAATACTAGAATTGATCAAGTTAACTGTAACAGACATGTATGTTGGCTTCAACTAATGCATAATATTAAGTGGGACACCTAACATTATGTCCAAATTTAAGATTACAAATAATTTGATTTTCCAAGAAATGTATCTATTCAAAAATAAGCTTTGCATATTAAAAATATGTTTTTAAGTAGTCAATTACTAGGGAAAAAGAACAATTCCTGGCCAGCTGCTGAAAGTTTTTATAAAACTATTAAGACTCCATGTCTTTCTTGGGTAGAGATAACTTGTATGGATTTTACAAGCTATTCAGAACTTTCTCTTTTGCCTGCCTTTTTTCCAGAGACAAGTTAAGTGCTGTATCTGTGATCTGTAAACATACAAGGACTTCTGAATAATGCTTAAGGCCAACTCTAATCCCTTTTTATTTGGTAAACAGAAGTCACAGGATGCATGACATACAGGCTAGAGTACCCATGTGTAATCCTTTGCTCTGTTGCTCTGTATTTCCAATAGTATGGATGAAAAGAATTTACCACGGGAAGTAAACTCTGGTGTCTGCAAATGTTGATAACTGAAGCTAAACCATATTGTAACAGAAGATCATTTTAAGTCACCTTAATACAATGCTTAATGTTCCCTGTGATTAAAGAAAAGAGAGAGAGACCACAAAATCTGAAAGTTATTTTGTTGGATTATTACACGCAGAGAAAATCAATCATTCTGCTTTAAAATAATTTAGTCTTACTTTAGTCATAAAACTGATAATGTCATTAAGAAGGGATGAAACAATAAAAACTTAAATCAATAAGTAATCCGCATGACACTGCGTGCTATATTTCTTCTGATATGATCCAGACTCTCTTGCGGAGAGTAAGGCCATTTCAGTACTACACTGTCATACTGCTATTTTCCCACTTTCAACATCCTGTGGAATTCTGGGGTTTGTAGTTTACTGAAGCCAAAAATGCTCCTCCCTAAACTGCAAACCCCAGGATTCCACATGAGGTTGATAGTGGGATAATAGTACTATAACAGAGTAGTGAGGAAATGGCCTATGAGTGAAGTATAGAGGCTCTACATGGCACAGACATGTCCAAGACTGAGTAGGGGAAGCCTCCCCCACACCATTTTAGGGTAAGACCCTCCTCTTGCTTGGTTTATGAACAGACTATTATAGGAATTACCAGAGTCCTCCACTTTGTTTGCAATGATGGCTCAATGTAAAGCACACCAGTGGGCATATAGAAAGTGAACATTTTTTTAAAGTAATCCAAGTGCCTCCAATATCATGCCTTCAGGTCCATTTCCCCCAAGGCCCCACTATATACTACAGACTGTTTGGAAAAGGAGTAGACTTACTCCTACCTATTCTTGAAAGTTTCCCAATGGCAGGACCACTTCATAGAGAAGATGGTGAAATGCTAACAAGTGACAGAGGGGAGGCCAAACTGTATAATACAGTAGGACCCCCATATCTGTGGATTCACTGTCCGCTGATTCAGTTATCTGCAGTTGGCTCCCTGCTGCCACCACGATTGTGGTGCCGGCGGGCAGAGAGAAACGAGGAGTGCGGGATCGTGCTCATTGCTGCCTCTTGCACCTTGCCCCAGGCCTGACTGTAGTGCCGGCGGATGGGAGAGAAGCAAGGAGCACAGGGTCACGCTCATCACTGCCTCCTGCCCCTTGCCCTGGGCCCGATCGTGGTAGAAACCGGTGGAAAAACAGCAGGGATCATGGGGTCGTGCTCCTCCCTGTTTCCCCACCTCCTGCTTCTGGCCCCAGGCCTGATCGCAGTGGCAGCGGGCAGCGGGAAAACAGTGGGGATCGTGGTCTGACTGGTAAAAACAGAATAAATCATACAGTAAAGGAACTCTAGCTCAGGATAAGTAAAGACGTAGCTATTCTAAACTATTCAAGTATCCAGGGCCAAATAAATTGCACCCAAGAACACTAAAGAAACTTGCAGGTATAATCTTACGACCATTGTCAATAATCTTTTGGAATTCTTGGAGGACAGGAGAGGTCCCAGTAGATTAGAGGAAAGCAAATGTTGTTTTCAGAAAGGGCAAAAAACTGTACCCAAGCAACTACCAATCCATTAGCTTGATGTCAAAGGTTTTAGAATAGATGATCAAACAATCTGTGTGCCCTTAGAAAACAATGCAGTGATTACTAACAGGAAGCATGGATTTCTCAAAAACAAATCATGCCAAAGGAATCTTATCTCTTTTTAAAATTAGAGTTACAAGCTTTGTAAATCAGGACAGTACACTGGTTATAGTATATTTTGATTTCACAGTAAGGTTTTTGATAAGGTCCTGCAAAATATTCCCACAGGTAAGCTCATGAATTGTGGGCTAGACAGTGTTACATGTTAGATAGGCCTCTAACTGGTTGATAGACTGAATCTAGAGAGTACTCACCAATGGCTGCTCTTCCTCCTGATGGGCCTGGTGTTATTCAAAATCTCTTTAAATGACTTTGATGATGGAATAGAAGGCACACTTATCAAATTTGCAGATGACGCCAAATGGCATGGGGTTGGCTAGCAAATATGGTAACAAATCCTACAAGGGACAGGATCAGAATTCAAAATAACCTCGACAGACTGGAGAACTGAGCCAAAACTAACAAAATGAATTTCAACACCCAGGAAGGTGATCATCTCGGAAGGAAAAATGAAATGCACAAATTTAGTATAGGTGACACCTGCCTTGAAAGCAGCATATGTGCAAAGGATCTAGAAATCTCAGTAGACCACAACTAAATATGAATCAACAGTGTAATGCAGCAGCCAAAAAAGCCAATGCAATTGTGGGCTTCATCAATGGTAACACAATGTCCTGATCAAGGGAAGTAGCTGTGCCACTCTATTCTGCTTTGGTCAGAGTTCACTTGGTACACTGTGTCCAGTTCTGGGCATCACAGTCCAAGAAGGATGCAAACAAACTGGAACATGTCCAAAAAAGATTATTAAAAAGTCTAGAAACCAAGCCATATGAAGAACCACGGAGGGAGCTGTGCATGTTTACTCTGGAGAAGGGAAGACTGAGAGATGACATGACAGCTATCTTTAACAGTTGAAGGTATATCATGTAGAAGATGGAGGAAGTTTGTTTTCTACTGTTGCAGAGGCTAGAACATGAACCAATGAATTCAAATAACAAGGCAAAAGATTCTACCTAAACGTTAGAAAGAAATTTTTAACTGTAAGAATGGTTTGATAGTGGTATCAATTACCTCAGAATGTGGTAGACTCTCCATTTTTGGAGGTCTTTAAACAGAGGCTGGATGAGGATCTTTCAGGAGTGCCTTAGTTGTGTATACCTGCATGGCAGGGAGTTGGACTAGATTGCTCCTATGACTCCTCAGGGGCACCTTATTGAGAATCAAGGGTTCTCTTGTGGAAAAACGAATAGTCAGCCAAAATGTGGTACCCTAGCTTGGATGAAAGCAAATGCTTTGTATTAGCACAAAGCCTCCACTGCATTCAATTTAGTATATTTATAGATGCATACCTCAACTAACGGCAGATGTGTTCTTAGGCTTTACTTCTCTAATAGAAACTTTGGTAGAAATAACATGGAAAGAATAGAAATAGGTTCCTACATCACAAAAAAGAAGTGCAGTTCAATATATTTCAGCAAGCCTTTTCTTCAAAACCATCAGTATGAACATGTGAAATGAAACAACAAGGTCAGGTAAGCTTTATGTAAGTAAACTAAAACATTTTGAATCTAGCAACCACTTGAATGCTTCCTCTAAAATGTATCCTGGACTGACTTGTTTCTTTCAACAGCCTTTTCAACAGTACTTTTCTTGTGATTTCCATTTTGATGGTGAATTTATTATTATTTTTTTTAACATGAGGCAAGCTAATCTGCTTACCCTTTTTCCTTCTGTTTTGCTCACATGCTCAGTGATTCTGGAGGCAGTTGTTTACCTTGCCTATTGTACACAAGCACACACAGCTACAGTAGGATTGCCTAAAGCAGAATCCCATTTTTCTCAGGTCAAGTTTTATTGTGCTGTTTACTGCAGACACACTGGTGTAAGGCAACACTGAAAGTCTTTTTTCAGCCCTCCTTCACACCTTCCTCTAAAGCTGCAAAAAATCTTCCAGCTAGATAGAAGAAAGGGGGGACCTCCCACAAAAAGATTTACTAAAAAGGAGTTTCTTTGCCAGATTTCTTAACTGAGGTATGCCTATATAAATCTATCCATATATGTTGCAGACAAACTGTCAGAAAATGATTTACTTTCCCGCATGTATGTGTCAATTTATTACTCCCTCCATTAAAAATATATGCAAATATAAACAATGTATTACAATAATTAGGTATCTTATTGCCTGATTAATTTTGCATTATGATGGCTGAACACCTGTAACTTTTACTGATTTGAACTGGATTTATGTATATGTGAGAGACTGAATTCAGAACTGCAGCTTGTCATCCTTGCACTATGGTGAAGGAACTACTATTATTACTAAAGTATTTAAAATAGGATTTAACATTAACTTGCATTTTCTAGAAAAACAGCACAGAATCACTTGACATTTCAATTACTGCTTCTTGATAACAATTTCACTTGCATGTTTGCCACACTGCATGGAGAAACTGAATCTGGGACTGACTGTTTCCTAAACAAATTGGGAAGTTGTCATCAGAAAGCATCTGTTATTTTATTACACTCACGTAAAAGCATTCTTGTGCTATCATAATGGAGTACTGAGCAGATGCTTTCAAATGCTATACCTAGTACAATATATGCTTAATAATAATTTTCAAAAAGGCACCTAATTAATAATACAGGTTGCTTTACAGCCTCTCTGTTTAATTAATAAGACATGCCAGTCTTCAGCTTTTTAATCATATGCCTGTCTGCTCCCAAATGTATCTGATCTGTTCACTTTAAAAAATCTGTCTTAGAAATTATTTTTAAAAGTTAACCCAAACATATATATGTTTCTTTTTATAAACACAGCAGTTTTTATGTCTTCTCAGAAAGCTGCTTCACTGGAATCTTGAAGGAGAAAACTGTTAGTGGGAGCTGCTAATTCAGCTTGGGCAGCTTTTTCTAAGAAGCTGGAATTGAGCCAGCATCAACTGGTTTCGGTCAAGGCTGAACAGAAAGAAGGAAAAAACCCCAGAACAAAACAGGAAAGCCTCTGTTGAGGAATAGGGAGGCTGACAGAAGTTACGATCAAGGAGGAACATATTACAGACAAAAGAACCTTTCCTCTCCCACCCTCAAATATTATACAGACCTTGATCCAGAAAGCCTTTCCAAAATAAGTTTACACAGCCATATAGAGACGGTTTGTGCATGTGTGCGAACACGCACGTGTGTGTGTAAGCCACTCTCTCATAGCATTATAGCTTTGAAAAGTTACTTTTTTTTTATTATCATGCTATACCCTGGCCATGCTGCTTGGATGATTCAAGGAGCTGTAGGGTTTTTTTGTTTTGAAAGAAGCAGCTTTTGTGAGGTCTGAATATTATGAAGAAGTGAGATGCCAGAATTGTCTCAATATGGTAAGGATACATTACCAAAATTGCTTTTGTCTCTGTTCTTCCTATAACACTTTACTGACTCTCTGTATGAGCTACTGTTTAAACAGCACCTTTTGCACCCAAAATTCTACATTTGCTAAGGTATTAACCTTGGGCAAGCTGAGTACAAGAACACTGCCTCATTATAATGAAAAAAGATTACAATTAGTTTAATGTAAAGGGTGCTGCTGGAACTTGTCTGCTTAGTTAGATGCTATCTATACATTTTATTTGAGGTGTTCCTTTTTAATCCTAACTTCACTTTTGTTGCTTGAAACACCACTAGTTTAATGCTCAGTTTACTTTGGCTTTTTGGTAGGGCTTAGCGAGTAGAATATAATCCTTCCCTGACTGAGTAGTGTAGAAATCAGCAATTAAACATATGTGGTCAATTACATTTAATTTTGTAGGATCAGAACACCTTAAGATACCACCTCCCCATAAGAGTTATTATTGTCAAATTCAGAGAGAATGGCACCGAAAGCATAGCCATTCTTGGCGTGTGAACAGCATTTCCTTCACACTGAGTAACCACCAGCCCAAATGGGGCAGGAAGGCAATGAGAATTACAGCTGGGTTTCAGTTTGAAAATATGAAATGGACTGGAAGAAACTCAATCCCCAAATCAAGTCAGGATCTTCTCCCAGACATTAATCCTCATCCAAAGTGCACATCACCCACAAACAGTGGCCAGGAGTAAACAATCCCCCAAGCAAGGAAGGGTTTGGTAAAACAAATCCACATGGCTCACACACATGTAAAATACATGGTGGTGAAGGGCAATTCCCTTTTCCAAACCTAGATTGCTATTCAAAATGACTTGAGAGAAAGCCCCTCCACAACACTAATTATTGAAGAAGTGGAAATAAAACCCTGTAATACTAAACATTTCTTCATGTAACACAGATGAACTAGGGAATGCAGAAAGCCAAATGTATCCCAAGCCTCTAAGCATCTTGTACAAGTTTCTGTATTTCTTTTGACAAAGCAAGAAGAGAAAATCTTCATGCTCTCTTTACTGCTGTGCTAATTACAAGAGAGAAGGAAGGAAATAAAGTTGAAGAGCTTTATGTTCAATGGCATGAAGTCATCTTTTTCTTCCTTTTACAGTGTAACCAGGGAAGTCCCAATCTAATTCAGGTTATGATTATGGTAGTCCAGAAGTGAACAAATTATAACCCATGCGCTTCATGGAGCGACCAAAGCTTTTTTCACACCACCTATGGATCTCTGTACCAGATGTCCCTCAAAATGAATGGAAAATAATAAATACATATGTACATAAATACCAGCAGTGTGGGGAAGAAAAAAAAGTCACCCAAAACAGCCAATAGTAGCCTGATGTCTCCAGGTGAGGTAACCAGCAATTTCTCTCCAATTTCTCCAGAAGAAGTTTTGAGAATCCATGTACCTTTTTTTAACTTTTTTTTCACAGAACAAGAAGTGACAACACTTTTCAGTTTTGAACAAGGTCTCAACTAAATCAGGCAAGGGAAGGCCTGAAAGTGGAAGCTTTGAGAAATACAACTGGCCAATCTGAATTCCCCAAAAGTGATGAAAAATTGAGCAAACACTACCAGTTCCCATCTTGTGGTAGGCACTCCTCTCCACCTGTTTTTTAAACATGTTTTCTTTTCATTAAGAGAGCATGAAATGCTTGAAGTACTGTTACCATGAGAACTGACATGGCAGTTTGAGCACTGGACTACACTTCTAGAGACCAGGGCTCAAATCCTCACTATGGAGACCTTGGATACATCATACTTTCTCAGCCTCAGGAGAAGACAAGGGCAAACTCCCTGTGAACAAGTTCTACCAAGAAAACTTCATGGTAGGTTTGCCATAAGGATACCCTAAGTGTGAAATCATCTGACACCACACAACAATAACAAAACTATTATCATACATGTATGATAATGGTTTTGTTTTACATTTTGAAACAATATATTTTGCAGAAGCAATCAACTTGCATCTGTGACAAAAGATAGAATGTGTATTATTATTTGTTCCAAAAAACTTTTATTAAACAATTTCCCAGAATGGCCTGGAACTATAAAGTGGGACTGTAAAGTTGAGATGGAGGAGTAAAGGGTAATATATTATCTTAAGGAAGCTACAGAGTACATTTGGCACACTCTTTCAGGTTCAGTTGGATGCTAACCAATAAACAAAATGTTTTATATGCTAAGGAGATTAGTGAGAGAATTTTTTCTTTGTGGAGGAATGAAGTTCACTAAATCTTGGGACAGAGCTTGATGATCTGCTTTCAGACAAGTGTGTATATATTTCAGACCCGGATGGGATCAGCACCAGGACATCACTGAAAGAGTGCAAAGAATGGGTTAAGTCAGGTGCAGACTCACTGAAATCAACAGGACATAAATTAACTCTGAATAACAGGTTCATTCTCTTCACTGGGTCCATTTTAGGTAGAACTAAAATTGCATTTCTCTCATCAGAACTACACTGTTTTTAAAAAACATTCATAATGAGGGATGTATGTTTATTTTTAAAAAACACAGGATTTTTTTAAAATAAAGGTGTAAGGAGATAAAGGAAAAGTGCCTCACATTCAGAGATGACAGAATGGACTGATCTTTACAAGTGGCCAGGGAACTGTATAAACCCTGGCCTGCTGTTTTTGAACAATATGTTTGTGCATGCTACCGAATTATGTCTACTTAAGGAGCAAGAGGTTAAACAAACAGTAGAATGCAGACCTTCTTTGTCCCTTCTTTGATGCCCCTCAACAAGAGAGCCAATGAAATTTTAAAGTAAATCCTGGATTCTTTGTCTGGCTTGTTGGAAGAGAAACAAGCCAGAATGGAATCTCGCCCTCTCAGTTTGTCTACCCATCGTCCATGTGCCCCAGGCAACGGGCAAGCAACTGGAAGGAAAAACACTCCTCCCCCTGTTCACCTGCCCGTCACCTGCACACCCTGACTACTTTCTGCCCTCGGAGGCGACAGGCAGGAGAATGGAGGGAGAAAGACTTGCATGCGTGCAAACCTTTCCCTCTCCCTCTGCCTTTTGCTGGGGCGCAGAGAAGGAAAGCAGCGCACCTGGCCAAAACAGCCAAGGAAGGGGGAGACTGAGGGGGAGGCAAGCGGATAATCAAATTTGTGAAGGTCCAGCATGGAGAGAGAACTGTGTATACCACAAAACAGGGATTACAATAGTTCTCTGATCTGTTATATATGCAAACTGGCCCAAACACTATCCAATAGGTTTCCTGTGGCAATGTCAACATCCCAAACAACCACATTTAACAATTAATGTTTTGCTACAAATCTGTTAATATTTCCTTGTATATTTAAGAAGTCAGCTGTCCAGATATCATATTTTTACTTATGTTGATGCAGCTCTTCCTTTTTTTCCCCATGATACATTAAATGTGACACCAGAAAATAAGTAAAATTTGAAGGAAAGGACCAGACACATACCAATGTAAGAGATTTCAGGATGATAAGCAATTCAAATGTGTTCATATCAAATTATCTCCTTATATAGTAGATTTACCAAGCACTTTCCTACAAACTGTTACCATTAAAAGAAAGAAGAATGAAAAGGAGACAACAGAAATAGGATACCCTTTTTAAATTTCAGCAGCTTTCTTGCAAAGTTATAATTATCCACATACACAAAGATCAAGTAGAAAGTACTGATTCTCCTTGATTTTCTAAATTAGCTACTAAAAAAAACACCTCTTAAGCACTGATCAGGCTTTTGCTTACAATTAATGAACTATCAACCATTTTACAGAAAATATAAGTATATTGAAATTGCTATTTATTTTGTTTTGTTTGGGTATACCCGTTTATGTCAATGTCACCTGAAAATCTGGAAGTAAAATACAGATTTATACCACCATCTATAAATGTTTACTTAAATGTATGTCCCACTAAGTTCAACGAACCGTACTTCCAAGTACACGGGTAAAGGACTACATTCTCAAACCCTGATCTGAGGTTAGTCATTAAACCAACTAAAAAGTTAGTCAGGATTAACATTAGCCCATTTAGTTGCTTTTAGTTTGGTTTAGTCATTAATAACTTTGCCCACACTTCTGTCTTTTTCTCCTCTGGCAACTGCATAATTTAGTTTGCTACACAGGAAGAACAGAAATATTAAAACAAATAATACTAATACAATTCATTTTTAGCATATATTTTTGATAACAGGTATTTTATTACATGTTGTATATACTCTAACTACTTTATTAATGATTATAACATACTTGAAAAAGGAAGTCCACATTACTTTCCTATCTCACAAAATGATTGAAAATGAGAAAATATTGATTTGTCTAAGTCTTAAATCCCAAGGCCACCTATTGACATTTGTAGCTGATACTACCTTTGGATTGAGGACTGCTTAACATACACATTTAAGTGAATCATGTTCTATGCAGCATATTCAGAAGGAGAAAGCGTGGAACATGAAGTTTGATCAATCTACTATTTGATCTCCAAACAGATAATTCTTTATTAAACCCATATAGCACTAGATTACAGACAACAGACTAGTTCAGAAGTAAAGTCAATTGATTAGTTAAAATAATCTTGGCACAATAAATCATGGGTAGGGAATCTGTGGCCCTCTGACAACCCCTGACCATGGTACATACTCACTGAAGCTTATGGGAACTATACTCCAATTATGCTTGGAGCACCTCAGATTCTTTACCTCTGCAGTCCATAAGAAAAAAACCTAAGTATGTTTATTAAATCACAGTTTTCCTATTATATCTGAATCATGACACCACAGTCTAATCTCTTGACTACAAATCTATATGGGGAATTTCTACAGACTGCATCTCTGTAGTGTAATAGAGTGCAAACACACTTCAGTATACCATCCTTAATCTGTCCACTGACACGCTTAGAAATCAAGGGCAGGAGATCTAGTGGTGTACTTCTGCTATATTGCAATGTTTGGACCACAGTACCGCAGCCCTTCATACACCCTGCTTTGTAGGACCGAAGAACACTCTGGAGTAATGTTCTGGTGCCATAGACAGCTGAAGAAAAGGGAAGAAAGTACCAATTCTGGTACTTGTGTTGGATATGGGACAGGTCCATTCGATCTTAGCCTAAGTATTTTCCCATTTTAACAATAAAAGGAGAATTTTACAGCCATTTAGATTTCCAAAGTAACCACATCAATTTGAATAGAGACCAAATCTCTGAACCCCAATATCTCTTCACATGCTTATATGAAGGTTAGTATCCATTCCCTACCCTCTGCAACTGCCCTGTCCTTTGCTCAAAGCTAGAAGTCCATCCCAATCCCAAAAGTCAATCTTCCACTTTAATGAACCTAATGAATCCATCAGAACGTCAATCTGCTGCCCAAGATCAACACTTATCAAAGCTCATAGGTAAACTCTTCTTTGAATGCCACAAAAAAATTGTTGCTTCAGCTGAGTCATACAGTGCTCCACTGAAGTACATTTACAGATCATTATGTGATCTATGAATGCTTTATTAAGGAAACAAGAAAAGAATGCTACCAGCAGTGCATCTGCATTTATCACTAAGTGTGCGGAGAAAAAGACTTTCACTAGGTTAAAATCAAGGTTTGTAACTAAAACCATGATTTTTCACAAATTTCATGGTTATATATTACAAGTCAGCTTCATAATCCCAACAACATGTTTTAAAAGCCTCCCTAACGGAATGGCTAACACACCTTTCATTTATTCATACAGTACAGTGTGTGAATAATTATTCTCACAGTTAAAAAGCTCTGCTCTTAAAACAGTTACAACACCTTAAGACACACATTTTTAATACAGAAATTAAAATAGTTCTGTCAAATATATATTTACACACACACACACACACACACACACACACACACACACAAACAGCTGCCAGAAACATTAGATCAAAAATAAACCCATAAAATAAACACATTAATTTGTCTTAAACCAGACAAATATGCCTCAGGCTTCCTATTTTATAGCATAAGATTTTTCTTTGTTGCTCTAAGTCCATGTACAAATGCAAACACAAACTGTAGCATTTGCAGTTCTTCTTGGCACAATGAACTTTTTTTTTTTAAAGAACAAAAATCTACATCTTCAGTCTGAAAGACAATTATTGACTAATCAAAGTTTAGCACTGTAGCATTGGTCAACTGATAACAGTGAATGATTTATGGACTAGGGTTAAATAAATGTCATAAAAATATTAAAAGTATTACACTGACACTGATGTGGGTGGTGGTATTTTTTATTATCAATGTAAAAAATAATTAGACCCGATTTAAGAAAATTTAAGAAAAACTCCTTTAATGTTTTCTATTTTTACAGATGTGTCGTTACAAGGAAGAACACAAAGTCTTATACGTTTAGCTTCACTTTCAAATAGTGAAGTTTCTGAAGTATATTTATTTCAGCTTTACCTGTGGAATTAACCACCTTGCTCTTAGCAAGCAACAGCTACCTTTACAAAGACACGGCCAGCCAACTTTATCATCAGCACAAGCCACAGGCAATGGCCTTGCGCAGTGAAGAAAGGGCAATGCCAAAAAGCATCACGCATCCATTCAGTGTCTGAATGGGGTTCTTGCTGTAGCTATGTATCACACTCTGAGATGAGGCTGGAAACAAGAGGCATAAAATTACACAAGAAAGGTTCAAGCTGGAGGAGTGAGAATGACCAACTGGAAACAAGTGGAGAGTTCTGTTTGTGTCTTATATTGTGTTCTATTGTTGTATATTAGAAACCTATTGATGCATAATGAGAATTTTACTTGACTGCGTACTTATACAGGGGAATTACTGATCATAATACTGACAAACTAGCTGGTTGTGGGAATGGTTGCTGTAAGACCAGGAAGTGGTGAGAGCACAACTGGTACCATCTAGTTAGCTATAAGGTTTCACCTTAGTGTGAGTAAATCTATGCTGGACTAGTCAGCTACTCAGTTTTACAAACCCAGCATGTACAAACTGGGAATCACTGTCTGGTGATTGATGGTGACATGAATGCAACTATTTTGTTTCCTATATAAATACATTGACTCATTAAGACCGAAAATATGTAAGTGAAAAAAAAAAAAGGAAAATGATACAATAAAATCAGCAGTAGCCTTGTTGAGCATAGCATAAATTCCAAAGTTTATATTGTGGCAATACCTTTATTTGAAGAAACAGAAGACACATCTCAGCAATATCTGCAGTTAGTTTTTAAACAGGTATGTACAGATCACAGTCAGCGTACTAATGCAATAATTATTTTATTTAATGTTATACATTGTTATACTATACGTTGTCTTTTAAACATTTTATGCAGCCCACGAAGAAGGCCTTAAAAGTATATACAAGCTAAAATGATTTAGGAATTTTTACCAATAAAACAATAATCTTTTGAGAAATCTGACATGTGTCTACAGTTTCTTCTGTGGATTTCAGTACTCCCGAGTATTTGCTTCCTACATCGACCTTTATTAGATCAAGCAAAAATGGCAGAGAAGTCCTTGTGCAAGCCTTCAAACCACACATTCCTCTTTATCAGACAAAGATGGTGAAAAAAACATAAGGGCAGATTCTGGAAGAAAGCTGACAATATTAGAGTCAGATCATCCATATGTTCTTTGAGGTGGTAAGGAGGAAGCATCACCAAAACTCATTCTTTACATCTCAGAAAGTATGTAGATTCTGCAATCCTAATATCTAGTGGTTGTGCACGTTCTTAACTAGTACAAGGGTGGTATCTAAAATTTTCATTGTGCAACCACTTTCACAACCTCTTGCACAACTCCTTAGCCCAACTGCCCACAAAAAAATAAAATCCAGCACACACTGCACTATCAGGCATCTTAATCTACTAGCATTATATTGGATTTAGATTCCATGTCAGGTATGAAAACTCGGCAACCACCAAAGATGGTGAGGCATATGGCAATGATCAAATAACCTAATGTGTGTGGAGGCTGTCTGGGAAGATGCTCACTTAGTGGGCAAGTCCACTCAGGGGGAGGCACAAATATCAGCTCCCAAATTCAAAAGTTCTAGAAGTTTCTCTTCATGGAGAACCTACACGTGACTGCTACTGGCAAGTCATGGATCAAGCAAGGGGGTACCTCCCTCAGCTATTTCAAGGTAAGGTTAATAGGTCTTCAAAAGAGTGGTCAAAAGAGACAGTCAAAATTCCTGGTGTGTGTGGTTGACAATGAAGCAGCTACTAACAAGACTGTGTTCTACCTAAACACCACATAAAAGTATTGACTGCAGTTAACTTAGCCACACATTTCTCTTGAAATTAACATATTGTCCATATTTTCCAAACATAAGTTACATGATGCACACATTTCTGACTTTACGAATATCCAGATTTGGTTTCTTTTTCGGCACACATCAACAGTCCAGTTTTGACATGCATTGTCAAAAAAATAGTTGACAACTATGATTAAAATTCAGAGTAATCTGAATCTCAGATTTGGACAGATCTACAGAACATCTGTTCCTCTCATGACTGCATTTGTTTTTTAGAACTGAAAAACTTTTTTCTACAAAAGCTCTTTAAAACACCCCCCACCCAAAACCTAATATTTAACTCAAACAACAAGTACAGTCAAATCTACACACAGAGTAACATCCGAAGGATAAATGGACATAAATCAGACATTAGGAATGGGAATACACAAAAACCAGTTGTAGAACACTTAAATCTTCTTGGGCATTCCATCTCAGAACTCAGAACAGCAATCCTTGAACCAAAGGGAAGGGCAAACCCTACAAAGGAAGATTATAAAGAGAAACAGCAGAAGGACATATCCACAAACTCTAGCCCATCAACAGTACATTGAACAGAGACAATCCTTTCCTGGCACACTCCACATACTATAATATGTACATATTATAATATTATACGTTAGCACCCCAGCTTCATGAGGGCTCTCTTGGCTAGTTAACACATCTCCTTTCTGGTTCCCAGCAATCATCACACTGCGTTTCAGTATTTCCCTTCATATGGTTATCTACTCACTTGGTTTTAGGCAGCATCTTTCATCCTGCCTTTATCCCCAACGGCCATTGTTTAAGCTGAACTTGTCATGCCATCACCATACCAAAAAGTTTTGCATTTCTATTGCTATTCATACATACAACCTGTTCATAAAAGTCTGTTTCTAGGCACTTCACTCCATGAATCTGACAAACTTAAGTCTACAAAAGCTTATGCTACCAGTTTCTTTCTTTCAGCCTCAAAGACACTACAAGAGTCGTTTGCACACTGATTCAGACTAACATGACTATGTCTTGACTTCTACCATCCAGAGTAACAATCCAACTTGATTTCAAGGGGTTTACCTGTATGATTACAGAAGATCCAAATACTTCAGCTTTTCCTTGTAAGAAAAATATTTGTACCCTCTGATAACTCTTGTTCATCTATCCTGTTCCTTCTCTAGCTCTGCAATATCCTATTTGAGTTACAGTGTCAGAATGGAACAAAAAATGAGCCATTTCATAACAGTAGAATTCTGCAGTGGACTGGCAGAGCATTGGATTAGATCTGTTCCAACTCTACAGTTCTAGGATTATATAAATTCACATTGGAAATTATCAGACTCAAATCCCAGCTTCCCCATAATACACATGTTGTTATGACTGTTAACCTACTTCATAGGTTTGATGTTAGGATAAAAGTGGAGAACGGGAAAATAAGCTTCAATATCTTCAGCTCTAGAAGTGAACATTAATGAAATTAATTAAAATATAGTTGGAAAAAATATGCCTGTCATAAAGAAACGAAGGCACTTCTAACAATCTCACATGGGCTACAATCCCATTACTGGGTGAAATCCCATCGCACTCACTGGAGCTTGTGTGTGTGTGTGTGTGTGTGTGTGTGTGTACGTGCCTTCAAGTAGCCTGTAGCTTTATGCCAACCCCATGAATTTCATAGGATTTTCTTAAGCAAGGTATAGTCAGAGGTAGTTTTTCCAGCTCCCTCCTCTGTACCTGTAACCTAGTTTTTGTTGGTGGTCTTCCATCCAAGTACTAGCCAGAACTGTACTTGTTTAGCTTCCAAGATCAGATGGGACCTGGTGCCTTTCCGGTATGTTTATAACTGAATTGTTAATTTAAATAGAATATTACAATGTAGTGACAGACTATCTCACACAAAGATACGCAAACACACACTCTCCCTCTCACCTACTCTCACACACAAATAATGACACATTTAGCTTTATTAAATATGTATCCACCCATAGGGTGAAAGTAAAAATATTATTTGTTTGTTTGTTTGTCCTCATTTTTCTTTCCTTTCTCAGCTGCTCATTCAGCTTTGGCCTGGAATGTGCTGCATGCCAAGAACAGCAGGAAGTAGACAGTCAGTCTCTATGCATACACCAAAGGGAGATTCTGCACTACTCACTCACCCATTCATTGTGATGGATTGCTCAAAAGCTCAAGAGGAAACATCCACTTGCTTAAAGGCCGAGAAAGGGGCAGAGAAGAGCTAATGATCTGTACTGATAGCGAGCTTCAGACAAGCCTGCTTGCGCCTGGAACTCGGTCTCATCTATAGGGTTTTTGGAATCTACAGAAGTGATTTGAACATTGGACTATGATTCTTTGAATCTCTACTCTGCCATGGAAACTTATTGCATGGTTTTGGTCACTCTCAGTCTCAGAGGAAGGCATTGTGATAAGTTTGCGTTTGGTTTGCCATGGACTGGAAACAACTTGAGGGCACACAATGATAGCAACTGCAGCAGCATAAGTGAAAGCTTTCTAGCCCTCAGATATGGGACATCTCTTACAATAAAGGAACCGTGACAACCCTATATCAGGGTGAACCATCACTGAGCCACCTCTGGCAAAAGCATATAACACACCATGGAGTACACAGGTATATAGACACAAGAGATTTTGAAACAGTTAAAAATAAAACTTGACACGAAGAAAAAATGCAATATTCATTCAGTGTGTATGAGGAAATCTTTGCAATAAGTAAATAATTAACTGTAGGCTTAAAATCAATGAGACCAACAGACACAGCCTTCCTTAGACTTGACACATTAATTCTGATTCAGAAAGCACACTGCATGTATGGAAAGAAATTTATACACAAAGAATAGCTACATTTTGTATACACATGCCTACACAAGCTTACTACACTGGGGTTGAAAGAAAACTGGCCACAGATATCTAAACCCAGTAAGCAATCTGCATTTATACTTCCAGACAACTAATTTAGACTTCCTCCATGAATCAGATTCACTACTTACAGCCACTGGTGATCAGAGACAAGCAGAAAAATTTCCAAATTGGGGGTGTGGAGAAGGTAGTGGAAGGATTGCAGTGCATAAAATGAATGTACTCCTAAGCTTGTTTCTATTTCACAGAATCTTTTGCCTCTCAATTAGTCACAACTACTAGTAGTCAAGAAAAAATGTGTTAAGTTGCTTGTGCCCACAGGCTCACACTTTTAGTGAAATAAAATGATCAACTAGCTTACTGAATCAGATTTTACTTAATGGAACGGATAATCAGTGGGGCGGGGGGACAAATGAATGAAACTGAAGGTACCATACTCATATGTCAGCAAATTCTACCTCTTCAGCTATGTCTTTAAAAAAATAATGTTCTTTCAAGTCTAGTCATTTTTTTTTGTTAAATATAAAGAAGTATATGCTATTCTCACTGTAAATGGTACAGTTCTAATTTTTATACAAATCCTACATCACAATTGTTGATGCTTAAATCACTGGATAAACTTGTTTTGGAGCCCATCATTTTAGAAAGACTGTAAAATTTGAAAGATTACTGTGCATACGATCAGCAAGATTTTCTAAACAGGTTTATTTTAAGGATCTGAGTTGCAGATGGTGCAGCATCGATGAAAAAATGAACCAAAAATAGTTTTGATCAATGTTGTGGACAATATGGTGGACAACCAATGGAGGATGCATGGTGATCACAAGACAGCAATTGCCCATTTTGAATTTTACTTCATTGTTCTTCTAAACAGGGCCAAGATAGTTTTAAATTCAGTGTCTACTTTAGAAAACAGAGAGAGAGGGAGAGAACTCTCTGGCAACTCATTCTTTTTTCTTTATAATCATTTTATTCAAATTCAGATATAAAACAAACAATTATAACTGTCAACTTATTTGAAATATTTCTGATCTTCCACACTGATCTAGATTTCATTATCAAGATTTCTTAACATGCTTAAAATACTGTACTACATTTTAGTGCTATTATTACTTGTTGATTCTTGCATTTCCATCTCCATATTCCCGCTTCATGATATATATCCTGTAGCCCCCTCATAATTTATCTTAAATCATGAATCACAGATTTCCATCTGATGGTACCCAGCAATTAACCGTTACAATTTGCCATTCTTTTTGTATTTCTTCGTCTGATTTCCCTTTTAATCTCTGAGAGATCATATCAGCATTTTTATTTTCAATCAGTGTACCCCACCATTGCTCTAATGTGGGTATTTGCTGAGTTTTCCACATCTTTGCATATTCAATACGAGCTGTTGTTATCATGTGCAGTAATATTCTCCAGTACTTCTTTATACCAGTACCTTCTAATACACCAGTCATATTTAACAAATACAATTCTGGTAACTTAGCAAACTGTACTTTCATTAATGCACATATTTTGTTATGTATTTCAGTCCAATATTTCTTAGCTTTAGGACATGTCCACCACATGATATATCGTACCGGCCTCATTCTGACATTTCCAACATTGTCCAGTACCTGTATTATAAATCTTTTCTAATTTATCTGGTGTCATGTACCATCTATGAAATAGCTTGTAATAGTTCTCTTTCAAATTCTGTGCTACTGTAAATTTCTGTGTTTTTTTCCAGCTCTGCTCCCAAGACTCTAATTGTATTGAATGTCCGATATTTTGTTCTCTGGCAACTAATTCTGAGGTGAGAAAACATGATAATTCTATACAGGCTAAACAACTTGAAGAGACAGAGGGGTCATGTTCAGAGTGGGGAAAAGGAGCGGACAAAGACAGTGAACTCAGGTCTACGAGGAAAGGAAACAAAGAGATCAGCAAGACATCTGAGATCACAAAGAAAACAATAAGATCATAGCCTTCTCCTATTTGTCACTAGAACCTAGTATTTAGAAGTATACTATTTCAGAACAGCCTTTACTTAACTCTACTTAGAGCTTTTATCTAACCATTATACACAGCAAATTATTGAAAAGACCTACAGACCTACCTAGACTGGTAGCCATCATTTGATAGTGAGTTATAGATTAATTAGCTGTGTAAACAAATGTCCACAGCATTGCTCTGTAAAGATGCTTGAATTCGTTTCTCCTTTTTTCTTTGGGTATGAAAGAGGCAGTGGAACAGTTCTGCAGCTTCACAGCATGTTAGGCCTAAATTAGAAATAATTTTTGGAAAGGAGTGTTTCCTTTCGTGATTGGTTTTGCAAAGTAAACATGGACTTAACAGGAAAGTCTGATTCTTGAAGACAGGAAAATGTGTTAATCACATTCAACACCATTTGAAGAAAGTTGTCAAGGCCATAAACAGCTAGGCAGACTGAAGAGACCAAGAACATCCAAGCGGATGTTCAACCGAAAGTGGGAAGAAGTGAACTATTCAAACGCTCTGACTGAAAGTTCCAAGGTGCGGCTGATGCAGTGGAAAGAAGAGAACGAGTGATAATGGTGGCAGGCAGCCTTATATAGCCTCAGGGGAAAGGGGCAGCTTTCACTGCCAAAAAGCTAGGCCTAACTGCTCTAGAAAGTTCCAAGGACAGCACTGCGCAGGTGCAGATGACTCATATGTGTGAGTCACAGGCTCTTTCCTCACCAGGCATGAGAAACGGTTTGTGCTGCTGCTGTTCTTACCATATTCAAGTAACATGGTTTTCCCCGATTGTTTTCTGCACAGCCCCTCATTTTGATTCATTTTCCTGCAGACAAGTGCAAGTTCATGCATCCGCACTACCTTGTTGCTGACCACTCCCCCAACTCCCCTCCTGTCTTTTGGGTTGGTATGTTTGTACTTACCTAAGTAGGTACCTACTACCCTATTTGCCGGCGTATAAGAGGCACTTTTTCTCTCCAAAATGCCTCCTGAAAATGGGGTGTGAATACGGTAACTCCCCCCACCCAGGCAGAAACAATACGAAGGGGAGGAGGAACTCCTTTCACCCCCCCCTTCCTTTCTGCCTGGGCTGCCACCTCCCCTGCACCCTCCCCACACACCTCTAAGCATCCAATCACCCCACACACACACCCCTCCCAGCCCGATCAGAGAAGTGCGTTGGGGTGGCGAGTGTGCGGAGAGGTGTATGGGGATGGTGATCGGGCATGGAGAGGTGCATGGGGCTGGCGAGCACATGCAGAGAGGTGCATGGGAGTGACAATCGGGTGCGGAGAGGTGCATGTGGGTGGTGAGCACGCATGGAGAGGCGTGTGGGGGTGGCGAACGGGCCTGGAGAGGTGCGGAAGGGAGTGGCCAGCACATGCAAAGAATAGTATGGGGGACAGTGGGACTAAAAAAATTTTTCCTAAAGAATGCAGCCTGAAAATACAGTGCATCTTACATCAGTGAGTCTAATACTGGCAAATACCATACATACAACTTCCCGTTCCCACAGCCCACCCACAGCTGCCCACCAATGCGCATTGGTGCAAATGTACGCTTGCGCATCACTGCGAAAATCTGAATTTGCTTCGATTTCAGAATGTGATTTGTATTTTCTCCGGTTTTCAAGTAGAGCACTTTCCTACCACGTCGCAGCGCATTATCATGGGATTCCGTGCAGAACAATAGAAAATAAAGCAAAGCTAATTTGCTCCCACATGCAGAACAGTTCAGTGCTACAACGCAGTAACCCACAGTAATAACCCCATGCAGAAAGGGCCACAGAGACCACGAAGAAGAATATGCATTTTCCTAAATTTCTAGTTTCACCCTCACTTTTGGTCCAGTCCAGATACATATGGTGAACATGGAGGTTCAGTTTAACCATCATGTCTGACAGGAACATGTTTACATTTGCAGTGTGTTCCATCTGAACTATTGTTTTTGTTGTTGTTGAAACAGCTAAACCAAAATAATTACTTAGGGCAGGGCAGCAGGATGGAAGAGACTGTGCAGGGTACAGGGGTGGTGGGAGTGCTTTTGATGAGATGCACGGAATTTGTAGCATTCCCGCTTTTAGGAGTTGCAACCTGTTTTTGCTGGAAGTTTAATGAAAAAAGAATATTGGGATTTCTTGTTTTACCTTTGCCTTTCTCTCTACTGATTCTTGAGATGAAAAGTTACGTTGCACCAAACTGATATCATCTGCTCCACTGTAAGTAAAATTATCTAACGCAGTGGTTCTTAACCTTTTCTCTACCAGGGACCCCAAGCAAATATAACTTTTTGCTGGGAACCCCTCCCAACTTAACTCAATATTTAAATATTTAAATTTAGATTTAAATACTCAAATATTTATTTAAATTTCCAAATATGTATTTATTTATTGAAGGCTTTTGGGGACTGAGATTCAAATCCTTGCTCAGACATTGGGTGACGCTGGGCAAGTCACATTCACTCAGCCTCAGGGGAAGCCTAAGGCAAACCCCCTCTGAACAAATCTTGCCAAAAAACCCTGTGATAGGTTCTCTTTAGGATAACTATAAGTCAGAAGTGACTTGAGGGCATACAACAACAAAGTGCTGCTAACAGAGGTAGGTTCTTTCCAGCCATCATGTCTTTCCCCTTTGAAAACTGACTTATGGCAACTCTAGGGCAAACCTATCAAGAGGGTTTTCTTGGTAAGATTTGTTGCCTTTGTCTTTCTCTGAGTCTGAGAGACTGTGACTTGTTTGCGGTAACCCAGTACATTTTCATGGCTGAGTGGGGATTTAAACCCTGGTCTCCAGAGTCATAATCTGGGTATGCACACATGCATGCCACTGTATCCCTTTCATCAGCGACATGGTAGTCAGTGTATGTGTGTGTGCTCCCAAACTGCTCCCTCATTTCCAAATGCAGGAGCAGTTTCAGCACCTGTACCCCACACACATTGCTATGTCTCTGTTGCTGCTGGTGGTGGTGTCCAGCAGCAAGGCTTCACAGATCCCTGTAAGGGCTCCAGATCCCCAGGGGTCCCCAGACCCCAGGTTAAGAACCACTGATTTAAAGGAATATTTACAAAACACATTATAGTTATTGTTCGTTAAATTTTCTGGGAAATAAAATTAAAAATTTAATTTGGAAAACACTTAATTTCAACCTTCCGTACCCAAGGATGTGCATTAAACTTCCTCTTCTATCTAAAGCCAAAACCAAATGACATATTCCTTTATTCCCTTACTGAGAAGTAGATTGCTTGTCTATCCATAAAGAGTCCTCTTCAACTAAGACTGTAGTCCTAAAATAATTTACCTAGAGAGTAAGCCACAGCAAATACAGTAGCACTGATTGCAAAGGAAATATGCATACAACTGTAGTGTAAATACATCTTACAGCACAATATCTTCTGTGTATTATTTAGCCCTCTCAATTCTGAAAGGATCATAACTGTTGTAATCCAAGCGATAAACTTCTAAGACCACTTAAAAGATTTTTGGCTTATTGTGTGAAATGGCTGATTCCAAGGGAATTACTGATGTCTTTTTTCATTATTTTACAGCTCTTGTTCACAACCTGTACTACACAATTAAAAACAGTCTGGCCAATATTAATGATAAATATCTCTTGCAAAAAAATTTAGATCTGGAAAAAATACTACAGAGGAAGAAGCTTGTTAGGGGGAGGGGGTTTCTACAGTGAATTGCTGCCTTGTTTCTCACACAGTACTTAAATATTCTGTTCTCAAACAAACATAGTGGTCTGAAAGCTGTCTGTTCAACAGATAGAGAACAGTTATGTTACAAACTTGAAAAGACAATCATTGATCCACAATTATTGTTTTCCATTAGAGTAATCTATTTTTAGAGCTAATGTAGGAACGAGCCAAAAGAAAGGCCTTAACAAATTATTTTAATAAACAAGCAAAGAGAAAAACCACCTGTTCCCTTTTTAATGTAATTTTAATTTATTTGCCTAGAATTCTGTGTGCTGCTTTTCCAAATAAATTCTGTTCCAAGCAATTTACAAAACTAATAATTTAATTACATAAGAATAAAAGATCAATACTGGATGTTACAGTCAACAAGAAACAACAAATGTGTTTGAAGTGGTTCATGTAATTGATAAGAAATATCTGAAAAAAGGTATGTTTCATAGAAATAGCTGAAAAGCCTTTCAAACTGGCCTTTCAAGAACAGGTGTTCTACAGTTTGGGAGCCACTACCAAGAATGATTTGCTACAGCCCAATTTATATATACAGATTTCAATGAAGTAATTAAACTACAAAATAATAATCAATTTAGTAAAACAAGAGTCACAATTTTTGGATTTTAAAGAAATTAATACATGATTTATTTAACTTACTATTCTCTCCTATCTAAATCTAACTTTAAATAGTGGACTAAACGATATTTTAATCTTTGTAATGAAGCCATTCTAATAACAGCCAAGGTCAGGTATCAACAGCACTGGAACAGTTAAAATCATTGCTAAAAACAGATAATAAAATCACTAAAACAAATGACCAATAACCATATTAAATATACCAGTTAGTTCTTTGCAAATTGAATAGCACTGATTCATCAGAACATCCTCTCGAAAATGCCAAAGGTTTCCTCACATAAAGGAGGGTGCTTACATTACAGAATCTGTAACATTTTAATGGATGGACTGGAGCAAACAAGACACGCAGAGATTATCCCATCTTGGTAAGGCGAGCATGAGAAGCAGCCTAGTCCTAGCTTATCCAGAGTAGAAATTTAATATGGGCTAGAGGAGGAAGGAGTACGTTTCCTCAAGGATGTGCTTGAACCCTAATAAAACTTTATCTCACTTAAGCGGAGAGTATACTATTGGGATGATTAGGGACTCCTTTGTCCTCTTAAGACTACTCCTCTACTAAGGACGTAAGAGAAAGTACAATTGTTCTATTGCAAAATTTAATTAAGATGTCTTCAGTATAGTTTCATCTTTTCTTTTTCCGATTATAATTAATTATACATGAAAGGATGAACTACTGAAAAGGTTAAATAGGTCTTTTTTCCCTAAGCTTCTATATTCTGAGAACCCTGAAGGCTTTTACAGTAATTCCAAAACAGGAAGTCAGAGAAAGGAACATTCAGCTATTCTAATCTCATGCAGATCTTTTGGAAAGTATTTTCCTAAACACTTACTGAAAGAACTTTTTCTTGTTCTGCACGCTACCACACAGAGACTAAAGCAGAGCTGGAAAAGGAAAATAAGTTTACTATATAATTCCATCTTGTTGAGTAAAGGTCCCCTTTAACACTCATGATCAGAATTTGGAAGATGGTAAATAAAGGAAAATAAAGTTTTTGATGCAGCAGGAATAAGACATCACTCTGGAGGTTGGAATCTTGCTTTTAAAAATGTCTAGCACAGAGCTTCAGGTACAAAAAAAGTCTGCTGCTGAGGCTAAGGTTATTTGTAAAGAAGCACCCACTTTTATTACATTCTAAACAACAAGTGGAACATAAATATTTAAATAAATTTCCTGAAGTAGAAATCAACACCACAAGATTAAAAGATTTGTTAAAAAGTTTAATTGCTATCAAATTCTTCAATATTTAGCTTACAATCCTGCACATTCTTATCTGGGGATAAGCCCCAGTGGGCCTTAGTTCTAAGCAGAAACATATATAGGACTGAACTGCTAGAAGTTATTGTTCAACAGACCAGTAATGGTTTGTAGGCTGTTTCTCTAAGGAAAAAGAAAGAAAAGAAACACTGTCTTTTACTACAGGTCCCAATGGCCCACAGCAGAAACACCACCAACTCAGACAACAATATTGTAAACCTTTCCAGACAAACACTACACCACACAGAGGTGTCTGTCCTCTCACACGGCCTATCCTTCTTCTCCTCAGACCCTACACACATGAAGCTGACTTGTGGTAAGCAGATTTATTGCTTTCACACATTAACTGATCACTGTAAAGATCTCAAAGACCTGTATCACCCTAGGCAGCCCTTTCAAAATTTAAAGCAAGGGTTATAATTTGCCTCTTTCTGGATCCTATTACATTCTGTCCCATCCCCACAACTGTATAAATATGCTTTATGCCTTAAGTCTTACTAGCACTCAGTACTGCATCCAAAAAAATAAGTCTATTTCCACAAAAGCTCATGTAAAAATAAAACCCAGCTAGTCTTAAAGGAGCTGCAACTTTTCTTTTTAATTTTTCCTCCCATTCCTTCCTTCCGTTTGTGGATTGTTTCCTATCTTCTACAGCAACTGGCTTACCACTTTCTTGCTAGATACTCAGTTTTCGTAAAACAGTAAACAAAGAAAGCTATGACTTCTTTTTAATTAACATTATCTATAATGCCACCCCTGAAATTCAATCTTTACAGTCAGCTAGTGGTACTATAAACATCTTCCATAAACTTCAATAACAATAAATACTGTTTCTAAGCATGCTATGTATTTAAAAATCAGGTTTGTAAATAAATTAGTCTGAGCATAGAAAAGGCAATGACCATAATCCAAAGTATTACTCTCTCCGCAGAACCAGAAAGGGTAGAGACTCCCGTTTCCCACACACACCATCAAAATATACTTTGAAGGGCTGGAAAACCCAATGGAGAAGATTTCCAAGTGATGTACAAGTCTGCAAGCAGTGAAGCAGGGAGGATAATGTCTCATTGTGCTTAGCATATTTAGTCTACGAAACATTGTATTTTACCCAATATATTGTTATAGATATTATTATGCCTACAAAATTTGTACTTTTGAATTTTAAGGTGGAAACATACAACAATGAGAAAACTGAATCTTATTTAACCTAAAAGTTATTCAACAACACAGTTGAAAAAACAAAAGACAAAGTGTCAGTTTGTAGTTCTAGATCTAATTAACACCCTCTTTAGAAACCTTACTCTCTGAGCATAAGCTACTATGGATTTCTCTAACTTATTATTCTACCTCACTGAAGCCTATAAAACACATTATTATGATGATTGTGCTGCTGTTGTTGTTCAGACTCTCTCTCTCAAAAGTGCACAATTTTGGACACCACAGAGAGATCTTTATTCTAATTCCTTGTCATTTAATTTTTTTAAAATTTTTATTCACATTTCTACAAATACAAGAAAAAAAATACAAATTATATAAAGTATAATTACATAATCAATTGTAGCTTATCAAGTAGTATCATTCTTCCATCGCTTCTTTATCAGAGCATATAATTATTCATTTGTCACATAAATAAGTGACTCTATTAAAGAAAAAGGGTAGAATTATATAAGTTTTCCCCAGATTAATCCTATCCTTAACCCTAAATATTTTTCTTGCTTATTTATATAATTTATGAATACTCAAGTATTATCATATCTTGTTAAATTTTATTCATATTAGTATCTTCTTCTATTTATCTCTTTCCATTCAATCTCATATTTGTTACCTATTTTGACACCATATTCCTCCTCATATTCAACAAAAATATTTGTCTATTTTATGTTCTCTGAGTTTGAAAAAATTGATTTATAGGATCCCACTCTTTCTCTATTTTTAAATCTGGCAAACCTTTGAGTCTTTGAGTTAGAATATCTGCTGCTTTTATCTCTAGAAGACTTTGAAGCCAGTGTTCTATCCTGGGTGTTTCTTCTTTCTTCCAAAGTTTGGTATGCTCTATTCTTGCCACCGTTATCAAGTATAACAATATCCTTGAATAATTTTTCCTTGTGGCTTGGTCTATTGTGTGGAGCATGTTTAATAAACAGATTTCTGGTTTTTTGTCAAATTCAATTTGTAAAATTTCTTTTACATTTTTATGTATGTCGTTCGAGTATTTTTTGGCTTTGCTACATTGTCCACCATAGATGGTAAGTTATTCCAATTTTAACTTTACACTTCCAACATTTTCCTGTTCCTGCGTTATATATTTTTAGCAATCTACTTGGAGTCATATACCATCTATGGAAGATTTTAAAGTAGTTCTCTTTTAAATTTTGAGCTGCCGTAAATTTTTGAGTCAGTTTCCAGCTTTGTTCCCAATGCTCCAGTTGTATTGGATAACCAAAATTCTGGGCCCATTTAATCAGTACGTCTTTAATAGTCTCGTCTTCTCTCTTCTGTAACAAAAGAACCTTGTAAAGTTTGGCCATTATGTGTGATGGATTATCTCTCATAATTTTTATGATTTCATGTTGTTCTTTCATATCAAATCTGTAGAGTTTCAAGTCCATCTGGAATCTTTCCATTAGTTGTCTATAGGGAAACCAATTTAAGGTTATCCCTTCTTCTTCTAGCTTTCCTCTGTCTTTAATTTATAATTTAATTTAATTTAATATAATTAATCCAATCTCTCAAGAGAAAATACAAAGAATGCACAAATATTTAGAAAATAGTGATATAGGTAAAGTAACAGAAGAACAAAGAGGCATATTAAATCGTCCAGTAGCTATGGTGGAAATTACGGATGCAATCAGAAGATTAAAACTGAACAAAGCTCCAGGCCGTGATGGATTTACGGCAAAATATTACAAGACCTTTGAGCACGAACTCTCCATCCTCTTGCAAAGAACAATAAATGAAGCTTTAATCACAAGAATACCAGAATCATGGAATAATGCGAATATAACATTGATCCCGAAAGAAGGTAAAGACCATACAGATGTGAAAAATTTCCGCCCGATATCTCTATTAAAAATCGATTACAAAATCTTTACAGCTATATTAGCTGAGAGACTAAATAAAATCCTTCCAGAAATAATTCATGGAGATCAAAATGGGTTCCTACCAAAAGGAACATTAAGAGACAATATAAGAACATTTCTAAATACAATAGAACATTATGTGAAACATAATGAAAAGAAGTTAGCCATGATATTTGTAGATGCCGAGAAAGCCTTCAATACACTGAGGTGGCCATTCCTAAAAGCGGTACTACAGAAGATCGATGTAGGCTCTAAATTTGTGACTTGGATTGAGACAATTTATGATCAACAACAAACTCAACTGATCATCAACGGTGAAAAAACGAGCCCTATAACAGTAAAGAAAAGAACTAGACAGGGATGTCTATTATCTCCCTTATTATTTATAACAATGGAAATATTAAACAATGCAATACCAAAAGATAACACAGTAAAAGGAATACAATTGCAAAAGTACCAGTTTAAATTGAAAGCATTCACTGATGACCTGGTATACTGTTTTTAGACAACCCAGTAACCAGCATGAAACATCTCATTACAAAGATGAATGAATTTGGTGACCTTTCGGGATTTAAAGCAAACAAAGAAAAAACAGCAATATTGACAAAAAATATAAGTAAACAAGAAGAAGAGACTTTAACTGAGATATCTAGCTTTAATGTAGTCAAGAAGATTAAATATTTGGGAATTTGGATCTCCAAACGAAACAATGAACTATACGAGAACAATTACGAAAAAAAATGGAGAGAAATAAAGAAGGAATTAGAAAGTTGGGCAAAACAACAACTTTCTTTGATGGGAAGATTAGCAGCAATAAAAATGAATATATTACCTAAATTAGTTTTCTTATTTCAAAACTTACCTATAATAAACAATAAAAAAAATTCTTACAATGGCAAAAAGATTTAACTAAATTTATCTGGGAGGGACAAAAACCCTGAATTAGTTGGAAAACTTTAACTGACCTAACAATTAGAGGAGGAGCTGGAGCACCTGATATATATACATACTACGAAGCTGCTTCAATGACATCGATAGCAGACTGGATTAATCAAAAAAATGAAAGACTACTGACATTAGAAGGTGCAGACCTGAGAATGGGTTGGCACGAGTATATTTGTTATGATAAAGCTAAAGCTGACAAGGATTTCACACGTCATTACATCAGAAAATCACTTTTAAAAATAAGGAATAATTACAGACATTTATTTATCAATGCGATTCCAATGTGGGTCTCCCCCTAGGAAGCTTTTTTTGGTAAATGGAAAAGTACATCTAAATGGCTTCGATATGAAGACATAATAAACACACATTCTCTTGTCATTTAAAATTTTTAAAGTGCTACTTTCCAGCATCCAAACATGGATGAAACTAGAGTCTCCTCTATGTAGCAGTTAAAGGCCAAGGAGAGATCGTGGTTCTATGTAGAGTTCCTTCTCTCAATGAGTCTGGAAACATGTGGGATGAATTCCATTGCTACTCCTAAACACTGGAGAACACTGAGCTCAGGAACTCTATTGTAACCAGAAGCAGTGAGTTGATTTCAGAATTGTTCCAATCCAGTAGTAGGAGCAAATAATCAACTCCTCTGTCTGAGAAGGCAGGCCAGCGGGCTTCAATTTCCTGAGACACAGGGGAAAACAGATTCTGCATAGGCTTCTACCTAGCAGAAAAAAGATGGACTATCTGATGTCCAGCAGAATGCAGTCTGCATACATCATTAATCTACTAACAGTGTAGCAATTAAATAATAGCATCTGCCAGAATTCCACAAGCTCTCAAGGAGAAGAAAACACATTATTTTACTAATAAACAGATCAAAATATTTATAATGGATGAAAGAGATGTACACAAGTTCACATAAGAAGAACAGCAAAAATAAGTAAAAGCATTCAAGTGTTAAATTTGCCCATTATTTATAAGATTCTTCTTCCCTCTAGGAAAGGATAGAGTAGCTTCTGAATTATCTGTCTCTGAAGTAGATTGAGCCCTCAAGCCCTGCATTCTCTACCACCTTCTGGCTAACCAGCCACCCTCAGTTCTGTTCTAATTCTCCGTCCATCTTATATAATTTGTACCAGATAGAAAGAATCTACAGATCAAAGTTTAAGTATTCGTTTATTCCTTCCTAACCCACCAGGGGCTGTGAGGCAATGCACAACAACAACAACAACAACACAACATTTTTTTTAAAGCACACAGTTAAAACAGTCCCCCAAACTTACCCTGACTTTAAGAACCAACGGCCATAAAGAATAGTACAGTATTGGCTGCTGGAAAATCTCAAAAAAGAGATGGAATCAGCCTGATCTCCACAACAGAGGTATTGCTACAAGGAAAGTTCTGACTCACACACTTGCCACTATAGCCCCTTGAGGTGGTAGGAAATACAACAGGACTTTCACTGAGGATCTCAAATTCCAGTACCCTGATGTGCATCTTCACAATTCACTAGGAGGTAATTTACTTGGTGCCTCTGCTATGAGGCTAAAATACATAAAGTTATGAAATGAAAACTGTGATATAAAATCATGATCACTATCATTAACAAATGTGGTCTCTTTAGTTTAAAAACTGTCGGTAAGATTTTGCTGTACAGTCAACCCTCCACATTTGTGGTTTTCACTTTTGCAGACTTGATTATTCACAGATTATTTGCTGCCTCCCTACGCCACTTTTAATAGGGACTGCAAGCCTTGTGAGACTGAGAAACTGCGAACAAGGCTTGTAAGTCCTTATTAAAAATGGTGTGGGGCAGCAGTAGAGGTGGCAGTAAGCCCCACCAGCCCCCCACTTCTGCCTTGGGAAGGAACCCTGATGCCTCAAAGGAATCCATGGTGGATTGAATATGGTGATCATACTTTTTTTGTATTAAATATGGTTTGGGAGGGCCTAGAGTTATTCATGGTTTTTCCACTTTCACGGGGGTACTGTGCCCCTAACCCTAGCAAATGTGGGGGATGATTGTACTAAATTCCATTAGCAACTCTATGCACTTTGCTCTGGCCAGCAGCAAACCACCCAGATATTTGGGGTTCTAGTCCCCTGAAATCAGTACAAAGAAAATGATTCCACTTAAGTATTTAAAAGTGGGTTAATTACAGTTACCTCTGAAGTCTCAAAATACATATGGGGCCATATCCAAAAAATTAGGTCTGTCACAGATCACCCTGTGTAATCAGTGTGATTGTAGGTGAGCCCTGTATCAGCCTGGAAAGATCCCAACTTTGGCCAAAGGGACTACCCCTCCCAAGAAGAGCGCAGTCAAAAACACTTCTTACATGAGCGTAGAGAAAAACCCTTTATAGTCGAAACAACAGGCTTTTTACAGGTTAAGGTGATAATGATCTCATAAATCATACCATGCATGTGCAAGAATAATTACTTTCTCAGGACCAAAGTTCTGATACATGGTTGCTAATAAAATAGCTTCTGGTTAACTATCAACAATGAACCCTGAATCGTATATGTATTTGCTCAGCAGTGAAATATACGATATACAGTTACAGAGAATAACAGAGCACTGGGACCTCATGCTTTGAACCCAGGCATTGACTTTGCCAATTAATGTCAGCATAATTTTAAGTAGGACAAGGGGTTGACAACAGGAACATCCTTTAAAGATGACTAGAATTCAAAATACAGGAACTTTATTTAGGTAAATGTAGACAGACAGAAAGAGAGTTCCTTTAGCTTGGACATTTAAGCAGACAATACCCTCTGTAAATTGAATTGTGCTGAATCTCTAGCAGCCCTGCAGAGTAGACTGGGGAAAAGCTGGGGAAACACTATCTATATTGTCTAAACTCTTTTACTGCTTACAGCTTCAACAACGACACAGAAAATTTAAATAGTAAATTCAAGACATGACTCAAGTGTGATACTACCAGCACCCACACATCTTATTTTGACGGCAGCTAGAGATGAAAATATAGAATATTTCTTCTATCTTCTACTGATATAAGTGAAGACAGCTCTTCAAACACAAATTTTTAAAATCAATGTGTTTTCTGCTTTATATTGACACTTTTCAAAGAACTCTGCAGATGTCCGTCATGTGTCAAAACATGTAATTTGTGCAAAATCCTTAACAGAAAAAGATTTTGTGATATATAATTAGATAAAAAGCCTACTGCTCTTCTATCAGAATCATTCATTTTTCTAGGAGAAAGAAAAGCCTGTCTACTCCGAAACCCACATTAAAGCAAAATAAACTCCAGAGGCTTACTTAATAAATAAAGTAAACTTTACATGTAGCTCCTTCGATTTTCAATCAGTAAAATGTCTATTTACTTTTCACATTTTAGTAAAGATCATTTAACACATGACTGAAGAATCTCAAAACACAAAACCAAAGGCATAAATATGCTGTCTCCTCTTTTTCTGAAGCCTTCAGGATGCCCAAAAACTAGCTCTGAGGATCTGCAGGTCTACCGACCACATGGGAGGTCACCCCTTCCTCTTCTGCTGAATTCTTTGGTTTCACAGTGAAAGACTACTGTTGAATCCTGTTCATTATATTCAAACAAAAATAATAAGTATCTGACTTTCACCTAGTAAGAAGTGCCAAACAAAACACACTGTTGTTACCATCCTGTACACCCCCCATCCTGCAGAATGGCAAAAGTGGCGGGAAATATCATTTTGTAAAACTGGATACATATGATTATAAATGTAAAAGCATGTAGAAGCAGAACACTGGCTGTAAGCATACGCTATGTCTGGGTGACCTCAGCATGGCCAATTCAAGAGGTTTGGACAGAAACCCTTGTAATGGGTTTGGGATAATCCTCTCAATGACCTAACCTCCAAATACAATAGTAAACAAAACAGCCCAACTATGGTAGACAAGCACCCCTGCTGTGTGCAATTTCCCACAGAGACCTTCCCCATCCATTTTACCCAACCAGAACATTAAGAGACTGTCAGGACTCTCATCAATGTTTTGTCATCTAAAGTTAAGACAATCAGCCCACTCCAGATCCCGTTGGTTTGCTCTGCAAGAAAGCAATTAGCACACACCCCTTAAGGGTGGGAAACAAAGTGTAAAAAACCCAGCTCCAATAGAACACAACACAAATATAGCTTACACAATAAAAACTATTTACAAGCTGGTTATAAAATAAAACCTATTATAATAAACTACAGCAGCCCTCTACATTTGTGGGTTTCACTTTTGTGGATTTGATTATTCACAGATTATTTATTGTCACCCCTGCTGCTTCCCTCTGTCATTTTTAATTTTAAGGCTTGTAAGTCCCTATTAAAAATGGTGTGAGGCAGCAGTGGAGGTTTCAGTAAGCCCCACCAGCCACCCACTTCTGCCTTGTGAAGGAATCCTGATGCCTCAAAGGAATGCACGGTGGATTTAATATAGTGATCATACTTTTTATGTGTTAAATATGGTTTGGGAGGGCCTAGAATTATTCACATTTTTTTTCACTTTCACAGGGGTCCTGTGCCGTTAACCCTAGCAAATGTGGAAGGATGACTGTATTTTTATTGCAGAATGCCTGACAAAATTGGTATTTTAAAAAATTATTTCTAGAAACTCAATGCAGTTGGGTATTGATAGTAGTCCAGCTAGAACTTTCTGAGGTAAAAAGCCAAACTAAGCCTGATACTGAACATTTCATTTACAGTTAAGGCGCCAACTGAAACCTCCTTTCTGGAGCTAATAGAAGCATTGGAGGGATTTTTATTAGGACTAAGCCGAAAATGAGTATACCTCAACGTATGGTGCAGCACTGACAAAAAAAATCCCCCCTGCGACAATCTATTCTGTTTTTTTTAAAATTTATTGAATTGGGAAAAAAAAGAGTACAACAACACTAAAACAAAAAGAAAAAATATACTAAAATAAACTATATAAAAATACACTTGGACATCAAACTAAACTACAAAATGCCAATAAAACTACAACTAACTAAAATTGGTTTCTGCCCTTGTTGCAAAACAGTGAATTGTAATCAAACAATAACAATTAAGTATTAAGTTCTTAAATTTAGGTTAAGGTTAGTACTTGTTGCCTATTATTTATTCTCATAGTAAATATAAACCTACAAGATTAATACAATACAATATGTAAAATACAATCAACTTCCAACTCATTTTATATTTTCTGTTAGCACAGAATAATTTATCAGATACAAAAGAAAAAATTAACAGTTTTAATTAATAATATTCTAACTTAATTAATGACAATCAATTTTAACCACTCAGTAATTATATCACCTATAAGGTAACACTGAATAACAAACTACCTATAAACTGAACTCTTTAGATACTAACTTAACAACAAATCTTTCAATTAAAATAAGAAATTGTTAAAATAATAATTCTCTATGTTAGTAAGTAACTTTTAAAGGCAACAAAGTAAAGCTATTAACTTTAGTTACTCTTCTTGCAATACTAAAAATAGCAAGTTCAGAATTAAAATGTTAATTCCTCATCAGTCCTCATCAGAAATTTTAATTTCTCATCAATACTCTCAGTCTTTTCACAACTTTTCTCCTCAAGATCATAAAAGCCTCTTTCTCCACCAGATGTCTTCATCAGATGCTTTCTTCTTCTGTTTCTTCTAATTTTTTTTCCTCCAAGAATTGGATAATATTTAAAAAGTCCTAAAAGGCCTCTTATCAGCTCAACCACGCTTAATCTGTGTCTTTCATCCTTTCATATAAAAATTAATTCTTCATGTCGATCCCAGCTGAAAAGAACATTTTTTCTGGGAAGTCTGTTCATCTTTTTTGAAAAATATTTTTATTAAAAGAGGAATAAAAAAAGAAAACAATATTTAGATTTACACTGTTACATTTGAGTATATATAATACTAAGTTGTGTCAACACTGAATGCATATGTCATGTTATACTATTAGAGACTATCATCCAATATAGGGTGATGGCTTCTCCATCTGATATCACATCTACTATATAAAAGTCAAAGGATGTCTCTCAGTTTGTCTGTCTGCGTCAGGCAGGCAAAGACCTCCTACAATTGGCTGTGTGAGGTGAGAAGGCCTCATATGATTGGCTGGCTGTGAAGATTCTATGGAATCCTAGAGTTGGCCAGTTCAGGGATGGCTCTTTAGAATTCTCAGCCAGATTGTTCTGAATAGGCTGGTTGCTATGGAGACATAGCAGCAAGACCCCTCATGAACCCAACCTTTATATGTTAACAACTCTGAATACAGCCTGGATTGGGGAATACGGGCAAAAGTTACAGACACTAGACAACACAGTTTGGGGAATTAGAGACAAAGGATCTCAAATTCTGTATTTCAACCACATCTAACTCATAAGGTAAGGTAAGGTAATTCCTAAAGTATTTCTAACAAGTGTTACCTATGAGGTATTGGAATAGGCTCGGTGCTATGGAGAAAAGGCCTAGAATCAAGGAAGAGGACAGTGTATTCCCTCAGGAATGCAACCTCTCTATGTTAACAACTCTGAATAGAGACTGCACTGGGAAATATGGGGAAAAGTTACAAGTACTGGAATAGGCCGGTTGCTATGGAGATGAGGCGTAGAATCAAGGAGGAGGACAGTTATTCCCTCAGAAACCCTACCTCTGTATATTAACAACTCTGAATACAGATTGCATTGGGGAATATGGGGAAAAGTTACAGGTACTGGAGAAGACAGTTTGGTGATTCCATGTATTCTGAAATTGCTTAGTAGTCTTATTCAATAACAAGTTTGTTAGCTTATCCATTTCCACAATGTCATAGAGTTTCAGCAACCTGTACTGTTGGTACAGTACAGGTTGGTACGGTACTGTTCGTACAGTAGAATTTTTCCAATTTTGGGCAAGTATTAACCCTGCTGTGGTTATTGTGTACAATATAGCCTTTTGCGGGGTTTTGTTTTAACTGATGAAGTTGCTGCAAACTATCTATCATGTTAAGGAAATAGATTTTTGGGCACAAAGGAAACTGAATTTGCAGTGTCTGTTATCTTAACATGGACTTGTTTCCAAAAACTTTTGATTATAGGACACCTTCACCAGGCATGAAAGAATGTTCCAATCTTCTCACATTTCCAACAGGTAGGATCCTTGTTGTTAGTCATTTTAGCTATCTGCAGAGTATAAAATACTGTGTAGTATTTTACAATAATTTTCTCTTAAATTACTCAATCTAAATCAATGTAGTGTTTCATCAACTTTCTCAATTCTCTATTTGTATTGGACTTCCCATATCTTGTGCCCACTTAATCCTATTTTCCTTAACTACTTCTTGTTCTTGTTCTAATTTCAACAATAATTTGTGAAGTTTCCCCATTTTATGTTCTATATTCTCCAGCAAGATTCTATCAAACTCCGTATCTTGTACTTCTACATTTTCCATTTATTTTTTTTTTATCAATTTATGTTTCTCAATCAGTTGCCTATGCAATAACCAGTGTGAAGTGAACCCTTGTTCTATTAATTCTTCCCTGGACTTTGGATAGGCCCCATCTCCCTTTACGTTTAATAAGTCTCAATAAGTTATTCATCTGTTTCATCCATCTTCCAGAAGGAAGTCTGTTCATCAGTGAGTTCCTCAATAAAGTAATATTCTCCTTTCTTCCAAAGGAAACTTCTTGTGAGATCACAAACCAGTTGCCATACATTTCCCAGGGCAATGTCTGTTCAGATTCCAAGTTTTGGCCATTCAACTTTACAGTCAGAAGTTGAGTTGTAACATCTCTTAAGCTTTTCATCTTTCTAACATCAACTGTACTGACTCTCTCCATCTCTTGCTGAGTGCTTATCGCATCTTGTATCAACATAATTTCCAAGTCTCCGATCAACTCTTACGAAGGTTGTGTTGCATCCTCTTTTTCCTCTAGCTGCTAATATGTTATTTCAGCCACCTGCTATATTTTAATATCCTCATCTGTATCTGGCCCATATTGAAACTGTCATGACAATTGTTCTGTAAGTACATAAAACAATTTCTCAGTAGATGCTTTTGCTTTAGCTCACTTAAATTCAGCCAAAAAGTTAAAAAAATATGCAAGTACATCCTCGGACCATTTTTAATTTGAATGTCACAATCCACAGTTAGCCATGATGAAGTCCATCTAATATTTTTAGAGAAAAAGGCTGTGTTCCCAAAACATTAGACAGCAGTACAACTCACATATGCTTTCCCAAAGATGTTAAAATTAGCACAGCACTACACAGCAAATAAGCTGGTAAATACCTTTACAAATCCCATCTTCATAATATCAAGCATGACTGTCTTATTAGTAAAAACAAAACCTTGTTTAATTATTAATATAAACCAGATATAGATATGATCAAGATCAGAGGCAAAAGAGTCAGACATCGGAAGAAAGACAATCAGCTTTTTAAAAATTCAAAAAGAGGTTCACAATCCTAATCCAAATCCGAACATGTCAAAAATAATAATAAAAAAAAAAGAGAAAAAATAAGAGGGATTGCATGGAACTCAATTCACAATGGCAATCAAAAAAGGAGGTACTGTCACTTTAAATGTGACATAAGACAGCTCTGAGACTATAGGAAAATCCCAAATCAAAGGGCTTCTTGTCTTCTATAAACAAAAGTGAATAAGATCAAATTATATACATTACAAGAGGTCTGGATGTTGGGAACGCAGAGTTCATATGAGGGGTGATGCCCTCATCCTCCTGATTCCACAGTAGTGTGCGATTCTCCTGATGCCTCAGGACCCACTGTGGCCACTCCATTCACGAGCAGACACTTAGCAGGTCCCAATCCTGGCTCAAACAGAGTCTTCAGGGTCCATATGTATCGTGGAGTCCACTAACTTGACAGGGAGAGCACCCCTGTAATGCACAACGCTTCTGGGGTCTGCAATCTAGCGGACTCTGCCAGATCGTGTCCATCATTGATATAACCAGATACCAGAACCCAGGATCTATTTTATTAAATAAACAAATTCTTCATATGGGCCTTCAGTATCTGTTATGGTTTGATTCCAGAACACCCAATCATTACCACCCCATCATGGATGCTCAAGTTCCAGTATGCGCAATGGTGCTTTTGGAGATTTGGGGGGGGGGGGGCAGTTGAATTTTCAAGTCATGGTTGGTTGAATCCATGGATACAGAATCTGTGGATGTAGAGGGCTGACTATACTTAGCACCATGTCTGATTTTATCCCAAAGAACTGTAGAAAAGGCCTTATTCCAAATGCTCCTTTTCTTATGTCAGAGGAACTGTAGCAGAGCCTTCTCTGGGACAACTCAGTGAACTAGGAAGAGGGTGTCATGTGGCAAGAAGGCACAGGTGGATCCCAAACATAGAGGATTTATCAGTTGCTCAAATTGTGCCTAGAAATATACTGAGGACTACTTCCACAACATAAAATAACAAAGCTAAGAAAATACATGAAGAGCACTGAATTAAACGACACTGCAGATAGTGGCTCCTTATCTTATGACCCTAGATATTGGACTACAAACTGCTACATTTCACAACTTGTGCCAAGCTTGGTTGATATTTCAGGGAGCTGAAGTCCAACAAGAGGGAGCAAACTTTATCTTCCACTTGCAAGTTGTCAAAGAAATTATGGTCTGCTGTGGCATGAAGTGAGAAAGAGTAAGATGTTTTCTTTTTTGATAGCTCTGGACAAGGTAATACCAAGAAAGATGGCTATGGAAAGAATAGACAGAACTTGGGAAGTTACTTTTTAAAAGCAGTTTGTTGTCTAACCACATATCTAGTAGTGCACTAATATTTAACATTTTAAAAAGTAATTAGGTCCATTACTTATCACATTTTAGTTCCTTTTTTAAAAAAATGTAAAGGGGTAAAAATATAGAAGAACGGGAAAAAAATCCCCTCTAAATGACCTTTGGCATTTTTAGCTGCCAAAAAAAATCACAAAAGGAAACAACTGAACACTACATGGGAAAAAGTAATGTCACTGCTGGTAATCGCTTGCCATTGTTGACAAAGAACTATGACATAGCGCTGTTATCGGAGGGCATTACAAACAGCATCACAACTTGTAACATGTTACTCTGAGAACGGACCCAATGAAAGATAAAAGAAGAGAGATTTGAACAGAAGCTATATAGTAGACCAGAAGTTGGCAGTAGCAACGGAGTGATACTTGTTGTGATGGTAAGGAGTGTGTGTATTTATTTCAAAAAGGAAAGCTTTTAGAAATAAATGACACAAATTTATGTCCTTGAATTTGGCTATGGATGATGCATAGATTCTGAAGCTGACAGGGATAAAAAGCCTCGGGGACATAAGTTTGTGCTGAGCTGAGTTCTTTAAAAAAAACTGTTGAAAAAAAGAAGACTGTTTCCAAACTAAATATTCTGAACTCAAGTGTAAACACATCAAGCTGTGATTATTTGGTAGCAAAATATTAAACTGTTTAAGAATCCCTTTTCATAATAATTCCAATTTAATCCAAAAAGTCTTTCACATCACATAGACAGGTTTATAATAAGCCTGAAACCATCTTAAATCACAACAATATACACACAAACAGTCTCAAAAAGATTAACATGAAGTGTTAGAACCTCTACAATTTTACTTACGTTTATAAGTTGTTCTTCGGGGCAAAAAATACAAACACACCATTAAAATTATTACCCTTGGTATCAAATATCTAAAGTTAAGTTTACAATGGCCAAGAGCCAAAAACTTTGTATTAGACAGGTCCCAAAGCTTGCATGTGTTCAGATGGATTTTTGACTTACTTTCTTTCAACAGCAAACGATGGCATCATGCCATGCCATAAACTTCAGCTGAAAGTCCCCTCAGTTTCCAACAGCTTGCCATGTGGCATGGCAGACTGCTTTTTTAGAAACAAACCCCCCCCAAGCCCCTTTGAGTACATGGAAATAATTGCATGTTTCTTTGGGTTCTAGCCAATTTTTTAAAAAAATTTTTGCTAATTTATTACACAATCCAAATTATAGATGTTTATATTACTAAAGGTGCAATCCCATACCCACTCTGACTAAGAGTAATCCCAAATGAACAGTGAGACTACTTTTGAGTAGAGTTGCATAAGATTGTGCTGTATGAGTTTAATACTATGCAAAGTTCAAGGTGCTTAAGTCCTTCCACCTAAAATCCAACGTGATACTAGCAGTAGTACTAGGATGTTCAGCCCCTCCATCTACAGCCTTCTCCATCTCAGAAAATCTCCTCCAAAGAATTCACAGCCCTCTGAAGCAGGCTTCTAATAGTTCTAGAAGTGCAGAGCTGCAGCTATTGGGGAGGCAGGGACAGCACTGCCTCCCAAATAAGAATTCTCCCCCAAACACTTTCTGGCATTGTAGTAACTTAAAACTTCAGTTAAAGATTTGGAAATTGAATCCAGACAACACAGAAAAGTTGCCAGCAAAATTAGAAGGAAAGCAGTAACGCTAAGAGTTCTATGTGTGAACAACCTTCTATGTCCCACTCCATGTAATGAATGAAATGAGGGGACTGAAGGGAAGTTTCATTGGGGGCAGCATTCTTGGGGAGGGAATAATGCTATCATTCTGCCCATGACCAACAGATGCCCTGGAGAAGGGAATGCAACAGGGAGGTAGAGAGTAGCCTTTGAATTAACTGTAGTTGTGTAATCTGCCTCTGGAGTTGCAGTAACAGCACTGAACATAAGGGTGCTTTAGATTTTTGTTTTTAAAGGTTCATGCAGACTGGGCTACAATCCTGAGATCTGGCCCCAAATCATCACTGTACTGATCAGTTGTTTTGTTGCTATTGTTGTTGTTTTGAAGGTCCAGATGATGATCCTCCTGTTCCCTAGAGGGTGTTTTTAAAGGTCCAACTTCACAAAAGGAATTTTTGAAACATCCTCAAGGGACTTCTAAAACATCTGGGGTAAATTTCCATCTGGTTGCTTTGAGCATAGCTTCCACTTCACTTTCTAAAATTGTGGAATCATTCACAAACAGTTCTTCCTTGAAGAAATCTGTTACCTTTTCATCTCTGTATATAACTCTTCAGTGAATTGCTTCTTCTTATTTCTTCTTGATCAAGTAATATGTTTCCCTGTCGACCGAAACATCCCTGCTTTTGGTTTGAATTTCCTTTTGATTTCTTGGATGTTGCAGAAGAGAACTCTTGTTCTATTTGTTGTTGTCTTCTTCTATTTCTCTGCATTTATTATTATAATAGTTTTCTTTATCCCTATGTATAAATCACTGAACAACTACATTCAGGATTCTGACGCTATTTTGCTTATCATTTATTTCACTTCTCAGGTAGCCTTAGGTGTCTGAGGAGTTTCATCTGTCATCCAGCAATCTGCTTCTGTTCTTATTTTTGCACAAAAAAGCAGCTTCTCTATCTTCTGCTTCCAATCATGCAAGACTTCTATATGTCTGAGGTACGAGACCTATCAGCAGCAGCACTTCTATCAGCATAGGCTCTTGCCTCACAGGAGCAGTCAATTCTTTCCATTGATAAAAAATATTAAATGAGATCAAAAATAAAACAAGATTTTAAAATACAGTAGCCCCTCCACATTCACGAGGGTTCAGGGCACAAAGCCCTTGCAAAAGTAGAAAAACTGCAAATAACTCCCCTCTCCCACAATTCCCCTCCCATTGCCCTCTGGAGCTTCACCTCCTTCTATTCCTTTGCCTCTGGCCCTGAGGTTGAGGGGGGGAGACAACCTAAAAGTCTTACCGGTAATTTCCTCTCAAACAGAAAAGAGAGGAGTTTGGAGTTCTAATTACTTCCGGTTGCCATTCTGAGAAAGGAGAAGTAGGAGTAAGGAGAGCACCTGACCAATCAGCAGCCAATACACAGCAGAATGTGCAGTTACATGGCAGAGAGATCATGCCTTCCACAGTGGGAGGGGGCTTTACTCACCCAAAAGGGAAAACCCTCCAGTTTAAACACAACCCTGGCAAGCCTGGGAGGAGGAATGCAAGGGTTGGGAGGAGGAAAATGGTGAGGGGGAACACATGCCTTGTGAATAATCAAATTTGTGAAGGTAAAACTCAGAAATGTGGAGCAAGAACTACAATATTTTTTAAAACCGGGAAAATAAAAATTAAATAAAGAAACCGCTTTTACTTAGTACGCATGATGTTGTGGTTTTTAGAAGCAAGCAAACTGTCATGTCTATGGCAGAGCAGGCAGTAATTCACAAACAGCACAGCTCCTAATTAAGAGGTGAGAGTCAAAGAATGTCCAAACAGAAAGGAAGCCTAGAGCAAACAAATCTGAAGGGGAAAATCCAAACTGTAGTCCAAACAGGCAGAGTTCCAAGACAACCAGATCCAAGAGCACAGCATGGGGCTTCACGACCAAAGAGACCAGTTGCTGACCCTGGGGGGAAAGGCCAGCTGGAGCCCTCTATTATCTATGGCTGCTGTCGCCAAAGGTGTTCCCTCATTAGGTCTCACTTACTACTTAAATGGGCAGAGCAATGCAAGCCCTCCCTTTCACGGCATCTCTGCTGCAAGGCAGGTGTGTCAGCTGTGTCTTCCTCTATTTGTTCCCCTGGCTCAGGCCCTTGTTGTTGTTGTGTATTATCTCCCTCTGGACCAGCTTCTGGGGACACTTCAGCCTCTGGGGAAGCCTCTGCTTCAGAGTCAGAATCCTCCTCCTCACTGCCACAGTCTCCAAGGCAGGGCATGGCACAAACCTCTCTAAGCAGAATACTTAAAAACTGGTTTCTACCACCAACAAGCCCTCTTCCCTGGTGATCACCTGCCTTAACTCGGATAGCAAAGGAAAGATCATAATGAATAAGTCTGTAATCCTATGAAAATTTTTCTGTAATTCATTCCAATGAAGCAGTAGGACTTACTCCTGAATACACATATACAGATTTCCCCCAACTTTTTATTTAATAAAGTTGGTAGCAAATAGAACAAAGTACCTTCCCTCAAAGATCTGTAACACTCCCATCTACAAAAATCATCAAACAAAATTCATATAAAAAAAAGATTATGGAAAGTCAATTGTGAGTGGTTTGCCTATTCAATACAGCTTATTTTCCACAAATCAATGTCTAAAAATACTTCTTCTAGAAAGCCAGCTCTTTGGAGGCGGGTTCATGAGATGAAGTTGACTCCAAGATGTAAAGATGAAGTATGACCACATTGCCACAAAATTATCCACTTTTAATTTTCCTCTGGCTACTCACAGACAATACGTCAGTTTTTCAGAAACAGACATCATCCGGAATCTGTCTAACCACTGTCTAAGTCAGTACTACTCAAAGTGGTGGTCCACAGACCAGTGCCAGTCAGTGAGTCATCATCTGTCAGTCCTTGGGGAATCTCCAGGAAAGAAATAAAGAATAGCATCCAATGAGCATAAATATGGTACTGGTCTCAAGCAGACCGGAAAACAAATAAATCTAGTCCCCCACATCAGCCTACAACACACTAAGCTTAGCAACAGATCCTGTTAAGTATTCCAATTTCTAGCTAGCTCCATTCTCACAGCTCACGGAAATATGGATATAAGTCCTTTGTGCATTAACTTCATAATCCACTAATCAAATGTGAAGAACGTACTATGAGTTAAAGAACTTATTTACACATTTGGCTGAACAAAGCAGCTATTTTTTACCAAATTCTTAATATTTTAGGGCTCAGGTACTGAAGGGCCTGTCTCATCACACGTTTACCCAGCTATTCCTATTTACTCTGCGCAACTTATTAAGACACATGTGTCAATGACAAGTTATCTTTAATATGCATTCTTCCATTGATAACAATATTTATTTGTATTAGAGACAGCCAAATACTATCCCAATTTATTTTCCCATTGATTTTCAGGGACTGTTATACCTAAATCAAATCAGTTTATAAATTTGACCATTTGTTTTAACTGGAAGAATTTGTGATAGTTTTTAAAGATCTCAACACACAAGAACCCCTTGCAGACTTGCAGACAATATTTTAGTGAAGTTGTTAAATACACATATATAGATTCCAGTGCTGATTTAATTTTCACAATGTCATACTGTGAAAAACTACAAAGCTCTGCTACTAAGAAAATTATAATTCTTCTCCAAATAATATTTGTTCCTGGCATAACGTTTGATAATATTTTTATTTGCTCATCAAAATATTTCAAGTAATTAAGAATTCAGCTAACATTTCTTAGGAAGTACATATTAAACAGAGAACTGTCTTATTGTGAGTTAGCAGTATCCCAGATTAAACCTGTATATCTACCAAAGTCAATTCTATTTCTGCTTACCTAAATAACTAACTAGGGATAAGTTATAAAGACTTTCTATATTCCTCTAAATATCTACGGATGTGACCACTACATATCTACTTACATAAGAAATATACACAGAGTTACAGAATTCACCAATATAGAAAGAAAACTGATGAGTACTAGATGTCTTTCTTTACACTAGTAACATCAAAAATAGATACACTTTTGTCTTGTTTTGTTTGCATTTATCTTGCAGCTTTCATGCACATTTCTACTACGGCAAAAAGGCTCTGTTTATAATACTGTTCTTGACTAACATTCAAACTCATTATTGGTATTGAAAGAAATGAAAAAGTTACAGACTAAAATTTTCAGCAACAAAAACTTTCATCCTTTTCTTCTTATAAAGTACATTCACACAAATTAATATAAAATTTCTAGGGCAATGCTGCTCAGAGTTTGTTTTTCATTGGATGAGAAAGCTCTGGAGATTTATTGCAATTTTTAGCATTTGCTTATTGACAAATATGCAAATATAATATAAGTGCTACATCAGTTACAAATGAATGAAATTATTTTCATATATAAAGAGGAACTGGTATTCAAAATTCCTTTTCACTAAGTTCTAAAAACTAAATTATCCTCCAAAAGAAATGAGAACTGGAAATGGTCTTGGAATACATTCTCAAATCCCTTCAAATGACCAATAATTCCAATAATGACTAAGCAAGTATATATATATTTTTTGTATGTGAAACCAGATAGAAAGTTATATTAAATTAACTTAATTGAAAAGTAGAGAAGAAGAAGGGACCACAAATTACGCCTATATTGTATTCAACAACCAAAGTCTCCACTCTCATAGAATTAAGGGTTAACAGCATTGTTTTCCATAAGCCTAACTCCTGCAGGTTTCTTTCTGAAAAGTAAATTTTGCTTCCACTTCTTTAGCAAGCTACAGCAGAGCAGAGCAAGCACTGGTTTTCAAACCACAGGGAAAAAAAAGTCGAGGAAACAAAGTGTTCCCATCCTTCCAATGAAGTTTTCTCAGAACAAAACAAAGGAAGGTGGACTTCTTCCTCCTCCAACTCCTCCTCCTTCTGTTGTCATTGTTGCTGATTATTATTGTTCTTGTTGTTGTTCATGATGAAGTAAAATGAGCAGTGCTCTCTGCCATCCAGTTTCGCATATGAAGACAGAAACAAATTGAATAGCTTTGGACATCCTAAGTGGTGAGGCAACACACATGCTTTTTTATCAATCAGATCTATGGTCCACACAGAAAGAAAAAGAAACAAAGGGGAAAGGGAAGAAAACCTTGCAGATGCTCTTCAGAACCACAAAAAACAGTTTCCAAAAATCTATTCTAGATTTTTCAGGCTAAGTTTTTTGCTATTGTGTGCCTTCAAGTTGTTTATGATTTATGAAAGCCCTAAGGCAAAACTATCATGGGGGTTCCTCGGCAAGATTTGTTTAGAGGGAGTTTACCTTTGTATTCCTCTGATGCTGAGAGTGTGTAACCTGCCCAAGGTCACCCAGCAGGTTTCCCAAGTGGGGAATGAAACCCCAGTCTCCCAGGGTCTTAGTACAACACTCAAATCACTACACCAAACTAGCTAAGGGCCTTTCCACACTACACTGTTATAGTGTTATTATTCTACTTTCCACATTCTATGGAATCCTGGGGTTTGCAGTTTAGGGAGGGGCTTTCGAATTCTCAGCCAGAGAGCTCTTTGGCCTCACTAAACTACAAACCCCAGAATTCCACAGGATGTTGAAAGTGGAATAATAGCACTATAACAGTGGAATACAGAAAGACCCTAAATTAGCTGCACAGTTTTACCTGCCAGAATCAAAGCCTTGATTACCCTGGCATGTTCACAGAAGGCTAGAAAAGGGCATAACAAGACAAACACATTCCTTTTCTATTTTTAAATTTTAAATTGTTTGTGACTATACTAATGAGAATGAGTCCTTACATCAGGTTGGGTTTATTTTAATTGAAGGTTGCATTCATGTGTAGTTAAACTGCAGGGAGCGGTGTCACATTCTTACTGGCAAGCCCACCTTTTTTCTTTGTCTCCCTTTTCCTTTACACTGAGTGGACTCTAGGAAAGGCACAGAATGCTCCTACAGAACCTGAACCAACCACATGCTGAACGCTTTTGATATTAAGTGAAGCGCTGATTTAGATCACATCAATGGTGGTACGCAGGCTAGGATGACATGTGGCCTACTCCTGCTTTATATATTTGTGAAATTACAGGCTTCAATTGATATAGGCTATCATACTTCCACGAATACAATATGTCTGGTCTGCGAGCTGTTTCAGTTTCCAGTTGAATGGCTCCAAGGCAGATGGATTCACAACATTCAAGTAAGCAGGCCAAGCTGAAGATTAGTCAAGGGAGCAACACACTGGGTTGCAACCAGTGCTGCTTTCTCAGAAGGGTACTGATGCAAAAGAAATGTTGTTCTCTCTTTTCTGCACTTCAGCCTTACGCACTCAAGAGATATACAGTGCAAGAGAGAAATTAAGGGAAACAAAAAGAGGCAGTCAGGACTAAGAGAATTCATGCACATAAAAATTGTTTCTGCTTGTTTTTCCTGATTATGCCTTCTCATTACAGGTCTCCTTTCTAGATTTCAGAATGCCTGAGGTTGCAATATAAAGGAAGAGAATTCCCCCTTTATAACAATTTCTCCGTCTCACTGCAATCATCCAATTCATAGCCCAAGGCTTTTCCAGTAGGTCCTTAACTTCAGGCAAAGTATTTGAGCAGAGGCACCAGGCACTGCAGTGAGAGTGGAGTATCCATTTTGTATGAACTGCTGCCATGGACACAAGCATCTGTGCGTCACCAAGCCTTAAAAAAGCATGCCCAACTTTGCATTGAAGTTGGATTTGAGACTCCTTAACCAAGATAATAAGATTTATAGCTCCAGTACTTCACCAGCCACTCAATACCTACTACTCCACTGTAAGCTCCCGACATAGAAGACAGAGGTTGTAACTGATATTACTTAGCAATGCCAAAGTATATGATTCCAGCTAAGGATACTGTATTTTAAAATCCTGCTACTATTCACCTTGAGCACTTAGCAGGTCATCTTTGCCATTTAGGTACTCAGTTTGACACAGACTATCATGAAAACAACATCTGACTTGTCTGCATTGGAGAGATACCTGCACCTGAAACGCTTCAGTCCTGCAAACAAGATCCATGCTGTAGGGGGGCATGAGCTATGCAATTTTTAACTTGGAATAAAAGTAGGGTTTCCTGTCACCTGGATAGCCAGCTTTTATCCACATGCTAGGCATGCCTGTTTGGACCATTACTTAGCCCAGATTCTAAGCTTTCATTAAAACAAATTAAGATTCTAGCCCTTGTAGAAGCTAAGATATGAGGCAAAAGCAGAGATACTTTTTTGTCAAATTATTCTACAAGAAACAAGTCTACTTGATAATTTCAGACATGGGGGAAGTGATAGCAAGCAGGTGAACATGCCAGAGCACGACAAACAAATGAAGGTGCAGTGTGAGGGCACAAAGTGAATCAATGTAGGAGAGACAGGTGAGCAAGTGGTGGTAGTGGTGGCACATGAGAAGGAAATGCTACTCTATGATGGCGTAAGTTAAGGTGCAGGAGGGAGGAGAGATGGGAGAACAAGTGGTATGAGTGTCAATGTGCAAGAACCAAGTGAGAGATGCACCATGAAGGAGCAAGTTAAACAAAGGGAGGGAATAGGACAGCACGCAGTGCAAGTGGTGATGTGCAAGAGGGGAGTGGCACACTGAAATGCTCCAAATTGAGGTGAGGCTGGAAATGAGGTGAGACAGGGGAGTAAGAAGTGCAAGTGGCAATACACAAGAAACAAATGAGAGATGCCCCATGATAGTTTGAGGTGAAGGAAGGAGTAGGAGAGACAGGAGAGTGAGTGGTGTAGGCTGTGGTGCGCAAGACGCAAGCAAGGATCTCATTGATTTTTTTTGTTTGTATTGCACTACAAATGTAAATGACTTCTTCATATGATTTTCCTCTCCTCTTTCATCTCAAAGCAATCCCGTAAGGTAGGCCTTTTGAGAGGTGGTCTACAATCACACAGTTAATTCCATGACCAAGCAGAGTTTTGGATTTGGATTTCCCTATTCCAAGTCCCGTACTTTAAACATTATACTAGTTCTCTCAGATCACTTATAAAACCATAAAATCACAGAGCTGGAAGAGTCCACAAGGGTCATCAAGACTAACCTTCTGCCATGCAGCAATACACAATCGAAATGACTTCTGCTTAAAAAAACTCCAAGGAAGGAGACTCCACCACACTCGGAGGCAGCATATGGCCCTTACCATCAGGAAGCTCTTCCTAATGTTTAGACAGAATCTTCTTTCCTGTAGTTTGAATCCATTGCTCTGTGCCCTACTCTCTGGAACAGCAGAAAAAAAGCTTGTCCATCTTCCATATGACATCCTTTCAAATATTTAAACATGGCTATCACGTCACCTCTTAAATTTCCCTTCCTACGAACTAAACATATCCAGCTCCCTAAGTCCCACAGGGCATGGTTTCCAGACCTTTTACCATTTTGGTCATCCTCCTCTGGACATGTTGCAGCTTGTCAATATTCTTCTTGAACTCTGGTGCCCAGAACTAGACGCAGTACCCCAGGTGAGGTCTGACCAAAGAAGAATAGAGTTGTACTACTACTTCCCTTGACCTAGACACTATACTTCTATTGATGCAGCCTAGAATTGTATTGCGTTTTTTAGCTGCCACATCACGTAGTTGGCTCACATTCAGCTTGTGGTACACTAAAACTTCTAAATCTCTTTCATATGTACTATGGTCAAGGTGTCACTCATCCTATATCTATGCATTTCATTTTTTCTTCTCCTTACACGCAATACACTTCTCCCTCTTGAAATTCATTAGGTTAGTTCTTGCTCATCTCTCTAATCTGTTAAGGTAATTTTGAAGTCTAATCCTGTCTTCTGAGGTGTTAGCTACCCCTCCTAATTTGGTGTTATCTGCAAATTTGATAAGAATGTCCTCTATTCCATCATCCAAGTCATTGATAATGATGCTCAACAGCACTGGGGCTAGGACAGAACTCTGTGGCATCCCACTAATCACTCTCTCCAGGATGAACAGAAGCCATTAGTGAGCACCCTTCAGGTTCAGTCCATCAAGTGATTACAGACCCACCTAACAGCAGTGTTGTCTAGCCCACATTTTACTAGCTTGTTTGCAAGAATATCATGAGGGCCTTGCCAAAGGCCTTATTGCTACATCTTCTCCTTCTCCTTCATCTACCATGCTTGTAACTAGCAAAAATATAGATAAGAATAGTTTGGCCTGACTTGTTTTTGAGAAACCCATGTTGATTTTTAGTGTTTAGAATATTGCTTTTTGATAGCTTACATACTATTCCTTTAATTATCTGCTCTATAATCTTTCCTGGTACTGATGTCAGGCTGACTGGGCAGTAATTTTTTGAGTCTTCTTTTTCCCCCTTTTTGAAGATGGGGACAATACTTTCCCTACTCAGTCTGCTGGGATTGTTCTCCAGGAATTCTCAAAGATTACTGCCAGTGGTTCTGAGATTACTTCTGTCAGTTTTGTTTTGTTTTTTTAATATCCTTGGATGTAGTTCATCTGCCCTTGAAACTTTAATTCATTTAGAGTACCCAAGTATGCCTGTACTGCTTCTTTACCTATACTGTGCTGAATTTCACCTATTGCATTATCTGTTTCATTTTCCCCAGGTTGAGCACTGTTTTCATTTTGGGAAATGACCAAGGCAAAGAAGGTATTGAGTAGTTATGCCTTTTCTCTAGCCCCTGTTCACCATTTTCTCCATGTAATGGTCCTACCATTTTCTTGTTCTTTCTTTTGCTAGTGGTATAATAAATAAAGCCCTTTGTATTGTTTTCAACCTCTCTAGCAAACACGAGCTCACTCTGCACTTTAGCTTTCTCCCTATCCATGCTAGCTATTTATTTAAATTCCACTTTGGATTTTTTTTTCCATTTCTTGTACATCTCCCTTTTAAATCTTAGCTCAGTTGAAAGTTCTTTAAGTTATCCTTCCTGGTTTCCACAGACAAATCCCACTTTTCCTCCTCAATGGAACTGTTTGAAATTGTGCCTTCAGTATCTCACTTCCCATCCACCATGAATTTTCTTCTCTTTTAGTATTCCTGACAATGGGATCACACTCAGTATTTTCCTAAGTTTATTTACATTAGTTTTCTTGAAGTCTAGAATGTGTGCCTGACTACACTTGGTTTTCTCTTTCTACTGTATAACAAACTCCAGGAGAGCATGGTCACTCCCACCTAAGGATTTCACCACTTCCACCCCATTAACCAGGTCATTATTGTTGGTGAGGATAAGATCTAAAATAGGTTATCCTTCTGCTGCTTCTTCTACCTCCTGGACAATGAGATTCTCTGCGGGACAAGTGAGGAATTTGTTGGACCTCATATTCTTGGCAGAGTTTGACTTCCAACAAAAAAATCTCTCTTTACTAGTGCCTCTCTCCTTTCTGAATGATGGATAATCCGTTCCAAGGCAGCATAATCCAAGTCCTCTGCCTGGCTTGGAGATTTGTAGTGGACCCTCAGAATGACATTCTGATTGTTTCTCTTCCCCTTAATTTTTACCCAGATGCTCTCAACTTGGCTTCCAGGATTTAAATTAAGGATCTTTTCACAGCCCTCACACTTCCATGCTTAGATCTTCCAGTTGAAATTGCTTATTTCCGTTCCATTACAAACATAATTTCCATTCTTACAGAGAGAAGAACAGTTACATTATTTCTTCTTTGATTTCTTATACATCTATATCTTATACATCTATATCCTTACCCAATCCAATACTCTTTTCCATTCTTTCTCAAAGTTCTGGATAGATTTATTCTTCAAAGAAAATGCTAACTTTTCCATCTCTATCATATCCAGAACTTCAAGTCCTCCTCTCTCTTTTGCATCTTTCAGTGTTTTAAATCTAATTCTTGTTTTTTTCCCTTGCCAAATACATTTTTATAGGGCCTTTTCCCATTCTTTAAATATCTTCTCTTTCCCTATTATTGGTAGGTTTTGAAAGAGGAACATAAGCTTTGGTAATAAAGACATTTTAAAAGCATTTATCCTAGCCAAGAAGGATAAATTCAGATTTTTCTATTTCCCCATATCACATTTAATTTCTTTCCATGTTCTTAAATAATTGTTTTCAAATAGTTCTTGATTCTTTTTCACCATAGTTATCCCCAGATATTTTGTTTTCTTGGTCAGTTGATATCTGGATCTTCTCTCCAGCTCCACTTGCTCTTTTTTTGTCATATTAAAAGTCATCAATCATTGTCTTTTCTCTATTTGGTTATATACCTTTATTACTACATACCACTCATACAATTTATCTGATCAGATTTCAGGGATGCCTATTATATCACGTTTGCTTTGTTGTATTAAGAATTCAAGTTCATCTTGGTTATTTTCCATGCTTTCTCTTACAGTTGTAACTGTAAAAAGTTGTATGAAGTTTGAAACATGGGTGGGGAAAGAAACAATTAATATGCCTAATTTGCATGACAGAATTAGATGCCCCAATTTGAAGAAGTGGAATATAGCAATCCTAACTATTATTAACTATAATCAAGTTAACTTTGACTTATGGTCACCCTATGGATGACAGCCCCCCAGTCACCCTGTCAGCAACAGCCTTGCAAACTGAGTCTGTCCACCTGTAATGAGGTCTTCTTTTCATACTACCTTCTACCTTGTCAAGCATCACTGTTTTCTCTAATGAGTTATTGGGATTCCATGACAGGTTGATCTAGAAATGGCAGACTAATAGCCTATACCCAGCTTGTCTGCTATGTTAATGCATTTATCAAGACTGCAGCCGTCTTATGCAATGCTGAGCCCCAGGGGACTGTTAAATGCACTTACTTTCAAATAGTTAGGTGTAACTGATATGAATTAGCTATGCATCCAAATATGTTCAATGTCCTCTTGCAGAATGCCAGGGTGCCCAAGTGAATAAATCAACATGGACAGGTTACCATTCTAGTCTACAGAACAGTCAAATACTATATTAGGGCTTTCCAAATGGTGTGCCGCAACACATTAGTGTGTCGCCTGAAGTATGTAGGTGCATCACCTACAATCTTGGAAATGTATGTTATTTATAAATCATTTATTTTTAAAAATATATGAAAAGTTTTCATGAGATACATTGTTATTACAATTTATGTATCTCTTCTAAGGGGTTAATTTAACCTCTGGTTTGCTAGTAAAACTGAATTACTGTGTCACGAAATGATGCATGTCTAAAAAAAGTGTGTCACCAACATGAAAAGTTTGGAAGGTTCTGGACTACATAGTACTCAGTTTTTCTGTGCTAAAATACCATCCAGAATTCGGAAACCAAAACATAAACCTGCTGATTTAGAGACATTTCTTTTAAGATAATGAATGTACTAATAGACCTCATCAATGAAGAATAGTCTGAGTACCTGCTTTTACCTCCTCCAGAAAATAGCCTGCTAAAAATCTAAAAGCTCTGATGATTCCACCTGTAAATTTATGTATCTAGACAATTAACAGAGGTATGCTCTGTAGAATAAAAAAAATGATAATATTGTGTCAGTGTATAACTCAACATTTATCTATATGACCTGGAAATTTAATATACAAAAGAATTTCGATTACTGGATTGATTGGACATAGACTGAAAAAAAATCTTCCGTATCAGATAACTATTAGCTGGCTTCATTCCTTATTATTTTAATCTAATTATTCTCAGAGGGTAGGTCATCTAATCAAGTATGTTCCCATTAAAGTTAAGCTCACTACCAGTTCTTTCCATTGAACCAGTAATTTAGGGGGAAAAAACCCTAAAGTTAAGCTACAGATTTAACATTTAAATGCTAAAGAATCTCTGTATCACTAAAAAAACCCAAAGGTATTAAAGTTTTAGTGCTACATAGAACTGGTACAAAATAATTTTAAGAGATGTTTTAAAAGGCATTTTCTTCATAAAGAACTATATGCTGCTTGTATAGCTATAAAGCTCCCTTGCAGCGTTTCCAGTCCATCAGGTACAGAGCTAGAGTTTTTTAAATCTCTCTAATTATCCATAAGACTAAATTGGGTCCCAGATAATTTAGTCTTCACTTGCCACAAACCATTTGTTTTTAAATGGAAGGGGGAAAAGCCCATAAGTGAATGGAGAAACACACGCACAACATAAGAATGAAGATGTCATTGCCATCAACATGTATTTTACACACACAAGCTCCAAGAAAATGTGTGTTTGGGCATATAGTTATCTTATATTTATATATGACTTGCCCATATTCATATACTATATTCCTTTTATTCCCTTTTTTATTACATATTTTTTAAAATCCAGTAAATTTGTTTTTAAAAGGATAAGGAGAAATAATGCAAGAACAAGAAGGCTCTCTTTGGAAGGCAAAAAGAAAAATACTTGAGTATTCAAATTCTGCTTTCTCCAGAATACACTTGTTATTTATATTTTTTTAAGAAAAACTTTGAGAGTAAAGATTTATCTTAATAGGTAACAAAGTATTTCAGAATCCTTAGGTTAGATATGCTCTACACAAGCCAAAGCTTAACACACAAAGCCATTTTTCATTATAAAAAAATCATGTAGTACCATCTAACTCTGGTGACCAACTGCCAACCATGCTTCTAGTCTGTCTTGTATTGCTTCCATGTAATGTTCAGATTTATGAACATCTTCTTGAGGAATGAGTTCCAGAAATCTCTCAGGATGTTGTAGGTGGCCAACATACGTATGGGGCCTGATGCAGAATGAGTAAGGCATCCCAAGCAAGGGCCTACAACCTTATGCTGCTGAGGAAATGTATAACTCTACTGTGTGTGTGTATCTTCTGCTTTCTTCTGCACTGTTACTACTGTCTTCATTTGCAACATGCCAGCTGTTTCAAAAAATAACAATTATAACTGCTTTTTTAAAAAAAGTAAAGAGAAAAAGGTAGAATGAGAGAATGAGCCTCTAAGCACTGAATAACCAAGAAAAGGACACAGGAAGTGCTCTCATGGAAGTTCCCTTATTCCATTGTCAAAGATTTTGCCTCCTTGAATTAATTTATTTAAAAGTCTTCCGTCATTCCTGAAAAATAATTATGTACAGGAACAACTAAGAGAATCTCTGAAAACACATGTGGAAACCTCCTTTTCTTGTTTGCCCTCAAGTAATTTCCAACTCATAGTGACCCTAAGCGAACCTATCATGGTTAGGTTTTTTTTTTTTTTACAGAATTTGTACTGGGGGGGTGGGTTGCTTTTGCTTTCCTCTGAGGTGGAGAGAGTTTGACTTACCCATGGTCACCATCCAGTGGGTTTTCATGGCCAAGCAGGTATTCAAACCCTGTTCTTCAGAGTCCTAGTCCAATGCTCAAATCACTTACACCATGCTGGCTCCCTAGACACCTCTTAACTTTGAAATTGGTTAAACTTAAATAGAAATTCAGAATCTGCTTAGTAGTCAGATCTACCCTGCTAACCTAAATATATTTGCATTAGATTTTTTTTTTTAGTCTCTTAACTATTAACTAAATGCATTAACCATTTCCACTAACTTTCTGACTTCTGAGCTGGTACCATGAAAAGCATTCCATGCTACAACATTTTATTAGAAGGTCTCACTTGTTTATATAGTTTAGACAATACTGCTCCTGAGATAACAGCAGTAAGTTAGAATTAATAAATTGTACAGACAAATGAGCCAATCCAAACAAACTAAAACCTTAATGCATGATTCTAAGACAACACATATATTTAAAATCAAAAACAAAATAAACAAATAAAAATGGAAGCAGAAGATTGTGCCACTGCAAATTTAAATTCACAAAGCCATTTCTTCAGGCCCTTCATTCTCATTCACACCCTGCAAAATTTGGCTTCTATAATCTATGAATGGCCTCCCCTTGAAAAGTGTTAGAAGCTACAGCTAGTGCAAAAAGTGGGGGCCAGACTGTCATCAGCTGTACTCCTTGGAGACCATAGCTACCACGGTCTTGTACCAAGTCCACTGAGCAAGCTTTGGTTTGACCTACAAGCTCTAAATGGAGTTTTGTTTGACCTACAAGCTCTAAATGGCTTGAAGCAAGGATATCTAGAAGACTGCCTCCTCCCAGAAGAGCCTTCCCAAAATTCAAGACCCTGTTGTATGTCCTATCACTCCAAAAGGCCAGATTAGTCATGTCATGTATATTGGTCAATATACATGGCATGGCTTCAGTTGTAGCAGCCCTGGCTGTGAAACAACCTCCCAAGGGAAGTTAAACAGGTTGTATCCCTCTTGAGCCTCTGGTGGGCAGACAAGACTGTATATTTTGCATGGCTTGTGATGCATAAACCATTATTAGTTGCTTCATTTATTTTAACTGTGTGTGGTTTTTAAATTACTTTCAAAGAAACTGTTTTAGCTTGTTTAAATAATGTTCTAATATGATTTATCTAAATATAAAGAAATAAAAACGTTTTAAATAACATTTTTATCTTTCGGATATTGCTTCAGGGACCCATATGGATGAGAAGTAATAAATAAATGCTTTAAATAAATAAATATGTAAACTACCTTCCCTTTAAGTGGCATGCCATAAGCATCTCTTTCTCCTTCTCACTTGTTCTGTCTTTCCACAGCCAGGCAGATATAAACAGTTCCATAAATAATGTGATCATCACCACTTATCAAGATTTGTTGTGTGGGTTCTGGTATTACCATAAGACAAAAGATAACAAGATTGTAGAGTTTTATACGAAATTTGGGTAAGATGATCACATAAGGCCTTTCTGTCTAAAAAAAGACAATCAGGGGTAAGGCAATGGTATCAGGGCTCAGTCTGTTTAAGCCTTTAACCCAGCAAGAATCATCATCCCTACTCTTGATGCACCTGTTTGTTGAAGCTCAAGACTATTTTTAAATTAACTATACTTGTGAACAATTTCTGGGGAAGCACAATGCAGTATTAGACACAGGGAATATAAAATGAGAAGATATACTGGAATATACTCAGAATCTAAAAATCTGTATCTAATATACCCAGAATCTAAAAAATTAAGTACGTAATGAGCAAAACCATCAAAGGATGCCAAAATCACTAGGATGATCCATGGTAACATCCCATATGAAAACTCATGACATGCAGGACAATTTAAGACATGCTGACCATGAGTTCTATTTTGGAACTATTTTTAGTTCTAGGCCTCCGAAGACTTCATCTGGTACCACTAACTAACGTATGTTACTGCTATTAGATAAGGTTTATTAGTGATAAATGATGCAGCAGGGGTGTACAGCAGAGAAGCATTCCTGCCCTTCTATGGCCTAGCATCCTTTCACAACCAATGGTATTACTGTACCTTATAATTACCTTATTAAACTAATTCTACAGAGACTATCTCTGACAAGGAATCAAATTCCCTATGGCTGGCTATGGGGCTTCTAGATTGGGGTGAAACCCCTCCCCCCAAGGAGGCTGATAGAAAATCGGCTCCCAAGAATTTTATAAAGCGGAAGCAAACAAGGAAAATCAAGATGTGCAAACTATGACCCACCCTATCCTCCCAGAGCTATGAGAACCATGGGCACAGGTTAATAACAGAGGGAAAATCCATGCCCCCTGTCCGTTTTCAGCCTTCAGATCTTTTCCCAGCCTCGAACTGCCAAGCTAAAGCAATAAAATAAATAAAACAAATCTGCTAAGTATAAATTGACTTCTACACCACTGGATAGCTGTTAAAATTTGGCAGGATGCTAACACAGACTCCAAAACCCACTTGCCTCGTGACAGAGGACAAACCATGGCATATGGAATTCCAATTCTAAAATACTATAAGTCACCCACAATGTAGACAAAAAGAAGTTTGGATGCTGGAGGCAAGATATGATGTTCTGCATTGCTGAAGCTTCTTGACCTTTTGGGAAGAATGCTAAAACTGGCCCACTCTGTTTTAGCATTCCCTAAAAGGTCACTCTGGTGAAACTCATGTCAGCACTGACACCGCTGATGTTATGTCCAGAGTGACATCAAGATAGTTCTGCATGAAGCCAAGAAGAATGGCACAAGGAAGGGAGAACAAGATAGGAGTTCAAAATGTGTTTGAAAACATGTTTTCTACAAGTTTTAACTACATGATAAAGATAAACTTGGTCAACATTTATTTGCTTAAAAGAAAATTAATGTGTTAAGACATGATCTAGTGCAACTGCAGCTTGAACTCATGCAGTCAAAAGCACAATTTAAACCAAAGTTCTAGCAGATCCTAATTGCGTGGCCAGGGGCAACAGCCTCCTCACAAAGAAAACACAACAACCTTCAATTGGAGAAAGAAAGGCCACAACTTTATTGGCTACAAGCATGAACAAGGTTGGCATAAGCATGGGCATGGATCCGGGCATCTATCAACCCACCTGTTAACTGATGAACCCAACTGTCCAGCCCATAACCGGATGGCACGTAGCCGACCACAGTTCTACTGCCACCAGGGGGTGCCCGCTGCATGCCCACCTGAGCTGGGCAGCTCATCGCACCCCCTGATCCCAACAGGGACCCAACCGTCCCCTAGCATGTGGCAAAGATATCCGCTATCCCAGATCCATTTGACCATGCAACCACCAAAGAGGAAGGCATGCCACCCTGCCTGCCTTCGGCCAACCTTATCCCTGCTGCCAATAAAGTCGGGATACCAATGTCTTCCCCTTCCTCAACAGGGATGGGAGTGCCTGGCCCCATTCACTGCCCAGCTGTCTCCTGGCTGCAGCACGTAGGCCCAACGAGCCCCAACTCAGGCCGTACGTAGCCCACATGCGTTCCTGAATTTCCACCTCCCGATCCTCTTTATGACCATGGTGGGGAGGCCACAAGTGGCCACCTCCGTGGCCACTCCAATGTGGAAGGAGTGGCTCCCAAACTCAGAGGATGGGAGCCCTGCACGACGTAGAGCCACCTGCAGAACTGCGACAAACTGAAACCTGGACAGCAAGGAGCAATCCTGGCAAATGAGCAGGGGGCCGGTGCCAGCAGGCTGTTTCTTGAGGAACTTCTGTATCACCCAGACAGGGCAAAGGGCCTCCCCGTGAAGAGGGTGCAGGTGGATGAGGGTTGCTGGTCCGACTTGGACCACCTGACCCGTAATATCACCTCGTCTCCCATAAAGGAGATGTCATCCACCCGTAACGCCCTGTCAGATGTGTCCCTTCTGGGTCCAGCCACCAGCTCCCCAATGCACAAGACCCCAAAGAAGGCCGCCACAAAGGCTGTCTTGAATAGACTGGCCTCGAATTGCGAAAGACAGATGGCTAGAAGTTGCTGGATTATCCTCTTTAGTAGATGGAAGGACAAAGGCCTCCTGCTGTCCTTCACCTGTGGCTACATCCGCCCTCCAACCCTCGACTGTCTTCCTAACGATGAAGCCAGCGCACGGGTCAGGAAGTCTGTTGGTCTTGCTGAAGAAGGAGATCCCCGCCAACTGGACAGTCATGGAGCGTGGAGACATGGACAGTCATGGAGCTATGAAATGTCCTGAGGTAGGCCCTGTGCATTGCCGGAGCTATGTAATGCATAACTCCTTGGATTATGGAGTGTTCCCAAGCTGCCACAGGTCCTCCGGGAACAGCTCTGGCATGGGATCTGCTGCTGCCACCAGCAATCGAAACCTGTCCTCCTGGAAGTGAGACAGAGAGTCTGCGATCCCGTTATCTAAGCCTGGAACATAACGAGCTGAGAAGGACATGTTAGCAGCTAAACACTCTAGTACAAACCGCCTGACCAGACCCATGACCCGGCTAGACTCAGAAGACTGCCTATTGATGACTGCCACCACTGCCTTGTTGTCGCACCAAAAACAAACTCTCTTGTTGCGAAAACGGTCTGCCCAAAGCAAACAGCAACCAGGATAGGGAAAAATTCCAAGAAGGTTTAAGATCCCTGAGTATCCCTTCCTGCTCCCAGTGGGACAGCCACTTTGCCGCACACCAATGGTCCTGAAAATAGACCCCAAAACCCAAGCTCCCTGCCGCATCAGACTGGATCTGAAGCCCAGCACTCGGCTCCATAGTCTCCTGCCACACCAATATGCCATTAAATTTGTCTAAAAAGCAAAGCCACACCTTTAGGTCCTCCTTCATGCCCCGTGTGATGCGAATGCAGTGATGAGGGGCCTGGACCCCGGACCCCTGCCATAATCCTGGCTAAGCATGGACAAAAGGTCCTATCCGGTGCCACCACCTTGCAGACAAAGTTGAGGTGCCTCAGTAAGGACTGCACCTCCTTGAGGGTGGCCTTCTTGCAACCCATCATCCCACCTAACTGCTGCTGCAGGGCCTGGAGCTTGTCCTCGGGCAAACAGAATACTTCCCTAACGGTGTCAAGCAGAATACCGAGGTAAACCAGTGAAGTGGTAGGCCCTTAGGTCTTCTCCTGTGCCAACAGGATGCCCAGTTCAGCTGCTACTGTTTGAAATGTACCCAACAGCCTGGTGCAATCCCCGCAAGCCTTACTTATCATGAGGAAATCATCGAAGTAGTGAGTGATGAAGGGGGAGCGGGATGTGGAACGGACTACCCGCTTGATAAATGTGCTGAAACTCTCGAAGGCTGTACAGCTGATGGAGCATCCCATTGGCATGGTTTTGTCGTAATACCATGTGCCAGTGAACTTGAATCCCAGTAAGAACTGGTCCTCCAGATGAACCGGGAGGAGCCAAAAGGCCGATCGGATGTCACACTTTGCCAGAAGAGCACCAGGACCGCATGCCCTGATCAGCCGGACCACTTGATCAAAAAAAGCATACCACACTGAAGAGAACTCTGGCAAAATGGCATTGTTGGCCAACGCCCCTTTTGGGTAGAACAAGTCGTGGATGAGTCGAAACTCACCAGGCGCCTTCTTGGGGACCACTCCTTGGCGCAAGACCCTGAGGTTGGGAAAAGGGTTCGGGAAAGGGCCCAGCTACCCTCCCAGCCTGGCACTCCTTCTCAATTTTGGCTGCGACCACATGGGGGAGCTCCCGGGCCGACTTAAGGTTGCTGGCATCAAATGCTAAGCACGGACCAGATGCCGGGATCCTGAAGCCATGGGAGAAGCCCTCTCATAGGAACTTGGCAGCCTGCCGATTGGGGTATGTCTCCAATAGGGGAAGGAGCACCGTGATACACATGGGGGAGTGCCCATAGACCCTCTACTGCTTAGGGGCCCCCGAGCCCCTGGCATTGCCCTCATCCCGCTTGCAGGGAGTACAGCCAGGCTGGGGACCGGCCTGCCTCCCCCTGGCTGGGGGCAAGAGGACCGGGGGTGTGGTCCAAGGCAGGATTCGCAGAGGTGGATGTACCTGCAGTGAACCCTGTTGCATTTCCCTTGACTGAATTCCCAACAGACCAGCTTTCTGGCATTCTTTTTCCCAGACCAACAAAAAAGTTTGGGGCCCTCAGCTCTGCCTTTGATGTGAGGACCTACAATGACCAACCAGAGTTTGTCACTGGTAAGGTCCCACCGAGCATGTTCATTCTGAGAGGCCCTTTTCTGAAGGTAGCATCGTATTCGATAGCCACTGAGTCGCCCACAAGAGCGCACGCCTTCAGGACATTTCCCAGGTGATTGGTGAGGTCCCAACCCCGGACGGGATATGCTGCCTGGACCACCCCATAAAAACCATGTAGCCCGCCAGCCAGTTGTCAAAAGACCGCTCAACTTAGGCCGAGTTGTCCTCTCTACTGCGATGTCTGTGAGACATCTGTGCTTCCTTCCTCGCACTCCAGCTTAAGGAGCAAGAAGGCATCAACGACATAACCATCAAGGATGCGCTCCCTGGTCTTTTTGCTCAAATGGATCCCCGAGGGTCCTCGTGGTCCCCAAAAGTGGCCTGAGCCAGCAACCCCCCCTGCTGTCCTGAGCCCACCCATGCAGAACTTGGGCCGGGGGGCCAGCCCCGTCCCTTGGACATCTGCGAATGGCCCACCCAGGAAGCCCAGGCACAAAGGTCGCAGCATTCCAGTAATCTTTGAGATGAGCTGCTCCCCTTCCTGACTCACCCCTGGATGTCATGCTGTCAGCGTCGCTCCTGCTGCGCCTCCTGTGTCTTTTGCTCTTGCCCTTGCAGGTTCTACGCCTGCTGAGGCTCGCCGCGCTGGCATCTGAACTGGTAGCACTGTCTGTGCTGGAAGAAGAAGACCGCCTCCTCCTAACTCTGAGGCCACCTTCCTCTTCCTGCTGGGGAGGCCCAGATGCCGGCTCTGCAAAAGCTACTGCCTGTCCGGATTCCAGTCGCTCCATTTTCTCAGCCAGCTTCTCCAGAGACTAGGCGATGCCTTCCAGGACTGAACTGCCAGGAGACAAGGCTGGCTGGAGAGAAGGGGCCCTCCCAGCACTGGGGGTTGCCTTGCGGCTGCCCGAGGACCCCAATTCAACCCAGGATTTCCGGGCACAGCCCGCCTGGCCCTGGATTCTGGGGAGGGAAGTGGGGTTTGGCAAAGCAGTTGTTTTGGGAGAGGCATAGTGCCAGTGGGAAAAAAGGCAGCCTGAACGAGGGGAGACCGGAAGCGAGAGGCCGAGGGCAAAGCACTTGGCCAGACCAGCAAGGGCCAAGGGCCTGCAGCCCCAGATGCAGAAAGGTGGCCCAGGAAGGGCCATTGCATGATTTCAGCAAAACAGACTTGGCCCTGCTAACCATGTAGAGCGCCTCACCTCTCTGTCTCCTGGCTGCGGCCCCCGCTGCCGCCTCTCAGCCACCGTCACTGCCGCCACTTACTGTCATGAGCCAGGCTCAGCAGGCTGCCGACTCAGACCGGGACTCTGAGTTAGACTGGGAACCCCAGCCAGGGGTGGATCCCTGGGAGGCAGAGGGGGCTCCTGCAGGGACAAGGGAAGGGCCTGCCAGCGACCCCACAGCGGTCCCCGAGCCAGTACCTGCAGCAGATGAGAGCACTGCTTCGGGTTCGACAGAAGCTGCTGTTCCTGACTCCAGCCCGGAGTTTGCTGCAGACCCTCCCCCCACATTCCTCCAGAGGCGGCAGGAGAAGGAGGCGGGGCACAGATCGAAGCGGCTGCAAGAGAAGCGTCTGAAGTCTGAGGGCCTCCAGCTGTGAGCTGGGCCAACGGACGTTTGACCAGCCCCAGCTGGCCTAGAGACTATGTACTTAAGGCAGACGCTGGGGGGAGTTGGGCACGGGGCAACAACCGTCTTCCGTCCGGGAAATCTGCATTCTGTGCTGTCTATTCCAGGCCCACCCTAGCTGTTGAGTTTGCTGCCTCTGTTCATTTTGGGTGATGTACCCTCTTGTTTACTTTATTACTTTATTACTAAAAGCCATAAAACTCGGCTCCTGCCTCCGTTTTCTGCTTAAGCCGCCGCCTGACATTGACACTTACTCCTTTTTCGGTCGTCGTCATCACCACCACTTCTGCATTATTCTCGCAGCTCATCGCTGCCACTGCTGCTGCCACCAAACACCAACTGCTGATAGTCCGGAGACCCGCCAGGTAAGTACCCCATGAGCGGACCTGAGTGAAGCCAGGATGCCCTCACACAGGCCCGCTCTCCCGGCCAATGAGCTCAAAGCAGGCCACCTTGAACTCACTGTCCGTTGGAGCAAACGTTCGCACCTACGCAATTGAGCATGCGCAAACATGGCTGCTGCCATCTCCGGGCATCCCGGGAGGGACGCCAAAGTGGAGGACGCTGTGCCCCAGCCCGCAAAGGCACCGAACGGTGAGTCGTTCGTTGCTATTATTAGCTTCAAGCTGCCTTTTCCCTAGAAATATTAGAATAAGAGGCCTGCTTGATCAATTGATTAAATAGATCTTGATTTGATCAAATTGCCCTATTTCCACCAGGTAGTTAACCAACATTGTATTAACAGATTGTTTCCGTCAAAGGATTTCTTAAGAAAACACTGGCCGGCCACACATGAACACACAAGCAAACAGTTTGCTTAGAATAATGAATGCAGCATGTTTGAAGGCACCAGATGGAAGGAGAACATTATTGCAATTCTTGTGTCCCATTGTGCAACAGCCAAGAGAGCTGTTAAAGCTTTCTGGCTATTTCTAAGCAATTTAGTATGCCTTCTTTTGAAGTTTATATTCCCCTGTCAGTTTATCTGATAGATGCGGCTGTCTGGCAAACAAATTTCATTGGCAAATTGTAACAGAGTGAAAATAAATGCATTTAACCACATATTACAAATATCACTAAATAGCTATAGAGTTTGTGTATGAAAATATTATTTACTCTGAGACAAGACATTTTTGCTAAACTGTGTTCCCCTTTGAGACTAAACCATCACTTCTTCCATTCTGCATCCTGTCAGTTTCTCTGTACCTCCCTGTAATCTCCCTGTCCCAGTAAAGGTTTCTGTGTCTCCCTAGTCCTTTATCACATGTAAATACCAACATGGCACTAAGTCATTTCCTAAGAAATAAAACCAAGAAACCCAGATACATGTTTCTTTCTTTTCTTTCTTGACTGCCAAGTGAAATTTTCATAGGGATATTAATGGAGATATTTTCAGATGTTACAGCAAGAGAAATTCCATGCAGGCAGAAATGCGAGTCATCCCCACAACAGAGAGGTCAAGGAAGAAAAGGAGAAATGCTGCAAAAGAAAGCCATAAAATTTCAGTTTTTCATTGTGGCCATGAAGTCTCTTATCTTGAGATCTGGTCTGGCCAGAAATCTGACGGGTACTTGAACTCAGACATTCAGATTTCTCTCAGATTTTGAAACTGCTTATCATTTGCCTTTTTTTCCCATTGTGTTGTCCTTCAATTGCATAGTCACCTTCCACTTCTGCTAAACTAAGAGCACAATGGACTAGAGCCATTCTGACAAATGGGGAGGGACAGCAACAGTACCATGGAGGCAGCCTCCTTTTTGCCAAAAGATAGCAGTTACAAAATCAGCTTAAATAGCAAGGAGGTTTGACTATTTTGTCTTTCATGAACTGAAAGACATTCAGAAGAAAAAAGGATGACACAGGACTCTTTGTTGCTTTCCCATAAAATCAACTTGAAGATCAATGTGTCAGTAACTGGTGCAGCCTAAGATTACTACCATTAATGGGAAATGCATTACACAACAGGAAACTATTTTTAGAAACTAATAATGGCCATGAATGATTAGTTCATATAACTCTCATAACTTAGTAGAAATATTTTCATTCTTAAGGTAGCAATTTTATCATTTGTATAAGTATATAAATTGATTTCTTTCATATAGATAGACATGATGATTTGCAACTGTTCCCTCAATTGCAGAATGATATTATCCCTTGGGGTGACGTATCATTAAGTCAAGAAACTTCATTTATTAAGAAGTCCACCTGACAGGGACCAAAGGAAGGAAAACATGGGAGCAGGATGGCAGGTGACAATTTATTATTAACCAGCTGAGTGGCAGTTGGTCATTCCCAGAGACATACGTTGCTCACACTAATGAACAAGAGCAAGTTTTGGAACTTAATATTGAAGAGTGACATGTCATTGGCTATCCTGTAATTTTCTCAGACAGTAAGCATCAGCCTGGACATATCATAGATTTTAGGCTTAGTGTACATGTAGGATCTCTACCAAAACATACAACACACTACAGAACAAACCACATTCCTTGTATAAGTGGAGCAGAAGTATCCAGACCACTGTAGAGAGTATTCTTTTGGAACATGATATGTATTATTACACAAAAGCATTATATTACACATGATTGTTATATAATAACCCACATATGACTATCTGTAACATGACATAATACATTACATATAATAATATTCATATTAATATAGCATTAATATCACATATAATCATTTTTAATTTTTCAGTTGTTCCAATAAATGCAGGAAATCCCTGGTGCAAACAAGCCATCAAAATGAGAGAACTCAGATTATATAATGTAAATAATGATGCTATTATTATGACGTTTTATCACATAGTTATGATATTTGATATTATGTCAATTCCCTTTTTATGTATTTGAAGAGCATTCCCAGGATATTTCCCAAATCTCAGTAAAATCTCAGCATTACTAACACTTTAGAGATTATTATCAATGTATTTTGCATGTAGTAGCGAATAAAGAGTTATCTAACTCTGGAGGTAATTAGAATGCTATTACAAAAACCTCAACAACATGGAACAAAAATGTTAACATTTGAAGAAAGAAATAAGGAAATGATGAAAGAATATTTAACTCAATATAAATGGCATATGATCTAGAGATGCAGCAGCCTATTTAAACCCAAAGTTATAACTGTCACTGTTTTATATAGTGAGCTCTTGCTGAGCTCTTATCCTGAGACTGTTCAACACAAATACAATTGCACTTCAAATACTGTGCAATCCAACTCAGGGAGCACAATAAGTGACACGATATGATGAAGACTTAAATCAACATAGCTCTTCCAACTTAAGTAGTTTGCTGACCAACTTAAGTGAACAAATTCGTCTTATTTGGAGTTACTTACACATGTAACCAAAATAAAAGTTATAGTAATTCTTTGCATGGAATGCTAGGCTAGCCTCCTCTTTGTTTTCCTTTCACCAGCAAGCAAAGACCTTTTCATTCAAAGTGGCATTTAATGATTAATTGGTTGCAGAGAGCCTTTTTATGAGGTATGTGTGCTGTATTTTTAATTTCATTATTACGTTTTTAAAGATTTTATCCTTTTAAAATTTAATGGTATTTTAATGTCATGATTCACTTAGTTGTGTTTCAACTTGTTGACTATCAGGTTTTTATCATATCTTATTCTCTCATTTTGTGAGCTGCCCTGGGGCCCATGCTGAGAAAAAGGCAGCAAATAAATTAGATAATTAAAATAAATAGTACAAATTCCTAACTCTTATATAAACTGGGATAGACAGCCCAGTTTAAAGACGGGGAACACGTTTTTAAAGGTGATTATCCAACTGGGTTGCTAGCCATTAAAAACTACTAGCTATAGCAGAGATGGGAAACTTGTGTCCTACCAGGTACCACTGGACTACAACTCCCATCACCTCTCATCAGTGGCTAGGGCTAGATGGACCTACAGCTCAACAGCACCTGGCAGGTCCTACATTACCCACCCATGGGTAAGATCATATTGTTGACAAGGGTCATGCTATACTCTCCTATACATACAATTCAAATTTCCTGATTTCAAAAATATGCAACAAATGTGTACACTACAAAACATATACACAGAGAAATGGAAAAGCTTCCTCTTTAAGCAAATATTACTGCCAGTATTTCTAATCAACAGTATTTACCACAGATATAAGGTTTGGAGGACGATGAGGATGAAGATGAGGACTGAACACAAGCAGGGGGAAGGACAGGGACCTGTCACTAAATAAGAAGATTAGAATGATGATCTTGTGATCTTTATTGAGGCTGTTCTTTTATGAAGGTCACTGACAAAAGCCAATGACAAAGCACCCGTTGAGTTCACTGTTCATTTTTCACACAGTAAGAAGGTTAGATACTATTAGAAAATACACTGAACACCCACTAAATTTCAGCCACTGTATTTCTCTTGGTGCAAAAACATGACGCCAAACCCAAAAGATTAAAAATATGTTAGCATTAGTAGAAAATTACTTAGCTTTCAACATATAAGTACAGTACTGTGAAAATTCTTTTCACTTATACACTTTAGTGATACACAAAATCAAACATATTTACAAAGCTGATCAAGGGAAGTTTGCTGTTGGGATTATACTTTGTCTACCATTCTTGTAACTCAGACTGAATGGACACAATTTAATTTGCTTGGTGTAGACTCTTTGTAAATAATAATTGACAGCTTGACATACTATAATGACAGATTTTTTTAGAAGAGCAGCAGCACACTACATAAGGGTCTCAACTGAAGCATAATGATTGTTGGAGATCATTTAATGTTTCTCCAGTTCTCTATAAACTCTGTAATTAGTTAATAAAATTAATGAAGTTTTGAAAAATTGGTTAATAAAAAGGGAAGGCATGAGTCCATTTCTGATCTATGTCAGTTTTGCATTCAATCAGGAGCCCATTCATTTCTGCTTTTAAATGTAATTCAACTGTGAATTTTCATATTTCCCCACAAAATGTGAATTTTTGTACATGTTATCAAATAAAACATACATTTTTGTACACAATTTATCCTAACATATGCCCCTTTTTAATATGTTTCCCCCAACTGAACCACTTTTGTACAACTTTTTGAGCCAAGAATTTTTTAATCAAGAACTGGACTGCAAAATTTGGAGAATTATGGAGTCAGAAAGATAACTGCTTTCTATAAAACATGACAGTCTCAGAAGCACATTATTAGGTGGAGTCATTTAAAAATCCTTGCATCTCAATTTTACACATTTTTGTGAGATATTGCTGTATATTCATGTGATGTGTTATTCCACTATACAGCAAAGTAATATATCTATGTCTAAGTGCCTTCAAGTTGCCTGACAACTTATGATGACCCCATCAATTTCATACGGTTTTCTTAGGCAAGGTATACTCAGAGGTGGTTTTGCCAGTTTCTTCTCCTGAAATACAGGCTACAACATCTGGCAATATACAGGACCAAAAAATAAATGAGTAAGAACCACAGCTCAATGGGAAAGAAAATGGTTTGCAAAGAAAAGATCGAAAGGTTGTTGTGGGTTTTCCAGGTTTTAAGGCCATGTTCTATTAGTATTTTCTCCTGACGTTTCGCCTGCATCTGTGGCTGGCATCTTATTCGTCTGAAGATGCCAGCCACATATGCAGGCAAAACGTCAGGAGAAAATACTACGAGAACATGGCCTCAAAGCCCAAAAAACCCACAACAACCTATGGATTCCAGCCATGAAAGCCTTCGACTTTACATCAAAAGATCCAAAGTTCAACTCCTGACAACCCCAAGCAGGCTGGGAAACTCTAGAGAGCTTCTAAGTATATGAAATGCTAACCTATTATTTATATTGGAGACCAGATTAGATGAAACGTTGGCCTTAAAGCTCTCTCAGCTATGGCTATTAGGTTCTCCATGCACCAATAGATTTGTCATGGGATATCAGGAGATGGAGATGGTCTATCAAGACACTCTCTTTCCGATCAAGTGTGCCATCCAGTTTTTATTAGATTTTAAATGTAAATGTCTCAAATTGAATAAACAGGGCATGTGAGAGATTCTGATAGGGTTCTCCTTGCCCTGTTCCCCAAGGGTCTCCCTGAGCTAGCCAGACATTCTTAAGGAAGGATACTAGAGTCTTCCACACTGGCTGTTCTATATCTATCCAAGATACACCGTCAGAAATTGGTCAGTAGTTTATGGCCCCATGAGCCTATCCCTGGTCACTGCTAGCCCCCCATATTCAGCCACATATACTTTTGTCTTTTATAATAGATGGAAAAAGGGTGATCTGGGGATGGGGTGACTTGATACGGTTCCATTGCGGGTAAGAAGGATCAGATACAAATCCATTTTGCAACCTCCCACTAACTAATTGGATTTATGCTTAATGAAATTTAAGATCTTTTCATGAACACTGAACCCATTAAGGTGTTCCATCCCAGGAAACTAAATGACCTGGATGCTTTTCTGACTGCTTTGGAAACTTCTACTCCACTCAGACTGCTGATCTTTTCAAAGCCCTGGCTGACCTCTAGATTGGAAAAATGACTCAGGCAGTTAACCTGTTTACTTCTGAATCTCCTCCTCCTTCTTGATGAAGAAAAACTAAAAGAAATGAAGTGATAGACAACTCAAATGCCAGAGAGGAAAGAGAAATGAAATGGCACTGTTAACTATCCAAGCAATGGTGGCAGAAGGTTTGCACACAAATCTGATCAAAAACCATCCAAACCTGATTTTACAGCCTACTCTGCAATAGTTTTGTATCTGTTCCAGCTTAGATGCAATAAACAACACCAGCAGATGTAGCTTTGGCACTTGTTCAATTATGTTGGATACATTTGCATTCATGCTGCCTCAGGATGGGGACAGAATTCTTCAAGAGATCAGCCACATGTACACTTGACTCTTAACTGTCCTTGTTAACAAGAGTCAGAAGCGTTGTGAAAAAAAGACTGGCCAACTAAGTATTGGGAATAGCGAATTATTCCTTGCAGGAAGAACATGAGTCATAGGGGTTGAGGTAGCTGCAGCTGCAGGGTGACTCATTCTCAATGATGTGACTGAAGTGGACCCAGGAGGAGGAGTGGCCCATAGCTGCCACGTCCTTGGACATCCAAAGGTACAGGACCCCCACCACTCACTGAGGACCTTGGTGCACTTGTCCACCATGTGCCTCAATGGGACCATAAAACCTCTGTATAAAATGTCTCTCTTAATCCCACCAAGTGGGAAATTTTTCAGCCAGTTTATAACAGTAACAATACCCTCATCATGACATGATTATTATTTTATTCATTCATATCCCGTCTTTCTCTCAATAATAAGACTCAAGCAGGCTAACAACATATAGTATGTCCCCCATGTCTGTGTGACCAATATACATAATTTCATGCACTCATGCTGAAATGTGATCTCTTTTTTGACCACATGTTTTATGTTTTTATTAGTTGTGCACTGGCTTTGGGCTGCAAATAATGGCTACAACACCTTCCTTCTCTTATATGCTAAAGTTCTGCCCAGTTTCAGGGCATCCTCTTGAAGCTACATACTCATCACGTTGTTCATCTCATTGAAAAAAAAGTGTTAGCTATTATCTGCATTTTTCATTATCTACGGTAAGTCCAGGAAAGTATCCCCACAGATACTGGGGATATACTGCATTTAAAACAATACAAGCTAGAAACAATAGAAAAGCATTAATAAAAATATAAACGTAAGATTTAAAAAGAATTTCCAATTTTAAGCAAGCTACTAAGCATATGGTGGCCATAAAGCTCTATCATGTTCCCCATGATGTTTAATATCTATGTGAAACCCCTGGGAGAAGACATTCAGTGGTATGAACCTCTATGTCATCAGTATGCAGACAACTTGCAACAATTTCCAAGGAAATGAAAGTTGATTTGGCCAAGACAGATGAGCTCCTGCTGTCAGACACTTTTTCTAATTTTTCTGGAACTCCATGCTAAGTATCTGTTTTTGCATCCCTGAACTGTAGGTATTCCAAGAGAGAAACTTGCAATAATAAATGTAACCTGACTTCATTTGGACTGCTAAGTTCAAGTTTTTCCCTTTGCGCACTCTTCCTTCCTCTTCCAGTGGGATCTGCATAAAAGTTATTCTGCAGAAAGTCTGTCCTTTTTTGCCTGAAAGAGGTTACAGTTTTCTACAGCAGTTGCCATTTTGTTTATTTTTTCAGTAAAACTCCATTACCTCCATTACCTCTAAAACCTCTGATTTCATACCTGTCATTGCAATGGCACACCAATAACCTGATTAAGCCATACACATTTATGCAGGCTGAGCTCTTGTGCACTGGGAAAATATTCTAGCTTCTAGGCTAACTGTACCAGTAAGACAGCAACTTGTCCCTCAGCAGAAGACAGCAAAGCTTCTAATAGTAGCACATTTTAGTGAAATCTCCTTTTATTACACATGTTCTAGATGGTACCATGTTGCTTTTCCTCAAGAAATGGTCGGAGGGGGTCATAGTTAGGCATCATGCTCTACTCTTGTCTTACCTATTTTGTCAGCGCTAGGAGAGGAAAGGAAATATATCAGTGTTAACCAGAAATCAGCATGAAGTGCTACCTAGCATCTAATGGGTACAGCAATAGAGGTATGTGAATAAAAGACAGGATGAATATGGGCATGAGAATAAGGATAATTCCATTAAGCAGGTCACATTTTTTCATTCTCAGAGGAAGGCAATGGCAGACCTCCTCTTTATAAATTCTGCCAAGAAAACTCCATGATAGATTGCCTTAGGATTGCCATAATAAAGAAGCAATCTGAAGGGACAGAACAACAATAGCTTCTGTAGATATCAACTAAAGCAAGCAGAATAAATGAGGATACAACCTATAAAACTCCTAAATGAAATTCAAAGTATGATTCTGTTTCTCAAACATTCTTATGGTAGTTCCCTATCCTGGGATTGTGACAAAATTAATAGGTAACAATTCCTTATTTTGTTTTAGAATACAATACTTAGATTAGAATTTTTGTTTCTTCTTGCCCCTTTCACATTTGTATTGAATGCCGGATTTCATTAAACTTGTTTACATTTTTTTCCTAAGTAATGTTCATTAGGTTTCAACTTCAGGTTTTTTATCCGTTAGCAAATACTGTGGTTCTCCTAATATTTACATTTTTGCTCAAACTATTTACTTCTACATAAAAACGGGAATGGTTTGATTTTTAACTCCAAATGCACTGATTTATTTGGGAGGAAATGATTAACAAACAATGAGAGCTGGAATATTTTCATTGTTAGTGATGCATGCTGAACATCATTACTGACAATTAGTTCAATGGGGAAAACAGCCTTAGTTCTATTCTTTCCATGTAAGCATGACTTCCTTTGGTTGTGCCTGCATATGATATTGCACATTGGAAATCCACAGGTTTGACCAGACTAGATAAGAAACTGATGTTTCATTTTCAAATGACAAGGCCACATTCCGCACCCACAACCTGCCAGCTGACTCATCCAGCAGATACCTTTAAATCTTCAAAATTTATTCTAAGTTGACTCATTCCATCTGCAATAACCACAAGGAAAGCAAACCACGCAGAACACACACAGAGACAGGTTACAATAACACTAAATTACTCCTCTCAATTTTGCAAGAAATCATCTCTGACTTCATCCTACAGATGATAAACTATTTGGAAAAGGACATCATGCAATATTGATCTAGAAAAGCACTAAATCTCTAGCAGACACATTGGATTCAGCTTGTAATCAACCAATTAGTGGAATTTATTTAAAAAAAAAGCTTTAACAGGTGACTAAAATTTCTTTTACAATGAATTGCAAATCAAAATCTAGAGTTGATTCAAACTGAATGACCTCTGCTAGTGCAAGGGAGGGGAAAGTATGGCATAAGAGTGGCACGTAGCTCTCAACCCCATTTTAAAGTGCCCAAAGAAACTTCCAAAGTTCCCCCCATATAAAAAGGCCAATGTTCTAAATCACTCCAAAATGTGGCAATCTTTTCCAAACAAGCTGATAATCCCTCAAGCTCCACAATCCCCCCCCCCCAAAAAGTGGCCAAGAAGTGGCTTAAAATTTAACTGGATGTGACGTCTTCTGCTCTGGCAGGAATGCACCTGTACAATCCACTGGGAAGGTGCCGGTGGTAATCTGTGCACTGTTGCCCTTCCTAATATTAGTAGAATGGATTCTTCTTCCTCACTACAACTCCTCAATGCCTGTCTCCACTCTGCTCCAAGGAACTAAGGGCACTTTGGAAGCAGACTTCAAGGGATGAAGAAGCTGCAGAGGAAGAGGAAGGCAGTGGAAGTCCCACTTTGCAGACAAAACTCACTTTCTGTCCCATCCTTCTCAGTGGGCGATATCTGTCACTGGACAATAGTGATATCTCAACACAGGTATTGGTATATATGCACAAAAAATTGCATATGATCAAACTGCTTAGCTACTTGATTGTGGAATTTGTTCTTCACAGTATAAGCATGCCACTGAATATTTAAAAAGTTAAAAGCAATATGTATGCATATTTGTCTGTGAGTAAGAATCCTTCCTAACTCCCAAGCTGTTTTAGCTTCAAAGGGAGAAAAGACAGCTACCTAAATTGTATCTCGTTTTCATCTCGTGATAAAGAGAGAGAGAGAGAGAGAGAGAGAGAAAAGGAAAGAAGGAGGAGGATTAAAAAAAATCTCACAGTCAGAAAAGAATACCAGACTTTTTCTCTTTCAATAACTAACTGCAGCTTCAGGGTCTTTCTTTTTTTGGGGGGGGGGGTGGGTGGAGAAATGGCCCTGATAAAAGGCAAAAATCTTCGCCCACAATTACCCCCTCAACTGGATAGATACTGTTAAAAAAATAAGACAATTCAGTCACAAATCTCCTACGTCACAGATCGTCTGGCTTGAAGACAATGAACTATATAAAAGCTTACATAGGAAAAACCTTTGATACCTTGCTTAAGGTTCTTCTAGGCGGACAAAATTCTGTTCAGTTACAGAATTCACAGAAAATAAAAACTATAAGGGAAGGATTTTACAGTACTTGAATTTCAGCCACCTGCCATGTCCAAAAAGTAAAATAAAATAAAACCATTCCTGCTGGAACAAAAAACTGTCTATTGTATTTTTTGTTGATTACTATAAGAAAAAAACAAGGAGGACTGGCAATAACTCAAAACAAAATTCATCCCATCCAAAGGCATTCTTTGGTGCTGGATGTTTGGTCATGGTACAATACCCTTGATTTTGCACTCACAAACACTTCTGTGGAAATGGGCCATCAGTTTACTTCACAATACACTGGAATTCTCAGGATGGTCAGAAAATGCTACATTACTCAACAGAAATCTTTTCATTTGCCTAAAATGGTGCTTCAATTATTTTGGACAAAACTTTCTGAGTTACCATCTTACTGTAGGTATCACTTCCATAATGTCCTTCAGTACTAATAAGTTAAAATCTTCTCTTCCTCATTTGCCCACTTTTTTCTTCAACATCCACCCTTAGGAAAAGTTCAATGAAACTTAAAGGTGGTCTACTACTTCCTCTCTTGTAGTACTATCATCATGTAACCACTGTTATTGGAGATGCCTATTTAGCCAACTCATATTAATGGTTGCCGGTATTATACCCACTTATCTGGACTAAGTTTTAACAACAAAAAGGAGTGCGCAGGAAACTGTGATAGTGCAGGAGAACATGCAGGATGAGAAAGGCAGAATCCTATACATATTAACTTGGGAACAAATCCTATTTAGCGCAACAGGACTTACTTTTGAGTAGACATGTACAGGACTCCATATTTAGCTGCTTAAAATGACAATAGTATTTTCAGATACCTCCTTACTTTGTCATCATTCCATCTTCCCAACAATCAATTAATATAGTTATTTGATTTCTGATGCAATCTTTAATTCCAGTGATGTTCCAGTGACAAACCTGAGAACTTCGTATTTTGTCTTAGCAAAATATCTTGCCTTCTGTCTTAGCAAGTAGCATTTGCTTTTCAAATTCCCTCTTAACATTTCATCTTGTCTGCCAAAAACTAGTGTTTTTCTATAACTATTAAACTGAATTCTTACTATTTAGTGAATGGGTCTGTATTACGTATCCTGTCAGGTACCCGTAACAGGGTTCTTCCCTGCCTTTTTGTTTCTTTGTTCTAGGGCAGGGCTTTCCAAATAATGTGCTGCAACACATTAGTGTGTCGCCTGAAGTGTGTAGGTGTGTCACCTACAATCTTGGAAATGTTTGTTATAATCTATAAATCATTTATTTTTAAAAATATATGAAAGCTTTTCATGAGATATGTTGTATCCCCATACAGTTTGTTATTATAATTTATGTGTCTGTATCTCTTATAAGGGGTTAGTTTAACCTCAGGTTTGCTAGTAAAACTGAATTACTGTGTCGCGAAATGATGCACAGCTAAAAAGTGTGTCATCAACATTAAAAGTTTGAACAGCTCTGTTCTAGGGTATGTATAAATCCTGTTTCTTTAATATCATTACAGCAGCCTCTGTACTGATTCAGTGGACTTTCAGTATTTTTCATAACCTGTTCCCCAATAACATCCGAAAGATGTGAACAATTTAGCTTCTAAAAATAAGTATATCAGTCTGAAAAAAGACATCTTTAAAGGTTCAGAATGTCAGCTATATTCTCTTATCTTAGACTGGCTAACAGACTTCAGTTGCTTACCGACTTTCCATTATCAATCCTAGACTATAATTATATCTTAGTTAACACAGTCAATGTGCCCCTCGGCATTAGTTTTTTAACTGAAAATTTGGTACCAGAAGGAGAAATAATATAGAACAAATATGGATAGGGTCCTGCACTATAAAAAAATAGAAGAACAGTTCTATATGCCAATTCCCCACCCCCTCAATATGTGCATGTGAAATAAAACAGTCACATTAGGTAAGTCTTGCATAAGTAAAGGAAAACATTTTGAACCTTCTCAAGTCTACTTGAAACCTTCTTCCAAAATGCATCCAGTGAGGACTTTTTGTTTCACCAGCCTCCACTTTTCCTAGGATTTCCATTTTGGTGGCGAAGCTAAAACACCTATGCTTTTTTTAACATGCTAGAGATAGCTGACGAGACTGGCTTATATGGTATCTCTTTTCCTCCTCTCTGTTTTGTTGTTTCACACATGCCTCTGGAGGCAGCTGCTATTCATTATGTATGTTGTGGGCAGACACACATAGCTATAGTAGGATCAACTACAGCAGAATTCCATTCTTTCCCGAGTACAACCTTTACTGCATTGTTTACTACAGGCATGCTGCTGCAACCTGAGTCCTGAAGTCTGTGTTCCTCCAGCTTTCCTTTGTCATCCTCCCAGTGCCAATGCTGCTGAAAAAACTTCTAGCTAGACAGAGGACAGGTTTAAAAGGCCTTTGTAAAAAAGAGCTTCTTTATCAGAGCCTTTGTTAGCTGAGGTATGCCTGTACAATACTTGATCTTCAGCACATAGTTTGGACTAAATTAAATTAGTAAGCTTGGCTTACTGTAATTTGTCTGTGTATCCTAGCATCCTAAGCTCTGGGCTGTATGAATTCATTAAGAGATGAATGATGAGATCTAGACCGTTTTGTCTGTTTTATTCTGAGTACTGTTTTGATTCCAAGGCAAATGTACTAGCTGTGTCATTGCTATCACAGACAAAGCTATATACTAAGCCCCCGCCCAGATATTACAGTACTGTCAATAGCCTGGAAAAGATTGTGCCTCCTCAACATCTACTGTATAGATCTTTATGTTCCATTTGCTGTCAGGAAAAGTTATTTTCATCCAGACAACTTTTGGCAATTGTCTGGCTGCTGAGAAATAGGCTTCTAATGGATTGTTGATATAATTTTTTTACTGATGTATTTTGAAATTGCTTTTTAACCCAATAGTGTTTTAATACTCTTATTTGTTTAATTATATAACTTTTTGCCTATGTTTTTACTTGTACCTGTTTTAATCTTGTCATGAATTCTTAGAAACCCTAGTTCTAGGAGAAATGCAGGAAAGCAGTCAAATAAATAAATAGAAATGTTTGACTTGGGAAAGTTGGTACAACACTGCTGGTCATATCCAATTATAAGGTCAAGTACACAAGACCATCACCAAGCACACTTTTCAAAACTGGTTCTACTTCTGGCTCTGGATGAAATATTTTCTTTCATTTTTAAACACAAACATCTGTGAATATATATCTTTTTGTGCACCTAGGCTTCCTTCTCAGTGTATATGTAGCCAAAGACAATACAATATGTCAATAACTCAGTTGCTGAATTCTCACAAAACCCAACAGTAATAAAATATAAGGAATGCTTTAACTCATAGCATTAAGGGTATTTATTTTGCTCAATGTTGTAGGTTGCACTTACCTCGATATGCGCAGAAGTTACATCATCATTCACTATCTCCCCTATGTTTGAAGAAACAGTTCCACCTTTCAGTTGAAAGTGCGTTTTAGTCATGTAACCATCAGTGGAGTCCTGTGTTTGAGGGGGGAAAAAACTTTTTTGAGCAATTTTTAGATATGTAACTACCTTTTACCACAGACTTCTGTAACTGAATAAATTAAAGGGCTGCACATGCCTACTCAGATTTAAGTGCACTGAGTGAGTGGTACGCATCAGACAGTAGCCTGGCTGTGGAACGCTTTCCCTTTGGATGCCCAGAACTCATTTCAGTTAAAACTTCGTTATTCACCAGACTTTAGTGGCCAGCAATCACAACTTTGTTTTGGCCTACCTGATTACAGCGTTTGTCTTACCTGTTTGTGCCATGTCCTTTGATTACGTTGACTATAGTGAAATGTTTAAACCTATTCAATCTGTTTTAGAATAGTTCTAAAGCTGTTTTTATTCACTATATCCCACTCTGACATTTTCAGTAGAACAGAAGTATTTCAGTAAATAAAATATCCAATTATTTAACCATAGTTCATTTCCCAAGCCAGAAAGAATCTTTCCATTACAGTCAGCCCTCCACATTTGTGGATGTAACTTTCATGGATCTGATTATTTGCAAGTTTCTTCAACCCCTCTCCCCACCACCTCAAGTACTTCTTTATCAGAGGAAATGTCTCTCTTGGCCATTCCAATCACACTGTGCAGCCCTTTAAAAAACCACCACTGGTCTTCTTCCTCCTTCTCCACCAGCCGCTGCCTTGTCACCTAACGATGGCTCACAGCCCAGTTTCTCAGCACCACAAGCCCCCTCCGAATTTCCCCACCACCCAAGGAAGGAGATGGGTGAGAGAGAGGAAGCAAAGGGCACCTATGCAAATTCACACCCTTTCTCTTTCCTTCCCCTGACCTGGTTTGGACTGTGGATGCTTGTTCCCCCCACAATGTCCCGGTCCGCACACCAGGGACATGCATGTGCATTTTCATATTTGTGTTTTTCCCGCATTTGTAGGGGTCCTACGATGCTAGCCAATGTGGAGGGCCAACTGCATATTTTCCACGCCCCACCTGCTTTGTTTCCTTGAAATTTATTACATTGGTTATATTTAAGCATTTCAGAACTACTGTTTTTTTCTCCATTACCTTACTGACTAAATTCCTATTCCTTCCCCCAAAAAACTGACTATCACCAATAGGCTAACTGCTAGTATCAAATGAAACATTCATTTACAATCATATTTAGAATCCAGATCCTCAAAGGAACCTAAGGCAATCAGTTCAGGATGTAACAGTATTACAACAGAAATACACTTCATTAATACACTTACAGCTCAGTTAACAAAGCAGATGTGTTCCTGGGCATTACTTCTTTAACAGAATATTTGGTACCAGAGGCAGAAATAACATGGAAAAAATAGTGATAAGTTCCTACAATCCAAAAAAGAAGAGCAACTAAAGTTTTAGCCAAAACTCACCATATGTGCATCTGAATGAAGCAACAGGTCACATAAACCTTATGTCAGTTTAAAAAAAAAACATGTTGAACCTTCTAGAGGTCTTTTCAGGGCTTCTTCCAAAGCACATCTAGTGATGACTTCTACTTTCATCAGCCTCCACTTTAATTGTGATTCCACGTTGATGGCCAAATAGAGAGATCTATGCTTTAAAAAAAAAACATAATAGGGGTAGCTGGTGAGGGAGGATTATCTCCTTTCCCCCTTTCACTCTGTTTTACTTGTTCATATACACTGATTCTGGAGCCAGTTGTCATTTACCTTGCCTGTTGCAGGCAAGCACATATACAGTAGCTACAGTAGGAGCAGCTATGCTCAATATGCTTACCGAGCACACACGCTCCCTAAGGCATTCTGAAGGCAGCTGCTATTCATTATGCCTGTTGTGGGCAGGCACAATCAGCTACAGCAGAATCCCATTCTTTCCCAGCTTCATTGTACTGTTTTTGTGCAGACATGCTGTGGCAACAAAAGCCTGTGTTTCCCCAGCCCCCCTTCAGAATCCTCTCAATGTAGATGCAGCTAAAAATGTCCATTTAAGAGTGAGGATGAGAAAGGAAAGAGGAGACGTCTGTACTTAAAAATACTTTGTAAAAAGGAACTTCTTTGTCAGAGGTTTTGTTAACTGAGGTAAGGTTGTAAGTACAGCAGAAATGAGTAAAGTACATTGGGCCCTCGGTATCTACTAGGATTTGATTCCAGGACCCCCCACCCCCAGATACCAAAATGCTTGGATGCTCAAGTCCCATTATGTAAAATGTGGTAGTAAAATAACATCCCTTATGTAAAATGGCAAAGTCAAAGTTTGCTTTTTAGATTTCTTTAAACAGGTGCACACCCTGGTTGGTTGAATCTGTGGATACAGAATCTGCAGATACGGAGGGCTAACTGTATAAAATACAGGACTGAGAACAGAAAAAAAATAAACTTCATGAATGCATTTTCATAATCTGGCATCCATTTTTCCCAGTATAAAATCAAAATGATAGGTTTCACATTATTTAAACAATCATTAACATTTTCGAAGTTAAAAACACCAATGAAGACTTGAAATTAATTCTAAGAACATACTACTGGGCTCATAAAGGCAATGATCTCATAATGAGGAGGAGATTGCATTATTTGCAAAGAGGAAGCTTCTTCCCCTATCATGTTATATGTCTGGGAAAAATAGATGTATACATAAATAAATCTTGGAGAAATGACCATAACTGAATCTATTCTTAACAGTGTAATTAATACGGGGATTAAAAGATAAATTATAAAATACTGTCAAAATAAAGCAAGGTGATGTTATTTAAACCATAGCTGCTGACCTACTTTTCGGCTAGGTGCAGTGCAGATGGCAAACCTGTAAATAGTGACAAAAAAAAAAAGTTCAACAGAAATTTCAATAGAAGGATTTGACAAGAAGTAAGAGGATATATCCTTCCCATATGCTGCGGAAAATGGCACTGAGAAGTTACCATCTGTAAAATAGAAAAATGTGAAGTGGCACATTCTAAATTTAAACACTGAAATTATAAAGACCCAAAAACGCAAACTAAAGAGCTCTATATGAATGTGAGTGTGTGTTAAAAACTGCTGGCTTAAATTTCAAATTTGAAAGTTTGATCAAGTTAAGAAAAGTTGACACATTTCCTATTATAGAATTTAATTCACATTAACCAAGTATTCATATGAAATATGAAAACATAAAAGGTGTAAAAAGACTTTTTGTAAGACACAATTAAACAGCAAGAGAAGAACTTAATAAATACTAAATAAAACCATGATATGATTTAAGAAATGTTTTACAACGCTACCTGTCAAATATTGACATACGGAATGCTTACATGGTCATAACTAATTGAGAACAACAAATATCTGTCTTATGCCCAATTGTTTTTGTGGCAAAAACTCCATGCCACAAACAATACATTCATCAGCAAGTTAGATAAAGTGATGTAGACTAAAATATGGAGACAAGTACTAAGCTGGAAAGAGTATGTCCTGGATCATACACTGGCATCAGGAATAAATGTCCTGTATCATTCACCTTTTAGAACATGTGCAACAGGGTCTTCTCTACAACATGGTCTCTTCATGGTTCACAACCCCACCTTGATGCAATTTTGCCATAGAAGAATTGCACAAAGACTTCTGCACAATCAGGCAACATCATGGACCAATTAAGTCACACATTCTTTGATGTACACAGTGGTAAGTATCACTCTCACACACCTTCTTCCACTATGAGAGAGTCTCTGTGCTATAAATAGAGATACAAGGGCAGAGATAGGCAGGAAGGAGAGTAAGAGGAGAGATAAAGACCAACAAGACTGGAGGTGGTTGGATATTTTCATATGCCCTGCTGACTAGGAAACTTCAAAAAGTACCTTACTAGACAAAACACAGATTGCAGGCCACTAGCAAATATTTTAATCTTTCCACATAATCTTTCAAATGTAAAATACCAGATGTCCAGGAAATAATGGGATTAGATAAGCGGGTAGGCAACTACAGTCTCTAACTTTACTTCCTTCTGACCAAATAGCTTTGCCCCATGTTCCTTTCCCTTGGCCTCTACTCCCTTCACACTTACTTTCCTGACCCAATCATTGCCATATGCTTCCTTTTTATGGGTCTCCAATATCTAAGCCATCCTTATTCCCTTGTCTTATTTATTTTTAGTTCCCAAAGGAGGTCCCTTCCTTTACATCTAATGTATGCTTTACACCTAATAACACAAAAGAGACTGTTTCACACCAAAGGAACCATCAAGTGCAGAATCCTATTGCCACTCTGGCTTACCCTGCCAAGGCCAAAAGAAGAAAACAGCCCTGTTTTGTCATTGGTTCTCAGTGGCCACTGCTAAGTTGATTTCCACCTCTAAACCTGGAGGATACATGCAGCCAACATGACTAGCAGTCACTGATAAGACATATATTCCATGAATTTGCCTAAACACCACCTTGTAAAGCATATTCTACAAATTAACCACAGACCTGCTTTCCTTAGTCTGCCCGCGATCTCTTACCATTCAGGGTTTTTTTGGGGAGGTGGGATGACTTCAAGTTCTAGTGTTAGGAGAGATAGAGAAAATTTTTCTTCTTTCTCCACATGATACCTAGCTTACAAACAAGTGATGTGCCCCCATCTTTTCCCCTGTTTTCACCAATTTTTAATTACTATGTCACTTACCTTGACCCCCTTACTTTATCTCAACAGCATCTATAACCCGCTTGCCATCTTCCCTTCTGTGTCATGTTGAATTAGTCCATAATTAATGGAAGTAGTGAGGCTGCTAACAAAAATTGCTTTGCCATGCTAGGTGCTTTGTGCAGCTGCCATCACATATGCTATGTACCACATAAATCAGTGCTATCTTGTGGAACGTGTCTACCAGTTTTGTGCCTTCCATCTGATCTGACTAATATACATTGTAAGCCCATTGGTAAGCAGTCACCTAGAGCCCCTGCCATGAGAAAACAGAGAAACCTGCTTAAGTCATATCTAGATAGATCTGAGTACAGTCAGTTTGAGCAATACGTTCTATGATAAGGTAAATACTGGTGATATAAAAGAAGACTATTTGATTAGTAGTTTATATAACAAAGGTATTTAGGCTAACTCCTCTACCACCAGAACTTCCTTTGCATAGAAGTTCTGGGAGCTGAAAACTTTGGAAAGATTTCAGGTTCCCCAAATCCATCCTATTATCATCTTCATCTTCTTAGTTTTCTAGTGCTACTTTTCCCATCTATTCGAAGTACATAAGAGGTTTATTATGCAGTCTCCATTCTCCCAAACAGCAAGAGGTTCCAGGCTGCTAAGGTTCCTTCTGATGCAAAAGCTGATGAAGTTTCTGTACTATGTGTTTTAATTAAAAATATACAAGTAGAATACTGGTGGACATAAGCAGCATATACACCTCTAATCTGTTGCCCTTGGCATTTCAAAGTGCTTCTAGACTCTAGTAACTTGAATGTTCTCTGCTTTTGTTTACCTCTCCATTTCCGAAAACCTGCTGTTTCTTTTTTCACAGCTTACATCACCCCCACTTCCCTTAGCAAGAGGCCACCAGATTAACAGTATGTACATACACACAAACATATGAAACGTTATATATGCAAACATTCTTTCCCAAGTATTATGTTAATTTGGAAAATGCACTGAACTAACCTTTAAGTGTCTGTCTTGTCTGAATCACTACAACTAAATCTTATTAAATATAGAGAGTAACATGTACTATGCTGACTTTTTGAGCAAACATTTATTCTCAGGGGGAGGCTAGAAAGGATCAGTATTTTTCAGCAAAACTGTATATCTATTTGGCAATATAGTTTCATTGAAATTCCACATAACAAAACCAGATGTTTCCTTTTCTTCAATGTACAAGTAATTTAAAATCAAATATGGATATTGATTCTTTTTGTTTTGAATCATCCTCTTGTAACAGCAAGTTTAATTAAACTATGTTAAATGCTTTCCCTGAATATGTTATTTTTCACCCAAGAGACAGGAAAACAAGTTTTGCAACAGGTTGTTTCTGCACCTGACACAGGCTTCTTCCTCATGTTTGGCACCATATAAATTTAAAGGAAAATCCTGTACTGAGGACAATATATATATATTTATATATTTGTCACTTGGATTGTCTCCTCTAGTAAATGCCACTCCTCACTTTATCTGTACTTCCCTTTCTTCCCAGATTGGGACACAAAAAAACAGAAAATTACAAAAAAACCCACACATAGTTAAATATATATATAAGCTAATATTAAAACATTATTAAACTAAAAACAGAATAAAAACATTTAAAATATTACTTTAGAACAAAGAAAAAAAGCAGTGGTGTACCACAGCAAGCCCTTATCTTATTTAAAATCAATTCTCAAAATTTGCTGGAATAGAAACATCTCCGTGTGTGTGTGTGCACACGCACGCACACCTCCAAATCACTTGTTGCCTTACAGTGACCCCATGAATTTCACAGGGTTTTCTTAGGCAAGAAGTACTCAAGAGTAGCTTTGCCTTCCTCTGAGATATAGTCTACAGCACCTAGTGTTTGTTAGAGGTCTTCCATCCAAGCACTAATCAGACCTGATCCTGCTTAGCTTCCAAGATCAGACAGGAATCTGGTGCCTTTAGAGTATTTAGGCCATGGAAAGGCCTGTCAAAAAGATGGCAAAGTAAGAGTCATCCTAACCTCTCTAGAAAGGGAATTCCAAAATCTGGAAGAAATCACAGAGGTCCTCTCCTGCTTTCTTAGCAAAAAATGTCTCTGAAGGCAGTGAGATAGAGAGAAGTGCCTCCTTGAAGATCTTAAAGCTCAGGCAGGCTCATATTGGAAAACACAGTCCGTCAGATAACCTGGACCTGAGCCAAACGGGGCTTCATAAATCATAAATGACTGGGAAATCTACAGTGAGGCACTAATGACTGCAGAATATAAAGGTATTATTACTACATGGTTCTCAGTATTCAGACTCCCTACTATTTTTGGCCCTATTTGAAGCCAGTTCAGAACCCACAGCAAAAAATATTCCCTGGTCACTACAGCTTTCTAATCAGCAGTGACTGAAAACTACATAAGACTCCTGTATCTTTAATGATTATACAGAAGAGGAAATTTCAGCAAGTCTTGCTTGTCAGACGTTGCCAGACAACAAGCAGACCTTGAAGAAATCCCCTCTTCTATAAATCACTAAAAGTACAGGAGCCCTCGCCAGTTTTCAGTGTAGCAATGCTACCTATCTCTCTTTTCCCTCAAAGATAAGTAACGGTTATGTACGTTAGTCTGTAGACACAGAGCCAATAAAATATAAGAATTTTTCTCTGCCTAGCTTGTGCCTTAACAAAACCTTTCGAAATCTTTTGCTTTCCAACAGTTTGCATATGTACAGTACCTTCAAGAAGCAGTCATAACCCTCATGATTTTTCTACACGTGGCATTTGCTGGTTGCATAAGCATTCAGCCTTTTTGGTGTGGCATGGCTAACCAAGGTCTGGTGCAACCCACTGCCTCCAGAAATCACATAAGCTGAACAGAGTCCACCTATTCTACTACGTCCATTAAATATACCTGTTCCTGGAAGGCCACAGAGTTTTCTGGATGGAATATCAAAACAAGCTGGATCACAGAGTGGTGGCTGGAGAACTTCAGACATTCTTGAAGAAAACATTATCTGTCCAATATCAGTCTGGTTATGGCAGGGTATGGCACTGAAATGGCCTTAGTTGCTCTGATTGATGACCTACTCCAGGGAAAAGACAAGAAGAGTACAATCTCATGAATCTTCCTGGATCTCTCAGTGGCTTTTGATACAATTCATCATGGTATCTTACTCACTGGGAGCTGGAAGCACTGCTCTAGAGTGGTTCTGCTCTCACCTAGAAAACCAGTTCCAGACAGTAGAAATGGGGGATTCCTGTTCAACCCCATGGTGATTAAGCTGTGGGGTACAACAGGATTTCATCTTATCCCCCATGATCATAAGGGTTTTGGAGTGGGGTGCCATCAGTGAGCTGATGACACTCGGTTCTATTTATCCTTGTCATCAGAATCAGCTGGGGCTATGCAGATGCTGGACCAGTGCCAGGATGACGTAATGGGCTGGATGAGGGCCAGTAAATAGAATTTGAATCCCAGTAAGATAAAGGCTGTGTGTATTGATGGTTCTTTCGTCCATGAACTGGGTAAACAGCCTGTTCTGGACAGACTGCACTTCCCCTGAAAGAGCACGTACGTAGCTTGAGAGTGCTCCTAGATCCATCCCTGTCACCCAAGACCCAAGTGGACTCCATGGCTTGGAGTGCTTGGTTCCAGCTTCATTTGTGTGCCAGTTGTGGTCTTTTCTGGACAGAGATAACCTAGCCGTAGTAGTCAATACGCTAGCAACCTCCCAATCAGATGACTAATGTGCTCTATGTGGCAAAGCCCTTGAAGAAGACCCAGCAGCTGCAGTTACTGCAAAATGCAGCAGCTCAACTACTGACTAGAGTAGTATATAGATAGCATATATGCCAGTCTTAAAAGAACTGCACTAGCTGCCAATACATTTCCAGTCTGAATTCAAGGCACTTGTGATGACATTTAAGGCCCTAAACAGGGCATTAGTCAGAAAAGCAGTCAAGAGATCAACGATTATTGTGAAGAAGCTGGCCTAGAGAGAGCAGACACAGATGAAATAAAACAATTTCAAAACTCAATTGGAATTTGCAAAAAGGCATGTGGCATACAATGCAAGTATGTGGGAAAAGGTTCTCCAGTCTGATTAGACCAAAATGGAACTTTCTGGCCTTGCCACAAAACACAGCATGTGTCACGGCGCTAATAATGCCCACTGTCCCACAGGGTGGTGGCAACATGTTGTGGAGATGCTTCTCCTCAACAGAGACTAGGAAACTGTTCGGGATTGAGGGCAAGATGGATGGAGTCAAATACAGGATGATTCTAGAAAACAATCTGATTCATCCTGCAAGAGGACTGGAAGGGGGGCACAGGTAATACAAGAAGAACCCTAAGCACAAACTAGAGTGGTTGATGTCCGTAACTTTAATGTCTTAGAATGGCTCAGTCAAAGCTCTGACCTCAGTATGAATGACAATCCATGGAAAGACGTGAAATTTGCTATTCACCAACAGTCCCCATCCAACCTGCCAAATCAATTTTGCAAAGAACAATGGGCCAAAACTGCAGTATCCAGATGTGCAAAAATGACAGAGACTTACCCAAGAACTGCACTGTGATTTCTGCCAGAAGTGCTTCTACAGAGTATTGACTCAGAAAGATGAATATTTATGTAACCAACAAGTTACTGCACTGTGTAACTGCCAGTTTGTTGTTGTTTACTTAACTTTGCATCTCAAAAATAAAGAGGGAGGTGAATACTTCCGCAAGTCGCTGCATTTATTTAAAATATCTGTATACTACTTTTCCAGGCAAACCTTCCCAAAGGCAATTCATAGAATAAAATATTAACACAATTAAAATTAACTAAAACATTTAAAATAACCACATTAGCACAGTGACAAAAACAGCATTTTAAAAAAATCAGGTAAAAACAGCCAGCAATAATCAGGTCTTTAGTGTCATGGGCCAGGATTTGGCTTCCCCACGTGAATAGCAGCTTCACAGGAGCACCAGGCAGAAGCAAGCACACCAGACTGGGATGAGAGCCAACTGGTTCCAGCCTTCTTGAGGACGGCACAGGGCAGTAGCTCAACACCAAAAACAACTCACGTGTTGCTGGCACTTGCCTTGTGCTCTCTGGATTCCTTGCTCATTGCCTGGCTGGATTTTCTGACCCTGGACTGTCTGACTGTGGTGTCTGCTGGATTCCTGACATTTGGACTATTTCTGGACGATGTTCTTCCCACACTGAACAGGCAGGCTGTACTGACTGGTAGTGTCTCTGTTTGATTGCAAAATGTCTCCTGCTAGTTCTGCACTCTGCTGCTTGGCAGCAGACAGACAGCCTGTGACATTTAAGGTCCATTTACAAGCAGTCAGGGAAGGAGCCATGCACATATCCTGGAGTTGAGCACTCTACGGAGATGGTGCCACCATGGAGCAGGCTCCATCTCTTCCATCCACCAGCCTAATATATTTTATTGGCTGAAATGTGAATTGAGTCCCTCTGGCTGATCTTACAGTCCAGGAAGATTTGTATGGGTAGAGGTGACTATTTGGATAATCTGATCTCAAGCCCTAAAGGTGGCAAGCAGCACTTCAAACTGGCCCTGGAAATGGACTGATAACCACAGCACCTAGTACAGAACCAAAGTTACATGTTGTAACCTCCTAGCCCATATAAAGAATAAGACAGCTCCCTTCTGAACAAGCCCTTGAACTACATTTAAAGGAAGTCCCACTCACCACAAATTGCAGTAGTTGAAATGTAAACGATGGATGATTGAAGTAACATCCACTTTCTCCAGAAACAATTGCAGCTAGTGAATCAGTCAAAGGTCATATGAGGCGCCCTTCCAGCTCTACAGATAGTGTTGAGTCCAGGAGAACCCCACCATCTCCAAGAGTTAAGGAAAACTTTCTCAAACTACACAGCTGATCCTTCTGTGCACACTCCCCGCACAAAAAGTCTCATACTTCCACTCAGATCTACAGATCATCCTTTTCACAGTACTTCTATCTCATTTAGATAAGGGCTGTGTGCCCTCCTTCATCTCAAAACTGACTTCAGAAGCCTGTTCAGGGTTTTCAATGCCCCCTGGAACTAGCTGGTGGAAATGTGATAGAGCTGAGTGTTTTCAAAAATCTTACAACACTTTAGTTCAAACTTCTGGGTGACTTTCCCCAATGGTTTCATGTATATGTTAATAATCATGGGAGACAGGATAGGATCTAAGGCCAATGACCTTGAAACAGGAGTCCTTCAAAACCATCTTATGGATATATCCCTCCAGAAAAGGTTAGAACTACAGTAATCCTTTGGTTCCTTATTACTCCCCTAAATGAATACCATACCTGATGATATCCAAAGCTTTTGAGGGGTTCAGAAAACTAGGTTTGTACTCCCTAGATTTATTAATTGGAGCAAGTCATCTACCAGAGCAGCCAAAGCTGATTTTGTCCCAAAACCAGGACAGAAAACAAGCTAAGATAGATCCAAGTAAATCAACTAAGACCAACATCTTTTCCAGTATTGTGCTCCAGTATGGCATATTGTATGTGTATGTGTGCATATACCCTTTTAAGTCACCTGTTGATTTATGGTCACCCATATACTACACAAAAATTACCCAGATTCTATGTTAGGTTTCTATTTTTTTCAGTATGAGTTTGACAATGGCCTTCTTCAGTGCAGTATTAGCCATCCTTGAGGTTCAAAGAGTATGCCCAGTCCTGACAGATTAAAATAACCAATATGGGCATAGATCCAGAGAGCAGACAATGAGTCTCAAATTGTTTAGCAATTTGTAAATCTCACCAGGCCACTGCACAAACTGAAACTTATCCAAAACAGTATAGCTAAACAGAACTTTGGTCACATCTAACCCCTATCCTATAGAAATGATGGCATTAAATTTGGGACAATAATCTAAACTGATCACGGTGTGCAACTAACTAAGGGTTCCATCTGACAGCCCAATCTTACAGAAAGACAGTTTTCACCATGTGAAAAAGACATGACACTAATCACATCTAACATCCCAAAGTGAAATCATTATATAATTTAGCCTTAATTAATAACTACAAATATATTAAAATGACCTTTGGTGTCCATTCTGCATCACAACAAAGGCTATACCTGGGAAAACATTCTGTCACCTCAACCTTGTTATAAACCTAGTGAACACAGGTTGCACTAAGCAAATCATTTGTTTGTCTTTGACAAACAAATAGTTTTAAGAACTAATTGTTTCATATGGCCAGCATTTCTTGGTAAGAATCTCTTTTGAAAGGTATCTGAACTGCACAGTTGATAGTGAACGGTAGCTGCATATTAAAAGCTTATTTTTCAGAGGAAGTACAAACAAATTGGGGTTTTATTAGCTGTTTCATTAAGTTTTATTTTCAACAAACACACACAGAAAGCATATGTGCAACATCTGATATAAAGGAATTCTATTCAAACAATCTCTATACAAAACACAATAATGTAGCATTAAATTACTCACCAACCCTACCAATTTAACTATAAATCTAACTCTTTGGAAAATCTATCATTTCTGACAGAGTTTATTTCATTTGCTCTGATCTTTAAATCAATGTATGGCTCATTCCAGGACATTAGTTCTGTCTTCTAACCAACATTACCATCACCACCCTGTCTATATATTTTTAAGTCTGTGCAGTGGGTGCCATGGGCTATTTTGGCACTTTGTTCTTCTCAACATGGCACCTAATACATGTATTTGTCAGAAAACATTTGAACACAAGACAGACCAATTACTGCATACTATTTTTGTTCCCACTAAGACATAATGAACTAAATTCAAAAAATATCTAGGTTACACACAAACCAATTCTGATTGCACATGCAGCTGTATATTCAATGAGGAACCATGATTTCAACCCAAATCAGAACAGAAAGATATAGGATCTGCCATCATTTAGGAAGAAAAACTGCATATTATCAGCTGTCTATAGAATTCTCTAATTAAATGCTGGATAAATCCCATAAAAATTCAGGCATTCTTAAATATCATTGAAAATGTTGAATTTGTGCACACAATATTGTGATCCTATTCATATTTGCATGAGATCAAATCCCAGTGGAGACATGTTAAGCATATATGCATACAATTGTACACTGATTTTAATGTATACTTACACACAATAAGTTCAGTAGAACTGAAAGTTCCATGGAAGAGGTCTTTCTCATCCCTAACTGGAGATTTTGGCAACTGAAACTGGGACCGCCTCAATGTAAAGTTTGTGCTCTAGCACAAAACTATCATCTCCATTGTTTTTACTCTAGAAATATTCCAGCTGCCTAAATTAGCACATCACTATATATACCGGGAATCAGATAGTGGTAGTTGTAACTGCGGTATACTGTCAGAGGGTCAGACAACAACAAAGAAGGTCTGCATTCAAAACGATGTGCAACCATGATGCTCACTAACTGACTTTGGATCAGTCAACTTCAAACAAAAGGGTTACAGAACTGATAAAATGGGGAGGTGGCAGAGAGAACTATCCTCACCATATTGAGCTCCCCTAAAGAAAAAGGAGTGAGATAAAACAACAAATTGAACATTTGCATTCAAATATTTGATTCTAAATGGATATTTAGATATTCACTGTGGAATAAAAATATGACTGTGACAAGGTGTCAGGGATTGCCACTCTACCATCTTCCTCTCCTGCTGCTTCCACCAGACCAAGGAAAACGTCAATTATTGTATTGGGCAGTGATGATGATCTGACCAGTCAGCCAACATGGGAGTGCCAGACATTCAGCAACCAGAGTGCAGGACAACCAAGATAGAGAAGTTGAGACTGTAACTAGATCTAGGGAGAAGGCAGCAGTCAGCATGGAGAGGGTGTTGGATTTGTCCCAGCCTTTAAAGACTGCTATAAAAGGAGACAAGAGCAGAAGAAAGGCCACCCTGGAAGTGATGGCTTTCCCATGTGCGGGGGGGTGGTGGTGAAGGAAGAGCTCTTCAGCAGATACACTCCTCCCCCAGGATTTAGCTTCTAATCTTATGAGCCCCAGTTTGCCTAACTCCTTCACTCTCCTCAACAGTTCTAGAGATGTGAGAGATATCCTCTCTGGAAAGAATCTGCAGGCCAGTCAGGAACAGAATTACTCCAAGGAACCTTGAAGTAGCCCCATCTGGCTACTTCAGATGTGGTAAGTGGCTTTCTAGGGCTTAAATCTGCACACACTTATCCTCCTCACTGGGCTTGAACATGCTGACACTGGAGAACAGGGGAGAACCTGATCCTGCTCAGAGTTACCCTCCTTTAGGCCAAGCCTGATGCAACCTAAAGACTGCCAATCCTGCAAGAGGAAAGCTTGCTAGGCTTTATCCCATACTGATCCCACAAATGAAGAAAGCATGGGAAAGATGGACCTTCAAGCTGTGTAATGATTTTGGACCAGTAAATATTTATGAATTCTAATCCTTTGTCATGTCTTATTGGTAAACCATGGAGACAAGAGGCTATGATGTCCCACTCACTACAGAGGTACACAAACATCATAATGCCATACATAAAATCACTCAGCACTGACTTCTGTCTCCTACAGCTGACTTTTCTACCAGCACCATGCAAAAGTTACAGAATGTGCTCAAATGGACCAACCTACTCACAATTAATCTTTTATTTAACTCAAAATCCATAATTCATTCATTTTGAAAACTTAAGATAGCATTATTTTAATAGCTAAAATATTTATGTTATGAAGGTCAGGCTTTTCGGCAAAAGGTTTTAAAAATGAAAATGCTCCCTGTGCAAACGATCCGCTCAAGAATAAACATACTTTTTGAAATGAAGAAAATTAAATTTCAGGTTTTAAAATTTTATTTAAAATATCTTCATTTCTGTTTAATATATTTTCAAAGCAGTCCACAAATCAAAAATTAAATAAAACATCACCACTGCAGGAATAAAATTAACTACTTAGGATTTTTAAAAGCAGAGTTCTTCAAGAGCAACAAAATAATCTATTTAAGAACTAGCCTGAGATCTTATCATTCAGAGTTCTTACAACCACAGCCCTTTAAAACCAAAATCTATAATTATCACATATATCTTTGGCTCAGAGTAGCCATAGTGTGCAAAAAAAAGAGTAAGAAGAAATAGACGGACATCAAAACATACACCAAGCCTATACAACTTTGAGAACTAGAAACAAAGTGTCTTTATTGAAAAACAAGAAAAACATTGTTGTTAGAGATTTAAACACTGCCCATACCTTTACATTTCTCCACTGCCAATTGTCTCCCATTTGTTGTGAGAACTTCATAAATTCTACACAATCCTGCTTGAATTTATTCTCTTCCAGAAAGAAATCTTCACCTTCCAAGGTAAACGACATCTATCAAGAAAATTAAGCATTAGTAGGGGTAGAAGCTGTGATCTCTAAACATAAAACTCAGATCTGCCAAAGGGAAAGGAAAGAGAACAGTCAACAGACAAAAAAGATTAGACCCATGGCAAAAGATCCCAGCTTCCAGAGAACCTCCTGCTTGTGAAAATTGATTCTGTCTCCATTAAGTTATTGTGTCACTACTAGCTTTCCTCAACCTAGTACTATCTGTAAGTTTGGTCTGTAACTTCATGAGCCCAGCCAAGTTTGAGTCCAAAACATTAGAAGACAGGGGAAGGGTGCTCCGTGCTCTAGTAATTTCTTTGCATCCTGACAACCCCTAATGCAAACAGAAAAGTCTACCAACAGCACAAGCCTCCCCAGAGGCAAGACAACTTTCTCTACATAACATTTTGTTACATTAAGTAAAAAATGATTCCACTACAACTTTATTCTGCAATAAAAGTATGTTTCTTTTTTCCTTGCTCTCTTTACAATCTTCTTACACTTACACTTAATATTTTTTGACCAAACACTCTGTTTCAACAAAATGAACAGAGCTGGAACAAACAGCATTTTGAGAACTGGAGAGTGATATAGTTGATTCTTTAGCTATCACTGCCATTCAGTTTAGCTTCTTCTTCTTCAACTGAACTGCTGACAACTCAAAACCTGGAATAAATGTCTGCTTCGCAATTCCTGTAAACTTAAACGTAATATTACTACATTCCAGGTTACAGGAACTGGGAAGCAGATATGTATTCCAAGTTTTAGAAATACATATTAGATTCCTGAGATGCCCTTACGCCAATGGGGGGGATGTTAAAGCTTCCCCTTGCTCTTGGAAGTACATGAGCCTACACCAGGTTCTATGATACAAGAGGTTTTACTGGTTGTTTCAGTCAGGGTCTTCTTCCCCACGCTTACAATAATGGGTCCCGTCAAAGCAAAGGCGATATTATATCATAGTCTTTTGCAAGTCTTTGGCTCTTCTTCATTGAAAACAAAGAAACCCTGTGTGAAACGTCCCCTTGGGGTCTAAAATTCCAGGCCTCTTGATTTTCCTCGGTGGCCAACCAAGCCCATTACCTCTGATTTGGGCAGGCAAAAGGATGGGTCCTGGGGCTCTGTCATTGGCTGGGTATTCTGTCAAACTCCTGTCAGCTGCCTCTGACAAAGCGGTTACGGGAGTGGTCGCTGCGCCCGTACTTACCCAGCCTCGTTACTTTGCTTCTAAAGCCAAGTTATATCCTTCTATCCCCTCTGCTTGTTTCTCTCTTTTTTAAACTCAACCTCCTTGGCAATTCATCCAAGGTAGCCTACTATAGCCACACTCGATCCCAGCTGTTGAATATTACTTTGTGGAAGCCAACAGGCAAGTGAGTTGCCTTCACTCTGGCCTCAGCACAGCTGGTTCTACTGATTCCTTCTACCTGACACAAAAGGTTTCTTGTCTCTCCAGCTTTCCTTGGGCACATCAGCAAGCTGTACTTTGGTGAGTCCCTCAAGCATTTTACAGTTTTACCACTGTAACAATCAGATGCAAAACTTTAATGGATACAGTCCAGGTCAAAATACTGCAGTTTTTGGACACACTTTAAATAGAACCACATATTTTTAGCAAATCTGTTAATTTACGTAAGATATTTCTGTATCACCTCTCAGCCAACAAGGAGCCACAACATGATAAGCAGATGAAGACATAAAAGACCAAATGAAAACTTTTAATATAAAATATTGCCTCTTTTCCTATGCATGTGCCAAAAAATTATTGTAAATTTCAAGAAAACAAACAATAATTAAGTACTCTGAGGTTCAAATTATGATGTGACATATAGAATAAATCACTTTGAATTAGACCTATCTAGAAAAGGTAATGATGACACAACTATTTACTGGATTCTACATGGCAGAACAACTTGTCACTCTTTAGGGCTTCAGTTCTAGGCCTTTTTTTTCCCCTACAAAACCTGGAGCCTACTAGGCCATTATGGACCATTACACTACCACTTTGGCTTTGTTCACACTCATATAGGAGGGCAGAGGCAGAAAAAGACTGCCATCTGCATACCTCCTGATCATCAAATGCCTCGCCTCCAGAAATCCAGGGAGCCAAGATAGTATTGTAAGTCTGGCCTGGACAAGCACCTGTGCAAAGGAACACACAATTATCCAAGCAAGTCCTCACATATTACTTTGGAGCTATGGACACGCTTGGAAGCCAGGCATTCTAAAAATAGGTGGTGCAGAGTCAGCAAACTTCTATTGTTCCTGCTACCTGTTTTCTCTTATCCTTACATCTGACATTTTTCCTTTCACTATTACTGCCACCTTTATATCTGGTTGGATAGTTACACTGCTGGGAAAGCCAACAGGAATTTGTCTAAGAGCTTTTACCACACTAAAAATGTATAATGTTTCCTATAATGTGAGTGGACAGAATTCTGTTACTGTCCCTGTTTCTGATCCTAATTCCACCACTTCTTCTTCATTACCTGAACCTTTATAATGCCTTGCAACATTGAATATGAGCCTTTTAATATATTTAGACCAAACCCTCACAAAGCAATTATCACATAAGCACAGAATCACAATAAAAAAACGTTATGAATCAAAGAAAAAAATATAAAAGTAACATAAAAGATAGGAGAAAGCATTCCAACAGCAGAAAAACAACAAAATAGCAGTAGCAGTAAACAGCAACGTCTGACTCAGCACAATTACAATTAAAGTACTTTAGCACCATATCAAATAACAGCGGCAGAATACATTTATCAAGAAAAAGCCATTTTAAGTCCCTAATGTCCATATGAAGCTTTGCAAGGATGGTGTCTTAACTAGAATACAGCTCCATAAATGTGAGGCCACTGCTAAAATGGCCCTCTCTCTTATGACTCCTGAGCTCATATGCATCAATAGACACATAAGTATGGGTTCCAAAAACATTCTTAAAGCACTGGCAACTTGATACAAATGTAGGCATGGTTTCAGGTTACCTGGTACCAAAATATTTTTAGCTTTAATGAAAGGAACCAGCACGCTAAATTGTGCAATGTGCAACATGTACAATTGTGCAACATGTACAATTTTAGCATAACAAAGAGTGGCTGCATTTTGCACCAGTCAAAGTTTTAGAAGCATCATCAAAAGCAGTCCCATGTAGAGCAAGTTACAGTAGCTCACAGCTGGACCACTTAAAAGACATAGGCCAATTTTCCATTTGTGCTGCACACCATAATCCCTATCAAACAACTAGAAGTCTTCTTCTGGTTTCAATTGTCTTCCTCTAAAAAAGGAGAACAAGCACGTCTCTTGATTTTAAAAACAACTGTTTCCCGGAGTGTGATCTCCATTTTCTAAAAACAGAGTGCATGGATGCACAACTGCAACCCATTAAGACCAAAACTGCAAATCAATTAAGACTACTGGCCAAGTTTGCAATAAAATAAAGGAGTCTAACCTAGAAAAACAGCTGGCAAATCCAAACAAAGTTGAAATAAAACAACAAGACTAACCCAGCTGTACCTCTTAGGGGAGCTATGGAAGAAACAGGATTGATAAACGTACATCACTGTGAACCTTAATACTGTAGGCATGATATACACTTGCACAACAATTTGTAAACATCTATGTATTTCCAGCATCAGAAACAGCAACATACGTATTATTGATCTCAATTCCCCTTGCCCATCCTTGTTCAACCAAAATGGCAGTTACAAGAATCTTAAAGTACTATCTCTAAAATTTGCATAAGCATTTTTAAAGAAATATGTGATGGGAGGGACCAAAAACAGCCTACTGAAGAGTACTGTGTATGTTCAGGGGTAATGGAATGCTAATGGCAACAATCAATGAGGAAGGGGTAAAAGAATTTAGTATCCTTATCAGAAAGCAGTCAACTCTGCAATATTCTGTTGGAGGCCCTGTTTGTTCTCTCTGCTGTCAACGCACAGGAGTAAGTGCTGCTGTTTATGCGGCAAAAATAGCACCAGCCGCACACCAAAGGAAAGTACTATCGGAGTCAGGGGAACCACCAGACTTGCAAACCAAACAAAACCCTAGCGGAGGATTTAAAAAGACCAGTTTGCTGGGACCAACAGCAGGATACTGTCCTTACATCTTACTTGTAGGTTTCTTGGAGATTTTAGAGTTGGCTATAGTGGCAAAACAAGATGGTGGGCTCCACAGGCGCTTGGGCCCTTTCTGCACTAGACTATTACAGCGCTATTGTTCCACTTTCAACACCCTACGGAATCTAAACTGCAAACCTCAGGATTCCATAGGATGTCAAAAGTGGAATAATAGCACTGTAACAGTCTAGTGCAGAAATGGGCTTGGTTTAAGTACAGATTTGTCCCACTCCCCAAAAATAAACCAGGTCCAGAAATTTAGGAGGTCTCCAGCTGATTCTGAGACTAAGGCCATTTTCGCACTAGACTGTTATAGTGCTATTATTCCACTCTCAACATTCTATGGAATCCTGGGTTTGCAGCTTAGGCAGGGGCCTTTCAGGATGTTGAAAGTGGAATAGCAGCACTGTAACAGCCTAGTGCGGAAACTGTCTAAGTGTTCCCCCCTCCCCATACATTTCCAAGCCCCTGGAGCGACTACATTGGAGCCCAGGACAATCCCCACCTGGAGAAACCCCTACAGACTTAGGCAGAACTGACCTCGGGTAAGGAGGGAACAACAGGGCAGCACAGTCGGTGGACATGAACCGAAACGCGAGGCAAAAAGGAAACAGGTGGTCTACTCCAAAGTGCAAAGCGGGCACAGCTTTATTCGCTTGTAAAACCCCTCCCGCCTTTTGGCTTATTGGAAAAGGCTGCGCTCCACGCATCCTCGAGGCCACAACACCCCAGGCTGCCCTTCCTCCTCCGTGGCGCTGGTGTGCGAGGCTGGGGAAAGGCGTGGGGGGATTAACGTCAGGCACGAGGGAGAGTCAGGCCATTTCCGCACTAGGCTGTTATAGCGCGATGATTCCACTTCCAACATCCTCTGGAATCCTGGGGTTTGCAGTTTCGGGAGGGGCCGTCCGGCCCCTCCCGAAACTGCAAACCCCAGGATTCCAGAGGATGTTGGAAGTGGAATCATCGCGCTATAACAGCCTAGTGCGGAAGAGTACTCGGTCTGGCAGGATGCGACGCGGCCAGGACACTCCTCAGCGAAAGTCCGGAGCAAGCTTCAAAGGGGACAGCAGGGCGGGAATTTCCAAACAGCAGCACGGAGGCTCGACGCGCCGACGCAAGAGTCAAACCAGAGGCCTCCGGGGAAGAGAGAGAGAGAAGGACACCCGCCTACTCCCGGGGCCCGGCTTTAAAAACTCGCGCGCCTTTTCCTCTTTCCTATCTCTCTCTCCCCCCCCTTCCCCCCCTCTCCCCCTCACCTTCGCCACCTCCCGCCAGTTTCAGACAGAGGAAACGCAGAACCTGCTACGCCGCTTCATCTCCCCAGGGGAGGAGCTCGGCCGAGGGCGGGGAGAAAGAAACGAGCAAGCGCAGAGAGGCCGAGGCGGCTTCCGTGCTCCGCCGGCGAGCGGGCTTCGGCCGCGGAGCTGCAGCTTTGAAGGGCGAAGGAAGAATCACCTCGGAAAACGAGGGTCAGGCGCAGTCTGTTGCCTCCTCTACCTTCAGTAGTTTGAAAAGCCGTGGGTAGGTGGGCCACAGGCTTCCTTGTAACAGTTGGAATTTAATTCTGATCACCTGGCTTCCGTGGTAATGAAACCTAAAATACAGCCAAACTTTTTCTCTCCTCCATCTTAATCATGATCATCATCATCTAATATACAAAAATCAAAGTTTTGTCTGTGTCAGGCTAAGACCTCATAGGATTGGCTGCCTAAGAAGATTCTGTGGAATCCTGGGGTTTGCAGTTCAGGGAGGGGCCCTTAGAATTCTTAGCCAGAGAACTCTTGGGCCTGTCTTGAATAGGCCCCTTGTTATGGAGACGAGGCCTAACAGCAAGGAGGAGGGCGGCGTATTCCCCTCGGAAACCCAAGCAAGCTTTAAAGGGGGGGGGGGCGGCAGGGTGGGAATTTCCAAACAAGCAGCATGAAGGCTCAACACGCCAAGGCAGTGTTATATGTGAATAACTCTGAATACAGATTGGATTGGGCAATACAAGGAAAAGTTACAGGCACTGGACGAGACAGTTCGGGGAAGTAGAGACGCAGGATCTCAAATCTTTCTAACAAGTATTACCTATGAGAAAATAAAACCCCGGGCAACGCTGGGTATATATGTTAGTAAAGGATAATAATAATAACACTAATGGACAGAAAGGTCAGTAATAAAGGGTAGAAATAATAATGGTAATAATAATAATAATAATAGTAATGGATAGAATAATAATAATAATTGATAGAAGAATAAAGGACAGAAATGCTAATAATAAGGGATAGAAAGTTTAAGGTTAGCCTTGAAACAATCTGCAAAATGAACTGAGTTCATGTTTACGATTCTCACCGTTTGGTGACTGTATCCTTGTGATGAGGAGAAGAAATTCTATACGTTTTGCAATGGAAGCTTTGTTTTGAGTCGTCTCATGTAAATTTACAAGATGTTTCAGGCTAAAAGTCAAATCCAGTTGAATTAAAACAGGTTCTCTTAAATTTTCATGATTTTATTAAAGCAGCCATATTATAGATTTCCTCTTTATCAACAGGCAACTATAAAAGTATCCTATTTCTAAATAAGCCACTTTGGATTCTAAACCACAGGCAGGATATTAATAGAACCATGGATCCAGCACTTGCTAAATGGCATTCCCCCCTCCCTTCAAAAAGATGGGTCTTTTGGGACCTTCAGGATGTTTTTTAAACATTTCCCCCAGACTTGCTGTTTAATACATATCACATATATGTCCACAGACTAAAGCAGTGGCTCTTTATCAGCAGTCCAGGGACCCCCAGCGGGGTCTGCAGAGCCCTGCTGCTGGACAATAGCAGCAGGGTTGCGTGCAGATGCTGAAACTGTTCCCTTGTTTTGTCAGGGCAGGGAGTGTTGGCACCAATGGACACAGTGACAGGCGTTGTGTGCATGCCTAAACTGCTCCCTCATTTGCAAGTAAGGGAGCAATTTGGATGCATGCACACACACATCCTGCTACTCCATATATCTTCTGTTCTCACATCCCTGATGGAAGGGACATGGCTACAGGAGTGTGCGTGCATCCAAACTATGACTCTGGAGACCAGGGTTTGAATCCCCACTCAGCCATGGAAACCCACTGAGTGACCTCAGGCAAGTCACATTCTCTCAGCCTCAATGAAAAATAAAGGCGACAAATCTTGCCAATAAAACCCCCATGATAGGTTTGCCTGAGGGTTACCATAAGTCAATTTTCAAAGCGGAGAGATGTGATGGCTAGAAAGAAACTCACTGCGTCAGTGGCACTTTGTTGTTGTGTGCCTTCAAGTCACTTCCAGCTTATGGCAACCCTAAGATAAACCTATCACAGCGCTTTTTTTTTTTTGCAAGGTTTGTTCAGAGGGGGTTTGCCTTTGTCTTCCTCTAAGGCTGAGAGAATGTGACTTACCCAAGGTCACCCATTAAGTGTCTGAACAGGGATTTGAATCCTTGTTCCATAAGCCTTTAATAAATAAATATCTGAATATTTAAATAAATATTTGAATATTTAAATCTAAATTTAAATATTTAAAGCTTGAGTTAAGTCTTGAGGATCCCCAGCATCAAATTATATCTCAGGGGGTCCCTGGTAAAGAAAAGATTAAAAACCACTGGACTAAAGTTTAGCCACTAAACCATAAAAATCAAAGAACCCGTATTCCATAGCACCACCATGGGGCAGCAACATGGTCCTCATGTTTACATTGGATCCCTTAAAGCTAGAATCAGATGAAAAATCACATCCATGTCCCTAGATTGTACTGTAAAAACAGTAGATGCAGCCTTTGCCAATGCTATCATAGCACGATAACTATCCAAGGCAGTAAAGTACCTTGGTCTATCTGTGGCCAGGACTGCTATGATGAGTTATGAACTTGAAGACATGCAAAACTAAGTTGGCACATGCAGGTGAATGCAATACAACAGACAGCTTCATGCAGAGTGTGAGAGAGGGATTTCAGTTTTAAATGTTCCTCTGTGTAAAAGAAAAAACAGAAAGCAATTCCAAACAGAAGCAGTACAGCAGAGAAAAAAGTATGATCTCAGTTCTTTGCTCTCAGTTCTAGTTTTCTGTTTGTCAGAAATTTCTGATATAGGAGAAAACATCAGAAATATCACCAGCCATGAGTTGTCTGAAATGGTACAATCCATTCTTTCTGTATTACCATTCTGCCACCACTATCTATTGTACTTATTGACTAGGCCTCAGTATATCAACTAGTTACACTGGTTGATTACTGGATGCATTTTTTCATTAGTGTTTTAATACTAGTACTGTCTACATTCTGTTCTGCTCAGGACATAATTCAAGGTGCTGGTAATAAACTAGTAAAGCATTCAGTGCCCCAGGCACAGTATTTCTTAGAAACTGCCCCCCTCTCCCACCCCATTTCATATTCTACAAAATCTTATGTTAAGCAAACAATGGCTGTGTGACACAGGTTTGGATAGGAAAGCTAAACAGGCTATGTTGTATTGTTAGTGAGTCTCCCTTCCATCTCAGCTATTGAATTTTCTCTGCAGGCTTACAGAGTTAGAGCCACTGGAGTTGATTAGGCAGCTATTGCTATCATAACGTGAGACACAAAATAGGCAAGATACTTGTAGTGTTTTCAGTTGCACACCACATGAAATTTTAAAAGTATACTCACATCCTTAAGTGAGATTATAGCTAGCATATCCCTATGTTCACAGCTTGCCTGTTGTGTTTTGTGGGTTTTGCAAACCCACAAAAATAAAACAAAATTTACAAGAGTTAGCTATCCAGGTTAGTCTGTTGCAACCAGGAGCGGAGAGAGTGCAGCCACTGGACACCACTGGTCTCCGAAGCCCCTTCTACAACTCTCCAGTCCCTCCCCAGAATGTACCTGCTCTCTCTCAAATACTTTCTTTTTCTTCCATTTCTCATTTAAAATGGCAACAGGAAATAACACAGTGTTCTGTTCACCATTTTGAAAGAGAAAGGTTTTCAAGCACATTGGAGAAGGGGTGCATACTTATAGGAAGGTTCTGGGTTGGAAAATTGTCCCTATATGCAGTTGACCATCCATGGTTGCTGCAAAAACAATAATCTATCTTGTGGCATCTTAAAGGCTAGTAAGTTTTATCAGAAAGACGCTCTTGTAGACTGCCGCTCACCTTGTCAGATAAAATGGGATGAATTCATGAAAACTGATGCCAAATAATTGTTAGTATTGTTTTAAAGCTACAAAGCTGCCTTTTGCCAATGGTTGGACCACCTGATCCAATCAGCAGCAGGGATCAGTTCTTCAGCCTTCTAGATATAACAGGTATGGGCCACAGACCGCATGTGGCCCTCCAGAGACATTTTTGTGGCCCCAAGCCCCTCAGCAATTTTTCCCTCTAAAAATCTTATGTGATCCAAAATGCTCTCTATGAGGTGGAGAGGGCATTTCCATCACCTTTGGAGCCCCCTTGTATCCTCCCAGAGATCAAAACATTTTTTTGCAAAATTTTCAAAAACATTTTTTTTTTTTTGCCTCAAAATGACCCAAAATGCCTTATAAGGGCCCAGGAAGGCCCCAAAACACAGTGGAAATGCTCCCTGTCTTCCAGAAGGTATTTGAGGGTGAAACGATTGGGTTTGTTTTGTTTTGTTTGCTAGAGTGGGTGTGATGTGGTTTGGCGCTCCAAGGTCAAGAACTAGGAGATAAGCAAAGTGGAAGAATAGCCACAGCAGTTCAATGTAATTATAACCAAATAAGCCAATGTCCTCTTCAGGTCAATGTAGCAACTACAGGAAAGCTTTATCTTGCTTCACTGTGCCTCTGAGCCTTTCTACACTATACTGTTAAAATGCTATTATTCTACTTTCCACATCCTGTGGAATTCTGGGGTTTGTAGTTTACTGAGGCCAAAGAGCTCTCTGGCTGTGAATTCTAGATGCCCTTCCTAAACTGCAAACCCCAGGATTCCATAGGATACTGAAAGTGGAATAATAGCACTATAACAGTGTAGTGCAGAAAGGCCCTGTGTGTCTGTCTCCCCAGCATCAAGAAGGTTCAGCTTCCAGCATTCTTATTTTAGAACAGCAGTTGATGAGGAAATCCTCTGAAGCCCCAGAGACCTCATGGTCGTCAGACCAGTGAACAGTAAACTAAATGGTTGACTCCATATAAGATAGCACCCTCTGTCCTCATACTTGCACTTCGTATTAGTTATTTTTAATTTATTCATTTGAAGCATTTATATCACACCTTTGAACCAATAAGGCTCCCAAAGCAGCTCACAGTTGGTTTTACAGCCACTGCCTCCAGTTTTGCAATCTAAATAAAATACTAGACATAGAGAAAAGGGGATGAAAAGAAAAGAGTTTTTTAAAAATTACATTCAGCAGCAGTTAAATCCTGGCGTGATGGAGGTATGTCAGTTTGTACTTCTATCTCTGTGGCCAATGGTGCTTGGAAAGCTGAAGAGAAATGACTCTCAGCAGCAGCACCTGAGATCCAGACCTGATCCCACAAAACACCTTACATATAGACAGGTTTTAAGCCTCTACTTACAAATTTTCTTCCTCTCTTATCCATCAAGGGTAAATGCATACTAGCAAAAAAAGGGTAAGATACCTAGAAAATAAACAGAATAGCATTTAAGTCAAATTAGTTTATCACAAAAACTACATTTTTGCTCCATTTCCCAAAATATTACCAGAGTGAAGATCCTTTCAGAAATTATAGGTAATATTCCTCTTGTCTGAAAAGATTAGCACATTCCTTCTTACGCTGAAGTCCATCTGAAGCCTGGGCTTCCAGAAAGCTTTGCATGTAAGGGCAGGTCTTCGCTGCTTTAAAACAACATTACCACTATCTTTTATTTGAAAGTCGGTATACCATATGAACGCCATTTATTCAAATTGGTATTGTTATTATATGCCTTCAGGTCAACGTCAACTTATGTTGACCCTATCATAGGGTTTTATTGGCAAGTTTTATTCAGGGGAGGTTTGCTGTTGCCTTTATCTGAAGCTGAGAGTGTGTGACTTGCCCAAGGTCACACAGTGGATTTTCTTGACTGAGTAGTGATTTGAACCCTGGTTTCTGAGAGTCCTAGTTCAATACTCAACCCACTGCATCATGCTGGCCCTCTCATTTATTTAATATATAAAAATCAAAGTATGTTTGTCTGTGTCAGGTGAAGACCTCATATGATTGGCTGTGTCAGGCGAAGACCTCATATGATTGGCTGCCTAGGAAGATTCTATGGAATCCTGGGATTTGCATTTTAGGGAGGGGCCTTTAGAATTCTGAGCCAGAGAGCTCTTGGGCCTCAGTCAACTGTGTCAGTCTTGAACAGGCCGGCTGCTATGGAGATGAAGCTTAGCGGTAAGGAGGAGGGCAGTGTATTCCCTTAGGAACCCAACCTCTACATGTTAATAACTCTGAATACAGATTGGAAAATATGGGGGAAAGTTACAGGTACTGGACAAGACAGTTTGGGGAGTTAGAGACAGAGGATTTCAAATCTTTCTAACAACTATTGCCTATGAGAAAATAAAATCCTGGGCAATGTCAGGTATATATGCTAGTTCAAAATAATATCAGAAATTCCTCTTAATAATGACAGACAAACACAGACAAGTCCCGTTGTATATTCAAGTAAAGAAAGTGACCATTTAAAACACTGCAATTAATGGTTAATCAACAGACTTCACAGCACTTGTTGTAACCATGCATAGTGACTGCCCCCCCTTAGACCAACTCACATTACAGCAGATATCACAAGTTACTGACTATGTAATTACACTCAAAATGTTTTATCTGTTTGGTGCTTTACTATGCTGCAGTTATAATTCATCCAAAGTAATAAAGTATGGTTTAGCACAAACTAAAGGAACAATCTGTCTTCAGCTTTTAAGGCCAACTTTGCCACTAGTCGCCATGTGGCACTGTCAAATAAATGATGTAGAGGTTGGCTAAATTCCTTTGCATCACTGGTCTTTGTCTGGATATGAGATTTATTCTTAAGCATTAGCTGTTTCAGTTTTTTTTAACTTCTTGCCAGCTCTGTTTAAAAAAAAAAAGATAGAGGTGACTTTCTGTAACCACTTTAATTACTTTTCAATCTCCTTAACTTAACAACTGGCATTCTAAGCTGTTGTGCAACAAAATCTGAAACCACAGAAATATTAATATTACTTGCTTTTTTCTAATCAGGAAACAATTATTACATGCTTTGGTCTATATAAGTAAATAGGAAGGGGCATGGCCTCCTGTCATCTAAGATGGCTGCATAAACTGAAAAGTTCCTCAAGCTGTCCACTAATTTGCACAAATTTAACTGACTTCTTTTGCTGGCCAGCCAGTTTTTAGTTAGATTCATTTAATGAGACATTTTGCAAATCAGTTTCTAGAGCTTGATTTGACAGCATATTTCCACTCAAAGATAAGATCAAGACAGAAAAAAAGGTCCCTCATTAAACATGGCACCAAGCTCTGCCAAAGAAGCCAAGAACTACAAAGAGAGTATACTCATCCATGAAAGAACAACTTACAGCAGCTCCACACTGAACTGTAGGGACAGTCATTGGCAGTCCTGTCCACACTTGACAAGAAACTCACCGTGCTCTATGGAAAACTGACAAGTACAGGTATACCTGAATTTACAAAGTAGATATTTTCCTAGGTTCTGTTAAATTTTCTTTAACAGGAAATTTGGTACCAAATTAACATAGAAATAGAACATAGAATGAATAAGACAGGTTCCTGCACCACAAAAAGGAAGAGCAATTCAGCGTGTTTCAGCAACCTTTTTATCAAAAACATAGCAAAAACTTAGGACTTTCATCTTACTTATGTATACTATTAAGCTCACTTTCTAATTAATGAAACCTACTCAAGAATGCCACTAAAATTAAGAAATAGATATGATCCATGCAACCTGTGTACTCAGCTGGGATTAAATCTACATGTTGATTGCCATGGGTAGCAGAGAAGGTATTGTGCAAACAAGTGAAAAGATATATGAAAATATATATGAAGCTTACAATATATAACATTTCTGTTAAGCAGTGGAGTTCCTCTGAGATACACTGTGGATTGCTCTCTGACTTAACTACTGACTTGATTTTCTCTGGATCATTTGTAAAATCGGACAACCTTGATCTAAAACTTAGGGGTGGGGTAGAGGGAATAAAATAAAAGCAAATTCAAATAACAATTTAGAAAAGGGAGAAGCAATTTCTCAAGGGACAAAAGGATTTAGTTGATGAACCTCGTAAGACTTTTAATTAAAGTAATTATCAGGCTGTACCTACACAGGTCAGACCTCATTAGTAAAAATATTAACACAATTGTTTAAGGTATTCACCAGGCTGTAATATAACCTCCCCCCCTCAAAAAAAAAATACACAGATGACATGTGCTCTCTGCATTTTGATTTTGGGCTTTATTAACTGTTCTCCCATTTTTAAGTCAATGGTGAGCTTCAAGAAACCAGCCAACCAACCATTGTCTTCACTTTATTTCCTTACTTTAAAATTCTATAGCTAAAATTCCACTGCTTAACAAAGTAATAGCCTGAAACAGAGTTTCTAATCAGCTACATGCTGTAGTGCTCTGATGCACTCAGAATTTCTCTAGGGCTTTGGAAGAGAGTGGTGCATGCTAAGGAGGAAAAGAAGAAATTCTGAAGACTACTACCTTGCTCCTGTCAAACTGTCTGAATGTTATTGATAACATTTTTCCAAACAAAGTAGAATGAGGACTAAAGTTAGATACCTGTCCTCACCTTCTTTGTAATGATTGCATTCTTCTCATCAGATAGATAGATAGATATTCATCCTTTGTTCTATTGCTCCATGTCCCTGTGAGTATGGCACACAATGGCTGTGTGAACTACAAAGCAAAGCAAATTGAAGCTATCTGATAGAAACTGTTAGGAAGAAGAGACTCCTTTATGTTATATAGTTTTGATTAGAAAACAAAAGTAGAAAAATGCATGCTCTGGTCTGCCTTTCAACTAAGCAGGAGGACCTTTGCTTTCTCTGGACTAAGTTTCAGTTTGTTTGCCTTCATTCAGTCCATCACTGACAGCACTAAACCACTGACTGGTTTAACACTGAAACAGCTTGCTTGGAATTAGATGGAAAGATAAGTGTTGGGTGTCCATCCAACTCAGCCCAACTCAAAACTCTGGAATCCTCCAGCATCACCTGAGTTCACCCGTACTTTAAAACAGTGCTCCCAAGTCCTATCCCAGACAGGTGGTCTAGGAGGATATCATAGTTACTGGTTTCAAAACTGCTGAGAGGTCCAGAAGAACCGACAGGGACATACTCATCCTGTCCAGTTCCCTGTGCAGGTTATCCATTAAGATGACCAAAACCACCTGTGTCCTATAACTACTCCTGAAGCCAGATTGAAATTGATTTAGGTAATCCCTCTCATCTCAGAATACCTGGAGCTGGGAGGCCTTCACAAGATACATAACCTTGCCCAAGAAGGGGATATTGGTGACTGTGATAGGGTCCAAGGAGCATTTTTTCCCAGTAATGTCTTCTCCACTGCCTCTAACTAAAAATGCATGAGTTGATGTTACCCATATCTGTTTGCCTCCTCTTTATGTCATCAGCTGCCACTTGTCAAATGAAAATGAAATTCACTGCACTATGATGTCACATTAAATTTTTGTTTTGCCATGCATTTTCACACTGATGTTTTCAAAAATACTTAGAATATCCAACAAGGTCTTGTTCTTGAAAAGGTGTTACTTCAGACCCATACTTATGTGTTACAAAACTACATACTATTCATAGTATGATGTTATAATACAGTGGAAATGGTTCAACAACAGCATGATCTCCATATAAATAACTGCAATAAATAACTAAAGGGCTAAAAAAACCCTCTCTGTTCAGCACTGACTTTTAGAAATGTCAGAAGTAAGAAAAGGCAAAATTAAGTAATTCCTTTCCTGAAAGGCCATTGTTGTAGATTGGCCAGTGTTCTGCCCTCTTAGCTGGTTTTCAGTATTTGGAGATCCAAAGCCAGAAATATCAAGTTCCACCAAAGGGTGTTGTTTAAAATGCATATCTATGAGTTCCAAAAATACATTCCTTTACTAGAATGATGTTATTGTGCATGGGAGCAATTTAGTGGAGATGCAAAGATAGGAGAAATATTCAGCTGGGTTGTTTTTGTTGTTAGTTTTAAATAACTACACAATGAGTCCACAGACATTGGTGGGGCATTTTAGCAGGCAATACCATCCGTACATCTGGAATCAACTGAAGAAAGAAAGCAGGGCTATCGCAGTTGCTCAGTAGTTCAGCACAGGTACTGCCCATGCTTTTGGGTACCATCTGTATAGGAGAAGCCCACTGCACACACAAGCTATGATTTGGAGCAACCTCTGCAACCTTGTATGGCTGTGTAAACCACTATTAAGACAGGAACATACATTCCACTTTATGAAATGTGTAAACTAGGTATCAGATGCCATGTGGGAAAGGAGAGCTGGCAGGCTTTGGAATTAAATCTGATGTACCTTTAAAAACGTACACACTTGGGGATCTATCATCCCCAACACTTCCACCACCTGACAGTACCTTCAGGTTGGTTAACAAGTGCATCCAAACAACAATGTCCATAATAACTCTTTGAATAAATAAATTTAAAACTTAATAGCCATGAAAATCAGGTTCAGAACTGCATGCTCTAACAGCAAACAGCAATAACATCAACAAAACACATTGCATCCCAAACATTTCCTAGTATAAAATAGCCCCAAAGGAGTGCACGAGCTTTCAAATATTCCAGAGCTCACCATCAGGCTAAATGGTAAATGATGTGAAAGAGACAGGAGGAAAAAAACTGGATGATGTTAAAACCACTCTGTCTGCATTTAGTCACAATGTTAGAATGAAATGTAGGAAAGCACTGTATGCCTTCAAGTCATTTCCAGTTTACAGTGACCTTAACACAAACCTATCACAAGGCTTCCTTGGCAGGATTTTTTTTCAGAGGGGTTTGCCTGTGCTTTCTGAAGCTGAGAGAATGTGATTTGCCCAAGGTCACCCCATGGGCTTCCATGGCCGAACAGGGATTTGAACGCTGGTCTCCAGATTGCAGTCCAACTCAGAAATCACTGCTCGCTGCTGACATTGCAGGCACTCAGATTTGACTGTTAGGTACTGTGACAGCTTCTGGTTATACTTTCGGCTGGCACTTAGGGATGCTAGGATGAAGAAGCCAAGGCAGGTAACCCTCCACGCCCCTTTACCCCAATTTTAGAGCAATAAACCCAATTTGCTGTACTAGCTGCAGTTAGAACCCACCATAGTAACTAGCACAAGGACCAATAAGTATACAACTTTCTCTTCCATTCCATCTTAAGACTGTGACTAAATGCAAATTCCAGGGCCTCAGTATTAGTACTTCTTCTCCCCTACCCTTATTTTGTTTACTACCAAGTAGCCTGTAGAATTATTCTGGAAAACTCATATGTTTGCTTGCATGTTATTTTATGACTTTTAGGTTGCCGTAGTTATATTATTGCCCTGATGATGCAATGTAACAACAGGAAGGTTACCTTGTTTGACAAGTGAGACACTTATTAAATGTATTCTTTCAAAAAGACTTGCTGATAGGTTAACTCCTTCCCCACAAAAAGGATGAAGGAGTCAGTCCAGCTGCTTGTACAGTTTATGAGCCCTATTTAAGGCAATATGAGTTTAGCTAAATCTGGACACTTTGGACTGACTATTCAGTAGTCTGTATCTTCCATTTCTGTTCTCAACAGTCTAGCCAGAAGATAAGAAAGCAACTTACTGGTCAGATCAACTTTTTTTAATGAGCTTCAAGTTACATTTCAAAAGAGACAGTCAATTTGAACCAGAAATACTGTTGTTCAAAAAAGCATGTTTTTGCCTCCAGATATAGGAACACTTCAGTTAACCTTCCGACAAAGAGGCTCACTTTTACAATGTTATTTTATGCCAACCCGGACTCCTTTTCCTCCTTGTAGCTGGAAGATATTTTAGCAGCACCAGTATTGAGAATATGGTGATGGAGGTCTTGAGAAACATACCTTCTGTATCAGGTTGCAGAGGCGTGTCCTCAGAAATCAATGCAATAAAGATTGGGCTGGGAAAGAATGGAATCATATTCTTAGCCACTCCTGTTGTAGCTGGGTTTGTCTGCCTAGAACAAGCAAGGTAAACAGAAGCTGCCTTACTGAGCATAGGTGAACAGCAAAACAGAGAGAAAAGGAGCCTACCACATCAGCTATACCCAGCATGTTAAAAACACAGATGTATGGACCACAACAGAAATCATAAGAAAAGTAAAGGCTGGTGAAAACAAAAATTAACCCTGTATGCCTTTTTTGAAGAAGTTTTCAAGTGGTATCTAGAAGGTGCAAAGTGTTTTTGTTTATTTATGGAAGGCTTACTTGACTGGATTGTTTCATTTCACACATGTATATCGTTGGTTTAGATGAAAAAGTTTGCTGAAACATGTTGAACCACTACTACTTTTTTGGGATGTAGGAACCTATCCCTATTCTTTCCATTATTATTTCTGCCTCTGGAACCAAATTTTCTGTTAAAGAATGAATGCCCAGGAACGCATTTACTTCATTAATTGAGATACATATATATTTGGCGTACTCACACTAACTTATCAGAAGTTCTAGAGGGCAGTGTTGAACTAAATTAGGAGTTTTTCACATGCTTTCTCCTTTTATAAACACACAAACACAGCTTTAGGGGAAAAATGCATCCCCAGGGATGGAACTGCATAAAAAACTCCAAAGAGCTTGTTTGTTATTCTTAATCTAACATTAATAAAGAAAAGATTTCAGATCAAGCCCTTCTCTGGGCATTGTACCCAAATGTGAATGCATGCACTTTGTTGTTTCTCCCCATGAAAATTTGTTCTTCAGAAGGATGTGTGCAGACTCTGCGCAGTTTGTTCAGTGAGACTTGTGTGTTGATTTTCTAATTCGCTGCCATACAGTGCAGCCAACCAGCCCAGAGCAAAGCTTGAGCTTCCATCTTTCTCTCAGTTGAGACCATCTGCTCCTTATTCTAAATCCTCTCTCAGTCAGGGCTTTGGGGCTACTGCCAGAAATGAGGTGTAAGATACCAGATTCTAATGTCTAGACAACCTCCAGAAAAGCAGAGAGGGAAGTTCTTCTGTAACAGAAATCCAGTTTCTAAACGTTCAGGACACTTTTTTGTTAATTCGTCCTACTGTTTATTTTTTTAAAAAGAAGAACTTTCCCTCTCTTTTGTACTTACTCAGTTTCACCTAGGACTTTTTTTTAAGAAAAAAAAAATAATATTGGCAACTAAGTCATACATAGGTTGCTATATTCTAGCCTTTCACATTTGGATAGCTAATTTGCATGTTATGTAAGTTATTACAATTATGCATATTCATTTCCATTCTAGTTTTAAAAATTCAACACATTCATTGTTGCATTTTTCTGCCACTATATTTAAGCCATGGTACCTTTTTTATAGTAACTATAGTTCTGGAAGCATAATGTTTAAAGTGCTGGACTTGGAACAGAGAAACCCTAGTTCAAATCCCTGTTTGGTCATCTAACTTGCCATGTGAACTTGGCCCGTTACTGCCTCTCAGCAAATCTACCTTATAGGATTGTTGCGAGAGTTAATATCAAAATAGGAACCATGTAAAGTGGCCATGTACATTCCTGGTGTGGATAGTAATAATACTACTAATAATAGCAATAATATAATGCACTTCTAATTTCATTTATTCTATTTATATCTTACCTTTCTCCTAATGCAGAAGCCAAGGTACTACGTTCTCATCAGACCATTGCAGTTGTTTAAAAAAAAAAACTGAAGGCAAAAAAGGAACAGATTTATGAAGGGGCCATAAGGGGCTCATAAAACGAAACTTTTTTTTTCTGGACATCTACTAAAAATTCATAATATTGCTACCTCAGGAAGTCATAGTTACAAATTTCTTTTGTGGGGAGAAGAAAAACTTGGGAGACACACAGGAGGAGAAGGAAGTATATTGCCATGAGAAGTGGTGGAAAGAACAAGACAAATGAGAGAATGAGAATGAGAGGAAGAAGATAAAACTGGCCAAGAAAAAGACAAAGAAAAAAAGAAAAGGAAGGGATGGATGACTCAAGGAAGAAGATGTGTAGGAAGTGACTATTCTCCATATCCTCTGGAAATTTGAGAATAAGAAAGAGATAACGTCAAACTTGTGATGCTTAAAGAGGTGGGGGTTAACCCAGCCTTTCTGAGCTTCCCTTCATAGGCTGATCACCTGTGCTGCCTATTTGTGTTGCTGACCTTGAGTCTTATGCAAGTAAGATGATAGTCACTCACTGCTCTTGTGCCTCCACCCAGGGCTGCTAGAATGAGAGAGGGAAGAGGGAAACGAAGATCAGGTTAGCAGCAGCCATCATTGCTCAAATCAAGATTTGTATTTTGTTTTGTTTTTTGAAAGCTATTTCACTTCCAAAAATTTAGGGAGAAGGAAAAAGGAGAAAGCCCAACCTTTACAACTGAGTTCCGAAATTCCCTTCTGGCTTGTAGATGGTTCCGCCCCTCCACTATCCACTTAAATAAAAAAGAAATACCTCCACTTAGCTTTGCTTTTCTCAGCCATTGATTGTTTCTCCTCATCTTGAACACCTTTAGAGAACAAGCTACTAGCTAGCTCCTACTACAGTTTATGTGTTCTCACCTTCCACTACTGCACATCCAGGGCATATGTACAACTTCACAACCCTTTCCTCTATTCTCCCTCGCTCACCACTGATACTGAAGGCAGAGACAGTTGAGTCTACTGCAATCCAGGTTGTGAAGCTGCTGCAGCTTTTACCATCAACACAGAGGCTGTTTCCACACTATACCGTTATAGTGGTATTTTTCCACTTTCAACATCCTATGGAATCCTGAGGTTTGCAATTTAGGAAGGGGTACGTAGAATTCTCAGCCAAAGAGGTCTTTGGCCTCAGTAAACTACAAACCCCAGAATTCCACAGGTGTTGAAAGTGGAATTATAGCAGTATAATAGTGTAGTATAGAAACAGCCACAGTTAAGCTCTGTAACCCTATTGTCAGTATCAGGTGTGAGACTTCAGTGGTGGAACTCAAAGGCAGAGGGATGCTTCACACAAAAGGGAACTCCACATTTTCACAGAATCACACAGAATCACAGAAATGTAGAGTTGGAAGAGACCACACGGGCCATCCAGTCCAACCCCCTGCCATGCAAGAACACCCTCAAAGCACTCCCGACAGATGGCCATCCAGCCTCTGCTTAAAAACCTCCAAAGAAGGAGACTCTACCACACTCCGAGGCAGCATATTCCACTGCCGGACAGCCCTGACCGTCAGGAAGTTCTTCCTGAGGTTCAGGTGAAATCTCCTTTCCTGCAGCTTGAATCCATTGCTCCTTGTCCTGGTCTCTGGAGCAGCAGAAAACAAGCCCTCTCCCTCCTCTACGTGGCATCCCTTCAAATATTTAAACATGGCTATCATGTCCCCTCTTAACCTTCTCTTCTGCAGACTGAACATACCCAGCTCTCTAAGTCTATCCTCATAGGGCTTGGCTTCCAGGCCCTTCACCATTTTGGTCGGCCTCCTCTGGACCTGCTCCAGCTTGACCATGTCCTTCTTGAACTGGGGTGCCCAGAACTGGACACAGTATTCAAGATGAGGTCTAACCAAAGCAGAGTAGAGTGGTACCAGTACCTCCCTCGATCTAGACACCATACTCCTATTGATGCAGCCGAGAATTGCGTTGGCTTTCTTGGCTGCCGCATCACATTGCTGACTCATGTTCAGCTTGTGGTCTATTAAGACTCCTAGATCCCTTTCATACGTACTGCCATCCAGCCACGTGTCCCCCATCCTATATTTCTGCATTCCATTTTTTCTATCTAAGTGTAGGACCTTACACTTCTCTCTGTTGAATTTCATTTTGTTAGCTTTGGCCCAGCTCTCCAATCTGTCCAGGTCATTTTGAATTTTGATCCTGTCCTCTGGCGTATTAGCAACCCCTCCCAATTTGGTGTCATCTGCAAATTTGATGAGCATGCCCTCTATTCCTTCATCCAAGTCGTTGATGAAAATATTGAACAGCACTGGGCCCAGGACAGAACCCTGTGGCACCCCGCTAGTCACTTCTCTCCAGGATGAAAAGCAGCCATTGGTGAGCACCCTTTGGGAACGGTCAGTCAACCAGTTACAGATCCACCTGACAGTAGCCCTGTCCAGCCCGCATTTTACTAGCTTCTTTGCAAGAATGTGATGGGGAACTTTGTCAAAGGCCTTACTGAAATCGAGATATGCTACATCCACAGCATTCCCTTCATCTATCAAGCTAGTAACTCTATCATAAAAAGAAATAAGATTAGTCTGGCATGAATTTTTTTTGAGAAATCCATGTTGACTTCTCGTGATTACCGCATTGCTTTCTAAGTGATTAGAAACTGACTGCTTAATGATCTGCTCCAGGATCTTTCCGGGTACTGACGTCAGGCTGACTGGGCGATAATTATTTGGATCCTCTTTTTTCCCTTCTTGAAGATGGGGACAACATTTGCCCTCTTCCAGTCTGCTGGAACTTCTCCTGTCCTCCAAGATTTCTCAAAGATTATAGCAAGCGGTTCCGAAATGACCTCTGCCAGTTCTTTTAATATCCTAGGATGCAATTCATCTGGCCCTGGAGACTTGAATTCATCCAGTGTGGCCAGGTATTCTTCTACCACCTCTCTACCTATTATGTGCCGCACTTCCCCTGCTTCCTCACCTGCTCCCCAACCAACAGGTTGAGTGCTTGTATCCTTCTGGGAAAAAACTGAGGCAAAGAAGGTGTTAAGTAGTTCTGCCTTTTCTCTTCCCCCTGTTAGTAATTCGCCATCTTCTCTGCGCAGCGACCCTATCGCCTCTTTCTTTTTCCTTTTGCTGCGGACATATTTAAAAAAGCCCTTTTTATTGTGTTTAATGTCCCTGGCCAGCCTAAGTTCGTTCTGTGCTTTAGCCTTTCTGACCTTCTCCCTACATTTCCTGGCCACTTGCTTAAATTCTTCTTTGGTGGTTCCCCCCTCTTCCATTTCCTGTACACGTTTCTCTTAACGCTTAGCTCAGCTGAGAGTTCTTTACTCAACCATTCTGGTTTCTTCAGATGCCTTCCATTTTTCCTCCTTATTGGCACAGTTTTAGACTGTGCCTTCAGTATCTCCCTTTTAAGGAACTCCCATGCCTCCTGAACTCCTTTCTCTTTCACTATTCCTGACCACGGAATTTCAGCCAGCAGCTCCTTAAGTTTACAGAAGTCCGCTTTTTTAAAATCTAAGATGAGTGTCTGGCTACACTTATCTTCTCCTTCCCACTGAATGCCAAATTCCAATAGGGCATGGTCACTCCCCCCTAAAGATCCAACCACTTCTACCTCATTAACAAGGTCATCCCTATTGGTCAGGATCAGATCTAGAATATTTGATCCCCTTGTCGCCTCTTCCACCTTCTGGACCATGAAATTGTCTGCAAGACAAGCAAGAAACTTGCTGGACCTTGCTGTCTTGGCAGAGTTTGACTGCCAACATATATCCGGGTAATTGAAATCTCCTATTATTACTGTATCTCTCCTTTTTGAATGTGCGGTCATTTGGTTGAGGAAGGCGTCATTAAGGTCCTCAGTCTGGGCTGGAGGTCTGTAGTAAACCCCCACCAGAATATCCCTATTGTTTCTCGCTCCCTTAATTTTTACCCAGATGCTCTCGACCTGGCTTTCTGGGTTTAAGTCATGGATCTCTTCACAGGTGAAAACATCCTTGACATACAACATCCTTGACATTTTGCCCCATAATTCAGGATCTGCAAGACTAGAAACTTACTTTTTTGAAAATGAAACTGTACAATCCAGGCCAGATAATGTTCCAAATGGGTATCAGGTACAGTGCCTAGAATCCAGATAAAATCTGGCCAAATTAGGGGTATGGGAACCCTAATCAGAAGCCAAAAACAGCACTGTAAACTTTGTGCTGCAACATGAAGCAATTGGGGGAATTTAAAATCTAAAAATAGTCTCCAGAATTGTGCCTTAATTGATATAATATTTATTGTTCACAAATTAAATTAACTTTAATTTGCTTTTCAGGTTTCCTTGCTACAGAAAACAGAACTTTATATTTCTCATAGTTGTTAATTAGGCATCCCCTTGTGTTTCATAGGCATTTCAGTCTGCAATTCTATGTCCATTAACCTGAGAATAAACCCCACTTGAATCCAATGAGACTTATTTCTGAGTAGACAAGCAAAGAATTGGCCTCAGTTTTGTTTGCCAGTTTTGAAAACAAAGTAGAGGCTACAAAACTCAGCATCAAGTGCAGGAAACTCAATTTTGCATGTCCTTACTTTTAAGTATTCAGTAGAACCTTCCATCAGGCAGAGCAATGCAACTGAATCATTCTCCATCTGCTGTTTGGTGTACAGTAACTGTGACACATTAAGAGGACATAATTGTGTGTGCGATGGACCTGCCTTGCATTCCATAAAGAAGTGATGCCCCAGCCATCATACCACTAGTATTGTAGTTTGATTCAACTGCTAATTTACACAGAAAGGATTCCTATTTTGTCCATTGTTCCAAGCAGCAAAATGTCCTGGGCTGGTCCTGACATGACATGCCTTCTTTCAATTCATTTTTGCTACTGACTTTCTCTGTTCTAATAAAAAATGTATGCAATAAACAGGGGCCACATAGTAATAAACTGATAATATTATCATGAACTGGTTATCCCTTCCCCTCACCCACTCTCTACACATAATGTTCTCCTTCACTCCAGGAAACTCCCCTCAGGAGAACAGCAATCACAATAATATGAAGGAACTGCTGAGATTGTTTACCATGTGTGTGGTCTGCTCAGAAAGGAGTTTCTATACTTGTAACATGCATTTGAGCATGTGCATACAAGTGGGTTTCAAATGATATGCTTAGTTGCATTTTTGGTAGCCATACAATTTGAATCAGCCCAAGGCATTTACCATCTCAGTTTCACAGTTCTAAGAGCACTTTTTTTTCAAAATCCAGATAGACTCTAGTCCTGTTCAGTCATTCCTTAGCCAATTTTATTCAAAACAAACCACTCCTGTGTCACTGCTTTCTTCATATGCAAAGCAATGAGTCTAAACAGGAGATGTCCCCTTTTAACGTGGAAACTCTTCATGTAAGCAAGGACACATCATTTTCCACATAAGGAAAGCAAGGTAAACGGGGACAAAAGAACAAGAAGTTCCCTCTTCATGTATTGATTGAATCCAGATAAGTAACACCTGAATCAGACTTTGATGTCTGGTCTTAACTGCAGCACTAGTTCTACCAATTAATAATTTTGCTTGTAGGCAGACTCAAGACAAGTTCAGGCAAATGTGAACTTGTGCAGGTTCTCCAAAGTGCTTTTTATGTTGTTGTTTTCTGCTTCATGGATGAAAAATGGAACCATGTATTCATAATAATACAAACAAAGATAATGCATGCAAAAAAATTCATCTAGTTTTGATGAGTACATTATTTAAATGGTTAACCTGCTAGAAAACAATTTAGAGAACAGAAAATATTACATTCCTGTCAGTTGTGACCAAGTAACAAATTCCTTCAATCTTTTGCTTTCATTTTACAGCACGACTTCACTAATAAAATGCTTCCAAAGAAACTGTTCTGTAATAAAAATGATATCATCATTTGCAACAATAACATGTTATCCTGAAAACCATACATTTGCTTTAACCCTGAGAAGCAGGGTGAAAGTAACGACTGCTTCGCCCCAACTGCTAGGGTCAGGATGTTGCACTCTTAGAGATATTGTATTCAGTCTATCATTTGAAGTACAACATACCTTTCATAAAACAAATATGCTATCCATCCTAGCATATTACTGCTAGGCACTAGATATTTATCTGCACAGGTTAACTTGCAGAGACTCACTTCTCTTAGTAAAGTCTGTAGATCTTTCTGCTGTGTTTCTGGTAAGAGATATTAAGAATCACACTAGGAAAGTGACAAATATAAAGAGCTGAAGTTCAAATTGATATCTTACAGAGATGCCACAGATATTTTTAGTGTTTGAATTGGCTGTCAAAAGTGGCTGACATGCCAGAATTCAGCATAAAAATTATTATTATTACTCTGAACAATTAGCTAGATAATGGGATGTCTTTAAGCTTTCATCACAAGTTAAACATGGCATTTCTACACAATTGGTGCGGTATAAAAGAAAGTGTATTGCTCTTAATTTTCATTTGCCACAGAATGTGAAATTATTTTGTCCAACAAATAAAAAAAAAAACAACTTAAGAAACAACCACATAGAATACATGTAACCTGAGAATTATTTCCTTAAGGAACTCCTCATATTAAAGCTAGAAATAACTTAATATTGAACCTTTTCCTGATAGCTGGTTACTAGCCTTGCTTTATATGTCCTTTCCTACAAGCAAAAATTAAAGTATATTTCTGGATACTGCTGCTATAAAAATATTATATAATTTATTTTGCTGATGGATAGGAATATATTTACTGGATTATTAAAAATTCTAGGAAGTATTTGGTGGGAAACCACATTTTATTGTATTCACTTTCTTGAGACAAATGCATTTCTACACCTAAACACAATCATTATTCAGAAAGAAGTCTCAATTATGTCAAGGATTTAAAATATAGAGTTGATCAGTTATGATGCTTCTTGTGAAAGGGCATTCAATACTGCTAATGGGAAAGGAGAGTTGCAAGTATCTGGATTCAAATACAGTGCCAAGTAGCCTGATAACACAACTCAAAGGAACCACTGAAATCCAACCCAAAAATGTTACTGAAAAGTTCAGCTGTGATGCTATATATATTCATGCCGCTTATATTTTATATTCCTATTGGCATCATCCTAGTATCTTGTCTAATTTGTATTTTTCCTGCTGCTTGGTCAAGAGACTCATGACAGCTAAGAGCAAGAGGATCAGAATGCTAGTGGCTGCCTATACAGTAGAGTAATTTGTAGTTCACTGGCTTTTAATTATTGTAACATAATCACAATGCTGTAACATAAGGAGTTGTCTTGCTGCAATGTGCAACATTTGGGAACTGCAGAAAAATACAAATAACTTCCTAATTATGAAGTCCTTGTACAGTCAGATAACCCACAAGGATTTTTCTAAGCTGCCCAGTGTAAAACACAGTACAATAAAGATTAGCAAATTAAGGTATAACCTGGGAATTCCTCATGGTACCCTTTTTTGTGTACTCTAGCTCCTCTTAACTGTTTCATAGAAGGATGACATCTTAAATCATCTTGCTTTAATTCAGTCAGCCAGCCAGCAATGTCCTTGTATCTGCCCCCACAAATGCCCACAGTTAAGGTATTGAGCTCTAAGGTATTGAGCCCATCCTGAGACAACCTATAGTTAGCTGTCTTTTTGTTTGAAGTGTGTAATTACCCACATTCATTTCCATATATTCAAGCATCACTGTGCTCTTTGCCTGTGTGGCTCAGGTTAACAAAACACTGTCACTCTGCTCCAAGAATTATCTATGATTGGCTTGGCTCTCAGCACATTCCTCTTGATCCTTCCCAGTACAATTCCTACTACTATTCAGGTGCTCAGCCCACATTTCCAGTGCTAGAATTTCTCTCCTTTCATGATGGACGTTTTCTTTGCTTGTCTCCATAGAAATGTTGTCCAGGAGTGATCCTAGAGCAGATCTTCCTGGCATGAAGAACTTACTGATGGTCAGAGCTGTCCAGCAGTGGAATATGCTGCCTCAGAGTGTGGTGGAGTCTCCTTTGGAGGTTTTTAAACAGGCTGGATGGCCATCTGTTGGGAGTGCTTTGATGTGTGTTCCTGCATAGCAAGGGGTAGGACTGGATGGCCCCTTTGGTCTCTTCCACCTCTATGATTCTATGAAATGTTGTAATTGAATCACACTGTACACCATTCCCTTCTATGTGCAGCATCTTAATATTCTGTGCTCAGACAGTATACCTATATTTGAGTAGGAGGAGTCTACTGAGAAGAAACCCCATGATTTATGAATGTACATCTAGTTTCATTCATTCATTTAGAGTTCATACAGACATGCCAAAGAGTCACAAGTTTTTCCACAGCAAAATATGCCTGGAATGCCAGTTGCAGATGACCCTACTGTTTGCTCACTCTCCATGCTCCATGTTTGCCTTATTCAAGCACGTACACACCCTTTTAAACAATGGAGAAGCTACTTGGACAAAGCAGGAGTGGTTTCATGAGGTCACAGGGACTCAGCTAATCAACATTCCATACTGCCATCATGGGGCTGAAAGAAGGAAGATTTGTAAGAGGAGAAGATTGCACATCTGCAACAAAACACAACTACACTGCCTTAGTAGCCTCACATTTATGTACATGAACACAATTACATACATGTATAACCACTATACGTATGTATGTGCTTTCAAGTTGTCTGTCAACTTATGGTGACATCATGAATTTCATAGGGTTTTCTTAGTCAAGAAATACTCAGAGGTGGTTTTGCCAGCTCCTTCCTCTGAAATATAGCCTACAGCACCTGGTTATTCATTGGTGGTCTCCCATCCAAGTACTATTTATGTATTTATTAAATTTATATCCTGCCCTTATCCCAAATGGGAACTTTGTTGTTGTTGTTGTGTGCCTTCAAGTCATTTCTGACTTGCGGCAACCCTAAGGTGACCCTATCACAGGGCTTTTCTGGGGCTGAAAGTGTGTGATGTGTCACATTACCTTAGGCCATTTCCGCACTAGACTGTTCTAGTGCTATCATTCCACTTGCAACATCCTATGGAATCCTGGGGTTTGCAGTTCAGGGAGGGGCCGGCCGGCCCCTCCCTGAACTGCAAACCCCAGGATTCCATAGGATGTTGAAAGTGGAATGATAGCGCTATAACAGTCTAGTGCGGAAATGGCCTCAGACTCAGAGGAAGGCAAAGACAAATCCCCTCGGAACAAATTTTGCCAAGAAAACCTTGTGACATATTTCCCTTAAGGTTGCCATAAGTTGATATGAAGGCACACAACATCAACAAATTCCATTATGTATATCTAGCCACCTTAAAGATATTCCCACAACAGTACTTGGAGTTTTTCTACTAGAAGTTTATGTTTTTAAGGATTGTACACTTCTGTGATATAACTCTTGACAAAGAAGCACACTTCTAGCCAGATTTTATTTTTAAAGAACACAGCAAGACTATCTTGCAGCCAAGCCTTCTATGGAAATATACGCTATACAGAAAATGGGCTTGTTACATACATTCAGTGATCCTACAGAATATGTACTTAATAACACTGAAACTATTTTAATATACAACAGTGAGACTTTACCTGTCTTAAACCCAGCTGTTTGGAGGACTTAATTGCCTTTTTGCCTAATGTCATTCTTAACCAGCTATGTATTTTGCTCAAACAAAATTTGTTTATTTCTTTTAAAAGACAGAGAGCTTTGTGGCCCCTTTATGACTAACAAATTTATTCTGGCAAAAGCTTCTACGGCCTATGTAAAGTTTTATACAGGTTAACTAGTGCATGTTTGTACATATATACATAGTTCAAGGTGGGTTGTAAGCTATGTGGTCTGGTGGAAATGCAGATCAACATCTGCACTGAAATATTCTCTCTTCTCCTTAGACTGACAGACAAGTGCTAACAACTAAATGGTTGAGAAGAGCATCTGCTTTGGTTCAAGCTTCTTTTTATTGAACAATTAGCCTGTGACGGACTATGCAACAACAGTTACTCTGTTCAGGCATCAATGCAGTGTGCATTATGGAGTTCTTCCTTGCTGCCATATGTCTATGCCAGATAGCCAGTGGCACTAACTTAGCTAGCAAAATTTTGCAGCTTTTGCACTTCCTTCTAGAACTGGGTTTCCAACCATTTCTCTTCCTTGCCAGCATCAATTTTCTCTTTAGGCTTAATCTATAGGCCATAGTGTCACGGCAAATGTATTATATAAGGAAATCTTGTTGCCTCTGTATGGCCTGATTCCAAGTAACAAGCATACCGGGTTTTACTGCAGGACTTTCCTTACAAGGTTATCATGATGATATTTCTATCATTCCAGCCTCTGCACTACAGCTTCTAGTTTTCTCCTGACACAGTGCTCCTGTCCCATTTTCTCCACACCCTTCTTTTCCCAATTCTTTCCAAGCAGCACATTTTTGCTTGGTTCTTGTATTATTGATGATGGTGATGCTGGGATGCAAAGTGTTCTAAGCTAGCTGTCTCTATGTGTGTTCCACATGAAAGTAGAACCACCATAGCTGAAATCATTGAATGTAATATCACTCTAGGTCATGTAATTCCTACTAATGCAAGGTAAGAAGAACCTATATTGCCAAGTCCTTTTTTATTACTTCAGTAACTGTAACTTCAGACCTTGACAAACAGAAATCTAGATTTAGCCTGTGAGGATCTATGCATTAAGTAGATAAAAACTTAGGCCCTTTTCACAGAATGTTGTCATCCCACTATAGAGACAGGACAAGTATGGGACCGCAACGACAGGTACACATGACGTTGTCGTGATCCCTGTGATGAACCCGGGGGCAGGGGTACCCAGTAGAGCTGCCCTAGCAACAGAGGGGATTTAATTTAATTGGTTCGCTGACTATAGAACCCAGATTAGGCAGAGGGAGAGGATAGGTGAGGGCATCAGCATAACAGAAAAATAACAGAAGCAGGGTTTGAAAAAGAGTTCCACCTGTAAGTTTGAAAGGAGAGGAGCTCCTTCAAAGAGAGAGATATGGAGAGTTGGGGAGGTGTTTGCTTGTTAAGAGCTGAAAGTGCTTTGATGTTTGATAACATTTAATTGCCAAGTACCTTTCCCTTGTCAGTTTGTTTAATAAAGATTTTGTTCTATTTTTTTTAAAGAGCAGCCTCCATACAGTGTCTCTTTAATTTGAACTGACTGACACATGCTACTACCAGTGAAACATTCATTGGAATAAACCTGAAGTGCTTTGCCCTCTATCTACAAGGGGTGTGGGTTTAGAGAAAGCAGAAGGAAGATACAAGTGTGGACAGGGAGCCAGGGAGTGGTAAATATATAAAAGGGTGCTGCTTCTCTAGGGAGGGAGAATTTAAAGCAGATCTGATCTGACACAGCCCTGGCTGGCCCAGATCTCCACATTTTGACAGTCCCGTCCTTCTCCCGTACCCAGGCGTGATCACGGATTAAATCACTGACATGTTTTCCCTGTCAGTGACCTGTGATCATACCACCATCCCACACTTACCTGGTGTGCAGAGAGTCCAGAAGTGCATGGCTGCACCTCCTGCCCTAGCACAGCCTGGGCCAGTACCCAGCTGTGCTGAGGCAGGAAGAGATGGGGCCATTGCGCTTCCTGGATCCCAGAGGCAGCCAGTGTGGAGGGTAGCTCCCGTCCCAGCAGAACCTGCCAGGATCCCCACAGGATGCCACTGAGAACAGATAAGGTGCAAAAAGGGCCTAAGTAACTCCTACCTGATTCAACTAAGCTGCAGGCAAAAACCCTGTGCCTTTTGGAGTTTTGAGATGTCATCCCTCTCCTGCATCTTGTCCTGTATTATGGGCTGTGTTCTGTATCTAAATGCAAAAGAGGCACTGAGTGAATTTCCATTTTTGATATATTTAAAAGGTGAGAACCAGGCAGATGAAATCATCATCTGGTCTCACAGTTTTGTCCATCATCAGATCCAACACCTGCAACAGCAATCTTTACTCTAGTACCTAGTGATTGCCCTAATAATTTCACCACCTGTGCTATTCCTTTTCCCCTCTATCAATGACTCACTCATTCACTATTATTCTTTAGTTCATGGCTGTCCCCACCAAAAGTCTTTCACTCACTATGGCCTTCTAAGTACCTGGTCTTTCACAATGCTGGATTCTAATAAGATCTATCATTTCCGTTTCTTTAGTGCATAGTCATAGACATGCCCATCCTCCTCCTATTGCAATTCATAAATCCCAATCTCATCTGTATTCCCTCTTCTTCTTGCTGTTGTTGCTGAAAACCTGCAGGTCTGCTATCTTCTCACCCTTTTATTTTAACTGTATGTACATTTAGACAGCATATACATACCCATTTTATCACATTTCAAGTACAGCGTATTTTCCCATTAGCAGTTCTACTACACAGGTATAAACATGTTATTATAGGTTATAAAACAGTACAAACTTGAACTTCAAGCACGGCACTCTCAGATTAGAACTGGCATCAGCATTATATAAACTGCTGTTCTCACATGGTTAGTAACAAGAACAGCAAAGAAAAAAAAACACAGAGATGCTGTAACAAATATATTAGCCTCTTTTTTTCTCCCACAAGCTACAGGAAACCTTTTAAAGGGTTAGGAGCTCCAGGGGAAGAGCAGAAGACAAGTATGAGTAGTACTGTAGTTAATGATGCACCTGGTTTCAAGATGCACTGGACATTCAGCTGTTGATGTACTCAGAGGTGAAAGGAAAATCTGTATCTGCACAACTCATATTGTAGGAACATAGAACGTGACAAGCATGAGTCACGAGAAACTAGACGCAATAAAACAAGGAATGGAACATATAAACAGTGCAATCTTCGGGTGAGCTAGCTAGACAAGAATGGGACATTTTCATACCATTACAGTTGTTTCAAGCTACAGAAACAGTATCCATTTCAATTCTGACTAAAACCTGTCAATTAATATGGAAAACAAAACAATAGCTCACAGACTGGAAACACTCAATACAAATATACCCGCATTATCAACATGAATTTGTTCGTGGGCACCACTCTGATACAAAATTTGGTACCAGAAGTGAAAATAACATGGAAAGAATAGGGATAGGTTCCCTATAGCAAACATTTTATTCAGAATCTAAACAATATACACATGTGGAATGAAATAACCATGTCAGTCAAGCCTTGCATAAGTAAACAAAAACATTTTTATCCTAGACATCACTTGAAAGCTTCTTCCAAAAAGCATTTTCCTTCACCAGCCTCTACTTTTCTTATGATTTCCATTTTGGTGGCCAAACTTCTAGATCTATCATTTTATTTAACACAAAAGGTGGTGTTAATTGGTTAGGTAGGCTGATCTGCTTTCCCCTTTTTTCTCTGTTTTGCTGTTTATGCATGCTCAGTAAAGGATTCTGGGTGGGAGCGGGGGTGCTGCTGTTACCTACCTGTTGTAGGCAGGCATTCATAGTCCATTCTCTCCCAGCTGAAGTTTTATTGCATTATTTACTGCAGACATACTGCAACCATGGAACGACTACATTAAATTCCCATGCAAACAAAGTGAAACTCAGAATTGTACAACAACATTTGGAGCTAAAAATACTAGATGTCCAAGCTGGGTTCTGGAAAAGGAAGAGGCACTAGGGATCATATTACAAACATATGTTGGATAATGAAGCACATCAAAGAATTTCAAAAGAAGATCAGCTTGTAATATATAGATTACAGCAAAATCTTTGATTGTGTAGATCATGAAAAACTATGCATTGTTCTCAGAAATGCATATACAACAACATTTCACTGTCCTGATGTTTAACCTATACTCAAGACAAGAGGCAAACATCAGCACAGAATATAGAGAAATAGAAGGTTTTCCAATTGGCAAGGAGATCAGGCAAAGATACATTTTATCACCTTATCTATTTAATTTGATATGTTGAGCATATCACAAGCAGGCTGGACTATGCTCTGAAGTAGAAAACATGAAAACTAGAGGAAAGAACACAAACAATTTAAGATAAGTGGATGACACCATACTACTAGCAGAACACAAATGAGATCTAGAACAACTATTAAGGAAAATCAAAGAAGAAAGTCTAAAAGCAGGGTTACAGCTGAACATTAAGAAAACAAAAATAATAACCAAAGACAACTTACATAACTTTAAGGTGAGTAATGAAGACATTGAAATAGTTAAAGATTTTCTACACCTTTCTATATCTTTCCTCAGTCATTAATTTAAATGGAGATTGGGGTCCAGAAATGAAGACTAGGGCTTGGAAAGGCAACTAGGAAGGAACTAAATAAGATCCTCAAGTACAAAGATATGTCCAATTTCTATGTGTGGTTGTGAATGTTGGATGGTGAAGAAAATTAATTCATTTGAAATGTGGTTCTGCGGAAGAGTTCTATGGATAGCACATACTGCCAAAACGATCAGTAAATGGGTCATAGAGCAAATCAAACCTCAATTTTCCCTAGAAGCCAACATGACTAACCTGAAGGAGTCGTACTTTTGATGTATCATAAGACAACATTACAAAAGACAATCAGAAAAGACAGTAATGCTCAGCAAAGTGGAAAGTGGTAGGAAAAGAAGACGACCAAATTATAGGTAGGCTTAATCAAGAAAATTTCTGCCTTCAGTTTGCAAGATTTTAACAGGGCTGTTAATAAAAAGTTATTCTGGAGGTTTTTCATTCATAGGATCACTGTAAGTCAAAGCTGACACTACAGCAATTAACAACAAAGTCTGTTAAAAGACTTACTGTTGGTATGTATTTTTACCAGATAGATTGATCTGGGGGCTGCAGACCTCAGAAATCCTACTCAGAATTAGCAGCACGTGGCCTATATTCATGTATAGGGCTAAATTCAGTTTTAGTCTCACCTAAAGTAAATCCGTTAATATCAGTGAGCCTTACATTAATGGAGACTAACATGTCCCATTTATTCCAATGGACCTGCTGTAGTTTGGAGTAACATTGAAGTTAGCCCACAGTGTTTTCTTTAAAAGCCAAGTATTAATGCAGTGTCTGCCTATTCCTGGTCACCAAACAATTTCTCAGATTTGTAGAAGAGTCTTGTGTTTCATGCAGAAATACCTAGCTCTAGGCTTTTAGGGGCCCCTGAGGCTCCAAATATGGGGAGCCGGTTGCTGCTGTCAAAAATAACTCTCCATAAACTTTTGCAGATCAAATATGACATTTGTAAAGTACCAGCATGAGACAACTTTCTCCTCATGGAGACTACGATGGGATAAACGGAAAAAGGCAATCTCAATTATACAAATGGTTCAAGCCAAGGAGGGGGTTGAAGATGGATGATATATTATGTATATTGCATACAACAAATACTTAGCATGTATAGTCTATCAGCAGAGAATTTACTTCCCAAAGCAGAACCACTGAAATGTGCTTTTGCTTAAAGAAACTGTTGTTGTTTGGGGCCTTCAAGTCAATACTACATACACATACATATAAGGTAAACCTATCACAGGGTTTTCTCGGCATGATTTGTTCAGGGGGATCACCATTGCCAGCCCCTGAGAATGAGAGAATATGCTTATCCAGGGTCACACACTGAGTCTCCCTGTCTGAGTGGGTCTCCTAGCTCAACATTCAAACCACTACACCACACTGACTCTGCTAGATTAAAGAAATACTGTTTGAAAATGCCTCTGTTTTTCCAGTTCTGTAGCCTACCTTGTAACTGAGGAACTTAACCTTTGTATACTGCAGGATATAAATGTAATGTTGTTGTTGTTGTCGTTGTTGTTGTTATGTGTCTTCAGGTCATTTCTGAGTTATGGCAACCCTAAGGTGAACCTATAACTGGATTTTCTTGGCAAGATTTTTTCAGAGGGAGTTTGCCTTTGCCTTCCTCTGAGGCAGAGAGAGTATGACTTGCCCAAGGTCACCCAGTAGGTTTCCATGGCCAAGCGAGGATTCAAACCCTGGTCTCAAAAGTTGTAGTTCAACACTGAAACCACTACGCTTATTATAAATTACCTATTATAAATTATTTATTATAAATACATGGAAAAAACATAAATATCCTGGATTTGAAGAAGAGTTAATTTAAATTTGTGTGATAATATCAAAAAGTATCCTACCTTCTTTCTGATGTCTAACAAAGTGGCTTAAGTCATAGGTAGGAAATGTACTATTTATACTGTATAAATGTGTATTTTGATCAGTTTGGGAAGTTATTATACAGAATATCAGCATTAGAAGATTTGCCTTATTTATGTATGTACAATTAAACACATTATGGTGATTGAGGTTATTGTTTATTTACGGTTTTTGCCACTTTTCCAGAGAAAATATTCTCAAAGTAGTTTACATACAATGTAAAACAGATAACCAAAACAATGTAAAAAAATTATGTTAAAAAAATTAACGATAAGCAAAAACAATTTAAATAGAAAGCAACCAAAATAAAACAGTTACCACAAACTACAGAAATAAGGGAGTAAATCACTAATATATCCATTAAAATCAACTACAAGCTATTTAGAACAGACTAGTCTCTCTGGTGTAGTGATCTGATTCCTTGCCCACTCATGGGAACTCACTGGTGACCTTGGGTGTGTCACACATTCTCAGCCCCAGAAAACCCCGTGATAGGTTCACCTTAGGGTTGCCATAAATAGGAAATGACTTGAAGGCACACAAGAATAACATGTCTTCAAAACTTTTTTGAAAAGCAACAGTGAAGGGACCAATTGTACATACAATCCTACCAGGGAGTTCTACAGATTTCAGGCCACTGCTGATCAAGCTCTGTGCATCTTACTCATAATAAAGGTGATCCAGCGAGCAAATTCCAGTGCTGATTTCAAGATATGGACAATTTCACACAGATGCAGCCATCTTTGAAATAGTCTGATCTCCAATAGTTCATTATTCATTCATAGGTTGTTTTTAAACAAATATAGGCAATTTTCGACATGGTATGAGTATGATGCAGTTAGTCAAATGAATTAGCATCTCATTAATAAATGGCATCAAATATTGTATGTACAGTATGTAAATGAAACCATGACATTCTTTTCATCTATAAAAAAAATTACTGTGAGTCCAGCTATTGAAGGACAGTAGAAGCAGAGTGAAGGAGGAATTATAAGCCCTCATGGTCCTTCCTCCCAGGTAATGCGTCAGTGCGAAAGTATTGATCACGCTGTTTATCTTTTCCTCCATCTGGGGAGGCAAATGACACCCCTCCAAGTGTTTACTGTTCCAGACAATGCTGTTGAAAGATACAGAAACTTCTGCACTTGTTCACACTGCTCTCTTGTCCACTAGGGATAAAATGGCTTAGATAGAAATTAGGAACTTGACCATTTTTTTCCTGTTTGCTTCCTCTGTCAGCCACCTATCTAAAAGCATTATGGGCAGATTACATCATCTAGTTTGGTGAGGGTTACTTAAGTGAATGACTTTTGTTATAAAGAAAAGGAAGTGATCCAGGGTGAACTGTTGCATCTTGTTTCTTCTGTCTGCTATCTCCCTCTTCATGAAGGAGCACTTGTAACTGGTAACCTGTAACATATCTGCCCACCACTATGATCTCTTTTAGAGTAATTTAGAAGGGATCAGGCTGTTTCTGTCTTAAGAATATATTTTGTTAAATATTCCTTCTATTGAGGATTTTAAACTTATTTTCTGCCTCCATTTGGTTCTTGTAAATTCATCCTCCTAAGGCGGGCATTTCTGCTGTTCCCGGACTAAAGTCTCTAGCAGGCCTGCCTTTCCAATAATAACCTCTCCACATCCATCCCCTCTAACAGTCACAAGGAAAGAGCCTGGACTGTAGTACAGAAGTAGAAAAGCATGCTGAGTGTGTGACAGTACCAATTGTAACAATTTTCTTTTTTATTTCAAATGCAAAAGCTTTCAAAGAATTACTCTAAAAGAAGAAATACCAACACTAAGTATGTTTAAGCAGAAGAAAGTTCCATTCACTTAATTTGCCACTACTGAATGCACTCAGAATAGAGAGGAGACAATTCTGGTGGATCAACAGGACTCCAGAGTCTCATCTAGCAATTCATAGGGTAGTCATCAACTCTAATACCATCCGTAGTTGATACTGAGATGGTCCATACTTTCTTGCTAGCAGTGTTTGCAAGACTGAGGCTGCTTGTTTTCCACAATGGAAGACTTCTCTGCAGCCATCTCTTAAGTGTGTCCTTGTTCTGCCCCTTTTCCCGATTTCCCTTCCCCACTCTTTTGCTTTTAGTAAACAGCCCCGTATTTCCCACTTTGCTTCCCTGCCATATTCCCTTTTCTCCTTTTCTTCTGCAGATCATAATCAATACCATTTGTTTCCTGTTCTTTTTGTACTTTATTATTTGCAGTATTTATATCCCACATAGTAACACATTCTCAAGATGGTTTATGACATACTTTAAATGCAAGGCAACAGACAAGAGCCACTGAGGGGGGGCAGAGATGTATATAAATTTCCTGCCAGACCCCAGATGTTCCAGCTCCCATTCTGCAGCTGATTTTCTGGGCTACAGCTGGCCTCACAGGAAATTACATTGGCCCACAAATTGCTGCTGGAGCAATCGGATGCCAGTTCCTCAGAGGGTGAAGCCTCTCACAATTTCAGTTTGTAGTGGCAGACTCAAGAGGCACTACGGATACAATAGCGCAAATCGCTCTGCCTCCAGTACACATGGTCTAACACATGTTGACTTTTTAAGCCACAGCAGTTCCTATTGGAAATAGCTCTACCCCAGCAGTGGCTGATGCCATCTCTCAAACCTTCTGGTACAGGAACAGAAGTGGCATTGAGGGAGCAAAAGTGTTTACAAACCTCAAATCCAAAGGTGTCAAACCACATGCACAACAGATTACTGCACAACAAATTTTACAGTCTTGTACAGAGAAGTAGTTCAAGACTTCATGGAAGCAGAGCAGTGGTAACAGTAGCTCCAGGAGAGGAAATGGCTTCCCTCCTCCCTTCAGAAGCTGGCCACTGCACAGACAATTTTTCAGGTCACAGTATCTTGGTCAGACAATGGAGAAATAGCGAGCTTGGAGCCGACCTCTAGAGGGTGACATACAATTGCCTCCTCCTTCCATTATTGCTACCATGAGCCATAGCCACAACTGTGTTTTTCTGTTCATTCACCTTCTCTTACCAGTGCTGCCACCACAGCATTGTGCACCATTGCTTTCTCCTCCTGTGATGTGTGAGGAGTTGTTGCCACCACTTACTGATACAGTCATATATAACACCACTGACAGGGTTTCTTTGCATCAGAATTTACTAGGATTTTGATCCTAGCCACCTCCCAATCCTCAAACGTTTTTGTCCCCAGTTTTTCATTTGTAGTTCTCAACAGAAGCCATGCAGTTCTGCCTGCACACATATATTTTTCAAAGCATTCCTAGCCCTAGATTTGTTCCCCCATTCCAGGTGATATGCCAGGCTTCAATGGTAATTTATAGTTTATAGTTGGTCACAGAGATCTGGAAAGTGTTATGTGGACTTCATTCACACATCATGGCTGAAGTACACTGTGAGTATTAGCATCAAACAATGAAAGGAAGGAAAAGAGTAGTTAAAACTAACAAGTAGTCAAAACTAATGAATTTCAAGTCACATGGATACCTGTCAGAAGTTGCGAGGTTTTGGTAACCTCTCTGTAGTAAGGATGTAGTAAAATCACTCTTCAAAAGTAATGGAACAAGTAGAAGCAAAGTTACATTATTGGTGTAACAAATTATGTTGCCAAATTAATTTTTTAAAATTACTTGATGGGGCATTTTAGAGGCATTTTCAAGTGTTATGCCAATCTCTTATTAACCCAAGTGAACATAGTGTACTGGTTTGAGTATTGGACTAAGACACTGGCAGACCAGGGTTCAAATGCTTACCCAGCTGTGGAAACCTACTGGGTGACCTTAAGCAAGTCATACTGTCTCAGCCTCAAAGGAAGGCAAAAGCAAACCCCTTCTGAACAAATCTTGCTGAGAAACCCTATGATGAAGGGTAACTTTTGATAACTCAGAAATGACTTGAAGGCACACCACCACCACAACAGTTTCCCAATCCTAAGCTTCCTCTTGCCATGGTAAGAAAAATTAATGAGTAATGAAAAAGGCAATGAACAGCTTCTTTAAAACTGCAAGAAATAACAGCAATGAATTGCTTTTTAAACAGTATAATGTGCAACTGAAACAAATTATGTTTCAATATTAACTTTTCAAACTCTGTGCTAAAGGCTATAGCCAATTCAGCTGCCAGAGAGCAAGGTTAGACATGTCATGCCACAAGTCAACCTTGTACTACAACCATAAAGCATCATGCTGGTGACATCTAGATGTTCACAGACTATGAAATGATATGGAAATACCATCCATTGAATACATAGCCATATAGTGATACGGGGGCCTTGAACTACCATGTGGCTATTTATTTGACGCACTTCCACACCTTTCTCAGTACCTTTCGCTTCATAGACTATGCATATATATTGGCTACAGTACCAATGTGAACTTTTAATGATTTAATTTAGAGAAGAGAGGGAAATAGTGAAAGATGTTGGAAGTACAATGAATAAACAGCCACATGGTGATGCCATGACCTAACAGCTAGGCCACTGCAGACTGCCACTTCGTCTTGCACAACTTGCTTTATATTGAATGTTGTATAATTGATGCCAAGAGAGCCAGTGTAGTATACTGGTTTGAGCATTGGATGACCACCCTGGAGACCAGAGTTTGATTCTCCACTCAGCCATGGAAACCTACTGGGTGACCTTGGGAGCGTCACACACATATACAGTCCCCAGAAAACCCTGTGATTGGTTCACCTTGCCATAAGTTGGAAATGACTTGAAGGCATAGAACAACAACACAACAAGTAGTTGACATCAGAATAAATGTCTCTCACTGCTGTTACATGCTGCTGACTCACAACTGAGAAAACATATATAAGAAAATACATGGAATGAAATTTAAAGTCAGAATCAGTCAGATTTGAACTGAACCTGTAGCAATTTCTGTCTATCTTACTATCTATCCTCAGGAAAAAAAGGAGGCAATACATTTCCAAGTACTCAGTGGATAGTGTTTTGTGAGGTTTTTTTTAAAAAAAAAAAATTTAAAGAATACTTCAATAGCCTTCTTCGGGGACTACATGAAAATGTCTCCAAGCGCTCAGTGGACGATATTTTTTTAAAACAAGCCAAACACATTTCAGGCTATGTATTTCAATAGCTTTTTCAGGGCGTACATAAAAACAAATACAGATAGAAATGCCAAATTAAAAATAAAAAAAGGACAACACATAAATATTATCATAATGTCTCCATAAATCAGCAAAATACATTTCATTTTGTGTATATTGTTTAAATATACAATATGCTATATAGCAACAGAAATTTCTGGAGCTGAAAATCTCACTCCGTTTGCTGGACCAAGAAACTAGAGAACCAGGCTCAAAGCTTTTTTTTTTTTTTTTTAGCAGATGGTCAGAAAAAGGAGGAATGGAGAGAAGAGAGGGTGAGACAGCCTTCAAGGCCATATCATGCAACTGGGCCAGAAAATCTTCAGGGTAAATTTCTAAACATGGAAGGAAATCAAGTTCTTCTTTCAGTCTTCCAGGAACTAACTATTTTAATTTTAAAACCCATATGCTTCTTTTTTCAATAGAGTCTTCTCATTGTTATTATTTTTTCTAGAACCCAATATTTGAGGTCTGTTGCAAGATGATGGCATTCCAAAAATGACTTACCAAGGGAGCATCTTTCTGTTTGTTTGTTTGTTTGTTGGTTTGTTTCTTATGTTTAAAAGGTGTTTTTCTACAGTCAGCCCTCCACATTTGCGGGTTTCACGTTTGCGGATTTGACTATTCATGGATTATTTGCTGTCGCCTCTGCTGCCTCCCTAGGGCATTTTTAATAGGAACTGCAAGCCTTGTGAGACTGAGAAACTGCAAACAAAACTTGTTAAGTCCCTATTAAAAATGGTGTGGGGCAGCACTGGAGGTGGCAGTAAGCACCACAAACCACCCACTCTGCCTTGGGAAGGAATCCTGATGCCTCAAAGGACCCCATAGTGGGTTGAATAGGGTGGTATTTTTTGTATGATAAATATGGTTTTGGAGGGCCTAGAGTTATTCACGGTTTCTCCACTTTCATGGGGGTCCTGTGCCCCTAAGCCTAATGAATGTGGAGCAATGACTGTATACATTTTTTAGAGGTCTTCTTGTCTTTCCTACATATATCTTTAGACACTTGCATTGTATAGCACAGATGACAAAACTGCTATTGCAAGTAGGAAAGTGTGCCAAAGTATACCTCTGTTTGTTAGTGTGGTTTAGAAATTCAGTCATTTTGGAGGTATATCTGCAACAGACAAAATGATGTCTGGGATGGTGTCCTGTGGTTCTGGCTACACCCATGACAGTGATCATAGGTGATTGTCTTTGTTCCCTGAAATTGCTATTCAACAAAATAATCCCCATAATACTAGCACAAAATAGCAACAACTTGAAGAACTGAAGAATAGAAACTATTGAAGAAAGTTAAGGAAGAAAGCAAAGTGCAAAGGCAGAGTTATAGCTGAACATTAAGAAAACAAAAATAATGACCACAGATGGCTTACAGAATGTGATGTACAGGATAACTCACATCCCAGAATCAGGCTTAGAAGTTTACAAAACTTTATTCAGGAACAGCAAAGTAACAGACCACACATCATGCTTATTGCCAAGAGTAGGGAAGTGATCAATTTGCAGTACTGCTATTAACAATCCAAATTACCACGCACTAAGATCATAGAATCATAGAATAATAGAATAGAATTATAGAATTATAAAGTTGGAAGAGACCACAGGTGCCATCCAGTAGAACCCCACGCCATGTGGGAACATACATCAAAGCACTCCTGAAAGATGGCCATCCAGCCTCTGTTTAAAAACCTCAAAAGAAGGAAACTCCACCACACCCTGAGGCAGCACACTCCACTGTCAAACAGCTCTGACTATCAGAAAGTTCTTCCCGAGGTTTAAGTGGAATCTTTTTTCCTATAGTTTGAATCCATTGCTCCTTGTCATAGTCTCTGGAGCAGTGGAAAACAAGCCTGTTCCCTCCTCAGTATGACATCCTTTCAAATATTTAGGCATGTCTATCATATCCCCTCTTAACCTTCTCTTCTGCAGATTAAACATACCCAGCTCCCTAAGCCACTCCTCATAAGACATGGCTTCCAGACCATTTTGGTTGCCCTCCTTTTTGGTAGCCCTCATCTGGACACGTTCCAGCTTGTCAACATAATTCTTGAAGTTTGGTGCCCAGAACTGGACACACAATTCCAGATGAAGTCTGACCAAAGCAGAACAGAGTGGTACTATTACTTTGTTCAATCTAAACACCATACTCATATTGATGCAACCAAGAATCGCATTGGCTTTCTTGGTTGCCACATCACACCGCTGACTCATGTTTAGCTTGTGATCCACCAAGACTCTTAGATCCCTTTCACCTGTACTGTTGTCCAGCCAGGTGTTTCCCACCCTATATTTGTATATTTAATTTTTTCTTCCTACGTGTAGGACCTTACATTTCTCTTTGTTGAAATTCATTTTGTTAACTTCGGCCCAGCTCTCCAATCTGTTAAGGTCATTTTGAATTTTGATCCTATCCTCTGGGGTATTAGCAACCCCTCCCAATTTGGTATCTTCTGCAAATTTGATCAGCACGCCCTCTATTCTATCATCTAAGTCATTTATAAAGATGTTGAATAGCACTAGGCCCAGGACAGAACCCACTAGTCCCTTCTCTCCAAGATGAAGAGAAGCCATTGGTGAGCATCCTCTGGATGCAGGCAACCAAGTACAAATCTGGTTTGGTCAGTCAACCAATTACAAATTCTATTTGTTAACAAAACAGTTCCATTACCAGTCTTTTGTGCCCCCTCCCAAATTGCCACTTAACTTGTCAAGAAACTGCAGTTGTGTCTGGATGTACTTATCACTGCCATTCTCACAACTTTCCAGAGGTTCTCACTACATTTATCATTCCCTCACTCTCATCTATTAGCAAAGCACCAGAACACAAACCTTTATCAGATTCATGTCAGGGAAAGAGTAGCTGACCTGACACATAGAGCTGACGATGAAGACATTCAAATAATCAAAGATTCCCTATACTTTCCCTATACTTTTGCTCAGTCATTAATCAAAATGGAGAGTACAGTCAAGAAGAAGACCATTTCCACATGGTGTCACAGTTGCTCTACGGGGATGGGATGGCAACAGTCCACAGGTTGTGGTTTCACACAACATCACTGAGGTCCCGCTACTATCCTGTCCCCATGTATTGTGATTGCAGGATATCCGCTTAATGGATTAAATCCATTAAGTGCCCACAATCACACAATGCTCCCGTACTTACCTGCCATGTGGAAGGACAGGAAGTGTGAAGGAGGCGCTTCCCTCCCCAGTGCAGCAAGGGAAAGGGTCAAGCTGCACTGCAGAAGGCACACGTATGTCCTTCATGCTCCCTTCCACAAGCATGAAAGGGAGCGTTCTTGTTGTGCTTCCTTCCCAGCAAAAGGCAGTGCTGGGATTGCAACAGGATGACATGGGAGAGTGTTGTTGTGCAGAAATGATGGAAGACTAGAACTTGGAAGACCAGCTATGAAGGAACCAGACAAACTCCTCAAGTGTAAAGACAACTGTGTGGAAGCCAGTGACAGACTGTCTGTCACGTGTTTCTTCATGGATGACCACTCACCATCTTAAGCTGAATGTGGACAAAACAGAGATCTTGGTGTTTCAGTCTGATCACCCAGCAACCCCTCTCTCATGTCCCCCATAAGATTTACAGGGCTGCAGAATGGCTCCTGTCTCGGTTGCCAGGAACCTTGAAGCCCTGCTGGATGATCACCTACCTCTGTGTCGCTTAATCAGGGCTACAACAAAGGCATGTAACTTCCATCTTTTGAACATCCAAAGGATCCGGAGATTCCTTACTGTACTGCTGATTTATATGTACATTTGTGAAGAGAATAGGAAGAGAATGAACTCATCTGAAATGTGGTGCTAGAGGACAGTTATATCCACAGATATCCAAAGAGACAAGTAAATGAGTCCACGAGCAAATCAAGCTTGAACTCTCTGTAGAAGCCAAGATGACTAAACTGAGACTGTCATTCTCTGGACATATTATGAAAGACTTACTAGAAAAGACAATGAGGGTTGGCAAGAGAGAAGACAGTAGGAAAACAGGAAGACCACATTACAGGTGGGTGGACTCAATCAAGAAGCCACAGCCCTGAGTTTGCAAGACCTGAGCAAGGTTGTCAATAACTGAGTGATGTGGTGGTGTCTCATTCATATGTTCACCATAAATCAAAGTCAACTTGACAACAATTAACAACAAATCTTCCGTGATTATTACTTTCGCTTTCTTAATATACAGTTGTGCCTCTTCTTTTGCAATTTCTTCCTGAACTTTCATCCGTACTCATTCCAAGTCTCTGCTGTTTTCTGCTAGTAATATGGTATCATCTGGATACTGCAAACTGTCAGTGTTCCTTCCTTGAGTTTTCATACCTCCTTCCTCATAGTCTAATAGCATTTTTTAAATGACATGTTTCATATACTAATTGAACAGACAGGGTGATGTTTGCCTACTGGAAGCCATTCTGTTTTCTCAATATTCTATCTTGACAGTGACCTCTTGTTCAGAGTATAGGTTACACATGAGGACAAACAAAAGTAGCAGCACAGCCATTTCTTTTAGAACAATCCATAGGTTTTCATGATCAGCACAACCAAAAGATTTGCCATAGTCTATAATGCACTGGCTGATTTTCTTCTGGTTCTTGTGTGTGTGTGTGCATTCCATTAAACAAAATATATTTGCAATGTGATTTCTAGTGCTTCTTCCTTTTCTTAATTCAGTTTCTATACCCGGCATTTCTCTCTCTCCATGTATGGTTAAAATCTTTGCGGTTGAATTTTCAGCAACACTTTCCTTCCATGGGATTGCAATAGCCCGATGGTTGTAATGCCTTGTGTCCCCTTTGTTGGCGTTTAGAATGTATATTGAGTGTTTCCAATCTGTGGGCTGCTGTTCTGTTTTCCATATTTACTTGCAGAGTTTTGTTTTATTTTCCATATTTGTTTGCAGATCTTTGTTAGAATTTGAATGAATTCTATTTCTATAGTTTGAAACAGCTCTACTGTTATGCCATCTGTTCCTGGTGATTTATTTCTCCAAAATGGTTTGAGAGCAGCTTCCATTTCATTTTCTAAAATTGAGGATTCATTGTCAACTGGCTCTTCCTTGAAGGAATTTGTCATCCTTTTATGTCTTTTATACAATTCTTCAATTAGTGCTTCCATAGTCTTTCCAAGTTCCTCTCAGAATGTTTTTATTTTATTTAACAGATGTATTTCCTTCTCCTTCACTTAAGCAAACAAATCTCAGTGGAACACCCCAACTTTCCATACAACTTAGTATCATTCCATTCACTGTGAATCACCTTAAGCATCCTGAATTTTGGTCAGATTTGCTCAGGCTTGAGACTGAAATTAGAACTTTCTGAAGCCATAAATCTGAAATAGCATTTCAATATATTTATGTGTGTGTTTAAAGGCTCCCTTTCAGGTTCAGCCTCCCTGAGGTGGCTTACAACATATTAAAAGATAAAATGTAATTATACCCTATTATAGCTCATTAGATGACAATCTAAAAATATTATGATAGCTGCAGTTAAAAAAAACCAGCCAAATAAAACAGTATAAATAGAAAAAAAGAAGCAACAAATAATAAAAATTAAAACAGCAACAGCTAAATACAGAGCATTAAAATGTAAATTAAAAGCAGACTGAAGAAATAAGAAGTCTTCGAAGTTGCTTTAAAGGTTAGTTAGGTCAACAGGCAACTTGAAGGCACACACACACAACACAGGGGATCTATTCACCTACCGTGGGAGGGAATTCCAAAAACCTGGGGCTGTAACGTTTGTGAAAGATCCATCTCATTTAACTCAGGATTCTAGAAGCTCCTGTGCTAAGCACAGATACTCAACCACAGGATGTTCTAGACCAGCAAGCCAAGTGGCAGCTGGCCCATGGCTGGCTGGATGCAAGCAAGGAACTATAAATAAACTCTGCATCCTTAAAGCTCCATCAGTCTGGCTTCTGATGTTCAAAAGTCTAAGAAGTCTGAATGCAACACTGATGACAAAAGTGATTAAGAACCGAGATAGAAAGTAAGAAAAAGAGAGAAAGTTAGAATAGTCACACAGTAGCAGTTCTTCACCCACCAAAAGCTAACAGTCTGTTTTTGAAAGGGGAAGGGAAAAGAAGAAAGAAAAGAACATAATAAATAAATAAATTAATAATCTTACTCACTTCTGCTGGCATCAGAACCACGTAACAGTCGCTCATGAAAAATACTTTAGGCCCAGTTCACTATCCGTAGGATATCTTTTCAGCTAAGATATTTGCAACTGAAGATTTCAAAATAGGTTGTCTGGTCATTTTGAAAACAGTAGCCATCTTATATATTACACAAACACAGTGCTGCATGAAGATATGTCATAGAAGCCATTCTAAATAGATTCTGTGGAGGTGAGGGGAAACTTTCCATTAGGTCGATATCCTATTTTTTTTCACAGTTCTACCAGTCTGTGAGCCTAAATTCATTATATTCCCTACCTTTCATACACAAATATACCTCAGTTAACTAAGTTCCTAGACATTAGTTCTTTAACAGAAAACTTGGTACCAGAGGCAGAGGTAACATGGAAAAAATAGTGTTAGCTTCCTGCACCACACAAAAAAAAGTTCAATATGTGGAATAAAAAAAAAAGTCAACATTCTTCTGTAATTTCTTTTTAATCCAAAACTAACCAAAGTGCATGTGAACACAAACAACTAGGTCAGGTAAACAAAAACACTCTGAACTTTCTAGAAGCTATTTGAAAACTTCTTCCAAAATGAATCCAGGGATTTTTTTTTTCCTTTCACCAACCTCTACTTTTCTTGTGATTTCCAATTTGGTGCCCCAATCTATGGTTTTTTAAAACATGCTAGGAGTAGCTGATGAGGCAGGCTTATCTGCTTTCCCCCTTTCTCTCTATTTTGCTGTTCATGCATTCTCAGTATGGGATTCTGGAGGCAGAGGCCATTTACCTTGTCTATTGTAGGCAGGCATATACAGGTACAGGAGAATTTTTCACAACTCAAGCTATAAGTAATACTCTATTTATTCCAGATATGTTGCTGCAATCCAATACTAAAAGTCCATTTCTCCAGCCCTCCTTTACCATTCTCCCAATGCTTGAAGTTGCTAAAAAGCTTCCAGCTAGACAGGGGATGAAAAGGAAAATAGGAGATGGATGGACCTAAAGAGATTTTGTAAACTAGGAACTTACTTGTCAGGGGCTTTGTTGACTTTGTTGTATGCCTATATATAAAGTTCACAGTATTTTTGCGTTCCGAATGAGAACTTTGGCTTGAACTGTGGGAAAAGTTATTTCTTGTGCTGACAAAAGATGATCCTACCATTAGATATGACTACATTTTACAGGCAGTGAAGTTCACCAAGTTTTCATATGCCCAGCATGGCAGATGACAAAGTAGCATTTGGAAAGCGCTGTGAAAAACATTATGTGGAAAAAGTAGCATTGACCAAGTACATTAAATCATACAAAACTATTTGTTGATTTATGTATTACATTTATATATTGCCTTTCTCACAATGGGGACCCAAGGCATCTCACAAAGCTAAAACACGATCAGCTAAAAACATAAGTGGAAAAAGTTAAAACACAACTAAAACCATCACATTGAAACCACAATTTAAAAAAAATATTGAAAAACATAACAAAGTTTAAAAATAGAACACACATCCCTTTAAAAAAGCTCACTGCAAGCAGCTACTCATTAAAAGCCTGTTTGAATAAAAAGGTCTTTGTGACTGTTGAAAGGAAAACGGGGCAGGGGACAACCTAGTCATCTGTGGAAGGGTGGGAGCAGCCACTGAGATGGCTCTCTCCTGCATCCTTGCCAGACAGGCCTGAGACAGTGATACGATGGAGCAGAGCTTTCCAAACTTTTCACGTTGGTGACACACTTTTTAGAGATGTATCGTTTCACGACACAGTAATTCAGTTTTACTAGCAAACCAGAGGTTAAACTAACCCCTTATAAAAGATCCAGACACATAACATAAATTGTAATAACAAAATATATGAGGATACAACGTATCTCATGAAAACCTTTCATATACTTTTAAAAATATATGATTTATGAATAATAACATACATTTCCAAGATTGTAGGCGAACACACCTACACACTTCAGGCAACACACTAACATGTTGCAGCACACTGCTTGGAAAGCCATGCAATAGAGGAAGAAGCCATCTCCCCATCTCACCCCAGGATCTTAAGACTCGACAGTTCACCACAATTGTAATTAAGCACAGTAAAAGAAAAGGAAGAGAACTCATGATTATCAGTATATACCATCTTGTGAATTTGCAAACACTGATTATATGTTAAGACCATAGTAATAATACGAAGATGCTCATGAGCTGAGTTGTGCTGGTTGTCAATTTTCTTCTGGGTTAAATTTAGCAGCCAGTGTTAATCTTTACGTTCTTTGGAAAACTCAAAAATCTCATTCTTCTATAGGTTTCTCCTAGCATGCTCTGTGGGTCAGCTGGGGTACTGCTTGAGGTCTCTCTGAGTCACAAAGCTAGGCATGTAGGCATGCACCCACCCTGTGACAGCAAGTATCAGTCAGGTTATGACACAATACAGTTTTGGACAGTGTATGAGAACTAGATTCTTTACTTGGTTAAAAAAATACAAGTGATTTTCTCCATTTAGATTAAATATCAAAACCTATCCTTATATTTATATTACTTGAAATAATGGTTTTAAATAGTGTTGCTTTTGTTTCCCAACTTGATTTCCCATCCAAATTTGGTTTATAGTAAAAGGCAAAAGATTTATACAATCTGAAAAGAAACCAGAGTAGTGGATTTTTGTTCTTGATATATTTGATTTTTCATTTCTACTTTGTTTTTTGTTCTCAGGTTGCATATGAATTATTAAAAAATTAAAAAAACAAATTTGGTTTGTGATAACAGCTAATAGTCAAAACCAAAGCTCTCATTTTTTTAAAAAAAAATGAAAGTCTAACTCCCTGGGATAACAAAAGTGCATTTAAAATTTCATATATTTTGTCAGACAGAAGTTTCAGAGAACCACTCTGTTCCGTCATTGTTTTTTGTTTTGGTTTTTGTTTTTGATCACAGAATTTGCAGGGGCTTTATGGGCCATCAGGTCCAGCCCAATGCTCAGTGCAGGGTCTACTGCATCCCCATGCTAGAGCATCCTCCAGGTCTTTGTCCAGTCTCTTTCTGAAGATGTCCAGAGAAAGAGACCCAGCCAGTACTTTTCCAGGCTCTCACTGTCATGAAGTCCCTTCTAATGTTCAAGCTAAATCTACCCTCCTGTAACTTAAAACCATTAGATCTAGTTTTAACCTCTGAAGCACCAGAAAACAAACCTGCACCCTCTGCTTTGTGGCAGCACTTGAGATATTTAAAGAATTATCCCTCAGTCTTCTCTTCACCAAACTGAATATGCCCAGTTCCTTCAATCTTTTCCCATATGTTTTTACTTCTCCATACCTCTTATCATCTTGGTTTTCCTTCTCTGAACTTGCTTCAACTTATCTCTATCCTTCTTAAAACGAGGCACCCAGAACTGAATGCAGTTCTCCAAACGAGGCCTGATCAGTGCAGAATATAGTGGAACTATTACTTCCCTCAACCTGGAGATGATGTTTCTATAAATGCAGGCTAAGATAGGATTTGCCTTCTTTTACTACAGTATCACATTGCTGGCTCATGTTCAATTTACAATCAGCAATAATGTCAAGGTCCTTTTCACATGTAGTACTGCTGAGCCAAGTATTTCACATCCTATACCCCTGTATTTACTTTTTGTGGCCTAAGTGTAGAATTTTGCATTTCTTTCTGTTGAATTTCATTTTATTAATTTCTGACTGGTTTTCTAGTTTATCAAGGTTCTTTTGAATTCTGTTCTTGTCTTCCAGTGTGTTAACCCTCTCCCCCCAATTTTGTATCATCTGCACCATCTAAATCACTGACAAAAATATTGGAAAGTGCTGGCCCCAGGATGGAAACCTGCAGCACTCCACTTGAGACCTCGTTCCAAACTGAAGCACAGTCACTGATTACAGCTCTTTGAGAATGGGTTTCCAACCACTTATAGATCCAACCTGAATAGATGGTGTTTCTACCTATTCCACATTTAATTTTTGCTAATCAAAATATCCTGAGGGACCTTAACAAATGTGTTTTAAAATCCAGATAAATGACATCCACAGCACTCTTAACATTTACTAAACTAGTACCCCAAACAAAAAAAGATATAAAGTTAGTTTGACAGGATTTCTTGACAAACCCATGCTGGTTCCTACAAATCTGTTACCCTGTGAACTGGGGGTCCCGGGAGGGACACCCAAAATGTGCTCAACTAAAGGTGGGGAAAATTAGCTCAGAGCGCTGCTTAGCGTTATGAGAGGCAGGGTAACGTAGCGAGATCTTGAACCCTATGTCTACGGGGTCGGGTCGAGTCAAGTAGCACACAGAAGTTGAAGCAATAAATGATGTTTTATTAAACACAAGCAAAACAGTGTATGCGACACACTCATACAAGATAACTAAAGAAAATAAAGGTTGGAGTGGTATAGAGGGATTTTTAGAGGGATTGCTGGTTTGGGTGATACTTCACCTGTCCTGAAGCCCAGAAAAATGGAGAGCGAGGCTGGGGTGCGATGTAGCTCAGCACGTGGAGCTGAGGGGAGGCTCGCCAAGCAAAGCGGCAGCAAGGCGGGATGAAACTCGGGAGTGTTCCGAGGAACGTCTTGGAATCAAGGGTTTTTATAAGGAGAATTGTGACTGCAGGCTATGCCGTACTTGGGGGAAAACAATAGATTTGGAGTTGGAGACAAAGCCTCCAAACGATCAGAATCTGAATGATTGAGTTATTGTAGTGGTTCTCAATAGAGTAGCCAGTATGCAAACGCAGAGTACTTGGGTATTGTATAGTTCACCCATCAAGCTGCCAGCGCGGGGCAGAGGCTCTTTTGTAGGTTGCGTGTGTACCTAATTAGAGTACTTGCCTGGAGGTCTCCTAAAGCAGTGAGTCAGCTATTTCTGGCCTGCCTGTATTGTAGTAGGAATATTACAGCAATTAATGGCTGAGCTTGTTTACGTGCTTGTCCAGTGGCCTCAGAAGCACGTGGAGGGGGAATAGAGAAGTGAAGCCGAATTATGATATCAAGAGGATATCTTTTAATATCCCCAAAGCTCGGATTAGCCAGGGCAGTAACAAATCACTGCATTGTCACAATACTTGCAAACAGGTTCCTGTATTAGCCATTCTGTTTGTGTCTTTTTCTCTGGTATTGAGGTCAGGCTGACTGGTCTGTAGTTTCCTGAATCTTGTTTTTTGCCTTTTTTTTTTTTTTTAAGAAAGGGACAATATTTGCTTCTCTCCAGATCTCTGGCACTTCACCTGCTCTCCAAGATTTCTCAAAAATGATGGCAAGTGATTCCTGACTAACTCCTTGTCAATCTCGATTTGCAACCCGGATTTCTTGCCAAGGTGTCTCCTGATGCATGGAAGCACACAGTCTTCTTTTTGAGGAAAAACTGAAGCAAAATCAATATTGAGTTATTCTGTCTTTCCATTGTGATCTGTTAGCATTTTACCATCCTTGCTGAGCAGCAGTCCCACCATTTCCTGTCTCATTCTCTTGCTTTGAACATATTTGGAACCCCTCCCGCCTTTTGTTGCTCCTTGCTTGTCTAGTCAGTCTCAGCTCATTTTGAGCTTTAGCTTTCCTTACACTATTCCTGCAAGCTTGGACTATGCATCTGTATTCTTACGTGGTAGTTTGTCCTTCCTTCCATTCTTTATACCTGCTCTTTTTTCTTTTCATTTCCTCCTCAAATTTACTGTGCAGCCACATTGGCTTTTTCAGATGTTTCCCATTTTTCTTGGAATTGAGATTGTGCTTTCAGCAACTCCTTCTGCATGAACTCCTGCCCTTGCTGGATGTCTTCTTTCTTTAGCACCCCAGGCCATGGGATTCTGCCCAGTATTTCCCTGAGCTTGATAAAATCAGCTTTCCTCAAATCCAAAGTTCGTGTGTGACTATACTCTTCTTTGGACTGTCCCACAATCATGAATTCTAGCATTACATCATCACTCCCCCCAAAGCACCAATTGCTTTGATTCCAGTGACCAGCTCCTTCCCAATGGTTAGGATCAAGTCCACAATTACTGATTCCTTTGTTCCTTCCACCACCTTTTGAAACAGGAAATTATCTGCATGGCACATCAGGAATTTGTTGGACAGCCTATGCATAGCAAATCTATTCTCTCAGCAGATAACTGGATAATGGAAGTGCCCTATAACAACCAGTTCTTGCTTCTTGGAGATTTTTGAGATTTTTTTTCCAGAAAAGCAACATCCACCAGTTCATCTTGGTTTGGTGGCCTGTAGTAAATGGCTGCCACAGTGTTATTTTTATGTCTTCCTCCATTCATGTTTACCCAAATGCTCTCTGCCAGTCTAGTTTCATCATTTGCATGGATTTCTGCACAGATCAATTTATCTTTGACACATAATGCTACTCCCACTCCTTTTCTTCCCCATCTATTCTTTTTAAACAGACTATATCCTTCAATTGTTATGTTCCAGTCATGGGATTCTTTCCACCAAGTCTCTATGACCTATGAAGTCATATTTACCTTCCTGCACTAGAACTTCAAGCTCATCTTGTTTGTCTCCCAAACTCTGTGCACTGGTGTAGAGACATCTGAAGCACTCTTTATTCTCATCTTTTATTCTAATGTGAGTTTTACTGTGGCTCCCATTCTGTCCCTGTCAATGTCAAGGCAGTGGCTAAGCAGACACGGAGGCAGAAGCTGGGTTTTTATAGCTTTAGTGGTAATAAATCAAAGAGGTTACTTCACCAAATGTCAACATAAACAAACAGCAAAGTTCCAGGAGCGGCAAACACAAAGCAGCGAGGTCAGACTGGAACCAAGAGCTCCCGACACGGGACGCAGATTCACAGTTGGTAGACGGTTGTTGCCCCATGCCCAACCCCAACAGCGTCTGACTCAAATACTCAGTTTTAGCCCAGCTGAGGCCGATCAAATGTCCGTTGGCCCAGCTCACAGCTGGAGCCTCTCAAGAGTTCTGGGCTGATTCATCAAGCGCTTCTCTCATAGTCGCTGAGACCTCCGGACCACCCCCTTCTCCAGTTGCCTGTGGAGGAACGTGGGGGCAGGGTCCGCTGCAAACTCCAGACTGGAGTCAGAAACCCCGGCCTCTGCCTCTGGAGCGCAAATGTCTGCTGCAGGTGCTGGCCCGAGCTCCGCGCCAGGGACAGCTGTGGAGTCGCAGGCAGACTCCTCCCTAGGCTCTGAAGGAGACCACCCTCCAGAAGGCCCCTCCAAGGGATCCACCCCAGGCTCGGAGTCCAAGTCCAAATCAGGAGCGAGATCAGCCTGGCTCATGACAGTCCCTCAGCTACTCCTCTAGAATTCATATTCTTTGATCTCAACTTCCAGGTAGGACAGCAGGCAGACAGTCATTGTCACAGCTCTGCAGGAAGGATAGGTTTCCCACTAAAAGTGCGAGCCAGAGGGATCTCCAGCTGGAGAAACTTGCCCAGGATCAAAGGGGGAATGGAGGATCACACATAACAGTCTAGAATTCCCATTACTTGTGTTTACTCATGAGTAAACGCATAATAAATAGGAAGAACCAAGGGAGTTACATCCTTTGCCCTTGCTGTGAAATGCACCTGCTTTGATCTGAGGTTGTGATGGCCCCATGTTGGAAACTTGCTTCTTAAAAGACAAACTTCTTAAATAAAACTTCAGAGTTACAAAAGTGAAGAGTTCTTCTGATTAAAATGGAACAATGGAAGCATCCCCCGCCACCTTCTTTCTGCAACTAAGAATTGAGTAAGTGTGTTTACCCCATAAGATCAGGATAAATATGCAGACTGGGATTGAATAATTAAGGATTTAAGTGCAGGTATTATCACTTTGATGCTGATAAGAGTTGACTTGCTGACTGTATTTGATTAGGTGAGAGAAGAACAGTTGTTAATTTTGTAAATGTTAGATAGAATGAGATGTAGTATCTTCCCAAGAACCTTCTTATGACTTTATATAATTGATGCTGGAGAGCTACATTTCTTGAGAGAAGAAGAACTCCCAAACTTGAAGAGAGATTTCACAGAAAACCTGAGGAATTAAATCAACAAGATCATGGCAGAGCTGTAGGGAGTTGTAAGGCAAAGGAAGGAGAAATGTAGGACTAACATGGAGGCGAAGAAAGCTGAAAACAACATGGAGAGACAAATACCAGTTGAGGAAAAGGAGATTTTGAACTGGGGAAGATTTGTGAAGTGAGGATTACAGCCCAAAGGGGGAAGAATGGAGAAGCTAATTTGAAATTGACCTGTAATGAATCAACATTGAGGGATGAATGAAACCAAGTTGATTTAATGAAAGGATTAGCCTGCATGACTGAAGGGAGTGACAGAAAGATGGAAAAGAAAAGTGTTCTGTCTCAGGACAAGTATTTTAAAACAGTTAAGTGGGAAGAAACTGGAAAAATTAACAAAGGGGAAGGAAGAGAATCTCAGAAGATTGAGGAGGGAAAAGTTCATGACAGGATGGATGCAGGGGAAGAGGGGAGTCAAATTTAAAATGAAATAGAGGGGGAAAAGAGGAGGTTGGGTGAAACTGATTTCAGATAAAAGAAAATGAAAAGTGGAATTGGTCCAAAGGATTCTATAATATGAAATGGTACAGAAATGTTTGGATTTAATGATGCTATATAATACACAAAAGACTTTTTTAAGAGTTTTAAGCAGTAAAGACTGATACCATGTAATTCAGTCAGCAAGTAACTTTTAGTATGAAGATTAGAAAACACAGTGTCATTTATCATGTAAATATAAGATGTAATAGGATGTAATATTGATATATCATGCTAGATATGTTAACCTTTGGTAGAAGAAAGTTCTTTTTGAGAGGTTGTTGGAAAATATAAAGTGGGGAAGAGAAGAAAAGAAATTGCTGGATATTGTCTTTGGGAGTCTTAAGACAATTTGAGCATCAAACACCGTTTAAATGGAAATCACCTCTTTTTTTCCTCTTTTTCTTTTTCTTATTCTTTAATTTCTAATTCTTATGCCATATGCTTTATTCATGTTTTTTAAGCATTTATAGAATTTTAGTGTTTCTGATAATTATCAATAAAAAGATTATAAATTAAAAAAAAGAGAATTCACATTCTTATGTTTAGAGCTCGCTGTCAGATAGATGTTTACCCTACCATCTCCAACCCCCAAAGTTTTAGTTTAAAGCTCTCTTGATCAGATTCACCAAGCTTTTGTAAAAGATATTCTTCCCGGGCTTCCTGAGGTGTAACCCATCTGTAGCCCGATAGCCTTTGTCTAAGGAGGGAAGACTATAGTTCCAGAAGCCAAATGTCTCTTGTCAACACCATCTCATAGCCAGCCATTCACCTGTTCCGATATGCTCCTCTGTCTTTCACTGGCAGAATTAGTGAGAATACTACCTATGCCCCTAAACTCTTCACTTTCCTGCCCACAACTTCACAGTCCAAGGTGATCTGCTCAAAGGTGTTCTTTCCAGTGTCATCGGTGCCCGTACGAATTATAAGAAAGGGATTCTGCTCTGTGTTGTTGATGAGTTTTGGCAACTTGCCAGTGATATCCTGGATACAAGAGCCAGGAAGACAGCATACTTCCTGTTTCTGCCCCCAAGCAACTCAGTGACTCAGCAAAAGCCAACCCCCTTAGACCATTTGCTCAGAGACAGCATACAATCAAAAACAAAAGCCACACACACACACACACACACACACACAAACAATCCCATCTTCCACAAAAACGACTGAAAGTCAGCATTGATTTCAGTTGTCTTCCCAATGGGGAGGACATTTTTTGGTTAAGAATGACTGTAAGTGTGAAACAGAAACAGAAATGGGAACTACAGCTTCAGCAAATGTTGTCATCTCCAAATTAGAGAAGATTTTCTTATACAATGTTATGCCTGTTATTTTGAAAAGTGACAATAGACCACTTTTTCAAAGTCTGAAATTGCTCAAATTTCAGTCTGTCTTGGATTCGTTTTTTTAAAGCATACTTTGTTAGCCACAAGCAAATTAGGAGACTGATACTTGTAAAAAAACTTTCACAAGTAATATGAATTAATACAGCAATGGAAGATAATATGATAAATACATTATTTCAATTTCTCCACAGAACAAGGTCATTATTGTGACTCTAACTGATGTATTGTTTTACAGCCATTTTTACAGACCAAATTACCTCCGATTGATGTCCCACTGAAGTGTACACACTTGTATCCTTAGGAGGCAATGCTTACTGTAAAACAGTATCCTGACTAACCTGTGTGCTAGAGTAGCACCATGTGAAATGGGAAATATGATATTTGTTAAGAATCATCAGCCTCAAAACAAATTCTCTGCTATCATTTTTCCTGCACCATATCAAAGCACAATGAGAAATTTAATTATTGAGTTGAGAGATGCTCATTCAACAACCTGACCACCCAAACCATACTAAACTACTTCACAGTTCCTCTCAGGCTCACACAAGACAACAGTGATGATTTCATACCTCATGACACTGGTGTGCTAGTCACCATTCTCACTGCACCAAAACCAGTAACTGTATTTGATCTAAACTTGCTGTTCAACAAGTTGTCAACAAGAACCAGCTACAATGCTCCAAACTGTTGGCATTACTATAATGTATACCCAGCCCCCCGAGGAAAACAGCCCAAATCCTTGCCTGTGGCAAATAGGATAACCTATGGTCTTAAAGTAGATCTTTTGCCACTTTTTTATGTTCACTTGGCGAAGTCATTTTAGTGGTTCTGACAAGTTGCTGATTATCATTTGGGAGAAATTTGATCTTGGCAAAATCTTACATTTTATAAACATTGTACTGAACGCTTTACAGTATTTTCACATAGGTGCAGATGCTTCCCAGCTTCGGTGGGTTCCACTCCCTTGCTCTTTTCTACAGTTCTCTACATGACAGAAGGCGAGGCCCTGCTGTTTTCTGTTGGATCACCTCTTTACCAATGAGCTGCTTTTTCTTCAAAACAAAGTAGCAATGTTTAACATCCCTTTCAGAACCACGTGTAAAAGTCATCTGTAAACCCAAATAAAGAGCCCAAACTTGTCATAAGAGATCTAGTGTACAGTGGGGAGGGAATGTTTATTCGAATCACAAAGTGCCCTAAACAACTTATTTTCCTTCTTTCCTTTTTCAAAATTACCTCTGCATTTGTCATGCTGCACTGGCACCAGTGCTGAAAAAGAGGAAAGTCCTCCAACGTACGTGCATGCACAGACACACCGAGTTGTCACAACAAGGCTTTTTCTGTCACAATCAGCGTCTGGCAAAATGTGGGGGGGGGGGCGAAACAGCCTTAGAAGAGGAGGAAGGGGCGTCAGTCCGGCTGGCTCTACTGAGGACGGGAATGACGGCGCAGGCTTTAAAGGGAGGCAGGGCGGGAGTTTCCAAACAGCAGCACCACAGGCGGAGCAGGACGCCGAGGCAGAACGGGCGATGAGTCCGAAGGGAGGCCCCCGGGGCGGGGGAGACGAGGGAGAGAGAACGCCGGCCCAGCCGCCGCGCCGGGCTCCCCGCTTTCTTCTCCCTTCTCCTCCCCTCACCTTCCTCGCCTCCTGCTGACTTCACGCAGAAGAGACAGAGAACAGGCTCCATCTCCTTCGCTCCCTAAGGGAGGAGATGGGAGGGACATGACGAGCGAGCGCGGGAGAGCTCCGATGCAATTTCCTTACTGCTCCTCCGGCTCGGAGAACAGCCTCAGCGGAAGACCTGAACCTTGGAAACGCCCCGCACCCATCTTCGCTTTCCCTTTTCTCTCAGCTTCTCCACCTCCCGCCTCTTTCAGACAGACATGCAGAACAGACTCTGTCTCGTCCTTTCCCTACGGGAGATGCTCAGAAGGCAAAGGAGCAGGCGCAGAAGCACCACGGGGCTCTCTCCACCCCAAGCCCCCTCCCTCTTGGATCGGGAGCGCAGCCTCAGGACCTGAATATTGAAAGCGCATCATAGACTGGTCAGAGGTGTGTGAGTCCGTATGTGTAAGCAAGGAGGTAACGGGCAAGGATAGTGTTGCAGGATATTCCTTTATTCATTTTTTTTTCCAGCTTATCCTTGCAGAAAAAAGATACTCTGCATTTTTTTCAAGGTTGCTAATTCTTATATTCCAAAGTTAGGTCCTCTCAAATCGGCCCCTTTTAATTAAAGAAAGTAGAAGGCAACATATATGTAAAATGGACATTTTAGTAAGGATGCTTAACACTTGTCTTGAAAGAAAGACAGCCCACTGATGAAACAAGGCAACAAAATCATCCATTCAGACAGGGTGGCAGTAGTGGATAGAATCAGGGACTGGGAGTTGGATTAGTCTAGGTTCAAGTCCCCACTAAACTACGGAACTTACTGGGTGACCTTGAGTTAGTTGCTCTCACTCCCTTTGTTCCTTCCCCAGGTTGTTTTGTTTTGTTTTTGTTATTAGCAAGGTGGAAGATGGCCTTGTATAGTGACTAGGACTCACTGGAGAAAAGGCAGGATACAAGTTTAAATAAGAATCATAGAATTAGAAGAGGCCACACGGCCCATCCAGTCCAACCCCCTGCCATGCAGGAACCCACATCAAAACACTCCCAACAAATGGCCATTCAGCTTCTGTTTAAAAAACTCCAAAGAAAGAGACTCTACCACACTCTGAGGTGGCATATTCCACTGCTGGACAGCTCTGAGAAAAATAGAGCAAAAAGCCAATAGCAGAACTGTATCTTCTTTGTCCTGCAGCAGTGGCTAGAAAAGAACAAAAGGTGGGTTTTCCAGCTAGGAGACCAGTCCCATCTCACTAAACTCCAGTTCTTCCTGCTGCCTTGCGTCAAAAGAAGTTGAGTCTGCAGTAAGGCCCAGAAGCATCTCCCGCATTGCTCTCCCCACACACCAACACCATGAGTTGGTCAGTAATGGAGTGGACACCTTTCCCACTTGTCTGTGCTGTCCTTTTGGTCACAGTTAGCCTGATCCTGTAGACCACCTAATGAGAAACTATGGATTCACAGGTAAAATTGGTGGCCCCTTGTGAAGGGACAAACTGGGGAAGCCTGGTTGGTGCCACCAAATCATAGCCCAGGAAGTGCTGTAAAGGAGAGCCTATGCAGGAGAAAGGATACAAAACTGAGGCTTGTCTCTGACAGAAGGCAAAGAGGTGAAAGAAGGCCTAGAGATAGGAGGAAGGTGACATAGAGACAGGGAAGAGCTATAATATAGACAGGGGTGTCAGCCAGGAGGAAGAACTGAATAGGGTTTTCAGGAGCCATGAATGATTAAATAGTTTGGGCATTAATGTGTTGTCTAAATATGCCTTGATAAACTTCTACTTGTTTATTCTGTCTCACAGTTCCTATTAAATTTGATAGAGGGTTCACTTACCACAGTGAACCCAATAGAACAACACATCCACTGGTCCACATAGGAGTCACCTTGAGGCCCAAGTACCCGACCCAGGGGAAAGATGAACCTTGGGGAGAGGCAAGTAACAAATAAAATTGATGATGATGACGACGACGACGACGACGACGACGACAGGAGCCCAAATGTTGGAACTGTGGGGTCAGCCTGGAAAGGGGATCTGTCACACTCCTCTTTTGAGGAGTAACTACTCTGCTTGCCTGCTGCCTCTGGATAGCTAAATCCAGTTCTTCTGCTGCATCAAAGAAATAGCATGTGTGAGCATGGTAGAGCATTCCTGAAAGAGTAGGTGAGTAAACAGAAGAGCTACCATTACTTGTTGCTCAGGCTTCAGAAGGAAAAGCTGAATGCGTGGAGGAAGCAGCTCTTCCCTGTACATCAGCTTCCCTTCTCCCAATTCACTTTATATGTATGACATTATTCTGGGAACAGACAAGAAAGCAAGAGAATGCAGTTGCTCCTACTTCCTGGCTCTTGCTTGCCCCATGGGCATTGCAGCCAGAGGGACTGATCCCTTCAGAGAAAGAGAAAGAGAGAGCGAGAGAGAGAGAGCACATTTACAATTACTACTGCCTGCTTGTTCCCTCATTTACCCACCTACTTCCTTCTCCTTCCTGTGACCAGTGCAACTGTTACCTGATTTCTGGGGGTCCCGAGAGGGGCACCTAAATGCGCTCTCAATTATGTAAGTTGGGTAAATTAGCTAAGAGCACAGGCTAGCAATGCGAGAGGCAGGGTAACGTAGCGAGATCTTGAACCCTATGTTTACGGGGTCAGGCTGAGTCAAGGAGCACACAGAAGTTGAAATAATAAATGTTGTTTTATTAAAAATACAATCAAACAGTGTATGCGGCACACTCACACAGATAACTAAAGAAATAAAGGTTGGAGTGGGATAGAGGGGTTTTTAGAGGAGTTGTTGGTTTGGGTAATACTCCACCTGTCCTGAAGCCCGGTTAGAAGCAGAGAAGCTGGGGAGCGTGGATCTCAGCACATGGAGCTGAGGGTAAGGCTCGCTGGACAAAGCAACAGCAAGGCGGGATGGAAGCCAAGAGCAATCCGAAGACGCTCTCAAAGTCAGGGGTTTTTATAGGGAAAATTGTGACCGCAGGCTAGTTCGTACTTGGGGAAAACAACGAGTTTGGGGCTGGAGACAAAAACCTCCGAAAGGTCAGAATTTGAATGATTGAGTTATAGCCAAATTGTCAATAGAGTGGAAAGTATGCAAACGCAGAGTGCTTGGCACATGAGGATTCTTCTAATCAAGCTGCCCGCTCGGGGCAGGGAGTTCTTTGTAAGCAGCGTGCATACATAATAGAGTACTTGCCTTTGAGGTCTCCTGAAGCGGCAGGAGGCTATTTCTGGCCTGCCTGTATTGTGTTGGAATATTACGGCAATTATCGGCCGTACCTGTCTGCGAGCTTGTCCGGGGGACCTCGCAAGCACGTGGGGAGGAATGGGTATAGGAGGCTGAATTATTGATATCAAAAGATATCTTTAATACCCCACAAGCTCGGGCTAGCAACGGTGGTAACACAACATATACAAGGGTGGTTATGGGGGGCAACAACAACTTCATCCATCTACATTTTCCTTCTGGACAGCACAGTTATGAGGATTGCTGTGCCACTGAAACAGAGACAGAACAGAAACTGCCAGTGCCTCCATACAATCACTCATCTTCTCTCTCAGCAGCAGGACTAGGTGAGCAATATTCTTGCTGCCTCTGATAGCTCACCTGTCTTCTTGCTCTAGCTGCTCATTTCACCCTCTCTCTTTGAGCTTAGTGGGGCCACTTACAGTGAGGGAGCAAAAAAGGCAATGGCCTACTCACTCACATTCTCTCATTAGGTTAAGGAATGGTAACATGCAAAAAAAAACCTTTCACTGGGTGATGTGAAGGACTGGGCTCATTAGGCCCAATCCACAGCACTACTGTGACTTACAGGCATACTTTGCTTTTAGGCGTTTTGCTTTAAAGCACTTTGCTAATACAGCACTTTTCAATTGTATGGTACAGCACCATTTTGTTACCCGCACTCAGTCTTTTTACAGTATTTGTACACTTTGTTTCTCAATGTTGTATTCTAGCATTTTAAAAGTCATTATTTTTTCTTTTGCATTTTTTAAGGCCTAGCCTCAATGCACACTTAATAAATGATAGTGTAAGTAAGTTTTTAGGCTTTTATATGGGAACTGGGGAAAAAAGGTTATGATTCACTTTAAGGTGATATTCACTTTACAGTGGTGGGTCTGGAACCTACCCTGCCGTATTTGTGAGGCATACCTTCAAAGAGAGTGCAGCCACCTCTGTCTGTTCTCTCCGTGACCAGCTTTCTGTCCTGCATCACCCAGAGAGTATGTCCAGAATTGAGAGAGGCAACTGTTTGCCCTCTACTTATGGACAGCACTTTGTGGGACCAATCCTTCTTGTTAACTGTGACCACAAAGGATGAATAGTTACTGCCTTCTTCTTGCCTACTTTTTTACTCTCCCTACAAGGGGCAGAATGCAGAGGAGATAAGGCAGAGATATTGGGGGCTTCCTGGTTTATGAGGTGGTCTTGCTTTCATGCTTTTTTCCAGTCTGTGTTTTTGGCTAGGAGAAAGGAAGAGAGGCTGTTAGTTACTTTTTATCATTGATTCCGTTTATTGTTGATTCCAGGTGCGGACCAATGTTTTTATTTTTTTTCCCCAAAACAAAAATTATAGTATTGGATTTCTGGTGGGTTTGCTCAATAAATGCTTTTCACTGCAATTCTGCAGTAAGGAGAGCTTTCATAGTACAGTACTGGCCAGAGAGATGGAGTTTTTACTCCCCACCAACAAAGGAGGAGCGTAGGATTACTCACTGGGCTGGAATTCCCATTATATGCATTTACTTTTCAGTAAATGCACTGTGAATGGGAAGGACTAAAAGAGTAACATCTTGCCTTTGCTGTGAAACACAGTTGTTTAGATCATAAGAGCTGAGGGCCTCATGCTGACAACCTGCTTTCTTAAAAGAAGAAACTTCAATTAACTTTGGAAGTCATAAAAATGAAGAAATGTTCGGAATAAAACAGATCAGATGATCCTCTAGCAGCTGTACTCTTCATGCAATCAAGAGTTGACTAAGTCTCTGTGCCCCATAAGACTGGGACAATAGAATTTAAATGTTGGAGTTGATATTTTCAAAAGAGAAGAACTAAGAACTAAAAATCTAAGTACGTTTACATTTTGAATAGATTTAATTGTATTTTACTTGCAAAAAAAGTAATGGACACTAATAAGGAAAGCAAAGGAAATTAAAGCATGAAAAAGAACTGTTATCAGCTGATGCTGTTTGTTTTGGCAAGAACTAGCCAGACTCCAGGGAACTAAATTGTTAACTCTGTAATTGCGGGATTGAGTGAAAAATGAAATCTTCCATGGAACAGTTAGATGGTCTTCTACGTTGTAATTTTAAATGCATGATTGATATTATGAAGCAAGAATTCAAGAAACTGAAATGACAGATAAGAGGGAGACATTCAGAAGAAGATACAGAGAAAGATATGCAAGTGGAAAGCAGACAGCCAAACAAGAAACATAAGCAGATCCCAAGAGGAGAGTTATTGTTTTAGGGGTAATTTATGGCAAGGAGGATTTGGTTGATAAAAAGGAGATTGCATCTCATAGAGTGGAGAAGTGAGGGTTGAATTTAATTAGCCTCTCTATGCAAACTGAACAAAATCAAAACAAAAAACAAAACAGGATGTTGTTTCGAGACTTTTTTTTTTTTAGTCATACATGAGGGCTGATTTACTTTGTGAAACTGAAGTGGAAGGAAATATGAGGAGCTGTCTCAGGATAGTGTTTTTAAAAATATTATGTGAGAAGAAATCAGAAAAAGGATTTTTTCTATGAAGTGGGAAATCAAATTTAAGATAAATAATTAGATAAAATAGACAAATATGGTATGGATAATATGGTAATAGATTAAGGATGATAAATGGATTGGTCTCTGTAATGGTTATAATATAAAATGGCAAAGATGTATTTATGATATGGACACATATGGAGTTATTAACTAGTGAAAATAATCTGTTTCCCCCACTCATGCCATGCAGTGGGTTGTGGGGGGAGACGCTTTTGCTGGCCTCCCACATGGGAAAGCCATGTATTCACTGTGCGACTAGAGGTTGCACAGTAAAGTGTGAGGGGGCGGAGCAAGCGAGCCCCCCTTTTTTAGCTGCGCTCCCCCCCCCAGCCTCTTTTAACCTTCATCACATGCCTGCATACCGCCCTCTCATTTTTCTCCCTCCATTCCTTTGCACTTCTCACCCCAGGCTTGGTAGGCTTGTGTTTAAAAAGGCCATTTTTTTCCTTTTGGGTGAACAAAGCCCCCATCCCACTGCTGGAGATGTGTCTTCTCTGCGATGTGGCTGCACTTTCCTGCTATGTAATGGCTGCTGATTGGTCAGGCGCTCTCTTTGTTCCTATTCCTTCCTTTTCCAGTTGGCCACTAGAAGCAACTGGAACCCAAGAAGTCTGCTCTTCCCCCTTTGAGGGGAAAGTACCAGTAAGCCCTCTACTGTGTCTTTCCCCTCTTCCGTGGAGGCCAGGCACAAAGTAATAGGATGAAGGAGCTCTGGAGGGGAATTGAGGTGGGGGGAGTTATTTGTGATTTTTCCAGTTTCACAAGGGTTCTGTGCCCCTAACCCTCACAAATGTGAGGAGGCTACTGTACTTAGGGTTTTGGGGTTTTTTTGTCTTTTCTTTTTTATATGTACTTGTTTATGTATTTGTAGTGTTTGTTTTGGAAAATGTTAATAACATTTATAAAATGTAAAAAAAATGACAGTATTATTAAAATCTCTTTTGGAAATACATATCTAATGTCACACCCTGGATACAGAAAAATATACTATATTCTCAGAAGTAAAGGGAGTATTTCATTTTCTCCCTTCTTGAACTGCAAAAGTATGATTTTTGAAATTTGGGAATGGTAAGGATGATTCTTAGGGCCAGTTTCTGTCTGTTAAATAAGGTCTACAGCTATGCTGATACTTGAAGCTAGTGCACCAAAGGGCTTTCCTAACACTGTCCAGAAGGACAACTCATGTTGGATATATTACTTTCCCTGACAATTCAACCTAGTTTTTTTTTCTATCTTTGATGGAAATGTCCTTGTTCCAGAAATACAATTAAATGAGGAACCACATGATTGAATCATTTGTACAATGTCTGGAACCAGATACACAGTTTGGTTAGGATGGACTAAATTTGTCAAAGCATATTTTCAAGAGCCTGTTCCCTGACATACACAATGATTTAATGGAATAATTAAGAAGGGACAGATAGTCAGCACTATTAATTCTGGGTATTTTGAAGGGGGAAAATATGTACCAGGGTATATGCAAAATTTTGTTCCAAAAGAGTTCATGATTAGACAGGCCATGTGAACTTATAATTCAGCTCATAAAGCATATAAATGTTGAGTTTGAATTCCTACAGGTTTTCTTAAATATGAGAGAACTCCTGATTTTCATAAGTCTTTCAAAACCACAGAATCCTAAAAAGCTAGTGTTCATCATTCTCCTTCACAGCACTTGAAGTGAAAACATTTTGAGTCCTCAAGCATAACCTACTGGTCTGTGGTGAAGACACTGCAACCCAAATTCAGATATGCCATGTACAGAAGTCAGAGGAAAAGCATGCCAGCAGAGGGCTCTAGAAAACAAAAGTAGTGACATGCTGCAAATCATTTTTTAAAAAATATTATCACATAAGAATTATATTGCATTGATGTCATTTAGAAGACACTGATCCCATTTTACAGCCGAGACATACTAAGTTACACCCCTAATAAGCGAAGTTAGTCAATAAATTACTGGTCAGCATTTTTAATCAAAAATAACAGTTATGTAACAGTAGGAAACATTTTTCCCTCACACTGAGTAACTAGTTTCTGCAAATACTTAAAATGAGGTGGGAGCATTTATGAAGCAATGACATATCTCCAACACAGATTTTAAAAGCACTAGCACTCCCATCTTTCACATTTAAGTACCATCATAAACAACACCCAAAGAATATGTAACTGTAACATCGAAGGCTTTCACGGGCAGAATTCATAGGCTGTTGTGGGTTTTCCGGGTTTTGAGGCCGTGTTCTATTAGTATTTTCTCCTGATGTTTCGCCTGCATCTGTGGCTGGCATCTTCAAAGGATATCCTGTGAAGATGGTAGCCACAGATGCAGGCGAAACATCAGGAGAAAATACTAATAGAACACAGCCTCAAAACCCAGAAAACCCACAACAACCTATAATATGTAACTTTGCTTCCATACAACAGTCCATTCCACTTTCTCCTTTCGCTAGCAAACAAGGTTTGCAGACACACTTCCCTCTAGCATCATATACACTTGCCTGTTCTTCACTGACAAACATATATACTCGATGTACCTTATTTTACCAGGAATTTTACTTTTCTTTTCAAACAACCTATTTTGTCATGCTTCTCTTGATAAATAGTGAAAGAGGTGGAAATCAGAAGTGTTTTTCTTGTTGCAATTATTCCTTCTTATCGTCTGCTACAACTTTCTGTTGCAGAAGGAGCTCCACTAGCCAATAGTAAAAGATCTAATTATATTTAATACCAAAGGCTTTAAGCAGGGGAGTGGTGCAAACAGAGTTCACAAATGCATTTAAAAATAGATTTTGTGTCCTTGTCTTTGCTTCAGAACTGTAATTTATACTTAAGACTTAATAGCAATTACAATTTTCATCACATCAAAATTGAGGGGGTGTCATAGATAGAGAGCTATACATAGGCACTTGATAGTAAATGTAGTTTGAGATTCCTATCTTGGGCTTTAGTTGCTATAACTACACGTAAAACAATAAGAGGTGGGAGGCAGACAAATCTGGAGGATGGGGTTTTCCCTGAAACCATGGTAGTTCTACTGAGACAATTGAAGGATAAGCAGCTTTATTTTTCTGGCTCAACAGGTTCTGTTTTCAGAATACACCTGACAACAGTCAGATAAGGCCTACCTGAGTATGTGAAATAAATTATAGCACATCTTGTGTGAGGAGTGGCCAAGTAGAAGCTAGCCCAAAGTATAAAGCAGATTGCTGCCTAGTTCTGGTTGCCATAGGAACTGAAGAATTCAGGGAAGTCGAGGTCAACTAGTAGAAGGCCCAGTTTATCATTCTTGCTTACTTTGATTTGTTACTTTTATTATCTCTCAATTCAATAAAATAATGATAATTGGCAGAATCTATGAGAGGGAGTGCTGATTTAACAAAAACCCTGGAGTGGAAAATGGCTGTTGAAAACTGTTGACCATACATATAGATATCTGCCTGAAAGCTGCAGAGGCTCGGTGTCAGATGGAGAAGATCTTGTGTGAGAGCTGGGGAAGAGTTATACCTGAAAAGCAAGGTATTTCAGACTTCCAGATTCCAGAGAATTCAGTTTTTGGGGAAAGCTGGGGCATAAGTGGTGGTGGTGGTGGTGGTGGTGGTGGTGGTGATGATGATGATGATGATAGAAGAAGAGGAGGAGTGGGGGCGGGGGCGGGAAAGAAAGCACAGCAACTGCAATGAGTGTTAACACAATAGTGTTAAGAATCCAGACAGCTGTGTGAAAGCAATTGGCTTCTGAGTTGAAGGTTGCCAGCTGAGGTCGGCAATCAAAAGTAGGTAGGCATTCTCAGTTTTGGGGGGCTGGTGGACACATTTGAATTTTTGAGAAAGTGTCATGGGCAGTATCACGTTGACTGCCATAAAGAGTGAATCACCATCCACAAAATAGCTGCTATAGTAGGCATAGAACACACCTTCATGGAACACACCTTTTTTCAGGAGCCAAAGTAGCAAGTCTAAAAGAAAAGTAATGTGCACAAAAAATTAAGTGCAAGACAGGCAGAAGTATGGGTGTGAGTTCAAAAAATAAAAAGCTACTTCTTCAAACCCAAAGTTTTCTGCTCAAATGCCCATTTCACAGGATGAAAACTGATGAGGTAGAGCTACCATTGTCACAGATGCCAGTTGTCCATGCCAGGCAACAGAGCGCAGGGTCATCAGGAGGCCATTCACAGTCAACAGAGACACTAACAGGCAATAGAGCTTGCCTGTTCACAGTCCAGAAACAATCCAAAGGTCCAGGAATCCAGTGGGCAACACAGTCAGGCAGTGCAGGTTCAGAAAATCTGGGCAGGCAATGAGCAACACAGGACAAGGGCCAGCAACACACAAAAACTGCTTCTGGCATCCAGCTCTGCCTGTGCCTTCCTTAAGAAAGCAGGAGCCAGCTGGCTTTCATCCCAACCTGATCAGCTCCTGGTGTGCTTGGTTCTGCATGTCCCCCTTCAAGGCTGCTGTTTACCTGGGGAAGCCAAGTCCTGGCCCGTGACAACCACTTGGCTGTGAAACTGAAGACAAAGCAGGGCTGGGGCCTGACTCAGTCTGAAATATTAAAAACAGGTTTTCCCTGCAATGCATAACAAAATGTACATAGGTTACATAAGAAAAATATGATGTTCTAACACCCAGGACATATCTCCAAAATAAAGTAGGTACACAGACAGCAGCAACAGCAAAATCAAACAGAAAACAACACACAAACTAAAAAACCACACTCATTTTCCACCAGCTGTTCCAAGTCTCACAGGTGGCATCTTACAAACCCCCACCTGACAACTCTCCTTTTCTGTCCTCTACCTTTTTCTTCACCATTTAGATTGCAGCTGCCCACTGTAAATATATGACTTATTTATTCTGAAGTTTCCTTCTAGGCAAAAACTTATTTCCATTCAAGCACAGTATCTGGCACTATGTTAGAGATACCTGATCACGGGCAAGGCTGAGATGGAGGCAGATATCTACTGTTTTATCTGGAACTCCCAGTGTGTATTTGCTCAGTTCTTTGCAGAGCATTCGGATGTTATTGATGGACCATTATTGTATTTTCTTTTCAGTTTCCCCATGAAGATTCATTCTTTCCTGGAATGCATCTGCATAAATTTTTCAGCCACAAATAGAATTTCACTACAGTCATCACATACACAATAGTAAGTAGTGCAGTGTTTCTGCCCTTTTTGTAGGAGGATCCAATAAGGTATGTGTTGGGGTAGGTCACCTGCCAAACTTCTTCCTTCCTTACAATTTCTTCTGCTTCCATACCTGGTGCCATTATCCCTTGCAAGGGCTTTTCATCACTATTACTGAAGCATATTTGCAGTCATTTTTAAATTTGTATATTGTGCTATGTTGTAATGACTTCACACAGGTATAGTATTATTTCATTGTGATTAAGAACAGCCATTATGTGTCCTAGCTGCACCACGATCTGTTGGAAATTTGAGGCAGACAGAAGATGCAATTCAAGAAAAGCTATCAGAATATTAAAGATGCAGTTGCAGGAATGACCACAAAGGGTCATAAACACACATGTACTGGGGTGCACTGGTATTGTAGTAAGTTGTCGAAATGTAGCCATTAAAAGTTAAGGAGAAAATGGTCATGGAAGCATACATAAAAATTACAACAGATTAATTAATTAATTAATTTGTATCTCACCTTTGTTCCAAAATTGGGACTCAAGGCACCTTACACCTTAAAGCTTCTCCTGATGATCTCAGGGCCCAAACAGACTCATATAGGGCCTTTCTGCACTACACTGTTCTAGTGCTATTATTCTACTTTCAACATCGTATGGAATCCTAGGTTTTGCAGTCGAAGGAGGGGCATTTATTATCCTCAGCCAGAGACCTCTTTGGCCTCAGTAAACTACAAATTCCAGAATTCCACGGAATGTTGAAAGTGGAATAATAGTACTGCAACAGTGTAATGCAGAAAGGCCCATAGATACAGGCTGCCAGAGAACCTGGACTTGAGCCATAATGTACTTTATAGAGTACATTACAGTAGTTCCAACAGATGTAACTAAGGCATGTACCTATTACCACACCATACACCCCTACTCTGCAGAATGTGCTATTTTCATAATTCTACATATTTTGTGGCTGAAACACATGTTTGAAAGTGCACTGGCTGTATGTATATTCCAGGTCAAGACGACCTCAGACATGATCAGGTCACAGGTTCAGAGACAATTAGGCAGGAAAGCTCAATGCTAATGGGCTTTGGATAATCCTTTCAAAAACTGTAAGTTGTGGGCACTCCCCAAAACAATAATAGGCAAAACTGCCCAAGTGAAGCAATCAGGACCCCTACTGTGAGCATATCCTATTGAGACCTTTCCCATCCACACTACCTGACCAAAGAGATTGTCGGGACTCCCATCAGTGTTTTGTCCCTTACAGTTAAGACAGTTGGCCCATTCCAGACTCCTTTGTCAACATGTAGGAAGGCCATTACCATTTTGTCCATGTACTCTCCCTCAGGGCAGGGAATAGGATATAAAAACCCTGGCTCCCCACCCAGGTAGTTTGTAAAAAAATGTGTATGTGTGTGTGTGTGTGTGTGTGTGTATTTTAATTATATATGTCATGCCCTGCCTTGGAGACCCTGGCAGTGAGAAGAACGATTCTGAATCCAAGGCAGAAGTTTCCCCAGAGGCAGGAAGCTTCCTCCCCAGAGGCAAGAAACTTGCTCAGGAGAAGATAACAAGCAACAGCAGGGGCCTCAGCAAGGGGAACAAATATCAGAGGATGAAACAACACAGATGCTTACTGTGCAACAGAGATGACATCAGAGAGAGGGGCTGTACCACTCAGTGCATTTAAGTAACAAATGAGCCCTAATAATGTGGTAATATCATCACTAGATACAAGGCTTTCAGCTGTCCCTTTCCTTTCAGGGTCAGCAACTGATCTTTACAGTTGTGGAAGCCCTCTGCTGTGTTTTCTTGTATCTGGACTACCTTGAACCTCTGCCTGTTTGACTATGACTTGGATTTGCCCTTTGGATTTGTTTGCTTCACAACCTAAACTCTGTTTGGACATTTTCCCACTCTTGCCTTGTGAGTAAACCCTGCTCTGTGTTTGGTGATAATTCTCTGCTCTCTCCGGGACACAACAACATAGTACATAGGGTGTCACACTGCACGTGGTCCTCCCAGACTCCCATTCCTCTGTACTACCCTTAGACTCTTGTTTGAGCCACTCTGCTTTGATCTTCTGCTTCAGGACTGGTAAATATCACCTCTTCCACTCAAAATCTCTCTCTATCCAACCCTTCTCCCCTTTCCCTTCAACAGCCTTGTATGGTTCATAAGATTGCTTGATTTTATGTGTGTGTCTCTTGATTTCCAATAAAATACTCTTTTTAAATTTTTTAACTGGAGTCCTCTCTATAGTTAGCACTGGTGTACACAAATGAAAAGATCCTACTGTTACTCTCCTCTCACAGGCCTCCTTTGAGCTATAATTCCCCAAATTCTAAGGAGATACTGGCATTGTTGGTGGACCTCAAAGTCCTCCACCTTTTAGGGTAACATACTGCCATGGCCAGATCCAGCATCTTAAGGAACAGGCACAGTTAGTGAACAATCTTTAAATGTGGAAAGGCACTCCTGGGCACCGCATAAACCTAGGCCTCCAGATTCAAAGCTGAGTACAAGAGTATACCCAAACTGTGAACCTGCATTTTTAGTGGAAGTGTAACCCCATCTAACACAGGCTGAATCTCTGACCTCCATTCTGCCTTTCAACTGACCAGGAGCACTTCTATCTTGTCTAGATTAAGTTTCAATTTGTTTGCCCTTACCTAGTTCACTACTGATGACAGGAACCATTTTAGGACCAAAACAACTTCCTTGGATTGTGGTGGAAAGGAGTAATAGGGTTGAGTGACATCCACATATTGATGGCACCATACCTCAAAACTCCAGGCAACCTCTTCCAGTGGTTTCCTTTGCATATTAAATAGCATGGAGAACCCTGAGTGACCACATAAGCCAATAGCCAAGGGGTTGAATACAAGTCCCTCAGAATCATCTTCTGGGTTCACCCCTCCATGAAGGAATGGGGTCACCATAAAATAATGCCTCTAATTCCCATGTCAGCAAGGCAACCCAGAAAGATACTATGACTGATGGTATCAAAAGCCACTGAGAGGTACCAACAGGGACCGACTTTCTTTGTCCAGTTCCCAGCTTCAATCATTCACCAAGGCTACCTCTGAAACCAGATTGTAATAGATCTAGATAATCTGCTTAATCCAGGAACCCCGTGGAGCTGGGAGGACACCACATACTCCAATAGCTTGGTCAAATATGGTGTGTTAGACTCTTGCCAATAATTACCCTATATCAGGGGGTTCAGAGGCAGCTTTTTCAACAAGGGCTTGACAACTGCTTCCTTTGGACAAGTTGGAACTCTACCTTGATATAAAGAGGCATTTACTACCCCTTTCATCCATTTAATCCCTCTTTGGTTTGTTTAATGAGCCAGGAAGGGCAAGGAACTAAAATACATGTTGACTTTCCTCTCACAAAGGATCCAACTGAAATGTAATTTTTGGTGTGATTTTAAGTATGCTTCCATAAAAGATGGAAATTGTACACATGCCATACCTCATTCACATAACTTTTGAAAGGATCCTAGACAACAATGATCCCTCTCACATCGCACCATGAAAACCCACAACAACCATTATAATGTTGTTGTTAGATGCCTCCAAGTCAATTCTCATTTATGGCAACCATCACAGGGGTTTCTAGGTAGGATTTATTCAGGCCATTTCCTCACTAGACTGTTACAGTGCTATTATTCCACTTTCAACCTCCTATGGAATCCTGGGGCTTGCTGTCTGGGGAGGAGCATTTAGAATTCTCAGCTAGAGACCTCTTTGGTCTCAGTAACTACAAACCCCGGAATTCCACAGGATGTTAAAAGTGGAACAATAGCACTATAACAGTGTAGTGCAGAAATGGCCTCAGAGGAAGTTTACCATTGCCTTCCTAGGAGACTGAAAAAGTCCAATTTGCCCAAGATCATCCACTGGATTTCCATGACTGATTGCAGCACTCAAACCATTACATCACAGTGGCGGCATCATCATCATCATCATCATTGTTTGTTTATATAGTGCTATCAATGTACATGGCACTTGACAAGTAGAACAACCAAAAACAGTGGGTCCTGCCAAAGGCATACGATCTAAAATATATGTATACAGACACACACACACACACACATATGTAGAGGGAAAATTATAAAACTACAATACGATTGTAAAACAAATTATCCAGAAAAAACACAAAACGTACAGTATACAGTCATCCCTCCACATTGGCTAGGGTTAGGGGCACAGGACCCCCGTGAAAGTGGAAAAACCATGAATAACTCTAGGCCATCCCAAACCATATTTAACACACAAAAGAAGTATGATCAACATATTCAACCCATCATGGATTCCTCTGAGGCATCAGGGCTCCTTCACAAGGCGGAAGTGGGTGGCTGGGGGAGCTTACTCCCACCTCCACTGCTGCCCCACACCGTTTTTAATAGGGACTTACAAGCCTCATTTGCAGTTTCTCAGTCTCACAAGGCTTGCAGTCCCTATTAAAAATGGCATAGGGAGGCAGCAGAGGTAACAGCAAATAATCTGTGAATAATCAAATCCACAAAAATGAAACCTGCAAATGTGGAGGGCTGACTGTAATATAAAGCAAGCTGACAAATACATATCAGCAAAGTATACAAGATTATAAGAGAATATTAAGCTGAAATTCCAAAAGCTTTGGAAAACAATAAGGTTTTGAATTGAGATTTAAAAATCATGAGGGAAGGAACATTGCACAAATATTCAGGGATGCAATTCCAAAAGTATAGATCTATGACTGAAAACAAAGCCAAGCCAAGGAAGAGGAAACCCTGGTTGGATGAGAAGCCTAGAGCTTCTAGAACACAGATCTCAAGCAGGCTGGTAAAAACAAATAAGGGCTGGAAGATAGGGGAGAGCTACATTGTGTCGCTCTTTGAAAGTTAAAACAAGAAGCTTGCACCAAATCCTAGAAGGAATGGGCAACCAATGAAGGCTTATCCAATGTCAGATAACATGATCAAAACAATGAATCAAAAAGATGGTCTACATCACACTGGTTCTGACTCTGCTGGACAGTCTTGTAGGGACAGGGGGCGATGCAGACAGTTCACCCCTGGTGATAATGTTTTTGGGGCATCCTGGCTCATAGCCATGCCCCTGCGTGCCGCAGCCATACCCCCACGCACTATAGCCACGCCCCGTGCACTGTGGCCACTCCCCGTGCCGTAGCCCCACCCACCCTCCACGCACTCCAAGCTCCACCACTGCTGCTGGATTGAACTGTATAGTGTCATATGTCATGATAGCTGCATCTGCAACACCCTATGGAATCATGGGATTTGCAGTATAGAGAGGGATATTTAGAATACTTAGAGAGTTTTACTGCCGCACCAAATTGCAAACTCCTGGATTCCACAGAATGCAGTCATGACAGTTAAAATGGAATCACACCACTATAATGATGTAATGTAAATGGGAACAATGTGTTCCATATACTGTATAACACTCTCCTTTTTACCCATCACCTCTTCTATATTTTTTCATGCCATAAATATCAAAAAAGAAGGAAGGAAGGAAGGAAGGAAGGAAGGAAGGAAGGAAGGAAGGAAGGAAGGAAGGAAGGAAGGAAGGAAAGAAAGAAAGAAGGCTTTTGACTGGTAGCATCAAGACATTTTTCTGGAAGCACCCTACAAACGGTATACTATTATTTAGTATGTCCATTTTGTGCATGTATTTAGTTCATCAATATAGCAATAATTTAGATTTACTAATATCCAATTATGTATTATTTCTTTAGTGCTAGATTTAGCCAATTTGATTATTTATCACAAAACAAAATGTGGTTTGTGAAATTATTGTCAAAAGACTCAGGAGCATATTCTGTGTTTGTTAAAATCCACTGGTAGCTCAACAGATATACAATAATTGTTTAAGAGTAATAGCAGGTGTGTGCTGCCTATCTTCATCAAGTTTTGTGGCAGGTCCTGCTAATATTAAAAAGACTTAATTTTAGTTGATCATTATTTAACATGTTTCTTTTGTATCAAAATCTGCATAAACATTTGCATTCTACCATTAATTTTGTTAGAATTCTTTAGCACTAGCTGGTATATATTTAATGTTTTCTTGCACACCTGAGGGATATATTACCAGCTCTGTTTTCAGAATCACATCTGATTTTATTTGTTGTTTTTGTTGTTGTTGTTGTTATTGTATGCCTTTAAGTCATTTCCAATTTATGGTGAGCCCAAGGCAAACCTATCGTGGGGTTTTCTGGGGCTGAAAGTGTGTGATCCACTCAAGGTCACCCACTGAGTTTCCATGTCAGAGCAGGGAATCAAACTCTTGTTTTCAGGGTCATCGTCCAATGCTCAGACCACTACACCACGCCGGTGCTTTTATAAGTCACCAAATATTCCTTAACTCTGCATAGGAATGCAGTGACTTGCTAAATGGGTATCTAATATCTATTTTTACTTTCAACTGTATGCATTTTAACAAAACAAAAACTACTACCAGCGGTATAACTGTGGGGAAGGGCAAAATGAAGGCATTGTCTCCCTCCTATGAATTCTGCCCTTCCAGTTAAATCTTATTTCAGTCCCCAAATTTCTAGCATTGCAGAAAGACAGGCATTATTCACACCCAAAATTCTTATGTCTGTTATGCTCAATTCCCTTTGAAACTTTGCTTGCTTCTTTTCTTTGGATACCTAAATTGTATTACTAAATGCATAGTTGATGAAGTCACTACAATGTTAGAAATTTGAGAACTGAAGAAAATTGCACAGTGAATGAATCTGTCATCCTTTCATCAATTTTATATATTTTTATATAGTTCTGTAGTGTTTCCATCATTTTAAAAATTTGTACTTGGTTATGTAATGTGTTCCGCTGCTGGTTGTAGAGCATCCCCGCTCTTGGTTTAAATTTCCCTTTGATTTTTCAGATCTTGTAGAGGAAGTCTCTTGTTCTTCTTTTATGTTGTCCTCTTCTATGCCTCTTTGTTGATTATTAAATTGGTTTTCCTTGTCTCTGTGCACAAGTTGCTGAACAGTTACATTCAGGATTCCATTTCTGTCACCTTTTACTTCTGCTTCTCATCTGTCCTCAACTGCTTGATGAGTTTCATTTGTCATCCATTGAGGCTTCTCTTTCTTTTTGGCTGCAGATAGTGTCTTTTTTGCATTCTTCCCTGACAATGTCCTGGTCTCACTCCAGAGTTCTTCTGGCTCCTGTCATATTAGACTTAATAGTTCAAATCTATTTTTTACATTATCTTTTAAATGTATAGGGATGCTCTTCAGGTTGTGTTACAATGATGGGTAGTTAAGTCTTTGCCTTTACTCTAATTTTTGATATTAGCAGTTCATGATCTGTGCCACAATCGGCTTCTGGTTTTGTGTTTTCAAAGGGAACAGAGCTTCTCCGTCTTCTGCTTCCAATTACGTAGTCTATTGATTTCTAGTTTACTGACTCCAAAGAGCTCTCTGGCTGAGAATTCTAAATGCCCCTCCCTAAACTGCAAACCTCAGGATTCCACAAGATATTGAAAGTAGAATAATAGCACTATAACAGTGTAGTGCAGAAATGGCCTTAAAAAGGAGGAAGGGAAAGGGAGAAAAAAGAGGAAGAAGACTAACCAGTTTTTATTTTAGAATGCAGTTTTGTCGATATAAACTCAGTCTTAAGCGTGCTGCCACATTCCTTTTTTCTCTTCCTTCCTTCTTCCTTTTTGTGTTGCAAGAGACTAACACAGCTACTTCTTTCAAAACTATTACTTGAGAATTAAGTTTTCAAAAACTTCAGTATGTGGATTATATGTATATGTGGAGAGAGCCAGTGTGGTATAGTGATTTGAGCACTGGACTACAACTGTGGATTCAAATCCCCGCTCAGTCATAGAAGCCACTGGGTAACCTTGGGCAAATCACAGTCTTTCAGCCTCAGAGGATGGCAAGGGAAAGCTGCTTTGAATAAATTCTGCCAAGAAAACCCAAAGATAAGTTCATCTTAGAATTACCATGAGTCAGAAATGACTTGAAGACACACAACAACACCGAGCCCACCCTTACTGTTGTTCCTTGCCCTCTGTTAATAAGAGGCATACTGCATTTGACCCTGGACAAATCATACAGCCATAATGACTAGCAGCCACTGACAGCTGTAGCCTCCATAAATGTGTTTAATACCTTTTAAAGCTTTAATGTTTACCTTTTAAAGTTGGCACCCATCACTTCATTTTATAGTAGAAAATTTCATAACTATGTTTTATGCGAAGAATTAACTTCTTGTTTGAAGAACTACTTTCCAACAATTCAGCTTCACTGAATTCTAGTATTCCAAAAAAAGGAGGAAATCTCCTTTGTCCATACCAGGCACAATAATTTTATGAAAGTCTGTCACAGGTTAGAGAACTTAAAGGGAGCTGAGGACCAAACACATCCCTTGTGAATTTTGGAGAGACAAACACATTATGCTGCCCTGGCTTTCCTTTACCATTTTTTTTAGCTCAAAAGGCACCTCGTGTTCCCCCCACCCCATCCCCAATGCTTTAGACCAAGGAATCTATTTTTCAAAACCAGAAGAGACTAGAGCATGCACGGCAGCTTTTTGAGCAATAAATAAATGAATAAATAAATATCAGGAACACAAGGTTCTAAAAGTCCACAAAAATGGGTTTGGGGTACCTATGGCCCATAGGCCACACTTTGCTCACTCTGCTTTATCATATCGCCAAAACTATTATTTTCTAAACCGAGAGGGCCCAGACAACTTTTCTGGCATAGAAGTTACTCCAGCCCTCAATAATATTGGATGCCCCTTTCTACAACTCCTGCTATCCTTTAATACCCTTTTGGAATGCAGAAAACAGAACCAGTGGGTGATAACACCATTTAATGTATAAAAGTATTAGGAAATAAGCAGTTTTATTTTTGCTGCCTTTCCCAAATATTCCCAACAGGAAATTCACCTTTTTTCACAGCTCACACACACTGTATTGATGTTATTACTGAGCTATCCACCAAAATCTCAAGATCTCTTCTATCCCACCAACAGCATATACTGTAGCCCCTCCATATTTACAAGGGTTAGCGGCACAGAACCATCGCAAAAGTGGAAAAATCGCAAATAACTCCCCCTCCCATGATTTCCCTCCAGAGCTCCCCCATCCTATTCCTTTGCCCCTGGCACTGGCATTGGAGTAGGAAGAGAAAAAAGACACAGCAAAGGGCTCACCATTACTTTCCCCTCAAAGAGAGAAGAGCAGAGTTCTTGCATTCTAGTTACTTCTGGTGGCAATCTTGAAAAGGGAGAGGTAGGACCAAAGAGAGCACCTGACCAATCAGCAGCCATTACACAGCAGAAAGTGCAGCTACATGGCAGAGAGGACACACCTCCAACAGAGGGAAGGGGGCTTTGCCCACCCAAAAAGAAAAAATGGCCATTATAAACACAAGCCTCACAAGCGTGGGGTGAGGAATGCAAGGGAATGGGAGGAGGAAAATGGGGTGGAGAGGCAAGCATGTGCCTTGTGAATAATCAAATTCATGAAGATCAAACACCCAAATGTAGAAGAAGGACTGTACATCAAATTAGGATTTCTTTCCCAGTGTGCATCCCTTTGGACTTGGACTAAATTGCAGTTGCCATTTTGTTGCCTACTCTTCCAGTCTGGAGACCTTGTTCTGAAGCTCATTTTAATCGCTTGTTGTTTCTGGCAACCAAAACAACTTGGTGCCATCCACAAATGTGGCCACCTCATTACTCATCCCTATTTTCAGATTATTTATGAAAAAGTTGAAACACACCAATACAAATCCTGAAAAGATCCTACTCCCCAGGATCAATTAAAAGCTATAGAGGACCTGGTGAGGTCCAAAATTGTTGCTTTTGCTTTTGTTTTTCTGTTTTTGTTGTTGTTCATCTTTTGGAAATACTTTTGGCTGATATATCATTCTACATATTCCAGGTTTCTAGATACCCAAATTGATAAAGCAGAAAATATTGGAGGAGATAGGGACTCAAGGCAGCTTACAAACTGAAAAGACTACAGCAGAGTTTTCCAACCTGTGTGTCGTGACACATTAGTGTGTTGGCTGCAGTGTGTAGGTATGCCACTGCTACTGCCCCGGGCTAAGAAAGACCCTGGTGAGGGCGGCGGTGGGCCAGGCTCGGGTGGAGGGGCTGCTTCTCCCTCCACCACCACCACCCTGGCCCAAGAAAGACCCCAGCAAGGGTGGCAGTGGCAGGCTAGGCTCAGGTGGAAGGGCTGCCTCTCCTGTTGCCATCCCAGGCTGAGAAAGACTCCAGCAAGGGCAGCAGTGGACCCACCCCATCTAGATACTCCCCTGGGTACTGTGCATGCGTAATCCGGTTGAAATAGTGGAATGCGAAAACTCGCGGCCGATTGATGAAAAGCTGCCTTTCTGCAGGTGTGTGCCATGCAAGATTGTCCTCTCACTTTATCATTGTGGAAGTGGAGTGCTGGTGCTGTTATTTTCATGTTTAGTTACTTAAACTGCAGTTGAATTATCCTTAAAATTGATAGGTTTCTAACTAAGAATTTTGTTTCTTATAACCACTTGCAATGATCTTTGAGAACTCTTGGAGAATAGGAGAAGTCCCAGCGGACTGAAGGAGGGCAAATGTTGTCCTCATCTTCAAGAAGGGAAAAAAAGAGGACCCAAATAATTATCGCCAGGTCAGCCTGACATCAGTACCAGGAAAGATCCTAGAGCAGATCATTAAACAGTCAGTTTGTAATTACTTAGAAAGCAATGCCGTAATCACTAAAAGTCAACATGGATTTCTCAGAAATAAGTCATACCAGACTAATCTTATCTCTTTTTACAATAGAGTTACAAGCTTGATAGGTGAAGGGAATGCTGTGGACGTAGCATATCTTGATTTCAGTAAGGTCTTTCACAAAGTTCCCCATGACATTCTTGCAAAGAAACTACTAAAATGCAGACTAGACAGGGCTACTGTTAGGTGGATTTGTAATTGGTTGACCGACTGAACCCAAAGGGTACTCACCAATAGCTGCTTTTCATCCTGGAGAGAAGTGAGTAGTGGGGTGCCACAGGGTTCTGTCCTGGCCCAGTGCTATTCAACATCCTCATCAACGACTTGGATGAAGGAGTAGAGGGCATGCTGATAAAATTTGCCGATGACACCAAATTGGGGGTGGGGTTGCTAATATGCCAGAGGACAGGATCAAAATTCAAAATGACCTGGACAGATTGGAGAGCTGGGTCAAAGCTAACAAAATGAATTTCAACAGAGAGAAATGTAATGTCCTGCACTTAGGCAGAAAAAATGGAATGCACAAATATAGGATGGGGGACACGTGGCTGGATAATAGTATGTGTGAAAGAGATCTAGGAGTCTTGGTAGATCACAAACTGAACATGAGTCAGCAGGGTGATGTGGCAGCCAAGAAAGCCAACATGATTCTTGGTTGCATCAATAGGAGTATGGTGTCTAAATTGAGGGAGGTAATGGTACCACTCTATTCTGCATTGGTTAGACCTCATTTGGAATACTGTGTCCAGTTCTGGGCACCTCAATTCAAGAAGGAGATTGACAAGCTGGAACGTGTCCAGAAGAAGGCAACCAAAATGGTGAAGGGTCTGGACACCATGCCCTGTGAGGAGCGGCTTAGGGAACTGGCGATGTTTAGTCTGAAGAAGAGAAGGTTAAGAGGAGAAATGATAGCTATGTTTAAATATTTGAAGGGATGTCATGTTGAGGAGGGAGCGGGCTTGTTTTCCGCTGCTCCAGACACTAGGAAAAGGAGCAATGGATTCAAGCTGCAGGAAAGAAGATTCCACCTGAACCTCAGGAAGAACTTCTTGATGGTCAGAGCTGTCTGGCAGAGGAATATGCTCCCTTGGAGTGTGGTGGAGTCTCCTCCTTTGGAGGTTTTTAAGGAGAGGCTGGATGGCCATCTGTTGGGAATGCTTTGATGGGTGTTCCTGCATAGCAGGGGGTTGGACTCAATGACCCCTGTGGTCTCTTCCAACTCTATGATTCTATGATTCTAAATTCATTATTACAATTTATGTATGTAGCTGTATCTTTTATAAGAGGTTAGTTTAACCTCCGGTTTGCTAGTGAGACTGAATTATTGTGTTGCAAAATGATGCATATCTAAATGATGAAGGGGTTAAATTGAAGAAACTGCTTGCTTGAGTAGAAAAATAAGTCAGGCAGATGCGTCTCTTATCAAGAGCTTAGGTATGCGGCTTGGCAATGCATGGGATATAGGGAGTTTGGGAGTCGATGCAACCAAGGGAGAATACTCCCTGGTACAGAGATACTTCATTTTTGAAACTGTAATACATCATTTCGAAACTTAAACTTTTGTAACCTGTACTTTTTCATATATGGTAATCATTTCCTGTACTTGTTTTTTAGAAAGTATAAATGTGTGCTGAAACCTAAAACGGAGCTCTCAGTCTTTTGGAAGTTGATTCCACTGAGATCCCTACGCAGTATAATAAACTCTTGTTTTCTGATCTGCTGGTCTCAATTCACTGGCTCACCACAACATAAAAAGTGTGTCACCAACATGAAAAGTTTGGAAAGCTCTGGACTACAGTATAGTTAAAAATATGCAAAAATCAACCTCAAAATAGAATTAAACTATTTATACTATTAAAACAATTTAAAACTTGCACTTAAAGCCTTTAAAATTAGTACAATTTTAAACAATAGAGTATCTTCTTGAAAATTCCTTGCTTTGAATCTTCAGTTCTAAAAGCCTGCCAGAAGGAGGAGGAGGGAGTCATTCTAGCCTCCCTAGGGAGGAAAATCCAGTATCTCGGGAAAGACACTGAGAAAGCCCTTTCTTATATCTCCACCAAACCTGAAGGTGGTGGGACTGAAAGAAGAGCCTCGCAGGGGAGACGCAGTCTCATACATAGCTTGGAGCTCAGTCATATTAAGGATGTGTAGGTCAGAACCAGCAATTGAATTGTGCCCAGAAACAGATCTGCAGCTAGTGCGGTTGTTGGAGCACAGGAATTTTATGATTCTTTGTAACCACTCCCAATTAACATTCTAACTAAAGCTCTTTGTACAAAGTGATGTTTCCAAATATGCAAAGCAATATGCATGATCCATCCTTCTGATCTTGTTGTTATGCTTTGGTTTACTTTGCTGACACGTGCATATTTGATAATAAAATTTAAATATATTTATCAACTAGTCTACTGAAATGAATTGATAGCCCTATTGAGCATTATGGAGACAGTAGTACCACTCACGTTTTGCACTAAACAAGTTCTTAGGTAGATGCTTCAAATGTCTGTGCCAAAGAACATAGCAACTGGATTATAACATTGGGAATACAATGTTTTTTTAAAGGAAGAAATGTCACTAAAATTAAAAATATCTTAAGTTTTACAGCGTTGTTATTATTGTTGCTATTTCACTCATTTATATCCTGCCTTTCTCTCAATAATGAGACTCAAAGCAGATAATAACATACTGTCAGCCCTTCACATTTGTGGGTTTCACTTCAGCGGATTTGATTATTCACGGATTATTTGCTGTCACCTCTGCTGCCTCCCTATGCCATTTTTAATAGGGATTGCAAGCCTCCTGAGACTGAGAAATTGCGAATGAGGCTTGCAAGTCCCTATTAAAAATGGTGTGGGGCAGCACCGGAGGTGGCAATAAGCCCCACCAGCCACCCACTTCTGCCTTGTAAAGGAACCCTGACGCCTCAAAGGAATTCATGGTGGATTGAATATGGTGATCATACTTTTTGTGTGTGTTAAATATGGTTTGGGAGGGCCTTGAGTTATTCATGGTTTTTCCACTTTCACAAAGTTCCTGTGCCCCTAACCTTAGTGAATGTGGAGGGATGACTATTTAAACCCAATACAGATTTAAACTATACAAAAACTTAAATATAAACACTTAAAAAACAATGGGAATGCTCTCACTGAAGATTCTGCACTGAGCAAGGGGCTGGACATGAGGGCCCATAGGGCCCCTTCCACTTCTATGATTCTATGAATTGAACAGTTGATAAAGTTAAAAACATTAAAAGACAACACACTTACCTTTGAGAAAGTGCCACACAGCATTGAAAGCCCATCCCAGTCAGTTTCCAAAAGCCTGACAGCATAATTTGCTGACAGAAGCAGAGCAAGGACACGGCCATTCTGGCCTCCCTAGGGAGGGTGCTCCAAAGTCACTTATTCTTGTTTTTCACTTGTTTTCCGCTGCTCCAGAGAATAGGACAAGGAGCAATGGGTTCAAATTACAGGAAAAGAGATTCCACTGAAACCTCAGGAAGAAATTCCTGACAGTCAGAGCAGTCTGGCAGTGGAATATGCTGCCTCGGAGTGTGGTGGAGTCTCCTTCTTTGGAGGTTTTTAAGCAGAGTCTGGGTGGCCATCTGTTGGGAGTGCTTTGATGTGGGTTTCCGCATGGCAAGGAATTGGACTGGATGGCCACTGTGCTCTCTTCCAGTTCTATGATTCTATCATACTATATTCAGTGTTTGAAACTGCTGTTTTAACTCTTTCAAAACTGGATTCTAAGATTGTTTTTAGATTGTGTTTAGAGTTTTTAAAGTGTATTTTAATGTGTAATTTTTTTTATCTTTATATTATTTTAATTAGTTTTTATTTGTCCAACACTTTGGGAGCCCTTGTGGGCTGGGAGGTGATACAGAAATCCTTTAAATAATAAATAAAATATAGTCCTTCAAATAGTCTGGACCTAAGCTATATAGGGCTTTATAGGTCATCATCAATTGTGCCTGGAAATGGGCCAGCAGGTAGTGGAACAGTTACAAACAAGAGAATGGTATGCTCCTTATAGCCAGTCCCAGTTAACAATCTGGCTGCAGTTCTTTGGACCAACTGAAGTTTCTGAGCACCTTTCAAAGGCAGCCCCACATAGAGTACATTACAGTTATCCAACTGGGATGTAACTGAAGTATGTGTTACCATGGCCAGAGTCAACTTCTCCAAGAATGGGCACATTTGGCACACTAGCTATAACTCTGCAAATGCACTCTTGGTCACTGCTGAAACCTAGGCCTCAGGCTCAGGGCTAAATCCAGGAATACCTCAAAACAATGTTATGGCTTTGGATCATCTAGAAAGATGCAGTGGATTTTATCAGTGGGGTGAAAATGGGTTCTTGCTGTTTTGCCCCTCACTAACCTGTTTATGCCAAGATCCACGGTTTACAGAACATGCCTTTTTTTAAAAGACTGCATTGTACAGGACCATCTGTTTACTTTAGGAATACCAAGGGTTAATCTGCTAATCTTCAGAAGCCTTGGAGATTCTCCAAGAATATTAAATTTACTTTTTTTTTTTTAATGCTCTGGGAGGAGAAATCATATAATTGCAATGTGAAGGAGACTTGTTTGGATTAAGAAAAGGGCTCTGTTGAAGTTGTTTCTGCTGTACCAAAGGAACTGATTCTTCCCTCTAACAAGAAATTAACCATTTGCAAAAATGCTCTTTCCCTTCACCTTGCAAGTGTGACACAATATATATCGAACTGTCCCTTGGTGTTCAGTTGGGTGGTAAAACCGGTTGTCACTTCTCCTCTGTTGAGAACACCATATTGGCTTTTCCAGGTTACTGCTTAAAATATAATCTTTGTTGTAAGTTTGATAAGCCTAACAAGTTTCACCACGCCTATTGCCCAAACCCACACCAGGTGCGCCCATCACAAAGGTGACAAAACTATTTTTCCAAACTTTGCGCAATGAAACCCCTCGCTCTCTTGTGCCTCCTATCCAGGAAGCCGGTCTGTGGTGCCAGTGCTGCTGAACTGTTCGCCTGTCGATGTTCACACAAGGCAGCGTGTACTGTTATCTGCTAAGCGTGTGCGCGTGTGGGCGCGCCACCACATCGCGATTTGGGGTGCCACGGTGAGCTTTTGGTGCTGCGCTGGCTGGCAAGAGCCCGCTAAAATGCTAACGGAAGGCGAGCGTTCCTCGCGCGCAGGAGAAGTTTGATGTTGACAAACTTCTTGTGGCAGCGAGACTGTGTCAGCACAACTTCCAGGAGAATGAGAGAACTGCTCTTGCAAGGGCGGCGGGAGGCGGCGCCGGGGACGGAACAGCAAATGCTATTCAGCCTGAGCAGTTTCAAGCCGCCCATGCTGGGGAATTACTGTAGTCTAGCTACGGCTCTTAGCACTGGCGCTGGCTCGGTGTGTGTGCGAGAGAGAGTGTGTGCGTGCGTGCGCGAGAGAGCGAGCGAGCGAGCTAGGAAGCGCGTGCGTCGGGAGAAGACGGGGGAGGCTGCAGGCAAGAGAGCCCGGCTGGGAGCTTTCGAGTTACTTCGCTCCAACCCCGCGCAGGGGAGGCAGGCGAGGCCGCCTGCGGAGAGCGAGCGGCGCCGACTTTCTGCTGCTTTGGGGGATGCGGCCCCCGGAGTCGCCCAACCTCTCTCCCGGCGCGCAGCCCCCCTCCCCCCCCGTACCCGAAAATTCCCTCTTTTGTTTCCCCGAATAGGACTTTCAAAAATGTATGCTCGGGCAGACTGACAGCCTAGGTCAAGAAACAGCTGTTGGAGTTAATGTTTCTTCCTCCCACTTCGTCTGATGGCTGTGCCCGGCCAAGAGAAAGTGAGGGAGAAAAAAAGAGGGAGGGAAGGAAAAAGCGCGCGCGTCGCTGCGGCCCGCCTCGGCCAGGCGCTCGCCTTTGAGCAACCAGACGGAGGTCTTCCTCCACAACCACCCAGACATTACACCACAAAAACACACACTCTTGCCCAAAACGTGATAGCCCAGCCTTATGCCGTCTAAAAACGGCAAGAGCAGCGGCGCTTTGCTGTGTTTTGCGCCAAAGGGCGACCCAAGGAATGCCCACAGAAGACGCTTCGGCGCAGTCTTTTAAAACTTTGCGCTCTTCGCCCTCAAACCGAGGGAAGGGCAGTTGTATGTCTGGATGGATTTAAAGCCGGGTGTGAGTTCCACGTTTCTTGTGGCTCTTCCTTCTTCTATTAGGATGGTAGCCGCAAGGAGATGCGGGGGGAGGGGGGCGTCTTGCGTGCTGTGGCTGATTTGCCCCGAGAGTTCCCAAAAGTCTAGCAGGTTTTACACAAGAAAAGACTATGGAAATAGTTTGCGAATGTTTAGACTTTTAGTTCAGCCTCTTACTTGACTGAGCCCACAGCTCAGTAAGTTTTGACTGCCTGTGCGTCCAGCCGCATACCTGACGCTGCCCCCTGTAGGTCTCCATAGGCTGATTCTGCCTTTACATGGATGTATTTCTTGCAAGAGGCATTTTCAAGTTTTTTTTTAAAAGTGCATGTAGTCGTCCTGGTTTATTATAAAACAAACTAGTCCAAAGGGGCAGTAGGGATCCATCTTTTAAAAACTAGTACAGTAATATCTAAACCCACCACCGAGCATTCAAGTTCAAATCAGGCTAGGTGTACAAGATGGGAAGGAAAGGGGGAAGTGAGGGATATTGGTAGTAGCCCTAATGCTAGTCTGCAGTTTGGAAACAAGTTTAGGGAGGAATTAAAGCAAAGGTATGTTGGGTTGGTGCAAGCAGATTACCGAATGCATCAAAAAGTACAGGGACAGAGAAAGAAAACTCCTCCCCTTTTTCAAATATTAAAAGAAAACAAATCAACTAACAGTGACACCATTTACTCAGTTCTGACCTCTCACCTCACTTACATGAGAACGTAAGAGGAGCTGTGCTGAATCCAACTAAAGGCCTCTGTAATGCAGCGTTCTCTTCCAACAGCCAACCAGATGTCTCTGGAGAGTTCACAAGCAGGCTTGAGAGCAGTCACACCATCCCAGTTTGTTCCCCTTGGCCCTGTGGAGGCAAAAAAAAAAAAAAGCAAACCTGGATTTATTTTATGCAGTTAGGTGCAGTGATTGGAGCTATGGTGTCATCAGAGTAGAATTTGGGAACAGAAGTTGGGGAAAATCAGCTCAAAGAATGAGCAGGTGGATCCCCCAACAAAGCAGAGCTGGCTTGCCGTGTTTTGAAATAAGTGGAATCTTATTCTTTGCCCTCTAAAGAGCCAGTTCATTCAGGCCAGTATGTCTAGATTCCAGTTACTGTACAGGAATGGAGCATATTATTACATGGTAGAAGATGCTGTTTCTCCTGTTTCTCCAGTTTTACAGTGAGTGGTCAAATTAGGGATTCTTCAAAAGAGGCAAAACTCATATGAAACCATGCTGGTTTAAGAGAAATAATGAAAAAAGCAGAGCTTAGGAAAATACTACTACTACTACTACTATTTATTTATTTATTTATTTATTTATTTATTTATTATTTATTTATTTTGCTGCAGCTCCCAGACTCAGTGGCAGCTGACGGTTCCCCTGTGCATGGACAGTCAATTCACCCTGGATTTTAGTACAAATTGCAAAGGAACTATCTATGGTACTGAAAATATCTGCAGCTCCTTTAAAGCTTAGACTAAAACCCGGAGTGGATTTATAGCCTGATTTATGGCCCCCTGCCACAGTTGTCCCAAATCCTCCAATGTTGGCTGGACAATCCCATGACTCACAGTCCAAAAAAGTAACTTTCTCAAGCTCAACCTAAAACTTGGCATAAAGGTAGTATCAAAATACTGCCTGTGATGTTCCCTTGTTCTGGGAATTATGTTTTATTTGCATGATGTTTCTGTTAGAGCAGAATATTAAATAGGAAGAACATTGGATTTATTTTATGAAAGCTGGATCACAAAACTTGTTTTATCAGGAAGAAATAAGAAAGTGCATGGGATAAAAGAGTGGAAGTTGTTGCATGGGGGGAAAAAACAGAGTGAAATACACAAAGATAAGCAGTAAAATGATATAGTGGTTACTATTAATGCTTCTAGGTTGAGAAAAATAATAAAGGACATATAATTGGAACATAAGAAGTACCAAGCTGGATCACACCAGAAGGCTCTTGAGCCCAACATTCCATACGGTGACCAATCAAATGTCCATGAGAAGCCCACAGTAGTACATGAGTGTGACAGCATCCTCTCACTCATGTTCCCCAGCCACTGGTATTCAGAGGAGCATATCACTTCTGAACCTAGAGGTAACATAAAGCCCATCATGCTTGATAGCTACTGATAGTCTTATCCTCCAGGAATTCTAATCCTCCTTTAAAACCATCTAGGTTTTAGAGAAAGAGACTGGCAAATCTACTCCTGAGTATTCCTTGCCTAGGAAAACACTATGAAATTCATGAGGTCGCCGTAAGTTGACAGAAGACTTGAAAGCACAGACATACACAGGTTGGTAGCCATAAGAACCACTTCTTGTGACAAAATGATAAAATCGTAGAGTTGGAAAGGCCTTTTGGGCAACCAAGTCCAATGCCCTGCTCAGTGCAGGATCTCCTGCTAAAGCATCCCCAGTAGGTAGCTGTCCAATCTCTTTTTGAAGACATTTGGAGAAGGAGACTCCATCACCTTTCTAGGAAAATGGTTCCTTTGCTGAAACACTCTTACTGTTAAGAATCCTTGTAATGTTCAATCAAAATCAACACTTCTGTAACTTAAAACCAATAGATCTACTCTCTGAAGTACCAGGGAACAAGCCTGTACCTTCCTTTCTGTGATAGCCCTTGAGGTATTTAAAAAGTACAGTCATGTCACCCCTCAACTTAGAAACTATGCTTCTATTAATGCAGGCCAAATAGCATTTGCCTTCTTTGCTACAAGATTATTATTATTTTTAATTATTTAATTTATTTATTTATATCCCACCCTGCTCCCAACAATGGTGCTTAAGGCAGCTAACAACATTAAAACAATACAAATTAAAACATCAATGAAAGTATAAATATAACATCTTAAAAAACAGTTATAACATTTATAAAGTTAAACCATTACAGGAAGCCCCCACCTTTCAATGCCCTGTTATCTGATGACTCGTTCTTTCAAGGCTTCCAAATTAAGGACAAGTTCCTTTAATTTGAGGTGGGATCCATTCTTTCATTTCTCCCTGCCTGCAGAGGGTTTCTGGGACAGCGCACACGCATTCACAGTCCCAAGTCTTGCCTACAGAAACTGCAGATCCCCTGGTCGAATTAATGGAACTTGCTGTATTACAAGCGTCAAAACAGCAGGCTTCCATCAGTTCTTCTTCCCTACAGAGGCTTGCTTGGTACTGTCCATGCACTGCTTGCAAAGTGAGCTGGGGGGTGGGGGGTGGGAGTCTCTAAGCCAGCTGGGAGACTTTATAAGCAGTCCCAAAAGAACCTCCATTGAGTCCTTCATGTTCCCTACACTAAATGGGTTCCACTTTCTCATCTTTTTTCCTTTCTGATAGTGATGTGGTCCCTAACCTGTCAGATAAGTGGGGGAAGCCTGTGCATGTATTAAATTCATGAAAATACATTTTAAAAATCTGTAACTACTTTAAAACAGGCCCATACAGCATCCCAAACTCAGTCAATTTGTAAGAACCTGATAGCACAAAAAAGTCTTCACATGCTGTCAAGGAGAGCCAAGATGGGGCCATCCTGGTCTCTCTAGAGAGGGTTCCAAAGTCCTGGTGAACCACTGAGAAGGACCTCTCTCTTGTTCCCACCAAATGCACCTCAGTGGGACAGAGAGAAAGGCCTCTCCTGGGCTCATAAAGGGAGATATGGTCCTCCAAACAATGTAGGTCCAAGCCATACAGGGCATTATAGGTCAAAGCCAGTGCTTTGAATTATGCCCAGAAACAGACCGATAACCAGTGGACCTGTTGTAATAAAGGAGTTGTCTACTCTCTGTAGTCAGCCCCAGTTAACAACCTGGTTGAAGCTTTTTGGGCTAACTGTCGTTTCTGAGTACTTTTCAAAGGCAGCCCTGAGAAAGGTGCATTACTTTAGTCTAAATGGGATGTAACCAAGGCATGTACCACTGTGGAAAGATCCAGCTTCTCCAGAAATGGGTGCAGTTGTTTTAACTGTGTAAATGCACTCTTGGTCACTGCCGAAACCTAGGCCTCTAGGTTCAGGGCTGAAACCAGACATATCCCCAAAATGTGAACCCCACCTAACACTGTGGGCCTTTCTGCATTATAGTGTTATTATTCCACTTTCAACGTCCTATGGAATCCTCAGGTTTGCAGTTTAGGGAGAGGCTTTTAGAATTCTCAGCCAAAGAGCACTTCGGCCTCAATAAACTACAAACCCCAGAATTCCACAGGATGTTGAAAGTGGAATAATAGCACTAGAACAGTGTAGTGCGGAAGGACCTGTTATATTAGAACATACAGTGTTATGTTCAACTTGTGATCCACAATAATTCCAAAGTCCTTTTTTCATGTAGTACTAATGAGCCATGTATCCTCTATTCTATACCTGCGCATTAGGTTTTTGTGGCCTAAATGGAGAATTCTGCATTTCTCTCTCTGGAATTTCATGTTATTGCATACTACCCGATTTGCAAGTTTATCTTAGTCTTATCTTAGGCCATTTCCACACTACACGGTTATAGTGCTATTATTCCACTTTCAACATCCTATGGAATATTAGGGTTTGTAGTTTAGGGAGAAGCATTTAGAATTCTCAGCCAGCGAGCTCTTTGACCTCAGTAAACTACAAACCCCAGAATTCCACAGGATGTTGAAAGTGGAATAAAAGCATTATAACAGTGTAGTGCAGAAATGGCCCTAGTCTTTTCAAATTGTGCTCCTTTTTTTAATTGGTTAGCCACCACATTGTGGACCCACTGTCTCCTTGGTCATTCTCTTGCTTGAGATATATCTGAACCCCCCACTCCACCCCTTTATGTTACTTCTTGCTTGCCTAGCTAATCTTAGCTCTTTCTGAGATTTAGCTTTCCTTATACTGTTCCTGCAAGCTTGGGCTTGATATCTGTATTCTTCCTTGATGTCTTTCTGTCTATTCTTTATGCATACTCTTTTTTCTTTTCACTTCCTCCTTCAGTTTGCTGTGCAGCTGTATTGGCTTTTTAAGAGTTTAACAATTTTTCTTCTTCCATGGATTGTTTGTGATTTGGCTTTTTGCAGCTCCTTCTTCATGAACTCCCACCCTTTCTTGGAGTGGGTTTTTTTTTCCTTTAGCGTTTCTAGCCATGGGATTCCACCCAATATTTCCCTGAATTTGTTAAAATCAGCTTTCCTGAAATCCAAGCTCTATGTTTTACTATAATTTTCTTTGCCCTGTCCTACAGTTGTGAATTCTAACATGTTACCATGCTGTACATTCCAGTCTGTGATACAATATAATTGGCTATGAGTACTGTTTAATTGGCATAAAATAAATATAATTCCAGACTTGTGGCTGCAAACTATGTAAAAAGAAATGAACTCTGGCTGGAAATTTCTAGGCTAAGGCAGAAGTAACCTCAGTGTGGCCAGGTCATAAGTTTAGGAGGATGCATTAGAGATTAGTTTTAGATTGTCCTCTTAAGCACCCAAAACTGGGGAATAATAGCAAGAGGATCTACTAGAACCAACTTCCAAAAAGCCAGCATCCTGTTACTGTTTCCCAAAAAAACTGCTTCTTTTATCTCTCCCTTTTCAGTCATTAGCAGGCTATCGTGATTTCCTTCAATGCTTGTCGTCTGCCGCTATGACAATCAGAATTTTCCGGACCCCTTTTGTAAGCTTCTGCCTCAGGTTAGAAAAAACAGTATCTAAACCCAACTATTTTGCAGCCTGCTATAGTCCCTTGGATGCAGGCTGCCACTCTGTCCTAGGCTACGCTCAAGCCTTCAGGTTTGAGCCTCCTAGCACTGCTCTCCCTTTTCAGGAATGGTAACTATTATCCACTTCACCCCAAACTCTCGCTATCCAATCTTTCTCTCCTTTATCTTCACTTAGCCTTCTATGGTTGTGAAACTGTTTGATTGCTTTGTGTGTTTGTGAATTTCCCCCAATAAAGACTTTTTTTTTTCAAATTTCCAGTTGGTGTTCTATAGCTAGTACTATAGCTAAGATGAGTTTGAAGTCTTTTTTGAATAAGTTATACTCTTCAATTTCAATATTCCAATCATGGGAGTCATTCTACCAGGTCTATGTTATGCCAATAAAGTCATATTTCCCTTCCTGCCCTACGACTTCAAGCTCATCTTATTTGTTTCTCAAAGTCTGTGTATTGGTGTATAGGCATTTGAAGCTTTGTTCTCACTTACGTTCCTCCCAGTCTTTGTCATATGCAGCCCAACTGTAGCCAGTAGTCCTATGTCTAAGAAGTGAAGACCATGGTTCAAAAAGCCAAACCTCTCCTGTCTACACCATCTATGCAGCAAGTCATTCATCTTTAGTATTTTCTTGTCCCATTGTAGTTCTTTATCCTTCACTGGCAGAAGTGATAAGAATACCACCTGTGCCTCAAACCCCTTCAGCTTCTTGCCCAAAACTTCATAGTCAGAGGTGATCTGTGAGAAGATGTTCTTAGTTGTGTTGTTTATGACTACATGAATAAGGAGAAGGGGGTATGGATTGGTGATCTCAGTTACTTTTGGCATCCTGGATACATGCATCAGGAAGACAGGACACTTCCTGATTCATCTTGTCAGGCTGGCACACAGTTGCCTCTATACCCCTAAGCAGTGCTAACTAAGAGCACTTTCTTTTATTACGGTAGCTTGTGGTTATCTTGACTCCTGCATTGGCATGCAGTTTGCTGTTTGAGCATCGTCACTGCTGTTGTCCTCATAAAGATGTAGGAAGTAATTGCTTAGTTCAAAAAGTTCTGAATCCCTTCTGTACTCTCTGCTCCTGACATGACTGTCCTCCAGGGTGTTTCCTTATTGCTAAGGCCTCTTCATTTTCCTTGACAGTTTATTCCTGTTGGTTCTGTAGGATGAATTCTCCCTGTATTCTGTCCCAAAGTCCTCCTGTTCTGTGATGCATGGAAGGACTCAACACGTAGCTGTAGTGCACTGACCATCTCTTCCAAGAAAGCTACCACTTTACACTTGCTGCACTTGCACTTGGTGATGTTCCCTGGCAAGAAGACAAACACTGCACAGATGTTGCAGCAGAGAACTATGAATTTAGTTCCATCTCTGCAGTTATTTCTCTCCTCTTCCTCCTTGTAATATCTATATGGGATATATTGGTGGTTCCTAACCTTTTCTTTACCAGGAACCCCCAGTAAATATAATTTCTTGCAGAGGACCCTCCAAGACTTAACTCAAGATTTAAATATTTAAATTTGGATTTAAATGTTCAAATATTTACTTAAATGTTTAAATATTTGTTTACAGTTGCTTATCTTACCCCATCCCTTATTCTTCTAGTAGACAATGCAAAGGAAGGGAAGTTAGTTAACTGTGAGATCCTTCATATGCCAAGAGAGTAGAATAAACTGGAATTTCCTAAAAGAAGGTTATTAATGGAAGGCAGGCCTGAAGAATAATTTCTCTTGCCCTTTCCTCCAAAGCAGTGCCTGCAAATAAGGGTCTCAGTATTGCTTTGGGGAAAGCAGGAAAGAAATGCCGATTCCCTCTGAAGGAACACTGGGAAGGTAAAGCGGATGCTTCTTTTGTAAGCACCTATTCTCTATTCTCTCAGTGCTCCTTCAGAGGGAAATGGCATTTCTTTCACGCTTTCCCCCAAAGAAGCACTGAGACCATTGCTGCTTCATTTCCAAGCAGCCACAAGAGTAAAGGGACTCCTTTCTATCCCCATGCTGGCGAAGCTTCACTGTGCTGCCTGGCCACACTCACCACACAAAGCCTGGGCTAGGCTTCTTCTCTCATCTTCTGGGCCTTCCTCTCACCTTCCCACCTTCTAGGATCTCTGGCACACCTGCACAGGAGCAGCTGGAGCCTCCAGCTCAGGGTGAGATGCCTACCAGCATGTTCTTGCTGCTGCTGCTGCCATCATCATTACCACCTTTGCGGAAATCAGGACATGATGCATCAGTCGGTCACAGCTGGCCAGAACATTTTAATACCTTAAATCTGGGATTTTTCCAACCATGGCAACCATATGCAGACCTCCTTTAAGGATTCTGCAGACTCCAGGTTAAGAACCACTGTGATAAATGGAATATAACTGTGCATTGTTATTAGTTAATAATATGGAAATGCTGATAATACACTGTTCTTTTTATTATCTTTATGTGATGTTAGTAACTTTGCAGTTTTTTTCCCCCATATCAAAAACTTTTATTTGAAGTTCCATTGATTTAGGCCACTTTAGCAAGTTGGCAATGCATCCTTTTAATTTCTCACACTTTAGCTCAAATGTAACACCTTAGGGCATGGACTAAGTTAGCATTTGGAAATCAAATTGGTTTAAATGGAGGAGAAATGAGAGATGCTTAATTCTTCCACTAAAAATAATGGTGTTTAAATATGTATAAACTTCTGCTGAGTTGTGTGACTGGTTATTTGGAATGTGCATTTGTTTTTTTTCTGAAAGTCATTTTAAAGTTTCTGTCTTGGATTAATGGCACACAGACAAATAGTTGAAAATTAGCTTGTAGCATATATATGTGAAATCCACTGGTGTAAGGACAGAGGGGCGATGGGGGTGGTGTGCCCTGGGTGGTACTTTTTGGGGGGCGCCGCGCTCCTTGCCTGCTGCCCATGCACTGTAGCCCTGCCCATGCATGCTGTAGCCCCACCCACACATGCCATCACCCTGCCCATATGCGCCATGGCCCCGCCCATGCCCTTCTGTCCCCACCCCAACCCGCTCATGCTAAGCTCCACCACTGGTGAAATCATTCTTAGTACACATTTGGCTGGGTAAATGAGTTTATGACTGCAGCTGGAAGCTGAAATCATATTGTCGTGTTTCACAAGTGTAACCGTCAATTACACTAGTGTAGTGCACGTTTCCCTAGGTTGTGCAGCAGCCATGGATTCATTATTGTTGTTGCTGAGAGAAGACAGTTACCACCTTTAAGGAGGCTGTTTCACCAATTTCAGCTTTTGAAGCAGGGATTTGGGGGCTGGGCTCAGAGCTAAAAATGCTGTGGGAAGGTGGACTTGCAAAATTGTCTGTACAATGTGAGTTAGAAGAATTTTCAGCTCCAAGGACTCTCCCTGGCTGAAGGCTGGTGTTAAAAAAGAGCTGCCTGGAACAAGCAGCCTCCTCATCCTGTCAGTGACCACAAGGAATCTGCCTTCTTTCCTTTGCTGCCACTTAACCCATGGCCTTTTACTTCTGCCATGAACACAGCCTATACCAGCATAGTTACACAAAAAGGATATCATCTTTAGTCTGGAAGTCTATGTGTATATTTGGAGGAGGGCAAAATGTGGCCCTCAAAATATTGTTGAGCTGTAATGGTTAGTAGTTTTCCCATTGCCTAAATTATTTAGAGATGATAGAAAGTTGCAGTCCACCAACATCTCGAAGACTTTACTTTACCCACCCCAATGTATATTGCTCATCTGCTACTTACAACTCCAGACCCAGAAAAAGTCTCCATATCCATGTCTGTGTGATCTGCACCTGCTAAAAGTAGAATACTGGTACATCTGGTGGTGCCAGATTTTAGATTTTCCTTTTTAAATCCATATTCTCTCCTTTGGTCAAAACCATTGTCATTGCAACAGTTGAAGGTTTGTAGGTATTTAGATTTATTGGTTTTGCAAAGCATGTGATGGATGAGGGACAGTTAAAAAAGTTTGAGCACCCCTTCAAAAGAATCTAGCAAACATTGTACCCAGAAGTAGGTTTATTCAGTTGGAAGATAAAGGAAATTTAAACTTACTCTACTCCTCAGCTTTCTGAAACACTTATATAGTCTTATTTTTCACTCTGCTTTTAGAGAAACTACTCATATGTTTCTGATCTTCCTCTGTGGCCACAAGGGACAGAAACTGTTGTTTTAAATTAACCTATATTTTTTGTTTCCCACAGACAGATTGAAGGACTGGGCTCTATACAGAGCTAAAGTGAAAGATTGGTCTCCATGTTATAAAGATAGATAGACAGATACAGTATGTCTGCTGTAGATGTGAGGATTCCGTTCCATGTGTGCACGCCCACAGAGTATGGGCATGTGCCCACTGCATCCATTGACTATAATGGGACACTACGCTTCATGTGACATTGCATTCAGTGTGCAGAGGTCACACAAGGGGAGGGCCGACTGTAGATAGAGAGTTAGAGATAAATAGATAGACAAATATGCATGCACAGGCTAATGTGTAAAACCTAATTATTTGTAGTTCATGCATGTCTGTTAAGATTGAAAGTACTTAGATCCTTCCACTTTTATAGACCAGTAAAAGACAGGGTACAGTACAATGGCCTGAGCACTGAGGTTGAAACCCACAATCAAATCACCATGTAACTTCTGAAGCCTGGTGATATCACTATCTTCTGTTAATGTAATTTGGGGAGGCATTGTGACACAGCTATAAATTATTTGGGGGGTAACTGATGGGTAGCTAATAAACAAATAAATATGTATGTCAACATTTGGCGCAATTCAGTTTATTGCATGCCTGTATGTGGAGGATAAACTAAATTGTGCCCATTGTTGAGATAGATAGACAGACAGACAGACAGACAGACAGACAGAGAGACAGACAGATTTGTTTTCAGCTACCCATCAATCATTCTCCCTCTCAACAGTTTATAGCTGTGTCAGAATGCCTCCACAAATTACATTACTATAAATATAGTGAGATCAATGGACATAATTTGGCTTATTGCAGGCTTTTATGTGGAGGATCCCACTATGGGAGTACCTTTCCATGGTGATGGGACTGCATGCTCCTATGAGGCATGCTGATGGCCCCAGTGCTGCTGGTGGGGTCTCCCATGTCAGACAGGCTTTTGCTGAGGAGCCAGACTAAAAGTGCCAAACAGCTACTGGGCAGCTGCAGTAGTGTATGGGGGTGGGGGTGGGAGTATACCGGCGGAGGATCTCTCACAGGCAATGGCAATGATATCATAGCTAACGCTTGTTAGTACTGTGCAGAAGAAGGCAGTGGTAAACTATCTTGAAAGCCTTATTATGACACAGTCCAAAATGCAACAAGAGATAGCACCAGAGGATGAGACTCTCAGGTCAGATGGCACTCAATAGCTAATGAGGAAGAACAGGGGACGAGTACAAACCTCATTGTGGCTAATGACAAATCAGGACTCAAGCTGAAGGAATATTCAACTGTTGACACGCTGAGAGGTGAAAGGAAAGTCCAAAGCACAACACATATTATAGGAACGTGGAATATGAGACGCATGAATCGGGGAAGCTAGATATCGTAAAACAAGAGATGGAACATATGAATATTGCAGTACTTGGGGTAAGTTACCTAAAATGAACAAGAATGAGACATTTTCAGCCAGATAAATATACAGTGTTTTACTTAGGAAATGAAAATCGTAAGAAATCAGGTGACACCAATAGCAAGGAGAGATGTAGCAAAAGCAGCCAAGGGATGTAATGCAAAGTCTGACTGAGTAATATCAATAAGACTTTAGGGGAAACCCATATAACCATAAATCAAAATTGAAAAGGTGACAGAAATAGAATCAGAACCCTGAATGCAACTGTTTGATGTCATATGCACAGGAACAAAGAGAACCATTAGAACAATCAGTGCACAGACATAGAAGAGGACAATAAAAAAAGAACCAAAGACTGACTTCTTCCACAAGATCCATGAAACCAAAGGGAAATTTAAACCAAGAGTGGGATGCTGTATGACCATCAGTGGAACACACTGCATGATCAAGAAGAAATAAAAAGCTGATGTAAACAATACACTGAAAAAATGTATCAAAGAGATAAAAAGAAGGCATATTCATTCAAGGAAGAACCATCTGATGATGAAACCACAATTTTAGAAACTGAAGTGGAAGCTGCACTCAAAGCACCTGGGAGAAATAAATCATCAGGAGCAAATGGCATACTGATAAAGCTATTTCGAGTAAGGGAGACAGAATCCACTCAAAATTCTTACTAAAATCTGTTAGAAGATATGGAAAACAAAAGAATAGTCCACAGATTGGAAATGCTCAAGCCCTAAGGGATTGCAGTGCCCACAGGACTGTTCCATTAATTTCCCACATGAGCAAAGGATGCTCAAGATGACTAAACTGAAGAAGATATGACTCACTAGAAAAGACAATAATGTTTGGAAAGGTGGAAGGCAGTAGGAAAAAAGGAAGACCACATTGCAGATGCACAGACTCAGGCCCTTTCTGCAACGCATCTTTTCACAGAGCTGGGGTGCGGGGATCACGCAAGCAGCCTCCAGCGAGAGGGTCTCGCGTCCCAGTTTCTTCAGCTCTGCAGCTGCTGCCCACTCGCGCAAGAGCCTCACCTCTTCCTTCTGCAGTGCAGCCTGGGAGTTTCCCAGGCTGCGCTGGGGCAGGAAGCACGAGCGCCATGGCTCCAGAGCTCCGCACACAGGGCAAGTGCGTGCGGGGCCCCAGAGCAATGTGTGATCGTGCACAATTTTCAGCTCAAAGCCAAAAATGAAAAAGTGCATGAGCGGTGCCTGCCAGACCCTGGAGCATCACGTGATTGTGAGTGCGTCATGTGGACCGTTCCTCACATTCACAGGACACTTGAGGGGCCCTTTCACATGGCAAATGCCGTGCGAAAAGGGCCTCAGTCAAGAAAACCACAGCCACAAGTTTGCGAAACCTGAGTAAAGCTATTGATGACTGGGTGACTTGGAGGTCTCTCTCATTCATAGGCTTGCCATAGTCGAAGTCAATATGACAACAGTTAATAACAACAACAAGGTAGAGAATTCATTCTTTCTAACACCACCAGCCCATATTTATTAATATTTATTACATATATTCTGCCTTTACTCTTAGAAATGCAACATAGTGTATGTGGTCCTCTTCCCCATTTTTATCCCCACAACCACCTTGGTGAGAGAGAATGTCTGGCCCAGTATTACCTACTGAGCTTTGTGAAAGCTGGAAACAGGCTTCTATTAAACCTATGGGATCTACTCTGTATGAGCTCTGCACTCAGAGCAGACTGGATTGGTGACCATTGACCTAAACTGAAATGCTAGTCCCAACTGAAGTTCAGTTGAATAAATGGCATTTACACACATGTTGGTTAACCATTCAGGAACTGACTCAGTGGGCTTATTCTTAAGTGAGACTACCCATTTGATTTAGGCCATTGTAATCACAACTGTTCTTGTAGACACAACTGTCTACAATAAAACTGTTAATGTTCTTATAGTAAAGACAACTTTATTCACTAATAATGACATGAGGTAAAAATACTGGGGAAGAGGCCAAGTGCTGATCAGGAAGGAGAATTAAGCTCTGTCCTCCATGCTAGATTTCTGAAACAATGTTAATGGTGTGTTTCACTTTGATAGTCCCATCCAAAACATACTTCCTCTTCATCTTTTAGCACTTTTGATGAAGCAGTCCCTCAGATAGGGTGCAAACTACATGTGATGCTGGGCTTTGAAATAAATGATAGGATATTCTTTCTCCAGCAATGTCACATAAGACCTTCCTGAGCGATTAGATTTGTAGGTGAAGTCTGTGTTTATCTTCCAATAAACCAATTACCACAGAAAATAATTTAATTTTCAAAATATGGAGGTGAGGAAAGCTTTTGCTAGGACAGCAGGCATTTTTGTCACTTCAGGGAGTCCCACTTTTAAAATGTGGACCTGGTCATCTTATCTAGTTTGACCCTAAGCCTGTTTAAGGTTTCAGTCTTATTTTAAAAGGACAATAGGAAGAAGAATTGGTTGATTCATACAGTCCTTGATATGACAGATCCATGGTCAAAGAGTAGGCCTTTTGTCCAGTATCAAGTGCTATGAGGGGCCCCAGCTTGAGTTCTATGCAGGAGGCAGTGATGACTGGTAACTTCTATGGGACAATTACTCTATTATAGATGTCAGTCCAAATTTTAAGCTGGCGAATCATATCCCCAAAATAAGGTTAGCAGCATGGATAATCCCTTGGAAGTTTGGACAAAACCTGGAATAGATTCTCCACTGCATTGACATGGAAGCCAACAGCCACGGCTAGCAAGAGGTTCTGAATTGTTCTGTGATGACCCAGAGACACAATGCTGAATACATCAAGACTGCTGTTTTAGTTATGAGTTCAGAAGGCAGATATCATTCAGGTAAAGAGAGGGTGAAGCAAAACACAGTTCTTACTCTAATTATAGATGCGAATTGAGGCAGAGCTTCTGATGAGGGTGAAAGATTGTAGACCTCACCTTATGTTGCCACTGAACAGAATGATTCCATTCCTGCTAGCTTTTCTGCAGGATATATATTGATTCTTTTGGTTGATGAGTATGATCCACTGTTCTCCAATCATTGTGGGAAAGTAGTAAAATGCTAACAGTCACAGCAACAGAGATGTTATGAGCTGGAGAGACAGAAAGACACAGAAATAAAGAAGAAAAGATAAACCTAGAGCAAGGGATTTTCAACATATTCATTTCCATATTCTAATGAAGATTATGAAGAGAAAGATGGAAAAGGTTATGGGGAACCTGCCATAGCACTCTTTTCTTGTTTGGTTGGAAAGAACAAAGAACTTTTTATCATTTTATCCAAATGAAGAAGAGTCACAGCCTTCTGGTACATCTGCCAAAGCAGGTGTACATTTCCTGATATTTATGACCATAAGGTATCTCAACCTCCACCAGGATTAGCAATATATTTCTGGCTAACATGAAAAGGATGGTGGCACCCAAAATCATGCAGAAATATGGCTTCCATGGTGGCACACAGGTTTAAAGAAAACTATGGCATCCAGGAGTGTCAAGGTCTTGAGAAGTGTGATTAAGGATGCTTTTTTATTTGTTTGTTTTAGTTTAGTTTATTCTACAGTATTTCTCCCTATTTTAACGTGCCTCAGTTAACAAAGTAGATGTGTTCCATTTAACAGAATACAAGGTCCCAGGGGCAGAATTAGCATGGGAAAAATGGGATAGGGTCCAACATTACAAAAAAAGATGAGTAGTTCAACATAGTTCAGGAAACTAGTATTCAATACTAACCATATGCACATATAAAGTGAAACAAACCGGGTCAAGTACACCATGTGCAAGTAGGTAAAAATTTATGGAATCTTCTTGAGAGCTCTTAAAGGTTTATTCCAAAATGCGTACAGAGATGACTTTTTATTTCACCAACCTTCATTTTTCTTATGATTTCAATTTGGGTTGCCAGACTTACAGATTTATTCTTTTAAAAAAGAAAAAAAAATACTGGGTATAGTTTGTAAGGCAGGCTTATTAAAGGATTTTGGAGGCAGTTGATGTGTACCTTGCCTGTTGTAGGCAGTAACACACAGCTACAGTATGGTTGGCTAAAGCAGCTTTCCATTCTTTCCCAGCTCAAACTTTATTGCTGTTTGGGGGAGACTCACTGCTCCAACCTGCTACTGAAAGTCTTGTGTTTCTCCAACCCTCCTTTACTATCTCCCCAATGCCAATGAACAACACAGTCCTATAATGTCTGCTGAGAATAAGTCATACTACATTCAGTATGCCTTACTTAAGTGATTACAAGATGCAGTCTTGCTGTTTTAAAGCAACAGCAAACAGCAACAGCGGCCCTTTCCGCATGTGGGGGGGAACCCCCGAAAACGGAGCTTACCGGCTTTGTTTTCCAGCCAACCGAGTCCATCGCCACAAGGAGCAGCGCAAGTTCGCTGCTCCGCAGTCCTCCGGCGTCGCAAATGGTGGCTTCCGGTTGGTGGAGGCTCTCCACCAACCGGAGAAGCTCGCCAGCCAAAAGCCCGCCCCCGGAAGATCTGCAGGCACGCACTTGCGCACGCCTGCAAATCTGCTCCAGAGCCAGGCAACGGAGCTACACAGCTTCGCTCGCTCCGTGCTTTTTAAAAACCTCAAAAAAGAGGTTTTTAAAAACCACGCTGCATGACCACTTCTGGTCGCGCAGAACCGGACTGAGGTGTGGATCTACAGAAAGTAGTCCACCCCAGTCCACTCTACGGTGCAGAAGACCCCTGTTGGAGGTCGCTCTGCACCATTTTAAATTCCCAGTGCAGAAATGGCCAGTCTTGCTGTTTTAAAACAGCAACAGTCTTGCTGTTTTAAAGGGAAAAAAAATTAAACCAAACAGGACAAGGATGAAAAGCAGGGTCTAGATGGGCATAAAAAGACTTTACAAGAAGGAGTTTCTTTGACAGAGGCTTTGTTAAGTTAGGTGTGCCTGTAATAAGCTAGATTGACCAATAGTCTGCCTCGGTATAGGTCAGTGTTGCATGATTTCTCTTTGCAATAACAATTTTTATATGCTTGAGTGAAAAGTATTGTTTTTATGCAATGTAGTATACAATACAATAAGAAGCTTAATGGGCATATTTAAGGAATAGATGTATCAGAAGAAAAGTCTAAAAGAGATAGACGTTGTGAGGATTCATATTAGTATACGTTAATCAACAATTTATTTTTAACTTGCTCAAGACAAAGCTTCCAAGGTTATCAAAAACAAGAGTGACTTGCAAACTAAGCTTTAACCAAGCTAAGCTGTATCAGTTCCACTACTTCCTTAGAATAGATGCTTTCTCATCCATTGCCTTGTTTTGACATGACTCTCAAGATGAGAATCATGCAGCCCTCCAGATACTATTTAACTGCATCTACTAGCATCCCTCACTGCTATCTCTGCTGGTCTAGGGATGCTGGGCCTTTTGCCCCACCACAAGCTAGAGGGCTAAATGATTCCTACTCCAACACTGGTAGTACTTACATTATGACTCTCAAACTGGTTAATGCCATTCCTAATATCTGCATTGTTTTCTCACCTCTGCCACTCATTTCCAGTTACTGTCTTATTTTTGCTAAGGAGATTGGATAATGTCTTCATTTGTTACAGATACATAATCAAAATTAATGCCTATGCTTTCCAAAGAGTATAAACTGCCTAGTACTTTATGCATTTTGTGTCTGATGACTAAACCTTCCTGGCCAGTTAACCCAGCTCTGTCTTCCTGGTTATTAAGCTCTTGACTCTGAAGTACTCCACTATGGTATTAGTCTATAGTACGTCTGTAAATATTACTGCAACATGATTCTTGCTAATCTTTACCAATAAAAAAGTGGTTTAAATTGTTTATTGCCTTTGTTTATCACATCCCCCCCAAAGGACTAACACCTTCCGTATAACTCTCTAACAAACATTATTGTGCATGCATTCCCCTGTTTTTGGATTTTATTGTTGTCTTCTCTTTTTATACTTCTGGGAAGTATGAAAGGATTTGTAGAGGTGAATTCTGAGAATTCTGAACAACACAGTCCTATAATGTCTGCTGAGAATAAGTCATACTACATTCAGTATGCTTTACTTAAGTGAGTACAAGATGCAGTCCTAATATTAATATGTATGTACCTTGATCTAGTATAATGGCATGAAGTTCCACAAAAGTGTTGTTGTTGCAAGTCCACATCCAGGTCCACACTAGATGAACCTTTGGCTTGATCCAGCAGGGCTTTGCTTCCTACATTCACTTTCAGTTCCCATTGATTTCTCATAGAAAATTAATGCTTAAAATATGATTAACTTCAGCTGGATTATGTCTTTTCTTTTCCATGGACATCTTAGGTATCCTTGGGCTACCTGTGATACTTTATCATAGTCAGCCCTCATCTGTAGTATTGGAGCAACAATGCCACAGAATTGTGAACATTAAAGCCTTGCTACATCAGATCAATCCATCATTTTGCACAGTGGCCCATTACATACCTCTCAAGGTCAAACGACAATCTTCCTTAAATGTGTGGTTGGAGAAACTTGCCCCATCAGTTTTTTGTTTAAAAAGTCTCAAATCTGCCTTGCATGGGAGCCAGTAGTAGATTCCCTGCTTCTTTAACACTTACATTTCATTGTGGTAGAGGGAGGCAGTGTTGAATTTTTAGGGGGAAAATAGGTGGAGAAGGTTTTAAACCTCCTCCTTCCATGTACTGACCCCAGCCTGTGTCAAGGTCATACATACTCATTCTTGATTAAAATTGATGAAGCTGCATGCTATGTTTAATGTCACATTTATAATGTCACATTTAGATGCCTCAACTAGGCCCTTTCCGCACCTTACCGTCTTCTAGTGCTGGGGTGCGGGGATCACGTGAGCAGCCTCTGGCAAGAAGCTCTCATGTCCGGGGTCCTTCAGCTCTGCACGAGCTGCCTGCTCACATCAGAGCCCTGCCTCTTCCTTCTACAGCGCAACCTGGGAGTTTCCCAGGCTGCGCTGGGGCAGGAAGCACAACCGGCACGTCTCCAAAGGCTCCGCACACCAGATAAGTGCGCACGGGGCCCTGGAGCAATGCACACACCATTTTCAGCTTCTAACCAAAAATAAAAAGGTGCACGATCGGCGCCTGCCGGCCCCTGGAGCATCGAACAATTGTGAGTACGTTGTGCAGATCGCTCCTCACAATCGTGCGATGCTCCAGGCCCTCTTTGACATGGAAGATGCTGTGTGAAAAGAGTCTAGATCATGCAAGCAATAGGCATCTTCTCTGCCACCCCCAGCAAGTTGCCTTTGAACCTAGAGGTAGTGTATAGTTATCAGGACTGTATAGAATACCTTCTCTTTCATTAATTTGTCTAAATTGCTTTTAAAGCCATGAAAGCTATTGGCTATCATGATACTTTAAGACAAGGAATATCAGAAATTAAATTATCTGTTGTCCGAAGAAGTACTGTCTATCATCTTGAATCTCTATCAGTTTCATAAAATGACCCCCAGGTTCTAGCATTATTAGAAAAGAAAAGAAACTTGTCTACTCAGTTCCTCCGGTGTGAATTAGATAAAATAATGCTATTGCAGGTAATAAGTTTTATGCTGCTGTACAGTCTTAAATAAATAAAATATCTATTTACAGTTTCCTATTGCTTCAGGCTTTCTAAGATACTTGCATGAAACACATGTGTGTGTGGGCCTGATAAAGCTTATTTTTATCCTGTATAGTGACTATAGGGAAAAGTTCATAATGAGATTAATATCTCTAAAGAATTTTTATTTATAAACTGCCCCATTGCAAACCACTGTTAAGCATTTTAGCAAATGTACTGGAGTCCTGTAAGGAGTTCAAAAAGATTTGGTTCAGACTCTGCAAAGCCGCTCACACGGATCCTACTCTGGAAGTTCACTATTGAAAGAACAGGGTCATCCTATAACATGACACTTTTTATTTTAAAAAATCTCAACATATTTCTGCCCCTATTTTTTAACTCCACAAAGATTATTCTATTGTTCTCTTCTATTTATTTATTACACACTTTCAGCTAACATGGTTCTCACTTGATCAGATATCTTAAAGTTAGATCCACACAGAGATAAATGATAAAATGGTGTGAGAGGAACATTCTCTTCTAGCCCGTTTCATTTGATTATACAAGTCCAAGTTCCACTTTCTTCTGTCTGGAGAAAAGGGGAAGAAGGACTAAATTTGCGCTTGTAGTGTGGCAGGTAGTAAGGAACAGGGCTTAGAAAAGTTACTTTCTAAGAAATCCCCAGTATGCCTCAGCCCCAGAATGTCCCAGGGATTCTGGGAGTTGTTCCAAAATATTAACTTATAAGCTCATACCGTTTCATTGATCTCTGATTTTATAACTCCTGGTCATTTTAATGTCACACTCTCTTGATGGTGTGCAAATTACTATACTCTTTCCAAAAATACTATTTTCAGTCTTCTGAAGTTCCCTTCTAGAGAAGCCAGGCTAGCACCTCCCTTATTATCCTTTCATAGGGAGATAAAGACTTTTTTTGTTTTAACAAGCCTTTGAGGACTGATTGCTCAGGGGGAAAGGAAGACCTTTAATAACATGCTGCATTGTCTTTATTTGTTGTTGTTTTTCTTTTTAATGAACTTGCTTTAAATTACTTTTAGTCCTATTTCTAGTTTAATTATATTTTAACTTTTGCATGATGTGTACTTTTAGATTTATCTGTTTTAACTTTTATTAACTGCCATGAGTCCCAGGGCTGGGAAAATTATGAAATATTATTAAATAATGATAAGACTAGAGTATCTTTTAATCCAAAGGATGTGGTCTTGAAATATTTCAAAGTTCAGCCATTGACTTCAGCTTAGTGTTCCTACTGCTGTGTTCTGTTAACAGATACCATCTGCCAGACTTGTGCTCCAAGAAAGCTATGGACATGAGCTAAACACTGATTCTGAGACAATTTTACAGCAAAAGTGAAAATACAAGAGACTAAAGGGTTTGACAACAAAGCTAAAATGAACATATACATTGGTAATTAATCCTTGGTCTTTAACAAAGTTATTTTACCAGTTTTTCTGTAGGCTCCTGAATGCTGTATATACATCTGCATTTAATTCATTATGAATAGCTTCTTAGGTTAAGACTGCCTCACAGGAGGTGCCAAAGAAAAGGAACTGTAACTTTGAAGAGATACAATGCACAGCACAAACATTTGCTTCATGCATGTTTTTACTCTGCTGTTATGCACAGGCGTAGTTGGAAAAGAGGTTGAGTCTGCGCTAGTATGGTTGATTCTGCCCTAGTATGAAAAAAAAAATCACACATCTCTATGGCCTTTTCCGCACCAGGCAATTAGAATAGGGCAGTGCGTCCTCTCACGGAGGTCATCTGCACCTTGGAGCGGACTAGGAGCGGACTACTTACCGGAGATCCGCACCTCAGTCCGCTCCAAAACGACCCCAACACATCCTCCGGCGTGTTTTCTAAAGACCGTAAAAAACAGGTCTTTATTTTCCTGGAGCGCATCATCGCGTTCCTGCTCCCTTATGCAGATTCACAGGCTCGCACCAATGCGAGCCTGCGATCTGCGGAGGGCGGGCTTTAGGCATGGTGAGCTTCAGCGGTTGGTTGGGACCCACGACCAACCGGAAGCTGCCATTTTAGAAGCCGCCATTTTGGAAGCCAGAGCAGTGCGGATCTACGGACCTCGCACTGCTCTGATTCGTCCTGGACCAAGGAGGAGCCCTGCGGAAGGGCTTCAGGGACAGTCCACGTTGCTTCGGACCCCAGAAGAAGCGGTAGGTAACGGCACGGAGCGATTCCCTCGCCTCATGCAGAAAGGGCCTTAGTTACCATGTTTGACTACAGGTGTTCAACCTGTATATATTCAGTAAAATACATAAAATAAACGCTTCATATATGACTGTGCTTTTCTTGTACATGTGGAGGAAAAAATGTGAATATGTGTTCCTTGTTCTGTGGACTCAAAACAGCCTGTGGAATAGTTTTAGTTGTAAACCGTTCTGTTATAAATTTTCACTGAACAAAAAACATAAAATGATGCCTCATTGTGGACACTTTCATAGGGTACATACACTGGCGTTGTTTTTTTGTACTGTCTGCAATCTTTGGGGTTTTCCATGCTGGCTGATGTCTCTTTCTGATGATACTGTTTTGGCTGCATAAAAATCCACCCATGGAGAATAAATTCACTATTAGTATACATCTTTAGTTTATGATTAATGTAGAAATGTGCTATAATATCACATTTCAGTTTTCCCAAAGGAAAATATTTCATCATACAGATTTACTGTATTATATGAGGGGTGGGAAACGTGTTTTGCCCCCATCCCTCAAACATCTCAATTTTGGTATGTCTTTTTTGAGGGCAGAGATATTTTAGGCACAAAAAAAGGAGGTAGCTATAATGGTATGACAAATGTTATTTATTTTGTATTCTATGGGTTTTATTCTATAGGTTTTGTTTTGTTTTGTATCCTATGGGTTTTAACTATATCTTTTTAATTTTGTAGGCAGCTTTGAGTCCCAACCTAAGAAAAAAGTGGGGTATAAATAAAGATGATCTTATTTATTTATTTATTTGTTCATTCATTCATTTATTTATTTATTTTCTATCCTACCTTTCTCCCAAATCCAAGGCAGCATACAATCTTTTAAAAACACAATAAAAAAGCTTTCACTACAGATGTTAAAAGACAATTAAATCAAATTTCCATTTAAAAAACACTGGTTTAAAGGGAGGTTTAAAGCACTTTTTAAGTATGCATATAAAACATTATAAAACAGAAGCATCTGCCCCCCATTATAGAGAATACATTATTAGATTCTGAAGAGAAGAAAACCTTACTCTACTTATTGTAGAGTAAATATTGCTGGTAGTCCATGTATAAAGATATAGCCTTGACCCCTGGAAATCAGTGAAAGTTTTGCCAGTGCTTCAAACTGCCACACTACATTCTTACAGTTTAGATTTGTGGTCCCAACACACAACTATTCCAGATGTAGAAATCCCAACAGTTTTTCTTACATAACATCACACTACATCACATTACCATAATGTGAAGAAATGTTACTATGCTGCAGACAGATGTGCCTATAAACTAATTTTCACAAGTATGGTCAAAAATATAGGATGGAATGTAAAATATTTAATAATTTTCTATGAAAGGTTTAATAAGAATATACGTGTGTGTGTGTGTATGTCAACAGCCAAAGTGATATAGTGGTTTAAGTGTTGGACAATGATCCTAGAGACCAGAGTTGAAATCTGTGGCCATGGAAAGCCACAGGGTGACCTTGGGTGTGTCACAGACTCTCAGCCCCCATAAAACCCTGTGATAGGTTGCCTTAGGGCAGATGTAAGTCAAAAATGACTTGAAGGCACACAGCAATAACAGTAATAACAATAACAACTATATACAAAATTATTTCACCTTTAGCAGTCTGTGCAACTATAGCAGTCAGCTGCTCAGACTCTGAAGTAAGCATTTTTTCTATGGTAGTGAAGAATATTAACTGCCTGGAGCCAGGGCCCTGCAGTTCTTACAAGTTATCCCTCCCCCTCCTTGTTAAATTGTCTTCCGTGTTATATGCTGAGCTATTTATCCTACTGTCTCTTGTCATTTCTTTTAAAAGTAGGATTTACTTATTTTGCTAATGATTTGGCTGCTAGATATGCTGTTAATGATTAAGCTGTTATATATAATATTAAAAAGAAACATCTGCATATATGCATGCGTGTCTTGCTGTCTATGGCATTAGGACATCATGTTGCAGACCTCAGAATGTGACAGTATTTTTGGTTCCTGTCCACGCTACAGTGCCAAATTTCAAACTGAAATTCCAAAGAAGGGGTTGATAGAATAAAAAAAAGGGTGGAGCTGTCATAACTGATCCATGCTGATGTTTATTTTACAGTGATTTAAGTGGCCAACAAAGATGTACTGTAGAGTTTCAAATCACAATTCCAAATGGAGGGGGCTTCCTATGAGCAAAAAAGGGGGGCTTGCCATAATTAATCAAGAAACAGTTTTTTTTCCAAGGGCCAGGAAACAGAAAAAGCTCTCTGAGTCCTGCGGCTAAGATTACTGAAGCAGGTACAAGTTGGAGAATGAGATAAGGTGCTATGGCTAAGTTTCTTAAGATTTACAGAAAGGTGGGAAATGGGAGAGGGTTCTTCAGGGTAGAAAGATTCCTGAGGTATAAAAAGCATGAGGGTTGGGGAGAAAAGGGCTCCACAGACTCCTCTTAGGGTATTAGGTACCAGCTGGAGTGACACTAGGTAAAATTCAGCTTAAAAAAAGTAATCAGAAGAAGGTTTTCTGGAGCTCTCCTGCTAAGATTCCTAAGGCGGGGTGAGGGAATGGGAAAACAGGCGATGGCTAAGGCACTACTGCTAAGATTCCTGAAGATTTATATAGAGACTTAAAAAGGAAGAGGGTTACATAAAATAAGGCTGGTAAGATTCCTTTTTAACTATTGTTTAAAAAAATGGGGAGAGGAGCCGTAAAACAGGAGGCCCCACGGACCCCTTTGATGGTAATAGGTAGGGATCCAGGCAGCACCAGGTACGCTGTTACAACTGATTTTACAAGTTAAGTCGTTCTTAACATTCTTCGCTACTGTGAGCAGCCATGAACTTAGGAAGTACAGGATAGAAATAGTTTAAATAAATAAACCAAGCAAGTAATGGTGTTACATGCTTTGAAACAGTTCCATTGTCAGATTTGGAGACAATAAAGTATTTCACTTCACTCAGTTACCTCCTGTAGCTCCTTGTTTGTAATGATTCACCGCTTATCCCTGTGCTATGTGAGCATTTCAACGGGTGCCTTTACTTATCAGCAGTGTCCTACAAGCCATGCTATTATTCAAATACTTATTTAACTACTGCTTATTTAACTACTGTTGATGAGTCTGCCTTGCAGAGGCATATCTATCAAATCTAAAGTTAAAAAGTAAGTCATAATTTCATTGTGCTACATGCTATGAAGTCAACTTGGGCTTGGGAATTTATATCCAGGAATGAAACCCAAAGAAGCATTATTTACTTTATCCAGTTTAGCTGTGATCTAATACAGCACAGAACAGCTTCATAAGTGTACAACCATTTAGTCTCTCTTCAGCCATGAAGTTAATACTCTTAATATATTCCACAACCATTTGTATCACTATTACATTTTACAAAAACAAATAGAGGGGAGAACACTTAAGGCAAACAATTAATTTTAGGCTTGAATGTTTAGAGCTGAAGTTGCAAATGTTTGGAATATTACTTTTAAGAAGAATGAATAGAATGACATTCTGAAACCATGCATAATTGAGCACTGGTAGCATGATTTATAATTGATAACTGGTTAGATGATGCTCTGTTACACTCTGTTAGTGTAACGCGGTTGGTTGAAGAACGACCTACACCATCATCCTACCACTGCTCAGTTATGGATGCCTGCAGCACATTGTTATATTAACTTTCCAAATTTTGTGCGAAATGCCTTAAGTTGGTATGAAGGTAATACTTCACCTAGTCTTACAGTCAAGCAAAATGTAAAAGATGAAAATTCTCTCACACAATAGGATTTCCTCAAAGCTGCATTCTTCAGTAGATTTGCAAAGTAAGTCCACCTTCCAATGGCCAATCACAAGACACAGCATACTATGTGCAAGATATGCAGTAAAGGGCAATCATGTGCTATCATGAGCAGATGTCTTTCACCACTTGACCAAAGCACATCTTGTAAATACATGATAAACATAGCATCTAGCTTGACCTTTAGCTATAAGAACTTGAGTGTAAACAGTCATTGTTTGCCCCACCGTTGTCTGGCTGTTTGACGATATGCTGATAATTGTTTGTTCTAGCTGTAGTGCTAAGTAAGTTTTCCTCTTCTTCCCCTTCTGTGAGAATTTTATTTAAGATGACTCATTCTTTCCTCCTGCCCATCCTCCATCCTCACTCAGCATGGAGGAGTTTCTGGTTTTCTCACTGTTTCTCTAAAGAAAAATATTAACTCCAGTTTGACAGCATGGAATGTTAATGAAGAGGTGCTCATCACCATGATCTTGGACAGGAACCAGACAGTCCTTTCCAACTTAGAAGTCTCTCTATTTGTTATATTCTCTGTGTGACAAACTGGCAACTGTGAAGGATCAAAATCTATGAGTGCTCCATAGTACTTAGGGACTAACTCCTATTACTTTCCTGTTTTATCCTTTACCCTGCACATATTAAAATTTAGTGCATTCTGCATTGCAGGAACATTTATATATTTCAAGAGGTTTTACCACCTCATTGTCTGTCACTTTCAACAAGCACATTGTCATTGCTGCTGTCTCTTTTCTAGAGGAAGTGGTCTGTGGGCTCAGGATATGGTAAATAGTTTCATTGCTTTTCCATGAAATGGAGTGTTAATGTGCATCATGAACAGAAGATATATTGTTAACAAAGTTTCTATAAATTTGCAAAAACAATTAAAGGCCGACTGTGTGCTCTGAAGTACCAAAACCTGATATTTAGAACTTACTTTTTCTTTATATCTTACAGACGTCAGGCCTAGTGGTTCAGATAAGCCTGCATCACATCATGGACAGTTTGTTAAACTGAGGTGAGTGTTAGATATAGATTAGACTGTGCCTTCTCCCTCTTTGATCCACACTGTCTCTTGTTTGATCTTTCAACAGAACATTCAACCATGCACCAAGCACTTGTTTCTTCAGTGTACAAAATGTTACCAGATCTTTTCATGTGGACATTTAAAGCTAGGTACATTTCATATATCCTTTTTATTACCACATGTTTCTGATTTCATGCAAAATGTACATTTTCCCTTTTATCCAAAATATGATATCCAAGCAGCAAGATTACTTTAATGTTCCCTCTAAATATGCCTGCAATTCCTTTTTCTTTTGCTCTCTCGCTCTCGCTCTCTCTCTTTTATATACTTATAACAATTGTATGAAGTGTGAAAAGTCTTTGAACATCTTGGTGAAAGAGCTGATGAACAAGAAAGGGAAAACCTCTACCAATTGAGCATGAAAAGATGAGTATTTGTCTCTCCCTACCCCTGTTGGGGGTATAACTAAATTTCTCTAAAACTCTTCATTCATGACTCATGTTTTCGTATATGCAAGTTGATATTGTTGTCTGGATGCAATAAAGGACTGGATGCAATAAAGGACTGGTTGAGGCTTAATACAGACAAGATGGAAGTGCTGCTGGTCAGTAGGAAAATCAAACTGGCATTGGAACATTCTTTTAGGAGGGGTTGCTATCCCTCTAAAATATCAGAGTCATAGATTGGGGGTACTCTTGTACTCAGTGTTGCTTCTGGAAAGCTAGGATACTGCAGTGGCCAGGAACACCTTTGTCCAGCTTCAGCAGGTGCACCAGCTGTGCCTTTCTTGGATAAGGCAGATCTGGACACAGTGGTTCATGCCTTAGTTACCTCTTGATTAGACTATTATAATGCACTGTATATGGGGGTGCCCTTGAAAAGTGTTAGGAAGCCGCAGCTAGCACAAAATGCAACAGCCAGATTGGTGTCAAGTGTGCATTTTAGAGATTGTATCACGCCAGTCTTGTGAGAACTGGACTGGCTCCCAATTTGCTTCCAAGCTCAGTTCAAGGTGCTGATGTTAACCTACAAAGCCCTAAATGATTTGAGGCCAAGAGAGCTGAAAGACAGCATCTGCCATGTGCGCCTGCCAGAAATTAGAGATCTTCAGAGGAGGCCCTGTTTGTGTCCCAATACCTTGTGAAATTAGATTGGTATGTACATGTAACAGGGTTTTCTCTGTAGCAGCACCTTGACTGTGGAACTCCCTACACAAGAAAGTTAGGCTGGCCCCATCTCTTTTAAGCTACTGGAAGGCATCCAAAACAGTGCTATTGCACATGGCATTCAGTGTTTGAAATTGCTGTTTTAACTATTTTATAACTGGATTTTAGGATTGTTAATAGATTGCTTTTAAAATAGCATTTTAATGTGTTTTATGCAAACCGTTTTTATCTTTGTATTGTTTTAATTGGTTTTTATTTGTTCATCATCTCAGGGAGCCCTTGTGGACTAGGGGGGCAATACAAAAATACTTAAATAATGAATAAACATTGTGACATATGTGTGGGAAGGGTTTGTGTACAAAGATGATGTTGGACTGAAAAAGGAAAGGATGGATGGATGGATGGATGGATGGATGGATGGTTAGCCTCTGTTCACAGTAAGCTACAAGAAAAGATTATGCTGCCCTTAAAGCAGTGGAATGGCCACTATACCCAATTTACATTTTATTCATTTATGTATATCCTATATTTTCTTAAAGCTGGGACTCAAGGCAGATAGCTGGGTCTCAAAGCAGCTAGCTGCGATTCAAGACGTTTCAGTTCTGGAAGGAAAGGGAAAATCCACATTATTTTTTTTAGAAAAATTATATTTAAAAAGCAGATATACCCTCAGCATGTCTACATATTCCACCAGTGCACACCAGTGCCACATACTCATGAAAGGAGCCAATGAAATTACAACTGTAACTGCCTGCTACCACTACATATTCCCTATGTTTGTTCATATGTATATATAGGCACATCCACAATTCAAGATAACGGCGCAGTGCCCACAGTTTCAAATGCTGAAATGTTCCTCACAGGTACTGTTTGATGAGCACAGTAAACACAACAGAGAAGAAGGAGAAGAAACACAACTCAGCACCAACATACTTTCCTGGACAGACACCTTTGAAGGAGATAGTAGCACCAGATTCTCAGAGTGTGGAATACAAGCAGGCCCCACTTTGGATAACTAACAGATAGGTGCTAAGTGACTGATATATTAGGGGGGCTACTATATAAAAGGGCCAAGATGCATGCCCTAATATCTGAAGCCCACCAGATTTTACATGATGTAACTTGGTACGTTGATTCATTAACTGTGTCTATATCTATATATAAGGCCATTTCTGGACTAGACTGTTATAGTGCTGTTATTCCACGTTCAACACGCTATGGAATCCTGGGGTTTGCAGTTCAGGGAGGGGGGCCCCTCCCTGAACTGCAAACCCCAGGATTCCATAGCGTGTTGAAAGTGGAATAATAGCACTATAACAGTCTAGTGTGCAAATAGCCTAAGTATCTATGCCTTCCTTTGTTCTGTACATCTGATCTATGGATTTCTTCCCCAGATGTCTCTTATTCGGCTCAAACCAAATAAAGAATACCTTTTCTTTGAATGTCCTGCTGGTGTGTGATTCATTGGCTGTATCATACTTCAGGGAAAACTGAGCCCTTTGTCGCTATCAAGTACACTGAGCTCTCCTGGAAAAAGGAAGTTGCAAGATCCACCCAGAGATGGGGGGAACTCTTTCAGCTTGAAGCCAAAGGAGGGATGTAGGACACACGACTAGTGGGAGTCAGAAACATGTAGTAGGTCAGAGGGCAGTTGGTTAGAGGAAGGGGGAGTGAGCAATATGGGGCTATCTTTGGACTTAGGGCTTCCTATATGGGATTTATCTACTGGGGCTTCTATGCTGTAAACTAGCTATTGAGTTACATCATCGCTGAAGTTCACTTATTAAAATGTTGGTGAGATATTTGAGAGTACAGGGGAAGTTATTTGTCCCCCAGATCTGTGGCTGGTGGAAAGTTATGATATCAACAGGAATATGGCCATGGATTAAACCAGCATGTGCTGTTCAGTGGTATAGTATAGTAGTGTCAGCGCTCACAGAGCTGAAGCCCATGAACTTTTTGATTAATAGGAACTCTGTTGTCATATGCCACTATCCATTTGGCCTGTTCTGTTCCTTGTGTTTCATTGCAATGTCCACAGAAGCCGAAGGGGAAATGAGTTTTCTCAGCAATAATGTACTGGGACATGCTATCTCTGTTGTAATCCAAAGTATTTGGAACTGTCTTGGTTTCAAGTGAAGAAAACTTATTAGTATTACAAAAGACCTGCTCCTGGTAGAGATAAAGCCTTCTGAAGCTGTTGTTTAGTAAGGATCAAGACAGCTGCTTACATTTTCGGGCCCTCTTTGGGGTGTGTTATTATAGGGTCTACCACGATAACAGCAAAACTTTAAAATTTCCTACTATATCACCAGCGCTGCTCATCTCTGTTTCATGAGTTTGCCCTGTTTGATCTTGTATACCAGTCCATCTTCATTGGTGAAAGGTATACCTGGCATGTTCTGCCATCAAAACTGAGGGTTTTGTTGGTAAATCTGGTGTTCTGCCATCACAGTGGGACTTCTGACAAATGTTATACCCATTCAATTTGCTTTTTAAAAGTAGGATTGCATTTAAAAGAAGTGAGGATCGCCCAACAGTAATAGAAATTGGAGATCTTTCTGAAAGGGCAATAAATGTGAGAGCTAGAAAGAGGGTTAAAATTAGAATCAAGGTAAGAAAAGTTTGAAATGTTACAGTTTTGAGAGTCTTGGATCTAAGCAAAATCAGTAAAGAAATAAGTTGGTAAATGCCCAGACCTTAGAAGCCCAGAATTCTGCTGCTATCCTTCATAAAGTCTTTAATTAGGAAAGTATTTAAATGGAATGAATGAGTATAGGTGTAGCTTTCTGTTTTGCAAAGCATCTCTGATCACATTTTTAGAAGAAAATAATTTTGTATGTCTTTTCTTTATAGAGTAAACAGTATTAACGTCACTGATATCATGTGATTAATGTTGTCTGTTGAAGAAAGAGGTTCACAATTAAATCATGGATTTGCTGCTGTGCAGTTCTAAGACATTAGCTTTTCCTACAAAGGGATAGGTTTATACTCCATATTCCATACATTCTCATTATACATCTTCTGTCAGCAAAATCAAATAGAAAACCTCACTACTTGCATCATTTCAGTATTATTTAAAATATAAAATGCCCATTTATTTTGTGCTAATGCTCTTTATCACAAATCAGCTTTATCTTAATCTTGATATTACAGTTTATATATGTTGACATTATGGTTGCTTTTTAATATTTTCTGATACAAAAGCTACTGTTTTAATATCTCATACCTCTCTATTTACAAGCGAGTATTCCATGCCAATTCAAGGTACTAAAAGTAAGCAGGCTGTAACTGAATGAAATCCGGTTAGGCAGACCTCATACTTAAATCAATGGCTTCCAAAAACAATTCAGGCAAGGTTTTCCTTTTTTTTAATTGCTGTATCCATTTTAAGATAGCTGACATGTTTTGTAAGAAATCTGCTATCTGTCTGAATTATCTGTGTCTTTTTTAGATTTTTAAAAGGAAGCAGAGAAAGACAAAAATAGTGCCAGAAAGAGAGTAGTATGTGTTTCCGTGGTAACACAATGTATCTGCTCTGCCTGACAAAATGGCAGCCAGGCTCTTAGACAGAAGTTTCTAGGGGCATTTTCAGATTACTTCAGTCAGCTTGGTCTCCAGCTAATTTTACACAGAGTTCCTGTATCTTTCGTAGATGTGTTACAGAGGAAAATTCAGTAAGTGAAGCGTTGTCTATTGCTATAGTACTATCATTGGAAGAGATTTGTCAGTAAATCTTCTTCTCTGTAAACATCCGTTATGTTTCCGGACTTGTGTTGTGAAAACACACGTAAAGAACTGACCACAAAATTCCTGAAGACTTGCAGCATCTTTGCACTGTTGAATAGGTCAGATGTGATCATAAGATACTGGTACTAGAGTTTAGAAAAGCTAAAAATGCTCAGAACTTGGAAAAATTACCTTTTTGGACTGTGGCTCTCAGAATCCCAAGCCAGCATTGCTAGTTTTCATGCAGGTTGTAGGACTCCGGTCGTCGTAGTACAACAAGTAAGTCAAAAGAAGAACTTTACAAAACCTGCAGATGCAGGTCTGCAACAAGCTGGACTTTCTGACGTTACAAATATGCGCATATTTCATCATTTTCTGGCTATTTCTGCATATATGCTTTTTGAAGTATAACTATGGGATTCAATGTCAGAAAGCGTCCTGAGCTCACTCAGGCTGCGTCTTCACACAGCTAGATAACACTGGACGTTCCAAAGTCTGGAGGAACACAATTTTGAACTTGTGTGTTTGCTAAGGGTGTGGTTTGGGTTAGCTGGGACATGGTTCCCGTAGGAAATGTGGAGAGAATGAAATCCCTTTCAGAGATTTAAAAATGGGTTAGGTTAGATGTTAAGTTATTTATGAACAACATGCTGCAAAATTCATCTTGTTTTGTAAAGGACTAGTTGTAGGAAAAGCAAAAGGTTTATTTGCCAGGAACATTAAATTGAACAAATCAAAATTATTATCTTTAAGAAGTATATGGGTTTGATTGAACCATATTGTATCTGTTTCATTAAGTGAATCTATAAACACTTCAATCTAGATGAAAGTTAAGAGTTATTAATTTGTATCAGAAGTACTTGTATGTCTTTTACTCATTCATAATTTTTAAAAGGTGCTCCTAAAAACTTAAGAGTTCAAATGACATATTTTTAGAACACATTTCTCTCTTTAATATTCATGAACATTTTATTGTTGCTTTTATAAATCCTAAGCTATCCAGAAATACATTTTGTAACAGTATAGTTGGCCACACAACATTTTTGTTTATTATTATTGTTATTACTTCTGGTTTTAAAGGTTATTCTATGTTTCGAGGCCCAGAAAATGGAACTTTGGATATTACAGTTTTAGATACTGCGGTTGGATTACTCCTGCACGTCATGTGAGCAAATGATCGAGCACTTTTGCTGTGTGAGCTGCCCGCAGGAATTAAGATTGGTCATCAACATTCGTGGTTGGTGACGTATGTGCTTTCTCCCATCTCCTGGTAAAAATGTTGATGTGGAATGTCCCAGGATTAGTATTACTGAAGAAGATCAGACTAGCATGCCTCTTTGAAAGGAAGAAAAAAAGACCTAGACCGTTAAAGCTTGGCAGGCAAGGCTGAAGCCTGAAGATAGGCAGATATTTTCTTCTACTTCACTTTTCCCTCTCAGATAAGCAGGCACACATTCCCAAGTATCTCGTAAAATCAGTTACAGTTCTACACATGCATGCACAAGTGCTGGACTGTTTTTACTAGATACACAGAAATTCTTACTCACTTACATAGCTTTCTGATGACAGAATCAAGTCATCACTTTAGACAGGACCCATTTATTATATGAACTGAGGAAGAATAGATGTTTACTGTCTATGGAGAACTGAAACTGTGAGATCAGGTTTAGATTATAACATAGTAACCAGTTTTTGGCTATAGAATGAAATGTCTAACCTTACAGATCTGTAGGAATAACTATTTTATACAAATTGTACTCACCGTTTGCTTGTCTCTGCAGACTCATTGAAAGTCATTGTTGTTAGACATATTTTACACTTAACATCAGATAGAAAAAGGTGGTTTCTTTGCGACCAATTATAGTTTAGTCGTATAGGTCTCTATTGAGAATCAATTCACATTGCATTGAATTTTGCTTGCTCCTAGGTGAATATACAAAGGATTGTAACCTGAGTCTGTATTTGTCCAGGGATTTCAACACAAGCCTCACAGTTCAAGTCCAGTGTTACAAAGGGAGGGCCACAGTCATTTTCCCCTTGCATTTCTACATGTGTGTGCACTGGAGTACAACTTGGTGCCCTACTTATTTTTCAAGTAACAACCTGAAATCAACATCAAATTAGGTGACACCCACATGTACAGGGATAGAAACTGTGCATTTATGATTGATACCCCTCCTGACCATCCCCCACTTGCACAAAAGGATTACAGGTCTATAACTGCTCCGTATTAAGTTGTGTGTTCACGATTCTATCATTATAGCCACAGTTGTAAATGCTCACCTCCAGAATCCCACCTTAAACTCCAAAGAGCCACTCCAGGCAATGCACGTTTGCTCTGTTTCTGCCCTCTTCTACTAACAACCGAGGTGCAACTATCAGAAGCAGGACCCCCTTGTGCTTCCTCATTGCAGCCTCACAGGCTGGCAGGAGGGGCAAAAACATCAAAGGAAATAGATAGTAATGTGAGCATTAGCAACCTCAAATAATTCAGTCCTATACATATCTACTCAGAATTAATTCTCACTGCATTCAGTGTGGTGGGCACTGAATTCTTGTGGCAAATGAGCCAATTGAGGGGATTAGGAATAAGTAGAAGTCTCTTGTGCCATTTAAATTATCTGTACCCTGGCTGACCTGCCTTTGTGCCACCAAACCCCCCCGAGATCCGTTGGGTGAAATATGCTGGCACAACAGCTCTGGTGGCAGATCCCTCCCAGAAAAAAGCAAGGAAAGAAGAGGAAGTGGGATAAGCAAAGAGATAAAAGGAGCTAACTATGCTTGGTCAGAATTACTATCAACACAGGGACACAGCCACTGTACTGGTACAGAGTTAGACCAGGGACAGTTAGCCCTAAATAATTCTTGCTATTACTAAGTGGACAGGATTTAGACTCAGTACAGCTTGAACTGGCAGTGTTGGCTCAGTTGGTCCTCAGCCATCTTTGATTTAAGACTGAACTCATAGTCTAGCAAGTGGTTCTCAAAGGCTGAAGTTTAACATTTAAGACTATATACAAGAGGAAAGCTAATTCTTTTACATAAACCATATTCGTATTAGTAGCCTACAGTTTTTATATATACAGTGGGCCCTTGGTATCCACTAGGGTTGGTTCCAGGATCTTGCATGGATATCAACATTCGTGAATGCTCAAGTCCCATTACGTACAATGGTGTAGTAAAATGATGTCCCTTAAATAAAATGGCAAAGTCTTAAGTTTGTTTTTTGGATTTTTTTTTGTTGGAGGGAGATATCTTCAAGCTGTGGTTGGTTGAATCCGTGGATGCAGAATCCCTGGATATGGAAGGCTGACTGCATTCTGGAAATGAGCTGGATGCTCAGGCTCCTTTTAATAATATTCTTTGTCGGTTTGAAGCAGACATCTCTTGCTTTGTAGAGAAAAGTAGTTGGTTCAGCACAGAATAATCTGATGCAATGTATCTTGCCTGCAGGGTGAGGGACAGGGCTTCTTCCTATGCACATGTATACATTAATATGCAGAAATGTGTCTTGGAGGGTTTCACTGGATATCTTAATTCTGCTGATGCAAGAGAGAAGGAAATTACAGGTGTCTGTTGGAATATAGACTGCTGATAAACAACTTGCCATTTTGCAGTGTCTGGTCACATCTGCAGCCTTTTGGGATAACAAAAGTACTGGAAGGATTATTACACAACTTAAAGGCACTTCTGCTACCCTAACTTTTATTTTTAGGCTAAATTAGTAGAATTTGGGTTTTTTCCTAGGGAATTGCACTGTTTATCTGAAACTTATTTAGCTAAACTTATATTCAGCAGCAGACACAAGACAAGAAGAATGAAGCACTTTTAAAAAAAATAAATAAAGTTTGACCTACACGGAAGCAGGCTAGCATAAAACTATGGACAAGTGGATTGTGGTTTACTGATATCAGTGTGTATGAATATTTCATAGGAGTAATACTTTGATCTGTTAGTAATACTAGCTTGTCATGTAGTAGTTGAAATGTGATGATGTATAGAACAATGCATTACAAAGTGTGTGTGTGTGTGTGTGTGTGTGTGTGCTCCTGGTAAATAAATATTTGATAATAGGTCAAAACAAACATTCAAAGATCGTAATGGGGAAAATCATAATTGTAAACTTTAAACTTCCATTCTGAAATGATTATACAGCTCCTACATTGTAAGAACTCTGATGTAAGAACCCTATGTTAAATTTGATATATCCTTACTGTTTATCCAGATACAGTGGAAAATCCTCTGTAAATAAGACATTGTTTGTTTGTATTTAGTTTTAGTATTAGTTGTTAAGTGTGCTGGTTTACACACACACACACACACACACACTCATACACACCATAAAATACTTTTTAAAACATATGCCTCATATTATGGCTGAACACACAGCTAGAGTTAAGGTTATAAGAAGTCTTTTTAAAATCCTTGCAGAATTTCCATCAGGTCACTGTAGTAATAATTATGCATGTATGCAGTTAATGTTCCCTGACTGCCTCTGATCCTCTGTGTCTGTTCCCTTTCTGTGCTCTCCTGTTGAGATCATACGTTCTGAATATAACATATTGCAAACTGGTCAGAACTCAAAACCCTGGCAAATTATATGCCTTGCCTATGAAACAAAAGGCTTTCTTTCCCTATACAACTGAAAAGAAGGGGTAACACAAGAGATATTTCTTCACACTACAAATGTCTAGAAGAGCTTTAGTTCTCTTCCCTCCTGTTGTCCAGAAATGATTTCCTGTTAAATCAGAAAGTACATTTCTCCTAAGGATTTAATTTCAGGGGGGGGGGGGGCTGAATTGAAATCCACATCTATGTAAATGAGATAAAGATACTTGAGATAAGGATGTTTCCCTGTTTTCTTTTTAAAGCCAGTTGATCATGCTTGTAGTTACAGGAAGAAGCAGAATGCAAAACCAGCCCTATTAAAAAACAAATCTTTAAAAATTAATGGCATTTTATACATTTCATTTTATTTCTTCAATTTTAAAGACTGTATTCAGAGGTTGCCATGCTAGCTGTGCAGCAAAATACAACAAAATCCAAATCCACAAGCAGCGATATCTTTATTGGTCAGTTCCAAAGCCCAAAATGTATTATGCAAGCTTTCAGAACTTCACTGGCTTCTTCATCAGACAAAGATTTTAAAAATCACATAGAGAAAAATGGTGATGATGATAGTGTCACAGGCCTGCATTCTCAGATGCTGTTGATTAAGAAGGTACTGAAGAATTTCAGTGCAGGAAGAGATTGCTCCCCTTATTGGCCTTGTGAGAACTAGGGGCCACATACAATAAAATACAGGTAATAACATTTCAACTCCATTAACAACAGAAAAGTAACTTCTCTTGAGATCCAGCTGTCACTGCCCCTAGTCAAAGTTAACTGATCCTTTCTTAGGAGCAGTTATAACTCTGTTAGTTTTGAGACTAATAAAAATTAAGAGACAGAATGTGAGCTTGTTGAATGACTCTGACCTTAATTATGAACTGCAAGTCACATTCATATCTGTATAAACCTAAAATATTGTGCCACAAGAAAACCCAAAACAGAATTTCAGCTTTTTCCTTGCTCTTGCTTCAATGATACTTGACTTCTGTCTCACAACTTTTAAGTCCATGTTTCTATTTGCATTGCACAAAAACAGAAAATATTCCTATATAAGGTTTTTAAAAATGCATGTTTGATATAAACATCTTATTGTGTTCTTTTATTTTGAAATGTGCTGTACAAATACATTGAGTTCTTACAAGTACACAGGGTAATCACAGTTAATAGCACTTGCTTGCCTTCTGTTCTTTCTTTTTTTCCTAAGGAAACCACCCAAAACCACCCACTTCCTTTTTTTGCATTTACTGTTCTTTAATTTTTGTAACTGGACTGGACTTATACTCCTGTCATTGATTATTTGGCTATTTTCTTCAATAACATTAATTTAAAAGGAGTAAAGAAGTATTTAAAGACCAATCAGTTTCATTTATAAAGCCAAACCCCATTTTTTATAGCTAACAGCAGATCCGGGCAACCCAGTCTTCCCTGTTTGTTACCAGACAAGTTTTAGTCATTTTATACAAAGTATCTATATGCATTCTGTTCTTGTGAATTATTTCATGGGGTTGAAAGCAGATATCAAACTATATTTTTTGGTTCTCGATATTTCCATATATGCATGAGCCCATTACCTGAGCCCAGCCTTAGCGACTGAGAAGATCACAATACATGTTGATACCTGCATCATTGGTGAAAAGGAAAGGCTGTAGCGAAAGGCAGCCATTAAAATGTGCATCCACAGACAAGGTAGGATATCTGCCATCTGTTCCTTTTGTGTTCACATTCACTTCAGTGGCATTTGCATGATAAGAACAAAGTCCAATGGATTATTGACCAAAACATCTGTAACTTCAGAACTGGAGGCTGAAACAGACGCAGAATTTAGCCATTGTAAACAATTTCTCTAAATTTTAGCCACCCAGAATGTCCAGTTTTGTTTGTATGTTTGTTTGTTTGTTTTGCAAGGAAAAAATAGCTGGGACAAAAAAAAATTCCAACAATTGCTTTTGCCATTGGGATAGTTTTTGTCCCAGACCTAAACACACACACACACACACCCCAATATGATGTTTTTTAGCAAGCCATGATGTAGTGGCACTGAAATTGTGTGCTCTAGTGGTCAGTAGGCTGGCCACATTTGGGGGAAATCAAAAGTCCCTCAACTGGGCAAACAATGGAATTTATTGGGTTGAGAAAATACCAAATAATACAAGAAGTGTATATCTCATATTACCTGATTTTATTATACTTTCCATCCACCTCATGTTTTCTGGCTTTGGATGTTTAGGTAGATTCTGCACACACAAACACACATTTGGATATTCTGTACGCGAGCCCACATTTGGATATGTTCTTTTTTTAATGCCATGAAATGCATTAGAATACTTACGTGGATCAAAACACATCACACTGCACAACGGAATTTTTGTAACCTAGTGTATGAGCAACAAAAACACCTATTATACCTATTTTATTTGTTACTTGCTATTGTTCTTAAATATTTATTTAATATCTACAAGTCATTTACATGTAGCAACCTGCAAATCTGTGTTTAATATCTAAGCAGTGCAGAGTTGGGGGAAAAAATGAAAGACCCACGTTTCATGAAAATTAGGCATAGAAAAAGAGAGTTTGAGTGGTACCAATTATACCGATGACTCCATGAGTTTTTGTCTCTGACCCAAGAAGAATGAATTCAGATTTCTATTGAAGTGCCCATTGGATAGGTTTTATTGCATTGCCTATAATATGTAGCTAATTCCTCCTCAACAGCCAAGGCACAAGATATGAACAGGACAATATTCATTGCAGCCCAGTGTAGACAAGAAGAGAAGAGCCCATGAGGCTCAGAGCATTTATATAAGGAAGTCTAATTAATCAGGCGAACAGCAGGGGCAGGCTGCTGGCCATAAATACCAGAGGCAGGTCAGGGAGAAGTCTGTTGCAGACAAATGGCAAATCTGGTAAAAGTAAGATGTTCTTCTTTTGAACATTGGCTTGTGTTCCTGAAAAACCTTGACTCTTGCTTTGTGTGCTGACTATGCTGTTGGATACTCCCTTGAACTGACACTCTGAATTTATTGCTGACCTGGACTGCTGAAACAAAACGGTAACTGACTGCTAGGTTCCTGTAAACCTTGACTGGGGTGCTGCTACTATAGACTCTGTTTAAGGACAGAGTGGCTGGCTTTCTAAACAGGACAGGTCCCATTTTGGGGGAAAAAAGGGTGAGAACTAAATCAAATGAATACATAAAATAAATATATTTGCAATGCACTGTGCTAGTTTAAATGTGTTGTATATATAATTTATCAGATAATTTTTTGTTTTACTATAATTTTCAGAGTAACTATCATGGGGTCAATACAAGTCAACAGGCAACTTGACACTGTGTGCACACATACGTATATACACACACACATCAAACATCCAGAGATGTAGGTGGCATATTGTTGTTCTCTTTTTTAATATTTACGATACTTTCTATCTGAAACAGGTATCTAGTGTGCCATTCCTTGTTGTCTTCATAGGGAATACAGACTGTACACAAATTGTACTTTATGCATTTCCTGCTTGGTTAACAGACATGGCAGTTCAATCATTCACTATTAATGTTATTTGCAGCCAAAGCACTCTCTCTCAGAGTATAATGGCTCATGTATGCAATTTCATTTCTGAGCCACAATGGAAACTCCTTCAGGTCCCTTTCTTGCCACAAATAAACAGTCAAGGAGAAACTCTGTTCTCTCAATTTCTGTTTCAGTGTAGCCATTGGTATATCCACAGTGCACACATAATAGCACTTTGATACCACTTGAACTGTCGTGGCTGCACTGTATGGAATCTTAGGATTTGTAGTTTGGTGAGCTGTTTAGAATTTGCTGCTCATATTGCACTGTCATGACCTACAGCAGAGAATTCTAACTGCCTCACTCATCTACAAATCCCAAAATTCCATAGGCTAGATCCATGGAAGCTAAAGTGTTTCAGAGTGGTATAATCATGTAGTCTGTGTTACCCCACTGGAAAACCCTGTCCCAGGGTCTACAATTTTGATATTAAAATATGATTCAATATGCCTGAGAGGTCACCCGGATGAACATGTAGGCAGCAACGGTCAAACGATTGAGAACCAGGTCAGACCAGTATAATCCCCCGTCATGTAGCCCCAGGAGACCTCAAGCTGTGCAAACCCACAGTAGACAAAGGGTCCTCAGCCCCAAAGAAGTCGACTGGAGGCGATTAGCATGTTTGCCCCAAGTTGAGCACCGATAGCAATAAAATCCTATCAGGCAAGGACCATTTACATAAAGTCACACCACCACCCAATGCAGCCAAAGATCTTGTAATCTCATCATGCAAAGGAAGTTACCATTGTGAAGCTTCTTCTGGTTGTGACGCTCATTGTTCTCTCCGGGAAAGGATTAGCCCTTCAGGTACTTTTTCCCCTACAAATAGTCCCTGTTTTTGAGCGGTTCTTTGGATCACTCCTGGTCATCCCAGCAGACCATTTCCCCATCCGTTGAGTAATCCCCTCAGCCCTCTCTGTGCTGAACTCCACTTCTTCGTTGTTTTTCCCCGGACCAAGGACTTCAGGAAAAGTTGCAGTATTAGCCCAGCTACAGTCCCTTCAATATTCCTCCTATCCAGTTTCCTTTCTTTTGCTTCTTAATAGGTCTTGAGTGAGTGTGCGAGTGATTGCGTTGGTGCGTGAGACTTGCATTCAATAAAATCATTTATTAGACATCTTCGTTTGGTTTTTGGCTTGGCCTGACCCTGTAAATACTGGGTAAAAAGACCCCACTAGGTTACCCTGCCTCTCGCATTGCTATTGCTCATGCTCTGGCTAGTTTCCATTCCCCATCACATAAAGCACATTAAGGCGTCCCCCACGGGACCCCAAAAATCAGGGTAACATCTGGAAATACCCTGAACAAGCATTTTTTCAGGCCAAAGAACTTTGTCCTCCAAGACAGACAGACAGATATTTATTTAATTGTATATGGGATATTGACAAATTTATAAGGGATGGAATGAGTGCTGGAGTAAGTCACATTTTGCTGACTTACAGAGGTAACTGACCAAGAAAGAAAGACAGAGCAAAATGAATGAATTGGAAATCTATTTGCTGACAACTGTGACTATAAAGCTACAAAACTTTTGGCTAGGCCATTGCTCCTTGCTCCGTTTCCTAAAGACTTCATGCATTAGGAACACAAAGAATGGACATCCTTCTCTTATTTGATACCATTGTTGTTTCTGAACAGAGATGACTGAGAGAAAGCAGAGTGCAACTAGCTGGCTTTTACTTTTGGACAGAGGTTCAAGTTTAGTGTTGCCAGGTCAGGACTATTCCAGGCCCTGAGATCTCAAGGGCAGATGCTGAGACCTAGAGATGATCCTTTGTGAGCTCTGGTGAGATTACAAGGAGCAAATCCTGGTAATATCATGCAGCATGTTATTTTAAGCATCAACCACGGCTGCACAAAGTATATGATTCAAACAAAAAACACCAAATCTAGTCAATGAGGAATATTCTCTCTCCCTCTCTCTCTCTCTCTCTCTCTCTCTCTCTCTGTCTCTCTCTCACACACACACACCTCTTTCAAGGCAGTGCTGTCATTATGAGATTCCTCTGCTTCACCCTGTGGATGGAGAAGGGGGCTAAACCCTGATATCTGGCAACCCTATTCAAGTCACAGACTGTGGGTTTAGTAGGGACCATTGTAGTCTACAAAGGTACATTTCCATCATGGGTGTCAAAGTGTTTCATGCAGACAGATACTGGCTTTCTGACCGCTTTTACTGTGGCATTGCACTGTATCTTTCATAGAAATTAATGAGACATCCAGATGTTGTCATCTTGAATTTCCAGCTCTCCCATGTTTTCCCATTCCTTTTTTTTTTTTAACTCCTCAACTTTATGTGTATCTTGTCTGATTTCAGAAGCCAAGCAGAACTGGTCCTGTTTAGTACTGGAATAGGGGACCATCAGGGAATAACAAGGATCTCCAGATAGGGGTGGGAAAGAATTGTGCATGAAATCCCAGAGTGACACTCCCATTCAATGTAGAGATTACTGGGATAGATGGAACAGTGGTCTAATTCAGTATAAGGCAGCTTCTTATGTTCTTAATCAGCCCTTCTTCCTTTCTTCCAGGTAATGGCTATTGCCTTGGCTGTGCCCGCTGGTCTCATTCCATTGACATGTTTTAATCTGCACTAGCCCACCCCACTGGTCCACATGCTTAGGGAAAGTGTGAAGAGCAAAGTGTGGTCTATGTGAGTGCACTCCTGTGATGTAAGATAAGCTATAATACAGTATAATATGGGTTTGTGTCTTTGTATGATGTACTTGTATCATACATACTCCCAGGATCATATTTGTAGAGTGATTGACAAGTGTAGTACATTTGACATTTGCATCTAGATGGGGAATGAAAGGGAGAGTTACTGTTTGTGTGATGTGGTGGGTTAATGAGGATTAGAGATACAGATAGGGACTGTGGTTTGATCATGCCGCTTGAGAATCGAAAGTTGAGAGAGAAAGTATGTGTGGATGAAACTAGCTATTAAGGACAATTGCATTCTCTGTGTTTAGCATATTTTTCTTCCAGCAACAAAATTTTCTTAAGTTGTGTACCTCAGCACTCAGACTCACAAGTTAAGCCCATCTATAACTTTCAGTGACCAATCACAAAAAAATTAAACTAATCTGCAAGTGAATTTCACAACTTGTGGAATCACCACATCAAAATACATTCTGAACAAATCAAACGGTTAATGAAAAGCATGAAAAGCATCATGCCACTAAGTCCTGAAGTTGAACATTTTTTATATAATAATCTGCAACAAAGTGTTTACGTGCTGGAATCAAATATGTAATGGCGTAGAATTGAAATTAATAGAATATGTTTCGTTGCTTTTATAATCATGCCTACTATTTGGTCACTAGTACAAGAATGAATTTAATATACCAGAAGTACCTTGGCATTCCTTATATGCTTTTAGTAGGGAGTATTGGATCTTGAAAAGATTCTGATAGCAGCATAACACAGAAAGGATGGTGTGAAGGTGTTCATGCTTGCTAAAGGTGAACTGTAATGTAGCAGCCAATGGAAAAAGACAGAGGAATAGCAAGTTCAAGCCTGAGGTCTCCCTCGAAGGCAAGATGACTAAACTGAGGCTGTCATACTTGGGGCATATTATGAGAAGACACGACACTAGAAAAAACAATAAGAGGAAGACCACATTGCAGATGCATAGACTCAGTCAAGGCCATTTCCGCACTACACTGTTATAGTGCTATTCTTTCACTTTCAACATCCTATAGAATCCTGGGGTTTGCCGTTTAGGGAGGGGGTTGAAAGTGGAATAGTGCTATAACAGTCTAGCGTGGAAATGGCCACAGATCTGTGTTTGAAAAACCTGAGCCGGGAGATGGATGACAGGGTAACTTGGAGGTCTTTCATTTGTAGGGTCACCATAAGTCAAAGACGACTGGACAGCACTTAACAACAATAATATGAGGAAGGATTCACTCAGCTTCTCTCCTGCCCCACAGCACTTAGAAACCTGACCTCATGATGCTCCCCCAATAAGTGGCTAGGAAGGATATGGTGACAGTAGAGGTTCAGCACAGCTGAGGGTGAAGATTTTTTTATTGGGGGGATCATAATGGGTAGGGAACTCTATGTCATTAAACCTCAGACTTTGGAAAAGTTACTTTTTAGATAATAGTTCCCTGGTAATTAGCCAAGCTGCCTGGCAGATTCAGAGATTTGTAATCCAAAAACGTAACTTTCCCAAGCTCTGGCTATCTGCATGGAGCTTATATCTAAGGGAGGCTACAGGTAGAGATTCTAAGCTGTTACTGTTTTGTTTGTTTTATCACTGTGAATATTTTTTGTATTATTTGATTATTCTTGGAGCTGTCTTCGATGTGAGCCTACACAAAGGCTGGATATAAATTAAAGCAATAGAACAACAATTCTTAACCCTTTTTTTGGCCAAAGACCGCTCTGAGAATCTGCTGAAAACCAGGCAAATACAACTAAATACAACTTCTAGAGTCACAGGAAGTAGAACAAAGAAAAAAAACTTTGCCCCTAGTGTATGGATCTCCTGACGTGTATCCATGCATCTCTAGAGGTGCATGGACAACAGGCCAAAAGGTCCTTCTGTAGAAATATATATGATGAAAATATATTTTGTAGCAGACATGGACATTGGGGGGATGCTCACTTTATCTATTTGGAACTCAGCCTCCTTAAATTAGGGAAGCCTATGCTTATGTTGGCCTAAATACCCTAAAAGCACCACATCCTTTCTGATCTTGGAAGCTAAGCAGTTCACACTTGGATGGGAGACTTGCAAAAACTTCCAACTGCTGTAGGTTATATTTCAGAGGAAGCCACTGGCAAAACCACCTCTGGGTATTCCTTGCCTAAGGAAACCCTATAAAATTTTTCGGATTGCCAGAAGTGAACAGCTGACATGAGAGCACATACAAATGGATGTTCGATACTGAGGTAAAAAGAGGGGAGGTAATACTAAAACTGGGTGATAGTTCTCTTTAGTCATATTACAATTATTATTGCTATTACTTGTGCCAATCATACACTGGGCATGTATCTGCATTACAAAATCCCACAGAAGTGAATCATAGGCTATATCTGCACCAGTACCAACTTGCATAATGTCTGTGTATCAAAAACATAACCAAGGGAGTCATATTATTTGCAAGAAAAGTGGGTGTCTATGCTGGTCTTTCTTCTCCCAGTTGTCCTTCTTAAACAGATCAATTCTTTATTATGGTACAGGAGTATTCTGAATAGCTCCAAAATGGCCATTCTTCAGTGGTAAAGCACAATAGCTTGCCAAAGCTCACAGACTCAGTCCCTGGCATTTCAGGATAGGACTAGGGAAAGATCCCAGCCCAAAAATGTTTGATCACTTTCACCTTACATAGAAAGGGAGTAGCTTTATGGACTCAAAATAGTTGCTTTTCTCTACATTTCCTAGCTTTTCTCAATCTGCCTGGAAGGATAGGCATGTGATATTTTTGTCACTATTTCCAGTGAAACAATGCAGCTGTTTCACTAAATAAAATGCACAGCCTTAACAATCAGTACACTCACTTGTGGATCTGCACTGCTGTGCACACTTTTGCAGATAGTTCATTCTGTTTTAAGTGTCATACTTTTCATAGTGTCTGGTACAAGCAGCACTTGGAAAGGATAAAGCATGCCACAAGGCACCAGCAGATTCTAACAGCAAACAACACATCAGGCAGAGAATCTCTGTGCACAAGTGCTGGTGCTCATGTATCTCCTTTGTAGGAGGGAGGACAGTAAGTTTTCATTTACAGAAAATGCTGTGTGCAGGTTACCATCTATGCAATTGCACAGATGTGGATCCTTCAACCTGAGAAAGGGGAAAGGGTGTGTCTGAGAACATCCCACATGACTTAAAACCTTTCACCTACTTGCCATGCATTAATCACTTGAGGCGTTGCAATGTGGACAGAATAAAGAATACAATACTGATTGCTCTGTGTGGAAACAGAGTAGCAACTTTGCATTTACCAAACAGCAGTGCAGGAGTGCCTGGTAGCACCCAGGTTTCATGAGTGGCTGCCCACTCTGTCTCTTTGCTGATACAGATTAACATTGGCATTCACCTGGAATTTATCATTGTCTAGACTAGGCATTCAAACAGGAACATCCCCTTCTACAGATATTTGAAACAAAGGGTTTTCTCCCTCTGTCTTTTCTCCAGAACTCCCTTTGTTTTCAGTGAGAATCTCACTAGCATGAAGATGGGAAAGAGGGTCAACCCAATATTCTTAATAGCACTTGGCACTTCTGAGCCTGCTGCAGGCAGTGAGTAATCCAAACAGGGTGACATCATTTTGGAGTCGGCAGTTTGGGTTGTTCTGAGGAAGATGTTGCATTTGAAAACCAGCTTCCATGCTGCTTAAATAACAACCTAACTATTAAAATTGAGGAAAGGAGATTCTGTAGTCTCTGTGTGCAAACAAATGAATCCTGGAAAGGTAACATGCCACATTATTTTCTCCCACTGGTAACCATAGTTTCTCTCTTCCTTTGCTCTGAAGAAAAAAAAAAGACAGGCAGACATAATAGAAATTTCTATTCTGGTTCGGTCATCTCTCTTGCTTCTGCCTCTCCCTCTACTTTATATAGGTTGCCTATCTTTTTTATCTTTAAAGTATGCTTGGAAAAGTTATGTTTGACTCCCGGTCCCAGAATTCACAACCAAAAAATGGCAGCTGCAGGATTCAGGGAGCTGTAGTACAAAATAAATAAATAAATTCCCCAGGCTCTGTTTTAAAGTACACATTTGTTATGAACAGTTATTTTAGTAAATGTTATCTCTCTCTTTTTACAATAGGTATTGCATTGTGTCAGTAATGGGAAGGAACATTTTGTGCTGTTACAGGACCAGGCCAATCAGCTCTGTGCAAATCTGACATCTGTAAAAATGATCAAAACCCACTTTTCATTGAGCTTCAGGCTGGAGATAAAATTGTTTTCCTGATAAAAGGGCCAGGTTACTGGTCACTGAGCTAGTGAAGGCTCTCAGACCAGCTATATAGTTGTAGATTTGACTTTTTTTTCCTGAGATGACACACATAGAATCATAGAGTTGGAAGAGACCCCAGGGTCCATCCAGTCCAACCCCCTGCTATGCAGGAACACACATCAAAGCATTCCCAACAGATGGCCATCTAGCCTCTGCTTAAAAACCTCCAAAGAAGGAGACTCTATCACACTCCGAGGCAGGACAGCTCTGACACAACAGACTCTAAGCCCTCTATACATCCAGATCAGCTTTAAGCCCATGTGTCACCCACGTTACGCACTTGCCCAGGTATCTGAAAGCTGCTGGTAATTTAACATGAAGCTTACTTATATCTTTGACTATTCTATATCTTATCAAATCTTGAAGAACAAATTCTAGAATATTTGGGGCTGAACTAAGTGTAACCTCAGAATTTGGAAGCAATGCATTACAAGCAATGCATATACAGTACCTATAATGAGATATCTTTGGAGATAAAGCAGCAGTCGTGTAATAACAGCATTTCAGAAGTAACATAATGAATGCGAATGATGGCAGTGGTGGATTGACTACTGTCTAGTTACTTTTTAAGTTACCTTTTAGTGGCTTTGTAGTCATTTTGGAGACATTTGAGCCAGAAATTGTCATTTTCCTTTATCAATCCACAGATTTTTTTTTAACCCAGAAGGGTGATTGTTCCTGTTGTTGCTGTTGTTGACCATTTCTGCACTAGACTGTTATAGCGCTATGATTTCACTTTCAACATCCTATGGAATCCTGGGGTTTGCAGTTTAAGGAGGGGCCGGCCCCTGGGATTCCATAGGATGTTGAAAGTGGAATCATAGCACTATAATAGTCTAGTGCGGAAATGGCCGTTGTTGCGTTGCTGACTTATGGCAACCCTAAGGTGAACCTAACATGGGGGTTCTGGGGCTGAGTGTGTGTGACATGCCCAAGATCACCTAGTGGGTTTCCAGGATCAAGTGGTGAATCAAACCATGGTGTCCAGGGTCATAATCCAGCATTCAAACCACTACACTATGCTGGCTCTCTAGATGAATTACTTAGGGGGGGGGAAATAGTTGCATTGTTCACTGTAACAGATCATGTTGGAGTTGCTTTGTAATCATTTTACCTAGCAAAACATTCTTAAGAAGTAACTCTCCGAATTTTGAATTGCATGAATGTAAGTGCATATTCTCTTAAGCACGTAACAGCTAGAAGGAAACCTGATGTGCCTTGGGGCTGTTTGGAGGGAAAGAGTTTAACTCTTCCATTTCCTAACACACACAAAAAAAATCTGCTCTGAAACTTTCATTTGCATTTCAAAGGAAATTTCCTTGGATAACAATGGAAGCTTCTCTTTAAATGCAAAGAGAAGCTCCAAAGAGGGGGGTTTTGTCTCAAGAAGGAGCCACCAGGGAGAGGGAAAGAGTTAAATCTTTTCTCCTCAACAGTGAACAGGCTGCTCAACCTTTCCTCATAGCAAATGCTATGTACACTAGAACTCCATTCATGCAATCAACCTCAAATAGAAATTAGCCCATACTAATTATTACAGCATAAGTTTTCCTAGGGAAGAATTTATTTCATATCTATATGAAGCAGACTATAAAGGGGATGGAAATGGCTGTGCATATTGTACATTGTAGTCTCTCTGGAGGATACCAGGTTAGAGTGAATTGTAGTTGATTTGGAGGGCACCAGACTAGGGAAGGCTACTCTAATCCAATTTCCTTTTTAAGTATTTTCCATCTTTTATTCACATTTTTAACTAGTTTTGCCCTTCTTAATTTTTAGCAACATGGTCTTATACATAGGATACTTTTTGTTTGTAAAGTAGTCCTCTGTTGCTTTCTATCGTATTGTAACATATATAGTAGTGTTGTTGTTGTTGTGTGCCTTCGAGTAATTTTTGACTCATGGCAACCCTAAGGTGAACCTATCATGGCATTTTCTCAGCCTGAAAGTGTGTGCTGTGCCCAAGGTCACCCTGTGGGTTTCCATGGCCAAGCTGAGAATCAAACCCTGGTTTTCAGGGTCGTAGTCCGAACTACTATACCATGCCGCTCTCCACGTATAGCTTAGTGTTGCCCAGATCTTGAATGTGTCTCCTTGGAAATAAGTCCTATGGATTTCAGCTGAGGTTTCTTTCAGGTAAGTATTGTTGAAGATTAAAGACAGTGACTACGAGCATCCTTGAATAATCTACATAAATAATCACTCAGGTTTCAGGTATTTCAGTGGGTCTAGACTAGAGCTTGGAAAAGTTACTTGTTTTGGACTTTTGCTGCCAGAATCCTCAACTATAATGTCCAGCGACCATGCCAATTGGAGAATTTTGGACCTGCTGGTCCCCTAAAAGTAACTTTTTCAAGATCTGGCTTAGACATCCTTATAATTACCTGGATTACATTTTATGTACTCACTTCTTGCTGAGGCTTGAACAGGCATTTTAACCAATATGTTAAACTCCCACATCCATTAACCAGATTCAGATTTTAAAGCATACCTTAGTATCTATGATTATAAATGCTAGCTTGAATAGGACTCTGGTTGTAGGTGACTTGGATAATAAGGGCAGAAATGGTCCACAGAGATTCCTAAATGTGATGGGGTTCTGATATTTTGATTTGCATTACCTGAATTTCAGTGAACAAGTAAATTACTGGATTTTACTCCTTTTGTTCATTCTATAAATATCACAAAATAATGGTATCTTAGGAAATACATTGCCAAAGGCTTTTAAAATGCAGAATAATTCTCTGCTCCTAATTGGGTAAACTTTGTTAGGGAAAAACCGTTACTCCGCAGATGAAAAAAAAATTGTACCATGGATGTGTTTTTGGCTCTAAGACATTTGTTCTAAGTATTTTTGAGTGGAGCTTGACTCTATTGACTTTTAGCAAGACTTACTTTCAAGGGAAAGAAAAAGGCCTTCAGATAGATTGAATATGGTCTTTTCCAAATGAAAGTGCTACTTGTTCAACCAATCTGCGTGGATTTTTCAAGAGACCTACAGAACACTGCTATGAATGTACAGTACATCTCTATATTATAAATTTTTAGAAAATACACACATGCATGCAAGCACATGCACACACAAACACACACACATATATTGTGTATTATATTCCTGGCTAGAAATGATGGGAATTGTAGTCTGACTCATCTGGGAGGCAGCAGACTTAGGAAGGCTAGTGTACAGAATTGAAAACTCTAGTAATCCAGACTTATTACTTGCATACTTATCATCCACTAATTTTGTAATTTTGTATTTTAAAAAGCAGTCAGATTTATCTGAACAAGTTTTCTTTTTTAAAAAAATAAACACCATGATATCAATTTAGCTACATATAATACCACTGAAAACTAGGTCAGTTCTCTGCTCATCCTATTTATCTGAACACCTTTGCACAATCGAATATATTGGAGGTCTTGTGAGAAAAAACATTTGTGTCATTAATTTTTTTTATATATATATGATGGAATGGGACGAGAAGAAAAGATTTCTGTTCAGTATTCTTTTGTTTCCACACTGGGCCTCACTGGGAGGGGGAAAGGACATGCATAAGATTCTTCGGCTATTCATTAAGAGTTAAGCCAAGTTTTTCAGTCCCACAAGTCTGGATTTGGTTAACATTTGGGGAAGAAAAAAAATCACATCAAGTTGTCTTAAAGGGAATTGTTTCCTGTGTACTTAAATGATGGTAATAGAAAAAAAAGTAATTTCATGGCCGGAATTTAACTAGCTTTGCTGACTTTGTCTGATGCCTTCCTCAGTCTTTCCCTCACAATTTAAAGGTTTATTTGTTTACATTCTACTTTTCCATCTAAGTAGCCACAAATAGCACCTAAGGCCAAGTTATTCAACCTCTCAGTCTAACAGGTAATGTATATAAAAAAGGAGGAAGACATTTCAACATGAAATGGGATAGTAAAATCTCCAAAGGTAGTTCACAAGACTATTCACCATGTTTGTCTGTGACAAAAAGGAACAGCACACTGGCTTCATCTCTTGAACCAGTTGTATTTGTCAGTGCTGCATACTGAACGGAGCGCCAGATTGGCTTCTGACATCTGTTCATATCCATAACTTCACATAGCTGATGTTAATACATAAAAATCAGTTTACGGCAACTCAGTGTGCATGGCTGGTTTGCTGTTGCTGAAATGCTTACAATATCAGAGCTTAGAAAGTTAATTTTAAAAAGTAATGAGTTATCACTCCAAGATCCTCCTTGAGTAGTCATCTGTGGTTCTGTTATAGTTGTGGTTTTTAAAAATAACTTTACTTTCTTGTGCCTCACTAGTAGTTGAACATGTAGACACCTGTACAATGTGGTAATAGCATAGTCTCCTCTTACTCACCTCCTCCTTGCCTTAGCACTTACAAGAGAGCACGAGGGAGCAGCATGAGGCTGTTAGAACAAGCTAACACTAGAACCATGTGAAGTTCTTCAGAAGCAAGTTATTCCTCATTAAACTGAACTTCTAATGGGACTTAATTATATCCTAATTGCTAGGAATAGGAATTAATTACAATAAATTAGTTATATGCAACTAGTTACTTTCAAGCTCTGACAGTACACAGTACTGACAGTAAGTGATTGTGTGATGAATACATCTTCAGCAGTATTGTCATCACATTTCAGATTGCTTTCATCCTATGTTACAACTTCTGATACCACTATGTTTTCAGACCAGTTCTCTTTGAGATATCTATTCTGGTGAGGGGGTGAGGAGAGACAGAAACATTATTGTTTTAAAATTCTGTCAATCATTTCCATTGTTTGATATGGTTCTTATTTTATGTATGTAGCTTTTGGGGTTCTGATCCAAGCAGTGGCATACACAGCTGCCAGAGCTATATAAAAAGTCCTTTCATGGGGTAGGGAGAACTGAGAGTAGTCATGCCAAGAAAGGCAAGGAATCCATACCTTTGTCCCCAAAGCTGATAGGTGTGACTACTGATTTTGAGAGAACTTTGCCACAGTAGGTATTATGGTAGCTGGAAGATGGTGCTTGAGGGTTTTGGAGGGTATCGTCCCCAGCAGAAAAGACACAAATAACATCATTCCCCACCTGGGATTGGTGAGAGTGGCAGTCTCAGCTCCAGTAGTAGGAGATGTTCCACTGAGCTCTGGGAATGATCACCACTGTTTTTCCTACCACCACAAGTCACCTTCTAGTTCTCTGTGGGATAGAGAGAATGTGGTGGCAGGACAACTTTGTGAGTATCTGAATCAGGCTCTCAAAAAGGATAACCCTGGAACGAAGACATTGAATAAATATAAGAGTAAAAACATAAGGCAGCTACCCATGTGGGTATCCCCCCAAGAAGCTTTCTTTGGAAGATGGAAGGCAACAGAGAAATGGCTGAGATATGAGGATATATTAGAGAAAACAATGACAAATGCTTATAAGATCAAATCAAGAGAAAAATCGGAACAGGAAGGACTGCCATTAAGTTGGTTTCCGTACAGGAAGCTAAATGAGAGATTCCAGATGGACTTGAAAACCTATGGAATAGAATCCAAAGAAAGAACAGGAGTGATTAAATGGATCTTTGACAATCCACCGCATCTGTTAGCCCATATATATCAAGAAATATTAACACAGGAGAGACAGGAGGAGACTGTGAAATCTGCAGTGATTTTGTAGGCGTAGAATATTGGGCATTCAATTCAATTAGATGAATGGGAACAGAGCTGGAAAAGGACACAAAAATTTACAATGGCTCAGAATCTCAAAGAGAACTATTTTAAAATGTTTCATAGATGGTACATGACACCAGAAAAGTTAAAAAAGATTTACAGTACAGGTACGGGAATGTGTTGGAAATGTCAGAAAGAGGTGGGAACAATATTTCATATGTGGTGGTCATGTCCCAAGGCAAAGAAATATTGGAGTGAAATACATAAAAAGATGTGTGAAATATTGAAGGTTCAATTTGTAAAAAAACCTGAATTTTATTTGTTAAACATGACAAATGTTCTTGAGAATACTAATATTAAGAGTCATTGGAGATTAATATTGTACATGATAACAACAGCGCGAACTGAATATGCCAAATTGTGGAAGTCTCAGCAAATACCCATAATTGAACAATGGTGGGGGGCATTTATTGAGAATAGAAATGCGGATATTGTTTCACAAAGATTAAAGGGGAAATCGGACGATCAGATAAAAGCAGAATGGCAAATTGTAATGGGTAATTGCTGGGAACTGCCAAGTGAAAATGTCTGAATTATGGTAAATTAAAGAGGAATAACTGTAACATAACAGGAGTTGATGAGAGAAATGCAAGATCAAACATGTAAGATGAACATGGAATTGTGAGGCATAATTTTTTATATGTGAGTAGGTATCTAGAAAATGAAAATTAGATCAGAGTGGAAGAACAAAAACATTACATGTAAAAGTACAATTTGAGATGATGTTTTTCTTATTTGTGAAACTTAATAAAATTATTTTAAAAAAAAAGATCACACTGGAATGTGTATATGTGAAATCTTGCTTTGCATGTGCATTCTTAATTTGTTCTAATTTCTTTACATTTGTTAAGGTTGCTTTAATTTATTATACTTTATCATTCTCCTACAAAATAGTCCAAGTATATTTGTCAGAAGATAGTGAAGGAACTAGTAAATAAAATGACATATTAATTACTGTGAAGTGTTTAGCACTTCATAGAAAATTGAACCATAAGCCCTGAAAAACAATTTTTCTACAATGCTGTGGCATACGCAGTTATATAAAAGGACTGAAACAAAAGCTAAAGTTGAAAGAAATCTAAATACACAATCTGTTGAAGATTATAGGAAGAAACAAGACTCACCGTAAAGAAAACCATAGCAAGCTTCTGCATTTGAATTAGATCAGCTCTTTTGCCTGTTATGGTTAATGAAGCTATGATTCAGCTGCGCTATAGATTTTGGACAGACTCAGATCTTTGCCAGGAATATCTGGACTTTCACACTGATTATTTATTTATTTACTTATTAATCTGGAATCTGGATTGGTTCACAGAAAAAAGTCCCTCCATTCTGGCATTTTGATCAAACACAGTTGCAACTGGAAGATGAGTTTCACAAGTATGGCAACACTGCATAATGTGCTGTATGATCTCACAACCCCTAAAGAAGACTCTTATCTCCAGAAATATTCAAGTACACAAGGACATGTTCCTGTATCTGCAACAGCATCTGAGATACATGTCTGTTCCTAAAGAGGGACACACTGTTTAACTCATGCTTGGTTGCACCTGTGCCTTCTGTTAGAGATTTTGGAAATCATCCATTTAATGGGTGCATTTGACATCCTGATTTATCATGGGCAAGTACCATGTTAGCTTCTGCTCTGTAATCAATCCCACAATCAGTAGAAACAGCTTAACAGATTATGGTTTGCTTGACATGCCGTTTGAACCTGGGCACAGCTGACTCTCTCACTTGCCTCTGCTTAGACAAGCCAGAGAAGTAGTTCTAGAACACCCAGGGCTTATTTCTATGCCTTGACTGAGGAGTGAAAAGCCAGAGAAATGCAAGCAAAAAGAATCAGTCAGTAGGTGTGAGTATTGTGACTCATTTCCAACAAGCCAGAAATCAGTAGACATCCGTCTTGTTCTGACATGCAAACCTGGATTCTGTATGGCCCCTTCCACATGTGGGGGGGGGAACGGGCGAAAACGCCCAAAAATGGAGCTTACCGGCAGCCGGGTAAGTCCGTCGCTACGTGGAGCAGCGCGAGCTCACTGCTCCGCGGTCCTTTGGCGTTCCAAATGGCGGCTTCCGGTTAGTGGAAGCTCGCCAGCCGGAAGCCCGCCCCCGGCAGATCTGCAGGCACGCACTTGCGCACACCTGCAAATCCACTTCGGAGCCGGGCGATGGAGCGGCGCGGGGCTGCGCGCTCCGTGCTTTTTAAAAACCTCGAAAAAGAGGTTTTTAAAAAACACGCAGCGCGGCTAGTTCCGGCCGCTCCTGAGTGGATTCTGGTGTGGAACTACAAAAAGTAGTCCACGCCAGTCCACTCTACGGTGTAGAAGACCTCCGTGAGAGGTCGCTCTGCACCATTTCAGAAGCCCAGTATGGAAATGGCCTATGTCCTCCTTCAGAGTCCTCTTCAGGGCACTTTCAGAGAGATGTGCAACATTCATTGTTGTAGCTGGCAGGCAGTATGACACCTCTATAGATTTTCCAGGCCTGATACAAATACAAAGAATCTGTCCCTCTTCCCCTTGCATACTCAACAGAGCAACATCTTCTGCTTGATGAATTTCAGACACAATGTACTCCAGTTCCCACCTTTCACCACTGACTGAAGTTTTGGAACTTGGGGACATAGCCTCTGGTTACAGACTGCCTTTCTTGATAGCAGTAATTGTGAAAAAAGATATAAGGATTTCAGGCACTACAGCAAAACGTGATTCACCACTGTGATTCAGTGTCTAAGAAGACCATAGCAGTTTTAGGCTGCAGAATCAACACAAGTAAAGTGTCCAGATCACAAGAAGTGTTAGTACCAGTCCATTCTGCTTTGATTGGACGTAGGTGGGAGTACTACATGCAGGTCTGAGCAGTACAATTTTAAAAGAATATTGACAAACAGGATTGGGTCTAGAGGTGGGTGACAAAGGTGATGGAGGTCTGTAAACCAAGTCCTATGTGAAAAGGTTAAAGGATGCAGGTATGTTTAGCCTGGAGAACAGATGATTAAAAGGTTGTATGACAGCAGTCTTCAAATATTTGAAGAACTGTCATATTTATGAAGGAAGTTGTTCTCGGTTGCTCCCAAAGGTGAACCATTGGGTTCAAATAACATGAATTGTAACTAAACATTTGGACAAACTTTCTGATGGTACAAGTTGTTTGACAATAGAATAGTCTGACTCAAAAAGTGCGGGGCTGTCCGTCATAAGAGTTTTATAAGCAGAGGCTAGACAGTCTTCAATTATGGCTGTAGTGAATTTTGTACCTTGGCATAGAATTAAGATTTGAGTTGCGTTGCAGCTCTGTGTTCTGGCGTGTGAAATCCGAGACCTTTTTCATCAGGTTGGTAAGATATGCATGCATAAGATCACACTACTTTATCTTAATTAGTCAGACTTTAGAAGTAACAAGTTACAAATAACACAGCTAGTTAATGTTTGTGGCAACAAGACTGGAACAAAATTACATTACAAGAAACAATGTGATAAGCAAAGATACTTTGTTGGTATAATGAGTAACAGTTTCTAGAGGTTTTTTAAAATAGTGATCTTAAGAAAATTTCAAAAGGCATTTTGACAGGAATTTTTCAATTGTAAACCATTTTCTTATCAATCCTGGGGTAACAGAAATACTGTAATGGAAAAGTAACAAGCAGCACAAGAAATACCATAATGAGTTAACTTTTCATCATTGTAATGAGTAACAGCAAAATATCACTTTTTAAACACTGCAATGAGTTACAGAATGCATTACTTTTCAAAAGTAAGCTGCCAAGTCCTGCAAATATCTATTAGATAACTATAATTAATATATAGTAGAAGCCCTTGCCTTCCCTTTGCTGGAAAAGAATACTCAGAGTTTGGATGCACTACCAAAAACAAAACAAAACAAACCTGCATATTTCTCTTGGTGTAATAACAGCATATTGATTCCTAATAAAGTTGTTACTTTTTCATTGTAAGAAGAAAGTTTTACTCAATACTTTTTCTCATTACTTTAGGGGGCTAACATGATTTCCTAGGGCATTTTGAGGAGATTCTTTCTCCCAAATTTAGAGTATTTCCCTACTTTTTTGGATGGATTCCTCCCATCAAAAGAAATTAAAAAATAATGAACAGTGGCAAGCCATGCAATGAGTCACTCTTTTCTTCTCTCATATTTATAGCAATGAGTTACTCTTCTGATTCTGCAATGAGTTACACAATAAATTATTTAAGTAACTTTCCAAATTCTGGGGGAACTATTTATCTATTAAGTACTTTGCAATAAATAACATTTAATGTTCACCCACTGACTGTTTGTTAACAATAAGAAAACCCTTTCACCTTTCCTAACTGGTATTTAAAAGGAAGGAATCTGCAAAACCACCTCTGACTATTTCTTGCCTAAGAAAACCCTATGAAATTCATGGAGCCGCAGAAGAAGTAGACTTGAAGGTACAAGTCTCATCTCTCACCAATATTACTGCATGTTTTAGACACTTCTCTGCTGAAGTCAATATAAGATGGTCATTATACTGATCTGAATTCTTACATACTAGATGCATATTGTTTGCAATTAGGTTAATTGTACATTGTGTTCACCATTCATAGAAAAAAAGATATCTTGGTAAGCTGCATAGTGTAGACTTGAATAATTGTTGACCATCACATATACAAGTACTCCAATTCCATAACATCTTCTGCATGCAGTCACTGCTTCCACACTGCTTTTTCTTTGAATGTGAAAAATAATGTCAAACCTGCAACCTATTTGGTACACTGCTCTATCACAATGATTTTTTTTGGCACAGAGAGTAAACAGTCACAAATATTCATAGCACCTCTATTAATTGTTAAACAAATTATTTGGTAATAAAGTGTCAGTTGCAAATGTGTTAGAAGCCCAGCTTATCTCTTTACTTATTATACAATAATTTCCCTGCAAGATAAACTGGCTGAAAATATTGCAACCAGATGTAGTTGAAAAGAAATGGAGTCACTTTAAATCATCTGGTACATGAACAAAAATACATGTTAATGTACCATTTGTTTATTAAAAGGTCCTCAGAAACCTGTCAAACAGGACAGACTTTCCACAACATTTTGCATGAATCTCTTCACAGCAGGCAAATTACTCAGTCTGAACATTAATTTCAAGAAACATGATTGACCACTGAGTAATTCTAGCAATAGTTTTTGCTGAACCTTTTGTGGTAAACAATGTTGTTAGCTGAGCAGAAGAGTGACTAGACTTCAAAATGAATAAGCCTACAGGCAAGTACTGAAATACTTCATTGCCCAATAGTATGCTAGGGATTCTTTTATTATGAGCAAAGCACATTAAATTCTGAGGCAGACACACCACACTACATACACACGCGCACACACACACACGCACAAGCAAACAGCTACATTTAATTCCTCAGTTTAGTTCCAGAAAAAACTGGAATGTGTTTCTTAAACTTGCACTGTGAATATTTTATAAATTAAATATGTCTTGTATCGCTCATCTCACATGGGAAAGCTGTGTGTGTGAATATAAGGGAGTCTATTTTTCAAATTATTTCGCCCCAATCTGTACATGTTCATGGTTTGAAATTGTTTTAACTTTGTAGATTTTTTAATTTGTAAAACACTTGTCTAGAACATGTACATTTTACATTGTTTTAAATTGTTTAAGGCCATGTATGGTATAGGGTGAGATACAAATGTTCCTAATACCAATATCACTAAAAAGAAAATACGTATTGGGCAGTCAGAGATTAATAGAATCTTAGAATTGGATGGGACTGCAAGGGCCTTCTAGTTCAACCTTCTGCCATTTGGAAATATACAACTATAACACTCCTGAGAGATGCCCATCCAAACTTTGTTTAAAGAAGGAGATTCCACCATCCTCTGAGGCAGCCTATTCCTATGTTGAACAGTTCTTACAGTAAAGACATTCTTCTAAATGTTTAGGCGGAATCTCTTCTCTTATAATTTGTATTCATTACTTCATGCTGGAGCAGCAGAAAATAAGCTCATTCCATCTTCAACGTCATATCCCTTCAGACATTTACAGATGGCTATCATGTCATTCCTTAGTCCTCTCTTCATCAGCCTAAACATACCCAAACTCCATAGGTCATTCCTCATATAATTTGGTTTCCAGACCTTTGATTATTTTGGTCACCCTTCTCTGAAAACATTCCACAATGTTGGTATCCTTCTTGAATGGTAGTTCCCAGAACTGGACACAGTATTCCAGGTAAGGTCTGACAAAAGCAGAATACTTCCCTTGATCCTATGCTCCTATTCATGTAGCCTAGAAGCACATTGACCTTTTTTGGCCGCTGCATCACACTGTTGACTCATGTTTAGCTTGTAGTCTGCTAAGACCACTAGATCCTTTTCACATGTCAGCAGCCAGCCAAGGTTTACAACTCTCCTGTTAGAGTCTTTTCTCAGCACTCACAAGCAAAGTTTGCCACAGTTACCAGTTATTGTTTTCACAGTCTGAGTCCATAGCAAATTCAGAGCGACAGTCCAGTAGCAAAGTTCGTACACAAGGCAAGGGTCAAAGTTTTCAGGAACATGAGCAAGGGATCCAAATATAAGGTGCGCTGCTTCCTCTGATAGGATTAGTTGTCTGCAATGGCTTCTTCCCATGCTTTTCCCTGTCTATATAGGCTGCCAGCCTCCCCTGGCTGTTTGCCTAACTGATAGGACCTTACCATATACACGGTCTGAGTCTCCTGGGCTCTCCCTTTTTCACCTATACTGGCTGCCATAAGTATTGTCCCGTTCATATCTCTGTGTTGTGGCTGTTGGGAAGGGTCCTGTCTGGGTCCTGGGATGGAGGCACGACACCTACTTTCAAGCCAGGTGTCACCCATTTTATATTTGTGTCTTTCATTTGTCCTGTAGTGCCTTCCATTTTTCTCTGTTGAAATTCATTGTGTTAGTTTTGGCTGAGTTCTACAACCTGTCAAAGAAATTTGGAATTCTGACCCTGTCCTCTGGGATATTTGCTACCCCACTCTACCTTCATTTGGCATCATCTGCAAATTTGAAAAACATGCCTTCTATTCATTACCATCATTAATCACCAAGTTTTGCATAGTATTTTTGCTTCTTAATCCTCACTTCCAGGTGATTTTGTTGTTCAGGAACAATGGAAACCAGGGGGTGACAATATTTCAGAATTCTTCTCCAGGGGATGGGAAGGATGGGCATTTGCCTGGGCCACAAAATAAGATTTGGGTGTGCGTGTGGTCATTTTAGCAGTCCTAACATTGCTACTTTGCACAGAGTTCGCAAGATGCAACCTTAGGGAACTGTCAGGTTTTATATCTTGCTTCTCCAAAATCCAAAACCAAGGAGACAGCCATTTTTATTTTTTCTGCAAGCCTAGTAAACCAGCCTTCTCTACCCAGCAACCCTCCAGATTTTTTAGGCTACAGCCTATTACCTCTTGGCCACAAAACAGCTTCTAGCACAGCTACAAATTATATGAAGACATCGATCAAACTCCACTCATTACATCCATCTTCTTCCTCTAGCCCTTCTCTACATTCAATTCTTGCCTTCTGCTCCATTTTTTTCCTGCATTTCTGGTGAGATACAAAGCTTTTCTCCCCTTTCCTCCTAGTTTGGGGAGACAGCATATCACATGAATATCTCCCTTCCCCCTTGTGTCTTTCCAGCTCCAGAGTACATCCCAGGCTATTTCTTTCCTCCTTCTCCTGTGTCCCAAGTCAACTTAAACATTCTTAGTTGACTGCTACAAAAACCTTCTGTGGTTCTCCCTAAAAAAGTGGACCACTTATTAAATGATGCTTTCACTGAGAAATGCAAAGTATATGGCAACTCTTCGTAGAATCATACAGTTGGAAGAGACCACAACGGCCATCAAGTTCAACCCTCTGCCATGCAGGAGTACACTGTCAAAGCATACCCGACAGATGGCCAACCAGCCTCTGTTTAAAAACTTCCAAAGGAGGAGATTCCACCATATTCTAAGGCAGCACATTCCACTGTCAAACTGCTCTGACCATCAGGAAGTTCTTCCTAATGTTTAGATGGCATCTTGTTTGTTGCCTGTTTCTAGAATACCAGTGAAATAGTTGCTGTTCTATCAAACTGTTATACTAAAATCAGATGGAAAAAAATTAGAATGCTATTGATTCACTATGGGCAAAGTGCTACCATGTTTTGAACTTGCTGTATCATTCCAGTTGTTCCATGTGACTGAGGTAGATAAACAGTGTTATAATGGTAAGTTTTGAAGTAGATATATTTCCTATAAATTAAATTAAAGCAGAATGAGAAAAATGCAGGGAGGCTGTGCTGTTGTACCCTCTATGAATTATTGGTTTGATTCAGTGGGTTGCAGTCCCTTAAAAGGGAACTGTCCTTGCTTAGATCAATTGAGAAAAGGAGAGAAGAAGAGATAGAGGGACAGGGAGAGGGAGAGAGAGCTAGAGAGGCGAAGAGTTGTGCTTACCAGGAATAAGCACTAAGGTCTTGTCATTTTTTAAATAGGTAATATCATTTTTCCCACCATGGCTCCATCTTTCAGTGGTGGTGGGATTTTGTCCTTCTGTGAGCCAAGAGGAGATTCTGCTAGTAGAGTCTCACATGTCAGTCAGGTTTTTGCTGAGGAGCCAGACTGAATGTGCCAAACAGCTATGAGGAATGGGGGTGGGAGTGCTGACAATGGTGAAGAATCTCTCAGGGACAACAGCAACAACACCACAGCTAACACGTGCTAGTATTGTGCAGAAGATGACACCAGTAAACCACTTCTGAATATTTTTTACCAGGTAAACTCTATGATGAGACAATCCAAAATGAAACAAGAAGATGCCAGAAGATGAGACTCCCAGGTTGGAAGGTACTCAACCAGCTTGTGGGGAAGAGCAGAGGACAAGTATTAGTAGTGCTGTGTCTACTGGGGCAGCTAGACTCAAGCTGAAAGGACATTTAGCTGTTGATCTGCTCAGAGGTAAAAGGAAAGTCTGAAGCTGTGCAACACATATTATAGGAACGTGGAATGTGAGAAGCGTAACTCAGGGAAAGCTAGACATAGTAAAACAAGGAATGGAATGTATAAAACATTGCAATGTTTGGGATGCTAGAGTGAAAGTGGATAGGAATAGGATATTTTGAATGAGATAATTACACAATGTTTTACTCAGGAAATGAAAATGTAAGAAGAAATAGGGTGGCATTTATAGTGAGGAGAGATATAGCAAAAGCGGTCAAAGGACTCAATGAAAAGTCTGACCAAATTATGTCAATAAGACTTCAGAGAAAACCCATCATTATAACCATAATGGAAGGTACTCAACCAGCTTGTGGGGAAGAGTAGAGCACAAATGTGATTAGTATTTTGTCTACTGGACTCAAGCTGAAAGGATGTTCACAAAGGATGAAAAGAAATCAGAAGGAAATCAAAGGGGGAATTCCTCATAGTGGATGTTGTATTATTTGTTTGTATCTATTTTTATTTAGGGCTTTGAGATTGCCTACAATGACATCAGAACTGCAAGATTTCTGCAAGGAAGCTCTGCACTCATGCTTTGTGAGAAGCATGGAACTTTGGGAGACCGTATGCGTGGGTGAGTGGGTGGGTGTGTATGGGTTCAGTATAAAATACAATCCATTGTTGCTGTTTAAGTTAAAAGTTGGTTTAAATTTGCAAATGGTTTAAACTTTTGTTATGTTTGCAGAGTTCATTGGCCCCACAGAAGCTAAGGTAAGAAAGTGATACAGTAACAGCAAATCAAGTCCAGCCATCTTCATCTCTATCAGGAACAGGTCTTTCATAATGCCAATGGGTCTGAACTGCGTATCAAGCACAAACTGCTTTTAAAACATTTTGCTTTATAAAAGCAATAGAGTTTTGACAGAAAAGTCCATTAAACCCACATTTCCAAAGACTGCAGCTAAGCTCAGAGGGAGCCAGAGCCACTGTGGCATAGTAGTTTGAGTTTTGGACCAGGGCCAGGCCTCAACCCCTCCCTTGGCCATGGAAACCCACTGGGTGGCCTTGGGCAGGTCACACTTTCTCAACCTTAGAGGAAAACAATAGCAAGCCTCCTCTGAAGAAATCTCACGCTCCCCCAATGATACGTTCACCTTATGGTTGCCCCAAGTTTGAATTGACTTGAAAGTATTTAACAAAGTCAGAGGGCACCGGTAACTTGAGAGGTATGGGTGATGACATCTTTATTCGTGCTTATCAAAACGTCTGGGTACTTTTACTGTGCATGCCCTGGTCACACTACAATATTGACTGTAGAGCTAGAAAGGTGCAGGAAAAATGTCAGGGGGTTGGAATACATTTTTTAAATGAAGACAGAATACATCATCCAGGGATTTTTCATTTGGAAAAAAAATGACAATAGGTTATAAAATTATAAATGGTGTGGGGAAAGCAGATAAGAGAGATTTTTTTCTCTCTTTCATAATATAATTGAGGATGATGCTGTTAAAACTGATCAGCAAGACACTGAGGAAAGCCACATGAAAGAATGTATTCACGGGACAGATCATCAGTACAGGGAATTTGTTGCTGCAAAATGGGATGGCTACTTCATTGGATGACTTTAAAGGGGAATTAGAAAAATTTACAGAGGGCAAGTCTAGAATACTCTAAAGGCACCAGATCCTGTCTAATCTTGGAAGCTAAGCAAGGCCAGCCCTTGTAAGTATTTGGATGGAAGACCACCAATGAATGGCAAGTGCTGCAGGCTATATTTCAGAGGGAGGAGCTGGCAAAATCAGCTGTGAGTATTATTCCTTGCCTAAGAAACCTTATGAAATACATGGGATTGCTATAAGGTGACAGGTGACTTGAAGGCATAGGCACATACACATACACATGGCACATACATCCACACCCAAGTCCAGAAATGGATGGTGATGGTGGCTGTATGGAATCATAGAACTGGAAGAGACCACAGGGACCATCCAGTCCAACCACCTGCTATGCAGGAACACACATCAAAGCACTCCCAACAGATGGCCATCCAGGCTCTATTTAAAAACTACCAAAGAAGGAAACTCCACCATACTCCGAGGCAGCATATTCCACTGCTGGACAGCTCTCACCATCAGGAAGTTCTTTCTAAGGTTTTCTGTGTGATAACTGAAGCCCCTGTCAGAGCTGCTGATGACGAGCAGCAGCTGTTGGTCCCTGTGGCTCTGGCTGGAGATGAGTCCTGCAGCTCAAGAGCTCCCCCTGCTGCCATGGACCAAGCAGGCGCGGACGTCCCTCTGCCTGCCAGGGATCCGATTCTGAAGAGGCTCTGGAGCCTGGTTCAATAAGCCCCCAATCAAGGCAGAGACTCAAGAGGGCTGTGCAAAGGGAGGCTTCCTTGGCTAAGCCTAAGAAGTGGTGACTGGACACACCTGTGCCTGGGGCTATATAACTGCCTGCCTGGAAGCTTCCCTTTGCTTGTGGCAAACTTCTTACAAGCCCTCCTCTTGCTTATACCTTGCTCCAGCACCCAGGTCCTGATACCTTGAATTGATCTCTGGACTCTTGACCCTTGGCTTTGGAACTCTGACTACAGCTTTGCTTGGCACTCTGGTAAATGAACTTCCTTGAGTAAGTGCTTGCTTGTCTCCTCCCAGCTGGACTTTGCTGGCTCTCCCACTCTCTTCTCTGGGCTGGCTTGCCGCCCAGGTCTCTGACCTTGACATTCTGGTACTTTGAATCCATTGCTCCTTGTCCTAATTTCTGGAACAGTGGAAAACAAGCCCATTCCCTCTTTGATATGACATGCTTTCAAACATGGCTATCATGTCCCCATTTAATCTTCTCTTCTGCAGACTAAACATCCCCAGCTCCCTAAGCCGCTCTTCATAGGGCATGGCTTCCAGACCCTTCACTATTTTGGTCGCCCTCCTCTGGACACGTTCCAACTTGTCATTATCCTACTTGAAAGGACACAATTTCCAATTTAGAGCAGACTTTGGGAGAATTACTTTGTGTGTGGGGTGGGTCACAGTACACAGAATACTTCACCCGGCATGTCCCCTGTGCCCCAAAGTCCAGATTGGTACAATCCAAGTTACTGGGGAAGTAACAATAGGATAGTGGACAAGATCAGGAGTGGCAATTATCTGGCCTGTATAGGTGTTGGGCTGCAAGGTCCAGTAATACTAGCCAGTATAGTCAAAGGTGAGGAAGGATGTCACGTGCAGTCCAACAACACTTGGAAAGCCTCATGATTCCTAGTCCTGACTTATATGGAGCTTGGTCTGATGCAGCAGAAGTGTGGGCATAGTCTATTTCTTCACCTTTAGACACCTGTCTACATTTCTGGAGGGAGGTATGGCTGTGTTAGACTGCTTCAACAAAAACAGCAAACTCTTTTGGCACTTTAAAGACCAACATGTTTCATATGGAATACACATTTGTGGATTGTAGCCAACACCAAACCACCTTTGGGAAACATTTACATACAAGCTGAGGGAGGGGGAAGGATATTGGGGAATAGAAATGAACAGTGTGGAAACACCATTACAGGACCTAATAATGTCATTTCCATCATCAGGGATTCATACTTCAATGTGAAATATGCCATCATTTGCCAGCGCTGTCCCACAGCATTTTACATAGGATAAAATGAGCCACTTTGTACTCAAAAGAATAAATGGACCCAAGTCTGACATCAAAAATGACAAAATGGCAACCAGTAAGGCAACTCTTCAGTTTCTCAGGACACATGCTCTTTGACTTCAGTGTAGCCATCCTTGAACAAAAGAGACAGAGAGCAAGAGGAAACAGCTGCACAAGAATTTGTCAAGAAATTCACTGATTTTTTACATAGTGAGCACAGACCAAAGCATTTTTTTTATAAATATAATATTGTATCTGTATCTATATCAATATCATCTCCCTCTATCCAGAGACCTTAGGATGGCATGCAGTAAAATAAATCTGACAAATTTAAAACTGTCTGAGCAATAAAAATGATTCCAAAAGGCTAAAAATATCAATTAATTGGCTCATCTGAATAGGGGTGTTTGTATTACCACACAACCTTTGCTTTTTCTTACTGCTGTTGAGGTAATTTCCTTCTGCTGGTAATTTTTGTGTCTGTATTCCCCCACCCCCAGGAATACTAATTTCAAATGCATCCATTTGAGTATTTCTGGGGGTTAAATACTGTCTCTCACATTTGGCTAGGACAAAGGCATTTCATCACCATATGTTTGTAATCTGCTTATCTATACTAGGATGTCCTTGTCACTGCCTAATGCCTGTCAAGCAACCACTGTCTTAAGACCTTCACTATGCTGATACATTTGGCACCTCTATTCCCCTATATCCTGCTTTCCCCCACCAACTAAATATCTGCCAACTGAGGCCACGCTCCCTGCATCTGATGAAATGGGCTGCAGTCCATGGAAGCTTGTGCCAAATAAAACTTCCAAGTCTTTAAGGTGCCACAAATCATTTTCTCCTGACTAAAGTGATACTTAACAGCAGTTTTTATTCTCTTACTAAATCCATCCTTCCCATATAGCTTGGTAATACACATTGATAATTACTCTGCAATGACAAAATAGAGTTTGGAAGTAACTAGTTAAAAATGACTAGTTAATTGTAATTTATTGGTCTCATTATGAATATAATGAAAACACCAGATTGTTAACAATAAGGGATAAATGTCACATCTTTTGTGTATAACTGCAACTTTTACATTCATAGTCCAGGAATAGGATCTCACTCAGTGGTGGAAGAGGCAAATTGCCTGGTTCAAATATATTTCAGACTGTGCCTTGTTGTGAGTGTTGAGGTGATGATGAGAAGAGAGTTTTTGGTACCACTGCACAAGGCAGAAGCCTGTGGCATTCCTATAGGGTTTTTTGTCAGCAATAAAAAGTAACTCTTCCAGTTATTTCTGGGAAACTGGAAAGCAAACCATCACTTTTTTTACTGTCAATTGTGACAGTAACTAACTACTAGGGGTCTTGTTAGAATAACAGTAATTACTTCTTAAAAGTACCTTTCCAAGTTCTGTCAGTGGAGCAGTTATTATTCTAGAATAAGACAATAAAAATGTACTTACTTGAATGACAAATTAACAATCAGGTTATCTGTGGGAAGATCCGAAATTATTCTGTTTACCCTGGAACTGCAGTACTAAAGGGTATTTTAGCTTCTGTTAGACTATTAGCCAGAAGATCAAGGTCCAGAGAGAAGCTCACCACCCTGCTTGCCAGGAAGAATGGGCAATAGGGATGACCAACCTGGCCCCATCCCCAGAACAGTATTGGTGTTCCTATTGCAACATTTGCTTTTCCCTTCCCCCCTCATGCTGTTTTTCCTTTTGTACTGTGCCTGAGACAGCAACTGGCTTCCATTTTAATATCTGTACATACCTTAGAAATAGGTGGTTTGCATATTTTACATAAATGATAGTAACTTTTCACAGAGCTGGAAATCAGTAGCTTAAGCTACAACCAAGTTAGCTTGTTTGGGGATTTTAGGAGAAGGAGGTTCTCTGCATGGCAGCCTTGCCCTGATGGTAACAGAGTCCCATGCCTTATCATAGTACAATGGAAGTGTGAAAGGGTCAGGTATTCTGTATCTGTTTCATGATGCCCATGCTCTCTTCCAGAGTACAGCCTATTCAAGCTTCAGGAGGACATACATGCATCAGTACAATCCTGCACATGTGAAAGTCTCCTTTGAAAATTAAGAATTCTGGCTGATATTCAGGGTGAGAAGAATATAGGGAACGATATAATGCACAGCAATTTAAAAAATTCTTCAAAATATGCCTGAAAAGGGGAAATTAGATAAACATCCTTTAAAACTGATTAATTTAAGAGTGAATGTCTTTGCTCCTTCAAAACAGCTAACGTGGCAATTTATATTATCATAGTCTTTAACATGAACAATTTGAAAGGGTATATCTGTGTTGGAAGTGGTTATCCGTAGTTAAGATGGACCCAGTCTATAGCACTTTTAAAGGCTATGTAGCTATCAGTGATGGAAGAGTGGCAGTAGCTCTGTTTGGATAGTAGTTGGGATTGTTTCCAGTAACAACAATGCAAAATATTATCCTGACTTCTGTGATGAATTTTTGCTTTTTAAACAGAGATAAAAAGCATTCTTCATGGTCTAGAGGTGCAAATGCAGCAAATCTATTAAATCTCAGCTTGTCTGGTCAATGTGCCTGGTTGGAGTTCCATCTGCATTTATTTATTTATTTATTATCTGTATTTATTAAAAGATGTATATCCCACTTTAGGTACAATGATCTGAGAGGAGAATACAAACAACAAAACAATGTAACATAATTTTAAAGAATTAGAAACAATTTAAAGGGATTTTTTAAAAAACTGGGTACACACAGAACTCCACAGCCTAGTCTGGACATTACCTTTAGATCCTGAATGTTCTGACGAAAAGCTATGTTTTAACTTGGCACAGCACAGAAGGCCCTCTGGGCTTCCTACAGGTCTATGGCAGAAAAGCATATAGATGTAATTCCGTAAGTCAAAGTGGGCAACTTGTGGCCTTCTAGATGTTGGCCTGCAACTTACACGTGTACTATCCCAGTGCTTCCAAGCTATCTAATGTAGAGAGTTGGCTTTTTTTTTAATGTGACAGAAACTGGTATCACATTTTTACCCACTGGCACCAGTCTTTCTTTCCTGGAAACTCACTGGGGATTGCAAGCCAATGGCTTACAGATTGGTGGCAGCCTACAGACCACCACTGTGAGTAGCACTGCTTTAGCAAACATAGGCAGGAGTGAAGAATGATGGGAACTGCATTCCGACACCATCTAGAAGTCTACAGATTTCCCATGCCTGCTGAAATGCAACAAACCTTGCTGAGAAACTAAAGATGAGCTGCATAATATTATAATATGCTTTTCCTTACATACACATAGTTCATTACAAATTTGTTATCTTAGCTCTAATTCAAAGTCTTCACCTAGCACTTAACTCCCACAACAACAATATTTTACTTATTTGTCTTTTCATGTTTCTCTCAATATGAGGTCAAAAGTGGTTTATAATATAAGATAAACCAATTAATAATATAAAAGTTTAAAACAATCAGACAAGCAATCACAATTTGAAAAAAAAATTGACAGTTAAAATAGTAATAATTGTAAAAACACAGCATACTCCTGAAAGAGAGAATTACCAGTAAAAGGCCTGGATTAACAAAAAGATATTTGCCTGCTGGTGGAAAGAGAGCAGAAAAGGGTCCAAGCAGCCTTCCATGAAAGAGGGAAAAAAACCCGTATCTGTGATATTCCTGGCAGCACTAGGCGTGGCTGGCTCCAGGTGCAAGCAGTAAGGGTGTACCTTATGGGTAGAGTCAGACAAGATTAGGAGGGAGATGTGGCCTTGAGCCAAGGCTCAGCACTTCCAAAGCTCCTACTTGAGTTGCTGCTGCTGCTGTTTGGGCAAATACCACCTTAATCTTCACATGGGTTCAGGAACCTTAGAGGTCAGTCAGCAGCATTACAATTCCCTTTCCTTCATGCTCAGACTTTCTGTTGCTGCCAGTTTGACAGGGCATGGGTATCAGTTTGAAGCAGAGTTTGGGAATGTTAATTTTGTGGGAACTATAACTGCTGGCCATGCTGGGTGGGGGGAATTCTGGGAGCTGTACATGAAAAAGTAACTTCCCAAACTCTGGTTTGAACCTGAAAGGTAGATTTTGTCCAGTGTTCTGAGCAGTCAGCCAGATTCTCCTTCCCTGTGTTTTTACACCTGCACAGAAGACATACATAGGCCTCCTTCTGGGCTGATTTATAGGCCAATTAAAGGCTCAGCATTCTTTGACCCATCCACATGGCTCCTTCCCAGCAGCTCCTTCTCCTCCAAATGCACCAAATAGCAGCAGAATACCATGAAAGGCCTCCTCTTTCTCTTCTGGCAGCACATGAGAACCTTTTGGGGCCTTTGAGTAGTGACAATGATTCTGAATTTATTTCATGGGAGCATTTTCCCTAAATGTGTATGTTTTAGTACTTCGGAGAAACTTCTAAATGCTGTTCTTACTTGGAAGCAATGCTCATTGCTTTTAATACAACAGGTGGGTTGCTCCCCCTCCTCAAGTTGTTAAAAAATTATCTGCTCTGGATGTCAAATAAGCAAAATGTGTCACTGGTTTCTGGCACTACAGCAAAGTGTGCTACTGCGTTTCTGCTGGTCCAAAGCATTAGTAACTATAGCTATAAGAATTCCAGTTACCCTCACATTGTTGTTACTGGTTAGATTCTGGCAGTGGTGTAACACTGCCAGTGGTAGCTCTGTATTTGCATTGTGATTGAGACCATTATGCTCAGACTTATGTGATATTGCCAGCTGTGATTCTCATGCAGTCTTATGGTTGGTTTCTAAATCTTATCAATGGATGACTGAATTTTACATAAAGGGCAGTTCTGTTACTTTTCTTCCCAAGTTAACCAGGGATTGGTGGCAGAGTGAGGGAAATGTACTAATTAATGACTTTCTGCCATTTGTCTGATCAATACAATGTAACTAAGAACTAGTACCTAACTTAGCATTTTTCCTCGTCCCTCCGTGTCCCCTTTCCTTCTGTGTCACGTCTTTAGTCTGTGAACCTAAGGATAATGACTGACTATTATTGATCTCTGTGAACTGTTTTGCAGCCCTTGGTGTTAACTAAACAAAACAAATAATAAAGTAGATCTTGTCACAAGCTGCTTTTCTCTCAAAACTGGCTTGGAGTGAAAAGCAATGCATGGGAGGATTTTATTATGTTTATCTTACATGAATATTAAATATATGAGCGCCTTCTGTCATTTTTCTACTGGTAGATGTTCAATGGAGAGCGATTTTTAGCAGACAAATTACACGAAAAACGGATTAAGCAGTTCCTCCTCTACCACTAATCCTCCTGTTACTGCTTTTCTTTCTAAAAAAAGCAGAAGACAGAAGGAAGAACCACAGAACTTCTCTGCATGTGTGCTTTGGTCCCAAAGCTGACAATAAACATTAGCAGAAGTTGGAATACAAAAGGCAATGTGATGTCTTCATTTATAAAGCAAATCTATGGTGTGATAATTTGATTGCACATTAGCTTTAATTTTTTGCTTGATTTGCTTAAAAGTGGAACCTGTAAGAATGAAAGGTGACTAGTGAATAGAACGTATCTTTGTGTATGCTTTTCCTTTTACACACCTGTGCATAACTTGGAGTACACCACATATATGTAAAAGTTTTGCTTAGAAAGACAAGTCACAAGGCAAACCTGGATTAGTTTTATTATTTTAGTGCCAAACCCTGTCATGAGGACAATAAATAAAGGTTTAATACACATTTTGATCCAGTACAAAAAGGAAAGGTATGGGGAAGGAATCTAGTCTTCAAACCACCAGTATTTAAGTAATGTTTTATGGCTGTAGGGGTAGGATCAGATTGCAACAGGAAACTGATGCAATTCTGACACTGGCAATAAACCTTCCAAGGGCTGTGTAAGATGATGCAGGTCTGTCAAGCAGCTGGCTTATGAATTCTGAGGTGTCAATGCAGTACATTCTCCTTTCCTGAAAGTTAGTTTCCCTTAAAATAAGAGAAAGTAATTTGTTGCTTATGCAACTCCAATGATATCTCATTTATTAATAAACACAGTGTGCCAAGAACCCATTATCCATCTTCATATCTATGACAATGGACTCTTAATTTATTCATATAATCCCAATTCTGCTATTTCCCTTTGCAAATTTACTTTGAGGTTTTTTTTCCCAGAACAGCTACCTGAAGGTCTGTGATTGTTTGTCTGGGGAGACACAGGTGTTCTGCTACTGGTTTTTGTGTGCTGCCATTTCTATTGTCAGACTTATGTCTATTCGTTCTCTTTCACAGTGACTGTCCTGTTTGTCCACCGCAGCATCTTTTCTGATAAAGGAGAGAATATTTTAATGAGAATGGCAGATAATTCTTGTGCTGGCTCTATAACATAAATGACAAAAGTCAAGTTAAATTATAGATTTGTTTTTAAGAGCTGTGGCCAATTATTGTTTTGGCTAATGAAAACCATCCTTTCTGTTGCTATGTCTGTATGTCCCTCAAAACTTTGCTTGGAGAATTAACAGTACCATTCTGTCTTGGAGTTATGTATGCTGAGTAAGAATAAAATCACAGCTAAATTCTGCTGTTATGGCAGAATGGCCAGCACTGTTGATGGATTGTACATATCACTGGTGTAAGTAATATGGTTGGTTGATGGGAGCAGAGTCTCCAGGGATGCTGTGGGAGTGGTTGTTGGTGTTCCATTAACTCATGTTTCTATTGGTGGTGTTTTGCTTTCTCATTTGCTGTTGGGAATACACTGAATTGTGAACAATTAGGTTACTTTAACAATAGCTTCACCCTGAGGTAGCAATCATTGTGGGACATAGCAGGGCAATGGAATCAGTTTTTGAGTCCACAAGACAGACTGAAACAACTGCCCAGTTTTGCTTACAGCTCATTAAAACTTTTATCACACAAGAAGCTGGACAAAAACAACAACGAAGTTACACATGATCAGTTCATGTTTTGACATGTTGGTTCTGCAAGACTGATCTGGCATGCCTCTAGGACACTATTTAATTCACTGACATGTGCTTAGTGTATTTGAGAATAGCTAGGACCATTGTATTCACCTCCTATACTGAGAATGGACACTTAATGGCAAAATGCTACCTGGGGATCAGAAAAAGAACATCACCCAAAATTTGTTTTACAGAACTGAATCAACATTTTCCAAATCTGTTACTGTGTGGTTGCTTTGGCCATTTATTTTTCCACTTCAAAAGCTGCTGCTTGTTTCAGAATCTTTTATGTAAACACAGATTAATAGATTTTAAAAACTGCAGGCACAGTGAAGAGATTAGTTATCCTCATAGTAATATATTACTGGGTACAGGCCAAATGCTACATTCTGATACACCTGGGCAACCCCACTCTTGTATCCAATCATAAGCAGACTCATTTGGGAATCCAGCCACACTTGGACCTGTCCCAAAGACAAAAGTAGCAACATGCCTCTTCTATTATTTGAGTCTGCTGAGGTTATCAAAAGTCATCCTGTATCAGGCTTATCCATATTTGTTTAATTCTTCAGGGCTTCTTTTTTTCCTTCTTTCTCTGCTCTGTAATGCAACAAAGTCTTTTATTCTATTGCAAATAGAAGGTAGCCAAGTAACTGTCAGAGTATTTCCACATGTCTACTCGAATGTAAAGCCCAATAATTTCAAATAGACTTACTCCCAGGTAAATGTGAATAGGCTTAGAATCTAATTCTAATGATTGAGACTGCAACACTCCCAGTACATTTTACAAGCAATTACTATTGTTTTTCTTGCTAACTACTGTTGACTTTGACTTATAGTGACCCCGTGAATGAGAGATCTCCAAGTCATCCTGTCATCAGTAGCACTGTTCAGAGCTTGCAGATTCAGGCCTGTGGCTTCCTTGATTGAGTCTATCCATCTGTAATGCACTCGTTCTCTTTTCCTTCCTCCTTCTACTTTACCAAGCTTTATTGTCTTTTCTAGTGAGTCATGCCTTCCTATGATATGACTAAAGTATGACAGGCTCAGTTTAGTCATCTTGGCTTCTAGGGAGAGTTCAGGCTTGATTTGCTCTAGGAGCTATTTATTTGTCTTTTTAGTAGTCCACAATATCTATAGAACTCTTCTCTAGCACCATATTTCAAATGATTTCAGTATTTTTTCCTATCAGCTTTCTTCACTGCCCAGCTTTCATAATCATAAGTAGAAACTGGAAAAATGGTGGCATGGACAATTCTAACTTTAGTGTTCAGTGGTATATCTTTACGCTTCAGGATCTTGTTTAGTTCCTTCATAGCTGCCCTTCCAAGTCTTAGTCTTCTGACTTCTTGACTGCAGTCTCTGTTTTAATTAATGACTGAGCCAAGGTGTGGAAAATCTTGAACTATTTGAATGTCTTCATTATCTGCTTTAAAATTATGTCAATTATTTGTGGTCATTATTTTTGTTTTCTCAATATTCAGCTGTAAACCTTCCTTTACATTTCCTTCCTTGACTTTCTTCAGTAATAGTTCCAAGTCTTTGCTATTTTCTGCTGGTAGTATGATGTTATCTGCAATCTTAAATTGTTGATGCTCCTTCCTTCCACTATCACACCACCTTTCTCTGAGTCTAAGGCCATTTCCACACTACACTGTTAGAGTGTTCTTATTCCACTTTCAACATCCTATGGAATCCTGGGGTTTGCAGTTTAGGGAGGGGCCTTTAGCATTCTCAGCCAGAGAGCTCTTTGGCCTCAGTAAACTACAAACCGCAGAATTCCACAGGATGTCGAAAGTGGAATAATAGCAGTATAACAATGTAGTGCAGAAATGGCCTAACACCACTTCAAATATGACCAGGATACAGATTAAACAGATATGGTGATAAAATGTAGCCATGCCCGACCCCCTTGCCAATTAGAAACCATTGCATTTCTCCACATTCTGTCCTGATGCTCTTGTAGCCTCTTGTCCTTAGTACAAATATTGTGGTACAGTATCATTACTGTTACTTCTAGTAAAAAGCTTCTTCTACTAAACAAATAAATATCTGTGGTCCTGCAGAAGTTGTTGAATTACTAACTCCACCAACCCCAGCCAGCCTAGTCAATTATGTGCATCAACCTCTGGAGGGCCACAGATTTTCTAGAACTGCGATAATGCATGGTACTGACTGACTGTTCTACTCTGTTAATATTGGTTGAGCAAATGCTTGTGTTTAAGTGGTGCCTCTCTGATAACAGTAGCAGTGCTCAGGATCTGCTTGTGTGATACAATTTGTATGATTTCAGTTTAAAGTAAGAAGCAAGCAACAAAATAAAAGTCTGCATACAGTGCAAAAATGAACCAAGAAACCCACTGCCATGGGAATTAGACACAATGATGGCTGTTTGTTTCACCATTGCAAATTGTAACTAGACAAATGAATGTTAAGTTCTCAGCTAGATGGAACTAAAAACTGAGGAAACCCCTAAATTTAATATAGACTTCTGATGCAGCTTTTTTAATCATTATTTTAAGGGGCTGAATTCCCTAAGTATTTCAAAAGTTCTTAGTCTAAGACTTAGACCCTTAACCTCCAGTATAGTTACTAGTATTAACTACGGTTGTGGTAAAGGTGGGGTGTAGGCACAACAACTGCAGCAAATGAAGAGACATTTATCATTCATTTCTAATTCAGGGGTGGAATTGCATGGCTCACCAAATGCTGTTGAACTGCAACTCTGAGCATTCCTCACCATTGCTTATGCTGACTAGGACTGCTAGGAGAGTCCAACAATTTCTGGAGGAACACACAATTCCCATACCTGATTTAACAACTCAAGAAAATAAGAAGTGCTATATTAGATTTGACCTAGTTCCATGTTAGTATTGCTGTATTAAACATACAGGGTAAATTTGTACAATTGACATTTGCCTTTGATAAATTCAGTGTACAGATACCATTAACAGATTAGATGTTCAAATTTTGCTTTAATGCTATCAAATGTGAAATCAGAATATTTCTGAGCCTGAATTTAACTGACATTATAGCCCCTTTACCACTTACTCTTTCCTAAAGATAATTTATAATTAAATAGTAAAGTTTTGAACTGAAGTCCATTCCTTATCAATTATTCAGTTATGAACAGAAAATTTTGTTACTAGAGACAGAAATAACAAGGAAAGAATAGAGATAGTTTCTTGCAACACAAAAAGGAAGAACAGTTCAACTATTATCATTAAAGTCTTCACCCAAAACTAACAATTTGCAGGCATGAAATAAAGCAACCAACTCGAGTAAGCCTTCGTAAGTAAGAAGAAACATTTTGACCATTCTAGAGACCACTTGAAAAGTTGTCCCAAAAGGCATCTAGGGATGATTTTTCCCCCTACTCCAGCCTCCACTATTCTTATCATTTCAATTTTAGTGGACAGACTTATAGATCAATGTTTTCTTAAACATGCTAGGGGTAGTTGGGGAAGCAAGTGTATCTGCTTCTTACTCTGTTTTGCTGTTCCTGCATGCTTAGTAAGGGATGCTGGAGGCAGCTGCTGTTTAACTTTCCTGTTGCAGGGAGGTGCACACAGCTGCAGTAGAAGAATCTAGAGTGGAATCCCATTTTTTCACAGCTCAGGCTTCATTACACTGTTTACACTGCAGAAACACTGCAGCACCTGACACTGAAAATCCATGTTTCTCCAGCCCTCCTTTACTGTCCTCTCAATGCTGATACTGCTAAAAAATACCTTCCAGCTAGAGTGAGGATGAGAAGGAAAGGAGCAGGTTCCATGGGTATTTAAATTATAAAAAGGAGTTTATCAGAAGGTTTATAAACAGTGGTATACATGTATATTTCTTTTGATGCAACCTGTTCTATTTTCTTAACTGATTACGTGGCTGGCTTTACCATTAGTGAAAGTGCATGGCTGCCCCGAGTGGCAGATGCGGCAGAGCAGAGTCTGCCAGCAACATGCTGCAGGACTGAGCTGTGTGTGCCAGGCAGCCAACTCTGCATCCTGTATCCTATTGCCACTGCTGAAGTCTGGTTGGTTTCTGTGCATGAAATGGGGTGAGACATCATTGGCTTATCTCAGGCAACAGTATATCTTCAGTATATATCTTGAGTTGCTCAAGAGGAATTAGATTATAATAATCAATGCTTTTCCTTGGGGAAAAGGATCTCCATGGTACAGGTGGGTGTTTATACCTAATTTTTTTTCTCCCCCAACCCCAGCTGAATTGACAAAGCGATAATTTGCCTGCTATTCAGGCTGGATTTTCCTCTTCCAAAGCTGAACATTTATATTTATGGCACTGTGCTGATTTGGATAACAAGAGGTAAAAGCGGTAAGTTGTGCTGCCCATAAATGTATCTTATAGGATACAGAGTTAATGGAAGTAAATCCCACTACATTTATTTGTGCTTCCTCCCAAGCATGTGTGTACTGGATTTCACCCTAAAGATTTCTTGGGAATAATTGCCACTGAATTGAAAGGAATCTTTTTTCCAAATAAACATTGGCCTAATGGAATCTGTCCTGCACTAGACATCAGTATGGTTACCATATTTTGAGAAGGAAAAAAGAAAAAAAAGACACATTTACTAACTCACTAGTTCAAACCTATGCAGTTGTAAGCTCCATGCAGTTGTAAGAGGAGCCACCCGTCTTCAGTTGAGTTAGTGCAACAGACAAAACACCTTCCATGTAGTTGGGCACCATCCCAGCAATGGCAGTGGGGCATCTTTCTCCTGTCCAGTATCTTCCTTTCTGATGGGACTTCCTCTCAAGATAGAGAGGGATGGCAACTTGGACTCAGGTGCAAGCTGCTGAGTTGCTCGGTAACCCCCATAGGGCTGAGGCTGGCTGCTCTAACCTGGCATATCTTTCTTCTTACTTCTCAGAGTTCTATGGCTCGATCACCCCCTTTCTTCAATACTGACCCTGTAAGAAAACCTGGACATTTAAAAAAATCCATCTGGACATAAATTTTAGCTCTGAAAAAGAGGGCATGTCCTAGAAAAGGAGGATGTATGGTAATCCTACGTGAGGCCAATTTGATGCAATGGGATTTACTTTTTGATCAATGGCACTGTCCCCAACAGTAATACAAAAGCAGCTATAGAGTGTGGAATAATATTTGGGGGCAAGGAGAGAAGAAATTTTAGTTGTGCACTCCATAACTAAAGTATAAAGCCCTTCTGCATCTCCAGCATTTATTCAAAGCTTTTTTTTTTTAAGCTGGAACAAAGAAAACACTTCTCCCCAATTTGCCAAACACCATATGTTATTTTCTGTGGCTATGGATGAAGGAAGATGCAGCTAGATTGTGGCTACAGCACACTGCTCAAAGTTGGAGCAGGGCTGTAGAATATGGAGGAAATTCATCAGAATCATTAGGGTCAGTAGCATGTGCAGAAGGATGATTCTGATGGTCACCCCTACATGTGCTACAGCCAGGAAAGCCCTCATTTCTCTTGCTTATGGGTTCAAAGCTATAGAACAGCTGTCTTGTGTGCAGCCATATAGAATAATGTATGTTGCCATGTCAAGGGGAAACAGTATCCTTCACTCAGACCCCAGCACAAGCACAAAACCCCCAATGCTGTGCATATGTCTTGATTGTTTAAACTGCAAAAAACTGATGGTGGGGAGGAAAACTGTGACAAAGTGATAGAAGAGCTAGAATGAATCAAAAAATTAGGAAGCAGGAAGGATAGGAAACCTCCAAGAGAAGGAAAGTAAAACATTGCCTTCCTTCAGGATAGTTGGGAACAGAGATTCCCTCTGTAACTGAAGAGCTGCAAACCCATTCTAACTCTTATTATAACTCTGGATTCTGTATGGTATACTAGGGATAATAAGAGACAGTCTCATTGAGACATTGACTGAAGAGACATTGGCACTGTACCTGAGGTATGATGGCATTGTGGACCAAACCAGAATTGACAAAATGTATGTAATAGGGGAAATCATTATAAAATCTGATGAAAACCAGTACTTCTGGGTGTCATTAATCCCTATAGCTATGGTGCAGAAGCAGTGCTGGACACATTTCTTCTTACGTATAGCAGCATAGCGGATCCAAAGGAGCTAGGTGTACTTATCTTCCCTGGCCACAGATGTGGTTGCTCCTAATAATATGCTCTGAGATATAAAGTTATAAAGGGTGAAAAGTAACAACACTGATAAAAATTCTCTATTTCATCATCTTTTTCTCATCTAATTGTTTTAGAAAACGACCTTGTTCCTGATTAAAAACATATTGCCAACTGCACAAAAACTTGGTTCTTACTTCATCACTTCTTTTCCTACAGCACAAAATGTATCCAACAGCACATGAGAATAATGCTTGGCCTCTCTATGCACCACAGGGCTAAAATTACATGACTATACCATTGGTTTTGATTAAACAACTTGGGGTTCTGCTACACAGATACTAGGGTCTGGCTCAATATTTTGTTTCAGCAGTTATAAAGGGTGCTTCCAAACAAACAGCTCCAAAGGCTACCAGTTGAAAGGTACTGTGCAGCTATTTTGCCTTTCCCTCTTCCTTAGTGGACTATGTGTGAGGGAAGAAGGGTAAGAAAAAAACAAGATGAAGAAATGGTAGTGGATTATAAATGAAAGATTAAGATGTCTGGATCCCATGTGAAATTCAGAACAGATCAATTGTACCAAAATAAAGCTTCATTTAGAAGTAACAAGTTTTGCAAAATAATTAAATACTGTGGGAAAAGTAATTTTTATATGTTTTGAATTCCTCCTCCAACATGTAATGTGAGAAAGAAATAAAACTCCTAATATATTGCCCAAGCATTTATTACTGTGAATAAGATATTGCTTGTTCTTTATTTGATATATCACATATAGATTTGACTGATTTTTCCAGCTTGAAGAACACAGAAACCTAGAAAGTTTAATTGCAATTGTAGAACCATAAACTAGTTCAGGCTCACTGAAGTGGAATGGTATGTGAACCTTAGCAGGCCTTTCTGAGTTCTCTTCTGAATCTTTTGTACCATTCTACATCTTTTCCCTTGCGGCGGGGGGGGGGGCACTGCTGAGCCTTCAAAGCAGCTGATGGAATAAAATCAGTAAGGAGGCTGCTAGTGAGACAGCTAATGGGAATAAGGTGAGATGGGGAAATGCCTCCATTTAGTAATAGCAATTTATGTATATTGCATAAAGGACAGCTGTGTCACACAACTTGATATCAGAGGGAATGAACAGGGAAATTTATTTTGCACTTGTATTATGTAATTTCAACAGGAATTTTTATTGTGTCATTCAAGAAAAAGCAAAACCTGCTACCCACCTAGAATGGATACAGTGGGAGCAAAGATTAGATTAGCTACCTGCTCCAAACCATGATTTCCATAGTTCCCTCTTGATCTTCCCTCTTGATCCCACTAGCATCACTGGACTTCATCATATCCAATAGCAGGCTACATAAGGCACCTTTTTTTTAATGCTGTCTCCCATATCTCTACCCCCTGACAAATTGTCAATAAAGGGAATTGTTTGCCTGTTCATGCTAAGGTTTTTATTCCTTATTAACTGCTTAATACAACCTTAAGTAGTGCATGCTGCTAAATGATATGTTGGAAGTTTTTGAACCTCTTAGCCAGAGTAAAGTTCATATGTAGTCATGGACTCACAAAGCAATCATAGACAAAATGGTGGCTCTCCATTATATGTATCTCAATAAAAAAAAACCTGAACAATTAACAGCAACAAGACTATGGTATGCTCAAAGATGGAAGGATTTGGCTACACCGTCTTGTGAAGGGTGGCTACTGAAGATACTGGATATGGCTGAGATGGATAAATTGATGACTCTGATAAGATTCATTAGAAGATTATCATAAACATTGAGCAAGGGTTATTGAATCTTTAAAAGGCTTGCAGGATAGACTTGCTGTGGTATGATCTGATTAACCAAAGCCAAAGGCACTGTGTTAGTAGCAAGAGAACTTATTATCTGTAACTGACACAAACTTGCAGGTAAGCAGGTGTAGTATATGAAGAAATGTTGGAGATGATTGCCTATAGTGGTTATAACTATATTTAGATATAACAAATCAAATAAGATAATATGGCAGAAGTTATTTTTTCCCCACTTTTGGTAACATCTTTAAGTAAATATCAGAAAATGAGAAGTCAACTTTATTTTTTTCTGTTTCTTTCTTTTTAATTTGGCTTACCTTAGTATAGTTTCTTTTTTTTTCTTTTTTGTCTTGCTAAGTTTTATAATTGGTGTGGTAGGGTTTTTAAAGTTTATAATATGTTATTTTATGTCTCTTTTGGTTTTTTCTGTGTGTTTTATTGTATTTGAAACTTTTGTGCTTAATAAAAATTATTCCAAAGAATAAAAAATGAAAAATAATGAACTATTTCAGAGGGATCTTCAAAAACTGTAATGAGAGGATTTGCGTGCTTAAAGTGCTTACCAAAGTACTTATCACATGGACTAAAAAATATGTTTTAAACCATGGCCAAATTGGATAACTTTCAAAGATTGTGGAGGATAATAATTAGCTGGCTGAGGTTATAACAGGAAAGGGGCATAATGTATGCAATCCCAAATCTCTCAGCATTCTGTGGTATCCTGAACTCTCCAGATTGGGAGTCCTGTGGCCCACACTACATAGAGGCAACATTCCAGGAAGACTAGTACTTTGTCCTGAAGTTCCCATTTAGTCTTTCATGTCCAGAGGTGGTATCATGTGCCTTGTGTCTACTGAATGACTCTCCAAGGCACTCTAACTACTGTCTACCACTTCTGTACTGCCCCTCCAGTTCCTTGCTCAGCAAGGAATTGTGGGCAGGGTGGTCATAAAAACTGATTCAGTGGTGAGCTAGCTATAACTCTCTCTGAGATGGCTGGGCAGTTGTCCATGTTACATTGACTTAAAAGAATCAACTGAGGAAGCAACTTATGGGTGCCTGCAGCCAGATGACACTGGGAAAGATGAGGCAAATATACCACCCCTTCTTAGTTGGAGGAAGGTTGGAAAGTGGACCTAGGCCTTGAGTAAGAGGCAAGGTCTGGTGAGGCAATATTACCCACAGGGGTGTGTGGGTTCTGTTGCATTCACCTTCAGAGTTCCACGATAAGAAGCAGTGAATGTTAGCAATAATTAGGGTTTGCTTGGGTGACAGCTGAATTCTGTGATTAGTGTGTGACCTGCTGCACTGGCACTTTGTTAATGTTTTATGTTTGTGTTTTGTTTTGTCTGTTTGTGTGCTTGGCTGAACTGTAGGAAAGGGGGGAGGAATGAGATCTCGTTGGTGTAATGCCTGGTGGAAAGACATTCCATGTATGAGTAGGGTGGGACAGATGTCTGAAATCTAGTCTGTATCTTTGTCCTTCCCCTATGCTTCAACATCCAGGTTGCTCTCTTAGCCCAGTCTCTGGTCTGCTGGTGATACTGCTGAATGCTCTTTCAGTCCATCATGAAACAACTATCACCCATGACTTAGTTGTGAATGAAGAACCTCAACTGGTATATGTTACAGAGATCTGAATAGATGAGCTCAGTGGAGTGGAATTGTCTCAGCTTTGTCTCCTTGGGTGTTGAAAGGCCAGGAGGAAAAATTGTCATCATCCATAGGGATTCTATCAGTCTCATGAGGAAACCTATCTGCCTTAGTGCTAGTTTTAAGTTCTGTATCCTATGCTGGACCAAAGAGAGAAAAAAGAGACATGCTGTTGCCCAGTGGCCTCTTTCCCTGAACTGGTTGTGGTAGTCTCAGAGGTGAAGCTGGAGAACCCCATAGGGGACAGTTGCTCCTCGAAAAAGGAGCTTAAATTTGGCATCCCTCAGGGCGCTGTCCTGTCCCCAATGCTATTTGACATCTACATGAAACCGCTGGGAGAGATCATCAGGAGGCATGGAGCAAGGTGCTATCAGTATGCTGATCACACCCAGATATACCTCTCCATGCCTTGGATAATAGCATCAACTAAGGGTGGCATCTCGCCTCTGAATGAATGTCTTGAAGCAGTAATGGACTGGATGAGGAAAAACAGACTGAAGCTGAATCTAGATAAGATGGAGGTACTTGCTGTTGGGGGCCCTAGCCCAGACATGGAGATTTGTCAGCCAGTCCTAGACGGGGTCACACTTCCCCTGAAAGACTGTGTTCGGAGCTTGGGGATACTCCTGGACTCGCCACTTCAAATGACAGCTCAAATAGATGCGGCGGCCAGAAGTGCCTGCTGTCAGCTTTGGCTGATACGCCAGCTGTGCCCCTTTCTGGAGCTGGAGCACCTAAAAACAGTGGTGCATGCGCTGGTAACTTCGCGGCTCGACTTCTGCAATGCGCTCTACATAGGGCTATCCTTGTGCTTAGTCCGGAAACTTCAATTAGTTCAGAATATGGCAGCCAGGTTGGTCACCTGTAGACCTAAAACTGACCATATAACAACAATTTTAAAATCTCTTCATTGGCTGCCTATTAGTTTCCGAGCACAGTACAAGGTGTTGGTTATTATCTTTAAAGCCCTTCATGGCTTGGGGCCAGCCTACCTGCGGGATCGCCTTCTTCCATATAATCCACCCCGCACATTAAGGTCCTCTAGGAGGAATTTACTGCAGCCAGTTAGAACTAGGTTGGCTGCGGTTACCCAGAGGACCTTTTCTTCTATCGCTCCCAAGTTATGGAATGGCCTGCCGGAGGAGACCCGGCATATTACCAGTCTGGACTGCTTTAAAAAAGCGGTCAAGACTGATCTCTTCTGACAGGCCTTCCAAGATTAGCATTTCCATCGCCTCCCATCAATTGTCTTCTTGTTTTGTTAATAGTCAACTGATTGACTGTTAATTGTGTGTTTTAAGGGGTTGGTTTGGGTGGGTCGGTGGATGGTGAGGATTGGGTATGTTTTTAATCTCTTTTAATGTATTTAATGTATTTTATGTTGTTCGCCGCCTCGATCCTTGTGGAGAGGCGGGATAGAAATAAATTTTATTATTATTATTATAGTTGTGGTTCTGGGTGACATCTGTGCTGAAGCTGTACTGGTGGGGTCTGCTTCAGATGCTGTCTCAGTAAATCACTGGCCCAATGCATGTGACATGCCATACCTTGGGCAGGCCCATGGGTTTTGATATTGGACAGATAGAGGATGATGGGGAGGTGTTCAAGAACCTCATTATTGTGATCTGATTAATTTCTTATGAAGTTTGGTTTGGTGGTAGCAGGCTTCTCCTGCAGGAGTGGGAGACCAAATAAGATGGTCTGCCCCTGAAAGATTGTGGAATCACCTTTTGATTCCACAATCTTTCAGGGGCAGACTATCTTATTCTTGAATACTCTGTGGGATTTTCTAGCTTATACAGAACTGGTGATTTGGTCAAGGCCTTGGTCTTACTGTGGAATGGTGGGATGGGAAGGGCCACTGATACAGTACAATACGATCACTCCTAAACGAGCAATCCAGTGCCCGGGAGCATGCAATTCATGTTGGTTTACAGGAGATCTATAGGAAATTAAACAGGATGGATGATGGCTAGAGTGCAGGTGGTATAGGTCACAAAGTTAGGACAGCTAAAAATTAGCAAGGACTCTTCATTACGCCGGTTATACAGCAGTGAAGTTGGAAAAAAAATAAAATCCTATTGTTTCTGCTATTCTATCTTTGATAATCAGCAGAGCTATTCTGAATGGTACAGAGCATATTGGAATCAGGCTCAGAGAAGCCAAGACTGGAAACTTTGGTTGCCTGCATTCCCTAGGCAAATTGAGAATAAAGTTGCTCATGTTCACTTAGAACTTGATTCCATGGTTATCACAGTGTATGAAGAAGTGTCCAGTACACCACCTAGTCAGTTTTCTTGGGATCAGTTTCAGTTACTACAGCTGGACAAGATGCTTGAATCAATCTTCCCAACCACATGTACAGGAAACCCCATCTTTAGGTGCCCCATTACCTGACAACTCACTCTTTTGATGCTTCCAAATGAAGGACAAGTTCCATTAATTCAATGGGAGGTTCTGCTCTTTCATCAGTTCTTCCTGCCTGTGGAGGCACACTTGGAACCACTCATATGTGAGCACTGCTTGCAAAGCGAGCTGAAAGGGGGGGGAAAGCACCAAGCTGGCTAAGAGACTGCAAGTAGCATGCAGACGGTCAGTATTAAGTGAGCCTCTGTAAATCCTTCATGCTCTCTACAGTATAGTACATGGGTTCCAGTTTTCAACCAGTTCCATTTTCTGACAGGGCTACAGTCTCCAGCCTGTCAGATAAACCTGTAATCGTGATGGATTGATCAGGGAATAGTAAATTCCTCACTATATCATTGGTGCCTACTGACTTACTGTAGTGCTCTCTCTCATGAAGTAGACCTCTCTGGACCCAGAGATATGTGACAACTACTGTTCTACTGCTAATATTCCCTTTGGGAGTAAGGTGTTTGAGAATGTGGTGGCTGTGCAGTTTGTTGGAAACAAGGAAATATCTGGACCCATTTCAGTCTGGTTTTAGGCCAGGGTACAGTACCAAGACAACCTTGGTTGCCCTGACTGACAGCCTACTCTGGATGAAAGACAAGGGGCAATGTCCTTTGCCTTACTGATGATCTTATTGGATCAATCTGTGGCTTTTGACGCCCTTGGTCACAGTATCTGACTGGATACTGGGAGTAAAACGCACTGTTCTGTGTATTCCACTCCTATCTGCAAAGCCAGTTAATGAGACTAGGTTTGGGGGACTCTTGTTTCAACTGCATGGTCATTATGCTGAGGAGTGCCACAGGCTTCTATCTTGTCTTCCATGCTGTTCAGTTTCTATATGAATCACCTAGGTGAGGTCATAAGGAGAACTGTGGAAGAGTGTCATCAGTATGCTGAAGATACCCAGCTTTACTTCTCCTTGTTGTCAGAGCTGGTTGAGGCTGTGAAAGTGTTGGAGCAGTGCCTGGATGCTGTAAGGGACTGGAAGAGGGCCAAAAAAAGCTGAAGCTGAATTCTAATAAGATGGAGGCTCTGCAGACTTGTGATTCTTGGGTCTGTGAATTGGCTAAACAACCTGCCCTCAGTGAGGTTGCAATCCCCCTGAGGAAGCAGGTGCATAGCAAGGAGGTACTCCTAGATTTATCTTGGTCACATGAGGCCCAGGTGGAGTCAATGTCTTGGAATTCTTATTGCCAGCTTTGACTGGCATACCGGCTATGGCCTTTCCTGGACAAGGATAACCTAGCCACAATAGTCCATGAACTGCCAAGTTCCAAATCAGATTACTATGATACATTCTACAGGAGACTGCCCTTGAAGATGACACAGAAGCTACAGCTAGCACAAAATGCAACAACTAGACTGCTTCCCAGAAGATCACACTGAGACCATCTAAAACTGTTTTTAAAGAAATTGCATTGGCTGCCAGTATGTTTGTTGTTAGAATTCAAGGTACAGGTGATAACATTCAAACGCTTTAAACGGCTCAGGGCCTTAATACATGAAAGAGAGCCTTTCCATCTAAACACTTGCCAGAGATTTGAGGTCTATTGGAAGAGCACTCCTCTATGTCCTACCAGTGGGAGAAATACACTGTGGGAGGACCATAGAAGAGGACTTTCTCTGTTGGGGCACCCCCATTATGGAATATCCTTCCCTTAGAGACCCAATTGCTGCCAATGCTGGTTTCATTCTGGCACGAACTCACAAAATAGTACTAACCTGCATAGTCAGTTGATCCCACAGCCTGAACAATGTCAGTTGACCATACAGGCAAACAGAAACTTGTGTGTGTTGTATACCTTCAGGTCATTTTTCGCCTATGGTGACCTTAAGGTCAACCTATCACAGGATTTTCTGGGACTGAGAATGTGTCATGCTCCTAAGGTCACCCAGTGGGTTTCAATGGCTGAGTGGGGTATCAAAGCCTGGTCTTCTGGGTGTAGTCCAGTGCTCAAACCACTATACCATGCTGGCTTATCACAGAAACCTACCAGGGCTTCAAAAAACAAAACAAAACATAATGCCCAAGTCATCTCTTCAATCTGAACAATTTGTCTTAACATGATTATGACAGGGTAGGCAACCTGGCATCTTCCAGATGTTTTAGACCAGTGCCTCTTAAAGCTGATGTGGTGAGCAGCAGGGTTTTTTCTCTATTGTGCCAGTGACTGGCCCCATATTTGTGCCCTTTGTTTACAACTATTTCTTTCCTTCCTGGAAACTTGCTGTAGACTAAGAGCCAATAGCTCGCAGAATGGTTGCAGTCCACACATTACCACTTTGAGTAGCATTGTTTTAGACGACAGTTCCCATAAGCCTCAGTTGGCATAGCCAATAATAAAGGACTGTAGTGGTTCAGAACATCTGAAGGCACTAGAAAAGAGAAAGGAGGGGATAAAAACAAAAAGGAAAGTTGCAGCACCTTTAAGACTGGTTTTTATTTTAGCATGAACTTTCATGGATATAAACCCAATTCTTAAGAGGTAGTACAGAGTGATTCTCAAACACTTTATTCCACACAAACACCCAGCCTTTTCTAAAGTCTGATTACCCATGTGTCTTCAGCCACATCATTTGCCTTTGGCCCTCCTTGCATCCCACCCAGATACAGAAGCCTAGTACAGAACATAATCATTGCCTGTACCCAAGTTTAGAGTCAGAATTCAGATGATCCTCTGGGAAGTTCACAGGTTAAATCTGGTGATGATGATAATGATGGCCATCACTTAATGTTTGTTTCCAGCTGGTAACCAGAGCTCTGTTCTTTCTTAAAATTGAAAATCCACTTGATGTATTTCAGTTAATAGTCATTGATAGTTCTGTCCTCCAGTAACTTGTCTAAAAGTTTTAAATGCCTTCTGGACTAGTGGTCATTCCTTATTTCAACATAGTCTGCAAATTAGTTATGGACAGAGATAGTTACATACTCCCAGTCACTTTCATTAATCAAATGAAAGGCTTATTTTGATGATCCATGGTTGCTCACCAGATGTCATTGGGAAGTCCACAAGCAAGACATGATGGCAAAAGCAATCTCTTGCTTTAGGGAGGGCTTGTAGCTCAGTAGTAGAACACAGGAATCAGTGCCTGCTGTCAGTAATGGACTGGATGAGGGCAAACAAATGGAAACTTAATCCAGACAGGACAGATATGCTCCTGGTAAGTCAGATGGCAGATCAGGGAATAGGGATTCAGCCTGTACTGGATGGGGTTATACTCCCCCTGAAATCACAGGTTTGCAGCTTGGATATGCTCCTGGATTTGGATCTAAGCCTGGATGCCCAGCCTGTGGCCAGGAGTGCATTTGCACAGTTAAAACTAATGCGCCAGCTGCGCCTATTCCTTGAGAAGGCAGACTGGTTATGGTGACATATGCCTTGATTACATTCTGTGTGGACTACTGTAGTACATCCTATTGGGGCTGCGTTTGAAACTGTTTGCAAAATTCAGTGGTCTAAAATGCTGCAGCGAGGCTGTTAACTGGGACTGGATACAGAGATCACGTGACTATCCCGCTGAAGCAGCTCCATTGGCTACTGGTCCGTTTCTGGACAGAATTCAAGGTGCTGTTTTTGACCTTTAAAACCCTACAGACTGTCTGAGAGACTGTATCTCTGCAAGGGAGGACTTTCTCTCAATCCCATTACCTTCACAGTTGTGGTTGGTGAAGACTTGGGGGAGAGCCTTCTCTGTTGCTGCTCCCAGACTGTGGGACTCCCTTCCACAGGAGATCCAGTTGGCCATCTCTCTGTTCTCTTTATGCTCATGGGTGAAGACATTTTCTTCAGCTATACCTCTGAATTTCCGCTATGGAGCAGTGGTGTGTGTGTGTAAAGTGGGGTGCTATATTTTTAATCTTTTTTATGAAGCTGTGTTTTGTGTTTTTAAAACTTGTGTTTTTAAATGTGTTTTTAGTGTTTTTAACTTTTTAATAATATGGTTGTTTAATTATTTTAATTTTTGTAAATTAATGTTTTAGCTGGCTCTTTTTAAAATTATTGTAAGCTGCCCTGAATCCTATTTGGAAGAAAAGTGGGATATAAATTCAATAAGTAAGAAAGTAAATAAGTCAAGTAAATAAATAAATAGTCTAGATTCTGCCACAACTGCCAAACCAGTGGCATGTTACCTCTGAACCAAGATGTATTATATAACTATTTCACTAGTAGCATTTACTGACTTTTCCTTAGTTTTTTAAGCCTCAAATCAGATCTTCACAATGCACTCTTTTTTAAACCAAAAGGTCAAAAAATTATGTTTTCTTTATGTGACTTGATGCTCTGTAGTATGAAGGTACAAATGTATGCCAGCATTCTTTGCAACAATCTAAGCAGTACTGTATCTGTTTATACTTTTATCAATGTTCTTTCTTAGCCATCTTTTTTTTTTTTTTTTGGACCATGAAAATCCCTAGCCTCTTTACCCTTTTCCTGTAGGAAAATAGTGCAACCCACTGATCATTTTAGTTCTTCTCTTCTGTACTCTTTTGCAGCTCTACGATATCCTTCTAGAGACTGGGTGACCCACATTGTACCCAGCATTCTAATTGTGGCAGCAGCATACATTTATCTAATGACCTGTTAATGCGTGCTTTACTAATAATTCCTAATACTGAATTTGTACATTGCAGTCCCACTGAATTAACATTTCTATCACAAGCCTAGCAGTTCCTCCTTTCCCCAGATAATCATAATAAATTTAGTCCTTATTGGTGTATATATGAACTTATAAATCTTTGTCCCAAATTATATTACTTTGAACACTAACTGTTTGTACTTCCTAACATTAAGTCTCATCTGAATGTCTCATCTCAACCAGACTGAAGGCATATTTTGAAGCTCATTAATAGTCTATTTAGGATTTTGTCATCCTGAATAATTTGGTATTGTCTGCAATGTGGCTAGTTCACTGTTTCCTCATCTTCCTATCATTTGGGAGTGTTAAAATAGCACCAGTTCTAATACATATCCTTAATGGACCCCATTGCTTACTTCCCTCCATTGTGCACACTATTTATTAATTCCTTCCCTCTACTTCCTGTTTTTCTAAAGCAGTTACCAGACTATGAGAGGACCATTCTCTTATTTCATCACTGCTAAGTGTTTTCTCGAAATTTTCCATTGACTTTGCCAATCAGTTTTTGAAAGCACAGGTATATGAAGTCTGTCAGATCACTTCTGCCTAGATATTTGTTGACTTTCACAAAGAATTATAAAGTGTTGGAGGAACAATTCCGATTAGAAGACATCACATTGATTCTTCCTCAGCAGCATTTGTTCTACTTTTATTACTCAAACCTTCCTACAACTTTACCTGAGGCAGAACTTAGGCTGACAGGACTGTAATTTCCTGTCTTCCAATCCTTTTTACATACAGCCTCTGCACATTTACTCTCTATACACAGCTCATGACCATCCCTGCTTTCTGCTTTGTGAAAATTACAGTTCTGCTGTTTTAGCAAGTTTTCAAAATATCTCAGAAATGAATATCAGGTGGAGGATCCCCCTGACTAACAGTCTGACATCACAGGCTCTCCATATCACATTTGTCTATGGCATATGCAATTTCAAATATATGTCACGGGCATAAACCTGTTGTGAAATCACAAGTTGATTTCACAACTAGATAATGAGTTGATTTTAATTTTGTTTGGACTACTGTTTTGTATTAGGATGCCTAGGCACCATAGCAGCATTTTATTACAAAGCAAGAGTGCGTAAACACCATCTTTTAAGAACTATAACATAAAGAATTTTAGGAAGATAAGTAGCATCTTACTGGGTAAGACCAAGGTTCCTCCGGTCTAGTGTATTGCCAGCATCACTTCTACAAATGGCTGTTAGATGGCCCACAAGAAATTGTACTTGAAATTTTGTAGCAATATATCACAAAAACATTTTAGATCTTTGTCGGGTATTCAGCAGCGGGTATAGAATGTGAAATGGAGAATTTATGGCCTTTCTATATTAACGTAGTCTGGGTCTAGGAGGATCACAATCCAAGACATGCTGATTTATGAGTCTAGAGGAAGTTATGTAGGATCTGAAAGACTGAAGCAGATAACTCAAATCACATGCATCAAGGAGACTTGAGAGCTTCTAGACTGATAGTTGCTAGTATTACTAATTAAAAGGAAAAAGTAATGGGTAGGTTACAAATGTAACACAGCATTGTCTGGACCCTCTGTAAAGTTAAGTGAGGCAGGAAATTGCACAATTAAATCCTCCTCAGGAAGCCCTTTGAGAACACTTCTAGAGTACACTAAAAGTGGTCCTGAAATGCTCCCGTCAGTGAAGTTTACAGAGATTTCCCTCATTCTCAGTTTGCAGTCCTCCTGTATTTCCCTCTTTGTTTCTTCCATCTTTTTCTTCTTACTAGAGAAGAGCCATTAAGCAAAAAAGATGGAATAGCTAGACGTCTTGCCAACCAATGTCACTGTGAGTAGTTAAGGGGCCTCGGGCCAGTGGTTTTGTCCTTCTCTAATATCAGGGCAACTCTGGCTATTGGGAAGGAGGCCTGAAAATGTTCTGTGGTGATGGTTCTCCAAAGCCAGGGGCTGGGGACCGTCCACTACTGTTTCAGTGGCTTGACAAAGTATGTGCCCTCTGATGGTGTGGTAGCTGAGGTTTGTGAGTATAGGAATTGAATTAGAAAGAGAGAGAGAGAGCATTCTGAGGTAACTTTTGCTTGTGTTTTTCGATCAACATATTTGTGCTCCTTAACTTAGGAGGTGGGGACTTCAGGAGTCTTGTATACCTTTTTCTGTGTGTGTGTGTGTGTGTGTGTGTGTGTGTGAATGTGTGCACGCGCCTCCATTGTGTGTGAGGTTGTTACGGTTGTGGGTGGTCATGGGTTGCTGCTAAACTAAGAGGCTGAGACTAGTTCAATAGTTAGGAGCTGCTGGTAACATTTGCGGGTTAAGCAAATTGGGTGGGGGGAGGAACAGCTGTCGAAATGAGTCTCTTGCCGGCTGAACGGGCTGCAGGTTGAACGGCGAAGAGGGCAAAGCAGCCCGCGCGACGCGGTTTGAAAAAGCCTGCGTCGTCCTGTGTTGTGCTGGCGGAGGAGTCCAGTCCGCAGTTTCTGTCTCTCCTCAGCAGTCTCCGTCTCTGGCAGCGGCGGAGGGCGGCAAGGCAAGTGCACGGAACAGCCAGTTGTTTAAAATCCTTCTAGAACCGTTTCTAATTCCCCCTTGCGCCGGGGAAGGGAGAGCGGGAGGGGGAGGAGGAGCCGGAGGCTGGTGGGGGGAGGGAGCCAGAGGAGAGGAGGAGAGAGAGCAGCCTGTCCTGGTCTCCGCCTGTCAATCACGCCGGGGGAGGTGTGTCCGAAAGCTCAGCGGGCCAATGGCGTGTGTGTGTGGCGGCGTCTCCATGGTGACTGGGCTGTTCCTGGGGAGGCTGTGATGGGTTGACAGGTGCGTGACAGTCGGAGCTCTCTGCAGGCATGTACGGCAAAGGCAAGAGCAACAGCAGCGTCCCGTCCGACAGCCAGGCCAGGGAGAAGTGAGTACAGTCCGCCGGACCGCACAGCCTGACTGGGCGGGGAGGTGGGCGCGCGTACGCCCCGCGCAAAGTAACTTTAACGCTTGTGGCAGACGGGGGGCCTCGCACGAGCTCGCGGAGCACAAGCCCGGCGCGGGAAAAAAGAGGAGGAGGAGGAGGAGGAGGGAGAGGGGGGACGCCAGAAGTCGGGGTGTAGGGAGGAGGGCTGTACGCGCGGGCTCGCGGTGGAAAGTGAAGTGCGCGACAGCCTCCCGTTCCGGTGCCGCGGGGGGAGCGGAGCCCCTTCCGAGGGGGGTCGGGCTGGGGTGCCGGGCGCTCTTTCGGTGGGGGACCAGGCAAGACAGGACGTGCCCGAGCCCCTCGCGTTACCCCGGACGGCGGCGGCGGCGGCGGCGGCGGAGGAAGGCTGTGGCTCCGTCAGTCAGTCAGTCAGTTTGCTGAGGAGAAAGTGGCTCCCAACAGACCGTGTGGTGCCTCTCGCCGCAGGAGGCTTAGGGTAGGATTAACCACGTTTGGGCTGGAGAGCCTTCCCCTGGGTCTTGCCTTCTTCCTTCCTCCTCCCCGGGGTCACGGTGTCGGTTTGGGGCGGGGGGATGGGGAAGAAGATGGTGTTGGAGTAACTTTAGTAACAAAAGAGTGTGGACTGTGGTGGTAGTGTGAAGCTTCCGCTAGGGAGAGAGAGGAGCAGAGAAGCCTCTCCTTGCGTCGCCTGTTAACTCCACGACACTCAACTTGCTCTCTGTCTGTCGCCCCACACACACACACACACACACACACACACACACACACACACACACACGAGTGCTATCTTTCTTTTCCTGTTCCCTCTCACTTTTCTTTCACACAGTCGTGAATATCTTGGCATGGCTTTTAATGTTAGGGGTAACTAAGTAGTCTGTAGTTTGCTGTTGTGTGTTGCAAAGGCTGTTGAAGTAGATGTTCTGGAAGAGGTGAACTTAGGTTGCTTTCAGCCGAAAAAGAGGAGATTCTGTATTAGTGAGAAGTAAAGGTTGGTCTGAGTTTGGAGAGGGAACTGAAATTGTCCTTAGGGAGGGGCTATGTTGAAGACAAGAGTAAATGGATGCTACTTTTGTGGTCTGCTTATAATGTTGATGAAAGACAGATGCACACCTCAACTACTCCAGAATATATTATTTCTGTTTTCTGCTTGTTTCACCTGTTATAGGGACATCAGAAACCTTTAGTAAAACAAGGACAGAGAAATATGTATGTTTAAGTGTTTACCTAATATATGAAATAGCAAATATTATGCAAATTTTAAGGTAGTGTAAAATTTGATCATCTTACCAACGTTATTTTAAGCAAAGAATTGGTCCAAGCTATTACACTGCAAAGCAATATTAATAAATTTAAAGTAGACAAACATATAAAAAGTGACTTTTTTGACATTGTTATATAGTTTGCTTGTGATCTAAAGGCCCTCCTAAGTTTGGAATTTTCCAAGTTGCTACTAGTGAAAGCTGTGCTTTCATTCATCTCATTGAGCTAGAAGGACATAGGGAGAAGTTGGCTATGAAGAAGGAAGGATCTGTTTCTGGTAGAATGAATATTCCCGAGAGAGAAATCATTTATTTTGCAGTTTCATTTTCTGCATATAGACTTCCTCAGTCCCCAGTCACCTTCATAGGTTTAGGTTGAGATGCTTGAGGTCAACAACCTATGGACAGAAAAGCGTTTGGTATATATGGTCTTTTAAAATATCACTGTATATAACTTGGAACTTTACTCACCATGAGAATGAATGTGCCAAACATGATTGAGAAGTTTCTCCTGAGGCAGTTTGCACTGAACCTTCACCTAAAGGTTTTCCTTGCTTCAGCATTTTAAAGAGGAGAGTTACTTCCTGATTCCAAAGACAAAGAAACAGACTCAAGGTTTAAATCATTTGTCTTAAATATTTAAGACTTAAATATTTGGTCTTTGCATCTCTCTCTTTGTTTTAAGATTTAAACATTCTGGTGTACAGTCTACTATGGAAAACAAAGCGTTTATAAAGTTGTTGTCCTCTCAGTTCATTGTATAATTTTAAAATTCTTGAGCAAAGTTATGCCGCTGAGTTTATTATTTGTAGTTGTGTTACAGCCTTTGACAGTTCAAACTTCAGCGCTTAAGTTTTATTGTCAAGAAACTTGTATGGAGCTGTTAAAATAGGGTCCTTGACTATATCTTGGCTCTCTTGGTTGTTCTTAGAATATATGTATATGTTTGAAATGTGTTAGTGCTCCATATTTTCTTCTAGAAAATATTATGGAACTATCAAAGGAAAATCATAACATAGGATGCTATACAGATTAGCTGTTTTGTTTTTGTTTTTTTAAAACAGCTGCACTGAAATGTCTTTGAGTAATGAGTACCCTTTAAGTGAAGTTAGGGGAACTGCTAGATGGTGCTATTTGATCTAAATATATTCATCTCCTCATTCATTACAGTTTGCAGTGAAGAGTCTGTGTTGGTTGTACAGAATTTGCCCAGTCTGACCTATGCAACATTTTAAAAACAATATAAAAATGTGACATAGCCACAATTTCCTATTTATGTTTTCCAAGAGGCATTGATTAAAATGCTGGGGAAATTATTAGTTTCTTGGTTCTTTTAGATATCTCAGTATATGCAATGATACATACTTCTGTAGCTTAATTTCTGTATTGTTTGTAAATAAAAGTTTTCTGTTTTTACCTGTACTGCAATAAATCTTTTACTTCTATAAAGTAAATCTTTTAAATCTATAAAGTAACATTTGTGAACATTATTTTCTTACAGTATTTTTCCACTACAATACAGTTCTCACCCTGGGGAAATGGTTCTGCTGAGAGCAGTTGTCGTCATATCAAAATGAGTGCATTTGAGGGGAGGGGAGAAACATCATTCTGAGCTTTTTATAAAGTAGTGATGGCCCAAGCCACCAGAAACATGATCAGGGAACATTTAATAGAGAAACAGTTGCTTCTAAATTTGTTTTGTTTTGTTTGCTGAAAGAATTTGCTGTGTTCACATATCTGTGACTTAAATGTCTTTTTATGTGGATTTGTAGGCTGTGTACCCTAATTTTATATGCTTAAGGACCATTGGCCTGAATGAGATATGTACAGTTATACGGATCCAGTATTACAGAGATTGATACAGTCTAAGCTTATTTTCTTAGATGTCAGTGCCACTTTGTTTAATGATAGTTTACTCACAAGAAGCTATGCTTTGGGTTGCGGACTGGATGTTTGGATACTAGAAATTATATTCTTATATGTTTCTTTATCAAATCAGGAAACACATGAGGATTGAGAGGCATTCTGGTTTTATTTTCAGAACATTAATATAACAATTGGGTTAATGTAACATTTAATTAGATGAACATACTGTTACAGTGTAAGTCTGTAGCACAGGACTGAATTTTGATGTTATAAACCTGTTGATAGTGAAGGTTTATATATGCCCATTAAGTGTTGACTGGAAACAAAGTCTAATTGACATTTGTGCAAGAAGTCATTCCAGATATTTTTAAAAAAATGTATATTTAGTTATGCTGACACTGCTCTTGAAACCATGTGTTTCAAAAATACTTGATTTCTATGTTAACGTTACTATCATAGTTTCTGCCCCCCCCTTTTTTTTTTACCCCTGCTGAATTTAGAAAGAGGTGGTTGCAGGGGTGGGCATAAGATTTTTCTGATTTCTGGCAAAGAGTACATAGGTACATAATTTCCTATACTGTGTGTACCTTAAGTGAGTACCTGAAAAATATATGTAACATGGAAGCAAATATGCAGGTATACTGAAGGATAACAAAATGAGTTTCAGTGACTTGTAAATATTATGAACTTTCCATTCTCTGTTCTGTTTCTTTGGTAGTAACTTAATTCTTTACCAAATATCTCAGAGGTAAATTAATTTTTATGGTGGCTAACCATGTGGACTTAAATCCAGTTGTTTCAGCTACATTAAATGAAAGTTACATAAGTTTTGGCTTACAAAGTTCCCATTGATTCTGTGGCTCTTCTGTAGTTGAGACTAACAGTTGCTATCATACACCTATAAAATTATTTTGGAAGACTTTATACCACATGAATTTATGAGATTATGTCCAGTGTTGAAATACTTTGAAAGATAAAATGACTACTAGTCAGTAAATGATAGTCTTGCTGGAGGCCACGCTGGAGAACTTCATTCACACATATCTTGGCTTAACAAGCTAAGACAGGCAAGAAGCTGACATATGTAGCACATTGTGGCTCTTCTCTCTTCCTTTCTTGTTTTACTGTGAGTAATCCGGAATGTCTTCAGTTAATCATAGTTTTGTGGTTTAGATGCAATAGGGAGCTCTATAGCCAAACTTGGAAACAGTGGCTACTAGGATTGGAACAACCCAGGATTTTTAATCATGTTTGGACTTTATTTAAAGAGTCTGTATTGTTATGATCTTAGTAATCATTGCTTTCCTGATTGGGGTGCAGTGGGGAATTCTAATCATCTGAAGGCTTCTTGGGTTAATCATGGCCTTCCTAGGGATAAAGAAAGCACTGCAAGAAGAAAATTTATGAGTATTGCTCTATTTTGTGTTTCTGCCTCTGAAAACCAGAAATGTGTGGGCAAAGAGAGATGAGCTAAAACTGGATCATCCGTTTTAACTCTCTAAAATTCTAATTAGTCATTGTGGTGTAGTGTTTTGAATTTTGGACTAGGACTCCAGGATCCTTGCTCAACCATGGAAACCCACTGGGTGGCCGTAGGCAAGTCACATTCTTTCAGTCTCAAACAAAAAAAGTTGCACACCTCCTCTGAATTGCCAAGAAGCCCCTCTGATAAGTTAGTGTTAGGGTCAGCATGAGTTGGAATAAGTGTAAGTTGGAAGTGACTTGAAAGCACACAACAGCAACAACATTCTTATTGTATTTTGCTGTGTTGTAATTTTGGTTTGAATTATTTCTCTATGTGTAAGAGCTCTAAGATGCAAAAATAAAATTTGAAATATTTCAAATGTATGAAGCTGAGAGTAATGTCCAGGAGACTTTATTATCATGAACTTGCGTCTTTGTCTTGGCATTTTTGGCAATATGATATGGAATCAAATAATGTTAAATAATGAGATAATGAACCATCATGGCATTCAAGTATGGTTTCTCAGAGTCGGACTGTTCTTCCAGTGCAGTGAAAAGGAAAAGATTTTCCAACTACTATAAATACAGTTTCTAGGAAAGGAAGAATTTAGCAGAAAGGGTGAAAATGTTACTATATTTCTGGTTTCTACTGCTACATTTATTTAGGTTTGTCACAGTAGAGAACACTGAATGATATGGTTTTTCAGAGGATATAGCATTTGCACTGTTTTGGAGAGTGAGAGGTTGTTTGTCTCTAGCTTTTGGACTATTCTTTCTCAATGGTTGTGGTTTTGAAGGGATCATATGAAGTTTGAAGTCTCTTCAATTCTTCAGTTCAGTTAATTCCTCACAAAAAGACAGCTCCATTTAAAGTAAGTCACTTTAATGAGTTCACAGACTATGGACATGATCTGTAGAAGAACCTTACTACATTGATTTAGTGCTTTTTCCCCATTACCTCCACCCTTGTCATACATGAGCTGGTTACTGCACAGTCTGTTGACTAGTCAGAACACTTACACAATCTCTTGGCTAGGAGCAAGGAGGTGTTGCATAGTTTGTAGACCATGTGATATGCCTTGGGTTTACTGATACTCGGCAGCCAAAACAATTGTGACATAAGAAAACATGACATATGTCAATTAACTGCAGTGATTTAATTTTAGAAATGAGAACTGAAGACAAAATGAATGTACAGGAAAAGATTCACTTACTCGTGAGCTGATTTTTTATAACAACTGCTTGTTTAGAATATTTGAAATGTATCCAATGCGGGTAATGTCATTTTTTATTTATGTATTTATTTAGAAAACTTTCTCACCCCCTTTAAAATAGAGGTTTCCAATGGCTTACGTGAGATCAATGACAAATAAGGCAGTTCTTGCCCCCAGACTTAGATCTAACTGACAGGAAACAAAAGGAAAGAAACATAAGCAAACTCGACCACCAATTCTTAAAAGTTAAAATGTTCAAACAAAAAGCAGCTGGAATAAAAGCAATTCAAAGAAGAACATAAGCTGAATGGAGTAGGGTCTGCCCCTATTCTCCCTCTGCTGTTGTCTGATGGCTTCTGATTCTTGTATAGTGTTTTTGCTAGGCACAAAATACACTAACAGTGCTGCTGTGTTTATTTGTAAGAACATGAGAAGGGGTGCACTGGATCTTATGAAAGGTCTGTCTCTTCCAAACTCCTATTCACACAATGATTAATTAAGTGCCTATGGTAAGTAATCAGCAGAAGATGTGTTCATCTGCCCCTTCTATCTCCTGCTTATTGACAGCCAGCATACAGAGGAATACTGCCTCTGATACTGAATGTAACATATAGCCAACCTGAATAGTAGTCATGGATGGACCCATTACCTGTGAATTTATTCAATCTCCTTTTAAAGTCACCCAAGTCAACAATCTGATTACATTGTAGGACTATGAATTCCACAGTTTAACTATACTCTATGTGAAGAAGTACTTCCTTTTATCTTACCAATTTCCCACCCATCAGCGCTCTATTTTCCTCACACCTTGCATAGTTTTATACATAACTATTTTGTCTCCTCTTACTTGCCCTTTTTTCTAATTTAAACGTCCAGAAATGTTTGCAAATCTTCCTCATAGAGGAGCTGTTCCAGTTGCTTGATAAATTTTGGTTGCTTTTCCCCCTCAGGATCAGTTTAATTCAGTTTCATGTAGGATCAAATGTATCAGTTGACTACTTCTGCTTCTTTAAGTGGTACTTTTCCACACGTCCAGTACAATCATCTCTCCACATTCACTAGGGCACAGGACCCCTGAGAAAGTGAAAAAGCCATGAATAATTCTAGGCCCTCCCAAACCATATTTAACACACAAAAAAGTATGATGAACATATTCAACTCATGATGGATTACTTTGAGGCATCAGGGTTCTTTCACAAGGCAGAAGTGAGTGGCTGGTGTGGCTTACTGTGGCCTCCACTGCTGCCCCACCGTTTTTAATAGTGACTTACAAGCCTCGTTCTCAGTCTCACAAAGCTTGCAGACCCTATTAAAAATGGCATAGGGGGGCAGCAGAGGTGACAGCAGAGGTGACAGCAAATAATCTGTGAATAATCAAATCCACAAAAGTGAAACACGCAAATGTGGAGGGCTGACTGTACTTTTAAAAGAATATAAACACCCCATTTCAGCATTACTGAAAATTTAAAAACATGCATTAAGACAAAACCAGAACAGAAGGAGTAGTAGCGAAATAAAATGGCATCACTGAAAAGACTAGTTAAAACAGCTTAACTTTGTTTTGAAAGGCCAGAAAAAATAGAAAGGTGTTCTCCTTGTGTCCAAAAGATAGAAGAATAGGTTCCAAGTGAGCCTGCCTGCGGAGAGCATTTTACACTTAGGATATTGCAGTTGAAAAGTCCCTTCATATGATTGCCATGTGCTAAACTTCTGAAGAGGGGACCCTCATGGGAGAACTTAAAAACCTTGTCACAGTATTGAAAATTGTCATTATACCAGCAGAAGCAGCCTCTGTGAGAGAGGAAGTACTCCCTCCTGTAGTCCATATATGTCACCAAAAAAAAAAAAAAAACCTTAGAAGCCTGTTCCAAAAAGCTAACTGTCCAGAGCAGGTTTTTAGTTTTGGAGACAGCTAAAGAAGATGAGCAAGTACAAGTGGGAGGAAGCAGTTCTTTACAGACTGAGGTCCTAAGCTCTAGGGAGTTTTTGAAAGTGTGTACTTGCACATCTCTACTATTTGAGAACTGACATGAAGTGTGATGTACTACTAGTGTCAGTTAGCAGTCTAAGAGACTGTATTTTGAACTAAGTGAAGTTCTAAGAAATCATGAGAGGCAGCCCTATGTTTAACATGGGATGACTTCTGTGCCATCAGTATCCACTAGAACTGTGTTTAGCTGTACTGGCTGTGATTGTATTCTGTTAGCCAGTTTCTTATTAACCTATTATAGCAATCTGTAAATAATGATCAGAACCTCTGTTGGCCTCTGTACAGTCTTCTGAGATAGCTAATATAATGTGGAGTATATGGCCCTGTTGTGTTCTTGGAACACAGGTGGGCATCCTGGCTCTTCCCTGGAATTGAAAAGCCAGAATAAGCAAGGTGCACATGTCCATGACTAATGGAACAAAATTACTTAACAGTACAGTTTAATTGCTGTTGTTTAATCATTAATCATATGTACTTCTTGAAACTATTTATCTGGCCAAGCACTGTTTTTGTAGTGGATAAAGAACTCCCAGTTGTTTTTATGAAAAATAGAATCCATATTCCTTTTTCCAGCTCTATGACACACCAAAGCATCTTCAACCACCTTGGTGGATGATGTACTGTGGGAGCTAGATGGGGAAGTACATTCCTGTTGGTTCTGCTGGACCTCTTGCCAGCTTTCAATGCCATTGACCATGGTATTCTTCTGGGTCACCTTGCTGGGATGGGACTTCAGGGCACTGTGGCTTTTTTCTTCCCTGGAGAGACAAACCCAGGAAGTAGTGCTGGGAGACTCCTGCTTGACCTCTTGACCATTGGCCTCTGAAATCCCACAGGGCTTGATTCTGTCCCCCATGCTATTTAAACATATACATGCAACCTCTGAAACAGATTGTCAGGAATTTTGAGGTTCGGTGCCATCAGTCTGTGAATGACACTCAACTCTATTACTTCTTTCCTCCACAAGTGAAGGAAGCTGCTTTGCTCCTAAACTGGTGCCTATCATCAGTAATGGACTGGATAAGGTCGAACAGATGGAAGCTAAACAAAACTACTTTCCCAAAGAAATCAGACTGGCACCCTTACTAGTTTTTTTTCACAGACAAGACTTTTTCGGTTCTGACAGGTATTTGATGAATGACTGTGTAAGGCCCTTTTCACCTAAGCTGGATATTGCTAATTGTTGTGCTTGTGTGTGTATGTGTGTATGTTTAATGGTGGTTTCAATTTTTAATCTGGTTTCATTTTTTGATAGTTTAATCTTATTTTAATTTTTGTATCTTGGGAATTTTTAATTTGTTGTAAGCTGCTTTGTGTCCCAAAGTGAGGAAAAGGTGGGATAGAAATAAATATAACAACAACACGGAGCCAGAATAGTTTGTGTCTGTCTGTAAAATAATTTTTGTAGTACTTTTGCCTGTCTTTATTACACATTGAATGTTTAAGCTTAAAAGAATAGAAATACTAAAATATTATCCATTTGTATTGAGTATTTTTGTTGTGCACACTGTATGTATATGTACCTTCAAGTTTCCTGTTGACTTATAGGGACTCCATGAATTTCAGAGGGTTTTTGAGATGGGAAATACTCAAAGATGGTTTTGCCAGTTCCTTCCTCTACCCTACAGCACCCGGCAGTCATTGGTGGTCTCCCATCCAAGTACTATAATAAAGCTGATCCTGCTTAACGTCCAAGATCAGATGGGATCTGGAGCCTTTAGGGTTTACCTGGGTTACGGTAACTTTTGACAGTTTCTCAAGACTGCTTGAATTTGGGGATTAACATGCTGTTTCAAATTGCTAATATGCCAAAAGAAAGTGGCCAGAATAAGAGATACTGCCCATGGAAATGACTAATATAATACTACTTAGGAAATCATTGAGATTAAGCAATTTATCTGTGACCACATTTATTTAAAGAATAGCATTGCAGTCCTAACAATGGATTCTTAAAAGTAAACTCTGTTGAAATCAAAGGGTGTTGGATATGAGTGAAATGTGGTTACAGCTGAGCTATAAAGGTAAAATCTTTGTTTTTGGTACATTTTGAAATGGTCTATAATGCTTAAGCAGAATTTATGGTGCCCATAGCCAATAAATAAGTGAAAATTCAAAGTAACAAACTACCAGCAAATAAACCAATGCACAATTAAAATCTAAATTGAAATTAGTAGCAACATGTAAAAATAACACTCTTGTTACAGATTTTGGTTTTTTGCCTTAAGGACAGTATATGTTAAGTTTATCGGTTTCTTGTCTTCTGAGATTTTAGGTAATATTGCAGGATTTCCACAAGTGAAGTCTAAATTTGTAACATTTCTCATGTCTGTAATTCAGCCATGAAGTATACATTGGCTGAAATGTATATTCAATTTAAAACTGGTTCTCTAACAGTCTGTCCCCACATTAACAGTGTTCACATGTGCATTGGCAGTAAAGAGGCTCAAGGGTGCTCTTAAGTGTTGCATGATTACATTTTTGTGTTAAGACTGCATCAAGAGCCATTTTCCTAACTGAGATATCACAATGAAAAGATGAGATTTAAGTCACTAAAACAGTGTTTCTGTGATTATTTCTACACTCCTGGTATCAACCAGAAACACCCGAATATAGACTGGAAACAGCTAAAAAAAACATTAGTAACAATTCCTGGGTTTTATAGTAAGGCAAATCTGAGTGTACTATTGTTTTTAAAATTCCTATATTTTATTTGTGCCTGGGTGAAAATTTTGTTTGCTTAAAATGGCAATGATACCTTTCTTCTGTGTAATGGTGAAAGAACAGATTTTCCCCCATTTGCAGCTCTACTTTGAAGTCCCTTCCCCCTTGTTTTCACAGCTGCTTAACCCATAAAACCAACTCTGCATAAAAACCTCTCTTAAATAGCAATTTGGCTCACTATAATGAAATTAGTGTGTCTTGCAGTATGAACTACAGGCTGTAGATTTGTTCCTGCTAGTGTGCTTATTCTTCAGATTTAAAGTGTAATCCATGAATCAGTTAAGCCACTAAGTGCACAAGCACCAGCTGAGCTGTTTGTCTCCATTCTTGTCTTCATAACATTTATGGTATTTCCCAAGCTACTGAGAGCAACCTTCTTCTTTCCAAACCTCATTACTTTTCCCCAACTTGATAGTTATGATGGCAAAAGGAGCAAGTGCATTAAATTTTAAAATTTGGTTACATTTTGCCTGAAACCAAGGTTGCTTTTGTGTGGTTTTGGTTCAGGCCAATAAAATTCAATTAAAATTTGTCACACCACAACCAGTTTGGTTTTGAGTTCATGTGGGAAAAGACAGATGTAACAGACACTGCACGGATGTGTATATATTGCTAAGACTGATTAATACAATCGTGATGTTGCTCTTGATACTTATTGTATTAAAATATTAGGACATAAAGGTCTCCACATATATAGCAGTGTTGAACAGGAAGAAGGAAAGAAACAAATAGCAAATTAATAGATCTAATGTAATGATAAGGGAGTGTGTGTTTAAAGGTTTAAAAAATGTCCATCATCTTACCCTAGATTTTCTTCTTTCTAATATGTTCAGCTACCTTTCTTAGAGCTTAGACTCTGGGATGCTGGGACTTTGCAGTCATAGCCACTATCAAAGAAGCAGCTTCTAAGGAACAGATCCTTGGGTCAGATCCAGCCCATAAAGCCATCTTTTGTTGTTCTGTTTCCCTTGCAGCAATTAACCCCCCCAAAAAGGTTAATTTTTTGCAAATGCCCCCCTCCCTGCCCCGTCAGCTGGACTGTTGGTGATTTTCAGAATGGTAGGAACTGGAGACAAATGCTTCCTCACTTGTGACTCTTCCTGCAATAAGGCAATTAAGCCTCAGAAAGGTTCCTATTTACTTGAATGAGAGCAAATATAATTGCTCCTGGGAGGTGAATGGAAGAGTATTAAATAGGGAGGAAAGGAATAGCAGCTATGAGGAGGAAGAGAGAAAGGGGAGGGGAGAGAAAAAGTAAAATGGGAAAAATAGAACAAACATGTGGGGGGATATGTGCACATGAGGGAGCAGTGTGGCGTAGTGGTTTGAGCGTTGGACTATGACCCGGGACAGCAGGGTTCAATTCCCCACATGGCCATGGAATCCTGCTAGATGACCTCAGGTGCATCGTACACTCTTAGCTCCCAGAAAACTCTGTGATAAGTTTACCTTAGGGTTGTCATAACTTGGAAACAACTCGAAGGCATACAACAATAATGTGTGCACATGATAGAGTATATTGAATGTTTGAATGCAAGAGAGCATGGAGTGGGTAGGTGATTGTAAAATGTGATGTATATGTGTTAGAGAGAGTCACTAAGTAAACAGGTGTATGTCTGGAGAAAAGGAGAGTGTGTGTTGACATACAACCTCCAGCAGGTTTTCTTGTGGTGGCAGGGGGTTGGAGTACAGATAGCTCCTGGCCCACTTTCCAACTCTTATGATTCTGTCATACTCCCTTGAAAGGAAATGTAGCCCTTAGGAGAGAACTTTCCTCCTTTGTTCTAAAAGAGCTTCTTCCTTAATAAGCTACTGCATAACTTTTGATTATTTCAAAGGTTGGGAAGAAAATGATTATGTAACCGTATTACGATTTACAAGGATGGACCAAGCAGCATCTGATGTCGAAGATGTTTAGCATTACAGCAAATTCTAGCAACATTTTTCTTCCTTGGGCTGCTGAACTGGCCCCAAGTTTGTTAAAGTGTCTGAGTTGTTGAAGTGATTAACATCTTCCCAATGAGATGTTGCTCAGCTAGTTCCTGTGGAAATTACTTGAATTGCTTTGTTCTTAAGTTAAATTCGGTACAGATAGATCTGCAATTATTCTATGTTGGATTCTTCCCCAGATTCCTTTCAACCTCTTCCAGTTTTTATATGAAGAACTTCTATAGTTTGCAAAAATTATGGCACACATGTTTGCTCCTGCTAGAGCATTCCTTTTTCTGATTAAATTGTTTTTCAGTTTAGGTCAAACGTACTGTAAACGGTATTGTGTGTTAACACAGTAGGAAATTTGCTTACACTTTTACATTCAAAGGGGGATTTATCAGTGTTTCTTTTATTTAATGGAAATGAGTTGTTAGTTCTCTTGTTCCTTCAGATCCTGATGAACATTATTCCCACTTAAAGACAAAAATAACTTTTAAAGAACATTGATCCTTTATTAAAAAGAACCCTTAAAGATTTTTCAAGGGACAGGTACAAGTGGTTTAAGTGTGAATGGAGTTCCATTTAAAATATAGTCGAAGTTCTAGTGCAGATAAAGTTATCCATATTAATCCCAGTCTGGTTTGCTAATACTCACTTAGGAGGAGGTAGTCACTGTTGTTTATCTCTTCTTCTAAGACGGAGGTAGGCAAAGTGTAGCCCTCTAGAGTTGTTGGACTTGAACTCTTACTTAGTCCTAGCCAGCAAAGCTACATAAAGAGTAGTAAGGAATGTTGTGAATTGCAGTCCAGCAACATCTGTAGGACTGTATCTTACCTACCGTCTTCAAGAATGAGAACTTGATGAGCACTAGCAGTCTGATAATGCTTTGAATTGAGTTTCTGTGTAGAATTGGCCACTTATTTCTGTTTCCTGTTACTTCTACATGAATATTGATATTTTAGTATTGATATTTTAAAAGGGGAACAATGTGTGCATATGCACTTGTATTTTTATTTTAAGTTTGTGCCTTTACATGAGTGGCAAATGAACAAGTTGGGGTCTCCTCAATAAAGGAAAGGCATGTTGATGTTGTACAATCCTGTGCTGAAGAATAAATGAACGGAGATCTGAATGGGCTGGAGGACTACTGCACGTAGCTTAAGTCTCTGGAAGTAAAGACATTTATATGAACAAGAAGAACAGAAAACTGTGGAAAAGTAAATCACATGCTCAGGGGTCTCCACAGATTGTAGAAAGACTGATGGGAAGAGTGGTGGAAAACAAGCATGTGATGGTATAAGTGCATGTGCACATGCCTTCAAGTCACCTGTGTACTTAAGGTGACCCCACAAAGGGTAGAAATTCAGAGGAAGGGGAAATACCTTTCAACAAGCATTTGAATTCAAACTTAAGGTCAAATTCCTCTTTGGCCTGACTCAACATTGATTTCATTTTGATTTCTGGTGCTCATTTTCAGTGGTCTCAGTGTTTTAAATGACTCAACTATTTGTAGTAAATTAGATATTTTATTTTGTAATTGGTTTAATTCTCTCTTAATTCCTAGGGCTGCCTAATGCATATTAGTAACTGTTATGTTTGATCTATCAAAATGTGTATCAGAACCTTTAAAAAGGGGTGAAATAACTCTTGAAATGGTAGGTGTTTATATTTCATCTGTACTCTTTTTTTCTTTTTTTTTTTGGAGATTGCTAAATCTTCTTCCAGAGCATGAAAACAGCTGTTTAAGTAAGTCACACAACAATTTTAAATACAAATTTAATTTGTAGGAGCCTCGAAGTGGCTTCACTGGTCTTTCAGTGTGAGTGGAAAACCGGGGCACTCCTGAGATTTTGGACAGCCTTAAAAGAAGGGAACCATGTAGTGCTACTTTAACAAGAAAGTGTCAGTCTGGAATCCAGTGTAGTTAATGCCTGCCGTTGGCTTGTTTTGGGAATCAAGCATATATTCATTTTGTTACCTGCAACAGTAGAATGCTACCAGATCTAGTGGATTGAAACCAGAGTAATCAGGATTGTGTTGGGGGGGAGGTTGGTTGGAGAAGCAACAGTTTGACTGGTAATGTTAAAGTACACATCAAAAGAAACATACTATGTAAAGGTGTGAAGGAGGTCTGTATTCTCTCTTAATGCTTTCTGGAAGGAACAGTATGAAAGTAACATACTCTTGTGGCAAGTGCATTCCTAAACATAATTTTACATAGGAATGGTTGATAGTGGGGCCACATGTCCTCTTGTATCACATTAATTGGTGGAGTTACATTGGCATACTGTATTTTGACCCTGTTAAGATACAGAGAGGAAGAGTCATGGATAAACTTGCTTCCCATGGCTAATTGCATCTCACTAGAGAGTTCTGCTTCTTACTTGAGAACCATTGCTTTTGGCATAACTAGTTTAAAGTGTACATTACACAGCTTGGCTATCTGTGGGTTTGGTGTATTAAATATAAATGTGCATAAAATGGGATGTTCAGATGTCACATCCACATTCACTTAGGCAGAATGTGTTCAGAAATGTTACTTAAGGCTCTATGATAGGATGTGGAGTCTGCTGGGCACCCCTGAACAGGTTATGTCTGTTGAAGTTCAGGCTTCCAGAAAATGCCCCACTCTGATCCTCGTCCCCCACAAAGCTTTTTTTCCTCATCTCCCAACCCTGAAAATCTGATTTAAATGAAGAAATAATTTCAGTGGAGCAGAATAAATTAATGGGAATAAGAAAATAGTTCTGAATATATAATACTCCAGGGTTTATTTTCAGTTTTAATGGGTTCACTATCCTTTGGAGAGAGAATCTGCTGCTTACCAAAATCTCCATTAATTTTCTAGCAAATAGTTGATGCTTTAAACCACAGTGTTTACCATATTTCCAACAAAAAATATATTGCATTGTACTTTCTCAATTTCCATTTTTCATGTTGATAGCTATAACTAGTTAACATGTAACATCTTACATATTTTTGTTAGAAAAAGACTGGGTGACAGTTTGCATGGACAGTGAATTCATTTTGGGCTTACTTACAAGAGAGCATGAGCTATTATAATCTTAAGATGTAGTGTCTATGTAAAGTTAGGTTCGCATAGATTTGAATTAGAGTTTTAAATAGAAGTTTGTTAGCTTTGATAGAAAAAGAATGTAAGTAACAATTCTTAACTTTCAATCCATGTCTTCCTAAGATTAGCTCCAACCTTATTATATAACTGTTCCCTGGCTGTTGTCAGCCATCTTAATGTACAACATATAGTTGTACAGGCATACACACACACATACGTAGGCAATCAAAAATATAAATGGATATATAAGACAAAAGACAAGAAAAAGAAGTTAATCTGCATAGCATATTCTATTTAAGGTTTCCTAGAACTTAGCATACCAGATATACAAGTCTTCCCAAGAATGATGTTCAACTTTGTATAGTACAGGTGGTAAAACAATGCCCATTGTATTTAAGGGTACTGTGGGATCTTTTTTTATTAAAAAAGAAAATCCTCATAAGGTACTATTTATCTGATATTTTTTTTCTTTTGGTCATGTCAACGTCTTATTGTGCCTTGAGGCTGATTATTTTATTCCACATTACATAATCATTTCATCACTTTATATTCTAATAGGTTGCCAGTTGCCAATAGCTTCTTGCCATAAATTCCTCTTCTTCCTTTTAGGGAAGTCATTTATTTGAGAAATAAGTTGCTGCATTTTCCCTATGCTTTCTGCCTACTCTGAGGAGAAAAATAATTGTTACCCCATAGGCCACTGGAACTGATATGAAAAAAATGCAGAGGGCACGCCACACTACCCTACTATTTGAAGGAAGGGAAACCTTTCAGCAACTACTCCATACTTTTCATCCTGGGCAGGACTCAAAGAACAATAGAAACTAGTTCAATGAGATCAACCCTAATGAAACAGGAGCACCCCTCACTTTCCATATGTTAAAAACATTTATGACACTAATGCAATTTGTAAATACGGTAGGAAGAGGTCTATTTATGTTAGTGTAGAATGCTTCTAAGCAACCCTTTGGATCCTGTCCACTGTCTTTCAGATTTCCTGGGGAAACAGTAAAGTAAGGCTTGATCTTTCAACAGCAGTTTAATGGCAACTTAGTGCTGCTCAAGTGTAAAGTAGACAGCTGGAGGAGTATATCCAGCTGTGAACCAGCATTAAATTGCCAGTTTAATGCACCCATAGTTAGATGTGTGAGACTCTCACATGAATTTAATGAAAGATGGCCAGAAAAATGTAGTTCCAGTTGTTTGCTTCTGTCATTGCTTATGTAAACAAACTGCAGACGTGCTGCATAGTGTGTATGCTTTGACATAAATACGTAAATTGGATGAGTATCTATCAACTTTTCTGACTCTTTTTTCCCTGTCTTTTAAAATTGCACTTTATTCATTCATTGAGGTATGAATTCTTTTAATGCTATAAGTAGTTTAATTCTATTATATTGTTCACTTTTTGTATTTTTTAATTATGTTCTTCTAGATTGTGAGCTGCATTGAGTCCTAATTTTGGGGAAAAGTGGGATATAAGTATGATGAGCTGAATTACTGTTTAATGACAGTAGAATCATTGTAGTGGTGAAGGAAATAGGGAAATGTGGGGAAGGGCACAATCCTTTCATTCTATTTCAGAGCAGAAATGATAACATTATGTGTTGGAGGATGAGGAGAATTAATAGACTTGCTTTTCCAATAAATAAGGTGATAATAAAGCTTTCAAGATTACCTGTTTGTGAAAAATTAGTATAGAGGAAGTCAGGATAATAATCAGTGGTTACTTTTCTTTAGTGAGATTCCTACTTTACAAAAGCCATTCAAGTAGTGAGCAATACTTCTCTGCAAGATTATTTGCGTTTCTGATAAAAAGCTGAGTGTTGCATTTGAGCTGACTGATGATCTCTTGTTAAGTGGGCAGTTTGGTATCAGGGTTGCATGCAGCCCTATGCCTAATTGCATATTGCGCCCTGCAGGTGATCAATTCAGACCTCTGGGAAGAGCGTTTAATGTCTGGGCATCTATTTGCCCCTGCATATAGCTTGCTGGATTAGCAGAGAGGGGAAATGGTGACAGAAAAAGAGAAAAAACGTAGACGGCTCATTTTTTTTTTGCTTTAGCATGTTGCTTTACTGGCTTCTGCCAACTTGCTTCCTAGGGGATAAGATGTCTGACAGAACTAAAGGATTTGCCTCCCCTATTTTTAAGCTCAGCATTTCCTATAGATTGAGTCAGTGCAGTCAGAAGAAATTATTGTTGAGGTAACTAGGTATATAACTGTAGAGATGTAAAATTTCTGGAAATTTTGAAGCCGTGGAAAAAAAACCTTTTTTTCCCTTTTTTTCCCAGAAAAAAGTTTCAGAAAAAAATTTAAAAATGCAACATGAGCACTTTTTACAGATTGAAAGTCATTCTGTTATTTTAGGAACATTAAATATGACTGTATAATTTGATTTGGCATAAAATTATCACAATTGGTATATTAAAAATATAATGCAGTCAAACAATTATTGCAAACAGAATTTACTTTTATTTTATTTTTTTAATTTTTATTTGTGACAAATGGAGCAACAATCTCCTGAACTGTATGGAATCTCTTTGGTTTTGCTAGTTTATGTGGAATAGGCAAAAAATAAAAATGAAAATAAAATAAAAATTTAAAAAAAACAGAGGAAACAATGAACATTAGTAACAAAATTATTTATGTTTCCTCTCCACAGTATCGAATAAACATAAAGCACCAATTTCCATAAAAAGAATTGAGGGGGGAAAGTGTGTGGAAGGGAGGAGGGAGGGACTAAGTGCTCCCTAAAGGAAGAACTGCCTCTTGTTCTTGCATTGGAGAATTTAGTTTGTAACCTAAGACTTGCTTGTCCTCCATGCACAGAAATTAAAATAATCTGATACTGTACATAGTTTTTAGAAATGATTTGGAGAATATGTGAACACCTTGTCTTAAAGATTTTATTCATCATGCTAAAATAAAATATTTCATAATCAATTTTCTTCCTTTTTTCATTTTTTCCAATTTATTGGAAATTTATAAATTTCACTTTATTGGAAAAAAACCAAAAAAGGCTTCAGGGAAAAAAAACTGAAGAAAAAAAATATTTTTTCTGAATTTTTCTGTTTTTTTTCCCCCCCCTGGACCTTCACATCTCTACGTGACTGTGCAAAGTTTAAAAGTGAGTTTGAAGAAGAATTAAGTAGGAATTTGTGCTGAATTCTAGACTAGGGTTGGGCAGCTGTGGCTCCTAAGAGATCTTGGAGGGCTCACTTGCTTCCAAAATAAAATAAAAAAAATCAATACTTCTTTTTTGTTCCCAAATTTCTCTTGGGGGCATTCTCACCATGTTTTGAATTTCAAAAAAGGCCTCTAAATCGGCCTAGAAGGCCCACAAAATATAGTAGAAATGCACCTCCATCCGCTAGTGTACATTTTGGTGTATTTTGGAGCAAAAATTGTTTTTGCAGAAAAGTGTTTTTGATGCCTGGGGGCCACAAAAATGACTTTAGGGAGTTGCATATGGCATGTGGGCTGCACTTTTTGCCACTCCAATTCTAGGCCATCATCGTCTTGCTAGTCAGTTATGGATGTTTTCAACACATCATTATATTTTCACTCCTGGGAGTAACTGACGAAGCTTGGATTACAGTCATGCCCTGTAAACCTGTAGCGTTTACAGTTTACAGTGTTTTATAATGTTCAGTATCTATTCGGTAGAAAGCCAAGATTCTGGCTTTAGGGATTGTGATGGAGAGCTACTACACTTCAGAATTCCCTGTTACATCACTGTTTATATCGGCTTGATTCTCTAGTGATTCATGCCAGAAACAATAGTATATTAGAAGAAATCATGTGACCAACTTTTCTTTTCCTTTATCTTAATCATAAGATAAATAATAAGATAAGATAAGATAAATAATAGTAAGCAATATGAATGTGATGATTTGTAAACCTAATATCAGATGTTCCTTTTGGAGGCTTTGGAAGAGTCCAGTGAGATACGAAAAGGAAGATTAGATACTTCTGCACTATCAGTTTTCTTGAAATATTTTCTAGAGTTTCTGTTGTAGCCCCACAAGTTACATGTCATATTGATCATAATGTTATATCCTCATCTCATGTCATAGGCCATTTCCCATCTAGCATAGGCTGAATCCCCTAATCTACTTTTTGACTGGTCAGGTTTGCCTTTGTCTTATTTGGATTGAGCTTCAGTTTGTTCACTGACATTATTACCTTGGTTTAGAACCAAAACAGGTGTCTTGAAGTTTGGTGGAAAGGAAGAGGCTGGGTGACATCAGCTTACTGCTAACACTGAACCCCAAAGCTTCAGACAATTTATCCCAGTAGTTTTACATCAGATAGCATGGGGGACACAGCAGAGCCCTGAGAGATTCTGCAGGTCAGCAGCCAATGAGATGAAGAGGAATACCCCACTATTCCTTTCTCAAATTGCCCCTCCAGGAAAGAAAAGAGCCACGGTAAAACAGTACATCCAGCAAGTTGGCTCAAAAAGATACCACAGTCTAGAGTATTGAAAGGTGCTTAGATGTCCTGACAGAGGTTGTCCAACAACAAATCCAAATATGTGCCATTTCTTGCATGAAAATAGCACAGAATTTATGTAATGTAGCTTTTACAGGCTGCCTCTCCAGTACATGTGTTTGAAGAATAGTACCCCATGGCTCTGACTGTCTTACTCTAGTTTTGTATTCTGTGAGCATGGCTTATCCCTAATATAGACCCAGTCTTGAGGGAAGATATCTAGGCCCTGAACAAATGAGAAATAATTGCATTTTACTGACATGGAATACAGTGAAGTTTAAAAGATTGAAACACATCATGTGGCAGTAACTGTGATTAGTAAGATGGTACAGTAGAAGGTGAATGGCACTTGAAATGCAAGCGTCTCACTGAAGTAATTTTAGGCTGTAAATGTACAGATCAAAATTTGGGTATGATACAGCTTTGGTAGAACTCCTAATTTTAATTGCAAGTGATCCTATTACTTTAAACAAAGCTGTGGCTTTTCTCTTCTAAGCTAAAGTAACATATTTGAAGTTATAGAAAGTTACCATACAGTAAAATTATAATAGACATGCAATACTCTGCTAGTAATTTTAGCAGAATATTGGCATAATTGGATAGCAAGTAAAAACTTCAGTGGACTGCTAAACTGATTAAAACGCAGAATAGAAAGCAGCATGTATCTATACTCACTTGTATTGGTTATAATAGCAGAGTTTATTTTTCAACCATCACAATATATTCCCGAAAGAGTTCATAATCTATAGTTAATTGTTTAAATGTTTTTAAAAACACATCTAGAGCTTTTGAGCTATAGTCTTCAGTTTTGCACAGGAACTACTATGGCGATCATAAAGGTCTTAATATATGTCAAAAACAATCCAGGCCCAATCCACCACCTTGCTGTAAGATGTGGCACAATGCTGTGCTGGTGCCTAATAACCTGCTTAAACCTGGCAAATTCCAGGAATATTTGTGGTCCTGAAACTACACAGCCTGCTGCCGTGACTGGTTGAGAGCCCACATACTTAAGGTTACTTATTTTCTGAGTAAGAGCTATTGTGGTTGCCCTGCTCACTCTGATAAAAATGAGAAAAAGTAACCTTCTCTGTTTTTCTAGTTGGAAATAAAAATAAAATTCTTGAGGACAATATAATGTTCTTCAGTGAAATGCTTTTTAAAACAATGTTTTCAAAGAACATTGTTATGCAGCTTATTGATACAGTCGCAGATGACTTAGGGCCTTTCCATACTACACTGTTGTAATGCTATTATTCCACTTTCAATATCCTGTGGAATTCAGAGGTTTGTAGTTTACTGAGGCCAAAAAGCTCTCTGGCTAGGAATTCTAAATGCCCTTCCCTAAGCTACAAACCACAGGATTCCATAGGATATTGAAAGTGGAATAATAGCACTATAAGAGTGTAGTGTGGAAAGGCCCTTAGACCTAAGATATAATGGTAGTAATATCAGTGACCCATTGCTTTTGGAATACGTTTTTGCATTTGGTCAGTTTATGTGTCTGTGTGTTGTTCTTTTTCTTTAATGAAAGAAGAAGCAACATGTTGATAAGTCCTTTGGATAACACTGATGTGATTCTTCTGGCAACATGCTTCTTAGTCTGCTGTCTTCTGCGCTAAGCATACCTCAGTTGACAAAGTCTTGACAGTGAAGCTCCTGTATATTGATGCTTTTTACAGTCGTCCAGCCCCCCTTTCCTCTGTCTAGCTAGGAGGTTTTTTTTAGCACCATTTGCTTTGGGAGGATGGTGAAGGAGGGTTGCAGAAACTAAGGACTTTCATTGTGGGGCTGTAGTAGTGTATCTATACTGAGCACTGAAATAAAGTATAAGCAGGGAAAAAGTGGGATTCTACTCTGGCCAATCCTACGGTAGCTGTCTGTGCCTGTCTACAGCAGGCAGAGTTTACAAGAAATTGCCTCCAGAATTTGTTACTGAACCTGTATTAATAGTAAAACAGAGAGAAAAAAAGAGGAAAGCAGTTAAGTTTGCCTCACTCGCTATGCTCAGCATATTAAAAAAGAGTAATTATATATGAAAATCATCAGAAAAGTGGAAGCTAATGAAATAAAAAGTCATCTCTGGATCCTTTTTGGAAGGAGGCTTCTAGTAATCTCTAGAAGGTTCAAAACGTTTGCTGAAATATGTTGAACTGTTCTTTTTCAAAGTGCAGGAACTTATATCTATCCTTCCCCTCTTATTTCTGCCTTCGGTACCAAATTCTCTATCAAAGTAGTAATGCCAGGAATGTGTCTACATTAACCGAGGAACATCTGTAAACAGATGAATGACTCTACATATAGAATCTTAGTTTTTTTCTGAGATGTAAAAGAACTGATAGGCTTGTTTCCGTTCGTAGAGACTTTTCAGCTTTATAGAGTCCATAAAGCTATTAATCTTACACATTGGTGAGAGAAATAAACTTTAGTTATACTGGTACAGGCTTCGCCTACCTACCTGACAGATTAGGGAAAACATAATTAGTTGAAAAGTGGACTCCATGTGCTGTAGTGTAGGGAGCATGAAGGATTTATAGAGGCTCATCTGGGACCAACCATGCACGTGCTGCTTTCAAAGTCTCTCAGCCAGCTGGGTGCCTTTTCTCCCTCTCAGCTCACCTTGCAAGCAGCTGCAAGTGGCCCTAAGTGAGCCTCTGTAGGCAAGAAAGAGTGGAGCTCCCACCAAATTAATGGAATTTTTACGTAATTAAGAAGGGTCAAAAGAGCAAGTCGTCGGATAATGGGGAATCAAAAGGTAGGGGCTTCCTGTATTCATAGAATGTGTTCACTGAGAAGGTGATATAAAAACAATACTTATAGGTCTAATATTACTGATTCTCTCTGAGCTTCTATAGTTAATTGTCACTGTGAGAGTAAATATGCAGAGCAGATTGCAAATCCCTTGGAGCTCAGGGAGTCTTACCCCAAAATGTGTGCACTAGGACTGTGTTGATAATGTCATACTGTTGAGAAGTTCAGTATTAAGTTTACAAAGTGTAACCTGATAACCAAGTGCTACTCCTTAATTAAATTATCAAAATTCTTACTACCTCATGCATGTTTCATTTATTTCATTTATTTTGCTGATATTATTTAGATCTATATATGATTTCAAAGTGAAGATAAAGGCTATTTACCACAGTATTGATAGTCACTATTCTCAGCTTCTTCCCCCCATCATTTTTTTCAGGTAGAAAGGCCTAAGATATACTCAGGTTCCATAGAATACAATATTTAGCACTTCTAACTCCAGTGTGATACATGGTGCAACTTGTTTGAGTAAAATTAATAGCACAGTTCATTCCCTTTCAAAAATAAGTCTGATTTAATTCACTGATATACACAGTGAAAAATATGTACAAGATTGCAGCACATTTCTAATTTTCATACATATGTGTGCTTAACTGAGAATATAAAATGTATCATAACTGAAAATGTTAAAATAACTTTAGGTTTAATGATGATGAAGGAATTGTATCTTTTAATACTTGCCCTACTTTCATTTTAAAAACTCCTTCACCATGACATAATAATAAGCATTTACATTGGAAAACAGCCATTATTTTAAAAATGCATCTAACATTTTTGTTTATATAGTAATTAAATTGTTATAACCCACTTTGGGAGATGTGCAGAAGCAACATGACATAAGAGATGGGAGTAATGAATATGATATTGCAGGACTATCAAACAGTGGTATGCCACTTTCCCTCGTCGATTACTAGAATTTGACTTTTTCATAACTTTAAAGGGAAATTAGGTTTGTGTTAGTTTAACTTGTTCTATCTTTCTTGTAAGCCACCTTGGGTGAGTCCAATATTGGGAGAAAGTCAGGATATTAAATTAGTAGAATAGAAATCATAACTGTACATAATCCTAGACAGCTTTGGAGCTTCTGTTTTGTCCCTCTTCTCACATTTTCATATGGTACTATCAGCGTGGTGTTGTGGTTTTAATCCTCTAGAATTCTGATTAGAAGTAGTGTAATGTGGTCATTGGAGTGTTGGACTAGGACTCTCAAGAAGAGAGTTTGAATCCCCATTTGGCTATGGAAACCTGCTTGGAGACCTTGGGCAAGTCTCTCTCCACTTCAGAGGAAGCCAAGGGCAACCTCTGAACAAATCTTGCCTAGAAAACCCTGTGATAGGAGAAAACCTTAGAGTTGGCTTCAGTTAAAAATGACTTAAAGGCACACAGCAACAATGACAACACGTGTGTTTGGTGTCATCTCATCCTGTAGAGCTCCCAGGAGTCCCTTACCCCAGGGACCAGGTCCATATCTACTTAGGTTCAGAAGAGCTGCAACCATGCTCCAAGATCATTCATTGCACCAGTTGAGTCTGTCGTCTTTGCCTACCACTCTCAGCTTAGTCAACTGTTGTTTAACAGATAGAACTGTCTTAACACCATCTTTCCTCTTCCTTGAGAATGTGTATTGTAAAATATCTGAGATTAAGGAAGTCTGAGAAAAAATTCTTTAAATAAATCCTGTCCATTTTTTCAATCACCTGTGTAGCACTTAGTTGCTTGAAAATAATATACTGCATAGAGTGCCCCCAACTGTATTGCTCTCTTCTCTAATACTCACTGAGTAGGATTAGTTTTATTTATTATTCTCTGGGACATGTGTAAGTGGGAAAGGGACTCGTATCTACTTCCAAATGGTGGTTGTTGGAGTGAAATATTTGGTATTATTTTTAATTTGGTAATTTTTTGGGGGGTGGAAGCATTTTGAACCGAGAGCCACTGAGAATGTGGGGATTGAAAACTGATTTGTGTGACTGAAGTGCAAATGATTGGTGTGGGCTATATATTATATTGAAGTTGACTTTTTTTAATGTTCACAAGTCCAATTTCTATCCTTGGTTGAATCCATGAGATCTTAAGTTTCTTTGGGCTTTTGTGTTAGTTGCAGTAGCTAAACAGATTTAGGTAAGAATTTAAACACTGTCAAAATGCAAAATGAAGGCATTGGAGACTTAAGTAATTTTTTAAAAGTGCGTTCAGCATGGGGATAAGATTTCCCAAACTGGTGCATTTGTTGATTGTACCTTGGAAAAAGTCACATTGTTGAAACATGCAAGCACCATAAATTGTTCTCCAAGCAAGCACTGAAGAACCGTCTCTGCCATCTGAAGGGTTCTGAGATGGAGAAGTCTCTTCAGGCAAGTGTTACCTGTCTCAAGAACAACCTTGCCTTAAATGCTTCTGAGGGACTTCATCTTTGGTACCATCAGTCCTGGTTGCTTCAGTCTCACCTCTGGTGACTTTGGATCCAATCAGATGTCTCTTGGATTTTTTTGTCAGCATTTTGAGATTCATCTCACCCTTTGGTTCCCACTTCTCATTGAGGAGTTGTGAAGAAGCGCAAGGTCATCTCTCTTCATGACAAGAGAAAAACAAAGAAGAAACTAGGGATCACTATCATCAGAAAGATGAAGTTCCAGATCAGGCTTCTGGTGTTGTTCCTCTTTGCACTGTGATCTGTTTGACACCTGTATCGGATGTAAGATTTGACAATAACAGAGCTCCTGCAGTGGAATTAGCTACAGCTCAACACATGCTTAAAAAACTTCAGCACTGTTAGTTTGTCCAGAGGAGATCCAATTCATAGCAGCATATTTAGAGGGTGAAATTCTAAACTTGTCTCCATATTGCTGTTTCCATCACATCTGGTCTCTGACTTTGTCTGGTAGGGTTGAAAAGGGAAGTTCTGCAGTGCTCCAAAATATGAGATAATATAGTGGTGAGTGTGTGTGACAGGAATATAAAAAGACAAAAGAAAAATTTGAGAACCTAAGAACCATTAATATTCTTGCATAGCAGACTGGTCTTGTCTGTTTATTGATTGATTGATTGATTGATTGATTGATACATAAAGAAAATTATATATAAAGAAATTATTTTAAAGTGGGTGGAAAAGAGAGAGTTCTAGTATACTAAATGCAATGTCATATACAAATTTAATAGCTCCCAGCTGAAGATCTTGTGATTGGCAGTGATGACTAAGCCAAAAATTACTGATTTGTGAACCTATATACCTTGTAAATTATTATCAAAGTATGTAATTTATATTTGTTGTTATACTAAGACATTTGATCTTAGCTGTGGGATCAATGAGAAACTGAGTATTTGAATACTTACTAAGTCTCCCTGATGTGTGTTCTGATTTTACTTTGTAAATTCCATTAAGTTCACCAAGTGTTACTGTGTTTACAAACTTTGATCATAGTAATGCTCTATCCATGCAGTCAGGACACTCCTTGGACACAGTTTAGAATCATTTGACCAAGTTGCCAAAATGTGTGGTCTTTTTAAAGGTCATGCCTAAATACTGTAAAGGTACCAGATCTTACCTGATCTTGGAAGCTAAGCAGGATAATCTCTGGTTTGTACTTAGACGTGAGACTGCCAATGAAAACCGGGTGCTGTAGGCTATATTTCAGAGGAAGTAACTGGCAAAATCACCTCTGAGAATTCCTTACTTAAGAAAGCCTTATGAAATGTATGGGCTTGCCATAGATTGACAGGTGACTTAAAGGCACATACTCATGCACTGTGGAAGCTTACCATAGTCACCATATAGAATGTTCCCCATAATTGGGTTGAATGCAGAATATCAGCATGTACTGAGCTTTTGATTATTTCTGTTACTCATTTTTACCATTGTTATTTTTAGTTTTTAAAGAAAATTTTTATTGTGAGCCTGTTTATTATCTTTGCAAGGGAACAGAGGATTCTCACCCAGGCTCTTTTGTACTGTTTTATGTTCAGATAGGTTTGATGACCAAGGCCACTTTGAACTTATAGTTTCTACTTCTATCTATATTCTCTTGTGTCAGCCTGTTTATCTGAGATATCCCATGCAAATGAGAATGTGAGGGCTCTTCTAAAGACAGTGAAAAGTTTCTGTTAGCAACAAGCACACCCTTCTCTCTCCCGCTTTACTTTTGGTATCTTATTTTTTGAAGGTTAGAGTTCCCTGTAAGTAATTACTGTGCAAATGTGGACAGCTTACATGATATGTCTGGGATTTACTAGAAAATTTTAGCTGCAGCCATGCTGCCATCAGTAAAAACTTATATCACATTTAATACTACACAAAGTTTCTGTGTAGAACTTTTGTAACATAGGATGAACTCCCTTTCTAGCTTCAGCTTGTTTAGTTATTATTTAAAGCATTTATACCCTGATCTTTAACCAAAAAGTCTCCCAGACTGACTTACAAAAAGCTGATTTTACAGTTCTGGGCTGTCAAGCTTAAAATCTAAACAAGGCAATGCATACCAGCCAAGAACAGCGGGAGAACTGAGTTCAGCAGATCCTGACTGCTTTTTGTTTTGTTTTGTTTCCCACATTTCTTCTTGCACGGAACTCAAGGCAGTTTTTCTACTTTGATACTTGGGAGCTCGTGTTTCTGTGTATGCATGCATGTGCACATATGCTTGTTTGTATGTGTTAATAATCTCATAAACATGAACTAGATACATTTGTAATAAACAAAAATTCTATTAATGTGAATTTTTCCTTCTCCAACCTTGTTTATGATTGAGGGCCTTTCTCTTCTTCAGTAAAAACACTGTTACTTTTTTTTCAGGGGAAACGAAACATCTCGCACAGGGGAACTTTCTATTAGCAGGATGTACCATTTTCCTATTACTGAATACTAGTATATTCTTGTTATTGTAGAAAATGATGGTTAATCCAATTATCTTGAGAAACATGGCAGTACAGATGTTACCAAGACATGTAGGGTCTGTTAGGTAAAGAACAGATGTTCTCCTGCAGTCTCTGGAAAAACAACTGTGCTGACTAAAGCAGTTGCGGTCTCACATACCAGTCTGGTTCAAAAGTTATGTATGTTTGTATGATTAGGTTCCTGAAAAAGATGGAGACAGACCTTGTAGTATATCCTGGTGATATATATATTGTGAAGATGAGGATTTGTCAGTTCTGGAGCTTTTATATATGTTTTCAGATGGAATAATAGTGAGTTGTATGATAGCCTCTATTTGAGTGAGCTTGATCTGAAGGAAATTTGGAAATTCTGCTATAAAGATCTTTATCAGCCTTTTCCAGTCTGGAACTCCTCCAGACGTGTTGGATTACAATTCTCATATAAACAAACAACCACAACAGCCTCTAAAACACTATACAGGACAACCACTGACAGGTGAATGACAAAAATTAAACTATTTGAACCAAACTGCTAAACAGAATTAATGATTAAACCATATAGATATATAAACATAAAGTAAAAAACACTTATATACATAAATAAATATAGCAATAGTGGTAATAGATACAGGCTTCACAGATACTTAAGGACAATATGTAGATGTGAACATATGATAAAAGATACAAGCTTCACAAGTAATTAATGATGATAATACATAGATGGAAAGAATAAGGATCTGTGAAGCTTGTATCTATTTATTTACGTATATATAAGTGTTGTTTGCTTTATGTTTATATATTTATATATTTATATGGTTTAGTCATTAATCCTGTTTAGTAGTATGGTTCATATAGTTTAATTTTTGTCATTCACGTGTCAGTGGTTGTCCTGGATTACAATTCTCATCATCCCAAGCAGCATGGCATGCTGGGTGTGAATGATAGGAGTTGCAATCCAGTACATTAGGCGGAGTGTTGTGGGAATAGTAAAACCAGATCAGAATTGGATGAATTATTTTACTCATTACAGAAGACAAGATTCTTAAAATACTGATGATAACCAAATTGAAACAAATGGATAGAATGGGAGCCATTCTTTTTGAGGTAAAATAGCCTTTGTTGTTTGTTAAATAACCCCATTGTCCTTTTTTCTTTTTTTTTTAACTCTTCTACACAGGTACTGACCAGGCCAACTTGTGCTTTTGCCTTGCTTATGAGATCTGACAAGATCACCCCTTGTGATTTTATTTGTTGTATTCCTGGAAGCCCCAGGGATAGAAATAACTGGAGCAGCAATGAAATCTAACCTTTATGCTGTATAACATAACCAAAGAGTATCAGTAGGCCACTAGAAAAACAGCTATATTTGATAATATGTAGCTTAATGTTAAAAATTGCAGGTGGTTATAAGATGTATTGTTAATGAAGAATTGAATTCGTAGCATCAGTCTTGGAACAGGAAATGCTTAATCAGAAAAGAGGTAAAAGCATAGGAGCTTATTGCTTTTTATATTGCCTGTTTTCAACAACATTTTGGATGATTTTTTGCTAGCCTCCAATTTTTTTTAAAAAAATCAGTTGCCTGATAAGTAACTGATGAGTAACTGATCTTCTCTGCTTCCATGCTGGCTTCAGAGGGGAAAGAGTTTCCTCCTCTGCAGTCAACATAGAAACACAGATGATTAGACTGTCCACAAGCCAGTTAAAGAAAAAAAGCTTATTGTTTACCAAGTATACTGGCAAAAGTAGAGACAGGTGATTCACACCTGCTGTACCATCCCACTCCCTCACATATATGGAAATCCCTCTTTATTCTGGTGATAAGGCAAGTTGGTAAACTCAAGGCTGACAGAGCACCATTGATACACATAGCAATTTACAGAGGTGCAAAAAAGGCAGATCCCTGTGCTGAGAAGCATATAATCTGACTTTCACAAGTAGGGCTGACATTAGAGACGGAGGAAGCAAAAAAGGACTAAAGCAAGGGTAGTGATATTACACACATACAACTTTGGGTACTTAGGCTTAAAGTCATACTGCCTGTTAAGTTAAAAGCATGGTTGTGTTTTCCATGCCTGTTTGTCTTATGCAGTACCCATGGGAGAACCTGAGCAGGATATTTATGGTAGTTTATATGGAGTAAGCTTTACTCCTTGTACTGTGATCCTAACAAAAGTCTCATCCAGGAACTTTTATTGAGGCCGGGAAGGAAGCTAACTTGAATGTTAATACTGATAAGAAACAGTCTTCAGGACTGTTTTTAAAGTGTGTAATATGACTCCACTAAATGGAAGCATATTTATTTTGTCCATCACTGTACATGGCGCTTTACAAGTAGAAGAACAATAATACAGGTCCCTGCCCTCAGGCTTACAATCTAATTAAGACATAACAGGAAAGGAAAAGAGTGGAAGGGGATTAAGTCCAGGAGATACTGCCTCTTCTTTTCTTCCTCCAAGGCCACAGGAATGACAGAATGGTGGAGGGATGGTGTTTCAGCTGCTTCTCAGGCTAGGAATGAGGGAGCTATGCCTGCCTCCACTTCTCTGCCTCTGAGGCCAAAACAGTGGCAGTCAGGATGAATGAGAGGGAAGCTGTGCCTGCTTCCTATTCCTTCTCTCTAAGACCATGACAGTGGCAGTAGGGAGGAAGATGAGGGCCTTTCATCATAGTTTCTGTTGAGGTTGAATATTTACGGGTTAAGTCAAAAGCTTAAAATAAAGGCATTTTAACTCCCAAAATAAGAAATGAATATTTCATATTTCAGTGCCTGAACTGCAATTTTGGCTAAGTAGGTCATTTAGTTTCTCCAGTGAGTAGGTTGATAAGCAGCCTTCTAGACATACATAGAGGTATTCTTTCTGCTGTCTGTGCAAGACCCTAATATATAATTACAGGTTTATCAGCATTGGCTGGTAAACATATAATTGTGGGTTGGGTCTTACACAGTTATAAGAAAAGATCATCCTCAAATTAATTTTTTTAAGTAGGAATGTGTAAAGTGGGCCCTCCATTTCTGTGGGGGTTCTGTTCCAAGACCCCCTGCAAATGGGAAAAAAAAGTGCAGTGCTTGTGTCCCATATTATTGAAGGGCAGTGAGGTGTGCATGGCTGCTTTAGTTCAGACATCTGCACATTGTCACCATTTTAAGTACAGGACACAATGTTTTGCAATTACTTAAATTTGCAGATCCAGAAGTCGTTTATGGGGAGGATCTACTGCATCAACCTTGATGCATTTTGAATAAGTTGATTCACAATGGTGAGATATCAGGTGATATATCTGTATGTGTGAACTGGCCCCTCTGTATTTATTTTGTTGTTAGAGTGCTGTCTTGTGATATACTTGACTTTGTTTGTGAGACTATATAAAAATAAAGTATATTTGGAATAAAATTTCCTATAGAAAAATAGGAAGAAGAAGGAAGAATGTTTTCATTTTTATTTCCCCATCTTACTGAGAACCTTAGAATGGTTGTATAGTATGACTTTTTTGCATAGGTAGTGTTTAGAGAGCTGCTTTTTAGTTTTTCTTTTGTTGAATTTTTTGTTTAAATATAGCTGCTTTGAGGATGATTTTTAAGTTAAAAGTTGTCAGGACAGAAACCAGTTTAAATGTCTAAGATAAATGTTTGTAATTGCAGTTTTTTCAATAATGGACCATAAATTCATGTCAACCTCAGTTCATGAGATTTGTTGCTGTTATTGGTAATAGTACCTTCTCTTTGCACTACATTGTGTATGTTTTGATTTGTCTCTGTTCTTCATGAGCAGTTCTTCATAATCTGTATTTTTTCTTCCTTTCCATCTGTTTTATCAGGTAAAAACCTTGTGGAATTTTCTGTTGTAAATCCTTTGGATGATTCAAAGTGTGTTCCTCCTCTTCCTGTCTTGCACTGCACTCCATTTAACTTTAGCTTACTTATTCGGTGTGTATTCTGTCCCTTAATTTTGATTCTCTCCCTTCCTTCCTCTCTCGCTTCTTTCCTTTTCTTCCTTCTTTTTCTCAGGCTTTTCCACAAATGGTTCTTGAAATAGTCTTAACAGTTGCTTTCAGGCCACTCTCTGAAGCTGTGTATTCTTGTAGTGATCCATTCTGCCTGAAGTGACACGAGCAGTTGGTTTGATCTAGGTTTCAGCAGCTTCTATCAGTTTTTGGGTTTTTTTTTTTAAGAGGGGGGTGTTTGTTTGTTTCCCTGACACCTTACATGTAAAAGTAGTATTTTGTGCCTTAAAGACTTGTATAGAAAAAAGAGAGCCAGGATTCAACATTGAGTTTCTACTGATAGAATAATGGAATCCACTAGATGTAGGAGGGAAGGGTTGCCATGCACCACTTCCTCAAATCTGGGCAAATAATGTGCACATTTGTGTATTATACAAATTATTTTAATTATGTAAATCATTGTGCATTATGCAAATCAGGTACATTAATTGTTGCATTTTTTTCTCCCACTATGTTTCAAACTTCATACTGTTTTCTTTATAATCATAACTTCTCTGAGGAAGCTAATATAGAGCTGTGTGTAAAATCCTGGCCTTGGAATGAGGAGACCCAAGTTCAAGTCTCTTCTTAGTCATGTGTTATATTGTGTGACTATTGGCCACCACAGCTTCTAAACAAACCTACCTTACGTGATTGCTATGATTATTTACAGAGAGAGGGAAGCATATAAAGTGAACATATACATTCCTAGTACAGTACAAATAAAAGAATAGCAATAACATTTGCCATGCACAAACATTTTAAGTGGTATTCTCATCAGATCATTATTTTTCCCATCAGTTTTTCGTCATTAAAATATAACAGGAAGTCCTGAGAGCGACTGCCATCTGATTCTCAGAGCAAGAGGCGGAGGAAAATAGATGCGAATAAAAGAAACTGAAAAGGGAAAAATGTGGTCTTTCTTCGGAGATAGAGAATAAATATTTTATTACAAATAGAAAACACTCTACTTTTAACTGTCTTTCACCTGTTTGACCTTTCATCAAAATGTCATACTCAGCATTTCATCAAGGCTAGAATATCTATCCAATTATTTTTTTGTTAGCGCCAGTTAATGTAGTGATAACTGTACTTTTTACATTGTCATTGTTTCTAATTATGTCTTCCCATACCAAACATGTATATAAATGTCTGCCAACTGAAGCAATTCTCCATGCATCTGATGGAGTGGGTTTCGGTGTTAGTCTTTGAGAGTAGATGCTCCTGCTTCCCAAATAGAATTTACATTGTCAAGATAAATGGTATTCCTCTTTTATGCACAGTTAACTTAGTTGTACCAGGCACATATATCAGTAAACAATTAAAATGGTTATACTTCCAAGACAACTAAGTGTGGAAATAGTCCATCAAAAACGACTGTTTGGATCCATTTTTCAAAAAGCTGAAGGTTTACTTCAAGCTTCTACCTTAATGTTTTTCTCTTTATTCTCTCTTCTCTTTTCCCAGCTACTTCTTTCCGTAGAGTAGCAGCATGAGGTGGCTGTCTCAGGGAGCAGAGCATGAGGCAAATGAATTGCATTGCTTCTCTCCTCCCGGAGTTGCCTCAGCTGCTGCTTCCTTTTCTCTATCACTGTGCTCCTTACTTACCCCACTCGCAGTCTTCTGGACTCATCTTGTGCCCTCTGTCCTGTTCTCCTCTCTTGTTCTTTACACTTCTGCAGTATCTATCACCTTCTTCCTTCCACCACTCTCTTTTGCCCCTTGCTCCTCATCATACCTACCTCTCTTGCTCCTTGTATCCTGCAAGTACACCTCTCACTCTTCCTTCCTGTTTCTCCCCTCACTCTCTCTCTCCCTGCCCTCCCCTCATATCCTCTTGGAATGTACCTTCTTTGCTTCTTGAGCTCTGCCACTCACACTTCTTGCTCTCCATCTTTCCCTCATCTCACATTTCACCTTGATGGTATGTGCCTCCTTTGCTTCTTGCACATGGCTTAGCACCATTAGTTCTCCCTGAATGCTTACTTCCTCACTCTCCTTTTACCCTCGCAGTGCACTCCTTCCTTGTTTCTTGTGCTCGGCATCTCTCCAGTCTTTCCTGCGCTCTTCTTCGTCTTCCGTCCTTACTGTGTGCCTCTCTGTTGCTTCTTGTGCTCTGCTACCTACACTGCTTGCTCTCTCACCTCTCCTGTTCCTTTCTTTGCCTTATCTTGCATGTTCATGGTCCACACCTCACTTGCCTCTTGCACATTGCTGCTTGCACTGCTTACTCTTCTGTTTCTCCTTGCCTCTTTCACACTCTTACAATGTGTCTTTTGCTTACATCTTGTGCACCATTCCTTGGACTGTTTGCTTTCCTGACTCTTGTACTCCTTCCCTCACATTACCTCACCTCATCTCTTGCAGGGTCTCCCCCTCCTTGTGTTCATCTGTTCATTCTCCTGTCTCTCTTACTCCCTTTCTCTCCTCACCTAATGCCTTCAGAGTTCATCCCTCTTTTCTTGAGCTCTGCTGCTGTCTCTCTCACACTCCACCACTCACACTGCTCACTTGGCTGTCTCTTCTACTCCCTCTTTCACTTTCACCCCCTCACAGTTTGCCCTTTGCTTACCTCTTACTCTCTGCAGCTTGCACTGCTGGCTCTCCTGTTTTTCTTATTCTTTCTCTCACCTACTCTGAAAACCTTACAATATGCCCCCTGCTGGTGCTCACTCTCCCATTTGCCTGACTCCTCCCCTCCCCTCAGTTCATGTCCTTACAGTGTGCCCCTCTCTTACTTCTTGTACTCTGCTGCTCATCTTACTTCCTTTCCTGTCTCTCCTACCCCTTTTCTCATTTCACCTTGCACTCTCATAGTGTATCCCTCCCTTCCTTCTTGCACTTTGCTGCTTGCTCTCACTTTCCTCATGCCTGATATTCCTGAATTTACTTGTTTCTTGCAAAAGAATTTCTCAGAGTGCCTCCACATTTTGTCCCGTGTTTTGGCTTCTACAAGGGTAGAGACTTCCTTTTTTTAAAAAAAGTGCCTGGAATCCTGTCCAGATTATGGTCGCACTGCCCGGGTGGCATGCCTGGAGTCCAGTTAAAATCTGGCTATCTGGGTGATATCACAACTCTATAGGACAGTCTCCTCCACCCATACCTCTGTGCACCCCAAAAACCTAATCTGGAGATCTAGGAAACCCCAGGATAGCAGGAGGAAGAGGGAAGGAAATTCTGACACACTGGTGCTGTGGGATTAGCAGTGTGTTGGTTTTAGGCCATTGTGTGGCATGTGTTTTGTGTTCTTGTACACATTTTATCTGATGTATAACATCTTCAGTTAAGTGATTAGCAGGGTACATCTTCAACACACAGAGAGGAAAGGTGGGAAGGATTATGTGATGGCCCTAAACCAAGAGATACCTTTAGGCCAAGTTGTATTGGTTAGCTTTTGGGCAGTGTCACGAGAGCTCAAAGATGTTGCTACAAAATAACCACATAAGTACTGCCTTGGAAAGTGCCAGGCCACATTTTATACATGGAGGGCTTCTGACAAACATGTTTTCATTCAGGAGTTGCCAAACTGAACATAACAGTGGTAGTGGGGTGCATATGAAGCAGCTTATTTACTTGTTTATTTACAAATATTGTAGTGCAGCAACATCTAGAGCAGAGTTTTCCAAAGTTTTCATGTTGGTGACACACTTTTTTAGACATGCATCATATCGTGACACAGTAATTCAGTTTTACAAGCAAACCGGAGGTTAAACTAACCCCATATAAGAGATACAGACACATACATAAATTGTAATAACAAAATGTATGGAGATACAACGTAACTCATGAAAACCTTCCATAATTTTTTTAAAATATATGATTTATATATAATAATATACATTTCCAAGATTGTAGGTGACACACTTACACACTTCAGGCAACATGCTAAAGTGTTGCGGCACACCATTTGGAAAGCCCTGATCTGGAGGGCCAGATGGTTCCCATGCTTGGTCTGTAAGTACAATAGTGTATAATAGCTTTTTTAAATTTTTTTGAGGTTATATATACATTTGTTATCTATCATTTGTATGACGTTACAGAAATTAGTAATTTATCAGCCAACCAATTTTCAACTGCAATATCAAATCTCAACAAATCAAAGAAGAACAGCCAGTATCACGTGAATACATGTCTCATTAACAGTGTTCTGAAACTGCTATGCATGCGGCCAAGAAAAAAAGTGAAAGTAACTCCCTTTGAAGCATGTTGTTACTTCTACCCTGAAAAATGGACAAAAGGATTAATGTGTCATACTCTCGACATTTTAGGTTGTTATAATGATGATTAATTGTAGGACTTCATTCCAAAATTTTTTAGCTTTGGGATATTCAAGCCAAAAATATTTTGAAGTGCCCCTTTCACTGCATCCGCTCCATCTCATACCCCCTCCAGCATGAGGGAGACACATATGGTGTGATCTTTGCACGTTTATCCGGGGTCCAGTGCATACCGATGTACTGGTTTTAATGTACACAGTGCTGTCATTGCTAGAGGAGATGAAGCAGAGAGGGTTCAAGGACCAGATTTTCAACCATTGTTTTTTTATAATTGGGATGCCAAATTCTGCCTCCCAGGCAAACTTTGTACCACATTGGTTGCTGAACTTTATCCACTGATAAAGTAGAGAAGACACCCCCCTGGTTATATTACTGTGATTTATACAGATGTTTCCAGTTGGGTGAAAGGTTTTGGAGGCCTATGGTATCTAAGTCATATTCTTGCAAATAAACTTATTTGGCATAGTTGTAACCGTGATAGCCTCAGATCCTTAAATTTGCTCTGGATATGAGTGGTGCTTGTATGTGCTCCATTAGTAATTAAATCAGTAATCATCCAAAGATGGTGTTTCCTAAAAGTCTTAACCTGCACGGATGTGAATCATGAGGAAATAGGGATGAACAGGAAATGGCTGTATGGATGATGGTTGATCTCCGAAGTGTCTTGCCCATCATTGCCAGAACACTGAAATTTCTTTCATAAAAGAGTTCTGCACTCTTTTTAAAGGCTACCTTGCTTAACTTTTGAGAAAAGATAGCTGAACCTAATCTGGGTTCTAAATCTAAATCTGTATGAGTTAGTTGTGGATACTCCTCAAACTTAATAAATGTAACTATTTGCTTTAACTGAAATATATCAAAGTAGAAAACAAGTCTGGGAGTAACTAAACTGCCTTTTATGGATTGTGCACATTTTGCTCAACTAATAAATCTTCATTTCTTTTTGCTACCTATAAAATTTTCTGTTTGTTCCTGTTATGCTTGAAATTATTTTAATTTAGGGGGTATAGGAAGCATCTGGGAGGGAAAAAGGGAGAGTAAATGTTTTAGTTAATGCCAATTTACCTAACTTCATTCGTTTATTTATTTATTACAGTATTTTTGTTTCACATCCCAGCTCACAAATGCTCGCAAGGCAATGAAAAAATAAATAGGTTTATTGGATAGATTTAATTGTTTCCATTTAATAATAGTCTTGTTTCTATTTGATAAATGTATGTTTCATCCACCTATACAGAGACTTGTAATTCCTGGATACTAATTGTGACCAGTCTTTCATTTTTAAGATTGCTAGATGTTTGAAATAAGATAATTGCAATGTCTTTGTTTTTCAAGATGTACCTCTAAAGATAAATTTAAACAGAGTAATCTGGATTTATTATACTTAATCTGAAAAAGTGTATATTCTATCCTCAGAAAGAGTTTATTTTAATGGAAGAAGAGTGGCATCTGGATCTTTTAAGAAAAGTATCTAGTCCTCTGCATATATGTTAATTAGATGATGTTCTATACCAAATTTAAAACTTTTAATTTGTGAATATTTTCTGAGATTAATGGCCAGTGGTTCAACAGCATTTATAAATAAAAACAGAGATTAGAGGCCACTCTGAAGGTTGCCTCTTAAAAGATGAATTGGGGAAAGAGCTTAATTTGTTGAAATGGACAGTGGCTATCACCTCTGCGTAGAGGTATTGAATCAGATTCGCAGATTTTGACTCTTGTGCAACAACCAGATACTACTCTGTAATATCTTTCTTAATGGTGTTATATTGTCAGCGAATCCATGTCTTCAGGTTTAATACCAGAATTACAGCCAGTGTGATGTAATGCTTAGAGTGGAAGATCAAATACCTGCAGAAGCATGAAAATCAGAGCCAGTCATACTCTTTTTCTATGTAGACTACAGAAAGAGTAGTATGGATTTTGAAGGTAATGTGGTAAGGAGGAGAACTTTACATATCGTCTTGAATTAGAGTTCATGTATGACCAGATTAGCCAGGTAAATCCAGATTTATCTAGGCATTCTACTGAGTATATGTTGAGAACTTTAGCTGGCCAGGATTCTTATCTTTCATGTTTTTAAAAAAAGGTTAGTCTTGAGCCCATTTGGAAATGAAGATAGATGGGGGAGGTGGGGTGGAAAGTCCTATAGTCTTGGGAGAAACAAGCTTGCAATTGACTTAGTGTCATAGCATCTTGCCTGAGTAAAAGCTGAAATTTGAGGATAGGAAAACCTTGGCCCTTTGCTGTTTTGTTAATGGAGCTTTTAGCATACTGTTGTAAAGTGCGAAGACATGCCAATTGTTAAAGGGCTTCCAGATGGAAGAGAGATGAGACAGAGAATAGATATGTACATAGAAAGATAGATGGAAGCTCATTAGGGAAGGGTAGATGTTTGCAGTGGGTCTTAGATTTCTTGTAAGTAGTTTCAAATAAATCAATGAAGTTATCTTTGAAGGGGTGATTCCACATTTTGGTGCGATCTTTTGAGCCCTTTGCTCAAGACACAAACCCCTAAGTTTGAGCATCTTTAAAGTAAAATAAATATAAGTTATATATTTGCATTTATTTGGACTTCATTCCCATTCCCTACTGCTATATAATCCATAGCAGGAAACAAAACAGGAGCTATGAATTGTGGTATAGGACTAGAGAGAATTATTTTAAAAATGGAAATAAAACAGTTTCCATCACAACCATCTGATCTTGCAGGACATGTGAATTCTGTGAAGCAGGGCTATTTCGAAAGTTGGTGTTCATTGCCATTTTCTAGAATACAGATGGTTTGCCTAGAACTGGTACAAGAATGTTCTTGTAATTGATGAATTTAGTGGATTTCGCTGTTGAATTCTGGGCCATTTTCTGGAATGCAGATCTCTTACATGGAAGGAATAAGGGAGTTTCTGTGAAATTTTTTTGCCATTTTGTGGCATGCCTCTCACCTAGTCTTGTGCAGCTGGTCAATTTGGTACACACAGCTACTTGAATAGTTGGCTCTGGTCTGTTTTCCAGAATAGAAATTATGTTTCTTATCCCCTTCAGTCATCTTGGTGTCACATTCTACCAGGTGTCATGTTCTAGCAGGTTCAGCTATCAGTGGTTCAGATTCTGTTTTCTTCTTCTTCTTCTTCTTCTTCTTCTTTGTGGCTTGTTGCATTACTCCCATTCAGTAGTTTGAAACTGATGAATTAGGTGGGCATTTGAAAAGTTGGTGTTGTGAGTTCTTTCCTGGAATATAGATGTTTTGCCTGGGTTAGGTAATATAAAATGGTTCCTGTAGAAATGCTTGTAGCTTGGGACATCTCTTTTGACATGTTTGTGTAGCTGGTGAATTTGTTGGGCACGGCTATCTGGAAGTTATCTGGGCTATTTTTTGGAATACAGACATTCCGTTAAGAATGTAAAGGTTGGGGGGGTGTTTGATGATGGTGATCAATCATACCAGGAATGTATGTGGACACTTTACATGGTTCTCATCTTGCTGTTAATCTCCATGGCAACTCTGAAAGGCAGATTTGATAAGAAGTAGTGCCCTTCCAAGGTCATATGGTAAAACCAATGACCAAACAGGGTTTTGAACTTGGGTCTGTCATTCCAAGTCCAACACTTCAAACATTATTCTGTTAATTCTATCAGAAGAGAAGTTGCTATAATAATGTTACAAAGGCTGAAATGTAGTGAGGAGTGAATTAATATGCTCAATTTGGATAATTAGATGCATGCATATTTATCATGGTTTATATAATATGCAAATCAGCTGCCCAGATTTAAAGTGTTGGAATATGGAAATCCTACCTTGAACCCAGTGGAGTATAAGTAGAATATACAGTGTACCATCCATATATGCAGGGGTTCTATTCCAGGAAGCCTAGAATAAAACAAATTTTATTTATGCTCTGTCCTGTTATCCTTGGTGAATGCAGTATGTGTGCACCTGTGCCCAGAGCATCCATTTACAATAATTGGATATGAGGCTTCATGTGACCTTGCACATGTGTGTGCAGTGGTCATGTCAGCAGACAGCACACTGTAAATGCAAAACCTGAAAGAAGATGTGCCAGAATTTTAAGGCCTTCAGTAAAGGGCTTTCTGTCAATCTCACTACTGTCAAAAGCAGGATTGGTGAGAACATAAGGAAGAGCCTTCTTAATGGCTGTTCCAAGGCTGTGGAATTCCGTGTGAGATTTAGTTAGCTCTGTTTCTGTTTTCTTTCCACTAGTAGGTAAAATCGCTTTTATTTAGATTGACCTTTAGATGTTAACTGCTTGATGCCAAAAAATCTTTTAATGTGGTGTGTTGTAGTTTGATTTTCCTTACAGTATTTTAATTTTTTTAAAAAATTTTGAATGAGTATTTTAGTAAGGTTACTTATTGAATGATTTAATTTTTTTTTTTTTACTAAATTTTATCTGTACTTTGCTTTAGTCTGTATTGTAAGCTACATAGAATCCTGTGCCTGCAGAAAGGCAGGGTATAAATAATTTTACGGTGAAGTTGCCCTGCATTTGGGAAATAGCAAAAAGTCAAGAACAACATCATGCCCCTTGAGGATGGGGGAAGGCCTTGACAACAGCAGATATTTTTATCCATTTTCAAAGTATTTAAATATATAAAATGAGTTGGACTCTGACAATCTGGTACTCTTAGTGATTGCTAAATCAGCTTTTACTTTTTAGGCAAGGTTAGGAGTTGCCTGGAGTAGCTATAGATTTTGCTGATTTAGAATATGCAACAACCTTATTGTCTCCATTCTCCTACATTCAGATCTTTCAGTCTTTTTATTCTTTCTGTCAGTGGTTAGAATTGGAAGAAGATGGCTGAGAGTATATCAAGACAAGGCAAGGGCAATTATATTTGGTAAGGACAGTGATCTGGAAGAAAATTTTTAAAATCTATTGAACATGACATGCAGGTTTCTTGGACATTTAATTTTGTAGTCCTAAATCTGCTGGAGCGATCTCATAAATTTTGTCTTCCCTCTGCCTGTGAATTTTACTATGGTGAGAAAGTAACATTTTCTTTCAGTTGTATATCTAGTAGTGCCATTATTTTGGGATTTTTAAATTGATGGTTAATGTCCTATAATTTATTTTATATTGACCATGATTCCTCTTCAGAAATTTGACCTGATGGCAATAGGTTGTAGAGAATATGTTATGCCATTGCTCCAGCTATAATAATAGTTTCCCCTTATCCAGTTGTCTCATAAGAGGAATTAAATGGAGCATCCTTGAACTGTCGAATCCGTTTTTCTTCCTAAGTCTTAATGAAAAGGATTTATGGAGACACGAGTAATTTCTTCCCGTGGAGACTCTGGGGTATGGTTAAGACTCTGATGCTTTCTCTAGAAACACTTGTTTTGTTCAGGTTGTTCTGTTTAGGTGTGGGTTAATTAATTGTGTTTTGGGCTACAAAATTTATCTGGTTATGTCACGGTGATACATTAAGCGTGCAAAGGGATCTTGCAGCACCTTTGAGACTAACTGAGAGAAAGAAGTTAGTAACATAAGCTTTTGTAGACTAAATCTGCTTCATCAGATGTCAGCTTCTTTCTCTCAGTCTCATTGGTGCTACAAGATCTCCTTACAGACTGATTCAGACTAGCAAGGCTGTGTCTTTGAATTCTGATACATTAAGACTGAGTGGGTTAGAAATGTTTGAAATTTTATGTGAGGTGCTTAAAAGTTTATTACTAGATTGCATGTTTTAGGTGTTCCTAGGACCAGAGCCTGCATGCCTCATTTTGTCATCTAAGGGCTTCTCCAGACATTTTTGCTGTAGTTCTGTGGTTTGAAATGTTTGAAATGATACTCCTACTGTCCTGGACGATTTTCTAGTAATTCCCTCACACTGCTTCTGATTTCTTGGCTGCCTGTCAAAAACCAGAATGAGGAGACTATTGTTGAAGACTGTGGTCACTGCCACTCTCAGAAACCTGTTAAGCGTGTGTCCATCTTTACTCTCTGAGACTGTAACTGTAACTAGACTGTTCAGAGGGAAAGAAAATGTCTTCTCAGTCTACATTTGCCCATTTCTTACTCCATAACACATTATAAAAGAGAATACACCATTTTTCCGTGTTATTTCTACCTTCAGTACCAAATTTTCTGTTAAGTAATGTCCAGGAACACATCTGCTTTGTTGACTTAGGTATACCTGTAACAATAACTGATTTTACTATTTGATATTTTATACTGATCTTCTGACATGACTTTCTGAAATCTTTTTCCAGATATCTGTATCTAACAGATTTTTATACTCTTTAATAAGATAGAAATTTTAAATGTTTTATTTTTTGATCAAATAGCCTCTAAGACAAATCTCTTAACAAGCAAAAGTCTAGAAGAAGCTGGAAAGTGCTTCCAAGGCACTATGAACTATAGTCAGAAAAGGATAGCAGGAAATCTGTTGGCTTGAGCGCATAAACTGAAGCTGTCAGGTTTCTGATTTCCGGGTTTTCATTGCGTTCTGTGTTCCTTCAAGTCAGGTTGTTGCATATGCCGTCTCAGTCCCCTTACTTCTATCCCCCATTCTGCTGCCAAGATTATTGACTGTTTGATGCCTCTTGAGTATGTGACATGCCTCCTAAATTCTCAGTACCGGGATACCTATCTTCTACCTTGCATGGCAGGGAGTTGGATTAGAGTGCATCCTCCACATTAGCAGATTTGCTTGACTAGCTCATCCTCCTCATCCCACTGTTCTCTTTCTCTTGTCCTGCCAGCAGCGACACCTCCTCAAGTCCTTTCCCACCTTGCCTGAAGTGTATTTTAAACCCTTTCCCAACCCATCCACATCCTCCCTCACTCCTCCAATTCTCTTTTCAATCTCCTGGAGACTTGGGAGGAAGAGGAGTAGAGGGAAGGAATGGGTGGTCTTGAAGAGATTTAACATTGGCTGAGGATAATAGAGAATAAAGAAGGCTTGGGAGGCAGAGGAGTGGAGGGGCAGAAGTTGATGGGTTTGAAGGGGTTTAAAACCTGGCTGAGGTAAAGAGAAGGTAAAAGAGGCCTGGAAGACAGAGGAGTCAAGGGTAGGAGTTGATGGGTTTGGAGGGATTTAAAATCTGGCCGAGGTGAAGATTGAATAAAAGAGGCTTGGAAAGCAGAGGAGTGGAGAGCATTAGTCAATGGGTTTGGAGGGATTTAAAATCTTGCTGAGGTGAATGGAGAGTAAATGAGGCTTGGAAAGCAGAGGAATGGAGGGAAGGAATCCATGGTTCTGAAAGGGTTTAAAATCTGGCTGAAACTTGGTGGTGGCAAGGTGGGAAAGGGAGCTAGGGGCTGGTGCTTTTGGCAGGGCAAGAGACAGGATAGGAGGAGGGGAAACAGAAGGAGTGTGGTGAGGTGCTGGATCTGCTGGGAGGGGCTTGAAAACTGAGATCGTGTGACAAAGTGGGAAAGGGAGTGGGCAGAAAGGAATTTTTAGTATTCATCTGGGGGGGGGATTCTTGTGATATTTGTGGTTTGTCCACTTTCAGGTGGGTCCTGTTCTCCTGACCTCGTGAATGTGGAGGATCCACTGTAGATGGTCCTTGTGTCCCTCCCAATTCTAAGATTCTCTGATTCTATTAACAGTATTAGTGGGCTTGCTGTTCATTATTTCTCCATGCTGTATCTGGCTGTGATCTTTGCTGCTCTAGCTTTACCACATTCTTTGTTGAAAGGCCTCCTGCTTCCACAGTAGCTCTGTGTCTTGCTCCTTTGTTGCATCTTAGGTGTCAGGAGAATGAAACTACGTCTCAGAGCACCTGTGTAATACCACTTCCCTTCTTTAAAATCCACATTTTCCATGATGACTATGGCACAACCGCTTGATACTCATTGCCTACCGTATCTAAATCTATAACCAAACTTAAGCACATGTAACAAAATTAACCAGACATTTTGCCCCCCTCTTTAATCCCAGCTTCCACTTCCTCACCTTTTGTCTGTTGTTTCCTCATGTTGAAGTTTAGATTGTAAACTTTTTGGTTCTGGGACTTGTCCTTTTATAATCTGTAAAACTACTGTGTACGTTGATGCTATATTAAACAATATAAAATCTCCTGTGTATGTGTGTGTGTGTGTTCTCTCTATTGAAGGCAGTGCATGTGAGCTTCCTAGCATACATATTGACATTTTTGGCATGCTAGAGTAGTTGTACCACTGCAACAATTTTTTTTTTTAAATCGGAATAGTCCTGACTTGTCAGCTTTTAAAGAAGAAAAAATGGATCAGTATGGGCAATTATCCTGATTATTGTGGGAAAAAACCCAACATCCATCATTTGTTTTTTGTTCCATAATCAATTTAATTTGTGCAATATAAGGGCCACACATAGTGTAGAAACTACCACAATACTCATAACATTGAATAGATGTTCTTTATGCAACATTGTTCATTTTCTAGGTCTGGCACTGGCACAAGTTCAGTCCTTAACTCCACCTTAGTTCTGCTTCTTTTCCTTTTTAAAATGGTGCATAGGAATAGGAGAATAATTACAGTAAGCATTATTCTCATTAGAATTATTGTTGGCCTGTATTAATAATCATTCCTTACCTGTGGGTCACAAAGTACAATTAAGTGGGCTATATGATCTTTCATTGTTACTGAGTTAATGAGACACAGAATCATCTTTCCTACTCACAGACATTATATACGTGTTGCAGACTTTTTATCCTGAGCCCTCTCTCTTTTTGACACTGTTTGCCAGAATTTGCTATACCTGAAATAGCAATATTTACTTTCCTCAGTCTCAAGAGCCTTTTATTCTTCTTCTTAGGAAGGCTTTCTAATGCAATACTTGAAAGTCCTTGCATTTCATTCTCTGTAGATGCCTTCATTAATGGTAGAGTAAGAGATCTTTTAAAGTTAACCTGCATATATCAGGGCTTCAAAAAGTCTTGTGTTATTTGGGCTATATTTTTTGATCCCAATGAGATTCCAACATATCGTGCAGTTTCCCCAAATCTAAAGGAATGTTTGTGTGTGTAGAATCAAATGTGCTCTATCTAAACACCCCAAGCCAGAAAACACAAGGTAGAATGAAAATGAAATAAGATCATATAAAATAAAAGTTACACTTCTTTTAACAGAGGATACTTCTTGATGCAAATGAATTTGATTGCCCCCTTAATGGGACAAATTCTGATTTTCCTTGAATGGGGCAAACCTTTGGGCGTTCAAGAGTATGGTAATTCTGTTTTGCTGCATCATTATTTACTGTTGAAATTTTGAATAGGATGTTTTATCCTAAGATGTTATGTTTGCCAGGCCAAAAAAGTTTGACCTGGCAAACATAACATATTTGTTGGGACCTTTTTTTGGTCAGTCTTGTTTTTTTCTTTGTAGAAAGAAAACTGTATGTGGCAAATGGCTATAATTTGAGAATACAGTTTGGGGTAGCTTGCTTTTTAGATGTGGTTGGGGAGTTGCTACCTGATCTATAGCCCTTCCTTCACCACCAGAGCCTATGAAGTAGATACCTGGTTTCCATGGATACAGTCCTTTGGCAGAAGATTCTGCAGGTTGGAGTTACCATAAATTCTGGCTTCACTCCCCGGGCACCCTGCCATGGGACAACCTTTATAGCTTATGGTTGCTCAGGATGTTACTTTCAACCTGAGAAATACTGAGATCTTCTGTTGTATGTTTTCTTCCATTTTAGTTGAGACCAAAAGAGCAGCCTGACCAGTTCCTTTATCGGGGAGCTCTTGGGAGTTCTTCCATGTTATGCCCGCCCTGTTATCTTCTCTTATTGCCATATGATTGGCTTTTAACTTGGGTGTTTGTTCTGTCTGTAACTTCCTCCATGATTGCTTTAATGTTTCTTTTTGTAAATTATGTTGGTGAGTACAGCTGAGTCCCTTGTTGTTCTCTAGATTGCTGTTAACTGCTTTACATATAGAAACAAGGAGGAACAAAAATCTGGCTTTCTCTGAATACTTGTGTTATTCTACTTGTCCTTTTTTCTGTGAGTAAACGGTTTGTTCGAACAGCAATAATTTTGAGTATTTTCGGTGAAATTTTTGACCCCTTAGGCACATTAGGTTGTATGACTAAATATAAAATTTTCGTTTGTGCTTCTTTATCACTCTAATTGTGACTTGCTGTTCCAAAATCTTTTAAAGTTTCTAAAGTTTTTTCTCTTTTTTTGTCACTTCTAGGTTTTGGCATATCTCTAACTGCATATCTCTAACTGCCTAATTTATTAGTTTGCTGTGCCACCTTTCAGTTGCCCAGTACATCAGAGCTTTCTCATGCATTTCTGTAGCTGTGCTCAGGTGTGAACTCAGTCAGCTATGTGAACAATTCTGTCATGTAGGGATGTCTGTTTATGGAACAAGAATCTTCATGCCAAGTTCTCAGAGTTTAAATTGTGATGCTGCCAGGAATCATTTTGTTTGCCCCCCCCCTCTTGAATATGATAGCTAGTGTTGTGTCCTAAATCAGTAGCCTGTTGGAGCTTGCTTGGAGACATCCTTTTGTTTTTAAAATTTTCCCTAGTTATGTCTTCTCATAAGAGTTTGATATGACTTCTCATAAAGAAAATGTTCAGCTTCTAGATTAATGCCACTGCTGTTACTCCTCCTCTTACGATGCTAATGCTGATGATTTAGCACATATTCACAGTGTACTTCGCAGTGAGATTCATGGGATTCCCTTTTTGTGTCAAGTGCAAAGATGTTTTATGTGAGTACTAATTGCCTCCATGTGTGTAGGTGAGAGACAGGTAGATTTCATTCTTATATGGTCTGCTCTTAATAATTAGGGTTCTTGTTCGTGGTCTTTGTGACTCACACAAATGGGGTTTTGCACCAGCACAGAAACAGCATTCGGAACCTTCTAGAGCCTACTGTTGGCATTTTGGCGGTTGACCCATCCCCCATCCCCTCATGGTATAGAAGCCCCCACCTGGTGTAACAGTCAGTTCCTTTTTATCCGCCGCATGTGCAGCGTATAGGAGCCTCTTCGTTATTGTGAATGGGATTTTTCCCTATTTTCTGGCATTTTGAACTGGTTGTTTCGGCTTTGGATCGGATCAGACTTGGTTTATTCTTCGGGATTGTGTTGTTCGGCAAGTTGTATGGCAACAGCTGTATTTAAACATTGCTTGACTTGTGGTGGGAAAATACCTGATAAGGATGGACACTCAAAGTGCCTCCTTTATTTAGATGAGGGCCGCAATGTGGGAGCTTGTCGTGATGGTCAGCTATTTACTCCACAAACTCATCGAAATAGGGCTGCTCGGCTGAAAACCCTATTGTGGGAGAATGTGCTGACTGCTTCAGAACCGCTGAAGTGGGCTGAATCTTCTCCCTTACCATGCAGTATGGCCCACTCTTCTGCTTCCTCCACTTCCCGACGGAATGTGTCGGTACTGTCATCGAGACCGAGATCTCGTTCGACATCGAGGCCTCGAGATCAGGCACTGTCTGGTCATACCGATGATCATTGAGACCATCCTTCTCCTCCACCTATTACCGAAGCTAAGAGACAGAGGAGGAAGGATAAGTCTAAGGCACATCCTTCATCTCCGGTGAAGAAGCCAACTCCTCAAGTGTCTGCCTCAGAGGAAGTACAGGCCCCTCAACATCAGGGATCCCAGGAGGTTATACCTTCTGAGGAGATTGAGGAGGTGTGTATTGACTCAGAGGGAGAGATAATGGAAACCTCCTCTCAAATTTCTGTCGGGTCTCCTTCAGACCACGGAGTGCTGTCTCCTGCTGTAAGGCGTTCTGGCTTCAACCGAGTGATCCGGAATGCTTCGGTGTAGTTTGCCTTTGCCCCCAAAGTCAGCTTACCAAGACGATCGGTTGGTCAGCACTTTCTCATATCGGTATCGTCATTATAGGGAAAGATCTCCCTGTTGATACCATGATGATGTTTCATATGGTTCAAGGGATATGTCCCCTTATATGGACGAGTTGGAGCGATATGAACGACATCGTTGATATCAAGATGTTCATGATGAACAGTACCGTCATGTTACTCATCGCTCTCGTTCTTTGTCGAAGACTCCTCCATATCGGCGGAGTGATAGCGTCTTCTGGCCGCACATCTAAGTCCACCAAGTGGGATCGAAACACTGTTGATAGGTATCAAGAACACCTTCCAGAGGGAAGGAGAAGAGAGCCTATTGTTAAGTTCCCTTGAGGTCATCAGATCCGATCTCGATCGGTATCATCCTCGGTATACTCGGCAGTGTCTCATGGACTAGATATCAAGTCCAACTTCGTTTCCACCACCAAAAGAATTTCCCCTACTGATGATGTGCGATCGTTTTTGAATCTTGTCCTCCGAATGGCCAGATCGTTGAACTTACAAATTGAAGACCACAAGCAAGATCTGAAAGACCCGATCTTCCAAGATTTGCAGGACCATGCTCCGGTACCGTCTGTAATTGTGCCACTTCCATATCTGTCGCAGACAGTGAGGAAGTCATGGTCGACACCATCTTCGTCTAAGAAACTGGGGTCTCTGTATCATCTTGTTGAGGCTGAGGATGACTGGTGGGTCCAACACCCCGAACCAAACTCTATTGTGGTGGATGCGGCCCAGTCAAAGCGGTCGCAAAGGCTTCATGCTTTCCTACTGATCATGAGGGGAAAAAAGTTGGATAATATTGGTAAGAAATCCTATTCAAATGCAGCCTTGTTGTTTAGGATTTCTAATTATACCACCTACATGGACGCATACCAACAGTTCTTGTGGGGTAGAATTAAACCCTATCTGGAAATGCTTCCTGATACCGAGAAGAAGACCACTACTGCATTATATGGTGAGGCTTACCACCTATCATCTTAACAAATCACTACAGCTAAACACATCACAGACTGTAGTAGTAAAGCTGTGGCGGGCACCATAGCAATTCGACGACATGCTTGGCTTCGTTCATCTGGGTTGTCTCAGCAAGCCAAGATGATGATTGAAGACCTACCCTTTGCTTCTCTAGGGTTGTTCAATACTGGTACTGACGAAAAGCTGGAACATGCCCAGAAAATGCGTTCGACAGCTAAGAAATATGGGTTCCTGGCATTCACGTATCAACAGCATTATCAGTACCGTCGGTATCAGCCTTTTCAGAGAAGAACATTGAGCCCAACTCCACCTCAACGTAGACAGGGCACACCTCAACAACTCTCGACAAGGAAGTTTCCGTCTGCAAAGTACAAGCAGCCTCAATATAAGAAATGACAGACCAGAGCAAACGTAGGGTTTGACAACCAAAGTTACGAGACCTTTCTGACAGATACCAGGCTTCAACAAGGACAACGTATCCCTTCTGTTGCGAACTTGCATTCAGACAAGCATATAAGTCTCCATTCCAAACCACCCTTTGGGGACAGACTTAGCTACCATACCGAGGTTTGGTCGATGATCACCTTGGATTCTTGGGTCCTAGACATCATAATGTATGAGTACACCGTAGAATTTCACCGTCTAACACCGACAGGTTGAATTCGGAGGACTATACCATCTCCAGAGCTCAAAGAGGAGATATCAACATTGCTCCAAAAATGGGCAATAGAAAGAATCACCACAACTCAATTGAAAATAAGTTTCTCTTCGAGGTATTTTCTGGTGAAGAAAAAAGATGGAGGTCTCCAGCCCATATTGGACCTGAGAGGCGTCAACTACTACATCCGATCAAAAAGATTCAGAATGGTGACTTTGACTGCTATCCTGCCTCTCTTGAAAAGGGGCAGCTGGTTTGCAACCTTAGAGGATGCATATTTCCACATAGCCATAAGACCGGAACACAGACAGTTCTTTGCCTCCATTGTCGGCAGGCAGGCTTATTGTTTTCGCGTTCTTCCCTTCAGCATAAGCACAGCTCCAAGGGTCTTCACGAAGTGCATGTCCGTTGTCACAGCTTTCCTTTGTCAAAAATGCATTGTGGTGTTCCTGTACATAGACAACTGGCTAATAGTGGCATCTTCTCAAAAACTGCTATCCATGCATCTCAGGACCACCATTTGTCTTCTAAGAAAGTTAGGTTTAATGATAAATTATAAGAAGTCAACTTGGTACCGTCAAAACAGATCAAATACATCGGGGCAGTATTGGACTCCAGTCAGCAGAGAGCCTTTCTTCCACGGGATAGCTGGGAGAAGATTGTGCGATGTCTGACGAGAGTGCAGCGACTTCACAGAGTGTGAGTGAAGTCAGTTCAGGTCGTGCTAGGACTGATGGCATCAACTACGCTTGTCACACCATATGCGAAGCTGAGGATGAGACCGCTACAACAGTGGTTCATACGTCGGTTCAGTTCTCTTCGAGACCATCATCTCAAGTACCTGATGATACTGAGAACTATCCTCGCATCTCTGGATTGGCGGACAAGACCAGAGAACGTGTTGAAGGGAACACCATTCCTTCCTTGACTGCCGTCGCTGTCGGTTACAACGGACGCATCAATGGAAGGCTGGGGTGCTCACCTCGGAGCACTTATGATACGAGGTCAGTGGACTTCTCAGGAAAGGAATCTCCATACCAACATTTTGGAGTTCCTGGCAGTGCTGAAGGCACTGCGAGCGTTTCAGTACTATCTGTGTGGGAGGTCAATCCAAATCATGACAGACAGTACCACAGTGGTGTACTACATAAACAAACAAGGTGGGACTTGGTCATGTACATTGCTGAACTTGTCAGTACAACTATAGGAGTGGTGCCTGTCACAACAGATTCTTCCTTCAGCAGTCCATCTCACAGGGGACCAGAACATCCTAGCAGACACACTCAGCAGGACACTGTGGTCTTGCCACGACTGGATGATCAACAAGTGTGTCATCCAGGATGTGTTTGCAAAGTTGGGGTTTCCTCACATAGATCTCTTTGCATTGAGACTGAACAGCCAATACAGACTGTACTGTTTCCAACATTCGAAGGGGCATCGAACTCTGGGGGATGCCTTTCTGTTCAGTTGGACAGGACCGAGGGTCTATGCATTCTCACCATTTCCCTTGATAACGAAGGTGATTGCCAAAATTCACCAAGACAGAGTGAAGGCGATACTCGTAACACCATGGTGGTCAAGGCAGCCATGGTTTGCCAATCTCCTTCATTCATACACACCGTCTGCTGCTGTGTAGACAAGGTCTGCTCAGCATCCACAATGGTGCCGTCTTCCATCCCGATGTTCAAACACTGCATTCGACCACATCGAATCTATTGCAATAGATAGCCTGCCTGATGCTGTGAGACGTATCGTGTTGGCTGTGCATAAGCTCTCAACATTGAAGTCTTATGCGCGTAAATGGGGTAAATTCTGTGATTACTTGAAACGACAAGGTGTTTCTCATACAGGTTGCATGTCTTGTCCTTTTTAGCAGAGTTGTCGATTCAGGGTTTGTCTTTATCTTCCGTGAAGTGTTATTTAGCAGCAATTTCATGTAATTTTCAAAAACAGGGTAAACCATCTTGTTTTTTTGGACCCCCTGATTAAGAGGTTTATCCAGGGCTATACACAGTTGCACCCTCCAATCCAACCACCTCTCCTGGGATGGAATCTGAATTTGGTGCTGAAACACCTGGCTGCTAGGCCCTTTGAGCCTATGGCAACCTGTGACATGTGACTGCTCGCATGGAAAACTGCCTTTTTGGTTGCAATAACATCTGCAAGGAGGGCTAGTGAGCTATGTGCACTCAGAGTTGATCCTCTTTATTTGAGATTCCACAAAGATAAGGTGGTGTTAAAACCAGACATAATGTTCTTGCTGAAAGTGGTGTCATATTTTCATCGGAACCAAGATACAGTGTTACCAGCTTTCATGCAGAATCCAGGTTCAGACATGGAGAAAACTCTGCACTGTTTTGATGTTAGAAGGGCACTGGCATTTTATGTTCAACACACTTCCTCAATTAGAAAGTCAAATAAATTGTTTGTTTGTTATTCAGTATCTAAACAGGGTAATCCAGTATCGCCTCAGAGGCTTTCTAAATGGGTGGTTTCCACCATTAAGTTGTCTTATGAGCTGGCAAAAAAGAAACTCCCTGACTCTGTTTGAGCTCATTCCACAAGATCTTTGGCAGCTTCTGTGGCCTTTTTGCACGGGGTATCTCTTTATGAGGTCTGCAAAGCAGCTACCTGGTTTCAACCTCATATATTTATCAATCATTATGGAGTTGACAACCATTCTAGGAATGATGCATGTTTTGGGAGAGCTGTATTGTTTTCCTCTGTGGGATGAATGGTACGATATTGTCTGTTTTGTCAATAAATGTTATTTATTGTCTTACATCTTGATGTTGATGAAAAAAAAAAGAGAGAGAGAGAGAGAGATAAGGAAATCAGAAGGAAAGACGGGAGCTAGAAGTTGACATGAGTGTTGTCCAGCAGCATGACATACCCTCCATCCTTTTTGATCAGCTTGCTAGTCTCCCATTTGTGTGAGTCACAGAGACCACGAAGAAGAAGAACAGGTTGCTTACCTGTAACTGTGGTTCTTCAAGTGGTCATCTGTGAACTCACACAACCCTTCCCTCCTCCCCTCATCTGTCCTGCTGTGCGGTGGTTCTGTTGCTGCCACACATGCGGCGACAGAAATGACCATTACACGAGGCGGGGGCTTATATACCGTGAGGGGATGGGGGATGGGTCAACCACCAAAACACCAATGGTAGGCTCTGGAAGGTTCGGAATGCTGTTTCTACGCAGGCGCGAACCCCCATTTGTGTGAGTTCACAGATGACCACTTGAAGAACCACAGTTACAGGTACGCAACCTGTTCATCCAACGGCTAGAATCTGTTGTAAGATGGCTGGCTGGAATCTAGAACTGGAGCTCCAAAGGATGGGACAGAGAGCCTATTAAAAAGTCTGTTTATCAGCGAACAGCTGTGGTTTCTAAGTTCTTGCTATGAGGCATATATAACCGGAAAATAATGCAAACCCACTACAACTGTGTTAGAAGTATAAAGCAAGAATTTAAAGCATGTAAAACAGACAGTTCCAGCAGTTAAACCCAGCTGCAGACTACACGTGTATAGCACAAACAAATTCAGAATATTTCAAAGGAATTAAGCATGTGTAGTCTAGAAAACATTTACCCATTTTGCAAATAAAGCAGTTACTTGTCTCTTACTAAACATGAGACTAATCATGAAGCCAGTAAAAATGAATTCATTACAGAGAATTCAGATACATGCAGTGGAGGATGAAGAAGCAAAGTTTAAGCCACGGAGTAGAGATAAAGTTGGATGTTGAGAATAAAATGAGGCTCATCTTCTTTTACTATATTTTTATCCTGCTATTCCTCCAGGCAACTATAGGAATGGTTCTCCCTTTTTCCACCCATCTTTTCTTTTCTGACAAGCTTGCCAGGTAGGTTAGGATACTGAGTATCACCCAGTGAGCTTCATGAATGTGAGAACATGGGATCTTCCAGTTCTAATCAAATACTCTAATAAAAGACACCATTGTCTGTCACTTCTTAGTGTTTATATATTTAGCTGGTCCCCCTCCCCCAAAGTGCTAATACAGAAGCAGAAGAATCACCAAAATGAACTGGTATATCTGTGATAGCACAGACAAACCAACCTAAGATATCTCCTAACATAAGTAACTGTTCCAGAGGTAAATTGGTCCTTGACTTCTTTAAATATTACTCTCTGTAATATAGTTTACCAGTTCATCAGCATAATGAGAGTCACTCTTAATCTTATTCTCCATTCTCCTTAATCTCACAGCTGCGAAAGGGCACTCCTCCTATATGCCAAGCATCAAGCAATCACTGCTTCACACACTAGAAGGAAATTATGACCCAATTAATAATGGCTAAATAATCTTGTCCATTTTTGTGCAGAGCTACCTGTTAATTGAGGATGGGAGGAGGGGACTGCATACCATGCTCTACAGCAGAAAAGCCATTGAGTAGGTAAAGGGAGTGTGCTTCACCTAAGTGCCACTGGAGAGGCAGTATGGTATAGAATACTGGACTGGGACTTATGAGATCCAGGTACTGGTGCTGATGAACCATGGAATTCATTGAGTGATCTTGGGCCACTCTTTCTTTCATGCTCAGCTTGATCTACCTCACAGGATTGTTGTCCAACTAAAGTGAAGAGGAAGAGAGCTATGTACACTGGCTTGAATTCTCTGTGGAAGATATAAATGTAGTAAATAAATATGTCCTCAAAGACCTCCACCATGAACACATTGCAGCTACCATATTCTGTTCTTCCACTACAGGATCTGTGGAACATGGACAAGATGGTGGGAGAAAGGGCGATGGAACAAATTGGTGGGGTTATGGGCTTTATAGCTTAGTTGGGGTATATGGATGAGAAGAGCATATAAACAAGAAGAGAGGCTCTCTTGACGTTTAAATTATTCTCTGTATTCCCTTCTGTATTTAGGAGAGTTGAATGTATACCTATTCCTTTATCCCATCTTTTAAGCCCCCTTGCTCAATGGGATAGATGTAGTGGAGGGATGGCAGTGTCCATGCTTTCTTCTTCACTCACCTTTCTATTCTCCTTACCTTCATTTTCTCTGATCATTTTTTAGGGAAATAGTTGGCATCTCTATGAGTTTGGAGCCCCTAGTGGATATATGTGACAGCTATTGGGACAAAAGGTGATTCTCCAGTGATAGAGGAATGCTTATTAAAAGATGAAATGTACCTTAAAATTAGGAAGGTACTTTGCAGCAGTTGACCAGAAAAAACTGGCTACTCCCACCTACTGTTTGTAAGCAGCACACTTTTGAGAGCTAGTACTAGCAGTGATACGGAGGCTGCAAGCGTGGAAAACGAAGAGGGAGAGTGGAAAGGATGGGGTTCTGTGGTGCAGTGACTGGTGACTACTGTCTCTGAATAAGTCACACTCTTTCCAATTGTTAGAGACCCATGCTGGAGGGAGCAGCCTTTCTTCTTTTCCCATGGTATATTTTGTCACTTTTCTTTCTTACTTTCTTAGTTTCTTTCTTACTTACTTCTTTCTATCAGCCCCAGAAAACCTTGTGATAGGTTTGCCTTAGGGTCACCACAAGTTGGAAATGACTTGGAGACACACAACAGCAACATAATGCCATATGGATGGCATAATAATATGCAGTCTCCCAGGCTGAATTAAAGGGAAAGAGGGCAAAAGATTATATTTGATGGCTACCTTCTTTTTAAATAATTCCTCTAATTCCCTGATGTCTTATATGAAATGTGGAGGAGTGAATAGGCAATGGACACTCCTAATTTTGTCACTTTTACTCTACAAGATATTCTGGAAATCAGTCTCGGAGGAAATGGGCTGTAGATTATTAGGAAGCCTGTTAGAATACATTTTTGAATATTTTAACATATGTACTGACAAAATGATACAATGATCATTTTTAAATAAATGCTTTTCTTTAGATAATACAGTCATACAAAACATACATTTCATTATATTATAAAACAACAATAAGAATAACAAAAATTTTGACTAATACATCTGGATTCAAGAGAAATATGAAAGAATTATGTTCATACCAGAATACTAATTGATTCCTGAGAAGCAATCTGAATCCTGGGATAAGAATGTGAAGGAGTATTAAAATTGTGTAGTGGCCAAGTACAAGTCTGTAGGTGATGCCTAGTTACTTGAAGGCGTTTATTGGCAGTTACCCTAACAAATGTGTGTTCAAGATATGGGGCAAATTAGTGACGGGGCATTGGTGTGTGTGTCTATAAAAGGAAAAAGGAAACACTACATGTTGAGACAGAAAGAAAGATTAGAAAGACATAACGTGCTATGGGCAGTGTATGAAAATCTCATGTGGGTTCTTTGTAGGAATTCTTGAGACATTTGGTTCCACCTATAAGCACCTTTTATAGAAATAAATAAGCCTAAGTGTTACAAATGGGTGTTAAGTCTCCAGTGATCTTTCCTTCTACAGGAAACAAAATCCTGGTATGTATTTCTGCCCTGGAATGTTTTATTGTTGAGGAGAGTGGGAGAATGCATAGTGCCAGGGATAACTTGGAACAGGTATTTGTGTGTGTTCTTAGCGGTGGTTATTCTTACATTTGGAAATAATATTCTGCAAGTATGTTGCATGTATGCAGACGCTTTAGAAAAGGAGAATTTGTGTTCATTTGACAATCAAGAATTGCTTATCTTTTTTTATGTTATGTGCTTACTCTGATTTACAGTGAGCCTGTCATACGGTTTTCGTTGCATGATTAATTCAGAAGAGGTTTGGCATTGCCTTCTTTTAAGTCTGAGAGAGTGTGACTTGCCCAAGGTTACTCCGTAGGGTTTCATGGCTTAGTGGGGATTTCAGCCCTGTTCTTCCAGAGTCCTGGTTCAGTGCTCAAACCACTGCAACGTGTTGGCTCTCAACTTCTTTATTGCCTTCTTGTTTTTATGTAAGTTTGTATTGTGAAAATGGTTTGTGTAATAAGCAAGGACAACTGAGGCCATTTTTCCAATACACCATTATAGTGCTGTTATTCCACTTTCAACATCCTGTGGAATTTTGAGGTTTGTAGTTTACTGAGGCTAAAGAGCTCTCTGGCTGAGAATTCTAATTCCCAGATTGCATAGGATGTTGAAAATGGAATAACGGCACTGTAACAGTGTAGTGCGGAAATGGCCTAAGTGATTCATGGAGACACAAAATCAGCTCCCTTCTTCTTCATATGTCATGGTCAGCTTTCAAATAAATACGTAAAATATTCTAGTGATGATTTTAATGCTCTCAAAAGTCAATACTGCAAATAAATGCAAAGTAACAAGCTTCTAAACTTTTTTCTGTTATTACAATGGAGACTAGAATATTTTGGTGTTCATCACTGCTTCCTGGAAATTGTTTCAGTATTTTCCTCATGGAGAATGAGGACTATGTAAAACTGTATTTTGGACAGTGGTGATCTGTGGGTCCATGACTGAAGAGCCACTGTTGCAACAAGCTACCAATTACATGTATCTGGATGGATGTTTCCAGAGCCACAGTGACATAGAATTATAGAGCTGGAAGAGGCTTCATGGGCCATCAAGTCCATCCCCTTGCTCAGTGCAAGATCTCCAGCTAAAACATCCCCCACAGGGAACTGTCTAGACTCTTTCAAAAGCGTCCAAAGAAGGAGATACCCCCCACCTCTCTAGGCAATTGGTTCCATTGCTGAACCGCTTTTATTATCAAGAAGTTCCTTCTACTGTTCAGTTGAAATATACTTTCCTGTTAACTTCAAACTATTAAACCTGGTCCTACCCTTTAGTACAGTAGACAACAGGCCTGCCCCTTCCAAGTCTGTATTTTTCAAATCTACAGGGATTCGTTTTGGAGATGGGAGGAGCATCTTCAGTATTTCTTAACTTCATATTTGATGTTGCTGCATTCTGTTCAAGTTTATATTATGACACTATTAGCTGAAGTGCTTTATTTTCTATCTGTTTGAAACATCTTGGTACCTTTTATATTGTTGGCTTGAGCACAGTAGTGCAAGCTATACCTGAATCAGTTTTCAGGCTGGATCCTATGTCCTTCTCTTGCATTCACAGGCTTAGATGGCTTTCATTAGTAGCATCTGCTGAACATTATCTATTGGATATATCTTTTCATTGCATAAAGCTTTGAAAATGTTTTGTATTGCCTTACTTTTTGGTTGTGAGTGAAACACCTGAATACTTATTGCATGGAAATGTGCCCTTGGCGTTCTCTTAGAAGAAAATTAAAATCTGAAGTAGGCAAGAAGAAGCAGAAGCATAGCAAAGTTCATATGGTTGTATAGCCAGAAAAACTGGTTATGTATTTTTTTTTTGTACAGTTTCATCATCCAACTGCTCTTTTGTATTAGTCTGTCATTCTCATAAAGAAATTAACTGGGAATCTTTGAAAGATTGAATGTCTGAAGGACCATAGCTAGTCATGCTCGACTTCAGGAAAAACTGATTTGTACAACTCATTATTCTCATTAGAGAAAATGTTTAAGATAGCTATGCCTTGATAGTTACCATGGAATTCTTTACTGCCATTTACTGCCATTTGGTGCAAAAGTGCAGTTGCAGTTCATTCATAGATTTTGTTCTGTGATTTGATAAATCTAGATTTTTAAAAGATAGTACATTTCTAGTTTCAGAAGATACTACGTTTATAGTTTTAGAAGATATTGAATATATGCGGAGGTATAATTTTCTAGTTTTAGAAACTAGAAGATTGTCCTTCTGCATATGTTCAATATCTTCATCCTCTTATGTTTTTAAACTTAACAGCTCTAGTAATTTTTTGCTCATGTTAAGACTTGTATGTGAAATTTTGCAGGTCAAGGCATAGAAGCTGTTAAAATTCTTGTCAGGTTCTCTTTAACTTTTCCTTAGCTAGAAATCTCTCCCTCTCTCTTTACTGCAGTCACTTTTCACCAGGTTCTTCTTATTGCTCTAAATGAAAGCAGGAAGAAATCTTGTAGTTTTATTCCTCTTGGTACCTCTTTGTCATTATTATCATATATCTTTTGGTAGGTATCTGAGCATCAACAAGAAACCCAGTTTTAATTAGTCCTGAGTGTGATCTTTAATTTCTCTCGAACCCTGCAATATGTTTTAGTTACTTACATTATACACTCAGCATACAATTCAGAATCACATAGCTATATGACAAGTTTGTCACAAGTCATTTTGTTTGCAGGAGAACAGATTCCTTTGATTTCTTCCAAGATGTTTTGAGTAGGGATAAGTATATTATTGTTGTGTGCCTTCAAGTCTTTTCTGACTTATGGTGACCCTAATGTGAACCTATCCGAGGGATATCTGAGGCTGAGAATGTGTGATGCGCCCAAGGTCACCCAGTGGGTTTCCATGACTAAGTGGGAATTCGAACCCTGGTCTCCATGGTTGAAGTTCATTGCTCAAATAACTAACCACACTGGCTCTTTGGTGTGAGTATACTGCCTGGGAGGGTTGTTCAAATCTAAATTAGTCATAGTTTCCATTTGTGCGTTGCCACTGATGGGGACAGTATAAAGTGGCTATAAAAAATGAGGTAGGCTATGCCTTGCCTTTTAGAGTCAGGACTTTTTTTTTCTGCCTGTAAGAATGTGATGAAAACTAATATGCAGTTTCTGTGAAAATTCCTCTTCAATTTCTCTATGTGCAACTGATTGAAGCATGTTGCAACACAAATACATTCATAGTCTTAGTTACTTTCATGACATAGTACAGTAGTCCCTCCACATTCGCAAATGTTTGGAGCACAGAACCCTTGCAAAAGTGGAAAAATCGCAAATAATTCCCCCCGTGATTCCCCTCCCATTCTCCTCCAGAGCGTCCCCCATCCCATTCCATTGCCTTTGGCTCCAGGGCTGGGGGGGGGGGGACAAACAACCTAAAAGGCTTACCAGCACTTTATCCTCAGACAGAGAAGAGGAGTGTTTGGAGTTCTAATTAATTCTGTCAGTCATCTTGAGAAAGGAGTGCCTGACCAATCAGCAGCCCTAATACACAGCAGAATGTGCCCCACATGGCAGAGAGGCCATGTCTTCACCAGTGGAAGGAGGCTTTGCCCACTCAAAAGGAAAAAACATCCATTTTGGACACAAGCTTCGTAAGCCTTGGGTAAGGAATGCAAGGGATGGGTGGAGGAAAAGAGGGGGAGGCAAGAACCTGTCTTGCAAATAATCAAATTAGCAAAGGTCAAACCCACGAATGCGGAGGGAGGACTGTATTCTCTGTTCGATTTTGATTGGTAGACCTTCCAGCATATACCTGTATTCAGTGTGGTCCTCAGTGAGTTCTAAATACTCAGCCTCTGCTATATCATAATATTTCGTTTTACTGTGTGGGCTTGAAACTTCTTCTTCATTTTTAATAGAAATGGAATTACCGTATGTGAAAATTGTGAGTTTGTTTTATGTCAGGTCTTTTATGTTTGAATGGTTACATGACTTGCATAAATACTACAGCTGTAGCATTGCTTTTCGCTGGATGAGGAAGAGGTTCACTTATCGAACTAATGCTATCATGCAGTTCTCAAAGGGGCATGAATCATGCAAAAGAAATGCATAGTGCACCAGTCAGCATGTGCAAACTGCTTGTCTAGGTCTCTAGATAGGTCCAAAAGTCCTGTCATTATTTGTCAGACAAAAGTATGTCCTCTGTTATTAGCAGTACTTGATTTTATAATTTTAGCTTCAAAACAGAATTTTGACTAAGGCCATGTATCTAAAATGTGTGTGTGTGTGTGCGTGCATGCGTGTGTGCGTGTATGCATGCGCACCTTCAAGTCACTTGTTGACTTTGGGTGACCCAGTGAATTTTGTAGGATTTTCTTAGGCAAAGAATCTTCAGAAGTGGTTTTGCTAGCCTTTACTCTGAAATGGAGCCTAAAGCACTTGGTATTCCTTGGCAGTCTCCCATCCAAGTACTAATCAGGGCTGAACTGGCTTAGCTTCCAGAATTAGATGGGATCTGGTGCCTTTAGGCTATTTAAGTAGCTGGATTATGATAATTTTTAACAAATTTTAAATGTAAGGCATCACAGTGTAATTTCAAGCAACATACATGCTTGTCTTTTAGCAGTGTTGGTTCAAAAGTAACAACAAACCATTGGCTATTCTTACAAACTTGAGCCCGCATGAACTTTGAGTTTGTGAATTCCTCAATCATTTACATATATGAGGAGATAATTTAAAAGTTTCTTTTCTAGTTTACGGTAAACCACAGTTTCCCATTTTGGTCAAAACATGGAAGAGGATAGCATCCATAAACACAGGAAATTAACAAACCATGATATCAAGGCAATATCTTTAAATGTCTTGGCCTGTTAATTAAATGTGGCTTGTAAAAGCTATGGTGTCTCAAGTTCTGAAGAAAGAACAAACTGCTATTGAGAACAAATGAGAAAATATCTCCCTTCACAAGTGATTCTGACGCAACAGCTTGTGCGTATAAAAACTGTTTTTATTAGGTTAGGACAGCACCATTAAGTCATCTCATTGGTCCAGCAGGACTGGTAGAACCCTGGAATTGGAACAGAAAACTGTTTCTGTGTGGAGCTGATTCTTCTGTGTGAGAAAGTTTGATTCTCTCTGTATTTTCCCCTTGTGTTCTTCCCTTCCTTGTTTTTTTGTTCCTCGTGCTACCATTGTTTAACAACTCAGTCATGTCTAGAATTAATCTTATCACAACCTTGTAAGAGATAGTTAGGTTTGGATAACTCTGTATTGTTCTTACTACAAGTAGAGACATGGAGTGAAAAGTGCTAAGAATGGAAATGATTTCATGTTTAGGGGCTTTGTTTAGCAACGTTCAGTACTGTTATAATTATAGATGTATTGTTTACTGTAAGCATAGCTGGTGTGGATAAATATAGAATAATACTAGCTGAACTGTTATCCAGCCGGGCATGTATCCAAGATAATGAAATATTGACAGCCTTGGGTTTTTGTATAATAGCATTTTTAGATTTATTGTGATTTTTGCCCACATATACAGTTGCAAATATGGATAAGCCTAACTTATTCTTAGTCCATTTCTTTCTCTGATTTCCTACAGTGGTCAATCTGTACACCATGTCATGCTTAAGTAATGAGAATTTTGTTTCAATAATATTTTTTCTCTGTTTCCAGGTTAGCACTGTATGTATATGAATATCTGCTCCATGTAGGAGCACAGAAATCTGCGCAGACATTTTTATCAGAGGTATGTTTCCTGTCATTCTTATATCTTCTCATTTTCTAGATAGCTAGTTTCACACATGATTTAGGCCAGTGTTGAAATTATAGTTGAGGGCATTTTATCAGACAACACTTACATAAGATTACAATATCTTTTCCTCTGGTGTGCACTCCTTCACTCTGGAGCTACTTTTTTCATTGCTGGAGGAGGGGGAAAACACATATATAGGAGTTACAATATTGTTTCTTTTGTATCTTTATAATACTGTTGATGGTCTGTGTTTCATTCCTTGGTAGTGAATTCCTGCCTGATTATGAAAAGCCCTGCTGGGTCATACCAAAAGTCTGTCTAGTCCCCATCTGCCAAACACACGTGTGAGGGAAACTCATGAGTTTGCCAACAATTAATTTACACAATCCACCACCACAAATTGTGGAGATGGACACAGTTTTAATGCTTTTTAAAAAGACAGATTTCAGATGAATAGACCTGTCAGAGACTCTTACCTATTGTAGCTAAGTAGAGTCCAGCAGTATATCTCTAAATATCTGACACTGGGAATGGACAAGATAGGACAGTACAACCTAGGAAATGGCAATACAGAACCAGCAGCAGGTTATTTAATTAGATAAACCCTTTGATCCAGTTCAGAAGATATTTTCTTTTGTCCTTATTATGTGGCTTGACTAAAGCTTGCAGTCTTAACAATAGTAGTGTGAAAAACATCTAGAAACTACTGTATGTGTTGATTTTGAGAATTTTTTAAACAGTTAATATAGATAGCCCAAATGGTAAAACAACCCTAATCTCTATTTATGTTGGTTTTAGATAAGATGGGAAAAAAACATCACATTGGGCGAACCCCCAGGATTCTTACACTCTTGGTGGTGGTAAGTGTTTCAAGTTTATGAAGATCACATTGTATTTCTTGTGTTTTTATTGTAATGTTACCTCTGTGCCAAAAATGATTTATATCTGAAATAACTGGAATATATTTTGCTGGTCACTTGGGAAAAATGGATATGGGCATGTAAAGGTGAATTGGCAGCTGGGTTCCTAGTAAACCTTGAGCTGCATAGTTATTTTTTCAGGTACTTTACCTTGGTTTCTTTTTAGGCAAGGCTGATGTTCAAGTGTTCTGATTTAGTTAGTCTTTCCAGGAGGGACCTACCCCCAGGTAGAGCTGCAAAAAGTTTACTGTGAAAATTTGCACCTTGGCTGGCTGTGAACTAGTCGCTAAGAGTGGCCTGTTGATGCATGCAGCATGCTGCTCCTTTGTTCCTTCTTGCAGCAGGAGCACCTCATCACACCACCAAGCTATGCTCAGCAGTTTGTTTATTGTGTTGTCTGGCAGCTGACAACTCCCCTTCCTTAGTTTATTCCCTCCTAACAAACAGTAGAAAGAAGCCAAGAACAAGCTCTCCATTCTCTCTCCGGTTTGTTGAGAGGGAACAAGCCAGAGAAAAGAAGTTGCCGACTGCCAGACAACATAATGAACAAGCAGTAAAATGACACTGTTTGCTACAGAAGCAGTTGTGCAACATGTACCAGTAGGCTGCTCATCCATGTTTCCTGTGGATCTCTTGCTTGGCATGCTGTGTCAACTGAGCTACTGAAAAAGTAGGTCCATTGCGCAATTCATTTCTTGTAGGTTTTGCCCGAAGAACTATCAACAATGCAAATGTTGACACTAATTTATTTCACAATTAAAACAATGTTTAAAGCACATTTAAAACATCATCAACTTCAGAAGGAAGAAGTATGGGTGATTGTATACAGACTGCCGCCTTAGAGCAGCTGCCACTGATATAAATGGAGAAACCTGATTTTCAGATGATCACGAGTACACATAGGAATACCCTTGATCACAGCTGTAGAATCCTGTTTCTTATAAATTAAGGGCATGTTCAGTTCCTAATGAAACCAGCTACTTATAAGGAGCTGGATCTCAACAGTGATCTACCAGTCTCTGGATTATGTATGTTACATTTTACCCTATTGATACTAGTAGATCATAATTTCTCATAGTTTGTTCTTTGCTTTAAAATTATTTATATTAATTTGTATTTAAAAGGCTTTAAAATTATTTGTACTAATTTGTACTTAAATTGATGAGGAAAAACCTGTATAATAAAAAAAATGATATAAATAATTGATTAAAAATAACCGTTTTTCTTTACCTTATTTTATGTATATACTATTCTTCCTTTCTGTCCATTAGTGCTGTTGAGCAACAGGTTGAGATTTTGGCTCACTTGGAAAGAAGCAGATGATAGGGACAGGGGCAAAAAATGCAGTATCGCTATCTTTGTTGGCAAAGGAATTCAGTATTGTTATAATATTTTATAGTCAGAGGTAGCAGGGTAGCCTTGCACAATTGATTCTCACTTCATTAGTTATACTTTTATAATAGATCATATATCTCTACATCGTGATGACAATTATTCTCAAAGATTTGTGTTAATCATCAGGAGTGCAAAAGTCAACTTTGTTCTCGTAGTTATAATGGTATGATTTAAATGCGTTTAAATTTGAAAATGCATGTGGCCATTATATTTTGGAAAAAAAATCAAAGTGGCAACCAGATTTTTCCAACTCTCTGTGGGGGGAAAATTCCTGATACATTTATAAAGAATTTAAAAACAGATGTATGGTATGAAATGGTTGCTCAGGCCAAAAAAAAAAAAAATTACTTGTTAACATCATGTTGTAAGGTAATTCACATGACCATTGAAAGGATCCTTGGTATGTTTAGGGTCTGCCAATCTGTATCATGTGAGACTTGCATAAGAAAACAAATACTGCATCTTGCAGTTTCAAGGTGTTGTATATGAGCTTTAAGAACTATCTAAGACATGTAGAAAAGATGGGATACCTCTGGGATTGCAGTAAGTTCCATTTTGTGTGTACATTTTGGATCGTATGAATAATTTAATGTGCAAAGTTACAGTATCTTTCTTTTATTTTAGTGTGTTTTGGGATCTCTACTGTGCAGCTCCAGAAAGACGTGAAACATGTGAGCACTCAAGTGAAGCTAAAGCCTTCCATGACTATGTAAGTTTCATGCTTATTGAATATGTTTTGCCAGTTGACTTCGTTCACAGGTTGGGCCTGCAACTTCGCTAGTTATGCAGTATTCTGAAAAGATTCCTGCTGCCAAGTTTGTACATTCTTATAATAAATAAGGGGAAAAGGAATTACGATTAGCCTTGTAGACTCTGAAGGGATTTGCTTGATGAAGGTGAGCAAGGTTCATCCTTAAGAAATTTCAAGGTAACAGCCTTGTGGATGAGATCAAAGAGATAATTTTTTTTTCTTAATGAAATATTCGGGGCATTGTAGACAAGAGTGGTATGGAGACATGTATAGATGAAAGAGGCTATACAAGGAGACAGAAAGTTATTTTACGCTACTGTGGACTAATGGAGAAAGTAGTTTGGGAAGATCCAGACTGAAAATAAAGTGCATTGTTGATGATTTAATAAAGATACATAATGTAGGTCTTTAGAAATGGGTTGGATAGAACTGATCAGGAACCTGTACACAGATTGTTTTGAAATAAATGAAAGTGGGATAGACATCTCCCACCACCACAACTTTAACAGTACTTCAGGACAAGAAACTCCTAAGAATAGTTTTGCTTTCTGATGTTGTGGAGGATTTTGTTACATTTTGTATGGTTTAAAAAGCATGGTTTAAAGGAAAAAATATCATTGTTGCGTGTATGTTTTTGACCAAGCTTGTTTACAGTAATTTATTTCTGAAAAATACATTGCGATATCAAGTGATTTAAACAGTGATAATTGGTAGAAAATCTAAGTGCTGATCTGATGTGATTCTGTGTGTTTGATTATGCATTTTACAACTGGTTGATTTTTGTTCAGTAAAAGGGCTGATTAATAGTATAAATGAAAGGCTGGTTCACAAAACTGATTTTTCTATGCTTTGTATTCCTTTGTTTTCTCCTCCAGTCCATGCTGAGTGCATGGTATTATGTTATGGGGAAGTCTGCTGTGTAGTTGTCTCTCTGGAGGAGAAAATACAGGTTATTGAAGATGTGTTTGCTGAAGAAACCTTGTTTTTCTAGAACCTGGCTCTCCCTAGGGTTGACATGTTAGCATTTATATGTGTTATAGGTTGAGGTTTACTTGGATGCTTACTATGAGCTGTAACAATTGATCCTTTGGTTTTATTTCAAAATTCAAATCAGTACATTTTTAAGACTACTGGTACTGATGTGTCAGCTTACATGGTGCTCTATTCTGTTCCATAATTTGTTCAGTTCTCTTATTTTTGATTTATTGCTAATTTACAAGAATATCTAGAGTTAAGTACTTTTAAGTGTCTCTTTTTTAATATTCCATGTAAGCACTGAGCATGCATTCAGAATTTTGAAAATAAATGCAACACAATTTAAAACTGCTTAACTCTGACCAGGTTGCGCCCTGCCTTTGTACAGTTTGGGAGCCTGTATGTTCATTAACGTGTTGGTTGTTGGGATAAGGAGAGAGCTTTACATTTTGATTATTACTCAAATAGTTGCAATATGTGAAAAATGTATTATTGATAGAAGAGAATTGTTGCCTGTTACTTTGTTTTGTGCTGTTAACTTTGTTGCTCTTTTAGTGTTGTTACATGCTTCACTATTACAACCAAAGATCTGTCTTAACAGATCTTTGATGCAATTTTAAAAATATTGCTTTGTGCATATTAATGATAGTCTGAGTATATTATAGAAGCAATATATTGCTTTAGAACTTAGTGCTGTTTATAAATGTATTACACATCTAATCACATTTGGATTAGATTTTATGACTGTTTATTTCTGATATTTTAATCCAAGCTCATAAAGATATGCTGGTTAGATTTTATTTACGTTAGTGAAGAGTCCTTTTTTCTTTTTAATTAAGTGGAGCAAAACTGTATGGAAGAACTGACAAACAGCACTTAATGTAGATTTTAGTATTACAACTTGAATTAAAGATCTGGTCTGTGTTTATCAGTGAGTTTACATGAAAAAGAACATTGATTGAGTTGTCATTGGAGAAACTACTACCTTTTATCAATAAAATAAAAGTAAGATTGCAGTCCAGCCATACTGAAGCACTTAAATATGTCAATGTTGAAATGTTGTGCTTAACTCTCTTCTGAACTAGTAAGAGTGAAGAATCATGCTCTAAATTTTTTAGAGAACTTAAAAATGATGGCAACATGTCTATAAAGCATTTTCTTGTAATAATGATAATGGCGATGATGAAGATGAAAATGACAGTGATGATGGTAATAATTTAAAGGGTGTGTACTCAGTTTACAGATACCCATTTGGATCCCATTTAGGAGAAAGGCAGGATATAAAATCAATCAATCAGTCCCTGTTGAGATTTCAGTTTATCTAATATCCTTTCAAAATTCTTATTACTGGCTGAAGTTCACTGGGTATGTGTAGTTTTCTGTCTTGCATATATAGTGTATTTGTCTCTGCACTTGGTATTTTCCTATGTTCTCTACTGTCTCCAATACCTTTCTTTGCATAATGTCACATATGAAAGTCCTGAATAATTATCTGCTACCACATTTAAGTTATTATATAATTCTGTTAATACCTTAAGATATAGAAAATATGAGTATATATTAGGTATAATTAAGTCAGTGTATTCTTGAAAAAAAGACACATCCTTCTGCAAGTTGTGCTTGTATTTTGATAGTATGAAATGCATATAAACCTATTTATTTATAGTGTGCCTTTTCTTGTCTATGTCTTTCATATCATCATCCTCCTTCTCCTCCTTCTCTTTGTTACTGTCTAGTTTCCTGGCCTTGGAATGCTTTGAATGGAGCTAAAAGTTCTAAGCACACTGCTGCTTCAACATTGATGTAGCCTACCTCTTCTCAGTTCTCATTCATACCCTAAGCAAGACAGGTTTTGCATTCACTTCTTTCCTTTTGAGAAGAGTGCTGTGCTGCTTCCTGGGCCAGTAGTCCTAAAGGTCCTACCCTACACAGCATCTCCTTTGTTACAGGTGACTTGGGGCTGTAATGAGTGAGCCAGCCTGTTGCCAGGAGCTCAGGCAACTGCCTTGGTGGCATCTTGTTCTTAAGGTACTGACTGGATCTAAAGGTCCATGAAGTCAAGGGGTTGTGAGAGTCTGCTTGCATGACCTGCTTCTCCAAGGAAATTTCATGTTTCAGATGTGAACATGGCTGACTCCATGTGTCTTTTAACATATATCTCTTCATGGGGACAAAAACTTTGTATTAAATAGTTAAAGTGCTAGAATACAGAGGTTCTGCTCCGCCCCCCCCAGGAAGTGAAGCTCTAAAAATGTCTGTGGATGCTGCATAAAATTAACAGGATTTTAATGACTTAAACATCCTTGTCAACGTTGGTGTCTCATGGCAAACCTTCATTTAACATAAACTGAAATAGATTTTGATCTTCCTCAATACACCTGTTGTAATGGAATGTTCTTTTTCAGATTAGTACCAAGTTAGAAGTGCACAGTGTGCATTTAGTTGCACATTGTTATTCCTCAAGAGGTTTTCGTAAAGTCTCTTCTTTTGAATTGATCTCTACTGATTTGTAAAATCTATTTTCAGTTTTGCTGTTCTAAGTGTTGAATATATGAAGTACCTGAGCAGCAACCTGGTTGGTTTTACAGTTAAATGAATGAATGAATGAATGAATGAATGAAAATAAACAGAAGCTTAATCTTCAGATTCCATTGTCTATCATTGGAGCAGTTATTCTTCTTATGATTTATGAATTTATATCATGCCATTCAGAGTGATGGTCCCTGGACCAGTGATGGTCTTGGAGCCATCAGCTGCTAGTCTCTGAGTAAGAGGAGGCAAGACCATATGTTTCAGAGATGTGAGTAGAAACTCAAGCTCATTCTTAGCCACCTATAATCTCATTTCTCAGGCATGTAAGTTCCAAGGTCAGTTTCTGGTAAGGGGAATAGCTGACCTGTAGCATGAGGGGTGGATTCAAATATGTGTAGTAGTTAATACTTAGCACTCCTCCCCCATTAAAGTCAAGATACACATGCATCATGGTGGTACAACTGCATTTTTTTTTCAAAAAGAAATAGTGATAACTACAGGAAAATGATGGAGAAATAGTGGCTGCTCCTGATGAATTGGAACTTTGGAGCATATGCATTGAATAATCTTGGTTTTAAAACAGAGTTATATTAACAATATATTTTACATTTTAAATATAACAAAGTCTTCTTTAAGATTTTTAAATAATATCAGAGTATTAGATGTGCTGTTTATCTCAGAACCTCAAAACTACACAACACTGAGGAAAACAGGGGAAAAAAGCAGAGTTTTTAAAAGGTACATGCTTAACCATTTGAGTCTTTTAATCACTACTGTCCCATATGAGAACTGGTGGGTAGGCAAAGGAGGCCAGTTCAGTTCCCATATGTTTGGGTGGGCAGAAAGTTGATAGGGATCTGCTAGTATGTCTGAAGGTGATTAGCTCTGTTCAGTAAAAACTCTTTGACCTCCAAATATGTAATAATAATAGCAACAAAATTATACTGCTTAAATAAAGAAATATTGGGACAACCAGGAATAGTATTTTGCATGGAAGAAATATGAGCTCCATTCAGTTCAGATAGTCAAGTTAAACTCTGTGCTCAGAATTCTTTTATCATAAATATATTTCTTGTATTAACCATTTCTTGATTGGTTAATCTTTGGATTCTAGTAAAAAGCAAATTGAATTCCACAATTTCCTCTGTTTTCAACAACGATGAGGGACTTTTCTAAAATAATATAATATATATGGAAATTCCAGTTTCTTGAAAATAAGAACAACTTTTAATTTTGTCGCATATTACTAAAATATGGCACCATGCATGTGAGAGACATTCACGTTCAATAGTGCTTCAGAAAACAGTTTCTACTTCAGGCACTGCTAGAACTCTAATTTTTAATCCCGACCTACCAGGAATTCAGAATCATTGCCTGTAACTGTACTAGAATTAACATATTGCTGCATATGTTTGATGAACCATGGAATTAGTTCAGCATTCATTTCCAGTTACTTGGTTTCTAAATGTACTCTTTTGGGACCTAAACAGTGTTGTCAATATTCTTTGTTCTAATTGCTCAGCAGTTTTCTGTTTAATATTGTTCTGAGTTTTGTTTTTTTCTTAAATTGTATCAGCTGCCCTGGTTATCTCCTCGTCAAAGAACAGAAAGAGTTCATCTATTAGTAACAAACAGTGAAAGACATTTTTCCTTCCATTTGTCAACATAACATTTGAGATTCATATATAATTTTTTTTTTCTGGATGGTTTGGTTCAGTTAAAAAATGGGTCAAAATAAGCCCACCTTCTTTGACATTAAGGAAGACATTGCCACCTAGTGGAATCCCTCCTTTTTAAAGAGTGCATTGGTCTTAAAGTACCATCATCATATGCTAAGAATTTCTTCTGCTTCGTTCAGCCATCACACCAAACCAATGACCAAGCAAGTTTAATGTTTATTTCGATATCTTAATAATCAACTAACATTTATGTTTAGTGACAATCTGAGTTGGAAACTGTGTATTCTGCTAGCTGTTTTTTGCATGACATCCATACTTCAGTTTACACTTGTTGCTGCACCACTGCTGTAGAGATGGGACTGTTGAGCAGACATACAGTTAAAGGAAACAAACATCTTATGGTGGTTCTTGAAAACTTACTCAACATGGAATTCCATTACCTTTCTATCCTGCAGTGTCCATAGAACACAAGGACTGCTACAGTGGTTGTAGAAAGAAAAGGACAGATTTGGGGTTGGGGGAAGGGATGTTTCAGTATTTGCATGGGGGAAAAAAAAGCAGTAATGTGCCTTTTGATCCACAAAACAAGTCTTTTGCTAGACTGCAGCATATGCATTGCCAGATAATGATAATGTGTTAGGATACATGGGCTTAAATCCAACAGTATGCTAGTGAGTGTTCACTAGCGTGATGGGATTTTCTTCCCCTTTCCTCCCACCTCCTCCTCTAGGAGTTGTGACAACCAATACCTGCTGTGAAGGATCTGATTATGAGGCCACTGAAGGGGGTACAGAAGGGAAGGGGAATTTCCCCCTTGGCATTCTGCTGACTGAAGCAGTTCTGTCATTAAAATGACAACACTACATCTTGCCCTAACTCGTTGTTTTGACATTAGTCAGACAAGGCAGAGCAGTATGTGAGATTCTTAAAGCAGGAGAACTGAAAAATGATATAGAACTAGTGCAAGACTTTGCTTTGCAGGCTAAACCATGTTATTCCTGTCCTTCTGGAACCTTAAATTATGGGTAGCACGAGCTGTAATTCAGTATGACATTTGAATTGAACCATTGCAATATGTGGATGTGAAACCTTAGCAGTGATTTTAAAAGGTTTGTGCATTCTTAATTGTGTATGTTGTACTACTAAATGTACTTAGCAGACACACCTTTATATTGATATTATATATCCTGTACTTAATTTTCTCTTGATACTGTATTACTATTGTTATTTGTCCCAGAGTTTTGTGTCCGAAAACTCTGGGCAATAATTCAGCCAAAAGAAATCTTTAACTTTTAGTGGTATTTTGATTACATAAGGATTAGATATTTTTATGGGAATTCCAGCTACTGCTGCATTGCTTTTTGCAGTTATGGAGACTAAAGATTGTAGTGTTCTAGCAGTGATAAAGATTAAACAGTACTGGGTTTCAGCAGTACTTGTTTTTAAGTTTGTAATTTAACATTCTTCGTAGATTTTGAACCATAAATGATTATATGAGTGTAAAGAGAATTACACAACCAAAGGAAGTCAGCATATTCCTTTTGAACTAACGGGCGTCCCTGAAGGACGTAATTATGATCTTAGCTGCCTGTAATTTTTATTTATTTATTTATTTTATAATCATTTTATTCAAAATTCACATATAAAACAAACAATTATAACTGTCAGCTTAATTGAAATATTTCTGATCTTCCACACTGATCTAAATTTCATTATCAAGATTTCTTAATGCTTAAAATATTGTACAACATTTTACTGCTAATATTACTTGTTGATTCTTGCATTTCAATCTCCATATTCCCGCTTCATGATATATATCCTGTAGCTCCCTCATAATTTATCTTAAATCATGAATTACAGATTTCCATCTGATAGAACCCAGCAGTTATCCATTACAATTTGCCATTCTTTTTGTATCTCATCATCTGATTTCGCTTTTAATCTCTGAGAGACCATATCAGCATTTTTGTTTTCAATAAGTGTACCCCACCATTGTTCTATTGTGGGTATTTGCTGAGTTTTCCACAACTTTGCATATTCAATACGAGCTGTTGTTATCATATACAGTAATATTCTCCAATACTTCTTTATACCAGTACCTTCTAATATATCAGTCATATTTAACAAACACAATTCTGGTGTCTTAGCAAACTGAACTTTCATTAATACACAAATTTTATTATGTATTCCAGTCCAATATTTCTTAGCTTTTGGACATGTCCACCACATGTGATATATCGTACCGACCTCGTTCTGACATTTCCAACTGTGTCCAGTACCTGTATTATAAATCTTTTTTAATTTATCTGGTGTCATGTACCATCTATGAAATAGCTTATAGTTCTCTTTCAAATTCTGAGCTACTGTAAATTTCTGTGTTTTTTTCCAACTCTGCTCCCATGACTCTAATTGAATTGAGTGTCCGACGTTTTGAGCCCATGAAATCATTGTTGCCTTTAATGTTTCTTCTTGCCTCGCCTGATGTAATATTTCTTGATGCATTTGGGCTAGTAAATGAGGCGGATTTTCGAACAACCATTTAATTACGCCAGTTTTCTCTTTTAGTTCAATTCCATATGTTTTTATATCCATCTGAAACCTTTCTGCTAATTGTCTGTGAGGGAACCAACTTAGTATTGTTCCCTCTTGTTCTAATTTTTCCCTTGTTTTGATCTTAAGATTGTTGGACGTTGATCTCTCAATTATATCATCATATCGCAACCATTTATCTGTATCAGTCCATCTGCCAAAACAAACCTCTTGCGGTGAGACCCAGGTGGGGAGCTGCCTTATGTTTTTAGTTTTATAATCGTCCCAGATTTTCAAGAGCGATTTTCTGATATAGTGGTGTGTAAAGTCTTTATCTATTTTTGCTTTATCATAAAACATATAGGCATGCCACCCCATCCTCAAGTCAGCACCTTCCAATGCCAACGTTCTCGTATCTTGAAGGTCTATCCAGTCTTTTATCCACGTAAAAGCCGCTGCCTTATAGTATATTTGAAAGTCTGGTAGTCCCATTCCTCCTCTACTTTTTAGATCTGTCATGGTATTCCATTTTATCCTAGGTTTTTTCCCTTGCCATATAAACTTGGTTAGTTCTCTCTTCCATTGTATGAAAGATTTCATGTTCGTTATTCTGGGAAGATTTTGGAACAAAAAGTTCATTTTTGGCAAAAAATTCATCTTTATTGCAGCTATCCTCCCCATCATTGACAAACGCATGGAAGTCCAGTTTTCCAAATCTTTTGTTATTTCTTTCCATTTTTTTTCATAATTATTTTGAAATAACTCGTCGTTTCTTTTGGCTATCCAAATACCTAGATATTTTACCTTTTGTCCTGTTTTAAATCCTGTTTTTTGTACTAATTCCATCTCTTCTCTTTCAGTCATATTTTTGGTTAAGAAGACTGTTTTTTCGTTATTAACTTTAAAACCAGGGAATTCTCCGTATTCTTGCACTGTAGTAGTCAATTTTTCAATACATTTCCCTGGGTCATCCAATAATAAGACCAAATTGTCAGCGAAAGCTTTTAACTTATATTGATATTTCTTGATTTGAACTCCTCTTATTTCTTTATCTTCTCTTATAGCATTGTTAAGTATTTCCATTGTCAAGATAAACAGCAGAGGAGACAAGGGACACCCTTGTCTCGTCCCTCTGTGCAGTTCTATCATTTGTGTTTTTTCACCGTTTATAACCAGTTGAGCTTGTTGTTGGCTGTAAATTGCTTCAATCCATACAACAAATTTTTCTCCTGCCTGCATCTGTTTAACTGCCATCTTCATGAATGGCCAGCTGATCATGTCAAAAGCTTTCTCCGCATCTACAAATACCATGGCCATTTTCCATTCATTATGCTTTTCATAATATTCAATTACATTTAAGACCGTTCTGATGTTATTTCTCAAAGATCTTTTAGGTAGAAAACCATTCTGGTCCTCATCAATTACCTCTAACAGCACTTTTTTAAGCCTCGCTGCTAAAATTGAAGCAAAAATCTTGTAGTATGTATTCAAAAGTGATATTGGTCTATAATTCTTTACATCTCTCAGATCTCTTCCTTCTTTTGGGATCAGCACAACATTAGCTTCTTTCCAAGTATCTGGTATTCCTTCCTTTATTATTTCATTTATAGTACTTTGCAAAGGTATTGAAATCTCATGTTGCATAATCTTATAATATCTTGCAGTAAAGCCGTCGGGTCCTGGAGCTTTGTCGTTCTTCAAATTCCTAATAGCCTCAACTACTTCCGTCATAGTAATAGAATTGTTCAAGATTGATCTTTGGTCTTCATTAAATCTCATTTTATTCATTTTCTCCAAATATTCTTCCACTTCTTGTTGTTTTTTCTCCTTTGAGATCTTGCTCATCAGTTTCACGTAGTAATTATAAAAAGCTTGCTTTATTCCCTCTTGTTTTGTAATTCTTTCTTCTCCTGTTCTAATCTCAGTTATGATATTTCTGGCCCTTCTTTTACGCAGCAAACCTGCCAAAAGTTTAGAAGGTTTATTAGCTTGTTCAAAGAAATTATATTTCATTCTCCTTGTCTGTTGCTCTGTTTCTTCCAAATTAAGTTGATTTAATTCAGCTTGCTGTACCTTCATCTGTAGTCTAATCTGTAGCTGTCTGTAATTTTTGTAACAGTTTTCAGTTCATGTAGTACATCAGTTTGTTCTCCAACTTATTTTTTGCAAAAATCCACTCAGATGGTTGGAAATCACTCAAAAGACCTCATTCTGGAAGTGAGCAGGTATTGTGACTATTCTGTTTGACTGAGCAGGTGTGGGTTTATTAGGCATCATCATTTAGTATAATCAATTACTTACAATAGAAACTAAAACACACTTAATATTGTACTATAATAATTCTTATATTTTGGGTCACAATCTGGAAAGGGGTTTCAAGATACTTCCCCAGGATAAAGGTGGGAGATACCTATAAGTAGCACACTGTTACGTGAGAGAGAAGAATAGGTAACAGCTTGACATTTCATTTTCCACATTAGTTTTTATATGGAGAAATCTGAACTCACATGAGAAGCACTCTGAAATGGTCATACTTGGGCAGAGGTACATTATTTCTATAGAAGCTAGGACACTACTAGCCCAATTTTGTAGGGACAGAACAGGATTCAAATCTAATTTTCACATAAACTTCAAAACAATGTGCTTTCCATTTTAAGGAATTAAGTTTTTGAATGATAGGAGAACAGGAAGAGTTGAGCATGCTTGCCTGACAACTCACTCAATTCCAGAGCAGGAAGGGAAGGGGATCTGAGCCCAGTCTTCTCACATCTCTCAGGGTCAAAGCTGGGCTGAGTACCTCTCTGTGGATACATGTACATACCTAATCTTTATGCAGATATGTCTAGTGTCCTGTGGAATGAGGCTGTTCTTTTTCATATATTTGTCTTCCCCATGCTCATCTGGAAGTGTGTTCATTTTTTTTAAAATTGTCACTGTGTTCAGCTTCTATTTTGTTCTTTCTACTATGTCTGTGTCTAGAAAAGTGAAGAGATATTTCTGCCTGATACATTAATTGATATGTATGTAAATTTTTCAACCAGCTGAGGAACCAAGTAATTGCCTTTGTGACAAATATAGCATATATCCTACACTGCACTGCCATCAGGAATGGACAACTGGCTGGAGGAGTTCTCCAAACACCCCTTTAACATAGAGTAACGCTGTGCAGTCCAGTGTTGCATCATAAAGAAACGTCCACTAGTGGCTGGCCAGTCAAAGCAGCAGGACACTAGATCACCATTTTAAATTTGACTGTTTTCCTTTGCTAAGTTTTACTTGCAGTTAGCTTGAACCTGTCTGATCCTATGGGAGTGTGCGGCCAGTGAGGCCACTGGAGTGATGAGGAGGCTCCTTCTTTGCCACCCTGCTTCTCTCTATCAGTGGTATCATTTGTACAATCAGGCTTCTGCACATTGGAGTTTTATGTCCTGTCAGAAATGTCTTCATTATAACTTTCTATTTGACATTAAACAAGTTGATCTCTTTTCCTTAATCCACAGCTTATACATCTGTAAATAAGTCTCTGCAGGTTAGGGAACATGAAAGCACTTTTAAAATTTACGACAACTTTATACTGCCCATCAGTAAAACAGCTTACAGAAGTTATGAATTAATAGATTACAAACAGAACAGAAAATATGTAAGAAAAATAATATCAAAACATATAATATTAATCCAAGTGACATAAAACTATTTTTAAAAGCATAAAATCAGTGCAAAACCAGCATAAAATCAGTCTAAAATAATATAAAGTTTAGCCCAAAGCAGCACTGGAAAAAAAATGCTTATAGTCCTTGTTATTGTTAACTGCCACCAAGTTAACCTTAACTTATGGTGGCACTATAAAAGAGAGATCTTCAAGTCACTCTATCAACCATCCTGCTCAGGTCTTGCAGGTTTAGGAACGTATCTTCCTTGATTGAGTCCATCCATCTGTAATGTGGTCTTCCTGTTTTCCTACTGCCTTCTACCTTACCAAGTACTATTATCTTTTCAAACGAGTCATGTCTTCTCATGATATGGCCAAACTAGGATAGCCTTAGTTTAGTCTTCTTGGCTTCTAGGGAATGTTTGGGCTTGCTCTACGACTCGTTTATTAGTTGTTTTAGCAGCTCAAGGTCTCTGTAGAACTCTCTTTCAGCACCACATTTCAAAGGAGTTGACTTTTTTCCTATCAGCTTTCTCCACTATCCAGCTTTTACAGTCATACATAAAAATCAGAAATATAATGGCATGGACAACCCTAACTTTAGTATTCAATCTTTATATTTCTTTGTTATGGTCTCTGCTTCACACATATGGATTTTGTATCTGCAGAGACCCATCTTGGAAAGTTTTAGAGCTGAGCAGCATGGCAGAAGCTCTGCCCCTTTCATGTACCATGCATGTCCCAACCTGCTACGCTGCTCCTCAGTTTCCTTCCGAGCAACACGTCTCAGTCATTCAGCTGAGTGCTTCTCCTTTCCTTTACTCAATTATTCTGATTCTCTTTTTACTCGTGAAAACTGTTTTTCTACTTCTTTTTCTCCTTTCTATAGCTCGCCACCCCCTCCTCCCCAAAAATAATTTTTTACTTGTGCTTTCCTACATCCCCCTTTTTCTTCGTTGCCTCTTGCCAGCTTCTATGGCCTCCACCTCCCTTTTCAAAATCTGCTCCTCATGCACCAGGAAAGTTGCAATCTCTGACAGCCACTCCCAGTATCTTAATTGCTTGGTTGCTTAATTGCTTGCTTAATTGTACATTGTCTCCAAGTGCTCCATTTGCTGAGGTTTCTCAATGCAAACCCTCAAGAACAGGGCCAACTGCCCCAAGAGTTACTGTTGGGAGCAATCCCTCCAGGTGATACCCAAATGGCTTCCAATGTTGCTCTCTACTCTGCTTCTGTCTCCCTGATGAATCGACTGAAAGCAAAGGCCTCCTTGGTACCAGTTGACCTCTTCTTCAGTGACAGCCTCTGAACTGACCTTCTTGATACTGACACCTCTACCTACTGTGAAGCTGACAGAAGCAATAACCTCTTCTTTAGCATTGGATGTTCAGGCCCAGGCAACACTAGACATTCAGGTCCAGACAATGCAGGGGATGAAGGTGAAGTGCAGGGATAAGACAGCTCATTCTAAACAGACCCAAAAGTGGCACACCTCAGCCAACAGTTCAGCCCAACTGATCATGATGAGCAAAAGCTGAAGAAAAGGCCAAAGCACGAATACCAGCCTATGGCCAGTACTGAACTCTCATGAATTCCGCTGATCTCCACTCAGCTGCTTCCTGTTGCATTAACGGTCTCACAGGCTTTTCCCACCAAGGAGCTGACCTCCACAGCCTGACAGGCAACCCTACCCATCTCGCCTTGGCCTTGAGAGTCCTCAGAGAGGCGCTGCTATTCCCCTTGCATAATAGAGACCAGTCCCCATTTACAGGGAGGTCTCCCACATGTCCTACTGGGGTGATCGCCATTACCAAGAAGAGTCCCCTTTCACCTCAGTCTTCTATATTGACTGATACTACCACAAGCATTTTTGGAAGGAGTCGTACCTCTCATCGTACCTCTCATACTCACTATCACATTGAGACCATTACCACTAGCACTGTGACTGCCTCCTGGCTCATCACTACAACTCTCCTCACTGTCCACCGCTGGTCTCGCCTCGGCATGGAACCTCCTGATACCTCTCACTCATGGCAGTCCACGCCTAGACACTGCCCGATGGCCTCAGCCCTGGCATTGAGATTACTGCCCTCACCAGCATCATTGGCTCCCATTTTCACACTGCCAACAGTAACAGCCACCTTTCAATCAGTTTCAGCCTCTACACCACCCTGGTGTCAAGCATATTTACTTATACTCTCTTCCGTGGTTATGACACTCTCAACAGAGGCTACAGCAACACCAGCGGCAGCAGTGGAACTGGTTCCAACAACCATCACAGCACCTTTTCCTGCCATTACACAGATGCTTGGAAGGGGAATATGAATCCAAGTCGATCTCACGGGATTGCCCTTTGGCCCATATTCCTTTGCCACTAGGGGAGGTAGAGCAAAACTGTCCGGCCTTATCTCCAGAGGATATTAGGATGTTCTCTGACATCATCCTCCAGATGGCAAAATGAATCAGGCTCAACATCACATCCCCTCTGACACTGCTAGCAGACCTGGTCTTCACCATGGTCAACTCTTAAACCTCAGACCTGGCAACCATCCTACTCCTGCCAGCACTGATTGAGGTCCTCAAACTTTTATAAACAAAGCCTGCCTCCTTCTTGCCAGCATCTCATATACTGGAACGTCTTTACAAGACCAAGCAGGACAGCAACCTGTTCTTGTTCAGTCACATCCCTCTGAACTCCATTGTCATAGAGGGCTCCCAGTCCATGGGAAGCATACTGCCCTGGGCAACAAAGAGGGCAGTCACCTTGATGTCTTCAGAAGGCATTTCTGTTCCTCCTCAGCACTTTCTGTGAGGAATGAGAACACCTAGGCCTGTTCATCCCACACCTCCTGGAAGAACATTGCAGCACCACCCTTGCTATCCAGCAGGAAGCACATGCTTTGACCATGCAGCAGATTCAATCCACCAGACACTCTGTGGATTACAAAGCCAAGATTATGTCCAGTGCAGTTGTCCTCTATCAATATGTGTGGCTTTACTTTACTGCTGATGACACCAGGCAGCACACTGAGGATCTGCTCTTCAATGGCGTGGGGCTATTTAGTGCTGAGACCAATGAGGCCATGGACCACGTTGCCAAAGCACAGTTGATGGCCAAGAGGATAGGATTTGGGGCCCTGCAACAACAGGCTCTCTCCTCAAAGTCATCATGGAGGTGGTCATCCAGGTCCTTTACATGTTCATAGTCTCCATCTTGATTCTACAGTTTCTAGTCTCAATATTGCTACCAGCCACAAGCTTCCATTCAAGCAGCACGGCTCCCAGCACATGCCTCCCAAGAAGCAGACAGGCACACCCAGGTTGCAGTGTTGACTCCTCTACCCAGACATCACCTCAGCCAGTCGTCCATCTGTTGGACCAACAGAACCCTTGAACACCAATTCTGTGCCCCTATTACTCCACCTGGTGGAACGTCACCACAGATGCCTAACCTGACTATTGTTCACGTTGGTTATGCCATAGAGTTTTCAAATACTCTTCCTGTTGGCGTATTCTGAGCTACACCACCATTGGAAGCACTCTTGAAGAAAGTCTCTATCCTCCTCAATAAGGGAGCATGGAGAGGATCCCAGAGTCCAGCAGGTGGGATGGCTACTTCACAATACCAAAGAGGGATGGCAGCCTTTGCCTGATCCTTGACCCTCAAGAGGTGAACAAGTACATTAAACTGAGGAACTTCAAAAAGTAACCCTCCAAACCATCCTCTCCTTCCTCTGACAGGGCGACTGGTTCTCATTGGTGGATCTGAGGGATACCTACTTTCACATCACAGTCTGCCTCCAGCATTGCTGATTCCTCCAGTACTCTGTAGGAACTTCCCTCTACCAGTACTGAGTGCTTCCATTTGGCCTCTTCGCTACCCTGAGAGTCTTCACGAAATGTGGTAGTCTCCTTCCTAAGGACTTAAGACATCCAGATCTTTCCATATCTAGACAATTGGCTTCTGGTGCCTTATGTACTAGTGGAAGAGAATTCAGCAGACAATTCTGCTTCACTGCCCATTCCATCCAGAAAATCCTCGGCCTCATGGCAGCTACCACCTCAGTGAACTACCTATTTCACCTCTGATCCAGAGACTTACAGTGCTGGTTTATCCAGCACTTCTACCCCCAGACATTCCCAAGGCCTCCAGATGACACTCTCTCCTGCCATCCGTTATTTCCACCTCTGGTGGACCAGTGGTCAAAATCGTTTTACAAGCATGCCCTTTTGCCTCCCTGATCTGGATTGCATGGTGACTACCAATGCGGCACAACTGAATGGGGAGCACACTGCAGTGCCACAGTGGTACAAAGCCACTGAGTGCTGAGAGAGGCCTCCCTACAAATCAGTGCCTTAGAACATCTGGCAGACATCAAGACTTTCAGGGCTTTCAACAGATAACTCTGACAAGATGGTCCAGCTGACATCAGGTAACACCACAGTTGTCTGCTACATCAACAAGCAGGGAGGCACACATGCCACTACCCTCCTACACCTAGTGACCTCTTCTGGAACTGGTGCCTACCAAGATGCCTACACACCATAGTGGTACATGTGGCTGGAGCACACAACACTGTGGTGGACTCTTAGCTGATCTTGGGTATGAGTGGACACACTCCGAGGAAGTGTACTGCCTGGTCACCTGGCAGTGGGGCCATCTGACCACTGACTTCTTTGCTTCCCCTTCCAACACCAAATGCAGATGCTTTTGATCCAGAGCAGGCAGGGTCTGAGGCTCCTCAGTTGATGCTTTCCTCAGAGTGTAGATTGGTGAAATGATATACCTTTTTCCAACCTTCTTGCTCCTCTTGAATGTCATAGTCAAATTGTCCAAGAATGGCTCTGATATGATCCTCACTGAACTCCATTTGTTGAGGCAACCATGGTTCATCCCCTTTACCTGTCCTGGGGGAGATCTGTCAATCTTCCATGCAAACAGGACGTCCTGTTCCACTCAAGTGGCCAGGTACTTCATCCCAACGTCAGTACACTGCATCTTGCGGCTTGGAGGATAGTCCTCTGAACTCACTGCGCCTGCTGTCTTTACAGCCTCTTGGAAGGAGTCCACCAGGTGGTCCCACACCTACAAATGGGAGAGATTCATTGCCTTTGCCACTTCTAGAAATGAATGTACCTCCCCCACTGCTGTTCTACCATGCTTCAGTTCCTTCTGCACCTCCGAGAGAGCAGCCTTTCTATGTTGGCTGTCAGGTGACATCTATGTATATAACTGTCTGTAAAATGTGTTTGCAATGAAGAAACTGTTTCTCTCACAGAATTCAGTTAGTTGGTCTCCTGCTTGATTTCTTGATGCTATGCTAAATTTTCCTACAGTCTTTGAATCTGCTCTGTTTCCTGCTTTTGCATTCCAGTTGCCTATGAATAATATGAACTCCTGTTTTGGTATATGATCAATTTTCTGTGTACTCCTTCATAGAATCTTTTAATTTCTTCTTCTGCCTCTGTAGTTGGAGCATAAACTTGGATTAAATTTATATTGATGGGTTTTCCCTTGAAGCCTTATTGACATGATTTGGTCAGACTTTGCATTATGTCCTTTGAATGTTTTTGCTTTATCCTCACTATGAATCCCACCGTATTTCTTCTTAGATTTTCATTTCCTGAGTAAAACACTGTGTAATTATCAGAATAAAAATGTCCCATTTCTATCCACTGCAACTTGCTCACCCCAAGTATTGCAACGTTTATATGTTCCATTACTTGTCTTATTACAGTTCTCCCTCCACATTCACGGGTTTCACTCTCGCGGGTTTATTTGCGATGCCTTGCCTCCCCCTCATTCTCCCCCTCCCATTCTCTGGCAGGGGGGTGCAGGAGAGTGAAAGGGAGGAAAGACTGTTTCCTCCCCCTCATGATCTCTGCCAGCTGCTGTGAGTGTGATTGCCCCAACATGTCCCCACCTTCTGCTCCCCGAGCAATCACCCAAGCGGCAGCGGGGGGGGGGACATGGCGAGCGAGGAGGAAAGATCTTTTCCTCTCACTCGCCATGTCCCTGCCCGCAGCTCCCTGAGCAACTGCCCAGGTGGCAGCGGGGGGGAGATGGCAAGCAGTGAGGAAAAATTCTTTCCTTCCCATTCGCCGTGTTCCCACCCGCAGCTCCAGTGTGATCTCCCCAACTGTGCAGGGATTTCCCCCCCTCCCAAAGATTCCCCCCCCTCCCAATTCCTGCCCACTGCTGGCAATGGCCAGCATGGGCATGTGGGCAGAGGCCTGCAGCAGAGTGTAGGGAAGGAGGAGTTCTGAGGGAGAAGTTATTTGCGATTATTTCAGCTGAGAAGTTCCTTTGGTTTGAGTCCAGTTGTGTCATTAGCCAGAATGCTACTTGTAATTGTCCTCTACTCTTCCCCAATAGCTTGTTGAGTGCCATCCAACCTAGGAGTCTCATCTTCTGGCACTATCTCTTTTTTCATTTTGGAATGTCGTATGGTTTTCCTGGTAAATGATCTTCAAAAGGAGGTTTATCACACCTCCCTCCCTCTAAGTGCTAAGATGCATTAGCTGTGGTGACACTGCTGTTGTCTCTGAGAGATCCTCTGCCATTGTTATCACCCTCTACTGTTGCAGACCAGTAACTGTTTGGCACATTTAGTCTAGTTCCTCAGCAAATGCCTGTCCAACATGGGAGACACAGCAAAGTCGCTTGCATCACAGGAGCACAAAATCCCACCACCCACAGAAAGGTAGTGTCATTGATATAGTCCCTGCTTAATATTGTTAGTTAATATTGTTATTTTGTTGGTGTATGTTCAGTGTAGCCTACAATTGTATCTATTTGTCAGTGTGAGGTTTTTTGGGTTTTTGGTCTTTATTCTGGAAACTAATAAAGAAATTTGGGGGAAAAAATATTGTTAGTGCAACATGTTACAGCCAGTGCTCTACAAAGGTGTGTTTAGAATAATTTGAACTCTATCAAGAAATAAACAAGGGACTGTGCATAAATTCTTAGTGGTGGGAATTTTGTACCTCTATTTGTAACCTCCCACTCCCACTCATCCTCCTCCTAATTTAATTATACCTAGTGATATCTCGTGCAGTATGTAAAGTCTTTATGCCTAGGGTTTTGAAAGCTCATGTCACAGCAAGATCCCCCTCAAGTCACAAAGCAACTAATTTAAGCCTTCTAAAGTATCATTAAGGAAAGAAGCAAAACAGTCTCATACTCTGACCATAGGACCAGACAGACAATGAGAAAGAGAATGAGCATTGTGTAAAGGCATTAAGAGATGGATCCCAGGGTGGCAAAAGCTCTCCACAAAGAGAACTGGAACTCCCCAGAAGCACCTAAGAGGGAATTTGCCAGGATCATGTCTCAGTGGTGGATCTACTTGATAGTTTTAAGACCATTCCCATGTGTCAATTCTCTCCTCTTACAGCTTGGCTTTCACTTTGGTTTAATTATTTTTTCAAGATGGAAAAATCAGAACTACACAATTCGCTACATCCAGATATTTGATAAATGCATTTTTATGCATGTGAGTTCTTCCTATCATCTCTACTGTTCCATTTGTTTGAAGTGGGAACTATTTGCTCTGATCTCTTATTCCAGAAAGTATGGTAAAAATCACAATTGGTTGAACAATATAAGGCATACAAAGATTGTCTTGTTTCTATGATGACTTTTTTTTCTAATTGCTTTGTGGAAATCAGCAAAAATTTTGTTCAGTAGTGGTCATTTGGTCAGTCAGTTGCATTCAGTTGAATGATTTTTGGGATCTTCCCTCCAGTGAATTAGATTATACTATCCACATTAGCCAAATAACGTGTGTGCTACTGCTAGGTTTTGAGTGTTTTCGGTTTTGTTGTATTTCGCTGCATGGCCAAAAAGGCTACCCCTGCATATGTTTCTTTCTGTGCTACTAGTTGCTTTGGTATATGCAAAGTAAACATTTGACTTTGTAATTATATCCGACTCATGTAAAGGACAAGCTATTATGATAATACAGAGTGGAAAAAATATTTTACTATAATCAAGCATTTATAATGCTTGGATCCACTCACTTCTAGTTAGTAATATTTTAAGATCTCTTGGATTGGGATAGATTACCAGGATGGTAACCTCTTTGGGGAGGAAAGGTGAAGACTGGTTCAGTTAAGACAGTCTCCTTCAGCAGAGTTCACAGTGCAATGTGTTGAATGTCTAGTATATCCCTCTGAGACTAACTATAGCAAAGTAAGACAAATAGTAATTGAAATGTACATTCAGAACGTATATACATAGATGGCTTAAAATAGAGATATGGAACTGTGTTGAGGCTAGGGGGCTACACTCCAAAGCATTTTCACTATGTTTTGAGGACTTCTTGGGCCTTTTTAGGCTCAGGAGAAACCTTTTTTTTTTTAACAACAGGATGTGAGTGGAAGTCATTTGTTCACTTCCTGTTTCAAAAAAGGTTCATCTAGGGCCTAAATGGGTCCAGCTTCCCTCGCAAAGTGTGGTGAAAATTACTGCCAGGCCCCTTAGAAGGCATTTTGGGGCATTTAAAAAAAATAGTTTGCATTTTTTTTTACCCTTGGGGGACAAGGGGGGCCCAAATGTGGTAAAAATGTCCTCCACACCTCTGGATATCATTTTGGGGCAAAAACAGTTGAGCTCTGGTAAGCTCCACAAAATGTCCCTGCAACCTACAGGCCATATTTTGCTCTCCCCAATCTAAATCCTGGCTAACTGAAAAAAAAAAAATAAGTAGCAGGAACAGCTCCAGAGTCTGGGACTCATCATCTTGAGCAAGGAAGAACAGAGAGGTATAGGAAGAGAGGGAGGAGTGTTTATCTAAACCACAGACACTTGAGAGTTCCTGTGGTCATATAGTATGATTATTTAGATACATGGTTTGTTGATGACCGTGCATTACAATTGATGGTTGAGCAAGTGAAGTAAGCATAACAGTCAGTCAGAATTGGGTAGAGCCATGAAGGCTAAAGAGCCATACTGACTTAAGTTTTTATTGCTTTGGTAGGAAATGAGAGAAATGGGGTCTAAAGAGAATGCTGGATTGAGTAACATTTTCCAGCAAGTTCATTTGGGGCAGTGATTATATTTACAGAATCATAGAGCTGGAAGGGACTGCAAGGGCCATTGAATCCATCCTCTTGCCATGCAGGAATATACAATCAAAGCCTCCTTTGAAAAACCTCGAAAGAAGGAGGCTCCATCACATTCTGAAGGAGCATATTCTACTGTCAATCTGCTCTTCAGCTCTTCAGGAAGCTCCTCATTTGGATGAAGTCTCTTTTCCTGAATTTTAAAGCCATTGGTCTGTGCCCTAGTCTCTGGAGCAGCAGAAAACAAGCTTGCTCTATCTTCCATATGACATTGCTTCACATATTTAAAGATAAGTATCATGTCACCTCTTAACCTTCTCTTCCCCAGGCTGAACATACTCAGCTTCCCAAGCCATTCCTCATAGGGCATGGTTTCTAGGCTTGTTACCATTTTGATTGCCCTCCTCTTGATACGTTCCTCTTGACATGTTGTCAATATACTTCCTGAATTGTGGTTCCAAAACTGGACACAATATTCCAAGTGGTATCTGACCTAAGCAGAATAGAGTGGCACTATTACATCCCTTGCCCTAGACACTATACTCCTACTAGTGCAGTCTAGAATTGCATTGGCTTTTTTAGTTGTCGCATCACACTGTTGACTCATTTTCAGCTTATTGTCTGTTAAGACTCCTAGATCTCTTTCACATGTAATGTGGTCAAGCCAGGTGTCACCCTTCTTATATCTGTACATTTCATTTTTTCTACTTGTATGTTATACCTTACATTTCTTCCTTTGAAATTCATTTTGTTAGTTTTGGCCCAGCTCTCTTAACTATTAAGTTCATTTTTAATTCTGATCTTGTTCTCTGGGGTGTTAGCTACCCCTCCTAATTTGGTGTCATTTGTAAATTTTATAAGAAAACCCTCTATGTCTAAACATACAGCGGTTTCGTATCACAGTGAACCATGTTAGGAGCTGAAAACATGCAGAACCACGAGGAAAACTATGAAGCTAAAACAGTTTAATGTGCAGAGAGGATGATAAGAATTCGACACTGCTACGATGACCTCTGCGGAAATGGCCGACGAGAAGCCGTTGGTCAGATTTATTTGCCTAATTCTTGTTAGAAGAAAGTTGTTTTAATTGGGAGCTTACACACAGTGTGTCTGCAGTTTGACTGCCTCATGCTCAGAGTTCAATTTCAACTGATTTCTGCATTTTTGGTAACTTCCAACATTTGATATTACGGGTACATATTACTCAAGAGAGATAAGCAACATGGTGACAGAAGAAACTGTTCAAGCAGTTAACAATGAAGAGAAACAAAAGTAAAAGATCACAGAAGCAGGGTCAGAATCCTGACTGCAACTGTTTAGTGACGTGTGTAGGAACAAAATACTATATTAATCAATGCAAAAAAATAATAAGACAAAGCAGAAGAAAAAACCTCTTCCACAGGTTATGAGGAATGAAAGGGAAATGCAGATCAAGGTTGGGTATGCTAAATGACCAAAAAGACAATGAACTGTATGATCAAAATAGATGGATGAATGAATAAATGAAAAGATGATGGAAGCAGTACACTGAAGAGCTGTGAACAAAGAGATTAAAGGGTGACAGATTCTTTCGAAGAAGAACCATTTGAAGATAAACCCACAGTTTTAGAAAGGAGTAGAAGAAGTTCTCAGAGAATTTGGAAGAAATAAATCACCAGGAACAGAAAGCATAACAGTAGAGTTGTTTCAAGCTTTAGAGGCGGAATCTGTTGCAATTCTCGCAAAAATTTGCCAACAAATATAGAGAATAAAGCAATGGCCCACAGATTGGAAATATTACATTCCAGTCCCTAAAAAGGGGACTCCATGGATTTTAGTAACCATTGGACTACTGCACTGATCTCCCATAGAAGTAAAGTGATACCTAAGATTTTTCAAAGAAGGCTTTTACCATACATGAAAACTGAGTTCAGAAAAGGAAGAAGGATTATGGATTATATTGCAAATGTATTCTGAATAATGGAACACACAAAGAACTTCAGAAGAAAATCAGCCTGTGCTTTATTAATTATAACAAAGACTGATTGTGTAAATCATGAAAAACTATGGATTATTCTAAAAGAAATTGACATGCCACAACATTTTATTTTATTTATTTTATTGTTCTAATGCATAACCTATACTCTGGACTGTGGCAGTCAGTATAGAACATACTACTAGCAGAATACACCAAAGACTGGGGATAATTTTTGAGGGATATCAAGGAAGAAAGTCTGTTAATGGCGTTACTAATGTGGAAAGATTGTCAGGGAATGTGTACTGTGAATTCTATGTCTTCTACATAGACATTTTTAGTTTTTTTAAAAAAATTACATTTATACTTTGCCCATAGTTTACAGTACATACCTGTTTGTTGGAAAACAGCTTTGCCAGCTTCCCAAGTAAGAACACATAAAAAGCACAATCTGAAATACAAATGTATCTAATCTGTTAATTCTGTCATAGAATCTGTGATTCTATGATTCTGTGCTCAGGGTCAGAAATCAGCAGCTGAATGTTGACTATAGTGCAGTGGTTTGAGTTGAGAAAATGAAATCTAGTTCTGTTGCAGGATCTTGAAAAGGAGACAGTGTGCCATAGGAGACAAGAGTGCTGGAAAATGAGTCTTCTGGAGAACATACAAGGAGTGACCTGAGGCTTTAAGACAAGATTTCTTGGCAGAGATTCATCTAATGTTATAGATGTGATTTTCACTTTGCCAAGACAACTCTTTGATAGTGTTGCCATAAGTCAGAGTTGACTTTAATTCTCCAAAGAACAACAGTGACATAGAAAGATCAGTTGGAGTATTCATTGCTGTGTTATCTAACAAGACTCTTAAATGTTTCCAATATTGGGCTTCAATTCCTGCCCTAATTGCCTATTGTGTGCACTCCAGCAACTTTTGAACCAATGAATTCTTAAAGATCATTCAACTAGTAGAGATTCCCAATCAGAGACCAAATCTGGCTTAGGGTAATGTTCCACAGGAACTTTTTATCATCTAGCTTTTTATTAACAGATAGTAGATCCTTCAGAATAATAGAAAAATAGTAGTAGCAAAAATAGAATTTAAAAAGCATATTAATGTGAAATATAGGTTTTACATTGTACAAATCTGTTGGAAAGAATCAAGATTCCTTGAAATTTCTAATGCCATCTCTGTTGAAATCTCTGTTTTAGAAAATATTTTTCTCTGTTGAAATTCATAAAATGATTTCACAGTGGCTAAAACTATAAAAAATAAAATAACTGATCAGCAAAATAAGAAAGCAACCAAATCAATGTATAAAATCCAGTAAAATAGTAGTAAATCAGAAGACAATATAATTTTTAAAAACAGCTTTAAGAGTTCTTTAAAAAATGGTAATTGGTCAATATGTCTTAATTAAGGGTTAGCAAAGGCAATCTGAAATTGTAAAAGTTTTTACCTTATTATGGAGAGACAACAAAGAACAGTCTAAACAAATACTTCTGGAAGAGCATTGAGGCTGCTCCCAAGAATGAAAATGTCTTCGCATCTGTTGCAAGTCAGTCTATTCTCTGTATAAGAGGGAACTCTTAGCAAGATAGTGTCACATGACATTGGCTAAATCTACATGAGGGCTGTGTCCCAGCATTGCTGTGTAGTATCCCTGTCCTAGTTTGACCCCTTTACATTACCTGTTTTCATCCAAAGTGAAATCAGTTTGGAAAGCCTCATAGGGCCTCCCGTTATATAGCCACATTGATGCAAGGAGTGTTTCTACTATGTGCAGATGTTTGCTGTATCGATTTAGGTTTTATCACGCAACTGCAGCAGCAGTGTTTGCTTTGTTTTTGTTTTTATTCCTGTCACGCGTGTGCTTATTTGCTTAATCAAGTAGCTTTTTCTGTTCTCCAGTCATTCTGATTGTCCACCAGTGCTTCTATAAAATGAAGCCAGTAGAGCAGGGGAGTTGAAATGTTGATGTGTGTAGCAATATGTATGTGAAGATTTGCATACAAACACCAAATCAAAAAAGCAACACCACCTTTTCTGAATGTGGATACAAACAAGAGGGCTACCTCCCCATGGTGGGAGTGATCAAGTGACCCAAGTGACCATCAGACCTAGATGACCACCCCGCAACCTGGCCTCACCTTCCCTTTAGCCTCCACTCCCAATTCTACCATGATCCCAGTTAAGATGTCAGACCACACGTTTGAAAAAAAAAAAAAAAAAGCAACAGTTCTTCCCAAAATTAGCAGAGTAAATGAGAGAAACTTTGTGTATTCCAACAGGACTAGGATTGAGGTAAGGGCACATTCCTTTATACGTAAGTATCCTTTTTTTAAGAATATTCTGTAAATCTTAAATATCTATAACCTGCTTTTTAGATCAATGGATTTCAAGGTCATAATTTTTTTGTATGTTGAATATCTTTCCCTACCTCAATTCAGCTGAAGAATCTGGGGTTTTTTTTCTTTTCGAGTTTTACTTTTTGTGGGATATTTCTGAATTTGGATGGAATTTCTTGCAAAAGGAGGTAGGCAAGCCTGAGAAAAGCCAGGCAACCTCAGCTTGTGGAGTACTGGGGAAGGGGTTATGAATATACAGGCAGGGGCTCTTCTGTGAAACAGTTAGATGGACTCAGCAAGAAATCAAGATGGGGCCAACTAGGAGCTGATGAGATCTGAATAGGGTTTTGGTTTGATGAGAGTTGAGAATGTGGGAAGAATTCATGGAATTCATGTTTAACTTATTATATATTCTTCACTGGTTTTATGCCATACAACTCCTGTGTGAATGTTTTCTTAAGAACTGATAAAGAGGATTTGGTCACATATTTCCACAGTGAATCCACTGATCAGTGCATCTGCTTGTCCAGTATAGTGGTCTCCTTGATGTCTGAGTACCAGTTCCCAGAAGGGGCCTTAAGGGTAGATGCAGCCCAAGGGTTGGATTTGCAGGCCCAGCCTAGACAGGCAATCTGTCACCTTTGTATTCTGTTCCAGTAATCTTTTAATGATTCAATAAAAGAATTGAGTTTCATTTTGAAAGCTTTTACTTCTGTAAACAATTGTACTTTAAAGTTGCTGTGCTGGTCTTTTTGTTTTAAGATGCTACAGGTAACAAGGCTACATGTAGAGGAATTATTTACCCCATTTAACTCCTGTAACAGGAAAAAGAGGTCAGGTATTTCTAGTAGAAAATCTTTAAAATACTTTCTTGATGGAACAAAATTCAGGAAATCCAGACTCTGGATACTCTCCTGAGTATTTATTCTCTTTTTACCCCAAGGAGATGTTCTTAGTGCCTGGTAATATATTGTACCCTGTAAGCATTTATTCCTTTCCAGCGCTAGTTTTTCATATACATCAACAAAGTAACATGCTGCTGCTTGTTGAAAATTAATACGATCTCATCTTCAATAAAACTATGTTTTGAAATTCTACTTTTTTTTTGTTAAACTAATATATGTGGCCCTTAAAATATCATTTTATCTTCTAATTAGTATGGCACTTCAGAGAGAGAAGTAATTATCTCAGTTTCTTGCCTGACATGAACATAAATATGCTGAGGCAGTATTTCTGTTGCAGGTCAATTTACAGCTCCATACACATTAGCTGTTTATTCTTCTCTTTGTCTCCCAGAAGCACTTAACATTTTTTAGGCGTAAAAGAACCCAAGATCTTCAGAAGGTTTTGCCCTCTGATTACTGAAAGCTGTTGCAACTACTTAAGATCAGAACAATTGAAATTAGTATTACATATTTTCTTTAAGTTCAAGGCATGGAGTGCAAACTGTTGTGCAATTTTTAACTTTACAGTGAACTCCAAGACTACCATTATGGGTAGTCCCATATTGAGAGGAAGGCAGGATGCAAATTCAGTAAGTAAAATAAATTAAAAAATACGGAACAAAGGAGCCTTCTTTAGAACTCCGGATTGTTCATGTATATAAATAAAATAATTTTCTGTCTGTCATATATCATACAAAAATAGCTGCGTGGATTTTCATCAAATCTGGAGGATAGTTTTTGGATGGTTTAACTTAAAATATATGCTGTGCAGTATACATGACACTCCATTGAGTATGGGTGGGCTTGAGGCATCCAATAGTTTTCACTGTATTTTCACCAAATTTGAATTATGTGTTTGCCATGGTGGGACTTAAACTACAGTAAATGTGGTATGCACAAAATTAAGTTTGGAAAGCTGGAGGCATCCCAAAATTATCTTTTTATTTACACAGAGTAGTGAGTTCCAGAACGTACATTTTTGAACCTTAACCGTAACTTGTCAGTATACATGTGACCAGAAAAGAAACCAGAGTATACTGTAGGTATAAATAAAATTAAAGTTAGATTTTTGTATCGACGTAGTTCCTTACTAATAAGAATATTTCATACCTAGTACTCTGTCATTGAGATTCATAGCTATAGTTACTTGCCAGTGTTTGTTATCTTACTGATGACTAGCTCTTGTATTTATAGACCTAAATCCAGTGTCACATTAGTTGGTACCCTCCAATGAGGGTTTGATCCTCTAGCGAGATATTTTTCTCTCCTGCTCTCACGCTGCTTGAAAACTGTCTCTTGAGGGTTTTGTCATTCTGCAAAGGAGACTGTAAGGGTGTGGGTGGGGTTGCAGGGAATATGGTTACCAGCCCTACAAAAGTTTTGCTGATGGAGGCAGTTGTGTCATTGGACCATTACCACTAGTAATGTAATTACTGCAAGAGATTTTTTAATTGTCACTTATAGACAGTAAGGTTTTGGTTGAGTTCTTTTCTTTTCACACTCGTATAATAAACTCATTAGGGTTTTAGTCCCTAAATATCTATTGTGCCTTGCAAGGGTGCCATTCAAGAATCATAATAAGAGTAGTGCTGTGGGAAAAAAATCATGTGATGAACATGACCTAAGGAGAATGAATAATTTAAGACAATGATATTACTTTTGCTTTGAAAGGGGGAAAAAAAGATAGGGAAAAACATCTGTTTGGAATTGAAACGTCAGATCAGAGTGTTTAGTGGTAAGATTTTTTTAAAAAAAGACGTTTTTACTCAGAACCTATTACCAGAAACGCTATCCTCACAAATACGATAGTTTGGAACCTGAAGTGTCTCTTGCATAATCAGAAGTGTCTTGTACACTTCCACTTGCACAAGATTGCCTTGATGAATTCTCCCATTTCTAGTCCTGCTTCAACCCATGGTGGCTCCCGTGCCATGGGGGCAGTAAGACTGCAGTCTCTAGTCTAAATTTTAAAAGGAGCTAGGCAAGGTGCAGAACGCTATCCTCAAAATAGATTCAGCACCTTAAAGTTCAAAATTAAAAACAGTAGGAAATTCCCTACTCCACTGACTTGGGAGCCACCAATTGCTGTTGGTTTCATCTGACATGTTTTACTATATGCTGTTCAAGAGAGTCTATTGACTCTTAGGACTGACTGTTTAGGATACACTGAGAAAGATAAGAGGAGAAAGATTAGCCAGCAAAGCCCTGTTGTTTAAGCAGCAGTCTGTTCTTCAGTCTCAGGTTCCGATTCACTGTTGTTGTTTCAAAAAGACAAAATAAAACAAAAAAATCCCCCCAAACTTTCATGTCAATTAAATATTTGTATTAAGTTTTCCATTCTTAGCAAAAATAATGTTTAATTTGTAATTTGTGTTTATAAAACCTGTGCCCTCAACAATGAAGAACTCTTAATTTGGAACGCACATGGTTACATAGGGTAAACTTTACGGATTTTCAGTGATCCATAGATTTAGGGCTTTTTTTTTCTGTTTCATTAGAACATGAAACAATGATTTAGTGCCACATAAATGTCGCTGTTTATGCTTTATGAAGCATTTGAAATGCAGTACGGGAGATGTCCTTGAAAACAGTAATCTCTCTTCCCTTAATCCCCATGCTGTCTGAAAATCCTGTTAAAATTGTCAGTATTTTATGTATGTACAACAAAGAAGACTAATGAAGGACGTGATCTTTACCTATCAGTGTTTCCGTTGAACTTAGTGATTCTTACATCTGAGTAGACACACACACACACATACATATACATACATACATACATATATATATATATATATATATATATATATATATAAAAAAAAATCATTCTGTACATCACTTAAGGTGGCTGGCATGAATACAAAGGTAGATACAATCTTATCAATTAACAAAGCCTCTGACAAAGAGGCTCTTCTTTACAAAATCTTTTTACATTTGCCGAGTCCTGCTTCCACCTTGTTCTCTGTTTTTAATAGTAGTAGAAATGCCTGTATCTGCTGGTGTATAAGACGCACCAGTGTATAAGATGCACCCCATTTTCAAACAGTATTTTTCGGGGAAAATTGAGTTATATGCTGGCAAATAGGATATAGTGGAAGATTGTAAATATTTGTGTTCCCTCAGGTTCCATAAAAACAAATGTGTAGGTGACACTACATTTAATTTTGGTGATTGTCAAGAAAACTCCTGTTGTAAGTTCATGTTGTTAATTGCTGTCAAGTCAGCTTTTAACTTAATGGCAGCCCTATGAATGAGAGACCTCCAGGTCACTTTGGCATCAACAGCTCTGCTCAGGTCTGACAAACTCAGGGCTGTGGCTTCCTTGATTGAGTCTACCCACTTGTAATATGGTCTTCTTTTTCCTGTGGCATCCATCTTTGTCAAGCATTATGGTCTTCTCTAATGAGTCAGGTTGTCTCATTATATGGCTGAAGTATGATTGCCACAATTTAGTCTTTTTGGCTTCTAACAAGAGTTTAGGCTTGATTTGCTCTCCAACTCATTTCTCTGTCATTGTCATCTACAGATCATTCCTCCAACACCACATTTCAAATGAGTTAATTCTTATTCTGTCAGCTTTTTTTTTTGCTTTCCAAAAATTTGTTTCACAGAAGTGAGAAAAACAATGGTATAGAAGAGCCTGACTTTGGTATTCAGTCATTCCAGAGTCTAGGGACAGCAGATGAAAAGGCCCTCTCTTATGTGCGCATGAACTATGCTTGTGATGGTGATGGGACTGAAAGAATGGCCTCTTCTCGTGATCTCAAGGCCTAGGCAGGCTCATCTGGGGAGATATGGTCTATTAGATAACCTGGACCTGTGCTAAATAGGGTTTCATAGGTACTAACCAGCTGTGATAGGGCCTGCTTCTTTCTCTGTCAGAATTGATGTGGTAGCTCCCCAGTCTGATAAGGTGGCCTGTCACTTAACACATAACTCTGCCTTCCCCTTTAAGCATCATCTTTGTGTAAAAGGCAGAGGCCTTCAGTGGTTATTTAGAACCCCTTTATCGTTCTATGGTAGCGTGTTTCTGTATGTCTTTAAATACTGAATATCTCTCAACCGAGTCAGTATTTATAAAAATAAACTATAATACTTATTAAAATAACATACAGAATAAAGTATTGGAGTTCAGATGTAGGTCAACAGTAATACAGTTCTTCAGAGTACTTTTAGTCAGTTTCCTTATATTTTTAAACTCTCATATAAACACAAGTATCATAAACAGCCCTTTGACTACACTCTCACCAAAGACTCAACCCCCAATCTAAATCACACTTACTGTCCAAATTCTGTAATGGTTTAATTACTCTTCTGCCTCTATCTAGGCTTTCTCTGAGAATTAAACCCTTTCCCATACAGACAACCTCCCTGGTTGACTGAGGGACTTTATTCCAGAGGTCTCTTTGACTGAAGGTCTGACAAAAGTTGATCAGTGTTTGCCTTTTTGTATTTTATTGTGTCAGCCACCAGCCCGCTCCCCCCACACACTAATGGGCTGGGTTTCTCTCTTGAAGAGCTATTCTGGTTGCCTGGCAACATGTTGCTGGGCTGCACTGGCACTCAGGATAGCCATACCCCCAGAACTTAATCACACCAGCTCTTTGAGTTGTGTCTGGAAACAAACTGACAGCCAGTGGAGTTGTTGTAATACAAGCAGCAAGATCCCCATAGCATGCCCAGTTAACATATCTTTGAATGGTGAACCCTACTGCTTCTTCTTTTTCTGTACCTAGCTTAGGTATGTGGCCTTTCTTACCATCTCTCACTCTATTTATGGTAAAAGTCTTTATTGTAAAATTTGAGCATCACTTTGCTTGTATGAGAAATTAATGCAGTACGGCAATCCCTGGTGTTCTCTTTCTTGATGGCTGGAATTTAGTTTGAATGCTTACAGTTTGTGAACCATTGTTTTGTTCTCCATATTTGCTGGTAGATTTTAGTTAGAATTGGAATGGATTTTATCTCTGTAGCTTGAAATAGCTCTATTGGTATGTCTTGTTCCTGGTGATTTATTTCTCCCAAGTGCTTTGAGAGCAGCTTCTATTTCATTTTCTAGAAATTTGATTTCATCTTCAGATGGGTCTTCCTTGAAGGAAGCCATCATTCTTTTACCTCTTTCATGGAGTTCCTCAGTGTGTTGCTTTCACCATTTTAATTTTTTTTTTCTTGATCATACAGTGATTTCCCCTCTTGGTCTTTCAGCATTCCCACTCTTGGTTTGAATTTCCCTTTGATATCTCAGGTCTTGTGGAAGAGTTAACTTCTACCTTTTTATTGTCTTGTATGTCCTTATGTTGATTATTATAATACTTCTCTTTGATTTCTGTGCACAGCAGAGTGAACGGTTGCAGTCTGGATTCTGACCCTATTTCTGTCACCTTTTTCTTTTCTTCTCATTTGTCCTTAAATGTTCAAAGAGTTTCACCCCATGAGGCTTTTCTTTCTTTTTGGGTGCAGATAGGGACTTTTTGCATTCTTTTCCTGTCAGTGTTCCATATTTTTGTCCAAAGTTCTTCTAGCTCTCAGTCTGTTAGGCTTAATAGTACAAATCTGTTCTTCACATGGTTTTTAAATTCTACTGGGATTTTCATTAGGTTGTATTGTGTCATGGTTAGTGTTCTTCTTTAGCTTTACTCTTAATTTTTCAGAACAGCAGTTCATGGTCAGTGCCATGGTTTGCTCCTAGTTTTGTCTTTACAGAGAGAATGGAGCTTCTTCATCTTGTGCTTCCAGTTATGCAGTCTATTTGATTTTTTTGTTGGCTGTCCAGTGACATCCATGTATGTAATCATCTCTTTGGTTGCCGGAAGAATTTGCCTCGCAAAATTCAGTAAGTTGCTCTCTTGCTTTTTTCTGGATCTTAGGCCAAATTTACCAACAATATTTTTTTCTGCTGTGCTTCCTACTTTTCTGTTCCAGTCAGCTATGATTATCTGTTTGTGTTTTTGTGTGTGTGTGCATCTTCAAGTCATTTCCAACATAGGGTGCTCTTACCATGGGGTTTTCTTGGCATGATTTTTTCAGAGGAGCTTTGTCATTGCCTTTCTCTGAGGCTGAGAGAATATGACTTGCCCAAGGTCATCAGGAGGTTTCCATGGCTGAATGGGGATTCGAGCCTTGGTCTTCAGAGTCACAATCCAGTGCTCAAACCACCACACCACACTGGCTCTCTTCAGACTGGTGTTTTTGAGTAATTCATTATTTGCTATTATCAGCTTCAACTTGTGGCAACCCTATGAATGAGAGACCTCCAAGCCTCTCAGTAATCAACTGCTCAGGTCTTGCAAACTGAGTATACCAGACTGGACTCCAGTATAGTATCTTCCAATTTCTGTAGCTGGAACATTTGGATTATTTTTATGTTGATAGGTTTTCTCTGCAGTTTTACTGATACTGTTTGATTAGACTTTTATATTACATTATCTGACTTCTTTTTCCTACATCTCACTCTTAAGGTTGCCTCTTTTTGTTAAGATTTTCATTATCTGAGTGAAACACTGTAACTATTTGACTGAAAATGTCTTGTTCCTGTCCCCTCTAGCTTGGTCACTCCAAGTATTGCTATGTTTATATGCCCCATTTCTTGTTTTACAGTGTCTATCTCCTTGATTCATGCTCCTCAGATTCCATGTTCCTACTCTCTGCATTGTTCAGCTTCAGACTTCCTTTTTTACATCTTACCATATCAGCAGCTCAACATCCTTTCAGCTTGAGTCCAGTTGCATCATTAGGCACAGCACTACTAGTATTTATCCTCTGCACTTCCTCAGTAGCTGATGGACTGCTTTCTTACCTGGAGTCTCATCTGGGACTATCTCCTGTTTCGTTTTGGATTGCCTTATCATAGGTTTTTCATGATAAAAGACAAATAGAAGCAGTTTACAAATGCCTCCTTCTGCACAATACTAATTCCTTTAGACTTAGCTAAAATGCAGTTGTGTTGTTCCTGACAGAGCCTCCTGTTGCTGCCTAGTAGTTATTTGGCACATTAGTCTGACTCCTCAGAAAAAGCCTGTTTGATGAGGGAGACCCTTCCAGCAGCAGTGCTGCCAGCAGCATAGCCGCTTGCCTGACAGCAGCATGCAGTCCAACCACCATGGAAAGGTGTGTCATGGCAGGGTTTTAAATTCTACAACTGTAGTAAAAATAGAGTTGCTGGCAGCACAAAAACATGGGGAGGTACTCCTTTGAGTTATCATGTGTGTATATCCTAATGATGGGTCATATTCTCAAGTGTGTTCTCTTTCTTTACCTACACAGTCATGCACCAGTATCCACACTCATGCTTCTGTTGCTTCTGGCTGGTAACATCTGTTTCTGCTCCAATGAAAGAAAGAAAGAGAAACTTTTGACACTAGGTACAGTGATTAATGACCAACCTAGTCAAATTTTGTAGACATTATCTGTAGCTTTACATGTTGAAGTATTTTTTTTATTCCGGTACACATGGAGCAATTTTTTACATGTTGGCTGTCTCAGTAATTTCAGCAAGAAGACTTGGCACCATGCGTGCCCAACCGAGTAAACTGTGACAGTCTTTTGAAATAGCAAGCAAACATTGGGTCCTCATCTGGGAAGAGACATCTCCCCTCTTCCCCCAGTTCCACAAACTGTCTTGAGATGAAGGCTATTGCATAAATGTTTAGCCAAACTGCAGCTTCTAGAACAGGAATAAAACTGCATCCATTTCCATTCCAACAGTTTGTTCTGTGATAATAATGACAAATGTGGTTAATGTGGGAACTGCTTACTCACTTAGATAAGTTGCTTTACTGAGGCTAGATACAGAGAGTCTGCATGGAGAGAGTGTAGTTGTCAGTTCTCCAGTTCTGTCTCTGGGCCCTCCTGATACCTGAGCTGTTTTTCTAACAGCCCACAAGGATTCTCCTGCTTCAGTCACTCCTTCAAGGCAAAGAGCTCATTCTCTTCATGGAGGCAGCCATGTTGCCAACTTTCTCATAGCTTTCATTTTCTTGCTTTCTTGCAAGATACTTGTGTCCAGGTAGGAAGCCAGCAGGTAATGCACCAAACAGCTTGATGTGGAAATATTTTTCCCTTGTATAAGGAAAATTACTGCCTGGGTGGTGAAGTACTTACTGTCAGGTGGCTCAGCAAACATACCATCCCAATCAGCTCCAGATGTTAGAGTAAAATGATCCTGTGGTTTACCCACCTCTGCTGGCTGGTGGATGGGGAGGTATACTCTTTTTTTTTTAAAAGGTCATCTCCTCTGGTTCCAAGAAGGCTATCTTTCGTATCTGACAACTCTACCGTTGGCAGGTGAGTTCCATCACAGAGATAGAATTTTAGAATTTTAAATCTTACTAAAACCAGAGACTAAATTTTTTCCCACTTTGTGTTTAATTTCACTTCTAATTCATTAGGATCCAGATAGCCACGTATAGACTATTGCTCATGCAGTACAGTTTTCTCATGTTCATATTCCCTGAGTGACACACAGTGCACATGGTGGGAAGTTTTTATTCTGGTTTGGGGGATTCTGTAGGACAGTTTGAGAAGAAGTTCAGGCAGTGGCAGTTTGAAGGGGGACTTTTTGAAAATCTGAGGCACACTATCTCTTGCAGCAATGCAACTCACACAAAGTGGATTCTGGAACCCATAGTTGTTATAGCTGACTCCCATTTTTTGATAACTAGTGACAACTAAGGTAAAATATCCTGGGAATTAGAGAGATTTACTATGATAAATTAGCTGCATTGGACAAATAATTCCTTTACTCTTACCTATACAAATTATACAACGTAACATTGAGTAGCCACTTAATTGAGAAACATGTGGGTATTTATTGTTCAGGCATCTCAGTTCTTGTACAATTAATTCACCTTGCATTGAGTTGCTTATTCTCAATATTCCAGTTCCTTCCAAGCTATGAACATTTCTGAAATTCGGATGTCAATATTATTCTCCCTACTTGTAGAAGAAAAACTTTAAATGTGGTTTGTATCTACTTACAGGACGCTAAATTATATTGAATGTTACATGCCTCATTTCTAGTCCTTTTAAAAATCTTTAACTCATAATTTCTAGCTCTTGACACCATTAAAATGATTAGTCTCACTAAAAGAGATCTTCCTCCTTTCTTGTTTTTTACAGTATGCTCTTAGTACTGTGCAAAGCCTGACCAATTTTAGGTACTTCATAAGTTATAATAGCAATTACCTTCATGCATAATAGCTGCAAGTGTGCATTTTGCAGAGGAGTGTCGTACTAAAGTGATAAGCATGCTACCTGAAACTTGAGGCTGGTCCCACAATGTTTATTAGATCATTTTTTGTTTAATAGAGAACATGTGATTCCTGAGTATGATCACAGCATTATCCTGGCCAGAAAGCAATTAGATCTGAAAGTCATATGGGATTAGGGAATGGGATGTGAGCGGAGATGCAGAGGGCAGGTATAGTGACAAAAAATAACTAGCTACAGAAATGATGTTAATAGCTAACATGTTTTTATGTTTATATTAAAAAATGTTAATGGCAATGAAAGAAAATCTTTCATTTGTGCCCAGATTCAAATAAGGAAGTTACGGTTCTTATAAATACTTTTAGTTTAAGCTATAGCAGTAGCAGTTTAAAAATTGCACGGAAATATTAATGAGATGTTTAGTTTTGCAGTGCTATCCCATAGATGACACTTCTTAAACAAATAAAGCCTTAGCAGCTGAGTACTTGAGAAGAGTATAAGGAATCATGTAATGATGGGTTAGCTGCCATTGCTAACACAAGTTTTCATAGTTTTAATCAAGTGTCAAAATCTTCTGTTGATTCCTTATGTCCCATCATCACTTTACTAATGTGCTTCCCCTTTCTTCGGGAAGTGTCTAATGGCATTTCAGGGAGGGAAAACTCATTAGCTTCCTTCCTGACTAATGTAATTTTTATTTCCTGTTGTAACTGTAGCATCAGCCAAAACCAACAATTAAAAACAGAAAACACTAGCATGTGCAAAATATTTGCTACTTCAGTCACAGATACAATTTATAAAAAACATTTTGGACAGTCAACTATTTTAAAAACACATATCTGCACCTTTCAGTCTTCAGTTGTTTTGTTCACTTCTGTACCTTTCTATTTTAACTTTCACATTGCAGGTAATTTGATACTATGTCTTTCTTTTTAATCACATCTTCCCATCAATAAGGGAGATACCAGATCAAGGCTGGCATTTTACATTTTTCTTGGTTGACCTCAGAACCTAGTTTGTTATGTGAGGCTGACAGCCAAGATTAAAAGAAAGGTGGGATGGAAATTTTTCCAGTCATCAGGCCAAGGTGCTTTAACTTCCATGACTGACAAAATAATGGTTTTCATCTGTGCTTTGAGAGTTCTATGCTGTCTCTGAAGTGAAAGACAACTTTTGCAGGTATGGAAAGTAGACTAGAGGTTCTGAAAATTTATTCTTAGTCTGTCATATTGTTGATAGCTTTTCACAGATTGGGTTAAATGGTGACTTGGCTGTATATCTAGTTAAATGATAATAAATTTTAACACTGTTTTAAGGAAGCTTAAACTGCATTTGGCATTTAGTAGATCCTGTTTGCTGAAAATGGAATGTCACTGGTGAATTAAAAACTAGTGTGCAGAAATTACTGAACAGTCATGTGCAGAGTTCTGACCGTATTTCTGTCCTCTTTTGCTTTTACTTCTCAGTGGCTGCTGGAAGAGTGTCATTGGTCATCCAGTGAGACCTCTCCTTCTTTTTGACTGCAGATTGTGTCTTTTGTATTCTTTCCTGACAGTGTCCCTGGTCTCAGTCTAGAGTTCTTCTGGCTTCTGTTCAATTAGGCTTGAGAGAGCATATCTGTTTTTTACATTATTCTTTAAATTCTATGGGGATGTTCTTCAGGTTATATTTTGGCATAATAGTTGGTTTAGTGTTTTTCTTTAGCTTTACTCTAATTTTTGATATTAGCATTCATGATCTGTGCCACTATCTCTCTTGTTTTTTCAGAGAGAATGGAGCTTCTCCTTCTTCTGGTTCTGGTTATGTAGTCTGCTTAATTGCTATGTTGGCCATCAGGTGACATCCATGTATATAGTCACCTCTTTGGCTGCTTGAAGAATGTGTTTGCAATGAACAAACTGTTCCCTAACTTGCCCTGATTCATCCATCTCACTTTTGATGTTTCTCTACATTTTGGGTTGTCTTATCATAGGGTTTTCAAGGTAAAAGGCTTCAGTAGTGGCTTACCATTGTGTTCTTCTGCACAGTACTAACAGGTGTTAGCTGTGGTGATCTGAAAGATCCTGTGCCAGTTTCATCCTTCGCTACTGGTGCTGCCCAGTAGTATTTTCACACATTTAGTCTGACTTCTAAGCAAAAGCCTATTTGATGTGGGAGACCCTACCAGTAGCAGTGCTACCATCAGAATAGCCTCTTGCCTCACAAGAACATGCAGGCCCACCACTAAGGAAAGGTAGTATCATGGTGGGTGGATGAAATGTCGGGTAATTTAATCCAGGAGTGGAAAACTGTTGGGTCCCCTTGGTGGTGCAACTCCTTATCATCATTTACCTTTAGCCTTGCTGGCTAGTGCTGATGGGAACTGACATAAAACAACATCTAGAAGACCACAGTTTTTTTCACCCCTAATGTAATTGTCAACCTATGGTAACATTGTTATTTGTTTAGTAGTGGAGTTTGAGAGGAAGTCCCAGAGTGCTGTGACACTGCCAATAAAGGACAACTGAGGGAACTGCTACAGTGACTTGCATTGTCTGTGCTATATTTTTATCAGGGAGGATAAAGCCTTATTGGACAGAGCACTGTCATGGAAGGGAAACATACAAGGAATGCCTCTTAAGGAAGAAGAACGTTCCTAAACACAGAGGTCATACACTTGGAAGAATGTAACACATAGGATTCCGTGGATGGAGAGGCACCTACCAGTTCCCAAAGGAAGAAGAGATGCGTGACCGTGATGGGCAATTTCTTGGTTGATCAGAGGCAGTGGTGTATGGGTCTGAGAAGATGTCTTGAGAGGTGTACTGAATGTGAAGACTGATGACATAACAGAGTGAAGGAATTCATAAAGACCAACAAACTGTTATACTGGAAGATAGGACAACAAATTATATTGCAAGATACTGCAAGAGACTATGAAGTTCTAGGTAGGAAGCTGAAAGACCTTGAAATAAAGGTTGTAATTCCATTATTCCTTCCTGTTGAGGTACATGGCCCAGGACAAGAGAGAAGAATAGCAGAAGGGAACACCTGACTCCACAGATGGTAGTCTCAGGAAAATTGTGGCTTCTTGGACTATGATTTTTGCAATCTCTTGAAGAAGGATTTCTAGCAACATAATTACAGTGGTTGGTTGCTAAGAATCTCACAGACCCAGTTAGGAGCGCTTTAAACTGAATAATGCAGGGGCAGATGATGGTATTCCAGAGGACATGGGGACAACAAGCACTGGGGACAATTGCCTTAATGATACACGATGTATTGGGGTGATACTAGGATATAAGTAAGTATCAGTTTATTGCTTGTGACCAAAATCCAATACAAAGCAACATTATCAATCACAATAACATGAACAGGTATATGACATATCTATTTGATACATATACAATACACATTTACAAATGTTGCCTTCTACAGTTCCAAAAGTATCAGTCATCTAGGGGACTAGAAACATCCCCTCAAATTTTGCTTGTGCAGAGTTTTACAGTAAAATAAAATAATTTAGAGTACAGGCATACCACAGTTAACAAAGCCTCTGACAAAGCCTCTTACAAATATTTTTTATGGAAGCTCAGCCCAGCCCGCTCCTTTTTCTTGTCTTCTGTCTACTTCAAAGTTTTTTGCAGCATGAGGAGTTGTAAAGGAGGACTGACTTTCAATGTTCAGTTACAGCAGTGTTTTTGCAGTAAACAATGCAATAAAGTTTGACCTGTAAAATAATGGGATTCTGCTCTGATCCTACTGTAGCTGTCTGTGACTGTCTACAACTTACAGGGTAAACAGCTGCCTCTAGAATCACTTACTGAGCATATGTGAAGAGCAAAACAGAACCAAAAGGGGAAAGCAGATTAACCTGCTTCACCAGCTACTCTGGCATGTTTTAAAAAGTATAGATTGACATGTTTTGCGACCAAAATGGAAATCAGAAAAGAAGCTGAGACTGTTGAAAGGAAAAAAACAAAAACATCTGGGGATGCATTTTGGAAGTGGTCTCTAGAAGGTTCAAGATGTTTTCCTTTACCTATGCAAGACTTACCTGACTTGGTTGTTTCATCTCACATGTTCAGACTGTTGGTTTTGAATTAAAGGTTTGCTGAAATAAGTTGAACTGTGTGCTTCATACACTATCTACCAAAGACCACCACTTTTGCTTTTTGAATAGTTAAGATATTCATATTTACAGAACTGGCCAGACTTTAATAACATCCATTTTAGGCTAATCGGAGAAAGCAACATCAAAACTATATTATCAGTATACAATAGTACTGCAATTAATGTTCCATTATAAATGCTGACTTCTTTTGTTAGGGCTTCATTGCACCTTACTTTACTGTGTGTGATTTTGGTCATGTAGTTTCTGCTGTAACCAAACAAGTTGTCTGTTAATATTGGTGTTACTGAGTTTGTCCAAAGGTCACTATCAATTAACTAAATCAAAAGCTGTTGAAAAATGTGTAAAAGCTATAAAAAGGCTCTTAGTGGTACCTCAAATAAAAATAGCTAAAAGTACCTAAAATAGATTCTGTAATTATATTATGCAGAATAAATCAGTGTTCAAATGTTGAATGTGCATTATGAAAGCCTGTCTGCTCTTTTATGATTTTGGTAGATTTTTTTCCCCTTATCTTCCAGTTTATGGAAAAGACAGCATGTATATAGTTTGGATACCATTTCTGAGAGACTTACTGGTTTATAGTCATGTGAATCCCCTCTGTTACATTTTTTTTAATAGATGGGATGGGTACTATTATGCTGCCTGCTTAAATTATTATTATCATTTATTTACCAAGTGCCATCACTGTACATTATGCTTTACAAGAAAAAACAGTTCCCTGCCTTCAGGCTTACAATATAAAGACTCAACACACAAGGAAGGGAGATGGCAGTGGGGGAGAGGATTAAGTCCAGCAGAAACTGCCTCTTCTTTTCTCTTTCTGAGGCCAGGACAGTGGCAGTTGGGACTGAGGGAAGGCCTTTCATCGGCTTCTGGGTCTAGGCATGGTGGAACTGCAGCTGGCTCTTCTCCTCTCCCTCTGCAGTCAGGGCAATGGTAGTTCAGATAGAAGAAAGGCTCTTCACTTGTGTCTGGACCTAGGCAAGGTAGAACTGTGCCTGTTTCTCTTCTCACCCTCTGAAGCCACAGCAGTGGCAGATGGGGTAGAGGAAGGGCTTCTAATCTGTTTGTGGCCCTAGGTATAAACCCTAATGTCACAAGATCCTGCCTGATCCTAGAAGCTAACGAGGTCAGCCTGTTACGAAGTACCAACTTGGATGGGAGACTGCCAATGAATGGCATATGCTGTAGCCTATATTTAGAGGAAGGAATTGACAAGCCTCTGGTATTCATTAGTTCATCAAGAAAACCCTATGGAATTCATGGGGTCACCATAAGTCAATAGGCGACTTGAAGGCACATATACACATTGGCTATACCAGAGGACCAAGCTACATTCCCTGTATTATTTTCGTATGGAAACAATTTGGATGGAATTGGCACCCACCATTCCATATTATTTTAAATATTTAGGAAGGTAACGTATCCTACATGTGGTAGCTATTCTTGAAAGTGTTTGAGTGTAAGTGTTTGAATCTGTCCTTCAGTTGCGTGATCAGGGGTGACAACCACTCCCATAAACAACACAACACAGCCGTACTGGGGAAGAAAAGACCACAACTTCATTGGCTACAAAAAACAGGAAAAAAGGGGGGTTGGTGTACACATGGATCTGGATCCAGGGATCAGCCAACCTGACTGTTGATCGATGAACCCAACCGTCTGGCCTGAAGCCAAATGACTTACCACCAACGTAGGACCTACTGCCACCAGAGGGTGCCCACTGAGTGTCCTCCCGAGCTGGGCAACTCACCGCACCCCCAACCCCAGTGGGAACCCGACCGTCCCCTAGTATGTGGCAAAGGTACCCACTGTCCCGGATCCCAAGCCATGCGACTGCCCAGTAAAGTTGTGACAAGAGAGCAAATAGCATACCGTGAATAAAAAAGAGGTGGGTGGGTGGGTGGGTGCTGCCAGAATGCTGAATGCGGAGCCGCACGGCCGGCGCTCTGTTTAAGCTCCGCAGGCGGACCTGAGTGAAGCGCAGGAGCTTCACTCATGCCTGCTCCCCCCCCCCCAGGCCAATGGATTCAAAGCTGGATGCTTTGAACCCATTGGCCACATGGGAACAAAGTGACCGGACGTGGCCGCCTCTGCCCACCGCACCAGCGAGCCTTGGGAGGAGAAGGAACCATGCCCTGACCCGCAACAGTGCTGACTGGTGAGTTGGTCAGTGCTATATCCTGAAGAGTTACTGGAGGCTAAATAGGTAATTCTTGTTCGTTCTTTGTTGAATTTGATAAATTATTTGAAGTCATCTGTCCAAAGTTCAAGTACCTACCAGTGAGCAGAATAAACAAGGAAAGAATGACCCATGGTCTTTCTGTATTAATGCATAGATCATGGGAATAAACAATATGAAAGTGAACTCTTAGTACTGGAAGGCAAATATGATATAAGAGGCACCACTGAAACTTGGTAGGATGAGTCTCATGATTGGACTATAATAATTGAGGGATATAATGTATTCCAAAGAAAGGGAAACCAAAAAGGAAAGGAGGAGGAGTAGCACTGCATGCTGACAATTGTGCACCTGTGAAGAGATTATGACTTAGGCCATTTCTGCACTGCACTGTTATAGTGCTATTATTCTACTTTCAGCATCCTATGGAATCCCTGGGCTTGTTTAGGGAGGGGCATCTTTGGCCTCAGTAAACTACAAACTCCAGAATTCCACAGGTTGTTGAAAGTGGAATAATAGCAGTATATAACAGTGTAGTGCGGAAATGGCCTTAAAGCGTGGAAAACAAGTTGACCGTGTTTTATTAAAAAGTAAAGGCGAGAGAAGCAACAGTGGTATCATTGTGGCTACACTGAAGATTTGGATGGTGCCTTGGGTGAAAATGACCATGTAATTTACCATTTGTTATGCAGAGGAAAGGGGTAGCCAAACGTAGTCAGACATGCATTCTGGACATCAAAAAAGGTGATTTTAGAAAGCTTAAGAAAATACTGGTTGAGATTCCATGGTCAGAAGTGTACATAGAGGAAGAGAGTTCATGATGGATGGGAGTTTGTGAAAGGTGAGATATTGAAGATACAGTTGCCCCCCCCCAAAAAAAATGCAATAAGAAAGAAAAATGGAAAGTATCTAAAGCCAGAATGGTTGTGTAATGAACTTTCAGATGAACTGAGGTTTAAAAGGGACATATGCAAGAAATTTAAAAAAAAAGGAACACACCAAAACTGAATAGAGATTAATAGCTCATATTTGTAGGGAGATGGTCAGAAAACCTTAGAATGACTTTGGGATTGCTAGAGAGGTTAACACTAATATAAAGGGGGTTGGGTTGACCTTGAATAACAGTAAAAGAAGTAAGGAAGCAGTAGAAGTACTATGTGGAGAATATCATGAAATAGAGAGAGAGAAGGTGAAGCTGCTCAACACCTAATATGCGTCTGTTGTCTCCCAAAGGAATGTAGCACTCAGTATGGTGTAAATGGAAGAAATGATGTACTAAGGGAACTGCAGCTCAGAACCAATGGATTAAAATGGCAAGAAAAGAGATTCCATCTCAGCACTAGAAAAAACTTCCTGGTGGCAAGCACTCTTTGATACTGAGATAAACTATCTTGAAGGATGGTGGACTTTACTGAGGGCATTTCAATAGAAGGTATCCCAAGGGCCATCTAGCCCAACCCCTTGTAGGAAGACACAGCTGAAGCAGTCCTGAAGGAAGGCCATCCAACTTCTGTGTCCTGGGCTTGGCAGCCTGCCAAAGTTCCTCAGGGCTGTTGCGTTTTACTGAGAGTTTCCTTCAGCCCCGAGGCTGTTTTGCAGAGCTACTGTTATCTAGTTCATTAGGCAGATGAGGAACCATGGCAGGGTGCCAAGTCCAGGACATAGAGGATGGATGGCCTTCTTTCAGGAATGCTTGAGCTGTGTCTTCCTACAAGGGGTTGGACTAAATGACCCTTGGAGTACCTTCTCAGCTTTGACTCTAGAATTTTATGACTGAAGAAAGACCTGTCTGTGTATATGGGGAGGATTCCCTTTGCTTTCTCCCAGGACTTAAAAACTGCTTATAAATAAGAGGTTTTCAAAAAATTACTATTCTGCATAGATCATGAATTTGTATGGATCATAAACAGTAATTTTATACTTTGGATTGTCTAGATCAAGTAATTTTTGTAAACATTTTTTATTGTGCTGTATTAAATGAGGGATTTACACCAAGGTTTAATTTCTAGCTGCATGTTTTAGTGCTGCGTTTGTGAACATTTCTGAAATTACGATCATTTTTTGTAAGATGAAAGAAATGCTTTAGGATGTGGTGACATCTTAGCTAGTTAATGCAGTTAGCATTGTCTTGTCTGCATGCTGCTGCTATGTTGCAGTGTGTAAGCAATTGGTGCACCAGACCCTAAGCATGTAAAGGCTGATGATGAAGCAAGTTTTGGAATCACATTGTTTAAATGTCACCCAAGTTGTTAATGGGAAAACCCCTGTATGCATCCTTAGATGTGAAGTGAAACAGGCCATTAGGGAATGTCAGTCAAAATGCACAGTTTAGTCTTGCCTTTAATAATGAAACCTTGACTTGCTGTTCAAGAAGATCAGGCACCTTTTTGAGAACTAAAATTTAGGACTTTAGTGTTTATTGAAATTACTTAAAGTTTCTCAAATTCATTTCTAATTTCTAAATATGAAGCAAATCTGTTTTGTCTTCCTTAAAATACTTGCTGTGGTGGACAAGATGCAGCTAATGTGGAAGAGCATTTACTTTATCCTCATAATAGTATAGCTTCAGAAAATACTCTGGTACTGTGGTAGCTGCCTAACCAACATGTTCTCTCTTATCCTGTTCTGTTTAGGCAGGGGAGGAATGGGAATGGCATACTTTAGTGGGCTTGTATATTCATAAATTCTATATGGAAACATTTAGGAGATTTGTAAGTATATTTCTTGGAAGATTGTGCCAAACCAAGATCACTCCCAAATGACTTCGTGGGTGCTTTTATTCTAGTACTTTTAGTTACTCTGGCATATTTCCCCTCAGGGAACCACCACCTATTTTTTAAAGGGAGTGGTTGCCTCTGAATGCCTGGGAAGGCAATTATCCCATTGAAAGGAAAATGTAGGCAGCTATGTAGGTACCACCCAAGATAACATATGAGAGGTAAGTCTGTGACAGGGGCAACATTTGACAGCATTTAACAGTATTCACATAATCTGCAAGCTGCGTGTCTGGGGTTCAGCTTGGAGATGGCAGTGTTTTTATGTACCTCACGTGCTATCACTCCTTGTACCTTAGGGTGGAAGCTATTTATCTGTGAATTCCAATTCTCTGAAGCAGAAGAGAAGACAATCACCTCACTCTGCTTTCTGAACTATTCAGTTTAATTTTGAAATCCAGAGATTAGAGCGCTTTAACTTTCAGAGATATTCTCTTTTCCTCTGAGTGTTTGGTTTATGAAACATAGCATATTGGGTAAACTTAATTGGCTTGATGGATCCTTAGTTACTGCCTCCTCGGAAAAGAGGAGTATACAAGTACTGTAAGTAGACACAATCATTCCTGAGCATCCCCTCTTATGGAATGGAACCAAACCAGTCCCCTAGTTTTCCAGAAGTTAGTCATGATGAAATGAGTGAGATAGAGACTAGGGTGATGTTGGCAGAAGACTCAAAGTGAGTCGGACCAAACATAGGTTAGAGCCTATTTGAAGGTCTACTTTATGGCAATGCAGGCACTAAAGAAATTATTTCATCCTGCCACCATTGCATCTGGAAGTAGCTATCTACCAGAGCTGTTCGGAGTTGTCAGAGGTCTGTTACACACTGGTCCTCAAATAGAAAATGCAAGCCGCTTGACTACCTTCTATGAAGAACTTGCACAGCACTTTGCAGATAAAGTCACTTAGATCCTCTCCAGTTTGGATGCTATAGTTCATACAGTTCCAGTGCATGCAACCTTGACTCCTGCTTGTCAATTGTTATTGGGTACTTTTCAATTTGTGCAGCCTGAGGATGTGGACAGCATCTTTGGAGAGGTGAGAGCCACCACATGTGTGGTATACGCTTGCCCTTCCTGGCTTATCAAGCAAGTCAGAGGGGGACTGGCTGAGCGGATGAAGGAGGCATGCAATATCTCCTTGCAACAAGGCTGTATTCCAGCCTCTGGAGGCATTTGTGAGGCCTGTGTTGAAAAAGCTATCCCTGAATGCCTCTATAATGGATGACTGTCATCCAGTGTCTACCATCCAATCTACCATTCCTGGACAAGCTACTAGAGCGTATGGTGACCTCCCAGGTCTAGGGATTTCTGGATGAAATGGATTATCTATATCCATTTCGGTATGGTTTCAGGCTAGGCTATGGGACAAATACAATTTTGGTTGCCTTGGCGGATGACCTACACAAGGAACTGGACAAGGGGAGTGTGCCCTTGTTGATTCTGCTGGAATACTCAGCAGCTTTCAGTACCATTTACCATGGTATTTTTCTGGGCTGACTTGCTGGAGTGGGACTTGGAGGTACTGTTTTACAGTGGCTCTGTTCCTTTCTGGAGGGGCGAACCCAGAAGTGATGATGCTAGGGTAAATAAATGAATAAGTCACTCTATGGATAGGGAAAGCTAAAACTCTAATTTTGTTTTAATTTCTTAACATATGTGTCATTTATATTTAACCATGAATAGTTACTTAAAATTTCTCCAAAAATAAAAGTAAAAAAACTTAAATCTATTCTTACTAAGAGTCATTTGGTGGAATCCAGCCTCATAAAGAATCAAGTAAAGTCCTTTCAGTGTCTTCAGTAACAGTCTGTTGAAAGCTACATTTAAGTTTTTCAGCAGCTATGACAGAGGTGTAAATTGGCAAAAATGTAACTGTGGGTATTGTGGATTCAAGAAGACAGAACACAATGTCAATCTCAGAAAGAACTGGGGAAGGGGAGGTGTTACTTTTGGAATGAATGCATTTTCTTCTGAAACATTACTCCAACTCATGTTTAAGCTTTAATGCTAAGAGTTTTCACTACTTTATCATATCAGTACCATGAGTATGATAACTATAATACTCCAGTACTAAATTCAGTTATCCCCATTTATACCTATACCTGAATTTAGCTATGTGAATTAGACCCGTGTGATATTTCTGTAAAAGTGGAATACTTTATCTCTGTTTACTACCTTGTACAAAGTAATAGCATCTTAATATTAAGAGACTGCCACCCTGTTTCTATAAATTAGTTTTACTGCCATAACAGAAATTGCAGCTAACATTCAGATAGCTAAACCCATATCATGCATGCTGTGACCAGTGTCTTCATGTTTTTAGAATCAGTTGTTAATCGGGAGCACTCAGAACTTCCTCCTTTCTGCCATAGTATTGGGGAAGATCATAATATTGCATTCCTAATGGCCACTGGTAATGAGTAATTACTCCTGTGGCAGGGGATGAAGAGCACCAGCATAGAGTCTCACAGTGCAAACCATCTTAATACTCTTTCGACATTAGCCAAACTTTTGTACCATGGTAGTAAGTTCATTGACATACTCAATCCTTTTTTAACTTGAGAACTTACTTTGCATGTATTTGAGCAATTCTTAATTATTTACATAGTAAGTTTTTAAAAGTGATGCCTTTATGTTTGTTGCTGTTGTTACGTGCCTTTGAGTCATTTCCAACTTACAACAACTCTCATGGGGGTTTCTAAGGCTGAGAGCGTGTGACTCATCCAAGGTCACTGAATGGGTTTACATAGTGTAGGGGGGAAGGAAATCCTTGTCTCTAGGGTTGTAGCCTAATAATGCTCAAACCACTATACCATACTGGCTCTCTGATGCTTTTATGTACCAGGGTTTAAAAAGGAGTCTAGGTATATAATAGAAAAGTATTTTATACTATGGTGACTCTGCAACAGTCTCAAATGGCAGTGCCTGTGGAATGATTATACTTCGGTCAAGTTGTTGTTATATATAGAATCAAAAGCCATGCTATATCTAAATCATTGCTTCTCTTATTTATCCCATATGCAGTTTGACAAAGTGAAAGCCATACATAAAGATCTTTACTGACTGACATCTTTCATATTTGTGTACAAGTTGTAACAGAACAAGGCCGGCTGCAGTCATCAATTTAGGCTCTGATAGTTAGCTTAAGTTGTTATTAACTTAATATTGTTATGTTGCTTTGTGCCAGTCTTTTGGGGAACAAAATGGATTTTCCCCAGAACAGAGATCTAAGAAAATTGTGTATCCATTGCAGTTGGCAGTTGACAGATTGCCTCTTTATGATCTTAGTATCATAAACCTTTTATTTACATTTTTGAGAAAATTGGAAATACTTTTGCTAACTTTAGATCAGGGTCAGCAACTGTGGAAGGGGTAGAGGCCTGTTTTCACTCTTATACCTCCCTGATAGGCTGCATCAGTGTGCTAAATCCGCCAGATTCCCTTTAAAAAATATACAGTGGATTTTTTTTTTCTAGAACAGGCTCAAAACCATGACAAAATGCAAAGGTTTTGGTCCTTTCCAGTCCCCACACCTTGTACCCCTTCCCCCAAGTCAACAAAATAGACCAAAATACACTTTTGGTTTTGATTTTGACCAAATTTCAGCCAATATTTTTTTTTTAACCTGGGGATTTCACAATATGTAGTCAGCTTGTGGAAATAGGGGCAAAGCCTGCTGCCTTTTGTAGTGAAATGACCCAATGGAGAGTGAAAAATCACCCAGAAAATTCGGAAGGCTGTAGGGGCTTGAGGACGCGTTCAGGAGCCACACTTGTGAGTGCCAAGAGTCGCATGTGGTCAGTTGGCTCCAGTTTGCTTTAGAAGAAGGGACTAAAAATAATCCTTTGTATGTGCATATTACAAACTAATGCTATTTTCTGGTTTAAAATTACTAGAGTCTAAACTCTAGTGCAGTCAACAGTCAAGTTTCTACCTTTTGATCACAAACTCTCCAGATTGTTCTTTAGTCTCAAAAGTGCTACAAACCTACTCAAAAATGAACAGGAACACCCACTTTGGCCTTAGTTATTTAGCTTTGTCACCTGAGTTATACTTTGGGAAATTTCTTCTGTGATTAAGCTGTTGTGGTCACTGTGGCAGAAAATGGAATCCCCTTAGGTTGCAAGGTTCTGAAGCGTATAGGTCTTTTAGATTAAAATCAGCACTACTTGATCCATAATCAAATCATGGATTATAGTAACTTTAACAACATTAATTAATTTAATTACATTTGTTAATTATAGTAATTAAATTTGGGTTAAACAGCATGAAAGAAATAATTGATTCAATGCTACCTGATAGGCTGAGTTCTTGAAGCCACTGGATCTGATACTGAATATGGTTTGGTTTATTTTTTTGTCTTGAGTCTTTGGCTTTCTTTTGTGATATCTTTATAGAGTAGACAGTAGTTTATAACAGAAGAAGTGATTTCTATTTCTCTCTAGTATATTACTGTCCTGTATAATGTTGTTGAGCTGTTTTGTTCACCTTACAAATGGTGCCAGGCGAAGAGACATCAAAATTCCTATACTGAAACACGTTATAAGCATTCTAATAAATGCTGATAGCCACTGGGCCAATATCCACAATTTCACTTACCCAAGGTGCACTCCAGGGCCATGTCTGTCATTGCCAGCCACGTTCCTTGTTCTGTGCAGGTGGGCTTCCCATGCCTCTCTTGGCTGAGGAGGGAGTCTCCCCGTCCATCCCTGGCTGAGAGAGGAGCACAGTGAGGTGCAACCAGCCCCCTGCACCTCTCTCAACCGAGGAGAAAGTGTCCCTCCATCCTCAACCAAGAGAGGAGCATGGTGAGACACAGCCAGACTGTCCAGACCTCTCTTAGCCGAGGAAGGAGTGTCCTTCCCTCCTCAGCTGAGAGAGGTGCATGGCTCCCCCCACACCTATCTCGCCCAGGGAGGGAGGGAGGGAGGGAAAATCCTTCCTTGGCTGTGAGAGGCACGGGAGGTCCAGCTGCATGAAGCCACACACTTCTCTCAGCTGAGAAAGGAGATGGGCACTCCTTTGGCTGAGAGAGGCAACAGCTCTGAACAGATGGGCCTACTGCCAGATTTGGGACCCAGGGAAGGGGTTGCTCACCTTTCCTATTTCCTTTCCTTTGCTGCACCCCCTTTTTTTCCCATCCACAATAAGTCTGAACATAAGAACGAATCCCCTGTGGATATGGGGAACCTACTGTACTCCAGTTTCTTATCTGTAGAGATATGTGTACTATACTTGAAATATCTGTTGCAGTTTCCCATTGTAAGTTTTTCTATCTGTCTATCTATCTATCTTAGCAATGTGATCATTATTGCATCGTGTAGATGGAGAATGATTGTTGTGTTAGAACCATGAAATCCTGCTATAAGGAACAGAATAGTCTATATCATGAGCCCAGAGCTAGGAATGTTAGGTTTGAAAATTAATTTGATAATATTATGCATTAGAAATTTGAAAATTATTTCACTAGTATAAACACTAATTATAAAAACCCTTTGATTCAGCAAGTTACAGTTAATTAACTCATTGATTAAACCGTTAACATTGGGCCAGGCCATGTGATTTACAGAAAATGGTATGGGGATTGTCACTTCTGAACTTAGTGGGAGTCTAGCACAATGGGAGTCCAAGACATCACCAAACTGTCAGGTTGGGGAAGGTTGCCCATGTTTCACCTTACAACCTCTTCAGTTCACTTTGTTACTCATTAACATTTTTCTTTTCTTTTGACCCCCACCAACATGTGTGCTTCATTCACTCTTCAAGTGTATACACAGCATACAGACCCTTGCTGTCTCAGCAACTCCAATTAAGGAATACTGGGACAAAGCAGTAACCCTGATATGTCCCCCCCCCCCAGTTCTCAAAATGCCTATGACCATAACCCTTTCTTTTCATTCCCCAAAGTCTGTTTTGGAAGGAAATCTGAAAGTAGAATCCTTTGGAGGCTTAGTGATTTTTTTAAAATTTATTTAGGGCTGATCCCTGTGGAAGTGTTAGGGGGTTTTTTTTTTTTTTTTTTTGAGGAAGCTAATTGCCCATGGGCAGTTTTGCACAACTTGAGCGTATGCATCTTGATTGATCAGGAGAGTCCCATTGGTACTTGCTATCGAGTTGAGGTTCATTGGAATTGGCAACCTTTAAAATCCCAGACAAAAAGAGCCAGGACTTGTAACAAGGAAGGAAGATCCGCAGCAAATCAAACTCAGATCAAAATTAGTTTAGAAGTCATGAAAGTGATAGACATCTCCCCTTTGAAAACTTCAGCACATTCAGGAGAGTCCCGTATGAGGTAGGAGCATTTATGTGTGAAAATTATTAGTTTAAAGGAGTTGTTTTTGGAGCACCACAGTGTCGCTGTTCGAAGGCTACCAAGGTATTATTCCATTATTGTTGTTATCAGAATAGTAATTTTTCTTTTTAGATTATTAGAGTGAGACCATGAGATTTACTTGGAAGGCAGTTCAAGGAAAATTAAGGAGGTATACAATTGTGGTGTTGGACAAGGATTCTGGAAGACCAGCATTTGAATTTACAGGCAGATTCTGTGCATGCCTCATTGGAACTGAATTGGGCAACTGTGACTCTTAGATGTTCATGCCCTACGTCTCCCATCATCCCATTAACTAATGTTAATAGAGCCCCCCCCTTCTGAGCAACCCTACATAGGACTGCACTCAAATCCCTGATGACTTTTTAAATAGAATTTCTAGGAAAGCCTATTTAGATTTCGAGTCAGTTGAAGCCTATATTTCTGTGCATACCTACCTAGCACTAAGGTCAACCGAGGTCAGAGGGACTTACTTTTGATCGACAGTTCTCAGCATCACCCAGCCATTATGCTCATTGGCCATTCTGGTTGTGGAATTCTGGGTACTCTAATCCTTTTCCAAATTGATTGCACCCAGACATATGAGACTTCTTTTGGGTAAACAAGAGCAGCCTGTGTGCCCTCTCCATTGTTCCGAAACAGATGGTGAAACAAGTGTAAAACTTGCCTTCACAAGTGTTAGGCTTTTCTTTAACAACTGGGCCAGTGTCCTCCCCCTCCCACAATCAACAATAATTTGATGTGTGTGTGCGTGCGTGCGTGCGTGTGTGTGTTTTATTTGAACTTTCCAACTTGAGAAAGGCAAAGAAGCTAATTGTTAATAATGGTGAGAACGGAACCTGCCATCACAATGGGAATCGCCTGTCATATGAGGAATGAGTGACTCTGATGTTCAAAAATACACACTTCCAAAATATGAATGAGATTACAGTGACCTGCAGCCCTTCAAGGTACACTGAATGACAGGTAGATTCTTCTCTACTTGGTGGTGGTAAAAATGTTCTGCCCTGAGTGTCAAAATACATTGGGTACACCACTGATCATGAGTGGTCACATCATTGCACTATAGGAAGAATTGTGGTGAAAACTGGCCAATTGCAGCTTAGCATATATGATAGCAAACCTTGGCTCACAGGCTTTAATCATTAAATATTATATATGAATGTGCTAGTTCTTGGGGAATATGTCACAAATAACAATGTTACCCAGAATGCAAAATTTTTGAGTAACAAGGCTATGTCAGCAATCATTTTGCAAACAAGGGCATAATGTTCCTTTTCAAAAATAACATAACAGCTGTTAATATGGTTACATTTCGTTACTTTAACAATGTTGCTTTGGTGGGAACTTCAGCAGTTTTTATATTTTTAAAGCTTAAAGATTCATTACTAACATCTTAGTGTTAAAATATTGAGCATTGAGTAGCACATTACTTTTTAAGAATGATAGTCCAGTCTTTGGTTTGGTGTGAGATGCTTTACAGCATGTATAAAGCATCACAGAATCCTGTTATGGGAGTCTAACAATGTTAAGCTTTAATGTCAGTGAACAGAATAACCATTTTTTCACTCTTTAGATTTTCTATTGTGAAACCTGCAGGTTGTTAATAATGGTTTTCTGACTGGAAATAGGTCGTCTTCATGGTACCAATATATTTAAAACCTTTCATAAATCATACAGCATACTATGCTTCTGAAGGGTGTCTCTCTTAACTTTTACTTTCCTTATTGGTTTCCTGATGTTGGCTTGCTTGTATCGCATATAATTTCATCCTTTGTACAGGTGTCCCCATTCTGCCCTGAAAGGGATCTTTACTTATACAGGTGATTATAAGACTATTTGCTGGATAGTCATCTTTTGTGACCCTTGCTGAGACAGAGTGAATTTTCAGGGAAGTGAGTGGCTTTGACAGAGAAAGGAACAAGCAATATTGAATCATGCTGTCACTAATTTTTGTCTTACCTGTTAGTGTTTTTAATGCAACATTTAGTAGCTTTCTGGTTAAGGGTGATTAGCTATGCAATATCTTCAACTACACATTTCGTATCATTGCCTACCAAAGGACAAAGTTGCCAAATTACTTGGCTCCTCAATCCAGTGCTTTTTCTTTCTCATATACTATAGTATATGCTATAGAAGTCATGTGTCAACAGTTCACCAGTTAGAGAAATAAATAAGAAAGGCAAAGGAGGAGCTTTACTCCTTCTCCTCTCTTGCTAGATGTGTCTATGTGTAGGAATGTAATCAGGATAGGAATTTCCATTATCTCTGATTCATGGTCAGAGATACCAGGGCTGCATTTAAAAGATTTGATTTTGAGAAGGGGGATGGGCTTACAGACCTCCACAGGCTGGATGGGGAATATCTGTGGGCTACATTAGGTTCACTGGCCAGAATTTATCTGCTTTAACATGAATTTTCCCTCCCCTGATCTGAATATTATATTTATATCAGGTTGCAAGGAAAAACTACATTGGGAGCAACGCAACCTCACGTAGTGTATTTTGCAATGTATGGAAAAAAGTTTCTAGTTTTGGTTTCTTGGGCATGTACATTTATTATTTGTTGTTGTTGTGTTCCTTCAGGTCGTTTTCAACTTATGGTAACCCTAACATGAAACTATCACAGGGTGTTCTTGATAAGATTTGTTCATATGGGGTTTGCCTTTGCCTTCCTCTGAGGCTGAGAGAGTGTGACTTGCCCAAGGTCACCCAACGAGTTTCTATGGCCAATCCTCAGAAGAAAGGAATGACAGCCCCCACAAACAAATCTTACCAAGAAAACCCCATGATACCTTAGTGTCACCATAAGTTAGAGATGACTTGAAGGTACATAACAACATTTTTGTTGTTTTTGGCAAAAATAAAAGTATTACTTTGGAGCAGTCTAATCAAATCTAGTTTTCTTCTGTTCTCAGAGTTACAATGTGAACCTTCTTAATTTACATGAACATGAACATTTAATTTACATGGTAATTCTATATACTGAGCGCAAAAGTGACATCCAGTGGCCAGTTACATTAATTAGCATAAGTTGTATTCCATAGAGCAGATATTAGCAATTCATTAATAAAATGAAAGTAAATCTCCTAAAATTCTATGCTCGTAGGATTGTGGTGTCACATATCTTTGTATTGATTTAGCCTTACACAATTACAAAATGTTCTGTTGGGAGGAAGACTTTTAGAAATTCAAATGTAATGGGAGTTCTAATACATAGAAGTAGCAGCAGTCTGGTTTTAATTTTCAGAGTGGCTCTCTACTTGTATTTTATCAGGAGCTATACTTCCTTCTTACTCAGTTTGAATAGTGTCCAAAGGTAGCTAATTTCTTTCTCTGTTTTACTTTGGAAACCTAATTTCTTTTGTTTGATCAAAAAATTACCACCACCACCCTAAAAATCATGAGAGAAACATGTGTCCTTAACATTAGTTTGTTTGTAAGAGAGTTTGTTTTAAAGTGGGTGGGTGGGAATTGTATTGCACTCTAATGTTTCTGGAATTCAAGTCTCAAAGACACACCATTGACCATGCTAATGCAGGATTCTAGTTCTAGTTCAAAAAAAGTAATTTTTTTGTCTGTCAACATGTATATATAAGCATTAAAATAAATTAGAGGTAGGAATCCTGCAACCCTCCTGGTGTTCAGCTGTAACTCCTTGTCCTCCTAGCTTTCATGGCTAATGATAAAGAATGCTGAAAGATAGTTTGGCATGTGGTGGCTTGCACAATGCCCACTCCTGTTTTAAAGTTTTTGATGACTTTTTGGCATGATCAGATTGTATTTACAAAAATCTTGCCAAAAGAAAAAAAGTAGTTACTCCATATGTTAAGTAAAAATATCTGCAATGTTCCGACATAACTTTCAATTTTACACCTATTTTACAACCTATTTACAATGACGGAGAAGAAAAATGGGAGAGGATTTCTTCTTTTCATATGCCCACCCCAGCAACATGTCAAATTAACCCCGTTCGAGCTCCTGCTGTAAATGAATTCAGTATGACAAGAGTTCAGAACAGCTATGTTCTGGGAAAAAGCAGTTGGCCTTCTTCCCACTAATCTGCTGACCACCCCTCATCTACAAAGCTTCCATTAGCTATGGATGGTAGGATAGGCACAGTGTAGACACCAACCACATGTTGCAACTGCTTTCAAGCAAAGAAGAACATGTAGGAGATCCAGTTGTGGATCTAGCAGGCCTTGCGTAGCTTAATCTTTAAGTGTGCTTATTTCTGTCTGACTCTTTTCCATAATGTCTTGCATTTAATATTGGTTCCTTTGGCTGAGAGTATGCTGATATTTAGGTTTGGCTGTAACAGAATCATAGGCAAACACATCACTGAACTAGTCTTCAGTTAAGTCAAATGAGTGTTAAGATTCTTGATCCCTAAGTTTGCGTCCTATGTAGCAGTCTAAGGCAGCCATTTATTCAGAAAACTTCAGTTCAAACTGAATTTAAGTGTTTTAACTGTATTTTTAAAAGAGCACCGATGGTTTAAAACTATGGAGGAAACTATGAAAAATGTCAAGCAGAGAGTGTTGCTTTCTGCCTTGACACATTGTGGTCAAAGTAGTATTTGGTTGTATGCCTATTGTGCAATGACAAAGGTTTATTTTTCCTTTGTTCTTTTCAGAGCGCTGCAGCAGCTCCCAGTCCAGTGCTAGGAAACATTCCCCCAGGAGATGGCATGCCAGTAGGTCCTGTACCACCGGGTTTTTTTCAGGTATTCAGAAAAATTATGATTATAGGAACTTTAGGACTTAGAATTGGATCAGTAGTGTTATTTGGCACTGCCAGAGAAGGGTACCACATCAAATCTTGCCATGTATACAATGCATATTATTTGAAGACAGTTTGGCAAAGGCAATCTAATGTTGTTTTGTGTCACAAGTTGGAAATTGTGAAGCAGACCATATTTAAGAGCTATGATAGAATTTTGGATGTACAGCAGTTAACATAATCAAATAATACCACATTAGAGGTCATATTTTCTATCCTAACACAAGGAACACAAGGATTCTTCCTACTTGATATTGTATTGTTCTGATACCTTAAGAGTTAGCAGTGCTGTGGAAGATGAGTAGATTACTTGCTTTATGCAAGTTCAGATAAATTATTTCAGTTGATTTACGTATTAATTAAGAGGATGCTATGTGAACTGGATTATTGCTTTCCTCTTAGCGTGCCCTTGTATCAGTTATGTTAAAACACAGGCACAGGAACAGCTGGAGAAACAGTATTCCTTTGTGGAAGGATTGACTTCCACCATCTACTTGAAAAGAAAATGAAATGGTGTATACTTCTATTAAAATAACTGATAAAAACAATCAGTTGGAAATCAAATTATCATGGGACACTTCTCTCACTGAAAAACACAAAAGAAAACATTTGTATCTCATTACATAACATGTGGGCAGAATGAGTTTGTATCTTGTTGTATAATTTTCTAGGTGCTTGCAAAATACAAGGATTATTTCACTTAGTTTCTCTTCCAAATGGATAAAAGAGAGCAGTACTGGTATGATCTGCAAGGTTTTTTTTTTTTTTAAAGCGGAGTCATTTAAGTTGTGGAACTGCCAATGACTATGATGTACCATTTTCTGGATGGCTTTACCTTTAGTTCAGTTTGTATGGGTATGTAGATAAGAACTGTCTTGAAATTTCACCTGCAGTTGAATTTTTGAATTTCTCAGTCACATGATATAGAATTATGCTCATCCAATTATGGTATGTGTTGATGGAAGGTGGTCTTTCTAGAGGAGTAGAATTAAGTTATATGTATGCTATAAGTAATGAAAGTATTTTTAGTTAAGGCTGTTCTGTTTTATAGATTTTATCATTGTTCATATGTTATTTTATTTAAAAAGTATCTAATTAGAATTATCAAACAGATGTGTGTGGCTTAATTTCCTTTTTTTTCCTCCCCGGTGAAAAAAGTGACCACTTTTTTTTAATGTCCTCTCTGATGCTCCATTTAAAAAAAAATTCTCATTTAAAAGAAAACAGAAGCATATTTTTAAATCAAATACTTAATGTTCAATGTTACCTACCTACAAGTAAGCATCCATAAGGTTGTACAGTGCCTTGCAGAAGTAATGAACCCCCCCTTCATTTACTGTGATTTCTCTAAATGAGCTCTGGTGCAATCCACTGCCTCCAGAAGTCACACAAGATGTAGTTGGAAAGTATATCTCAACAAAAAACACATGACAAGAATCAAGGAGCTATCAAAACAAGTTTGGGATAAAGTTGTGCAGAAGCACCAGTCAAGGTGAGTTTTTTTTAAAAAAAAATCTCCCAAATTATGAACCATTCACTCCATTATTACAAAATCGAAAGAATAAAGCTTGACTCTGCCTCTACCTAGAGAAGGCCCTCTATAGAACTCAGTGACCACATAAGGAGAAAGAAGCATCCAACAGGCCAACAGTTTACTTTGAAGGAGCTGGAGAGACCTGCAGTGAGATGGGAGAAACTATCTATGGGTCAGCTGTTACTCAAATGCTCTACAAAGCTGGGATCTCTGAAGGAATTGTGGGAAAGCCATTGTTCAAACAAATCCCAATCAAAGCTCATTTGAAATTTCCAGAAAGCACGGCAAAGTGAGAAAAGGCTCTATGTACTGATGAAGCCCAAACTGAAATTTTTGGCCCTGGCACAAAACATGATATGTAGTGTAAAGCTACTCTAAGAAAGCCACCGCCGTGGTGAAACATGGTGGTGGGAACAGCATGTGAGAATGCTTTCCTCAACAGTGACTGGAAAATGGGTCAGGATTGAGGGGAAGATGGATAGAGCTACAGTTCTAGCGAAAGGCTTATTCAGTCTGCAAAGGACCTGGAACTGGGGGAGAGGTTCACTTTCTACCAGGACAAGGACCTGAAACAGCCAGTAAATTATAGTGGTGTAAAACAGAACCTGAATGTTTTTGAACGGCTTAGTCAAAGCACGGACTTGAATGCAATTGAAGATCTGTGGGAAGACTTGACAGTTGCTGTTCATTAGTGATTCACATACAACTTCATGGAGCTGGAGCAATTTTGCTAAGAAGAATGGTCATAGGTTGGAAAATCCAGATGTGCAAAGTTGATAGGAGTTGCAGCTACAGTTGTTGCTTCTAATCACTTGGGTTGTGGTGAATTCAACCACAAAGTGACAATTTATTTTTGTTTATTTAAACTTGTGACATGATAGAACTATTTTGCACCTCCAAAGTGTTGAATATTGTGCGTATATCTAGTGATAAGAATCCCAGCTAAATCCATTTCAGTTTCTGGTTGTAATACAACAAAATGAAGAAAAGTTAAAGGAATGTGTGTGCAAAAAAATTCTACAAGGCATGGTAGGCTTAGCATTCAAATAGGTTTCTTGCTGGTGAAAGAATTAAGAAGAAACCTGTATTTCTGTAAGCAGGTGTTTTTTGTGTGGCCTCTCCAAAGGTTTGTATTACTTAGCTGTGTATTACTTAGAACCTCCTTAGAACTGAAGTCCGCAGACTTCTATCACAAGGAGACTATCTCCTTATTGGTGTGTGCATTCCTTTATTCTTTTTCTACTACTGTAACATTGTGGAGAACTTTCCCTGTTCATCTTAGTTGCATTTTTGTTGCTGTGTTTTTGTTTTAAGTTGTGTCCCTGGCTGTTCATTTGTCTCTGTTGCTTTCTTGCCATGCAGAAGGCATGTTGGCTTTGTGGATTATACTTGTAGGTTTTATTACTTTTATATTAAATTCCAAGTCATTATGGGTTGTCTGTTGTAGCAACCAGTTGGTCTACACACAGACTCAAGTACTATATAAATTTCAAAATATGAAATTTAGTTTAAATCATTATTTGAATGTATAATGTTACTCTTGTTGTCTGAAATAAAATGAACCTAGGCATTCCATTACCAGATTCCAGTGTAAATTGTGTTGATTTAGGAATTTGTTCATGAAGCAATGTCCATCTTTAGCTGTTCTACAGGAAGTAGTAATTGACCATTTTTTCTTAACCAACAGTTAAATGGTATATGGGAAAAAGAGATTGCTGTTGCATCACTGTTTTCTGTCTTCTACTTTAATTGTGCATTTGCTCAATCTGTATTGAAATATGAAAGTAGGTTTTCATCATTAGTGCAACAAAACAGGAGAAATTAGGAGAAGTAAGAAGAAAATCCAATATGATCATGGAAATGATTGTTAACTTGTGAAGAAATATCTGACACAGTGTAGATGGTGGTGGTTAATATATAGGCTTTGTGTACTCCCTCGTGTCCACAATTTCTGCAACCACCTCGAGGTCCTGCTACCAAAATTTCAGTCATTTTTGTAGGACGTATTGCATGGGTAGGGAGCATACACATGTATTCCTAGCATGTTTTCAAGAGCATGATATTGTTAGGAAGCTAGGCATGCATTCTTTACATACTATGATTTGCAGGATTATTGGAATGTGAGTACTGGAGGCAGAATGGCACTAGACTGCCAGTTCATCAGTTACCCACACTGACTGGCATTAGCTCTTCAGGGAGAAGTCATTAATCAGTTAGTTAGTTGTTGTTGTTTTTTAATTCTTTTAAGGTTCACAGAGCTGCTTATATAAAGGTCCTACAGTGATGTAACTGGGACTATCTTTCAGAGCGAAACAGGCCACGCAATTGGCTTCAACCTCTTGTCCATGCCATAGCATACCAAAACTAATGTTGCTTTTAGGAGCATCATTTCATCTTACTCTTGAAAAACATATTACAGACAGTTAAGCATTGGCAGATATGTTATTTGTACTTTAAAAATATGCTTATGTACCATGAAATGGTACTTGGTCCTAAGTGAATGTGTTTCACATCAGGACAACAGTTTATCAGTTTATTCCTGTACTCATGATGCTATTCTGATTAATGAATTTAAAATACAAATCTGCAAATCTTCAGTATATTTCTTTTTTTTTCCAGAGCTGTGAAACAATTTCTGGTTTTTGTCCTAACATGTCACAAATACAGAAGTAATTGTAAAGTACGGACTGGCAGTTCTGTGGTCTACAGTAGTACATGCAGCATCTAATGCAGGGGTGAGACTTGTACAGTACTCAGATTGTAGACTGCAGCTCCCAGCAACTCTAGCGTAGTAGTTGAACAAAATCTGAAAGCCCACACAGTTCCCTTGCATATGTGGACTTCTATGTGCAGGGCTTTTTTCATGGTTTAGTTTAGTGTGGAGTTGGGTGTACCTGCTCCACCACTGCTAAGTACTGGCCACATAACTGAAAATGTTGTAGTAGTAGTAGTAGTAGTAGTAGTAGTAGCTGTTGTTGTTATTGAGTAGTATCTTCATTACTAGTTCTCACTTCAAACTGTTTTATAGAATCTTGTCTCTCACGGTATCTCTGTAAAATTGAAACTGTTTTTACGTTATGTCTGATTCATTCTCGAAATACAGTTCTATAAACTACTGTCAACTGACCAATTTAAATTGCATATTTCAAGTCATTGACTGAAAACTACTAAATCTACAGGGACCTTGTCATCCCATAATATACAAAAATCTATTATCTAAACATGTTGTCTTCTACTTTTCTCACTATATTGATCTGTATGCCAGTTAGACCATAAAGATATGCACTCATTCTATTTGAAGAAACTGTATCAGACAATAAAGCAGAAATTGTATCAGGGGAAAAAATGATAATGCTAACGTTAGCTTTTAACAAAAACATGTAGATTCCAGTGTAATTACATAGAAAAGAACGTCAGTGAACATGATCATTATAAAAATATAAAGAAAATAGTAGTCACCATAAAGGGGCAAAGTTTCTTTGCATTGTCAGAGCATAGTTTTGGTGTTATTTTTCCTCTTAAAAAGTCAATAACTGTTACCAGAGAAATTCAGAACCAATTATTTCTAATCCAGTTAATGGCTCCTTAAAGGGAAGGTGTCATCATACCTTTCTATGACTGGCATAAAATGATACATTTTAACCAATATAATAGACCAGTAGTTTTCAAAATGTGTTCCAGGGAATTAAAGGGTTCCCTGGAAGGTCATTAAAGGTTCCATGATCGTGCTACTTTACAGTTGTGCTAGGTGTTTGTTAAGTTGCCCTCACATTTTACACAGGTCAGCAAGAGGTCTAACCAGTGTTGCACATACTTAACACATGCCCTGAATTGGAAATAAGAGAGAAACCTCTGCAGCATTCTGGGATTTTACAGCAGACAGGGGTTTCTCAGCACTTCTGCATACAGAGTAGGTTCTATAAATGCTTCTTGATTTTCCTCATAAATAATCTGCATACAAAGAAAACAACTGACCTTTGTGCATAATCCACTTCCACATAAGCAGTTATGTACATTGCTTGTGTAGTAGTTTGTAAACTTGCATTCATATACAGACCTATGACCTCCTAGATCAGGGTTTTTCAACCCTAAATTTCTACAGGATAATGTGACTGAAAAATAAACATCTTTTTCAATGCTAGATATAATTTTTATGCAGGGACTCCTTGGACCTGAAAATTATTTCAGGAGTTCCTCCAAGGTAAAAAGTTTGAGAAAGGCTGTTCTATATCATCAGCCAAATCATCTCTTGGACAGAATCTGCCCAATACTTTTCCTTAATTGCCATTTTTAAAAAAATGTAGTGCCTTCAAGTGGAAGAAATAGCAAAAGCAGACATTTTCTTATGATCACCTGTTACATCTTTTCATTCTATTTCATGCTACTTACTTCCTGTGCAGCAGGAAATCCCACACTAGCTTTGCAGGGTTTTTTTTTAAAGGAACTAGACACTCAGTGTGTGAATGGGATATTTATAAATATAAGAGTAGAACAGAGCAAGCAAAGTCACCTATGTGGTTATAACACTGTGTGGTGCAAGTCACAGAAATTTCTTTTCTGTGTGCAGGATCCCTGTCACTTTAGTATGCAAGAACAAAAAAATCATGACTAGGAGGGAAGTTATGTTGAATTTATTAGACAGTAGTATAAAACTAACCTTTCTCATGGTAATCTAATCCCAGCTCACATTCTCTGTTAGGGAGTGAGTAATCCACTAGTGAAACCTGCTTACAATGATAGGAAGAGGCAGGAGGTAAAATGAAGGAGAATAGAGGAAGAATATATGTGTAGTAGTGAATAAATTCATGAACGATCTGAGATATTTGGAGACGTATGCCTTGCCACAATTCTGATCTGAAGTAATAAGAATTGTAGATCCGAAAAAGAATTTTTCAGGTTTTAGAGTATAAAGGCTCTTGCTAGGTATTCTGCTGGCTTTGAGTGAAAGATGCTGTGAGTTGGTACATATAATATTTTGGGGATTTAATGCCAGAAAATAGTGTTGGAGTTCATTTCTATATTTATTTATTTGCTGTGGGTGGCACCAAAAACCAACTTCTGTTGCTTTCAGTGGTCAGTGATCATCACTTCACTGCTTCTTCCACATGTCTGCATAGCCATGGGGAACAGCTAGTACTGATATGGAAATACTGAGTCCTTTGTACCAATAGATCAAGTGAAAGCAGCTAAATACTATTCTTACAGCAAGGTTCACCAACACTTGGGCAATCTTTACAGGAACAATAAGTAATATATGACTGATTCTAAGTGTAACCCAGGTGTGATGTTGTCCCATGAATGCTCCCCCCTCATTCACCATGAGCAAGTAATTTGCTACTTTCCTGGTGTGTCGAATATAGTGTTGACAAGTCGAGGTCAGATAACTAACAGGGAATATTGGTCTGGAATCTGTAAGACACTGTTCCCCAAGTGGTTTGATATTTTCACCAACTGCACATGGAAGAGATGCTGCCAAAGAACATCATAATATTAACAGAATTTATTGCAAGCCATGGATACCTTGGAGACAGTAGCTTCTTCATATGAGTGGAGTTGTCAACTTCTTGGCACTGAAGAACTGCTGAAAGGACTTTAAACAGAGGACAGTCTTAAAAAACACTCTTTTTTAAAAAAAATGCAGTTCTTCTCTGTTGGTGAAGAAGTTTATAAAATTCAGTGTGCAGAAGTTGGCTGAACAGTTAATGATACTGAAAAATGGTAAAATTAAAACTGACTGAAAAATACTCCTGAGTAATATCTAGTTGGTTTGTGTTGTTTATTCCTTCCATGTTTGCTGAAGGCTAAATTTCAGCTAAGAGGCATTTAATATTGCTAACAATACAAAAGGCAACAACAGTAACTTTTAAAAAAGAAAATTTATCCATTAAGGATTAAGATTGGATTTAAATAGAGTTCATTTACTTTCACATCTGCATACTGCTATACGGTGTCTACTTTCTGATATTTAGGCCCAATCAGTGATTAACAAATATGTATATAAACATGAAGCTACTCCTGGTTAGCAGTTCACTTTTATCTTTTGTAGTATCTGTGTCTGAGAATTCCTGACCCATATTCATTTGGCCAGGATGCGTGCATGCATATACACACACACACACACACACTTACATGAGTGGAAGGCGAATGGGGGAAAAGACAGTATTTGTTTCTGTTGATAGTGATAGCCCTTGTGTCTTTCATAGTGCCCGCCTAGAGGGTTCATGAAGTAGAAGGGTGGAGCTGCAACTAGAAGAGGGAACTGAAAGGCTCCTGGGCCTGAGTTCAACACTGCCTGTGCTGCTTTGGATCCAGCTCATAGATTTTTCCCATGTAGAAGGCAAGTCATGCAGAGAATAGAACAGAGTTCATGTCTAACTCACCCAGGAAATGCTACAAGATAGTTAACTCTCAGTACCCTGTAAGGAAAAGATTGTTCTGTAACAGAACTTCACATATAAGCATAACATATAGCTAAATAATTTCTGCTAGTGACCAGGGATATATAGGTTTGAAGCAAGTATGTGTGTGTGTTAGAAAATATGAAATGTGTTCACACTTATTTAATTAATTTTTCTTGATGCCTTTTTTGTGAGGCATATTACAAAACTGTGAATTCTCAAATTATCAGTGATAGTTGCTAACATAAAATTACTGGTTGTAGTTACAGAAATACTAGTATAGTGATGAGAGAAGGAGTGTTGACAACAACTTTCAAAGTTATATTTTATATGTTGTTTTTATGTAAAGGTATGTGTGAATAAATATATGATGTATATGAGATTATCATGCCATCTAGTGGCTACTGCATTCTCTACATTTCTTCTTCCTGTGACAATGCTGTACTGAAACAGAATTGATCTTATAGAACCACACTATTAAGCCTTAAAAACAAAACCACCATAAAGGCAATCTAGGATTTATTTTTCATCCTGAAATATATTGAGTATAGTAACACTGTTGCTATATTAATGTTTCTGATGTGGGTAGATATGATTACTAAACATAACTTGTGATAATGTCAGCTTTCTTTGCAGTGAAAAGGCAGATTAAACTGTATATATTAATAAAATAACCATCAACGTTAATGAAAGAATATAAAATGAGTCAGTTGTCTTAGTGTGCAATGCCCCTGAAATCTTGATATTTTAATTTACCTGTGTGTTGGTGGCTAGAGTGGTTCACACAGCTTCCAACATGGAGGAATTTTAGAAAAGGCATCATTGTCCTCCTAAGATAAGCAAGGTCATATCCTTCTAGGAAAAGGAGGCTCACCTACCAAGCATCCTTTCATTCATCTTTGCTGACCAGACATCTTTTCTTCAACCCTCACATATGAATTGTTGAGGGGAAAAAATATGGTGATGTGAGGAGCGTTGTCAGCAAGCATTGTGATTCTCAATTTATTTTTCTGAAATATTAAATAGCCTAACATTGGGGAACCTAACAATGGTAGAAAATGAATCAACATGAATCAGTTTCTAAATTTTGTTCCTGTTTGCTGTGGGTTATTGAATAATTGTCCTGCAAACAGATGTTCAGGTTGCATGGAGACAGGATATCGCTGTCTAATATTGGATTGTGGCTAGCACAAATATAGATCTAAATTTTTTTAATCTTCTGGAAAGGCACTGTGTATTTTCCGTTGTACTTAAGAGCATCTGTCTTTGATAACCCAATTCTGACTCTGGAGTAAGGGGAAAAAAGATCTCTAATCAGTGGTGCAAAACTAAGATTTCATGCTCTGCCCCTGTGGAGGAGGGGCAAGGAAAGAGGAAGGTAATATTTGAATAAACAGCCAGAGGGAAGCAACACGGAGATTTTGAAAAGATACTGCTTTTCTTTTAGATAGAGAAAAGATACCATACAAATAAGCTCACAGAATATTTGTATGGTAAAGGCTAAAGAATGACATTCATGGATTTTCTGTCAAAACTCTTGCATCTTAGGCACTCATATAGATGCTTAATTCATAAGCTGTTCTTAGAAGACTAATAATTTCCTTTTGTTTGCTGTGTAATTTGATAGTAAGTACGGTGTCAGACTATCTGAAGGAGATACAAGTGCCACCGAGTGCCACCGAGTAGTCTGGTGTGAAAATTTCAGTTTTTAGCTGAAGACACATTTAACAGAACTAGATTACTTTTAAGCAAGTTATTAGAGGTATAGTGTAACACCAGTCTTGAATCTTCTGATCTGCTGAATGGAAAAATGCTATAGTAATTATAGGAAGAACCAGAATGACGTAGTATTTTGAACTTTGGATTATGACCCTGGAGACCGGGGTTCTATTCCCTCTTCAGCCATGGAAACCCACTGGATGACCTTGGATGCATCACGCACATGCAGCCCCAAGAAAACCCCATCATAGGTTTACTTTAGAATTGCCATAAATCAGAAACAATTTGAAGGCACACAACAACAACAACAACTCAAAGTGAACCCAGCTATGTTTCAGCTGCTGTCTTTGTGAAACTACTGCCTCCATGTTTGTTGCTGTACAAGCAGTTTGATTCAACCAAGCAGCAAAATGAATGAATTCACATGGAATTACCTGACTTCACCTGAGGCTGATGCAATTTGAAGCCTTGACTTCACATTAATAATAAAAGTATTTCTTAGATTACAGATTGGTTTTTTTAAACATAAATATAATAAATTATTTGTTTCCCCAATAGTAGATACAGAAAAATATTCAGTTGGTAGCAAACTTGACATGCTATTATGAGGTATGTCACCTCTGTCTGAGCAAATCACACAGTCAGTGAAATGTCACAAAAATGTTTGAGTTTCTAAACCATTGTGAATTTACTTGGGCGTGACTTTGAGAATTAATAGATAGGTTAATTTGCTACGCTAGTATGAGAAAGAGCATAACCTGAAATTCTTCTTGTTTATGCATGTAAGGCTGCATTCCTGTTAGTTTATTGGCGGGGGGGACAACACCATTGAATTCATTGGAATTTTCTTTTGAGTAGACCTTAATGAGATTGGCAATCCAAGAGATAATGAGAATGTCCCAGTGAAGACAGGAAGAGTTACTTAAGAGACATAGAATTAAACTGAAAAGTGTGTCCTACAGTAGCCAAAATGATAGAATGGATAGATTAAGCCCACAATTTACTTCATGGTCCCAGCTCAGCAGGACTTACTTTTAAGTTTAACACACGAGGTTCAAGTTCAAACCTCTCCCCAAAATAACTATATGTATATCACTCATTCTGTGTCATCATGAAGTAGCAAACCTTTCTTGGACTACACATACTTGGACTACATACTTAAAGCTGGAATGGGGAAAGTAGAACACACAAACTGCATGTGGCCCCAACTCCTTTTATATATGTGTGTGTCTGAGTGTGTGTTTCCCTAAGTCCATACAATTGTGCTCATAATCTTTTCAAATAAAATTGACCCTCAAAGAACCATTAAAATCAATCACTGGTCCTAGAAGCTTCTAGGAACAGTTATTTTGGTTAAATCTGTTCAAACTCCTACACACTCACAAGTTGTTACTTGAAATAGACTTCCAGATGTGTTTTCAGCTTATTTTTTTTCTTTTTGTAGAAGGCAACTATGCAGGCTCAGGGGCCCCAGAAACTAACCTCTGCACCCACTGAAGTTGCCCACCCCAGCTTAAAGTTTCCACCATCTAGAAAGTATACTTGTGCATAGAAAACTAGCATGTCGCTAGGTAAAAGAGTTCTGTATTGTCTTCTGCCTGCTAATGATATATTTTTATATAAAGAAAAACTATTTCTTTTCATTTGTATTTCATTTTGGTACAAAAAACCCCAGTGGCATTTTTATACTACAATCAGATGGTTTCTCCAATTCAAATCTTCTATGTTTTGCTTTAAAGAAGAAAAAATATTTTCAAAGAAGAAGTGTTACCTACCATCCTCTTCTAGTCTTACAGTGGGTGCCAAGCGGATATTTTGAGTCTATAGGTGGATTAATTTTCAGTCAGTATTTGTGCATGAATAACAGGGGAAACCATAAGCATACTAACCAGGGAGTAAGAACAAGTGAAGATAGTGGTGGAACTGTGTTATATTTAAGCAGGGCAGGTATACATCTGTCAACAAAGTAGATGTGTTCCTGCGAATTATTTCTTTAACAGAAAATTTGGTGCCTAAGGCAAGAATAACATGGAAAGAATAGAGACAGTTTCCTCCACCACAAAACAGAAGACCAACTTGTTCTTCAAAGCTAACAATATGTACATGTGAGTGGCACAACCAGATTAGATGAGTCTTGCATAAGTAAACAAAACATCTTGAATCTTCTAGAGACGACTTGAAAGCTTCTTCAAAATGCACCCCAGGATGATTTTTCACCAGCTTCAACTTTTTATATGATTTGCATCTTTGTGGCCAAACATGGAAATCTATGCCTTGTGCTGATATGCTGGGGGTAGAAAGTGAGAAAAGCTTATCTACTTTCCGATTTTCTCTGTTTTTCTGTTCATACATGCTCAGTAAGGAATTCTGGAGTAGCTGATGTTTACCTTGTTTGTTGTAGGCAGGCATGCACAGCTACAGCAGGATGAGCAAAAGTAGAATCCTTTTCTTTCCCAGCCTAAATTTTGTTGTGTTGTTTACCTGCAGACACATGTCTGCAACCTGGGTGCTACTAAAAACTTCTAGCCAGACAGGGGACAAAGAAGAAAAGAGGAACTGAGCAGGTGTAAAAAATGGGCCTCTTGTCACAGGTTTTGTTAATTGAGGTATATCTGTATTTCCCAGTGTGGGCCAATGTGTTTGATCACATCTTCTTATCTAGCCCGTTACAATACACAGCAACAATAAATAGTGTTGTTAACCTGTGCCATGTAACTTTATTGCTATAGAGAAAAATCAGTTCAAGCCCACATTCTCCTCCCAGGCATATAAAGGTGACTCATGTCTTTTTTATTTATTTATTTATTTTATATATATATATAAATAAAAAAAATCTAGAGGGGCCTCAGTTTCCTCACTGACCGTTTGGAGCACAAGTTGCAGTGAGAAAATGGCAGACAGAGAAAGATTAAGCAACTTTTTTCCACTCTTTCTTTTGTACAGTTAATCAAGAACTCCTGAAAGAATATTCTAAAAAGAGGTTTGGGGCTACTGTTAGCTATTTTGACATGTAACATACAGTTTGATTTATTATTAGCAAACATAAAAATTGAAAGTAGTCTCTTGTCAGTTTGCAAATTTTAATGTACAGTAGGACCCCCATGTCTGCAGGGATTGGTTCCAGGGCCTCCTGTGGATACTGAAATCTGTGGATAGTAGCAAACGCCCTGTCAACACCCCAAAAAAACTATTTTAAAGTACAGTTATCCTGCAGCAGTGTGTAGGGCTGGCTATCGCTGCATCCTTGCACGCCCCAGGGCCTGAGCTTGCATGGGTGCCCTAGATCAGGCCCACAACGACATGTATGGTTGGCATTTGCCACATCCCTAGATGCCTTGGGGTCTCCACTTGCTCACTTGCTTCAGCCAACAGGAATGTGCAGAGTGGGCGACCACCTGTTCTCTGCACGCCTGCCCCTGCCGCCTGTGTGGGCACACTGGTTCCAGCTGGCAGGGGTGTGCGGAGTGGGCGATTGCCCGTTCTCTGCATGACCGCTGCACTGCCACCCGTGTGGGTGCGCTGGTTTCAGCCGGCAGGGGCGTGCGGAGTGGGAAAATGCACGTTCTCTGCATGCCCGTCACCAACCACAGGTAACTGAATCAGCAGAAAATGGATCTACAGATACGGGGGTCCTACTGTACAAGTCAAAGCTTTGACTAATGTTTTGGCTAGTCCACTTTGCATTGCTATTGCTGTTATATTTATTGCAACTTTACTTTGTAGAAATACAGTGTAATTCAAAGCATGTTTTAATTGACTGAAAAACACTGGACTTCTATTATGGATCGATATAAAAATGTTGTTCACACTGTGTTCACAGTGAAAGACGAGACCGGTATCTCTCATTTGTTCATTTGAAAGTTTCCATGGAGCATGTGGGTTTGATCGGCATGAAAACTTACGAAAACATGTAGGGTCCATCTGTTTTGGGATTTGAACATATACCCATTATGCAGATCTTAAATAGCCAGGCAGAGCTACAAACAGAAAGAACCAGCATGATACTATGTATAGCATTTGAAAATTTACACAGGGCATTATGGAGTTCTTTGATTTCCTATCAGCTCCCCCTGCCCCACATTTGATTTTCTTCCACTTGACTAAACAATTGTACAATCTCTTCTGGTCAGCTTGGAATGGTTTTTTACTCTTGGCCACTCTCACAAACTGTCTCTTCTGCTTATGTTTCCTGAAAGTAACAAGTATTTCTGAGACAGTAAGTCTCCATCCTTCTTGCTTTAAGGTAAGAATGGAAAACTATGGGCTTCCCAATGCGTTTGGACTGCAGATCGTATAATCCCCCCATGACTGGCCAAAGCTGTTGGGAGATGTAGTCTGACAAAACCTGGAACACCATAGTTGTCCAGCCTTGTTCTAATAATTGGTCAAAGTGAATAGGCCAGTTTTTCCCTTTCAACTCTCTTTGGCCTATTCATCTTGACCAATTATTTCTTGCAATTTTGAGTCATAGAATGACAAGATGCCAACAGCAATCCTGAGTATAATTCTGTCATTAGTTACGTATTTACATGGATCACTCAGTTTTTATCTGTAGTGTGGTCGGGGTCTGATATTATTTTCTGGGCTTTTGTATGGAAACTGCTCAAACAAGTAGAACACTTTTGAAAACAGTAGGGCCTTAGAAGTGCTTCCTACAAAAGATTTGGCAGTTGCATCTGTAGAAAATAACTTACTGGTCACAACAGAAATATGTATTAGTAACAAAGAAGCACCTGTGAGTAATTTTTCCAATGTTATACTTCTTCTATAAGTATACAAATCATGTTATCATTGACAGGCACTCTCATCTTCAAGATATGTGACTTTATCACTGTAGGTAGTCTCTTTGTTCCAGATTGCAACTTTCCCGTGTCTTTCTTGCTATGGTCAGTTTTTCACCTGATGGGCAAACTTCTGATGCTGTTTATTTAGCTATTTGTCATAGTAGGACTTATCAGCTTGATAGAACTTGCCAGAGTTTGTGTTATTTGTTATTTGACATTACCATTGACGTTACTTTCAAAGTTGCCTCCCACCACAAGGCTGCAGAGCAAACATCATGGAATATTTGCAACTTCAAGTAGCAAAGCGAAACAAAAGCCATGTGTGTGTGTGTGTGTGTGTGTGTGTGTGTGTGTCAGTAAGTAAAATGTATGTATTTATTAAATTTATTCCGTGCCTTGCTCCCAAATGGGATCCAAGGTATATCCATGGGATATACAGTATGAAACCTCACATTCCAGCTTGGATCACATATTAGAAGAAACACAAGAGTACTAATTTAAAAAATATTTACTTGGCCACAAAGCATCGTGTTCCATACTGGTTTCCAAACTGGCTACAACAAGCCCTTTTTAAAAAATTGAAAATGTTTGTTTTAATTAAATGTTTAATCTCTCAGTGGAAACAGTTGTACTACTCATAGAGTGATAGTAATTCTAATTGAGTTAAGCAGCATTTTTTGTCTAAATAGGTTTGTTATGAGGAAGGTAGAAAGGAAGCTGGTATACTAATGCACACGTTAACAGGCAATAACATTAGTATACTTATGTACCCACTAACTCATGTTAAAAGGAGCTGCTACAGCCTGAGATGCAAACAGGATTTTACCACTGGCAAGTATTGGAACACATGACCTGCCCAAAGCTTGACAGTAACTAGTTAATTAATTATTTAAGTCATTAGATGCCTCCCATGACTTAGCTTACTAGATTTCCTAGCTAGTACAGGACTTCATAAGTATCTCTAGGTTGTTAGAATTTCTTAGAATAAATCCTTTTCAGATTCAATAAAACAGGAAGGCCTGCTGCCTGAGGAGAAGTATTAGGATTTGACAAAATTTTGAAAGACCTGGGACTGGGAAACAGCACCTGAATAAAAGTGGAAGAGAAAATATAGAGTACTGACCTGATCTGACCAAGAATAGGGGAGGTGATAGGAAGAATGATATATTTGCATTTTGAGATGCCGAGCCTTTAAGCAACCAGGAATCTCTGAATATTTTACACTGGTGCCCCCTCTAATGGTCCTATATGGAAGATGTTTGGGAGTCTTTATGAGGGATGGGAAGACACGTTATGATTCTCTTTGTGCTTCTCCAACATTGGTTATGTTCTGATTTCCATAGTGTGTTTTTGTATATAAAATATAATATTGTTTGGGGTAAGCTGCAATAAACCTCTTTCTAATCTTTATTTCTTTGTTGTTGCTCATATAGAAATTGATACCACAGTTATTGCGGAGCCTAGGGGAGTGTCCAGTGTCAATTTTCTTGGGATCAGTTTCAGTAGTTGCAGCCTAATGATGTGGACAAGATGCTTGCATCAATTCATCCCACCACATATAAGCTTGACCCTTGTCCATCTTGGCTGATAATATATAGCAGAGGGGGAGATCTAGCAGGTATCCATGGTGGTTGTGCCTCACTCTTTCACGAGGAGATGCCTACTGCCTTGAATGCTCTCTCTCCCGAAGAAGGTTCAAAAGTATGTGGAAGCTACTAGAAAGGACCCAGAGGTGTGTGGAACTACACTAATATCCCCTATTTGGGCAAGGTGCTTGAGCATGTTATAGCCCGGTGGTATTTTTTTTTTAATGAATGAATGAATGAACCTGATGGTAGAGCTCACTATCTGAAGCTAGCTAAATGATTGTCTCCCTACTCTTTCTTATGTCTTCCTTTAAAAAAAAGTACTCAGAAGACCAGTTGATTCAAATGAGAAGAATATATGTTTTACCATATCTTGGCAGAACACATTTCTCAAGGATGGCTGGGGAAGAAGAAAAAAATGCACTGATTCAGTGTTCCAGAAAAATGTGCTGAGAGGGTCTCTGTATGTTTCTATTTAAGAATTTTCTGCTTCAAATTAAGAATTCACTGACGGGTCTTTGGAGCTATCTACTTCCTAGTTGTAGTAGACCAGTGTCCAGTAACTGAAATATACCACTGCTTACTAACCTTTAACAAATAAGAAATTTGAAGAGTGAACGAAGTATACATGGCAGAGTGGGAAAAAAGAGAGATGCAGGTCAGTGATAAATTTTAACTAAATTGGTTTTAAAATTGCTGGATTGTCACCATTCCCAGGAGGCTTCCCAGGAAGCAGTCATAGTAGGTGCCTTTGTAATCTATGTGGGGGAAAAAAATTCCAGATGGGAAGAAGGCAAATTTGAAATGATGAAAAGGAACTTTGTGAAGGAGCCTAAAACAACACAGGTCCCAAGGGTTAAGTGTGATGCCATTCTCTTAAAATTGCATTGCCTAGTTTGAAAACTGACTTAAAAAAAAAAAAAGAGTTGATCAGTAACAGTTTAACTAATTAAACTGTTTGAATTCTTAGGCTCTGCCACAACAAATTAATGTTATAATTTCTAATGTTTAACAGCATTAGATTGATTTTGAAACACAATGTTTTAAGCTCCAGAATTATCATGAGGAGGTAGGGGGGGACAATGGAAACACATTAAAACTGCGTTAGGCTGAATAAAAGCTGTGTAAGTTCCTAAAGTTGTATTTAAAGACTGAGTAACAGATATGGTACAAGATTATATTGTTTGAATATATAACCATATATTCCATATACATAATCAAATATATTATTTGAAAGAGTATTATCTAATATATGAAAGTCAGTTTGTGAATTTGTCTGTGTCAGGCAGGCAAAGACCTCATATGATTGGCTGCCTGTGAAGATTCTGTAGAATCCTGGGATTGGCAGTTTAGGGAGAGGCCTTCAGAATTCTCAGCTGGAGAGCTCTTGGCCTGGCCAATTGCTTTGGAGACAAGACCTAACAGCAAGAAGCAGGAGGCCAGTGTATTCCCTCAGAAACCAAATCTCTGTATGTTAACAACTCTAGATACAGATTGGATTGGGAAGTATGGGGAAAAATTACAGATACTGGACAAGGCAGTTTGGGGAATTAGAAACACAGGATCTCAAATCTGTGTATTTCAACTGCATCTAACTCATAAGGTAAGGTGAGGTAAGGTAATTCCTAAGGTATTTCTAGCAAGTGTTACCTATGAGAAAATAAAATCCTGAGCAACACCAGGTAAATACGCTAGTTATTTATATTGTAATATTGTGTGCTGTGGTAGAAAACTTTTTGTGCCCCTCATCTTGTTGGATTCACTTGTGATCAGCCATGGCCAGTATTCACAGATGGTGGCAGTTGTACTTCAACAGTATCAGGGATCATGAGTCCTCACCGCCCATTCTAGTCAACATTCTATATGTTGTACTTTCAGGCGTTTATACATGCATGTATATTATTATTCCTGGAGATGTATTTTCATTAGATATGTGTGTTTTGGTGCACATACACAACACTAGAAAATTGAAGAATACTAGCTAATTTTCTTGAGACACCTTATCAAGAAGATTGAAGCAGTATGAGATTATTTTTTAAAAAAAAATAAACTTTATTCTCACAAATATGCAGAGCCCAACATTTTGTACAAAAAATATTGCTTGTGGTCTTAGTGGTGAGACATTGGTGCTTGGCAGAAGAAGGCAACATTGAGTACACACCCAGTACTTTGTTTGGAGGATTAAGATGCCAGAATTTTATTAGTGTTACAATTGGCTTGGCTTGAGGCACAGATCCAGTGATCAAATGAGCACCCAGTACTACCAAGCTCCCTATCCAAATGCCAGGAGACAACCACAGGGTGACAACTGAGGAAGCCACTTCAGCTCATGGCCACTGTGTGGTTCCCTACCACCTGGGAATGAGGTAGGTCCTTGCCCCCAAGCTTGGCATAACCCTGTGCACCTATACCCCATGTCCATTAAGAGGATCCCCACAGAAAATGACAGGCTCAGTGTCCTGTTTCCCACCCAGAACAAGATATTCTTCTATGTCATACCACCCCAAGTTATGACAAAAGAAAATTAAGACATCAAACATGGAATCAGTCAGAGAATGAGAGGGTCAGAGGACAGTCCAAGCTGAATGCCAAGGAGAGTGGGGAATCTTTGGTGTTGTGATAACTGAAGCCCCTGTCAGAGCTGCTGATGACGAGCAGCAGCTGTTGGTCCCTGTTGCTCAGGGTGGAGATGACGAGCAGCAGCTGTTGGTCCCTGTGGCTCTGGCTGGAGATGAGTCTTGCAGCTCAAGAGCTCCCCCTGCTGCCATGGACCAAGCAGGCGCGGATGTCCCTCTGCCTGCTCCTTTAGAGCAACAGGGATCCGATTCTGTGCCTGCTCCTTTGGAGCAATAGGGATCCGATTCTGAAGAGGCTCTGGAGCCTGGTTCAATAAGCCCCCAATCAAGGTGGAGACTCAAGAGGGCTGTGCAAAGGAAAGCTTCCTTGACTAAGTTTAAGAAGCGGTGACCAGACACACCTGTGCCTGGGACTATATAACTGCCTGCCTGGAAGCTTCCCTTTGCTTGTGGCAAACTTCTTACAAGCCCTCCTCTTGCCGGTACCTTGCTTGCAGCACCTGGTTCCTGATACCTTGAATTGATCTCTGGACTCTTGACCCTTGGCTTTGGAACTCTGACTACGGCTTCACTTGGCGCTCTGGTAAATGAACGTCCTTGAGTAAGTGCTTGCTTGTCTCCTCCCGGCTGGACATTGCTGGCTCTCCCACTCTCTTCTCTGGGCTGGCTCGCCGCCCAGGTCTCTGATCTTGACAGGTGTCTCTACAGTTGCATCTGGACCAGTGTTGCCAGACCACTTGCCACTTCATTCTTCTCTGGCTCAACTCCACATCACTCTCTGGAGGTTGCCGAGCATCAGCCATATCTGATGGTAAGATAATCAGCTCTCCTTCTCACGGGCTTCAGCATTCTCCCAGTCTTTCAGCTCAATCTGAGCCATGATCATCAGCACCTGGAACTCATTCTTCTAGGGATACCCCTCTACTGTTTTCACCTTCTGCTGGGTTTAGCTCTATAGCTCAATGCTTGTCTTTATCCCTTTCTTCCATTGCATCAGTTTCAAGGGTTCACAACTGACCTTTTCCAGCTCATCATAGATCCAGACTAAACCATCGCCCTTCTCCTGAGGCTGTTGAGTCTGGGCCATTCAACCATAGGCACTGTGCTCCATCCCCACAATGCTGTCAATATTCCCATTCCTCCTCTGAAGGAGATTCTCTCTCTGAGGAAGTTGTGGAGTACTATGATCCTGATTACTCCAAGTGCCATGGTCTGGTCCCTTATCAGTATGCTTATGTTTATCAGGGTTGAAATCCATCTCAGTATTACTGCAGTCAGGACTTTTCCCCTTACCACTATACAATGAGGCATGGCGAACTGCCAGATCAGAGCAGGCCTTCTCACTCTACTAAGCTCTGTCTTCGGTCCTAGTCTCCTACATGAAACTGTCCTCCTCACAAGGCAGTGTTGTCTCTGCTATCTACAGAAATGTCCTACAGGCATTTCTGTAGAAACCTCAGGGAACCTCAGGCATCCACTTCCGCCACCAACATGCCTATCCTCACCACTGCTTCCACCCATATCCCTCATACTAGTGTTTCCACCAGTGCCCTGACCATTGCTTCAGTTGTACTGCCTTCTCCAGACCATTGTTTTTCTCTATCCTCTGGCTGCGACTTCATCACCATCTCCATGCAGATCATGCCATCACTGTTCTAAGTCCATTGTGTCCTATGACACTGATTTGGATTTGACTTCATCTTTCTCCATTGTTGTTCAGCAGTGGTTGCCCCCTAACATTCATGGCGAACACAAATCTGTTTCACCCACAGACAACATCCTCACCCTTGTGGACTTGATGGTATACATAGCCAAGTCCATCGAGCTCAACACTAAGTCACATGAACAGGAACCTGAGGACCCAGTTTTCAGGAGACTTCAAGAGAAGGTTCCTACACCTTCTTATATACGCCTTCTTCCAGCTCACCTTAAAATTGCAAGCTGGTCTTGGAGCAATCCATCGTCTCTCAGAACTACATCTAAGAAGGTGGAAAACTTTGTATAGGATTTTTGATTCCAGTGCTGATTGACTCTCTCAGCACCCAAAGCCCAACTCTATTGTTGAGGCTGAACAGACAAGGACAACTCAAAGAAAGTAATAACCCCTGCTGATAAAGTGATCACAAGCTTGGTGTCCTTGCTAAAAAATTCTACTTCACTGCGACATTGTCCTTCTGCATCACAAACTACAAGGTGTGTATGTCAGCATATCAGCAACATTTGTGGGATTGAATGACACTGCTCTTAGTGAAACTTTTGGATGATGGACGTTTGGCAGTGGTTCTCCAATCTGAGGATTATCCCTTAGCATCACAGCAACTTACAACAGCAAGACATGTTGCTGCCTGCAGCACAAAATCTCTTGAATTCAGCCATAGCCTTACACTACCATGTCTGGTTGCACTCCTCAAGTTTGTTTCAGCATGCCAGGAGTACAATTGAGGAGTTGCGATTTGAGTTTGGGTTGTTCCACAAGGATGCTGATGACATCTTGGAACATACCCAGAAGATGTTGACCACTGCCTGTAAGTTCAGCTTACCTTCTCAATCCTCCTGGTCTTCCAGGCCTATATACTTGTGGTTGAGACACCTATCAATTTCTAAACAGGCCTACAGCCCTGTTGCTTTGAAACAGCCCAGAGCCTCTTTTCCTGCACTACCACCATCCAGGAACTCCTCCATTCCATCTGTCTGCAGGTCCCAGTCTTATAAAAAGAAGTCATCAGAGAGCAAGTGTCACCTTTGACTTTTTTAGGGTGTCTTTCCTTCTACTCTCCCTTTTGGCGACAGACTCCGTCCTTACCAACATGCCTGTCTCCCATCACAACTGATTCTTGAGTCCTCTACATCAACGGGGCTATGCAATTGAATATCCACCTACTGGCATAGTTCTCATTACTGATCTTTCTGTCCCTCTGCTGGAAGAGATAGACATTCTTCTCCAGAGAGGCACCACTGAACCTGTACCACCAACCCCCATCCCATGGGGGTTGTTCTCCCAATGCTTATCATTTTGAAGAAGGATGGTGGACTTTGCCCCATTCTGGACCCGAGGGATGTGAATTTGTTCGTCCATCCCAAGTGTTTCCATACGGTCACTTTGAACTCTATCTTCTGTTTCTGAAAGAAGACTGGTTCGCGACCTTGGATCTCAAAGACACTTATTTTCACATTGGGATCTGACAGTTGCACAAGCACTATCTCTACTCCACTGTAGGAAGGAAGGCCTACTGATTTCACATCCCGCCTTATGGACTGTCAACCACCCCACAAGTCTTTACAAACTGTGTGGCAGTTGTTGCAGCTTGGTGATGCCAACGGGGTGTCATCGTCTTTTCATATATAGACACCTAGCTCCTTGTCACATGTTCCAGGTCTCACCTTCTTTCAGGTATACACCTCATCCTTTGGTTGCTTGACTACCTAGGTCACATCATAAACTTCAACAAGTCCCACTTGTAGCTGTCCCATACCATCCAATTCATTGGAGCAGTGCTTGACTCCCTGAATGTGAGAGCATTCCTTCCTCTAGACCAGTTTCATGCTCTATGTCATGCTATTCTTAGCTGCTGCCATTCCAAGTGGGTGTCTGTCAAGCTCATTCAGGTTCTCCTTGGCCTTATGGTCTCCACAACCTTTGTGATCCCAAATACTCACCTTCGATTGCAACCATTTCAAACCTGGTTCCTCTCCACATTTCATGTCCTTGTGGATTTACCTTAGGCACAACTGACAGTTCCAAGAACAGTTAATCACTCTCTGGAGTGGTAGTTCCACACCAACAATCTGCTAGGTGAGGTGCCCTTTCTTCTGCATCAACCCATGAAGTCTCTGACAACAGACGCATCTGTGATCAGTTGAGGTGCCCACATGAATGATCTCTCCATCAAGGGGCAGTTGATGGACTGCAAAATCAAGCTCCACATCAATGTGCTGGAGATGTTCACAGTAGAGAAAGCTCTCTATGCTTTTGAGTCTCTGATAAAGTACCAAGCAGTTCAAGGAATATCAGATAACGCCACAATTTTGGTGGTACTTAGTTGAAAACTCTTCTGCACCTCACTCTTCGGATCTGGGATGGTACCTGGACAGAGACATTATACTTTCAGCTATTCATCTTCCAGAAGATGAGAACACCTTAGCAGATGCTCTCAGCAGGTCCCTGGTGTCCTGCCATGAATGGAGGCTCTATCCAGACATTCTTTGATGTATGTTCTGCATTTGGGGGACACCAGAAGCTGATCTCTTTGCATCTCTTCAGAACACACAGTGCACCATGTTCTGTTCAAGGACTTGGAAGTGACAGGCATCACTAGGCGACGTCTTCCTATATCATTGGGGGAGCATTGCTGTGACTACTTTTCCTCTGTTCCTTCTTATTATGAGAATCCTCTCCAAGCTGTCCAGGGACAGAGCAAACTGCATTCTGATGAAACCCTGCTTATTAAGGCAGCCGTGATTTGCCAATCTCCTCCACTTGTCTCACAGAGTTTATCACAAGTTTCCATTGAGACCAGATCTACTAGCTTATCAATGACAGTTGGACTCAGCATCCTGACGTGGACACTCTCAAGCTGATGGCCTAGAGGATCCGTCCTTAGACTCCTTCTCAACACTGCTCCTAGCAGCTGCTCTGAGGCCCACACCTACGCATGGGGGCAAGTTTTTCTTGTTCTTGGCTACCTGACACATACCTCCGACGCTGCCTGGATTCAGCATCTTTTGGACTTCCTCCTTTCTTTGTCTGAGAAGAGCCTCTCCCTTTCATCCATCAAATACTACCTGGCTCCTGTATCTTGTCAGTTGCAGTTGACAGGCAAGCCTTCCTGCCTCCAGTGCCCTTTAGTTAAATATTTCTTAAAGGGCTACAAGAATCTGCACCCTCCAGTTTGGGCTCCCACAGCTCAGTGGAGCCTGAAACTTGTCCTTTTGCAGCTCTCCCAGAGACAATTCGAGCTGATGGCAACTTGTGACATCCAGCTCCTGATGTGGAAGACAGCCTTCCTGATTGCAATTACATCAGCCAGGTGAGCTGGAGAGCTCTGTGCTCTCCATATCAATGCTCCCTGTCTATGTTTCTACAGGGACAAAGTTGTCATCAGGCAGACATTTCCTTTCTTCCCAAGGAGGTCTCTGCTTCCCACTTTAACCGGGACATCATACTACTTTCATTCATGCTGAGTCTATCCTCAGAATTCAAATAGACACTTCATTGCTTGGATGCTAGAAGAGCATTGGCCTTCTGTTTTAACAGGACAGCTGACATTCAACAGTCTCAAAGACTCTCTGTTACTTGAAGCAGAAGAAAGAACCACCAGTTTCTGCTCAGTGGCTTCCAGTGCGTCTCCTCTGTGATTCACCTGGCCTGTGAACTAGCCAAAAAAGACCCTCCTGTGACTGTGCACAACCATTCCACAAGAGCGATGGCTGCCTCTTCAGCCTTTCTGAAGGCTGTTCCCTTGGAGGACATTTACAGGGCAGTTACCTGGTCTCAGCCCTTGACCTTTATGATACACTACAGACTGGGCTTGAGGTTGAGGGCTGATGCTGCCTTTGGGAGAGCAATACTGTATTCCTCTGTGACGTGACTCATCCACCACCTGGGTTAGTAGCTTGCTAGTCTCCCATTTGTGTGAGTCATAGAGACCACGAAGAAGAAGAACAAGTTGCTCATCTGTAACTGTGGTTCTTTGGTCATCTGTGAACTCATAATATTTGTTCTTCCTCCCCAGTTCTTTCATGCTCAATATGCTTAGCTCTGGGCTGCTATTTTGGAAGCCATGGAACTGAGGGTTTGAGTGGGAACATAGTTGGTCATATGTACCAGTGGAAGAAGGGCTACCACCAAAATGCTTTCATAACAGCTCTAAAAGCTTCTGAATAATACACTGCACAGGCATAGTTAACCCAACTGTGTGCATTCACAGATGACCACTCAAAGAACCACAGTTACAGGTGTGCAGCCTGTTCTTATCTATATTCTATGTATTGTATGCAACTGTTAGATATATTAGCGATTACCCGTTTATGATCTAGAAGTAAAATATATTTTTGTCTCCTTTAGTATGCTTTTTCTTCTTTTAAAACATGTTTTAAGAATTTAATTTATCCTAGTAATAGAATTTGGTTTGTATCTGCTATTAATGTTATTATTTTATTTCTATCTGTATTTGCATTCTTTGGATCCAGTATGCATTATTTATTGTTTCTGTGTTAAATTGTATTTATAAATATGTTTTCCTCAATGAGGATCATTTAGAACTTACTATATCTTAAGGGTGCTAGGTGTTTCCATTTTTCCTGGCCTTTTAAAACAAAGTTGAGTTTTTTAACTAGTCTTTCAGTGGTGCCATTTTATTTTGATACCACTGTTTCTGTTCTGGTTTTGTCTTAAGTGTGTGTTTTCAAATTTTCAGTAATGGCGGAATGGGGTGTTTTGATTCTTTTAAAGGTACTTGGAAGTGTGGAAAAGTACCACTTAAAGAAACAGAGGTACTCAGTATTAAAATGATAGGCTTGATCCTACATTAAACTGAATTAAACTGATTCTGAAAAAAAGGAAACCAAAATATATCAAGCAAGTGGAATAGCTCTTCTGTGAGGAAGGTTTGCAACATTTGGGGATCTTTAGATTAGGGTGAAAAGAGGCAAGTAAAAGGAGGAAAGAAAGTGATGTACAAAATTATGCACGGTGTGGAAGAAGTAGATAGAGAACTGATAGGTGAGAAGTTCAGGAAAGATAAAAGGAAATACTTCTTCACATAGAACATAGTTAAACTGTGGAATTCACACTGCAATACAATTCAGTTAGACTGTTGACTTGGATACCTTTAAAAGGAGACTTGATAAATTCATGGACAATAGGGCCATCAGTGACTATTAGGTTGGCTGTATGTCACCTCCACTATCAGAAGCAGTATTTGTCACTATCTTAGTTGTCAGTGAGTGGAAAATAGAGGGTGCAGGTGAACTCATCTCCTGCTGATTACTTCCAATAGGCACTTAATTGGCTATGGTGTGAACAGGATTTTGGAAGAGACAGGCCTTTCATAAGAAAATAGTTATATCACAGGTGTTTAGCTTCTGTTTGTGTTTTTATTGGGAAATTCTGTGGTGGGGATATAAAGTGGTTGTCTTCAACTGTGAAAGTGAGCAGGTTGGCATAAATACATTATGCTTATTGTTAACCTGCAAATGAGAATGTTAGGCTTTATGTTTTCTAGAAATCCAGCTGAGAATGCAACACAGATTGAAGTATTTAAGTGGACTTAACATCCACTAAGATATAAATGTACAATTTTCCTTTAAGAATGTCAACAAAAACCATAACGATCAGGTCTTTTTCATGTCAGAATGTGATATCACAACATGCCTACAATGTTAACAACTTTAAAGAAGTAGTCCTGCTGAAATTATGGGATTTTTTTAATGTGTGGTAAGCTTTCAGTCACTCAAGAAGTATCCAGTATATAAAAGAATAGAACTGTGAAGATGATGACATCTCACTTGCATGAAAATGATTTCTGCAAACATTTAAAAACTGTGCGTGTGGAAGAGGGATGGAGGGAGTGGGTGGGGAAAGAAAAGAGAACCAAATCCAATCTTATCTTGTAAATATAGAATATCCTGCAATAAGGAATGCTCCGCCCCCCACTGATTTTAGTATTGTGGCCTCCTCCCAGATTTTCATATAATGGTAGAGTCAGTGAGGAAGCCTTGTACCACAAGTGATCTATATGCTCATGTGAACATATCCGGAATTTGAATTAAAATCTTTTGTGTAATAAGAATAGAAGATGTGCATCTTTTAGTACCTTAAGGTTGGTAGGTACATACGTATCCGTAGCAGAGAAAAAAAGAACGTTGATCTTACATAAGAAGCTCCAAAGGTCAAGCATTGCAAAGGGTAGCTATTTGGTACATTGATGTGTGAATTTGTGGTTGTTTTTGGCACCTTTCAGACCAGGAATGAATGCAGGATGCAGTTAAATGAAGGAGATCTTATTGATATAGATGTGATTTTTACACAGTTGACAGCTTTCTTGCATTGACTGATTTTTTTTTGACTTTGAAAATATTTTATTTTTCCTCAGTGCATAGATTTTATATATATACCTATCCACTTAAAGGAAGTTAAACTTCTCTGCAGTTATTGTTGCTAACCACATTTCTGTGACTGTGATACCATATAGGTGGAATATCTCTGTCAAGATATACACTAGATTTGTCTTTCTGACTACAGTGTATATATTAAATTTGCATAGAAAACCCACCAGTATTAGTTTCCAGAAAATGAAAAATAAAATAACAATATTGAAATACAAAATGACAATCACTAATATTTCAGAACACAGGCAAGAAAATGCAACACATTGTTTTCCTTTTCAGCAGAGGAAAAATATATTCAATCAGCAGCTGAAGTTAGAATAAAATGCAATTCAAATGTTAAGATCCCAGGCTTTGTTTTCTTTTAGAAGTTGTTTAAAGGGCCTGTGTGGATAAAAAGGCCTGACACTGCAAAGCTATTCCAGAGGAAGGTTACCACCACTAAGAAGGCCTTCTTCCTAGTGCTTGCCTGCCTTACTGCACTTAGCATGGGGACGTAGAAGAGGACTTCTGAAATGGAAGTTAAGGTTTAAGTAAACATTTGATAGGGAGATATGTATTTCAGGTTATGCAAAAAATGACAGAACAGTAGACCTTTTCACAAATGGAGGTTATTCTTTACAGCTACACAAGAGAACAATGTAAAGAAATGAATTTTTCATATAGAAAACCTCTATGCCAGACTATATTAAAATGGCAGCTAATTTAATGTGAGAATTTGGGAACAGTGAGAATCTCTCTGGATCTTGGATGCTAGTTGAACTAGTGATTTAGTTTCAAAACTCAATTCTTGGTAATAAACATTATATAATATGTATATTGTGTTACACATTTTTGTTTACATAACCAATAAAACATGTCTTCAGACTGGCTAGATTTTAATATTTATTGTAGTTCTCTGTCTTATGTTCATAGTAATGTAAACACTTCTACATTCATTTTGTAAAGCTCAGGAGAATAATGTAGCAAGTGTTGGCATGATGATTTGAATTGTTTAAATGGAGGTACTGTACAATTCAGAGATGCAGGTACAATTACAAGATCCAGTTTTTCTGGAAAGCCGTCTCACAGAAATGGCCTTATGAATCCCAGTTACTTTGGGAATTGCATCTGATGAAGTAGTTTGTATGTACTTCATGAAGGTTCATGCCCAATGAAATGCATTAGTCTTTAAGTACCCCAAGACTTTTTTTCTGCCCTAACATGGTTATCCACCACCTGTCCAGAAATGGAATTATAAACAGAACTGAGTCAAAATTTGGTGAACTGAGTTTTCATATCCAAATGTAAATGTTTGATGAGGGGGGCTTTGTTGAACAGCTAGCTAAACTTCATCAAAATAGAAATCCTTCCCCTGTTTTATCTTGTTCACATTCTGAGACTAATCATGCCTTGGAAGAAGCTGTGCAGAAACAGCTGTGGGATGCCTTTATGGGACTGCAGAACAATGCAGTCTCTGAAACCCTGAGGTTAGAACGGAATGAGCTGCAGAATCCCTGAGTTTACTTATCTGAGATTTGGAGAACTCCTGATCTGGCTTAACTAATGTTCAGACAGAACTTTTTTAAAAATTATTAATGGCAAACTGTGCCTTAGTGCCATTCCCAGCCCTGCTTACAGTCACATTGTCTTAGAAGACTGCTACCAGAGAGTGTATAAAGCAGGAATGGGTAATAAGTAGTGCTTCAGATTGTTGGGTTGCATCTCCCACCAGCAGTAGCCAATGTGATCAATTGTTGTAGTCCAGAGTTTGGAGGACAGTTTATCCTGATTTCTGGAAATAAGGGCACAAAGTTCTTCTTCCATGTAGTGGTCTAGAACTCTGCTTGCTTACACTGTCATTTTTTAAGCCAGGACGCCTGGCTTAACATGATATGTGTACCATATCTTGACATTCTGTTGGTTCTGATTTTAGCTAGGAGCTAGTTTCACTTGACCCTTCAAGCCAAGGACCAAGCAGGTGCTTAATGATTCCAGAATGCCTTTATTTGCAGATCACACGAGTTGAGGTACAGGAAGAGTTACTGTAATAACAACTTGATAAAAAAAAATTGCTATCATTACTTTAAATGGGGATGAGTATCACATTCTAATTTAGAATTCCATGTTCAGTGTATCAATATTCTTAACGTAATAATCTCCTTTTGTAGCCTTTCATGTCTCCCCGATACCCAGGAGGCCCACGACCACCTTTGAGGATACCAAATCAGGTAACAGTCATTTTGTTAAACAAGTGTAAATGGCAAAAAAAAAAAAAAAAAAAAAAACTTCAATTGATAAGCCAAATTCTACAAACTTACATTTCTATGCAAACTTTTGTATGCAAACTACAAAAGAGCTGATATTTGACTTAATGTCCATCAAACTTAATTTCAGTTGGGGCATAATGCGATGTGTTGGCTACAAAACTTTTCCTGTCTTAGTTTCTATCAATTTGTCCTGGCAAAAAATAATGCTGTGGATGTTGAAAAACCAAGTGATATATTGTAACATGAGAATTAGTAGGCATTTCTGAGGTCAGTTGTACCTAAAAAATGCTACATAAACTTTAGCATCCTCCTCTTTACCAAATACAAGCTTTAGCATTCCCCTACCCCCACTTTAATTGAAGATAAATCATAAAAGGTCCCCTGCTTGTTTTGACCACAAAGAAAATTTATAGTTTTTGTTTTCGGGGAGAGCTGCATAATATTTTAAATGTTAAAAATACTCTTTAATGAAATACATTGTTTAAATATAAGGAACAGATATTGCATTGTGTTATGTTAATATATTCGTATGGTTAAAAACATATGCTTCATTTCACATGGGAATTTAGTTTCCATTGGAATTTAAATCAGTGGAACTTTTGCAGCATTACTATCAAAGAGTGGTGCATTTCCCCCCTAATAACAACAACAAAATCAATTAACTGGGTTGTTGTTGTTTGTCTTCAAGTTATTTCTGACTTATGGTGACCCTAAGGCAAATCTATCATGGGGTTTTCTGGTGCTGAAAGTGTGATGCTCCCAAGGTCACCCACTGGGTTTCCATGGCCGAACAGGGAATCTAACCCTGGTCTCCAGGGTTGTAGTTTAGTGTTCTTTAACACTAGGCAAAGTTAATTGGAAGTATAGCCATATTCTGAACTGAAAATGTACTTTAAAATGTAAGTAATTAGTTCAGAGGGTCAATCTTAGATTTAGGTTTAGGTTGAATGTGCTTATATGATTCTAACCGTGAATCTTTTAGTGAAATTACAATTTTTGTTTTTACGTTAAGTAAAATACAGTTGACTTTTCCTGTTGATATACTTTGTTTATAGGCACTTGGAGGTGTACCAGGAAGTCAGCCATTATTGCCTAGTGGAATGGATCCAACGCGGCAACAAGGTAAACAGTATTTTCAATAAATCAAAACATGTCAGTTCAGATACTTTTTGTTATAATGCTACTAGCTGTTGGAATGGCAGGCAAAAATGGGCACCATTGTGGTTTGGTGAGTTACAAGTTCCTGTCATTCTTTTCACATATATCTTAAGGGCATAGGATGAAAAAGAGAATCTGTTTTACATAATCATCTCTCAGTATAAAATAGACAACTCTATGCTTTCATCTTGAGTTCTGATAATTTTATTTTGCTGTGTTAAATGAATCATGACAGATGACAGAAATGACTTCTGTATCTTATCTAATATCTTGTTAGGAATTAATAAGAACTTTTATCTGTAAGCACTTAGTGAGTCAGATTTGTTAGCCACCTCACAACACTTTCCTTTTTGTAACTTTCTGTTTCTTCGCGCACATTTGGGAACCGTTGTCACCGTTCCAGGATCCAATATTTTTTATCCAGTATCCAATACAATAATCAACAACCTTATGTTTAAATAATTTATTAGCTGCTTTCATAGCACTGTTCAGAATAATTTCAAATTTGAAATATGTCCTATTATTATTCTTATTATTATTTTATTATTTATTTATTTATTTATTTTTATTTTATTATTAATTATATTATTTAGTACTGTCACTAAGTTACAGAAATTTTAATAAATTAATTGTGTAAGTTTTGGATGCTGTAATTAATACCATTTCCTTAAGAAGTACTTATCAAACCTTATTTTTGTTTACATGGGGGGACAAAAAGCAGGGAACAGTTCATGTTATGTGAACATTCAATAAGTAGCTTGGGTTTAATTCTATTCATTCATTTATCGAATTTGCATGTTTAGTAAATTAAAGGTTTAAAATAAAGCATCATTAATTTTTAGATAATGAATGCAAATGTTGTGTCAGCCATGAGAATTTATTTTTTACAAGACATATTCTATTCTGTGTAGGAGAAAAGAAATAACTCATATTTTTTTAAATATCTGGATTAAAAATTAAGTTGGTGGAGTCTACTGATTTTAAATATGGTTTAAATTTAAAAAACCCTTTAAATCAATTAATCTGGTTGATCAGTTTAAAAGTGTAGACCTAAAGTAGAAATATTCTGCCCTGTGTATGAGAAAAGAAGCAACTCATGTTTTTTTAAATATCTGGATTAAAAATTAAGTTGGTAGAGTCTACTGATTTTAAATATGGTTTAAATTTTAAAAAACCCTTTAAATCAATTAATCTGGTTGATCAGTTTAAAAGTATAGACCTAAAATAGACCTATTTCATGTCTTTTTCAGGTCATCCAAATATGGGTGGACCAATGCAAAGAATGACTCCTCCTAGAGGAATGGTTCCACTAGGACCTCAGGTATATTGCTGATGTTACAGGTCATGTGATAACATTTAACATAATTCCCATTACATAGATTGGACTTGTGCAGTACTTATAGTTGCTATGTGCACAGGTGTTACTTATCTCAGTTTATTTTTGCTCTATCCTTACTTGGTCAGAACAAGATGCAGCTAGTTCAGCATTCTTTGTTCCACATCAGTCAGCAGGAGTTCTTGAATGCTAATGAATAGGGCATGAAGACATAATTGTGTAGTTTGTTCACAGTATCTTGTACTTAGAAATAATATTGCTTCTCTTCATTTGCCTATTAATTCCATGTCAATAAAGAAGTACAATTCTTGGGGTAAACTATAGTAGTGCAGGTAAGGATGGTCTGTCCTTTCATTCTTTATTTGTCCATAGTCATCTATTGTTCTTCATTTATAAAAAGTAATTTAAGAAGCAGCAACATGAAATTTAATTAAAATGCAGCATTTATTTTCTAAAATTGTTCCAAATTCAAGACTCCAGTATTTCTGTTTTGCTTTAACATTTACTCAAGACACATTAGTTATTTCTGGGAAAGGTGCAAAATACATTTAGAAAGTAAAACAAGTGAACTGAAAGAGACTGGACAAGATCGTTGATCTTTCTATATATTCCTTATGGTCTTCAAACATTTGAGTAAGGACTTCTAGCCATTTTGACATAACTCTTAGATATCCATCAGAGGAATCAATAATCTCCAATGTTATAGCAGAGAACCAACATTCTAATTAATTTAAAAAAGGAAACAGAAAAGTATGAATTCTAATATTTCTAATTGCAGGAAACTGTATTGAACTGCATGAAATTATGGTTTCCTGTGTATCACAAAGCCTGGAGCAACTAAATTTTCTGTTCTTAATAAAGTAATATCAAAGGAAAACTCTTTAATGACTTTAGGAAATGATCAGCTAATAAAATTACCTTTTGATGTGGAATATTAACTCAAAATTTATAAAATTATTTTTGCCATTATTTTTGCTGTGTTTTGACTGCTGTTATAACATGCTTCTGGTATACTTTCTTGTGAAGGTATTTTTGCAAAATCAGATTTGTATGTAATTTTGGTTTTAAGAATCTTCTTTTTGAAGGTAGTTTCAAGTGTGATAGTGAAATTCATAATCAAACGTGCCTTTGCAAGAAAGATCAGACATGACAAATGCACAAGCAAATTATAACTTTACCTGGCCAACGTAGCTGTTTAAAAATATTTTTAGAGGAACTATAGATGTTATAAGTGGCTTTTGGCAAGCCTTATCTCTGTTTCAGCTACTAATTTTAAGATGACAGTAGCAATGAACTTGAGGCAGTGCTGTATAGTGATATGAGTGTTGAAGTAGGATTCTGGGAGATGTGGGTTCGAATACCTGCTCAGCCATGGAAATCCACTGGGTAATCTTGGGCAAATCTAGCACTCTCAGCCTAAGAGGAAGGCAATCGCAAACCTCCTCTGAATTTCTTTTGCTAAAGAAAAACTATAATAGGGCTGCCATTAGTTGGAGCCAACTTGCATTCAGTCTACCCCCCTTCTTTTTTCTCTAACACTTTCCATAGCAGCTCCAGTTAATCCCTGTGTTCCTTCATGGAAGAAATGTTGGCTTCTCTCGACTGGGGCCAACCTAAATAAAATGTGTCACTGGAGAACTAAAATGACCTGTCTGAATGCATGAGGGTTAAGGCAGTTATTTTTCTTATTAAAAAAAATCTGAAGTTCTTAAAATATTTTTAGCATAATGAGACAGCTTTTATTAAATGGCTATTAAGTCTGGCCCTCACTGACAATTATTTTAGCTTTCATAAATATCATAATCTTCTTGAATTAATTAACATTTGTAAATGTGATTACTATATTTCCTTTGATAAAATAATAAGACCATTAGGAAATGCTAAATAGTTTTTCTATTAAAAAAATTAGAGATAGTATAGCAATAATAATCATTCTTAAAGTCAAGCCACAAAATCCTGAAAATGAATGGCACTGGCCTATCCAATCAACAGATGTGTAGGGAAGTCATTAACCTGCTGTCCTTTCTTTCCCCCCTCCTCTTTGGTTTTGTTTTTTTGTTTTGTGGTAGTCTGACCCTTGGTTATCATTGCAGAACTATGGAGGTGCAATGAGACCCCCTCTGAATGCTTTAGGTGGCCCTGGAATGCCTGGAATGAACATGTAAGTAACATAATACATTACTACAACATTTACAATAAGGATAATTATCATATCACTGCATGCAGCGATGTTTGTGTACACCTGTGATGTGTATGTATCAGTACAGGGGTTCATTAGTTAGTTAACAATGATATAACAAAATACTACAATGTGAACATGTTGGCTATTTATCTGACATCAAATAAAGCCTTTCCATAAATAGTTTCTCACAAGTTAAGATACAGATATTTTGTTTATTAATCCACATTCATGCTGTATATAGTATCAGAACCCAGCAATTTGAAAACGTAGTCCTCCATCCAGCATGTTACAGTAATCTAACTGGGATGTATTTAAGACATATGTCACTGTGACCAGATCAGGTTTGTCAGTGAACAAGCACAGCTGGCTTAATAGCTTTAATGATAGAAGTGTACTTCTGGCCATCACAAAACCTGCCCATTGAGTCTGAGAGTGGAATCCAAGACCAATGTAGCTGTCCAAACTATGTAATACCATCCAGGACTGGTTCAGTCCCTATTCCCTGATCTGCCTTTTGACTAATCAAGAATACCTCTATTTTGTCCGGATTAAACTTCAGTTTGTCATCCAGACCATTAGTAACTCTATGAATTCATTTGAACAGAAAAGAGAAATAGCATTTGGTGCTATTTGTACCTCGAGAAAACTACTTCCACCTGTTTCTTTCATACATACCTATGTGTGTAGCACGGGCGGTGGGGCAAAGGCCAGTGGCCAGGATATGGGACAGGAATCCCTTATCTTCTGACTTTGCCCTCCGGGAGAAATTGCATCTATCACAAAACAGTACCTCTATGTTTCATCCCATAGAGCAGTGCTTCTGAGGCTATCTGATGTCCAGGACCAGCAGTTATTTTTTTCCCGGTGTACTCTTTGTGCCCATTGGCTACACTTGTTTCTTTCATGGAAGCTCAGGAGGAACTAGCAACTGATAGATTTGGAGCAGCACTGGTCCATAGACCACTACTTTGAGTAGCGCTGTCATAGAAGAAGCCCAGAAATATGCTGCAGTCAGTGGTATGAAAAGTCAATGAAAGGTGTAACAAATGGAGCATGGGTATACTCCCCCGTCCAACTCCAAGCATAGATTGTCTGCCAAGGCAGCCAAAGCTGTCCCTGCTCCATAGCCAGGCCTAAAGCTAGAGTGAAATGCATCTGGATAATCCATATCATCCAAACGCTAGCATAGTTGTTTCAATCATAAGAAAAATTAGAAAGTTAAACTCTGGTAAAACCTTTTATTAGGCTAACTAGAAAGGCACAAAAAGTCTTTGCAAACTTTCAAAGCCATAAGTTTCTTCAGCAGGCAAATATGTTTTTCAAAAGCAGGCAGGTAAAGTGGGGGTGGGGAATTGATTTTCTTGCCATTATGTAGTCTGTGTGTTTTTCTTGAAGTGGTGTGACAGGAGGGTCATCAGATTATCAGATTAGGTTCATCTGGCTAAACTCATGTAGAGCTTGTTGTGCCTTTTGGTTGGCTTAATAAATATATTACCACAATATGAATTTTAGAATTTGTCTTATAGTCAGCATGGCAATCCCTGCTTTTGTTTGACTCTATAAAAATAAATTGCACAATGAGAACCCTGTAATGGAGCGAGAGCTGACTCTATCTTTAACAGGCATGTTATTTTCTGATAGGCTGTTCCCTCCAACCAAAACTGAAGTTACCTAGTTTGGCTCCTGTTAATGTATTTTGCCTGATCAAGTTCCTGAATTCATCTCTCCCGCCTTGACTATATGGACCTAAGGATGTCTCTCTTCCTATAATGAAGCCTATGAGCTTCACACTGGATAGAATCAGGCTTGAGTTTTCAAAGGGTATTCTTATATAGAGAATAAAATGTTATTGCTGGGCTAGCAGCAAGAGAAAGAGCAGTTAGCAAATGTGACTGAAGGCTATGTCCCAAACCTTCCTTGCCTTTCTCTTATTTGCTTTTTTCTTTCATTGCCTAAGACCATTGGGCCTGACGAGCATAATTTGATAGTCTATCGACTCATCCATACCGCATCATAACAGTGTACAATATACTTGCCTGGGCAGAGCACACAGCCCAACACACACAAAATACACAAGCAAGTCCCCTGAACAGCTCAACAAAACAATCAGCCTTAACACAAAATACACAGGCTCTCTTTCTTCTGTCTGTCTTATCAGTCCCACACAAAATGCTTGTTGTCTTGTTAGCCAAGCTGCTGTTTGCCTAATAAATCTGTTCAAAAGCTTGCTCAGATATTTTAGTCCGTTATGGTTGGCCAAATAAAAGTATCATCTCATCCAGGAGCTGGGACACCACCACACAGTACATATACTTTGTTGAAGAATGGAATATTGGAGACTATTGGCTTGTAGTTACTGAGTATGATGGGATGTATTAAGCAGGGGTCTTATTATTGTCTTTTAAAGCACACAGAAACTTGTCTTGCTGCAAAGAGGTGTTCACTAGTCTCTTCCCCACTTGACTAATTCTCCCCCACCCCACGGCCATTTTTGGGCCAAGGTAGCAATTCTCATCTCCCCAAGGAAGCTGTCCACATCCTGGGACAGAACCAATTGTAAAGGATCCATTATTGGTAGGCAAACAGCCAGCATTTCTTCCATGGTGACTGCATAAACTGTAGTGTCCACCATGGATCTGACTGATTTTATCTGCAGACTGTTGTGCAAATCGTTGCATATGCCCATTGAGGAGTACACATTCTCTTCTTGTGGTACAGAATATAGTAGGCTCTTGAACATGTGAGACAACTCCAGTGGTTATCTCAGTATAGATGCAAAGTTGACAAAAAAGAATAATATATTAACTGCCAGTACTATCACAGTGAGACCTTTAAATAGGTTCCAGCTCATGTTCAATTAGACTTGTTTTGAGTTTTCTGCCCGCATTGCTTTGGTTAGTTCTCTGTCGTTTTATTTCTGTCAGTTCCCTAGTAAACTAGGAGACTAGTCTGGCTTGATTCCACAGGAAGGAATATTTAGGAAAGATTGTATCCTGGGCATTTCCCTATTCCAGAAGTCTTCTCTAGTTTCAATAAAATTGCTTATCAAAGTAACAGGAAACTTCTCTAGAGCCATCAGGAAACCATCTCAATCCTGAGGCAAACCACCTTAATCTTTTCCCCACTCCATGCTTCTAATCCTGGTGAATTTAAACCCCAAGTGGGTTCTACAGTGGGTTCTTACATACCAAGATCTGCATCATCCCATATAGCAGCAGGGATAAAAACAGAACAAAACAACAGATACAGAGTGTAGCCTGCTGAACAAGTGGACCCAGATACAACTTTTGGACAGGCTTATGGTTGTCATAGGAAACATGAAATTTTGAACTATTCCTAGTAAGCAAGTTTAGCATGGTTACTAAAATCTCCCAGGAAGCAAGCTGAGGACTCAAGCATCATCTTTGAGACCAACTCAGATAGCATGGGTAAGATGGTACACTAGTAAAATCCTGTTCTGTTCCAGATACTCAACTTTCGTTACCTGCACTGCAAAACAAAGCACAGGGTGAGGGGGATGGAATTGTGAAAGACCTTTGCAATTCCACCTCTCTACTCCAAGCATATTTCATCCAAGCAGGTCTCTCTAATACTGGCCTGGTTGATTTATATATCTAGGATGATGTTTTGGATGACTATTTTCTTCCAGTTCACTGACCTAGCTTTCACTAGGTGCATTTTCAACCCAATGCATCTGTTTCAAAAGCCAACCAGGCTATATGAATTGGGGAACATTATAGAAACAGCCAATACTATTTCTCTCCCGTAATTGTCCAATTGATTCATCTCCCTGTGTTTCCAGTTACTATTCCCCTTTATACCCTTCCCTTTCAGAATCAGTATGCCTTCACTACCACACAGCAAGCTCAGCTATAATGGCTGTGATAATAAAATCATTCAAGGAGGGAAATGAGCAACAACTAAGTTGGTCATGTTCTTCCTCCTCCCGCAGCCAAGTAAGGATCTCAACCTTATGTTCCTGCTGAAATTTTATCTGCAAAGGGGCAGCCCTCTTGCTGTCACACTGTTTAGCAGCAGCCCTGGTAAAAGCTTACCTGTTCAGCTTTTATCAGTTTCCTCACAAAGCCAGTGCAATTCTTGGATGGGGAAAGGTGGGGCTGTAAAACTAGTCCAATGAAAACGTAGAGCTTCTGTAGGCTGGAGTTCTCTAGGACCAGAACAAATAATAAACAACGAGCTAGATGGCAGATGATGCACACTCTCTGTTACCCTGGCTATATTTCCTAGATAGCCCATCTCCTGTCATTTCAGAGGTTCTGAGAAGTAGAAACAGCAGACTTCTGGAAGGTTACAGGATTGAGAGGTAGAACTGCCGCGTCAGTAATAGCAGTAAATAAAAACATGGCCAGAAACACCAAAAGCACAGTATCTACCATTCTCGTGTGTGTGTGTGTGTGTGTGTGTGTGTGTGTGTGTGTGTGTGTGTTGGAGATGATGTATAAGTCCATTATCAACCATAATTTTTCTGGAGGCTAGAATCTTGGTATAAATACCTGCAGAGTTCAAGAGACATAATTCAGCACCAGCAGCCAGGTAGCACACATTTTATATAAATTGGATTGTTTTATTGTGGTTGTACTAAAAATAAGTTGCTTATTATTTTTTATTTTAATTGTTAATTTTGGTATAGAGTATATTAAAGGAACTGTTATTTCAACAATAGAGTAACTACTGTTGCTTTTTGAAGCCTATTCAGTCAAAACCCACTTGCATAATAATTTATGTTTTAGGGGTCCAGGAGGTGGTAGACCTTGGCCAAACCCTACAAATGCCAATTCTGTGAGTATATATTACAGTGTATGGGGTGCTGTATGTTGTTACTTTGTGCTGTTAAAAATAAATAAAAACATATGCATTGTTTACTTTATAACTTTATCAACACGGACACCATCTGGTTCAGCAATCTTACCTTGTGGTTCCCTGCCCTCTGAGGTGAAACTCAGGCAGTTACAATTAGAGGATCTTCTCAAGGGTTCCTCCGGGTCTGTGTTTTGTCTTCACTTTGCACCAGCTGGGAGGTTGATGTTTGCCCTCCTTATGCTTGGACTTCCTCCAGAGGAGAAGAACCTTCCTATTTCAGAGGGCTTTTGCCAGAAAGACAATTTAATTGCTTCTCATCTGTTACAATGATATAGTTGCTGGGGTTTTTTAAATTATTGTGCTGCCATGTCAAGTTTGATTTACTTAACTGTCTTTCATATTCTGTGTATGAAGACGGAGGTAAAATATCTTTAATAAAAATACTTTTTTCTTTTAGAGTAAATATTTAATAGAGGCCTAATATTTTTTCATTCTTAATTGTGATGATTTATCATATAAAACATACATAATTACAAAAAGTTGTTGCCACAAAACAGCTGCTAACATAGAAAAACAACCATAAAATATTCTTCAGATTTTTTAGTGTGATCTGGGTATAGCTCATTGGCATTTATAGACCTTGCTGGTTCCCTTCTTGCTGAAAATTTTTAATAAACATTAAATGAATATTGATAGAAACCCTTGTTTTCTTCCTTGTAAAAGGAAAAAATGGCTTAGTTTTGTTTTCCTTTGCTTTTCAGATACCGTACTCCTCTGCATCGCCTGGCAATTATGTAGTGAGTATGCATGTGTGGTTGTATATGTGTATGTACTCATTAACATAAATGTTGAATTTTATTTAGATTAAGAAATCGTTGTCCAGATGCTGAGGAAAACCCATGTGTATTGATTGAGAAGTGAACATCTGATCTGTTTTGTGTTTACCATATATATGTAGCACATATGTTGACATTCATTAGTAGAACAGTTAACCGTCTGGCCAAAATTGCCCTGAATCCTGGTTTTTACTTCAGCATATGTTCTTTAACTGATACAATGCATAGTCTTCAATAATGGAGAAGTAAAATCAGCTGTTTTAAGGGACACAATAACAGTCTTGAGTTTTGGATACTGCATTGAATGCCCCAAAATCTGCCCACCAACATAGTCAGAAATAATATGTAGTAGAATATTTTAATTTGTTGTTAATGACCCAAGAATTATGTTCCTTCTATTTAATTGTTTTGCCTTAACAAATTATATTTTCCCATTTCGAATAAATGGGTCTGAAAAGCCTGATTTTGATGGAATCTTTTCATAATCAATATAACAATTGTTTTAGCAGTTGGAGCCTTAACTTAGATCTAATAGCAGGAATGTTTACAACCAGTGATTTAAAAGAATTATTAATCACATAAAATAAGTTGTCACATTACACACGTTTGAGCTGGGAGAGAGGCGGTGGCCTGCACAGGTTTGGTATGATAACTGCCATTCCTACTGGCTGTTAATCACCACCTCATCTAACCAATTGTGTCTCAACAAGGGATGGCTAAAGCATTGCAGTATCATGGCTGCTACGGAATGGAGGACCTCATTCTTGTTGATCCTGGCCACCACATGCAAGGATCTGATGTGGGGACATACTCTCTCACCCTCATTCTGAGATCAGATCCAGGATTGCCCCTTCTATCACCTTTATTCCAAGGTGTGAAATCTTAACATCAGTGAAATGAAACTATATGGGGACATTTCCTTGTTCTGCTTCTGAATGTATGCTTCCTTTTCAGGAACTGGATGTCACTGTTATTTTGGTGGAACAGGGGGTGTGGGCAAGCTTTCAGAAAGACAGGTAGCCAAATTGCTTGCTCTCCTTGAGTCACTGGTTTCTAAGTATGGGAAAGGAGAAACTATACAGGAGTAGGCCTGGAGAATTTACTGAAACATTGTCTTTCCCATGCCTTTGAAAACCTGGTAGACTTCTAGCTAATATCAAATACTCCACTTTTGTTTGTATTTTTAAATAGAATATGTAAATCGACTATAGAAAATTAAAATATTTTTATGCCTTATTTTACTATTCAGATAAAATCAATGTTTAGCAAGTTGTAGATTGTACTGTTAACTGCACACATGGTAAGAAAGCAGTTATGCTGACCCTGCTGAATAATGGAGTGATTGTGACTAAAATAATCAGATGTGTTATAACTATTCACATAATAAACAGTGTATCCTGTTTGGTAATTAACACATCAACAACATAAAAATTTAGACTATTAAAAAATAGGTGGAGAAGATTGCATTTGAGGGTAATTAAATGAACCCTGAGAGACTTTAATGTGGTAGCTGTAGTCGTATTTACCTGTATTCAGAATGATATGGCCCTAAAAGTCACTATTTCTCATTGTAAATCAAAAATTGTTTGAAATAAACATTAGAAGCTAATGTATAATAAGAACTGCTTAACATTATTGGGACCTAGAGCCACTTGATTTTAGTTTAAAAAAATACTGATTTCTCTAGTACTGTGGTTTGTATGTGGAGTTTTGTCAGCCATCCACTCATCTTTGTCTGCATTACATTTATCTAGGAGACAGTTTTAGGAATGAAATTCAGATTCAAGAGATGAATCCCAATGTTAATTTCTAGCCAAGTGATGTCATCTAATCTTGATGGACAGTAGTGGAACCTTTTCTTGAGTGAGCTCTTCCAAGGATTTGTGTATCTCATAATGATCACAGGGACCTGTAAATACCTTGGCATATTCTCTTCTCACCAATAGAAATCCTATATTGGGCCAGTACTCATTTAATAGTCTTTTACATGAGTATTTACACAGGAGGAAATGACAGTGGGAGAAGGCTGCTGGATCCAACTTGCCTATTTCTTGAATGCTTGGCTTGTAGGGAGGAGGAGGAAGTCTTGTGGAGTCAAGGCACTATGGATGAAGTGGCCTAAACAATTGCCTGTGCCATGAGAAATAAGGGGCTTGAAGTCAGAAACCATTTCTTCTTACCACCACCTTTTCTTTTCGTACTGCTTGCTACTACTGCCTCCTGTCCTTTGATACCATTTTTTCCATCATGGTATACGGTCTCTATCTAGGATAGCTTTCAGTGACTAGGTTTTGTGACTTTCCTTCAAAGCGCCTCCTCACATCTAGAAGTCCTGTCTCTTTTCTCAGAAAGGGAAGTCATTTATTTCTTTATTTCAAGCAGTTCTCTATTATCTCTCTGCCCACCAGGTTCCCATAAAACTCCTAAAATAAAAATATTTAAAACATTAAATACAGAGAGAAAAAACATTTTAAAAACAGTCTAAAACATCAACTTAAAAATAGTTGAAAACTACAAATAGTTAAGCCTGCCGGAGTAGCCACTGATAGTCGTAAGGAATGAAAAACTTACAGCTGGTCACACCTCTTGTGAAATGAAGTGAAGTGGGTCTTTCTAGGAGAAAAGGTAATAAGTTTTCAAGGGAACCATCTGCGTCTTACATCCCCAATTTTGGGTTTAATATTTAAAATAAAGGCAAAACCCTTGACTAATCAGAAGTGGATTTTAAAAAATGGGGGGGGGGTGTTACTACCTCCTTCCCCTCTGGTTTTGCTGGTAAATGCAGGTGCAGGGAGAACTTGCATTGGTTTATGAATAGTTGGCAAGAAACACTGGAAGGATGATCTTCAGTGGGAATACAGGGGGAAGAAAGAAAGAATCTTCTATGATTATCTCCATTTAACAGCAGAAGAGAGTCTGTTAGAGGTGATAGGCTGGAACTTCTGGAATAGGCAGGGAATCTTGTAGCCAGTCAGATGTTACTTTTAAAAATATAATTTTTATTACATCTTAATAATTATAATTTACATTAACAGTGAATTACATATTGCTTTTTCCTTTGAATAACCTACTTCATAATGATTGTTATATTAAAAAAAATTGACCCAGAAGTTGTTAAACCATATCAGCCTCAGCCAACATTGCCAGTGTTGAAGGATGTTGCAAGTTGCAGTTCAGCAGAGAGGACTGCATGATTTCTGTTCCTACTCTAGAGAGACAAAGATTTGCCAGATTCGAGTTTCTGGCATGGCAGCCCTGTCCTTGCTCTTTTTTTGTGATCTAAAATGGAACATTTCCATCCCAGTTCTGACACAGTATTGAAGTTGAGGAGGTTACGAGTCTATCAGCCAACATTGAAATTGGCTTATAAATTTTTCTTCCTTCAGGCTTAAGCAGGCATGCAAAAATTAATGTGTATGTGAAAACTTCACTTGCATAAAATATTAATTGATGATACTTATATGGCTTGTGCTGTAAGGGAGGATCTTCAGTTTGCAAGTGATATCCAGATATAGGACATCTGAAATTAGTTTACCAGAAGGGTGGTAACCTTTTGTCACATACACAGTTCTGTCTGTATTTTAATAATGGTGGGGCTTCTCCTATGCTTTTCAAAGTCCAGAATGACACACGCTTTCTAAGTATAGGCTCTGGTTTTCCAAACAGCAGAATTTTTGGAATACTTTAGAAATATTAAGCTCACTATTGAGTGGACAGCCTTGCAAATATGAATTGCTGTCTCTTTCATCTATACTTGATACAGAGTCACAAGCACACCCTGGTGCCTTTGTACAGGAACAGTGCCGCTTCTATCAGCAGGCAACTAGAGTTTTAAATCCCACAAAATGCATCAGTGGCTATAGATGGGAACAAGTGGCTTTCATACAAAAGCACGAGGTATTTTTGACTGACTGGGGGAGGTAGAAACATAACAAGAACCTGTGGTGGACAGTGGGTTGGGAAACTACATGATGAGTCACATGAATGTCTGAGCTCACCAGTGGAATGAATTATGAAATAAAATGTATCTGATCTGTCAAGAGAGCAAACCCTGTTCTTGTGTACTTTAATCTCTTCCCTTGCTTTGAAAATGTTGGGTGTGTTGTATATGAATCATTGCTTCTGTTTTTTGTTTCGTTTTGTTTTGTTCTGTTTTTTAGGGTCCACCAGGAGGTGGAGGACCACCAGGAACACCCATCATGCCTAGTCCAGCAGGTAGCCAATTTAATTGAAGAATGAAAAAGCAGTGTAAAATAGCAATGCTACAAAATCTGACTTCATTACAATAAATAATCATTTACACAATAAAATTCAAAGGCACAAAGAAGCAAAAGGTATATACAAACAAACAAAATACATTTTTGCATCAGAAAGAATGGGATAGCATATCTTAGCATTGTTATAACTTTACCATCTTGAACAATTCCCATCCTTATCTTAAGTAGGTAGGTTTGGGGCATCCCTCACCTGAATATAGCATTTTGTTGATTATAGCAAGACATTACAGTTTTATGAAAATTCCTTCAATTTGGATACAGTCAGTATTTCAATAATTCATATTTGGCTGCCACTTTACTCCCTCAGAATTTCTCTTTTACCATGTATCAGAAAGCATACTTTTTGATCTAATGTCAAAGTAATTTTCAATAAATTAATAAAAATGTTTAGCTTTCACTCAAGTTAATCGAATAGTGTGCAAGTTTCCTTTTTTTTTTTTATCACAGTCCCAGGATATCCTATTACTTCCACGATTATCTTTAGGGCCTATGACTGTAGGAATAAGTTGCATTTGTGTAGGAATATGTTGTATATTTTTCTGAATTCTTGTTTTTTGGACCAAACGAGTATAGGCCTAGGGAAATTAATTGATTTGCATTTTAATAAAAACAAGTGTAAGTGTAAAATCCAAGTGTAAAAAAGTGCATATGGAAGTATACACATTAGGGAAATCCGCATACAAAATGTGTTCTTTGAGATAAGTGTTTAGTAGACACACACACACACATATAGGGAGAATGAGAGAGAGGGAAAGAAAGAAAAGTTGCAAACAAAGAGGCATAAAAATTTGGGGACAATTTTTATTTAAAAGCTCAGAAACTTTCAGGCAAATGAAACATAGCTGTGCTTGAAAAAAATGATGAACGGAAAATGAAACAGATTTGTTCATCTGTCATTCAGAACAGTGGAGATTAATGTGTTGACATTGTATCAAACAGGATTAAAAGGTTTTATTTTCTTGCCCTTACATTTTGAGATCATTTAAAAAGAGGCATCTCAGTTTTGATTTAACTATAATGGTTTTCATCATGAATTTGAAGTGGAAGCCTAGGATACCTGTGTAATCAGCTAAGAGCAAGAACAAACAAATTCTAGAAGACTGGAATCCTTTGCCTTTGGCTCAGTTGTATTTAACTAAGAACAGGCTGCTTAAAGACACAGAACAACCCATATGTGTTAGTTACAGAGACCACAAAGAAGAACTACCAGTTTATCTTTATTTTTTACATATTGGAACCCCAGTCTTTCTTCATCTTGTCATTGCTCTGTGCTGCAGGAAACATTAATAAAGTCAGAATGGTCCAGCACACATTAATGATTTTCAGTACTGCATAATCTGGATTGTAATCTGTATGTCCATGTTTTTAAAAATTAAACTGTTGCTGGTAACTATGCAATATTTTCTCTGGTTTCCTGTTACCCCTTGCACCACGCACCCAACAAATTCTGACTCATTCACAGTCTAGCCAAGGATTGTTTATTATTAAAATATCTATACTTTCATTATTGGATGTTAACAATAGCTCTGAAAGCCGCTCTAAAAGTAGTTCTGGAATGAAATCTTCTACTGCATTATTGCCACTTAATTTGTACCCATTGATCTTTCCTTGCTGAAAGTACTTGATCTTAACCATTATTTTTGTTTCAGATTCAACAAATTCTGGAGACAATATGTACACTTTAATGAATGCAGTACCTCCTGGACCCAACAGACCTAATGTAAGTATCAGAAATCAATACATCTGTTTATATTATATAGCTTGTACTCAAACCGCAACACTTTTTTTGTTTTTGTTTGCTATGGCACCCCAAAAGTGACACTTTGTGATGGCTGTTATTTTTAAGATGTAAAATGATATGTGGTGCTTTGGCCGGGGGGTTGGCACAAGTAATGTTCCATCCTCCTAAAATGTGGCTTTCTGGGACTTGTTTTGGAGTATTTTTTTACCATTTTGCATTTTGTATTTATATAATTAAAAATAAATTAAAAAGCAACCCACTAGTAGCAAGTAAGGTTACAAATCCTTCAATAGCAAGTGACATAAACAAGTTACTCACTAAAAGGAACTCTCAAGGAATAACAGATTACTTTTTAAAAATAATATCCTAAGCTCTGCTCCCTCCTCATCTATCTTCTTGAGGAAGAACATGAATTATATGCAAGCTACAGCATATGGCATTGCTCTCCAGAATTTTCACTAGCAGAAAAGTATTTGCAGAGGCTACATCATGGGACTACTCTGATGCAGTCATGTTGTCAAAAATATTGCCCACATGAGAATTTTAAGGTATTGTATAGGTCAATTACGAGCCCTTTTTCCGGTTATTTTCTGCTGAAGTGTAACAATGTAATACTGGTAGCAGCAATATTTTGAAAAAATGAGATAAATTCACTTGCTTGTCCCACCTACTATAGACCCACCAAATTATGGGAACTTATAAATGTTGATTTACAAAGGCTTTTTTAATTCATGCATTTACTCCATTGCTTCTGAGTCCAAAGCTATTAAATTTAAGATTTTTTTTATTCCTGTTTTCAGTCTTAAGAACTCTATATTACTGCTTATTTACCTCATTTTGGTAGGATGTTTGTAGCATGATGAATTTCCACTTTTTGCAGTTTCCAATGGGACCAGGGTCTGATGGCCCTATGGGTGGATTAGGTGGAATGGATTCACATCATATGAATGGATCATTAGGTAAGGGTGTTATTCTGGATGATAATTATTTAATTTTGGGTCAAGGAATAATACAGTTTAGAAAGCCTCATTCTGAATTATTTCCATCAGATTTTCAAATTTTCCTCTGCTGTCAGGAGAGTTAAAAATTCTCAGATTACTATTAAAATCCCAAGCCACATAAACAGAATATACTTTTCTTATTTGAACTACTGCTTTTATTTTCTTCTGTTTTATATGTGAAATTGTAGTTCCTATAGAACTTAACTGCATGAGGAACAAGCTGTAAATATGCAGGGTTCTGGGTTAGGTCCCTTGACAAGAAAAAAAAAGACCCAGTAACTTGGCTGGAAGTTTTTAGAAGCATCAGTCTCCTTGAACTTAGAAGTATTGACTTCATCTTACTCATGGAAATATGATCATGAATAATTTTAGAAACTTAATTTATGTATCCACCTAGAATGATGGTTGGAGATGGGGTGGAAGAGGAATGATATGCAGGACCAAAATACAGTAAAGGCCACAGGGCAAGAAAGGCTGTTTAAGCCTTAAAAAAAAAAGGAGAGGGTTGCCTGTTTAACAACTAGACCAAAAAGTACACATGTTACGTTTCACCGGTCGCTTCTTCCTCATGTTTGTCAGGGACATGATAGCCATGTTTAAATATTTGAAGGGATGCCATGTAGAGGAAGGAGAGGGCTTGTTTTCTGCTGCTCCAGAGACCAGAACAAGGAGCAAGGGATTCAAGCTGCAGGAAAGGAGATTCCACCTGAACCTCAGGAAGAACTTCCTGACAGTCAGGGCTGTCCGGCAGTGGAATATGCTGCCTCAGAGTGTGATGGAGTCTCCTTCTTTGGAGGTTTTTAAGCAGAGGCTGGATGGCCATCTGTCAGGAGTGCTTTGAGGGTGTTCCTGCATGGCAGGGGGTTGGACTGGATGGCCCCTGTGGTCTCTTCCAACTCTACATTTCTATGATTCTATGATTCTAGGGGGGGAAAAACAGTAAATAGAAACAAAACTATGTCTTTCTATCTGCTTGTGGCAAATTAATTTGGATGTCCTTCTCCTTTGGACATAGTACAAAAACTAGGCACCACCAGCAGAATAATTGCTCTATGCATTGGCGCTCAATTTGGCCAATCAACTACATAGTTAAAAAGACATACTTTTTGTTAAGGAAAAAGAGTGTATGCTATCGACATCAGCAGAATTCTGCAAGCAAAAATAAAAGTAAAAAGTAGACACAACAAAGATGATGAAACTACAGGAAGTAGAGAATATATTATATTGAGAAGCAAAAGGAATGATTAATCTTTAAGGGGGAGGGTTAACAAAAACATCAGTCAGATGAGCTGTATGAAACAAGGCTCCAAAAAGCATTAGTGAATTCTTACATGAGCACTATTTCACAGAACAGAGTAATACCACTGGATAAAGAATTCTAGCAGAAATGTGACTGCAGATTTTTGAGATGTGGGTATTAGTAATGAGCTTGACTGTAACACAAGAGACTGAAGAAACTGAGGCATTTGAGGCAAGTTTGGATATTTTGTCCAGAATATTTTAGCTCATACCTTGCCATGGAAAGCTAGAGGCATTTTGGTTCATTTTTGATCATTACTGAATACAACTTTCTGAGTAATCATAAAGCCCAACTTTTAAAAAAAGCCTCTGCTGTGTATTTTATATTGAAATCACTCGTTCCTTTGCAATTGCTAATGTAAAATTGAATCATGCATTTGCAACTGCAATTTGAGCACTTTCACTGAAAATGAAAATGAAGTTATAATCACCAGGTCCTCTTCTTTTATTTTTATCCTATAATACATGGAATTGTGGGATCACATACATTTATCTTTTCTGGTGTTTTCTGTGACTAAATAGATGGGAATTTTGTTTGCTTGTATCCATCAAGAATCCTCTATGTGGGAATCTAATGTTACAGTATACTAATTCCAGAATTGCTGTTGTCTTCGTTATTATCTTTACATTGTCAGTCTGAGTCACCAAAACAATGTGGTCTTGCTATGGCTCACATGAAGATCCCACTCTTCAGATAGCAGTTAGAAGAGGAAAGTGAAGACTCACAGTTTGAGTGAGATTCCTAGATCTAAACTAATCTGGAAAAATGCCACATGTTATACATTTTTGGAAAATACTGGTCTCAAATTGATTAATTTGAAAAGTAAAATAAATGTTCATTTCAATTTAAGGCTCAGGAGACATGGACAGTATCTCCAAAGTAAGTATTCCTAAGGTCACAAAGCCAATTATTTTGATTATTAAAGTCTTTGTAATTCTTTTATGCAATAAAATAGCATGTTATTTTATTTTTTATTAGATTATTGACACTTTGAGGGCATTGTACAAACAAATTACGATTTATTAATGGTAAAATGATTATAATTTATTTAATGATAAAATCAAATCGTGGTAATCCTTTGGTTCTGTTCAAGAGATTTGTTCATTGATCACTTGAAAGTAACGATGAACTCTAATCTTCTGTTCTGTGACTGATTTATAATAACCAAGTTGCTAGTGTTTAGTGCATGTGTTCAGTGTTGGCAATACAAACAAAGGCTTCAAACAACTTGTTTAATTACGTTCAAGAGCTTTTTGCCTTGTCACCCTGCAAGGTCTGAAAAGGCAAAATACCTGAAGCATTGCCATCAGTATGATACCTCAGAAACTAGTTATGAAGTTAGCCAAAGTTCCAAAAGCTTATTCAGTGTGACACTAGAAAGTGCACTGCCATCAGTACATAGAAGAATAATCTCTTCACTCATTTTTCTTTTAGCAAAGAGCAGGATCTTGATTTCGATAAGAGGATCAGCCTAGGGGTATAAATACTACAACAAAAAAGAAAGAAAGTAGATTGAGATACTTATAATGGCTATATAATTTGCAGTAATTATTGACAACAGTTTCTGACTCCTTAATTAATTCTCCTAGTTATTTAAAAAATAGCAGAATCAGAAAAGTTCTTACCCCAAGTTCAACAGATATTGCTATTAAATCTGTAGTAACTCAGATGTAGTTTGTTCCTTAATGTGCAGCTCAGTATCCTCATTTTTCAGTTTAAGTTATGTTAAGTTTAAGTTAAGGTTGTTCTGAAACATTTGCAAATCAATTGAAGCCTATAGTATTGACTTCCTTGTTTTCTTCAAATAGAATTCTCCCAGTAATATGAGCATGAGCAATCAGCCAGGGACCCCTCGAGATGATGGTGAAATGGGGGGAAACTTTCTAAACCCCTTTCAGAGTGAAAGTGTAAGTAATGTATCATTTTTGTTGCTTCATAACTTTGACTGATGTGAAGAATTTCCTATTTAAAGTTACAGTTTCAGGTTGTAACCTGTACTACACACAAATGCATCAGTACTGTCTAATTTTTATCTATTTGCCCTAACAGGTTGGAGGCTGGATGTTCTATGTGGAAAAGAGGGGATATTTTCTGAGTCTTTATGTCTTTTCCCAGTTACTGATTATAATACACTTAAGAACTCCCATTTTTGCATCACTTCCGTGCACTTCCTGCTATTATGCATATCTGTGATTACAGCAAACATGTTGTTGAGGCTACAGTCCAAAATTTACTTAGTAATACCTATAAACCCCATGAAATGCAGTAGGAGTTATTCATGCCAAAATATGCATAGGATTATGCCATAGATAAATTTTTCAGTTTGCAAACAAGGAGGATAAGTATTTGTTTCAGGCTTTTCAGCCTGTATAAGCTTATCGATCAAAGTAGCCATTTTTTTCAGAAACATGTAACCATTACTTAGATGGCTTTTGATGAAAAACCAAGCTACTTCTAAAGTGCTGCTTGAGGTTGGAGAAGAAATGGAAGTCAGTGTGCCTAGTCTTTTCTTCATCGATAATAAATCTGTTACAAATCTCCACCTTTCCCAGATTCTCCCTTTGCAGAGTGCCAAATGTATATTTGTACATACATGTATGTATGCATGTATACCTTCAAATCACATATCTGCCTTTATTCAGTATGAGAATGTCTTCTATATACTTCTACTATTTTCAAGTTTTAAAAAACCTTTATAGTTGTATCTTTCCAATAAACTACAACTGTGTACATGTGAGTACAAAAAAAAAGTGGTCTGGAATATCAAAAAAGAAGAGGGTAGATGTTGGTCTGATCTAGCGTGGCTGTTCTTACATTCTTATAAATATCATGCCAGCATAAGCTTAGGCAGGATTGCATGGCTGGGAATGAATCAGACCTGAAAACCCTATAGGGCTGCTGCTACTAGAGTTGACAGTACAAGGCTAGATGGACCAATAATACCATTTAGGATAAGGCAGTTTCTTATATTTGATGTACAGCACAGTTTACATAAATCTGCATATATATATATATATATATATATATATATACACACACACACACACACACATATATATATACACACACACACACACAGTATACACACACACACACATACATACATACAGCTGTAAATTTAGAAATTATTAATGGTATTATTATTTGTCATAGAAGGCACACGAATTAATTCTTCTCCATCACATCAGTCAGAAAATGATGGTAGACTACATAAATAGATGACATAATCTGTTATAAAACAAGACCAGGAGTGCATTGTGGCTAATAGAGTAAAGCTAAGGAAGCATATTAAATCAATCATATTGTCAAAATACTAGCTAAAGAACAGGCTTGTACTATCAAGCATAATCACCCTGAAATGAAAAGAACACTAGATCAAAATCAAGAACATTGTTGGCCAACCCATGAAATGATGAGACCACGCAACAAGGCTTGGGTTAAATATGAGCAACGTTATTTAAATTATTGCCTACTTAAGGTTAAATTCTGAGAAATGTAAGAGGAAAGACGAGTAGCTGAGGCAAGTGGTCTCCCTTGGACCTCTTCCCCCAGGCCCCATGGACAAAACACCAAGGTCCAGAGGCGAATTCATGAAACTGGTTGTGACCTCAGCCAGCTGTTTTCTGGAAGACAGGCCTAGGGATACATCTCTCTTTGTCACAAGACCCCGAAGTGAGTGCAGTACCTCCAGGCTGGCCTCAAGGACAGTCTCCATTGCCACCCACACCCCATGTCTAAGGACATAAAGAGAGCTCCAAAGGCTTATCCTTCAACAAATAGGTGCCATAGATGTTCACCAAATTCCAAATTTCTGCTTCCATAACCTGCCACAGATAAGGACAAGCATCAGCTGGCCAAAATGGCCTCCCCCCCTCCCGTTGCAAATCTCTCAGGAAAAGCTGGTTCCCTTCTGGTGATAAGTGGATCTCATCGGCCCTGTACAGCTCAGGTCTTTGAAGTATTATTTCCTGGTGAGGGATGTAATAATCCCAAGCCTTGCCACAATGTGTTCTGGATTTCCTTATTAACTCAGTGTTATGTAATACTGATACGTCAGGAGTCACCTTCCCCTGACCATACCTGTCTAGGGACCATGACTGCCCATGCAGTGTGCATACTTGGCCATGTGGCTTGTATGTGGTGCATATTGTATATGGCTTGGAGGATAAGTGCCTTACTCTTGAACAGCCCTGGGGCATTGCCACCTAGGTGAATCACCAGGATATCAGGTAGTGACCCCTGGCACTCCTGGAACAGGAGGGCCCACAAGCCATGCCAACAAAGGCCTCTCCTGCCCAGCCACTTGATGGTGGCCAAATCGCTTAATCCAAACTGACTGCTGAGGGCTTGGCGGTCTGCCCAATAGATGAAGCTATGGCCACAAATCAGGACACAGTGCCTTCTCTGCTCTAGCCTAAAATCTGCAAGAAAATAATGTCATGAAATCATTAGGATCGAAAGGGCCTGCTGTAAACATGAAAGGGCTGGTAGACTGAGGACTTCCATCACCCAATCTGCTGGATTGCTTTGGCATCCATGCTAATCAATGCAGCCATGGAAGCAGCCCCAGTGCAGAATGAATGAGTTCCAAATTTCACACCTTGCAACCCTAAGGTGGAGAGGGCTCTAGACTACCCAAAAAGGTACCTGGTCAGGGGGGATGAGTCTGCATGGCAGAATAGTGGACCAGGGTGCTCACCACACTTGCTTCTGCAGGGCCCTCACTGGGCACATTGCCGAATCCCCACATAACTGGACAGTGATAACTGCGCCCTGACTCTCCTGATCAGTTTTTGAAGCTTGTATTGCTACCTGTGTTTGATGAGGTCCTACGGATAGATCACTGCCATTGTGTTTGAGAGCTCCACCAGTGTCACTTCCCCCTCCAAATGCTGTAGCTGCTTAGTTTTTTAATCTGGCTCCTCAGCAAAAGACCCTACCTGCAGCAGTGCTACCATCAGCATAGTTTCTTGTCTCTCAGGAGCCTGGAATCCCTCTTCCATGGGACGATAGTGCCAAGTTGGGTTGTGCCAAGGTGGGGCATGCATCTAATCAGCCTAACACTTGCTGCATGTATTCTCTTTGTAGAGCTCAGAACAATGGGTCTTTTTCTTCATTTGAGGGCTATCTCCTATTGAATCCCTGAGTAATGTTCAGAAACAAACAGCTGCAGGGAGCTTCATTTTGATCTGACCTTCAGTTGACCTGACCAAGCTTTGAAAACTCTGTGCATTGCCTTTTGTCCCTTGTTTGTTAAGGACAGTGGGGATGAACAGGAATTCCTCTGGCTTGCAAAATGAGACACTGAAAATTGTTCAGTCTCACAGTTCTTATATTTTCTAATTTAACATTTCCTTGGTATCTTGGTATCTATCTTTTGATATCTTTGCCTGCCCTTTCTTTTGGATGTATTTGGGTGTATTTCTAAATGGTCAAATTAAGTTTTAAGATGCTGCAGTGCTGGAAGTTTGAAGACTGAGAGAAAATTTCATTTGGAGCAGCAGAATTGTTGTCTGGGGGAAAATACCCTCATTTGCCCCCATGTCACTACCCTCCTGTGTATAAATGCACATGTGTATAATGAATAAGATAACAAAAGTATTTAGTTATAATACATTAATTCTTCAATTTTAGTCCATTTTTCAACAAAACCTAAAGTGTTTTCAAATATGAAAAATGTGTCCACGTACATGTATATATATGCATGTATGTACAGATACATGTACATTTTCTCATTTGTACCTAATTATTTAACAATTATAGATGGATATGGTGGCACAGTGATAACCTGGATAATTAGCATCTCTGTTGTTCTTTCTGTTCTTTTTTTTGTTGTTGTTTAAAGTGAAACTAAAATTTCCTTCAGACATTGTAACACGAATTATAACTCTGATGCATATGCTACTTTTGTGGAAACTGTTCCATTTTTTTCCTAATGTTGCTACAAATATTGCTTCTTCCATGAAAGCAGTTTTCATTTGTTTTAACATTTTTTAAAAAATACACATATGCTTCCTATCAGCTATGTATAATTTGAACATGGGTTATAGGGGCATCTAAGAATTCCAGTGCTACTGAAGATGGCTAAGTATTTACTCCATCAACATTGCTTCTATAGTGAAGCAGACAATTATTAGCCTGCCAATAAATACTATGTAATAAATGGGGGAAATGGTATACAGTAAATAGAAGCATAGATAGGTTAAAACTTGGAAGATAGTAAATAATTCTATCTATAGGCTAACCCCTTAAAACCAAAACATTTTTATACACTCATGTATAGTACATATTTTTTGTGTGATGCTGTTCCTGATTAATCCACTGATGCTTTCTCTCCTTATGCTGTAACATTATTTCTGGCATATAGGTATGTCTGTGACTCCACTTCCCAACACAGTTTTTATTTGATGCAGCCCCCTCCACCAGCAGCCATTTCCATGTTGGCAGAGATGTATCCAACTATTTTTGTTTAGCTGCACACATCCTTAGAAATGTCCAAGAGTCCTTTGGCGGGAGGAGGAGGATAATGATGGAGGAAGATAAGTTGGATGTGTCTTTGCTGCTCACCTCACTCTCTACTGACATGGAAATGACCATCTTGGGGGGGCTACAGCAAAGAAAAGGTGGGTTGGGGTTGGTCGTTTCACAGTGTTAACAGAATTCTGACCAAGTGACCAAAAAAGTAGGTTATGATAGAGTAAATTGGACTTCCACTGTTGTATCTCATTAACAGAATGGCAGTTTGGGCTTAGATTGTCTTTTCAAATTGAGTTCAGCTTATAGTAACCCTGTGAATGACAAACCTTCAGGAGACCCTGCTGTCAACAGCCTTGCTCAGGTCTTGTAGACTCAGGACTGGGGCTTCCTTGAGTCAATCCATTTGTAATGTAGCCTTCCTCTTTTCCTACTGTCTTCACCTTTAACAAAAATAATCTTTTCCAATGAGTCACATAATTTCATGATATATCCAAAGTACTATAGCCTCACAGAGGACATTTGCAGAGAATGTTTAGCTGAAAGATTAGATTATTGGCTACTTGCCAATCAAGAAAAAGTAGTTCTGAGATGGTACAATGAAAATAATTTTCTGAGTACATTTTCTCATGTTAGCATATTTAGGTCATGATAAAGATACCTTCTAATGTTCACTCACCAATAAACATTATGCTATAGTTCGCAAGGTCATGTTTTCTTGTTCCTTCAAAATATGCTTAGATTTACTACTTTAAAATTAGATATTTGATTCTAAAGAAAAGGCTACCTGTCTGCCAGCAGTTCTGTAATCTCTGTTTCACTCTAGCTGGAGAATAAATGCTGATGAAAGCATTAGTGGAAACTATTTCTGAAAGAGATGATAGTCAGTTGCTTGCTACTTTGCTTAAACCAAAAACTCAAATTTTCCATGAGTCAAAGCAAAGATAATTGCAAGAACTGTTTTACACAATCAGTTGCCATAAAGTAACCATGAAACTTATTATCTTTACAAAAGTTATAGTGTGTAATTATTTACAAATGTATAATCATTTCAGAATCGACAAAATCGTATCGAAATTTTGAAAGGTTAGTCCTGTATGATTAAAAAAAGGCCTTGTAATGAAACATGTCCCATTTGGCAACTGAACAGAACAATATCAGTTTTTAAACATGAAAAGTAATGAGTAAATTCGTATATGTACTCACTTAATAGAATTGCTATTTTTTATATTACATTTATGAGTTGTTTGGATACTAGTACCGCTTTTCTAGACTGATTTTAAGGATCACAAGCAAGTAAAGCAGTGAAAGAGAATTTTTTAAAATTATGTATTATCCCATAGTTGGATTTTATGCTTCACCTTTTAATCATTGATAATTTCACTGAGTCCTTGAGATGGGTTAAGATACCAATCCTGTTAAATAAACCTTTAAAAAGTGCCTCCTGAGTCACTTTCAAAAGCTTACCAACCTGTTGATATGTTTTCACACAATCATATGATTTGTCAGCTGTTATAAAGCCATTAAATTGCTGCTAAAATGTGGATTCCTATTTTTCAGTACTCTCCCAGCATGACAATGAGTGTGTGATCCATTACCAAGTCTCTTCATGATGGCTGCACTGAGTTGGCCCTCTCCAGAGAGCTACTAAAGAAGAAAAATTACTCATCCTTGTGTACAGTTTAACAGAAAAGATCTCTGCCACAATTGGACCCACCATTTTTTTCAACCATCTTTCCAGTTTTGTGAAGAAAATGGGTCATGATCTGATTTCAGCATACATAACGTGTGGCATATCGGAGCTGCCCAAGTCTGAACTGCAAAATTATCTGTGTATGTATATGTAGGGTAGGTGTATGTATGTGTGTGTTACAGACACGCAGCTATGCACACATACATACATAGACCTACAGGACATTGTAAAATATCACATGGCATCTTAAGTAGAAATAAGAAATAGGGACTTTTATTCCATTTTTTTTCACGTTTACATTTTAACTATTAAAAGAACTGCTTCCCTCTCCCCATCTGAACTGTTTTGTGCTGTGTATATCACTGCTTTGTAAGTTATTTTTTTAAAGAAGATCTCAAATAAGTTCTGTTTTTGTCATTGTCTGACATCATTGATAGGAATAAAACTGCTTATAAGAGGGCTTTCATAAAGTTGTATTTGATACCGCTAACCATGTGAATTGAAAAATCCACTGTCTCAAGAAACAGAAGACATGCATTAATTTTGTTTAGCATGTGAAATTGTCCTTTGCCATTCTGAAAAGTGAGAGAAAAGTACCTAGAGGGGTTCTTAGCTCCTCTTTCTTCATAGATGCCTAATACTGCAATCCTGAACAAACTTGCATGGTGGTAAGTTCCAGTGATATAATTCAGATTTACTTCCATGTAAATCCGTGTTGAGGATCAGAGTGCAAATCCTTCAATATTTGTTTTCAAGGGAAGTATGGGTTTATCTCAGCTTCTTCATCTATGCAGAGAAATGCAACATTACTGTGTTGGGCTCTGGTTGATTGCTGTAGCATCCAGCAATAAAAGTGGCAGATTTTGTTTTTCTGCCCTTGGAAAAAAAATAAAATTTTATTTAGTATGATCTTCCATAGGTGTAGTAATTAATAAAAAGCTATAGATTCTATTGCTGAGGCATGCTTTTTCTAACAATCCACTATTAACTCCCAGGGCTAATGACATAATAATCTCCAGTTATCTGTAACAAGTTAAAAGCTGATCAGCTTTTTTCTACCCATACTGTTTCTTCCCCAAATGCACTCACTGGTCCCCTTAACTTATCATTCCCCCTCCTCAACCAAGTATTTGTAATTTCTTGTTGTTTATAATTCTATAAGACCTCTTTGGATTTTTCTAAGGCTATACAAATAATTAGGTGAAGGCACAGATTCCTATAGCATCATAAAGACCAGTACATTTTAATGGACAGAAAGTTTTTATGAACTAAAGAAAACTTTATGCCATAATACTGTGTTAGTCTTTAAGGTATTACAGGACTTTTAGTTGTTGCAGCAAAAATAACGAATATGGCTACCCCTCTGGAAATTCATTTAAAGTATGTAGATTTAAGGCAGATTTCTTCCAAGATTACATCTCTTATGATCTCAAAAGACTGTGGAATTTAAAGGTGCTACATATGGGGAAGGATTAGGGCAGCAAGTCCTTTTTATTCATATTTACTGATGCATGAAGAGAAGCATTATTTCCGGTTTTGCAGTATCTTCTTAAAGTAAAAAGTTATTTTTTGGTGTTTTCAAAATAATAACAACCTCCCATTATTTGCACATGTCTTAACCCATGTCTTTTGACAGTTGTGTGAGTTCTGTTGCCTTAGATGAATGATCTGTGTTTTTACCTGAGGTCATTGGGAAATCTAGTTGCAATTTATCCAGCCTACCTTCTCACTGAAATAGCAGTGAAAGTATTCAGCTTAAATGAAAAGCTGTGCATGGTGGTTTAAAACCCTTGTCACTGACTTTAAAAGACAAAGAAAGATCTTTATTTAAATTGCGTTGGTGTTATAGAAACATTACTTGTGAATGTTTTAATGTACGTACTACTTGTGTTAAACAAGTAGGAATGAGCAAGGCTGTGCTTACACCCCGCCCCCACATCAAAGCTATGACTCTCAGAAGTGTGTAATTTAGCTGCTCTTCTTTTCATTGACTGCAAAAAATACAAGAAATAATAATGGCTTATAGCCAATATTGTTCCTGCATTAAAATAAGGCTCATTGATTCAGTGGAAGCTTCCATAAATGGAATGGGAGATAAGATGATTCCTGCTGATTCATCCTTCTCTTTGCAGCTTCCTGAAGCCCCTCCTCACAAATCTGTTTTAGACTTCTGAAGCAGCGTCAGAGGCGGTGCTGGTGGCTGGAGAAATTGGAATTTGCGAACATTTCTTTCCCGCTCTTACATTCACAGAGGCCTCCAGTGGCTCAAATAGCCTTCTATAAACAGATAAGACTGCTTAATCCCCTGCCCTTTTTTTTGTCCAGTCACTCCTTTTATGCATGTGAAAAGGTTGTCTCTGTACCTATCTTTTTTCACTTGTAACATTAAGTATATACTTTGCCAGTTAGCCACATAAACTTCTAGAACATTATACACGTAAAGACACTACTATGTAAATGGTATTTTTTGTGTGTGATGTTTTGTACTTTCTAATACGTTGTTTATGGTGATAGGCAAAATAGAAGACAAAATCAAAATAAGAGATGAATTTCCATGCACTGATTTTTTAGCATGTTGAAACATCCATGCGTGTCTTTATAAGTTGTATACAAACCTTAATGACAAATCCCCTGGAGAAAAATGGTGTGGTTTTTTTAGGGCCAAATTGAGAAGGAACTTCTTGTTCTCTCGATTTGTTGATGACATTATTCTAGCAGAGTCAAATGTATGCAAAGTGCTCGCACAGTAACTCATCGCTTCTGGATTATTTAAAAGGATAACTTGGGGGCAGCATAATATCATCTTTTCTACTCCTGCTCATAAATCTTTGAAATTATGTTTGTACCTGTGTAAGAGTCTTCCAAAAACATCTTTAGAGATTTTCTTACAGTTTAGGTGAAATATGGTCTATCTTTCAGACAGTGGTAGACATTTACAGTGGAACTAATTTGCTAATCTGAAGCATGATTTGTATGAAGACTTTTTAAATGCCTGATGTAGATTGGAGTATTGTGTATCAGAGACAGATTAGAAAAAGGTGTGAATCACTTTTGGAGGGCTCAGTACCAACTGATGGAAAGGAGATTTAAACAATTATGTTGTAAGCAAATGAGAAACAGCCTCAAGCTCAGTATTCCCCACCACCACCATTTACTTATTGAATTTTTGCATATTCCCAAAGGTGGTAGAACCTTTCCTCCAGTCAGTACTTGACTAGTAATCTGTATCAGCCATAATCTGAAGAAAGAGGTGCATAAGGGCAAACATTTAGCATAGTTTCTTCAAGCATTTGCTTCTCTGTGTTGCAGCTGCCAGCTTTGTATTTGAAATCCTATTAAGTTTTGCCTCATTCATTCCAGTTTATCAGTTGAAGCTTCAATTACCACTCTCCTGCTCTAATATGGAGCATGTTCCAAATTCCTTCACACCTTTTCACAGGTCTTAGTGAAGGGAGTGAAGCCGGAGGAACTGATATCTAAGAGGCATTGTCTTTAGTTCCGTTGAATACTGATAATGAGCACAGCTCAAGTATTCATTATCCTTTCCCTAAGTGAGCTTTTTATTAAAAAGATGTTTATTTAACACTAATTTAAATATACAAATTTTCATCCACCTATGTATAGTCATTAAGGGCTCACAGATATCATCAAATCATGGTTTGGCAATATGGAATTAAGCCTTAGCTCACACATTCTCTCTCCTTCCATGATTTATGTATAATTCTAATTTGCAGAGCAAGTGTAAACTATAGTCTGCTAGTCTGAATGTAATGGCCAGCTATTGGTTTCCTACAACCAGAAAATAAATCTTTATGCAGAACATGCAAGGAGGTAGGAGAGAAAGGAAGAGTAAGCACAGAAGTGTAGAGACTGATCATATAGCATTAAACAATGGTTGATGGTGTGTGGGGGTCTTAACTTAGTGATGACTGTAACTAGATAAAAGCGGTCAGATAGATCAAGGATGTTTTGGTCCAGTATAGACGGCAACTTAACAAATCTTGACTAATATCACATAACTAAAAATCACATGTATGACATCACTGTGCTTATATGCCAATATGTTAGATGGAGTAAGGTAATGGAATTAGATGATGAAATTGAAGAGGGACCAGTTATTAACCTGTATGTTTCTTTTTTTTCTTTTTTTCCCTTTTTGCCTTGCTATCATGAATTGTAGCCAATAAATATTGCACTGACTTTTCCTGAGTCCTTTAGATCTCATGTATTGTCCATTTGTTCCCTAGTCATTATTTTAAAGAGATTCATAAAGATTGTTAATAGGAGTTTGGCACACAACACTTAAACATTATGAATGAAGTAATTCCTTGATTTAATTAATTGGAAAGCATGATATGACTTCAGTACCTATTCAAATCTGATTGGAATTTTAAGTGTGATTGTTGGTAAATGATATATGTGTATTTAATTCTATTTTATGCCAGTATGTCATGTTTCTTTTAAACAATCAGAAGTTTGAGATAAAAACTATAAACTGGTCCAAATTTTAAAATATCTGTTTTCCATTTAATAGGAAAGAACTAGTTTTGAGCATAAATAAATTTTAGTTTCTGATTTGAAACACTAATAATTCTGCAGTTTATTCAGTGGAGCAAACCTCTTTAAGTGTTCTAGAGGATACATAAAGAAATGTGCAAAAGGAGACTGTCTCATTCTGTTCATTACTGAGACATCTTTCGTGTAGTTGCACATGAAAAACTTCAAACCTTTTTGAAGAAATTGGCCTGGGATTGTTTGGGATAATAAAGGTTTCATTTTAAGAATGTGCTCAGGTTCTGGGATGCACTTGCACATGAGCTCTGCTGATATCAGGTGGAGAATCAGTTAGCTATGAAAGTGCAGAAGTGCTTGCAGCATTGGCATTTTTTAATCTTCTTGGAGTTACACCGTCTCTGCCCCCCCACTTTTTAGGGGAAAAAACCCACAAAACAGAAACAAACACATGCCTGTACATAACTAATTTCTTGGAATACATATGTTTTTCTTCCTTCATTAGTTCACTTGAGCAATACTAGAATGTATCCACACTATAATTATAGCAGTTTGATACCACTTTAACTGTCGTGCCTCTGTTCTATAGAATCCTGAGATTTGTAGCTTGATAAGATACTTAAAATTCTCTGGTACAATCCCTTGAACAACAGCACTAGAAGTCTAGCCAGACAATTCTAAGAACCTTACCAAACTACAAGTCCTGGATTTCATAGGACAGAGCCATGGCAGTTAAAATGGTAGCAAAGCACTGTAATTGTATAGTGTGGGTAACACTCTACTCAATTTATTGGCCTACCCTATGACTGTTGTGTGTATTCATATTTTAACACCAAAAATAAATATTAGTTTAGCAATTTCTATCTACATTTTTATTTCCATACAAATTATGCAAGGAAGCTTCTCATGTTATGAGAATTTGCCATAGATATGTATAAAGATGTGTTCATTTTGATATACCTATTTTTAAGTTGATATATCTATTTTTAATTTGATATTATCATTTTATGGCCACATTTCTGAATTTTCCTTTTTAAAAGTAAAAATATTTAGGAAAAAATGGCTTCACAGTTACAAAATTGTAGAAAAAGATGTTCATATTCTGGTAATTCAAATTCAAAAATTATGACTTTCAGGTCAAATAATGTAATCATTAGAGTTCTTTTTTGCAAAGGTTGCCTGTGTAGAATGTATGTGTTTCAGCTAAGATCTCAAGAGATGACCTACCTGTCATTGGGCAAATGCATCACTCACCTCAAAAATAGAATAGTGTATCACCAGAAAGGCACTAGAAAATAGACATCCAGAAAGAAAGCTTTGCTGTCCTGCCCATCTCATACCCCCTTCACACAACCATTTCTATCCAGGCCAGGAGGCTAGCTCTGGCCTTCTAGATGCTACTAGTCCTCAGCTCACACCTTCACCATTGGCTATGCTGGCTGGTGCTCATAGGAGATATCCAACAACATTTTCAAGTCAGGATGTCCCCCACCACTCACTCTACGTGACTTTTTGTAACATTCATAATATTATGAACATAACAGCCCTATGGAGTTAGAGCAAGGGGTCATCTAGCACAGCACTAATAAATAAAATTCCCTTCCCAATAGTAGATGCTAAGTGCTTCCAGAAAGTCCATTGCCATGAAGGTAACAAACTATCCCTTCTCATGTATTCACAGTTTCTAGCATGCTGTTTCTAAATTTCAGGGTTCCTTTTATCAGCCGTTACTGATAGCTATAAAGGCATCCAAGCTAATGACTATCACCCTATCTTATGGCGCTGAAGGTGGAAAGATGCTACCACTACATTGGAGGTTCTCACAGTAAAATAAATTTTTAGGCATTTTACTTCTTCGGACTCTGCTGTTGTCTTATCCATGCCTCAGCTTCCCTGCACAGCAGTCATTCTTGCCCATCTTAGTTCATATTTTCTCTTAGACTACTTCTATACCTCTTTTTCTTCTCAGACTACCTTCCATGGCTGCATCCTATGGAATCATGGGATTTGTAGTTTGGTGAACACTAGAGCTCCCTGGCTAAGATTTCTAAATACATATTATATTGCAGATTCTAGAGTGAAACAGTGCTATAATTATATAGTGTGGGAGGGCCCCTGTCTTCACATTTGTAGCCTTTAGTCCCACACATTGATTCTTTCTCCCTTCCTTCACCAGTTCTGTCTTTTGTTTCCCAGTCACCTGTCCTCACTTGTCATGAAAATTATAACAATGAAAGCTCACAAACAGCGGCTTCCTATTTATCAATTTGTGGTGTTTTTTTGCTTTTGTTTTTAGCCTTTTCAAATTCTGTTGAGAGTTGAAAGAAGACTGGCAAATCTGATAATCTTGCAACAAATTTACATTGTTAATATTTTGATATCTTATTAATCCATATATTAGTTTACTATACAAGTTTGTTTCTTATTTGTAAGGCACAGTCAATGCGACACATCTTACCTCAGAATTACAGTGTCTAGCATTCTGAGCACAATATTTGCGTCTGGGGAAAAAGCTGGGGGGAAATGTGATTTTAATTCTGGTTAGCACTTTCATGGTTCTTGTGGAGGAATACACTAGTGTGAATGTCAAACAGCTACTGTGCAATTTTGCAGGATAATTTAGAAAAAGAGACACAATTCTCTCTTTTCAGTATTTGCACCATTTCTGAGCTCCTGGTTTAGGGGTTTGGTGGTGATATTTTGTTTAAAATTCTTTGCCGGCAACACACCTGCCCTAAAACATATTTTTGTTGTGTTGTTGTGTGCCTTCAATTAATTTCCAGCTTATGATTACCCTAAGGCAACCCTATCATATGGTTATCTTGGCAAGATTCATTCAGATAAGGTTTGCCTCTGCCTTCTTCAGGGCTGAGAGTGTGACTTGCCCAAGGTCACCCAGGTGTTTTCCACAACAAAGTGGAGATCTGAACCTTGGTCTCCCAGAGTCTTAGCCCAACACTCAAACCACTATACCATGCTGGATAAATGTACTTCTGGACAGTCTTTTTTATAATAATAAACTTGGTTTGGTCCATTACCACTTAACGTATAGGCAAAAAATGCTGTTGTCACTCAAAACATATATGACTTTGTGGCAAAAGTGAAAATAGAGGGTAGGCATTGTTGATTGTGCAAGAAAGTCCCATATGTCTACTGCTGCAGTAAGTATGGCATACATTTTTGCTGCGTGGACACTGGTTTTTTATGATATAACAAGCATTTAAATTGTGGATTTAAAAGATTTATATTCCTATGTAGCTCCCCTGGTATATGCAATGAAATGCAAAGTGTTGGTACTTTTGTACATATTTGGCTAAAATCTATTTTAGCCCAAGTAAACTGTTTGAAATGAATGGCATCTGTTAATCCAAGTCCCATTAATTTTGATGAGTCTATTGTTGTAGGGACTGGAATTGGACTTAGTTTTTTGCATATTTTTCCTAATTAGAGCAGACCCACTAAAACCAGTGAGACTTACCTTAGTGAGCAAATGCCAGTCTTACTGTCAGTATATTTGTTTGCCTAATATATAACACAGGTTTAACATTGAACTGCAGGCAGTTGTGACAAAATCAATAACAGTTGTTATGAATTTGCCATCTTGTTAGGTTTGATCCCATACAATGTAAAGTTGGGATAATAGCTCTGCATGCTAAACAATATTCTTTCCAGCAGATGGTGCCTGAATGTTCCTGCCTGGCACAATAAAGAGCAAAAGAGATAAATAGTGGGTATTCTGGCCTTCAACCGCTCATAGTAATTGTATGGAAAGTCAACACTGTTGATAGGAAACCTGTCTCACACTGAAAAAAGTACCAAGAAGCGCACAATCTAAAATGATGCCATTGGTTTAAAAGAACAGTGACAGACATGCTATGTACTAGAAAAACATCTGAATATTCTTTGCTTTAAATTAGGTATGGGCAACTTGTGGCTGGCCAAATTTTGGTGGACTGCAACTACCACCATCCTTTATTACTTACTATGCTTTCCAGGATAGATGGGACTTGCCCTCCATTGTTCTTGGATTGCCACAAGTTGCCCATTTCTGCTTTAGAGAAATGCCTGAATCTACTGAAGTGATCCACATACGGAAATGAATTTCCATCTATGAATTACCAGTCCCAGTGACAACAAGCTGCTGCAAAACCACAGAGTTCCTGTATTTAGGAAATATGCAGAGAGGGCCCTACCCAGATTTTGCTGTGTACTTATGGAACTCTCCCACCACCACCGTCTCCCAGCTCCCTATGTATATTAGCAGGGGAAAAGTGGATCCATAGATTGATGGGTAAGCATGGACAAAAAATGTATCAGTTTTAAAATGTTTGCAGAACTCCAAGCATTGCTATAACTATAGTTGTATTTTTAAACATATAAAAGAGATAGTAATTTTTTCCCAAAAGCTATTCGTAAAAATTATCTTCCAATTTTATTGTGTGTTAATATATTTAGTAGGAGATTAGGAATGAAAACCAGAGTATAGCCTTAAATATGGTATGCTTTGTTCTCTGCCATATCTTTATTTCAGAAAATAAGAGATCTTTACCAAAATTTATTTCCTAAAGGGATAATAGGTAAATTTTCATTAGGTCAGTTACTTTTTTTTTCCTGTGTGAAGTGTTCCCTTGAAAATAATCTATTGTGGCATCTTTTTCATAGTGCCTAATGTTAAGAAAAAAGCTTTTGTTACAGTTGTTTTTTTTTTCTGTCTTGAAAGTGTTTCAAGGAAAAGGGAGAGTGACATATGATGAGGTTATCTCTGTTTCAGTTGTCTAATGCATCATTAAACTATTGTCAATCTAACATTTGCGTAAGGTATTCTATATTGAAAATGTATTTTTCTTTTTTTAATTGTCATTATAAACATCCATAACTATGGATATGCTGTAAAATTATTGTGTAAAAAACCTTTTCATTACATATTACTACTGTCAGTTCTTGTTTTAAAACAAGAGTGGTTTTGATTGTATAGCCATATGTCTTATATATGGAATACCTGTTCTGTCATCAAAACGTACTGTTACTATATGGTTAAACACTTAAGCACATGTAGTGGTTTCAGATTTTATTCTTTATAACCCATGAAGAAAGCATTGGCAACACAAATTCTGATATAGTACATACCAGCCTCATCAATGTAATTTATTGGAATTTGCAGATTTTAAGAAGTAGAGTTCAGTTGCATTGTTAGTTATTACAGTGCAGTCCTGTGCTTGTTTACTCAGAAATAAATCTCATGAGTTCAGTGGGACTTACTCCTAAGTAAATGTGTATAGAATTGTAGCTTACAATAGCTTTATTTTGGTATGTATGACTAGGGGAAGGTTAACTGTTGAAATTTAAGAATAAAGAAGACCAGCACATATAGATTTAGATAACTTGTCAAAATCTGCACAAACATTTTGGAAAAACAGTCTTTTTAGTACTTCCACAGCAATGCCAAATGAACCAAATCTTTTATTGTTGAAAATTGCTTCCAAATGACTTAAAGAAACTAGCCATTTTCTCCTTGGAGTTTATGTGCAGTCCCATCTTCAAGCTCTAAAAATAACATTCAAAATCATACAACTCTATACACCAGTGTAAAAAATCACATGGCCTTCCAGATGTCCCAGCACACCTAATTAGCATAGCCAATGGTGAGCAATGTTCAGCCTCTGGAAGATGACATGATTCCTGCCACTGTGCTATCCACACTTACTTAAAACTAAGTGAGTGAGGTGTGTTTCTTTGTAGTTACTTCCAGGTGTGAACAAATATTATTCACCAACAAGCAACACTGAAATAGAAAACAGTAAAGCAAGCTTTAACCAACTACTGTAAAACAAATGTTGAAAAAGTAACAAATTTCACACCTTGTCCAAAAATAGTTCTAAACTCAGTGTTTGTTTCTAAATAGGCATGCTGGAGAAGAGTGTTTTGTTCTACCCTCAGACTATTCAAAATACCAAATCTCCAAAAAGAAGACTCTTAAATATCATCTATATTTAGAAGACTACTCTGAAGCATAGGTTCAGCATCAACATTCTCATGATGAGTTTCATAATGACAGCCTCCAAAAGTAACCTCTTGAGTAATTTCAGAAGCAAGGCAATCTGCTTTGATCAGAAATCCAGCTTTTGCTTATCAAGATGCCGTTCCATCTTTGCAGTAGGATTAAGCTTTTAATTACATAGTCAAATTTTAATAACTTCTAGGAGATACATGGTTCTCAGACCCATTAATAGCAGCCTCTCTGGTCTAACAGACCTGGATTGCAGTTTGACACATTTGAGGAATGAATGAACTCACAATACTCCCCTGAATGCATCTTGTAGCTCTGGTGAATTAGTTTATTATCAGTCACCCAGAGGGCCTTCCAGATGTCCATATAGTGACAGGGCATTGTGTTTTCAAGTACACATTAGCAAAATGGTTTAATAAACTGAAAATACTATTCTTAATGTATTGATCTGTCTTTTAGTAGAGTTCTACAGATCAGTTTCTCTTAAAGTATAATACTGTGGAACACTATCTGACTCAATGATTTATTGGCCTCTGGTATTTGGAGAACAGCAATGGTAAAATACTACAGCAAATCTGAAATCTTTGCAGGGGTGGTGACAAGAATTGCACTCATCCTTTTGTCACATTCATTCATTGTATCATAAGAATTATACTATTATCTCTTCCACTTCTTGCTGTTAACTTTTCCAAAGAGTTGACATTCATCCATCAGTCATTTTTAGTATCTCCAAGTGAGAGTTGTACATTGACCTGGTTCTTAGGCATCACTGGTAGGCCTTCTGACACCCCAAAATTAAAGTGAGAAGACCCAAACCATGGAGATGAAATTTCATATTGTGTAGGAATTTTCAGTTACACCAACACTATGAAAGGAGTATTTCTATTTTAGCTCCAACTCCAACATAGTGATGTGAGTACTGAGCCCAAACAGCAGATGTAGTGAAATTGTTATGCTTGCCTCTAAACAACAATTTACAATCATTTATCTTTTCACTAGAAAAATGTATATAACATTCTTTTACGCACTTGATATTTATAGATAATAGTGTATTTTGAGAAAGGGGCAACTTCATAAAATTTACCTTATAAATACCAGAACTCTCTTTAGAAACATCGACCCCCATCACATTTTTGTGTATGAACTCATGACAAAGGTACTAGCCATTCTAGAAATACATGTGAAGTCTTAGTGGTATACTGTCTAGTAGTTCAGGCACACACATGCACACGCACGCACAGAGAGGATGGTAGTTTGCTAAGTGATAGCGAAGTATATGAATAAGTTATTTAACACGCATTCTTTTAATTATTCATTTTCTGTCCACCCATAACATTCTGTATGGCTAGCTTAAGGATATTTTGGGCAAGTAGTAGTATAAATGTAGCCAAAAATTATTTACAATTTAGACTGTGTTAATCTATAATTATTATTTTCCTGTGCCTCTTAATGTATGTTTAGTAGCCAAAAATCCACTCCATACTTTTCTGTTGTTCAAAAATACTTTCTTAAATATTGAGACAGCTGGAATCTCATTTGCTTCCCATCATGGATATCAATTCCCTCTTAGAAGTGCCATAAGATTATAAAGTGCATACAAAAATTGGCCTGTTTTGTTCCAGTAATCTTTCTCCAAGTGACCTCATGTACAGAACAATATGAAACATTCATCATATAGTATATATAATCATATATGCATACACTCACCTTTCTGTTTCCTTGGTTCATCCATTAATATCAACAATTAAAAGGCCTTCTTCCTCACCACGCTGTATCAATGTCATACTTCTGTGTGTATGTAGTGCTTTACTGTCAGAAACTTTGAGGCTCCAATCCTGTGTACATATACCTGGGGGTAAGTCTTACTATACTAAATAGGACTTACTTTTGACAAGACCTATTTTGGATTGCACTGAGAGCATGCTTGGCATTAAACAGAATGGAGAGAGAGAAATCTCAGACAATGTAGATGACTCTTATCAAAGTCTGATCTACATACTATCTGGTGAAACATAAATCCCAGTGGAATCTACACACTTGGATTGTAGCACAGCAGACAGCAGCTCACGTGAAAGATTACAGCTAGGTGGCAAAAATCGTAACACAATACTACTTGTTTAATAAGAGATTATCAGGCTGTTTCACCACTTTAGAGCATATTAAATATTTTACTGCACAGTTCTTTGAACATTAACTTCCTATAACATGACCTGCACTTTGTGCAAAATCACCAAACAGGCAAATAACCTACTTTGCACCTGCTCACCTAATTGTCTGAAATGTCATTCAAGCCATAAATTCCTTTGAGATAACTTGTGTTTGTGCAATCAGGGCAATTGGGTTTGAGGCCTTAGGTGTAAAGATGGTTCTTCATATATAGTTTGTGTATATGGGTGCTTGGGTGCACATATGCACAAAATCATATGTCTGGTATCTTTTTTTGAAGCGAGGTATCTTTGAATTCCATCTACTGTACTCTAGACTCTTTTTTATCAAGTATAGCATAAACATTTTCTTTGAAAACAAGTGATACAAAAAACCTGGCTAGTAGAAATGATCAGGCAGAATTGTTTTGGCATCAAATCTTTTTAAACTGTTCTAAATTTTTATTTAGTGGAAGTGTAATTTAAAATTAAGTGGAATGTCTGAACAAACTGGGGAATTTTAGAAATATATCACTCAGCAATCATTTTATAAAGTTTAACTTCTAAATGCACTATGATTTATTACAAAAATATATTTTCTTCTGCTTGCAGATATGGTTGTTCCATTTTGTGATAGGTTTAAACTAAAGCAGTTAATTTTGTTGCACTGTGTAACTGCATGAATTCATCAAGTGTACATATGTACCTGTGCAACATTATTTGGGGTTTTGTATTTGAATTTCAGTATTGGTTATTTTTGTATTTTACTTTACCTGTATTGGAGTTGTAGTAGACATAATTTATATATATGATTTTGAAACTGTTTTGCAACTGAAAAGTCTTCTTTAAATTGTAAAGTTTTGTTGATGGAAACTCATTAAAATGGTATAAAATTATATTAACAATTGTTTTGTGTTTTAATGCTCTCTGTACATAAATATGTATTTATCTGTTTTAATGGTGTTGTGTCTTGCAATTTTGGATACATTTTAGAATAAAGTTTCATTTTACAAAAACTAGTTGTACCTTAAAAGATATGTTCTTATCATGATCCAAGAGCTGCCCTGAGTAACAAAAGATCCAGAAAGCTGTGAATGAGTAGTTTTAACCATTATGGCCTGAATCCAAGGACTACTCTAGGTGCACCAAAGTGCTTTAACATGCTTGTGGAGTCTTTTTTTCGTTCTTTGGCTAGCAGATACTATGTCATACTATATCATAAATTGTAATGGATCCTGTCCAACTTAAAAAGCAGTTCAGCCAAGGCTTGTTTGAAGAACAAACTGTGTGTTTTATATGTGCTTATGTACAAATATTTGACCTTCTGGTAAAGAGTCTCTTACTGTCAAGAGGTTTTTAAGAAAAATGAAAGCTTCTAACAGCAGAACCTATTAATCCACAATTACATTGGGCAAAAACATCACTAGGTAGTCACTTGCATTCATCAGTTTAGTTGTTGCATTTCAGATTTTCTTCATTAACAATTTTTTAGTATCAAATGTTTAACGCATATTTGCATTTATTTCAAATCCCACCTTGTCTATTAACTGTGAAACTCCCAGAGCTCGCCAAGTGATGATAAAGAAATGGCTATTGACACTTTTTTCCATTCATGACATTCTTTCCATCAATGTATAAGGTAGCTTTTGTGAATCTCACAATGTGCTAGAATCAGTCTATCATAAAACACTCACCATCAGGGAACATGCTATCCAAAAAGCAAACATGGGTTTGATGGTGAGACGCCTATGCACACTTAGAAGCAGGAGAGGTGTGCTGTAGTGGGCTTGAGAGGTCAGCAAGCAGACAAGGATAAAGAGAGCTACTACTACAGGTGTGTCAAGGGAGAGCTCCTCTAGAGGGGCTAAAGTTGCTGTTATGTAGTGAAAAAGAAAGCACAGGCATCTAAAAATACAGTACAAATCTTCCAGAAACTGAATTTAGTATCAGGATTCTGCTGGTTACTTCTTTCTTTACAGTTACAGCTAAGAGTTTGTTTTAGTGACCTTCCGTGCTCCCATTAGCAAGTCACAAAAGAGAGACTCCCAATTCTGCTATCCTGAAACTTTATTTCGGTAGGTGGAAAGGCTCAGCTGAGCTGGCAGCTGCCTTTTTTGTTTCCTCATATACTTCACTCCAAAGGACATTTTGGGAAAACAAAAATGGCACCCACCACAGTAAAAAAATTCTCCCTATTTCCAGGAAATATGTGCAGCACCTAGCAACTTCAGAGGCAAATACTATCAGTGATTTTTGATGGGAAAGGAGCATGTGGGAAAGAATTAAACTGCGCTTCCTTTCCTCCTGTACAATCATCTTTATCCTGAAGAGGGTAGTAGGAGACTGAAAATATGGATTTACATGACTTTGGTGAGATCTCCACTGCATTCAGTCAGGCTTACCCAAGTAAGCATGCACATAAACATCAGGAAGAACTTCCTGATGGTAAGAGCCATTCAACAGTGGAATATGCTCCCTTGAAGTGTGGTAGAGTCCCCTTTGGAGGTTTTTAAACAGAGGCTAGATGGCCATTTGCTAGGGGTGCTTTGTGTGTTCCTGCATGGCAGGAGGCTGAAGTTGATGAACGTTGTGGTCTCTTCCAACTCAATGATTCTATAGGTTGAGCTATACATCTCAGTGTCCTTATAGTCACAAAACCATAGACTTGGAAGAGATTCCAAAGGCCATCATGACAAAAGATGGCTATTCTATTACCCCTAAGTCTTTTCTTCTCCAGGCAAAACATACTACTACTACAAGGGCCTAATATCCAGACCTTTTACCCTCTTGTTCACCCTTCTCTGGACTCATTACAGCTTATCAATATCCTTCTTGAATTGTTGGTGAAGTATGACCAAAAGCAAAATAGAGTGGCACTATGACTTCCCTTGATTTTGACACTGTAATTCTGTTGACGGAGCCTAGAATTGCATTGCCTTTTTTTTTTGGCAATCATATATTATGGTGCATATAGTGAACCGACATATGTGTTTGTATTTTTCCATAAAGCGAGCACCCCAGTAAATTATTTATTTACCTCTAAAATTACCATATACATATGAAAAAAGCAAATTGTTTCCTTCAGAATTGTTTGCTCTACAGCGTTGAGTCCAGAAGCCTTCAAGCAGTGGTTAAGAACTTCTGCATTCCAATCTTCTTGCTTGCTACTTTCTTTGGTCCCAGTTATTACTGTCAATGCTAAGGGACTGTGAGGTGCAATCCAAAACTTCTGGGAGAACAAAGGTTATCCAGCCCTGCTCTGGAGTGCAGTTTGCAAATAGAAAACTTTCATGCAGTACATATTTACATGTTTATGTCTTCATGGGTTTCCAAATGTAGAATGGCCCCTTTAACAATAATGCTTCAATAGTTGGAGGGGATTTTAATTTTTTTTACTTCATTTCCATAGATTCTAAAGGCTTGTTTCCCTCTTTCCACACTTATACTACACGTTTGCTACTTTTTCTTAATATACCCAAATATTAGCTATTAAGTACACAAGAAACACCGCTCTCAATGCTTATGCCCATCACCTTGAAAGAGACTCTAAATTTTCCTGCACAATGTCCTCCCTAAAAACTAGCTATTGCAGAAGATTTTAAAATAGCAGCATTCCCTCTTTGCTATAGAAGGGCTATGTGCCCCCCCTCCCTTGAACTGCAGAATCCCTCTCTGCTGCCTAAAAGAGATCTCATTATCCAGGCTGAGCACATTCTGCTCCAGGGAATTCAAGAAGGCTTATACATGAGCAGATTTAGACTTTGTGTTGTTCTGGGATGCCAATCGCTTTGCAGTTCCTAATCTTATATAAAACAACAGATACATTATGGGCAGAAGGTCTGGTCAGCTAGGTCAAACTCAGTTTCGAAGAACCATCACCATAATAATAGTAATATAAAAAGAATTTATAATAAGGAATTTATAATAAAGGAAGCCTGAGCAATTCAGCCAGCTGTTTATTCACCCATCCTTTTTTACTTTGTCACTTACTTTACTCACAGTAAAACCAAGTAATTTTCCATGCATTTCTGGGGTCCTCCATTGTATACATGACATCCAGCTGTCTCTCCGGTACAATATGTGGAATAAAAAAAGGATAGAAAATGTGCTGCTGTACTGAGACAGTCCTTTGGTCCATCAAGCTTAGTATCACATTAATATTAGTAGGTACACAAAAATGGAAAATTTAATGTGAGAGACTGAGATCAGCCAGCTTCTGAGCATAAAGAGAGTGCAAAATTAAAATCCAAAAACCACAATAATATTCTCATTATGTAAGAAGTGAAACATGTTTCAAAACAAATTACTATTGGCATACTAAGGTATATAGGTTGATCACCCTTCTATGAGATAAACTTTAATTCCCCTATGAAGGCAGTTGTAATTCTAGAGCATCAGTTCTATTGTCATTCCATTTACAGTTGATCCTCTATATCCATGGATTCTACATCCATGGATTCAGTCATCCACGGCCTTTGACTTGTTCACCATTTTATATAAGTGATACCATTTTATTTCACCATTGTATATAATGGAACTTGAGCATCCATGGATTTTGGTATCTATGACAGCTACTGGAACCAAATTTCAGTGAATACTGAGAGCCCACTGTATAGGGCTGTTGTACTTTGAAAACAATCATTATGTAGCAGGCTGTATAGCTCCACTAATGAGATAATTCATTCTGTATGAACTACTATCCATTTCATAGACAATTATTACTTTCATTGTATCCTGTTCTGCTTTTAAGCTATTTTGGATGTATGCTGTTCTATATCACGTTTTCATTTTGTTCTAGCTAGATTTTTTGGATTTTGTTTTTCTTCATCCCTTCAATATAGTCTCATGAAGAATCCTGGTGAATGTGAAAGCTTACCACTTTTTTGTCTTGTTAGTGGTGCTCATAAAAGTGTTAGGTACTCCAAATTTTGCTTTTGCTTTTTTTTTTTCTGCTTAATTCTATCAGGACTACTTTAGAAGGTCTTTGTTTACTATAACTGTGTGTAGTATTGATTTGTATGGCTTGTTTATTTGATTGGCTGCTTTCTGAAGAGTTGTCATATTTTAGATGAACCCAATGAACACAACAGCATGCTACTGAAAAGCACTGTTGCCCAAGGGTCTTCTGGTTCGTGCATTCATTCGTTCATTCGTTCCTTGCTTCCTTCCATAACCGGTAGATTCTGCTTATATTTATTTTTCCCTTCAGTTGGTGCTCTCTTTCTATTCAAAATAAGAAATTGATAGAGAAGTGCACTGTTACTGCCCTGGCTGGCCCGAGCTTGTGGGATATAAAGATATCTTTTGATATCAATAATTCGGCCTCACATACTCATTCCCCTCCACGTGCTTGCAAAGTCCCTCGGACAAGCTCGCAGACAGGCACGGCCGATAATCGCCGTAATATTCCAACACAATACAGGCAGACCAGAAATAGCCGACTCGCAGCTTCAGGAGACCTCAAGGCAAGTACCTCCATTATGTATGCACACAACTTTCAAAAGATCCTCTGCCCCGCGCTGGTAGCTTGATGATCGGACTATACAGCGCTAAAGCACTCCGCGTTTGCATACCGGCTACCCTACTGACAATTTGGCTATAACTCAATCATTCAAATTCTGACCTTTCGGAGGCTTGTGTCTCCAGCCCCAAATCCACTGTTTTCCCCAAGTACGAACTAGCCTGCGGTCACAATCTTCCCTATAAGAACCCCTGATTTGAGCGCTTCCTTGGATCGCTCTTGGCTTCCATCCTGCCTTGCTGTCGCTTTGTCCAGCGAGCCTTCCCCTCAGCCCCACGTGGTGAGATCCACACTCCCCAGCTTCTCCGCTTCTAACCGGGCTTCAGGACAGGTGAAGTATTACCCAAACCAACAACTCCTCTAAAAATCCTTCTATCCCACTCCAACCTTTATTTCTTTAGTTATCTGTGTGAATGTGCTGCATACACTGTTTGACTGTGTTTTTAATAAAACAACATTTATTATTTCAACTTCTGTGTGCTCCTTGACTCGGCCTGACCCCGTAAACATAGGGTTCAAGATCTCGCTGCGTTACCGTGCCTCTTGTATTGCTAGGCTGTGCTCTTGGCTAATTTCCCCAACTTATATAATTGAGAGCGCATTTAGGTGTCCCTCTCGGGACCCCAGAAATCAGGGTAACAGCACAAAAGCTGAGACACACACAGCTTCCCGAATCTCTAGTCAGCATGACCACGTATTGGCTTGGAAATTCTAGGACTTGTTGTAGAAAAATAATTTTTCCAAGTTCTGATTGGGGCTGCAGTCCTATAGTACTTATCTGGAGATATGTCCTGTTGAATTCAGTGGATTTCTGCATCCAAGTTCACAGGTCTGTACACCAAAAATGAACTCTGTGTATGTCTACTTTGCAATAAATGCTATTCAGATTTTGTTGTTATGTGCCTTGTTGTCAAATCCACTCCATGGTGGTTTGCCAAGAAAACCCTTTCATGGGGTTTTCTTGGCAAGATTTGTTCAGAGAAGGGTTTGCTATAGCTGTCCTCTAAGGCTGAGAAAGTATGACTTGCTCAAGATCACTCAGAGCCCAGTTTTCATGGAAAAGCAGATTGGAACCCTGGTTCACTCAAGCCACGCTGGCTCCCAGGTAAATATTATTATAGGTGTATAACTTAATTTTTATTGGAAATGTCAGCTCCCATTTGAGCCGTGCAAATACAATTTTTGGTAGTGGCCCTGCTAATCTCTTGGAGGTATGACTCTTTCCTTTCAAACAATCCTCCGCATTCTTGAGGGTACATCCGTTCTGTTCAACAAGACTGAGATCCTGTTAGCTTTCATTTGCACGAGTTTAGCTTTGTTAAGCATTTTCCGAGACAAACTCTGTGACCTTTGCCCAGGAACAACCTGTCCTGAGCAGTCAAAGCATTAGAAATCTGCTCCCGTTGCAAACTCAGTTCCCAGCTATTTAAGAATCTGGGACAGGGCTTTCACGGGAAGAAAAAAACCACCTCAGCCATCAAATTATGTTCTCCCAGGACCTTTCCTGACAAAGAAGCTTTTGTAGAGGATAACTGGCTTTTTACAATTCTGTTGTAGACGGTGGCTCTTACGCAACGCCCTGTTCAAAACCTTTTCCCCCCCTTTCTTGGCAGTCGGTATTCGTTGTCTCCTGGGAATCTAATCGCCTCAATAATTGATGGAACGAAATCTGTGATATGAAATTACAACGCCCGTGGTTGTGACACTTTTATAACGATTCTCGCTATTTCCGCACTACACTTCTACAGCGCGATTATTCCACTTTCAACATCCTATGGAATCCTGGGGTTTGCAGTTTAGGGAGGGGCCTGCCGGCCCCTCCCTAAACTGCAAACCCCAAGATTCCACAGGATGTTGAAAGTGGAATAATCGCGCTATAGGAGTGTAGTGCAGACGGAGACCGTTCTGAAAAGCAATGGTGAAGAAAACACCACGCCGGAGTTCAGAAAAGTTATCGCATCGCTACTCCCAAAGCCCTCACCAGCACAAAGGGATGCCGGCTGGGAGCATGGACCAGCAATTCCTTACCCCTGGGTGGATTTCCCGCCTCGCTCCTCCGTGCGCTCCTAAAGCGGCGCCAAGGCTTTAGCCAGGCGCTCGGCCTGCGGAGACGGCTGAAGGAGGAGGCTGGGTCACCGCCGAGACCGGGGCGCCGCCAGCTTCCCTTTGACGCCTGGGAGTGCACCCGGTACCCAAGTACACATCCGCCCAGCGAGAGCGACGGGAGGGGGCGGGAATAAAAGGGTCCGGGCGGCTGAGTCGTCGGTGTTGCCCAGAGTGGCTGCAGTGATCGCATGCGGCTCTGGGGAGCGGAGAAACGACAACGAGGAGCAGGAGGAGGAGGAGGAGGAGGAGGAGGGTGGGGCAGCCACTAGCGCCATGCTGGGCGCGCAAGTGCACATGTGCCAGACCATCTTTCCCGCGCACGCCAGCCACCGCGGGGAGCTCAGCGCCGGGCAGCTCCTCAAATGGATCGACACCACAGCCTGCCTGGCTGGTAAGCGCGACTGGCCCCCTTGGCTGTAGCTCCCCCCCTCTTTCTTCTATAGTGAGTTTCCGTAAGGCGAGTATATTTGGCGAGAAACCTTTTTTTTCCCCCCTTCTCCATCAGTTGGAGCTCGGGAAAGTGCCTTTCTGGACTAACAGCTGCCAATCTCCCCGAACCAGCCTGGCCGCTGTGTATTCGGGCGGGCGGCTTCTCTGTCTTAGGGAGAAACCACGGAGTCTTGCGTGTCTTGAAAGACTGGCTTATTTTATTTTGACATAAGCGCCCGTGGTGAAGTGGGTGCACTGTCTCTGAGACTAGTGAGTTGGTCTTTCATATCCCGCACAACGCCTTGTAGTTTTAGCGGCAACAAACTCTCCAGAAAATGGGACCTGATGCAGTTTTTTGTCCACAGAAGAGGTGAATTTAAGGACCGTGTTCTGGGTTTTTGCTAGCTAAATACAACATGGGAGTACAACTAGGAGAAAGATGACAAGATGACAACTTTGTGGGGAAATTGTCATCAGCCTCAGACTTTCTGGCCATTTCTGCACTACACTGTTGTAGTGCTATTATTCCATTTTCAACATCTGTGGGAATTCTGGGGTTTGTAATTTCCTGAGCCCAAAGAGCTGTCTGGCTGAGAATTCTAAATGCCCCTCCTTAACCTCCAAACCCCAGGATTCCCTAGGATGTTGAAAGTGGAATAATAGCGGAATAGTGTAGTGCAGAAATGGCCTCTGTCCAATAACTCTTTTAAATTATTATTTTACTATAGTATAATCCAGACACAGAAAGGTTTATTATGTGCTTTCAAGCTGACTTCCATCCCTCTCCTGGGATTTTCTTGGCTAGATTCATTCAGAAGGAGAGTGCCATGGCTGTATGAGGTTGAGAGAATGTGACTTTCCCAAGATCACCCAGCCAGTGGGGCTTCAAACTGTGGAGTCCTAATCCAACACTCAAAAAAGAATAGATTACAAATAGAGGTGAAAGTTTGCAAAGGATTCTGTGGGTTGCAATGCCCCCAGTATTTCCATCAGAGCTACTTCTGCCAGTGCTGTCCCTCAAAAATCTACCTCTTTAGACACAGCATCCCACCTAAAGGGTTTCCAAGGCCCTGCAGATTGGAGCACTGAGAAATGATGACTGCAACACTCTCCCATTTGTGGGGCATGCTGAGATGGGTTTCGGCTACAGCTGCTTGTCTCAACACACCCCATGACTGCGAGAATTCTAAAATCATCATTTCCAAGCATATAGTTTTGCAGTTCCTTGGAAACCCTTTAGTTTGGACACTACCTGGCTTAAGAGCTGGATTTTGGGGATCATGTACAGTCGTAAATGACTCTAAATGTGTATCGAAAAAGTTACAAGATCATAAGTCTGGCATGCAATCTCATAAATATTGAACAGGATACCAGGCATGGATTTTAAGATAAGCAGCTAAAGCTACAAGACATGTTATCTTAAAGGCCTGCGTAAAAAGGTATTTTGCTAAGAATACCATAAAGTTTCTGTTAGATAACACTGTGGGAAGATTGTTCCGTAACTGGGGTGCCAGTGTTTAAATGGCCCTGTTCTTAGTGGTTAACGGCCATGCTTCATTTGGTAATGTCATCCAGAAACATAGTTTACAGGCTATTTGCTGACAGGTCCTGCCAGCAGCTGCAACTCTTTTTTCCCATCCTCTGATAGATTTTTTTCAAAAAAATTGAGGGACACTGGATTAAAAAAAAAGCTTCAAGGGCAAATGTGGATCTATTGTTGTGGGTCATGATGAGGGTTGTTGTTTGTTTTTCTGTTTCTGTTTTTTCGACCATTTTCTCAATGATATTCAGGCTGCAATGTTTGCATGCTGGGAATATCAAGAAGGACACTGGGAAAGGCAAGGACAGTTCTTTTATCCTATTTCCCCCCTTTTTCTCCTTAATTGTTTTTTAGAGTTATAGTACATCTGTGCAATAGTGAAATAGCACTTTTGCACTGAAATGGTGTTAACACTTTAAGAGAAAAAACACTATATTTAGAGAGGAGGCCATTTCAAAATGTAGGACCACATCCCTAACCTCGGTGGGCCATGCTCCCAATTTTAAAAACTTTGTGGTGAGGATCCAAGAAATTGCTATGTTCAACAATTAACCCCCCTCAAAAAAAAAAAAAAACCAGAAAAGAGCCTCTGACAGAAAACAAATTAAAATGGAGGTGTCAACTACCAACTACCAACAAATTAAAATGGAGGTGTCAACTTTCAGAGGTCACAGTTCTTTAGACAATTCTGGAAGAGCTCAATGTCTCTTAGTGCACGGTATAGGTGACTCCCAGAGAGAGAAATTGAAACTGGCTATTCAGTAACCCGCGATGAACTGGTGTCTTTTATGAGGTCCAGTCAGTCTCAGAAGCCATTTATTTATGTTTGTTCCTGAGCAAAGAAAAATATTAGCAGAGTACATGTGTGCACTTTGTTCCATCTGTGTAGAGATTATGATTACAATTGTGGTGTAATCTTGTAGTGTTCCATTTCTTCAACAAGGCAAGTGAAGTTTGTTGTTATGTGCCTTCAAGTCATTTTTGACTTATGGTGTACTTAAGGTGAATTTATCACAGAATTATCTTGGCAAGATTTGTTCAGAAAGGGTTTGCTTTTGGCTTCCTCTTGAAGGTAAGAGAGTGTTACTTGCCCAATGTCACCCATGGGTTTCATAGGGATGCAAACCCTGGTCCTCAGAGTAATGCTCAAACCACTATACCATGCTGGTTCTCAAGTAAACTTTGTTGGAGTATTTGTTGTGCAAAGCAGCTTATTGGTAAAGTACCACTAGGAATTTAGCACAGTTTTCAAGTAACTTCAGACAAATAAAATATAATTCTTTGTGATCTATATATCTGAATGTGTTTGAAGATTACACCTCTGAATAGCTGTATCTACTGCTCCTTTATTGCTTGGCAGAGTGACTTTTTTGGCTTATAACTTCCTGCATATACTTCCAGGATGACCAGTGTTTCATTCTGTCTGGGAGATTCTGGGAGTTTTATACCAAAAGGTAACTTCCCCAAGCTCTACACCACATACTCATGAAGCAGTAAAAAGTTTTAAGTCATATTCTATGCCAGGGTTTCTTAACCAAATTTCCCTGGAACTCTAGGGTACTTTGAGAGCTTGCTAGGGGTTGCGTGAGAGATCATGATTTTTTTAAATATAAACCCTTTTTGAAATATAGATACAATAATTTTTGTGCAGGGGTTCCTGAGACTTATAAGGTTTTAAAGAGCTTTTTCATGGTAAAAAGGCTGAGAACAGCCATTCTATGCATTTTAGATAGATATGTAAAATTAGGAGTCACTTGGACAGTGGTCAGTAGAATTTCAGTATTTGGCTTCTAAATATGGTCTGTATCATGCATTTGCCTATTCAGTTTTCTGTGAATGTGTACCAGAGAATGCGTGAACGTATACATTTTGCTTGCCACTGCATTTGTCTGTGGAGGTTACTGTAGCATTAACAGCTGCTGGATGATATTCCATTTTTAAAGTGGTTGTTTGCTAATAGAAACAGATTGATGTTCCCTGATTGATACTTAAACATAAATATAGTTTTCCTGAACAAATAGTTTACATGAAGATTTGGGTATGAGTTCAGTGTTGCCAAGGAGTGAATATGTAGGAGCAAAGTAGGTGATAGCTGGGAGTGTTCAGGTGGAGGTGAGATTGAGCCATCATTGTGATGCAATTTCCTCTCTTTCATAATCCAGTCTGCTACCGTAGTTGCAAGTAAACACATTATTGTCTCCAGTGCTCTTTTTCATCCCATTTACATCTTTATTTAAGATATTTTTCCATACTTTTCACTAAGAGTGGCTCATAAATATCAAACACTAAGTCTCTTTCTGCAGATTTACAATCTAACATAAATGAAAGAAAAGGAAAAGAGATCGGGGAGGCAAGGGCGGGAGCCAACTCAGGCTTTGCTTACAAAGTTTACCAGTAAGTTTTAAGTAGGGATGGGCCAACTGAATCCTCGACTCGTGGGTAAGGATTCAAGTTTCCTGAATCTGAATCCCTGTTTGGCAAACTGAATCTTTTGAATCGGCCAACTAAATAGATCGTTGGAGACCGGGATGCCTGAAAACCTGGGAGTCTAAACACTTGGGAGATCATACATACTATGGAAGATAGTAAGTAGGTGAAGTTTTCCCTTGGAGTAATAATGGCCTTTGCTAACAATTTCAGGAATTACAGCTGGGCTTGTATTCTAAAATATTTAAATTGAACAGTTCATATTTAAGTTCAGTATTTGACTGGAAGCTACAGGCTTGAGATTTCAAGGACAGCTGAAAGATTCCTTTGCATAGCTCCCTTGCAAACCTCTTTCAGACACAGTTCTGGGGTTTGGAGTTTTGCAAGGTGTCACAGCCTTCTCCAACAAAGTGTACTGGTGCATCATCAAACTACAAACCCCATGATGCCAGAAGGAGCTGTGCAAAGAAAAGCCAGTTTTGACCTGCATTAGCTCTCTACTGTAGTATGTGGCCCTGTTTACACAGGCAGGAAAATGTGGGATTAATCGACATTTTTCTGCTTGTGTACAAAGGGCCTTCATGTTGTTTTCAATCTGGGGAGATCCTGAGGCAAAACTGGGACAATTGTCTTGGCCAGATTTCTTCAGAGGGAGGTTTGCCTTTGCCTGGGCTTTTGTTAAGACTGAGAGAGTGTGTCTTGCCCAAGATTATCCTTCTTTCCCTTGCTTTTTAAACTCTTTTTGAAAAAAGGATTCAAGACTCATGAGATTCGTGGATTCCCAGAACCTTCCAGGGATCCAGATCTGGATTTGGAGTTGGAAAATTCTGGATTCGTCCCATCTCTAGTTTTAAGTCTAGCACTGGTTATAAGGTCCAGCAATGGTTATAGTGTTCATCAAGTAGTAAATTTAGTTCATCAGTGCTACATTCCACAAGCCACAGAGCTTGATTTAAGCACAGCAGAAGGACTGATGCTTCATCTCACTCTAGTGGCTAAGAAGCAGTGGGAGGAAGGGAGGCTTTCAGCTGTAGCTCCCTGTGTGTGTATGTGCCTTCTAGTCACCTGTTGACTTATGGCAACCCCATCAATTCCATAGGGCTTTCTTAGGCAAGGAGATGGTTTTGCCAGTTCCTTCCTCTGAAATGTAGCCTCCAGCATCTGATATTCATTGGCAGTCTCCTATCCAAGTACTAACCAGAGCTAACCCTGCTTAGCTTCCGATATCAGACAGGATCTGGTTCTCTTATGATATTTAGGCCCTATTAAGGCATGATGGAGAGAACCTAAACGCTTCTTCCTTTCCCTCCAGTCATGTCAGCAGTGACAGTTGGAAACTGGAGAGACAAGAGCTCTCGGTTGAGACTGCATCCAGGCACAGCAGTGTGTGTGACTGACTAGCCGACCGTCTGATGAACTGTGGCTTTTTCTCCCCTGCAAAGGAGACTAAACCATCTGGATTTTTCACCAGGGATATATGGAGCTCTGTGTGGCACCATCTAGAATGTTATTTTTGTTATTAATGGAGAGCTAGGAAGGTCTAGAACAGGATTAAGGGGGGAGGTAGATTTCTGGGTCATTTCTAGCAGCTCAGCAGTTCATAACAACACCTACAAGATGTTTCCCATCCACTCCAATTTAAACTACTGAAAGGTAGCAGATTTTCATGTGGAAGGCTTGTGAATCCCCCCTGCACACAATGATTCTAATTTGGACAGGGGCCACACATGCTTACTTGAATATAAAAATAAAAGTGATCCTAAACTGCACAGTGTATATTTCAATTGAGTCATAAAAAGATGGCTGATTTTGTCTTTCACATAATGATAACTGGTGTCACAGAGACATCATCTGCCTTAGGAGGGCATAATTTATTTAATCATTCTAATGAAATTCCGTTTTCATGGCCATAAGTCCTTGGGAAGCCACAGCCATCACTAGTTGACCAATTATTAGCCACCATGATTTCAGTATTAAAACATAGCAAAATAAAATAGATATATGATAACAGTGTGTCCTGTTTTAAGGAAATAATGCATATAAAGTGGGCCTGAAAAGACAGTGAAACCTGTTGTGTTTAAAGGCAAACACATACTGAAGGAGATTGTCTGATGTTAGTAACTGTCCTTTTCTCCCACCCTCTCTCTCTTTCTCCTTTGAAGCTGAGAAACATGCTGGCCTACCCTGTGTGACAGCATCAGTGGATGACATACAGTTTGAAGAGACTGCCAGGTACAACTTTGCATAGTTGTTATTAAACCTTATCGTAGCATTCTTTTTTTTTTTCCTGTTTGAAAGCAGTTAACCAGTTTCGATAACACTGGTGATCGTGGTTAGCGAGTCCCCTACAGGAATACAGTTAATTGCTAAAACTTGTCTGCTAAGACACAAATCCATGCATTTGTGAAAAAATCATCTTTGGTTACTTTTGACTTGATAAGCTAGGATAGAGTCCAGAAGATTATGCAGGAATAGTGATCTTTGTCACTTCCAGGAGTGAATAAAGCATTTACTGTGAGTATTTGAGCATTGTAAATTAAATTGTTCTATTTCTTACTCTTTTCTTAGAACTGACAATAAAAAGTATTTTCCTCTCTTTGTATTCATGGAGTTGCAAGGAGACTGAAAAAGGAATCTTTTCTCAAATCTCCTCAGATAAGGAGGTTTCTTTCTTTCCTTCTGAAATCTGATTATATGCCTATCCATTGGTTGTCTTTATTTTTAAAATGAGAAAAAAATCTGACAGTTTTATGAAGTTAGCTTTCCATTGTTAAGCAGCCATAATTGGTGCAAATATTCATTAATTTTGAAAACCAAGATGCTACCTATTTATTTATAATAGTATGACATCACCAAAAATAGCAAATACTACTTCATGCTAGATATTAAACTGCCAGTATGTTTTAGTCCTGATCTGCAAACCATCCGGTTTGTTTGTTTGTTTGCTTGCTTGCTTTAATATCCCACCTTTTTCCTCAAAATGGGATTCAAAGTGGCTTATTCAAGGCATGGATTCAATGACATATACTACATGTGGGATGTAACTGAGCATAAATAGATGTGGATGTGTCACAGCTATGCAATACAGGGTTCCTCTTTTTCGATTTACTACTAATATGAAGCAATGATGGATCTACAGATATAAGTACCACTTGTAGTCTGAGTGATATGTTCACTGTTGACATTTAACACAAAGATTGCAATCTTATATTATTCAGTAAGCCTCAGTGAATGCAATGGGACTCACTTATAACCCTTTGCCCATAAGCCTTACATTGTGCTGATCTGCTGTACAGGAATCCTCAGTGTTACCAGGGCACCAACCCTGATGCAGTAGGGGCAACATGATAACTACATAGACATACAAATTTGTTTAGAAAATAAATCATAGTTTGTGTTCCTTGCTTGTCTTTCATAGCCAAAATACATGGAGCTATGTCTTGTCCTTATTTCTTACAGAGAATTAAACACAGGGACCCATTTCAGGACAGGGCCTTAGCAGGGCAGAGGAAAAGATTTCAGCACTTTGTACCATGATATGTTTCCTGTCTGGATCACACAGACATTTCTTACACCTGCAGTTCGCAAAGCAAGAAAAGTCCTTATTGAAGTGAATGAAACCAAAGGGTTAAATCTTGCCTCTCTGCTGCCCCACTGCCACCCCATGCTACTGTCCCAATCCAGATCATATTCTCCCCATGTAATTTTGAGTATGCAAAAAGAATAGGCATAACTGCATGTCGCATATAAAGAGTAGTGTATAGTCTGGCTGCAAGATAGAATTCTTGAACATCCATCAGGAGTAACTTTAAAAGCTGCTATTTATATACATAAATATTGGTACTGTTAGCTCACATGCAGTAAAATCCTCAAATACTCTTTAACATTTTGCATTTTCTAATGACATTGTGTGTGTTTTTTTTAATAGAGTTGGACAAATTATCAGCATTAATGCAAAGGTAAACCGAGCATTCACTACCAGTATGGAGGTAAGAAACTACACTTCTAAAAATTTGACTTGGTTTAAGTGAGTAAAAGCCCATAAATATTTGCAGGGTTTTCTAAACAGTTGATTGAAAGCACATCCTTTTTTGGGATTATAACCCGCATATTCTTCTACAATTGTAGCACATCTAGTCTAGATGCTATAGATTGGGATAGGTTTGCTGTAGAAAAGTGTGTTATGAATCCCATTTTAAAATGCTTGTGTGCACTCTAGGAATGAAAGAAAGAAAACCCCTGGAAAGAGGGGATTCATAGTGCAGTCTGAAGCCAAAATCTCAAAGCAGCATCTGGAAGATTTTACTTGGGTAAATGTCAAGCAAAATCTGAATAATCTTTCCACAGTTGAAACTGACAAGTTGTTTTATACCTTTGCCTTGAGACTAGTTAATTTCAACTTTGCTGAGCACTAGTATAAGGAAGGAGCACAACATCATGTGCACAGGAGGAGGGATGTGATTCCCTATTCTCAACAGTGATATTGTAGATAGTGGTGTTCATGGCAGATATAGAAGCACATTCTAGAAAGAATCCCAATATCTCAATACACCTGCTAGAATAGAAGAGGTGTTATCATTACATAAACTTGTTTTTGAGGGATGAAATTACCCAGAGTTCAAAATTGCTGTTGTTATCTATACATAGGTTGGTGTGAAAGTTACATTACAGGATCCTCTTACTGATGTTCAGAAACTGATTAGTGTGGCTTTCTCTACATATGTGGCAAGACCAGGCTCTAATGAAAAGGTAATATATTTCTTCTTTAAAAATTTAATCAGGATTGTCTTAACAATTTTATTAACAGCAAATCTGTGTGTGGGCAATTATTGGGGATGCATCTTGGTTAGGGTGGTCACTTTTACAGCTCCTTTCAAAATATAAGCAAAAATATAAAACTATCAGTTTGGTGTTGCAAATGAATGGTATACATCTATGATCCCTTTCACTCAAATTACTGACGATCTCCAACTAAACCCTCTGGCCAACAGAACACCTTCCACCAATAGAACAACAAAGAGTGATGGTTCCTCTTTGCCCTGTGTTAAGCAGTACTTCCTTTCGCATGTCCTGAATCTCTCACTATTTAGCTTCAGCAGATAATCCTTGGTTCTGGTGTTACGAGATGGAGAAGCTTTTGTCTCCATCTGCTTCAGCCCCACCCCCCACCCCCCTATAGAATTTTATACATCTCTTATCATGTCTCCCCTTACGCTCTTTTTTCCTAAGTTAAACAGACCTGAACCTTGTAACCTTTCATCATGAAGGAGTTGCTCCAGTTGCCCTTTTCTGTACTTTGCCATATTGTTAATTGTACTTTTAGAACCTTTTCCACTTCTAAAAAATCTTTTTTGGGGTATAATGACCAGAACTGTTCACAGTACTCCAGGTGCAGATGCATGATTGTGGAGTTATGTTTTCAGTTCTTTCTAACTAGGCCCAACATGGAATTTGCTTTTTTTCTCTGCTGTTGCATGTACCTAAAGCTATCTACTACAATTCCCAGATTTCTTTTTTAGTTAGGTGCTGTCAGTTCAGATCCCATCAATGTATATGTGAAGCAGGGATTTGGAGAAGGAGTTCTGTGGGGCTAAAGTGGAAAGGAGAATAGAGGAAAGTCCTGTTTCATAAGCAGAAGTCTGCTAGCATGACACTGGACTTTGCCCTTTCAACAGAGCTAGATGGTCCCTAACTCCTTGTTTTCATTTTAAGGCAAACACAGGGATAGAAAGTAACCTGTAGGGTAGAACTGGGATGTCATGGGGAATGCTTAACCCGTTCTTACCATTTCTCCACAAATGCCTCCTACCGTCTCTTGAACTGCTTTTCCATCCCTCATAGCTGAACTCTGTATCCAGAAGTGGGCCTGTGAGCAGAAGTTAAAATTGTTTTGGGAGGGGGCAGTTGGGAGAGAATTGTCAAGACCAAAAAGAAAGCAGCCAGTTTTACTCTTTCAAGGTTTCTCTGCCAACACATTCAAATTGTTCAGAAAACATAGGTTTGGGGTATTTATTCTCTGTGATAACATGTAGTCAGTGTATGTACTAACAGGTTGTGTTCACATGTGATATTTAAATTACTTTTAGCACTTCACACGTTACTGATGCAATCTTAGCAAGTATACTGAGCAAAAGTCACATTTGGATTCAGAATGGCTCTTTTAAAAAAAAATAACATTCACGAGTAACACCTATCTGATTCACTGGCTTTCTCAGAATCAAATTAGAAATATTAAATGCATTGCCACTTATCTTTATCTTCGTTTTTCAGAGTAGCCATTAATCTGATCTGGGCTGTAGTTTGTGAGGTACAAGGAATTAATGTTTTTCCTCATGCCATTTTTTCCCCATGCCATTTTCGTCCTCTCCCAAAGCAACCTTTCTCCTCAAAATGGAAGCAGACATTTGTGCAATAAATAACAGGAGTTAGGGAGTTCAGTGGAAAACAGTATTAGAGAAGAGGGAGAAGAGATATGTTTTCAATGTTTGGTTTGTCTGTTCAGTGTAATGTGAATATACGCTTTATCCATATATGATCAAGAAGTGATGTTGAGGTTTAAGGCCATTATCCAACAATATCATTGAGCTAGTGAAATAGCTATTCTGCTATTGGTACAAATTTTCAAAGGTGTTTTCTAAGTGATTGTGGAAGTGGTTATGCAAACAGCTGTGCATTAGTAAAAGCCAGTACAACTGTGCTAGTGGGGCTTATCCTTCTACAAATGTACTACTAATGTGGGGTTGTCTCCCTCACCCATTTGGCCACATTTTGCCTGGATTCTATGCATGCTGCCCAGTGCCCATTTGGAACATCATCTGGTCCAGATTCAAAGCTTTCATTTTTAAAAGTAATTCTCTAGCTGCTTTCTCACCATGGCACTACCTTTCCATGGTGGTGGGATTGTGTGCCCAAGTGGCCATGCTGATAGTAGCAGTACTGCTGGTAGAGTCTCCCAAGTCAGACAGGCTTTTGCTGAGGAAGCAGATTAAATGTGCCAAACACCTACTGGGCAGCAGCAGTAGTGGGAAGTGAGATTGGTGGAAGATCTCTCAGAGACAGTGACATTGGCACCATAGCTAATGCTTGTAGGTACTGTGCAGAAGAAGGCAATGGTAAACTACTCCTGAAACCTTTTACCTTAAAAATCCTATGATGAATATACGCTTTATGCATATATGATAAAATGAAACAAGAGATAGTTCCAGAAGAAGAAACTCCCAGGTTGAAAGTCACTCAGTGACCTACTAGCAAAGAGTAGAGGACAAGTACGAGTAGGGCTGTGGCTAACAACACAACTGGGCTCAAGCTGAAATTATGTTCAGTTATTGATGTCTCAGAAGTGAAAGGAAAGTCCAAAACTTCACAACATATAGAAACATGAAAAGTGAGATGCGTAAACAAGGGGAAACTAGACACAATAAAACAAGAAATGAGACATATAATCATTGCAATACTTGGGGTGAGTGAGCTAAAAGAATATAGTATTATCAGTCAGATAACTACACGGTATTTTACTCAGGAAATGAACATCTAAGAAGAAATAGGGTGTCATTAATGAGGAGAGATGTAACACAAGCAGTCAAGGTGGCTGAATAATATCAATAAGACTTCAGAGAAAACTTATCAATATAGCCATAATCCAGGTTAATACACAAACCAGAGAGGCAGAGGAGAAAGAAACTAAAAGATTCAATGCTGGAGTCCAGGAGGAAATTGATCACGCACCAGAACAGGACATGTTGATAATCATAGGCAGCTGGAGTGCAAAAGCAGGAAACCGAACAGAATCAAATATTGTAGGAAAATTTGGCTTAAGATCAAAAAATGAAGCAAAAGAGTGACTGATTGCATTTTGTGAAGCGAGTAGTTTGTTCATCACAAACAGATTCTTTAGGCAACCACAGAGGAGATTGTATACATGGACATCTTTTGATGACCAGTACAAAAATCAGATACACTACATTATTGGAAGCAGAAGGTGGAGAAAGCTCCATTCTGTCTGCAAAAACAAGACCAGGAGCAGACTGTGGCATGGACTATGAACCGCTCATCTAAAAAATTAGAGAAAAGCTAAAGAAGAACACTAAAGTCATTGTACCAAAATACAACCTGAAGAAAATCCCTGTAGAATTTAAGGATAATGTAAAAAATTGCAATATTAAACTATACGACCAAGAGCGAGAAGAACACTGGATTGAAGGCAAGGATGTTGTGAAAAAGGTATGCAAAAAGACACTATCTGCAGCCAAAAAGAAAGAAAAACCTTACTGGGTGACAGATGAAGCTTTTCAAGCAGTGAAGAACAGAGGAGATACAAAAGTAAAAGGGGACAGAAATAGGATCAGAATTCTAAGCATAACTGTTCAACAACTTGATCACAAGGGAAAAAGAGAACAACAGTAACGACCAGTGCAGAGACAAAAACAAAAAGAAAATAAGAGAACCCTTCCACAAGATCTGAGAAGTCAAAGGGAAATTTAAATGAAGACTGGAGATGCTCTGTGACTAGCCAGGGAACACACTGCATGATCATGAAGAAGTAAAAAGATGATGGAAACAATACACTGAAGAATTATATTAAAAGAAATGAAAGAACAACAGATTTATTCAAGGAAGAACCTTTTGAAGATGAACTTAAAATTTTAGAAAGTGAAGTGGAAGCTGCAGTCAAATCACATGGAAGAAATAAATCACCAGGAACAAATGTTTCAAGCAAGAGAGACAGAATCCACTCCAATACTAACTAAAATCTGTTAGCAAAACATTATGGAAAACAATAAAATGACCCACAGATTGGAGATGCTCAATATGCATTCCGATCCCCAAGAGAGGAGACACCAGCATTTGCAGTAATCACCACATCTTTGCATTAATCTCCCACACAAGCAGTGATGCTCAAAATTCTACAACAAAGATTTTTACCATGTATGGAGTGAGAAATACCAGATGTCCAGGCTGGGCTTGGAAGAGGAAAAGGCATGAGGGATCATGTTGCAAACATATATTAGATAATGGAGATCATCAAAGAATTTCAAAAGAAAATCAGCCTGTGCTTTATAGATTATAGCGAAGTCTTTGATGGCATATCCAGGTCATGAAAACCTGTGGATCTCTCCTAAAGAAATGGATGTACTACAACATTGGATTATCCTCATGAGTAACCTGTACTCAGGACAAGAGGCACCATCAGGACAGAATATGAAGAGACTGAATGGTTTCCAACTGGCAAGGTGGTCAAGGAAGGCTACATTTTATTAACCTATTTGTTTAGCTTGTACTCTGAATATATCATTTACATGGCTGGATTAGACTCTGCAGAGGGAAGCGTGAAAAGTGGAGGAAGGAATATCAACAGTTTTAGATATACAGATGACGCCTTTCTACTAGCAGAAAATAGCAAAGACTTGGAACAACTACTGAAGAAAATCAAGGAAGAAAGAACAAAGGCAGACTTAGAGGTGAACATAAAAAAAAAAGACAATTTGCATAACTTTAAAGTAGACAATGGAAATGTTGAGATTTCCTGTATCTTGGTTCAATCACTAATCAAAATGGAGGCTACAGTCAAGAAATCAGAAGAAGACTAGGACTTGAAAGGGCAGCCATGAAGGGACTGGAAAAGATCCTGAAATGTAAAGATAAATCATTGAATATCAAAGTCAGGAGTGTCCATGCCACTGTATTTCCAATTTCTACATATGGTTGTGAAATAGTGAAAAGACCGTGGAGAAAGCTGGTAGGAGGAGAAACAACTCATGTAAAATGTGCTGGAGGAGAGTTCTGTGGCTACCTTGGACTCCCAAAAATGACAAACAAATGGGTCCTAGAGCAAATCAAGCCTGAACATTCCCTAGGAGCCCAGATGACTTAACTGAGACTGTTGCATTTTGGACATATCATGACTTGTATTGGTTAGACCTCATTTGGAATACTGTGTCCACTTCTGGGCACCTCATTTCAAGAAGGATATTGACAAGCTGGAGCATGTCCAGAGAAGGGTGACTAAAATGGTGAAGGGTGTGGAGGCCATGCTTAGGGAGCTTAGGGAGCTGGGTGTGTTTAGTCTGCAGAAGAGAAGGTTAAGAGTGGGGACATGATAGCCATGTTTAAATATTTGAAGGGATGTCATGTCGAGGAGGGAGTGGACCTGTTTTCTGCTGCTCCAGAGACTAGGACAAGGAGCAATGGATTCAAGCTACAGGAAAGGAGATTCCACCTGAACCTCAAGAAGAACTTCCTGACGGTCAGAGCTGTCTGGCAGTGGAATATGCTGCCTCGGAGTGTGGTGGAATCTTCTTCTTTGGAGGTTTTTAAGCAGAGGCTGGATGGCCATCTGTTGGGAGTGCTTTGATGGGTGTTCCTACATAGCAGGGGGTTGGACTGGACGGCACCTGTGGTCTCTTCTAAGTCTATGATTCTGTGAATGTCAGGATGCAAGGAGCCAAGGGTGGGACATGTGTGGGTGCAGGGTGATGCAGTGTGGGGAGCAGGAGGGTGAGCGGTGGAGTGTAATAAGCAAGGTGTGGGAATAAGTAGTGGAGAGGGGAGAGTGCAGTGAAGAGAGGAGTGAAATAAGGCAAAATGGGTTTTAAGAATGGAGAGGTACTAGAAGCAAGGGAGAGATGTATAAAGCAAATTTGCTGAGAGGTTGTGGTGGCCCAAGGTCACATGCTAAACTCCATGACCAAGCAGAGGTTTAAACATGGGTCTTCTTGTTCCAAGTCCAGCACTTTAGTCATTACTCTGCTCTGGTACTTTCAGATCAGTTGTGACTGAAGGATGGTATGGTATAAAGGATGAAATATAATAGAAGAAAATATGCAACCATTAATGTGCTGAAACTTTATAATTAGAATGTAAATTAAAGAAATTTTCATAATTAGAATAGATTTGATAAAGTGGAATATGGCAACCTATACCAGTATTACATTGCAGTTAGGGCAGGATGGGAGAAGTATGGTCCATTGGCTAGTTTTGTTGAACCCATTGTTCTCTAGCATCCCTTCAATCCCTTCTCCAATACCATGTAGTGGGCATAAGGGGGCAATTTCGTCACTGTTTGTTCCCCTCAAGGTTATTATAGTTCTAGAAAGACCCTTTTTTTTTCTAACAAGAAGTGGCCTGGAAATTGAACCCACTTCTTTCGAGGGAAATTGCATCGTTTTCATCGGGCAGAGATTTATGCAGTCACCCCTTGGGGAGCCAGTGTAGCCCCCAAACTCCAACAATTTCCCTCCCCTAGTTTAGACCAGTGTATTTTGTTTAAGGAGTTTGTAGACTGGGTTGCAAACTGAGTTAATTTATGTGCAATTTGTACTGAGACTGCAGGGCCTGGAAACACTAGCCATGCTAGTTAGGATAATCTGAAACTTGTAACCCAGAAAAGTACTTTTTCCAAACTCTGCAGTATTATGGCTTTTAAAGTGAAAACGATGTTCCCTCTATACATAGTAGAAATAATATAGTGGCAAAAATGCAGCAAAGAGGTTTGCTGCAACGATTTGACACAAGATCATTGTACTGGAAGTAATTGTCGCAGTGTTACCATGTTGAACCCATGACAGTCTTATATTTCCAGTTTTCTTTTCTGAAAAAGAATTTTTGAAAAAGCTAATCCAACTTCCTCTTTTTTTTCTTTTTATACATCTAAAAGACAGCCACATCCAGAAAATCTGTAAAATGTGAGAAAATGTATATCAGTATGTTAATTGACAAGCGCATGTTTTTATGTAGCATGAATTCAGCTTCATACAAAAGTAACAGAACAAGTTCTACAAATTACTTTTGTTAAATAGGTTCAAAGTAGAATTTTACTCTTGGTTGATAATCAGTTTTTAACATCATGTTTAGGTTGACTTAAAACAAGTAAAACTTCTCACTGCACAAGATTTCATAGAACACACCCTGGCTGCTGAAAGAAGGAAGATCCGGTTGGATCATGGAAGTGTCCTTAACAACCTGATGAAAGAATGTGGCACAGATGATGGTAAAGTCCTGCATCTATCCCATTCCCCCAGGAAATAAGGAGTTTTAAGGGCAGCACTATCCAGGCTGGGTACATCAGATATTTTAGGGGTCTTTGTAGCCTCCAGAATTTCATGTCTGTAATTATCTCCCAATATTCTTTTATTACGTTTCTTTCTCTGTCTGTCTCAGTCTCTCTGAAAATATAGTTATGCTGGCTGTAAAATTTTCACTTTCCCAAGCTTTGGGTAGACTTTTTCTTTCTTCTAAGTGCATGGACAAATATATTAATCTATTGTAGGATTTTGTCTAGCAGGCCAACAGAATTTCATACATTTTTTTGTTTCCATAAATCTACATGGAAGAACGTTTTGAACTCATAATTATTGCAATTTAAAAAGTGCTTCTGAACAGATTAGTAGGTTTAGCAGTTTTCTTCTAGTAGCTTAAGTCAAGATCAATGGTATAATATGGTATAATATCTCATTTCAGCTTAGGAAACTGGCACGGATTCACTACACAAGGCACAGAAAGAAAGCTCATGTGCTCTCTGTTCCTCTATTTAAAAATATATATCCACGGCCAGCACTGGATCACTCTTTACAGGGACAAATAGCAAGATGGATGAAATTAGTAGGTATTAAGATAGCTTCTTACTAAACATCTGTAAAGTTCATGAAGAAGTCACAAGTTGGAATTTGTCTCCTAAATACAAATTCTACAACTTGATAAGCAAGTTCAAAGTACAAATCAGTGAGATGCATCCAAATTGCAACACAGGGATTGTAAAACAGATCTAACTGGGGTAAAAGCCAAACACTTAATTCAGGTCATGTAACAGATTGTAGTGACCAGTATGTAAAAAACCCATTGTCTTTGCTTTTTTCATAGCAGTCTCTTCTTTCTTGGAGATAGCTCTCTCCTTCTGCTACTGAATTAGGAGTCTTGAATGGTTTTACTCCAAAGCGTACATGAATACCAATGTAATTCTAATTCATGAGTAAAAAACCACCAGTTAGTTCCTCATTAAAACTCTTCTGCTCTTCTAAACACAGCCTTAGCATTATAAGATTTTTCTTATGGGATAAAGACCTCACAAACTCGAAACTATATTGGGCATATTGATTTCAGAATGAAGACTGAAATAAGAGAGTCAAGAATTGCAGCCTGATCAGTAGTTTTTCTGATATATTTAGCTACTTTATACATTTTAGGCCAAATGTGCAATCAAGAGGAAGATGCAGTTTCCACAGATGTTACTCATGTGCAGAGCATTGAACTCGTCTTGCCTCCTCATGCCAATCATCAAGGAAATACATTTGGTGGCCAAATTATGGCTTGGATGGAGACAGTAGCTGCTATTTCAGCAAGGTATTCTTTTTGGGTGGGGAGATTCTGCATTCTTCTGTGACAGCTGTTACTGGACAAATCTAGTGGATAATGCAACCCTCTTTTTTGTCTACTTCTTTAACGTTCATCTAATCATGCAGAGAATTCCATCATCCCCCTGTTACTTGGTACATGTAGCTCTCTGTCTTTGCGTGTGTGAAACATGAATTTCTATTAGAATTCCCTTCACACACCAGTGGACCTGATTCATTGCTAGGATGCTGGATATGTCATTCCCATTTATTATTCATGTAGCTTTGATTTGTAACCTGAAGTTATACCAATAATAACTGAGTTTGCTTTGTTGTAAGACAAACAGCTCATTTTATTAAAATTGCAGATCTGTCACAGGTTTTACACAGTCATGACCTGAGTGATAGCATTTATGTATAAGCATACCTTTCATATATTTGTATCTATAAACACCCATACCACCTGATAAAACTGCTCCAGCAAAACGTGATGGGGCTTGTCAGTTTTACATGTAAAAAAATGCCCATCAAACTACAAATATTTCCTTTATTTGTTAAACGAGTGCAAAATGGTGACAGAGACCTGTCCATTCTGCTTAACAAGTAGCTGACCTTGCTGCAAAGACTTTGTAAAACAAGGCACAATTAGACTTGACCTTTGAAGGTGCCAGTTAGAGTTGCTATGGCCACAGACTTACAAGGAATGAGAATGAGGTTTATTTTAAAAGAAGCAGCTCTTGGAGGACAAACTGAATAAATGCTCAAAAAAGTTTCTCTAAAATTTAATCCTCTACTTTTACAACCTCTTTTTTCAAAATTTAAATATTCTTATACTAACCAAGAAGCATCATTATTGGATTCAACAGAAATCCACTAGAATGAGACCTGGTCTTTGCTTTCAAGTATATTATACCATGTCTAAAAATGGATGGTTTAACCTTTCCAATAAAATGTTATCTGTTTGGAAACCAACCACAATAGTTTTTTTAAAAAAATGCCAAACTTCTAACTCATTCTCCCCTCTCCCTCCATTCTTGACATTAATCTGCTTGTGTCTTTATTGTAAGTATTGCAAATGAGATATTTAGCAATTTAAATAGGAGGAGCAAATTATTCCTAATGAAAAACCAGGGTAATTTGAATACATTATAAAGATGCACAATTCAATTAATTAGAAACAGATAATTGTGCATGCTTAACAATTCTGGTACATCATAAAGGATAATTGAGTTAAGGCTGAGGATAAATAGTAGTCCAAAACAGTGTAATATCTTAGAGCTAAACAAAGGGTAGAGAGAAATTTACACCTACAATACTACTGTCTACACTATAATAAAAGAATGCCTGGTTGTCAGCATTTTTTTAAAAAGACATGTACTATTAAAATATATTTACTGGAAGATTGAGCAGAGTTTTTAGAAAAAAAATATTTCCCTGTTCACAGATACCGTATGATTAGGCAGGGCTTCTATATCATGAGACACTTCAGGCACAGTACCTATAGCCTATGAAAATTTTAGGGCTTATGAAAACAGGATTTTAGGGCCTACAGAATAGTGAGTTGAGGGAGTTGAATACAAGAGTGTCTACAGCCAGGAAATCTTAATGCGGCCCTGTGATTAGGTGAACGCTATTGACCAAAATCTGTAGGCATACCATACAAGTGGCTGCACTGCACTAGGGCAGATAATAAGTCAGGAGTGGTTTGTTTGTTTGTTTGTTTGTATCTCTAAAAATTGTCATTTTTACCTCAGAACTTTTATTAAAATAAGAATTAGATTTAAACTTGGAATTTATTATTTGACTAGTCACACTGATATGAACAACAACATAAAAACATAAAAAAGATGATATACATTTTATTTTGTTATCCTTTACTCCTGTTTCATTTCAGTCGCCTGTGTCATATGCATCCAACTTTGAAATCTGTAGATATGTTTAAATTTCGTGGACCGTCAGCTGTTGGTGACCGGCTAGTTTTCAATGCTATAGTTAACAATACTTTTGAGAAGAGGTAAATATCTCATTTTATGTAACTAACTTTGTAGCATTGTCCAAAATGATTTTGATTTTAAAACGGTGTTTTGTCTTACAAGATTTCAGTAAGAATATGCAAATAAAAATATATATATTGTATAATGATACTGTTATGTGTCAAAAATGTTCTATTCAGATTATTGTTATCCTTATATATAGTACTATAGATTGTAGGGCCTTTCCGCACTACACTGTTATAGTGCTATTATTCTACTTTCAACATCCTGTGGAATCCTGGGGTTTGCAGTTTAGGGGAGGGGCATTTAGAATTCTCAGCCAGAGAGCTCTTGGGCCTCAGTAAACTACAGATCCTAGAATTCCACAGGATGTTGAAAATGGCATAATAGCACTATAATGGTGTAGTGTGAAAAGGCCCATAATCTCTGATCTGTATGTGCTGTTATCCATGTATAGTATCATTGACCATCTCATCACCAACATCAGTGTTCTGCTTTACTTATGTATGTTCATTTAAAAATCTATAGCACAATCGTTTTAACACAATTTAAGCTACTAAACTGAGGCTGTTGTACATTGGACATATCATGAGGCAATATAATTCATCTGAAAAGCAGATAACACTTGTGAAAGTGGAAGGCAGTGGGAAAAGGGGGAGACTACACTGCAGCTGGATTGATTCAATCAAGGAAGCCACAGCCCTGAGTTTACCAGACCTGAGCAGGGCTGTTGATGACCAGGGATCTTTGGGGTCTCTCATTCAAAGGGTCACTCAAAGTCGAAGTCGACCTGATGGCAGATAACAACAACAAATGGAAGTGATAGTGTTTAGAGAATTGGGGGAGGAGTCTTGCTAAACATCCACTGGCAAAGCAGTGAATTCCAGTTGAAGAGGAGGAGGGCAGTCCCCCTCTCTATTGAAATCACTGTGCACCCCCAAGAACTTATTCTGAAGATCTATAAAATGTGCCTAGTTTTCAGGCAATGCAGACAGCTACAGGGAAGAAGTTCTGGAAGTTCACAAATGTACTGAATGTAGCCTTTGGCTATGGTCTTTAAAGCCGTAGAGTTCATACAGGAACATGTTGCTGTTGCTGCGTGCCTTCAAGTTGTTTCCCACTTTATGGCAACTCTTCAGTGATCTTACCATGGGGCTTTCTGGGGGCTGAGAGTGTGTGACACACCCAAGTTCACCTGGTTCCATGGCCAACTGGGGAATCAAACTCTGGTTTCCAGGGTTGTAGTCCAGTGCTCAAACCACTACAGCATGCTGGTTTGACATGGGGTCTTAAGGTCTCAGCAAACACCACAACATATTGTATTTGAATGACTTAAACACAGCTGATTTTTTTAAAAAAGGAAAAAAGTCCACCCACATGAAATGTATTTCTATACACTGATATAATTTTTTAGTACAGCATGTATTCCTTTATTAATATTGAATAATAGTGGTGTTGATATCATAGACCTTCTGTGAAAGCCTTATACAGATTTACTACAAAATAAATTCCTGAATTCAGTAAGACAAACTCCCAAGCAAGGGTGCATAGAATTACTGCCTGGAGAGAATATTTTCTGCTTTTTCCCAAAGTGCTAATTATTAGTATTATTAATGTTTGTTAACTTCATTAATACCCACCTTTTCTCCAAAACTGAGACTCTTCATGGCTTACAAATTAAAATGCAATACAATATAGTTATAACTTATCTGTATAATAATGTGATAAAAATCATAGATAGGGAGGTGTGCTTCTTGACCAATCACTTGCCCAGTACAAGAAATCCAAAGCTAAAACATCCCTCCCTGATGATTATCCAGGCTTTTTTTTAGAAAAGACTTCCAGTAATAGAAAGCCTACTGTTCCTGTAGATAGTTAGCTTTCATGTTGAAACTACTCTTATCATCAAAAGGTTTCCTGTAATAGCCAAACGAAGTCTATCTTCCTGTAATTTCAAGGCAGTTTGTGCTAGTCCTGCCCTTTAGACACATCTTTGTCAACATCTGTGTGGTAGCCCATTAGGCGTTTGAAGAGTGCTGTCATGTCCTCTTCAGTTTTCTCTTCAAGTCAACCTTTCCTTATAGTACTAGTTTTCCATAGAACTTGAAGTATAGCTTTCTTGGACCACAGCTTCCTGAAAACCACTCCTTCCATGGCCAGGCTGGCTAGGGATTCAGGGTGCTGCAGCCCAAAAAAGTAGTTTCCAAATTTTCTTTTCCTCTAATGCCTTGTAATGCCCTCCTGGATGCTGCTAAACTTTGGGTGCTAAATTCACTGAATTTTATTTTTCCAGTATTGAGGTTGGAGTTCGTGTTGAAGCCTACAACTGTGATGAATGGGGCAAAGGTCAAGCACGACATATTAACAGTGCTTTTCTAATTTTCAATATTTTAAATGAACATGGAGAACCTCTCCTTGTCCCTAGAGTGAGACCTTCAACAAAGGTGAGCTCTTTTTAATAGGGCAAGAACAGTTGTAGGTAGACATCATCACATTATCAGTTTATAAGTGTTAGATTAATTGTGTAGCAACAGAAGTATGGATTTAAACAACACTTTAAGGCAATTTCTTGAACAAATTCTCATTTGAGCCACTGGTTCTACAGTGTTTTGGATTGATATTTTTACCTGGAAGGTGATTATTTAAGTCATGTCTGAATTACTGTGAATTACTGTGTCATCCACTGGGCTAAACTCCCTAAAGGCACCAGATCCTCCTTGATCAGCCTAGTTAGTACTGGGATGGGGGACCGCCAATCATTACCAGGTGCTGTAGGCTGTATTTCAGAGGAAGGAATTGGCAGAACCACCTCTGAGTATTCTTTGTCTAAGAAAACCCTATGAAATTCATGGGGGTACCATACGTCAACAGGTGACTTGAAGGCACATACACACATGCTATGTCATTCACAGGTAAAAGATCTTATAAATATCTGATTCTAGGACAGAACAGAGTTAGGTTTTTTCAGATTACTTTGTAGTAAACATACATATTTTATTTAATGGGCCAGCTTTGTCCAAGATTATTTTGTTTTAACCAGAAAAAATTGCATCATACTCTTGAAAAGTAGTTATGTACAATCTGTTAGTTATTCTGCCTTTTAGATAATGAAACATCAATATGTTTAATTTGGACGGAGTTGTTAAAAATGTATGGATTATAACAAATTTTTTTTCTTGCTTTGCTCATTGGAAAGGATGGTTTAAGGAGATACCATGGAGCTATTGCACGCAAGAAAATTAGATTAACCAGGTATTAACAATTCTGAGAGATAAAGATATTTAAAATACCATTAACAGTACAAGTAATGTTATTTCTTAGCTGATGTAGTGCTGACCATGTTTAATTTATGAACATATGTCATGATAAAATCCTCATGTACTGTATATGCACATGCTTTTTAAACTGTTTCAGCTTCTTTTAACTTGTGAAGTATGATTTTATTCTGTTTAAACTTCTCTTCACAGTTTTAAATTTTAATTTTTTTATATTGTTTGAATTGATTTTTATTATAGGATGTCCTAAAATCCTATGATAGAGAGTGAAATATTACTATTTTAATTTAAATAGGGTTATACATCAAATCCATCTAGTATATAACTGTATAGTATAAATTCGTCTTGAATACACACAATTCAGAAACCTATTCCTTCACGTAGAATGATAATTGTAGGGAATGATGGGAGCTATCATGGAGCAAGATCCAGTGGTGATCCTTCAGCCTCCTATGCACCCCAAAGACTTTCTTCAGAGATTTGGAAAGCTCTTCAGAGCAGCTGAGACACTGGTGGAAGACCACCAGTGTTGCCTTTCTCAAACATTCATATCCAGTGGTCTTGCTTTTTATTAATTTTGTCAGAGACACCTAGAACAAAAATAATTTGATGTTTGATTAGAATTGCCATATTCTTGCCTGAAAATGAAAGTTTTAACACCTACAGCCCCAAAACAGGAAGTAGGTGCTATATTTTTTGCCTTTTTCTTTCAGTATTACCTGTGATGGATCCATGCAGTTCCAAACCCTTGGTCTTCTGTCACCCACTTTGCCCCCTCCTCCTCTTAATCACTCCTTGGATTGGGTATATGGGCCTTAAGGTGACGCCCTAAGTGGACCAGTGGATGTGTTGATGTGTTGTTCTGTGGGTTCTCTGTGATAAGCATGACCATACTCTCTGTCAGAACTTAACAGAAACAGCAAGACACAGTTACTAAGAAAATAAACAAGTAAAAGTTTATTAATATGCAATTAATCCAAACATTAATCCCTGAACTATTTAATTATTCATAGCTTCACAAAACTCTATTCAGTTCTTCTGCTGACTGTCCTATCTCTATTACAGCTTTTCCCTATCTCTATGCCATCTTTGCCCTATCTGCCTTCTGTCAAAGACTAGCCTCAGGTTTGTGTCCTTTCTCCCCTGTAGCTGCCACCCATTCCCTAAGCTGTGATTGGCTGGCACCAACCACGCTTGCCCAGCTTTGCACTACCCTTCTCAGTCTTTTCCCACACTTGATGTGACTGTAAGCAGGTAGGAATGTAGCAAAATAATTAGTAGAGGAAAAGGTGCACCAACTGCGTTCTTCTTCAGTGCCTTTTGTTGCAGTCTTACATGTACTTATCTCTAAGAAGCATTGAACTAGAAAAACACTGAGTACAAATGCATACATATGATTGTATTGTTTTAAAACACAAACATGCAAACATCTAGGCATTTTTTGCAGGACACAGATTGCATTTATACAGCTTACAGATGCATACAGTTTGAAAAGCCAATGAATGTTGGAGAGCTTTTTATGACCCAAGGGCCAAACTGATTCTGAGCAAGCCCATTAGGGGCTACCTGTCAGCAGTGAGTGGGACCATATACCAAAGCAAGCAGAGGACCCCAACTGCTCAAATGTGAGCCCTGACCTGACTCCCTTTTATGTGGACCAAACTCCCTGCCGCCCCCCCCCGCAAATGCTCATCCTGTTCTGCAAATTAGTCTTTTAAAAGGCTCCACTGGCAACTGCTGGTAGATGTGATCTTGATTCTCCCTCTGCCCCCATCTCACCCCTTCTAGGCTACTCTCTAAATATAGACCTGGCAAATCTAGTTTTATTTTTCTGCAATAATAGTTGCTAATTCCATTGATCAGCATATAAAAAGGAACTGCTTAGTTGAAATGTGTTTGGAAGAGGTTGAATGCTATAGTCTTTTGTAATTTATTTTAAAAAGAGGAGTTTAGAAGTTTTGGTGATTTCCTTAGTGTTCTTTTGATCATCTTTCTACATGTTATAACTACAGAAAATACAATCTCTTGAAGAAAGAAGACAGTGGCACTCCTGAATTCTGGGATAAAAGCAACCAAGTAAGATTTATAGTGGTGTAGGAATTGTGTAACCCTCCAGATATTGTTGGGCCGCAGCTTCTAGCAGCCTTAGTTAGTATGAGGAATAGAACAGGTTGCTTACCTGTAACTGTGGTTCTTCGAGTGGTCATCTGTGCCCTCACACACTAGGAGCTTTCGCGCATGCGCAGTAGCGTTCGGAAGATTCTAGAGCTTAACAGCTTGGCAGGAATCCCTCCCCCATACCCATACTGAGCATGCTCAGCCCACCAAGCCAACGGTCTCTCCTCAGTTCTAGAGTCCACCAATAAGGGACCTGAAAGAGGGGATGGCTAGACAGGTGTGTGTGAGGGCACAGATGACCGCTCGAAGAACCACAGTTACAGGTAAGCAACCTGTTCTTCTTCTTCGTGGTTTCTGTGCCTCACACACTGGGAGACTTTGTAGCTTACCAGTTGGACGGTGGGTCAGGTCCTAGAGAACGGAAGACAACACTGCACATCCAAAACGGGCATCTCTCCGGGACCGGCAGTCCAGTCTCTAATGGCGCACAAAGGTCGAGGGTTGAGACCAAGTCGCCACATGGCACAGTTCTTGCAGGTCCAGTCCTTGAAGGAGAGCTGCTGAAGAAGCCACTGCTCTGGTGGAATGAGCACACAGCAAGGCTGGCGGAGGCTGCTTAGCCAGTTCGTACGCCAGCAGAATGGTCTGGGCCACCCATTTGGAAAACCTCTGGGTGGACACCTTGTCGCCTCTTAGACGCCCACCATAGCACACGAACAAGTGGGGTGTCTGGCGGAAGGGCGCAGTCCGGTGAGTGTAGAACACCAAGCCTCGACGAACATCAAGGGAGTGGAGGGAGCGCTCCAGAGGTATAGTTGGGTCCGAGTAAAAAGCAGGTAAGATGATGTCCTGGCTAAGGTGGAAGTGTGATATACCTTGGGCAGGAAGGAAATGTCCGGGCAGAGGACTATCTTGTCTCGGTGGAAGATGAGGAAGGGCTCGTCGGATCGCAACACTGTCGGCTCACTTGCCCGCCTGGCTGAGGTGACAGCTACCAGGAAAGCAGTCTCGATGGTCAAGAGCCTGTCATCCGCAGTCGCCATGGGCTCGAAGGGCGGTTGTGTCAACTGCGATAGTACCAAGGACAGCGACCAAGGCGGTAGCGGTGGTGACACCGGTGTGTAAAGGTGTTGCAGACCCTTCATAAACTGCTTGAGGGTAGCATCCCTGAAGAGCGCTGCCGAAGGGGACCCCCGCAGGTGATAGGCCACGATAGCGGCGAGGCCATCCCTTGTTGCTGTAGGAGAAGAGCCCTTGTTGCTGAAGGTGGAGAAGAAAATGGAGCACAGTAGGCAGATTGACAGGTGATACTGGCTCCCGACGCGCCTCTGCGAAGGAGACAAATTTCTGCCACTCGTAGTGGTAGTTGTGGCATGTCAACTCCTTCCTGGCCACGGTGAGGACATCTAGGATGGCCAGGTCCTCTAAGGCATTATCCACCAAGCATGCAGGGCCAGGAGCGGCAGGTCCGGGTGGAGAACGAGACCGCCAGAGTGCAACAGGAGATCTGATGTTGTCGGAAGCTTGAGGAGTCGACCGCGAGCAGCCTTGAACAGGGGCCTGAACCAGTGTTGCCTTGGCCAATACGGGGCTACAAGGACGACGTCGGCTTGGTCCACGAGGATCTTGGTGACCACTCGACCGAGAAGAGGAAATGGCAGGAACACGTAGAGGAGCCCTTTGGTCCACTGGAACTGGAAGGCATCGCCGAGAGAGTCCCGGCTGAGGCCGGCTCTCGAGCAGTATCGATGACACTTCCTGTTCTGGTTGCTGGCAAATAGGTCGATCATCGGCTTGCCCCACCGATCCCGTATCATTTGGAATGCCGCGTCCGAGAGGGACCACTCTTGGTAGCATGAGGTGTCCCTGCTGACCTTGGGAGCAGTGGAGAGTCCGAACGGTAGCACCCTGTATTGATAACAGGTACCGTCGACTGCGAACCGTAGGTACCGTCTGTGCTGCGGGCGAATGGTGATGTGGAAGTAAGCATCCCGAAAATCGATGGAGGTGAACCAGTCCCCTTGCCGAAGGAAGGGCAGAATCGAAGACAGAGTGACCATCTTGAACCTCTTGGGGCGGATGTACTCATTTACCCCTCTGAGGTCCAGGATTGGTCATAGGGTACCGTCCAATTTCGGTACCGTGCAGTACCGGGAGAAGAAGCTGGTGGTACTGGCCAAGGACAGAAGTTCTTCGATTGCTCCTTTTTGCAGCAGGGACTGGATCTCTTCCAGCAGAGCTGAGCTGGCCGGGGTGGAATAGTAGACACCTCGCGGAGGTATACTTCCAAAGTCAGTGGTGTAACCAAGACGGACGATGGAGAGAACCTAAGAGTCCGAGGTGATATGGTGCCATTCGGTGAGATGTCGGGCCAGGCTCGGTTGGTCTTCTAGGGCTACTGGCAGGCTGAAGAGTGGCTGTGATGGCAACCCGCGAAGGCAGTCAAAACCAGGACTTCGTCCCGGACGAAGACTTCTTCGAAGAAGAAGGCTGGCGTCTCCGAAGAGGTCTCTGAGCCGAGGACGAGGTCGACGGGCGGGATGGAGCCGAACAAGGCGAGCGGGGTTGATAGGTTGAAGAGGACGACCTGCACCAAGATGACCGGGAGCCGAAGCTACGGCGAGGCTGAGGGGGCTGGTGTATGCCCATCTTCTTTGCCATCAGGCGTACCTTGACGAGATGGTCCATCGCCTCATCGGTCGTGGCGTTAAACAACCCCTGGCCATTGAAAGGAAGGTCTTCGATCCTTCTCCTGCTGTCTTCTTGCAGGCCAGACGATCGCAGCCACGCGTAACGTCTCAAGGCAACAGAGCCCACCATGACCCGCACCGCTACCTCCACTGAGTGCCTCGATGAGATGATCTGTTGGTTGGCGAGTGCTGCCGCCTCGTTAAAGAACTGCATAGCACTCGCCCGATTCTCCTCGGGGAGGTTGGACAGAAGAGGACAGAATCTGTCCAGCAGGTTCCTCAGATAGGCCGCGAGGCAAGCTTGAGTGTTGGGCACCCTGGCAATCAGAGATGAAGCAGAATAAAATCTCCTCCCAAAGGTGTCCAGCCTGCAGCCCTCTCGATCCCGCGGGGTGGTGTGTGCCCTTCTACCGCCCTTGGTCTGGGCGGATTCGACTACAATCAAATTGGGCACTGGATGCGTGAAGAGAAATGCGGCCTCCTCCTTCTGGGTCTGGTACAGGTGTTCTAGCTGGTGAGGGATTGGCTGGGCAGACTCCGGCTTGGCCCATGGATGTTTAAGGGCCTCCATCAAGGCCGGCAGGAATGGTAGTGGAACCATGGACGGTGGGCGGGTATCCACGTAATGGAATACAGGGTCCTGCACGGCTGGAGCCGGGTCCACGACTTTCAATCCCAATGCTGTCGCCATCCAAAGGAGGATGTCAGAAAACTGCTTCACGTCTTCCGGTGCCGATTCCGGTGCAGGTTCTCCGAAGACCAAGGGCGGAGATTCGTGGGACGCGAGCATGGACTTGTCGGACTCCGAGTCCATCTCGTAGGACTGTGAAGACTGAGACGGGGACCTGTCTGGAGACCTTTCTCTCGATGGCCGTTGGGGCGGTAGCACCAAGGTCACTGCTGGTGCAGTCGCTGTCATCGGTACCGTCGACGGTACCGATGGAGTAACCGTCAGCTGGGGTGCCGGAGTTGCTGTAATGGGCACCACAGCAGGCCGTGGGCGCTGGATCGCCTGGGTGACAGTAACAGCGGAGGCCGTAGTCTGCGCTGGAACAGGCTCGGAGACCAGGCGAGAGACGGTCGTGGTGACTCTCGGAGGTGGAGAAATGGCCCGATAATGGGGCAAACGGTCTCGGGACCTCTCGTAGTAAGAACGAGCGAGATGGAGATCGCCAATACCGCAGGTAGTACCTGCCGCGAGATGGTGAACGCGAGCGGCGGTATGGCAACCAGAGCCTCACGTCCGGGTGGTACCGGTCTCTATAAGAGGGGGAATAAGATCGGTACGAGCCTGGATGCTCTCGCCAGGCATGTTCTCAGCAGTACCTTGCAATGTGTGATGCGGGGGAGTATGGTGAGTCAGCCGAGGGCCGGGACGAGGCCCGCTCCAGGTAGGCCTCCTGTCAGGACAGGGATCGACGTCTCACCCTGCATTCTGGGGAGCGCGACTCACTCCTGCCAGACACCGCCCGATGACTGGGCAAGGCCCGAGGTGAGGTCAGAACATCCTCCGGGCGGTCCACCCCTTCTGGGTGACCGGGCGGAGATACTGCTGCAGTGAACCCGAAGGCACGGCCGAGCCGGCGGTCTGCTCTTCATCAGACACCTCCAGAATGTCCTGTGGTTCCGATTCTTCACCTGGGTCCCCAGGCTGTTGGGTTGGAGGAGGTGTCGGAAGGCCGGGCGTCTTGGAGGGCGAACTTCACTTCTCCTTCTTTTTTTCCTTTTTCTTCTCCTTTTTCATAGAGACCTCTTGAGGGGCAGGTTGCTTATGCTGGGCAGCAGTAAGGGGCTTAGTTGACTTAGCTGCCTGCGAGCCCTCAGGAGCCTCCCTCGAAGTCGATGCGGCCGATGGCAATCTCGGGATCTTCGGTAAGGCTGATATCGGAGGCCAAGACGACGGTACCGAGCCTGATACCGTAGATGTAGTTGGTACGGCAGCCGCCGATACCGACGAGGGTGTGGTTGCAGGTCTGCTCGATGTCGATGGTTTGGACATGACTGACTTAACAGAAGGCTGATCCCTCGCCCGAAGAGACTCTTCCCAGCAGTGGGATTTCAAACGAGACGAACGGTTCTGCAGAGTCTGGGCAGTAGATTCAGAGCAGATGGAACAAGCCTTGACGTTGTGAGTCTCTCCCAAGCAAAAGAGGCACTCATGATGTCCGTCTGACAGAGCAACCTTGCGACCACAAGTGACGAAAGCCTTGAACAAGGCAGACATAGAAGGTAGACGAAGACGGAAAGAAAGCCCAAGAGGGGGAAACTCATGAGGACAGTGGAGAAGATGGAGCCGAAGAAGAAGAGAGAAGAAGAGTCAAAGGAGGGGTCGAAAAGATCCAAAAATACCAAAATCCAAGTCCGAGTACCAAATCCAAGCCAAATATCTGAAATCCGAAGTCAAGTTTACCAGAAAAAACAGTCCGAAGAACAGCCAAGAGCGCTACTAAGCAGAGAACCTTGCGTTCGCAACGGCGGACGAGAAAGAACTGAGGAGAGACCGTTGGCTTGGCGGGCTGAGCATGCTCAGTACGGGTATGGGAGAGGGGTTCCCGCCAAGCTGCTGAGCTCTAGAATCTTCTGAACGCTACCGCGCATGCACGAAAGCTCCTAGTGTGTGAGGCACAGAGACCACGAAGAAGAACTGGCAGTTTCAGACCCATAATCATTTGTGTTTGAGCCTTCAGTGTATGCATTCCCCATGCACAATATTTAGGTTATGCCTAACAGTGATATATCCTAAATTAGATTGTGTTCTACCAGGAGAATGGCCATTGCTGGCAGCTCAAATCCTTCTCCTACCCCATGTGTGCCCCCAAAGGTGTTCTTGAGGACTAGGCAACCCTGTGTAATAGATTTACAGGGGAAAGGGGAACTATAACATGTGGTCCATGATCCTGTTCTGGGAGACACAGCTATGATGACAGAGCTCCATTGTCACAGCTACATCTCCTGATGCTGCCCCCAAAACTTACCTTTTCAGCAGTGCATCCCCACCAATAGAAGGATTTCCAGGTGCAAGAGAGCAAGGCAAGGTGCAACACCTCCAGCCCTCTCCCAGCAGTGAGGGGCTTTACTACAGGCAGCCGTGCTGCTGCCTGTTGCAGGGCACCTAGCTACTGGGAGGGGGCTGGAAAAGTCATTACTCAGCGCCCCACTGTTCAGTGCCTTGGAAATTCTTCTCTTGACTGGGAGAGTGCCTGGCTATAAAGATAGTTGGGGGGGGGGAGTGCTTTCAGTCATTGCAATGATACAACAACCATAAACATAAATTCCAAAAATTTGATCTTGTTAAGTACATCTTATGCAAAAAGCAAATTCAGTTCTATTCAGGTCTTCTTTTTTTTTTTTACCCTTTTTTGGAAGTAAAAATATGTTTTAGAACTGTGAATTACTGCATTCCAGACATTAAAGAAGTCACAGCAATTGCATTGTCTTTAACTCATAGTTAGTATAGTTACTGTATAGTATAGTTACTGTATTATTTTACATTTTAGGTAAACATAATCAAAAGCAATGTTGCAACACTGGCTATTCTGGCAGCAAAATCTGGATGGGAAATAAAAAGCGCACGAGACCATGTAGGTATTGAACTGTGCAAGAATTCCATGGACTTTTCCCCTTTTATTGGCCTAAAGGAATTAATGTGAACATGTGCTTCTCTCTCAACCAGCTAGAAACAGAATGCAAAATGCTCAGGAACAAAACTGTCACATGTTAACTGCTAGAATTTTGAGGTTCAAAATTCTTCTAGCAACATGCTAATTAGCAATTATAGAGGAAGGAGATGGGGCTGGGATGGTTTAGTAAAAACAAAACCATCATTTGGTCTCTATATGTTAAAAAGAGGAATCACAGAAATACATTTGACGGCTTTAGAAAGTACTTGGACACTTCTCAAGGAACTTCTTAACTTGCAGAAATGCTTGTATATAAAGGAGAGTGTTTAAAATATAAGGCAAGGTCTGACATCATGAGATGTTGCTATAACAGTGGAGTTCTGTGATCATAGATGTGTCTCCTGATGCTATTTCTAGAAAACCTACCTTTTCAGCAGCATAGCTCTGCTAACAAAAGGATTTCCAAAGCACTGGAGAATGCGGCAGTGTGCAGCGATGCTCCTAGCCCTCTCTTGCTAGTGAAGTGCTTTGTGGTGAGGCTACACTGCTGAAATAGTAGGTTTGGAGAGCACTATTGGCTGTTGTAGTGATGCAGTGACTGTAAAGGTATGCTGTAGATGTAACAAGTGTTGTATATACGATAAATGCGCACTGGATGCCAAGTTACTGTTGAAACCTTTTCTCATGGATACATGATTGTCCTGTATCCTTTATAACTGTACATTACTATTTACAGCCATCCGTCCACATTTGCTAGGGTTAGGGGCACAGGACCCCTGTGAAAGTGAAAAAACCATGAATAACTCTAGGCCCTCCCAAACCAAATTTTACACACAAAAAAGTATGATCACCATATTCAACCCACGGTGGATTCCTTTGAGGCATCAAGGTTCCTTTACAAGGCAGAAGTGGGGGGCTGGTGGGGCTCACTGCCACCTCCACTGCTGCCCCACACTATTTTTAATAGGGACTTACTAGCCTCGTTCGCTGTTTCTCAAGTCTCACAAGGCTTGCAATCCCTATTCAAAATGGCATAGAGCAGCAGCAGAGTTGACAGCAAATAATCCGTGAATAGTCAAATCTGCAAAAGTGAACCTGCAAATGTGGAGGGCTGACTGTATTTTCAACATTTTAGTGCTGTCCATAAAAAACAATTCAAATCATCAAGCAGCATAATATGATCATAGAATCATAGAAATCATAGAAATGTAGAGTTGGAAGAGACCACACGGGCCATCCAGTCCAACCCCTGCTATGCAGGAACATCCATCAAAGCATTCCCAACAGATGGCCATCCAGCCTCTGCTTAAAAACCTCCAAAGAAGGAGACTCCACCACACTCCGAGGCAGCATATTCCACTGCCAGACAGCCCTGACTGTCAGGAAGTTCTTCCTGAGGTTCAGGTGGAATCTCCTTTCCTGCAGCTTGAATCCATTGCTCCTTGTTTTGGTCTCTGGAGCGGCAGAAAACAAGCCCTCTCCTTCCTCTACATGGCATCCCTTCAATGATATTATAGTAAGATATTAAAGACTATAATCTTAGTTAATCTTACTTAAATCTTAGTCTGAATGAAAATGGGGGGGATATAAAAAATGGAGATGCTTCTTCATATTAATTACAATCAGTATTATGCCTATCATTGTTAACACTCTTTTCATCCAGGGAAAAGGTGCTGCATCAAATCGAATACCAGCATTGCTGAGTTATATTTATCTATTCTCTAAGCATCTTTCTGCTCTTATTTACCCTTTATATCTGTTTTCCAGCTATACTGGAAAACTCACTGAACTCACTGAAAATGAGTTATGAAATAATAATTGAGCACAGTATTATATTCTGTTCAGTTGTGTTATGTTTGTCCTCTGAAATGCCCTATGCATTTTATTTGTGAGAATAGATAATTCCCTAAGAATCTTTTTAAAAAATCAGAACAAATTACAAAACTTTTAAATTTGAATTCAAATAATTCTGCATACATTTTCCAGATAAAAATATTCACTCTAGAGGAAATGGATGCTTTGTCAATTAAGGCTGAAATGCAAGTACAGATACCTTCAAAACTAACTTTCTTTATTTTATCGGACTTCACACTCCATATGCTATGGGTTAAACACTACCTGTAAGTATCATTTTATATTTTTAATTCTGTGCTAGTTCTCTTGATCAAATTGAAGTAGCTGCTGGCTTTGATAGACCTGACTGGCCAAAAGTCAAAATGGTTTTCATACTGCTCAGTGAGGGTGGCAAGAAAGATGGCTGAATGCCAAGTGTAAAATAATAGCATTTAATTTATATAAAACATACATTGAACTGGTACAAATACAATCTTTTGATGAAAAAAGTGGATAGACAAATACAACAAAAAGAGAAATTAATATCCGTCTGGTAGCCGCTTTATGGGGAAAAAAACAAATCATGAGTAAACATCTTAGAATCATTTTTTATTTACTCAAAATCAGATAACCTAATCCAAAAATATTCAGCATTTGAGAACGACTATTCACTTACACATTTGCTCATCCAAATCAAAAGTGTAAGTTGTGTGACGATGACAGAATTATATGCTTTAGAAGATGTACTTCATAGCAAATGTGTTAGTGTTACAGCCCCACAATTCAAATCCATTCATATCTGCTGAGAGGTAGCATTCTGTTCAGTAAGGCATATAACCAAATATGTGACTATGAGTTTACTGAAGTTAATTTTAATCTGAGTTAGAGCTATTTTAATCAAGCAAGGAAATAGAGTGGTGAAGATGATTTTCCCTTTCTTTTGGGTTCATCAGAGGTAAAAGTGTTGCATTAGCCTAAATACAACTTGTCCCTTAGTTCCCAAGATAATTACATTGGTTTCTGTTTTACTCATTGCAACATATTGAACTTACTCTGCAAACCTAAACACATTTATTAAGGAGAAACTCTCAGTGAACTCAGTGGCCTTTCTGAGCCACACATAAAAAACTACATTTTTTATTAAGTCTCAAAAATGATACATACTGCTTATTAACTAGTGCTGTGAGTCACTACAGGATTAGATAACTTGACTTTATTAATAAAGTAAATTATTACCTCTTTTTTAAAAAATGCTAGCTGAATGCATCTGAAAATGGAGCAAAGGAAAGAGCAAAAACATTTTGAGACAGAGTTGCTTAGACACAGGTTAACAGAAGCAGGTTTAATATATTTGATTTGTAATGAGCAATAATTCTTCACTTTTTGCTCCTTTTTGCCATCCTGTTGAAATCTATTAAAAAATGAAAATATGTGTAGCAAAACCTCAAACAAAAAGCACTGTAAAATAGCTTCAACAGTTATTAGTTTGAAAAAAACCTGTGCATCTCCAAGCACAACTGAAATTATAAAGAACATGCCTTTTAGTTGATATTTACTTGATATCTCAGATACTAAGTTCCATTTCTGTTTGCGTGCTCTACATGCAGAACTTGTAAGATCATAGAAAGTGTGACTGAAGAGGACAAAATTTACCAAATGACATCCCCATCAATTAATGGAAATAAGCCCAATGATTTTTTAATTCTTGTATCTCAAAGAAAACCCTGTAGGATTGGGTAAGTATGTAAAACTTGGTTTATCACTCAGCTAACCCACCCTGTTACCTAAAAAGATACATAGGTTTGGAGCCGGAATCGTGCAAATGAAAGATAAGCTTTGCAACAAATCTTCAACCTGCTACTGCTACTGCAGCACTCCAGAGGGTCCTAGCTTAATAGTTCTTATTAAATGCTTATCTCATTTGAGGGGTCCTAGCTTAATAGTTCTTATTAAATGCTTATCTCCTTTGACTCCCTTTCTAGAGGAAATGCAGGTTTTACTGAATGGCCAATTAGCCCAGGAAAATCCCATATCCAACAAGTGTTGTGGCAGATGTTTAATGTATTACTGGTTCCTCCCTTCTATGTACTATTTCCATGGAGATTGTTGACACAGGAACTCACTATAGATGATCTTGAATGATAACCCTTCCTGAGAGCTCCAAGAATGAAAGTTTTTGCAAAAGCAGTGGCCCTAGTGGGACATTTTAAAAGGCGTCAGAATAAATGCATGAGCAGAAGGAGCAAATTAGCCCCATATTCTGTCTTGTTACTCTCTTCGTGTGGAGAGCAGTATCTTAAAAGGAGATGTCTGTTGTATCGGTGGATATTATTCTCATTACTGAACCCTGAAAAATGGAGTAGAGAGCCGCCGCATGTAAATTGTTACTGTATAAATAAAAAGAGTGACAATGAGCATATAGGCTTAGCCTGTTCCCCCTCTTTCGATCATGTTTATTTTGGCCACTTTTTGAATATCTGAATAGGGCTTAGAGAGCTTCTAGGAACCAATTGACCTAATGCCCAGCTGGGGAATACATATAGGAATGGCAAGAGAAAAATAAGCAAGAGCAGATGAAAGACTGGAACAATCTCTTTTCTATCTCTGCCCCAGTTCTTAAACTCACAATTTGCTGTACATCCTCCTTTTCTCTATGCACTACAGTGTGTACTTCATAAATAGACACACATAGTAACAGTGCAGATTTGGGACACTAAACTAAATCTCCCCTTGTGCAAACAGAAAATACAACATTGAGAAATTTGTTTTATGACCAGCACATTATGGGCCTAAATGCCCTAAAGACACCAGACCCTCTCTGGTCTTGGAAGCTAAGCTCTGGTTAGTACTTGGGTGGGAGACCGCCAATGATTCCCAGATGCTATAGGCTATATTTCATAAGAAGGAGCTGGCAGAACCACCTCTAAGTATACCAGAGCTTCCTAATCTGCATGTCACAACATATTAGTGTGTCATCTGCAGTGCATGGGCGTGTCACGCAAAAGTAACAGATGGAGGGGCTGCCTCTCCCCCTGCTGCCACCCCACGCCGAGGAAGACCCCAGTGAGTGTGGCAGCTGTGGTGGGCCAGGCTCGGGTGGGGGAGCTGCCTACGCTTACCGAATTACTTACTGAATTACTGTGTCACAAAATGATGCATGTCTAAAAAGTTTGGAAAGCTCTAGAGTATACCTTGCCTAAGATAACTCCATGAAATTCATGGAGTCATCATAAATCAACAGGCAACTTGAAGACATGTATGCATATGTTAGTCCTAAGTGTTAAAAAAAGTGGGAAGAAATCTTACATTTTTGTTATAAGGTGTTAATTCTATATTTACTAAATTCAGAGACCCTTATATAATAGCTGTGAAACCTGTTGCCTTGAGAGGTTTTCCACCTTCTAATCAGGACTACAGAAATGAAATGCAATGTGCAGGATTCCTGATCTACACCAATGGGGACTCCTCTTTGGTAAGTAGCTTTATAATTAAATACAATTATTTGATATTTGCTTTTGTCTCACTTTCCATTCTTCCCAAACTGATACGCAAAGATAATCTGATTTAGGACAGTGACTGAAGTCCTGTATTGGAGGCACACCTACAATATCATAGCCGTGCTCAATGTCCTGATCCAACCACCAAAGCCATATCAAAAGCCAGTCAGTTGTCCTGCGTGATACAGTTTTGTGGGGCTGGCAGGTGGGGTGCTGCAGGATGACATGACCAGTCCCCTCCTCTCAGAGACCAATGGGAGTAAGGAGCAGAAGCAGGGACTTCTATGGGGTTGTGTTACAAATCTTTGAAGCACTGTCATTCCCTAGCAGGAGGAGGCTGGTCATATCATCCTCAGCACCCTGCTCACCAGCACCACAGAACACGGATACAGTGGTTCTATGAGCAGAAACATGAATACAGTCCTCCCTCCACATTGGTGTGTTTGACCTTTGCACATTTGATTATTCACGAGGTGTGCACACGCCCTCGTTCTCCTCCTCCCATTCCCTTGCCTTTTGCCAGGTGCAGAGAAGGCCGGCAAGTGTGCCTGGGTAACAGGCAAGAGAATGGTGGGGGGAAGGAACATGCACGCCTTCCTTCTGTCCCCTGGAGCTCTTCCCTCCCATCCCCATGTCTCTGGCCCAGCACTGAGAATACGCACTGGGGCAACAGGGAAGGGAAGGGGTGGGAAGCAAGTGCATGCCTTCCTTCTCCCCTCTTGTTCCCTTGCCTTTGGTTCCAGTGCTGAGAAGGAAGGCTCACTCACCAGGGCAAAAGGCAAGGGCATGGGAGGAGGATTGCAGGAGGGGAGTTATTCGCAGTTTTTCCACTTTGATGATGGTTCTGCGCCCCAAACTCTTGCAAAAAGTGGAGGGGCCACTGTACAAAGCCATTACAAGATCGTAAGTCTAGCTTACATCATTACTGCCTAACAGTCTGCCAGCTAGTATGTATACATAGATGTGTATGATTCTACTTCTTAACATAAGTATAGCTCTTTAAATTACACCAAAATATCAAGTCAGTTCTTTGCAGATTGGTAAGCAGAGTGGGTGAATTTTTGGCCTCTACTTGTTTCTCGGGATTTCTTTTTAAAATAAAAGATTGAATACATGCTCTGTTGGACTACAGCAGACATGTTGATCTGACACCACAAATCCCACAATGTGTCAAATTCTGTTCTTCCCGTATTTGCCAGCATTTAAGATGCATCCGTGTATAAGATGCACACCATTTATATATACACTGGCAAATACTATTTGCCAGCATATAAGACACACTGACATATAAGACACACCCCATTTTCAAACAGTATTTTTCAAGGAAGAAAGTGAGTCTTGTACACCAGCAAATACAGTAGTCGTTATCCATTTGGAATTAAAACATTAGTCAAGATCAGCTCAAGAAGTACGTCTTCAAAAATGGAAAATTTCTCATCATCTGTGCACCGTAGGAATTATCACAAACATAATTAAGATACTTTGTACCTTTAAAAGCTAGAAAGGAAAGGAAAATGGCATGATTTGTGCAACTTTCCCTCAGAAACATATGCAGTTTCCAATAGCTAGTAAGTGTATGTACCTTATGATTGCAAGAATATTTAAATCCCCTTCCCACATGAATCCATAGGTCTGCATGGTCATGCCAGGGCATTTCCCCTACTGGGCTGGGTTTTTCCCCCACAAAATCTGGGAGGCTGATATTGAAAATTACTAAGGTAATTGTTGTACCCTCGTGTGGCTCTGACCAGCCAGGTGGAAAATACTAATATATGAATACACCAGTATGAAGTGGATTTAGTTGATTTAACTGCTTATTTCAAAAAATGACAGAAAATTTCTTTCCTATATTCTAAAGGTATCTTACTTCATCCAAGGTACACCTTCTTTTGCTGCAAATATTTCCGGCCTATTGAAATCAACTGAAGATACAGCTTTCCTATATATTCAATTGTTAGAATTTGAGAGCAAAAAGATTAAATGCTTTTAAGGCCACCTTGAATCCCACTTTGGGGGGAAAATGAGACATAAAGTGATTGGTTTAGTTAATACTGTTTGAGACACTTGAAAATGACTAACAGTCATTGTATATTTTATGAATAAATGGTCAAGCACATTAATGTTGTAAATGATCTACCACCTAGTTTATTATCAGATATCATTAAACTGTTACAGCATAAAGTGCTGCATTATCCAAGTTTCCACTGAATGCTTGATCTCTAAAGTGTCATTCTTTTGGATTTCTCAGAATGCTTATCAATGCAATATGTATTTTTTCATATAATGAAAAAGTACTGTTTTTCTAAAAAATCCCTTGGACGTAACTGGAAATTTTTGTAAAGAATTTGCACCCCTCTGCTGTTTATTTTAACTGACACTCATATGTACATAAGAAGAGAATATGGTCTGGTCTCAGGACTGCATACATTTTGTGATTCTGGAATTGCATTGCCCATACTTGGCATCCTCTGTTGGGTACAAGTTTTGGTAGCCAGAAGTGGTCAACTTAAAAATAAATGTTTTTAGCCTGGATTATTGTAAAGATATTGCACAAAAACAATAGCTGATAAAATAAGGTACTTGGCATACAGGAACTGGAACAGGATTTCTGGAGAACTATCTGCACTCCTCTGAACCTGCCTGGGCCCCAAGACTGGCCTAACTCATTTGCCCACTGGTAAAACCTATTAGGTGGTAAGCACAAGAGGTAAGGAATGCCCTACCGAATATGTGGCCATGGATCTCTTCCTTCTTAAAAGCCATTTGTGGCAAATTAATTTTAAAAAATCTAATTCACAAAGCAATATATAATCACAAATTAAAAAACAAGAGGAAAAAAGGGGGGGAACAGACATACAACTAATACACAGTAGGGATCAGACCCCCCCCCCCAAATCCTGACTGAATTTGATTGATGACAAAATTGTTCCCACAACCCCTGCAGAATTGGGGGAATCTTTAAGCAAAATATTTTTTTAAATTTACCACCAAAAATGATGTCAGGAACAAGCGCCCGCTCAAGAATGGTGGGCAGTATCTCCAGCCTCTAGACCAGGATAGCTGCTTTTTATTAAAAAATGCTATTTTTGCTGTCTTGCTGGTTTGGTTATTATAAATGTTTTAATTCGTTGTTTATGTATTAAGAAAAATTCCTTGAGGAAACCTTGCTTTGGAAAAAAACAGAAAAATATTTAAATAGCCTTTGGTGTCCTACATACTTATGGCTAGCAGAGCTATGTGAAATTATGCACAATGCACTTACAGAGTACTGTATTCTACCAAGCACTCCAATGTGAAAAGCCTGAGAGTGGCAAGAAGCCAAATGAATGAGAAAGAGATAATTTCCAGCCTCTGTGGGCCAAAAGCAACACAAGTGCCCTCACTGCGGATTTGACATTGTTTAGGAACTACCTTGAGAGCATGTCTGTGGACTGGGCACACTCTGTGGTCAGAGCCTGCTGTGCCAGCTTTCTTGTGTTCCTGTGTTGAAGGTACATGCTGCAGTGTTTCTGCAGGAACTAGAAGCAAACATACAAGGCCAGTTCTCTGCCCAGGACAACCACAACCTCCTACAGAACTGCAACCTGTATATAAATTTGGATTTTTATTAAGTCTTAGAAATCAGTTTTTCTAAGTAAAGAAATTCGATTTATACTGGCAGAGATTTTTTTAAAAAATATACAGCAGTACAGATAAGACATTTCCAGTAAAAATAACTAATACAGTTGTACTGTTCCATCATTATTGTGGTGTATTCTGCATTCTAATTTTCCTATTATATCTGACAGGCCTGGTCAGGGTATCTTCTGTTTTTATTCCACTGTGAGAATGTAAAAAGCAAGAGAAAATAACATGATAGGCACTAAAAATGTTGAGAAAAATGCACTTCAGTTCCTAGTCAGTGATTCTAAATACTCATGTACCGCTGCTGAGCTCATTGTTAGCAGAGAAGCCAAAATGTTACAGATGCTAAATTAAAGAATTGTGGTGTCATTTAATCCAAAATAAAATTAAAAATTAATAGTTGTTTTACTCTGTGCTTAATACTGTTTTCATAATGAGCCAGGGTACGCACTTGATCACAACAATGCACATTCTTGTTTTAAAGAATGGAGAAGGTAGGAATAAGAGTTGTGCTAAGTAAAAATCAATTTAAGATTGTAAAAGGTTCTTAAGCTTTACATCTCAGAACACAAAACTCATGTTAGATTGTTGGTTTAAAATTGTATTTTTGAACTTCCAGGAAAACCAGTACAAAACTATTTAAATCTTAAAGTTCCACTTGATATCAGCACAAACTGTCCCCCAGGAGAGTGATTTTTTAAGAACCGCAGTTTCCCTTCAAGTGCTCTTCTATCACTCAGTCTTGCGACTTTTTTGGCATAGTCTTGTAGTTTACTCATGGTCCACTCTTCCTTTTCTCTACAGAAAGGTTCCATTTAGATTAAGGACTCATTCAGTGATCATCACCTCAGTGAGATGAACACTTCAGATATGGCCTTTTCTGATACTGTGGGTTTTTATTACACCTTTAAGCCATACTGTGAGAATCATTATAAAGAACAGTGCCAGAAACAAGGTTATCAGAAGTTAACAACTTTAGCTAGTTTTGGTTTTGGTTTCTGCTGTTTTGGATTCTCTAAAATTTCTTGATAATCTGCACTCATTCCTTTGAGCCACCGTCCAACAGTTACTGCACAATCTGTAAAACAAAAGAAAAATACATTGAAAAATAAGCTCTGTTATATTCAAGACACAAGGTATGAATGCTGAGAAAGAAACTATGCTATGAAATCCAGCAATTAAAGCTAGTCTCATTCTGTATTATATTTTTATCTTCTTTATTTTTATTCCTGATAAAGCCAAACCAAATTATGAATTGGGCTTTTATAAACAGCACTGATCTAATACAGCATAACTATTAATACCTGCTCTTTATATATCATATACTAAACCTTCAGTTGCTATTTACCAAACAAAAGTTATCACCAAAATACTAAGACAAGACTATTCTAATACTATGTACAGTCCAATCTTCCTATTTATACAGAACTTACTCTTAAGTCTTTAAAAACTGTTTTTGGCTCATTTATGTGGGCCACCTGCAAAATACATCTTTTTGAAATGTTCTAGAGCTCAGCAATAATTTTGATGGTAGCTGTGCCCTTCATCCAGTGTACAAGTCTGTGGCATCCATCCAGTTCATTTCCCTGCTTCCCCCAGAATCAGCAATCCCTTTTATAGCTTGTTATGCTACCTTAAAAACCTGTTCTGAAGGTCTGGAAAACCCTCTGGAGCAGCTTTTTGGTATACAGGGAAGGAGGAAAAAACCATTTTGATTCTTCTGTCATTGGATACTGAAGTACACTAATAAATCCAGACCTCAGGCACTGAGATAGCACTGAGTGGCTAGTAAATTCCAAGGGAGTATTCCCATGAAAATTCCAGTATTTCTGGCCAAAAAGACAACAAAAAAGGTAGAATCATAGGATCACGGAGTTGGAAGAGACCACAACAGCCACAAACTCCTTGCCATGCAGGAACACACACTCAAAGCACCCCCAGCAAAGAGAAGAGATCCCTTCCACAATATCAGAAATCAAACAGAAATTCAAGCCAAGAGTACAGATGGTATATGATGAACAAGAGAACAGATTATATGACCACGATAAAATAAAAAAGATGGAAACAATACACTGAGAAACTATAAAAGCAAAAAGATGACAAGATTCCTTTGAAGAAGAATCTTGACCATTAACCAACAATCTCAGAAAGTAAAGTGGAAGAACCTCTCAAAGTACTTGGAAGAAATAGATCACTAGGAACAGACGGCACACCAACAGAGCTGTTTCAAGGTACAGAGATAGGATCCATAAATATTAAGTTCTGAAAATAAATATGGAAAACAATGGCCCACAGACTGGAAATGTTCCAGTTCCTAAGAAATGGGACACCAGGGACTGCAGTAGCTGCCAGACTGCTGCACTAAGCTCCCATGCAAGCAAAGTGATGTTCAGTATTTTACAAGACAGATCTTTATATGGAAAAACAAATGCCAGGCCTCCTAGCTGGGTACAGAGAAGGAAGAGGCACGAGAAATCATATTGCAAATGGAATGCCCCAAAGAATTTCAGAAGAAAATCACCCTGTTCTTTATAGACTATAGCACAGCATTTGGCTATGTAGATCATAAGAAATTAAGGTTTGCTCTAAAAGAAATATCTGACTGTCATGATGCATAATCCATATCTGGACAAGAGGCCACTGTAAGGACAGAATATGGAGAAATAGTATGATTTTCAAACATATCATGTGGAAAGTGGGATTAGACTTGGAGGAAGAACACCTGATAATTAGAGAAAGTAACATCAACAATGTAAGATACGCAGGTGACACCATATTACTATCAGTAAATAGCAAACTCTTAGAAGGGCTACTGATGAAAGTTAAGAAAGTAAATATTAAAACAAAAATAACAATAATGTAACTTTGAAGTAGATGACGATAACATCAGAATAAATATTTTTTTGTAGTTTGGCCCAATAATTACCCAGACTGTATTAATAAATAAAAGAAGACAACAGCTATGAAAGAACTAGATCAGTCCTCAAATGTAAAGATACACCATCAAATACCAAAGTCAGAATAATAAATGATGTAGCATTTCTGTTTCCTATTTATGATTGTGAAAGCTGGACACTGAAGAAAGCTGACAGGAAGAAAACTCATGTGAAATGTGCTGGAGGAGAGTACTGTGGATACTATGGGCAGCCAAAAAGAGAAACAAATGGGTCCTAGAGCAAATCAAGCCTGAACTCTCACCAGAAGCTAAAACAAGTAAAGTGAAGCTATCATTCTTTGGACATATCATGACATGACATGATTCAAATGAAGACAATAATGCTCAATAAAATGGAATGCAGAAGGAAAAGAGAAAGACCACATTAGAGATGGATTGATTTATTCAAGGAAGCCACAGTCCTTAGTTTGCAGGCTGCACATTGGGCTGTTGACGAGTAGGGCTTATGGAGATCTCATTCAAAGTGTCACCTAGACTCAAGGCTGACTTCATGGCAAACAATAAATTACTATGAAAGTGACAATCTGCAAAAAAGCAGTAATATCAAATTGTGTTAGTTTCAGTCTCCAGTTGCTATGTGCAACAGTGTGATGTACTCAGGCACAGACTTAATTTCACACACTCACTTAATGGCTTATTCAAAGGTCTAGTGTTATTTAAAAAAAACCACAGCACGTACATAAGGTGAAAAATTATGACTATTGAGTTCAGTTTATAGCTATATGTAGCAGCCAACATCCATTGATTATAGAATGGTTCAAGTGCATGTAACTATGCCCTTTGAGAAAATTAGGATTCCCACCTGAGGTTTGATTCTCTGGACAGTCTTTTCTGAAGTGCTCCACAGACCCACAAATCTTGCAACAACCTCCTATAGAAGATCAAAATAAAAGTACATATATTTTACTGTAATGCAATAATTACAGTCATGCACACCTAATGTCATGCTATAAACAAAACATCAATGCAAGAAAATAAAAGGTGTTCTTGACTTCTTTTTGTACCTTCAAATCAATATTTCAAGGCTGAAACAAATTCCAGAATATACAAGGCCCTTCCCTGTTTTGCTGTTAAACTGAACAGATTTATTGTAGTAAAAGTTTTCATAGGTTACAGTCCACTTTATCACATACATGACATGTTGTGTACACAGGAGGGAAAAATGGGTCCAAATGACAATGAAATGAAAAATATTTAAATCTCCTTTTGCATGAAAATTCATCAGATCTCAAGGTCTTGAAAGAAGAACATGGTTTCAAATAGTCCAATTATGTAGTAAATAGTGTGGCAGTCAGTACTACATGGGGGGGGCAATAAAAAGCAATTCTGTATATCACACAGATATATAAGACATTTTCTGAATCAAGGTGAATATGGTCAACTGGCAAAAAGACTAAATGAACTCTGCAGTCCAGAATTCCTAGAAGATTTGTTACTAGTCCATATAAATATTCTGAAAAGAAGTTACTATAGCCCCACTGCAATTTCAGGAAGAATTGATTTTATATTAAAATACAGTAGTGAAAGGAGCGGGAAAATACCAGAAGAGAAAGAAGCTTTTAAAAGTAGCAGGAAGTGTACTACATGCTCCTTTATAATCTCTCTTTTAATGCAAGTTCTTCAAAAAGAAAGCAAAGTGTTTTCAAGTGCATCTTTACTTTATTTTGAAAAAAATTATAGAATCTGAAATAATAAATTACGCTTACCTTCCGCATAGAGTCCCTTAGGATTATCAGGACATGACCGTGAGAGATGTCCCATCTCACCACAAATAAAGCATTTTGCGTATGGAAATTCTCCTGAAAATATTTAGCAATGTTCATATTAGGATGTAAATAGTCATCCTAAAATTACATTAAACACTATATTAGGCAAAGCTTACTGTTATCTGGGATAGTAGTCTTTTAATATACACATATCACTGAAAAATATTTAGAGAGGCAGAGACTTCTAACAAGCATTTCATACAGAGTGTCTTAATTATTACATGTACCAAGAGCTGGGTCCACTTTTACTTTGCATTTGTTGATTTCATGTTCTGTAGAGCCACAGCGGTAACAAATTCCAGTTCCCATATCCTGGCTTTCAAGTACAGCTGGGCAATCTGCAACTCCATGTCCTGGCTTTCTGCAGTGGAAGCACACCTTTAAAAACACAAAATGAAAAACAAGGTGAGCACCAGCTCACCACTATCTCTTTTTCCAACAGCCATTTTTCAAAATAATCTTACCTTCAAAATTGAGCTGCCAGCTGAAAACCACACAAGCTCCACCTGCCAAAATTCCCTCTTACGCAAAGCTGTTTAAGGCACTAGAGTCCTGTTTTCACCTGGCAACACAACTCAAACAATGAAGACTGAAAATAGGAACCACACCACAAATTTAGAGCAGAGGTAGCCAAAGTATAGCCCTGGGGCTGTATGTAGCCTCCCAATGATGCTTCTGTAACGCTTGACAATTCCAAATTCCCAGACTGGACATTTTTCTTCAGAAAAAAAAAGGGAGAGAGAGAGAGCAAGCTGCTGCTCCTGGAAACCTGCTGCTCCTGGAAACCTGCAGGTGCGGTAATTTATCGTCCAAATTGGTTGCAAGCCTTCCTGTTGTGATTAATATTTTAAAAATACCAGAAGTGGATGTGTGGTTACTTGGGGGTTTTTGCTTTATTTTCAGTAGTTCATGCAGCCCCTAGAGAGTCTCAGGACATAAAAATTGTCCCTGGACTTGCCAGTTACCCATCTCTTGATTTAGAACATAATATCAGTGTTTTGAGAACTAGATAGTGTAGTGGTTTGAGTGTTTGACTACAACCACTCAGCCATGGAAACTCACTGGCTGACCTTGGGTGCATCACATACTCTCAGCCCTAGAAAACCCCATACAGGCAATATAAACAACCTGACTAAGTGCAGCTCGAGAGAATCAAGTAATTTGTCATGATCAGTCTCATATGCTTTGTGAAATTGGAAAGTAAATAGTGCTTCAAATCCTAAGAAGGCTACCAGTATTAGTATAACAAAACTATAGGTGCCAGCTCAGAACCTGATTTGAAGACTGACTTGAAGCTAGAAAGAGTAAGAATTTTGTATCCCTTCCAATTGCAAACCAACAGTGTGTAGCTTGGTCTGCTTATGAGAAATCGTGAAATATTTGTCCCTACAGTTCTTTGGCTGCAGCCTGGCCTACATACACTGACTCTGCATTTATATTTGTTGGAATGTACTCAATAGATGAAAGTGACAAAAACTGTTAGAACAGTGCTATGTTCAAAAAAGGATAAGGTGTACTGGATGTATAGAAGACGGCAGCCTGGAAGTGCAACCTCAGCCATGAACACAATAACAGATGCACAACAGTATATAGTGGCAAAAAAGCAAGCCTGTTCATTATCTTCTATGTGATAGCATATTTTTACACTTTGTGTGCAAAGTTATCTCAGCTGAATAACATTATTCTGATTTTGGGTTAAGGGGGACTGGTGGCAAAGCAATCTGATTTAAATGAAGAGTCACACTGGTATTTCTTAAACAATGGTACAAATCAAACTGCTGAAGCATGTTGATTTCTAACTAACAACAATCATAATGTAGAAGAAGAAATTCATTGCAGAAACCTGCAGCTTCCCTAATCCTATCAGCATGTGCTGGCTGCAGCAGAAGGAAAGTTTATCCTTTCCTGTCCCTCAATGCCAGTGGGAGAGAACTGGGCTTTTAGAATGTTTCCAGCTCTGTTTCAAGGATGCCTGCAGGTGTCTAGAAATTACAGATCCTTGGCTGATCCCAACATACTCCCAAACTGCCCTATTTGAGTTTCTCTTCTGCTATGACTCTTGGTGCACCTTCACCACCAGGACCCATAAAACTGCACCCTAAACAGGACATTACTTACATCAACCTTCTCACTTGGCTACCTGTGAGTGGGTTGGACTACAGCTCCTGTCATCACCAGCCAGTAGACAAGCCGATGGGGATGACAGCATTTGTGGTCCAACACCTCTGGGTGCCACTCTGTATGAGTTAAGTTTTTTAAAAAATTATTTACAGGTTCATTTTAAAAAAAAAATTACAAGTCAAAGATTTTTATCCACAATTTCTCACATGCATGTAGATTGTTTAAGTGAAAAAATGAATAGTGAAACAACAGCTACAAAACAGCATCTTACCATGGCATTCTTTTTCATTTCTTGCCTTTTCACTCTCCTCCCTTCTCGACGCTTGTCTTTTTTCAAGGCTGTTCTTATCTCTTCCTTTATTTCATGGCTGTTGATCACCTGTCCATTATGTAACACTTGTGAGTTCTGTTTTAAATATTCCATAAAGCCATTGACATCTTCATTCAGATAGTCTTTTTTCTTCTTATTTTTCTTCTTTCCCTGGGTACTCTTTAAAGAAAGTTTGTTACCAAAGTTCTGCTGTTTATATTTTGTTGTGTTTCCAGCAGCATCATTTTTCATATCTTCCCATGGTGTTGCATCCAGAGCCTTCTTATTGTGCGTGACATTTGATCGAGCCCATCTGGTCATGACTTGCGCAAATTTTCCTACAAGACTTTAGTACAAAGACAGGTTATTACCATTTGCAGGTTCAACACTCACTAATATGGTGGGTAGTAAAAACATGACAGAGTCATGATACTGTTCAGACAACTTCAGCAAACATTGTGTTATTACCCTAGGTTAAATCAGTGCTTCTCTATACTCATAACGTTCAGAATTTTCTCTGTTCTACACCAAAGTTTTTGATTTTTTTGACCTCCATTGGTGCATTTTTCTCAAAATGTTCAGGGCACTAAGACAATTTTATAAAAGGAAATAACAGTCCCTCCCTTATGCCCCCCCCCCCGTCCCAGACATGTCTCACTTTTTCAAGTTAACCAGCAATTGTCTAGATAGTAACTAATTAACCTAAGAGCCCTTACTTTTCAGCTAAGAAGTGAGCCAATCTAGAAGATTTTGACAGTGCAGCCCAAAATTGTACCCTCAGCTTTTAAAAAGGCTGCAAAGGCTCAAGATTTCATTTTGCATTATTGTACAAATTATCCTGCTCCGACTGGTTTTCTATCTCATAGTGCTTTCATTCCAATTATTTAATCCAAACTGAAGAGGTACTTTAGGCTTGCTCCAGCATGACTCCTCAGAAAGCTAACAACATTCCAAAAAACCCCAAATACAGTTTTTAAAAAACCCTAACTGTTAGGGAGGAAGATTACTCGTCCTTAAGACAGCCTCCTTAGTTCTTTTGTCTCTTTTTCTGGCATGCAAATGAAGCACTCTGAATACCAGACTACATGCAGTAACTACAGAGAAGAAATATTAGGCTAAATATTCTTTTTATTGATGACTTCTGGGCTCTGATAGGAGATGCCAATTTTAAATGCCTTCCAAAACATTTGACAAGTTCTGACAGGAAGCGAAGGAGAAAACCAAAATGTCAATGTAGAAACAAAACTAAAGTAAATAGTAAAGAGAACGGGTTGTCTTATATTGAGTGAAACATCAAAAAGCATTCTGCCTACTCACACTCTAATGCCAAAGTAAGTCCCTTCTCATCCTAGAATGTCAGCAATCGGCACCCAATTAAGAATGGCCTAAAACAGTCCAACAGTACTGGTTGCTCAGGCCGAGCCTGGTGTACCAGCAGCCTGGAGTTTAGTTCACAGCCATTAAACCCATACTGCAGACCGGGTCAGGCCGAGGCCAAGCTGTGCAAATACCTGTACAGCCTAATGCCAATCCAAATACTGTGGTCAGCAGTCTGAAACGAACTGTGATTTCCATATGCATAAGATGTTCAACTTTCAATAAGTATCAGTACCCTTAAAGTCTCACCACCAAACCCATTCTTCGCCCAAATGCCTTGCTTAGTTAAATGCGGAAGGCTCAGGGAGACAGCCCTGTCGCACTATAAATGGCGTAAGAACTTCTTCCACGACGGCCACCACTCAATTTCTCTCTGACACACGTGGAGCAACGTTCGAACTGGACGGAACAGGAACTCCTCTCCCGCAGGCACCTCTCGTCTTAACGAAGACGCCCGCCTCGCAAACGCACCAACTGATTTAATTTCTAGGGGCAAATACAGCTCTGGCGCCCGTCAGGAAGACGGCGGCGGGAAGGAAAAAGAAGCCCCGTAAGACGGCCAGAAACAATTTCTGGGCGAGAGCCTCGCTGTTTCATCTCTACCGTGTTTCTTCTTCTGGGTAACAGACAGCCGCCGCCGCCCCCCTCCGGTGCCAACCACGGCCTAGCGTCCCACCCTCCTTTTCTTACCCCCGCAGTCAAACTCCTTCTCGGTCGCCGAGACTGCATCCCCAACGAGCCCGACCGCGGAATGCTCCCGACACCCGGCAGCACGGAAGCGGAAATGGCAGCCCCGCTTCCGCTCTCTGAGTATAGATACCAGAGCGTCGACTAACGGACGTTCTGGCATTAGCAAAGACGGAACTCTGTGATCGGGCGTCCTAGCGGCCGTTGGTACGATGTTTAAAAAGAAGGATGAGGGCTTTCCGCACTGGACTGTTATAGCGCTATTATTCCACTTTCAACATCCTATGGAATCCTGGGGTTTGCAGTTTAGGGAGGGGCCGCGAGGCCCCTCCCGAAACTGCAAACCCCAGGATTCCATAGGATGTTGAAAGTGGAATAATAGCGCTATAACAGTCCAGTGCGGAAAATTTCTCTGCGTCAAAAGAATAGAAGCGGATTCAGCAGAAGTGCATATAGGTTCTCAGTGCTTTGGGTTGGAGGCAGCTAAGGAACAACAGTGATCCTTAATGTAGGCTTAGTTTCTGAGCTTGCCGAACCTGAGGGCGAAGCAAAGTTAAAACTAGGAAAACACCTGTTGATTGAATTCTTAGAATTATATACCATACTATACTTTCCGATAAGATTGTCAGAGTGAAAACTGGAGAGGGCTCCTGTAAATTACATGGTCGGGTAGAAGAGGAAATCTCAAAAGGGTCTTGCTGGTTGCCTCGTTGCGTGAAAAGCAACACCCGCCGGACTCCCCGCTTCTACACAGGAGCCCTCTCTAGTTTTCAGTCTGGCAACCCTGCTTTCAGGTCTGCTAGCGATAAACGGAGGTGATATTTATAATAAGAAAACTCATTTTTGTTAAGACTCTGGAGTCTGAAGAACCTGTGCCCGCAAGGATAGTTCCTAAGTCGCCTCTGCTGAGCAGATCTATCTTCCCAAGAGGCGGAAATTCAGTGGAATCTTTCCCACCGTGGGAATGATAGCAGGAGTTTATTTACTATTTACTAGTGTGTCATGCAGATGTTCTACCGAAAGGAGTTCTGACACAGTAAATTTGAAATGTGGGGAACCAGGCCAGGCTATAGAAAAGGTGGCTCTTCTGCTCTAGTTGAGCCTGAAATCCTTTGCAAGGTGATGGTGGTAGTAGTAGTAGTTGTCCTTGTTGTTATTATTATTTGTTACCCGCCTCCCTTCAAGATGTGAGGCGGGGTATAACATAAAGACAGTGTATGCTTACAATAGACTAAAACACCAAACTATTTAAAATACAAATATGCCATAATTAAAATACATCATAGTTAAAAGTAGAACTAAAAGTACAATTTCAACTAAAAGTACAATTAGAAGTATAGCTACTTTTAAAAGTATAGAAGCTGTGTGCCTTCAAGTTGCCTCTGACTTATGGCGACCCTATGGCAAACCTATCGTGGGGATGTCTTGGCAAGATTTGTCCAGTTGCCCTTGCCTCCCTCTGAGGCTGAGAGAGTGTGGCTTGCCCAAAGTCGGTTTCCATGGGCTAAACAAGGATTCAAACCCTGGTCTCCAGAGTCATAATCCAGTGTGCAAAATTACTACACCAGCTGGCTCTGCTCTGCATAAACCCAGTTGTTTATGAGTATTCTTTCCCCCTGTTTTTGTAGGCAGCCACTTGGTTTTTCATCCCACTGTGTAGGCAGAATAAGTAGTTTAAAGGCTAATAATAATTTGAATGTGGGAGCACTTACAGCCAGTAACTTCTGTGGTCCTCCTTTGGTCCTGTAATGTAGTCATGTGTGTCCACGCGTTGTAGAGAATTCGGTCTCTGTCACCAGACAGATGGGTTTTGGAGTTCTTGTTATCACCATGGCCAAAAATCCAGCTGTCTGGTCATGTAGAAAGAGTTAATTTGTATTTAGTGGCCTTGTCAGATAATTTTCTTGCACTAGTTTGGTAGCTTGCAGCTGGGAAATGTGATGAAAGCTGAAAAAAGACAGGTGATGTGAATGTTTCTGTTACTTAACCTGCTTGCACAGTTCCCATAATTATGGCTCATGCTGGCACACTTTGATTTTCTTTTTTGCTTCTGCACTTTATAACCTTAGGAGTCCTTCTTCCTTCAACTTCACCCTGCAAGGTGGTGCACCTCAGCCCAGAGCTCCTTAGAGCCAGTCATAGGGAATTAAATTGCTGACCTTGGTTTATCTGTGTAGAATTGTTTAGGGGCTCAGTTTACTGTTAGGTGTGAGGGGATGCTTAGACCCCATCAACAAAAGAACTGGAATGCTTCCCTGTTGTTTACCATCTGCTGCATCATTTACAGCCAATAAAGCTTCTCTTATAGCAATAACATGTGTGCATGTGTTCAGTACTGAACAGAGTTTTGGGGAGGCTGGAATTAACCCAATTCCAATTTTAGAATAGATGCGCGCATGCACACACACACACACACACACACACACACAGCTCAGCTGTGTAGGTAGCACATTCTGGAATACAGAGTGAAGCAGCCATAATCTAGACATGAAGTGAGGAACTATTGCTCATCCAGATGGTTTGGCCTGCAACTCCCTGTAGCCACATCCAGCATAAACACTGATAAGATAAGAAATCTGACTGTAAATGTGAGAAAGACAGGCAGATCAGCCTAAAACATCCTCTTGGTATAACCTAGGTCAATTATCAGGTAAATTACTGCTATTCCAGAGAATAGTAGAAGCTGGAATTTCCTGGAGAATGCCATTGTGAGAAGCCCACCAGGACACTGATTGACAGATACCCATCCCCTCTACACCTGGACTCCTTCCTCTTTCCTTGTAGCACCCACAATAGACAGCTGTTACGACACCCATCATGTCTTTGTCAATCAAGCACTGAGCCCATCAACGTGCAAAAGACCCATTGTCCACAACAGGTTCCCTTTGTCTTGCATCTGGAACCATCACTGCCACAGGCCATTTTCAGGGTACAAATACCTCTGATTTTAGGCTTGCAACTCGCAGTCTCTCAAAGGTCTACCCATCACTCTGTCTGTTTGGCTCCCAAATGAGAACTGTCCTTAGGTCCTGCCTAAGCCAAAACACATTTCTGGTCTTCACTACTCTTCTGGACTGGTAGTTATAAATCTCCCCAAAACCTTCCACCTCTCTAGCCATAATTTTTTCCTCCCTTTATCATTCAGCAAGCTCTTGTGCGAATGTTTGACTGTGTGTGTCTTGTGTGCATGCATGAGTAAATTCCCCTCAATAAAAACACATTTTTAGCCTACTTTTGAATCTTTGGCTGGGTTCTTTTCCTGCATGAGCCCATAAACATTGGTAGAAAGGTCTCGCTAAGTTACCCCCCTCTCGCAAGCTTCCTAAACTTTGAGCTAATTCATTCCCCACTTTTGCAAGGAGGCACTGGAATTGCGAAGTGACCCTTGCGGCATCTATGTTTTGGGGTAATACAGTGATAGTCTAGCTTGGTGGTGAAAAAGCTTAATAAACAAATAAAGTGGAGGAGAAGGTAAGCTAGATGTCCAGTGTATTTCTGTCCACATTCACTCAGAGGTAAGCCTCACTGAGTTCACTTGGACTTATTCCCAGGCAAGTGATTATGGCATCTGAGGCTTAGTTATCATCTAATTGACTTTTCTGGAATATATTGTGATGCCTCAGTATGATCAGTATGAGGTCCAGTAAATATTCTTCCTTTTTGTGTTGACTGCCTTTTCTGTATGTTTCTGATTCATTTTCAAGTTCAGGAGAGTTTCTGTTCTTTTGTTATTTAACGTACCTATTAAGAGAAATATAGTCCTCCATTCTACCTTGATTTCCTTGGGCACAAAATACTAATACTAATAATAATAATAATAATAATAATAGTAATGATGATGATGATGATGATGTATTTCTTACCGTCCTCTCCCTGTGGCTTGAGGTGTGGAACAACAACAGGTTAAAATACAACACATAATATCAGTTCAAAACACACAAATCAGTTAAAAACATATTACATCAGTTTAAAAGAACATATAAGAGCAATACCTATTAAACATATTTTTTAAAAAAATCAGTCCATACTTTAAATATCATCTGGATACGCCTGCTGGAAGAGACTGGTCTTTAATGCTGTTTTAAATTCACACAGCTTATTCAGCAGTCAAATCTCTTCTGGCAGATCATGGGTTGCTGAAGAAAAAGCCCTCTAGGTGACTGTTGCCAATCTCTTCCTGGCTGACAGGAGTAAATGTCCCGCAGATGACCTTAGTGTATTGGACAAATTATACAGGAGGAAGTGATCCTACAGGTAACCTGGACCTAATCCATGTAGGGCTTTAAAGGTAATAACCAACATTTTGTACCTTATCCAGAAAACTAATTGGCAGCCCGTGGAGTGATTTTAATATTGAGGTGATATGATCACTCCTAGACGTACCAGTAACCAATTTGTTTGCCATGTTTTGAACTAAATTAATTTTCTTAACTTGGCACAGAGATAACCCAACATCAAAAATGTTCTACTGTTTTGTTTTGTTTTGTTTTGTTTTGTTTTGTTTTGTTTCTTAGAGGGGAAAGACCCAAGTTGTTCTTTTAAAGTGATTTTACTTACCATGAGGTGAATTTATTTTTCACTTGTATTATGGCATATTGGAAATACCAATAAAATAGTGACAGATATTTTTCAAGATTCATTACATAACTGCCAATGTAGACTGAGGGGGGGCACCATTTACCATCTTTGTGTCAAAACTGCAGTTTCCATGCACATAAATCTAAGTTCAGTTATTCCTTCTCTTTGTCTGGTTTGATGTTGAATGTGGCTTAAAGGTGAAATTTAATAAACTGGAACATCAGTCACCTTCAGGATGATTTAGACTCACTTTGTTCGCTGTGCATACTAATATCCTTACCTCTTTGCTTAGTTCTGTATAATACAGAAGACGTTCTGTCCTTATTATTGATTGTTTCAGATCATTCCAGTGGAAAATTACTTGGCATGAAAGAACTAAAATATTTTGGACAGGGGTGCAATGACAATTCAGGAGGTTTGGGGGAACATGACAGCATATGTTTCACCTGATACAAGTGGCTTAAAACAATCTAGGACAATTATCAAGAACATCTTTGAAAACTTTTCTCAGTCTTGCCACTCACAATGGTACAGTGGGTGACTGACAGAGAAAGAATCTTCTCAGTAGAGCCCCCCCATCTGTGGAACGCCCCTGCCCCATGGAGATCTGCCTGGTAGCCTTGTTACATACTTTTAATTCTCAGACCAAGGTAGTCCTCTTCTGGCACATATATAATACTTAAATTCCAGCTTCTATTGTCAGTTTTATTTCTGAATTTTAACATCTTAGGCCAGAATCCTGTATGAGAGATACATGTGTGCAAGTACCATAGTTGCAGTTCTATTCAATGAATCCCATCCCAGTCTCCCCATAGCTCACTTATGAGGAAGCAGCCACTGTAGTTGACCAGGGCCTGTTTCCCTGTTGCTCAGAAAGCAGCTGACTGCCATTTCCACCCCCTCCTGGGAGCAATCCCCAGTGCAACAGGCAGAAGCAGAACCCCGTCACAATTCCCACTCATGCCAGAGATAACTCCCATGAGGGAATGGGTGGGAACATCAGCCAGCTGCTTGCCACAGGAGAGGGGAACAGGCCCTCATTGACTGCAGTAGCTGCTTCTTGGTAAGTGGGGACTGGGAGACTTTTAGGGTCCTTATGTATCCCCTGAGCTATGAGCTATGTGCAGTTGCGGACCAACCCTTAACAGTGCCCGAGGCTAGGGGGCAGGGTGAGAGGAGCTGGGCGTGGTGACTGGTGGGAAGAAGTGGGCGTGGTGAGTGGCAAAAGTGGGCAGGGTGAGCAGCGGCAGGCAGGGAGCAGGTGAGTGGAAGTGGGCGTGGCAGGCAGCGGGCGTGGGTGTGGTGAGAGGCAGCGGGCAGGGAGGGGGCGAATGGAGATGGGTGTGGCAACTGGAAGTGGGTGAGCAGAAGTGGGTGGGGTGAGCGGCGGTGGCAGGCGGGGAGGGGTGAGTGGAGGTGGGCGGGGCAAGCGGGCGGGCAGAAGTGGGCAGGGCGATCTACGGAAAGCGTGCAGGGCAAGAGGCGGAAAGTGGACAGGGCGAGTGGCGGTGGGCAGGGAAGGGGCGAGTGGAGGCCGGGGGGGAGAGCAGCGGGCGGAAGTGGACAGGGCAAGCGGCAGTGCGGTTGGGCTGAGTGGCGGGGGGTCAAGCGAAGGGATTCCTCTTTTTTGCACACCCCCCCCGACATTGGTGCCCAGGACACGTGCCTCAGTTGCCCCACCCTAGATCCACCTCTGGCTATGTGAGGATCATAAATACCACAAAGTTCTGAATGCATAAGTTCAGGTTATGCACTCATAGTTCCTGGCATGGTTCCAGCCACTGTTTTCAAAAAATGAGAGTTGGTGAGGCATAAATTCTAAAGCTACTTTGTCATCACAACATACCCTTTTTCCTTAGCACTCTTCTGTCCCATGTTTGGAGCAACAAATATGCTGGTACTCATGAATAGTAACTGATTTTTTAAATTATTTTTTAGAATCTGTTGTCATATATAATAAAATTGTACTTTGCAAAGCCAAGGTGGAAATTTTAGTGCAAATCACAAGTCACTGGCGTTATGTGATCCTAATAGGGTAGTCATTGTAAACCTGTTTGCTAAGAAATTTTGTAAATGCTAAGATTGGATCTGTTTTTGAAAAAATTAACATCAGTAATCTTTACTTCTCTTACTGAAAACACTCTTTTCTGTAGTACATAATTTTACCAGTAGATGGAGGTATATACAAAGGTTATATTGCTACTGAACCCTTCTTCCCTGCCTTTCTTTCCTGCAGAAAGAATTGGCCAGGTTTTAAAAATAATTAGGATGCAGTTACTAAAGGCAAGAAAAATCAATGAATGGCATTTAGAAATGGATTTTAATAAGCTGTGAGATAAGAACTCACATACAGTAGTTAGAATACTTGTGAGTTCAAGGCAATGATTGCTTTCCACTCTATATTTTGTCTTATCATTAGCATGAAAACTGTGTGCAGATACAGTACATAATCCAACAGATACTGTCAATTCAAGCCTCGTTGACATGAATATAGTAAGCTACACAAGCTGTTACATCTAACTGGACCTATAGTGCCTACAGACAGCAGTCCAGGAACAGCTCTTTTGATTTAAAAAAACAACAACACTATTTGGCAGTGATTATTACTAATTGCTGAGCCAGCATGGTGTAGTGGTTTGAGTGCTGAACTATGACTCTGGAGACTAGGTTTAAATCCTCACTCAGCCATGAAACCCACTGGATGACCTTGGATAAATTACAGTCTCTCAGCTTCAGAGGAAGGCAACAGCAAATCCCCTCAGAACAAATCTTGCCAAGAAAATCCTGTGATAAGTTCAGCTTAGGGTCCCCATAAGTTGGAAACAACTTCAAGGCACACGACAAACAAAACATTACTGATTCAGGAAATGTGATTCCATCTAAACATAAGGAAGAACTTCCTGATGGTGAGAGCAGCTTGATAGTGGAATGTGGTGCCTTGGAGTGTGGTGAAGTCTCCTTTGGAGGATTTTAAACAGAGGCTGGATGACCATCTGTTGGGAATGCTTTGACGGTGTATTCCTGCATGACAGGGAGGTTGGACTCAACAGCCCTTGAAGTTTCTTCCAGCTCTATGATTCTTCAATTAGTGAGGGCTATTTGCATTTTAATAAGAAAACAATGAATTCTTAGTGCTTTTTAGATCAATCAGTACTTTTACTTGCAACAGATTTGACTTATTTGAATCAAACACTATGTGTTCTTACAGGACTTGAGGATAGTTAAGAATCTACATAAGGGCACATGGTTAAAATCAGAAGTTATAAATATCTGAAATCACAAATATCTAAAATAATTGATTGTGAATGTTGGATAAAATACAATAAAAACAGTAGAAACAAACTAAACTATGTTTATGAAAGAGATGTGGTTCCCCACTCCTGTCTCTTTGACTGAGAGCTCAAGGCTCCTTGCCTCTTGGCAGCTAATCTGGATTCTGTCTAGGGTCACATTATCAACTTCTGAGTACCTGTGTGCCCAGCTCATGATGGTGGTTAGAACAGACAGGCTGAGTTAACCACAACATGCCACTTAAGCATTTTTAACTATTGGAATCTCAGGATATTTACAGTCCTTCTTCCACATTTGCAGATTTGACCTTCGCGAACTTCATTACCCACAAGGTGCCTGCTTGCCTCCCCCACTTCTCCTCCTCCCATTCCCCTGCCTTTTGCGTGGGTACGCATGTCCTCCTTCCATGAACCTGGGCAAAAGGCAAGCGAAAGCAAACTCTTTCTTTTGTGACTTAGGTGTGTCACAGAGATGAAATAATGCTTGCTATCAATGATATACGTATTAAAAGTTTTAAAAATCTGAAATTAAGCCATCATCAGTGCACGCTTTATTGTAGGGTGTCTGGCACTGAAAAGGAAAGGGAGAATTTATACAAGATCAGCATACATTTTGGATGCGGTTGCCAGTTCAGGATCATTCCAGGCTTTGAGGTTTTGGGGGCAAAACCTGAGCCCCGTGGACAGCCTCTGATGATGTCATTAACCATTATGCATTAAGTATCAATCACAGTTGCTCACAGCTTGTCATTCAAACACATGCACGCATATTTTCCTGTTTGGAAATTAAGACAGAAATCTTAGTTTAAACGGCTATTCCCAGACCAGACGAAACAAGGTAATTATTTCTTCTTGTTTAGGAAGAAAGGATGAGGAATATTTAATCTAGTCTATATGCTTCTAGCCAGAAGATGAATGCAGAGCAGAGCAGAGGGTGAACCCTGACACCACAGTGCTTGCGAGGGAACGAGGAAGGTAACTAAATAAATACACAGAACCCTGGTGGAGAGTCTTTGCAATAGCTTTATCACACTACTCTGTTAGAGCGCTGTATTCTACTTTAACATCCTGTGGATTTCTGGAGTTTGTAGTTTGGTCAGGCCCAAGAGCTCTCTAGATGAGAATTCTAAATGCCCCTCCCTAAACTGCATCTCCCAGGATTCCATGGGATGTTGCCATGGCAGTTAAAATGAAATATAGTGCTACTTCAGTATAGCATGATAAGGCTCAGCAAAACTGGAGAATTTGCACTCGTATCCTACCTGGAGATGATCCACAAAAACTGGAGATTCAGGCCAGGCTCTGAGATCTGGCAACCCTAATTTTGGAGGCTTTCATAATGCTCCCACTCTTTGTGGAATCACAGTCAACATGCTCCTTTTATCTCTGGCAAACCTTCTGTGCTATTTGTTTCCTGCTGCATGTTTTCACCATACTTCTTTCTCTGCAAAATACTTGAGCTGTCACCCTTGTGCCACTCCACATCATGGTTTATAGCAAGAGCCAAAAACAGGATATACTTGGCTGGGATATAAACACTGCTAGCTTCATTGAAGACCAGCCAAAGGGTCTGCGGCACCAATGGGTGATAAAAAACAACAAAGCATCAGGTTGCCAGGATATGCCAAGTCAGGAGCTGCAAGGAACCAAATTCTCTCGTTGCTATCTAATTTGCTAATTATGGAGCCTGGAAAAGGCTCTGTCTGCATCCAATGGAAAGGAGAGTAAATTTGGGAAGGGTATTGTATGGCAAGAAATAAAGTAGAATATGGAGGTGATACTGATAATATCTGGATAAGTACTTGTTTGTTGGATGTTATACATAGTGCTTCTAGTTATAGTATCATGTAATTTATGTAAATGTGGACCACAATTTATGTAAAAGCTTTGGTCTCAGTACATACCATTTGTTACCTCAGCTGACCATGGTGAGATAAACAGTGGAAAGGGGCCCATCACAATATCCCACATCTACTATAAATCTACACTTAGTCCCACAGTTGCTTCCCAAGCCTCTTGATTCGTATTCTGTCCCTCAGATACAGCTAGTATGATGACTGGGCAGCTGAGCTGTATAAAGTTGAGAGGCAATTGATGGCATGTTACGGTGTAATATGCTAAGGGGAAAAAAAGGTAGCTATGTACCAGTTACCATGGAGTGTGTGGCTGGAAAGCATGGGCAGCAAAATGAGAACAGTGGGGCAATGAAGGTGTGCATAGAGTAGGTGTGTTCTATGGCCAGAGTAACATAAATGTGTTGTGGCACTCCCATTGTGGCTACATGTTGATTGGTGTCTTCCTCCATGGAGAAGCTATTGGAGGTACTGTGGTTGGTAGCTGTTGCTCCTGTTCCCAGGGATACTGTGGAATGCACTCTTGGTGTTGCTACCTTACCCCGTCTCTGCTGTTTTGGTTTCTGCTTTGCTGCTGGGATCATATATTTATATTTATATTTATATATATATATATGCCATGGTACACTAAAGTATCAGCCTAACCACTCCCATAGGATTGGCATTGGCCTGTTTGAATGTTAAGTTCTATTCTTTCAAAATAAATTTGATGAGACATACAACATGTGAGACATAAGGTAGCAATTTACTGAACATTGTGCTAGGATATTTTCTCATTAACAAGGTTTTTTTAAGGAACTGAATATACAGAATTAAAAGTTTGCCAGAACAGACACATTCCAGCTCAGCTGATAATCACTGGAAGCAGCTTCACTTCTTTCCAAACTGGGGCAGTGGTGGTGGAATCTTGATATCTTGACCTTTCTCCAATTTCTTCTCACAGTCAATCATATAGTTCACTCCATCAATGACTAACTGAACAAGTTCCACCTTAAAAAACAAGAAGAAAAGTTTGTTGAGATTATATAATAAAGCTAAGGAAGGTCGGGATACCTGAGCTAATAACTGACTATTATGATTATTTTCATAGAATCATAGAATCATAAAAATGTAGAGTTGGAAGAGACCACACAGGCCATCCAGTCCAACCCCCTGCCAGGGGGAAGGAGACTCCACTACACTCCGGGGCAGCATATTCCACTGCCGGACAGCCCTGACTGTCAGGAAGTTCTTCCTGAGGTTCAGGTCGAATCTCCTTTCCTGCAGCTTGAATCCATCGTTCCTTGTCCTGGTCTCTGGAGCGGCAGAAAACAAGCCCTCTCCCTCCTCTACATGGCATCCCTTCAAATATTTAAACATAGCTATCATGTCTCCTCTTAACCTTCTCTTCTGCAGACTAAACATACCCAGCTCTCTAAGTCTATCCTCATAGGGCATGGCTTCCAGGCCCCTCACCATTTTGGTCGCCCTCCTCTGGACCTGCTCCAGCTTGACCATGTCCTTCTTGAATTGGGGTGCCCAGAACTGGACACAGTATTCAAGATGAGGTCTAACCAAAGCAGAGTAGAGTGGTACCAGTACCTCCCTCGATCTAGACACCATACTCCTATTGGTGCAGCCGAGAATTGCACCGGCTTTCTTGGCTGCCGCAGCACACTGCTGACTTATGTTCAGCTTGTGATCTACCAAGACTCCTAGATCCCTTTCACACGTACTGCTATCCAGCCACGTATCCCCCATCCTATATTTCTGCATTCCATTTTTTCTACCTAAGTGTAGGACCTTATACTTCTCTCTGTTGAATTTCATTTTATTAGCCTTGGCCCAGCTCTCCAATCTGTCCAGGTCATTTTGAATTTTGATCCTGTCCTCTGGCGTTTTAGCAACCCCTCCCAATTTGGTGTCATCTGCAAATTTGATGAGCATGCCCTCTATTCCTTCATCCAAGTCGTTGATGAAGATATTGAATAGCACTGGGCCCAGGACAGAACCCTGTGGCACCCCGCTAGTCACTTCTCTCCAGGATGAAAAGCAACCATTGGTGAGCACCCTTTGGGAATGGTCAGTCAACCAGTTACAGATCCATCTGACAGTAGCCCTGTCCAGCCCACATTTTACTAGCTTCTTTGCAAGAATGTCATGGGGAACTTTGTCAAAGGCCTTACTGAAATTGAGATATGCTACATCCACAGCATTCACTTCATCTATCAAGCTAGTAACTCTATCATAAAAAGAGATAAGATTAGTCTGGCATGACTTATTTTTGAGAAATCCATGTTGACTTCTCGTGATTACCGCGTTGCTTTCTAAGTGATTAGAAACTGACTGCTTAATGATCTGCTCCAGGATCTTTCCGGGTACTGACATCAGGCTGACTGGGCAATAATTATTTGGATCCTCTGTTTTTCCCTTCTTGAAGATGGGGACAACATTTGCCCTCTTCCAGTCTGCTGGAACTTCTCCTGTCCTCCAAGATTTCTCAAAGATTATAGCAAGTGGTTCCGAAATGACCTCTGCCAGTTCTTTTAATATCCTAGGATGCAATTCATCTGGCCCTGGAGACTTGAATTCATCCAGTGTGGCCAGGTATTCCTGTACCACCTCTCTACCTATTATGTGCTACATTTCCCCTGCTTCCTCCCCTGCTCCCCAACCGCCAGGTTGAGTGCTTGTATCCTTCTGGGAAAAAACTGAGGCAAAGAAGGTGTTAAGTAGTTCTGCCTTTTCTCTTCCCCCTGTTAGTAATTCACCATCTTCTCTGCGCAGTGACCCTATTGTCTCCTTCTTTTTCGTTTTGCTGCGGACATATTTAAAAAAGCCCTTTTTATTGTTTTTAATGTCTCTGGCCAGCCTAAGTTCGTTCTGTGCTTTAGCCTTTCTGACCTTCTCCCTACATCTCCTGGCTACTTGCTTAAATTCTTCTTTGGTGGTTTCCCCCTTCTTCCATTTCCTGTACACGTTTCTCTTAATGCTTAGCTCAGCTGAGAGTTCTTTACTCAACCATTCTGGTTTCTTCAGATGCCTTCCATTTTTCCTCCTTATTGGCACAGTTTTAGACTGTGCCTTCAGTATCTCCCTTTTAAGAAACTCCCATGCCTCCTGAACTCCTTTCCCTTTCACTATTCTTGACCACGGAATTTCAGCCAGCAGCTCCTTAAGTTTACAGAAGTCTACTTTTTTAAAATCCAAGATGAGTGTCTGGCTCATGAGTGTCTGACAAGCAAGAAACTTGCTGGACCTTCCTGTCTTGGCAGAGTTTGACTGCCAACATATATCTGGGTAATTGAAATCTCCTATTATTACTGTATTACTGATATTACTGTATTTCTCTTTTTTGAATGTGCGGTCATTTGGTTGAGGAAGGCGTCATCAAGGTCCTCAGTCTGGGTTGTAGGTCTGTAGTAAACCCCCACCAGAATATCCCTATTGTTTCTCACTCCCTTAATTCTTACCCAGATGCTCTCGACCTGGCTTTTATTCATTTATATCCCAGCTTTCTCCCAATAATAGGACTCAAGGTGACTAAGAACATATTTTTAAAAATACAGATTAAAAACTATACAAAACTTCAATAAAAGTATAAATCAAAAGTTATTTTACAAGCAATTAAACCACTTGTAAAGGTAAATCATAACATTAAAAACATTACAATTAATTAAAAGACTATACAAATCATAAAACAGCACAGCACATCACTAAAAGCCCACCCCATTCAGTTGCTAAAAGCCTGGTGGCACAAAAGTGTTTTCAGTCATGACAGAAGGAGAGCAAGGAGGTGGCATTCTTGCCTTTGTAGGCAAGGAGTACTAAAGTCTGGAAGTAGCCACTGAGAAGCCCCTCTCTCTTGTTTCCACCAAATGAGTCTGAGAAGGTGATGGGACAGAGAAAATGGCCTCTTCAGAAGATCTTAGAGCTCTAATGGGCTCATAAGGGGAGATACGGTCTTTCAAATAGCCTGGAGCCAAACCATATAATAGGGCTTAATAGGTTATAAGCAGCACTTTGAATTGTGCCTGGAAATGGACCAACCACCAGTTGAGGTGTTGCAACAAGGGAGTTGTGTAGCTAGCCCCAGTTAGCAATCTGGCTGTAGTTCTTCAGGCCAACTGAAGCTTCTGAGCATTCTTCAAAGGCAGTCCCACATAAAGTACATTACAGGAATCCAAACAGGATATAACCAAAACATGTGTGCACACTTCTCAGGGAATGGACACAGTTGGTGCACTAGCCTTAACTGTGTAAATGTGCTCCTGGTCACTGCTGAAACCTGGGCCGCTAAGCTCAGGGCTGAAAACTTTATTTTTAGAGGACTTCTTTGAATAATAAATAAAATCATATAGTAGAGTCCTTTCTGGATTATACAATTTCAACATTGCTCATAGGGAAAATGTATTGTGATGCATGCAACAAATAAAATAAAATACACCTCACACTTGCTTTTATTTAGGAAAAAATATATTAGGAGAATTATAGGCTAGAACCTTTTCTTGCATACGTATTGTCATATGCAAGAAAGTATCCAATCTGAAATCTGAAGTGGCACAGTCCAGAAAGATTCCATCATGTGATCTTGTTGAACTTTGGATCCCAGAAGATGCAATATCTCAACAGAATTGCATGCCTCTCTTTTTCTAATATGTTAAGTAGCTGATGTTGTACAATATGCTAGTTGATGTAGTTAGCAGCCTTTATATATTCACAATCAATTTGAATTGCTACTTGTGAAAACATGGGAGTTGAATCTTAAGAACCATCTGCAGAGGGGAGATTGTGGGAAAGGGGATTCTCTAGATGGCTTGGGAATGCAGTAAGCTGCTGGACAGTGAATAAATGACCAGATCTTCCAGAATCTGCTTGAAGTACCTTATATGATCCAGGAACTGAACCTGAGAAAAGAGCCCAAACCAGGATGTTAAGGCCAAGGATCACACAGAAACATACCTAGGCCAGGAAGACATTAGCCATATTTCAGCAGTAATCACCTTGCTTTCTTCAACATTCAAGCAGAGGAATATCTTGTCCCACCTACTCCATCACTACTTTGCTGTCATGAAAGGTAATTGCAGCTGGTGGCTTTGATGTTAGTGGTGTGGTAAATCCACTCCAGGTTTTAGCCTAAATTTTAAAGGAGCTATTCAAGGTACTGAACCCTATCTCTAAAATAGGTCTAACATATTCAATAGTTCCTTTAAAATATGGACTAAACCAATGTACTGCTCCACTGACATGAGAACCACCACTCCCCCACATCAGGAACCTCTCCTCTTTAGATGTGTTGCCTAGTGAGGAAAGCTAGGGCAGAGGTAGATGCTCCCTTGCTCACCTGTTGAGGAAGTGAGATGAGTAAAGCCTGAATATGGCACTTGTTTCTGAAGAAAGATCACAGGCTAACCATGAGGTTTTATGACCAGTCTAAATGGCCCAGTCCAGTCCAGAAATGAGAATATTTCATTACTAGGAGGACACAACAAGCAACTGTTCTGAGATTTCATCACACAGGGGAGAGGCACTCAGGTTTCACCCCATAACAATAAAGTGCATCCTCTTCTGGCACAATCTCCACACTCACAAATGTAAGGTCACCCAACAGTTCCCATTATAGTCAATGGATATAGCAGGCATGCACCCATGGGATGTCCATGTTGTGTTCACTGACTACAATAGGATACAATACTTTCATTTTTTGTTATACATGAATGTGGCTGGAACAGAACCCCCACATATAAGGTGGGCACATTGTATCTGACATTTGTTTCCTTTTTTATGTCCATGCCACTGTCTGATTATTCTGATGTCACATCCAAGCTGGGCAGCCACATCAAAGTCAGGCCAAAATAGCAGTGTGCTAAACCTTCTTAACATGTTTTACTTCCACTGATAATACTGAGGACAGCGTACTGCTGATGTTTCTAAGTCTCCTAAAATGGCCCATTATCAGTCTTGAGTGGCTTCTTAAATAGGTCACCTAAGCTAAATCCCAATATTTTTTACTGTGCCAAGTGACTGATTCTAAATTGATTTTTTTTTTTTACTTTACAGTATGAGATATTTGAGCAATTTAGCCATTTATTTTATTGTCCCTTTACAAGGCATCCATATGGAGAAATCAGAGTTCTTGTTTCCAGGGTTGCTGAATGAAGAAAAAAAATCAATTAAGTTTGTATTGATCAGTGACTGATGAAAACCAAAACTAAATAGCTTTATTTTCTATCTGTGGGGAAATCATTTAGCTGAGGGGAAAAAAACATTTATCTTATAATCACATTAATTGTATCATATAGTGAAAAATACATGTCTGATAATGAAACTTTCTAGCCCTCTTGGCTGCTCTGTCTTGCCTTATTTAGACTGAGAGTTCTTTGGGGTAATGAATATGTCTCCTTTATTGGTTTCATCCCTTAGATATTGGATCCACTGTCATATGAGTAGTACAGAAATGAGAATATGAAGGTGGCTTGAGTTCTGCTGTGGTATAGGAGTATTAATCAGATTACAGTTTAGGATCTCTTCCCTTATGCATGGTATTATGGACCTCTCACTAACTTCATCAAAAAGATTCACGTAGTTCAGATACTCAGACCAAATTGTTCTGTTCTATTTTGCCTATCATGTAAGCTTTTCCATTCACTTCAGTGTAGGTTCTTCATTTTAGGAGCACATTTCCACACATCCATATCTTTGAACGTAAGAGTCATTTGAACACAACTTGGAAGAGATCCCTTTAAGTCTGCAGCTCCCAGACTCCCAAGCCATCAAAGAATCATTTAAACACACTAAAAACATATTAACCAATGTAATGTTGAAAAAAAAAACAGCTTAAAAACCACGCATATGTACAAATGTGGATGATATCATTAGGGCCCAAAAGCTGTGTTGTAACTTGGCACTGCAATGAAACTGACATCAATCAGGCCTCTGAGGGGAGGGTATTCCATAACAGAGCTGATATGTATAGGATGGCTCTGCAAATATTGCTCTTCTACATATTTAAAAAATATCAGTTTATGTAAGTAATTGCCCCTTGAGCTTGGATCCTACCTCAAAATAGGAGTGAGGGACTTACCTCTGATCGGCCCATGCGATCTAGGTTGGAGATATCATATATGTCTGCTACAGCAGCTGTGTCCACTCCACCTGTTCCACGCTTCTGAAGTCTCAAGTTTTCCAGGATCTTTGCAAATCTAGGATCCTGTGATAAGGGAGATTTGATTATTTTTACATGTGGATCAATTGTGTTACAGATGTGCTTGAAAACAGTTGTTTATTTAATTCACGATTTACATTTTTGAGTTTGAAGACATCTAGAGGCAATGATCTTACTGATATTGCAAAAGTTTAATTTATGATGAAAAGTCATTTTAGGTGCTTACCAACCTTGCTAAGCTTGGGAAGTTTAACATGAACTCCTGCACGTAATCCCGTTCCCAGATTGGAAGGACAGGTCAAGATATATCCTAAGCGTTCATTCCACATAAACTCCCACCCTCGTTCTTTAATTAGCCTTTCAACCTGCAGGGGAAATAAAATCCAGTGAACCACAGCTTAGAAAATGTGTTGTATATTGGTAAGTATCAGTGTTCTGTTAAAATAAATTCCACCCCCTAATTGCACAGGACTGATGTTTGCCATTAGAGATGTACAGCCAAACCAGAGCTTGGAAAAATTACCTTTTGGACTCTCTCAGAATCTCCCAGCCAGCATGGCCAGTGACATCTGTAATTTCCCACTTGTGAAAGCAAGGACTGAATTTTATCTATATGTTGTATAAGACAAAAATTGGTACATAATATATTCTAAAAGTGATTAATTTTGTCTTTAAAAAAGCAATAAGATAAAGCTACAGCTTTGAAGCCCACTATGTTTTCCATATAAGCCTAAGAATTTCTGTTAAGAAAACAGACCTAGTGGTTTCAGTCACAATTCACTATTGGCAAATGTGTGAGGTTTGTTTCTCAGATCTTTAATGTTTTATCAGCATGTGTATTCTAGCCATATTAGCCATTACTAACTTTTCCTATTTGAGATTAAAAAGCTACAGATCGGAAGTCTGGTTTATTTTTATGTTTTTCAGTAGACAGTCACCAACATGTTTTCCTTAGGAGCTAACTGGAAAGGTGACAGTAGCTAGGCAGAAGGGACATTGTCCAAAAAGTGAATGCTCTGGAAGCATCCGATTTTTCTCCAGCACCCCAGAAGTGTTTAACCAGAATTTCTACAATCCCCAACCAATGTCCATACTTACATCTCTCTTTCAGGAGTCCAAAATCTTTACTGCCAAGCTTGCACATTATTACATCTTAGCTTTGTTACAGATGCTCATCTTTAGACATATTTTTACAACAGCACTGGTGATTTGCCTTTTTAGGGATGCTTTCTAAAAGCACTTTGCAAATTCTAAAAAGCATTAATACATAATTTGTATATTTGGAAGCTCCAGTTTTGAGAGGAAAGTGAGATCCAAGTCAAATCCATTTTAATAACAACAACGCTTTTGCTCTCAGTTGTGAAAATTCTTAATGGGGTTTACAAAAATCAGGATACTCTTTTTGCAACTCAATTTTGTAGAACATTCAGAAAGCGCCATGATACCAAGGGATATAGAAAATATATGTGGTGCAGGTAACATAGAAAAGTGTACATAATTTGGCTTTTATTTTAGAATCAGAAAATTTTTTCATCTTGTAGTAGTTAAGTAAAATTCACTGCTTATTTACACTAGAATTATTCTGCATATTTACACTGAAAAGTGAAACAGAAAAACTACATCTTTTGGATTTAAGCTTAGAAAACAACTTGAAGATACTACAGACTGCAAATCAAAATGCTGTTTTTGGAAGAGACCCTAAATAAAACAAAAAGCAAAACTTCCTGCAAGTAACATCCCCCCGTCTCTGCAAAAGAAAAAGAAAAACTGGCACTAGGTTTTAGGCAAACCTTCTCATTCTTTTCTATTTGCAAAGTTAAAAATAAGGTAGAGAATTGAAAAGTACACACACACACACACACACACACACACCACTCACAAGCAGACATGGTACAGCCCATTTCACTGCATAGTACTACTGTCATGTCATTCTGCACTGATAAGCTACACCCGCTGGAATCCCCTCCCCACACAACTCTCTCAGCTCTGTCCTCTTTTGCATGTTGTGACCCTATTCTACACTTCTCTAAAAACTTTCAGAACATGAAGTCCTTAAGATAAACAGAAGTTACCAGCAATTGTGCAAAGCACAGACAGATACCGTAACAATGATTTCCAGAGCCCAGGATTCTCAGTGGCAGAACGGAGCAATTACCTCTAGCAATCCGTTGCAAAATCTTTCAAAGACCCTTTTCATATTGCCTCCTTTTTCCATTGAGATCACCCTTGTGTGGTCCTCTTCGTTGATCCAAACAAGAAATGTTTTGTCATTATTGTGCCTGGTTGGAAAAGAATAAGCAATCGGTACGGCCGTCACACAAGCCTCAAAAGCAATTCTTACACATACATTGTCATTTCATCCCCTCTCCCTTTTCTAGGGTTGCCAGAAGCTTGGACCTGCCCGTATCTCCTCTCAGGCTTCAGGAAGAAGGAGGATGACAACACTGCCACGAAAAGAATTTCTTCTTCAACGTGGGATCCTGGCTCATGATTCCTCAGGCTACTTCAGAGCAGCTATTGTAGGTTTTCCAAGAGGTCTGCTGGTTGCCCTCTCCCCGCTCTATCCCCATGTTTCCCCACCCCACAGCCGACACCAGACCTCCACAGGAGGGAGCAGTCAGTGTGAGGAAATTCTGACCTGCCTTAGAGTTCACTGCCTCAGGAATCAAACTATGTGTTATTATAGGGTTACAGCTTTGTGTATTTTCCTGTTAATTTTCCCATGTTCTTCACAATGACCTAATAGTTGAAGCTGCTCTGCAATTTCATTCCTTCGTCCGAGGCACAAGCGAGCTTCATCACAGTTAGCTTGGTATGAGTATCTTTTTCGGCTCTATTAGGCACTTGATTCCTTTGTTCTTTCATTGTTGGTATCACTTTCTCATCCTCTTTCTCCTTCACCCTTCAACTCCTGGCTAAACATCTTCTACATCCGTTCTCTTTCCCACTCACACACATTGGCCAGAATCCTACTGGGTAGTTATAAACGTATAACTGAGAGTTACACATGCATGACTGCTTCATATTCATGATCCCTACATATTCCCTCACAATTACTAAACAAGAAGTGAGGGAGGATTTCACAACCTGACTTAAAAATGAAAAGAAAATGTGGTCATAGAAGGGCACTAGTTGATGGGGATAACTCATTAAAAGCAGAGTTTTAAAAACTTTATTTTTGCTTTGAAACATTTCTCTAGTTGTACTACAACTCCCTTGCATTTATATAACTACTTGGAAACCATTCAAAACAGAGCTGGGAAAGACTTCTTTCCTGTTCAAAGAAAGGCTTAGAAAGCATCTTTGGCTGGATTCTAGCTCCCAGTTTTTCTTAAAAGCAGTCCTTGGAAAGGTGTGAAAATGAGCTCGACAAAGTTTGGGTTTTTCTGTTCAAAGCACAGCTTGGAAAACTCACTTTGGTTAGTGTGTTCTCAGCAGAAGTTGTTGCTAAAAACAGAGGTGCAAAAAGGTGCTAAAAATAGAGTTAGAAAAATTGGTTTATTCCTGTTCAACACAGAGCTTAGACAATGTAGTTTTCAATGAGGGAAATGTGTTTGTATTGGTCAGATATTGTTATTTTCTTTGAAAGACACGCTCTGAGATACTGCAGCTAACAATTTGTCATTGTGACAAAGTTTTGGGGATGTGGCTATCTGAAGCGCCAAGGCAGCAAGGCAGCAGGTTGCTAGGCAACCAGAATAGCACCTCAGGAGAGAAATCTAGCACAGTATTGTGTGGGAGGGGCTTGTGGCTGAGAGAAAAAGTGATATAAAGCCAAGTACCTGTGGGCATTGAGATTCCTTCAGTGACAGCCTAGCAAAGAGCTAGGGAATAGAGTTCCTTGGTGATTGTTTTGGAAGATTTAGTTCTCAGCGGAAGTGTAGCAAGAGTCAGAAGAGTAATTACAGTCCTCCCTCCACATTTGTGGGTTTGACGTTAGTGAATTTGATTATTCATGAGGCGTGTGCTTGCTTCCTCTGCCCTGTTCTCTTCCTCCCATTCCCTTGCATTCCTCACCCCATGGTGGTTTTTTTTCCTTTTGGGTGAACAAAGCCCTCCCCCACTGCTTAGAGGCATGACCTCTCTGCCACATGACTGTACATCCTGTTGTGTAATGGCTACCGATTGGTCAGGTGCTCTCTTTGCTCCTACTCCTCCCTTCTAGGACGAACCTCCTTTCTCAAGATGGTGACCAGAAGTAGTAGAATGCCAGAATCCAGCACTCCACTCTTTCTCCGGAAAGTACCAGTAAGTCCTTAACCTTGTCTTTTTTCTTCCCCCCGGGGAGTGCTGGGGTCAGAGGCAAGGAAATGGGAGGGGGGAGCTCCAGAAAGGAATGGAAGAGGTATTGCAGGGGGTGGGGAGTTATTCGTGGTTTTTCTACTTTTGAGAGATTTTTGCACCATGAACCCCCACAAGTGTGAGGGGGCACTGTAAACCCCAGTAGGATCTGGTCAGAGAATGTGACCTAGATTGGAGATTAAGCTTTTGGTGGGAGTTTAGCCAAGGGGCTGTTACATGATACTTGTGTTTTATGTGGAAGTCTAAAGATATAATTGAACTGTTTCTGAGTAGGGAGGTACCTGTTATACTGTCTAAAAAAGTACACTGTGGAAATGTATCAACCATGACTTGCATTTGAAGTCTAGCACACTACTTTATTCTTATTGTTATCTTAATGCATGTTACAGTTTATCTTTGTAAACACTGACCTGGCTGAGTTGTTTACAGTATATAAAGTAAACACGCTTTCATAAAATTAAGTGGTTCTAAATAATCATTGAAAAACCCTCATCCTTTTACACAAAGATGGTGTTATAAGGGGGGAGGTAGAAGTGGGTGGGAAAGACAGGGTGGCTTATCAGATTGGGAACTGCCACACCACAGTCATACTTAATGACATCACCAGGGCCTGCCTCATGTGGCATCACAGTGGCCTGCCCCTTGTGACATCACCAGGCAGTGCACTTAGGTCTCGTGATTTGGTCCTGAAATCTCCAGGCCTGCTGTGCTTTTAGTTCTAGCCTATCTCCCAACCCTTTCCTTCCCTGTCTCTGTAACATCTCAACAAGACACTACTTTGATGTCATAATGACCTACTCTGGTCTCAGGTGTTGACTTGCAGAAAAGGATGTTGTTGACATGGCAAACTCGTGCTGTCTTGTTTCTGTTACTGTTATGAATGGGACAACAACAACAACAACAACAACAACAACAACAACAACTATTATTATTATTATTATTATTATTATTATTATTATTATTATTATTTATTTTTATCCCGCCTCTCCACCTGGATCGAGGCGGCTAACAACATTAAATACATTAATACATTAAAAACATACCCAATCCTCCCCACTCACCAATCCACCTAAGACCAACCCCCTAAAACACACTAAAATCAATCAGCTATTAAAAGAACAGCAAGACAATTGATGGGAGGCGATGGAAATGCTAGTCTTGGAAGGCCTGTCGGAAGAGATCAGTCTTGACTGCTCTTTTAAAGCAGTCAAGACTGGTAATGTGCCGGGTCTCCTCCGGCAGGCCATTCCGTAACTTGGGAGCGATAGAAGAGAAGGTCCTCTGGGTAACCGCAGCCAGCCTAGTTCTGACTGCCTGCAGTAAATTCCTCCCAGAGGACCTTAGTGTGTGGGGCGGATTGTATGGGAGAAGGCGATCCTGCAGGTAGGGATCACTGACAAGTGCTGAATGATGATATTACTCTGTCAAGGTCAAAAATAATATTAGTGAAGATTTCTGTAATTGTGTTCCATAGTAACAACATAATTGGTCTGGTTTCTAAGGGTTATATGAAGAACAACCCTGCTGAGTACCAATCTCACTGATAATGAACTGCTGCTAGTCTAGAAAATACATGTTATTCTCTGAAACAAATGCAGCATGAGGCATGTGCTGCTATGGGAACTGAGAAATGGAAGACTGTGGACACCATTTTTTCACAGGTGTCAGGAATTTGGGGGGAATTTGTCCCTGAAGTTTAGAACATTTTGAAAAAGGAACATTTGAGATTATATCTTGTTTGAAGTCTAAACTGTATTTATTTTTGTTCCTTTAAAAGTAATTCATTTTCTAGGTGTCCTACAGCAATATGGGCACAAAACTTAATTACTGCCACCTACAGAGCCAGTGCAGTGTTGTGGATTGGTTGTTGGGCTACAATTCTGGGAGACCAGGATTTGAATCCACACTCAGCTATGGAAACCCGCTGGGTGACCTGGGCAAATTACCCACTCTCAGCCTCAGAGGAAGGCAATGGCAAATCCCCCTGAACAAATTTTGTCAAGAGAACCTCAAATAGGTTTGCTTTTGAGTTGCTGTAAGTTAGAAGTGACTTGAAGTGAACAATAACAGCAAACCATCCAGTACAACAGCACATACAGTAGCACTGATATAAGTAAATCAGCATGTCTTTTAAAGTAAGGACATTCCACACAGTAATTCACAGTAATTCATTGATACTTCAAGGTAGGACATTCAAGATAGTGTGCACTGCACAGCTAATTTATATACACATTCTGCCTCCCTATTTATGCTTCATGTTTAATACTTTTGTGTGATTTCACTACGGATGCTAATGGTTGGGCCTTGCTTAACAGAGTATAGCATAACATTTGAAAGCATCTTAGGATATAGGGCTTGATCAGCAGTTTGCTTTAACTGACAGTAACCCTTTCCACCACTGCCACCCCCATTCCCCGAGATATTCCTTTAACTGCAGGTGTGGGAGGTAGAAACCGGTATCCATAAACAGTGAAAGAAAAAGTATAAACTATGGAGCATCCAATGAAATCCACAAAAGAGACATGTCTCAAGATGCACAAGGATGGTCTTTTTAGCTAATAGATTAGCATTTCAGCTAATAAAAAGGCCAAACTTTGAGGATCTTGAGATGTGTCTCTTGTTTCACCTGTAAGCAATGCATATTCTCATGCAGTTTTCTATTACAAATAGTTTACAATCATCCCTCCACATTCGCTAGGGTTAGGGGCACAGGACCCCCATGAAAGTGAAAAAAATGTGACCAACGCTAGCCCCCCCCCCAAAACCATACTTAACACACACAAAAAGTAGGATCGCCATATTCAACCCACTGTGGATTCCTTTGAGGCATCAGGGTTCCTGCACAAGGCAGAAGTGGGTGGCTGGTGGGGCTTACTACCAACTCCACTGCTGCACCCCACTATTTTTAATAGAGACTTACAAGCCTTGTTCGCAGTTTCTCAGTCTCACAAGGCTTGCAGCACCTATTAAAAATGGCATAGGACAGCAGCAGAGGTGGCAGCAAATAATCTGTGAATAATCAAATCCACAAATGTTAAACCTGCAAATGTGAAGTACTGACTGTATATGCAAAATATATGCTAAAAGGGTCTAAATCCTATTATTAATCCTTACTAGAGTAGACCCATTGAATCAATGAGATTTACCTACATGAGTATTCACCATTGCACAATTTATTGAATGTGTCTACTCTAGTTGGGACTAGCCAGCAAGATACCAGCCAAAATCTTTTACACTGTAGATAACACAGGGCTTGCATAGACTGTAATTTATCCAAACTGGTATCTAATGATAGCAGACTTGTACAAAGAAAAAGCAAGGGAAACAACACAACGAAAACCAACTTTAAAAAAAATTAGTACAGTATCATCTAACAGTCCATTATATGGCAAACACATGTCTGTCCTGAGGTGTTCTTCATTAATGATTTTAGTACCAGGATATCAAATTTATTCCCAGATACATCCAGTCTTGGTAGAATTTTTTCTTTCAAAAGGTGGCTAGCATCAAATATAGTATAGCCTGTCAAAATGCTAGGCAGAATGTAAATGCAGTATAGCTAAAGATGTTGCCAGTCTACTCCATCTCTCCAGCAACTAGGCAGAAGGCCCTTTACATTGTCATCAGCACTTTCTTCCACAGATACATACACACGTACACACAGACGCAAAAAAATATTGTTATCATGGTTTACAAAAATGCTAATCCAAAAAATGAGTATAGGATGCATTGCTAAGAACAATTCTGGTCAACATATATCAAAATAGCTCTGATATAAATTCTGCACAGAGGAGTCCTACTGTTTGGTCCAGAGAACTTTGGTGCTGGAGCTTCTAAAGCATCCCAAGCCTCGCTGGTCCTGTACTGGCAGGGCAAAAGAGAAGAACTTGTGGTTTACTTTTCCCCCACTTTCCTTAACATCAGTGGGAGGGATACAACCTATGTCAGTTCTGAGACTTGGTGCCTGCCCTTCTGGCAACATAGGAGCATGAATTGAGAACCTTGCCCGGCACACCTGAGGAATAGTCCCTGATCCATCTATGCTTCTGATGTCAAAGCTCTGATGTTGGAGTGGTAAAGTCTATATAGAAATGGGTCCAAAAGCGCAATCCCCCCCCCCCCCATTTTTGAACTCTTTAGATCTCCAGAGGCTTTTGCCAAACTGGAGGAGATATCCCAGTCACTTCTGGTCTGTATCTTTGGCTGTTTGGGACTTTTTTTTTCAGGTATGCCCTTCTAAAAGGGAATTTTAATACAGAATGATCCCTCCTGAGACCTCTGGACATACAGTTCTCTGTTTTGGTTTTCATATTTTGCACTTCTATTTTTTGGGGAGAGCTGGATGATCAGGGAACTACACAGAAGTCCTCCAGGTTGCAAGGAGGCTGCACTGTTGCCACCCATACTGTTCAACTTTCTGTAGGGGATGGTATCCGGAATCAGATTTTCTCCTCTTAAGTAACCTGAAAACCCTATGGCCCCTGGGACATCCTCCTAGGGATCATAGGATGTATTTTATTTAATTTATAGCATTCATATACTGTTTCATAGCATGCGATTTCAAGCAAATGACAATGGAGCCTGAATGGGATAATTGCACACCAATACCTGCCATGTAATAAAAGAAAATAAGATAATCCTTCAGGACATAAAACAATTAGTGATAGGCATGTTCAGAAATTTTGAAATATTGCTCACTGTAGCTTTACTGCAGGAAGTAAGATTTCTCTGACAGCAACAATGAAATAAACAGACAGTATGTTCACATAGCATTCATGTAATGATACACCAAAAGACTAACACAATCATGCCTGCAACAAGCCCATTCACTTTACTCAATGTCTTTCCTTTAAATTAAACAGGGGAGGCCAAGGAGGGACTGGGAAAAAAAAAAAGAAACCCAGTTTCTAAACACTTCCTTTGTTGCCTTATTTTTGCTGTTGGTTTACCAGGATTTGTTTTTAAAAAAATAAAATGTACCTTGCTGTATTTCTGTTAAAAATTAATTAATGAAAGAAGACAAAATAGAAGAGACAGCCAATGAGAATGCATGCAAAGCAGGCACTTAGAGTTAGGAACAGCAGCTGCTCTGTTAAAGACGGAATTAATAAAACTGTTTGTTCACAAATTAAACAAACACACAATTCTTGTTTCATACCAAATTCCTCTGGCATCTGGCCAGTCACGAGCCATCCCGGCACATGTTAGCAAAGGAGACACTGGCTTATCAAACAAGAAGTGGTCCTGCAGACCAGCAGATATGCAAGGCAGAGGAAAAGAAAGAAACAGTTGAATTTTGGGTCTTCTATTTATCATTGTAAAGAAGGTTCCACTGGCACAACCAAACAATGTATAAAGGTTACACTGAATTTTTCTCAACTACATGGCTGTTTCCCCAAATAACTTTATAGGTTTTTATTTAGAAGGACTGAGAGAGAGTCTAATAAGAGGTGTAACTGTTCTGTTGTATACAGTTAAAAAAAAAAGGAGAAACAATATACGGAATCAAAAGGTAGGAAAAGAATATTTGTTAGTGAACCAATTTATATTCCAATAGCTTTAAGACAGGAGTCTAAATATTAAGAACCTGAATATACAGATTTTTCAGTTGGGAAGCTTATTAAAATTCCATAGTAGGAACAGAAAAGCAGTTTGATCTGACCTTTTCATTATTACTGATTAATCCTGTCCTTAGTTCTATTTCTGTTCAGTAAGTTAAGACCCAGATAAAAGTGAGTTTCTAACTGAACTTATTTCTGTCACATCATTAGTCCTACCATCAAATAAAAATAAAAATACAGAAGCATACATTCAAGTTTTATGACAAATCTATGGTCTAAGAGGGATTACAGATTTTTCCTCTTCTGAATTCTTTCCAGGATTTGGGAATCCAAACTGGCTGATCTTTTTGACAAGAGTCCCATAACTGAGTATTTTAATTGATTTTTTAAAATGTTTTTATCTTTGTATTGTTTTAATTAGTTTTATTTTGTTCATCACCCGAGGAACCTTTGTAGGCTGAGAAGCAATACAGAAGGACTTGAAACAAACAAACAAACAAACTGCTATTCTTCTTTGAATTTCTGACCTTAAATTAAGAATGTTCCTTTCATTTTGTTTCTGAATCTTGTTAGGACATCTTGACCATTCACAGTTTGCTACAGTTTTAGATGTATGTCTTTTTTTCACTTCCCAAACTACCACTCACCTAATGCACAGTAGCTGTGTTCAGCCAACATGATCTTAGGTCTGTAGTTTGGTTAGTGAGATATGAGAATGGAAGCCAGAGAAAAGCCAGGGTTTGTTCAGTGGTGAATTCTTTGGCTCTCTCAGGTTTGCATGTCACATTAAAACAAATCACAGGCTAAAAGTCTGTTCTTTTGTTTAGTGATGCTCGCTGAAAGTGGGACTGATTTGGAGCAAATCCCTAATGTACTTTCATGTGTAAATTGAGGAATATATTAAATCACAATGGGAAAAAAAACCCTTTCAGAAAACTAACGGTCCTAACAGTGTTAGGTGCATGTTTGCAGCTGGATGAAAAGTGTCACAGTCTGCACATCCTCAGATTACACCTGTGTATACCCTACCCACCGTACACTGTTATAGTGCTGTTATTCCACTTTCAGCCTCCTGTGGAATTCTGGGGTTTGTAGTTTATTGAGGCCAAAGGGTTCTCTGGCTGAGAAATCTAAATGCCCCCCCCCCACCACAAACTGCAAACCCCAGGATTCCATGAGATGTTGAAAGTGGAATAACAGCACTATGCCAGTAGAATGGTCCTAGATAGAAGAAAACTGAAACTAGGCCTAAATGAAATTAGTCAAACAGGATTCTGAAGACAAGGCAACAAATCCCCACTCTGCCATGGAAACCCCCTTGGGCAAGTCACACTCTCTCAGACTCAGGGGAAGGAAAAGGCAAATCCTCTCTGAACAAATCTTGCCAAGAAAACCCTGTGAAAGGTTTGCTTTAGGATCACCATAGGCCTGTTGCAGCCAATATCAAGCTGTCTGGGATTCAAATGCAATGCTAAGTTATGGCTTATTTGTCTGTGCACAGCTTCCAGACTGGACATTGTACTTACATCAATAAGCTGTTGTTGCTCCTTCTCAGACATATTGGTCAAACTGTAATACTTTCCAGCAAGGTCTCCTTTCAGTCCTGCCAGAGCAGTAACAACAACATTTTCGACTTCTCTCCTCTCTGCCCGGGAGCAGGCAGGAGGTAAGCTCAGCCCTCGGATGCTGCGGCCAGTGCGCACACGAGATGATAAGACATACCGTTCATCAAATTGCCCTTGGGTAATCTGAACACACACAAAAATAGGGACAAAATGTCATGAGAGAACTCTATATTATATTAAGGTCTGTGCCTGGACAAAGGCCTGTGCCAGGACAAAGGGAGAATGTAAAGTTTGTAAAGTCGAAGGCTTTCACGCCCGGATTCCATAGGTTGTTGTGGGTTTTCCCGGTTTTGAGGCCGTGTTCTATTAGTATTTTCTCCTGATATAACTGATTAGTTCTAGAACACGGCCTCAAAACCCAGAAAACCCACAACAACCAATGTAAAGTTTGTTCGTTCGTTCATTCATTCATTCATGCCAGCTCTGGCCCAAAACATTTTGCTGCCTGAAACAAAATCACAAACAACACTCTTCCCCACAAATGATGCATCAGTATTATTTTTGGCACTGGAGGATGCAAGTGGTCAAAGCTGTTGATGTTATTTCAGCTTGTGAGACAAAAAATCCCACAATCACCTCTCCTTGAGAACAGAAGTACAACAATAATACATCTTTTACAAAGTAATCATTTTCTGCCCTTTCCTGCTAATGAAGACTAGCCACCTGGCACTCTGCTTAATGGTAGGGCTGGTAGTAGTGAGCAGTCCTGTGGCTCTCTGTACACATCTTCAGAGGATGGGGTTACATGAGCTGGCCCTGTCCCCTACAATGACCGGGAAGCTCACAAAAGGTACACTCCTTCACAAAACTGGGACACCCTGCCCCCACAGTCTGAGTACAGATCACAGGACTAATAACTGTTCAGACAAACGGGATTGCAGTTTCTCTTCCCATTAAAAACAATAGTCTTCCACAGTTATTTCAATAATGCACAAAAAATTAAAAACCAGGAGATTTTAATTAAGGTGCTTTGTCTCTTGGTTCATTTAATATAATACTGCTCTTCTGCATATCATAAGAAATATTTCATGGAAAATGCCTGTATAGATGTTCACATTCTGTTCATTGAAGTAGCCTTATTTTCATTCCTAGTACCATTTTCTCTACAGATGAACATTTTTCTCCTTTGTCCTAAATCAATCCTACCTTGGAAGAATCCAGATCCGTGTGATGCTTCATTACTTTTGGATCATAACCGTTGTGCCTCACTTTGATAACAGGGTCAAAAATCTCCGCAAATACCTATAGAGTCAATGGCATATATCGATTATTATTTCCATAGTATCTGTATTTGTACAGAACTTGGAAGGAATTGGTTTCAAAGAAAAAAAAGTAGCTACTACAGTGACTGACTATTTTGGACTTTGAACTACAATGGTAACAGATTATTTTCAAAAGTAACTTTCTGAGCTCTAATTCTACTTACAGAATTCCCTTAAAAAAGAGGTTTTAAGACCCCACTATTCTGGCACATGCTTGAGAAGGCTTGATTTTTATCACATACTAACATTGTTGTTCTACTAGCAGTTGCTGTTTTATAATAGTTATTTGTGCTATTTATTTTTAATTAATTTTTTTTTTGATTGAATTTATTCATTGGATTTATTTTAACCACTAGTCATTCTGAATTGTTTAAAAAGGCAAACTATACAGCATAGTGTAATGTAGTGATCTGAGTGCTGGACTACAACCTGAGAGACCAGGGTTCCATTTGCTGCTCAGCCTTGGAAACATACTGAGTGACCTTGGGTGTGTCACACACTTAGCCTCAGAAACCTTAGTGATAGGTTTGCCTTAAGGTCTCCATAAGTTGGAAATAACTTGAAGACACACAACAACAACAATACATTTGACAAATGATACAAGCACAATTCAGAGACATCAGCACCCCATTCTCTTTTTTGAAGGAGATAATTGACAATCCTGCAAAGAAACAGACTCTTCTAATATTTCCTTCTAATCCACTACTTCAAGTAGTTGTTTAGCAATCCTCCTGACAGCACTGCCTTGGAAGATGCAATTTTGATAGAGTAGTTATGAATATGTTTCTTTCCAGTCTTATCATTTGCTCTGGTCATCTAGGAAGTTTAACAAGTTCTTTGTGAGTGTGTCATGCTGCATTTAAATTAATACATATGGTGCTAATACTGAACTCTAAAGCCAAAGAAGAATTCACAAAGAGTTTCCAGAGAGTGTTAGCAATTTAGTGTGGCAATCTCTTTCAGTCTTCTACAGAAATATAGTTCCGATCACTAAGCTATGCACAACTTACATTAATTGGCTAGTGTATCTGGCAGAGTCAGTTTAAATATTAGGGAAAGCCTGACAAAATGTCATCCTCCTCCTCCTTTCCCTCCCCCCCCCAGAACCATTAATATTTCTCCTTCTGTGTTTTAAAGTCTGCTCCATTTTAAAAACCACTATTGCACCTCAAAATATGCATTGTCTTTCATTTAAAGCAATATATTTATTCCCACCAATGCAAATATTCAACTTATCCTACTATTAGCCTGCTATACTTTGAGGCAATTAGAATGTCCGAACACCATTCTAAAGTGATCTTTTACTCTGTTTTGGTGAAGCGACAACCGAATGAAAGGCTAGTTGAATGTCCAGTCAGGATGAGAATTGGAGTGTTTTATGGTATAAGCATGTGTAGGATTTTCAGGGAGGCTTTGGCTCACTGAACCTTACTGGATGATTACCACTGACTATGAAGCTTTGGGTGGGAAGCTGAAGGGGTCTGAGGCATAGGTGGCATTCTTGTCAATTCTGCCATGGAAGGATAGAGGACTGCACAGGGATGGGAAGATGATAAAAGCAAATGACTGGCTATGTAGATGGTGTAGACAGAAGAGATTTGGCTTTTTGCACCATAGTCTTCATTTCTTAGACAGAGGACTACTGTCTACAGATGATAGTAGCATGGCAGGTCTCATCAAGATGGCTTTAAACTAAATCCTTGTGTGGGGTGGGTTGGAGATGATAGCTCAAATAGCCCAAAGACAAGCTCTAAACACAAGGATGTGAATTCTAGAGAAGATGCTGAGGAAGAAAATGAGATCCCCAGAAAAACGGACAGTAAGTTAATAGATGAGAACAAGCAAAGCCTCAAATGTCTATACATAATCACAAAGAGTTCAGGAAGCAAACAAGATGGGCATGAAGTCCCAGGGCAGGAAGGGTAAATATGACTTTATAAGTATAACAGAGACCTAGTGGGATGATTCCCATGATTGGAATATTAATTAGTGGCTAGGGCCTACAAAACTTTTAGGGCTTACAAGAACATTCCTAGAGGCGCGGTGAGGTCAAGCGAGGCAGGGAGTTGAATGCAAGAGTGCATAGGGCCTATGAGAACTTTAATGGAGCCCTGACTGGGAATGACACATTACATCTGGTGCCAAAGTAGCAGAGATGACAGCACAGCTACAGAGTTTGGAAAGCGAGGAAAATTGGCAGATGCAGTCTTCCAGTGTCTGGACTATACCTCCCTGGTTTACATGAATGTGTTGCATACATTAGATACAAGAAACAAAACTGCCACTTCCCTCCAAGAGCAGGGGAGGGAGTGATCCTGGAAGAATATTTACTTGATATTCACAGGACGAGACATCCTAAAAATATCAAAATAAGGGACAATTTGGTAGCAGTGATTTCACCAGGCACAATTGTTGAGGATGATAGGAGTTTCAGCCCCACGGAAACGCAGCGGAAAAACCAGAGTTCAGCGAGCCAACAGCAGCAGCCTTGTTCCCCAGTAAGGATACTCACACACGGAGGAGTTTCTTCCAAAACAGGAGGCACTTTATCTTGCAGCAGAGTTCCGTTATATACAAAACATAGGACAGATGGACAAAAGCTTGCGCCAGGCACCAGGTTTGGTCAACAGACAAATACATACTGGCGTTGCTTTGTTATATACATATCTACAACTAATCAGGTAGAGGTTTGCACATCTCCCTCTACCATCTGCACACGACCCCAGTTTCTTATGCAACCTTGCAATTGCCCACAGCTGGGGCATGACGCAACATCTTTGCAGTGGGCTGATCATTTTCCCAGGGTTCCCTGCCTGGAATCCCTGCCAACAATGTCCAGAGATTAGGGTGAGAACATATCTGGTACCACAGAACACTGCATGGTATTACCAGCGTCTGAAGTTATATCTTAGGTTTGATTAGGAGAGTGGAACAGTCACAGCAAGATTCAAAGAGCTGCTCTTGAACTCCAAGTTGCTGTAATAACAATGACAGCAAAGGACTATCTTTTAAAAGTGTTATGGCAGCTTTTTCTATCAGAATCAGAAATACTGTTGCTTTTCAAGAATCATCTACCCTGCTGGCTACTACACTTGTTCCAGTCTCTAAATAGGTAAGCTTGTGAATTCACTTTGAAAACCTACAATATTTTATTTTCGTTTTTACTGTTTCAAGGCAAAAATATGAGCTCTGCTTTGCTTTAGATTTTCTTTGGGGTTTTTGGGGGGAGGATGCATTGCTCTATAATTTGGCAAAATCCCTATAGGTTGTGTGTTTCCTCATTATTTCTACTTTTTTTTTGTCTGCCAAGGAGCAAACTGTTAACTTTTATTTATGAAGCTAATAAATAAAACAAGAACTTATTTTGTTTTCTGAAAACCCAATCCAGGAAAGGAATGTATAAATATTTTAAAATATTTTTAAAGTATTTTTCCATTTGAGTTTTGACATTTCTCTGAATACGCACATACACATCCACTCACCCATACATACATACATGTGTGTGTGTGTGTGTGTGTGTGTGTGTGTGTGTGTATGCGTGCTTGTATTATCCATCTGTCAAACTATCAACTGTTGGTTTGTGTTTTGTTTATTTCTCAAAAGAAAAACTACTGTGCTTTACGACGATACACATTTGTGTGAAGCAAGAACCAATTTTTTGCCTTCGTGACCTCCTACCTGCAGTCAGTACCCAGGCTTCCTGGTTCACTTCTGGTCAGCATTTTTGGGCAACTTCTGGCTAAGGGAACAGGTTTTTGGGGATAGGTTGTAGTTTTGGGTGGTTAGGGGACAGCCATTCATATATGATTCTGAGCATTTGACCACACAGTTTTCAGATGACAATTGCCTAAAAATAGTGCTATTTTTTTTTAAATGAGGACTTGGGGGGCCACAAAAGTACAGATCATACAGTCTCATAGTATGAAGACTGCATGTTCCCTATCCTTGCTTTAAATGAATTGCCACATGTATAGAGAAGGGTAGGGTCAACAGTAGAATTCTTATTCCACTCTATTATAGTGTTTCCAGGTTGGCAACATCCCATTCCTTGAGAATGAGCAGAGGTCAGATGCTGGTTCTGTGTTTTGCTACAGAGGCAAGACAGGCAATGGTTGGGAAGTAAGCTGGAATCATTTCTATGAAATGGACACAAGAGCACTGTATGCAAATAGAACCAGAACTTGTATAAAACTGGCTAACCAGCTATTGAACCCATATTGGCACCTGCAACACAGAGCCAGGACAAGAATACTTTGTTTTCCAATCAGCTTTGCAGGTGCCAATATGGGTTGAATAACTAGAGCACTTCCTACCGTTCCTACTATGGCTTACATCCCACCTATCCTAGCCTAAAGAACATGCAACATGGGATTTTTTTTTAAACTGCTGCTGCTGGAGTTCGTGGAAGACTCACCGCAAGCCCTTGCTGAGTTTTCTTTTCCCAGGCCCAGTGTCACTGCTGCCAGTTCATGTACTACAAGAAGGCTCACATGTCATAGTACTGATGCTCTACTCCTTGCCTTGCTCTAAATAAAGAGCTTCACATAGAACCAAGGAATCTTGCAATTATTAATGCCACCTCATATTCAAAAATCAAACTTCTTTTCCTCCACTGTTACTTGATCTGAAATTTGCTTCTCTGCCTGAGATCTAGTTAAGCACAGCAGTTTCCTGGGGCCTCAGCTAGTTCTCTGAGATCTTGCAACCTTAGTTAACAAAAGATCAACTTAAAAAAAAAAATCTCAGGCTGAATTAAGCAGTGGGAGAGCAGGCAGCTACAGGCAGCAAATAAAATATTGGCTTTTGTGCCTGCATTTTATTATTCCGGATATCATTATCCAGAATAATGGGGCTTCCTCTTAGCTGAGCTTCCTACTAAGGAAAAAAAAAAAAGACTAGAAACTCAGAACAAAAAATATTATCCATTGTGTTTTGTGCATACTCTAGTGTCCTGTTTTCCCATAGTTATGTCACTATAAGCTACGTTTATGTCACATGAAAAATCAATATTTATGTATTTTATGAATTCAATGTCCAGGCCAAAGACTTAGGCACAGCATATGAAAACAATATTTCACCTCGTAAGATTCTTCATCCCCAGCAACCATGCCCACAGTTTTAATGAAAGGGTGGCCAGGATTGTCAACGCCTGTCTGGATACATTGATCCAAGGTATATCCACCGGGAGTTGTCTTGTCTCTCAATTTGGCGTAGATTGCTGGAGTGAGGCACTCAGCCATGCAGTTGTTGTGTTTACGAAGATCAGGATAGTCTGCACTGGGTAAAAAGAAATGAAAGACATTCATATTGATAAGTAAAGCTTACTCTGTTTTTAAGGAAAGGTGAAGAAAATCAGCGTTGTTCTAGTCTTCATGCCTCTGTGCCTTTGGGGGAAGGAGAGAGAAAAGGAAGAGTGTGTAAATATTTTACAGTGAGCTGGGTGATTTAAAGAAAACAGCGGGGAACTGGAAAGTGTGATTGGTTGTTGACTCATGCATGCAGCTGAAATTTACTTGGGAAGCAAACATACGGTGCTTCCAGGGAGTATGCTGGCTTCCAGCTGAAATCACAGAGATAGTTTCAGTAGCAAACGGAAGCACTTAGGCAGATGGATGGAAGCATTTCAGCATTTCATTCTTTCAGAATTTATAATTTTGCATGTTTCTGCCAAATCCAAAGTGCAAATAAAGCTAATGAGCTGAATACACAGCTGGCAGAAATCAACATAGTCAAAATAGAATTGTTGAAACTACACCTGCTTATACAATTTGCATATATGGACCTTTTGCATCAAAATATTAATAGATTCCTTAAGCAGTACTATCAAGGTAAGCCAGTGCAGTGTGGTGCTCAGACCATTAAACTAAGGGCCTTTCTGCACTACACTGTTATAGTGCTATTATTCTACTTTCAACATCCTGTGGAATTATGGGGTTTGCAGGCCAAAGAGCTCTCTGGCTGAGAATTCTAAATGCCCCTCCCTAGACTGAAAATCCCGGGATTCCATAGGATGTTGAAAGTGGAATAATAGCACTATAACAGTGTAGTGTGGAAAGGCCCTTAGTCTAAGGAGACTTTTGTTCAAGGTGCCAAGCAGGCATGAAACATATTGGGTGAATACAGGCTAGTTATTCACTCTCTACCTAATTACCTCAAGGTAGGAGATGATGCGCTAAACTCCTTGGAGGATATACATTTAATAAAGAATACAAATTAGAAATTGGGCATAATTATTTCCACTAAAAGCTCTGTGGATTTAAAAAAATGAAAAACAGCTGCTTACACTTCTAAGTACCAGTTTTCTATGATTCATTTTGTGTCCCATTCACTTCAATTCATCCTCCCGACTCACTGTCCTGGTGCCATTTCCTTGTTTCTACAATTTTCAGCACCAGAGACCTATCTAGCATGGGACAAATAGGGTAAGTGCCCTGGGCACCAATGCTGGGGGTTGCAAAAAAGCAGTGTCAGAAACAGCAAAGCAGGAGGAAGCAGCGCTGGAGGTAGGGGCGCAACTTCCATACTTGCCATAGGCACTGTTTATGTTAGATACGGCCATTTCCGCACTAGCCTGTTATAGCGCGATGATTCCACTTTCAACATCCTCAGGAATCCTGGGGTTTGCAGTTCCGGGAGGGGCCACTTGGCCCCTCCCGGAACTGCAAACCCCAGGATTCCTGAGGATGTTGAAAGTGGAATCATTGCGCTACAACAGGCTAGTGCAGAAATGGCTTACATCTCTGTCAGCACAGTCTTTCTTAGGCTCTGAGTAAGATTTTTTTAAAAAAAAAAATTGTCTCTGTCTATTGTGCTTTGCTTTCCCCATTTCTGTATCCCTCTGCTGCCGTTAGTTTGGCCCCAAATTGTGGAAAGACCACATTTTGGGGAGGCAGCTCATGAAAAAACCCCAGCTAATGGCCATATACTTTCTTCCCTTACTGACTGACTGGCAGTGCTGCCCTGCTTCCCTCAGTTTCTCAGCATGCTATCGCTTTACAAAAAATTGTTCAGTAGAGATGTTAAGGTCTGGCATTTGTTCATCATTTGACTCAAAATATTTACCTTGGAGGAAATAATCTCTGTCTTTCAAAGGATCCAGCTTTCACATTCTGTTGATTGAACAAGTATCCAGTTGTCAACGCCCCAGTACTAACTGTTGCAAAGAGAACAGCAGTTCTTCGACCCGCCAGGAGACGTGAGAATGTACTAGCCATTTTTTTAAAAAATGCAGTGTTTCTGAAAAATTAAAAAAAAAAAAAAAAAGAGCATGCAAAGCTATAATGAGAACTGAAATAGTGAAATGGGAAATGATTAATAATGAAAATAAGAATGGTGATGGAATCAACTGGATAATGACTGAGGCCACTTCCACACTACATTGTTCTAATGCATTGTTCCACTTTCAACATCCTGTGCAATCCTGGGGTTTGTAGTTTACTGAGGCCCGAGGGCCTCTCTGGCTGAGAATTCTAAATGCCCCTCCCTAAGGCACAAACCTCAGATTCCATAGGATGTTGAAAGTGGAATAATAGCACTAGAACAGTGTACCGCAGAAACACCCTTAATTTAGCTTGGCGACGTATTCACGCTAAACAGAAAGGTCAGAGTGCAGCACTTATTCTTTCTAGTCATGTTGGATCCCTTATGGGGCTACCCTTGAAGGCAGTTGGGAAATTTCAACCACAATGCAATTATTAGAAAATCGAGAACTGTAAGGCAGCTTAGCCATATTGCATCTAAGTCATATTGTATATTGTAATGTAATTGCCTTTGAGATTGTTTCCAGGCCCCACAATTCAAACTGTTTTGAGCATTAAATCCTTTAATGGCAAGGGTAGGGAAAGTGCAGGCATGGACACGTTAAACAACATAGGTGACAGGTGGTTCCTATGCGCCACTTCTGGGACCTCAAATCCCACCTAGAGACCTTCAAAGCCTCCATAAGCCTTGTTTTTGTTTTTTTAAACAATGAGACTTGAATTTTTTTTTCCTGAGTGCAGTCTAAAATGCACCAAAATTGTACATCAGTGTGACTGTTCAACTTCCATGCTCCCCTGAATCTGCCATTCCTCCATCACTACTGGAAAAAATAGCCAAAATTGACTAAAACAGGTTACTAGAAATATTATATCACTCCCACAGGACCCAGAGACATGGCATTGGCCTGTGCGATGGGCATGTGGGTGAAAATTGTCCCCTGCTCCTTCAAGAAATGGGATGGCTAATGAGCTGGGTTCTGGTTATCTGAGCTCCTTCTCCTTTATGGCCTCCATCATTGAGATTTAAGATTAGGCGGTAGATTCCTAGGTTGTTTGAACGCTAGACTGTCATCAGCTAGGACAAGGTAAAGAAGGTACAGCCTTCCAGATGTTGATGGACTAGACCTCCAATTAGCCCTAGCTAGCATAGCCAGCGGTGAGGGATACTGGGAGCTCACCGTGTGCTACATTGTCTGTATGTTTTTCTGTTTAACAGTCACACTTATAACAAATTTTTACTTTATTGATAGTTTATATTGTCAAATAACGTGGGTTGTTCCAAACAGTATCACTTTTTGTAATTGTGCTGTTGTGATCTTACCTAACGTGGTTTCTTTCAGACGTTTTGTCAGTACATTTGGAACTGTACTTAGAGCACATATTACTATTGTAACCACAGTTGTTTTCTTTCCCCAGAGGCACTGAAAGTGAATTTATAGGTTTTGTTTCATAATCTTTTCCCTCTCTTTGACTTTGGTTCTGTTTTTCCCTGAGATTGCCACATTTATAATCCAACTTTTTGGGGTTTTTTTTTCCAACTACAGTTATATCTGACATATTAATATTCTAATTGTTTGTCAGTTTGAATCTTAAAGGTCTACAGTATTTTTACATCACAGATTTTGACAACTTTTTCAGGTCTGTGTTCCCACCAGCTCTTTGTTAAATGTTAGATCATATTTTTGCATAGAAACCAACATATTATTGCAGTTACTTTATCATTGCATACACTTTGTCCCCTTATCATATTATTCATTATTATTAGTAATTTAATTGGTCACCTCTTCAGTTTCTCTGGTAACCAAATTATTGTAAAGAACAATGTCTATATATTATTGATCAAAAGCCTACATCTCATCTGAAACTATGTAAATGCTTTAGTAACTATGTAAACGTAGGTTATTTCCACACGGGCTAAAAAAAACAGTGCAGAGCGTCCTCCAAAGAGGACGTCTGCACCATAGAGTGGATTGGGTCGGGCTACTTTTTGTAGTTCTGCACCTCAGTCTGCTCCGGAATGTCCAGAAGAGGTCGCACAGCGTGCTTTTTAAAGACCTGTTTAAACAGGTCTTTCAAAAGCACGGAGCTTCCCACTCCGTTCTGGCGCTCCAGTGCAGCTTTAGGCTGGTGAGCTTCAGCGGTTGGTGGAGAGCCTCCACCAACTGGAAGACACCATTTTCGTCCCCGGAGCAGTGTGGAGCGGCAGCCACGCACTGCTCCGGAGCAGCCTGGACTACAGCGTCGAGCCAAGAAGTCCGGTAAGTACTGGCACAGGGTGTTTCCGCTGCCACATGTGGAAATGGCCATAGTTACAAAAGACACAAGGGGCCTTTCTGCACTACACTGTTATAGTGCTATTATTCCACTTTCAACAGCCTGTGGAATTTTGGGGTTTACAGTTTAGGGAGAGGTATTCAGAATTCTCAGCCAGAGAGCAATTTGGCCTCAGTAAACTACAAACCTCAGAATTCCACAGGATGTTGAAAGTGGAATAATAGCACTATAACAGTGTAGTGCAGAAAGACCCAAGGAACTGATCTCTGGCACTTGCCTTAAACTCAAGGAAGCTGGTCTAAGTGACAGAGATCTGTGGGATAGGCAAGTGAGGGGCTTCAGAATGATGTGGGTAACCTCTCTTTGCCCCCAAACTGTGGTGCAACAAGCAGAAACTTCTGTTTGTTAAAATGTAACTAGAGGGCAAGAGAGGGCTACCCACATCATCCTGAAGCACTCCACTTGCCCACGCCACAGACCTTTGTCACTCAGAAAAGCTCCCTTGAGTTTGAGGTGGGTTCTGGAGGCTGTTTACCATTATGGCAATAGTGCCATGTTCATGAAGATATAGTATAACTGAATATGGAACAGTTACAGATCCATAACTCTATGTTATGAATCCGTAACTGCAATGCAGAACGCTGGCTATTATCATACATGTGCTGGTAGGGTGCTTTGATGTTTTCCCTACCTAATAGCAGGCAGGAATGTGCAGTGTACTCAGTTTGTTTCTTATTACCCATCCCAATCTTGCATCTGATGATTGTTTACATATGCCGGAGCCTGTAAATGCCACATTGCACCTTCAGCAACAGCAGTTCAAGGAAGGAAAGGATAAGCTAGTTGAAATCTATCAACTCAAAGTATTTTTCTCTAAATGAATAATTTCAACCATTTCCCATGGTCAAAATCTCCCAAGTTTTTATTAGTTTACATTATGCATCATTGCAAGAAAGCTAGGCCGTTTCCACACTAGCCTGTTCTAGGCACACTAGCCGGGTGGCCCCTCCCTAAACTGCAAACCTCAGGATTCCATAGGATGTTGAAAGTGGAATAATAGAACTAGAACAGGCTAGTGAGGAAATGGCACTAGTCTAAGAAGAAGAAGTTGAGCTGGATTGAAAGTCGGGAGGGAAGAGGCAGCCTCTTTTGGCATAATACTTGGGCTTACCAGCCCTGAGTCATCCATTCAGTTTTCCTTTTGTGTTTTCAGAAGTGTCTTGCTTCAGCTAAGTCACCTCTCTATTGCTTTGTAATTGAAGGCTTCAACAGAGTTTGCACTGTGTCCTCAGACATCATCTCTGACAAAGACAATGTCATTTTTGAACAGCAGTCACTCTGGCCCTCGAGGTGAATCTGATTATTGTCATCTAGATCTTCTTGGTGTACATATTATGGGGTGGCTGACATTCATATGGTACTTTAGCTATTTTCACAGAAAAGCTCTTTTTGTCGTAAGACTTTTTCCTCCCCCTGCCATCTGACTGCAATCTATCATTCTGTTATTACTTATTATTGTACAGGTCTGCAGAGGGCCACTTTTGATGCTTGATCTCTGCCTGCTTTAAACTGTTTGATGCCAGCTTTCCATTAGTCTTCAGGGCAAAGGACATTGGAAAACAAATCAAACTGTTTCTGCATCCAACGTGCACACATTTCACATATCAGGGCTTAATCAGAAAGAAGCACTGACCTAACGAATAAAAGAAAGGTTTTTGGATCAATAATTCATGTAGTTCAGGAGTAAAATTTGACCTAAATATAGGCAGGAGGTTCAGATTTCATGCATGAGGTTTCTTTTCATATCTTTCAGCTACTGGGATGTGAGCCAGATCAAGCCACTACTAAAAAGATAGCATAATGTAGTGGACTAGGATTTTGGGAGATCTAGGTGTAAATTCCCCACAGAACCATGAAACTTACTGAATGACCTTGAGCCAAGTTCTGTCTCTCGGCCTGACCCATCTTAAAGAATTGCTCTGAGGAGAAATTCAGGAGGAGGAGGAGGAGAAGGAGAGCCATTTATACCATCTTGAGTTCATTGGAAGACAGGTGCGATATCACCAATAACAAATCATTTCAAATAACTGTAAAGTAACAACAAACCCTGAAGCAATGCTGAGGCTATAAAAGGCTGTTCCCTTGGAATCCAGTTAGACAATGAGAGATACAGAGAAGATGCAGTTTTTTGGATACCAAGACTGGTCTCCATGTAATTAACCTATTTGTCAAGATGAAATGAGAGCATCATTGTACTTCAACTAGCAGTTCACCTTAGTGTTTGTTTCCCCAAATCTCTGCCCTAGACTGTTGTTCCAATCACAGAGTACAATATCTGCTGAACAGCTGTCTTATGCTTCGCTGACAGACCCATGTCTTGTGGGTTCCTCACAGAGAGAAACATGGCTTTCACAAATTTCACAGCTCATATTATGGGGTAGTTGATATTCATATGGTACTTTATGGCTTTAATGAGGCAATCATATGCCCTGGAGCGCCTCATGAGTGTCATGAGTAAAAACCAATAAATATAGAAGATATTTTCAAAAGGGTATAAAAAGACAGGTCTCCTCCTCTAGAGAGAGAGAGGGCTGTTTCTGATGTTCAGTTACCCATCTGCATCTTGAAAGTGGAGAATAGAAGAACAACCAATTTATATAGCTTTGTAATTCAAAATGGTACCTTATTCATGATCTACCTTTAAAATACAACAAGCTGAAAGCAAGTGATATTGGAAGCAGCCTTAAAGTTTCAAATTTCAATAGCAAAATCTCATGGAATGGGCAAACATTTCTAAATGCTCATTGAAGTCTATAGGAATCTTTCTTGTGACTTTAAAATGGCCATGAGAATCAAAACCTATTTTCTGTTGACCACCCAAGAGAATGAAATTGCTAGAATTGCTTCTGCTCTTAGTCTATCAAGGGACTGTCCCTTCCAGTGTATTCTCTTTGACTGATAATCTGTCAAAATTAAGAAAATAAAACCAGACAATGATCTTAGTTTTTCTTAAAAATAACCAACACATTTCCTCTGTTGAATGCAAGATATTCCATCAAATAACAGGTAACTTTAATGTCATGAGACAGTCCGTCATACTTGGCTAGTTCATGTCATTTCTGCTAGCAAGGACGAGGAGGCATTACATGGAAAGCTGTTTTCGTATCCTGACCATTCTTTAAAATAATGGGATGTGACACAGTCATCACGTGCACTGTATGAGCAATGATTGATTGACTGGCTATTATTTTTACATCCTGATGCCCTTTCATAAAAATAGGCCGGAGAGAAAAGGAAAAAATTACAGCACATAGAAATGGCAAATGCCACAGTACCGTTATACTAACAACCTGTTTGGTTTGTGCCCCCCAAAATTAGCATAAATCATCACAGTATTTATAAAAGTCTCACATAGTGACATTGTCACTATTTTGTCCCAGGTACGATTTGTGTGAAAAAGTTCCAGTGCCCAAAACCTAAATGTTATTGTATCATAGAAAGCATATTTAAAATCCCATAGTTATTCCTCTGGCATGGCAAACGGGTCTTTCAGCATGGATAACATTTCATTGAACCACTTCACCTGGAAAACTAAGAAGGTTGAATAGATGAGGAATTTCATGCATTTCAAAATAATATGGGACTCATCCCCAATTCAAGATATTGGGAAGATAACCTGCTTTTGAAATCTATTCATCTTATTTAATGTACTGATTGTAACATTGCTCAAATGAAGATACTCTGTATTTTGTAAAATGACTACTGGCAGGTAGCCCAGTGGTTCTTTTTTCAAGGGTTTATTTAATCTGTGATGTGTCCTTAACCTTTCTTGACATTCACTGACACAACACCTGACCCTGGAGCAAACTAAGCTGCCTCCATTCTCACCCCATGCCAGTTTCATCAACCTTCGCTCTTAACAAGAATCTAAAATTAGCCCATGTTCCCACATGAGAGGCAGGCATACCAGAAGGCACAGAAAAATAGGAGTGGGAGTAGAGTACAAGGAGGTTTGATAATTGGTACACTTGCATGAAACAGGTGGGTGGGGCATATGGGAATGAAGTGAGCGGAAGACAAAACAAAGGGAGAAGATACAGGACAAGTTCTAAAGTGACTTTCAGAAGTCGTAAAGTTAACAGAAGATTAGTATTTTTCCAGTTATTTTAGGACAAGTTCTACTACTTTCAGAAGTAGTAAAGTTAACAGAAGATTAGTATTTTTTCAGTTATTTTAGATGATAATTCTTTAATTTGAATGTACACTAACAATCACTTTTTGTGTATTTGTACCTGCAGAAACAATGTTTGTTGGGGGCAGGTTATAACATAGTACTGGGCTTCCCCCAATCTCCGTACCCAAATTATTCATTACAGTGTCTAAACAGATACCACATAACTCATCCTGAACCTCGGAAGGAAAATCTGACACCAAAATGCCCCCTAACACAATAAATTCATTTCATGTTCATAGATTATCTGAAAAGCCAGCCCAAGATATTTTGCTGCCAGAGGCAAAAGACAGCAAACCCCCACTTTCATATCCCACATACAGTAGCAAACAGGAGTGGCAGTTGAAGCTTGTTTCAGCACTAGCAGAGTAACAGCATCTTCCATCAGCCGAGGGCAACACGCTAGGTTACAGGTTGCAAGACAGATATACACAGAATTCTGACTTTCAACACAGAGGCATGTCCAGGGAATGCAGGAGGAAAGTTTATTAAATTATGAATTATGTCAGTTTGTGGCAACAAATGAGAACAAGGTAACTGATGGAGAAATTCTATCCCCCGCATCTTTGTTTTAGCCAACTTTGATGGAGAGGAAGAGATGAAATCTGACACAAATATTGGAAAGATAGTCTGAAAGCATCTGTCAACATGGGTCTATAACTGTCATTTTTAAGGAATGGATGTATATAGAGAAGTATGCCTTTAAAAGTGCCAAAGATTGTTATTTTAAAAATAATTGCTTTGTTGACATAATCAAGGAGAAAGGCCAATCAAAGACCCATCTTTAAGGGAGGGGTAGACAAGGTCTGGAGCCCAGATAACAAAGTGTGACTCCCAAGACCTACCCTGGGATGCAGCAAAAGCTAAAATTCCATTCAGAGTTTTTTTTGGGGGGGGGGGATGAGCTATATATCTGAAGACAAAATCACCATTTCTGAAGGCTTTCAAGGATATATATGTGTGTAAGGGAGAGAGAAAGAGAGAGAAAATTGAGTATTGACCTATGACTTCAAGAGACCAGGGTTTGAATCCCTGCTCAACCATGGAAAACCGGGGGGGGGGGCGGCTTAGGCAGGTCACACACTCTCAGCCTCAAAGGAAGACAATGGAAAACCACCTTTGAGTAAATCTTGCCAAGAATACCCCATGATAGGGTCACCATAAGTTGGAGTTGACTTGAACGCACATAACAACAACATACAGTGAACACTTGGTAAATAAGGAAAGAATATAAGGGTCCAGGGTTTGCAATCATGACATACATTGGATCAGAAAAAATGGCTTTACCCTCGCTGTTGCAGCTATTTTCTTTTGCGGCTTTTCACTTATTTGTCTTGCAGTTCATCACAGTTACAGTATTTCAGGTGTTTCCTTCATCTTTTTTCCCATATAATGTAATAAAAAATTGCAGTATAGTCTCTTGTATTGTTGGTACCTTTATTATTTCCTTGTTTTCTTTTTACTATAAATATAAGTTACTGTATTACATTCTATTACTTTTGGGGAGCTATCTTTACAGCTAGGCAGAATACATTGGTTACTTTTACTGTGATATATCTGGATGCCCTAAAGTACAGGCCAAAGGCATATCATAGTAGCACAGAATCCTCAAACAGATAACAGAAAAATACCCATCATCCAAACCACCATCTTTGGTAGACAGTTAGTTTGACCTCCATCCACTGCAAGTGTCTGGGAGAGAAAGGGCCTTTCCACACAACACTGTTATAGTGCTATTATTCCACTTTCAACACCCTGTGGAATTCTGAGGTTTGTAGGCTGAGAATTCTAATGCCCCTCCCTAAACTGCAGACCCCAGGATTCCAGAGGATGTTGAAAGTGGAATAATGGTACTATAACAGTGTAGTGTGGAAAGGCCCAAAGTGACAAGAATGTTTTGGAGCCTTTAGTATATTGATAACTTGGCTATAAGGCATCACCTTAGTGTGAGTAAGATTACTCTGGTCTAGCCAATTACTCAGTTCTCTAAACCTGGTAGGTACAAAATTGAAACCATTGTTCAGTGATTTTTAGAGTTGTGTCAACAGCCATTTCCACACTACACCGTTATAGTGCTATTATTCCACTTTTAACATCCTGTGGAATTCTGGGATTTACAGATTAGGGTGGGGCATTTAGAATTCTCAGCCAAAGAGCTCTTTGGTCTCACTAAACTACAAACCCCAGAATTCCACAGGATGTTAAAAGTGGAATAATAGCACTATAACAATGTAATGTGGAAATGACTAATGTGTTGTCAACTGTATAATTTGTGCTTAGTGTTACTGTTCATTGCTGAGTGTAATGTGTAAAGAAGATGGGCTGCCACATAAGTTGTCCAGGAGAGAGGGAGCTATGGTGATGGTAGGGTGATGTGTCATTACAGAGGAAAGAGAGAGAGGTTCTTAACACTTGTCTAACCTTCCAGTCATCCTGCCACGCTCAGAAACATGGAGAGTCAATCAAGCCATCTGCATGGTATCCTTCTCCTGAGGGGCCTGGGAATGGGAGGCATTGTGCTTCAGTGGTTCTTGTCCTGTCTCTCAGGTAGATTTCCAATGGTGGTGCTTGGGGATAGCTGCTCCTCAAAAAAGGAGCTACTATATGGCAGCTATATGGCATTACCCCAAAAGGTGATCTTTACCACTTTTAACACAGATTCTTGAATTTGACAAGAAAGATACAGAGGCTAGATTTCCATTGTCTCATACCCTCCAACATTTCACAGATGAAAACCAGCAAGTGTCTTGGAATGCTGCTCCTCAAAAAAGGAGCTGCTATATGGCATACCACAAGGTGCCATTCTATCCCCCGTGCAACTGAACATCTGTATAAACTGGCTGGGGGAGATCATCCAGAGGCATGGGCCAGGGTGCTGTCAGTATGCTGATAACACCCAAATATATTTCTCCATGCCTTCAAAAACAGCGTCAGCTCAGGTTAGTGTGTCTCACATGAATGACCTCCCAGAAGAGATTTCACAGCTAAATATGCTGTCCAGATTTAAAACAGCATTAAAGAGCAGCCTCTTCCAGCAGGCCTACTCAGATTATTTTAAACTGTGAATTTTAGCAATGAATTTTAAAAATGTATTGACTGTTTTAATTGAGTATTAGTATTTTTTGTTCTTTCAAACTGATATTATATATTTTAACTACAGTTTTTAATTGATGTTTCATTTTTAACTGATATATTTTAATCTGTTGTTGTCCCTTGCCTCGATCCATAGGGAGAGACAGGAAAGAAATAGATAGATAGATAGATAGATAGATAGATAGATAGATAGATAGATAGATACGATGAGTAAGTTGAAACTTGGCAAGCCTATTTTGACTTCCCACCTACCCAGTTGCAGGATACATGGATAGCACCCTTGAGCAATTATAAGGAAGGAAAGGATAGCAGTAGGTGTAAAGGGATCAGAGTCTTGGTAGATCACAAGCTGAACATGAATCAGCAGTGTGATGCAGCAGCCAAGAAAGCCAACGCGATTCTTGGTTGCATCAATAGGAGTATGGTGACTAGATCAAGAGAAGTAATGGTACCACTCTATTCTGCATTGGTTAGACCTCATTTGGAATACTGTGTCCAGTTCTGGGCACCTCAATTCAAGAAGGATATTGGCAAGCTGGAATGTGTCCAAAGGAGGGCAACCAAAATGGTGAAGGGTCTGGAAGCCATGCCCTATGAGGAACAGCTTAGGGAGCTGGGTATATGTTTAGTCTGCAGAAGAGAAGGCTAAGAGGGGACATAATAGCCATGTTTAAATATTTGAAGGGATGTCATGTCAAGGTGGGAGTGGGCTTGTTTTCCACTGCTCCAGAGACCAGGACAAGGAGCAATGTATTCAAGCTGCAGGAAAGGAGATTCCACTTGAACCTCAGGAAGAACTTCCTGACGGTCAGAGCTGTCCGGCAGTGGAATATGCTGCCTCGGAGTGTGGTGGAGTCTCCTTCTTTGGAGGTTTTTAAGCAGAGGCTGGATGGCCATCTGTCGGGAGAACTTTGATGTATGTTCCTGCATGGCCGGGGGTTGGACTGGATGGCCCCTGTGGTCCCTTCCAACTCTATGATTCTATGATTCCATGATTCTATAAACTGAACAATGATCATTTAGCAGATTTGTCCATATTATACCATTTTAAAGGCTCAGCAAAATCAAATTCACTAATGCCAGCAGTAATTCCTGTCAAGTTAGAGAAGTAAAGGTAGCTTTTTTAAAAAAGTCCTTTAATTTGTCTTAACTTTTTGAGGTGATCTTATCAATTGTAACTCACTTTCTTGGTATTAGGTAATTGGCAATTATTAAGCAAATAAATAAGACAGCAGAAGAATCCTCTTAGCAGTTACTGTTTTAATCAGATTAAGTCAAACATAGGATGCATCCAGACTGATTTTTTAAAAGATCAAAAAGTCTCAGATTTTGCTCCTCTTCTTTCCAATTTTATTTTGGAGATCCATGCACATTTTATTTATCTCAGCATATTTTTTCTCAGTTCCCAGCATGATCAGAGATCCTTCTTTTTTACCGGCTTGCCAGGTCTGCTTATTTTAGCCTAGTATAAAATGAGAAACAATAGGAACAAAATCGAGGATTTTTCAGTCAGTCTCAATGTGCCCTCAGAAATGCTTAAAGGAGAACCACGTGATCCACTGTGGCCTATTCACACCAAGAAATGCTGTTGCTGGCTGGGCTAAAGCTTATCTCAGTTTCAGCTTGGTGGTAGTAGCAGTATATAAACTGAATCCTGCATGACATCTTAAATTCAGAACCTACTGTGGGCTGGATGAGTCCTGTCAGATATAAATGTGTCTATTTTAGAAGGTTGTTAAATCCTGTTCTGGAAGAGCTTTCTTGGTTCCCTATGTACTCTGCAGCAGGCAGAATGCCAATGAACTCTACAGTCCTTTTAGCTAATAAATCCACATGAATTCTAGACCTACTCTAGAAGGAGATGCAGCAACATTCTCTTTATTTGTATAGTGTTGCTGTTGTTGTTTTGTGCCTTCAAGTAATTTCCAACTCATGGTGATGCTATGGTGAACCTGCAACAGGGTTTTCTGGGGCTGAGAATGTGTGACACTCCCAAAGTCACCTAGGGGGCTCCTATGGGTGAACAGAGAATGGAATCCTTGTTTCCAGAGTCGCAGACCAGTGCTGAAACCATTATAACACAATTTTACTGGGACTTAATTGCTATTTTTCTATTGTACTCCATAAAACGATATGAGTGGAAGGGTAAACTTTCCACGATAAATACAGATTAAATGCTTATAGGATGCAACTCAGAAAGCCTTCATCCTTTCCTAAGATTCAGAAGACTGAATGCATTTGTGACATCAATTTAATTTTTTCAGAGTTGTATGTAGGACCAGCAAACTAGCTCAATAACAAGCACATAGGAAACTATCTTATGTTGGGAACCAAAATAGTTTTAATCTAGCCCAGTGTTCTCTACACTAGCCTTCCCTAAGCTTGGAGACCACGGCAGTTTTCATTCCAAATATCTGGAATACATAAGGTTCAGGAAGGCTGACCAGTGCTGACTGCCATCCATTCTGCACTGTTTGAAGGTCAAACTAGATCATGTGGAGATCATTACGAAGAGGTACTCTTTCCAGCATTGAAAGTCAACTGTTCATGAATGCATGTGATTTTCCTCAACTCCATATCTTCCATTTCACATGCTCTGTTTTGTCATTAGTCATTAGAAGGTAAGAATTTAATGTTCACATTTGATTGCTGAAGCCTGCATCTCTGAGGCAGACCCACTGTGGGAGGTGAAACAGGTTAATTGAAGGAAATATATGTTTTCCTTAGGCTGGACTGCCTCCTTGCCCTGCCATCAGTAAAGGCCAGTGATAAAACTAGAGCTTGGAAACATTACTATTTGAATTCCTAGAAGCCCCTGATAGCTGATGAAAATTTTAGTCAAAAATATAACTTCGTCAAGCTCTGGATTGAACTTTGGACATGCAAAGCATATGATATCCCATTGCACTATAGTCCATCCCCAATAATATATATTTTTAAAGTCACTTGTAGCGATGTGAAAAATGAAAGATGTGTAACTATAGTAGCTGAGAAATATGAAATAACAGGTCAACAACATTTGCTAAACTCACCTGCTGCATCGTAATTCCACACAATGACCAGCATTCTGTTAGTGTCATGCTCAGACATAAATCGTCTTATGTGTGTGGTTGTGGGTTTTTTGTTTGTTTGTTTGTTTTTGCTGTTGTAGCCATAGTCAATCCATGCATGAATAACTATTGCATATGTAATTGCAGATGCTCAGATGGTGTATTACTGTCAGTGGTTTCAATGTATCGCTTGATTCACTGGGATTGCTCATTGTACATACTCCATGGCAAAATGGGACAATATAGAACCTAATGGCAGATACGCAATCAGTTGTCAATGTCAGTATTCAAGAGAAGGGCGGCATAATGGGACCACTGCTTAACTACATCGCAGCCGACAGATTTTTTTTAAAAGAAATGAATGTATAATTATCATGCAGAAGAACTTCCAGAATACTTGCTCCCTAATTTTCAAATGGATTTTTATGTGGGAGTGATTAACAGAGAACACTAGTGACTAAAAACAAAGCATACCGTTTTAATTCTGTACACAGATTTCAAATACTGCCCTAGGAGCTAATTTGTTGTCATGACCTTTCAAGCTGATGCAGGCAGCCACAAAAGAAAATGAAATCTCTGAGCAAATTTAATTGCTTTTTCTAGAGCAACATTTCTTCACCCAGACCTGTGAAACGTGAACTTCAAGAAACTGATAGCAGCCAGCCAATATAGAAGGTCACAGACTTGAAAGCTTTCACCTTTTCCCACAATTTCTTTAAACAGATTTGTGCATCTGCTGTAAGCCAAACTTCTCAGCAGACATTTGCTTGGGCACTCAATAAAATAAAAATCAAATGCTCAGCAGACTAGACTGGAAGCTTAACAGTGGAAACTTCAAATGTTTGGAAATTTATTAAAATTAGCAAAGGCTATTTCTAATTGTTACCCTTTGCACTAGGACCAACACTCAAGAAAAAGCCTTCTTGCTTCTTCTGCTGAGAGATTCAAACCATATCTTTAAGCCTAAGAGTCTTGCATCTCACAAAGTATGTAAAGATTATGGTTGCCACCTTGTGAGTGACTTACAATGGCATTAAGTCCAGCTTATATCATTTTAAGTCTCTTTTGGTCATTATGGAGATAAGAAAGAACAAGAGAAGCCACCACAAATGGGGGCTGTTTGGAAGAGTTCTTGGGGGGGGGCAGAAAATCAGCTACCCTCCCCCCCCAAAAGTGGAGGGATACCTGCATTTGTAGCCTCTTGAGTGGGTTGGGAGTGCTCCATGTAGCCCATAAGCCACATCTTTCCCATTTTTTTTTACAGCAGAAGTAGTCCTGTGTCTTAAAAGTATATCAGAATAGGGTGTAAAAGAGTCACCCACTTGGCAGTGGAGGGGGCATCATTTACAAGGCCTTGAATAACTGAAAGAAAAATATCTAGCTAACACTGCATTGATGCAATGATTGCAGAGAGTTATTAACTGCTTTTGCTGTTATTACTGCCATAGAGTAATCATTAAAATGAACTCCAGTCCACACTTAGCTGTTTTCATTCTGAGACCTTCTTCATCTTTGTCTGTCACCTCTGCTATCTGCTGTACCATGGAGACCTGCAGAAGTTCTAAAAACTCCAGATCACCCATCACCCAGTTCCACCCACTGGCAATTCCAGCAGAAGTAGAGTTCTAAGTTCTAAGCACTAAAGTTCTAAGCACTAAAATACAAGGTTCAGGAAAATTAGTTAAGGAGCTTGGAACAGTTACTTTTCTGAATCTGAATCTGATCACAGACTCTCTCAACTAGAATGGCCACTGGCCACTGCCCATAGAGGATTCTGCAAAATATAGTCCAAGAAAGGTAATCTTTACCACTTTTAATGCAGATTCTTGAATTTGACAAGAAAGATATATGAGCTAAATTTCCATTGTCTTATAACCTCCAACATTTCACTGATGAAAATCAGCAAATATCTTGGAGTGCTGACTGAAATCTCAAGCACTTGTTATGGGTCAGAGATTCCTAGGATTCCTTGAATCTGCAGGCAGAGAGACAAATCCATACTTTCCAACATTTCATAGATGAAAACCAGGACAAACAACATCAGAATGTGGTCAACCTAGGAAAAGTTATTAATGAAGAACACACAGGCTAAGAGAGGCTGCAACAATTTGCGTTTGCCTGAGCATACTGGGAAGGACAAAATTCTGTCCTTCTTTTTCTCCCTCACACACTCAGTTAATTGAGTACAAACTACTTTTACACTTTGAGCTCAATTTGCAGCAAGTGACGCGAACTAAGGAGAAAGGAGAAAGAAGAAGGAGGATTGAGAAACTTGGACTTTTAAAAGCAGCTGAACAAGTAGCCCAACAAAAGATTAGTCAAGACCGTCTCTTCCAAATGAGGGTTGATTGGAGATATGTTGTCTAGGAAGAAGCTAATTATATCCTGTTTATTTCTTTGAAGGCCTGTCAAAATGTAGGTTCTCACTTATCAACAAAGCTCACATCCTATGGCTATGCTGATTTCATTTCCATAAGAAGGACATTGCATTTGTATTGTGTAGAGATTTGTATTGTGTAGACTGGAATCCCTTATTAAAAGCTGAAACTTAACAACTTGCTTTTCAGTTTGCAAGTTGATCTTCATACACGTAGATGAAAATTTAACAGGTGGGCAATGGCCATAATCCTATGTCATTCAGGTGGAACATAATAATGTTCTATCCATTCAGTGTGCGTTTGTCCTGCCCCTATAAGGCAGCTTACAAAGACTGGAGCGTGCCGCCATGGTCATGTACTGTTAGGAGTGAGAAGAGAGAGAGGTGACTAGGCAGCAGCTTTGAAACCAGGGAAGAGAGCTAATGTTGGCCTCCAGCAACAGGCTGGAGATCTGGGTAGGGGATGTCAGCTTTCCTGCCCCAGCTCCAGAAATGCAGCTATAGCTCGGTGCTTTCTGAGGCCCTGAGGCCCCTTGCCATCTGTGGCTGTGGACACTGAGCGAGGAGTAGTGAATAACTCCTCCCACAGCTCCCAAAAAAGCACTAACACACACAAAGCCTCAGGTCACCAAATTCTCATACCTGCTATATGATCTGACACGTTATATAACTTTACATATATGTAGCTACATAGCAAAGAAACCTCTTTACTGAATTGTGAAGATGCATAATGGGACACTGTTAAGACTGCCCAATGTATGTCTGTGCAGTAATGGGTAATTTGCGAGCTCTGTTCCATAGTAACAAAGCACCACCTATCTACTAGATATGGATGCTATGCAGCTGCATTATTCTAATTCATGATGGTATAAGTCAACTTTCCAAGATGTAAAGCCCCAACAGGATTCCAGCTATTATGTATGTTGGCAACAGGAGTCTTACCAATATCTGCTGTCTTAAGAATTACAATCAAGTGGGATTAAACACGGTTTTCCCTCCTTTTCCCGTTGCTCCTGTTCTCTGTCCCCTCTATTCCAATTCTCATTTTCTACCTACCTTTTTGCTTTCCTTGCCAAAATGTAATTTAAATGTGCATGGGAAGGGAGGGAGATCAGTGGCTCTTAAGCTTTTCTTTACTGGGGAACCCCTGTATATATAATTTGTTGCTGGGATGCCCAAGACTTAACTCAAGATTTAAATATTTAAATTTAGATTTAAATATTCAAATATGTATTTATTAAAGACTTTTGGAGACTAGAATTCAGATTCCCACTCAGACACTGGATGACCTTGGGCAAATCACATTCTCTCAGCCTCAGAGGAAGGCAAATTCAACCCCCCTCTGAACAAATCTTGCAAAAAAAAAAGTGTGATAGGTTCACTTAGGATTATCATAACTCAGAAGTTCCTTGGAAGCAAACGAGGGAGCAGGTTTGACACCTGCATTCCCCCCTTCTCTGCTGCCACATCTCTGTTGCTTCTTCTGGTATCTAGCAGTATACGTTTGCCAACACCCTGTGAGGGCTCTGTGGACACCAGGTTAAGAACCACTGTTCTAGGGAATTGTATCCCACTTTAATTCTGTTCTAAGAGCACTTAAAAAGAATAAAATAAGTAAAAAAGGAAGTACAAGCAGAGGCCATGGTAAACTGAAAGTCCACACATTCATAAAAATAGGACTTAAAATCAGCAAGATTGAAATTATACTTGAAAAGCTCAGTATATTTTTCTTAAAATCTTTGCCAGCCCCCGCCCCAACAAGATACGTGACAGGGAAAGGTGAATGGTTCACTACCGGGATGCCATAACCAGCAAGGGCCTTTCTCCATGTTAGCCATCAACTTGGACTGCTAGAGGAAGTCCTGGGAGACATAAAAGCTGTAATGTATGTGTAGGTACTTGTGGAGAGAGGCAGTCCTTCAAACTGAAGTTATCCTGTTTATACTTACAGATTTTTTGTGTCAGTCTTAAGTTTCTGAAGCTTTGAAAGCATTATTCTGCTTGTGTGATATTAAGAAAGCAACAAAAATATTTGCAGAAGCGTTATTTCTGTGGATTTCCACTGACATCTGTGACCTACAGTCAATTGAGTAGACCCACTGAATCTATGGCAACTTGGTAAGTCAGTACTTATGTACATTTCAGTGATTCAATAACTCTCTTGTATTAGGGATTAATAATCGAATTTAGAGCCTTATCCCCCAGAGCTCAACTTGTAACTGGCTTTGAACAGAGCACTCATCCTAAGAACATGTCTGAAACATTGCACTGTCTTCCAAATGAAGACAAGTTGTCTTGGATATCACTATAAACTGGCTGCCCTGATAAGCATGAATAATACAAAGGTGTTCTTTAGCCTGTCAAACTTGATGAGTGATCAAGTACTTAATTAGAGGGGTGTTTCTTGATGGTTCTACCTGTGGAATGATGGTCATGACAATTTAAGTGAGAGAAAGGATTGTGAACACATTTCCTCTCTCATGCATATACTTTTGGGGAGAAGGGAAAGCAGGAATATGCCAGCTGAGCATGGCTTCTGATGGAATGCATCCATGGTGGGGCATTTATCCTTGCACATCAGTGCTGGAACTGCAGCCCCTGGCAGGCACAACACTGCAGGTTGTGTGGCTAACAGGCATGGCCCTCTTCAACCCAGCCTCCAAGGCAATGCTTCTGCATAACGAGGATGTCTGCACAGGGTTAGACAGAAAGCTAGACACAATTTTTCTGCTGTCTGAATTCAGACAGAAGCATAGGAAGAGAGTTCTAAAAAAAAAAGCACCCTGGGGTGCACTTACCCTTTGTAGAATTTGATGTTTTGTTAGCAGCTGTGCTGCCTGTTTTTGCAGTGTGTTTGCTTCCAATAGGTTTTGTTTGTATATGTGTAAATATATGGATACTACAAATGTATTCAGTTCTTTATCCCTCCGCCTCCAACACACACAAATATATCTGAACATTCTTGTTCTTTCTCATATAAACACCAGCACATTTTCCCTTAAAAGTCTCACGGTTTGGGGAAATGGGAAATGTATAATCTTCCATCCGTATGGGTTAAAACTATACTATACTACCGTATACTATACTAGGGCTGGAATCACGTATCAGGTTGTACTCAACTAAGTACTTAACTAAGTAAACTTCTTCAGCCCCCTCCAAACCTGACAGAAACATCATTCAGCTGTGCTCTAATTCTCAGCAGAGGATCTCGTGCATCTAACGCCTGGTAAAATAGGCTGGGTGGGGTGAGTTATGATTGTGGCAATAGTGTCAAAGTAGTGACTAAGCAGTGATTGTGCATATGAAACCGTTATGGTCACTACTTAATTAGGCTTTGGACATTATTACCATGATCGTAACTCAACCCTAACCCATTGTATCATTAGGGGTGCGTGGGTGGGTGGGTGACACAATCAGAGCTTAGTGACACCAAAATGATTGCCTCCCCTTCTTTCTCCCCCTCCCCCCCATCCATGAGAACCCATGTAGCTCTGTGTAGGACAACTGCTTCCATTTTTCTTATGAGTAGATGAGCTCCCCAGTGCCTTTGTGCACACAGAACCAGGCAGGTGGCTCAGGACACTGAGAGAACAAGTCCCCATGGCAGTAAACTGGAACCCCCGGAATTCTACCTCCTGGATGGAAAAGGCTCAATGGGGGTGACACCCACGCTAGTGACACCACTGTCCAACCTACTTTAGTGAGCATCAGATATGTGAGAGGGAGGAGGGTCATTCTGCCAAAACTCAGGGCATGGCTGAATGATGCTTCCATCAGGTCTGCAAGGGGTCAGGCCAGGAGAAGTTACTTAGTTAAGTACTTAGTAAGTATAAGCTGATACAGAATTCTGGCCTATAATTTTATATCATCTCCAAAAGTCTTGTCCTGGTCAAGGAGAACACAGCGTATCTGCAACCAAGGTCAATGTTGCTAAGGCACTTTAAAAATGAAACAAAAGGAAAGGGAGTTTCAGCCTTCATTCCAATCCAGAGTTCACTAGCATCAGGTTGCATACTCTCTTTTAGGTGCCGGTGCTGAGCCTTGTAACATGAGCCTCCCATATTAGGTTAGCTTGGACTGTAACATTTAACACTGAAGGGACATTTCCCCACCATTTATTCAGCACAAGTAAGCATTTCAATCCCACCATCCAAAAAAGGATCTGTTTTCTTCTAGACCTGAGCCCTGATATCTACCATTTGCAATTTAAGAACAGCAAAGACTCCCTGTTATTACTTCCACCAGGACTTTCATAGCTGACAGAGAGTTTTCACCTCACATATTGGCAGCAATTTCCAGGGACAGTTGCTCTCTTAGCTTGCATGTTCTAATGGTGTCAGATTAAGCCCAGTGAATTTATAAACTGCATGTCAGATGTTAAACTAGGGAAGCTAGAGATGCTTAAGAGCAATCCTGCCAAAAGAGAAATGGGTGAGGTAGGAAGATTCCTTCTTCTTTATGCATTTATTTTCTTCCTGCCTTAATATGAGGGAGCACAGAGGCATTGAATGGCTTTGCTTGTTATGGTGGAAAAGAATCTACAGGCAGGAAGATGGCCATTTATAAATGGATATAGATTATACACTGGTTGTGGCAGGAATAGAAATGCATCATGTGAACCTTGTGACTTGTGACTTTTTGAAGGCATTTCAAGCTGTAGCAAAATGTTATGTGGCTACTCAAAAACTGCATGGTTATAACTTAAACAGAAAGACATCAACATATGAATACAAAGTTACTATACAACAGATCTGCATTTTCAGCTGTGGCTGGGAGAGAAAAAACAAAACCAGTACATTCCATGGACAGTAACAATCTACCTAAGCACTTACTATTCTCCATTATAGTATAATAATTCCTGCTTTGTTCATTTATTTCATTTTTTTTAATTCTGCTTTTTTTAAATAAAAGATCCTGAATCACTCTGGGTGTCTAGTTCATATACTCACAATAATGCTTTTATACCTTTGATACAATTGAAATATTTAAGTACTTAAAATAATTAATTTCAGGACTCCAATCTGTGCATTATTGTTACCTACTAGTAGTTTAGGCAGCAATCCTGTTATATTTGTACACGGAGGTAAGCCCCACTGAAACTAGTGGAATTTATTTCTAAGTATAAGATAGGATGGAATTATAGGAACACAGGATGGCATTCACCTTGCATTCACTGTTAATATCAGGTAGCATTTAATTATTCAAAGTAGCATAGCAGAGACCAGTTCAAATCTGCATTTAGTCTACAAACTATTGAATCACACTCAGTAATAAAAACCATTTACACCAATTATTTGGATATGGGCTGGTGTGTGATAAAAATCATTTCAAAGGGAATATGCATTCTATGACCAACTGTGCTCAAAATGTACTTGGAAAGGTTATCGGCAGCTGGTAGCTAATCTGTCTGGCTCCACTGTTGGGACATAAACCTGATTACATGATTGCCTGATTACCATTTTCCAAAGGAGCATTACAAGGAAATCTCTAGCAGAACAATTCTACATTTGCTTACTGAGAAGTTAAGTCTGGTTGTGCTTAGAGATGCTTATGAGTGTTTGTGAGTGTTTAGGAATGCAACTTTAAGATTGTGCCAAGATATTCTTTGGGATAAAAATGTTCTTACATATGGAGAAATTAAATAAGGCAATATGCCTTTGAAGGGGAGAGAACAGATCTGAGGACAGGAACTTGTGATTTCAAGATAGTACGGTTTCTTATAAACTAAAACAACAATTGTTGTTTACATCAAAACTAAAAAAAAAACAAGGCACACAAGTTAATACTCTTTATGAAAAGCTGAACCGATTTTGAAGAGGTGCTGAGCAATTTGGAGAGAAACAATTCTGGGCAGCAATCAAATCTTGGGATATACTATTATTTTCTAACGACAAAGCAGATACCACAACAATACTTTATCCTCTCTCCTGTTAATGTAAGACATTTATAGACAGCGTTGACATTTTAAAGCCGTCTACTGAGCAGGTGGCTTGTAGAAATGTTTATTACTATTTGCATAAGACAGGTTTTATTTTCATATATTTAACATGTTTGTTTCAATATCACTATCTGGAGCAGAAGCAGTGTGGCCTGACAAAATATCACTGTCACCGTTTTCTGAGCACTTATGCAAATAAGCAAGCTCTGCCTCCCAAAAGGCTACAATCCGTGGCATTTTTGAGTCCATTTTTAATAACTCTCTCCTTTTAAATGTCAGCGCCCAGAGTGAATAAACAGACGCAAGTCCAACTGACCTTGAAGCTGAAGCCAGATACGTCCTGCAAGCCTAGGAGCCAAGAAGTGTAAAGTGAACGAGTAGTTTGTGCTGTGACAAATTACAGGTCATACGAGCAGCAAAGTCAGAGTGGGTGGGGGCAGATGGGGAGGAAGTGTTTCTCCCATTAGCCAATCAAATTCCTGCCAGGTCCCTTTGAAACATTTTGGTCACACAGCCCTGTCCTTGAGAGCACAACAAGGATGTCCTGGTGTGGCACCCTCAAGACTCTGCTCTTAAATAGACATTTATTGCTAGCCTCAAGTCTCCCCTCACCCTTTTCCTTTTAGAACTTGAAGGAAAATTCCTCTCATCCTCAACCAACTTTGATGGCAACTTAATAAAAGACACATACATGCAGTGCTTAGGAAAGCTACTTTTTTTTTTTTTTGACAGCTCTCAGAATCTGGAAATTGCAGCTCCAAAGGGGAACTTTTCCAAGTTCTGAAGTGGCTTAGACTCATAGGGTCATAGAGCTAGAAGAGACCACAAGGGCCATCTAGTCCAACCCCCTGCAATGCAGCAAGAGAGATGGGCATTCCAATCTCTGTTTAAAAACAAGCAAACAAGGAGAGTCAAGAAGGAGAGTCAAACTCCAAGGCAGCCTATTCCACCATGAAATAGCTGTTAGGAGTGAAAAAGTTCGTCCTTGAGGTACCTACCTTAGAATAAGGCACCTGAAGATTATTTTGCTTCACAATAGAAATAATGGGTGTGCTAGCATGAGTCTACACCATGGGTGTAATCCTTAGTGTGATGAGGCAATGTGCCCTCAGCCTCTCTTTTTTTAAACACAATATTTCTGCTCTCTTTCCATATACATAATTAGTATGATGCTGCATCTTTCATAGACATTTCATGATTCTTGTCTCCCATGGCTTTGTTGAAGTGGGATGGCAAATATTTGGCAAGTTGGGTGATATCTACATTGTCATATAGGCTGTTCTCAGTCACACACAATCCCCTTTTTCCACTTAGATTGATGGAAGCAAAGCACTGGATGACCGGCTACTTGAGCAGTGAATTTTTTTTTTAAATGTTTTACTCAGTATTCACAATAATATGTAATTTGAAGTCAAGAAAGCAGCTTTGCCCTGCTTGTCAAATAATGTATGCATATATCTTCTGTGATGCACGAATGTGGTAACAGGACTAATTTGCCGTACAATTTTTGAATATTAATTGCTGCCTTTTTTTAACATAGTTACTGAACTGGTGTTCCATTTACTGAGATTTTAGTTTCATCTTTGTGCATAGTTAAAGAAAGAAGACAGCAACATTCAGGTGGTTACTAACCATTAAGTAAATATGCACTGTACAGTTCTGAAACTGCTTATTTCAAATCTCCATCCCACCTGTAAATATTCAAAGATGAACTTATCAAGAAGATAAAAATTCAAAATAAAAAAAATCTACTACCGAAAGAGTGGTGGAAAGTATAGTTGGTTGAGGTCATGGAAAGTGAAGTAGAGGAGATAGTACAAATGGATATGAAAAGAGCAGCAAGTCCCTGAACCTGTGTCTCAGGCTAAGCCACTTCTAGCACTCAGGAATAACAACAACAGTGTATCACTGGTACACACAGGAAAAGCAGGTATGAAAAATACAGGAACAATTCCTCAAAACAGTGAGGAAGAAAAGATAGATTAAAGAAAGAAGTTCATAGGAATGCAACAGATTGGCGACTATGTGATGTCAATTTGGAGTTATGGCTAAAATAGGATGGAGGGAAGGGATCTGGCCTCAGTATTGCTGCAGAAGTCTATTCAGTGTTAAGAATTTAATTGTCAAAATAGCTATCCCCATTTAACTACTTGGTAATATCGTTCATACAGTGGACAAAAGCATATGAAAAGCTCTACTGGATTACACCAAATGTCTATCTAGTCTTCCATTCTGCTCCCATAAATACCTGTGGCTTAAAAGCCACGTGTTCTGCATCACAGAAAACTATCTTCTACTTGATGGATTATAAAGGCCAAGTTTAGTTTGAAGCTAAAGTATTATAAAAATGGAGATGAGGTGCCTTTAATTTGCCCATCTAGAGAGTGGACCAAGAAGCCACCTATGGTACAACACACTGTATTTCTACTTAAATCATTTCTACATCTTAATGTATACATATGCAGTTACAGTAGGCCCACACTTAACATGAGTTCATTTTATGTAGTTTCAATTATATGCTGGCTGCAGTATCTGGCTGCTGCTATTTTGTCAGTGGCAGAGCTTGGAGTGTGTGGAGAGGGGGGCAGGAGGGGGCGTGGCCTCTGTGGCTGTGGGGTGTGTGGCTGTGGGGTGTGGGGGCGTGGCCAGGGTGCGTGGGGGCATGGCTATGTGCGGGGACACTCCAGAAACATTGCCACCCAGAGTGAGTCACCTCACCCCACCGCCACATCCCTATGCAACTGTACTTTGTGCTGAAAGCTCTTCTTATGCTATCTGGTGCTGCTAGATGCTGGTGAAGTGGTTCTGCTATAGGATTTGATGAAGTTTCCTCTTCTGATACATCAGAAGGTCAGTACACAGGATGATCTGCAGTGGCCACAATGCCTTCCTCATTCGTTTTGGGTAAGAAACAAAGAGTTCGCATTGTACATGAAAATTGCATAATGCACTAGATCCTGGAAAGGATCTCTCATATTATATGTGGGCCTATCGTATGTGCTTCTTATAGAAAACCATAATTCACTGAATACACAAAGGTAAGAAGGCCTTTTCATGCCCAATCTTCTAGGAAGGGTTCATGGAACCTGATTTTAGGATAATGCAGGAGAATGGACATCTGGTAGAAGAAGAATTTCCCCCCACTTCCCTTTCCCTTAGCTGCTGTATTTTGCATTTTTGCCCCAACTGTTTGTTGGGGCATACTGTGTCTTTTGCCTTTCTGACTGTTTCTACACATGAATTGCTGCCATTGGACAAAATTACTTCAGATTCACTAAAGATTTTAAAATGAAGAGACCAGATATTGACAACAAGGACTACATAGTAACAGTGTGAACCTATATTTTAATGAAAGGTGTAAAATAAATAGGTTAAAAACAGATAAATGCATCTTCTGCAGCACTTCAGTAACAGGAATAGCAGATGGCCCTCATCCCAAAGTACAAAGCTGATACTGTAAAATGAAATACAAGAAATTTAAACAATAATAATCAACCACAATACATCACAAATAACACCCATGAAAGGATTCTTATGTTGTACAGATTTTTATGGTAGAGAGCCAGTTTCTGTGAAACACAAAGAAAGACAAAGACAAGTAAAAGAGGTACTGCCTTTGAGATTAGTGTCACTTTGTTCAATATCTGACATATGGCATTTTTAAAAAGTATTTTGAACACAGCGAGAGTATGCAGTAAATTAGCAATTTGGTCCAAATAATCCATGCTTCTGTTTATCATGCATCAGGATAGAACCATCATTTCTTGGTGGACATTAATGAAAAGAACAAGCAGTTTGAACTAGAAAGATAAGTAAGCATCTATAAATAACATTATTTATGTTCACCTCTATGATATTCATTAACCAGAAGTACTTAAACATGCCTTAGGGATTTTATATTTTCTTACTCTTTTTTTCCCCTTAAGTCCCTCAGATTTCTGAGACTTTATTCGTGCATTCATTTATAAAAATAGGCCCTCAATAAGTAGAAATGACCAAAAAAAATACTACTGACATATAATTTATAAAGGCTAGCATTTACAATTAGACAAAAATTGAGTTTATTGTTCAGTTCTTTCTGGGCTGGCAATATAATTAAAGTGCACAGAAACATATACAAAAAGCAGAAGCTAAGCAGATTTCTTTTTTCCAGTGGTTAGGATTTAGCAGCTCAGTTAGTCTGGTAAGAAATATCAGCTGAAATATGCCTAAGTCACAATGTTTTCTTTTTTAAACAGTTGTCTACCTGAGAGGGTTAAAGGGAGGTAACTAATGATATTTAGCCCTATTTTGTCAACAGGCTGATAGTGATTGGAAAAGTAAGGGCACTTTTCCAGCCTTGTTATTCAACAGTGCTAATATCTGCTTTGTGTCTTCACGGTTATGTTTGTGTTCACTTTCCATGCAATGGCAGCAAGAAGCAATGTAGGAAATTTCACACATCATAGGAAGTGTCACATATCCCTTAAAATATTAAAGGACTTACTCCAGGACCAGACAGGAAAAAAGGCTATTAGTAAAGACCACAAGCCAGATCTGGTCCCCTGATTGCAGTGAGAAATATTTAAGTACATTCTTATTGGATTTAATATGACTTAAAGCTCATCCTTTTTTGGGATTCTGCTCCACATTTTTGTCACTTAAGGAGTCAATGTGGGGAGGGAGAAATTATTTGCTGTGCAAAAAGATTTATAATTCCTACAAGATTGCAGGTGCAGTCTAAGACTTGCCTCTGAGTTCCAGTTTGTATAACTCCTTTGAGTTCTTGGTTTGGCCTAATGTGTGGGGAAACCCTAAGGAGGGGACTGTACTTACTGGTTAAGTTCAGAAAGAGAGGGAGAACTGGGGGGTAGAGAAGCTGCAGTTGCTAGGGATAAGGAACAGGCCGCTTTCACCTTGAATAAGGTTGTGGTAAATTCAGTTATGTATTTAAGGAAGGAACAAAAGGGTAAATTCCTCACAGTGGAACATCTATTATGCATTGCCACCTGTTAACTATCTTTTATTTAGGACATTAAGATTTGCATCCAAATGTTGCAATACAAATCAGCAGCCACAGGCAGAAAAGTCCTGGAATCAGGGACTGCACTGACACCCCAGTGGATGCTTGGAACTTTTGGGACAAGGCATATATGTTGAATTTAATATATAATTTAAGGTACTATTGTTAAAAATATACATTGGAATTATAACTGTGATTGAGGTTGCAGTATTCAATTATAGTTGGGCCCACAGAACTCAGAAAGAGGTATATGTGCATGCCATTTTATGCAAGCAAGGGTTCCCTGCTAACAAACTGTTGAAAAATGTGTACTCATGCCAAGAAAGTGGGGCAATCCCAGCTCATGTAGACACCAGTGCAAATGCTCACATGCAGGCTCTTGGATTAGAGACTGCAATGGATGCAAATACTACATGTAAACTGACACTGGAATCATGCCTATGTGTATACACACACACACATACACAGAGGGAGAAAGAGAGAGAGAAATAATTGGTCACAGTTTAGTGTACCATAACATGAGGCTCAATGGTACTTGAACACACATCACAGTGAAATGGGCAGTGGTCATGCTGTGTAGTAGTTAAGCATGACAGATTAGCTTAACAAAGTATAAACCTTGAGTAGTTAACAAGAAATCAAAGGCATACATAACTAATATTATTACCATGGCTGAACTATTTATTCCTAACAGGCAGTCACTAGGCTTTGATGCTGATGCAGGGGTGCAGGTTATCCACTGGCTTCAGTGGACATGGATCATGCTGGGATATTTGCCTGAAATTACTTTCCTAAGTGAATGAAATAATCTCCACCACCATGTAAGTTGCCCTAGAGTTGCCCTGGAACTCATGCAATGCTCTGTATTAGAGCATGCTTTTTTAATAAAAGTCACAGGAATAATGTCAATGGTGCAAAAACTAGATGTAAAATACTGAAGGAATCAATCTATTACAATGCCATCTTTTGCTATGAAATGCAAGTATCAGACTTAAAAATCCCACCTAAGCTTTATATTTCACAACCATGAAAGGCAGTTAATGCATTTGCATCCTGCATTACTGCACCACATTCCTAGAAGATGAAAAATCTATTTACAGCATTGAGCTAGCTTTTAATATGTCACCTCAGTGTTTCCCAACCTTCTTTTCATTTGGAAACTGGAGATGTACTCAAATTAATTTGTGAAGGAGACATTTTCAACTAAAACAGGTCATTTAGAAGGCAAATGTAGTTGCCTTGATGTTGTTAAGGATCATATTATAGTCTCTACAGAATAAAATAGTACTCTTAAATACCTATTGTTTACAATGGACACCATTAAACACAGTTGTGTCAAAATATATAGATGCTTTCATTCTCATTGTGGATCATGTGTCTTGTCTGAGTCAGGGTAGGCAAAGCTTCTCTCTTTAATGCTGGCCTACCACACTTACTGGCATATAAAGGAAGTTGGTCCCTATGCTTCATTTTACCCCCTTATTGCCAGGTTCCATATAGTTCTTTCAAATGTTTCTTACAGTCTTCTTAGTTCCCAGTCTTTTCTCATGAAATGTTTGCCTTACAAAGCAACAAGCATTCAACCCATGTCCCTAACATTTTGCCTTGCACCTCTAACAGTTTCTTCTCTGCCTGAAAAGAAATCTCTGTGAGGCTCTGATCCCTTAATGGCGAAAGGAACTTTGATTCTTCTCAGCATTTCCCCCATGCATTGTTTAGGGGCATGCCATGCATAATTTTTCCATTACACTAAAGTTCTCTGTGGGATGAAGGACAAAACTGATTTCTCAGGCAGGCAGTCTGGGTTCAATCTTTAAGGATAGTTCATACAAAGTATCTTCATCTATGATGAGACTCTTGTCAAGTAAGTACTGAGTGACCTGGAAGAAGAAAAATAGGAAACAATTTGTATGTAACAGTGGAAAGACCACTTATATCCTTGTGTTCAATTGCAATCTCTTTCTAAATAATGCAGCCTTCCTTCTTTTCAATAAGAGAGCAAACAGATAGGTGGTTTATTTTGAAAGCATACAGGCATGCTTTCTGAAAGCAGAGGTGTGAACATATGTCAAAAGGGAATATATACTTCTGATTTGGAGGAATCACTTCTAGGATACAAGCTTTGGAATAAAGTCCTGACTGCCTGATTGACATGAAGTTCAAGGCTCGTGATCCTTTTCTAAAATAATTTATGTATATCTCAAACAGAAATGACACAACATCCCCATCTTTCTTTCTAACAGTATATTTGGGTGATTGCATATATAAATAAAAAAATAAAAAAATAAAGCAGGGACACTCAAATACTCAAAATATTGGTCCAAACGGAGAAATGAAAATATTGTACCTTTGGTTGATGTTCTATGCGATAAGAAGTCTGTTGGAACTGGCGTATCTCCCTGATAATATGTGATATCTTTTAAAGAAACAGATGTAAGTAAGATCTTTATTTAATTTGATAAATGGCTTAATAGGCAGGCAGACAGAGAGACAAATAAAAAGATCTGGATCCTAACTTGTCTTCCTCTGAACTGACAATACCTAGCATCCTTTGCTCTTGGGTTGGGGGATAATGGGAATGGCAGTGGTTATGTTGTGGAGGCTTTGTAGCTGAAGAGGGAACTTGCAGAAATCACCTGTTCTCCCATGTAAGGAGGAGATCAACTTAGGATCCAAGCAACCAGAACAAAGCAAGAAATGCATTTTTCCTGGAACAAGTATTGTTTCAGTAATCTACATGTGGACCATTTTTCTGAAGAAATTCTCAGTCCCACTCAGACCATAATTGCCTATTTATTCACCTCTTATGTTTTATGAATGCAAAAAGAAAAATGATTTAATCCCTCCTCCAAAACTAGTTTCTTCTCAAATAATGTCACATGAGCAACACTGATAATTAATGCAATCCTATGCATGTCCACTCAGAAGGCAGCGCTAATGAATTTAATAGGACAATGCTATCAAATTTAATGGGGCTTCCTCCCAGATGAATGGGGATAGCAGGGGTGGGAATTGTGTAGATCTCCAGATGTTGTTCCAGTATAATTCCCAGCATTTGTCAGCACTGATTGTGGCAGCTAGAGCTGCTGAAAGTCCTAATTCAACAATATTTGGAGGGCTACCCAGTTCCAAGTTCCAGCATATAAGACAGCAGCCAAAGAAATACTCATTCTATGCATCTTTGCTTCCTAGAAAATAAACATGTTCCTAATAAGCAGATAAGTATGTTATTGCATCAGTGCATTATGTATTATTTCACAGAATCATAGAGTTGGAAGAGACCACAGGGGCCATCCAGTCCAACCCCCTAATTTATTTAAAATAAATTGAAATTTATTTATTTATTTAAAAAAATATCTTGGAAAAGTTATTTTTTGAAGTACAACTCTCAGAAACCTCCAGTGAGCATGGCTGTGGGATTCTGCAAACTGTAGTCCAAAAAGTGACTTTCGCAAGGTCTGCAAAATAGTTGAACTAGTTGTTTTTATTTGACCTTCTTTTTTAAAAACAAGATGTGTGTACATAGTAATATTGATACAGTAGTACAAAATCTACCAGCAGGTGGTGATAGCACACTGATACTGTTTGGAAGTACAAACAGTTGCTTCCTAATTTCTGCAATAATACAAATCACATGTACAACTAATTATACATCTTAATAAATAAATAAAAGACTACTATAGAAGAATTACCATTCTCATTTTGGAAAAATTAACAAGGCCTTCTTCAGTAAAATTTGGTGTTCCTTCTTCAATAAATGCCAGGTCTGTTAAGTACATCCCAAGATATGGCACAGAAGGGGGATTACAACTGCACGACAAGAAATATTAGTATTTATTACTGTATGGTTTTACTACTATATATAGGGTGTATTGGCACAAGAAACAGGTCAGTCTTTAAAATAACATGCAGCTCAGTTTTGTGTATGTTTACCGTCAAATAGGTTCTACTGTGCTAATGAAATTCCCTAACATATATGTAATAGGACTGCAACTTAAAATAACATTGTGACTAAGCCTGAATTAATCTAAATATGCATCAGTGATAAATTGTATTTTCTCTAGATCCATTTCAACCTGGCTTTAAGCCCAGTTAGGAAAAGGACATGGCTTTTGTCCCCTTGGTGGATGACCCACATCAGGAACTACACAGGGAAATGTGTTCCTGTTGATTTTGCTAGACTTCTAAGCAGCTTTCAAAACTATGATCCTCCTGGGCCATCTTACTGGGATGGGACTTGCAAGCACAATTTTTCTGTTTCTTTCTGAAGAGAAGGTTGTGCTGGGAGATTTCTGCTAAACTCCTTAGCCTGTGAAATCCCTCAGGATTCCTGAAACTGCTGGAACAAGTTGTATGGAATTTTGCCATCTGTTGCCGCTAGTGTGTTGATGGCATGCAACTCTATTTCTCATTTCCATCTAAATACAAAGAAGTAATTTGGTTTTAAATTGGTGTGTCCGTAATGGATTGGATGGGGGTGGGGAATGAAGCTTAATCCAGTTAACCAGAGGTGTTCCTAGTCAAAAGATTGATAAAAGAACAGCAATTCAGCCTATGCTGGGTGGAGTTGCAGCGGTGGAGCTTGGAGTGTGTTGAGGGGGCGGTGGGAGGGGGCATGGCTACGGTGCGGGAGGCGTGGCCACTGTCCCCGGGGGCGTTGCTGCAGTGCATGGGGGCATGGCCAGGGTGTGTGGGGGCGTGGCCAGGGGGCCTGGGGGTGTGGCCGCTGGGGCAGGTGTTGCCACAGAAACATTGCTGCCCTGGGCAACCCCCCCCTCCCTACGCAACCATGGAGTTACACCCCCCTGACCTTGCAGGTTCAAAGTTCTGGTGTACTCCTGGAATCAGGCCTGAGCCTGGATGCTTAGGTGTTGATGGTGACCAAGAATGCATTTACACAATTAAGATTAGTACACAAACTGGACCTGTTGCTGGGGTTGTCTGATCTGGCCACAGTGACTTAATTATGTCCTGTCTGGATTATTGTAACACGCTATTTGTGGGACTGCCTTTGAATAATTTTGTAAACTTCAGCTTTCCAAATTCTGTAGGCAGATTGTAAAACGGTGCCTGTTTTTAGGGAGCATACTGTTTTCTGTTACGGGAGCTCTGCTGGTTACCAGTCCATTTCCAGGCACGATTCAAAGTGCTGGTTATGACCTATAAAGCCCTATTTTGCTCAACGCAGGCTATCTGAAGGACAATATTCTCCCATACAAGCCTGTCTGATCTCTGAGTTTTTGGATGGAATCCTATCTCACAGTCCCACTACTCTCGTGGGCTTATCTGGTGGGAATAGGAAAAAAGAGCCTTTTCAGTGGGTAACTTTACATAATTAAAAATACCTATTTTGTGAGTGTCTCTATATATCAGAGAAGGGCACCTTCTGTAGCTACAGAGCCTATTCAGAAAAAGTAGCAGCAACAACTGATATTGATATGTGAACATACCACACGCTTTGATGGTCAAGAAAAGAGCAATAATTCAACAGATTTGCTTGATATAGATCCATTCTAATGGTATGAAGTCATAGAGTATATCAGTTGTGGACCCTAATCACTATTGTATTTAAGCAACATGCTAACCCTTGCACAATGAGCAAATAAAAGTGCTTGCATACTTTCTACTCATTTAAGAAGGGCTGCAATAGAAATTCCATTAAAAGGAAGGCATTGGTAGACATTGCTTCACAGAACATCCACACAAATATGGAGTGGTAGTGACTCTAAACTTCACTTGCTTATGTGAGTCTCAAATAACAATAGCAACATTGTAGGACAATTGTCCCATTGGACAATTTTTAAAAATCAAGGTAGAAAAGTTTATCAGTTTTAGCAGAAAGCAGTTAAGTTGAATACACATTTGATCATACTTAGAATAGACTCACTGACATCAAAGGGACTTAGCTTAGTCATGATTAGCTTAAGTCTCACTGATTTAAACCGGTCTATTTTAAGTATGAGAGCCAGCATGGTGTAGTGGCTTGAATACTGGACTACAACACTGGAGACCAGGGTTTGATTTCGTGCTCGGCCACAAAAACCCACTGGTGACCTTGGGCATGTCACATACTCTCAGCCCCCAGAAAACCTCTTGATAGGTTTGCCTTGGGGTCACCATAAGTTGGAAATGACTTGAAGGCACACAACAACAATTGTCCACTCAGTATGAAAGGAGTGCTACTTATACTTCCATCTGATATGGTGGAAAGCTGATGCTAGGAATTTCTTTTCAGTTAGTCTAAAACAGACTTTTTGAATACTACTATGAAGGAATCATTGGTGATGACCATTTGGATTTATCTGTCAACCAGCTACAAATCTCCCAAGCAGAAGCATCATCTAGGCCATATTTTATCACTTTGTCTGGTAGATTGTTATTGGGAATCTGGTTAAAAGCCCTACTGAAAGCAATACAGTCAGCCTTCCACATTTGTTTTACTTTTGCAGATTTGATTATTCATGGATTATTTTGTCAGGGATTCCAGGCAGGGAACCCTGGGAAAATGATCAGCCCACTGCAAAGATGTTGCATCACGCCCCAGCTGTGGGTAATTGCAAGGTTGCATAAGAAACTGGGGTCGTGTGCAGATGGTAGAGGGAGGTGTGCAAACCTCTACCTGATTGGTTGTAGATATGTATATAACAAAGCAACGCCAGTATGTATTTGACTGTTGACCAAACCTGGTGCCTGGCGCAAGCTTTTGTCCATCTGTCCTATGTTTTGTATATAACAGAACTTTGCTGCAAGATAAAGTGCCTCCTGTTTTGGAAGAAACTCCTCTGTGTGTGAGTATCCTTACTGGGGAACAAGGCTGCTGCTGTTGGCTCGCTGAACTCTGGTTTTTCCGCTGCGTTTCCGTGGGGCTGAAACTCCTATCATCTCCCAACATATTTGCTGTCACCTCTGCTGCCTCCCTATCCCATTTTTAATAGGGTCTGCAAACCTCATGAGACTGAAAAACTGCGAACAAGGTTTGTAAGTCTCTCTTGAAATGGTGTGGGGCAGCAATGGAGGTGGCAGTAGGCCCCACCAGCCACCCACTTCTGTCTTGTGAAGGAACCCTGATGCCTCAAAGGAATCCATGGTAGGTTGAATATGGTGATCATACTGTTTTGTGTGATGAATATGGTTTAGGAGCGCCTAGAGTTATCCACCATTTTCCCACTTTCACAGGGGTCCTGTGCCACTAACCCTAGCAAATGTGCAGAGATTATCATACGCCATATCTATAGTTTCCCCTAGTCTACCAAGCTGGCAGTTCTATTTATGTTAGACAGAGCGAGAAAAAGAATGTAGCATGGCTGGCTGGCTGGCTTATTTATTTATTTATTTGAAGAAACCCAGGCTGGCTCTTATCACAGCATTCTTTTTTTAAGTGGGTCACAAACCAGCTTTTTAATGATCTACTCCAGGGCCTTTCCTGGCATGTCAACAAGCTGACTGGTGTCCTTGTGCTCTCCTCACCACTTTTGAAGATGGAAGGGATATTTTGCCCCCATCTAGTCTGCACAGACTTCACTTTTTCTCCAAGTATTTTCAAAAACTAAGAAATAATGGATTAATAAATTGACCAGAAAACTTAATGTCATAGCTACCCAATATTTATAGCAAAATATAATTGGGACATACTTCTTGAGTGTTTCTCTGAGATTTTTAAATCTTCCCTCTGATGATACAGTCTTCTGAAGTTTATCCATAAGAGCTTTAGTCTGCAAAAAGAACATGTAAGAAGAGTTACTGCTCTAAGAGAATAGGACACTAAGCAGATTGCAAAGGTGTTTTTTTAAAACTAGTTTGCTTTAAATAAACATGTAGCTCTGAAAGTAATTGTGGAATTAAACAATTTTTTTCTAAACATAGCTCAACTAAAATAAGTTGCTAGCCAGTGGCAAAGCATTTGCCCATATAAGCATTTCATCCAGATGGCAGTTTATTTGAATGTGTAAATAATATGCAACACTCAAAAGTACAAGCTAGATATTTCTGACCTGGGCAAATATGTCTGTGGTGTGCTAATGCTCTGTAACAGTCCAAGTCATGTCAAAAGTATTAGACAGAGGAATAGCTGGATATTTTGCTCTGTAACTTTGCTTACGTAGGAGGTTAAAAAACCAGGTTAAAAAACCTAAAACATGAAATCTGGGACTGATTCAAATAGGCACCGGGTTGTATACTTAAAACTTGAGTGAAATTTTTTAAAAAACAAACCAGGGGGGGAGAAGGAGCAGCAGCCCTAGTCCCAATACAGTGTGTGCATTACTCCCATTATCCAGCAAAAATTAGTTTGACAATTACGTGGTTTTGTTCTGAATTAAGATTTGAATCTCCCTTCCCTTTGAGCGTTTCTGACCATGGGATGTCACCTAATATTTCCCTAAACCTACTAAAATCAGCTTTCTTGAAGTTCAAATTGAGTGTCTGCCTATGTCTGGCTTCCCCTTTCCCCTGTATAACCAATATCAAGAGAACATGGTCATTTTCTCCCAAGGATTCCACTGCTTCCACCTCATTGACCAGTTCATCTTGGTTGGTTAGGATCTGTGATGAACACTGGCCTGCCCCCTGCTCTTGAATAGGAAAAGGGATCCCCAAACTCTGTCCAGCCACCAACTAATTCACCCTATGGGACTCAGTCATCTAGGGGGTATTATTGAGGGGTTTAACTTGAACTTTTTCCACCTCTGACTCTGTAGAGGCTCGTCCCCCTACCGTAGGAGATGAGAATCCTATATGCATACATGTGTACACACACTCTTCCTAAAAAAGTTTGGTCAGAGTTCATGCACATATTGAACTGTAGTAAGGACACCATAATGCACACAAGCTCTTTGGAAGCTCAAAATAAAAGCTTCAAGTCATCACCAGCTTGACCCACTTGTGCAGATTGGGGGGATTAGTATCAGGAGAAGCTCCCCCCACATTCCTAGAGGATAGTTCCACTGCCTCTGGTGAGAGTCTTAAGCAGCTCAGGATTCTTGATTTCATTCTCTTGCTGTCTCAAGGTGAGCTCCAGAAGGCAAAGTTCCCTGTCTATCTTCTGCATGTCAAGCTGGGCTAATGCACTAAGTTGCTCCAGTATAAAATATTTTCTTAACCTCTTCTGTGACTCCCAGAAACTAGCAGATTGCACTCTGGTAGCAGGAGCTGGTACCAATGCTTAAGACAACCCCTCATCACTATAGTCGTGAGACCCAGGTTGACTGGCACATCCTCATGATCGGAAGCCATTTTACCAGGGAGAGATTTCACATTTCTTAGCTTCATACACTATTCTTGCCTCTCTATGCCCACAGTGTATCAGTTTCCACACAAGAAAAAAATGCACTTTGGCTCAGTTGATTCAAGGCAGATTTTATTTTCCTTTCCAGAAAGGAAGAGAGAGAAAGTATAGAATGGAATGTAAAGGACAGTAAAGTGTAGAGAGGGAGAAATCCTGAGATGGCTCTCCCCATTGCTTCCAATACTTCCACTTCCCCAACACAAGGGAATCAACTGCTTTCAGAAGGCAAAGCAAGCCTTGAGCCTGTGACTCCCTCATTTCTTATGGTGAGAGGTGTCCCTCTGCTGGAAGAGAGCCTCACCTCTTCCCAGAGCAACACCCTGCCCCTATCCACAACCAAAGAGAGAAAGAAAAAAAATACATATCTGCCACTGGCTGCCAAAGCAAGCCTGTTACTTCAAAGGGGATCGCAATGGGTCTGAATCCCTCCATTTTCTCCTCTCAGCCAAGAAGCATCCAAACACCAGAAAAACATTTGTTTTCCTTCTCCTGCATCAGGTGGAGACAGCCCCTCCCTTCTGGTAGAGGGCAGCCCCCCCAAGCAAAGCACCATAAAAGGACAATAAATAGGAAAAAAAAACACTCCCTTTCCATAGCAATCCAGGCAGTCCTGCTTGCACCTTCCACTGTAGGATCCAAGGGAAAGAACAAAAGGAGAGGGGGAAAAATCCTTTGGCATCCAGCTGCCAGTGGTGATGCATACGAAGAGCTGGCTAGACACGCACACACTTCAACTCTTGTCTTAGATAGAGGACAGACTGAGAGAAACCAAGAAGGAAGAAGGGCTCACTAGCAGCTAAGCTGTCATGACAGTTTGAGTGAGGAAAACCAGTCTCATGCGCACAGAGAAGTTGCTGCTAGCCACCCTTCCCCTTTGCAAGCAAGCTGGCATGCCTCTTCCCTCCCTTGTCTGAGGATGGGAGGAAAGTTCCCAACTAAAGCAGGACAAACAGCACTTCTGCATAAACACTCTCCTTCACAGCAAGGAACCTCTCCACTTCAGAAGCCACACAAGAAAGCAACGTAGAAACAACTCTGCATGATTGCAGCTTTCCCCACTCCCTCTAAGATACCAAGCGTGTTACCTTACTTCTCCTCTACCACCACCCCTTCTGCGAGCAGTGGACTGAGCCACTTCGAGGCAAAAGGCACCACCTCAGAGAAGGAAAACAACCTGCTGCAGCCCCCGTTGTGCAAGCTTGTGCACACACATACAACGCCAGATCCTGACTTAGAAATAAAGGCAGCCTCCCCCACATGCTTCCCTTCTCCTAGTCTATTCCAAATCTTCACTGAAGTAGGAACAAGGAGACAGAAGAAGCTAGAAAAAAATCTAGAAAGAGATCACATATATCTTCTACACTTTCCAACTTCACACTCTCAAGGTCCTCCACCATGCCACCCTGTAACATGCTATTGAGTAGGAGAAGTGACTTCTGAATTCTAGGTTAGTGGGAGTTGCTGAAGGGTTTAACGTACACTTTTTTCCACCTCTGACTCTGCAGAACCTTCCCTTCCCCCTCCCATGGGAGATGAGAATCCTCTATGTATACATGTGCACACACTGAGCAAAGGCACATGAAGAGAGAGTGGGAAAAAAGAGGACTTTCAAGGAAAGCTTTTAATCTAAGCAAGCAATCCTACATTAGCAAAAAAAGTATCTTGTGCATGAAAGCACCTTCCTTCAGGTGCTACTTACGAGTGGTTGCAAAGACAGTCCAAGTCATACTCAGCTGAGGTTAAAAGAAGCATAAGCTCTAACAACTAACTGAACATGCATATTCTATTCATGATACAGATGGTGTTCAGCATCTTTGGATGTTCATGGGAAGCTGTGAGTTTGGACCCCTTTGTCCAACCTATGACCAAGCTTCCTTAGGAACGGTGAGGCAAGCAGCACCTCTCTCTACCTCTCCATCAGTCCCAAAGTCTCTCAGTCTCCCTCATGGTACTGTGTTTTATATTCTCTCATCTTGGATGCATCTCAGAGCTTCCACATGTCTCCCAAAACTGATAATTCTCATTGGGCAATTGTCTCTCATAATCTTTGTTGCTCCTATATGATGCTGACTGCCAATAAATGTAACCTAAAACCATCACATCATTAACTCTACCTTGAAGAGAGACTATACCCTTTTACTGTGTTGCCCAGATAATGGAGACCCCATTATCACAAGATCAGATCCAAAACAGCTGATCCCCTTGTTGCTTCCTCCGTCTTTTGTACAATGAGGTTGTCTACAGGACTATTGAGGAATTTGCTAGAACTTACACTCTTGGCAGAGTGTGACTTCCAACAATAGTTGAAGCATCCAATTCCTGCTATATCTTTCTTTTTTAAATATTTGGTCATTTTTTTTAATAAGGCTTCATCCAAATCTTCAGTCTACCTGGAGTAGATGTCCACAGTGAAGTCACTGTTGTTTGTATGCTCCTTAATTTTTATCCAAAGGCCTGTTTTCCATGCTCTAAGTCATGAATCTCCTCACAGGTTGTATGTGTTTTTGTACCTCTCAATGAATAACATCCTCTCTTCCTGTAACCCAAACCTTCATATGAACATGATCATTCCTTCTAATTATATGTGAAGATCCCACTTTTTTGGAGGAGCAGATAAAAGCAGAGTACCTGGAGGATCTTATTGCTTTTTCCCACCTTCCTGAGGCCTTTTCCTCTCCTTTGCTAAAAAGATCAGGATTGGTCAGGCTCTGTCCTCCCTAAACTGTGCAGACCAGTTGCTGGTGCCATACAAGTAGGCCTCTGAAGCTTGTAGGCTCTCAGTCTCCCTCATGCCTCATGGTACTGTGTTTTATATTCTCTGTCCTCCCTAAACTGTGCAGAACAGTTGCTGGTGCCATGCAAGTAGGCCTCTGAAGCTTGTAGGCTCTCAGTCTCCCTCATGCCTCATGGTACTGTGTTTTATATTCTCCCATCTTGGAAGCATCTCAGAGCTTCCACATGTCTCCCAAAACTGATTGGTCAGGCTCTGTCCTCCCTAAACTGTGCAGGACAGTTGCTGGTGCCATGCAAGTAGGCCTCTGAAGCTTGTAAATTATTGAATCAGAAGGAAAATTGTGGCCTCAGTTTGCTGTGCTGCATTGTGCCTCATGATCCAGCCCATCCGGTTCTTGATTGCTGAAATGCTGATTTGCTAGTTATGTGGTGACATCATCCTGAACTGTGGTAATCCATCAAATTATTTCTTCACTTAAAATTATTTATAGAAGGACACATACAAGTAAGAATGACCCATTTTGTGAAATGTGCTGATCAATACATATTCTTTACCTGTTTAGAAACCTTAGCCCAGGTTTTCTTCAGTCTGTAGATTGCACTTCTGTTCAAGGCTGATGTGATTTCCAATACACCATTGTAGTTGTGCATACATCGGCAGATGTCTGCCACTGCTACCCATTTCTCAATTGCATTGGCACGTGAGCCAATGTCAGCATAATTCATAATCTGCGATGCAACAAGGTTGCTCATCTAGGTGAAAGAAGTAGTTCTTGAGATACATTTACAACACAGAGTTAAACGGTATAAGTGAAGTGAAAGATTATGGCTTTTCAGCAAGTAAGATTAATAATACCTTTCATGAATGTCTAAATGCAACAGGACAAGAGAAAGTGAATTAAGGAGTAAATGACAATGGCAGAACTATATTCACCAAATAACATGGCTCCTGACATTAACAGGGTTGTTCTTGGCAATGGTTCTTAGCTGTATGCTAAAAGCAAGAATTAGGAGGATTTGTTCTAAGAAGGAACCTTTAAACTAAGTGATGTGTAATAGACATTATATTATTTTGGTTTGTCTTTATTAAATACAGATATAACTTAATTTTTTCTGCCAGTGCTCATAGATTTCAGCAAACTGCTAGTACCAAACTGCTTGCCAACTGTTCAGAAACATCTGAATTCTGTAGATATCTCTATGGTGAATCCAAAGTACCTGTATTCCTAGAAAGTGTTCTGTTTATGGTAACTTACATCATTAAAGTGTTGGCTGGTTTTCATAATATAAGGTGTTCTTTCATTTTTGTCCAATTTCATCCAACCCTGCCCAAGAAACTCTCTGGAAAATATGGAAGAAGAGAGGAAAAGAAGAAAGATGGGGAAAGGCAGAACAAAATATTGATTGATTGATTGATTGGTTGGTTGGTCAATCAATTGATCGATCGATTGATCGAAGACAGACTCCTGGTTTACAAAGAGGGCTTTAATCCCTATGTTAGGTGTTCCTCTCTTCTACTTGAAGAAAGAATTGAGTCTGGCCATTTATATGGATTCAATAAGCAATGAAGTTTTGGCTACAGGAAAGGAATTCATATAATTATATATCCCAAAGTGTGTGTTCTTATAACTTAGAGCTATGGTCAAATTTAACATCTAAATGCTCAGTTCTGATTTGGTGGGCTTTCTATAGACAACTATTTAAAGCAAGGAAGCAAGCTGCAAGTCTTTTGTACTGATGCTAAAATCAATCATAGTACAATTGGTCTTCTCAGAAAGATCATGAAGAACATGTGAGTCACTGAGTTTTTCTTATTCCTTCTTTGGATCTAATAAGAGAATTATGGTGTAATTGTATGTACACTTAAGCCAAGACTTTGTTCACCAGTTGCATAACATAAAATTACACAAGTGTAGCCATGCTGGAGTACTAAATCACACTGCTATTCCACCATGCATTCTTCTGTTGCTTGACAGCCAAATCAATTGACCACTCACCAATAAGTGCTGCGTTTACAGAACCTCCTAGGCACTACAACTACATGCAACATTTATGCAACCTTGAATAAAATAGCAATTTGTACAATCTCAGAGCAAATTCATTGCTTGTGTAATAAAATTTACATCTTCATAAAGCCACAACAGATTCTGGTTTTAAAGACCACTCTGGTATAGGGACTTCCAATTTTCCATGAGACTTATTGGGATCTTGCTCACACAGCAAAAGTGAGAAGGGAGCTGGTTCCTTTTCTCACACATGGATTTATTTTCCTCTCCATGCTTTTCTTTTTAAAAGAAAAAATCTCTTCCATTGCAAACAATCAGAGGGAGACAAGTCTAGTCAGTTCCAGAATTGACACACATTCTGTGTTTTGTCTGTGGTGAGGATGCAGCAGGGATGACTCTGCATCCTTTCACTTCCTTCCTGCAGAGCAACTGCCTCTCTCTCCTGCCTACTGGCATGTCCTTCACACACCTCCTGCCTGCCCTCTCACTGAGGCTGAGCTTCCCTACTCTGAGTATGGACTTCATGAGGAAACAGCCGTTATGAAAGTTTCTATGGTGGCCACCTTCAATCTACTATCTCATACGTTCCTCAGGATGCCCTCGTAGGGAGCATATGAGATTGACCCCTTGTTGGATTCTGTGAAGCCCCTGTGTGGATGTGGCTAATTTAGGAACTGGTAAGAATAGATGGGTTATATCAGGTATGGCTCCTGGCCCTAGTTGGCTATTGGTCCTAGCTAACATAGCCAATGCTGAGGAATGCTGGCACTGGCCATCCAACAACACTGGAGGGCTATACTATGCTTTATACACTCAACCTTTCCTGGCCTTGTTCCCCCACATTTCCTGAGCTGGCAGCAAGCGTGAGAGTATTAATGTCAGATGTTCTTTGCAGTTTTACTATACACAAATAGGTAAGCCTCTTCAGGAAATGAACTGCATCCTGTTCACAAAGAACTGCTATAGAGATACTGTGCTACTACTCAACATGTTGACATCAGTCTTTCATGGCCCATTTATGCTTTAATAGTTCTTAAGCAACACCAAACACATCTCTATTATACATTCAAATTCTTTTTGTAGGCTTGCCACTAGTGTGAATCACTCTATCATTCAAAACTTCACTTATAAAGTTTTTTTTCACATTGATTATAATTATTGGAAAACCACTTACTCATAAGGTATGCTTCTGAAAACAATGTGATCTAAGAGAGTTATTTGTTCAGCAAGCTCCATAGCTGATAACGTTTCAAAGCATTCTGGTTTAGGACACTCTAACTGTAAGTAAGGAAGTACACATTTGATTAAAAAAAGTTTTAGCATGTTTCACTATTCATTTTTAGTTTAGTCTATATAGTTTATGTTAGACCAATGACAGAGTATCATATTAATTTTATGGCCTAGTTCCTACTATATGTAGAATGCAAATCAGTAAGAAGAAACAAGGTAATACAACCAAGAATTCTACTATAGAGGAAGAATAGTCAATCTGGGCACAGTATAGTCTAAGTTAAGTACATAGGGAACAGATTTTGACAGAATACTTGTAATCCATTTGAAAATACATCTTCTATAATATAACTCTGCATCACTCTAAACCTATAAAGTAAACTCTTCTTCACAAATGTTAAAATCTTAGTTTGTAAAATGTTTCAGAATTAAACTTATTATGAAAAATATTTCCTCAAATATAATAATATTTTTGCTGGAAATGTATGATTAAAAAATTATTTGTATGGGTTTTTACATGCATTTACATGTATTTAATGCATACCAGCATTAAATAAATGTTGAAGATCTTATTTGTAATAATAATAATAATATTAATTATTAATATTATTAATATTAAGTAATAATAATAATAGTAATAATAATAATATTTTTATCCCACTTTTCTCCCCAGGGGGACTCAATAACAGAATTAAGCTAAGAATTAAACTAATGACCTTATAGATTTCACTCAACTGTATCCTTTTGTTGTTTGCTTCGCAATCTGGAGCACTGTGGTTTTTGTGACTTTTGCAAATAAAACCAGTTCTGCAGGATTCCAGACATTCCTGTTCTTCTTTCCATGCCTTAGTTAACCATCCATAAACTGGGATTAACATATTTTCTGATACAGGTGTAGATTTGTGTAGACTACACAAATAAGCCAATTATGCTACGAATGTGTCATCTCTATCCTTTACAGAGCATAGTATAATATTGCTACTTAATAAGGGCTAATAGTAAGTAAGAACCAGCATGGTGTAGATTTGAAACTTCAACTATGGCCCTTTCCACACGCGAGAAAGGAAACCTGTGAAAACGGAACTCACCGGCTTTCTTGAGCGTCCGGGTGAGTCTGTCGGGATGAGGAGCAGTGCGAGCTCGTCGCTCCGCACTGCTCCGGCGTCCAAAATGGTGGCTCCCGGTTGGTGGAGGCTCTCCACCAACCGGAGAAGCTCGCCAGCCTAAAGCCCGCCCCCAGCAGATCTGCAGGCACACACTTGTGTGCGCCTGCAAATCTGCAGCGGAGCGCAGCGATGGAGCGACATGGAGTTGCGTGCTCCATGCTTTTTAAAAACCTCTTAAAAGAGGTTTTTAAAAAGCACGCTGCGTGACCAGTTCTGGTCGCTCCGAACCAGACTGAGGTATGGAACTACAAAAAGTAGTCCACCCCAGTCCACTCCACGGTGCAGAAGACCTCCGTCGGAGGTCGCTCTGCACCGTTTTAATAGCCTGGTGCAGAAATGGCCTATGTCTCTGAAGGTTTCAAATCTTCATGCAGCCATGGAAACCTACTGGGTGACTTTGGGCAACTCACATTCTCTCAGTTTCAGAGGAAGGCAAAGGCAAACCCCCATGAACAAATCTTACCAAGAAACCTTAGGGTTGCCATTAAGTTGGAAACAACTTGAAAGCACGCAACAACAGCAAAGAGTATATAAAAAGTAGGAACTTCAAGAAAATGTTGCAGTATATAATTACTCCCTAAAAGGAGTATACCTATTCAGGATTTTAGCCATGCCCTCCTTCATTTTGTTCCCTAGTTATCTGTTTCTTCTCACCACTGCTGTTTTCTATTTTTCTTTCCCAGCAGATGTGCATTATTCTGTTTCCGTTCAACATTCTCAGTTCTCACGCAGCTATTTTTGATTCCTTTTTAGGTTTTATTCCCTCAAAGATTTTTTTAAAAAAATTTCCCGTGTACATGCTGTTATCTTCCCAAAGTATCTCAGTGGTCTTATTTGCCTAGAATTCTGTTGGCATTCACTGCCTCGGTTCACTATCAGGAATGATAAAACAGTCAACCAAATAGCAATTAAGCTAAAAGAAGCAGATAATTATGCAAGAGTCACTAAAGTATTAGTACAATGGAGGCTACTTAAAATATAGATGCATAACACATGCAGCTGCTTTTAGTATCCACTGAGGCACAATGGGAAAACAAGGAATATAGGAAGCTCCTTTATATTGAACCAGATTGGTGGTCTATTCAGACCACTACTGCTGACACTGACAAACAGTGGCTCTTATGCAGGAGTCTTTCTTCTACCTACCTAGAAATGCCAATGATTGAACGGAGGACTCTTTGCATGTCAGGCCTGTGTTCTATCTTTGGGATACAACCCTTCCCCAGAAGAATTAAGAGGAGCTTAATTCAGTAACTGATCTTCTCTAGCTTCTCAACTTCAAATAGAGTTGAGAGCTTGCTGTCACTTTTACACCAAGTACTTTGACACATTGATCGGCAAGGACTATAATTACAAAGCTATCTGCTTTCTCAGGATGAAGGCTTTCCGTACTTCAAATTTCCCCTCATTTGATGCTTTCCTCCATGTAAATAACTTCTTTGTGGTTTTAAGACAGCACACAGAGTCTTTTTTTCACTAATGTCCTTTTGTCTGTGCTTTCACTTGCAAATTGACACTACAGTCCCCAATAATTTGTATAATAACTGGAATGACCATATATAAGATGCTCATTCACAGAATGTGACATCTATTGTATATTCAAAAGAGTGGCCCATTTTTGCCTGACTTCCCACTAAGCCAGCATTCATGCGTAGAGCTATCATTTTTTTGAACAATTGCTACTGAAAAATTTAAAAATGCAAATATGAAAGGGGCAATAATTTCCTACGAAAACTGCATTGAACAAAGATCTTAATGCTATTGCTAGTGATTTCACCAGTTTTACATAAATATAAAAAATCTGAGATAACGTTTATCTAAACTTACCATCTGCATTATATCTTCTATTTTTAAGTGAGTGTCATCTTGATCTTCCTGGGAAAGTGCCCTAAAAACAATTGGCAAAACATGTAACCAAAAAAAAAAAAAAAATGAACTGCCCTGTTTACAGTGACAATATTTCAACTGAAAGTATAAGACAAAGCTATGCCAAACTATTATTACTGCTTTAGATAACTTCTAATAACAACATAATACTATATATTTCTACTTAAAAGTGAGTCTCATTGACCAGGATCCAGTGAGATCATTGTTTTTGTCCATGAAAAGGGTGTGGTAGAATTCCTAACACAAACAATCCCCATTCACTCTCAGAACTTGCTGTGAAGCACTGGGAAAGCCATAAGAGCCTGCCTTCAGGCAACACAGAGGTTGAAAGAGGAAGGTAAGAAAGTCTTGTTGTGCTAGAGCTGGATTTACATCTAACTAACTGGGGAGAGGATTGTATTTTAAGAGGTGTTTGTGAATTGTCTGTAGGACTCTAAAATGTTCAATAAACAGTATATAGTTATTACACTTGAAAGTGTTGCCAGGATCAGTTAGACCAGTGAGAGGCAATAGAAACTGCCCAATAACATAACCAAACAATGCAGCCATCAGTTTTCAGAGCTTTCCCCAGGCAGCTCAGTGACAGTCACACAAAAATCTGCATAACAAATCAACCCTGTAGTCATAAACAGCAGGTGGCTTTTTATAGTGTGAAAGTTCTGCAGTGGAGCTTATAATGTAATTTCTCTAGTTACACAGTTCCCCCAGATGCAAATCTAGGATGTTCCAAGCAATATCCTTGGGGAACGGGCGAAATAGTAAAATAGAGTATCTGCTGGATCCTCCTACAGCCACACAGAACTACTTGTCACTGCTAACTGATAATCACCCATCTGCAATACAGTTCTCTCCAAATATGTCAAGACTATAATTCCCATCATTCCCAATAGGCACATCCGTGCTGTTTGGGAAAAATGGGAACTGTGATTCAACACATCTGAAAGATACCTGGCTGAGCAAAACTAAGGGCAAATTTTCAATGAGTTTTTGCCTTCTCAAACACCTAGTACATAACAAATTTAGGTTTTGACGATTAAATCAATTTACGGCCAAAAATAAACAGAAAACAGAGCATACCAATCCTGAACAGAGGAAGGGGAGCAAATAAATAATTATAAATCTTGTCGTATGAGTCCTCTCTAATGGTTTAAAGAAGCAAGAGAAGCCTCATCTTCATTGATTTCGTTAATAGTTTGGTGGCATCAAAGTAAGTAGAGGGACAGTGGCTATAATCTTCTGCTGAAATCAGTACAAACATTGGAGAAAAACTGGACTGTTAAATCTAGAAGGAAGACTTTGTTTGTCTATTTATGGCATGTACATATTGCTTCTTAGCCCTCCAGGGATCCCAAGGCAATGAAAAATGGATAAAAATATTTAGAACAATAGATAGATAAAAACTTTAAAAAGCAAAGTAAAAATACTCCTTAAAAATAATTGAAAATGAAATAATTTAAAAGGGCAGAGCAGTTTCAAGGACCAAAGGCCAGAAGAGACACAGCCAACCTAATTTCTTTGCTGGGGAGTCCCATTGTTGGGGTGCTTCTACAGAGGAAACCCTGTCATGTACAAACCAACCGAGCTGTGCAAGGTGTTAGGACATGCAACAGGGCCTCTGTTGAGGATTTCAGGCAGGCTCGAATGGGAAGAGATGGTCTTTCTGGTAACCAGACCCTAAACTATTTAGGACTTTGTGGGTTAAAACCAGTACCTTGAATTGAGCTCAGAAGAAAACTGGATGCCAGTGTAGTTCTTGTAATATTCGTGTTATATGGTCTTTAAGACGTATGCCCAGCAACAGTCTGGCTGCAACATTGTACAATAGCTGCAGCTTCTGAAACACTTTTCAAGGGCAGTCTCACACAGAACACATTACACTAATCTAATTGGGAGGTAAACAATGCAAGAACTATTGTGACCATCCTCTTTAGGAAGGATGGCATACCAACTGAAGCTGGGCAAAGGCACTCTAGACCGTCATGGACATCTTGCCTTTCAGGAGCAGCACTGGATCTCAGAGTGACCCCAAGCTATGAACCTTCAAGAGGGACTGCAATTCCATCCAAAGAATCATAGAACTGAAAAGGACTGCAAAGTCCATCGAATCTAACCCCTTGTCATGCAAAATTACACAACTAAAGTACTCTTGAGATATGGCCATCCAACATCTTCTTAAAAATCTCCAGATAAAGAGAGTTCACCACTCTGAGGTAGTCTATTCCACTGCTGAACAGCTATTACAGTCAGGAAGTTCTTTCTAAATCAACACAGGCTGTAATCCCAACTCCAGGTTAGCACTCCTATTGACCAACAACACTTCTGTCCTGTCTTGACTGAGCCTTAGTTTATCTATCTACATCCAGTCCTTCACTGCATCCAGACAATTGTTCAAAATTTCCACAGCCTTCTTGGGTACCATCAGCATACATGTGACACCCAGTCCCAAAACTCAGATGACCTCCTCCAGCAGCTTCATGTAGAATTAACAAACATAGGAGATAGTGTTGAACTCTATGAGACCTCATAGCCTAATGGTCAAGAAGCTGAACAGGTACTTAGCACCATCTTCTGGGAGCTTCTAGCTAAATAGTGCCTAGCAGTGTTCCCAAATCTCATATCAGTCTAATGGCCCATAAGTACACCACAATTGATAGTGCTGAATGCCTCTGGAATGTCCAACAGTACCAATAAGGATGCAGTCCTTCTGTTCAGATCAGGAGCAAGACATCCACCAAGGTGACCAAAGCAATTTCTGTCCCATAATCAGGCCTGAATAGCAATCCATTTCATCCAAGAAAGCCTGGAGTTGTGCTGCCACCACTCATTCTAAGATCTTACTTTAAAAAGTGAGATTAGAATCTGGCCAACAATTATTAGGGTAGGGTTCAGCAAAAGTTTCTTAAACAGGGATCTTGCAATTGCTTGTTTTAGAAGGTTTGGAACATACCCCTCTTTCAAGGAAGAATTTACAACCTCTGCCACCCGATTTGCCATCTCTCCTCTGATAACTTCTAATCAAGCAAGATGAACATGGATCCAAAAGACACTCTCCAAGCAACTTCTCCACATCATTGTATTGAACAAAATGAAACGCATCCATCCAAACCAGACTATTTTCCAAGAGGAGTCTAAGTCAGAATAGATCTGAATGATTTTCTCTGTAAAATATTTAGCAAATTTGTCACTATGCACTTCCAATTCCTCCTCCTCAGCCGTGTGAGGTCTTGAATGTAACAGCCCCTTGCTTGCATAACCAAAACAACTGTGATGGACGAGACTGTACTGATTTGTTTGAGTAGATGACTAGAACAACAATGAAAGAAGACTTGGGATAAATCTAGTTAAGCAAAGGCTAGGGCCCATTTTAGAGCCTACTCCACACCAGTGAGTCTTTGCTGCTTTTATTGCATCAGTACAATTTCTAATTTAATTTCTTTACCTCAAGATGTTTGCTGTAGCTTTTCTTTCTTGTGGCAACAGGTCAGGGTCCCTCAACACTTCTTCTAGTAGATTTAGAACATTCATTTTCAGTTCATTGTTTAGCTCAAAATCCTATAAAAAGAAAAATATTTTTTATAAAATGATCACATTATATACAGTAGTTCACCCATAACCATAGCGGATATGTCCCATAAATTATAATGGAGAATCAAAAATGTGGATAATACTGAACACTATGTTTCAAAATAGATGAACAATGTAGGTATCCAGACAATACAAGACAGCAAAATACCACAAGCAAACGGGGTGACATTTCTCTCAATTTTACATTCTCTGCCATTTTTCATGTAATACTATATGTCCTGTACTATATTTCCCTTTATTATTTTGATTTCTCATTTATGACTATTAAATTCAAAGTATGTATTTTCAGATCACATCTTGTTTCAGGTAGCTGAAATGATATATACTGATAATGTAGTCATGGAGGACCTACTATATTCTTATTTGTGAGGCTTTTGTTCTGCTTTGGTGTTACTATTATATCAGCTACAATAAACATTTAGACACAGAGACTAATCTGTGAAGATAAAAGATCTGAGAATTGAAGTCTTGCTCTCTGGTTATAGGTCAACTTCTCTATAAGTAATTTCTGGATATGTTTTAGGGCCACTTCTCTGGTTGTGGTACACTGGTAAACACTCTCCTATAACACAGCCCAGGCTTCTTCAGCAACTTTAGAACAGTGAGATCACATGAAATAGAGTAACTGCTTCTCATATGAGCCATTCTGAAATTACTACAGGTTTGTGAAGAAGAAGAAGTGAATAGCAGCCATAGTGCTCTTGCAACTTATAACTGTCCCTAAGTTTTGCCATTTGTAAAAATGGCTTCTTTATAAAATGCTTCACAGTTTATATTGGGTGGCACTACAGATTTGACTTTTATATAGGTTTATCTCAAATAGTTATTGTTTGGTGACAGAACATCTGTCAAATGCTTACTATTCTTAATTTTAGATTACTGCACTGGCAAACATCTCTAAGTAAGCCACACTAGCCTTCCATCTCTAAATTTATTAGTTTGTTTCACACATTACATGGCAGCAAAATTTGATTTATTACTAAGCATATACCTTCAACAGGAGTAAGCAACCAACCCAAATATTTGACACACTATTTTAAGAACAAGTCTTCCTTATAACTAGTAATTTGCAAAATTAAGTAAAATAATAATATATGATTTTAAAAAATATTCATGTACAATAGAACCAATCAAACAGTAAAAACAGTAAGCTGGTCTATAAATTAAAAGGCAGCATAACTAGATCGGCAGTCATAAAGCCCTTTAATACAAAATAACATTGACCTCTATACAAGAGGACAGCAAAGAAAGGACCATAATGTTATGCCCTTACAACACAGTTATATGAGAGCTGAAAACTCCAAGGGTGTGAGCATGTGTCCAGAGTCCAGTTTCCTTTTAATGAAGTTAGTGGAGACAGCTGGCATTTCACAGTATTTGCTTTTATTTAAAAATATATAGGTTGAGCATAGGATCAAGGTTCAAAGGATTAACACTCCAGCAAATACTGGTTCTCCACTGAGTTTATGAAGCGTCCTCTAAAGACATCTCTGTTGCTCCAACAACAAAACCTCTACTTGAGTTCAAACGTCTCTCACTCTCAATCCACATTACAACTCACTCAAACTGCTTTATTTTTACTGCAGACTCATTTAGCAAATTCATTAGCAGAAAAGGAAGGAGGAAATCTTGTGGAGTCATGTTCCTGTCCTTTTGGGACATTCACAATGATAAAGAAGCTAATAAGCATTTAGTGAACTTAGGGCCCTTTCTAGGCACGAAGGGCTAGATCTTTCACAACAAAGTGACTGGGTCAAGGACACAAGCCATTTAAACCAATTTCAGTCTTATTACAATAGGACAGCATTCCACCAGACCAGGCTTGTGATGGGAAACCTCTATTTCTTGATAAGACTAACTTAGCTTTCCCATAAGATATAATCTGAACCAAGGCTTCAATTGTAGTTCTTAATTACCAGGAAGTTCTTACCATATTAGCCATTTTTCCAAGATAATTAAGACATTACTCATTTATAGGTGTTAAAGGTGACAAAAACAGCACTTTGGCTTGGAAATGCATGTTCAGGAAATGATCTTTTAAAATAATACATGACTATTCCAATTCAAATCTCTTGATATCTGGTCTCCTAGGGCAGCATGAAGAATTTAAAGAGCACAAAAATTTGTCTACATTGAGTCAGATGTATTCACCTGGCCCAGTAGTATCTAAACTGACTGGCAACAGATCTCTGGGGATAGGAGCTTTTTCCTTTCTAACAACAGACTCCGTGGATAGCACTTGGACTTTCTGCATAAAAAGCAAGCATGCTACCACTGAGCTATAACAGTTCCTCAAACTACTGAGCTATTCAGTTATATAGCTCATATGGCCAAGTGAGGCAACCTCTTTAGGCAGCAAATGTCTGCAGCAGGTGGTGGGGTCACAACTGACAGCTTCAGTTCTAATCTTCCTTGGCCTCCTTCCTCAGCCATTCCCTTCTCTTAGAGGACAAAGCTAAATATGTTGCACAGTTCTGCACCTCCTATACAGGTCTGATGCCTTTGCGTACGGTGAAGTACCCTATCTTGTTCCTAGTACTGAATTCAATTTCAACTATCAGCTCAGTCTGCTGCCCTTGGGTATCAGGGAGAGCACTATCCAGTGGCATATTTAGCATAAACAGCATCCAGGGTAAGCATGGAAGTTACTCCCCTACCTTCTTATCCATATCCTCACCCCCCACCCCTACATGCATGTTTTGTTTTTTTGTGCCCCTGGCACATGCCCTACCCCAGGGCATGTACCCTACTTGCCCCACCCTAGATATATACCCCTCTGGCACTATTTCATTGCCAAGGCTGAATTAAAATTTAACTATCTGCCCAGTGAGCTTACTTGGAATGGAAAAGGTACCATCTTGTCCACTGCCTTAGGCAGCAAAATATCTTGGGCAACCTTTTCATGCTTTAAAAAAATTGTTTCCTTGTATCAAATTCAGACAGAGAATAAATAGCATATTTTCTCTTTTTAAAAATACTTGTCTCCCTTTCCAGAAGAATTAATATTTCCAAAGATTAAACAATGAGGTGGGGTGAGGCTCAAATGAATCCATGTGCAACAATATCTTCAGTGGATGTTCATGCTTGGAGTCATTGAGAAGCATTAATTCTAGCCATTTGCATTTGAGCTTAGTGCAGATGTTTGTATAAAGGATTTAAACTAAAAGCCTCGCCTATCCAGTATATTTGTAGCAGTTCCTTTTACAGTGATTGTTCACTGCCATGTGCATAGCAATTCAGCATCTGTTTCCATAGAAACAGAAACAATAGCCTCTACGAAAGTTTTTGAGAGTTCTGTGCATTTTATTCTGAATGTATGATTCAGAGAGACACATGCTATAATTCCATATATATATCTAAACTTTTTAATTCTGGTTTCTACTGATTTTTCTGGAGCTCAGCAAACAAATGTTTGCTTTAGATCATCTGAGCAAAGGCTTTGGGTAGATACTTGCTACATACCAAAAACAAAAAAGTTTACCCTTTAGGAAAGTGTTTTCTCATTATTGATATCTGAATTCATTATGTAAAGCATTACGAATATTCTGAATTAAGCTTCATTATCATCACATTGAATATCCAGTCTTGATCACCTGAAAGATCTGTAAGACTAGATATGGGTAAGAATTTCCTGCCAATTTTTTAAATCAAAATTCCCAAAGGAGAGCACACCAGTAAGTGAAATTGACAAAATTGCCCATCCCTAGTGAAGGCCAGAGAGCAGTGTAGTGTAGTTTGAACACTGGACTATGACCTGGGAGACCGGAGTCCAATTCCCTGATCAGCCATGGAAACTCACTGGGTAATTTTGGGCATGTCACACACTCTTAGCCCCAGCAAACCCTGTGACAGGTTTACCTCAGCTGGATGCTTTGGGGTTTTTTAAACATATTTTAACATTCCATGTAAGGAGCTTTAACTTTTTTTTAATAGAAAAAAATAACATTTTCCCAAAATAATTAATAAATAGGTACATGTCATTCACATTGCAGTTAGAATAGTCAGGGATTTCATAATATAATATAGTTTTGTAATCCCATTTTACCCCATTTTATCATTTATCTGATGAAAAGAGCTTAAAAAGAGCTAGAACTCTTCAAATGCCCTTCTGTCCAAATGTTTATCAGTTCAGTTTCAGCTTTCTGAGGGTATACACACTGCAGAATCTGTGGCCATTTCCACACTAGGCTGTTATAGCGCTATGATTCCACTTGCAACATCCTATGGAATCCTGGGGTTTGCAGTTTTGGGAGGGGCCTCTTGGCCCCTCCCGAAACTGCAAACCCCATTTGCAAGTGGAATCATAGCGCTATAACAGCCTAGTGCGGAAATGGCCTGTATTTGTATCTACAGGCAAGAACAAGGGATATACAACAACGTGTTCTAATATGGAATGTTCCATCTCAAGTCTTTGGATTTTTGACCCCTAGCTCTTAGCTTCTATTCCATAGTGCCGTTGGATTTAAAGAAAACTCCCCTATGTTTTTTTTTTCTCCACTGAGCCACATTTGCACATTTACCTGGAGTAAAATGAAGCCAGCAGTAGTGCTCTGGCCACTGTTTTTCTTCAGTTTGGCAGGATCAATCTAGCTAGGAGAAAGGAAGTTACTAGCTAACAGTCTGGGAGTTACATCATCTAGAATTCTCAGTAATAACTAGTCAAGGCATGTAACAGGTGGCCATGGAAACAATCTTTATGAGCAAAAAAATTAAAAAAAATCAGCTGCAGATACATTGAATGGTGGAGGATATTTTGAAGATTCAAATGAAACCTGCACTCTTCTTGCTTGGACTGACGGACGATCAGGTAGGCAAGAAATACGGAAGAATTGTTCAGTACATGACTACAGCTGTCAGACGCATTCATGCTTAATTAACTACCTCATCTCAAGATGGTCGACTGATGAAGTTGCATGACTTGGCAGAACAAATTGACTATTTTGATTTTGAAAAAAATCACTGGGTAATTTCAAGAAAGATTGGGATAGGATTATTGCATATTTGAGAGGATACTGGGGAAGAAATTCAGTTTGAAGATTAGTAGTTATCACTTACTGTTGAAGCTTATTGTTGAAGCCTATGTTAGTCATATAAATTTGAAGAAGTAGACCTGCACCACTCCCGCACAATGATGCTCTCTCGCATCATCTCATTGCAATCCTAGCAGTGCCTCTGCCAGGAAGACAGTGTGATGGGAACACCCCCTTCGACACCTGACCGGCTTTCTGCGGAAGGGAGCACAAGGGTCATGCATCTGCCTTCCACAGTGCAGCCGGGCTCTTTCCCATACCGTGCTGGGGAAGGAAGCACCTCTATCACGCTTCCTGTCCTTTTGCATGGCAGATAAGTATGGGAGTGTTGTGCAATTGTGGACACTTAATGGATTTAATATGTTAAGCTAATAGCCCACGATCGCAATGCATGAAGATGGGATGGCAGCAGGACCACAATGACATCGTCCAAAAGCATGACCTGCAGATTGCTGGATTCCTGTGCCCACAAGTGGGACTGCGATGCCATGCAGAAATGGCCTTAGTATCTTGTCTTATAATCATTACTTGAAGAGCTGGAAGTCATGCATCCACCTTTCTGGCCCTGTTTTAAAATAGTTTCATGTAAGGGTTTTGTTTATTTAGTGTAGTAGTTAGGTATTGTTACATGTCTTATCTTTTATTTTTTTGTCATTTGTAGTTTTTTTAATCCCTTCTGTGTAGCTTTATGTATTTAAACTGTGTATTTATTTTATTTTATTTTTTTAAGGGAACAGCATATAAAAGTGAGCACAGATGGTTAGAACTGACAGGCAGCTGTGATGGTCCATGCCATCAAGAGGGCCAATTGCTGTCTAACCTCCTCGTTGATCTTCCATAGCTATTCCACTTCAGACACTGAATATTATGCACACAAGCCTGAATCATTTTCTTCTCCTTCTTTTCTGGCTTTACTGCAAGGAGACAAGAAGCATTTGCTTCCATTTTCAGCTAACTGTTTTGTTTTGTTTTGTTTTTGTTATTTCCAAACAAGTAACTTCAAGTCCAGGGTATAAACCATGGTTTAAAATGGTCTTGTTCAAACAAGCATTTGATAGTGGAGGGATAGTGGTAGTAGTGATTGTGATGAAGAAGAGGATTAGGAATAACAGGAGCATGTCATCAATTTCTATACCACTTCTCCCACCTAGCAATATTTGAATATAGTATACAACAAAATAAATATGGTTAAAAACATACAGGAAAATATATTTTAAAAAACCAAATTCGTCTTAGCTTAGATATAGTTGCAAATTGAAGGAAATACTTGCTATCTTGGCATCAGCAGAAGAGAATAAACAGGGAATACATAAGCCGAAGGCTAGTTTACACAGCACTAAACAAGGAGTGGGCACCATCTAGCCTTCCAAAAGCTGTTAGACTGAAAGTTTCATCAGCTGTGCCTTTCACTGTCAATTGTGAATAATACTGGCAAATGCCCACACATAAACTAATTTGTAGTTTAGTGTTATATTGTGCTTCAGTTAAACACCTAGCGTTACATGTAGTGTTATAGTTTACTCATAGTTTAGTGTAATATAGTGTAACAGTGTATCATTATATCCCATAGACCCACCACTGAAACTGAAAGCTCTCATTTTGACTGTACAAAACATGCATATCAAAATAATTCAACTCACAGTGGGGAGTCACTGAGACAAAATTCAACAAAAGCTCACCCTTCATTTAGTTGTCTTTGCAGGCACGTTGCTCATGGTGAAATAATAAATGAAAAGTAATAAAACACGTATTTATACTGTGAATCTTTTGCAAGCTCTACTCTATTCATATGAAAACAAAGAAATTTGATCTTCAGGCAGCATCTATTGATCTATAACTAACCTGCAGAAATATCCAGCATGCAGAGCAAGTGAAGGTTAAGAAGGTTGATAGACATAACAAGCAAAAGGGCGTTGCCATGCAGCCTTCCACTTTGCCTGCAGTACTGTCATATCAGTATGCAATTTCTAGATACAAACCTTGCCTTCTACATTTATTGACAAGATTCTTTTTGTGGCTCTATTTTTAACCTCCTTTATGTGCAGTGCCCCTTCCATACTTTAAGGTTTAAACATTTAAAAACCTACTTGTTTATATCTTGCTAATAATAAAATAATTGTAAAATAAACTGACGCTTATTCATTTAAATGAATTAGCAAATATATAAAACAGTATAGAAAAAGCATGTAATACTTAACATTTATATAGTGCTTTCAAGCATTCAAAGAACTCCATGTGAATTACCTTATGGTAGTCCTTAGAACAAACTTGTAAGTGTGTGTAGGGACTGGGAACTGTTCTTGACCCAAGGGCTTCAGTACTTCCATATTCATTCACACACATACTCATGTACACACAGACACCCTTTCCAGCCCTATCTCTCATGCTGACCCATACAGAGTAGCTCTCTCTCAACTGCTGTGGTCTCTATCAGGCCCACAAAGCAGAAATGACCCAATCCTGTTGTTAAGATATGTTGCCGCTGCTGCTGCTGCTGTTGCTGTTAGAATCATAGAATCATAGAATCATAGAGTTGGAAGAGACCCCAGGGGCCATCGATCCAACCCCCTGCTATGCAGGAACACCCATCAAAGCATTCCCGACAGATGGCCATCCAGCCTCTGCTTAAAAGCCTCCAAAGAAGGAGACTCTACCACACTCCGAGGCAGCATATTCCACTGCCAGACAGCTCTGACCATCAGGAAGTTCTTCCTGAGGTTCAAGCGGAATCTTCTTTCCTGCAGCTTGAATCCATTGCTTCTTGTCCTGGTCTCTGAAGCAGTAGAGAACAAGCCTGCTCCCTCCTCAACATGACATCCCTTCAAATATTTAAACAATATTGTTGTTGTTGTTACCTCATACTGCATGGGGTATGGGGAAATGACTGTGCCTTGCCTACAGCCTTTGACAACTTAATGACCAGCACCCCTCTCTCCAGGGACTTCTCTTACCACGCTGCTAAATCATTTTTAAATACAAAGTCTAGCCATAGTTACCATTGTTTTAACAAACACCACAAACAAGCATGTAAAATGTGCTGTAAAATATCCTGACACTGTGCTATCACACTAATGATGTTACTCATAAATGATAACTGGGTGCAGCCCACACATATATCCCTGTTACAGTTGTGCAGCCTTCCTAAATTGTGAAGCATCTTTGGAACAGGAAGACTGCCTGTTGAAGTACATTCTGCAGTACAGAATATTCTGCTCTGAGCCCAAATTATGCCTTGCTTCATAGTTCCTTATGTTTTGTGTTCTTCATTACACCCTGTCCATATATTTTGTGATGTGAGGGGAGATATAGGTAATGCATGATAAACAGACAGTAGGATGTAGCAGTTAAACTTCTGAACAAGGACCAAGAGAAACAGAATAAATATCTGCACTCCCTCCCAAAACTTACCATTTGTCCTTGAGCCTATCAGTGTTTCTCAGTCTAACCTACTTCATAGGGCTGCTGTAAAATGGGAAAGGAAGAGAGCAATATACATTATGCTGAGAGGATGGCAGAATAAAAAAATAATAAATAAATTCCCCTGAGCTGGGGAATACAAGTGGGACCTATGCAGAGAACTGAATGGGGGCGGGGGGGGGGTCTCTGTTGGTTTTGCTGGACCTGTCAGCGGCTTTCAATGCTACTGACCATGGTATCCTTCTGATTCACCTTCTGGGATGGGGCTTGGAGATACGGGTCTACAGTAGCTCCATTCTTTATTGGAGGAGTGTTCTTAGAGGGCGGTGCTGGGAGATTCCTGCTTGACTTCTTGGCCATTGGCCTGTGGAGTATCTTGGGGTCCAGTTTTTCCCCCTGTGCTATTTCACATCTACATGAAACCATTGGAAGAAGTTGTCTTGATTTTTGGGGTCAGATGTCACCAGTATGTTGATGACATCCAGTTCTATTACTCCTTTCCACTTAATTCCAAGAAAGTTGTTCCTACGCTAAACTGGTGCCTGGCAGGTGTAATGGGTTGGATGAGGGCAAACAAATGGAAACTTAATCCAGACAAGACAGAGGAGCTCATAGTCAGCTGAAAGACATATCTAGGAATAGGGGTTCAGCCTGAGTTAGATGGTATTACAATCCCCCTGAAAATACAGGGTCTCAGTTTGGGAGTACTCCTGAATTCAGCTCTGAGCCAGAAGGACTAGGTTTTAGCAGTGACAAGGAGTGTTTGGTACAGTTAAAGCTAGTATGCCAACTGTTTCCATTCCTGGAGAAGCCAGATCTGGCTACAGTGGAACATGCCTTGGTTACAACCTGTTTGGTTTCCTGTAATGTGCCCTACATGGGGCCTTTGAAAAGAAACTACAATTGGACCAAAGAGCTGCAGCCAGGTTGTTAACTGGGGCTGACTATAGGGAGCACACAAGTCCCCTATTGCAACAGCTCCACTGGCTGCCAATCTACAATTCAAAGTGCTAATTTTGACCTACAAAGCCCTATGTGGCTTGGGCCCAGGTTATCTGAAGAACAGTTTCTCCCTTTAAGAGCCCAGTAGAATTCTAAGATCTTTTAAAGAGACCTTTCTCTCTGTCCCTTCTCAAGCTCATTTAGTGGGAACAAGGTAGAGGGTCTTCCTAGCAGATGCTCCCACACTTTGGAACTCCCTCCATAGAGAGGGCATGACTTCATCCTTGTTCTCTTCCCATCAGCAGATCAAAAGCTTTTTGTGTCATCAGGCTTTTACAAAGTGACTAGGGTTCGGTTTTCAATGCTGTGCAGTTCTGTTTTAAGGTTGTAAATAACCTTTTAATGCCTTTCATATTTTTAATGTTTTAACTTCATAAATTGTTTTAAAAATCTTACATTTATACTTTTATGAATGTTTTGTATTGTTTTCAATTTGCATTGTTTTAAATATGTTGTTAGCTGCCTTGAGTCCTGTTATCAAGGAGAAAGGTGGGATATAAATGAATAAAATAAATAAAAGAAAAAAATAAATAAAAGAAAAAAGTCAAAGGGAACCAGATTCTGCATTACAATACTGAACCTATCAGACGTTGTGACACACATTTCCATGTCAGAAATTGACAAAAGAACAGCAGAAGACATCGGTCATAATCCTGTATTCATTCCATTACAGGGCAAAAAATGAGTTGCTGGTTATTTTTTTAAGAGAAGCAACATAAAGGCCATTTCCACACAGCGTTTTTAAAACGGTGCAGAGCGTCCTCCAGGGAGGACGTCTGTACCTGGGAGCGGACTGGGTCGGACCTACTTAACGTAGATCCGCACTCCAGCCCACTCCAGAATGACCCCAAGTGGTCGTCCAGCGTGCTTTTGAAAAACCTGTTTCTTGAGGTTTTTCAAAAGCACGGAGCGCGCCAGTGTGAGCCTGCTCCCTTATGCAGATTCGCAGGCTCGCATTGGTGCGAGCCTGTGATCTGCCGGGGGCGGGCTTTAGGCTGGCGAGCTTCAGCGGTTGGTCGAGAGCCTCGACCAACCAGAAGCCACCATTTTCATCCCCGGAGCAGTGCGGAGCGGCGACCATGCACTGCTCCAGAGCAGCGTGGACTGGACCGGGGAGCCCAAAAGTCCGGTGAGTAGCGTCACGGGGTGATTCCCTCGCCCCGTGTGGAAATGGCCAAAGTTTAGAAGAAATACTACTTTCATCCACAGTGCTTGTGACAGTCTCCTGCTTTAATTTGTTGAGGCTGCATTTTGTAAAGCGAAGCACTGGGGACAATGAACACATGGTTTAGCTTCATATATAGTTTGTCCTTCAGCTAAATCACTAAATATAGCCCATTCCATGATGGCAGGGAACAGTGGGAGTTCTTGTCCAATACAACTGGACAGCACAAAGATGGGGAGTGCTACTCCAGTACTGAAACTTGTAAGTGCAGTTTTCTTGAGAAGCAATGATGAGGACTACAGAAAAGTTTAAAACACCCACATGACAGATCTGTCACATTACACATATAAATATGACAGACTTAATACCCATTATTGTCCCACATTGCTTTAGATCTCTTAAGAGCAAGGTCAACTTTCTATCTTTGTTCTTAAGAATTTTTGCAGAGAAAACTTTTGCAGTGTTACTGGTGGCAGGGTCTTTCAACTTCCATGTGAAAAGGAGGAGGAGGAGGAGTACTGCTTGTCAGCATAATTCTTAGAACTCTGCCTCTTACATGTAAAGAAAGTGCGTTTGTTAGAGCTTGTTACATAATACTGAGCTTTGAAGAGGCGAGAAATGAAAAATACCTTTGGGATGCTCTGCTAGGAAAATTGTTAGGAGCGTTGCACTGTGGGTGCTAAACACTCATATTCAGCCCACTACAGGGGCCACTTTGCACATTATGGGACAACCAGTGCATCACCATGGAAACTAACTGCATTTTGAGATCATGATAACATACACGTGCTCTTGCCTTAATAGAAAACAAGAGGAAAATCTACACATAATTAATAATAGAAACTGACAAGGAGAAAAAGCCTTGCATTGAAGGCTTGTGAAGAATGTGGTGTAAGTTAGTAAAGTGTCACTTGGGCACAATCTATAGAAAAAGGTACAGATCTTGCAAAAAATCAATGGAATCTATATGCTTGGGACAGAGTTAGATTTTATAAGTGACACATGGTGCTACCATTGCAAATGTCACCCCATGTTCATTTCTCCTCCGTGTCTTATAAAGTCTAATAAAACTCATCATGTAGTGTGTTGTCATAAAACTAGCTTTCCTTGTCCCTTCTTCACATTCGTCTGCCAGTCTCAGGATAGAGGAAAATCTTGCCAAAGCAATTTAGTATTCTACCTTCGCAAATTTCAGAAGAGGGGAAGAAATGGATTGGAAGACATTGTCTTCAGTGATGTCCTATGTGGCTCTTAAATAGCCAATTTCACCTACACTATGCTTGTCTTCAGTAAGGTTTAATAGTTTGAGTTCAGGAAATGTCCAATTAACAATTTATAAATTACTCTAGGGGCCCTTTTGACTGAAGAGCAGGGTATAAATGCTCTAATTAAATAAAAATAAAAATATTATATATTTGGGGGGGGGGAATGCATGTCAAAAGCATCCCAAAATCCAAAATAGTTAATAATTGGAAAGATACATCTGCTAGTGATAAATCCCAGTGCAGACTATAGCAAATTTTCAAGCAGGGGTGGGCAGATTCCCAAGGTCCAGAAATAACAAGAACAACTCATGCTCATTACAGATGCACTCTTAACACTCAGGAAATGAAAGAGCCTTTAGCAAAGAGGAAAATAAAGGGTATATTTTCACACACTGGTTTTCAAAATATGTCAAATACTCAAATTGGTACATTCACATAATACAGAGATGTGTCTTCTTACTGGCAACCTGAGTGAACAAAGAACCCATGTAATGACAGTTCACAATTTCCACAGAAGCACTAAATAGGATCAAAATCATGTTTACTCAACAAGCGTAAGGTATAGTTTGAACGTCAAACTGAGCATTACTTTAAAAAGAGAGACAGAAGTTCCCTCCCCCATGCCTTTTTTCAACCGTAAACATGGATTACCCAATGAAGATTAGGATTCTAGCATAGGGAATCAGGTTCTTACCACATGGAACAGGAGGGCTCTTTGGGGACAGAGAGTAGGAAGGTTCAAGGGATTCTTTGTTGGTGATGCAAACTACAACTGTGGGCTTCCCAAAGTGGACTGCACCATCAGAAGGGGATTCAGTTCAAATTAATTATATGTCCAATCGTTTCATTTATTTCAAATTTGATTGAAAGTTACTTTTATTATGTGTATCCTGACCAGTTCTTCATGTGTGATGGTATTTAAATAAATAAATACCTTCCATACTTAGTTTTGCCTTAGAAAAATTAAGTCATAGTTTAATTGAAAATGCATACAGGAACCTCTCTGTTAAAGAAGTAAGTATGTTTCTGGGCATTACTTCTTTAATAGAAAATTTGGTACCAGAGGCAGAAATAACATGGAAAGAATAAGGATTGGTTTCTACATCACAAAAACGAAGAGAAGTTCAACAAGTTCCAGCAATTTTTTTTATCCAAAACTAACACTATGCAGTTCTGAAATGAAATAGACAGGTCATAAACACTTTGCCTAAATTAAAAAAAAGAAAAAGAAAGAAAATAAACATTCTGACCTTTTTAGAGACCACTTGAAAGCTTCTTCCAAAAAGCATCCAGGGATGACTTTTTCTTTCACCAGTCTCCAAAATAATTTCCATTTTGACCGAATGGTGAAAGAAAAAGTAATCACAAAATGACTTCCATTTTGGTAACCAAACATGCTTGTGCTTAACATGCTGGGGGGAGCTATGAGGCAGGCTTATCTGCTTTCTTCCTTTTCTCACTATTTTGCTATTCATACATGCTCAATAAGGGATTCTGGAGGCAGCTGGTGTTTAGCTTGCCTTTTGTAGGCCAGCACACACAGTTGGAGTAAAATCCATTATTTCCCAGCTCAAGTGATTTTTCAATTATTTACTCCAGACACTTCAGGTTCCTTATCATATTATTCTACAATTGTAAGTCTATTTGTGGTACCTAATTTAGAAAATGAATCTTTATTAGTTTGTGTCAATGAATTATGTTCCATAAACTTGAATATTAATTACAAATGGAAATAGCTCTAATTTGTCCTTGGATTGCTGCAAAAGTTTCCTCTTTTAATTTCAACAAAAAGTAGGTATTAGCATTTGGGGAAAGTGCCAGCTGTGTTGCTACGCCAGCAGCCTGTCAACATTTATTTACTGATTGATTTTTAACACTATAAATCGAATATAATTGCAATAATATACAAAAAAGTCTGATTGGATATAATTTTTTAAATTTACAAGCTATGCTAGTAAAATTACCTAACAATTCTGAAAGGCCTTCAGCTGTTTCATCACTGCATAACCTGGCACTGTACAGTAACCTTGAAAGAATGATCCAGTCACAACAGGAGCTGTCAGAAAACCATTTTCAGTAGTTATAGAAAAAAGAAAAGAAACACCTGACACTTCTGCGTGCAAATCTTCTGAGTTAGAATGTCTAATGTCATCACCGAACAGCCCACTTACTAATGAAGAAGAACCTGTCAAACTTGGGCAGAAGCAACTCTAGTGTACTTCTAATTAGTTTGACTGATTGTATGCTTGGTTAGTACTCTAAGGGAACTCACATTTCCTGAAGGGATGCAGAAGATCAAAAGCTTACACTTCAGTTTGTTTGCTGGAGCAATATTATAACTATCTATATCAAATATTTTACATATGACTATATAGTTCACACATAACCCAATTTGGCATGTAGTTGTACAAACAGACTGGATGTTCCCTCAGGAGAAGATGAAGTAATTAATCAGAATGTTCTTTTGTGGTTCTTAAATTTGAATTTAAAACCCTTGTAGGTCAATATGGAATTCAGAAACACTTCTTGTAAGTTTCTATGTGTCCCCTATTCATGAGAGCCTTAGAAACTGTTTAGAGGAAACTTAAAAATTGTCAAGTTAATGTTAAATCCAGTAAATAATTATCGTGAAACTTTCTGACGTATTGGGCCAGATTCTGGGACTCACTCATATCAGAACTGATACTGCTAGATCCTTCAGACTGCAGTTCTATAGCTATGTATCTGGAATTATAAAACCAGAAAAATTGGGATTCATCTCTGAGGGAATATATATACAATTGGGCTGCAAGTCTATAGTTTATGACATACATTTTGATAACTGTAAACACATCCATTTCTCTCAAAGATTCTCAACTACATTTAAGACAGAGAGGAAAAACAAAACAGAACATTTATTTTTGTCCATTAATATATTATAGCCAAGATCCTGCATCAGAGATGTAGCTAACATCTTCTAATCCAGTCTGTGAGACCCTCCTTAAAAGCCAGTCAGCCATCTCAAGAGCTGGAGTTCTGCAGCACTGGTGAACAGTGTGCCGTTCAATGACATGACCAGCTCCCTCTCACCAGTGAATATTGGTGTGACAAAGAGTTGCGACAGCACCTTGCAGATCTTTTTGCACAAGTGTTTGCTGACAAGAGGGGGCTGGTCACATCATCTTGCAGTGCTCCACTCTCCAGCACCACAGAACACCATTGCTGTGGATGGCTCAGTGGTTTCTAAGGTAGGTTTCAGGAGCATTTATAATTGAGCAATGGTACCACGATCATAAGTGTGAATAGGAAAAATTACACAGTCACCAGCCTACCTTATGACATCATAACTGACTAACAGGATGTCAACCTATATTAAAATAAAGCAGCTGTGATGTGATAAACTTTACTGTACTACATATATACTGGATTGCTTTGTAACTGCACATGGGTAATTTCTATATTGGTCAGTGTGCTCTTCTAAATTTCTTCTATGAACTAACACTTCTGAACACCCATCTCCCAGTTATATTCAGGGATAGTGCTTCTCTTCTTCCTCTATGCAAATCAACTGTTATCGCAATGATTTGCACAGGGAAAAATATAAGGGCCAAACCCCTAAAAATGAACAGATGGAAAAGCCTGGCCCATCAGCAACGGTCCTATGGAGGGGAGTAGCTGGAATGTCAGTGGGTTGGGAAATCTACTCCATGTTTAGGCGGGGCTTTTTAAGGAGCTATCCAAGGTGCTGAAACCTATCTCCCAAACAGGTTCAGTCCTTTCAACAGTTCCTTTAAAATCTGGCTTAAAACACAGAGTGGATTCGCTGTCCCATTCATATCAGAGCCACAAGCCCCACCGCAAGTGCCCTTGGAGCACCAGGGCCCCTACTGAGGAGGTAGGTTTTCTATTCTAGTAGCCATTTTAGAAGATACATCCTTTATTCTCTCTTCCCATGAAGCACCTCTAATATACACACCTCCAAGGCTCCTGCTAATAGAGTAGCAGACTGATCTGAAGGTGCATGTGGGGACAGCTGTCAAAGCCCCCATGCGCATCTTACAAACAGTTCTTCCCATTCCTGACAGCATAAATACAGACTGTCCTGAAGGCATACACCAGGGCCTTGACAGCTGCCCCTTTGACACATGCCTTTCGAGAAGTTCCTGCTACTGCTGATGGTGGCAGTCTGGCACATAGTTATTCAAAGACCTCTGAAGGCCCGGGCAACCCAAATAAGATAGTGCAATGAGTCTGAAGTGAAACACATCTTGTGTGAAGCAAACAAAAGTGGTCCCTTACTTGAACCATGAAACAAAGCTGTTATTTTGCCTCCGTACATCTGCCTACTATATTGCTTCCAGTATTAGGAGCAGCATGCCTTTAAATACTAGTTTCTGGGGAATAGCAATAGGAAATGGCTATGACCTTCATATCTTTCTTGTGGACTTATTTATGTAATTGGCCACTGTGGGAAAGAGAATGCTTCCTAAACTGGGCAGAGTTTGGAATATTACCCTTCAAAAATCTTTTAGGCATATTATTGACTGCCATTACATACTTTCCATTACTTGTTAAAATGTTTTAAAGATAACTCATTGTGGGAATTTATTACAATATTCAGGGGAGTAACTTGCTATGTCATCGGCTGGAGTCTTGTTTGCTACTCTAGGAAAGAATAAACCCATCAAATCAATTGTTGAATGTTAGTCAACATGTAGGTTAAATCTAAATGACCCAGAGGCTCCATTTTAGCCAGAGCTAAGGAACAGGATATAGGTCAAAGTGTTGTTGACTCTTCTTTTATTATTTTTAAAAACACACACTTTAGAATTGATAAGAGAGTGGCCCTTAAAACACATTTTAAAGGTAAAGTTTAAAAGCAACTGGAAATAGTTACTCATTGCACCAACAAAGTAATTTCATCCCACTCATTATAACAATTTTAAAATGTAACTACATCACACTCTCATTTCGAAAACAACAACTGAGAAGCTCATTACTTTGAAGCTTTGTGATTAGGCAGGTTTTTCTCTGATCTAGGAGGGTGGTTCTTCTTCAACACACAAGCAACCTTAAGCTAGTGCCAAATTACAAGGCAAACAACATTTGTGGTGGGACAACTGCAAGAGTCAGTGCAGACAAGAGGAGCTTTTCATTGCCATCTTTAACTACTGTCAAGGAAATGTGGTACTGATGTGAAAACATTCCATAACTGATTGATTCATTCAGTACATTTCACTTAAATTCTGTTCTCTGTTTTGTGGAAAGCATGACAAGCATTAGAGTCTGTGTGCAGAAATGTAATGGCTGAATCCCACAGGCATAAATTTGGTATGCTGGTGTTCTTTAGAGCGCTACAAGTTGAGGCCCAAGTTATAAGAGGACACCACAGAAATATGACCTGGGGGAATTAAAATACACTTAACCAGTAACAAAGGAGACAGATTTTTCTGTTCCAGTGGTGGATTCTTGGAAATCCTGAGTCTGCTTCATGAACTGATAGGCATAAACTTTTCTTACTCAAGATAGTGACATGCAGAGGCACTCCTTTTGACTAAAAGCAAGGTTTGCTCACTGGTAATCACAGACTGGCATAGAATAGAAGAGCTGTTTTAAAGAAGAGCTATTTTAATAAGGTGACAAGCCAAAAATTATATTCATGTTATTATAGAGCTTTTAACCATCAAACTTGACAATTCTGTCACACTAAGGGAAGAAATGTGTACCACATCCCAACAACACAAAGTACAAATCTTTTACATGATTCAGATTTTGCTATAAAAGTTTCACATAAAAAGTACCTGAGAATGTTTTGAGACCCAGTGGCGAAGGACATTCAGGACACGATTAGTGGCTGCTCGACGTATTATGAACTCCTTATCACAGGTTCTTTCAGAGTTATTAAATCCTACAAAATTTAGAAGACATATCATGGTGAAATAAATGAGAGCAATGGGGAGGGGGAAATCTAAGGAAATTACCAAAGGAAATTTTTTCATTATATAACCTACTGGACAAGAACGTGTTTTTAAAAATTTCCTTGAATTTTAACATATTAAAAGGATTTCGAAGATCTTGCTGTCAAAATCGTATCAAAAAGTGTGGAATACAGAAAATATGCACACAGTTGCCTACCCTTTTTCACTTTGATTTCCCTCCCACAAACATGAAGTCTTCATTTGCTCACATGGTTTCCAATCAGACTGTGCACATGTATAGAAAAAGGTTTCTCTCAAACTGCCTCAATGTGTTGGTCCTATGAAGGGCACGTCATGCAGTTTCTTGAGAGCAGAGCCATATTTCTGGCTACACCTGTGGGATCAGGTGTGCTACTGGCCCTGCTTCTGGACTGGAAATAGCTGAAGGTTAAGAGGTGACATGATAGTAATGTTTAAATATTTGAAGGGATGTCATGTTGGAGATGGAGCAAGCCCGTTTTCTGCTGCTCCAGAGACTAGGATACATAATAATGGAGTCAAACTACAAGAAAAGAAATTTCACTTAAGCATCAGGAAGAACTTCCTGACGGTAAGAGCCATTCGACAGTGGAATATGCTGCCTTGGAGTGTGGTGGAGTCCCCTTTGGAGGTTTTTAAACAGAGGCTGGATGGCCATTTTCTGGGGGTGCTTTGAGTGTGTGTTCCTGAAAGGCAGGGAACTGGGCTTGATGGCTGTTGTGGTCTCTTCCAACTCTATGATTCTATGTGTTTTACAAAACTTTACCAAGGGTCTGAGAGAGTTTGTTAATAATGAAATACTAGAAAAATTCTGTATGCTTGGTTGCTGTAGCTTTTTTTTTTTAAGTTTCAGCTGGTGAAGCTGGCTGATCAAACCTTAAATGTATTACCTATTTACAGACATCTCTTGTCATTTTGTTCCCATCTTTTTGTTTTTAACTGATGGACCATTCTGCAGTGCACAATGCTGCTATACAAGAGAGACGTGAGGTCTGATTTGCTATAAACTCTTGCAAGAAGCTTACATTAAATATTACAACAGAGCAAACTGCAATGTAAGGGAGGCAAACAACACAGAGACAGGAAGAAAATCACAGAGAAAACTGATTGAGTATTTATTCAGAAGCTCAAAAATAATGGATTCTAACACCCAGAATGCCCAGCTAGCTAGCTAGCGATTCTAGGAGGGGCAATCTCCCCAAAGTAACATTTCCAAGCTCTGGATTTATTACACTATTAGAATTAGCAAAAAAATTGTAATTCTACAAAATCTTTAAAAGAGATGTACAGAAATAGCATTTCTTGGCCTTGAATCAAGCTGTTAAGGAAAGTATAATGTACCGTAGTTTGCTATGACACTTTTGATTATTTTACAGTTTTAACTGAAATCACAAATTCCTATAATATATGAAGAAAGTCCTGGTTAAAGATAAGAAACTGGCTATTTTCTATCAAAATAAATTATTGTTTCTATAATTTGCCTACAGACATGATCCATCTTTTAAGTATGCTAGAGACATTTGTCTGAGATAATCTTCTCTAAATTCATCTTTTTGGTTAACCTGATATAATTTGAATCATGTCTTTACTTATTGCTATACTACTAATGTTTCCCTGGATACCAGCACATGTACTTTAATAAATGGAAGGATCTAAAACAACATCAGTTCTCTCACATGAAATACATTATAATTTGAGTGCAAGTTTAAAATCTTTGATTTTTCTCTTTAATACTGAATTCTGCTTGACTACACAGGGAACAAATTATCTTGGATTTTTTTGCACATTTATCTCTGTTTTTAAAGTATGAAACTATATCTTTTAATTTTTTTAAATCTTCCCATAAGTTTATTAATTGTTAATTATTAATAATTGTTTTTAGGTAAACACTAGCAGTGTCACATAATTTACCACATAATTCACCAGTAATACTTATCATGCTTATTAGCTTCTATTATTTTCTAGTCATCGCTACTATTCTACAGGATGACTTTTTTTTCTTTTTTGTGACATTCCTTTTTATTTGAAAGAATTGCATAAAAAGCCTTTCAGGGTCTATTCATTATTTGGGATTAGAAAGGAATTATTCCACATATCCTGCAGAAATATTGCTTGCCTTACTATAGTCAACTTTCTGGAAGTGCTTTGTTTCTATCCTTCTGCGGTGTTGCTTACCTGCTCTGGTTGTAGTACATTACACACGTTAAGGGGATTCAGCCATTTTGGCAAGATATTGGTCTGGATAGCCTTTCAATATTCCTTAGGTGTGTATGTGTTTGATAATCATCTAGAGAACTTTTTACAAATGAACTTTTTCAAGGAGCATCCAAATTTTATAAATGTAGAATATAGCAGACATTCAAGGTGATAACCTCAGGGCTATACTAATTAATAAGGGCAATTTTATTAAGCATAATAGCATGCATTTGTGGAGAAAACATTCCAAATTCATTAAGAGGCAATGATGTGTCATCTAACCTAGTAACCACCTGCACAAAAGATCCTGGAGTCACAGTGGAAAAAGCACTGAGAACAGCAACTCAATATGTTATAGCTGTAGGCAAATTCAAAAAGGAAAGGAACTGAAAATAAAACAGCAAACACAATGCTGTTACATAAATCTATGGTGAACCTACATTTAGAATACTACTACTAGTTTTCACTGTCTCAAAAAGAGATTTTGTAGATCTGGAAAAGACAAGTATAACCACAACTAAAATGGTAATAGGGTGAGGAAAGGAAAGGCTAAGAAAATGAGGGCTTTCAGTTTAGAAACAGGGGACTACAAAGGATGCAACAAAATACATTAAAAGTGAGGAAAAATGACACTAAACAGAAGATATCCCTTTCAAAACAGCTAAACTCAGAGTGATCCAGTGACAGATAAAAGTTCAGGATAAAGAAAATGAAGTATTTCTTCACTCAAATATACCCCAACATGGAATTCATTGCCACCAAAGCTGGCCTAAAATTTGTTAGTTTGAAGGCCTTATAAAATATAAGACACATCTATAGATGACAGAGCTCTCAGTTATTGTCAGCTATGATAATTAAGAATGAGCCTTTTATGTTTAGGACTTAGGATTATCCAATAATAGGACCCAAAAGTACAGCATGGCTAGCTCTATTATCTCCGGTTGCCAGGTGCATCTGGGTGGCCACCGCTGGAGGTAGAATGCCATCAAAACTTCTCAAGAATTGACAGTTGTCTGGTTCACACATTGTCCTTTGAAACTGTCACATGGTCAGGGAAGCTGTGGTAACAGCCATCAGTTTACAGAACAGCAAAAGAGACCCTTTCCAGCTATCATAAAATGAATTCCTCCTGCTGCTTACTCACTTTGCACCAGCATCTGGCAGATAACTGAAGGGGAAGGGGCTAGGACATTGGAGTGATTTCCTTGTTCTTGTTATTAAAAGAAAACTGAAATTTCAGTCAACCAATTTTTTTTCTATTTTAAAAAGTCTCTTTTCACTTTTGGATAGACAGCATTCTGAAAGTCTGAAATGCACAACAAATAAAAATCACATAATGGTCATAACAACAACAACAACAACAGCAACAGCGTTTTCTGTTTTTAGTAGGAAAGAGCATTACAAAGCTAGTAAATTACTTTACAAAATTGCAAACAATTACAGAACTTTTTAAAATCATCACTACTTTCTCTGGCTTTCTAACCCAAGAAATGTATCCACTGATGGATGAAAACAAGTACAGTAATCTTCAAACACTGTGGTCGACATCCTGCATTGTCACACACAACTACGGTGATGGAGTGCCATTGTCATAGCTATGTTGGACAATGTGCTCCAACCAAAAGGAAGCTGGAAAGACACACACACACACCCAGGATCCTACCACAACTGCCTCTCTCAGTGCTCCCCATGACTGGGAAAGCATAGCAGATATCACTTCCCAGCACTCCAATCCACAGCCCTACAGAAATACTTTGGTTTGTGCACTAACCGAATTTGCCACGTTTTTAGAAAGAAAAGATTATTACTAGCTGCTGAAAAAAAAAAGATGCAGATGCATTCTCAGGAATGGTAAATGGATGTTTCTGAATGATTGGGGAAAAAAAAGGATTCATTAGAAAGATAGAAAAGGTTAACGAGTATTATAGCACCTAGTGGATTAAGAGACAGTATAGAACAATAAAGGATTGACCGGGAATTCTAGATGCAAACCATGCTCACAGATGCAGCTGCTGGGTTATATGAATAAAACACATTGCCAGCTAGAATTGTAACAGTGCAATCCTATGGATATCCGCTCCAAGATAAGTCCCACTGGGTTCACAGGGCTTACTCCCATGTAAGTGCGAAAGGCATTATAACCTCAGATTGCAGTCCAGAACAAATCTGATTAGTAAGCAAATCTGGGTTGTACTCTTTAAACACTGCAATAAAAAAGTGGAAAATGCCCTGAAAAAAAATGGTTAGCAATTCCAACATCCTATTTCCTCACTAAAATGGACAAGTGCAGTGAATTTCACCTATTTTCTTCAGTTATTATTAAAATAATCTTTGAGTCAAAATGCTGAAAAAGCTTTAGAACCACAAAAAGTATTTCACAGACATCTTAGAAATAATAATTATTATTATTATTATTATTATTATTATTATTATTATTATTAAAAAAACAATAAATGGTAATGTTTTTAAGCAATGGAAACTCTATGAAAGCTTATTCTAGAAACACAGTTTGCATACAGAGACTCTCTCCATCTTTCATTTTTATGGCTTAAACACAGTTTGGTACCACAAAAAAAAAATTACATGGTTTGCATCCTACAATGTAACTAAGCTAAAGTACATCCATCTAGATTATGACACCTGCTCTTTTGGGGGGAAAATTAGTTTCAGGGAAGGCTAATTTTCAACAGCAAAGCATTGTAGGAGGAAAGGGGGTGATTAACTCTTTCTCCACCCACGTCTTTTCTGCAGTAAATTCCCCAGAGTGTTTCTAGTTTCATGTTTACTCTTGCAAACATATCTGAAACATGAAGCGGATTGGTGACTTGTCATCTGGTCTTCTCTTGTTTTATCTGAGTATGAGGCAGCATGATCACCCTGCTGTGGAAAATTTTCTGATATTATAACAAATCTAGCTGAAAGAGAACTGGTAAGTAAAGGAAATTAAGTCATCCCTGGAAGTATCAGTCTACAGAACAGTGGGGACAGAACAGATAAAGCAAGAGAAGAAACACTTAGTGTCCCCAGCTGTCTGACTTTGTCATTACTTCCTCCATTAGTGTTCTTGATTCTTCATGAAAAACAGTGTTGCACCACTCTCCACTTCACCCAAATTTCATATGTTTTAATATTTAGTATTTTTCTGCAAATCTATAAAGAGATTTGTAGATATTAACAAGTTCTTATTTTTAAAAAAAGTGATCAAAATTCTCAATATTGGCACCAGCAAAACTCAACTGCTACAATTTTTCTCGGTATGGACAGCATCACATGGAACATGCCTACTACATGGTAGTTATAGATGAGAAGCATCAAGAGAAAAGAAGTGGCCATTGCATCATAAATATAAATATACCAGGTTCTGGAGCCAGACTTCTAACAGCTAAATATACAAAGCTGGAAGGACAAATCTGCCAGTTTGGATTTATCCTGAATTTGATTTTTTTAAAATTGTGTTTGTTTGTTTGTTTGCTGTATTTATATTTTCTCCCAAAGTGGGATCTAAGATGGCTTCTAAAAAGTTAAAAAACATTTAAAACTATTAAAAACATTAAAAACATATAAAATTGTAAGTTCTTCCTATTGCATTTATGAAGAAATATATACACATTTTGGAAATTTCTTATTAAAAACTGAAAAGAAATGACATTTTTTCACCCTATCCCATTTTGTGCAGAAAAACACAAACAAACCCCTTCTCTTCCCTTCCCTTCCCTTCCCTTTCTGGGTGATGTGAGCCAGAAAAGCTTGGGAAGGAGATTCTTTGTTCTTTCAATCACTATTCCAGTAACAATCAGGTAGCAAAATGGGGCTCTCTTTCAAAAAGAAATTTATACAACAGGTTTATGTAGTGTCTGGTTTACACAGAATGGCAAAATTATCCCTTGTTCTATAAACCATTATTAGCAATGTTTTGATATGGATTATTTGTACTTCCTTAATCCAAAGAGTTAACAAAAATAATGCATACAGGAAATCACCAATGGAAGAAGGTGACTTCTCTTAGGGTTATGTTTCCTTAGGCAGCTAGATAATGCTACTCAATTTGACATTTATTTATTTTTGCCTAGTATGCCACCTAAAATTAATTTCCGGCTTTACTAAAATAAATACCACTGTGTTCTCATCTACTGCATGGAGACTGAGCCACATAACTGCTGTATTTTATGTCTTCAAATGAGCAGCACCTTTTTTTTCGTTTGTCCTAGGTGCAATATGAAATCTGTGGAGCACCTTGTGGAGCAAGCACTCCAACTGGTTTCTTGCATCCTCTTATACTGTGATTGCATAGCATCACCATCAAGGCATTACCTGCTTTCCTTAATATATAGCCAATATAGTCCAACAAAAAATTCTACTGGAAAACTCACTTGTCCTCTGTTTGGTCACATTTGGTTGGTTCTAACAAAGACATTGCTGATTATAGGTTATGGAAATAACTATATGTCCGATAGTGCGAATTTGCTTCATTTAGCACTGCCTTTATGACCCTTCTTTTGCATGTGATTGTTTTTCCATTTTTTGTTGCTCTAAAGGTAGCACCTACGCAGTTAGCTCTTGTTATTGCAGGAATTGTAATGTAGCACTTATACAATTATTTCCTGTTATTGCAAAGCAATCTGTTATATCCTGCCCATATTAGATGTTCTCAGACTTCTATATATTTGTCTTACCAACTTCAACCTCTCCTCCCTCCCATATCTCTCTTGTCCTTGGCCTTGAATTCACTTGTTGTGAAGTGAGCACTCACACAGATGCTTCATACAACTGTGTGTGCTCCCCTTTAAACTCTCTCTCTCTCTCTTAATATATATGAAATTAATATAAGAGATCCTGCTCACTGACAGATATGCCCATCTCCAAAGATGCTTACGTGTTCCTTGCTGTGGAACAAGAATCAAGTTGGTCTTTCTAGCTTTACCTTTTTTATGGGTTTGCCTAACTCTTTCAGAAGTTGCTAGCAAAAGCAGCGAAATGAGTAAAGTGACTGATTCACAGCTACACTTTCAGGAGGATAGGGGAAGGAATCAGAAACTAATTAGTTTCCCAGCAAGAGTGTGTGAACTACCTTATCTCTGGAATGAAGTCAGTAGGGTGAAGCATTCAATGTGGTCTTAACTGTGTTTACAGCTGTGCTCTGACAACCTAATCTATGATCGGCTAAATGCAGGAATAAGCTTCTCTTATTTCCACAACAGCTTGTGATATGGCATCTGCAAACAATCCATGCAACTCTCCCTGTTACAAAATCTTCCATATAAATTGACTGTGCACCTGTGATGCTGCCTTCTCATTTTCAGCCATAAAGCATCACACTGTGCAACTACAATATACAAAGAACAAGACACAAACCTCCGTCTATAATCAAATATATCTAGCTTCCAGAGTTTCAGTAAAAAAGTAGAATGTCCACATCTGTACATTCACAAAAGAGTTAACCTAGGGAACTTAGCTGAGGGAGCAGGTGAGCTTTGTTGGTCCCTTCATGGGGGGAACAATAGTTCAGAAAGGAGAGCTTCCACTATGGAGAACCATAGTCAGGATATTTTGATGGTGTGGAGATACTCCCCACGTAGGAGACATTGTCTTCTTCCTTTCCATATAAAGGGAATGATGAAGAAAGAAGGGCTAGCTTTTCCCCTTCACTCATTCTTTTAAATAAACTGACTCTTGGCCACCTGAACCATGTCCTGCTCTCAAGAACCAAGGTGTTCAGGAGAGTGAAGGAAGGCAGGGATGGGAAGGGCAATGGGAGTCACTGCTGACATCAAGGCTCCTACAAGGGAAAAACATTACCAGAACATTCACATCTTTGAAGATTTGCACTTCTAATCAGAGTCTCATTATCCTTATTAAAAGACAGAAAAAACGGACAAAAAGAGGAGAAAAGGTTGGCTGATTAATAAAGAGTGTTGACACCATCTGGAAATACCATGAAAACTACCATAATTAACCATGCACAATGCTTATTAAAAGATCCATATGGAAGTATTCCAAGGGAGAGTCTTCATGTACAAAAGAGTGCTCTTATGGAGATTATCCACTCAACTGGGTTGTGGATATAGTACAAGCGCATACAATTTCATTTGACTATGAGCCATTTTGGCATTACTTTTTACTTATTCACAGGGGAAAATGGCACAGACAATTTTTCAAAGCTCTAGGATTCATGAGGGTAAAATATTGTAAAATGTTCCAGTTTGTGCTGAAGATCCTCAATTATTTTCAAGTTAATGTGATGCTTTCTTTGTATAATCAGCCCATGTGTACTATAAATTAGTATTTAACTGACTATTTAAATCTGGTATATATGGAGATGGAGGAGGTACGGCCCATGGTTCGCATGGGGCCTCAAGGCAATTTTTGATGTATCTAGGGTACCCCAGATGGGCCTCCCAAATTGTTCTTTAAACTTTTTTCCACATTTTTTTCTGAAAATCTTGCCCAACTTCCAAGTTAATGTCCAGTTACTTCTTGGTTTGAAAAAGGGCTCTGCTGGGCGTAAAGCAGCCCAAAGGAGGCCGAGGCAGCAAACAAAAAAGTTTTCCAAAATGTTTTAAAATGGGAGGTGGGAGCACAGTGGGTGGGGGCAGTCCCTGCAGGCAGCAATATGGCCTCACAATCCATAGCTGTTATCCACCTCAATATATATGAACACATAAGGCTGGTTGACACTAAATCAGATCACTGGATCCTCTAGCCCAGTGTTGCCTACTGTTAATGGCCATGGTTTTTGAGGCACAGCTTGTTCCCATCACATGATATCTGGATTTTAACTAGATGTGCTGGTAGTAGATCCTGGGATTTCTGCATGGAAATCCTGTGATCTGCCATTGAAGTACAACCATTCCCTAGTGGTGGCCAGTGACTCCCATGTCAGTTAGATTAGTCTGTTCTTGAATGGCTGAATGTATTTGGTGGATAGTGTTCAGCATCTTGGATAGCTCCTTTAAGATCTCATTCATTGCCCCCCTGACATAGGAACTACCAGCTACCATCACCTCTCACTATATAGCAGAGGTATTCATTAACAGGGTAACATCACCTGTATCTTTCTCTGATGATTACACTTTTTAATGCAAGGCTATTGCTTAATAAATGCTGCATAGCCTGATTTGCCTCAGTCTGAAGGAGAACATTTGCCAACCAGTTGACAGAATTGCTAAGCAACAGTTATCTAGATTCAAAACAGCTCTTGCTTCTTGAACAAAAATAGAAGGCTATTCAAATTCATCACAGAGTTTGTGCATATTACAAGAAAAAAAGCGCATGTTCATTGCTATAATATTCCAAGACAGTTTGAAATGAATTAACTATCTGTTCATTATTGGCATCTCACAGAGTCAATAAAATGTAGTCTTCGGAGAGAATGTGATAAATAAGTAGGTTGCAGATGGAAATGTATTAGTGAGGAAATGCCAAGACTAAAATTATTTTTAAAAACAAATATACAGGAATACTTCAGTTAATGAAATAGATGTGTTCCTAGGCATTACTTCTTCAGCAGAAAATTTGGTACCACAGGCAGAAATAAAAATTGAAAGAATAGGCATAGATTCTTGCATCACAAAAAAAGAACAAGCCAGCATGGCTTCAGTCAACTTTTTATTCAAATCTGAAAATGTAAAATGAAACAACAAGGTCAGGTAAGCCTTGCATAACTAAACAAAAACATTTAGAACCTTCTAGTGACAACTTTAAAGTTTCTTCCTTAATGCATCAAGGGATGATTTTTACTTTCTTTCACTAGTCTTTACTTTTGTTATGGTTTGCATTTTGGTGGCCAAACATACAGATCTGTGCTTTTTTGTTTTTTTTAACATGCTGGGCACAGTTGGTAAGGCAGGATACCCTGTTCTGCCCTTTTGTCTGTTTTGCTATTCATACATGCTCAATAAGGCATTCTGGAGGCAGCTGATGTTTACCTGTTGTAGGAAGGCAGACATGGCCACACAGTGGGCCTTCAGTATCTGCTAGGGTTTGGTTCCAGGATCCCCCATGGATACCAAAATTTGTGGATGCTACAATCCCATTATGTACAATGATGTAGTAAAACAGCATCCCTTATATAAAATGGCAAAACCAAAGTCTGCTTTTCAATTTTTTAAAAAATCTTTTCAAGCCGTGGTTGGTTGAATCTGTACTTACAGAATCTGTGGATACTGGGGGCCAACTGTAGTAGGACTGATTAGAGTAGTATCCCATTCATGCCCAACTCATGCTTTATTGCATAATTTATTTCAGGCATGCAAATAAACTGACATTGAAAGTTTATGTTTTCTAGCCCTTTTTCATCATCCTCCCAATGCTGATGCTGCTAAAAACAAGAACAAAAAAACCCCTCTCCAGCTAGGCAGGGGACAACGAGGAAGCTGAGCAGGCACAAAAAGGTTTGTGAAAAGGAGCCTCTTTGCCAAAGACTTTGTTAACTGAGGTATGCTTGTATACACATCTGCTAGTCTGCAGGCATCTTTGACAGCTATGCAGAACAGAAAATGTCAACAAACAGCAGTATCACAGTTTTATTTATTTATATTGAAATTAGTATGCCACCTTTTGATCTAAAGTGATACGCAAGGAAAGAAATAAAGCAGCAAATGCCACTACAGCAAAAATTTTGGCCAACCAAGGAGCACAGACAGCATCTAATAAGAGGACCAAATCATTCAATCACACTGAAATCAAATGGTTAAAATTCATCACAACACGTTGGTGTTCACTAGCTTCCTCAATATGGGCAAGAGAGGAACTTCTGTTAATTTCTGAGGGAAGGATATGGAAATAAAAAAGGCCCTTTTCTGCATATTCACCAGCCAGACTTCAGATGACAGTGGCATAAAAAGAAGAGCTTGTTATCTTCCAAGCATCCCTGTTCGGCAGAGATGGCTTCGCTTGATCCCCTGCCATTCCACTTTCTCACATGCTTTCAAATAGACCTAGTTTCTCTGTCCTCCTTCCACTTTCCCCTTCATCTTCCTTCAATTGTTGTAAACTAAGTTCAAAGTTCAAAAGTAGTTTGCACTCAACTCAGCAGGGAAGAGAGGAGAGAAGTGTGCACTCTTCTCTGTCAGCTCAGGCATAAAAGCAAACTTCTGCAGCCTATCCTACCTTCGGAACAGAGCATTCTGTGCTCTAAATTGCTTGCTCCTGAGGTAAGCAAAAAGGAATAAACCCACCACGTAAAAAGCAGGGGAAGGAGAGAACCCCGGCAGTTAAGAGATCCCCTTTGGATGAGATCCCCTTTGAATTACAGCACACTTGGAACTGTGAACCAGGTGCATTTTCAATGTCCCTTTACCACAGATACAAGGATTCCACTTTCTATTTCCCTAAAACATAATCAATACTTTGGATAAGTATTCCTGATTTGAACTTGTCCTCTTCTCTTCAGTTTCGATTTTGGGCTTTTTTTGGGGGGGGGGGGTGTTACATATAATTTATATGCTAAGGCTTAGTTTTACTGGTGTTCTCCTTTCCACCCAGCTTCCCCATAATTTGCTAATCTTTTGTATGTACAAGAGCTACATTGTACCAAAGGAAAAAAACTGATTTCCTAAATTCACTATATACATTTCTGGTTTTCAGGCTTCACTTAACACATAATGTGTTTTATTCCTGATTAATAACATTAATAACATTTAATTAATTTAACAAATAAATTTTAATTTATACTATTCCTAATTAATAGCATTTAATTCATAACATTTGCCATCTTGTTATCTGGCCACATACTTCTAGCCACATTGTGATGTTCCTAGGCTATATATGTTCCGGTTTTCACTTGTGATATGCTGGAGGATATGACAAACTTAGTGAATAACGATAACATTTGAGCAGTCTAAATATCCTGAACCAAGACAATTTTAGGGCTCTATTCTGGCAGAAGATTCCATGGAGAAGAATTCAGTTCATCAGAAGAAGAAAGTCTTACCCTAAGTTTGTAGATATGTATCCTGTATCTATTAAGAACTTTACATATTATTATTAAAGTGCCTTTCATATAACTGCACGAAGAGGGTTTTATGTCATTTAGAAGGAGCCACTCTGCAAAACACACCTCCAATGCTGCATGGCTTCTTCCTCCTCAGCATTTACAAATAGACAAATAGGCCAACGTAGATAGGCTTCCACATAAATAGGCTTCCATGTAAACCTATGCAATCAGGGTTCTATCTCAAATAGGAAGCTTTTATATACCAGTCAACTTGTGGACATTGAGGATGGAGCCAGGGAAACTATGAGATAAAACTAATGTGTGGAGTAAACTTTGCATCACTTGTCTTTCACATTTCATTTATATTTATATCTTCATTTCCCTCTTAAAACTCATGCAATAAAGATGCACTTTATGCATCTGGTGCCATGGTCTTTCACTCATTAAAGCTTATACTACAATATATTAGTTTTTAAAATGTAATGAGTCTTTTTGTTGTTTTAATATTTTTACTGTCTTCTGGCTTACACCATCAGACTATTCCAAGAGTGACTTGTTCAGGAATAGCAACTGCCAGGTGTGATTTGCCAGGGAGGTTACATGGCACACCCTAGCCCTCAAAAATCAAAATCAAAATGTCCTACATTGCCCTCTAAGAGGTAAGGTGGCAATTTTACAATGCTGGGGAAGTGTTTTAAGCTCAGGTCTTTTTTGAACTAAGAAGTAGTCCGGGAGCCAACTCCCAGCTTATTTCCTGGTTTTAAGAAGGCCTCTTTTGTGTCTAAAACAGGCTGGGGCTGAAAGAAAGCCAAAAACATGGCACATTGCCATTGCATCCCTTGGAGAGTAGGGAGAGCAGTTTAGTTTTTTTAAAAAAACTGAACTCTTGCAAGACTCAAAAATAGCTTTAGGTGCTGCATGAAATCCATGGGCAACATTGCCCACCTCCTTCACTCATTGATTTATAAATTCCTTAATTACGGTAAAACAGTTGTACTTCATTAACTTTGTCAAAAAGAGGTTGTGATATATAACAAGATCATCACCAAAAGTATTGGTCATCAAACAAAAGACTCAAAGCAAAATATACTTCTGTCAGTTAAGCTTTTTGGCAAACATATTGCAAAACATTAATCTCAATCTTCTATAATTCATTATCTTATGCTCTTGTTAGCCTCCTCAGTATGCTTGCCAACACTACTTTCAATTATAATGTCAACATGGTATAATGGTTTGAATGTTGATTTATGACTCTGGCGTCCAGGGTTTGAATCTCAAGCCATTTCCGCACTAGGTTGGCCCCTCCCAAAACTGCAAACCTCAGGATTCCATAGGATGTTGAAAGTGGAATCGTAGCGCTATAACAGCCTAGTGTGCAAATGGCCTCAGTTCAGCCATAGAAACCCACTAGGTGACCCTGAGCAGACCTTAATGCCCTCTTAGCCCAGGAGCAAGTTCCACTGAAAGAGTCAGCATGGTGTAGTGATTTGAGCATTGGACTATGACCTTTGAGGGCAGAGTTCAATTCCCTGCTTGGCCATAGAATCAATCCCACTGTGTGATCTTGGGCATGTCACATACTCTCATCTGCAGAAAATCCTGTGACAGGTTTGCCTTAGGGGCACCATAAGTTGGAAACAACCACCACCACCACAAAGCTCCATTGAACTCAATGGGGCTTATTTCTGAGTATAGACTGATGCTGTAAATTCCTTGAGACACAAGGAAAATTAACACAACATGCCACCTATCTCATGACTAACATGAGAGGAAGGGTCTAATCCAGTTAGGACTATTCCAGAACCCTTCTTTGGGCCTTCCGCCATCGTTTAAGCCAGTCTCTACTCATTGTGGAGGCATAAGGAAAATTCTGGCCATACGGCTGCCACCATGAACACAGTGATTACAATCCCTCCCCACAAAAGGAAGCAAGAAGCCTTAAAGCTAGTTAATTACTGAGATCACAGGTAGGCAACTACAGCAGGGGCCAAATTTCACACCTTGACCCCATTTGTAGGCTCCAGCGTCACCAAAAACTGATACAGAAGTGATTAGAGAACTAATTTCTAGTTTCAGTTTCCAGCCTTTGGGTGGTTTGAAAGGCAGGGGGATAAATGAAGTAATCCACTACTCCTAGAAAGCCTTCAGGAGTGAAAAACTAGACTCGGGGGGATGAGAGGGCTTTGGGGAATCAATGGGGTTTGTGGGTATAAAAAGAGGTTAGGGGAAAATGCAATTGCAGGTTGCACTTTTTTCATTCCTGCTTTGGATCTTATTTTTATATCACGTTGTGGCCCAATAACTTGAAGCTAATATCCCATTTAACTGTATGCACATATTATCTACTGATCCTCAGAAATGTATTTTTTCATTCTAGCACTAAAAGACTCACCTGGTGGACTGCCATGTCCAGCCGCAGCTGTAGCAATAGCAAAGGCAGAAGCAGGGGAAACAGAACAATGGCTGTTGTCAGTCGCCTGTACTGCAAAGAAAAATAAATAAATCATCAGCAACTAGCTAACATGATTTTGCAAATAAGAACTGCTGTTTGAATATGCATTGAAAACACACTGTTTAAGGCAAGCATGTGTATGTGTGCATATTTATATATACAGGCATACTTTCTTGTTGTGAACATATTCTGAAGAACATGTTGTAAAGAAAATAATTGTCACAAACTGTTTTTTTTAAATATCATTTTAATAAGAAACATCTGTTTTAGCCCTGGACCCCTATTTTCATGAATTAAACTTTGCTCAGAAGAAGTTGTTAATGAGGTAGAAGTGGTTGGATCTTTAGGGGGGAGTGACCATGCCCTATTAGAATTTGGCATTCAGTGGGAAGGAGAAGATAAGTGTAGCCAGACACTCATCTTAGATTTTAAAAAAGCGGACTTCTGTAAACTTAGGGAGCTGCTGGCTGGAATTCTGTGGTCAAGAATAGTGAAAGAGAAAGGAGTTCAGGAGGCATGGGAGTTCCTTAAAAGGGAGATACTGAAGGCACAGTCTAAAACTGTGCCAATAAGGAGGAAAAATGGAAGGCATCTGAAGAAACCAGAATGGTTGACTAAAGAACTCTCAGCTGAGCTAAGCATTAAGAGAAACGTGTACAGGAAATGGAAGAAAGGGGAAACCACCAAAGAAGAATTTAAGCAAGTAGCCAGGAGATGTAGGGAGAAGGTCAGAAAGGCTAAAGCACAGAACGAACTTAGGCTGGCCAGAGACATTAAAAACAATAAAAAGGGCTTTTTTAAATATGTCCACAGCAAAAGGAAAAAGAAAGAGGCGATAGGGTCGCTGCGCAGAGAAGATGGCGAATTACTAACAGAAGGAAGAGAAAAGGCAGAACTACTTAACACCTTCTTTGCCTCAGTTTTTTCCCAGAAGGATACAAGCACTCAACCTGGCGGTTGGGGAGCAGGGGAGGAAGCAGGGGAAATGCAGCACATAATAGGTAGAGAGGCGGTACAAGAATACCTGGCCACACTGGATGAATTCAAGTCTCCAGGGCCAGATGAACTGCATCCTAGGATTTTAAAAGAACTGGCAGAGGTCATTTCGGAATCGCTTGCTATAATCTTTGAGAAATCTTGGAGGACAGGAGAAGTTCCAGCAGACTGGAAGAGGGCAAATGTTGTCCCCATCTTCAAGAAGGGAAAAACAGAGGACCCAAATAATTATCGCCCAGTCAGCCTGACATCAGTACCCGGAAAGATCCTGGAGCAGATCATTAAGCAGTCAGTTTCTAATCACTTAGAAAGCAATGCGGTAATCACGAGAAGTCAACATGGATTTCTCAAAAATAAGTCATGCCAGACTAATCTTACCTCTTTTTATGATAGAGTTACTAGCTCGATAGATGAAGTGAATGCTGTGGATGCAGCATTTCTCGATTTCAGTAAGGCCTTTGACAAAGTTTCCCATGACATTCTTGCAAAGAAGCTAGTAAAATGTGGGCTGGACAGGGCTACTGTCAGGTGGATCTGTAACTGGTTGACTGACCGTTCCCAAAGGGTGCTCACCAATGGCTGCTTTTCATCCTGGAGAGAAGTGACTAGCGGGGTGCCACAGGGTTCTGTCCGGGGCCCAGTGCTGTTCAATATTTTCATCAATGACTTGGATGAAGGAACAGAGGGCATGCTCATCAAATTTGCAGATGACACCAAATTGGGAGGGGTTGTTAATACGCCAGCGGACAGGATCAAAATTCAAAATGACCTGGACAGATTGGAGAGCTGGGCCAAGGCTAACAAAATGAAATTCAACAGAGAGAAGTGTAAGGTCCTACACTTAGGTAGAAAAAATGGAATGCAGAAATATAGGATGGAGGACACGTGGCTGGATGGCAGTACGTGTGAAGGAGTCTTAATAGACCACAAGCTGAACATGAGTCAGCAGTGTGATGCGGCAGCCAAGAAAGCCAATGCAATTCTCGGCTGCATCAATAGGAGTATGGTGTCTAGATCGAGGGAGGTACTGGTACCACTCTACTCTGCTTTGGTTAGACCTCATCTTGAATACTGTTCTGGGCACCCCAATTCAAGAAGGACATGGTCAAGCTGGAGCAGGTCCAGAGAAGGGCGACCGAAATGGTGAAGGGCCTGGAAGCCAAGCCCTATGGGGATAGACTTAGAGAGCTGGGTATGTTCAGTCTGCAGAAGAGAAGGTTAAGAGGGGACATGATAGCCATGTTTAAATATTTGAAGGGGTGCCATGTAGAGGAGGGAGAGGGTTTGTTTTCTGCCGCTCCAGAGACTAGGACAAGGAGCAGTAGATTCAAACTGCAGGAAAGGAAATTTCACCTGAACCTCAGGAAGAACTTCCTGACAGTCACAGCTGTTCAACAGTGGAATATGCTGCCTCATTAGTGTGATAGCACAGTGTCAGGATATTTTACAGCACATTTTACATGCTTGTTTGTGGTGTTTGTTAAAACAATGGTAACTATGGCTAGACTTTGTATTTAAAAATGATTTAGCAGCGTGGTAAGAGAAGTCCCTGGAGAGAGGGGTGCTGGTCATTAAGTTGTCAAAGGCTGTAGGCAAGGCACAGTCATTTCCCCATACCCCATGCAGTACGAGGCAACAACAACAACAACATTGTTTAAATATTTGAAGGGATGTCATGTTGAGGAGGGAGCAGGCTTGTTCTCTACTGCTTCAGAGACCAGGACAAGAAGCAACAGATTCAAGCTGCAGGAAAGGAGATTCCACCTGAACCTCAGGAAGAACTTCCTGACAGTCAGGGCTGTCCGGCAGTGGAATATGCTGCCTCGGAGTGTGGTGGAGTCTCTTTCCTTGGAGGTTTTTAAGCAGAGGCTGGATGGCCATCTGTCGGGAGTGCTTTGAGGGTATTCCTGCATGGTAGGGGGTTGGACTGGATGGTCCGTGTGGTCTCTTCCAACTCTACATTTCTATGATTCTATGATTCATTCTTTGGACAGTCTTTCCAAAACCCTTTTCCATGATAAGAAAGGACATCTTTCTAATACCTATGTGTTTTATTTATTCTCTGTCATTTGTGGGCTGGAGCAAATAAAACTGTGAGCTGTAGATAAATAAGACTAAAAGCTGATTTTTTTTATTTTTTTATTTTATTTTATTTTTATTTATTTATTTTTGTCTCAGTGTTAACAATGCCAGAATTCAACTTGTTCGTAGCCAGTTAAAATGATTGGTCCCTTTTCTCCCTAAAGCATCTGTATCACCTAGTTCCAAACATTTTCCCTATATGAGGTAAACTATCCATTTTATCTCATATACAGGAATATCTTGTTTTGAAGTGCTTCATTTTAACTAATGCAGAACTTTTCAACTATATTCATTATTTTCAGCGCTTGCCTTGCTCTTAAGGGGCTTTCAGCAATTATGTGTGTATCAGCTGACTCCAAGCTGAACTGAGTGAGTCAACCAGCGCCATTTTGTTACCCACATTCAGTCTGTAAGCATGTTTTTAATCTTTTATATGCAAAGACAAATAGGAAAAAAGGCTGTGATTCACTTTAAGGCAATATTCACTTTACAACAGTGATCTGGACCCAACTTGCTGTATTAATGAGGTACGCCTGTATACATATTCATAACTTTGGATATGAACACAGATAAATAGATCCAAGGTGTTATTTTTCCAATTATCATTTCAAAATGGCAATGGACCACTGAGATTTGGGGCGGAGTCTGGACATCCTAAGGAATCACACTGCTGTCTTCTAGCTCCTTCTATGGTTGTGCAATTTCTCACAAATCTGATTGCAGGGAGAGATATGAAAATTCTGTTCTGAAGTTACTAAGAGATAGAGAAGGAAGAATCCCTCTACTTCCTGATCAATGCACTGGAGCTATTTTATCACAGCCAAAGTATTCAGGATCAAGTTGTCACCATCTTTCATTCTTAAAGCATCTGGTGATGAGGAAGAGAATATTCTGGAGTTCTACCAAAAGAATTTCAGTTTCCTAGTTAAACAATTTGTTCACATCCTGTAATGAGTAAATAGGATACCATCTGTACATTTTCTGTGCCACTTATGAAAGAACAAATTGATTCCCCCAACTAACAATAATAAGTATTACAATATCTCACATTGCACACAGTGCCCAAAATGTGCCTTCAATTTTGGTTCATGTAAATCTGTCAGTAGCAAGACTCAAGTCAATATTTTTCTCGAACAAATGTACATCTTGTTCAAAATATTGCAGAACATTTCATCACATCTTAATGCAAATATGCTTTTCATTCTGTTATTGCTCATATGCTTATCATCTGGAATGGTGATAAGTCACATATTCCTTTTTTATAGTCTCTGAGATGAACAGAAATATAAAGTAAACAGATAAAAGCTTAACATTACAAGATTTTTAAAATCACCCCAAATCTGTTTCTAATTCAAGACAAAGACTGCAATCCTGGATAAATCAAAGAAGCCTAAGTCCCACTGAAGTTGCTTCCATTCAAGCAACTATGTAATGTATTGAAACTAATTTTTTTATAATCTTACCCCCTGACTGTCGATAACGCAGATGTCTTGGAGTTGAAGGAGATCTACATGGGGAGAGCTCAGGAGTATCCACAGTTGAGGCATTTTCTGGGATTGTACGGTCCACTGATACCGACTCCAGAACGGCTGCTTTAAAAAGTATGCACTTTAATACAGAGTTATCAAATGGGCTAATAATTCATAATGCAATTGCTTCACACATCTTTAGCACCTTCCTGAATTCTGACTCTGAAAGCTTCTTTTTCAACATGCAGATTCGGTATCAAGCAGATGCTTTTTTAGAAGACTGAAACCTATTTCTCTATAACAAAAATACAGTAATGTAAGTTGTAATATAATATATAGGTGAGAGAGCATTAGTAGTCCCCTATAACAAATGAAGAAAGAACAGTATTACTTAATGTCAGCAGCTTCAACAAGTCATAGGCCATTTCCGCACGGGCTTAAAGAAATGGTATAGAGCATCCTCCAAGGAGGACGTCTGCACCTGGGAGCGGACTGGGTCGGACCTACTTAGTATAGTTCCGCACCTCAGGCCGCTCTGGAACGACCCGAAGTGGTCATCCAGCATGCTTTCGAAAGACGACTTGAAACAGGTATTTCAAAAGCACGGAGCATGCCACTCCATACCTGCGCTCCGGTGCAGATTTGCAGGCTCTCACCAGTGCGAGCCTGTGATCTGCCGGGGGCGGGCTTTAGACTGGCAAACTTCAGCGGTTGGCGGAGAGCCTCGATCAACCGGAAGCTGCCATTTTCGTCCCTGGAGCAGTGCGGAGCAGCGGCCACGCACTGCTCCAGACCAGCCTGGACCCAAGCGTGGAGCCAAGAAGTACGGTAAGTACCGGCACGGGGCGATTCCCTCACCCCGTGCGGAAATGGCCATTGTTCTAACATCAGTTTTTAAATCATAAAGGAAGGAGCTTACACCATTGGCCTGACACAACAACTCTGTCAATACAGAACTAAATCTTTCCTGTTATCTTCAGTGTTGATTTATGTACTATACATAAAATAAAATGATTCTGCTTCCACAGTCTTCATAAATAAACATGATAGCAAAACTATGTTCATGGGGACAATGTATGGACATGAAATCTCCTCAAGGTTACCCTACAGACACTAAATTTTGCCACTAGATGTTTGAAATGACTGTTTGGGAAAGTTTGATACATAATTAGGGCAATCCTGCTACACCTGCTTATATAAATTTAATACGGTTGAAAAAATATTGGACTATTTAATAGATACTCTACAACACAATCACAACAGTCTTTAAATTAATTTTTAAAACTGGAAACACAGTTTTAATAACACATGCTGGACTATCAATTGTGAGGGTAGCAGTCACATGATTTTCCATCTATTCAGACAATATAAGTCACAAGATCAAAGTTGAAGACAGAAAATCAACAAGTAAGCCATTAGAATCATAAGAGTTATCAAAAACCATTAGATAAGACCTTTTGGTCATAAGTGCTACTTTGGCAATAAAGGTGAAAAGAAAATGAATCCTGTTTGTGCTGTGGAAAGGATTTTATACAGTTCTTACATCCATGAAAGCTCACGTAGGCCCCATTCAGACTGATTGAAAAGACCTAGATTTTGTTCTTGTTCTTTCGAATTTTATACTGGGTTAACATATACTGACCTGAGGGACTGGTATAAAAAGTCTGTGATTGTAAAGGGAACTGACAGTAAATACTCTGGGATAAATAAAATGTGTATGGATCCCTAAAATAGAACTGAAAATAAAAGAAACAAAATCTGGGACTTTCTGGTCTTTCTAATCAGTGCAGATGAACCCACAGTAAGAGCTGGTAGCTTCCATGTCAATTGACTGGTGGATCTGCTCTCTGTTTTACTCAGAGATTTAAAAGAGCTATCTAAGGTAATGAACCCCACCCCCCAAAACAGGTCCAGCAAAGTGAATTCATTTCCCAAATGACACAGAAGCCATCAGCCACTACCGTCTGCACACTAATGTTTAAAATAAAAAGATCAGCATCTGTTAAAGCTGACCCATTCAAATGTTATCTTTGTAGAAGCTTGCAAGAGATCCAAATGATTGTGACATTTCTCAAACTACCAATAGAGAGTTACTAAAGTCACTCCAAATTTTGCATATGGCACCTAGAAAAAAATTAATGTCCCCATTCTAACACTTGATTTCACTACCACTCTCTTAAAACAAGATAATACAAACTGGCATTAAAAGCCTAAATATAGCAGCTATGCATAATTACTGTATGCTACATTTTGTCAAAAAACAATTTCACTGCCATTTTTCTTGCCACTTAAACCATAAATTTAAACCTTCTTTTTCTCCTATGGGTAGCAATACTTTGCCTGTTAAAACATAGTTAAAACTTTCTCTCTTACTCACTAGCAATATTTTTTATTGGCATCACTCCTTGAGATTGTTGTTTTATTAATGACTGCCTAATTACTTTTGCCATTATCACTAATGTCAGTTTTAAAAGATCTCATGTTAAACAATATATTGCAACAAATCCTTTGGTAAGGCTATTAAATGTCTCATCAGGGAGTTTATAAGATATTCCTTCTCAAAGGGATAATTGTTTCTTCTTCAGTCATGGCTGTGATCTTTTTCATTAAACTTGTCAGATTTCTCACAGAAATTAAAAGAAGGACTACCATAATAAATGCATGTAGATAATGAGACTGAGGATGAGACCAGTTTTAATTAGTTGTAATTTCCAGATCAGAATTTGTATATTTAACAATGGAGAATGCTTCTTTGAACAGTTAAGCAAAAGACACAAATATCAAAACCACATCTCAGCTTTATGTTTAAGTTGTGGAGATAGACCATATTCCAGACAGAGATTGGACTTATATCTTAAAGGTTACACTACGGCCATTTCCATACCGGGCTTCTGAAACAGTGTGGAGTGACCTCTGACGGAGGTCTTCTACACCATAGAGTGGACTGGCGTGGACTACTTTTCGTAGTTCCACACCAGAATCCACCACTCAGGACCGGTCGGAACTAGCCGGGCTGCGTGTTTTTTAAAAACCTCTTTTTCAAGGTTTTTAAAAAGCACGGAGCGCGCAGCCCCGTGCTGCTCCTTCGCCTGGCTCTAAAGTGGATTTGCAAGTGTGTGCCTGCAGATCTGCCGGGGGTGGGCTTCCCGCTGGCGAGCTTCTGCGGTTGGTGGAGAGCCTCCACCAACCGGAAGCTGCCATCTGGGACGCCGGAGGAGTGCGGAGCAGCGAGCTCGCGCTGCTCCGCGTGGCAACGGACTTACCCGGCTGCGGGTAAGCTCCGTTTTAGCATGTTTTCACCCGTTCCCCCCCCCCACATGTGAAAAGGGCCTACATGTCAGCTCCAAATTAAGTGTAGATACTCACAACACTTAAGACAAATAGTTCCAATTGGTACCAATGGGAAACCATTATCTAACCATCCTAACCAGTCTAGGAGACGGGAACCTTGTTCCAAACGTACTAAATTGAGATGTCATTAAGTCTTTGTGCACTATTCTCCTGGTAGAGATTCCACCACACAATTTAAGAACAAAATACATAGCAACAGTGTATGTATCAAACTTCTCATTTGGTCCTCATTCTCAAGAACAGGTAGGAATTACCTGGTCCGAAGTCTACCATGCTACCCACCAAGGCCATGTTTATGAACCCTGAGGGAAAAAATAATCTGAAAAAAAAAATGTATGCTGCCCCGCTCCTCCCAAAAATGCAGGAGAATCATGTGTATATGCGTGATAACCTTTTAAAATAATGTGGCCCATCTTGTTTTATGCAAAAATCCTCAATGCTTATTTTAGAAAAAAAATATTCTTTCTCAAAAACTAAATTTAACCTTCTAGTTGCTTTTTCTTTCATCTGGAGATGCTGATGTGGCCTGTGGTGAGTCCCGGAGATTGGAAAAATATCCCCTAAGGCCCTGAAGCTTGCCCAACCCTGCTGTAGAACATGAAGAGTCTCTAAGCAAGTCTTGGGAGGAAAATAGCCATGCAACCTCCAAGCTTCTCTGAGAATGCTTGAGGAACGAACCCAGCATGATCTACCTCAGCTAATTACATGTAATGCTGAATGCCAATCACACTGCAGGTTCTTTTTAAAAAAAATAATAGAAAGTGCTGTATAAAGAGAGGGAGAAGGTTCTCTATATTGCTCATATAGTCTCATTTAAACACTGTATAAGCCCATGTGAAAATCTCTGACCTCAGCCAGCTTATAGTCTCATCTCCTAGTATAGTGGTTCCCATGTCAGTTGGGCAGTGAATCCATTTTGGGTTACAGTGAGAGCATGAAAGGAGCTATCCAAGCTGCTGAACCTATTTTGTGAATAAGGTTCAGTGTGTTAGACCACATCTTTAAAGTTCACATTAAACTCTACTGGGTTAACTATCTCACTGACATGGAAGCCACGATCCCCCACTGCCAGATATCACATAAAAGGGACTGTCTACACTTTATCACAACTGGGTTGAATTGTAACTGTAGCTTTTGTATAGCCTCTGGAGCTGTCACTGGTGTAGTTTCAATTCAGCTCAGGTCTAAGTGGAGCCAAATGGCAGAAAAGGTCATTTTGGAAGGCGCCAGGAAATATCTTGACATTGGTGGAAAATGGGAAAGAGGGAATGTAATCAGATAATCTGGCCCTCTTTGTCCATATCACTGTACAAAATGTTGGCATAAATGAAAGATATGTACATCTTACAGCTCTAGAAAAACATCTCCCTTTCAAAGCCTCTCCCCCATAATCTTCTTTTATAGTTTTTTAAAGATGTGGGATGCAAGAAAGAAAGAATGTAATAGTTAATCATATTTCTTTTCCCTTTGTGCCTGCAAACATTACATGATTATAGGTGATATACTGGTACTGGTCCACTGGGTGTTGCTCACATAAATCACAATCACACCTACCTCCTTTGGGTCAACCTATATCCCTTTCTGGCAGCAGTCTCTAGGTATGATAATGAATTGCCAATAAGCTACAGAGTGCAATAGATGCATATATTAAAATACCTCTTCGAAGGCTTCTTCTTAGTTTGTTACAAAGCTCTATGCGTGGATTCTCTGAGTTCTCATCTGCAAAACCAGGACTTTGTTCTGGCGATGAAGGCCCTTTGCTTAGGTCCAGGGGTACTTTAGACATTGTGGGTGGTGGTGATGTAGCAGGACTGTATGTTGAGGTAGGACTGCTAGCAAGAGAAGAAGTAGATAGATCTAAAGCTCCTATTCTTGAATTCAGTGGAGAACTTAACGACAATTTTCTGGTTCTGACAGGTGAGGAAGTCCTAGAGAGTGACAGAGGTGGAGGGGAAGAGAATTTGCGACAGAGGTGTGGTGATTTCGCATCAACCAAATGATCTCCTCTATTGTTTTGATTAGTAGCAAAAAACAATTCCAAAGATCTAGAAAAACAAAAACAAAACATTTATAAATAAGTTTGAAAACTCCATGTAAGAGCTAATGGTGAAAGCTATATATATGAGAATATATAAAACTAAAATATGATTCATTAGATATTGGGAAATGAAAGACACAAAGCCCAAAAGAGAGCATCTATCATTTATGTTATGATTTGGCATGAAATGTCTGATCTGTACTGCTGGATGTTTGAGGTCACAGACCAGGAACATTTCAGTAACAGCATTAGGCCAATGGCAAAGGAGGGAAGATGGCTGAGGACCAGGACAATTAACACAGTGACTTCCACAGTGAACTTTGCCTTGCCAGCTACCTAGTCCAGGAAACCTATTTCAAGAATGTGTACTTGCTGTGGTGACTTGCAAAAGGACAAATATTTTATTCCTATACTGAACAAGCTTCAAGGCTATGAAACAAAACTGAAGGAGAGAAGGAGATCAATGGTCTCAACAGATTTGGAATCTAGTCTCCTGCCTGGCTGACTGGCATGTGGGGATAACCCAACAGTCTGTGAATTCCTGCTTCAGCTATCTGAGAATTCATATTCTCACTGAGGTCTGAATATGAATGGCTATCACAGCAACCACGGATCATGGACCATTCTCTTATATCAGCTTTGTTAATTGAGGCACAGTGATTTCAGTGAAATGTGTGCCTTTATCATATCACTTTCAGCAGATATATTAACCATGGCTCTAATAGAACAGAGTGATCTGGCTGCATTCCTCATGTACCACTAACATTTCGTCTTATTGTTGCTAATTGCTTTCAAGTTGACTTCACCCTATTATCAACAGCCCTGCTCAGGGCGACATGGCTTCCTTGGTTGAGTTTATCTACCTGTGATACAGCCTTCCTTTTTTCCTACTGCTTCTATCTTACCCAAGCATTATTGTCTTTTCATGATAGGTCCAAAGTATGACAGTCATCCTGGCTTCTAGGGAGAGGTCAGGCTTGATTTGCTCTAGGACCCATTAATTTTTAGGATACTGTGGACTCCTTTTTAGGAGTCCACAGTATCCATGGAACTCTCCTCTAGCACATTTCAGATTAATCAATTTTCTTCCTATCAGCTTTCTTCACTGTCCAGTTTTCGTAACCATATATAGAAACTGGAAAAACAATGCCACAGTCAATCCTAACTTTAGTATTCAGTGATTTATCTTTACACTTCAGGATCTTGTCTAGTTCCTTCATAGCTGCTCTTCCAAGTCCTAGTCTTCTCCTGATTTCTTGACTTGAGCCAAAGTATGGAAACTTTTGAACTATTTCAATGTCTTCATTGTCAACTTTCAAGTTATGTAAATCATCTGTGGTCATTATGTTTGTTTTCGTAATGCTCAACTGTAAACCCGCCTTAGCACTTTCTTCCTTGCCTTTCTTCAGTAATCATTCCAAGTCTTTGCTATATTCTATTAGTAGTATGGTGTCATGCATGTCTTAAATTGTTAATGCACCTTCTTCCAGTTTTCATGCCTTCTTCCTCTGAGTCTAATCCTGCTTCACATATGATATGTTCAGCATACAAGTTAAACACAGAGAGTGATAAAATGCAACCTTGCTTGACCCTCTTGCCAATTAGAAATCATTCTCTTTCACCATGTTCTAATCTGATGGTAGCCTCTTGTCCAGAGTACAGATTACACAGCAGGACAATTAAATGTTGTGGCACACCCATTTCTTTAACACTGAGTTAAGAGAGTTTTTAGTGATCTATACAATCAAAGGCTTTGCTATAATCTATGAAGCATAGGTTGATTTTCTCTTGAAATTTTTTGGTGTGCTTCATTATCCAGTGTGTTTGCACATTGTGCCTCTTAATTTCCTGAACCCATCTGCCATTTCTCATTCCATATATGGTTGTTATAGAATTTTGGACATCACTTTTCTTGCATAGAAATACAATGGCTCTGTGGTGACTGCAATTCCTGGTGTCCCTCTTCTTGGGGATTGGAATGTATCTTCAGCATTTCCAATCTGTGAGTCATTCTTTTGTTTTCCATATTTGTTGACAGATTTTAGTTAGAACTAGAGTACATTGCTACTGTCTGTGTAGCCTGAAGCAGCTCTATTGGTATGCCATCTGCTCCTGGTGATTTATTTCTCCCAAGTGCTCTCAGCGCAGCTTCTACTTCACTTTCAAAAACTGGAGGTTTGTCTTCATATGGTTCTTCCTTGAATGAATCTGTCATCCTTTCATCTCTTTCACACAGTTCTTCCATTTACTGTTTCTATTGTCTTTTTATCTCTGCTTGGTCATGTAATGTGTTCCCTTGCTGATCGTCTAACACTCCCATTTTTGCTATCAATTTCCCTTTGATTTCTCAGATCTTGTGGAAGAGGTCTCTTATCTTCCTTTTAATGTTGTCATCTTCTGCTCCCCTGCACTGATTATTATACAGTCATCCCTCCACATTCACTAGAGTTAGGGGCACAGGAACCCCATGAAAGTGGAAAAAACGTGAATAACTCTAGCCCTCCCAAATCACATTTAACACGCAAGAAAGTATGATCATCATATTCAATCTGCCATGGACTCCTTTGAAGCTTCAGGGTTCCCTCACCTGCAGAAGTGGGTGGCTGGTGGGGCTTACTGCGATCTCCACTGCTGCCCCCACACCATTTTTAAGAGGGACTTACAAGCCTTGTTTGCAGTTTCTCAGTCTCACGAGGCTTGCAGTCCCTGTTAAAAATGGCATAGGGAAGCAGTAGAGGTGACAGCAAATAATCCGTGAATAATCAAATCCACAAAAGTGAAACCCACAAATGTGGAGGGCTGACTGTAGTAGTTCTCTTTGTCCCTGTGTACAAGTAACTGAACAGTTTCATTCAGGGTTGTGACTCTATTTCTGTTACCTTTTACTTTTGCTTATTTTATGTCCTTAACTCTTGAAAAGCTTCATCTGTCACCCAGTAAGGCTTCTCTTTCTTTTTGGCTGCAGATAGTGTCTTTTTGCATTCCTCCCTGACAATGTCTGTGGCTTCAGTCCAAAGTTCTTCTGCCTTTTGGTCAATTAGGCTTAAAAGTGCAAAGTTCTTTTTACATTATCTTTAAGTTCTATGGGGATGTTCTTCAGGGTGTACTTTGGAAGGATGGTTGGTTTACCGTGGAGTTCCTCCACCTTCTGCTTCCAATTATGTAGTTTATTTAATTTCTAATTGGTCATCAGGTGATGTCCATGTATAGAATTGCCTCTTTGGTTGCTTGAAAAATATGTTTGTGATGAACAAACTGATGCCCTCCCAAAGTTCAGTCAGCCACTCTCCTGCTTCATTTCTTGATCCTAGGCCAAATATACCTACAATCTTTTCTTCTGTTCTGTCTCCCACTTTTGCATTCCAATTGCCTATGGTTAACAGGAAGTTCCGTTCTGGTGTGTGATCAATTTCCTTGGACTCCAGCACAGAATCTTTCAGTTCCTCCTTCTTATGCCTCTGTAGTTGATCCATAAACTTGGATTATAGTTATATGCTGGATTTTCCCTGAAGTCTTACTGATATTATTTGGTCAGACTTTGTATTATATCCTTTGCCTGCTTTTGCTAGCTCTTTCTTCACTATAAATGCAACACACATTTCTTCTAAGATTTTCATTTCCTGAGTAAACACTGTGTAATTGTGTAACTCAAAATGCCCCATGCCTGTCCACTTTGGCTTGCTTTATATGTTGCATTTCTTGTTTTACTATGCCTAGCTTTCCCTGATTCATGCTTCTCACATTCCCTTTTCCTACAATATGTGCAGCTTTAGACTTTCCTTCAGTTGTCTGAGTGTGTCAACAATTGAATTTTCTTTTGGCTTGCGTCCAGTTGCGTCATTAGCCACAGCACTACTCGTAGTGGTCCTCTGCTGTACCCCAGGACCTTGTTGAGTGCCATCTGACCTAGGAGTTTTATCTTCCGGCACTATCTCTTGTTTCATTTTGGATTATCTCATCATAGTTTTTTGGGGGGAGGGGGAGTATTGCTTCTCTGAGCAACACTAACAAGTGCTAGCTATGGTGCCACTGGTATTGTCTCTGAGTGCCATTCCATGTCACTACAGTTGCTGCCCAGTAGCTGTTTGGCACATTGAGGCTTGCTCCTCAGCAAAAGTCAGTGTGACATGAGAGATCCTACTAACAGCACTACTGCCACCCGTATAGCCTCTTGCCACCACCACAGAAAGGTAGTGTCATTGGTGTCTCTTACACTAGTGCATTATATGGGGGTGGGTGAGAGGAACTACAGTTGAATACAGTCTGGAAACTTCAGTATCTGCAGAATACAGGAGTGAGGCTCTAGTTACCAGAGAGACTGTTCAGTAGTGACCCCTAAATTGTGACATGCCCTCCCTGGAGAGATCTGTTGGGCATCTTCCTTATACATATTTAGAAACCAGGCTAAGATGTCCCTTTTCTAGCAGGCATTTCATCTTTCATTTGTTGATTTTATTATTAGTTCTATTGTTGCTTTTTAAAAACCCTAACCAAAAATTGGCTATATTATTGTTTGGGTTGCTACTTTATTGGTTGCTTTGGGGGTTTGTGTTTAAATGACCCATAAAGAAATTTGCTAGTTGGTGGTATATATATTTAATAAATGAATGAATGAACTGAGATATCATATCCAACTAAGAATAATGTGAATTACTGTGGTTACACCTGTGCAGCAATACTCCATCTCCCCAAATACAAGGTCAACTGCATTGCCATCTTTTGAGATTCTGTTAAGGCATTTTTATCCTAATCAGTTTCCAAATGGTCTGGTATATTATTCACCATTATCATCACTACTCTCTCTATAGGCTGCCTTTCTATGGTAAAACCAAGGTTAAAGCACCTTACCCTGGAAAATAATATCCATAATAAAATACAAATTTCCTTAATAACAAGAAGTCAAGATTTAAATAGACATACAAATAGGGTAAACATTTCACAATAATAAATATACACTAAGATTAAACACACATCTCACATTAATAAAGATAAACAAAGGTTAATAATTTTTAACTTAATATGAAAACAGTCTGCTAGTTAGATTGTACTGGCTTTTTAAACATTGAAGAATTGTTTTAACGTGTTAACTTACATTTAAGATAACTTTTACTGTATACCGTTTGATGATAGCTCATCAGTAGCTATAAACTGTTGTAAGTAACATTGTTGTCCAATGCAGATTCTAGTCATTATGAAGGGTGATCTCATTGGAAAAGCAAGAATAGAAAGGAACTCACCTAACAGGGATTGAGGTGAAAGGCCGTTTGTAAATATCTGACAGTTTCTCCAGTACAACTGCTGCAGTAGTAAATATGCGGTAAGTATGTAGGAAAGTATTAAGGAAATCAATACTGAGAAATCGCAAGTCTGTTAATCTCTCCAAAAGGCGTTCTACACTTGCATAACGAATCTGGGGCACTTTGCAGGAATTTAGTGTTTTGCTGAAGCAGATGTCAGTGTCATCTTTGTGAAGACGAGCATCAGATCTACATAATAAATTATTTTAAAAATGTTATTAAGCAATGCATTAAAAGGGACATTTAGTTTTCAAAAATTGCAACCATTCTTTCAGATGTGACTGCAAATACATGAAGGGGCAATCTTGATTATATTCTTAGGGAATATAATACAATAAAAATATGCATCTCTCTGATAAATGGGGAAGAACCCAACAGGTTTCTTTGGGGGAGCCAGACAATGTTTTTGTAACATTCCTCAAACCACTTGGACTTTTGTAATATGGAAGCGAGACCACATCACTTTTCAGTTTCTCCACTAGTGCATATATGTGCCATTTGGAGATCAGTAGTTCCCAAATTTTGCCTAAGTACTCCAGCCATGTAGGGAAGGAGACTTCCTAAAAGATATCCCAGAGTGCATAGGGTTATAAGTTTGCTCCTGGCGAAGGAATGTTATTTCTCAAAAAATATTGAGTGATATGTAATAATATACAAAAGCACTCTAAAAAAACATATTTTTCTTTTTTATATACTTTGTTTCCAGGTTCTTCCCACAGGGGCCAGTTTTCATCCCTGCACACAGATAGGCCATGCTACCATGTTTTTGCACAATCAGGAGTGACACAACGTTTTAAAAATTTGGGGGCGGTCTTTGGCAATATCATGTGGGTTGGTGCTCACCTTGCTCTATTAGAAGTTTTGAGAGGAAAGCTTAGAAAAAGATATTAAACAGTATGTTAATTATATAGTTTGCTATAATGTTTACAAAAAGAAAACCAGTACTCATTCCAGTATACAAAACCCGGAGAAAAACCAACACAGATACAAAAACTGTGTGGCATTTTCTCTGTGAAACACAGAGTATTTAGTTAAAGGAAAATGAAGACCTGACTTCATTCTCTAATTCTGTATCTGAATACAAATGCAACAGGTTTGAGTCTACATTATGCTTATATGAAAACCCTGTCACACTTACTTGATCATATGTGGCACAGTGACTTTGGAGTTTTCTTCAAATACTATGGTCATTAAACCATTGCACCGTATGTTGTCAACACACTGTGAAAGTTAAAAATGAAGAACATTACAGAATCACATTTTCCCTGAGAACCAGAAATACCTGCAAACCTACAAACTACACATTTTTTACTTACAAGAAATGAAAAGACAGCTGGAATAAATTTTTAAATGTTACCTAGGAAACAGAAAACACCATGGACTGAACTGCAGGACAGGTTCAGTTAGCACTGTGTATAGATTGAAGACAGTGGAGTTACAGCAATTTACTGTAATATTCCAAGGTATATTTTGAGCATCTTTTGAACAGGTTTTGAAGGCTGCTCAAAGTATAATGTACGTCCTTTATAGGAAGCAATTGTTTCAATTACTATTGGGAAGCAATAAGTGCAAGATTATATGAGAAGCTGTGGATATAGTCCTCCATACGATACTACTGATGCAGTGGACAGTTATTTGAAGATTGAAGATTTATTTGTTTGCAAGGATTCTAGCAAGCAGAAACAATAGAATCCAACAAACACACATCATTTTCAAACAAATGCCAGGACCCAGAGACCCCAGCTAGGCCTCCTGACACCTGTCTGAGCACTGGGCGAGATGTGTTATTTCGACATGGAGGAAGAGAGAAATGCTGGGCAGACTTTATCCAGCGATGGATAAATGGAACCATCATTTTAATCTTCCAACAATATCTTCCATGTGGCCTTATTTCGGAGTGACACTGCATTAGGAACAATGGAAAGGAATTAAATAGATTGTTCCCTTTTTTACTGTAGTTTTTCAAAGCTCTTCTTGGCCCATATCAGGGCGGGTAGGGTACCTGGCTCATATATGCAGGCAGTTGCATTGGGCTGTGTTCATCCCTTTAGAAATGCTTTTTCTTCAGTTCTGTTGTTTAGCTATGAAAAGAGAAATCAGTAGCTCCAAAAAAAAAGGGTCATCTGTTTACACGAAGCCTCCTTGACATAGTGTTGTTTGGAGGTGTCACTCATTATTTATCAGGAGCACTAAGGATATTTAAAATAATGTCTCTCCCTTTGTGCCACCTGTACTGTCACTGCTTGCTTTGCCCTGTTTCCTGGCAGATCTGCTAGCATCAGGGCTCTTAGGGCACCACAGGAAATTTGACCATAACTACATCAAAATCTAGAACCTAAATCTAAAGAAAATATAGTATCAAAACACAATTAGTAAAACTATGAAATTTGTTATGTGCCTTCAAGTCAATTCTGACTTACGGCAATGCTATCATAGGGCTTTCTTGGCATGATTTATCCAGAGGACATTTATCACTGCCTTTCTTTTAGGCAGAGAGAATAAGATTGGCCCAAGGGGAGATTCAGACCTTGGTCTCCCAAAGCCCTAGCCCAGCACATAAACAACTGTGCCATACTGGCTCTGCAAACCATTCAATAAGGAACAGCAAAGCCATCCAAAGCCACCACTCAGCTATGATGTGATCACTGAGGGGTCTTAGGCCAGCCTTTTTCTCTCTCATTCTAGCCTGTCTGCTCCACTACTTCACTACTTACATATTCATAAGGTGGCCTTAAGGCACGTCACACACTCTCAGCCCTGGAAAACCCCAATAGGTTTGTCTTAGGGTCACCATAAGTTGGAAACAACATGAAGGTTCCACAACAGCAAGGTTCAAAACGGAGCAGTCTTGTCTTGCAGACCTTACGTTGTACCATATAAAGCTCATTTATCATCTGGATGCAAAGTTCAGAGAGTGGATGGAGTGGTAGGCAGGCTCATAGTTAGAATTTGGAAAAATTACTCTTTGGGGCTATAACTCTCAGAATCCCTGGCTGGCTGGGAAATTTAGGGATCTGACATCCAAAGTATTAACTTTCTGAAACCTTGCTTGTAATAATTTTGGGAGTGAATTCTCATAAGACATAATTTTGAAATACCTGTAACACATGATTAAAACTAGTAGCAATTTTTAAAAAATTGAAAACTCAAGTAATGACCATTGCTAAATACCTACAATATAGGATGACAACCACTAGTGTTTTCTTAAGAAACTGAAAAAAGAGGAGTTAAGCTATGAAGCTCTGCTTGAAGACAGAGTGACTATGAAACAAATTTGTTCAGTTTTTGCTCCTTTATGAATATTAATATTTCTGAGATGTGTTTCTAGTTTAGATTTATGACTGAAATCAAATTTAAATATTTGCTAATACGACAAAAGGGTGTGTGTGTTTAAAAACCATCTCCAAGTTTTTCTCTCATTATATTTTGTAGAGAAGAAAATGTGTCTCTGCGCCAGAAGGATTTTTGCCCTTTAGTTTTAGCCCCACTAATTAATCAGAAGGAAATTTTCATATGGGATTAAAGCTTTAGTTGATTTATGTACCAATTAAATAGATTAAATGATGCAGCTCTAATCATATTACTAATGCAGGGCAAGGGGAGATAAATGCCCTCTCATTTCCTTTTGGTTTATTTCACAAGCAGCTTACTGATCCCAACTGAACCATTCCAGTATAACTAATGTGAGGCTTTCAACCTTAACCTTAAGAAATTTTTGCCAAATCTAATTGATTCTTTCTGCAAAAACAGTTTTTCAAGAAATTTGCTGCTGGTATTTATCTCAGGAGGAGGCACAGTCACACTTCATCTATGGGCTTTTTCTGCTTCACTTTCTGATATGCCTGCACAAAATCACTTGCTCTGCTGAAGAACAATGGATATACAGTGGTCCCTTCACTTTCATAAGAGTTCGGGATGCAGAACCCTTGTGGAAGTGGAAAAACCGGGAATAACTCCCCCCACCCCGCGATCCCTCTCCCATTCCTTGTGAGGGAAGGCTCTGGAGGGAAGACAGAACACTCAAGCGAGCCTTCCCCGCCATTCCCTTCCCTCTTGCCTCAGCACGAGTTCTCAGTGCCAGAGGCAAGGGAATGGAAGGAGGAACTCCGTCGGAGAGAAAGAAGACACAGATTCCTCTTCCCTGCACCCGGCATTTCCTTGCCTTTTGTCTAGGCACTTTCCTTTCTTCTCTGCACCCAGCAAAACACAAGGGAGTGGGAGGAGGAGAACAGGGTGGGAAGGCAAATATGCACCTTGTGAATAATCAAATTTGCAAAGATCAAACCTGCAAATGTGGAGGGAGAACTGTGTATTTGCATACACTCATTTGTTGTAGTCTAATCTTGCACTGTGCCTCTTTCTGAGTACCATCCCCTTCCTCTTCTTTTACTATAAAAAACTGTTTTTAGTTAAAGCTGTTGTTTATTTTGACTTAATTAATCTTAGGAGACCCATACACTCAAGCACACACACGTTGTCCATTGGTAAAAGAGCAAGACTTGAACCGTAACACTGTCCACTCCATATTTTTGAGAACTGGTCACTTTTCAGTTCTTCTCAAGTTCTTATGCTTTCCATCGCCACCCTATTCAGTTCACTGTTCTTCTGTAAATGTAGTAGAAGCTATTCTAGTGCAGAGGAGACCAGGCATAATTGTACAGAAAAAACATATGCATTGTGGGAAGAGAAGCATGTATTATCTGAAGATTATTATGCATGGATTGTGTGCTAGCTGAGATGCAAAGACTGTAATAAATTCCATGCACCCACAGGAATTTGGGTCTTCTTTCTTCCTATCAACACTCCCTCATGCTACATGACAAACCACTGCAGAAACTGAATAAAACTCTGTTTTATTTATATCACGCTCTTCTTTCAAGGATCTCAAGGAAACTCACAGAGTTTTTTACTTCATCCCATTCCACCATGTTCCTTTTCTTGTCACTGCCCTGTGCTGTAACTGGTTAGTGACTGGCCCAAAATAATCACATAATCTGCACAACTGAATGAGGTTTGAAACTTGGATCCCCCTGCTTCTAATCCAATGCTCTGATTATTAAACTATGGTAATGCTCAGATTTAAACAATGTGTTCTTGTTCTAGGGAGCAGTCTGGCTCTCTATATGTTCTTGGACTTTAACTTTCAGTATACGACACAGCATGGCCAATGGTCAAGAATTTGGGAATTGTTGTCTATTGTCATAAACAGGGCAATATGTTCTGCACCTCCATCCAGCCCCACAAGGAAATTATGCCATAACAAAATATTGTTAACAGTGCCTAAAGATTATATTTCCTGTGTTACAAGATGACTTTATCTTGCCATATAAACCGCACAGTATCCAAGGAGAATTCATTACCTGACTAATGTCGCTTGTCCATGCTGCTTTTTCCTGTCGTGAAGGAGCTAACAGGACAACCGTAAAAGGAGGTGCATCTGCTGGTTCTACCACGATCTTAAAGTCCAGGTGTCCAAACACTTGCCCAGAACCTTTTGCTTCATAATTGTGGAGGAGAATTAATCAGTTGCAGCCTGACAGTTGGAACTCAAGGGTCATCATCCAGAAAGAAAAAAATCTATACTGCACATGTATGCATACAGTATGTCCAGAATCTAAATTAGGGTTGGCTGAATAGGTTCAGGAGCCAATTTTGTGTACCTGGCACCCTCTGAGGACCATATGGACTATGAAAAAAATATCTTTCAAAAGAAAAAAAAATTGGAAGTGGCTGGAAGCTGACTTCAGTTTGGATAAGGGTTTCTTTCATGTTAAATATTGCAGGGGGTTCCTATAACTCATTTAAAAGATGAATCACCATTCCTAAAGGCTTCCAAACAAGGTAATTTTCAACCCTGTTTTCTGGATAGAAGAAAGGCAATCTCAGAAATCTGGAGGGGTGGATGATCGGAAAAACTTTTGCACTTTGTCCACTGCTCATCTAAGTATTTACTTGTTTGCATGAGTTTTCACTAGATACATCCATTTCAAAATTTTTAATCACTTGTTTTTAGCTCCAGAATATATGAACGACCAGCTTGAATACTCGTTTATCTAACTATTAATACTAACATAACTCTTAACGTGTTCCCTGTATGAAATAACAAGAAAAAAATTCAATTCAACTGAAGATGTTGGACAACACATTTACTGCATAAAACACTTACTTTTCCCATCAGACCTATTCCAGACTATAGAGGCTGAGCCAATGACTGCAAGCCCCAACTGAGAATGGGTAGATTTGCTCTTTTTACCTCTTCCTCACACAGGAAACACAGAAGAGCAGAGACAGGAAAAGATACTTTTGGAGACTGTAACTCTAGAATTCTCCACCCATCATAGCTAAGCAACTCTGGAAATTTTAGGCTGTTTCTGCACCAGACTGTTATAGTGCTATGATTCCACTTTCAACATCCTATGGAATCCTGGGGTTTGCAGTTTCGGGAGGGAAACTGCAAACCCCAGGATTCCATAGGATGTTGAAAATGGAATCATAGTGCTATAACAGTCTACTGTAGAAATGGCCATAGTCCAAAAAAGTATAATTTCTAAGATTTGAAGAAGAAAAGTAAAGCCCACTGCTCTCAGACAAAATCTACAATCTCAGACAAATGAGCCTCCTTCTCTACACCAGCCATTTCCTTGCACAGGGAAAGGCGAAGAGGAATAAAGCTAGTAATCCATTATAGTGCAAGGCAATTGTTTCCTGGTATCTTGTGGCCTGTGGAGGGTTTGTGACGGGGTAGTTGGAATGCATCCTCACCATGAGATTGCTCACTCATTTTCTGAACAAATTATGCAAGAAAACTGTCAACCCCTATCAGAGGCATTTTCCACGATTTATATTAATATATACTATGCAGAAAAATAAATAAACCAATATTAAATTTTTAAAAAATAAGTAAACATTAAATTACATTAAACAATTTGATATAACTTACAATCTTCATCATTCATATCAGTTTCCTCAATTAGTGTGCATTCTATTAGCGAAAGGACACCTCCTGCCTAGGGAAACAAATTATACTTTTTCAGAAATCTATTTTTCGCTGTCCCCCACCTTAATATTATGCAAAACTATGCAGTTTGGTGTTACAGGGACTCTTAGAAGGGATTATTCCAAAACTTGGATGTGTTTCCAAGAATCAAGATTATTAATCCCAGCAAATTAAAAGTATTTTAAACTGCATGCATTTCTTTTTTTAAATTGCAGTACAAATGAAATCAATTTTACTAACAGGATTAATAACATGGCACACTCATCTATACCAAGCCAGTAACTGAATTGGAGGAAAAATTAGACAACTAAAGAATGTATCCAAAATTAAGAGTAAAATAGTTCAGTGCAGCTCTAGCCGCCCCCCCATCTGAATAGATCACAGTTGTAGTCTAATTATAGTGCAAATTTCAGAAATAAGTTCCATTAAAATTATATTAGAAATGCCTGAACTCTCAAGTCTGCAGTCCTATACATACACTTACCTGGTAGTAAGCCTTGCTTAACATAGTTGGGCTTACTTCTTAATAGACAACCATAAGGCTACAATGTTAACAACGTATGACAAACATAGGCAAATTGGCAATCTAAATGGAGAATTCTTCCCAGGCCATATGAAGCCAGTGGGGTAAAGGTTCTCTATATTCCTACTGTAAATATATCAAAAGCCAGAAGTTGTTCAGAGAACGAGCTTTGTTTTTTGATGGCAAAGTTGTAAAAGAAGGGTAGGGAACCTCTTTCAGTCTGAGGGTCAAATTCCATTCCAGAGGGGATCTCAGAGGCCGCATTCTAGTGCTGGGTGAGGCCAAAGGTAAAAGGCTAAGACCAAAAACACCAGCATATTTTAGATTTCAGCTCTTACACCAAGTAATTAAATGTTAGCAGAGGAATTTCACCCTTTCAAATCTCTGCCCCAGGCTAGCAAACCACTAAGTCGGTGTTACTCAAAAGTGATGGTCCTTGGATCAGTGCAGTTATGAGCTACCGGCTGCAGAAAGCTTCCAGGAAAGAAAGAAAGAAACCACTGTGGCCAACAGGCACAAATAAGGTGATGATCCCTGGCACTTTGGAGGCGAAACCCTGCTGGTCCTGCACATCACATGCTTACAGAAACACTGCATTATGCAATGATATCATGAAACAGTGGCATACCTAGCAATATTGACATCCAGAGCAGACAGAGAGTGGCTCTTCTGCCTTCTGAGACAAAACAACATGGATGGATTCCCACAGACAGACTGGAGAAGGAGGAAGAGAGGAGGTGTGCTACTGTGCAAAGCACAGGAGACCAAGAAAGACCTCTGCCTGTGAGACCAGCAGCCACTACCACCTTCTGCAGGGAGGGAATAAAGAAGGGTCTCAAAATTGAGGGAGGGAGCTGAGCAGCATTGAAGTGTGAGAAGAACAAAAGAGAAAGAAGCCCTCATGTGGGAGAGACTGCTGATGAGGAAGGAGGAGGGAAGGTTCTGGGAGAAGGGGGTGCTCAGCTCCAGGAACAAAAATAGGAAAGGATTAAGATGTGTCTTGCTCCATCCTTCTCTTTCCCCCAGAAAAGGAAGAACTGCTAATCACCCACCCTGTCTTGCTTTATCCCAATCTGCAACAATGGGAGTTCCCTGCACCGGGAAGCAAAGCCAGGTATAAATGATCTGAGAATGGTCAAGTGCTGCGGCAGCCCCTGCCCAGCCCCTCCTTTCATGTATCCCTGAAAGGTAGGAAGTCCTAAAAATCAAATCATTCTAAAAATAAATTTAAAAAATGTTTTGAGGAAAAAAAGTGAAAATCATGTATTATCCAATTATGAATATGCATATAATGAAAGAAATCTATAATTCTTAAATGTAAATCAAGCATGCAAGCATCCAAAAGCTAGCTCATTTTTCCTAGGCTTGAGATTACATTGTACAGTTTCACACAGTATGTAAGAGAGACACAGTGGCTCTTTTATTGCCTTTTGTGCAATAAAAATATTCCTATAATACTGCACTAAGCAGATTTCAATTTTAATCACAATTAGTTCGGAAAGCTTAACACCCTCTTTAGATCCAGTCAATTTGCATACACTGAATGTTTCAAAAAGATTCTTGTGCATTACTTCAATGTTTCAACTTACTGCTCGATTTAACATAAAAACCTGTCTGTTAAAATTATACTACTGTACAATTAAAAAAAGGTGTAGTGGGAAACATGAGCACTAGAAGTTGATTGTTCTTCATTTCACAATGCCAGCTATAAATATGAAAATGCTGTACCTTAAGTAAATGCAGCTTTCCTCCAGAGCTTCTTGTACAAATTAAAAAGTGTTTTGTAAATAAAAAACATTGTCTTTCTCCTTCTTTTTTCAAAGACAATGATCCCAGACGAACTTTACTAAGTTTTCCCCTCTCAACTGAAGGGACTTGAATAAGAGTACCTGGTGGTTACAAAAGCAAACAGTACATTGTAAACACATGGTTAGTCAGTAGGGTTCTTCATATTTAGTATCTTCATATTAGTATAATATAATCTGTATCATGTACAGGTATACCTCAGTTAACAAAGCCTCTGACAAATAAGCCCCTTTTCACAAAGTCTTTTCATACTTGCTCAGCTTTTGCTTCATCCTTCTCTTCTGTCCAGCTGGAAGATTTTTAGTCCTACCAGCATTGGAAGGATGGTAAAGGAGGGCTGGAGAAATACTGACTTTTAGTGTCAGGTTGCAGCAGTGTGTCTGCAGTAAACAATACAATAGAGCTGTAGCCTCAGAATCCCTTGCTGAGCATGTATGAACAAGAAATCAGACAGAAAGGGGGAAAGCAAATAAGCCTGCCTCACAAGCTACCCAAAATTTTTGGCCACTAAAATGGATATTAAAAAAAAAAGAAACCCAACCTAATATTCACTGGATACATTTTGGAAGATGTCTTCAAATAGTCTCTTGAAAGTTTAAAATGTTTTCACTTACTTATGGAAAGTTCACCTGACTGGCTGTTTCATTTCACATGTGCATACTGTCTAGATAACAATTTTGCTGAAATGTGTTGAACATCCCTTCTTTTTGTGGGGTAGGATTGCGTCCCTATTCTTTCCATGTTACTGAAAGAAGTTATACTCAGGAGCACATCTACTTTGTTAATGCCAGTATACCTGTATCTCTTCAGATAATCAATTTAGATTAGCATTCAAATTACTCTTGATCCAGTAAAGTATTTGTCTGCTGTCCTATACGCTGGCTGGTTATGGCACAATGAGGTCCCTGAGTGTTAAGCTACATAACTTGTGTGTAGAACTGCAGCATCTTAATTATACAAACAGCTGCAGGAGTGAGCCACAATATGAAACCTGATTAATTCTAAATCCAACAGCAAGACTTCTTTTTTTTTTTTTTTTTTTGCTACATGAAATTGCTGGTTTCCTCTTTGGACAAAAAGGCATCGTCTTACAACCCAGTCATTACTACCATCACCAGATGGGCCTGACTAGTGGCCCTAGTGGATCCAAGGACCCACTGTCTTACCAGATTTTACTCTTTAGATCTTTCATTTTGTAAGTTGTGAAAACTGTTTTTCCAAAAGGTATAAAGAGCAACAAAAACAAAGAGCAACAAAACATTACTGTTAATGAGAATCCTCTATATAAAACAATCTACTGTACAGCTTGCAGGTCTTATCCTACCAATCTACCCTGCTGAAATACCACCTTGTATCATTGGAATGCAGAGGAGTGGTCTCCTCCTGCCCTTTGCTTATGCAGCCTCAGATCTCCAGAACACATTTTGGGAAATCTCATGTGAGACTGCAAACGGGGAAGAAAAGAATAGAAGGTTCCACTGCATTTGACATATGGTCAGTCCTCCATATCTGCAGATTCTGCAGCCACAGATTCAACCAACCATGGGTTGAAAATATTCCAAAAAGTAAAATTCCAAAAAGCACACTTTGTTTTTGCCATTTTTTATGTAAGAGGTGCTATTTTATTTCACTATTGTGCAGAATGGAATTTGAGCATCCATGAATTTTGGTCTCCATGGGGAGTCCTGAAATCAAACCCTAGTGGATCCAAGGACCCACCGTCTTACCAGATTTTACTCTTTAGATTTTCTAGATATGCTCTTTGAAAATGCTAGTAATTTTTTTTCTTTTTCTGGAAAGAACTTTCCTTGGGTGTCTCTTTTACCAAATTCAGGTCGAACAAAGATCACACCTTCAAGGTACTGGTGCCCTGTCTTCAAAACACAACCCCCATAACAGTGGACTTGGTCCCTTGCTGTGAGTTTTAAGTGAAAACAGTTTCAGTTACTCAGGCCTTTTAATGACAACAAAGTATGACTCCTTCCCCAATTTCTGCTGGATGTTAGTTTTTATTGCTGCTTATTCTAAAATAACTTGTACAGCTTTGTTTTCTTTTCCTCACAGTATTTAATCCAGTTTATTATAAATGCCTTGAACAGGGCTCCAATTTATGATTGCAAAAAGCTCTGAAATACTTTTACTTTGAAAAAAAAACAAGGAAATATTATACATAAATAAAAAATACAAAGTGTGCAAAGGGAAAACAAATATCCATCCTCCTTCTCCACTCCCCCTCAAAAAAGCATTTATGTGGAAGATTGTCAATGAACTTCATGATTAAGAGGAAATATCAACCCTAACATCATTTCTGCACTTGCCTGTTGTAGCATTGTTATTCCACTTTCAACATCCTCAAAGGCCCCTCCCTAAACTGCAAACCCCAGGATTCCATAAGATGTTGAAAGTGGAATAATAGCGCTACAACAGGCTAGTGCGGAAATAGCCTAAGTCTGCCCAAGCTAAAAAGAAGTCAATATAGGTATCTATTGGACCATAGCACCCATAACTGGATTAAATTGAGTATGTGAAGAGGGGGAGTATCCTCCTTTTGCCTTTTATATTGTTGCTTTCCTCATGTAAAGGTGAGACAGTCTAAATGTGAGAGCTTCCACTACACACAGAGGTATTACTTGTGGTTCACAATCATGTAGACAACTTTCATGTGTAAAGAAGGCTCCTCTCTTCAAACTATCATTCTCCACACATCACACTCCCCTTTTTCACATTAAATACGTTCAGTTTAACTCTATTATAAATGCCTGAACAGAGCTACGATCTCTGAAATATCCTAGAGCTGCAATCCTGTGTGCATTTACTTGGGAGTAAATCCCAATGAAATTCTTAGACTTGGAGTAAATACGCCTAGAATAAACATGCACAGCTATGTTCCTATGCATATTTAGTAGGAAGAAAATTCTCTTACACCTACTGTCATACGCTTATTTAGGACTAAAAAACAAACAGCTTTCTCTAGTAGAATACAGTATACAGACACAGATTCAAACCAATAAAAATCTTAGATTATGACTGTTATAAGTCCTTTTTTCTAAAGTGACTATGGTGAAATTTTATCATTGACTTTTTTAAAGGTACTGCCTCGGGCTCTGAAAATATGCATGTCTAAGTGAAATATTTCATCTAATAAAAAGATATACTAAATGCAATTTTATTATATTATAGTTTATTGATCTGCAGATTTCTAGATAGGCACATAAAGCATAAGCAGCCATTACTGACACATTAAGGCTTCAACTTGTAACCACACTTAATAGGAAATAACTGCCTATTCAGACATGAGGCTAAATATACAACAATTCTGTGTAACAATCCATGGAGCTTGACATCATCAGCTTCTTAATTTTTGCATTTTTAAAATGTCAATGTAGATTCCTTTTAAGCCACAGACCACTGGTGTGCAGATGTTGGCCCTACTGTGAGGCAGAGTAGGCCAGCTGATTTAGGTAGCAGAAGCTCAGGATGGGAAATAGCAGAATATGTTGGAGGGCAGAAGTGATTGTACCATATGGCTTTTCCTGCACTCCCTATTCCAGATTGCTGCACTCTGGTGTAGTGTCCATCACCTAAGGCAATAAACAGTCTTGGGCTGGCCCCAGATGTGCAAAAGCTGCACAAATACAGGCTAACACACTGAATAAGAAGCCTTTAAACATGATACCATATGATATCAAACTCTGTATTGATAAGTAGCTGCAACATTATCTTTGGCCATTTTTGCATGGTGTGGCTGTCCCACATTAGGGATGTGATGGCAGCAGTCTGAGGGCTGTGCTTTTGCACAACATCATCATGATCCCGCAGCCATTGCATCCCCATGCGTCACGATCGTGGAATATTCGCTTAACAGAAAAAAATCTGCTAAGCATCCACAATCGTGTGACACTCCCATTGCCCCGGCCATGCAGAAGGGGTGGAAGCACTGCCGCACGGGAAGAAGGCTGGCTGCAGCATGGAAGGAAGGAACATGTCCCTTGCGCTCCCTTCCGCAGGCAGGCAACCAGCCAGGTGTTGTGGGGAGCACTGGGGACACACACTCCCATCCTGGCGGAGGCACTGCCAGGATTGCAACGGGATGACGCAGGAGAGTGTCGTCATGCAGAAATGGTGTAAATCATGTTTAAGTCCAACTGAATGCAGTGATACATGTTTCCAAGTAGAACTGTACTTAAAGTCAAACTGTACTTTTCAAAAGATGTTGGCATATATACGAGAAGTTACTCAATGAATACTTAATACACCAGAGTAGAGAAGAAATAATACACAGTATATGGATTCACATACAACAGCATTTCCATTAAAATGTGGTATTAATAGAGTAATACAACAGAGTTGGCAATTCTTTCTTGACTCTACATACAACAAAAGCAAAACTCTTAAACATTTCAAGAACATTCCTTGTCTTCATATAAAAAAATTCATTGGAGCATATCAGAATATCAGTCTGAAGTATCTTCCAACAATACTTTTTTTTTTTTACTGAAACACATACAACTGTCTATACTTTTGGCAATTTTATTTATAAGACACTTATCTTATTTTTCAAATCAGCACATCTTACAGGTCACTGATGTTCTTTAAAAAAAAACCCTGCCAAACCTCAGCAAATGTGCTTGCTACAGACAGAACTTCGGATCTGAAAAGACAAAATACCTGTTGCGCAGGTATCTCACCAGAATTATTTTGATGTCTATAGATGTACATCTCTGCTTTCTAGGATACAGTGATCAGTGGCCCCTACACGAAATGTATTAAGCCGGTGAATGAACCTTAGTGTTGGGTGTATTGACCTTTGGAGCACTGCCATTTCCCACAATTGTCAGTTCCACTGCCCTTTTACTCATCTTGGAGGCAGATAATTCTGATGTAAATATTGATCAATAGAAAAGCAATGACACTTGAAACAATATTTTAAATTCCTAGGAGACAGGATCATGTTCCTGTTTTTTTATTTTCGTACAAACTCTCAAGAACTGGGAAAAAAAAGAATTAAAATGCCTAGGCATCTGCATCAGCCGTTGAATGCCTGGGGTTTTTCCAGCCATTAACATCAAAAGATCAAAGATTTGCCATTGCTTTCTTGTTTTTCTTTCTTGCTTTTCATTATTATCTCTTGCCTTCTTACGATGAAACTCACAGTTGATAATTTTAATCTGAGTCTATTTCCTATACTTTCGTTTGAAGTGGAGAGTTGTTTTCAACAATCACTGTGTGAAATACTACTGTAAAGACTGCCTGTATAAACTCTTTCTAAAAATAATTCAAAAATATATAGGCTCCATCCAGATAAGTGTGTGATGGTTTCTCAGTGCAGCCAATGCATTTGTTTTGTAACATGTTTCCCAATCAGCAGCATAACACTGCTTCCCACTGTCACCACCCAATACTCGCACCACCACCACCCCAACAAAAATGGAATTCGGAGAGGTTTAATAAGCAGCTTACTTCTGGTAAGAGGTTCTACAGTCAGAGAAAAAATGGCAAAGTACATACAAGGGTGCCAGCCCAGTATAGAGGACTGAGCGTTGGATTCTGACTCTGGAGATTGGGGGTCAAATCCACACTCACCCATGGAAATACACTGGGTGACCTTGGGCAAGTCACAGTCTCTCATCCTGAGAGGAAGGCAAAGGCAAATCCCCCCTGAACAAACCTTGTCAAAAAAACTCCATAACAGATTTAGCTTAGGGTTGCCATAAAACCAAAACAGCTTGAAGGTACACAACAAAACAACATAGATGAATAAGTAACTGATCTTGGACTCTCTTAAGAAAGATCTCTAGATGGTAGTCGCATTTTCCCACAGTATTTATTTTTAACAACCTACATTCTTACAGCATGAATGGAACCTGCAACAAAATGTTGCAGTATTAAGTGTTCCTTTACAGGACCCCAATCATGCCTAATTCCAGGGCCTTCTGTTCTTCTGCCTCTCTCACCTATTTTTTACCTTCCCTCATCCACCTCAGGATTTTAATTTTGGCTTCCTCTTCTAGCTGTTGATACCTCCCTCTTATGTGCAGATGGTGCCTTTTTATCTATCTATCTATATAGAAAAATAAGGAAAGGTAACTAGATAACTGAGCATTAGTATTCACTATTAACGTGTGATATGAGTTCATAGTATCCTTCTCAAAGTAATTTTGAGGGCACATATGCTGAACTTCCCGAAGCACCTCAGCAGAGGCCTTCAAGCAGATACAGTTAAGAAAAGGCAGGCTCCTAGGCATTTCAAATACACCAGGTAAAGGCTTGATACTCTCATTTAAAAAAAAAAAAAGCCAGCTGGCATTGGAATTGAAAAATTCATTTGATTAAAAAAAATCAAATTCTATCATTTTGTGATGTTCCTGAAGCACAGATTAAAAATGGGAACAACAGGCAGCTGTTTTCGTTCCTTGCAATCTCTCCACCATTTGACAAAGCTTCAAGTACTTCAAGTTTCTCCTGTGTTTTTGCCCGGATGTTGGCATCATCTGGAACTGCAACATCTATTGGCCAGACAGACCTATTTTCCATGCTGCTGTAGATAATTTCTGGTCCACTGAACACGATAGTCCGGTTATTGTGTATGTTACTTTCCCATGGATGTTTTACTATTATAGTGCTGCTGTTTTTCATGTCCCCTGGAAAATAAACAGCACAGAGGTGGGGCTCAGCAGCAGCCCAAAACTGTAGGGCTAATATTCATGAATCATATCTGGGTAAGTGCAGCCTTCTGGTGCCAGTTATATACTGCCTTACATCCTCATCTTTCCCAGTGATGCCAACATTAATTCTGCTGTTTTAATTTTCTTAATGCTCTATGAATTAGTGTTAAACTAAATGATCTTACCTTGTCGTATAAAAGTCTGACTGGTGTCCAATAATATGTCACAACCCTCTACTATCATTCTTTCTATTGCAAGATTTTTCCGTATATTTTCTGTGTCACTCACTTCATCATGCATCACTCTGTCGAAACCCAGCAATGGGGGAAATAAATAAATACATAGTAAATAAACAAACAAACAAACAACCTGCTAAATGAATAAAAGTACTTATGCATAAATTAACTGGCCTAAATCTAACTAGTCATCTCAGGTATAGCTGATATCGGATTTCCACACACATTGACTCACTTCGGGTACTCTCTGCTTAGGACTAACAATTTTACACTGGCCACTATAGCATGTCTGAACTTTATGACTTTAATCAGACACCTTCTTCCAGTTCCATCAATATTTAAGGTCAGGTGGGTGGTAACTGCAGAGAGTCCTTTCAATTGTTGGGCTCTGCTTTTGATATATATGTCTAAAGCCGTACCCCTTTTAGCATTAATAGAATGTCCTTCTTCTTTCCCAGGTGCTTCATCAGGCTGAATTGTTACTGAATAGTTTTGCACAATTTCATGGATTTCAGCCATTCCTTTCTTTTATGCTGTTTTACTCAGACTAAGGGCTCCTTCAGAGAGAGTAAAATATTGCTTGGATACTTAAAAGAAAAAAAATCTTGAGATATTTTTCTTTAAGTATCCAAACAACATTTTCATTGGCATAGACTATTTGTCAGCAATTGCCGGTACCAGCTGCAACATTTTATTCCCACCTTCAAATGTGTTTCTTTTCAATGTAGAGACATATTAAAACTATACATTCCCTTCTCTTTTCTCTTTCTTTCTTTTTTTGTGGTGATGGTGGTAGTGATGGTGGTTATAGTGCTATAGTCCATTGTTGAGACAGTAGAGATTTTAAAAGAAAAATAGAGAGGAGAAAAATTGAATTTGAAACCATAGAACCAGCTCAACAAACCTTGCCCTTTCTCTCTCTCTCTCTCTCTCTCTCTCTCTCTCTCTCTCTCTCTTTCTTTCTTAAAAATCCTTTGGAAAATCCCTAGTGTAGATCCAAGAAACTGCTATAAACAGTCTCAAAAAATAACAAAAAAACAATAAGTGGTTGTGGAGGAGACAACAACTGGCAAAATGTGGCAAATCCAAAGAGCTATAATGCAAGAATTTGTGCTTCTTTGGACCAATATGCAGGAGTTCTGAGTTAGTTTTTTGGACTTATAACCCCCAGTATACCAGGAATGCTGGTTGGGGAAGTTGTGGGAGACGTAAGATATCTTTTCAAAGCTCTTGTTTTATTGATAAAAATTTACAGTTTCCTATTATTCATTTTAAAAGAGCACATGGAAGCTTGGGCATAAATATCCTGAAGGCACCAGATCCTGTCTGGTCTTGGAAGCTAAGCAGGATCAGCCTTAGTTAGTACTTGGATGGGAGACTGCCAATGACTACCAAGTGCTTTAGGCTATATTTCAGAGGAAGGAGCTGGCAATACCACCTCTGGGGGTTCCTTGCCTAAGAAAACCCTATGAAATTCATGAGGCCACCATAAATCAATAGATGACTTAAGGGCATATGCACACACATGGAAGCTCATCTTAAAGGGTCTCGCCTGCATAATTCTCCTCAGTCAGTCAGTCAATATTTTTTGTATGTGTGCATATGTCTTCAATGAAACAGTTGGCTAGAGCCCTGGGTGTGGAAAATGTTTATTTGTTCATAAAACTCAGTAGGTAGGCTTGGGAAGTCATTATTCAAGATATGGAAGGGGATACTCGCCCCTTGCCCAATCTTGTCTAGACTCCCAATTCCCATCAGCTTCAAGTGCCGTCCTCAATAGTCATGCATGATCAAAGGTGAAGACCAAAATCATCTAGAGATCCAAAAGTTTCCCACCTTTATTTAATAAGGCTTTAAAAAATCAACTCTCAGTCTATAAGAATATAAATACAGAACACAAATATTAAAAATAAATAAATGTAATCTGCAGGGCAATACAAAATAGAAACAGATTACATAACAGGAAAAAAGCAAAGCACTATTCTTAACATTTTTTATTCTATTTTGTCAAATGTTTCACTGAAGTTTGCCCACTGGTATACTTCACTGCACTAGAATTAGCTCTACTAAAAATTTTGCAGTTACTTATTCTATTAAAGTCATGTTTTCTCCACTTAAATGGCATGCAGTTTCTAAGAAAATATATCCAAATAGCTGCTTTCTCCATACATATTTCAGATCTGTAGCACATAAACAAGAATAAAGATTGGGATAAAGTATTATTACTTCCTGAAACAGGAGTCACCTTGAATATCAACACCTCATACCTTGTAATTCCTCTGATAAGAAACTCAGACAGCTTCTTTATACACATAGGCTTTGTGCTTATTTAAACTAGGCTGATATAAAGAAGGAAAATCCCATAAATAATTCATGCAGAACTATGCTTATACTGAGTAATATTGGCTCTTGAATGATCGTTTTAAAAGCCAAATGCAGTCTCTGGTGACAATTTTTACTTTTGCTATGCTCATATACACCTTAATTCTATTTTGAAAAATAATGTACTGATATTATACACAATTTGCCATTTCTATTTTAGCCTCATATAGGATTGCCAGGTGAAAAAAGGTACAGGAGTGCTGTCCCTTTAATGGTTGTGTAGTAGAATGAGTAATTTCAGAAGCTTGCCATGGCAAAGGTGGTACTGAAATTCCCTTTTCTACATAACAATGAAAGAAACTAGAGCCCTGTCTCTTATTCCACCAGGCAGCCTTAATCTCATATCTATAGAACAAATGAAGTCTCACCTTGAAAGTTCTTCTAGCTTAGATTTAGCAAATTCAAGGCTTTTTCTTTCCACGTGTTCATGTGGTGTGTGAGCCAAAAGTTCATGAAGGGTTATAATATATCTGGGAATCTAAAGTTGAATGAAAAGGTTAGCAGCAATGAGTTAATAATTATTAAAAATAATAATTCAAAATGGCTCCCAAAATATAATTAAAAATTAAATTAAATTAAATTAAATTAATTAAAAAGTATTCATCTCTGATTAAGAACAGATGGACTATCTGCTATTCATTATAAATCTAAAGGTCCTTCCACCAGATAAAGTTAATAGAGTACTTCGATAGCAACAGGCATTAGGATTAACAACCAATATTATACAAACAGTTTTTATAAATGCACCAATAACAAAACTACCTGAAACATGGGATAAGTAAGGAAAGTTTCGAGCATTCTGCCCTCACACGCAGGGTTGGCTTCATATTGCTTCAAAAGTTTGTCAAAATCTCTGTTTTGTTTGCAGTTTGCAAGAACTTGAAGACTATACTGGTGATTTCTAACAAATTCTTGATAAATATTCAGCATAGGTAGCAGGATATCAAATAAATCAGCTATAAAAGACAAAGAGCAATAGTTGGTTTGCGCTGTTGGTCACCATAAGAAAAAGGCAAAATGTTAAAATCAAATTATTTACATTGATAGAACTTCACAATCTGTCATAATTTGGCTGCTGTTGAACTCTAACAACAGTAACAATCTAACATTCATCTCTGGATAGGTTGCTGACAGAATCATAGAACCATAGAGCTGGAAGAGACTACAAGCGCCACCCAGCCAAACCCCCTGCCATGTAGAAATACACAATCAAAGCATTCCCAGCAGATGGCCATCCAGCCTCTGCTTAAAAAGCTCCAAAGAAAGAGACTCCATCACACTCTGAAGAAGTGTATTCCACTGTTAAACTGCTCTTATTGTCTGGAAGTTCTTCCTAATGTTTAGATAGAACCTCTTTTCTGAAGTTTGAATCCATTGCTCCATGTCCTAGTCTCTGGAGTAGCAGAAAACAACCTTGCTCCATCCTCCATGTGACATCCCTTCAAATATTTAAACATGGCTATCATGTCACTTCCTAACCTTCGCTTCCCCAAGCTAAATATGGCCAGCTCCATAAGTCCCTTTGCATAGGGCATGGTTTCCAGGCCATCTAACATTTTGGTCACTCTCCTCTGGACACATTCCAGTTTATCAATATCCGTCCTGAACTGTGGTGCCCAAAACTGGACACAGTATTCCAGATGGTGTCTGACCAAAGCCGAACAGAGTGATACTGTAACTCACTGTGACCCAGACACTATACACCTAGAATTGCCTTGGGTTTTTTAGCTGCCACATCACACTGCTCACTCATGTTTAGCCTGTGGTCTACTAAGACTCCTAGATACCTTTCACATGTACTGTGCTCAAGCCTGGTACCACCCATCTTATATCTGTGCATTTGGGCCCATGGAAGCACCCTGCAGGATTTCATTGGGCACTTCTCTCCAGCTCAAGAGGAGCCATTGGTGAGCACCTGTTGGGCTCAGTCAGTCGACCAATTACAAATCCACTCAACAGTAACATTGTCTAGCCCATATTTTACTAACTTGTTCACAATATCACGAATAGCTCAGAATAAGAAATAAATTTAGAAATGTACATTTTCATCTCTGGATACATTAAATAACTTTAGATTTAATCTGGGCAAACCCAACATGTTTGTTTGATTGAGTCTGTATAGATGACCTGTGTTTTTCTGAAGCAATAACTTAGTTAGCCTTCATTGAGATCAGCGACTGAAAAGATAAATTGCACATTTTTCCTCCCTAATAGAGTCTCTCTATGTCTTGAACAACTGCATGATAGAAATTCCACACTTAGACTTCCTCAACTCTGAATCTCTGTACCTAGACAATAGATGCCTCTTAAAAGTCTTCATGTTAGACCACTTAAATTTCACACAGCTTCTAATTTCAGTAAACTTAGGGAAATAGTGGGTGTGATCCCACGGTCAGGAATACTAAAAGAGAAGGGAGTTCATGATAGATGGAAGTTTCTTAAAAGTGAGATATCAAAGCCACAATTTCAAACAATTCCAATGAGGATGAAAAATGGAATCCAGGATGGATGTCTAAAGAACTTTCAATGGAGCTAAGATTTAAAAAGGACAAATACAAGAAATGGAAAAAAGGGGAAATCACCAAAGAGGAATTAAAACAAATATCCTGCAAATATAGGAAGAAGGTCAGAAAAACTAAAACTCAGAACTTTCTTTACTTTGAATTTGAGAAAGATTTGGTGGCCTTTAACACTACTTAATCAAGCCTGAACTCTCCCTAGAAGCAAAAATAACCAAACTGAGGCTACCATACTTTGGCTGTAGCATGAGATGGCAGGACTCATTAGAAAAGTTAACTGTAATGAACGGGGGGGGGGGGGGGGGTAGCCAGCAGAGCCACCCTAGCAACAAAAGGGATTGAATTTGATTGGTTCAATGACTAAAGAACCCAGGTTAGCCGGAGGGAGGGGCTAGATGGGTGAGTCAGCACAACAGAAAAATAATAGAAACAGGATTTGAAAAAGAGTTCTTTCTGTGAGTTTGAAAGGAGAAAGAGTTCCTTGGATGAGTTTAAAAAGAGAGGTTCCTTGAGAGAGTGGGAGAAAAGATAAGAGCTGGGTAACTTAGGGAAGTGTTTGCATATTAAGAGCTGGAAGTCCTTTGATGTTGAAAATATTAAATTGCCCAATACTTTTCCCTGGTTATTTCATTTAAAAAAGATTTGATTCTTTTTTTTTTAGTGTCTCTTTAAATTGAGCTCAGTTATACACACTACAACAAGTGACACATTCAGTTGTGATAAACCTGAAAACCACTTTGCCCTATATCCACAAGGGTTGTGGGCTTAGGGAAAGCAGAAGGGTGATTGAGTGTGGAGAGGGAGCCAGGGGGTAGTAATTATATAAAAGAGTGCTGCTTCTCCAGGAAGGGAGAGCGAAAGGCAGACTTGATTTGTCACATCCCTGGCTGGCCCAGATTTCCACATTTTGACAATGACAGTGCTTGGTAAAGTGGGAGGCTGTAGGAAAAAGAGGAAGATTGATGGATAGACTCAAGGAAGGAAGCCACAGCCTGGAGTTTGCAGTGACTATCGAACAGCAGGACTGTTGAAGATAGGGTGTCTTGGAGAACTTTCATTCCTTGGATTACCATAAATTGAAGCTGACATGATAGCAGTCAACAATGATCATAACAACTGCACTTAGCTATATAAATCTAATTATAGACTTTTTGAAAAATAACATTAAAAATTGCATTTTAATGTAAGAAAACCATGATAGTTACCTAAAATAAGAGTTGGCCAGTTTGCTATTCTTGCTTTCAGTCCTTGATGAAATATTTCATGAAGGAACATTATAGTTTCACTGGAAAAGAATTAAGAGTTGATACAAGTTTAAATCTATCACTGAAAGGTATTATCTGAATGTTTTCTGCCCATATTGCATGGCGTCTGAGCCTGTAATTGTGCATAAACAGCTATTGTTAAAAACCTTTCAGACTTAGGTTAACAATGGTAATTAAACAAATAAAAACATGCTACTATTTATTTTATTTTATATACAACTTTTCCATCTGAAAATGATAGTATTTTCAACATAACTAACAATAATTCAAATAAAAATAAGCACACAATTAAACATAAAACTGAGTATTCAACACAATAGGTATGTCATTTAAAATGATCCTCTACTGGACTATGCAAAAAGCTCATTTGCATAACATGATTGCTTATTATTTCATACAATCCTAACCTCCAAATTTTCATGGCTGTAATAGTTTAGGAAGGTATATCGGTGCCACTCTTCTACAGATTTTAAAGCATGGGTGGGGGAAACCTGGGTTTCCTATTTTTGCTTGCAAAAAAAAAAAATGGAAATTTTCAGAATTTTCTTTTAAAATTCTATTTTGGCACCCTTTACAAATTGTAAGTCATTTTCTTACTTTAGAAATATAAAATGTTTTATGAATACCTATGTTTGTCATAAAATTATTATCAGTATATTAAAAATACTGTTTATTTTAAAATGATTACATTTGGATTTACTTTTTAAAATTGTATTTATTTTTTCTTACAGGAACTATAACATCCTGAATTCTAAAAAGCCTCTAAAAAAAAAAAGGAAGATGAGAAGAACCTATCAACATTAGTGAAACAAAGAAATGAAATGTTATGCCCATTACTTTGAGAATATCCAGAATAATGTGCCACTAAAGTTACTAATGTAGATGACAACATTAATGTGGTATCTCTGTTGCTTCAGGGAAAGTTGAAGATCTAAACATGGGGGAAGGTAGCGATGTTATTTTCTTCTTCACCTTGGTCTCAAAAAGACAGAAAGGAAATTCTTCCAGTTCAAAAATGTCTTATAAATGAAACACAGTGGCCCCTCCATTTTCATGAGAGTTTGAGGCACAGAACCCTCATGAGAGTGGAAAAAACATGACTAACCACCCGCAATCCCCGCTTTCCCTTCCAGGGCTCCCTCCTAACATTCCCTTGCCTTTTGCACACCGGAGCCAGAGGGAAGGGAATGGGAGAGGGAACTCCAGAGGGGAGAAGGAAGTTGAGCACACACACCCTTCCTTTACCTTTTGCCTTGTACGCACATTCTCAATGTGGGGACAGAGGCAAGAGAATGAGGGGAGAGCTCCAGAGGGGAGCAGGAAGGCTTGTGTGTGCCTTCCCCCCCATTCCCATGCCTTTTGCCTCAGCATGAGTTCTCGGCACTGGTGGCAGAGGTAAGGGAACGGGACGGGGAAGTTCCGGAGGAGAGAAAGAAGGCATTGCTGTGCCTACCCCATTCCCTTGCCTTTTGTCCAGATGCCCTTGCCTTCCTTCTCAGTGCCTGGCAAAACGCAAAGGAATAGGAGGAGGAGAAGGGGGGGAAGGCACATGCGCGCCTTGCAAATAATCAAATCCGTGAAGGTCAAACCCACGAATCTGGAGAGATGACTGTACAATAATACAACACAACACATTAATTTATATTAATGCTCCGAATAAAATCCTCCACGGCAGGGCTGGCTCAGTTATTTTCCTGCCTTCAGCAAAGGACAAAATGGCACCTCCCTCACCATGCCAGCTGGATTGGCAGGTGACTCTTTAAACACTGATGATAAGACAGTACTGTTAACCACATCTGAGGCAGACAGGATAGTTAGGTGACCCAGAATGGTCCCCAATCAGAAAGCAACAGGCAGGGAATTCAGGGGGAATTACTGGAGGGGGGGGGATGCTGCTGCCCCCTGCAAGCTGCTGCCTGAGGTAGTTGCCCTACGTTGCCCAAAGGCCAACACTTCTCCATGATTGGGATTAAAATAGAATAATTCAGCCATGATGGAATGAGATCTACAAAATAGATCAAATAATACCTATTGAGGAATATGCTGCTGACATCATCATGACTAATTGGAGGTTTCTTCGAACTTGCAGCCATTCTTAATGGTCTTAGAAAGCAATTAACAAGGATGTAAAGTTGATGCACATATTCCGATTCAGCCTCAACCATGTTGAAAACAATCTGATTTCTCTTTCGCATGCTCTCTGCATGTGGGGAACAAATATAATCCTGGACAATTGTCTTCCATTTTCTTCTGCACAACCAACCTCGCATAAAACTCTGAACCTAAAAATAAAATAACTGATTTAGTATAAAATTAAAAATAATTAATTATTGTTAATTTTTAATTTTTAAAAGGAATGGTCATTTACATTTACAAACTATTAGGTACCTCTGAATCATCAGACATTACTCTAAAAAGGGAGTAGAAATCACGTGGGCGTACACATGTACACCTTCAATGGAAAAAGAAAACATTAAATGCGAAGCTAGAACAGAAACTTTAAGAACCTGCCTTACGCCAGTAGTCCATGTTGTTCAATATTACATGGACTATTGGTATGAGTGAGCGCATCTTTCCAAGAATTCAGACAGAAGTTGGTCGTAGTCTATCTTGTTAATGCCCCTGACTGAACCTGGGGACTTTTGCGTGTAAAATATGTCCTTTACCACTGGGCTGCAGCCAAAATATAGTGTTTACTTCCACTGTTTCATAATTGTATACATAATAATATGAAGTGTTATATTCCAAACCTATGTTCTTTTCAGAGGGAAGGGGGGGTTGTCTCATGCAGTAAGGAAAATGAAAAGCTATGGTTGTTGATGAGCACCACACACACAGTACAGTTCATCTAGGTATTTTGACTGAGACTGCAAAATAGAGTCTAAAAAGTGGGGTCTAAAGCAATAGCAATAACAATAGAAATAGCATGTGTATTTCTATACTGTTTATCAGCTAAGTGCTCTCTGAGTGGTTTACAATATATTTAGCTAATTGCCCCCAACAAGCTAGGTACTCATTTTACTGATCTGTGGCAGGATGGAAGGCTGAGTCAACCTGGAGCCCGGTAGGATCGAATTCACAATCTTGTGGCTGCAGTACCGGCATTTAACCAGTGCACCACCAGGGCAGATATTGATTTCATCTGATCTGATCAAGAATTAGAGCTAGTGTAGTATAGTGCACTGAATGTTGGACTATGACTATGGAGACAGGGGTCTGAATCCCCACTCTCATGGAAACTCACTGGGTGACCTTCAGTGAATCACACTCTCTCAATCTCAGAGGGAGGCAAAGGCAACCCCCCTTTGAACAAATCTTGCCAAGAAAACCCAGTGATAGGTTCACCTTAGAGTTGCCATAAGTCAGAAATAACTTAGGATACACATCAAACAATCAAGAATTAAAGGCTCAGTAAACTAATTGGAACAGCAAGAATAGTAAGATGTACGGATGTGACTAATGTAAGCTGTACATTAATTGTGCTAAAAGTCCAGGGTCCACATTGCTGTGTCATCAAGCAACCATTTGAGACAGGCCAGACTGACTACAATAATATCAGAGACAATAGCATTTGTCTACCTGCAATGTGAATTAACTCTGGATTGCTGAATATAACCTTAAAGTAAGCAGTTCTGCTGTATTCCAGACTGCTCCCCTTCCTGGATATGTGATTGGGAGACCAAGACAGATCCTCTGTTTCTGAACACTTTCATAAAAACTGTCAAATGCATAAGGCAAAATCCAGACTTCTAGCAATTCCACAGAAGCTAATGGGAACTAAGTACTATAAGATCAACAGAACAGTCTGCTCTTGATAACATTGTCATTCAACATGACTGAAGGATATCTGGTGAAACTAAATTCTGGCCTGTATCAATCACTAAGAATAGACACATTGAATCAATTACCCACTGGTTCATTGGACAAACTCTAGTTGAAACTAGTAAGTAGAGCTGCCAGGTCAGGAGCATCTCTGGTCCTGAGATTTCACGGACAAATTCTTCCATGAACAGTGCCTGGTGATTTCATGAGCCTCATAATGTAATTAAACATGAGGCATTAAACATCAACTACAGTGCTGACAGCAAGTTATCAAAATTAAAAAACCCCTAAGTCTAACAAATCAACCAAAAGGAGGGAAGGGAGGAGCTCTCTGGAGACCACACTCTATCTAGCCAGCCTTCAGCAGGGCAGTGCGCTTGTTCAGAGATTTCTCCCATCGAGCTAAGGCTGGGGAAGCAGAGCCAGGCCCTGAGGCTCAGATCCAAGCCCTGAGAACACGACTGGCAACTAGATCTAGGACTACAGTGGCCGCCCCACTTTTGTGAGGGTTTGGGATGCAGAACCCTCATGAAAGTGGAAAAAACAGGAATAACTCCCTCCCATAATCCCCCCTCCCATTCCCTGGCCTTTTACATGCTGAGGCCAGAAGCAAGTGAATGGGAGGAGGGAGCTCCAGAGGGGAGAAATGCACACCTCCCCACCATTCCCTTTCTACTGCCTCGGCACGAGTTCTCAGAGCCAGGGCCAGAGGCAAAGGAATGATGGGGGGGCTCCAGAGGGCAAAAGGAAGGTGTGCATGTGTGTCCCCCCATTTCTTTGCCTTTTGTCCAGGCACTTGCCTTCCTTCTCCACACTTGGCAAAACCAAAGGAATGGCAGGAGGAGAATGAGAGGAGGTACATTAGCCTCCCGAATTATCTAATTCGTGAAGGTCAAACCTGCAAATGTGGAGGGAAGTCTGTATATGCAAAATATGATTGCATATACCAAAGGTGAATAGGGTAAAGTTCATGTTTAAACATTTGAGAAATTGACAATATAATTTCTTTGTACGGTAATAGCAAAATTACACAACTATATAAATAAAATTCCAGCAAAATATAAAATACTACTGGCAGATATCGGCTTTTGCAATTTCGGATCCCAAATGCAAATGTTTGCATTATCATTGCACTCATTGTTATACTGTCACAGCAGCAACTATTAAAAGACTTTTCTCTTAGAAACTTTGATATCAAACCAGAAGTTTCTTCTTATTGATATAAAATGTGGCTTGTGCCCAGGGTTTACTGGACCCAAAACAAACTATGAAAAAGCAAACATATTAATTATAAATGCAACACACGGATACCTATTTAAGCTACAAAGATAATATATCTTAGTTGCTATGGTTTCTGACATTTCGGTATTCTCATAACGAAAAATCTATCATAGGCCCTTTTCACATGTGGGGGGGGAAATGGGCGAAAACGCCCAAAAACGGAGCTTACCTGAAACCGGGTAAGTCGGTCGCCACGTGGAGCAGCGCAAGCTCCCTGCTCCGCAGTCCTCCGGTGTCCCAAATGGCGGCTTCCGGTTGGTGGAGGCTCTCCACCAACCGGAGAAGCTAGCCAGCTGGAAGCCCGCCCCCGGCAGATCTGCAGGCACGCACTTGTGCACGCCTGCAAATCCACTTCGGAGCCGGGTGACGGAACAGAGTGGGGCTACGCGCTCCGTGCTTTTTAAAAACCTTGAAAATGAGGTTTTTAAAAAACACACAGCGTGCCTAGTTCCGGCGGCTCCTGAGTGGATTCTGGTGTGGAACTACAAAAAGTAGTCCACGCCAGTCCACTCTAGGGTGTAGAAGACCTCCGTCAGAGGTCGCTCTGCACTATTTCAGAAGCCTGGTATGGAAATGGCCATAGCTAACATTTTATAGAAATTATAAACAAATTTTCAGAAGTACTAATCAAAAACTAAGGAAATGGTAAAAGCTTCAATTTTTTTCATTAGCTAGACTAATAATAATTAAAGACCACATCTAACAAAACTGCTGTTTTTATTTTAGTCTGTCTCTATACCAGTGTACAAAACAAAGCTTAAGTAATTGTAGACTACGCTTGTGAAATTCATAGCTGGGGCAAATCTTTGATATTTATTAACATTACCAAGTATGGTCTCACATCATCAGGGGGCACAGCTATGCCTAATTGTCAGATATACTATGATACATTGCAATTAACTCAAGTGGCTAAATGCATAAAATCCAGTATTCAAGTGCTTGGATTCAATGCAAAAAGAAACAGAATGAGAATCAAATGGAACAGAGATATCGTGTGCCTTCAAACTGTTTCCGAGTTACAGCAACCCTAAAGCCAAACTATCGTGGAGTTGTCTGGGGTTGAGAATGTGTGATGCATCCACGGTCACTCAGTGGGTTTCCATGGCCAAGTGGGTAATCAATCCCTGGTCTCCAGGGTCATAGTCCAACACTCAAATCGCTATGCCATGCTTGCTCTCAAATAGAGATACTTTACCAATATTAAAAAGGAAACAAACTACCTATTTACACATCAGGAGATGGTCAATATACGTTTAACTAAAGGAAAACACTCGCACTAGCACTTTTCTGTCCATTTTTAGAGTAAATCTTATTTAAACATAAACATAAATACAAACAACACAAGGGGTAGAGTGATAAATATTCCCATAGGATAAAAGATCTATCTGTACCTGGTAAGTCCACACAAGCAGATGTACCTAAAAATGAACTTGAACTAATTAATCCTACCTGGAATATATTATTTCTTTGCTAAAGCAGAACCTCGACTCCCTCAAGAGCTCTAACTATGTTTGAGACATATTCCAGCAATATTATAAATAAAACAAATGGGCACGCTTCCTGTAATACATAAAATATTACAAGAAGTAAAGTTTAGGAAATTCAAGGGAATTAGTCTTGCATCGTCAGATCAAGAGATAGCAGTATCGGGGGGGAAAGGGACAGAATCTGGAGAACAACATCTTATAAATGAGCATCTGCCCTGATCAAAGAAAAAGTATTAAAATTACCCATACATGGCATTAATGTCCAACTAAAATGTACAAAATTAATAAGGGTGCTTCAAAGTTAGCATGGAAAAGTTTTGGTAAGGTAGTTTGGGAGGAGAAAATATTAAACTGTGGGGAAAAAGATCTTATAACATTCTTATTAAGCACTCTAAAGTTAGAAATAGTGAAATCATGGGAAACCTTGAAAAAACTTCCTCAATAAAGGCATCCGGATAGAGCATGGTCTGTACCACTCTCAGAAAAGTTCACATAAAAAGTTAAGCTAGCAAGAGCAGAAAGCAGACACAGTGGAAAAAACTTGGGGGCCCTTCATTATTATGGTCCTTGTGTAAATTCTGAATTTAAGGCAACAATTGATAAACATTTTCTGAGGAAGTGTGTTTTGAGTAATATGAATGATTCAAAAGGTGTACTGTATATGTGCTGATTAACAGTGATGGTGACTAAGGATTGAGGGAAGGAACAAGGAAGCCAAGTGTCATATTATATTGGTAAGGAGTGACCATTAATTTTTCAGAAAAAGAACAAGAATACAACACTTAAACTTTTTAAAATGATATTTCTGTAATATTCTGCATCTTTGCCTGTTTCACTGAACAGTACATTTTAACTTTACATACATTCATTACACTGTTACCTATTTGAAGAAAAGTATAGGCAACGTATGTATCTACTCCATTCCAGTACTAGGTATGGAAATATACCTTTTTGATTTTTTTGATATCTGGATCTTCTTCTTCTTGGTTGCCTTGATAAGGTCGCATTCGTTCTTTAGTTTTATTGAGAGCTACAATCTGTCAAAGAAATAAATATATCACTAGGGTTTTCTACAAATTGAACCCTATTTCTCAGTCCTGAGAATTCAATGGTTTACTTTCAAGACAGTGAGTCTTCTTAGTCAAATGAAATAATCTCCTCAGTTTTAGAAATTTTCATCCAAAACCTGAAAAGTAATTCTTTAAAATATGAGTTGGGGAAGTATTAGCCTCTTAAACCTCTTCTTATATCCGCTGTCTGCTATATCTGGCTATTTTCTGGTTGCAATTTTCATGCGACTTTCCAAAGAAAAGGGGACAATGTGGCCCACTGCAGATGCACAGGGGAAGGGGATTAGATGTCACCACAGTTGTCCACCCCTTCTATAAAACCATAAAGTGCAAAACAGCAGCAACAAGACAATTGCGAAATAAAGAAAGGGTTTTTTTCCCCCTCATCAAAACAAAAATAACATCCTAAATGGCTGTAACACATTTTTTTAAAAAAATCCAAGATTTTTAAATGATTGGGAATTATTTTGATAAGGCCTAAACAATTTGTAACCTATGAAGCCACAGAAAGACCAACACAAAGGAGTATGATCAAACTGCTATATATTTCTGCCTTCCTGAGACTGCAAAACCAGGATTGTTGTTGAAGTATTTAGCTCAGAGCACATATGATTTGTGTGGCCTGCACTTGGTTTGGGTGGGAGGTCACAATATATGCATTACTGCTACATGTGCTTGTCAACTGATGGCAGCACCATGAATTTCATAAGGTTTTCTTAAGCAAAGAATACTCAGAGGTGTTCTTGCCAGTTCTTTCCTCTGAAATACAGCCTACAGCAGCTGGCATTCTTTGGTGGTCTCCCATTCAAGTACTAATCTGGGTTGACTCTACTCAGTTTCCAAAATCAGACAGGATCTAGTGCGTTTAGGGTATGTAGGTACATTCCTGCTAGAGAGAAACTGAATATTATATTTATAAACTAAACAGTCCTCTGTGAACAAACTAAAAATAGTAAAGGCCAACTACAATAATAAAACAGTTTTGCACCAATAATTAAATTTATTGATAAAGATAGAAAAATGTAAGATTTAATCCACCCTAAATATAATTTATGGAAGTTTTGTTACTGAGTGAAATGGGAGGTAGATTGCATTTCTAATACATAAAATAGTAAAAAATTACAGTGCAGTAAAATGAAGCAAGAAAAGTAATCTGCTTTTGGAACATACCTCTGATTTAAGCCTTTCAATTTCTGTGTCTTGATCCTCAAGCTGATGCCGTAGCTGATTGGCAGAGATCTTTTCTGTCTCTACAATCTGAACTAGATGTATATATTTTTGCATTAATACTTCCCTTTCTATTAGGATATCTGAGTAACTGCAAACAGACAAAGAAGAGAGGAAACATTTTAAGTTATCAAACATGATAGATACAACCTTTGTGATCTCTTTAAAAACATGCAAACTGAAGAAGAAATTTCCAAATTCTATCTTTCTTACCGCAATAAAGCAACTAGACCAAAGGATATGACAGAATTCATTCTAACACGTCATCATATTTTAAATTTAAATTTTGAATTTTTTAAAAAATTGAGATGTTTGACTTTATCTGGAAGTGTCAGTTAGAATTCTCCCTTTTTTACAGCTATTTCGGTGCAGTTGTGCTGAGATGCCTTCTGATTGGGAAGGAGGGAGAACTTTTGCTTATGTTGCATATGGGTACAACCTCACAAATTCACGTTTCCTGAATACATGTGAACAAAAACATAACTGTCTTCGGTATTCAAACTTCTTTGGACTTTGTGATTTAATTCTCCAACCAAAAATGTGTGCAAAATATGCATATTCAGAGAAATTCACACAATTTTTTCTTATTTTTTTTCAAAACTGCAAATGGATGCAAAAATAAGATGAAGCAAACTGAAGTCTGGAATAAAGAGAAACTGAAAGAAACTCACATTCGAAGATTAACCCATCTCTAGGCCATTTCCACACTACACTGTTATAGTGCTCTTATTCCACTTTCAACATCCTATGGAATCCTGAAGTTTGCAGTTTAGGAAGGAGCATTTAGATTTCTCAGCCAGAGAGCTCTTTGGTCTCAGTAAATTACAAACCCCAGAATTCCACAGGATGTTGAAAGTGGAATAATAGCACTATAACAGTGTAGTGAGGAAATGGCCTGTTATATTTTCTCATTATTTTCAATGAAGTGTAACTACTCCATATATTTATAGCCCTTCATAACTGCACATATTGGTAAGATGCCACCTTTCAACTTAAGGAGCCATGATGCAATGAGAGGTCACCAACCTATTGTTAATTTAAACATTTAAATGACTGATGCTGATATTAGAATATGTGTTTTATTTAACTGATAGTTATACATTGGAAACACGAACCAGAAAGTTCTAAAATGTTGCCAAGTGTTAAGATCTGATGCAAGATGTTGCCCTTGAGAACCTCCTTTGCAAGAGCATTTTAATTTAAATTGCTTTTGGAGGAAAGCAAGTATAGTCGGCCTTTCACTTTCATGGGCTCAGCTTTTATGGATTTTATTTTATTCTATTTTATTTTTAAAAAATCTTACTGCATTTGTCCCTGCCACAGGGGGGAAAAATGTTCACTCTAGGAATTTCTAGGTTCTCCAATGTAATTCTATGGCCTGGAAGACCTAGAGATTCCTAGAGCAAGAACACTTCTCTAGGCACTCACAAGTCCTCCAGCCAGTGATATAGACTTGAGTCGATTGACTCAGGCCCTTTCTGCACAAGGGAGATACATTGCTGTAGCACTGTTGTGTTGCAAATACATCTGATATCAAACTGGTTTGACGTTGTTCTGTCGTAATTCATTCTGCACGTGTTCAGCTCTTAGCGCAGTTCACATCGTTGTGAAACCGGTGTAATATAAAAATGGAAAAACTCCGATGCAAACTAACCACAATGGTGCTGCTGCATTTTTTCCCATATGCAGAAGCATTACATCGATTCATACCACTGAGGTGGGTGTTAAATTGACCAAGTGGCGGCACAGTGGAGGGAGGGAGGGGAATAGGAATTCCAGGAGAATTGACGATGCGGAAGCTACAAATGATTTTCTCCACTTTACTTGGACAGAAACTGGAGAGCGTGCAGATAGGAATTGGGGTAAGTCGGAGTAAAAAACACCGCTCATAAAACGCGGTGAAACGGTCCTCCACTCTAATGCAGAAATGGCCTCGGACTCAAGTCAGACTTAAGCCACTTCAGCGACTCGACTCGGACTTGATTCAACAAAAATTACACACTGATTCGACTCAACTTGAGACTTGCATATTTTAGCAACTGACTTGCTGCCCTTGGTTCAGTAACATAACACATTCATCCAAAAACCTTACAAATTACTGGTCACATGACAATCAGTCTCAAAGCCAAAGTGTGGACACATTTCTCAGAGGGAATAGCAAATAGGTCAGGCAATGGGCTTTAGGTGGGGTTGAGGTCTGCTCACCAGGTTGTCCTTGCTACATATAGGAGGAGCTTTCTAAAACTTTTCCTGAGAGCAGAAGGCAAGACTTATACCCAAAGTGCAAGGCACGTATCTCATAAGGGAACAGAAAATGTATTAGGCAAGGGACTTGAGGAGAAAGAACCTTCTTTCTAAAGCTCTTGAAGCTTCAGTAATGGGAAATAAGAAAGATCCTATTCCCGACTTCTAAAAAAGCCTCAAGCTTTGCAAATGGAAAGTAAGAAGGATCCTATTCCCCACTTCTGAAACTGCAGACAGCAAAATCACAAAAGTGGAGGGCCAACTCTACTTAAATTGTTAAAACTAACTTTATTCATCTCTTACCAGAAATTCTGGAATGCAGGCTGGGATATAAAGTTGGCTCCCCAACTTGAGACTTGACTTGAATGTATCTTGTAAGGATTTGAGATTCGACTTGAGACTTGAAGGTAGAGACTTGAGACTTGACTTGACACTTGGAATAAAAGACTTAAATACATCACTGCCTCCACCATGACTCTATGGCCCACTTCCTTTGGAAGTGGGCCACAGAATCGCACTGAAGGACCTAGAGATTCTTAGAAAAATGTTCTCAGTTTTTTTTTTAAAAAAATAGCATATGTGATTTTTGTTTTGTTTTGTTTTTCCACTTTTGTGGATGTCTTGCACCCCAGCCCACATGAAAGTGGAGGGCTGACTGTAATTCAGTGGAATCAGTACTGAAATGCCCTGCCTTTGTTTATGTGAAGCTGTACGTGGGACACCACTGGACAGTGCATTTACTAACTTTTATAGAAACGTTCTGTTTCTGTATTTCTTGTTCTCCACTCTCCAGATCCTTTCATTTCCTTTCACTGTTGCCTACCTCAGAATGAAAGCTTTTGTGCAGGAAAAACATTATCGAGTAACCAATTAACAGCATAATCCTATGCATGCCTATTCCTGCTGTGTTTAATGGAAGCAACTCCCTGTATCACAGCTTAAATTGGCTATTCCTACAATTTTGAATTTTTTCCCCACTTTGAATCTATCATTAAAAAACATTTTAAAATAAAGAAATTAGGGTGTTTAAAGTGTCAACCTATTCTTATTCAAACTAAACAAAACTATTATGAACTATTCATTATGATATAATAATATTCTATCAATCAGAGGGAGAAATTGGGAATTATCATTAAACTTGTTTGCTGGCCTGGAAAACAAACTCCTATTAAATTAATTGGGAAGGGCTCTTCAAGTCATTTTCTCCTGTGCAAAGTTAATAGTCTTGTTAACATCAGTGCCATCACCACTATCACTGAAACATAAACAACACTCCTGTGCTTTCTGATGTAACCCAGATTTCATGTACCGAACAAAGGGTAATTTTTATGTTAAATCCAGTTCCTGGAAAAGCTTTTTACGACTACAACTCCCAGAATCCCCTATACAGCATGGCTAATGGCTGTGCCAGGTTGGGTATTCTGGTAGTTACATCCCATAAAAGAAACTTGCCTAAGACCAGGATATATTCAAGAGGAGAATGGCATTAGCACGAGAAGTAGCTATTCAATTTGTTTTACCAACAAAATCCAATGGTTGCCATATTATTACAACGTATGAGAAATTATCACAGGGGATCAGCCTTCCTGGCAATTCATTAATGTAAAAATCAGATCTGAATATGACCTATTGTCTTGTCAGATCATGTCAGTGAGATATAAGAAGATTCAAAGAAAAGGTCAACACCAAGGAAAGTCAGTGCTCTGAAGCAAGATTTTACACTGGGCAATAGCCAAAAACTATCTAGGGAAAAGTGACTAGAACCCATACTTCCATCCCACTTGAAGTGAGTCCAAGAGTTTCTTCTCTGACCATAATTTGGACCACCACTCTATAATTTTTCACAGCAACACCTCCTAGAGTAGCATAATATGTAGAAAACAAAGCTAGCAGTTTGAATCATTGTGCCATTCTAATTTAAGTTAAAAGAATTACTTTAGTTGTTGGTTCAATGGGTCCAATCTAGCTGGGACTAGTAGCTGGATTTAGCCCAGGAACACACCTTCCAAGCCAGCCCATTTTCCTTTGCAAGGCTTAAGCCATCTGTCAATACTCCTATTTTGTTGCTGCTCCCTTATCCAGTCACCAAGTCTTTTCTCCTTTGGCACTTCATCTTACTTCCACCATATGCACTTGGTACACTATTTAGCACCCTGATGGTACCAAATGGATACTAATGGGCAGGAAATACAAGGTGAAAGTCCACCTGGGGAGGTGTGTGGCTTTTAGTGAGCAGCACTGCTCAAGTAGAACATAGTTAAGTGGCATTGCCACCATACTAAGAAAAGTACTGAATCAGGCAGGGCTGAAAAAGTGTTTACAGGTAATAAAATACAATAATAAGAAAAAATAAAATAAAATAAAACAAAATAATGGCACAAGCAAATCACAGAAGGTGGGAGTTTCAGAGACTTCTTTATGGGTGATGCACTGGCCAGCAAGAACTACTGCTGAGGTTTCTGGATTGGAGTTCTTGTTGTCTCCCAGGAGAAAGAAGAGGCAGACCAAGGGCAGGTACTAGCAACTGCTATTTCATAAGGATAGTAAGCTCCGTGAGGCCAGAATAAGCACATGAGAGAAGGATGGAAATTATCTCTCGATAAACCCCAAGGCTGATTGGTTAGCAAGCAATCATAATCATTAAAGGTTTTATTTCATACCTGGCTTGGTGAATAGCCTCTACCCATTCTTCTCCATCTGCTTCTTCCTCACAGCGGAGCTCAAGCGGCTTCTGTCCTTCATGGCCAAAAAGGACAGTGAAATAGTACTGTTAAGTTGTAAAAAAAGAAACAAAAAAAGTACTGTTTTAACACAGTCATTTACACAACGGTGAGCTAGTCACAAACATTTAATATACAATTAATATAGTCAACACATTTCAATTCAGTTCTAACTCATGATTTAAACAGTATGCACTTTCAAAATAAGAAGACATGGCTCAATAAAGCCCTATCTAGTTCAGCATTCTTTTTTTCACAGTAGACAAACAGGCACTTATGGGAATCTTGTAAGCTGGCTATGAGGACCCTAAGGCAGGAGGAGAGTGAATTCTACATGTTGCTTCAACCTAACAGCTTTATTTGTTGCCCCAGGTTCTTGCCTTGTTTTGAAAAAAATTTTTTTGCAAAACGCAACTGATTACTAATAAAATAAACTCAAAATTACAGGAAAAAAATCAGAAAGACTGGTCATGTTTAGTCTAAGAACCCATGGTTTATTGCTCTTCCCAAATTCATCCACCCAGTTGAAGCCTTGAGGGTCTATAAAAAGATATAGAACGGCTGACAAAATAAGGGAATACGCAAGCTTCCTTTTCTAGTTGAGCCTGGCCAATCAGCTTCCTTCAGGGTAATACAAAACTCATAAATAAGGCTTGATGTCAATATGGCTTGATATTTTTGGTTGCCTTCTTTCCATAAAGGCAAGTCTGTATCCCACACTGAGTGACCAATAGCTACATTTTATCAGGATGTTCTCAAACCATACGCTATGGTCACCATTGATGTGAACTAGGCCAGAGACCTTTTACTCTCCAGGTGCCTTTGCCTGCTCGTCAAGATATACTGGTTCATCTGCGTGGGTCCCCACGTGACCTACCAAGTTGTGACCAAAATAGTAAGCCAGTCAGACAATTAATGCCAAACTCTCTCAAATTCCTGGACAGAGGAGAGGGGAGAGGTGGAATCTAGAAGTCAATAACACACAAAAATTTCCCACCCAGCTTCCAAGAGGGCAGCTATGAGAGCTCTGGTGGTGCAGTGGTTAAATGCAGTCACAACACTGTCAGTTCAATCCTGCAGGGAACCAGGTTCACTCAGCCTTTCAACCTTCCGTGGGTCAGTAAAATGAGTACCCAGCTTGTTGGGGGCAATTAGCTAAAATATTTTGTAAACCACTTAGGGAGTGCTTTGCATTCATAAGCAGTATAGAAATGTAACTGCTATCTGTTATAGTTGGATTGCAAAAGTGGAAGGAATACTGTGTAGATCCAAGGAGAAATCAAAGGGCTGACAGAGAAGCCTTAAAAGCTGCTTGTATTTTTTTATCAGCCAATTAGAGACAAGTTTTACTGGTCTTTTGAACAAGGCAATTGTTCATCCAATTAGATAAGGATTTTGCTACCTTTCAACAGGCCACCAATCAGGTATGACTTTAATTAGTTGATTGATTGTTGTGTGTTTTAGGGGGTTGGTTTTGGGTGGATTGGTGGGTGGGGAGGATTGGGTATGTTTTTAATGTTTTAATGTATTAATGTATTTAATGTTGTTCGCCGCCTTGATCCATGTGGAGAGGCGGGATAGAAATAATTTTATTATTATTATTATTATTATTATTAGTGTTTGCCCTTAGCCAATTAGACATTTGTTTTTTGGGTGCATTTTAAGCACCCACATTTTATTTGTTCACATTGCACCTGCTGGTCCTTATCTTCTACCAATGGGAGACAAACTTCATTAGTCTTTTAGGACTTGACATCAAGCAGACCCAACATGACCAAGGTCTCTTTCACTAAGTAAGTACCCCTGCTCAGCTTTCTGGTTCTTTTCTCTGTCAGCTAAACTCTCCTGTATTTATGTTACTTTATATTATACTTATATAGAGGTGGCTGAATAACCAGAACTGACTTTATAATAGGCTTATTAACTCTGTGAAGACACTGGTCACAGAATATATTGATTTCCATTCTTTCTTCCAATATACAGGCTTCAGGCCCTTACATTTTGCAAAAGATATACAAAAATAGCATCCGAGCTGTAACATTGTCATTAGTTAGGCACCCCCTACAACTGACACTTTCACTAATTCTTTAAGTGTCCTTTGGGATATGGATAATAAATAACTCTGGCATATGGATAATAAATGACATTACACAGAGAAGCATATGTGCCCTTTTGTTTTATTCTCTTTTTCTCTCTTCTCTTCTCATACAGGATGGAATTCAATACTTCCAAGGTTTTTTTTAAACCATTAATTCTCATAACAATTAATTAGAAATCTCTTTGATTGCAAACAGGTTATCAAGCAAGAGAATAATTTGGAGGTTTGTTGAAACCTACCTCTCCTTTTGAGGTGGTTTTCTTACAAACACCATGATTTGTTTATGTGCCTGAGCTTTCACGGGAATCTCTTGCTGTTTGTTAATTACGTTAATGAAGAATGGCACCTTTCCCTTTATGAGTATGGTGTACTTTGGGGGGGGAAATATAAAAATTAAAAGCTTATAACCTTAGAAATATTGCATTTTGTAAAATAATAGGCTGTCAGCTTGGAGACTGCATGCAAGCTGGTTCTGACAGACGTGGAAAATAAGCACCAGCAGGGCTATGCTTAGAACAGATATGATTTTCATACCCAAATGTCTTTGTTCTACTTCCTTTATCTTATTATTTTTTAATGAATATCAGATATATTATGTACCAATTAGACTTTGTTGTTGGCACTGAATTTAAAATTAAGTCATTTGTATGGAACTGAAATTATTTCCTCAAATAGGCTACAAGGATGCTTAACTAGCACTACTGAAGAATGAAAAATATTGTCACCTCAAAGTTGAGCAGCAAATTACAAGTGTATCATGACTATCAGATTTACACAGCATTACAACTACTTGGAGCCCACTGTTCTGGTGAAGGACATTCAGTTGAATTTTTTTCATTGTGAACTAAGGACTCTTCCTTCAAAAATACTCCTCAGTTGGTGGAACTGTGAATTTTAACAATGAATTTTAAATATGTATCAACTGCTTTAGCTATTTGTATTATTTGTTCTTTTAAGCTGATATTATGGATTTTAACTATTGTTTTTAACTGTTGCTCTGTTTTTAACCAATATACATTATATGTTAATCTGTTGTTGTCCCCCACCTCGACCGATGGGGAAAGGTGGGCAAGAAATAATAATAATTGGAAATTGCAGATACAGTCACCCCTCCATATTTGTGGGTTTGGCTTTGATTTGATTACTTGCTAGTTTCTCCAACCCCTGGCCCCCTAAACACTTCTTTTCTGGAAGAAGTTTCCCTCTCAATGGCTCCAATGAGGCTATGCAGCCCTTTAAAAGCCTCACCTGCCTCCGGCCACTCCTCCTCCACAGCTGCTGCCTGACCAGCTAAGGATGGCTCACAGCCCAATTTCTCAGCACCACAAACCCTCTCCCAAAACCCCCGACACACCCAAGGAAAGAGAAGATTGAGGGAGAAGAAGAAGGGCTGCATGCTGACCCACACCCTTTCTCTCTTCTTTTCCTGACCTGGTTTGGACCCTGGGTGTCTTCTCTGCCCACCACGCCTCCACCCCCTTCCCACAGACACATACACATTTTGATATTTGAAGTTTGTCCACTTTTATGGGGGTCCTGTGCCCCTAACCCTAGAGAATGTGGAGGGCAGACTGTATATGATATTGCGACAGTCTATTTATATTCAAAGAGTGCAAAGAAGATCTGTAAACTGACTAAAAGTGAGGCACTTTAAGATGCAATTGCTTTCTTTGAAATACCTGATGCAGCATTAGCAGTTTTACAACATAATTGGGAGTTTAACTGTCCGCCAAGAGCACTGCTTGTGTATGCTACAAATGTTCTCCAATACTCTCTTCCAAAGCAGACTAAACCTTTCTGTCCTCACCACTCAAGTTGTGATGGTGTGGAGCAACAATATTTTTAAACTCAGTTTCAACTTGGATTCTTTACTGCATAAAGACCATGTTAACCAATTCTGCACAATACAAAAGCAGTACAGTCTGCCATTTAGAAGAGCCCATCCAGATGTTCAGCTCTGTCTTGTACATGGATTGGACATAGAATATTCATCAACATACATAGATCAGGCTGTTCATCTATGCTAGGGACACCCTGGTTATTTTTCATTTGCTGTCTGTTAAAAACCACAGTTAAGGTAATAGTTTAAATTTATACTACCTGTAACACCCTGCATTGCTCAAGGAAAATCATTAACATGGTTAATGGTTTCATATTATCTGGATGATGAGCAGAGAAGAAATCAGTTGGGTAATCTTTGGGTGCTGAAAAGTTCCTCAAATTGCATGTCACCCTCAGTTACCTTTAAGAAAGCATACTTCTCCTGATCACACATATATCTATGTATCAATTAAAATTCATAGCTGCCTCCATTTGAATTTTGTGTATGCCACACAGGCAATACATTAAATCAGACCAACCCAAACATCCTCTTCAAATTTGGGAAATATCTCTCTAGCTATTTATGTGTGATATAGTAACAGGCAGGAGCTTAGTTTTATTTTTATAGCATAGCAAAACTTTTTAAAAGATTTTTTTTAAAACTCAACTCATCAAACTGTTTCAAATGATATGCCAGGAAAAATATTTGAATTATCACCGAAGGCCCTCCAAACTGAATCTCCTGTGTGCCACGTATATTAAGTCAGATCATCGTAAGCACAGCCACCAAATTTTGGTGAAAATCTAATGAAAAATTATGGATATGCAAGCACAATGGCAATGGCAATGCACACACAACTCTGCTTCTGCAACCAACAGGATTCCAGTCATTAATTATTAAACTCTAGACAAGGGATTCTCAGCCTTTGACCTTCCAGCAATTCAACTCCCAGAAGCCTCTTCCAGCATGAACAATAATGCAAGATTCTGGGAGCTGAAGTCCAAAACATCTGGAGCCGAAAGTTTGAGCAGCACTGTTCTGAACCAAGGGTGAACAAATGCACAGGACGCAGCGTATAATTTCCCCCACTCCACGCCATTCATGGGCTACCCCCAACTACCAGGCACCCTGCTGCCAGGGAGTGACATCACTCCCCACTGCCTTTTTTTCAATTTTAGCTGATTTAGGCCATATTTCATTCACAGGGAGCAAGAGCAAGGGAGGGCTGGCAAGTGAAACAGCTACATTTGCACATATTTTCAGGCCATTTTCAGTGAAAAGTAACTGGGAAATGACTTTTTAAAATATTTTGGAGGGTCAGGTCCCTAAGCGGTGTTGTGGACCACAGAATTGAGGCTTGGTATCCCCGCTCTGGTTCTTAACTATCTGACAGAATGTAAGTGAGCACACTCACCCCAAAATTACACTATCTTTGTTCCCCAATTCCAACCCAGTCTTCAAGTACAATACCTCACCAACCCAAAGGAGCCAGAAAACATAGCCAAAAGGTGCAGCCTAATATCCTTCTAAATAGTTGCCACCTGAAAGATGCAGTGCTGTTAGGTTGATTCAAGATAGATATAGTTCACCATCAGTAGCACCTACTGTGTATTTTTCAAGCCTTCCCTCGCCCCAGTAGTCAGCAATGCACATTCCCTAATGCCTGATTCAAGCAGACCTACAAAGATGAACAAAGAACTATTGGATACCCATAGGCTTCTCGGATCTCTCACAAAGGAATTCTAAAAATCAATTGGTAGTATCCATATACTTCAAAAATACAGAAGATTGAGTTGAGCGTGTATAGAGATTACATTTGTGTGGCACTTGGCCTAAGGACACATCTGACCAAGAATTAGTTTGCCAAAGATCCTCTCCCATTACAGGTATGAAAATTGTCACATATAAATCATCTCTCTGAGAGTCCTGCTTCAAACATACATGACTCCACATGAGTTGACTGACGTTGGTTCCATACATTCTCAGTGTCTTCAAGTTGATGCTGCCTGATGCTGACCCTGATCCTTCAACATTTTTTAATATGACATGAAAAATGAAGATACTCTTAGTGTTAGTGATCTTCCTTTAAGGATAGGCATAGAATTTGATGCTAGAAACCTCTTCTAGAATATGTTGTTTGCAGGTAAACTTAGCCCCGGATGAAAAAAAAATTGCATAGAACGGGGCATAGCAGAGTTTGGAAAGTTACTTTTTGATTATAAATTCCAGGATCCTTCTGCCAACATGGCCACTTTGTCTTGTGGGTGCTGGGCACTGCAGTCCAAAGCAGTAGTGTTTAGACATTTTCTGTCACTACTGTACACTTTAATCAAACAAAATAGCCATTATTTAAAAACAGCAACAAAAGATTAATATGAAGTGCTATAAAAGTTTGAGAATTTAGAACATTAATCAATTGTCACCAAAACCATCCAGTTTTTAGTCAGTGTTCTATGTATCTGAATCAGGCAATTTATTTTTTTTAATATTTTTATTAAAGTTTAAATTGAAAATAAAAAAAAACCCACTTCCAAGTTTTTTTCCAGTTGAGCCTGCTTATTTACATTTCATTCATACATAGTTTCTACTTAAAGGGTAATCATACATTGTTGCATCTTACATTGTTACACTGCTGCTTTGTTACATTGCCTTATTACATTGTTGCCTTGCATTACATACAATCTTGCTTTATTTCTTTTTCCTTCCTTGTGCTCTATCTTTATCCAATTCAAGACTTCTCTCCATTCCCTTTCAAAGTTCTGGATAGGCTTATTTTTCAATCAAAATGTTAGCTTTTCTATCTCTACCATATCCAGGACTTTTAATTTCCATTCTTTTATATCAACATAGTTCCTTTGAATCAGAAGTTTAAATGTAATTAGTTAAGTTTAAGGAAGACCTTTTATTTAGGAAACACACTTCCTTTAAAAAGTTGTCACAAGTTTTTTTTTTTAATCAGCAAAACAAAATTTCCACAGGCTTTAAAATTAGAAAGTTAGGGTTTTAGTAATTATTTTTGGAGGTTTCTTTTTGGACTTGATTTAACAATTTATATCTGGGGAGACCTTCTTGGCAAAACTTTTCAGGCAAGCACCTCAGAGCAAGATGGAGCAAGGGGCAGGGATCCCATTACCATATGAAAGCTTAAAGTGATTATCCAGAAACCATTCACTTGCGCTCACACACTGCCCTCTCTTGTTCCAATTGTGCTTTTAAAAGCATCTATTGATATTAGGAAGGGAACGAATATTCACCGACATTTGTTTTCTAGCTAAAAATGGATTTCTTGAAACTGGCGAAGGCTGGTTAGGAAAAAAATAACATTGTGGTAAGAATTTTGCATAGTTTTAACGAGTATTTGCACAAGATGAAGTTTTTTGGGGAATTATTCCACATAGAAACAGCCACATAGCCATATAGGGGTTTTTGTGCAAGACTGTTGTTTTTCATGTGAAAAAAGCATTCTTGAACAGCAACACATATAGTTATCTGGAAATAGTGGCTTTTGCATAAAAAGCCATGATTCTCATGGGGAAAAAAATCGTTTATATTTCTGCACAGAATAATTTACTAAAACATTTTGGTATTTGCAAATATCAGGCAAGAGATATGCAGAAATATTTGTTTTCTCCACAATGGGGAGAAAACTGTGTAAATTTTTGTGTTCTCACTTATGAGGGCAAAAATAGTTGAATGTCTACATCTCTAATTGATACCAGTAGCTTTTTCCAAGACTTATTGCAGTACGAGAAGGGCACACTGTACTCATTTATTCGTGTTCCAATACATTTTCAACTCTGTTTTGCCAAAAAGTACCAAAAAAAAAAAAAACCCCAAGAGGAAGGTGGGGGGAGAAGAAGAAGACAAGGAAAAAGAAGACAATGATGACCAGGATTATTTATATGGATAGTATAAAAAAGTTTACAGATGTACTAATACAAAATCTGAACAATTTGAAAAAGCTTTTTAGAGGAATTAGATCGCCAGCCATTATGTGGCGCTTTGGGACTTGAAGTTAAAAAACAAAAAAAGTCCCACTTCCAAGTTTTGCAGATTTTGTATCAGTATCAATTTGGAATTTGTGGTTTTGTAATCTTGTACAGGAAACTTCAGTAAAAACATTTAAGAATCGATTCTATTCTGTTTGATTCATTCTTGCTGTGTACCTAATTGGGTTACTAGCAACAGTTTTGGTGTCTAGCAGCAGCTCATATTAAAACATAAAAACATCATGCTATCTTTGAAATTTATTCATAAAATTCAACTAAATAAAATTTGCTAAAGCTGATGTAAAGACATCAGTAGGGGTGGGGTAAGAAGGTAATAATTGGAGGGGCTTACATTTCTGCACCTTCTTTTCTACTTTTCAGATCATTAGTTAAACCAAGAAGATGCTCAGCAATAGCCTATGTTGTATATCACAAAATTATATTGTGGCAATTAGTTTGAGAAACAACTTGAAAAGATGAGAAGCTCAGGATATCAGTTCAAGCTGACCTCATATATCTAGCTAATGATTTGCCTGCTAATAGTTGCTGTATAGAGAAGGACACTCTCTGTATTACATGGCAATACTGTGTTCACAAAAACAAATTGGTTGCCTAGGAGGCTCTGCCTGATGCAGAATTCTGTTGCCATTCCACTATCCATGCAAGCTGTGTTTGGGAATAGGATTGTTTGTTTTATGGTTAACTCATAAAACCAGTTTGTAGGAGAGTATGTATACACAAAACATCATTCCTGGTTAAAGTACGCGATCACTATAATAGTCTGTTGCAATCCTTGAAGGTTTGTCAAGCTGAACTTAACCAACTAAATTTGGGGGAAATAGAACAAATGCGCAGAGCGAAACATACCTACTTTGAACAGGCTAACAAACCATCTAAACTCTTGGCAAACTTACTTTGTAAAAGAAGACTAAGAAATACAATAACGTAAATTAGAATTGGGGAAAGAAAAATTACAAAGCAAGAGGAGATAAAACGGACTTTTTTCAATTTCTATGTAAAGTTGTTGAGTAATATCTCCTCAATTAAAAATCAGAGGGAAATTAAGGTTTCAGATGGATATAAAACATATGGAATTGAACTAAAAGAGAAAACTGGAGTAATTAAATGCTTGTTCAAAAATCCACCTCATTTACTAGCCCAAATGCATCAAGAAATCAGGAGAGGCAAGAAGAAACAGTAAAGGCAACAATGATTTCATGGGCTCAAAACATCGGACATTCAATTCAATTAGAGTCTTGGGAGCAGAGTTGGAAAAAAAACACAGAAATTTACAGTAGCTCAGAATTTGAAAGAGAACTATTATAAGCTATTTCATAGATGGTACATGACACCAGACAAATCAAAAAAGATTTATAATACAGGTACCGGACACTGTTGGAAATGTCAGAATGAGGTCGGTACGATATATCACATGTGGTGGACATGTCCAAAAGCTAAGAAATATTGGACTGGAATACATAATAAAATTTGTGCATTAATGAAAGTTCAGTTTGCTAAGACACGAGAATTGTATTTGTTAAATATGACTGATATATTAGAAAGTACTGGTATAAAGAAGCATTGGAGAATATTACTGTATATGATAACAACAGCTTGTATCAAATATGCAAAGTTGTGGAAAACTCAGCAAATACCCACAATAGGACAATGGTGGGGTACACTTATTGAAAACAAAAATGTGAATATGGTCTCTCAGAGATTAAAAGGGAAATCAGACGAAGAGATACAAAAAGAATGGCAAATTGTAATGGGTAATTGCTGGGTACCATCAGATGGAAATATGTAATTCATGATTTAAGATAAATTATGAGGGGGCTACAGGATACATATCATGAAGTGGGAATATGGAGATTGAAATGCAAGAATCAACAAGTAATATTAGCAGTAAAATGTTGTACAAGTTTAAGCATTAAGAAATCTTGATAATGAAATCTAGATCAGTGTGGAAGATCAGAAATATTTCAATTAAGCTGACAGTTATAATTGTTTGTTTTATATGTGAATTTTGAATAAAATGATTATAAAAAAAAATCAGAGGGAAATTGAAGATTACTTAGAAAAAAATAATAAAATGAGATTTACAGAAGAACAAAAAACGGCATAAAACAAACCAGTATCGATGATGGAGATAGTAGAAGCTATCAGAAACATGAAAAATGGTAAATCTCGTGGACTTGACGGCTTTACAGCAGAATACTACAAAACTTTGGAACATGAACTCTCAATTCCATTACAAAAGACAATGAATGAGATAAGATAAGAAGGTATACCAAATTCATGGAAGGAAGCTAACGTAGTTTTAATACCTAAAGAAGGAAGAGACTTAACCGATGTCAGGAATTACAGACCCATCTCACTTTTAAATACAGACTACAAGATATTTGCTGCTATTTTAGCTGAGAGACTTAAAAAGGTTCTTCAAGATAACATACATGAAGACCAGAATGGATTTCTACCGAAGAGAACAATGCGAGATAACATCAGGACAATATTAAATATAATCAAATACTATGAAAGACATAATGAAAAGATATTAGCTATGGTGTTTGTTGACGCGGAAAAGGCTTTTGATATGGTCAATTGGGCATTTATGAAGATGGTTATTAAACAGGCACGAGCAGGAGAAAAATTCATTTCTTGGATTGAAGCAATTTATAGTCAGCAAACGGCAAGACTGATTATTAATGGAGAGAGAACAAAACAGATTGAACTTCATAGAGGAACAAGACAGGGCTGTCCGTTGTCGCCTTTGTTATTTATAATGACATTGGAAATTCTTAATAATATCATACGGGAAGAAATTACAGTAAGAGGAGTTCAGATAAAGAAATATCAGTATAAGCGTAAAGCATTTGCGGACAACCTGGTTTTGTTTCTAGAGGATCCTCTCAGCAGTATACAAGGACTGATGAATATTATTCAAGAATATGGAGAATACTCAGGACTTAAGATGAACAAGGATAAGACAGTGTTTATAACAAAAAACATGAGAGAGAAAGAAGATGTGGAGTTCAAACAGATAACGGGATTTAATAAAGGACAGAAAGCAAAATACTTGGGAGTTTGGATTTCCAAGAGAAACAATGAGCTTTTTCAAAACAACTATGAGAAAAAATGGAAAGAGATATCTAAAGACTTAGAGAAATGGACTCAAATGCGATTATCTATGCTGGGAAGAATGTCTGTTATAAAAATGAATGTACTACCAAAGATGAATTATCTTTTTCAAAATATTCCTACAATTACAAATGCTAAGCCTTTCATACAATGGAAGAGAGATATAACTAATTTTATATGGCAAGGCAAAAAACCAAGAATAAAATGGAAAGTCTTGACTGACATATCAGGAAGAGGAGGCTTCGGATTACCGGACTTACAAGTATACTTTAAGGCTGCGGCATTCACTTGGATAAAGGACTGGATGGATTTACAAAATATGAGAATGCTGGCTTTAGAGGGAGCAGATTTAAGGATGGGGTGGCATGCCTATATGTTCTATGGAAAAGCAACAATTGATAAAGATTTTATGCATCACTTTGTAAGGAAATCATTATATAAAATATGGAATGATTATAAGAATAAAAACATTAGGCAGCTACCCACTTGGGTCTCCCCTCAAGAAGCTTTTTTGGAAGATGGTCAGATACAGAAAAATGGTTGCGATATGAAGATACATTGGAGAAAACAAATATGAACACAAATACAAATGTTTTTAAGATGAAATCAAGAGAGAAATTGGAAATTGAAGGTATAAAGTTAAGCTGGTTTCCTACAGACAATTATCAGAAAGATTTCAGATGGACGTGAAAACTCAAGGAATAGAACAGAAAGAACAAGAGAATCTGCTGAAGCTTTTACGAGAAAATCCACCTCATTTACTTTCACATTTATATCAAGAGATATTACAACAGCAATGTGAGGAGGAGACAATTAAAATAGCAATGATACAATGGGCACAGAACACTGGACATCCAATTCAGCTGGAATGGTGGGAACAAAGTTGGCAACGAACAAAGAGGTTCACGGTAGCTCAGAACCTTAAAGAAAACTACTATAAGTTATTTCATAGATGGTATGTGACACCCGAAAAATTAAAGACAATTTATAAGATGGGTACAGGTCAATGTTGGAAGTGTCAAAAGACTGCAGGCACACTATTTCGTATGTGGTGGACATGTTCTAAAGCAAAAATGTATTGGAATGAAATTCATAAGATAATATGTGGTGTATTGCAGATTCAAATTGATAAGACTTCTGAAATGTACTTGTTAAATATGACACATATGTTAGAGGGAACTGCGGTAAAGAAATATTGGAGAATAATACTGTATATGGTCTCGACTGCCCGTATTGAATTTGCAAGGCTTTGGAAAAGTGATATAATACCAACGACAGAACAATGGTGGGCAACTTTTATTGAAAACAGAAATGCAGATATTGTTTCACGGAGATTTATAGGGAAATCAGATGATGATATCTATAAAGAATGGCAGATGATTTCGGAAGCGAGAGGGGTCTTGACAGGGAATAATACATAATTCATGGTATTAAAGGTTCTTACAAGATAAAATTCAGAGGAATATCATGGAACAAGTAAAGTTGAGTAGAAAAACAGGAACTAACGAATTAAGTAGATAATACTAACAATTTATTGTGATGCATTGATAACAGTTCAATGGAATGATAAAGATTGTAATCCAGAGAGGAAGGAAGACAGTTGTAATACGACAATTAAGAATACAATGATAATTGTTTGTTTTGTATGTTGGAACTTCAATAAAATTACTTAAAAAAAATAGTCTGTTGCAATCCTTTTATATGCCATTGGTAAAAGCAACCACACTCCACATTAATTGGCTCTTCTCATTGACAAAACTAAAATAGTGAGCCTGTATCTTTGTATTACCTATTTAAATCCCAGTCTAAGGGCCAGTTCTTCAAACAATCTTGGACTAATAAACTGTGCTTTCTTCACATGGGAAAAAGCTGTATACTCACATGCTTCCTTCTCAATCCTTCCTTCCCATTGCCTCAACAGTTATTTCTTGGCATATTAAAACACAGTTTTGCATGACATTTGAAATAGCAATTAATAGTTCCATTGCCATTTGTAAACATGGATGGATATCCAGGGAGGACACCTCATCCCAAAATTACAAAATCTAGCTCATGGGTCACCAATTAAAACATAGTTTGCTCGTAATATATTATGGGAAACTATGATTTAATAAGCCAGGATTAAAGCACTGAAGCACAGCATGTGTATGTAGGACACAGAAAAGGAAAGAGCTTGGTTTATTGGCCCAAGATTGTTACCTCTGAATGAAACCCATGAGTCTGGCTCCATATTGTGCTTACACATTACAGCAACCCAACAGATGAAAGCTCTTGTTTTGAAAAGTACAAAGAAGTCTCACCATCTGGCAGATAAAGCTGGAAGGGATGTTGTGAGGGGAAAACACTGACTCTTTTTTAAAAAAAGACACTGGCTATCCTTCATCAGCAGTTTTTCATCTCATTCTTAGCACTGCAGGTATCTTTCCTTCATCTTATCGCCTCCTAATTCCTAGGAAAATTAGCTACAAAGAATAGAGATCAGGAGGAATAAATAAGAAGAGAAAAGGTGAAGAATGGCTTTTTTCTTACTAGTGTAAGATATTTCTGTACCTTCAGAGTTTCTTGCTTTTTGTTATAATTTTCAAGTCAGAACCTTCACATGGTAAGTATAAGATGTATCCTAAATTTTTAGACTGAGATAGGAATTTTGTGATGATATGGATATGGATATAGCAGGATTGTCAGCTCAAGACTGTCTCAGGACCTTAGGTGTCTGGGCCAAAACCTACATGTAGGGACAGTCCCTGGCAGTATTGTTAAACATTAAGTAGGCAGTACCAACTACAGTCACTCACAACTTGTCATCCAAACATATACACACAGAACACATTTTCCTGTTTGGAAATTAACACAGAAATCTTAGCTAAAGAGACTGTTTCCTAAACAAGGTGAAATGCGAAGATTATTCCTTCCCCCTTATTAGGGAGACAGGATAAAGTACATTTAATCTAGTCTACTTGTTTCTAAGCCAGAAGGTGACTGCAGACCAAAGAGGAGGCACTACAACAACTAGAAGGGAAGTAGAAAGCTAACTAAGTAAATAGATGGACCCTCTGGAGAGGCTTTGCAAGTTGCAGCAACAAATTAATCCTTGCACATTATAGCAAGCTGGTGCTTTAATGGCTGAGCTGGAGGTTTGCACACAGATCTGTCCTCTTGCTTGGACCTCATCAAAACTGGATAATTTGCACCCTTGTCTCCTGCCCGGTAATTACTCATGAAAACTGGAAATTCAGGGCCAGTCCTTGAGATCTGGCAACCTTAGCTGCTACATTGCTGCTTCTAGCATACCCCACCACTGGCTATGCCAATGATGTCTTAGGTAATTGACTAGGACTCAAGTGAACCCTAAGTCACGTCAGTGACTCAACTTGGACTTGACTTGGCAACAAATGACACACCAATTTGACTCGACTCATGACTTGTATATTTTTAGTGACCAACTTGCTGCCCTTGGTTCAGTAATGTAACACATTCCTCCAGAAACCTTACAACTTTGAACAGCGCTTCTGTCTCTTTTTGCCTACTGTTCACATGATGATCTGTCTCAACCCCAAGGTATGAGTGTATTTCTCAGAGGGGAACAGCAAATGAGTTAGGCAGAGGGCTTGAGAAAGGGTTGAGGTCTGCTCAGCAGCCTGTGCCCACTGCATATCAGAGGAACCTTCTAAAATTTTTCCTAAGAGCAAAAGGTAAGACTCACTTCCAGAGTGCAAATGGAACAGCAAATGTTTTAGGCAATGGGCTTGAGGAGGAAGAATCCTTTCTTCTAAAGCTTTTAAAGATTTGGTAATGAGAAGAAAGAAGGATCCTACTCCCTACTTCCAAAAAAAGCCTCCAGCCTCAGAAATGAGAAGTAAGAAGAATCCTATTCCCCACCTCCGAAGCCGTAGATGGTAAAATCATAAATCTGGAGGTGTCAGGAATCTCTACCTGCTAAGCCACAGCCAGCAAGGGAGGACGGAGCTCAGGAATACTTTCAGGGAGAGTCCGAATATAACAAACACCGGGAAAACACAAGCTGAGCCAGGTCAAGGTCCAGTCCAAAGGTTCAGGAGGCAGAGGTCCATCCAGAGGGTTTCAGGGAGCAGGAGGCATGAAGGTCATGAGAGCTTGCTAATAATTTGCTGCAAGCAAGGAGCAGCCATGCTGGCAGACTTAAATAGCCGCTGTGAGCAGGAGCTGCTTGTTACTGTTTCCTCAGCATAGTCCATGCAGCCTCCCTCTGAGCAGCCCGTTTCAGCCTTCTGCATGATTGAAGGCTGATGGGCACAGCTGGCTGCAACTCCTCTGCATCACTGCTGGTTCCCTCTCTGTCATGAGCTGGCTGGGGCAACTCTGTCTCTGTTTGACCTTCCAGTGCAGGGGATGTTTGCAGGTTGACTTGCTCACTCACTGGCCCAGTCCTTGGCACAGTCAGTTGCTCCTCAATCTCAGAGGCATCATCTATTCCACTCACTGGCTCGGCCCCACATACAATCAGTTGCTCCTCAATCACAACAGCAGCATCTATCACAGGAGGGCCAACTCTACTTAAATTGTTAAAACTGATTTTATTCGACTAGAATATAAGTTGGGATATAAAGTTGGTTCCCAAACTTGAGACTTGGCTTGAAAGTATCTCGCAAGGACCTGTGACTCGATTTGAGACTTGAAGGTAAAGACTTGAGACTTGACTTGAGACTTGGAATAAAAGATTTAAATACATCACTGGGCTATGCCGGCCGGGGCTGCTAGAAAATGCAGTCCCACAAAACAACAACAACAAACTACTCCTTAAAAAGAATCTGTTCTGCCTTGGACATGTAGCACCATATAATGCTACTATAATACCATTTCAAAACATTTCAGATTGTTGCAGTGGTACTTTCATGTGCATGCAGTCCAGAACCCACTGGGAGCATGTACTTCATATATTGGTCTTAAATCCAATTGCTAGTTCCACCTGGGGCAGACCCATGAAAGCAATGGAGCATCAACAAGCTTCAACTTACTAAGTTTCCATTTATTCAATGGCTTGGCAATTGAATGTTGGCCTCAGCTTGCAAAGTGTTAAACACTACCAGTAGAAATAACCTAATCATGCACAAATGCTGACATGGACATGCACAATTCTATGATGGTTCCACAGACATCTCTTTGAGTTTACCAGAGTCTATTCTCGGTTAAATGGGTATAGCCCTAGCTCCTAAAGTAGATTTATATAGCTCATCACAACCAAACTCTGAATTTTATTTGGTGACAGGCCACACTACTGAACACAGCTGTGTGTGTTTTAAGTAAGTATTTCATGCTAGCCACATCAGTCTGTTCTTCTGATATATTATTAATAGTTCAGCTAAATATCTGGATTTTTTTGGTTACTATTTGCATTTGCTTTTAGATACTATTTGCTTTTAGATACTATTTGTATCTCAGTCAATAGTACAAAATTTTAAAATATATACCCTTTTATTGATGTATTAATGGTATTAGTTTAACCCTTATAACTACACTGTATGAGTGTTTTAATCGCAGTAGGTGATATAAAAACTGTTTTTACTCATAATGTTCCAGAAGCGTACTTGGAAATGCAGTGGACTGATAAAATTGTAACTTTCTATGCTCTTGAGATTTCATCTCCTCTTCATAAAAAGCTCAAGATGGTACCGGACAAATAATGGTTAGAAATAGAATTATATGAAAAGATTTACATCCAAAAGGTGGGATACAAATACCTGTATCAAATAAATAAACACATAACTAAAGGTATGTTCCTGAGCACCACAATTCAAGAAGGATATTGACAAGCTGGAACATGTCCAGAGGAGGGTGCCTGAAATGGTAGGCCTGTAAACTATTCCATATGAGGAGCTACTTAGGGAGCTGGGTATGTCTAGCCTGAAGAAGAGTGAAGAGGTGACATGACAGCCACATTTAAATATTTGAAGGGATGTCAGATGGAAGAAGAAGCAAGCTTGTTTTCTGTTGCTCCACAGACTAAAACATGGAGCAGCAATGGATTCAAACTACAGGAAAAGAAATCTGACCTAAACATTAGGAACCCTGACTCTATAAGCTGTTTGACAGCGGAATATGCTGCCTCAGAGCATGGTGGAGTTTTCTTTTCTTGAAGATTTTTAAACCGAGGCTTGGATAGTCATATGTCAGAAGTGCTTTGATTGTGTATTCCTGCCTGGCAGAGAGTTAGGCACTTTCTGCACCTTACCTTTTTTTCGGCGCTGGGGTGCAGGGATCATGCGAGCAGCCTCCAACGAGAGGTTCTCGCGTCCCTGCTGCTTCAGCTCCGCACGAGCTGCCTGCTCCCGAGCAGGCAGTGTGAGAGCCCCACTTCTTCCTTCTGCAGCGCAGCCTGGGAGTTTCCCAGGCTGCGCTGGGGCAGGAAGCACGACCACCGCAGCTCCGGAGGCTCCGCAAGCACAGCAAATGTGCGCGGGGCCCTGGAGCAATGCGCGATCGTGCACCATTTTTGGCTGAAAGCCAAAAATGAAAAAGTGCACGAGCGGCGCCTGCCCTACCCTGGAGCGTCACGTGATTGTGAGTACATTGTGCACATTGCTCCTCACAATCGCGCAATGCTCGAGGGGCCCTTTCACATGGCAAATGCCATGCGAAAAGGGCCTTAGAGTGGATGGCCTTTGTGGTTTCTTCCAATTCTATCATTTTATGATTCTAAATCCAAGCTATTGGTTTTAAAAGGGCAATGTAGATTATGGTCAGTGTAGCTTCAAATAATTTAAAAAATTATGCTAATGTTTTTCCATGTAACTCGTTTCTTAATAGCTTCCTAGTAACTAATCCATGTGCAATATTTTCAAGAATCAAAATGTTCTGAGTGAAGTTTAAATAGATTTTTATTTCCTTAGTTGAATTCTAAAATCTAAGGCACTTAAACTAAATCAGCAGATAAAATCAGTAGGATAAAACAGAAGTTTTCAGACGATGTGCCACAAAGGCCATTTCTGCCCTATACTGTGATAGTGCTATTATTCCACTTTCAACATCCTGTGGAATTCTGGGGTTTGTATTTTCCTGAGGCCAAAGAGCTCTCTGGCTGAGAATTCTAAATGCCCCTCCCTAAACTGCAAACCCCAGGACTACATCAGATGTTGTGAAAGTAGCATAATAGCACTATAAGAGTATAGTGAGGAAATGGCCAAAGTGACAACAAAATGTTAATTATACATACAAAATGATTACGCATTTTAAGAAATTAAATATCTCCAATAAATGATGTATCTAAATCAATATATACTGTATTTTGTCAAGGGGAAAAAAGCAATATTTTGGTGGTGTTTTCTCTTCCTAGAAATGGTCATAATGGCTTTGCAAGCAGTATTGAATCTAATTATTTGTATAGACTCATCATAAAGCTGACTATTCTTTTAAATGATTCTTTACCTCAAGGTATTTACCAATGAAATATAAGAAAGAAAATCTCATCATTAATGGTTCTACTTGGGTAAACATATATTACAACAGTTTGATTCTGTCTGCTCTAGACATAGGCCACGTCTGCATGGTGTTGCAGTCCTGCTATGGGGATGGGATGGCAGCAGTCCACAGGCCATGCTGTCCCATGATGTCATCGCGGTCCCGCTGCCATCCCACCCCCATCTATTGCAATCGCGGGCTATTTGTTTAACAGAATAAATCCATGAAGCATACCTGACTGTACAATTGTCCCATCCTTTCCAGCATGCAGAAGGAAGCACAATGGGGGTGATTCTTTCCCCAGCACAGCATGGCTGCACTGCAGAAGGCAGACGCGTGTCGCTCGTACTCCCTTCCATAGGGAGCTGGTCAAGTGCAAAGGGAAGCGTTCCTGTCACACTCCCTTCCTGGCAAAGGCACTGCTGGATCATGATAGGAGGACAATGGGATCAGGTAATGCGTGGAAATGGTCTTATTGCATATGAACACACCATAAAACATAAAAGAGTCCTGTCTGCGCCCAAGTAATGCACTAGGCCATTAAAGAAAACGCTCATGTTATTTGAGCAAATGGAGATACAGGCCAGCTAGCGGTGTGGTGTGCACATACTGTCCTCCCATTGTGTGTTACACCACTATGCAGTACCTACACGATATCATTCTTTACTATGGTGCAAAGGGTGCTGGGACAGGGCTCCATTAAGCATGATTTATGGTGCCTAGTAGACTTTAAGACATGGTTACTTCATTGGACAGAAGTGAAATGTTTGCTCTTCCTGGCTTAAAAAGAAAATTTCCTGTTGCACCACTCTAACTCAGATCTCCCTCTGCCTGTTTAAGAATTGTAGCAAGTTACAAATCTCTTTATAGACATGATCCTACTACAAATACACTTTACAGAAAAAAGTAAATATTTTACTGTGTCTAGATTTTTAACCAAGGCTATAACTGCACCTGCAAAGTGCAGTTGGCAAGGATTCTAGGCAAGGATTCTAGGCAATACTATTTTATTAAAATTTATAAAGCCATTACCTCAATGTACAATAACAGTGGGGGAAAGGCACTAAAAAAGGAATCTCATGCTAGGAAACATGCCACAACCAAAACCATATTACAAGAAAGATAACAACTGAAAGGCAATTATGCTATAAAATTGGTTAACCTACAGTTACTCTGATTCTAAAAGACAGGAAACGCTCCAGTTGTGTTTACTATTGGATAACTTTTTTCCAGGTTATAAAGACAAGACATTTTATGTACTTGAATAGCTGAACACTGATTTTGCAGTGTAAACTGTCACCACTCACTAGCACAAATAGTTCATCAAAATCCACTAGGAACCAATCCAAAATCCTGGGAAACTGGAATTCACAACTGACTTGGGGCACATCACTCAGCCTGCCATATGTAAAATCGAAATATTACTGCCCTACCTTAGAGTTGCAAAAATACTAGATGACAGTAAGTGGCATAAAATTAATGGAATTTTCAGTTTTATCACTTCATTATTATAATAGTAATTTCCCTTTAATATTTTATCACCACCTATTACTAGGTCACAGGAAAAATGCCCATAAACTCCGCTATTGTTATGGCTTTCCTTAGCCATGGCAGGCACTAATTTTCATTCATCACAGTTGCATCTTATTATTCTGCTCAAAAGGTCTATTTCCCAGCCACAATACCTGCTCTCTTCTAATATCTCCTAGCTTTCTACACACATAGTGTTTGAGTTACTCTGTGTGTCCATCCCTCTCTCAGACACACATACAACTTTCAAATTTCCATCTTTCCCAATTTCTCCCCAAAAAATGGGTGTTTTTAAATTTATTCTTTTTTGTATTAACTTCACACTTCCAGCATGCTGTTTCCCCATAATTATAACACTTTTTTTCAAAATTCCTGTGTTAGTAAAAGTCCCTGGGTGTCAACTGAGCCTTCCTATGCCCTAAAAATAATGTCTGATCCAACACAAAAAGGGGCTTGTAGCCTTATGCTTTATCCAGTTGCTTCAGACTGAAAATGCAATCATGGTATGCTTCATCCTCCAACTAGTGTTGCAGGTTTATTCTCATAATTACGCTGGTAGAGCAGATTTGTTCCACGTTTTAGATACGCCATTCCTCTGCCAGCAATGCTTCCCCTATTATTTTAATTTTATAATTGTAGAATAGTAGCACGAAGCATTCATGCACAGTAGGTTCTTCTCTGTTTACCCACTGCAATGCTTCATGGGATCCAATTAGTGAGATTAAATTGCATGTATGTATCTGTATGGATTTCCTCCAGGAATGGTTCCCAAAAGTGTAAATGGTAAATTCATAGTGATTTTTAAAAGCAACTGAGGATAAATACACTCACGACAAGCATCACAGAACACGTTGGCTCCTGTTCCACAACAGATGCAGAATATAATACTGCAATTCCCCACCAGTGGGTATATCAACAGGAAATCCCAGCTTACATTTCCTAATTGAGTTTTCCTACTCTTAGAAAACTCAGAAGAATTTGTAATTCAAGATAGCTCTGTACCTCTGCGTGAATCCTAGTATCAGTACTGCAGTATAAAACACCAAAAGGCGGTGAATTTAAAATCCAGTTAGATATATAGTTGTTCTTAGATGAATACTTTCATGTGATTGGTCATCTGCAATTAAAAGTTTTCAAGTGACCATATAAATCACGTCTATCAGCGCCAACCAACTCTAGTTTTTATTTCACAACATTTATATGGATTAAGTTCCTTAATGAAAATATTTGACACTTCATTTCTCTCACTAATGATCTGTGCATGTTAGGTGAGTTTTATGCTCTGAAAGCAAAAACTATATGTAAGCATACTTCCGCAGTGGATTCAAGCAGAAACAAGACTAAATTGCAGAGCTTGGAAAGCTATTTATAAGTCAAATGAATGTAATGACATGGTAAAGACAATCATAAGTGAACAATGGTAGGATGAAACTTCAGGTTTTAAAGCAAAATTATTTCAAGGATCACTTACACTGGATTTAGCATGTCATTATATTCACTCCTCTTCTTAACCTTCCCTATAACATATTCTGCTGAATTATTTGTAGAAGTTATCCAGGCCAAGTGACAAAAGGATCCTTCTTAGGACCTATTCCTAGGAAGCATCTCATTAAAAAAAAAATCAAAGTAATAATGTAAAAAAAAACCACCTTCTTGAATCTGATATAATCATCAATAAAATGTGAAGCAAATATGTAGGTGATACTGTAAGAAAGAATTGCTACACTGGGAACAGGATACAAACAGTTGTTTTCATATTTTTGCTTCTCTTTTTAATGTTTTATTAAATCATATCAGTTATATTCTTTTGTGAAAACCATATCTGTTTTGCAATTCATTTATTGCAAGTATACTTGCATTTTTGCTCTTCCTTTGTTTTTCTGCAGCAGTTTTCTCACAGCTTCTCTCAGCAGTTGTCTCCAAGCACCCACCATTTTATTTACTCAAAATTCCAAAGGCCCTGCACAGTTCCACTTACTTTTACAGGATAACAGATTTATCACAGGGCAGTTGGCACTTTCTCCCACAATTACTCAGATTCAACACAATATTCAATGCATTTGGGGTAAATAAGATTTCTTCTTCATCCTCAAATGCTATGCATGTAACAAAAGATCTTGAGATTCATATTGATAGATTAATGCAGATAATTTATAACATATATATGTGTGTGTGTGTGTGTGTGTGTGTGTGTTTTAGAATGAAAGAAAATTTAAACTAAATGGTGCTAAGCTGAAACTTCCATTTACTCCAAGATGGAAGCGAAAGCACACTGCTAATTGTAAGTGGCTGGACAAGATTAATAGACAACACTCCATTAACAGTGCTTTAAAGGACTATGTAAAGTGACTTGGATCCAGAATTATTGTTGTCTGAGCAGCACTTGACTACTAAGCCTTTCAATGTACAGTTTCTAATGTATCCATCTGAACAGAGTTCCTCTTTCTCAAGGCTACAGCCACATCTACATCACAACTCGTCTTTCTCATGTTTGATTTTCAGGAAGCCCTGAAGCTCCTGAACTACTGTTTGCCATGCTTGTTACAAACCACATATAAACATCTGCCCAATCACATCCCAGGATCTTCACCGACTGGACTCTTCTATCTCCTTTCTGTCACTTATATTTCTGATTCTCCTGCCAAGCAGTAGCACTACGTCCTAACTCATCCAATCTCAACCGCTTGCATTTTCTAAACAGCAAAAGTTTATAATATTTATAGACCATTGGGCTCCTCCAGACAGAGCACATATGCAATGAGGTTGTAGGATTTGTTGCTGTAGTTCTCAGGGTTTTTGAAATATGCAAAAGACTATTTTCTGACAATTCCTAGCACCAAGTACAACATTTTATTCCCATTCTCAAGTGGGTTTCTTTTTAATTCCAGCACATATTGGAATAATATGTTCTCTTATTTTTTTCTGCTGTTCTTTATTTAAAAGATCTTTTCTAAAGTTACAGTGTTAACTCTAAATTAAATTTTAAAAAACTCAAGAGTAGAAAATTTGTTCTTCAGAGCAGAAGACCACCTCAATAAACCATACCCCATTTTTAAAATATGTATTTGGAAAAATCCTAGTGTAGATCCAAGAAATCACTACAACCCCCTTCCCCTGCAAAAAAAAGCATGGAAAAAGTAGACACAGAGGCAACAACAACCGGCAAATCCCAAAATGCTATAATTCATGTTTCTTTAGACCAATCTGGAATAGCCCATTGTCCTGCAAGTGCTGATGTCACCCTGAATATATTAGACAATATGTTTGCATTATTACTGTGATAATGCAGTGCGACAGGCCCTTATTCTCCCTCAGATTGGTGTGGCAGTTCCAGTCCAATAAGGCGCCCTGTCAATATCACTTTGCCCTTATTCTATCCCTTTATCACAGCCTTAGTGTAACAGGGATAGATTTTTAATTGTTCCTCAGGACCAAACTGTTTATTTAGAGTAGCATGTTCTGTTTATTACCAGTGACTTTATACAACTCAGGCTGGCTCATTAGTTATAAAACAACTGTAGCATTTACTATAGTAACAATGGAAATAAAGTATCCTGTTCAGTTATAGTACAGTGTTGATGCCAGTCGTGTAGGAAAGTGGGGGTGGAAGGGGGCCGATTCAGCCCAGGCAGCAATGTTTCTGGGGTGTCCCAGCCCGTAGCCACACCCCCACGCACCGCAGTCACACACCCCATATAGCGGCCACACCCCTCGTGCCGTAGCCCTGATGCTGCAGAGTATAAGTAGAGGTACTAGTCAAAAGTTAAAAGCAAAAAAAAAACCAGTATTGATTCAAATGGGAATCAATTGTCACACATTCAAGCTTAAGTTCCTCTGACAGGAACCACGTGCTGTTTTCCTCTTCTACTTCACCTCTCTAGTTTCACAGCAAAGTTACCATTGGATCTTTGAAGCTAAACTAGGATCAGAGAAACTTCAATTTTTTGAAAAAACTGTTCTGCAAGAAGCATGACATTTAGTTTTACATCATATTTCTCGGAAAAGAAAATTAAAACCAGTTTTAACATACAAGTTGGTAGAAGCTACAATCAGGAATATCTGAAAATGGTACTAAAGTAATACCAGAGTACAGCCAGAGCAGGAGGACCAATGCTAACAAAATTTAAAAATTCAAGAACAACAAGATCAAAAGGAAAAGTCTTTAAATCCTTATCACCATGGTACAATCCTGGCCTCCCTAAATTGCAAACACAAGGATTCCATAGGATGTTGAAAGTGGAATAATAGCACTAAAACAGTCTAGTGTGGAAATGGCCCTATCTCCAGTGAAATCAATATCAGGTAACAATGCAAAGCTTCCCTACAACATATAGTTATAAGCTATCCCTGTTACAATGTGAAGTATGTTGGTTGCTATTGGTACATTCTGTGGTATGTTATTGTGATTATTAACAACTTCATAATCATATCCACTGCATTAGAGAGGTTTCCATGAAGGAAAAAAAGGTCTCTGTGTATGTAAATATGCATGCCTTATACTACACATCAGCGTTTAATGCCAATGCATGCAGATAAGTTAGAGAGAGTTAAAGGCTGCAACGGTGTGGCAAATACACAGATTTCCCTTTTAACTGCAATAATGGAATTCAACCTTCATTTGTGACACCATTAACTACAGTTTATCCCATTTCAGATAAAACAGGAAATGACAACTAGATTTCTGGTTCTTCACATATGTGCAAAGGGTAAAACATCATACTCTTATGTTGGATTATTAAGTAAGGATGTGACGATCCTGACGCGATCACTGAATGACTTTCCTGAATGTAGTTCTCTTTCATGTGGAATGCCGTTTTTTCGAAAACTGTTTCTCTGGATCAGAGCAAAAATTAGACAAGCACTTCTGGCTTAATTTTATTTCCACTTAATTTCATCTGCTGCTCCAGGGCATTTTCTGGAAAGGACGGGTAAAGGAAGTGAACAGTTGGGCCCTGCTGTCGAAAGGTACTTAAAGGACCTTCCAGCAGCAGCCACCAGTCTTTGTTCTTTTGTTCCCCTTTATTGGAATGAAGGATTGGGTGAAATGCTAGCCTTTGCAGGCATTGACATCGTATTTTTCCTGTTTTTCAGTAGACACAAGCTGAAGCAGCCAAAGTTTCAGGAAGCGGCAAGATCCCAGTACAATATGTCAAGGCATTACAATATTTTTTTATTTAAGGTGCTTACAATACATTTGAGAAAAACAAATGCTATTTATAATTAAGTAACCATCGATTATTTTTTTCTTCCCTGTAGATCAACAGATGTTGATAGAACCCCCCCCCCGCACCCACACACACACACATATATATCTAAGGTATTTATCATCTTAGAAAAATAGGTATTTCCTGATGTGAAAAAATGAAACATGTTTTTGCCAAAGGAACCAGATTCTGTTTGACCATAAAAGCTAAGCAGGGTCTGCCCTGGCTAGTACTTCAAAGGAAGATCACCAACGTATACCAGGCAGGTGCTTTAGGCTATATTTCAGAGGAAGGAGCTTGGAACCCCACCTCTCAATATTCCTTACCTAAAGAAAACACTGTGAAATTCACGAGATTGCTGTAACTCAGCTGTTTACTTGTAAGCACATACACTCACATTAACTAAAACTCTGATTTTAACTAAGAGCATCAGTATATAAAAGTTATGTCGGAAAAAAATCTTGCACGTCTATAGCCATACTAACATCATAAAGAGCTTTTTCTGATATACAACACCAGACTTTAGCCTTAGATGTGTTTGGTTTTCTCATTTATTCCAAAAAAAGAAAAACCAACCCAAAGACAATTTTTAAAAAAACCACAATGGAACACAATTTGGGAAGCAGTCCAAAACTTTAACACTTAGTAAATTTGCTTTAGATTTGTTTTAACAATCCTGCAAACTATTTTTTTTCCGTTTACTGGCATAATTTCCCACACTACTCCACCCTTTCCATATCCTTCCTGTTCTGAGTTGTTTAACACTAATCTTGAACTGAGATAAAACTTCATGGCATGTATCTGAAAATGCTCAATGCCCACACTTGCAGTTTTCCAGCCCACGGACTGAAAACCAAGTAATTTTTTTCCAGTGCTACCCAGAATATAAAAACACTTTTGAAAGACTCTATCTATAGAGTGTATAATGTTACAGCATTTGTCATAAGGCTGCAGTTGTGGCCCTATGATAAGTATGGAATAGATGACAGACATGGAAATATGAGCCAAGCAGACATAGGTGCTGCACAGTTAGAAAATGGCTCAATAGATTGTTTTGACTTGAAGCTTGTGAGAGCAGCAGGTTTGAGTACTAGCATGTGCTGATTTTGAGGTCGAAAGGGTAAGAACTAAGAAAGCCTTAGTTGGATGGGAGTGAAAAATTTGAAGAACACTCCAGCAGTCAGACAGTTTTCTTCCACAGACTTTGCTGGGGTTGGGCTCTGTTGATTATTTCTGCCTGTATACATCGTGCTTGGGAGGTATGTTTTTAACCAGGCAAATATTGTTGGATTTTGCGGTATTTGTAGCTGTAATTCCTGATTTTGTAAACAACTTTCTGTTGTCATGGATTATTTGCTTGCAGTTCCTGGCATCAATAGCAACATTTTATGCCCATCTAGAGGTTTTTGGGTTTTTTTAAATGCGGTATATCATGGTTCATACTGGGTTTGTGGCCACTTATTCTCCCTGATGCTATGGTTGGGGGAGACAACTGGCAGCAATCTGGAGCTTGCCAGACTGCTCTAGCTGCAGAGGTGGCAACAGCTGGCAATACCTGGCAACACATTAGAAGGTATATTGAGAATTCTACCTTCTTTACATCAAAGTGAACATGGAAAACCCATAACAAAATACGCTAAACAGAATGGTATTTACTTAATGGAATGTGCAGTGATGAGCAGTTGCAATGATTAGCAGTTGCCATCCATGTATGATTTTATCTGTGCTTCAGTTTTTACCAAAAATGATTGGTATAATGATCATTCCTCTCTTGTCTCATATGTGTAATATACCGTAGAGTTGGCTCTCCACATTCACTAGGGTTAGGGGTGCAGAACTCTCGCAAAAGTGGAAAATTCACGAATATCAAAATGTATTTGTGTCTGGACTGTACTGGATAAGGACAAAGACTTTACTGTGCAAGCACAAGTATTTTGCAGGACACTGTACCACAATTAGATCACAAAGAGAGCCCTGCTAAAAGACTTGGAAGCATTAGAGCATGTGTAGCACAGTACTCTCTCCAGATTCATGGATTTGACCTTCACAAATGTGACTATTCATGAGGCGCACACATGCCTTCCCCGATTCTCCTCCTCCCATTCCCTTGTGTTTTGCTGGGTGCAGAGAAGGAAGGTAAACACCTGGGGAAAAGGCAAGGAGACAGGCGGGAGGCATGCACACACCTTCCTTCTCCCCTCCAGAGTTCCCCACTCCCATTCCTTTCCCTCTAGCCCCAGCTCTGAGAACTCATGCCAAGGCAAAAAGCAAGGGAATGGGGGGAAGGCTCATGCAAGCCTTGCTTTTCCCTTCCGGAGCTCCCCCCTCCCATTCCTTTGCCTCTGGCCCTGGCACAGAAAATGCAAGCGGACGAGAGGGGGAGCCCTAGAAGGGAATGGGAGAGGGATCACAGGGGAGAGTTATTCGCAATTTTTCCACTTTTGCACGGGTTCTATGCCCCAAACCCTTGTGAAATGAAGGGGCCACTGTACCATTTTAGCATTTCTCATCATGTAAAGTTATGGGGGTCATTTTCTGCCATTCTCAGTTATATACTGAAATTCAGTGATTTAGTGCAGTGGTTCTTAACCTTTTTTTAACCAGGAACCTCCAAGACTTAACTCAAGATTTAAATGTATTAATTAATTGATTGATTGATTGATTAATTAAAGGCTTCTGGAGACTGGGATTCAAATCCCCATTCAGATACCAGGTGACCTTGGCAAGTCACATTCTCTCACGCTTGGGCAAAGGCAAACCTCCTCTGAACAAATCTTGTCATAAAAAACCTGTGATAGGTTTACCTTAGATTACCATAAGTCACTAGTGACTTGAAGGCCCACAACAACAAAATGTCACTGACAAGTTAAGGATCTTTCTAGCCTTCACATCCCTCTCCTTTGAAAACTGATTTATGGTAACCCTAAGGCAAACCTATCCCAGGGGTTTTGTTGGCAAGATTTGTTGCTTTTGCCTTTCACTGAGGCTGACAGAACATGACTTGCCCGAAGTCACCCAGAGGGTTTCCATGGTCAAGTGGGGATTCAAACCCTGGTCTTCAGAGTCATAGTTTGAGTGCGTGCACATACCTGCCACTGTGTCCCTTTCATCAGTGATGTGGCAGCATGGTGTGCATGTGGGTGCCAAAACTTCCCTCATTTGCAAATGAGGGAGCAGTTTGGGTGCGAGCACATGCCTGCCACTGTGTCCCCTTTGTCAGGGGCACAGCAGCAGAGGGTATAGGCACCAAGGGAGCAATTTGGGCATGGGCACACACCTGCTGCCATGTTCCTCAGTGCCCATACCCCCTGCTACTGCATCCCTGATGAAAAGGACACAGCAGCATGCACCCAAACTACTCCCTTATTTGCAAATAAGGGAGGCGCTTCAGCACCTTCCCCCACTGCTGTGTCTCTGGCCCTTTTCACATGTCGGGGGGGGGAACGGGCGAAAACGCCCAAAAACGGAGCTTACCTCCAGCCGGGTAAGTCCATCGCCACGTGGAGCAGCACAAGCTCGCTGCTCCACACTCCTCCGGTGTTGCAGATGGCGGCTTCTGGTTGATGGAGGCTCTCCACCAACCGGAGAAGCTCACCAGCCGGAAGCCCGCCCCCGGCAGATCTGCAGGCACGCACTTGCGCGCGCCTGCAGATTCACTTTAGAGCCGGGCGACGGAGCAGCACGGGGCTGCGCGCTCCGTGCTTTTTAAAGACCTCTAAAAAGAGGTTTTTAAAAAACATGCAACCCGGCTAGTTCCGGCCGCTCCTGAGTGGATTCTGGTGTGAAACTACTAAAAGTAGTCCACGCCAGTCCACTCTACGGTGTAGACGACCTCCGTGGGAGGTCGCTCTACACCATTCCCCCCCTACATGTGAAAAGGGCCTCTGTTGCCACAACTGCTGTTGGTGTCCAGCAGCAGGGCTTCACAAACCCCAGATTAAAAACTACTGATTTAGTGGGTTAATGGCTCAAGCAACCAATCAAAGTTCAAATAACACAGGTAGGATTCAAGTGCTTTTGGGCTAACTCCCATCAGTTATAGTTAGGATAACCACTGGTGTGAAATGGTGGGAGTTTCAGTCCATCATTAATGTGATTATCACCCTATCTTCATGTTTTAAGATTAATTAATTTACACTGAAAACCACCATTTGAGTAATGAGCTAGAACTTTGGAGACAAAGGGTCAAATCCCCTCTCAAACACAGATGACCTTGGGCAAGTCACATTGTCTCAGTCTCAGATTAAGGTAATGGGAAACTCCCTCTGAAGAAATCTTGCCAAGAAAACCCTGTGATAAGTTTCCCTTAGGGTTGCCATAAGTTGGAAATTCCTTGAAGGCACACAACAAAGAGAAAATACCATGGGATCACAAGGCAAGCTACAAGTAAAATCAATTCTAACATTTAAAAACTGTTCAATATTCAAAACAATAAATAATTGAAACAGACTAAAATATATTAAACAACTTAGCAAAATAAAACATTTTAAAAGGTTAGAGCACATTAGTGCTAGTGCTAGTGCAACCCCTTTGAGTATTGGCTGGGCCCAGTGAGTGGAGAAGCCCAAAGGAAAAGGTTGTAGCTGCTGGTTGAATTCAGAAGAAGAGGGAGAGTTGGAACTGGGGAGAAGCTGTTATTGCCAGAGCTAAGGAGTGGGCCCTTTTTACCTTGAATAAAGTAGTAGTATTGTCAGTTGTTTGTTTAGGAAGGAACAAAAAGGTAACTTCTTTACACTTAAATGTCTATATTGCATTTGCATCTATTTTGTATTTTTTATTTAGGACTTTAAGGCAGAGGCATATCTAGCATAAACAGCACATAGGGCAAGTGTGGAAGCTGCACCCCTATCTCCAGGGCCGCTTCCACTTCCTCTTCCCCCTCCTCCTTTGCCACTTCTGGCACTGTTTTTTTCCACACCCCTCACACACCCTACTTGCCCCACCTTAGATATGCCTCTGCTTATCTAGGTTGCATCCAAATGTGGCAATACAACTAAGCAGCACAGGCAGAGTCCTGAAATCAGTGGCACCTCATTGGATGCTTGGAACTTTGAGGAAAATGCATTTGTGTCTAATTTTGTTGTATTGTTGTTAAAAATCTACATTGGGACCTAAATTGTGATTGGGTTTACAAATCCAAAAATAGTTGGCTTCTAACTACCCAAGGAAAGGTACAGTACTGCTTCTAAGCTCTGCCTTCCATGGCCATCCTAGTCTTTACCATTCATCTCAAAACAAAATTGGGGGATTTCAGTATTTTGTACACCTTCAAGTGCCAGTATCAAATTGACCCAGTGTGTCAATTTCACAGGTTCTCTTAGGAAGCAAACGAACCCCACAGCTCAGTGGTACAGCACCTAGCTTTGCATACAGAAGGTCCCAGGTTCAATCCACACCATCTCCAGTTAAAAGGATCAAGTAGCAGGTGATGTGCCTTAGCCCTGGAAGATCTGCTGCCAGTCAGCTTAATTTGTCCCAATTCTATTTGAGGCTACTATGAGCTAATAGTTCAGTAACAAAATATAAGCAGAGGAGAAACTGGGTAAGCTGGAACATGACTGCATACTGCAGACAAGATACATCTGAGTTAGGGTACATCAAGCTATATTCCTAAATATGTACCATAAACAAAAACATTTATTATGGTCCATATTCCCATCTTTGAATGGTGTATTTATCATTTGTTTTACATTTGGCTGGGAGAGAGGCTGCAAACCAGTAACTGGCATGGCTGCCTAGGTTTTCTAACCTGACAAGGGTCCCACATCCCAACCACTGCAATATACTAACATTATTCTACCTTGTACATTTTTTATAAATATTTTTTATATTTTTATCTCCTCAGGACAAATAAACTAATTAGGAGCTGCTTATGAAAAAGAGCAAAATTTGAGTAACTGGATAGCTCAAAGTAATGTCTTCAAGCTCAGATGTAATAAAGTTATCTGAATAGTTTCCAAATGATCTGTGTCCACTGTCAAGCAGTTTAGCAATCTCAGCCCAGCAATTTACCCTAACAGCTAAAAACATTGCCTCCAAAATCAGAATTACACTTACCACAGCATTGTCAACACTGGAAAGATAATATTTCAAAACAGAAAGGAAAGCTTACAAGTCCAATAGTGTCTTTATGGAGTATGTAGTCAGTGCCATTTTGATTTAATATTTTAACATTCTGAGACCAATATAATAGCAGATATAACAACTAACACATGGCAGTATGGTAATCAGATGAGTGGTATGGGGTGGCATTGATCCCAGAAAAGTGAGGCATGAACTCAGCAATCTATTCTTAACATCACTGCCATTTTGGTCCTTGTTTAATGACTGAATATGTAGTGAAAACAGAGTATTGTGTTGATGCGTGTTTTAGCTATTGTGTTTTTACTGTTCACAGTACATTTTTCTGCAGATCTTGTGTAGCAAAGCAGGATACATATTTTCAAGACAAATAAAAAAGACTGGGTGAGTTTTGTAGATGCATTTGTCAGATACTTCCAAAGTAAAAAAATGAAAAATAAATAGTTACACAAATAAAATAATTACATACGTGAGAAGAGAAGGACACGTTAAGATTTATCTTTCCCTATTCCAAAAAGTTCTTTATTTTATCAAGTCAAATAAAGGGTGGCTTCAGTATACAATTGGACACAAATAACTTTTCCTCCAGTTATTACTTAGTTCAGATTTGGGGCCTAATAATTTAACCCAGATCTGTGTACAAATACATGGTATCAAACTGTTTTAACCTTTTAAAATTTTCAATTGTTTAATTTTTTAAATGTTGACATTATTTTTATTGTTTTAAATTTTAAATTGTTTACACTGCAATCTGCCTAGGTATCTGATGATCAAAGATAGGATAAAAATAATTTACTAACTAATCAGTAAACCAGAAAGAAAGCCAAAGATCATAATTTCTAGGGAGAATTTATTGCAGTCCTAAACATATCATCAGTTACTCTGAGAAACACTCACCAACCAGCAGCAATATTTGTGCATGTTACATATGTGTTATTTAACCGCCGGGAGAGGTTGCCTGAAAACCTGCGATCTGGTTCCTGGGCAACTAAGAGTATGATTGGGACCTGCTCTCTAAAAGTAGCAACAGACATTATAATCACTCTCTGACCTATAAAATTAACCAAATTTGGTTAGGTATTGTTTTTTCTTTCACTGTCCAGGCTCCCTGAGGTCCATTCCCAAGGGATTCTGTGTCCTCTCCTCAGCAGTGCTGGTACCACCAGTATGTTGATGATACCCAATGCTATCTATCCTTTCCACCGAATTCCAAGGAAGCTGTTTTGATTCTAAATCAGTATCAGTAATAGACTAGATAAAGGCAAACAAGTTCAAGGTTAATCCAGGGAGGACAGAGGTGTTCCTGGTCAGTTAAAAGGCAGATCAGGGAGCAGAAATTCAACCTGTGCTGGGTGGAATTCCACTGGCTCTGAAAACACAGGTTTGTGGCTTGCGATACTCCTACATTATGCTCTGAACCTGGATGTGGTGGCTGGGAGTGTATTTGTCACAGACAAATGTTTTAGTTACACCTTGTTCAGATAACTGCAATATGTTCTTTATGGGACTACCTTTGAAGTAAATTCAGAAATTTCACTTTGCCCAAAGACAGGCAACCACACTGTTTACCAGAGTATTGTATGGAAGGCATACAACTCATTTTCTACAGCAGTGAGCACAATTCAAAGTGCTGGTTTGACCTATAAATTTATACTGAAGCTAAGCTGCTTCAAGGATTGCATTTTCCCATAAGATTCTGCCTTCTTATCTTCGGGAGAGGACTTTCTCTTCGTCCTACCACCTTTTGGGTCACATCTTGTGGGGACATGTCAGAAAGCCTGTTTATTGACTGCTCCTAGGCCCTACAACCACAGTCTTCTCCTTGCTAACTTTTCTGTCAGCCAGTAAGGACTTTTTAAAAACTCCAACAGGTTTTCAGGTACTAAACACTTTAAAGAGGATTCTGTACTGTTTTTAACTGCTTGCTTAAAGTATTGAACGTTTAAATTATTTTAATATTATTGATAGTTTAATCACATTATAACAATAAAATTTTTAATTTTTTAATCTATATTATATCTGTTTTAATTTGTGGACTATCTTTAGTCCTGGTTCTGGGGTATCCATAATGGATATAAGTAAACTGAATCAGTCATCCTTTCTGCTTACAGATAACTGCAACTAAGGGCTTTATCACACGAAGCTGTCATACCACCAGGGCAACAAATTATTGCTGGTTCAGGATCGATGCTATTGCATGATGTCATTGCTAACCAGCAGCTATTGCATTGCAATCCGTTTGAAATTCGCCCTTTTCCAATGCAGAAAATAATCCATTAATAACACCTCCTCTCCCACAACAATCCTGTTAGCTGTGGTAGTGCAGTTTCTCAATAGATCTGGATAGCGCTTCCTTCCATAGCCAAGCCAGGAGTGGGTGTGATGGGGGCATTCTCAAGTTCTCCCTCCCCCAGTTACTTCCATGGTGATCTCTGCCCAACAGCCTACAGACCACTTCCGTGCTCCAGGGGTAGGAGAAGTGAAAGAGGATCACACAACATGGCAAATTCGAAATCTGTCACCTTTCTGTGTTTATTTTACATTTCCCCTTTGAGTTAATTTTTTTCATTTTTTAAAAACATTTTTAGTGCTACGGTGCAAAAACGCAATAGTGTAAATGCATGTCATGACTTTACAACATTGCCGTGCTAGTACAGCTTAAAAAAAAAAAAGCAACCACAAGCTGTGGGATGGGGAAAGAGGACTCTCTGATGATGCTATAATGCGGTGGGAACACTGGTGCCAATAGCACTACTCATCCACGTAAGTTGAAAGGGTGCGGTAGAGAGCATTCATAACCCAATACTGTCACAGAAATGGCAATGCTGAGATTCAAATGCAACAATGCAATATTGAGATACGGTGGAATAAGCCCTAAGATCAGTAGGGCTTACTTCAAGATCTATGTACACAAGATTTTAGGCCAAGTAATTTTATTTTTTCATCAAAGATAAGACTATGGGCCTTTCCACCCTACACTGTTATAGTGCTATTATTCATTTTCAACATCCTATGGAATCCTGGGGTTTGCAGTTTAAGGAGAGACATTTAGAATTCTCAGCCAGAGAGTTCTTTGGCCTCAGTAAACTACAAACCCCAGAATTCCGCAGGATATTGAATGTGGAATACTAGCACTGTAACAGTGTAGGGCAGAAAAGCCCTATCAGTGACTAGTAGTCATGGTGGATATACGTTAACTCGCATTATCAGTTATGTTATAGCATTATGTTAATGGCCTCTCATCAATGACCATTGTTTGTTAGTGACTGATGTTAAGTAACGATGAACATTCATGCATTCCACTTCCCTCTAACTCCATTGATTCCCACCCAAATATATATATAATAATATTCCAAGTGAGGTAACATGTCATGCATTTGATAAACTGGACTGCAGTTTATGAAGATGTTTGCTAAACAAACTAACCTTATTGCTAGTCTTTAAGATGCCATAAGACTACCTAGACTACTTTTAGCTGCTACAAACAAGTATGGCTAATACCTTGCCACACAGAAAATAAGTGCTTCTAAATAGCAGTCTTAAAACAATATGATTTGGAGGGTTGTTGTTGTGGTCATATCCTGCTTGCACACTTCCCACAGGCAACTGGTTGGACTGTGAGACACCAGAAGACTATGTTATCTCATATGCGCCTGCCTGGGCTTTAGGATCATCATGGGAAAATCTTTCTAAGTGAGATCACACTTGCTGGTACTTTTGGTGGGGATCTGGGAGAAAGGGCCTTCCTTGGTGATCATTCCCAAGGGAAACTAGGCTGGCCAAGTCTCTCTTGTCCTTCTGACAGCAGGCAAATAACTTTTTATTCAGATAGGCCTGTGCTGTTTAAGCTAGTTTATTATTTGAGGGAGAAGGACGAAATACCCTAAGAGCACCAGATCCTGTCTGATCTTGGAAACTCAGCAGGATCAGGCCTAGTTAGTACCTGGAAGAGGTACTACCCAGGAAATTCAGTTGCTGTAGTCTGTATTCACAGGAAGGCAACAACAAACTTATAAGCATTATATCTTCCAAATGGCTCAGCAACATCAGCATGTAGTCAAAAGGTTATGGCCAGGCCACAAGAAAACGGAAGTTATTAATGATGTAGAAGAGTGATTCTTAACCTGGGATCCGCAGAGCCCTTGGGTTCCACGGAGCCCTCACAAGGGATCCACGAAGCCCTGCTGCTGGATAGCAACAGCCTTGGCAGCAACAGGGATGTGGGAGGTGTGTGTGTGTGTGCGTGTGTGCACGCACAGATGTGGAAATTGCTCCCTCATTTGCAAACAAGAGAGCAGTTTGGGCACGTGCATGCACCTACCACTGTGTCCTTCAGCACCTAGACTCCCTGCTGCGGCATCACTGACAAAAGGGACACAGTGGCAGGCTTATGCATAAGAGATTGGAGCAGCAGACTATTAACCAGGACTGTCCCTGCTAAATGGAGATAGTTGGAGGCTATGGGGTAGTTCTTTCCTAAAAACTGTATCAAATTCATGAGGTTTGCTGTAAGCCATAGGCAACTTGAGAGCACCTACATGCACATTGTTCAATGGACTTTTCATTGGTTGGGCATTGTTGCTTTTTTTCTTAATTTGCTCAGTGCTCCCTTTGTTCAACACTCTTAATACTTCATGTGAACGTTCACTGAAATTTATTAAAAGTTAAGGTCCTTACTAAAAGAAGAAAACTGTAAGCGCACTCTGTCAATTTAATTAAACATGTTTAAAATTCCAGGACTAGTTGAGGGTTTTTTTAACTATTTAACACTATTAATGAGGTCCACAGTTTCTGTATGTTTTCTTTCCATTTTGAGTCCATCATTGTTTCTTTAAATTATTATTTTAAAATTTATCTTTTATCTGCCTCATTTACTAGCTCAAATGCATCAAGAAATATTACATCAGGAGAGGCAAGAAGAAACAGTAAAGGCAACAATGATTTCATGGGCTCAAAACATCGGACATTCAATTCAATCAGAGTCTTGGGAGCAGAGTTGGAAAAAAACACAGAAATTTACAGTAGCTCAGAATTTGAAAGAGAACTATTATAAGCTATTTCATAGATGGTACATGACACCAGACAAATCAAAAAAGATTTCTAATACAGGTACCGGACACTGTTGGAAATGTCAGAATGAGGTCGGTACGATATATCACATGTGGTGGACATGTCCAAAAGCTAAGAAATATTGGACTGGAATACATAATAAAATTTGTGCATTAATGAAAGTTCAGTTTGCTAAGACACCAGAATTGTATTTGTTAAATATGACTGATATATTAGAAGATAGTGGTATAAAGAAGCATTTGAGAATATTACTGTATATGATAACAACAGCTCATATTGAATATGCAAAGTTGTAGAAAACTCAGCAAATACCCACAATAGAACAATGGTGGGGTACACTTATTGAAAACAAAAATGCGGATACGGTCTCTCAGAGATTAAAAGGGAAATCAGACGAAGAGATACAAAAAGAATGGCAAATTGTAACGGGTAATTGCTGGGTTCTATCAGATGGAAATCTGTAATTCATGATTTAAGATAAATTATGAGCGGGCTACAGGATATATATAATGAAGCGGGAATATGGAGATTGAAACGCAAGAATCAACAAGTAATATTAGCAGTAAAATGTTGTACAATATTTTAAGCATTAAGAAATCTTGATAATGAAATCTAGATCAGTGTGGAAGATCAGAAATATTTCAATTAAGCTGACAGTTATAATTGTTTGTTTTATATGTGAATTTTGAATAAAATGATTATAAAAAAAAATATCTTTTTATTATTGTTCTGGCCTACCACCAAGGTAGCTACTGCTCAACTGCAAAATAGCGAACAGAGCACAAGGGAAAAAATCATTTTTCCATGAAATGTTTTAATATGACTAAATGTTGTCCATCCCTTCCGTGTTCTTTGTTTGGCAGCAATTTTCAGATAGGCTATCAAAAAGCTCTCTCAGTTCACTGCACATATTGGGCCACAATACCAGACACCAGTTTGATAAGCCTTCCTCTTATCCTCCACTCCCCCTCAGGCCTTCCAATTTCCATTTGCAACGTTTGCAGCAGCACAAACATAAAAACCATTAGGACTATGAAGAATTGGATGTCCACAGTTAAAATGGGGATGAAGAGCAAAATGTTGCCTCTTTCTTAGTTATTTTAAGAAGTGCTTATTACCTTTAAAGAAAGCTCATCACTACCATATAAGCTGAAGCTTTCCTGCTTTTGAAAACATTTTTTTAATTGAAACATTTAATGAAGTGGAACATACCTGAATATTTTGTGTTCTAATTCCTTTGCCATAAATATAGTACAACTTGTTCCATACTTGCACACTTTATTTACAGTGATGAGATTCAGGGTTGACCCTCCATAAGGCATCTCCCAATGCCAAAGGAAACCAAGATTTAAACCATATCTTCACTCCTTTGGAAGCCACTGACCATTTGAGCAGGTGGAGACTCCCCTCTCTCCAGTTTTCCAGTTGCTACTGGTCTGGCCAGAGAAGCATACTGCCATTGTACCTAGGCCTATCAGCTGACAAGTGTCCCTCCCTCCAGCTTTCCAGTTGACAATGCTCTGGCCTCTGAGTGAGCATTTCCATCATGCTAAGATGTGGATGCTGTTGAAATTAATTCCCTCACTCCTTACCTTTGTGCTATATTATTTCATGTTTTATTTAGATTGTAAGCTTGAGGAATGAGAATGTTGAAGTATAGTAGGTCTCCCATAAGAGCACGTTTGGTACATACAATTTCAGTTACCTGCGATGAGATGCAGTCCTAAAATACATATTTGAACTTAATAGTGACAAAATAGCAATCGAAGAAATAAAGTGAAATATAGTCCACTATGACATGGAAAATGGTAGGGAATGTAAAATTGAAGTAAATGGCACCCCATTCATTAACACTATTGAACTGTCTCACATTTTCCATGCTGCTTCATATTTCATTGCTGTATACAGTACTGTGGCCCCTCCATTTTCATGAAAGTTCAGGCCACAGAACCCTTGTGAAAGTGGAAAAAATTTGAATAACTCACCTGCTACACTCTCCCTCCCATTCCCTTCTGGAGCTCCCACCTCCCATTCCCTTGCTTTCCTTCTTAGTGCACAAGCCTGCCTTCTCCGTGTCCAGGCAAAAAGCAAGCTAATGGAGGGGAGCACTGCACAGAGAATGAAGGCACATGCATGCCTTTCCCCCATTCCCTTGCCTTTTGCCTCAGTGCATGTTCTCCATGCCCAGGCAAAAGGCAAGGGAATGGAAGGGAGAGCACTGTGCAGAGAAAGAAGCCTTGCATGTGCCCCCCCATTCCTTTGCCTTTTGCCTTGGTGCGCCTTTTACACACAGGGGCAAAAGGCAGAGAATGGGAGAGACAGCACTGCACAGAGAAGGAAGTGTATGCATGCCTTTCCCCCCATTCCCTTGCCTTTTGCCTGGGCACACTCACCTTCAGTGGCATATCTAAGTGTAAACAGCACCTAGGGCAAGCATGGGAGTTGTGCCCCCAACCTTCCCCTACCCCCACCCTACATGCATGGCTTTTTTGTGCCTCCCCAGCACTGGTGCCAGGGGCACATGCCCTACTTGCTCCACCCTAGATATGCCTCTGCTTGCCTTCCTTCTCCATGCCTGGCAAAATGCAAGGGAATGGGCAGAGGAGAATTTGCGGGGCATGCATTTGCCTCACAAGTAATCAAATTTGTGAAGGTCAAACCCATGAATGTGGAGGGAGGACTTACTACACATGTTTTAATGCTACCCAGTCTTTTAGCAGGGCTCTTGGTTACTCTTTGTGATCTGATTGTGGTATAGTGCCCTTTTGTAAATTCTTGTGCTTGCACAGTAAAGTCCTTGTCCTTCTCCAGAACAGTCCCTCGTGAAGTCTTTCTGCTTGAGTCCTTGTGTTGTTTGTAATGCCCCCAAAGTGCAAGAGTGATGACATTGGCAATCCTGATAACCCTAAGAGAACCCATTTTTCATCTCATTTTTAAAAATAGCATATTATCAGAATTTTTCATTATTCATGGTAAGTCCTGAAACAAGGACCTACAGTAATTATTTGTTACTTTAACTGGCAGCTTTCTCACTAAAGAGCACAATATACAATGCCGTGAATAAATAAGTTTCAAATTTCAGGAAACAATGATTAAGTACAGCTTCCTGCCTTCTTTTGCTCTTGCACAAAGGTTTCAGGAGCAAAGTGAGCATGTTTGGATGCTCAAAGTTCATGCATAGCCTGTTTATCAAACCAGAATTGGATAAACCAAAGTTCAGGCCCTTTCACACTACATAGTTACAGCACTATGAATCCACATTAACTGCCAGGGAATCCTTTGTAGTTGCATGAAGCACAGAGAGAGAGATCAATAATTATCCAGAATGATGGAATCAAGCGAAGACTTTTTAAGCAACAATTTTATAACAGCCTCCTTCAAGCAAGCTGGAACTCCACCTTGTGTTAGCAAGGTATTAACCGCTTCCTTTAACGACTCAGCCAGTCTCCCTCTAGCTTTCTTAATAAGCCAGAAAGAGCAAGGATCTAACCTACATGTGGTGACTCTCATCTCTCCAAGCATCCTGTCTGCATTCTTGGGTTGCACAAACTGAAAAGTATCCACTGTTACTGGACAAACAGGGATCAAAGTTACATCCACTGGATCTGTATCAATTATAAGCATCAAGTTAGAGCAGATCTGAACGATTTTATCTGCAAATTGCCACGCACAGTGTTTGCAGTAGACTGTCAAGTGATCTACTATGAATATTCAATGTCTGGCACCAAAATAAATTGATTAACTTCACTGAAGAGAATAGGATGCAATATCAATTTTCAATCTGTGATATTAGCTGCATATGCCTATCTATGTCTACTCCAGATTTCCACTAAGTTCAACTGATCCTACTTTTGGGTAACTCTGAATGGCCAATTACTATAGTAACTGAGTGACAAATACTACAACTCCAGAATCCTCCACCCTGCACAGCCATGCTGCAAGGATCTAGAGAGCTGTGACCCCAAAGTAACTTTTCCTAGTTCTGGTTAGGCCATAATCTTATGTATATTTGCACAGTAAGTCTCTCCACAGAGCTGCGCTAGACTCTATGCCAGAAAAACATGCCTAGGCCTGGGCTGTGTGAGGGCATCATGGTAATGTATTTAGAGATACCTGAGTTGTCAGTTGCAAAACTGGTGGTAGAGTGAACTGTTACAGTTTCCAAGTGCAAAGTACTTCTCCATAATAAGCATACGCTGTTGTAAAACAAGGCTTACCGGATTCCACCTGATTTCAATCTGATTTCAAGCTCATTTTGATATGACTAATCAAAATTAATAAGAGAGTGTTATTTTTCCTATTAAGCTCTGATCAAATTCACAAATTCACATTTACATTCACAAGTATAACACTTTGCTTAAAGTTTTAGGATGACACTGTGGATACCAACAAATTTCAACAGTGCTATGTGACTGCACTTGGCTGCTGCATATAACATCATGGGAGAATGTTTTATAGTTGGTTGGCCCTCCACGTCCATGGGTTCAGCACTCATGGATTTGATTATTTGTAGGTTATTTATTTATTTAATTATGTATTTATAAATTCTCACCCTATTTGCCTCTGCCCTGGAAAAAACATGCTGTCTCTATGACTCTCTAGGTCCTCCAGGGTGATTCTATGCTCCACTTCCAGTAGAAGTAGACTGCAGAGTTGCACTGGAAGATCTAAAGATTCCTAGAGAGAACACTTCTCCAGGCATTGCAAGGTCCTCCAACATGACTCTGTGGTCTGTTTCTGCTATAGGTTGACCATAGAATCACAAGCCCTTTTTGAACGACGTTTTGGAAGCGAGAGGGCCCCTTGAGCGTCGCGTAAATGTGAGGAGCAGTCTTCATGATGCACTCACATTTACGTGATGCTCAAGGGCTAGACGCAGAGCGGGCATGCATCTTTTCATTTTTGGCTTAAAGCCGAAAATGGTGCACGCTCACGCATCGCTCCGGCACCCCACATGCACTTACCTGGCGTGCAGTGCGTCAGGAGCTGGGCCGGTTGCGCTTCCTGGGCAGTGCAGGCTGGGAAAGGTCCCAGGCTGCACTGTGACCATTTCCGCACTACAGTGTTAAAGTGCTCCTATTCCACTATCAACCTCCTATGGAATTCTGGGGTTTGTAGTTTAGGGAAGGGCACTTTGAATTCTCAGCCAAAGAGCTCTTTGGTCTCAGTAAACTACAAACCCCAGAATTCCACAGGGCTTTGAAAGTGGAATAGCAGCAGTTTAACACTGTAGTGTGGAAATGGCCCCTGAAAGGAAGAGGTGGGGCGCTCGCGCGAGGAGGAAGGAGCTGCAGAGCCCAAGCAGCAGGAAAGCAGCAGGGAAACGGGAGCGTTCCTTCCAAGGCTTCTCGCGTGAGGACCCCAACCCAGCAGCGCGAACAGGTAACGTGTGGAAAGGTCTATAGAGATTCCTAGAGAGATGTTTTCAGGTGTTCATGATTTTTATTTTATTTTTATTTTTATTTTTTTGACTTTCACAGGGGTCTTGTGCCCCTAAATCCTATAAAAGTGGAGGGCTCACTGTCATTTTATGTTGTTTTCTTTTGTTTATTGAAAACACATGATAGATCTTCAGAGAAGCAGACCATATTTTTCTGGCCAATACATTAGAGAAAGATACAGTGCAGATATGTGAAAATACTTAAAATAAATCGACCATGGATCTTATACGTGTGTCTACATATTTATGTTCATGATAACCCCAAGATAGTATGTCTGCACTGCATTTCTACAATAGCTTGCCTTAAGCTGAAATGTAATTTCCATCAATTGTTTCTGTTATATTTCTAACCAATTGCCAGAAATTTATGGGCCATGAAATAATAAAATAGAGATTCTTAAGTCATAGACTGTGTGTACACCAGTAAATCTGACAGTAGTCACTATGTTTGTGTGATATCACTCTGATGTGAGATGTGTGGAATAGCCAAGTGCACTTTTCAGTGGTTAAAAGTTAATTATTTAAGGAGCTTGTGCAAACTATCTTAATGTTCCATAATTGTTAAAGTGTTTAATGTTTTAATTGTTAAACTGTTTAGCATGTTTTTAATGTTTAAAAATTACTCCTTCCTCCTTACTGTTTTAAATTTATATTATTTTTAATTGTTTTATATTCAGGGTCATTAAGCCATCAAATCCGGACATTGCAGGAGAAGCAGAAGAGGGGGAGGAGGGGGGGGAGGAGGATAGAGTTGGAAAGGGCCCCACAGGCATTGAGTCCAACCCCTTGCTCCATGCAAGAAATCCATTTAGAGCATCTCCAGCAGGTACCTGTCCAGACTCTTTTCAAAGACTTCTAGAGAAGGAGACCCCACCACTTCTCTAGGCAGTTGGTTCCACTGCCAAACTGCTCTTACTGTCCGGAAGTTCCTTCTAATAGTTAATCAAAATACAGCAGAGTCTCGATTATCCGTCCTTCGGTCATCCGACATTGCGGATTATCTGACGTCGCGGCTGCTTGGGGGCGTGGCTGTAGGCATTTCCATGCCCCCAGACACGCCCCCAAACATGGCGGCCGCGACAGGCAAGGAGAGAAGGGCGAGTGAAGCCTCGCCCCAAAACACGGCCCCAAGCGTGGCGGCAGCGGCGGCAGCAAGCAGGGCGAGTACCTCCAGGTCCCAAAACAAGGGCCAAAGCATGGCAACGGGGAAGGCGACGGGCACAGCATCATCTGTTGAACCTCTCACAATCTCGCATGGCGATGGGGTTAGGGCTCTAGAAATCGCAATAAAGTACATCAAGCAACAAGAAGCTACGGGGGTCGACATTATGATGCTGTAAAGATGGCGAGACTTGGCTGCGAAGAAACGGCAATCGTCGGGAAAGCAGAAAAGGATCAGTGATTTCTCTAAATTTTCAGAGGACTGAACTGTTTATACTGTACATCACAATGTTGATCAGTGATTTCTTTACATTTTCATTTGCAATTCATAGTGATTTCAAGGCTTTTCTTAGACCCTCCGGATTATCCAACATTTTCGGCTATCCGACTATCAGCCCGCCCCTTTATGTCGGATAATCGAGACTCTACTGTATACTCTCCTGGTCTAACTTAAAACTGTTAGACCTGGTCCTACCCTCTGTGGCAACAAAGAACAGGCCTGCCCCCCTTCCTTCTGTGACAACCCTTTAGATATTTAAAGAATTGAATCATGTCACCTCTCAGTCTTCTCTTCACTATGTTGAACATGCCCAGCTTTTTCAACATTTCCTCATATGCTTTCTTCTCCTTCCATACCTCTTATCATCCTTGTTGCCCTTCTCTGAACCTGCTCCGGCTTATCTATATCCCTAAACTCAGGCACCCCAAACTGAACACAGTCTTCAGATGAGGCCTGACCAGAGCAGAATATAGTGAGACTATTAGTTCTTTCATCTAGGAAACTCCTTCTATTAATGTAGACTAAAATATCATTCACATTCTTTGCTGCAGCATCACACTGCTGGCTCATATTCAACTTACGATCAACAATAATCCCAAGCTCCTTTTCACATGCAGTACTGCTGAGTTATGTATCTTCCATCCTATTCCTGTGCATTAGTTTTTGTGGCCCAAATGCAGAATTTTGCATTTGTCTCTACTGAATTTTATTTCATTAATTGCTGCCCAACCTTCTAGTCTATTAAGATCCTTTTGAATTCTGTTCCTATCTTACAATGTGTTACCCACCTTTCCCAGTTTTATGTCACCTGCAAACTTAATAAGGATTCTTTCCACCCCATCATCTAATTCACTGATAAAAATGTTGAACAGTAATGGCCCCAGGACAGAACCTTGAGGCACTCTACTCGAGACCTCTTTCCATTCTGAAGAAAACCCACTGATGATAAATCTTTGAGCAGTTGTCCAACCAATGATGTATCCATCTCATAATGTTGCCATCTATTCCAAGGCCATTTCCACACTAGACTGTTAATAGCGCTATGATTCCACTTTCAACATCCTAGGGAATCCTGGGGTTTGCAGTTTCGGGAGGGGCCAGGATGTTGAAAGTGGAATCATAGCGCTATTAACAGTCTAGCACGGAAATGGCCCAAGTTTAATGAGTTTCCTAATCAAAATATCATGGGGGACTTAAACAAATACTTTGCTGAAATCCAGATAAATAACATCTACAGCATTCCCATCATCCGCTAAAGTAGTGACCTGTTTGAAAATGTATTAAGATTAATTTGGCAGGATTTTTTTCTTGACAAACCCATGCTGGCTCCTACTAATCACTGCATTGTCATCTAGATACTTTCAAACAAAGGCTGCTGCTTGTTTCCATATTATGCAAATTATTATAATTATGCATTTTATCGGTTTGTTTTCTAATTATGTAGATTCGGTGCATTAATTGTTGCATGTTTTATACTATATTTTAGCATTGGTACCATAGGAAAAAAACCTAATGTTTGGAAAGAAAAAAGTCAGTAGAAGAGGAGGAACACATTAAAGATGGATAGACTCAGTCAAGGAAGCCAAAGCCCTGAATCTGCAAGACCTGAACAGATCTATTGATGTTAGGGTGAATTGGAAGTCTCTCATCCATAGGTTGCACAAATTGAAATTGATGGCAGTTAACAACAACTATTGTTATGATAAGTACTCTCCTGAGAAAATTAGCATGATGTTCAAAAGTGCTAGACCTGGAACACAGGGACCCAAGTTCAACTCCATGTTTCGTTAAATTCAGCATGTGAACTTGGGCTGTCATTACCTCTCAAGCAAATCTACTTTACAGTATTGTTATAATGATTAATAGCAAGACAGAAGCCACATAAAATGCCTGTATACTTTATGGTTATTAGTAGTACTACTAACAGTAGTAACAATCTTTAGTTAGAGAATAACAGAGTTGGAAGAAACCACAAGACTCATGAAGTCTGACCCCCTGCCATGCAGGAATACACAATCAAACCACCCCTAGCAGATGGCCATCCAGCCTTTGTTTAAAAAGCTCCAAAAATGAGACTCCCCCAAATTCTGGGGCACCACATTCCACTGTCAAACAGCTGTTACCATCAAGAATTTCTTCCGCATCTTTTCCTGTGGTTTGAATCCATTGCTCCATGTCCTAGTCTCTGGATCAGCAGAAAACAAACTTGCTCCATCATGTGGGGGACACATGGCTGGATAACAGTACATTATCTAGGAGTCTGGGTAGATCACAAGCTGACCATGAGTCAGCAGCGTGATGCAGCAGCCAAGAAAGCCAGCGCGATTCTTGGTTGCATCAACAGAAGTATGGTGTCTAGATCCAGGGAGGTAATGGTTCCAACTCTATGATTCTATGATCTATACATCCTTCAAATATGGCTATCATATCACCTCTTAACTTTCTCTTCTCCAGGCTAAACATACCTAGCTGCCTAAGCTGGTCCTCATACAGCATGGTTTCCAGCCCTTTAACCATTTTGGTCACCCTCCTCTGGCTACATTCCAGCTTGTCAACATCCCTCCTGAATTGTGATGGCCAGAAATGGACTCAGAATTCCAGATGAGGTCTGACCAAAGCAGAATAGAGTGGTACTATTACTTCCTTTGACCTATACTCCTATTGATACAGATTATAATTACATTAGCACATGTACAGACACTTCTAATCCTACTGTATTCATCACATCACTATAATATTCTTGGGGGAGAAATCAGGTGTTTTGTTTTGTTTTTAACAGATGGCAAAACGGTATAGATCCCCAAAAATACCACAGGAAGCCCTTGAGACTGACTGCCATTTAATTCACAAGGGCATATGTACAAGAAAGTATAGAGAGGTGGGCCTCTGCCACCAGGCAGATGGCTTTTGAAGTTCTTGTTAGCATCATGGCAAAATGTTAACCCCTGTCCAGTTGCATGCAAATGAGTCGATTTGCGTTAGTGACCATGTTTGATACCCTTTGCTTTAACCTGACAGTTTGAAACTAGGAAAAGATATTAATGCTGGGAATAGACTGGGGAACTGAATTTTTTCTATCACTAACCTGTTTGCACAGTTCTCATAGCAAAGAGGGGGAGTCACTCTTGCGTATTTCAGTTTTCTTTGTTTCTGCCCTATATAACCCTTGGGAGTCTATCTTCTATCAGACTTGGCTGGGGATGGTGCACTCATATCAGGTGCCCCAGATAGCCAGTAGTGGAGAATATGATTTCTTGCCAGGGATCGTCTGGGTAAAGTTTATTTGAAGGCCCAACTCTACCATTGGCTGTTAGGGAATGCTGGAGCCCATCAGTAAAAGGGCTAGAATGTTTCTCTGCTATGTACCATTGGCTGCATTATTTTCCATCAAACTTATGCTAGAGCAGTAATGTGTCAGTGTGTTCTGTAATGAAAAATCTCTTGAAGAGGCCTGGAACTGCACCCAGTTATGGAACAGAAAAAAATGTATAGTATTGCTACATCAAGCAAAGCATGAAGAAAAGCAGACTTGATGGCATCTTAAATATTAATCACTGCACTGAAGCTTGTACCCTGCTTTGTTTCAACACACCTCCCTTACTCTATTGCTTCCACCCTTTCAAAGCAGTCATAGAAATCATAGAAATGTAGAGTTGGAAGAGACCACAGGGGCCATCCAGTCCAACCCCCTGCCATGCAGGAACACCCTCAAAGCACTCCCGACAGATGGCCATCCAGCTTAAAAACCTCCAAAGAAGGAGACTCCACTACACTCCGAGGCAACATATTCCACTGCCGGACAGCCCTGACCGTCAGGAAGTTCTTCCTGAGGTTCAGGTGGAATCTCCTTTCCTGCAGCTTGAATCCATTGCTCCTTGTCCTGGTCTCTGGAGCAGTAGAAAACAAGTCCACTCCCTCTTCTACATGGCATCCCTTCAAATATTTAAACATGGCTATCATGTCCCCTCTTAACCTTCTCTTCTGCAGACTAAACATACCCAGCTCTCTAAGTCTATCCTCATAGGGCATGGCTTCCAGGCCTCTCACCATTTCGGTTGCCCTCCTCTGGACCTGCTCCAGCTTGACCATGTCCTTCTTGAATTGGGGTGCCCAGAACTGGACACAGTATTCAAGATGAGGTCTAACCAAAGCAGAGTAGAGTGGTACCAGTACCTCCCTCGATCTAGACACCATACTCCTATTGATGCAGCCGAGAATTGCGTTGGCTTTCACACTGCTGACTCATGTTCAGCTTGTGGTCTATTAAGACTCCTAGATCCCTTTCACACGTACTGCTATCCAGCCACATGTCCCCCATCCTATATTTCTGTATTCCATTTTTTCTACCTAAGTGTAGGACCTTACACTTCTCTCTGTTGAATTTCATTTTGTTAGCCTTGGCCCAGCTCTCCAATCTCTCCAGGTCATTTTGAATTTGGGTCCTGTCCTCTGGCGTATTAGCAACCCCTCCCAATTTGGTGTCATCTGCAAATTTGATAAGCATGCCCTCTATTCCTTCATCCAAGTCGTTGTCTTTCCAAGAAGTTCTACAAAACAGACTTCAACTGGACCACTGCTTCTCAAACTATCCGATGTGAGGCCAACATTTTCCCTCACAACAATCCAGGGTTTATCACCCCATCTGTGCATATTATAACTCAGAGTTTCTTTCCTGGAAATGCACGTACCCTCCAACATAACTCAAATAAATAGATACGTAAGTGTGGCTTTGTAAGCAGTATGATTCAAGAAGATGGGCAGGCAACAGGAAGGTGTGGTCAAAGTGATTGAGTATGTATGTAAGACTTCATAAGCTGCCTCATCCCAGGGTCAGTAGGGGGACAAAGAGAGGGATGGTGAGAAGATGGGCAGACGCAGACATTAGGTGATCCTGAAATCAAATCTGAAAGCAGTTTTCATTGTTGATGTTTACTCAGAAGGAGCAAGAAAGACCAAATGTAGAGACCAACCTATGAAAATGGCTTCCCAAGTTCTCTCTTGCCTTCTAGACAATGGTCTTCCATCTCACTGAATCCACTTAAATAAAAAGGAAATACTGTATTTGCCAGTATATAAGATGCACCAGCATATAAGATGCAACTCATTTTCAAAGAGTACTTTTCAGGGGGAAAAAGTGAGTCTTCTATGCCAGCAAATAAGGTACCTTCCTTTTTTCTTTCTCATCCTCTCTCCCTCTCCCTCTCTCTCTCTCTCTTTCTCAGCCACTGATTGTTTCTTCTTGTTCTGAACACCTTTGGAGAACAAAAAGCAGACAGCCAACTGCACTACTTTTCATGTACTTTCAGCTGCCAGTACCACACAACTGAAGCACATATGCACCCCAGTGTTCACTGCTTTTTCCTCTATTCCCCCATACTGGCACCAAATCCTGACTTCAGAAACCATATGGAAGTTGGGAGAGGAGGAGGCAAACTCCTGGAGAATCTACTACAGGCCAGGTTTTGAAACAGCCTGCAGCTTTGAAACAGCCAGCACAAGAAAATCCTTTATAGTCAGATGTTGCTGAGGGCTACGAATTCACCACAGATTGGCTGGTTCTCCGACTGGCATCTTAAGTAGCACTTGTTAGACTTTCCTTCAAAAGTTAGACTTTCCCCGCAAAGTTGGAAAATTTGTCTAGAACTAGACAGGAACTAGAAATTGGTATTGATTGACAAGTGGGTCACGTCTGACTGTAACTCGATTGTCAATTAGTCTTAGGTGTGAGATTGCACTCATTAGCTAAACAGTCAAAGAAAGGTGTAGGCTGGGACAGAAAAGCAGCTGAACATTTTGCTCCATCATTTCATTCCTACAAAAGACAGATACTTTTAAAAAAAAAATAAAACTTAGAATGTAAGCCAGATGATGGTGAAAATGGGCACTAGGTAGTATGCTTAGAAACTGAGTGAAAACTGCCAACTGGATGGAATGGCAACCCTATTTAAATTGATTTTATCTGGACACTACCACAAGATTCTACAATACAGAGTGGGATATAATATTTTACTATGAATGCAATGATTGCACCCCATGTACACAAATGTAAATGTACTGAATGGTTTTAATACAACACAGATTATTTCCAAATATATATCAAAAGTCATAAAGAATATTCTGTACATTATAAATAAAATTCTGCCAGTTAACTGTCTACCATAATAAAACTAATAAAGGTGACAATTCTCTTTTGCTTTTGCTATGGTCATTTCCACATTGATTTCAGTCATTAAATGCACAGCTTGCCTTTCCATAGACAGTGCTTGAGGAAGGTGTGTGAAGGTCAAATATTTAAATTTGTTAAAAACATATGGACAGTCACTATGTTGCATAGTATTACATTATCTTTACCAGACAAAAATATATACATTAACTGTCACCCAGCTACGGCTATGCTACCGATTTCACAGCAATTTCAAACACATTCATTTCAAGTCTGAATGGCTGTCAGATTCAGTAATAATTTCTAATTAATTTATAAATTCTAATTTTTAAAATAATTTCTAAACACCTGTTTTATATTTGTCGCTTCAGAATTTCTATTGATTGTGATGGTCCACCTCATGACAATTTATAGTCCTTTTTCAGTGTTCCACAGTAAGCTCATCTCCAAAATATCTGTACATTGTCAAACAACTTTGCACCTTTTATTATATCACTCAGGTAAAGGGGATGAAGTAAATCAAAACACTCTGCTTTAAACAGTTCAGAGCTAGTCTGGTAGAATGGAGGCCTTTTAACAACCTGAATTGTTATGTGATTAATTGTAAACCACAACAACTTACTTAAAAAAATGAAGGCATCCCAACTGGTCTAAGAGAAAAAGCACCTGAAGCCTACATGGAAATAAATACATGAATGGAAATTTCTCACTGGGTCCTATCAATTCAAACAGCTTCCCATCAGATCTGTTTGCAATCACAGGTTCTACTAAAATGGAGAAAAGAATTTAAAGTGCAATCCTATACAAATTTAGTCAGAAGCTAGTTCCTTTGGTTTCTACACCACACTCTTAAATGTACACTTTTGGATGAAATCTTACAAACGCTCATTTAGAATCATATTCCACTGAAATGTTTGAATTCACTTCTAAGTAGCACACCGTACTACATTCAAAAGAGGCATTGGTACAGTCATTTCACCAGCAGCAGCCATTCCAACAAGCTACAAAGGAAGCAAGGTTATTCCTGCTGAAAAATTACTTTTCTTCTCCATTCTTCCTTCTGCAAGCTATTTTTCCATTTGTGATATACCTTTCTAGATTGTAAATCTATGCAAATAATAGTTAATTAAATGAAATGAATTTTATCATTTGGTATGCATTTAAATCTTTAATTTTGTAACAAATGTACCACTTTTAGAAATTAAAGATTTTTTTCCAAAGTTGTATGGATCTTCTGCCGATTCAGTCTTCCATCACCTTCTTATCTTAATGTGCAAGAATTCTGTAGTGACGACAGAAACTTGAGACTTGTATCTGGACTCATAAAATTTGTGTGTGTGTGATTTTAATATGGGAGGTTTTTTTCTTTACCACTAACATTTAATGCAGAAGACAATATTCATATTTCTCAACAGAAATATTTTACTAAATTTGAAGGTAGAATACTGATATAAAGAAATTGTATGGTTAAGTTTGACAGAACTATGGTAGCTGCAATATACTGGTTCGGTTTAAGAAGATTACTAATGTAACTCTCTGCTGCATCATGTCTTAGGCCTTTACCGCACCTTACTTTTTTTCGGGGCTGGGGTGCAGGGATCGCACGAGCAGCCTCCAGTGAGAGGCTCTCGAGTCCCCGCTGCTTCAGCCCCACACAAGCTACCTGCTCCCAAGCAGGTAGCGCGAGAGCCCCGCCTCTTCCTTCCACAGCGCGGCCTGGGAATTTCCCAGGCCGCGCTGGGGCAGGAAGCATGACCGCCGTGGCTCCAGACGCTCTGCACGCATGGCAAGTGCACGTGGGGCCCTGGAGCAATGCGCGATTGTGCACCATTTTTGGCTGAAAGCCAAAAATGAAAAAGCGCACAAGCGGTGCCCGCCATGCCCTGGAGCATCGCATGATTGTGAGTGCGTCATGCAGATCACTCCCCACAATTGAGCAACGCTCCAGCCGCCCTTGCGCATGGCAAATGCCGTGCGAAAAGGGCCTTAATCATGCTAGTAATACCTGGAAAGATTCTAAAACAGACCATTAAACAGTTATCCTACGAACATTTTAAAAAGAGTACTGTGATTACTAAAACCCAGTTTTTTCAAAAACAAGTAAAGCCAGACTAATTTTTCATCTTATTTATTTATTTTTACAAAGTTGCAAGCTTGGTAGAAATACTGCGAATGTAGTTTATCTTGATTTTTAAAGGCTTTTGGCAAGTTCCTCTCCACACACACAAGCAGACTTGCAAACAAGCTGGTAAAACGGGGGCAAGATAATGCTACTATTAGGTAGATTTGTAACTGGTTAACTGACCAAACCCAGACACTGCTCAGCGATGGTTCCTCTGCATTCTGGAAAGAAGTGATTGCTGGAATACCTGAGTGTTCTTGTCTTCATAAAGGACTTCAATGATGAAACAGAGGTCATGCTTACCAGATTTGCAGATGACACTAAATTAGGAGGGTTACCTAATACCCTAGAGGGGAACAAAATGAGGATTCAATATGACCTTAACAAATTAGAGAAGTGAATCAAAACTAACAACACGAATTTCAAAAGTAACCAATGCCTAAATGTTCACCTTTAGACAGGAAAATACAAATGCACAAACATAAAATGTGTGACTCATGGCCTGACAACAGCACATGTGAAAAGGATTTAAGAAGTCTTAGTAGATCACAAGCTGAACATGAGTGAATTGTTTGATGCAGTGATCAAAAATGCCAATGCAATTTCAGGCTGCATCAAGAGGAAGACAGCGTCCATATCAAGAGAAGCAATAGTACCCCTCTATTCTGCTTTGGTGAGACTTCAACATGAATACTGTGCCCAATTCTGGGCACCACAGTTCAAGAAAGATATTGACAAGCTGGAACGTGTCCAGAGAAGGGTAACCAGCATGGTCAGAGCTCTAGAAGCTGAGCCCTATGCTTTAGAAAGCTGTGTGTGCATAGCCTGTGAAAAAGAAGACTGAGAGGTAACGTGATAGTAATCTTGAAATATCTGAAAAGAGGTTGTGCAGAAAATAGAATAAGTTCATTTTCTGCTTGCAAACCAGTCAATTCAAATGACAAGAAAAGGGATTCCATTTAAACTTCATGATGGTGACAATTGATCAACAGGCTCAGACTGCCTCAGATGGTGGAGGACTTTGCTTCTTCAGAGGTTTTTAATCAGAGGCTGGATGGTCATCTATCTCTCTCAAGAGAATTTTCATTGTATTGCATGGCAAGGGGCTGGAAATGCATTTAGCAGCCTGAAACATTCTATATACCAACCTTCCATGTACAAAAATTAACTGGAGCACCAGCTGAATCTTTCTTCAAACTGGTGATAGGACAGCATTTTCCACCACTCCTGAAGGCAGCAGGGTAGCTTAGGGTATGGATAGTTATTCAGTACACAATTCCTTTCTCCAAAGTTTGATGCTGTCTCTCAACATACACCACCTGAAGTGACCTTTTCTCTCTAGGGATGGAAAGAATATTCAAAAAATATCTTAAAAGAGTGTCAGAAAATCCTAGCAAGAAAAATCCTGGACTGGTGAGAATCTTCACAGTTCAAGACTTATTTTATGTGAAATTCACGTGTGTTTTTTAGTGAAGAAAACAGCATTTTTTTTCTGCACAGGAAATAATATTTCCGTGGAAACAGCTTTTTCTGTGCAGAAAATTTTACTTCTTGTGCAGACATGCTGTTTTCTTTGCAAAAAAGTACATCGGCACAGAATAAATACCAAAGAGCAAATTTTGTACAGTGGGAGAAAAACTGCTAAACTTATTTCTTGCTTCTATTGAGAATTAGCAAAGAATTGCCTCCCTACTTTTCTCTATGGTCATTTCTGCACTAGACTGTTACAGTGCTATTATTCTACTTTCAACATCCTACAGAATCCTGGGGTTTGCAGTTTAGGGAGGGGCCTTTGAGGTCCCTCCCTAATGCAGACCCCAGGATTCCATTGGATGTTGAAAGTGGAACAATAGCACTATAACAGTCCAGTGCCGAACGGCCTCAGTCTAACTAGTAAGGCTAGTCCAGGGGCTTGTAGAAAGAGAAGATGAGCGATATGATGTCTGTAGTCTGCTTTTCAGTGATGTCACCACAGGTAGCCAGACGGTGTACTGCAGCTTTCATCCAAATGGAAGTCAGGTGACCTAAGAAACTAATATGGTATCATTTTAGTTTATATAATTGTTCATTATTCTGCCCTGTCTAGTCAGTCTGAGAAATTCTGTCACTCAGTGCAGGCTGAGCTGCTCACAGAATCTCTGGACCTCTACTGAGACATCAACTTGTCTATCTGCCAGCCTCCATGCCACCTAGCTTGATATTTGGCATTTCATACCTGGAATTATTTAAAACATGAACTACTTTTCATATGTGAGGAGGTCATTGAAGCCTTGTTCCCGTCAAGGGAGCACTGTACTTGCTGTAAGTGGACACGAGCCCAGTATTGCAGTATGTCCATATCTATAGGCCACCAGAGACCAACTACATTTCCCAGACAACATGGTAATATTACTTCAGATGATGCACAGAAGATGTAGAAGCATTACTACAGTAGAGTCAGAGGTCAGAATCTGGTGAGAGCACAATGCCATGAGCTGAAGTGTTCACCTAATATCAGAACTAGTGCAAATAATACATAATTCTGGAAAATGGCATAGGGAAAAACAGAGAGGAGATCTCTAATAATTATATGGCCACTTCCATTACAGTAGGCCCCACTGAAACCAATGAATTGCACTAAAGGATTGTAATGTAAGACAGTAAACCTTTAAAGAGAAATACATTCCAGGTAAATCCACAGGACTTATTTCAATTTGTTTTTAAGATGCAAAACAAATTTACTTTTTAGCAAAGTTTTGACTAATCATATCTCCCAAGGAAAAGAAGGCTACAACAATAGCAAGCAAAATGTTTGTTCTAAGTAAAAAAAAAATGAAGAAGAAGAAGAAAGAAAAAAAGAATTTTTTCCATTGATCATCTCCATATGCAAGCATTAATGTACAAAATCAAATATAGTTTGACTAATGGGTGTAGACCGGCAGCTCACTACAAGAGAGAGTATGCTCTAGGCTGAACACCTTTGTGCTTAGATTCTGCTAGTTATACTGGAAACCATTTACACCTAACATGGTTACAAAAGTGGAAAAACAAACACCCCTATCCTAAAGACAGTCACTTATAAGCCTATTTGATTACAATAAGTGCACTTAAGATTATCTATGACTCCTTGATGACATCTTTGTAATTTGGCCATATGGAAAGCAATCACTTGAGAAGTTCCACCATAATTTCAACAACTTATGTCCTGCTAGCCTGGAACAACAAATTCACTTTCTTGACACCACTATGCAATTGCACAATGGACTTCTAAGCACCATGCTTTACTGAAAACTCACTGATTGCTACACATACTTGTAAGCCTCCAGCTTCCACCCAGAACACACTGTCAAATCTATTGTTTACAGCCAAGCCCTCCAATATAACTACGTCTGCTCAGACTCGCAAGACAGAGACTCAAAACTCCTGGATTTACAACAGACATTTCTCAAACTACAATACCCACCTAAGGAGGTGAACAGACAAATTGACAAGGCAAGATTAACATCCTGGAATCATTTACTACAAGACAGACCAAAACCACGAAATGATAGAACACCCCTAGTGGTCACCTATAGTCCCCAGCCAAGGCCACTCAAATGCCTCTTCAACAAGCTGCAACCAGTACTGGAGAATAACACAGCTGTCTTACAAGCTCTGGGAGCAGGCCTTCATTGGCCTACAGACAGCCTCCAAATCTTAAACAACTACTCACCTACAACAGGATACATAACGTGAATGATAATACTGGGACAATATCCTGCCAACTCTGTCCCCACATCTATTCTGGGAGCAATATTACAGGGGCCAATAACATCACTCACAACATCAGAGGTACATTTATTTCCTCCTCTTCCAATGTGATATATGCCACCCTATGCCAACAATCCCCCTCTGCACTCCTCATTAGTCAATCAGGACAGTCTCTATGCAGGAGGATTAATGGACACAAATCTGACATTTCAAATGACAATGCTCGAAAACCAGTTGCAGAACATTTCAACTTTCCTGGATGCAAGGACTTTGTTGCAAGGTTACAAAATTACAAAGGTAAGCTAGGAAAGTGAAAGTGCTGGATTGAATTATATTCAAAAATTCCACTCCATTAGCAGAGGTATGAACAAAGAGAATGGCTTCACGATACACTAAAAATATTAATACAAGAGTCCTTGCTACTGTACATATAACAAAATAAATCTTCTCAGAGAGTTCTGAACCCTGGGAAACTGACTTGTGATAACCAGATTTATTGCTTTCACACATCAACACTAACTGATCACTGATCTGAAAGACGTGTATCACCTTATGCAGCCCTTCAAAAATTTAGGCCAAGGGGCATGATTTGCATCTTTCTGCATCCTACTACATCCTATTCCACAACTGTATAAATATGCTTTATGCTTGAAGCCTTAATACCACTTGGTACTGCTTCTGAAGAAGTGGGTTTATATCCACAAAACCTGATGCAAAAATAAAAACCAGTTAGTCTTAAAGGTGCTGCCACATTTTTGTCACCTTCCTTCCGCCTTTTTAACCACCAAAGAAATACATTAGAAACGTATCTCATATAGCATCATTAGTTTTCACTACAGGTTAAATTGATAGAAAGATTGTTGAAGCAGTTCAAAATTTTAATCTCTCTTTTTTAAAATATTGCAGTTCAAAAAGCAAATTTTTTGAAACAGAAAAAAAATCAAGCACTTTCAGTGCAACTGACAATTGTTTGATTCTGCAAATTGAGGAGAGATGAGTTAACATCTACCAAACACAAATTCCTTGTCAGAGGAAAGGAACCTGCCTATATCCTAAAGTCATCAGATCCTGTCTAATTGTGGAAGCTAAGCAGGGTCAGACCTGGTTAGTACTTAGATGGGAGACTATCAATGAATACCAGGTGCTGTAGGCTCTGTTTTAAAGGAAGAAACTGGCAAAACCACCTCTGAATATTCCTTGTCTAGGAAAACCCTGTGAAATTCATGGGGTCACCATAAGTTGATAGGTGACTTGAAGGTAGATTGTTGGTGGTGGCACGTGCCTTCAAGTCATTTCTGACTTATAGCGACCCTGTGGTGTCATGGGGTTTTCGTGGCAAAATTTGTTCAGAAGGTGTCTGCTTTGCCTTCCTCTGAGGCTGAGGGACTGTTACTTGCCCAAGGTCACCCAGTGGGTTTCCATGGCCAAGCCAGGATTCAAACCCTGGTCTCCAGAGTCACAGTCCACGGCTCAAACCACTACATCATGCTGACTCTCTTGAACGCACACAAACGCACAATGGAATGACAACAAGCTCACCAAAGTTGATACCTTCATTCAGTGCTTTAAAAAGGGTGCTTCCAAACAAAGCTGCTACTGTGCAGTTGCACTGCCATATTCACAGAAATGTAGTCGATGTCTAGACAGTGCCATCATTAGTTTGTATTTCTCCCATGCTTTCCCAATATTTCTACCATGTTTTTTTTTTTCTTAGCAGAGAAAACCTGTCAAGTTAAAAAGACACAATATCTGCACAGTGGCTTTCAACGATGAACTGTAAGAACACTTGGTCTGGAAGTACCCTGTGAAGGTATCTGTTCCATCAGTACTGCCTCTATGTACTGTTTTGCAATGCATACCAATCCTATATCAGTAATATAATTTTGTAAGTTTATCAGTCAACGGGAGGCTTGAAGGCACATACACACATAGTTGATTACAACCTAATTCATCAGTCAAGCTCTTATTCTTAGTTTGTAAAAGTAAGTCCATACGCAGATCCAAAATATCCCTGCTTCAGTTTCATGATACCAACTGAGAAATACATTTGCACATTTGTTATTGTTATTTGCACACTTGTTATATCAAGTCTCCTGATTCTGTCTCCAAATGTCTAGAAACCAAAATAAGTGCTAATTAACTACCTTGCTTGTGGATCCAGTCCTGAATCTGAGTACCTGCCATAATGTCTAAACTCTTTAAATATTTACTAACGATGGCAGTCACACATGTCACCACTTACATTTCTAGTGCGTGTGACCAAGTAAACAGTTGGAAAACTGGACCCAGAATTTTCAAATACAAATTTATATTATTGTTATGTTTAAATATAACTAGCCTAATTAAAACTTGTGATTTGTGCCCACCAAAATCCAATCAGTTTGGTTTAACTGTAGAAGGTAGATAGAGTGGTATCTGAACTGGTTTTTGTTACAAAAAATGTTTGTCTGACTGATCCTTTTGTCCTATCCAGGATTAAAATGAGTTCAGAACTACTCAGTCTATCTGTATTTAAGCAGTTAAACTGAATATTTGAAGGCTCAGACATTACAACTATGTCACAAAATCTCACTCTGAGTGGTCCAAAACATTCTGCTCATTTAGATTAATTCCACAGAATGTCTTTATTAGATTAATTCCACAGGATGTCTTTTTCTACTGTCTTTTTCTATTTAACGGTATATGAAATATGCCATAGGCAGTATTTGATCCACAGATATATCCCAAATAAGTTGCAAAATCACAGAATCACAGAAATGTAGAGTTGGAAGAGACCACACGGGCCATCCAGTCCAACCCCCTGCCATGCAGGAACACCCTCAAAGCACTCCCGACAGATGGCCATCCAGCCTCTGCTTAAAAACCTCCAGAGAAGGAGACTCCACCTTATTTATTTAAGGCACAGGTCTGCTTTAAATTGCAAGCTGGAAAAAAAAGATCTAGATAATTAATCTTTTGTAATGTATATGGATACTGAACTTGCTAGACTTTCACCCATCTTGTCCTGTTCCATTGGGTCAAATTTTTGCTCTTCCACACTGAAAAACATACTCCATGTTAACATTACAAGGGTCTGCAATGGAAGCAAACCATCATATTACACTTTCCCCACCAACGCTTTCTCTTTCCATGAAGCAGCTGAGGGCTAAAACTATTATTCCTAGACATCTCAAGCGTCAAATGCAAAATTCTATCTGAACAGACCTTAAATCTGTTTTATGAAGCCTCAGCCCTAGAAAAAGTGTGTGACTGTCACAATAATAAACATGAAAATGGCTCCAAGCTGGAATGGGCTGCACTGTGATCTGCCCACAAACACTTATAGGATGGGGAGATGGGCAGCTCAAAACCAGTCCAGAACACAGATGAGTCTGATGGGATAAAAAAACGTCCTCTACGCCAGCCACCCCCTTATTATGTAAAGTGCCTGAAATTGACTGAAATTAAGTTGTCAGTACACCCAGAATTCTGCAAGCCCACAGCAGGTGGTTTTTATAACAAGTGCACTCTTATTCCAAGCAGAGATGACCTTCCTACAAACATCCGCTAAACAAAACGCTACAAAACAAAACACTTAGTTTAAAAAACAGTTCCAGAAAATGATTTCTAAGTGGCTCCAAGCCCAGTATCCAGCAGAAATTGGCCACAGCTCGAAAGTGGAGGCAAGCTACCAGTCTGACTGAATGGCTGACAGGACAGCCACGCTAAACCAATTTTCTTCACAAATTATGACCGTTTAATTCCTTATTTCACTCACAGATGCCCCAGGGGACACAACAGCCCAGGCCAGGGGCGATCGCGTTTAAGAGCCCTATTCTTAAAGAGATGCCAAGCTGCAAGCTTTGGGGCCGGAAGGCTTGCAAAAGCCGGTAGCGCACCCACGTCCTCCGCTTACTTTTCCCTTCCCGCCCCCACTTTCATCCTTCCGATCCCGCTGGCATGGAAGGTGGCCAGCGGGAAACTTCGGAAGGAGGAGGAGTGCCGCCTATGACGGACAAAGTTCCCCTCTTCTCGGGGAAGCGCCCCGTCCGCGGAGGCAGCAGATGCAACCGCCCCCCCCCCCGGGCGCCCCTACCCGGCCAAGGGCGGGGGACAGAGCGCCCGGGGAGCCGAGCTCTGCCAGGCTGGAGCCGGCGGGCGGGAGTCGTCTCTACCTGTTTGTCCAGCGCGGCGTCCTTGGCGCTGACGGCGGAGGCGCCCTTCGGGGCCGGCGCCCTCTCGCAGGTGCAGCCTTCCAGCATGTACATGCCCGCCGGCCGGACGCTCTGCTCGCTCTCGAAGTAGAAGAGCATGTTCTGGTAGAGGGCGAACCACTTGTCGTGCCAGCGGCTCGTCTCCGCCGTCTTCTTGCTCAGGTAGCCGCGCCTCGTCCCCTCCTTGCGGGCCAGCACGGCGAGGTACAAGGCGTGCCCCTCGTTGTACCGCACGCTCTTTTGCATGGTGCCTCCCCAACGCCGGCGGAGGCGGCGGCTACGGCGACCCAGGTACCCGAGTCACGGACGCTCGTGTGTGTGCGGTGTCCCCCTTCCTTTTCCCTTCAGCAGGAGCCCGCGGTCGAGGAGCGGGAGCGACTGCGCCTCGTGTGCTCGGCTTCCCTCGGCGGCTGAGGCGAGGCACGACGAGCGCAACCAGCCCCCAAGTGTGGCGCGCCGTTGCGGACCTTTGCTGTTCCTGGCTGGCTCTAGCCCTCGGGCGCTACGCCTGGTGACCGGAACAGCAACGGGGCGCCGCTAACGCTGCCGCTACTGCTTCAACCCTGAGGGGGGCTCCGGGCTCCTCGGGCGGCTCTTCCCCGCGTGGCGCATCGCTAGGGTCCTCCTTGGCCAAGCGTTGTCCCTTAACGCGCCCAGAAAAGTTCTCCAAGGCGCGCTGTCCCCACCGCCGGCTCTTCACGAGGACGGCCCCCGCCAAGCTCGCTGGGTTCCTTCTTCCTCCTCCTCCTCCTCCTCCTCCTCCTGCTGCTGCGCACCCCCCCCCCGCGCGCGCACTAAGCGCCAGAAGGGGAAATATCACGTGGGAGATCAGCGGTAATCGGCTTTGAGACCAATTTAAAGAGCAAAGTCGCCGCCGTGGTGGCTGCCAGAGCGCACTAACCCTCCCTTCGGAGAGTGCGCGCTCTCCCGCCTGCGGCAGGGAGAAAGAGAGAGGGAGCGACGGGCGCCTTTCTTTCTCTCCCCCCTCCCTCCTCCCTCCTGCCTCCAGGGTTTTTTCTTTCTCCCTTTTTCTCCCCCTCGTTTTATCTCTAGCCAGTCAAGCTGACCGAAGGGAGCGTGAAAAGGAAGCCGAGCCGAGCCGAGCAGCCAGGCGCAGATTTCCTCACGGCCCCTTCCCTGAGGTAGAGAAAGCCTCGCTCTAGCGGGCGGTTCCTCTCCGCGCGAGAGTGTCACTGTGGGGACGCAGGACGCAAGGAGAGCGGGCAGCGGCGAGCGGAGTTAAAAGCGGAGAGCTCCCTGCGCGCTCCCGGGCGCCGCGCAGCCTCCTTCTCCTGGCTGAGGGATTAACGTGGAGCGAACGAGAATAAAATGCCTTCAGAGGCGCCCGGCCCGCAGAGGGTTGCCAAGAGTTTCATCCTCCAGAACCTGTTTCTAGCGTCGAGTTTGAGTCCAGGACCGTAGTTCAGGCGACCGTGTCTCTCCTCCGCGCTATACAACTAGTTACTGCCGCTGCTTTTCGTTCCTAAGACTCTGGGCAGAAATTCAACAGGTGAAGCGGTTTTCTACCGTGGGGTTGTAACGAGGAGGCGTCACCTGTTGAACCTTTATTTGCACTGCAGTTGCTATAGAGCGTGGAGCTCTGTCGTAATCAATCGATCAGTCAATCAAGGAGCCCGCCAAGATGTCGCAAAATAGCATGCAAACTGTCTAGGTCTTTGGTACTCTGGTTCAGTGTAGATGATACTAAAAGGCGGGGGGGGGGGCAGCGGCGGAAGAAAGCGGAAAATCAGGAAAATTAGAATGGTAGGCTGTGTTTAGATCAGGGAGAGAATCGCGTGGTCCTTCAGATGTTGCTAGACTGAAAGCCCCAGCATCCTTGGCCAGTAAAAGCAATAACGAGGCATGCTGTGAGCTGCAGTCCAGTAACATCTGGAGAGCTGCGTGATTCCCACCCTTGATTTAGATCCTCTCTTTAGATGAGATCACAAGGTATGGCTTCTGGATAGGCAAACCCAACTCTGCTAGAGGAACAAGGGGAAATTAAACTTCAGAATTGGAAATCCACTCAGTTAAATGCCATTCCTGCCATCATGAATTTTCTTCTGAATATCTATATTAGTAGATTCTGAAAATTCAGTATGATTTACTTCTGAGCAGACATTTATAGGATTGCACTTAGTCACATTCCCAACTCATCAATTGTATATATATACAGCCGTGGATGTTCTGACAGAAAAGAATATGTTTGCTTTATTTTTAGAGCATTAAGAATCCATTAGTTTTAAAACTAGGGGGACTCAGTTCTATAATGATACAATTATATCACACACTCCTGCTCCCCAGAAAACTAGCTAAGAATGATCTGTCGTGTTCAGACAGAAGCTGGTTCATGATATATAAACATCTTCTTCATAGATGCTGGTTACCATCATTATTTACTTTGAACAATAAAAACATAAGATAAAAGACTGACATCCTTGCTGCAGTATCAGCTCAACAGCAAGGTCAGTCAGACTTGCAAGATATCTGCCCTATGATCAAATGAACTGACAAAATCCAAACCGACCAGCTGTTCCAGCTGTTTACAATTAGAATTCCTGTAGCATTGACATCCCTCTTCACTAATGACCATACAGATTGCCAGCTACAATAATACTGTTGCATTTTGATAGTAAACAGGACATGCAGTTTACAACCTGACTCATATGCCTAGCTCAATCAACAAGTTACTGGTTCATTCTCTCTCTCCCCACCCCACCCAAAATATAATACAATTTCTGATATAGAATTTCAGGGAAATACACTGGTGAATCTTCTTTTCCAAAGCAGACAAAATTCTGCCTTCAAAACCTCTCACCATTTAAATAGTTCAGTGAACAGTAGGGGAAAATATTTGCTCTGTAACAGTGGTTTATTTTGGTTTGTAATGAGTGTTATTCAAATAATGGTTTTTTTAATTATAACTTTCTAGTAGATTTACTGTTGTTTTCATATATTCTAATTTTTGTACATGGTTACTGTTTCTCATTTTATAGGACTGTTTTAAACTTTATAAATGCATATTAATTATTACAGTGAACTAAAGAGATAGGAATTAGTGGATGGAACTGAACAACCAGAGAATCACTGTTCTCTGAAACTGTCATAAAATTCAATTCCAATTCCAACTCAATATCTAAATGTCCTGAGAACAATGCATGTGAAACACATTTTCGTATCCATGAACTATGAACTGTGTATGCTGAGAACTCTCTGTGTGTGCGTGCACGCGCGCACCATAGACAAAGTTCCAAAATGCAGAGTTTAGGTTTACCAGGATTCTACTCAAACTTCCTGTCATTGAGTCAGTGACAGGAAGCATGGACCCCCAAGTCTGACTGAGTAGACAAGGACTGCCAAATTCACCAACACAGGCCTCAACAGCCATTCTGAAGACTTTCTTTTCAGATACACTTTGAAATAATTGAGATCTACTGATACTTAGCCACATTACTCTGATTTTATTTCATATTGATATTATTGATGACATGTACAAGCTGTCTCTGTTAATGCTAATGCATGAATCTCTTCTCTTATGTAAGCATGAAAATGGTATAAAAGGGAAGCATGGAAGAATAAAGACCTCCTTCTGGATCACTAGTGTTAGCAAGCTATACTGAACACAGCCTTGGTACTTGGAGGGATCCTTTGGCCAAAGTTTTCTGTGTGAGTGTGTTTTCTTTTATGCTTCTACTTTTACTCTTCCTACCTTGCGTTTGGGGGTTCAGACCAGCTCCGTGTCCACCTAGGGATACAGCAAGGTGTGGTCTGTATGGTTTGTTTACCCACAATATTGCTGCCACAATATGTTTGGAAACTAGATAATTACAGTTTAGATCCACACTAAATTAGATTTACTTATTTTCCATTGAATCATAGAATCATAGAAATGTAGAGTTGGAGGAGACCACACGGGCCATCCAGTCCTACCCCCTGCCATGCAGGAATACCCTCAAAGCACTCCCAACAGATGGCCATCCAGCCTCTGCTTAAAAACCTCCAAAGAAGGAGACTCCACCACACTCCGAGGCAGCCTATTCCACTGCCGGACAGCCCTGACCGTCAGGAAGTTCTTCCTGAGGTTCAGGTGGAATCTCCTTTCCTGCAGCTTGAATCCCTTGCTCCTTGTCCTGGTCTCTGGAGCAGCAGAAAACAAGCCCTCTCCTTCCTCTACGTGGCATCCCTTCAAATATTTAAACATAGCTATCATGTCCCCTCTTAACCTTCTCTTCTGCAAACTAAACATACCCAGCTCTCTAAGTCTATCCTCATAGGGCATGGCTTCCAGGCCTCTCACCATTTTGGTTGCCCTCCTCTGGACCTGCTTCAGCCTGACCATGTCCTTCTTGAATTGGGGTGCCCAGAACTGGACACAGTATTCAAGATAAGGTCTAACCAAAGCAGAGTAGAGTGGTACCAGTACCTCCCTCGATCTAGACACCATACTCCTATTGATGCAGCCGAGAATTGCATTGGCTTTCTTGGCTGCCGCATCACACTGCTGACTCATGTTCAGCTTGTGGTCTATTAAAACTCCTAGATCCCTTTCACACGTACTGCTATCCAGCCACGTGTCCCCCATCCTATATTTCTGTATTCCATTTTTTCTACCTAAGTGTAGGACCTTACACTTCTCTCTGTTGAATTTCATTTTAGTTGAACAAGAGTTCAACAAGTTGAATCCTATGATTCTATGATTCTACATAAGTGAGCAACCCTATGAGATGTATAATTACTATTCATATTTTACAAGTAGACTATCCACAGCATCAACATGAGTCTTACATAATCTTAAAAGGTACATTTTAGCTTTTGCTTCTTGTGCTACTTTTGACTGCTGTTAATCCAAGAGAGGAACAACAGATAATCAGCTATACACTGGAGCTAGCAAAGACTTAATGTGTGGTTTTCACATCATACATTGTTTACACAGTGCGTGGATGACAAATTGACAGAAAAGAACTAATAGATTTTAGAGAAGTGTTCTATGAATGCTGTAGATAAGTATTCTAAATTAGCAAATGATATATGTATGGGAAAGATTTCTGCATGAAGATCATCTGTCTAGATGCACAAAAGAATGTTATGTAGGTGTCTGTGATCCATGTCTGTGGGTATACACATGGCATGATAGTAACACACTGTTAATTTCCTAACCTCCTATGATTATAACCCCAAATGTTGGTCACATAGCCAATTCCAAATGAAAAATGCTAAATATTAGCTATATGTTTATGTTCTAGATATATTAGGTCTTAAAGTATTATAGGCAATACTGAGCTAGGTGGACCAATGACAATCCACATCAATTGATGCACATGTGGAAGACCTTGTGAAAACTCTAAGAAAAGAGTTCTGACTAATTGTTTCAAGGTAGAAAAGCCATCTATACGTCATGGTGGAGCTTGAATAATCCTTAATGACCAAATAATTATCCAACATGAACCAACTGAGATGGTGTTATGAGATTCATAAAGCAAAATGTTTAGTATTGCTAAATGTATCAAAAGGAAGTTGGTAACTATGGAAACAAAATTAGCAAGAAAGCAACATGTGGTATCAGAGTTGAAATTTGACCTGCAGAAGTTTATATATTATCCTAGTATATAATCTATCACAAACTAGTTTCAAATGCAACTCCACTGAGAAACAAGCAAGTAAATTATTGGTGTGCAAAAACCAATTGTACAATTATTTGGAGGTCTGTATTTCTGATAAAAAGTTGGAATCAACGTAGTTCTGGGTCTGAATTTAAGACGACTATTTTCTAGTTAATGTTTTTTTGTATTTCTTGTATTATTGCTCCAGTTTCAACACAACATGTAACACTCAAGCCATGTGGAAATTACTCCATCCTGTGAGCTTATGCTTCTGTTCATACATAATGGTAACGGCAATTCTGAGGTCCAATGGCCAATTGTCACTCAGACTGCAGAAAAGAGGAAAAAAGTAGACTGCTGCCTTGGCTACCTCCCAGTTCTATCTAAGTTCTAGTTGTGTGATTGCAATATTATCTCGTTCTTGTGTTTTAATTATTTGCTGATTTGTTGATTCTGTTAGTTCTACTCTTTTTTGCAAATTTCCTGTGTCTGATTTTATAGTAGTGATGTCATTAGAGATTCTTTCTAATTTTTCTTCAAAGGAGTTTAATTCTTTTTTAATCTCTGTTCTGATTTCTGTTCTTGAAGAAGATGTTTTGAATGTTATGGCTATGCTAGAGAAAGAGGACCAAGTGCATGAAGTCTCATATGTGCAAATACTATACCACAGTTTAGTGTTAGGTACAGTTCTGGGCACCACAGTTCAGGAAGGATATTGACAAGCTGGAACATGTCAAAGGGAGGGTGGCCAAAACGGCAGAAGTCCTGGAAACCATGCCCTATGAGAAGCAGCTCAGGCAGCTGGTTATGTTTAGCCTGGAGAAGAGAAGGTTATGAGGTGACATGAATGGCCGTGTTTAAAGATTTCAAGGGATGTCATATGGACGATGGAGCAAGTTTGTTTTCTGCTGCTCCATAGGCTAGGACATGGAGCAATGGCTTCAAACTTCAAGAAAAGAGATTCCATCTAAAAATTAGGAAGAACTTTCTGATGGTAAGAGTTGTTCAGCAATGGAAAATGCTGCCCTGAGTGTGCTGGAGTCATCTTATTTGGAGGTTTTTAAACAGAGGCTGGATGGACATCTGTCAGGAATGCTTTGAGTGTGTGTTCCTGCATGGCAAGGGATTAGAATCACAGAATAATAGAGTTGGAAGAGACCACAGGGACCATCCAGTCCAACCCTCTCAATGGCCCTTGTGGTCTCTTCCAATTCTGTGATTCTGATTCTGTTACCCTATATTGTTGTCACAATATGGTACCTCGAAAGAAATAGCTTGCTATGCTACAACTGAGGGAGCGTAACATTAAAAAAAAGATTGTAACAATAAGAGATAGTAAGTATTGTATTACACAACCTGTACTGACATCAACTTTTAGAAAGAAAATTGTGAACATTTAAGAAAGCTAATAATATATATTTAAAAGGGTGAGGAGCTAAGGGTGTGATGTAGGATTAGTGGCCCAGATCTAATTGTTAGTCCCAGCTAGAGTAGATTCTTAATCCTTGGGGTTTGCATGGATTTGCTGTTCAGCTATTTATTCAGTGGGTCTGCTCTAGCTGGAAGTTGCAATTGGATTTAGGACAGCATATATACTATCTTAATCTCTTACAGATTTGTGAGAAGGTGGAGTCCCTTCCAACAGGTGAAACTGTGGGCAAATCTTTCCTTATGTCCGTCTGGTAGAAAGACACACAGACAGACAGGCACTCCTGGAAAGCAGTGATAGTTAGATCTGGTCATTTCAGTATAAATAATGAAATTATGAGATACCTACAAACTTACCTGGATAATGGCTAGGTAACTTGCATTACTGCACATGTATTAATCAAACTTTCAGCTTCAGGGTCTGCTTGAATGATCAGAAACATATCTTGATTCTTTATGCTGCATATAATAAGAAATCAGGACATCTTTCCCCAGAAGACATTAACAAATGTCTTGTGCATTATTCTGGCTTAACCATATAGTCCTACCTTGTTTTTGTTTTTAATGCCTACTGTTGGTATTGTTCAATGGACATAGTTCATAACGGCAGTCAGATTCATAAAATGTTATAGTTATTATCACATACTGTTGTAATTATTTTGTATGATTAAGCCTGACCATCCTACAAAGCTGAGCAAGTTTCCTACCCAAGGGTATGTCTTTATGTTTCTCTGTTATTCATCTGTAATGCAAGTTGACAAGCTCTATAACTGAGAGGAAGGAAAATAAGGGGTTGGGATTAGAGTTTGCTATTATATAGAAGGAGATGTGCTCAAAAAAATTGATAAAAGGATTTTTGAGTCTTAATTCTTTTATCAGAGGAAAAGAGGCTAGATTAAAAAAAGCAATGTGTTTATGGACTGGAAGCACAACTAAAAGGAATTAATTTCTAAACATGTGTGCTTTTGGAAGAAAAAAAACTGTCACCTTTATCCATCTCTTGCTATGCTTTAATGTGATATTTATGTACACATCAGAATGTGGATAGGTATGTAGTGGTTTGAGCATTGGACTATGACATTGGAGACCTGGGTTCAGTTCTCTGCTTGGCCATGGAAACCCACTGGGTGACCTTGGGCATGTCACAAACTCTCAGCCCCATGAAACCCTGTGATAGGGTTGCCTTAGCATTGCGATAAGTCAGAAATGACTTGAAGGCACACAGCAACAAGATGAATTTTAATCTGCATGCACATCCCACTGAATACAATGCATTGCGGATAAACAAGATTGATGCTGCAACATGCCTTTACATATAAGCTATATTTGGAAGCACATTGTGCGTCCAGAAACTCCAGCATGATTTCATTTGAAAAGAGAAAACGTGTGAAAAGAAAAATGAAGGGATTAGTTAGACGAAAGAAAGTTGGAAGAGGAGATTGAAAGGATCACACTTAGACTACTTTTACTTTAATACTGAACTTAGGTAGTCAAGTTGAATGGTCTCAAACCATTTGGTGGTGAAATAAAAACACCCAAAACAACAACAAAAAACCTTTAGTTCATATAACTTTGGCTATAGCTGCCAATAACACCTTCACTCATTAGGTCGTTCAGCTGTAGCTTCCCTCCCCAAAATCATCAAAAAAGGTAAAAGGCAAGAGAGTGAGAAGAAGGAAGGGCTCAACAAGCACCAGGGTAGAGGCCAAAAAAAGGCAAAAAGAGAATGAGAGAGAGAGAAAAACAATAAAAGTAAAGGGAAGAGAAGAACACTGGGCTAGGCATGTTAAGCGGGCAGGTGAGGAGAAGGGAAGACCAACCAGGTGGGTGAGTGAAGACAGAGGGAAAGTAACTAGGCTGGTGGGAGAGAGTGGGTTTAGGACTAAGGAATTTATAAGCAGAGATGGGCCACATATGGGCCTCAAAGCTATTTCTACAACCTTTCCCTCCAAACTCTTGCAACCACCTTTCTTCTGAGCAAAGGAATACAATGAATTGCCTCTTCTGAAAGCCACTAGGGGTGGCAAGCCACCCTTTCAATATGCCCCATTCTACAGTATTTAAGATTAAAAAAAAAAAAAACTAGTTCCAGGGTTTTGTTTTTCCTAACATTTGCCATTCTGAAAACATATGGAAGACATTTCCTTTTTTTCAAAACCCCAGAAATCTCTGGGGACCATGCATCCTAGGATCAGAAAATTAGCCTCTGATATGCCACAGCTGACTCGCTCTGTGTTAAGCCTTCCAAAGCAGGGCACTCTTGCTGGTGTTACAAGTAGCATAAATAAGGAATATTATAAGAAAGAGAGGAATAATTCCTATTCCTTCTCCACCCTATACATATCAGTCCTTACTAACTTAAATTTTTTTTAAAAGAAAATGAAGAAGTAATTTTTTAGAAAAGGACTTCCTCAGATGGAAGGTGCATCACCTTTTCTTTCTTTCTTTTCTTTAAAATGTGAAAATCAGAATTGTACACAGCATTCCAACTGCAGCTTGCACTGTAGATTTATATAAACACATGACAATAGTGTCAGTTTTATTTTCTAATAATATTTAGCAGGGGATTTATCTCTCTCACCTCTGCAGCACATTAAATTGATGTCATATTTACAACCAACTAACCATTTTCCGCAAGCAGCTAATTCATGATCTGATCATGGATTAAGGTGCCAGTCTGGATTGTGTTACTGAGACCTGGGTAAATGAATTGGGAATCCAGCTGTGTCTCCCTGGAGTCTCCAAGCAACAGCTGTTGTTTATAGGAATTATGTCTTCCTTTCCAGGTCCTTGTCCAGCTGATTTATTTGTTTACCAACCTAGGAACAGAACTGATAGAAGATTGAACTAACTGAGCTAGCAAACAGCTTTTACAGTAGATATCTCTGTTTGTTGACTATTGAAATATCAAATTAAACTAGAGGTTGAAGAGAAGCTTGAGTCACTCAGTAGAACTTCCTGTTCATGCAGGATGAAACTACAGCATCCTTCAAGCAGGGCTCTTCAGCAGGGCAAAACAAACCACTTCTTGAGGCAATTTGTTCTCCCGTTGGAACAGCTTGTATCATTAGGAATTTTACCTGAGATTCATTTCTCTGCATTTATACCCAGTGGCTCTAATCCTATCCTCTGGAGCAAAAGTGTTCTCTATCTTCCGTATAACAACTCTTCATATATTTGAAGACTTTAATTTTCTCTGGGTCAGACATGACTATCTCTTTCAAGTCTTTCCTTGTGAGACTTGGGCCATTTCTGTTATAGTTGTATTATTCCACTTTCAACATCCTTTGAGGTTTATAGTTTACTGAGGCCAAAGAGCTCTCTGGCTGAGAATTCTAAATGCCCCTCCCTAAACTGCAAACCCCAGGATTCCAGAGGATGTTGTTGAAAGTGGAATAATAGCACTATAACAACGTAGTGCAGAAATGGCCTTGGTTTCCAGACCCTTCACCATCTTGATTGTCTTTCTCTAGATAATGTAAACAATTCTTGTCATTCATTAATTATATGTTCTTGTGTGGTTTCTGACTTATCAAGACTCTAAAAAACGATCATGGGTTTGTTTGTTTTTTCGCAAGATTTGTTCAGAGGGCATTTGCCTTTGCCTTCCTCTGAAGCTGAGAGAGGGTGACTTGCCCAAGTTCACCCAGTGGGTGTCCATGGCCAAGCAGCAATTCGAACCCTCATTTCCAGAGTCATAGTCCAACACTCAGACCACTACACCACAGTGGCTCTTAATTACATGTACTATCACACTATTTATTAAACTTTTTTAAAAAATTCAGAACAGGAAATGCTTTTGTTTCCCAAGAACCAATTTTAAGCATAGACGTGAAATGGACACAAAAGGGTCACTATGGCCCTTTCTGCACCGGGGTATTAAAATGGTGCAGAGCGATCTCCCACAGAGGTCGTCTGCACTGTGGAGTGGATTGGGGCGGCCTACTTTTCGTAGTTCCGCACCTCAATCTGCTCCAAAGCAACCGGAACTGGCGGCGCTGCGTGTTTTTTAAAAACCTCTTTTCAGAGGTTTTTAAAAAGCACAGAGCGCGCAGCCCTGTGCAGCTCCGTCGCCGGGCACTAGTGCATGCCTGCAGATCTGCCGGGGGCGGGCTTCCGGCTGGCGAGCTTCTCTGGTTGGTGGAGAGCCTCCGACAGCCGGAAGCCACCATTTTGTTCGTGCTGCTCCATATGGCGACGGACTTACCCGGCTGCCGGTAAGCTCCGTTTCGGCGCGTTTTCCCCCATTTCCCCCTCCACATGCGGAAAGGGCCTATATTATTTAAGGAAAGGATTTGTTTCCTGGCAGAAAAAGCTATCATTTAGAGAAGATGTAAGAAATTCAGCTTGAGTACTGAGATGAAGAAACTTTCAGAACATGCTCAGTTTTAAGCTTTATCTATCAAAGACTTCTTCAAGCACTGTACTTAAATACTTCTAAATACCATTATCATAAAAAGTGACAGTTAAATTAAGAGCCACTTCAGAACTGCTGGAGTAGTGATTCACATCCCTGTATCTATGTTCAACAGAAAGGAGAAAAATATTGCAAACTTAAATAGCTTCCTGCTACCAATTCGTATCTACTGTCTTAATGATTTATCAGGACATTTGTCTTGAACAGTTCTGTAATGTCATTGTTTTCCGTAGGAAAACAATCAAAGAAGAGAAGTGGTTGCTGCAGCTAATCAACAAATGAGATAAGTAAACAAGGTTAGGTGCACATGTTATATGGCTGCTAGCAAAACACAGATGAACAGACATCTGTGAATGCCAGCCCGGAATAGTTAAATGCCCGCCCGGAATAGTTAAATGCCCATCAAGATGTCTAGCTCATTTGTCCATTGAAGCTAATTATTAAGTTTCAGTTCTCCATTATCTTTCAGCAATGTCTCTCAAGCTGCCTTGAAAGGGTTTGGCACTATAGTGTCACCTAAAAATATTTTAAATAAATAATTATGCCAGAGAAGTTTTCAAAAATTAAATACTAATATTTATGTTATATAAGTTGCACTTCTTGGTTTTCTGCATCTCTATCAAAACACAACAAAAACTCATAATCTTGCACTTACATGGCCATGTGCAGACCTCAGAAAAGTTACCTTTTATTGTAATTCATAGAATTCCCAAAACCACCTGGCTACTGACCATGAGGAATTCTGGGAGCTATAGTCCAAATAGTAGTGGTGGTGGTGGTGGTAGTAGTAGTAGTAGTAGTAGTAGTAGTAGTAGTAGTAGTAATAATAATAATAATAATAATTCCAAGCTCTGCTCATTGCTGCAGCTGTCATGGAGGTAAGATTTGCTTTAATTTATTCTGAATGAAGAGTGTTTTTGCAGATCAAGAATTGTAGAGTCGAAGGCTTTCACGGCCAGAATCCATTGGTTCTTATGGGTTTTTCGGGCTTTGAGACCGTGTTCTGGTTGTATTTTCTCCTGACGTTTCACCTGCATCTGTGGCTGGCATCTTCAGAGGAATGGTTCACCATTCCTCTGAAGATGCCAGCCACAGATGCAGGTGAAACATCACGAGAAAATACAACCAGAACACGGTCTCAAAGCCCGAAAAACCCACAAGAACCAAAAGATCAAGAATTGTTTGATTTCATTCTTGGAGCTTGTGAGTTACAGTAATCCATTGTAAAGATTCATTTCCAGTTGGAAGGGAGTTAGATTTATATATAAATTTTGATGGCTTTCAATCACAACTGAATGGATGACATTTTAAAGACCATGCAAGTGAACCATATCTGACAACATCGAGAATATTGTTCATCTGTTGATAAAAAGGTAATGGCTCTGGAAATTAAACGTGGCAAATACTGCAGTGCAAAAGCTGACAACTGAGGCACCTATAATGTCATAATGAGAAATGTAAACAGCAATTTTTGCATCACCTATAGAAATGATGAGACATTAATCCACATCTTAATTGTTTAATGTGTTATAAAAAGCGTTAAATACATGAAGAACCATGAAAGGAGTATGGAACAGACAGGGACAGGGGGAAAATATTAGCAAGAGCAAAATCCCTCTTCTTGCATAAGCAAAAGGGACGGGCTGTCTTCACGCCAAATAACGCAGATTTCATTTGGTTAATTGCAAGGGAGGGAAGTGTTGCTTGATTTATTTTTGCCTAGAACTTGGCAGAAACATTCTAACTCTCTTTTTTTTTTGACAGTAGCTTCTGCAACATTATCTTCCTGACATATTTTAACTAATTCAGTTAAATTTAATCTTTACTGTTACAATCACACTATTTCAGCTATAAGTTTATTAAAAGAAAGTGCTCAGTGAGCTTGCTCTCTTAGGGGGGAAAAAAATCCCTATAGCTGTGCTTGAAGAAAGCATTTAGACCTTTGAGATATTGTTTTGGTGATGAATATTGGTTGTGTAATCCACCTGAGAACTTTTTCTAAAATCTACACTCATTCAAAATGAGTGTGTTGAAGAAATAGCTTATTTCAAAAATACCAAGGGAAAATGTGTTCTTAATTCTTCAAACCGGGGGTGGGAATCACATGGTCCTCCTGATGTTGCTGGGTTAGAACTCCCAGCCTCAATAGGCCACGTTACCTAAGAGTGCTGGGAGTTGTAGCCCAACAACATCTGGAGGGCCACATAATTCTCACCCCTGCTTCAAAAAAAAAAAGAATTGGAGTGAACTATGTGAATTACACAGTTTATTGTACAAGTTTAATACAAGGAGGTGCAGGGAGGCCTCCATGTTTGCTGACATTAGGGGCACAGGACCCCCACAAAAGCAGAAAAACTGCAAATATCAAAAGAGTGTGTGTGTGTGTGTGTCTGTCTGTCTGTCTGTCTATGGAAGGGGGCTGAGGCATCTTGGGGAGAATGGGCACCCAGGGCCCAAACCAGGTTAGGGAAAAGAGAGGGAAGTGGGGTGGGTTGGAATGGTAGCCTTATACTTCCTCTCTCACACCCATTTCCTTCTTTGGGCATGGGGGCATCGGGAAAGGGTTGATGGGGCTGAGGAATTGGGATGTGAGCCATCCTTAGCTGGTCAGGCAGTGGCTGGTGGCGGAGGAGGACCAGAGGTGGGTTTTTAAAGGGCTGTGTGGTCTGATCAGGGCCACCAAGAGGGAAGGTTCCACCAGAAAAGAAGTGCTTGAGGTGAGTGGGGTAGAGGTTGGGAAAATTCACAAATAATCAAATATGTAAAAGTTAAACCTATGAATGTAGAAGGCTGACTATACAAGTGAGGATGTCCTTTTTTGTAATGTCTTCGTTCTTCCTCCATTTCCTCCTTTTTGTAGTACCTCTCTTGATTAACTTTCAACCTGAAATCTTACATGCTTTTGTAACATTTCCATTGGTACTAATTGCCCAATTATGGTTTGGGTGAGTTCTACCTGGATTAGTAGAAATTTCTGTCATCTTATCTTTAGGTACACTAAAGTCACATCATGGTCTCTGACACTATATTAAAACACATAGGCCTGGATCCTACTGTTGATCTCAACTACAATAGACTAGTTGAACCAATGGGGATTGCCAATATACTTACTATCATTGAATAATTCAGTGGCTCTGCTTTAGGTGAGACTAACCAATAGGATTAAAGCCATAATATCATGACCTTAAAGTTCTGGATATGACCTTATTGAGGATGCATCTTTGGCTCAGGTATTTTTAAACCAATGTGTGGTCTATGAAAATATGTATCCCAGTCCAGCAATCTCTTGTTGGCACATTTCAATATGCAAAAGAATGCATATGTATGTCTGGCGTCTCTGCTGAAGTAACGTGGAAGGAAATCTTATGTGCACAATAGTTCCATGTGTTTCAGCATACATGAACCTCTATAGAAAAGTGCTATTATTTAAATTACTGTTTTATTGAGTGTCAAGCATATTGTAATACATTCTAATAAACATTAGTTTCAGGAAGCAAAATACTTCAGGATCATTTTGGGGTTTTGCATTTTTTGTACATATTTATTACACATTTATCTTACCCTTCCTTTGAAATGTTCAGAGTAGTGGTGTTGGAGCTCTGGAACTGATCATTGCTCTTGTAAAGAAAGCATTTTGACTGAGGTCAAGACGTGAACAAAGATGATACTTAATGCTTTTCTTAGTCAAACCAATCTTAAAACATGCAGGCAGGGTTATGCATTTGGTGTTACTTTTATCAAAACTGCAGCCAACTTACACAGACAGCCCTGTCCTTGCACAGACAGATTTTAAAACACTTGGCAAATGTGCACTTCTTATGGTGAACTCTATCACTGCAGTGAAAGGAGTGCAGTATTACCATATATATTTTAGCCAAGAACATAACTAAGAAGAAAATGTAAATTACTACTGATAAAAGTAGGAAAGCCATTCAAATTTGTGTGGCTGTTCTAAAGCAGTATGGTTTTCGATCAGCCACTTACATTTCCATATGGAAAGTCACAATAATCAGAACAAGTATTACTGACAAAAATACAGTCTTTGTTTCCTGCTGTAATGGAAATTCCTCTTGTTTTTACAACATAACTAATTGATAGAGGCTTACCTGGCACCTATAGGCAAGGTGAAGGATTCTGCTTGCCTCTTTCGTAGATCCTCAGTATACAGAAGCAAACCCCTCCCACTAAATTTAAGTTCAAATGTTGTAATTCGGCAAAGGTTGCATTACACAGTGCCTCATAAAAGCTTTCTTCGCTAGCCTAGCAACAGGTCACTGACAATTCAGAGCAGAAGATTCATGAAGTGCATTTAATTTATACTAAAAATCAGACTTCTGAGAAGTGAATGAATGAATGAAAAATAGAAAGGAAATGAAAGCAGCAGCCTTGGCAACATTCAAAACAGCCAAGAAACCTCTTTGAAGATATTGTTTGATCCACTCAAAACACAACAGAGACCTTGGGTTCAGGAAAAGATATTGTCCATAACGGCACTTCAAACTGTTAGCCTTGATCAAAAAATACTGTGCATCTATATACCATACATGCATTCACTGTACAATAGTCATTGAAATGGAAGAGACAGTTTCTCTGACAATTTGTTTACCTGCAGGTTATAAGTATAAAGGCCACCCGTGCATAAATTATTGTAATATGCCTGGAAAGGGTGGAGATGGGACAAAATCTTCCCCAACTCTGGCCAATCAGCATACCACAATGCTGGAATATGATGAAATCTTCCAGATTAAAATATCTTTTATGCTTAGCAAATAAAACATACAAAAGCAAAAATCATCTAGCACGCCTGCCTGCTAGTACAAGAAATCCACTGGAACACCATCTCTGAAAAGTGGCCTAACAAACTCTGTTTAAACCCTTTTCATTAAGGGGAGTCTACCAACTTGCAGAGTAGTCCATTCTACTGCTGAACAGTGATACTGTCAGGAAATTCTTCCTAACATTTAACAAAAACCTATTTCTTGTAATTTAAGCATGTTGGCTTGGGTCCTAAAAATAGTCACGGCTTTTCTTCAGACAAAAAGTGCAAAGGAAACCAGAGTCTGATTCCCCACTCAGCCATGGAAACCCAGTGGGTGACCTTGGGAATGTCACATACTCTCAATCTCCCAGAAAATTCCATGATGAGTTCACCTTAGGATTGCCATAAGTCATAAATGACTTGAAGGCACACAACAACATAATTGTTGCTTCCAAGTTGCATTCATATTAAGGCTTAAAATTTTAGATTTGCTGTTATTTATTTTCAAGCCTGATGCTTTTCCAAAATTTTTCAAAAGTTCTAGAACATAGGGTAAATAATTAATGGGATCCAAAGTTGTAATCACAGTGTCACCTGCAAATAAATTTACTATTTGTACTGAATATTCCTTGCCCAAAGAAAACCCTAGGAAATTCACGGGGTTGCCAGAAGTTGACAGGTGACTTGATGGCATATGGACACACAGAATCAGTATGAGACCGCAGATCTTTTACATGCTGGGCTAAATTTTTAACAGACTTGGTGGTTTGCAAACCAAAGCTCCGTTGGCTGGTTTGCTGTATTAGCTACACCATCGAGCTTGCCAGTTACGTTTTCTACTTTGTCTTTAAGTGAAGAAATCACTTTTGTCCATCCATTTCTTAAATGTTCCTTCAGTCGTCTAATCTGATCAACACCCCCCCCCCATTCCATTATTTGCATTTTAGAGACCACTGGTTGATCTCTTACCCTTAATGTTATTGGGCTGTCAGTCTTAGCTTCTGCACTTAGCTTATTCAGGTTGCTTCTGTGTGAAGAAATGATTCCATCAGTCTGTCTCTCTGTCCGTCCGTCCGTCCGTCCGTCCTTCCTTCCTTCCTTCCTTTTTCTTTCTTTCTTTCTTCCCTCCTTTCCTCCTTTTTTCCCCTTCTTTGTTTAATTTATTCACCAGCTTTTCTCTCAGAGTGGGACCCAAGGTAGTTCCTAAAGAGAATCATTTTAACAATAACATTTTAAAACAAGTTAAAAACTACCACATCAAAGAGTATAAAATCATTTAAAATACGTACAAAGTTAAAAAGATAAAGAAACAAACATCCCAAAAAGAAGTGTTCTGTTTACATATTAAAAGCCTGCTTAAAGAAAAAAAAGTCTTTGCCTTCTGGCAAAAGGAGAGCAAGAAGAGGGCCAGCCTAGCCTCCCACAGAAGGGAAAGGAGCAGCCACTGAGAGGGCTCTCTCTCTCACCAAGCAAGCCTGTGATGGTGGTAGGACCCAAAGGAAGCTTTCTCTAGTACATCTCAAAACTCTGGTAGGTTTGTATGAGACAACATGGTCTTTCAGATAGTCTGGACCTGAACTGTATAGGGCTTTGTAAGTCATGACCAGCAGTTTGAATTGTGCCTGGAAGCCAGCAAAACTGTTTTAACAAGTGAGTTATATGTTCCCTGTAACTGGACAATGCTGGCTGCAGCATTTTGAACCCACTGAAGTTTCTATACAACTTCCAAAGGCAGCCCCACATAGAGTGCATTACAGTAGTCCAAGTGGGATGTGATCAAGACTTGTGTCACTGTAGCCAGATCTGACATCTCAAGTAATGGGCCCAGCTGGGCCATGAGTTTTATCTCTAGAAACAAACTCCTGACCACTGCTGAAACCTGGCCATCCAGCCTCAGAGCTGAGTCTATGAGAACACCCAAGCTGTGAACCTGAGGTTTCAGAGGGAGTGTAACCTCATCCGGCACAGGCAGAGTCCCTATTTCCCGATTTGCCTTTCAACTGATCAAAAGCACTTATATCTTGTCTACGTTAAGTTTCAATTTGTTTGCCCTCATCCAGGTCATTACTGATAACAGACATTGGTTCAATGCCAAGCTGTTTCCTTGGAATCAGTTGGAAAGGAAAGTTAAAGTTGGGTGTCATCAGCATATTAGTGACATTAAACCTCAAAAACCCAGATGATCTCTCAGAGTGGTTTAACATGTAGGTGTTAAACAGCATGGGGCACAAAATGGAACCTTGAGGATCCCTACAGACCAACAGCCAGGGCATTCAACAGGAATCCCTCAGCAAGACCTTCTAGTTGCCCCTCCAAATAAAATTAGAACCATTGCAGAACAGTGCTCTCAAGCCCCATCCCAGAGAGGCAGTTCAAATACCATGGTCAGTGGTATCAAAGCCATTGGGAAGTACAGCAAAACCAACAAGGACACTCTCCCTGTCCAGTTACCTATGTAGGTCATCCACAAAGGTGATCAAAGCTTTCTCTGTCCCATGACCAGGCTTGAAGTCAGCTTGAAATGGATCTAGATAATCCAGAGACCCCTGGCCTGATAGGAGACCACACACTCTAGAATCATGTCCCAAACTGGAATGTTAGAGACTGGCCAGTAATTATCCAGAATGGTTGGGTCCATGGAAGTCTTTGTAAATTATTGCCTCACCACAGGCCCTTTTAGGCAGGATGGAAACTTCACTTGCTGCAGTGAGGCACTCACTACCCCCTTACCCAAATGCCCAGTTCCCTTCTAGTTGCTTTTAGAGGCCATAGGGGAAGGGATTCAGTATACATATGGTGACTTACCTCTCCAAGGATCCTGTACACATCCTCAAACTGCACAAATGGAAATATATCCAATAATATAGGACAAGCAGATTAGATCCACTGGTCCTGTCTCAAATACAGCATCCAAGTGGATCCAAGCAATTTTGTCTGCAAAGTGTCTTGCAAATTCCTCACAGCAGGCTGTCAAGTGGTCTTTGTTTTCTTCTTGTGGTCAGAGTGTAAAAGGGCCCTGGCCACTCAAGACAGTGCAGCCAGATGACACTGTAGATGCAATGGTGGCAGAGAAGTACAATTCCTTTGCTGTTACCATTGCCATAGCATAAGCCCTTGAATGAGCATTAGCCCATGTTCAGTTGGACTCACTCTGAGTCTTCTGCCATTGTCAATCTAGTCTCCATCCCATTCATTTTATCACTGACAGCTCCCTAGTGAATGCCTTGCTTGGTCCCACTTGATGGGAGAGAATATTTAGGGATAATTGTGTCCATCAACCTGACCATTTTCCTGTTCCAGAGATCAGCCAGGGCTTCAACAAGATCATTTGCCAAAGTAACAGGGAACTCCTAAATAGCTATCAGGAATCCATCTAGATCCATAAGTCTCCTGGGAAGGACCATTTTAATTGGCCCCCCACCCTGCAGAGGTTCTGAGTCCAAGTGAGTCTAAACCCCTCCAGACAGTAATCTCTCTGACAAAAAAACTATAGAAAGTTCCTCCACACCCAGATCATCATCATCCCACCAAGCACAGAAAACAAGGTCCAGAGTGTGCATCCTGGAGCATGAGTGGCACCAGATATTACTTGGGACAGACCCATGGTTGTCTTGGTGGAGATGAAGTTCTGGGCTGCTTCCGACTGAGTGGTCTCTGCATGGATGTTGAAGTCCCCCAGTGCAGCAAGCTAAGGGGACTCCCAACACTGCCACCAAGACCAACTCAGTTAGCTCAGGAAGAGAGACTGTTGAGCAGTGGAGGGCAGGGATATCAGTACACCCACAGAATTCCTGTTCTGTCCCAGCTACCCAACTTCAGATACAAACACTCAAGCCCAGTAGACTGTAGGATGGTGCACCCGGTAAAGCAGATGGAACCACAATATACCACTGCAGCTCCCTTGCCCTTCCCCCAGGCCCTGCCTGCTGCTGTACAGAGAACCCAAGCAAAGGCGGGAGAGATAAATTCCCCTCCCCAGGTTTATCCAGCCAGGTGTATGTAAGACAAGTGTTACTGCCCTGGCTAGCCCAAGCTTATGGGATATAAAGATATCTCTTGATATCAATAATTTGGCCTTCTGTCCCCTCCACGTGCTTGCGAGGCCCCCGGACAAGCACGCACACAGGCTCGGCCGATAATCGCTGTAATATTCCAACACAACACAGGCAGCCCAGAAATAGCCGACTCGCAGCTTTAGGAGACCTCAAGGCAAGTACCTCAATTATGTATGCACGCAACTTTCAAAAGATCCTCTGCCCCACGCTGGCAGCTTGATGATCTGACTATACAACGCCCAAGCACTCCGCATTTGCATACTGGCTATCCTATTGACAATTTGGCTATATTTCAATCATTCAAATTCTGACCTTTCGGAGGCTTTGTCTCCAGCCCCAAACTCATTGTTTTCCCCAAGTCCGAACTAGCCTGCAGTCACAATTCTCCTTATAAAAACCCCTGACTTTGAGCACTTCCTTGGATCGTTCTTGGCTTCCATCCCGCCTTGCTGTCGCTTTGTCCAGTGAGCCTTCCCCTCAGCTCCACGTGCTGAGATCCACACTCCCCAGCTTCTCCGCTTCTAACTGGGCTTCAGGACAGGTGAAGTATCACCCAAACCAACAACTCCTCTAAAAATTCCAATATTCCACTCCAACCTTTATTTCCTTAGTTATCTGTGTGAGTGTGCTGCATACACTGTTTGATTGTGTTTTAATAAAACATCATTTATTGTTTCAACTTCTGTGTGCTCCTTGACTCGGCCTGACCCCGTAAACATAGGGTTCAAGATCTCGCTGCGTTACCCTGCCTCTCATATTGCTAGCCTGTGCTCTTGGCTAATTTCCCCAACTTAAAAAATTGAGAGCGCATTTAGGTGTCCCTCCCGGGACCCCCAGGAATCAGGGTAACACAAGCCAGGCTGGCATGTTCATCTAAGATCAGATGCTCAATCAAGGATGTTTTTCCATTCACTGACCTGTCACTGAGCAGCAGCATTTTCAACCCAGAGGGCCTGCTGCCAAGACTATCCAGACTATTTGAAGTGGTGGACAGCTTGAGGATAGCCAACGCTCTGTGGCTCCCCCTTCCATTTCTCCCTCTGCACATTATTGTTGTAATAGATGTTCCCTGGGCTGCTTTTGCCCCGCACCCATGCTCTCTATGTAATATCATTTCTTTCTTTTGCCAGCAGACAAGAGGTTTTTTAAAAAAGTCACAACTTCAGATTTTAAAAAAGCCAGAAAACCCACATACTCCTCCCCTCTGAAACAAAGGGGCTAGCCCTCACTCTTGCTCCACACTCCAAAGCAGCTTCCCCAAAGGGTCAAACCCCCATCTTTGGTGTCTCTCCCTTCAGTGGTGGGTCTGCAAAAGAGACAGGTGGTCCTCTGCTTTGTTAACCAGTAGCTGGCTAAATACCTGGGCCCTGATTCTGCAGGAAGTGCAGGTGTCTGGAGCACGCCGCAGTCCACCAGGAGAGATGCAGAGCAGGAAGCAAGCAGACACCATGCAGGCAGGCAGCAGACCTCTTTCCTGAAGTGGGAGAAGTGATGGTGATGTTCTTCTTCCTCCCAGGTGCTGATTTTATTTCTATTGGATCTTTGGCCCATCACCACCACAAACTATGTGAATACCATAGATTAATAAATTGCAGTCTTATTAATGTTAACATCATGTTCATTTCACAGAGATCAAAGAACAAACTTCATGTCGGTCACAGGCATCACAGTACCTGCCCTATTTATTAGTGGTGGTGGTGGTGTTATTCTAGTGCATTGCATTTTCGCTGTTTCATAAAAACAAAATTCTTAATCTTTAGTCTTTAGATCCCCTCCCCAACTTAAATATAGTTCCATGGTCCCTGCTTATAGGTCATAGTCAAGGGTCATTTTGAATTGTGCCTGGAACTGCGAACTGGAAACTGAGGGTAACCGGTGAAGCTGGTGTAACAAGGAGTTTCTGTTCTCATAGCTCTGTATTCTCTTGCGTTGTGTTTTGACTCCTCATAAATAATTGGCATCAGTACTGAATTACTGAAATTTTGCTATCACTAAAACCAGTTTGTACTCAAGACTTCTCTAAGCACACACTATGATTTATTAGCCTTTTCTAGGCCCAGATTATATTGCTGCAATGGTGAACTTTATACAAAATGTTGAAAAGCATGTTCAAGTGAATTGTTAGATGGTTTTTGTTAGGGTCATGGTTACCATGATAGGGTCATAATACCAATAACATGGTAAAGGCACTATCAGAATGTATGAAACATGTTAGACAATCCTAGGAGCATTCTGTATTCCCTAACTGCATAGTTTTCAAATTATTTGGGTAAAACAGTTTAGCATACAACTGTTTCACCCAAATAATTTGAAAATTATGCAGTTAGGCAATGCTAATATTATTAATTCATTCTAAAGTGAATGGAGCTACCTTTACAGACCTATTATTTTTTGATCCAATCATCTGGCTGTCCTATGTATACATGTGATCTAGGAACCATGACTGTAGTCAAACATCAGCTTTAGACTGGCATTTTTAAAAAAGACAGATAAAAATATTATACCTAATCAATGGACAGATGAAACATTGCCAAGTACCAAGTATCTCTATCATCTATTTTATTGGAGCAATAATAAAGAACTGGGGGAATTATATTTAACAGCTTCCTTCATTCTTAAAAAACTCCTGTTTGTTCTCCTGAATATATGCTTTTATCCTGAAACCTGAATATATGATTTTATCCCGAATATCTGCTCCTGAATATATGCTTTTATCCTGAAACTCATGTTCCTAATCAGAATGTAATTATAATGCATGACCGGTAGAATAAAGTGGGCACTGTGCTAAATCAGGAGGTTAAGGTCAAAAGCTTGATGCTCTGGACTTGACTACTGCAGGACAGGGGGAATAAGGGGTCTCTCACATTTTTCATTGTTTCCAGGTGACTCTATAGTCAAGGGGCAAAAAACTTGTTGCCCTCTAGATGTTATTGGACTCCAATTCAATCCTAGGCAGCATAGTCAGTGGCAAAGTGAAGAAGGATTATGGGAGCTGCAGTTTAACATCTGGAAGACTATTAGCTACTAACCCCTGTAATGAAAGAAGCCTGCTACATATGCCATCCAATGCCTGATGTAATTGAATATTTATGTCAACCAAATAATAGGGGATAATCTGAACCTTCAAAACTCATCTTACTCATATACAGAGTAACTCGGATGATTATTTTAGGTTAACTTAACCTGAAACTATCAGAGCTTGCTTCAGTGGTAAATTATTTAGGATTGACATGTAAATTTGCTTTTAACCAGGTAATGTTCCAATGCAACGTCAATCAAATTGCCTATCTTCTCTTTAGTTATTAGAATGTGGTAATTTTATCAGTATAAGGGCTACAAATAAGCAGTCTTTAGTTGCAGAAACTTTGCATAATAGCTGAGTTATAATTTTCCATATATAGAGAAGAAAAGATCTTTTTCAGTATGTAGGCAGAAGAAAAGGTTCTATACTTCTCTGAAACTTTAGTTTGTCTTACATAATCATGGAAGATATAAATATCTATAAATCTTTGTAGACTTTTTGGTAGCTCTAAAAACTCTGAATTGACATAAGCATTCAAGCTTTCTGAACATTTTAATCATCAAGTTATTTTATAAATTTTATATAATTTTAACTGTCAGATGACAAAATTAAGAAATAATGTAGTTGTTTAGAAAGTAATGATTGTGTTAAACAATTATACTATTTAGTAAAAACATGAATCAAAAGTCAAGGTCATGATCCCACAAACTTAAACAAGGACTAATTGCTTTAATCCCTTAATCCCAATGCCAAGGGCATATTGAAGCTACTGAAATCAATGGGACTGAAAAGAGAATTGAATTTGGATCATTCCCTAAATTTTGTTTGTTTTTAAAAACAGGTATGTCTTTATGTGTATTCTTAAGCAAATTTACTTATTGAATAAGACACAATTTCTTAATTTTGTCATCTGCCAGTCAAAATTATATAAAATGAATGAGACACTCATTCAAGAAGTAAATTTGACTCCAATTTGGTTTAAGACATAAACCAGACTCTAATCATATATTTATAATGATCCAGGAGAGTAAGCATGTGTGTGTATATGAGTGGACCACAACCTGAGTATTAAGATTTCAAGCCCAGGCACCTGAAACTTAAGCCTGGATACTATGGGAACCTTAATATGCATTTCATATTATTTGTCTATGTATTATATGTTATAGATACTACTGTATTCAGGAAAATAAGCATTCTGTAACAAGTCAGTTCATGAAAAAAAAAAGCAACTAGCAAAGGTCACTGCAAGAGAACTCAGAATAGAACAGATGGAGGTTCAAGAGCTCCTTGCAAGAAAACAGGCAAACAGAGTAGGAAAGCCTGTAAGATGGGAGGCAAATTGAGTACCAATGGCTGAAGATAGGAATCATCTGTGGAGGGAAAGCCTCACATTTTTCTACAGTTTAAGTTTCAGATTATGGTTCTGATCCATTAATTACAACAGGTTGAATATCACATTCCACTGTCATGAAATCAGATAGAAAGGAGAAGTTGCAGAGATATGTTTGAGTGGTGACATGGTTCAGTTGTCTTAAATCAGAGGTGAGTGACTGCAGAGGGCAAGGACTACACCGGGGTTCCTGATGTAATCAAAAGTGGTATGATGTCTCTTTTGGTTTTGTTTTAAGTTATTGGGTCAGGTTTGCTTTTAAATATTGGGGGCGGGGGAATCATTCCATTTAACAGTGGTTTTTTTTAAGCTATTGAGAATGATTTTTGTCTAATTTTTTTTAAAAAAATAAATGGGGGGATTGAGGTTTTTAGGTGCCACAAACCCAGTAGCGGAGCTTGGAGTGTGTGAAGGGGGGTGGGAGGAGGAGGGGCTACTGCACAAGGGGTGTGGCCACTGTGCAGGGGGCATGGCTGCGGTGCATGGGGGCATGGCCAGGGGGCATGGGGGTGTGGCTAGGGCATGGCCAAGGTGCGCAGGGGCGTGGCTACAGCTGGGACACCCCAGAAACATTGCCATTTGGGGCAAATCGCCTCCCTGCCCCCATGTTCCTATGCAACTGCACAAAATTGAACTAAATCAATGGTTGCATTTTGTGTACAGAGCACAAGATGGAGATATGTCTGACAATTCCATAATGATGTTTGACAGTGGGAGTATTTTTGTATCCCTCTATAAGAGCTATTCTAACACATGAGAAGCTACTGAAATCACATGCAGATTATCTCTTTCACACTTGAGTGCTAATATCTACGTGTTACATGAAAGTCATTTCCATGTGTCTGTTCCCATGTTAAGTACCCCATGGGAGGGTTTTCTTTCAGTCCCATCCCCATTACAAGGACATTTGGTTATGACAGGGCTTTCCAAATGGTGTGCTGCAACACATTGGTGTGTCGCCTGAAGTGTGTAGGTGTGTCGCCTACAGTCTGGGAAATGTATATTATTATTTATAAATCATATATTTTTAAAAATATATGAAAGATTTTCATGAGATATGTTGTGTCCCCATATATTTTGTTATTTATGTATGTTTCTGTATCTTTTATAAGGGGTTAGTTTAACCTCCAGTTTGCTAGTAGAACTGAATTACTGTTTCATGAAATGATGCATGGCTAAAAAGTGTGTCACCAACATGAAAAATTTGGAAAGCTCTGGGTTGTGATCTTCTCCATAGCTGCTCCTAGACTATGGAGTTCTTTCCCATGGCCCTGTTCTGGGAGGGAGGCTAGGTTGGCCACCTCTATGTCCTCTTTCTGCTGGAAGGCAAGGACTTTTTTAATTTTGGGCAAGGTTCAACTGTTAACTGCCTGTTGCAGAAGACTCTTTTCCTTTTTAAAAAAGATTGTATTGCTCATTTAGTTTTTAACATGTTTATACTATACATTTGTTTTAACCTACAGCCCCATTTTGGAAGAAAGGCAGGATACAAATTAAATTAAATTTTAAAAAATGATAGAATTCCATACTGCATCACGGTGTTATTTGGGAACCACATGAGACCCTGAATGACAAGGTTACCAAGTACAGGGTATAATATAGAATATTAAATCTAACTTATATCGATATCTTTCTATAATAAAACATGTTTGCCTATCTATCTGTTTATTATGCTATTCAAAGGTACATGCCTGATCACAACCACCAAACTTCATATATTATTTAACCAAAAGTTGTACACTTGATCAAGTGCTTCAGGTACACCTCAAATGCACATTTTTGATTTGGACCACAGGTTAAGAACGACTGCTCTAGACACAATGCTGCACCCCAGCCCTCTTTCACTATCTTCTCAATGCCAGTGCTGGATGGAGGGGGAACCTCCTTGTTACCCCGTATTCTGGGGGGTCCCGTGAGGGACACCAAAATGTGCTCAACAATAGGTGGGGAAGATTAGCTCTGAGCACTGCTTTAGCGTTACAAGAGGCAGGGTAACTTAGCAGGATCTTGTAACCCAGTGTTTACAGGGTCAGGCCAAGTCAAGAAGCAGACCGGTTTGAAAACAATGAATGATCTTTATTAAAACCAGGCACACAATGTAAGCAACACACGCACACAGATAACTAAGGAAAATAAAGGTGTGAGTAAGATAGCGGGATTTTCAGGGGGATAGTTGATTCGGGTGACACGAAACCTGTCCTGAAGTCCGGAAGAAGATAGAGAACGAGGCTGGGGTTCGATGTATCTCAGCACGTGGAGCTGAGGGGAAGGTCGCCAAGCGATGCGGCAGCAAGGTGGTCTGGAACTCGGGAGTGATCCGAGGAAGCGCTCAAAGTCAGGGGTTTTTATAAGGAGAATTGTGACCGCAGGCTAGGTCGGACTTTGGGAAAACAATAGATTTGGAGCTGGAGACAAAGCCTCTGAAAGGTCAGAATTTGAATGATTGAGTTACAGCCAAATTGTCAGTAGGACAGCCTGTATGCAAACACGGAGTACTTGAGCGTTGTATAGCTCGATCGTCAAATTGCCAGTGCGAGGCAGAGGATCCTTTGTAGGTTGCGTGCATACCTAATGGAGGTACTTGCCTTGAGATCTCCTAAAGCAGCGAGTCGGCTGCTTCTGGCCTGCCAGTATTGTCTCGGAATATTACGGCGATTATCGGCCGAGCCTGTATGCATGCTTGTCCGGGGGCCTCGCAAGCACGTGGAAGGGATATGTGAAGTCGAATTATTGATATCAAAGATATCTTTTTATATCCCCAAAGCTTGGGCTAGCCAGGGCAGTAACAACCTTCCAGCTAGACAGAAAACAAGAAAAGGAGAGGGGCTGGGCTGGACTGGACTGGGCTCCTGTGAAGACTTTATAAAAAGGAACTTCTTTGTCACAGGCTTTGTTAACTGAGGTATGCCCATATTCTTTCAATTTCTTTGAAGCATTTCTGGAGAAAAAACATTTTATTTTATTTCATTCATTATCTCATTTGTATGCCACCTTTCTCCCAGAGTGAGATCCAAGGTAGCTTCCAGAGACAGTCAATTAAAAAACGTTTCACAGTATTTTTTTTTTAAATAAAACCACCAGATAAAATGGTAGGAAACCATTTTAAAAAAATATAAAAGTTTTAAAATGATAAATGAAACATCCCAGTAAGAACTCTCCTGCTTATACATTAATTGCCTGATTAAACAAAAATGCCTTTGCCTATCAGCGAAAGGAAAGTAGGGAGAGGGGCAGCCTAGCCTCCCATGAAGGAGACTTCTAGAGGGTGAGAGCAGCCACTGAGAAGGCTCTCTTCTGTGTATCATCAAGCAAGCCTGTGATGCCATCAGGAATGAGAGAAATGATGTTAAACTCCATGGGGGACAAAATGAGGCCCTGAGGGACCACACAGGCCAACAGCCAGGACATCAAACAGGAATCCCCAGGCACCATCTTGTGAGTTTGCCCCTACAAGAAAGACCAGAACCGTTGCATAACAGTGCCCCCGAGCGCCATCCCAGAGAGGCAGTCCAAAAGGATACCATGGTGGATGGTATCGAAAGCCACTGAAAAGTACAGCAGAACCAACAGGAACACATTCTCCCTGTCCAGTTCTCTGTGTAGGTCATAGAATTGGAAGAGTCCACAAGGGCCATTGAGTCCAACCCCCTGCCATGCAGAAATACACACTCAAAGCATTCCCAACAGTTGGCCATCCAGCCTCTGTTTAAAAACCTCCAAAGAAGGAGACTCCACCACACTCGAGGCAGCATATTCCACTGCTCTTACCATCAGGAAGTTCTTACTAATGTTTAGATGGAGTCTCTCTTCCTGAAATTTGAAGCCATTGTTCTGTGTCCTACTCTCTGGAGCAGCAAAAAACAGGCCTGTTCCATCCTCTATATGACGTCCCTTCAAATATTTAAACATAGCTATCATGTCACCCCTTAACCTCTTCTCCAAGCTAAACATACCCAGCTCCCCAAGCCTCTCCTCATAGGGCATGGTTTCCAGGCCTTCTGAAGCCATCTACCAAGGCGACCAAGCCATCTCCATTCCATATTGAAGGAGACCACAGCCATCTCCAAGCCATATTGAAATGGATCTAGATAATCTGTCTCATCCAATAACCCCTGGAGCTGGGGGGCCAGCAGGCGCTCTAGAAACTTGTCCAAAAATGCAGTGTTAGAGACTGGCTGATACTTATTTAGAATCCAGGGAGGCCTTTTTCAGTAATCGCCTCATCACAGACAATATGGAAGCTCCCCTTGCTTCCCTTGTATGCATCATCAGGCTACACAAACTGAAACATCTGCAATAATACAGGACAAGCAGGTGCTAAGATTACATGCCAAGGCAACAGGAAGTTCCCAAAGAGCTGTCAGGAATCCATCTGGGTCCATAAGTCTTCTGGGGTAGACCATCTTAATCAGCCACTCAACCCTCCAGTGCCTCCAAGTCCCAGTGAATCTACACCCCACCAGGTTGGGATCATAGAATCATAGAAATGTAAAGTTTGACGAGACCACAGGGGCCATCCAGTCCAACCCCCTGCCATGCAGGAACACCCTCAAAGCGCTCCCGACAGATGGCCATCCAGCCTCTGCTTAAAAACCTCCAAAGAAGGAGACTCCACCACACTCCGAGGCAGCATATTCCACTGCCGGACAGCCCTGACCGTCAGGAAGTTCTTCCTGAGGTTCAGGTGGAATCTCCTTTCCTGCAGCTTGAATCCATTGCTCCTTGTCCTGGTCTCTGGTGCAGCAGAAAGCAAGCCCACTCCTTCCTCTACATGGCATCCCTTCATATATTTAAACATGGCTATCATGTCCCCTCTTAACCTTCTCTTCTGCAGACTAAACATACCCAGCTCTCTAAGTCTATCCTCATAGGGCATGGCTTCCAGGCCCCTCACCATTTTGGTCACCCCCCTCTGGACTTGCTCCAGCTTGACCATGTCCTTCTTGAATTGAGGTGCCCAGAATTGGACACAGTATTCAAGATGAGGTCTAACCAAAGCAGAGTAGAGTGGTACCAGTACCTCCCTCGATCTAGACACCATACTCCTATTGATGCAGCCGAGAATTGCATTGGTTTTCTTGGCTGCCGCATCACACTGCTGACTCATGTTCAGCTTGTGGTCTATTAAGACTCCTAGATCCCTTTCACATGTACTCCTATGCAGCCACGTGTCCCCCATCCTATATTTCTGTATTCCATTTTTTCTACCTAAGTGTAGGACCTTACATTTCTCTCTGTTGAATTTCATTTTGTTAGCCTTGGCCCAGCTCTCCAATCTGTCCAGGTCATTTTGAATTTTGATCCTGTCCTCTGGCGTATTAGCAACCCCTCCTAATTTGGTGTCATCTGCAAATTTGATGAGCATGCCCTCTATTCCTTCATCCAAGTCGTTGATGAAGATATTGAACAGCACTGGGCCCAGGACAGAACCCTGTGGCACCCCACTAGTCACTTCTCTCCAGGATGAAAAGCAGTCATTGGTGAGCACCCTTTGGGAACGGTCAGTCAACCAGTTACAGATCCACCTGACAGTAGCCCTGTCCAGCCCACATTTTACTAGCTTCTTTGCAAGAATGTCATGGAGAACTTTGTCAAAGGCCTTACTGAAATCGAGATATGCTACATCCACAGCATTCCCTTCATCTATCAAGCTAGTAACTCTATCATAAAAAGAGATAAGATTAGTCTGGCATGACTAATTTTTAAGAAATCCATGTTGACTTCTCATGATTACCATGTTGCTTTCTAAGTGATTACAAACTGACTGCTTAATGATCTGCTCCAGGATCTTTCTGGGTACTGATGTCAGGTTGACTGGGCGATAATTATTTGGGTCCTCTTTTTTTTCCTTCTTGAAGATGGGGACAACATTTCCCCTCCTCCAGTCTGCTGGAACTTCCCCCGTCCTCCAAGATTTCTCAAAGATTATAGCAAGCGGTTCTGAAATGACCTCTGCCAGTTCTTTTAATATCCTAGGATGCAATTCATCTGGCCCTGGAGACTTGAATTCATCCAGTGTGGCCAGGTATTCCTGTAGCACCTCTCTACCTATTATGTGCTGCATTTCCCCTGCTTCCTCACCTGCTCCCCAACCGCCAGGGAAAAAACTGAGGCAAAGAAGGTGTTAAGTAATTCTGCCGTTTCTCTTCCCCCTGTTAGTAATTCACCATCTTCTCTGCACAGCTCCTTCTTTTTCCTTTTGCTGTGGACATATTTAAAAAAGCCCTTTTTATTGTTTTTAATGTCTCTGGCCAGCCTAAGTTTGTTCTGTGCTTTAGCCTTTCTGACCTTCTCCCTACATCTCCTGGCTACTTGCTTAAATTCTTCTTTGGTGGTTTATCAGACCATGACAACGAAACTACAGACAGTTCCCCTACACTCAAATCACCGTCTTTCAAAAAAAAAAAAAGACATCTCTAATTCTTCTAAGGAGATTTATATCAGTGGGATAAATGATACTGAAAAAAATATTTTGTCGTTGCAACCCCATGTTCCTACATAAGTGCTTTTGCAAAGAAAAGGGGGGGGAGGAGGAAGAAAAACAAAAGAAAAGTTGAGAGCACAATTCATTTCTTTATACTGTCCTAAATTTACCCACTCGATACTCTATCCAAGAATTAAAACAGAGAACATTTGTTCAGATACTATTGAAATGTGCTGCAATAGCATATAATGTATTACATCCGTAACATTTAGCATCTTCAGTTGTTGTACAATGATTTTTTTGTACTACTTTTGTTCTCCTCAGCCAAGTGATTCAGTTCATTTGTATGTAAATCCACACAGATGTGAATAACAGAACTGAGACCAGCATAAAAGTTGACAGCTGAAAAAAAAACAAACAGTATTAACACTAAGGTTCCCAGATGTGGCTAAAACTGCAATTCATATTTAGAATTAAAACATATTTATTATTTTCAAGCCATCACAATACCAATGAGAGAGCCGTTATGAAGCTCAATTATGGCTGTGCCATGGCAACCTGGCTATTGTCTGATGTGGCTACATGACAAAAAAATGACCAGGCTGATCTCAGAAATGAACAAGACAGCAACAAAAGCTGCATCTTTGGATATTGGTAAGAATCTCTACCATACTGAGCTATGATCTCTCTTGTGACATGCTGGGGAGAAAAAAGAGACTAACCTCCAAGTAGAGGGGTAGCGTGAACAAGATGATGATGATACTGTATGTCTGCAAACAAACTATGCAGAAATACTTTTGGATCTGAATGAGGCAGGAATACCTATTAAATGTTTAGTTCTTAATGCCTACTCAGGAGCCTTTTGTTCCCTATTCTAATTTTAAACTTGACAAGCAATTAATGGTAATTACTAAGCCAAGTAATGACTATACAGAAACACAGCAGGAAATATTTATAACATTAATTTTGCTTAAGTTAATTTTTTCCATATTTAAAACAACAAAAGCAGATTTAAGAAAACTAGTTTTTCATGTTTTAAAAAATTCATATTAGATTTTTCTTCAACATTGTCTTTCATTATAATCCCTATTTTTATTGTTAATTTCAAAATAGAAATTTACAAAATTAGCTATAGACATCATGAATGCATTCAGTTATCTTCACATCTACTAAAGTAGGTTACAATGTGTATGTGTAACAAATTCTAAACTATACCTATATACTTATAAAGATATATTCTTTTGGACTGCAATGGCATTTACATGGTCTTTCCAGATCACAGACTTTTTTCAGATATCTGTCTGTTCATTATGGCCATTTCTGCACTAGACTGTTACAGTGCTATTATTCCACTTTCAACATCCTATGGAATTGCAAACTCCAGGATTCCATAGGATGTTGAAAGTGGAATAATAGCACTGTAACAGTCTAGTGCAGAAATGGCCTAGTTCCAGTAGATAATGTACGAGTTACTTTTCTGGACTGTGACAACTTGAGACTGAGATCAGGGTACAGAACACAGAGATGAACTATAGCTACCTTTGATTCTAGGACTACATTTGACACCAACCACTCATAGTATTGTTCCTTTTTCTGTTAAGATTACACTATAGGATATACATCGTTTTATTGCCTATACGCTCACGTTTGTCTATAACCCTTATCTATTTAAACTCCTTCAGAAGCGTATCTAGTAGAAACAGTGCCTAGAGCAAGCGTGGAAGTTGCGCCCCTACCTCCAGGCCAGCTTATTCCTCCTTCTCCTCCCCCTCCGCTTCCAGCACTGCTTTTTTGCAACTCCCACGGTACCTGCCCTACTTGCCCCAACCTAGGTATGCCTCTGAGCTCCTTAGAAGTAAGCATTTATACCTTCAAATGTTGATTTCATCTTCCTTGAATATTTGTACCAGAAATATGATTTGTGAGTCCACAGTCTCAACCTACTTTACTGTAAGGAACCTCAGATGAAGGAGAAAACACAGTGTACAGTATAATCTAAATGTTGGAGACCTGGCATAACATTGAAAGCAGAAGAAAAGTTTTTCAAAGAAATCATCTTTCCTCCCCTCCCTGCTGCAGTATTTGGAAAGCCCTTGGTAAAAATATCTATCTGCAACATCCTCAGCAGTGGAAAAGTTACTGGATTCTCTCTGTGAAAGAAAAAAGCAACGTGCAATGCAGCTGAGATGTTCCAAATCACTTTCAGCAAGGTGAATAATCACAGAATTATTGTGATTGGATATACATTCATCACACACCTTCAGCATGAGAGACCGGAATCTTTGACCCCAATATTGCTTTTTCCATTTACATAAAACATGGCAGCCACGTTGTTAGTAGTTAGCTAGACTGTTCAACATGAAAACATCAGCATGAAAAACAGAAAGGCTTTAAGTGCAGCAAATGGATTGAGGATATTTAAATGAAATCTTGGCTCCAAACAGGTATATACAATATTACTCAAACAAATGTGAATCCTACATAGTGGTCCCCTACCCTTCGTTTCTCTAGCAGCTGGGAATGAACAAATTTTCGGTCAGATTCTGTATTGCATCTGCTACAAGAGGGAACATCTGGCTCCTAAAGGCAGTACATGAGAAGTGGCCTGGGAATCCGTTCCTGGCAGTACCATATCCAGAACATATCCACATGTTCACATGGGTGAAGTGAGTGAGCTATCAATGAACTCATTAACCTTACAAGCTTCTGGATCTGAATGGATGAGTCCTGGAGCCACAGCTGTAGGAAAGTTGGTAACAGTTTGACTTCTGCCAGAAAGCAGATATATCTGGTTGCTCACAGAGTCTAGAAGAAATGATGTCTGAATGTCAGCATTAAATATGATTTTACTGCATTGATTGAGAGCTCTAGAGTGCCACAGAGGTGAAGCATAAATGTAACTTGATCAGTCAGTATACTGATGTGCATTGTCAATGCGCAGCCTATAACCAATGTAGAAGACTGATATCTTCAATGGTGGGAGGCATATACCCAAAACAATCATGAACTTCTTAAATATACTGGGAACTGAATTTCATTTTTTTCCCCTATATCTAACTGCAGTAACTAATGCATGCAATGGAAACTGCTCTGGTCAGTCTCTCACAGTTTAGTGAATGTTTTTAAAAAATGTCTTTGGAAGGGAGGAGGGAACACAAATTGTTTCTGAAAGAAAAAAAATGTTTCAGAAGCTGAAATCAAAGTCAGAGTTTTCCATGTACAGAAGCATAATCCACCTGCCAAAAAAAGATTCAGTACAAGTGTCCAAAGGCAGCATCCCATGAGGGGAAGGTGATATGGCGTTCAAAGGAGCTAACTTCCCTGCCCCTCCCCCATCTCCAGCCCCTATGATTGTCCTATCTCAGTCCTGGCACAGCTGATAAACCAAGCAAAACAAACTGAATATCTCCCAGCTTGTTACTTACTTCCAGGCAGTAAACAAGGAGCATAAATAAAGTCCAACATAAACAAAGTCCGGCAGGGTTTCACAGCAAGGGAGTGTTCAAGGTCAATCCAAGCATTTGTCAAGGCATCCAGCAAGGTAGCAGGTCAAATAAGCTCTGACAACTCCTGGAGGGAAAAGACACCAGCTAAATAGACCTAAAGCCTAGCACATCTGTGCCCTGATTGTTGCCAGTTATAAATTCTGAGAGACCGACAGCAGGTCTCTTTGCTGCCTGTGCTGTGCGAAGCTGGGTCCAGGTAAGTGTTCTTCTCTGTCTGAAGAGACAGGACTGTTGGAGGGGGCACTACCCTCTGTTCTGTTTCCGGCACTGTAACCTCTCTCTGTACAGCAGGCCCTGGCATGTCTTCTGTTTCAGCCTCTGGCGTGCCCTCTGTTTCAGACTGTGAGTCAGAGTCCATGCTCTGGAAGCAGGGCACGACAATGATAAAATCTGTTCCATTTAGGAGTGTGAAGCATTTGTGGGTAACTCTTGCAGACTGACAGAAAACAGGACAAAGAACAGGTTGCTTATTTGTAACTTTGGTTCTTCAAGTGATTATCTGTGCCCTCACACAAATGGGTTTTCCACCTATGCAGAGCCCCATCTGGAATGTTCTACAGCCTAGTAATTTTTAATGGGAACCCTATCCCCTTCCTCTTCATGTGACAGCTCTGTCCCACCAAAATACTCTCCTTCCAGTCACAAAAAAATATAGTAGGGGGACTGAGATAGAGGTGAGGCAGGATGGATTATGTTAGGGCACAGATAAAGAACCACAGTTACAGGTAAGTAACTTGTTCTTCTTCATTGTGGTCTCTGTATCTAGATAGATGAATAACAAGTTTACCATTGCAGGTGGGTCATATCACTGAAACACTGCTGACTAAACTATGTATTCAAAATGAGCGTCAGCTATGGCCCTTGAGAACAAATGATAATGTTGAGTGAAAGTGGAGGGTTGGGACCATGTGGCTGTTTTATAAAGTTGTTGTATAGAGACACCTGTGAGTAAAGCTGCAGAAGTGACAACAGGCTTTACTGAGTCTTCTTTGATGCTAGGTGGAATAGGATTTTTAGCAAGTGTATAGGTCAATCACCCAGAGATAGCTGGAGCAGAATGGCAAACCATGGCTGACACAGCCAGTATGAAACCACCAGTATAGTGTCAGACCTGTCCCTCTGCAGCTTGACCACTTTCAGAAGAAGAGGAAACAGAAGAAACAGGTATGATAGAGTATCCATCAACCTGTGAAGAAACGAATTGCTGAGGGAATTCTGCCTATCCTGCTCTGGACAATATTTATGATCATTTTGCATTTTCAGGGGCAATAAGAAGGTCTATAGAAAGTTCCTGTAGAGGGTTTCCTTCAAGCATTAGTGATGAGATAAAGGGCTTCTCAGGATAACAATCACTTGTGATAAGAATGGAGGAATGACTGAAAGTGTCTGGAGAAAGAGGGTTGGCTGTGGTAATGATGTATGATGGATTAGAAAATCAAAAATGGCATTCAGAAGAGATTTGTGCACTTTGTCCACCATAGAAGAGTTCTACAAACATTGTGAGGCCCAGAATGGCTGGAATTCTGTTACAGATGACACATACAAACTATCTGTTACATTTGTGTATGTCCTTTTTTTGGTGGTGGAGGGTTTAGTGTTCTTTTCTCCCTCTGCAGAACCCAAAGTCCCCTCCAATTTACTGTAAACCCCTTGAAGCCACCTCACATGGTTATTCTGTGCTTTACAGAGGGAAGTCAGGATCACAGAAGTGTCTGGCTATATTCTCATAGCCAGATGCACATTGATGACATCAGCACTGAGATTAGTGGGAGCCCTCTGCATCTGGCTATAGGGAAATAGACATATGCTTTTCTGATCCTGCCTGCTTGCTATGAAGCATGGAATGGCTGTGTGAGGTGGGTTCAAGGGTTTACAGATTTACGGTAAATTAGGGGGAGCATATATGGCCCAGAGTAACATAGGTCTGCACACAGATATTTATGCTATGCTGAAAGGATGTTGTACTGAGTACTGACTCTCCTTCCTTGGTGGTTGAAACATGAGGATTAAAGTGGTGGCGGAATCACACTTGTAGACATTAAAAGTTCAGTTGTGAGAGATATCTTCTAGTAGTTGCGACTGCCATAAGTCCCAACAGTTGTGGAATGGTTAAGAGTGGAATGGCAAGAAGCATACAGCACCCTATGACTTAATACCTCAGGGTTTCTGTCCTGTCCAATGGTTTTCTGCCCTCTCAACTGACACTTTGGAGCAAATTGAGTCTACTTACACTCCAAGTATATCTGTCCTGCTGGATGGAGAGTGGATTTCAGTTCACTTTGAGTCCTAAACTGTGGAGGAAAGTGTGTGGAATGGATGTCACAATACAACTTGTCCTGGGAAGATGCCACCAACAGGCAATAATCTAAGTCGGGAAATAACTTACAAACTTGTAAATAATGTTCAGATCCTGAGAAATGAGATCATCACTGCCATGCACTTTGTGAAGACTCTCGGCACTGGAGTGGACACACTGAAGGGATGGACCTTATACGGTAAAGCGCCTTGCCAATAGAGAACCTGAGAAACTTTCAACAGTGAGGATGTATTTTGATGTGGAAACTGGCATACTTCATGTCTATCAAGGCTTGGCGAAAGAAGGGCAGAACGGAGAGGAAAATGTCCATCTTGAATTTCTAGGGTGGATGTAAAAACTGAGTTTGTGTAAATCCAGGATTGGGCACAAGCCACCATCCCTCTTTGGTGCCCTGAAGTATCAGAAGAAATCTCCTGTGTGTTTGTATTGATCTGGAAGACGCTGTTCTGATCTTTCCCTATGAGAGAAGCAATCTCTTCTCAGAACTCAAGAACACGGGATAGGATGGCAAGTGAAGAATTCTATGGTTTAACACAAAGAGTCAACACCCAAGAATTTTTGATGTTCCATCAGATGTCAGTGGTGACATTTGGGATCCTGAGAGGTAAAGGGCTTAGAGAGGAGAAATGTTAAGGACAGACTTGGAAGAGCCTGAGTATCATTTTGAGGATCCCAGCTGACGATGCTGTCACTATGTTGTCTCCTCTGCTGGGTTCCAAATACTAGAGGAAAAGTACAAGAAGTCTGAGGAAGATTTAAACCTTGTGAAGGGTATTGATGGAGGCTGCTTCCCACAGCATTGGTATTGTCTTTGATATTGATACTGCACTCTTAAAGTTGTACAAGCCTTAAAAAGATGGACCTTCATTTCATCTGTTTTTGAATTAAATAGGTCTTCTCCATAGGGCAGAAGGCTTTTAATACTATCAGAAAGATTTCAGATGGACGTGAAAACTCAAGGAATAGAATAGAAAGAACAAGAGAATCTGTTGAAGCTTTTACGAGAAAATCCACCTCATTTACTTTCACATTTATATCAAGAGATATTACAACTACAATGTGAGGCGGAGACAATTAAAATAGCAATGATACAATGGGCACAGAACACTGGACATCCAATTCAGTTAGAATGGTGGGAACAAAGTTGGCAACGAACAAAGAGGTTCACGGTAGCTCAGAACCTTAAAGAAAACTACAATAAGTTATTTCATAGATGGTACGTGACACCCGAAAAATTAAAGATAATTTATAAGACGGGTACAGGTCAATGTTGGAAGTGTCAAAAGACTGCAGGCACACTATTTTGTATGTGGTGGACATGTTCTAAAGCAAAAATGTATTGGAATGAAATTCATAAGATAATATGTGGTGTATTGCAGGTTCAAATTGATAAGACTTCTGAAATGTACTTGTTAAATATGACACATACGTTAGAGGGAACTGCGGTAAAGAAATATTGGAGAATAATACTGTATATGGTCTCGACTGCCCGTATTGAATTTGCAAGGCTTTGGAAAAGTGATATAATACCAACGACAGAACAATGGTGGGCAACTTTTATTGAAAACAGAAATGCAGATATTGTTTCACGGAGATTTATAGGGAAATCAGATGATGATATCTATAAAGAATGGCAGATGATTTCGGAAGCGAGAGGGGTCTTGACAGGGAATAATACATAATTCATGGTATTAAAGGTTCTTACAAGATAAAATTCAGAGAATATCATGGAACAAGTAAAGTTGAGTAGAAAAACAGGAACTAACGAATTAAGTAGATAATACTAACAACTTATTGTGATGCATTGATAACAGTTCAATGGAATGATAAAGATTGTAAGCCAGAGAGGAAGGAAGACAGTTGTAATACGACAATTAAGAATACAATGATAATTGTTTGTTTTATTTGTTGGAACTTTAATAAAATTACTTAAAAAAAATAATAAAACACCAAAGGAATGAAACCAGACATTACTTTAGCTACACAGTCTGCAGTGTGTTGTGCTACTATAGAAGAACAGGTTGCTCACCTGTAACTGTGGTTCTTCAAGTGGTCATCTGTGCCCTCACCCATTGGGATCTTTGCGCGTGTGCAGTAGCTTTCGGAAAGTTCTAGAGCTGAACAGCTTGGTGGGAACCCCTCCCCCTCTCAGTACTGAGCATGCTCAGCCCACCAAGCTAACGGTCCCTCCTCAGTTTTGAAGTCCGCCGAAGCAGGACCTGAAGAGGGGAAGGCTGGGCGGGTGTGTGTGAGAGCACAGATGACCACTCGAAGAACTACAGTTACAGGTAAGCAACCTGTTCTTCTTCTTCGTGGTCTTTGTGCCTCACACATTGGGAGACTGAGAAGCTTACCAGTGGACGGTGGGCCAGGTCCTAGAGAATGGAAGACAGCACCGCACGGCCAAAGCGGGCATCCCACCGAGCCCGACAGTCCAAACGGTAGTGGCACACAAAGGTCAAGGGTCGTGACCAGGTAGCCACACGACAGAGTTCTTGCAGGTCACCCTCAAAGGAGAGCTGCTGAAGAGGCCATGTCTCTAGTGGAGTGGGCACGGAGTAGGGCTGGCGGATGTTGTTTAGCCAGTTCATATGCCAGGAGAATGGTAAGGGCCACCCACTTGGAAAATCTTTGGGTGGACACCTTATGGCCCTTTCGGTGACCACCATAACAAATGAACAGGTAGGGAGTCCAGCGAAAGGGCAAAGTCCATTGGATGTAAAAGGCCGGAGCCTGATGGACATTGAGCGAATGAAGCGATCGTTCCAGAGGTGTAGCCGGGTCAGGATAGAAGGTGGGAAGGATGACATCTTGGTCGAGATGGAAATCGCAGACAACCTTAGGCAGGAAGGAGATGTCCGGGCGCAGGATCACCTTGTCACGATGGAAGACCAGGAAAGGCTCATCCGACCGCAGTGCCATGAGCTCACTTGCCCGTCGAGCTGAAGTGACAGCAATGAGGAAGGCCGTCTACGTAGTAAGGAGCCAGTCATCCGCAGTAGCCATAGGTTCAAAGGGCGGTTGTGTCAGCTGAGAGAGGACCAAGGACAGTGACCAAGGCAGAAGCAGTGGGGTGACCAGAGGATAGAGGTGTTGCAGTCCTTTCAAGAATTGCTTGAGGGTAGCATCACGGAAAAGTGCAGCAGAAGGGGTACCACGTGGCTGGTAGGCGTTCCTGAAGGTGCAGAAGGAAATGTAGTATGGTAGGCAGAGCGACTGGTGATGCGGGTTCTTGACGGGCATCAGCGAAACCCAAGAACCTTTGCCACTTGTAGCAATAAGATGAGCGCATAGACTCCTTCCTGGCCACCGTGAGGACATTCTGTATAGCTGGAGCATCTAAGGGATTATTCGCCACGCATGGAGACACAGGAGTGGCAGGTGTGGATGTGGCACGAGGCCGTCCGAGTGCGAGAGGAGGTCTGGTGCCAATGGAAATTTCAGAGTGCAGCCTCGAGCGGCCATGAAGAGGGGGCCGAACCAATGTTGCCTCGGCCAATACGGAGCCACCAGTACGGCGTTGGCGCGGTCCGACACAATCTTGGCTACCACTCAACCTAGAAGCAGGAACGGTGGAAACGTGTACAGCAGCTCCTTGTCCCACTGGAACTGGAAGGCATCCCCGAGAGAGCCCCGACCCAGGCCGGCCCTCAAGCAATAACAGGGGCATTTCTTGTTCCGACTGCTCGTGAAGGGATCGATGGATGGATGGCCCCATCGAGACACTATCTTCTGGAATGCGGCATCAGAGAGGGACCACTCGCAATGACATGAGGTGTCCCTGCTGAGCATGTCCGCTGTGACATTGTCTCGGCCTGCCAGGTGAACGGCGATGGGGTAAATGCGGAGCGGTACACACCAATCTCAAAGCCGAAGGGCTATGTGGAGAAGGGTAGTGGAATGAGTGCCTCACTGCCTGTTCACATAGCAGACGGCCGTTGCACCATCCGGTCGATAACGAGGTTGCGGAAAGCCCACAACACCTCCAGGATGGCCAGGAGCTCCAAGGCATTGATGTGGAGACGAGTCTCCAGGCCGATCCAGTGCCCTTGCACCATGAGGTTGCTGTAATGCGCTCCCAATCCAGAAAGGGAGGCATCCGTCATTATCGTGACCCAAGGACAGGGGTCGATGAACAGCATCCCTGACAGTAGGTGCCGGAATGACAGCCACCACAGGAGAGAGCATCGCACCTGCCAAGGGATCCACAGTAGGAGGCTCTGGTCGTCTCGAAGAGGGTTGAAGACCCTGATGAACCAATGCTGTAGCAGGCGGGCGCAAAGGCGAAAGAGGTAGGTGACCGGTGTTGTCACTGCCATGTAGCTGAGAAGTTGCTGGAGTCTCGTCGCGGAGACTACCGGCGCCCAGAGGACAGCCGTAGCAGCCTGGCGCAGAGTGCAGGCCCGTTTCGCCTGAGGAAAGGCCCTGGCAGCGACAGAGTCTAGAGTGGCACCGATAAAGTCCAGAACACAGGTTGGCTCGAGGTGAGACTTCTTTGGATTCACCCTGAGGCCGAGATTGGACAGAAGAGACAGTGTGAGATGAATGTCCTTGTACAGTTTCTGTTTGCAGGGCGCCACCAGCAGCCAGTCATCCAGGTAAGGGTATACCATAACACGCTTCATGCGGAGGTACGATACCACAGGGGCCATGCATTTGGTGAAAACCCTGGGCGCGGTGGAAAGTCCGAATGGCAGCACTTTGTACTGGTAGCAAATGCCGTCAACCGCGAATCGCAGGTACCTCCTGTGGTGGGGCCGAATTGCGATATGGAAGTAGGTGTCTCATAGGTCGATAGAGGCAAAACAGTCCCAACGCTGCAGAAAGGGGAGGATGGAAGTTAGAGTGACCATCTTGAATTTCTGGGGGAGAATGTAAGAATTCACCCCCCTGAGGTCCAGGATCGGTCGCAGGGTACCGTCCAATTTCGGTACCGTGAAGTACCGGGAGAAAAAGCCGGCAGTACTGGCCAAGGACGAGACCTGCTCTATGGCCCCTTTCTGTAGTATGGACTGTATCTCATCTGGCAAAGCCGGGTTGGCTGGGGTGGAATAGTAGATGCCTCAAGGTGGTATACTTTGAAATTCTATGGCATAACCAAGACGAACAATGGAAAGAACCCAAGAGTCTGTGGTGATGTGACGCCATTCGCTGAGATGACGGGCCAGCCCTGGGTTTCCGGCAAAGCTGGTAGGCAGGCAGAAGAGTGGGTGTGGTGGCGACCTGCGGCGGAAGTCAAAACCGTGACTTCGCCATGGAGAAGGATTTCTTTGATGACAGTTGGTGCCTTCTCAAGGTCCTGTGAGTCGAAGACGGAAGAGAGGACTGAGCAGATTTTCGGAGGGGCAATCGCGACGCATAAGAATAGGTCAACCGGTGCCAGGAAGAACAAGAAGCGAAGCTCTAATGGGACTGCGGAGCCTGATGGAGTCCCATCCTTTTGGCCGTGAGACGCGCCTTGACAAGGTGGTCCATGGCATCATCGGCAGTAGAATGAAACAGGCCCTGTCCGTCAAAGGGTAAATCCTTGATCCGCTTCCTGCTGTCTTCCTGGAGCCCAGTGGACCGCAACCATGCGAACTGGTGGAGAGCGACCACACCGACCATCACCCGGGCTGCTCCCTCGACCGCGTGCCAGGAAGACAGGATTTGCTGGTTGGACAAGGCCACTGATTCATTATAGAATTGGATGGCACTTGTCCTGTGGTCGTCTGGTAAATGGGCCAGCAAGGGGTAAAACCTGTCCCAAATATTTCGCTGGTAGGCGGCAAGACATGCCTGGGTGTTAGAAATTCTCGCAATCAAGGAAGACACAGAATAGAAATGCCTGCCAAATGAATCTAACCTGTGGCCTTCCGGATCAGGCAGAGTGGTATACACTCTCTTGCCACCTTTCGTCTGAGATGATTTGACCATGATGGAATTTGGCACCGGGTGGTTAAACAGAAAATCGACGTCCTTTTTTTGGCTCCTGTAAAGGTGCTCCAGAAGATGGGGTATCGGTTGTAGAGGGGCTGGCTGGGCCCAAGGATGTTTCAACACCTCTTGCAGCACCGGTAGAAATGGTATCGGGGCTGCCGATGGCGGGTGGGTGTCTGCATAATGGAAAGCCGGGTCCTGCACTGTTGGAGCCGGTCCCGAGACGCCAAGGCCAAGGGCGTTGGCCATTCGCAGCAGGATGTCCGAAAATTGTTTGACATCCTTGGGTGCCGAGTCTAGTGTAGGCTCACTGAACGCCAAAGGTGAAGACAAATGCGAGTCAGGTGTGGAGCCGCCAAAATCCAAGTCCGAATCATAGGACTGGGAAGAATGAGAAGGCGGCCTATGGCCACGAGGCAACTGAGCTGGTAGTGCTGCAGCCGCAGCCGGAGGAGGCGGAGCAGTTGTTGAGGATGGTACCGAAGACAGCACCGATGGTAGCACAATTGGTGGAGGCGCCGCTGAGGATGGTACCGGCAGGACAGCTGGAACTGGACGTAGAATGGACTGCATCGGAATCGAAGCCGTCGACTGCGGAGGCAGCGGATGGGTATCTGTTGGTAGACAAGAAATAGTGGCTGTTACCCGAGGAAGCGGCAAGACAGGCCGGTGCCAAGGCGAGCAGTCTCGAGATCGACGACGCGAGGCGGATCGTCGGTAATATGGAGACCACTATCTGGATCGAGATGGAGACCTCCGGTACCGAGATGTTGGCCGGTACCGGGATACCGAAGATGGAGACCGAGAACAACAGCAGTACGGTGACCAACGATGGATATCGGCATGATGTTGGTCTCTGTACGCCGGGAAGTACGAATAGTACGATCCTGGCTGCTCCCCCCAAACGTGCTCGTGGCCATACTGTGCAATGTATGAGGCTGACGAGAAGGGTGAATCGAGCCTCGTCCGTGACCTGCCATGATCCGATTGAGCATCCCGCCGCCGCAGGGATCGAAGCCTGTCTGCGCAGCCTGGAGAGCACGCTGCACTAGTGCGGACGCGGTCACGGGAAGGTGCCCTCAGCCGGGAAGAAACCCATGGGGTGTCCAGGGTAGAGTCAGAAACTCCAGATGGTCCAGTCCATGTACAGGCTGACCGTGCAGCGAAAGCGTTGCCGCCTGCGCAGGCAGTTCCGGTTGAGCCGGATGGTCCTCCAGGGATGATGGTAATACAACCACTGGGAGCTGGGCTTCGCCCTGCTCTGGAGAAAGATCAGGAGGGTCTTCCTCTTCAACAGTAGCCATAGGAGGCTGGGTCAGAGGAGGTGTCGGGAGACACGACGATTGAGTCACTGGTGAAGGTGATCGGTGCTTCTCCTTCTTCTTCTTCTTGTCCTTCACAGAAAGGTCAGAAGGATGTGAGGAAGGCCGCTTCCGTTGAGCCGCCGTGAGGGGCTTACAAGGCTGAGCCACCTGCGAGCCCGCAGGGGCATCCCCCAACGAAGAGGAGGCAATCGGCGTCCGAGAAAGCTTCGGAATCCTGGGCAAAGAGGTGACCGGAGGCAAGGACGTCAACGACAGCATCAAGCCCAGTACCATCGAGGTCAGTATTGCAGCCGTCGATACCAACGAGGGTGTGGTCGCAGTCCATGGAGTGGCAGAGGAACGGGAAGCCATAGAAGTAAAGAGGGCAGTATTGGAAGCTGCCTGTTCCTTAATCTTCAGGGCTTACTCCCAACAATGAGATTTTAGTCTAGAAGCCCTGTTCCTCAGGGTTTGGGCTGCGAACTCTCTGCAAACAGAGCAGGCCCGAATGTTGTGGGCCTCTCTGAGGCAAAAGAGACACTCGGAATGCCCGCCGGATAACGCAACCTTGTAACCACACGTAACATAATACTTGAACAAAGAAGACGTAAGAAGAAATGGGGGGGGGGGTCTCACAAAGTCCGAAGAAGGAATGAAGTCAAAAGGAGAAGAAAAAACCAGAGAGAAAGCTGCTCAACTGAAGAAGTCTTTCCGTTCACTGTTAACACGCTGGTGGACGAAAGAAAACTGAGGAGGGACCATTAGCTTGGCGAGCTGTGCATGCTCAGTACTGAGACAGGGAGGGGTTCCCGCCAAGCTGCTCAGCTCTAGAATTTTCTGAAAGCTACTGCGCATGCACGAAGATCCCAATGTGTGAGGCACAGAGACCACGAAGAAGAATTGAAGTTGTTGGTACCGACAGTTGGTCTGTGCCTGGAGTTTCACGATACTGAACTCAGTGTGATCAGATTGTTGGTGCTTTCCATCACTGGTACCAAAGATGAAGTCAGCTCCACATACAATTTCAGAATGAAACCTGAACTATTTTCAACCAGATCTTTACACCAAGGTAAGTCTTTCAGTTTAGACTTATGTTTGTCCTCACTTTTTGAGTGCTTTTTCAAGTTTTTTATGTCGGCAGATGTACATGAGAAGCTAAACATTTACCACTGGTCTAACGATGTTCAGTACAGACAACTCCTTTTCTAGCAGCAGAAAGTGGTAGAATAGCCAAAACTCCCGCTACAGCAACCATAGTAGCCAATGGGATTGACAGTGATGGGACTGGTGGACAATAACAGCACTGGTGGAATCAAGGCAGAATCCAAGTCAACCAAGCCAGGTGGTATTGAGAAAACTATTACTATCAAGGTGAAACATGGAGAAGTCTGTACCGAAAACAGAGCTCACAGTGACAGAGAAGCAGAATCAGTACAAGAGTCAAACTGAGATGAAACCATGCATGTCTTCATGACTGCTGGTTTTTTAAGAGACTCCTTAGTGGAAAACTTAGCAACCACAATAGAGGATGTTCTAATAACAAGAAGCTGCTTCATCTGCCACGTTCAGTGACTCTTCCTGGCAATAAAGCTTAAGGAACGACGCTCTGTTATAGAGAGCTAGGGCAGTGAAGCTGCAGCAAATGGAGCACTAGTGTACAATATGGACCTCTCTGAAACAAAATTAGCATTTAGAGTGCCTGTCAGACAGAGGATCTTTCCTCCCACAAGACATACAAGATTTGGAAAAAGAAGTAGAAGCCATAAAAAGTGCAAGAGTAGGGAGAGCCAAAGCTTTGAACGAAAGAGGGTTTTTCACCCTTTGGAGAGCATGGACAGTAAGAAGAAATAGAAATAGAAGATCCAAAAGAAGAGGTACCAAAGTGAGGAGGAGTTTACTCTACAGAGAACAGAGCAAACAACATTGCTCTCACAGCAGACATAGAACAGCTGAGGGGAACGTAGTTTTGGTGACCTAGGGCTTGTGCGGTTGGAGGAAGAGGTAGCGTTCCTGCTAAGAGCTACTAAGCTCTAGAAAATTTGAAATGAGGGCTCTGGGCAGGCTCAAAACCATTTGTGGGCAGCGCAGAGACCATGATGAAGTTAACTTTCTGGAATTTCCTTCCAACATGATACTGGTTTTTAAATATAAAGAACAGTCATAGTGTTTTCCACTGATTTCCCATTTTTACTTTATGTCTGTATTTTATAGGCAGCCCAGTAATTTGATAGTCACTAGCTGTTTCATAAATGGGATTCAATCTTGTTATGACTGGCAAACTCAAATGCACCTGTCTTTCAGGAGAGGGGACTGCAAATTAATTTTCAGTAGTACCAGCATCAAATGAGAGCCAGCATGGTATAGTAGTTTGGGTGATGGACTAGTGCACTGGAGACTAGAGTTCAAACCCCCACTTGGCCATGGAAGGCCACTGGGTGCCCTTGGAAAAGTCACACACTGTCAACCTCACACAGTAGCAACAACAAACCCCCTCTGAACAAATTGTGCCAAGAAAACCTCATGATAGCTTTACTATAGGGTCGCCATAAGTATAAAACAACTTGAAGGCACACAAAACAACAAGCAAGCCACAATAAAACTGTAGGGATCTTTACTACAGTATTGTAGGCTTGCATCTTAAACATCTTTGCTGTATGAGCACTCTGGGCCACATATGGTCCATCCAATGAGGAATACACTGCGACAAACCATAACTTGTTCCCATAGTTTGTGTTTTTGCATTGTATTGCATTATGCTAGATGGCAAGTAAGTTTAGGAGAGTTTATGAAGCTTGAGCAACAGAAGTAGAATGTTGGATGAATCTGTACATGGTCTGTGATTGGTGAGAGAATGTGAGGGGGGTGCTCTAAGGCTGACTCAGACAGGAATAAATGTAACTGTAGCCTGAAATAGTCTGAGAGTTTAAAAGACAATGAGAAGGTGGATTCTGTATTGCCTTAAGACAAGCTGGTTTATAGTTATTAAAATCAAAACTCCATAAACATATTTAGATTTGATAAACTTTTATTATTTTTTTCATCATAACCACACTCACTGCCTGGTCACTATACCACTACCGTAGCTAGCATAGAGCCTGAAAGCTAGAAAACAGCTGCTACATTAGGAACAGCCTCATTTCATATTGCAGGAATTGGATTCACTGAGGATCCTGATACTTGTGCACCCATGAGAAGAGTGTGGTTATACTGAGGCAAGATTATCACAGGTAATGGTCAGGACCATGATCACCACAGTGCAGATAATGCCACAGTCACCTATGAGGCAGGCAATCAGTATCCATATTTTTTTTAAAAAAAAATCTGTATGCATAAGGTATGAAACACTCTTCTGTACAACTGAACAGATGGTAAACAGAATTACTATATTATTCTACAATGATTAGTAAAGCCTTTGAAGTCTAAAGATTTTATCCAATTTGTACATGTACATGGCTTTAAATGACTTTAACTTGCTTTTAGATCATTTGTATTTTATTTATTTTTTTTATTGAGTTAAATTTTAAATTGCTTAAATTGACTTTCTTATACTCTGCCCTAAGACCTTCTAATACACAGTTGGATTCAAATATCTCATTCATAAATAAAAATTAATAAATATTAATTCAAAGGAATGGCGTACTATTCTATCATTGTAATCGACTCAGAAACAAAGTGTACTCTTTTAAAAATATGTTATCTAATACAAGATTATTTTCCTATAATTAATGAATATTATTTTCATGTTTTCCATCAGTAATTACAGCCAACTTGATCTAATAGCAAAGATATTTTAAAATATGCATATTAAATATAGTTTTGGAGACAACATTGGCAAGGATTGCCCTTGTGAAACATGATATGAGGACACATAATAAAATGTTTGTTTTCAACTAATAAACTCATCAGAAGGAATATTAAAAACTAAACATTAAGGTTGAATATGTCAATTGTTTTTAAATAATTCTTAAGGCCTAGTCACATTAGGCAAGAACCAAGGGTGCACTTCCATATCAATGCCTGTAAAACTGAAACATAATCCCGCCCTCCTCCCCGAAACAGGCCCCCCTGCAGCAGTCCATGGCATTGAAAATCTGCTTCCCAGGTTCAAGTCTCTAGAACAAACTTTTAAAACGCAGGAGTGTTGGTAGGAATGACAACTCTGGTAGAATAAGCAAGATCTAGCAGAATTGCACCACTGGAGGGCATATTCCTTTCTTGTGACAAAGTGTTCAACCCCTGATAGGCCTTGCACGTTTCCCTAATCATATCAAAGTCCATGTGAAAGGCTCACTCAGTGATTTCCTAAAACAGCACAATTATTACATGGCAAAACAGATGAGATGGCAGAAAACCCATCAACAGATCATGCACTTTTTGGTTTAAAATTACAAGCAACTATGGGCTTAACACTCCCCATACATTTTCCTAAAGTACCCTATCTCATAATTTGTTTTTCCTGTGGGACAAATAAAGAGCCATCTGGAATATATGCTTCTGTTCAATGAGCTCCAGAATAATTTCAACTAAGAAAATTGCATGGGAGGGAAAGTCCCTCAACTCTATAGTTCCTTTAATTTTTTTTTTAAATGTAAATTTCAGACATGGGTCTTCTGATGTATACTTTCATTCACAGGATGCTGCTCTAGCACTCTCCTCCAAACATTATAACTGGAAGCAGTTTATATAAATTTAACAGTCATGACCATGTGAACTAGCCATTAGCCACTTAAATTCCACTACCGTATCCATTAAGTAATCTGAAATTTCAGTTTGCACGTATTTCTTTGTCTAATAACTTGTTTTAAATCTTTTGTGCTCCTTTCATTTTCAGTTGGCAGACTCTGAAGAATTGTTAAGGTTGGTTCTAATCATTATCTGGTTCACACATATTTTTCCATCTTTTCAATTCTCCAGCATTGTTAGTATTCCATACTTCAGCAAAGATCAACAGCCTTTTTCTAAAATTCAAAACAGAAAGTTAAATATTAGACTCTACCGTACACAATACAGTGGCCCCTCTGCTTTTATGAGGGTTTGGAGTGCAGAACCCTCATGAAAGTGGAAAAGCCACAAATAACACCCCTCCCGCTCCCTCTCTCATTTTTCCCCGGCACTCATGCCTTCCTTCTCTGCACCTGGACAAAAAGCAAGGGGAGGGTAGTGAGGTGCGTATGTTACGGCAGCTGGAGCTTTTAATGGGGATGTTGCTCTACTTGATTATGTTTTAAGTTTAAAATTGCTTCTAACTCACACTTTTAACATTTTTTTTAAACAGAATGTTTGTTTAATTATGTTTCAACTTTTGCACTAAGAGCTTTTTAGTTAGATTATGTTTTTTGAAAGGCTGCACATTGCCTTGCATCTCTGCTGGAAGAAAGGCATAAAATAAATTCTAAAAATTAAAACATAGGTAAGACTGTTAAATTCTTTACTATTTAAGATAAAATCTCTTTCTCGAGTTAAAATAACGGTGTATGTTCTTAGAGAGTGTACCACACACTTGATTTCTATCATAGAAAAAGTATGTTTTAATTTTTTAATTTTGTAAGATGGAAGTAAAACATTAAGATCACTGAAATTGTGATTCTTAACTGCTGGATTTTTTTTAACTTATTCAGTTGTAAGTTGAATTGTGAGCAGTTTAAATCTTTATTATGGTGAATTATTACCAAACACCACTCTGTCAATAACAGCCTAAATTCAGCCTGATTCTGAGTAATAGCACTCGCTCTACTACAACCTTCTCTGGTGCTGAAAATCTTCTCTGAAGGGTTTCCCAGTCCTTCAAAGCACATATACAAAGTACAGGAAGGCCTCTCCAGAACAGATGTATAAGATGTAAGAGAGAGCTGCAGGAGGGACATACTTTCACTCATGGAAGCTACTTCCACAAGAACAGTAACTGGACTAGATAATGGCTTAGCATTTTAAAAGAGATATGACCACAACAAAATATTTCATTTAAAAAAACCCAAAACATTCATTTAACCATTCCCCCCTGCCCTAGCATCTAAATGATGTGATAAACAATGCTGGTTGGAACTTTTTAAAAATGGAAATGGATTTCATTACTTTCTTTAAATCTTAAATTCTTGTTAACCACCCAGTGCCTGCCTGCCTGCCTGCCTGCCTGCCTGCCTATCTACCTATCAATCATCTATCTACCTACACACACATACACACACAATAATCTATGTTTATTCCTGGTTTTTGAAGAGTAACTCTCAGAAGTCATATGGTTTCTGACTCCTTGACTCAGCATTAAATACTACATTTAAAATGTGGCTTCTGTATTTCATCCTGACACATTTGAAACATGTACTTCATTCCTGGGAGAGGTGACTTTGTATTATAAACTGACATGTGTGGCTATGACATAGCCCTCATCCATATCATTGTTATGACTAGCTTTAGGTGGATGTATTGTCACAATTAACTGCAGCTGCATCATATACCCATATATTGAAAGTCATCATTATTTTAAAAAGAAAAACATTCTTTCCTAATTTTTCCATTAATTGAATCAATGAAATATCTTTAGCTCTCTAAATTACAATCTCTAAGATAATTAGCTAAATCCAATTTTTAGTCCAAACTTGATGGATCTACTGAATCAACAGAACTTAGGTAAGTGCTGATTTAACAAGTCTCATTCATTAAATTGTTCCACTTCAGCTGGGACTAACAATTATATTTAAGCTAATATAATTAAGTACTAACGTATCACTTAGAATTTTAAAACTACTTTTATGGCTACTCAGAAAGTTTACCTTACCTTCATGTGAAAACATTATCACTAAGCAAGACATTAATCAATTAATTATCTAACCTTTTCATATTCACGAATCTCTCTAGCTCTTTCGATTTGTGGGCTGCCTTTTTAAGGATTTCTTCAGGAACATCTGCTAGTTTAGCAACATTTAGCCCATAACTTCTTGCAGCAACTTGTTTTTTTATTTGGTACAAGAAAGTGACAAGTTCAAGATTTTCTTCATCTTTAATTCCTAGAGAAAATGAAACAGACTTTTCTACTAAGACTTCAAAATTATTCACTATGTTTTACATTTCACTTTCTCAATAACTACAGAAATCTCTGAGGTTGCTTCCAACTAAGCACTATACACAACCAGTTTTAAACTCCTCAAGTTGCCTTCCTGCAAATATTAAACTGTGAAAGGAAGCAATAACTCTGAACAGTATGCAGGCATTACAAGAAGAAAATAACCAGTCAGGTAACATTGATACCATACCTTTTTCTTGTCCACTATCATCTTCATTTACCAAAAAGGCCATATGGTAGTTCCCAACTAGTCTTGGGTAAGCCCTTTCTAATTCACATAATGGAGGATAATGGGTAACAAACAGTGTCAGTGAACCCACCTAGAGAAAGAGAATACATTCAGATTTGGACATACAAAAGCTAACAGGGAAGTTATATAGTACCATTATCAATAATCTTACTACAAATAATCTTTTTAATGTGTATGGTTGGGGATGGAGCTCATGTCCGATACATAATGTCATTTCTTCACTAGGTAGTCTAGTACATTAGACATCAGTAGTTTGCTGCCACATGGCTACCTTCCCTTTTCATCTTAGAGTATCTGGTAGGATCCACAGCACTGTGCACAGCAGCTGCATAGTGTTCCATTTCTAACAGCACCTCAAAAAGTCTTCACGAAGCAAGCCCAAGGCTTGCTACTGTGTATAAACTCTCTGTGTGTAACAGAAGGAGCTAATTCCTAGCTAGAGAGCAAAAACATCCTTGCAGTGATACTACAGCTACATTTACTTTTTATTTTTAAAAAATCATACATGTAAGAAAAAGTTTCAGCGCTCCCACGTATTTGAAACCTTCTTTAATGGAAGTCAAGCCAAGGTCAGAGTCTGAGACTACTCCAGGAATACTGTAATTTCAAGTATGTGAGTAGATGGAGTTAACTCTGGTGAGACTTGCTGTCTTCACACCTATTTTTCCCTGCATATGCCTTAAACATAAACTTCCCAAGATTCTAGCACTGGGCTGGCTAAAAATCCAAAGAGTTTCTCCTATTGTTCGCATGAAGATCCATTCGAAATTAAGTAATATACTCACATCTTTAATAAAATATTCTAGAGTAGCATAAGCAATTGCAATTCCATCATGTGTGCTAGTTCCTCTCCCCAGTTCATCCAAAATTACTAGTGAGTGTGAAGTTGCTTTTCTAATTATCTCTGCTGTATCTGTAAGTTCTTCCATAAAGGTACTGTGACCCTTAAATATGTTATCTGTGGCACCCATTCTGCAATAAAAAACAAGATTAGTCAATCTTATCAGGCCTAAATTGAACTAAACCACCACACAACAGTATTCTTGTCTTATTAGTACAAGCATTTGTGACAGCACCAAAAAAAAAAAAATTAAGGCCTTTGGCTGAACAATTTTACTGTGTTCTCTGTCCATCACAATCTTATCTAGCTACTGAAACATGCAGACAATGAAACATAATATAAAAGACTGAAACAAACAAATACAAGGATGATGATATTCACAAAGGAGATCAGAACTCTGAAGGGAAATACTCTGAAAGATGGTATCAAGGGCTACAAAGCAAAGACATACAACAGCAAAACCACTATATAAGAAAATGCCAAAGGCAGGCAGTGGTGATTATATGAACTGCTTCCATTTGTCAAACCAGGATTTACATTGAAACCATTCCTTCCAGAACGTCTTGAGCAGAAATAGCCTTTGTTTTTATCTATTTTATTTTTCAGTTATTTTTAGCCATTTTCAGAGGCCATCTAATCTTTATTTTGTTGATGATAAACAGAGTTAACCTAAATTTGGCAACAGTGACCTATGACGCAAATGATATTAAACTGAAAGCAAACAACAACAGCAACACAACAACAAAAAAGGATTATACTACTCTTCCAAAATCAATACATTTAACACTACTCAAAAAGGCAAAAATGTATATAAAACAGTAAGGTGTTTAACTATTTTATGTATATAAGTGTAATGTGTTTAATGATGGTAAGCAGATCCAATATCCTCCAACATTCACAAAGGGAATCAACCTGCAACGAATTCCAGGCATATCTACAGTTCAGAAGAAACATGCCACATAAGCTGATAACACCATCCATACTTCTTCCTCTGGTTGTTGTTAATTTGGACACACAGAAGTCTAAAATGTACAACTGTCCAACTTCTGCTGTCAGAGGAATTAGATCAGGAAATCTACACTAACATGTTTGCTTCACCATATCAAGCTAGGGTTCTCCATAACCCTAGCTCATCATGATGTGCTAATTAGCCTCTCCTCACTATGCTCCATTAATATAGCTACAAATGGAATGCCATCTGAGCAAAGAAATCCAATATAATGACATCATTTCAAGTGTTGATCAGAGACTCATCAACACAAAGCAAATTCTATCTGGCTAGAAATAAGCAATTAAATAACTTCTGTGTATCCCTACAGAATGAAACATTTTTAACAATTAAAGGTTCAGAGATTTACTAAATTCAATAAACATTTTTAAAAGGAACTCATTATTTCAGAGTTGTTTTTAAAAATGTGAACTTAGCTGACATCAAAAATAAATTGTATTAGTTGTGCCTTTATTAAACTTATAATAGGGGTATACCACTACTGCCAGAACATTTTTGATTCTTTCAGACTATGTGCACCAGGGGCTCATTTTCTTCATAAGTCAGCAACATTGTTTAATTGGCTTATACATTTGGATTAGGCAGCCTGTGCAACAAACCTTGTTCAACAGACTCATGCAAACACAAAAGGAGAAATTATTACTTGGTATAGCTCTAAATTATTAACATGAATGTTCAGTAATGATCACAAACATCTGCATAAAACTCTGGAAAACAAACTAGCATTTAAAGAAATACTAGCTTCTAAATTATTTGCTCATCTTCCAACCAGAAATCATACAAACTCAAAACTCCTCAGCTTAGATTGCTTTGCAAACTCATTACAAGCCCCATGTTCCTTACATCATCACACACACAGCAGTCATTTAAAGGAAACACAAACGCCAACTGATCATATAAACTGTGTTAACAACTCCATTTTCACAATCACTATTAAATGGTTTGCTAACAGTGGCTGCTGTTAGCAAACAAATTTTCCACACAATTACTCATCCATCTTTGTCCACTGAATTAAAAATGGATTATTTGTTCATGGATTGAAACTGCTGAGTTGGTCATTTCGAAAATGTGGTTACTGTTCATCTATATCCAATCTTCATAATAATCTTTCAATCGTTTGAAGAAGCCAGATATGTATTCTGACTTGTCTACCATAGTTGATACAAGTCTCATGGAGGTAACTTTGGCCTCTGCTTGTCCTTCCTGGCAAATAAAAGCAGCTGGGCTGGATCGGCTTAGGGGGTACAGGCAGCAGTGGTTCCACTGTGGCTGAAAGAGGCAGTAGTGAGGCTTGTGTTTAAGAGTCCTATGACTAATTTGCCTTTGCATCTCCAATTATGCACAGTAGGAGAAGCTACAAAGTACCCTTTCTTATTTCTTAAAAGTAAATCACCATCATTTGTATTTTTAAAAACTCTTTTGTTCAAAGCACGCAAGAATCCAGGTTCATACACTGTTTATACACAGAGAAGGGCACACCCCTTTTCAGAGCTTCCATTAAACTCTTGTCAGACAGGTTACTGTGGTCAGCATGTGGATGAAGCCAATCCTTAGATTAGGCAAAACAGTCAAACCATTTCCATTTTATTAAAGAACCAGAGTAAAGTTCAGAAATAGTTGCTTTTAAAACAAAATGATCAAAGAAATTGTCCAATGTATTTATCACTAGGCAAGAGACATCAGGATCCCTTCTGAAGTAGAGTTGCATCTTTATTATCCATGAAAGATAAAAAGAAATTTTTATTAAGCTTAAAGCTATTCCTCTGGAGGTGCTGGACAGATCCAACAGAGGGAAAATCAAAATTGATCAATCAATAGCCTTGGATCACCTTGTCATACATACAAGGTTGAGTTAAGCTACAAAGATCACACAATGAGATATTTGTGTTACATGCATTACATCTACCCTGACACCCATTATAATTGCTGATTTCCAGTCAGTCTTCAATATTGCATTCATAGGCATGACAACTGAAGATATGACACCATTTCAATTTAAAGGGCTTGTAGATGAAACAGATTATCTAGATTAATTTCAATCTGATTTCAGTTCTAGTTATAGAATGAGAGGAGCTTCCCTGATAGTTTGAATATTCATTCTGGGATGGTGGGAGGAGCAATCACCGTGATCGGTTTAATCCCCAAGTGCCAACCAGATTTAGGTAGGAATCCATGTTCTTTCACTTGTGACTGTTAGGACTCTCTCCCTTCCCTGACAGTTTGATTATCTATAGCCTTACCTAACCTAACTCTACTTTACATTCCCTATCCTCAACCACCCCAATTTTGATTTTTCTTTAATTTGAGTGGGTATGAATTGTTCCTCCTTCCAACCCAGAATGAGTGTTGAGGCTAAGTCTGACCTCTCATTCTCAGGATGGCACGGAGGAGCAATCCACCACAACTGAGCCTGATCAAAGCCCCTTACTGGGAGAGATTCTCAATTTTCCTTTTTTTCAACTGTGCTGACTGCAGCACAGTTCTGCCAAAAGACACCTCTGCCTATTTTCATTTATCTAATTTGTAATGTCTTACAAAAGTTGATGGCTCTGTCCATCCAGCAGCATCACAACTTTTGTAAGAAGTTGCAACAGGGTAAGCTACAGTAGTAGTCACTGGCCTTATTGAATGTGGCCAAACACTTTTAGGTCTTGGTTTATTTTCATAGTTGTAAAATTGAAAAATACATGCCTTAGTCCATCTGCCAATCACAGTCTTTGAGGCTCTCTGGCCCAAAGTTCTAGGATCTAGGATCATATGATACAAATGAGGTTTCTTTAAAAAAAAAAGCTATATTATTTTCTAAGTATACTCAAAAATTATAATACAATATAATTATAAAATTATAATAAAACAAATCAGACAACAAAACAAAATAACAGTACAAAATGGTGTCGACACCAAGGAACACAGACTTCTTCATAGACATATCCATGGTGCCTGTGACGATGAGGAATATAATATTCTTCCAATGAATAGTCATATTCCAAACCAGATGGTGAGTAGTAGACATAGGTCTTATGTCTGCAGCAGCAGGAGTGTTCTCTATAACTCAACCAAGAACTTTGACATCAATGTCTGGATCTACAGGAGGACACCGAATGGGATCTAGAACGTGACCTTCGATGACCAGATGGAAAGCACAACCTTGGCCGCTGATTCAAGGTGTAGGAGGCAGGCATTCTTCTTGAGATGTCTCCCTCACGGTCACTAACTTGATTGGATGTTCAGAGCTGGAGTTGACATGCTCCTCAGTCTCCTATGGAGAATGTTGTCAAGCAGGTGTGCCCTCAACAATCTCACCACCTAAAACTCCCCTTGACACCAATGGTGACAGGGAGTGAGCAGGGCCTTGCAACAGCAATGAAGCCTAAAGAGCCAGCTGTTGCTGAACAGTAACTGGTGGGAGCGACGTAGAGGGACCCGGAGAGACCATCACAATGGACAGTGGTTGAAGTCAGACTGCCCCTTCAGAAGGGACAGAGGCATCCTTTGATTTCTTCCTCCTCTTGGACCTTGTCAGTTCTCTCTCTCTCTCGAGAGCCACCAGGAGTGTCTGGAACCACACAAGAGGAGTGGGAGTGTGAGGCCGACAACAACAGAGTTGAAGTTGACTCTTGCCCTTGTGCCAAAGATGGCTGACCTCTGCTACAGGCAGGTGTTGAGGAAGGCCGCTCACAACTTGCATCCTTCAAAGATGGGTGATGAGATATCTTTTTGGAGGCCGTCTCCATCTGTGAGGGCTTGGGCACTTTCTTAGTTTGAAGGCCCAGGGGCCGAAGTCAAAAGCTGATCGGGAGATTTAGGCCAGGACCTCTGGACTAGTCCAAGGGTTGAAGGGCTTTCTCCCACAGGATGGATCTAAGTCTGGCCTCCCTGTTACGCCTGGTCTGGGATGTAAAGGCCTCGCAGTGCTTACAGATGGAGACGTTATGGGCCCCTCTAAACAAGTCAGACACTTCAAATGCCCATCGCATTCAGGGATCTTAGTGTTGCAGGAACGACAGCGCTTGAAAAAGTCTATCGATGCCATAAACAGTGGATGAAGCCAAGTTAAGAAGACAGAAATCGATGTTGAGGTCAATATCCGAGGTATTAAGAAAGAACCAAGCCAAAACACAAATCGAAGCCAGAAACGAGAACAGAAGGTAGGTCAGAAGTCTGTGAAATCACCTAAGTGTGTAGCTAGAATGGCGGACAAAAAGGAATTGGAGACAATGGTGAGAAGACCCAAGCTAAACTATGTGGGTTGTACAGGGGAGTATTGCCTCAAGGGAGTGGAGGGGGTTCCCACCAAAACGCTAGGCCTAAGTTCTAGAAGGTTCCAAAGGGGCCTACTGTGCAGGCGCAGATAACCCCACTTGTATGAGTTACAGAGACCACAAAGAAGAAACATTTTTTTTAAAAAAATAAAATAAAATACTAGTGGTACTAATTTTAAAAACTTCAGAGTTGTCAATTTATCACTGCTAGTGGATTGATGTTGCTATTCTACCCTGAAACGATAAAGTACACATACATTTCTTTATTACGATGAATGAATTTTCCCTTAAAATTGTGAAATATATTCAAAGGTTTTTAACACTCACATTTCTAATCTTATTAGATAAGCATCTCTCCCAGAAATAATTTTAAGTGTTAAAATCAATTTTTCTTCATTTTGGACTATTTTATAATAATGGAAGAACAAAAAATACATTTAAAATGTCATGTGCATATACAATTTGCAAATTAAAAATGAGACATTTATTCTTAGACTATTAAGACCCAAGCTAAACCATGTGGGTTGTACAGGAATCTTGGTCCAGGATTCTTCAAATTGGTTCTAGCAGCACACAGTAGGACTGTTGCTACCCCAATTTTTCTCGTTATTTTTTCCTAGAATCTGAGATTTTTCCTGAGGTTAGGGGGAAAAAAAAGAGGGTGAGGGCTGTGATTCATAACACAGAAGGATATAAGGCCAGTGACTGCAAACCAGCAGTAAGCGGCCATGGGAAGTATATAAACATCTTCCCCTGCTAATGGATATTCCACTCAACTCATCGTAATTTGAGCCTTTATTGAGCACCATCTTCACATTCCCAAAATACTGGAGCAACCATATGTGGTACAAATGTGCTGTTCTTATAAAGTATGAAGCCACTTTTAGCTAACCAGCAATCATGTGTATTTAAATGGAGAACACTTACAAACAAGTGTTTGGTAAGTCAGAATTATTTTTCAATCTATCACAATATTAAACACAGCTTCAATCTCTCACCTGGTAAATATGCCATCCACAACTCCAATTCTCACTTCCTCAGCTGGTACATAGGAACCAATCTGTGCCATGATAGTGATCAATGCAACTTGCTTTATATAAGAACTCTTTCCACCCATGTTAGGCCCAGTAATGATCATTACCCTCTGACCATCTTCCTGGAAAAATTAAAAATGTAATTACAATATTTTAACAATTTCATACCTCTCTGATTCAAGCAAGGACCACTAGAACAATTCCAAATTATTATTTCAAGTTCTGATTTTCAGGTTCTTCCTGTGGTTTCAGTTGTTTATGAATTTTTGTCTTACTTTCACCATATTATCTGAGTGCCCAAAGCAGTTTAGAACACATTAAATATGTATATGTACACACTGGTCTGAAAGTTACCACTGTTCCACAAACGTATCCAGAATGCAATCACGCAATTAACACCAGCGTCTGCATCTGAAGTTGTTAACAATGCTAAAATATAAGCTAGATCTGATGGAAAAAAAAGTGGTTTACAGTTCTCTCCTGCACTTTTAAAAGCATCTTTCTCAAGAGGGAGTATCAGCACTGCAGGGTTTGTTTGAGCAGACTGCTATCCTTGAACATGGGTCTATTCACCCATGTATGTGTACACTGAGAGAGACAAAGAGAGCCTATGCAGACACACAGATATCCCACCCCACAATTAGAATCGTGAAAATGTACCAGTTATAAAAAATGAACTCATTCGTGTATTAGCTTCTTAGCATGTTTTACAGCGATACACAAAATTTTAAGCCTATTCTTCATAATCTTAAGTAATAATCTAAAAATTTAAGCCTTTATAAAATCATCTCCCGCATTTTTTAATAGATAATTGAAGACGTTCACTAAGACTGCAGTAATTGCCATGAGGAAACTAAAAAAACAGGCTAAAAATGATTTATCATGATACACTTTACACCATACTTACTGCTAAGTATGTATCATTTGGAACATACTGTTCTTGTTCTCCCAGTAATACATCTATCACAGGGTGTTTTCCATTTTTTATCATTATCTCTGATCTTCCATCTTTTACTACAGGTCTGAAAAAATACATTACAGTATGTTAAATGACATGGCATTCAGGGAGTTCTACATTCACATTTCTGTACTCTCTGTAATGAAACATGGTAAGCTTCATACTGAAGAAAAGGTAACTCCATCAATCCTACCTAGGAATAATCCAATCTTATGGAGAAACTCTTCGTGATTTCAAATAGGGCAAGCAGGTATCTGATAGTATTTATTTCTGTATTGTGCTGAACCAATAAAGCTGACCTTACTATTCTGCCATTATTTAGAAAATAATCACCTGCAATAGTCTCCTTGTTTGGCAACCTCAGCCAAGGAAAAGATGCAGTCCACAGTTGCTAGGTGACCCACAGCTTTAGAGATGGAGTGATAATGATCACTAAAATCACTACATACATAAAAACGTGGGATGGGGAACAGGAAAAAGAAACAAATGAATTCAATATTAATATGAATAAAGTGTATCTATCCCAGAGTAACAACTGATTCTGTCTTACAAGATACATATATTTTCCACACAATTGGTTGAAATTACTTACTAGAGGAGAAATAAAATATTTAGGTTATAATCCTATACATACTTCTTTGACAGTGAGTTTCATTCAATTCATAATTCACAATGACTTTCAAGCAGACAAGTGATGGATTCTGTTATGAATTAGACCATACAAAAACAAGTATCCTGGTTATGCAATATACTGCAAAAAGAATAGAATCAGAGTCAGAAGGGGCCACATAGGCCATCAAGTCCAATCCCTGCTCAGTGCAAGCAATCCAGCTAGAGCATCTCTAGCAGGTTGCCATTCAGACTCTTTCAGAAGACATTCAGAAAAGGAGACCACACCACTTCTCTAGGTAATTGGTTTTGTTGTCAAGCCACATTTACTGTCAAGAATGTCCTTCTAATGTTCAGTTGAAATCTACCCTCCTGTAACTTAAGCCGATTAGAGCTGGTCCTATCCTCTATGACAGCAGAGAAAAAAACCTGCGCTGTCCTCTCTGTGACAGACCTTTAGGTACTTAAAGAGGACAGACACGTCGCCCCAGTCTTCCTTTCACAAAGCTGAACAATCTGAGCTCTTCAACCTTTCCTCATGTGTTTTATTCTCTATACCACTTATCTTCCTTGTTGCCCTTCTCTGAACTGCTTCAGCTTGTCCATATCTTAAAATGAGGTGCCCAGAACTGAATACAGTATTCCAGATGAGGCCTGATTAGTTCAGAATATAGTGGGAATATTACTTCCCTTGTCTTGGAAACTATGGTTCTATTAACACAGGCTAAAATATTATTTGCCTTCTTTGCTGAGCATCAGACTTCTGGGTCATGCTCAACTTAATCCACAATATTCAAAATATTCCCAAGGTCTTTCTAACATGTACTGCTGCTAAGTCAAGTACTCCCCATTCTGTGCTGTTGTTGTGTGCCTTCAAGTCATCTGTGCTGTTGTTGTGTGCCTTCAAGCTCTGTAATATTCCAAATGAAGCTAACACACAAGCACTAACCCCTTTGTGTAATTCACACTTCACAAAGAAGAACCAGCTAAGCCTGGCATGGTGTAGAGGTCTGACTGATGGACTACAACTGTTGTTATTATTGTGTGCCTTCAAGTGGTTTCTGATTTATGGCAACCCTAAGGTGAGCCTATCATGTGGTTTACTGGGGCTGAGAGTACGTGAGATGGCCAAGGTCATTCAGGAGGTTTTCATGGCTGAGTGGGGAATCAAACCCTGGTCTCCATTGTCATAGTCCAGTGTTCAAACCACTATACCACACTGGCTCTCACCACCATTCTCTATCTATGGATTTAGTTTTTGTGGCCAAAATGTCTCTTTTGTCTCTTTTGAATTTCATTCTATTATTTCAGCCCAATTTTCTAATTTATCAAGGTCTTTCTAAATTCTCTTCCTGTCTTGAAATGTGTTAGTCGCCCCTCCCAGTTTTGCATCATCTGCAAACTTGACAGGGATTCCCTCCAATCCATGATCTAAGTCATTGATGTATACATAGATGAGTATTAGTCCCATGACAAAACCCTGCAGCACTCCACTTGAGACTTCCCTCCAGTTTGAAGTGCAGTCATTGACTCTTTAAACACCTTTTTCCAACCAGTTACAGACACATCTGAAAGCATTTCCATGTATTCCACATTTAATCAGTTCGCCAATCAAAATATTATGAGGGACTTTACCAAATGCTTTGCTGCAATCCAGATAAATGACATCCCATATCACCACCATTACCAAAGTAGTGATCCAAAAATCAAAAAAGGTGTAAGACTAGTTTGACAGGATTTGTTCTTCAGAAATCCATGTTGGCTCCTACTTATCATAGCATTGTCATCTAGATATTGCAAGCAGAGTCCTGTATAATCTCTTCTAATATTTTTATTGGCATTGAGCTCAGACTGACTGGTCTGTAGCTCCCTAGATCTTCTCTTTTGCCTGTTCTGAATAGAGGGGGAATGGTTGCTCTTATCCAGTCCTCTTTTTACCTAGCCTGTTCTCAAAAAATTCTTAAAATGATGGCAAGGTGTTTAGACAATACATCAGTAAGTTCCTTCAGCAGATTTGAACTCAGAGCTGTTTGGGTTCCAACTCTCCAAGGATTTAGTTTAGTTTGAGTGCTGGACTATGTCCTTGGAGACCAGGGTTTGATTCCCCACTCCGCCAAGTGAACCCACCGGGTAACCTTGGGCATGTCCCACACTCTCATCTCCAGGAAACCCTGTGATAGGTTTACGTTAGAGTGAGAAGCGACTTGAAGGCGCATAACAACAGCAGGTCAACTAGGCGATTTCTGTCTCCTTCTCAATCTTGATTTGCAATCTGGACCCCTTACTAAGATTGCTGATTCATGGATACACATAACTCTCTTTTGTGGGGGGAGGGAGGGGAATGATGCAAAAATAGTTATTGAGCAGTTCTGCCTTTTTGTTGTGACCCATTAGCATTTTACCATCCTTACTGAGCAGCAACCCCATTGTCTCCTTGGTCATTCTCTTGCTTCAAATGCATCTGAATAATCTCTTTTTGTTACTTCCTGCTTCTCTGGCCAGTCTCAGTTCATTTTCAGATTTAGTTCTTTACACTATTCCTGCAGGATATATATCTGTAATCTTCCTTGATGAGTCATCCTTCCTGCCATGTCCTTTTTTGCTTTTCACTTTTCCTTGAGTTTGCAAGTGCAGCCATATCGGCTTTTCCAGATGTTTCCTTATTTTCTTCTTCCAAGGGATTGTTTTTGATTATGCTTTTTGCAACTTCTTCAAGAACTCCCAGCTTTGCTGGGTGTCCTTTTCCTTTAGTATCTTTAGCCATACCATTCTACCCAGTATTTCCTTCAGCTTGTTAAAATCAGCTTTCCTGATATCCAAGTTCCAACTATAATCTTCCTTCCCTGTCTCAGAATTGTGAACATGGTCACTTCCCCCTAAAGCATCAAATATTTTGATTCCAGCATCCAACTCCTTCCTTTTGGTTAGGATAAAGTCCAAGAGTGCTGACCCCTTGTTCCTTCCTCTACCTTTTGAAATAGGAAATTATCTGCAAGGTACATCAGGAATTTGTTGGACAGCTTATGCATAGCAGAATCTTTCAAAAAAAAAAATAGGATAAGTGAAGTCCCTCATTAACTACTAATCCTTGAATATTTGAGATTTCTGAAATTCGTTTCTGAAAAGCATTATCCACCGCCTCTTGGTTTGGTCGCTAACAGTAGACTCCTACCATAATGTGACTTTTATTTCTTTTTCCATTTATTTTACCCTAATGCTCTCAATTGGTCCACTGTGCTCATTCTCGTAGACTTCTGTATAAGTCAACTTGTCTTTGACATATAATGCTACTTCCCTTCTTTTTTGCCACATCTGTTTTGTTTTTTTTATCCTTCAATTGTTATATTCCAAGCATGGTAGTCATCCCACCAGGTCTCCATTATATCTATAAAGTCATATTTATCTTGCTGCACTAGGACTTCAAGCTCATCTTGTTTGTTTTCCCAAAATTCTGTACAATGGTACATAGAATCTGAAGCCTTGCTTGTTTTCACCTATTAATTTAGTTTCAGTTTTACTGTGGATCCCACTCTCTCCCTCAGATTTCTTCTAGAACACACATCCTTAGAGCTTGCCTTTGGGCTGTTTGGGCTCCAACTCTCCAAGGATTTAGTTTAAAGCTCTCTTGATCAGACTTGTTATGATATACCAATGACATTCTTCCAGACTTCATGAAGTGCAATCCATCTGTAACTGGTAGTCCTCTGTCTAAGAAGCAAAGACTTGGTCCCAGAAATCAAACCAGTTCTGTCTCTGAACCATCTATGTAGCTGGTCATTCACTTTTACTATCTTCCTGTCCCTATGTAGTCCTCTGTCTTTCATCGGCAATTAACAAGAATATCATCTGTGCCTCAAAACTCTTCCATTTCCTGCCCAAAGCTTCATAATCCCTGGCAATCTGCTTGCCAGTGCTGTTGGGGTCCGCATTAATGAGAAAGGCATACTCATCTGTGTTCTTAATGAGTTTTGGCAACTTGTCAGTGACATCTCGGATACATGCACTCAGAAGACAACACAATTCTAAATTCAGCTTGTTAGGTTGGCACACAGGTGCTTCTATACCCCTGAGCAATGAGTCCCCAACCACCAGCACCAAATTTTTCTTCTTCTTGAAGTCGGTTTGTACACTGACTTCTTTGGCATACAGTGTCCCTTGTTGCTGGTCTCCAAGGGAAAAAAAGGAATGCTAAGTGTTATCTTCATGTTATTTCTGTTTATAAACCAACCTTCCTCCAAAAGAATAATTAACATTTTTAAAAATTATTTATGCATAATTTAAAATACAGAGAATAAAATTCAACTAACACAGCAAACGCGCATGCACTCATGAACACACATACACACACAAAATCTTAACACACTAAAATCTTGAGACAGATTGCATATCAAAATACAAGTGAGAATTGGGCCATAGTGATCCCATACCTACTTGGACAGCCAGTTCTGGAAGGCAGCACCAGGACTACAGATCAGCTCCACAACAGTTGTGTTTTGGGGCTTCTTGGGACTCTATTTTATTCCACATGCTTTTTAGCATCCAGATCAGGGTTGGGGAAAGTGTAACACCTGAGTGACTGGCACCACTCCCCAGGCCCTTATTCCAGTGTTACAGTCCCATAAACTTTCAGGTTACTTCCTGTTGAAATAGAGGCCTTTCCTTGCCAAAAAATCTGGTTAAATTCTCTAAGTCCCCAAGGGAGCACAGGACACCATCTGGGGACAACAATTTTTGTAATATTTTTTTCAGGAATGAAGGAGTGTCAGGAGGTGTGCGGTACTTCAATGTCTCCTGGGGGCCATTACAGTCCCTAATCCTTGACAGTTGCTCACTCCTTATCTTCCTGACACCACTGGGACAGATTATCCAGAGCTGTGTGCTGAAGTACGAGCTTTATGTGAATGATGCCCAGCTTAACTACTCTTTTTCATCTAATACAGGTGATACAGTTGATGATCTCAGTAGTGATTGGATAGGAAATAGACTGGATAAGGGTCAATTTCGAGATTCAATCCAGGCAAAATGGAAACATTGTTGAGTGTGCCTGTTCTGGAGGGGACTTCTGTTGTTGTTTACTTGCAAGTCATTTCCAACTTATGGAGATCCTAAGGTGGGGTTTTCTTGGTGACATTTGTTCAGAGGGAGTTTGCCTTTGCCGCCGAGGCCAAGAGAGTGTGACTTCCACAAGGTCACCCAGTGGGTTTCCATGGCTGAGCAGGGATTCAAACCCCAGTCTCCAGAGTCATAGTCCAACACCCAAACCACTACATCACATTGGCTCTCCTGGAGGGGACTGCACTCCCTTAAAGCACCAAATATTTTCTTTAGATCTCTCTGAAATCCAGCATTCTCACTTGAGGTTCAGTTAGCTTTTTATCAGCTTCACTTAATACATGAACTATGACCCTGTATGGAGAGAACTAACAATCGTTAGTTCTCTGTTAACCTCCATTTGGACTACTGCAATATGTTATATGTGGGACTTAACAATCCAGAAAGTGCTAACTGGCACTGGTTGATATGATGACATTATATTGTATTGACTTCTAGTCCATTTCAGAACCCAACTTTATGTGCTGATTTCAGCTTTTAAAACCTGAAATAACTTGGTACCTGAAGGAACGTCTCCTCTTCCTACTTGACCTTGAACTCATTTGAAGATCAGCATTTGAGAGCCTCCTCTAGATGTACCCACAAAGGTGGTCAGTAATTTTAAAAAATGGCATTTTTAATGGCAGTACACGGTCTGTGGAATGGTCTTCTCAGAGAGGCCTGCTTGGCACCTACGGCAGCAGATGAAACTTACTGCCAGTTTGTGGTAAGTTTAACAGTGCAACAGTAAGTAACTTAATGATCTAAAGGATTGGACTATCTTTTGCCTGTCATGTAAGAATTGTAATACATGATATAAACACTAAAAAAAAGGAACTACACACAATCAAATAACATTTGGTACAGTTATACTAATAATCATCTACTTATGTTCTGAAATCTATTTTTAGTCTAATTTCAACAGAAAAATTTCAATTTGTAAACTCACTCTAAAAAGCGTAGCCACTCCGTATTGCAGTCAAGGACTAGCTGCTCACGTAGTTGATTCAGATGCCTGTAATTTTCTACAATAAAAGGAGTGTGGAAACGGCTGACAGCTTTTGTGCTAGAAAAGAAAACCAAATATGAAATGAAGGTTACTAAGTAATCAGTCACGCAGCAACATATACATGTGAACAGTTTTCTTAGGAATAGTCACTCATATGGTTCCTACACAGTGATAATCTCCATACGGAAAAAAAGTGTATGTTTCTTAGTATTAGAAGTGACATCATTCTCAAGGAAGCAGCTGGTGTTCTTATTTGATCACTCTTTAGTTTACTTGTAGAAGTTATTCCATTTGAACCACACAACAGTCAATGCAGAACATATTTTAATGGTGTACGGACCCTAAGGTTATCTCCACATTAGAGAGAGGTACATGTGTATGGAGCAGGCACAATTCCATATGTGTCTTAAATACAGATTTCAAAAGGAAAGGTCCTTTTACTATGTTATTGAACTGTTCATTCTATCAATCTTCTTGGCGAATAACATACGTGGTTGCCAAGAAGTATTCAACAAAGAAAACAATACAAATGCTTTTCATAATAAAATGTGCAAAGTCAAATGCTTAGCTTTAAATGTTCTGTTTAACAGGAAAGAGTTTCCTCCTCTAAGAAATCACAATGGAGAAATGCAAGTTAGAATTAATAAAATCTGAATGAAATGACATTTCATAATAGAATATAGTTGAATGCAACTGTTTAAATTTGCAAGCGGGGAGTCTGATGTGTTTTTTACCTCAGAGTTGCTTTTGTGTGTATGTGTTGCCTCTTTCATATATGTGTGGTATGTTCTGCCTACATTCTGTGTCTGGGGAGGTAGTGATGGTCTAATGCAGGAGGTTTTGCTAACAGGTTTATCTGCATGTTACTAGTTTTCCTTCGGTATAATGAGCATTTTGCTGTGATTTATGAGATCAAATATGAGATCTGGCATTCAAGACTCAGCCTCCATCTTTGCCTTAGACTGAGGTTATTGGCCAAATTACTTGTCCCTGAATCACACCTGTTTGCCTTTGTGAATGAGATACTGAAGTATAAAAATGTGAGTTCAAAAGCATTATGTAACAGAGCCCATGCCTCAATGCAGGTCTTCAGAAAGCTACTTTGCTTTCAGCCATCTAGAAGGCAAGCGTTTTCTGACTGGCCACATCAACCTTAGACACCATTATGTGAGAACACCCATGAAATTCTTTCAAAATTCAAAATGTGCATATTTACCCTCAAAGATTTGGGACACTTGTGTTATACACTGAGTTGTCACAGAATGGTATTTCTGGATAGCTATTAAGAGATGTTTCAAAGCAGTAAGAACTGAGAGGGAAAGTAGATTTCTAGAGAAATCCCATAAGGGAAAAAATGAAGCACTCAAGGTCATTATTATACTCTTTGAGAGTATCAAAAAAAACCCTGATAGTGTGTGAAAAAAAAAATCCCTCTAAATGATCACGTGGTAGCATATTGCTAAGGCAAATGAAACTTACCTGAAGAAGTTAATATTCTATTATTCTTTGATTGTAGATTATTACAAACTGTCATTATAATGAGGAAGCCTGCTCTTATCCGGGCTTACTGCCAGAAGCCAAATTAGGCCTCTTGGCACAATAGGTTTGGGGATCAGGGAAGAAAAAATGCTGGCAGCTTCAAGCATTGTCATCCAATTGCAAAGACCAGACTTAAGACAGTCTGATTCTAAAAAAAATACCAACCCACCCCATGGTTAAAGCCATGACTCTAATCTACTTCAACTTTCTTTTAAAAGCTACATAAAGAAGTACATGACATATCTGGGAACAGGGTTTCAGCTTGTGGTAGATAGAGTCACAACCCTCATGAAGACACAGGTTTGCAGTTTGGGTATATTCCTGGATTCAGCCCTGAACCTAAAGGCCCACGTTTCAGCAGTGATCAGAAGCACACTTGCTGGTGCACCAACTGTGGCTATTCTAGAGAAGTCTGTGATCTGGCCACAATAACACATGCCTTGGTTACATCCGACTGGGTTACTGTAATATGTGTTCAGTTTTGGGCTGCCCTTGAAAAGTGCTCAGAAACTTTAATTGGCCCAAAGAGCTATGGCCAGATTGTTCACTAGGTGACAGGGAACACACATGTCCCTTGTTGCAACAACTCCACAGGCCACTCTGGTTCCAGGCACAAAATTCAAGGTGCCAGCGTGACTTAAAAAGCCCGATTTGGCTTGGGCCTAAGCTATTTGAAGGATCGTATCTCAACACATGAGTCTATTAGACGCTACAATGTTCAAGAGAGGTCCTTCTGTCTGTCCCACTACCTTCTCAACTTCGTTGATGGGAACCAGAAAGAGAGTCTTCTCAATAGGTGCTCCCACACTTTGAAACTCCCCAGGGAGGTTAAGATGGCTCCCCTTCTTGCTCTCCTTCTACCAGCTAGTAAAAGCATTCTTATTGCATCGGACTTTTACGCATTGACTGTGATCTACTTTTTAATGGTCTGCTGTGCTGTTTTATTCATTTTTATATGGTTTTCAAATGAATTTTAATTATTTTAACTTTACAGACTTTATACAAGCCTGCTCCCTCCTTTACATGACATCCCTTCAAATATTTAAACATGACTATCATGTCCCCTCTTAACCTTCTCTTCTGGAGACTAAATATACCCAGCTCCCTAATACCCAGCCCTTACAGAGCATGGCTTCCAGACCCTTCACCATTTTGGTCGCCCTCCCCTGGACACATTCCAGCTTGTCAATATCCTTCTTGAATTGAGGTTCCCAGAACTGGAAACAGTATTCCAAATGAGGTCTAACCAATGCATAATAGAGTGGTACTATCACCTCCCTCGATCTAGACACCATACTCCTATTGATGCAACCAAGAATTGCATTGGTTTTCTTGGCTGCCACATCACAGTGCTGACTCATGTTCAGCTTGTGACCTACCAAGGCTCCTAGATCCTTTTCACATGTACTGTTATTCCGCCATGTGTCCCCCATCCTATATTTGTGCATTCCATTTTTATTGCCTAAGTGCAAGACTTCTACTTCTACTCACATTCACGTGCAATCAAGAGCTCAGCTTCATCAGATCACCAGATGTTTCCCATAAGCCAGAAAAGGCTGAGAAATGAACTATTTATTCTATCACATATTTATTTTAGAATATTTTACACTTCACTATTTAGGACTTGGAGATTTTTCTCGGAAGTTAACTGTTTCATTAATTGAAGTAATAAAAGCTGTGGTAATCTAGAATTTTATTACATCTCCATACCTGCTAACTTTAATCCAGTCAGGTGGTACAGCAGACACAAGTGAGTTCTTAACTTCAATCTGAAACTAAAATATCACATAATTAAATATGAGACAGGCAGTTAGTTTATTACACAGAAAATATCTTTTAAAATATCTCACATAGAGCACATTTTACAATCTAATTCAATTAAAAAAAACCCACAATGGTTCCTCTTCTACAAAATGACACTGTTTAGGCTAACTAGCAAACAAACAATCTTATCCAATACCAGCTTGGATATGCTTTTATGCCCAACAGTGGAATTCAAAGAATTAACAAATTTGCTGTGCAATAAGCTTTGATGAGCCATAGCCTACTTTATCCGACACTTCATGCCTTTAAAACCTTATAGAATCACAAAGCTGGAAGTCTAACATCTGCCATGTTGGAATACACAGCTAAAGTACTCCTAAGAGATAGCCATCTAACTGTTGTTTAAAGACTCCCAATGAAGGAGAATGAACTTCCTAATGTTTGGATGGAACCTCTTTTCTTGCAGTTTGAAACAATCCATTTATGTCTCAGGGCCTTTCCACACTACATTGTCATAGTGCTATTATTCCACTTTCAACATCCTGTGGAATCCTGGGGTTTGCAGTTTAGGGAGGAGTGTTTAGAATTCTCAGCCAGAGAGCTCTTTGGCCTCAGTAAACTGCAAAACCAGAATTCCACAGGATGTTGAAAGTGGAATAATAGCACTATAACAGTATAGTAGCCTCTGAAGCAATAAAAATCAGGCTTGCGCCATCTTCAACATGACAAAAATATCATGGAGAACTTTGTCAAAAGCCTTACTGAATAAGATGTACTACATCCAAACAATTCCCCTAATATAACAAGTTGTAACACTACCAAAAAAAAAAAAGAGAGAGAGCTTAGTCTGGCATGACTTGTTTTTGAGAAACTCTTGTTGGCTCTTAGTAATCACAACATTCCTTTCTAAACATACACAGACTACTAATTGATCTGTTCTAGAACCTTTCCTGCTACTGATGTCAAGCTGACAGACTGGAAATCACTCTATACTTTTCACCCTCTTTTAAGATGTGGACAACATTCCTGGGATCTCTCCTGTTCTCCATGAATTCTCCAAGATTATTGATGGAGGCCTGGAGATTAAACCTGAACATTCCTTTAAGTACCCTTAGATGCAGACCTGGAGACTTGAGTAGCTACATGGTCCTGTGCCACCTCTTCACTTATTCTGGGCTGCAGTCCCCTTCCCACATCATTTGTTCTATTTGCAGTAGCTGAGTGCTGTTTTCCTTTTGTGAGAAGAATGAGGCAAAGCAGGCCTTGAGCAGTTCTATTTTCTCTCTCTTCTCTATCAGTCTTTCACCATCTATTCCATGAAGTAGCCTTGCCATTTTCTTGTTCTACTCCCCACTTCAAATATAGCCAAAAAACACTTTTTATTATTTTTAACCTGTCTAGCAAGTCTGAACTTGTTCTGAACTTCAGTTTTCTGGCCTTCTCCCTACATTTGTATTTTCCATATTCATTTGTATTTCACTTTGGTAGATTTGCCCTCCTTGACCCTTTTAAGTCTCAGTTCATCTGAAACTTTTTTGTACATCCACTGTGGTTTCTTTAGACACCTACTCCCTTGGAACTTTTAGAACTGTGCTTCAATATCTTGCTAAACAGCTCCCATCAATTATGAGCTCCTTTCCTTTTTGAGTATTTCTGGCTCTGGTATCTCACCCACTATTTCCTTACATTTACTGAAATCAGTTTCATAAAGTACAGCATGCACACTGTACTATGTTTGACTTCTCCTTTCCTCTATATCACATCCCAAAAGAATGTGGTTACTCCCACCCATGGTTCCCGTTAACCAGTTCTTCCTTACTGGTTAGATAATGTTCAAGATAGTGGATCCCCTATACTGCACTAGAGAGGGAAAATATCACCCTTCCCACTGACAGAAGTAGTTAATTAGATTTCACACTATCTTTCAGCTGCCACAAGATTAGAGGGCTAAATGTTGTATAACACATAATCTATAAAATGTTAGTACAAAGAAGAAGCTTGAATGAGGAATACTCGACTACATTATTATTTCTATTAAGAGAAGAAACCTGAATGAGGAATAATCAACCACAGTATTATTATCAAGGCTACTTTTATCTAATACCTGAGTATGATACCCAACAAACACACTTCTTACACATCCCAAAATGAGGCGGTAAAGTGAAATATAAACTAGATATATCACTTGGACTATTATTCCCAAACCCACAGGACATAAATTTGGATTCTGGCATACACTTTACTGCTTCATGTCTTTGAAGACACGTCAATTATTGCAAAATCTCAAATACTGCAATCATACTGATGAATATCAGCTGAGAAAAATCTGATATAAAACTATAACATTTCCACAGCTTGCTTATCACCACTGCTGAACTCTGTGTCTGATTCATTCAGTTTCTGACAAAAACAGACAAATTCTGTTAAAACATTCTCCCTCTCTCTTTTTTTAATGCTATATACATGTTCAGAATAAATAGCAAAACGCTGCGGAAGCAAACAATCAAGATTAGGGCACTTTCTAGTGGTGCTAATTGTAATCAGCTGTGAGCGCTTATCCTTAGAACAACAGTAAAAGAAAAAACACATGAAGTTGCTTTATACTAATCATCCATTTAGCCCACTACTATTGACACTGGCTGATTGCCATCAGTTTCCCATGGTTTCAGAGTTTTTCCAGTGCTACACAAAGACAGAAAGCATCAAACCTGGGTTCCAGTGCATTCAGAACATATACTCTACCACTGAGTTACGACTTCTGCCCAAGAAGAGAGGAAATGGACGAAACACTATTCCTAAATGTACATCAGTAGCCAATTTTCCCAGTTTAGGAAGTGCTGTAGAAGTTGGAATTTTTTTAAAAAGCGCCACTTTTTAGCTCCAAGTAGGTTATGACAAAATAGTATGACACTCATTTTAAACACAATAAAAACAATAAAAGAGCAAATAAAATAAACAAGAGTACAGATTGATAGAAGAGGCAAAAGATTTTCAGACCAAACCAAAGCCTATTGAAAGTAAGGAGATGTTGTTTATCATTTTATTTATACCCTGCCTTTCTTGTGACACAGGATCCAAGACAGCTCACATCAAGATTAAAACTTAAGACAGCTCTTTTTGCCTCCTCTGTCAGTCTATGCTCTATGTGGTAGCACTCTAGCTCTAGAATGAAATCACAATGGAAATTTAATTGTCCCTGCCCTGTTGTCATGTAGGTGTGGACTGAAAATAAAGGCATTTGTGTAAGCTTCCATGGGATAGGCAAGTATGACCAAAGTTTAATAGCTGATTCTTTTTGGTAATCTATTTTAAGTCTATGAACTTAAAATTATGATTTTAATGGTGTTCATGTATTTGACATACATGTTTACCAAACTCAGCCTCTTTACAAAGAACAGGATATAAATAGAAATTAATAGCCAATCGAAACTTCAGAACTGAGAAACAGAGGCTCTTACTCATCCTGAACGCCTGGCAGGTTATATACTGTCAAAACAAAATAATGCCTTCACAAGCTAAATATATTTTTTAAAAAAATACTTTTCTTGATACTATACAGATACGCTGTACAGCAGAAGAAAAGTACAGCCTCCTGTGAAGGATTTTTGGAGTCTCCTCCTAGCAGAGATGTTCATCTTCACTACTGTTTGTCCTTTGTTTTTGCTGCTGTTGTGTGCCTTCAAGTGAATTCTGACTTATGGCGACCCTAAAGTGAACTTATCCCAATTTTCTTGGCAAGAATTGTTCAGAGGAAGTTTGCCCTTGCCTTCCTGTAAGGCTGAGAGACAGTGACTTGCTCAAGGTCACCCAATGGGTCTCCATGAATGAGTGGGGATTTGAACTCTGGGCTCCAGAGCCATAGAGTCCAACTGCCAAACCACTACACCACACTGGTTCCTACTGTTTGCCCAGTGTTTAAATGGAATGCAAATATGATAAAGACATAAGAATACATGAATATGTGGCTCTCAACAGTTTGTTTAGTTTTGACAAGATATGATTTTATGATTAGCAAATGTCCGGATCATTGGCAATTTTAAATTACACAGTTTTAAATTTTAAATTACCATATTAATTTGCTACACCGATTTTCCAAATACGTCAATTATAAATTCTACACCAATTTTCTGAAATCCTCTGTGAAATGTCTACATATAATCTGTATGACTGCATTAACTTCAAAACATCTCTCTACTGCCACCACTCTAATCCAAGATATTAAGTACAGTTCTATATAAAAGAGATTATCTTCTGTTGATAAAGCCTTTTTCAAGGGTAACCAAAGAGCAAGCAAGATAAGCTTGGTCTGTGGTGTTTTGCACCCAGAAACAGGTTTTAAAAGTAGAAAAGAAGTTGGCAAATCAATTAACTCCTTTTATCTTAGAAGTAAATAACAACATTAACAATAAAAGTAACAAGTAACAAAAGTGTGTGATTTCATTCATTAGCAAGATCCTGGAACAGTCTAAAATAATTCCTTGTTAAGCACTGAGACATATCTTTCTGCAATGTTCTGTAAGTGTTTGGTATTCTCATGTTTCTATCATCCTTCATCTTCTATGTAGCTCATATGCAACCATTTGTTAAGATGCACTTGAAATAACTGCTAGCTGTTTTTCACCCCACATTATGACCCTTTACAATTGTAGGGATATATAATAAACATGGTATTCTGCAGAAAGGGTTTATTGATTTGAAACCCCACACATAAATTTATAGGTGAAAGCCACTTATTATTGTAATTAAAAGCACAATACTATAATTATTGTAAAAACAAACAAGCAAATACCATTAAATGTTTGATACAATTTATAAAATAGTGGCATACCTCAAAGTGAACAGAAAATTGAAGCTAATAATTATGTTACCTCTTGTCCTGATACTGTTACATAAGCAGCAACGGGACAATTCAGTATTCTTCGTATATCCTGAAGATGCATCTGGATTTGACAGCGTACTGCCTGAATCTCATCCTTCCTTGTCCTTAATAAAGGAAAATCTTGAAGATCCTTGAACAGTTGGGTTTTGTCTCCAGCTCTAATTACAGAAAATCCCATTTTGAAAAGCTGAATTTACAACTTCTATTTAAAAATGTATACTTAAAAATAAATTTATAAAGAGTGGTAAATACTGTATACACATTCCCTGATAATTAAAGTACATAAGATCTAAGAGTTATGTTTTTCACAGGTTTCAACTTTTGTATTTTGTGAATTTTAACTAAGTGCTTTTGATCTGTTGTAAGCCGCCTTGAATCCTGCACTGGGAAAAAGGTGATATATAATAACAGTTACAATAATAGTAGTAGTAGTAATAATAATAATAATGATAATGATAATAATGATAATAATAAATGTAAAGCAGTATGATTACAATTTGAGCATAAACAGAAGGCCTTTAAAAATCCATCAGCATTCAAATGAAACATAATATTTGAAAAGATTTCTGAATAATCCACTCAGAAGTGTATAAATAAACCAAGTTAAAATGGAATATTTTGACTTGTTTTCAGGGACAACACTCAAACTTTTATAAATATTCCAAAGCCATATTATAGAATCACAGTATGGCTTAGAATTTCTGGCATGACAGACCTTTCCCACATTCTCCTTTCCACAGCCCAAGAACTAGCGCAGAAATTTTGGAGATACATGGAGAGCACTGCAGGGGGGAAATATAACCCTGCCTAGGGCTGCTGACAGAAGGAGCCACCCTCTTTGATTTTGGGCAATGCTGTAAACTGGTATAATTGGTATCTGATTTACTAAAAGGTAAGAAATTATAACCAATTAAAAGTATAATTGCTTTTTTAAAAAGCTTTTCTTGCACTTTTATATAATTAGATGATTTAGCTATTATTGTATAACAATAAGATTACTCTGACCCAAATTTAATGCTCCCAACTAAACCTAAATCATCCTGGACTGACGAATTCAGACCTTTAGGATATACAACTAATGTGTTTGCAGTGTTGTCTTTTTATTAACCTGCAATTACGTGATGACTAGAAAAAAAGCCTGCAGCATTTTGAGCTGCAACGATTTGTTGACTTGCTAGCCTGTGGGCTTTTGAGTGGAACAGAGTTGCAACATTCTTACAATCTTTAGGCCAGTGCAGCAAATTAGGGAGCAAGTACTTTTTTTTTCCCCATCAGGAGAACTGCTGATATGCAGCCATACTAGCTTGACAATTATGTACTCTCACGGCCAAAGTTGCTGAAGAATCCAATTGACAGCACATGATATCTAACTTTCTGCCATGTCAAGATGAGTAGAGTCTGTCTTCTCACCACATTTTGTTTTAGTAACTTCTACCATGATAGAATTCAGGGTTAGATGGTAGAAAAGAAATTCACAGAACATAAAAAATGGAACAAAAAACTATTCAAACTTATTTGAAAAGACCATAGAGTGTCCCAAATTTGTTGCTGACACAGTAGATGAAAAGGAACTGAGAACATCTGGGTACACTGGAGCATGCGTGTGGGGGCCTGACAAAAAGTTACTCAGCTCTGTAATATTCCAAATGAAGCTAACACACAAGCACTAACCCCTTTGTGTAATTCAGACTTCACAGAGAAGAACCAGCTAAGCCTGGCATGGTGTAGCATTCTGACTGCTGGACTACGACTGTTGTGTGCTTTCAAGTGGTTTCTGACTTATGGCGACCCAAAGGTGAACCTATCATAGGGTTTTCTGGGAGCCAAGAGTGAGTGATGCACCCAATGTCACCCAGCAGGTTTCCATTTCTGAATGGAGAACTGAATCCTGGTCTCCGGTGTCATAGTCCAGTGTTCAGACCACTACATCACACTGGCTCTACCAAGGTTCAAATTCTCACTCAGCCATGGAAACTCACTGGGTGACAGGTAAGTCACTCTCTCTCAGCCTCTGAATAAATATTGCCAAAACCCTGTGATAGGGCTGTTATAAGCTGGAGTCAATTGAAGGTGCCTAGCAAAAATAAATTGCTGGAAACAATTTTTACTGCAATGACTAAAATGCCTGTGTCCCACGTAGACTCCTTCTGTTTGGAAAACCACTGGTGTAATGTAGACGGACTCTGCTTCAATTTAGGAAGTCTGCTATTCAGATTTTGTGGCAGAATTGCAGCTCAGCAATAGAGCACATCCTTATCTTTTTGTAAAACAAAAAGTATGTAGGGTATCCCAAGTCCAGCTCCTGGCATCTCATTCAAAATATCAAGTAGTAGGAATGTGAATCCAAATTAGACTGAATTAGCCAAATCTGTAATGTAGTTCACTCGTCCATAGTTATTATTTTTTCTTGGGCAATTATTCAGCACATGGGGAGAGGTATATGACTTGGACTGAAACTATACTACACCCACCTTGTGGAGTAGAGGAGCTCCAACTGAATAAATGAAAAACTCAGTCTTACTGCAAGTAGCTGATGTATGAGGACAGATTATGACTGCATCAATAACAAAGATTTTAAACTCCCTTGCCCCAACAACATGATTCTAACACACACACACACACACACACACACACACACAGGATATTTGTTCAAGGAAAGAGTCCCACATAGGGAAAAATATATGACAACTGTCGTATCTAGTTTAGCTCTGCCCCTAGAGACCTACTGCATATGCTACTTGAACAAACATAACAGCTGTTTAGAGCTCCAGACATATTGAATAGCACACCACTGAGAAAGACATAACATGAAAAGGGCAAACAGGAAGTGATCACCATTCAGAAAAATGTGGAAGTCAATCAAGACTTCAGTCAAAAACTAGAGGAAGTTTATGTACAAACTCTCTCTCCTCCATGACTAACAGACTTTTTATAAAGTGAGGAAGAATTTGGAGATAACAATTTCCTCCATGGGTTTCACACCTTAATAAAATCCTTGTAGGAAACACCAAGTACAGGCTTGGGCTCAGCCTTAGAATGTTTGCATTTGGGTGGCATAAGCTGTCATCCTGTTTGATGAATGTCCAGCTTCTCATTGGCTGAAAGGCTCTCCCTTCTGAAGTCTTAAACCACAAAAAAGTTAGTTGATAAAAATGTCACTTCAACATTGTGCCTACATAATGTTGGATGAGTTAGGACAAAAGCATTTGTTTTGTGTTCTCTTATAGGTATATTGATGCAAAAGTTCAACTCATTTGATTTGCTCGCACTTGAGTTCATACAGCTTTCATGCATCCTTATACTATGAATCTCATTAAAGTTATCTGAACTTCCTTTACTTTGAACTTATTCTCTGTGCTTAAATCTCCTCTTCCCACATATCATGTGGATGGTATTTAAAGCTACTAGATTGAGAGGAAAACATCTCTCCCTTCCTGACACTCTTCCTTGGCACTCTCTTGCACCTTCCCTTAAAACACTCAAAGGGCAAGAGAGTGCCAATAACTGTGTCATTCTTTGCAGTACCACTGAGAGGAGAGAGGATTACAAAAACCTAGTTAAAGCTACTGTGTGACAAGGAAAGGACACTGCACCATTCCAGTATAACACCAAACAAATACTGTAATAATCAGTTTACTTACTTTGCTGCTTCTTCATTAAGTATATTTAAATATTTTTTCACTGAAGAAAGCAATTCAGGAATTTCCAAGAGATTCTTATGCAATAATGTTGCTCGCACCTGCGTTCGTATAGCTGGAACCAGTGCTATGATTGCAGTTTCCAACTGAGAGAGTGTGCTAACTATTAGAAAGAACTCTTGAGTGGAACACTGAAAGTAGAAACAATTGTAATTTCGAGGTTAACATTTTAAAACAAGGCTCTTTAACAGCTTTAATTCTGAACATTCACCACAACATATCCACCCTAACTGTGTTACAGCCCAGGAAGAAAAAAACATGTGTACCTGTGATATAATCAGGTAGGTGTAGTTTAAATAAATTAGATTATCAAGAATATTCTAATGCTCTGCTTGACACTGTAGGGCTATTATAAAATATCCTGCTCAGCAGAGGTCCCAAGAAATCCATGTTTTGTCTTATGCTGAATATGGCATCAATCATTTGTACCTCACTTACCTTTTTGTGATAAATACTGCAGATCCCTCTCTCCACATCTGGCATTTTATGAAGAAGAGTCTTTATTTGACTCAGGACACTTGATTCAGATAAGAGGACCTCAGATACTGCATCAAGTCGGGAATTAATTTCACTGTAAAAAATTTTAAAAAATAACCTGAAGTTTTTAGGAAGCTTTCATTTAAGAGTATACTGAACAGATGTTGATGCCAAAGGGTCTCTATACTGGGGAAAGATGATACTGTTGTTAGAGTCAAAGATAATGGAACTATTGTCACTGATGGTGAAAGTGCTTGAGATTTGTTTGATCTTGTAGCAGGAGACGGGCAAGACAAAAACAATTACTTCTGTGGCCAAAGTGGGCTGTTTCAATGACTTCCTGGTCAGTTATCGTTACGCTGCATGTGAGGGTTTAGAGGAAACAATAACAGAAACACTGTAAGGTGTTTAGGTGAAAAGCCCTATGGCTTAAGGCATGTTGGCAATGCCTGCAAGTCTCAGTTGTGTGCTCTCTTCTCAAACATAACAGGTAACATAAGGACCCATCAGTATTTGGTATCTTAGCCCTATACCTCATACACTTCCTTCAAAAAGCCCTTCCAGGCCATTAACCCAAGAAAGAAGTGGGGGGGGGGGTCACATAAATGTCACCCAGATAAATTAAAATAAAGAAAATATTAAAATCCAATAAAGAGAGATCAAAATACAAGATGATACAGATTGAGCAAAAAATGTTAAAACGCTTAAAGTTCAAGGACTCCCAAGGGAACAATTTGTACGTATATGTTTGAGCTGCAGTGGATGGAAAGAATGAGAAAAAGAGTGAAAGCACTAGACAGACATGTGGTGAAGAGGAACAGTTCCTACCAAACAGCTCTTAGCTCTAAAACATTCAGAGAACAGCCTGCACAGGCACCCAGTGACCGCACATGTGAAAGTCAGAGAGACCATGAAGCTATTCACTACATCTGCATATCAAGCCTGATTATATTCAAGATACTGATTTCACAGCTATAAAACCCAAACAGTGACAGACATTAAAAACAAAAGTGGCATGCAATTGTAGAGAACAGAACCTTTAATGTTGCCTATGGATTTCCTGTCAACAGTCTCTTGACCAGAAACATTTCTATATCTTGGTTTCTATAGTGGAACTGACTCTGGCTAAAAGAAAAGAATCTGAACAGGGATATGAGCCATGACTCATCTCTTTTGTTGTTAATGTAAGTCTTTAAAAAAATGTACCTCTTGTCTTTAAAATCACATATTCTCCCTGTTCCTAATTTACTGGGGCAGTTCCATGGTTCAGTACATGGAATTACTGTCATCACACCAGCATTTGGTCCTCCAATACTTTGGTTTCCATATAACTAAATAGTCACTAGTGTTACCTCAAAGGAAAAGCTTTCTTCAATAGATTGGAATTCTTTTTCTTAAGAGAAATAAACTTGATCCAGTACTATTAATGCTGCATGAGACAGACTTACTTTAGTTTCTGAAAATAATTAAAGAATTCTGTTGGACTAGAAATTATTTTAAAACAATGATCCATTTCACTGCTGTTTTCGTGTGCCTGCAAGTTGTTGTGTGACTTACACAAACCTATCATTAGGTTCTTTTGGCAAGATTTCTCCCAAAGTTTGCCACTGCTTTCCTTTGAGGCTAAGAGAGTGTGACTCAGCTATGGTCACCCAGTGGATTTCCATGGCTGATCAGGGATTTGAAACCTAGTCTCTCAAACTCCTAGTCAAACACCCAAACCACTATGCCTTGGTTCTCTTCTATTTCTTTAGCCTTCAGCATTTTGGCTAGGATGTTGTGCTAAGCAACATCTAGCTATCACATAACAAAAAAGCTTATTCACAAGTAAGCAGATGTAGTATTGCACCTCAAATTTGTTATATTTGCACATGATTAAAAGACACAGATCTGAACAGACTATTTTTGAGATCACCACCACCAACTGCCTATAACAGGAACAATATGCTGCTATTCTGAAGCCAAGGCTTCAGACAGATTAAGTTGTTCACATTTGTAGACTAAAAGAAGTGTTTCTTCACAGAACACTTCATTAATTTATGGAATTCTTTGCCTGAAAATGATGACAACAACCTTTCAAAGAAAGCTTTTGAAAAGATTAATTAAATTAATGGAAAAGAATGGGTTCCTTACCTATAACTGTGGTTCTTCAATTGGTTGACTGTGAACTCACACAAATAGATTTACTGTACCTGCTACAGCTGATATTCAAGCATTTTGGTGGTATCCCCTCCTCCTCTGATCCTTGGGATCAGCCCTATTCCTGCTCAAACCCTCAGCTCCATGAACAATGAAGCAGCAGCCAGGGAGAGAGCATGATACACAGTGGGGAAGATGGGAGTGTGTTATGTGAATTCACAAATGACCATTTGAAGAACCATGGTTACACATAAGCAACCTGTTCCTCTTCTTCATAGTCTCTGTGAATCACACAAATGGAAGACTAGCAAGCTACTCCTCATAGGAGGTGGGAACGTCATGCACCATAAGAAAACAACACAGCTCTACCAAAGGCAGCATCAGCCCTAGACCTGGTGTCCAGTCAGTGATCAGTAATAAATGTCAGGGGTTGAGAACAAGTGGCTGCCTTGCAAATGTCCTCCAGAGTCATGCCTCTCAAGAAGGCCAACAAAGTTCTTGGTAACCTGATGCAGGAGCCCTGATTAAGATGGAGAAGAGGAGTGAACCAAAGCTGCCTGCGCCACACAGAGTAATCAGGATGCACTTTGCCTTGTTGCTGAGAATTCTGGCAATCACTCTCATAATAAAAAAAGCAGGAAAAATGTACATGATGGGGCTTCCCCAATGAAACAGGAAGGTGTCTCTTAGGGGGTCCTTCCCCCAATGTGCCCTGGAACGGTACAGCTGGAAGTGTCTTTTCTATGCTAGTGAAAAGAGATCCACCTCTGGAATATCCCAGCTCCAGGACACAGTATGAAGCATGTCAGGATGAAGTTTCCATTTGTGGCAAGAGGTTCGAGCTTTGCTTACAGTGTTGACTAGGACATTTTCTTCTCCTGGGAATGGACTCATAGAGATGGAGATGTTCCTGTTGATGCAACAGGCCCTTGGACAAAGTGTGAGATGAAACAGGGTATTCAATTTTGTTCCTCCCTGTTTGTTCAGGTAGTATACTACCATGATGTTGTCAGAGACTATCTGAACAGCTTTGCCATATGGGAGAACTTCAAAGGCCCAGAAGGTTTATTCTACCACCAACTTGCGAGAGTTGATATGGAGATAGCATTCTTCCTCTCTTCAATGACCCTTGACTGACAACCTTTCATGTAAGCTCCCCAACTTTCCACGGAAATGTCTGTGGTCACCAATGTTGTGGGTTGATGTGTAAGGAAGGGCACACCCACCTAGATGTTCTTGAGAATGAGCCATCACTCCAGGAAGCGATGAATGGCCCTCAGTATGGTGAGATGAACTCAGAGAGAGCTGAAAAGTGGGTCAAAGCAGGGCAGGCCTAAAGAGTGCCCATCTGAAGCCTTGTGTACAATGTTACTGAGGTCATGGAAGCCATGAACCATGTAGCACTTGGATGTCCCTGGCAGTCACTCTGTGGGTGAACCGGCACTGTAGGCTAGCTTTCATCAAATTTTTGAGACTTTGATCCACTAGATAGGCAATGAAGACATGAGAGTCAAGAATGGCCCCAGTGAACTGGGCTGTCTGAATTAGCTGCAGATAACTTCTCATGATTCACAATCTGTTCCAGCTCACTGCGGAGGTAAGGTGTCATTTTGATATTGGTGAGAAAGCAGATCTTGAAATGGGCAACAAGGAGCCAACAGTTGACATAAGGAAATACAGTGACACCTTGCCATCCAGCCACCAACAGTATGCACTTTGTGAAAACACAAGGTGTAGTAGAAAGTCTGAAAGGAAGTATGCGGAAATGATAGCCCTCCTTCTCACAGCAAAACATAGGAGGCACTGGTGTGATGGTTGGATCACAATATGAAATATGCTTCCTTCAACTCCAGCATCATAAACCAATCTCCCTCTTGCAACAGTGTCATGATGGCGCCAAAAGTGACCATCCAGGAGTATGCAGGCTGGATATAAAAGTTAACATCCCTCAGATCTAGGATGGGATGAAGGCCTCGATCTTTCTTTGACACAAAAAATAGGGGGGAAAAACCCTGTGCGATGCAGAAGGTATGAAAGGGTTTGATGATGCCCTTCAGAAAAGTGTTGATTTCCTTAAGAAGGCACTGGAGTGGGGAGTAACGCAGATTACCTCCAAAGGGGGATAGTCCCAAAATTCTATGTCATACCCCCTCAGAAGGCTATCTAGAACCCAGGTATCAGATGTTATAGCAGCCCAGGTTTGATGGTAAGGTTATAATCTATTGCAAAAAGGAGAAGTGGTGAGAAAAAGGTCAACAAGAAAGTCAAAGATGGGGCTTGCCCTAGTCACCAGAGTTTTTGTGATAAGTGTGCAGATGGTATTTAGCAACTGAGAAGGATGTTTGCCAGGAAGACAGCGGGAACACTGATGTTCTGGACCATCTGAATTTCAAGGGACTGAAGTAATGCTTCAACCCAGAGGATTGCCTGGACCGTTCATATTGGGATCTGGACAACAAATGGGCCAGAGTGTGGAATCTAAATTTATTTGCAGTTGTATGCATTTTATGCATATACTCCAACTTATCATCTGTCTCCTTGTTAAAGAGGCCACTCTCATCAAATGGAAGATTCTCTATAGTCATTCAAGCTTGATGTAACAATCCAGACAACTGTAGCCATGTGTACCATCTACGCACAATAGCTCTCGCTAGTGCTTTACCACTGCAGTCAACAACAGGAGGAGAAGGTGGAAAGAGAGCCTTCTTGCCTGGAGCAGCCAGTGGAATAGCATAACAGGGCACATGGCCCTTGGAGGGCAATCTAGGGAACAGTTGCAGAGCATTCACAGACAACTCCGTTATCTCTCCCTCTGAGGTTGTAACAACTTGAATGATTTTGGCAACTCCTCCACAGAAGGGTTAACACGCATCTCTCGAACCAGAGAGTGACTGGATTGTATTGAACCTGATACTGAGACTTCCCTCTCTTATGCTCGCTCCACACAGGGCTGGAGCACTCCCTGTGGAGAGGACAGCACAGGCCTTGACACATCTTTTCTCTTTTTCCACTTCTTGCAATGTCTCTTTTCAGAGCAATGGTTTAAAGAGGCTTCTGCTCTGAGAGATTGAGCTGGTGTCAATGGAAACTGAGACGGAGTCTCCAGCTGAACATCACAAAGAGATATCAGTCATACCGTAGGTCTGGAAGCAGTATGAAATGGAACCTCTTAGCACCATTTTTTGTGCTTTAGTCTTGTAAAGACAGTCAGAGGAGCCAGAGGCAATCAGTGCAGATGAGGATTATGGAACCAAACCACAAGCAGAATTGGGAGCACATCCATAATGGTCAAAACTTGCTCATATAGAAGAGCTTTACACCAAGATGACCCATTTTTGCATGCTTGAAAAGTCATTGCCTTCCAGTGAGCACACAACCCAACACTGTAGCCTTCTAACTACCCATCGATACTAGGAATTGTAACCCTTCAAGAAGTGTACTTCTTAAAAGAACCCAAGGGCATTTTGTCCAGTGAGGAAAACCAAAAGGTCAACGCCAAAATGAAGGCAAAAAAGTCCAAGTCACAACAGTCCAAATCAGAAACAGACAAGTCCAAAGCGAAAGCCAAATCAAGATCCAAAAAGAAGTCAAAACACAGTCTGATAATCAAACAGCCAGAAAAAAAGTAGTAAAGCAAGTGATACAGCTCACCAATAGCTCCCTCAATGCTACTGCTGTGGTGGACAAAAAGGAACGGAGAGTTTGAGTGAAAATTTGTTGATATATTACATAGGTCCAGTAAACACATTTGTGTGAGTCACAGAGAGCTTGAAAAAGAACAATATACATCAACAGCTATTTGTCATGAAGGGTATAAGGAACTTTCAGATCCACAGGCTGGAGATTAAAAGTAGGAGACAGCTACTGTCTTTTTGTATGCCTCCTGACCTTGCCAGAGGCACTGGGGGCATTATGGGAGAGAAGATGCTGGACTAGATCTTTGGTGTAATCTAGCACAGGCTATATTTTCATTTTCAAGATTCATGAGCAGGGATGGACAAATTCTGGCCTTCCAGATGTTTGGAACTGCAATTCTTACTACCTCTACCCACTGGTCACCATGGTGGCTAGAGCTGGCAGGAAATGAAGCACCAACATCTGAAGAGCCACATCTTTCATACTTCTGCTCCTGAAGGAGAAAGCATCCATATGCCTTTATTATTTAGATCATCAGTGATCTTAGATAAATGTAATCCTGAATATGACTGGCCAAAAAGCACATCTTGTCAATCTGGAGACCCCAGAAGGCTCTTCATTACACAGAGAATTTTAATGTTCCCTAATGAAAGGATATAAAACTAAATGCTATGGAAAGCTAAAATACAAGTGTTACCCAAACCAACACCACTGCAGTCTAAGAAAAGTTTCACAAGCATTCTTTATGTATTCTTTACAATACACTGTCTTGTCAACATATTCTGAATCCTTTCCAACCACCTTACCATACAGTTACAAACACATTTTCTGTTGTGTTGATAGAAATCAAACCAAACACTACTATCAACTGACCTCCTCTGCTCTTCATTACAGGGATCCACCACCACCACCCCTGCTTTTATCTTCTTCTTCTTCTATTTTTTCCTCTTAACCAATATTTTTCTTTAAAAAAAACTATATTGTAATTGAAGACTTTTGATGCTGAAGACAAATTTTCTGCTAAACTATTCCTCTTTGGAGCCCCCTCTACATTTCTCAGACACATAAACATAGAGAAGAAAATAATCTTTGGAAAACTCTTTAAATCTGCCTTCAATTTCTTCAAGTAATGGATATTGTATTAAGAATTTTGTACCTGTGTGTCTATTCATTATATTTATTTTTCTTTAATACATTTCTCAACTAATTGTAGAGTAAACGGGCATGCTTTTTCTTGAATCATGGCTTTAAAAGCAGGGGGGAAATAAAATACTTCATATGGCAATACACACTGGGGAATTGGAAGCGTGCCTGATAGTAAAGAGACATGAGAATTATGCCTGCTTAAGGACCCTGCCCACATCAAAACATCCACCCTAATGTATGACTAGCCTCAGATAACATATGAAGAACCAACTACAACAAAAGCATTACTATGGAGATGAAGAAAACTGAGTACAGTTGCTATTGAAAATTGATATGATTGATTATTAAGTTTGATCCTAAGTCAAATTTCAACTACAACTGTTTGCCCAATATTCCAAAGCCTGAACATTCTTTCAAATATTTACACTTAAGAAGGTGGGAACCACATGCCTGCCCCACATGTTTAAGATTGAAGCTCCTGTCTTTCCTCACAATTAGCTAAACTGGTTAAAGAGGTTGGGAGCTGCAGTGCAACAACAGCTGAAGGTGGAAATCACATGCCTGCACCACACGCTAAGACTGCAGCTTCTGCCTTTCCTCACAATTTGCTAAACTGGTTAGGGTGCTGGGAGTTGCAGTGCAACATGCAACAACATGTGGAGGGCTATAGATGATATCACAGATTGTGCTTATAAAGCTCTTTGATGGCTTTTATACTCTATTAAAGAATAATATAGGATCAGTGCCAACATTCCTGAAAAATTGATAGATTATATTTTTCTCCTTATGTAAAAAGCCAAAAAGAGTTACTCATCCTGCCTGAAAATGTTTTATCATCCTTATATATAATATACTGCCTGGTTATACTTTGAGGAAAGGATTTAAGACCACTTAAAGAAGCAAGTAGAGTGAAAAAAATGAAAACAACTGAAAGGTTTAGCTTATTTACCTTTCTAGCTGAGGATCTAGCCATAGTATAAGCTTTTCCATGATACACAGTCTCTCAAATTCCTTCCTATTGATTTAGAAAGCAGCATTAAATGCAGTAAGATTAGATTCATATCCCTGGATGGTTTCAGCTTCCTAAACTGAGAAACATGCCATTCAAGCCCCCTTTTAAAAAATATCATCATACCTGTGTGACATGTCACACACATTTATTTCACAGTCCAAGATTTCCAGAGCTACAAAGAGACTTTAACAAACAGCAAACTAAATCAGATCTCTAAATGTGTCAACAGAACAGTACCTTTGCAGCCATAAAACACTGCACAAAGAATTCCAAAGCAATTTTAAAAGGACAATGCTTTGAATTCTAAAACTTTTCTTCTGTAAATGCCACAAAGTTCAAGATTATACTACAGTGCTTTTCTCTTCCCTCTGCAGTCCTCCAGGCATCCAGAAAATCTATTCTTGTGGGTTGGGATCCTTCGGAAATGGGTAGGGGGCACTACAGATGACAGGAGAAACTGTCCCCTTGGGTGGACAATGGTTTGCTGTTTGCTTTTGCTAAGCTGAAGCTGAAGTCCTGTTATTATTCTGAGTGCCTCCCTTTCGTAATCACAATGGAGTTACACCAAGAATCTGTCTTTCCCTTTCCATTTTAGAATGGTTCAGTTGTTCTCAAGATGTTACTGCTACTGTTCTTAATTTAGGTAAGGAGGTCTGTTTGGACAGTGCTTATACACTATTGCCTCTGCATGTGATGAAGTCAAGTACTTCCTGATTTCATCTTCTCACTGCTTTACAGAAGATTCAGTATTTTAGACTGAGTGAAATCTCATGTTGAATAAATGCAGAATCTCCTGTTTGAGGCAGTATCTGCTTTAGGAAAGTAGAAAACTGCACGAGAGTCATTCTCACCATTAGTAGATGTAAAAGTAAGGAGAAATAAAGTTGCTCAGTAAGAAAACTAAGAAAACGAACCAACAAAATGAAACTAATCCATTTTGAAAAAGAGGGGATCCCTTCCCCCTGTTTATAACTTTCTTGGCATTATCATTTATCTGTATTCTGTGTGGATGAAAGAAAATTTCTACACAGAACACCATACTTTTCATTATACTATCAACTGGATTAGCATTAGGATTCCTACGGATATTTACTTGCTTAAACTGCTTGGTTGCTCTCATCAGTATAATATCATGTGATAATATCAAAACTGCTTTTAGCCTTCATATTTGTAAAAGAGCTTAAGAGGTGTAAAGAGAGCCAGCATTGTCTAGTGGTTTGAGTGCTGGTCTAACACTCTGGCAGACCAGGTTCCAAATCCCCATTAGGCCATGGAAACCAACTGGGTGACCTTTAATAAGTCACATGGTCACATGCAAAAAGGCAATGGCAACAAACCCTCCCCTCAACAAATCTTATTGAAAAAAAACTGTGGTATGTTCACCTTCAGTCACCCTAAGTCAGAAAGCACTTGAGGTCATATAACAACAGCAGAAGTATAACATTTATCTACTGCAATGGTTCTTAACCTGGGGTCTGCAGACCCCTAAAGATCTGTGATATCCTCACAGGGGGTCTCCTCCCCCCCAAGGGAAAAGGAGGCAGGCAGGCAGGCTGGGCCGGCACATTGCCTATCATGTGGATGTGTCACTGCAGGGAGGAGGCAGACTCAGCAGCTAAGCAATAGTGCGGTTGACAGCCAATCAGCCAGTTAGCATTTGCCCTTCTTCTATCTCTTTCCCTCCCCTCTCCTTTTCAGCAAAGAGCAGTCCAGTCTACACTCAAACACCTCCCTGTTTTTGTCTCTCCCTTGCTCCCTTACCTATCTCAGTCTCCTCTCCTGTTGGCGAAGAAGGCAAAAGGAGGGGGATGCTTGAGTGGGGGAGGGAGGAGGAGAAGGGGGAGAAAGAGAAAGGGGGGAGAGAGAGAGAGAAGACAAATGCTGATTGGCTGGCAGGGCCTGCATGTTGCTGTTCAATCCACTCCAGCCTTAAACTAGCGCAAACAAGCAGGAGAAAAGTCTTCCCTCTCCCTCCAGTCCCTCTCAGGGAAGTGTGCATTTACTTATTTCTCCATTCTCTTCCAATCTGAAGACCTCTGATGAGCATTTCAAATAAATATTTGATGCACTTCAGGGTTTCAAATCTTGAGTTATGTGTTGGGAGTCCACGGCAACAAAAGATATTTAAAGGGGGGCCCTGGTAGAGAAAAAGTAAAGAAAAACTGATCTACTGTACTGCTGAAGAGCTTTTTTAAAAACTTATTAGCAAACATAAATGGGCAGACCACCTCTCGTGTTTTAACCCCACAAAGACTATGCTTATCAATCTAGAGTTGTTTTACCTGTAAAGCTGTGTATTTTCTATTAGAATACACATCTTCTCTGAATATCCAAAAGAAAAAGCCTAAAATCTGTTTCATAATTTTCCTCCTATCAAGAGAAAGTTAAGAAAATCACAATAAGGTATTAAAAAAATCAATATCAGGTGTGGGGCCTGTGGGCTGCATATGGCCCTGGAGTACAATTTTGTGTATGCCGAAGCTCTCACACTCATCAGTTTAAAAAAAAAAAAAAAGGCCAAAACCGCAACCCCAAAACATTAAAAAAAATGTAACTGCCACAAAAATGTGCCAGTTTGTGTCCCTTGCCCCCCCATAACCCCTCAAACTGCAAAAATCAACTAGTGTGGCCTGTTGGGGGATCACGGGGCAGAATGGTCTCCACTTCTACTGCATATCAGGGAATGTCCCACTCCCTCATAACTGCCTATCTTATTTTGTTCTCCGGCTATGAGAATATATTTCAGGATCATCTATCAAACACCCGCCTTGCTGCAACTGATGGTCTGCATTAGATCTGTGCCAAAACAGCTGTTCACTCTAATCACTGCAGTACTCAAAGGTGCAAGCTAATGCTGGGATGTGCTAGTATGTCCTTTGCTACCATATTGATAGTACTAATTAATCTATTTGTAGTAACAGCAGTCAGCACAATGGATAACATTTTCAACTTTTAGAAGATAACAAAGATGATTCATCATATCTAACAGAAACAAGTGTTGATCTGAGGTCTCTGGACTAACACTTGTGGGAGAAATTCTCCTCGCCTAACTGACCCTGACCTATGACTGTTAGGACATAAAAGTTTGGTTACTCACCCAGCCAACAGATTTAGGCTATAGTTTCCCTAAGAGATTTTGTGTGGACACACAAAGAGATACAGACTACTACATTTGTTGGTTGTGCATTATATTTGAGTGGGAAAATAAGGTTTGATATACAAGTTTTTAGTAGTTTGGTTTTTGGAAATTTGGCAGAGACCATAGTTACTGAGCTACCATTGTTATGATGCATAGCTATATATGCATATACCCTAAATTGTTCAGGGTTCTATAAAAGTAGTTTAGTAGACCTCTTCCTACCTGCCTGAACTTCTGTAAGCAGTCCCCTAAAACAAGTTGTGCAAGGTAGATATGACATCAAAACACCTTTGCAGATGGTGCCTGACCAGGGCAGCTGCCCCAGGGATAAGAATACTTTTTTTCCGGGGTACAGGAATTTTTCCTTCTCCCAGCCTTAGGGACCAGAGGGAGAGGTAAATTCTCCCTCTCCCACCCAGTGAGTATCACTACAGCAAGACTTAATGGGGTATGTAATCTCCACTTTCTGGCATAATTCCTTGTCTCAGTCCTAAAGTGAGGAGACCTGGCCTCTAGTCTGTATCTAGCAGACTTGGAAGCATAAGGATTCCTGCATATTTCTGCCAACCAGATGTATACTGCCTGCATCTACTTTTGCCTGAAAGGATATGAGAAAACTTTTTTTGTTTTTATTTCTGTCACAGTATCCTTTTTGCAGCTACTTCTAATTAATACATTTATATATATTTTAATCATCAGTGCTTTGTTTTATTTCTATGCATTCTTGGACCCGGTCTAAGACCTGAGTGGATCAGGCCCTCCAGAACAAGAGAGCTTTATTTATGCATTCATATTATACCAACTTGGACCAACAAGTGTAAACATACAATGACACAGAATACAGATGCACTGTTCCGCTCTTGAAAGGTTAATCTGCACTTTAATCATTTTCACATATGGCTATGCTACTATGTCTCCAGTAATCCAACAGAAAAGAAGCATTCATATAGTTCACCCGCTGTAATCCTCAATATTAAAAAAGGGGGTCATGAGAACATCATCCAATATCAACTGACCTATTTTTTTCAGCTCACTTGCATATTTTGGAAATACTCTTCCAGAATAATAAAAAGCAACATCGTCTTGCAGGTTTTGTTCACTTTATAGAGGGGATCAACATGCCAGTTTTAAACATTTTTGTTTCTCAAATCTGTTGTAAATGTAGTGTAATAAATATTAGGTGACAGTGGCAATTCAGATTATATTACTTCCATTTTAATTTGGGTTTTATATCTATACTAGTATTTGGATAATTTATGTTTTTAAAAACATACCTTTTATACAAATCTGAATTGTATTGCAAGTTTATTTAGATGTAAAATATTTAACACTTTGAGCTGAAGTGCAACACAACATATATAACAATATAATATGAAGACAGAAGAACTGTAGACTATGTCATAGGTACAGCAGTGACAATTCTATTACCAGCATCAAAGAAACAGAACTTCCTCCACTGATATTCATAACACCATACAGTAGAAGGCTTATGATAGGCCTTCAACACTGCAGGTAAGCAAGTTATTGAAAAGGTCTGATCCTCCATACTGTCAAGTGAAGCAATACAAGATCTGGATGATGAACCCTGATCTTCAAATAAGTCATGAGAACTAGACTATGACAGAGATGAATGTATTATCCTTGTGACAGATCCAGCAACTCCATGAACACAGTCACCAAGGTGATACAACAACTGCATTTGATGTGTTTTGATGTAGCTGGACAACTGCTCTGGAAAACATCAGGAATGACAGAAAGAGGTGAAGGAGAAGACTCAACCAATGGAACAGAAAAAGCATCTCTTATGGAAGAACAATTCACTCCAGCCCTGGGGCACTACTATTGGCATCACACTAAGTTGAGAAGATCTCAGAAGATCACTACAAGCTGCCTGTGGGACTTGCCAGGTGTGAACTACATATTGGGAGGATTTTCTGATAGAGAGGTCTGTGAGAGTTATTACCTTAAAAATGAATTGTGATAAGGCAAATGTGCCTCCATGCATACTATTCTGAAAAACAAACAGTCAGTTCTAGAAGCAGTGCTGAATTTGTACCTCCCTTTTTTGTTCATGTAAAATACAGCCATGCTGTTGTTGGAGGTCACTTGTACTGCTCTATTCAATAGCTGTGTTTCAAATGCTTTCATTATTCTTAGAGTTCAAAGACACTGATGTAAACAATTTCTCTATGGCACCCAGCAGCCTTGTACTGTATTATTCTCATAGCAAACGCTCTAACCTATAAGAATGCATCTGTGGTTACAACAGTTTGGGTATTCTGAATGGTATTTCCAACACAATATTTTGTCTTTTTGTCTGCCACACTATGGTAAACTGAATGTATGTGGTATTCTCATCTGCTTCTGTTGAGAATCCTTGTTGTACATCAACGTGCTGAATACACCACTGCTGGAGATGATAGACTTAAGACAAGCCAGGTAAATTACTGAGATTGTTGCTGTCATCAATCCCCATACTCTTTGCATAGCAAGTGCCATATGTTGGTCTTAGATAGCAAGCCAAGGGCACTGAGTCTGAATTTCTCTGCTCAGGAAAAAGGCTTTCATATAAACTAAATTTAACATATAGAGAGAGAAAGATACATATACGAATGAACGCATCACTATGAGAATAGATTTCTTTGGTTTGACCTGAAAAGCCTAGGCCAGGAAGGAAGGTGAGAGTTCAGTGAAGGTTGTCATGTTTTCTTTTTTCTTCTTTTTTAATCAATCATTTTATTCAAATTCACACATAAAACACACAATATCACTGCATATTTACATGAAATATTTTTGATCTTCCACACTGATCTAAATTTCGTTTTCAATATCTCTTAACATAGTTATATCAATGTACCGCATTCTAATGCTAATGTTACATGATAGTTTTTGCATTTCAATCTCCACACTAAAGTTCCATGGTATATACCAGTAGCTCCTGCATTAGTTATCTTAACCATGAATCACTCATTTTCATTTACCAATACCCAGCAGTTACCCATTACAATTTGCCATTCCTTTTTAATCTCTTCGTCTGATTTCCCCTTTAGCCTCTGTGAAACCACATCAGCATTTCCATTTTCCATAAATGTTCCCCACCATTGTTCTATTGTAGGTATTTGTTGAGTAATGTTTTCTTTTTTCAAGGTAGCCATCAATAGCTAATACTCTATATATGGCAAGATAATTCTGAGAAAAGAGATCACCAGACATAGGCATTTTGTGAAAATTCACAGGGCTATGGAGAATCCAAATGGAACTACTTTGTATTGATGGAGATCTCTTTCTATAGCAAACTTTAAGAATTTGCCATGTTGAGGCTGACTGCAATGTGGAAATATGCACTTTTCGGGTCTATCAAAGCAAACCAATCACTGCAGTGCTGGAGAATAAAAATGGACTGGATGGACTGGATCATAACCATATGGAACTGCTTTCCTTTTATATACCAGTTGATACCTCACAGGTCCAAGAAAAGCTGAAGGATACCTCCTTCTTGTGAACCATGAAATAATGGATAAAGTAACCAGTGCAGTGGCAATGAGCTGGGACATGGCATCTTTTTGCAGTAAAATAGTTAATTTCTCCCCTCAGAACTTGGGAGGGACAAGTGAAACAAAATCTCCTGTAAGATGTGTTTCAAACTCTCCACTGTAGCCTGCAAAAATGATAGTGATTATTTAGGAACCACTGGAGATGTTCTGCCATGTGTTGAAGTAGTTGTATAATTTGAAACTGGAAATATAGAAAGATCCATTGTCTTGTCTACATAAAGAGGAGATATCAGTGGCAGGAAGTCCTAAAGAAGACTCTCTGAAGAGCTGGAAGATTTCTTAGAGAATGAGGTAGGATGGTAACATGTTTAAAAGACAGTAATTGTTTAAATGGGTATCACTGTTGATAAAGATCCCTGGGAAGCACTGGACAGAGATTTTGAGCATATATGTTCAGGATGCACAGGATGTAGAAAACTTCCAGTATTTTTGCTGTCATTGTTTCAATTGAGTTTAACATCAAATTCCATTTTCTAGGCTCTGTTAACATGCCTTGTAAGATGATTCTCTACTTAATCTGTTTTAGAATTGAAAAAAGGCTTCCTTATCAGAGCAGAATCAAGCATAACATCTGTAAGCTACTGCATATAACATAGCTTTGGTAGCACAATCTACTGCATGAATATAAGCACTTGCCCTGTCAACTGATGAGCCTCTTGTTGAAATAACAGGGTAACATTCTTATGACCATCTGACAAATCTGCCATATAAAAGTCAACGTTCGTCCGTGAATTTGTCTGTCTGCATCAGGTAGGCCAAGACCTCATACGACTGGCTGTGTGAGGCGAGAAGACCTCATACGATAGGCTGGCTGTGAAGATTCTATGGAATCCTGGGGTTGGCAGTTTAGGGAGAGGCATTTAGAATTCTCAGGCAGAATGCTCTTGGCACTCAGGCCGGTTGCTATGGAGATAAGGCCTAGCAGTAAGAAGAAGGGCACTGTATTCCCTCAGAAACCAAACCTCTGTTATGCTAACTCCTCTGAATACAGATTGGATTGGGGAATATGGGAAAAGTTACAAGTACTGGAATAGGGTGGTTGCTATGGAGGTGAGGCCTAGCAGCAAGGAGGAGGAAGGCAGTGTATTCCCTCAGGAACTCAACCTTTGTATGTTAACAACTCTGAATTATAGATTGGATTGGGACATATAGGGAAAAGTTACAGATACTGGAATAGGTCGGTTGCTAGGGAGATGAGGCCTAGTAGCAAAGAGGAGGGCAGTGTACTCCCTCAAGAACCCAACTTTTGTATGATAACAACTCTGAATACAGATTGGATTGGGATAGATGGAGATAAGTTACAGGTACTGGAATAGGCCAGTTGCTATGGAAACAAGGCTTAGCAGCAAGAAGGAGAACAGTATATTCCCTCAGGAACCCAACCTGTATGTTAACAACTCTGAATACAGATTGGATTGGGGAATATGGGGAAAGGTTACAGGTATTGGAATAGGCTGGTTGCTACGGAGATGAGGCCTAGCAGCAAGGAGGAGGAAAGTGTACTCACTCAGAACCCCAAACTGTATATGTAAATAACTCTAAATATAGATTGTATTGGAATATGAGGAAAAGTTACAGGTACTGGAGAAGACGGTTTGGTGAGTTCTTAAGAGGAAAATAAAATCCCAGGCAATGCCGGGTAAATATGCTAGTATCATATAAAAGCCATCATCATATCCCACAGGAATAGTTGACAGGCAGACCCACACACTTGCATGTTCAGTCAGCCCTCCATATCAGCAGATTCTGTATCCACTGATTCAACTAAGTGCAGATTCTGTATACATGGATTCTACCAAGCAGTAGAAATATTCCCTCCCCCAAAAATATCCAAAAAGCAAACTTTCATTTTTGCCATTTTATATAAGGGACGCCGTTTTACTATACTACTGTACATAATGGGCCTTGAGCATCCACACATTTTAGTATCCACAGGGGGTCCTGAAACCAAATCCTAGCAGGTACTAAGGGCCCACTGTATACCTACCTCTTACTGCTAAAACTGTACATGAATATAAATGTCAACCAGCACCTTTTTTTGTCTAACAGGGTAGAATGAGCCTTTTGACTGCCCTTCATTTGTGAGGCTTCTGCTACAAGAGAGTTGGGGTAGGATGGCTGAACAGAAAAAAATAAAAATCAAAACATTAAAGCTAAGATTACTCAATGGGATCAAGCAAAGTATGCAGTATAGGAACCATAGGTGGTAGTGTATTTGGGGCAATGGAAATTTTTGAAAAAGAGGATCCCGCAGTAGAACAAAGAGATAAATTATTCCCAACTCCAGAAATCTACCCACCAGCAAAATCAGCTTGGTATAAAAAAAAAGATATTTCAAGAGGAATATAGGAGTAAGATCCCTAACAGCTGGAGCAGAAGGAGGAGATGCCAGGTAGGAAGAGTCAGGTTCACAACTGTCTCCAGAGGAACTATGTGACTAATGATTGCCAAGAGGTGTAACATGTGGGAATGGTGCAGAAGTCAATGAAGTAATAGAAAGGGATCAATACTAACAGGTATGAGGTACATAGAAATGTTGGGATGGACAGTGAGATACAAGCAATGTTTAGAAGTGGTGCTGTGTATGCTAGAGAAGTCAACAGAAATCAGCACTGTACTTATTATTCCATTTATATCTCACCCTTCTCCTTTGAATTTGAGATGGCCTTCAGTACCAATGGTTTCTATGCTGTGACCTTTGTTCTTGGTAGGAAAGCAGATACACGAGTCTACTTCTCTACCCATATTAAGGAGGAGAACAGTAGTATAACAAATCATGATAATGGTACCAGGCCTTATAAGAATGTGAAGGTAAACAGTAAGAATGAAGAGTCTCCTTCAATGTAAGTTCAGATGCAACAAATCATAGTGAAAAACGGAATTAAAGGATGAACCTTCCCACTATCAATGTCCTCTGAAGGCAAAGTGTGAGCTAATACAGAGTGCCGAATGGAGACCGCAACCTGTAAGGTGAGTGGTACTAACAACAGCTATGTACTAAGATCTCTGAGAAAGCAGAGATGGAGAGATAACTCTTTGATCTTCTAGTATGTCCTGGGGTAATTCAGATAAAACCCATGGAATCAAAGACTGAAGACTGTTATTCAATACTGAGGGCTATGACCTGAGATCAGAATTAAGTATGGCTCTGCTAAAGGTGAACTGGTGGTATTGAAAGTCACTGGTATTGAGGGCACAAAATCAAAGATGCAGCAGTTACAATTGAAGGAGTTGTGTAAACATGTAAAGTTAAACATTTCATATGTTTGAGCTTCTGTTTATTCTTTTCCTTCTAGTTGTCTCTTCTTTTTCTTTTGTTCTTCTAAGTGAGACTGAGAGCCCTTTCAAACTAGGCTGAGTTGCCCACTTCCATCCCACTACAATCTTAGGGCCCTCTCATACTACACAATTTTTGAGCAACATTCAATTTTAATTCCCATGGCAACATTCTATGGAATCTTGGGATATGTAGTTTAGTGAATCACTAAAGCTTTCTAGTTAAGAGTTCTAAATGTCCCTCCCTAAAATGGCAAATCCCAGGACTCCACAGCATATTGGCTAGCAGTTAAATAGAATATAGCACTGTAAGAGTGTAGTGTTAAGACAAAGACACAGATCTTCCTGAGGATGGTGATCATGGAGGGCTTAAGAGCCGGTGCCAGTAGCAGCAGCCACAATTGTGACTGAAGGCAATGCCTGAGCTGCCAATACAAAAATCAGGACCAATGATGCTGCTGACACCATTGCTATCAAAATTAAACTCAGGAGAGCTGTTGGTTGAAGAAGTCAAGACCAAAGAAGCCACTGTTCCTGATGAAGATGGGTGAGAAGGAACTTCAGTATTTCTACTACTCTCTGTTTAACAACTGAGACCATGATGGATACCTGCAGAAAGTGGAAGCAGCAGATTGAAGCAACTTGTTCTGAGCTGCCTGATCTTAAAACAGGAAGCACTTTTCTTCAACACTTGGAATGTGGAATGATGGCAAACTGTTAACAATATGTCCCTCATCCAAGTCAAAAAGGGCTTGGAAGTATCTATCAGAAAGGGAGACTTTCCTTCCCCAAGAAGAACAAAGTGTAAAAAAAGGCCTTTCAGGCCATAAAGCAGAGAAGAGAAGTAGAACTGAAGTCCAGAGGGAAGAAGGAATACTATACATTTGTGTGAGACACAAAGACTATAATGAAGAATATAACATAATTTAGAAGGCATTTTCTAGAGAATGATATGGTGAGAGGGATCTTTGTTATCTACATTGATTGGAGCCTCTTTTGCTGCTTGCTCTGCTGTCCTTTGCTGTGGGTGGCCAAAAATGACAAAGAAGTCCACAGCATTTAGCCAAGTAGCACAATATGAAGCGGAGGGAGGAAACTGCAGAGGGTGTGTGAGAGAGAAGAGGAAGCAGATACAGAGATAAGGGTGAGAGGAGAGATGAATCAGGGAGCAGAGAGCATAGGGGTGGATGGAGAGAAAGAAATGGGAGGAGTTTTGTTGGACAGAAAGATGCATAGAAAGAAACAGGGAAAGATTAGGAGCAGGAAAGGTATGCACAATCATGACATACTCATTGAGTAATCTAAACAAAGATAGAAGAGGTGGATGAAGGAAATAGGACATAAGAGATACATAGTGGTAATGACAATGGCACAGATACTGCAGAAAATATGAAAGAGAAGAAGGGTGAGCAGCTAGAGGAAAGGAGGAAAAAGGTTAGCAAGTGTATTGGGAGGCCACAACTGAGATCACTGCTTTTGTTATTGTTTCTTACAGTTGCAGATAGATATGCCCAATTTAGAATTTTTAAAAAGAAATACATTTTCTTCTTTCTAAGGAATAGGATTGTTTTGACTACAATTAAACTAAGTTATTTTCTATGGGGGTTGAGGCATATTTCAGTGAAATATTAATTACCATATTTGCCAGCGTATAATATGCACTGGCATATAAGACGCATCCCATTTTTAAGTGCAATTTTTTTGGGGGGGGGATTGGTTTTAAAAAAATAGCATGGCTTCCCCCACCCCATTTCCCTTCTGTTTTGCAGGAGAAAGGAAGGGAGGGAGCTCCAGAGTGGGGAAAGAAAGCTCCTCCTACCTCTCTTTCCCTTCCATTTTGCAGAGGAAGAGAAGGGAGGGAGTTCTGGGGGGGGGATGGAAGAAAGTTCCTAGAAGCTTCTCCCCCCCCCACCAACTTTCCCTTCCTTTTTGCAGGAGAAGGGAAAGGAAGGTGCTTCAAAGGAGCAGAAAGAAACCTGCACGAACTTTCTCCCCCCCCCGAGCTACCTCCTTTCCCCTCCGATGCAAAACAGAAGGGAAAATGGGGTGCAGGAAGCCTTGCACAAGGGTTCTTTCCCCACTCCAGAGCTCCCCCTCACTTTCCAATGCATTTTGCCCCGGTGCAGAGAACTCATGCTGTGGCAAAATAGAAGGGAAGGAAGGGTAGGGGAAGCCTCACAGGAGAGCTCCTTTAGCCCCCTAGAGCTCCCCCTCCCTTTCCTATGCATTTTGCCTTGGCACTGAGAACTTGCACAATGGCAAAATGTATAGGAAGGGGGTTGGTATTTGCTGGTGTATAAGACGTGCTAGTATATAAGACACATCCCATTGTTCAATGTTATTTTTCAGGGGGAAAAAGCATGTCTTATGCACCAGCAAAGATGGTATTCCCAAAATAGCCTACTCATTCTGTCCAAGTGGGCATTAAAAACACTATAGATTCAGTTAACAAAATGCATGTGCGTTGTTAATTATTAATTTCAACTTCATGTGTTTTAATATGTACAGGTGAGTATTAGAATCTTTATTTCAGTACACAATTACATGACCATGATTGTTTATGACTGCAAGAAATGAAAAGATCTAAATGAAAACATTAACAGATTTAATCTTTTAGAGACATTACTGTTGATGTTCCAACTCTAGATATCAAGCAAGAGATGGATGGGTCACCACAACACAATTTTGGCTAGAATAATGTGGTGTGCAGGCATGGAGTACAAAACAGCTTTAAATCTTATAATCAGGAAGGGGAAAGATATGCTGGTGAAATGCAATTCTTTCTACTACCAAATGAACAAATTGTTCAACCAATGTGAAGCACAATTTTAAGATAAATGGTGCTTGGAATGGTAGTCACTTTTGGTTTTCATAAAACAAAAAGCAGGTCACTTTTGGTTTTCATACAACAAAAAGTAATGTGTTGGTGTTTTGAATGTGCTGTAAATATGTTGTGACTTTCTTTCCAATGTGAAATGGAAGAAAATCAAAGAAGTCACTGGGGGAAGAAAGGGGCAGAGAAAAGCAGCCAAACAGCAGCAAAGTGGTGGCTACCCTGGGAAGCAGTAGATAATAATGCCAGTTTTATTACTTCTGAATTGTCTATTTCTCATAAATATTTCTGACTGAGAATTCTTCTTCTTGGCTGCTGTTTCTCAAAAATACTATTTACCAACCATGTATGTGAGATTCTGATTTTTACTGTGCAGTATTATTGACAGAGAGTGATGTGGGCTTGATTTTTACTTCATACTTATAGGTGAAGATTTCTGTTTATTTCCTCTTTATTTACATGTGTCTTTCTTTCTAGCATCAGTCATTCTAACTATCCCTTTCAGCAAGCTGTGGGTTAGAAAGGAAGTTTTCCCAAATTTATACAGATGTTTCCTTCTCTTCCAACACCAAATCAGGGACAATGGGTTGGAGGAGGAGGAGGAGTGAAATCATGGATGGATTTTTCATTTTCATTCTGATAACAGTTTTAATGCAGCAAGGCCAGAATTAATGGAATTAAAATCAATGTCCCCTTTCAACATAAATGTAATTAATGTGGGGGGGTTTTAGAATGTATGTAATGTAGTATCATCTTTTCAACAACTTTCCAATCGTTGAAAATCTATTAGGGAACTGCTACATGAATTTCTGAAATGACTTAAACAAAACAAAATACGCCATTCCAAAAGTGTAAGAGAAAGTTAAACAAACTAACAAAAATCTAGAAATATCTACCCTGTTTCAAGCCTGACAATCTTCTAAGGAATTCTAGTAACTTTACAGATAAGGGTTTCCCTTTTTATCTCCTATGTTCTGAATAAAACATTGGAAATCCTTTAAGGATTGAAATAATCTATAAGCCATCACTGCCTGACAGTCCCATTCTAGCACTTTTGAGACAATGGGCTTGCAATTTCAGTAAGATTTGCCAAACAAAATGGGATCAACTGGAATAAATGAATGATCAAACGTTTTATCACATTTCTGGAAAAAATACATAAAAGCAGAATACCTGGGTAATTCTGCTTCAGTTGGGTTTTTTTTGGGGGGGGGTAATCTATAATGAAGTATGACTTCACATATTGCAAAGATGCATATCTGTGAAAAAATTTTACCACCTTCCCCTTAACATGGTCTTACAGTAGTGAAGCAGTATAGTAGAAACTGGGTATACAGCACTTTGTCTTATTCTTCTGTGATAATAGGCTCTTCCCATTATCCAGGCAACACAGCTGAAGGGGGATAGTTCTCTCTCCAGGTAAACAAGGGGTTAATGAGGTGTTTAAGTTACATTTATTGGGAGTCAGCATCACAGACAGTAATATGAGTAGAATAGGAATGTTTCAGCGTTAGAGATTATATTCTTTTAAACTCCGGCTGAAATGACCTAGGCTTATCTGTAACTTTGTAACTGCTAAGTAACATGAAGGAAGTTGCCTTCATGAATGGGGACATCTTTTGTCACTGTGTTTGCCTGCTTAGAATACAAAGCTTTCCTTCTAAAGAGCTCCTCCGTCCATACTCTCTCTCTCTCCACATGCCTACCGGTTGCACTTGAGGATAGACTTCAGCCTCTTTCAGGGATTCTTTCTCCAGCAGTTACTGTGTGATGGCAATTTAAAATCAGTAGGTGGTGGCAGCTAGATGATTTCCAAGGGCAAACGGGGGTGGAGTCCCATCTCCTACTCAAGGGCAGGAGACAGCACTGAGTGAGAGAATACCCCCCCTTTCCCTCACACCTTCCAAGATGCCAGAATAACAGCAGTCCTTATACATAACTAACATGTTCAACATCCAAACAAATAAAGTGTTCAAATGACCACCCCAAAAGAAAAGGGCATTTTGTTAATCTTTCCCATAATGAAGAATTCTGCTCTGTTCAGCTTTGTCTCTTTTTCCCTCCAATGACTTTCATTATTTCCTTTCATTTGTCTGGCTTGTTTGATGACTGCCCTAGGCTCTGGAACTCACTTGCCAGGAAGACCCAAGTGGCCACCTCCTTGCTGGTGTCCCTCAGTCAGCAGACAAAGATTCTTTTATTCTGACAGTCTTCTGTGAACTGAAGTTTTTTCAAGTAAGGGCTTCTATAAGGTTGCTGTATTGTTTTAATTCTACTGTTTTTAAACAACTTTTTGTCATTTCAATCATATGTTCCAAGTTGTTTCTAGTGTAGCCAATAGCTTAATTCTGTTTTAATGTTGATCTTTTGTATGTTTAACTATAAGGAACTGGCAAAACTGACTCTGAGTATCCCTTGTCTAAGAAAGCCCTATGAAATTTATTGGATTGTCATAAGTTGACAAGCAAATTGACTCACTGACACATCTACTCTAATGCATAAGCTGTCTGACACCCAGCTTTGGGGAAAAGGCAGGGTGACAATAAGCTCAATAATAATATTAATAATTTCCAACTTGCCAAATGAAGAGATAAGTGTGATCCAAGGGTTACATGTGGTTGTCTCAGGGCCCCAGTGCTCCCCCCCCCCCCAATTTTAATTCTTGGCTTCAGGAGAGACTTTGGATGCAAGGCACTTTGGGAAGTGTGAGCTGAAAGATAAGTTGTGCACGTAATTTTCCAAAATGGATTCCAAAATAAGGCAATGAGTATTAATAGAAGAATGCTCTATGGAGTATAACTCTGTTTTGGAGTCAACTGATTGGCTCCACACTGGTTTCTGAAACTAATTCTGGATCAAATCATCACTTTATTTTGTAACCTCTGAAGTCTTGAACTTAAATCCTGGACCAGAAAAACTTAAAGGCCACTTTCTTCCTGTACAAACTTACCTGCTTGTTCATGTTCTCTTCAGGTGCCTTTCTACATAATACACTTTCTATTAGGGATGGGCCAACCGAATCCTCGAATCCTCGGGAGGAATTCGAGATTCAGGAAAGCCGAATCCCTGTGCCAAAACAGGCAAACCGAATCTTTTGAATCCACCACCCAAACACTTTGTTGGAGACCAGGACACCTGAAAACTTAGGAGACTAGACACATAAGGGGAGATGGCAAGTAGGTGAATTTTTCCCTTGGAGTAATTATGGCCTTTGCTAACAATTTCACAAATTACATCTAGGGTTGTATTCTAAGATATTTAAATGGAACATTTCATATTTAAGTTCAGGACCTTGGCTGGAAGCTACAGGCTTGAGATTTCAAGGACAGCTGAAACATTACTTTGCATAGCTCACGTGCAAAGCTCTTTCAGACATAATTCTGGAGTTTCTAGTTTTACAAGGTGTCACAGCCTTCTCTGTGCTGGTGTGCTGGTGCATATCAAACTACAAACCCCAGAATGCCAGAAGGACCTATGCAAAAAAAAGCCAGTTTTGACCTGGATTATCTCTCTACTGTAGTGGTCCTGTTTACACAGGCAGGAAAATGTGGGATTAATCCACATTTTCCTGCCTGTGTACAAAGGGCCTTCACGACATTTTCAGTATGGGAAGATCCTGAGGCAAAACTATGACAACTGTTCCGGCCCCATTTCTTCAGAGGGAGATTTGCCTTTGCCTAGGCTTTTGCTAAGGCTGCAGGAGGGTGTCTTGCCCAAGATTATCGTTCCTTCCCTTGCTTTTTAAACCCTTTTTTAAAAAAGGATTTGAAAGATTCAAGACTCATAGATTCCCAGAACCTTCCAAGGATTCGGATCCAGATTTGGAAAATTCTGGATTCGTCCCATCCCTACTTTCTATTCTTGTCTGATATTGCTGCTAAGCTAACTTTTGGATCCTAATGTATGGAAAAGTAGGGTATAAGTATTTTTTATAAGAGACTAACAATACACTTAATCATGTTTATCTGTTTCTTCTTTTGTAACACAGCTCAGTTTCTCACCCACCTATGGTTCTGTGGTTCTATCACATTCCATTTCTTATATGCAGCACAATTTTCCACAATTCAGACTGTTTCGGAATGTTTTGCTTTATGTTTTGTTTCTCTTTTCAGTACAAGTGGAGAAGCATCAGGGCGCTGACTTCAGCAAGAAACTAAACAATATTTTAAAAAGAGTTTGTTCATGTTTCTCAGCAATGAACTAAAATAAAGATTAGAATCCAGAGAGCAGTAACAAATGAATCTCTTTTTTTTCCTTTCTATTACAGTACCTTAGTAAACCTTGTTTTTTTAATACACTGAAGCATTCCTGCTTTGCAACCAGTCAATATATCCATATTGCTCAAAAATATAGAAAAAGAAAACATCACTATTCGTACCATGTTATCTGTTTACATAGCTAAACAGATCTGACTGCTCCAATGAGTATGTGTTAAATTTCTCTCTGTACTACTAGGAGTCATAATTTTCTAACAAAACACAGCATAATTCTAAACAAAGGCTGGAAGAGACATTTTGTCTCTGGTTTGTGGGATATCTTCCCCTTTCTGAAGTTTTGGTTTAAAAAACAATGGATTGTATGCACTCTGACCAATATGTTATTCTCAGTCAGCATCAAGAGAAACAGCATTCCTTATATGTCACGGAACAATCCATTTTCCTATGTTGGACTAATATATTTTATTTCGTAAGTGAGAACATGTCCACAACTCCATTGTCATGTAATATGCTTACAGCTGTGTGAAGAATTTTAAGTGCCTAGAGAAGAAACAAGATTAACACTTCATACTCTGTTGCATTCCTAATGGTATTGTGGTAGTGGAGGAACCATTTTCTAGAACACGCTTACCATGATAGTCAACCCAGTTGTATTTCTGCACAAAATAATTATCTGCATCATCATTTCTACTTTGGCCTGGTTATCTGAAAATCATTAAAACAGCTAAAGGAGAGTCAAATAATGAGTCATCGGTATGGGTAAACCCCACAAAATACTTGGTCAGCAACAAGATCATTTGATACAGAATCTGTATCTCACATACAGTAGTTTCTTACTTAAGATAAAGCATCTTATTCCCAGATCTTCCTCAAAAGGTCTCAGTGCCAAACTATTAATACTGACCCAATCCTCAGCAAAATTACTACTGTGTTTATAACATGCTTTAGCCATATACATTCTCTTTCTCAGGGAAAAATGAGCCATCAAGCAGAATGGTTGTGTAATGAAAAGCTGCTATCATCATAAATTATTCTGAACTACAATTACAGCATATTTAGCAGCAACCACAGTCATTCATCATGATAAGTTGGGAGAGGAAGTTGATGAATAAACCCTGATTAGAAGAAAACCAAATAAAAGAATCTGCATTCCAAGACTCATATCAACCAGCATAATTTTTTTCCAGATTTCATTCACATATGACTGTAAATGAAATGCTGACTAGTCAGTATTTTACATAAAATTCCAGAGTCTTAAATTTAGTCTTGAAACACTAAACAACCATAAGATTTCAGTGATTGCGGCCCTCCAGTTCAAAAACAGCAGATGCTTTCTCCAGATTATAACAAATTGTATTGTCACATCTTGCCAAGTATTTCTGGTCAAGAAAGTGTAAGTCAAATTTTTCCGTACCACTGAAAATACTTACTTGCCTAACACTAGGAATTAATACAAACACTTACGGAAATAACCAAAAGGACATAACGGAGCTTACTTATGGTAAACATTTCTGGGATTACACTGCAAGAATAACCAATGTAAGTCCTGAAAGAATTGTGACACCTAAACATCATAACTGAACCACATTAGAAATAAAATACAAAACAAAAGAAGAAACTGAAAAACAATGCCATTGTTTTTAAAGAAAATAGAAACAAGTATGTCATAAGTGAAAAATTAATACACATCATATTTTATTTATGTATGTTGATCTTAAAGACTAAAAGTATTTGGAAATTTTCTCTCATAAGAACATGTGGTGATCACATAAGCTGGTTTAAAAATATAGACTTCCTCCAACAAAACATACAGCTCAGCTGAATACTGGATAATAAATGTGTCTCATAAGAAATACCTTGATTTCAAAAGAGGCTGTGTCACCCATTTCTTTAGCCTTCGCCTCCCAAATGAGGTTTTTGTATGATCCAAGATCCAGAATAGGCTGCCTCTTGTTTTCCTATCAGTCTAGGACAATAATATCATTTTATTTTAAATGTAGTTAAAAAGTGTGAAATGAATTATAATTAATCAAAATAATTTAAAAGCTTGAATTGTTAAATATATTCTACATTTTTCAGACATATGAAAGTATAAAAGCACATGACAAAATATTAAAAAAAACCTTTTTTCTCATAAAATAAGGAAACTGAAGTTAACTATAGTTATGCATGCCAAAGAGAAACAGCCGAAACATGACATTGTTACAGAATGTGTAGGTAAATGGCATATGCCTCCAGTGCCTAATTACCCTGTATTTTGTCTATTAGTTCTACTTATTTTTTTTAAGACCCTCTGCTGTTGTACTAATAGCCTAATCTAGAAATCTTTTACTAACAAAGAATATACTGTTTCTCTTCAGCTTTCTCTAACTTTCCTGGCTGAATTCCTGTTTCTCATCTATTTAAGCAGATGTTCTTTTGGAGTTTTTATATCTTTAGCAGTTATATATTTAGCAAATTCCTTCACTGTTTAGTTCATTTTCCATATACCGTTTTGTTGACAGAGTTGGCATTTTCAGTTTTCCTCAGTGAGGCAAGAGTTTTACCTTTTAAAAGAATGCATCATCATAATTCTCATAATCATCTGACGGGGATGGTGGTGGGGATGATAATAATAAACTAGTATTATGTTGTACATATTCTGTCTCTCTTGCATAGGCCTTAATCCTCACAGATTCACCTTTAAGTATAAGATAGGATCTGCTTTTAATATTTTACAATATATATATATATCCTTTACTCTACTCCCTCCCTTGTTAAGTCAGATCCCTAGCATGTGCCACAGGGGTACTGATCAAGCTCTATGTATTTTTAACCTTTTTACCAGCTTCTAGATTGTGGCAAGTTGGAACTGTAACAAAAGCAAACCAAATAAAATTTATGTAGTTTATGCAATACTCCAAGTAAACAATTCGCACTCTTTGGAGATGTAATAGCCCAAGACTGGGTCCTCTAGCAAACAAATGCACTGGATAAAATATATTTTCTTACTTGATTCTGTAAGATTTCAAGATTCTTTAATGTGATTCCATTAAATGTCATGTATTCAGGTTCACTTGAGAGCGTCTTAAAATTACTAAAAGAAGAAAGAATTCATTCACAGTAAAGATATAAATTTACCCACCACACAGTTGACAGTATGGAAAAAAAAACTAAAAATCATGGGACTATATATTATTGGTAAAAGCACAATACATAGGAGAATCATATGGAAAAGGAACCACCTCCAAGAAATATTTGAGCCATTCTACTTATATGAAAAAAACCTAACAAGAACAACTAGCAATGCTTATTCTTCTTTAAAATATGTAGTTAATTTTGCAACAATTCTATTTGAACTATGCTTTCACTATGCCCAATTCCACATAACGGCAGATTTCATGCTATGTTATTACGGAGGAATACTGAGAATTCTCTGCCAGAGAGCTCAAGTGCCTCAACAAACTACAGTCATTCCTCCACATTTGCTAGGGTTACGGGCACAGGGTCCCCATGAAAGTAGAAAAACTGTGAAAAACTATCTAGGCCCTCCTAAACCATATTTAACACACACAAAAAGTATGATCACCATATTCCTTTGTGGAATGTGGATTCCTTTGAGGCATCAGAGTTCCTTCACACGGAAGAAGTGGGTGGCTGATGGGGCTTACTGCCACCTCCGCTGCTGCTCCACGCCACTTTTAATAGGGACTTGTAAGCCTTGTTCACAATTTCTCAGTCTTATGAAGCTTGCAGTCCCTATTAAAAATGGCATAGGCCGTAGCAGAGGTGACAGCAAATAATCCGTGAATAATAAAATCTGCAAAAGTGAAACCCACAAATGTGGAGAGCTGACTATACAAACTTTCTCAGACGATGTTGCCAATGCAGTTAAAGTAGAATCATACTGCTATAACTGTGTAGCTAGAAAAGGATGTCTAGGCAGGTTTTGAGGTGAGATGGAATGCTGTCAAAAGGAGGAAAGATGAAAAAGGTCCCACCATGCCAGTGAAAGTCTGCTAACACAATTCTGGAGTTACACTACAATGAGCTAAGGTACCCATAACAGGTTTAATGGAAGTCAAAGCAATGATCTGTCAATCTGCTAATCAGATAAAGTATGACACAGAGAGACAACAATTCTTCTGCCCCGGAAAACACAACAGAAGCAGTCACTTGTTAAAAAGAATCAGGGTGACTTCTCACTTCTCACACAGTTGTTCTATAATTAGTCTGTTTCTAAGTACATCTGGTTACTACAAAATCTAACTTAAGTTCTGACAGCACTAACTGGAACCAAACAGTCTTAACATTTATTACTCTCCTGTTTCAATGTAATTGACACTAGTGACAGAAGAATAAATTCACAGCATAGATTTAATTATCACAGTGTGCTTCTTCTGTCAATACTATTTTTCCTGAATAGGCCAAACAGTATCTCTATAGCATATATTTCATCATTACAGTTTTCTGAATTTTAAGATATTTACCTAGGGTTGTAGAGTATCTTCTCCAAATTAAATTCTTTAAGATACACAATTACAGCAGCCAAGGAGCATAATATTGTCTTCTCGAACTTTAAAATTACTGACAGAGCATGAGAACCTGGAAAAAAAAATATATATATATATTACAATTCGTTTAAGTTGCATTCCAGCATCTTTTATCACACCATCTTATAAAAACCAGGCTGTATGACTTCCCACACTATATATTATCCATCAGTTCAAAGTGGCCTCCTAATCAGTGATACTAGAAGTATTTCTTTCACCTCTCTCTTATTTTTTCAACAATGCAGCAAAGAAATCTCTGGAAGCACTACGCAAAGACAAAGGAAGAGTTATTAATCATAATATTGTTACAGACTATCCAGTTAATGTAATACTTTAGGATTGCAATTCTTTTCCCATGTACCAGGCAGTAAGCTTCACTGGACTCAGTAGGAGTTATTTCTGTGTAAACATTCATAAGATTGTATCGTACATTGGTTGAAATGCTTAAGATGAGGACATCTATATGACTGACCAGCTGGGACAAATTTTGCTGCCTGACTAGACAGGGAGTATTATCAAATTTAAAAGATTAATGTGGACTTCCAGCCAAGATGTCGGCGCAACTGGTAGCCTGAACCGTTGGCTCAGAGCTACCTGCTCCGAACTCAAAAGGAAAACATCCCCTGGGGACCCTTGGGGTCCCCTCAAAAACTTCCCCTTGGCAGTTAGGTGGTGCAGGCAGCTCACATGTCCAGAATCATCCTGGAGCTGGTAGAGAAGAGGTAGAGGTACTGGTGCGGAAAGGAGGGAGGACAGAGCTGATGCCGCAGATTCACAGCCAGTTTAACTGACAAGCGCTGGTGAGAACCCTTTCTAAAAATGAAGAAGGACTTGATCATGCAATCCAGTTATTTGTTCAACTGGATTGCATGATCAAGTCCTTCTTCATTTTTAAAAAGGGTTCTCACCGGCGCTTGTCAGTAGAAGAGAAGAGAAGAAAGATTTTACTGGAATTAAAACTGACCTGGCACGAGCTGAGGGTGTGGATGGCAGAGTCTGTGGAGTTTTGAGGAGCGGTGATGGGACAGTTCAGGAGGCAGTAATGGTGGACGAGGCTTGGACTTGCTGAGCAGAGAAGTTACTTTTTCCCCCGGGAGGGGTTGACCGAGCTTCCCCCTTTGTATATATGAGCATCCACTTGTTTGTTTTAGAATTGTTTGGAACTTGGTGTGGAGTTGTGTATTTGGCTGGAACTTGCCTTTCTTGAACTCTAGTTTGGGGGTGCTCGTTTTTGATATTTTTTTATATGGACAACGGAAGCGAGAAGCGGGAGGCGTTGAAGAGAAGAGAGTTAAGGAATAAAAGGGGGAGGGAAATATCGTGGCAGCGGCACCTTCTCGGAGAGGACAGGAAGCTCTCTCTTTGTTTTGGCTTAAGAAGAATAACGTTTGAGGAGTGATTCTCTGTTTTTTATTGTATTTTTAAATCTTGTACGGAACTACTGTGGATTAGCCTCGTCAAGAGAGGTGAAGAGAGAAGTCTGTGTATAAATGAATTGTAAGTAGTACTATGAGCCTAAACGGTGGATTATAAATGACTGAATCCTTTCCCTTCCTATTTCTTTTGGAATGAATTTTGAATGGAAGTAGAATACACATAAAAGCAATAAGGACAAAATAACTGTTATGAGATACTTGTAAACTGAAGACACTATAATTTTGGAATATTGATGGATTGATTATTTGGATGATTAGCTTCTGACAATATGGATTAGTCTCAGGAAGAGAGGTGAAGACACAAAAAAGGAAGTTATTGATCTTGATGGAAGATGATTTGAGACTGAATATAGCCTGAAAACAGAAGGTGGAAATAAGAAGTATAAATAACTGATATAAACTGGTATGATATAAACTGTTATTAATAACTTTTAATTGCTAATGAAATAACTCCTCTTTCTTTCTTTTTTATTAACTGATGGACAATAAATGAAATAGACTGATAGAAATCTGAGATTTTATATTGTAGATATAAGCTTTTAAAATAGCAAGTACTATTATATAAAAATTACAATAATTAATACAATAATTACTATATTTTAAAGGAAAAGTTGATTGAATAGTCTAATTTAGAGATTTGACTCTTCAGATTTAGAGAGTATATTTCAGAAGGAAGTAGTGAGCCAAGGTATGGCTACAGGTCAAAAGAAGACAACACAGACACAAATTCAACCACAAGTTCTGGAAAGAAGAGGATCTATTGGCTCTAGAACAATGGAGGTAAATATGTTATTAGAATTCCAAAACATGAGAACTGACATGATGGAAGAATTAAAAGCAATGAGGATAGAAATAAGAACAACGAGAACAGAAATAAAACAAGATCTAAAAAAGGAAGTAGAAAATCTGAATCAAAGCTTGCAGAAACTAACTACAGACCTATCAACAATAAATCAAAAAGTGGAAGATATTAGGGAAAAAAGTCAAAAATTGGAAAATCAGGTGGAGCAGTTGAAGAAAGAACAGTAAAAAGATAAAGAAACTATGAGTTTACTGCCGGCCAAGATGTCGGCGCAGCTGGCAGCCTGAAGCGTTGGCTCAGGACTTCTGCTATGAATCCGTAGGGTAAACATCTCCCAGGGACCTTGTGTCCCCACTAAAAGACACCTCCTTAGCAGGTAGGGGATGTAGAGCAGCTCACGAAGTCCCCGATCGCCCCAGCACTGGTAGTGAGGGAGTGGAGGAGCCGACGCAAATGGGATGGAGGACGGAGCCGATGCCGCAGATTCGCAGCCAGGCAATCTGAGTAACACCAGCAAAAAACCTTTTTTAAAAGAAGACAGCTTGAAGAAACAAAGTATCCAGCTGAAGCGACGAATTGAAGAGAAGAAAATTTTAGAAGTTTGAAGTTTAAAGACTAACCTTTACCCAGGATAGAGACTTGCTAGAGAGGTCAGCGGTTGATTAGAGGTTCTGTGGTGCAGAGCGGACTCATCAGAGTAATGGAGGACACAGACGAGTTCGGCGACTTTGGTGAGCAGTGTACCTTTTCCCCCTGACTGTTGGAAATTGAGCCCCCCCCCCGAATTCCTACTATTAAATATTTCTTTTAAAATTAATATTAACTAACATTGATGGGTTGAATGTGGATCTACTGATACTCATTTTTAAGCGGAGTCTAACTTTGATTTTTGAGATGGATCATGGAAAGGGGGGGAAATGGAAGACAATGGGGACATCGCAGAGGGGGAAGACATAACAGAGAATCTGAGATTAAGGGGAGGGGGAAATAGTGAAGGCTGTGTCTCTTTCTTTTAGAACTGGATTTTCTCTTTCAACAACATGGTTGTTCTTTTTTCAAAATGACATCTGATTATGGATTAGCCTCTGGAAGAGAGGTGAAGAATAGAAACTTTAAAAAGGGGAAATTGTAAGCACAAGGATTATAAGCAGAAACTGGTCAGAGAAATTCATTACCTTTAGAAACTAAAACTCTTAATTTCACTGAGTTGCTATGGTTATTTGAAATGATTCCCAAAATGGATTAGCTTCAGGAAGAGAGGTGAAGAAAATAAAAGGAACTACTAATTTTGACTGGAGTTTTGATTGGAGTCTGGTTTGGAAATAGCAGGTTTTTAGACAATGGGGCATAATTGTCAATAATGATCTAAAACATTCTTTTTGATTTATTGATTTGTTTCGGCTTCTAAAATGGTCTCTAAAATCGATTGGCCTCAGGTGAGAGGTGAAGAAAATAACAGGAAATTACTGACTGTGGTGGGAATTGGGCTGAAATAGGGGACCTCTGAACAAAGGATATAAATTGTTAATAAGGACTGTTATTTAAATAAGTTGGTTAATTGATGCTACGTAAGCCAACTGTCTGATATAAAGTAAGAATAGAGGGAACAACAATTTCATTGGTATAAACTTTTTTTTAGAGATGATAAATGAAATAGATTGTTTAGAAACTTAAGCTTTTATTGTGTAATAAATAGATTTTATTGTAATAATATAGTAATAATTTTTTTAGTAATAATTAGCAGTGTTAAATGTGATAAGCAGATATACAATACTTTAATAGACAATACTCAACACTGAATGAACTCCCTTTATAAAATGAATTGAAAACAAGAAATCAGAACTAAGGTTTTTGGATCTCAAGACTGTTTTCAGAAGTGAACCTTGAGTAGAGGTATGGCAACAGCCCCAAAGAAGACAATATAGACACAAATTCAAGAAAGAAGAGGATCTATAGGCTCCAAAACAATGGAGATAAACAGGCTCCTGGAAGAATTTCAAAAAATGAGAACAGACATGATGGAAGAGTTAAAAGCAACAAGGACAGAGATAAGAACAACAAGAACAGAAATAAAACAAGATCTGAAAAAGGAAGTAGAAAACTTGAACCAGAACTTACAGAAACTCACTACAGACCTAACAACAATAGATCAAAAGATGGAAGATATTCGGGGAAAAAGTCAAAAATTGGAAAACCAGGTGGAGCAGATGAAGAAAGAACAGCAAAAAGATAAAGAAACTATAATGAGACTGGAAATTCGCCAACGAAGCAGATGTTTGAAATTAAGAGGTCTCCCAGAACAAAAGGAGGAAAATTTACACCAAAGAGTTACAGATATTTTGGTACCATATATAGGTCAAAGAAGAGTGAGATTTGAACATGAAATAGACAAGGTTTTCAGAATTGAATTGACAGTGGCAAAACGGAAAGATTTACCTCAAAATATCCTGGTCTACTTCACCAGGGAAAAGATTCGGGACTTAATTAGGGAGCAAAATTACAAAGAAAAATTAATAGTGGATGAGAATGAAATTAAAATTTTTAAGGATGTACCACCAAGTGTGATGAGGAGCAGAAGAGAATATGGATTCTTGATAAGGATTCTGCAATCTCTGGAAATAAGATATATATGGGATATACCAGAAGGCCTTTCCTTCTTCTTCGAAGGTAGGGGAATAAAGATAAGTTCTGTTCAGCAAGCAATAGAATTTCAAGAGAAACACTTGAAAACCGGCTCAAAAACAGTAAGAACCGAAGACAAGAAACCAGAAAAAACAATAGAATCTATACAGATGGGAGCAGCAGCTGCAAATGAATCTAGTCCAATGTCTGAAGAAGAGTCAGAATCGGTAGAACCAGAAGACAAAAAGAAAAAAGGGAAGTAAAGATAGCAAACAGCAAATATGAAGATAATTTCATGGAATGTACGAAGAATAAATTCACAAACAAAGAGAAGACAGATTTTTCACCAATTAGAAAGATTGGGACCTCAAATTATTGTTTTACAAAAGACCCATACAAAGAAAAACCAAGAAAAGTATTTATATAACTCCAAACTAGGTCATTGTTTTGCTTCTTCATACTTAAAGAAAAAAAGAGGTGTTGCAATTTATATAGACAAAGATATTCAAGCAAAAGAAATCTTTAAAGATGAAGAAGGAAGAATATTGGGTGTAGAAATTCTGAAGAATGGTAAAAAAAAATTAATGGTCAGAGTCTATGCCCCAAATGAAAACAAAGCTGATTTTTACAAGAAACTGCGAGAAAGAATATTAGTATATGCGTATGAAGACTGGATCCTTGCGGGAGATTGGAATGGAGTTCAGGATATTAAATTGGATAAAACAATTTCTCAGAATAAAGAAGATCAAGCAAAGAGAGGAAAATTGCCAAAAAGCTTTTTTGAGATGTGTGAAGATTTAACTGTTTTAGATGTATGAAGAACTATTCATCCAAATATTAAAGATTATACTTTTTTTTCTGAAGTACCCCAATCTTAGTCTTGAATAGATATGATTTTTATTTCCAAACATCTGCTAGTAGAGGCAAGGAAATAGTAGAAATACTGCTTAAGGTCATTTCGGGCCACCATCCGGTGATGCTACAAACACAAGAGAAGACGGAAACAATTTCAGTGGCGATCGAATGATAGTTTACTTAATGATGAACAGATAGTAAAACAAGCAAAAGAAGTGTTAAATTATTATTTTAAAGAAAATATAAAGAAAGATATGAAGATGAAAACAGTCTGGGATGCATCGAAGGCAATAATGAGAGCTTTCTTTATACAGCAGCGACAAATTCAAAATAAAAAAAGACGAGAAAAATGCCAAGCTTTATTGACTAAACTTCAAGAAAAAGAAAAAGAATTCAAGGAAAACCCATTACAAAAATCATTACAACAGGAGATCAAGAAAATACAGAAAGAGATGGCAGTAATTACAACTGAAGAGATAAACATGAAACAGATGAAACTGACCCAATTTGAGCATGCAAACAAAACTGGGAAATGGTTAGCATACAAACTTAAGAAAAGGAAGGAAAGGAATATAACTGTAGAATTGAAACATGGGAAGAAGTTGATTACTCAACAGGGAAAAATAAAACAAAAATTTGAAGAATATTTTGGGAAATTGTTTTATGAAACAAAAACTCCTCACCAATATGGGAAAAACCTGCCTGGATTTTTTCAAAAAGTAAAGATCTCAAAAACATTGCTGGAAGCACAGAATAAGTTGAATAAATCAATAACAGTCACTGAAATTGAAGAGGTTATAAAAGATTTGAAAGCTGATAAGGCATCAGGACCGGATGGCTTTACAGCATTATAAGAGATTTATAAAAGAACTTGTCTGATAGCCCTCCATATTTCAGTATGGGACATGTAGTAGTAGTTAATTAGCTGCTTGCTTGTAACCATGGATACGCACCAGAGACCGCCGGATAAACAAACCCAGGAATGCAGCACTGATAAGAACTACCAGCCTGAGCAGGGCTCTTTCAAGGTTTCTTGATATCTATTACTGTGGGAAAGAATCTTTTGCTTCTAATGTTTGGTTTCTGCTAATTGCCTCTAGTCCGCTCACTGAAGTCCTGTACAGCGCATCACACTCCTAATAAATCGTGTATTGCACTGTTACATTTGTGTGTGTGATTTCGGTTCCTCACAGAACTGATTCAACCAATTCACGCTACTTTGAAAGAAATAGAGAAACATGGCATACTGGAATCCTGGAGAGAATCAAATATTGTATTGATACCTAAAGAGGGCAAAGATAAAAAAGAAGTTAAAAATTATCGAACAACGAATCAAAAGAAGAGAGGAATTAGTGAATGAGGGGTGGAACTGTCAGTGGTTCTTGCATATGCAACTAAAAGAAAGATTAAAAATGGACCAAAAACTAGAAGGAATAGAAACAAATACACAATTAAGTCAATGGGAAAAAGTAATATTTGAGAAAAAAGAACATTTGACATCCCATTTCTATAAGTTTATATTGGATCGGGAATTGGAAACTGAAATAGTAAAAGATACAATGATCGTTTGGGCCCAAAACATAGGGCATGAAATAAAATTACAGCAATGGGAAATGAGTTGGAACATCACACAGAAATTTACCTTGGCACAAAATTTGAAAGAAAATTATTTTAAAATGCTATACAGATGGTACCTAGATCTGGAGAAATTGAGTAAGACATAGAAAACAAAAGATAAGAAGTGCTGGAAGTGTATGCAAGAGAAAAGGACTTTCTACCATACGTGGTGGCAATGCCCAAAAGCTAAAGGATATTGGAAGAGGATCCATAAACTAATAATGGAGATTTTACAAATAAAGATTCCTCTAACACCAGAAATCTTCTTACTAAAAATGATGCATCAAGTAGATAAAGACTATAAAAAATATGAGAATACAGTTTTATATATGATTATCTCCGCCAGAATAGTATACGCGAAATACTGGAAGAGACCAGAAACACCAGAGATGGAAGAATGGTTGTGTAAAGTTTAAGAATACGTTATACTACCCTGTTTCCCCGAAAATAAGACATACCCATAAAATAAGCCATAGCAGGATTTCTAAGCATTTGCGCAATATAAGCCATACCCCGAAAATAAGACATAGTGATAGGCGTGGCTATGCAGCGTACCGGCTGAGGCATAGAAAGTGAAAGTAAAAGTCTCCTCAGTGAAGTGAGGAGCAGGACGCTCTGCTTTAGGTATTGTGTGTCCTCAGGGGGAAGAAGTAAAGCTGTGGCTGCTGTTCTACTCAGCACTGTGGGTCTCTCTCCCCCAGCACCAACCAGCAACAGTCTGTGGGTCTCTCTCACCCCACACAAACAGCAGGGGATAGGGGAAAAGCTTCAGCAAGCAGTCTGCTACAGAGCCCAGAGAGATCATCCCAGCTCCACTGTGCAGATTGGACCCAGTTCTCACTGGATCCCTGATAAATAAGCCAGCCCTTACACATCAGCTTAGCTCGCCTATCTCTGCTTTTCCTGAGTATCTGTACCCCCAGACAAGATGAGTGCAAAAAGAAAGAGTTATTCTGTTGAGTACAAGAAAGAAATTGTGGAGGACTCCCAGGGCAAGAATCTTACGGCTTTCTGCAAAGAGAAGAAGTTGGATATCTGAATGGTCCAAAAATGGCGGGCAGAATACGATAACCTCAGTCTACAGGTGGGCAGAGGAAATGCTAAGAAGCGCAAGTGTGGTTCAGGTCGACAACCTTTATTTCCTGAGCTGGAAGACATGATCAGTGAATGGATTGCTGACAGGAGAGCACAGGCTTTGGTTGTGCGCAGGGCTGATGTTCAAGCATTTGCCCTTGCAACAGCACCACAATTCGAAATATCCCCAGAATTCAAAGCATCACAACACTGGCTGGATGGCTTCCTTCAGCGATATGAACCGTCTCTCAGAAAATCAACAACACTGTTTAAGTTGGAAGATGCTGAAGTTATTAAGCGAGCATTTGCATTCAAGTCCTTTGTTGATGGCATCGACTTTTCTAAATACCAACTTTGCAACATGATTGCTATGGATGAAACTGCAGTGTTTATGGGTCAAGGAGCCCAAACGACAATTGAACAGAGGGGTGCCTCCTCAATCTACGTTCCCTCCACTGGTGACGAAAGTTCGCGTGTTACCTGTATTTTGGCAATTCGTCTGGATGGAAAGAAAGCCACACCTCTTATCATCACTAAGGGCAAGAAAGATAAGATTGAACCTGTTTCTGGCATTTATGTTCTTGAAACCGAAAAAGCCTGGTGCACACAAGCAGTTATAAGGAAGTGGCTTGATTTAATGCTGCCACTTTTTTTGCGAGGTGGCCAAAGAGGTCTGCTAGTCTGGGATTCAGCCAGCACTCACCGTGCTAAAGACATGAAGAACTTCCTTGCAGAGAGAAGAATAGATCAAATAATGATTCCTGCAGGAATGACTGCCTATCTGCAGACTCTTGATATTGCAATAAACAAGCCATTCAAAGACCGTTTGCGTATGGAAATTAACGACTACATTGAAAATAGAATGACAAGAAATCAGTGTGGAAACTTTGTGAAACCTAGCCTGCAAGAGGTTGTGATTTGGGTGAAGAATTCATGGGATAAAATCACTGACAGTGTTGTTGCCAATGCACTCCGAGCAGGTTACATGGATAAGAGCTGCTCATTTAATGAGAGCTCTATTGCTCGACATGAAAGATTGGGGCCAATGGTTCTAAAGGAAATGGAGTCGCAAGAAATTCAGGATGGAATTCCGGGTTTGGAGAGTTATGACGATGTTCCAGAAGAAGACGACTTAACTATATTTGAATAAATGTAGATTGTTGTACCATACTTAATAAAAATAAGACATCCCCTGAAAATAAGCCATACTGTGTCTTTTTGAGGAAAAATAAATATAAGACAGTGTCTTATTTTCGGGGAAACACGGTAGAGGATCTAACGTGGGCCATGAAGGATGAAAAAAGTAGTAAGAGAGAAAATAATATGAGGGCAATTAAGGAATATATTAAAGACAACTGGATAAGGTTATGCCAAGGAGATACTGCATGAAAAATAATAGAGATTTAAAAAAAAAAAAGAACGCAGAGTAGCCGAAAAGCCAACTTATAGGTTAATCTTGCTAGTGAAGAGGCAAGTCTTCAGTGATAGAATGGGTTTTTGAGGTCACAGAGAAACACCGCAAAAGAAGGTTCAAAACAAGGGAAGGGAGGAAGTTATAAATGTATTGAAATTTGGATAGGATTGAAACATCTAACAGATCCTAGAAGTATGTTGGAAAAAATGCAAAATGGAAGATTGTACAATAAGCAAACAATTATATGTATTTTTATATAGTTGAAAAATGAGTAAGACAAACGCTGTAAAATTGTGAATATACGGGTTTTAATAAAAAAATATAAAAAAAATTATCGACCAAACTCCTTATTAAATATAGACTATAAAATTTTTGTGGCAGTGTTGGCAAAATGGCTGAGAGAGATACTACAGGAAAAGATTCAAGAAGGCCAAATAGGTTTTCTGCCTTGTAGATACATGAGAACTAATGTAAGAACAATTTTAGATGTAACTGAGTATTATGATAAAAACCCAGGGAAGAAAGCAGCACTTATTTTTTTAGATGCAGAAAAGGCATCTGATAACGTTTCCTGGGCTTTAATATATCGGGTATTGAGAGAATATGACCTGGGAGAAGACATTTGTAAATGGATTGAGACGATTTATCAAGAACAATCTGCGAGGCTAATAATCAATGGAGATATTTCAACAAGCTTTGTAATAAATAAAGGGGTACGACAAGGGTGCCCGTTGTCACCACTATTATTTATAGTGGGTTTGGAAGTATTGTTGAATACAATAAACGAGGATTCACAGATAAGAGGTTTGAAAATGAGAAAAAATAAGAAAAAATAATAAGAAAAAAGAAAAAAGGAACTGAAATTAAAAGCTTCTGCAGAAGATATAATTATATTCTTGGAGGATCCACAAGAATCAATTCAACCACTGATGGAAACTCTGCAAAGATATGGACAAGTGGCAGGATACAAGATAAACAAGGAAAAGACAATGATTATGACATTAAATATGACTAAAAAGGAGCAAGCCGATTTGGAGAGCAGATCCAGATGTCAACTAACTAAGAAAACAAAATATCTAGGAATTATTATAACGAAAAAGAACCAAGAACTATTTGACAACAACTATCTGAAGACATGGAAAGAGATCAAAAATTATATGGAAAAATGGAAAAATGGAAAAATCTAAATCTCTCTCTCCTGGGAAGAATAAATGCTTTTAAAATGTTTTTATTATCTAAACTCATGTTCCTTTTTCAGAATTTACCAATAATAGGAAGAAAGAAGGTATTTAAAGAATGGGAAAAGGATCTTCAAAAATTTATCTGGCAAGGGAAAAAGCCAAGAATAAGATTCAAAACACTTCAGGATGCAAAGCAGAGAAGAGGATTTGATCTACCATCATTGAAAATTTATTATTACGCATGTTGTTCAGATTGGATTAAAGACTGGATACAACTAGAGAGTACAACTATGAAAGAACTGGAAGAAACAAATAACAGATTTGGATGCGACGGATATTTATGCTATGATAGATTAGTGGTGAACAAAGAGTTCATTGCATCCGGAAGACACTGTTAAAGGTTTGGCTACAAATAAAGCAGAAATATTATACAAAACTTCAAGATAGACCTCACCACAAGAAGCGTATAAAATTACCTCAACAAAACAAGGAAATTTATTAGCATATCAAGATATATTGAAATGGGAAGGGGATAAACCAAGAATGGGTACAGTAGAAGAATTAAGGGCTGATGGAGATGAGCTAAACTGGTTCCCATGGCGACAACTCAAAGAAATATTTAAAATGGATCAAAAACTGTATGGATTTGAGAGAATAGAGAACGAATTAGACTTATGGATGAAGGGGAATCAAAAGAAGAGAATCTCTAAATTCTATAAATTATTGTTGAAAAGAGAAATGGAACCAAAAGTAGTTAAAGATACAATGGTTAGATGGGCTCAGAATGTGGGACATCTGATTGAATTAGAAGTTTGGGAGAAGGTATGGAAAACTGATATAAAATTTACACCAAACTTAAATCTAACAGAAAATTTTTATAAATGCTTCATAGATGGTATATGACCCCAGAAAGATTACAAACAATAACTAAAAATGGGAATGCGAAATGTTGGAAGTGTGATGAAAAGATTGGGTCCTTTTTTCATATGTGGTGGACTCGCAGAAGGGCAAAGAAGTTCTGGAAGGGGATACATGATAAAATTCAAAGAATTTGTAAAGTTAACTTTGAAATGATACCAGAATTTTATTTGTTAAATATGTTAGGGCAACAAAGGGAGATAAGAAGCTACCAGAAGATATTGCTATATTTGATAACAGCTGCAAGGTTGACATGTGCGCAATATTGGAAAGAAAAGATAGATACTGACTTAGGAGAATAGAAATTAAAAGTTCTGGATACGGTAGAGACAGAAAAATTAGCATTCTCTTTGAAAAACAAACCTATCCAGAACTTTGAAAGGGAATGGAAAAGAGTTTTAGATTGGATAAAAACATAAATGTACAAGAACTAAAGAAAGAAACAATGTAATTGTTTTTCTTTTCTGTAAATGGAAACGTAACTGTTCTTCTCTTTTGTAAATGGAAACTAAGAAAATTCAACTGGAGAATATAAATACAGAAGTGGGGGGGGAGTGTGATATATCTGAAATAAGTGTATATCCACTCTGCTTTTTATGTAATTAAATTCTTAAAAAAATTTTTTTTTTTTAAAAGATTAATGTGTGGGTCTAGAAGTAGCCTGCTTTACTACAGTCTTAAAAACACTCAAGGTTCCCTCACTTCCAAAAGTGAGAAACTGCCATGCAACTTTGTTGAACTGCAACCTCACAATCCCTCACTATAGACTATACTGATTCGGACTAGTAGGAATCCCACCTCCTTATATTTCTATTAGGTAAACACAAATGTTGATGTAGTTATACCATAATACAGTCTGCAGTGAAGGGAAGACATCCTATGACTGAATTGCTTCTACTTGCTCCAACAGGCAGGGAAATAACAAGGTTTGAGTGGAATGGCTCCTAGCATGGGTAAACAACCTGAGCAAACCACAGTCTAATGCTACAGCTAAAAGAGAAGCCCCCAAGAGTGAAGGAAAGGGACAACAAGCAAAAGGAACAAAACAAAAAAAGGGGAAATTACTCACAAAAAGCTGAGAGAATAAACTGCCAGAAATAACTAAAAGAATGTCCTTTCTCCTCTAAAGAAAATGACTGCATAAAGCAAGCACCAATGTTTCTTTTTCCTATAGTAGGAGACAACAACCCTTGGGTAAGACATACTAGAGTTCTAGACAAAACTGGACAGACTGTGCTGTTGCTATCAATAACTGAATAAAAAAACTAGAACTTCTAATTGATTCACAACTTATTGAAGTACCTGCCAACCAAACAAAGCAAAGAAGTCCAATCTGTAGAACCACAAAGGTAGATCTCAAATTACAAACAGAAGCCAACTGATATTCAACTCGTGTGACTGAATTCAGCCAAAGTGGCTGCACTTTTATGGAACATGCAGGACAGTATTACATAATCAAAACAACATAACCAGCACAGACATTTCCAGAAGGTCCACACTCAGACAAAGGACAAGCCATGCTATAAATCAATAAGCCTCATAGTGAAGCCATGCATAGTTATTGGAATTACCCCATTTCCTGATGTATGATGTTCTTGTGAATAATTTTCTTGAATTTTTTGCAAAATACAATTCCTTGCATATCTCTTACTTGATTCTCCATGCTGTCAGTCTTAGTCTGGATGCCTCTGGATGCAAAACTGCCCTCCTGTCTCTCATATAAATATGCCATCTTTCCACAAAGAAAGTTCATAGAAATCTCTGTGAGCCATATTCAGCATGAGTGGAAATCATGGATGTCTGACCCACCCAAGGACTTACTAGAATGCAATTTGTGTGAGCTTTCCTTATCTCAGCAATTATTTTCGACAACACTGGTATCAGGGGAAAGATGTCCAGGAAAGCTCTTGTCCATTTGTATATGAAAGCATCCCACAGCAACCTTCTTCCTCGACCTACTCTGCTACAGTATTATTAGGTGTGATGTTTTCTGAGATGCAAATAGATAGATTTGCAATATACCCAATTGAACATCCTTTGAATTAATTGTGGGTGTAACATCCACTCATGGGAATTTCTTCCTGATGTGTTCAATGGTCTTCCAGCTTGTTATCTCCCCCTGCTACATTATCTGCCTGCACATAGCCTATTCCCATCATTTTAATGTCATCTGTATTAGATGTCTTCATCTTGTTCATTCTTGTTTCTGTACCAGATAACTCTTGTTCTGACTGTTGCTATCTCTATCACCTTCTTCCAAATATTGGTTGAAATGCTCTGAGTGTGTTCTACAGAGCTAGTAACTCTAAAACATTTAGGTATAAATTCCTCTTTCAGAGAACTTTTTCAGAGTTCTGCCTCATTGGTATCTTCATGTGATCAGACTCCCCCCCCCCGCCCCCGCATGTTATAGAACAGGCTGATATGGTTGACAGCTTAGAGACCTGGAAATACAGGATGCAGAATATAACCTAAAGAACATAACATAGAGAGAGTAAGATATAATGCAGAAAGCTATGTGTATCAAAATGTATGGGTGGGGGTGTTACTGGGAACAAAGAGACGGACTAATGCCAGGTAGAATGCCTACTTAAATGTGAACAAAGTTCTTTACATTATGATCATAGTATCTCCCTGCTAGGTAAGTATAAATGTAAACAAAGAGATGAGAACGCCTGTATTTCTATCAATACTGAGATAAGAGCAGATTTGACCACTAATAAACTCCTAGCAGGTGCACTGGCTGATGTCATCAGAATGGCAGGCAGCCAGAGACTCCAGAAAGACCTAAAGTGATAGCACATGTAAGACTACTGTTTTGACTGGATGACATAAACAAGGCACCATCAATACTTTTGTTTTGATTGGATTACATGGGACAGCAGATAGGCTCAATGGTCAATAAAAGACGTCAAGACAATGCTGAAGAACGCTTTCTCAGTCTCCCCATGTGAAGAAAAGGCTGCAACATAGCCTCCAAGCTCTGCTGTTCTTGATAAACTGTCCAGACATGCTGACAGATAACTAGTGTTAAGAGAAACATCTAGGCTATGCTAAAATAGATGTGTCCCATTATGACTGAATCGCTGCCCATTAAGAGGCACGTGTATGTATGTGTGTGTGTGTGTGTGTGTGTGTGTGTATATAACAGAAAAGGTTAGATTTAACAATGCTCAAGGATGTTAATCCCTTGGATTCCTGTTTAGAGATGTATGGTTCCTCAGTAAGATGAGATGAAATAGATATGAGGCTGAGTTATATTGTTTAAGATAGTAATTCTCCTCTATGTGATCATAATAGAGAAACCTGCTAGCAATACAAAGATAAAAAGGTTCAGGCCTTCAAAAAGGTACCATCTTATCTGCCATATCCTGCAATGTAGTGATGTCTTACATGCAATGAAATGTTAGCAACGTGCCCAGACATTGCCACGTGTGTTTTCCCCTAAAGGAACTGTTTATGTTTGTATATTTATGACTACATATAATAAGTATTCTAAATCATTACTAGAGAGCCTACTCATTCTCCCATATAAATATCCTGAGATTTCAATACTTAAGAATGTGTAAGTGGAGTGTTAATTCTGCCTGTCTGGATTTCACCACCACCACAAATTGGGTGTCCAGGGAGCCAGCAAGTGGTAACAAGACTCCAGGCAGAATCCAGATTGGTTGACAAATGACAAGGACCCTCACTCCCTCAGTCTAAAGAGATAGGGATGGAGAGCCATGTCTGTTTCACTAACCTTCCTGTGATACATCTATTGTTACTATCAAACTGGGTTGCAAGGATCTGCACTGTACACTTGTCAAATTTTATACCAGTCCCCTATTTTAAGGAATCCTCAATAGCCTTTTCTTGTAATCCTTTTATAGTTTGTGGTTTGCTAGAAACCTTTTCTGAGGTGATCTAATGAGATCACCTCAGTCATGCAAATGGCACTACTGCAGTTGTAGTGCTATCAGACTTAGGAGCAGCTGTATCATTTCAGCAGTTACTCTGTAACTCTACATAATTTTCCTTATCATTACTCCTACCCATCGTCCTTTTTACAGTGGAATTAGTGCTGGACTTTTATGTGATGATTACAGTCTTGCTCCTATAAATATGATGTCATGGGTTAGCTGTAGGTATGATTTTTCCAAATTCACACATAACCTCAACTGGAATAGCAGAGTCAGTGTTGCCACTGCTTTAACTGATTAATAATATCATGAATACTAGAAGTTATCATCAATGTACAGAAATATTATTAAATTGTACAGTCTTAGCTCTGCCATGGTTACTGCTATAATCGTCGTAAACAGTCTTGTTACTATTAAAAGTCCAAATGAAAGATCTGCAAACAGGTGTATTTGTTCCTTGCTTGTGAATCTGAAATATTTATTGTGATCTGCATAAATTCCAATATAGAAATAAGCATTCTTTAAACTATTTATTGCAAACAAAATTCCCTCCTTTATTAGGGAAAAGATATTGGTTAGCACAATTATTCTGAAAGGTGTTATACTGATATATATATTAACTTATCTCAAATCTGAAGTTGGTCTTATTCCTGTCTCTTTGGGAAATAGTCAATTAACTCCAGTAGAAACCTATTCCTTTCTCCAAATGGGAAAGTTCTTCAATTGCCCTTTCAGAAAGACGAATCTATATTTTTTACAGCAATATTTGTGACAGTTATGTGGTTTGAAACCAATTTGGTGGTAACCTATGAGATTTTATACAGTATCCTTGTCATATTGATAGAAACTATTGGTCATTTATTACTGTTGACCATGTCTTGTGAAATTCTTTCACGCAGTTGTTAAAAACACATGCTGTATGGATTGGAACATTCATGGTATATTAGACAAAGACGATACTTTCTGTCCACATGAGGTTATGGATGATGACTTCTTTCATGATGGATTTGCAGTGGCCCTATTAAATGGAGGTAAGTCTCATTAAACTTGTGTTCTGTAATAGTTCTGTTTAGACCATAGTATGAATTGCCTGTATTTTGTCACTGTGTTATTCCAGTCTTCTTAGCTCTTGACAGTTTATGATATGAATCCAATCTGTCATCTGTACTTGCATTAAACAACTTTAAATCATCACAGTGTTATCTTCCACCTTTATTTTAGTCTTGTACGACAATGATGTAGATCTTAACCAAGAATGCCTTCTCAGTATTATTGTTCCTTCTAGTATTTTAGATGCCCATTCAGCTGCATACACCAACCTGATCACATGCTACTTTACCAGTCTCTGCAAAGAAAACTTTAGCTATTGTTTATCTTGCGGTAAGTGCTCGATCAAAGTTGATACTTTATCCCATAGCAATATTTAATATCTGCCCACTAGTTAATACTATAAGCCTGATGATTTGGAATTTTTAAATGTTAATACAGTATAAACTTCTCTTCCCACATTATCTTAACTTTCTGTACTCTTTGTCCACTGGTCTGGAGGATGCTTTTTTCCTCCCAAAGAGATAGCTGCAATAACAGTTTGCTTTTGGAAGTTTTAAACAGAAAATCATAATATTCCTGTTGTACTAAATACATGTTTTCTAATCTCTTTGTTGAGATTTCTAATCTTGTTTTCTTCCCGATATTATCATTACAGATAACAATATTGAAGATAAGAGTAGCAGTGCTACTGGTGAACTAGCTGTTTAACGCACTGCAGAAAATACAGGGTCATCTATTTGGGGCCTTTGTTATTTTACATTTGCAAGCATTGTGGCATTCTTATTAACAGCTCTGAATGACTTTTTTGGCCCTAAGAAGATGAAAATGGTATTTGACCTTCCAACATTTTATCTGATGATGACAACGAGATTTGCATTGAAGAATTAACTATAGGAGTTGATCCTGTATCCAATCCGCTTTAAATGTCTCTTGTTCAACTTCACTGTTCCTTTCTTCTGTTGTGTTTGAGTAGAGGGAATTGCCACAGTAATTTTTGCAGTAGAGGTAAGTTTTACATATGGATCTGAAAGTTTTGTACTCTGTCCTCTTAGAAGTATTTGCTCAATCATAGACACATGTGCTGCAGTTAAAACTGCTGCAGTTGTTAATTACTTTCAGCAATCCAAATGGTCTTGAATTTGTTCTTACTCTAGGTAATCTTTCTCTATATGGTTGGGCATGTGGTTCTTTTGGGTTCCCATAACCTTGTGATTCTGTTCAAAAGTTTACAACCTTGTAATGCCCTGGAGATCTATCTTTTACTTCTCCCTCAGTCCCTTCATGTACTCTATCTGTCATAGCGTGATATCAACCACTCCTTGTCTCTGTATCTGTAATGGTGATCTTGACAGTATCTGCCCCAAATAATAAGATGGGGAACTTGAATTTCTTCTGTACAAACACTGAGATCAGGATTTGTGTTTCTTGTAGTCTCTTTCTCAGTGCTGGGATCAGGAGGAAGAAAGAAAGTAGTAGCTACCTCTATAGGAACCACATGGATGCTCCACTTCCAGATAAAGGAATAAAGAACTTTTTGAAGAAGGAGAAAGTGACCTAAACAGGTAAAAAGAAGGTAAAGTCTAAGTATTCCTTGACTACATAGACCAAACAAAGAAACAGAAAGGTTAAACAAACGGCAGGTGTTACCTGGACTCCTCTCTCTTGCTTATCACTCTATTCAAAAACTGATGCCTTTCTGCTTCCAACAATGATAAGTGGCTGAATGGACAGGCCTTATAAATTGGAAATGCAGGCCCAGATAAGGGATACGCACATAGTGTCTGCAAGAAGGATGAATCAGTACATGAAGGTAAGTCTCTGTCAAACTGAGTGAAATCAGTATTCTTTTATCTCTAGGACTGTGTGATAGTTTTCTATTCCGATTTTTTTTTCTTCTTTCAGACAGACTGTTTTACCCTTCTTCCAGCTCCAATACAGTTGTTCAGCCACCATTTTCTGTTGGAATAATGAAGAATACAGAGCAGCAGACTGAGCATTTTCTGAGGGCTGAACTTTAAAGGTTCCTAGTTCTAGCAGGTAAGAAATATCTTGTAGGATCGCTACATGTTTCTCTGGTTTGAAGGATTTCAGAGAAGAAACAAAGAATCTGTGAGAAATCCAAACAAAATCTACTAGGGTAACTCTTTATATGGATTGAGGTGGATTTGTGCCATGCATGAATGAATTGTTGAAGCCTTCCCACCTGTAACTGAGGGCATATGGCATATTTGCAGTTGCTTCCACTAGTTCTTGACACTATTGCTGTTATGGGATCCAAATCTGTTTAAACTTTGTTTCTTCTCATGGATAAGCTACTATCAACAAACATTCCACTAGGAGTTGTTCCTGGATCTGGAATACCCCTTGCTCTCTCTGGGTCTATGAGAGAGATGGAAAGACTAATAAGAGATGATCCCCATATGTGACATCATTTTATCCTCAATTTTAGGGACTTAAGCTCTCATTTTATCATCGTTTTCAACTCTGAAATAGATTGAGAGATTTCCAAACAACAGAGAACTTTCCAAAAAGGGATTTAAGATTGGGTTTTGCTCTTGCTTTTACTTGCCATGATTGGAACCTGATCTGCCACCAAAATGCCAAAGATCCTGATTGTGCTCTGGTACTGAATTGGATAATACTGACTGGACTAATGAAAGCAGCTACCTTTATTCCCTAGCATAGCTTTACATTGCTTTGGGGAACTCCCCAAGTAAGTCTCCTTTGCTCACAAATACAGTTCTTATGTCATGGCTGCTGAAGAGAGCTGGACCACCAGAGATGACACTGCATGCTCTTTCTGGGAAGTCAAATGCTTCCTGGGATCTGTGTCACAGGCTGAAGCCATAAACCAGTACAATTACTGCAGCATCAATCAGATATATTTGGAGATGAGACATGAACCATTTTGGCAGGTTATAAAATTCCTTAATTTGGGCATTGCTGAGGTTGGAAGCAGCCAGTTTATCTCCTTCTTCCCCATGTTTCCATGAAACTGCTAGCAAAAGGCACATGTAAAAAGATGGTCTACAAAATCATTTCTGGGATAAATTTTTGGATTAGTTGTGAGGCCAAGGCTACCAAGAGCTAAAACCTTGGTAGTATTGCAAAGCAGCGAAGGTAAATCCTTGATCTTAATAAGTCAGAGGGGTTTGCTCACTGCTCTTCTATGCCTCTTTCTCAGATAATTCAACCCTCTCCTTCTCAGAGAAGACGGGGAGAGAAGTCAACTCCATCCAACCCCAAAGGAGTAAGGAGGAGAGGGTAGTATGACTGTTGAGGCCTCCATTTCTTAGCTTGCGGTCTGTCCCTACCACAGCTTGTTTTAATTCCTGAGTGGAAGGAAAGCACCTGAGAATCACTGGATGTTCCAAGACTGTCTTCTTCCCTGGCCTCTGTTGGGATGCCGTTTACCGTCCAGTTACTGTCTGTCCAAAGTCTAGTTTACTGACAAACGTAAAATAGATAGCAAAGGATTTGAAAAAAACCAGACAAGATGATTTGGAGATCAAGCAGAATGGGAAAAAAAAATTAGGAAAGGAGCTACAGAAGCAGCCAGCTTAAAGACCACGAGGTATAAAACAGATTACTTCATTGGTCATGCGACAGAAAAAAGATGACTTTAGTCAGGTCGCTTATCCAACACAAGGGGGCATGTTAGTCAAACCTGATTATTATTCCACCTGTATATCAAGCGAGCCCAGAAGGAACCTGAGGATGCAATAGGCAACTCTGGCAGTTCTGGGTACTATTTTTACCCCCCTCTAGATTTCAGCAGCCTGTTCCCAACTTTTCTTAAAATCCCAGCCCTCATGCAAAAACAAAACAAAAAACATAATGGTTCTGGGAATGTATTTGATCATTTAAATGCTTATTCTTCCCTTTCAGAGTCTGCCTCCTCAACTGTTATAGCCCCAAACAGTCTTGCAAAACAGAAACAGATCTCTGTCTTCCAGTTTTTTAAAATAATTATTTTAAGGCTAGAACAAACTGGACTATAGTCTTCAAATAATCACACTCCAAGAGACTTTTGGTGACAAGAATGGTCACTTTTATGCAGAAATCTTCTTCAGAATGGGGAAGGTTTGCTGTTGTTGTGTGTCTTCAAGGTGTTTCCAAATTATGTGATCCTAAGGTGAACCTATCATGGGGTTTTCTGGAGGCCGAAAAAGTATGACGAGCGCAAAGTCACCCAGTAGGTTTCCATGGCTGAGCTGGGAATCAAACCTTGGTCTCCTCAACCACAGTTCAACGCTCAAACCACTACACCACGCTGGTTCGCAACGGGGAAGGTATGAGAGGGCACACTTTATCTGCCCATCCTTTACACTTTCTTAGGAATAGGTGCCAGAAAAATCAACTGGTGTTTGCTTCTGGGTAGACAGGTACATAATTTCACCATAAGGCACTAAGGAGGAAATAAAACACTTGCCAAAATTACTCCTAAGACATATACTCTAGAGAATTTTCAAGATGTCTTACGTTGTTGCTTTACTTAGAATCCATCAGGCTCAATCTGTTATTCAATCTACTAGTATAAATTGAATTCTTGAATTATCCTTTGAGCTTTGATTTGAATCAGTGGTCAATGAAAATGAGCTTTTCTATCAAGAAATAAAGAAATATGGAACAGCCTTTTTCTGCTACTTACACACTACAACACTGAACTCAGAAAAATTAACTGTTTTGGCCCATAATGTCAGAAATGTTCTGGCCAGCCAGTGGCTGTGCTGGAAGTTGTGGTCCAAAAAAAATTAAAGTTTCCCAGTTTTTCTGCTCTGCTTAGAAGTATTCAGTGGAGACGGTAATACATTAACAGGCATTGTCTCAGAATATTTAATTTCCCTTTACAGTATTCATAACCAATGATATGACAAAGTGAAGTTAAGTTTGACAAAGTAATCAAGTTATCCTTAACACATATAAAAGCAAATCACATCATATTCAAGGACTTTCAGAATTAGGTACCTCTACTGTCAAGTACTTGACTGCTATAGAAATCTGTTATCAGCTGGAAAGCACTGCTGTTCTCAAAAAGCTTGTTTTCCATCCTCTCTACTCGAATTCTATCATCCTGCAAACTGAAAAAAAATAAAAATTTTCAACTTTGGTCTAATAAAAAGAACTGAAACTCACAATATCAAACTACTTCTGTTTTCTTTCACTATGCATAAACAAATAAAGGATAAAGAATATTTTATTCAGGACAAATTTTAAACATCAAGCTGAGATGTAAAGTGTGCCTTTCTTCTATGTAGACTGATATGTCTTTAGAACTCAACATATTGATTCCTGAATAGATTCATGGGTGTGTATTCAATTTTAGGCATTTTGCTTTTCTCTAACTAAGCCCTCACACCTGTAAGAATAACATGCCTATAAGAATAATATTAACTACAGTTTTAGTCACTTTTATTGCTATCTCAATCACTCAGGGTAGGAAATAATATCTTTTTGTCTAATATCAGGAATCAAATCTGCAAAGAAGCTATACTATTTGATCAGCATTGATTCTAAACTTGCATTTTATGGAGGTTTTTGTGCTAACTCAATTTTGCCATGCCGTAAGTGTTATTTGCTACTTTGTACAGTTTAAAGATTTTATTTTGTTTAACTTAAGATGTAAGTTGTCCAAAGAATATTTACTGTCAGTAAGCCATCTAAATTCAATGCAAATACAAGCTAGCAAGTTTAGGAAAAGCAAAATCCAAAAGGTAATGTGCAAGATGAAAGTTCCTTGGACCAACAGCAAAATACATACATCTGACAAAAACCTAGTACAAGTAGCAAGTCAAGACAAGGCACATTAGGGGGAAAAAAAAGCTTAGGTGAATCAATAACACAAAGCCAAGGATAACAGATATGTCGTAAGAAGACATCTGAATGTAAAATCAAAGCACGTGTCACATATCACATAGAAAGGCTTTCCAGTGACAGAGAACTTGAGCTACAACAGAAAACAAATGGAGGGAGGGGGGTAGAGGTTATGGAGGTAGGGAGAACACAAAGATCAGAGTTAGGAACCATACTGTCTTTGAGATCTTGCTGTGCTGCAAGTGACAGCAACCCTTGCCAACACTACCAATGCTGGGAACTGTAGTCTAAAAACACCTGGAGGGCCATATGATTTCAAGGCCTGATACACAACAAGTATATGGAGACATTTGAACTTAAGCACAAGAAGTGGAGAAACGAAGTATAACAAGAGAGGAAAACACGGAAATGAAAGAAATGAGACTTTGATCGCAGATTCAATACAACTTCAGCAGAGAGATAGAAACACCTATCTAAGTTGTTTGGCTGCACACGCTATGAAAATCTGCACAGTACACATCTCCACGCAGTAGCCCACAAAGACCAGGAACTTGTGAGAACTAGGGCCTCAACAAGTACTTTAAATAGGACCTGTAACAGTACCAGTCACAAGCATCACTATTCCCCACCATATTTCCCAAACACCTACATAAATAATAACATAGTACAAATTCACTCCCCACTGGAAAGTACTGCATATCTACATATGAATTAAAATTTGCTATGACTTTCCAAACACTCTTAATAGTATTTAAGCTTTTGTTTGAAAATATGAACCTTGCAGCTCTAACTTTATGATAGTTGGAGTGATGCAACTATATCACACATTAGACATCTGCACACAAAACAGATCAACAGGAATCATGTCTTATAGCATGCCACTGCCCATTCTGCAAACAAAAAATTCTAAGCAGGAGTTTTTCAATTATTTTATGTTATAGCTTCTTAGTTGATAAATCAAACTGCTTGAGGATGATCAGGAACAACCAAGTTCTAAATACCCCCCATGCTCTTACATTAGCTACATAGTTTCCTCAGTATAAGGTATTGGACAGGAAGCAACGGACAGCTGGCTATGCTATTACTCTTCTAATTAATGTTTCCTTTTAAAAGTTAATACGGATTTAAGAAGCCATTGACAGCTAGGAACATGCCCTTCCCAATTTTCCAATTAATCGTTTTAAGCTTTTCTGTTGATTAATGAAAATATTTTTAAATACACGGGTCTCGCAATTTTGTTACTTAAATGCACAGCAATTTCCCTTCATAATGATTCTACACATTTAAATACACATTGTACATGTGTGTTTGTATATATAACAAATTTATCTTTCTATACAATTAGGTGATATTTACATACTTCCAGCAGTTCTATTAATTGTAAACTTTAAATTACTTTTATTTTTACACAGGGAAGCAAGGGGCAAAGATAGAGCTGTAGGAGTGAAAATATCAAAGAATACTCCAGACATGGTCTATAGCAGTGCTACTCAAAAGTAGTGGTAAATGAACCAGTGCAAGCCCACAAGCCATCAGCTGCCAGTCTTTGAGGAATTTCCAGGAAAGAAAGAAACAACTATAGTCAGTGGGCTCAAATGCAGTACTGGTACATATTACTGGTACTCAAATATAGCACATGGGAAGTCAGTTGCCAGTCTCCCACATCAGAAAGACTTAAGGAATATTGTTTTACAGGACAGGAACACCAATCAGTGTACATAGTGGTTAAAGTGCCTGGAGTTTGTAGAATGTGGAGACCTAGATGCAAATTCCTGCTCAGTTACAGGTTTTATTGGAGGGTTATATATATATATCTTGGTCAAAACTACTTGACAGAGTCCTTGTGATAATACAATGGAAGTGCAGGGAATAATGTACTTCCCTAACACAATAGGTAAGAATGATACCAATCACAGAGATAGCGTATACCATATTAAAATTAACCTCAACTTATTTTGATTAATTTGTTTGATTGCATTACTATTATAATCACTGTTCCTGTTCCAATCCTTTAGAATGTGGAATGGTAGAAATTGTACTACTAACATGCTTTGAATTTATACAAGATCTTCTACACAAGCGGGAAACATTTAACAGTCATAACCAATCAAAATAAAATCTATTTTGTTGTCGTCGTGTTCTGTCACCTCATTTCCAGCTAATGGCAATCCTAAAGCAAACCTATAATGGGTTTCCTGGCAAGATTTGTTCAGGGGGGGGTTGCCTTTGACTTTCTCTGAGGCTGAGAGAGTGTGACTTGCACAAGTATGAGTATGGATTCAAACCTGGTCTCCAGAGTTGTAATCCAATGCTCAAATCACCATACCATGTTGCCTCTTGTAATCTGCTTTGATACAATAGTGAAAATATGTACCTCTCACAATATATGGACAACACAATGGGCCTACTTATGTTGTTAGTATTATTATAACCCTCTAACTCAGACATTTTAAATTTACCTAAAGTAGCATGAAAGGGGAGAGCATAAACACTCTGATCCCAGTCTCCACTGCCTACTTCCTCTTCGCATCTCTGGTGAACATTTGCACCAGGGAGTCTTTTCTGACCATGTAAGTTTCACACATAATGCAGAATGCATCTAGATTATTCAATGAGCCTCTACAGATACTAAAATCTTCCCACTGCACAAAGCAATGGCACACCTAGTATACCAGACACCCAGTATGCACCATTTTTAAGCACCCTTCTCTCTACAAAAAGAAATTATTTTTAGTAATAATCATGAATGAAATGAATAATAATAATGGCCAGAAAAGAAAGGCTAACAATGAAAATTCTACTTATGAATGACTGTGGGTCCCACAGTCTGTTTAAGACCACAGTAAACTGTAAACAGTAAACATCTGCCCTTCCTCAATGAAGTTTTATCTATCCGTACATCTTCTTTCTATCTGACAGCATCCAGTTTAGCTCTCAAGAAAGAACTAAGATTCTTCTGCAAACTCTGTAATGATTGGCATTACTTTGCACTGTGTGCTGATATGCTTATAATTTAAAAAAAAAACAATGAATATAAACACAGTAAATATGCCATCAATTAGAATTGGTTCATATTTCCTAGAGCTTTTCCTGATTTATATTTTTTCCTAGGTTTTTGCATATCAATTTCAAAACAAATTTATTTTTAAAATGGAGCAAAGGTAGAAAAGGCTTCAATAACATCATATTTTAACAAAGATTCATCAAAAATCTTTCTACTTTCCTACATTTCAACAGTTTGCTGCAAAGTCAGACAAGAGATCATACTGTCTGATCTGTTTACAGTCATTTGCACATAATTATGTATCCTGAACTAAGAAGTAAATTAAGCATGACAGACTTTTCTAAGCAGGTCCCTCAGTGCCCGTTATCAGAAACTCTCAAACTAAATCTAGTTATAACTGCTGAAGTGCCAACAGCACAGGGATTTAGGAAGTATATGACTGTCTACAGGTGGAATTTAACATGGATGCAGAGAGGAAGAAGCCTAAGTCCAACAATAATCCCACCTCTACTTTTCTTAGAGATGGTTTAAGAGAAGGAACTTCTTTGTATCACAAGCAGATAGTACAGCCTACACATAACACAGAATGAACCAGATACACAAATAACTTTAAACTTGGAAGTGGTACATTCCAAACCAACAAACTATACCGCAGTTTTAGACAGAAGATTGAAAATGCTGTTAAGAGGATTCACACTCTTTCTCTCTCTCTTTTTCTCTCAAGGTCTTGATAGCACACACTGAACTTTAGCACATGATTTAATTCCTAAGGCTTGTTAAATAACTCACTTCAGTAGCTGTCCAAGGCTGCCAGTCCTTTAGAAAATTGAAAGAGCTTAATTCACATCAATTAGAGCTGCAAATCTGGATTTCAGATATTTAAGCAACTGATTAGACTCTTCTTGTATTAAACAGCTTTATTCTTTCAGTTTCTTCCTTGCCCATATTTAGCATTATGAAAACTACTGCATACTTTGCTGATAAGTGATTTTGCTAAAGCCTGAAATGTGGAACAAAATGTTTACTAACCACAGAAAAGCAAAGCAAGATTTTGGCTCAGTGGAAAACCCAAATTAAGCTTGAGAGTAGAATCACAGAATCATAGAAATGTAGAGTTGGAAGAGACTACACGGGCCATCCAGTCCAACCCCCTGCCATGCAGGAACACCCTCAAAGCACTCCCGACAGATGGCCATCCAGCCTCTGTTTAAAAACCTCCAAGGAAGGAGACTCCACCACACTCCGAGGCAGCAGATTCCACTGCCAGACAGCCCGGACCGTCAGGAAGTTCTTCCTGAGGTTCAGGTGGAATCTCCTTTCCTGCAGCTTGAATCCATTGCTCCTTGTTCTGGTCTCTGGAGCAGCAGAAAACAAGCCCTCTCCTTCCTCTACATGGCATCCCTTCAAATATCTAAACATGGCTATCATGTCCCCTCTTAACCTTCTCTTCTGCAGACTAAACATACCCAGCTCTCTAAGTCTATCCTCATAGGGCATGGTTTCCATGCCTCTCACCATTTTGGTTGCCCTCCTCTGGACCTGCTCCAGCCTGACCATGTCCTTCTTGAATTGGGGTGCCCAGAACTGGACACAGTATTCAAGATGAGGTCTAACCAAAGCAGAGTAGAGTGCTAAGTACTCTTAGCATGCACACTCCTCCACTCACAGATTGGCATTACCTCTCATCCTCCAGTTTCAGTTACCTATGACAAGCCAGGAGTTTGAAACCATGAACCACAAAAGAAATTAACAAACCAAGAGAATCCTTCTCTTTCAGATGGAGTGGGAAGGTCCACTCTGAGTGTCCATATAATGAACAGCCCACACAGATGCTGAGCATCTATCTCACAAGGCAGTCACACATCAAAACAAAGCCTCACGTTTTAAACTGCAGTTGCTCCTAACATAAGCAAGACACAGCCATCCAACCTTGTCAAGGATACGAATGTATCTCGGCATTATTTCACTAGGACGCTACATTATGAGATTAGTCTCTGCAATGGAGATCCCCTTTGGCAAGTCCACAAAAGTGGCTTCTCAAGGTACTGATAATAGCAAATTCTATGATGAAGTTATTTCCAGGAACGGAGAAGTGAAGGACTGCTGCAGATTTTGTCACTATAGGCTTGTTACACTAAAGAAACAGGGGGGACGTTGATGTTCTGTGTAGAAAGGCATTTTTAATGCTTGGTGACTTGGACTCATTGCCTTCCTACTGCCACCCAAAAGTCACAAATCAGGAGCTGTAGCGTCATGATCTGGACATGTCACCCTGGCAGTTGCCAAAGGAGGGAACTGTCCAGTAAACTTCCTTTGTCAACATTTCAGGGCCACCAGTGAGAAGTCTGAAATATTAAAGAAACCAAAAGGGAAAGGCACTGAATGGCAAAAATGAGCAGGGGAGAGACAGTTTTCAAAAGTGTCAGAATTCATTCATGACCGAAATGTTTAGAAAGTAAAATTTCCTTCATCCTAGGAAATTAACAATCTGCAAGAATAAAGTCCTTAGCTTCGTCATGAAGCTCTTTGATCAAGAGTAGTAAGGAAGCTACTTTCTCCACAACAGGGAATAGGTTCCACTTGGTCCTATACAGCAGCTGGTTTTGCCATGGTTGCCTTAAAATATAAGATCATCAGTACCAGATCAAATCAAAGGCTAATCTGCTCAGATCATTGTTCCTACAGTTGCCAGCCACTTGCCTAAGGGAATCCCACAACGAGGACATGAATTTCAATAGTTCCATTCCACTCAAGTTTCCCAGAAAATTGGTATTGCGCTATATTGGCTCTGACACTCTTGGTAACATACAAGCATCATGCTTACTAATCATCAACAGTGTCACCCTCAATGATCTTTCTCTTCAGAATGACCAGCTCATCAATCAAGTACATACTGTGCTGTTGTACTTAAGAATATCTGCTTGCTTGGCCACCTGCTGCCTTTGTAATCTTCAGACAAACAGCCTTTACAATGAGAGTGAAAAGAGAACAGCAAAAGCCTTGTTCAAATGAAGGAAGGAAGAAAATTTGAAGGAAAAATGGAAGGTTCAACTGCTAAGTCAAATGGTGTCTTGCAGTTCACAGACTGAAACAACTGGAAGTCTACTAAAATAATATTTTACATCATTAGTAACAGACTGTCCTGTGATACAGACATAATCAAAAGGTCAAAGATCCAACTAAATGAAGAATTAAGGCCTAGGGTTAGGCAAAATTCAGTACCAAAAAAGCAGGAAGACTCATAGTACACTAATTTCTTTTCCCAAAGGCCTGAGAGCTGAAGGGTGATAGGGTGTGACTGTTCCAAGGTCAATGCAGTTGCCGGGTTTTGGGGGGGGGGGGGGGCTGATGGCAATTTAATTTAAATGTTGCATTTAAAACAACTGGAAGTTTTATTTAGAAAATATTTTATTTCAAAACTTGTAAATATATTTAAATATGGCAATAACAGCATAAGCTTCATTACATTTTTAGCCTTTTCAGTAGCTGCTCCGACTCTCTGGAAAGTCTGCACAAAGTTAGGCTGGCCCCTTTCCTGTTTTCCTTTCACCAGCAGGCAAAGACCTTTCTGTTTAAGCAAGCTTTTAATATGTAGGCAAGGAAGCTTCTTACTGGGATGTACGTTTTATTTTTTAACTTCTGTATGTCTTCTAAATGATTTTATACTGTTTAATGTGAGGAATTTTATTGATTTTAAAATGTTATTGTTGTGACTTTCCTTAGGAGCCACCTTGGTGTCCTACTCTGGGAAAAAGGTGGCACACAAAAGAACTAAATACATACATCTAAATACTAAGAAACCTGAAGTCATTGAGAACTGCTAACATACTTGTTTTAGTACTAGCAAAGAGATCTTTGCATTTATTATGACTACACACATGCTTCTAAGGAATAGTCATGTGAAACCCATTTTTACAGCTATGAAACATAATAGGACTGTTCTTATATGTAGGTTGTTGTTTTGTTTTTTGTTTTGTTTTGTTTTGTTTTGTTTTGGATCTCACAATGCTCAGATACATGTTAACTAAACAGACCTTATCCCGACATATATGTGTGGTGTGGGGATAAGATCACTACTAACAGCTGCAATATCAGCACAGCCTGAATACATGCTGCCATAGGTAATCTATAATGGCATATGATCAGCAGTACCTACTGGTAGAATTCTTATACAGGCAAAGCAATATACGGCTCAGACAGAATATTATAAAAAAATTTAGAGCAGGAGCAGAGATACACCTAAGATTCATGAATGATACTTCTAATATCATCTCACCGTCTGATGCCTGAAAGGAGTGAAAATATGGCTCATGTCAGATTTAGTACTTGTGTTACCAAAAAATGAGTTTGAGGAAATTAGACTATTTTAGATCACCATTAAAAAAGAATGGTGTTAGCTATGGGCTACCTGAAAGGCTCATATATGATTACTGCAAATTGCGTAAATACAAACCAAATTAAACGTCGTCCATACAAATCAGTGATTAGCTATTTCATGAGAGAGCTGCTGTGCACGAAGAGACAAACAAGCCAGTGAAAGTAGCCACCGACCAACACTGTAACAGCAAAGAAAGTACTAGCAGTTTCAAAGAATATTTGAAAAAAGAATCTGGAATGGAGCAAAAATGGGATGAAATTTACATAGAACAAACTAGCCTTTCCATTACTTTAAACTGTATGGGCTTTTCTGGTGTGCAGACAAAAGAAACTGAATAATGTGCTCATGTGTTTCACTCTACTAAGAACCATTCAGGAGGCAATTTTTCTTGACAAGGAGTTGTGATTTTTCGGCACCAGCAAACCTGTGGAAAGTAGAACAGTGGCTATACTAATCACAACAAGCTTTCAGCTTATTTGAAGGATTGCAAGGATTTTTTTCCTACACATTTTGTATACATTAGGAAACGAGTCAGAAGTTAGAAATTGAATCCTCCAAGGTAGGGTTTCCTAGCAAGATTAAACATTCTGTACCAGAAATGTAAGCAAAAAAACTCATGGAGAAGCCAGTATGTAAATTTTCTAACGAGGAAAATTAGGATAGCTCTTTTAAGTAGATATCTCAACCATGTGGACTTGGAGGTGAAGAAGGAACACTGTTTAAAAGCCAAAGAAAGCGACCGTGGAATGAGTAACTATCAGAACAACTGACATAGGCAACTGCTGATGACAAAGAGCAAATAGAATAATGAGACAAATTTTAATAGTGCATTATATTTTTAACATGTCTATATTCTCAGTTATTGCTATTAGCCAAAACAGACAGAGTACTTTCTCAATAACTTGCTCATGAAGCTATCTCACTCCCAACAATGAAGTAGTTAACAATATGCCCTAGATCAACAATGCTCTTTTACACCTTAACCCAAACAGAATTTCCATTTATAAGAACAAACAAAACTACAATGTTAGTCTGAATGAACAAAGCCACTAGGAAAGACCTTCACTCACAGCTGAATAAATTAGATTTGTTTTTCTTTGGGATAAACCTATTAAGTCACATGTAGATACCAGTTACTTATTTATTTCACTTCTTTTTCATATTGGATATAAAATCTCAAAGTTCCAAGCATCTTCCTCTTGTTTTGCCTTTTAAAATACAGAAGAGAATCACTGATTCTATGGTTGATGTTCTTCAAATGATTGAAATGAAATTAATGTTCCATCATACAGTACAAAATGTGCACATACAGAGCAGCCACAAAAAAATGTCCATACCTTTCCTTTAGAGTGCAAGGCATATCCCCCACCCTGTTTTCAGTCAATAAAAGTTTTCAATTTGTCTTTCTCTAGGTAAATTAATTATCTTCACTCATCAAATGCTGTTAAAGCATCTATAAATACTTTCACAAATTTCTTAGCATTTAGCACTGGCATCTAGGGCATGGTGCCTGATCAAGCTTGGAGACACTGACCATATGGCCAACTTTATTTAAATATTAGCAGATGCAGGGATTGCTTGTGTTCTACTAAAATACGCACACACGTCCAAATAACAGCCCATGAGTTAGTCTAGAAGCAATATGGATGGTCAGTACAATCCATTTAAAAAGAGATTTTGCAGAAGCTATTTGGCTTTTGGCCTCCCGCAAATATACAAAGGGGGCCATCTCCAATAGCCCCAATTATTCATTCACTCTGGAGCATTTTAAAATATAAGAAGTGAAAGAATCTCTTGAAAAACATGAAAATGCTGAATACTCTTAGGCAAACATTCTAAACGTCATACAAAAAGAAACTCATGCCTCAAGGCATAATTCCACTTATTTATGGGCTGAAGTAATAGCAGCTAAAATATAGACAATAATCTTCTTATTAACATAACTAGGAGCTACTTTAATGTTAGTTTTTTAAACATTACACAAGAAGACATCTAGTACTTCATTGTACAACAGCTTTTCCCTTCCTCTGCAATGCCTATATAGAGGTTTACAGCTATGTCCTCCCAAACCAAGTGGCTACTAAACGCCAATGAGTACTTGCTAGAGAAGAAACTGGAGTAAAGTTCTATCAGATGGGATATTGCATATAGCATAAAGGTAATAAACACAACATTAAAGGAAAACATTCTGAACGATTTGTTAACATTTAGTTTCTAGTACAAAACATGTGGGTATATCCCAAGACCACAAAGCTACTAAACTGATCACTAATTATCTATTTTCCTGTGGAATGAGCCTAATGAAAATATTTTGGAGTAAAAAACATTATTCAAAGTACTAACCGAAAATGAAATACTATAGGACCCTCTAGTGGTGAAGTGCTTTGCTATCTGAATAAATTTCACTGGCAGTGTGTGTGCCTGTGTACCTTCAAGTTGCCTGTCAACTTGCAGTGATTCCTTGAATTTCACAGGGTTTTCTTAGGCAAGGAATACTCAGAGGTGGTTCTGTCAGCTCCTTCCTCTGAAATACAGCCTACAGAACCTGGTATTCATTGACAGTCTCCCATCTAAGTACTAACCAAGGCTGACCCAGCTTAGCTTCCAAGATCAGATGGGATTTTGGGACTTTTGGCCATGTTAATTAAGAAATAAAACTATGATAACCAGAGAATAATAGAGGATCCTGGTCTTCTAGCAGAGAATTTGACAAGAAGAAGAAGAGGAGGAAGAGGAAGAGGAAATTTGTAGTGAATGGGGGTCCAGACCTTGAGTCAGAATCAACTTCAAATAAGGACTGTTGTCTTGTTGCACAGGTTGTGAAGAAAGCTGTGCCATTGAGCCTGGATGAACTATTGTGCTGACATCAGATGAGTGAAATACATGGGATGCAGGATGGATGTAGCTGATATTGACAGCACAGCAAGTATTGATTTTGATGAATTCTGTGCAATGGAGTTCAACTGTGATCCCATCTCTGAAGCTGATACAGATGGTATTGTAGAAGATTTACTACCTGTCCCAGGAAGAACTTATATTCTAAACAATGACTACACAGAAATGTTAGAACTCTAACAAGCTGTTCTAGTATTTGATAGCAGAAATCAGCACGAGATGAATCGGGAAATCTGTCTCTTCTTATCAACAGAGAGAGATTGCTATCCTGCAAACTGTGGATGAAGACTATGGGTGTATGTCATTTAGGACCAGTTTATAGACCATCCACATTCATCAGTAAAGGAAATGGCATTTGAAATAATCACAAGGATAATAGTAACACCAACAACAACAACACAAATGCCTACGAAAACAGAACAATGGAAGGGGGGGGGAGAGAGAGAGAGAGGGCTTCGGTCCTGATCCTAGGGGCTGTTACAATCTTTCTGCTGGAGTGAACATGGACAGCATCAATTCTGACATTCTTCTCAGTTCTGATGACCACTGTGGTATCAAAATTCACAAAGAACATCATGGTGTTTATGAGTTGAATGATACTGTAAGTTATGTCAAAGGGGAACTCTGTTGGTATTAAAGTCAGATAGCTCAATATCAACTTTAAGAGAGCAATCTGCACAATGAGTGCCAGCTCTTGGTCTTGAAGTAACCACTCTCTTCCACTGTTTCAGATCATCTTGGAACAACTGATAAAAATTACTTCCTTCAAGAACCAAAGCATTCCAAACCTCAGCCTCAGAGACTAAAAAAATAAACTTGATGTCTGAGAGGACATCTTGCCAAGTCGGTAAAAATGTTGCAACAAAGACACCTGAGAGAGGGACAGTAGATATCAAAGGGACTATTCAGATTAGAACCTCGTGAATTAAGATATGACATAACTTATTTTGCTTTTTTCTTTTCACATGCATCATCTTTATACAATCATTTACTTTTACAAGCTGTATTCTGAGGCTCAATAAGGGAATTTCCTGTCAACTACACCATGATCACTACCATACCAAGGATTAAATTGAAGCATTGAGACCAACCACAGTTAAACCCAGTGCTTACAAAATACTAGACAATTTTATAAGATACTGGTTCTGACACAGTACTCAATCGTTTTATAAACTGTACTGTATGTTTTCAAGTTAGCAGCACTGTTCCCACACACTTGCCAGTAAAGCCTGAACAGACTTTATGTGCAATGATGGTGTCTAATCTCTCAAAGATGGCACTTACGTTGATCTGACAAATAAACCTCACAATCACAATGAATGCACTTTTGAAAGAGAGCACAAGGTCATCAGGCTGTGGACTGAAATCCTCCCAAATTCTCTCTGCTGACAAAATAACTTCATGCTAAGATTAGAAAAAACAATGAAGATAACTAATGAGGAAAAATATCCCAGCTAAATTTCAGAGTTTGTGGTACAGGTACTGTCACTGTGACGGACAAAGTAAGAGATGACCTCTGAAACATGTGCATAAGGGAGAAGGAGAAGGGCTACTGCCAGAAGTCTTAGCTATCTAGAAGGTTCAAAGAGGCAGTCTGTGCAGGCACTGACCCTTATGTGTGAATGCACAAATATCATAATGAGAAACACCATAATTACAACTTACTATTTCTTTCTCAGCATATTTTCTATTTATCTAGGCTTTCTGTTCAGTTCCCATATTGTTCTGCTTTTGTGTTTTTGGCCAGTCTCAAGGACTGCCACAAGTGTCCAAATCAAAGCATCAGACTTGAGGCTGATCTACTGCATAGATGCTTACCTTAGAGAACTGACAGCACTGATAAGTTTTTCAGTCTGATCTGACACATCTTTGGGAAGAATAATCTCAACAGGCTGTAGGCGTAAAATTAAACTTTCCAGCTGTAAACGAGCTGCAGTATCCTGAAAACTGTCAACAATAACTTCTCCTGTAGTAGGCTGGACAGCCTGAAAAAAGATTTTTTAAAAATTGTTGTACTAATAATATTTGCAATAATAACTGAATAATAATCACTGAATAACAAGCCCATCCAGCTCAAAAGGTCCTTCTTTCTACCATCTACAGCTGTGGTAGTGAATATGTTGCCCCTCCAATAGTGTTTTTGTGGTCCAGGAGCCAACCACTACCCAAAAAGTATTTTTTTTAAAGAACACTTTTTTTAAACTTAAAATTCCCCCATGTCCTCTATATTTAGTTTTACAAAAACCAGAATTCACTTTCAGTCACATTTTGTTTTAACCGACAAAAGGTCTCTTCTGAAGGGCATTTTGTATAAACAAAAATATAAGCAATTTAAAAATATTTTGGGATGGGCTAACAGCCTTCCAAGCATGTGTAGCCCCCAGGGATCAGTTTGTCCACCCAAGTTATCAAACACAGCATAGCTATTGAACATAGACACGGAGAAATGTTTATGATAGCTATAATAAGTAAAAGAAAAGTTTCATACAGTTTAAAATCTTTGGGAAAACCTTGCTTTACTGCTTGCCCACAACTATTTTGAAATAAGGAAACAAAATATTTAAAGTACGATGGAAAAAAAAATAGAAACATAGAACAACTATTAGTCTATATGGGCTTATTATCCTCCAAGACATTTCATATCAGTGGACTGAGAATCACATCCCAAAACAATATAACTGTATCTCTACACAAATATATTAGAATTAAGCTACACAGCACTTAAAATCTCTTTCTGTACAGAATGCAACTTAACATTCCTAGCAAAAAGAATTGTCTTTTGAATTTTAAAAATTGACTGTATCTGAATTATATGTGCAAATAGCCCTGCACATAATATCCTTTACTCTCACTGCAGTCAACGCAAGTTAAACTGCCCAACTTAAGTGCCCAAGATCATGATCTAGCTGCTAGGTATGTCAGAGTCTTCCACCATCAACTACAGAATGAGTTCACATATTCAGCAAGACTTAATTACAGAATTTACTGTTATTAGATTCTCTCTTCAAACAGGAATACATAACATGCATGTATTACAAAAAGAATATCACTCTCACCATGGAACCTGTGCAATATTAGCCTTGCAGGGTCAGACCCTAGATACACCAATTCTAGTGTTCTGCTTCTAACAGTAGCCAGTTAGAACCTTCTGTGAGTGGGAGCTCTGCTAGCAGACAGTTATTCTGCTTAGGTTGTTGTGGGTTTTCCGGGTTTTGAGGCCGTGTTCTATTAGTATTTTCTCCTGACATTTCGCCTGCATCTGTGGCTGGCATCTTCAGAGGATATGGTGGCATGGAAGTTTAACAGAGTATATATACTTGTGTAGTCCCCCGGGGTGGGAGGGAGCAGTTTGCATGTGTTGCAGCTGGCCTATTGTTAAATGGGATATCCCCCAGGGTTGTATTGTTAGTCCCATTTAACAATAGGCCAACTGCAACACATGCAAATTGCTCCCTCCCACCCCGGGGGACTACACAAGTATATATACTCTGAAGTATATATATACACAACCACCATATCCTCTGAAGATGCCAGCCACAGATGCAGGCGAAATGTCAGGAGAAAATACTAATAGAACACGGCCTCAAAACCCGGAAAACCCACAACAACCTATGGATTCCGGCTGTGAAAGCCTTCAACTTTACATCATAATTCTGATTAGTTTTGCAAACCCAAATTCCCCTACGTGCCAAAGCCACCCCATTTAGGAAGTTCCCTTTTCCCTGGGAGAGACTTTTTGAAGGGCTCAGGGAACTGTTGTGGAACTTAAGTCACATTTCATCTACACAGCCTCTTTCATTCATATACAGTCTTCCATTAGCACTTCTCTGGATCCAAGACCAACACATTACTATAAATAAAATATAATAAAGTTAAACTTATTCTTAATTCATTTACCAACTTTCTAAAAATAACTGCAGCTGCAAAAGACACAAATGAAAAAACCCAAAAGTCCCAAAATTCTTCAAGAGTACTTACCACTATGCCTATGTGTACATCCTGATTCTTATTCCTTATATTTTCTTTGCTTTCAGAGATACAGAGGAGATAATTATCACAGATATCAGATGGTATTTCTTCAGCATCCACAGGATTACTGAGTTTCAGCAGAGGATTCACATTTAACAAATGTTAAGGAAAACTAGTTCTCCACATAGTTCTTAGATAAACCAGTATGTAATGGCATATTGGATTGAAATAATTGTTATCTTGTCTGGGTCATGGTGTGGAGTACTTTGTTTCAATCTAGTCAGGGTTACAGTGATACAATTCTAGAATAAGAGAGGAAGAAGCCTGTTTCTCTACGCCGTTTTATAAACTTTTGCCATGCCCCTTTTGTCACCATTTGTTTTAAAATGGAAATTGCAAACATTCCCCCCCTCTTTTTTTTTTAGGGTAGCCGCTTTAAATTCCCTGATTATTTCAGTTACTGCTAGGTAACCAGTTTCACCTCTTTCTTAATAACAGTCTTTCTGTGACAGATAAACAACTATACACAATATTGTAAATACAGACACATCCCAGATATCTATAATTTTCTAAGAGACAACCATGTCAGGCTGCTCCAGAAAAACAAAGAACACTGTCGAATTTTTAAAACTAATAGATTTACTTCTGCATTAACTTCTTTGGGTTATGTTCCAGTTCCTCCGTGTGTTGTATATTTAAATAATGAAAGGATACTTAGATACTTAAGAACCTGCCAGGTGCCTCAAATATACTACCCTGAACCTAGTGTTAATTCTATCTAGAATGTGCCTGCCGAATCAGTGTAATTTATCCATAACAACTGACTTAATTGTTGAATGATGAGTCAACATATAGGTAAATTACACAGATTCAATGGTTCTACTCTAGTTGGCGCTAAGCACTATGATCCAGGCAATTATATCTGAAGTGATAAACTCTGGGGATGAAGACAAGGAAAAGAGAGATGTTTTGGTAAGCAAATAACTTGTCCATACAGGATGACTGGAATCACCAGTGGCACAATCCTGTACCCAGCTACTCCTGTACACATTTGTATTCAGAAGTAAAGCATATTACGTTTAAGGAGGCTTACTCAGAGATAAGTGGGTACAAGATTTCAGTCTGACAAGGTAAAGAACTGCTACTGCAGAGACACGGCAGCTACAGTAGTTCTCATCATGAAAAAACAGACATGGTCCAACTTTGCTTCATTCTGAATTTATTACTCTTAGTCCTAACAAGAATTCATCTCAATTAGAATATAAGGATATCTTCTCCTAAAACTGTAGATTTTGTATATAATGCAGTTAATTTCCGGGTAAAGAGAGAGCTTCTGTTTTCTCCAGCAGCCTTCAAAGCAGCTGTTTCTATTTGTTTTACAACTCCTACCTGCAAAATAAGCAAAAACTGCAACTAGGAAGTTACATTCAATGACAATAAGAATGCTAACATCAAAAATGTGATTTTGTGGACAGATAAAGACAGGTCTATTAATTCCAATTACAAGTGCACAGTTTTCATATAATATGTTTAAGCAAAGGAGTTTTTTGTCCCTATTCTACATAATGCACTGCACCATCCAACAGAAAAATACAAAAAAGGACCAAAGAAGGAAGAATCAAAAGACTATTAGAACAGATCTCAGTGGTATAGCACATGCTTTGTAAACACACAGCTGTGAAAGACCCTGACTTAGAACTTGGCAAGCATCTGCCAGTCAGTGTACACAACATTGAGCTAGATGGTTCAACTATCTGAGTCAATATAGGAACTTTCATTTGAAGGACATAATGAAAAGCAAAACTAAAAGGGAACAAAAGGACAAAAAGCATTCTTTTGTTGAAACAACAGATACATTCACAAAGGAAATCAGTGAGAATTATAGGCACTTCCAAATGCAAACATGAAACCAGGCAAACAGCTTTGTCACTCTGGGCTCCTGATAAAGCGAAAGCAGAAACAGAAAATATCAGTAAAAGAAATAAAATATTACCAACAGAAATAATTTATTTAGAAAAATGATAAAGTTAACTCAGAATGTAAGAACAAATAAATATGGAGTCAGATATACAGTTTTAAGATCAAACCTTATATCCTTTTGCTACCAAACGCCGAACATGAACAAACAGTCTGTGCGTTGGTATGCTGGCAGTCATAAAGTTGTGATTTTTATGACAGAAGATGTTCAGCTCCTTAGCAGCAATCTATAAAACATGAGAATAATTAGCAATTCAGTTTGACAGCATTGAAAATGTCATGGACCTTGTTTATGTGTAAATTACCCACGTAATGAGCTGGTATTGTTAAAGAATTGAAGCACATTTTTTAAAAATCCCCGAACAGAAAGAAAAATACAACCTTTCTAACATGTTACCAGCCAGGAACTTTATATAATTTCACCCAGAGATAAGAAAGCTCAAGATGGTTTCACATGAACCTTCTATCATTTTCCTTCTCAACACCAACTTTATGTTTCATGGATGTTTTATGATTTTTTTTTAAGAATAAAGGGATGCTTATGCAGACATACCAGTATTCAGAAAGACATACAATTAAATAAATACAATATCCAACTCTTTTTATGGAAAAGGAAGAGACAAGTCCATCTAGAACATGAATTCAGTTCTTTACCTCCCCCAATGAAAATGAATTGATAGTCCTACTAATTATTGATATGTTTTAATGACCACAGATTTAAAACTGTACCTTCTGCACATACACTACAGAAGGGACAGTCATCCAGGTACCCTCCAGATGCCCTCTAGACTCAACTAAAATAGCTAATATTTATGATCACTGTCATCCAAAGCTGTTAGAAAGCAGTGGGTTGCCTATCTCTGTTTTAGTGATTAAATATGAGAGCAGGGTGTTAATAAACAGTAATACAAACCCAGAACACAACGCCATAAATAGAAGTACTCTACCTCTGCATCTTCACCAAAAAATCTGTATTTATAACCACATTCTACACACAAAATAGCATCCTTGTGTTGATTTTTCAGTTCTAGGAACTGGAGCTCAAGCGGCGTATACACACTTTTGGTTGTTTTATTGAAAGTCACAGCAGACGAATGTGTGTTTTCAAAACTTGTATTTGAAGCAGAACATTGGCTTATATTAAGGCACATTTCTTCCTATAAATAGAAGACATCACATAAGAGTGAAGAAACCCTCATTACACACATTTCACAAAATTAGTTTAATTCATTGTGAATCAGATTCAGATTACATCTTCTAGTCAAAACTATGGAATTAATTATATCCAAATTCCAGTATACCATCTTCAATATAAAATCACTTTTCTTTCACAAAACCATAATTACAAAGCATGATTTCAAAAAGCAAGCAGAATTGGAATCCTTGTTCTAGGCTACCATATGTGAGAGGCCCAGATGAATCCCTCCAAGGGGAACAGAGTGGATATGGACACAAAGACAGCAATACAACACCCCTTTGGGGGATATTATACCCACTATCAGTAGCAGGACAACTACGAGCAGTAGTTTACCATTCACTGACCTCCCCATGGCACAGCAGTGTCCTCCATCACGGCAGACACCCCACATCAGCAAAGCTCATCACAATCAGATTCTAACCTCCTTTAGTAACCAAACACAGGAGAGGACTGTACTCTTCAGTTAAACAGACAAAATCAACTGTAGATTCAATTAATGTGACACACAGTCCTCACACAGTTGTTGCTGGATTCTGGATCATGGTTACCCTAAACTGAAACTAGCATGGGGTCTTCTTGGCAAGTTTTATTCAGAGGTTTCCCACTGCCTTCTTCTGCAGCTGAGGGAACATTAATTGCCCAAGGTCACACAACGGGTTTCCACAACTGAGCAGGGTCCTCCAGAGTCCTAGTCAAACACTGAAATCACTATTTTCTGTATTGTTGTCAAATCTTCCCCTTGAAGAAGGAACACTGAAATGTGTCAGGCCAAAAATAAAGTTCGTACTTTTCTGCAACTGGAGTTCTGTCTCTCATCTGCTTCTTTAAAATCCCTCATACATCTACACACAAAGAGTTTTTATCAACTATTTCTACTATCAAGCATTATTTTAAACCAAGAAAGAGGTCAAGAATGGTTTTCACATTTGATGAGGGACCTGCAAACACAAAACAATAAAGAGAAATGCACCCAATCTATTTTGATTCTTTTACATGCACATTACTGGATTCTGACCACTGTCACTGCATTAGTTAAGTTCTACTGAATTAAAACTTTAAACAAAGGTGGCCAAATTGAGTGTTTAAAGCCACACATGTCTCTCATCCTAACCACAAATGCCCTTCAGAAAAGATGAATTTAGACTTCTGACACAAGTTACCAGTCCTGGCATCCTGCTGCATGCGGAAGAAGGGAGAAAGAAGGAGTGGGAGAAAAAGATGAAGAAAAGTTTGACTTTGGCTCCATTCATTACCAACTTAAGCCACACCTACCATGAGCATGCAACTACTGACAACTTGCTCCCAAACAAGCACAGCCCTAAACAGAAAAAAAAATGCCCACTCCTATTTTAAATACTGAAGAGACTGTCTCAGATCTAGCAATGGTATATTGCATCTGTTTGTATTGGCAAAGGAAGATGTCCTAATCCAAGTAAAAGCACATAACTGCAGTATTTTGGTAACTAAAAAGATATACTCCCCTCACCTTGTCAATGTCCTCAGGATGTGAAATGTCACTCATTTCCTTGTTTCCAGTGACAGGATGCTGGCATTTTTTTAAATCCAGAGACTGGGTTCCATGAAAAGCCTGTGTATGAATTCTTTTACCTGGATGCTCCAAAGGACTAGAGAACTCTCTCAATCTCTCAAGGGTTGCTGGGCATATTTGAGGCCTGGTATATTCTTTTGGTTCTGCTGTATTAGCAAATACAAACAAACACTTGTTTCATCTCAAATGCAACATTTCTAAGTGGCAACTCTTGCATATTTTCTCCAAAGTATTCCCATCTCATCTTTTCTTTTTAAATTCATTAAATGAGTTACCAACCACCCTGTTGAACAGGCACTTTGTCTTGGCTCTACCTTTAGATCCAGTTTTTCCCATCTTCAGTCCATTCCCTAGTTGGCAATATTGCAAAAAACTCTCCACTGGTCCCCCAGTAAAAACACTAGTTTGTGTCCTGGTAACCTCTTACCTGAACAGCTATGATAATCAAAGGAATTCTGAGTGTCATAGTCCAACATGCACAGAGGGCATCAGGTTAGCAAATGCTGGCCTATAACTAAGCACATGCAACTGGAACCATAATATATGGCTTCTCCATTTATCTCTTCCTCCACTTCCCTTCCATTGGTGATTTCCTTGTATCAAACTTTAATCTGTAAATTCCTGAGGGAAAAAACCTTGCCATCTTAGACACTTCCAAGTTTTACGCGCATGAACATACTACATAAATTTATGTTAACAATACTTACAATACAGCTTACATCAACAAGTCAGAAATGCTGTAATCTGACTTGTTGATGCTCTTATGCAGTGCTGTGTATTGTCATCTAAGAACCTGTTGATTTAAACACTGTCACCTTTCATCTGTATACACACTGAGGTGTGAGGAAAGACTCAAGCTTTTATGTGAAGAGGAAAAGGGTGAAATCACATGAATGTACCCCAAGAAACTTATCATAGGTATATTTCCAAATAATTAAATTTTACTTTTGACATTTAACTGTGTAAACAATTGTGTTTTATTTGTGTTTATTTGCAAATAAACACAGTAGATTTATTTTATTTAATGACAAATATTAACAAATTATTTACATTTAAGAATTCAAAGTAGTAAGTAGTACACAATAATAAAACATAATATAAAATAAAATAGAAGGACATATTTACTCTATCAGTAAAATACAGTCAGCCCTCCACTTTCACAGAGGTTAGGTACATGAGTCCCTCACAAAGTGGAAAAACCACAAATAAAAATAAAAATCACAAATGTTATTTTTTTTTTACTTGAGAACACTTCTCTGGGAATTTCTAGGTCCTTCAGCGCAATTCTGTGGTCAACATCCAGCAAAAGTGGGCACAGAATCACACTGGAGGGTCTAGCAACGCCTAGAAAAGTGCTCTCTCTAGGAACCTCTATGTCCTCCAGAGCAACTCTGTGGTCCCCTTCCAGCAGCTTGCAAACAAATCTATCTTCAATATAAGGCTAAAAATAATAGTTGCTGGTATTTGTCTGATATCAGAATAAACAGTGTTCCACATAGTGAATACCACCATACAAAATCCCCTATTTCACATTGCTCCAAAATGGGTCTCACTGATATTGATTCAGATGCAGTAATCAACTGCTTAGATTGTGTACAAAATATAATTAGTGACACAACTCTCAGTCCTCAATCCTATCCTACAACATAGGAATAAGCACCACTAAATACAATGGGACATACGCCTAAGTAAACATGCACGGGGTTATGGTGGTAATCCTGAATACAGAGAAGCTCACATGCAGCAGCAGATATATACACCTTAATGCAAATCAACATCAACTGTACAAACAGATGGTCAAACACTTGCATCTTTCACATCACTCTCACTGGAATCTGATAAACTACTATTACTATTGGGGATCATCCTTTGCCTGAAACAAACTGATCAAGCAATCCTATACACGCCCATGCAAAAGCAAGTTCCCTTGAGTTCAAAGGAGTTCAAGAAACATGGCACAGGACTGCAGCCTAAGCATGACCTGGGACAGATGCATAACACTGTACATCTCTGAATTCTCAGGTGACAAAGTGGTCACACAGCAGAGATTTCCCCAGAATTTCCACAGCACCTTCTAGATGAAGATGAAGCCTACACCAGGAAGGGAAGATCTAGCAGTTCTGGAGGCACAAAAGCTCAGTCCCTGGATCCCGTTCATTGAATTGAGGGGAGGGGAGGAATGCCTCTGCAATAAAAGCAAATCATAATTACAATTTTAGCTAGCCATCTTATTCAGAACTCACCAGCATTCACTTTTTCACCCTCTTCCTTTTCACTGTTCTCCAGAGGCTCTGAACACTTGTCAGCATGTACTCTGCTTTTTACAAATCTTTTGTTTTTCCTTTCTGGTTCATAAGCCTATAGAAAAACAATTCAAACAGGTTAATTCATTGATCATTAAAAAAATATTATTGTTGTAAAAAACAATACTTAAAACAATTATAAATTTTTAAAATAACTAACACACAACCAGTGACAGAACCCAGATTCCTCATGGCATCTTATAAATGAAGTAGAGGACAGGACAAAATTTTTGAGGCAGATAAATGAATAGGACAATCTAAGCAACTATATTTTGTGTATGAATGGACAATGAACACTTTAATTAGCAGACTAGTAGATACCATACTGTATTTGCTGGTATACAAGGTAATTAGCAGATACAATATCACACATAGCTGCCAGAGCATAAATATAATTACAATTCAGTTACAAAAACATAAAAATCCTAGGTATAGTTCTCTGTGTCTCTGACAAGCTCAAAATATTGAATGAAACCAAATACATTTCATTTCCTATCCAATAAACACACAAGCAGCCAACAACAACTATATAAGCTACTTTGGAATGCAATGTATGTCTTCTTACTGACAACTAACAATCCTATATGTATATCTAGAATTAAGTCAGAATTTAATGGCTTGAGCATTATACTACAACTTTGTAGACTAGGACTCAAATCTCCTGCTCAGCCGTGGACACCCACTGGGTGAGCCTGTGGAAATCACACTCTCTCAACCTCAAACAAAGGTAAGAACAAACTCTGAAGAAATTTTGTGAAGAAAACCCTGTGACAGGTTTGTCTTAGGGTCACCATAATCCAGAAACAACTTACCACATCACCTTCAGCCTCACATCATCATTGCAAAAATGAGTTGATCACTCACAGTGCTGTACCTAATCTGAATGTAAGCTTCCTTGGAAGGTACTGTTAGACAATACTAGTCTTGGACCACAAAAAATACTAGCTGGGTTCAAAAGATTTCCACTACACCATAAAATTCGCTATTTCTCAGCCTATTGGGGTTTCATAACTTTCCTAGAGGAAAAAAATTCTTCTTCTTCCACAAGTTCCTTAAAAGAATGTAAGGACCTAACTGGATCAGAACAATGGTTTTCCAAGTCCAGCATCCTTTTTTCCTCCAGCAGACAAATATATTTTCCTGAGATGCCCAGAATAAAAGCTGGAGGGCAGTCACCCTCTCCTGTATCCAGTAGCATACTGGGCTGGAATAAGGTTTCATTTAACTATAGCCACTGACAGAATTGTCCTCTGTGAATGTATTTCCTACACAATGCTATATATATACATATATACATATATATATCACATACATACATACACACACACGTATAGTATATTTGCTAAGTGCCTATCAAGGAGACCACAGGATCACACTGGATTGATGCCAAGTGACAGGACAGAGTCTGGTGAAACCGAGCACTAAACTATATGGTAGACTAATACAGTTTGCACCGGCATGCTACTTAATAAAGACATTAGCTTAACACAAACGGGGGCAGGAGAAGGTGGGTCAACAAAGCTAACAGAGCTTTGTGTTCAACGGTAAAAGATACTGAGCTGCCACAGGGCTTTCTTTCCAAGAGACTTGCAGCCCTCTATAGTCACTGGAAATTTCATGCGTTATTCCTAGTTGCAATTTTGGGGTGAGCTGAATAGAGAGGCCAATGCTCCCCAAAACGTATTAAGGCAGGAGCTACTCTAAGAAGCAGAAATCTGAGAAGAAGAAACTTCTTGGAAGTTTCCACGAGGCCCCAAAACACCTGCGTGTCACACTGCTGGAGCGCGAGAAAGGTTTTCTGGCAGCTTCCGGGGGAAAAAAAGAAACTGAAGGGGGGCCCCCGCGGGAGGATGGACGGAGACGATCGGACTCCGCTCCGCTTGTACAAGGCGAAGACGTTAGACCGGAGGCGAAGCTGGCTACACACCCCCCGACAAACCCTCAACCCCTGCCCGCTACAACGCAGGGACGCACCGCGCGCGGAGGCACCGCCGAGCACTCGCTTCCGCCCCCAGCGGCGCTGGGCGAGGCAGGGGCAGGCGCCCTCAGGGATCCTATCGGCTGGAAGAATTTACTTAACACCGGTTGGCCTCGAGTCCCGCCACCAGGCTCGGGCCTCCTTCGACCTCGCGGCATTACGAACAACCCCGCAGGAGAGCACAAAGGAAGCCCACGGGACCCTTCCGAGCGCCCAGCTCTAAAGGGAGCTCACGCGGACGGCGGCCCCCTCGGCCCCGCCTCTTTAGAACGGCAAGAGCGCGCGCTGCCCAATTAAATCCGCGTCGCTTTCCTGGCTACCCCTCACCACCCCACTGGAGGCGTGTGAATCTGCGCATGCGCAGAAAGCTTTTTTTTTTTTTTGCCGTAAGCCGGCGAGCTGCTAAAGTCCAACGTCTAAACGTGGGGGAGGCTTTGCTTTCTGTGGAAATTTCATCAAGGAAAAGGAAAATATTATGGTGCGCTCTTTGAATTCCATCGCTGCCGTGTGTCAAAACATGGGCATTGGGAAGAATGGGCAACTTCCTTGGCCGCCGCTCAGGTAAAGCCCACCGTGTTCCATTTATTTTTATGGTAATCCCGCGCTTTTGAGCAGGAAGCAGAAATACAACTCCCAGTATGCATTGCGCCTTGTAGTAATAATAAGCTTATTGTCCCGGAGCAGAATGGGCTGGGGAGTTGTAGTTTTTCAGCTCCATTGACTGCCGAAAGAACTGAAAATGTTAAATAAAATGCCGAGGCTGCACTCCATAAACGAAAAATGTAAGCCGTATGCAAAAGGGATCTTACAGTACCTCTGAGGCTATCTGAGAGAAAGGGGTTGATTCTTTTGCATAAATCTAGATTTATTAGTTTTCCCTCTTTCCCGCTCCCCCATATCTAGTTTCTTTACTTTCTGAATAGGTACATCTTGTTTTGCTTACCTGGGCAAAGATCAGTGGCCGGGAAACTAGGGGTGAAATGAAGCGAATTGACAAATGGCCCTAATACTCTTAGCAACAACAGGCAGCAGACCCATTTAATCAATGGAAATGTTATGTAAGTTCCATAATTGAAACTAGCAAATTAATTTAGACCTATATATTTAGCCGAGACAGACACATTTTGGTGTCCTAGGGGAAAAAAGGGGAAAAAATCCGTGCTCATTCCACATACAAGAGTTGACTCAGACTGATAATTTTTTCCATCTTGCTTCAACCATGATGACAGTTTAGCATCCTCCCTTGCACCTTAAAAAAAATCCCCCAAATTTCAGTTGCTTTCTTTTGGCTGACCTTCCTTCCTGAGAGGGACATTCCAGGTTCTATGGGTTATTTCATATCTCCCTCTCCAAGTGTGAAGGGAAAATCTGACCTTTCAGATCCCCTCCTGAAGGTGTGAAAACTTCCCAAGTTGTAATGTTACACCAGTGAGAAAAGAAAGGAAGCATTTAGGGATTAGCGCTGTCCGGCAGTGGAATAGGCTGCCTCAGAGAGTGATGGAGTCTCCTTCTTTGGAGGTTTTTAAACAGAGGCTGGATGGCCATCTGTCAGAAGTGCTTTGATGAGTGTTCCTACATAGCAGAGGGTTGGACTGGATGGCCCCTGTGGTCTCTTCCAACTTTTGTTAATTTGTGTTTGGGTGGAAGGCGAAGAATCTGGAGGATCCATAGCCTCCCCATTCTTCTACGGGTCTCATTCCCAGAGCTGCCCAATTTCTTTTATCTTTGCAACCAATGGGAAAGAAATTATAAAAGTGAAAAAAAACTGATGGGGAGAGGGAAAATACCATTCCACTCTCTCTTCTCCCTGTTGATGGGAGCTTGACAGAGCATTAGATGAGGCACTTCCTCTGCCTTGGAATCTGATTCCAGTGCCCGTAACTGGTAGGATTTCTGTGCCCAGTAAACTGAAAGCGGGGAAAAAGTGAAAGAATATTATCAGAATAGATCTGCTAGTCTTTTGGGGTGTGACTGAATTTTGTTCTTGTATTCTTTGCCCCATTATACTGCTGTCCATTTAAATGACAGAGCAGATTTGGGCAGGGGTTCATTCTGTGCATATTGCTGGACTGCTGCATTTCAGCATCTTCTGGAGAATTCTCATGTATAGTAAACTTCAAATTGTGCTATATCAGAGAGGAGGAACTTTCTCCACTTTAACTGCCATGGTTCTATCCTGTGGAATCTTAGGATTTGCAGTTTAGGAGGGAGATTTAGAATTCTCAGCCAGAGAGTTTTAATATCTTACCAGACAGACTCTGGGATTCCATAGGATTCAGCCAGCTAATTAAAGTAGACAATTAATGCTATAATTGTGTAATGTGAAATGAGTCCATGTATTGCCAGATTACAGCTCCCACCATCATCGGCCTTGCTGGCTGAGGCTAACAGGAGGTAGGATCCAACTGCATCTAGAGGGCCACCATAGGTCCTCTATGTTTCCTTCCAGAAACAGTGATGGAACCAAACTGCAAGAATGCACACACTCATGCATAAATAAAAATCTAAATGCTGACATCTGAATGCAGAAACCAGTCCACTGTTATGTAAGCTTTAAGTTAAAGTAGGTTTAATAAAACAGTAATGAAGGTCTTGAAGACACTAACAGAAGAGAGAGTGATATTCGTGCACATGAGATCACCACACACATTGTTTATTTGTTTTTGAACAGGAATGAATTTAAGTATTTTCAGAAAATGACCATGACACCTACCCAAGAAGGTAATAATATTGATTTTCCCTGGCCTCTTACAAATACGAGTAGCAATCATCTACATAATGCTTTGTATGAAATGTAACATTAATAAAGATTATTTTTTCAATTTTTTTGTTCTAAAAATAGAAATAAAAATCAGATGAAGACTCCCAAATGTACTTTCAGATCCCACAGTGTCCAAGCGTATTTCAAGAAATGAAGTTTTTGAAGCTAATGCTGTTGATTATATCAGAAGGCGACAAGTGGCTGGATGTGTTATGTTCTGTCTGGGAGAAAATCCTTCTGTGGAGGATCATAGGCAGGGTTTGCATCCTTAAGAGATAATTTAATAAGATATGGCATTTATATAGTATTCCATGCTTCACATATATTTTCTCACTGGATCATGATAACACTACAGTGTCAGTATTATTCTCATGCTGCAAAGGAGAGTCTGTGTTGCATTTAAGGAACGTCCAACTTATGGCGACTCTTAAGTGAATTTATCACAGGATATTCTTGGCATTCTTGTGGTTGCCTTTGCCTTCTGATGAGGCTGAGAGAGTGTGATTCACCCAAGACTCAGTGGATTTCCATGGCTGAGCAGGGATTCAAACCTGGTCTCCAGAGTCACAGTCCAGCTCCTAAACCACTACATCATGCTGGCTCCCAGCGTGACAGAATTATTTAGTTATGGTCACCCAAAGTGTCTTCTGTTAGTGAGTTCATAGCAGAAAAATACTTGGCTCGTGATTCTTGCCTTATGCTACATAAACTCATTAATTATTTGCACACCATAACCCTCTTAACAGCTGGGGTTACATGTGTCATGCATTTTCTATAACTTTGCTTATAAGTGCAAGTCCATCAGTTTCAATGCTGTTACTTCAGAATGTTTTGAGAATTGTAGTAGTTGCTTAAAACAAAAGTCTGTGAGTGAATACAACTACCACTAGATGTCACTACTGATCTCTTTTTTTGTGTAGGAAAACAAAATGTAGTGATAATGGGGAAGAGGACCTGGTTCTCCATTCCTGAGAAATTTCGCCCTTTAAAAGGCAGAATTAATATTGTACTCAGCAAGGAAATGAAGTAAGTATTCAGTGTGGTGATCTTATAGAATATATCAGATCAGCTTCAGTTACTAAACTGAACTTGTTCAGCAAGAACAGTGTTAAATTAATTGGTAGCACATCAACTCCTTAAAAGGAGACTTTTTAAATAAAACAGCAAGTTCTATTATTCAAGGAGCTGCTCTGTACAGAGTGCCATCGAGCAGCCATAATACAGTAGTATTGTCTTCTCCTTTAACTTGTTTGTATAGATCAAAGGTGAATGAGATGCAGCCTTCCAGAGCCCTTGATTTCTGGGGGTGTATACGCATTGTAGTAGAAAAAGTAACTTTTTCAGCCTCTAAATCAATCCTATTAAACATTATATATTATCATAGTACACATAGATTATACTACAACATGTGTTTTTGTACTGGATGGCATGCTCTTTGTGCATTGAATGGCATACTTTCTGAAGAACTGATTGATTGATTTCATACCGACTCAGTGACAGCATGTGCCAGAATCTCCTTTGATTCTTTAGTTCAGTGTGTTCTTAAGAATCTTAGGCCCATTTTAGGATAAATTCTATTGGTTTATGTTTGGTTAAGCTACATGCTGTTTCAGGATCATAGTTCTGGTATTCTGACCCCAACCTGCTATGGGTGAGAAATGAGGCAGAGATACTTTTATTTCACAGAAATACCGTATTTCTTATAGAAGGAAGTAGTATTTTACACATATAAAACTATGTATATAGAAATGGCTGTTTTGTGACTACCTCTTCTGTTCCATTAAAACATAAGAGAATCTGCACGGAGATGTACATTTCTGGGGTAATGAAATAGAAAAAAATCAATGTGGATAATTGTTAATATCTCACATATGCATGCATGCATGCATGCATGGATGTATGTGGACACCTATTCATTACTGCCTGGTTTCCAAAATTCTAGTGGTATCCCAAAGCCAAAAAACTGAATTGTCCCTGGTTCTTCTAAATGCAGCTATATTTGGATATTAAGCATGACAATCTGTTTGCTTTAGGGAAATTCCAAAAGGAGCCCATTACATGGCTTCAAGTCTGGATGAGGCACTAGACCTTCTAGAATCATCAGAGCTGGCAAGTAAAATAGACTTGGTTTGGATTGTTGGAGGCAGTTCAGTTTATAAGGTAAGGTTCAAACACAAAATAGATATTTTAAAATAAAATAATAAAACTGAACACTGAATAGCATAGAGTGACTTATTTTTCATGTAACGGTAGTTTCCAGATCCTTGTGTTAGACTGCCAATTTACAATAGTTTTCACATTTTTTTCTGAAATAGATTTATCTTTTCCTCCAATAAAACAAAATAACTTCAGATACAACTCATGATTATGATTTGATGCAAATAAAAAGGGCGAAATGCTTACTATTATCCAATATTTAAAACATATATTCACGTAAAAGCAGGTTTGTGCTAAGTTTCCAATAAAACAAAATGGTCAGAACTGCCACAGATCCAATGTTTTATTTTTATTAAAATAAGCACTTCATTAATAAACAGAACGCATATTTCCACTGGCACTATAGTTGTATTCAACTTATCATTTCTCTGAAACTAACTAGGTATGTGAAGTTTAGGCCATATAATGTAGATAAAACTCATCTTAGCCAGTTCTCTTGTCTCTTCATTTCTTAACTCTTGGTCAGGACTATGATAATTGGGTTATTATTAACAAATTTCCTGCTCAGCTTCAGGATTCACAGTCTAACCTAGGCAAATGGGATTGAACTCTCTGCTCCCCTGCAGGCACCTGCAGGCCTTCTTAGGCAAGAAGACAATCCTGCCCCAGCATCAGGGATTGTGCCATACATCTTGACATTACTGCTTCCGTGGCAACTCAATTGGGAAACAATTTTGCCTGTATTGTGCCTTCTCTGTGTGGGGAGGGCATGACAGAGGCCTAGCTCTAAATATGACACATGATTTTGGGAAGAACATCTTGAGTCACATGGCTCAGTTAGGAACTGGCTTAACCTGCACAGGGATCTCCCTGGTCAGAGAAAATGCAGCAAAGATAGAGCTCCAGCTGAGTCCCATGCCTTCAGGCGTCTTCAGTGTTTGTATCTTCAAGCTGTGTTTCCCATATGGCTCCTCTGGTTGGAAAAGATGCAAAGAGGGTGGAGTGAGCAAAGCAAGGCTTGGAATCCAACCAGGAACATCCCATTCATTACCAATAAATACGGTGTACAGGTGAGTTCTACTGCTGTCTGCTCAATCCTTTCTGTGTTGCTCATCTTTGCAGTTGCGAAGACGTAAAGGGAAATACCCTTGTACCTTGTAGGGGCTGGAGAAGACCCTTGATAAAGCAGGTGTGGAACTTCAGCAGATCAGATTAGGTCTGTGGTGCAATGGTCAGTCTCTTGATCCAAATGAAACAGAATTTCAGGCCAGCATTATGTAAATGCAAGTCCAACATGCACCTCCATGTGTCATTTTTTTAACATTGGCGTGGTTGCTGTTCTCTTCTTTCCTCCACAATGATAACAGCCACCCAGAATTCACTGTTCAGCTGCTACAGTTTCCCTTGCCCACCACCAGAGGTTGGTGGAAAGCTGAAGCTATTGAAGAATCATTTTTTTTATGTCTCCATAGTCAGATGCAGAATGATTACTTCATCCACGGGCTCTCAGTGCATCATATCATTTTCATCCATCCAGCTATGGGAACATAACCATAACCAGACTACTCCTACTTTCCACAAGCCACTAGAACAGCCACAGGGAGCAGCAGCTTTAGAAAAGAGATAAAAGCATAGTTCTGCCTGAACTTTTACACTGTGTTCTGCAATAGAGGGTCTAGGCCTCAGCGGTCAAATAGCACTCATAACTTCATCTGCCTACTTCCATGTAGTCCTGAATTTAGTGAAATGTTTAATAAATTTGGTAAAGTGGTTATACTTGCACTAACATGCAAATGCTACATTAATTTTTTTTACTTATTTATTTAGGATATTATAATATTCTGTATGTGTAAATACCTTTTCCCTTGAGATACACTAGCACGCCCTAATGTGAACAGGCTCACTATTGATAACAAGAATTCAGTGCAACTTACTTCTTGGAGAACATGCATAGGATTGTAGTGTTACAGAATATTCTAGAGTTTTTTTAATCACTTGCAGTTTTTACAACTGGATTTGTTGCATGTCATCAAGCTGGCTTTCCACTATACAAAATGAAAACATACTACTGGATTTTGCAGGATTCAAGATTTATTGGGGAAAAGAGACATTGTTCCCAGTATGTGTATTCTGGTTAAGGCTGCAATCTTAATCTACTTAATCTGCAATGCTGATCTACTTGAATGTGGGCCTTATTGAACTCAGTGGCATTACCTCTCAGTAGGCATGTACAGTGGCCCCCCACAGAACCCTCGTGAAAATGAAAAAACCATGAATAACTCCCCTCATGATCCCCCTCCTATTTCCCTCTGGAGCTTCCCCACTTTCTTGCCTTTGCCTCTGGCCTCAGCATCCCCAGGGGGAATAAAAAAGACAAGCTAAAAGATTTACCAATACTTTCCCCTTAGACAGAGAAGAGCAGATTCCTGGGATTCTAGCTGCTTCTGGCCACCATCTTGAGAAAGGAGGGGTAGGAGCAAAGAGAGCACCTGACCACTCAGCAGCCATTACACAACAGACGGTGTAACCACATGGCAGAGAGGACACACCTCCAGCAGTGGGAAGGGATTTTGGTTATGTCAATTTTAAACACAAGTTTCACAAGCCTGGGCTGAGGAGTGCAAGGGAATGGGGGGGGGGGGAATGAGGGAGAAGGTAAGCAGGTGCTTCACGAATAATCAGATTCACAAAGGTCAAACCTATGAGTGTGGAAGGAGGACTGGATACAGTTGTATTGTGTGGACAAATACAATATTTATTTATAACTGGAATCAGTGAAGAAACACATTGCCACCATAATTAGTTAGATAAACTAGGGTTTTTAAAAATTAGTATCTTCTTAATCTAACTAGATACTTAGAAAATGGTATAAATGCTAGATTTACAAGTACTGCATACTTGTTCTTGCTGTTGAATGTGACTACTTCTTGATCCTAAACACAATTTTTCAGGAAGAATTTCATTAAAATACTTAAGAGTTGCTTCCAAATAAATTTGTGTAAACTGCTTACATTAGAATATAAATCAACACAGTTTTAATAGATCTGTGCTTATTTGTATGGCCTTCAAATAGGACTCTCCAGCAAGCCTCATAAAATGAATGGAGACTGAGCAAGCTGCAGTGCTTGCAGTATTTTAAGTGGCCTGGGGGAAAAAAATTTTTACTGAATTTTTCTATCCAGATTTATGTTGATTCACCCTTTCTTTTCTATAATATTATATACGAACCAGCAATCTTCATCACAGTAATAAAGTGCTTTAATATTTTTGTTCTTTAGTTCACTTATTATATAATAGTATTACAAGCTGATGTGAACCAATGTGAGTAAAAGTAAGAAATATTTTAAAATAAATATTTGGAGTAGTGGCACAATGGTTGTACAACTGAAAGTCTTGCTTCATAAAAATACTTTTTCAAGAGTCTCAAAAACACACACTTCAGTTAATAATTTCTACTGTTCATTTTAATCAAAAGAAGTGTTATTTTGCCTTGTGCTTCACTTCTAGTTGCTTCACAGAGGGTCACACCATTCAGTGTTAGACCATTCAAGCATAAATGTCTTATTCTAGTTTGGGGATTGGGGTCAGGGTTAATGCAGTTGTTACAAAATGCAAAGTCTATTATAGCACAGACTGTCTCGTTCAAGTGAAGCTTTAGAACATGTTGCTGTAGTAATCACTGTGACGAAGAGGACTTTTTTTTAATGTAAATGCTCTCTGTAGCTTTAAGTACTACTAATAAAGGCATTTTCATGACAGCTGACTGGGAGAAAGTAAACTGCTTCTTGAGAGAGTTTTGTATTTGAAGTGACATTACAGTTTTAATTAGATGAGCTACATGAACACTTCAGTAAAAAACTGAATAATGTTTTAGTATATTTATCAGGAATGTAACATGCTGAATGATAAGTATTTCTGAAAGGTTATTATTCAACTATGAACAAATGTGTTGGTAGGAAATTATTTATGGGTATTGAATATTGCTGGTAATTGAAGTGAATCATTTTATTTGATGTAATCCATTTGTAGCAAGGATTTGCTTTTGAAAGCTTTGTTTGTGATGTTACTATGTTACCTGCTTTAGTAAAACTGTAGGATCATATCGTTCTAGAAATGTCAGGATCACTGTGGCATAGGACTTTCCAGCGAAATGCTATTTTTGTTCAGTCTGTTGGGTCTCATCCAGTCCCAAGAGCTTTACAACATACTGAGGATGAAAATATATAAATTAAAATAAGTGCTATATACTATCCCATATTTTTAGAGGTTTCATATTGGTGGGTTTGTGTAGCCAAAATCAGAAAATCTGTTGAAGGTAATGGAAATATTGTTTGATTTAGATTAGGGATTTTAAAGTTCTCGTATAGCAATGATAACTATCTATTCAATTTTCTATCTTTGCCTTGGGAAATGAAAGTAGGCACCATAGCCCAATAGTAGAATATCTACTTGGAAATGTTACAGGTTCACTCCAAGGCATCTCCAGGTTGCGCAGCAAAACCTATCATCACTGTTGATATGGAAGTAGGTGTATTAGTTGTCTCAGGCAATATAAGCCAACTTCTTTTGTAGCTATATGTATATTAATTTGGATACAGCTATTCTCCTGTCCACCCCAAGTTTCCTTCCCTGTGCCCGTTTCCTCTTAAACCAGTGGTTCTGAGGCTACCATGTTGTGGGGGACTTTTGTTTTTTATCCAAATCTATCAGGGCCCAATACTATTTTTGTATTATTGGCTACAACTATAACTTTGAGTAGTACTGTTGAGTAGTACTGTTTTAAGCTCCCTTTTGGGCTGCTCCTAAAAACTACTGGAGTACTTAGAATAGGATACATAAACATAAACACAGTAAAAAATACAAGAATTTCCAAGCTGAGGTGCACATTCTCCAATTCTGAATTCTGCTTTTCATACATAATAAATTTCCTACTCATGTGTTATATGATAATATAATACTTGTGTAATTTACTGCATATGTAATCCTGGAGTATTCACTGAGCCTGCATGGTATAGTGCTTTGTATATAGAGTGAGGATTCTGAAGACAGGGGTTTGAACTCCCTCTGAGCCTTAGAGGAGGACACTGGAAAACCATCTTTGAATACATCTTGCCAAGAAAACCCTGTACCTGTCAGTGCTAATCATTTCACATGTCATAATTCTTCCAGTTTACTAGCCCATGTAGGTAGTATCAATTAGTATTGAGGAATAATGCTTAAAGAGCTTTGGCAGATACAGCTATGACATGATCATGTAAGAAAGCAAATACTGTATCATCCATTGTTTAATGTGGATTGCCCATGTCTTTGCCCTGTCTCCTGTATTATTCCTTTAGAAAGGCAGCTTGCAGCCAAACTAAACTTGTTTCTAAGTTTGTCGTTAGGAAGACCATCAGTGGAAGCTTCCACCACTTTTCTTCTTATAGTATATAGTGGGGTTTTCATGAAAATCAAGACTGAGTAGTAACCGTCTACTGTGGTCCAGATAAAATAAGCTTCTTGATGATACAGATGTATATTTTTTTTTTGTGCACTTTGTCCCTTAGAAAGAAACTGGCTTGTTATGACATGGTCTTTCATAGATGATAAGTTGTCAGAAGCATGGACTAAGGAGGTGCTGGTGACGTTTATTCTGATGGTTAAAATATACCAATGATAAGGAGTACCAGTGAAACATGACAGAGTTCTAACGAAAGATTTAATCCACTTGGCTAATGTACACATGTGAAAGAGTATCCTTTAATTCATTTTATATTGACATGAATGTAGATGATGACTTACTTTCACAAAGAACTGTTTCTCCCATATATTGAAAATACAAACTACAAACCTTGTATAATCACTATAGGTTTTAAACAGACAGTAAAAACATTGCTTTAAATGTGTCAGTTGTTGAAATCTACAGAAAATATTTGCTGAGCAGTGGCTCACAAACAGCTTAAAGTGGCAACCAAGATATTATTCCAGGCTTTTCTTATAGTAAGAGACAATATCACGTGAATGTATTTTGTTTGTGTAAAACATTACTCATCTGGCAAGAGAACAAGAGATGTGATGTTTAACTTATCAGTGACTGAATAATGGAAAATGAAAGCTCCTTGCTCCACACTCTAGCAACATATATTCAAAAGAACTTAGTTTACTCTGTTGTATTTAGTTGTTTTCAGCTTTTTCCCCATGATTTTTCTTATATTAATTAAGAAACATATATTTGCACTCAACTGATGTAATAAACCTCTACCTTTTGATCAAATGCTTTTTTAACAGAATGCTTCCTGACAAATTAGTCAGCACATGCCTAGATATACAGTGGCGCTTCTACTTATGCAAGGGTTCAGGGCGCAGAACCTTCATGAAAGTGGGAAAATGCAAATTATTCCCCCTGTGCCCCCCTCCCATTCACTTTTGGGGCTTCTCCCACTTCCCTTGCCTTTTGCCTCAGCATGCATTCTCTACTACTGGGCAAAAGGCAAAGGAATGGGGTGGCAAAAGGCACACATGCGCTTTCCTTTTCTGTTCACAGTACTCCCACCTCCCATTCCCTTGCCTTTTGCCTTGATGCTCATTCTCCACAACTGGACAAAAGGCAAGGGAATGGGAGGACAGCATTTGCATGCTGTTCTCTGTACGTGGCGCTCTCCCCATTCCCTTACATTTTGCCCAGGCGCAAGAAGAAAAGCACACACACTCAGGCAAAACACAAGGGTATGAGAGGAAGAGAATCGCGGGGGGAGGCTCAGGCCAGCTTTCACAATTATGCATAGAAATCAGAAAGACGATGGCATGGACAATCTTAACTTTAATATTCAATGATATATTTTGACACTTGAGGATCTTGTCTAGTTCCTTCACAGTGGCCCTTGCAATTCCTAGTCTTCTGATTTCTTGACTGCAGTCTCCCTTCTTATTAAAGACTGAGCCGAGGTATGAAAAATCTTTAACTGTATTTCAGTGTCTTCATTATTTACTTTAAAGAGATTCTAACACATGCAAAGCTGGTACTTCTAGTTAAAAAATAATACATACTGTTAAAATAAAACATTAAATGCAAAATGATATTTTGGCATAGTCTAGATTTAGCAATTGTATTTCATTCATATGAACAAACATGTTGATTCATTGGAAAAATTATAAAAGGGAGGGGGAAGCAAGGTTGGAGTATGACTCATTGATAGAATCACTTAAACTCTAGTCTTTTGTTTTTTAAGTGCCTTTTTAGAAATGTTCCCTGGTTTTTCAGAAGTGTTTGCTAAGATAGAAGTGGGAGTATTTGAACTACTCTGAAAAAGAGGTGTGGGAGAGGGGATTTATAGAGGAAAGAAAGATTTCTTTAGCAGATTGAAGCTACTGCTGAGCAACAGATTGTGGGTCATTTTTGAAAACAAAATTAAGGCTACAGTAAAATCTTTTTTCTTTTGTACACAGGATCTGTATAATAGTTCTGCCTAAACACGGCTTGCTGTCGTCTGTGAATCAAGTATGTGGTATTCACCATAGGGTTTTCTTTTTTTCCTTATTATATTAAGCTATAGGTGCTTAGCAAGGAAGGATTTGGCTCTGCAGAGAGATTAATTCAAGCACAAATCCTAGATAGTTTGTTAGTGCTTTCTTGTCCTTGAAATTTGTTTTACATAATCAGCAGAATGATCCCTTCTGAAAACTCTACCATATGTACTTTTAGGATTCTAAACTAATACTAGATATTTGATTCCATTTAAACCTTTTTTTCCTGCCAGCATATTTGAAAACTGGTTTGCAAATCTGGCAGAAAGTTACATTCACAGCTGAATTTGCAATAAATTAAATCAAAGCTCCTGTATTCAATTACCCAATAAACCATCTATGTGTCAGGATGCAGAGCTCTGCCATATGTTGGTCTCTCATATGTTGGTATATTATAGTGTATTGTAGTCAGTGTAGATGTGGCATGATAGACCTCCATAGAGTTAAGCTTGTAGTGCTACAAAATTGACCATTGCAACAATGTATCTGATTAGAGCTTGCCTGTGTTACTACAAAGTATCTGTTGGTTAATTGCTTTATTGCCTGTTGCTACAATGTATGTGGTGAGGGGGAGAAGATCAGAGTGGGCAAAAAGGAAAGTGTCAAGAAGAGTGTTTTGGGAACTCCAAGTGTCTTAGATAAGAGGCAGGAAATATGTCCCTCCCACAAGGATGAGAAGTGGGAACCAAATGGAGTCTGGGAACTGTCTAAAGAAGTGGGGTGATATTAGATTTATGATCCTCTCCAATCACAGCTTTGCGTTCCTAAATTTGGATTTACGTCTATAAAACCTGAGAGCTCCATACATGCTTTATTCTCAGCAACTTTGGAACAAGTGTGCTGTGTTGCTTGCATTTTCTGCAAATAAAAACTATCTACCTCAGAATCAAGTTTTGTGGATTGCAGGTTATCTAATACATGACACTATGCTCCATTCAATTTTTTTAAAAAAAAATAATTATATATAGTTGGAAGTCAGTATGAAACTCTGTTCTCTTATTTTAGCAGTCCCCAAAAAAAGAATGATCAGTACTCATATATATCAGTAATACATCTGAGCTAGCTTTCAATACTGAACATAACATCTCTTTTTCAGAATAGCTTCCTTTCTGAACTTTTTGCTTATAGATATTGTTCTCAAAGTGTCTGCTATTCACATTCTTGCTATTCTATACATTGCTATTTATGCTATTCAGATCCTTAACATGCTGTAGTTTTTTCTCTGTAAATAGGAGCCATCGTGGTGTAGTGGTCTGAGCGTTAAACTGTGACCCTGGAGACTGGGTTCAGTTCCCCACTCAGTCATAGAAACCCACTTAGTGACCTTGGGCATGTTGAATACTCTCAGACCCAGAAAACCCTGTTGTAGATTTGCCTTAGGGTTGCCATAAGTCAGAAACAACAACAACAACAAGCAAGTTTTATCCTTCCAAGCTATGTTCAATATCAGTTATGGTCCCATTTTAATATGTTACTACCGTGTATCAGATGGATATGTCATAGGAGTTTAAACTGTTCATAGGAAGATGCAGTAACAAACTCTGTGTGCAATTGAGCATGGCTCAGTGTGGCATAATCTGTATGTGGATCTCTGTTAGGCTGAACCATATTACCACCCCTGGGAGCTGCCATATAGCTCCTTAAGCTGCCCCCGTACCTCCACAGCCATTCTGTGCATCATGGGGAGTGAGCAGGATCAGAGAAGTATCTGGCTCTGTCCCCATAGTCAGACATAAAATGATTGCAGCAGCACTGAGATCTGCCAGGATACTCTGCAGTTCTCAGCAGTGAGGTGATCATTTTGCAGGAGCTTCAGAGGTTGTCCAATACAGTTGGGGTGGGGGGTTCTTAGGGTTCTGCAAGGTTCTCTGAAATGCCTAAAAAAGGGCACACACAGGCATAAAAAACACTTAGCATGCATATGTCCCTAACAGGATGCCAGCCTTTGTCCAAAGGGTAAGACCACCTCCCCCAGTCAGTTCCATTATTCCCAAGCAATAATGTTTCCGTTTAAGAAAATGTGCAATATCCACAACTTGCACTGTGTACAATCCTCATAGCAAAAGTGTGGCACAAAACTCATAATAATAGGAGGCTCTTCCATAGAAGCACACAATAGAAAGACTGGGACTCTTCAACCAAGGTCAGTTACTGTGCAACTTTAAGTGTGTCCATTCAGAAGTAAGCCCCATTATTCACTGCAACCTACTAATGATTTTGGAAGAAGAGGTATTGCTTCAGCTAAAATTGTAAATTACTATTAGACTACTAGTACATATGTAATCTTGCTAAGCATCAGTTTTTCTTCATCAGATTGGCCTGCAACCACACTATAGTGGCCCCTCCACTTTCACAAGGGTTTGGTTTGTGAAACCCTCACGAAAATGGAAAAAACACAAATAAGTCCCCCCATGATCCCCCTCCCATTCCCTTCTAGGTCTCCCATTTCCCATTCCCGTGCCTTCCACATGCCGGGGCCAGATGCAAGGGAATGGGAGGGAGCTCCAGAGGAGAGAAGGAAGGCTCACGTAGCTGCCTTCCGCCCCATTCCCTCGCCTTTTGCCTCGGTGCAAGTTCTCAGTGCGTGGGCCAGAGGCAAGGGAATGGGAGGGGGCAGCTATGAAGGGGAGAAGGAAGGCTCACACATGCCTCCCCCATCCATTCCCTTGCCTTTTGCCCTGGTACTTGCCTTCCTTCTCTGTGTCTGGCAAAAGGCAAGGGAATGGCAGGGAAGGCACGTGCTTGCCTTGAGCATAATCGAATTTATGAAGGTCAAACCCATGAATGTGGAGGGAAGACTGTATATCACAGTTGATTCCAGAAGTGGCCAACTCCAGCAGGTCTGAGGACCTTTCTTCTACCTCAGCAGCCCTCAGGGACCACTTTGCCTTCCCCACCCAAGTACTATAAAGGGCCAATGGTTTTGATTTATTTTATTTTTTTTACATTAAACAGTGCAAAATGTCTCTGCGTTCCTACTTTAAAGGCAAATTGCTATTTCTAGTGGTTTCCAGGAATGGCAAGGGTTGTTGCTGCTGTGTTATTGTTTTGCGAGCAAGGCAGAAAAGTGACAGTCCAGAGGATCTGGCGGAGTTAAGGGTGCCAAAGCAGCTTTAAGAGACTGCATGTAGCCCCAAGATGTCCCTGAAGAGATTGCATGCAGTCCCTGCTCTATTCACAAATCAAAGATGGATAATCTGAGGATCATGGAAATGGTTCATCATATACATAGCAGTCTGATGAGCAGTCATATTTGTGAGTAGTTACACAACTAGTTTTTACCTGCAAATCACTTGTGAATGTATTCCCATGGAATCTAGCTGCTATTTTGGAAAAGACTGTGTTTATGTATCACAAGACAATCTGCAAGAACCAAAATGTGTTTGTAGTTCATTCTCTTACAGATATCTGTTGAGCTATGCAGTACTGCATTGACAGTAATGTTGATCAGAGTGTGGAATTTTTTAAAAAATAAATTCTTGCTGCTTCTTCATGGTCCCTGTGACTCACTCAACTGGGTTTGTGCGCCTGCACAGAACAGCGTTCGGAACCTTCTAGAAACCTAAGAGTAGGCGTTTTGGCAGTTGAACACATTCTCCAGGGTACAAAAGCCTTCTCCTGCTCTAATGGTCAGTTCCTTTTCTTCCACCGTGTTGGCAGCATCTAAGGAGCCTTTTGTCTCAATTATTTTGACTGATCGGCTGTTCTTGACTATTTTTACAGCTGACTACAATATTTCTTGGCGTTTTGGATTGGTTGAACTGTGGACTAACTGGATTTGACAACGGACTGTTATTTATCAAGTTTTTCGGATTCAGATTTGGACAGTGTAGTGGTGTATGGCAACTAGAGTGTTTAAATGCTGTACGGTGTGTAAAGGCAAGATACCCAATAGGGGCGGCCATTCAAAGTGCCTCCTGTGTCTGGGTGAGAGCCGTAACATGAATTCTTGTACATATTGCCAAGAATTCACCCCACAGACTAGACATAATAGAGCAAGCCATCTAAAAGCTTTGCTCTGGGAACAAGTTCTGTCTGCTTCAGACCCTACAATTTGTGCAAAGACATTGAGCACTACATCTAGAATGGCCCAGTCATCATCCGCTTCTTCGTCTCATCGATACCGAGGTCGAGACCAAGGTCGAGGTCGGCTTCTCAATCTCAAGAGCCATGACCTGAAAAGTTGTCTAAAAAGGTGTCTGATACTGGGAAGAAGAGGTCGTCTCCTTCTACAGTTAAAAAGAAGGATAAGGACAGAAAGAGGAAATTAAAAGAGTCAACAGAGCAGGGTCCTTCTGGGAAATATAAGAAGGACTGATATCTAATCTCTCCTTTGTTACCAACCTCACCAAAGCTAATTACATCTGAACGTGCTACAGAGGTACTGCCTGAGTCCTAGTCTCCGACAGAGCATCTAGAACAAGCCCTCGATCCACCATTGGAAATACAAGAGGTTCAGGTGGAGTCAGAAGGAGAGATTGTTGATTCTTCCCCACAAATGTCTTTGGGCTCTTGGCCTCAACATCTAGGTCGAGCTCAAGAGGGTGGTCAATCGACATCGAAGCAGAAAAGTCCTCAGCATGAGTTACAGGCCTCTAGGGGTTGTAAAAGAAAACCACCATCACCTCCATGGTCCTCTCGCCGAAGGTCGAGGTTGACAAGTAGATCACCATCACGATATCACCATTATAGATGGTGGACATCATGAATGTTACTTATATTAGATTTCATGGGACTCAAGGGATGTTTCGTCTTATCCAGAGGATTACTGTTACTACAGACGTTATTGATACTGTGGTGATTCTCAGAGTTGATACTGACACTCAGGCTATTACAGATCATGATTTTGGTCAGTGTCGTCTCAACGTTGAAGGGCCACTGAGGTGGATATGGAACAGGCAGCACCTTGGCAGGAGCGAGAAAGTATACATGAGACTCCCCATAAAGACGTCTCTAGAAGGTCTAATGAAGGAGTAATAGAGAAATCCACAATTCGTCATACTGAAAGGTCAGTTTCTGTATCGAGCTCAACGTCGTCGCATGAATCTTTAGACATCAATAGACCTTGCTCTAATTTTGTGTCTACCGCTGAGAGGATCTCACCTACAGATGATGTCAGATCTTTTTTTGGACTTAGTCCTAAAAACATCTCGTTCGCTTAATCTCACAACTAATATGGAGAAAGAAGATTTAAAAGACCTTATTTTTCAAGAACTCCAGAATAGGGCACCTACATCATCGACAATAGCGCCATTAACTTATTTATTACATACTGTAAAAAAATCATGGGTGACACCTTCCTCAACCCCGTCAACATCAAAAATGTTGGAGTCTCTTTACCTCATTATTGAAGCTGATCAAGAATGGTTAACGCATCATCCTAAACCAAATTCTATTGTGGTAGATGCTGCACAATCGAGACAGTCCCAGAGACTATATATCACACCTGCAGATAGAGAAGGCAAGAAACTGGATAGCTGGGGAAGAAAAGCATATTCCAATGCGGCACTGCTATTCAGAATTTCTAACTATGCTGCATGAATGGGAGCATATCAACAATTCTTATGGTCCAGAGTTAAAATTTTAATTGATATGTTGCCAGATGAAGAGAGGAAAACTGCATCAGCTTTATATGGAGAAGCCTACTGACTTTCCTCACAACAACTTACAACAGCAAAACATATAACTGATTGCAGTGGAAAAGCACTTGCTGGGGCAATAGCATTGCATAGACATGCATGGTTAAGATTGTCGGGATTGTCTCAACAAGCTAAAAATATGATAGAAGACTTGCCTTTTGATTCTGTTGGATTGTCTAATGCTGGTACAGATGATAAGTTGGAACATGTGCAAAAGATGAGGAACACTGCTAAGAAATATGGATTTCAGTCAACATATTATTCATCCAGATACAGATATAGAAAATATCAGCCTTTCATGAGAAGACCAATGAGCCCAACTCAGTCACAACATCACAAGCAAACCACCTCACAGGATCAAACAAGAAGGAAGTTTCCCTTAACAAGATTCAAACAACCACAATATAAGAAACATCAACCTGATCAAACTAAGCGTAGGGTTTGACAATCAAGTGTATGATACTGATGTTTTCTGAGATGTAACCACCACATTGAAAAGTACTACTTTGCAGGTCCATCCAATCCCCACTTGTTTAGAAGTGCCACAAGGTATCAAAGATCTGAAAGGCAACGGTATCTGCTCACAGTTAAGTACAGGTGTGACACCTCCCTTTGGAGATAGGTTGAAGAGATACCAGCATGCTTGGATGTCTATAATGACAGATGTTTGGGTTCTTGGGATAATAAATCAAGGTTACTCGATAGAATTTCAAAGTCAACCAAGAATGGGAAGAGTTCGTCACACGAAACCATCACCACAGCTGCAGGAAGAGATCCATACCTTACTGTTAAAGGGAGCCATATAAAAATTTACCAATCTGCAACTCAAGGGAAGGTTCACATCAAGGTACTTTCTGGTGTCAAAAAAGGATGGGGGCCTTCGACCCATTTTAGATCTGAGAGGGGCGAATTATTACATACACCCGAAATGTTTTCGAATGGTAACCCTTTCCACCATAATGCCTTTACTAAAACAAAATGACTAGTTTGCTACGCTGGATCTGAAAGATGCCTATTTCCATATTGCTATCAGACTAGAGCACAGGAGATACCTAGCGTTTGCTATAGGTAATCAAGGGTACCGTTTTTGAGTTCTACCCTTCGGTATCTGCACAGCACCAAGGGTATTTACCAAATGTATGTCAGTGGTGGATGCTTATCTCAGGAAGAAAGGTATCGTAGTGTTCCCATATATAGACAACTGGCTGATAGTGGCGCCAACAAGACAAAGACTGTTGACAAATCTGAGAACGATGGTTCATTGTCTACAAGAATTAGGTCTAATGATAAACCACACGAAGTCAACTTTGATACCGACAAAGAGAATCAAATTCATAGGAACTATACTGGAATCTTCCCTACAGAAAGCCTTCTTACCAGAGGACAGATGGATGAAAATGTTGGAAGTGTTCAATACAATTCAGCAACAAAGAAGAGTCAGAGCAAAGAAAATACAAGTTGCGTTGGGACTCATGGCTTCAACAACAATGGTAACGCCCCTAGCAAAGCTAAAGATGCATCCTCTGCAGAGGTAGTTTTTAAACAATTTTGATCCACTTCGGGAATGGCAAAACAAGTTCCCTACAGTACCAAGACTGGTACTACGTTCCCTGTTGTGGTGGAAGGAACCACACAACATACTAATAGGAACGCATTTTTTACCTCTTCAGCCATCCTTGATAGTAACAATGGATGCGTCATTGGACGGATGGGGCGTGCATCTGAAAAACCTGACAGTGAGAGGACGCTGGAATGCATTGGAGTTGAAGGCTGTAATAAAGGCATTCAAAGCTTTCCAGTATCACATTCAGGGCAAGCCTGTATGGGTCGTTACCGACAACACAATTGTGATGTATTACATAAACAAGCAGGGTGGGACTCGGACACTGCTCAATCTGACTCTGTGGTTATGGGAATGATGTCTATCGATGAATACTACTCCCTCAGCAGTGCACCTGGCAGGAGAGCAAAATGTGTTGGCAGATATGCTCAGCAGGACTCCTTTATCATGCCATGAATGGAGGCTGGACAGAAAGATTCTGTTGGACATCTTTTGAGAGTGGGCTTATCCCCAAATAGATCTGTTTGCGTCTAAGGAAAATAAACAATGCAAACTGTATTGTCCTCGACTAAGGAAAGACGACAAGTCCCTTGGGGATGTTTTCCTGTTCAGCTGGTCAGGATCAATTCTTTATGCCTTTCCGCCTTTTCTCCTCATCACAAAAGTCATACTGAAGATTCACTAGGATCAGGCAGCTGTGATTTTGATAGCACCTTGGTGGCCAAGACAACCTTGGTTCACAACCCTAATGCATCTAGCCAACCAACGGTATCGAGCATTGCCGTGCAAGCCAGACTTGATTACCATCCACAAGGGGACAGTACTCCACCCAGACATCCACTCTTCAAGGTTGACAGCATGGAACCTGTTAAGATAAATGACTTACCAGACGGTGTGAGGAAGGTTTTGATGGCAGCACATAAACTATCCACATCTAGATCATATACTTATAAATGGAATAGGTTTATTAAGTATATGAATGACATGAATGTTGATATTCAAAACTACACTGTTGTTCATGTACTTGATTTTTTATCAAGACTGGTGACAGAGGGATTGACTCTGTCACCAATTAAGTGCTATCTGGCGGCTGTTTCTTGGTACCGTCAACAGGATGGTAAGCGGTCTCTTTTCAGGGATCCTATGGTTAAAAGATTCTTGCAAGGTTATAAACATTTGCACCCCCTAGTTAGACCTCTGGTACTGTCTTGGGACTTGAATGTGGTGTTAATGAGATTAACTGGCAAGCCCTTTGAACCCATGGCAACTTGTGATTTGCATCTTTTGACATGGAAAACAGCTTTCTTGGTAGCAATAACATCTGCTAGAAGGACGAGTGAGTTATGTGCATTGAGGGTCGACTCCTTACTTACAGTTTCATAAGGGTAAAGTTGTCCTTAGACCAGATATCACATTTTTACCTATAGTTGTATTGTCTTTCCATTTAAATCAGGATATAGTGTTACCTTCATATTTACAAAATCCTGTGTCTCATATGGAAAAAAAGGTTACATTGTTTAGATGCTAGACGGGTGTTAGCTTTTTATGTGCAGCACACTGCTGCTCTTAGGAAAACTAATAGATTGTTTGTTTGCTATTCTATATGTTAACAAGGGATGCCTGTTTCATCTCAAAGGTTATCTAAGTGGGTTGTTTCTACTATTAAATTGACTTATGACCTTTTGAAGAAAAACTTGCCTGAGGGGGTTAGAAGTCACTCAACAAGAGCAACAGCAGCTTTGACTGCTTTTCTTCAAGATGTACCGGTAGATGATATATGTAAAGTGGCTACATGTTCACAACAATTAACCTTCATATCTAATTATAGAGTGGATAATAGAGACAAGAGAGATGCAGCTTTTGGAAGAGTAGTTTTATTTTCCTCTGTTACTTAATGCATATTAATTATAAATGGTTTATTAAGTTTGAATAATAAAATGTTTTCTTTGCAGTATTCAGGATAACATGGAGTTTTACTGTAAGTTTATATAATAATGTTTCAGCATGACATCCCACCGTCCTTGTAATGACAGTTTGCTGGTCTCCCACTTGTGTGAGTCACAGAGACCAGGAAGAAGAACAGATTGCTTACTTGTAACTGTGGTTCTTCAAGTGGTCATCTGTGAACTCACACAAACCCACCCATCCTTCCCACTGACTGTCTTGCTGATGGGTCGGTACCATTGATGCTGCTACTGTGGCCGAACGGAACTGACCGTTAGAGCAGAAGGGAGCTTTTATACCCCAGAGGATGGGGGGCAGGTTCACCCACCAAAACACGTACTCTTAGGTTTCTAGAAGGTTCCGAACACTGTTCTGCGCAGGCACACAAACCCAATTGTGTGAGTTCACAGATGACCACTCAAAGAACCACAGTTACAGGTAAGCAACCTGTTCTTTCCTTCCTTGGGGCAATCTGTCAGTGTCCATATGGTTCTCTATCTCTTTATCTCTTTTTGACATCCCCTTTCATTCTCTTTCTTCCTCTCTCAGTTTCTCTCCTCCCACTCTCTCTGGCTGTCACCTAGTGTTCGGAACTGATCACTTGCAGAGAGATGTTCAGAGCACATTGAGGGTTCTGTGTAATTGCATGGCAGGATCAGCAAAGTGTGGCCTGTGGGCCATAAACCTGGGCCACTATAGAGTTCTCCTCACCTTCCCTTGGCAGATTTCCCCTCCATCAAAATACATTTTTCCACTTCAGGAATAGTAGTTGTGGTTCTGTTTGCTTCTGGAATAAGACCACTCAGCCTCTCAAATTCCCACCTCCCTATTAAAAACAGAAATGAATGATTAGTTCTGGTTTTGATGTTTTTGCCTTTTTCAGCATTTCCAGGTGATGAGGGAAAAATTTCACTCCAACCTTTGCCCTAAGGTCTTCCACCCTTGGTCTAGATAGGTTCTTTCAGCCTTTAATCTTCCAGATGTTTTGGACTTCAGCTCCTTGTATCCCTGGCCATTAATCATGCTGGCTGGGGCTTCTGGGATATGAGGTCCAAAACATCTGGGAGAACAGAGATTGAGAACCACTGGCCTAGATGAATCATTCACATGACCAGCAATAGTTTCCCAGAAGGCCAAACTAGATTTCATTTCAGTGGCATATTTTGGCATAATTCTTGGAATACTCCATGTCTGAAAAGGAGCCATGGCCCTCCAGAGCGACATCAGTGACCATTGGGTTGGGGAGAAGATAAGCTATTTCTACATACCTTCTTCCAGTTGAAAATAACCCCTTGAAGCTTCTATTTGCTTCCAAAGGTGCTACCTGAAAATCTTTATAACTTCTTACACACAATATCCAATCAAATTATCCCCTGTATTGTGATCCACAAAGAACTTACACATCATGAAATCTTTCCCAGATCGTTTACAAATATCTTTCTGTGTGAAATCATTTATGTGTTTTTGTACTAGTTTACTTTTATTGGTGGCTGCATTGTAAATTGGACACAGTATAACAAATAGTTCAGAGTAGAGTAATAATAATTGAATAGTATCATTTTGCTCCTCTTAAATGGAAACACGTAGAGCTTGTTTTCTTCTTAGCCGGGAAATGTCAAAAAGAATTCTAGCCCAGTAGAGATATCTTCTTTTTCCTGGAAGGCCTTCAAAACTGAGGCAGTTAAAAGTCATGTTCTTAGCAAGTGCTGTTAAATTAATGGATTAAATTTGCATGAATAGACATTTGTCAAAACAATAGTTAGCAACAGAATGTTGGATGAATCATCTTTAGAAGATTAAGTTTTCAGGGAGAGAAAAGTGAGGGAGAAATTTGTAAGTGTGTGTGTTGGAAACAAATATAACAGATAAAACCATCATATTATTTTCAGAAGCAATCCTTTTGGTTTTTTCTCTATTTGCAAACTGAAGAGGCTACACTGATCTATATGCACATTGATCCAAAATGGATTGCTTTTAATTTATATATCATATTAACAATTTTTGAGGCTGTTTGCCACGTTCCAGATTAAGATGCTTCTTAACACTGGTGAATATGCTGCATTTTTGAATAGCCTTATTTTCCTGTAGTGGGCCAAAGATATCCAGTAGGGGGGGTTGTCCTTTCCACTCACCCTGACAGGCAAGCTGATTGGCCAATGAGGAAAAGGGAATGACTCCTCCACTTCAGTGACAGGGCAATCCCATGATGCCCCAGTGTAGTGCCTGCCTCCAATCCACACAGAAGCAGAAGAGCTCTCTCTGTTAAGTAGTAGGCCTTCCGGTTCCCTGCCTAAAGGGTTAAAGGTTGAGTCTTGTTCCTCTGCTGTGCTCGTGGTCATGGTAACTTGCAGGTCGGCTTGACCCAGCCAGCGTGATAAGAGATGTCTGGTTTGTCTCTCAGTTCCTGTGGGAACCTAAGGGATGTTTGGAAAAACAATCTCACAGTAGCTATAACTGCTGTGAGGAATTTCTCACAGTGCCCTCTCTTTCCTTCACTCCCCCTTTGCTTGCTGTTTAGCGTTTTCACAGCTCCCTCTCTCTGTCATGCTGTAAGAGGAGAGAGAAGCACAATGGATTTTACCTAGCTTTGACTTCTTTTTGTTACTTAAGCTGTTTTACGATAAAGTATTAGTTTAGCTGGCCTCAACTCTGGCTTCTGTTTGTTTTTAGTCCTATGCTGGTTTTTGCATCTGCCTGTTTTGAGGCACAGACGTTCTGTGGGTCATGTTGGCGTACAGCGTGTCCCCTGGAATCCCCCAACACTCTCCTCTCCACCACTCAAGACTGACATTTCTTTTCCTTTTGTCCACTAATCAGTTTTCCATGAAGAGAGAAGGAAGCAGTCCATGTAAGTTGGGAGGTTCCATGTCCTTTTCTTCAAACCAGAACCACCTGGGAAGCACTGTGGGCAGAAGCCATGCCGAACCAAGCCATGCTGCAAAGGGAAAGGGGGGCGCTGCCAACTCTGCATTCATTGTAGTGGGCTGAGTGCCCCAACAATCCTTAGAGAAAACATCAAGATCCAAACCAACAGGGATGAGTGAAACTAGGGCCCTGGCTTCTTCCATTGCCGCTTTATTATGGAAGAGCTGCCCACATTGATCCAAAACCTCTTTCTTTGTTGCGGGGGGGGGGATCCTGGGCCTAGGAGAGGTTAAGAAGGATTATTCTACCTCAGTCTCAGCCTCTGAGGAAGAGGATCTGGAGGACAGGTCAGTTCCATTGCTTGGCAAAACGAGCACATCCACCATTTTGACTCCTCCAAGGCCATGAGGAAGGATGGGAAATCTACTATCTTGGGGTGCAGAAAACATGGGGCCTTGGCCTTTCCTCCCTCCCTCTCTTCACCTCCACACAAGTGCAAATGCAAGGTGGCCAAAGCCAACAAATGCCACTGTACTAGGTCCATCTCCTATTCAGACTGGACCTATTCGGTCCACTTCTCAGCTGAAGAGACCAACTCAGACAACCTCCCCTCTGCCAAAAGAGGATAAGCTCTTGGAGGACAAGATGGAGAAGCCTTACACAAAGAGACTCTGCAAGCCTGAGGACTTCCCCCACTGCTCAACAAAGCAGTCAAAATGCTGTCTCTGGATACCCCAGGCCCTGCTCTAGAGCCAGTAGACCCAGACCTCCCTCAGGGTTCTGACAAAGTCTTCAAGCAAGCCAACCAGGGCCCTTTGTATGAGGTGCCCTTCTCCATCCACCTTATGGAGGTGATTAATGAGGAGTGAATAAAACCAGTCGCCTCTAAGAATCCCAACTTGCATGCAAAGAAATTGTACGCTATACCTTAAAAGATTATGACAAAACCACAGCCCCCACTCATGGATGCCCCTGTTTTGGCCCTTGTCTCCTCTTCAGTTTGTCAAGGACAGAGAGGATATACTTAATTTCTGTCAGGATGTTTGGCTCCTGTCATAATGAATTTGCTGGATGTGTATATGCTATGCAGGATAGCCAGTATAGGAGTAAGGTAGACTTTAGTTAGGGTGCTACAAAATATCAAAAGCCAACTGTTGATTGCAACACTGTATCTGTTTGAAGCTTCTGTATGTATTCAAAAGTATCAAATGGCTAATTGCTTTATTGCTCCATGTTACTGTGTATCCAGGAGAGGGGAGAAGAGCAGAAGGGGAGGAAACAAAGGCACTAAAAGGTGTTATAAGAACTGGAAAGGTTCAAATATAAGCAACAGGAAACATGTTCTAGCTTCAGGGATGAAAGAGAAGTAAACAACTGGGTGTATGGGATTTTTCTAACTTTATGGGATGATATTTAACTGATGAGCCTCTCTAATCATAGCTTTACATGCCTACATTTGTATGACAAGGTATAAAACCTACAGTCACCATGGATTCATTTGTCTCAGCAGCTTTGGAAGAAGTGTACTGTGTTGCTTATTTATTACAATTAAACACTGCTGTCTACCTCAGAGTGTAGTTTGTGCACTGTGAGTAACCCAGAGCATGACAGTTTGCTGAGATTTGAACCCTGCCAACTTTACTACCTGATCTGGACACTGTGCTGCTACAGCATGCAGGCTAGGAGTTACTAGATCTGGAAAACCTGACTCAAGGAGGCAAGTGTGGACAACATTAGACCCAAGGTGACTGAATAACCCAGATCAGGGAACACCCTTGTCATGCCTTTGTCTACTTAGAACCTCAATACCACAGGAGACCACAAGGCCCATACACCCAGACTTGCCCAACTCTTCCGAGTGCAGCGGAAGTAGTAGTGCCCTGAGTGACTGAGTAGTAGGTCACCCAGAGGACCTTTTCATCGTCAGCCTCTAGACTGTGGAATGACCTGCCAGAAAGACATCTGACAGCAAAACACACTATCTGAACTGTAGAAAATACTAAAGATCTATCTTTTCCAGCAGGCCTACTCAGTCAGTTTAACTATGAATTTTAAATTGGTGTATTTTAAATGGTTTTATCTATTTTTATCTGCGTTTTAATCTGTGATGTATCCTGCCTTGAGCCTTGGGGAGAGGTAGGTAAGAAATAAGAAGTTATTGTTCTTGTTTAGTGCTGCCACCAAGTCCTACCTTGTAGATCCCTTGCCTGGCCACCTGAACATGTAAAGGTTCAACACCCTCTCCCTCTCCCTTATGTTTACAGGGAGAGAAAAAAAATCAGTTCCTGGTAGACTGTGGCATGGAGACATGTGATCAGAGCTTCCCACACTCCCTTAAAGAATAAAGCAGGCTTTTTATAAGTGAAAACTCTTTTTTAAAAAATAGGAAAATGATATATCAAGAGGTATCTAAAGGTACAGCAAGCAAACTCAACTAGCTTAAAGAAAGTATGCTTTCTGCATACTTGCCCTCTGATTGCAAAAGGAAGAACCAAATCCATTAGGCACAGGCGTAAAAAATGTTATTCTCCAACTCCACATGTTGCCTTTCCTAGTCCTCCAATCCCTTTCAAAAGAATTGTAAATGTAATGTATCTGTCTAGACAGAGCCTGGTTTCCTTATAACCCTTTCATGAAATTCCTTCCCTCACTCTGCCCTGGAACAGTTAGCTGCATGCTTACACCTCATGGCCCCTCTCTCTTCTTCCCCCCAGAAGCCCTCACTTTTCCACCTTCTCACCTCCTGTGGGCTGACAGAAACCATGTGGGTGTCAATCAGATCTCCTCCCTGTTCCTTTGCTCAGATCCCGTGAATTAACCTGTTCTATAGTCTGGCCCCAGTCGTCCTGCAGAGTCATTACAGTTAACAGCTTTTGAGCTATAATTCCCCACCCTTTTAAGGAAACACTAGCACAGCTGTTAGACCTCAAGTTTCTTCATCTTTTGGGGGAATACCCTCCTGTGGTACTTGGCTTGGGTAGATCCTGCTACAGCCTGTCCTCTGTCCACTACAGGAGAAAGGAACATTGGCACTTACCACGGGACAGTTATTTTCTGCAGCAAGCAGAGAACATCCTAGCCCTCCCAGCTGCTTGGTCTCATCCTTCTCAGAGGGAAGGAGAAGTGTTCCTGAGACCCCTCCCTAAAGATCTCTTTTGTTTTTTCACTCTACTCACTTGTTTTTTTGTTTTAATCCAGTCTAAATATCCTCAGGTTGAGCTGTCTCTGGCACAGCTCAACTTGTAAGGTTCAGGGAAGCCAGTCTCACTTGCTGGTCACAAGACTGGGGGATCATGGGATTATACTTCCACAAAAGGGGAGGAGTCATTCCCTTTTCTCATTGGTCAAGGAAGCTGCCCGTCAAAGTGAGTGGGAGGTTGTTCTCTGCTCTGCTACTGGGAATTACCATCTTATGGTAAGGGCCAATGTTCCTTTTGCCTTAAAAACCTGCATCTCTGCAAAAAATGCTTTATCTTCTTGGGCCAAATTCATCTTGATATAAGTTTACACATTTTATCAGCAAATCATGAAAAAGATATGCTGCTTTATAGTAATATGCACATTAGTAAAAACATAGGGGAGATGCTTGTGTTAATGTATTGGAGGCAAACAACACTGAGTAGTATTAACTTTTCCTTGTCCTATTTGTGAGCTTCAAGATGGCAAATGTTGATTAGCTAGAGAGATAGATGTCATGTCCTAACAAGAAAATTATTGTGTCCTTGCATTCACAGGGATTCTTAGGTTTTATAATTTTTCCTATCTTTGGCTTTCAAGATCTTTTTATTCTGTGAACATTAAGCTAGAATGTCTTTCAAAATGCTTAATACGTTTTAATAAATATCTTATTGTTTCTATCTGCAAATGATTGACAATATATTATTAGTTGCTATTAATATTCTCCAGTAAAAAACCTAACATTCAGTATTCACTAGGTATTCATTCTTTTCTGTTGATTTATTGAAGGCAGCAATGGAGAAGCCAGTTCATCACCTACTCTTTGTGACAAGAATCTTACATGACTTTGAAAGTGATACATTTTTTCCAGAAATTGATCTGGAAAAATACAAGCTGCTACCTAGGTAAGCATTACAAGTACAGACAGTTATTTATTTATTTATTTATTTAATGCCCTGCCTTTCTCCCAGCATAGGATTCAGCGCAGCTTACAACAACTTAAAACAACTGTTATTTCAAAAATAGGAATTTTTTTTTAGAAAAAGGTAAACAGTACAAAAGCTTAAAAACAATTAAACAACAATTCTGTTAAAAAAAACAAAGTTAAAATAGTTTAAAACATATTAAAAACTTAACAAAAGGAGAAAAGTACAGAACACCTGTTTAAAGTTCCTTTTGCTTCAACAAACACCCCAAAACTACAATATTTCAGATAGTCTGTGCCTAAGCCATATAGAGCTCTAAAGGTCATAACCAGCACTTAAAAGTCATCCTAGAAACTACAAGTAAGCTAGTGAAGCTGTTTCAACAAGAATTATATACTTCTTACAACCAGTTCCAGACATCATTTTGGACTCCCTGAAGCCTTAACAATTTCCAAAAGCAGCCCCAATAGTGTGTGTTACATTAATCCACCCAGGATGTAATAAAGGCATATAGATCTGACATGTAAGGAATGGGTACAACTAGAAGACTAATTTTAGCTGTGTGAATGCACTCCTGGCCACAGCAGAATCCTTGTTACCCAGGCTATCTGAATCCAGGAGTAAACGCAAGCTGACAACCAGAAATTTCAGGGGGAATATAGCCCCATCCAGCACAGGCTGAACCCCTATTTCATGGTCTGCCTTTTGACTGACCAGGAGCACCTCTGTCTTTTCTAGATTAAGTTTGTTAGTCTATTTCAAGTACATTATGAGCACATGACAGCAGTTCAGCACAAAACAGCTTCCTTGGACTTAGATGGAAAGGACAGATAGAATTGGGTATCATCAGCATAATGATGATGCTGAACTAACTCCAAAACTCTGGATAACCTCTCCTAGCAGTTTCCTTTAGATACTAAATAGTTTGGGGGACAAAACTGAGCCCAGAGGAACGCCAATGGACTGGCTAAACAGGTGTGTCCCAGCTCCACCTTGTGAGGTCTCCTCTCCAGGCAGGACTGGAACCACTGTAAAAGAATGCCTTAGGTCCCATCCCAGAGGGGCAGCCCAAAAGGTCCAACAGAACCAACAGGGACCTGCTCCCCCATCCAATTCCCAGTGTAGGTCATCTACCAAGATAACCAAAGCCATCTCTATCCCATAGCAATGCCTGAATCCAGATTGAAATGGGTTTAGAACCCCTAGAGCTCATACACCATCACGCAGGCTTGCCCAAGAAAGGGGTATTGGAGGCTTGTTGGTAATTATCCAATATCACAAGGGCCAGGGTGTGATTTCTTTCAGCAAAGGTCTCACTGCAGCCTCTTTAGGCAGGATGGAAAACTGTCTTGCAGCAGTGGGGCATTCACCACATCCCTTACCTACTCAGGCAGTTCCCTCTGCCTGCTTTTATAAGCCACCAAGGGCTTAGATCCAGTACACATGTGGTAGTTCTCATCTCTATAAGGATCATGTCCACATCCTCAAGCTACACAAATTGAAATGTATCCAATAGCATAAAACATCAGGAACCAAGATAATATCCACTGAATTTGTATCAACCATGGCATCCATGTCAGAACAGAGCCAAGAGATTTTATCTGCAAGGTGTCTTGCAAATTCTTCAGAGGGCAGATAATATCTCACACAGAGATGTAAACTTTCCACCATAGAAAAATGCATTACTTTTGCCCAGAGAAGCTTTGTGGTAGAACTGCTAATTTAAAAAGAATTTGAAAATGTGCAATATTTATTTTCCTACACCCTGTACGGATCTAAAGTCAGCTTGTTCCTTTAGGATGGGGTGGACAGTGTGGGGTTCATGGCCTGCATGAAGCTCTCCAGATATCCCAGTGTCATCCCCCACCCTACCCTTTTTAGTTAAAAAAAAATCCACATGGGGATGATTTTGTCATGTTCTCCATTCCCACGTTGTTTTAGGCCAGGAGAGGCTTTTTTTCCCAAACTGAAGTATTTTCTGGTCATTTTCTAGTTGAGAAGAAGGTCTCTTTTGGCCTAAAGCAATCCAGAAATGCCTTGACTATTACAGGGACTTTTTCAGCCTTTCCTATTTGTGGAGTTCTGTAAGAGAAGTAGGAGAGGGTAAAAAGCCCTGAGGGTAGGTATCATGTTCCTAGGTTCAGGGGAAATGATTTGTGTGGTCCAGACCTAAGCTAGTTGTCCACTCCCTGCTGTAGGAGTATTATTAACTACATTCACTCATAGGATTTGATGGAGTATACTTAATTTAAAAGCATAGTTTATTCCGATAATCATAAATTTAGTAACTGGATTTACTTTTAAAGTTACAAAGGGAGAAATAAGCTTTTGAACTATTAAGAAATCTAGCCTCTTTTTTAGTTTACAGGAAAAAAGGTAATGCTCAAAGTCAGAAACAGAAGAAATTGCCAAGTTATTACAAAACAAAAGAAAGTCTGTTTAGCCTTCACAGTATCAAGAATAAATAGAATGTATTCATTTTCAGAGAAAAATAAAGAAACTATCAAAATTATAATAATAATAATAATAATAAATGAATCTAGCCCTCTTCACAGTATCAAGCATACACAGAATACATTTTCAGAAAAAGAGCTAACGGGGAGGAAGAGGGTGGAGGTGACATGACTAAAATTCATTGTACATTTTCTAAGCTATCACTGTCAGCAGTGTCTGCTTCTTCTGATCCCTTCACAGCACTTTTATCATTTTCATAGGTATCTAAAAACAGAAAGTTTATTCGTAATAAAGCTACATGTAGGTGATGTGATATGCATATTTACTGTGTGTAAAATATGTGTGTTCTGCACACAAGCAATATGTGTTTTCTGTTTTAAAATTTGATGTGTACTATGTTAAAATATAAAAATATATTCACCTTTTGGGAAATGTGAAAAATAGTAGTGAATCTCTCAAGCAGAGTAATCAAACTGGTAAGGCAGAGTTAAGCAACAACCACTCCCACGCCCATCCACACAAAAAAAGGTTCTAGCAGAGTAAAGAAATAACCTTAGTTTGCTTTGTAAAATGTATAAAAGTAGCTTTACTTAAAATATTTGTCCATAGTGAAATGCATGCTATGATGGAAAACAGAAATGGAAGAAGAAAAATGACTGCATGTTAGAGTGATGGAGGTAGAGAATAGGTGTGGTAAAAGCAAACAAACAAGAAGTTCGCAAACTAACAGTCATCATAGGCATGCAGAGGTTGCTAACTAACAATTTCAGCATGAAACACCACCTTCGGTCATAATTTAGTACCTATAACAATGTACAAATGCTAGACTTATAAACCACAGGAAGGAGGTGTATACAAAATCTTAGCAGCACATCATATGCTGGTCATCATCTTTTTGATGTGCTCAGGTTGACACAAGCTTCTGTGCCCATTCATTTATATTGTGATTTGATGTGTTTCAAAACATAAACTTCTTTCCTTCACATGCTGCAAAAAAACCCCAAACAAATCTGAAGTTGGCAAGAAGGAAGGCTGTGTCTTACAGAGGTTTCATCACCACACTTCAGAAGATACATGCTTGATAGAAGTCTGATTAGCATTCTTCATTTCAATATACAGAGATGTTCTGCAACTTTAAGATTTGAACTTTTCTTTCCAACATCAGTTCATTGTTCCTTAAATCACTGTAGGGGATTAAAGACTTGGTAACAATATAGGAACACATCATTGTCAATATTCTGAATCATTGTCAATCATTCTGAACTGAAAATATTCCATCATCAAATTGTTTCTAACTCCCTCCCCAAAAAAAGTCCCCCAAAAGCTGAGCAGTGTGGCAGATCAAAAATCCTGTTTTGCCATGGCTTCATAACAACAGTAGTGATATCCATGCAATTTGATACAAATGAAATCCATTTCATGAAGTTTACAGATGTAAATGCTGAAAAAGAGATATATTTGTACTAACAACAAATGTCAGGAAATCAAGTTCTAGAATGTTCTTTCCATTTAAGGGTGTCAGAAAATTATCTTTACAATTTCAATTTTATATACAGTTGAAATTGTAAAAATAATTTTCAGACATCCTGTATATTTAATGATATCAGATTAAATGTAATTCATTTTTTTATCTCTCTGTGTGTGTATGTCTCTCTCTCTCTCTCTCTCTAGCTATGCAGGGGTTCCCAGTGACGTTCAGGAAGAAAATGGCATTCAGTATAAATTTGAAGTATATGAAAAGAATGTCTAGACTTGTTTGACATTTCTTGTCTCAACACATGTTTCTTATTTAATTCATTCTGCAGAATAAACTTTGTGCCTCACCTGGTCCCCAAGAGGAAAAAGGAGGAGTCACTACTTTGCCTTCTCCCCCTTTCTCCACTGTTGAGGACATCTTAGCAAAGAGAACTTGGGTTCAGTAGCAACTCCATTAAGAGGACATACTTTTAGAATAAAAAAGAAAGAGCTTTTAGAGAGCCCAACTGCAGCTGTCATGAATCAGATTGGGAGCAACAGTTGCTTCTTTTCTTTCTCAGAGTTAAAAAAAATCGCTATCCTGTGCAAAGTTACATAGGAATAATGAAGGAGTCCATGAAATTAATTTCCAACTCAAAATGCATAAGCTTAAGCTTAAGCTGTAACCAATTGTTTCTCATGCTCTTCCCATCTCCAGATCACTCCTCCTTTTTCCTCTGTTTGCAGGGTGGTGTTGATGTAGACGTTTCAACCCTAAAAGCACAATACAGCACAGAAACTGCTATGTACAAGTTGTCTAGAGTTTTGCAAAGTGCTGCTGAAAATTGCATTCCATATTTTATAATTGAGAGAATAAATCGTTAATAAAATGTCAAACTCTAAAATGCTGTTTGTGAGAATGGTTCACTATTTGCCCTAATTGTATGCATCTCTTTTGCTACAACTGAAATAGCACTTTTTTTAAAGATAGCCAGGCATCTTTGGCTACACTAGCAACTTTTCTGTCCAAAAGTATAATACTAACCCTCATCCAGAAAGATTTGTTTAAGACAGCATCATGTTATTTCTGGTGTATTTTCTGACCCCATGAGAATGCCAGTGTATTTCAGGAGATAAAAATAACCAGGTCCGCTGGAGTGTTTGTGGGTTTAGAACTGCGACAGGCACTTACTTCTTTCTCCCAGATTGTTATGGCAGTTCCCCAATCTGATCAGGTGCCCTGTCTTTTCCACACAACTCCGCCCTCCCCCTTATAACATCACCTTTGTATAAAAAGGGTGAGGCCTTACAGTGGTTATTTAGAACCCCATAATAGTTGTACAGTAGCATATCTTCTGTGTTATTTTAAATATGGAATGTCACTCAGCCAAATCAGTATTTATAAAAATAAATTATAATATTTATAAAGATAGCGTACAGAACAAACTATTGGAGTTCGTATGCAGGTCAAAATTAATACAGTTGTCAGAGTACTTTTAGACAGTTTCCTTATATCTTTAAACTCTCATATAAGCACAAGTATCATTGGCTACACTTTCAGCAAAGGCTCAACCCCCAATCTAGGTCACACTTTCTGACCAGATTCTATTACTCTTCTGCCTCTCTCTAAGCTTCCACTGAGAACTTAGTGCTTTCCACAGAGTCAACCCTCCCTGGCTGACTGAGAGTCTTTACTCCACAGCTCTCTCTGGCGCAAACTGTCACTGAAGGACTCTCTCAAAAGATGATCAGTGTTGCTTTATACATCTTCTCCTCTCAGCCACCAGCCCATCCCACACAGTATTGGGCTGGCTTTCTCTCCTGAGGAGCTATTCCAGTTGCCTGGCAACCTGTTTCTAGACCACTCTGGCACTCTAGATAGCTACACCGCCAGAACTCCATCACAAGAACTGAAGGGCATTCCACAATCTGCAAACACGTGGAGTCAGAAGACACATTTGTTTTGCAAAGTTGACAGATGTTTTCTGCAAAAATGTAAGCAATGTAATTTCTGTGTCTTAAAAATACTATCAATGTTCTATGGTAGACCTTGTCTTAAAAAAAAATAGAAAATGGACATCAGCCCTGAACTAAAACAACTGTTTATGCAGGTAAACCTAGCATTAATGATATTGTAGGCCTTTCTTCTCCATCAAAAATAAAATAGTAAAGCACTCCTTCATGACCTTCACAACTAGCCCCCCGAAGATACTCTTCTTGTTTATGATGATACCAGTCAGAATAACTAAGAAGTGGTTTCAAGACTGTAAAAAAGAGCTATTCAAATTTATATGGAATGGAAAAAAACCAAGAATGAAGTACAAGTGGCTAACTGATACGAGATACCGAGGGGAATTTGCAGTACCAGATTTGGAGCTATAGCACGAGGCAGCATGCCTAGCCTGGATGAAACCTTGGATTCTTCTGGACGATAGGAAAATGTTGGCTCTAGAAGGGCATGATCTTTATTTTGGTTGGTATGCCTACTTGTGGTACAGGAAAGCTAAAGTCCAAAAGATTTTCCAAAACCACGTGATACGAAATGCCCTTTTAAAGGTATGGGAGAAGAATAAGCATTATTTTTGCCCAAAAATACCATCATGGGTCTCACCAATGGAAGCGCTTTTGATTAAAGGTCTGAGAAGACAGGGCAGTTGGCTGACTTACAAAGACATACTGAAACAATGTGGAAAGGAAATTCAAATGAAAGATCAAAGACAACTAAAAGAAGAAGGATTTGATATACAATGGTTTCCCTTCATGCAGTTAAAAGAAAGATTTAAAAAGGATATACAAGGAGAAGGGATGGACTTAAGACAAAATGAATTAGAAGAATTGATGTTAAAAGGTGATAAAACATTATTTTCAAGACTGTATAAAAAATTGTTATCCTTCAAACTAGAGGAAGAGACGGTCAAAGATTGTATGACTAAATGGGCGAGAGATCTCAATCATAATAGTCTTTTAGAAGAATGGGAAAGTGTTTGGAAAACTAATATGTTATATACCATATAACTCTCAGCCCCAGAAAGCTCCTTGATAAGTTCGCTTTAGGATTGCCATAAGTCTGAAACAACTTTGAAGGGACATAAGAACACCACCATGGTCACCACAGCATGACGTTGGACAGGACAGCAGCTAACGAAGACATGGCTTCTTGCCTGCAGCCTGGAACTTGTATGAAATACCGAATGTTTTTTCTTCTTCATGGTCTCTGTGAATCACACTATGGGGTATTTCGCGCCTGGGCGATACAGCATTCAGAACCTCGAAGCCTAAGATCAGGCGTTTGGCAATTGGCCCATCCCCCACATCCTTAGAATATACAAGGCCCCTTCCCGAATAATGGTCAGTTCCTTTTCTTCTGCCACGGTAGCAGCAAGCAAGGAGCCTGTCTAAGCTTAACAGATAGATTAACGGTTTTGGACTTGGTTTGTTATTGGGCTTGTATTTTCTCTTGGCGTTTTAGTGGTTGGTCAGACAAGGTGGACTGTTTATCGGATAAAAAGTACGGATAATAACAGAAATTCAAGTTTTTGTATGGCAACCACATCATTTAAACATTGCCTATCTTGTGGAGAAAAGATCCCAGATAAAGACGGTCATTCCAAGTGTCTTCTTTGTCTGGGAAAGAGCCATAATGTGGCAAATTGTGAACACTGCCAGTTATTTACCTCACAAATGAGGAGGAATAGAGCAGCTCGCTTAAAAGTGCTTTTGTGCGAACAGGTTCTGTCGGCTTCAGAACATACAACTTCACACAAGTCTACTCAGTCAACAAAAATGGCCTAGACATCATCTACGTCCTCCACAGTTCGACACCACACATCAGAGTCATCTCGATACCGGGAACATCTGGTGCAACCATCAGTGTCAACAAAGAAAAGACTGATGGGAAAAAGCAATCTTCCACCTCTCTCTCAAAGAAGACAGCTCAGGGTGAGAAAGACAAGGAAAATAAAAGAAAGTTGAAGGACTCTTCCGGTGAAGAGCCAACAAAAAGACCAAAAAGGATTGAGCAGCCAAGTCTCCCAGCTGCAGTTTGATCTCCATCTCCAATGGTACCAAGCACCTCTGTTGAGAAGACTGCAGAGGAGACACATCATTTGGTTGTACAGGATGTGTATAAGGACACGGTACCATCTAGCAAGATTGAAGAGGTGTGTATTGCCTCTGAGGGCAAAATTATAGATTCATCACCAATCCTCTCTGTAGGATCAGTCCCACGATGCCAAGAACAAAGATCTCCTGATGTCAGGCAATCGAGATCGGTGCAACGTGAAATCAGCGAGAGCTACAGTTTGCCATAACGTTGGTGAAGAACACCGCCCTCGCCTCCAAGATCCACACAAGATCTCTGCGTCAATACCAGTATGCGAGAGAAACACTTCCATACCGCTATCGACACTATATTGAAGATGAAATTTCGACTGACTCCAGGGATTTCTCTCCCTGTACAGATGACATGTACTGGAAGTGTAGACAATCTTGGTACTGAGGAGAGGATTCAATAAGCCACCATCGGTATCAAGATGAAACAGAGAAACATTCTCGTGCTCTGAGGCTGAAGTCTATATCTCCAACTCCTATGTGCTGCAAGGCGCTGCCAGCAATATGTAGAGGGCCTACACATGACAAGGATGTGGAGAGGATTCACCAACATTCTGATCTCATTGCGCTTTCTCCTGACAGAGTAAAAAGCCTTTGGTATCAATCTCCTAGATACCAAACTGCAAGATCTCCCTCCGTCTCTGAATTGGATGAATCTCATGCATCATATGTAGCTGAGCATTTGAAGACTAGTTTTGTGTCGACAGCAGAACGCATATCACCGACTGATGATGTTTGATCCTTCTCAGATCTGGTTCTGAGAATGTCTAGATCGCTGAACTTCCAGGCCGAAATAGACAAAGAAGATCTTCACGATCCTATATTTCAGGAGTTGCAGGACAGACCACCGGTGCCATCCATCATTGCACCACTGCCTTACCTATTGAAAACAGTCAAGAAATCTTGGGATAAACCATCTTCCATTCCTTCCACATCTAAGACGGTACAAGCACTGTACTGTCTGGTTGAGAATGATCAAGAATTGCTAACCCAACATCCAAAGCCAAATTCGATCATTGTTGATGTAGCTCAATCCAGACAATCTCAGAAGCTACATGTGTCACCAACTGATAGAGAAGGCAGGAAGTTGGATAATTTAGGAAAGAAATCATATTCGAATGCTGCTTTGTTATTCAAGATACCAAACTATGCAGCATGTATGGATGCCTATCAACAATTTCTGCAGGTTTGTTCAATGGGAGCACAGACAATAAGTTGGAACACACGCAAAAGATACGTACCACTGCCAAAAGATATGGGATCCCAGTATCAACGTATTCCTCAAGGTACCGATACCACTGTTTCCAACCATACAGTAGAAGAACAAGAAGTCCAACTCCCACTCAGCAACAGCGGCAAACAACAGCACAAGCAACAATCATCCAGGAAATTTCCAACTTCTAAATTTAAACAACCACAATACAGAAAGACAGCAGGATCAACAGAAATGATGAGTTTGACAACCAAGTGGATGATACCTTCACCATGTACTGTTACCATTGATCTACTGTTACCACTGCCGAAAACCCAAACTATTCTATGCAAATCTCCACCATCAGTACCAAGATCGATACCAATTGCAACAGCAGTACCGACATCGAAGCGGCACAAGGTACCAACACCTCCATCAACATTGGTGTTGACACCGGTATTGACAATATGATTGGAAGTTACGGGAAAGAAAGAAGGCCCTTTGGAGACAGACTGAAGCGCTTCATCCATATATGGTCTTCAATAACAACAGACTCATGGGTGCTGGATGTAGTAAGACTGAATTATATGATAGGATTTCGCTGTCTACCTCCAGTAGGCCGAGTCTGTATCACACCTTCATCCCCAGAGTTGGAAGAAGAAGTAACAACATTGCTGCAGAAGGGAGCAATAGAAAAGATATCATACGCTCAGCTAAGAAGGAGCTTTTCTTCCAAATATTTCCTGGCACTAAAGAAAGATGGTGGGCTTCAACCTATTCTAGATCTCAAGAGGTGTCAACCATTATATCAAAACAAAACGGTTTCGGATGGTAACACTAGCATCGATTATGCCACTACTGGAAAAAAGGGGACGGGTTCGTAACATTAGACTTAAAAGATGCGTATTTCCACATATCGATAAGAAACAAACACAGAAGGTACCTAGCCTTCTGGTACCTAGCCTTTTCCTACTGGGAAAACAAGCTTATCACTTCAGAGTCCTCCCTTTCGGGATAAGTATGGCGCTGAGAGTGTTCACAAAATGTATGTCAGTGGTGGCAGCATATCTGCGTTAGAAAGATCCTATTTCCATACATAGACGACTGGGTGATAGTTGCTTCATCCCAAGAGAAAGCAGTAAAACGTCTCAAGGCTACAATAAATCTACTAAATTCATTAGGATTGATGATAAATTATAAGAAATCACATTTGATACCACAAACAAAAATAAAATTCATTGGAGCAATACTAGACTCAGACAAAGAAATGGCCTTTTGGCCAGACGACAGATGGCAAAGAATGCGGAATACTTTATAGGAATTAGTAAAAACTCAAAGACTAAGAGCCAGAACCATACAGGTGGCTCTAGGACTAATGGCATCAACCACTATGGTGACTCCAAATGCAAGGCTAAGAATGAGACCTCTACAACATTGGTTCATAAGAAACTTCAATCCACTTCTGCATCATCAGAAAAAGTTTCTGACAGTCCCAAAAATGATCCCTCAATCCCTAAATTGGTGGGTAAAACAAGAAAATGTTCTAAAGGGCATGCCTTTTCTGCCAGACCCACCTGTACTTAACCTTAGAAGGTTAAGAGGGGACATGATAGCCATGTTTAAATATTTGAAGGGATGGCATGTAGAGGAGGGAGAGGGCTTGTTTTCTGCTGCTCCAGAGACCAGGACAAGGAGCAATGGATTTAAGCTGCAGGAAAGGAGATTCCACCTGAACCTCAGGAAGAACTTCCTGACAGTCAGGGCTGTCCAGCAGTGGAATATGCTGCCTCGGAGTGTAGTGAAGTCTCCTTCTTTGGAGCTTTTTAAGCAGAGGCTGGATGGCCATCTGTCGGGAGTGCTTTGAGGGTGTTCCTGCATGGCAGGGGGTTGGACTGGATGGCCTGTGTGGTCTCTTCCAACTCTACATTTCTATGATTCTATGGTGACAACAGATGCTTCCACGGAAGGCTGGGAGCGCACATGGGAAGTTTAACAATAAAGAGACATTGGACATTGTCAGAGAGAAAGCAACATATACATATTGTGGAGCTCCTAGCTGTCATCAAGACATTCAGAGCCTTTCAGTCACATCTGCAGGGCTTTGCAGTGCAAGTGAAAACAGACAATACCACTGTAATGTATTATATCAACAAACAAGGAGGGACTCGTTCTGGTGCGCTTCTGAAACTAACAATCAAGTTTTGGAACTGGTGCCTCTCCAGAGGGATAACCCCGCCAGCAATTCATCTGCCACGAACAGACAACCTTCTGGCGGATGCCCTAAGTCAAACTCCAATGTCCTGCCACAAGTGGAAACTGGACGACTTTGTGGCGGACAATTTGTTCAGTCGGTGGACGTTGCTGTCAATAGATTTGTTTGCGTCCAAGGACAACAAGAAATGCAAAATGTACTGCTCTTGACAAAATACAGACAAAAGAAGTCTGGGAGATTATTTTTGTACAGTTGGACGGAACCACTTCTATATGCATTTCCTCCGTTTCCTCTTATAACAAAAGTGATATCAAAGATAAGACAGGACCAAACGGGGGTCATACTGATAACACCATGGTGGCCAAGACAGCCATGGTTCTCGCTGCTCATGGGAATGTCGAAACATCAGTACTGGAGATTACCATTGATACCAAACTTATTGACAATACACAAGGGTACCGTGTTTCATCCAAATGTAGAGAAACTTCGACTGACTGCATGGAAAATACTGTACATTCTGCTTACTCGGAAGAGGTTAACTGCATATTAAGAGCGGCTCACAAACCACCTACTGTGAAATCATATGCCTACAAATGAGATAAGTTTTGTAGGTATCTACAAAATGCTAGTACCCAGCCATGGAACTGCAGTGTCACCGATATACTTTCTTTCTTAGCACATCTCGGTACCGAGGACTGTCATTGTCTTCAGTCAAATGTTATCTATCAGCAATTTCATGGTATCTACAGAGAAGGGGAAGGCCTTCTTGTTTCTCAGACTCAACAGTTAAGATTTTTAAGAGGCTATAAACATGTATACCCTCCAGTTCAGTCTGCAGTACCAGGGTAGGATTTGAGTTTTGTGTTGTTGCAACTCACATGTAAACCATTTGAACCAATGGCTATGTGTGACGTGAGGTTATTATCTTGGAAAACAGTTTTTCTAGTAGCTATAACTTCTGCAAGAAGAGCAAGTGAACTGGCAGCTCTAAGAGTGGATGCACATTATTTGCGATTCCGTAAGGGGAAAGTGGTACTAAGACCAGATATTACCTTCCTACCAAAGGTGGTATCACTTTTCCATTTGAAACAGGATATTATTCTGCCAGCTTACATGCAGAATCCAGAATCTGATATGGAAAAAAATCTTACATTGCCTTGATGTGAGAAGGGCTCTGGCTTTGTATGTCCAATGTACTGCTACTGTAAGGAAAACCAAGCAGCTATTTGTTTGTTATTCTGGTCAGAAACTGGGTGAACCTGTATCATCCCAAAGAATTTCTAAATAGGTGGTGTCTGCAATAAAACTGTCTTATGAAGTTGCTAAGAAAAAATTACCAGAAAATGTAAGAGCGCACTCCACTAGGTCTATGTCAGCTTCAGCTGCTTTCATGCATGGTGTACAATTAGAGGAAATATGTAGGGCTGCTACATGGTCGCAACCACTAACATTTATTTCACACTACAGAATAGATACGAGAATGATGCACCCTTTGGAAGAGCTGTCTTATTTTCTTCTATTGTGTAAAAAAAAGGGGGTGACTGGTTAAAGAAACATGACATGAACGTTCCATTAATAAATGTTTATTGTTCAAAACATGAAAAACAGAATTCAATATTTCTTTGGGGAAAAAAGAGAATTTAAGATAATATCAAGAATAGTAATGATGGTTATAGTAATACTAATTCGATTAATTGTCATGTATATTCATAGATTTTGGATATTTGCAATATAACATTCCCTCCTCCACCATTGACAGCTTGCTAATCTCCCCATTATGTGATTCACAGAGACCATGAAGAAGAAGAACAGGCTGCTTACCTGTAACTGTGGTTCTTCGAGTGGTCTTCTGTGAAGTCACACAAACCCACCCATCCTCCCCACATTATGTTCTATGTTTGGTTGGTTTCTGCAGCTGCTACCATAGCTGCAAAGGAACTGACTGTTATTCAGGGAGGAGCCTTATATACTCTAGGGATGTGGGGGATTGGCCAACTGCCAAAATGCCTGATTAAGCTTCAAGAAGGTTCCGAATGCTGTATCACACAGGCATGAAATACCCCATTGTGTGACTTCACAGAAGACCACTTGAAGAACCACAGTTACAAGTAAGCAACCTGTTCTTCTGACAAACAGCACAAGTTGGAAGGCCTTTTTTTTTTTTTTAGGAAAATATATAAATGTTATGTTGCTGTTGACTTTTTAAAATTATGATGGGGAATGTGTAGTCCTCCAAGTGATAGTCTCATCAGCTGTAGTCTATACAGGCAGTGATGAGAAGATGACAGAACTTGTAATTCAGCATCTGGAGAACCATACATTCTCTGGAGGATATGGCAGAGCAATCCACAATCTATTGGATAATATCCCCACATACTAGCTTCTGGTTTGTTTCAGAAACTGGCACATGTAAAGTATTACCCAATAGGTTGTGAATTGTTCCTCTCCATGCCCAAGAATGAATCTTCATGGTAAGGACTGACACCTCATTCCCCATCCCAGTTGTAAATGAAAACCATGAAAGAAAGACTACTTAGCAAAAAGCACTCAGCTTGTTAATCACTGTCTGTAATTACTGATACAAGGAAGTTATTGTAATATCTATTAATATATTTGGAGAGTGATTTCCAAAAATTATCAACTGGTGAGAAATTTCTATACAGAATTAAAAAGAACAGTAAAAAACGAAAATAACGTAGCCAGTATTCTACATCAGCTACTTAGTTAAGTATCCTTAACTCAGATGCAGCCATGGTAGTTAAAGTGGAATCGTAGTGCTATAAATTATGCAGTGTGAAAGGACCCTTGATCAGAAGAGAGAACATTTGGGTGGCAGCTGCACCCCTGCCTCCCAAGAACATCATAGCAAGGAGGTAATCGGGTAAGCCTCAGGCTAGGGTTTCTAGAATGAAGACTGGAAGAGTGTGATGAACCTGATGGGAGGGGGTCTTGACAACAGAGCCTCCTTGGCAACTGGGAGTGTTTAAGCTGATTGGCTGATGAAATGGAAGTTTGGATGGCCCAGGGGAGGGACTGGTAAAAAGAGGAAAATAACGGATTTTCTGGCGTGTGTTTGAAGAGGAGAGTGATTTGTGGTGTGTTTGGGAGACGTTGGAGATTTGAAGAGCTCTGTGGGAGAGAGAACTGAGAAATTGGGTGTACGATAGTGAATGAATTGAAAGAGAGAGAGAGAGAGAAGAATGGTGTCCTGTTTATAAACATTTAGATACAAAACAAATTTAAAGCAACAGTGTTACAATAAATGTTTGAAGTTCTGTGTTCCTTAAAACAGTGTCACAGTCTTATTTTGAATCCTGGAATATACACACTACGAATAATATCATCTTGACCTTAGTGCCAACAGTACCACAGCCTGGGAAAATATAAATCACTGCTGATCCTTACATCTGGGAGGAGGGCAGATTTAGGGAAGGCAGTAAAGGGGGAGAGTCCTGAAAGGAAGAAACAAGGGGGGGAAAGAGTGAGGAAGGGACTGCATTCTCAGAAAGGCAGAACTGAGACAGACCCGCTTGTCCTGGCCCTGGCTTGATTCAGTGATCTCCTTGGCTGTTCAGTTCTGATCACAAAGAGGTGTCAGGCTGGTCAGGCCTTGAGTGCGAGGCTTGGGTGCGCCTTTCGCACTCGGCACTGATGGGTGGGGTTTTTTTCCCCACACGTTACAAAGAGGTCTCCTGTATTTTTGATGATGGAGGGAATTCCAGCAGGTGATGCTTATTGTCTGATTGCATATTGTAACAGAGCCTGGAGCTGTGGCTAGCAGAGCAGCCGAGTAACAGAGGGTGATATAATAAGGTTGGCTCTCTAAGAAAAACCCAGTCCTAACAAGAGGGAGGGCCTGTGAATGAGACAGCAGAAAGCATGTATACTGGGAGTGTAATTTGGAATCTAGCTTCCTTCAGTGAGATTCATAGAGAAAACTCTACATTAGGGCTCCAGTCAACCAAAGGAGGTTTTCTGGAAGAGAGTTATCTTCTCAGTGGCCTAGTGTAGGGGCAGAAAAGAGATGAAGCCACTTCTGAAAAGGTCACAAAGTGGCAACCTGACAAAAATTTCATTCACCTATCATCCCATCACTAGCAAAATGGACCTCCTTCTCCCCATGCAACTGATGCCCCATAAAGCAGGTTGTGGCAGGTGTTATGATCATGGCAATAGTGTCACAATCATAAGTAACTAGCAACTGTGAGTATGGAACAGTTACAGATGAGTAAATCTAGATAACCACTTCATATTCACAATTGCTACTCAATCACAATTGTATGCTTAACTAAGTAGGCAATGTAGAATATTGCCCACGTTATTATTTTCCCTGACATGTTTTAAATCTTCGCCCAATGCAATCTTCCATTTAGTGTTCTTTGTGTCAGCACAAGAACTTTCAGTTTCCAATGTCACTGTGTTAAAGATTAATGAAACTACCAAATTTAGAGAACCATAAATCATAAAGTTTACCTCTAAGAGAATGAGGAAACATCATAATCCTGCTGAATCAGACCAAAGTCCTATAGTCCAGCATTGTTTTCCTACAGTGGCCAATCAGACATCTGCAGGAAACCCATAAGCAGGATATCAGCACAGTAAGGTCTTGTTGCTCATGCTCCCCAGCAGTTTATAGAGAAGTACAATGTATCTGATACTGGAGGCAATATATCTCGACATTTTCTAGCCTTTCACTCCATTAAATCGAAAGATGAGAGCCTTATTTTTAAAAAATTAAATGCCAGCTGTCAAATTAATTTCTATATTAAATAGAATTCATCATTGTTCATTCTTATGTACTTCAAAATCAGTTAATATACTTTTTTTTCAACAATATATTTGAAGGCTTGAAATAGTCCTGTGTAGAAATTCACCTTCAGTATCAATCCCTGACAGCTGAGAAATTATAACACCCATTTACTCATTTCTGTTTCATTTCCGATTTCCTGGTTACCTACAAGGGAGGGGGAACTTAAACTGACCCCAAACCGCCCAGAAATGTTTGTGTCAACTACCCAACTAGAACCCCCGAACCCATTTCCCCCCCAAAAAAATGGCTGAAACTTTGCCAAAATTGTGCCCCAGAGTGAGATGACATCACTTTTGGTATGCAAGAATACAATGATGCAACCTAGGAGGCGCTGGAAAAAATTATCCCCTTTTCAGTTGATCACTTTGCCTTAGAGAGTCTGAGTTGCCATATAGAGTGTTTGGGAACAATTTTTTCCCAAGCCGTGGAAACACAGTGGGATTGGAAGGGAGGATGAGTCCATCCCTGGTCCTCAGGGTATATGGGGCCACCATTACTTGGGAAGTTGTCCACCTCAGATCTAGACTAAAGTTCACTATTGCTGTTTCCTCTCAGATTCCATCTACCTGACAAGAATGATCTGAAACTTCTCCCATCAATATTCACGGTAATTTGATGAGAAATGAAGAACTCATTGCTATATTCTAGGAGCCCCCATATGGTGCCCGTGGCCACCACTGTGTCCACAGTAATTTTTGCCAGCACCTGCCAGGATTATGCAATTGTGCTTTTTAATTTTTTTAAAATCAAACACAACTGGTAGGTACAGTCGCAATGCTTTTAAAATTGACTCATAATATATGCCTTAAACATGGCCCCTCGACACAGTGTTGGAAAATAAAAATGACAGATGGCTGTGGCACAACTTTTCTATTTTGAAGTGGGTCCACTTATCAAAAGTGAGGGGACAAGGAGACTCCTGGGTGACTAGAGGTGGTAGTGAGGGGTGAATGGGGTGTGTGAGAGAGTTATATTTCATTGTTTGGCTGTAGCATCTGTTTTGCCTGGACATATGTGGGTGTGCATTTCTCTCAGCTTTGCCAGTTGTCTTTGTGAAACGGGTGTTTCTTCACATAGTACATAGCTCTATACCATGTAATTCTTTTCCACTAGTTATAGTGACATATACCAGTGCTACTAAAAGTGAAGGCCCTGAACCAGTGCCAGCTCCTGGACCATTTGGCTACTGGTCCCTGTCAAGTTTCCAGCAAAGAAATTATCAGTTGTACTCAGTGGGCACAAATATAATGCCAGCCCCTGGCACACTGGAAAAAAATAAACGCCAGTCCCAACTGAGATATAGTGAGAAGGACTGATGTATACCACCTCTGGCACAGCAGGGTGCTATTGCACTCATATTCTACTTGTGAGCTTTCTATGGGCATCTGCGGCCACTGTGGGAACAGTGTTACCCTGATTTCTGAGGTCCCTTGGGGGGACACCTCAGTGTGCTCCCAATAATGGAGAATGGGAATTAGCTAGAGCACAAGCTGTAGCACTACAAGAGGCAGGGTAACCTAGCGAGATCTTTAACCCAATGTTTACGGGGTCAGGCTGAGTCAGGACCACGACTCAATAAGGTTATAATTATGTTCTTTTATTTGTAAAGTCACAGCGCACTTGCGTGCTCACTCACACAGAACTACGAAACACTGCGCACTTGTGTACACACACACACACAGACCTAAGAAAATAAAGGGAGGAAAGTAGATAGGGGATTTTAAGAAGGATTTTTCAGGGGGAATACTACACCTGATCCTGTAGCCCAGGTAGCCTGCAGAAAGCCAGTTGGAGTGGAGATTCTCAGCACATGGAAGCTGAGGGGAAGGCTCGGCAAATGGAGCAGCAGCAAGGCAGGATGGAAGCCAAGAACGATCCGAAGAAGCGCTCAAAACCAGGGGTTCTTATAGGGAGAAATGTGCCTGTAGGGTAGTCCGTTCCCGAGGACAACAATGGGTTTCAGGTTGGAGACAAAGCCTCTGAAAGGTCAGTACTTTAAATGATTGGATTTTGACGGAGCTGTCAATAGCGCAGACAGTATGCAAATGCAGAGTGCTTGACAGTTGAGTAGTCAGAAGCGCTAATCTTGTCAAGCTGCCTGTTCGGGGCAGAGAATCTTTTGTATGCTTGGTGCATATGTAATTTAGGTTTTAAAGTGTACTTGCCTGGAGGTCTCCTGAAGCTGCATGCCAGAAAATTACTGGCCTGCCTGGATTTGTCTTGTATTTTTCAGCTTGTTCGGCCATGTCCATGTGCGTGCTTGTCCAGGGGCCTCGCAAGTACGTGGAGGGGAGCAGTTTGGAATGGCCAATCTTTTGATATCAAATTATATTTAGTAGACCTCGGGCTCGGACTATACACCACAGCAACAACAGAATGCACTACTAAATTACTAAATGGGTCTTGGTTATCTTATCCAACACAGCTCTTCTAGATTTAAAAACTGCAAATCTAGAGCCAGCTAATAAGTCTGCTTAGCAGTAATCACATACCATTACATGCCAAGATGGACAAAAGATACAGCCTGTTAAATGTGTGCGTGCAAGCAACAGAAAACTCACATTTGAGGTGGGCTGAACAAGGGTACAGCTACCCAGTAATACATCACTGCTTTGCATATGTGAAGGCAGTGTGATAATCAAGCTCTCTCAATTTTTGCTGAAGGTTGGCATATTTCAAATGAATCATCAGTCTACTTTTGGAACCGGAATGCAGACCAGCTGGCTTCTGGTCTCTCACTAGTGCTACTATTAAAAAAAAATAAAATAATTTTTCAGCTGTTTCGAACACTTTGTTCTCAGGGAAGCATGAATGAGGAGGATTAAATTATATCTGTATTATACTTTTCTTAGTGATGTGGTAATTATATTGTCAGTCATTTTGCTGTGTTATTCATTGCACTTAGCTGCACAGAGAGTGGAAGAAATTATTTTCCTTTCCTTTCTTGTTCTACAACAAGAAGTTGTTTCAAGCTTCTAACTTCTAAAATACACCACTGAAGCCTATGGTCTTACTTGTGGGGAAAGGTAAGTTATTATTTTGAATATGAAGAGTTTCCTACAGTGTCCAAGCAGGAGTGGTGCCTCACCCCACCATTTCAAGGGAAGCCCCTCTTCCACTCAGACTATGGCCTTGCTACTGCCTGACTGTCAATGGGGCATATTCAATGAATAAGGTTCTCTTAAGTATTTTGCAAAAATTTCTGATTCCAGCATATCAGAAACATTAATTTTTCATATAAATTTATTTTCATTCTTAAGCAAATTGCAAACAAAGTATTTATAGGAATCAGAGCCATTTGATGGAGAGGAATCTCATTTTTTTACTTGCTCTTTGGATAACTCTTACTCTTTAAAATGACTATTCACTTTGCTTGAAGTAATACTCCACATAGGTTCAGCATTTCTAACCATGGCAACATAATCAGCAAATAGGAAAGAGAAGTGCTGGTATTGTTAAAACTGCCATATTCACAACCTACAGAAACAGCCACAGCATTATTTTCAGTAGTTGCCACAAATGCCACATCTGAAGCCGCATCAGAAATATAACATATAAAGTCCAACAGTTCCTAAAAAATGATGGCTGGAATCCTGTTAGGCAGTTACAAATATGCAGCCTACAATTACACACTTGTGACAGTTTCATAATCACATTCCCTACTTACCCTAGAATAAGGGATACATATAAACCATGAAAGTTCCCCAATCCTCACTTACCAGAAAGCAGCAACTCTGATCAATGAGGGACTCTTCCCCTGTTGATCAGGAAGCAGCTGGCTAACGGTCAACCCATCCCCTTGCGTGAACAATCTCCAGCATGAGGAGACTTGTAATGGGGCTCGCTTCTGCTTGTCGCACCAGAGATTGCTAATGGGGAGGGTGACATTGATTAGCTGTTTCCTGATCGACAGAGAACAGATCCCAATCAATCACAGTAACTGCTCCCCAGTAAATGGGAATGGGGGGGTCAAGACAGGATTCACGTCATAGCACTGTAATTACGGTACTTATGCATTTATAACTCCCCAACAGAATACTGGCCAATGTGCAGAAAATTCTAGTCACATTTACACTACCAAGTGTTATCTTACCCAAACAAAAACATTGCTGAAACAAGAAGAAATGAACATGTTAATATGTGACCCAATGCTCCAAGTTCTGAGCTTAATAGAGAAACAAATCATTAACAGCTCTAATAAGTGCATATCAAAACAGATATAGAAAGCAATGATATCATATTCTGCCAAACCCCCCCCACCTCTTTAAATGTCAAATAAATATATTGGAAAATATTCACTGATATAGAAATAGATTATAATTAATCCATGAATGAATGCACAGATAGCACCATCAACATTCATGGCATTTTATGATGCACAAGAGGACCGGTTGCTCCCACATGAAGCTTAGAGACTAAAATTAAATAGGGAAATAGAGGAAGGGGGAGGGGAGGGGAAGAGAAGTGGGGAATATGCCATTATTTCAATAGTTTCCCCTTTTTTTAAAGACTTGAAAAGAACTAGCAACCTAAGAGTTTAGGCAGAATATACAAAATTGTGGTTTTCCTATGGAGAGTCTGCATTACAAGACCATAATTTTAAGTGTTCTGTAGAGATACTGAAGCAAAATGAAAATCTAGAAGGATGCATTCCTTAAAGGACATTCACAGTCAAGTTAGGCTTGGGGAAAACAACAAAGGTGCTAGCCTTGGTCCTGAAATGGTTCATCGTAATGTAATAAATCCCAGTGAAGTCAGTTGTACAAGTAACTTTCAAAGATGTGTATCTATTCCCATTGACTGGAGAAAGTCCAATAAATACACCCATGGGAGTGATAATTAAATTGCATTTTTCTAATTACAGACTTCTCTTTAAATCCAGAAGCATTCAGCTATTAATTCTACAGGATCTATACACATACCTTTCAAAGAGAATCACTCGGCAATTTGTAGTAGTCTTCCCTAGAATCAATATAATCCTCTCTTTAGCCTATCTCACTTTTAAGTGCTGTTCCATTTCAAGAAAGGCTTCATATGTCTACATATCACTCTCTAACCATGATTTCTCTGTAGACAGTCAACCTTCGGAAAAATCAGCTTCCAGAAACAGAGGGCCTTTCTGCACTACACTGTTATAGTGCTATTATTCCACTTTCAATGTCCTATGGAATCCTGAATTCTCAGCCAGAGAACTCTTTGACCTCAGTAAACTACAAGCCCCAGAATTCCACAGGATGTTGAAAGTAGAATAGCAGCACTATAAACAGTGTGACGCAGAAAGGCCCAGAGTGCAACTGATAATACAAGTCAACTATAGAAACTACTGTGAGAAAAATCCTTCAGATATCAAGTTGGAAGAATGAAAAAGAACAGATGCTAAGGTGGTCCAACAGTTATTTGTCACTGCAGCTACTCTTTTTTGTGCAAGAACAATACATAAGGACATTTTACATAGGAATAGTTAGGAGTCCAAAGGCCTATTTGCCCACCATGCTGTTCACAAAGTAGCAAATCAGTTACCTATCGGAAGTCTACAACAGGACATGAAGGCAATACTGCACTCTTGCTGATGTCTCCAGTAACTAGTATTGAAAGGCATACTGCTTCTGATATTAAAAGGAATGGACTAATCATGGCTACTTGTCAGATAGGTCCCTCAGTTCCCCTGATGTCATCAAAAGCTAAACTTGTATTGTTGAACAGTTAATTCCATGATTTAACTATGCACTGCATGAAAAAGTACTTCCCTATATGTCCAACGTTCAGCTTAAGGGTCCAGTTTTACAAGAGGGAAAGAGAAGTTTTCTTATGTTATCCGCATGATTTATAACTGCATACACTTCTCATTACTCTTTGTTGTTGTTGTTGTTGTTAAGCTAAACAGCCCAAAATATTTTAAACCCTTCTTTATAGGATCTTGCTGTCAGTCCTTTGATAATTCTGTCTGCCCTTTTCCCAGCTATTTGAAGAGACTATCTTAGATTGCAACCGTAATTCTATGCTTCTGACAGCACTGATCTAGTGTAAAAGGTTTGCAATGGGTAAGGGAAACGCAGATGAAGGATTCGTTGTGTTATTGTTGGAAAAAGGACCAAAGTCTATTTGCATCATAAAAGGTTAACAAAATAAACTTGGCATATGCTTCTCTGGACTAGATTCCAGCTTAGCTAAAGGAAATAGTCAAAATGTGGCTGTGTACATATACCATGAATACAGAGAGAAGATTTATTTTATTTTACAAAGTGAGGTCAAAATGGCAAGGAATATATAAAATAATAGTAGGTATGTAACATTAATATACAGAACACAAGCAAATGTAAGATCAAGTCACAGTAAGTGTGATTCATTCCCATCTAGATGCCACTGGTGATTAAAAGGCATATCAGTATGAATAAACAGATCTACAGAGAGAACAAGGACTGACTGCTTTCTGTAGAGAAATGCCTGCTCCCAGTTTTCCTCCAACACAGATTTCATGTGTAATATTTGCTAAGGAATTCCAACTCATCAACTTCTCGTTGGGGTCCTTCTTTGAGACTTTATTTGAATCATAGTGACTAAATTCTGCTACACATGAGATATGTATAGGGTAGAAGGCACTGTTAGAACATGATTGCAGTTATAACATTAGATGTCCAGGTGATATGTATAGGGGAGAAGACATTGTTGGAACATGATTGCAAGTATAACATTAGAAGATGTTCAAGTGAAAAAGTTTTTCACATTTTTCAGTCCCAGAGTAGACACAGAGGAAGAGTTCACACACTCAATCATATTGGTAACAGACCCACCTTTGCCTCTCTGTAAATACATACACTGGAACTGGTGGCCATTCCATTGTTATATTTCTGGTCCTGGCAAAACAGGTCTATAGGTCTGATCTGCAAAGGGTGAATTTGAATTTTCTGCTGCTTGAAGAACTGACAGCATAATATAGTGTTTTATACTAAACAATTTCCTTTAGAATTCTCGATCTACATTATAAGCAGAGACTGTTCTGCATATGCTATTCCATTCATCAGTTCAACACCTTATGTTCCTTCAGATAAGGGAAATTATTGTTCTTTCTTTGCTGTTCAGAGAGATGGTTGATTCAATACAGATGTAAAAACAGCTTTGGAATTAAATGTTGAGCATATGCTCTCACATGGATTTAAAACTCAGGCCTTTCAGCACAGATGGCAATGTTTACAGCAGTGACACACACGCCGTTTTTTATCCTTAACTAAAAAACACAAGAGGACAGTAGCATCTCTTATCATAGACTAAAGGGATCCAGCCAGTGCCGTTATGTCAAATATGTTCTTCTTTCATAATATTTAGTACCAGTCCACATAACCCAAACTTATCAAGTAAAGGCAAACTCACAGATAAAACCTTGAAAGACCAAAACCATCCATGATGATGTGCTGATAGTAATATTAATAATGATAATTCCTTCCTTAATTATTTTGACCTTAAGTTTTCATTGATTACTTTGTGGGCTAAAATATAAAACACATCTAAAACTGAACACATTGTTACATTTAGGGGATTTAAATACTAGGAATAGATTGTCTAGGAAAGAATATTATTTTAAGCAGATAATACTGTCAAAACATCCTAGAATAATCTATGCAAGCAATTCTACTTATCTGAAAGGAAATGCTTACAACAAGCAGTTAAAACATTAATACAAGCATACATTTCATTCCTCCATTCAAAGACAAGTGTTTCAGCTTATTCTGAAAATGCATACATTTGTTAAATCAACATTGCTGAAGTAGCAGTGAAACAGAACGAACACATTTCAGGCTGACTGTTCGGTCTTGCTGGTTTCAGTTTTTCAGAAGATATCTTTAATGTATCCAACACAACAGTGAAGACTAAGCCACCAAGAGTTGATGTTCCATATATAGACACTGAAGGTGTTTTAGTTGTAAATATTGCCACAGTTCACCCCTAATTAATAAACACACTGCACTAAATAAATATTGAAAAGGGCAGCAATTCTTGGTTCAGACCAATAAACTGATCTAAAGACAGATCTGACAATCCAACAGTTTCTTCCATAAAAAGAGTTGTCTTCAAATTAAGATTGTTCCACAGAACTAGCTTAGCTTGACTTATGGGTCAAACTGTAACGGATAAGATATGCACTCAAGCCATCCAGCAAAAGTTGCACCAAACACTGTACCTTTCCTCCTCAACTGAATAGAACCTAAGGCAGTCCACCATAAAGATGTTCCAAGTAAGTTGATTCCAACTGTTGGAATGTATTCCAAAGCACTAAATTTATGTTAATGAAGTTAGAATTGAGTGGAAAAAAGACATAGACTACTCTGTACAAATTAACCAAGGGAAAACTGTTCTAGCTTCAATATATAAAAACCTCTTTAAACACTGAACTATATTTATGCCAGAAAACTGGAGTTCCAAGTGCACTGGACATCATTACATCTTTTTAAAGAGAAATAGACTACTTTAACTAAAATGTTGGCGGTGTAATGCAGGTAATGTTTCCTCGTGGCAAATGAGAGGGTATGTTCAGTGACTGCCCATTTTTTACTGGATGTGCCACAAAACAGCAATTTTGTATTAGAAAAATCTTCCAGATTTCTAGATGCACATGTTCCTTTAAATTACATTCCTGTGATGTGGAATTTAACTGCAGGTCAGTCCTGCTAGATCCTTCATGCTTTTACTGTTGGAGACAGATAAACATTTCTCATCTATTGTTCTGTGGTCAGGAAAATCTTACTGCTTTAAATATGCTGTTCTTGTGCACCTTTAGGTCATTTCCAACCTATGGTGGCTCACAGGAAAACTCATCATGTTTTTTTCTTGGCAAGGTTTCCTCAGAGGAGGTTTGCCATTGCCTTCCTCTGAGGCTGAGAGAGTGTGAACTGCCTCTGGTCACCCACTTGGTTTCCTTGGCTTAGACGGGATTCAAAAGAGTCCTACTCCAACATTCAAATCACTATACCACACTGGCTCTCTGCTTTATATATGCATGAACCTATATTTTATAGACATCAGTTTCAAGAAAATATATATTTGGAAATATGGTTGGCTTATATTCACATATATGCCTAGTCATTGTTCATATCCTACATACCTCCTTTTCTCTTTTTTTCTCTCAGGAAAAAGAAGAAAGCTAATTGTTCTACCTAACATCATAAAGATGTCACACTGGGAAACTCCTTGTATCGTCACCACTCTCTGTCTCTTCCAAAGTACCCCCTAGATTTTCCATCAAGCTGAACCCATTCCATTGTTTAAAGAGGTCTCTATCAAACACTTAAGCCTGGGTGGTATTGAACTACTGGTATCGTCACTGTATTATGTGTATGTTTTGGCCTTTGAGAGCCAGCGTGGTGTAGCAGTTTGAGCATTAGACTATGAGGGTTCAATTGCCTGCTCAGCCATGGAAACCCACTGAGTGACCTTTGGCACATCATATACTCTCAGCTCCAGAAAACCCTGTGACTGGTTCACCTTAGGGTCACTATAAGTCAGAAATGACTTGAAGACACACAACAACGTAACATGTGCCTTCAAGGTCTACTCGTAATCTCATGAGTTTCATAGAGCTTTCTTAGGCAAGGAGTACTTTTTTTCCAGTTCCTTTCTCTGAAAAATAGTCTACAGCAGCTGGTATTTGCTGGCAATCTCCCACCAAGTATTAACCAAAGCTGACCCTGCTTCACTTCCAAGATCAGACAGGATCTGATATCTTCAGATATTTAGGCCCCCTATCATACCAGAACAGCTTTTTAAGAATGAAAGACCCAACCTTCTTTCAGAAAAGAAACAGCCAATTTAATAGGAGGCTACTAAAGAGAAAGACAGGCTACCATTTTCAACTGATTAAACTAGGAAGCATGATCTTGCGCAGTTCCTAATTCTTAAAATAGAACCTGTAGAAAAAGTTCAAATCACATTGTGCCCAAAATAACTTAACTGAATAGCACATGAAACCATAGCTTTCAAAGATATTTGCTCCCATGAAAGCTTTATTACATCAGCTGCCCCAAAGTTTCTCCCATTATTTAATTACCAAGACATAAATATAACAGCTGAATTAAGTCAATATGCAAGAGATTGCTTTAGCCAGTAATAATGCTGTCCCCACCGGCAACCTTGATAAACCATCCGGAAGTGTACACAGCCCACACACCTTACATAATCCAGGCAAGAAGGGGTCATAGAAGAGCAGTAACATTTCCAAAAGAGTGGGTGTGTTGTGTATTCATCTTCTTGGTTGTTCAATAAAGAAACAGTATTAACAATGTGGGTGGTGTGTGACGAAAGGAGGAAACAAGGATAGCAAGGCAGAGTAAGACGGCATAAGTGTCCTTGGATGTTTCATTCATAGGGACCTATTTGTTACATTGTTTACATCTATACCTTATTCAGCGAGCAAGCTCAGAGTCATGGTAACATGGTATGCCTGCGTTCCAACTGTTTTTATTCATAACAATGATTCAACCATTAAACCTGAATTAAGGTTTAGATTTGCATGTCACAGACCAGTGGCCTTGCAAAGTTCAAGCTCCCTGTGGATAAATATACATCTTTCTTGTTCTCACTGTCAGACTTCTTTAAAATGGCTGACATTAAAGAACTGCTTGCTCCTTATGAAGTGACAGGAAAGTAGTGCTTGTGTTCTGTTTTGAGAAAACTTCATGTGTAGACTGCACAAAATGAGAAAATGGCACTGCAGCCTGTGTTCTGCTTTGAGATACAGGCTCTAATTCTATGCACATGTTCTTGATATAAGCCCCATTGAATACTATGGGACATATTTCTAAAGGAACACGTAGAGGAGCAAACCATATGGGTGCCTTCTTACAAATAAAAGAAGCTGCTGAAGGCTGGTCTGAAAGAGAACACACCACTTCTCTCCTCCTTTGAATAAGACCCCTCGGTGTTGAAAGAACAAGCGCAAATAATTCAAGCATCAAGTTCTGAATTTAGTAGCTATTAGCCAGCCTATTGATCTACACAGCCTGTATTGATTACTTTCACTGGCTGCTGCAGTGCCCCTCTCCCAGCCCTGCTGTCTTTAACTAGAGATACTACGGATTGAAATGGAAACCTTACACATGCAGAGCATGTGCTGCTTCATCATTGAGACATGCAGTTTCTATCTTCCACATCTGTAAAAATGCAAATTAGGAGAGAGTCTGGCATACAGACTGAAGCAACAAGAGACCCCAGAATATGATTCAGCACAACACAACTGCTCCTCAGTCTTCAAATTCAACACAATCAACTGTGTTCTTAATAGCTCTATATGGACTTATTAAGACTCCTGCTTACTGTGTCATACTATGTTTACCTCATTTCCTTACACATTTCCTTCCCTCTTTGCGTTCCTCCTCCTAAGACTGTTCATTTCATGAAAATGCACCCACCTGGTATAAAAAATGAGCGGTTAGTTCAGTTTGCAAAACCAGTATAAGTCCAAGAAAGCACACACTGAACTAGGCTTACAACAAGTCAAACTCCTGACTTCCCAGAAGGAGTTTTATAGAGTCATAGAGTTGGAAGAGACGACAGGGACCCTACAGTCCAACTCCCTGCCATGCAGGAACACACATCAAAGCACTCCCAACAGATGGCCATCCGGCCTTTGCATAACCTCCACGGAAGGAGACTCCACCACACTCTGAGGCAGCATATTCCACTGCCAAACAGCTCTGACCATCAGGAAGTTCTTCCTGAGGTCTAAGTGGAATGTCTTTTCCTGCAGTTTGAATCCATTGCTCCTTTTCCTAGTCTCTGGAGCAGCGGAAAACAAGCCTGCTCCTTCCTCAACATGACATCTCTTCAAATATTTAAACATGGCTATCATGTCCCCTCTTAACTTTTTCTTCCGCAGACTAAACATACTCAGTTCCCTAAGACATTCCCCATAAGGCATAGCTCCTCACAGGGCATGGTCGTCCTCCTCTGGACATGCTCCAGCTTGTCAATATCCTTCTTGAAATGAGGTGCCTACAACTGGACACAGTATTCCAGATGAGGTCTAACCAAACCAGAATAGAGCAGTACTATTACTTCCCTTGATCAAGACACCATACTCCTATTGATGCAACCAAGAATCGCGTTGGCTTTCTTGGCTGCCACATCACATTGACTCATGTTCAGTTTGTGGTCCACCAAGACTTCTAGATCCCTTTCACATGTACTGTTATTCAGCCACATGTCCCCCATCTTATATTTTTGCATTCCATTTTTTCTACCTAAGTGTAGGACCTTACATTTCTCTCTGTTGAAATTCATTTTGTTAGCTTTGGCCCAGCTCTCCAATCTGTCAAGGTTATTTTGAATTTTCACCCTGTCCTCTGGCATATTAGCAACCCTTCCCAATTTGGTGTCATCTGCAAATTTGATCAGCATGCCCTCTATTCCTTCATCCAAGTCATTGATGAAGATGTTGAACAGCACTGGCCCAGGACAGAACCCTGTGGCACCCCACTAGTCACTTCTTTCTAGGAAGAAGAGAAGCCATTGGTGAGCACCCTTTGGGTTTGGTCAGTCAACCAATTACAAATCCACCTAACAGTAGCCCTGTCCAAGAATGTCACGGGGAACTTTGTCAAAGGCCTTACTGAATTCAAGATATGCCATGTCCACAGCATTCCCTTCATCTGTCAAGCTTGTAACTCTATCATAAAAAGAGATAAGATTAGTCTGGCATGACTTGTTTTTGAGAAATCCATGTTGACTTTTAGTGAACACAGCATTGCTTTCTATGTAATTACAAACTGACTGTTTAATGATCTGCTCTAGGATCTTTCCTGGTATTGATGTCAAGCAGAATGGACGATAATTATTTGGGTCCTCTTTTTCCCCTTTTTGCAGATGGGGACAACATTTGCCCTCCTTCAGTCTACTGGGCCTCTCCTGTTCTCCACGAGTTCTGAAAGATTATTGCCAGTGGTTCTGAAATTACTTCTGCCAGTTCTTTTAATATCTTTGGATATAATTCATCTGGTCCTGGAGACTTGAATTCATCTAGTGTAGCCAAGTATTCTGGTACTACTTCTCTATCTATTCTGTGCTGCATTTCCCCCACTTTCCCACCTGCTCCCCACCCCCTAGGTTGAGCACTTATTTCCTTTTGGGAGAAAACTGAGGCAAAGAAGGTGTTGAGTAGTTCTGCCTTCTCTCTTCCCCCTGTTAGTAACTGGCCATCTTCCCCACACAGTGACTCTATCATTTCCTTGTTTTTCCTTTTGCTGCGGACATATCTTTAAAAAGTCTTTTTTATTGTTTTTAATGTCTCTGGCAAGCCTGAGTTCATTCTGCACTTCAACTTGTGTGACCTTCTCCCTACATATCCTGGCTATTTGCCTGAATTCCTCTTTGGTGGTTTCATCATTCTTCCATTTCTTATACATGTTTAACACTTAGCTCAGCTGAAAGTCCTTTCATCAACCATTCTGGTTTCTTTAGATACCTGCCATTTTTCCTCTTTATTGGCACAGTTTTAAATTGTGCCTTCAGTATGTCACTTTTAAGAAACTCCCATCCATCATGAACTCCTTTCTCTTTCAGCATTCTTGACCATGGAATTTCAGCAAGTAACTCCCTAAGTTTACAGAAATCAGCTTTCTTGAAGTTTAGGATGCGTGTCTGGCTACACTTGGCTTCTCCTTCCCACTGAATGACAGACTCCAAAAGAGCATGGTCACTCGCTCCTAAGGATCCCACCACCTCCACCTCATCAACAAGGTCATCCCTGTTGGTCAGGATCAGATCTAAAATAGTTGATCCCCTTGTTGCCTCTTCCACCTTCGGGACCATGAAATTGTCTGCAAGGCAAGTGAGCAACCTGTTGGACCTTGCAGTCTTGGCAGAGTTTGACTGCCAACATATAATAGGATAGTTGAAATCTCCCATTACTACTGCAACTCTCCTTTTTGAATGTGTGGTCATCTGCTCCAGGAAGGCATCATCCAAATCATCACGCTGACTTGGAGGTCTGCAGCAGACCCCCACAATAACATCCCTATTGCTTCTCGCTCCCTTAATTCTTACCCAGACGCTCTTGACCTGACTTTCTGGATTTAAGTCATGGATCTCTTCACAGGTGAAAACATCCTTGGCATATAAGGCTACTCCTCCTGCTTTCTTGTTTGGTCTATTTCTACAAAACACGTTATACCTCCCTACACATTCCAATCTACATTCCAATCATGAGACTCATCCCACCAGGTTTCAGTGATGCCCATTATATCATATTTATTTTGTTGCATTAAGAGTTCCAGTTCATCTTCTTTCCCATGCTCTGTGCATTATTGTAGAGACATTTAAGACCATGTGCCCTTCCCACAAGCCCTTTACTAAAGTTACTTTTCCTCCCACTGTTGGTCTCTAGTACTACTTGGCCTGCTCTATCCATAACATTTGTGCTTTTTTGCCCAGCATTTGCTGAATTCCTGCCCTGAATAATACTGTCCCCCTCCCCGCCCAAACTTAGTTTAAAACCCTCCTGATGAGATTTGCAAGACTATTAGCAAAACCATTCTTGCCAACAGCTGTGAGGTGCACCCCATCTATTGCCAGAAGACCATCTTCCTGAAAATGTAGACTGTGGTCCAAAAACCCAAATTGTTCCCGGTAGCACCATCTTAGTTTCAGTTTATCTTCAGTTTCTCTGCACTACGAACTGCATAGTGGGGGGGAAATGTACTGTAGAAAGATATTTATCTTTATTAATAGGGACTATCCACAAAACAGTTGTTGGATAACAAAACAAAAAGCCAGGCGCGGGGATGTAGCCTCATAATTATCCAAATGTTTGGCATTACTTTACAGGGGATTTACAGATGATGTTTTTTAAGTTTGTCAACAACAACAACAACAAAAATCCACATGTTGCAATCCACTAAAACCTTCTATGTAGTGACTCCAAGACCACATTTGGTGGCTGCGAACTGCTCATAAATAACCCTAATAAGCCTGACAATGTTGAATTTGGAGGGGATGTGAGATTTGGGGGTTGTAATTAAAGAATCATCATGGTGTAGTGGTTTCTGCACTGGACTACAACCTGGAGGCTAGGGTTCAGTTCCTCACTTGGTCATGGAAAACCACTGGGTGACCTTGGACACACCCCAGAAAACCCTGTGATGAGTTCTCCTTAGAGTCACCATAAGCTGGAAACAACTTGAAGGCAAACAACAACAACAAGAATTAATGCACTTGGCTGAAACAGTGGGTCTCAGAAGTTAAAATCTCATTCCACTGGTTTTTGAATATTGCATTTCATTGTTCTTTAACTTGATTACTTACAATTGCCTCTTCTCTCACAATTATGTTTGTAGATATACATATAAATTAGGAATAACTTTATTTCATCTGATGGACTATACTATACTCCTCAAAAGCTAATGTTGTAATAAATATAAATGTAATATTTATATTTGTAATATAAATGTGCAATAAATGTGTCATTCTTTAAAGTTCCACACAATTCTGTGTTGTTTTTTCCGCCATAAACTAACATAAGCACCCCACTAGAAACTTTTTATCTGAAAAGCAACTTACTCCACTTACAGGGCTAAATAATGTCCTAGATTTATATGTTTGCAGTGGTCAGCTTTTCTGATGAGATTAGGTTATTTACAATGGTTAAAAAGGATAGCACTTAGCTCCCAAAAGCATTTCTCCAAATGGAAGAAATGAGTATTAAAGAGGCAAATACAGTTCTGTGTAAACAAGTGTAGGGTGGTAGACATTTGTGTTTAAAAAATCCGGCTTTAAATATTTTATGATGGAGGAAGAACTAGTGGCATCTGGCCAGAAAAGAGATCTTAAGATAGTTGAAAATGTTGGCAACATGTGCAACAGCTATGAAAAGAACCAGTAATAAAATTGCCAACATCATTATTCCTTAATATGAAACTATGATATAAGCCCTTTTGGAATACTGTGTAGAGTTCTCGACCTCAAAAAAGGATACTGTAGATGTAGAAAGATGTAGAAAAAGGGCAAGAAAACAACCATAAAACTAGATCCATAGGTCTATGAGGAAAAGTTATAAAATGTGGAGATTCCAAAGAGAGAGTCATGTTAACTTCACCTTTAAGACTGATCTGTTTTAGCATAAGTTTTGACAAACGTTAATACACCTTCAGATGTATTGATGGAAAACAATATTAGACCACTAAAATATCATCAGCTTTTGAGTCCTTCACTTCAGAATTCTTAACCAAGCTAGGACTTACAAAATTTGATAGGTATAAGAGAAACAGCAAAGTCCAAAGGATATGACTAGATATTATAGCCACCGCACTTTGAGAGTTTTAACTTAGAAAAAAAGGCAAGTGAGAAGGAACATGAACAATGTGTGTAACACTGTGCACGATGCAAAGAAGTTGCATAGAATTTCCCCCTTCATAATACTGGGGGCATGGGATCACCCAATAAAATGGTGAGTGTTTTAGATAGAAGATACCACAAAGTTAAACTATCAAATTCTGTAAGATGCATTAATAGCCACCGACTTTAATCGGTGACATTAATCAACAAACTCTTGATTTTCTGTTGTTTTCCCCCTGACTGCCTTGCTTTGTTACATCGTTACAACACACATTTGAGTGAACCATCCCCATTTCTATAGTGCCAGTGTATTGCACTTGATCCTATATATTTTATTCAATCATGCTGAAATATAATCCCACCCACAGACTATTTTCAGTTTATTTTCTCTTGATCCAACATTTATAGTTATTCTACTGATCTCTCAAACATGTTTTCCACTGTGGTGTGCCGATGTTAAATGATATTCCCAAACCCTCTCTTACTTCTCCTTAAAACTCACATCCATTCCTATTTACCATATAGGAATGGTAAATTTTCACAATAGATTCTTTTTGCTATTGTTATTCTTTCAACACTGGATAATTTTGGTCAAATATATCTGAGATACTACTCTGTCTTTGTACACAACTTTGAATTTGTAAATATTGTAAGAACAGATTAATGTTATGATTTATGATATGGTCTGATATTACTTCCATTTATACTTCTTCATGTGATGGAATGTTACCCATGCTGTAATGAAATTTACATGCATAATTTACATTGTTCACACTAACCAAGATGTGTTTTATTGCCTCACGTCTGCTAGATCCTATGTCTATGTCCCTGGTGCTATAGGAGATATTGAACATAGAATGCTGTTGCTATTTTTATCCCGTGCACATAAAATGGCACTTTTTGACTCATTCCTCTCCATAGGGTGTTATCATGGATTTTTTCTTGACACAGTACTGCCTTTAACACTAAATCCAAATCTAGCTGTTCAGATTTCCAATTATGCATGTTCCCCTCTGGCTTTGTCCCTTCTCCTAAACCCAACAATACTCTTGCTGTACAGCAATATTTATTTATAAGGGAACTGCAAATCTTCCTTCTTTCCTTAATGCTCGTAACACCTGGGGTTTGTTCTCATTTTTGTAAATTTAAATGGAATTTCAAATATATTTTTGAATATTGTCCATTGTTTTATTAAGGGAAAAGACCTAAAGCAAGGAATAAAAAAAATATTTTTAGGCAAAACAGACATCTTAATTGTTACTGTGTACCCCAATCAAGGCATTTAAACATCTGCCCATTTTTTAAAAAAATGGTCTGTTTCATCTAACAATTTCTGACTCTGTCTTCTGACTAATAGGCTACATTGTCTGATACCTGAATGCCTAAATATCTGTGTCAGAGGGTTTCCGATTAGATTCTGTAATCTCAATTAGTGGTTAAGACCCTATATCACATTTATGGACCATAATGCTCTATAAACATACTTCCAGAAGGCTTCGCTCACTCTCTGCCTTGTGGGGCAATTTCCCAGTGTCAATGCACATCTGCACAGCCATTAAGTAGTGAGAGGAGGACAAGGACCTGGATAGTATCCAACAGATGATTTAGGAGGACACTGTCTACTTTTTTCCTTCAACTGCAGAACTGCAGCCAGATGCTGCCTGGATTTTCCCCACCTGCCCCAAGACATTGAATGGCTATGGGGACATGTACCACTGCTGAAAAGCTGCCCTGCACAAGGAGAGGCCTTGCACAAGAAGTTACTTAATACCTAATTCTGCAATGTCACAGAAGTTAGACATAATGACAAACCCTCTGCTTAGGCCATCATAATGTCTCCTACAGGATTCTGCCAGTGTCTTAGTAGTTCAGAGACTACAGAGTCCTCAACCAGATCACCATCCACAACTGCTACCCCTTGCTCTTGATCCCAGAGCTGCAGGGGAGTTATAACCTTATTTGGATCCAGGTTGGAGGGGCCTGGATAACTTTATTTGGATCCAGGCTGGAGATGAGTGAAAGACTGCATTCCAGATATGGTATGGGCACTATGAATACACAGTGATGCCCTTTGGACTCTGTAATGCCCCCACAATCTTCCAGCTCTTGGTCAATGATGTCTTCCAGGACTATTTAGACTGCTTTGTTATCATTTATCTAATTGACTTTCTCATTTACTCTCTGAACCAGAAGGCTCATGACGCCCACATCAGAGCTGTCCTCCAGCACCTTCCAGAGCATCGGCTGTACACCAAACTAGAAAAATGTTCTTTCAATCTCCCAGCAGTGGACTTTCTGAGGTATCATATATTGGCCAAGGAGATAGAGATGGACTCAGCCAAGGCAGAGGCAGTCACCTCCTGGCAACTTCCTTGGAATTGAAAGGAGGTTCAAGTGCTTCCTAGGCTTTGGGAACTTTCACCACCGGTTCATCCCCAACTTTATGACACTAGCCGCTCCCATCACCAACCTTCTGTGGGGAAAAATCCCCATTCTGGTGGTCTCCTGCAGCCCAAAAGGCTTTCCAGCAGCTCAAGGAATGGTTCACGTCAAAGTCCATCCTATAGTACCCAGATCCCCAAACCCTTTTCATGGTGGAGGCAGATGCTTCCGACGTCACTATAGAGACAGTGCTCCTCCAACCTATGTCAATGAGGTCACGCCTCCTGCTATGTGCCTTCTACTCTCACCAGCTGACCTCACTGGAGAGAAATTATATTATCTAGGAAAAAGAGTCCCGACCATCAAAGCAGTTTTCAAGGTCTTGAGGTATCTGTAAGGGGCTGCCCACTCGGTGGAGGTGCACATGGATCACTGCAAATTAGAATACTTGGAGATGACTCGGAAACTAACCCAGTGGCAAAAGTGGTGATCCTCATTCTTCTCAGGTTTGATTTCTAGCTGTCCTATGCTCCCTGCTCCCAGAACTGGCAGGCAGCTGTTCTCTCCCAGAAACCTGAGTACACTTCACCACCAGAGGAGAAAGCTCTTTCTACCATTCTCCACCCAGAACACTTCGCAGCCATCCATGTACCGCCCACTTTGGTAAACCAAATCCAGCAGCAGGATCCGGTAGTACAGGCTTTTGCCCAGGAGCGAGTGCCCTCCCCTCAGCGGTGGAGCTTGGAGCGCGGGGGGGGGCAGGGAGGCAGGCTATGGCATGGAGGCATGGCCACAGTGCACGGGGGCGTGGCTACAAGCCCAGACACCCCAAAAACATTGCCGCCAAGGGCAAACCACTCCCATCGCCCCCCCATTCCTATGCGACTGCCTCCCCTTATGCCCCCAGGGAGATGCCTCTATGTGCCTGTGTGGCTAAGTCAGGAAGAGATCTTATGGCTATGCCATGACAGCCAATCTGCGGGGCACTTTGGACTGTACAAAATGTTACACCACCTCACCTGGGATTTTTGGAAGTGGAGTGCCACATCAAAACCTACCCTACCCTACCCAAAGACCAACTGGGTAGACTTACTGGTTTGCTACATCCCTTGCTTACTCCTGCGGGACCTTGGCAGACAATCTCCATAGATTTTGTGATGGACCTTTCCCAGTCAGCCAGTCATACCATGGTGCTAGTGCCGGTAGACCTGTTTCCTAAGATGGTTCATTTCATTCCATGCTCAAGGTGCCTACTGCCACGGATACCACTCAACTATTCATCCAAGAGATCTTCTGGTTTCACAGTCTCCCCAAGGGTATAATCTCAGATCAGGGCTTTCAGTTTATAAATTGTCCTCTCTTTTAAACTTTGCTTGCTTCGCAAACTACCATGGGCTCTGTACTGTTATTTAAGTTTGGCTCAAAATTTTTTCTCAATTCTTGTTTAGGTTGTTGTAATATTCAGAAACCTTGCCATTCCAATTGATCTCCACAATTACACATGTACTTTGTCCATCTTCAAAAATTAATTTAGGTTGTAATGTTTGGTTTATGTAAAGAGTTTGCAAAAACAAACTCTAAGTCCATATTTCTATTTTGCAAGAGTCTACAGTCTCTTTTTCTTATATCTATGAGTTAAGGAGCTATCATGGTTAAGAGATTACAATTTGCCCTCCACATTCATGGGGGTTAGGGGTGCAGGATTCCCACAAAAACGGAAGACTCGCAAATACCAAAATATGTGTGTTTATCTGTGGGAAGGGGGGCAAGGCATGGTGGGGACAGTGGGCACCCAAGATCCAAACTGGGTCAGGGAAAGGAGAGGAAAGGAGAGGGAAAGGGGTGGTAATAACCTCTTCTCTCACCCATCTCCTTCCTTGGGTGTGGGGTCGGGGTGCTGGGAGAGAGTTCCTGGTGTTGAGAAACCAGCAAACAAGCTGTCCCTAGCTGACCAGGCAGCAGCTGGTGAAGGCAGACCAGAGGCAGGACTTCAAAGCACTGTGCAGCCTCTTTGAAAAGGGAGGTTCCCCTAGGAAAGAAGAAACTGAAGCGGAGGGCCAAGGTTGGAGAAACCGGCAAATGTGGAGGGCCAACTGTATCAAGAGCACCACGGTTAAAAGATTACATATGCTACTGATGTTTAATAAATTTAAGGCTCATGTCTCCCCAAAACTGGGTATGTTATTTGTTTCAGTGAAGACAAAAAAACAGAAGGGAGGACAGATGATACAATAGTCTTCTCACAATACTGTCAGTGTGCACGTAAAGGAGGGTGGGCTGGAGAAAGAGAAAGTCCTCGGTCATTTCCGCACTAGTCTATTATAGTGCTATTATTCCACCTCCAACATCCTAGGGAATCTTCGGGTTTAGGGGGGATGTGAGCCTTAAATTTATTAAACATCAGTAGACATACATAATCTTTTAACCACGGTACTCTTGATCCAGTTGGCCCTTCGCATTTGCTGGTTTCACCAACTCTAGCCCACCACTTCAATTGCTTCTTTCCTCGAGGAACCTCCTCTCTCCTCTCCTAAGGCCCCTCCCTAAACCGCAAACCCCAAGGATTCCATAGGACGTTGAAAGTGGAATAATAGCACTATGACAGACTAGTGAGAAAATGGCCCTTCTTCTGTTGAACATGAACCTGGAAAGCAGCTTTTAAACGCTACCAACCTCTGTGTGTTTGTCAAATATAGCAAACCCAAGGCTAGCACCCACTTTACACGCTTACTTGAAAGTGTCGTTCATCCAATTCAGACGAAGGTGTGTAGGCGTCGCCTGCATGTCGCACGTCGATTTTCATCATGAGCCTCGTCTGTGCCGAGTGGCATTTGCTGAGATATTCTGCAGCCCGAAGCGGAACGGCTAAGAGCTTCCTCTCCTCCACCCACAAAAAAGCCGGTCAGGTTATTTTGGCACCTTGAGGCAGAAAAATCTTCTCCACCTCTCTGCCAGGAAAAAACAAAACAAAACACTACAACAGATATACAACAACCGTCATCACCGAAGCGTCTAGCAATTTGCCTGCCTTTTCAGGAAACCCAAATCCGCTACCTGAGGCACCCGCCTCACTTTTGTCTCACGGCGGTTGGGAACAACAGCGTCCGCCACCGCCGGCTTCCCGCCTTCCAGGCAACAAGCCCACCTTAGACCGCCCTCCGCCGCAAAGGGGAAACGGAGCGCGGCCGGCGCGCCCTTGGAACCGCGCGGAGCTCGGCGAGCCCCAGACGCGGGAGAAGCGGCAGAGAGCCTCTCCAGCCCTGGACGGTGTTTTTCATTTTCCCCGCTCTGTCCTCCGCGTCTCCCAAGCTGCTACCGCGGGAGAAGGGACGAATTCCTCCGGAACCACCCGCGTGCTGGGCGAGGCACTTCTTCGCCCGGCGGCGTCCCTCAGTAGCAGGTAAGCGGCAGGGGGGCTTCTAGAGCGCCGGGCGGCCTCGGGAATGCCCCCCCCCGGTCCGGCTTCTCTCTTCTACCTGAGGGCAGAACAACTTATTCCCTTTCAGCACCAGCGGTGGGGGGGCATTTTAGCCAGTGCCTCCGGCGGTACCTTTTTTCCTACTCGGGGGTGAGACGCGGGCAACTGTTCCCGCCACCCCTTTGCAAAGCGCACCGGCACGCGCGCTCAGCAGGGGGTCGCCCCGCCTTTGCCCGACTGGCCTCCCTCAGGACGCTCCTCGGGGTCGCCGCCGCCGCCGCCCCCCCGAAGTCCGAGCGCGCGCAAAGGGGGAGCGCCTCCAGGGATTAGGGAGTGGGTTTGCCAAGAATCCAGGGGCGCAGGCTTGGGCTCGCTTCTCTGGGAAGAAGCCGCGTTGAACTGAGAAGGACTGCCTCTCGGATTAGTTGGACAGAGTTGGGGTGCGGCGACGGGTAGCCCAGCGCCCTTTGTTTGCCCTGCCGTGTGCGGGCCCGAGTTGCGCTTGAGAAGCGTCGAAGAACACAAATGCGTTTGCTCCGGAGTCTTAGCCTCGATGGAAAAGGGATTATGTCTGAGTTACCCGGGTGTTGTGCGTGTGTGTGTTAACTACGGCTTCGTTCACTCTGACGTACTAGGAACGTATACTTCAAGCAGTTATTAGCATTAAACCCTTTCTGGGGTTCAGTCGCGATTTTGTGTGGTACTGATCCGAGATGACTTCTCGGGAGAGTTGGAAGTTTTAATGAGGGTGGGAAGAACTGATTTCTTGGAAAAGATTGTCTTTGAGTGTCCACCCAAATAACGAAAAAAAATTAGAGAAATCAGAGTTGCCGTCATTATCAGTGTTATTAGGGCACTACTACTTCTTAAAGCTGATGGACATTTACAGATTTTTCTCAACCTTCACTATCGCGTGATAGTGACCCTTAATTGCTGAGAAATAAAATCCAGGAAGTGTTTTGCACCTTTGTGTGGGACTAAACCCTACTGAAGACAGAAGGGCATATTTCTGAGTAAAACATGCACAGAATTGGACTGTGTGTTTAATGAGCCTTACTTTGTAATAGATATCAAGCTAAAATCATGTTGGGAAAAGTCTTTTTGTTAATGCAAACCTTGCAGGAATAAGTCTTCTTGATTTCAGTTGGATTTACTTCCAGATGTGTGTTTAGAGGACTGAAGCCTCCAGAGAGTAAAGCTGCATCCTAAATGTCAGGTTACATTTCAGTCCCATGAGACATGCACTTGGAGTCCAGGAAGGTGATAGAGAAGAGTCAGTCCTAAGTTGTCTTGGAAGAGTGGCCCAAAAGAAAAGTGGAATTGCCAGAACCTTCTGTTCTGTTTTTGACCTTACAAAACAACAGTGTTTCACTGTTCAGAATCAGAATTCAAAGTCAAAGCATTAAAAACTAAAGACAGTACAATTTTATCTGGTCTTCAGCTTCCTGCAGTCTTCATGTACTGCATTTTCCAAGTATATTGTAAGTGCATTGTGCATTTATCTGACTTCCAGAGCCCTGTGCATGTTCCTAAGCACATGGTGCTCCCACATATGTGGGCATCCTCATTTGTTTCAATACAGAATTAAAAAGGGTGGATCTGTAAGAGCCACACACTTCAATTAGTGGAGAGTTCCTAACGTAATTTTAAAAAAAAAACTGTTATTTATGAGACCTCACACCCTGCAAGAACTAACCGGATCAGGGTACTGCAGTGTAATTATGCCTTCCCAGTAATAAATGAGGATTTATTTGGCTTCCTTAATCAACCATTCCTCCCTTGATAGTATCCCTATGATTCATCCTTCTAGTGTAGTGTCTTTATCTTGGAGATGTTAAATGTTCACAAAGTGGGATTGTACAGCTACATAACTCTGCAGCCTTCTGAACCTGGAGAGGTCAGATAAAGATGTTGGCTTTGATTTCGTAGCTCAGTGCTTTAGTCCAAGGGTCAAAGAAATGAAATAAAATCTCAAGTGTAATTATTGGGGTGATCATTTTAGAAAGTGATTTCTATAGACACTTCAAAAATAGTGAGTGAATTCTGTTCAGTGCCCTTTGGATGAAGAATATTTTTGATAAAAACAAACAGCACTGTTTTTTTCCTGTCCTCATAATATATGAACATGAAGGGAGGGTGTCAACCATTATATTAGATGCAGATACTTCTTGACACTGGAATGGAGAATCTCTGTGGCATTGCTTCAGGTAAACACATGGAAATGATGCATGCCAGCAGTGGTCAAAGCTTTAGGCCAAAGTGGGAGCAATAGAAACCTTTTCAAAACCTAATTGCCATGCAAAATGGAGATTTTTTTTCAAGGGGTCTTGTAGTGCTTGGGGAAGATCATAATTTTCTTCCTTAGCAGAGCTCCACCTTAAATTTAAGCTTTCAAAGGCTCCAATTAAAATTAAATTCAATATTAAAAACAAGTTTTAAAAGCCTTCAAATGCTTCTCCTTTCCAGAAATTAAGCTTTTAAAATAGCTTCTATTGGTACCAGTGGACGCTTTTCAAAAAAATCTAATCACATGGGAGTGGTGACAGGAGGGAAGCTGCAGGCCATGACAATTGCTTGTATCATGGGAACTACCTCTGTAGTGGTTTAATCAAACCTACAGGCTCCCCTCCTCTTCACATATATAAAAGGAGTCAAATTTGGCAGAAGTCCTTATGAGAAGAGTCATCTGACTTCTAGCTGGTGTATTTGTTTAACTTAAAATATTGCATCTTTGCTTCTCAGTCAAAAAAGGCTCTGTAATGGTTTAAATATAGTAAAAATGGGTGGAAATGTGTGACTGAAGTTTTCAGCTAATATGTTGGTAAAATACAGGGCAACAGGCATCCATTCTATCACAAATATATCTTTTTGTGTACATTTTTAAAAACTATGAACTACAAGTAATAAATATTTTGTGGGAAGTAACAGCATTCCATTATACTCAAGCTATCCAGACAGACAATGTCAAGTTGCTGAAAGGTATTTTGTATAGCAGAACCACTATTGTAAGTTACAATGTGTGTAACATTGGTAGCAGCTAACTGGGAAATGGCTATATGCATATTAAAAGAAATGGTGTTCATCAAAAGTTTTGTGTTCTAGATTTGCTTGCTGTACTTACACAATGTATTCTTTTGCTGTGTTTGAATGCAAATCTCAAGATTTATTTATTTTCTTATTTATTTATATGCAACTTTTCCCCCAATATAGTACTCAAGACAGCTTACAGCAGTTAACACAGCAATTAAAATTCACACCATACAAAAGTTAAAAAGCAATTAAATTTAAAATCAGTCAAAAACATTAACCATTCAAAACAACAAGAAATAAAAGTTCAGCACATTATTCAGGCCAGAAAATTTTTTTGTTACAGCTTCTGTTTTATGGAAGAAAAAAACAGGACAGAAAAAAAAAAGAGGCCATCATTTGGGAAGGTTTATGTTGCTTCTTTTGAGTTACATTGTTATCCTGATAGAACCTGCCATCAGTAATTACTTTCCTATGGATGTCTGTTACAGGGACAGTTATAACGAGAGTACCAAGCCACCTTTTTGTACCACGAGTAGGTCTTCTGCAGACAATACAAATGATACATGCTCATCTTTAAATGTGTAAAAAATGAGCCAGACTGATATTAATATCACAAATCTGTAACTGAGTTGAAGCATCATCCCTCATGAATAAGAATATATCTGCAATCTGAAAAAAAAATGCCAATCAACTGTTCTCTACTGTGGTTCCCCATTGGTGGAATGTTTTTCCTTTGGAGTCTCAGCTGGCACCAACATTGGATTCATTCTGGTGTCAAGTTAAAACAAGGCTTCTATTAAAGCCTTTGGGGTGTAACTGATTTCTTCCGAAATGTACATATTCTTGTTAATGGCCACCAAATCAACTTTGGCCTTTGGCAGCCCTATAAATGAAAAACCTCCAAGTTATTCTGTCATCAACAGTCCTGCTCAGGTCTTGCAAACTCAGGGCTGTGGCTTCACTGATTGGGTCTATCAACTTGTAATGAGGTCTTCCTCTTTCCTGCGAATGGGAAAGGGAAAATGGGGGGGCAAGGCTAGCATGCACCTTCCTTCTCTGCACATGGGGCTCCCCGCTCCCATTTGCTTGCCTTTTGCCCAGGTGAGGAGAAGGAAGGCACAGCGCACTGAGGCAAATGGCAAGGGAATGGGAGGGTGAGAATGGGGGGAGGCAAGTGGGTGCCTTATGAATAATCAAATTCAAGAAGGTCAACCCATGAATGTGGAAGGAGGACTGTATTTACAGACTTGAAATGGCAGGAAGACTGTCAGAAAGAATTACTTATAGCATACAAGACTAGGGACTACTATATCATGTACACTGTAGATATATCATGATCTAAGCCATGACTTCAGATATTGTACAACATATGCTAAAACCTGGAAAGCAGGTAAGGCTGGATGTCATTCAGACACAACAGAAGAAGATTTCTCAAATGATGGTGTAAATCCAGCTCCATGTTGATGCCCAAGTATTAATGCAACTGAATTTTACCCTTTACCCTTCACCCCTCCGCAGGTCTCCTCAACAACATCTGTTTTCCCAGATCTCTGGAGCAGGTTTGGGGTGGTTGAAGTAGGATCACCCCCTTCTCATTCTGTTGATTGGAACAGTTTTATCAACAGGAACACCTTATGAGATCCTGGCTTGTATATGTTTTTATTCCAGTTAGTAATATCTCATATTGGAAATTGCCAGGAATTGCAAATAACGTCAGATTGGCAATGTAAATAGTTATTCCACGCATTTCTGCTCTATGTGCCTCACCACTTCATCTCCTTTTCTTCCTTCTCTTCTATAGTTAAAGAGATCTTTGCTCACTGATGCTGTAAAAGAGAGAAAGAACAACACATATCGCCCTCTCCTTTTCCCTTTGCAATAGTATATAATGATTTCTTCCCAAACGCCCTACCACGTTCCAGAGATGCATTTTTGCAAGCTAAAAAAAACATGACACAATAGCCTGGGAGGTGGAAAAGCAATAGGAAAGCATCAGTCTGGAGAAAGGGTTAAGCACTTCCTCTCTCACACGTCTCTATTTTAAATAACCACCCAAAGCTGAATTTTTTTTTTACAGTTAAGAGTGTTGTTATTGTTGTTATTGGGTCCCTTGAAGTCATTTCTGACTTTTGGCGACCCTAAGGTGAACCTATCACTGGTTTTTCTTGGCAGAATTTGTTCACGGCTGGTTTGCCCTTACCTTCCTCTGAGGTTGAGAGAGTGTGACTTTCCCAAGATCACCCAGAGGGTTACCATGGCTAAGCAGGGATTGGAACCATGGTCTCTCAGTGTCCTAGTCCAACCCTCAAGTCACTATGTAATGCATATTGCAGTTTTTAGTGTCAGATCAGCATAAGTAATACAAAGAAATCTAATATTCACCTGGAAAGATATGTAGACAAAAATATAATTTTAAATTTTAAAAACATTGTGATGTTTTAGGCTGTGATATTTAACAGAGGTACATTAGGAAATATTAGCCTATATATGTGTATATTAAACTCTTAATCTCTTTCTGTTTAATTTTTCTCTAATTTAGGTAACATTTTGAACAACCCCAGTCTTCATTTCAAAAACAGAAAATGGAGGAGGCCATAGAGCTTTCCCCTGATGGAAACTCTCTGATAAAAGCTGTCTATCACAGAAGACTGCGCCTCACAAGATTGTTATTAGAAGGCGGAGCCTATATCAATGAAAGCAATGACCGTGGTGAAACTCCCTTAATGATTGCTTGTAAGACAAATCATGTGGACCACCAGAGTGTCAGCAAAGTGAAAATGGTGAAGTATCTTCTGGAAAATAAGGCAGATCCAAATATCCAGGACAAAACTGGAAAGACAGCCTTAATGCATGCATGCCTGCAGAAAGCTGGCCCTGAAGTCATTTCTTTACTACTTAAAAGTGGAGCAGATGTTAGTCTGCAAGATCATTCTGGCAATTCAGTTCTTGTTTACTCAGTGAACTCAGAGGATAAAGAAACCTTGAAAGTTCTTTTAGATGCCTGTAAAGCAAAAGGAAAAGAAGTGATAATCATTACAAAAGACAGGTCTCCATCTGGAAAACAAAGAACAAGGCAATACTTAAATGTACCTCCACCTGACAGTGATGACTCTCAGTCTCTAGGTTCTTGCACTTCCCCATCAGATGTAGAAGTTAAAACGTCTCTATCTCCATCCACAAACTCAAATCAAAAAGAAAATGCTCTCTTTAACTTTAAAGAGGCTAGTTATCCTGGAAGAAAGGAAGATTCACCTGAGCCACACTCTCCTACAAGGAAAACACACACAGGGCCTCAAATGCAGCATGTGTACCCTGAACCTTGGATGAAGACTTCGTCTTCAATATCAGAACAGAATCAAATATTGCCTTTACAAGAAGAGCTTCAGGATATAACTCCTGAAGAAGAACTGTGTCTTAAAATTAATAGTCTAGCCATGTCTAAGAGGTTTATCACTAGACATCACAGCATTGATATAAAGGATACCCTTAATTTCTTGAAAAACTTGGAGCAAACTGCCTCAAGAAAAATGTCATGTGATGAGATAAGCCCTCATTTGTTCTATGGAGAGACAAATCGAAGTGAAGTTCCTGTAGAGCAGAATCCAGAGTCAGCCCATGCAAGTTTTGTATCCACACTGAAAAGCATTGTACAACGGAGAAATCTGGGGGCAAATCACTACAGTTCTGATTCACAGTTAACAACTAGCTTAGGACCTCTTACAGAAGACAGCAAATTGCTCCTTGGAAAGAAAAAAATACTTTCCCCATCACCATCACTCTCATCCAGTTCCAGAGAACTGATTGAAAATATGCCTCCCACTTTCTTGAGCAGGAGAAATCATGCTATTTTGGAGAGACGGGGTTCAGACCACACTGCCTTGGCTAGACCTGGTTTTCTCCCTCCTTTAAATGTGACCCCTCATCCCCCATTTTCTGATATCTACAAGATTAATACAACATTTTCTTGTGGACAAAAAACCCTAATCCCAACAGCACCTACTTACCCAAAGGATTTCAAAAGTAAGACTCTCTTGACAAGGAGGCAGTCATTACAAACTGAGCAGATAAAGCAACTAGTGAATTTTTAGCTGATTACAAGGCATCAACAGTAAATGATATTCTTACAGCCCCATTCCTTTTGGAGTATGAGAGATGGCTGCACAAGCTTCTAAGTAACGACAATGCAGCAGTTCAATTTCTCTTACTCAGGGGCAAACATTTTCTTTGAGCTTCAGCTGTGAAAAAGTTGCTTCTGTAGATTGCAGACAAAATATGGTGCAAAATATTGCTGCCTTCATCATAGCTTTCATAATAAGAAACTATTGATATAAGCCTTTATTTCTGCACAGAGGATATAAACTAATTTTCTTGATGAGGCAGGACTCTGACGAGGCAAAATCTTGAATCTGCAGATACTAAGCTCTGTTTTTTTATGAGACTACTGGTGCTTTTACTGCAGCGTGTGACTATATTTCAACAGCTATTAAATGAATAAACCTTGCACAGTGCAATAGAGAATGGGACTATACAGTGGCAAAAATTCCAGATATGTAGTTAAGTGTACTTAAGCCCATTGATTTCAGTAAGCTTAGTCATGGCTCATTGTGGCTAGTGTCTATTATTCTTACATCAAAGTATACTTTTTACAAGGTTATAAATATCTTTGTAAGGTAAATGCACACTGGGGAAAACTGTATAGATTTAGCAACAATTTTAAAAGTGGGAATGTATGAACAATAGAAAGTATATCAGTGTATGAAAGAGCTATGATTAATCTAGTTGTTAACAAATGGAAGAGATGGTTTAAAATCCAAAATACTTTTCTAGCTTTACAAAGCAAATCTCCTATCTAGCTTTTTGAAACTGTTGATGTTAATCTATATGAAATATTTACTTAAATTTTAAAAAACGTGGAAGTGTTGAAAGTCAACCAGAGCTGCATTACATGATTGATTGATTGATTGACTGATTGATTTTTATAAGGTATTTCAGCTATTGTTGTTAGCATTCAGATTTTTTTTTCTTGGTTATGTTTTTTAACATTGCAGAACTTCAGATGAATAGGATTTGGGGGCTTGCAGAAACCTTACATTTTAGGCAGTAATATAATGGTAATGTTGTGTTCTTGTAATGGCAAAGCTTTGCCAGGCAGGAAAGAGGGAGAGAAAAGTGTCCAATGTACTTTAGTTATGTTCTTAGTGAAGGATGCTGAAAAACAAACACACCGTGGCTTGAATCCCATTATGTCACTGTGTTAGTATAAAGCCCATTGTGCCAGTAGTTGTGCATTTTCAAAGTTAGCAAAGAGTGGTATCCAAAGGGGTAGTTGTGAGTGGTTGTGGAAGTGTCTGTGTACGCTCCGGTGCAATTGCAATTGTGGAACTTCCTGGACAAAGATGTAATCCAGTACAACTGCACTAGTTGGGATTTTCTCCTCACTAGTGCTGATTGGATTTAGACCTGTGTTTATCAAGACCGCTTGGAAACCCACAGTTCTTGCTTTAAGAGAGTCCATGGCCAAGATTTAACCAAAATATATTGGATCTTGTCTTTTTTATTCTTGACATTTACTCTCATCTCACTTTCTGCTTTCTGCTAATGCCTCACAATAAAACATTCAGATACTGCTGGTGTGGGAGGAGATGAAAATAGGCACAAATAAGAAGTGAAGGGAGGAAGATGAGGCCCCCCCTTCCTGCAACTGAAGCTGCTTCCTGTGCCTCCTGTACACTTGCTAGATGTTCTACATGCTTGTATGGAGGCTGTTCTCTTGTGACTTCCCTATCTGTGTGTCTCTGTGTATAGGCTGGAGCAACTGGCTTGCAGTTTATTTATTTATTTTTTAAATCATTTTATTCAAATTCACATATAAAAAAAACAAACAATTGTAACTGTAATTTACATGAATTATCTTTGATCTTCCACACTGATCTAGATTTCGTTTTCTATATCTCTTAACGTGTTTATATTAATGTACCACATTATATTGATAATATTACATATTAGTTCTTGCATTATCATCACCACATTCCAGCTTCATGATATATATCCAATTGCCCCCTTATTAATTATCATAATCATGAATCACTCATTTTCATCTGTCAGTACCCAGCAATTACCCAGTACCATTTGCCATGCTTTTAAAATCTCATCGTCTGATTTCCCTTTTAATCTCTGAGAAACCATATCAGCATTTCTATTATCAATAAATGTTCCCCACCATTGCTCTATTGTGGGTATTTGCTGAGTTTTCCAATGCTTTGCATATTCAATACGAGCTGTTGTTATCATATACAGTATTATTCTCCAATACTTCTTTATAGCAGTACCTTCTAGCACATCTGTCATATTTAACAAGTATAATTCTGGTACCTTAGCAAACTGAACTTTCATTAGTGCACAAATTTTGTTATGTATTTCACTCCAATATTTCTTAGCCTTAGGACATGTCCACCACATATGGTATATTGTACCGACCGCTTTCTGACATTTCCAACAGAGACCAGTACCTGTATTATAAATCTTTTTTAGTTTGTCTGGTGTCATGTACCATCTATGAAACAACTTAAAATAGTTCTCTTTTAGATTCTGGGCTGCTGTAAATTTTTGTGTTCTTTTCCAACTCTGTTCCCAAGAATCTAATTGAATTGAATGTCCGATATTCTGAGCCCACAAAATCATCACCGACTTAACTGTTTCTTCTTGCCTTTCCTGCTGTAATATTTCTTGATATATACGCGCTAATAGATGAGGCGGATTTTCAAACAGCCATTTGATCACTCCAGTTTTCTCTTTTGGTTCTATTCCATATGTTTTTAAGTCCATCTGGAATCTTTCAGTTAACTGTCTGTAAGGGAATCAACTTAATGTAATTCCTTCTTCTTCCAATTTTTGTCTTGTTTTAATCTTAAAGTTGTTAAAAGTTGTCTTCTCTAATATATCATCATATCTCAGCCATTTATCTGTTTCAGTCCATCTTCCAAAAAATGCTTCTTGAGGGGACACCCATGTGGGGAGCTGCCGTATGTTTTTAATCTTATATTCATTCCAAATTTTCAAAAGTGATTTTCTAATATAATGATGTGTGAAATCTTTATCTATTTTTGCTTTATCATAAAACATATAGGCATGCCACCCCATCCTCAAGTCAGTACCTTCCAGTGCCAACGTTCTCATATCTTGTAGATCAACCCAGTCTTTTATCCACGTAAAAGCCACTGCTTTGTACAGTTTATTTTGAACTATATGGCAAAGAAGACTACAGACTCCTAGACAACGTGCGAATGTAGCTGCACGCATACATATTGAGGACTGAATGGAGAAATGGAGAAATTCCTCCTGTGGTCCTCTGATGTACCTCTGTAGTGGTTATTATCACAGTTAAAGTACAGTGTAAATATATATAAACTCCTTCCATCCCTACTTGATTGCTATTAGTCAGGCACCTTTCCAGTTCTAGTTCCCTGTAGTTTTAGGTGCCTCTGAATGGTGATGTGTCATCCAAACAGAAACATAGTTACCTCAGTGAAGTCAGGAGGAGCATCGTATCCAGGAAAGGGATGGTTGTTGAGAAGCAAACTAGCATCTTTATTGTCTGAGTGTGGAGGTGATTGTTCCTTCATATGGATGGGTCTTGATGGACTGTTGCAGTGCTTTTTATATTTACTATACCTTTTCCAAGTCCTACAGAGCTATGCTGTGAGAAACAGCATTGCTGTTTACTTGTCTTTTACACAGGTGGGAAAGAGAGCTGATGTTGTAAATGTCAGCCTTAATTGTACGAGCACTTTTCCTGAGAAGTGGCATTTATCATTTCTCTGTAGTCAGTGATAACTGGTATTATGTGTTTCTTTAAAAATACCTGAAGCTTATTGAATCCCTCTCTCTGTTTTCTGATTTGAATCTTGAGTTAATTTTTTTTTCTTGCTTTCCACTAGAAATGCTAATTTCTATGTTATTAGTAATACTTGATGGATTCACTTATACCAAGACAGTAGATCCCTATTAAAGAATTAAGTCTGTTTTATAGTGATTAATATGCAACTACACTTTATACTTCCCCCTATAATCACCTTCTCTTCAGCATTCAGATTCTTTTTCATTGATGTTTCTTCCAACAGCAGTAAAGAATCTTCTGACACAACCCTGCTAATATATTGTTGTATATTTTGTTTGGGAGTCAAGACCCATTTTGCCATAATAACATCAGTTAGTTATCATGGTGCCACAAAGGCTCTGATGGGTTTTTTAAAATTGTTCTGTCTGAAATAGACTAACAGAGAGAGACAGCATGGTGTAGTGGTTTGAGCATTGGACTATAACCGACCGAACCCAAAGGGTGTTCACCAACGGCTGCTCTTCATCCTGGAGAGACGTGACTAGTGGGGTGCCACAGGGTTCTGTCCTGGGGCCAGTGCTATTCAACATCTTCATCAATGACTTGAATGAAGGAGTAGAGCGCATGCTGATCAAATTTGCAGATGACACCAAATTGGGAGGGGTTGCTAATACGCCAGAGGACAGGATCAAATTCCAAAATGACCTTGACAGATTGGAGAGCTGGGCCAAAGCTAACAAAATGAATTTCAACAGAGAGAAATGTAAGGTCCTACACCTAGGCAGAAAAAATGGAATGCACAAATATAGGATGGGGGACACGTGGCTGGATAACAGTACGAGTGAAAGGGATCTAGGAGTCTTGGTGGACCACAAGCTGAACATGAGTCAATGTGATGTGGCAGCCAAGAAAGCCAATGCAATTCTTGGTTGCATCAATAGGAGTATGGTGTCTTGATCAAGGAAAGTAATAATACTGCTCTATTCTGGTTTGGTTAGACCTCATCTGGAATACTGTGTCCAGTTGTAGGCACCTCATTTCAAGAAGGATATTGACAAGCTGGAGTATGTCGAGAGGAGGACAACCAAAATGGTGAAGGGTCTGGAAACCATGCCCTATGAGGAGCTGCTTAGGGAGCTGGGCATGTTTAGCCTGCAAAAGAGAAGGTTAAGAGGGGACATGATAGCCATGTTTAAATATTTGAAGGGATGTTATGTCGAGGAGGGAGTGGGCTTGTTTTCCGCTGCTCCACAGACTAGGACAAGGAGCAGTGGATTCAAACTGCAGGAAAGGAAATTTCACCTGAACCTCAGGAAGAACTTCCTGACAGTCACAGCTGTTCAACAGTGGAATATGCTGCCTCAGAGTATGGTGGAATCTTCTTCCATGGAGGTTTTTAAGCAGAGGCTGGATGGCCATCTGTTGGGAGTGCTTTGATGGGTGTTCCTGCATGACAGGAAGTTGAACTGGATGGCCCATGTGGTCTCTTCCAACTCTATGATTCTATGACCCTGGAGACCAAGTTTCGATTTCTCACTCAGTCACAGAAACCCATTGGGAGATCTTGGGTATTTCACACACTCTCAGCCCCAGAAAACCGCATGATAGGTTAACTTTAGGGTTGCCATAAGTCAGAAATGAGTTGAAGTCACACAACAACAAGACTAACATGCCTCCCCTTCTGGAAATTGTTTTGCCCAGCATTTTCCCCAGATGGTCAATTAACCATTATCTCTTGTTTCTTGCTCCCAGTTCCTTACCTGATTCTGTTTTCTTTCTTCCTCACAGATGAGAAGTATTGTGGGAATTATGTTCAAGACAGGTTCAGTTAAATCTCTTTTTCCCTCATCTAGCCTTTCATAAAGGAAGGAAAAAGCAATGTAGTTAAACATCAAGTTATCTATTTGCCTCATGACCTAGATACCCTAAAGTCATCAGATCCCACGTGATCTCAGAAGCTGACCCAGCTTAGTGCCTGAATAGCAGACCATCTACAAATACCAGGTGCTGTGAGCTATATTTCAAAGAGGGAACTGGCAAAAACACCTTTGACTATTTCTTGTCTAAGAAAACCCTATGACATTCATGGGGTTGCCAGAAAACTTGAAGGTGCATGTGCATCCACGCACACACACACACCTATTTATCCTACCACAGTGGAAGTCAGGAAGAATTCTGTGAAACTCATTCAGAATTTGCAAGATAAATTTGACAGTGAAGCAGCAGGTGCTTTTATACATCCAATCAGATCTATTGTTACTGATTTTACATTGAAACTTTATTGTCTTAATTAAGCAATGTGGGATCTACAAAACAAAAAGAAATAAATTATAGTAAGAGTTTAATTTGCTAACAGAGATGTCTAGCTGCTACATGCATTTCTAAATTATATCTTTAATTCTTAACACAGTTGTGCATTGCTTATTTCAAAACAACTCTAGCAGGCATCACAGCTTCATATCATCTCATATTTTAAAAACTTGATCACATAAAATAACATGTATTGAGTAATGAAAATTATGAAACAATGAAAGAGAAATCCAAACCTGGGAAAAGCCACATTTGTGCACTGCAAGTTCCAGAATCTCCCATCCAGTGCAGACCAGTGATCATGCTAGATGGGAGATTCTGGCAGCTGTTTTACAGAAATGTGGTTTTTCTATGCTCTTGCCAAATCTTTTTAAATGTTAAACCTGCAGCTGTGAAGATATGGGCTTTCCTTATCTGACTTTTTAAAAGACAACTTGGATGGCTATGTAACAGCTTTAGCTGTGGACTCCTAAACTGACGGCAGTTTGGTCTAGATGAGTTTTAGGGTGCCATCCAGCTGTACAATTCTATGATTCTTTAATGGGCCTGGGTTTCCAATATAATGATCGCCTGAAAGGGCTGACTGTGTGTCAAAAACAGGTAAAATCGCTGTGGCATTAAACAGAGGCTTGATGGCCACCTGTCGGGAATGCTTTGTGTATTCCAGCATGGCAGGGGGTTGGCCTCAGTAGCCTTTGTGGTCTCTTCCAGCTCTATGATTCTACTTTCTAAAAAGTACTAACTCAGCTTATTATTAGCTTATTAAAGTAGACATATTAAATCAATAAAATTTGCACAAGTGTGTGTTTGAGTGACGTGGGATGGGGTGGCTTGGTGGTTCAAATTAATACTGAGATTCATAGCAAAGAAACAAAAGAAAATATTATTATATTATATAAAACAATGATGTTGGCACATTATTTCAACCAATACGTCACCAGATGTAATTGGCTCATAATGAAAATAGTGTAAGGGGACCAGATTTCTGCCCATTCCAATAAATAATGAAAAGACTCCAGCTTTCTTGAAAAGACTGGATAGCATTTGATTGTTATGAAACCAGTTAAATGACGCAATTTTATGCATGAGCATGCCGTCCAATAATTTTTTCAGCCACTGATTATCTTTAGGAACATGTGTTCATCCCTGTTTTAGCTAACGTTGCCTGTGAAGAAATCAATATACAGTATCCTACTGTTGTAAACATTTTGAGTGTCTGGTTTAAATTATTATCTAACAATATGTAAATAGATTCAGTTCAGTGCCAGACCTGTAATCTTCTCGATGCATTAGGAATCATGGTCCAGTAATATTTTACTAGAGGACAATACTACCAAATATGGGGAAAACTGCTACTGCCAAAATTCTGTTGGCATTGTAGAGCCAGTTGGAATCATTTAAGATACTTTCATAGGAACATAAGACCATCTGTACATAATTTTGAAGTTTTCCTGTGAATTAACATCTAATACACAATTGTCTTTATAAAAACCCTCTTCCATACTATAGGCTCCGAAGGCATGCAAATCAGGTAACCTTACATTGATCTTTATCAGGAGACACTTTTGGTGACTTCAGTTCCTTTCAAGAAAACAGTTATGCTTTTAGTCTGTTCAAATTATATTTACTGATTTAAATTATTTTAACATTGTTCAAATTGGTTCTACTGCATTGTTTGCCACCCTGCAATCCTTGGATAGACTCTAATTGTTTTAATTAATAAGTATAACAGCCAGAGCAAGAGGAGATATGTCTGCAGTGAACAATGATTTGTATTTTCACCATACCTTAATAGAATTTCCAATTAGATTTTTGATATTCATTTTTTTAACATGATGGCCAAACTATATCCAATCAGATAACTAGTATTCCACTCCAATATGTTTCCCCAACCATGGAGGATGACCTTTCAGTTACTGAAACAATGAGCCATTGCAGTCAGCATAGCCATGTGGAAATAATATATAATACTGGATAAAGTATGATGAACTTTTACTACTCTCTTCCTGTGAGATTCAACATTTAATATATGCCAGTTTACAGGTCCATATTTACTCATTATTGCTGATAGAAATTTACTGAAGACTAATAATGGAATTCCAACTACTAATGTAAATACAAGGAATAAAACTGCAGGCAGCATTTTTATTTTTAAAACTATACCTCCCCCAAGCAAGGAATAGGTAACTTACTGCATTGTTTCATTTCTTGTATAATTTTCCTTAAGATTTGTATTGCAAGTCTGTAGAAACTACTAATGAAATAGTTAACTACTATCAGTCTATCAGCTATTCAAGGTAATAGCCAGATATTACATCCAGCTCCCGCAAGTAATCTATCTGACTTTGCTTGAAATGTTAATAAAGCTATTACATTCAGGCAATCTGTCTGTTTACAGAAATAAGGAGCTGTCAATACTGTAAGAGAAACAGGAGTCATGCTGGTAATGTCAGAAGCAGCTTTATTGTGCCTGAGGAAAGAGACTGTACAATATCAAATCATTTTACAACTATTAGTTTCCTTTATATATTCTCTAAAGCACACAGTCATTGCTAATATGAATTAGATAACATGTATCTATAAGGATAGCATTCTTCAGTTTCCAAACACAGTCTAGCTTTGTATCAGAGTTCTATGAGATAACATAACGTAGGTTTTATGGAAGTATAAAAATCAATCCATTTCAATGTCAACAAAAGATTCTGATTAAAAATGTGTGGATAATGGAGAAAACAAAACAAAAACACATAATGTCCAAGCAAAGATGAGCTACATTTTAAGTGGACACACTTCTACTAAAGTGGACAGACTTCTACTTAGATAGACAGACAGACAGACAGACTGACAAAATATGCACCGTTGTTGTGTGCCTTCAAGTCATTTCCAACTCATGGTGACCCTAAAGCAAACCAATCATAGGACTTTCTGGGACTAAGAGTGTGTGATGTGCCCAAGGTCATCCAATAGGTTTGATGGCCAAGCAGGGAATCAAATTCTGGTCTCCAGGGTTGTAGTCCAACGTTCAAACCACTACACCATGCATATGTGTGCCAGCTCTACATTCCAAAATATTATGTTACCTTTTGAGACACTTCATTCTGTCCATTTTAATTAAATTTTTAATGATTTTACTTTTCAATTTTGCAATACAGTATTTCTTCTGAGTTTCATTAATTTCAAATGTAACAGCTTTTACTGTAAAACACAACTGATCCACATGAAATCCTACTTACTTAGACAACAGAAAATTGGAATCTGGAACAAATGTACATATGAAATTACTGGTAAGTGTTGCTTATTTTTTGTGAAGTTTGGGTAGGAAAGGGGATTCTTCATTGTTTTTATGGGCTGGTGAAGACACTGTTATCCTGATCACGGAAAGTTAAATATATAAAACAAATAATATATTGTATTACTGTAACATCATGTGCACTGGTTAAAGCTCCTGAATAATAAAAGAAAAGCATAAAAAAGGAGGAAGGGAAGAGAGAAACAACAGAATGTGGCAGCACCTTTAAGACTGACTGGCTTTTATTTTAGCATGAGCTTTTGTGGATATAAATTCACTACATCAGATGTAATACAGAGTGATAGTAAAGCCTCAGGTTTTAAAGTATGTTTATACAGTTGTGGGAATCTATTAGAACCCAGAAAGATGTAAATCATGTTCCTTGTCCTAAATTTTCAAAGGACTGGGTAAGGTGATACATGTGTTTCAGATCTTTACAGTGGTTAGTGTTGATGTGCAAATATTCATCTCCATGTACTAAAGCAGCACAGGATGAATCAGGGGCAGAATATATGCATTCTGAAAACTATATTCTGCTTCCAAAAGCTAATGTCTACAGACCAATGTACTTGATATGTTAGATCTTTGAGCACTAGCTAATACTGGGGCAGAGGAATGGGGTAATACTATCATATTTCCCAGTCCCCTGCTCTAACATTAGCCAATTCCCAAATCTGCTCTAAAGGTTAGGAAGATACTATGGAAGAATGTGAGAGTCTGCCAACCAACTTCATGAAAAGTTGCCTCCCTCCTGCCAATGTGAACAGGAGTCTCTCCTAAAATTCAGCCTCTCTTGTGAATATCTTCCTCTTTTATTTTCAGAAGGCCTACCAGGGACCAGAGCTTTGAAAGTCAGTTTTTTGGGACAAAACCTGTGGAATCCCACAGCCCATGGCCATGCTAGTTGAGGAGATTTTTGGAGTTACAGCTTTAAAAAACAAACAAACAAACAAGCTGTATTCTGGACCCAACTTATAGTCTCAGAACATGCAGAACTGAGAGTCCCTTATTGTTTGTTTACAGCATTAATATCTCACTTTTTCATACAAATGCACTTCAGGTTTGCTTACAATACTAAACAAGTACTCACTTTTTGAAAAAAACAGAATAGTAATACTATACAATAAATACATAAAGTTACAAAATATATATAAACCAGCAGCTCCCAAATAGTTTTAACTTGCTGCTGGAAGACTAGCACCAATAGAACAGCACATGTTTCATCTCCAAGAGACTTCCAGAGCTTTGGAACCACCCTGAAAAAGGCCTCATCCTAGTTAGTCCATTGTTGTATATCAGACAATAAAGGAACTCACAATAGGTTTCTTAACTTCTTAGTAACATTGCTCATACATGTACGTTAAGAGTGAATTCATTCCTCAGAACCGTTAAGTAACAAAGCATAACAAAATCCTTGGGGAATTAAATTGTATCAGCTACACAACAGAGGTAAACAAGAGTTCAGCGAAACAATATTAACACATTTTTAGGGGGTTGGAAGTCTTAATTTGGGAGGGGGATGCTGCAAAAACAACTGATGGAAGATTGAACATAAATTTAAGTGCCCAGAGAATTGCTGAATTGTTGGAGCAAAAAAAAAATACAACATAAACACAAAGGTGAGAGGGCACTGGATGGCACTCTGAACAGGAGTCCTCAGTGCAACATTTTGTCACAAATCCCTCTTTTCTTGTAATGGTCAACTTTCAGCAGTGTAAAAAGATCATCAGTACCATCACTGTTGAGATCACTAGAGGTATAGCACTGAAGACCAGAAGTAGGGGGAGCAGCAATGAAGAAAGCCACTGTTAGAAAAGACTGGTAATGATAGCAACAAAGAAAAAAATTAAGAGATGTAGGTTCTACTATTGATGATGAAACATGGGATCAACAGTGGAGGATACTCCCAATCAAATCAAACTCAACAAAAATTAGCAAACATTGGATAAAACCCCTTTATTGTTGGTATTAATTCTCCAGTTAAACTATCCCATATAAATAAAAAGTCTCTTAATATGTTGAAGTTTTTCAGGGTTGGGGACCTACTTTCATTTTTAGTTGTCTCATCCATTAATACACCATTTTGGGAACATGCTCTTTGATGAAATCAGTATCATTATGCAACAGTCAGTGTCTTCAGATCACCTTTTGATATTTACTAGTGAGAATGAATCCTTGTTGTGTAAAGACCAGGGAGCCCTTTCACACTACACAATTACAGCGCTATGATTCCACATTAACTGCCATGGCTGCATCCTGTGGAATCCTGGGGTTTGTACTTTGGTGAGGCCCTACAGTTTTCTGGCTGAAAATCCTTAAACTGCAAATCTCAGGATTCCATAGGATGTTGCCATGCCAGTTAAAGTGGAGTCATGGTGCTGTAACTGTGTACTGTGAAAGGGCCCCTGGTTAGATTTTTTGTGCCTAGCAGTGAGGCAAGTAATTTTACAGAAGTGGAGATGGGAATAAGCCTTTGGAGAAACAAAGTTTAGACCTTAGACCTCATGAAGAAAGTCACATCTCAGGTTAAGGCTTTAAGAAATAATCAAAACCACACACACATTTTTGAAAACATGGTTTCTATTTATTGCGTATACCAATCTTAATAATTATGTACCCTCCAGCATCTCAGGTACACCAATGGCAAAATGTCTTGATATAATGTTCAACTTCATGTTTGTACTGACTCACGTCATCCTACTTATGCTGTGTACTTTTGTCTTTATATCTGTGCTGTTATTCTTGTTATGTCAAAATTGAAAAGATTAATCTTAAGAACTCATTACAAAAGAACAGGAAAAGTCATTAAAAACAAGTATTTTTCCCAAATGCACCTTTGCAAGTAGAAAGAAACACCAACCTGTGCTACTTTAAGGACTGGTTTATTATCACGTGTTTTTATAGGTAAGGTCTATCAATCCTAATCACCTTCTCCAAAAGCCTGTTGTAAGTCTTTCAGGTCTGCATCCATGCCTGAGGAAGTGAAGTCAACTTAGCCATATCATGGACTTGAGGTGATCATGTACATCCTGTGAGTGTTAACTTGAACATGACAATTAAAATACATCAGGTTATATATACTCATTTGATAGCAATATTGTGTTGCCAGAAGGTTCTTTGTGTTGTTCTTGTTGTTATATGTCTTCAAGTTAACTCTGACCTATGGCAACCCTATTGTAGGGTTTTCTTGGCAAGATGTACTCAGAGGAAGTTTGCTATTTCCTTCTTTTAAAGCTGAGAGTGTGTGATTTGTGCAAGGTCATCCCATGAGTTTCCACGGCTGAGTGGAGATTCAAATCTGAAGTCCTAAGCCAACACTCAAAGCACTGCACTGCACTGGCTCTTCAGTTAAATCTTTTCTGTACAGATTAGTTCAATTTTATATAAGATCAGACATCCTTGAGCTACAGGCATTGATCAAAGTTAGGCAGATGTTAGCAAAAAAGGCTCAGTGTCTTGAAAGCTCTTTGGTGTTTCAAGTCAGCCATTAATATATTAGCATTTAGTGACACCATGCAACAGCTCTTAGTACTGCCAATGATATTACGCAAGGTGAAGGACCCTGTGGCCTTCCAGATACTGAAGACTAGTCCTCATCAGTGTTAACCAGCCTGGGAACAATGGTTAGGTATGATGGGAGCAGTACTTCTTCAACATCTGGAAGACCCTCTATTATGTTCTCCTATAATTTTGGATGAGAACAAAATGAGATTTTGTATAAAAGCTGCCTGTGGAGTAGCCATAGAAAAGAGCAGGGTCCATCAGAAAGCTTTTCAAATGCTGATGCTAGTCACTTCAGAATGGCTGAATGGAATTTCTGTAAACTTTTTCTCCTTGATATGAGAACTTCAGCTATGTAAAGAGCTGAAACAAGACACAATAAAATTTTGGCAATAATTCTGTTTTGGTTAAAAAAAATTTTTGCAATTTTTATTGTTAATCCAAGTATTTTCTTCCTGCCAAAAAGTTGCATCTGCACCCCTCCCCTCATATACCCCAAAACCATTCACATCCTAAGGGAAGAAAATTTAGAGGTGCTTGAGAGCAGCCACAGAAGAGGAAGCAATAAAAGCCCCAACCCATTCACATGAACTGTTCAAAGGACAACTAGGTGAGAATTCGCATGGTGCATCATGCCAGTGGCTGCACTTTGCTAGGTTAATCTTTTAACCCCACTGGGTGAGGAAAGGCAAAGAGCTGATTTCTGCAATGCCTGCCATCCTTTAAATCTACTGTGGCTGCAGCCTTTTTCGATCACCAGTGCCTACACTGACCAAATGCAATAGGAGTCCAGCCTTAGGATCCAAACTAATGCACTTTCTACCCATAAAGAAATGAATCTGCTACAATTTATATCCCAATGGCTTTTCTAAATTCAAAATCTTGTGGTTCTGAGATATCATAAAAAACTCTACTTTTATCAAAACTATCTCTGATGACAAGAAGATCTTCCACAGAATAGTCATCATGTTTTCCTGTCCAAACGGTCAGGGTATATCTGGAATAAAAGTTATCAAAATGTGTATGTTTGGTTTTACAAAAGGATACACACAAACAACTAAAACAACATGAGCAAATAAAACACTAATATTTAAGATGGTTAGAATGATTAGATAATTAAAAACAGCTCTGGAAAATGAAAGCTGATCTCTGGTAGTAATTTTCCCTCATGCCACAGGAGACTGAAGAGCAAGCACAATCTAATTGGAAAAATTCACGGTTCACAATTTCCCTTGTCTATCAATTTTAAGAATTCTCTTGTCTAGACCAGTTAAAAAAACCTTTGGAATCATTTCACTGAACTGATTTATTTTACCACTGTTACATGTTCAGATACTCAATTTCACCATGAAGAAATGAAGAGCTAAGAAGCCTTTTCAATGATTTTTCAGAATCTTTTCACAGCTTCATGAACTGTGGCACATGACATTGGAGCCAGGAACAAGAATCAATGTTTCCTATCCCAATTTTTCCCTGCTGCCCTTGTGAACTAGCTATGGAATTTTGTTCCTGGCTTGGATTAAGCCAGAAGCCCTATACAAATGTTCAAAGAATGCTTGTGGGCACAAAAAACAAGGTGGTTTAGGGCTCAATCTCTAATTTCCCATGTTGACCAGAAAGATCTGAGAGGAAGACTCTAACTATATCTGGTTTAGTACGAGCTATAACCTACTTCTGAATAAACAAAGGACTGTACTGTAAAGCACCATCTGCATGTGTTATAGGGTATTTAACTCTATACTTTATAACAGAAATGGGAAAAATGCCATGGGATTTGGAAGGCTGCACTAGCTGCAAAAAAGGCTTCTCCTCACCCTAAAATAGCCCAGAGGGCCAAAAATTTGACAAAACTGCCCCCTCCCCATTTTAGCTAAAAAAAAAAAAAGACAGTTTGCTCCCTGCTAACAAGTGTGCGTGTGTGAAAATGAGATCTGGGAACCTCCAAAACAAACTTTGCTTACTCTTGCTACATAGGAAAATAGCCAACATATTGAACCAGCTCTTTGTCCTATATATAATGTAACAAAAATCCTTTAAAAGTAAGCTAATGTGATAAACTAAAAATAGACATGTCCAAATGACTTTTTCATTGTGCATTGCAGAAATAAGAAAATAGCTTTAAAGAACTGAAATGATACTGTATTTGATTAAGATAAATAGGTAACTGACGTTAACCATACCTGTTTGATTGCTCTAATAACCACTGCAGTTCAGATATGGACTGGCATACCAAAGCTGCTCTTACAGGAAATGTTACTGGCTGAGTAAGATCTGTACATATTGCTGCCATCTCCTGCACCATTGCTGAACTATAGCCTACAAAGAGAACAAGCAATACAACATTGAGGAATCCTCAGCATCAGTGAAATCTGTTAAATGTGTATCTTACAACAACAAAATGTCAATTTACACAAAATATTAATTAATATTTTATAAAGTACTATTTATAAAAATATTAAAAACCTTTTTCAGGAACAACAGAAAGGCATCGAGCAGTGATATGAAAGACTCATCAAACTCTTATTCTAACTCATGGCATACTGAAAATTATAGATAAACCAGATTGCACAGGGACCATGTACACCTGTCTTGACAAACGTTTCAAGTGTATGAGAACATTCATATCACGGCCACCCTACTCACCAAAATTAGCTCCCTGGCTCCATATTCAGAAGTTGATTCTAAATTCCTTTCACAACAATTAAGTAGGCAGAATTGCCTGCACTTTCTTTTGCACGCAAAGAACAAATTCCTTCAGTTTAATTACTGAGGACGTTTCTTGTGGTTTGGGAAGCACTTGGGAAGTTCCCACACCTGGAAAGAACATATTTCAAGTGTTCTTTCAACACATGGACAGGACTGACTATGTAAAAGGAAACACAAATGAAAAGAGAAACCCTCTGGGTGCACAGTTCCATGCCTCCACCCTATGCTACCGTCAACAGTGGGAGCACTGCCATGGCCATTTACTGAGCCAGACAGCACCTGGCCTAGCTGCTGTTACGCAGCCAGGGAAAGGGAATGGGATTCCTCTCTGGATCTCCAGTGAGTTGCTGGAAATGTAGAAAAACAATGTCTTCCCCCGCCACTCCTCATCTGTAACTAGGTGCTGCCTGGTTGTCTTGCTTGCCTCCCCGCCCTGCTCCAGCAACATGTAAATGGTTGTGGCTGCACCCCAGGGTGCTGGTGGGGGTGAGAGGCTGGACACTGCACTGCTGGATACTACTAGTCAATAGCACCTAGTACAGTTTCTTAAAAATAAAAAAGACACATGGATGCACAACTCTTAACTTGCCAGCAGGCATGATTGTTTTGTACATACATTACTAGGCAGATGAATTGCATTTAACTGGAATAACATAAGTAGACAAATTTGAGTTAAGCATTAGCTGTGGCTGCATTCAAATACATATTGATTATTCTTACCTTTGTTGCATTTTCGACTTATCCATCCAGTTGTCCATCCCAATGATAACGTTACGTCTGGAAAAAATGATGTCACTGTCTCTAGAAATCCTTTTGCGTCTACTACACAGTTACTTCCATTTGGTCCAGGGAGAATGTCTGCATTAACCCAAACAGGCTGTTTGAGTTTCGTGTCTCCAAGAAGCCTCACTGATGGATTCACAGCCTCTAGGCTACAAACACAAGGCAATATATTTTAATATAGTTGTCCCTCCACATTTAAAGGTTTGACCTTTGCAAATTTGATTATTCATGGATTACTGGGAGGAAAACGATCGGATGGGAGGAGGGTATGCATTCATCCACTCCACTCAGGTGGAGGGGGCAAAGAGATGGGATGGTAGGAGGGCGTGAGTGCTCACTTGCTCACTTGTGCAGGTGGGAGGAAGAAGGGGATAGGACAGGAGGAGGGTACGTGCACATTCCCTCACTTGTGCAGGCAGGAGGGGGGAAGAGTATGGAACAGGCATCCCCTTTCTCCCACTCCCCCAGCCCCCCACCAACACAACTAAGTGACTGAGCGAGCAAGGAAACACACATGCAGCCAGGCCCAGCCACCCATCAGTACAGGTACTACTTTGTATGTATCTTAAATATGGTTTGGGGGCTTATGATATTCAAGGTTCTTCCACTTTCGCAAGGGTCCTGCATCCCTAATGTCCATGAAAATGAAGGGCCAACTGTATATCCAGAGGGAGACTGCATTATATTTTGTACTATCTACAAATACTTCGAGTGTAGAGAATGCATGCCCCTTCAGATGTTGCTGGACCACAATTTCCATATCCCTCATCACTGATAATGCCATAGAGCGGTGGCAGTTGGAAACCAACATCAAAGCAGTTATCCGAGGCTATCTTATCCAACACAGTGCACAGATTAATAAAAGAAAGGGAGAGAATATTCAGAAAATTAATGAAGATATAAGAAATAAAGAGAAGAAACTAAACAAGGATCCAACAAATAAATCTTTACAGAAAGAAATAAAGATGCTACAGAAACAATTAGAGACTCAAATAAACACTGAACTTAATGATAAACTGTTATATGCGAGACAACATCATTTTGAATGGGCTAACAATGCAAGCAAATGGTTGGATCTCCGATTGAAAAGAAAAGAGAGAAAACGTTACCAAAATAAAGAGTGGCAAAATCACAATTACTGATCCTTTCAAGATAAGGAAAATCTTTACAAACTACTTTTCAGCATTATATAAAGACCAAGATTTAAATGATGAATCAATAAAAATCTACTTATCCCAGCGAATTGTAAACACCTTAACAGAAGAACAGAGGAAGATACTGAACAGTTCAATTACAATGGCAGAAATGACAGAAGCAATTTGTAAAGCAAAAAAAGGGAAATTTCCTGGCCTGGATGGTTATTCAGCATCTTTTTATAAAACCTTTCAACATCAGTTATCACCCATTATTCAAAATATTATGAATGAAGCATTGCAGGGGACTATCCCCAATTCTTGGAAAGAAGCAGATATAATATTGATTCATAAAGAAGAAAGGGATCTGCTTAATGTGAAAAACTATCGAACAATTTCCTTATTAAATACAGACTATAAACTTTTTACTGCTATATTGGCCAATAGATTAAAGAGAGTCCTTCAAGAAATGATACCAGAAGAACAAGCTGGATTTATCCCTGGGAGACAAATAAAAGATAATATAAGAAATATAATTAATATAACAGAGCTTTATGAAAATCATCCCCCCAAAAATTAGCTGCCATTTTTTTGGACATTGAAAAGGCCTTTGACACCGTCAGTTGGAAATTCATGATGAATATTTGCCAAAAGATGAATATGGGAGAACAGTTTTTGAACTGGATTAAAGCCATATTTTCTACCCAATTTGCGCAAATTGTTGTAAATGGTCTGAAATCCGAAAAATTTAAAGTGCAAAGAGGAACAAGACAGGGATGTCCTTTATCTCCACTCTCATTTTTGATGGTGTTCGAAGTTTTGATTGCAAATATTAGAAATAACCCCAAATTAAAGGGGACCAAACTAAGAGGTAATGAATATAAAATTCAAGCTTTTGCAAACGATCTAGTGGTCACTTTAGAAAACCCTAATCATAATTTAAATGTGCTCAAAACTGTCCTTAAAGATTTTGAAAAACAATCAGGCTTAAAAATTAATAAAGAAAAAAACAACAGTATTAACTAAAAATACTTCCGAAGAGGAAGAAACCTTGATATCACAATTAACTGGATATACTATTGTTAAGAAAGTTAAATATTTAGGAATTATAATCACAAAAAAACCCTCTGACCTATGTAAAAATAATTATGAAAAAATATGGAAGGACATTTCGAAAGATTTAAAAAATTGGAATAATTTGAGATTATCGTTTTTGGGAAAAATTGCTGCTGTGAAGATGTCTATCCTATCAAAGATCCTCTACTTATTTCAGACAATCCCAATTATACATAGTGATAAAATTATTAAAGGTTGGCAGAAAGAAATTTCTAAATTTATATGGGGAGTAAAAAAGCCAAGAGTAAAAGTGAAAACTCTAGAAGACACAAAAGAAAGAGGAGGGTTAGCGTTGCCAAATTTGGTGTTATACTGTCATGTTTGCTGCTTAAATTGGATGCAAGAATGGATCAATCTAGATAACACCAAATTATTAAATCTAGAAGTAGAGGGTCTTTGGTCAGGTTGCCATTTTTACCTATGGTACAATAAGGCCAAAAATAATAAAGAATTTAATCATCACTATATAAAGAAAGCTCTACTAAATGTATGGAGAAGATATGTTATGAGAGTTTGTTTGAAAACCCCTCAGTGGGTTTCCACTCACGAGGCCTATTATAAAAAGGAAAATATATTATCTGATACATGGATAAAATATAAAGATCTGGCTGAGAAGCAAGAAGATCAAATTAGAATTAGATCCCAGCAAAAACTGAATTAATCTGGGATTAAATGTCACTGGCTGTTATATAGATAACTCAGAGAAAAACTAAGAAGTGATATTAAATTAAATGATTATCAAATAATGGAGGAGGAAATAACAGCAATTTTATGCTCAAAAAAATCTAAACCTATTTCTTCCATTTATAGAATTCTTTTACGATGGGCCTCAGAGAACAAGCCTGTTAAATCAGCTATGATTAAATGGGCACAAAATGTTTCTCATCCAATTCTTATGGAACAATGGGAAAAATTCTGGAAAAAATGTGTTAAATATATTGCATACCAAGATATTAAGGAAAACCTATGCAAGATGTATCTGCGATGGTATCTTACACCTGTAAAATTGTCTAAAGGGTATCGTAATTATTCAAACAAATGTTGGAAATGTAGTCAAGAAATTGGTATTTTTTATCATCAGTGGTGGTCCTGTAAAATTGTTAAAAAATTTTGGAAGATTACCCATATTCAAACAGAGAAAATGTTAGGCATTCAGTTTGAAATGTCCCCAGAACTCCATCTATTATCTATAATGGATGATGGTCTAGAAAAAAAGTTTAGAAAACAACTGTTTTACGTGGCAGCTGCAGCTAGGATGTTGTTAGCACAAAAATGGAAATCGGAAATTATGCCCTCATTAGAGGAATGCGAGATCAAACTGTTTGATATGATTCAAATGGATAGGCTCACTTATGTACTAAGAGGAGAGAAAACTGAGAGATTTATGCTAGAATGGGACAATGTAATAAACTATTATAGGAATTTATGGAATGGTATCAGGATGGTGAACATTGTTTTTTGAAAAAACTCAGGAATATTAACTATAAAGGATTATGTGACTGTTTAGGAAATAGCATGGCTTCCAGACCCTTCACCACCAAATGAGGCCTAACCAATGCAGAATATGGTGGTACCATTATCTCCCTCGATCTAGACACTATACTCCTATTGATGCAACCAAGAATCGCGTTGGCTTTTTTGGCTGCCACATCACACTGCTGACTCATGTTCAGCTTGTGATCTACAATTCCTTAATATCTGAATGAACTGTACTCCCATGCTATATTTCTATTAATAATTAGGGAAAGACTTGCCTCTTGAGTTCTGCAGTAATTAACTAAGGAGGACATTTAACAGCTAATGCTACTTCATGGCCTGCTTGTAAGTTAGTAAGGAAGAAGGCGCAAGCTGGGTAGAATTGCCACATTTGACCTAATGTATCAGCCGCTATTATGGCACTGCATTTCATTTCTCTGCCCTTTAGGGGAAAGTGTCATAATTGGCAATATTGTTATAACAATGTCAAAGATTGTCCTGTAGGACAGTACTCAAAAGTGCAATCCTAAGCATATTTATACATCTCTGACATTAAAAACCCACTAAATTCAGTAGGGATTTACTCCCTTGTGTGTTATTCCCTTGCGTACAGTCTTAGGAGAGAATTTGGTTGATACATTATGCTACTGGTCTACACAGCAGTGGCAAGGGAAGGCAGACAAAATCTCCTAGCTCAAATTACCCAATTTCTCCAATGCTTTTGTTCCTTCATGGCCACTGTGGTGTCAGCTTCTTCCCTCTTCCACTACTGCCTACACCAGCATAGTTAGGATACATGTGAGGTTCTGGCTTCATCTTACATATTAACAACATACAAGTTTTTCCTAAATACCTCTTAAAATCAAGCTTGATGCCCTTGTTAGTGGTTTTAATTTCATTCAGCCATTCCTTTAGTGTGTTATCACTACTTGTTTCTGGTGGATGAGCCATAATTGGTTCACCATCCGTTTCGCAAAGAAGGACATCTGCTTCTATCATGTGGGCATTACCTGTGTGTAAAAACAAAAGCGTAAAAAAATCCTGAAAATGTTAAAACATAAAACATAATACAATTTTATAATTTTTGTTATTATTTCAAAAAAAGGATTAGTTTAATCTAAATAAGGGAGAGCACTAGGTAAGCCTTAGAAGAAACTATGGTCTTTCAAAAATTCCATTTTACAAAACAGAATTATTACCCTTCACTTCGATGGGATGAGAATCATGTGGCCCTTCAGAAACAGTTGTACTGCAACTTCCAGCATTCCTCACCACAGGCTATTTTGACCAGAGCTGCTGGGAACTGCAGTCCAATAATGTCTGGCGTGATACATGATTTGTTTCCCTCAGACAAACTTTGTTCCTCATCTCACAATGTTACTTACTGGAAGGAAAATAAAGAATTCCACTTTTAAAATAATGAATACGAAAAACTTTACTTTAAAAAGCAACAAACAAGTAAGAATTTAATTCATGGATAAGCAGTAAATTGAAAAGAATTCTCATTGCATTCTTCTCTTTGCTTAGCTTTTCACATCAGTTACTTTAATGAATTTTTCATCTGTTTGTGCTTTTAAAAGCACACATAATTTGCTACAGTTTGCCAGATATGTTATTGTTTACATCTATGATAAGGGTTCCTTCCATATACAGAAATAATAGTTCATGTAAAAAAAACTGCATAAGGTTGCTACCTGATTCTGGGTAATTTTCCTGTACCCCATTGCTCACTGTTTAGGGAGAGACCCTGTGAAGGAACTTTTGAAATGATCTAGATTAGTGCAGAGGGAAAGGAAAAGATGGGAAACTTTCTTCCAACAAACTTCATTCTATACACTTAACTCAAGTAATTTTTTCACAGTCTTTGTTGATGATTATGATATTTGTGATTGAGTTATTCCTCATTCTAATGACATAAAATTATTTTGTCTTTTTTTAAAAAAAAAAGAAGCCTGAGTCAATAACTGGAGTAAGTTATGGTACTGGAACTCAAAACAAGGAAGATGATTACCGTTAATATTTTACTTGTCATAACCACAGTGCATATAGTCAGGGATCCATATCACTTTCATTCCAACTCCAAGACTTTCATCACATGATAGAAGAGGTCCAGATCAGGATCTTTATACCTGAATGAGAAGGGTTGGCCAAGACATTTGCATCCTAAGAGAAAGATGGTTCTATCCCTCCAGTTTGACATTCAGAAGCCAAAGAACTGCAGTTACTTGTACTTTCAAATACGTTTTCCAGTAGATACTTACTCTGTATTGCCTCTGCCATTTGTAATTTATTGTTTGCTCGGTGATACCAGATGATTTCAGCCCCATCTTTTGTTTTAATTTGCTTGGTATTCAGAAAATAATCCAATATATTTTCTCCCCAAGATCCTGTGTTTGGAACAGTAGAGGGAAAAAATGTTCATGCAGGAGAACTTCCAATGGTATATTAATCTACCTTCATACTAATGTTATAAAATATGATAGAAACAGCTCATCTGGCAATAAAGGCAGAATAAAAATGGACTAGTATTAAGAATATACTAATGTCATGGAGACAAATTAAAAGTTTAACTACTGACCAAACTCCTGCAGTGCCAGAAATAATTAATAGGCTGCAATTGAAAAATTCTAAATGAGGCAGGAAAGCTGTAATGTTGTAAACCTGGATTGTACCACTTCTGGTTGTAGATTAAGGTTCACATGCTTGAATGCTCTGATACAGGAAAATAATTCTCTTTCTACATATAGAAAACCAGATGTCAGGGAGAATGGTTCTAGCTCAACCTTTCCCCTGACAGGCTATTTTTCGGTGTGTAGGGACTTTCTTCCCATGGATGAGTATTCAAGCAGCAGCATGTGACAGCATGTTGATACACAGTTGTTTCCTTCTATTCTATATGTGAGAACTGAGCCTTGACTTTTGATTCTTAATCAAAAGTATTCCATCTACCCAGAATACTTCTGATTTAATAAAAGCATGGGAATGGCCTGCTGGATCAGACCAAAGCTTATCTAGTCCAGCATCGTGTTTCCCACAGTGGCAAGCCAGATGCCACATGCAGAACACAAAGACAAAAGCATCCTCAGACATGCTCCCTAGTGGCTGGCATTCTGAAACAAAGTACATCTGATACTTTAAGTAATATATAAGCATCATTAGGAGTAGCCACTGGCAGAATTATCCTCCATGATGAAGTTTATATCCAATGGCTTGGTGCACTGCACTAGGCTCTGCACTTTTTTCAGGGTAGCACAGCTGTGGCAAAGAAAGCCAGACGGAATCTTCCAGCCTTGAGCAGGTTTATTCTTCTAACACTGTCTTTTTCTTTATAGCTCCTGCGGCTGCAGCTATTTTCTTCCTTGCTGCCACAACCCATGACAGTGTAGTTACAACAGAAGAGTAACCAGTAAATATATATTCCAGGGCAAGAGCTTCCAGAGGGACTGTCACACCAAAGTTACAAACTCCCACTGAAAGGTGCACTTTGAAACTTATGCACAGGATTAAGTGAAATGGAATAAAATTGGTACCTAATACATAAAACTTGCCACATAATTACTGAATTTACAGTTAGTTCCTACATATTAAAATTGGTAACCTATACGGTTCTTGCCTCCTGTAGAGCAGAAAGGAATTATTTGTTTTCAGTTCAGAACAAAATATTTGGATGAGATACAGTCACCATCATATCTCTCTGGGCTTTTTCAACACATTTCAGTGAAGTAACTGCAACTGTGTAGCTGTTACTCTTCCTCTTTACAAGGGACCAGGATGTCTCTGCTGAGAGATGCATTTCTGTTGCAAAGATATTACATTTTTTCCAGGACATAAACTGCAATATCTTGTTACAGGAAAATTTGATTTCCCTCCCAGATAGGACATCTAGTACAATTATGAATGTTGTGTTAAATGTGGTTGTACAAGTGCCAGAGGCATCTAACTGAATAGTACATGTGATAGCACTGATGACAAATGACTTATCATCTCAGTTCCTCTAACTGTGATTTTTTTATGAAAGTTCTTCACAGTTGTTTTCGATTATTTAGAGTCACTGTTTTCCCCAGCTGTTTAACTCAAGACACCAAAATCGTCCTGTGAGGTTGGTATTTTCTGGTGGTCGCTTATTAAATTTTGTGGGTTTTGTTTTATTCTAAGTATATTTTAGTGTTTTAAGCCACTTAAAGTTTCTTTTGAGGGAGAAAGAGACAAATTCTACGGTTTTAAAATAAATAAATCACTTTTTTTTTTTAAAGGTACAGAGGTATAGAGCTTGATATGGAAAGGCACTGAACTTTTGAGAATAAATAGAATAAGCGGATCTGTGATACCTAAGTGTAACCACACAGTATTCATTTTGTGTAGCTAATTCATCAAAAAACTGTTATTAACAATTTTGGAATCTCCCTTTCAATTCTTTCAAATGGATAGTTCAAATTTTCTTCTATTGTCAGGGGAAAATAAAGCACCATTATAAAAATTAATTTCTTACTGCTTGAAAATACTTACATGCGGGTAGGCTCAACCAAAGAGGCCAGAGTGGATCTTATACCATTCCCGTTACGCACTATTTAACTAGCTTTGACTGAGTATAGAAGACTTTTCAGGCAAAATAGCTATTTAGATCTTAAGGTGCCCATGAAACTGGTATGCTAAACATCTTTGATTAGAAAGGGGAGCTGTAGAATTAAAAGGTGCTCCATTCTACTAACTGCATTAAATTGTTTATTTGTGTCTTCAGTTCAACTCTGACTTATGGTAACATTATTCTAGGATTTTCTTGGCATGATTTATTCTGTGGAGGTCTGCTATTGCCTTCCTCTAAGGCTGAGAATTTGTGACTTGCCCAAAGTCATCCACTGAGTCTCTATAGCTGACTGGGGATACAAAGCTTTTCTACTCTAACTGCTGAATCCTAGGGAATTCTAGGATTTGTAGTTGGTGAGGTACTAGACCTCCCTGAGAATCCTAAATGAACTCCTTAAACTGCAAATCCCAGGATTCCATACGATGGAACTACTGCAGTAAAAGTGGGGTTATAATGCTATATTTGCATAATGTGAAAGGGTCTCTGATCTCCTGGACAAGTCAAACCACTACAACACACAGATTCTCAGCACTAAATAACTATTTATTTATTTATATAAGTATTTGCTTATCACTTCTTAGCCCATTACTGAGAAAGTCATGTCTTGCATAATTCTCCAATGCTGCCTCTCAGGGTTATCGGACACACAACAGGGGTTCTGTTGAAGATCTCAAGTCCCAGGCAGGCTTGTGTGGGAGTAGAGAGTCTTTCAGATATGCTGATCCCAAACTGTTTAGAGCAGAAGTGGGCACAGTGTCAGCCACAGGCCCCTGAACCCCCTACCAATTTCCAAAAGACTCTCAATCTAATTTTTTTTTAAAAGGTTTTTTAGCATGATTTGAAAAAATACTCACTTGACCCTCATAAATACCTCAGAATACTACCTCAAATACCTGTTTTTCTCTGCAGTCCCTCTTAAATTGGTGAGAGGAAAAGATGTGACAAAAAGTGGCTGCGGCCCCACAGTCACCAAACCCTGGTCTAGGGCTTTGTATGTCAAACCTTTCAATTTTACAGATTATTTTTCTCATAGCATTTTTTCTCCCACAAAATCTAAGGAGGATTTTCAGTATAGTAATCTGTGTAAATGAGGATTAAAAATAAGACAGATCCAATAAGAAAATATGCCTGCCTTATTTTTAATTTCACTATCAGGTGTTCTAATAGGTGTAAATAGCTATCATTCATGTTTACTGTATCATAGCATAGTTAATTCTAAGGTCAGAAGTATTTAAACCAACAAGGAGTGAACACAGCTTGGAAGAAGGCTGTCTTTTTTACACTGAGATGGTCCTTCTGTATTCTCCAACACTGAACATTACGTAAAATCTCTTCATCTGTCCTAGGATACTGAATTCTGAATCTCAGAAGCTTGGAATTTTGCTGAGACCCATAAGCAAATAAATGGGGTAAGGAAATGAGAATATAAGGGAAGTGGAAAGGTAAAGCAAAAAAAGAGGCTTAGCGGGATGTATAAGAAATTGGTTTTTGAAAGTTAAAGCACCTGTTTGCCTTTATTCAACATTCAAATAAGGAACAGGGAAAATAAAATCATGGGTAGGATTTTTCACCTTCATTCTAGCACAGCTTTTGAGGCCTGCCTAAATCCTACTGGTACTCCCAAACTGAGCAGACCAATTAAAACAAAGGTTAAATGGTGAGTGAACATTAATAATTCAATGACCTATTCTACTGGTGATTACCAACAGCACTGAAATCTTAGTGTATTACCGTAATTTAATTTAAAATCAAATGCCAAATTAAAACTCAAAGTGCCAGTCATGACCTTTAAAGTTCTGCACAGCTTGGATCCTGACTATCTGAAAGATCACATCTTTTTCTATGACTTTTAAGGGGTGGGCTTTTCCTCTATCCTGCCCCCACCAAAAATGCATTTGATGTGACTAAAGAGAAGAGCCTCCTCCTGACTCTTCCTAAATGGCAGAATTCCCTCACATGGGAGTCTGGGTCAGTTTACCGTCTCCTCTCCTTCCGCCAGCAAGCACTTAAGCAGGCCTTTGGTTCTTACCTCTGGCATAAGGACCATCTAATGCTGTGTTAAGCTTTTACCTTTTTAAATATAAAATTATTATTGCTGTAACAGACCAGAAAGAGGCAGGTACCGAGTCAGATCTGTGCACCTACTGGGAAGGACACAAAATGAGAAAATTGACCCCTCCCCATAAGAATTCTGCCCATCCAATAAAATTTCCATTTCCAAATTTCTAGCACTGCAGTAACCTAAAAATTCAGCTTAAGTATTTGGAAATACAGTTTGCGCGTCCAAAGAAAAGGGGCAGGCAATATTGCTGGGGGAATGAAAGCACAGCAAATACAAGTGTTCTAGGTGTGAACTGATTGTTAGCGTTTCAGTCCCTGTAACTCTAAAAATTTGGGATTTCCTTTGCGGGGGCAATGTCCTCATTTTGCCCTCCTGTAGCTACATCCCTAAGATAACTCCATCTTCTACTCAGCTACTTTGTCGTTACCAAGTACCTTCAAGTCAACTGCGACCTATAGTGACTCTACGAATGTGAGACCTCCAAGTCACCTTAACCTCAACCTCCCTGTTCAGGTTTTGCAGATTCAAGGACATGTCTTCCTTGATTGAGGCCATTTCCACACTACACTGTTTTAGTGCTATTATTCCACTTTCAACATCCTGTGTAATTCTGGGGTTCCTAGTTTACTGAGGCCAAAGAGCTCTCTGGCTGAGAATTCTAAATGCCCCTCCCTAAACTGCAAATCCCAGGATTCCACAGGATGTTGAAAGTGGAATAATAGCACTATAACAGCGTAGGGTGGACAAGGCCTGACTCTATCCATTTGTAATGCGGTTTACCTCTTTGCCTACTGCCTCCCACCCTCCCCAGCTTCTAGACCAACAAATTAACCTGAAATTGGCAGGTCACTGTCTCCTGGTTAACTTAAATAGAGCCAGGGGGAGCAGGGTTTGAATTTCTGTTCAGCCCTGGAAACTCACTGGGTGACCCTGGGGAAAGCCATACTCTCTCGGCCTCCGAGGAAGGCAAACGCAAACCCCCTCTGAAAAAGAAAACCCCGTGACAAGTTCGCTTCAGAGCCACCGTATGTCGGAAACGACTTGAAGGCATACAAGACGATGTTTAGGCCCTTCCCTAAACTGCAAATCCAGGATTCCGTAGGATGTTGAAAGCGGCATCATAGCGCTATAACAATGTAGTGTGGAAGTGTGGCCTATAACTAGCAATTTAAAACGCCTCCTTGCCTTTTTCAATGAAGGAAGTTTGAGGGAGGAGAACTTCCGGAAACCAAAAGGCTCCACCTGCGACCGCAGCGGTACTGTTCGCCACCCCACGGCCGCTCCAGACCTGACTGAATAAGAAATGGGGGGGGGGGGGTCCCTCCAGCCCCGCAATGCATCCAACGAGCCGCGGCGCGCCGGTTTTCTTACCCCGCTCGCCTCCTTCCATGTCCGTCTGAGGAACAAAAAAGTACCAGGCCGCGGCGGCAGGCCTCACGAGCGCCTCCAGGCGCGGCCTCGAACTCGCGTACGTGTGGAGCCGACGGCCTGTCCGTAGAGCGGCGTAATCTTCCGCCCGGTGGCCCTGAGGGGTTTCCTTCTATCTCTGGGGTTCTGAACTTGGGCTGAGGCAGCCTCTCCTGCCTCAAAACAGCTGACAGGGATTGTGGGACGGAGCGGTGTGAGGTTAGGCACCCGCTTCCCCGCTCGTGGCCAGGCGCCGTTTCCCGCACCGCAGTGCTTTCGTGTCCCCGTCCCTGAAGGGCTTCGCCCGCCTCACCTTTACCGCCTGCCGCCGGAGGTTAATTTCCTTACCGTTCAGACGGTGTCTGTAAAACTGGTTTGACGTTGTGCACGCCCCGAAGTCAGAACTTAATAAACAGGGTGGTTCGAGGAGCCTGGTTGGTGGTGAAAAGGAGGAAGGTTATTTTGGAGTCGCCGCACTGCGTCGGCAGCGACAGCGTTATGACTGAAGCTTCCCGCTTTTTGGGGTGCGAAAGGGACAAAAAAAAAATGGGTTCAGCTCACGATTCCGCCAAGAGATGGTTAACGGTAGGCACTTTGTTGTCCAGGTTTGCGGACTGGGCTCTTTCCCGTCGAGGCAACCTGCCCTTCTGGAGGGGGCTTGCCAGCCAGGGGCGAGAGGGGAAACGTGGCAGTCCAGAATCATGAGCCGCGCGCTCTCAGGCCGTTTCCGCACTAGACTGTTACAGCGCTATGATTCCACTTTCAACATCCTATGGAATCCTGGGGTTTGCAGTTTCGGGAGGGGCCGGCCGGCCCCTCCCGAAACTGCAAACCCCAGGATTCCATAGGATGTTGAAAGTGGAATCATAGCGCTGTAACAGTCTAGTGCGGAAACGGCTTCAGATAGGGTTGTTTTCAAGGAAAGCAGGATAAAGGGATATTGTCTGCGTTCTTCTAGCACCTTTAATTGATTTTTCTCCTTCATGAGCGCTGGGGCGAGTCCTGCGCAGGAAACAAGGGTGTAAATCATGTTACTTCAGTAGGAACTGACTCAAAGCGATGGGTCAGTTCTCATGTGTTAAGCTTTTATGTTATTAAACCGTAGCTCAGGCTTTGCTGATCTAAAACAATTTCTAGCCTTTTTGATCTCTTCTAGGAACAAGTCTTCTGTAAAGCGACTCACAAACATGCATAAAAATACATCATTGCTGGGGAAATCCATTTTTCCTCTAGTTAGTAATGTGGATTGCAGCTAAACTCAGCAAGAACTGAGAGGAGCTGGAAAGTCCCTCCTGATCGGCAGCTCTTGGGATTTTGACTGTTAGCCCTGGCTCCACCACACCACTCCTCACATATGCTACTGAGTTCAGCAGAAAGGGAGAATATACAGAACTGCAGTGGTAAAATTAGTAACATTTTGAGGGAGGCAGTTTATAAACCAATGTGGTCTTCTGGTTATGAGTGCTGCAGTACAATTTGGGAGAGCCAGGTTCCCCACTGAGCCTTAAAAGTTTACCAGCTGGTCTTAGGCCAGTTGCTTTTCCAGCCAACCACTTCACAAAGTTATGTATAGGGGTTAGCAGTAGTGTATACATCACCGTAAAGTAATTGAAAGAATGGTGGAATATGAATATAATCTGTCAAACTCTTAGTAATACATTTTTAAAAATGAATTTCGTATCTCACTTTTCTACTGAATTAGGAGTGAGGAACCTTTGTTGTTGTTGTGTACCTTCAAGTCTTTTTCAACAGGTTTTTTTTGGGGCTGAGAGTGATGTGCCTAACATCACTCAGTCAGTTTCCATGGCCAAGAGAGGAATTGAACCCTGGTATTTAGGGTTGTAGACCAGCACTCGAACCACTGCAAGAGGCAGTAGCGATAAAAGTGTCAGGGTGGTTCTTCGGCTTTATTGAAACTCATCCATTTAGTGATACTAGGTAGTAAACTACCAGGAATGGAGGGGAGGTGGAAGTTAAGAGCTTTAATATTTGTTCTATCATATGTAGCCTCATGGCAATTCGTGTGAAGCTTCCAAAGGTTCCATAAATATTAATACTGATATCCTTAGTGAATAGTTCACATCATTACACAGAAAGGTTCCTGATGGGGAAAGGGAATATATACCTTGACACATAAAAACAAGTTAAAATTAAAAGTGATGAATGACTGTCAAATCTGTACTAAGGGGCCAGTATGAAAAGTTATTTATTTATTCTTTGACACAAAACCATTATGCACATGTCACAATCAGGAAAGAAAAGGAATAATGCAAAAAAGTTTGCATCTTACTTTACCTTGTGCTGTTGCTGAGGCCAATAAAACTTTTTTTTTTTAATAAAACTATATTTCCTATAATTTGGATTTGTAAACTGACCACTTTTTATTGGCACAGTACTGTGCAAAAAGACTGATTGGTTGCTTATAATAATATAGTCTCTCTAAAGCTTAGGGACCAGGGAGGTAACTCCAATTATGATGGACTGTGTTGCCTGAAGCAGTATTTTTTTCTAATATTAACAGTCTTTAATGAAGAATACATTTGAGAAAACTCAGGTAGAAGGGATTTAAACTTTTATATGAAGCACCAGTCATAATAAAGGAATGGAACATTTCTTAAAGGCCCCAAATTGTTCTCTGGGGCCAAATCCAATCCCTGGTATCTCTAGTTAATGGACCGTAGTAGTGGAACTCCATGGAGGAAGAAAGATGCTAGAATGTTTCTGTCCCTTTGAATGAACAGAAGATGGTCCAGTGTTTTAGGAGGAAACACACCATGCAGTAGCTGTACAGTCAATGCCATGCATATTACAATGACAGGAATGTAGTGAGGGAACAGGTAGTAAAACCACAAGGGCTAGCCAGGTCTGACAGAAGAAAGCTCTGAACAGTGATTAAGACAGGAAGGCAAGTACTATTGTTGCAGCTCTTGAAAAAGGCATAGAAAACCTGGGAATGGCATAGGTGACCAAATCCCTAAACACCATTGAGTCTACATGTGTTTTCAGACAGACAGTTCCCTATGCTAGCGGTTAGAGAGCACTGTACAGCTAATTCCACCCTTTGGTCTTTAAGAGATTTCTGCTAGTAAGGAAAAAAAGAAGACAGAAGTAGTGGTGGAAAAACAAGGGTAGGTTTTGAGTAGAGAATTATGTAATTTTAAAGCTCCCATAAAACTCAGTGAGTGATGCATGATAAGGATATGATTAGAGCCTTTTCTAAAATAGAGGCACGCCTCAGTTAACAAGGCCTCTGACAAAGAAGCTCCTTTGTATTACAAGGTATTTTTATGAGAGCCCAGCCCCCCTTTTCATTCTTGTTCTCTGTCTAGCTGCAAGTATTGTATCAGCATCAGCATTGGGAGAATGGTGAAGGAGGGCTTAAGAAACAGATTCAGTGCTGGGTTGCAGCAGCAGATCTGCCGTAAGCAATGCAATAAAGCTTGATCTAGGAAAGAATGGGATTCTGCTTTACAGAATGCTACCATAATCATGTGTGTCTGCCTACAACAAGCAAGCAATCCCTTACTGAACATGCACAAAGAACAAAGCAGACAGAAAAGGGAAAGCAGATAACTCTATCCCACAATTGACCCCTCCCCCCAGCATGTTGCAAAAGCAGAGCTCTGTACATTTGGAATGGAAATCATAACAAAACTGAGGCTGGTGAAAGAAAAAAAATCATCCCTGGATACATGGTCTTTTTAACGGTGTGGGAACCTATCCCTTTTCTTTATGTTATTTCTCTGTCTAGCACCAATTTTATTGTTAAAGAAGTAATGGCCAAGAATATATTGACTTCATTAACTGACATATATCTATATTTATATGTGTTTATAAGCTTACCGAGTGTTTGTTCAATCCTCAAGAACTGTTTTGTGGATGTCCACTGTTAATAATATATTTATCACCATCATTACTTTCTGCATTGATTCTTCCCCAACCACACACACACACACACACACACACACGAAACTCTAGATAACACTCCATACAGCTGGTCAAATGTGCCATAATACATTTGTTTGTATTTAAGGTCCTGCAGGACATTGTTATTTTTTGCTGCAGCAGACCAATAATGCCGCCACTTTGGAAACTTTTGCCTGTGGTATACCAGTAAGAGAAAATAGCAGAAATAGCTTTTTTAAAACAATAATTGCAAGTTGTTGTTGTTATTGTAGAATCATAGAGGTGGAAGAGACCACAGGGGCGATCCAGTCCAACCCCCTGCTATGCAGGAACACCCATCAAACCATTCCCAACAGATGGCCATCCAGCCTCTGGAGTGCCTTCAAGTCACTGCCAACTTATGCTCCCAGAAAACCTATCACGGGTTTTTTTGGGAGTTGAGAGTGTGTGATGCACCTAAGGTCACCCAGTGGGTTTCTATGGCCAAGCGGACGATTGAACTCAGGTCTTCAGTGTTGCAGTCCGGCACTCAAACCACTACATCTTACTGGGTTAGTGCTACCAGACTGTTAGACAGAAATAATACATTAAAAAAGATTGCACACTGACCATACTGAATGTTTAAATGTTAAATTTGGTCATCACATTTTAGTCTCCTTTTATTACATTTAACTCCACACAAGTTAAAATGACATTAAATGTAGCACAAGGGTATACCTGTTTATTACACAGTTTAAATTGAACTGGTATGCTTTGTTCAAACTCTAATTATATGACAGATTGCACAGCTTTGTGGAGAGACACTACTAGCAAGCTAAGTAACAACTTAAATGATATTAAAATATTACAACATACAAACACTGATGTTAATAAAATCATTTATTTTTCTAAGAGAAAATACTGGGGAAAATAAACCTTGAAGACTAAATGCTCTAAATGAATTCTTTTTCAAATACTTAGAATAAAGATATGGTCTGGTCACGATCACAAGAAATCTTCTGTAGATGTCCAAGGGCCTGGCCATTTCCGTTGGTACTGGGCTTTTTTCCTGCAACCTACCCCCATAAAGTAACCCAGTATATCTAAAAAGTAGCTAGCCATGTACTGTACTATGAAAGGACTTCTGTTGGAAGAACACCAGCACAAATGCTCCTTTAGGCAAATAGAACTAGTTGTAAAGGTATTTTGATCCCATTAATAGTGCTTGCTAGAACACTGAAAATCAAGTTTTAAACAGATAATTTATCAAGCTTTGAAGTAAATACATATCCTGCAACATTGTAAGGTAAGACCAAACCACAGTTTTAATGAACAGAATGTACCACTGACATGAATTAATGTTAATATGTTAACTTTTAAAAGTGTTGCAGAAGTTTTAATGATTACTTTTTTAAAACTTTAAAAAGGGGTTAGAATCTGAAGTTCAGTCAAAATAAGCTAATAAATCAAAAATACTTACACTCTGCTCCTCACGTTTGTGGGTTTTAACGTCTATGGATTTGATTATTTGCACATTTGTCCAACTCCTACCCCTACCCCTGCCCGTCACCTCAAGTGCTTCTTTTCTGGAGAAACCTTTCCTCTCAGCAGCTTTGATCAAGCCACACAGCCCTTTAAAAACCCACCTCTGGTCCTCCTTTCCTTCTCCACCAGCCACTGCCTGGCTAGCTAAAGATGACTCACAGCTCTCTTCTGATGCCCCCACCCAAGGAAGGAGATGAGCAAGAGGAAGGAAGTATAGAGCCACCATGCCAACTCACCCCCTTTCCGTCTCCTTTCCCTGACTTGGTTTGGATCCTGAGTGCTAGCTCTCGCCACCTTGCCTCCGTCCCTTTCCCACAGACACACACACACTTTTGATATTTGAGGTTTTTTCCCTTTTACAGGAATCTTTTGTCTCTAACCCTAGCAAATGTGGAGGGCCAACTGTATCTGCAAGTGGTCTAGCAAGGCTTTGAAATGTTACTGTCATTTGTTAACCACTTGTCCACCTAATTTATATAGATTTTAATGCTCTTTGTGAATTTATAATTTGTAAATTTATAAATAACATTGTTTTAAAATAAGTCTGATACACTTATAAAATGAAATCAGAAATAAAATTTGAAGAGAACATGATGCTATTACAACAAAGCTCCTATACAATATGACATTGTACAAAACATAGTTACCTATTAGGGCGTCATCTGAAAAACCTCAGCATTTGGTGCTGCAGCTATCTTCCTCTATTCACTATCATTAGAATCTAAGTATAGTGCACTTAAGATCAACATTGCTATCATCTTTAAATGACCACAGGATTATGATTCTTAACATTGTAATGGACTGCACTAGTTCAATGGCCAGAAGTTTCTTATGGGCTCCTTAAATCCCATGACATCATTGCACGGCAAATGTTTTAGTTATAATCTCTTTTTAACATAATGTAAATGAGGGCTGATCCTTATGCTCCACCCCGACCCATTTAGATTTGTGCTATGATTTTGATTTTGAGCAATATTAATGATTGATGTCTATGTAGTGTGCATGCCAAATTACATGTTTGTACATGTTGTTGGTTTTTATTGTGGGTTCGTGAAGGAGTAGAGGTGGTGGCTCAGTAGGAAAATGCATCGTGTCGAGCAGAGAGACGTGATTAAGTACGTGCAAAAGAAGGGGATGAGTCCTACAGAAATCCACAATGATATGTCGACAACTTTGGGGGAATCTGCTGTGTCATATGATATTGTAAAAAGATGATGTCGGGAATTTAAATGTGGAAGAATATCGTGTGAAGATGAACATGGCGGTGGTCTGTCAAAAACTGTCAACATAGAAGAAACCATCAACAGAATCCATGATATAGTTATGCAAGATTGATGAGTGACCATCAAGGATATAGCACAGGAAACAAGTGTCTCGTACCATACGGTACACACAATGTTGACGAAAGAATTGGACATGAAACAATTAACCGCAAGATGGGTACCTCAAATGTTAGCCACACAAAAACAAAAGAGGGTGATTCTTTGCAGGCAACATTTACAAACCTTTCGGACAGACAAACTGAAATTCCTCAACAGATATGTAACGATGGATGAATCATGGCTCCACCACTATGACCCTGAAACCAAATTGCAAAGTCAGCAATGGAAACATCCTAATTCTCCACCTGCTAAGAAATTCAAAGTCATGCCAGCAGCTTATGGCATACAAGCTTATGCTGTCAATTTTTTGGGATGCCAAAGGTATTCTCTTGGTGGATTATTTACAAAGTGGAGCCACAATAATAAGTTCTTATTATGCGGACTTAATTACAAAATTATGTGTTGCAGTCAAGGAGAAACACTGTGGAAAGTTGGGACAGGGAGTGCTTCTTCATCACGACAATGCACCCAGCCACAGGTCCTGTGTTACAATGGCTGCCATTCATACAGAAGGCTTCAAATTGCTGGAAGATCCACCATATTCACAAGATCTGGCTCCCAGTGACTACAGACTCTTCCCAAAACTGAAGGAACATCTACATGGGAGCAGATTTTAATCAGATAATCAGGTAATAGAGGCTGCAGATGTGTGGTTTGCAGAGGTTGGACAAACCTTCTTCCAGGAAGCGGTCGAAATGTTAGAGGATTGCTGGGACAAGTGTATTCAACTTCAAGGAGACTATGTCAAAAAATGAGGTAGGAACATTGCCAGTTTTTACTCAGGAAATGGGTCAGGGATGGAGCATAAGGATCATCCCTTGTATGTCCAGTAACTGTCAAAAAGACATCTAGACACAATCAGAATCAGTAGGTTTGCAGTCTAACATTTAACATTTTAATTAAATATAAATCAAAGACACACACATGCACACAATTTGCTTCTGTGCATAACGAACAGGAATATTATGCAGGTATTACCAAACTTGATTTAGATTACTAATCTCAGTCATCCTTATCCTCATAGGTAAATGCTTATTTACTGAAAATATCCCATTATAAAAATAAGAACTGTATAAAGAGCTCAAGTATGTTACAGCAACCTGTTCATGAAAATTCACACTTAATACACTGTTCTCCCTGAGAATAAACAGGGATACCAAGAAGTCTCAAAATCAGAGAAGGAAGCACAGACAGGCTTCACAGCCTGATTTACTGCTACAAGATGACTACTTTAACGTCATCTGGCTTCTTACTCTTTCTTGGGAAATCCAAGAAACAACTGTACAGCTGAGGACAAAAGAAATAAAAATAAGTATTTAATATAAAGACCATTTTTATGTTCAATAAATCCATTATAAATGTATAACAAAGTCAGTAATTCAAAAAGTAGTTCAGTGGAGCCATCAAATTTTGGAAGCATCATTATACACTTCAAACATACCAGTTTTAAAAATCAGTGTCTTACAAAATGATCACACTTGGCAGAGACATCTCTGTGTTCTCACACAGGTAATATTAGTTTGTGCAAACATCTTTCAGACATTTTAAGTATGTTGGTGCTCTAGTAAATCAACAGCTTGTATATCTGAACCTCAACTTTCAACTAGAAGCTGTTCTGTTCTGCTTAAATATGCTTTTATCTTTTTAAAAAAATCAAAATGCCAGTTAAGAATAATTCATTCAAGTTGCATCTAACTACAAATAACACCTAAACTATTTATTTGCAAAAGAATGATGGCTAACTTCAATATTTCAAAAACATACACTAGTTTTAGTCCATCCTTGCCTTTCTATCGGCTGTATTAAGTGTAAAGTTTCAGAACATTATTAAACCTAAGTTTAAAAACTGGGTTTTCAAGCTGAGGTTAAAGAGAAACACACTTTTTAAAAGGCAAACTTCTCTTAAAGATACATTACTAAATCACTGGCTTTTCAAAAAAAAATCCTGAACATTTCATCCATGGTGTAATATAACTGCTTTGGTACTGGTCAGTGCTAGCAATTCAGTCCAATATAGTGTAAAATACATGGCAGTTATATTGACAGAGCTTCAGTAATGAAAAATATTAATTCAATTTCCAATGGAAGATTTGTAGTATTTGATGTTCCACCATGAATCACAGGAATCAAAGCACTATCCAGATCATTTAGGTAATGTTGAGGAAGAAGCTGTCCTCCTGATCCAGCTTGGTACTCTACCTAGAATGGAGAAAGTGTTGTTAGATGTACTATACCAGGAATGGAGAACTACAGAAGGCTAGTGAGGAGTGACTTTTTAAAGCTACTGTGGCCCTTGGTAGGCTACATAAGGCCAAGAAATACTAGCAAAACCCCAAGAAAATCAACATTGCAAGCAATTTTGTTAGGCTACTTCCAGTTTTATTTAAAAAAGAAATAGATCACTTTGGATGGCACTGTAGCCATGAAAAACTCCAAAGATATCAGGGAAACAAAACCCTATTCTTTGGTTCAAAAATTCTTTCAGGCGCATCAGGAGTTCATGGGCCACAAAAATGGCTTTGGGGGTTACATGTAGTCTGCAGACCCCATTTGCCCATACATGAAGCAGGCCAACATTTATTTAAAGTTATACCCCACCCTATCCTATCTTAGAGCTTTAGGGAGGTTACAAATACAATTCAGCATTTTAAAAAGTTGACTCTGTCCTCCAAAATTACTCTTAAAAGTTCTACAAAATGTCTTTGTGACTATCTGATTACCCACGTAACAGATGCAGCTGTGACTCAGCTTGTGTTTGGTGGGTGGGGAATGAGAGGATAGGACCTCCCTTTACTCTTTACTCCAAGACCTCTTTAGTCAATGGGCGGCACCAGGCTTTCCTCTTTAATTAACTCCCAAAGCACATCCTGACGACTTCTATGTGATGGCTCACAGAGATGGTGGAAACTAACTAAGAAAACACTGAATGCAAGCTTCCCCTATTTGCAGGTGTGCTACTGAGCACAGGCTGGCTGTTGTTCCCGAGCTCAAAACAAGTTACATAAAATGTGAAACAAGGTATGTCCTCAAATGGCTATAATATTATCATCACTTATATGGATTGATAATGTTTGGTTAAGGTGGAAGGCAGTAGGAAAAGAAAATCCCATTACAAGTGGGACAAAATCAAAGAACCCAAAGCCCTGAGTCTCAAAGACCTAGCAGGGTTGTTCAAAACAAGATTACTTGGGGGTCTTTCACTTACAGGGTTGCCAAATGTTGAGATGGACTTCATGCAATTAACAACAATAATAATAACAATACAGACTGATAATGGTATCATTTTGGAAGTTACCATGTCAGTATCCATGGAGACTCTAAGACCTATCTTGTTCATTCCATTACTTTTCAGTGTTTTCAGATGCTGACGAAGAGCAGTACAAGAAGCCAAGGCAATTTCTTTAGCAAACTGATGAATATGATTGCATGGCTCACTGGCCTTCAAGAGATAGAATACCTGAAATGTAATTAAAAAAGTCAGCCATGGTAGAATTTCCACCTTAAATCAACAAGCATAACTCAACGAGTATAATAAATACTTCATTAGAAGAAAAACCTATTGACAACGAAGGTTAACATTCTAAAATAAAATTGTTTTAAATACATATCCTGAGATTACTTTTCCCCAAACGCACACCTCCTAATCTCCAGTTCATCCTTTTTATCCCCTAACATGCAGTCCTATTAATACAACTTATCTAATAAAAACACAGTTTGCAAAGCCAATGCAAGCTAGCTGTTTCTAGGAAGAATAAAGATCTAAAAGAATTCATATTTGGACTTAATATTTACTTAAAAATAATTTGAAATTTGTTGGGATGATAGTTTGTTCTTCAAGAACAATGTAAACAAGCAAATGTGAAAAATAAGGTATGAAGCAACCCTTTACTGTACTACAAGGCAGCAGTGTGTTCGAGAGCTATTAAAAATCAATTTAGCTACAACTCTGCTCACTATTAGAGTGTTTGCAATTCAGAATACACAAACAAAAATATTACCTTTTTGAAGAGAAACAGATAAAGGAACTTGCTCTGTAATGCAATGTTAGGAATGTGTGGCCCCTCAGATGTTACTGAACAGCAACTCAGATCAGTACTAGCTAGCATAGCCAATCATGTGGCATAAAGGAAGTTGCAATCCTGCAACATCTGAAGGGCTACATGTTTCCCAATCCTTGATACACTGAATCGCACTGATGTATAATTTGTTCTTACAAGACAATGTGGTAAGTATATACAAACTTAATACCATAAACCACGGTATCATTCTGGGAGGTCTTGCCAGAATGGGGCTTGGAGCCATTGTTTTACAGTGGCTCTCTTCCCTGCTGCAAGGGTCAGTTCCAAAAGTTCCAAGTGATTCCTGTTCTACTCCTTGGCCACTGGTTGCCAGGGTTCCTCAGGGCTCTATTCTCTCCCAAAACTATCAACATCTACATGGGAGAGATTGTCTGGAGATGTAGGGTTCAGTGGCAAGAGGCTGATGACATCCAACTCTTATTTCTCCTTTTCACCTAACTCCAAGGAAGCTCCTTCAGTTTTAAACCTGTTGTCTTGCATCAGTTATGACTGGATGAGCACAAACAAATTGAAGCTCCAGACAACGGTGCTCTTGGTTGACTGAAAGCAAATCATGGAACAGAGATGCAGTTTGGATGGGGTTATCCCCACCCCCAAGATGCAGGTTTGCAGTTTGAGTGTACTCCTGGACTCAGCCTTGAACTAGGTTTCTATACTAGTGCATTAACTGTGCCCATTCCTGGTGATGTCTCATTTGGCCATGGTGACTCATGCCCTGGTTACATCCTATTTGGATTACTGCAATGTGTTCTAAGTGGGACTGACTTTGAAGAATACTGAGAAACTTCAGTTGGTGCAAACAGCTGTCCAGGGTACTAACTGGGCTTGGTTACAGGGTTCATACAACTCTCTACTCAAACAGCTCTACTGGTTGCTGGTCTGTTTCAAGGCACAATTCAAACTGCTGGTTATGAGTTATAGAGCTGTAGACTGCATAGATTCAGGCTATATGACAGGCTACATCTTCCTGTATGAGCCTGTGATCCCAGACCCTAAGATCCCCAGAAGACCCCCTTCTTTCAACCTCTCCACCCTCAGAGGTACGGCTGGTTGGATCATGAGAGAAGGTGTTCACTGTGGCTCCCTCTAGACTTTGTCACTTCCTCGCTTGGGAGGCTACAGTGGCCCTTTCCTTGCTCTCCTTCTGTCAGGAGATGAAGGCTTTTTATTCAGATAAGCTTTTACAACAGAAGGTTTTTAAGGAAAGGCGTGAAAGGAAGTGCTGTATTGTTTTAAATTGTACTTTTTTTTAACTGTTTTATATTTTAATGTGCATGTTTTAATTGGTTTAATACAATTAATTAATTTTTTAATATTGCCATGTTATATGTTTTTATAATTGTATTGTAATCATTTTAATTTGTAAACTGCCTTGAGTTCCAATCTTGGGGAAAAGGCAGGATACAAACAAAGAAAATGATGATAGGATGATAATGATATTTACAACAGTAGAAGGCAAAGAATTTGAGATTCTGATGGAATTAAGGGGTGTGAATGAGGTTGCAGTGCATGCTGGATTTAGCAAGCCACTTTACTTGTCTTTGTATTGCATGTAGATGTGCTAAACAGCATAATTTAACATGAGGAATCTTTGACCTTTTTTTTTAAGAAAACAGCAAATTTACTTACCTCTGTGCACTTTACAAGTTTTCCATCCATTTCAAAATATTCTTCTTGAATGATTTTTTCACTCTGAACTCCTTCCATGGATTTCCCATCTATTGGGCTTGTAACACTATGAAATATGGGTAATACTACATTAATTGCAGTTAGGCTCTGGAGGTCTTATCTCCTACACAGTGATCTATAATATATAAAAGTCAATGTTTGTCTGCATGTTTGTCTGCATCAGCATATGATTGGCTGTTTGAGGCAACAAGACTTCATATGATTGGCTGGCTGTGAAGATTCCATGGAATCCTGAGGTTGGCAGTTTAGGAAGGGGCTTTTAGAATTCTCAGCCAGAGAGCTCTTGGGTCTCAGGCCAGTTGCTATGGAGATGAGGCCTACCATCAGTAAGGATGCCAGAAAACATTTGGGGGGCACATGTGAGAAAAATTAAAGTGACATACACAACATAGCTCATTTCCACACTACACTGTCATATTGCTATTATTCCACTTTCAACATCCTATAGAATCCTGGGATTTATAGTTTAAGGAGGATCATTTAAGAATGCTCAGCCAGACAGCTCTTTAGCCTCAGTAAACTACAAACCCCAGAATTCCACAGGATGTTGAAAGTGTAATAATAGCACTATAATACTGTAGTATAGAAATGGCCATAGTTACAAGGTCTTCTTGCCTCACACAGTAGATTGTATGGGTTCCATATGTGAGGAATCCTAAAGTTGAAATTCAAAACAAAAATGCTTCCCAGAAAACATAAAGCCATTGCACAAATTCAACAGAAAGAAAAAAAAAGCCAGTACATCAACGTCACCAGACAACACAGATTGGATTGGGGCTATGGGGAAAAGTTACAGATACAGAAATAGGGTGATTGCTATGGACACAAGGCCTAGCAGCAAGGAGGAGGACAGTGTACTCCCTCAGGAACCCAAACTGTGTATGTAAATAACTCTGAACATAGATTGCATTGGGAAATATGAAGCAAAGTTACAGGAAATGGAGAAAACAGTTTGGTGAGTTCTTAAGAGGAAAATAAAAATCCAGGGCAACGCTGGCTAAAAACGCTAGTATTATAATAAGCCTACAAGCTTATTAGCTAGGCCATGCATAACATACATTTGCATCAACAAACAGCCACTTTGCTCCTGTCTTTACAAATGGCAAAACAAGCCAAAACAAAGTTTAACTCCAGCTTCCTGCTACACATGAACTGGAAACTACACTTACGTGTTTCTAAGCAAGTCTAGACTTTAAAACAAGGTCTGATGTTGGCTTATGAACTGCTTACTATGCAATCGGAAGTAAGGAATATTATTTTGGAGGGGACAGAAAGTCTTTGGAGACTCATACAGCTAGCTTACCAATTCTCTGGATCTTGGCAAAACTCACAGTTTGTGATCAGCCTTGCTTGGGAAGAGACACTTGACTCAATTTTTCTCTGTACCTACTTCTTTAAAAAGTACTGGAGAGAGCTCAAAAGAAGCACTCCATTAGAAAAAGGCTCTTTCAGTCACTTGCCAATGATTTCTGCCGGTTTCCTCATTTTTCTGCATCTCCTTGTGTCACATCTCGCACTACTGAGAAGAGCTTCCTGACCCCAGGAGTAGCTGGGAGAACAGGGAGAAGGACATGACTGTTTTGTGAGCCTTTGAATTCAAGCCACAAATACTGAACCCTCGGAATAGTGTGAGTGAAATATTTAAGTATCTAATGCACTTTGTTCAAAGCAAGCCTTTGGACTGTGTCCAGGACTATGAGCATGTATGTGAAATTGGGGAGGGGAGAAAGGAAAAAGAATGTGTGTGCAAAATTTAGGACAGTTATAGCAGTACTGTGTTAACATCCAGATTTCATTTGCAATGATTCTGCTGAAGAGTGACATTCTGACTGTGCAGTTTTAAAGTCATTCTATGGATTTCTCCCCACCGACTTCTAAATGTTCATTTATACAAAAAAGATTACGGTTACTGCAAAAAAAAAATCCTTCAGAGTATACTGAATCACCAAATTCAGAGCATTTTGAAAAAAATCAGTAGCATTCCCCTTTGAAGAGTGGGCCAACAGATATATGTTTAGATGTCACTGCAAAAACACACACTCAAGAAAAATGTTTACTAAAACGCTACGAAGAGAATAATCAGCACTTCTTAACCCGTGGTCTGTGGACTCCTGAGGGGCCACAGTGGTCTCAAAGGGAGTCCGCAAAGGCTTGAAGGCTGCTGAGCCCATCTCTTTCCTGCAGCAGAGTGGAGCATCCACATGACAGGAGCCAAGAGAAAGGCAGGCTGGCTGACTGTGTCAGTGTGTTGCCTGTGACATGGTCACTTTGCTGTGGGGAGGAGGCAGGCTGAGCAGCTGAGCAACAGTTTTTGACCTTTCCAGTTCTCGTTTTCCACATGTGATTGCTGTCTTGTTGCACAGGGCAAGTGCACCTATAAATGCTAATAACTTTGGTGAAGGACAGAAGATAGTGGGGAGCAATAAAAAAAAGAAAGGAGGAAGAGAAGGAGGCTTGCACAGCTGCCATCGCTGTACCAACACATGTGCTTCGCATGCAGGCAGCCCTGAGGAAAGAGGCAAACATGCCATCTCAGCCCCAAGTTGCCCCCTTCTTCACAGGGTCGCTGCTCTCTGGCCTTGCAGCCCACTGCTAACTCTCCACCTGCCAGGTGAGTGGGTCCACGCTTGTCTCTCGTACTCACATTCAAGGACAGACAGATGCAACAGACAGTGGCGGTGGCAGCTGTCACTCCTGTTGCCCATTGCTGTCAGCAGAGGCAACAGCCACACCTGCAGCCATCGCTACCACCAGTCCTGGGAGTTGCAATAGTGGCAGCAGCAGGAGCAACACATTCCACCAGCAGCTGGAGCCTTGCCTGGGAACCAGCAGATGCTGTTGCTGCTGCTACCTGTGTTGTGCATGCACTGCTGGTGCAGGCAGGCAGCACTCTAATGACTCACCAGCATTTCAATGGACAGGTGGCCAGTGCTCCAGGAGGCCGAGGGTGGCGCAGAAGACAGAGGGCTGGCATTGCAGCGGCCAAGGCTGCTTCTGCTGCACCAGCAGCCTGCCATAACAGCAATGCCAAGACCTGCCACAGCTTGAGCACTTTCCAGTAGCCCACCCCGCAACAACAACAAGAACAACAACAAGGGGCTTATAACCCCAGCATCTGCAACATATGCAGTGCCAGACTTATGAGCCCCTTGTGAGCCCATATTTTATTATTACTATTTGTATTATATTATTATATATCATATTATAATAGGAGTTGTGTGGATTTACTTATTTTAACCTTCTCCCCAAATTTGAAGACCCTCAATGAGCAACATTAAATAAATATTTGATGCACTTTATGGTTTTAAATCTTGAGTTATGCCTTTGGGGCCCGTGACAACAAAAGATGTTTAAAGGGGGTACCTGGTAAAGAAAAAGTTAAGAACCACTAGAATAAGTTATATACAAATAATTTTCACTCTTATTCTTCCCTTTGCTATACATTACATCTTGCACCAAAAAAGCCAGGCCTGCAGAAGTTATACACTGAAACCTTAGTAGAAAGCCTACCTCACATTTGTTTTTTCTTCATCTTCTACCCAACAAATGTCTACATATTCTCTCAAATCTTCTGAATCCACTTTGCCACATGTAATCCTGAAGTCTTTCTTCTCCCTTAAAGCTTGACGTAAGCCATTCATGGTCTCTGATGTAATCTGTACCATTATTCCGTCTATGAAGAAAAACACAATTTGTTTTACATTTTTTTAAAAAACACCAAAAAATGATAATTCATTACAATATAAAGTCATACTCCTACAACTAAGTGATAGTAGGATTTGGTACAAGCCCTACACAGTCAGTGATGAGGGATGGTGGAAGCTGCAATACAGCAACACACTGAATACCACAGTTGCCCACTCTCATCCTATGGCAAACGGTTTCTTACCTGTATCAGTATCATTAGCATACAAGCATACAAAATGATTTTTAAGCATTAGAAAGCATGATAAGCCATACCTTCAACAATACTAGATTTAGCAAGGAATCCTGAAGATGCTTTTAAGGACCCATTGAACACAACAAAGCTTGCACCTGTTACTGAAGAAACAAAATATACTTCAGTTGCCCATACGAACTTAAAATATTATACAGAACTATCCACATTCCATGCTGTACTAGAAACATAATTCCCTAATTCTAGATGCATGCTAGACTCAAGAGTGTTCCCCCTAAGTGCTTTTAATTCCTGTTCAATTTGCAATAATTAGAAAATTACAGCAACACTAATATGTCTGAAATAGAGAACTAGTGAGTGGTATAGTGGCTTGAGCACTCTGCTCTACTCCAGAGATGACAGTTCAAATGCCACTTCAGCCAAGGAAACCCACTAGATGACCTCAGGCAAGTCACATTCTCTCAGCCTCACAGGAAGGCAAAGCCAAACCCCCTCTGAACAAATCTCGCCAAGAAAACCTCATAATAGGTTCACCTTAGAGTCACCATAAATTGGAAACGACTCAAAGGCACAGAACAATAATATATCTGAAAGAGGACACAGGCTAAGTACGGAGCATAGGTTTTGCATGCAGAAGGTTCCAGATTCAATCTTCCCATTTTCAAACGATGACACACAGGAGCACTGAAGAATGCCTATCTTTTATTGAGAGCCTGCAGAGCTACTTCTACTGAGATGAGCTTTTATTAGCCCAGACCACCCAATAGTCTAATTCAGCATACAGAACCTTCATATTGTCATCATTTAAGTAAAAGGCAAGTTCTGTATTTTCATGCTTATGTTCTTATCATAACACTGAACCCTCACAGTAAAAACATCTCTTTCATGATAATCTACACATTGTTCAGTGTGGAACAAGAAACCGCATTTCTTGTGATGGATATTAAAGTTGCTTTTCTACGGCCAAGTAAGAGATTGGTTCCACGTCCCAGACATAATACTGTGAGCACATGATCCATTGGACTCAATACAACATAAGATAACTTACTTTTCCTAGGCTGTCCAGTAGCACTGTTGGCTTGTGTCTGATAGGCTCCTTCATCATTTTGTACACAAACCAAGTGTGAATCTGCCTCAGAACTAAAACTTGCTCCAATGCTAATGACATGCTCATTAGAAGTATTCATCACTTTGATCACCTGCAATTAATGTTTTTTAAAAATATTTTAACTGTTTTATTTATTTAATTATTTAAATATTTATTAACTGTTTCAAATTGCAATACTCTCCACATTTAACTTAAACTGACAATAGAATTTATTTCTGAGTATACAAGAATAGGATCAACCGGCAAATTAAGCTCTGATAAAATGTTATCTATGTGCATTATCTCCTCATTTTCTCTGCATCTATCTCAGATATAACCTCTGCTCCTTTTAGCACCTCTCAAGTGCCATTTTGCAAAAGTGCTATTTTTACTGTACACAACCAAGGCCACTCCTTGGTACTACAAGTCCATTTTTCCACATGTTATTTGGGTTTAAGCTATAGCAATACATTATTTAGTCTTTACAAAATCTATAAATATTGCTTAGGTTCAGAGAACAATGCATGCTAGGCTCCTCCCCACCCCACCAATATCTTAAGCCCTGAGTTTTCCCCCTTAATAAAATTTGAGGCAGAGAGTCTCAAAGCTAGCTGGCTGGTTGAAACAGCGAGCTTTAGCAGGCCAGAAAGGCTCCAGCTGGTCCTGATGTTAAGAAGCATGACAATGCTCCACTGATATCTGGCCTCTGGATTTGGGAGTGGGCTGGGCTGGAGAAGCAGCCCACTATTCACTTGTTATCCCTGATTTACTCAATCCTTTAACCATAATCTAGGTCCTTACCAGAAATTACACTTACCTCATTATATCTCCGAAGAGGTATTTTAATACAGCTTCTACCCATTTCCATATGGATAAATAAATTGTCTATTGCAAGCAATGTATACTGATAGTTTCTAAGATCCTGCAATGCAAAAAAAGAAAAAGATTATTTTATTTTATTTTATACTGCATTGTTAAATCATTAGTAGTGTCCTCAGAATAGAATCCTTTAAGCATAATTCCAATGCAGTCATCCCCTGCAAACTGTATAAAAAGAAGGTAACATAAATTGCTTCTATTACCAGTTAGTATAGAATACTAGGCATCCAGAAAGTAAAATAATAAAAAAATTAATCAAGTTTGAAAAGGAAATAATTACTGACAAAGAAAGCAAGCCTTGGATTTATTTAATGGAGTTGATGCAAAATGCTGAATCCCTTGAACATTATTATTTTATTAGTGTGCAATTAATGTTAAATTTTTGAATAGATTTTTCCTAATTAATATAATTAAAACATTGTACTGTAAAAATATTAACAAAACAAGCAGATGAGTATCTTTTAATAAAAATGTATTTTGTGAAAACACACAGAATAAAAAGCACACATGTGCCCACCAAGTGTGAATAATCTGCCTTCCCTAAGTCACACATCTAACATCATAGCCTCCTATTGCCACAAATCAGTTGGGACTGCCATAGCTCGTCCTCTGTGTTCCTGGATTCCCACCTGCTTCTTGTTTGTGCCTTCAAGCCAATTTTTGACTTACAGTGACCCTACAGAGAACCTAAAATGAGCTTTTATTGGCAAGATTTGTTCAGAGGAAGTACTTACTATCTTTGCCTTCCTCTGAGGCTGAGAGAATATGAATTGCCAAGGTCAACCAGTAGGTTTTCATGACCAAGCTGGGATTTGTATCCTGGTCTCCAGGGTTGTAGTCCATTGTTCAAATCACTATACCACACTGGATCTCTCAGCTCATCCAAAGGAACCCCCGTTTTCCTCTTAGCTCAGCAGGAGGCAGCCTGCACTCCTCCTTGAGGGAAGAGGAGAGGTAGAGTCCTGGCCTTCCCAGTAGGGTTGGGGAAGAGCAAAGGAAGAGGTGATGCAGCCAGTTTGATGTTTGTACTGCTTCGACAAACTGTTTGATCCTATAGCTTTTCAGGTAAGCAAAAATAATGCAAAACACACACAGGAAGTAGTGAACTCTGGCTAGAAGTCATCACCTATGAATTACAACACAACTAGAACTGAACATCAGATTCTCTCTTAATCTCTCTTTCTCCCTCACAAACTGATTTTCCCCTTTAATGGACTCTAGATGCCTGCTCGATGTCTAAATTCCCAGGAATAGGACCAACATTTCAAAGAAGCATATTTAATTGAGGGGGGGGGGTTACTCCTACCTTCTTTATGGTTTTTTTTTTGAGATTTCTAGACACCTTTTTAAAAAAGCTTAGTCTTACTGGTTTTCTTCTCTCTACTTCCTTCTTTTTGATTTACTAATCCTCTGTATCTGTATGTATGTGCATGCATTCAATCATACACATACCTACCCAAAAGTAAACTGCAATGAGTTCAGAGAGATGTAGTCCTAGTTCTAAAAAAAACATTGGAACTTAGAAATTTCCCTATGACAAGTATTATTTTTTTAACTATGTTATTTAGACTGGTTTTGTTGCACTCAGGCTCCTGGACTAAAAGTTTATGTATTATTTTTCTCTACATCTATTACCATTGTTATCCTAAAGACAATCTTGTGAAGTAGGTTATGTTGCGAAGTCTTGTCGTGACCATGAGTTGCATGAGAAGTTGGGATTTGATCTGATTATATAATGTGCATTGGGTAGAAGTGGTACATAAGAACAGAGAGGTAATACAATGATCATGGATCTGAGAAAAAGCTATCATTTGGAGCAGGATTTGATAAAAGCATTTCAATTTTATCATAATGTATTTTATAACGTTATATGTATTGTTAATCATATTGCACAACACAGATATACACAGACAGAATATTGTATTTACTGGTTTGGGGATTTCCCTTTAGTTCAGGCTTGTTTAAACTCAGTACATATATTCCAAGGTTCCTCTGCTTAAAATAGTAGTTTGTAATGTTCTTCCCTCATTAATAATATTTGCCCTTGCATTGCCTGGCTATACCCTTTTAACCACATTTGGCTGTTGCTTGGCTACATGTATCCCTATTATATCTGTGAAATGTTGGCGGGTATAGCATTTAATTAACTTCTGTATACCTTTTCACTGGTTATAATGACACATTCTGCCCAGAACCCATGCTAGCCAGTTTCAAAAACAGTAACATGTAAGGGGGAAATAAGAAACAAGAAGCAAAGTGTTAGAGTTTATGATATGCTTGATAAAAGCAAAGGCGCTAATTCCAACTAGAAGAGAAATGGATTGCGGATGGGAAAAGATACTACCTTAACCTGAGGCCCAGTGCATAAGGGACCATCAACCAAATTTGAAGACAGCCAAGATTAGCTTGACGTACTCGTGTAAAATAAGTTTTTGTTAAATATAATGGTGATTAAAGGATGCAAACAATTTATTAAAGCAGTGGAAAAATGTATCAGTATGTTCCATCTTCAGTGAGGGCTTCCAGTCCATGGTAAACAGTCAGGGATGCCTCAGAGGTTTCCTCACATATGCAATCACTGCCCTAGAGAAGAGCTGGGTTACCAGAGCTTTTTAATGTTTTTATGATTCCTCTAGAAACCACCAAAACAGCTGCAGTAAAATTCCCCCCTTCCCTTGCAGTTTGAAAATAGGGAAAGAAACAGGAAGTCCCATTAAGCATTTCCATCAAAGAGTGTGAACACTTATCTCTTAAATGTTATACCCAGCACAAGGAGTTCAGCAGCCTAAATGCTGTGCAGAGACTAGCCTATATGCAGTAATAAAATCATTTCAAGACCACTAGGGGCTGTCATGATGTCTGTCAACTTACACAATTCTTATTTATAGAACATCCTTACAGTAATTTCTTTCACAGATGCCAAGAAATTTAGCTAGAAACATTTTCACTGGGAATATGATGCTGCAAAATTGTCAAGCCTCTTGTAGTTTAATACTTCATGCAGTTTTGGAGAAAAAGGGCAACATCCTATCAGTGCCATATGCACATATAAATGTAGCTTACACATGTATATTTCTCTTTTTGAATAGGGCAGGGAGCTATTCTCTATCCCTTTACACCCCATCCAAAACCATTCCACCCCTGGCAGCTATCAAGCCTGTGGAGGAGCTGCTGCTGCTTATCAGCACGGAAGGGAGGGAGCCAATCCAGACAATGAAGATGCAGCTGGTCTGGGCTTCAAAGGGAAGGAAAAAGAAGAATGCACTCCATTTGTGTGTGAATACACCCTTGCTCGCCCTGCCACTGCCCACAAGCTGAGACACCACTTTTTCATCATCTCACTTGCCTTCATTCTCTTTCACTTCCCCACTGGTATACAGAAGGAAGACACAAGGCTCCATCCAGGGCCTGACAACTACCAAGGCAGGGAGAGAACACAGAATTGCACAGGTGAAGCATACACTTTGCTTGCTCAATGTAGGATCTTGGCCAGAGTGAAATTGCAGACTATGTGCAGCTAGGGCTACCAAAGGAATTTCTCAAAGCTAAACTCTGAAGCATGGAGGAGAAAGGAGACTCAGGTGTAAAGACTCATTGTCCGCAAGCCTGTGTAGAATCATAGAGCTGGAAGAGACTACAATGGCTATCAAGTCCAACCCTTTGCCATGCAAGAATACACCATCAAAGTATTCCCAACAGATGGCCATCCAACCTTTTTTAAAAACCTCCGAAGAAGGTGACTCTACCACACTCCAAGGCAGCGTATTCCACTGTTGAACTGCTCTTACTGTCAGGTAAGTGTAAAGAAATGTGGGAAAAAAAATCTCTGTGATGATTCAAATTCTCTTTTCTGAATCAGTGGATCAGGGATGCCACAAACTGAAATAAACGGATCTGTGGCAATCTTATCAATGGAACTGGTGAGAATTTGTGTTCCAAGGAAATGTTTTACTAAATTCCTAATTTCATTAAGAAACACACCTTAAGAGAGCAACATGGAGATACGCACACACACACACACTCACACTCATACTGATTAACAGAAGACAATTTCATGATAACTGTTTAGGAGGGATAAGTGTTTCGTTCTCCACTCCATTAACTAATGCCATGGTCTAAATCCACTTGCAAGTCTCAAGTAAAATAAACCTAGTGAGTCAATAGAATTTTTGTGCATGTTGGTTTATTAAATTCCCAGTGATCCAAAGGGCCCTCTTTAGTTGGGATTAGCAAGTGGATTTAGGATAAAGTTTCTAATAGATCATTTGAAAACTACACATGAAGATTGTTTCAAAATGCAAGAATTTAGTCACACTCTTACAACAAACAATACAGCTTTGATTTGTACCAGCTTTCTTAAGCCCATTTGATTAGTGTGGTACACAGAAATCTTTATATAAAATTAACACTTGTGTCTCAGGTATTCTTCAGTTAATTTTTAAACTGATTTCCAACCCCAAGTTCAAAACTGTTTCCATCAACTTATAGTTTCCTACATAGCTATCATTAATGTATATTCATGCAACAGCAATATATTCAATACAAAGATCTGCATTTCTTTTCTTTTTTCTGCAACTTTAGTGTCATTAATAGGGCAAGAGTTGAATACAATAAAAGCAGGTACTTACAACAAGTAAATTCATGAGTGTGTGTCCTATCTCTCCAAACAGGGGCTTCCTATGTCTTATACTTGTTAAAGGAGTTGGATATACTAGAAAAAAGAAAAGTACAAACACAGAATATATGAACATTGAAGTTAACACAGCCTCTTTAACAGATGCTTTAAAAGAAGCTTTCAGAGAAGCAAAATATTTGGATTTGAAACACTTCAGAACTATATCCACAGACTCAAGGAAGATTTGAGCTAATGAATTATGAAGCGTGGCCCACAATGCAGTATGTACGCCACGTAAGGTACTTTCAAAACTATTTTACAACATGCATATTTGTAGTCCAGAGGAAATAGTAGAAATCTGCACCAGACAAACCCAAGTTCTTGGGAGCCTATGAAGTTGCTCTTTAGAACCCAGTCACTATATTTGAGCCCTGTCTAAATAATCTGGAAGTGTCTGCAACACAGTTAACAAATGGTGTTAATATGACCGGCTTCTTGTTTCACATGCCAATGGAAGCCCCATGTTGAATGTATGAGCTGAATAACTATACCATTCTTCTTAAAAATCATCTAAATAATTCAAATATGAAGTCTTAGCTTACAACTTGCTCCTGCCTATCTGCACCACCAAATATAATCCATGTAATAGGGGTGCAGACATGACAGAATTTAAAGAAACAATTAACTGGAGTATATATGTATATAAATGCAAGGTTAATGCTATGTTTTAATGCTATGTTTTATGTTTTAACAATGGTTCTTCTGAACTGATCCCAGAAAGAGGTCACCTTTAGTCTATACTGTAAAAATGATCCAGCAGCCTCTATATGATATTGTTTGCTGAATTAGCCAAAGAAATATTCAAAAAGAGAGCAAAGCATTGCTTCTAAGACTACTCCCTATTGAATCAAAAATAACTGGAATTTTCATTCTCAAATAATTTCAAAACTTTCCAAACTTTCTAAAACTTTCTAAAATGTTCTTATTCAGATTTGTATGGCAAAGTGCAACAGCCATAAATTAGGGCCACAAAGAAGACTCTAGCATAAAAAATATAAATAGAATAACAACTGTAAGATGAAAAACCATTTTTGTTTAGTTTGACAATATCTCCAACAATGGGATGTCAGGTACTCTCAGGACGTAGCCATTCCTGGTTTCCCTCTGGCACCCAATCATCAGAAACACCCATGCTGTTTTTGTCCAGCACACCCCTTCCAGTTTTTTCCTAACTCAAAATGTCCAATTATTTCAACCCTCCTTTCCAAGACAGATGCTCTGATATTCTTTACTGTTTCACGTGCCCTCTCTGATCTTCTCCAACTGTATAACAGCCTGTACAATAAATTCCATACAGTACTTCAGTCCACCTATCACAGAGATATATCAGAAATAAAAAACCCACATATCTTGTTGGACTCCATATTCCATCGTGAGCCAGCATGATCGTGGACAGAAATGATAGGAGCTGTAGTCATAGCAACAGCTGAAGAGCTATGGGTTAGCTGAACTTTTCAAATCCTTTCTAACAGTTCCTAACCCCGAATATGTCTTTCTGTGCCACAGTACAATGAGCTGATGCATCATCCAGTGATTATTTTTTGTTCAGTATATAATAATCAGTTTAGGGATTGATGGATACGTTAAGGGTGGAACTTTCTATCCCAATATATATCGTTTTGTATTTATTTTGAACATCTGTCACCATTTTGCTGCCCACCCATCTAATTCATAGAGAATCTCTGGGAACCACTATCAGTATATGTAATGTATATGTATGTGATATCACCCTCTCAAATAACCTGGCAGCAGCAAACTTCAACGACCTCACTACTCAGACTATTAATGAATTTATAGATAAGATGCATCCCAGCACAGACCACTGGAGCACAGCAGTATTGCTTTTTACCCTCCACTTCCCGCCCTTTAAAACAGTTATGAATCTTAATAAAGAAATTACAGGACATTCCCTTTTAGAAGGGTATTTGGTGAGGGTCTTTGACAAGAATTTTTTGAAATGAAAGTGTATTTTCTGCTTATCTCTATTTAAGTGTTTGCAGACATCCTCAAAAAAATTTTGAAGAAGGTCAGTGAGACAACCTTTCCCATTACAGTCCCTCTTGCCTCAACAAGTCTGCTTCGTTTGTTTGGGAATGAAAGGATGTAGAACAAGCAAATTCTTCTAAGAATCAGGAAATTAATAAGAAATTGACACTAGAGATGCTGCGGTTCAATTCCTTCCATCATAGGTAAACTAGGATACTGCAAGGAAAAGTTCCTGAATGGACATACACACAGTTTGTTATTATGAATGACCTAAAAGACATGCTCAAGGAACCATGAAATGTAATGCTAAGGAGGGTTCCACTCCAAGCCAAATCAATGAAATTGACATTTGTAACTACTATGGTCACAGACTTCAATCAATCTATAATATACTATGCAGATTCTGAGTAAACGAAATAATTGTAATTAAAACTCACCCCCATATTCTGCTCCCAATCTCAACATCAAGCGAATTGGAAAAACCTTTGCCCAAGGTACTTCCTGTTTCTGAATAAGAATGCCACATAAAAAGGGATTTTTTGGTAATAGGAGACCATCCATTTTCTGAAAAGTTGGTGTAACAAATAGAATTCCGCCATGTTCTTTGCTTCCAAGAAATCCTTCAGTGAATGTAATGTTTTCCAAATTTCCTATGAATTTTCCTGGTTAGAAGAACACATCTAGTCAAAGTTGTCACAAAAAAAAAACCCTTAATACATATAGCCATAGAAATAAATATATCTTCTGAAGCAAAACAAAGAACCAGTTTACTATTACATAGGATCATAGAATCATAGAGTTGGAAGAGACCCCAAGGGCCATCCAGTCCAACCCCCTGCCATGCAGGAACACCCTCAAAGCATTCCCAACAGATGGCTATCCAGCCTCCGCTTAAAAACCTCCAAAGAAAGAGACTCTACTACACTCTGAGGCAGCATATTTCACTGCTGGACAGCTCTGACCATCAGGAAGTTCTTCTTGAGGTTCAAGTGAAATCTGCTTTCCTGCAGCTTGAATCCATTGCTTATACATGGACTGTATACATGGACTGTATGTTCAATCTACAAAGTCATGGGTAGGGCTTTGCTGCCATCTTCTCCACAATGCAGTCCCATGCACCCCCCAACAAGCCACTCTTGAAAGTTAGAGGTCCACCCAGAACAGTATGGGATGAGACCTGGAGGGCTTCAATGTGACATAAATATCAGTGAAGGCAGATGAGGGGCATTCTGTGAGCAATCTGCCTTTACCCAAGAGCATTCTGGATCCAAGCCATATTCTATGTTAGTACAATCTTAGCTGTCCTATGACTTTCAGACTATATTTCAAAGAATCCAGGATTCCTCAGAAGAGATCTGTAGTTAGAGTGGATATGCCCACCCTTACTGAGGTTCCTCTGTAAAAAACAACTGCAGACATGTGCTAGTTCAATTCTAGAGTGTAACAATTCACACAGAGATAAGGCCAATCAAGCTTTTCAGCACTCTGTTAATACAGTCCATGTCCCTGCGCCACAGAAACTTCTTCTTTTGGACAACTCAAATGGGGAAAAAGATTGTCTCCAAATAGGAAGTTGAAAACTACTATTCTAATTCTATCTCTGTCAATAATGCACTAAGAATTGGTTATGACATTGGCATGGACAGAATTTGATCAAATTTCCAATTTCAGTGAAGAGAACTGGTCTGGGTTCAGATTCAGCTCATCTGGTATCTACAATCAACTGAAGGCAGTTATTACTTTTATAAAAATGGATTCATAATCTGCTACAAAGCTTTACAATTATTAAAAATTCTAACTGAAAAGTGAACTTTAAAAAGTAGAGAAACAGCTTCTTAGAGAATAGAAAATCTGAACAGATAGGTTTCTCAGTTCTACTGCCTTGGGTTTCCACACATGCTTGAAAAGTGCTCTCAAGTGTTCAAATCACTTCACATGCATTATCTTATTCTACTATTCTATTAACATGGTTAATGTTTGCTTCTATACACCACTACATTATGTCCAATATACTCCGCTTTAAAAATTTAATGAAGCTTCATACCTTTCATGGCATCCTTATATATTTTGATAAATAATTTGAAGATTTCTTTAGGAACATCATCTTCATTTGGCAAACAAAGTAGTAGTATAATAATTTCTGCCTGTCCTAAGCCATGTAGTCCATTAGTTGAGAAGTACCAGCATCTTTCTGAACAATCTTAATAACAAATTTAAAAAATAAAATTAAGCTTATATATTTCTTGTTAAAACACAGTCTTCAAAAATGCAAATTTATATCCTTCTGCATAGCAACTAACAAAGGTATCCTAACTTGGTCTGACAGAGATTCACTGGAGTCAATAATGTATCCTAGCTCCTGCAAAGGTGAGCAGGGTAGGCTGCAGGGTTTGGGGTTTTCCCCATTACTTTCTCTGACAGAACTCGATTATTAGTTCCCCAGCCTCTGCCTAATGGAAAATACCAACAATAGCCTGGTGCTGGTATACTTTATGTCCTGATTTTCAGTCCTCATTAGGAGACTGCATTGGCAATAAACCCCTCCATTTGCCAAATGTGCTATGTGGGGGCCTCCTGCTCATTATTACATATGGGAACACTGCCACTATGTTATTTCAGTGGAGCTTTCTTCAATTGTAAAAAGGGGCTTAGGTAGACAGTCAACCCCTCTGCCAACAGAATCACACACTGGAGAACTTACTGCAAATTCTAGCCAAGAAGAAGGAGCCACTTGTGTTTTAAGAAGGTGTTTCCCACTGGATCCTTGAGTCCTGCTCAGTTTGTTCCCAAGTGGAGGGAAAAGAAAAAGATCCACAGAGAAAGGAAAAAATGGTCTTGCCACCCTAGGGAAGGTCTGGATGGCTCCTTCTCCTTGACTAGAATGGGCCTTCCTGGTAAGCTCTCCAATGTGTCATTCTCAGTCAGTGGAGAAGGAGCCATCCATGCATGCGAACCCTAGCGTAAACAGAATATGGGAGGGAAGGTGGCAAGAAAAAACAATTAATCTGATAGCACCTGCTAGAGCACCCTTCAGTTGAACAATGCCCTAGCTGAAGGAAATTTATTTAGCCTATACTGCTTTGTCAATGTGGGAGCTCTACTAATTTCTAACAGGGGAGCATTAGTTGAAAAAGCTGCTGACATGGCTGCTGACCTAGGAGAATGTGCTGTCTCATTTTGTGGTTTGGGAAAACCAAGGGATCTGTAGGCCAGAAATATACACACTTTAATCTATCAAGTTAGAGAAGAGTTTCTTCCCTAGTGAGGTGGATAAAAAGGAGACAAAGAGTGCTTATGATTTCCAAAAGGGCCTGGTGCACCTGATGTACAGTCAGCCCTCCACATTTGCAGGTTTCACTTTTGCGGATCTGATTATTCACAGATTATTTGCTGTTACCTCTGCTGGCTCTCCATACCATTTTTAGTAGGGATTGCAAGCCTTGTGAGACTGGGAAACTGCAAACAAGGCTTGTAAGTCCCTATTAAAAATGGTGTGGGGCAGCAGTGGAGGTGGCAGTAAGCCCCACCAGCCAATCACTTCTGCCCTGTGAAAAAACCCTGGAGTCTCAAAGGAATCCATAATTGGTTGAATATGGTAATCATAATTTTTTTTGTGTGTTCAACATGGGTTGGGAGGGCCTAGAGTTATTCACGATTTTTCCACTTTCACGGGGGTCCTGTACCCCTAAGCCTAGCCAATGTGGAGGGATGACTGTAGTTTCAGAGCCTGCCTGACATCTAGTTTATGCTACTGTTTTTCTAAATGGTGGATCAGATGAGAAAGATGGCAGAATGATGGGCTCTGGGTTATATAATAGAAAATTTATTTTAGGTAGGAAGACAGGATCAGGCCAGAGAGAGACAAAGTGTGTATATAAATGCAATGAGAGGGCTGTATAGAAAGAGTTCCTAGCTTTGAGACTATCCTGGCTTAGGTGATTGCTACAAGAAAGAGTACTTTTATGGACAGAATTCAGACTGGCTTTAGTGGCCCAAAAGGGAGTCTAAAATGCACTTTTAGTACATTGTGGAGATCCCAAGATAGAAAGTGGTAAGCAACCAAAGCATTTAGCACTCTTTAAAAATCTCTTCACATCTAGATGGGAAGAAACACGTCATTTTTGGTGGCCTAGATCAAGGCCTGTCTGGAGGAGGTCTAAGATGATTTTTAACACCTGTGATGAGATTGATTTTGAAAGACCTGAGGTCTGCTAAGCGGAACAAAGAGCAAAAACGACAAAAGACGGAGACTGCTTGGTCTGTCTTTTTGTATCTTTCTTTGGCATAGAAGGCATAGCCTTCTTCTTAACCCTTATTTCAATGAGGATGTCCTTAAGGGCCTCTTTATCAAAAAGAAGTTTCCCCTTATAAGGAACTACAGATAAATTGGGTCTGGATTGTCTGCATTCCAGTGTTTTAGCCAAATGAGTCTTCTGGCTACAGTGGCAGCTGCAATGGAGCAGGCTGAGAAAATCAGAGAGTCTCCAGTTGCACCTGCCACAAAAACAAGATTTATAAATTTTAAGTAAGCCCTTGTGTAGGGACTTTGCATTTAGGTCTTGGTTATCAAAAATATCTTGGACCCAGGGTATGGCTGCTTTAGAAATAAGAAACTCTATGGAAAAATGCACAAAGAGCTAGAGCAAAGGCATCATGGGTTTGCTTAAGGGATGAGTCTGCTATTTTCTCATTAGACTCTTTAAAGGCAGAGTCTCCGTCTCTGGGCACTATGCATTTGTTAAAAGTGCTAGAACTGGACCATCTATGAAAGCAGGTTTAAGAAAATTCATAGCATCTGGAAAAAGTGTATACAGGCTTTCTGGCACATTAATGCCCTTTCTTTTTTGTGTGGGGTTGTTCCATTTTGATCTTATCAGTTCGTTGAAAACAGGTAAGAAGGGTGAACTCACAAGGGGTTTTTTGGTTTAGGAAATACAGCTGTAGCATGGCTGAAGTAGTCTATTGTTAAAGCTGCTGAAGTGTCAGATTGAGAGTCTTGTAAACCCAACACTGCTACTATTTAGATAAAAGAATTAAGTTATTTTAACTGTAATGTCTCTCTCTAGCTAGCTCTTCTTGTTTCCCTGAATCTGACCAATCCCCCTCCTCTGTTTCAGACAACCCTAAGAGAACTTGAATACATAAGTATATCCAGTGGACGACTGATGAGAAAGGCAGCCAGGAGCCCCATCTCTGGTGAGGAGACTGGTTCCTTGTCTGAGGAATGAGCTGGCTTTGTTTCTATATTGATTTAAATAGTTGTAATGCCAACCCTAGCCCTGTTCCTTACAGGAACTGGAGAGGTGGGGTAAAAGGGAGTTGGAGAGTAAGGGAGAGAATTCTAGGTGATTTCGATGCAGTATGGCCACTGATGGTTGTGGTGGCTGGCTGGCTTAACCCCTCAAGCTCATTAGCAACCACGGAGTAAATCTGCTCCAACCATGAACTTTGATCAAAAAATGGCATAGGCAGAGACACAGGAAATGAAAAAGGCATTGGACGCACTTGGTTTCTTGGTTCAAATGGCCATTGTGTTGCATATGTGTGTATGAGTGCAATTTCTGAAATGGCTGCTTGGATTTTGCATCTGTCTGGGTGACTCTGCCTGGGAGCCCCTCAGGAGAAGTAGTAATCTCAACTGATTGAGGAGAGGTGGCTGGAGAATTTAAAAGTTTCCTCTTCTATCTCCATAACTTCCTTTACTTGTTCAGCAGTGCTAGCTGGGACTATAGTACATTTAGCCTCTGTTAAGTGACATCTTGAAGTGAGATGAGCAGCCTCAACCTCTTTGAGATCAGATGCAAAACTAAGACCTGTTTCTCTGGGGTTAACATCCCCTTCTGTTATTCAACTACCTGCTCAACAGCAGCTGCTCAAGAGGAGGCAGCTGTGGCAGTGAGAGTTGCTGGCAAGTGTGCATTTTTGCAGTTCCCATGTGAGGCAGGTAAGAGTGCTCACACATCTACTATTCAGATACGTTTGGCAGCTTGGAGACTATATGCAATGGATCTGCCTTTGGATTTGGTTTTAACTTTCCCGATCCCAACCCCACTCCAAAATAGCACACGGAGCAAAGAAGGAGGGATGCGGTAGGAGGAGTGCAGAAGAGGGGTCTAAGAAATAGGAAACAATTACTACCTGAGACAGGTTTTTTGGGGGGGGGGGGGGTTTGTTTGTATTTTTGTTTTGTTTTTTTAAGGAAGTGAAGGAAGAAAGAGAAGAAAAGTAGGCAAGAGAAAGATGGAGAAACAGAGTATATGACTTTTCCTAGGTCAGGCAAGGTGAAAGAACTGAAGAGGAACCAGGGGTCTAATAAGAAATACTTTCTTAAAACACATGATCCCTTGCCTTGCCCGGGCAGCAGCAGGAGTTAACCCATGCATGGATGTCTCCTTCATTGTTGGCTAAGAACTGCTGTTTGCTAGTGGAAGAAACTTTTTTAACATCAGAGTTTCCTCCAGCTAGTGAATCTATGTGTTAAGATCGCACCATGAGACATCAGATTTTGTTCTATGCTACCATTAAGAATTCTGCATTACACTGTTTATCACAAAGCTTTTACAAAACCTAGAAAATCCAGTTAAAACCCTAGTATAAAGATATTTTATTGATACAGAAACATGTATTTTCAAGTTATATAGAACTCATTAAGGATGAAGGAATTATAGTTAAGTCAAAACACATTTTGTAATTATCACAACTCTAAATATTTGCATTTGACATCATTTTGTTTTCTGTTCAGCTGAGCATCTCAGTTTTCTGTTCTGTCCAATGAAGGGGAAAGAATCATATAGTGCCTTGCAGAAGTATTATTTCCTTTAACTTTTCACATTTTGTTGTGTTACAATCTAGAATTGAAATCAGTTTGACATTGTTACCACTTGATATACACAAGATACTCAACTGTGCAAATGCAAAGTACTTTTACTGTGCCTCAAAAGCTAAGTAAACAAAAGCAAACTGGCACTTGTTGTTGCATATGTATTCACCCCTTTTGCTGTGATATGCCTCAATACCATCTGGTGCATCCCACTGTCCCCAGAATTCAGTCCACTTATGTGAGATTAGTGTCACAGAATCTGAAAATAATTACAAAGTCTGCTGGAGAAATATCTAATTTAGCAGTTGTTTTGTATACTCAAGTTGACCCCAATTTAAATTGTGACCCTACCATGGGTTTTCTCAGCAAGATTTATTCAGAGGGGTCTTCCATTGTCTTCCTCTGAATATAGGCTACATCTCTTGGTACTCTATGATAGTCTCCCTTCTAAGTACAAACCAAGCCTGACCTTGCTAAGCAATTGAAATCAGACTGCACCTTGTATCTTCAGGGTATTTATACCTAGTTAAACAAACATAATAATGAAGATCCAGGAGCTATCCAACAAGTACAAGCTAATCTTGTACAGAAGCACCAATCAGAATTGTTTTTTTTAAAATCCAAACTACAAACATTCTCTGAAACAATGTTTAATCCATTATTATAAGGTGGAAAAGATATGGCTAAGCCAGAATTCTGCCTAGAGAAGGCTATCTAGGTAAGGATGACATTTGTTAGAGAAGCAGCCAAGAGGCCAATGGACAATTCCGAAGGAGCTGGAGAAATCTGCAGCTGAAATAGGAGACAGTGGGACAATTATCACCTGGATGCTCCACAAAGCTGGCTTTATTGAGGAATAGTGAGAAGACAGATATTGCTAACACAAACCAATATCAAAGCACACGTGGCAAACACACCATCCATGTGGGGGAAGGCTTTCTCAACTGATGAGACAAAATTGAACTTTTAGGCTTTGCTGCAAAATGACACAGAGCCAACACAGTTAACTGTCCTGAGAACTCCACCCCCATGAAGCATGATGATGTTGCAGATGCTCTTCTTTGGCAGGAACTGGAAACTTGTCAGGGTTAAAGGCAAGATGAATGGAGCTGAACAAAGGGCAATTCAAGAGGAACCCTTGTTGCAGTCTGCAAGGTACTTGGGATTGGGGTGAAGGTTCACCTTCCAGCAGGACAATGATGGTAAACACACAGGCAAAGCAACACTGGAATAGTTTAGAAACTAGAAGTTGGATGTCTCAGAATGGTCCAGTCAATGCCCAGATTTCATTCTCGGGATGACAGGAGGATCAATCCACTACGTATGGGTTGTGACCCTCGCGCCAGTCGATGCAGGAGCCGTCGTCATACCAACAGAAAAAACCGTTTAACCACTCCTGTCCCTCTCTGGTCAGTTTTTATTTCTCCTGCGAACCAGCTAGGTGTGATTTGTCCCTTTCCGGTACAATAGGTTAGATTTTATTGAAATGGAGCAGGATACAGAGAGAAAAACAAAGGAGATAAGAAGAATGAAGGGAATGACTAAATATGATTTAGTCCGGAGTACCGCTGTACAATGGGGCTCGGACAAGGAAAAACAACATTCCGTCCAGAAAACCGCAGTACAGCAAGTCACGGACAATGGCGCTGGCAGCTCTGGCCATAGACCCAAAACACAGGTGGTCATGGAGAATAATGTGAGTTCTGTCCAGAAAACCGCAATACAGCGGGTCATGGACGATGGCGCTGGCTGCTCTGTCCATAGACCCAATATGTAGTGGGTCATGGAAAAGAATTTGAGTAGTCATGGAAAGACTAAAGATGATTTAGTCCGGAGTACCGCTGTACAGCTGGGCTCGGACAAGGCAAAACAACATTCCGTCCAGAAAACCACAATACAGCGGGTCACGGATGATGGCGCTGACGGCTCTGTCCATAGACCCAAAATGCAGGTGGTCACGGAGAATGAAAGCAGTGAGAGCGATGAGGTAAAGTTTGTTGGTGGGCACACACAATGAGCCCAAGACAATCAGAAGCCATTAGCTAAGGAGAAAGGTACGTTGTACAAAAAGGTAAAGAAAGCTGACAAGTCTGGGGGTGGCAAAAGGCACCCGCAGAAGTCAGCGGTAGAACAAAAACTCATGATCGCAGCTCCCGGGCGCCATCTTGAAAACAGCCATTCTAAAATGGTGTCGCGTGCTCTCAGCAGGGCCTAGCAGGCTTCTGAGGGAGGCACGAGAGGTGGAGCTATAGCACATTCTAGCACTGACGCTGACCCAATCACAGGGTGCGCCGTGGCAGCAGAAAGGGCGGCGGCATCTTCTGCTATGGAGTCACATCCGGCCGAACTCAGCCAGTCCCTCTTTGAACAGATAAAGATGACTCCTGATTTTATGTGCTTCCTAACAGGATGGTTAGACAGTGCGCTGGTCTGGAGGCAAGAAGTGTGTTACAACACATGTGAGTTGCAGTTAGGCTCACGAGGTGGGCCACTGCAGCATTCCGGAGATGAGTTCTGGGGTGAGATAAATCAATTAGTTAAAGAAACTGTGCAAGTGCAGGCACCTTTTTAAAACACAGATGCCGCCAATGAATTTTAATAACTGTGATTATCAAAACCAGTTGGCTATGGGCAATATGATAACCTTATTTACAAATCAATTTAATCTTCTAAATAACATGAATTCACAGAAGAATAAATAAATAAATAAATATTCTATTTTGAATGAATTTACTATTGCTGGGGAGGAAAATGAATTGCCAGCAGCAAAAAGAAGGAGAATGGAACAAGAGGAAAGATGAAATGTTAGCAACCTAAAGGTTAGAAACAATAAGGAAAAGTCTTCAGTGGGCAAAGAGAAAGGCTATAAAGAAAAGGAGAAGATTGCAGTTCAAGAGAAATTTAATAATATGGTTGAAAAGGATTTTATGTATTCTGATGATGGGGTGGAGGATAAGATGGACTTGGATAGGATGTTTGAAGCAAAGACCTTTCGTGGTACTCTGGGGAGGATATTGCAAACATTAGGATTGGACAGCTGTAGCGAACAGGAGGTTGACAACAGTGATAAGGAAAGTAAGTTAGCTTCTGTGATAAGAAAGAAGGGATCTAGAGGTAAGGAGATTCCTATGCCTGAGTTCTGTCAGAATAACAAGTGAGTGCTCCTCTCAGTGAAGTTCTAAGACATTTTAACTTACTGTCAATAGTTATATTAGGAATCCCAAGGATTAAGTATGCAAGAGTTGATAAGATCTGTGGAAAGAATCCACAGAGTTCTGAAGTATGTGGCTGATGCGGGTCACAATTCCATAGTGTTTGCTGCAAGGAATATAAATTTGTTAACAATAGCAAGACGGTCATTATGGCTGAGGCACTGTGAGGGTGGTCAAACATCTCGCAATAATTTGGCCTTCGTTCCTTTTACGGGAGATTTACTGTTTGACAGTCAGGCATTAGAAAAGGTGTTAGTGGAGACGAAAGAGAAGAATCAGGTAATCCCCACTTTATAAAAAAAAAAAAAAGGATAGGTGGAGTTTCGGAGCTCTATCTACTCCTTCCGTGGGGAAAGATCATATGGTTACTGTGGAGGAGGCTCTGAGTACAGATCTGGTAGATATCAGTGGAACAGACAGAGACCACAGTTTAATAGACAATTTCAATATTCTAGATAAGGACAAGGAAAGCTTGAAAACCTTCCAAGCAAGGAAAACCACAGTACTGACAATCAATAGCAATCAGTGGGTAAGACTTCTGTCTTTTGGTCACAGATGGTCTCAGTTAACATCGAACCACTGGGTTTTAATGGTGGTAAATCAGGGGTACAAAATACTTTTCCATATGAGGCCGAAAGGCAGACTTCTTCCATCCCCAGTGTCAAACGATAGAATCGAACAACAAAATGGATCATCAGGAATTTGTTCACTTACTACAGATTAGAGTGATAGAGAGGGTTCCAGAACAACAGGAGTTTTCAGGAATGTATTCAATATTGTTGAATATGTTTGAATATGTTGAATCTGAGGTACCTCAACACCTTTGTGGAATATCGAGAGCTCAAAATGGAAACTCTGCAGACAATAAAAGAGAATTTGTCCGTGGGGGGATTACTGGGCGTCCATAGATCTCAAGGAGACACTTACATGTCCCCTTCAGGGATAAAGACAGGAGATACCTGAGATTTTATTACCAAGACTGCTACTACCAGTTCAAAGCACTGCCTTTTGGGTTGGCATCAGCACCTTGGGTGTTCATCACAAAGGTACTGATTCCACTGACAGCTCTTCTCCGAGTACAAGGGGTACAGTTGTACCCATACCTAGACGATATCTTGCTGAAGGCACACTCAGAGGTCAAGTTGAGAAAGGATGTAGAGTTGACAATCCGAACACTAATGGATTACGGCTTCCTTCTCAAATTCGAGAAGAGCATGTTGAATCCAACTATGGTTTTGACGCATTGAGGTGCGCAGATAGACACATTGAAAAGGAAAATGTACTTTTCCCCAGGACAGGTTAGTGAAACTGAGGCAGGAAATACAGAAAGTATGGCAGTGCAAGTCAATAGATCTGATGCAACTTGCAAAAGTGATGGGGATATTCATATCAGCAATTCAGTTGGTCCAGTGGGGAAGTTTCCACGTGAAACCTATGCAGAAACTGCTGCTGAAACACCAATTTGCAATATCTGTGAAGAGACATTACAAGGTGACTGTACCAGGGCAAGTTCGGAAAGAGCTTACTTGTTGGTTGAAGGAAAAGAATGTTGCTTCCGGAGTTCCCATTCGCATTCAGAATATGGTCCATGTGACAATGGATGCCAGTTTCCATGGCTGGGGAGCTCACTGCGAAGGTTGCTTTATGCAGGGCATTTGGACTCCTGCAGACAAGCGGTACAATATAAACTACCTAGAGTTAAAAGCAGTATGGCTAGCACTGCAGAGATTTCTGTACCTGGTGAATAACCAACACATGAACATGTTCACGGACAATATGACAGTCAAGGCATACATTGGAAAACAGGGCAGATTGCGTTCAGTGCCCTTGGTGACGGAGTCGACCGGCTGTTCCAGTGGACCGAGAAACATGTGAGATCAATCACAGCAGTGCACGTGAAGGGAGAGTCGATTGTTCAAGCAGGATACTTAAGCAGAAATTGGCTACATCCGGTAGGATGGTCTCTCAACACGGATGCATTCTGCTGTTTGATGAGTATTTTTGGTCCGTTACAAGTGGACTTTTTGCTTCTGGTGGAAATACCAAGTTAAAAAGGTATTTCTCAATTGGTGGAATCGAAGGTGTGGAAGCACATGACACTCGGTTGGGGGCATGGCCTACACAGCATTCCCTCCAATCCGGATTGAGCAGACAGTTCTGTCAAAAATCCGCTTAGAGAAATCCACTTAGAGAAAGCGTCAGTGGTACTGATAGCACCATATTGGCCAAGGAGACCTTGGTTCCCAATGTGGCTACAGATGGCTCAAGCACCGCCTTGGAGGCACCATTGAGAGCGCACTTGCTCACCCAGGGTCCAGTGTGTCATCCGGATCCCAGTTGGTTGAGTCTGGCAGCATGGAAATTGAACGGAAATTTCTAGCACAGCAAGGGTATGCTGAAAATGTAGTTAAGACTATATGGGGGTCCCGCAGAGAGACCACCCTGAGGGTACACGATAGAACTTGGAAAACCTTTCAGAGATGGTGCGGAGCTAGCAAGGTTAATGTGGCAGAAGTGAATGCTTCACATATCTTTCACATCCTGCAAGACGGTTTGGAGAAAGGTTTGCGCCTGAACACTTGAAGAGGCAAGTGGCCGCGCGGTCTGCAGATCTGATTTCTGAGGGGTGCCATTTTGAGTTCATTTCCAACCGTGCACAGGTTCCCCTCGTGGGATTTGAACCTAGTGTTGCATACTTTAACGGTGGCACTGTAGGAGCCACTGAGAGAATTATCCCTGAGATTGCTATCTTTCAAAACTGTCTTTTTACTCAAGATCGCTTCGGCCCGGAGGGTGTCAGAGTTGGCAGCACTATCTGTGAGTGAACATGTGTGCAAGTTTGCGCAGGACAGGTTAACACTGGGCTTCGATCCTTCCTTCTTGCCAAGGTGTGTGTCATCGAGATCTAGGCTGGAAGAGATTCATTTGCCAATTTTCTGTCTGAAGCCAGTACCTCCACTGGAGAAAAAGCAGCATACTTTAGATGTGAGAAGAGTAGTGAAAGCCTAAATTGTGCCTAAAGGACAACAGAGTTTAGGCGGCCAGATGCTTTACTGGTATCCTTCCAACCAAAGACTTTTGGTCAGCGGGCCAGTAAATCTGTCATTGCTAGATGGATCAAAGCCTGTATATTTCTTGGTTATGATTATGCAAAGAAGCTGCGACCAAAGAATGTGTGATCACATTCTACAAGATTGATGGCAACTTCAGTGGCTTTTGCCTCACCGTGTTCTTTGGAAGACGGCTGCAACGCAGCTGGGTGGAAGGAGTCAACAACTTTTATTAAGCATTATAAGTTGGACAAATACAAGTCTGCACAGACGGCTTTTGGGTGTCATGTTCTGCATGCAGTGTTACAGTTCTAGGCCCACTCAGGTTACAGCTTGGGAAAGTCCCATACGTAGTGGATTGATCCTCCTGTTATCCCAAGAATGAAGAGTCGGTACTTACGTGAACAGTCATTCTGGGATGACAGGAGGAGCAATCCACGCCCACCACTAGGTTAAGAGGAGTTGATGCAGACGTACAGTGGGGTCCAAGTTTTTTCAGTTACGCTAGGGAAGGGAACTGACCGGAGAGGGACAGGAGCGATTAAATTTTTTTTTTGTTGGCATGAAGACGGCTCCTGCATTGGCTGGCGCGAGGGTCACAACCCATACATAGTGGATTGCTCCTCCTGTCATCCCAGAATGACTGTTCACGTAAGTACCAACTTTTCATTCTGACTGAGAATATGTGGCAAGACTTGACAGTTGCTGTTTACCAATGGTACCCATAAAGTCTGAGAAAGCTGGAGCTATTTGGTCAAGAAGAATGGGGAAATACTGAAGGATTCAGATGTGCTAAAGTGATAGTGAGCTACCCACTAAGCCTTGCTGCTGCCATTGCTAACGAAGGTGCTTCTATCAAGTATAACACAAAGGAATGAATACTTGTACAAACAGAAGTCAGTGGAGGGCAATACTTCTGGAAGGCACTGTAATTTTATATTAATCATGAATTAAGCAAATATTTGTTATCATCTTATCTATTTTTGCCTCCCTCCTGATAATGCCCATGACACTTCAGAATTACACAATATATGACCCATGTACAAGTTTTATTCACTTCAGGATAATAAACCAAAGCCCATGCCCTAATGGGAAGAAGAATGAAATTTATTTAACAGGTACATTTTACATATTTTAAAAGGTAAAATTTGTGAGTGTAAAAAACTCCATGTGAAACTAAAAGATTCTACTGCCTGATTATGTTAATTCATAATTTACATTAAGAACCACAGATAGGACAAAGGATAAGAGTACTTACAAGATAGTATCGTGACATTCACAAGAAGGTTTGCATTTAGGATGAATGTTAGTGGATTAGATTCTTCAAGTAATGAGGTAACTTGTTCTTGAGAAGGATGTTCTTCCACCATTGAATCTAAATAATTTTTTAAAAATGGTTAAGTTCAATAGTGTAGCATTTTCTTATTAATAACAGAAAGATAATTGTTATTTTTCCTGGTGACTGGAAACATACAGCCCTCCACATCCACAGATTCTGTATCCACAGATTCAACCAAACACAGCTCAAAACTACTCCAAATATTTTTTAAAAATTCCAAAAATCAAACTTAGATTTTGCCATTTTATATAAGAGACACAATTTCACAACATCCTTGTACATAATGGGACTTGAGCATCCACGAGTTTTGGTATCCACAGGGGGTCCTGGAACCAAACACCAGCGGATACCGAGGACCCACTGTATAGGCCCCTAAGTGCAGCCCTCTGCAGTACTTGAAAAAGTATTCCTGGGTATTTCCATGGCCTGCAGAGCAACCACTGAAAGTGCATTAGGGATTATGGTAAAGGAGTTGTCCTATCATCATATTCCAAAAGAAGTTTTATCAGTGGAAATACTCCACTGGAACCTGGAACCTGTTAAGGCACTTTAAGCTTACAACCACATCATCATCAATGAATCAAAGCTATATTAGTAAGTGATGTACACAGAAAAGCACAAGTAGCCATTCTAAATTAGTTGAATTGAGCCCCAGTAATATCAATAGGTCTGAGGTCATGATTAACTTTTCCTAGTGGCAATGGAATCTAAGTTCAACTAAGCAAGTCTGGATTGAACCCACTGAAACAATTTTTACACAAAGAACTGTGGGTATAGATACCTTCTGATTCCATTCCAGTAACACTAAGTGCCTTTGTTCACACCTCTAAGATTTACCAAGATTTTTCTCCTTACCTTTTTAACAGCATAAACTGGAAAGCATACAGAAAGTAATCTAGAATAAAACTCTTTCTAAACATGAACATAGTGACAATGTTAAATTCAAATCCATGTTCTAAAAATCAAGCCATCCACACTATAATCACCAAAGCTTCACTGGCAGCTCTCAGGCTTTGGAACTCCGCCCCTAGAAAGCTAAGATGGTTCCCCTCCTTGTTGTCCTTCTGCCAGCAAGTGAAAACAGCTTTTATTTAGGAATTGACTGCGATGGGTTTTTAATTGTTGATTTTTATTTTTTTTCCCCCAATGGATTTTGAACAGCTTTAATTCTATAGATTGTTTGACTATATTTTAAAACAATTTTTATATATTTTTGACACAAGAGTATATTTTAATCTGTAGTTTTTAAAATACTTTGTAAGCCATCTTGAATCCCAATATTGTAAAAAAAAGGGGGGGGGGGATAGAAATATATAAATAATTCATTCATCATACGGAAAGACTAGTTATACTGAACATATCTGGATTTCTTGCCTGGTTATAACAAACTTACCTTTGCCTTTTTCTCCTCTGGCAAGCAGAAGAGGTGGCAACCAATTAGCCTCAGGAATGAGGCTGATTTCCTTGCTAACACAGTTTTCAATACCACAAAGCATCTGATAATCTAATGGACTGACAGCTGCGTCATTAGCTTCATTAACTGTGCCAGGAATAGGATGCTTTGTTGGTTCCACAACTGTGGGGAGTTCAGTAACCGCAGTAATCACACTGTCAGAATCATGTGACAGTTCAAGTTGTTCCTTAGTGGGCAACGTGTCTTCTTCTGGAAGGACAGAAGTGGGACAACACAAGATCTCAGTTCGCCCAGCAACACACGTTTCATCTTTTGGCATTTTCTCAGATGCACAGTGCTTGTCATTTGTTGGACTTTCAACCTACGATAAAAATTCAATGAGATGTGGCACTCACTTGGGTTCAATAATGTGAAATAAATATAGTCAATTTCTAATATGCTTTTGCTTTGAGAGGGATTTTGCACTGAAGGGGAATATAACAATATTTTATTTAAAAAAAATCCCAAGAACAAGTAGCTTTCTGCATGGTTACACAGTAACACAGTAATAAATCAATTTTCATTCCCTAGATGTATCAAAAAGGTATCTATGGCCTATATTGATTGGCTAGGGCTCTTCACATATTTTTTTTACTATTCTTCAAAGCAGAGTTTTGAACATGGGCTGGAGAGACTGAGGATTCAGATCCCACTCAGCAATGAACCTAGCCTGAAAGGTTTGTAGAAAAACCACCCCAGAAAAAAGAATAAAGAAAAAATAGAAAGGAAGTGTATTTACATAACCATGTTTCAACTCTGAATATACATCTGGAAAAATTTAACTATAGAAGAGAACAAAAATAACATGAATTAGAAAACTAAACAAGAATGTATGGCATGTCAAGAGAACAAATGAAGGAGAACCAACTCAGTGATATTTTTGCAATCACAGAACAAGGTATCAGGGCAATAGGAATAATCTCTTATACTGTTTATTCTCATGTCCACACTAACAGCCCAATCCTTAAAAATGGCTACTCAGTACAGGTGAAAAATCATCCTCTTGCACTACCATACAATCCTGTATCTTCTCAGCTACATGGCTGTTGCATAGGCATGCACTCAAACAGCCCAAAGGAACCTGGCATTTTACTACAAAATGGGGGTTATAGCCAGACACTGAAAAACTGCATCAGTGAAGAAAAACAGTTCTCTCTGCAATGATTCCCAAGGCCGCATGTACCAAAAGCTAACTAACCAATGTAAAAGAAGCATGCTTGTCTTTGGACCAGCACCTTCAGTTGATATTGTGATGAACAGTTACCAACGGATTTAGATTAAAACTGAGCCATCTCTATTTACCCAATTAAAAAGGAACAAAATATTATGGTGCAGTATCAACACAGACTATCAACTATTGGTAAACTGGGGCTTACAGGAAATGATTCCTGTGGGGATCTTCTGACTCCAGCTGACAATTTTGTTGTGTCTGCAACTTCTCCATTAGGCAAAATACCATCTGCAAACCAAACTCTTCTCTGTTCTTTGGGACAGACCCCTACAGGAAGAAGATGAAAACAAAACAAGACAAACAAAATTGCCATAAGGTATTAATTACTTAATTTCTCCAACACAAAATTGCTTTAGATTTCCAAGTCAACCCTATCACATTGTCATAATAATACAGTTTTCCCACCCCACCCCACCAGTAGCAGTACATTCTAAAATCCATGTCATAGCTCAGTGACCTGCCTCCTGCCTTGAGCTGCTGGCACAAAAAGTTAATCCATTCAGTAGTGGGTTGCTCCAAAGCTTTCCTGAGACTATAGGATTTCTTCACATGCTATATAAAACTTATACCAAGATTCATATGAGTGTTATAAATGAAGGCATTTGCACAAGAGGTTAGTCTAGAGAGGGTTAGTCTAGAAAAGCTTCCTTTCCACTTGAAGTCTGGAGACTTCGTCCTAGAAGTACTGAATTATTCCTCAAAGGGTTTCTTGAAATTTTAGTAAAAAGAAGCTTCTCTGTCCTTCATGTTCCCCATGCATCAGCCAAGTGCTGTTATTCAGGTTATATCATGGAATGAACAAGGCAAAGTATCTATACAGCCAAAATTCACCTACGATATCAGCCAAGGGACAACTCTGAATATAAAATAATTATAAATGTCCCCCAATTTCCAATACTTAAGATAAACATATATGCGTTCTTGTTTGTCACTGGCCTATTCAGACTACAACAATAAAAGCTCAGATGACCCACAAAGACATACCAAAGAAAGACCTCTAAATAGTGAACATGTTCACAACAAAAACTTTCAGTCCTATACTTATAGCATATATATAACAATATTACAGATATCATTTGTAACCACAACAGGCCTACTAGAAAGAGAGTCCATTTTTGTCCACCTATCCAAAATATATGAAGAAGAAAGGAAATATTAAACGAAACAGAAGTACTTCCTAGAAGGACTAGGTTCCTATACAACATAACAAATAAATACCTCAAACAAGTTTGTTGTGCTTGTTGTACTATAACCACATTGTCTAAAAAGGACCCAAGAGTAAATTTAGTTTCACTTAATTCTGTTAATGCATTTTTAGCTTCCCATCACCATTTGGCCATTTAAATACAGAAATGGACCAAAAAAAAAAAAAAAAGGAGAATCAGGTATACCAGATGTCTGGACTGTCTGCAAAGACGGAACAGCTGAATATTCAGAAATAGCAGAATTAGACACAGGACCAGTTGGGCTCATCATTCTTTCCAATGCCTGTGCTAACAAACAAAGTAAAAGAGTTTAAGTGTCATATCTCCAGGATATATACCCTTTTTCCCCCAACCTCACTTTCTTACTTGCATAGTGTTTCAAAAATTATTTATACCCCTAAAAGTTCTGAAGGTGAGTTTAAGGCAGATTACAACTGGCTTTATTTTAGCTAGTACTGCTATTTGACAAAAAAAAAGTATTTCTGGTCAATTAAAAGGTTGAAGTTTTTAATCAGTTTAACTATTCATACTACTACTTAAAATTTAATAGAAATGGCATTCCTTCCTACGTAACAGATGAATTTCTTAATGACACCCACCTGCAAGAATGACCTTCATCATTTAAAAATAAGGCCAGCATAGTTCTTACTTTGAAACAGTGGTTCTTAATCTGGGGGCTGGGGACCCTCAGGAGTCTGCAATACCCTCAAGGGGGGTCTGCAAAAGGCTCAAACACTGCTCAACCTGTGTCCTCCCCCACAACGCAGTGGTGAGGTGACAAGAACCAAGGCAAAACGAGGCACTCAGGCAGGTTAAATGGTTGGCTGGGCTTGCACACTGCCTGTCACGTGATTGCTATGCTGCAAGAAGGAGGTGGGCTCAGCAGCTGAATGTCAGAAAAGTTGACAGCCAGCCAGTCAGCGTTTCCCCTTCTTCTCTATCTGTCCCTCCCCTCCTTTCCAGCAGAAAGCAGTCCAGTATACTCTCAGAAATGCTCAAACACCCTGCCCATTTTTGCCTTCTTCAGCAGGAGGAGAAAAGACTGAGGCGGGTAAAAGGAGCCATCCTTTTTCAGAGTTGGCTGCCATGCTGTGTCAAAGATCTCACTCAGAGTGGGGCCAAATGAGAAGAAGGAGTGGTGCTGCAGCAGGTGTCACCCTCTGACATGACACTGGAAATGCAGCAATAGATCACTGTTGGCTAAATAAGTTGTCCTCAGTTCAGACAAAAAAGGCACACTCGTTAATGAAAATGAGGGGCTGCTTCAAAACACCACCCTTTTGCCTTTTTCCCTCGCTCCTTTACTTGTCTCAGTCTTCTCTCCTCCTGGTGAAGAAGGCAACAAAAAGGAGAGTTGCTTGTGTGTTTCTGATAGACTGGATGGCTGGAAAAGGGAGGGGGGAGGGAGGGAGGGAGCAAATGCTGGCTGGCTGGGCCTGCAGGTTGCTATGCAATCCACTCCAGCCTTAAACTAGCAGGAAGAATCAGGAGAAAAATCTTCCCTCCCCCTGCAGTGCCTCTCAGAGAAGTGTGCATTTACTTACTTATCTTTCCATTCTTTCCCAGATTAAAGACCTTTGATGAGCAATTTAAATAAATATTTTATGCACTTCAGGATTTTAAATTTTGACTTAAGTCTTGGGGATCCACTGCAACAAAAGATATTTAAAAGAGGTCTCCAGTAAAGAAAAGATATATGGTGACCCTATCATAGGGTTTTACTGGCAAGATTTATTCAGAGATTTGCAATATCCTTCTTCTAAGAGTAAGAGAGTATGACTTGTCGAAGGTCACTAAGTAGGATTTAATGGCTGAGTAGCTCTGGGAATCATGGCATGTAGTCAGTCAACTTATGGGGACCCCATGAATTTCATAGGGTTTTCTTATGGAATGGAGGTGGTTTTGATAGTTCCTTCCCCTGAAATATAGCTTAAAGTATTGGCAGTCTCCCATCCAAGTACTAACTAGAGCTCACCTTTACGTCATTTTCAACCTATGGTGACACTAAGGTGAACCTATTACAGGATTTTCTGAGGCTGAAAGTGTGTGATTTGCCCAAGATCACCCAGTGGGTTTCCATTGCTGAGCAGGAATTCGAACTCTGGTTTCTAGAATCACAGTTCAACACTCAAACCATAATGCCAGACTGGCTCCTATTTAGGTGGTACATGCGATTTAATCAGTATCAACTACCATGTTCCATGTAGGCATCTTGTATTCCTCATTTGGGCATATAGCTAAAATGAAATTTCCCATGCACTCTTGGTGCTTCACATATAGACCACCACAAAAAATGAGAAAAAGAATACTGATCTAAAGAAGGTATAGCACAATCTTGGTTGTACTGGCTGTTTGTGTCTGTGTAAAATCCTATGAAATTCATGGGGTCATCGTAAGAACACAGGTGACTTGAAAGCGTATACACACAATATCATCACCTGAGTTTGAGAAAAAATTCCCTAGAATATCTAGTTCGCCATTGTCAGGATCAGAATATCAAGCTAGATGTATGACTATACCAATATTTATATAATCAGATCAAGCATGTGACAACCTACTGTTACAAGCAAGATGAGTAATTTAATATTTTTAAATGTTATTTTTTTGAAACAGAACATGTGTAAACAACTACTGTTATCAACTGCCTAAAAGATTTTCAAACCTACTGCAAATTAATGCTTCACATGGTGATTTTTGGAATGATTTGTTCCAACATCCAAAAATCATTCTGGTTACCTTTTCTGTTTCTTCTAACTGTCACCAAGTAATTTTCTTTTTTTACCTTTGTTAATGGACTCATGACAGCTTATACAGACTCGTGCTTCTCTATCCAAATACTGGAGTTTGCATTTTCGATTGCAACATGAAGTACAAAAAACCTAGATTAATGAAGAAGCTAAATTAAGTTTTTAGAAACAGAGGTCAAAGTATTAACTTACTAAATTTAAAAGGCAAAAACAAGTGGGGAAATTAACATTTATATGAACAACTTTAATTTGTAGTTTGAATATCAGACTTTGCAAAGTACCTTTACACAACGTACGTAGTTCATAGTAACATAACTCTATAGCGTAACACTAACTGAAGAATGAACATCAAAAAAACTTACATTTCTAGTAAACACATTACAGCAATTATTAATAAGTTTGTTTGTGTTTATAGAAATCTAGTAGGAAAAACCAGAAACTGAAGTGTGGTTGCCTCGTTTCAGTCTCTGAATTAGTCCCAATCATTGTGGTATACCAAGTTGAGTGGTACACCATGATCATATTACCTGGGTTCAAATTTCCATTTAGCCACGAAAGCTCATAAGGGGACCTTTGATCAGCCATAATTTCCAGTCTAAACACAGAAAGCTATGAAGATAGTGTAATAGTCCTATGAGGAAACCTGAGCCACCTAGGAGATATGATGACACATAAGCTACACTGTGGGTTTGATAGTGTATTTGTCAGATTGTGAGTCTGAGTAGGAGAATGCATGAAAATTAAGCAAAAGTCATACATCAACTTGCATGCAGATGAAGACCAGCAGATAAAGTAAGAGTGGGAGGCACTGCAATAATGATATGAGGAGAGCGAGCAGGGTAAAAATCAGACAGGATTAAGGAACGGGCAACGTCCAGCAAGCATATGGCCCTCAGAGTTGTTTTTGAGGTTCTCATGCCCTCCAGGTCAAAAAAAATCTTTCTTGTCAATTCTGTTTTGCAAAAACATCTGTGCCGGGCCTAAAATAGCCCAGGGGGCTAAAATCATTACAAAAATACCCCCTACAGAGTGTTTGGGTATATTTGGGAGCAAAACTTTTTTGTTTGTTTTCTTGAGGGGAGTGCAGCCCCCGCAGGTCTCCCAAGGGATTAATGCACCCCGCTAGCCTCCCACAGTTGTCCACCCTGTTTTAGATGAAGACAGAGAGAAGAGGGTCTGAGTGCTAAAGAATGAGTCTTTGTAAGGGTGGACTGTGTTAAGATTAACTGGTTTAAAAGTTACTAAAATAAAATTAACGGTCATAAATATATTAAATTGTACTCAGTAAACTTATGTTAATTGTTCAATATACTCACACCTACCAAATGGTGACTATACCAGTGTTCTAATAGGATTAGAGCCTAAAAGCTAAAAGAACAGCCATCATAAAAGGAACATCCTTATACAGATCTGAGATGAATTAGATCCAGATGGCAATATACCCTTACAAAGAGCGTGGAGAATGTAAGATTACCACAAATGGTAGTTTGAGGTGGGATCACCACAATGGGATCATCAACATGGAAAACAAAATATTTTTTTAAAAAAATTTCAAAAACTTCTCCTCTCCATCTTCCATCCTGGAAGACAGCCAAAGAAAGCCAGCATGACTATGACTACTTGGCCAGTTCTTAACTTTCTAGGTCAGGATATGGGGAACAAACAATGTGCAGCAGGTTCCTGTTCAGCTGTCTTTCCTCCAAGCTTACTTCCCCTCATTAAATAAATAATGAATAAAACCAACCTCAGTTGCAACAAGGAAGGAATTTTGGTAAAAAGGAAGCTTACATTTTCAGAGTTAAAGAAAAAAACTCTCCCCAGTGAAAGATTCCAGTGTGCTATTATCACATTCCCCAAATACTATACAGGCCAGCATAATTTTAAAAATTGTTTATATTACTTACTTTTCCACAAGCACGACAGTGGTGTCTTCTTCTTGTAAATGTGAATTTGATTTGACAATTCATGCAATTTGGTGCTTCTGAATCAGGAATCCAGGATGGCTGCTTCTGCCCGAGGACTACAATTTGTTCTACTGTGGTAGCAGGTTCTGAGATCACAGACGAGATACTACCTCCTTTGTTTTCTGAATAGCTTTGTGCATCAGCATTATTACATCCAAAGCTTGAATCAAGACAGATTTTAGCATCCAAGAAAGAAGTATTTGGAACTGCAGAATTTAAAGCCTGGGATTCATTCCCAAGTGTACTTGGACTACTAAACTCAGAACACACATTGGCTTTTGGTGGATGGTTTAACAACTGCTTTGGCCTTGCACCTCCACTGTGTACCATCTGTTGGCTATTTACAAGGTCTGAAACCTCATTTCCAGTTTCAATCACATGCTCTGTAGTCTCTTCAGATTTTTCCACTGTGTTCTTTTTTCCACTCTTCAAATTTTTCCACTGTGGACTTTTTTCCAACAGAATACCTGATCTAGATTCAGGATTGGATAATACATAGTTGTTATCAGTAGAAGCTTCTATCTTCTTAAATCCCATTTCTGCTTGCAAATTATTACTGCCAATGTCCAGTTTGTCTGTATCTATTAAACCGTCATTAATGACATCAGACTGCAATAACCCATCATCAGTATCCTCTTTAAGGGGCTTTGAATGCTCTGTTTCACAACAATGCTCAGACAAGAAGGCATCAAGCTCAGCATCACTAACTAACATATCACTTCCAATGATGTCTTCTTCTATGGCTAGATCAACTAAACCTCCGTCTCCAATGTCAGTGGGCAGAACACTGCTGCATGTTTCAGTGTTTGCAAGTGAAGAAATGGAGGTAGCAACAGAATTTTGGTGCTGGAAAGGCTGACATTCTCTAATAATGTTATCAAAACCCTCCTCCTCTCTATCTGCAAAGGAATGTATTCCTAGCAAGCATTGGTTCATTTTGTTTTGATTCTCATCCTGTTCAGATGGTTCTGTTCTTTCAAACAATTCACCTTTGGAAAGACCATTTTTATGACTTTCTGTTTGTGCAGTTGTATCACTAAGGACTGCTGTTGCTTCATCCTGAGTAGTCCTTCTATCAGTGTCATCAGTTGTAACTAATGACCCACATATAGAAACAGCAAGTGGAAGACAGGACAGTGAAGTCTGTATATCTTCAGAGCTCTCTGATGTTGAAACTATGTTTAAAGCTGTATTGGTATTCTGTTCTGCACTACAGCATTTTTCCTCAGTGCTATGTGTTTTATCTAACTCTGGCGCATTCTCAGTTTGAAGTGACGACTCATGTAAATTGTCTTCTTTAGTTAATATTAAACTATGTTCATTTGACTGATACATCTTTGGTAAGTTAGAAATTAAAGATTCAATCATACTCTCTTCTGAAGTGACTAGCTTGCCACTTTCTTCTTCAGCCATTTGATTCTTTGCACTATGTTGATTCTCTAATGGCTCACAAGGCAGTTTTTCACATGTTGGTTCATCTTTGGAGCTAGGTACTGTTGAAGATACTTGTGTTATTAAAGCCAGGTCTATAATCTGTTCTGTCTGGTCAAACATTTCATTATTATTACAAGTCTCTGTCTTTTCTTGAACCTCATCAGAATCTACCACATTTGCTTCAGAATGTCTGCTTGTACTCTGTACCAGTTCATCTTGTTTTTCAGGTGTATTATGTTCTACATTATGTAATGCTGTATCTCCATCAATCTGTTGTTTCATACCAGAATCAGTACTAGAATCAGCTAACATAGTAGTAGTAGTAGCACTTACTGATGCTAAATCAAAGCCAGGAAGAGAAAGATTACTTTGAGAGTCATCTGGCTCCAACTTCTGAATGCACTCCAAATTATTTTTTGCATGGCTCAAACTACCTGTGTCACTAACAAGATCACAGACAGGTATATTATATCGTCCCAGGCAAGAAGACTGATTTTTATCTGAGGAACCACCATCCACCATAGAAAGAAGATCTAACCCTGTGACATTTTTCTCATTCTGTTCAAAGTTCAGTTGTTCAAAGTTTGCTACATGTGCAGTCTGGATAGACAGTAAGAGTTCATCTGATGTAGTACAACTAACATTTTCTTGCATTTTTGATTCAAAAACTTTGAGCTTTTGGTAATCTAATTCTGAAGAAAGTGAATGGTGCTTAGAATCATGTGGACTTGCATTTTTGCTGTTTTCAAGTTCATCTAAACAAAAGATCAAAATCAAATTGATTAGCACACCACTACACACCCCACATAACACAAGCAGTCCTCTAAGTCTTCAAACCACAAAAAACATCTGTTAATAAAATCCTAATTTTTGCCCACATTCTTCCCATTCTTTCCTGTGCATTCCCACTGTCAGTTTGGGACTGTAACCAACTTGAGAACAGGGACACATTGATGTGGTATATTCAACTCAGTAAAGTACTATGCATTATATTGTAATAGATTTTATCTGCTTTTGCAGCCCACAAAATGAAGGCATAAAGAATAAACTAACCTGCATTTTGTTCAAATTCATCGAGTAGCTTGTCTAAGTCAGAGACTGCTGCTTTGAAGTAACTATCCATTCTAAAGTTTGAACTGCTATGCGTTTTCTTTTCTTGTGCCTATGCAAAACAATACATTATATTAGGCAAGACAAGCAGAAGGCAGATCAAGTTCCACTGATAGATCTAGAATGACCATGTAGAGGAGGGAGAGGGCTTGTTTTCTGCTGCTACAGAGACCAGGACAAGGAGCAATGGATTCAAGCTGCAGGAAAGGAGATTCCACCTGAACCTCAGGAAGAACTTCCTGACGGTCAGGGCTGTCCGGCAGTGGAATATGCTGCCTCGGAGTGTGGTGGAGTCTCCTTCTTTGGAGGTTTTTAAGCAGAGGCTGGATGGCCATCTGTCGGGAGTGCTTTGAGGGTGTTCCTGCATGGCAGGGGGTTGGACTGGATGGCCCCTGTGGTCTCTTCCAACCTACATTTCTATGATTCTATGATTCTATGACTTACTTTAGACTAGAATAATTACAGAACCAATGTCGTGTAATGGTATGAGAGCTGGACTAGGACTCTGAAGATCAGGATTCAAATCCCCGCTCAACTGTGGAACCCCACTGAGTGACCTTGGGCAAGTCATACTCTCTCAGGCTCAAGGACAATGGCAAACCCCCCTCTGAACAAATCTACCAAGAAAACCTTGTAAATTCCTGTTATTAATTTAAAAGGTCTGTGGGTTTTTTCCAAGTTATGTTGCTAGACTGAAAAAAAAAGCTTAAGAAAACCTGATTTCTGCTATAAAAACAGAAGTAAGTGTCTGGGCATAATATTTAATTTTCAGATTGCTCACTACCACCTAAAAATATTGCTTTGTACATGTCTCCAGTTGTAGACCTTGAGGTTCTAAAAAAGTAAATAATTTTCTGGAAACTAAGCAAAGTTGATCCAGCAAATTCAAAGTCTGCCTAGATTTAAGGAAAAGTTTTAAAAACATATTACAGTCATCCCTCCATATTTGCTAGGGTTAGGGGCACAGGACCTCTGTGAAAGTGGAAAAAACATAAATAACTCCAGGCCCTCCCAAACCATATTTCACACACACACAAAAAGGTATGATCATCATATTCAACCCACCATGGATTCCCTTGAGCCATTAGGGTTCCTTCACAAGGCAGAAGTGGATGGCTGGTCGGGCTTACTGTTATCTCCACGACTGCCCCACATCATTTTTAATAGGGACTTACAAGCCTCGTTTGGAGTTTCTCACTCTCACAAGGCTTGCAGTCCCTATTAAAAATGGCATAGGGAGGCAGCAGAGGTGACAGCAAATAATCCGTGAATAATCATATCAGCAAAAGTGAAACCCACAAATGTGAAGGTGTGACTGTACTTAAATATTATTGTCACTAAGTAGGAGTCACTGCACACTTTCATTATTCTTCCAGTATGTTTTGCATATTTCTTTGGACACTAAATATGTACCAAGTCATATACAATTAATGAAATGCTTCAAGTGTATACAGTATATCCGCCATATATGCCAGTTCCAATCCAGGAATCCTGTAACACAAAAAACACAAGCAACACATCCCACCACAGTCAACTGATGCAACATGCACATGCCTGTGGCAGTGTACCTGTTGTGTTCATTGACTATAAGAAGCCACAATGCTTCAAGTAAACTTCAATTTGTTTATACAGATGTTGCACCAGGAAAAGGGTGCACTGTATTATATATAAAATAATGCTATATAAAAACTAAAGAAAAATATTTGCAGACTTGTAGAATTTCCACATAATTTACAAAAGTATATATACATACATATACATACATACATACATACATATATATTTATAAAAATAAAAATAAATAAAAAGAAAAACCTGACAGGGAATTCACACACCACACAAAAATAGCCCACTGAGGATTGAGAATACTCAATATGTACAGAATGCTGGCTGACAAATGGTGGCAAAAATTGTTTTAAAAAAAAAAGGGCCAGCAACTCTGGGTAGGGATGGAACAAAGTGCCTAAAACCAGAACATGAGCTCTTTGCATTGCAATGTGTTACTGCACATTCTGCCTGTTATACTCAGTATTCAAATGGAATATATATAGAATATCCATACCCAGTGTAAGTAAAATTCCACTATTAATAAAAGTGGTATCATTAACGTCCTGTTTTAACCGCCATAAAGTCAACTTTGATTTATGGCAACCTTATGAATGAGAGATCTCAAAATCAGGTCTTGCAAACTCAGGGCTGTGGCTTCCTTGACTGATTCTATCTGTAATGCAGTCTTCCTCTTTTCCTACTGCCTTCCAGCTTACCAAGCACTATTGTCTTTTCTAGTGAGTTACATCTTCCCATGATATGGTCCCAACTCAGCCATGGAAACCCACTAGGTGACCTCAGGCAAGTCACATTCTCTCAGCCTCAGAGAAAGGCAAGAAATTTCACCAAGAAAACCCCCTGGCCTTAGGTTCGCCTTAAGTCAGTTGTCAAAGGGGAGAGACATGATGGCTAGAAAGAACCTTGTCCTGTCAGTCACACTTTGCTGCTTTCTGCCTTCAAGTCATTTCTGGCTTATAAAAAACGGGTTTTTTAGCAAGATTTGTTCAGAGGTGGCTTGCCCTTGCTGAGAGAATGTGACTTGCCCAAGGTCACCCAGTGTCTGAGTGGGGATTTGACTCTTAGTTTCCATTAGCCTTAAATAAATAAATATTTGAATATTCAAATAAATCTTGAGTTAAGCCTTGGGGGTTCCTGGCAATAAACCACTGCGATAACAAGGGCTGCCTTTGTAAACTGTTTTTAAAAACTTCAGCAGTCCAAAATGCTGTGGCCAGACTTCAGGCTAGGGCTGGTTACAAGGAATATATAACTGATGTTGAAACAGTTTCACTTGTCAGATCATTTCCAAGCACAACTCAAAATGCGAGTAAACTATGTATAGCTTGGATCTAAATCTCTCTCTCTCTCTCTCTCTCTCTCTCTCTCTCTCTCTCTCTCTCTCTCTCTCTGAACGGCTGTATCTCCCAAAGGATTCTTGGGGAGCCTTCTCTCAGACCCTCCACTGTCACAGGCACTTTGGGTACAGAAACATAAGAGGGCCTTGTTGGTGGCTGCTCCCAAGCTGTGGAGCTCTCTTCCACAAACAGATCTTTTAATTTAAAAACCTTTTAACATTTTTAGTTATTAACTAATTGTTGCAAAAAAGTCTTTTAATAGAGGAGGTGGTGTATCTTAAAAGCATTTAAAAAATAACAAAGTAAATTGTTTTAGATCAGTGATCTTTTTATAATTTAATTTATTATATTATAATGACTGTGTTCTAATTTATGCTGTAAGCCATTTACGCAGAGAAAGATGGGATACAAAATAAATATAGAATACATGTTAAACAGTATCATAACAATTTTACACTACTCTTAGGCTAACTAGTGCATATTTATAAGTGTTTCAGAAGTATTTTCTAAAGACAGGATTCTTTCAGAAGATTATCCAAGAAGACATTTGGAACATTGTTTTCAACCAGCACCCCATTCCCAAAATAATCTCCTAAAATCCCTCAGCAAGTTCTCCAATGTAGGGAGCAAACAAAGCCAAAATTGCATGAAGAGAGTGCTTTTGAGCAGAAACACCCAGATGTGAATTTTTTTAAAAAAGACACAACAGATGTACTGTTTCAGTACTATGCATTCACACATAATCATACGATATTGCTGAAGCTTGAACAGTTGGCCTGTTGCCTACCTGGTACAAATATCTTTAAAACTGACCAGTTGCTATACTTCTGTTTTCATGTCAGATGATTTTTTAAATTTTTTGAAAATATAGTATCACTTTGGTTTGATTCAAAATAAAAGGCAAGAAGAACTGTCCAATCATTCACATTTGTAAAAATTTAAGTAATAATTAATTACTTCATAAAAAGCCATTATTTCAAAGCAATTTGGTCCCACAATTCCATTGACTGTTATACATCATGACTGCCCCTCCCCATCCTCTGCTTCCAGCATTCCTCCACACAGAACCACTGTGTAATCTAGATGTCCAAATTATTTCATAAATGCAACATGACTAATGTTGTTGTTGTGTGCCTTCAAGTCATTTCTGACCTACAGCTACCCTAGAGCTAACTTATCATATGGTTTTCTTGGCAAGATTTGTTCAGATGGGTTTCCCATTACCTTCCTCTGAGGCTGAGAAAATGTGACCTGTCCACTAGGTTTCCCATGGCCAAGCAAGGATTCAAACCCTGTTCTGCTGAGTCGCAATCCAGTGCTCAAGCCACTACACTACACCACGCAGGCTCTGTAGAACATAGTCCTTTTGTTCTCCTTAGAACCTGAAGCAGGAGAATTTGTCTCCAGCTCTTTATGAAGGGAAGGATTTCAACAAGTGAAAGTTAAAAAATACTCCCAACGTTTTTGAAGGATCTATCACCCCTGCCCCAAGATTGTGACTATCTGCTGAGTTTTAAAGGCATAACGTGTGATAAGAACATCTACCACAGAGACAGGGTAGGAGCCTGGCAACCACAACTTTTGGACTGGCTGCTACAATGACTTCGTTGGCTTAATGGATGCCTAACAACAATAGTAAACTGATTTGTTTTTATGATCTCCTTAATTTATCAAGCCTGTTGATAAATCAAGTCTTTTTTTGTTTTGTTTATGCTTTTAAAAACTGCCTTATATGATCACTCAAACTACCATAAACCTTCATCGATAGCAAAGGAGCAGAGAAAACTAGTTTATGAACAGCGTTTTGACTTGCTGCTGCAAGCTGTTGCTATGAAATCCAATAGCGTGTTAAAACCTGTATTGTATAAAAGGTTGCAAGTAAAATTGTAAAGTCCGCATCAAGTCACAACATTATGTATTTCAGACTTATGTTGTGCTCTGGCTGTGAAGGAAGGTAAAAAACTTGCAGGGGAAATTACTACTTTTGAGAAATGCATTGTTTTAAAAAAATAATTAGTAAAATTATGAGTACAATAAAAATCAAATTGGGAAAATGGAATAGATAGAAGGCGAATCAAAAATAAAACCAAAGTTGTAATTTTTTAAAAGAAAATACTAACTATATAAAGTATGGATTTATGCATAGGACTCATCCAGCATAATAAAATACTGCCCATTTCCCACCTTTAAATTTAATTAATATAAAGTAAGTATACTGCATTTAGTTATCACATCTTGAAATATTTATAAATATTCCTTTAAAAATAACTGCCAAATAAAACAATGGATTTTTGAAAACATTTAGAATGCAAAACCAGAACTTTATCTACTATGGCAGTGAAAAAACATTCTGATAAATTCTCCCATTCAAAACTCATGAAGTCTCACATTTGCTTTACCTTATGAGCTCAATATGTCATCTTATAAGACATTTCAGGGCTGGAGATGCTAACTGCCAATCACCTCTCAGCTATCATCTGTCTTCACCAAGTATTCATTAATCCTTACACAACAATTGCTCATTTAGCCCAAGAGTTATCTTGGCTACAACTGGACTACAACTTCCATGAGATTTAGCCAGCATAGCCAATAGTAACCAATTAACAAACTCAGCTTCCAAAATATCTGTCTTAAATAAATTCTGTCAGTGAACAGGAAATGATATTCTGTCTTTGATGGTGGAAGTGTAATCTTGTGACTTAAGATCATCAACTACTGACCAGTTTTAGAGACACACCCTGGTGACTTGTATCTTTCAAGAATAACTGAAGTAAGCTGTGTAAATTACTTGTAAATCTAAGTATGGGATCCTGACCTGTAACATTTAACTGCTTTGCTCGTTTACCTTCCTTGTAAATATGGCTGAAATCGTGCTATTTTCAACAATATTTTGTCTCAGGATTGTTAAAAGTTCCGACCAATTTCAAAAACATTACCTTGATTCTTCAACAACTTTACACCAATTCTATTACAAAAAACTGATAGGAAGCATATAAAAAATTGAATAAGATGGACTGCAACTTTTAAAAAAACGCATTCATACAAGTTTACTGAAAAAGGAAAGAGTCAGTCAGATAACTCTCCAAATAACTATTTTTGATAATGTTCAAAGATTCTGATAAAATCAACAATGAACAAGGCAAAAAATTTCATGTAAACTAACCTAAAAATGCTGTAAACAAATATATAATAGTCCTTTTGCGTTCACTTAGCTGTATGGAGTGGATATCATATTTTTGTGGCAGAAAAATGCTCCCAAGTCCTGGGTGTGAGGCCAACTAATTAGGCAAACTAGGGATTGTGGTGTTGCTAGTCTTGTTATGAGGTCTGCTTCCTGTTTAGCAAGTACAGAAAATAGTACAAAAAATGTCGTAAAATGTATCTAGTAAGCACTTATTTACTAGCATGATTTAAACATCTTGTCACCTCTTACTAGCAATGCTTATGGCAGTAATACTCTCTACACAGAAAATAGCAGATTTCGGTGCAGTAAACCTTTCCCTTAAGATGCCAGCAGTTTTACTCCTCACATGAATCTTTTCTTAGGCGTGTGTAGGAGAATGGAAACACACGTATGCCACCACAAGTCAAAAACACTGTGCTCACTGACATTTTAACCTTGCACAAGATCACACTGCACTATCTGTGCCTGACATTTTCCTTAAAAAAAAAAAAAAAAAAATTAATGGTTCAGTTCCACAACTATAAAAGCCAGGTAAAAAACTTCTGAAGACCGTCTTTGAATATGAATTTCGGCGACTTAAAACACACTAGGTTATTCTAGATAAATCTGAGAAAAAGGAAAACAAAGTTATCTTCAGATTTGCAGTTTCTTGAGGCACCTAACCAAGCTTGTTTATCAACAGGAAACTGAACCTGGGGATTCTGGAGGAAGAACAAAACAACCCAAATAAACAAGGAGAGAAGAAACAGCAAGACAGTAAGGGGAAGAGCTAACTCTCTCGCCCTGGGGGAGAAAAGGCACAGACACAGAAGAGGGGCAGTAGAAAGCATTTCAAAACCTTTTCCCTCCCTTATCTAAGGGCTGTCAGAGGCCATTTCCGCACTAGACTGTCATAGTGGAATTTATTCCACTTTCAACATCCTATGGAATCCTGGGGTTTGCAGTTTAGGGAGGGGCCCTCGAGGGCCCCTCCCTAAACTGCAAACCCCAGGATTCCATAGGATGTTGAAAGTGGAATAAATTCCACTATGACAGTCTAGTGCGGAAATGGCCAGACTGAAAAGTGGAGACGGCTGCTGCACCTTTATGGTTGTGTAGAAGAGGGCATTTCAGCAGGTGTTCCTCGTCCTACAAGCAGGTAACAACCAACCCTCCCTTCCCCAGCTGACATTCCCTCTTCTACACAACCTTCTCCAGTTTTCAATCTGGCAAACCCCTCTGCCCACCCACTCCTCCAGCCGCCGCCCATCCCTCTTTCAAAGTGGCAGCTTCAGCCTCGCCACAGATGAACCAAAATGTGTGTGTGTGTGTGTGTGTGTGTGTGTGTGTGTGTGTGGAGGCCAGGACGGAGGTTTTTTGCGGGGCGGGGGGGGGAGACAAGACAAGAACCGGGAATTCAGAAGGCTACTTAGAAAGAAACCCACCACCTCGAGTCTAACTGCTCCCAGTCTCCGGCTCGAACCGAAATCCAAGCCAGGACGTTCCTCTCTCCCCAAAATATTAAGGCAGAAAGAGCCACGGGAGAGCCACTGGGCAGCCCCTCCTCCCAGCCCGTTGTTAAAGGTAACCTGAGGGGCCACTGGGGGGGGGCCCAAGGACCCTCTTCTCAGGCCTAAGGCAGCCACGCCCCCCCCCATCTACCTCACGACACAAAGCCAACACCTCAGAACAACCGGACAACTTCACCTCATGGACACCGGATCCAGGTAATAATCTCCAGCCCGCCCCGATTGGGAAGGCGACCGCGACCGCACCACTTTCTTCCACACTTTTGTCTTTTCCGAGCGGGGTCTCCTTCGCCTTCGAGTCGCCTCCGCGCGCATGCGCCGTCTCCGCCTTCTCTCGACCCAAGAAGAGACGTCTGTTACAAACGTCTGGGATGGACTCATCTGCGCCTGCGCAGTTACTATTCTACTTTCTCCCCACATTTAGTGGCTCTGGTCCAAGTCTTGGATATTTCTCAAGAAAGGCGGAGGGCGCTGGCACGTAACAAACGCGGAGTGGTACTTGGCTTTGTGGAACTAGAGACCAGAAATTATCTCCTCTTCCATCAACTCCTCAGGAAAGAAACAGGTTGATAGTGTCGCAGAAGAAGAAATCTAGATACCCATTTACGGTAACTTGTCAGTCGCTCCCGTTAAGCCAGGGAAGGACGTGATTGAATAAAAAAACCTTTTGGTTTTGGGCGCGTGGAGCGGGGGAAGAGATGCTATTTGTCTTGAGTTTGCTTGAACTTGTGATTTTCTTATTTTTTTATTTTTTTGAATTCTCGAAATAGATGGTGCTGTTGTGAATAGAAACGTGCCTTTAGGCATATGGAGAAAATATATGTAGTTTAACACGGAAAAAACAGCCGCCCAGAGTCGTACAAACTTCCTGGCGTTAATTGTCTTGCTCTTGCCGATTGCTGAGCTAGAAAATATGTATGTGCCCGTGTGTACACGTACTTTTTAGTAAGATTTTGTGCAAAGTTAACATGCGCCCTCCTGGAACTGCAAGCCTTCACATCCGAAGAGGGAGGAAACAGGTGATTTTGCTCAACACATCAGTTACAGTGAAGGATCTGGGTTTGAAAAGTTACTTTCTAAATGTACTCTGTTCCGTTATTAATAGTACTTGTCCTGCCCCAGACCATTGCTCGGTGTTGTTGTTGTTTCCCCTTTCCTTTGTTTTATTTCAGGGAATGCAGAATTTAGGACTGATAAGTGAGTGGTATAAAACTTGAGAACTTCCTATCAAAATGCTTATAAAAATGTCCTTTAAAGTAACTTTTAAAAGTAAGGGCAGCCATTCATTATATCAGCAAAGGTCCTCCTGGTACATTGGTTTTGAAAGGAAACCCTATTATGTGCTTATCCCCCCCCCCACAAAAAAAATAACTTGAGCACATCACTTGTAATTTAATACTTCTAAGCTCCAGGCAGGACAGTTGCCTCATTTTGTATCTGTGCAAGGCTGTACTGTTGTTGTTATGTGCCTTCAAGGCCATTTCCTGTTACAGTGCCATTATTCCACTTGCAAACTGCAAACCCCAGGATTCCATAGGAGGTTGAAAGTGGAATAACAGGAATATAACAGTCTAGTGCAGAAATGGCCCAAGTCATTTCCAACTTATGGTGATCCTAAGGCCACCTTATCATGAGGTGTTCTGTGGCTGAGATTGTGTGAGGTGCCCAAGGTCACCCAAAGGGTTTCCATGGCTGAGCAGGGAATCAAAGACTGGTCTCTAGGGCTGCAATCCAACACTTAAACCACTATACAACGCTGACTCTCCATAGCGCCAAAAATGGGGACCCAAGTGCAGTCTAATACATAGGATTCCCAAGACCTGCTCCTCGTGAACATACCATGTTCCAAGGTGGGCAAGCAGGTCCTGCAAACACAGGAGACGGGACCAAATGTCTCACTTTGGAAACTCAGACAAACAAAACACAACCACACCCACCACTCAGTGTTATAGCACCAGTCCTGAAGCAACTCTGTTTGGATCAATGTTCTTTACACTAAATGTGACTCTTCTCATTGAAGCTGTTGTGTTAGGCACAAACTATAAAATAGATGGACACCTCAGTCAAAATATTTCCTTAAGTTTAGGTTAAATGTGCTTAGGGATTTGTAATTAATTACTTACCAGCACTGGTTGTTCACACGTCTATCATTCTGAAATTTTAAAAACAAGGTTGAAAGGCTGCATGCTAAGTCAGCAGACTTAATTATGAAGTAGCAGTTTTTCTTCACAGAGCACACAGTGTACACTTCAGGCATTAGAATTTACTCAAATAGTTACAACAGAATTATATCAAAGGATGAGAGCATATTTGTTTCCTTTTAATGATCTGTGGTACAAATCACCACACAATGAGAAAACCATCTGTTCAATGCTTGCATTTTTATGCAATGGATAAACTAATTGCAGTCTTTGTCGAAGTGTTAACAGTACTTCAAGGTCAATTTTTATTGCCTGCAAATGTTTGCTAACACTTTTCTTTGATTTAACACCTGAAGTTTAAAATATAACAAGCTTAGCAGAGATTGGGGCTTAACTTGAGAAGGTAGTTCATCCCTGGAAATTTTCAGTGCCAGAGCCCAGCCTCGTGTATGTTAAAAAGCAGTAAGGAAAATAAGTTAATGAGAAAGAATAGGTGGTTATGTACATATCACTGCACATTTTTCCCTTCCAAAATAAAATCTGGAGTCAGGAAAAGCTGTGATGACTCATAACATCTAAGCAACACTGTTTTCTTACACATTGACATGGCTATTATTTTAAAGTTAGTAACAGCTTTGTAGGGGAGGTTTTTCAGATGTTCTTTCTCAAAATAAAGGCAGTAAATAACATATGTTATGCCTACAGCTGTACAGTCCTTGTCCTCTTACAGTTTTAACCAATACTAAGAATGACACAAAGGTTTAAACTGAATTACTAGTCTCAACTAGAATAAACCCACTGAATCAGTGGGATTTATGTAAATGTTGACTTACCAGTCAGTAGTTGATTCAGTGAGCAGGTGTGGTATAGTGGTTTGAGCACTGGACTACAACCCTGGAGACCACGGTTTGATTCCTTCATCAAACATAGGAACCTACTGGTTGACCTTGGGTGCACCACTCTCTCTCAACCCCCAGGAAACTCTGTGATAGGTTTGCCTCAAGGTTACCCTAAGTTGGAAATGACTTGAAGGCACACAGCAGCAACAACAAAGTTGATCCAATGGGTCTACTACAGTTGGGACTAATAACAGGATTTAAGTAAGGGATGGAAATAGTGTGGCCCTCTGGTGAAGCACAATTCCTAGTATCGATTACCACTAGTCTACATGCCAAGCAGCTGCAGTGATAAGAAAAAATGGAAACACAAAACCCTTGAGAAGTCCATAATATTTTCAGCTCAATATTATCTAAGTGTTTACTTACAGTAAAGTCCATTGAATTCAGTAGCAAGGGTGTACTGAACTGCTGCCTTAGAGATATAATGTTGGCATAAAGCTTTTTCCTTCAGTGCAATGCTACTAATAGTTCATCTGTTCTATGAGTGACTAGAACAGGGATCATCCTTTTCAAATGTATAGCTTGCAGCTGTAAACACTGATCACACACAGAAATATGAGTAAGGCGTACAAATTAATGCCAAAATTGCAGGTCCAAAGTAAGGGACACTGTTGACACCTATTCTATTAAAGCTGTAATATTCTGAGATCAGGCATGCTGCTTCTTTGAACTGTGGAATAAAGTACACCAACTGAAATAAAGTGCATTAACTTAAAATTAAGAGGTTAGATTACACACTGGCTTGTCTAAGGCAGTGTCTTTTGGAAATGTATATAGAATTTAAGAAAAAAAATTCACAGAATTAAGTGAAGCAAATCTTGCCAGGAAAGTCCTGTGTCACCATAAGTCAGAAATAAGTTGAAGATACACAATACAAAGCTCATGACAAACCCAACGTTTGTTAGGGTCAATGTCAGTCATTACAAAGTTATTAGTTGACCAATCCATCAGCTTCCAATAGAATTGCTAACCTGGGTGTAACTGCTCCATTATGTCAGCAGAAATCATGATTCAAATTTGTCTGATTAATGTAGATTAAAATAACCTCCTGTTTCAGATTTTGTGCTCCTCCACTGGAAAACACTCCATGGAGACAATGTAATGAGAAGAGGTACTATGAACCCACAAAACCTAGAGGACATATTGCTACTGTTTGTAAGAACTTGGCTTTTGGTTTTTGTTAGATCACAGTATTCAACAGATGGGCTATAAATGGGAAATCACTGCAGTTCATTTTTCATTATACTGCATAGAACTTCTGTGACCACCTGCTTTATATGTCACATCTGTCACTCAGCAGCCTTAGGAAGAGTATTGGTTTGGTCTTTCTTTTGTATGCTGTCTCTTTTCCTGCATGTGCACTCAAAAGAATAGCATACTTGTTTAAGTTTAGAGCATTTGGTGATCACTGAAAAGCATTTCTGTCTTTTCCCTTCCCATCATTGGTTGTAAGCTATATATACACCATTGAATCAAATAAGTACTATATTAATTTAGGTTAAAATGTCCATAAAACACTAGTTTTTTGGTTTTCAAGGACTCAATGAGTTGAGATTTCTTTACGTATAAAAATATGTCTACAGCAACTCTGTATAGATATATATACATATTTACACACACACACACACACACACACACACACACACACACGTGTGTGTGTGTGTATGTGTGTGTGTGTGTGTATGTATATGTATATTTATATTTATATATATAAAATTAAACATGATTGGTATAGCTGTAGATTTATCTGCTTGTTAAATATGATTCATATTGAATACTGTGTCCAGTTCTGGGCACCCCAATTCAAGAAAGACATGGTCAGGCTGGAGCAGGTCCAGAGGAGGGCAACCAAAATGGTGAGAGGCCTGGAAGCCATGCCCTATGAGGACAGACTTAAGAGAGCTGGGTATGTTTAGTCTGCAGAAGAGAAGGTTAAGAGGGGACATGATAGCCATGTTTAAATATTTGAAGGGATGCCATGTAGAGGAAGGAGAGGGCTTGTTTTCTGTTGCTCCAGAGACCAGAACAAGGAGCAATGGATTCAAGCTGCAGGAAAGGAGATTCCACCTGAACCTCAGGAAGAACTTCCTGACAGTCAGGGCTGTCCGGCAGTGGAATATGCTGCCTCGGAGTGTGGTGGAGTGTCCTTCTTTGGAGGTTTTTAAGCAGAGGCTGGATGGCCATCTGTCGGGAGTGCTTTGAGGGTGTTCCTGCATGGCAGGGGGTTGGACTGGATGGCCCCTGTGGTCTCTTCCAACTCTACATTTCTATGATTCTATGATTCTATAAAACATTCATATTAGAGTACCAGTTTATCCATTACTTGCTCCTTTAACCACAACAATGTATTCATTTCTAAAGATGGCCATAATAAAGTATCTAACAAGTCAATAGTCTTCCTTCCACTGGTCACAATGCAACTGGTCCTATGCATCATATTTTTTCACAATAATCTCTTGTTCATACACAACTCTATATCCACATCTGGAGTCACTAGCTTTTCCTCTCTCTACCTTTCAAGGAGTCAGAGGAAGATGCCGCTGGTATTCAGCCCATCCCATGCAACTTCATACACTTTGCTACACTAGGAGCCCATTATGCCACATAGCTACCCACTGATTTGATTGACTCTCCTTTCACCTGATGTTTTTCCTGAGTATCACATGTGTGCCAGTATTGCTGCCCTCTCCACTACCTTAACATGTTGAGTGTTCGTTTATAGCAGGAATGGACAATTGTTGTAACCCAGATGTTTTTGGACTACAGCTCTCAGAATCTCTTGGCACTATCTGTGATAGCTTGGGCTACAGTTTTCTGTCCCTGATTTATAAGAACATAGTCTGGGAAATGATTCCAAGAGAGAAAATATTACTTGGAACCTAGGTAACTAGCAATTTTTCCGTACACATAGATAGTCTTGGCCTTATCAGATATATAGTCAAATTATAGGCACACCTCAGTTAAGAAAACCTCTGACAAAGAATCTCCTTTTTACAAAGTCTTTTAATCTCCTGCCACCCCCAACTTTTTCTCTTTGTCCTTTATCTAGTCTTTCAGCAGCATCAGTAGTGAGATGTTAATAGAGGCCTGAAAAACAAAGACTTTTGGTGTAAAGTTGCAGCTGTGTGTCAGAACTAAACGACGCAATAAAGCTTAAGCTTTATGCTTAAGAATGAGATTCAACTCTAGCTGATCTTACTGTAGCTGTCTGTGCCTGCCTGCAATAGGCAAGTTGACAGCAGCTGCCTCCAGATTATTTTACTAAGCATGTGTGAGCAGCAAAACAGAGAGGAAAGGGAAGAGCAAATAAGCCTGTCTCACCAGCAATACCAGCCATGTTAAAAGTGCCTAGATCTATACATTTGGCCACCAAAATGTAAATCATAAGAAAAGTGGAAACTGATGAAAGACAAAAATACCCCTCAGTACATTATTGGAAGTGGCCTGTAAAAGGTTCAAAATGTTTTTTATTTGTGCATGGCTTGCCTGACCGTTTGTTTCATTTCAGACATGTTTTTTGTTAGTTCTGGATAAAAAAAAGTTTGCTGAAAATGTTGGAATTGCTTTTTTTTTTTTTTGGTGTAGGAACCTATCCCTATTTCCAGGTGCCTTCTGCCTTTGGTACCAAATCTTCTATTAAACAAGTAATGCCCAGGAACACATCTACTTTGTTAACTGAGGTATACCTGTATGAACAATTTTCAACCTTTACAGTTGAACAGTCTTTCTGTTTTGAAATGGGTCACATCAGAATTGAGGACAATAAAATTTAAATGCACTGAAAAATAAATGAGAGAATAAATTAAATCAACTCTTAAATAACTGGCACCTAAAGAATTATGACTACTATAAAGGCAGCTTTAGATATACATAGTAGCACCATAGATGTATAAAACAGCACCACAGGGCCCATGGTAAATTTCTCCTGAAATCTAAAGTGTTTCAAAACAGAATTATATGATGTGAAGTGAAGCAGGGCAAAAATATTTAAAATTACACAAGGCATCTTGAGGACTGGAAATGCAAAACAGCCTTGTTATCTAAGTTTCATCTCATGCTACTGAATACATAACAACTGTATTAAGATACCATTTCATAGGATGCCAAGACAGGAATCACAGATGATAACCCTAAGACTCATTAGCTTGTCCTGAAATATCCACCAATTCAAACAATGAATCTATCAAATTTTTACAGGCCTCATTAGAGGCAATGACTTTGTTAATGAGTGCAGGTCTCAGAATTTCATTTTGTTAGAAAAAAAATAATGCACTTGAAATGATGCAAGAGATGGGAACTGTGTGGTTCGATTTTTAAAAATCTCTTTTGTAGGAGGCTGAATGTTAATAACCATCTGTCAAAAAAAACCGATCATACCACAAAACACGTTGATTGTGACATGGTTTTGATACACAACTAATTTATAAATGCTATTACCCAGTTCTTAAAATAGCAGGAAAATCTAATAACCTACAGATGACACAGAAAAGGCTTATACAGTATAATTTATATCCTACCTAGAAAATAATAATGTTAACCAAGTCAATGTCCAAATATCTTTACTTTTCAAGTACCATTCTAGCAAAGAGAAGAGTAATCATACTTAGTCAAATGCTTCTGTTGGTTTAAACAGTATGTCCTAAAACTGTTTTTCCAGTTCAGACTAACCATCCGGTTAAAATCACAACTGAGGGCTACTGTATTTACCAGATCTCTCCTAAAGGATTGCTAATGGGCCTTTAAAAATCTCTCTAGCTTTTCTTGTACAAGTAGCAACTACACACAGAAATCAAATCATATGAAAACCATTAACACAACCACTGATGAACAGGTCATAAGTCACATTAGAAAGTAGAAGAGTGGGTTTCATGTATTTTGTGCACATAGAAGACTGATGCAGCTGGTTTCATATTGTCCAGCTGTGGGAATTGTACAGCCTTCCCGATGCATTCAGACTGTGGCTCCCAGCAGTCCTAACTCACACAATCAACGGTGTAGAAGACTGAGAGCCGCTAAACAACAACATATAGAGGGCCGCACAATCTACTGCTCTAGATATAAAAGCACTACTGATAAAAACAAGAGACCCATCTAAAATAGGAGGAAAAATAGTTTAAAAACCTGATGCCATTTCTTAAAAAAGAGAGCATAAAAACAAATTTTATATAAAATCCATATAAAATGCAAAATAGGTACCATAACTGGCATATCTCATCCCTTTGATGATTTCCAGTGTGAGTAATAACTACAGAGGAAGCAAAATGAACTGACTTTTAGAAAATGTAAATAGGATTTAAAATCAATTATACATGTACACTTGCACTCAAGAAATCACTGAGGAAGAATTTAACTAAATTCTGACCCTCATTTAACTAATCTAACTAGATATTAATCATTAATTTAACTAAATAATAAAAAATAAAAATAATAATAATAATTTAAATATTAATCATTAAGTTAAATTCCTGGATAGATATCTTTTTGTTAGGAGATAGAAGATTTCATTCATAATCACTGGGAAAAAAATAGAACAGTAGGTATAACATAGAACAATTCTTGGGTTTTTCACAATTTTTACATTTTTATTTCTCTTTTTACCGAAAGAACTGTGGCAAGCAATCCTGTGGTGTCCAGTCATTCCTACATGTGGTATTTGTACTTACACTTTTAACAAATGTTTGCTGCTCTGAGAAAAACCTTGGAAAACTTTTTTTGAACTAGTTTCCAGAACCATTAGCTAGCACATAGAGTGGCCTTGCTAGCTAGGGTAGTTCAAGAGCTGTAGTCCAAAAAAGTAACTTTTCCAAGCATGGTTCCCATATTTGAGAACTTCGATCAATATGGGTGGGAGTTGTATAGATTCTACACTTCTACATTCACAGCAGTGTCAATCTGATAGCGCCAATTTAGTCCTTTGCGCATATTTCCAATCCAGAAGGGCCCCAATGTGATATAAACAAATGAAGCCATTGAGCAATACTTTTACATATGTAGAAGTATTCTTAATCTAGCATATCTACATTTTTAAGCCACTAATGTAAATTAATGAATGAAATCTACTCTTAATCATTCTCATAGTTTAAAACTTTTCTCATCTAAGTGCTTTCAAAAATATCTCATACATTTCTCATAGCATAAAACATACAGAGATTACTGCAAAAATATAATCAGCTGTGCTCTTCTATTCAACTTGGGTCCAAAGTCTGCCTCTGTTAATGGAAAAGAATGGGTGGTAATTTTGCCCTCCTACTTGAATTCCATCCCCTCCCTCAAAAAAAGTCTCTTCACAGGTAGTACAAATCTCTTCCAAAGATTATGTCCAAGTGCAAAGTATCTTGGCAGTCATCAGCTGCCTGTAAGCTTGCAAGCTGTTCTACTATTATGGAGAAATAAGTGAATGAAAAAAGTTTAAACTGAGTCACTCATAGGTTCTCCATGTCACTGTCTCAGATGACTGATGAATCATCTAGGGTGTATCTTCATTCTCACAAGGCCAAAGTGACTAAAGCTATGAAACATGCAGGCTCACAAATGGAAGCCCTCGCCAGTTTCTGGACTGCAAATCCCATCATCACTGAGCATGCCGTATACTCACTGGGGCTAAAGTCCAACATCACTTGAAGAGACACAGGTTTCCACCCCTGCTATAGAAGAACAATAAGGCAGAAACAGCAGGGAAGAAAGCAACTGTGCTTGCAGAGGTTCCCCAAGAGAACTAAGCTCTAAGCAAGCAATTTTTATAGAAAGAGAGAGGGTGGAAAGCACACAGATTTCTTGGGTAAAAGGAGGTTTCCAGACACAAGGAAGTAATGCAGAAGAGAAGAGAAGAAAAAGCTAAGAAGGTTACAAATGGTGCCAGGCAGAGCTGGCAAGAAGAAAAAAAGATGGCAAAGCATATTTGCGTGCTGAGACCTTTCAGGAGCAGCTACAGAGAAGCAACTCAGAAAAGACATGGATAGGGAGAGGAAACATCTTCCTTGTTTTCACTGATCAATGGATTCAAGACAGAAAGCCACTTTTTAGACTTTTGTAGGTGACGTGAGAGTTTATCTGCAAGGACTTCTTTTCTGTTAGCAGTAGAACAAGTGCTGTTTTGTGAACAGAAAGAATCCTCCCACTGTTGCAAGGAAAACACTGGACACAATCCATATGCAAAGAGTGTACAAGACAGAGCATTCAATTATTTTCTGCAAATTTAATCTGGTGAAATATGCTACAAATAATTTTTAAAAAATCTCCTGAATTATGACAGAATTACAATTCAATCTGGAAGCTGTATAAAATTTCATACTTCTATGTAATGGGCAGCTTTTCACTTCTAACATTGTGTTTATGGTCCTGTCTGTGATCTGTAACTCAGAACAGAAAGCCAATCACAAGAACTCTATGGGCACATGAAGGACATGTGGAGCTTAATCAAAGTCTTAAAACAGCAAAGAGCTAAGAAATTGCATTGCCTTTGCCATTTTCCCCTTTAAGCTCTATACTTTCCTACAGAATGGTCCATAATTTCAATTTGCATTGACTGTTCCTTCTAAATCATCATTTTCTTCAGACATTGTGGAATATGAATTCTTAGATGCACAATCTAGAGTTCTGCTGGGACATGTGGTAGACACAGAAGAGGAGCCATCTTGAACAGTATAAGTTTGGCAACAGGAGCATACAGGAATAACCAACTCTTGGGTCTCTGAATCTTTTCCACACTGACTGCTCTGAAGAGCAAATTCGTCTTCTGGAAATTTCTTTTCTTTATTCTGTGAACCATCTTTCTTCTCATCCAAGGCACGAGCCAGCATATAACTAACCTTCCTTTGATGGGCCAAAGCTTCCTCTTTATCATTCAACTGTATAATCAAGCAAGAACATAAAATTAGAGGAGCAAATCTTCCATAGTATAAAAAAATCCAGCAGTGCATACATATTTGTTCAGAGATGAAATCTGTTTGTACATTCTCTCTGAAGCCACAAAGGAGATATACCCACCAAGTCTATTAACATTCTGATGATTTCTTGTGGATTATCCAGTTCTTCTAATTTCTTACTGTCAGTGCCAGAAGCAAGCATGCCCTTCAACTTTTGTCCCAAGCTTTTCCTAACCCCTTGACATCTGACAGCGTCTGAAGAGGAAAAATATAGCTATTTAAGCCCTGGTCTTTGGGACTTTGTAAGCAGCCATTAGCATAGCACCACACTTTTTTTTTACATTTTATTTTAAGAATGCATTAGAATATGACAAGATATATAATATAAAAGCAGATAATACGACAGCATGTAAGAGTAAGCACACACAAATCAATAACAATTAAAGAGAGGTTTGACATTAAATAAACAATTTAAATAAAACTGAAAGCTACATATTGGGCCATTCTCAAATCACTGAGAATTCAGAAAGTTACCAAAAAAATAAAAAAAAATAAAAAGGAGATTGTCAATAATTTGGGTTGCAATGTGCATCAAAGACATCTGACCAAAAACCAATCCGACAAGCAGGTAGAGTGAACATTTCATTATTGTTAACAATATTGAAGAAAGGAAAGCAACAGTTAGGAAATGCATCCCTACTTTTCATTTGTTTGGATACCCCAATAACACGCAACAGTTTTCCCATCAAGGTTGTGTTCCATATTTTACCAAATAAATATGCTAACATTACCTTGATTTTTCCAACCCTTAGTGATTTTGGTATGAGCAATAGTGAAATCATGTCTTTGTGTTTTAAGTGAACATGTTCTTGGGAGTAAATAGAGGTAACAATTTGGGGATGAATTTTATTATTTGACTTGTAATATTTGAATTTTTTCTTAATGCTTGAGCCCCAAGGTTATAAACCATGGAACTGTGAATCCACATGTACATATACAGGCCTTTCACTGAACAATCCCTCCAACAGAAGAGTGAAGAGCCCTTTAGTACTAAAGCAAGTGGGAGCAAGGTACTATTTATGAATCACCTTTAGAACATTTTTTAGTAGAAGCTGACTGAGATTTGTAAGGAGGAGTAGGCCCAATGCAGAACCACTCAGATTCTAGGATTTTAGTTTGGAATTCCAGTTCCCAAGTCCATTTAGAAGATTTCCCATCACTGTATTTAAACTGAACAGACCATTTATATAATTCTGCTACTCTTCCTTTATGAGAGGAGTTTGAATCAGTGCAAAAGTTTCAAATATGGTAAGAGAGCAGAGAATTTCTCCCTTTGACTTGAAATATTCAACCAAAGAAGTAACCTGTTGAGCCTAGCACATTTTAAAAACCCCAAATAAGAGAAAACAGGGCCACTAGGAGCCAGCGAAGTGTAGTGATTTGAGCTTTGGACTACAACATGGGAGATCAGGGTTCGATTCTCTGCACGGCCATAGAAACACACTGGGGGACCTTGGGCATGACACAAAAAGGCCCACTGGAAAACTGAGACCCTGCTTATGGTAAATGAAAATAAATTGTATACATCTGCAGTATAAGTTTTCCAAAGTGCAACTGATTTTGGTGATGACTCTTTTTAATATCAAAATTATAATCAGAATAGATATTTCATCAAAGAGGGCTAAATGCTCTGCAATTAAAAGAAGTGGATGATTACTATCATTCTTTTAAAATGTCCTGAATTCTCATTTAAAGTATCTATTCATAAAATGTTACAGCATATCATTCTACCTCTGCAAACAGCCCACATAAAAAAAGGCTATACGGAATCTGGGAAGGAGAATTATTGATGTGGAGGAGAGGAGAAGTTGCTATAGACTAGGAGGAAAGGATTTTCAGTTAAAATTGAAACATATTACGTACTTTAACACCCAGTGATTTGAATTTCATGTATTTAAGAAGCATTTAACATTCACGGTATCTAAATTCTAAGTACTGAATTTTAAATTGCAACCATAGCTTTAAACAATTCTCACATCAAGGAATACCACTGGTTTGTTATACATATGTGAGAAAAATGGTTCCTACTCTGCTTTTGTCAAGATGCTACATTTACTTTTGAGCCACAATCTAGTATACAGTTAAGCAGTTATGCTTTTTCACTTTGGAGATATTATTCTGTAACTTTTCACAGCAGTCTTCCTTTTTTGAGATCTTGAGTAAGTTAGATTAAAAATGAACTGGGTTCAGTTAAAATATCCTCAGTCTGATAATACCTTGATCTTTGTGTTTTCAGTTTTTAATGTAATTTTACATAACTGCCATCTAATTTGTCAGGAACTGAACTGCATCCACGTAACCTCTGGGATTCCTCAGGCTGCCCTAAGGAACAAAAGACTCTGGACTTTCATTTCTTAACATGACCCTTTTGTAAGTCTCCTTGAACAGAAGTGGGCAACTCTGACCATCTGCATTGATTTTTTTTTTTACTCATAACTCCCAGCAGCCCTAGCCAGCATAACTAGTGATATGGGGTTGTGGGTACTGCAGAGACACAGTTGCTTACACCTAACCTAGACTCTACTTGTCACCCATCGCTTCCTCACTGCATACTATTACATAAAGATCTTAAACCTATCTGCAGTCCTGTTACCTGCATCTCGTCTGACTCAAGACATACACTTATTTCACAATTTTTCCACAACTGATTCTGGGTCAATGCCAACATCTAGCATGCTTGGAGAAGTGCCAAGAACCCACTGCTTTGGTACTTTGAATTGGACCCAGAAATAAATGGGAAAGTGGTATTTGTGGTGTCAGAAAATGACTGTATCCTGAGCTGCACTTTCCAAACTATATTAGGAAGTAGTTACATGTGTTACAGTAATAAAATTTGACTATATTGCAGGTAGCTGAAGTTGTACCATAGGTTCTCATTCCTCTCAAGGTTTCAATTTTCACGATCCAGATTTGTCCCTCACTTATTTCATGGTAAAACTTATTAGCTGTGATATGCGAAATCAGAAAAAAGCTCATTACCATCGCATGCATGCAATCCAAAACTGGAAACCCACTTCAGTCTGTACTTTTGAGTTCTGGGTTGGAAGCACAGCTACAGTTTGCCTTATTCAAACAAAACGGCTGTCACTGTGTACCATACTAACCATGGATCTCAGGCCTACATGTTCCTTCAACCTCCTCTGAAACAACCTCAAAGAGGATATCAAAATAATTTGCTTCCAGTTTCAATAAACTGTGGTTTATTGCTATCTTTAAATCTGGAAAACTATGGTCAGTTTAACTATGATTTGTCTGAAAAAAAAAATTTCAAACCATGGTTAGTAATTCTTAAACATTATATTGTAATAACAAGTTATATTGTAAAATGCTTTGGGGCCTATTTTGGAGGATATAAATAAATTCTGTCTTGTTCAGATAGTTTGGTTTATTTGGGCCAGGCCTGGACATAATAATAAAGCTGTATTTTATTGAGCATGGAGGCAATGTTTCCAGTCACCTCTTTGCATAATACAGAGAGGAGAGGGAAGTTCATAACTTAAGATTCATGCATGCAACACTAAATTACACTCCATCATTATATGGAAAACAGACCAATGAGTACCAATAGTTCCCTTGAAGTGATGGACATCATTCGAGTTTACTGATCTACGGTTTGGTTGTGATACCTGAACCTTCCATTATATTTAGAAGTGATGTATTTAAAGTTTTGTTTATGTTGTTCTGTGGTTCAGTTTACATCACTAGATGTTGCAATAATGGAACAATTAACCTGCATGTATCACCCAGCCCTAGGTCTTCTTGGTAGACTCTGCGTCATTATTTTGTCTAGATCTAGCAGAGTTTGCATAGAATCAATATTAAATACAATTAGTACTTCCATTAATCTTTCAAGTCATTGAACTGATGTATCAACAACTACATTTTATTAAAAACACTACTGCAAATTCTAGTTTATTTCCAATATTACTGAGAATCATGAAGAATAGAGAATATTACCATCTTCTTTGATGTGTTTCCAGTTTAATGACTTAGTTTCTTTTCTGCAGTTCTTACTCATCTGTGCTAGCCTCAGAGACTGATCCTTCCTCCGCATCAGCTGCTGCTCAAATGCAATTCTAAAAGCATCTGCCATTATATAAGCTTCTTCTTTGCTCTTCTTCAGAAGTTCAAACTGTTATTTTTTAATTAAGAGACAGTTTAGACTGTGTTTTTTTAAAAGATGAAATTCACATGTTATTTTTTGTACTTATCTAATTACAGTAAATTGGCATGATGACTGTATCCTCATCTCAAGAAGACCGATAAACACAGTCACTAAGTCAACTGGAAAATTCTGACAACATGAAAGGAAGGCTTCTAAGGGTGGGAATTACAAGACCTACAGGTTGTAAGCAGCTCCATTTTTGTGAATGCAGAGGCCTGATACCCCATCCCCATTTTTCACTACAGGTAGAACTGTGCCAACCAACAGGATTCCAGACAAAGAGTAACACGGTTATAATTACAGCCTAGGGTAATTTACACATAAGAGAAGTCCCCTGCTACAGCAGAACAGAGAGGCAAGGGCTTCTTTTACAGTTTGTCTTGAGTGAGGGTGTAGAATCTATGATATTAGGTAAGGAGTTGCTTCAAACATAAACACTACCTCTTGCTCTTCCCTGTAAGATCTTCTTGCTTCCTGAACAATAGGTCCAAATAAGCAACACAATCACCTTTTTTTTCTTATATGGTAAAGGACTGAGGAAATAGATTGGCTGCCTGTTAGAGGCAATGGCTAGCTATAAAACATAGCCAAGGTTTATGGAACCTGACTCCAAGTCTGCTCTCTATTGCTAAGGAATTCATTAGCTTAGTAAACTGAAGTTACAATTAATGGATGTATTTTACTTTTGGGGCCAAAGTAGGAAAAAAGGGAAGTGGATTGTATTCAGTGGTGTCCTTCTGTCAGTGAAATGTACAAATTTCTCTTTCTCTCTGAAGCCTTCTGGGGGGCCCTCCAAAGCAGATCTGGGGGACGTGGGGGACTGAAAGTGGGAGATATTGAAGTCCACCTGTGGAATCTTGAAGTTAGCCTAACACTACACAATTATAGCTATGATTCCACTTTTAATGGCTATGGTTGCATCTTATGGAATCGACGGGTTTGTCATTCGGTGAGGCATGAGAACATTCTGGTGGAGAATTTTAAATACTGTTCCCTGAACTGCAGATTCCAGGTTCCATAGGAGTTACCATGGCAGTTCACTTGGTGTGAAATGGGCCCCAGTGCATCCACAAAATGAATAGAAACAAATTGCATTGTGTTTAACTAGAGGAAAGTCCTCCATCAAAACCAGAGTTATGTTTTCATGCAATAGTCTTTTTCAGACTTTTCTACATTGAAATACTATGTCCAGTTCTGGGCACCACAATACAGCAAGGGTATTGACAAGCTGAAACATGTCCAGGGGAGGCTGACTTAAAATGGTCAAAGGCCTGGAAACCATGCCCTATGGGAAAGGACTTAGGGAGCTGGGTATGTTTAGCTTGGAGAAGAGAAGGTTAAGATATGACATAATACCTATCTTTAAATATTTTAAGGGGTGTCATATGGATGGAGCAAGCTTGTTTTCTGCTGCTCCAGAGATTAGGACACTGAGCAATAGTTTCAAACTTCAGGAAAAGAAATTCCATCTAAACATTCAGAAGAACTTCATGATAGTAAAGCAGTCTCATAGTGGAATATGCTGCCTTGGAGTGTGGTAGAGTCTCCTTCCTTGGACATTTTTAAACAGTGGCTGAATGGCCATCTGTTGGGAATGCTTTAATGGTGTATTCCTACATGGTGGGGAATGAACTCAATGGCCCTTGTGGTCTGTTCCAGCTCTATGATTCTATAATTCAACAAACACATAGATACATACGCTAATAACAGAAGTTCTAAATATCTCAGTACAAGGAGGAAAAATGTGTTGACATGTCAGTTGCCTAGGCACTGCATTTTAAAATATATGACATTTAAAACAATTTCTCATATGGTACCTGGTTTCCACATCTTCATAATATGATAGAACAATGTTGCTTTCAATCCAAGCCTACATACCTCTTTGTTAAGTTGAACAAGTTTTTTTCGAGCTGCTGCTGACATCTTAGCACAGGAACACGGTTCACTTTCAGGACCATTACAAGTGCAGGCTCCAAGTACTGCCATCTTCAAATTCAAATGCATTCCATTTTAAAATCAAGTTTTTCCATCAAAAAATTTACATTGAATCTTATCTAAGTGGACTCATATCCTGACACAATCTATATAACATGCATCTATCTGGGACAGCCCTACAGTGAATGCGATTATGCTATACACTATTCACAGGTTTTAGATCTAAATAACCCTTAAAATCACCATAAAGAATATTGAATCATATATCATGTGCTGATTTTCCCACCAGAAATGAGACTTGGGCAACTTACAAAATTAAAGCACACACAATTTAGATAAAAACTTACAGAAGATTTGTTAAATTGTAATTAAACTACATTAAAACTATTCAAATAATAAAAAGATAAAAAGCAGTGAAAAAAATGATATAGCATACTATTAAAAACCCTTAAAGGCAATCATTACCCAAAAACTTGTCAGAATAAAGTATATCTTTGCTTTCCTAGGAAGGAAGTGAGCAGCTATGGAGACCTTGTGTCCCCACCAAATGTATCTATAAGGATGGCAGCACCAAAAAGTCTTGGTAAGAAGACTCAGAGCCTAAGGAGGATCCTATGGGAGAATATATTTCTTTAGATAGCCTAGACCCAAGCCATGTAGGGTTTATAGGTTATAATGAGCACCTTAAATTGTGGCCAGAAACAGACTACTAGCCAGTGGAGCTTTTTGAACATGGCAATTTTGTGGTCCATGTAATCAGTCTCAGTCAAAACTTTGGCTGCAGTTCTCTCAATCAGCTGAAGTTTCTGAACAGCTTTCAAAAGCTGCTTCACATAGAGCACATTACAGCTAGCTAAATGGGATTTAACAAGTGCATTCATCACCACAGCCAAATCTGAAATCTCCAGGAAAAGGTACAATTGCTTGAACTGTGCAGATGTACTCCTGGCCACCTTGGAAGCCTACCTATTCAGGTTCCAGGCTGAATCCAGAAGTACCCCCAAACTATGAGTTATCTCTTCGGGGTTGGATAAGGTCATCCAGTATAAGCTGAGTCGTTCCATCCTGGTCTGACTTTCAAGTAACCAGGAACACCTTTGTTTTGTCTGGATTAAGTTTCAATTAATTTACCTCCATCTGATCCATTACTGATGCCAGGCACTGATTTAGAACCAAAACAACTTCCTCAGTATCAGGAGAATTAAGAGTTGCTTGTCATCAGCATATTGGTGGTACCAGTTCCAGAACTTCAAATAATTCCCCCCCCAGAGGTTTCAGGTGTATGTTAAATAGCATACAGGATAAAATAAAACCTTAAGAGACTCTACAGGCCAAGGTGGTGAACAGGTACACTGCATGTTCTGGCATCAGCTTCTGAATTTTTCCCTCCAAGACTGTGTGGAACTGCTGTAAAACACATGTCTCTAAATCCTATCCCAAAGAGCTAGCCTTGAAGGATATTGTAATGAAAAGCATCAAATGCTGCTGCAGAATACAACAGATCCAGCAGGGACATCCAACCCCTGTCATACTACTGAAGTAGAATGTTCCCAAAGCAACTTAAAGTGCCTCTATTCTATAATCAGAACTGAAGCCAGACTGAAATAGACCAGAGTAATCTGTCTCATGCTGCAGCCTCTGAAGCTGGGATGCCACAAATTGTTTCTGTGCCATAGCCATCCATTGGGTAAAGGAGGATTATCCCTATGAAAGTTCATGTTGCAATGAATGGTGAATCCCAAAGAGACAATGAAGCCTAGTTTTAGCTTTTATTATCACTGTTCTTCTGAAATTAATCACAAAAATGTCAACTGAAGAAATAAATACATACTTCAAGTCCTGTAATCTCTGTAACACGATTGTTGCTAAGAGACATATTCTCTTGAACAATCTTCTGCTGTTTAGCATTAAGCATTGCAAGAATCTCCAGATGCTGCTGATCCAAAACTGTAAGATTCAATATTGGGGAAAAATAGTTTATAAACCTTCTAGCCAGCTTCTGTTTGTGGTCCTCCATTGTAGATTTCCCATTTAAAAGTGGCTGATTCTCATCCACTCACTTATGTAGAATACTCAAAAAAAGTGCTTAATTACTAAAAAAATACAGTTACTTCAGAAACTGTAAGCCTTGGAAGCAAACTTACTCCCAGTTAAACATACACAGGATTTCAACCTTAACAAATTCTTCAGGAGTTACAAGTCCTATCAGCATCTCAACATCTTCTCAAGAAGAATGTCTTGCATCCCACTCAAAAACATCAGGATCGCCTTATCTTTTAAACATGGATCAAACATGGATTTAAACATGGATCAAACATGGATTTTTTTATTTTAAACAAGAACCTCTCTTCCAGTATAAGAATGAATCTAAACCAATTACAATATTTAGCACCCTAGAAAATTTAACAAGGCATAATATGATTCCCAAGAATTAGTGAACTTCCTACTTCAGTGTCTAATATCAACCACAGCAATATACCTTTTTCTGAGAAAGAGGGAAAAAAATGATAGAGCTTACTTACTTTCCTTTTCAGACTTCAGTGTTTTAATTTCTTCAGTTTTCAGTATAAGTGTTTCTTTAAGTGCAGCATTTTCACAATATATGCTGTTGACGTTGGCAAATAACATGTTTTAATCGCATCTTACACATATGCTTCATATTTTGTGTTAAATTAAATCATTTTTTCAATAAATATATAGAGAGAAATGTACCTGTCATATTTTTCTGCCCAAGCATCCTCTATATTTTTAAATTTCGCCTGATTAATTTTGATTTCCCACTGCAGAACATTTATTTCCTATAAACAATAAGATGCTAGTTAGAATAAAGTAGAATATTTCATTTTCCAAACAATATACTGTTAGCATAGGAACACTGGATCCAATTCTCTCCCAATGATGGATAAAATGTATAAGATAATTTTGTCTTAGCTTTGCTGGGGAAAAAAAACAACAACAAAGCACTAGAGTGCTTAGACAATTTTTCCTGATGCTAGTCACTTAGTGACAGGCAAGCTGCAAACCAGCTTACTTGTTTTATTGGGCAGTTAAGTCTTCCAGCTGCTCCTGAATGTGTGTTTATTTCTCTGAGGCCTACGCCATCTATAAATGCAGCTTAAGATTCCTGTATTAATGACTTACCTTATTAAAAAATATATTATCCACTTTATACCATTTAATTTCTTTTAAAAAAACTGATCCAGTAATTTTTGATAATGACAAAAAAGAAAACATCTTAAAAAAAAAAGCCTCACACAGCACACATTCTAAGTATACATATATTCATTCAGTCAATCCAATGGGTTAATTTAGAATTCAGCACTCTTTTCCCTACTGTGGAATAAAACTTAAAAATCAATAGCCATCATCCATTAGTCATGTTCAGTTAAAAACCAAAGAGATCTTGCATGTGGGATAGCAGTTCACCACCGTGAACACGTTCAGGGCCAGAATCAGACAAAAGCAAAATGAGAATATCCGGCCTTAAGAAGCAAGAGTTAAACTTGAGAATCAGAAAGAAGGTTTCATTAAGCTCTCTAGGAAGCTGATACTAACATGTCTCACCAAAAAGCACAAAGTTTCTGCGTTTCTAGTCATTAATAGAAACAAGGACTAACAAAGTAGTTAAATATCCTATATCAAATACTAATTAAGTATCACTGCACAGAATTAAATAATTTTTAATACATAAATTAAACTACTTAATTGTTATGTATTTTGCTTTTAAAAGATTTGTTAAATGTTTTTCTATGAACTCTAAGGATTATTTATCAGAAGCCCAGCAACCTGTTATGTACATTATGTAAATAAAAGATCTGAGACATAAAACAAAGAGGTAGAGTACAACTCTACATCTTCAGGAATGGGCAATATGCAGCCCACAGGCCATTCTACCTGCTTTTTAAACCCCTGCTAACATATCACCTATAAATTTACTGCTGCCTGCTGAATTTTGGCAGAAACGAATCTGCTGGGAAAAACTGGCAATATTAATTTGAGAACCAAAAAAAAAAAACGTAGGGAGCGTATACCCTGTATTAAAGCAGAATTGTGTTGTTGGAAGTGCAATTCTTTTTTAAAACATAGTGTACAATCTCCACACACCTTGTTTTGGTGGCAGCATGTCAACAAATTCAGTTGAGCTGCAACCAAGTGCAGTTCCTGGTGAGAAGAGGCATTCAAGACAGCCTACCACCCCCAGAATTTGCTATACTTGTTTATATAAAAGTCTCAGTACCTAATGCAGTTTACAGCCTAACATGTGTATTAAGGACTATAGATTTGATCATGCTTCATGAAATCCACAGGCCTAAGCATAATTGTTGCAGCGTTATTTAGGGCTGCAGTCTGATGGCACCGTCACATTTCAACTGTTTCTTTGCCTCTTCAGAGAAGGGTTAAGGTATGCTCTTACCTTTTCTAAAGCTCTCTTTTGCTCCTGAGTTTTTTTAAACATTGCTTTAGTATGACTAGTGGCTTTATCCAATACAGCCTGAAAAATACACAGAACATAAAAAATATTTTGTATCACAAATCATATTAAAAATTAAATCAGTACAGTATCAATTACAAAAAATGGCAAAAATTTCCGTTTTATGCTTCGATAATATAGCTATTATAACATAAATATGCAATAAGGAATCAAAACATGTTGCTGCAGGTGTACTACATTTTACCATAACAAGACTCTTAATGTTTGTATTTCAAAATTTACCAAGGCAAGAATTGGGTATGTATTGAAATGAGCTATTTATAACCTACATAGTGTGTAACAGGAAACAGAGTCAAATTGTAAAAATCAGAAAGATATCAATTTGTAACGATTAAAGGGAGAAGATATTTCTTGAAGATACAGAATGTACGTAGAAAACAGCTGTTCCTTGCAGACTTCATATGTATAAAAACAATTGTTATTTTGTTTCAGATAAAGAGAAACATGCCTAAAAAAATAAAGATAACATATGATTGAAATATGTAACTTGAGTTGTCCCATCCCTCTACATCAAGGGCAGGCAAATTTTAGCCCTACCTGGACTGCCCTTATACTGGCAAAAAGGATGAACTGCCTCTTATGAAAGCTTCTGGACATGATGATTTACCTTTAAAATCTTAGACTGCAGGTGCTCTGTACCTTTTAAACATCAAAAAGTACCTCCATTTGTCAAAATAAGAATTTTTGACCACTTCCATTCCCCGCTTCAGTTTCTGGGCATTTTTGGCAGCACACGTGACCTCCCAACCCAGACAGGGGAAGTTATATTCTAGACCTTGCTTTCTGTGCAGGATGGGATGATGGTGATGTGAACATGGAAAAAATTTCAATAGTTCTATTGTCCACATGATCACTAACTGGTGAGGTTTAGACTTCCTGGGATTTTTAACCTCTGCAGAGGACTGAGTGACTAATTAACACTGTCCATTCCAGGAGGCTAACAGACCTCGATGGTTTTCCGGTGCTTCTTGGGGATCTTCTTGGGATTTCTTGGGAAAGGAAATCTCTTCAATCTATTATGACTTGGACTCCACACTGAAGGCAGAGTGTAGGGAGATAACTGAGGCATGTACTAGACCATGTGTGAGGTACTTCTTTTGCAAAGTGATCAGAAATTACAGTTGGTCCAATGAACTTCACTTAGATTGTCAAATGAGGCTCGATATAAGGAGTGTACATCTCCCCTGTTGCAACAGCTCTACAGGCTGCTGCTTCACTTCTGAACACAATTAATAGTGCTGGTTATGATCTATAAAGCCCTATACAGTTCAGACCTAGGCTAAGGCTATTGGAAGAGCCATCTCTCTATATATAAACCTGTAGAGGCTCTTAAGATTTATGGGGAAGGCTCTTCTCTCAATCACACCACCTTCCCAGCATAAATAAGGCAGAGGAAGGTCTTCTTAATCATGATAACAATAATAATCATGATCTTCATTCGTTTCACATTTACCTGGAAATAATTCACCCTGAACTCAATAGGGCTTGTTTTTAAGTAGACATCTACTGTGCTGTTAAAAATGTTAAGTGGTCTCAATTAAAAGCTTATGCAAGCTTATACAGTAGTAAATGTATGCCAGAAGATTCTTTTTTGGTTTTCTGTACCACAGACCAACACAGCAATATCTTTGGAAATAATCAGAAAATGTTTTCTAATATTTCAACTTTGCAGATTATACTGCTTTATGATCAAGCTTGAAAAGTTAGCATTTAGTAATGAAAATGTCCAGCAATTTTGATACTGAAGAGGTTGAGAACATTTGTGGAACTTGCATAACATATGTACAATTTGAAAAGTGTGTCATTATCTGTTTTATGTAAATTCAGTTATCATATTCAGAACAAGCTGATCTTTTTTAAAATTACCATGCTCTGCAGAATTTTTAATGCTTGCTCTTTGCCTTCAAGTTGTCTTTGAGATGCTTCCAACTCAGCTCTTAAAATTTCTACTTCCTAGAAACAAAGAATTCAGCTGGGGTGAATGGAAAGATTGTTCAATATCAAAGAACACCCTTAAATAACTACTGCTTGTAACTGAATTAGCAACTCATTATAGTAGTGGCTGGTGGCCTCCATATCACTGCAGCAGAGAATCCAGTGTGGATTTTAGTCTGAAGTTTAAAGAAAATACCCAAGATACTCACCCCTATCCTCCAAATAGGTTTAACACCTTGAATAACTTCCTTAATGTTTAGAGTTAAGACCAATAGTGGATTCACCACCTCACTGATATGGAAGCTACCAGCTGCCACTGGGCCTCCAACTGTCTCTGTCCCCCCATTAAGCTGCAACTTCCTCCCACATCCGACTGCACCCAAAAGGTGATCACCAATGGCTTCTTTTCATCCTGGAGAGAAGTGACTAGTGGGGTGCCACAGGGTTCTGTCCTGGGCCCAGTGCTATTCAACATCTTCATCAATGACTCGGATGAAGGAGTGGAGGGCATGCTGATCAAATTTGCAGATGATACCAAACTGGGAGGGCTTGCTAACACACCAAAGGATAGGATCAAATTTCAATACAACCTTGACAGATTGGAGAGCTGGGGCAAAGGTAACAAAATGAATTTCAACAGAGAGAAATGTAGGGTCCTGCACTTGGGCAGAAAAAATGAAAGTCTCAAGTACAGGATGGGGGACGTGTGGCTGGATAGCAGTACGTGTGAAAAGGATCTAGGAGTCTTGATAGATCACAAGCTGAACATGAGACAGCAGTGTGACGCGGCAGCCAAGAAAGCCAACGCGATTCTTGGTTGCATCAATAGGAGTATGGTGTCTAGATCGAGGGAGGTAATGGTACCACTCTATTCTGCATTGGTTAGGCCTCATTTGGAATACTGTGTCCAGTTCTGGGCACCTCAATTCAAGAAGGATACCGACAAGCTGGAACGTGTCCAGAGGAAGGTGACCAAAATGGTGAAGGGTCTGGAAGCCACGCCCTATGAAGAACGCCTTAGGGAGCTGGGTATGTTTAGTCTGCAGAAGAGAAGGTTAAGAGGGGACATGATACCCATGTTTAAATATCTCAAGGGATGTTATGTTGAGGAGGGAGTAGGCTTGTTCTCTACTGCTCCAGAGACTAGGACAAGGAGCAATGGATTCAAGCTGCAGGAAAGGAGATTCCACTTGAACCTCAGGAAGAACTTCCTGACGGTCAGAGCTGTTCAGCAGTGAAATATGCTGCCTCGGAGTGTGGTTGAGTCTCCTTTGGAGGTTTTTAAGCAGAGGCTGGATGGCTATCTGTTGGGAATGCTTTGATGGGTGTTCCTGCATAGCAGAGGGTTGGACTCGATGGCCCCTGGAGTCTCTTTCAACTCTATGATTCTATTATTCTATGATCATTCTGGAGAGTTCCCTGAACCTTAGTAGTGGTTAGGGGCTAGTGGAAATGAGAGGAAGAGATAAGAAAGCTGCATTGCCTGAACTCAACTCCACTGAGAGTTCTTCTAATTTTGCACAGCAAAAATCAAATTACTGTACAAGAAAGCTCCAGTCTTTACAGAAGCATGCAGAATCCAGGAGCAATTCCACTCTCCATCATGAAGGACAAAAGGAAAGAAGCAACTTTGTTTTGTGGGTTCAGCCTAAAGTAATACTAAAATATTGTTATTAAGCATTTGTTTTGTCATGCGGGAGGTAAGAAAACGGCAATTTAGGCATGAGGTAATAAGCCAGCCAAAGCAACTAAGACCTCAGATGACAAGATTATTGAAGTTATAGACAATAAGATAAAGACTGCTAGGACCTTAGAGCAAGGGTTGGGAGCTTGGAGCCTCCTAGTTGCTGCTGTACTGCAGTTCCCTTCAGCCCTAACCTTCAGCCTATGATGAGAGCTGATGGCAGTTTCACTCCAGTAATCTCTGGAGAGCCAGAGGGTAAACATAAAGCGAAGTAATAAAAGCAGAGACAGAGGAAGCCCTGCCTAAGCAACAGAACCATCCCAGGGCCTAATCCAGCCTGTGAAAGGTCAGTGATGCTCCTTCCCAAGTCCTGCCTTTTCTTGAAGTTCCATCCTCTGGATATTTGCAGAAAGAGGAATCCCTCCTGTTATCTCCTACCAGAGCTAACAATGGGATTCTCCTGTTCACTGCATCCCTCCCAGTTGGAAAGGTGAATTGACTGATTGGTTGATTTGATTTGATTTATATCCTGCCTTTCTTCCAAATACGACTTGTTCTAAGAGAATCTCTCAGCAATTACAATCACTAATCAGGTATAACAAATGGATTCCTTCTGCACACTGTTCATCATCCAAGCTAGGACAGTGAGCATGGGAAAGGACACAAACTTCACCTAAAGGGTCAGCTCCTCCAAGCAACTGCCAAACACATTCAGGCACCATGCACTGCCCTAACTGGGACAAAAAGTGGCACATGAAGGGACTTTAAATGGGTTTCAGGGAGGGGCCTGAATATGTTGTAATAATAATAGTAATAACATCAGAATGGATTATACAGGAATTTACATATGATACAAAAGTAGAGGGGTAGCTGACACAATCAAAGATAGGAAAAGAATTCAAAAGGACCATGATAAACTAGAAAACTGGGCTGAAATTAATAAAATGAAATTCAACAGAAATTAGTGTAAAGTTCTACATTTAGGCCACAAAAACCAAATGCACAGGTATAAGATGAGGGATATTTGGCTTAGCAGCACTACTTGTGAAAAGGACCTTGGAATTATTGTTGATGATAAGGTGAACACGAGCCAGTAGTGTGACACATGCAGCAAAGAAACAAATGCTATCTTAGCCTGTATTAATAGAAACATGGCTGCCAAACTGAGGGAAGTAAGAGTCCCCCTAAATCAAGCCTCATCTGGACTACTGTATTCTGTTGTGGGCACCTCATTTTTTTTAAAAAAAAAGATATAGACAAGTTGGAGTGAGTTAAAAGAAGGTCAAGGAGGATGATAAGATGTATGAAGAACAAAATATGCAAAGAGAGGTTGAATCAGCTGCTTAGTGAACAGAAAACAGAGGGGTGACATGATTGAATTCTTTAAATGCCTCAAGGACTCCCAGAAACAGGAGGCTGCAGGCTTGTTCTATGCTCTTTTTGGGGCTAGAAGTAGGACTACTGGTTTTAAGGTACGGTAGATTTTGGTTGATCATTAGAAGGAACTTCTTGACAGCAAGAGTGGTTCAGCAATGGAACCAATTTCCTAGAGAGGTAGCGGGGTCTCCTTCTCTGGGTGTCTTCAAAAAGAGCCTGGACAGCTACCTGCTGGGGATGCTCTAGCTAAAGATCCTGCACTGAGCAGGGCGTTGAAGCTGATAGCCTATAAGGCCCCTTCCAACTCTATGAACTGATGTCAGGGAAGGAGACAGGGCCACTCCCTTGATGTCATCCAGATTGCTAGATTGGTCCTGAGATGCAATTTCAGCTCTGCCAAATGCCAGCCACCTCCAGGCTCTTATGAAAACTCAGCACATGCTTTAATCTACCTAACTGACAATATATCAAGGCTACTCCAAAAAAACTATATACTTGATGCTTCCCCCTTCACAGGCTTATTCATTTTTAAAAAAGAAAGAGAATCTAAATGAAAACTTAAAAAGACTGGCACTTACCTCTAAAACTTCTTGAAGTTGTTGCCTTAATTCTTCATTTGATGCCTCAGAGTTAGACTCTGTGTAAATTCATAGTTGGAAAAAAGATTTTAGAACATCTGTCATCATATTTTGATATGATAAAGATAGAATGACTCTTATTTATAGTATGTTAAAAATTAAGGTAACTCTTACTTAAGTCATATTTAAACTTTTAAAAGAGAACAAAAAATGTAAGCAATGGTTGTTTCCCAAAATTATATTTGCACAATTTCCCCTCTGAACTTTTATGAAATTGGCATTTAAATATTAGTCTTAATTTCATTTTAAAGATACAGCAACTATTAGCATTAGGTTCCTCTAGGTGGTTCAAGAAAAGAAAAGATCCAAAGACTGTTAAAAGTAAAAGACAATAAGCTCAACAACAAGCTCTTTAAAAGCTAACCAAACTTTTTTTGCTGCAGTGACAGATATGATTGCTAACTGTATTTCCCACATTAAAAAAAGAAGGCATGTGTACTCCCTGGAGATGGAGATTGCAATATTTTTTGGAAAAACTAAAGCAAAACCAGGACTTGTCAATCAGCAAAGAAAAAAATGCAGCATAGCAAGAAGTATTCAGCCTCTTATGAAAGAAGAAAATACCTAAAATGAACAAATTTCAAAATAACTTCCTGTGAAACATGCATAACCACAGCATATACGGAACTTCAGTTTGCAGTGGAAGCACTACTCTGCAGCAAAAAGCAGCATTTTCCTAGCAATCTCAAATTACAATTTGAGTGCTGGGAAAATGTGATTTTCCCAAAACTGAAATACAAAAGATATTTAGATCATAAAAAAAAGAAAGAAAGAAACCCTACATATTCCCTAACCAATAATCCAATTGTCTCGATAGATCCATTAAATTTCACTTATGCTATCATTTAAGTGAGACTTTTCTGTGCACTAAAGCTTCAAGAGTTCAATGAGACTATATTAATCCTCTGTGTGCACAGAACACAGTCAGGAACCATGTGACCCTCCAGATCTTGCTGATTGGAACTCCTAGCTTTCCTAACCATTAACTACACTGGCTAGATCTGCTGGAAGTTGCACTTCAAGAGCAGCTGGAGGGTTGCATTATTTTCAAAGAATTCAGTTTCCAAGCTAGGCCACTTTGTCAGAAGCCTATAATACTGAGATAGCTGAGTCAACAAAAGAGAGTTTAGTATTACTGAGTAATGTGCTGCATTGTCAATAACATATTAAGCCTTACATACTGCCTCTTCTCTTGTAACTGCTTACAATATCTCAGTTTTACAAAATATGAAAAAACATTTACAGTAAGTTTTTTTTGTTAAATGAACTTGCATTTTTGGCTGAAATGTTTTCATATATCTAAAAAACTATTCTGATTGAGGGAGTAGACATATGTATAAACTGATGTAAGAAGAAATACTCACAAAACAATTGTCATGTCCTTTGTTTAAGACAACATGCTAATTTCTTTTAAGCCTAAATCACAAGTATTTGGGTCAACATCATCCCTGAAATATATTTTACTTTATTTTGCTTCGAACACCTACAGTTGAACAGTACAATTTAATACAATGGTGGACTACACCTAATTGTCAGGGTTGGTGAGAATTATAGTCCAACATCTGGAAGGTCACAGATTCCCACCCCTGGTATATCTTGCAAACTTGGAGTCGGCATTTTTAACAATACTTAGTCCAATAAAAATGATCTGTGGGCTTGCATGGTATTTATTGCTGTTGTAGATCAAAATGTCTACCAGCTCTGATACTGGAGATGGATGATCTTAACAGCAATATATGCAGTTTTAGGAAGAATACTAAAGTGTCTAAGTTTTGGGTTGACCCAAAGCCTTACCAGAGCTGTTTTGTCGACTGCAGGTACCACGTTCGTTCATTCCAAATTTTTTGACTGGCACATCACTCAAACTGTTACACCTTGAACAACGATGAATGGCTGCATCATAGTATTCTCCTTTGTTTGGCAACATTAATGGGCTGAAGCTTTTCTTTGCTGAACATCTTCTAGGCCTACTTGCATGTGCATTCAAGCCTTCAAGTTCATAGATTCCACTATGTCTTCTAACAAGTCCATTTCCCAAGTCTCCACATGCCATGTCATCTTCATCTTCCAAGGCCTCTCCAACTTTATTCTGCAATAAGATTGCTTCACTCCCTTGCAACATATCTGGTTCTTATCCCAACCTTAATGTGTCTCCTTCCATGCCACCTCCCCAAAATCTTCATGCAAAGTTGTGCTGGAAAGTAAATTGATAATAAAGAAAATAAAACTTTGAAATACCTCTCATTTTTTTAAACATTAATTTCCAGAATTTTTAGACCGCAACAAATATACTATGATACTTAGGTTTGTCCAAATAATTAAGCTTCTCATACATAGCATAAATTAGATGTGTATAACATTTTCCAGTAAACTAAATATGCATTTTTATACTACTGAACTCAAAGCAAAAGCTATTTCAACATAAGCTTACAATAATATAACAAGATATTACTGTAATCTTGTGCTGCGCTGGCAGAAACACTAACACACCCAACCACTTTGTTTACTTTAAAATGTAGCAAAAAGAACACATTGTTTAACACATAATCCGCCGGCTGCATAAGTGACATCAAGACATCAAGATCTAATATGCCATCCACTCATTTCATTACTGCTTTCCCAGTTTTCATTCATAGAATCCAATCATTAGTAAGGCCCTCATAAAGGAAGTCTGAATACTTACAAATGCTGGGTTAGCAAGACAAACATCGAAGAAGCTTGTATTTGTTTCATTTCATACACATTTTCTTTCTGTGCTGCTTCTGCCTATAAAAATGTTAAGATCAGGAATTTTGTCAGTAATATTAGATAAAAAGGCAAGATGTAAAATAGTTTATGTAAGCATTACTACTATAAATTCTAAGTTATTTTGAACGCATTATTGAGTTTTAAGAAAAGAGAAATTAAGCATCTATACCTTCCCTTTCGAGATAAAACCACAATGCATAAATCCAATTGCTGTTCCCAACCATAACTGACTTCCATCAATGGAACTTAACATGACTGTTGACTTTTCATGTTTCCTTTGATTCAATGGCTCTTTTCGACTGGGACTAACAACTGGATTTAGGCCTTTGATTTCTTTCTTTCAACTACTTTCGAAAATTACTTTTGAAAATGAAACTGTTTAAAATTTCATTGTTTTCAATGGGAAAGAGCAATTCATGTGTTTAATACATCCAGTGCAGCAAATCAGTTTCCACTATCAGGATTTCTTCTGAGATGACACTTTTTTTAAATAGCATTACTAAAATTCATACACATCTAACAACTCCTCAGTAACCTATTTGGAGAATGAGCCTATTTTTTCTTTTAAAAAATAAATGTAGGAGTGCTTAAATTTAGAAGGAAAAGGTATATCTTTGCTTCAGATGAAATAAAAAAAAGATCTCTTTCTCTGAATCTTCTTTCACCCTTTCCAGTAGCTGTAAATTTTCACCAGCCATCCAGCCATCACCTGCTCCCAAACAACGACAGATGAACATTTTAGGTAACGAAGTTATTTTTCCTGTGTCATGTAAGTATCAGTATATGGACCAATGCCACGGATAACACTGATAATACATGCAAATTATAGTTATCTTCCATTAACTCTATTCTACAAATTACACTCAAAGTCCATTCCCATGCAGATTTAAGTACAGTTAATTGTGCAGGATTGGACTGCCAAAGAAGATGATGGTTTAGCAAGCATTACACACTTAAGAGCACATCACTCACAGCCCATTAGAATATCATTCTCATACAGAATAATCATACAAATAATAACATACAAAAGAACCAAATCTCTCCTAATTTATCTGTAAACCAGCATGGTTTGAGCATAGGATTGTGACTCTGGGGAGCAGAGTTTGAATCCCCACTGGGCCACAGAACCCCACTGAGTGACCTTTGGGCAAGTCACACTCTCTGTCCTCTTGCCAAGGAAACCACGTTATAGGGTCCCAAAAGTCGAAAACAAATTGAAGGCACATAATAACAACAACAACAACAACAGCCACAACAACGTCGCATTGTAACATTCGAGGGACTGAAGAGCTGAGATTGCCACGCATCTTTCACCCTTCACGTAAAGGGCAGCGTCTGCTCATATGAGGGCTTCACGGGCCATTTCCGCACTCGACTGTTATAGCGCTATTATTCCACTTGCAACATCCTATGGAATCCTGGGGTTTGCAGTTTCGGGAGGGGCCGGCCGGCCCCTCCCGAAACTGCAAACCCCAGGATTCCATAGGATGCTGCAAGTGGAACAATAGCGCTATAACAGTCGAGTGCGGAAATGGCCATAGAATCAATGCTAACTGCAAGCCCTTGTCAACAGCACCAACATCAAGAAACACACCGCACGTATCCACGCTTCGAGCTGCACTCTCACGTATCTGGAAAAAAAAAAAGCTGCAAAAATCCAACAGGTGCGGCGTTGTCCCTCGCTGCCGTCTCTCCGGCTGGACGAAACTCTACCTGTTGAATATCCCACTACGGCCCTGTTCAACGAGCCATGCCGGAGGAGGAGGAGGAGGAGGGCGGGAGGGGGGAACCAGCAAGCAAACCTCCCGCCCGTCCCCCTTCCTTGCAGCAGCAACCCAAAAGATCCCCCCCCTCCCCACAGGAGCCCTTCCTGAAGCCGCAGTTTAGACACCGAAAGCCAGCAACTTCCCCGGAACACAAGGGCCTCCTCCCTGCCTTCCTCTAATTTCCAAATCCACCGTCGGGTTTCCGCTTCTGAGACCCCGTCGGCCCCTGTTCTCTTCCCGCTCCCAACATGCTTATTACACTCGAAGCTGCCCCCCTCCCCCTCTGACTTACCTGGCGCTCTGGGACTCCCCGTCTCCGCTCACTAGGCCAGCCCGCCGCCCCGAAGTGCACCTGGCGGCCGCCGCCGCTTCCACCTCCTCCTCCTCCTCCTCCCCCCCCTCCTCTCGCAGCTGAGCTCCCGCCCGCGCCGCCCGGCCCTCCTCCCCGCTGCCTCGCCCCTCCCTCTCTCCCCCGGGGGCGGGGCTTCACCTTTCCTCCAGTCCCGCCGACCGCCAAGCCCGCCTTTTCCGCCGCCGGAAGAGAAACGCCTCCTGGCGCCGCCGAGCCGGTCAGCTCTCTGGAGAGGGGGAATGTGGAAACGTGTCACAAATAAACATTAAAAAAACAACCACAAATGCTGGCACATTTTCAGACCAGAGGCTAACTAGGAAACCCTGTGAGGATGATTAGTAATAACTTCAAAAGTCTTTGGAAAAGGTTGAAATGGAGGAAATTTTAAAACACTAAACTGGTAAAAATGAAATGGGTCGTTTAAAGCGTATTTTAGTTGCAGAGTCGAAGGCTTTCGCGGCTGGAATCTGTAGGTTGTTGTGGGTTTTCCGGGTTTTGAGGCCGTGTTCTATTAGTGTTTTCTCCTGGCGTTTTGCCTGCATCTGTGGCCGGCATCTTCAGAGGATCTGGGGGCACCGAAGTGAGACAGAGTATGTACCCAGACTCTAGAGGTCCCTCCGCAAGGAACAATGCAGTGGGTGGCTAATGTACTCAATGCGCTGTTATGCATATCCCCTGACTAACAATACAACCCTGGGGGACATCCCGTTTAACAACAGGCCGACAGGTGCAAATTGTGGGGGACTACACAGGTATATATACTCTGTCTCACTTCCGTGCCCCCAGATCCTCTGAAGATGCCAGCCACAGATGCAGGCAAAACGTCACGAGAAAATACTAATAGAACACGGCCTCAAAACCCGGAAAACCTACGACTTATTTTAGTTCTCTCTCAGAAAAATACACGGTACTAATACTAATAATTTTTTTGCTGCCTACCTCTCCGGAAGCGGGCACAACATGAATTAAATACAATTAAAAATACTTTGTAAGTTAAAATACACTAAAACCAGACCATTTAAAATACAAATGTTTAAAATGCATCATTATTAAAATACATCATTAGTAAAAATAGACTGGCTAGGCCTGCCAGAAGACATCGGTTTTTTACTATTTCTTTGAATTCAGACAGCATGCTTCTGTTACTGCCCTGGCTAGCCCGAGCTTGGGGGATATAAAAAGATATCTCTTGATATCAATAATTCGGCCTCACATACCCATTCCCCTCCACGTGCTTGCAAGGCCCCCGGATACAGGCTCGGCCGATAATCGCGGTAATATTACAACACAATACAGGCAGGCCAGAAATAGCCGACTCGCAGCTTTAGGAGACCTCAAAGGCAAGTACCTCCGTTAGGTATGCACGCAACTTTCAAAAGATCCCCTGCCCCGCGCTGGCAGCTTGACGATCGGACTATACAACGCTCAAGTACTCCGCGTTTGCATACTGGCTATCCTATTGACAATTTGGCTATAATTCAATCATTCAAATTCTGACCTTTCAGAGGCTTTGTCTCCAGCCCCAAACTCACTGTTTTCCCCAAGTCCGACCTAGCCTGCTTCCTTGGATCGCTCTTGGCTTCCATCCCGCCTTGCTGTCGCTTTGTCCAGCGAGCCTTCCCCTCAGCTCCACGTGCTTAGATCCACGCTCTCCATCTTGTCCGCTTCCAACCAGGCTTCAGGACAGGTGAAGTATCACCCAAACCAGCAACTCCTCTAAAAATCCCTCTATCCCGCTCCAACCTTTATTTCTTTAGTTATCTTGTGTGAGTGTGCTGCATACACTGTTAGCTTGTGTTTTAATAAAATATCATTTATTATTTCAATTTCTGTGCGCTCCTTGACTCGGCCTGACTCCATAAACATAGGATTCAAGATCTCGCTACGTTACCCCGCCTCTTGTATTGCTAAACAGCGCTCTTGACTAATTTCCCCAACTTATAACATTGAGAGCGCATTTAGGTGCCCTCCCGGGACCCCCACGAATCAGGGTAACACTTCGCTGTCAAATCTCTTCCAGCAGGTCATTCCACAGTCTAGGGGCAACTGATGAGAAGGTCCTCTTCGTGACTGTCGCCAGTCTAATCATGGCCATCCTAAGTACATGCCCCCCAGAAGACTCGAGTGTACGAGACAGATTGTATGGGAGGAGCCGATCCTGTAGGTAGGTTGGAACCAAACCACGTAGGGCTTTAAAGGTAAAAACCAACACTTTGTACTTTGCCTGGAAAATAAATGGCAGCCAGTGGAGTGATTTTAATAGCGGTGTGATATCCTCACTCCTTGCTGTACCTGTAATCAATCTGGCTGACATATTTTGTACCAGTTGGAGTTCTGAACTTGGTACAAAGGTAGCCCAATGTACAGCACATTGCAGAAGTTCAACCTTGAGGTTACCAGCATATGCACTACATATTGAAAAGCAGAATACTTGCAAGGCCATTTCTGCACTAGACTATTATAATGCTATTATTCCACTTTGAACATCCTATGGAATCCTGGGGTTTTCAGTTTAGGGAGAGGCCTCAAGCAGAAATGTCTAGTGCAGAAATGGCTACAAGTCTGGAAGATGCAGGAGTGGAGTCAAGGGCTAAGCATTTGTACTCTAGAGGTATACACAGTTAAGTGCTTTAAGTTAAAATTGAATGCTAAACTTACATAATTAACAAAGAATTCAAACACTGGAAGTTTATGCACTTCATGAACTATTTCAGAGCTTTCCAAACTATATGTCGTGACATGTTAGTGTGTCAGCTGCAATGTGTAGGTGCATCATGCAAACCTAACAAGTGGAGGGGCTGTCTCTCCTGCCACTGCCATGGGCCAGGCCTGGGTGAAGGGGCTGCCTCTGCAGCTGCCGCCGCAGCCTGAGGAAGACCCCAGTGAGGGTGGTGGTAGGCCAGGCCCAGGAGGAGGGGCTGCCTTTCCCTCCACTGCCGCCCCGGAGCTGAGGAAGACCCCAGTGAGGGCAGCGGGCTAGGCTTGGTTGGAAGGGCTGCCTCCACTTACTGAGTTACTTACTGAATTACTGTGTTGTGAAATGATGCGTGTCTAAAAAGTGTGTCAGCAACATGAAGAGTCAAAAAGCAATGAACTATTTGTTCTCTTTGTTTTAATTATTGGTTTGCAAACTTAAATATGTTAATAAAATTATTTTAAAATGAGTGAAGAACCAGTGGTTCTCCAGATGTTGCACTTCATCAGCCCAAGCCAGCACAGTCACCTTTTAGAGAAAACAGGAGTTGTAGTCAACATTTAGAAAGTGACACCTTTCCCATCTCTGTGCTGTGGCCTCACTTACTCATGCAAAAACATATTTCAATTAGGCTCTTAAGCATTTCTTCCTGTACTTAAAAAGTAATAAAACATATCTGCCACCTTTACAAAAAAACTTTACTCCAATTTTTTTACATACTAATTAGAAAAAGAATTGGCAATAGACACAAAAGCAAAAATTTAATAAGAGATAAGGAACAAAGGAACACATTGATACTGTTGGAATCAGTAAAACATGTCATAAAGCGGGAAAAAGTTTTCTAAAATGCTTTAACCAGTTTTGCATTATGATAATATAGTCAAAAGATTTCCAGGATTTCAAAGCTTGCTGAGAACAGCAACATTTGAACAAACAATAAAAGGCACCAGTTCTTCAAAACTGTCATGTCTAGTCAGCTTGATCTGATGTGTTAACTTTTCTGAAAGAACAATGCCCCAAAGCTTCTGAAAGAAAGACCCTTCAAGGTTCTCCAGCACTGAGCAATTTCAAGCTGAGCAGCAGCCAACATAACTGAGATCAACTGTTTACAGTTTAGGTAAGCACCGGGTGTTACTCCACTGGAAAAACCCTATCCCGGGGTCTACAATTTTGATATTAAAATATGATTCAATGTGCCTGAGAGGTCACCCGGATGGGCACGTAGGCAGCAATGGTCAAAGATCGAAAACCAGGTCAGACCAGTAAAATCCCCAGTCCCCAGGAGACCTCAAGATGTGTAAACCCACAATAAACAAAGGGTCCTCAGCCCTGAGATGCCGACTTGAGGGGATTAGCATGCCCGCCTCAAGTTGAGCAAATATTCCATCAGGCAAGGACCATTTACATGAAGTCACACTACAGACTAACACAGCCGAAGATCCTGAGACTTTGGCAACACCTTACAATCCCATCACACAAAGGAAATTACCATGGTGGAGCTTTGTTATCGCTCCAACACCCATTGTTCTCCCCAGGAAAGGATTAGCCCTCCAGGTACTTTTCCCCCTACAAATAGCCCCCGTTTTTGAGTGGTTCTTTGGATCACTCCCGGTCACCCCAGCAGACCGTTGCTCCGTCTGTTGAGTGATCCCCGCAGCCCTCTCTGTGCTGAGCCCCACTTCTCCGCTGCCTTCCTGGACCCAGGACTTCAGGAAAAGGTACGGTATTACCCCAACTGTACCCCTCCAATACTCCCCTATCCAATTTCCTCTCTTTTATTTCTTAATAGCTCTTGGGTGCATGTGTGCATGATTGCGTTGCTGCGTGAGACTTTCATTCAATAAAATCATTTATTGGACATTTTTGTTTGTTTTTTGGCTTGGCGTGACCCTGTAAAAACTGGGTAAAAAGACCCCGCAAGGTTACCCTGCCTCTTGCATTGCTATTGCTTGTGCTCTGGCTAGTTTCCATTCCCCATCACGTGGAGCACATTGAGGTGTCCCCCAAGGGACCCCAGAAATCAGGGTAACACAGGGCCTCAGAAAACAACTTAAGTGCTTAAAATGCTTGTATATATGCCACCTTTGAGAGCCAGTGTGATGGTTTGAGTGTTAGATAAGGATCCTAGGACAGCAAGGTTTGAATCCCTGCTGAGAAATGTAAACTCACTGAGTGATCTTGGGCAGATCTCACTCTTAGCGTTATTGAGCAGCAAATGCAATGCAAACTCCTCTGAATAAACGTTGCCAAGAAAACTATCATAGGGCTACCATAAGTCAGTGGCAGTTTGAAAATCCGAAAGAACAATTGTTGTTATGTGCCTTCAAGTTGTTTCTGAATTATGGCAACCCTAAGGTCAACCTAGTGTAGAGTTTTCTTGGCAAGATTTGTTCACAAGCAGTTTGCCATTCCCTCCGAGACTGAGAGAATGTAATTCACGACATATTATACAACAGCAGTCAATTTTTTAAAAAACCATATACAACCAAAACTGCTTAGAAAGCTATTAATCCCACTTTAAGATGGAAATAAATTGCTTTCCAAATTAAGGATAAAACACTTATAACCCAGATTTTCATGTAAACTTGATGGTGAATATTCAGACAGCTCTGTTAGTCTGTTTCAGTATGAAAAGGAGGGGGAAGTATTGTTAAGGTTAGCACAATTCAACTGTCTCCCTTTCCAATCTTTCCCTGTAATTATTTCCACTTTAGCATGAGCTTTTGTGGAGTACAATCCACTTTCTTAGATGCACAGATGGAGTGCAATATTCCATCCTCAGGTATACATGCAAAGTAATACTGTAAAGTTGTGGGATCAGAGTTGAAAAAGATACAGGAAAGGCAATTGTAACCATTGTTGTAACATTTCAAAGAGATCGTTTGATATAAAATTACAGATGTTCATAAGCTAATACACAGGGTCTGTTAGGTTAAATTACCTCTCAAGTGTGAAAGCAATACACTCTTCTTTCAGTAAACTTTGTTCTGTTCAAAGTAGTCTTTCCTGAGGGTGGTGGGTGGGTTGAGTTTTTGTTTTTGTTTTGGTGGTGGTGGTGGTGTTTTTTTGGTTACATACATAACTGTAATGAAAATCAGCCTATTAATGTATGGAAGCCATCATTACTATTGTTGTTGCAAACCTCTGCTAATAGATCATATTTTGTGAATATTGTACACTCCAATTTATGTTTCCTTTCCAATTTTCCCTTGAAATTCTTTTGCTCCACAGCAACCATTTTGAGATCACTGATGTGAGAGATAGAAGCATTCTAACATTAACATTTGAATATTACTATTTGTAATGTCAGATGGGCATTGATTTGTTCATTTGTGTTTGCCCTAAGTAGAATGCAAGAAGACATTGTCTGCAGTAAGACAGGCTTATATTTACCATCTTAGATATCTCCTCCCTTAGAACAGGCAACACAACATGGATGAAAATACAGGGACAAGATCATATTACAAACAGATGCCAATTCTGTCCCTGCATCTCTGTCAAAACCATTATAGGTCCTAATAATGTCCAACACAGTATCAGGGTTACATTTACTTGTTCATGTTCCAATGTGATATGCCATTCACTGACAGCAAAAATTTTAATCGTTAATTTTTTTTCATGTTTCATGCCTTCACGTCATTCCCAACAGTGCAACCCTAACGCAAACTTATCACAGGGTCTTCTGGGACTGAGAGTGTATGACACACCTAAGGTCACCCAGTGGTTTCTATGGCCAAACGGGGAATTGAACGCTGCTCTCCAGGGTTGTAGCCCAACACTCAATCCACTACACCATGCTGATCAATACGTGATCAATTTTCTACCTGTTGCTATGGGTAACTGAAGTTCTCCATATTCTACAGCACGTTGTCACATGAGAAACAAAATGTACATCAGTACTTTATCCCACAAAGTTTCCTCTGTGAAACAGGGTTTCTTCCAAGCAAAATTGAAATATGTATATATCACGCACATCACTGTATTACAATCTCCTACACGCAAGTGTGATCTGTGTAGAAAACAGATCACTCATAAAGCAGCAAAAAAGGGCTTCTGTGCACCTAAGGAGTTTGATTGCATTAGATATACCAACTGTATTATCCTTTACAGGGACAAATCCATATTCAGATACTACTAAAATAACTTCACTGAAAAAGAATTTAAAGAGTGAGATAATATTTATTATGATCTGCACAAACACCAGGAGAACAGGAAAGAGCTGTACAACCAACAATGGCAGATTAGTTTCAAATCATAACTTTAAATTAAAATTACAACTGTTAAACACAAGCTATCTTCTCACTCCTGAAATCTTACAAACTACCACTAACGCTCAAACTTTGGTGGATGCCACTTAAAATAAGAGCTATTTTAGTGCTAACCTTTCTCATTTTCAAAATGGGGTAAACATGCAGTCTATTAGCATGTCTATAACTTAATCTTATGGATTCTTTTCAAACTCCAATGGTCCCTGAATCTAGGAAAGGTTCTTGTAACAGTCCAGAAACATTAAAAAAAAAAGCTTTAAAGGAATTAAAGTGTTATCATCCATAACAACCATACCATACTTGTTTCAGATAATAAACAATATACACATGTCTTTGAGGAACGTGACACTCGGTTTCAACCAAAATGTCACATTTGAAAATTCTTCACTTTACAACTTCTGCACCCAGTTGAATCCAGGTGAAATGAGTGACACACAAATCTGTTGAATCTTCCAAGGTCTACTCAATTTGATTTTCCTCTGAGATATTGCCTCTATTGTGATCGAAAGAGCAAGCAGTCATTTCATTGACTATTTTTTTTTATGACTGCTCTGACTATATTAGTTGCCAGAAGTCAGTTGTTATCTTTTATCCACTGTTCAATCCACTGTATAATCTGATCCAAATTCCGTTCCATGTCCTCTGGTGTGTTGCTTGTCAGCTGATGCACAATTTCTTCTTTATAAGATGACATGGCCTCCTCATAAATAGTCTGAAAAATTTCACACTGAATATTGTCTTGTAGTTTTTTTCCTTTGTAGCCTCTAAACAGACAGAGATAAAAAAAGCGGTTAGATCAGGTTGTGGCACATCTTAGGCATAAATAAATAAAGCTTTATGTCTTACATAAAAATAAAAACAAACTGCATCAGGAAAATGTTTCCTTCAAATTGAATGTTGTTGACATTTAAATTGGAGGAATAATTTACCTGCTCTCCAACCTGTCATATAAAAATGAGTTTTCTGTGCGAAGCACAAATACAATATCAAACCAACGTTCAGGAAAAAAGTCGCAACTGTGATAATCGACTATAACACCACCATCATTCATCTTATCTTCCATTTCATCAATTACCTAAAAGAGTAATCAGACAAAGGAAATTTGAAAATGGATTCCTGGCAACAAAACAAAACATGTAACTATACTAGATTTTGGCTTAAACTCACTCTGTCTTCATCCAAAATTGGACATTCATATTCTTCATCAAAGCCTTCATATAGTTCCCCTGCATATTAAGAAGAAATCAAATTACCAATTATCAAATCAAAATCAAATTACCAATATATCATTAGCAATTGATTTATATCAACTGCTTGTTCCAACAACTCCCTGAAACCTTAATGGAACCTAATCGTATTTATTTTTACCTGAAAGAAGCTGTAAACTGTATACTAAACACATTTCCTTCCTGCCTTAAGATATCCAACAGACAACTCTTGCTGAGGTTTGTGGGAGTGGTTGTGACTGTACTTCTAGTAGGAGCAGTTCTCTGCTAAAGCATAGGAGAAAAGAGCATACTACTGAATGTCCTAAGTTGAGGTAAGGAAAAGCCTGCATTTAGAGCAACAGATTTATGTTCAAAACAACAGTGGCACACTGGGGCCAGAATCTTCCTGTGGATTAACTGGAGGTTATGCTAGCAGATCCACTTTCTCTGACACTGTGTAAGGAAGCATGCTCTACCTTTTTACATAATAGTTTTGCTTGTCAATGCAATGGTTGCCAAACAGCACCTACACACAACTCTGGCTCCCCAACCCAAACAACCACTGAGTGGGTGTGGAAATGTGCCAGAAAAGTTGTTTTTTTGCTATCCTGAGGCTGCCTTTGTCTTCCCTCTCCAGTGTCTTGACCTCTGTCTAAGTATGCTCATAATACTTTACCCTCTGTCCATTTAAAGCAGGATATTGGCTGTAGCGTACAGGTGATCTTTTTACAAGAGGAGTTTAGACTGACATTAATGAAAGACTTTTCATTTGTGCACTCATTTCTTTAAGCCAACAATAGTTTAAAACACCCATTTCTCTAATTTGTGTATGTGTCTGAGTTGTTAATACAAACTCTTCCAAAGACATACCAAGGAGATGATTGATAAGGCAAGTACTTCCATTTGAAGGAATATATATGAGATTATATTATTCAGGATACATAAATACATGCATTTTGGAAAAACACTTTTCCATCTTGAATTCACGCTCTGCATTAAGACCATAATGTGCCTCCAACAAACCTGATTAGTTTGTTATGTTACTGCAAAGGAAACGCTTCAAGGAATGGTTAATATTTGGACAGGGCTCAAGATATTTTGCAATCTCAGCAAATTCAAGGCAGGAAGGAATCTACTTATATTGGCATAAATTAAAATTAAGAAGTCTTCATGAAATTCCAAAGCAGTTCTTATGAACAAGCATATTTAAATTACCATGTATACAAATAAAATAACCATGTCTGCAAAATTATATTTACAACACAAACAAACCAATTTATCTGCTGTATTTTTGATATAAATTCTACAGTATACTCAGAGTGCAAAGTACTACATATCATTTACCTTCTTTGGCCAAATCACCAACATTGATGTAAGTAAAATCTATTCTTGCAGCTATTTCTTTGCCTAATGTAGTCTTCCCAACACCTGGTGTACCTACAAAGAAAAATTTAACAAGAAGAAAGAAAAAGACATGAGTAATTTATAACGTACAACCCATCTTAAGACAAAAATTGCTCTGAAAAGTCCATACAGTGTGACAAGTTAAAGCAGCTGAAGCCTGCATTTAAAACAGGTATACCTTGTTCTTAAGAAGCTAACATCAGTTTAGCCTTCATGGTGCCATGTGAGAATGTGAAAGAGGAAAAAGCCACCCCTCCTGCAGAAGACACACTGCAGAGAGCTATAGCACAAGAATGCTGCAGAATGGGCTACACCACTTTCAACTGCAGACAAACATATCCTATTTTCATAGAAATGTAGAGTTGGAAGAGACCACACGGGCCATCCAGTCCAACCCCCTACCATGCAGGAATACCCTCAAAGCACTCCTGACAGATGGCCATCCAGCCTCTGCTTAAAAACCTCCAAGGAAAGAGACTCCACTACACTCCAAAGCAGCATATTCCACTGCTGGACAGCCCTGACTGTCAGGAAGTTCTTCCTGAGGTTCAGGTGGAATCTCCTTTCCTGCAGCTTGAATCCATTGCTCCTTGTCCTGGTCTCTGGAGCAGCAGAAAACAAGCCCTCTCCTTCCTCTACATGGCATCCCTTCAAATATTTAAACATAGCTATGATGTCTCCTCTTAACCTTCTCTTCTGCAGACTGAACATACCCAGCTCTCTAAGTCTATCATCACAGGGCATGGCTTCCAGGCCCTTCACCATTTTGGTCGCCCTCCTCTGGACCTGCTCCAGCTTGACCATGTCCTTCTTGAATTGGGGTGCCCAGAACTGGACACAGTATTCAAGATGAGGTCTAACCAAAGCAGAGTAGAGTGGTACCAGTACCTCCCTCGATCTAGACACCATACTGCTATTGACGCAGCCGAGAATTGCATTGCTTTCTTGGCTGCTGCATCACACTGCTGACTCATGTTCAGCTTGTGGTCTATTAAGACTCCTAGATCCCTTTCACACGTACTGCCATCCAGCCACGTGTCCCCCATCCTATATTTCTGCATTCTGTTTTTTCTACCTAAGTGTAGGACCTTACACTTCCCTCTGTTGAATTTCATTTTGTTAGCCTTGGCCCAGCTCTCCAATCTGACCAGGTCAGATTTTGAAGGGTCTTCTTTGTTAACAACTCCCAGTAAACTGAAAACCGGTAAAAGAATCTACTAGTTTACTACTTGCTGGATGCTCAAAACAGAAATGAAATGACATTCAAACTACATATCCTGCGTCCACGGTGTAATCTCTTCTATCACATCCTCCTTCTGCATGTTTTGACCAGACCTTAATTTTGAAGTGTACAAAGAGCACTTGTGTACAGAATCAGGTGAAACAAATACAGCTCAATTACACTGAACAAAGTCTCAATTCATGCAGCATATCTGGGTATCCATCTGTCTGCTCGGGATGATGGTGGCAACAACTCTTCGGAGTTTTACGGAGGTTTTCTTCCGGCCTTGTTAAATACCCTCAAAAATTGACAAAATGAAAACCCAAGCCCTTTCCTTCTTTCTGAAGCATCGTTTTCCCACTGAGCTCACGTCTCTCCTAAACTGTTGTTGTTGTTAACTGCCATCAAGCTGACTTCGAGGTATGGGAACCTTATAGATGCGAGACCTCCAAGTCACCCTATCTCCAGCCGTCCCGCTCTGGTCTTGCAGATTCAGGGACGTGTCTTCCTTCACTGAGTCTATCCATCCGCGACGCAGTCTTCTTCTTCTTCTTCCCCTACTGCTTTCCACCTCACCAGAACACGGTGTTTATTTGCTTTTTTACCGCCATCGCGGACTCACTGATGATAGCCGCGCTGAAATGAATTAGACAGCGAGCCAGCTGTTCAGTCCGCTCTCTCCTCTCCCGCAGACACAACGCGCATTTCGCTCTTACCCGTCAGCAAAATATTAGGTCTCCGCATGGCGGTTCAGCCGCTTCCTCCAGCGCCTCGAAACTCATAATCGAGAAGACACGTGCGAAACTCTCTCGAGGGCCTTTCACCGTCGCCGTTCCAGTGGGCGCACAGTGATAACGTCACGACGGTTCCTTCCCCCGCCCCCATCCTCTACGGTTGTGTCAGCCTGCCGTGAAGTATAACTTTTTAATGTAACATTTTTAGGTGAGACGGGCTTGGTTTCCAAGGGGCAGAGTTGAAACTGACGGGGAGGCAGGCGGCGCGTCGGGCGCTTCGAAAACAGCTAAGGGCCAAGCGGCGTGGGAAGCCCTCTGCCGAAATAGGGAGGGCGTAACACGGGGGAGGGCGGGCGGAGGAGAGGCATCTCCCGTTGGAGGCGTTGGGGACAAATTGGACGGGTCGGCTCCCAGACCCTAGTGACAGAGAAACGTGGGAACGGCAGCCCCCCCTGGGCCGGGCGAGTGTCTAGGAGGTGTCAGGCGCTTCACGGCTGAATAGAACAGCTTTCTGCAGGCTGCTCTGTACGGCTTCCGGTTGATCCGACACTTAGTTAAGCTGCCGTGCAGTTGTAAGCATGCTTGTTTCGAAGTAAGTCCCCTTTACAGTCGCTCGGACTCCCTCCTTCCTTCCGGAGTGTGCTTAAAATTGCAGCTAAATGCTGCTTTCTTTCTGTGCGCCCCTTATTCTTCCATTTTCCTGGAGCATCCGCAGCATCCGCCTTCTCTTTTTCATAACTTATACATAGCCGGGGGTGAATGCATATCCTTCCCTAGAATCAGAAGGCCAGAAAGTCTTCCACCCGGGATAAAGAATCTTCTGTCCTAGCATTCCATTTCCTTTCCTCCCGGGTAGATGTTACAGCTGTTTGCCTTAGAAAACATCTAGCCGTTCAGGAGAGGCAGGATAAACATGCCTGTGTTTGGGAGGCGGGGGCGCTGCAAAAAGTCTTGTGTACTCTTTGGGGTGACAGCTTTGCTACTTCCTTTTTTGTTTTCTCGTGATGTGCTAGGAACGTAGCTATCTTTTACTAGTATCTCTTTCTGCTAAAAGGCTCAAACTTTCAATGTTCTCTGACTTTCCCAGAGAGGCTGTTATTTTGCAGCATAGACTATCTGTATTATGTATGTTTATAGTGGAGACAGAGTATCTGCACTTATTATCATTTCATAGCTGAATAGACAGGCACACTGAAGCTTTTTGTTACTCACTTCAAGTGAAATCTACAGTTGTCTGTATCACTTTTGTGCCTTCATGTTGTCTGACTTATAGCAATCTTAGAGTTTTCTTGGAAAGATGAATAAGAGATTTCCATTGACATTGTGAGTTATAACAGTGGCTAAGTATACCAGCTCTAGAATTATTTAATTACTGTTCTACCTCTAAACTATTAAAATTGCTCTTTTGAAAGATTAAAGAATTCATTTCAAAGCAGTGCTGCAAGTGCACTCTTGAGGTTTCCTCCACAAGTGTATTTATAGTTTTATAAACAGAGCATCCCTGAGGGCACTCAATGCCTTTTTGGCAAGAAATTAGTGCAGATTCTTCTTGCACTTTAATAGCAGTATAAACACTTTTAAAAGCCAATGTGGTGTGGTACTTAAGAGTGTAACTCTTACAATACAGAACTTGGAATGGCATGGATAAGCTTGGATCAATCTAAGCCACCATACAGAGTTGCTGTATGGATAAAATGTGGAGGAGGGGAGCCATGTACATGACCTTCAGCTCATAGAAGGAAAGGTGGAATGAAGATGTAGCTGATAAATGAATAAAGAGAAGTATGAATAACATAGTGTGTTTTTTAACCCTTAACACACTTAGGAATGCATGTATAGATCAATGGAACCATTAGTTAATCCAGCCAGTACTTGGTTATTTGCTTATGACAATAGCAGTAGCACCCAAATATATGGAAAACTGTACTTACCCCGACATGAGTCTTTTCTCTAAAGAGTCATATGTGCAGACTCCATCAAGCTAAAGCAGCACCATAGCAGATGTATAACTTTCTTATTATTAAACAGTCAATGATTTTTGTTAGGACAGTCAGTACTAGAATTCTACATGCAGCCTCCAGAGGGCTGTTCCGTTTCACAGGATTCAGCATTATGATAGTTCTCAGAAGCAGAACTCTTTCTGTTTTAGCCTTAAAAGTTGACTTTATAAGTCTAGAAGAAAGATAGTAAGAGCTCTTGTGCAATTGAGGAGAAAAAGGAGTAATATAAGCAGCTGGAGCAGGTGCCATTAGTGTTTATTTGCAGGGCTGTTCTTGCTCTAGAACTCTTCATGTTTTAAAACTGTAATTGTGAGAGCTTGTTTATTTCTCCTTTTAAAAAGGACATATAATTCAGGGGGCTGCTGGTCCTATGCTTCGGATGGAAACTACTGAGGTTGATGATGTCAAAAAATTCTTTCAAAAGAAAGATTGCTCCAGCTAAAGTGAGTGACTTAAAAGAATTACTGTTGTATCAACCCTTTTGCGGAGGTTATGCCTGTGCAATGAAGGTCTGTTTCCTTTGTTTTACTTAATTTGAGGCTGGCCAGTAGTGATTTGAAAATTGCTGTTTAATTTTTTAGGCTTAGCACACTCATACAACATTTGTGGTTATATGAATATCTTTAAATCTTTAAAAGTGAAAGTACTGTTGAGTGATGTCTTTCTAAATGTTCAGAACTAGCTTCTTTCAAGCCTACTAAGTGCATGCATATATGTATGCTGCATGTGTTTTTAAATACTTGCATTCAGGGAATGGTGCTGATTTCCTACTCTGGAACCAATATGAATTCTGAAGTGGGCATTTCCATGATCATTAAGGGGATTATTAAGATCTCCTGCTTTTAATGTAAAGACAAACAGTAATAAGATATTAACTAGCTTAAAAGTTAATAGCTTTTACTATGCTATAATTTTTGTATGCTTCTGTTTTGTCAGGTGGCTGACTGGGTGGAGCCATCTTTTAGTGATTTCTGTAAAAATACAAATACGTCAACTAACATTCTTCATAAAAAGGCATCTACAGAGACCAGCTACTGCCAAAAGAGAAAGGAGGATCTTCCTCTGTTAGACAGCAGCAAGAGTGAGAGAAAGAAAAGAAAACCATGTTCTACAGATGAGAAACACAAATTTCCCAAACAAAGTAACAGTCAAATAGAAACCTGGGTGGATAAATACAAACCCAAAACTCAGGTAAGGTATTGTTGGGAATTCTGTTCATGAAAACAGCAAAGACCTATGTTATTACAGATCAAAAGGAAAGTAGTGGAAGCATTACATTTATGAAGAACTTTGGACAGATGTACTCGGTCAGTAGCAGAGTGTGAAATATCTGTCTTGGTTCTAAGTACCATATGTTTAGAAGTTTTTTCACTTGAAATCAGTGGAGCTCTGTTACAGATATTTATCTTCCTAAGATTGGGTGCAAAATATTTAGAATAATGTACATTTTTTTCTTTTTCTAGTTGCAGTATAAGGTCAAATAATTTGAGTGTATTTTCCACAATTTGATTTGAGATATAGTTTCAGTAAATCATATTTACAGAGGATTGTCATTTTTTTTTTAATTTAATGTTAATTCTCTGAATGTCTTCACAGAAATTTCTTTTACAGAAAGATTCAGGACATCTTAGTTGCCTTCTGTCTAGAAATTTAATCTAGAGCAAGTGCATTGGCTTTGATTTGTGACAATAATGCATAGTTTGATATGGTAATAGAGACTCAGCGACCTTGTTGCAGTTTCCAGGGTGCAAATGGCCTCCTCTCTTATATTTCTCTCACTTTAGCATACTTGTTAGGATAACACCTTGGAACCATTTGTGCACTGAAGGTTGCATCAGAGCCTGAGGCCCTGAACACTGTTGCTGAATGCCATCATTGTGCTTTGAGGCTAAAGGCCTCTATGGGATCTCTAGTAGACATACTAAGTGTCCAGGTGATTGGACCCTGGCGTACTGGAAGCAAGGTTAAATGGGGGCAAGTGTGTCGAGACTAAGTCAGATCATGTACAGAAAATAAAGGAAAACACAGCCATCTCTGTTGAAATCTTGCTTAAACATTAATACATGTTTAGTGACAGGCACAGAAAGTATGCTGAAACAATGCCTCCTGCAAGATTTAATGTTACTTTTTTCCTATGTAAATATGTGTCTTGTTATGTAAATTTTTTATTTTTATTTTTTTTTGTTAGGATGAGCTTGCTGTACATAAAAAGAAAATTGAAGAAGTTGAAGCATGGTTTAAAAGTCACATATTTCAAAGACAGCCTAAACAGGTAGAATTTATTCAAAATTCCTGACAATTTGAATTTTTAAAAGCTTTCCATTATTTAATTCATAGTTGTTAAATGTGCAGCAGGTTTTATTTTGGCAAATAATTCTTTGTGAGGAGATAATAAAAATCTTCCATGATACCTAATTCTGTAGCAGTGGTTCTTACAGTACTTAATGCAGCAACATACCAACGAAATCTACAGGTGTAATCTAAGGCTTCATTATTAAGTAAATTTCTTGGGAAAATAGTACCATATACTTGAAAATATGACCGGCTGTTACAGGTCGGAGAATATTCAGTTGCCAAGATATTGGCCTGTTCATATTACTTTAAAGGATGGAATTTAACCCAGTATAGTCTATAGGGTATAAGATGAATGGCACAAGAACTAATACAGGCAATTAGGTCTGTGAGAGTGTGTGGGGGGGGACAGTGAGAAGCCAGCCTAAACTGGAAGATGCTCTGGAATACCAGATGCTCTGGAATGTAAATAAGACAAGCAACACCTGCACAGTTGTATTCAAGAGAGGAAGGTAGTCACTAGCCTGACCCTGGAATGAACTTCCTCATAGGTGCACTAGCTGAGATAGATAGGGTAGTTAGTACTTACACTGAGCCCCAGATGGAATTATAAATAAAAGCTTTGTTTTAAATGGATAGAGATAAGCACAGATAATGAACTTCTCTGATATGGATTATTTTGATTAGTCAGCTGATGAGCTGAGTGGGCATAAGGAAAGAATAAATAGAAGCCGAGGAATAGGTCTTATGCATGAAGAAGCTGTTTAATAAACAGGAATTATCATTCCTGATAGGCTTGACGTGCTGCCCTGAAATGTTAATTTATGCTGATACTGGTAAAGCTGTACTAAGAATAAATACACCCATGTAGTAATGAACACTGTTAAGGTGTGAATGCCTGTGTAGTCACAGATGCTTCTTTAAGAGATGTATAATTCCTCAATATATGTGAATGTATACCTGAGTGGAATATAAGCTAAGTTGTATTATTAAGCTCATTATAGATGATACAAGAGGCAGGATTCTGTAAATCGAATGGCCTTTATGAAATGTCTGTATAATGCCTTAGCAGACACTATGGAAAGTGCAGAGAACATGACAATGGTGATGTGTAAAGAGCTTTGTTAGAGGCTTTAATGTGTTAATTATTAACAAGCCTGCAAAAGAGCTGAATAAAGAGAGGAAGTCCCAGTCTAAGTCCTTAAGGAAAGGGAACGTGGAAAGCTATGTGCTATAATGAAATGTATGATGCCTTACATGCAGTGTAATGAAGCTTAAGCGCCTGTGTCTCCTCAGAGAAATGTTATATTTATGTATCTATGAATGCTTAAATTAAGTAGCCTAAAAGACTACCAAAGAGTCTGCTCATTTCCTGTATAAATATCTTGAAATTCTAATACTTAAGGATGCTTAAGTGGAGTGTTGATGTAAACTCAGCCTGTCTGGTTAAGCCACTGTAATGAGTTGGGCACTCAGGTGACCACAGATGGAATTCAGAATTAGCTGACAAGTTGCAAAGTCCGTCACAGTCTAAGTGATAGCAGGGGTGAACCATGCTAGTTTCATTACTCAAACTGCAGTTTACTGACACCTGGGCTGCCATTAAGAAGAATGCGCAGTTTGATGGATTTTGCCTGTTTGTTATACACTTCTGAACAAGCATTTTCAGCATTTACTTTTTCATAATCTAGAGAGGATTGATTTTTTGACAGACATTCTTCAAAATGCCTCTAAGTTTTCTCTGTTGGACGAGGAATACGCCTCATAGCCTGCCTCATAGCCTGAGAAATGTCAAGATAAGCTAGTGCAGGGATAGGGAAAATATGGCCCATGGGCTGTGTGTGGCCCCCAAGAACCATTTTGTAGTTGCGAGCTGCTCTATTTTTCATTCCCCCTCCCAAAAATTAAGGGGGTGGGAATGCCCAGACCCTGAAGTTTACGGAAGACAACTTTAGCACTTCAATATACAATGGGAAGTGACCCAGAAATTGGCTTCAGGGACACTCCCGGTTGAAATTAAAAAGGCCTCTCCGGGGCCAAAAATGGATGAGAGAGGGCTGAAAAATGGTGAAATTACCCCTATGCCTTCCAGGTGAACTTGGGGGATTAAAACACTTTGCGAAAAAAAAATGCAGGAGGTCTCCAAGGTTCCTGAGTGGACTAATGCAGCCCCCCAACCCCTGACAGTTGTCCACTGATACTCTAGTATGTCAGGATAAGAATATGTTGGGTTAGATTTAAAAAATCTTCTTTCAGGTGGAAAATGGCTGCTTTGTACTTTAGGTAGGATACTACTTGAGAAAAACTGTGACTCATTTGCAGTATAAACACAAACAGTTGTAGAGCAACACTAGAGGCTGTTTTTGTTTTCGTTCTTGGTTCAGCTCACTGTTACTTTTTCCTGTCCCAGTGCAAGTAAAACTTGCAATAAACATTATTGAGTATTTTGGGTTGGTTTTTTTCCTGCTGTTTTATTCTGAAGTTCTCTTCGGTACTGTGTTTATCTTCTTACATAACTGTAATGAAATATTGACTCATTGGCAATCTGGTTTGACGACAGGTCTGTTAACAGAAAGGCATTTCCACACTAGACTGTTATAGTGCTATCATTCCACTTTCAACATCCTATGGAATCCTAGGGTTTGCAGTTTAGGGAGGGGCCTTTGAAGCCCCTCCCTAAACTGGAAACCCCAGGATTCCATAGGATGTTGAAAGTGGAATGATAGCACTATAACAGTCTCGTGCAGAAATGGCCAAAGTGTAATAATCAGAACAGGAAAATTAACTCCTGATATCAAAATTACATGTTTTTAAAATCAGAGGTGTACTTTGTTCATTCTTTCAATATTGTAATCTTAGTATGACACGGTGTCTTGTTGTAGGGAGGCTCTATATTATTATTAACTGGTCCTCCAGGATGTGGAAAGTCTGCAACTGTGGAAATCCTAGCTAAGGACCTTGGTATTCAAGTGCAAGAATGGATAACTCCCATATTATTAGACTTTACAAAGGATGACTTTCATTATGCTTTGAACCACGGTAAATATATAGTTGAAAGCTTTAAAAATATTAGTCAAGCAGTTAGAATATATTTGATTTTTTTGTGTCAGTTCTAATTATCATGGTCTAAAGCCCATCAATTGGTAATGAATTCCATTGAAACTGCGGGACTGATTTCTGCTAAACTGAATTATTATGTTTTAAAATGCTGTTTTGTTATAGGGAGGCTTTATTTTATTATTAACTGATCCTCTAGGATGTGGAAATTCTGCAATTGTGGAAATATTAGCCAAGAACTTTGATGTTGTGTAATGAATTACTGAGTTTTAAAACTGACGTCCTGTGAAACAATGACAGAGAGAAGCAGAAGTATGCAAAATCCAAAAGTATGGAAAATATGCAGAGCTAATTGTTTTTGCTGATTGTAGCCTGTGGCTTGTGTAATGCTGAGCTAGATGCAGCAAGCTTTAGGCTTGTGTTCTCCCCTCCCTCTCTAGTGTGACTACAAGGAAGAGATCAGAAACTTCTGTTTCCATTTCAGTTTAGCCAAGTTCAGTGTTGTGTCTGAACCATGAACTGCAGCTAATCATAACTGTGACAACAAGCTATCTGTATGAACTCTGTACTGAAACTAGTGTGTTTTCACTAATCATTGTTAAAGCTAACAACAGTGTGCCCCATTTGGGGCATCACAGCAAGCTGTGGCTAGTCTAAACAAACAAAAACTTATGAATTCCTTTGTTCTGTTGTTCGTTTAATTTGATATATAATTTTTTTCAGTAGATTGGTTCTTAAGCTTTGAAGAGAAATGCAGGCTTTTCTTTCGTACTGCCTGCTACCTCATACAAACTGAGGCTCATAAAATTAATGCTGGATTGAACTTCGGTGTTAAAGCCAGTCTGACCTTTCAACTGATATGTAACTTGTTTTCTGTATGGAAATACATAAAGGAGTCCTGTAGCACCTTAGACACTAACTGGCAAAAAGAAATTTTTAGCATAAAATTTCATGGACTCCAGTCCAGTTCATCAGGTGTTTTCTTGTAAATCATTTTGTATTCTGTATTGGGCTTTCCCACTGATGGAAAAGAAAGATCATGGAGCTCAAATCTTCACTCTTTCTTCAGAAATGGTCTGTATTTGTGCACTTCACCAGGACCTGTACCTTAAACACTTGGTAGATTTCAGTCTGTGATGTTTGTCTTATCTGACTAGTCATCAAACTGGCACTGGTGAAGGTTGATCTAAAGCACAGAACTCAAAATAGTTAAGTCTTGGAAAACTATATGTTTATGTGATTTTTAAAATCTATTATGGGATATATTATAAAATGTGCTTTTCTACTTAGAAGCTGATTTTCAAGCAGTTCTGTATCAGAGCCAGACAGCTCTCTTTCAAGAATTTCTGCTCAGAGCAAACAAATATCCACAGCTTCAGATGATTGGAGAATCCACAGAAACTGACAAAAAGCTTATTCTTGTAGAAGTAAGTAGAAATAGCAGCATATTATAATAAGGCATTTTACTACCTGAAGTTTCCCTGTTTGTTTTCCTATGGATACAATAATAGCTTCAGTATATTTTAAAGTAAGCTGCTGCCTTAAAGAACTTCTGTAATCATGTACATGCTGATAGTTCACTGTAGAACAAATTCAATGGCTTCCAACCCCACATGAGAAATTAGAAGATAGAAATTCCCTACAGAAGGTCATTATTTGAAATTGTACTCATTACATCCAAAAAAAATTGTTTGTTTTTACTTATAATGGTTTTAATCTAGTGAGCTGCCTCTATCCCAGTTCTGAGAGAAGAGTGGGATAGAAGTCAATTTTTTTAAATTAGTTTTTAACATTGACCTTTTCAGATGTTACTAGCCTAATTTAATGGCTTGTATGTATTTTTTTTCACTGTGGTGAAAATTAGTGGCTGCAGAGCACTTTGGGAAAAAGCAGTAGCTCAATGATAGAATCTCTGGTTTTAATTCGGAAGGTCTTGGGTTCAGTCCCCAACGTACCACCTAGAACTGGGAAAGATTACTCCCTGAAAGCCTGTGTCAGGGATGTGTAAAGTATGACCCCCAGGGTTGTTATTGTTGTTCATATGTTTCTTCAAATTGACTCTGACTTACGATAACCCCATCATAAGGTTTTCTTGACAAGATTTATTCAGAGGAGGTTTCCTAGTGACTTCCTCTGAGACTGAGAGAGTGTGACTTGGCCAAAGTTAGCTAGTAGGTCTCCATGGCTGTGAGTGGATTCAGATCCTGGTCTCCCAGAGCCCTTGTCCAACATTCAAAATACTGCACCACGCTCTTCCTTGTGGCCCCTAGAGGTACCAAATTTAAAAACAATAATAAAAGAGGCTGCTTGGAAGATATGGGAGGCAATTTTGGCACATAGGCTGTGGAGTTGGCCCAGGAGGGGCTTTTTTTTTTCACGGTAAGCAAGAAGAATCTGGGGGCGTTTGGGGACATCTCCCCCTTTTTGTTTTGTTTTTTGGCAAGATCCCCTGGGGAAGCTAGTGCAACCCTAACCTTTAACATTTGTCCACCACAGCTTAGATGAACATTACATCCCACTACTACATTAGATGGGTCATTTGTTTTGATATAAGGTGTTTTTTTGTGTTCCTGTTGAACACTAAATGATGACAATAATAATGTGTCTGAAGCAGCATCTAGGACATCTTTTGTCCCAGCCATTCTGGTCAGAGTCCATAGAATCACTGAACTATTTCTGTTCCCAAATAGGGTCCCGCGTGCAGATTTTCAAACAGAATCCTCTGTACAATGCTGCACAATGAACAATTTATGAAGAATTTTAAAAATTGTCTGCAAAGTAGTTTATTATATGGCATGAAGGCACCACAGGAAGCACCACTAAAGTAGTTTTTTGGCTTCAACCCTATGTATGTTGCTATAAATGGAAAATAAAATGAGTCCATTATAATTTTAATAGTTCAAATAGATTGAAGGTTAGCCACAGTACTAGTGCAGCAGGCATACTACAGTAACAAAACTATATTTGTTCCAACAGGATATGCCAAATCAATTTTACCGTGATCCTGGCAGTTTGCATGAAATTTTGCGGTGAGTGTATAACACTTTTCAGCCACTAGTTTTGCCAAAGAGTTGTTTGAAGAAATCAATAAAGATGCATGGGCTAGGGCTTCAGTTCTCCTCACCAAGGTGGTTGTCTTCTACTCATCCATATCCTCCTTTACCTCCTGATTGGGCATGTGTGAGAGAGAGTAGTTAATATCAGAAGTAAAGGAAAGATTTGGCCCAGGCTTCCAAGTTGGTAATTGGTAGTATAGACTTACTGATTGGTGACTAGCTGTAATGTTTTTACATTCAAAGGTGTGATTTTCCCCCCCTCTTTCTCTTTGGCTTCTAGGAGCTTTGTACGGACAAGCAGATATCCTCTTATATTTATAGTATCAGATAGCTTCAGCGGAGCCAGCAATCAAAGGTCGCTGTTCCCAAAAGAGATTCAAGAAGAGCTATGTATATCTAATATTAGGTAAAGAAATCATTTACTGCATTGGTCATGATTGAAAAAATTCTATGAAACTTATCTTGATCATATTTTTCACCCATTTTCTCAGTTTTAATCCAGTGGCTCCAACGATAATGATGAAGGTTCTAAACCGAATAACTGCAATAGAGAACAGTAAGGTAGGACAAATCAAATTAGCATTGAGATCATTGCAATATAATCATATTGTGAAACAGGATGGGCAACATCCATGAGTGGGGGTGGTATAATCCCCCCCCAACCTATTAAGAATGCACTTCTTGCCACTAAAATTTGATGACATGGCAACACTGTCAGAAAAAGGCACTATTTATCTTTGAAACACTATGTGTGGAGAGCATCTATCTTAGTTACACGCTGATAAGCACTCTTAAAAACTTTCTGAATACAATGATCCTGTAAACAAAATGAGCTCTTATCAAATCCCACAAACCTCATCCTTCTTTGCTTTTGGTCTCCCGAAAGTTCTAATCATTACGTACCTTGTGTCAAAGACAAATTGTGACGTTCAGCCTCTGGTACTATTTGCCTTCAGAGCAAAGCTTCTGGGGAACATGTATGTGCCTTGATTACAAAGTGACTAAAGCTCCCAGCAGGCTTATTTTTGCTGCCACCACTGTTTATCTGAATTTTGATGGTGGAGGCCTCGGGGATGCAAGATGTGCAGTGCATGTAGCCAGTAGGCTGCATGTTGCAACAACAGTTCCTTTTAAGAAGATTATACAAAAATATATATTCTTCCTTTCAAACTTTAGTATAAACAAGTGGATTGGATGTTGGAAACAGTTGATTCATTGATTCTCCTTTACCTGCCAATACTACATCCTGTGGAATCCTGGGGTTTGTAGTCTGGTGAGACACTCTAGCTTTTTGGCTGAGAATTTCAAATGTCCATCCCTTACTGAAAATCCCAGAATTTCACAAGAAGGGACCTTGGCAGTTAAAGTGGAATCATAATGTTATATTTGTGTAATGTGAAAGGGCCCTTAGTTTTGTGAAATCCTATTTAGCCACACAGATTGTAAGATGGCAGGCGCAAAGGCACCACCATTCCACCTGACTGATCTTCATAATTGTTGTAATGAAATAAATGCTCAGTTTTCTGAGTAAAAGACCAAAAAAAAAAATCAGATAATAAATTGCAACTTTGATTAAGAATCTGTGGATGTACACAGAACTTCCACATAGACAGCCATTGCAGTGGATTACCTGTTAGGGCAGTTCTACATATTTAGTAGGGAATATGTGTATGTTTTCATAGCACCGTTCCACTATTGAGTAGAGACGTCCTCATGGGTGTCTTTTGTATCGACACAGGCTTACTAATTATCAGATGGGACACTGATGTAGGGAGCAGAGAAATGAAAACTATAGAAGTCTGATTTCTTAAATTACTAGACTTGGATTGCAATATTTAAGATTAATGTCATATGAGAGTGTCTAGTAAATATTGATATAAAAAGCCACAGCAGTGTTATGTTGGTTGTAAAGTCTTGAAGATTGTAAAAATGAAAATTTTCTGGACACTCTTGTTTTCTTTGTAGAATAGCGAAAAAATTGACATCCCTGACAAAGCTGCGTTAGAAATGATTTGTAAAGGATGTTCAGGTGATATTAGGAGTGCAATAAACAGTCTTCAGTTTTCTTCTTTAAAAGGTAAGGGTAAAATTTCTTCAGCTGAGAAATGTCTGCCCTCCATGAAGATATGTTGTATTTGAACATTTTAAAAGTATCCTAGTGGAATCCCTTAATGAAGAGAGAGATAATCAAACTTCTTAAATAGATTTTTTAAAGTGTAATACTTACCTTAACATGAAAAAGTATAGCAGGAGGATATACATGCACTGCAGCATTCTTAGACTACCCTCCCTTGTTGCTAAATAGATTCTCTGCTGTTTCACAACTGAGAATGCTGATCTCTGTTGATTCTCGTTCACAGGACCTTAGAATTGCCAGAAGAGATGATTTTGCAAGTCTCTTCACTGATGCATCTAGAATGCTGGTGCATACTTTGGTCCTGGATGTGAGAGTCTACTTCTGTACTCCTCTATGTCTCTCATTGGACTGGGGTGTTTGCCATGTTAATATTAGAATATTCACAATAAATGTCCTAAATACTAACCAAGCATAAAGAAAAGAGATACCAAAACTTCGAGATAGTATATCCCCCTTGCTCTTGACAGCTGATAAGATCTTGTTGAATTTGTCGGAAAAGCTTTCTTGAGAATTCGGAATATAAGTTTCATTCTTTCACTTAAAAAGTTATATTAATAATATTCACTATGTATCAATAGTAGGATTCCAGCATTTTCTCATAGGTGTATTATTTAGCTTCGTCTAGCTATTATTTAGAAGAATGTAGGGTAGATTCATATGAATGTCAAATAGCATGAACTAGACACTTGATGGCGACAAATGGTAATAAAAAATATTTGTATTGGCAATTACTTTCTTTTTTGCTTAGATCATTATAAATGTTCCAGGTTTTATTATATGTACAGAAAATATAGGCCAGAATCCTATTGGGGCACCATATTAGTGTAAAAACTGTTGTGGAAGTGGTTGTACTTTCTGAATTTGCAGAAGTGTGGTCCCGAGTACAGCCAATCATTACATAAACATTTTCACTTTGGGAAGCTATTCAAGCATTAGGTGAGCTCAAGTCTTGTGAATATGAATATAATATCTGCAAAAGTTCTTAATAGATGATGCATTTTATGAAATTACACTGTTTAGCATCTTATGGTTTATTTGCTTTTATAGCCTCAAGACCATTATGCATTTTCTCATCTTGTAAAATAGGCATATCTTTGGCTTAATAAGCATGTCATTTCATGTTTTTCTATTAAGTCAGAAATAGTAAAGCTCATGTTTTTCTTTATTCACTTATTGCTTATTCTTTTATTTCATATTTATTGCCAGAGTATTCATCTAAGAATATCTTCTGGTCACAGAGAAAGGGGAATTCCACCTTAAAATGTGATACACTCTCAAAAGTAAAGAAGAAAAAGCAACGTGGTAACTCTTTAGAAAACCAGGAAGTACAAGCTGTTGGTGGCAAAGATGCTTCTATCTTTCTTTTTCATGCTTTGGGAAAAATACTTTATTGTAAAAGTAAGAAAATGTTTTACTTTGTGTTCATATGTTGAGAAAATAAAATCACGGTACTACCTATTGACAGTTTCTACATTTGCTTACAATTGATCTGACATTTTTTATCATTTTAAAACAATATGCTTGCTCCAGACAATTTTCAGTCCATATTATCTGAAGCCTTACACTTGAACCACCTGCCTAGATGTAGGGTTCTTTACTGTGTGGATGCTTGGGCACAGGCCCAGAGCAAATGCTGGGAGGTGAGGCTGACACCTCAGTGCAGTTTTTGTCCTGCCTAGAAATGACGTCAGCTTCGTGCCTGAAGATTATGACTCTCTTTTCATGTATGAATTGCCTGCAGTGGAGTGGTTTGTCATAAATTCCAGGCTTCCAAATGCAGTTTTTTAAAAAAATGCTTTGAAACCACACTGAGCAGTTTCCTCTTCTCCTAGCTCTTAACATTTTAGAAATGACTCCCTGTTCTTCTCACTCATACAAGATAGAATTGTCTTATTATCTTGCTCTTCCCCTAATACTCTTTTTCTTTAGAAGTTATTCAGCTATTCCCCTCCCCAGCCCCCAGCTCTCACACACACATGTAAACTTGTGCATGTTTTATTCTGGCTGTTTTACAGAGTTAAGGGCAAATTAATTTTTAAAAAGTTGTGGCAGTAGTGAAGCAATGAATGTACTGCTTCTTTAGCAATTACAAACTGAAATATCAGATTCTGTAATGATTGAGCAAGTCTTATAGAACAGAATAGGGTACCACTGAGTAAGCATGCATAGGTTTATACACTGAACAATATTAATACAAGCTGGTAGAAGGTCCACAGTTACGTATTCTACTTAATCCAAATGTAGCTAAAGCAAATGTAAAATTTCTTTTCCTTATAATGAGTGAGCAGAGCATCTGCATACCCCTTGAATTCCACTGAAATCTGTTTGCCTCCCAATCAGCCAATAGTGCCTCTCAAGCATCTGGGAAGTGCTGTTGTCCATTTTGGCATACTTCTGCCCTCCTCCCTCCTTTTTATCCATATTTTGGCATGTTCTCACCCTCCTTTTTACCCCCCAAAAATAAAACAAAACCAAAAACCTTTAGGATGCCCAAAAGAGCATAGCACACAGCCTCAGCAGTTCAGGGTGTGCTGCCTAACTGCATCCTTTGGGAGAGGAGCAGTGCAACTCCCCAGTTGCTTATCTTTCATAATAGACAGTAATACTACATTGTTTCTTTCCCAGTTATGTGTGGAAGTATTTGTTGGTAAAAGGACTTCATGTCCTGAAGGAAAGAATTTTGTGAGCCTTTAGAAAGGGATGGAGTTGTAAACAGACTTGGCCTGTATTGATTAAAATATGATCTACTATTAAATGACAAGTAAGATCAGTTATATAGTATTCTCTCCTTGTGTCTCACTGCCAGTTTTACTGAAGTTTTATTTGCAGGCAAGTAATATGCACTATATACATTTTATTTGTGAATTGGTAGCACCACTAGAAGCTGAACTTGCATTGTCTTTGCTGCATCAGACTGAAGAAGGGCCATGAAGCATATAGAGAGATGTGTGGAGAAACAAATGCTGCATTACCTCCCACTGTGGTGGTTACTTTGGCTGTGCAGTTCCTTCATGCCCCCCTTTTCTTGCTGCAAAATAATTTTGCAGAGTAAGGCTGTTCTCCAGCTAGTTTGGAATAGTTCTCCTTTTTGTCTCTTATGTATCTTCCGCATGAACCTATAACATTTACTGTATATTGTATTTCCTAGTAAGATAGGAACACACAGTGGCCCATATATTTCTGAAATTAAGAGGGTCTTGGGTATAGCTAATGCCCCCCCCCAGTGGTCTGCAAACTCAATCCTTTTTCCAACACCTGGTCACAGCCTTTTTGAGCTTGGTCATCTCAACATTGTGTGAATACAACATGTACTTATATTTCATTTAAATTGATAGATTGCAAAAACAATGTGAGCCACATGAGGAAATGCTATTTTAAACAAATCTTTTATTTCTGGTCGATTAATTCACCACATATGCAAAGAATATATTCTTCAGGTATTTAATGTTCAAATAAAAACGTAGCGTCTTAATTCCTTTTGTAGGAAAACCAGCAGCAGAGTCAGATTTTCCCCAATTGCCTGCTCATTTATCAGAATATGAACGAAATCACTTGCTTGTTGAACCTGAGGTAAAGCGATTAGTATTTGCTCTTTTGTAATGAAGATTTACTGCTAGTGACTTATGCAAGTGATGAATTCCTATAATAATTTATAAGAATATTTAGAAATGTTTCCATGTTGTCAAATATTAACTGTGTGTTTTCCTTTGTTTAGGATGTCTTAGAAAAATCACACATGCCTGGGGACTTATTTAATTTGTACCTTCACCAAAACTATGTAGATTTTTTCTCTGATATAGATGATCTTGTACGAGCCAGTGAATATTTGAGTACTGCTGACTTCATTTGCGCTAACTGGGATGTAAGTTTTAAAAAAAACCATAAAATACATCTACTTTAGCTTATGAAATGTATATCTTAAGTGTGCAAGTTAAGTATATAGAAGCCTTAGTGTGTATGTCACAGTGGATAAATAACCATTTTTTAGAAAATGCTTTCGAAAGTGATTTATCAGTTCACAGTAGATTTGCTGTAGTCTTAAGATATAATCAGGTATATTTTATCCAGATTAGTGTATGCTTTCTTACTTTGAATGGTAGGGTATGTTAGCATAGCATTAAAGCTTTGTGTTTTATTCTACCAACCAAAGAAGAAGCAATTCCTGTGTTGTTCTAGAGCTGATCAGTCTGATTCCCATTCCTTTTTTACATGAGAAGGTTGTCATGTGAGAAATGTTGTTTCTCCCACATATTATCATTAGGCCAAAAATGGAAAGAGTAAGCTGTACGTTGAGTGAAATAAATACTAATGATTAATATTTGGCAGATGCAATTGATAGATTAAAATCATCTGATCATTTTATTGTATTCTGAAAAACATGGTGATCTGTGATACTAATCTCAAAGAATGTTCAAGTATACCCTCTGTGTCAATAGCAGGTTGGTTTAGGTGTCCAATATATATTGTATATGTTTGTAGGTTGTCAGTATCCTTGCTACACGGACCATGGCCACATGTTCTGAAAGATCAGTGATCCATGGAAACCTTGATATGTCAATTGGGAGGAATCCATTGGTATACACTGCCTGATTACTCCAGATTTGTGGCAGGAGGAACTTAAAAAAAATATGCTTTGCTCTATTGCTTGTTTAGCATATTGTTCAATTTCAGGTACAGTTGGCCATCTGGTAGTTTCTCCCCCAACAGATCAGAAGGGTATCCTGGAAGAGCAACAAGAGAACATATTGCACATTCGTTTGACTAAACACTAAGCAAAGAGCAATGTGAGCAGGCAGCATACACCAGGGCACTGTAACTGATGAGCTCAGGTTCCTTGCAGACCTCTGGTTTATTGTGATTTGAAATTTCAGCAAAATTTCCACTTCTATTTTAGATGAGTTTGGCACCTCCTTTTTTTTTTTTTAAATTAAGGCTGGCAGTATGTGCTGCAGTGTCCTATTCACTTCTGTCCCTTCTGTTCCTTATCTTTACTTTTCTTTCTAAAACTTTCAATTTTTACCATTAGATTGGAATGTAAAATTAGCTATAGTTTTGTATATTATTTCTAAGGTCCAGGCTGCTGCTTTTGTTGTTTCTTGGCAACGATGTGGGTTTGTTTGTTTTTTTAACAGAAGAACCCTTAATTAACTCTTTCTTTCAAGTGGGTGTTTAAGACTTTGGTGGGTAAAAATCTGTAAACTGCACTTACTAAGTGTGTGTGTGTGTGTGTGTGTGTGTGTGTATAAATAAAATTTGATAGTCTAACAAATATTAATGAGTACTTTAGTCAACTTACATTGGTTCACTCTTACCAAGTTTTTATATTCCATATGCAGTTCTTCAACTCTAATGATTTCACTTTCTCTAGGCACGACCTATACTCCAGGACTATAGTGCATCAGTGGCCACAAGAGGTGTGATGCATTCAAACAGAGCCAGAGCCTTTGCCCAGAACAGAGGAATGGCCTTTCGACCACTTCATAAACCACAGTGGTTTCTAATCAACAAAAAGGTGATTGTATTTTTCTTTTATATATATATTATATTTTTCTCCAAGGGAATAAGCTAAAATAGAATGACATTATGCTCAGATTTCTTAACGCTGCTCTTGTTTGATGTGTGGTGTAGGTTAACAGTGCTGTAAAAGTGCCTTATCTCACAAGTATGACATTGGCATCTAGGTTACAGGATTAAAGAGTTATTCAGAAGATTTCAGCAAGAGAATGTCTGTTCCTCTAGCAAGTGAAAGTACTCCAGATGAGTCATCCGCACGGCATAATCTAGGACCAGCTTGACTGCAGAAACAATCCAAGAGGGAAGATATTCACAGCAAGCCTGGGAAATATGTGGCCCTTCAGATGTGGGACTGCAGTTCCCATCAGCTGTAGCCAGTGCAGCCTGTGGTTAGGGATGATGGGAGTTGTAGTTCAACAATACCTGAGCAGCCACCTGTTCCTCATTTTTTTTATGTATAGATTCCCATGAAGCAACATGTGATCTGGAAAAGTATATACTTCCCAGCATTTTTTGTGACACTGTGAGGATTCTCAAAGCGTACCTGGATTGCATGATTTGACTAAAAGTGCATTTATGCTCACTGTGAAGGCATCCATTTATGTGATCTGCAGGAAAATAAAATGCCAGTTTGGAAATAAAGACAGGCATACTTCACTTGACAAAGCCTCTAACAATGAAGCTCATTTTTGCAAAGTCTTTTTAAACCTGCCTGGCTCCCTCCCCGTTTCCTCCTTATCTTCCATTTACCTGTAATGTTTTTTAGACAGGGAGGATTGGAGAAACACAGACTTTTGGTATCAGGTTGCAGGAGTGTGTTTACAGTAAACAATGCAAGAAAGTTTTTGCTGGGAAAGAATTAGATTTTACTGTAGTGATCATCCTGTAGCCACATGTGTCTACCTAAAATAGGTAGGATAAACAGCAGCTGCCTCCAGAATTCCTTACTGAGCATGTGTGAATAGTAAAATAGAGAAACAAGGAGAAAGGAGATAAGCCTGCCTCCCCACAGCATGTTAAAAAAGCAGAGATCTATAGGTATTGCCACCAAACTAGAAACCATAGGAAAATAGAGATTGATGGAAGAAAAAAATTATCCTTGGATACTCATAGGAAGAAACTTTCAAGTGTCTCTATAAGGTTCAAGATGTTTTTCTGTCCTTATGCTAGGCTTACCTGATCTGCTTGTTTCATTCCATATGTACATATTGTTAGTTTTGAATAAAAACCTTGCTAGAATGTGTTGAACTACTTTTCTTTTTCTTTGGTATTCCTATTCTTTGCATGTTATTTCTGTTCTGTTAAAGAAGTAATGTTCTGTTAAAGAAGTAATGACCAGGAAAACTTTGACTTTGTTAACTGAGGTATACTTTTAACTCAAACATTTAGGAGAAGGATGAGGAACTTATAGTTCCGGTTCCCATTAACTCTAACTGGGGCATCAAATAGGAGGGATGGTGAAAGATTCAGACCAATAACTTCTTGAGCGGTGCAGGTCTCCTATCTCTTGAGATCTTGCAGTTAGATATTCTAGCATATCTATTATATTACATGTTATACAGAAGAATTCAGTGAAATAATGTTGAAATCGCTTTTTGGAAAGCATTGAAAGTTTCCTAAATTAACTCTTTAATTTATATAATTATAGTTATGTAATAGAATAGTGACAAAATAAAGATTTTGTGGTTTACCTTTTAATAATCCTTCCAGCTATTAGAGTTGTTCATTTTGCCTCTTGATATAGTATCAAGAAAACTGCTTGGCTGCAAAATCCCTCTTTGCAAGTTTCTGTTCACCACCACTGTGTCTTCAGACTGAGCTATTACCTTATCTTGCCCTGTTGACCAATCCAATGAGAAACGAAGGTATGTTTCAAAATAATCTTCTGTGCATAATTTGGATTGGAAGTTTCTTACAAGTCAAGATCCCAGGTAGGTAAAGTACATATGCAGAAATCAGTACTGCTGTAGTTTGCCTCTGCCTGAGCCTACTGGGAAGGGCAAGGCTCTGCCAATCGTCTTCTCTCCCCTTCTGAATTAATTGAGTGCAAACCACTTTTGCACTTTGAATTCAGCTTGCAGCAGTTGAAATATGCTGAGGACTAAGGAGGAGATGGGAGGGGGAGACAGAAATTGAGGCATTTTAAAAACAACTAAAAAAGTGGGGATGACAGAGGATTAATGGAGACTGTCCCAGTTAAAGAGTATGTGATTGAAGCCTTGCATATTATAAAGGAGAGAAAGTTAACACCAAGTAAAACATTTAGACAGTTGTTGGGGCTGTTTCACTTCAGTGGCTTCAGAGATCAGTGTCTGGGATGTGCCTATGTAACAACATTATTCACAAGAGAACAACAACCACTTTGGCTCTAGTATAAAGGGAGGAGGCCAGAAAGAACACAGTTTTGGCGTTTTATAGTCTAGCTAGTGTAGTTTACTAGTTACACCCTGGCTTTAATATCTCTACTTGGCCTTGAAACAACTTTTCTTTACAACATTTACCTTACTACTTAGAGTCTAGCAAAAGGACAGGATACAAATGTGATAAATATATCTATGAAGAATATTTACCACTTAAATGGGGAACAATACCTGTTGGGTTTAGCATTTGATACATTACATTTTTTACCAGAAAGTAAAGCATCTCTTTATCTTACAGATCAGTATATTTCTGACATTTTGCAGTCAGTGTACTGACCATGACCGTACATACAGCTCTTTCTGCTGGAAAGGGAAGTCTCAGTGTCCCCCCTTCCAGCAGCAGTTCTTCTCTCCTATCAAGAGGCATGAACAGGTGCTGTGTGAAGGTGCCCTACCTCCATGTGAATGCATGAACACTTTCCAGTCGCCTGTAAAGTTGAAGAAATATGAGGCTTTGGTCCCAGCCAAAGTAATTAGAGCTATCCATCCATGCAAAGTTAATTTGCAGTAGTGTCTCAACTCATGTATAGACAAATATTGAATTGTACTGTAGATCCTGTCTTACAGTTTCACACACAATAATTCATGTACAGGATTGTAAAGTAAATTTTTACAACTAATATGAACTTTGTGTTGAACGGAAGGATAGTTAACTTTTAAAACTCATTATGCTTTGGTGACTTTTAAAAGGGTGGGCTATTTTACAGAGGATCTTTTATTCTTTCAAAATGAAGTTTAAATTCTAAACCATATTCTGTAGTTTATGATCCCATAGTTGTTGTATTTGCATACATAAATATGCACTGTAATCTGGACTAAAGTGGGAGGAGGAATATTGGGAAACATTGCTCTAATTTAAAACATACATAAAACATAAAATGCAATATGGTCACAAACACATGATTTTAAGAAACATCATTTTAAGTAGTAATTTGTGTGTATCCTTTCTTAGCTCAGATTACTTTTATTCAGGATGTTGGAAGACTTCCATTACAGAAACGCTTTGGAAGGTAAAGATCTTTATTATTTTTGAAGAAGTTTTTGTAAAGCAAGTGCCAGCTGTGGTTCTATCCCAGAATGGGAAATCTTGTTTTATATTCTTATTTAAATTATAATACTGCAACATCTGGAATATAAATCAGTTAATCTATATGCTGCAGCATAAGTCAGCCAACAGAGCATTTAAATGCAAATATAAAATATTCCATTGTGCCAAACTGCAATCCAGTATAAAGGATTTTTGATCCTTCTATTTTCTACCATAACAGTTTTTAAAGTTTATAAGCTTGTATGTGTCACTTCCCCATCCCAAACTTTCAGTGGAGAAATATAAATTGGTAGATGTATCCAGTTCTTACAGCTCATGTTGTAAGTGCTCCTTTTCTCTTTGCTGCAACTCTATGGAAGTAAACTTGTCCCTCAGTAGTTGGGTATTGGCAACCTGCTCCTGATTTTAACTGATTTTGATAACTTCAGAATCAGTGGTGATAGTGAACCTGAACAAAGTTATTTGGAATTTTAATAAAGCATGAAAGTAGATTACATTACCCCCATTTTATTATTTATATGTGTCTTTTCCTAATATACATATTGGCTACCTTGCAATAAAAATGGTGATGATGAAATACTACTATAATCAGTAAAACGTATAGCAGAAAATAAAATCAGTACAACAAATTCAGTAGTCCTAAAAACAAATCAAATACATTTTAGACTTCAAAACTTTGTGAGCTTTTCAGTCCTATTTCATATAGCACTGAAAAGATCACAAAGCAGGTACCACGTGAAGCTTTCTGCGGATAACATTCTACAGCCAAAATGCTGCTGACAAAAAAAATGCTTTCCCAGTCACCACTCACTTGGCAAAGGTACATGAAAAAGGCCTCTGAGAGGGATCTCAGAATTTGGGTAAGTGTATTTGTGAGGCGGCTCAGGCAGTCAGGGCAGAAACCCTTTTGAAAACCTGTATTTTGTTTGTTGAAAATCATATTTTAAAAATTGGGTATACAAGCCATGGTCATATAAAAAAAACTACCCCGCCCTCAGTTTCAGACACACCGCTTATGAGATTAACTCTAGAAGTCAATTTAAGAGAAGGAAAGAAGAAAGAAAAGGTTATATTTTAACCTCTGTTTGTTTATTCTAAGGAGAGGAATATAATGACAGAGTGCTGAAGGTGGGTGTTTCTCACTCATATTGTGTGTTCTTCCTTTCTGAGTTAAAGAGTGCATTTTTGAGAAACTTGAGTTGTCTGGCACTCCTTAGTAATTTAATAGGATACTAATTTTTTCCATGTTGTAGAAGAGATAGTAGTTATACCTAAATTATGTGTCTTTTGATCACCACAACAATCATGTGCAAGACAGGAATCATAATGTTTCTGATTGCTGTTTCACAGGTTGCAGCTTGAAAATCTTACTGATAAAGATTCTACAATCCAGGTGCTGGACAGTGATGATGAAGGTGAATTTGCTGAGACCCAGTCCACAAGCATGTTTATTCAGATGGAGAAAACCAAAATCAGTGAGGTGAATGAGCCAGGTGAATTACCACTTCCTTCTAGTGGACATGAACTCCCAAGCAGTCAACCTCACCCTGTTGCAGCACAAGCATTCATGGAGGAAGATGATCTAAATATAGAAGAATATGACAGTGACTGAAAGTTGTAAAATGGAAATCACAAAACTGAGATAGTGTTTAACAGTATAGTTCTGGTATTTTATAAAGATTCTTAGCAGAAACAGATTGGAGCAACAATGTTAACTGTTATTTCTTCAGACCACATTTGTTATGTGTTCATACTGGGTAACAACTAATATGGAAGATATTAGAGTACTGGGTCTCTGCATTTGTATTTGACTCTACTCTGCAGAGTTTCAACTATCCAAATGTGAAATTTTGTTCCCTACCCGTAATGTGGTATGGATGTCACTACTGTGAGGAAATCCATTGATTTCAGAGGAAATCTTGCAGATATTTGGAGGACATTGTCAACTGTTTTGTTAGCATTTGATAAGTTTCACTCTTATTTTCAGTGACACTGTACAAAGAGTTTAAGGTCTATATTGTATACTATTTAAGGTGTAAATAAATCTCTGAATGCCTTGCTAATGAATAAATAATACTCTTGCAGTTTTAAAAGTTTATAAAACCGAAGAATATATATTATATTTTATATAAATTTGTGGAGGGGGGAATATTGCAGTTTTAGAAGTTCATAAAACTGAAAAATATATAAATTTGTGGAGTGGGGAATATTTTGCTTATTTATTTAAAGAATTAAAGGTGCAGTCCTATGCTTCAGATCACCTTGCTGAGGGTGTATGGGATTCAGCAAAGTAACATACAAAGGAGGTTCTTTGATATTCTGGTTTGCTGTTCCTGGATTTGTATTTTTTGATGCTTCATTATGCAAAGAGATATTGTAGCATCTTTGGGACTGAGAGAAAGAAGTTGGTGGCATAAACATTCATACACCTAAGGACAGGCTTTTATAGCTATGAATGACCAGGCTTTGTAAACAGCAATAGAAATACAAAACTTGTAGATATGATGGTGAGGTGACAAGTTGAGTTTCAACAGTGGTTGTTTCAGGACAAAGGCAGAAAGAAAGATGGATGTTTTCTAAAGACAAAGTGAGTAGATAACAATATGAATGGTGGACGGAGTTATTGGAATGGAGTGTGATGCTGCTGGGAACTAGAAAGGGAATGTGATAAACTGGCCAAGACAGCCCTTATGAGGCTGGGATGTTTCCTAGTGTTGTAATATGTGTAGTGTGCTAGGAAGCCATTGTCTCTGTTCAGCCCACTATCTAAACTGACAAGATTTATTTGGGATAAACTTTGGTGTACTTTTTGTCCTCATAAACTGCATGGGGTGGTGGCTCACTTGACAAATTATGAAGCACATACCACAGTGAGTGGGACATACTCAGGAAACTCCTTCTTTCAAGATAAAGATTTCCAATCTGTAAGCAACTTTTTGAAAATGCACATAAATGTGATAACTCCAAGTGACAAAAAAAAATGCCTCGAAAATGAGCTACGGCTATCCCAAATCATATATCCTTACATCCAGTGACGTGTCTTTTGTGAGATGTCATTGATTGTGGTCCAACTGCAAGCTGTTTGCATCTAGAGAGCCCTGTCAAATTTACCAACTTGTGCAGGATGTAGCCAAAATAGACCCCAAAGAACAAGGAAATTAGCCTGTGTACCCCAAACCATACTGTGAGCAGAGACAGGGAATGTAGAATACAAGAGATGATCTGTTTAGTTTTTAATAAGCAAAAACATCTCATTCATTTACATTGCGTTAGAAGGGGAAAATTGAATATTTATGTTAAATTTTAAGTTAAGTCATTTTAAGTTAAGCAAAAAGAGCAAAGAATGGGAAAGCTCTAATGAAATCCACAAGAGAAAAAGGATGTGTGTCAGTAGTTAAAGGTTACATCGCCCTCCAAACTCTAAGCCCTCCTCCTTGACAGTGCCACACCCTGGAAGTCCTGCCCTAGCCCGACGTCCTACCCTGGTTGGAAGTTCTGTCTGTAGGAGGGACTTCAAGCGGGGTGTGTGTGTGACCCTTTATGATCATGTGACACTCCCATGGACCAGTAGGAAGGGGTTTCAGAGCCCTGTGACCCAAGCAGCTGGAAATGGTCCAAAGGGCCATTTCTGAAACTTCTTGGATTGGCCCAGTGAGAGAACGTGACTCCTTTATGATCATGTGACACCCTCATGGACCAGTAGGAAAAATACTTCCCTTCAAAGCATTGTGAATCATTTGTACTCCTCCCCAAGAGGGTATCCTTCAGCGTGCCTTAAGTGAAGAAGGGGTAGACTCGAGATTCAGTATGCTTTAAGTGAAGGAGAGGTTAGGTTGGTGAATGTTTTGTTGATGGCTATGCAGCCATAGGTAATAAGAATGTTACTTTTGAATTTAATGGGTGTTTTTATCATACTTGTGTCGTGTTAAACTCCAGAGGAGAAAACCAAGTGGTGCGAAAATCATAGGAGTTTGTCTACAACTCTGCCCGGAAGAAGGCTGCTGAACTGCAAAGCATGGGGTTTGAAGTGAGGGCGATTTAAGAACATGAGTGGAAAAATCTGCAGAAAACAGATTTGGAACTCCAAACATTTCTTGCTGCAGCCTGCTTTCCAGAGCCCCTACAACTCAGGGATGCTCTCTTTTGGGGGTGGCATACAAACATCATCTGCTTCTATTGTAAGCTAAAAGTTGGAAGGCTGTGATATACTTTGATTTTACCCGCTTGTACCCTTATGTCAACAAAACTAGAAAGTACTCTCTCAGACATCCTGAAATCATTTATAAGGATTTCAAACCACTCTCAAACTGCTTTGGAAAAGCAAAAGCTTTTCCTCCTAGGAATCTGTTTTCCAGTTTTGCCATCCAGAATCTCTAGAAAAGTTGTGTTTGTGCTGTGTAGAACATGTGCAAAAGCTCCCCAGTTTGACTCATACAATCATACAGATGAGGAGAGAACATTAGTGAGAACATGGTGCACTACTGAGCTGAATGTGGCTATAGAGAAGGGATACAGAGTTGTCTGTGAGGTGTGGCATTTTGCACACAGGTCATCTGAGTTGTTTTCAAAACACTGAAATGCATTTACAACAGAAGCAGGAAGCTTCAGGCTATCCCCTCTGATGTATTAGTGAAGAAGATAAAGATGAATATATGAAAATTATTTTTTTATGAGGGAGGGGATACCTTTGTGGAAAAGACCAGATCATTGTGAACCCTGCAAAGTGCCAGATTGTCAAACTGTTTTTAAACTCTTTGTGGGGGAAGTTTGGGCAGAAAACAAACCTGCCTAAGACACAGGAGTTGAGATATCCTGATGAATTATTTCAGCTTCTGTTTTCTGATGCTTACAAGATTTCAGTATGTAAATTTATTGATGATGAAGCTGCCTGTGTGTCCTGGAAATATTCTGAGGATTGCATGACAATTTCAGACAGAAAAAAATTAATTCATAGCATGCTTTACCACAGCATACGTGTCTACAGCTCTGTAGACTGTTAGACAAGCTTGATAGGCATGTTTTGTACCATGATACAGACATTATATTTGTGAGTTGGAAGAGAAATTGGGACCCCTCTCTAGGGGATTACTTTGGAGGCCTTTCAAGCAAGGTTCCTACAGATCAGACCATCACAGAGTTTATGACTGCTGGCCCTGAAACTTACAGATAAAGCTTGTCTTAACAGCACAGCCTGTATGAAGGTCAAGAGGATTACACTGAACAGTGCTAACTGTGAAAAAATTAATCTTGACAATATTGAAGACCTAATATTTGCTTTTATCTCAAAGAAGAAAGGATGCCCATCTTGTGAAAATCATGGTACAGCAACCAAGTATTCTTCAAAATAAGTAACAGTGGACACTCCACACTAAGGGGTCTTTCTGCACTACACTGTTATAGTGCTATTATTCCACTTTCAACATCCTATGCAATCCTGGAATTTGCAGTTTAGGGAGGGGCACTTAGAATTCTGAGCCAGAGAATAATTTGGCCTCGGTAAACTACAAACCCCAGAATTCCACAGGATATTGAAAGTGGAATAATAGCACTATGGAAAGGCCATAAAACTCTAAAAAGAATGTATAAAGTTGTTTTTGATAAAAGGAATTACTGAAGGATTTAAGATTCTCCTTTATGGATAATAACATGGAAACACACTGGCAACATCCATTCTCAGGTATGCCTGCTGGACCTAGTGGTTGTGGGAAAACTTTTTTACACAAAATATGTTGAATAATGCTAGTAGTGTGTTCTTAGAATTGCCATGGAATATTGTGTTATAGTTGCTTGCAACATTTGTATGAAGAACTCCAGTGTAAATAACCCTTTATGCAGTTTGTATAAGCCCTACCTGATAAACTTGATGAGGATGAATTGTTACTCCCAATAAAGTAAAAATTTTGATCATAGTTGATTTGATACTATCTGCTTGTGATAACAGCAAGGCTGAAAACGCCTTTGCACAGTATATGCATCATAGGAAGCTGAGTATTTTTTTCATTACACAAAATATTTTTTGCAAAGGAAAAAGCAACAGGACCATTAGCCTTAGTGGAGAATATATGGTGTTGTTTAAAACACCTTGGGATAAATTACAAATTGCCACTTTGGCATGACAGATGTACCCAGGAAATGTGAAGTTTCTCATGGAAAATATGCTGATGCTACAAGCAAACTTCACAGGTATTTAGTGCTGGATCTGAATGCTAGCATGCCTGAATCTTACAGGCTAAGAAATGGATTTTTTTCCCTGCAGATTGGCCTGTGGCATATATAATGAAGAAAAATTCCAGTGGTCACAAAAAGGCTGAGTTTTAACACCTCCCCGCCTGTTGTTCCAACATGTCCAACTGTGTAAAGAGAAACCTGGCACACTTAAAATTGCTTACTACGGTGCCTCTATGTCAAAGAAAAGCCACTTTGTGTTCAGTTTCAGATTGGTACCATCTCAGAAATAGCACTCAGTACTTTAAAAGACAACTTCCCTTTACCCCCCTGCCAAGAAAAAGGTGCCACCTTATTAAAATTCTGGGTAACAGTAAAGTGTCCCTGAGAGAAAAAGAAGCACCTTGTGAAACATTCTGGTGGGTTTTTGGGACCACTGCTAAGTTTTGCAGTTCCATTGATAACAGGCCTTTAACTAAACAGTAATGGAATACACTGAAAAAATGTATTGGGTGCCCAGCATCAGCTAGAGCAATTAAAGGGGACACCTTCTAAGGAGGAAAATATCAGAATAAGAATATTATATAAGAATATAGAAAATAAGAAATAAGAAAATAAGAATAAGAAATAAGAAAATAAGAATATTTCTTCATAGGATGACAAACGCACCTTTGTATATAAAGAAGAAGGTGTAACTGGTTCTAATATGCTGAATCTGGTCAAAGGTGTAATCCAATGTATGCCTTACCAACCAAACACCTGCCCAAAGAGTGAGATGTTTTTATGAGGGCCATGGCTGAAAGAAACACTCTGACTTCTGTGGTGGGGAATACTGCCAACAGAGAGCTTTTGGAATATCTGAATAACCCAAACAGTATGTCACCACCTCAAATGCCTATACTGTCACACAGATATTCTAAAAAAACAGGTGTACTCTAGCACTCCTTCCTGGCTCAGCTTATAATACAGCTATTTTTCCCCCCCCAAAATAAATGTCTCCTTTTCAACCTATTTACATTTCTGATTTTAATTAAAGAGTACTGGTCATCATTCTTGATCTTGAGTCAGGTGAAACACAAGGCGTGTGTAACCTCTTGCATACTTCTCGCAATTAATAAAAAGAGACCGGTCTTTCATATGCTTGCCAGTGGTTTATACCAAACTCATATTCTCTCACATAATTTTCCTCTTCAAAAGTGGGTTGAAATGGATTCATAGGATGCTATTTCCCATCCAGGCAGAGTGCAGCATAATTCTTAAATGGTTTTTTGTTGTGAACACTGCTAAAGCAATAATTGTTGACCAGGCCTATAGCCACCTATTTAGGTAATTGCCCCCCAAACAAGTTCTCCTGATAGGAGACACAGTACTTGCACGATCCACTCAGATATTTGGCATTAGAAATCAGCATGTCTCGGATGGACACTTGGTGACACTCTCACTTTTTGCAGTCTGCAGTGCCTGCCTGTATCATCACTCATTAAGTAGAAAGCATCTTTGTTGTGATTAAGTTTAATTTTCAAATCAATATCATTTAGGAGCAGTGTTTTATCTTGAAAAAACAGGTCTGTGTGGAGACAGCCCAGCAAGTCTATTTTTCTACTTTCAGCTGTCAGGTTTGCTCTTTTCATGAAAAAACTTTTTAAGGAAATTTTAGAAAAACATTACAAAAGGACAACACAAAAATACATGCTATATTGTTGTAAATGATCCCTATTATATTTACACATTGCCTGTAGCCTGTTCATACCTGTTTAAAATTAAAACTGCAGAAATTTCTGAGCCAAGAACTCTGAAACTATTTACTGGTAAAGTGAAAGCATGTGAATATGAGCAGAAGTTGTTGTTTTTTTTAATACCTTAATGAGCAGGTGGTTGCCAAAATAGTGTTCGGGGTGCACAAATTTATCTCGCATAGAGGGGGCTGTCTGAAAAATTTAAGGTTTGAGACTGTGGGATAGTCAACCTGTTTTTTTTTTAAGAGATCAACATTTTTAATTTTAAAATTTGTTCTGCCTCTTTTTTTAGCAGTACACTTGCCATCAGCAGACCTTTATTGCCCCAAAATATGAGGTCGATTGCAGAATAATATTGCTCCAAGAAGTGGCTCTCGAAGGGAATGTCTGTTTTGTTCTTTCTTGTAAGAAAGTGTTCCATTATATGTTTCTGAAGAGTGTTGTTTTCCTCGCATAAACCTTTTAACATTTGCATCATATGATGCATCATATGATGCAAATGTTCGTAAATAACAAACATAAATAACTTCGTAAATAACAAAGTGGCTGTTAGAGATGGTACAGTCATGCAAAATATGTCTTTTCAGTTCATATGGTCTATGAACTGTTATATGGCCTACGAATTCTGATGTCCTGTGGGTCTAGTTATGCCCATCAGATATTTGCTTATGTTCCTTTAATGTGCTTTTCACCAGAACGTCCCCAATATTGCTGATTCTTTTGAATGAGGTCTGTGATTTGTCCTGACAGCCAGGTATGCTGAACTATATGCCAGTGTTTCTTTATAAAGCCCTGTAAATGATGTGATTAAAATAATATGATTAAAGCAAGGCTGCAGTTTAAACAGTTCGACTGTGGTGTATCCTGTTTTCTCAAAATATCAGAACATGTTTTGGAGGTGCTTTGCACAGGAACTAGACACTACTTTGCACCAGTACCTTCTGTCTGCCAGCTACTCTGTCAATATGCAGGCTTCATTTTCAAAGTCGGTATCATTTGAACAGTTGTGCTCTAATCTGAGGAACTGTCTACAGAGGAGGCGAGGGGCATGGAATGTGAGTTATCACAATGTAAGCAGGTGGAAGTGGACACAAGTGGACAGGAAAGAAGAAAAACACTGCACCTTCCTTCCTATTTTCATTGCTGAAATACAGAATCGCCTCCAGGAAAAATCTTGCCAGAATGAGGCTGGAACCTGCCTTCAGAGATTTTACCCTTCATCCTCCCTCTCAGTTTTGAGCTTGAGGGAGAAGGAAACCACCACATACCTCCATTCTGCATATTATTTATTTGCCCATGTTAGAATCATAGACTGATGAGAGACTCAGAAGGGCCATCCAGTCCAACCCCTAGCTTTGGATTCTGTAACTTCAAAGCGCTGAGATATTCACTATTAGCTGTGGTTACACAAATTTTCCCAGTTAAAGAGGCAACTGAAATGAGGTCAATTTAGCAGTAAAGGAGAGCGGAGAGACAAGTAAGTGCCTTTATTCAACATTTTATACACACATACCTCTGAGTATTCCTTGCCTAAAAAAAATCCTTGACAACTGACTTACACACAAACACATACGCATGGAATTTTAATACGTATTTTTAAATTTCAGTTTATCTGCTGACATCCTCCCACTATGGCCATTTCTGCACTGTTACAGTGTTATTATTCCACTTTCAACCTCCTATGGAATCCTGGGGTTTGCCGTTTAGGGAGGGGGATTTGGAATTCTCAGCCAGAGAGCTCTCGGGCCTCAGTAAACTACAAACCCCAGAATTCCACAGGATGTTGAAAGTGGATTAATAGCACTATAACAGTCTAGTGCGGAAATGGACACAATCAGACCAACCAAAACATCCTCTCCAAATTTGGTAAAAACCTCTCTAGCCATTTATGTGTGATATGGTAACAGGCAGGAGCTTAGTTTTATTTTTATAGCATGGCAAAACTTTTTAAAAGGTTATTTTTAATTTCAATTTGTCAAGCTGTTTCAAATGATGTACTAGATGAATGGGGAAAAAATCTGTCAGTAGCTAATTGAGTAGACTTAGGTCATTTCCGCACTAGCCTGTTATAGCCCTATTATTCTACACTCCTGCAAACCCCAGGATTCCATAGGATGTTGAACGTGGAATAATAGCACTATAACAAGCTAGTGCAGAAATGGCCCCTGTGATCCACGTCGCAGTATTTTAACTGCGGCTGGTAACGTATAATCTCGGAAAAGGCACGTCCCCCTTTCCTAAGGCCGTTTCCACACTACACGATTATGGTGCTATTATTCCACTTTCAACATCCTATGGAATCCTGGCGTTTGCAGTTTAGGGAGGGGCTTTTAGAATTCCTATCCAGAGAGCTCCTTGGCCTCAGTAAACTACAAACCCCAGAATTCCACGGGGTATTGAAAGTGGAATAGCAGCACTATAACAGTGTAGTGCAGAAATTGCCTCCATGTTGCTGGGACACACGAATACGCTGCCTGAAAAGTTTTCTTTGGTTCGACCCAACTGCGTTTACTCGCCTGCTTAGTCAATCGATTAATTAAATAGAACCTACGGTTAATGATTTAAGGTTTCTTGAACCTAGGATATCAGTGTCGGGCGCAAACGCCCGGTTCCCAAACCTGGGCCTTTGCCACACTACACTCTTATAGCGCGACGATTCCACTTTCAACATCCTATGGAATCCTGGGGTTTGCAGTTTCGGGAGGGGCCGGCCGGCCCCTCCCGAAACTGCAAACCCCAGGATTCCATAGGATGTTGAAAGTGGAATCGTCGCGCTATAAGAATGTAGTGCGGCAAAGGCCCCAAAATGGCACGAAAATCCTCCCTCCAGCCGAGGCCACCAGCCCCTTGGGCGGCCGCCCAGCGGGTGAACCTCCGCGCTACCTGGAGCCGGCGAGACAGGTAAGGAGGCGGGCTGAGCACATGACCTGGCTGGGCGGGACGCGGGCTTCTCTGGGAGCCCTGGAAGAGAGAAGCCGCTCCGGGACGGAGAGACGGAGGCGGGACCCGGCGGTGCAGACCTTTTCCTCACCCGCCATTCCTGGCCGGGATAGTTTTGGCCCGCTCTTTCCTCCTCTCTCTCTCTCTCTCTGAGAGGCCGCTGCTGCTGGGCAGGAAGGCTCAATCCCAAGGAAAGGAGAGCCGGGCGCTCGCAGGGAGGAGGGCGCCGCTTTGTCGCGCTCGGAGTGGCCGTGGGACGGCCGGGAGGGCGCAAGGTGTGGTTCCTGTTGTGAGTATGGCGACGGCGGAAAAGTGCGCGGTCTTGGAGGTGGCGGCGGTGGTTGCAGAGGGAGGGGAGGCCGGGCAAGGCGACCAGGGAGGAGTTCCCGTATTTGAAACACTTAGGCCATTTCCGCTCTAGCTTGTTATAGTGCTATTATTCCGCTTTCGACATCCTATGGAATCCTGGGGTTTGCAGTTTCCGTAGGATGTTGAAAGTGGAATAATAGCACTCTAACAGTCTAGTGCGGAAATGGCCTTGGAGTGAAATTCTGTGCGCATCCACTCAGAAGTAAGCTGGACCGAATTTCTTCAAGGAACAAAGATAGAAGGCCAGTTGTTAGGGCACTCTTAGTGGGAAGCGGAGTAGAATACCTGGCGGGGGGGGCAGTCTAATAAACAATTCCTGATAAGAAATGGAAAGCAAAAATGTGCGTGGAATTGAGAAATCGATGGAGAAGAGAGCTTCCTTTTACTGCATTATTTGTTAGGAACATACAGTTAGTAAAAACTTTTCTCCGAAGTACGGTTAAAGATAGTAATGTAAATACTGCCCTATTCTAGGTAGGAACGAAGGAAGGAAATGAAGATCCTCAGAGCTGACAACTCATAAGTGTAAATAATGCTGTTATTTTATAAATTATGTAATTTTATTTTGTTGTGTGTGTGTGTGTATATATAGAAGGAAGCCCCACCGAATTCCATAACATTTAACTTCCAGGATTGTAGCCTTGGAAGGCTGGTACTCCACCTGGCAAGCATTTCCTTTCCTCCTGACTGTAGGAAGAAAAGTTAAAGCTGAAACCTCTTGCTGTAGAGGAATGCAAAAGAAAGCGTGACACTGGGAGATGGCATTGTTTTCTTCCTTTCCTGAACCTTCTTAACTGTTGCGTGTGCGGTAGCTCTTTTCTCTGCGATTTTGATTTCTGTTTATCTCTCACAGACACTGTGGCTGAGGTTAAGTGTTTGAACTTTTCTAATCCTTAACTGAGTGTTTCAGGCAAGTTGAATGTACAGAGTCGCATTTCTCACATACTGTCTTTTCTGTTATCATTGCACGCACCTCTGAGTTAAGCCCTCAAATCCAGTCTCAAACTGAAAGTATCTAAACAGTTTAGAAGTCATCAGTTCTCTTGTTGTTTTAAAGCAGAAATGGGAACGTGAGAATAATATACTCTTTAATTTAAGAAAAGGTTATATTTTACTTACTGTTTCTCTGCGAAGTACATTTGACTGTATTTTCCTCATTCCGCTGTTTTCTAGAAAATATGTCACAAAAATGATGTTTAATCTGTTTTTTTGTCTGTGAACCAGGAGAAATTGCAAATGTCTTCAAGGAATGTCTTAGCAGAGCGCAGAGCAGGGCGCTCTGTCCACTACGATGAAGTGTTTGTGGATTCACCTTCACAAGAGGATACAGAAAGGGATTTTCCAGGTCCTGAACAGATACTGAATGCAGATCCTTTGCCACCGCCACCTCTTCCCTTGCAGCCACCTTTTGGGCCTGAATTTTATCCAAGTGAGAGTGAGGAACCAGCTGGAAATTCTGATCTCAAGCCAGTGAGAAAATTCATTCCTGACTCCTGGAAAAATTTCTTCAAAGGGAAAAAAGATGATCCAGAATGGCATAAACCAGTATCCACAATTTCTAGTGGAGTTGAATGCTCTCCTCCGTCTTCTCCAACACTTACTCCAGTGAGAACAGCCCATGCTTCAGCTCCAAGCTCTTATCAGGATCCATATGGTGGATCAGGGGGAACATACAATTCACGGAAAGAAGCTGAAGCCATGCTTCCTTCAGATCCCTACAGCTCTCTAGAAAGGCATACTCAAACAGTTCAGACTTACAGTGAAAAAGTAGAAGCTTTTAATCTGAGATACTCTTACATGAAATCATGGGCAGGATTGCTCCGGATCTTGGGTGTTGTTGAATTGCTGTTGGGTGCAGCTGTGTTTGCCTGTGTAACAGCTTACATTCACAAGGACAATGAGTGGTACAACATGTATGGCTACTCACAACCATACGGCTATGGAGCAAGCAGCACCTATGGAGGATATTACTACAGTGGACCTAAAACCCCCTTTGTACTTGTTGTAGCTGCGCTGGTTTGGATAGTCACTATTATACTTCTGGTACTTGGCATGTCCATGTATTATAGGACAATTCTTCTAGATTCCAACTGGTGGCCTTTAACCGAATTTGGAATCAATGTTGCTTTGTTTATTTTGTATATGTCAGCTGCTATAGTGTATGTAAATGATGCTAACAGAGGAGGGCTTTGCTATTACCGATTATTTAACACACCAATGAATGCATCATTTTGCCGTATAGAAGGAGGTCAAACTGCCGCGATTATCTTCTTGTTTGTAACAATGATTGTTTATCTTATTGGTGCAATAGTTTGTCTAAAATTGTGGAGGCATGAAAATGCACGGAAACACAGAGAATTTATGGAGCAACAAGTAAGTTGTAGCAAGAAAACAGTTGTTTCTTTTTCTGTTTTTCATTTTCTGGCCCAGTTCAGACTTATGTACTCAGTACCTAAGTGCAAAGTGATTATACATCAATAAGTGATTAATCCTTATGAATGTAGTTGCTTTCTACCATCTTTTAGTTCATATCATTTTTAGTTTCCCAAGGGGCAGAACACAAAGATGTGCGACATTCAAAAATACTAGGCATTCTCCATTAGAAATGTTTGTAGTCATTTTAAATGGTGACATTACCGAGATGTTTTGTTTTTAATAAATAGTCTTATAGTAAGATACAGAGATTTTGCCTCACATCTCAGTGACCAAAGCAGCCAGAAAAGCACAGGATGGTTTATTCAAATGTTCCTATAATAACACCCTGTTATTTTAGCAAGTAGAAGAAACCCATCCAGTGTCATAGCTACAACTCCATTGTAAAAGTTTACTGGTATATATCAGCGTTATGTGATTGTGTTCACTGGTGAGAGTTTCCCAGAAAATTATGATTTAAAATTTTTGTTTTAGAAGAAGATTCCAGTGCCCTAAAAGTAGAATATTATCTAAATTACCATGTCTATTTGATATAAATTTTGAATATGCAGAAGGCCAAAAATATTTGATCTGAAATATTTGATTTGAGAAAACAATCAATTTAATGTAATTTAATACAGTGAGTCTTCTACTTTCATGGGGATTAGGGGTGCAGGACCCCCGTGAAAATGGGAAAAACACAAATAAAAATAACACTTTTTTAAAAGACCTGAGAGCTCTTGAGTCCTCTAGCATGATTGTGTGGTCAACTGGCGGAAGTGAGCCATAGAGTCACACACTGGAAGACCTAGCAATGCCTAGTGAAGTGCTCTCTCTAGGAATCTCTAGGTCCTCCAGCACAATTCAGTGGTCCACTTCCAGCAGAATTGTGCTAGAGGACCTAGAAATTCCTAGAGGGAACTTATTTTTTCTGTTGAAGGGGAAAATAGAGTAAGAATGTTTAAAAATAAATTAAATAAAAATAACATGTAAATAATCAAATCTGTTAGTGCTAAATGTGCAAAAGTAGAGGGCCCACTATATTACATTTAAATAATTGCTAAGCTTTATGTGGAAATTATTTTAATTAAAATACTTGACTTTATAATTTTACAATATTAATTTCCCATACATCATTTGTTTAAATTTAACAGGAAAAGGCACTGAAAACACTGATTAGAGCACATCCAAAAACCTGTGTCCCATGATTGTCAATTTGTCTGCTTCCAGCATCTCCTAATTCCCTTGCATTGAGTTCTGTAAAACATTTCCACTTTTGCTGTTTGTCTATAGAATCATTGTACTTCTTACTTAAATTTCAGCAAATCTGATTCAGGACTACTTGGACTGCATTCTCTTGATAAAGGCTGTTTTCCCCCTTTGAACAAAAGAAATTTACCCCAAGCTTCTTTACTTATTGTGACTTTCAATTAATTTTATGATTAATTGATAGTTTATGATAATTTTTTAAAAAAGATATGGAAAATCTTCTGCAACAATATTAAGTCAAGAAAACTTTTCAGTCCATGCCACTGATTGTGCTAGTTTGGTGCCAAACTCCCTCTTATGCCTGTCCCTTCTCAAACTTTCATCTCAGACAACCTTTCTGCAGCATTATTAGTCTGCAGTAGTTACTTGCTAGTAGAACACTACTGATTTGTATTGGTGCAACAGCATGACATCTTGATCAGTTCGATATGACAGAAACCATGTCACTACACTGATGAGAAGTAATCTGAAGTACTTCTAAAATAGCATAGATACTTTTATAGTAATGTAATGGTGGGATAGTAAACCTGTAGGTTTGCCAAACTGCACTATATGTAGCAGTCAAAGTCTCTAGAAAAGAAAAACACTACAGGATTTTGAAAGATACTTAATTCTGTACCTTCACACCAAATTCTGTGCTCGTAAGGAACTGTGCTTGTGCTTGCAGTATTGAACACACAAAGAGACATGCTTTATACTCTGTCCCATATAAAAATTAATAATTCATTATTGTTAATTTACAAAATAATGCTTTTTAGACTTTGCAGTCTAGAACTGTATACACTAATTCATGTTGCCCTTTTTTCTTTCCTTTAGATGAAGACACAGTCAATTACACCAAAAAGAATGGTAAGAACAAAGTATATATTTACTGTATCCAAATATACAGTTGTGTGCACAAGGTCTGGTCTTCCTACATTTTATAAAGACTTGGGAGGAAATCGGAGGTTAATATTTGTAGAATTACTTTGATAGATACTGAATCATTTTTCAACTCTGTTCAGCAGGGTCCCGCAAAGTAGGCTTGGCTTGGCTTATTGTAGTCACTAGTTCGTTGCTATGAGGTGGCCTCTTTTTCATCCTGGAGTTTTTCAGGAGGAACCTGAAGTGTTTTATTGCTGTTGCCTCCTACAAAAGCTGAATCAGAACAATGCGTTCGAACTGAATCCAGTTGTTATTCTTAGAACAGACCTGCTGAAGCAGTGGGATTTATGAAAATGTTGATTTACCATTCAACAGTTGTTTCATATGTTTAGAGCCGTTCGCTAGAGGAAGAAAAGCAGCTCTTTGCTGGCAAGTGAATCTATTGGGATTCTGTCCTATAGATTATTGGTAGGCTGATTAACTAGTAGAGAACAGCATTTTTAACTATTATTAACTTTTCTCCTCACAATTTTCTGTTGACATATACATAAACATGTCAGGGCAATGAATATTGTTTGTAGAAAACTGCAAAAGAATTTGTGGCATTTTTTTTCCTGATCTTCATGTTGTTTCAGTATTCAATAAGGATAGGGAATTTCAGGCCCTGGGACCAAATCTGACTCCCTTGGGTTCCCCAAATGGCTATGCCCCTTTCTCAGTGATATCCTGTTTTTTTCTCAGCTTTTGTTTGGCTTGCCCCATTCTAAATGGTTGAATGGCTCTGCTAAGGCTGCTCTACTCACAGTAACCTTGAGGAAAAAAAGTTGGCATTTTTCTTTAATTTTATTTATATCCTCAAGACAGCTTACAAGAGTTAAAACAAGATGCAGCTAACAACCTGTCAAGTTTAAAAAATATTAAATACACTATCTTGTTGAAACAAATGTATTTTAAAACAATATAAATTAATTTCAGAATATTACAGTGAGGATAAAAATACAGCACTCCCCTCCCAATTGCCTTTGGAAACTGGAATGTGGCCCCCAAGAACCTTCCTAAACTGGATTTAAGCCGTTGGGCTGAAAGTGGTTCCCTACTGTTCGTGTTAGGAACATTTTTGTTACACACGAAAGAGTTGTGGCTCTTCTCTGAAGGGGAATGTCACCTTCCATTTTAATTAAATGCTCTGAACTTTGTCATTTTGCAGCAGTTAATGATTAAGCCATAGTACTGCTAGTGTTAGTGTTAAAAGATGTGCTGTCTCATGTTTATTGGATTACTCCATGGATGAAGAAATTAGAACTGTTGTCTCAGTTTCCTTTGAAGTTGACAGGTTTTAATACGTTTAGTATGTTTGTTTGAATTCAGAGAGCCATGGGATAATCAAAATGGGACTTGGGGGGAACATAAAAGCAGAGTCATTTCTGAATCCCATGCCAGGGAAGTTTGTGCTAGCCAAATTAAAAGGCCAAAACAGCTTTTTTTTTCCCTACACCAGTTATAGTCTTGAAGGTTGGGTTCCTTTGAGGGGAATGTCAATGATGTTCTAGGTGTATTAGCTTCAAACCTGGCTGGATGGCAGTACGTGTGAAAGGGATCTAGGAGTCTTAATAGACCACAAGCTGAACATGAGTCAGCAGTGTGATGCGGCAGCTAAGAAAGCCAATGCAATTCTTGGCTGCATCAATAGGAGTATGGTGTCTAGATCGAGGGAGGTACTGGTCCCACTCTACTCTGCTTTGGTTAGACCTCATCTTGAATACTGTGTCCAGTTCCGGGCACCCCAATTCAAGAAGGACATGGTCAAGCTGGAGCAGGTCCAGAGGAGGGCGACCAAAATGGTGAAGGGCCTGAAAGCCAAGCCCTATGAGGATAGACTTAGAGAGCTGGGTATGTTCAGTCTGCAGAACAGAAGGTTAAGAGGGGACATGATAGTTATGTTTAAATATTTGAAAGGATGCCATGTAGAGGAGGGAGAGGGCTTGTTTTCTGCCGCTCCAGAGACCAGGACAAGGAGCAAGGGATTCAAGCTGCAGGAAAGGAGATTCCACCTGAACCTCAGGAAGAACTTCCTGACAGTCAGGGCTGTCCGGCAGTGGAATATGCTGCCTCGGAGTGTGGTGGAGTCTCTTTCCTTGGAGGTTTTTAAGCAGAGGCTGGATGGCCATCTGTCGGGAGTGCTTTGAGGGTGTTCCTGCACGGTAGGGGGTTGGACTGGATGGCCCGTGTGGTCTCTTCCAACTCTACATTTCTATGATTCTATGAAACCTGTCAGTGCTCCATCCCCACATGTTCTGACTTTCTGCCAGTACAACCAGTGAGAATGCTACCACTAGTAGTTTCTTTGATAGTGGAGGTTTCTGTCTGTGGACATTCTCTTCCCAGTACACACAGCCTGTAGAGGAGCATGTCTGCTCTGCCCTGACTTCTCCAGCAAGCTAATTTTAAGGGTTGGGATTCCATTTTGATTTATTTTTTGCAGATCTGAAAGAGTGTTTATTCCACTTCATAGTAAATATTCTAGTATTTTTCAGAGTGAACTGTTCTATCCCTTTTACATAGTATGAAGATGACAACAACAGTCCCAAAATACAAATAAACTCAAAGAAAGTAAAGCCTGTGGAAATGAAACCTGAACTACTCAATGGCTATATACCTGCAGGGCATATTCCAAAACCTATAGTGATGCCAGATTACTTAGCGTAAGTGTGTTTTTGTAATGTTTTGTAATGGTTTTTTTTAACTATATGTTTTTAGTTTTATATATGTAGGAAACACATCTGAAGCTGAGACATGTTTGAAACTACAGTAGTTCTGTTAACTGACCTGTCAATTTTGTTAGTGCACATTGATATTATTAATTTTGAGTGAGTACTCTTGGCATGCAAATTCAGTGTACTTCATTAATACAGTGGGCCCCTCAGTATCCACTAGGATTTGGTTATAGGATCTTCCGTGTAAATCCGTGGATGGTAAAGTCTCATTATATAAAATGGTGTAGTAAAATGGTGTCACTTATATAAAAGAGAGAACAACTCAAAAAGTTTGCTTTTTGGAATTTTTAAAAAATATTTTCACGCCATGGTTGGTTGAATCTGTGGATGTAGAATCTGTGGATAGGGGGGCTGATGTCTGAGTAGAAATATGATTGATATTTTCACTTATCTAGAAAATATGCTATATAAGCTATAAAGCATATCTAATTGCATCATGTAAAGCTGACTTCCTATGTGGTTTTTTTTTAACAAAAATGCAGAACTCTTTAGTTATTAATCTGGGTCACCAGGTATCAAGTATGTAGGAAATAATAATCACTATGCTGAAATATTATCAAGCATCATCAAGTCTATGATTCTAAGATAGGCCCCTGCATGCATTAAGCCACCGCACAGTTTATGACCAGATGTACAGTGAAATTGCTTGAAATCTCAAGTAATTTGTCTAAATGAGCCAAGTTATGCCATGCAGATCGTGGGAGAAAATAGTCTGGGACCTTACTGATGCCCTCTTATCCAAATAGCTGATGCTTAAGTACTGATGAAAGTCTCCCTTACAGCAAATACCCAGCAATTAGGACAAATGAAGAAAGAGATCGCTATAAAGCTGTGTTTAATGATCAGTTTTCTGAATATAAAGAGCTCTCTGCTGAGGTTCAAGCAGTCCTAAAGAAATTTGATGAGCTAGATGCATTGATGAGGAAGCTACCTCGGAACCCTGGAAACACACAAGTATGTACCAAATTGAACATGAATTCAATAGTTGTGTTTATAGACAGATTAGGCAGTAGCTACAGCAGCACATAGGCCAGTGAGTTGAACCATTTTTGCATAGTTGTCTTTTAATTTTGGAAGCCAGAAACATATTTATTGCTACAGAGATTTGCATTTTAGGGGAGGGGCTGAAAAGTACTTGGTTCATTAGCAGTTGTCTGTCTGAAGTTATAGGTGGGTCTCAACTTATGTAGCGGTTCTGTTTCTGAATTCATGGTCTAAATTGAGGTCCATGTAAATGGAAGGAAGTCACTTCCATAGGGAAACACTGAAGACCAGGGGAAGACATTCCAGTGGAGCCGAAGTAGTCACAAAGTTAGCCATTTTACTAAACTCCTACCAATTTTTAAGATCATAAAGCAGAGGTATGTGGGAATGCTCTTCAGAGGGACCAGAACAGGCAGCAACTGCTGATCCCCAAGGAGGCTTGGCTGGGGTGAGCTGACTTGCCATTAGAGCATGGGTGAACAACTGTGGGAAGCCAGGGGGGCAACATCGGAGAGGTGCACTCCCTGCAAAAAATAAACTTTTCTCCAAATGTACTCTAGGGAGCTTGGGGGGATTTTAGCCATGCTGTTAGACCATTTTAGGTCCAGGAGACGCTTTTGGAAAAAAGGACCAGACACTTCTGTTTACTTTCTATTTTTTTTAGAAAAAAAAGAAGTCTCCTTGGACTCAAATAGCCCTGGGAGCCAAAAAAGTGGTGAAAAGTCTACCCATAACCTCCAGAGGACACTTTTTTTTTTTTACCCTTAGGACCCCAGTGACCACAAAAGTGATCCTGGGGATTGCATGCAGCCTGGGAGCTTCATTTTGCCCATTCCTATATTAGACAATATTCCTCCTCAGAGCAGAACAAAGACAGAGAGCAATTAGTAAGCACTGCATTTTGCTGTGCTTTCTCCAGCAGATTTCCCAGGTGGAAAAAAAAACACATCAAGAAGGGGAGAAGTAGCACATCTCCTGTGCAGTAACCAAAATACACAAAAAACAAAGCACCAGTGCTTGAGCCCTCCCCCCCCCCGCATTTCTGTCTCCCCATTCAGTCCTCAGTGATGAGCAGGCTTTAAGATGCTGCTAAGTTCTTCATTTTTACTGCACCGTGCTTAGCAAGTTTACCCTTTTAGGCATTGTTACTTGCTCTGTCCCTAGCATGACTTCCTCCCTAAGCATCCAGGGGAAAGCCTTCCCTCTGACTGTACCAAAACCCCAAGATTCCACTTTCTTCAGCCTCCTCACACAGGCAAAGAAACCCCTCTTTCCAGCAATGTCCAGGCTACAAATACTTTCTCCTCTTCCTCACTCCCCCAAATTAGGCAGATAAAAAACCCCAGTCCAGTCAGCATTTCTTATGCAAAAATTCCACTTTCCACCTTGCCCTCCTTGCTCTCTTGTGTCTCCCACCTTGATCTTCCACCTCACTCAGTTACAGAGGCATACTGAGTTGAGTTGCATGTTGTGGGTGAGACTTTCATTTATTATTTATCCCTGGAGAAATGTTGTAAACTGAGCATTATAAACTGAAGCATGTCTATACTGAAACTGTTAACCACCAAATTCTTCCTCTTCCTTTGCCTACAAAACCAGAAAAATACTGATTTTTTTTTAAATGAAGTCTGAGCAATGGTTTGGTCTGGTTATAATTGGGCCCTGTTTTTTCATAGCCTCTGCCAGCTTCCGGCTAGTAACTGGGTGACTCCTAGGAGTCTGTAATGCTATTTAAAATGTTAGAAACAAACATTGTAAAACATTGTAGAATATATGGTAGATGTGAGATTTGGTAGGTGCTTAATTTTTTTTTCTGTTTCTTCTTCATAGGAGCATGAAAGGATTGCAAATGTTCTTCAGCAATATAAAAAGAAAAAGAATGTAAGTTGTTATATCTGTTTATAAATTTAGTGTTGCTAATATAGATGGTGTTTATAGAGTAGTAACAAAAAGGCAGCACCTCTCCCTAGGTTGCTTGTAGTCTAGATTTTTTACAAGAAAAGAAATATAGAGGACGAGAGAGAATACATGACAATGTATTATGGTTAGTTTCGGTAAATCTGGAGGATTAAAGAAAAGCCTTCAGTGAGATGGATTTTGAGAAGGGATATGAAGAAAGGTGGAAAGGTTCAGTTACAAAAATAATTGAAACAATAGGGCTGCATGAGAAAGTGATGGATTTCTGTACAATGCTAGTTTCTATTCGTAGGCCTGAATCCTGTTGTTAGTCCAAAGTACATTAGGACCACTAAATCAGTTGGATTTATTTATGTGTTTAATCACATTCATCAATTGATTCAGTGGATCTGCTCTAGTTAACCAATAGGATTCCAGCCATAATATAAGTGAATAAAATAATAAAGACATATTAGAACAGGACATAATGGAAACAGCTGGAATGTAAATTGGTTTTGACCACATCATGAACTACAGACCATAAGGGCTGTTTCTAAGGTATGATAGAGAAAGAAAGTCTACTGCTGTTTCTTTTGAAGAGTATTATTACGTATTTTGATTTGGAACTACACAGCTTTCAACGGTGCTCCTTAAAAGGCTTGTGTTACTTTGTATTTTTGTAGTGGATATGTTCCTACCTTTTTAAAATACCTATAATACCTGTGTTTCTACAGAGCAAAGGCCCAGATTTTACCTTTCCACTAATTTTTTATTGAGGGTTTTAGAAATATGGATGTCACATTTATTTAATATATTATTTACCCTATCCCAAGTTTCAGGTTGGATAACAATCTGATGGATATCAGATTTATTTTAAATTTTCCTACTCTTCTTGACTTCTCTAACTCCAAGACCCATACAAAATAAAATTACTGTGTTTTTCATTATTTTTTTTTCCAGGATCCCACATTTTTAGAGAAAAAAGAAAGATGTGAATACCTAAAGAACAAACTTTCCCACATAAAACAACAAATTCAGGAATATGACAAAGTTATGAACTGGAATGCTTAGGATGCTTAGCTTTTTGTCTGATATTTTTATATTTATTTATTGTCATTATTGTGTAAACTTTATACTGTAAAATGAATGCTTAAAACCACTGTCAGTTTTTTTTTAAAAGGCAATTTAACATCCTAACAATGCTAAACAAAATGGCTTTTATTTCAGAAGCACTACAATTTTATGCTGTGCCTGATGTATTTGAAATATAACATAATTGTCAGAGATGGTAGTTGGTTATTTTATGGAAATGACTATTGTCTGGAGATTCTTCACCATTGGAAAGTGTTGTGGATAAGGTTATCATATGGGCTAGGTGTTGTAAAATATTGGAATGCTACTGCAAATAAACAAACAAAAAACTTGGAACCTTTCGAGGTTAACCTCTGCAGTGTGATGCAGCCCTCTTTTTCTTGCTGGTAAGTATCCCCATTATGTGCATACAATTCAAATGCTGCTCTCTGTGCCTGTGACTGAAGTCAAGGTTTCCTGAATGTTTCAGTGTATAGTTTGCTGTTGCTGGGTAACAGTTAACTATTCTGTAAATAGAAATCATGTCTTTCTGAAAAAAAAATCTGGGGGAAGGGATTCTTATGGTGACATTGTGCCTTAAGATAAATATTTGTTCATGGATATACTGGCGTGCCTTGACTCCTTTTTAATAGAATATTTTGGCAGTGTTTTTAGCAATTTTTTTTTATCCTGCATGCTCCTTGTAATAATATTTTTCTAATTTAAAAATACTGCTAAAATCTCTTATTCTGAAATATTCTTTTATATTTCATAACCATTTTGTAAGGAACCAAATTATAATATATTTGTTTTAGTGTTAATAAAGCCTTTGACAGAGATCATATTTCTTCTGAATGAGATTTTGCAGACTCTAGTTGTGTTTTTTTTTAAAAAAAACAGAAATCATAGACAGCAGCATTCAGAACTGTCAGGTCACTAGTATCCTTTTATTCATATTATACCAACTGAGGATGTAAAAAAAATAAAGAACAATGATATTATTCTTAATGTGTGATACTAACATTTCTGTTCTGTTCATAAATGTGTAGACAATTAATGATTCCTATATTGATGAAACAACAAAACTACATGTGACTTTCAAAAAAAAGTATAGCAAAGTTCACAGCAAATTCATTATTTTCATTACGATATGTTGTTACTAGTGGAAGCAGCCAAAATGCAGTGCAAGGAATAGTTCCTTCATGCCCTCTCTGTTTGGCTATTGGTTCTTAAATCTTTTGTGGATTCCATCCAACTTTGTCAGATGCATCATCATCATCATCATCATCATCATGTTTATTTATTACACCCTTTACACCAAAGGGTGAAACAACAACATATACAATCAAGAACAAAGACATTAAAACAGAAAACCGCGACAATACTTGACATGTAATCCCCAACACCCCACCAGTCGCTACCCATCTCAGCACCTTGATTAACTTTGCACTTTTCTAGTGCAAACATACTTAAAAAGATATATTGGCTCCCCTAAAGTTCTCTCCTAGTCCCTCTAAATCAAAGTTTTTGGTAGGAGAAAGGTAGATTTTGGATTGCGCTATCAAGCAAGAAACTGAAATAGCAGAGAAGCTTGGGAACCTTAACATTATTGAAATTAAACTAGCAAACCTAAACTTCATCAGTTTTGTGAGGAACAGGAAATAGTTTACATGTGTTCTGTATAATTTCAACTTCATTTTAGAACCACTTTATATCTTGTTATTGAAATAGTCTTTAGAAATGAGCACACAGTTACATGCACCATCTGAATCACAGCAGTGATGTGGGCAAGGTAAATAAGACAGGTTTATTTAACTGTGATGTAAGTTAGTCAGAATTGCATTCTAATACATTCAGATGTTAGGAATTTAGATTTATGCTGATGAAACTGGTTCAGTTAAATGTTTAGAATGCTATTATGGTTGAAAGGTAGTAATGGTTGTTTAACACTGGTTTTTTAAAAACTGGCTTGGATCCTTAATTTTTTTTTTTAAAGGGCATTGCAATTACCCTTCCAGCAACCTCCCCTTCCTATTCCTGTTTCATAACATAGTTCAGTGATCAATCACTCTGTAGATAGCAAAATCAGAACCCATAGTCTGTTATTCCACAGATTTAAGTGAGATGATGGTGGACCTTGTGTGAAAATGAGGTCCCTAATATAGTTGATAAATGGCGAGCAGAGATCTATAAAAGTATCTTTTGATATTTTTTGTGTGTTCAGTTGAGCATGGGAGTTAATTTTAATGCTAAGGCAGTCCACCAAAGTCTGGCTGGCTACCTCCTAATTGACAGGTCCTCCCCCGACTTCCATACCCTCCATATCATGTCAATCAGCACCTAGCATTATAGAGATTATTTGTTTATGTGTTAAATCTGTATGGCCTTCATCAAAGATCAACAGAATTAATAAAGGATCTCAAAACACTATATTGTGCCTTATCATTAGACTAATCCAGGAGAGGATCCCATTCCAAAATTGGAGGATCTTAGGACAATAAATCCACATATGTTCAAGAGACCTTTTCCTCCAGCATGAATCAGGCAAAGCATTTTGAATAAGAGTCACCGTAACTGGATAGAGATGCCACCTGTGTGCAAGTTTTATAACACATTCCTTAGAAAGGGCAGAAATTGATCTGTATGGAGACCAAATGGTGTATCAAACTTTATTCGAGATTTTTAAGATTTGTCTCCCAAACTTATGCCTAGTTTAATAGAGAATATGATCAAAAGAATAATCCATAGCAGACAGAATTCACATGTGTTCTCCCATCCAGCTTCTTCCCAAGTTTACCCATGTAAAAGTATCGTCATTTCTTCTGAATTTTGATAACTAACTTAGTTGAATTGCCTTATAAAAGGTAAAAAGATGAAGGATCATGACACAGGCAGATAAATAGATCTGCTCTGTCCCTTAGCTACCTCTATAAATAAAAGCTGAGTGTGAAAGCTCTCATGAGCCAGCATAATGTAGTGGTTTCAGCACTGGACTAGGACAGGGGCGCAGGGTTCAAATCCCTGCTTGACTGTGGAAATCCACTGGCTGATCTTGGGCAAATCACATCCTCTCAGTCTCAGAGGAAAGCAAATCTTTCCAAGAAAACCCTGCGATAGGGTTGCTGTAAGTCAGAAATGGTGTGAAGGCAGGCAACAATGTGAGTCAGACATAGCAAATTAAACAGATAATATTGAGAATACTTGCTAAGATGCCACAAAGGAAAAATTCCAGGAAGAACAAAGCTCTGGGTGTTGCTTTGGAGAGCAAAGTTATTATTCGGTTATGATTCAAAACACAGCTTCCTAAGATATCTGATATCAGAGACCAGCAGGTTTTTCTTCCATTGTGCCAGGGACCATGTTTGTGCTCACTGGTTACAACTGCTTCTTTACTGGAAATTCTCCAGGGACTGGCCCTGTCCATGGACCACCATTTCAAGTTGCACTGAGAGAGTTTTTCTAATGCTTCTGTGATTATTTTTCAGTTCTTAGCATGCAGAATACATTCAAAGTTGAATGAAGTCCATTAGTATCTTTACTTCAGATAGTTTCTGTGCTAAATCAGAACAGATGAGGATAAAGAACACCTCTTTTTATATAATGAATGTTATCTATCATTTTGATGATTTCATTTCATTATAGTAGTCCATTCTTTCAGTACATTAAATAAACGCTTATAAATGCAACTGAAGCAACAGACCTAAACGCCACACCATAAGAAGTTACATAATGAAGTTACACCATAAGAAGAAGCAGCAACTCTCAATATCTTGGGCAGAAAACTGGACCCTGGACCCACCAAACTTGGTCACCCCTCAGTTAAGGAACCATCTCCAAGAGTTTTGTGGCATCTTAAAGAGACATTTTTAACTTAACCTTTTATGAATTAGACTCTACTGCATCATGCCTATCAGATGATTATTGTTTACAACTCTCAGCATTCTTTGCCACTGGCTAGGGGAACTGGCACTTGCAGTACAATAACATACAGACAGCCATACAATTCCCACTCCATATATGTGTATGTGTGTGTGCGTGTTATCCCAAGTTGTCAGAAAATATAGGTAAAGAGGTGAAAGGTTACAGGGTAGTGAAATATAATTATAGGAAAAACAGACTGCTAATTACATTAAATAATAATTACCTTGACCTTTCACCTCTAGCATTCATAACAGAAACATGGCAATGGTAGGCCAGTTGGCATACCTACCAATGTCAGCATCCTGTGAACTGTAATTTAATGATTTGACATAATTATCACAGTTTCTTTTTTCTTATTTTACTTCCCCCTGACCTCACTATTTTTTTCTTTTGTCCTACAGCTACTGCAGTATGTATACCTGCCCACTTAAAATCCACTTAATGCACGAAAGCTTATAGTATAAATAACGTACAGGGTTTTAAGGTACCATATGACTTTTTTTGGGCAGAAGCAGTTTAACACGGCTATCCTCTTGGACAATGTTACTAAAGAAGTTATAAATATTTATGTTTGAAGGCATTAAAACACAAATGTCCTTGTCGCTTCTCAATACAATTACATGTACACAAACTGCCAAAAATGCCAAACAGATAAATACCTGAAAGTGACCAGAAGTCCTACTAATTTTGAAATATGGGTGCTGGGGAAGTTTGTGATATATTTATGGCGTGAATTGCTGGTTGTAGGCTTCTAAGAGAGGCAATTAATGCTTTTTTGCAAAAAGAAAAAAAAAGGAAAATGTGGGAGAATAGATTAGGCTATAAGAACAATGTTGAGGGCTCCAATATTTATTCACACCTTAAATGCTCATAATATTTTCCTCCTTCTTTGATTGTTGTTACTATGAAAAAGTATGCGCACATAATAGCTAGAATCTAAAGAGCAAGGTAGCTAATGGGAGGCTCAGTTAGTGTCCTCTCTGCTCTTTTGCCAATAGACGAAGGACTCTTTCTTCCTCCAGGCGTTGAGTTTTAATTTGTTGTGCAGCAGGGCTTTTTTAAAATGAGGTGTATTCAGCTTTAATCATTATGTTTTAGGCATGTTTAAATGCTTTTAACAGCATTTGCTATTCAATGGTTTTAAAACTTTTGTATTATATACTGCTGTAATCATATTTTCTTTTTAATTTATCCTGTAAAAGTTGCCATGGGTCTCATATTGGAAGGAAGGTGGCATATTAAATAAACATTAAATTAGTATTTCCTGAATAATACCCTGCGTGCTATATGGATATTGGTTTTGGAACTGAGGAGTTTGGAAAAAAAATGTGTGTATTATGGAATCAATGGGGGTCTGATTGCCAGAGGGGCAAGAATCGCAAATTCCACTCGGAACATGAAGTTCTTATATATTCCTAAAGTAACCTTTTGGAACTGGACAGTTGACTGTACTTTGTACAGGAAAGACTTTAATGTATTGTCTTGACCTTCAGATGATGATGAACTACTATTCCCATCAGCCCTTACCATTGGAAAGGGTAGGTGAGTGATGACAATTGGACTCTTGACAATATCTGAACAGCCACAAGCTCCCAGGGCCTTATGGACGCAGTTAAAAGGTCTGACTGATCCTGTGAGCTGGAAATTAAAAGGCGGTGTTTTAAAATGCTTATATTCTGACCATCTGTCCTAAATTAAGTATTACAATTCCTTCTTGGTTCCTCATTGCTTGTCACGCTTTATTTGAGTTTCGAATTCTGGGGCAGCAAAGTATTTTGTTTTTGGCTGTTATGATCTGTCCAACCTTAATACATGTTTGAGTGGCTTATTTGCATTCTTGACGTGTGTGTGCGTGTGTGTGTGTGTGCGTGTGTTATCCAAGGTATTTATTTCAGAGAAGGAAGCATGAGGAATTATTAGGTCAAGTTTCCAAACATTATGCAAGAAAGAGGGAAGGATTGCCTGAGGTGAAGGGAGAAAAGTCAAAGGGATGCAACTCTTGCACTACCTGAATCTATCCATGCATTTAAATGAGGATGCATCATCCCCTTGCTATTTTTAACACAGAAATCTAGGGGTGGAGGAAATACAACTGAATTCTTAAATGTACACTATGTGTATTTCTGTGGGAAGCATGCTGACTCTTCATAAGGTAAAAGGGGATACAACCTGTAGCTACTAAACACTCTCTGTGCGCCCCTGATTAGCAAGAGGATCTCGCCCTAGCAAAACTGATCAGGTTTAAGTTTCCTCCACTTAATTCTCTGCAAGATGAAAGGAAGATGTAGGAAGACCCCTGGATGATGCTGAGCGTGGCCCTCAGGAACAAAAAGTTCTTGTCCCAAGCGGTTGAGGAAGATACTGTTTCAGGAGACAGATGATTGTAGCAGAAAAAGGGGGAAGTACATTCCACATTCTTCAGATGAGATTTGGCATGATATCATTGTTTGAACAGAAAACAAAATAACTAGATAAACCAGTATTTGCATGCACAGATCGGTTATTTCACTTATTGTACCAATGAAACTGAGTATTTCAGGCTGACCATATTCTAGCTAAACTCTGGAATCACCTTTGATTTAGCATTGCTCCTAATCTGACTGGTTAACAGTACAATCTATGTAAGTATTCAGAAATTAATGTCACTGAGTGTAAAAAAGTGTATACCTAGGTAATCATAAAATGGCATTGTAATTTTCTCATGTGTTGGGGGAAAAATTAACACAGATAATAACTGCTTTGTCTTCAGGATGGCAACATCTTCAAATGATCTTATGATTTAAGTGCTTTAAAAATATTTTTATATGCACAGAGAGAACATGCAAAGTTGAAGCATCTTGGCTGTCAGTAGTAGCAGTCCAGCAAGAGTCTCCAACTCAGGGTTGGTACTTACTGTGTGGTCTTGATCCAAATGTCCAAACTTTATTAGATGATGTAAAGTCGAAGGCTTTATTAGACGAATTTATGCCGGTTGTTTTTGTTTCTCCCATGGATGGGTAGCATAAACAAAAGGGATTCTGTTTGTGTTAATGTTATAAAATGGATCCTACTGTTTCAGTAGTTCACTTGTTTATTTTTTTTCCTGGGAATATTTGATTCATATATGGATTAAGGTTGTTCCACAGAATATTCATGATTTTCTAGTTTATATCCTTGTAAACAGAAGGTGGGTGGCAGGTTTGGATTGAGTATTATTGTGCCAGTGCCTTTTAATCATCTTTTGCAAGACTACCAACATCTCTAACCCACATAAGCCACAGCCTTTCTTGGCAGTAATAATTACAGTTTCAGACACTATTCAGCAGTAAATAAAACCCAAGACTGATTTTGGTTCTTTAAAAAAAATACATACAGGCTACACAGCAGTGCACAATTACTTGAATATGTACTTTATGAAGTTTATGTGTGTATTTCTGTTCTTTATATTTAATAGCCTCATGTAAGCAGGAAACACAGTAACTACATACATCATATCCAAAAGAACCCCTAAGTCAGCATAGTCTCAAATCCATGTTTTGACTAGTCACAGCCAGCCCTATGAGTTTAAGTAGATGAGAGGGTGAAATTGTATGACCGACTTTTGACATTAGACCAAGCAGAGCTCAGAGATTTTGGTAGTTTGGGAGCTCCTTTTTGAACGAATGAAGAGATTCCATAGGAAAAGCTCAAAACAGCTAGTTTATTTAAAACAAAAACCAAAAAACAGAAGAGTCAGTATGGTGTAATTGTTTGTGTGTTGGATCAGGAAACTAAGAGACCACGGTTCAAATTTCTGCTCAACCATGGAAACGTACTGGTTGACCTTGCGGAAGTCATACTCTCTCAGCCTCAGAGGGCAAGGGGAAACCTTCTCTGAACAAATTCAGCCAAGAAAACCCTTTGATAGGTTCACCCTAGAATCATAGAATCATAGAGTTGGAAGAGACCACAGGGGCCATCGAGTCCAACCCCCTGCTATGCAGGAACACCCATCAAAGCATTCCCAACAGATGGCCATCCAGCCTCTGCTTAAAAACGTCCAAAGAAGGAAACTCCATCACACTCCAAGGCAGCATATTCCACTGCCGGACAGCTCTGACTGTCAGGAAGTTCTTCCTGAGGTTCAAGTGGAATCTCCTTTCCTGCAGCTTGAATCCATTGCTCCTTGTCCTAGTCTCTGGAACAGCAGAAAACAAGCCCTCTCCCTCCTCGACATGACATCCCTTCAAATATTTAAACATGGCTATCATGTCCCCTCTTAACCTTCTCTTCTGCAAACTAAACATACCCAGCTCCCTAAGGCGTTCTTCATAGGGCATGGCTTCCAGACCCTTCACCATTTTGGTCACCCTCCTCTGGACACGTTCCAGCTTGTCGACATCCTTCTTGAACTGAGGTGCCCAGAACTGGACACAGTATTCCAAATGAGGCCTAACCAATGCAGAATAGAGTGGTACCATTACCTCCCTCGATCTAGACACCATACTCCTATTGATGCAACCAAGAATCGCGTTGGCTTTCTTGGCTGCCGCGTCACACTGCTGACTCATGTTCAGCTTATGATCTACCAAGACTCCTAGATCCTTTTCACACGTACTGCTATCCAGCCACACGTTCCCCATCCTATACTTGTGACTTTCATTTTTTCTGCCCAAGTGCAGGACCCTACATTTCTCTCTGTTGAAATTCATTTTGTTAGCTTTGGCCCAGCTCTCCAACCTGTCCAGGTCATTTTGAAATTTGATCCTGTCCTCTGGTGTATTAGCAACCTCTCCCAGTTGGTATCATCTGCAGATTTGATCAGCATGCCCTCCACTCCTTCATCCAAGTCATTGACAAAGATGTTGAACAGCACTGGGCCCAGGACAGAACCCTGTGGCACCCCACTAGTCACTTCCCTCCAGGATGAAAAGCAGCCATTGGTGATCACCCTTTGGGTTCGGTCGGTCAACCAATTACAAATCCACCTAACAGTAGCCCTGTCCAGCCCACATTTTACTAGCTTCTTTGCAAGAATGTCATGTGGAACTTTGTCAAAGGCCTTACTGAAATCGAGATATGCTACATCTACAGCATTCCCTTTGTTTTAGGATTGCCATAATCAGAAATGGCTTAAAGGCACACAAAAACAATAGTTAGAAGACACATTTGAAAGTAAAAGGCAAAGTATCTCCGTATAAAGGTGCCTGAGCTTATGTTAATTGTGGTGGCAGAGTAGTGGTGGGGGAGGAAACAACTCTGTTGTTGATTCTCCAAGAGGCTTTTATTATGCAGTCAAACATTCCTGCAATGTGGGGTATCTCAACTTTTCCCACAGCTTTTTTTTTAATTATTATTATTTTTCTGCAGAAAATCTGTTAAGGAGAAGAAAGTATAACTGTTCCAAGGCCAAGAAGAAAGAATAACTGTTCCCAGTTGATAGACCTAGAAGCTGGCAGTCTGGAAGTTTTCACTTTCTTGCCTAAAACAACAGCAACAACATCTATTTTGGCATAAAATCATAAGGCTTCTTTGTATGCTTCAAAGAGTCATATGTTGTAGGGCTGAGCAGAACGTTGGAAGAGGAGAATATTAGGATATATTTGTCTTTCAGATGTTTTTCTGGTGGGAAGTGTTAAATAGCCCCCCCCCCCCCCAACAAGTATCTAACAATTTATTTCAATCCCGGTTTTTCCATTGAACCTGACAAAGAGTTCAGGAGAACGCTAAAGCTTGCACACTTTTAACTTGTCTCAAGTTGTTGCAGAACTGTGGATAACATTTACATGTGTTACCCTTCTAACCTGGCATGGCAGCTTGGATCATTGTTGTTGTTGTGTGCCTTCAAGTAGTTTCTGGCTTATGGTGACCCTAAGGTGAACTTATCTTTTTTTTTCTGGGGCTGAGAGTGTGTGATACACCCAAGATCACTCATGGGGTTTCCATCGCTGAGTGGGGAATCGAACTCTGGTCTTCAGGGTCATAGTACAATGCTCGTAGCACCAAAATAAATAATTGTATAAAATTCATTTAAACATTGATGCAATGACCATTTAAATTAGCACAGAGTACTAGATAGATTAATTAAAACCAAGTTAAATAAGTCTTAAAACATAACCAGTTGAAAACTATCCAAAATATTGCAAAGCAAAACAATGGAAAAGTTACTTAAAAAAAATAACATTCCTGGAATTCCCCCCCCCCCCCCCCGCCACGTGGCTGGAAGATTCTGGGACCTGAAGCATATTGGAAATAAGTGACTTTCCCAAATTCTAGCCCTAATACTTGTTCAAATCAATTCCAGAACTAAAGTTCTTAAAGAGTTGTTCAAACAGACCGGAAAACAGATTTTCAGACAGTTCTAGAAATCAAAAAGTGTAATGACACTTCCAGGGAAATAAACAAAAAGGATCTTCAGCTTGACAGAAAGGGTATTTCCGCACTACACTCTTATAGCGCGATTATTCCACTTTCAACATCCTACGGAATCCTGCGACGCTTCCGCACGAGGACTGTTATAACGCTATGATTCCACTTGCAACATCCTATGGAATCCTGGGGTTTGTAGTGAACACGTTTTGAGGAAAGAGCGCCGGGGCCACCCCTCAAGGTTCATAACCTTGAAACCGGCTGGCCCCTCCCGAAACTGCAAACCCCAGGATTCCATAGGAAGTTGCAAGTGGAATCATAGCGCTATAACACCCTAGTGCGGAAATGGCCCTGGAGTTTCCAGTTTAGGGAGGCCTCTCCCTAAACTGCAAACCCCAGGATTCCATAGGATGTTGAAAGTGGAATAATCGCGCTATAAGAGTGTAGTGCAGAATCTGCCCTTTCCTGCTTTTCGGAAAGAGACGTGCCATTTCCGCACTAGGCTGTTATAGCGCTATTATTCCACTTTCAACATCCTATGGAATCCTAGGGTTCAGATTCCATAGGATGCTGAAAGTGGAATAATAGCGCTATAGCAGCCTGGTGCGGAAGTAGCCACGGCTTCCCAAGCCCGGTTGAAAAGGCAGCTCGGCGGTCACCACGGTGGGTCTAGCGAACACGTTCCGGGGAAGGAGCGCCGGGGCCGCCCCTCGAGGCTCACAACCTTGAGCCCCAGCCCCGAAGACGGCCAGCACCGCCACACTCGGCCTCCACGGCTCGCAGTATCCGCGGCCGAAACTGTGAGGCGAGGGCAGGGCGGAACTCCCCGGTCTCGAAAGACACCCTCGCCGGCTTCCGCAGCGCGCGCTCCCGCCGCGGAGGAACGGCAGGAACAACCTGTTTGTTGCCCGAGGCGGGAGAGTTTCAGGTTAACAGGTCACAGTCACGAAGGGAGAGTATGCGCACGCGCTCGTCTGTTCCCGCTTTTTCGGACGACTTTCAGCCTGCCCGCGGCTTCGCTTGGACGGAGGCGCTCCGCCGACGCAGCGGCGCTTTTGCGCGCATTCCCACCGCGGCGCAGCGTCCCCCCGGGCGAGACCGAAGGCGTCGAAGGGGCGGGACAGGGGACTCGAGAGTCGCCTCTCCGCCTCCGCCCTTTCCTCAGGTATGCGGGCAACCGCGCATGCCCCGCGTCGTCTCGGGTGTGGCGCGTGCCCGCCCCCTCGCTGGCTTCGGTTGCGGGGGAAGGAGGGGACGCGATTTCGGAAGAGGGAGCCGCGGCAGGTTGGCGCTCGCCGGCGAGCCGAGGTGGGTTTTATTCTGCGTGGAGGTGGTTTGGGGAACCGAGAAGCTATGAAACGGTGTGTGGTTGCCCATGCAGGTGGATATTTTGGGATAGACAAGAAGGCAGGAAGAAAGGAAAAAAGAATTACTGTCTTTCTAGTTTTCTTTTGATAACAGTGATAAAAAAAATTCTTCAGTCTAGATCCCTTATAGCTGTGGTTTCCAAGCAATTTGTTAGTCCGGGTATGGAGCCTGGCCAGCTCGGTTCCATTGCCTGAGCTGAGATTGTTAACTCTGATCACTCTTGGTGGAACCAGTTCATTCAGGCTTCTCTTGTTATCTGCAGCTAGTTATGTAGTATCTGTTTTTGCTTTGCGGTGCCTTGGGAAGAGGGAGGAGAGGGGAGAGGGAGCGACCTTCCCTCGCCCGCTCCAATCTCGTTCTCTTAGTCTTTAAAGAGGGTTTTCAGAACTTGAAAAGTTAAGTTTTTGGAGTACAGCTCCCAGAATCCTTGAGCACGCGGCTGCAGTAACTGGGTGATTATGGATGCTATACTCCAGAACTGTATTTTCCAATTCTAGGGCTTATCCTGGTGACTTTTTTTTTGTATGAAAGTATCAAACCACATTTATTTCTCCTTGTTTCTGTGATAATACTTTTTCGTTTGTCTTGATCTATTGTAATGCCTCCCAGGCAACCATAAAACCCAACCGTTTTTTTCATGGCATAACCTTCTGTGGGCTGCAGTCCCCTTCGCCAACTGAATGAAGAAACCGTAATCCGCAAAACCTTGTGCCGTAATGTTTGTCTTCAGGGTGTCACCAAAGGGTTTGGTAATCTAGGTACATTTTTGTGTAAACTTGATATATGGACCTCAAGCTTTACCTTGATAGATTGAAAAAGGTTAAGTGTCCTTGCATTTGTTCCTCTCTCGGTAGTTGTAATATGGTTTACTTACAAGCGTGTCCTGTTTAGCCAGAGCTGCTTTATCCAGCAGGTGGTTATACAGGTATCTTCAAGAACGCAACATTTGTGTTTTTTTCCAATCATTTAAGGAGCAGCTTCACTTTACTCTGAGCTGTGTGCTCTGAGAGTAATTGCCAGCGGGCTCTATCCCTGTGTACTATCCTCAGAGGACACAAAATCTTTAAGGAACCTGGCAAGCACTGGGAGTTGTTTGTGCATACTGTTTCGCTCTTCATGGTAGAATCACACCTTTCCAGGCACTTGCGTTTGTGCTGTTAGACTCAGCAGTGTAACTCTACTGGATTCAATGCTCTGCTGCTCCTTTTACAAGAATGCATTTCTTTGTTGTTGTTTGCCTTCAGGTTGTTTCCTACTTACAGCAACCCTAAGGCAAACCTACCATGGGATTTCCTGGGGCTGAGAGTGTGTGATGTGCCAATGTGCCCAAGGTAACCTGGTGGGCTTCCATGGCCAGGTGGGGAGTCGAACCCTGGATTCCAGGTTGTAGTCCAACACTCAAAGTACTGTACTACACTGGCTCTCGTGGGTTTCTGTAGGCTGTATTAATTAATAGAATTGTTGCCTTGCTGGTTTCTTGTTCAGAACTGGAAAAAAACTTATTAAAAGCCTCATTGCTCCAGTGGTGCATTATCTCAGATGGAAAAATGTCATCTTTACAAGTTGTATTGAAGATATGAAGGATTTTGTTCGAGAGTGGGTCTCAATTAATTTTCGGTTAATCTCAATTAATTTTCTTCTGCCTCAGTTCATAAAGTTTTATTCCTATATACAGAAGTACTACCAAGTAAGCCCCATTAAACACAGTAACGGCCTTTGCGCGATACACTGTTATAGTGCTATTATTCCACTTTCAACCTCCTGTGGAATCCTAGGGTTTGCAGTGTTCAGAATTCTCAGCCAGAGAGCTTTTTAGCCTCAGTAAACTACAAACCCCAGAATTCCAAAGGATGTTGAAAATGGAATAAGCACAATAACAGTGTAGTGCGGAAAGGCCCTAAGTGTTAATTGTAAGCAGTAGCCATGCATCAACTTGCACTGCGAGACTCTTCTTACGTTAAATGAAACTACTGAAAAGTTTTTCACTGTAAGGATTTTTCATGATAAAAGTCATTGATTCTTTTTGTTAAGTGGAGGATTGGGATGCTCTGGTGAGTTGAAGGACTCTCGTAGGTCCATCAGGTTCATTACATTGGATACAAACACAACATGCAGACTCAACATTGGAAAGCTTAGAAAGTTCTAGGTAAAGGTGGATACTAGCAGCTTGAACAGGATAGGAGAATTCTGAACACCTTAAAACTAATGCATATATTGTAGCACAAGCTTTCATGGGCTACAATTTAAGCTCATATTACATAGAATTTGTTAACGTTAGAGATACCAAATGACTCCCTCTTGGCTGCAACAGACAAACATGGCTGCCTCTTTGAAAATTCTTCTAGAAATCTTAGGAACTAGGTCCAAGTATATAGACTTGGTATAAAAGAGAGTTCTCGTTGTTGAATGTAGATTTCCATCAAACTGCTTACTTGCAAGACAGTTTGTTCAGAAAGTAAGGTTGTGATTAATGTGTATATTTTATGTATAATGTGTTTTCAAGATGCACATATATTATAATTGCCATAACATATAACTGGTAGGTTTGTGCTCTTGTGATGTTTTGGTATTGTTAAACCAAATGTGAATTTTCAGAGTTGATCCTTCCAGCTTCCTAAAATAGACTTTTTTACTCAGAAGGAAAGTTTATTGAATTCAGTGGAGCCTATACCCTAATAACAAACAACAATAAGCCTAAATCCAGTAGTTAGTTCCAATTAGAGTAGGGCCTTTGAATTAACTACTGAATTCTAAGCCAACATTTATGTAAATCCCATAAATTCAGTAGGCCTCCTCCAGTTGGAACTGGCAGTTGAGTTTAGCTCAAAGAGTCTTGTGTACTTCTAAAAGAAATATTACAGCACAGCTAGTGGGTTATGTCAACCTTTTATTCACTTCTTCTTCTTGTAAGAGATTAATACTACTCTGGAAATTCCCAGCACATCTGTTTAAGATTGCAGCCTGGGTGTATTAGGAAATATGGGGATCATTTGGGTGTGGGTATATATAGCCAGGGTGATGTAGTGGTTTGAATGTTGGGCTACAACCCTGGAGACTAGGGTTTGGTTCCCCGCTCAACCATGGAAACTCCCTGGGTGACTTTGGGTGAGTCCATGCTCTCAGCCCCAGAAAATTCCGTGATACGTTCACCTTAGAGTTGGTGTAAATTGGAAGCGACTTAAACAACAACAAATATAGCCATCATATTTTCAAATAAGTCTCATAGCTCTAATGAGCTGGGCAGAAGGTTTGGAGAAAAAACCTTCATACTAACAACAAATACTGTGTAGAATTTGTGTTGGTCTGTCTAGCAAAAGTAGAAAACAAGCATCCCTGACTGTAAGACTTGTGCACACAAGAAAGCCTTCTACGCTAGAATGAATGAAGGAGTTGCTGTTTGGGAGGAAGGTGATGTCCTTATATTGATGCTCCGCTACCATGCCTCTACAGTGGACCATCAGTATCTGCTAAAATTTGGTTCCAGGACTTCCCGTGGATGCCAAAATCCATGGCTGCTCAAGTCTCATTATGAACAGGGTGTAGTAAAATGGCATCCTTTATATAAAATGGCAAAAATCAAAGTTTGCTTTTTGGAATTTCTTTTTTGGGAGGATGAATGTTTTCAAACCATGTTGATTGAGTCCGTGGATACAGAATCTGTGGATGTGGAGGCCAACTGTATAAAGTCTGGATTAGGGTGTATTGGATGAATCTATTTCCAACAGTTGGAGAAAGAAACTAATTAAGAAGGTCTTGAGGAAGGGGAGTCTTTCTATATGATGCATCCCTAAGCTGCATTCCTGTGTACGCTTACTACTGAAGATAATAGAACTTGATTCTGAGTAATCATGCATAGGGAACATAAAATCTAGGTAGCTGTCTACAAATTATAGGAATAGATAATTCAAATAAAAATACTTAATGTATCATAGATGTAGAATATGAGTAATTCAGTTTGTGTTCTTCACGTTCTCCTGCCTAAAAAGGGTTTGCGATGTTGTACCCTGAATTTAATTGAGAAAAGTTACTATTTCATATATCTGTACGTATTTTGCTTATGTTGGTTAACATAATAAACATATTAGAAAGCTTTACTTCCTTTTTTTTTTCTTTTTAGGTATAAAATTTCAAAACCAAGCAGTCCAGAACTTACGCTATGTCTTCCAGGCCTTTTGAAAGTCCTCCACCTTATCGACCTGATGAATTGTAAATATATATTTTTCTGTTCTTGCCAGCTCAGGTTATTTCAGATAAGTAGTGTACACTGTTAAAGATATGAATTCTGGTAGCTCCCAATATTAATTGTGTAAACTCTAGGTGCAGTTATTATGCTGGATATTTTTTCTCTAAATTATTTCACCTTTTAAAGGCAAAAGTATACAGTATCATAAACATAAAGCAGTTAACCTTTTAAATTTTGTTCTGTGTATGGGATGATGGATTTGTCTATAAGATTCAAGGGCATGTGTGGATAGACTAAGGTTGAGGAACTTGTGGCCCTGTAAACAGTTATGTGGGGGCGGGGGGGTGATTCGCCCTGGGCAGCAACGTTTCTGGGGTGTCCTGGCCCCTTGCCCACGGTGCCACACACCGCAGTCATGCCCCTGAGCACAGTGGTCATGCCCCCTCGTGCCGTAGCCCCGCCCCTCTCCACACACTCCAAGCTCCGCCACTGCCTCTAAATGATGTTGGACAACAACTCCCATCATTCCTGATAAACGGTTATGCTGTATAGAGTGATGGGAAAGAGAATTCCCCACCCTGGTATTAATTTACATTTACAGCCTGCCCATGTTGCATGTTGTATTTTTCTATCTCTAAGCTGTTGCTACTATCTTAGCCCACTCTGTCTAGGCAGTGATTGCAGAGTGGTTGCAACAATAAGATGAAAGGAGGGAAGATGAGCAGTTTGAAGAATGGAAATGAATTTCCTTAACAAGCAGGTGTATGGATTTGCATTTCACAGCAAACAGAAATCTTAATCAGAAGAGTCCGTATATTTACAGCTGATCATAAACAGTGATAGGCCGAGCAGAAGAGTGACTTTGAAACAACAACATTTTAAGCCTACTCCATCCATAAAAATGATATTGCTTTTTAAACCTTCTCTGTCTAAGACATGACTTACAATGTGTTAGAAGGCCGCTGGATTGGAAATAAAAAGTGTTGTTCCGTGTGGATCTGTTAGCTACAGCGTGTTGAACTTTGAATTTGTGACTCAGTGGCAACAAACTCTAGTTTTAAATCAGATGTATTTCTCAGTAACATACTTAGACTCAAGTTGTTCTTGTTGCTCACTGTAATGACAGAGCTGCTAATTTTCACTGTTTGGGCATATTATGTTATAACCAGTGAAGATTAGCAGCCTGGTCATAACATTACAGCATGTGGTCTTCACATGTAAAAACTTGTATGCTTTCTGACAAGAAGTTGTTTACTGAGTAGCCAAACATTTAATAATATGAAAAAAAAATTGTGCACAGGTTTCTAAGTGCCTGGGCTGACAGTTTTACCTGAGGGGCATATAAAGTACAATGCAATAGCAATAAGATGTGTATTTCTATACCACTTATCAGCTAAGTACTCTCTAAGCAGTTTACAATGTGTTAGCTAATGCCCCCAACAAGCTGGGTACTCAATTTTACTGACCTGTGGAAGGATGGAAGCCTCAGTCAACCTGGAGCCTGGCAGGATTGAACTCACAACCTTCTGGCTGCAGTACTGACATTTAACCACTGCGCCACGAGAGCTCCTGGTGTATATAAAGTACACTGATGTGTCTCTGTGTGTGTATTTGTACATGTGCATGAGAAATCTAGGTCAATTAACTTGACATTTCAGATTCTTATTGATTAAAAAAAGTTAATGGTTCCTAACAGGCATTGCTGCTTTATCTCTTCCTAGCAAACCTTCACACTATGCTCCAAGCAATAATACATACGGTGGCGAATTCCATTCTCAGCCAATGTTCTCTCAACCTGCATATTCCTACTATCCAGATGACGAAGTGCAACACTTCTACAAATGGACTTCCCCTCCAGGAATAATCAAGATCATGTCAATTATCATAATAGTGATGTGTATTGGCATCTTTGCTTGTGTTGCTTCCACATTGCCTTGGGATATGGACTTCTATGGAGGTCTGGGAACTGGTGTGGGATATTCTGGCTATGGAGGCACAGGGTTTGGAAGCAATTACGTTGGTTACGGTGGCAGCAGTGGCTTTGGAAGTTACGGCTATGGTGGTGCATATGGCATTGGAGGGAATTATATCGATCCTCGGGCAGCAAAGGGTTTCATACTTGCAATGTCTGCTTTTTGCTTTATTGCTGGATTGGTGGTATTTGTAACTAGCGTTACCAAGACAGGCATGGCTAGGACAAGGATGTATTACCTCATTGTGATCATAGGAAGTGCCATCTTGCTCTTCTTGGTGTTTATTGCTACAATAGTATATATATTGGCTGTCAATCCAACTGCACAAGCTTCTGGATCAACGTTCTACAATCAGATTTATATGCTGTGCAGCCAGTTCTATTCACCTGTGACCACTGGACTCTACATAAATCAGTACTTGTATCACTACTGCGTGGTAGAACCTCAGGAGGTATGTAAATTTAATAATGTTGTGGATGCAAAATATCAGTTGTATTTGAATTCTGAATCAGAGGCACTGTTAAACCTAGTTTTTTATTATTTGAATTTGTTTGTGCCTGTCACTGGATGGTTGTTTGTCCTATGATAATTCATGCCGCAGTGTAATTATTCTCTTTTCCCTTGACAAAATGAGGAAAGTGGAAATGCTTTGGGTTTTATTTGCCTAGGTTATACTCCCAATAGTGACAGATAAATGAGTCCATGTGAGGGATGTAGAAACTCAGACTTAAGTGAACTGAAGTATTCTAACATGTGGCTTGACTTCTATGTGAGTCAAAGTGTATGTGTACCTTGCAGTTGCTTGTTGACTTATGGCAACCCCATGAATCTCATGGGGCTTTCTTAGGCAAGTGATACTCAAAGGTGATTTTGCCATTTCTTTCCTCTGAAATACAGCCTACAGCAAGTGGTATTCATTGGCGGTCTCTCATCCAAGTACAATTTACACCTATAAATTGATGTTATCTACTCCAGTTGAAGCTCTCCTTGAACTATTGAAACATTGCTAACTAGTAGCTGGAGCCAACAGGGGCATCCATCCTTTTAGCTGTTCTTTCATGGGCAGTTTTCACAGTATACTGTTATAGCGCTATTATTCCACTTTCAACCTCCTGTGGAATCCTGGGGTTTGCAGTTTAGGGAGGAGCATTTAGAATTCTCAGCCAGAGAGCTGTTTGGCCTCAGCAAACTACAAATCCCAGAATTCCACAGGATGTTGAAAGTGGAATAATAGCACTATAACAGTGTACTGTGGAAATGGCCATGGACTTTTTAGTCTTTAATTGAATAACTTGTTTTATCTGTCCTGGGCAATTACGTGGATAATTGCTAACTCTAGGTACATTAAAATGGTTTTGACTGAGCTTCAATTCTCATTTCTATAGAAAGGGACAAAATTGAATTTTAATGGTTAACCTTTTTGGGTTGTGGAACCCTCAACAAGAGAATTTATAGAGATGAAAAAGTTACAGAGATGCTAAATAGCTGCAAGCATATTTTGATGACTGAAGGAGTGCAAGTGCATTCTTTGTCAGGGGAGTTATAGACCAACCAAGCATGACATAATTATACTTAAATTGGATTTTTGTGAGAGAGATTGATCTTAACATGTTCACCAAACATGTCCTCCACTATGCTTGGTAAGATCTCTGTTGAATGCTTCGGACAGCATCCTCAAGTACTTTTCAGACGGATTCAGAATTCATCTGAAAGGTTAAACTTTGACCATTTGAGAGATCTCTGCAAACATGAACATGAAAAAATTGGCCCTGTTTGTTTCACTAATGCCTTTTTTTGAGACAGAATGAATAAAAAGAGGAAGATTAAAGATTAAAAAGAGAGATTCAGAAAATATATTGTAAAAGTGAAACAACTGCAGCTGAGCAAGCAGAAATGTCTTCTTAGGAAATATTGTTGTCTCCACTTAAATGTTCAGGATTGTTCATATTTGGAAATCTAATTTCTGAAGATTCAGAAATGGAGTTTCTGCTTGTATATACGTACATGCACACACAGAATGGACTCATTATAAGTTGTGGCTTTTGCCAGTAAAACACGTGCAAATGAACAAACCTATTCCTGAAATGAACTGGCCTTAGGATGCCTTTTTTAAAAGCACTTGTTTAGCCTCATGGCTAATTGAACCAAGGATTATACAAAAATGGCCCTTGTAATTAGGAAAACACATCATGTCATGTCACCCTTTAACATTATTACTCTCTTAGCTTAGCTAAAGGTGGAACTTCTGGAAATGGGAGTGTTTCAGTTTGATGGATTGTAATACCAGCTATGCATGAGAAACTTCCACCTTTGTTGAAATGCTGGTCTGTTTTGTTCACATGTGATCATAATGTGCTAACTAAAGTTACAGAGTAATCCTTACAACAGTTGTGTGAGGCAGGCTATTATTTTTATTATTGGTTATCTAACAATAGCAATTAAAGGAATTATATTTAAGCCTTTTTTTCCCTTGTGGCTTTAGAATTCAATGAAACATAAATATATTTATCTGTTTCTTTCCTAGGCAATTGCCATTGTGTTAGGCTTCCTGATTGTTGTAGCTCTTGCCATAATAATATTTTTTGCTGTCAAGACCCGAAATAAACTGAATTACTGTGGTAAACACAATATTCTGTGGGATAATACAAAAAGCTATGAAGAGGCTCCCAATGTGGAAGAATGGGTAAGTTGGCTGTTTTCATGTTTGTTTTGGAAATTTAGATAATTGTGGTTGTGGTTATTTAAAGTCACTAAAGCACGGGAGTGTTATCTTTTGTGATAATACTAATTTAAACCATCCAAGGAGTGTTTGTTGCAGCAGTGTGCTGAAAGCTTAATTCATGATAATAAGGCTAGGGCAGCCACATATTTTCTTGCCGAGATTGTGGTACACTTGAATGGATTATTTAGGAGCATGTAAATCTGTAGTTCGACCTCAGAATGAGCAAGAAGCATGAGTCATTTGCCATGAGTAAGGTACTCTCTGGGTAGAGAAATGTGTCCCATGCCTTATGGGGATTAGTCAGTTGAACTGACCCCTAGATGCTGCTGCTGATTGCAAAATCTAAAGTCTCATTGACAGTTCCTTGTTGCCAGTCTATCCCATTGTTGTGAGACAACAACATATGGTGTAAGACATAGACATTGTAAATGTAGAACCAATCATTTACAATATCTACCAATGAAAAAAGCAGTACAGCTTTGCAGCTGATTATGCTTCTTTTTTTTAAGCGTTGAAAACAAAACTAAATGCTCCTAACTTTGACTGTATTATTGTCTTTGTGCATGAAGCATTCACTATGCACTTTGATATTTTATGGCTGGCATGTGACACTGGTTTGCTTTGACCTTTATCCAGGGGACGGGTAGTGTAAAGAGACTGGCTATTTCGTATGTGCTTTAAATAATATGATGTAAATGTTTCGGTGAGACAGTTTCGGGGCGTGTTCTTGCTAGCTAATGAACTTGTTTACTCATGTTTCACTCTGGCAGGGAAGGGCTGAATAAAACTCAAACAGCAAATCTCAGGGAATAACTGTACCTGGGCTTTTGTGTGTGCTTTTTATTAATCAAAAAGTTCCAAGTAGAAAATTGTAGCTAAGCTGTGATGAGCTGTCCTTAGTGAAGAAATGCATTATTATCTGGAGAAAATCTCTGCTCCCTAATACCAGGAAATCTCTTTTATTAACTTCTATACTGTCATGTTGTTTCTCTACTGTTACATTTTAGGGGAGCTGCCACCAACGTGATGGCCCTCCAGATGGATTACAACTCCTAATGGATGGCCATTAGGCCATCTGATGGCCAGAGATGCCAACAGTTGTAGTCCAGTACACTTATGGAGTACAAGCTTGGGGTGGGCTGTTGAGGTACTCTCAGATGTGCCAAGTGAATACATAACAGTCTGTTCAGAATTACCCAGATACAGTACTTGTCCAGGTGCTAATGAAACCATTTATATTGTACTTTATTTATTTATCTATTTATTTATATAAAGTATTTCTGTTTTGCCTTCTGGCCCACAAGGGCTCTCGGGGTACTGAACAAGTGAAAGCCAATTAAAACAATAAAAAGGATACAACGCTTTAAAAGCACATTAAATTACTCTTAAAAGCAGTCTAAAAACAATCTTAGAATCCAGTTTTGAAACAGTTAAAACAGCAATTTCAAACACTGAACGTCTTCTGGAACAGCACATGTTTGCTGCCCATTGGAAGCTTAAAAGAGATGGGGCCAGCCTAACGTTCTTGGCTAGGGAGTTCCACAGTTAAGGCACTGCTACAGAGAAAGCCCTGTTACGTATACCCACCGATCTAACTTCACCAGCTGTTGGAACATGCAACAGGGCTTCTTCTGAAGACCTCAAATTTCTGGCGGGCTCATATGGGAAGAGGCAGTCATTTAGGACAGTGCTTCCCAACTTTTTTTCCACTTGTGTATCCTTTGGCAACCTATTTCCATAAATTATACTCCCCTTGCTACCATGTCCTTTCTTTGAGGGAGAAAAGCCCCAGCAGAAAGCTTCTGTGAGCTCTGAGGAGATGTTCCCTACATCTACGGAAGGAAAGACAGGGTGTCAGACCAGCCACCCTGCCTGCGGCTATCCATCCCATCATGCCCCATTACCCACCTAGACACTCTCTGTGGTTTCAGGATCCACTTTACTCCTGGCCAAAGGCATGGGGAGGAGCAACTGGTGCTGCGTCTTCCTCCCTCAGATGGATTCAGGGCAGAACTGGATGTCTCCATGGCTTTCCTCATCAGAGGGACACAAGAAGGAGGGAAAGAAAAGCATGTGCGCTGACACAAGGCTCAAGAAATCTCCTAGTGTGGGCGGGGCTATGGATGTGGCAACTCAAATAGAAGGCTTTGTGTGCATAGGCATGTGAGAAAGGCTCTTTTTTACAAAAAAATGTTTGTGGGCCAGTGGCAGCTAGAAGTGCAGCTTCTGCGTGTCACTCTTCTCTTTATCTCTTAAGATTCCCACCACCACCCTGGTTCCTTAAGTTTCTGGGACAGGAATGTCAGCACCGTGGGCAAGCAAGAACCACATCAAATTGTGATGTCCTCCAAGAATGCCTTGTACTTTATACTTTTTTCTGCCATCATTCAGTATTTGTTCTGCCTCCCTCTAAATAGTCTCGTTTGTACCCCAGGGATATGCATACTCCAGGTTGGGAATCACTGCTGTAGGGCTTAGTAAGTCAACACTAACACCTTGAATTGAGCTTAGAAGACAATTGAAAGCCAGTATAGTTCTTGCAGGACTGGTGTTACATGGTCTCTAAAACGCACACCTGACACCAGTATGTATTTTGCATGAGCTGCGGCTTCTGAACACTTGTGTGTGTGCCTTCAGGTCATCTGTTGACTTGTGGCGATCCCATGAATTACATCCCTTATTACAGCTATGTCACGCTGATCAGATCAAGCAGAAGGCTCTCTAGCTGACTTCAGGTTCAACCATGTCCACTAAAGATAAAAACACAGTTAAAGTGAACAGATCAGGGCCATCCCAGGCCCTGAGATTACCCCTTCATACTAAAAACCGGAAAAAGGGGTTCAGGCCCGGATATTTGGGAATCCTACATACAGTTACTGTTATTTACCTTCAGTATGTTAAATTGCGTCTCTGTTAGTCAGTCTGTCAAGCTGTAGAATCTAGCCAGGTTGATAGCTGTTGCCATGGCAGAACTTTTAGGTGTACCCCTGAGCACAACAAATCAAATATTAATAGGAAAAGTAGTGCTTACAGTGTCCACACCTTTGTAGGAGAAATATGCTAGCATGACAGTCTATATCTGCATGCGTGTGCAGCTAGGTTGCAGTAAGGGGGAAGGCTGCATGCCGTGTACTGCCTGTTTCTTGAATGGCTGGGTTCTGTTGTGATTCCACAGAGCCAAGGCAGTGTGGAGGTGCTGACTTGGGCAGTCGCCTGTGCCATGGAACAGGTGATTCAGGATGCCTCCTGCAGAAGCCAGCTCTTCCAAAAATAGGCAGTGCTGAACTGCTCTACCACTGCAGCTTTTTTCCTGCCTTTTCTTTCCACTGTCTTATCACGATCACTGGCCTAGTTATGCTACCACTGTGGTTATATTGCCAGCAGAACCAATGAGATCCCAATCTTAATGATAAAAATAGAGGATGAATTAAAAAAAAATTGAAAAGCATACTCTTTAGTCTTATTCTTTGCTCTTTGCTTATTCTTTGCTCTTATATTAATTGCCTTGATTCATACAATATATTCACTTGGCTCTCGGGCAAGAGCTTCCTTGTGCTTCTGAAATATGTGCCGTATGTAAGTGTGGCTATAATCTATGGTGTGACTTGGTTTATGCCTCCACAGACCTAGTTTTAGCATTAGGTCTAAAGCCAAATGTTCAGGAACGTGCCTCCTCCCATGAGAAAACCAAGGAAGCCTCTTCCTTCCAACATCCCCTCTTGTTGACTGTAGCTGGAGTCTTGACTGGAATATGGTTGACTCCACCATTATTGGGTCAGTTTTGTAATCCTGAACTATGCTTTGGTGTTGCAGGACCAAGCTTCCTTCTAGTACTTCCTTCTGTGCTTCCTTGCATGCTTCATTAAATGAGTTGTACTTCCTGATTCGAGACAAACCACAGTTTAGTGCTGCATACTTGTATGTTTAAAAGCAAATTATTATTTGCCGTAAACTGGAAGCGTAATTAATCAGAATACATATGAAGAAGAAAAGTGCACATAATTGCAGAGGTGGTGGTTTTTTGTTTTTGTTTTTTGCTAACATACAAATCACCCCTTAAACTAAATGGGATCCACAGGAAGATTTTCACAGTTGCTGTGTATCACTTTTCCAGCACATGACACCCCTCATACCGTGTTCTTGGAATCACTGCATATGCTGCCTAAATACAAAATTTGAGTTTGCAGCTAATCAGACACTCAACAGGTAGCTGCAGCCAATCACAATTCCTTGTGAAGTGTACGTGCATGGTATGTGTTTGCATTCAGATTTCATAGATTTAAATGTGCCTGCTAAAAGGAAATGTGAATCACTGAACTCCTGTTTTTTCATGTTCTGTTTCAGTTTTTTTTCAGAAGAGAGGTTATGTAGTTTTCAGTTAGGCAATCAGAAGAACAACTTGCTCTTCTGACTGCCATTGAGGGAAATAATTCTGTTTACAGCCACATTGTTGTGTGTGTTGTCATTTCTTGAATGCCACATTCAGCGCCACAAGATTCCTGCTCTTGGCTAAGCTGCAAATGTAGTGCAGTGGCCCCTCTCCTTTCACAAGAATTTGGGGTGTAGAACCTTGCGAAAGTGGAAAAACCACAAATAACTCCTTCTGCTACACCTCCCAGTCCTTTTCAGGGCTCCCTCCTCTCATTCCCTTGCCTTTTGCCCTGGTATGTGCCTTCCTTCTCCATGCCAGGGCACATGTGCCTCCCGCCCAAATCTCTTGCCTTTTGCCTGGGTCTGGAGAGAGTATGCTGGGGCAAAAGGCAAGGGAATGAGGGGAAGACATGCATGTTTCCCCCCCATTCCCTTATCTTTTGCCCAGGCATAGAGAAGGAAGGCATGTACTCCCAGGCAAAAGGTAAGGGAATGGAGGAGGCGAAGATGCATGTGTGCCTTGTGAATAATCAGATTTGCAAAGGACAGACCCATGAATGTGGAGGGAGGACTGTAGATGCTCATGTGCTATTAGGTAGCAAGGTGGCCATTGGCAATGGGTATTTTGCAGGCCTTTGCTATAAATAAAATCAGTGCTGGTTTTCTTCTAGTATGCCATTGATCAATAAGCAAGCTAAGTTTATTTATTTTTTTGACCTGAAGGTCAGTAGGGCTGTGTCTTTGTCAGTGCAGTGCACTGGATATTTGAATAATTTCTAAAAGTAGCTTTAAAAAAACAGGTTGCTGAATTATGTGTGGTATGTTGTATGCATTTGGAGGGAATACAATCAGTGGAAAGAGGATAAGCTAGAGCTTTGTTTTTACATACCTTCAAGTCATTTCCAACTGAGGTTCGCCTCAGGGTCACCATATCATGGGCTTTTCTTGGCAAGATTCGTTCAGAAGGAGTTTTCCTTTGTCTTCCTCTGAGGCTGTGGGAGTGTGACTTGCCCAAAGTCACCCCAGTGGGTTTTCATAGCTGAGTGATAATTTGAACGCTGGTCTTCCAGAGCTGTAGTCCAGTGCTCAAACCACTACACCATGCTGGCTGAAGCTGTTTTCCTAAATAATTGACACCAGTAAATGGTGCAGCAAAGACCATTATCAGTGCTGAAAACATTCTTTAAAGTTGCAGTACTTTATAGGACTTTATAAGAACATCCTGGCTGTTTTTGCTTTTGCAACATATATTTCTCTAGTACAGTATCCCAAATGTCAGTCCCTGGAGCATAAGTTTTGTCTGTATACAAAATGGATCTACTCTTCTGTATGACATTTAAAACTTCTCTTTTAGCTCCTGGGCAAATGAGAAAGCATTCTTCTTGTAACTGCAGAATAGCTGTTAATATGGATAACTGGTTAGTCCCAGAGTGAGTAGACCCTCTGACTTAATTGTTGAAGGATAAACCAAGGCATAGGTAAACCCCATTGATTCAGTTTTTTTTCCTAGTTGGGACTAACAATAGTATTCAGACCTTGGCATCCTACTCTTCTCTTTGCCCAGTGAGTCAAGGATGAAACTGTGCTTTCTAGACAATTATGAAGTTTCTTGGAATTTTCCGTTATCCTTGTCAGCTTACTTAGCGAATCTTGGTACATGATTATTCCACTCAGGATGATGTCACTGCTGGGTAGTTGGTGGATAGAGGAACTATCACTGCTGTATGGGACCTCCTCACTGTGGTTGTTATCAAGTAGTGCATGCACCCAGCATAGGGGGGACATGGTACAATAATCTGCTTCCTCACTCAGTTTGGCAATCACTGCCTTATCATCCCATGTGTGAATCTCTGTTAGTTCTACTGACTATCAGTTGCTACTGATTGTAGTGTCATTGTGGAATTTTATGTTGAGAATGTAATGCTCTGGTGTTACTTTGAGAGCAGATTTCAAAAGATGGTAGCATTGGGCTTCCATGCACTGTCCCATAACTAGCTTGTCTCTCTTGCTATTTAACAATATGTGTAACCGCAGGGAGGTTTGCAGTGTGCTTCTGCGGTTTCTCATGCCAGGAGGTTCTGTAGATTGACTTGGTGGTGCATAGAGCAACAAAGTAGTCTAACGGATTTATTATAGCGGATTTGTAAACTATAACCAACTGTATCAGAATGCTGTTTGACAGACCATACTAGGCTAGATTGTTATTTGGCCAGGAACCCTGTTGGTCTAGTAACAGAGGTCAGTCTGTTTGGAAAAGTCTATACTCTACTGGAAAAATAAGGCTTGAATTTCAGGAGTGCCCCTGAATTCACAGATGGCAGGAGCTGGCAAAATTTCTCTTAAAGCTCAGGCTAACACACTGGTTGAGCACATTTTTTCAGAGCTCAGAAATAAGATGTATCATAATTTAAGTCTTATTTTTAAAGGATTTTTTTTTAAATAACAAGGGGAAATTAGTTCAGATTTTGCTGTTCAGTTAATGAAGCCCTTTATCAGTTAATGTTATCGATAACAAATTAATGTTGAGTTCACCACGATGAAATGAATTACCGTATTTGCCGGCATATAAGAACCACCAGCATATAAGACGCACTCTATCTATACATCAGCAAATACTGTTTGCCGAAGTATAAAACACACTGATGTATAAGACTCACCCCATTTTCAAACAGTATTTTTTGGGGGGGAAAATGAGTCTTATACGCCAGCAAATAGGGTAAGCTTTTTTTTTAACAAGTGACTTTCCAAGGTCTCCATTTTCTGGAGAAAATAGATTTAGCCATGGGTCCTAAATGCAGTAGTTGCATCAAGCTCAGATTACTGGTAAATGTAAGGCCACTTTTAAGAAGTGTATAGAAAATTTAGCTGATTCAAAATAGAATGTTGGCTGCTGCTAGCTCTTTTGAGCTTGCTATTCCACTTTTATGCCAACCATATCTGTGCAAAATTCAAGTCTGATTACCAGCATAAACCAACATTTTAGGTACTTAGGACTTTTAAGGACAGCTTCTTCCCATAGGCACCACTGGAAGGAACATGAGGAGGGCAGTACGTGATGGTGGTGCCCAAAATGACGAATTTTCTTGCTTCAGGCAAATCTGCTTACAGTAGTCTTGGAAGGCTGACCACATACTCATGGGCTTAAACTGTCCCATGGAAGCTCTGGATTCCCATCTCTTTACCAAGTTCCTGCCTCATAAGCTGTGGAGGCAAGGAGGGCAGGAACATCCCTGTTGTTACCATTGATCAGAGATAACTGTTGGGATTTCCCTACAGTGCACTCCCTAATTAGGAAGAAGAGTGGTGGCCGAAGCCAGCAGTTCTCAGCTGGTGTTTGCAGTCACTAGTTAAGTCCTGACCTTGTGGTTCCACTGTTGCTTGCAAGTTCTGAAATGAGAGCGCTTCACCCCTCTTCCCCAAACCTGGTGCTTTAGCCAGGGATCCAGGGATGCCACTCAGCCCATGGAAAGCTGCACGGGGAGGGCAGTGTTCCTTTATGTTTGGTCCTCTCTTCTTTCTTTTCCTTTTCATTACTTTTTTCTGATATATTGTTCACTGATATTTTCCAGCAAAGTTATTCAGGCTGGAATTTCATTTCATTTCATTTCATTTTTTCTTTTCTTTTCTTTTCTTTTCTTTTCTTTCCTTCTCTCCCTCTCCCCCTCTCCCCCCCTCTCTCTTACACATGCATACTGTGTCTCTCTCTCTCCCCGCCCTGCTGCTTTTTGTACTGTGGTGTGGGAAACATGACTAATAAGACATGGTGTGACTAGAGAGTTGTGGCATTTGGCAACTCCTTAGCAAAATTTAAAGCTTCTGGAGAGTTTTGTCTTAAGGCTATTTGACATAGTAGTGCCATATGGAATAAATAGGAAAATTTCAAACATTTTCAACAATCCTCTCCTCCTTTTCCCTTTGAAAAGGCTTTTTCAAGTAGAGCCTGAAAAACCAGTTAAGCTGCTCTCTCCCCTTTTTCGTGTGTAAAGGAAGTCCTGAAGTGAAGACACAAAGGTATGAAGTTGACTGCCAGGACCATAACGCTGAGGTTTAGGTGCAGTCATAGAATAAAACAGTCTTTTATGAAGTTTGTTACTTCAGTTTCTTGGGTGTGTAGCCATCATGAAAAATAACGACAGTTTGACAAGTGAAGGAAAAGAGCATATTATTAGTGCTGTTTTTCCTTTCCTCCCCCTTGTCCCTCATTGACAAGCAGATTTGTTTTCCCAGAAGCCCCTTAGAGCACTAGTTTGCTCCTTAACAAAATATGTAAGTTCTGTTTTAAAGAAAATAATGTTATTAAAAGTCAAATGCTGCTTTTTTGCTACAAATTTGGTGGTAGAGGTGCAGCCCTTCGTGTGTTTGGACCAATGTGACCTCTGACCCACCCAAGTTGCCCATTCTTCTTAATGGTTATAAAGAAATATTAGTGTTGATATCTATATGAGCAGGATTCTTTTTTTGTGTGTGTGCAGAAAAGATTCTTTTTGTGTGATACCTTCTACAGAAAAAAAAAGTTTCAAGTTAGAGAAGCCTGGGTGCTCTGTCACAGCCTTAAGCATTTCTCTTTGGTATGATTATTACCTATACTGTGCAGATACTGGCTCACCCAGAAACAGGATGAACTGTTTAGCAAGAGGTCACACCAGGAGGCCTGTCTCCACCTAGACTAAACTTACAACATTATGCCTTATACCTAGAATTTCAAAAATTCTGGCACCTTGGGACAGACATTCCTGAATATGTGAATAGGTCACTCCTAGAAATTGTTCTTGCAGATTGTTGAAGATAATATTCTGAGCCTTGTTCCCAGTTTTCCTGTTTAGGGCAGAAGCTACCTCACGGACAGTCTAACTCAGATGTGCCCTGATGTGGCAGGCTGGCCCACTGCAGGTACTCAGTATGTTGGGAAAAGTGGCAAGACAACCACCTGTGGCAACAAATAGAGCTTGGAAAGTTACTTTTAAAAGTAATTTGTTCCCACTACTCATTAGGGTTGTTTGAATAGTACCCCGTTGTCATTACTTGTTACAGTGTTTAAAAGGTAACCTGTAAATGCTATTTGGTGCTTGTTACTTTTAAAAAAAACTTCAGCATGGCATGAAACATGACATTTCCTGTCAAAATGCCTCTAACAGTGCCTTTTAAATGTAACTTTTAACATAACTAGTGAATGCTGCTAATTACCACAGCTGTTCAACAGCCTGCAAGTGAGCTCAATGGACAAAAAAAATAATGATCTGCTCAGGACCCCCAAAACTTGGGCCTGAAAACAGTCACTCAAGTAAGAGAGAAAGGCAACTGGATTTTGCTCTAGGCAGGTTGTCGTGGGAGAAGCTGGTGCTGGTGTGAAGTTGAGCCTTCTCTGCGAAATGTATTTCCCAAAGTGGGCCTCCTGGCTCCCTTAGTGATAACTTTCTGTTGACAAGTAAAAAATGTGTCTGTTCTTGAGAATATTTTCAATCAGCTGATTTTACCTGTAAGACAAACTTATTTAGATTTTTTATTTATTCATTTTTGTGTTCTTCCTCATAAAGAACCCAGAGCAGCTAAAAGCCCACATTACACAACACATACCATTAAAGATGTAATCCTAAAATAGCAAACACATCATAAAATATCATAAAACCATCAACAAAAATCAACAAATAAAAAAAATGGAGGATCTGTGCTTGTCTGTACACCAAAAATTGTACAGATGTCTCAACTGGCACCTAGATGACTGTTGACTGATTCACCAATTGTGTTGTGATGGCTGAGTTATTGCTGGTTTTCTGCTTGATTTTAATGTAGTAATTTATAAAGCAATTCCAGACTGCTTTTAACCTTGTTTCATACATAATTCCTATGTATTCCTTCTGGGATTAGAGACAACATACTACTGACTGTGAGTTGTTGGGATCAAAAGTAGGAGAGACTACTGTCACTACTTATGGGTTCTATATCACATTACTACTACCACTACTTATGGGTACTAGATCACATCACAGCTTATCACATTTTGCTAGATGGCAAAGAATATGACCAAAGACCAGAGTACTGCTTTGTTTCTGTATGTTGAATCAAGAAGGTAGTTTCCTGGTGTAGATGTCTGTCCTGGCTGTGAAACTGAAATTCGTAGGTTTTATTACATGAACAAGCACATAACAGTCACTACAGCTTGACTTAACTGAGTGCAGTGGAATATCATGATAAGGCTGAATCCTAGAGAACTCTGGATTATCATGAGTGAGGCAACTTGCAGATGCCTCTTATTTTGAATGTGCCTGTTGCAAATGGGAGTGGCTAAAAAGCCACGGACCTTCCGTCTGTGGCTTATCTGATAGTTTGAACCTTGCACTCTGGCTTCTCTCTCCTCTGCGAAACCAGAGAAATTGCCTATGGTTTGCTATTTGTTTATTTATGTGGCTTGTTGGAGGATGGTTTGGATGTTGCAATAAGCATACTAGAGGAGCAGGTGTGATCAGAATTGTTTGAGCCGGTATACTTGTAAATCATGGGTAGGGAAAGTGTAGCCCATGGGCCACATGCAACCCTGGGGATCAGGTTTATGGTCCCTGAAGGCACCAGATATGCCTATATTTTTTAAAAAAACTTTACAACTGAAAATAACAGGTTTATAAAAAACATTCAGACTACCACAAAACTGTGGCATTTTGCTCCTCTCCTCCTGCGCTCCAAAGCCTGTGGGAATTGACTGCGTTTGGGACAGTTTTTGTAACTGGGAGTGACATCAAGTCACTTGGGGTTCTGTCAGGTGCAGCAGTATAGCCTGGCAGAAGGGGCACAGAGGAAAAATGGCTCCAGTCCCTTCCACAATTGTCATTTCTGTAAATAATACAAGTTATCTGCCTGTGATCCTAATCTTGGCATTCTTTCAGGTTAAGAATGTGCTCCATTTGTGAAGTTCATAGTTTACTGAATGATGGTGACTCTTATTCTCACATGGACTTTTGAATAAGAGTTAACTTTGTGCCAAGTATTGGCAGTGGACAAACGGATTAATTGTATCTGAGAGAAGTTGTTTATTATTGCCCCTGTGGCAGACAGCATCTTCCTGTTTATCAATGATGTGGGATGGTCAGAGTTCTACTTCAGAAGGTGCAGAAGGTTAATACCGGCAGGTTTGGTCTCTTTCTGACAACAGTTTGTGACATTTAAGAATCTGAAATACCATTCGTTAAAATGTGGAGAAATTATTCAACTCTAGAATGATAGTATCCTGTTCGTTTTATACATTTATCTTAAATTTAACTCGTGTTTGTTCATTCTAGGTGAAAAATGTAAATGCTGACCCAGAAATACCAATGCCAGTCAGTGACTATCCAGATCGGGTTGCTAGTTCAGCAGGTTACTCAGTTTCTGTTGCTTCTGCACCTCAGATCTATGATGACAGCAGCTACAGAGCTACTCCGTAAGTACACTGTACCCATTTGTCTGATAGTTGCAAGGTGACAGAAAGTCACTGTGGCTGAGCAGGGAATAGAGCAGGTTGTGATATTAGTTGCTTCTCCCCTCATTCTGCGTTGGGTCCCAATCTGGGAGAAAGGTGGCATATAAATATAATAAACAAACAAGCATAAACTTGTCTTGCTTCAAGTCTTTCCGTCACAGTGGTATACCAAGCATGGTGCAGTGGATGCAGTCCTCCCCAAATGAAGCAATAAGCGGGTACATTTAGATGTACCACTGCCTGAACGGCCCCTATGTTCATCATTTTGACAGTGCATGCTTGGCTCCAGACAGCCTGGTCACAGCAACCAGGATATGTTGTCAGACTGTTACTGCTGTGTGGCTGTATACATGGGGCTAGAAGCAAGGAAAGAGCTTGTTTGCTTGAGTGTGCCCCTGCATGCACACACATACACATATATACAACATGCCTTTGCTCTCTGGGCAGCCCTAATTAAGGAGTGCTGGGAGCAAAGTGGCAACCCTGCTCCCTTTTCTCTTTTTTTCTTTCTTTAAATCTCTAAGTACCTGTGGCTTAACCCTTCCCTTTTCGTTCCTTAAACTCCATTTTGAAAGGACAGCTGGATTCAGCTGGAATCTGAAAGTAAATCTTTTGGAACTTTGGAGACTTCTTTAAATTTATTTGGGGCTGAGTAAAGCATTAGTGAAAAGAAAGGAAAAGAAAAGAAAAGAAAAGGATGCTAATTGCCAAAGGACAGTTATGCGCAGCTCCATCATATGGACTTTAATTCATCAAGATAATCCCTTTGGTGTTTACTATCAGGTTGATGTGCATTGGAATTGGTGATCTTTAAAATCCAGAATAAAAAGAGCCAGCACTTGTAATGTGGAAGGAAGATCTCCACCAAATCAAAATTAGACCAAAATTGACCAAGTCAAGAAAGCGATATGTATCCGCAAGTTATAAAACGTTAGCACAGTCAGAGATGGAAGATCCCCTGTTGGAGAGGATTTGTACATGAAAATTAAATTAGTTTAAAGGTGTTATTTTTAGAGCACCACCATGTAGCTATTCACAATCTAAGAAGGTATTATTCTGTGATCATCAAAATAGTAATTTACAGTAATATTCTTCTTATTCAGATTATTAGAGTGAGGTCATGAGGCTTACGTGGAAAGAAATTCAAATGGAATTAAAGATGTTGGAATCCCCAGGCAGATTCTATGCATGCCTCACTGGAAATGAGGTGGGCAACTGTAATTCTCCAGATGTTCAAGTCTTGTATCTCCCATCAGCCCTAACTAGTAGAACTAACTGAAGCTAATGGCATTTCCCCTTCCTTTCTAAGCAATCCTACACAGGACTGGATTTCGGCCCCTAATGATTTTTGATACAATTTTACCTCTAAGTAAGCCTGCACAGCTTTTGAGACAGTTGATGCCTACACTTTTATGCACGCCTATGTAGTGCTACATCTGAGTTCAGAGGGACTTGTGTATGAGTATGCAGAGCAAAATTCACTTCCACATGTAAATATGTATGACAACTTGAAAGTGAGCTCTGCTGTGTTCCACAGGGCATGGTGTTTTTATTCAGTGCAGCTTACTCCCAGGAAAATGTACACAAGCCCAGTGCTTCAGTCCTAACCATATTTGCATAGAAATAAACTGCACCCTTAGCTCCAACTCCCATGGCCACTGTGCTCATTGGCCATGCTGACTGGAGAGTTCTGCATGCCACGTTCTTTTTCCAAACTGATTGTACCCAGCCGTGTGAGACTTTTTTGAGTCCATGGATGATGAAACAGATAAAACCTGCATTCACAAGTATAATTGGGCCAATTACCCCACCCCCAGCAGTCAGTTGTGGCTTGGTTTGTGTGTGTGTGTGTGTGTGTGTGTGTTTGAACTTTCTAACTTGGGAAAGATAGAGAAACTAATTGTTAATAAATGGAAAGAAACTATGATGGGAGTGGCCTGGCATATGGTGGATGACAGGCCTGTGATGCTCAATATTCATATTTCCAAAACATTAATGAATTTAGCGCAACATGCAGCTTTTTGGGGGATACTGACAGCTGGGTTCTCCCTTCCCTCAGGAGTGTTAAAAAAGATCCACCCCAGGTTTCACACTAGGCACACCACTGTTCCATAATTAATACTATTGCAGTCATATCTGCTATAAGCAGGTCCAAGTAGGAGCCTGGATTAACCCAGAATCTGAATCAAAGTTGATTTTGAATCATGGTTTGAGACCTTGATTAATTGCAATTTTAGTTAAATGTTATTCTGGCAGCAATGTTAATCACGGTTATACCTGGGATGGGCTGCAGTGTAAGTTTCAAAAGGAAGAAGGTAAAAGAAGGAATTGGGAATAATATGCCTACATATAGCCAGGCCTAGGAGATGGCAGAGTAGGGTCCATTTTTTAAAAATCACTGTTAATTACTTTTGTTTTTGTCATATGCTAGTGCAATTTTTGTTGGAGAAATTAATAGTTTTGTATTTTTGTTTCGTTATTTATCCCACAGTAAATCATGGCTAATTGTGAATGCTATGCACTGCAGTCCACTTCCTAAGATGTGCAAATCTAATGATAAGCATAGTGATAATCATGAAAATAAACATGTAACATATAAGCACTGTCAGATCAAGCACAGATGGCATGCCTTTGAAAGTATGGTTTCCAGGTTTCACCATTTCCTTTTTGTGTGGTGTTCGTTCTGGTATCTTAATAATAAGTATTTGTATAAGGATAACCTGTACTTAAATAAGATAACTAATCAATATGTTGTTAGCTTAGGAGGTGAATGCAATACTTACAGTGTAAACGTATGCATGACTACTCAGATGTAAGTTGTATTGAGTTCTGTGGGACCTTTTTTGTCAGATTGTGTAAGATTGCAGACTTAGTATATTAGTGTGTTTTCTTCAGCTACAGCTGTTTGGCTGAGCACTGCACCTGTATTAACAGAAATTTATGGTGAAAGTAGCAACAAGAATAGAAAGCATTAATTTGATTGGAATTTGAAGTTGGCTCTGAATTGTTCTTGAGAACTTTTAAGAGGAATAATGCTCTGTTTTCCCATGTTCTTTCCATATATACATCTCTTTTAAATTTGAGAGTTTGTTCTTTTGCATGTTGTTGTTGTTGTTGTTGTTGTTGTTGTTGTTGTGTGCCTTCAAGTCAATTCTGACTTATGGCAGCCCTAAGCCAAATCTATCACAGGGTTTTCTAGGGACTGAGAGTGTCACCCACAAGATCACCCAGTGGGTTTCCATGGTCAAATGGAAAATCGAACTTTCGTCTCCAGGGTCATAGTCCAAATGCGCAGACCACAACAAGACACTGGCTCTTGGGCATACAGGAATATTGTCAGGGATTCCAGGCAGGGAACCCTGGGAAAATGATCAGCCCACTGCAAAGATGTTGCATCATGCCCCAGCTGTGGGTAATCGCAAGGTTGCATAAGAAACTGGGGTCGTGTTCAGATGGTAGAGGGAGGCGTGCAAACCTCTACCTGATTGGTTGTAGATATGTATATAACAAAGCAACGCCAGTATGTATTTGTCTGTTGACCAAAGCTGGTGCCTGGCGCAAGCTTTTGTCCGTCTGTCCTATGTTTTGTATATAATGGAACTTTGCTGCAAGATAAAGTGCCTCCTGTTTTGGAAGAAACTCCTCCATGTGTGAGTATCCTTACTGGGGAACAAGGCTGCTGCTGTTGGCTTGCTGAACTCTGGTTTTTCCGCTGCGTTTCCGTGGGGCTGAAACACCTATCATCCCCCAACAAATATTTCTAAGACCTCGTAAAAGACAGTCATGATCACCTTAGGTATATCATCATAGTCACTGTTACCCTGAAAATCTGGGGGTCCGAGAGGGACACCTCAATATGCTCCAAGTGATGGGGAAAATAAGCTCAATGGAGCACAAGCAACAGCAATGCGAGAGGCAGGGTAACCTAGCGAGATCTTTTACCCATTTTTTATGGGCTCAGGCTCAGTCAGAAATCACACAAAAAGGTCCAGTGAATGACTTTATTGAACAGTAATAGCTCGCACTAACACAAACGCTCACACACGCGTCCAAGGGCTAAAAGAAATAAAGAATGGAAATAAGATAGAGGGATTGTTGAGGGGTTCGTAGTCTGGGTGATACTGCACCTCTTCCTGAAGTCCTTGGTCTGGGAAGCAGCGATTGAACAGCAGCTCAGCAAAGAGACGCTGAAGAGATCGCACAGCTATCGGGAGGGGGGACTGGTCAGTTGGTAAGACCGGGAGGCATCATACGTCTTCCTCCTTGTCTTCCCTCTCTGCCTTTCTCTCTTGCCTAACTAGCCCAAAAACGGGGACTATTTGTAGGAAAAATTTACTTTGAAGGCAAATCCTCTCCCGGGGAAAACAAACAGGGACAGAAAAGAAAAACACTCGACACCTGGCATTTTCTTTGATATCGGAGGATAACAAAGTGTCATCCAAATAACTGGATCTTCCTCCGCTTTGGGGCTGCGGTGTGAGTTTCTGGAAATTGATTTGATAAGATTTTATTGCTTCCAGTGCCCAACTTTCCAGGAACACTTTTACTCCCTTCAAGTGGACTCCTTAAAGGTTAATGACCTTTTGTCCACCATGGGTTATCACAACATGAGGTCTCCTGTGGCTACGTGACTGGGGAGTTTACTGGTCTGACCTGATGCGTTTGATCGTACGACCGTTATTGCCTACATGCGCATCCAGGTGACCTCTCTGGTGGGTTAGATTGATTTTATATCAAAGTTGTAGACCCCGGGACACGGCTTACTAAGGGGGCAACATCACTTACAAGAAGCTATTTATGCTTCATTGCAATGTGTCCTGGCTCTGCTGTTCAGAAAAACAGCTTGCCTTACTGATTTTTCCAGTGTTGGAATTGATCAGCAAATATTTTTTTAGATGTGACGGCTCTACTTCCTTGTAGCACATTGTCATTGTGTGGGTTCAAGAGGAGTTCTGCAGAGGTGATGATTTGAGGCATGTGGATTTTCTGTGGCTTGCCTTTGTATCTTCAGGACTTGGTTTTGAAAGACACCCGTAACTAAACTTGTTAATTATGTTTATAAATAAAAAGAATGGAACTGGTGTACCATTTACATAAAATAGCACTCTAATGAATACTTGTCAAAGTTGACAACCACATATTTTAAAAGGCTTGGCAATCAGTCTGACATCTTGATTGCAACATTTCAGTTCTCCAGAAAGAAGAATGAGGACACTTTGCTTTAGTGAGGCTTTGTTACAGTTGCCAGGCCCTGTGTTAAATAAAATCACATTTAGTTAGAATAGACGTTAAGCTGAAAAAATGGCTTGCTGCATTAGCAGCATTTAAAAGCTGTATATTCCAGGCTAGAGCATCTTTGTATCCACTGGTGAAGGGCCCACATTAATCCAGGAGTTATCTGTTTTCAGTTAAAGAAATAAACAATAAATAACTCAGGGGTCCAAACTTCTATTATACATGCCATGATAGACATTTTAGAACTTCAGGCTTGTTCTCTGGCATCTAGATATACAGGGAGAGGGGTAGTTCCTCAGTGAGTTTCATAGAGTTCACAAGCTTGAAGTTGGAGGGTAGGAGTGAAGTTGGCTGTTTTGGGACTGGGTAACCAAGGCAGCATGGTGTAGTTGTTTGAGTGTTTGACTATGGCCCTGGAGACCACGGTTCGATTCTGCACTTGGCCATGGAAACCCCCTGGATGATCATGGGTGTGCCACACACACACACACACAGCCCCAGGTTCGCCTTAGGATCTCTATAAGTAGGAAATGACTTGAAGGCACACAACAACAACAAGCCAAGGTACTCCATCCATCTTGGAGCTGGAGAGTGAAGAAGCCAGTTGTCCTTGAATCTCACAGAAGCACAGAACAATGTCAAGTACTATAGCTGTGAGTCTGTAACACTTAGCTGAAAATCAACCCCACTGAATTCAACAAGTTTGCCTTTTAACCAAACAAGCAATTTAAAGGTTAAAAAGTAACCATGTTGTATTCAGTTCGGCTAATTCTCAGATAGGTGTTAACAAGACTGTAATAAAAAGGGCTAAAAACTTGGAGACCACACTTCTTGTGTTTTGCTGTCACTCTTTTTTTTTTTAACAGAAGCCTTAAGCTTGTTACTTCCTTGCCTTATGTATGGATGTGCCTGGGGCAGTGATTGGAAGATCAAGGGTCAACTGAATAAGTGAAATGTTATTCCAACTGAATGCAGGCACTGCACAACTTTCAAGCAGTTATAGCTTTATTTGAAATAGTTTCATGAAGGGCCAGACTAAATTTCATGAGAATATTTAATTTTAATTATGTGACTGCCCTGAGAATTCTCAGGTCCCCTGTCAAAATGCTTACTTGAAAATTGCCACAAGGAGAGGGAAGCGGAGGTGTGAGGAATATGAATTCATTTCACTTGCATGCAATTAGAATTCATTTCACTTGCATGTGATTAGACCCGGTTACAGTAGGATATGGGTTCTGGGATTTGTGTCAATGACAAAGGCAGCAATAATTGATATTATTTAGCCAGTTCCAGTTAGATACAACTGTTGTATCTAACCTTAGAGTGTTAGTTTCCTGAAATGAATCTGTCATTAAGGCCCAGTGAGTAAAATTTATGAAATTTTTGGAAGTGTAGATAGCCAGAAGCTTAGCACTTTTCCATCTGACTGCTGATTTATTGTCTGTTCCAGTCTTTTAAAAGGCAGATGCTTTCAAATCCTCCTATTGTCCATGTGCAAAAATATCAGATAAACTAAATAAATGAATGAATACAATCAGTGTGCTAAGTTGTTTCCACTTCCATTTATTCACTAAGTTCTCAAGGGTGAGGAGTAACTGTGAGTCCATTGGGAAGTTGGACTACAAAGGAAGTTGCATTCCATCTGTGAGCACCCCTTGTTTCTTTCTCTCTTTGAGCTGAGACAGCTGCATCTTCATTGCCTGAAGTGTTTCCCCCACTACCATGGAAAGCAGAAGCAGGAGAGCCTCCTCCTGGGACCTGACAGCTGCTGGGGTGAAGAGAGGACATAGAATTGCACATGCAGAGTGTTGTACTCTGCCTCCTTGATGTGGGATCTTGGCCCCAGAGTGTTAAGCGTATTTCTGATAACTGGAATATTGGCCTGTACATTGAGGGAAGAGACCTTAAGCTGCAGAGGGATACGAAAGAGCATCATATATTGGTATTCTTTCCCCAAGAGGCCAGTGCACAAATTATTAGATGTATACTTAACACTTGGGAACTACAGCTCTCTTTGTTTGCTACTGAAAACTACAATGTCATATTAGTCTACTTCACTCTGTAAAACAGATATTGATTAGTTGTGTATTTCTGAAAAGTAAGAGAAATATTGAGCATAGTACTCAAGAAAATACTAAGTAACAGCCCTTATACTATCTCTTTTTAAATATATATTATTGATGCTTTGGCCTGAAATCACAAACTTTTAAAAAAATTTTGTATTAGGATACCAGAGGCTACTGTTCCTTTAAAGCAGTCTCCGTATGTCAACACCAGCAGTTACAATGGGTCAGCTAAGGAGCAGACCCAGAAAAGAAGAACAAGAAGACCTAGAAGGAGCAGTACGGACAACTATGATGGAGATTATACCACTGGAGGAGAATCTTGTGACGAGCTGGAGGAGGACTGGGACAGGTACAGACAACTCTACACACCTGGGCATTGTCATAGCATTAGTAGTTAGCCTAGATTGTAGCATTAGAGCAAAAGGAACTTGTAGCACCTTTGAGACAGAGGGAAAGAAGTTTGTAGCTTAAGATTTCATAGATTGGGTCTACTTCATCAGATGTGTGGAATGAAGAGTTCACTCATCTGAAGACTCAGGCCATTTCCGCACTACACTGTTAAAGTGCTATTATTCCACTTTCAACATCCTATGGAATCCTGGGACTTGCAGTTTAGGAAGGGGCATTTAGAATTCTCAGGCAGAGAGCTCTTGGGCCTCAGTAAACTACAAACCCCAGAATTCCACAGGATGTTGAAAATGGAACAATAGCACTAGAACAGTGTAGGGTGGAAATGGCCTTAGTCTTCACTCCATGCATTTAATGAAGTATACCAAGTCTATGAAAGCTTATGCTACAAACATCTTTCTCTCAGTCTTGAAGGTGCTATAAATTGCCTTTGCATACTGATCCAGACTAGAGCCTACTTTTAGCTCCTGTTAATATTGGTTGATAGGAAGATGTAACTAAGCATAAAGGATGGTGAGAGGCATAAGGAATGGAACTAGAATTTAATTCTGTGCCAGTACTCTCTAGACAAATTTAACACTGTTGTATGCTCCACTTGATTTAGATTGCACAGTGGCCCCTCCGCATTTGCGAGGGTTCAAGGCATAGAACCCTTGCAAAAGTGTAAGAACTGCTAATAACTCGCCCCATACTCCATACTTTCAGGGCTCCCCCAGCCCATTCCCTTGCTGTTTGCCCTGACATGAAGCCTTCCTTCTCCACACCAGGCAAAAGGCAAGGGAATGGGAGCGGGAGCTCTGGAGGGGAGAAGGAAGGTGCACACTTGCTTCCCACCCTCGTCTCCTGTTCCTTTGCCTTTTCCATTGATGCCTGTTCTCGGCACTGGGTCAAAATGCAAGGGAATGGGAGGGGAGAGCTCCAGAGGGAAGAAGGAAGGCATGTGCGTGCCCTCCCCTGATGTTCCCTTCTTTTGCTCTGGTGGGCTTGCCTTCCTTCTCTGCAACCAGCAGAAGGCAAGAGAATAGGAGGAGTAGAATGGCACGGGTGGGGACAAGCGTGGCTTGTCAATAATCAAATTTGAAAAGGTCTTTATAGACCCTAAATGGCTTGAGTCCACATGTCTCCCTATACGAACCTGCCCAAGGCTAGAGATCCTCATGGGGAGGGCTTTCTTTTGAGTCAACCACCATCATAGACACTTGTTGAGAACATGTAAGAAGGTTTTCCTGGTAGCTGCTCCCAGGCTGTGGAACTTCTTCCCACAGGAGGTAAAATTTGTCCCCTGTCAGCTCTACATTTGCCAGCAGGAAGACGCTTTTTTATTTTTAAAAGCTTTTGGATATTGATAGAAGGATCTTTTTAATGGCTGTGTGCTGTACATTTATCCTCGTTGTTATGTTTTAAGCACTTCTAAAATGTTTTAAATAGGTGCTGTTTTTAATAGAATAGTTTGTGTAATGCTTTTAAAACTATTTTTTTTACTATTATGATTGATTTTTAACTGTACTTTGGTTTAATTCATATGGTAAGCTGTGTTGGGGCACAAGTTGAGGAGGAAAACAGGATATTAAGCAAACAAATAAATACACATAAAATTACTTCCATAATCCCTTAGTCATGACGTCTAGAGCACACACCTCTCCTTTAGATCATTAGAGGCCTAAACAAAAGCTGGAGATCTGCATCCGGGGTGGATAATATCCCCTTGTTAGTGAAAAGTTAGCATTTTAGTTTGGAAAATTATGAGCAGTACTTTCTCTAATACTGAGAGAAGCACCACTGTTTCTATATTTATGTTTGAGTAGAAATATTTTATATGGGTTTTCATTGTATGGGTGTGATAAAATAAGTTTATTGAATGTTGTGGAGAGAAAAATCAGTTGGAGTAGCCGCTGCACTACTTGTCCATTTGGTGTCAACCCACAAAAAAGTTTGTATGTGGAAGGAGAGAAGGGGAATGAGGGAGATGAAGGGAATTTCATGTAGAGTTGGCCTTCCACATTCACAGGTTTAACTTTCACAGGTTTGATTATTTGCAAGTTTCTCCAACCCCTCCTTCTCCACACCTCAAGCACTTCATTTCCAGGAGAACCTTCCCTCTCGGCATCTCCAATCAAGCCATACAGCTGTTTAAAAGCCCGCCTCTGGTCTTCCTCCTCCTTCCCCTTCAGCAGTGGCTGCCTAGCCAGCTAAAGATAGTTTGTACCCCAGTTTCTCAGCACCATGAATCCTAGCCCAGTGCGCCCCATATCCAAGGAAGGCAATGGAAAAGAGAGACGAAATTTTTTAAATTTCTTCCCCTCATGCCTGAGCCCCTCTCCCTCCCTCTCCCTCGCTCTCCCCCCCCACACACATTTTGATATTTGGCATTTTTCTATTTTTGTGGGGTTGTGCCCCTGACCCCATCCAGTGCAGAGGGCTGACTGTATATGGAAGCGCAGTTTCTGAGATCTGTTTACAAAACAACTGGCTGCTCTTGAGATGCTGCCTGTGTGCTTATTCACATAGTCTATGGATGTTCCAAGATCTTGCTGTAAGAATGTAGCAAAAATGGCAGAATCATTCCTTGTGGTTTTCAGTAATATAGTGAGTGAAAAAAAAATCAATAGATAAATGCTTAAGTAAGTGAATAAAAGGGACAAATGACTAAAATAAATGGATTGCATACTAATCACAACTCTTAATATAAAGCTATGGCTTCTCACTCTGTAATAAAATTTATGAAATCTGTAGTTTCTTAAACTGTTCCTTAACTATTGCATGTCAAACTTCTAATATCCAGTGAATAATATTCGAGAGGGACAGATAAAATTCACTTCAGCTACCCTTTTCCTAAGCTGAAAAGGAAACTCAATTAAGCAAGTTATGTGTAGCTATGGCAACTTGATTCAGTCAGCTAAGCTGTTGAACTTCTAATGAAACTCACATTGCTTATTAAGCAAACAATGACAACTGCCATTCTAAATGTCTGTTCACCTTATGAAAACCGTGATATATGAAAAGTCTGTGGGTGAGTGGGTGCTTTTGGTTCCTTTGGAGGTAACGGTGCATACATGGAGAAAATACGTGGCTAAAAATAGCACCCATAATACAATACTTGCTCAGGAAAATCATGTAGCTGTTTGCATTCTGGGAATCTATTTGCTTCACAAAATTGTTACCCAATATCAAAACTACAACAATATGTGGATCCATAAGTAGTTTGCTGAGTTGTCCGTACAGTTCATTTTCATTTGGAGATCTAAAAAATCATTGCACCAGGGTTTCAAAACATTATGACTGCAGAAAATGAAACATTTATGAGTAAGGTACTTGTGCAGTTCCTTTGAGCAAAATGACTGAACTAAGCATGATACTAGTCTTCACTTTACAAGCGTACTATAACATATATTGGCAATGAATCCTGAAGGTAAAATATTACTGTTCTGCAGAAATAGTTGTCAGCATGAAATAGGTACCTGGAATTAACAATAACATAAAGACATAGATGGGAGACCACCAGTGACTACCAGGAAGGAACTGGCAAAACCATCCCTTGAGTACTCCTTGCCTAAGGAAACCCCATGAAATTCATGGGGGTCACCATAAGCCAACAGGTGACTTTAAGGCGTGCGTGCACACACACACACACACACACATTCAAAATGGCGCTTATATTTTCCTATTTAGTGTATGTATACTTCAGTGTGTAGAGTTAATAGTTACTGCTTTTCTGTTCAAAAATTTGGAATTCCATCTTTTTGTAATTCTGTATACAATTCTTACAAGCATGACTGAAGTGCTAGTGTAATGTCTCTACATTCTCCAGTTTAAATTAAAGAGTAAAACTGAAAGGTTAATTTAATTCCCAGTTGAATTAGATATCATTTCCCTGTAAGCAATGTTAGATGTGTTGTTTTAAAGTTTAGCCTCCCTGAAGCTGAGTAAATTTTAAATCACTCTTCACCCAGAGAGTATCCACCTGTGTCATCAGACCAAGAAAGGCAAGCATATAAGCGAGACTTTGATGCAGGACTACAAGAATACAAGCATTTACAAGCAGAGCTGGATGAAATCAGCAAAGAACTCTATCGTCTTGATAAAGAACTGGATGACTATGCTGAAGACAGTGAGGAATACAAGGTAATTCTATTGTTTTAAAGATTTTGCACAGTCAGAGTGATGCTTTAACACATACAAGGAGGTGGATCGCTCCAGTAACCATCATTTGGCTGTGTGGTTGATTTGGCTATTAAAAAGAACATCTAAAACAAACATAACTTTTTATAGAATAGAATGCAGCAAACAAAACAGCATCTTAAGATAGAAACAGCAAATAGAACTTTTTTTAGAAATGGGGAGAGCAAACAAAAGAATGACCTAGTGGCTAGGATCTTTTATATGGATTTTCAATGGGAAAAAAATGACTGATGTTCTACCTGCCCCGTTTATTGTATTCTAGAGCCTTGTCCTAATTAAAAATGAAAAAAATACCAAAAAAAAAAAAGCTGAAGATGCTACCCTTGCTGTGTTTCAAGGAACCAAAGGGTTTAGGGTTTCATATTCTTTATTGAGCACAGTTATGGTGATTTCCTTCTCAGAAGTGCTGATGACTACAGATGTTCCTAGGGAAAAAGCTCCTTGCTTGGGAATACTTGCACCCAAAGACCCAACCAGTGCTCCTGTATGCTTTTTAATGGTAGTAGTAAGTGGAGTTCTGTTCCTGTATTTTTTTTCCGTATCTGCTTACTCTGCGATTTATGGGCTTTAGAGACCAGAGGCTTTTGAAGGGGTAAGATTCACGCTACCTGGTCAGAAAAGCTCTGGCTTCCTAGCTAATCTGTTTTCTAGACAGTTTTCAAGTTAGATAACCAGTTTACATGACTGACTCGTGGCTCTCACATACATATACTAATAGGTCCTTGCAAGGGTGTCAGGCAGACCCAAGTAGTAGCCTACCAGCAATCAGAAAAGAAATATATTATGATTTGCGTAGTTGTGCATTCAAAATTTAAAGGCAATGCTATTGAGGAAGAAGAGGAGGATTGTAATGCTTATCTATTGCCATTATAAAGGGACAACCAAGAAAAGCTACCTTGCAGATCATAATCTGGCAATTTTGTTTCCTAAAAATCTCTCATTTTAGGTTTCCTTTAGGATCCTTAGCTCAAGGTGGTTCTTTTGTATGAAGAGCTTCCGTTATGTAGAAACGTAGTACGTTGCACTTTGTTGCTGAACAGCATAGGTTAATCTAATGTCAAGTAAGAAATCCCTCATAGAATCAAAAGCTAGGGTGGAAGTGAGAAAAGTATGATCCTCCAGATACTGACTGAAAAATTGTATGATCTGATCTTTAACCATACAATGTGAATCTAATGGTACTTTTAATATAGAACCTACCCTTGCTTTAAAGCAGTGTTTTTCAATCTTTGGGCTTTCAGATATTTTGGGCTTCAGCTCCCAGAATTCCATACCATTATCCTAGCTGACTGGGGCTTCTGGGAGGTGAAATCCAGAGTACCAAAGATTGAGAATAATTGCTTTATGGGAAGTTGCATCTTCAAAGGAGCTTTCTAACTATTCTATAAGCATGCATTAGATACTGAGGTAATAGCACCCAGATACTGGGTGATCCATTACAGTCTTTTCTGCTTTTGAGCCAGCTTTTCACAGTAAAGACTGGTGGGACATTTCCTGGCCCATTTTCTTTAGCACTTCTTTGTTCTGGCTCCCATTTCTCAGTGCAGTTGTTCCTAGTTTTTTTTCATCCATCTGATTGCTAATCCTTTTTCCTTGTTTATTCTGTAGAGCATCAAATGAGTAATAGAAAAAGCCAGACTATTAGTTCATCTAACCGAGTATTATCTACTTAGTGGTTGCGGGGGGGGGGGGTCATTGGAAAAGAGGACTGATCTTAACCTGGGTCAAACAAAGAACTTTGAAGATCAACATTCCTTACCTTGGTTTCAGACAGATAACCTTTTCAGTGCTGCTGGAGATGATAGAGCTATGTGCAGAACCTGTTTTCTCTAGTATAGAGTTATATTGTGAGCATGTTGAAGGTTAAATGTATCAGTGTCCACATCTACACATCCAAATAACATATGACCTATAATCCCTATCTGTGAGGAATCAGGGTTTCATTTAGATTGCACTCATGTCTATCAGTGGCTGCCTTGTTCCCATACTTGATCCCATACCTTCCCAGTTTTGGGGATCTGAAAAAAAAATGATTACATTTTTCCTGGGGTGATGTTGCTTGTCTCTTTTAGGCCTGTATAGTCATTTTTACAAGTCAAGAAACAACCAGATGTTTCTTAGGCCCATACAGACTTACAAAATGTGATTCTTTCAATTTCAGCAAAATGACCAGTACTGTTCCCCAAAAGCTTCAGGGGTCACTATTTTTAGGCCTATACAGACCTTTTTTTTTTTCTTCTTCAGAAGTCAGGGTGACCACATGGTCACTTCCTGATTGGGAAAAAAGGTTCATGCAAGCCTTTTAAAAGGTTATGAGCCACCCTAAAAGTACACTAGAATAGCCAGTAACATCTTTTAAAGACTTTTGGTCATTTGGGTGGGGGAAACTACAAATTGAAGGGGCGTGGGGACGCTTAGCATGGAGGGTGGATGTGGCGCATGGGCTGTGCTTTTTCCACTCCTGGTTTGAATATAAAACTCTTCACACCCATCAAAACTTTACTCAGTCTTAAGAATTTGGCCTGCTTTTATTTTGTTTCCTCTCTGGGGTAATGTCTGTTGCCTAATTTGAGCCATTTTTCCTTTTAGGCTGCTGCTGAAGAATACAACAGGTTGAAGGATATTAAAGCAGTAAGTAGTTTGTTGTATAAGAAACACGTTTCTTGTTCTTCAGTGGAGTTGACTGTAACCTACCCTGAATACATCAGAGTTCGGTTCTTTTCAGTCTCTGATGTCTTTCTCCTTCCTTTCCTTTTCCATTGGCCTGTTCTCTCCTTTTTTGCCCTTTTTATTTAGCAGTTTATCCTTATTAGGAGGGGACAAGGAATGGAGAAGGAAGCTCAGACATTGCTCAGGCTGCACAAACAATGCAAACCAACTACCTCTCCCATCTGTCTTCAGTTTAGCCGGGGGTGGGGGTAGTCAGTGAGGCAGTGGCTTGTGCTCCAGATAGGTGGTCTGGCTGCTCAGCAAGCACAGAGCCAATGCCTTCTTCAGCCTTTCCTTCATCTTGAAGCAGATGGGATGCCAGGGGTTTATTTTAATACAGGGTAGGGTATTCCTACACTCAGCCTTTATACTTACACTTGAAGGAGAATTGCTGTTATTTTTCCCAGAGCTTGTGGTGCGTTACAGAGCCATATGACACAGTTGGAGTCAAGACCCTGCTGCTTGGTGGGGCAGATCTTGGTGGCAACCTTCTGGTAAGCAAGGGTAGCCAAATCGTGTTGATCCTATGAATCTGTAACAACCCAAGACTGCAGACCTGGCCCTGTAAGATGGGGGTGCTGCCCCAGCTATAGTGGGTAGAATTCTATCTCATTTACTTTTAGATAGCTATATAATCTAATTTTAAGTATCTTAGGCCACTTAGAGTAGATAGGTATGTGCAGAATTGTAGAGTTAAGTGGCCATGTTTAGATGGTATCAGTTGTGAACATTGGAACATTGTGCTGTGGCAAAGAATTAACAAGCATTATTATTCTAAAAGATGCATATAATCTAATAATGCCACAGCACTAAGAAGGGAAACATACTTACTTGCCTTCCCTCTCACTGGCTTTTCAGTCATTACCTTCTACAGTGTTCAAAAAATGACACTGTTATTCCTGAACATAATATTTTTCATCCCAAATAGTTTGATAGTAAAAAAGGATGCTTGCAGTGGCTTGCATGCTGATTATGTGGGGCAGCTGCTGAAAATTCTGACCATAGTTTATGGATGTTCTCTTGTATTGGGCCAACAAATGATAATTATCCCAATCTATCTTCGACATGATGGATATGACATCTAGCTAGGCTTCAGGTACTAATGCATGGAGTTACCTTGCATTAATACCTTGGACCTCACAGGTATTGTGTTTTTGGCATATCAGCCTGTGTCCAAAAGGAATGTTTTTCAAACTGTTCTGCAGTTTGTCTTCGTATATCTTCCCAACATGTTCCCGGTTGAATAAGGCTCAGCTCCCCATAGGCTTCTGTGGAGAATCATTCTTTCAGAACTTGGCACACTTTTAAGAGATTCAGGAATTTGAATGTCTGAATAGGTTGTCCAAGTACAGCTATACCTCAGTTAACACAGTGGATGTGTTTCTGGGCATTAGTCCATTAACAGAAAATTTGGTAGCAGAGGCAGAAATAACATGGAAAGAAAAGGGATAGGTTCTCTCACCCCCCAAAAGAACAGCAGTTCAACATGTTTCAGCAGACTTTTGAGCCAAAACTTACAATATCTGATTATGAAATGACACAACCAGATCAGGTAAGCCTTGCAGAAATAAACAAACACATGTTGATCCTTCTAGAGGCCATTTGAAAGCTTCTGCCAAAAATGCCTCTATGGATGATTTTTTTTCTTTCACCAGCCTCCAGTTTCCTTTTTTCCATTTTGATGGGCAAACTTGTAGATCTATGCGTTGTTGATGCGCAGTGGGGCGAGGGCGGGGGCGACTGATGAAGCAGGCTTACTTGCTCTCCCCTTTCCCCACTCCTTTGCTGTACATAGATCTTCAGTAAAGGGTTTTGGAGTCACATGGTTTTTACCTTGCCTGTTTCCAAAAGGCACACACAGCTGCAGTAGGATTAGCTAGAATACAATCCCATTCTTTCCCAGCTCAAGCTTAATTGAATTGTTTACAGCACACATGTCGCTGCAAAAGCCTGTGTTTCTCCAGCCTTCCTTTTCCATCCTCCCAGTGCCAATGCTGTCAAAAACAATTTTCATCCAGACAGTGGAGGGGAAAAAGATAGGAGGTGGACATAAAATCAGAGGCTTTGTGAACTGAAATATGCTTGTGTACCTTCACTTTTTTTTTATCAGCATGCATCATGTTGACAAAGTAACAGAGAAATAGTACAGTATTACAGTGTTGTTAACAAGAGCCGATGTGGTGTAGTGGTTTGAGCATTCGTCTAGGGCTCTGGAGAACAGGATTTCAATCATCACTCAGCTATGGAAATCCACTGAGTGACCTTGAGCAAGTCACTCTGGGCCTCAGAGGAAGGCTAAGGTAGCCCCTATCTGGACAAATATTGCCAAGAAAACCCTATAATAGGTTTGGCTTGGGGTCGCCATAAGTTGAAAACAACTTGAAGGCATACAACAACAGTGTCCCTAACGCTGAAGATGATTTATTCCCCCTCCACATTAATCTTGCATTGTATTTTTTTGTATTTAGTCAGCAGACTATAAGAACCGAAAAGCACGCTGCAAGATGCTGAAGAGTAAGTTGTCACACATCAAAAGGATGGTCACGGAATACGACAGACAAAAGTCATAACAAGATGGAAGAAAATTGGTCTGCATGGCCACATATAATATTCATTATGTTGGTTTATGATTATGGTGGACTGCAGGCAATGAGAGCCCTTGTTTGTTTCTACTTCACAATTACGTCAGTTGTGCCATGTTTACTATGAAGTATGGACTTTGGCACTCAATATATGGGGCTTCTTATAGTTTCACTGAGTTAAAGAATTTCACCATTCTTTACATCAGGTTTGTCTATTTTAATACCATGTAGTGGACATTTTGTCTATTTGCCTTCCATGTTCTCCATGCTGCATTTTCCATGCTCCAGATCCAAATCCATTCAGTCTCCTCCTAAAGAGTTCTTGCCACATTATATCCTTCCAAATGCCATTAATATTGTAGGCTGGGTACTTTTCTAAAAAGCACCATCTTTTTCCCCTTGTATTCAAGATGCAGTAAACAATTTTCCCTGTCTAGGCCATATGTTAATGTCAGGCTAATGGGAATTATATTTTGAATTGCATGAAGTGTCTCAGTGGAGCCAATGTTCATCATCTAGTATGTGATATCACCAAGGACAATGTGAAACTGAATGTAAATATATCTGCTTTTTAAATTTTCAATTTGTATTTTAGATTATTTTTATTGTACACATATAGAACTAAGGCAAACAATATTTTTACTTGAATATGGTATTTCCATTAACTATGAATGTTCCTATGATTTGTGTCTGTGTGCAAGACTGCAATCCTATACATACTTACTTGGGAGTGAATTCCATTGAAGTCATTGAGGGTTACTACAGGCAAAACACATGTAAGATTCTGCTGAAAATTATCAGCCAAAGTCAGCTTCATTCTTCTAATATGCCAAAAAGTTTAGACCACTCCATAACGTAACGGATTTATTATGGCCAAAGAAAATGAAAACCAAAGTACAGAATCATCTTTTTACAAAAAAGTTAATCTTCTTTTTAAATGTTGATTAACAAAAGCTGTTAGGAAAGAAAAGAAATAGTGAAATCTAACTGTTGTTTATACTTACTGAAATTCTGTCCTGTGTTAGGTCAAGTGCTATCCTTAACATAAGGTCCAGTGTTAATTCAATAGACCGATTCTGGAAAAGTTCAGTTTCTAATAGATGATGTTCTGCTAACGGGTAGACACTGTTGGGTGTACCCCAATGAATCTGAGTCAGACTTAGATCTGTTTAGAGCAGGGCCACTGAAAATCAGTGGGACTTAAGTTAGTCATGGCTAATAACCAGTTGATGTCAGTGGGATTGCTCTAAATAGTACTATGTCTGCATCCAACCCAATGTTTGTAAAGATCTCAGTAATAAAAATATCAGAACCTCCTTAAGAGTAAATAATTTTTTTTAATAAAGTGCTTTTATAACATGTCTTAATTGGAATACAGCAACTGTGTACATAAGTCTGTTTTTTAGTTATTTTTATGATATGTCAATAAAATTATTTCAACTTTTGGATATGCTGAAACCTTAATCATTACTATTAAGATGTGAGTGTTTGGATTTTTTACCTTTATAGCATGGTCCTTTGTTAAGGTCTTGAGCAGGTAAAGTAGTGTTCCGGTAAACTTTCAGAGGGATAGTGTTAGTGTGGTATGGTTAAAAACAACAAAGAGCCTTGTGACAGCTTAAAGACCAACAGATTTATTACAAAACAAGTTTCCGCGGACTAGTGTCCGTTTCATCTGATGCATTACATTTGTAATCAGTGACAAGCAAAAATCTGTATCTCTGTGTTTTCAAGGTAGGCCAGGCTGTAAGACAGTTGCTTTTAAAACACAGTGAAATAGAGTAAACAAGTACAGCCTTAATAAATGAATTCTCAGGAAAGTTATATCCTAAGAATAGCTCACCAAAGCAGTTCAGAGATGTGGGAGATACATGGAACGTCACAACATTTCTTGACTCCTCTTATACAGATGATCTCACAAAAGTTTCTTCTGTGAGTACTATACAGTTCCCAGAGAAGGAATTCAATTGACAGTTTGATACTATTTTAATCATAACTTTATGTGTGTCTTTTGCAACATGTGTTTTTTGTAATTTCCTCTGTTTTGTAAGCTGCCTTGATTCTCAGCTATGGGAAAAGGGTATATAAATGGATGGAAATACAGACTAACCTGTTGGTAACCTGGGAGGATCTGATCATACAAACTCCTGGGTGTTCCGACAGGTACCTCTTTAACATCAGCCTGAGTCATAAACAGTCATTCTTGGATATAGGAACCTGTGTGTCTGGCACAGAACATTTCCAGAACACTGGGGATGGTGGGGGAGGAAGTTAGATGTGTAATAAATATTCTTTGAGTCTTGTCACCTTATAAAGTTAGGAAGATAGGATCTTTTCATGGGTAGAACCCTGCATGTGTAGTGCCCTTTCAAGTAAGAATTATCTGTTACAAATTCCAATTCATGATTTTCAGCAGCAGGTAAAGTCCTTTCTATTTGTCCAGTTCCTTCAGCATGTTATCTGGCTTCATGTTTACTGTTCTAGTTTTTATTATACTTTACTTCTCTGCTTTGTTTGTATAGGATGACTGTTTATACAGATACTCTTTTTTTTTTTTATGATCCTGTGAACTGCTGTGAGAGCTTGTTAGCAGAAGCATGGGACTTCTTCTCAAACATAAATAAAAGCGAATATTTTACAGATGAAGAGAACTGGGCCTGTAGAGAAGTAAAACTATGTATTCTTTATAAGCCTTATTCTACTCCAGATGTCAACAAGGGTGTGGTATCAAAGCTTAAACAACCGTTTCCAGAATGTCTTAAGAGTCTGTTCTGGATCACTTAATCTCACATTGAAGCTAGCATTAAAAAGGAGCTTAAGAGATTCATGGAAGAGTAAATCTATAAAAACTAATGCGCCATAAATCATAGGCATGATAGGATAGACTGTGAGCCTCCATATTCAAAGATGATGGATTTCTACCAATTGCTGAGGAATGAACAGGAGGACGTTTGTAGGCTTCCCCGAAACCTTTTTCAGGCCCTGTTCAAAATGGAATGCTGGACTAGGCTTGTTTCATCCAGCTGGAAAGGTTCTTACATAAGCAGTTTTGTGACTTCAGACAGCAGGTTGCCAGGTGTCCAGAAAACAAACAAGGAAGTTGTGGACAAGCTCTTTTATAAGAACTAAAACACATCATTTGAAGAGGATGACTTTACATACATGGCTAATGAAAAGAAAAAGCAGTTGGGAGGGAGGAGTTGTGGGAACCTAGTGAATAAAGAGCCAGTGTGGTATAGTTGTTTGAACATTGGACTATGAATCTGGAGACCACAGTTTGAATCTCTGCTCAGCCATGGAAACCAACCTGTGCAAGTCACACTATCTCAGCCTCAGAGGAAGGCAAAGGCAAGTCCCCTCTTGCCAAGGAAATCCCATCATAAGTTTCCTTTAGGGTTGCCATAAGTCAAGAATGACTTGAAGGTACACAGCAACAAATGAATAAAGCTTATTTCAATTTCACAGTGCAGAATCTTAGAAGAGACCACAAGAGCTATCTGGTCCAACCCCCTGCTATGATGGAATATACAACTAAAGCATTCCTAAAAGATGCCCATAGCTCAAAACATAGTGGATATCTTTTATATGCATACATATTATTTCAAGCATTCAGTTACATTTCAATGTTGAAGACTTTGTACATTATTGCTGAATCTCATTTGTTTTCACTACAGTGTTCCATATATCAGCTGTTAGCATTGAGACAAAATTATCTTTGCCCAGGTGTTGACACAAAGATGTATGGGGATCTGCTGATCATTTATGGTGGAGAGTCTATCAGCTGGGCCAACTAGATATATCTTACAGGTTTCCTGCACAAATAAAAATTAAAAACAGAATATACTAACAGGCAACTTGTGATACTGCGTTTGTCAATGAGGAATATGTAAACAGTCAGTCTGCCCAACCCCATAAGAAAAATGTTTTTAATAACAGAACAGAAACAATGCAAACAATCCTCACACAGTTTTAAACTGAGTCAGAAAAGAAAACTCTGGGAGGGAACTTAGAGGCTGTAGCAATCTATTAATTGCTGAGAGGAATAAGGTATCTGTGGAATCTGAAGGACTGCTCAGGATTAAAACTATGTAAATGAACTGCAGGGTGTTCATCTTAAAAGCCATTTGTAATTGCACATATCATGCCTTCAGATATGCATTATACAAATGTGAAAATGTAAATTGTGCACAATTACTGAAGTAAAATATACTTAAATGCAGTCAACACCTTCCTCTAGTTCTTGAAATGAAATACTGTGTGAGACTATAAATTTAAATGGTCACAACTTGAAGTGTGTGTTTAGATTGCTTACTCTGTAATAAAAGTAAGACAAGAGAATACTGCAGATTATAGCTAGAAGCTCTTAAAGAAGGTGTGTGTGTGTGTGTGTTTAAAGTTTTGTTTAAAATAAAATGAACATTGTGACAAATGGAATTTTGGCACAAGTCAGAAGACTGCTTTCCCTAACCTCTTTCTGATCTCTCTATAATAAACAATTGAGGAGATGTGTTTCAAACATGTATCTTCCACTGAAATACCCTGGAGTTCTGAAGTTTTATCACTTAATTAGGAAACATTGCAAATGTTTGTGAATCAGTGATACTGTACTGGTGGGGCAGGGAATAGGTGGGTGTGTATGGTCTACTGACAGTTCTCACACATGAAATCAGAAAGCTGGAAGGAATCCACTCTTCAGCTAGTTCAACTCCCAGCCAGTGCAGGAATCCATCACTAAAAGCATCCCTAAGAGGTGACCTTCTATCTGATTAAAAAACTTCCAATGAAGGAAAGTCCAGAAGACTACTTTCTGAAGCAGTCCAAGTAAGAAATAAATATTGTTGTTTTCGTCCAGCAGCTCTCATCATGAAATTTTTTCTAATGTTTGATGAGAATCTCTTTTTTTTTGTAGATATGAACCAATCTGAATCTATTGGTTCAAGTTCTACCCTCTGGAACAGCAGAAAACAAGTTAATTCCATCTTCTTACGCAACAGTCCTTCAGATATTTAGATGGCTATCTTATTAGTCTATCAAAAATCCAGTTTTGGTTATATGCCAGCAGTGAAGGGAGCTGGGCCAAGAACAGGAAAGATGAAGGTAAAAGAAAGTGAGTAGAACTACTTGTATTTCTTACCAATCTAGGCATTTTCCCACCCAGCATGCAAAGCACAGCTGAAGTCTATTTGTGTCTACTCAGAAGTAATTCCACAGGCAACAGGATTCTTGCTGGCAAAGTTCAGGTCAATGTTATGCAATCTCCCCCTGCCCCAAGCTCAGCTCAGTTTTATGCTGGGTATTTAAAGCTAGAATGCCCTTTTATCTCTGACCACTGGTTGAAGATAACTGTAGAAATAGCTGGCTGGGTGGGAAACTCCTGCAGTCCATATCTGATCCCTGGCTAGATGTTCACCGTCTACGGTCAGCTACAAAATAGTTCTATAAATAGTTGTCCCTCCACATTTGTGGGTTTAACTTTTATCATAGAATCATAGAGTTGGAAGAGACCAGAAGGGCCATCCAGTCCAACCCCCTGCTATGCAGGAACCCACATCAAAGCATTCCCAAGAGATGGCCATCCAGCCCCTGCTCAAAAACTTCCAAAGAAGGAGACTCCACCACACTCTGAGGCAGCATATTCCACTGCCAGACAGCTCCATCAGAAAGTTCTTCCTGAGGTTCAAGTGGAATCTCCTTTCCTGTAGCTTGAATCCATTGCTCCTTGTCCTAGTCTCTGGAGCAGCGGAAAACAAGCCTGCTCCCTCCTCAACATGACATTCCTTCAAATATTTAAACATGGCTATCATGTCCCCTCTTAACCTTCTCTTCTGCAGACTAAACACACCCAAGCTGTCTAAGCCGTTCCTCATAGGACATGGCTTCCAGACCCTTCATCATTTTGGTCGCCCTCCTCTGGACACATTCCAGCTTGTTGATATCCTTCTTGAATTGAGGTGCCCAGAACTGGACACAGTTTCCAGATGAGTCTAACAGGTTTGATTATTTGTGAGTTTCTCTAACACCTGCTCCTCCAGGTGCCTCTTTTCCAGGGGAACTCTCTCTCTCAGCTGCTCTGATCAGGCTGCATAGCCCTTTAAAAACCCGCTTCTGGTCCTTCTCTTCGTCTACCAGCCATTGCCTGGCCAGCTACAGACAACTTGCAGCCCAGTTTCTCAAAACCACAAACCCTCTCCTGATGCCCCCCACACCCAAGGAAGGAAATAGGAGGGAGAGAGACAGAGAGAGAGAAGAATTATAGGACCACGATACCAATCCACCCCCTTTCCCTGACCTGGTTGGGCCCTGGGTTCCTGCTTTCCTCACTATGCCTCAGTCCTCTTCCCACAGATGCACACACGCATTCTGATATTTGCAATTTTCCCACTTTTGCAGGGGTCCTGCACCCCAATGCTAGCGAATGTGGGAGGCTGACTGTAGTTGTTTACATGTATAGATGTTGGTTTGGCTTCCTTGAGCTTTCTTCTCATATTTTGGCTTGCTGTAGCCTTGCTATTAGCTGCACAAAACTAATTACTTCTCTATATATACCTAGGCTAGTAAATTGGGGCAAACTGCCAGTCTAAACTGGGGATGAGCAACTGGTAGCAGAAACTATCAGACTGTAACACCCACCAATATTTCACAGATGAAAACCAGGATACATGTGGCCAAGCGACTTCAGAGTGTGGTCAGGATGGCAAAAGTTATTGCTGAGGAAGAACATAAAATAGTAGGGGGGTGTAGCTCCTGTCAAAAGTGATTGATGGCCTGTCAAATTTGATTGATTGGTGACCTGTCAAATTTGATTGATTGGTGACCTGTCAAATTTGATTGATTGATGACCTGTCAAAATGACTGACACTTATCAATCCCCCCCCCCCGGTAGTACTAGAGTGGGACATCCGGAATGGGTCATGTCCCCTACCCACCCATGTGGTCCAAGCTGTCCAATGGGGCAATTTCTAAATCAGGTTCTAATTGGGCCCCAGCGGAGTCATGTGACCCCCTCAGATCCACACGGGCCAATCACGGGCAATTTCCAATTTGCGCTGCCATTGGCCCAGCAGGGTCGTGTGACCCCTCTAATAGCTCGCCCCACCACCCTCGACCAATAGCGATGGATTTTGGACCCCTCAGAATCACGCGTCAAACTGGCCAATAGGAAGACGCCCTATGAGAGATATATTGTGGGGAGAGAAGCGGCCATTTTTGCATGCCCGGATGCACCACATGGGGGGGAGGGGACATGACCCATTCCAGATGTCCCGCCCTAGTACTTCGGGGGGGGGGGAGATTGATAAGTGTCAGTCATTTTTGACAGGTCATAAATCAATCAAATTTGGCAGGTCATAAATCAAATTTGACAGGTCATCAATCACTTTTGACAGGAGCTACACCCCCTACTTCTAAAAACATATAAGCTAGGATTGCTTGTAGGAGTTTGTTTTTGCCTGAGCCCACTGGGAAAGGCAAGATTCCACCCCTCCTCTTTTCCCTGCTGAGTTGAGGCAAAGTACTTTTGCACCTTGAATTCAGTCTGCAGCAAATGAAGTACATTGAGAACAAAGGGGGGAAGTGGGAGGAAGGGACAGAAATAGATATTTTAAAGGCAGCTGAAAAAAAAATATCAAGACAGAGGCAAAGGATTAGGACTGTCCTTGCAAAATTGGGACAGTTGAAAGGTCTGCGATTCCCCAATTGACTGCTCTTGCCCTTAACTAATAAGAGCTCTTAGAATTTACAGTATCCTTTTTTACTTCGGGACTTCGGCTCTATTGTTTTCATCACAGGTAACCAGATTTTTGATCATTTATAAACATGATGGTTTTAGAAATACTTCCTTCTCAACCCACACCCTCATGCAATCACTTAACTGCACTCTTTCTCCCAGCCGACATGGGATGATGCGGTGACTTCTGTAACTAGTCTGTTCATAAAACAATGATTTAAAAACTCCACACCCATTTCGAGCTCAGAGTTTCAGGCATTTTTACAAGCAAAATGTTTCTAATTTGGGCATAGATGTCTTTTGAAACCACACTACTTTAAAAACCTGAAAACCTAGTATGTTTATTTCCTTCCTTGAAAGTTTCCAGGAGAGGTAGCATGGACAATCTATTCCCCACTGCCAGTATTGAGAAAATTACAATTTAATAATATTTGGTCACAATTTTCTGTCAGGCAAATTAGCAAAGCATCTTATTGGACACACAAGTTTATAAGTTCAGTTACTGAGTAATGAAATGTATCACAACGTTGTCCATGATGCAATGGGCTTTTTCTTACACGTGGCTGCATAACAGTACGTGTGAAAGGGATCTAGGAGCCTTGGTAGACCACAAGCTGAACATGAGTCAGCAGTGTGATGCGGCAGCCAAGAAAGCCAGTGCAATTCTTGGTTGCATCAATAGGAGTATGGTGTCTAGATCAAGGGAGGTAATGGTACCACTCTGTTCTGCTTGGTTAGACCTCGTCTGAAATGCTGCGTCCAGTTCTGGGCACTCAATTCAAGAAGGATATTGACAAGCTGGAACGTGTCCAGAGGAGGGTGACCAAAATGGTGAAGAGTCTGGAAGCCATGCCCTATGAGGAGCGACTTAGGGAGCTGGGGATGTTTAGTCTGCAGAAGAGAAGGTTAAGAGGGGACATGATAGCTATGTTTAAATATTTGAAGGGATGTCATGTTAAGGAGGGAGTGGGCTTGTTTTCCGCTGCTCCAGAGACCAGGCCAAGGAGCAATGGATTCAAGCTTCAGGAAAGGAGATTCCACCCAAACCTCAGGAAGAACTTCCTGACGGTCAGAGCTGTCCGGCAGTGGAATATGCTGCCTCAGAGTGTGGTGGAGTCTCCTTCTTTGGAAGTGTTTAAACAGAGGCTGAATGGCCATCTGTCAGGAGTGCTTTGATGTGAGTTTCTGTATAGCAGGGGGTTGGACTGGATGGCCCTTATGGTTTCTTCCAGCTCTGTGATTCTATGATTCTTGAAAGTTATGTTTCAATGCAAGGAGTGGCATTTTATAGTGCTAAGTTTTTGGCGTTCTGTTGCTACCCTAGCTGGCTATGGCTTTCTTTCCCTCTTTTTCAAACAGTTTGGAGGGAAGACAAAATAATATAAACATGGATTCCAAGTGTGTTGGAATACACTCCGTGTCTTCAAAACCAGGGCCATCTATCTCATATGGCACAGTGAGGTTTCTGCCTCAAGCAGCAATGAAAGGGCAGGAAATTGTGGATTGTTTACATTAATTATTGTATTTTACTGCCATGAATTGGGAGAGGTGGTTATGGGAATTTCTGCATCAAGAAGCAAAACAGTATGGCTGGCTTTGGATATTATGTACATTGATGTGGGTGGCTGGGGCCCCATTTGCAGCTCTGCTTTAGGCAGTAAGATATCTTTGCTTACCCTTGAAAACAAATGCCTCAAACCATACTACTAACCTGCTAGAATTTCTGCCTGTCCCTTTTACGCTGCTTCTGAAGAGGCTGAAATGGAGCTACAAGTACTTATAGCCCTGTTCTTTCATTTAAGCCAAGTAGATAGGGTGACAAGATAGAAGCAGGGACGTGCAAATATAATTGTTTAAAGCTGCCGTGCCAGAAAAGTTACACTGTGAGTTACAAAAGCATTGTTAGACATCTTTGAGAAGCTGTGGCAGTTCCAAAAGTGCCAGTTTTATATGTGAAAAAGGAGGAAGGGAGGGAGAGGGGGAAAAAAGGAAGGGATGCAGCAGTACCTTAATATGAGCAATAGTCTTACAGGAGCAACTGTTGAAGGACTTTAGGAGTTTGCTGTACGCTTTCCAAAACTAATATGCATTTAAGGCTGCAACAACGCTTATGCCACCCATCTGAGAGTATAGGATATCTGTTTATATCAAACAAAACTCTGGAAAAGAAATACTTCAGTCTAAAATAAGAGATTATGGTTTAACTTTGACTGGTCTAACGTTTCTCACAGAAGGCAAGCGGCAAGCAAGGACAAAAATAGACGGTAGGCACCCCTGGGAAATAGAAACTATACAGAAAAGTGCCTCATTTACTGACAGTGCCTAGAACTTTCGCTTTAAAATTTAACTACTCCCAATCCAAGTTCCAAGGTAAAGAACATAGGTCCTATATAGAGTTTTCACCATGTTCCAAAGAGACAGTGATATATGTTTTAGCACTACTAAGCAATCCCCTATGAGGGAGCCAAAGACAATGGCATGCTACATAATGAAGCATTTCCAAAGGAATGGTCATGTTAGTCTATCGCAGCAAAACCAACAAAGGGCCTTTCCACACGACACTGCTGTAGTGCTATGATTCCACTTTCAACATCCTATGGAATCCTGGGGTTTGCAGTTTAGGGAGGGGCACTTAGAATTCACAGCCAGAGGACTCTACGGTCTCAGTAAACTATAAACCCCAGAATTCCACAGGATGTTGAAAGTGGAATAATAGCACTACAGCTGTGTAGTGTGGAAAGGCCCAAAGAGTCCTGTGGCCCCTGAAAGACCGACAACTAGAATACATCTGTTCAATCAAATGGTGAAGGCGAGTCAACACATAAGTAAATCTCAATGACTAAATACATCTACTCTAGTCAGCACCAATCGGATTTACGCCAGTTATAGTAATCATTGTAGTATGACAGCACATGTACGGAGGAGGGTTTGGAGACAAGAAATAATGCACAAATAGAGCAGTATATAGTAAGGCGCGAGTATTCGTTTCTGCCACAGGTGGGCCACTTACATCCCTGCAAATATTATTGTTTTAAACTCTAACGCCCGTCATCCTTCACCGTTGCCTGTGCTGCTAAGGGCTGATAGAAGTTGCTGTCCAATAACATCTAGAGGTCACAAATTCCAACCAATGTATCCGAAGCTAAAATGCGTGTTACCCTCAGGGAGAGAAAAATACTTGGTTGTATGGACGCTTGTGACAGCGGAACACTTTTCCTCAGCAGCCACGCTGCGGCCGGAATGTTTAAAGCGACGGACGTAATCAGAAAGGTGGCTTTCCTAGCGGGGTTCCTAAATTTGTGCCGGTCGGTTCTTGGTTCTGTCGGCTGGAGGTTCGCGGGAACCACTCTTTCTTCTCTGTCCCGAAAAGACGAGGGTGTTCCCTGTTCCGAGTTGCATGGATCTGTTCTTGAGCAGTTGAACCACAAGACTTTGTGGGGCGAAATCGCTCTTCTAACGTCACTCTTTCTGCTAGTATTTCTTATCGCCTAACGTGGTAGTTACATTTTAATTTCTTGGGGGGCTCTCGAGATTTTATAAGTTCCATAGTTGTGGCATCCATTAGTGTTTTTAATTTTTAGTATTTCAAATACCTTTTTTTAAAAAAAAAAAAAATTCTCATCTCCCTGTAAAAAGTGATTGTGATACTTTTCACCTTTTGCTCTTAATAATCAGTGCTACCAAGATCTTAATGATATATTCTGTTATTTAACACGGCGTGATTTTAGAAAGTGTTATGGGTAATGGGAAGTGTTAAAAGTGGTTGCCATGCTATCCTTTAGAAGCATTTGAATTGCAGGAAAATGCTTATCAGAAATTATAAAACTTTCCAATTTGCAGAGTAGATGGGGGAGAGATTCAAAGCTTGCAGCTTAAAAACAGTTCAGAAATTTTTGCATAATTCTTTCCGTGGCCAGCTTAAATTGAAATATGAGGAGTGATAGGTGCTGATGTGGCTGAATCAGAATGTCATAATCCACTTCTAGTCACTTTTCTTCTAATTTGTGGTATATCAGATGCAGCTTTATGGCTTCCGAATCTATTAGGATTTCATAAAATCTGTGTCTGCCAATTATGCTCTGTAGAATACACGTGATCTGCAGGAAATACTTGCTTTTGTGGATCTAATAGCATTCATAGTGCAATGTATGTCTTGGCTAATTATCCATTGTGGCGTATATCTTGTCTTTAAATGTTATTAGTAACCAGTGATTATTTTATCAGTATCATAGCTAGAAAATTTTGGACATATAAAAATGGAAGATGAACCTGAAAGAACCAAACGGTGGGAAGGTGGTTATGAAAGAACATGGTAAGCTTGTCTTTAAAAATCTTTTTTCATTCTTTAAAAGTGTCAGCCTTCTATTAGATGTGTATTATACCCTTCCATCTCTTCTTTCTTTACTTCTAGGGAAGTTCTTAAAGAAGATGAATCTGGATCATTGAAGGCCAGTGTAGAGGATATTCTCTTCAAGGCCAAGAGAAAACGGTTAGTGCTAAGCTGTAATCTGCTAAGCAAGGTAATGCAAAAAAAGGTCTGCTGCAGAATAAACTGGATTTTGGTGTAATTTTATGAAGAATATGTTGAAAAACATTGAGTTTAAATTAAATTTAATCTAATTCTCCTTAGCCAATGCAATACTTTATTGATCCTTTATATGTGTTTATATAAGCAATCAGATAAACACAATATTTGAAGTCCACCATTTTAAAACTCTTATACTCTGGTAAGGATGGGAGGAAGATCTTAAGACATTAAATGAGCTACAATATATTGTATAACTGTACTTTATTTATTGTGTATTTTTTTATCCATTGAATTTGTAATAAAAAGCATTAAAAACTCTATATATCTCTTAGTATGTAAAAGAAAGTAGCAGATGATTATGAAAAATCATTTTTCTTTGAAAAAAAAATCCCAGAGAGAGCCCTTGTACTCAGCTTATACAGCAGAGCTTACACAGCACAGAAGAAAAGGAATTGAGAGGGAAGGACAGAAAACCAACTCCAGGTTTTAGTTCCAAAGTTCTTCTGATGACCACTGATACATAAAAATAACATTAGCTACCTATGATTAGGTACATCCTCAGAAAAAACACTTGTCTTAAGTTGTCATCATACACATATTTTCCTGGAAGTATATCATATCCAACTGAAGGAGGCTTGCTTCTGAGTAAACATACATAAAACATGCATAAATACAGTCATACATTAATAGTGCAATCCTAGGTATTATATTAACTTTGGAGAAGCATTAAAGTGCAATCTGTAGAAATATTTATGCATACTTTTATTTAAAATATCAATACCAACCTTCATTCTGATTAGAATTTCAGGATTTAATAGAAATAATCCATTAAATCAGAAAGGCAACAATAAAGCAACAGTTGAAGCCCATAATAACTAAAGACATGCACAAATTAACATATGTGAAAACAGATGGTATACTGATTTTATGACATGAAATGCTATAAAGACAAAGCATAATGTGTTGTTGTTTTTTTTCTTAATTTGCAGAACCTTTGAACATCATGGGCAAGTTCGACTTGGGATGGTAGGTTTTGCTTTTTTTAATAGATTATAAAATTTACTTTCCTGAAACTATTTTTATAGTGATATATTTAAAGAAATAAGTCTAGTTCAACTAGGGACATATTCAGCTACTACTTTTTGCTTGAGCTTCTTTTCTTTTCCCTTTTTTTGGAGGGGGAATATTACCAATGTGGGAGATCAGTGGCATCATCAGTCCAGTGTGTTTGGAAGGTGGTAACATCTGGCCACAATCTATTTTAACCAATTCAGGTTTCCTCTGTGAACTTCAGATAAACAGGTCAAGAGAGAACCCTCATAAATTATTTTTTAGCAACCTATAAATTATAAACAACATAAACAATACATGATGAGTAATCCAGCCAGTCATTTCCATTGAGGTCATCTGGATTCCTAAATTGAAGGTAGTAATTTTTAAAAAAATAAAGTTTGTTAATAGTGATAGATATTATTTTAATTATTATTTTAACAAATAATTCCAAATAGATTACATTATACTTCAGAACTTACCTGGATTGATTTCATCTTGAACTTTATCATTCCAGTAGTATATAACAAAAGCCCACTTTTCTATAAAATGAGATCTGCCAATGTTACCCCACAAAACCTTGTGAGCTTCCTATAGATACCTGTGCAGTCATCTCTCTAATCTCTGGTGACATGGAAATAGCTGTGTTGGAGGGACTGCACTGCTGAAGGTGTAGGTTTGACCTTTGGTCACTGTGTGCACAATGACCATAAAATGAATTGCTGTGGGTTAAGACAAACTTAAGATGTTGTGATTATTAAACAGATGCCAGCCAGATTTTTTGTTGAATACATTTGCAGACCTGAATTAAATTTATCAGTCTTCTCATATAAGCTGTATTCTGTATATCCATTCTGGCATAATTGGAGATAAGAGAGTTTTTTTCCTATGTATTAGAAGTGTGCATTTGTACAGTTGTTAATGAGTATGGGTAACTTTACATCTTCTGCTTCTACTGTCCCTCTTACATAACAAAATAATTTTATTGATAGATGCAGTTGCAAAACACGTTATGTTTTTATATCTTCATTTTCTAGAAAATAGAAAGCAAAATTTCTTAACAGTAAGCATGACCAAAATATTTGGTAAATATTTGTATCTAATGCACCACATCTCCAGCAATTAACTGTACCTCTTAGATAGATTTTATTCAGCCTTTGTGGAGTCAGATGCCATTTACACTGTGATTTATGAAAACTCGCCCTTTAGTTCTGATATGACTTAATCAAAGATATACATTTCTAAATACATTTCCAACAGTCTAAAGATGTATATTTCTGAAAATCAGTTGTTCACTTAATGTAATAGTTAACTAAAAATCTAATAATTTAGTCCCCCCCCCCCAGTTTTCCTATTGAGTTATAAAAATTACTCAGCACTCCTGTTTAATTATTCCTAAAAAGTAATTTCTGGAGTTCTGTACAATATCCCAACTGTATGTTTTGAACTAATTAACTGTATGTTGTATCCGTATATATTGGAGCTGAGATGTTTGTCCACCATAAAGCTGAGAATAAGTTTTCATCACTTCATTTTTAAATAGACCTTTTAATGTTGTTAATCCTCTGTTTTTCCAGAGCACGTTACATAACTGTCCCAGCTTATGACCTCTCAGTTGACAGTTTGTGATATTATAGTAAAATGCTGATGGTCCCAGTTAGGGACTAAAATGGAAGACACAGTATTCCTAATATTATTTTAGGCTATGTTTAAAATTATACACAAATTATATACATTGATTTCACTGCCCAAGAAGAATGCATAGCTTTATAGCTTCAGATTTATTTTTCTGACTATGAAAGAAGTGATAGCAAAAGAGAGCTAACAGCATCCAATTTTCCTGAAAACCTTTCCTGAAAGGCTGAAGATTAAATTCTAGGGGCCGTTTTCCCCATTAATTTAATATCTAATACAAGTATTACAACTGATTTTAATTCCCTGAATTATTTAATGTTTACATAGATGCGCCATCTGTATGTTGTGGTTGATGGATCAAGAACAATGGAAGACCAAGACTTAAAACCTAGCAGATTGACCTGTACCTTAAAGGTAATTATTTTGGAAAATGCTATTTGTATTTCTTCAGGATAGGTCCAAATAGTTATAGTGAACAGAATGTCAGACTCTGTCTGGGGAGATCACATTCTTGCTTGGCCATAAAGATGTGGCTGAGCATGGACCAGTGATGAAAACAACATACATTGCTTTTTGGAGGAAGGAGTGATACCGGTGATTCCCCTATGTCTTCCCTCCGTAAAAGTAGAAAACATTGAAATTACTATTTTTATGCCTTAGTGGCTGTCTTAACTGCAGTCATTTGATAAGTCAGTTTGTATTCCATCTACTTTGATTTATTGAATCATATGGCAGCTTGATCCCAGGTTTATGCAGCAGTCCCAACAAGTTAATTGAGATATAATCCACAAAAAGTGTATTTGGGATTTTAATTTTATAGCACCATCCCAAGCATATCTGTCAGGAGTCAGTCCTATTTAGAGGGCATTATACTCAGTAAGTGTGTGTAGGATTACAACTATAATTGCTGAAGTATGTGGACTATGCAGAATTGGGAAATGTCATGTAAAATAACATTTCAGTACTAAAGATTTTAACAATTTGTCTTTCTGTAGTTACTGGAATATTTTGTTGAAGAATACTTTGACCAAAATCCGATTAGTCAGGTATGTGTGCTATGCTTCCGCAAACTGTAACTACAAATTTTAGTTGAAACCTCCTGTTTAAACTGTGGTATGCCCAGAGGCCATACCCTGCAGATGCCACTCCCCCATGTTGATTTTTTTAAAAAAACCTGATAAAGTCCCCTCATGCCCTCTAGGAGGCATGGAGGCAATTTCGTGGGGAGAGGGTTTAGTGTAGGGATGGGCCAACCTAATCCTTGAATCCTTGCCAAGGATTCGAGATTCGTGAATCCGAATCCCTGTGCCAAAATAGGCAAACCGAATCTTTTGAATCTGCCACCCAAATAATTTGTTAGTGTCCGGGATGCCTGAAAACCTGAGAGACTGGGACTCCTGAAAACATGGGAGACCAGGACACCTGAAAATTTGGGAGACTATACACACAAGGGGAGATGGCAAATAGGTGGATTTTTGCCTTGCAGTAATAATGGACTTTGCTAATAATTTCAGAAATTACAGCTGCGGTTGTATTCTAAAATATTTAAATTGAACATTTAATATTTCAGTTCAGCACTTGACTGGAAGGTACAGACTTGAGATTTCAAGGGCAGCTGAAAGATTCCTTTGCATAGCTCCCTTCCAAAGCTCTTTCAGACACAATTCTGGAGTTTGTACTTTTAAAAGGTGTCACAGCCTTCTCTGCCAAAGTGTGCTGGTACATCATCAGACTACAAACCCCAGGATGCCATAAGGAGCTATGCGAAGAAAATACAGTTTTGACCTGGATTATCTCTCTACTGTAGTATGTGGCCCTGTTTACACAGGCAGGAAAATGTGGCATTAATTCACATTTTCCTGCCTGTGCAGAAAGGGCCTTCATGTCATTTTCAGTCTGGGGAGATCCTGAGGCAAAACTAGGAGAATTGTCCTGGCCACATTTCTTCAGAGGGAGGTTTGCCTTTGCCTAGGTTTTTGCTAAAGCTGAGAGAGTGTGTCTTGCCCAAGATTATCCTTCTTTCCTTTGCTTTTTAAACCCTTTTTAAAAAAAAGGATTCGAAAGATTCAAGATTTGTGAGATTGGTGGATTCCCAGAACTTTCCAGGGATTCGGATTCAGAAAATTCTGGATTTGTCCCATCCCTAGTTTAGTGCCTCCTAAATGTTTCAGGAGGGGCTAAACAAGAGGAGGCTAATACCAAAATACAAAGTCACAGAACTCACTTCTGGTTTGTAGAAAAGTTTGTAGAAAAGCAAACTCTGTCATAAACACTTCTCAGTATTCTCTGTAATGTTGTTTCTGAAATCTTTTGCTGAGATGAGCTGGCACTTGGACAAGGTGACTGGAGGCATTCCTCGCAATCTTTAGGAAGCTGTGATACAGGGGTGGGCAAGGTCTGTCCTATGGATTGCATACAGCCCACAAAACTGTTTCTGCAGCCAATATCTTTCCAGAGCTTCCTAGTGTCCGCCATACTGAATTTTTTTGAATGAAATTTCCTGCATGTTCTTGGAAATCTCCAGAAGTAACGGTTTTCATCTTCAGCAAGGCTATCCTGCCAACTTCCAAATGCCAGACAAGCAAACTCATATGTGGATTTCTGGCTAATTTTAGTTTGGATTTTTATTTTTATTTTTGTTTAGGTTTAGTGTTACTTGTGGTGGCTCTGGGGGTCAAAAATTATTCCCCTGACCATTTGAAGGTGCTCATTCCTGCTGTAGTCTCTCCTGTTGGTGATCCCAGCAGTTTCCCAGAAAGCTTTTTCAGAATGTGACAACTGTGTGCCAAGCCAAGGGACAAAATTCCCTCTTGTCATTGCCCTAAAATGTTGTGCTCTGCTGCCATCACTGTACATCACCATATATTAATGGTACTCAAATTTTAAGAGATTTCATCATCCTGTGCACCCTATAAACAGCAGACATCTTTCTTGCAGGTTGGCATTATTGTAACTAAGGGCAAAAGAGCTGAAAAACTGACTGAACTTTCAGGTATGGAAACAATGTTTTTTCTGTTCTTTCTGTATGGACCAGGATTTCTGTATCTGCATTGTCCATGTAAATAAAATAAATGCTTGCTGTTGCCTCAATATGCTGCTGCGATGATGATAATGATGATGATGATTTATTTATATCCCACATTTCTTCCAGTAGTGAAACTCAAGGTGGCTAACAACATGCTTAAAAACAATGCAGATTAAAACTATAGAAAAATTTCAATGAAAATATAAATATAAAAGCTATTTTAAAAAACAATTGTAAAGTTAAAAACATTAGAATCCATTAAAAGACTATAATATTATTGTTGTATGCCTTCAAGTTGTTTCTGACTTTTGGTGATCCTAAGGTGAAGCTATCATGAGGTTTTCTGGGGCTGAGACTGTGTGACACACCCAAGGTCAACCAGTGGGTTTTCATGGCAGAGTAGGGAATCGAATGCGGGTCTCCAGGATTGTAGTCCAGTGCTCAAACCACTACAGTATGCTGGCTCTTAAAAAGACTATACACAAACATTAACAACAGTACCATGCAACAATAAAACTGCACCCGTCAGTTTTTAAAAGCCTGAGGGTGTCAAATTGTTTTGACTTCCTGATGGGAGGAGAACAAGAATGGGGTCATCTTGGCCTCCCTGGTAGGGGGAGGGAGTTCCAGAGTCCAGGAGCCCAGCCACTGAGAAGGCCCTCTCCCTTATTCTCACCAAATGCGTCTGAGAGGGTGGTGGGAAAAAGAGAAGGGACTCTCCAGAAGATCAGAGTTCTGAGGGGCTCATAAAGGGAGAGATGGTCCTGGACCCAAGCTGATTTAAAAGCTAGTTAAAGTGTGGCTGAAGCTGATGCAGAGCTGTTAGACTGCAGTGACAGTTGTAAAGAAAATGTTCCCTATAGTTTTAGGCAGTATAAAAATTGAAATGTTACTTGAAGTCTTTTCTGGAAAGCCAGTATGCCTTCTTCAAAAGAAGTAGCTTTCTTCAGGTCAGAGATGAGTTGCAGGGAGGGAAGAGTTCTTCTGAAACCCTTTGCTTTAAAACCCCTGCCTGCCTGAAGCTTATGGGGAATAGTAAGACTGATGAATGACAATCCAATTTGATGATAAATTTGACTACCAGTTGCAATTTGAGAGTTTCAGAGAGAAGCCAGGCTTGTTCCCCAGGAAGAAGAGGTACATCTATTTTTTATTTTTATGGTATTTCTATATGCAGTCTTACTGAGTCAAGGGCCATTTCTGCACTACACTGTTACAGTGCTATTATTCCACTTTCAACATCCTGTGCAACTCTGAGGTTTCTTCTATAGTTTACTGAAGCCAAAGAGCTCTCTGGTTGAGAATTCTAAATGTACCTCCCTAAAATACAAATTCCAGAATTCCATAGGATGTTGGAAGTGGAATAATAGCACTATAACAGTGTAGGGAGGAAATAGCCATAGAAATGATGCAGATTCCAGTGTTGGCACTTTATTTAGCTCAAGTGTTTGTGACGTTAGGCTTAGTGGGCATTGGACACTAGTCAAGAAGAGGCTAGGCATACGTATAATATTGTACTGAATAAATAGAAGTGCCTGGCAATTATTTACTTGGAGTTTTCACCAGTATCTTAATCATGTGTGTGTAAAAGAGAGTTCAGGAAATATGGTTTCTGGGACACACTAAGACCTTAGTGACATTCTAGGTGTATGTTTCATTCTGTTGCCATGCTAGACTGTGGTATCTCAGGCTTACATACTTCCTTTACGCCTGTCTGTCAGTAAAAACTATGTTTGATGCCATAAGGATGTTTTTTTTCCTGGATTTTTTTTTCTTTTAATGTCATATGTGTTCTGTTTGGTCTGTGATAATGTGTGGATTTTTCTCAAAGGAAATCCAAGGAAACACATAACTGCTCTGAAAAAAGCTGTGGATATGACCTGCATAGGAGAGCCTTCTCTATATAATGCCTTAAATTTGGCTACACAGACATTAAAGTAAGTACAGACTGGCAGCATCCTTTTTTAAAACAACAGAAAATATGTGTTTGATTGTAATCGTTCTTAAGAAAGGCAAAGAACATAGCAAAGTGATTTCTTAATAAACTGTTATTTTTAAGTGTCAATATATGATTTCAGGGGTCCTCACACAAACAGTTTGGTTTCTCCCCTACTTTCAGTTTTAGCAGCAAACCATGGTTGTTTGTTATACCTGAACTATTATACCTGAATTATCTGCAAATCAGAAAGGAAATTATCTGCAAATCAGAAAGGAAATTCCTTCTGGACTTTTTCTCTTGATTATTTTGCCAATGAGGGATGAAAAAGAAACCAAAACAAGCTGAAAAATTATTCTGCTCACTAACGTGTGCTATCTAACATTGAGAGATGCTTAAAGCCCACATGATTTGTTTCATTTTTGCTTTTAGCAGCTTTAACTGAGCTGTCAAAGTAAACAGCAAACACAGACATGCATATATGTATGTGTGTGTGCCCATAGACTTTGCTCATGCTGTGGGTGAGTGTGAATAAATTATACGTATGCAGTCTTGTCTTTGTGCATCAAAGGCTTGAGTGGACTTCTTTCATATAAAAAGGAACTTAATTGTAATTAATCTCACCACAGTTTCTGATGACCAGCAAAGAGGAGGGCCTGTCTAGCATGTTTAACAAACCAATCACGTCCTTTGACATGTTGAGAAGTAGGATTGAGGAGGGAAATAAAAGAGGAGACTTGACTGTATAATAGATGTGTTTGGTCTGGTTTAGGAGGGAGCTGGTAGTGAAGTGTCTGAGGTGAGTGAAGGAGGGAGGTATACATTGTATCTTTGAAAAAAGATGTCAGCATTTATGTTTGGTGTTCTGAAACAGTGGTTTGTTCAATAAACCATTTGGTTTTGCTGTTGTTTTAACCTCTGCTTTCTTGGAGGGGTTGTGAGAGTGTCAAACATGCACACACAAACCTGAGCCCACAAAGAACGTACATGCTAGTCCATTGCAGGAGACATCTTAGGGCTTCTAAGTAATAAACCCAAGGTATGGCTTAGTTAGGTTCTGTGTGGGTAATCTGGCAGAGGTGACCTATCACACAGTAGATATATAAAATAAATGAGTCATTCAGTGAACTTCTAATGTGAAGTGAGTATTTTGGTATTTGCTTTTGTAACAAGAACAAATAAATACCTAATTCTCTACAGGCATATGCCAGGACACACAAGCCGAGAGGTTTTAGTAATATTCAGCAGCCTAACAACATGTGATCCCTCCAATATATATGATCTCATTAAGGTATGAACATTTTTTTTTATTTGAAAATGGTAAATGTATGCTAGACTTGTTTGACAGTTGGGATAATCTGAAATCTTCTTAATTAGGGTGAATATTTGTCAGAAACCATTGGAATTTCTTGTGTCTCTTACAGTTGCTTGTTTTTTCCTTTCTTTTCATGCAAAGTCTTTAAAGACACTTAAGATAAGAGTGTCTGTTATTGGCCTCTCTGCTGAAGTTCGAGTTTGCACTGTACTTGCCCGGGAAACTGGTGGTAGGTATTTCTGTATACATAAAGAATGAGTCTCAACATACACGCTATTCCTTATGTATTGAAAATGTGGGGCAACAGATGGATGTGTGTGGAAGCAATTTCCATTATTTTATTTATTTACTTATAAAATGTATGTCTTATCTTTTTATCTTATCCTTGTGTGAACCCAGGATAGGTTACATTATAGAGCCAATACAATTTACAGGAATTATTATGTACTGAAAATAAAAATTGAAGCATTCATTATCTCATTCAGTGTATAGGCTGAACAATTTTATCAAAGCCATGCTGATAGAAGATTGTTTTTTACATATAGTATGAAAACAAGTGTCACCACCAATGTAATCCATGAGAAGACTGTTCTGTAGCAGAGATATTAGAAGATCCTTTTATATATTCTGGAATCACTAACTTTGTTAAGTGAGGGTATAAATAATCTCTGGAGCATTTCTCAGTTCATGAGCATGCTAATATAGGGAATTATGGGCTGGCATTCTTTGGAACTGTTTCAAATACATAAGCTAGAGTGACACATTTGTAACTCATTTATATTCATGTTTACAGTCAAAAACGCCCCTCCAAACCTACCTTAACAGCTAGCAACCACACCAAGATACAGAAACGTGTTGTGCTCTCAATCGGGATGCAGCACAATGACATTTCCACCTCTCTTGCCAGCAATCTGCAGTGTGAAGCAGGACCCCTGATTCAAATTCGTGTTGCACTGCAGATCACTGGTAGGAAGGTGTTGTAAATATCATCCTGTTGTATCCTAGTGGCTGGCAGAACAGATGCCAGTCAGTCTCCATGGCTGCTGGCTGTTAAGGCAGCTGTGGAGAGTCAGGTGAGGGCATGAAATGTAGTTACGTGTCTGTGATGTGGGATCTTGGTCATGCTTTTCAGGTAGCTTTATATTTCTCTTACCCGTGTCATTTAAAAATACTTATTGAAACTGACCAATATTTGTTTAATTGAAAGTGAAGTGATTGGAAAACCAGAATTTTTAAAATTTTATCTTTAATGCAATAGCCATGCAGCAAAAGTTGAAGAATGTTTGCATGTAACATATACAAAGCAGTATATAGTTTTCTTTTCTTTTCATTTTTTTCTTTTTTGGTAGGAACTTATCATGTCATTTTAGATGAAAGTCATTATAGAGAGCTATTGATGCACCATGTCAGTCCACCACCCGCAACTTCAGGTTCTGAAAGCTCCCTTATTCGAATGGGTAAGAATCCTTACTTTACTTCAGGATGTTGATTTTGATCATACAACATTTTCTTTGAAGATCCATGTAGGATGTTCATTCTGTGTTCCAGTTCTCCATACTTTAGCATTAAGTGGATGGACCATAATGAACCTCCACCTTTTACATTTCTCCTACCCTGTTTCCTGCATAGCTGCAAGGAGCAGGTCAGATGTCTTTATATCTGTTTTAGCTTAATAGCAGTTTAGCATCTGTCTGAGTTCCAAACCTTGGTTAATCTTAACTATGATTTGTTGAAACAAGCCAGCTTTGTAAGTTCAGTTTTAAAATTGGCTTATTTCAATAAATCATGGTTAAAAATAGCCATAAATCTTTCAGATTTTGCATGATATTGGTTTGAGTGTCACAGTGATCTGTTTTTAATCTAAATGGAAAATTAACAATTGTCACACATCTGAACTCTTCAGAGTCAGACTGGAGGAAAGGCAAGGAAGAAGTCAAGGACCTGAAGCTCCTTGTGGCTCATTCACAGAGTATTAAACTATGAATAGCATTACTTCTGAACTGGCTCTTTTTGTTCCTTGTCTAATACTAAATTCTAATAGTAATATCAATAGCACGTGTATTTCTATACCACTTATCAGCTAAGTGCTCTCTAAGCAGTTTACAATGTGTTTGCTAATTGCCCCCAACAAGCTGGGTACTCATTTTACTGACCTGCAGAAGGATGGAAGGCTGAATCAGCCTGGAGTCCAGCAGGATCAAACTCACAACCTTGTGGCTGCAGTAACGGCATTTAACCACTGCGCCACCAGGGCTCCACAATGAAACGTATCTTGAATTAAGATTACATTTGTATGTTGTGGTTGCAAGTAACTGGCAAAATTTCTCTCTAACTCTATTGGGTAATCTGGATTACTTAACAGTTGTGTAAAGACTGTAAAATGTATAGAAGCAGAAGGCACTTGTTAAATGGCAACTGGCTTAGTGTCTTATCACAAGAGGGACCTTGCACTTGCCAGAGAGATGACTGACCCTTCCAGGAACCTCTAATACAGAGTTTTCTTACACTTTTTCATTCAGTGTGACATGTCCCCATTATCAGAAGCCAGGGAGTAGCATGCCCCAGGTTTGTAAAAGTAGGAGTAAAGTAGTTGTAAAGAAAACACCATATGTAGGTTCTTACAATAATTTAAGGATTTGTGGAAATTAGGGAACCTAAATTGTTTGCCTGACCACAGGGTATTGTGTTCCAAATTATAATATCTAAATGTACTCATGGAACGCTGCTTTTGTGTTTTTTTTAAGCTTTTAAAATTGCTCAAAATTATGTTTTTCAGTCCCTGCTCCCTTTTTTTCTCCTTAGGTTTCCCTCAGCATACCATTGCATCTTTGGCTGATCAGGATGCAAAACCATCTTTTAGCATGGCGTAAGTAAGGTGTTGCTATGTTCAGTGTTTAATGGGTCATAGTCTAAAAACTATGTAGTGTATTGAATAGTCTGCGATTTCTTTGAAATCTTTTATTCAGCAGCTCAGGGGCATAAGAAGCAGAAACCTATGATGGAGGTATAGAGGTGATATTTTTGTTTTTGTTTTGCTATGTAGTAGTTTTTCCCCCTAAATGGCTACATCATTTATATGGTGGTCTTGAATTTTGTTTAACCAAAAGCAGTTTTGTTCATCGTAAAATTATAAATATTACAAAAATAGGTTGTTGTGGGTTTTCCAGGCTTTGAGGCCATGTTCTATTAGTATTTTCTCCTGACGTTTTGCCTACATCTGTGGCTGGCATCTTCAGAGGATCCGGTGGCATGGAAGTGAGACAGAGTATATATACTTCTGTAGTCCCTGGTGGGAGGAAGCAATTTGCATATGTTAAGTTGGCCTGTGTGATGGTCTGTTGTTAAATGGAATATCCCCCAGGAGATATCCCTCCAAACAATCTACAGACTGACCAAGAAAATTCAGCAAAGGACAAGAAGGATCCTCTAACTTCTGCTGGAGTTTATCGCATACCTTGCAGTTGTGGGCAGGTCTACATAGGGACTACAAAATGCAACATCCAAACACGAATTAAAGAACATGAAAGACACTGCAGACTGATCCAGCCAGAAAAATCAGCAGTAGCAGAATGTGTTATAAACCAACCTGGACACTGAATGTTTTTTGAAAGCACAGAAATTCTGGACCATTCTGACAACTACTGTGTCAGACTACACAGAGAGGCCATTGAAATCCATAAACACATGGACAGTTTCAACAGGAAAGAAAAAACTCGGAAAGTAAACAAAATTTGGTTACCAGTACTGAAGAACACTAAAATCAAGACTCAAAAATATGCCAATGAACACCACCCAGACTTTGGAGGTCCCTTTACAAGAAACAATACAATAGATGTCTAGTGTACTTAATGCACTGTTATGCATATCCCCTGACTAACAACTCAACTCTAGGGGATATTCCATTTAACAATAGGCCATCAAACAGGCTGACTTAACATATGCAAATTGCTTCCTCCCACCCAGGGACTACAGAAGTATATATACTCTGTCTCACTTCCATGCTACCAGATCCTCTGAAGATGCCAGCCACAGATGCAGGTGAAACATCAGGAGAAAATACTAATAGAACATGGCCTCAAAGCCCGGAAAACCCACAACAACCTATGGATTCTGGCCGTGAAAGCCTTCGGCTTTATATTACAAAAATAGTTAAAGTGAATTTCTGTGGGAGTGTTCTGGGAACATAATACCTGTAAGAATCTTTCCAGACAGTTTTATTGCACAGTAAGTGCATAGTTTTCTTATTGAAGATGACCCTAGATGTCTTTTCAGCAAGAATATCCATTGTGGGGAACTTCATTTCCCAGTAGATTGCAGCAACTAGGAGCAAAATGCAATTTCCTTCTGGCATGTGATGAACGCTTATGTTTTGTTTTTGTTTTTTAAATCGTGGTGGCTCTTCTAAGAATTTAACCATGACATTTCTTGTGGAAGCCTACTAGCATGTGTAAACATTACAAATAACCTTGTGCAAACAACAAAAAGTTTTTTGTGTAACATTTTCACCCACACAAATATTATCTTCTTTATAGGCACCTGGAAAACAGCAGTGATCCAGGTCTTACATTGGGAGGATATTTCTGCCCCCAGTGTAGAGCCAAATACTGTGAACTTCCTGTGGAATGCAAAGTTTGTGGTGAGTTAACAATATATTCATATTTGGCTACTGCAATGGAGTGTAATGGGAGTTACCAAAATAAAAACCACTAACTGCAGGAGCAGAAAACCACAGGACTTAATTTTTAAACAAGGTGATAATGGCAGCGTAGTAGTTAGTCTGAAGCATATGTACCTGTGTAGAGCCTTTTGCAACATTTCTGTTAGGGTTACGTGGCCATTCTCCATAGAGTGTATCATGTTCGGTAGATAATACTTCCATCCCAACCTCTCGCAGACTGTCAGTACATGGATGTGACAGGCCTTAAGGGCACTCCACTGCTCCTAATTACTTCACTCGTTTGTTAGATAAAAATGTCACTCAGTGGAAGTCCACAGCCATTTCTGCACTAGCCTGTTCTAGGATTTCATAGGATGTTGAAAATGGAATAATAGCACTAGAACAGGCTAGTGTGGAAATGGCCCATGTTTGGAGTCTAAAGACAGGCTAAAGTGCTGATCTAAGGTTAATCAAGAAAAATATTCATAGAGTAAGTGCAGAATAGTTTCAAGACTGTGGTATCTGGATGACATGAAATAACACAGTAAAGCATTGAAATCATGTAGTTCAGTGGTTCTCAACTTGTGGTCTGCAGACCCTTGGGGGGCATGATATCCTGTGATATGGAGTCAATAAAGGCTTGAAGAAATATTACGAGTTTTCCAGTTAAAATAGAATGAATGAGCAAAAGGAGGAAAGAAATAAAGGTAGACAGACGAACTAATGGATAGTCATACATTGATCTCAAAGAGCAGGAGTCTTTTGATAGTGATAGACATGATTTGTGCAAAGTTTCATTACAATATTAAACCGTTCAAAAGGTATGAAAGTAGCTGATAGCAAAAAAAAAATGTACTCAGCACTTGCTACTTCTGCACATGGTGAGAACATGTAAGGGAATGGTGCTGAGTGACTGCAAGAAAGCACGTGACATTTCTTGCTACCATGTACACAGCAAGAAACCACTTTGACTTAAGTCTTAGTGGTCCATGACAGCAAATGATATTTAAAGAGGTTCCATAATAAAGAAAAGGTTAAGAATCGCTGATATAGTTGATGCAGGATTTTTTATGTATTCTAAGCTCACTGAAGTTTAAGGAGTGTCGTGGGGGCAATAAGAACTTGAGGTTCTAGCCCTGTAAGGCGTACAGTCATAGGCCATTTCCGCACTAGACTGTTATAGCGCTATCATTCCACTTTCAACATCCTATGGAATCCTGGGGTTTGCAGTTCAGGGAGGGGCCACGCAGCCCCTCCCTGAACTGTAAACCCCAGGGTTCCATAGGATGTTGAAAGTGGAATGATAGCGCTATAACAGTCTAGTGCGGAAATGGCCATAGAGTTGGAAGGAACTTAGTCCCATGCACCTATAGCAACAGAAGTGTAGGGCAGCCTGAGAGTCAACAAACAGAAACAGAATTCTGCTAGTTTATTGATGGTTTGCAGGTTTTAACTTAGGAGTGCAAAGTGGAAATATGACTGAATGAGATAATTTGTTAAAAGTGTAAACCTTGACGTCAGACTTTTGGTGTGAGACATCCTGAAGACTTCAGATCTTACTGGTCTGTTAGAAATGTTAGGATAATTGGACTGCAAAGTCAGTCTGTTCCTGAATCCACTGTGATTCAGCCACATCCATCCACAATTCTGCAATTCACACATCATCAGCATATCAGTGTATAAGCAAATATAGCATTCATAGTGCTTAATTCCTGAGCAAAGTAGTGCCACAGGTCAAATCTGTCTAGAAATTATATTTTTTTTGTTTTTTTAAAAAATGTACATTAACTGCAGTGGGATGGAAATGAACTATGATTCCTCAGTTGTCAGAGGAGTGCAGTTTGCACATCCTGAGAAATACTGTTTTTACTGTTCCTCTTATAATTCTTGCATTCAGATTAAGACCCAGAGCTAAGCCCTTTTCATTTCCAGAATCACACAGAGAAAAGAATTGTACTGTTTTTACGTGTTCAAAGAACAACTTACGAAGGGATGATGTTTGAAATATTATTAATAGGATAATAAGTGAAAGCTACTGTTAATAGAAAATGTGTGATTTTTGTTCCTCCAGGAGTGCTTTATAAATACCATGTTATATTTTTGTAGGTCTTACATTAGTATCTGCACCCCATCTGGCTCGATCTTACCACCATCTTTTTCCTTTGGATGCCTTTCAGGAGGTCTCTCTGGAAGTGTATGTAGGCGAACGGTATGTAAAAGGTGTCTGCTAGAAATAATCTAAAAGTCAGAGGGTTTACTTTTCAATAAACTAGCTCCCATGCATCCTGTCTCTGTTGTAACCTTTCTTCCCCCCTCTGTTCCTGGAATTGCTGTTCCTAAAAACTTCCAGGAAAAAGGGCTTTAGTACGTGTGTAGAGAGAGGGGTGAGAGTTTTGGTATCCCTGCCCCATTGGAAGTGGGTTTCAGGTCGCTTCTGGCTTTGAGAAAGAGCAGGGGAAAAAAGCACATCTTTGGAGATGTGTTGCTTGTAGCAGTTCCTGGGGCTGCAAAATTGTCCCCTGAACCCACCAAAGGCACTCACCCATATCTACATACTGACCGTAACACCTTGGTGAACACACAGCTGATAAAGTACATTTATGGGGTTTGTCTGGTTTTTTGCTTGTCGTTGTTGTGGTATGCCTTCAAGTTGTTTCCAACTTACGGTGACCCTAAGGCAACCTTGTCATAGGGGTTTCTTGGCCAGATTTGTCCAGAGGAGGTTTGCCTTTGCCTTCCTTTGAGCCTGAAGCGGGGTGACTTGTTCAAGGTCACCCACTGGGATTCGAACCGTGTTTCCAGATTTGTACTCCAGTACTCAAACCACTACACCATGCCAAGGGGGAATTTGTTTTGATTCCCATGCAACAGTTTCCCATGTAACAGTTTCTAAGAATATTTTGAAGCTGCTGAAAGAGATAGTGAGGGATATTAGCTATTACTTTATATATATTTTAAGAGTCTTTCAATACTGCATGGTCTTCTCAAGGCAATATGAAGCAGTAAAGTTCAGTGTCTAGTTATAAAACCAGATTAAATTTAAACACTTAAAAAAAATCAAGTCAGTTATCTATCAGTACTGAATACAGTAGTGCCTTTTTAATTAAAAGCCAGAGAAAACAAATAAGTTTGTGAAGCCCTTTTAAAAAGGAAACATAATGGAATCAAGTGCATATCTCTGGGGAAAAAATTCTGTAGAGTGAATGTCACCATTAGGAGGTCTGCCTTTTTAGAGCCCACCAATCTTATTGCTTTTAGTGGCAGGCTAGTAAGCAGGGCTTCCAAACATGATTTTAAAGCATAAGCGGATTAATACAGTGTGGGCAGTCCTTAAAATAATTTAGTCCCAGATTATTTAGGGCTTTAAAAGACTTGCTTTGAAGTAGACCTGGATATGCATTGGCAATGAGTACAAATGTTATAGTACTATAGTTCATGATTCAATTCACCTCTCCTGAAAGGATGTGTTCTAGCACTAACAAGAATGGTGAGTGGGCTCATTCTGTGTCAGCTGATGATTCTCAGTCAGCTTCAAAGCACCATGTAAAGCACATTCTAGCAGTCTAATCTGGATTTAATATAAAATGTTATATACAAATTGTTAATGTTTTCTTTAAAGGTACTGCTTCCTGGTACTGCTATGTAGGACTGTTCTGAGTACTCAGAACGAAGATTAGTTCTAATATAAAAGGCTTTAAAATGTTGTTGTCAACATCTTAATCCATGCTTTTTCAAAAGAAGATTTTATAGACACAAGTATTTATTATGGTGAGCCAGTTGAGGACTGTTGTGCTATGGTGATAAATTAGGCATCCTTTGTGAAGGATTAAAGAACCGAAATACTATTTAGTGTCATTAATAACATGTAGCAATATTATTTGCTTATCTGGAAAGAACACCTTTCCGTGCATCTTCAGTCTTCATTAAAGGTGATGATTATCATACCTGTTTCTAGGATTTGAATAAATGATTTGGATGTAGTGGTCACCCAATGATGAAAGCACTTGCTGCTTCGTAGATATGATGGTAATGGTGACAACGGTTTTTAAAATTTATATAACCATCCATTACTTTATTGATATCCCGCCTTTCTCCCACACTGGGACTCATGGCAGCAATTTATATATTATAAATTATATACATGACAATTTAAAAATTACAAGAGGACAGATCCCAGCTGAGAGCATGTAAACTTCATAATTCAAGAAAGAAGAGACGAGAGAGGATGTAGGGATTGTGACCTAGATCTAACACATTGCTTCGGTGACAGCACACCTTCTACAAACAGAACCAGGAGCATGGCAGTCCCATTCCAGCCTCCTGTATATTCTGAAGACCTGCTGTGGAGAGCTGGAAAAACCTCTAGAGCTAGTTTGCAGGCAGTTTAGCAGGTCTGTGGGAGGGGAAGAAGCTTTTGTTGTGTTCATCAGGTACTATTGCAGTGCTGGACACAAGATGTTGATAAATGGGGCTGGAAAATGCATTATTTCAATTACATACGCTTAATTTTAATTAAGTAAGACTGAAGGACTCAGAATTCATGTGGGGCATGTGTTTTACAACTTTCTGTAATACAACTTTGTAAATATTTCTTTATATAGCTATTGTCAAGGATGTCAAGGAGAAATCAGAGATCAACATGTAAGTCTTCAGTATTCAACCCATAAGCTACTTATGTTTTTTTTTCTTTCTCTGGAAGTTATCTTTAGAAACAAGTCCTTGAAAATTATAAAATGTTATCTGCGATCAAGTTTATACATCATCCCATGGGAAATATGGAATCATCTCAGTTTAATATGCAAATGATGCATTAGTTAAAATATTGGTGATTAATTAATAAAATCTGTTGTTTGTAGATTAAATCGACAAAACACTTCTGTCCATGGACAGTTGATTTTCAAGTGTTCAGGCTCATTGCTTCAAAATCACTAGGATTTTGATAAGAAATACTGTTCAGGTACTCTTTATATCATGTACCTCCCTAAGATAAGTGGTTACATATTTTTTGAGTATTCTAGTGTTACAAGGAAAGAGTATTCCCAAGGCAGCTGTGGCTCAGTGCCCACCTTTGCAGGAGACTTGCAGAGACAAATCACTGCAGCACTTTTTTGTGGCTGCTCAGCCACTAAGAGGAGGAGGAAACTCTTAGGTTCTCTAGCATGGGAGCTCTCTCGTTTCTGCAGATATCATGAGCACATATAATCTGATCCTCTGTTCCAGAAACTTCACTGCTGATTGCTAATAGCAGAAAGTGTTTTCATGCCTCCTTGTCAACTCAGTGATGTCTACATTCCCCCCATTCTTCTTACTTCTGCAGAAGAGCATGACAGAGTACCCAATGACAGACTTGTATGCACACTTGATGGTAGGCACATTGGTATACCTTGCCCACTCTGTCTTCATTCACTGTTGGAATAAAGATTTCATCAGATTCCAGCCAAGAAAATAACAGTTGTCAACATCACCAAAGTAGTATAGTCATCAACATGAAAAGGATCTCTGCCCCAGTGTATTCAGTCTGATATCTGTGCTGCTGAGTTTATAGTATGTCCTCCATATTTGTGGGGGTTCTGTTCCAGGAGCCCTCACATAAAACAAAAAATGGGAATGCTCCATCCTCTTATCATCAATAGATGCAGTGTGGGTGCACCTGACTTAGTGTGGGCGTGCGTCCAGTGCATCCGCTGACAATAATAGGACAGGAGGCTTCATGTGACCTCGCAGAGGTCACATCAGCAGAGGGCATGCTGTATTTCATAATTGTAACTAATGCATTAACAGTAATCAAGCTAGGCCATACTTCAAAATTGCTTCATCCTCTTGCATGTGGAAGAGAAGGAGAATTTGTAGGAACATGTTTATGCATTCAGAGTACATGTGTCATGTTACACAGTCAGAGGTGTGTATGTGTAAAAAAATGTTAAAGCCTTATTTTGAAGAGAAAAAAACATTTACATTTTTAAATCTGATCCTAGGCTTTATTTTTCAGCACATAGGTACATGCATTAGAATATGGCAACTTCCATGGTGTATTGTTGTTGTTGTGTGCCTTTAAGTCGTTTCCAACTGACAGTGACTCTTAAGATGAACCTATCACAGGGTTTTCTTTGCAAGATTTGTTCAGAAGGGGTTTGCCTTTGCTTTCCTCTGAGGCTAAGAGAATGTGCTTTGCCCAGGGTCACCCAGTGGGTACCATGGTATACAGAGCTGCAAAATGTTTATGTTATTAAATTAAATATTTATTATTTAACATTTCACAGAGCTTTCCCGTGCTAACAGACAGACACAACAATAAACAAACAAAATAAAACTGAAGAGCAGCATAGAAAACATGAAAGATAAAATAACATAGCCCATTTCAAAAGCTGTCCTTGTTGTATTAACAAGTTATGTGAGCTGCTCTAAAATGCATCAGTTTATGATTGTTTCATTTAAAAGAAGTATTAAACACTGAAAAAAGACCAAGAAAAGACAAGTCAGTAGGAAGAGAGTTCTACAGTTTGAGGGCTATCTCCAGAAAAGCATTTATCCCTTGTGCCACCCTACCAATTTTAACAACGAATCTTGGGAAGCACTGGAAGTGATTAAACATAGTAAAATTTCTTTGGTCTACATAAAGCAGCAACCATTTTATTGCTTTTCTCTGATGCAATGTCACTGAAATTTCAAATCTTTCCCTCCAGGTCTACATTTGTAAAGCTTGCCAGAGCTGCTTTTGTGTGGAGTGTGATATCTTTGCCCATGAGACGTTGCACTGCTGTCCAGGCTGCATTCACAAGCATCCTGCTCCTTCTTCATCTATGTGATGTCATCCATTCCATTATCATTTCATGTCACATTCCTGTGGGTTGAGTATGCAGCTTCAGTGCTCTGTGAAGGTCGTTTGTGAAGGAGGTTAAAGATGAGGAAGATAACCTAGCTGTTTTCTTATGTAAATATTTTCATTCACTTGCAACAATAATTGTATATGAACACTGTTCCTTGTGTTTGTAACTTGTTTTTGAAGAGTTTAATTTGTTTTCTAATAGCCATTTTGTATTTTTGAATACAAAAGTGAAAAACTGGATATGAAAGTGTTCAGTTGGATATGTGTATATATATACGGGTACATATAAACGTGAATGTGTGTATTATATCTACACATGCACACAAACACAAATATAATTTTTTAGAAAGGTTAAGGCTGCAGCAAAGCTGCAGTGCTAAGCACACTTGTACAGAAGTAAGTTTAACTAAAGTCAGTAGAACATAACATTTGAGTGGATATGTCTTAGATCAGAAAGGATGCAGCTTCTGTGATAACACTGTGTACCTTAATTCTCATAATGCAGCTGCTTCTCTGTTCTGTTTGGTTTAGGCAAAGGTTGACATTGATGCCAGGTGACCTTAGTTTCAATAAACAGTTTTATTTTGCAGTATGTTTGACTGTAAGAATCCTGACAGTTTTAAGACAGAAGAACAGATTTTTTTAAAAAATGGTTTTTTGTTCATTAGGTAAGACATGGGACTTTACTGTACAAAGTATGTGCTCTACCTTTTGTGATGAGGAACTCCGTTGTGGATTTCCTTATTAAAAGAAAGAAAAGGAATGTCTTGCAATAAAAATCAGTAGGATCATGGAATACTGTATGAGATTGCATTATTGTAATGCGTTTCAAAAACTGCTCCGAGCTGCATCTTAACAAGAAAGCAGGGCATGATTTATTTGAAAGATAAGGCTGGTCCTCACATCTCAGACAAATTTTTAAGAGTCAGATGGAATCTTACTTCTGCATATGTGCTGTCTAATATTCCATTTTACATATATCCTAGTGGAGAGAATAAAAATGACCTGATCGCTTATCCTGGTTCTCATTTTTTATGAAGTGCATGCTGTGTGGAAAGGGGCATGTCTGTTCATACAAATTAGGGGAGAAGGCACTTTTTAAAAAAAGTCTGATCAAACATTTTGTATGAACAGGAGAAAAAGACCTTAATAATTAATGGTGGGCTATGAATAAGCATGTCCATGGAAGAGCTTCCCTACATGCAGATGAGTGTGTACTGTTCTCTATACCCCTTTGGCCATTCAATAAAAGGTCCCTATGCCATATAATCAACTACTTTTGGAACAGATTCAGAAATGTCTAGGTATGTGGCATGGGGGAATTGTTCCAAAAAAATAGAAGTACAAGGTTCCTTTCATACATGAAGCTTGCTATGATGACCTTTGAACCCTAGCCAAATAATTATAAGGCATTTTTTACACTAAAGCTACTATAAAAATAAAGGAGATTAAACCTTGCCTTTTTGACAGATACCTGTTGTCTTTTGAATTACAAATTTAGCAGAGGTTATTTGGTGACATTATTGAGATTTCCTGGGACATCAGAATCAGACTTGCAGAAGACAAAGAAGGGAGAACTGGACAGGTCTAAAGGAACAGAGATTAGAATCAGTGTGGAATTACAAGCAGCCATGCCCAGTTAGTCCCACTTGTTAACACATGCAGCTTCAGACTTTCTGGTATCAGACCATATGTAGAAAACCACATAATTTCTCATAGCCAAGGAGACTCTTTAAAATGAGAAGTTGATAGCTTATCAAGAGGTCACATTTTCAGAATGGGTTCAAATTTTGTTTCTTGAAAAACACATTTCATCTGAATGCTTTGAGACTTTTGCCCAAAATGATATGAAATAGTATAAACAAAAATTGTAGGACAACACAGATTGAAAACCAGAGCGATTGTTTAAATAAGCTGATGCTGGAAACACATTCCTCTTCAGACAAACAGTTCTCCAAAAGAACAGACTGCAATCTACCCTCAGCAAGAAGATAAAGTTGCAAGAATGGAAGGACAGGAAAAAATGGAATCCCAGTTAACGGTTGGGAAAGGAATGAACTAATTCTGTTTTTCCTCCGTTTTTTAATTGTAGATAATTTTGTCAGTTTATGATACTAGATTATAACAAGAGGATTTGAGATTTATCCTGCCTGGCCAAATGTATCAGGAATTGGTGTTTTTTACTGCTATACTTACAACTTTGTCCATGATCAAAATGATACTTTACTGATTATGAGATGCTTTAGACCAGAGCTTTCCAAACTGTGCATTGTGACACATTAGTGCGTTGGCTGAAGTCTGTAGGTGTGTTGCCATCACCGCCCTGCGCCAAGAAAGACCCCGCAAAGGCGGTGACAGGCCCACCCCACCCTAGATATTCTTCTGAGTACTGTGCATGTGTAGTTGGGTTGAAACAGTGGAAGTGAACATGAAAAGATGTGGCAGCTTGACGAAAAGCCGCCTATCTGTGGGTGTGTGCCACACGGGATTGTTCTCTCTCTTTATCACTGCAGGAGTGGAGTGCCGGTGCTGTTATTTTCATGTTTAGTTACAGGGAGCATACAACACGCCTGCTGCAACAGCTCTACTGGCTGCTGATCTGTTTCCGGGCACAATTCAAAGTGCAAGTGATGACCTTTAAAGCCCTACACGGCTCAGGTCCAGGTTATTTGAAGGATCGTATCCTCCCCTACAAACCAGTCCAGGCATTGAGATCTGCAGGAGAGACCCTTCTTTCAGTCCCACCACCCTCACAGGTGCATTTGGTGGGAACACGGGAGAGGGCCTTCTCAGTGGCTGCTCCCAGGCTCTGGAACTCCCTGCCCAAAGAGGTTAGACTGGCACCCTCCCTTCAGGAAATAGCTAAAAAACATTCCTCTTCCAGCAGGCGTTTTATATGTAATTTGTATTGATGCTGGTCATTTTAATTGTTATTTAATTGATATTTTAATACTGTTGTTATATGTATTTTAATATGTTTTAATTATTATTGTAGTTTAATCTTTGTTTTAAATTTTTTATATGACAGTTTTTAATTATGTTTCTTTTAATGGCTGTAAGCTGCTTTGAGTCCCCTCGGGGGAGAAAAGCATGATAAAAATAAAGATGATGATGATGATGATATTGCAGTTGAATTACCCCTAAAATGGATAAGTTTCTAATTAAGAATTTTGTTTCTTGTAATTCTGTTATTACAATTTATGTATGTGTCTGTATCTCTTATAAAGGATTAGTTTAACCTCTGGTTTGCTAGTAAAACTAAGTTACTGTGTCGTGAAATAATGCTTGTCTAAAAAGTGTGTCACCAATATGAAAAATTTGGAAAGCTCTTGTTTAGATTTTCCCCCTCCTTTCTCGTTCTATTTCTACCAACAGGATTACTTTTTAAAAGTGATATTTCCAGTGCATCTGTGAGCAGGTGGCAGGTAGTGATGTTCAGTATAGTTGTATCTAGTTCCCTTACCCCCTTTCTGTTTACCTGATATTCTTTGTAATCTATGATCATCTGCTGCTGCCCGACAAATGCCTTCTTTTTCATTTTTTCATTTTTATTTTTTGTAACTTGTCTGCAGCTTTATCACTAAGTTCCAGTGATACTTTTGCTATTTGGGATGAGATCCACCTCTTTCACCCCTGATCCCAAACATCAGTGTTACATGAAACCACTCCATGTATATATATTATGACTCAGAACTATATGCTTAGCTTTGAAACACCCCAAACAATCAGGTTTGTGGCAACCCCTATTCACCTCTTCCTGCCAGACTTCTCTCTTTCATTCCCTTCACACCCCTTCCATCGTTTCATCTGTATCTGTTTAAGGGACATGTACAAGAACTGGAAAAAAGAGGAAATCACCAAAGAGGAATTCAAACAAATAGCCAGCACCTGTAGGAAGACAGTCAGAAAAGCCAAAGCGCAGGTTTGCTAGAGAGGTTAAAAACAATAAGAAGCCCTTTTTTTGGTTATGTTCGTAGCAAAAGGAAGAATAACGAAGTAAGCAGGGCCTCTGTGCGAAGAGATGGTGAAATGCTAAGAGGAGACAGAGGAAAGGCAAAGCTACTGTAGGGAAGAAGTCAGAAAAGCTAAAGTGCAGAATAAGTTCAGGCTTGCTAGAGAAGTTAAAACAATAAAAAGGGTTTTTTTGGTTATGCCTATAGCAAAAGGAAGAACAAGGAAATGGTAGGGCCTCTGCATGGAGGGGATGGTGAAAAGCTAGCAGGGGACAGAGAAAAATCAGAACTACTCACGGTCTTTGCTGCAGTCTTTCTCCCAAATGGAAACCAGTGGTCTGCCTGGGGAAAATGGAGCAGATGGTGCAGTAGGGGAAATGCTGCACAGCAGAGGCAAAGAGATAGTACAGTAATACCTGACTACTCTAAATGAATTGAAGTCTCCAGGACCAGATGAACTACATCCCACGGGTATTAAAAGAACTGGCAGAAGTAATCTCAGAACCTTTAGCAATAATTTTTGAGAATCCCTGGAGAACTCCCAGCAGACTGGAAGGCAAATATTGACCCCATCTTCAAAAAGAGGGAAAAAAAGAAGACTCAAATAATTACTACCCAATCATCAATACCAGGAAAGATTGTAGAGCAGATAATTAAGCAGACAGTTTGTAAACACTTAGAAAGGAATGCTGCAATCACTGAAAGTCAATACGGATTTCTCAAAAACAAATCATGCTAGATTAATCTTTATCTTTTTTTTTTTTAATAGAGTTACTAGCTTGGTAGATGAAAGGAATGCTGTGCATGTATCGTATCTTGACTTCAGTAAGGCTTTTGACAAGGTCTTCCATGATAATCTTCTGAATAAGCTAGTCAAAAGTGGGCTAGACAGTGGTACTGTTAGAGAAGGAGCTCTATACAAGATGCTGACTTGCATTTTTTGGAGCTTCCTTCAGAGAGATTTCCAGAGAGAGTTTTGTGAGAGCTTTTTAGGCCATTTCCACACTAGCCTATTATAGCCCTATGATTCCACTTTCAACATCCTAGGGAATCCCGGGCTTTGCAGTTTCCAGAGGGGCCAGTTAGATGATGCCTTTTTTTCAATACACACACCTGGTGGGGAGATAGTGGATTGTTGCCTTTTAAAACACTGAAGGCTATTTCTGAGATGGCTACCACCAGGTCATCTGAAGCTGTGCATAAAAAGGCTTTTCTCTGAGATGGGGGCATCTTAATGAGAAGTTTTAAGAGAGCTAGATTTCTTTTCACACACCCAGACATGTTAACCTGAAGGGCAGGAGGAAGAAACAGGTGGAAAGCAGTTAAAGGTAAACCCTCTTGTAAGCAGATGAACCCTTCTTCACAGTGTATATAGTAGGCCAGTCTGGAGGGAAAAGTCTAGTTCATAACCTGTAAGATTCTGGCATGGTGGCCTGTAAATCAATGACAAGGTAGCCATGTGCTTTGCTTGTAGCATCAGCAAATGCTTCCATGAAAAACTTAGTATTTCTTAGGTACAGTTGACAAGCTATTGTAGCAATTTGTCATTCATCCCTTCCATTTTTAAACAGCACCATGTATTTTGCATTTAAGCTAATGGTGCAGATGCTTTTTTTCTTGCAGAAAATATTCTGTGTGATTAAGAAAAAAACTCACTCAAATTCCTGTGGTGTACATACTGAGTAAAGGCTTTTTCAACTTCACTATTATCAGAGGCAGACAGCATCAAATCGTCTATCATCAAGAAGTTTATTTTATTGGGGGTAACGAATCTGCATTATCAATTTTATCAGGCAAACCCTCTACAAACTGAATAAAGGGATATTTAGATAGGAGTTCTTTGTACAATGGTTGCCAACAGCTATAGCACCACAAAACTTTCTTAGGTAAGACAGAAAACATGCTGTGAGCATTATCCAACATATTTTTACAAATACAGTTTTTCTATAGTTGCTTGGTCCTGCTAGAATGGCTGAAAAGGGATGTTGCCAATGTGTATCCGTATTCAATAACCATAAGGGAGAGTCTTAAACGCTTCAGTAATGACCTTCTTGTCATAAACCACTCTTTGAGTTTTCCTAAGTTCTTTTGCATGAATAGTCCACTGCTGCCTATTTCTTGCAATACTTTGTTCCTGCACAACTATCTCATGAGCACATCCCTCTTTTCTGACTGAGATGTAGTCAAACACCAGATCTTCGAGACTGTTGTACTTTTTTCACAGTTAGCAACATTCAGTATAATCCCTTTGACTTGCATGCAAGCTGTACCACCAGAAACCTTTACCCATAGGACCTGCTGATGCATATTTTGTGATATATTGATCTGGAGGGACTTCACTGGTGAGGTCTCCTAAATAATTCCCTAAAGGGGGGGGGTTCCATTCTCTCTCCCAACTCACAAGTACTATACTATTTATATTATGGTACAGAATTCTGTCTTGAAGCTTATCGAATGATCGGTAGAGTTCGAGGTGAGCATAAGCTGTGGCATGCTAGGAACTCATTCCTTCTACCCAAGTTGTTGTATGGTCCTCAGAATGTTTCCAGGACACACAGACAGCTTCCTCATCAATAAATGCAAACACTGAAACTTTGTAAGCATCAGAAAAAAAAATGGAAGAATTCATCAGGGTCTCTCACCACTTGTGTTTTAGCCAGGTCTGTTCTCTGTCCAAATTTTCCCCACAATTAATATAAAAACAGTCTGGCAATTTGTCTCTTTACAGGGTTCACAGCTATTTCTCATGGAACCACTCCCATCTTCAACTCCTTTCTGCAAAGACATGGATGGGCTCTGGGTTATTTGGGGGTGGGGAGTGGGATATAGGTTCTGGGCTATGTGGGTGGGGAGACTAGGGTGCAGGGTTTGGGTTGTTTGGGGAAGGGAGTGTACCAACACCTTCAGGATCCAGGAGTTCTGGCAGAGAATGTTGTAAAAGCAGGAAAGAGAGAGACTAGGACCGTTTCTGCACTAGACTGTTATAGTGCTATTATTCCACTTTCAACATCCTCAAAGGCCCTCCCTAAACTGCAAACCCCAGGATTCCATAGAATGCTGAAAGTGGAATAATAGCACTAGTGTTGAAATGGCCTAGGCTCCGTGTACTCATTCATAGACCAAATTGTATTCCTTTAAAAAAGCCCGATGCATTTTGTCCTGTTTATAAATTGTTTGGCCTTCTTCAGAGGCATAAATCCAACAGAACTTTCTGGAGTTGCTGCTGCACTCCCCTAAAGAACCAGACTGATATGGAACAAAAGACTTAAGAGTGCTGCAGCAACTCTAGACATTTCTGTTGGATTTATGTCCCTGAAGAAGGCCAAGCAATTTATAAACAGGCCGAAATGTGTTGGTTTTTTTTAAAGGAATACAATTTGGTCCATCTATAAGCACGTCGAGCCTAGTCTCCTTCTTTCCTGCTGATTCATGATGATATTCATGATGGTATGTGCTTTCCAGTATTTATTTATTCCTGCTGCTACAGAATATTGTAAAACCTCCTGCGAGGGCATAATTTGAGAAGCAGACTTTAAAGTATTTTCTTAGACCCCTTCCTAGAGGTTAAAAGTCTCTTTTTTGCCCTGTTTAATATTTTAATAGCCCATTTTCTCCAATACTTCATCTCATTGATAGGTTTCCTTTTTTGTTTCCTACTTTTTGAGGGTTGAAAATGAGGATTGCCCCCACCTACCTGCATATTTTCAAAGGGTACATCAAGATGACCCACCTAATCAGACAGATGTTTGATAGCATCCGAAATAGCATCCAGATCAGCCACCTTACACTGTGAACTACTTGCAAGCTTGTGCAGAGCTGTTCGATAGCTAGCATTACGCTGTACTTCCCTCAGAATCTGCTGAGTACACACATATAATTTCTGATACAACAACATATCCTGTTTAAGAATTTGTACAAAAAGATTAATTGCAGAGTCTGAGGATTCCTCAGGTCTTTGCCTCTTATAAGCAGGTTCTTCATCGTAGTCTAAAACAGAGGAAAACCCCAGACATCAGTAATTGAACCTCTCCCATCTCTCATCATCTTTTAACTTTTTATTGTCTAAAACAGAGGAATAGGTATCAGTAATTGGGCCACCCAACCCCTCTTCTCAGATGCCAGACTTATGACAAACATTCTCACCAGCTGCCTTCTTTTTCTTTTCAGTTGTACCCTTTGGGGAAGCCTTATGCTCCATGACAGCCACTGCAACAGCAAAGAGCCACATTAGTAAACTCTTTTTTTTTTTTTACAGTATATCCTTAGCCCCTCTCCTATAAACCCAGTCTTCTGATTTACCAAAATCAGGGTCTTCCAGTTCCATGCTTTTTCTCTCAGATTCTCTCAGAAGGGATGCCATGTAGAGGAGGGAGAGGGCTTGTTTTCTGCCGCTCCAGAGACCAGGACAAGGAGCAATGGATTCAAGCTGCAGGAAAGGAGATTCCACCTGAACCTCAGGAAGAACTTTCTGACAGTCAGGGCTGTCCGGCAGTGGAATATGCTGCCTCGAAGTGTAGTGGAGTCTCCTTCCTTGGAGGTTTTTAAGCAGAGGCTGGATGGCCATCTGTCGGGAGTGCTTTGAGGGTATTCCTGCATGGTAAGGGGTTGGACTGGATGGCCCCTGTGGTCTCTTCCAACTCTACATTTCTATGATTCTATGATTCTTTCACAGACCCTTCTGAGCCAATTCCTAAAGTGAAAAAAGGAAACATGTCTCTCTTCAGTTCAGCAGGGGCAAAACTTTGAGATTTCAGAGACCCTTTAAAAATACTTTACCTGCTTGTTTAGATGACATGGCAAATTGTGTCTTTGTCCTGGAAGTCTACAGCAAAAAAATCTGCAAAAATGGACCAGTTTCAGAAAGAACAAGCAAAATAAGAACTGAGCTAGTGAGAAAGATCATGCCTCACTGATTCTAGAGATAAAATAAACATGGCCACTCTAACCTAAAGGAGAAAGGGGGGCATTCAGGGATATTCACAAAGTATAGAATGGCACATGGCTACCTTGAATGGGCACACTGTAGAGAGGCATGCTGAGACATGCCCTAAAGTTCACCAGTAAAACTGAGGTCTAGGTGCATGCTCTGGTTGTGAGAGTGGACTATGTTTGAAAATCACTGGCAACCTGCAGCTCAATATGTCAACATTCTCAAGAGAACATGCAGGAGCAAACATACAGTCTCTTTGAATGTTATTTGAGTATGGTGTGTGGAGAAACACCCCAAAGACACCATCAAAAATAATATTTATTTTTAAAACAAATTTCTTCTAGGGTTCAGAATGAAATGGAAGACAAGCTAGCCCATGTCCTCGGTTCCCTTCAAATAACTTCAATTGATGCTGCCAAGCAAATTTTTCAATTAGTGGTAGAGACAACATTTGAAGATGAACAGGCCAACTGAGAAAGACTTCTAATTAAATTTGTGTTTGCTGGATTCCTTAATAAGACTTTAAAGGAATATGGAATTACTTTGCAAAATGAATCATTGCAAGATCTTTCACAGTATTATGCAGAATATTTGATGAAAAAACATGGAGAATGGATCACAAAGAATGACAGAAACATAATTCTATTTGTTTAAAATTTATCTGTTTGTTGGAGTTTAAAGAAACATATTGGTGAACAATACTTAACAATCCAATGTTCTTTTTCTTTTTGTAGGGAAATGGGCTTTTCACGATGCTTGAAAATCACTGACAACCTGTAACTCAATATGTCAAGAAGAGTCTTGCGGACTTTAAAAAAAAGGTTTATGGCATTCAGATGCCTTTTGATTCCTGATTAAATAGTCCTCTGTATTAAAATGATTTTACCGTAACTGAAAATTTAAAAATGCTAATATTTAAACTGTTTTTGTTTTACATGCTTCACCGTAGCAGTGACTTTATAATGAATATATGTTATATAAACTGGTGAACAATTAAATATAGCAGCACAATCTAAACAAACATATATTAAAGAGCATTCCCAGCCCACCCCAGGAAGGATGCATGAATGGAAATGGAAGTTTAAACAAAAGATTTTTACACATTTTACTGTAGCATTGACTTCATAAACTGACTTCATAAACTATAAACTGTTGAACAATTACATACAGCAGCAAACAAACCTAAACAAACACATATGTCAGGGATTATCAATGTAAGACCAGAAGCATACAGACTCCACCCTCCCTATCATTTATTCAGAGTAACTAAACCTGTAAAATATCACAGAAAACTCAGTAAAGTAAAATTACATTTTAACAGACCAAACATTTCAAAGAGCATTCCCTCTCCCCCCCATTCCCACACACAGAAAGGATGCATGAATGAAATGGAAGAGGGAGGAGAGAAAGTCTTACACACAGAAAGGCACACAGACTAATTCACATAAAGAACATACTTACCTAGTTCAGAAATAAAAGGTTATCCTGGGAAGGAGTGTTAGGGACAATGGGCAGGTTTCCCTGGAGCGCAACACAGCCAAAAATTACACACCAGCAGGAGATTCAAAAGAATAAAAATCTTTTATTCAACCCTGGCTGAATGCAAGAGTCTGGGAAAATCCCAAATCAGTTGTGCAGAACAAAGAAAGACATACACATTTATACCTTCCTACCTAAGACTTGGTGTCCGGGAACGCCCTTTAGCCCTGTCCTGTAGTAACCCCCCCCAATACCTCCGCCACTGAGCATTTATCTGCTGTTTACCCAAATTGTGTCCATGTTACATTCTTTATAGGAGGAGTCTGGCACTACTTTGTTATCAACAGTACGCATTCCATTCAGTCAGGCTGCCCTTGGGGGAAACTCTGCAGGGGCCTCGTCTTGATTCCTTTATACTATTTTATGCTGCTCTAAATCCCATCATCCTCAGGCTTCCAGGTTTTTCCATCAGGAGCACAAGTTCTATTGAACATCCTCTCAAAGTTTCAACCAGTACAAAATACCTTTTTGTAGTCATTAGGATTTTTGAAGTCAATTGTGTGTGTTAAAGCAAAGTTTTAGCCAGGAAGTTCTGGTTCTGGAATTTAAAAAAACAAAACAAAAAACCGCTTTTTGTCCTGTTTTTCAAGCCCATGTGTCACAGTTCCTTTCTTTTGGCTCATCTATCCCTTGCATAGGACATAAATTACTAAGCTTCATACTTAGGAGGCTATTCTTACAAGGAGCATGAGAAAGAAGATAAGGAGAAGTTTTCAAACAATAAAGGACACTTGCTTATATAAGCATTAGAATTTTTGACGTCAATATCTGGGTAAATCCACAGTTTTAGCCGGGAAGTTCTGGTTCTAGAATTTTTTTTTTAAAACTCTGCCTGTTTTCCTGTTTTTCAAAACCAGAGAAGAGCCTAATGGATCCTCTCCTCTACCAGAAGGAACGCATGTGTTCTTATTATCAGCCAGCAAATTAGTCCACATATTGCAAACCTACTTAGTTTTACTAACATTTTATTCCCACTCAGGATTTGGGTGGGGAGGGGGGGAGACAAATACAGCAACAGCAGATTGGTTTTATTCAACCTTTTTTATTTACAGAGGTTAGAATCCCTATATAAGACAACAGCAGGTTTTGTTTTTATTCAACAGTTATTTACAGGTGTTAGAAATCATTTATAAAGTCTCTTTTTAATAACAGTTTGGACATAATCTAAATATTCTTTGTCAATAGGCTTCAATAGTCCCTGTATCAAACCAGCTAGCGCCTTAAGATCTGCTGGGGAAGGTCTTCTCTCTGCCCCACCACCATCTCAGGCTCACCTGGGCCATTTCCGCACTAGACTGTTATAGCGCTATTATTCCACTTTCAACATCCTATGGAATCCTGGGGTTTGCAGTTTTGGGAGGGGCCGGCTGGCCCCTCACGAAACCGCAAATCCCAGGATTCCATAGGATGTTGAAAATGGAATAATAGCGCTATAACAGTCTAGTGCGGAAATGGCCCTGGTGAGGGCATGGGAGAGACCCCTCTCAGTGGCCGCTCCCACCCTGTGGAACGCTCTTCCACAGGAGGCTAGGCGGGCCCTCTCCCTGCCAGCAGGTGAAAACTTTTATTTTCAAACAGGCTTTTACATAAGCCAGGTAGCTTTATTTATTAGCGTGTTGTAATGGGAGTATCATTTTAAGTGTTTTTATGATTTGTATTTAATGTTTTTTAAACTGTTTTAATCGTTTCTAATGTATTTAATGTGTTTAATGTTCGAAGCCTCCTTGGGTCCCAATTCCGGGAGAAAGGCGGCCTACAAATGCAATAAATAAATAAATAAATTCAGCAAATGGTTTAGAAATGGATAAGATTTTTCAGTCCTCATTATTGTCATCAGGGTGTTTAAAACCTGATTCACATTTTCCTGTTTTAACTCCAGAATGTTTAAACCATATGCTACCATGATGATTTCTTGAAATACATTTGTGAAGCATATTTTACTGCATATTTTTCTCAAATGTTTAGATATTATTTTTCTATTTCACATTTGACAAGAGTGTGATAGTGGTGACTGTTGAGCCTCAGATTTTTCTTGATCAGCCCAGCATTTTTTCTCTAGATATTCATCGAGAACCTCTTGTCAAAGATTTCATTGCTCTCCATCTTTTCTTTGATGAAATTGGTGCTGCTTCCAGGCTCAAGATCCTTTGCATTCTGACATGTGCAGATGTTATGGTCACCAGCTCTACACGGTCCTAAAATTTGAAGAAAATAGGTTTAAAATGTGTTCTATACAATGTGTCTCCACTATGGATCTCCATATATGTATTTCTTCTGGGGATGCCAACTTCTACAAAGCTATAGTGCATGGTCCCTGGACATTTGTTTCAGTACCTTGTAAATCACCACAGCTTGTTCCCGTTGGGGAACTGAGAGATTTTTAGTAATAAGTCTCCCAATCGGCAGAGTATTTTGTCATGCACAGGCAAAAGCTGAAAAAATTACTAGTCCCACTTTATGATCTCCACCCTAGACACACTTAATCTAGCTTAAAATAAACACAAACAGTTTGGTTAAAAAGTTTACTCAGAAAATCTTGTGCGTAGTCTACACAGGTTAAATTCCTGAAGAAAGGTAAGAAGAAATTTAGCGGTCATATGCTTATGAGGAAGAATGCTTCCCAGAGGATTGGGGACCACATGCTTGCAGGGAAGCTGAAGAACAAAAAACGGAAGAGGATGGATGACCAAACAATAGGAAGTTTATTCTAGGCAGTCCCCTCTATGCCTACAATACACATGCAAACTAACTAGCCAGTTAATTAAGCATGCAAAGGTTGCCACTTCCAGCAGTTCCAGGTTCCTACAAATCAAGAACAAAACAACTGATGACAGCAAGTTCGACTGAGAGGTTCCCACAGATGTAAAAGTCAGCAAAAGACAATCCAGTAAAGGGAAAAAAAAGAAAGTACAAAGCCAAATCATCAGTCTCTTATTAATATACAGAAAATCTTATTCCTTTATTAATGTCTTTCAGCTAAAAATACAATTCATCAAAAATATCCAAAAAGAATTGTTGAACATCCAAACTTTTCAAGCAAGCAGGTATCCAAAGTCACTTAATCTTTTAAAAATCCAACACACAAAAAAATCTAAAACCAAAAAAAAAAAAGGTTCAAAGTTCCAAGCCCATTCTGTTTAAGGGGCCAGAACAATCTCTTGTTGTGTATTGTGAAGGTTGATCTTACCTAGCACAGCAAAGACAGCACTGCAGCTTGGTGATGGTATTGATGGTGATAAAGATAATGCAATAGAGAGATTAATAACTTTAAAATCAAAGGGTCTCAGAGGCAGAAGGAGGAGGAGACCATGCATTTAATTTCATGTCACGTCACGTCACGTCACGTCACATCATGTCATATCATGTCATTTTATTTGTAAAGAGAATTTGGATGTAAAAATGTGAAGAAGCAATAGAGAGCAATATGCTATGACCTGAAATGGAGCTGCTTGAATCAACGCTAGTCCTCAGTCTGGAAGGCTTTTTAAATAATTAAATCATTTACTTCATAGCAGTGAACTTCTGTACCAGCAACTGTCAGTGAAATGTTGTGAGAATGCCCCAGGAAGAGCAATCAAGTAATTTCCCCAGAATATTCAGTAGATAGGACCAACTGGCAGTTGTGTCACATCTCGGCACATAAAATCTCTTGAGTCACCAGATGCAGAGTATTTAACTTCCTGCTTCCTGAAAACGAAAGAGTTTTCTGTTGTTTTTCAATGCTGAGAAGGATTCTTTTCATTTTGTACTCATTTTAGCAACACGTTGTCATTGGGACAAGAATCTGGAAAAAGGTAAGCTCCAGTCCTAAATGTATTAAATTTGCTGAGTGTCTCGTATTGCATTTATCTGTGTGTGCTGCAATTCTTCAGCATATATTCTCATTACCAATGCTTTAATGCATGATATATTTATAATGTGCATTAGGGGCTTAATTTCTCCCTAATAGCTATACACATGTGCCACCAGATCAGTTCACTTGTTATTCAAAATGTATTACAAGTGTTTACAATGCAAGGTGGGATAGCCCAGTTAGAAACAGGAATGGGAATCTACATACCTATTCATTTCTCCTCCTCTGTATTACTGATCTCTATTTCTCTCTGAGTCTTTTTCTCTTGCCGTTTCCTGTATCTTACCTTGGAGCTGAAGTTTTTACTTTACTGTACCTCAATCCACCACAGCTCTAGTATCGACACAGTTTCTGTCTTGTCTTCACCTCTCTCAGCCTGTTTGTATCTTAAAACCAAATTGTTAAGTGTTCACATGAATAATGGATTTACACATTTACAGACATATCAAGGAGAAAAGGCAATACTGCTCTATGTTAATTTAAGATTTGTTTAATGCTAATTTAACAGAAGGTAACAGGGTTTCAACTTACTGTAACAGGAACGTATTGCCCAGCACCAACTAGAAGCTAACAACGGGGTACCTGCTGTGCATTAGGGTGGTTGTAGGGGATTTAAAGCCGCCCTCCTCTTCATGACCTCAGTTGCTGCTTGTTCAGTCCTGATCTCAAGCAGTCCTGGAGCAAACTGCTACTTAGTTTTTAAAAGTCATGTTTGCAATTGTTAATTACAGGAGTGGTATCTCTGTGACTCCACTTCTCTGACATAGTTTCATTGGCAAGTTGTACTAATTGGCAGATATGTTTAATTGGCATAAAATAGAAATCATATGCCACGATTGGAAAGGGGCATGTGAAAGGAATTCTGGCTGGAAGTAGGTCAGAGGTGACTTCAGCATGACCCTAAGTCACAGGTTTACCAAGAAAATCTGACTTAATGGCTCTTTCAATAAAAAATGAGCCATCTCTGAGAAGAGCAAAACCCCCTGTGGTTGGTATATCCTACAGAAGACAAGGCCATAAAACCAGCTACCAACTTAATCTGACACCCATTTACTGGAAACTTCAAAACAAGGAGCTTTTGCTTGTTTGATAGTGCTGGTTCAGGTAAACAGGAAGATTTCAAATAAATCCATATTTGCATCATCCTCACATCTGTGACCTTTTTCTTGATTTTCAGTCAGGCAGACATCAAAATCCTTTGCAATATGTATGCTAAACTCATCAACATGTTTCCTTCACACGTTAGAACCATTAATCCGTTCTGTCACCTTTTGTCCACCCTCGAAATCCTTTGTTGTCCAAGCAGAAAGTCACGCCTCCAGGGCACATTTTGGGGTATAAAGGGACCCTGATTTTGGGTCTTCCTTACAGCATTTTGGTTTTCAGGGACCCACTCTGTCCCTCAGATCTCTGCTGTCCTTGGGCATCAGTCCAAGCCACATCACCATTTCTCTGCTTCTCTCTCTCTGGATGATAATTATAATTCAATCCCTTTTCTATTTCCTCTATCAATTTTCCTCTTTTCCTTTTCAGTTAGCCTCGCGTGATTGCTTGTGTGTGTGATTATTTGTGTGTGCGTGCATGCATATTTTCCCCCAATAAAACACATTTAAATTGTACTATAAGTTTTCTGACTGGTCTCTTTAGCAGCTCCTTGTAAACATAGGTGGAAAAATCCTAAAGTTATCCCCCTCACAGGCCTCCTTAATTTGAGTTAATTAATTCCCCATTTTTACATTTTAATTGCGGGTTCTGATATAGGACTTCACAGAATCCCATGGTTTTGGGGTAACACCTCTGGTTTGAGCCTCAGAACTGACTCAAACTAAAGGCTGGAAAAAATCCCTGCATGTTCCTTTTCTTGATTGACACGGGCACTTCATTTTGATCAAGCAAAAAGAGGAGAAAGGAGTGCTCAAAAATATTTGTGGGTATGTTTGGTGTTGTTATCTGCTTTCAAGTCAACTCCAATATATGGTGACCTTTATGCTAGGCTTTCTTGTCAAGGTTTATTCAGAGGAAGTTGCTCTTGCCTTCCTCTGAGGCTGAGAGAGTGGGATTTGCCCAAGGTCCCTCAGAGGGTTTTCATGGCTGAGTGGGGATCTGAACCCTGTTCTCCTGGAGTCCTAGTTAGACTCAAACTGCTACACCATGCTGGCATATACACACACCCACACCAACGTATATCTTCCCTTGCTAAATATTAGTTCTCTTAAAACCGGATTTTCTTTACTTAAGCAGTTTTTACTCTTTCACTATTTCCTCATATCCTCATGCTGCTGGGACATTTTAGACCTTTGTTTCACTTTCAAATTGGAGAAGCTGAGACAAAAGGAGTTTTTATCCTTATTGCTGGCAAGCACGTCACTTGGGAATCCCTCCCTTGTACCAATTATTTTGCCACGTAATGTGAAAAATCCCACAGATGCCTACTTCCCCTCCCTAGCAGGAAAGATACAATACAGTAATATTAAACCACCAAGTTAACAATTCGATGTCCTTTCATGACACCCAAAGACAGTTGTCTGAGGCAAACCATCCAAAATAGGTTGCTTACCAATTCCTTGGTACCCACTCGCTCAATTTAGGGAAAAGCTATCTTCACCTTCACCTGCCTATAATAGTAATTACCTCCCAGGATTACTGTGAGCTTAAATGGTATTGATGCAATCCTAGTCATGTCCGTTCAAAATTAGAAAGCAATTAAGTTAGTGATAGGTAAGTGGGCAGGAACCCCAGGTCTCGGAATTGAATCCAGCGCTCCCTGAGTTCCAGTCTGGGGTTCCTTGGATGCTCGTGCTCCCTGCTGCAAGACACCAACACTTGATGGTTTCTCAGCTTTTGTATGTTCCGGCTTCTTCCATTCTAAAGCAGTCGCATAGGGACAGGGGAGCGATTGACAGCTCGCCGCAGGTGGCAATGTTTTGGGGGCATCCTGGCCCGTAGCCACGCCTCGCGTGCCCTGGCCCCTGCCCCCACGCACAGTGGCCCTGCCCCCTGCACTGCGGCCCCCCTCCACACACTCCAAGCTCCACCACTGTTCTAAAGGGTTGAACTATCTCTCTTAAGGCTGATTTATGGGCAATCAGTATAAGCGAAAATAAAAACAAAAGCACTTTTATTATCACCCTTTTGCCCCACCCTTGAGTGCTCCCAGCCCCCTCTCCAGTTTGTCATTCCCCTCCAACACCTTCTTGGCATCCTTGACAAATATTTTTGATACTAAAAGGGCCTTTTGTGCCCTCTACAAGGCGCAGTTGGCCATACCACTGCAAGGTAGAGAATAAATTCAGAGACCAAATCATCTGAGATTTACGACTCCTCTACTCTGCTTTCTTTTTGGAACAGAATGGCTGCCTCTGCCCAGGAAAGTTCTGCAGAGGGTCCTAGCAGTGACATTACTGAGGTGGATGTTTCTTATCTAAAAGCTACCTTCCCTGATGCTAACATTGATTTCGACATGCTGGCAAAAGAAATGGAAGAGGAATTCCAGCAAATCCGCAAGGAACTTCAAAGGGGGTTTAACTCTTCAATGAGAAGTGAAGCCAAAAGGTTGAAAACCTTCCTGTCACAGCCGCCTGGCAACTCTTTATCAGCCTGGGCTCCCTTGGAGATGGCCACTGCAGGCTTCTATCACACAGGTGTTAAGACAGCAATACAGTGTTTTTGCTGTGGGTTGGTTTTGCTTGCAAGAAGCATAAAAAATTCTCCTTACACAGAACACAAGAAATATTGGCCTCAGTGTGGATTTATTTTGGGGAAAGAGGTTGGTAACATCTCCAAGTATGAGATTAGAGTTCAGAATCTAAGGAAGAGTTATTCAGAAGTCACAAACAGTTACAAAGAGTTGGAGTTGAGGCTTCAGACCTTTGCTGGCTGGCCATCCTATGCCAGAGAGACTCAGCCTCTTCTGCTAGCTGAAGCAGGATTTTTCTTCACAGGTAAATTCAAAGGACTCTTACCCAAAACAAAAATAATGTTTTATGTTCATAAATTAATTGTCTTTAGTAACTGTCCATTTCTACACTTTGATTAGCATAATCTTTTGAGAAATGTTTACTATATTAGAGCATATCTGTTTGATAAGTGAATTGCTCCAGTATGGTACCTGCAGTACTAGAAAAATGTTACATTTTCAGCCACAGTTTCTAGAATTACCTATAAGATTCTGGGAATTGTAGTCTTAAAGGTCTACAAGTTCAAATTTAGTCCAGCACACATGATTTGATGTGGATATTGCATACATCTGGTAATTTGTCTGTGTCTCCAGGAAAGGCCCAGAGTGCCTGAGGATGGGAATCCAGAAGCTGAACCATGTAATAATGGTATTCACACTGTAGTTCTTACCAGTAGAGCTGGTGGCTCCCATCTCAGGGGGGCATTGAGTACGCACCGGGTTTTTATCCAGCCTTTAAAGGAACTGCCCAAGCTGCTCTACCCTATGCCAACATAGACTTAGCACCTTGGATGGCTCCTTCAGTGTTTGGACTAAAACCCAGAGGGGATTCATCACCTGTGTTACCCTGATTTCTGGGGTCCCGTGGGGGACACCTCAATGTGCCAAGTCAATAATCAAACAGAAGTAAATAATAATTGTTTTCCTTTATTTATAAAGTCACAGCAAAAGTACACACTCACTCACTTAGAAATTAAGAAATACTGCACAATTGTGCAGCCACGCACACAGTCCTAAGGAAATAAAGAGAGGAAAATAGACAGGGGATTTTTAGGAGGATTTTTGGGGAAATACTACACCTGGTCCTGTAGCCCGGTAAAAGGAAAGAAGCTGGGGAGCGTAGATTCTCAGCACGTGGAGGCTAAGGGGAGGCTCATCAAACGGAGAGGCAGCAAGTTGGGAGGCAAGTCATGAGCGATCCGATGAGATGCTTGGAATCAGGGGTTCTTCTAGGGGAAAATGTGCCCGTAGGCTAGTCCGTTCCCAGGGAAAACAATGGATTTTGGGCTAGAGACAAAGCCTCCAAAAGGTCAGTACTTTAGATGACTGAATTATGACAGCATTGTCAATAGCGTAGACAGTATGCAAGCGCGGAGTGCTTGAGACTTGGATGGTCCGCTCGTCAAGCTGCCTGCTCGGGGCAGGGGATCTTTTGTAAACAGCATGCATACATAATGTGATCTTAAAAGGGTACTTGCCTGGAGGTCTCCTAAAGCTGCAATCGGCAATTACTGGCCTGCCCGGGCTTGTTTTTGAATGGTTCAGCTATTTTTGGCCACGCCTGTGTGCATGCTTGTCCAGGGGTCTCGCAAGCACGTGGGGAGGAATAGGTAGTGAAGGCCAAATTCTTGATATCAAATGATATCTAATATCCCACAAGTTCGGACTAGAAACTATAGTAACACCTGTCATAACACCCGATGGAGTTGGAAGATTCAGACATAGAGTCAGGAAATGTGAGGAATGTGTAACTCCTGCTGTTGGTGGTCTCTCTTGAGTCAGAGGGTCTGGGAGCTGAGGCAAAGTGGGTCTCTACTACCTAGCAGGACTCTGAATATGAGGTCCAGCCACTTACTAAGTGAAGGAGAGAGAATGAGAGGTTATGACACTCACAACAGCTCTTAAGTAGGAGGCACTGAATAATTAAGCACCGGGTACCTTGGGGCACCTGGGTATAAATCTTCAACAGTTCACTGAAGGCTTTGTTGTCTCTTGGTGACTGGCAGTACTCTTTGGCATTTCATGTTCCCTGGACCTTGGACTAGATACTATTTATGACTCTATTTTACTGATTGCTGGCTTTGTTTATTGACTTGTTGTGCAACTTCTGAACCTGCTGATAACCAGTCTCTTGCCTCTTCCTTCATCCTGCTGGATACCCAGTGACTGACCTTGACTGGCTTAATCAGGTGATGATTCTTGCATTCCAACAACCTGCTTCCTGCAACTCTTGCTAACTGGAACATAGGAGACCACCACAGTGACATGAGCAGCACCCTCTACTTATCTTTGCTTTAGGTCATGCGTAGATCATCATGCCTTTAGTCAAAGAGTGACTGAGACTGTGCTATTGTTGGCCCCATAATAGGAATTTCCCTATAGTTTACTTTGTTTTGCTCCTGATCTCACAATATTTAGCCAAATGTATGCGTTTTTTTCTTCTGGGGCTTATGAGAAATCTCTCCTGGTTCTTCTTTGCAATTTTCTTACCTGCAGGTATAAGAGACACTGTTCAGTGCTTTGCCTGCACTGGATGCTTGGGGAATTGGGAAGCAGGTGATGATCCTTGGAAAGAACATGCAAAGTGGTTCCCAGAGTGAGTACTTTACACAGCTGCTCCATCATCTCTTAATAATAGTGGCTTTTGCTACATGAAAGTAAAGATGAGCAAAATAGGCATATGATCCTACGATCTGTTAGCAGTGAAGGGCTACCAGAAAAGCCACAGAACAAAAGCCAACATGGCAGTAACAGTGCAGTCCTGCTAACTTGCTCCCTGCCACCATCAACCAAGATATTGCTTGTTACCAATAGCAGAAGAAACAGGAAATGGCCAAGGAAAACTGATGTGAAGGAGACAAGAGATCTCAGGAAGTCAAAAAGGAGATTTTATGCTGATATTTTGAGATATGTTAGCTGAGATCCTGCGTGCCAGTGTAACTGTAGTAGGGGAGCTCTGTCATTATAGTTATGTCTGATGATGCACCCCTCCCTCCCCAACTTATTTTTGCAGTTTGGAAGCATTCCAACTTCCAAGGCACTGGAGCGCTCTCCCAATCACGGGGCACACTGAGAACAGGCAACTGGAGAGATCCTCAGCTTCCTGCCACAACTGCTTGTTACCATGTGCCCCGACCAGGAAAGCACTGTAGACGTCATTGTCTGTGCATCCATCTCCAGCATCTTAGAAACATTTCAGTAAGGGCACTGCCAGGCTGTAAGTGTAGCCTTTAGAGATTACGTTTGGTGATTTATGACCATAAACATGAACCCTCTGCAGCAGCCACGTAGGGACATGGGGGCGGGAAGGACGATTTGCCCTGGGCAGAAATGTTTTTGGGGCATCCTGGCCCATAGCCACGCCCCCACGTGCCCTGGCCATGCCCCCGGCCATGCCCCCACACACCCCTGCCGTGCCCCCATGAACAGTGGCCACGCCCTTGCTCCTTAGCCCTGACCCCTCCTGACCCCCCTCCCCACACTCCAAGCTCTGCCACTGCTCTGCAGTTATGAGATTGCAAATCCAGTTTACAATCTCGTTACTGCTGAAAAGGTGCCGGCCGCGTCTTTTTAAAATCCCTGCAGATCTTGTTTCCAATAGCTTTCCCTGATAATGTAGAAACAAACCGGTCTATTTCTTGGAATAAAATATTATTTTTACATCCTGAGACACTACCTTTCCTTCACATCATGCTTCTTGCCAACATAACCCTATTAATTCTCTAGGGTCCCTGCTGTTCTGACGCATGAATTAATATGTCCAAAGACAATTACTGATTAATACAGTAATTACATTAAGTCATGTAATGATAAGTGGAAACTGTAGATTGTTACATCAGCTGATCCAAGGTAAAACAAATGGGAAAACTGAGTGTAGAAAGAATTTCTTGGATGAAAAAGCAGAGAATGGCTAGATGCAATGCAATATCTTTGTTTAGAGCAGCCACATTCCAACCTTTTAGGCATGGTTAGGTCTTACTTCTGGTAGGAGAGGAAAAAAGATTACTAGTGCGACTGTGATTCATTCCCACTCTTCCTGCTTTAAGGAAAAATGAAGTTTAAACAGTTGTATTGATTATTGTGAGAACTTTGCCTGTTTTGATGATTATGATTTTAATGGCTGTTGGTTATTTTGTCTTTATTCTAATGAAGGTGTCAGTTGCCTTGAATACTATTTTCCCCCTGGAAAAGCAGAGCAACAAATAAATAGAATATTAAAATAAAATAACTAACATTAAAAATAAAATTCTGGGACATAAAAATCTACAGACTGAGAATCAGTTAATGATTAATCTTTGAGATCTTTCTAAAATATTTAAAGAAGTTGCCAATAATATTTTGTTTGATGTTTTATAGATGTGAGTTTCTTCAAAAGGAGAAGTCAAGAGATGAAATTAAAGAGTATATTCAAAACTACTGTGGATTTGTTGGCATTACGGTATTCTTTTTTGCCTTCACATTATTGAATTGTTCAAAACAATAGCTAATTTTTTTTGGAAATAATCCAATGACAACTGGTTTTGGAAAACCAGCCATATAAACAGTGAGGTATAAAATGAAAAACAGTGGCCTAGATCCTAGAGGCCCTGATGTGTACCCCAACATCTTGTGAAATTAGGTTGGTGGGGACATGTAATGGGGCTTTCTCTGTAGAAGTATCTCAAATGTGGAACTCTCAGTCCAAGGAAGTTAGGCTGGCCCCACTTCTTTTAAGCTTCCAGTGGGCAGCCAAAGCAGTGCTTTTCCACATGGCATTCAGTGTATAAAACTGCGATTTTAGCTGTTTTAAATATTGGATTCTAGCATTATTTTTAGACTGCTTTTAAGAATTTTTAAAGAGTATTTTAATGTATTTCAAAATGTTTTTATCATTGTATTGTTTAATTAGTTTTTCACTTTCGGAGCCCTTGTGGGTTGAGAGATTATAGAGAAATACTTCAAATAAATAATAAATAAATAAGCATAGCTCTTGAAGATTTTCAGCCTCTTCTTCTGCAGTCTTCTTTGGCTGCTGTAAATATTTACTCAGAGGCATTTCCAGCTCTTTAGAGCAGATTTTTGGGCTGCAGTGCGTACGTGCGCACGCGCATATACACAGAGTGCTATGAGTAAATTTCACTTTCCTGCAATCTGCTGTGGGCTACACCCTCATTCATGCCACCACGCCGCTGAAATTTGGTGGCAAATTACATGGCTGAATTTGAGTGGCAAAACATCTTGAAGTAGGTAGAAAAAAAAAGGTGTCTAACTGAATTTTGGTGACAAATGAGGTGACAAATGAGGGGGGGGAAGTGTAAATAAAGGATTTTGTTCTTAGTCTGGGGGACTTTTAGAAGTTCACCTTTTTTGGGGGGGGGGGAGTCCAGACCTCCCCAGGATTTTGTTGCTGAAAACTGACACACATTATTGCTTTAAGTAAAGTTTTACTGGTTTTATAGGATGCAGCAGTTAATCTACAGCACAACTTTACATTTTTTTCACTAAGGGGTTCCAACATTCCCTCACAGCATGTGGCAGAAGTGAGGCCCTTTCCGCACCGGGTAATAAAACGGTGCAGAGCGACCTCCCACGGAGGTCGTCTGCACCATGGAGTAGATTGGGGCGGACTACTTTTCGTAGTTCCGCACCTCAATCCGCTCCAAAGTGACCGGAACTGGTGGCGCCGCGTGTTTTTTAAAAACCTCTTTTCAGAGGTTTTTAAAAAGCACGGAGCGCGCAGCCCCGTGCAGCTGCATCGCCGGGCTCCGGTGCAGATTTGCAGGCATGCACTAGTGCATGCCAGCAGATCTGCCGGGGGCGGGCTTCCGGCTGGCGAGCTTCTCCGGTTGGTGGAGAGCCTCCACCAGCCGGAAGCCGCCATTTTGGACGCCGGAGGACTGCGGGGCAGCGAGTTTGCGCCGCTCCACATGGCGACGGACTTACCCGGCTGCCGGTAAGCTCCGTTTCGGCACGTTTCCCCCCGTTTCCCCCTCCACATGCGGAAAGGGCCTGAGTCTCTAGACAGCATATTCTACCTAGACCATCCCAGGGCTGGATAATGGGTCCCCTGGGCTGATGTGCTCCATCCCAGGACAAGGCAACTAGAAGATGGATCCTTGAAGCCAGATAGAGCAAAACCAAACAAGGGAAAAGCATACTCTCCAAGCACCATACTCTCCAAGAGTTCACAGATGAAAACTGGAACACATGTGGCCAAGCAAAATCAGGGTGTGTGGTCAAGCCGGCACAAGTGATTAATGAGGAAAGATAGCCAAGCTAAGACAGGCTGCAGCCGGAGGATAATGGGAAGAGCAAAACTCTGCCTCCTCCTTTCTTCTCTCCTCTGGTAGTTTATTGAGTGCAGACTTCGTTTGCACTTTAACCCCAGTTTGTTGCAACTGAAGTAAGCTGACAGCAAAGGGGATAAAGAGAAGAGAGAGAATAGGAGACATTATAAAAGTCCCATTTGGGAGGAAAGCCAGATATAAACCAACCATCCAAGCAAACAAACAAATAGGCTGAGAAAGTGAGATGACAGAGACTTATTTGGGACTATCCCTGCCAAGCTGGAACAGTTAGAGGGTATGCAGCAAGGCCTATTAAGCACAAATAGTGCCACTTGAAATCAGTTAATTTTGGGGCATGATGCTAATAAGGATTCAAGAATCCACCTGCCTGTTGGCAGGGGCCATGCCTACTGTAGGAGAGTTGGAAGAGGAAATGTGATATTAGGGACTGCATAAAACCCATAGGCTGCACGGTTCCCTCCTAAGACAAGAGACAATTAGAGTTCCTATATCTGAGGCTCTGGGCCACCTTCTCTGATTCTAGGGCAAGGGGAAGGAATACCAGGGAACAAATGCAACCCTGGCAATTGCCTAGCTAGATGTCCGACAGGGCTTGTTTGCTGCAGGTGGAGAAAGAGTTAAGCCTATTCAGGGCAGTCTTGGAAAAAAAATTGCCACAAAGATTCAATTCAAGCAACATGGACAACCCATTTAGTAACAGAAATATCAAAACGCTATAATGAATAGAGGCATACACTTAAAGAAAAAACAACTGTACTAATTTTGCTTTTTACTTTTATTTTAGGGAAAGCATTTTGCAGCATCCCCTGGGAAGATACTGGCCGCTGAAACAGGTACATAGTAGAACAGAGTGAAAATACAGTTCTAGGCCTATAGCTTAAATAACAGTGCTGGTACTGATACTGATAATAACATTGTGGGACCCCAAAATGTTTGTGTTGCATTAATTGGGTTGCAGTTTGTAACTGGAGACCTTCGTGGCCCAACACCCAAGCTTCACGGACCCTCTGGGGTAAGATTTGGTGCAGGATAGCCCTTTTCTGCGTCACTAAAAAAGAGGAAATATGTTACAAGAAAGAAGCCCAGATTTACACAAAATCTAAAAATGCTAATTTATATGTATCACTTAGCAATGGGCAGCCTCACAGGTCAGAGGGCCGTACCTGTCACATTTTGGGGTCTTCTAGATCACTGTGGGCCTCATGCTCCCATTTTTCTAGAATTAGAGATGGCATACTAGTCATTTCTGGTTCTGGTACATAGATAGATAGATAGATAGTTAAGTAGATAGGCGGGTAGATAATTGTTTTGGTGCTCGACATCAACAGTGATCAAACAGAATACCATGCCTTCTAGACTTCCCTGGAATCAAGGTCTGGATTTTTAAAAAATTCTTTGGGGGTTGTACAGTACCACTCACACCAAAACCGTTCCTCCAGTAATTAGCATAATTGAAAGAGAAATAGAATACATCTCACCATGGGGAGGAAATTCTAACAATTGAGCTGAGTGTTTGTTAGTCACACACTTTGCTAGTCACTTTGTAAATGCTCACTGTCAGTGGGCAGCTTCTACACCCCTGTGATACAGTCGGTCCTCGGTATCTGCTGGGGCTTATTTCCAGGATCCCCCATGGATACCAAAATTCATGCATGCTGAAGTCCCATTATGGTGTAGTAAAATGGTGCCCTTTACATAAAATGGAAAAAAAATCAAAGTTTGTTTTTTGGATTTGTTTTTTAATATTTCCAAGCCATGGTTGGTTGAATCCGTGGATACAGAATCTGCAGATATGGAGGGCCAACTGTACCCTCTTGATGTGGTTCTTTATCTTTAAACTGGACTTGGATTGGGCACCCCTTCAGAGAGAAGAAGACACTCCAACAGACCTCCAAAGAGGGCCCTGTTGAAAGTATGCATGACCATCTAGTTCAGTCTAGCATGTGGAAGGATAGATCGAACAGAAAAATCTAATGCTTTTCTTTGCAGATAGGAGCACTTTGCTTCAGTTCACAAATATACTTGAATCTTTCTCTTATTATATTTGCAATTCTTGTGGTGGTGGTGGTTGTGGTATGGTGATGGTTGTGATGGCTCTACTCAGAAGCATATCCTACCGAGTTAAAAGGGGATTAATCCTAGAAACATGTGGGGTTCATTGCAGCTCAGAGCTGATATGTTCAACAACACATAGTTAATTGTACACAGAGTTAAAAAGTTTAAATGCCATGTTCCGGGATGACCACTGATTTGTCTCAACTTGATTAGAAATTATTTTCAGTTATTACCCAGACCAATGAATAAAAAACTGTGCTAATGTTGAACCTAATAATCAACAACATTGGCATATACAGAATAAGAGGACCTGTGCACAAGGGAATATTTACAATTTTCTCCACTGGGCTAGTAAAAACCAACCATTCACATTGGCTGCAATCCTGTATCATCATAGTATAGCATAAATATCCATGGCAGAGATGTGTTGTGCTAAAACGGCGCATTAGAATAGCAGCATTGCGTGACAAAAGAGTATGAAGGGGCTGCCTTGTGCACATCCACCTGTTACCCTGATTTCTGGGGTCCCTTGGGGGACACTTCAATGTGCTCCACGTGATGGGGAATGGAAACCAGCCACAGCACGAGCAATAGCAATGTGAGAGGCACGGTAACCTAGCGGGGTCTTTTTACCCAGTTTTTACGGGGTCAGGCCAAGCCAAAAACCAAACGAAAATGTCTAATAAATGATTTTATTGAATGAAAGTCTCATGCATCAATGCAATCACTTACACACTCACTCAAGACCTATTAAGAAGCAAAAGAGAGGAAACTGGATAGGAGGAATATTGAAGGGATTGTAGCTGGGGTAATACAGCACCTTTTCCTGAAGTCCTTGGTCCGGGAAAGACAGTGAAGAAGTAGAGCTCAGCACGGAGAGGGCTGAGGGGGTTACTCAACAGACGGAGAAACAGTCTGCTGGGATGACCGGGAGTGATCCAAAGAACCGCTCAAAAACAGGGACTATTTGTAGGGGGAAAAGTACCTGGAGGGCTAATCCTTTCCCAGGAAGAACAATGGGTGTTGCAATGAGAAAGGAGCTCCACAATGGTAACTTCCCTTGCATGATGAGATTACAAGGTGTTGCCAAAGTCTCAGGATCTTCGGCTGCATTGGGTTGTGGTGTGACTTTCTGTAAATGGTCCTTGATGGATAGGATTTTGCCCGGCTTGGGGCAAACACGCGAATCCCCTCAAGTCAGCTTCTCAGGGGCTGAGGACCCTTTGTCTTCTGTGGGTTTGCACAGCTTGAGGTCTCCTGGGGCTACATGATGGGGGATTTTACTGGCCTGACCTGGTTTTCGATCGTTCGACTGTTGCTGCCTACGTGCTCATCCGAGCGACCTCTCAGGCACGTGGAATCATATTTTAATATCAAAATTGTAGACCCTGGGACAGGGTTTTCCAGTGGGGTAACACACACACACAACAGTTCTCCATGTGCAACTCTACTTCCACTGCATTCAGATGATGTACAAATTCAAAATAACTGCTTCACATGTTTTGTGCAACTTGTGTATAACAGGAGATCAGCCATTTTTTTTCTGTTATAAATCTTGGGAGGAGATGATGTGCATATTTTTTATCTAATAGTTACACCTATTTATATATATATATAAAAACCCTGTAGTTAATGGATGATATTTCAGGTTGCTCTCAACCTCTGTGATGTCTTTGTTCCAGAAGGAGACTTTGAAGTTGCTGTAGACATTTATGAAGATGAAGGCATCAGGCTGGATACTTTTAAAACCTGGCCAAAGCAAGCAAAAGTGGATGCTACTTCTCTCGCCAAAGCAGGATTTTTCTACACAGGTCAGTCACTACTCACTCTTTTTGGAATTGCACTTGTCGATCAGCAGAGGTGGTGATGTCATCTGCGACCTTCCACCAATTTCTAGGTTTCCCTCTGAGTTTATAAGTAATCCTCATAGTGAGGTGAGGTGAAAATGTGATGCATTTTCCAAGCACCAATATATTGATGAAAGATTTCCTTGGCGTAAAGCTTTTGGATGGACATCTAAGACCCATTAGCTTCACAAAAGCCCTGCTCCCAGTGATAATGAAAATTGCTGTGACTGGTTTTTTTTTTTAATTTGAAATAAAGTGTTACTTCCTGGTTCTGGGAAAAGAGGCTGCAATAATGTTTATTCTACAGTAAGGGTTGATGTATGTGATTTTCTTGATTATGTATATTACCATCAGGGTTTGGGATCAAAGACTATCTCTGTCAAGACATAAAAGCTGCCCTTTTTAGGTACCATTGGTGGTATCAGAAAGCATGTCATTTGCTGAAGGAATTTTATTTTGCTTCTGCTGTGTTCTAAGATTATATATTTTTATAAAATATGAATATTACATTAACAGCATGGAACTCCTGTGAGGTATCATATAGAGGAAATTAATTCCTGTAGTGTTGTCTAAAGACTTTTCATGGCTAAGGAAGATAGGGAGTGCTTAATCATATTTTTCTTTTCAGATTGTCATATACTTCTTCCACTCTTTCTGTTAAATTTTCCCTCTGTCCTTCCTACAGCAACAGTGGCATTAAATTAGGCAGGAAGTGATGAGATAGTGGTGATTATGATGAATATTGTCATTAATATTATTTGTGCCTCAACTTTCTGCCAAAATTGATTGGCCTAAGTAATTTCATGGTTGAGCTGAGAGTTGAACCTAGAGCCCATTCACATTACACAATTGTAGCACTATTGTTCCACTTTAACTGCCAAAGTTCCATCCTGTGGAATCCTGGGAGTGGTGGTCTGTAGGCACTAGAGCTCTCTTGCTGAGAATTCTAAATGCCCCTCTTTTAACTGCCAATTCCAGGATTCCATAGGACAGAACCATGGCAATTAAAGTGGAATCAAAGTGCTATAATTCTACAGTGTGAATGGGCTCCTGATCTTCATCTAGTATTCTAACAACTACTTCAGTGCCAGAATGCTGAAAGCAAATGCGACAAGTTGGAAAGTTGCTTAGGACTGATAAAAAATAAAGCCCTTTCCCCTTTAGGACTGCACAGTGCTGACAAAAATAAAAGATAAACTCCTCAATATGAATCTGAATCCATCATTTTAAAGGTCACCTATAGCAACCTATTTTTATAAATTATAGATAACTAGTAAGAGTAACTGTAGTACTGAGTTATATCACCTTCTTGCAGGGAGCCGCGATGTTGTGCAGTGTGTTTCCTGCGGTGGATGTCTGTCTGAATGGAAGGAAGATGATGACCCTTGGGAAGAACACGCTAGAGCTTTCCCTCAGTAAGTGACTGTTCAGGATGTCTCACCACAATAAAAATGTGCCAAGGAAACCATTAGAAAACTGCAGTGAGATCACAGTACGGAGACATTAGCCTTCCTTAGCACGGTGACTTTCACATGAATTTGAGTAGAAGCACCATTATCCCCACTTATAGGGCTTGGTGGGTAGCATAGCACAACACATCTGTAAGGTGTGTTGAAACTGTTTTCTTTAAGCTGTGGGCAATCCAAACAGCTCATTAGTTCTTAAGCAGGCTTTTCAGAGCCGTCCTCTGGGTCTGAGCTAGAAAAAAAGCAAGAAGGCAATTGAGGAGAAACCTCTGTTGCCAGGCCAACAACATGTTCCTGGCAAGACGACCAGGTTTTCTGGCTTCAGTGTGTTGTGTCGGATGAGTGCTGTGTAAAGAGGAAATGGCACCTCAAGCATTCTTTTTGCTGATGGGAGTTAAAACATCTGCCCTATTAAATTTTGTTGTAGTTGTAAACAATCTGATCCAGGAAGAAATACATCACTGGAAAAGCCACAAAAGGAGGCTGAGGCTGAGTCATGGCACAAAAAGGTAAAAGCATATCAGGAGTGTTTTATAAGTGTTGTAGTTCTGGAAAGTGTGATAAGGTCACAAGCTGTCACAGTGTCTAGCGGTACCTTGAAGTCTAACTGATTTTGTTTGGCTTAAGCTTTTGTGGGCTACAACCCAACTTCATAAGATGTGTGTAGCATTGCCTCAGATATATGCTCAGGTGAGTGAGGGATGCAAGGGGGTTCAATCTGCAAATAAAAACATGGATAATTATTTTTAACTGGGTCATAGTACAACACTCAAACTACTACACCATGCTGGTTCTACAGAGATAAAAGCATTTTAAAAACACAAGAAAATACTCTTTAAAAACTCCTAAAAACAGTCTAAAAACAATCCTAGAATCCAGTTTTAAAACAGTTTAAACAGCAGTTTCAAACTTTGAATGCCACATGGAGCAGCACTGCTTTGGTTGCCCGCCAGAAGCTTATGGCCCTTTCTGCAAGACGTTCTCATCCCACATTGGGAACGGGAGAAGGACAGGACCAGAGGATGCTTATGCATGATGTCGTCTGTGTCCCATCATTCTCTCATCCCCAGGAGGTGTGATTGTACCACAAATCGTTGATGGGGTTTACCCGTCAATGACTGGTGATTCTGCAGCTCTCCCGCAGCCCTCCCACCACCCTCCTGCACTTACCTGAGCTGTGGAGGATCAGGAAACACAATGGCTGTGTTTCCTGTCCCAATGCAGCCTAGGACAATGCCTGGCTGTGCTGCGGAAGGAAGAGGCAAGGCCATCACGCCTCCTCCATTCCCACAGGCAGCCGGTGTGGAGGGGAGTGCTCCTTTCACTGGGATCCGGTAACATGCGGAAAGGGCCTAAAAGAGATGGGGTCAGCCTGTCTTCCTTCAGTAGGGAATTCCAGTCAAGGCGCTGCCACAGAGAAAGCCCTGTTACATGTACCCACCAATGTGATTTCATGGGGTATTGGGACAAGGACATTGTAACATAGATAAGCAGACTAACATAATATGGTGAACAAAAAACAAACCAAACCAAAAAATTCTCAATTTCAAATATAAAAGACAGAGTTTAAACTCTAGATGGACTTTGGGGAATGGGACATTATAATCAGTAGGGTCAGAAATATTCTCCCAAAGACTGTTGAACAAAAGAACCTGAAAGAGATCTCAATATAGAAAAGGCTGAACCAAAATTTATCAAGAGATTCAGCTCTGTGTCAAGTGGCTTTATCTGTTGATCTGCTCATATACTCAGGGATGTTTGGTTTACCATCCAACTTTTCTTTATTAAATTTCTGCTTTTTTTTTGTCTCCCTTGCTGATCCTTCTAAAGTCTTCATTCCAAATCGTAAAAAAAACAGGTGGCCCAAATTCGGTGTCTATTACTGAGAGGGAGATTTGAGAGCCAGCATTGTGTAGCAACTTGACTAATGGACTAGGACTCTTGGAGGGCAAGGTTCAAATCCCTTTTCAGCCATGGAAACACACTGGGCATGTCACACTCTCTCAGCCTTAGAAAAAGGCAATAGCAAACCTCCTCTGATGGACCTTGCCAAGAGAACACTATGATTGGGTTATCATAAGACAGCATCAGTTTTTAGACAGATAACACAGCTATTGAGAGGAAAGACATTTGATTGTTCTCTTGTAACTGGTAGGTATAAGATGTTGAGTTTGATAAGCAGTTCTCATGGAGTGCTGCCACACTAAATGAATTTGAGGATGATCCCACTGAGACAAAGCTGTTGGGTACAATAAGATTTATTCAGTATTTTGTGGATATTTATAGCTGTTTGCAGCAGAGTAAGCCCCTCCATCCCTTGTCCCCATAACAGGACTTCACAAGTTACCAGCAGGTATGCCACTAAGACTCGCTCCCTTGGTGATGTCCCAAAGGATCTGCCTTCATCCTAGGTTTATATATTTCTACTTGCCTTCCAGAAGTGATTGGAAGCTACTGGAATAGGCATGCAGGATGGTGGTGGAAAAGCTAGTTCTCTGTGTATCAAAGGGCATCAGCTCCCTAAGAAACAACAGGAAGACGTTACCCTAAGACAAAACCTCTAGCTCACAGCTATCTAGAAAAGGAGGAGATCCTTGCTGTTCACCTCTTGGTGAGGTGAAGCTAGTACTAAGGAAGGTTTGTTTGCAAAGAGTCTTAATGGCTACTAGTTAACTAAGCCTGTGTGACTCCTGTCCACACAGGAGAGTTGGAAGGGAGCCATCTGGTCCAGCCCCCTAACACTACATAATGAAACCTATCCATGCCTACTCTGAGCTGTGGAATACTCCTCTGTGACCAGGGAGACACCCCAGACCTACTCACTACAGCAACTGGGGTTGCAACCATAACCCATTTTTAAGGGAGTCAGCTCCCTCAAACTCAGGGAGACTCATTTCTAAATCAACTTGAATAGAACTGTGATGCCGGAAAATTATACCAAATGAAATGGGGATATGGGCCGAAATTCAATTCTTCATCCTAGCTAGAATAGACTCTTTGAATCAATAGGGACTTGATAAATCAATACTTATGCAACTTTCATTAATTCAGTGGATCCACATTGTTTGGGACTAACAGCTGGGTTTAGGCCATTGTGTTTCCCATTTAATGCATTCTTATTGACATACATATTCCTAGATTGTGTCAATGTGTCCTTGATTATTCTCTTGGACCTCTTTGTGGCTTTTGGAGTCACTGAGCATAGTATCCTTTTGACCTGCTTGACTGGGATGGGACTCAAAGGTACTGTTTTACAGTCCTTTCCATCCTTCTTTCTCAAAAGTACTGTTTTACAGTCCTTCTTTCAAACCATCACCCTTGAAAGAGGGTGATGCTGGGGGTCACTAGTCTCATATTGTTCCTCATATACTATGGGATGTATGCAGAGTAGCTTCTCTGGGAGAGATTGTCTGAAGTCCTAGCATTTGGTACCACTGGCATCCTGATGACATCCAGCTCTACCGCTCTTTTCCACATGCAGGGAAACTGTTCCAGTTCTGAATCACTGTCTCATCTTGGCAGTGGACCAGATGAAGGCAAACTAATACTTAATTCAGATGAGACAAAAGTGTTCTTGCTGAGATAAAACAACTTTAAGGGACTATTTGATTTTATGTTTTAATTATAATTTTGCATTTTATCTGAATGAATACATGAATTCTTCCCCTACTCCTAGCAAATGGACTGCAAAGACAATTTGGGAGATACAGAAGCTCTCAGTTCTGCAATGACTAGTGAGTACTCTGCCACTTGAACTTGTCTCAAGGATCCTTTAGAAACCTAGGCTGGAATCCTACATGGCACAGCATATCATTGTATATCCACATAGTAGTTCCACAGTTCTACAGCTGGCCATTCAACATGCTCTGGACTTACCGCTGAGCTGCTTCAGCGTCTTCCCCATAGCCATTCTGCAGTTGGAGGAGAGAGGCAGGAGGGAATTGAGAAGTGTTTGGTTATATCCCCAGAGTTAGATGCAAAATGATTATCTGCTGATGTCTGCCAGGGTCCTTTGGTGCTCTCAGTAGATGATGTAATCGTTTTGCACCTGGCTACAGGAATATAGTCAGATGCTTCTCCAACTCATCACTCTCCACTAGCCATGGAATGGTCATGAGGGGGCTGCAGTAGCTCAACAGTAATTCTTGGGGGGTTTGGTTGTTGCAGAGGGAGGAAGGGAATTCCATCCTCAGCAATGACCAAAAAAATTACATATGCAGACATGAGGTGGAATTACACCTGTGTATGTCACTAACATGATGCTGACTAATGTATGTATAACTTGAGCTTTTAGGTAAGTTTGGGGTAGTATAATAATAATAATGCTCATGCTGTCCCAAACCCCGTGGCTTCCATGTTTGTGGGTGATAAATCTGCCTTAGGTTTTGGTCTGAACTAAAGGTGCTGTCCAAAGTACTGCAGCATACCACTCAAACAATTTCAGAATTATGGATGGTTCCTTTACATTTCAGTCTAAATCTTGGAATGCATTCGCTGCTCCATTGTCATGAGAGCCACCAGCCACCTATCTAATTGTGCAATACTATGTATCCTTACTTAGTAGTAAATCCCACTGACTTCAACAAGCATCTGATAAAGTGGACTGTAGTCCTTGAAGGCTTATACCAGGGGTGGGCAACATCTAGGGGGCTGAACTCCTCCCTCAACCTTGTAGAGTAGATGATGGAAAAGCAAACCTACTCCTGCACAGCTTAATTTGAGCCATGCAGAGGTCCTGAAGGAGGAGTAGACAAGTAGACAATTAATGTAAATGTGCTGTTCTAACAGAATCACAAAGGAATGCTAAGAGACTTGCTGCTTTAGTATGGACAGTTAAGACGAATGTACTAGTCTCAGTATCAGTGATGGTGTTTGCACAGAACAGTAACCAAGATTCATCTTCCAAGAATAAACCTTGGTTTATGATCCTGGCTGGTACGAAGTTCAACAAGCCAGGGTACCAGGTTCAGACAACACAAATAAGTGCACTGCTTCTCACATGTTTAGCTGTTCATCCTAGTAGGAAGAGTCAGAGAGAAGAACCAGACTTTATGCAGAATCCTGGATTATTTTTCCATGCACACATAGCCAGTATGTCATTTCAAGACATGAAGTTATGACAGCACAGCAGTTGTTTTCAACAAATTTCACCCTTGTTTCTCCTTTCTCTTTGACAGACATGGCCTTTGAGGAACATGAATGGCTTCCAGAACAATTGAGAAGGGCATACAGTGATATTCATTTCAGGAAAATGTTTCCCTTTGGGGATTCTGCCCATTTTTCTATTGATCTGAAGATACTCTTCGGGGACCTAGCTATTGTTTCTAAGAATATCAGTAACCTACCACTGCAGCAGCTCACGCTGCCTGAGGTTCTTGAAAACTTTCAATCAATTACAGTTGTAGAAGGGGAGGCAGGCAGTGGAAAGACTGCATTGCTTCGGAAGATAGCCATTCTCTGGGCGTCTGGATGCTGTCCCATACTCAGCAGATACAAGCTTGTATTTTATCTGTCCTTGAATTCCCAAGACCGTGATCAGAGTCTAGTGGACCTTATTTGCAATCAGGTGGTGGGTCTTAGAGGATTGTTAACACAAGAGTCCCTGGAGTACCTGTGTCAGCACTTAACAAATGAAGTCCTGTTCCTCTTAGATGATTATGATGAAATGAGTGCTGTTCCATATGATATTGAAGAGCTGATTCAAAAGAATTACTTAAACAAACACTGTTTAGTTGTTGCAGTTCGTACTAATAGAGTTGGGAAAATTCGCCAGTATGCAAACACCATTCTTAGTATTACAGATTTTCCAGTGACAAGCACCTTCTATCTGCTAAGGAAATTATTTTCGCACAAAACTGACCTTTTAGAAGACTTTTACATTCAGCTGCGAATAGAAGAAATAATGCATTCTATGTTCAAAACTCCTCTTTTTGTTGTGGCCCTGGGGACATATTGGACTCAATATCCTAAAGGCCATATGTTCATAGGTTTGGTCATCTTAAAAGCCTACATGTTATATACTTCACTGAAATATCCTCAGAAAACTGACTGTATGAAAGCCACGGTCTCTGCCTGTGGTGAACTTGCCTTACGAGGTCTCTTCAAATCCTGCTTTGAATTCAATGAAGAGGACCTGTCTGAAGTTGGGGTGAATGGAGATGACGCTCTCTGCTTTGGTCTGCTGAGCAAATTCACTGCCCAACGGCTTTGGCCAATCTACAAATTCTTCCATCTTTCATTCCAAGAATTTCTTGCAGGTCTAAGGATGAATGAGCTCCTGAGCTCAGATGTGCAGGAAGATGTGGACAAAGGGCTGCAGTATTTGCAGCAAATAAATACATTTGTGAAAGTCAGTGGTCGCTACCAGTATATTTTGAGATACGCCTGTGGTGAACCTTCCAAAGCAGTACCCAAAATAATTTCCCACTTGCTCAATTTGCCCAGTTGCGAGAAATCATTTGAAAGTGTGATAGAAAATGATGTTTATCTACAACAGACTCCAAAGCTGCAGCTCGCACAACAGCAGCTTCTCAGTGTCACCTTAACTTTGTTCCCAGAGGTGTATCTTTCAAAATTCAATGAAGTTATACTAAAACTTACAACCGAGCTAATTTATCAAAGCAATATGGTGCCTGCTTGTGTCCCTATGATCTCACAGTTCCTTACTGGAAAAGTGTTTTCTTTAACTTATTTTGCTAAAGATAGCTTTATCAGTCACTTCTTTCGGGACTATCCAGATTGTTTGTTCTTACCAAGCAGATTTGAGAAATCTTTTACTGGCAAAGAAGACAACACTGAATTATCTAAAGCAGAAAAATGTTATGCCAGTCTCGGGACTCCTGTTGTTGACCCGGAATATGCTTCTGCTTTTACACTCTTCAGTGATGTTTCAAAGCAAATAAAAAAAAATGAAGATGAGATCAATAGTGTTAGGGAACTTATCTCCAGATATGTTCCATATTCAGAAATATCTCCATTACTCTTTATGAAAGGCGAGGGAAAGTTCCCACCTTTAGAATTTTCTGTCAGTTACATCAATTCATTTCAGGCCCATGACCTGAGGAATTTAGATATGCTTTTCTCAGTTTTTGATCATATTGATTTGAGGTTGAACCATTGCAAATGTCTGCTGGAAAGTATTAAACTCGCAATTGAACACAACCTGGAGCACTTTAAAGCATGTAGCATACATAATACTGACTTGAATTTAGTAGAAGAGAAACTCCTTCTTTCAATGTCTTCACTTGAATCCCTTGAAATTATAAGAAGGGCATCAATACCAGGTACAGTACCATGATCTTGAATGCTATTTACTTCCTTCTTCTTTTCCTTTAGAGCAGTGTGCTAAGTTAACTATTTAAGTGTGTATCAATTTAGGTCTAAAGCTAAACAGAGTTTGGGAAAGTAACATTTTCAAGATATAAAAATATGGTAGTAATTCCATTACAGGCATCCCCTGCTTATCTGACAGGTTAGGGACAGGTGCACTGTCAGAAAGCGGAAATGGTCGAAAAGTGGAACCCATCTATGGTAGGGAACATGAAGGACTTATGGAGGTTCACCTGGGACCAACTGCATGCATGCATTGCTTGTAAAGTCTCTCAGTTGGCTTGGAGCCTTCGCCCCCCAGCTTGCTTTGCAAGCATTTCATGCGCAGTCCCAAGTGAACCTCTGTAGGCAAGAAGAACTGGTAGAAGGCGACTGTTTCAATGCTAGCAAGATAGGCAAGTTCTATTAATTTGACCAGTGGATCTGCTCTTTTCATAGGCAAGACTTGCACATATGAGCCATCCCAAGCAAGTGTCTGTAGGCAAGAAGAACTGATGAAAGAGCAGACGCCATGTGGAATTAATGGAACTTTTCCTTAATTTGGAAGCATCAATAGAGCAAGTCATCTGATAATAAGGTGTCAAAAGGCAGGGACTTCCTGTATTTAGTTATGCAGGTACACCTCAGTTAACAAAATAGATGTATTCTTAAGCATTATTTCTTTAACAGAAAATTTGGTATGAGAGACAGAAACAACCTGGAAAGAATAGAGATAGTTTCCTATACCAGACAAAAGAACAGTTTAACATACTTCAGCAAACTTTTTATCCAAAATTGTCCAAAATCCAAAATTTTATCCAAAATGCTACATTTACCCAGACCTCAGTCCCACTTGGTTCAGTGACATTTACTTCTTAGATTCATTCACAGAGATTAGGCTGGCATCCTATGTAGTTCACTACACAGTAATTAAGAGACTTTTGCCTTATTACATACATATTTTGTGTGTGTGTGTGTGTGTGTGTGTGTGTTATATTATTTAAACTTTCATTGGATGCTTATAAATGGATAATTCCTAGTGCTATCAGTCAAAAGGCATTGTGTAGCTAATTTGTCTTTTCCTCCTTAAAACATTATTTGAGGAGACAACATAGAAATAGTAGGGAACTACAGATGTGTTAGAAATGGATGAAGAAAATATCTGCTGAATGAGTCTGGGTGATTTTGTAATATAAACCTAGTATGGAAGTGCCCTTGGTTTTAACCAAAGCATCTTAGGAACTATGGGATAGTGGTTTGAGTTCCGGACTAGAAATCTGACAGACTAGGTCTGAATCCCTGTTTGGCCATAGAAACTCACTGAGTGACCTTGGGCAGATCACAGGTGGCCATTTCTGCTCTAGACTGTTATAGTGCTATTATTCCACTTTCAACATCCTATGGAATCCTGCGGTTTGCAGGCCCCTTTGAGGCACCTCCCTAAACTGCAAACCCCAGGATTCCATAGGATGTTGAAAGTGGAATAATAGCACTATAACAGTCTAGTGCGGAAATGGACTTCCTAAGCATCAAAAGGTGGCAATGGCATTCTCCTCTGAATGAATTTCACCAAGAAAACCCTGTTATATGGGGCACCATAATTCAGAGTTGACTTGGAGTCACATAAGAGTAAAATGTACAGAGAATTTTCTTAAGAATTTCTTTCCACCAAGTTTCTCTTGGAAGAAGAAATGATTGTTCAAGCTGCAATTTTTAGTAGGTTTACTAAACTGAATCAGACACATTCAACACAATGGATGTTTCACATTTGAAGCCTGCAAAACTCTGAAATTTAAGTGTAGTTAATTTAAGGCTTTTTCTAGATGGGCCAAGACGGGATGCAAACCCATAAATTTGCAGGTACAATCTAAACAAAAAGAACTGGAAATTGTTGATATTTTCAGGTGGTCTAGTTGAACCCTAAGTATGCAGTGTATATATGTACTATTATATGTCTGAAACTGTGTTAAGTAATACAGACATATCATAGGCAATTTAAAATGAAGAATGATTAGCTGGAAAAGAAAGGGAACTTTGATCTACCCTGTAGAATATACAGAGTGGGTTATAAAGACAAGTATTATTGAATGATTTGTTATCTGTTTGCCTTAGGTGTTTCAGAATCTTTCTTCTCACATTTGGACCAGTATACATTCTTGAAGGAATTGTCATTGGATCTACCTGACTGTCAAAATCTGTTTGACATAATCCCAGAAGGCTTCAAAAATCTTCATGACATGGAGAAATTCCTGATCTGCCATGTTCAGTTTCAAAGCAGTTCTCCCAGACTCGGTAAATAGAAACACGCACCTCTGCCTTTTAGAATACAGGGAATAATTTAGAGGAATAATTTAGAGAAATTTAAGCACAGTGTAGTTCTAGGCAGGTCAACTCAGCAGGAAGCTTCAATTAGTTTATTGGACATATTTCAAGTAAGGGTGTGTAGGCTCACAACCAAACTAAGTATAAGGCTGTAATCCTAATGCTTGCTTATCTACAAGATCCACCGAAGGCAGTGGGCCTTACTTCTGATTGAACATGCCTAGGACTGCATTGCATGCCCCATTGTTTTTAATAAGATGCAGTTGTGGTCAGCTATCTCAGGGTTGCACACTTCAGAGTCCAGTTCAAATTAGCCATCATTAAAACTCATTTGAACTAAAACTACAATGTGATTTTCAACTGAGATTGGAGGGAATAAAGTGATGGAAGCTGACCTTCCTCATGCATAGCTCTGCCAGTTTACACCAGCTACACTGGAAGGTGGGGCAGGTTTTCTTTCTTTTTCCCCATTGTGGCAAGGTTTTTATAGATGAAGGTCCAAACTCTTGGGCCTATCAGTGAAACAGAGACTTGGGAGCATGTGAATCCCAGCACACCTGCTTAAACGGGACATTGGCTTGAGAGAGGGTTGTTGTCTGGACTGCCCCCCTTTTTTTTTTCAAGGTGAAGGTAGTTGGTTAAAGCACTTTAACAAAAAAATACACTTTCATAATAATGTGCATTTTGGCTGGAGTTAAAGCCGTCAGTGCACTACTTGATTCAGTTTTAGTTTCCACATTTCATAGTGAAAACTTGAATATTTGTGGACAGCATGAGAGAAATGCACATGGACAGGGATAACGTAGACAGAGGGAGCAGACCACTATTCAAAGAGCAAGAATGTTTTTGTTTCTTTTCTTTTCGTATACTCTACCTTCAGTGGTGAGTCTGACTTCAGCCATGCTGGTTTGAACTTTGGAGGAAAGAAGTAAGGAGGCCTTTATCCTTATTCAAAGCCATCTGCAATCCTTTTTTTAACCTTTAACCTTTGATATTAATTTTTTTAATTATTCATATCTATTAAATATACTTTAGACAATAAAACTTCCATACATCTTTTCATGAATTAGCCTTACAGTGGCTACCAATAACAAATCAATCTATAATTCCTAAACGTACCCTCTTTCCCTTTCTCAGCCTTTCTTTTATATATTCATAACATTGGACTTAATAAATATATCTAATTCTCTTTTCTTCTCGTCATAATTATATCCCGCTGCTTCATTTACTCTTGTCTCTTTCCATGAGACAATAGTTCACCTATGTATGAACAAAACCATAGTTCATCACCATCTAACAAAAATTTATGACTACTATTTCACCCCAATATTTCTTAGTAAATTCAGTTGTAGGTTTTCATTGTTCTTGAAACCTTTGTAGAGATTTGTCTTTTAGTAAGAAGACTTTGACATTAATTTCATGTGATTGTTTGACAGTCAGTTTGGTAATAATTCATGAAACCTTGCTATGCTTGTGGCCTGATAGATAGAGTAACAGAATGGGAAGTAAAAGGTATTTTTGAAAGAGCAGTTGCCAGCCCTTTTCTGTAATCCCAAAGGCTCATCTCAATGGTGGATTGCTCTGGTTTACTCAGTGTGAATGACTGCAAAAGAATTCTGTTCAGAATCTAGCGCTTTTTATCATATCTCATTTCCTGTAGCTCCTATGTCCGGTTAAAGGTGTTTTGACACTGGAGGAAATTCACCTGCTCAGTTTGGACTTTTGGCAGGTCAATTTATTTAGGCACTCCAGGCACAAGATCACAAATGGGTCTTCTTGACTCTGACCGTACAAATACAGAAACTCCCAAAGCATATAACGGAACAGTTCTTTCAAGATAGCCAAACTTACTGCCTGAAACAGCTCCCTGGAACTTACTGCTTTTCCTTTATGTCACATTCTTTCTTGTCTCAGCTGACCAAAATCCAAATATCAAGAATATTCTAGTATTAGGTTCAGAATATATAATCTGCAAGCTGTTCAACAAGCTACATATTTGTAAATATGGTTCATGTGCATAAATCCTTCTCAGAGCAAAGTTAAGGGTGTGCAGCATATTCTTAACATATATAATATTCTTCACTTTCTTTGATATAAATGTACATGTGATTTCAGTAAAGTCCTACATGGGTATATTTTTCTTCACACTGTAAAATAACTTTTTCTTTTACAGCTGAATTCATACGGAATTTTAAAAAACTCTCCGTTTTTCATCTGAAGCATTCTGATTTTTCTGATCTGGGGGGTCTTATGGACGCCATGTCTTCTTGCAAGATGCTGACAGAACTACAGTTCACTGGATTGCCTTTCAGAGATGAAGATTCATTCTTCCTTAGTAAGAGGAGTTTGAGTAACTTTTGCAATATTGGCAATATATTATATTTCAGTTTGGTAAAAAGGTTGTACTGTATAGTTTGTAGGATCAATCATTTTCGTAAAGCAAGACAAAGCCTCTTTCTCGTCACCTAGACACCTCTAGCTGATCCTCAGGTACATTCCTGCTCTTGCCAATCTCCAAAAATCATGAAACAAGCACACAAAAATACTTAAGCTCCCACACTTCTGATGTTCCTTATAACAATTAAGAAGATTGACCATTTCCGCACTACAGTGTTAAAGTGCTGCTATTCCACTATCAACCTCCTACGGAATTCTGGGGTTTGTAGTTTAGGGAAGAGCACTTTGAATTCTCAGCCAAAGAGCTCTTTGGTCTCAGTAAACTACAAACCCCAGAATTCCACAGGGCTTTGAAAGTGGAATAGCAGCAGTTTAACACTGTAGTGCGAAAATGGCGAATGTCATATTTATTAGGAGCCAGCTTGATCCAATGGTTTGAGCATTGGATTACAACTCTGGGTTTGAATTACCTCGTGGCTATGAAAACCGACAGGGTGACTTTGGTCAAGTCACATTTTCTCAGCCTCAGAGGAAGGCAAACATAAACCTCCTCTGAACAAATTTTGCCAGGAATTCCCCATGATAAATTCACCTTAGGGTCACTGTAAGTTGGAAATGTCTTGAAGGCACATAAGACACACACATATTAATTTTATGTTGACTCAGAGCATTCATGATGATTTTGGAAGATCTGCAGCCAGAATGTAGAATCTGCAAATTCTATGTAGGTGTTAAGCAGAGCAATCCACATCTAACACACTTAGAGGGATAGTTAAGATGAAGTAGCATTTGTCCTCTGTTGGCAAGGTGGACGTTCACCTCAGAGGCCTCTGTTATGCTCTCTCAAAGCTCTGCAAGTGTAGCAGTACCTCCGTGGTGGTTCTCCTCATGGTTGGGGCCAACGTGATCTGTTTCATGAAATGGCAACAAGCCACAGTTCTGCTCCTTGATGCTTTGGCAATGACATGTATCCAGGCCCCAAACTATACCAGACTGAGGCTGGAGTAACAATTTCCCCTAACATCCTTCTCTGCACTTTCCAGAGAGAACTACACTACAGCATATTAGCAGGATCTGGAGAGTGTTAGACTTTCTACCATGTACCTCCTCCTTCCCCTTAGGATTGTTCTGTAGGAGTATGCAGGATTTTCCTCCAAGCCCCCTTGAAGTTGTTCTGTTATGTAAGCAACTTGAGATTTAGAAGTGGAACTATCATTACAATCAAGATGGGCCTTCAGAGTTTATACTTCTAATGTAGAATTAGACATTAGACAGCCAGAGTGTTATGAGGTGTGTATTTTAGAGACCACAAAGTCGTAGACTTATAAGAAACACACCCACTTCCAGTTTGCTTCCAAACCCAAGTCAAAGTGCTGGTCTTGACCTACAAAGCTTGGAGGCCAAAATATTCAAAAGACTTCCTCCTCCCATATAAGCCATGCCTGAAATCTAAGATCATCAGTGGAGGGCCTGTTACATATTCCACCATGTTGGAATATGTAACATGGTTAGTGTGAACATGTGGCAGGATTTTCTCTGTAGCAGCATCTTGACTCTTGACTTTCTCTTGAGAGAGACCAGGCTGACTCCATTTCTTCTGAGTTTCCAGCTGACAGCAAAGACTATGCTATTTCCCTACACCTTTGATTCTTCCGGCTAAGAATGTCTGCAATTTTTTTTAATTGTTTGGTTTTAGAGCTATTTTTAAAGAGGAAATTTGGAGCGTTTTTAATTGAGAATTAGTTACATACTTAAATTTAAAAAATGTTTTTATTGGTGGTATATTGCCTCAGGGGCTCTGCTGAGTGAAAAGATGAAAAATAAATGTCTTGAATAAATGAAATATAATAATGTTACAGCTTATCATATGAGTTTTGTGTAACTCTACCTCTAATGAGGAAGTATCTTTCTTGGAGACAGACTAGCTATGATGCTGCAATAGCTTCTCTCTCCCTACCCTGACATTACAGTCAACAGAATCTATTGACTGTATCACCAACAGTATGATGCTTTTAATACTATTTATATTTATCTCTGTTGCAGCTGCTGCTTTGCCAAATTTTGCTGCACTAAAGGTACTCCATCTCAGCAGATTGAATTTCAGCAGCAAGGAAGCTGGTACAGCACTGGGTATGATTTACCTGTTCATTCTTCAGAATCATCTTCCAAAGTGTAGGCAATTTGTGGTCTTCCAGATGGTGCTGGATTGCAGTTTCCATTTGTCCTCATCATTGGCTATGTTGGCTAGGACTGCTGGGAACTGCAATCTAACAATGTGAGGGAGGCAACAAGTTCACCTGTTCTAAAATTTTATAATTTTTTGGTTTGGGGTAAGACATTTCTGATACTTTTTCTGTTGTTAAAAATGCATTGCTCTGAGGTTTCAGAAACAGAGATGGGTAAAGCTTACAAGTTTAAGCAACTAAGGCTTCAATCCTTTACCCAGTTTCCTGGGGGTAATATAACACAGACTTATGCTTGAGTAGATGTAGAGCATATTGCAAATAGCTAATTCCAAATTTTTCTTCTTGCAGGAGAAGCTCTGGCTTCTCTTGAGAATTTAGAGGAACTTGTTCTACCCATTGGAGAGGGAATAAGTCATGCAGCTAAACTAATTGTCCAGCAGTGCTCCCATTTTCCAAATCTTCGAATGCTGCAGTTTAATGAGTTTTTGAGTGGTGAAGGCCTCTTGGAAATAGGTGAGTTTTAATAAAATCCTCAAAAAAGCTTCCTTCTGTTCATGAGTACCACTTACTGCTAACTCAGGTATGTGAAAGAGCTATCCATAACTGACCAACCATCTCTTAGATTTGGTCTGGCCATTTCACTTTCTCCTAATAGATAATCCTGTTGTATAGACTTAAGGAAAGTTGGTTGTAAAATGATCAAAGACTCTCCCCACACAAAAATGTTAGAGGATTCTTATGTAGGTACTTGCTCTAGCTCTTCGTATTTGATCTGATGTACCAGAATAAGTTTAAGGATCAGGGTCTTGAGTGATTAATATCCTATGGTGACATCTTTGCAGAATGAATGTTGTATGGTTTTGAAGAAATACAGCTTTAGCATTCCTGCATATACATGAGTTATATAGTTTGTTTCTGTTATTTCTTCCTGTGGTCATTCTCTTGTAAAATCTTTGCACCATCCTCCTTACCATAAGCTCAAGTGTATTTCTCATCAATACATTTCATCTACTATAATCAGAGGCTACAGTTCTTTGAATCACTAGACCCTCTTGGTGTCAAATGGCTGCATGTACTAGTTTCTGGAAGTGGAAAAACTGCATAGAATGTGAGAGCAGGTCTAGGCAATTACTTTTTTTTAAATTTTATTTAAAAACAATAAAACAAGGCAATATTAACATTCATCCAAGTTTATCAAAAATATATCACTCAATTATCTACATACATACCTGATATACATTCTGTTACCGTAATCACATTCTTCAATCATCCATGACTTGCCCCCAAATAAGAAATATTAATATATCCAAAGGAAAAGGTTCAATGTGTCTGTCTATTACATTTTAAATATTTTGCCCCTGTGTAGTTACCATTTTTTAATTAAAAGTCAATGTTAACCGTCTTTATATCTCCCCACAAGTTTCTGAAATATTTTATCACACATTCCCAGTCTTTGGTAAATTTTTCAAATTTATCTCCTCTTAACCCATAAGTAAACCTGTCCATTTGTAGTATGTCAAAGAGCTTCATCTCCCATTCAGCTATAGAGGGGAGTGTTTTTGTTTCCATTTTTGGGCTAACAACATTCTGACAGCTGCAGTCATATAAAATATTAACTTACCAACCTTTTTTTCTAAATCATCATTCATTATTGTAAGCAAGTAGAGTTTGGGAGACATTTCAAAATGAAATCCTAAGATTTTTTCCATTTGAATATGGATCATATTCCAAAACTTTTTCACCTTTTTACAAGACCACCATTGACGAAAGAAAGTACCAACCTCGAGGTCACATTTCCAACACTTGTTAGGGTATTTTGCATTCATTTTGGATAGCCATTCAGGCGTTAAGTACCACCTTAAATACATCTTGTAAACATTTTCTCTGGTGTCTTGGCATGCTGTGTATTTTAACCTTTTATTCCAGATTTTCTCCCATTGATCTAGTGGAACCGCACGAGATAAATTTTGTGCCCTTTTTATCATAGGCAATTACTTTAGAGGACTAAAAATTCTTGCTCATCTGGGAGCACTGTTACATCATGCTGATTGAGGGATTATTGCCTTTATACTCACAACAGCATACCTTCAAGCAAATTAAATCTAATCGCTATTTGTAATGTGTAAGTGAACGAGATCCATCCCTTCTACAAGAACTATATAATAATAGAACATCAGCACCACTACCTAGGGTGGTCATAAAGTCATAGAGTTGGAAGAAACCACATGGACCATTGAGTTCAACCCTCTATCATGCAAGAATACACAGTCAAAGCACTTCTGGCGGCCATCCAGCCTCTTTTAAAAACCTTCAAAGGAGGAGACTCCATCACATTCTGACACAGTGTATTCTATTGTTAAACAGGTCCTACCATCAGGAAGTTCTTCCTGATGTTCAAGAGTAGTCTCTTTTCCTGTAGTTTGAAGCCAATACTCCATGTCCTAGCCTCTGGAGCAGCAAAAACAAGGTTGCTCCATCCTCCATATGAAATCCCTTAAAATATTTAAACACAGCTGTCATGTTCCCTTTTAACCTTCTCTTCTCCAGGTTAAACATACCCATCTTCCTAAGCCGCTTCTCATAATGCATGGTTTGCAAGCCTTACCAATTTGGTTGCCTTCCTTTCGACACGTTCTGGCTTGTCAATATCTTTCTTGAATTGTGGTGCCCAGAACTGGACAGAGTATTCCAGATGAGGTCAGACCAAAGCAGAATAGAGCGGTACTATTACTTTCCTTGACCTTCTTGCTGTACTCCTATTGATGCAGCCTGGAATTGCATTGGCTTTTTTCATTTCCACATCACACTGTTGACTCATGTTATGGTCTACTAAGACTCGATATCTCTTTCACATGTACTGTGGTCAAACCAGGTGTCACTCACCCTATATCTGTGCATTTCATTTTTTTCTGCCTAAGTGTAGTACCTTACATATCTCCCTATCGAAATTCATTTTGTTAGTTTTGGCTCAGCTCTCTAAGCTTGTAAGGTAATTTTGAATTCTGACCCTGTCCTCTGAGGTATTAGCTACCCTTCTTAATTTCGTGTCATCTGCAAATCTGATAAGCATGTCTTCTATTGCCTCATTCAAATCTTTGATAAAGATGTTGAATAGCACCAGACTTAGGACAGAATCCTGTCGCATTCCACTAGTCACTTCTCTCTAGCATGAAGAGGAGCCGTTGGTGAGCACCCTTTGTGTTCAATCAGTCAACCAATTACAATCCATATAACAGTAGTATTGTCTAGTCCAGATTTTACTAGCCTGCAAGAATATCATGGGAGACCCTATCAGAAGTCTTACTTAAATCAAGATATCCTATATCTACAGCATTTCCTCCATCTATTAAACTTGTAACTCTATTTAAAAAAGAGAGAGATAAGATTAGTCTGGAATAATCTGAATAATTTGAGAAACCCATGTTGACTTTTAGTGATCACCACACTTGTTTCTAAGTGCTTACAGACTGTCTGTTTAATGATCTGCTCTAGATTCTTTCCTGGTATTGATATCAGGTTGACTGGACGATAATTGTTTGGGTCTTCTTTTTCCCCTTTTTGAAGATGGGGACAACATTTGTCCTCCTCTAGTCTGCTGGGACTTCTCCTGTTCTCCAGGAATTCTCAAAGATTATTGCCAGTGATTCTGATACTACTTCTGCCAGTTCTGTTAATACCCTTGGATGTAGTTCATCTGGCCCTGGAGACTTGAATTCATTTAGAGGTGCTCAGGTATTCCTGTACTACCTCTTTACTTATAGTGCTCTACATTTCTCCTATGACATCATCTACTTCCGGTTGAGCACTGTTTTCCTTCTGAGAGAAGACCAAAGGAAAGAAGGTGTTGAGTAGTTCTGCCTTTACTCTGTTTCCTGTTATCATTTCACCAATTCTTCACATAGCCCTACCATTTCTTTGTTTTTCCTTTTGGTATGGACATATTCAGGAAAGCACCCCCAACTTCTGTAGCTAGCCTGATCTCTTTCTGCACTTTGACTTTTCTGATTTTCTACCTACACATGCTGACTATTCATTTGGATTTGAATTCCGCCTCATTGGAATTGTTTGAAATTCTGCCTTCAGAATTTCACTTTTAAGAAACTCCTATCCATCATCAATTCCCTTGTGTTTTAGTAATCCTGACCATGGGATCACATCCTGTAATTCCCTAAGTTTATTGAAATCAACTTTCTTAAATTCTAGAATGCATGTCTGACTTTGCTTGGCTTCCCTTTTCTGCTGTATGACAAACTCCTGGAGAACATGGTCACTCCCACTTAGGATCCTCTCACTTCCACCCCATTAGCCAGGTCATCATTGTTGGTTAGGATAAGACCTAAAATAGCTGATCCTCTTGTTGCCTCTTCTACCTTCTAGACAATGAAAGGCAAGTGAGGGATTTGTTGGACCTTATATTTTTGGCAGAGTTTGATATCAGGATAGTTGAAATCTCCCATTACTACTACATCTTTCCTTTCTGAATGTTTGGTCATCTGTTCCAGGAAGGCATCAATCATTTGAGTACTCAGTCTGGCTTTGGGGTCAAAATGACATCACTGTTGTTTCTCGTCCCCCTTAATTTTTACGTAGATGTTCTCAACTTGGCTTCCAGGATTTAAGTCATGGATCTCTTCACAGGTGTAAACAACCTTGACATATAGTGTTACTCTTCCTTTCCTGTCCATTTCTTTGAAATACATTATACTCTATTATTGCATTCCATTCATGGGACTCATCCCACTAGGTTTCAGTGATGCCTATTATATCATATTTGCATATACTCATGCATAGTATTCTCCGGAGAAATTCCATTTAGTCAAACAAAACACGTAACATGAAAGCCATACATCATGTCCCAACAGAAAGTGAAGACGAGAGAGTTAGGGTTTAGATTCAGGCCCATCTATTCTCAAAGAGGTGATAGATGTTGAGAATGCTATCTGTTTGGTGCAGTGTGTTATGTTTACAGTTTTGACACCTATGTATATGTTTTTCTCCAGCAAAAGTAGCAGCTGATGGAGGTTTCCAAAAGCTTGAATTCTTGCACCTCATGGTGAACCACAACATTTCAGAAGATTTTTGGAGAAGATTCTTTGAGACATTGCCCAGTCTACCAAAATTACACAAGGTGGACTTCAGTCGCATTTTTACACATCAAATCAGATGTCAGGCAGCAACTGTGAAGTCTTTTGTCCAATGTGTATCCAGAATGCACAGCCTCAAGACAATTAGCATGATAGGTTGGTTGTTTGATGAGAAGGATCTCGAAATGTTTAATGTCATGAAAGAACAACATCCACAGTCTAAAACTTTAAACTTCACTTGGAAATGGATATTGCCTGTTTCACCAATTATAAATGCATAGAGAAAAAGAATTAGATCTCACTGTGTAAACATTGGTCAATATATTTGGTTAAAAAAAACAGATAAGGGTGAATTCATGTGAGATGACTCGTGAAGAATTGCCACAAATGACTTTGTTGGGCATACATAAAATTATTGTCTTTCGATGTTCCCTCCTGTATTTCCCATCTTTTCAGACATCTAGAAAATCTGAAACTTCCAGGAAGAACAAAACAGTAGCATAATGACTAAATGATTCTTGCTGCTGCACTTGTCTTTCCAAAACGTATGGTTTCTGCATATATGGCAAGTTGACAGACACATGAACCTCTCATTCTCTAGTATACTGTAATGTTTCCAGTGGGTGCCATTTTATCACTGTTTTTATTTTACAAATTAGCACTGAAATGATCTTGTGATTGCATATATGTTTAAATTAAAATATGTGTTGGTTAAATGAAAGAACATAATAGTTTTAAGCAAATGATTGGGAAAAAGTACAATCTGGCTGCTTTCATTGCCATTTCCCACCCAGCCCCCAATAAAAGACTTCTGATCAAAAACAAACACCAAAATATTGCTTGGGTTTTTTATATTTATGAGCAGTAACTGGATACCGACAGTTAGAATATAGTATGCATAACCATTTCCTTAAAAAGTTTTGTAAAATGGCTGCTTAGGTCAAATGAACTTTTCCCTTCTCCCTCAACAGTAATGGTACATACCAGTATAGACATAACATAGTGAGACATATATGTGAAGAAAGTACCGTACCCTCAACAGCATGGGATGTAAGTTGAAATTCTAGTTGCAGTTTAAGCAAAATTGCTGGGAGCCTCCTATTGGAAAGTACTCAGATTTATAAATATGCTAAATTTGCAACAATACTAAAAAATGAAAACTTAGGAAATATGGCAACTAACTATAATGTTGAATATCTTTTAAATATATTTCTAAATTGTTTTAAGTTGTTTTTCTAATTGTTTAGTTCTCAATACCCCACACTGAGATCTTCTGATATATGGTAGCATACAAAAGAGTTAGGCTGCAATCTTGTTGGCTTCACCAATAGCAGAATTATGCCAATAAAGACAGCTTGGCTGTTTGTTTCTTGCCAAAACAGAAAAGGGAGGAAAACTCAGTGGCAGTGTCAAGAGAAGGCTGCTGATTCTATTCATCCTGTTTCTTGAATGCCATGGTTCTGGGTGTAGTCTTCTGAGATGAGGCAATTATCTGGGAGGGCTGGTTTAGACAATCACCCATGCCATAACACACCCATCTTTCTCTGAGTGACTTGGTTTTGATAACTGCCTCTTCCCAGGAATCCAGGCATACAAAGAACAGGTGGCATGGAGCTAGCAGCCATCTATTTGTTGCAAAAACCTCCCTCCTTCAGCACACAAAAAGTCCAGCTGCATGTTGTGATGGAATGTTACATGTGAGGTATTCTCCAACATGATTCCTGCCTTCATTAAAACTACGTAGCTGGGTAATTCGTGCACTTTTAGTCCAAGTTATCCATCTGCAGAAAAAAAATAATTTACTGACGACGAGAAAGCTGTTGAGATGTGATGTTGTTAGAATGATAATTAGAACAAGAAAATATCACCTGGCTTATGTAAGCAATTGAAGTCTGCTGTTTGATGATGTCCTCATGATGTTGTACATCACAAAAGAATATTCACAGACAAAACCTTTGGATTTAACTTGGAAGTAGGTGTTGTCATGCGCCAGCTTCAACAGTTGAACAAGAGTAGTGAAAAGGAAATAGGCCTCTACAAATATTGGATAACACATTTGGTGACAATGCTACGCTTGCTTGATCTAACGATCTATTTTGCAATAGTTCAATGCTTAGCTGATCTATTGATCTGTTTTACAATGAAGCTATAAATGTAACTTGTGTAATTCATTCAGTCTGAGGCATTCATCTCATTGGAATAACACAGTGAAAACTGAAAATTGGAATTAAATGAACATCAGGAACGCAAGACTGAAATTCTAAGATTGCAAATCATATGTATTTAACTGGGGGTAAACCCAATGTATTTTCCTCCTCCTATTGCAGTCAATGGGGGTGGGGGATTTCCTTGCACTAGTTCTTGGTCTGGTGCAAATTTGTTACTGATCTGCCTGTGGTCTGATCTACTACAGTGTCCTAGTATGTGTTCCTTTATCATGCCACCCATGATTCCCTAAAACCCCTCAGCTAGTGATTTTTGGAAATAAGATTTGTTCCCTGAACTGTTTGATTTCATATATAATCTTGTGTGGCTGTTTGTCTTGGTTTACTTTACCCGGTGAGGTATGACTCCAAATCCAGGTTTGATTTGCACCACTGTTCACATTCTTTGATCCCCTAACTGCTATCCACACCAAAGCACATGTACCTGAACAAAAGTCCTCCCCGCAAGCATCCTAATGAAAATCTATTTGCCAAAGGGAAAGTCTGAAGGTGGCTTGGTAACATGACACTACCTCTACAGTTCTGATTTTAGCCCAAGGCTGGGAAAAGTATGGCCCTTCAGATATCACTGAACTATCTCTCTTTACTCTGTGCAGGGTTGATGTGAGTTGCAATCCAGCAATATCAAGTGGGTCATACATTCCTCAGCTGTGCTGCAGACTGTGTATTAGCATATTGATAATCTAAATGCTTCATCCTGAAGCAGGAAAAGGAACACAGATTCCCTTTTCTTCTGGGTATGAAAAGGGATTAAATAAACAGCAATGTGAACTGGAGCCCCAGAATGAGGAGGGAAGTAATAAGGAGGAACATAGTAGAGCAATGTTGCAAAAGTTTAGCAAGTGGCACACAAGAGCATGCAGTATATGCATGCTACCATACAATTAAATCTTGAATCTTTCAAAGTGGGAATAGTACAATACTATAGATATTTGTGGACTGTTACTCCCAGCATTCCTCGCTACTGGCTATATTGGCTAGGGCTGCCGGGAACTGCAGTCCAACAATATCTGGAGGGCTATGTCATTCCCACCCGTTTTGAAAGACTCTTCCATTTCATACAATAACATCACAGACAGGATTTTGAGCTTGCTGAAAAAACAAAGAAGATCAGGAGCTTTAGGTGTCACAAGTGTGCCTTACAAGCCTAAGCAGCTTGTTGTCCTTTCATTATTTCTCCTGTATTCTGTGTCTTTACATCTGTTCACTTCTCTGTTTCCCTGGGCCTTCTATTTACTTGGTGTTCTCATCAGAGGCAGAATTTTGAGAAGACGATCCCTTTAGGTCTGACTAGACTTACAGAGTCAATGGGAATTACCTGCAAATTACTTAATTAAATGGATCCACTCCAGTTTGAACTAACCAATAAGATTTAGGCTTACTTTTACTACTTCTATAGTGGTTAAAACTGGTAAAAGAAAGTCTGGACCACTAGTGGTAATTCTGGATCTAAGCATATCCTAAGTTGTTAATTTATATTCTCAGAGGTCAAACAGCTACAGGGAGAACTATTGGGGGGTTGTCTGACACCTCTCAGAGCACCATTCTCACAGTACATAAAATGAGTGACTTGCTTTTTCATTGAACCCTGAGATAACCTTGTCCAAGAACCTTTGTCAGTGCTATGTCACTTGTATAAGTTGTTCTGACTTATCCATAATTTAGTAGTGTGGAGGGGTAGAACTTATGAGGAAAGTACCAGACTATGATTGGAGTATTTCAGTGACAGCTTGCCCACATCATTGCTTTCAAGCAATCCACTACAGAGTGGTAGTCAACATGCATATCAATTTGGATCAACTTTTGTTAAACCTTTATGCATATACCTCAGGCCTAAGTGACACTGCTAGATTTTCTGTTAAACTAAAATAAGGGTGAGAAAACCGCAGACCCCCAAACCCTATTTTTGCAGTCTTTGAACCTCCCTGAGAGTCTTCCAAATGCCTTGATCTCCCCAATGGGTTTTAAAAATTATCTGTGCCAATTTTTGAGCTAAAATCAGCCCCAAATGCATGAAAACTGTTTCAAATGTAGTGGCTTTACTTTCCTGTTCCCATGATCCCCACAAACACCGTTTTCATCCAAAATCTTTTGAAAATGGTGAACAGAAGTGATGTCATTTCCAGTGTGCCACCAGAGGGCATGACAGAGGCGGGGGATGAAATATAGCTCCTGCACAGTTGCTCACCTTTGAACTAAAGGGTTCATGTGAACATGATCTTAAAGTTATCCTAATTTTAAACCAGCATAATTGAGGTCGACATTAGACTTACATCTTCTGTAATACACAAGCACCTGAAGGAATCCAGGAATGTCTATGAACACCACAAAAACTCTACTTCTACAAATCTGATAAATTCATCATTATATATATAGTTTGTTATTAACAGATGTCAATTTAATAAAGAATAATTTATACTCTCTGGTTTATATCTATACAAAACAGTCTTCATTTTGCTTTTCTACCAAACATGACAGCTGATGATGGCTTCCAAAAGATTTAATTGCTTAACCTTGGGATAAACCACATTACAGCAGATGGCTGGAGGAGTTTTTTTCCCCACATATTAAGTTTAGGTCCATGAAATACATCTCTATTAGATTATCTCTTTCCTCTTCAGCCCATATCCCATCCCATTGAGTGGCTGCACCCCCTCCCCAGATGTTGAACAATGCTTTTCAGGAGGTTGCCACTTAGAGAAGGAGGTGGGAGATTAACCTTCCATCAGTTCTGTTTCATAATAATTTCTCTAGATACAGCCTGTGGAATCTTGCATTGATTGTTAATGTATACTGTTTCCAATAGTGCTAAATCCTTAGGAAAAGAGCCTCTGTGATATATAGTAATGGTTTGAATGCTGGACTAGGGCACTTGGAGACCAGGGTTTACATCCCCACTTGGCTATGGAAGCGTATTGGGGGGATCTTGGGCAAGTCACATTCCCTCAGCCTCAGAGGAGCAAAGGCAAACCTCCTCTGAGCAAATTCTGCCAAGAAAACCCTGTGCTAGGTTCTCCTTAGGGTCACCATAAGTAAGCAATGACTTGACACACAACAACAACAAAATCCTTAAGATGCTGAAGAAAAACAAAAAGGTTATTTCTTTCTGCCAACAAAACAGTTCTGATGCGGTATGTACATGTGCACACTTGAATACACCGCATAAGGATTCAAAAATCACTTGCATTAGACAGTTGTAGTGTAATAATCCAAACTGTAAAAAGAGGCAAGGTTTATAACTTCCAAATAAATACGTTGTAAACTCTCAAAAAAATATAAACAGAGAACCAAGCTGGAAAAAAAATATTTATTGACCAGTATTTCAAACCAGTTGAGAGTCTGGACTGCTGGGTAATTAACCTTATGCCGCTGTACAACTTTTGTTCAGATCACTACTGCCATCCATAGCTATAAAGTGATATGCATCAGTGTCAGCCTACTGTTATTGCAGAGCTAGAAAAGGAAAGATATTCAACACCTCGGAAGATCACTTCAAGAGTCAGTGGTAGCCCCACATATCAGGATTCAGGTGAAGGTGCTTTGTTCAGTAGTCCAGAATAGGCACCTAATTACTAAGGTATGAATACCAGATAAAAGGAGGGTCTTCCAGTCTTATCTTGCTAGTAGTGATAACACCACTGCCAATCAGTGTTTCAGTGGTACTTCCTGCTGCAGATTATCCATTTCATAATCTCTGCACCAGTGAAAACTTCATTTGCTGACCAATGCAAAGGTGGAATCTCTCGCTCTCTAAGGGAAAATTTTTAAAACTTAAATTTAAAGATCTGTTTAGCAAAATGACTCCATTTTAGCAGAACCTCTTATGCCAGTTCTATTAAGTTCATGATGCATTCAAGATAACTTGCATACCATTTATTACATATCAATAATTAATAAAACTGAAAATCTAATGGTCAAACACTCATTCTTAAGTACTGTGTATACCAGAAAAAGTAACACCTCAGCAAGACAGCATAATTTCCCCACTTCCTTCTCAGCAAGGCTTGATTAATTTAGTTATTATTATTTCCATGGGCTAGCAGAAAAATACCACAAGCCATGCCATGCCATGCCATGAAAAAACTCGGTCTCAAAGCTGAGGGCCCATCTTGTGCCTTCAAGATAAATCCAGCATAGCCTCCTCTGTCCTGTAAAGTTAAAGCTAAAACATAATGCAATACTTACAATGTTATTTAGAATGAGCATGTCTCCCCAATGCAGCCTCCATTCGACTCTGCTTTAAACCCTGTACAATATAGGATACAGAATAGTTTATAAGTGAACCTAGTTTGTTTTGCAGCCCTATAGATTCCTGGGATTGAATTAAAAATATGCTAAAACATCTAAATGTTCTTCAGTTAACAATAGAGATGAAATCACTAGCTCTCAAGTTAAAAGAAGGGACATCATTTGGAATATTCCACAGCCCACAGGTGAGAACTTCGCAGCCTTCCAGTGCTGTTGCAACTGTAACCCTATGGTGGCTAGGGCTGCTGGGAAATGCGGTTCAACAACTTCTGGATAGCTGCACAATTTCCATGCCTGCTACAGCCAAAGAATGTAAAGGAGAACAGAGTGCCAACATCCTGCCAGGCTGTGCACAGCACAGTTTTCCAGGTACAATATTCAGCGTTTCATTTTTTACTGAAAGTTCTTCTCTTGGTGCGGCAACCTGGTTGTAAAGGTCTGACTGATGCCAACACTGGTCACTAGGATTTGTTTAAAGGCGGTTTGCTACTGCCTTCCTCTGAGGCCGGGAGGATGTGACTTGCCCAGGTCAATCAGTGGGTTTACATGGCTGAAGGTGCTTTGAACTCTGGTTTCCAGTCATAGTCCAATACTCAATCCACTGCATCATGTTGGCTCTAATGGGAGTTTAATCTATTTAAATTATTTTCTACTTTTTCACATTAATATATTGTCCTGTGACCGTATGATATAGGAGAGAATATAAGTGTTTAGACAGATAGACAGACTTAATTAAGAAGGGCTAAAAAGAGATTTCACATCATCAGGAAGTCAAGTGTTGACTAGGCAAAGCTGTAATTGTTTCTTCTTTATCTACAAATAATGGCTGGGTCATGCATGGCAAATGACAAGTTTATCTTAATCCAAACTGAAAATCAGAAGAAACACAATTACTGATTTGAAATCTGATGTGGGGGTGGATTGGCAAAGGTCCACCTAACAGTAGCAGCAACTTTGGAGTCATTCTAGTCCAGCAAAAAGGAAAGTGATGAGGACAGTACACTGTAGCTGGACAGGGTATAGTAGATAATCATGGTGGATCTTAAGCAAATTTGAGAGGAAATATTCTGTTGTCCTCACTTACATTTTTTAAAAAAGGCAATTGTATCTACAATTTTTGCATAACCAACATTTATACTTCCAAAGAAGCTTCTGAAAAGTGAGGCCCATATAGCATTAGCCACACATTCAGTTTAATCAGCTGCATTCTCTGAAGGTAAAAAGATGCATCTCTTACCAAATAATAGCCTGTGTGATAGCCACTCATATACCAAGCAATCAACATACTTCCCAAGGCTTCGTCGTCATCAGCAGAATCTTGACTAAGAATAGGAGGAGGAGGAGGTATCAACTAAGAAAATAAAGAAGATGATTTCTGAACTAAACTGACTAACTGTTCTTCTCAGAAGCTTAAGAAAACAACTACAAGGACGTCACAAAACAGAAGAGAAATATATTCCTAGAACAGATATATTTTATCAAGCCAGAACTAGCACATATTGTTGAAGAAATAAGTTCCAGAGCTACAATTATGCATCCTATGCCGTAGTACAGTCCTCCCCCCAACATTCGTGGGTCTGACTTTCATGAATTTGATTATTCGCAAGATGCCCACTTGCCTCCCCCCCATTCTCCCCCTCCCATTCTCTGGCCTTTTGTCCAGGTGCAGGGATTGGGAAAAATCATTGCCACCCTGCACTCCCCCACCCATCGCCCACACAGGCATGCTGGGAGCGGCGAGCCAGAGAGTACACTGGGTAAGATCTTTGCTCGCCTGCATTCTCTTGCCCGTTGCCTGCATGGGCAGCGGGCAGGAGAGTACAGAAAGAAAAACCTTCCATCTCCTTCACTCTCCTGTTTGTCACCAATGTGGGAGCACAAAAACAAGGCAGGGCATGGGGGCAACAAGCAGGAGACTGGAGGGGGGGAGGTTTTTCTCCCTGCACTCTTCTACCTTTTCCCTGAGCCTGCAACAGCAGAAGGAATGAGGGAGGGGGGAGTGCTCACTGGGGGGTGGGGTTATTTGCAATTTTTTTTTTTACTTTTGTGAGGGTTCTGTGCCCCTAGCCCTCACCGATGTGGAGAACCTACTGTATTTCATTGTACAGCTGAAAAATTTTGCTACCACTGTTCATTACAAATATATTTACCAGGAAAAAAAATAACTGAATTTGAAGAATAAAAACTGTGGCAATAGAGAATATTCCATGACGCAAGCAGATGGTACATCTCAAACGGCACGTTTCAGAGACTGGGTTACCAACCTACTTGTTTGTGAGACCTATAGTATACTTTTCTTACACACTTTTTACCAATCGCTCACCGGTGGTCCTGATGGAAACGGTGGAGGCCAGCCTGATAAAAATGGAGGAGGACCGCTGAATTTCAATCCAGTCTACATTGATGTCATTTCAAAGGCAAGAAAAGAAGATTGTTGTTATACCAATGGTTGCAAAATTTAACATGTAAAAGAATCAACAGAATAACACTGGGGAAACGTGCAGCAGTTCACAATAATGTTACAACACCAGAATAAATTGGTAACAATCCAAAAGCAACGACTTGTTTTTTTTTTTACAAGCTTTTCCCAGCAGTGTCAAGTACAATACATATTCGGATTACACTGAGCTAAAATACCCACTATTCAGCTTTGTATAAGCAAGACCCTTGTGGTTCCACATTCAATTTTTCTTCTGTCTCCAGCACAGAAATGCAGGAAGCTGCTGCAGGTGGGGATTCCCCATTCCAGCTCTACAAACCCACAGCAGGATAGTAAACATGTTTGAGGACAGTGGCCAAGATTCTAGATCAACTACTGGGTTAAGTATACTCAACAAAATAGCGTCTCTCAACCTGACTACCCAATTCTGCCTTTCCAAGCAACTGCCGTGGACTCATTTATAAGCCTAAACTACTGGGCAAGGCTACTTCTGCATCTCTTTCAATATCAAAGTATAGTCCCAGCTCAAACCACTGACCCATCTAGCTCAGAGCTCTCTCCACCAACTTCAGATTTCAGACAGAAATCTTTCACACTTGTGAAAGCCAGGGACCGATACTGGGTTCTTTGACTTCCAAGACATATGTTCTACCACTAAGCTACAGTCCCATGAAACTCCAAATTACAGTGCCCTGTCCGTGGATATAATAGCACCTGCAATTCAATTTCCAAAAAAAGAAAAAAAGGGTAACACAGTCACCTAAAATATCTGCTGACATTACCCAATAGAAACATGAAGAATTTAAGTTTTCTTCCTATGCTTACCCTGCCTGTGCCTGTGCCTGGTATTGGTGGTTGTGGGAAGTGGGAATTCCAGTGTGCTGATTTTGTATGATTTTGTTTGTTACTAGGTGACTTGAAGGAGAGGTCACTTTCGTCTGTAGAATACTGAGTTCCATTTTCATTCTAGAAAAATAAATATAATTTGGAATGTATGACAGATACTTTTTCAAGACATATTTACAGGGTACAACTAAGGAAACCTCAAACATACATCACACTCTTGTTATTAGGTTTTTACCCCACTGTTTCATAAATCACTTTTCCAGAGCAATTCCCCACCCTCCCTGTTTCTATCAAATTTCAAAAGTCTTGTCCATTTCATACACACCTGCCCTTCTCACCAGTTTTCTCCTTAATTCTTTGCATAGATTTATCTTCCTGATACAATCTTGATTTTTAAAACTACAGAGTGTAATTTTGTAACATTTGAATATTAGGGCTCTATCTAAGTCAAACTTCAAGTATGCAGAACTCGTGCTACTGAAATACATATGCTAGCACAAAAGCGAAAGCCTAGTAAAATATTTAAGATATCTTAATTCTTACTTACTCAGCAGCTCCTGCTCCCCTCCTCCTAGTCAAATATCTTAAATATCTTAAAATACCTTAAAGCTGCCTAAGTAAGTACAAAGCCCACATCAGACCAAGTTGCCAACAAATATAACAGGACTCAAAAACATTTTTTTCTGAAGTAATTCTTAGTTCAACTGAAGCACATACAAAAATCCCAAGATCAAACAGAAGGAAAGACAATCCCTTCTTTCAGGTACTTCACTATCACTTCCCACCCATATTATTTCTAATACTTCTGCTATACCTATGGCAATGACCACTTTTTTCCTCCTGAGCTGGGCATACATTTTCTATTGCCCTTACCTCAGCAGCACTCCTCTCTTCATTTGTTTCTTCAGCATCCCCTGGTGGTAGAAGATCTGACAGATTTTGCTCCTCTCGATTTCCATATCCCGTATAGACAACAACACAAGTTCCTTTCTTCCAGTTAATTGAGGTAACTGTTGCTTGATACACATTGCCATCTTCAGACCAAACTGCACTGCAAGCATCACCTACTCTCCACTGCATTGGAGGAAAAAGAAAGTTATATCCATAGTGTAATGAAACAACTGTCTCCCTCACCCCAGTATACAAACATTTGCATGTGACATAATTTTTATTCTTTTAAACATTTTGAACAATCCCCATATAATGAAATTCCATAACAGTCTTGATAAGGTTCAATACATTAAAGCTGACAAGACAGAAGGTCTGTGGATAGATAGTTCTACTGTATGGGAATTGGTGTTCATCCTGCTACGGACAGGGTTACACATCTCCTGAATAAGCATGTCTGCAGCTTGGTAGTCCTTTTCCAGCAAGCTTTGTCACTAGAATGCTCAGGAAACCTTGGTAGTATGGAGTACTTTCTACTAGCATTTGCTGTTTCATCAGCAATGGTTCTTCCCAAACAGGGTCAATCTAGGCACAATGTTCCATGCTCTGGTTACTCTGCAGTTGGAATTCCTGAAATGCATGAGGTTAGCCTTTAAAGATTTGCAAAGCTAGCCTTACAAGGTTGAACTACTGTAGAATTAAGCTACCATAATTTATCAAGTTCTGTCAGTATAGTTCATTTTTAAAAAAACTGATCTGATTTTTATTCATTTCCAGGCCAAACTTCTCTGGTCTTACTCATTCCTAGATCTTACTATGGTCTCCTTCCTTTAATTCTGGAATCCAAATGTACACTACAACTATACACTTAAATTGGAAATACAATGGCACAGATAATTCTAACTTCAGTTTTCAACTATGTATTTTATACTTCAGGGTCTTATCTTGTTCCTCCACGGCTGATATTCCTTTGTCCAATTTTCAAGTCCTCTTCCTCTAAGTCTAATCCTGCTTTATGCATGACACTCAGTGTACAAGTTACACAGTTAGGGTAATAAAAAGCAGCCTTGCCAACTGGAAACCATTCCATTTCTCCATATTCTGTCCTGATGGTAACCTCTTGTCCTCAGTACAAGTTATGCATCAGTACAGTCAAATGTTGTGCCACACCCTATTTCTTTAACAGCTATCCATAATTTTTCATGATCTACACCAGTGATTCCCAAACTCTAGTCCTTTATGTGTTTTGGACTTCATATCCAATTATTAATTGGCCAATTATTAGTGTTTCTGCGAGTTGAACTCCAAAACACCTAGAAGACCAGAGTTTGGGAAACACTGATCTACACAATTGCAGGCTTTCTATAATCTATAAAGCACAGGCAGATTTTTTTCTGAAATTCTTTAGTGCTCTCCAATGTATGTTTGCAGTATAATACCTCCTGCCTCTTCCTTGCCTGAATCCAGCTTGGACATCTGGCATTTCTAACTCCATACATGGTAAAAATCTTTGTTGTAGAATTTTGAGCATTACTTTGCTTGCACTGATGTTGCTTGCCAATGCAAATACTTTTAAGTGTGGCATTATATGATGCCATTATAATACAGTACCATAAATACTGCTCTCATTTCTACAACAGGCTTTCTGATATTTCTCCATACATTTTCATGAACAATGACAATTAGATGACTCCGTTCAGGTTCCTATTCTTTCATTTTATACCTAGAAGCAATTCTTGCAATGAAAAGGGGGAAAAAATCTTAATTTCATGATGAAAAGAATCAGTGATTCTAAATAATCCATTTTATCACAGTTTTGGTTTTTAGAAAATGACCTGTTTCTGTGCTGCAGCATTACTCTTCTTCCTACTTTTGCTCTTTTTATTATTTTTTCTCTTCGTCCCAGCATTTTGCTCAGTTTTATCCAAAGACTCTGAGCAGTCACCATTCTTCAAAGCATTCTGTTAGAGAAAGAGAGGTGAAAGAATTTCTTTTAAAGCTCCCTCCACTTCTTGATCCTCATATTACAGCTATTTTTAATTTTATTCAACAAATACCTGTATTTTACAGTCATATCATTTGATATTAATGATTCAGTGTATTTAATCTGATAAATCAAAACTCATTTATACAAACAAACTCTGACTTTAATGTAGATAGAGAATTAACTTTTCTCCTTGCAACACCAAGGAAAACAACTACGACCCCATAATTTAAAGATCTGATCTAATTAAATATATTTTGAATTAAAGAAAAGCAGTTCAAAAAGTTTGGAAAACAACCACAATACTGTGATGACCTTCTCCTCTTTCTCAATATTCAAGTCACTCCAAGTCTAATCCTATTCAGTCATGCAGTGATACTTATTCCTTCCCGTGTTTTCCATTTACAAGCAATCTTTTGTCTATTAGCAATTTAAAATCAGTTAAAATCTTGCAATACTTCTTTGGAATAGAATCTTTTATGTATTCTAAGTACTAGAATTAAATGGATTGTTACTGAATTTACATTTCTGGTACATGATCTTTCCTAAAATTTCTAATATCTCCAACAACTACCAGACAAATTCCTACTGGATTTCCCTGTTAATGAAGGCATTAAATGATAATGATACAAAATCTCCTTCTGTTTTCAAGCAAATTAGTAGAAACTGAAATTTGAATTTCATTTTTTGAGTACATATTTTTACATGGGACCACAGTAAAAGTTGGGACTACAGTTAAAAGCATGTGTCATACTTGTGACAGTCAAACTCCCTGCACTTCTTCTCCACAGCATCCCTCCTCCCCCATATTTTAATCTATTTATTTATAGTATTTCTGTATCATCTCCTAGCACACAAGAACTCCTGAGGCAATGAATAAAAACCAACTAAAACAATACAATATTTTAAGCAACACATTACAAAATATTTTTAAAATTCCTATAAGCAGTCTAAGCACAATCCTAGAATACAGTTTTGAATTTGTTAAAACAACAGTTTCAAACACTGAATGCCGTGTGAAACTTAAAAAGAGCCTGCCAGAAACTTAAAAAGACATTGAGCCAACCTAACTTCCTTGGGTAAGGATTTCTGCAGTTGAGGCAGTGCTACAGAGAAAGCCTGTTACACCCACCCACCAACTTAACTTCATGAAGTGTTGGAACATGCAACAGGGCCTAGTGAATGTGAAGGTCTAGCTTATTAACTTGTTAATAAGGAAAAAAAGAATGGTACTGACCATATACCCAGCGTCCTTCCTAACACTGGTCTGATATCTTATACAGTTAGATGAAAAACACAACAGGTAAAGCTTTCCTTGCAACTGTATTTCCACACTGTTAAAAAGGGCACCTGTGGATTTTGTACTTGAGGTCTTGCTAAGGGCACTCTGCTCGGTATTCAGGTGTAATTTTCTATTCCTTCTCTCTACCACTTCTGTTTTCCAATTTCAGTTCACTTACTCAAAGACAGAAAAGAGGGACCACCATACATGTCTGAGTTACATTCACATTTTTTCCCCACAGCAACTCCTAGGATGTGCTTACTTTGAAGGATGCAACTGCTTTATCATATGCTTTTATGAGCGCGGTATCATCCCATATATCGGAATCATCACTCTGTGGGGAAGAAAAAAAAAATAAAACACAAGGCTGTTTTTAATTTACAGACAGGTTTAAAATGCAAGAGTTCACAGACTGCCTTCTTCAATACACCAGGATTATCTCTGCTGCGAAGATGGATCCAAGCTATTAAATGCTGATCAGCCCTGAAGGCTGGGCATGCCACGTGGGGTTATGTTATTTAAAAAAAATAATAAATTAGTAAACTGCCCCCCCCCCAGCTTTAAACTGCTTTTCTGTCATTCGCGAAAAACAGTTTGACTGTACCAACTGAGGGCCACAAAACTGACACACACGTGTCCTCTTGTACACGCAAAACCGCCCTCCTTCGCACCTCAGTCGGCGTCAGGATACTTTCTTGCCTTAACTCAGGTAAACAGACGAAACTCACCCAGCCCCGTCCCTAAACTGCAAACCCCAGGATTCCATAGGAGGTTGAAAGTGGAACAACAGCACTATAACAGGCTAGTGCGGAAACGGCCACAGTTAAACGAGTTCGGAGTTAAAGCGGCTACGGACGGCCCGCGCCCAGGCGGGGGACGCACGCACGGTTCTCACGAAAGGAAAGCAAAGTCCTACGGAAATCCCTAATCTGTCGAGCCCAGTACCTGCCCGGCCCCGCGTCTGAATAGCACCGCCTCGTCCTCCCCGCGGGAAGCCATGAGGCTCCGGGCCTCAACCGACAAACTAAAGATGAGGGGAAGCGCTCTTTCAGGGGCCCGCCGTCGCCGCCTCTACCTCACCCGCCGAGGCCCGGAGGGGAGGAGCCCCGGCAGGGGCCGAGAGGCCTACAAGCTTCCTCGGGCCTGGCGGGAAGGCTTAGTGGCCGCCTCCTAGTGGCTGGGAGGCCCTCGCTCGCTCTCTCCTGTCGCGGCGGCCTCGCTGCCTGTTCTCGGGCGTATTCGCTCCTGTGGCTACAGCGTCGGAAATTATGTCACCTCAATACAATTTGTAGGGTTGGGCTCCCTTTCCGGGGAACCCGGAATTGCTTTAAGGGGCGACTGGGAGGGGGCTTAACCATTGGGAAGCATTTCGTTGTTAATTTATTTGTGGGTGTATTTAAACAGAACAATGAAAGCACCGTATCGTTGTTGTTGTTGTTGTTGTGTGCATCCAAGTCGTTTTTGACTTATGGTGACTCTTATCGAACCTGTCACGGCGTTTTCTTGGCAAGATTTGTGCAGAGGGGGTTTGCATTTGCCCAAAATCATCATAAGCCAACTGAAGGTGGTCGTAATTTGAATACAATAAAAGCAATAGTAAATAGTGGTCAGTACAATTCCTAAGGGGGCACAAATACGTAGAAGTCTCGGTAGCCCAATTTTGCCTTCGCCAGTGTTGGGGGGGCTTAAGCCCCCGTCTACTCCGTTGCAGGGTCCATGCCCCTTTTCCTTCTTCCTCTATTTTTTTAAAAAAATTATTTGTTTCAATGTTCAGTTCAATTCAATTCAATAAACAAGTTTTCATTTGTTCACTATGATTATCCATTTATGTGTATATTTTACTTCTCCTGTTTTGTCTGTTTGTGCATATTTTAAAAATACCGAATGGAAATGGTTCATGTAAAATAGGGAGGGGGCGGAGGGAGGAGTTCTATGGCTGCTCTGTTCTAAGCTGAAGATGGAGGCTGATGATGATGATGATGATGATGATGATGATTTCTCATCTCCCTCCCCCTTTGTGGATTGAGGCAGGGAACAACAGATTAAAATACAGCAACAAATAGACCACAGCACAGTTAAAAACGCAAACACCAATAAAAATATATATAATCAGTTAAAAGAGCATAATATCATTTGAAAAGCATGTATATGAAAAAGAATTCGTAATTTAAAATCTATCTGGGTAGGGCTGCTTGAAGAGCTTGGTCCTTAAAGGCAGACAACTTAGCCATCTGTTGGCTTTCTTTTGGCAGGTCGTTCCACATTTTGGGAATGGTTGATGGAAAAGTCCTCTGGTTAACAGTTGCTAGCCTGGTAACTGAAGCAAATGTGCATGGGGCTGATGATATGGCAGAAGGTGATGACTGTAGGTAACCTGGACCCAAACCATGTAGGGCTCTAAAGGTAGCAACCAACACTTTGTACCTTGCCTGGAAACTAACTGGTAGCCAGTGGAGTGATTCTAATTTAAATGTACCATAATATGATCACTCCTAGATGCACCAGTAACCAATCTGGATGCCATGTTTTGCACTAATTGAAGTTTCTGAACTTGGTACAGAGCCCAATGTACACTATATTGCAGAAGTCTAACGTTGAGGTTACCAGTGCATACTCTACCATCTTTATGTCCTCCAGTTCTAGGAAGGGGTGCAGCTGACATATCAGCCAAAGCTGATAGTAAGCACTCATGGTTGTCATATCTATCTGGGCTATCATTTGGATCTTTTCAAGGCCTCAGAAGAACTGAAACCTTGTCTTGGAAAATGCATAGTCAGGATGCAGAGGCAGCAGCTACAGTCCTAGCCTCTTTAATACTCAAAAAGAATATACTGTCTCTGTCTCATCGTATCAGTCTTTTAGAACGAAGCTGGGGAACCTTAAGCACCTCATATAGGTGTTGATTAACTATTCCTAACATATCTCTCACCATTGGCTAAGCTGGCAAGGGCTGATGGGAACATCTGATATCTTTTCTCAAAAGAATTAAGTATGAGTGGGGCAAAAAAAGAGAAGAAAGATGTTATATGTATAGAGTATGCTGAGACATTTCAGTGAGACGAGTCATAACTTCAGAACCCATAGAAGGAAGTACCGTATTCTTTCAACCAGTACACATTTACTGGATTGCAACAAGATGTTGGTTGGTTGCCACAAGATGTTGTAATAGCTACTGCTTTGGACAATTGTAAAATATCTATTTATTTAGAATGGCCATCCAATTAGTGTCTCTGCTGACAGAGGCATCTATCAGCAGAACACGATGGAGGGCAATTTTGAGAATCTCCCACTCCTTCTGTAGCTCTCATCTTCTATGCTTTTCCTCAGTCCTAATGAACAGATTCTACGGGCAGAGGCCATCTGGGAAAGTGGGAATTTCTGAAAACCATTCCCTTTCCAGTGATGTCTTCTGACCATAGAGGAATGCAAGTGGATACCATTTTTTAAAACTGATTTTCAACAGAGTTCTCAAATGAATTAGCATAAAAGGATGGTTTACGAATCTGTTTCAATATAATAAATTATTGACAGTATATGTTTGAAAATACAGGTATTTGGACCTCAAAGAAATAGCTTCTGTCATCTTTTGTTCAATTGTCTGTGCAAGTTCTTGCTGTCTTGGAGGGTGACCCCCTTCGCGGAAATTACTGTGACATCATGTCTTCTTCTTGGTTCCAAAGCAGAACAGACTTCTCAGGCTGATCTTAACAGCAGATGAGAAGAATTAAAGGCTGACTCTTCTGCTTCACATGAAGTAGTTGAACTACTGAAGGACTGTCTTAGTTTCAGTTTCTCCAGGAAATCCTTCTCTCAGCTTAGGACCTCTGTCAAGACAACAGCCTCATAGGTACAACCATGCCGTCAGCACATAGGTCTGATTTCTTTTGATAATGAGGTGTCTACTAAACCTACTACTTTGTGCAAGTTTTTGCTAGCACACAGACACACAGAACAATTATTTAACCAAAAAGATCCCCTATCTCACCTTGTTTCACTACCTATGGATGCTAGTGAGTATGTTTTAATGACCTCATTGCTTCTCCGTTGCCCTCTCTTCAGAATATATGAATGCTTTTTCACTGTTATCCAAAATGTCCCAAACTAGAAGTGGTATACAAGGAGCACCCTCTGTTTTTTGCTCACCTCTCACTATAATTTGCCCTATAACAATTGACGATTCTATCCAGACCAAGCAGCTGGAGTTTTCTCAGCTGAAAACTCCTCAGTCTCTTCAGCAGATCAATGTTTTGAGTTAATACAGTATTATAAAATCTCCTAGGAGATTGAATCCCAGAGCGGAATCTCCCATTAAATGTTCAGATTAACCTGTCCTGTAATGAAAAGAGTCCTGATCTATGGTTAAAATAGACTTGAATGGATTCTCTGCACACAAATTGTGTGCCCTTCCCAGCAATAAGAAAGGCCAGCCCACATGTGGATTTGGCATCTTTGGTTCCACATGGCTCTACTGCGCAAAGACTAATCTTCCTTCTCTTGATCAGATGGCAGTAGCAGTAACAGTTAATTTCAATCACTTAAATATGTTACTTCTTAATGTATATCTTGCTTCCCCATGCTCCTGTTCTCAGACAAACAAAATATGGCAAGATCTATAAAACTACACTGAGGACATCATATCTCCTCAGGTCACATATATTCATTGGAGGTGACTTCAGTGACAGACTAAGACCAGGTAACACCAGCCTCTCTGTGCATTAAAATATCTTCTCTCCCGGGCTCTCTGTATAATTATGTGGAGAGAGATAATTGCGGGAGAATTTGGATAAGGTTTTTCTTTTCTTAACAAAAGATAAGAGGAATACAACCAATGTTTATGTTAAGGATACGATCGGAGGTTGAAATTAATTATTTTGGGGGGAAATTTTTTTTTCATTTTCCCAATTAATGTAACAAACTGCTTTTGGCCCGGGGGGGGAAGGGTTGTGTTTTTTTTTTTTTGATGGGGGGGTGGGCATTCCAGTTGAGTTAACTATGAATTAATTTTGATTGAGTACTAACTATGTGTTAGAGCACTGTTAAAAAAATCGACAGATATTATTTGTATATATTATGTGTTGACATTTGCAGTCCAAGACGGCTCTGTATGTTCCTATGTTAAGGGTTAACTATGTTCTTGTTTACTGCGCTGTCCTCTCTGCTAGCAGAAGCCCAGCAGTTCCCAGCACACAAAGCAGATAAGGGTTTTCTCTGAGAGTCTCTTCAGCCTTCGCATCCCATAACAAAGGTAGTGTTTTGACTAACAAAGTTCCCTGTCCCTCTTTCATCCCATGGTGTGAAGAATTGTTGACAAGCTACTACTTAAGAGCAGCCTGAAAACAGGCAGTGTGTATTTTCTCTTTATGTATTCTCTTTGCTCCTGATGTCTTTGTCCAGACATGGATTTTACTTAGACCTGCTGAACATGTACTCACGCTTCCTTCAATAAACTGAGTAGCTTTTAGCCAAACCGGCTGGCCTCATTCACTGGCAGCTTTATGGGACTGAACAAATATTTTGTCTTGCTTTTAAGGACAGTTAAACTGTGGGTCATGCTAGCGATCTACAGCATGCCCCCCTGCATTTTCCAACATTATGAATGTATTGTATTGGGGGGGGGCGGAAATATGGAAATATGCAGTTCTGGAATGTAATCTCCCCCCCCCTTTTTTTAATAACAAAATCTAATAAAAATATTTATAAACAAAATATCTTCTCTCCAGAAAGTTCATTGTCATCCTTTATAAACAGTCATCATGGCAAAGACAACATCTGGGACTGTGCTGGACTTTGCTCAAACACTCTGTCGACTAGACCTTTGCATTCTTAATGGTGATACAAGTGATACTTCTGGAGAACACACCTTCTGTTCAAAATGAGTGTTATTGATTTCCTGATTACTTCTTGTAAATTACTACAATCAGTTGACAAAGCAGGGATAGACAGTTGGCCTGATAGTGAACACCCCTTGCTTCTGTCACTGAAGCCTCTTGGGCAGCATATATATACTATTTCTTCTTTCCAGATGGATGCTGGGATGGAAATCAGAACAATTAAGATTATACGGTCTGCAAAGGTAGATGAGGACATCACACATCTACTGAATACTGGTAATTTCCATGGGGTCTACCTCTCCTTCCTTTCATTTGGCCCATATCCTGGTCTCTTAGATCTCTATGAGATACCTATGAAAGATCATTTAACACTTTCAGCAAGACCTATGAAAACTTTTAGTGGATCCAATAACTGGTTTGACCAGGACTATGTTGCAGCTAAGAAAAATCTGATAGCCAGGTTTGAGATTCACAAAGAAAACTCCCTGGTAGTGTCTGTAACAGACTTAATTTTACTTTTTTTTAAAAAATGAAACTCTTTTCAAGGCCAAAAAGACCATTTTATCCGTGCAGTAAAATCAAAGGACATGGTTTCCTTCTGGCATCTCACAGCAGCACATCCTACATATAGATTTTCAGATCTCAGTTTCTGTCACCTTATGCTCAATTGTCTGTGCAGGTTCTGGCTGTCTTTGAGAGTGACCCTTCCTTGAAAACAACATGCTGTCTCCTTCTCTCTGACTCTCTCTGGCTCCTGGTCAGAACGAAACAGAACCACAGTATCACACAGTTCTTCAATCAGACAGCTGACAGCTGGCAGCTAGAATCCTTGGAGAAAGAAGGTTAAAAGTGCTGATGTAAGGTTAGACAAATCCACATAGGACAGAACCATACTGATTAGCCCTACTTCATAAAAAAAAAGTGCTGTCGTGTTAGGGGAAGTACACTACTCAATGCTAAATGCTGAGGACAGACTCTGACTCCAATGAAGTATCCATGACAGTATGGTCAATTGCTTCAGAAAGAGACGAACTACCACCAAGGACAGAGCCTCTTCACCTTGTTACCGTGATTCCTGGGGGTCCCGAGAGGGACATCTAAATGCGCTCTCAATTGTATAAGTTGGGGAAATTAGCCAACAGCACAGCTTAGCAATACGAGAGGCAGGGTAATGTAGCGACATCTTGAACCCTATGTTTACGGGGTCAGGCCGAGTCAAGGAGCACACAGAAGTTGAAACAATAAATGATGTTTTATTAAAACACAATCAAACAGTGTATGCAGCACACTCACACAAGATACTAAAGAAATAAAGGTTGGAGTGGGATAGAGGGATTTTTGGAGGAGTTGCTGGTTTGGGTGATACTTCACCTGTCCTGAAGCCCGGTTAGAAGCGGAGAAGCTGGGGAGCGTGGATCTCAGCATGTGGAGCTGAGGGGAAGGCTTGCTGGACAAAGCGACAGCAAGACGGGATGGAAGCCAAGAGCGATCCAAGGAAGCGCTCGAAGTCAGGGGTTTTTATAAGGAGAATTGTGACTGCAGGCTGGTTCGGACTTGGGGAAAACAATGGATTTGGGGCTGGAGACAAAGCCTCCGAAAGGTCAGAATTTGAATGCTTGAGTTATAACCAAATCGTCAATAGGATGGCCAGTATGCAAATGCGGAGTACTTGAGCGTTATATAGTCAGATCGTCAAGCTGCCAGCGCAGGGCAGAGGATCTTTTGAAAGTTGCGTGCATACTTAATGAAGGTACTTGCCTTTGAGGTCTCCTGAAGCTGCGAGTCAGCTATTTCTGGCCTGCCTGTATTGTGTTGGAATATTACGGCGATTATCGGCCAAGCCTGTATGCGTGCTTGTCCGGGGGCCTCGCAAACACGTGGAGGGGAATGGGTATGTGAGGCCAAATTAGTGATATCAAAAGATATCTTTTTCTATCCCCCAAGCTCGGGCTAGCCAGGGCAGTAACAATCCCCGCCCCGAAAATGGACGATGTTGGGGACAATGTCGGACATTTTCCAATTAAAAATCAAAAATCATTTTAGAGCCGAATAGGGGCTTACAGGTTGGGTGGTAGTATTACTTCATGGGAAAAGGGAAAGCAAAGGGTTCCTATCTTATAACAACATTCCTAACTAAAACCTAAACCTAAACACAAGCACACAAACGTGAATTAAACAATAATCAATAATTAAACAACAATCAGTGTCAAACTGTCCCATCAATAGGGATGTTACCCTGTGTACTGGGGGTCCCAGGAGGGACACCAAAATGTGCTCAACTAAAGGTGGGTAAAATTAGCTCAGAGCGCTGCTTAGCATTACGAGAGGCAGGGTAACGTAGCGAGATCTTGAACCCTATGTCTACGGGGTTGGGTCGAGTCAAGGAGCACACAGAAGTTGAAACAATAATTGATGTTTATTAAACACAAGCAAAACAGTGTATGCGACACACTCATACAAGATAACTAAAGAGAATAAAGGTTGGAGTGGTATAGAGGGATTTTTAGAGGAGTTGCTGGTTTGGGTGATACTTCACCTGTCCTGAAGCCCGGAAAAATGGAGAGCGAGGCTTGGGTGTGATGTAGCTCAGCACGTGGAGCTGAGGGGAGGCTCGCCAAGCAAAGCGGCAGCAAGGCGGGATGAAACTCGGGAGCGATCCGAGGAAGGTCTCGGAATCAAGGGTTTCTATAAGGAGAATTGTGACTGCAGGCTATGCCGTTCTTGGGGAAAAACAATAGATTTGGAGTTGGAGACAAAGCCTCCGAAAGGTCAGAATCTGAACGATTGAATTATCGTAGCGGTTCTCAATAGAGTAGCCAGTATGCAAACGCAGAGTACTTGCGTATTGTATAGGTTACCCATCAATCTGCCAGCGCGGGGCAGAGGCTCTTTTGTAAGTTGCGTGCATACCTAATTAGAGTACTTGCCTGGAGGTCTCCTAAAGCAGTGAGTCAGCTATTTCTGGCCTGCCTGTGTTGTCCAGGAGTATTACGGCAATTAACGGCCGAGCTTGTTTACGTGCTTGTCCGGTGGCCTCGCAAGCACGTGGAAGGGAATAGAGAAGTGAAGCCGAATTATGATATCAAAAGGATATCTTTTAATATCCCCAAGGCTCGGACTAGCCAGGGCAGTAACAGGGAACTGTCAAAGACTGAGCAATGGTGATAAATAGCAAATGCAATCAATGAAATAATCAATGGAATACTGTAAATCCAGTGCAGGGTCTGGCAATGAAGGCAATATAAGGAGCAATCAGTTCAATGTGGATGATTAAATGAGAGTTTGTAGTCCGGGGGAGATGAGGTGCGAGCAAAAGTCTCTGCACCACCTCACCCCCCGGCAACAGGAAAAGTCTTGTAGCTGGGGCGAGTGAGCAAAACATAAGTCCAACCAGGCAACGGAACAGGAACAGCAACAAAATGTCCAAGTTGAGGCAGCTTAGCTAGCTTGCTGCAAGTCCAGGAACAGTGAGGCTTTGCAGAGTTGGGAGCTTGGAACAGTTCATTGGGTTTTCTTGGGCGAGTAAACGGCAGCAGGAATGGCAAAAGTCCGTCTTTGCAATCGGAAGGCTGCGTGGTCACCTTCCCTCACGGTCTCAGGTGTCATCAAGGAACCAGGGATCTCCAAGCACAGGCCATCAGATGGAGTGGCAACTTTCTTCATCATCCCCCCCACGATACTTGGGGGCGATGGTACGACCTCGGGATCTTCCCGGTCCTCCGGATCAATTAACCTATTAGAGTTTTAACAGAAGAACTGACACGATTAATAGCCAATGTATACCATAAATGCAAATTGCTGGCTCAAAGCCTACTGGGATGAAATCTGGCTGAAGTTTTAGGATTCTGGGGGCAAGCGGTGGACAATGAATGGTGTTAGAGCTTCCAGCCAAACCAGGAAGGGCGATGTGAAAGCCTCTGCGGATCATGGTCACCCTAAGGTGGTGTCAGGTCTGTCAGAGCTTGGGGAGCCGTATTTCCAACCCCAGTTCACCTCCAAGTGTGATTGGGCCTGCAAAGCTCAGGCGTCAGATGGACCAACTGAGGTCAGCCTGGCAAATTTTGCTCCATCCAGTATTTCACTAGATGGGTGCTGTGCTGGGAGCACCTGCATAAGTTGCAGGGGTACATTCTGCAACAGCCGTGGTACACACATGCTCAGCGTGAACTAGGTTAGGCTCTGGTCTTTTGCTCTTAGCCTGGTCAGTGGGAGCTTCCAAACAGTTAAAGAAAAGAAATAACCAAATCCAAGACAAGTCGGCCCCAGGCTTGCTCGCTGTTAACAAGATTGCCACATTCCTGACAGCAAGCCGGAATGGGTGGATACTGGGCTGCACTAGCCTTGAAGGCATATGCAAATAAGATATGATGCACCGGGGCAACAGGTTTTTAGATTAAGCTTGCCTCCTGCCTGTAGGGGACTGCGGAGACGATTTCTAAGTAGAGGGGCCGATGGTCGCATCAAGTCGCAGAAGACAGGGTGTCCCTGACTGTTCTCGCCCTAACATCACAGGCTCATGGAGGAAGTGGGGAGGAGGTCCTCGATGTGGTGAAGGGCATGTCTGGGCAGTAGACCGGGAGTCCAGAGTCAGATCTGGTTCTCCTGAGAGGGTCATGAGGCCCCTTTTTGCCTCGCCCTCTCCCACCAGAACGTCATTGCACGTGGTGCTCCTGGCCTCGGGGGAGTACTGACGTTCTGGCTTAAGCCGTTCCCTTCCTCAGAGTATCAGGGCTGACTCTGTAGGCCCGATCTATCTCAGAGGACATGAGGACCTTGGGACAGCCATCTCTTGGATCCTTCTCCTCCAAAAACTCTCCTCCCTTAAAAGGTAAAGGACAGATTCAAACACACACTATACCAACCACATCTACAACAAACAACTATTTACAAGCGGGGGACCTCTTCCTTTAGTAAAAATGAATAGCTTGTAACATGAGGATCTGCTTCTTCACCCAAAATACTAAACCAACAAGACTCACTGCCAGGATGATCGGAAACACCACCAAGATGATTAAACTGTGGAGGGCGAAATATGCTATAGCCTGGCCCATGGAGGACCAGCTAAAGGCATCCCACCATGACTGTTCTGAGTGCACCTCCAGATCTTCCGAGGAATCTACAATCACCTTGGCTGAGTGATTGACGGTCAATGCGATTTGGTGGAGGGAGCATGAGGTCTCTAAAACCTTTTCTGCTAGGCGGGAGAGATTCCGGAGCCATGTAGACACTGGGATCTCGTCTCCAAGGTGGAATCTGACTAATTTGGATTCCTGAGGTGTGTAGCCGGTCTCCAGGATATAATCTCTTATCTCCTGCCGGAGATAGAAGTGTTGTCCATGGCAGTCTTGCACATGCCGATTGCAAAAGCAGGGATTGCCGGCGGTGCGCTTAACGGTTACGCTTGCCCCACTCGGCAAAACAGTTAACTGTGGACAGGGAGTTCTTAAGCAGAAGCAGTTCTGAGTGAGTTGGGCCATCACCGTGCGGTTAACTGGTGTGACCAAGTATTCTGAAGTGTTACCGTGAAGGTAACTCTCCATGTTTTGAAAACATTGGACCCACTGTTGGGTAAACAAGCAACTAGCTATATCAAAAGAGTGTGAACCATTTGACCAATGGTACACTTGCTTTGGCAGCAATGAAGCGTTTGCACCTATGAGCGGTAGACCTAGGTGGGACATAGGGTGGAGGACCACGGGATCCAGAATCCTTTCGTGTATGACTTCCACCTTCAGGGTCAAATTATCCCATGTGGCATGCCTTACACGCGCCAAAGCGGCGGGGTGTTCCAAGGATTCCGGGTACCGCTCTCTCAGCAAACACAAGATCTCTGGATGCATCAACCCCATGAGACTGGCCTGAATTACTTGGGCGGCGAATGTTATGATGTTACTTTGCAACTGGGTGCACTGAATGGCTACCGAGAGGTTGTGGGTCGTGGGCTTTAAAGACTTGCCCAAGTCGGCCACTATATCACCTTCAGTGCTGACCCATTGTGGAAGCACTTGGCTAATTAAGTCCATTCCCCTCGCCAGGTTCGTTAAACCAGTGGCGCAGGAGATACCAATCTCTTTTGTTTTAGTGCCAATGACTCCCAGTTTGTTAGCCAAGACCTCATTGTCTATGGCATTAATAATTGCACCGCCAGTTCCTATGCCGCCTAGTATAGTTCCAAGCACACTCCTCTTTGGCCGATTGTGTGGGTGGGAAAAGGAGAGCCAACGCTTTTCCCAATGCTCCCATTGTGTCCAAGCCAGTTTCAAGTAGGGTTAGCATGCGGGAACTACCCTTGAAATGTTCACCATCGTGAGGTTTAAGACCATGGTGGTGACGATCGGTTGGGAGTTGGAATAAGCCACCACCTCTATGTCCCTGCGTATAGCGGTACTACCTACGTACATGTCCGGCGCGCTAGTCGTGGGCGGAGTGTGCACAGGGGTGTCTGGACCACATTTTACTGCAAGAGAACGTGCAGCCTGTGGGGACGCAAGTAAAGTTGCTGCATGTAAACAGAAAGGTTTTCCATTCCCAGGCAGGAAGGCAGTTCTCGTAGGTAAATCTAGCTATGAATAGTGAAGCGTCTAACCTATGGCTTCAGACTAGCCTTACTGTTAATGGGGACAGGTCCATCGCCATTTCCGCATGTATTTTGGCTTCACTATCGGCTACGGTCATTACTAAACTGGAACTTACCCTGCCGTTGGGGCGTGCCTGCACCTGGGTAAATAACTGGAAGGGGTATCACCGTTGGAACCAAGGCAACAACCGGGTGTTTCGTAACAGGACCTCGGCTTCCTTATAGGGGTTCCATTGGCATATGGCGTGTACGTTGTACTGTCCATCTTATTCACCTGAGCAGTATATTCCGAAGAGGTCCCTAGCGCCAGTTCAACCAGTATAAGCAATATGAACGGTCCCATTCCATCTCCCTGTAGGGAACACAGAGATGGGGCGCTGTTACAATAAAGACTATGAACCTGCGGCGGCTATTTACAAGGGAAGGGGGAAGGAGAGGGGAGATGGAGCAACCACCTCTTCATGGGGGTTGCCATCCCGTGAAGCAAAGCCCGTCTATTGCGCTGTGTTGCTATGAAGGGGGCATCCCCATCTGGGGGTTTCCCTTTCCAGTCCTTTTTCTGGGTTCCCGGAATTACCAGCAAGAGTGGCAATGTCTGCTCCCGATTTGGGACCTGTGCTCTAAATTTAGTGTGGAGGCTGGTCTTGGACCCATGTGCCTCCGGGGAATCCTTCTCGCCAGTTAGAATGACGATTGAAATGGAGCAGTAGCTAGTCCTGGCCGCCTTTACAATCACCAGCATCGCAATCAAGATGGTGCCATGGCTCTTAAGGACAAGGCGGCACCAGAACGTCTGCACGGAGGGGGAGGCGGTAGCCAAATTCACCTACGTGTATGGGCATAGATGTTGCTCAGTCACTATCGGGACAGGAGCAAGAGCTTTAATGGCGGCACAACGGTGCACAGCCGAAATCTCTACTGGTCCCTGATCTAGTTGCCATAGAAACTCATTCGCATAATCAATTGTGAGCTTGCTTCCTCGGAGGAAGCCGATGCCCAAAAGGCCGTCGTCCTCTCCCCGGTTCTTGCACGCCCACAACTGAAAATGGAACGTCTCTATGGACATTGGTATGCCTGTCCAAGCTCGAGCTTGGTGACGCCCCCCGCCATATCCAGATAAATGGACATGTTCGGGCGTAGGTTCACCGTACCTAACTAGTTTGGGGTGCAGCACGTTTATTGCTGCACCAGAGTCTACAAGAAGGGTGGTAGGAGTCTTATCCCTCTCAGTCCCTATGCCTGCCTTCACCCAGAACCTTCCCCACTTGTCTGGCTTCAACTTAGCCACAACGTTGTGGGGAAGCTTCCTGGACCGAGGGCACCCCTATGCTTGCAGATCCAGGTTAGGGTAGTATCCAGCCGGAGGGGGGCCGCTGGTCATGGCCTGGACCGGCTGTTTACCGGCCGCCTGAAGTTGCTTCTCCAGAGCCTCCAGTAGTTCGGATGTGGGGCGTTTGTTGAACTGGCTCATGTCCAACCCGAACCTTCTGAGCATGCCCCAAAGGCGTACTCAATCTGTTGAGTACGTTTGGGCAGTTGGGTTGTATCCTCCAGACATCTCCCTAGGAGCGCTCAAGTCTGGGGACTGTTTTGGGACAGCAGGCGGAGGCGCGGAATTCCCTGCCCTGCCGGGCTGACCTCGGGAGTCCCTAGCCTGCCAGCGCTGACTATCTTGCCTAGGATTGGGGTGTGAGTTCCAGTTCCCCTTCGGGACGGAGTTTGGCGCCGTCTTACGGTGTTGGGAATGAGGCCCATAGTTTGAGTAGGTAACCTTGGCTATAGGTTCCCAGTTCCCGGGGTCCCTTCGGTTTGGCTTGGTGGGAGGTTTAAGGGATCCTGCCTCATGGAGCAGGTCGGAGACCCGCCGGAGGTTGTTTCCAAATTCCTCCCAGTTGGTGGTGGCTGGATCCACCAAACCGAGAGCCATTTTAGTCTCGTGATTAAGACCTCCGCACAGGAGCGTCTTAAATTCCAGATGGTTAAAGTCATATCCGTGGGGCGTCAAGGGGTCCTTTTTGGCCAGAATGGCAAGGAGTTGCTTCCGTGCCACGTAAGCCTCAGGGTTCTCACGAGGACCCTACTGCTCCATGACATAGAGCACACTTGCACTCTGTCCGGGCCACAAAATTCTAATGACCTCCCTCATCCAGTCGTGGGCCTCGAGCCTAACCAGGCCTCGAGCTGCCACGGCTGATTCGAGAGTCGGAAGCTCGGAGGGGGACATGCAAAGCCGAGCCAGGTGGGTCAGGTCTTGGCTGTTAGCCATGGGATGGGAATGTATGACTGCATTCAGCCACATTATTCCCATTGCCCGATTTAATGGACCCAACTGGTCCGCTATTGCCTTTGCTTCAGTGGCTCGCCAGGGGACCCTAGTCTCGGTGACCTGCGTCTCCTGGGTCTCTGCCCTATCAGAACTGCCTTTGCCAAGGGGGGTGGTCCGTCTGGTCATGGACCTAGTCTCCACAGGTTTGACTGGGACCTTAGGGTCATTCCAGTCGGGATTGTGGGGAAGGGTTGCCTGAGCATCCTCCGGCAGCAGTTCCCCTGAAAAGTCCTCAGTGAACGTTGGGAGCAGCTCCGGGCAAACAGCCGAAATTAATGCTTCGGACGTTTGGACCTGGCTCTCCAGCGCCGCAATCTGTTGGTGGCAAGCTACGTGGCTCACAGCCTCTGTCAGGGATTCCAGGCAGGGAACCCTGGGAAAATGATCAGCCCACTGCAAAGATGTTGCATCATGCTCCAGCTGTGGGTAATTGCAAGGTTGCATAAGAAACTGGGGTCGTGTGCAGATGGTAGAGGGAGGTGTGCAAACCTCTACCTGATTGGTTGTAAATATGTATATAAGAAAGCAATCCCCAGTATGTATTTGTCTTTTGACCAAACCGGTGTCTGGCGCAAGCCTTTGTCCGTCTGTTCCATGTTGTGTACATAACGGAACTTTGTAGCAAGATAAAGTGCCTCCTGTTTGGAAGAAACTCCTCTGTGTGTGAGTATCCTTACTGGGGAACAAGGCTGTTGCTGTTGTCTCGCTGTCCTCTGGCTTTTCCGCTGCATTTCTGTGGGGCTGCAACTCTATCATCCCCTAACAGTGGTTATGGGCCCAGACCCAGAGTGCACAGCATCCACAGCGCACCTGTAGTTGTTTTTCCCTGGATACTGGGACTGTTTTTGGCTGTTTGCCTGGCTCTCCGGTGCCTTGGGAGTCTGTGTTTTGGCAGAGAGACAGTTAATCTTCAGTGCGGAGCTCATCAAGGTCACTGCAGCCAGCTGCTTTATTTGTTGAATTTTACTTACAAAGGCAGCAGCATGGCTGAAGGAGGTTATCTGCGTTTTGAAAAGTTGACCGATGCTAATTATCAAAGCTGGCAAATTTATGTGAGAGCCGCTTTGACGAAGGAAAACTTGTGGAACGTTTTGGAAAATGAGGGACAGCCCCCAGAAGGAGCAACTGCTGCTCAAATAGCAGCGTTCAGGGTTGCTGACGAAAAAGCCAAAGCAGTTATTTTGCTTACTTTAAGTCCTTCCCAGTTGATTCACGCTGCTGCTGCGGACACAGCATATCAGCTCTGGCAGGCTTTGAAGTGTGTACATCAACCTTCCTCGTGTTTGTCCAAAATGCTATGGACGAAAAGACTGTATAACACAAAGTTATGTCCCAGAGGCTGTGTGAGAGAGCACCTCATGCTGATGAAACAGTTGTTTCAAGAGACAGCCGATAGGGGGATGAATATTCCAGAAACGCAGAGAAGTTTCATTCTGCTGGGAAGCCTCACTAAGGAGTGGGACTTTTTGATGTACAGCCTGCAGGGTGTGCGTGAGGAAGAGCTGACTGTAGACCTCGTAGCCGGGAGGATCCTGGAGGAAGTCCATCGTAAGCAGTTCGATGCCAGACTGCAGTCGGAGGGGAGAAAAGCCAGCCGCCAAGAGGAGGAGGCATCTGACCTGGAGGAAGAAGGAGTGTGCAGCTATGCCAGATGCTGCTACAGATGCAAGAGAGTTGGCCATCTCCAGAAGGACTGCAGAATGCCAGTGCTGAGCAGAGGGAAGAAGACAGCCCAGAAGCGGAGGGGCGTGTCGTCACAGGCTGAAGGCCATGTGTTTGTGGCAAAAGAACAGTCTGAGAGTGGTGTGTGGTTGCTAGACAGCGGTGCAACTCACCACATGGTGAACAATTTAAAGCTGTTGAATGATGTTACAAATGCAAATATAACAGCAATTTCCCTTGCAGATGGGGCACCAAGCAAGGTGCAGAGGATGGGTACTGCATATGTGCCATGCTTTGGTAAATCATTCAATAATGTGTTGTGTGTTACCAACCTGCAGAATTGTATTTTGAGTGTCTCCCAACTGACCAGTGAGGGTTACAAAGTGGTGTTTGAAGGGGAGAAATGTACAATAACTGAAAACGGTATGTTTTGTGCAAAAGGGGTGAAAAAGCAGGGGTTGTACCACATGTTGCCAAAAGGAAAAGTGGCAAACGTTAACCCATTGTGTAACAAGCCTCTACATGATAAGTGTGTACATTATCTCCACAGAGTGATGGGACATGCAAGCTACAAAAGTTTGCAGGAGTTGGCAAAGGTATGCCCTGAGTTACAAGTCAGAAATTGCCCTAAGTTTCTAGATTGCTCTGTATGCAAAAAGGTTAAGGTAAAGTCTTATCCCATTGCCAAGAAAAGCAAGTGTGTCACCCAACGTCCTTTTGAGGTTGTACATGCAGATTTGGCTGGATCATTCAAGCTAACTGAAGGGCAAAATAGGTATGTCCTGGTAATTGTATACAGACACACCAGGTACTCCTATGTCTATCTACTGAAAGAGAAAGGCCAAGCAGCTGAAAAGTTCCAAGAGTGGGTGAATGCTGTTGAGAGGGAATTTCCTTACAAAGTGGCCAGTCTTGTATCAGACAGAGGGGGAGAATTCCTGTCCAATAGCCTGCAAGCCTGGATGCGTAAGAAAGGCATAAGGCATACAACCACCAACCCTGCATCTCCCGGGGAGGATGGTCTTGCAGAAAGAAGAGTTGGGCTGTTAAAACAAATGAAGGACTGTATGATGGAGGATGCCCAAGCCCCAGCAGGACTTTGGGGAGAAGCAATAGTGACAGCAAACTACCACATAAACAGGATGTGGAGCTCAAGTGTGAAGCAAACTCCATATTACCTATTGTATGGTAGAGCGCCAAACCTGAAGCATCTACGTGTTTGGGGTCAGTTTGCTAGTGTGTATATTCCCCCAAGTTTTAGAAAGTCTGGAGAGGAGAAATCTAGACGGTTACGCTTTGTGGGATATGAAGGTAACAAATATAGATTTCTACACCATGCTGGCAAAATAGTGTATTCCAGGAGTGCAAACTTTGAAATCCATTCAGGATGGGATAGACTGCACTGTAACCAAGAGATTTTGATTCCCCTGGATAAAAGTGTGAAAAGTGTGAAAAGACTGCACTGTAATCAAGAGGTTTTAATTCCCCTGGGTAAAAGTGTGAAAAATGTTCCCGAAATTCCTGAAACTGGAGGGGCAGTGATGTCTGATGAGGAAAAGGACAGTGTCCCGGATACACTTGAAAGCTCTGAAGATGGAGGGGCGGTGATGGCTGATGAAGAAGAAGAAAGTACTGAGGAGGAGAAGCCAGAAGTCTCACTCAATGTCACACCAAAGAGTTCAACACCGCCACCTAGTGCTGAACCTGCATTTAGGGTCAAGCAAGAGCCTCGCACTGAGGCCAGCACTAGTTCCAGAAGTGGTTCCAGTAAAAGTGGGTCAGGAAGTACCCAACTTGCTGAGTTAGGAAGCAAAGTTATACTTATCCCTAAAAGGTCAGGAGGAGGGTATTTTATTGTCCCGTGTGACTGAAGCAGAAAACTTACAGTGTAGGACTACACTGGGGTATAGTATCAAATTGTGAGGCAAATGATCCAGGATGGGATTTTGTGCTTGCAGTATTGTCCATCTGTGGATCTGCTCACAAAGGCACTTCCAGTAGTAGGCCATGAGAAGTTGGCAGGTAAACTGGACCTTGCCACCAGAGTGTAAGGTGGAAGATGAATTGTACCCTTGAATGTATGTACTGTATGTACCATATAACATGTATTGTATGACATGTATGGATTGTGAAAATGTCCTACACAGTGGCCTGACCATTTTGGAGGGGATTGTCAGGGATTCCAGGCAGGGAACCCTGGGAAAATGATCAGCCCACTGCAAAGATGTTGCATCATGCTCCAGCTGTGGGTAATTGCAAGGTTGCATAAGAAACTGGGGTTGTGTGCAGATGGTAGAGGGAGGTGTGCAAACCTCTACCTGATTGGTTGTAAATACGTATATAAGAAAGCAATCCCCAGTATGTATTTGTCTTTTGACCAAACCGGTGTCTGGCGCAAGCCTTTGTCCGTCTGTTCCATGTTGTGTACATAACGGAACTTTGTAGCAAGATAAAGTGCCTCCTGTTTGGAAGAAACTCCTCTGTGTGTGAGTATCCTTACTGGGGAACAAGGCTGCTGCTGTTGTCTTGCTGTCCTCTGGCTTTTCCCCTGCATTTCTGTGGGGCTGCAACTCTTATCATCCCCCAACAGCCTCCTGCTGCTCCTTCATTTGCCCTACCATAAACTTGGCTGCAGACCTGGCATGGGCGAGCTCAGCCTCTAAGGAGTGGGCTTGTTCCTCCCAAGTCTGAGCCAGCAAGGTGGCATCATTGAGCTTTTGTGCGGAGGCCTGCGCGACAGACGCAAACGTTACTTTGTCCGTGCGCAATGCCTCCATCTTGGCCTGAAGCCAGGTGTTCTCCTTCTCTGCTTGCTCTAATTTCTCTCTGGCATCTACCAGGGCTTTTGAGGCATCTCGGGCAGTCAGCCAAAGTCCCCAGGCTGCCAAAGCATCCCTTGATGGCCCAAATGGGTTCTTTGACTGGCATGCCTGAGCGTACGCCTCCCTTAGTGTGGCAAAGAGGTCTGTTGTCTGGAAGTTGGACTCCTTCCAGGGACATTTCCCTTTGCCTACCACCCACTTCTCTAGTTTCCCTCGGACCTCCTTCTCCAACATGAGGTCCTTAACTGCAACCTTGCTTTCAGCCATTCCTTCACTGCAACCTTCCAAACTAGCGGGACCAGGAACTGGAGTGACAGGTAGGATCACCTAGACCCCTGGGGGATTATAGGGAGACAAACTCTGTGGAACTTCTCTAGGAAAGAGGAATGGGAACCTATCTCCAGCCTGCCCAAACAAAGTCACTTCTGTACACCTAAGCCCGGCCTTCCACCTCGACAGTTTAGAGACAAAAGGACGAGGTAATGGTTTGGGGACAGGGAGGTCACCTAGACCCAAAGAGACCCTCAGGAGTACTCCGCCTACCTGAACGGGGGAAACGAACATGCTGCAACTTACTACGCCGCCTGGCCAAGCAGCGGAGGAAAAGCGATAGGAACTTAAGCCAAAACTGTTCCTAACAGTTTTTCGGGTGAGGGGGCCCTTCCTCTACCTTGGGACAAACTTCTTGAAACCCTACACAAGTCGGGACGCACCGGAAATTCAAACAGCCAGGACGCACCCACGCTTCCAAAACTATCTACAGGATGCACCCGCACTCTAACTTACTAACAAAGACAGGATGCACCCGTATACTACTCGGGGGGGGGGGATTTCTTCCCTAAGTGCTGTTGCCTTGCCGCTATAGTGTTGGATGGATGTAGACTGTTCCTAACATATCTACACTTCGGATCCCAGCCCGTGATACACCCCAAGTTAGGGGGGTACTTCCCAGGACAGCTTGTGCACACCCCTTGCTATCGGTCAATGATTCACTGCCAAGGGGCCAGCAGTGACCACACCAGGGCGGCTGACATACACAAACCAAGCAAGAAAGGGGGACAGATTCCCAACCCGATAGAGTAGCTCCTAGAGCTCAAGTACACAGATTTCACACACACGCACATGTTCCTGCCTAACAAAAGCTCTAGCGACTTGACCGGCCGTCACCTAAGTCTGTACCAACCTGATTTGAGAAGGTTCGCGATTCCTGCTCAAATTAGGGGTACAGGGGCTGCCCGTGTTACTCCGCCACTCTGTTACCCTGATTCCTGGGGGTCCCGGGAGGGACATCTAAATGCGCTCTCAATTATATAAGTTGGGGAAATTAGCCAACAGCACAGCTTAGCAATACGAGAGGCAGGGTAATGTAGCGAGCTCTTGAACCCTATGTTTACGGGGTCAGGCCGAGTCAAGGAGCACACAGAAGTTGAAACAATAAATGATGTTTTATTAAAACACAATCAAACAGTGTATGCAGCACACTCACACAAGATACTAAAGAAATAAAGGTTGGAGTGGGATAGAGGGATTTTTGGAGGAGTTGTTGGTTTGGGTGATACTTCACCTGTCCTGAAGCCGGGTTAGAAGCGGAGAAGCTGGGGAGCGTGGATCTCAGCACATGGAGGGGAAGGCTCGCTGGACAAAGTGACAGCAAGGCAGGATGGAAGCCAAGAGCGATCCAAGGAAGTGCTCAAAGTCAGGGGTTTTTATAAGGAGAATTGTGACTGCAGGCTGGTTCGGACTTGGGGAAAACAATGGATTTGGGGCTGGAGACAAAGCCTCCGAAAGGTCGGAATTTGAATGCTTGAGTTATAGCCAAATCGTCAGTAGGATGGCCAGTATGCAAATACGGAGTACTTGAGCGTTGTATAGTCAGATCGTCAAGCTGCCAGCGCAGGGCAGAGGATCTTTTGAAAGTTGCGTGCATACTTAATGAAGGTACTTGCCTTTGAGGTCTCCTGAAGCTGCGAGTCGGCTATTTCTGGCCTGCCTGTATTGTGTTGGAATATTACGTCGATTATTGGCCGAGCCTGTACGTGTGCTTGTCTGGGGGCCTCGCAAGCACGTGGAGGGGAATGGGTATGTGAGGTTGAATTAGTGATATCAAAAGATATCTTTTTATATCCCCCAAGCTCGGGCTAGCCAGGGCAGTAACAACCTGCTCACTCCTTCTCTGCCTGGAAGGTTAAATGAAGCAGATTTATCTGAGGCACAGACTCACACCAGCACCACAGACAGAGCCTAGACTCTGCTGCTGACATGTGCTTCTGATAAAAGTTTTTTGGCTGTTAGGCTATCACCAGATTTCTTTTTCTTCCTCAGATCACTATCCCTGTCTGAAAGTCTTTGGCAACCGCTACTTCCAGAACAGCCATAAAGGCTCATGCACTTATGTTTGGTTTAATGTTGATATGTTGTTTGATTTACTGTGGTTGGTGTGTGTATGTGTGTGTGTTTGTGTGTGGCATCTGCATGAGTTTCAGTAATGGTATCATGGGAGGAGCTGAGGGAAGGTGCCTGTATTTAAGTGATTACGGTCAGAGGCTGATACGGCAAGGAGGAGCAGAAGGGTCATAAAAGGAGGTGGGGATGCCAACACTTTCTCCCTTTCAGCTGCCAGGTATATAATCCTCAGGTACTGGATTGTTCTTCCACTGTATCCTCTGTCCTGTCACCTAATACCAGGTCAGTTCATGGTAAGCACATACTCATTCATTCTTTAATCATGGATGAGGTAGTTGACTTGGCATGTGTTACTGAAACTTGAGTGCACATGCTGCACTAACTGAGCTTTGGCCACCTGAGTGTTCAGTTCTGCAGCAGCATGGGCTGGACAGTTGGAGTGGGGCGAGGTGGTTGCTGTAGTTATAGGAGTTCCAGCTCCCTTGCTAGGAAACTTCATCTTTTGGGGATTGGATTTGTAAATGGAGAGAGAGGGTTAGCCCAACAATTGATGACTGGATTTTAAAAGTATTTGTTATGTTTCAAATGGACTAGTTAACCTATATGATCAATAATCAAAATATGGAAACAGTTGATCAGGAATGGGAATGTATGAAGAGGATATGGATGGAAAAATGGGGGAATCTGATATTGATAGATATATAGATCTAATTTTCCAGCATCAGTTGTGGATATCTGCCAAGCTGTGCACATTTAGAGGTTTGAATATTGAGAGGTAGAGTATCTTATACCATTATTATAGTATCTATTGAACTTAAATGTGATATAGTCTGTGAGAGATCAGAAAATAACACTTTTTTAAAAAATATCCTTTATTATGTATAAAATCTTATAGATAGTATTTTCCCCATATCATATTGTATTTATTGTTCTGGAATTGATATCACAGGATAATAAGCATAATACAGTTCTTTTTTACTGAATCTTTTAGGGATTGACTTGAAGGGCCTGTACTGAATGTAGAACCAAATAGAGAGACTATGGAGGCTGCTAGTGTACTATACACCCTGCTGCCTAGTAATTTGTCAGTCTCTCATCTGATCCTGGAGGAACTGATAGTGATTTTGAGGTCTTCAGTGTCCATGCTGAGGTGATCTCTTCCAATGGACTGACTCAGAACTTCTTGGCCTGGGACAGAACTGGCCATACCCTTGATTTGTTGCATTGTTAAGACAACTATCTCCCATTGTTTCCCACTGTGAGATTGATGGTCTGTAGAGTATGTGTCTGGGCAATCTCACTGTCATAGCCACAGTATTTCCTGATTATGTTGGAACTCAAGACATTAGGTTTGCTCTTGTAGGACTGGGGGACCAATTCTGATCATTCTGATGATAGTACATCTTTCATATTATGTGACAATGACAACACTGAGGCACTTTTGAGGATAAAAATCACTCAACTCTGCAGTGATTTTGATGCTGTCATTTTGGCAGGTGTATGTGAAGTGTTCAACGCCATATCTAGCCCAATGGTTTGGAATCAGTTTCAGTTGTTGCAGTCTAAGGGCATAGGGAAAGTGCTTGTAGTAATGCATCCAACCACACACCCCTTTTATAAAGGTGCATGGCAAAGTGGGTCCTGGACATTGTGTATGCTTCTTTGCATGAGACGTTGGTACACTCTAAAGAAAAGCACTTTGACTCTCATGTTTCTGGATGACCGCTGGCCAGTTGCAAACACTCCATTCGGTGTAAAGGTCCTTGAGGCAGCTGCTGGAATACCAGTGCACATTTTTGGATGATACCAATTATCTAGACCCATTTCAATCTGGGTTCAGGGCTGGAGATTCAGGACTGAATAGGCCTTGGTGACTCTGACAGATGGCCTTTGTCAAAAGAGGTGGGGAAGCACAATCTCACTGTGCATTTCATCTTTCAGCAGCTTTTCATATCATTGTCCCTAGTATTCTTCTGAAACAGTTCAGTGGGAAGCTGGGAGCATTGTACTTCAACAATTCTGCTGCTACCTGTAGGACAGATTCCAGTCACATTTGCTGACAGTTTCTCAACCTAATGGCAACTTTTCTAATGAGATGCCAAAACACCCTACCCCCAAAGCTGTTTATTATTTGAGCCAAGTGTCAATATGCTGATGGCACCCAACGTCCCTATTGCATTCTGAATCAGATACAGATAGTGTCTGGATGCAGTGGTGAACTGGATGACAGCCAATAAACTGTAGCTGAGGAAGGTCCTTGCTTTGTAGTCAATTGGTTTTCATGTCTAGGTTAGTAGACTTACTCTGGGTAGATCCGTTCTGGATGGCACTCCCTCTGAAGGGTCATACTGACACCCTAGAGGGTACTCCTGGATCTATTTGTAACTCTTTGCCATTTGTAATCCAAGTAGCTCCAACAGCCCACCGACTTTTATCACACACCCCGATAAGGCTATCTTTGGGCAGGAAAGGTTTGACTGTTACTGTCCAGGCACTGCTAATTTCAAGGCTGAACTACAGTACCTTCTATACAGGGATATCCTTAAGGATGAAGTGAAGACACTTGTGACTCCCTGACATAACAGAAGTTTTGGTATCCCATTTCCTTTCCTTGGGTACGCCAACTAGCTGGTACAGAACGCTTCAGCTAGACTTCCAAGCAAGACAACTTACTGACAGAATGTAACATCTCTGCTCTAAGTTTAATGTTTATGAAATTCTCAACAACTTGGAAGCTTGCTACCTGTTCTTCCATTGGGCCTCTGAGGAGAGACCCAGCGCAACATCAGAACTCTGCTCTGCATTATATGAAGCAGTGTATTAAGCACAATAGAACTTGTGCGTAATCCTGTTCCTCTAGAAATTGACATACTCCCAACTATCCTTACATTTCAAAAACACTGAAAGCATTATTTACTGAAACCTTCTCCATTTAGTCCAGCCTCACATTTATTCTGTGTATCACATAGAGTGTGCTAACTGGAATATACTTGTTGATGTACACTACTTCTGATATTTGGATCTTGTTTACTGTAAATGAATATCACAATTAGAGGCAACGTATTAAATATCAAAGGATATATTTCATTTGTTTGGACCTGGCCAAAGCTTCTATGAGCTACACTCTAAAATGCGTGAAGGCAACAGGCTGCTTTCCCTGGACTAGACGAGCCCTTGGCCCAGTACAATAGGGCTTTCTAGTTCCTAACCTCTAATATTGGTTTGAACATACAGTGCTTTAATCAACAGATTAATACATCTGAGGCTGGACTTCCGCTCTCTCATTCATTAAATATGGTTAGTCCTGAGATATACATGGATGGAGCTGGACACAGAAACAAATTCACGACACTTAAAGTACAGTCTGTACAAAGACTGTACAAGAGCACCATTATCTACCATGATTTGTAAGGAAACCAAGTCAGCTCTTATCACCACCTACGTCCTTAGAATCAAGTTTGAGTGCACGCTAGTTGGTATTGCTTAACTAAAACTTTTTGTACACACAGAGTAGCCAAGACCATCTTTAGTTTATACTAGCAAGTCTTAACTTTTATAAAAATTCCAACATTTCTTAAAAGCCTGAATGCCAGCTGCACTATTCCCACTTGTTTAAAGGTATGAGGTCATAGTTTACAACTTTCCACTTTTAGCTTGAAAACTCTTGTCTAACTGATCTTCCAGTGTTCACCTGTTTATTTAAAACAAACTAATACAATTTATTATATTTTACACATTGTTCGTGCTCTAACCCACTGTCTTTGAACTTCATGAGACTGGGTCACTCTGTCCCCTTCCTAATTTGCAAATAAAGCTCAAAAGGATCCATTGTTTGAACGAAAAAAAAATCAGCAGGGCACAGAAGAATCACTTGGCATAGTCCCAGGTCAACTGTTTTTGGTTTTTTTCTCATTAGCTTAAGAACAAGCATGAAAGCTAAATAAGCAGTTCTAGTAGGATCTTTACTACCAGTGCAGAAAGTAACCAAGCTTAACAAAGCCAAGAATTTCTTTCCTGCCTACTATTTTTACAAGCAATCAAGTTTTAATCAAAAGATAATGTTTATACTTGCATTCAGATTACAGGCTTAAATGCAGTTTTACATAGTAAATATTAGAATATCTTGTCTTGCTATTATAAAGTACTCAGGCTGCAATTAGAACACATGACAGAATTCAAGTTATTTCACTGTGCTAACCAAGAAACTAAACTCTGAATTGTGTCAATTTGTCAGCAACATCCGAAAACCTGTTAGAGCTGTTGAGTGCCCAATTCCAAGCTACACAGTACTTCATGCAACATTTTATTGTAAAAATAATTTAGATTAACTTTACAGCTGACCTTTACAGAGTGGAAAGCAAGTACAGAAATCTGGGCTTTAAAGCGGCATACTTCTGAATGTTAAGAGTTGCCATATAGATTTCCAAGTCTCCTTTCATATTTAATAACTGGTACAGTCACACAAGCCATTTACTGAGCCAACATTTTAACAATGAAAACTGCAGTCAAGCTACTGCTACTATTACTAATAGACATGCAAAGGGAAAAAAGAACTTAGAATGCAATTTTATTTGAACAGATTCTAGTAATTTGAATAAAGCCAAGTCAGCTGAAACTGCACTACATTAACCAGATATTCTAAAATAAATGCATACTGGACAAGTGAGTAAGTAGAAGATAAACATTAACCATTTAATGGCAGGCTACTTTTACAAATTATGTCTTTTTAGGCCCTATATTTTTGAGATGCATGGGAGCATTATTGGGTCCTTTGTGTAGCCACAGATTATTTTGCTCCTGCCTGAAGAGACTTCTTCTCATCAGCTGCTTTCTGCTTTTGCTGCATAATTTCAGAGTCTCTGTAAAAGAAAAAAACAAGACTGAGTGTGCTAAATATAGCCATTTCTCCAGTTCTTAGTGAAATGGTCAGGAAATCCCTGCTTTTTAAAGCTAAATGTTCCCACTCCAAACCACAAATTCTCTCCCAACATTAACTTTTGTAAGACAGTTCTTCCGTGTCATCACAGAAAAACACTCGCTCAAGCTTTTCCAGGTCTTCGCAATTTTAAACTAGCTTTTCAAGTAACCAACACCGTTTATTGCTAAAGAGTGGATTATGGCATACTTAGAATTCTGAGACAGAGCCACATACCATTTGCCCTTGCCCCAAGAAATCTAGAGTAATTTCCATGCAAACATACCTTTGTTTCCTCTGAGAAGCTGAGAGAGCATCCTCTTTTCTTTTGCCTTTATTCAGTTCTTGGGTTTTCTTCATGTTTTTCTGGCGGGCAAGTTCACGCTGGTTCCCACCTGAAGTGAAAAAGTGTTAGACTTACGTTTTAGAGCACTCATTGGCAAACAATTTTTCAAACTGAGAAACATCCAGTATTTCCTCATCTGTTAGATGAACAGCAGTAGTTCTGCCTCCTAATGTTCCGCACCTTCTCTTCATACAACTTAATATATCAGGAGGCAAAAGCATTCCTAGGAGAAGATGACACTTGTTACTCCCTGACATAATAGAAGTTTTGGTATCCCATTTCTTCTCCTTGGGTACCCCAACCCTGGGCAAAACCAGTTCCCATGACATTCCGAAATACTGCTCAAACGCTATGTTGTTATTGTGTTCCTTCCAGTTGCTTTTGATTTATCACAGGGTTTTCTAGGGCATCCCATTCTCATATCACATGAAGCTCAATAGTGAATATCTTAGTATCTGCCATGTGCAAAAAGCCCCCCATGCTTGCTGTTTCTTCTTCTGCACCTAACGCTATTTGCGTACTGCTTCTTTAGCTGCATGTGCCTCCTTCCAACTTGCAAGAAAATATATAGCAGAAATGGGAATAATGTGGCCTCTCCGTGCATTTGGTGAACAGCAGCTCCCAGTGGACTTATCTTATAGAGCCAATGGTGAAGAATGCTGGGAGGTCATCTAAAGCCTGGAGGGCTGCATGACCCCCCTCTCCTATAACTTCCTCATCACAACCCTGAACTCACTGACTGAACTAATGGGATTGATGGCTTCAGCCTGGTCAACAATGAGCCACTCTTCACGCTATTTTAAAACATATTCAATACACTTCTCTGTATACTCAGTGACACAAAGATCCTGACTGAATAATATTTCTCACACTCATATTTGTGAAGGAGGGAGCATTGGCAGCAACTCCTTATCAAGTGCAATGAAAATAATGGACCCTAGACTTGGATATTTGGTCTTGGTTAAACCAAACTCTATTTCTGTTGTCTGAAAAGAACATCAACTGTAGGACCAAGTACAAGTATCTATAATCTTTCCAAAAACCTCCTAAACAGAGTTTGTAGACAAACACAATTGCCAGAACACTGGTTAAACTGGATCATGCTTCCCCACATGAACCTGATCCTGTTTTAAGATGCTTTTTGCCTTCCTTGCCACAGTAAGACGCATGCACTTGGTAGAAAGTCAAGCAAGTTTTCTTGGTAGCTACTCCCCCCACCTTTCTGGTAAACAAGGGCAGCACAGCCCCACCTATCATATGCTTCCACTTGCAAACAGACTGACTCTAAAAAACTAAGAAATCAAGAAAAGATTGTGTTTTCCAATCCTTTCCACCTTTAGGCAAACCAAAAGGAACTATTAACGCCCAACAGTCTTCCTAGCCATCCACTTTCATGCTCCTCTAAAAGGTTTTAACGTCTGAACAACCCGTTAAAGCAGTCAGCAACTACCATATATTTCCCAATCTTTATTTTTCGAACAACTTCATCTCACAAATTCCTGGTCCCCAAGCTCAATCAACATTTATAACTTGTACCTGAACACTGCCCCCTCCCCATCCTTTCAGGTTGTACCTTTTTAAGTCGCAAGCCTAAGAGCGGAGCACTATTGTGTCATTCGAGGCACTGGTCTCAAACCGAAACACCTTACCGCTCTACATGTAGAATGTCAGGCACGGATTCGTGGTATCTAACCGGAATACACCAACCATCTGACCGTGTAACGGCGACTTCGAACTACGCGCAACACTGAAAGGAATGCAATACCGTTCGCGTCTTTTCCAAGCGGCTCCGACTCCCGAACAGAAAAGCGACCGCCCTGCACGGTCCTGCTTCCCCGTCCCCTGAAGCTTCCACTTTATTAGGCGAGCGTCCGGCCCAACAATCGCGGACGGCCACGGAAGAGACGCCGCCGGCGCCGCGCAACACAGGGAGCGGCACCTCCCTCTGGCCAAGAGCCACCGCAAGGCCGATGCGCACTAGGCCACTAGCACGAACCGAAAGACGGGGAAAAAACAAAGACACAGAAGACCGTCAGCCCTCCCAAGCGGTGATGCGGCGGCGCGAAGGGACAAGAAAGGGCCACTACTTACGGGCCATGGCGAAACAATAACCCCAGCGACGACAACCGTTACGCGCGAGCACCAGCAACCCCACCACCCACTCCAACTGCCAGAACCTTCTGTGCGCCCCACCCACCGTACTTTTGCTTATGTAAGGATCCGCCTCTGTGACGTCACCCCGCACGACGTTCTCTTTCTGTCCCTAGCCACGCTTTTCCTGACGGATTGTTTTTTTTTTCACTGCGCTTGCGCACCTTTCACTTTTCTCTTGTTCCCCCATCTTTTTGTGTTTATGTGTTTGTTGCAGCGGAGCTGAATCCTCCCGGTGATTGACGTGGAACTGTTTCTGTGGCATTTATTTCTGAGGAAGCACGCCTAGGATTCAGTTCCTCTGGTATCTGTGTGGCATCATTTAGGCATCATCCGATGTGGAGGCTCGCCTTTCAAGGTGGGCAAAAATGAAATTAATACCGTATTTAGCCCCGCTGGATACTTTGGTGCTTGATTTATTTATGTGGCAGTAAGCACAATATATGAGTGGAGCTTAGGCGGACTTGATGAAATTTGTCAGTTCTGAAATCACAGCATTTAAACAAATCCGATTCTTGAGACACGAACCCCTCTGACCTACAAATAAAGACTCAACCAAAAATATACTGTATGCTGAAAGCTCGTATTTAATATTCTGAGCCTAGAAGACTTGAAAATGCATTATATCGCTAAACAAATAGGCCATTTCTGCACTACACTGTTACAGTGGGATTGTTTCACTTTCAACATTCTGTGAAATTCTGGAGTTGGGAGTTTATTGAGGCCAAAGAGCTCTCTGGCTGAGAATTCTAAAGGCCCCTCCTAAACTGCAAACCCCAGGATTCCATAGAATGTTGCAAGTGGAAAAACAGCACTATAACAGCGTAGTGCGGAAATGGCCAAAGTGTGGTGGCACCTTAAAGACAAAATAAATAATTGTTCCGTGCGTTTTAGTGGACTGTATGACACTTCCTCAGTTGCATAGAATGTCATGCATCTAAATATTCATACACATAATGCAGAAATTCATTTCTTATTCCCAGTCCTTTATTTGTGCAGTACATTGAAACACAGCCCAGTCTTGTAGCTCCCCTGGGATGTTAGGTGTATATACTCTTGCACCTCCAATTATGCTCACCAAATACCATTCTTATATAAACATATTGAAGATGCGCATCCCAAAATAATCTGTGGGCTACCCCAAATTGTACACCCTTACATCCAGGAGAGAGGCCATTTCTGCACTACACTGTTTAGTGCTAGTTCAAGATCCTCTGAAATCCGGGGTTTGCAGTTTAGCGAGGGGCCTTTGGAATTCTCAGCCAGAGAGCTCTTTGGCCTCAGTAAACTACAAACAGGATGTTGAAAGTGGAATAATAGCACTATAACAGTGTAGTATGGAAATGGTCAGAGTCTTGTATGAAGTGACATCAACCCAGACCTGGCTGAAAGCAGAATACTGTCATGTGTGCCAACCCAATCAATAGTAATTAAATGGAAAAGAATAAGGAACTGGTGCTTTGTGACCCCATGTAATCTGTGAGCTTCTCCAGATGAATGCATCTTTAAAGCCAAGAGAGGATTATGTGATAGCATCAACCTTATCTCGTCCAGAGCTTTATGTACATGCACATATAATCTGATAACATTAAACACTGAATGGAAAAAAATCACTAGTATAAACACTAATACTTGAATTGGTTTCATTTAGTAAGTTATCATTAACTAATTTGTTAATTAAAGCATTAGTGTTGGGCCTGGGCATAGGTTTTACAGAGAAAGGCATGGAAGTTGTCACTTAAAGGAACACATTACTAGATCTTTTGAAATATCTTTTTTATCCTTTTAAAGTTGCCTTACTCCAACCTGGAACTTTTCCCTACATGGACTACAAAGCCCATAACAGTATTGTTGCCTGGGAATGGTGGGAATCCAGGATATCTGGGGACTTTCAGGTTATGAAAAGCTGTCCAAAATAATGGAATCTCATTTTACAACCTCTTCAATTTGTTACTCGTCTGAATCCCACTTTGCTTTCCACCTTCACTAGTTTGTACACTTCATTCATTAAAATGCCTTGTTTGTTGAAGGTTAATAAGGAGCATTTTATTTCAGTTAGAGGCCACTGATTCACTACAAGCACAGGAATAAGTATATAGCTACAAAAACTGGTCAGTGAATCAACACTGGAGAATTATTAACATGACATTTTTTATAATCTAAGTGTACGCAGAACATTTTCCTGTACAGCCGAATCACTGTTTCCTTTCCACCACCCTACTCCCAGTCAAGAAGTGTGGGCTGAAAAGGTCAATGGAAGAATACAGATTTTGCATATAGGAACCAAGGATCCCAAATACAATCCACGGCATCTGTAGTTTTAATGATCAGGTGTCTTACAAGCTCACTCATTTCTGTACCCATCTTGCCTTAATTGTATAATTAAAATGGGGTGGGTAAGAAGGAGAGAGATGAATGGACAGGTAGGTAAAAAGCAGCATGGGAAGAGTAGTGATAGGGAGAAGCCAAGAGAAAAAGAAATGGGAAATGAGTTTCAATAAAACTTTTCCTTAATTATCCAAAAGCCTAACATTGTGTGACTAATACACTAAATAATTGCATAGGGGTTCAGTGTACCTCTCCCCATATACTATTATATAGTAACCATATATTATAGAGCACTATACAATTGAAAGTGCTCCATAAGACAATAACAGAGGAGAAGGTACTTAAGACAGTCACAATATACTCTCAGAAAAGTTCCAAACATGTTTTTTCTGTGCAGGTCCATGGGGAGGGCATTCTGAAAGACCCCTGGATGATGAGGACCTCAGTCTTCTACTACACAAACAATTTCCTCTCCCCATTTCATTCCAAGACTCACCTACTTTTTCTTTTCCATTCTTCTTTCTAAATTCTTTCCCAAGTGTAATCATTCTTCTGTTCTACAAGCCCAGTTATCTGAATTGCGTTCTATGAAGTTCTCTCTCCCATTTTCTTTTCTCCTGCAAAATCACTCAGATTAGTCTAATAACACAGTGAAGGGACACAATTCCTCCAATTCTAGTATTTCTTCTGAGGCAGTAGGTCTTGCTGCTTTAGTGAATGTGACAGAGAAAGAGGTAGCCACCCAAATAAATTCTAACAACCTAATTCATTAATGCATAGTTTTCATGTCAGCATTAGGTGGAGGAATCTAGAAAGTTAGATTAAATTTCTAGAAAGAAATTGCGAACTGATAATACAATGATTTAATCAATCAATTAATTTGAAACTCTGATATTGATGGTACCAACCAAGGTAAAAAACAACCGAATTAGATACAGAAGTATAAAGAACTGATGTGCTGTACCTCAATTAAGTTACAGAATACTCCTAATCACACTTTTACAGCAAAGAAATGCTCCTCCTTGATGGTATTTTCCCATCATTCCTAAAGGCAAACCAATTAATAGCAAAGTAGGTAGCAAAGAATAAACAACTGGTGATGTAGAAGTTGTGGGCCATCTCAAATCTTTTCAGCCCCTTTCTAAGATGGTTTCAAGCCCAAACATTTTCCTATTTGCTGTGCACTGACATATATGGCAAACTAAGCAAATAGTGAACAAAGTGAGAGTGGTACACAACTTTTTGTAAGGATGCAGAGTGCTTTATTCATTTTTTTACTTAATGTGGGTATTATTGGGCTAGGCTGGCATGAATACCAATTCTCTGTATGTACGAAAACTTTGAGCTCTGAGGATTTAAAAAAGGCCATTTCAAAAAGGTCTTGTAAGGGTTCACAATTTGGGGTGATACACAGTTTATATCAGAAGTGTACATCCTCAGTTTTTATGCTTTTGTATCTAATTTGCTATTACAGGTTTGGGGTGGGATACATAGGTGCCCTACATACACAAAAAGATTTGGACTATGTGACAGTTGATTTTATCTGTGGATGTAACAGTGTGTAATTTGGGGAGCAAAGACCTAGTCCCTTATTTGTGCCTGTCAGATCAGGCCATCATCTATTAATAACCATTGTGTTCAGATGATTATGAGTGCAAGATTTTTAAAAAAATCTTGAATGGTAGTTTCTCCCCACACTACAGCAGCAATTGTTATAAGCATAATTTATAGTGTAGGGTCATATAAATCTCATGTCCTAACATAGCTGAATGACTGGGCTGTCTCAAAGTTTTACATAAATAAGGAACTGGTAATAAGGAACCAATTCTAGTATTGTACAATGTTCTGACCTTCCCTGCTGGAAAATTATATTATTAATATCGGCCATTCAGAAGATTATTTGTAATTCAGAGCTTAAATTTTTTTAGATGTTTGGTACTATTCAGTCTTAATGTCCTCCACCAGCATAGTTACTTGCTATGCTGATGAGTGAGTTCTGGAGCTTGTAGTTTAATAGCCACAGTGGTTATGGGATTCTACCAGTTGCTAAATAACATAAACATCCTGACACTAGATATGCCAGTTAAAACATGTAATATTTGCTGCATTAGTGTAACTTTAATCTATTATGCTTTTTTTCTGGTTAAGGTGCAACATTACAACCTTGATTGTAATGTAGTCACTAGAACTTAATTTAAAAGCATTATAGACAACAATTACAACCACAATCCTAACTTCAAAGGTATTGCATTCCACAATTCCCACCAAAACAAACAGGCCATAGCAAGCGTAGAGATGTTAGGATTTCAAAGCATCCCCTTGACTTCAATCGGAGTTGGATTCAAAAACGTCTCAAGATGCCAGTCAATCTCTATAAACGGGTGAGTTTATAAATCACCCCCCCTCCTTCTCTTTTCATAGAACTTGGGCTATTTCCGCACTAGACTGTTATAGTGCTATCATTCCACTTTCAACCTCCTACGGAATCCTGGGGTTTGCAGTTTAGGTCCCTCCCAGGATTCCACAGGAGGTTGAAAGTGGAATAATAGCACTATAACAGTCTAGTGCGGAAATGGCCTTGGGCAGCAAATTCAAGAACAAGAGGACGGCCGTTTCCCGCACGCAGGCCGGGCTCTCATCGAGCACCTAAGAGGTTGCCCGCGAACCGCTCTATCGCAGTTTGATGACGTACATCGCGCGCCGTTCCGGAGCAGCTGACAGCTTCCCCGCGGCCTCGAAAGGCAGCGAGGTAGGGCAGGGAGGTGGGCTTGGGCCGGGCCGGTGACATGAGGCGGCCTCGCCGGCCGGAGGAAAAGGGAGACGGCGGGCTTTAGCCAGAGTCAGTGGTCCACACCCGTCGCGGCGCCATGTTCCGCCGTGCCAGGTTTAGCGTGAAGCCGAACGTGAGGCCGAGTGCGGCGGGGAGAAGTAACAGCGGCGGCGGCGGCAGCGGCGGTTCAGTCACTCGGGCGGCCCTAGAGCCAGGTGGTCAGCGTGATCCGGCATCCTCCTCCACCGCCACCGCCACCCCGTGTTCTTCTGAGGCCGTGGAGAGCTCAGCCCTCCAGCCGGGAGCTGCTGCCGGAGACGTCCAGCCGGGTGGTAATGGAGGTAGCAGCAACACCGGGTAAGTTTCGCCTTTATGGCCATTTCCGCACTAGACTGTTACAATGCTGTTAACCCACTTTCAACATCCTGTGGAATCCTGGGGTTTGCCTCGGGCCCCTCCCTAAACTGCAAACCCCAGGATTCCATAGGATGTTGAAAGTGGGTTAATAGCGCTGTAACAGTCTAGTGTGGAAATGGTCTATGTGTCACTGCTCTTTTGCCCTTCCAATTCTTCTTCCCATAAAATCGTCAAGAGATTTTAAGCCCGGTTCTTTCAGAAAGGTCCCCGAGCGCAAAATCGTAGGATTCACACTTGAACTCGGGAGAACTGGATCACACGTGCCCAGTACAGGATGACCTGCGTGTGTGAAAGAGGAATTGCAAGTGGCAGTTTCTTATTCCGCAAGAGGCAATAGTTTGTGTATCGAGTCGTTAGTGACGTTTTTGCGTGTGAGAAACAGCTCTATGCCTTTTATTTTTTTAAAAAAATTATATATTTATTAAATTTAAAGAGAAATACATCAACCACAACAAGAAAAACAAAAACAAAAAGGAGAAATGTAAACATTCCTTTACAATACAAAACAAACAAAAGAATCAAGAACAGAAAAGATAGAAAAAAAGAAGAAAACAAAGTATCTAGTGAGTAAAAAAGAGTAGTATTTAGTAGTATATGCCTTTTATTTTAAAATTGGAAACTTCTGCCCCTGATCCACACTCTTTAGTGTAACCAGAGCAGTTGTGGGCCATATCCAGAGTTAAGGCTGAAGCTCTAGTGGTTCTAGTTGTTGATCATGGAGAGGAAACAGTTGACATTGCTGTATGTTCAGTTAGAGTAATTGAACTGAATGTGAATGTGGTGTTTTGTCCTGCCGACTTTTTATGTTTGTGGTAGGAGGCTGCCTGTGATGGGAAGGAGAAAGAATGAGAAAAACCATGGCTTGTTAGATCTGGTGGTGATATTGGTAGAAGTCTAATCCTGTTATAATCTAACATTTAAGGGTGTCAGATTGGTATCTCATAGACATATAGAGTTGTAAAGGTGTGCCAGGGGTCTTCAAGTTCAATATCTCCAGGTTACCGTCTAGTCTCTGTTAGAAAACCAGTAATGAAAGAGAGTTCACCAACGTAGGTGGTCTTCAGCCAGGTGTTGGACAGCTGTAATCATCAGGAGATCCTTTTTAAGACTTAGCTAGAATCTCTTTGCTTGTTATGTGAATCCGTAGATTTGGGTCGTATTCTCTACAGCAGAAAAAAAACCTTGCTGCATCTTCTATGCAACAACCCTTCTGATATTTGGAGACAGCTATCATGATACCTCAGTTATTGTGTCTCAGTTGTATAGTAAATAATGGTAAAAGTACAAACGTCATAAACTTGTGCTGTGCTGTTCAGTTGTATGAAGATATTGCAATCATTTGTCCATAAACTACGTACATGGGTATGTCCAATAACTGGAATGAGTTAGCGTGCATTGTGCAGCACAGACACTTGCAGTAGGATCAGATTCTCTTGAGATATGGATCACTAGCTTTCCATTTGCAGTTTATAATTCTTCTAGCAACTGAAAGTACATGCATACTAAATCACCTTTTCCACAGCAATTGAAAATATTTGCTCTTTGGGAACCTGCAGTATAAATTTTTACCGATAGAGTCAAAAAAAGTCAATGTCCACATTACGTGGGCTGAAATTCAAGATAGCAGTTCCTTCTGAAGAGAAGATTGTTGCTTTTCAGAATTCTGTAGTTAATGTGAATTTATGGATAACTTAGCAGATACACAAGGGTATTGATAGTGTCCTTGCCCTTGCCTCACTGTGTGAAACGTTATATTGTTGTTGTTCTTTAACTGCCATCATGTTGACTACGACTTATGGCAACCCTCTGAATGAGAGATCTCTAAGGCCATTTCTGCACTACACTGTTACAGTGCTATTATTCCACTTTCAACATCCTGTGGAATCCTTGGGTTTGCAGTTTAGGAAGAGTTCTCAGCCAGAGTGCTCTTTGGCTTTAGTAAACTGCAAACCCCACAATTCCATAGAATGTTGAAAGTGGAATAATAGCACTATAACAGTGTAGTGCAGAAATGGCCTACGTCACCATATCGTCAACAGCCCTACTCACTTTTGCATGTTCAGGCCTATGATTTCTTTGATTGAATCTATTCATCTGTGAAGTTGTCTTTTTCCTTTTTTGCTGCCTTCTATATTACCAAGCATTATTATCTTTCATATTGAGTCATGTGTTCTCATCTGTCCAAAATATGACAGTATCAGTTTAGTCATCTTGGCTTCTAGGGAAAGTTCAGGCTTGATTTGCTCTTGTTATTTGCCGTCAAATCAACTTATGGCAACCCTATAAATAAGAGAGCTCCAAGTCATTCTATCATCAGCTGCCTTGCTCAGGTCTTGCAGTTTTAGGGACTTATCTTTCTTTATAGAGCTTATCAATCTATAATACCATCTTCCTTTTTTTCCACTGCCTTCCACCTTACCAAGCATTATTCTATTCTATTCTATTCTTCTGTTTCTCTGCATTGATTATTGTAGTAGTACACCTTGTCCCTGGGCACAAGTCATTGAACAGTTGCATTCCGGGTTCTAACTCTATTTCTGTCCCCTTTTACTTTTGCTTCTCATCTGTCCTTGACTGTTTGAAGAGTTTCATCTGTCATCCAGTGAAGCTTCTCTTTCTTTTTGTCTGCAGATTGTGTCTTTTTGCATTCTTCCCCGATAATATCCCTGGCTTTAGTTCTTCCGGCTCCTACTTGATTAGTCTTAATAATGCAAATCTATTTTTTGTACACTATCTTCAAATTCTATGGGAATGATCTCCAGTTTGTATTTTGACAAGATGGTTGATCTAGTGTTCCTCTTTAGCTTTACTCTTAATTTTTGATATTAGCAGTTCATCGTCTGTGCCGCAATCTGTTCCTGATCTTGTTTTTTGCCCGGAGAATGGAGCTTCTCCATCTTCTGCTTCCAATTATGTAGTCTATCTGATTTCTATATTGGCCAGGAGATGAGGTCCATGTATACATTTTCCTCTTTGGTTGCCTGAATGTGTTTGTGATGTACAAACTGTTAGTGTCGCAAAATTAAATCATTTGCTCTTCTGCTTCGTTTTTAGATCCTGGACCAATTTTCCTACATCTTTGATTCTGCTCTGTTTCCTACCTTTGTATCCCAGTCGTCTGGGATTAGCAACAAGTTCTGTTTTGGTGTGTGATCAATTTCCTCCTGGACTCCAGCACAGAATCTTTCAATTTCTTCTTCTTCTGCCTCTGTAGTTGGAGCATAAGCTTGGATTATGATTGTATTGATGGGATTTTCTGAAGTACTGTTGATATGGTTCGGTCAGACTTTGCATTGTATCTTTTGACTGCTTCTGCTACATGTCTCCTCACTATTAATGCCACTCCATTTTTTCTTAGATTTTCATTTTCTGAGTGAAACACTGTCTAATTATTTGACTGCACATGTTCCATTCCTGTCTGCCAGTGCTCACCCTCAATATTGCAATATTTATATACATTCCATTTTTTTCAAGTTATGTCTAACTTCTCCTGATTCACACAACATATTCCTGTAATATGTGCTGTGCAGCTTCAGACTTTCATTTTATCTCTGGGTACAATACTAGCTGTCTTTTTGGCTTGAGTCCAGTTGTGTTGTTAGCCAGAGTATTACCTGTACTTGTCTCTACTCTTCCCCAGCAGCTTGTTGAGTGCCTTCCAACCTGGGAGTCTCATCTCCTGGCCCAATCTCTTGTTTCTTTTTAGATTGTCTCACCTTCGGGTTTTTGTGGTAAAAGACATACAAAAGGGCTTCACTGTACTTCTTTCTGCTCAGTACTAACAAGTGTTAGCTATGCTGCCACTGCCCTTGTCTCCGAGAGATCCTCTGCTGGTGTCATCCCACACTACTGCTGCGGCCAGTGGCTGTTTGACACATTTAGTATGGCTGTCGTCAAAAGCCTGTCTGACATGGGAAACTCTATTAGCAGCACTGCTACCATCAACATAGCCTCTTGTCTCCCAGGAGCATGCAGTCTCATCACTGTGGAAAAGTAGTGTCATTATATTACTTCTGTTGAAAATCAGTCTCATTCGTTGATGTAAATTCAAAGCCTCCTGTATATGAAATTTAAGGAGCTAAAAATATTTTGCAGTGCATTTAAAACAGTAAAGAAATCCCTAGTGACATTTGGATGTGTTGCAATTTTAGAGAAGTGCAGTGCATTACTTACTTTGCACTTAATAGGTGTAAGCCAAGTTCTTTCAGCTATCTAGTTAATTATGTTATAGGCAGAAATTATAATTGCCTCTAGAATATAACTTTTGGATTGCATTAAATGTTTGGCCAAGGTTCTAACTTGAGTCCTTTTGTCTTTCAGTTCTTTTTTTTTTAAATCTCTGAGGCTGCAATTGAATTTACATGTGCATATTTACATTTTATACTTACAGTTAGCTAGGGGTAAGTCTCAATTCATTCAGTGGAGCTTACTGTATATACTTGTGTATAAGTTGAAAAATGTATGCCAAAAAAATCAACCCAAAAAAACTACAGGACAGTGAGGTAGCCCAGGAGGGAAGCTCCAAAGAGTCACTGCTGCGGTGGGGAGGATGGAAGGAATTGGAACTACCCTCTTCCATACTGCTCATCTTTGCCATTAGCCTGCCACCTGGTTTGCCTTCTCTGGCCCATCACTCTGGGTTGTGCAGTCCTTATGCCAATGTACTTGGAAACTATCCTCCCCCGAACTTGGCGTGATTTACTTCAGAGGAGATTTGGAAGAAAGCGGAGCTGCCCGTTCTTCTACATCTTCCTCAAATGGACGCCCAGTGTACCCTGACTGCCACATTCTCCTTTGCGCTCTCAACTTCACTCTTGCCCCAACCACAGCAGAAGTTACTTCTTCACCCAGAGCCCTCATGCGTGAGAAGGGCTTCTCACCTCCTTCTTGCCATCAGGGTGAGTTCGACTCTCAAGATGTGGATCCTTATGAATCCTGCTCACTACCCTTTCCTAAGAGTGTGGTCCCTGCATGCTGTTAAATGAGAGCAAGCCCTATTGAACTCTGTGCCTCTTACCTTTGAATAAGTCTGTGGCTGTCTACGGGTTACTTGGAAATTCAGTGTAGTTTAGCCACTAAGGTGAATAGGACTTTCTTCCAAGTTAGCTTGCAGAGGCTGGCAGTTTGATCTTGGAAAGCTAGTCTCATTGAAGTTGATGAGATTTGTTTTGAATGAAGGACTAGGCTCAACAGATCCTTGGATTGCAAGACCCTGCTGCTTTTTGGCAGCCCCTCCCCCCTCTGCACTTCTAATGTCACTAGTGCCGGTCTTCCCACAATGCCAACATGTTGGGAGCTGCCTCCACTGTGTCACCTTCCCAATTCAGTTCTCTAAACCAAATCTTTCCAGAATGACACCCACAATACCAGTCTCCCTTACCTCACCTTCGCCCTCTATCTGCATGGCCCTCAGGGAGAGGGGGATGGCAAAGTATTTAATCTATTAAATTTCTCTGTTCAATTAGCATTGTTCCTCAGAACCAAAACAAAAGCAATCAGTCCAGCTTAATTCAGGGTGGCAGAGAAACTCCAAAGAGCTGCTGCTACCAAGGAAAGAATGGAGGGGATTGGGGGTTCCTGCAGTTGGTGCTTCTTTTAGGCTCTCCCTAGATGGACTAAACTCTTGCCTTAGTCCATCTTGGGAGATCCTTAATGTCTTCCATTCCCCCGACTGTGGTAGTGGTAGCTCTTTGGAGCTTCCCCGCGATGGCAGAGAGAGCACTGGAGGTGGGTGCGTCTTTTAGGCTCTCTCCAAACAGACTAAACATTAGCCTTAGTCTGTCCTGGGAGAACCTGGGGAAAAAAAACCCAGTCCCCTCTCCAGCTCTTTTGAGTTTCCCTGCCAGGGCGGGGAGAATGGAGGAGATCTGGAAAAGCACCTGTCCACTCTTTCCTCTCTGCTGTAGTAGCAGCTCTTTGAGACTTTCCCACCAGGGCCGAGAGAGTGGAAGAGGCCAGGAGAAGCTGAAAAAAAAAGCCCTAATCCACTTTGCTGTCTCCACCAGGGTGGCATATCTTTTGCCCCCCCTCCCCCCGCCCCAGGGCAGGGATAGTGAAGGGGGTTGGTGCTTCTTTTAGGTCCTCGGTGATAGGACTAAGCTCTTGCCTTGAGGACTTTGTTCATTTGTGGAGAACTTAATAGAAGCACTGATCCTCTGTACTGTCTCCAGTGGCCTTTTGCAAGGCCTGGGCAGGAAAATGGTGGCTGAGACAGCTGGCCTTCTGATGTGGCACTGGCGCTTTTGCTTCTCTGCCAAACTGAACTGAGGAGCTCCTTGTTGAGCCCCCAAGTTTGGCCCTTGACATATCCACAGTTCACATCAAAGTTTATAATTTTGGCTCCAAAGCCTGCCCTCGACTTACACATGCGGTTGACTTATACACAAGTGTATATGGTATGTCATAGTAAGCGTGTATGGTGTTCCAGTATAAGACTAGATTGACAGTGAGGAGTCTGGTTGTTCCTTAAAATTTGCAATCTGCTGTACATTAGATGAAAATAAACCTGATTGAACTTAATGGCAATTATGGCCAAATTCATATGTACAGGATTAGGTTGTAAGAATGCCAGATAATTAACAACCTTCCCTGTGAATAGGCTTAACGCATTCCTTTACTGGAGTCACCAAACTGAATTCTTTCTTAGTATTGAATAGTTGGGTCATAGTATTGTATTTTTCTACCTGTTGATTGTCTCATAATTTTTTAATATGAAATCTCAATGTATATCTAGTGAATTTGCTGATATTTATTGTGATGTCTTGTCCACAAAGACATTGTTAATATATTCAGTGAATAACTATTAGATTTCTAACAGTAAACTGTATGTACTTAAGCTGCTGAAGTTGACGTTGATCTGTATTGAGTCAGATGTAACATGCCAGTATATTTGTTGGGTAAATTGTGATGTTCAGAAAAAAGGCAGCTCTAATATAGTATGATTGATTTTATTATATGACAGTTCATTTATTTCTTTTAAAAATAGTCCAATTATTTTCTTAAAAATATTCATGACCGATTTCTTTCTCTTGGAATTTGTTAGAGATGAAAAGACCAGTGACGGTGATGGAGATTGTAGTAAACAAGCAGAGACCCCTTTCCAGAGAAGAAAAAGAATATCAACTGTGCCCAACCTTGCTAAACCAAGAGTTACACTTGCATCTACACAGCGTGCTGTCAGTTTGGCGTCTAAATATTCAACAAAACAAGGACCTCCTACTCTTGGTACCTCTGTGCTTCAGAAGGAGACCTCTTCTTCTGAGAAAGTTAATGTGGAAAATTCACCAAAATCTCCTGCCCTGCCTGAAAAGAAAACACCTGTCCCTCAAGTACCTCAGTTCTCCCCATTTAAGAAATCTGCCAGTAAAGAGCCAACTACATGTGTAACAGTTCAAAGAAGTGATGAAACCCTTCAAAAGAACACATCCTCACCCCTCAAGGAGAGACCCACACAGGAAAAATTAATTCAAGATGAAACAGCACAGTCAAAATCTGCTCCAGAAAAAGAGAAAAAGAAGTGTTCGGAACGTGAGAAAATAATAAAAACTCAGAAGCTAAGAAAGATGCTTAAGGAAGAGTTGAAGAAAGAAAAGGTATAGTAATATTTTGTGGGTGTGTTATAAGCAAGATGTGGAAGGGAATAGAAAGAGATCTGATCTGTGCATGAAACTAAGTCAGATCCTTGGCCCATTCAGTTCATATTGTCTTTACTGCAGCTCACTAGGGTTTTAGACAGGAGACTTTTCAGATCTTACCTGGAGATGGCAGGGATTTGAACCTTGTATCTTTTGCATTGACATGAAATATGGTGTATCCACATGAGGCTATATCTACTTGTTATGATAATATCATGGTGCCCTACAAAATGTGCTTTGCTAAAGGCTCTTAGCTTATAAAGGTAAAAGCTGTGCAGCAGTATCATATACTTTTTCAGTTGGCTTAACTTTTGTTAATCAGAGATCCACCAGTGAATTAGACCTCAATCCAATAGTGAAGATATGTTTGAGTGTACTTGTAAATGTCTCAGTGATCTGCAGCAGATTGGCAAATATTTTGCATTCCTAATTATTGAACCACAGGAGAGACAAAAAATGCCCACTTCCCCCCACTTGTGCTGCTGAAGTAAAGGAAGTTTGGGATTATGTGGAAGGACTGTGAACTCTGCTCAGTTCTGGTACTGAACATTTTTTTTATTGACACATGATTGTTTGGTTTAGGGTTTCACAAAATGTAGTCCTGGGGTCACATGTGGTCCACCAAGGCTGTTTTTGTGTCCTCAACTTCCCCCCTCCCTGACTGTTCTTTATTTGGCAAAAAACACGAGTGCAGCCTCGAGAGGGTCCCAGAGAAGAAATTGGCTCTCAGATCTGACAAATGTTGCTTACCTTTGCTTCACATCTACATGATTGACTATAAATATCTTGAAGTCTATTTTAAGGTTGCATGAGCAGACTTTCATATATGCAAAGGTACTTCTCCTTCCCTTCTACACCAGTGCAGCCTCCATGCCCCCCAGATAATAGTGGTGGGGTAGAGCTGCAGCAGGAGGGAAACAGCTATTCCACCATCTGCTCTGTTTTAATAGATACCACACATTTCATCATATGATTATTGTCTTATAAAACTAAAAGACCAAATGCAGTGAGTTAAAGCTGCTATGGGTTAAAGATAATTTAAGTCTAGTTAAATGATCAGATTTTTCAATCATTATAAATATAAGACAAGAAGTCATTTCTTACATGTATTTATGATTGGGTTTCAAGAGACACTGTGCTAAAAATCGATGTCATTTTTTTACTGCTATATTTCAAGTCCTTGCTTTGAGCTCTGAAATGGATCCTGTGTTCTATATATGAATATATCTTATAGGTTGAGTCTCTCTTACCTGAAATGCTTGGACCAGAAGTATTCTGTATTTTGAATTTTTTCAGATTTTGGAATCTGGTACCTTTTTGGAAAAGCCTTGTGTCTTGTTCATTTGCTACTTGTGTTGTGTATGAGACTTGAGGCTGGAGAGACACTGAGGATCTGTGAAATGGTGGGAATCTAAGCATAGTACTCTGCAAATCCATGTCTCCCACCAGTTCACAGATCCCTAGTTTCTTTCTGCTTCCACCTGTCCACATCTGTCTTTGAGGTGGTGGCTGCAGTGCTCTTCAGATCTGAGAGACGAATGAGCAGAAGTGCTGCAGCAGCTGCTTTGAAGGTGGATGCAGGGAGCTGGTGCAAAAAAAGTTCAGTTTTTGCAGATTTTCAGATTCTTGGATAAGGGAGGCTTATCCACTAAACAGCTTGTAATTTTCTTTCTGTCTCCTGAATGCTATTGTCTCCAGTGCATCTAGCCATTTTGTTCTGAGTGCTTACACTTATTTATACTGACTTGGAAATAGGTATGGTTGATTTTATTGTGACTTGTTCTCAAGTATGTATGTAAGACTTTATCATGGCCTTGCTTCATGTTCTTGCATGGGTACAAACAGATACAATCTGAAATAGTTTCATGAGTGTTTACCTTGTCCCTAAGCATATAGGGCATTGCCTTATACCAGATCAGAGCAGAGCTTTAGAACAGTGACTGTATGTGCTCCAGGGAGGCACCCTTGAAGTAATCAGAAACCACAGCCAGTGCAAAATGTAATGGCTAGACTATCGTGTGATGTGTGCTTCTCAGAGCACATGTCACCAGTCTTGTACCAACCTCACTGGCTTCTGCTTGCTTCTGGTCTTAGTTTAGTGTGCTGGTTTTGACTTTAAAAAAGTTTGTGGCTAGGATATCTGAAAAACCATGTCCTCCCATGTAACTACGTAGATGCTCTATTCTTGCATATAACATCATCCAGTGAGGGAACGATTGTGAATACATGAGATAGGGCTTTCTTCATAACAGAACTTCTTAAAGGAAGTTAGGCCATCTTCTCTTTACTGAGCTTCTAGTTGGCAGCCAAAACTGTGTTTCATATAACCTTTAGTTTTTAAAACTAGGATTGCCTTTGGGATTTATTTTAAATATATTTTAAATTGTTTTTAAGTTTTAATCTGTTTTTTTAAATTTGTTGTACATTGCCATTGTGAATTAGTAAGTCTTTGTGTCTTTCTTCAAGAAATATGACTTATAAATTGGAAAATTGTATTTAAAGCAACTGGTTCTGTAGAAGTGTTTAAAGTATTTAAAGTGAGGCCTTAACAGATAAAGTTACCAAAAAAAATAAAAATAAAAAATTAAATTTTGTGTCTAGGAACAACGGAAATATAAATCCCCAATAACTGAAAAAAATATGCCGGAAGATCGTTCAAAAATGATTATGAGAGACTTCATATACTATCTTCCAGAAAACAATCCTATGAAGCAAGTATACATTTTCCATTCAATTATATCAATCTATTTTTATTAACTAGTTTTGTCTATATTCTGGCCTTTTCCCAAGAAATTCAGAGTGGTATACATTCTTCCTGTTCTTTTTGTCCTTGCAACAATCCTGTGAGGCTGGGCAGAGATACGGTGAGTAGTACAAGTCACCCAGTACGGTTTGCAGCTAAATGAGATTTCAGTTTTATTCAGGAATATTCCAACCACATTTTGACCAGCACAGAATTACTGCATATCTAGCAGAAGTTAAGATCTAAGATAGTGTGAAGTAGTGGTTTGAGCTTTGGACTACAGTCCTGGAGACCAGGATTCAAATCTCTGCTTGGCCATGAACATCCACTGGGTGACCTTGGCCAATTCATATTCTCTCAGCCTCAGAGTAATGCAAATTGAACACGTCTTGCCAATAAAACCCTGTGATTGAAATAACTTGGATACACCAACATCTGAAAATGGATAGATTGATGATTGCCAAAAAAAAAAGTCCTTTCTGTATGTATCTTTTACATTTCTCCTGATTCCCTGATCATGTATACATTTGCCATCATCCTTAATGAATGTTCTCAGTTCCAGATACCCTTCCCTGTTTTTTCCTGCTGTGAGGAACACTTATATAACTCTCTCAGGCCAACAACTGAGACAGTGATTAAAAGTTTGATTAAACTTAACCACTGAGGTGTTTCTATGCTGTCTAGAAGTAGGTACTTTCTATCTACTGTTGCAAGGCAGGACTGATCTATAAGACAGGGTTGATCTGTTGTTATGCTTTGAAAGGAGGAGTTTTCCTAACAATCAGTTTAATGGCTTTGGCTTAGTATGATTATCTATGAAATGGTCAGGCTTCCAAATGCTATGTTATTTACTGTTATGCCCTATGGTGTAGATGTCAGTAGAAGTGCATCTCTGTGTGGTTTCCTGTGATAAATGGTTTTAGTATTTAATAGTACAACGACAAGAGGGGGGAAGAAAGGCAAGAAGTCCACTTTAGGCATTCATTTGCTCTAAATAAATAAATTGTGGACAAGATAAATCAGACAATCAGGCAGTCTTTCTGCTATGAAACTTAGGAGATGTGGAAAAGACGCAAAGTCTCAGGATGTTGAAAATAAAGATGATTTTGTTCTTAAAAATAGCCCAACATATTTTGGCCTGGAAATGGCCCTTCTTTAGAGGAGTACAGTTTTAAAATCATCCTGCAGAGTTTCTAGAAAGATTGTCTCCAAAGCTTATGCCTGGCAACAGAAGGACATAAAAATATTTCCAAACTGAAAAGTGTTGTGCCGTATGTAAGAATAAAATTACCTCTTTTTCCAACGTGCTGAGGCTTTTCCACATCTCCTCTATTGGGGTTTTCCCATCTTCTTTGCTTTTTGCTGTGAAGTGTAGATTATATTTTTAAAGAAATAAGAAATTAAATAATGAAATGGAACTACTTTTTTTTATATCTAATAGGTCTTCATTGGTGGAAGAAAAGCGAACAGAAAAGACTTCTACAGTTACTCAAGCAAAAGAGTAATTTTTCTTTCTCTTTTTTTTGAGAGTCGAATTAGTGATATGTGGAGTAATTCATTCAGTGACGTTTGTAAGAAAAATATTTGTTCAGTTGGCTAAATTGGAAATTGTAATTTTTATTTATACAAAACAAATCATACTAAGAGAGTATAATTGTCAGGGACAAGAATCCACACACAAAGAATAATAACAAATTAAATGTTTTATTTTCATAGTGTAATACACTGTAAAGACTTTAGTACAGGAAACTAAAGAGAGTTGAAACTGTGTACTCATATCTGGACAATTCCCCCTCAAAACCCCTCCTTCTCCTGGAGCTGTGAGAACCAGGCATTCTTATCTCTACATTCCAATCCTTGTATCAGCCAGAGTTGTTTACCTAACGGTTTTCGGTAGCATCCTACAGCAGCTGCATACTACATACTATATACTACATATCCCATTAATATATTTATGGAGGCTATCCTGACAATAATATTGCAGGTCATTGTATGTATGTCCAGTGTTCTGCTAGGGTCAGTTCTAGACCTAATACTTGTTTGCTGTTAACCGAAATTATGGGATTTCCAACATCACTGCTGCTGTGTCTCACAAACCCTTTCCCTCTTGCATGAAAATTTCCCCTTCCCTTTACTCACTTCCCAACCGCTATATCTACGCTGAGACTAACGGTGACAAATCCTAACTCTAGGGCAACACCCCAATCTGGCATTCAACCACTGGCTTAAATGCTGGGTTAGAAATGCTCCTAGATTAGTACAGAAATAACCTCATAACTGATGGCCAGAGGAGTTTGAGTGTAGGAAGTGAAGGGCTTGGGAGAGACATAGCACTCAGTTTCATGTCCAGTACGTTAGTTATAATTAATAGAAAACAGGCATTACATCTGTACTCACTCTCAGTGTCTAATCTGCTTTAGTGATATATTGTCATATGGCTCATCTGTATATTAATTAGGTGCTGATGTAAATAAAGTCAGACCTCCACTTTTGCGGGGCTTAGGAGCACAAGACCCCCTGTAAAAGTGGAAAAGCTCCCAATAAAAATAAAAACCATGAACACTGTTTTTTTTTTTAACCTGAGAACACTTCTCTAGGAATCTCTGGGTTCTCCAGAGTGATTCTATGCTCAACTTCTGGCAGAAGTGGACCAGAGAGTCACTTTGGAGGACATAGGAATTCCTAGAGAAGTGTTCTCTCTGGAAATCTCTAGGTCCTCCAGTGTGACTCTATGGTCAACTTGCACTAGAAGCAGAGCATAGAATCACACTGAGGACTTAGAGAGTTCTAGAGAGAACATATGTTTTCTGTGGTGGGGCAAATAACAGTGAGAATTTTTAAAATAAATAAATAAATAAAATTAAATAACCTGTGAATAATCAATCCTGCAAATGCTGAATCCACAAAAGTAGCAGGCCAACTCTTATGTCCGTATGGTGGAGAGTAAAAGTGGAACGTAATATGGGAGGTGTGCAACCTGTTTGCAATTATTCAGCCATTTTCTGATGTGGGCTCCTAAGAGGATTTTTAAAACACATGCTTATTTCAGATGGAAAGGTATAATCTATGAAAAAAAAAGCACAATAGCACTAGTCACTGTTTTAATGGCACTGTTGAAAGTAATTTGGTTTGTAGTTCAGGCAATACAGAATAATTTGCATTTATAAATGAAATATAGAATAGGTTCTCCCTTACTTGATTATCTCTCCAAATTTCAGGCCTGAGGAAAGAATTGTTGCAGATCATGAAGATGAAAATGAGGAAGATGAAGACAGTGGAGCTGGAGAGGAAGATGGTCCCCTTCTAGTTCCTCGAGTGAAAGTTGCAGAAGATGGTTCAATTATTCTAGATGAAGAAAGGTTAGGTTTTGACAATTGGTGTCTGCTTCAGGAGGAGGATAAACATTTATTGAACTGCACAGTCCTGACCTAAGACACTTTACTGTTTGAGGCAAGGCCCTCTTCCAATAAGCAAATAGTAGTACTATTTTAAACACCAGCCTCCATCTATTCCCTTCTCTTACCTTCCTTTCCAAGCCTGAAATCTTACACTTATTGTGTTGTCACACTCAGTGCAGAATGACCCATATCTGAGTAGACCTGCAAGCTCTGGTTCCTTGCTTGTTTCTCCAGACTCTTTTAAGTTTTATCCTCTACCACACATTTCCATTTCAGTCTGGGCCTTTTTACATTCCTTTGTTATCTACATCCACTCTCCAATTGGCTTTATCTCTCACCCTCACTTTCCAATTTTTGTTGCTGTTGGTGCTAAATCAGCCTGGTGTGGCACGGTACTCTTGGGTAGGTGAGCTGAGCAAGTGAACACACAGCAACATACTGAATGGAGCAGGTGACAACTGTTCCTCCAACTATTCTTACTTCTGCCCAGTCCTTTATTCTTCTGTACATGTTCTCACTTGGACTGTGAAGAGAGGTGATGAGCAGCAGAATGAAAGAGCAAAAGATTTAACATCAAGGAGGAAATGAAGAGGTGAGGCAAGGGTATATGGAATTGGTGGTGGCAGTGAGTGAGATTGTCATTTTTCTTCTGTCTCTGAAAAATGCTTCTGAGTGCCTGCTCAATAAATTGTCCATGAATGTTTCTTCAAATTATTTTGGGTGGTTAATAAAAGGAATACTCATATTCTTGTCAGCATAGAAGGACAATATTGAGTCTATACTCAAGCGCAGTGCAAAATGTTGATAATGGTGAAAAATTACTTACAATCTTAATAGGAAAATCAATTTGTCTTCACTTAATTTGTCTTCTGAGGCAGTTTGTTTACTTGGCTATTCTTGCTTCTTCTTGCTCTGTCTTTTATATTTGAATATTCCCCAATTTCACTCTCAGTTTAACAGTAGAAGTTTTGAGGACAAAAGGACAATGTGTGGTGGAAGAAAACGATCCCATCTTTGAGCGTGGTTCTACAACAACTTACTCAAGTTTTAGGAAAAGCTATTATACCAAGCCATGGTCACAAAAAGGTAGGTGTAGTTTGAAGATGTATGTATAAAGTTTGGCAATCATCTTCTTTGAGACTGGTTTTTGAACAGCTGAACTCTTGGTTAAGCTTGTATGGGATCTGGGCTTGTTTATTTAAGGCATACTAAGCTGGGCAAAGCCTGTGACTGATTGGGTGGGAAGAGAATTGTTAGCATCCATTTCCGTTTTTTATATCCCTTCAGTTTGGACAAAATTATCAAGTGAGTTTATACAACCAATATTTTTCACAAATTAGTAAGATGAAGATAGCAGGAGTGGGTTTGAGTGCTGTCTGCTGCAATAAAAATGTGGCAGTACCCGTTGAAATACTTTTGATTACTTATACAGATCTGACAATAGAATTAGATTAATATTTTACTGTTTTCTCTGCAGAAAGTCAACTCTACCCCCCCACCTGAATTAGATGTTAGTTGCATACTTTTTCAGGTTATTAGCAGATTTAAAAATGTGTGAATTTTGCTACCATTCTATACAGAGCAAGATCTAAGATTAATATCTCACTTCTCCAGCTTCAGTGTGAGACTCTAGAGAGCTGTAGTTCAGTTCTACAGCCTTTACTTTATTTTTATTATAGTCTATGATCAGCATTGTTCTACAGCAAGACTTGAGAGAGTTGTTTAAAAAGACTATCCATCTACATCAAAGACAAAATTACAGCCAGTTTTCATTCAACAGATGTTTACTAGCTAGATGTTCTTCTGAAACTTCAGTGAATGGAAAAATGACTCAATGGATTTTATAGCTAGGCAATTCTTATTAAAATACACAGGACAATGTAACAAACAGTTGCAGTGCTGGTACACTAATAAAGTGTAGCTCAGTGATGGGTCACATGTTTTGCCTGCAAAATTTCACAAGCTTAATATCTGATATCTCCAGGTAGGGCTGAGAATCTCCTGTTGTGAAGCTGTGCAGACTCATTGCTGCATAGCGTAGACTGGGTTGGAAATCATGTAGCACTCTAGGTATTGTTGAATTGCAACTCTCAGCATTCCTCACCATTGGCTATGTTGGCTAGGCTGCTAGTATTGTAGTTCAGCAATATCCGGGGGCCAGGTGGTTCCCAGCCCTGGTGTAATCATTAATCTGACTCACTAGGCTACTCCATAATGTGAAATATAACCAATTTTATAACAGTATATAAAGGCGGATACCTTCATACTTTATTATATACGTCCCTTATGAGGTTATAATTGATATACTTTGAACAGTTATCACTTTAAAAATGAATAATTTCTTTTCCTTACAGAAACAGATATGTTCTTCTTAGCTATTAGTATGGTAGGAACGGACTTTTCGATGATTAGTCAGCTTTTTCCTCACAGAGCAAGAACGGAGATTAAGGTAAACATTTTAAAATTACAAAATCAATATTTGGCTTGTAGATGTAATAGTTTATAATGTTCCATTCAGTATTAGAACAGATTAGTGGAATTAAGTTTACTTCTATATTAGCAAATTATCAAAGTATTTCCAACAGTGCGAACCTGTAAGTTCCTCTGAGTTCAGCACAGCTTACGCCTAGCTAAGTGGGTATATGGTAGCAGCCATAATAATTTAATTCAGGCTAGATACTCAGAACATGATCATAATTTTTCTGAAGGAAACATTGCTCTCTCTGTGAGAAATTAATGAAAGAATCCTGTTTGTGTTTCCCATCTGCATGGCAATCAAGGCTTATACCCTTCTCCCCCTAAAATAAATCTAACCAATTGTTCCTTACTGTCCAAGCAAAAGACAGTGATTGTTTCTTCTGATGGAACAACTAGATTGGTGTACATACATATTTTGTTCTGCATACCAGTTAATAAACTGTATCAACTTAAAGGTAGAAACACGTTTAGAAAATAAAACATGCTTTTAAAGCTTCCATTCATAACTTTAAAGGAAAGGCATTTCAGCCAGTCTCCAACATTCCGTTTCTGGACAAAGTACTACAATTTAGGTAGCCTCCCAGCTCCAAGGGTTCCTGGATAAGATAAATTATCTACATCTCCTTCTATATGGCTTCAGGCCCAGTTATGGGATAGAAATGACTTTGGTCACCTTGGTGGACGATCTTCTCTAGGAACTGGACAGAGAAAATATGTTCCTTTTGGTTCTGCTGGACTCTCAGTGGGCGTGGTATGTTTTGGGGTCACCTTGCTGAGATGGGGTTTGGGGCACTGTCTTACAGTGGTTTCATTCCTACCTGGAGGGGGAATCCAGAAGGTGATGCTAGAGTACTGCTGTTTGACTCCTTAGCTTAGGCCTATGCCACAGTTGGCCTATGCAGTCCCACAGGATTCTGTTTTGTCTTCCATGCTTGTCCACATATACCAGAAACTGCTGGAAGAAGTTGTCTGGAGTTTTGGGGTTAGGTGCCATCACTGGTGATGACACCCAACTCTCTCCTTTTCACCTCAGTCCAAGGAAGCTGTTTCAGTTCTAAACCTGTGCCTAAGTATTGTTCTGAATTAATAATAGTAGACTGAATCTTGGGTAGAGGGACTTGTTGTGACTGGCAATGGGCTCAGGGGCTGAACTAAGCAATGTCATTTGCTCGATGAAAATAATCAACATGGCACAACTTTTTGTTTTTAGAATAAATTTAAACGTGAAGAAAAGGCCAATGGATGGAGAATAGATAAAGCATTCAGTAAGTATTAGTGCATGTTAAACACAGTTTTTCATAGGAAAAATAGAGTGATATTCAGCTTGGATTCTGTTGTTGCAACCTCCACACTGAAGTTGACCTACAGTGTGGGTATTCCAGGTCATTGTCACCCTAACAGTTCTATACAGTGTCCTCAAATTAAGGCCATTTGTCACATACAGTGCTTTCTTATAAACCAGTGGGTCTCAAACTTGTGGGGCTGGATCTTAAGGGAGGGCACAATAGTTGCTCAAAGTGGGGGGAGAGCATAAGAAAAGTCAACCTGCAACTACAGGAAATGTGAAAAAGATGGGCGAGCCTGTGTGTGCGCGCGCGTGCATGCACCATTGAAGATTGACTGATCCCTGCAAAAGATTGATGCAGAGTGTATTCCACTTTTGTGCCTTCCTCCAAGTCAGACATAGTAAAAATCTGCTTCCTTCTTTTTTTAATACTCTTGCCACTCAGCTTCCCCAAACATGCTATCATTGGCACAGCAGGCGCATACCCCTTAGAGGCCATGAAGCAGTTTCTTGGATGTAGGGGAGGGAAGTGAAGAGAGGAGGCAGAGAGCACAAGAACTCAGGGTTAAGCTGGGGGCATGTGGCTGGGAAGGAATGGGATTCTACTGTGATTTTTTCTGCAACTGTGTGTCTTTCTACAAACAAGCAAAGTAAATTGCAGCTGCCTTTACAATCCCTTGCTGAGCTGCAAAACAAAAGAGAGAAAACAAAGAAGTAGATAAAACTGTCTTAAAAACACAGATCTATAACTTCCTCCCCAAAATGACATAATCAGAAAAATGGAGGCTGGTAAAAGAAAAAAAATCTCTATATAAATTTAGGATGAAACCTTGAAAGAGTCTCTCGAAGGTTCAAAATGATTTTATTCACTTATGCAACAGGTACCTGACCTGGTTGTTTCAGTTTTCATATATCTGTTGCTAGTTTTGTGTAAACATTAGCAGAAACATGTTGAACTGCTCTACTTTTTTGTGTGTAAGAATTTATCTCAGTGATTCTTGATCTTTTCTTTACCAGGGACCCTCTGTAAATATAATTTGTTGCTGGAGAAACCCAAGACTTAACTCAAGATTTAAATATTTAAATTTAGATTTAACTATTTAAAATCTTATTAAAAAAGCCCTTGTGATAAGTTCACCTGAGGGTTGCCATGAGTCAGAAGTGACTTGAAAGCACCACAGCAACAAAGTGCTGCTAACAGGGGGAGATTCTTTCTAGCCATCATTTCTTTCCTATTTGAAAACTGACTTACAGCTGCCCTAAGGTGAACCTATTATGGGGCTTTTCTTGGCAAGATTTGTTACCTTTGCCTTTCTCTAAGGCTGAAGGAATGTGATTTGCCTGAGGTCACCCAGTGGGTTTCCATGGCGAAGTGGGGATTCAGACCCTAGTTTTTAGAGTCATAGTTTGGGCTCACGCACACACCTGCTGTCATGATCTTTTCATCAGACACAGCAGCGGGGTTTGTATGCAGGCACCAAAACTGCTCCCTTTTCTGCAAACAGGAGAGCAATTTAGGCACACACGCATGCCTGCTTCTGTGTCCCTTTCACACCCAGCAGGGGATGTGAACACAGAGGGACATGGCAGAAGACATGTGCATGTGCCCCAACTGCTCCCTTGTTTGCAAATGAGAGAGCAGTTTGGGTGCCTGCCCTCATACTCACCACTGCCATGTCTGTGTAGCTGCTGCTGCTGTTAGTGTCCAGCAGCAGGACTCTGTGGACCTCCAGGGTTCCACGTACTGCGGGTTAAGAACTACCGATCTATCCATATTCTTTCTGGGGTTTTTTGTTTTTTTTGTTTCTGGTGCCAAATTTCCTGTTAAAGAAGTAATGCCCAGGAACACATCCAGTTTGGTAACTGAGGTATACCGGTATTAAAACAAAAGGTTCTCCATGTTGTTTTTAGCAAAGTGTGATGCAGTGAAGCAGAACACTCCTTTGGATATGGAACATTTTTTTACTCCACAGCATGTGGAGTTTCTCATTGGGTTCAGAAAATAAGTGTAAGCTTTTTTTTTTTAATTTAGTGCATGAGGATGAAATAGTTCAAGTTTCTTCTATATCTTGCAGTGCCGCATACACTTTAAACCACAGAACCTTTGTACATGAACTTTCTTAGGCAAGATCTTAATATATTGACAGCAAGAACAACGACAAATGCCTATGGAAGCTCATAGTGTTAGCCTTGCAGATGTCATTGGAATATTTGGATTTTTACACTAAATAAGTAATCCTTTTATCTCCTTGTTGGACAGGAGAGAAAAAGCCTTTTGACTTTGAATTATTTACAAAACTCCTTGAGAAGGTCTTGGAAAATGAAAGGAGGAAAAAGGAAAAAGAGGCCAAATGTCAGCATCAAAAGGAGAAAAATTCCAGTGAGAAAAAAGCACACGTATCTCAGAAAAAACGAAAAGGTATTACTGAAAACACGAAAAACCTGTTGGAAGGTGATGCATTTCCTTTGTTATGAAACCTTTGGCTTCTGAGACCCAGTGCGGCCCCTGATTTGTGTGTATTCTGTGTACAATGTTAGTTCTCTTGAGGGTGCAGCTACTTGGGACTGTCCTTACAAAGACTCACTTCACAAAATGATTATCTTTCAAACCTTTCACATGGTCAGTGGTTGACTATCGATTTTTTGTTTGCTTCTGCTTTGTCGTGCTTTTGGTGTTCTAGGTTTTGTGTTAACTAGTCATATTAATTGGTTATTTTTAGAATAATTTTGTTCTTCTAGAAGGTAGTTATTCTTTTCATTCTGGTATCATGAGGATTTTTTATTGAAAAATAGCATATTCATTAATTTTTGTATGCTACAAGTAGAGAGAGGACAGCTAAAGCAATGTGGGTGCGAGTAGGATGAGTAGTAGACCAAAAAGCTTTTTATATTGAGTATTATACTGAGCGAATAGAATCTTTTCATTTATTAAAAAATATCTTTTTTTACAAAGTTTTGGGTATATTTTTAGCTTTCTTTTTGAGGATGACCCGGCTGTATGTGTAATTACATTGTATACTTTGATAGCTAAAGTTATCAATGGGCAACCTAGCAATGGTCAAGAAGATCTCCAGAGTGCTGGAATTTCTGATACAGAAATGGAGGTGGATGCTGAGACAGCTGAAAAGGAGAATGAAGCATCTCCTAGTGTCTTGGAACAGACAGAAGGGCAGACAGTGACTGAATCGGTGGTGACAAAAAAGAAAAGGAAACGGAAGAAAAAAGATGCTGAGCATGAGACAGAGAATCTGCCTGAAGAGAGAACTACCCCTGAAGAAATGGCTGAGGGAGAAAGAGTAAGAAAGAAAAGTAAGGATATAAGTTATTGCTGCTTTGTCATGTCACTGGGATAATATACAAGGATTTTGCTTATTTCATTCCAGGGAGCAAACACTCAGATGTAATTGTTATTCCACCAAAGGGAGCATCTCTTCTGAGCAGAACAGCAGGAGGGAAATTGAAGGGCTCTTTGCTGATCAGCCCCTCCCTTTACAGTCTCTGTTGGCACCCTGTCCACTGTTTCAGAGGGTGTCTGAATTGTTTGAAGCAGATTTTCAGTGGGCATAAGGGAGTGCACAGTTAAGGAGAAACTGCAAATGATTCTCTTGCCTTCCCCCACTCTTTAGCTAGTTGGATCTTTTTGCTGGATCAGAAAATGTCTGTGGACTGAAACAGCCCTTCTGCCTGTATAAGGCTTACGTTGGGCACAACCCATTAACCGATCCAAAATAAAGACCAATGAAATAACGGAAAATAGAAGTCAAGGGAAAAAAAAGACTTATTTATGCAAAGGGATCATATAGAAACTTTGAGAATAACTTCAAGAAAGAAACTGGTAGTGCAAGCCTTTGTAGACCTAAGCCTGCGAAAACTTATGCTACCAGTTTCTTTTTCTTGGTTAGTCTCAGAGGTGCTACAAAATCCTTTTGCGTGTGGATCGAGACTTACACAGCTATGTCTTTGAGACTTACTTAGTTCATGTGAGTGGCAAGTGTACCGCATAGGTAGCATTTTAGTCTTGTACACAGGACTTGAAGTTGTCTAAAAAAAAGTCTGTGTTTAACAATATTTTGATATGCATCTCACAACTAAATGGTTACACTACATCCTGTATTTCCAGGAAATTAAAGTACCGTGTAGTTGGACAACATTACCTAAACTTCAGAGTTGTTCATTAAAAACCAGTTTATTATGAATGAAACTGAATTGTTGCCACAGTCACAAATGCATAAAACAACAGTGATGCTAGATACAAAGTTCCTGTTTTACTTTCATGCAAACCCATTGTTGTAGAGATAACTCCTTCAGGGCTACCTGCAGTAGTCAAACCAGCCCCCAAACCATTGGACCTTCATGAGAATAAGCAAGCAGTCTGTAATCTTATGTGACTTCTGCTTTTTGCATTTTTTTGTGTCTCTCAGATGGCTGCAGTTTGAAAAATGGAGCTAGATAAATTATGGGTTTTGTTTCACTTACTCTATTAAATATTTTAAACAACTGCTGCAGTAGTAATGGCAGTTCAAAATAGTTTCACTGCAATAAATAATGAATATTTCAGCTTGCCATAAAAAGATTTCACTCCCTAAATATTAGTTAGCATTAGAGTGGTTGGTTAGGGTACAAAATTCTGTATGTTTTTTCATGCTTTCACATAATGTGAAATATAAAACAGACAAAAAGTTCTAAGAGTAATCTCTTAACTTCAGATAAATCAGTTAATAATGGTAACGTCTAGAAATTATGGATCACTTTGGAAAATAAGATTCTTTCACACTGGAGCCCTTTAATGTATTTGAAGTGTTGCTTCTATGGTTAGTTGGAAGTGAAATTAAAGCAGATTCTACATAATATTTTAATGTGTCTAGCCCAGCTCCCATTCAGGAGATCCTCATTCTAATGTTAATTAAAAGCTTTTCTCTTCTTCGTGGTCTCTGTGCCTCACACACTAGGAACTTTCGCGCATGCGCGGTACCGTTCGGAAAATTCTAGAGCTTAGTAGCTTGGCGGGAACCCCTCCCCCCTGCCTGCACTGAGCATGCTCAGCCCGCCGAGCAATGGTCTCCCCTCAGTTCTTTCTCGTCTGCCGTCGCGTACGGAGGTTCTGAGCTTGGTAGCACTATTGGCTTTTCTTCGACTTGTTCCTTCTCTGGTTTTTTGACTTGGCTTTGGACTTTGGACTTGGATTTTGGATACCGACTTGGACTTGGTGACTTTGGCGCCCGTTTTCGGGACTTTTCACCCTTTTTCTGCCCCCCGCTCTCTTCGTCCTCATCAGCTTCGTCTTCGTCTTGCCTTCTCCGCCATTTTCCCTTCACTTCTTCTTCAACTTCTATGTCAGCTCTCTTCAAACCTTGCCGAAAGTGTGGTCGTAAGGTCGCCCTAACTGACGGTCATAGCGAGTGCCTTTTTTGTTTGGGTGAGGCCCATAACACCAGGGCCTGCCCAATCTGCCGAGACTTTACCTCCCAGACTCTTCGGAACCGTTTGGCCCGCCTTAAATCTTATTGCTGGGAGCAGTCTCTACAGGCACAGGACCGACCGTCAGTTACTCCAGCGATGTCCAAGCCATCGACATCGGGCCGACCTATGACCACACCACCGTTGGCTTCGGCGGCTGCCGAACCGACTACCTCGATGGTACCGGGCTCGGTACCGCCACCTAGGGCACCGATATCTGCCCTGCTGAAGATCCTGCGGATCTCCTCGGCGTTGACTTCGGGGGAGTCTCCTGCGGGCTCGCAGGCATCTAGACCATCTAAACCGCTGACCCCTGCCCAGCGCAAGCGGCCTGTTCCCCCAGAAAAGGGAAAGGAGAAGGAGAAGAAGAGGAAAGAGGAGCGTGACTCTCCGCCTAAGAAACCTGTGCCTCCCACGCCTCCTCCTACTCAGCCCCTCCAGGAGACGGAGGAAGAATCAGAACCCCAAGAGGTCTTGGAGGTTTCTGATGGGGAGGAAACCGCTGGCTTCACGGTGCCTTCGGGCCCGCCCCTGCTGACTGCCGCGGTGTCTCCACCAGGACGCCCTGAAATGGCGGCCCGCCCGGAGCATACTCCAGCCTCGCCCCAGGCCTCGCTTCACTGTCGAGGATCCTGGGGCAGGAGTATATCTCGTGAGCCGGAGAGGAGAGCCAGACAACGCTCACCACATGACTGGGAGACCTATCCGGAGTGGTCTTGGCCTGCCTGTGGCTCACCGTATTCCTCAGCGTCCCATATCGCGAGGTACGATCGGGAGCATGCGTGGAGAGAGTACCCGGGGTCATACCGCTCATATTCCCCGGCGTATAGGGATCGGTATCACCCCGATGTGAGACGATGGTCGCCATATCGTCGCTCCCGCTCTCCATCACGTGGAGCCTACCACCCACGGTACCGACGATCGCCGCGTTCCTACTCCAGGTCGCCGAGTCAGCGTAGGTCACACGATCGCTCGCCTCACTATCGGCCGGTCTCTCCTCCGCCGAGGGTTACCTCCACAGTCTCCCGTCCACCATCGGAGACTGTCCAGGCACAACCTTCATCTGCTGCCGCTACTGTAACCCAGTCGATCCAACACCCGTGGCCTGCAGTGGTACCGATTACGCAGACCACTCAGCCGCCGGCGCTGGCTACACCGCTACCGTCCACGAGGCCGACTGCTGCTGCCATGTCTGCTGTGACCTTGATGGTACCGCCACGTCAGCCGTCGAGGGAGAGATCACAGGACAGGTCCTCGTCTGGATCCTCCCAGGCTTACAGGTCGGACTCTGATTCCGACGAGTTCACACCGGCGTCGCACGAGTCCCCTCCTTTGGCTTTTGGAGATCCCGCACCGGAGGATGTGAGACATTTCTCGGCCATCCTTCTCCGGATGTCAGCTGCTCTGGGTCTGAAAGTGGCGGAGCCGGCCCCGGCTGTCCAGGATCTGGTATTCCACTACGTGGATACCCGTCCACCATCTGCGGCCCCGCTGCCATTCCTGCCCGCTCTGATGGAGGCCCTGAAACAGCCACGGGCCCAGCCGGCTTCCACCCAGCCGATTCCACACAGGCTGGAACACTTATATCGGACCCAGAAGGAGGAGGCCAAGTTTCTCTTCACTCACCCACAGCCAAACTCCGTTGTGGTCGAATCCACCCAAACCAAGGGAGGGGCTAGGGCGCATACCACCCCGCCAGACAGAGAGGGCTGATGACTGGACACCTTCGGCAGGAGGTTCTATTCAGCCTCATCCCTGATAGCCAGGGTGTCCAACACCCAGGCCTGCCTCGCGGCCTACTTGAGGAGCTTGTTGGATAGGTTCCATCCTCTCCTATCCAACCTCCCAGAGGAGAATCGGGTGAGTGCTACCGAGTTTTTCAACGAGGTGATAGCACTCGCCAATCAGCAAATCATTTCCTCTAGGCATTCTGTCGAGGTAGCCGCGCGGCTGCTGGTAGGCTCCGTAGCGTTGCGTCGCCACGCCTGGCTACGCTCATTGGGTCTCCAGGAGGACGCCAGGAGGAGGATTGAAGATCTCCCTTTTGATGGCAACGGGCTCTTCAGTGCAACCACCGATGAGGCCATGGACCACATCGTCAAGGCCTGATTGACTGCCAAAAAGATGGGGATTCACCAGCCTCCACAGTTGCGCCGCAGCTTCGGCTCGTGACCCTCCTGGCGCAGGTCGTCCTCTTCCACCTTCCCATCTTGCTCTCCTCGATCGGCACCATCACGCCGTCGGCATCGTCTTCCTCACGGAGACCCCCTCGAAGACGTCAACCCTCTTTGAGGAAGTCCTCATCTGGGACGAAGTCCCGTTTTTGATGTGTCACGCAGGTCACCTCTGCAGCCACTCTTCCAACTGCCAGCAGCCCTAGAAGATCATCCCGGCCTGGCCAGACATCTCGCCGAATGGCACCACATCACCACGGACTCTTGGGTTCTCTCCATCGTCCATCTTGGTTACACCATCGAATTTGCAAGTATTCCACCGCGAGACGTCTACTGTTCCACCCCGGCCAGTCCGCCCTTGCTGGAAGAGATCCGGTCCCTCCTGCAAAAGGGAGCGATCGAAAGGCTTCTGTCCTCGGCCGCTACCACTGGCTTCTTTTCCCGGTACTTCACGATACCGAAGTCAGACGGTACCCTACGTCCTATCTTGGACCTCAGAGGGGTAAACGAATACATCTGCCCCAAGAAGTTCAAGATGGTCATCCTGTCTTCGATCCTACCCTTCCTTCGACGAGGGGACTGGTTCGCCTCCATCGATCTTCGGGATGCGTACTTCCACATCGCCATTCGCCCGCAGCACAGACGGTACCTCTGGTTCGCGATCGACGGCACCTGCTACCAATACAGGGTGCTGCCGTTCGGACTGTCTACCGCCCCCAGGGTCTTCACCAAGTGTATGGCCCCGGTGGTATCGCACCTGCGGACGAAGGGCGTCTCCATAACCCTTACCTCGACGATTGGCTGTTGGTCGCGTCCTGCAGACAGAAACTCTACAAGGACATTCACAGGACTCTGTCTCTCCTGACTCGTCTTGGCCTCCGGGTCAATCTGAAGAAGTCCCACCTCGAACCGGCGAGGGTGCTCGACGTTATCGGGGCGACCTTGGACTCGGTCTCCACCAGGGCTTATCTGCCCGTGGCCCGTGCACGTACCCTTCGTCGGGCAGCATCTGCCACCCTCCATGCGCCTACGGTATCGGCAAGAAGGATCCAGCAGCTTCTCGGGTACATGGCCTCCACCACGGCAGTTACCTGCCTATCTCGACTCAACGCGCACCCTTTCCAGCACTGGTTCGTCCGAGTCTTCAATCCTCTCCGAGACGACCAGAGGCGCCGCCTCCGGATTCCCCTACACGTGCGGTGTTCCCTGATATGGTGGCTCTCCTTCCGTCACCTTCTCTCAGGGATACCATTCAGGGAGCCCACTCCTCGACTCACGGTAACGACAGATACCTCCCTGTTTGGATGGGGAGCGCACTGCGCCGATCTCAGAGTCCGGGGACGCTGGATCGACGACAGGACCGACCTTCATATCAACACCGTCGAGCTACTCACCATCTGGAAGGCTCTGAGGGCATTCCGCAAGCTGGTTGCTGGTCGCACGGTCCTGATCTTAACAGACAACACGACCGCCGTCTGTTAGGTCAACAGGCAGGGAGGAACCCATTCGACCACGCTCCTTACCATCGCTCTTCAGCTGTGGGACTGGTGTGTGTCGCTTCAGGTCCACCCAATAGCCGTGCACCTGGCGGGCCAAGAGAACACTACAACCGACACCCTTAGCAGGGACACCTCCTGCCATCACGAGTGGTCCCTTTCGAGGATAGTGTTTCGGCTGATATGCGACCGCTGGGGAGAGCCCACGATCGACCTCTTCACCACCGCAGCGAACGCCAAGTGTCACCGGTACTGTTCGAGAGCCGGCCGAGGCCTGGACTCTCTAGGCAACGCCTTCCAGTTCAAGTGGAACGGCGGACTCCTCTATGCGTTCCCACCGTTTCCCCTCCTGGGTCACGTGGTCGCCAAGATCCTTGCGGACCGAGCTGACGTCGTCCTTGTAGCCCCGTACTGACCGAGGCAGCGCTGGTTCGGGCCCCTGCTCGAGGCCGCTCAGGGCCGACTCCTCAGGTTTCGGCCAGCGCCAGACCTTCTGTCGCATTCCGACGGTCTCGTTCTCCATCCCGACCTGCCGCTCCTGGCCCTCCACGCCTGGCGGATAATGCCTTAGACGATCCGGACATCTAGAACATCCTGACCGCGGCCAGGAAGGAGTCGACGCACCGTAACTACAGCTATAAGTGGCAGAAGTTCGTCGCTTTTGCTGAGGCACGGGGTGAGCCGGTATCACCTGTCGGCCAACATACTGTTCTCCACTTCCTACTCCACCTTCGGCAGCAGGGACTGGCATTCTCATCCCTGAAGGTCTACCTTGCCGCTATTGTGGCCTATCAACCTCGCGGCTCTCCATCGGCAGCTCTCTTCCGCGACGCTACCATGAAGCAGTTCATGAAGGGCTTACAACATCTCTACCCGCCGGTATCGCCACCGTTACCACCCTGGTCGCTCTCCCTGGTGCTATCGCAGCTGACGCGACCACCCTTCGAGCCCATGGCCACGGTGGATGACAGGCTCTTGACCATCAAGACTGCTTTCCTGGTGGCTGTCACCTCAGCCAGGCGGGCCAGTGAGCTGACAGCGTTGCGAGCCGACGAGCCCTTCCTTGTTTTCCACAGAGACAAGGTAGTTCTCAGACCTGACATCTCTTTCCTGCCCAAGGTGGTGTCACACTTCCACCTCAACCAGGACATCATTTTGCCAACCTTTTATCCAAACCCGTCGACGCCTCTGGAGCGGTCCCTACACTCTCTTGATGTTCGTCGGGCCTTGGCATTCCATACTAACCGGACTGCGTCTTTTCGCCAGACCCCGCACTTATTTGTGTGCTATGGTCAGCACCGCAGAGGCCACAAGGTATCCACCCAGCGGTTTTCTAAATGGGTGGCCCAGACGATCCTGCTGGTCTATGAACTTGCAAAGCAGCCTCCGCCAGCCTTACTCCGGCCTCACTCCACCAGAGCCGTGGCATCCTCAGTAGCCCTGCTTCGAGGCGTGGACCTGCAGGAACTGTGTCGAGTGGCGACTTGGTCCAGACCGTCGACCTTCGTGTGCCACTACCGATTAGACTGCTGGTCCCGTAGAGATGCCCGTTTCGGACGAGCGGTGCTGGCCTCCGTACTCTAGGACCTGACCCACCGTCCTGCTGGTAAGCTACGAAATCTCCTAGTGTGTGAGGCACAGAGACCACGAAGAAGAAGAACAGGTTGCTTACCTGTAACTGTGGTTCTTCGAGTGGTCATCTGTGCCCTCACACACACACACCCAGCTGTCCCCTCTCTCTCAGGTCCCTTATCGGCGGACTACAGAACTGAGGGGACACTGTTGCTCGGCGGGCTGAGCATGCTCAGTGCAGGCAGGGGGGAGGGGTTCCCGCCAAGCTACTAAGCTCTAGAATTTTCTGAACGGTACCGCGCATGCGTGAAAGCTCCTAGTGTGTGAGGGCACAGATGACCACTCGAAGAACCACAGTTACAGGTAAGCAACCTGTTCTTCTTGCTTTTCCTGTCTGCTTTACTGTTTTTTGCTTAACTTGGCTGGGGACAAAGCAATTTCCCTTGTTAGCCAAGGCATATATACCCTGTCGGGGGAGACTTTCGTTAATGATTTCTTTGAACTGCTTTTGCTCTCTCCCCTCTCCCCAAAGCAAAGAAACCAGTAATTAAATGTCCTCATGGAATCACTGAACAGGAACCAACAAACAGTCTGGATCTACATAGAGAAAACCTATGAAGAACCTATACTAGAGAAGTTGGTGATGCAGTTGCTTTTTCTGTAAAGAAAGAAAGAGAAAGAAAGAAAGAAAGAAAGAAAGAAAGAAAGAAAGAAAGAAAGATTGCCACTAATATGAACTGAAAGAAAGGGAGGACAAGACAGAGAATACTGGAATATTTGACAAGTATTGGTAGTTGTTCCAAAGGAAAGGATTATTATGGAAGCAACCTTAAGCTCAACCTTTCATGAGCAGAGATATGTTTGACTTGTATAGGTAGTCATTTTGAGGAATTTATACTGCTTGATCATCTGTTGTCAGGAAAAAATACACCAAGCACTGAGGTTAATAGCATTAATGAAGATGATGATGAGCTGGAGGTTCCTGATGGAGTAACACCCGATGAAGCTCTCTCCTTGGTAGAAGAAGATCCACAGTGCTGCATAGTAGATGAAGAGGCAGAGCAAGACTGTATATCCAGGTAATAACTTAAATCTAGTTTTTGTATTAAGGCATCTCCGTGTAGTCTTGCAAAGCACATCACGTATTTATAATATATTTCCTTTGCAAGAGTTGCCTGAAAGTCCCCTATATTTGGCATAATGGTCTTAACGTTTACCACTCAACTCTATGAAGTAGATATATGGCTGTGTCCTAAGTCAGTTCAGTTCAGTGGGCTACACAATGAAAATTTCAACGTATTATTGACACCTTTCCCTTTTATATGAGGCTGTTGTATTCTTGATGTGCTGAAAACCAAACATTTTCTGCCAGAAAAGTACATAGAAACAAGTGTCTTAGTATACTTATGAGGTATAGTTTAGAATAGTAAACATTCCACAACAGATTTGTTGTGACCTACTTTTTACTCCAAGCCTAAGGGTTGTTGCTAATCCTCTGTTAAGAATGTTGGGTTTTAAACCTGGTCCTGTATTCTCGTCCAACTGTTGACTGTGAATATTCAGTGAAAGCTTTGTTTCTCATCTTCACTTTCTGTATGTAAAATGGGAACGGTGAAGGTCTCTCATGGTGGGTATGATAATGGATGAGATGAGATTTTACATTAAAAATGTTACATAAATGTCAGTATACTATAGTGAAGAAACAATTGAATACTTGCCATTTATGAAATTCTTTGAGCAAGACTCTACCTAGATTGTCACCATTATATGAGAGCGAAAATGAGAGTTAGTAATTGTCTGTGAGCCTGGGAGAGGGGCTATAATGTTTGATAAGGGAGAAATAATGCTTTCTTCATGTTTTTATATTTTCAGTACTTGTTACGGTGCATCTGTAGATGTTGAGCCTAGTGAATTGGATATTTTTGAAACTAATTCTGAGCACCACATTGGACAGCCTTCAGTGTCTCCAGACACAAATGGAAGTGGTTTTAAAGGGACCAGTGCACCCCAGGTAAAAATATTTAGAAGCATTTCTTGCCTACTGATTCTCCTTACTATGCTGTAAACAAAACAGGCAATATGTATCCAAAGTGTTCCAAAGATCTGTACCCTACTCCAGCACAATGAGCACAGACATCTCTGTGCAGCTTTTATTTTGAATATGTGTCATCATGGGCCAAACAGTGTTGCATTTTTAGAGAGCAGAAAAGACACTGCACCTGTATCTTCATGCATATTGCCAAGTAGATGGAGTTATCATCTTTTATAAGGTATTTGAACTCAGATTGATACCAGTAATCTCCACTCCACTGGAGGAGTTGGTGCTAGGGACAGAAGTGCGTATTTTGTGTAGCTTCATGATTGATTGGTTTCTCCTTTGATTAGGATTTACTCAAATAATAGTAATAGTAGTAGTAGTAATAATAATAATAATAATAATAGTAATAATAATAATAATAATAAATTTTGTTTCTTACCTGCCTCTTCCCAAGACTCAAGGTGGTGTACAACATAGATTAAAATGTAACTAAAACTACATAAGACCATGTAATATATACCAATTTAAAATTCACAGTTTAAAATCGACTGGGTAGGCCTGCTGGAAGAGACAGATCTTTAGTACTTTTTAAAATTCAGACAGCGAGTTTGGTTGTCAAATCTCTTCTGGCAGGTCTTTCCACAGTCTAGGGATGGCTGATGAAAAGGTCCTCTGGGTGACTATTGCCAGTCTAACCTTGGGTGACTTAAGTAAATGGCCCCCAGAAGACCTGACTGTATGGGACAGATTGTATGAGAGGAGGGGATCCTGTAGGTAACTTAGACCTAAACCATGTAGGGCTCTGAGTGCCCTCAGACTGAGTAATGAACCAGCTGGTGTGGGACTCAAACCTTTCCTTCTCACTCAGAATTGCTCTCTTCTCAAGTTCCTTTTGTCCTCAAAAAATAAAAGATAAGGGGAGGGAGGATGGAAATTAGGTGAGGCTGGAGGTAATTCAGAGAGCACAACTGATTAAGGAGGAAGAGATTAAACAGTTGTTGTCCAGAAAAGTATTGTGGGACTATATGAGAGGGCCTACTCTCTGTTCTACAGAGAGTGGTGCAGAGGAGATTTCAAAGGTTTCTTGGGATGGATCCACATTTTCTAAAAGATCTGTTGTAACTATTTAGGATTTTGTATGTACATGATGCTGAACTTAGCTTTTTACATGGTGAGAGAATGCTTGACATATACCATTAAAAAATTATCCTTCTGTTTACCCTTCCTTTCGCCACAATAGTGAGAGTATCTGTGTCGTTCTTTCTGATCTAAAAATGACAGACAAAATAAAGGCCTAACTGTTTGAATATTAAGGGAGCTCAGTGCTTTTTCTCTAATTTACTTTTGTTTACTGAGGTAAAAAATGCAATATTAAAGGATTATTCCTTTATATAGTATCTCCTATCTGGTGAGAAACCAGGGCTTCACTCATACTGGCTGCTTTGATTTCATAGCAGAGTGGTGCAGTGTTGGATAAACTGGATGGAAATCAGAATGCAGCACCATTAAGTCTTGATGAAGAAGTAAGGTGAGCAAAGTAATTCTGTCTCTGAATAGCACTTCTGAATGAAAACTGCTTCATAGTTATATAAATAAATGTTTTTATATTTTATTAAGATTTTCTTAAGATTTCTTTAAGTGGCTGCTCAGAGTAACTCAGTAGTGGCCTTGCCAGATCTTCTGGTCTGTGTGGCACACAGTGAGATGAACATGCAGTGTTCCTCATGATTTGGAAAGTCAGCTGCAAATCCCCTATTAGCACTAGGAATAACCTTTTCTGGAAATAGTAATTGTTCTAAGCTCATTCACTGAGATGTTCAGTTGACATTGTAGGAAGCCTATTGTAAGAAGGAAGCTTATAACTGAGATTATAACTACTTTTTTATGCAGGGTTTTGAATTTACTATGTATCCTTGATGATTCCTCAAGGAATCTGCTTTTGGCTTTACATTTTGCTTTTCTACTCACCTTTCTTAAAACCGTGGGGCTTTGGGTAATCATATTGTTCTTGGTCAGTGAGCTAAAGAGGTTGCATAAAGTTTTGTAGTATAGACTTGTGGACTCTTCATAGACTAATGAGTGCTTATACAGATTGTATGCCAACATATAAAAAAGTTCCTGTGATAAGGAAGATGAGGTGCACAGCTTGGATCTGAAATTGCTGTTACATGAGTGGAAGGTATCAGGTTTTTCAAGCTCCCACTCTTCCAGGCCATATCTTTTGCCAATCTGGGGAATTCTGCTGAATTAGGAGCAGAACTGGAAAGAAAGTTCAACAGTTTGGGGAAGAGCAGTGATACTTCCAACCCAAAATGATCAGATCAGGATCCTAGCTTAAATAGGAAGATATCTTTTTTTTTTGGGGGGGGGAGGGGGCTTTGATTCATTTCCATTAACTGAGAAGGTTGCAGAATGTGGAAAGTGTGTGACATTTGATGGAATAACATATATATATTCAATTTACTTTCAGGGAAACAGAAATAGCAGTTACCAAAAAGCCAAGAAGAGAAGGACATTTGCAGGGTACTGCCTCAGACTTAACAAGAGCGTCTGAAAAAGGAGACCTTCTAAGTGGTGACGTGTCAGAGTTCAAGATCTCTCCAAAATCTGTGGGTAGTGCAGAAAAGGTATGAGGCTAAACATTTTAAAATTAATACAGTGTGTCTTTTCTATTGCATCGTTTAAAACTTTTAAGGTTTTTATTCCATTTTACATATGGAGCCTTTGATTTCACAGATCATCATTTCAGATTCTTAGAATCTTGCCTTGTTGTGTATGTTGCTTAGAAGATTGTTTGCATCCTTGCACATATGACCATTCTTCATGTTTCTTTCTATTAAGAGTACTGCGGAAGATAAAGTTAATGACAAAATTGGACCTACCAATGAGGAAACAGACAAAACAAGCAATGATGTGGATAGCAAATCTCAGTAAGTTGCAGATATAGATAGATTAGATAGATTAGATAGATAGATAGAGTGAGTGAGTGAGTGTTGGATTTCAGCTGTGATGATGAAAGCTGTTTTTGAAGGCACACAGAATCACAGAATCACAGAAATGTAGAGTTGGAAGAGACCACACGGCCATCCAGTCCAACCTCCTGCCATGCAGGAATACCCTCAAAGCACTCCCGACAGATGGCCATCCAGCCTCTGCTTAAAAACCTCCAAAGAAGGAGACTCCACCACACTCTGAGGCAGCATGTTCCACTGCCGGACAGCCCTGACTGTCAGGAAGTTCTTCCTGAGGTTGAGGTGGAATCTCCTTTCCTGCAGCTTGAATCCATTGCTCCTTGTCCTGGTCTCTGGAGCGGCAGAAAACAAACCCTCTCCCTCCTCTACATGGCATCCCTTCAAATATTTAAACATAGCTATCATGTCCCCTCTTAACCTTCTCTTCTGCAGACTGAACATACCCAGCTCTCTAAGTCTATCCTCATAGGGCATGGCTTCCAGGCCTCTCACCATTTTGGTCGCCCTCCTCTGGACCTGCTCCAACTTGACCATGTCCTTCTTGAATTGGGGTGCCCAGAACTGGACACAGTATTCAAGCTGAGGTCTAACCAAAGCAGAGTAGAGTGGTACCAGTACCTCCCTCGATCTGGACACCATACTCCTATTGATGCAGCCGAGAATTGCATTGGCTTTCTTGGCTGCCACATCACATTGCTGACTCATGTTCAGCTTGTGGTCTATTAAGACTCCTAGATCGCTTTCACACGTACTGCCATCCAGCCACGTGTCCCCCATCCTATATTTCTGCATTCCATTTTTTCTACCTAAGTGTAGGACCTTACACTTCTCTCTGTTGAGTTTCATTTTGTTAGCTTTGGCCCAGCTCTCCAATTTGTCCAGGTCATTTTGAATTTTGATCCTGTCCTCTGGCGTATTAACATTGCATAAATGTTATAAATTAACATTGCAGGAATTGCACTGCTTAGCATGTACTTGGTTAGTAAGGGATGGAAAAAGTGTTGACATTGTGAATTTTCACCTTGATTTCATTCTTTTCAGATAAGAGTAGCATTGTATGAACTTCAGTTTTGATAGATATTCAGACAGAAGGAGTTTATGTAAAATAAGTTGAAGATGGAACTTATGTAAAATATCTCACTTACAATAATTGCTGTTCGATTGCATTTGAAGTCATACCAGCGCTGTAGAGAATACTCTTCTTGAAAAGCTAACTGATTTTTTCACCCTCCACCTATGCTACCAGGTTTAGATCTGTTCTTAGCACAGAAGCTTGCATTGATTAAGTAATTATGAGACTGCTCTTTGCACTGAATAGCACTGGGATTTTTAAGAGGTGTAATTTTTTTAAAAAATTGTGCAGACAAATTCAGAATGCTCATGTGGAAAAGACAGAAGTGAAAAGTCATCGACAGAAACCTAAACCTAACATAGTGAAAGCATCTAGCAGAAAAGAAGCACCTGCCCGAAGCAACCTTGACAAACCAGAGCCTGTTGTTGCAGTAGAAAAGGTATTCAGTATTCTGGTTTTAAATGTTTCATAACGGGATTAGAAGAATAAATGTATTCTTAGGGTATGAAACAGTTTCATAGTTTGCATAAAAGGAGGGGCAGCTATGATGGGTTTGAGGGCTGCATACATCCCATTTTTGGGACCTCCAGACCCTGGTAGACCATACCCCATAATTTCTGCAATTATTAGCTTTGAGCTGTCCCCCAACTATTTCTGTGTGCAGGGACCTCGACAGAACTATTTTACGAAGAATGCTCTTTCTAGCAACCTCTGGAGCACAGTTCTCCATTTTGAAGTGCTTTCTCTTCCCCCACCTCTATCTGTCTCTGTCTCTCTGTATGTGTATACTTTTGCATGTAAAAGTACTGGTGTGTGTCAAAGCTCAAGGGTCACAGAATTCCCATACCTGTTATAAAGATTTTTTTATTTTCTATAATAGTTCTTAGCTACATAGTTATGACACTATCACGATGCAGAGTGTATTAATTTTATTTAACTGGCAGTTCCATCTTGCCTGATCTATGGCTGGCATCCTGCATTACAATTATGAATTTGTAATGGCTCCATATTCAGATATGCTACATATTTATAATTATGATAGCCAAAAATATTGTCTACATCATTTCAAAAATACAGCATAGAAGATATTTTTGGAATAGGAGTATCAGAATAGCACCCTCTTAGGAGTACTCAAAATGTTTTGGGCAATACATTGTGTCCTGTGACTTCTGAAGTCTTTCTGCTTTTTTGTTCCTGCAGTTCATTCCTTTTCTTTGCTGTCAGGGAATAGTAGCCATGGGTGATGAACAGAGAGGCATGCACTCTGCTAACAGGCCTCAACTATCAATATCTTGCTTGGGTTCAGAGTCACTGTCATAATCTGTCACTTTTGACGTATTTCCAAGATGTAGGACAGTGGTTCAAGAGCAATCAGAGCAAACATCTGAATTACCAAGTTATAGAATTCTTTGATGAAGCTACTGAAAATTTGGATACATATACTTTTGTTCTCGATGACCCTGTATTCTGATCAGAATACAATGATTCATTTTGATTTCTGCATTTCAGTTTTGTCTCTAGTGGTTCAGCAGTTCGTTTTATTTTCATGTTTAATTCTTAGAATAATGATCAGGATGATGTACCCAATACCACCACTGTGGATACTGCTGAAAAAGATCTCAGGCATTTAGATATGGAATCTCTGTAAGTATGAAAAGCAATTAGAAAGTGTGCTGGTATCTTCTGCTTTGTACATTATTGACAGTATGATTAGAAAATATTGTCTTGTGGAAGGTAATGGTATCAGATTAGCCTACTTTGATCCATTCTTGGCACTTCCCCACGCTAACTAAAGTCTAAATCCAACATGGTGCTGGTGCTACAGTGCCATGATAATGGAAATGTCTTCTCTTGCTCTTCCCCTGCAGCCTTTGGAGCTGCTCAAAGGCCTGCCTCAGGGGAGGTGTATATGAGATGTACATGGTGCTCAGTAGAAGGGGACATTGCCTTTCCTTCCTTTGCTGGATTTTATCTATTCCATGAGCAGGATCCACAACATATTACGGTTTTTAGAGCCTCTTAAAAAGAGTAATAGCACAAGAGAAAACATATAGCAAATACATGTTGTTGAATGTAAATTATACTTGAATATGTATTTAACTATATATATAGTCAAATACATATTCGAGTATAATGTATAATGTATAATGTATAATATATGTGTGTGTGGGTATATAAAACATGGGGGAAAAAACACTTCAGGTGAATAGTTAGTACAATCTATGATTTTTTGATCTTCCTAAACAGAATATTTTTTTTCTGAATTACTGTATCTCCTTTCCCTTTGTCTTTGCATGTCCTGGAAAGTACAAACAAAGAGAATGTACAATTCACTGATGGTCACTGATAAAAGTTCAAGATGGATCTTATTAGATTAGACCTACTTCAATAATCTCAGCTTGAACAGGCAAAATAGGATGTAATGCTGACATTGATCCAATTAGTCTTAAAAAATAATTCCAAATATTTACATGTGGTCTGTTTCATCAGTATAATTCTGCATTTTGGGTTGCTGATTTGTTGTCAATTCCATTAGTGGCATACCGTGAGAGAGGTCCTCTGTTCATGAGCTTATCATGAGACTTGATCCCGCATTGTAATAAATTTCTGAAATTGGAAATGGTGTTCGTAGTTGGTTCAAGTGTTTCAAATAACTGCTTAGGTTTATTATGACATGAAGAGCCTTCACAGTATTTATTCCCTCTTTGATTGCCTTATGAATGGTGCATGATTTTTTTTCTTGAATGATTGTTCTTTAAGGGCTTGTAAGAAATCCACTTTGCAAGAAGACAGCAAGCAGACTGTTCTAAAACCTGCACCATTAACAAGAGGTCGAATACAGAGGCCTAAACCAAATTTAGGAAGACTAGTTAGAAGGCAAGGAGGGCCAGCAAAAAATGCTGCAGTAGAAGATGGAAAAACAGCTGAAACAGCTGGGGAAGCAGAGAAGACTGTTATACAACCTGAGTTTAATAGCAACAAGCTCCTGAATGAAAACATAACTGTAAGTACACTGTGCATAAAACATTCTCTGATCACTTACAACATTGAACAAATTAGGTGTCACCCTGTGAATGTTCATGCTTCTATAAACTATTGTGCCAGGGCACCCGTTGTCTTATTATGAATAAGATATAAGTGTGTTCTACACAAAGAGTTAGTGTAAGACTGAATTATTATAAGACCTGGAGCAGCTCATGTAAATTACCCAACTGCAGTCATGTTTGTTTATATCAATGTAGCCTAGATCTTGAGTTTAGCTGAAATCTCATTTTTTTGAGATTCTGAAGTCAAAGATGAACTTACTAGTTGCATAGGTCACCCTACCCCTGCCCTAGGTTTCAAAACATTCAAGAACACAGTACGGTTTTGCTTAAACTACATTTATTGATCTTGATAGCTAATTAGAAATGGCTTCTTATTTTCAGACTGTATCTAAAATAATTCAAAATGTACCTTTTTATTACATCAATTCAATTAATAAGGTAGGGCTGTATATTTTTAATTCAGCTGAGTCAGGCCATTGGTACATTTAGCCCAGTACTGTCAAACCTGATGGGCAGTGGCTGTCCAGGTTTTCAGACAGGATTCTTTCCTAGCCCTACCTGTCTGGAGATTCCTGTTATGCCCCACTTACATTCTGTCTAGTGCTAACCATGTGCAACTGTGCTTTAGCTTCTAAAATCAGATGAGACAGGCTTTTTCAGAATAAAGCAACCTTTCTGCTTTATCCTACTGGCACACTCTGGTATAATTACTTCTGGAATTCTGATTCCCAAGTGACTTTTTGTATTTTATATATAAATTTTGTGTTTGTATTAATTGGTTGTCTTAATGAGTGCTAGATCTCCAATAACTTTATACTTTCAGCTGTGTATAATAGCTGTATTTTTGCAGATCATATAAGTTGTAAACTCTTACCTTCTGGGGGATTCAGTGAAATTTCGTTTATTTCCCAGGAGGCAAACGCTCACGAAGCTGATATGGCACACTCTGAAGTGTTACAAAACAAAGTTGTTCCTAGTGCTGAGAAAGTAGATTCTACACCCACAAGCCCAGGAAAGACACCACAGGAATTTGAAAGTCATACATCTCTGTCAAGCAAGAGTCTGGAGACTGTGGCAGATCATGCTGCAAGGTGGGCTCATGTGTTGAAGAGAGAAAATCCAAACCACAGACTTATTACAGTACTTAACATTTGTAGCATATTCTTCAGGGCTGGCAAGCCTGCAGTCCTCTAGACATTATTGAGCTCCAGCTCCCATCAGCACTTCCTGTTATGGTCAATGCTGAGTGGTTATGGGGATTTTATTCCACACCTGGAAGATCCATTATTTTCACTGAGCTGTATGTGATTCAGAGAATCAAAGCAATGGAAGAGAGAAATAGGGAAGATGTAAAATTCACACCACTCAAACATTCTTGCATGTGAAGACATGGTCATAGCAAAAGATCAGATAATAATGGCACACCATGTTTCATATGCAGAAGCCCTGGGTGTTTATGTTAAGAAAATTATTAGGTAGCAGGATTATAAAAAGATCTCTGTCTCAGACCTTGGGAAGCTATTCTGACCTGAAGTAGACAGCCTTGGGCTAAACAGTTCAGTGGAGAAAAGGGTGAACGTAAGCTCTATTTTTCAATATATTGAAAACGTATTTTTAATATGGTTTAATATGGTTGAAAAAAATTCATATGCTACAGAAGGGATAGGGAACCAATGGTCTTTTCCATGATCTCTGTGCCTCACACAAATGGGTTTTGCATCTGCACAGAGACTCCATTTGGAATGTTCTAGAGCTGAGTAGCTTGATGGGAATCCCTGCCCCCTCCTGCCTACTGTTATGTCTCAACCTGCCAAGCTACTGTCCCCTCAGTTTCTATCCATTGGTAGGGCAACTTCTTTCCAAATGTTCTCCTACTAGGTAGCTTCTTTACATTATGTCTTTATACTTGTGATCTCTTACTGTTTTCTTCACTTTATGTCTTTCTTTGTCTACCCCTCCTCCCACATCTTTCTCTTTACTTAATAGCCTCCTTTGTTCTCCTTGATTCCCAATTCCAATCCTTCAGCCTTCCATTTTTTTCTACAGCTTCCACTTCCCTCTTTAAATTGTGTTCTACTTGCAGTTGAAACATCTCTCTTTCCAAGGTGCATTCTGGGTGCCTTTATTGTTTGGGGGATGGGCACATTATGCAGAAGTGTACCCTTTATAAGGGTTTTACAACACAGTCCCACAACAATCAGGCCCAGAGACTCAGGATCCACTGGTGGCAGAAGTCTCTTCAGGTGACAGAGAAGGCAACAGCAAATAAACCATTGTTTTCTGCACTGAACATGGTATCAAAACCGAGGAAATCAAGATCTTTCTCAGTATCAATGGTTACCGTGATGTCAACCTCCGTATCGGTATCAACAGCTCCAGCCGTCTTTATGGAGCCTGCGTCTGTTCCTGCCTCATTGGCATTGGCGCCTCAGGCCCCAAAGCTGGGGATCAAGGTGTGGCCCAAGGGGAGAAGTTGGGGAAATCAGGCCATGCTTGATCTGGCCATAAGAGGCTAGGCTTTCCCAATCTCCTGAGACTCCATTGGTCTTGATGACTATACTGGCTTCCTGTATGGTTCGGTTACCAGAGCCCTCTGCTGAACGTGTGCCAGCCTCCAGTACTGGGATGCATCAAGAGTCTTTGAGATGTTGACCTTTGCCTCCTTCACTCTGGCAGGACTGGTGTCCATGAGTGCTCCTATGCCTCCTCCAGACCATCTTATTGGGACTATCAATATAGGAAGGATTCAGCATACACAACAGTATCCTATCTTGATATAAACTGACATGAGCATCTGTGGAAAGAGCATCCTGGCTTCTATCATTCTTACTCACCTTCCTACAGAGACCGATACCACCGTAAGGGCTACGTACCATGCCATTACTTGTCATATTGGTATTGAAGCAGATCATGCTCACTTCATGCAAGATGATTGCCAGAGTTGCCTCAGCATCAGTCACCTCCTCCTCCTTGGTACTGTCCTCGCATGCCTCCATCACCTCATCTCAAGCTTCTTTCTCCACCTAGAATGATGGCAATGGTATTGAGACCGCTATTCTCTCCAGTGATATCGAGACCTCCAGTACTCACTATACTTACACATGCTGTTTCTGCTCTGGTCTCTAGTGTTGTTCCTTCTCAGCCTGCCTTAGCTTGAGTTATATCTTCTGCTTCTATTATGATGCCTACTTTCACTGCTCCCACTGTGACTATTGCTGTGCTTATTCCTTCAGTACTGCAACAACAGCCATCTCCTGAGGATTCTGAGGGCTATGATTCTTACTCCTCTTCACTTGACTCACCTTACCTCTTCTCCTTCTGGGGTGGTGGAGGAGTCGGGCTGGCGAATATTAAGCTGTTTGTGAATGTGGTCCTCAGGATGGTGAAATCTCTCAGTATCAGTGTGATCTCACCACCTGCCTCATTAGCTGATCCAGTTTTTCAGCTGTTTAGTTCTAAGACTACCACTCTAGTGCTGATGCCTCTACTTCCAACCCTGAAGTAGTTGATGAAGCAGTTCTGGTTCAAGCCAGCCTCCTTGCCACCAGCTTCTAAGAGACTTGTGCAGAATGCAGTTTGAAGGTGCTTCATGCCTCTTCAACCTTCTTGTTCCCAATTTGATTGTTGCAGAGGCCACACAAACTTGATCAAGTGATAGGATGCATTCTATGCCAGTTGACAAGGAGGGTAAAAGGCTTGGCATGTTCAGATGCAGGTTCTGTTCAGCAGTTCTGGTGATGAGGGTAGGAAACTTGCAGGCATGCATGCCAGCCTATAAGAACTTTTTATGGGAGAAAATACTGACTTTCATTCCTCACTTACTGAAAGAAATAAGAGTATAGCACTATTGTTCTATCAGGAGGTGCAAGCCAGGGCTGCACAGAGAATCCATTTGGCCCATCATTCAGCTGATTGTGTAGCCTCTGCAGATATGCTTGGCTTTGTTCAATCAGCCTTTCAGATGACACCAGGCAGAGGCTTTTGAAAAGCAAATGAAGTCTTGGACCATTTGTGCAAAGCCCACCTCGCGGTAAAGAAAATGGTATTCAGGAGACAGCAGCAATGCATCATCTTTTCTGGTCTTCATGGTGTTGCCGTATTCTTTGTTCTCTCAACCAAATCATCATCAAAGACTTAATATATGCTGTCTCAGCAATCTTCACGACAGAAAAGGCACCAATGCAAGGCACAGAGATACTAGGCTTTGGGTTCAAAGCAATCTTCATCTTGTTTGAAGTCACTTTTTTGCTTTTCAGTCAGGACAACAAAGCAGCTGATTTGAATTCCATCCAACCCAGGTTCACCTCTATCTCAGGCACTCAGCTTATTCTGCCGTTATTCCACCTGGTGGAACATCACCACAGACTCCTAGGTTTTGACCAGCATTCTTCTGTGCTATGCGATAGAGTTCTCTTCCCACTGACATATTTCATCGTACTCCTCCGTCTTGTGTCCTGTTGCAGAAAGGAGTGATAGAAAAACTTCCGAACAGGTGCAAATGAGATGTTTACTTCTCTTGGCACTTCATAGTTCTGAAGAGGGTTGATGGCCTATGCCAGATCTTGGACTTTTGTGGTGTCAGCTGCTACATCAGACCATATGAATTCAAGAGAGGGACCCTGCATTCCATCTTGCCATTCTATTGCAAAAAGAATTGGTGTATATCTATAGAACTAAAAGATGCCTACTTTCCAATCGAGATAAGGCTGCAACACTGCAAGTATCTCTGTGATTGGAAGTGACCTCTAGCAGTACAATGTCCTTTCTTTTGGTCTCTCTACAATTCCAAGAGTGTTCACCAGCGGCGACCTCTTTTCTCAGAACTTAAAGTGTAGAAGTTTGCCTATACCTTGATGATTGGCTGCTAGTCTCATCCTTCCTGAGAAGATGTCATACTGAGTTTACTTCCAGCCCCCCCCCCCCGCAAGCCTGACTTTTACCCTTGAAAAGGAGCAGGAAATTCCCCAGCGTTCACTAATTTCGCATGCTGCCACCACCCACTGAATTCTGAATATACTTGTAACTGAACAGGACAGTGGGACCCTGTCAGTGAATTGCCAATCTCTATGCTTAAGGACCTTTCCTTTCCCTCCTCCTTCTGAGTGAGAGAAGTTCTATCTAAGCGTGTGCCGAAGAATGGCGTGGGAATGGAGAGGAAACAGAGGTTTTACAGAAAAGCATTTATTGTAAGGCATGCAAGTAAACAAGACAATAATACACATGAGAGGCTCCCCCCTCCCAAGTACGCTTAAGTTACAAGTAGTTATAACAACAGATACATTCTTAGGATCAGCCAACCTCCAAAATAATAAAAAGCCCTAACGCGACTAACTACCTTATTCTAGTTACTCACATTTGGGTTCATAGGCTTAGATGGTCTAGGAGAGGAATGAGACCAGGAGGCGAGGCCTAGGCCTGCAGCCTACTACTGGCACAGATCCCATCTCCAGGAGGTTCCTTTGTTGTCTCTTTGCCACATGGCCTCTCAAGAATTTTTATAACTTCTCCTTCGAAGCATCTTGAAGATGCTCACCTCTCTTCCCTTGATTGGGCCATTCTCCTCCTGTGACCTGTGAGGCTGACCCACAGTAAAAATGTAACCTAATCCCAACACCTCATTAACCCTCGGTTTACCTGAAGAGGGAAGCATCTAGCCAAGTCTAGATAATGGGAAGCCCCATTATCACGGAAGACTGTTCTGAAATATCCATCTGACTTTCCCTCTTCTGCAAGATTTGGGTCTCAATGCCAACCTCAAGAAGTCAGTGCTAGAACTGACAGTGGTCATCAGTTTCATTGGGGTGATTTTGGACTCCTACATGAGCAGAGGTTATCTTCCCTGCAACAGGGCGGAAAACATCAGAGAGAAAGTGCAGCTACTCCTCCATCAACCTTCCTGCTCTGCACTCACCATCCAAAAGCTCTTAGACTTCATGGGTGCCACCACAGAAGGACTCCTCTTCTGTCCATTGCAGAGTTGGTTCCTTAAATGTTTCAACTGTCTTTGGGATCACCAGTCCATGAGACTGATGGTTCCAGACAGCATGTTTCATGTGGTGGACAAGACACTGGAATCTTCTTTCAGGCATGTTGTTTCATCTGCCCTAACCAGCATGCATGGCAAAGACAGATGCTTTGATGACAAGTTGGAGAGCACACTGCAACAGTGTCACTGTGCAAGATCACTGATCAGCATGGGAATCCTCTCCACACATCAGTGCACTAGAACTCCTGCCTGTGGTCAAAGGGTTCAGGGTATTTGAAAAGAAATTGAGAGGCAGGGCAGTACAACACCACAGTTGTTTGTTATATAAAGATACTCACTTGAATGTACTTCTAGATCTGACTATGACACTGTGGATGTGGTGCACAGTTCCAGTGTGGTACGTGTGGCTGGTACAGAGAATATGGTTGTGAACTCTCTCAGCCATGCCTGAATCCTTCAGCATGAAGGGACTCTCTCCAGCCATGCTTATCTGCTGGAGGACCGACAGATGAGGGTCACAGCAAATTGACCTTTTTGCATCTTCTGACAATGCAGTGTCCTTGATTCTGTTTCAGAGTGAGCAGGGGATTCTCTTAGAGATGCTTTTCTAGTCAGATGGTCCAGCTGTCTGATATCTTTGTTTCCTTCCTTTCCATTGCTGGGAAAGGTGGTAGTGAAGTTTGCCAAATACAGATCCAACACAATTCTCATTGCACCATACTAGACCAACCAGCTGTGGTTCACCTCACTTCTCCATATCTCCTGTGGTTAGGTTGTGTTGCTTTTTGGATGCCAGACCTGTTGTCACACGCTTGAGGGAAAATACTCCATTCCAGCATCAAAACATTTCAGCTCTTGGCTTGGAGAATAACTCTGTAACTTCACCTCGTCTTCAGGCATCCAGGATCCTCTCAGCATCTGGGAAAGACTCTACAAAGTGTTCCTATAAATGGAACAAATTCTGTACCTTTGCAGCTCCATGTCCAAGTTTCTGTCTCCTGTGGCAGTTTCCGCAGTTCTTCATTTTCTGCTACATCTGTGAGAGCAAGGTTTAGCTTTCTCTTCCTTAAAGTCTACCTGGCCACTATAGTGGTCCACCGCTGCCCTTTCCAACTTCCACAATGCTTTTCTCAAACCCAGTTATTAAGAGGTTCCTGAAAGGATTGGCACATCTTTATCTTCTGGTGACTTCATCAACTGCACCATCATCGCTCTCCTTGGTGTTTTCACAGTTGATGAATAAACCATTTGAACCTCTCATCTCCATTGACAAATGACTACTTATCTTCAAGGTGGAGTTCCTTTTGGTGATTACTTCGGTGAGGAGGGCATGTGAGCTCACAGTCCTGTGTATGGATGAACCATTTAAAGTGTTCAATTTTTTTAGTGTTTCATTGAGACAAAGTGGTTAGCTCTGATAGTGCCTTTTTGCTGAAGGTGATGTTATAGTTCCATCTCAGTGACGATACTGTCCTCCTAGGTGGGATTCCCACCTAGCTACTCAGCTCTAGAACATTCTGAATGGAGTCCCCACTCAGGCTCAAAACCCATATGTGTGAGGGCACAGATGATTATTTAATGAACCACAGTTACAGGTAAGCAACCTGCTCTTAGAGTCCTTGATTTTAGAGAAAGCAGTTTATTGCAGAAGCTTTTGCTTATGTTATGATTATTGGAATTGTAATTGTTAAGTTAGACCTGTCCATTGAATGAAAATGGCCTTTTTTGAATGGTCACTTCTGTCCATCTTTGGTACATTTTGTACTTGATTCATAAATGTGACTTTTTCTCACTTCCATTGTAGTACTGAACTGTAGTTTGTAGGAAGATTGGTCACATTCACTTGGGTTGTTATGCTGGGCAGTACTTTCTGTATATTAATTTCTATTGTTTTCTTTAAATTTTTAAAGATGAAAACAAAAGCTTGTGGTTATTTTCAGTATTACATAGTCACAGTTATATTGCTTTTTTTAACCAACCAGAGATTCCAGTCATCAGCATGATCAAAAAGAATTTTTTGCTGAAACAGAAGAGTCTTTGAAGAGTTACTGCTTTAGTCCAAAGCAGAACTTGGGAAAGGCAGCAGAAGAAGAGGAGCCATCAGAAGCAGGAAAAGAGCTACTGTGGAACAAACATGAAAATGAAACTACAGAAGAGAGTTTAGTAAATATCAGTAGAAAATGCAGAGAGTCCTCCAACTTAGATGTAAGATTTATGATGGTGCTTTGCTGTTGGCAGTTAATCTAACAGTTCAGGGTGCAGTGGCCATGTATTGATAAAAGTGAACCCATTAGTTACTAAACATATATATTAATTTCCTTCATCTGAGTAAATATACTTAATATTGAGCTTTAAAGTACTTGCCTTTTACAGGACAGTCAATTTGCATGTTTCCTGTAGTATAAAACTCAATGGTTTTAGACTATAATTCAGAGGTCTGTGTAATTTAATTTTGTGAATCAGTGCAGCTCTTTTCATTGGATGGAAATTGTTCCTGGAAAACTAAGATAGTTTTTCTAGGAAATCGTATATCAAAAAAAACATGGTTAGATCTTTGAATGTGCCTCAAGAAGCTGTCTGTATTGTAAGTGCAAGAAAATATAGCACTATGATGTTGTTCAAATCACTTGTGTATGTGAGATGGCCTTGCTGTAAAATGCGTGGATTTTTCAAAGCTGAAGCAACATCATCTCTCAAATTACTCTGAGGTAGCAAAGGCATATAATGTCATTCTTTTACATTGGTGTTTTAGGAAGTAAAAATACTATTTTGTGTAGCAAAGACTGAGATGTTGGTAGTCCTTACTGAGATCTGTTGGAGTTTTTCTCTTGCACTTTATAATTGAACTGAATGCATATTGGATCAGATATTGAACATTTTGATTGTATTTTAGGAAACAGCAATCAGTGAAATTGTGCCACTGTCATATTTGTTAGAGGAGTCCTCTGCAGATGCTCCAGAGGCAGTTGCACCAAAGAAACTCCAGCTGTCTTCCCCGAACCTTTCAAGCTCTGAGTGTGCTGAACCAAACAAGGTGTTACAGTCCTCAGCTATTCAGAAAAACATTTCATTTGGGTAAGGGTTTACTGAGTTTTTTTTTTAATAATTTTGTTAAGTTTCACAAATAAAAAAAAATCTCAAATTGTACTTTTACATGTAATGTTTTTGTTCTTCCACTCTGATCTAGTTTTCATTTTCTAGATATCTACTCACATATAAAAAATTATGCCTCACAATTCCATGTTCATCTTACATGTTTGATCTTGCATTTCTCTCATCAACTCCTGTTATGTTACAGTTATTCCCCTTTAATTTCAACCATAATTCAGACATTTTCACTTGGCAGTTCCCAGCAATTACCCATTACAATTTGCCATTCTGCTTTTATCTGATCATCCGATTTCCCCTTTATTCTTTGTGAAACAATATCTGCATTTTTATTCTCAATAAATACCCCCCACCATTGTTCGATTGTGGGTGTTTGCTGAGACTTCCACAATTTGGCATATTGAGTTCGTGCTGTCGTTATCATGTACAATATTAATCTCCAATGCCTCTTAATATTAGTATTCTCAAGAACATTTGTCATGTTTAACAAATAAAATTCAGGTTTTTTTACAAATTGAACCTTCACTATTTCACACATCTTTTTATGTATTTCAGTCCAATATGTCTTTGCCTTGGGACATGACCACCACATATGAAATATTGTTCCCACCACTTTCTGACATTTCCAACACATTCCCGTACCTGTATTGTAAATCTTTTTTAACTTTTCTGGTGTCATGTACCATCTATGAAACATTTTAAAATAGTTCTCTTTGAGATTCTGAGCCATTGTAAATTTTTGTGTCCTTTTCCAGCTCTGTTCCCAGTCATCTAATTGAATTGAATGCCCAATATTCTGCGCCCACAAAATCATTGCAGATTTCACAGTCTCCTCCTGTCTCTCCTGTGTTAATATTTCTTGATATATATGGGCTAACAGATACGGTGGATTGTCAAAGATCCATTTAATCACTCCTGTCGTTTCTTTGGATTCTATTCCATAGGTTTTCAAGTCCATCTGGAATCTCTCATTTAGCTGCCTGTACGGAAACCAACTTAATGGCAGTCCTTCCTGTTCCGATTTTTCTCTTGATTTGCATTTGTCATTGTTTTCTCTAATATATCCTCATATCTCAGCCATTTCTCTGTTGCCTTCCATCTTCCAAAGAAAGCTTCTTGAGGGGATACCCACATGGGTAGCTGCCTTATGTTTTTACTCTTATATTTATCCCATATCTTCAGAAGCGATTTTCTGATATAGTGATGCGAAAAATCTTTGTCAATTTTTGCTTTATCATAAAACATATAGGCATGCCATCCCATCCTCAGGTCTGCTCCCTCCAGTGCAAGCATTCTTGTATCTTGTAAGTCAGTCCAGTCTTTTAGCCGTATGAATGCCGCAGCTTTGTAATATAATTGAAAATCTGGTACTCCCATTCCTCCCCGTAGTATTTGATCTGTCATAATATTCCATTTAATTCTTGGTTTTTTCCCTTGCCATATAAATTTGGTCAAGTCTTTTTTCCACTGTATAAATGGTTTACTGTTTGTTATTATGGGGAGATTCTGAAACAAAAAATTCATCTTTGGCAGAACATTCATTTTAATAGTCGCTATTCTCCCCAACATAGACAATTTCATGGAAGTCCACTTTTCCAAGTCTTTAATTATCTCTTTCCATTTTTTCTCATCGTTATTTTGAAACAGCTCATTATTCCTTTTTGCTATCCAGACACCTAGATATTTAGCTTTTTGTACTTTATTAAATCCAGTTGCAAGTGCTAATTCGTTCTCCTCCTTGTCTGTCATGTTTTTCATTAACAAAGCTGTTTTTTCTTTATTTACCTTGAATCCTGAAAATTCTCCATATTCTTGTATTATTCCAATAGGATTTTGTATGCTTCTCTTAGGATCTTCAAGAAACAGAATCAAATCATCAGCAAATGCTTTAAGTTTGTATTGATAATTCTTGATTTGGACTCCTCTTATAGCATTATCTTCTCTTATGTTATTATTTAATATCTCCATTGTCAGTATGAATAACAAAGGGGACAGAGGACATCCCTGTCTTGTTCCTCTGTTCAATTCAATCTGCTTAGTTCTATCTCCGTTAATAACCAGTCGAGCTCTTTGTTGGTTATATATTGCTTCAATCCATGAAAGAAATCTATCTCCAGCTTGCATTTGCTTCATTACTGTTTTCAAAAACGGCCAACTGATCATATCAAAAGCCTTCTCTGCATCAACAAATATCATGGCTATTTCCTTCTCATTATGCTTTTCATAATATTCAATTATATTCAATACTGTTCTTATATTATCTCTTAAATATCTTTTTGGTATAAAACCATTCTGATCTTCATGAATAAGCTCAGCCAAAATCTTTTTAAGTCTCGTTGCAAGGATTGAAGCAAAAATCTTATAGTCTATATTCAAAAGTGAGATTGGTCTATAATTTTTGACATCTGTTAAGTCTCTGCCTTCTTTAGGAATTAGCACCACATTTGCCTCTCTCCAGGTGTCCGGTACTCCTTCTTTTATAATCTCATTTATAGTACTTTGCAATGGAATTGAAATCTCATGTTGTAAAGTCTTGTAATATCTTGTCGTAAATCCATGTGGACCCGGAGCTTTATCATTCTTAAGGTTCTTAATAGCTTCCATTACTTCCATCATAGAAACCGATTTATTCAGGATCAATCTGTGATCTTCAGTAAATCTTAATTTATTTGTTCTATCCAAGTATTCTTCCAGTTCCTGTTGTTTTTTCACTTTCGAAATCTTGCTCATCAATTTCTCATAATATTTATAAAATGCCTGCTTTATTCCTTCATGTTTAGTAATTCTCTCTTCTCCAGTCTTTATCTCTGATATAATATTCTTAGTCCATCTTCTCTGCAGCAGATTGGAGAGAAGCTTTGAGGGTTTATTTGCTTGCTCAAAATAATTATGTCTTGTTCTCCGTACTTGTTGTTCTATTTCTTTCAAGTTAAGTTGATTCAGTTCAGCTTGGCAAACTTTCATCTGTAGTCTGATTTTCTCATCAAAAGGATATTTCCTCATCCATTTCTCAACTTCTTTCATTTTGTCCAATATTTGCTGCTCAGCGTTTCTCCTTTCTTTCCCAGTTTCTGCAGACCATCTGATACAGTTGCCTCGCATCACTGCTTTACTTGCATCCCAAATAGTCCTCATCGTCAAATCCGGTGTCATGTTTTCACTGAAATAGTTAATCAACTCCTCCTTCGCTTCATTTATGTATTTCTCTTTATTAAAGATCTCATCATTTAATCTCCATGTCCTTTCCCTTTGCTTAATCTTCATCTTAAGAAGCAATGGGTTGTGATCTGAACATAAATTCGGAAAAATGTCTATATCTGCAGCCTTCAACAATAATGCCTTAGATACCAGCATCATATCAATTCTGGACATTGATTTATGTAGGGTTTACATACATAATTTATTAGAAGGAGAGAACATTAGTCTTTTCTGTTCCCTTTCACAGGCCAAAAATGTTAAAAGTAGTTATAAAATTAAATTCACTTAAAATCAGTTAGTGATTACTACAACTAAGATTTCCTTTCCAGGAAATGGAAGGCACTTTAAAAGCATAATTTAAAGGTAAGGCTCCGTACCTTCTAGTGATGAAACTGTTGTTAGAGCCGCTTTGGTGCTTGGCTTAGAGGTTGTATGTTCCTATTTTGCCACAAGGTGTCACCTCCCCTCTAACTGGTTGATTGACATGGAGTGGTTTTGAGGACAGGTGTAGCTAGTATGGAACAGACAGGAAAGCTCCATCCCTCTGATCTGATTTTGGCGTGTAAAAATGACTGGTTAGTTTCCAATGATTTTCTTAAGAAGAAACCAATTTCCCAGTGCTGTGTCAAGTGGCATTCCTAAAGGCTTCTTGTTGTTTAGAAGCAGATCTTAAAAGGCCCAAGGGCTACAAGATGTATGTATGAGGTACAACACATAGTTCTTTGGATTCAAGTCAGTTAACTGAGAAATGGTTGGAAAGTGCTGAATGTGTAATTGTGGAATAGAAGCAAGATAATACTAAGTTACTTTTTGTAATGAATGGAGGAGCAATAAAATAACAGTGTAATGAAATAAAGTTTGTTATATATTTCAAAAGTAATTACCAGTAATTTATGGCTAGTGAACTCCTTTTCTAAATTTTATTTATTTAATTATTTTAAAATGATTTTTGTTCATTTTTGATGGAACCCTTTCTAGGCCGTGCACAAGATAAAGGAAGCTGTATAAATCAATGGAAGAACAAGACCCGTCTTTCTTTTTGTTTAGGAATGATAACAACAACAACAACAGCAATAATAATAATAATAATAATAATAATAATAATAATATCATAACTTGTTATATGGCTATATCTTGAGAATCCTGGAGATAATATTTCTGAAATACAGAAGTGATTTGATTGCTATATATTTTTTTAATCCCCTCTCCAGGGCCCTTAGTAAACAAAACTCACAAGAAGAAAGCAAAGAGAGTGTTGTTCGACCAACACCATCACTCAGAAGCAGATTCCAGAGACCCAAGCCCAATATTGGAAGGGCAGTTGGAAGGAAAGAAACACCATCTTTTGAAGTAAATGAAACAATAGTAACACTTAATGAAACTGAGAAATCTGCACTACAGAAACCTGAACCTACTAGAACTTCTACTGTAGTAGTAAGTTCGAGGAAATGGAATGATTTATTTCTTGATTAGTTTAGTGATCAAGGCATTTGAAATTCAATTTATTGTTTCTGATTTTTTTAAAAATACCATGCAAAATTGAGTTTATCATTGCTGAAACAATTGTTTATTATATTTTCCCTTAAGAGTCATAATAAATTCTCTAATATTTTATACCGCCATTTCAGGCAAAGCCTCCGGAAGTCTCACCTGTTGAAGCACTAGAAAAGAGACTTATAGACACGGAGAAAGTAAATCAGGAAGACCCTCAAGTGTCCAATACCTCTGACAATATCTTAGATCCATGTCCCAGGTATGTTTTTAAGCAAGTTCATCATTACTGTCCAAATGACAGTAAACATAAGAAACTGAATATTTATGACTCTGCCAGATTTAAACATCTCCTCCCGCAATTTTGTACTTGGCACTGGCAAACTTTGAGTGTTCTCTCATTTCATTTCTATTTCTATTTCTATTTCATTTCGTTTTTTTCATGAAACACTTCAAGGAGCAATAATGGGAAATAGAAAGTGACTGTATTCTTCATTAGACACTGAAAATTAAGAGAGAGATGAGAACATGGACATACCCATGAGGGGGAACAATTTAAAGCTTTTGGCTATGGTTTGTGCAGCAGACTTCCTTAAGCTCCCGTAACAGGAAGGGTTATGGGAGCTTTTTGGTTCTTACGGGGATCTGTTCATGAGACCTTGGAAAATCCATGACTCAGGTATATGGAGATCTGTTGGGCTTCCAGTTTCCAGTGGGTATAGGCTTAGGTGGGTCCTTAAGCAAACTTTAAGTAATGCAGAAAGAATAAAAACAAAGCAGGTTTCCTGTTTCTTCTGGGCAAGGGGGCAATTAAGGAGTGTTTAAATTAAAATGAACAGAATTAAAAAGGCTTATTGGCTAGACGAGGGCTTTGTGTTACTGCACTGAGGTAGCTGTTAGATGACATAAAATGGCTGACTCTACAATGCGAAAGCAAGCCCTCTAACAGGGCAAAAAAGGAAAATATGTTACTTCACTTCTAGATTAAAATCCTGCTTTTGTTCTTGCCTTATGCTCTTGCTTGTCAAGAGACAAAGACGCACACATGAGTACCTTTTCCATCTCTGAGTTTTTGAGATTCTCAGCTTCTGGCCTTGCTAGAGTAGCTGCTAAAGTGATCGCCATCTGCTTCTTCACCTGCTGAAGCAAACAGAAAATATTTAAACTGGTTTCATGCTTCCATGCACTTTGATTGACTCTGACCCCTTCTTTCCATCCTAGCTTCAGTTGTCCCACTTCTGATGTCCAGGTTCCTCCCTTCACACATTAAGAGGAAAAACAGCATGAACCTGTAGCTTGTTAGAGCATTTTTGTATCTAAATGTATTAACTGTTGTTCCAAATCAGTAGTTTTGCCTTCTTCTGGGATTCATAACAGTTCTTGTGCAGTCTGCTATAACAGCCACCATAAGATGGAGGAATGTTCTTTGTAGCACTTGGAACATTTCTTATCTTCAGTTTTGCTGTGGTTGGAGAAGGCACTCAGAAAGTATCCATGCTGCTGCTATTTTTGATAAAGAAGCTGTATCAGACAAGCAGGCAAAGAGCTTTTTCCCTCCAGCTTTGTGAATTATATTGTTCCATCCAGCTATTTTGAAAATAACTGATGTGCTTTCTTGTGTTTTTATGAAGTAACATGTTTTTTATGATATCCTACTCGTAACCACCTTGAATGCCATTTTTTTTGCCAGAAAAGTTGGATATGCATTTAATAAGTAGAGAAAATGAATGTACAATACACTATTTCTGGATGAAATAGTTTGCAGCATATAATTATTTATTGGTAACAAGCAATGAGATATCCACCTTGTATTTTTTCACCTGATTTGCTTCTTTCCTACAGCAACTTGCTGCTTTCTGTTATGCAGGTGTCTGGGTCATTCCAAGGGCTTGGCCTCTTTTTTGTTCATCTGTTCTTAATCTTCACTAGTATCTTGGATCTGAGTTTTTAAATGATGAATGTGGATATGACATCATTACAGGGGAAATGAAGCTTAAGGGTGAATGCCACATCAATATGAACATAATTGTACTTCTTGAATCACTTCAGTAACTTTTCCCCTCTTTGTCTGGTAGAGAAAAAAACATTTTCCAAGAGAGTAAACTATGTACTATCAGGCCAGCTCAACTGGTGAGAGGACGGTTCCAGAGAGCCAGGCCCAACCTTGGGAGGACTAAGGAAAAGAAGAAAGAACTTGTGTCAGAAAATATTAATGCTCCAGATGAGGGAGACGTAAAGAACGTGGAGATGGAGATAATCAAGGAAAGTGATTTGGACCTACCTTTGAAGGTTAGCTACTTGACAAGTTTCTTTCTTTGTGTCTTAGTTCTCCTAAGCATTGCTTTGAAAGCAGCTTTCTCATAGTGGCTAGCATGCTGGTGGAAACCTTGGTGCATGTACGGAGGCGCTCTCCATCCTTCTTAGCTTCAGCTGCTCTGCTGATGGTTATCAGAAATGAACTAGAAGGTCCTTTCCTTTCTGTCCCTTGAAGCTTCTCTCCTAATTGGCTCCTTATTGAATGAAAGTATTTCTTCCTTACATACAAATAATGGAGAAAAGCTAACAGATATACAAAAATGCTAAATACACAACTGCAATGCTCTCGTGTAATACTAGGTCTGTTGAGGGTATATTAAGATAACGTAAAATTTTCTTGCTGAGATTTAGGTTTTCTTCTGTATAAATTTTTATCTTTTTATCACTGTATTGTTGAATGATACATTGTCTTATAGCACCTTAAGGACTTCCTTATTAACGGATAACATACTTTTTGGTGAGATAAAGCACAAGTGTAGACTGTGTTTCCCTGGAAGGCAATGGCAAGTTACCTCTGAGTATTCCTTGCCTAGTAAAACTCTATGGAAATACATGGAACCACCATAAGTTGCTGGGTGTCTTGAAGGTACACATGCACACACACAAACATTCACGAGTCAGAAGGGAAAAATGTCAGTTTTTTACCAATCATAATTTAATGACATTGTATAGGAATTGAGCAGAAAATTCTGAAAGTCATGTCAAGCATTTTAAGACTATGCAGGAAAATTCTAATCCATGCTAACTTATCTGAATGAAACCTTTAGGGCTATATCCTATTAAATAAATGTATGTTCTGGTCTCCAAGGATGAAGTCACTATCCAAGCTTCCCTGGGGAATTCGGAGAAAAAGGAAAAATTAGAATCTGTTGGAGTCTTGTTACCAGAAAGTGTAACTGATCAGGGGAAACTTTCTTCCTCTGAGAACTCACAGACATGTGAACTTCTGAAACATCAGGAAGAAGCCTGTGTGACCAAAGATTATGTCGGAGGGAGGGTCTTGAATGTTCCTGTAACGTAAGTCATTTTCAATAAATAATTGAATGCTACTCTGAGAGCATAATGCCATCATTGTTTCCTGTATATCATGGAGAACTAGATCTCTTCACTCATTTTCGGTACCAAGTGAAAAGAATTGTGGCTCAGAAAAGGAAGCTTGTTTATTTAGTCATATTGCTTCATCTTATACCTCTTGTGCTTTTTTTTTAAAAGATAAGCTTTAAGGAGCTTAGATTTGTTTGGGTTTTAAAATCAAAATATTAGTGTTATTCAGATTATTAAAGGTAGGTTTTCAAAATGTATATTTTCATGGGTACTTAAAAACTGGTATAATCATACTTTTGTCTACATGTGCTTCTTGGTTAGTGATATTTCTGCCCCTCAAGAAGAAAGTCAGTCAAAAGCCATAAAGCCTACCCAGCTCATGAGGGGTCGTCTTCAGAGGCCTGAGCCAAACTTCACCAGAGCTACTAAGAAGAAAGATATCTCTTCAGAAGATGTTAGTAAAGAAGTTCAGAATGAAAAAGATACAGAAAATGAAACAACACTGTGTGACAGCAAATCTGGGAAAACAGCCCCAGTAATGGTAAGTGCTAATCTTCTTTTGGTTTATAGTTTTGCCCAGAAGAGGGCGATAAAATTGGTAAAAAGTCTACGATCCAAGCCCTGTGGGGAATGGTTGAGGGAACTGGGTATGTTTAATTTGGAGAAAGGAAGATTGAGAGATGATATGACAGACATCTCTAAATATCTGAAGAGCTGCCATGTTGATGGTGTTTTCTGTTGCTCCAGAGCAGAGGACCCAAACCAATTAATTCAAATCACAAAGAAGGACATGCTGACTAAACCTTAGAAAAAAAACCTTCCTGATGGGAAGGGAGAGCTGTTCAACAGTGGAATAAACTTACCTTGAAAGGTGGTAGATTTTTCTTTGTTGAAGTTTTTGAAACAGAGGTTAGAAGGGATGTCTCCTCTTTTATGCCTTTCTCTTTCTCAAGAATGCATAAAACTCCGGTGGGTAGAAGGAGGAAGTAATTCCTGTTCTTCTAGCAGAATCTTTTCTCAGGTTAAAATCCCCTAAGATTGGCTTTTACAAATAAACAAACAAACTGAAGACTTCATTTAGTGTGTTGCTCTAATGGCACTGAGCAGTTTGTAGCACTATTTTTCCCCCTTTCTTGCTCCTCTTTGTTAGTGTTTCATAAAGCGGTAGACTTGCTGGGCTGAATCCAATTGTTAATCCCATTTACAGCAGACCCATTGAACCAATGGGACCTATATGAGTTGTTGACTTAACAGGTCCAATTATCCAGGGGGTTTATTCAAGTTGGAACAGTTTGGTTTTTAGCCCACTGTGGTGTGGAGAGCCAGATCCATTATGGTGTGGAGAAGCCAGCATGGTGTAGTGTTTTGAGTGTTGGATTATGATTCTGAAGACCAGGATTTGAATCCATGCTCAGCCATGGAAACCCACTGGGTGACTTTGTGGAAGTCACATTCTTTCAGCCTCAGAGGGAGGCAAAGGAAAATTCCCTCTGAACAAATCTTGTGGGGGGGGGGGGAATGAACCACCTTGAAGGCCTTGGGGTTGCTGTAAGTTGGAAATGACTTAAAGGCACACAGCAGCAACAATCTTCCTATCAAGGACTTTGATATTCAAAACATTTCTGACCTATTTTTGGTAAATTAGGTATAGGGTTTCATTATGTAAACAACATTTTTGATGGAAAAGGAAGCTACGAGCATAAGAAATACATAAAATTAACATGGCCTGCCTTTTTTTTCTACAGTAGTCACAAACAGGCAGCTTGAATGTTTGGGCTGAAAAGGCAAGTTAAATATTAAGAATGAATCTGTTATAGATAGAGAGGAAAATGAATGTATTAAATTAAGAGTGTCATCTGAAAGTTAAACAATTTTGTTTTATGTTTTTGTTTCAAGGTTGCTTGGAGAGTAAACGAAGGGGGAATCTTAAGCTGTTTAAGAAGAACATTGAAAACCTAAACGTATTTTAACTTGTCATATGTTTTTTGTTTCCAGCATGTTTCTGGAAATTTGGTGGAAGCTGCATCAACTTCTGAACCTTTGAGACGAAAAGACAGCACAGAGAGCACTGAGACAGTGTTTCTGAAAAGAAGCAGGCACTCTGGAAAATATGACTCTTTAGAGGCGACCTCAGAGAGTGAAAGTCAAATCAAGACAGAAATATTGAAGCCCATTTCTGCCCATGGAAGAGCAACTGAAACATTAAAAGGGTAAAATTATACTTTGAGGATAATCTTTTTTTAAAGAACTGGAAGGATAGGATATGAATGACTTTATAAATAAATAAATCTACAGTTCTTAAAAAAATCTATATTGGTATCTTAAACTTGTGTCCAAAAGAAGACATGTAAACAAAATCTTGTAGTTTCTGAAAGTTTTTCCTCATCTTTCATCTTAGTCATACAGAATGTATAACTACTCTTTCCCCACACTTTTCCATCAAATCTATTTTATCAAACACATTCCTTTATACTTAGGAAACGTCCAAGAAGGACACTTAAACAGAGGAAAAATACGTGTGACTCAAAGACACCATCTGAATCTGAGAATGACCGTAGTGAAAAGGGTAAGCCTTACCAGAAGATTAAACCAAACGTTAGCAGAGGCAGAAGCTTAAAACCAGGTCTTCGCAAGAAAGCGAGAAAAGAATATGGGAATACAAAAGTTAACCTGGTGACCCTTAGGGCTTCATCTCAGGAAGATGAAGGAGAAGATGATGATGATGATGACTTTGAGCCAGATTATGAAGTTGAATGTTTTTCACCAGAGGAAGTAAACAAAGCTCCAGTGTTTGTCCCTAAAGGGCTTCGGTCGCCAAATCCAGTACCTGTTCAGATTGAGGAAACTATGGAAGAGGTATGACAGAAATAATAATGTAGAACAGAATGACTGCTTATATGTTGAGCTATTTGCTATTTTGGTGCATGCATCTGATTGGTCGTTGTAAATTCTGCTTAGTAGTGGGCTCCAAACAGTTCAACTTCCACAGTAAAATGAAAAAGAATGACTAATCAAAAAACATTTTGCAAGTCCCCTGGTCCTACATGTTCCTAGACCAACTCCCAGAAACCCTAGTCAGCTTCATCAGTGGCCAGGGACTTTGGGAGTTGGAAGTCCAACAACATCTGGAGGCCCAAGTTTGGGAACCAGTAGTATCCATGATACCACAATGAGCTAACGGTCATACATTAACCTTTTTGGCTGCATACTTTGACCATGACCTGGATTTTTTCTTCATGGTCCATTTCACTGACAGCCTGGTACCCTGATGTCATTTGTTTGCTTCTGTAACCATTCAATGTGATCTTAACTTTTCCCTTCAATCTATTTCTGTTTGCTTCAGTGTGAATACTTTATACTGGAACTGCAATTACTGGCATATTTCCTAGTAGTATGTCCATTTTGTTTTTGCGTAAACTTTTGGTACTTGTCAACTTCAGATTTATTTGGTGTGTAAAAGACAGTTGCAGTATACACAGAGAATTTGTTAGATTCTTTTGGAGTGGTGTTTGTGTTTTTGGGGATGGACATTCTTTGGAAACAAAAACCCTTGATTAGTTTCCCCCCCCTCTCTCGTGGCAGGTTGAGATATATGAAAATGTTGCAGATGAGCCATGCCTTACCCATGAACTGAATGTAGCTGCTCAGCCTGTGATACAAGGAGATAAAAATTTGTGTCCCTCACAAGTTGTAAGTGTATGTGTCTCTCACATGTTATTATTTCTCCATTCATGCTGCATTTCTTACTAAAAATTCTTTTCTTTAGTGTAAAATATTAAGTGTGCCTAAGGAAGTCAGAATCAGGTATGGAACTTTTAGCAATGTTTTGAGTTGGAATGTTTTACTTAAAATAATTTTTCTACATCTGTATTTTGATACAGCAACAGTCAATCTGAAATAGCAGTGCCTATCAGAAAGATTTGGGTATTGGCCAGGTACAGTCCAGGTTACAGAGCCAGCACTGGTGTAGTGGTTTGAGCACTGGACTATAACCCTGGAGACCAGGGTTTGATTTCCCTCTTGGCCGTGGAAACCCACAGGGTGACCTTGGGTGTGTCACATACTCTCAGCCCCAGAAAACTCCATGATGATGTTCACCTTAGGGTTGCCATAAGACCAAAACAACTTCAAGACAGACAACAACAAACAGATTAGAAGTAGCAGAAGAGAGAAAACGTGTATTGATAGAACCTAGAAATTATGTGTCACATGAGAGAGAAAGAGATTTATTGGTGATAGTAGTCATAACATATGTAGGGATTGCTATAAGGTAATCTTCATGAAAACAGTTCATGGACGTTAAGTTATTAGTGGTATTGAAAAGGACCTTACTGAAGTTGTGGTCAAATGACTGGTACCTTTCTAATTACAGTCAGCCATCCACATTTGCGGGTATGGCTTTCATGGATTTGATTTTTTGCAAATTTCTTTAACCCCTGCTCCCTCCATCTCGGGCACTTCTTTTCTGGGGGAACTTTACCTCTCAGCAGCTTTGTTCAGGCTGCACAGCCCTTTAAAAACTGACTTCTGGTCCTCCTTCTCCGTCACCACCCTCTGCCTGGCCAGCTAAGGACGGATCACAGCCCAGTTTCTCAGCACCACAAACCCTCTCCTGATGCCCCACACAAACCCAAGGAAAGAGATGGGCAGGAGAGAGAAAGTATAGGGCCACCGTGCTGGCCCCCTCTTCTTTCTCTGACTTGGTTTGGACTGTGGATTCCTGTTCTCTCCAGCGTGCCTTGGCCCCCTTCCCACAGACACACATATACATCGTGATATTTGCTATTTTTCCACTTTTGTAAAGGTTCTGCACTCCTTACCCTAGTGATTGTGGAGGGCTAACTATATTATGTTTTTTTTCCCCTTAAGTTTCTGGCACAAAACAAATCTGTAGTATTACTATAATTAGTAATGTTGAATTATGTGCCACTCTTTTTTTAAGTATACATTCTCCAGAGCCTTAATATTTTCAGTTGAACTTGTACAGTTTGTTTTTATGACAACATATATGATTGTCCCAAGCAATGCAAACTGAAAAATGTAATGTGCAGTTTAACTGAGAAAATCCAGAAATGTAGTAGATGACTTGTATTTCTTTATTCCCAAGGTTATTTTCCAAGAAGAGCAAAAAAAGGAAACAGGTAAATGTCCAGATAACCACAACTGAACTGTCAAGGTCTGTCAAGTTAATTTTGTAAATTTTGGTAGTACTGGCTTTTAAAAAATAGTTTTAGTTTTCACTAAAATAAGCAATGATCACTAGAGTTGAAATCTCATGCTTGTTGGCCTGAAAATTAGTGCCACTGAAGATAATGTCCAGGATTCCATATGATGCTTTTCTTGACAGAATTGCTTCCGTCAGTAGAGCTAGGGAGGAACTGACTCCTCTTTCTCTGCAGCTTTCTTTGGCCCCTTGAAACCTGCTTTAGAGGACTGAGAAGCTATCTGGAGCTGGCTTTTGATGTCACACAGGACTATAGGAAAAGAAGCAAATTTTGTCATGTTAGCATTTGTTTGTTAACACAGTGTTGGGTTTAGGCTAAGGAATACTTTATTGCATTCTTCTGAGTAGATGCAGGTAGAATAGCTGTGCAAAACGAAGACATAGACCTAAACCAGGAGTGGGCAAAAGGTGTGGTACATGGTTCAGCCCAGGCTGTTCTGCAGTCCTCAACCCCTCCAGATTTCCAGAAGTGGACTTCTGACCATCTCTAGAGTTTTCTTGCCGTTTTTAGTACTTAATATGGCTGCTGACGGTCCCAGGACAGAAAATTGGCCCCTGGATCCACCAAGATTGCCCACCCCAGCCTAAATCCTTTTGTTAGTTCTATATAGAGTAGAGCCAAAGAATGAATGGAACTGATGTGTTATCTAGTTCTCATTCATTCGATGAGTTTAATCCGCTTCGCTCTAGCAGTTGAATTTAAACATCGGAAAGCACCTTGAAGTATCCAGACAAGATAATGCTGAATTGTTTAATTTTTTTTAAAGAAAAATTGCTTTGAAAAGGTAGAATTTTCCAGAAACAACATTTTTCTCCTCCAAAATTAGCATAAGATCTTTCTTATGTATTAGTGAAATATATTGTGCTTCATTTGTTTGTAAAAGCATATATACTTTCAGGTATTAATTATGGAAGTACTGAAGCAGCCATGACTTTACTTGCCATGAGAGATCCAGTGTTCCAGCTAAACATTGCCACCCAAGGTATGATAAATATTATCATGAATGACTTCACAGCTTTCTGTGTGTGTATGTATTTCAATAAGACCATTATAAGACATCAAAATTAGTGTTAATAACCCCATTCAACTAATGCTTTGCAAATCTAACATAATTTTACCTTACCTTCTCTCCATTCTTCCTTTTTGCTGTTATATAAAGAGAAATATGCAATCTTTATGCATCAAAGCTGAATGAAAACGGAAAAGTGAATAACTTTTTTCATTACCTACCTTTCTGAATTTCCTTAAGTAGAAATTCTCAGGTAGATTATGGCAAAAATAACAAACAATTTAAAAACAGGTTAACCCCCCCACACACACCTTCAGACATAGACTGAAAATGCAACAAGATTTTTAGAGTCAGATAAAAGCATAAAACAGTAACCAAGGATAAAACTAAACTTGAAAAGTCTGATGAGGAAAGAAAAGCTATGTGCCTGGCACTGAGGCACAAAGTAGGTGCCAGGCAGACTTTGCTGTGGAAGAGATCAGTCTATAATTCTGTAAATCTGAACGAAGCCTTTAGGGCTGTATCTATTAAATAAATGTATGTTCTAATCTCCAAGGATTTTCTCCTGATTAAATAGCCACCAAAGATCTACAGCAACAAAAAGGCCTTTTTGAATATTTTTGGTGCAAAATGTTATAATGTAATTTATTCATTCAAATTATGTCTCACCTTTTTCCTAGGCTAGGAGATACTAGGCTGTTTCCAATAATTAAAAAGTTCATAATGAAATACAGATTGAATCAATTATATTATTAAAGCACTAGTTAAAACTGTTCAAAACATCAGACTAATAATAAAGAAGCACTAAAATTTAGAGAGTTCAGCACATCCCTCTTAAAATGTTGCATCTATTAGGCAGTCAGTTGCAGAAGTCTTGTCTGCATTGAAGAGTCTTGCTTGCTGGTAGAATGACAACCTTTACAAGGAAATTGCCTAATCTGGGAGCAGCCACCCAAACTATATTTGAATTCAAATTGTGTCTTCGAGGGACATTGGCTCAGTTGAAGTTGTACAGTTTGAATGTTATCATTTGACTAATTACATATACATTAAAGGTGTAACCTTTTTCAACTTTCTTACTTTTGTGAAAAAAGAAAAGACACGAGAGTATGCCCAAAACAAAGAACTAAATGTTGCTGATAGCTTACCAGATGAGTATAATGGAGAACACAGTATAGTCCACTGTAATGTGCCGTGTTTTATGCCTTCAAAAAATGAGACGTCAGAGACTATGAACAGAGCTGCTACAGAGGATCAAAGTACTGAACCATCAGACTTTGAAGAGAGATTACAGGAAGAAACTAATATATTACCTCCTGGACCTTCAAGATATGAACCAGGTTCTTCACTCAATAGAAAGTGCCCTACTGTATCAGGTTTGGAAGAATGTTCACAGGAGACAACTAGAGCCAACAGGTTTGTGTTGTTATATTAACTGTACCTCTTTCTTTTTACTTAGGAATCCCACTGATCCTTTTAGGCTTGTAAGCATTATTCCCTTGATATCATGACATTCATGGTTGTGTAACTATCTTTCTCGAACTCTTCTGCATCCAAATTTCTCCCCATCTTTCCTGATTTAAATACAGATACCCTGCCTTCTTTTTTTCATGTTTGGTCCATGCTTGTAGGGCTTCCTCATCAAGCAAAGTGTGTCTAGTATTCTAAGCAAATTGGACTACCATAATTAAATATATAGCATTCCAAGTGGTCAGAAATTGTTAATGGCAAACATAGCATATAGTCAGAATTAGAAAAAGGTACTTTGTTACTACAATTCCCAGTTTTCCCAACCTGTCCCTGAAAATTAACTTTTGCAAGCTCTGCATATAAAAATATTTGAGGGAATTCAAATATCATTTCCAGCTGTCTGCATTGGTAGCCAAGATTGCTGTTTTGTTTTGTTTAACAATAGTTAAACAACTGTTAAAATCAACCGTTCAGAGCATTGCATGAAGGTTATTTAGTTATATTTTCTGTTTGTCTGCAGTGTTTCATCTACTTCCAAAGAAAGTAAAACGTCTCGACCAGCAAGATGCAGGTTTCCTAAACCTAAACCAAATCTTAACAGAGGCCTGGGGCTAGACTGGAATACTTCTCAAAAATCTCTTGGCCTGATTTCAGATGTGGAGCAATTAAATCAAATCCAGAATGGTAAGTTTATAGTCCGTTACATTAAAAGTGAGGTGGGACTTTGCCTAACCAGCACTTTGAATTGTGCCTGGAAACAGATAGGTAGCTAGTGAATGTCATGCAAGAAGGGGTTTGCATGCTCCATATAATGAGTCCGAGTTTATAATATGGCTATACCAACCTGGTTTCCGAGCACTTTCAAAGGCAATCCATACAGAGTATGGTACAACATTCCAGACATGAGGTTTTGTTGTGTTGTTGGATCAGAGATTTCCAGAAATGGGTGCAAGAGTACTTTTAGACCCACCAAAACCTGGATATAAGTTTTATAACCAAATGCGGTATTACTAAACTGTAGAAGTGTATCTTCAAGGGCACAGTGTTCTCATCCAGGAAACTAGGTTAAAACAGTATTTCCTGATCTGAGTTTTGACAGACAAGGAGCACCATTTTCTAACTTTAAAATGTTATGTTCCTAGCTCCTTGGATTGTCCTGAAATGCATGGGGTAAGCATGCATTGTGTTGTCGTTGTGTGTCTTCAAGTTGTTTATGACTTATAGCAACCCTAAAGCAAACCTGTCTTGCCAAGATTTGTTTCAAAGGGGTTTGCCTTTGTAGAGTGTGACTCTCTGGTCACCCAGTGGGTTTCTGTGGTGGAGCAGGGATTTAAACCCTGGTTTCCAGTCTTTCCTCACACCCAAGCCGCTACACCATGCTAGCTGTCTGTGCATGCATTCTAAGGCCATTTCCGCACTACATTCTTATAGCTGAATTATTCCACTTTCAACATCCTATGGAATCCTGGGGTTTGCAGTTTCAGGAGGGGCCACTTGGCCCCTCCCAAAACTGCAAATCCCAGGATTCCATAGGATGTTGAAAGTGGAATAATTGTGCTTTAAGAGTGTAGTGCGGAAATGGGCTAAGTTCATTGATGTCTGGTACTCCATTATTTGTTCTTCCAAGGAGCAATAATAGATATTTGATATCTATTGATATCAATAATAGATACATCCTTCTAAAACAGAATCATACTCTGTTTTTCTGGTGATAGATTAATTATGAGCTCTTTGCTCATAGAACAAGATCAGTTGGGGAGAAAGCTAAATATAACGTCTTATCTAAGTTGTAATTTCATCCAAAATAGTATATACTGAATAATGTTCTAATGTCTTAAAATAAAAGAACAGTCAGAAAATACTACAGAAGAGCAGAAAGTTGAACTGGAACAGAATCTCAGATTGGAAGAGCTAGCTCAGAGCAGCTCTGCAGAGAAGCGTGATTTGCAACCTGGAAGTGCTGGCCCTGCTACACAGAAAAACAACATGGAAAAGTATGATCGTTACTTCTGTTTTATATGTTAATATATTTAATCTCTCTCTTTGGTGCGCTGAGTTAATGCAGCTCAAAATATGTAGTAAAAGTGTTTTGTAAAATGTGGACATATGCAGGATGGAGTTCACCAGAAATCCTGCAAATCTACTGTTATAGATGATTATAAAAATAGCATTGATGTACTTTATTACATACGCTTCATTTTCCCCAAGTAACTTTTGATGTATTAGAGCAATGAAACGTCTTTCTTAAGTGTAACTTGATGCCACTTTGGAGGCACTGTATTTCTTACTAGCTGGACTTATGTATTACTGAATTAAATAGCTTCTGCATAACATAAATTCTCTAGAGCAGTTATCAGTATTTTTAATCACTTTACAAAGATTGGCCATAAACCTGATACAGTTGCTTGTTTCAGTCTATATAGTATAAAAACATTCTAATTTTTAATGAGTAAACATTTATAAGTAAAACTGTATCTCTTTTTCCAAAGAGAAAACCTGGTCACAGAGACTTGGGAAGTCACAGCAGAGCTAACTGCTTCCAAACTTTCTCCAGAAGCTGAAACTTCTACTACTAAGCTACCATGTGACTTCAATGCAAATATTAATGTGCAGGTTTCTAGACCTGTTGAACCACAGTTGTCTCCAGTTGAAGTAGCACAGGTAAGAAAGTGTTGTTTTATATAACTGAAATAGTTACTTCCTGGAGGTATTTCGGAGAAGACTATAAAAGAGGAAAGGCACTGCAAAAAACACTGATGTTGAAAAGTATATTCTGGGGATTTCTGATCCAGTAATTGTATGTCACTTTACAAATTGGACATCCTTGCTTATTTGTCTGTGTAGAAGACTTATTTCTTTACCTAATTCCTTTCTTCCTCAGAAAATAGTCTGCACATCTGTTGTGTTGTTAAACTGCACTTTTAGTTTGCATTGCATTGTATTTGGAGACTTGATTAGACTTTTCTCAATTGTGATTTTAGTGGTCATTGACTGCGAAAAGACATGTCAGACGATCCTTTTCACAAGTGTTTTGGCTAACCTTTTTTTCCTGATAATGAACCAGAGTACTGTCATCTGTGAAGCAGTCATAGAATTTTTATTTTTGGGTCAACTCTGCAATGATTAGAATAATTGAAGGACTTTATTTTCTTTGATTTGCTATGCAGCCTTTTATGAGTCATTTTTGGGAAAGGTTATCCAGGAGGCCAAATATATTTGCTTCCAGATAATTATAAGAGACAATTATAAACAAGATTTCATTCTTGGCTAATGTTATATAAGTATTTTAATTCAACAGTTATTTTTCTTGGGTTATAATTTTGAATGAGTCATTTGTTTCAGTTTTCTTCATTTTTGTAGTAATATCATTTTGGGGGAAAATAACTACTTTTATTAAGAGATTTTTATCCTACCCTTCTGAAATTGCTTGCCCCATGTGACTGTGCAGAAAAGGGTATTTTATATACTCCCTGACAACATTGTTTTCTAAATGGAATGATCAAGAATTTTTTTATGATTTTACAGTTTCATATTTTCTGAGCATTATGTTTGATATGCTTGATCCTTGTAAAATTTTTTATTACTAGGTTGGAACAAGCAAGTATTCCAGTATTTCAACAACTACTAATATGACTGCAGGTATATTTTATGCTTTTTATGATCAAATATTTTTGCTTTTGGAAAGTAGCTTTACATAAATAATGTTTTCATCTGAAGGCAACTTTTTTAAAAAAGGGAAAATTGGATAAAATTTACCACACAGGAAATTATAAATTTTGGAAGTACTAGGGAAAAATAGGTTCCTTTTATCAGGCGTGGTGGACTTACCCAGTAATACATAAATTTTCTACTAAAATATATACAGTGATATCAGAAGTCTTCCAAATTCAATTTCCTCCAAAGGCTGAAATTTTCTTACTAAAAATGATTGCCACTTTGGACAAGAATAGTACAAAGAAATACTGGAGAATCCTTTTATATATGGTTTCTATGGCAAGAGTTTTATTCACAAAGAATTGGAAAAAATAGAAGAACCCCAGATATAGATGAGCAGTTAGTTTATTTACTTGAGATGAAGACCCATGATCTTTTGAGCTGTCAGATTAATGGAACTTTGACTATAGAAACTGAAGCTGAATGGAACCCCTTTATGAAATATTTAAGGGAAAGATGGAATACTGAGATAATGGATAGGAACTGACAATGTAACATGATAGACTGAGTGATAAATTACAATTAATAAATGAGGGTTTTCAATTTCTGAATTTAGTTTGTAGGGAAAAAAATAATAAAAAATTGTCCTAGTTAGTCAGTGGAATAGCAGATCTGTATATACAATAATACATTAGTGGAGCTTTTGAAAATCATCATTTATAGATACCCAAGAAACAGGTAGGAGGAAGTTCTGAGGGGATATATAACAGTTAATGTGATAAACATCATATAAATATGAAGAATTTTTTGACAATTATGACTGTGTAAAAGTAGGTATGTATATGCAGATATATGGCCTACAATTGCTGATAACTTACATATCCTCCTTTTTAGTTTGTTGGTTTTTAATTATTTATACTGTAACTTAATAAAGAAATAAAAAAAAAGGAAACACAAATGTGGCTCATTTTTAAAACCCATTGATGTCATTAAAGTGCCCCATACGGGAATGTATAATGAGATTATTGGTCAACATTTAACATTTTAACATTCAGTGGGATATGTAGTCAGGGTGGTTAGGATCTATGCTTTTCCTCCACTACACACATAGCAGTTAGGTTCATCAGCTAGTGCCCTTCAGTATTACTCATAAGTCTTATTTCTGCTTGCTTGGGTGAATATAAGAAGCAGGTATAAAGATAGTAGCTTTGGAAACATAGAAGGTAGATAGATTAAATTCAACAAATGTTTTAATATGTGTGGTTGGGGTCATGGAGTGCCTTTTAAATCAAAAGGATGTTAGAAGAATTTAAAATTTTAAGACTCATTTTTTAAAAAGAAAATTGGTACTTTATAAAACATGTCAACTGACAGGTATGGTTTTAATCTAATTACATATTATTAAAGAAGATACTTGAGTTTTGCTTGTTTCCGTATGTCTTTACCAATTATGACTAGCATTCTTTTAGAGTGACTGCATACATACAAGAATGTCTGTGGCATGGTAGAATTTATATGAAACTTTAATGATTTGCATAAAAAATAATAATCAGTGCAGATGTCTATATAGGGCATTTTCTGTTATGGACCAGTATTAAGACATAGTGTCCCTAGAGAAGTTTGATTGATTTTCAAGCAGGCATTAGAAGTAACTTTTTTTGAGGAGGGGGTGGAACCATCTGTTTTGAGGGAGTTTTGTACCTTAAAGGGCATTTTAAAATTCCCTTTCTTAGACTGTTTTTCCCATCTTCTGTTTCTGCAATGTTTGTTTGATTACATTTTAGTTTGTTGGCTTTTTTTCTCTTTGTAAATTGGACATCTTGCCTGGCAAGGCAGAATATCAATGTTAACATAAAGAAAACTTCTTTGAAAAAAAAAAAGCAAAGGACATTGTTTAGCTGAACAGGGAGCAATCCTACTCTCTTTTTTGCTGCACTTTCATTAGACGTTGCTTGTGGTAGGTTTTGGAGTAGAATAAAGCTTACAGAATTCTGTAAGCAGTTAATTTTTTATTCCCCTTGCCTCCTTCATTTGTACATTTTGGTAGCGAGTGGTAGCATGCGAGAACAGCCACCCACAGAGGAGGAGCCAACATTCATTTTAACTTTAGTGGAAATTCCAAATAATTCAGAAGATTGCAGTGGTATACCTTCTTCACTTCCACAAGCTTCTGAGGAATTGCTTCCAGCTCCAGTATTTTGCACTTCAGGTGGTTCAGATGCAGTGGAACCAGAAAGAGAAGATAGGTGAGTAGTACTGTGCTTCAACATAAACCAGTGTCTATTCTTTGAATTTCTTAAAACTGGGCATAGTAGGGACATGACTTTTACTATGAGACCAGGGCTTGTTTCTCATCTTGCCCTGTTGTCCTAAAGTTTGATTACAACTGGGGGAAAAAAAGACTAGAAGAGAGATGGTAAGCTTGATGACTTCTTTCTAGGACTCCAACGATATGTTTCCTTTCTGTTAGTTCAAGAAAAGGAAATACTTTCACCATGAGAATAATGTTTATTGGCCTGTTCCAGTTGTACAGTAGTTATTCATAATGAAATCCCATTGAACTCAGTCAAAGCTTTTCTAAAAGTACAAGTGACGGTCACTGCAGTCTTAAGTCTGCTTAAAATGCTGATGTCAATTAGAAGCTTTAAACCTCAATAATTTTACAGTTTGACATTGTTTTACAGGCCTGGAACCGTAACAACTGCTGTTGAAGAAGATGCTGTCCTTATTGACAACAATCTAGAGAAACCAAGGTTGGAAATAGCTTCATCAGAACAATTAGAAGATCTGATTTCAAGCTCTTTGAAGCACTGGAAAAGGTGTGCTGTAGCCCTTGAAGAAAGTGACAGTTCTTCTGGAAAAAAACTGTCTCCTTTGCCTACAGTGGAAGAGTTGGAAAGGTCCAATAAGGTCAGATAATAATTTAGGGAATCATGAACTATTGATATTGAGGATGTTTTGGGTTCCCTGTCTGTCATCTCTAGGAAAGTAATAGAAGATGCCATCAGAAGTGTTATCTTTTGATTACAGCAACAGATACAGGTTCAGTTCTGAGTATAGTGCACTCAGGTAAACTTTGTGTGGGCCTGTATTGGATGCTGAAGTTGAAAAAAGCATACTTGAAGTTCCAGGAATTCCTGGAGTCTTAACAGCTTGATGCATACTGTATAGTACCACAGTCCTTGTCAGTTTGAGACATGTATAATTAGGAATGGGGGCCTAAATCCCCTGAAGGCACCAGATCCTGTCTGATCTTGGAAGATAAGCAGGATCTGCCCTGGTTAGTACTTGTGTGGTAGACTGCCAGTGAATACCAGATGCTTGTAGCTATATTTCAGAGGAATGAACAGGTAAAACCACCTCTGAGTATTCCTTGCCAAAGAAAACCCTATGAAATCCATGGGGTCATCATAAGTCAACAAGTGACTTGAAGGCACATAGAAATACTCACATATTATTAAGAATATGATTCTAAAGAACTAATGCCAACTGTTACTTTAAACCACTCATTTAGGCACTATGAGAACAACTTTTAAAGAGTTTTATTAGAGATATCTTGGTTCTCTTTATATTTCTTTTGCATAATGCAGAAAATGTCATCAGGAAACTGTAAATGAATAATTAAAGATGTTAAATTATCCCTTAAAAAGGCAAGAAGGTGGGCAACATGTGTACCATATAAGTCTTCCAAAAACATGCAACTAAACCGGGGACTAGATATAAGAAAACTAATCAGTAGGAACGCAACAAGAGAAGATCAAACTAAATTACATTTATATATTCCAAAAGAGTACAGACTCTGCCACAGATACTAAAATTTCCCATAGAATAGACAATAGTATGTTAAACTATCTTCAGTTTCACACAAAGCCAATGTAAACACCTTTTTCCAACAGCATTTGTAAGAAGAAAGTAAATTTCTGTAAAAATCTTGGCTTTTTGAAAACTCTAGAATATGAAGAAGAAGAAGCCAGTTGCTCACAATGGTGGATTATAGCAGTGTATCTGTTTAGGGAACTGGATTTTTTTTTCCCATCATGTGTCAAAGACCCATACCATATTTGTGCCTATTTGCTATAACTGTTTCTGCAGAAACTCACTGCAGAGCAGCAGGTGATCGCCCATGGACCACAACTTTGACTTGTGCTGAATTATAAGACTGTGAGACTGTCTCTTCAGTCTTGTCTGCTCTGCACATACAAAACTAAAGATTATAACCTGCAGTCCAGAATCTGCCATCTAGAACCACAGATAGCTAAAACCTTGAGACTACGAAGATTTTCTCAAAGAAAACAGGGATCAGAGACTTACTTGTGTAAGCATTTTTGCAGGCTGTAATATGGTATGGCATGGCAGGGGGTTGGACTGGATGGCCCGTGTGGTCTCTTCCAACTCTACATTTCTATGATTCTATGATTCTATGGCAAGAAGCCACCCTTTTCCTCCTTGTCTTCCCTCCCTTTGAGCCAGAGAGTCTGTGATGTTTTTGTGGCCTCTTAGAGCTCAGCCAGCCAAAGGCGAGAATAAAAGCAGAAGGAGTGTGTCTTTGGCCAGGCAGGAGTGAACAAGCTTCACTCAGGTTTACCTATGGCTTATAAATTTAGATTGCCTCTTGCTCTTTCAGCATTTGGGCTCTTGTTGCCTTCCCAGCCTGCTTCCCTTAAAAACATATGTTTGGAGTTTATATTTGTTTTTTTCTACTGTGGAATCAATTGTCACAGTTTAGGCTGTGTGTCATGGGGCAGGATTCAGTTTTTCTGGAAAACATTTTTCCATTTGTGGGGCACCTTAAGGAACTCTGGGAGTGCAGGTGACAGGAGTGGAGCCCAGCCTGGGGTCACGAGTCCAACTTCACTCGCAGGTGGCTGGAAATCGTCTAGCGACTAATGCCCAAGTGGATTCCACAGATATTGTTCCATGGTGCCCCTCAATGCTTAATGGTTAATAGGTGGGTTATCTGATGCCTGGATCCATGCCTTGTGCCACGTCAACCATATTCAGCTGTAGGCAATGCAGCTGAGACCTTTTTCATTCCAGCCAGAACTTTATGTGTGTGTCTTCCTTTGCCCATGTCAACATCTCACTGCTTGACATACAGAGGTTTGGAAGAGTACCACCAGATATATATGTATATTTGGGGACCCAAAATAGAATTTAGTATCTCTCACTCAGACCTAAAGTGATTGATCTTGCAGGTTGTTTTACCACATTTACCTTTTACCTACTATGTTATTGCATTTGTCTTGACATCTTTGAGCACAGACTGTATTAATTCAGCTTTACTTGAGAGAATGAAGTCCTTTGGTTTCTGATGAAACTGTCTTCCACAAAATTGTTGAATCATTAGGAATTCATTTTTATTCCTGTTTTTTTAAATGCAGGAGCCTTCTCCTAAATTAAGGTGTATATCAAAGAAAGCTGCTGGTAGGTGAAATTTATATTTGTTTTCACATACTTGTTTTCAAAGATGTGGCATATGTCATTTTTTTTTGCAAACGGTTGTTAATTTGGGCCAGGATTTAAAGGGCTTTTGACATTCTCAGTCAAGGAACTTTTTCTGATCCTTTTGTAATTCTCATTTCTTCATTCCTCCTGTTCTGTTTTTTTAAAATATGTCATTAGACATGGATGAGTGTGTGTGTGTGTGATTGAGAAATACTTAATCCCCCAAATCTTTTCATCTCATAAAACTAATTGGGCATGGGTAATTGGTAATTTTTGTTTGTTTGATATGTTTGTGGGGAGATGTGTCTTTGGAGAAAGGAGATAAATAACTTGATTACACAGAGTAAAATGGAATTCTGTTGCAGCAGAACTCAAGTAGCAAATTCTCTGGTTTTGCTTGTTCATACATGTTTCTCTTTCTTTTAAGACAAAAACTCAGAAAAATGGAATATTTCAAGGACAAAAATCTCATCTACCTCTAGATCTGTACCTGAGCTACAGGAGGGACAAAAAGAGCAAGAGCAACCTCAGTCTTCTCTGAATGTATGGTCTGTGCTCTCTGATGAAGCAGCTAGTACAGATAAGCAAGTGTCAAGAACATTTCATGCAGGAAAATCAGAAAGAAGTGAAAAACAAAGAAACTTTATTGACACTTGTAAATCTTTACAGTCAGAGCAAGTTGGAAGTACAGCTGTTCTTCCAAAAACACCTTTATCCAGGTACTTATCTAGCAGCTGTTTTAGTATATTATAGCCATTTCCCCCAGTGATACATCTCTTTTACACAGTATTGTAGTAAAGGCAGCACAATTAGAATCCTCAGCTTAAGTCTTCTAACCTTAAATTGTTTCTTGGAATAATTCTGCAGTGATTTTGAGTCTTTCCTCCCTCTCTCCCTAGTGACATTTGGTCAGATTCTGCTTCAGTAAGATCTACCTTGCTGTGATTACTGCCAGGATATTTGTACAGGAAAGTAAATGCTATGCAAACTTTATAAGCTCACTGTGTTCACTGAAGAAATCCTAAACTACATCCCTGTGCATACCAAAATTATTCATTCAGACTCAGGAGAAACAAATGCATGCAACTGATGCCCTTATGGATTCCTCCACTACCTAGGATGGGACATGGATCATGTCACCCAGAATCTGCTTGGTCCTGGAGCTTGTTCCCTCCCTTTAATCTCTGCTGTTTGGCTTGGCTAGGACTGAGCTCATTTTTTTCTCTCATTCGAACAATTCCTGCACTTGTTTCTTTAGGTGTTTAATTCTTTGGCTCTGTTATTCATTTTTGTTTCGTCTAGCTTCTTTTAAAAAGAAAAATATTTCCTTCCCCAGCTTCTCTTACCATTCCACTTGTATATTAAGTAAATTTCCACTTTAAACTTGCATTGATTTTAATTGTTTTAAATAGGTCATATCAAAGATCTCTGGGATTTTTACCTTTAATCTGTACAAATAATAATGTTGATGAAGAGGAAATCACTAAAGGGAAAAAAGAGCCTTTCCAGAAAACTGATGAAGTGATCTCTGAAAGAGCTGCTGACTGTCCAGTTTCACCAAAAGACAAAAAGGAAGAAACTCAGGAAAACCGTCCTTTTCCAACAACTATCTTATCACCGTTGAAATCTGAGGGTGGAAGCAGTTCTACTGTTCAGGTATGGTGGATTATCTTTACAGCACTATGTTCTCCTGTTCCTTGTTTTTTGCTGCATCTTCCAGATCACTGCTGAGGTACAGTTAGGCTCAAGAAAAGTGCAGACCACTGTTCATTAACAGAAAGGGAAGAGACCTGTTTGCCAATTTTCCATTTGTCTCTTCCTATCCCGCCCCAGTGTATTGCAAAGGATTGAGAAATGGTCCAGGAAGTGCTGCAGGGGAGCTTGACAAATGGATAAAAGCTGCCATTTCTTCTCACTTAATGAATGGAATAAAAATCTTGCATACTCTAAAACAGGTAGTGTACATGTGTAACATATTAATTTAAAAAAGATTACAGAATCATAGAGTTGGAAGAGACCACAACAGCCATCAAGTCCAAACCCTGCCATGCAGGGACACACACTGAAAGCGTCTCCAGCAAATGGCGATCCAGCCTGTTTAAAAACCTCCAAAGAAGGTGACTCCACTACACTCTGAGGCAGCACATTCCACTACTGAACGGCTGTTACCGTCAGGAAGTTCTTCCTCATGTTTATGTGAAATCGCCACTATACTAAAAGAGGAGCAAAGTCACATATATTGATATGTGATGTTTTGAAGCCTAGCAGATTAACTTTAAAGGTAATACATCTCATATCTGTAAATATAATCTATTTTTCTTTTTAGGTGTTTCCAGAGTTATCTGACAATGAAGGTTCTTCTAAGGAGCAGGAAAAAGAGGAAGAACCAACCAGGATTTCAGAGTATTTCTTCAGTGATATATTTATGGAAGTGGATGATTCAGAATAATATAGAAACTTCTCAAATATCAGATAGCCAAGAATGCACTGTAGTAGTAATATAATACTTTTATCTGTCACACATTCTCAATTAGCCCCTAAATTTAAGACAATATAAACAGTTGCAGAAGGATGGAATAATATTTCTCTCATTCTGAACAATCTCTGAATTTCAGAAAACATTGAAAAGAAAACACATTTTGATTTTAAAATGCACATGATCAGAACAGCAACTGATCTGTGTCAGAATTTGGTACAAGTAGTTTCTAGATGCATGTCTACTGCTTTAGAAATGCAGTGGAAATTATCTGCTTGCCAATATACCACCTAAATAAGATACTTATGTTTGTGGGATTGGCTGTAAATTATTGTTACTTCTTTTTGTGAAGTAAACACTTACTGGGGACAGAGGGGAGAGAATCATTTTTCTCTGTAGATAAGCAAATTTTGAACATTTCAATGTAATAAGAACATGTAAAATATTTTAAGTTGGCTTATTTTTATGAAGTTTTATAAGAAATGTATATGTGACTTGGTTCCAAAAAGTAATGTTTAATTCCTTTAAAATGTACAGAGATGTGAAAAAAAATATTTATTTAAGCTGAATGTATAGAAATATAACTGCCCAAAATTAATTCTGTCTGTCTTAGAGATAAGAAGAATTAAACATTACTCAAGTTCTAAGCACTACACTCTAAATGAGAGCTAAAAACAATGACTTGTAGTGTAAGAATGTCTTTTTTTTTAAAGAAACTTCTCATATAACACCTTTGAGAAGGATAAATTAGAAGCTAAAATCAGGAATTAAAGTCAGTAAAGAATAATATAGTTAGCCTAAGTGGTTCCCATCCCTTTTGTTATCTGGTTGGGTTCATTTGTCATTTTTGAAAACACGTCCAGATCACTCAAATGGTTCAGTCTAAAAGTACTCTATAAAAGAACTGTGTATTCTGCATTTTTCCTGAACTAGTGATTGCGTCCTATATTCTGGTGATCTCTTCTCCTGCAATTAGCAATGGAAGGGATTTATCCATAAGTATTAATATATGCATTTTCTGTAAAGCAGCTATTCTCATCTGCAATTGCTCAGTATTGCATACTGTTTTGTATAATCAAAGAGCTTTGTTTTCTGCATATGTCTTCCCTAGACAAAATTACTGTTACTGCTAAATCTGAAAAGCATTACAGGCATCATTTCCCACAAAGATAATGGGTTAGATCCTGATTTAGTAATACTTAGAGTAGATCCATTTAAACAAATGGTGTTTAAATTAGTTGAGATTTGGTTCCCCTTAATTTCAGTGGATCTTCTCTTAGTATGAATAAGTCTAGACCTAACCTAATATATCATTGTTCATTAGTAAATCAATATCTTAATTATCAAATTTAACAACCTTGACTGCCTTGAGCATTTGATTTGTGTGTTAATTTTAAGCAGCTCTAAAACAGATAAAACTATACATGTTAATGTGAATCATTTACCATATGTAAATTTAGATCAATAAACTCAAAAGTATTAACATTTTTCAATGAATAACTAAAGTAGAATCAGTTCCAGCATGGAAAAGTCTATTTCTTTATATCAATGCTTGGACAAGGTATACTGAAAAGAGACTATTGAAATAATGAAAAACTTATTTGTGTAACTTGCTGGAATGTTTCGAGTTAGACTGTAATGTAAAACAAATACATCTTTCATGAAGTCTGTAAAAGATGAACAAACTTATAAATGTGCCTTATCTTTCCTTGCTGAATGGAAAGGACATCAAATGCTGTTAGTTTTCACTGTAAACCATGTTCTTGTGGGTATTCTCTTAAAACACACAGGTTTCCTTCTGTGACTATAATATTGTATACTTCAATCAAGAAAGGAACAAACTAAACATCCCAAGTTAAGGAACAGACCATTACATTTTGATTAAAATGTGACAAGGAATTGCTTTCTTAAGATGTCTGATACATGTTTTCCAATGGCATGTAATGTTATGTGTAAGCTTTCTGTTTCAAAGCAGTTGTGATATATGTGTAAATTATGTGAATAAACAATTTTGTATCATTTGTAAAGTTTTTTTTCCCTTGGTATTGAGGGTAAATGGTACTGGAGCCACTAAGCTATGCCAGTGTGGGTCAGCTGGGGCTTTCAGACCTGTCAGTGGAGGACTTAAGACAAAGGGAAATGCAGTTTGGAATTCCTGATTTCTTAGCACAGTTTTAGAGCATGTTTTCAAGTAATCTCTTTTCAGCATATGATAGGCATATACAAATTTGTATAATCAGGATGGTTGCTGATAGAAGGCCTGGGGGTCTTTCATCCATAATGTCACCATAGATTGAGATCAACCTGACAGCAATTAACAACAAATCCACAAACTCTTTAATAGGTTCATAATCAATTGATAGTTCCATAGCTGAAGTTTTTCCACTGGTAAATCTCCAGGATGATGATCATTCTCAAGATGACACAAAAGAGCAATCAACCATGATTGGGTTAATCCTTTCATACTAACTGAACAAGGTAGGAGTCCACGTTCTTGTCAGTTGTGACCATTAGGATCTCTTCCCTTTGCTGACAGGTTTTTTTTCTATCCTGCTATGCCAATCATATGGATTTGCCCTTCTCTGACAATTGAAGGGTTAGAAAGGACAAAATTTAGACTTCACATACATTTTTTAACTTACTGACTTCTAGAAACCTCAGCCAATATGGTCAGTAGCCAAAGATTCTAGAAGTTGTAGTCCAACATCATCTGGAGTCGAAATGTTGTTTACTGCTATATATGCCTCCAGTGATCTCAGTTCTCAGAGAACTGGTGCTTAGGTAGTCAAAGTAGTACAATCAGTGTTGAAGAGAGGTGTACAGACTTCATGCAAAGGTTCCATCCTTTGCACCAAAGTTTCCAGAAAATATAAAGGAAAAACCAAATTCATCTCCCCACCCGAGTGGGACTCCAACCTGAAATTAAGGATGCTCAATTTCATACTGTTGGGGGAGAACTTAAAGGAGGGAAGAATTGAGTGGACAATCTTAGAAAGGAGACAGTTGAAAGGGGCATGCCACACACCTATATTTTGTTCTAGGATTGATTTATCCTTTCACCCCATGTCTGACGATTAGGCGGTGAGTGCTGTTGAATTAGGCAGCCAAAATGGCACCACCCCAACATGGAGGTATTAGCTGGTTTGGGGGTATCAAGAGTTTCAGATCTTTTAAGTTAAAAAACCTTAGGGGGAGGAGCCACCCACCCACAGCCCAATGGAATGTATATGATCACTAGTCATTACTCAGTGCAGAAAGCTGGAAGGAGGAATGAAGAGAAGAGAATTCTGAGTAGGAACTCCACAGGGTAACATTTTGTTGCATGTTTTACCCTGTTTGCTGGCCAGACCATTTATTTATGGCTGGTAGAGAAAACCTTGATCCTTCACAAGTTGTTGCTCTGCAGGACCTATCAGCCCTAGGCAGCATAGCCAATAGTAAGGGATGCTGGGAACAGAGTCCAGCATCTTGAGGTCCATGTTTCCCACTGTTCAGCTAAACAGTTCACCAGGAGAGAATGTGATCAGCCACTACATTCAGTGGCTTTTCAAAAGTATTATCCAACTTCAGGGATGATACAGCCATCATCGGTGTCATGTTTCTTCAAATCAACTCTGACTAATGTCAACCCTGGATTTCTTGGCAAGATTTATTCAGAGGTTTGCCGCTCACTTCTTCTTACACCAAGAGAGAGCAACTTGCTCAGAGTCATCCAGTAGGTTTTAATGGTTAATTCAGACCCTTGTTCCCAGAGTCCTAGTCCACTAGTCCAACACTCTTAACCGCTACATCACACTGGCTCCTGATAGGGCCATCAGCAGACTTTTTTTTTTAAAAATGGCATACCACCCACTTGCCTTCTTGCTTCAACACTTTCTGAGACAGGTGTGGTTAAAGTTTAGCCCTCAAGATGTTGTTTGGACTGCAGTGAGCTTCAATCCTGGTCAGCACAGCCACTGGTGAAGGAAGTGTGGGGTAAGCCTAACAACACATGGAGCTTCTTCACACTACACAAGTAAAGCACTACAATTCGACTTTAACTGTCATGGTTCCTTCTTATGGAATCCTGTAATCTGTAGTTCAGGGAGGAGGCCTAAACACCTCAAAGGCACCAGATCCCCTCTGATCTTGAAAGCTAACAGGGTCAGCCCCTGCTAGTATTTGGAAGGGAGACCACCAATGAATACCAGGTGCTACTAGGCTATATTTCAGAGAATGCCATTGTTAGAAATGCAACAATGCTTAGCACTGAAGAATCAAGAATGCCTCAGAGTGGGCAGTAGTAATAGGGCTAGTTAGAGCAACACACAGGCCATTTCTGCACTAGACTGTTATAGCGCTATTATTCCACTTGCAACATCCTATGGTATCTTGGGGTTTGCAGTCAGTTTTGAAAGGGGCTGGCTGGCCGGCTGGCCCCTCCCTAAACTGCAAACCCCAGGATTCCATAGGATGTTGCAAGTGGAATAATAGCGCTATAACAGTCTAGTGCGGAAATGGCCGCAGTGTCCTTCTCCTTGCTCCACCTATCCTGACCCATCTCTGAAGTAAACTGATAGTTTTAAAGATATTTTCTCCACCTCTTATCTTCTCCTAAGTCTCTTCTCAGCTTTTCCCCAGAATGCAGCTAGATTAAAATAGCACGCTGAGTAACTTTCCTAGCTTACAATAGAGTTCCTACAATAAAGGCTTAATTGGTTTCTCTAAACCCGTGGTGTCTTTTCTCTTAATTTGGATTGCCAGACCCCTTCTGATCTTGAATGCTAAACAGGGTCAGCCCTCTTTACTACTTGGATGGGAGACTGCCAATAAATACCAGGTGCCATTTGATAATGGCCATTTCCATACTAGACTGTTGTAGCGCTATTATTCCACTTTCAATGTCCTATGGAATCCTGGGGTTTGCAGTTCAGTGAGGGACCTCAAAGGCCCCAGGATTCCATAGGATGTTGAAAGTGGAATAATAGCACTATAACAGTCTAGTGCAGAAATGGCCAAAATTTCAGAGGAAGGATCAGGAACTACATCCCAGTACTCTTTGCCTAAGGAAACCCCCTGAAACCCATGGGGTCCCCATGAGTCAACGGGTGACTTGAGGGCACGCAGAGAATTCTGTGCCAGACAGCTCTAGTGCCAAACGACACATTCCACAGTTCCGTAGGATGCGACCTCAGCAGTTATTCAAATCAAAGCGGAATCAAAGTGCTATAGTTGTTGCTCAATCAAGGCCCGGGACCTGCATGAAATCTCCGTCCCCGAGGCTACCTCTGAGCGATGGACAAAACAGCAAGAGGCGAGGGCCTTCTTCGACCTCCGTCTGAAAGCGCTCACGGTTTTCTCCCTTACGGTGCCCACTATCACGCGGTGTTTTTTCACCTTATTGGGAAAATAACGAGGGAGTCGACGGACACCAGTTTTCTCCAAGGGAGGAATTTTATGCCTTTTCTTCTCAACCAGGAAAGAAAACACAGCGCCACAGGCTCGCTTTCTGAACTCTCCCGCCTCCCTCCGCTGCCCCTTTAAAAGGCCTGCGGTGGAAGGACGGAGCAGGCGGCGACGCCTCTTCACGCAGGGAGAGGCCTCGTTATGAGGCTTAGGCCCCGCTCCGCCTCTCCATTGGCTCCGGCGGAGGGAGTGGCTGCGCGGTCGGTTGCAGGCCCGGGAAGTGGTTCCGCTCTCCCGCCGCCGCCGCCGGCCCCTTCCCGGGCCCGTTCCCAGCCGCGATGCTCCCGGCCCTGAAATGCCGCCTGTGCCTCCTCTTTCGCCGCCCGCGGGTGCCGGCGGCTACCTTCAGCCGTGCCTACCATGGGGACCAGGTGGCCACGGTGGGCTCCCAGCCTGACGCCTCCTCCTCAGTTTATCAGGTAGGCCGAGGAGGAAGGGTCGGGCTTCGGAGAAGCGGGAGAGACCCCTCCCTTCGGCCGTTCCTGGGGTACTTTCGTGAAGTGAGCGGCTCGGCCTCTACGCCGGCTGTCCCCTCTGAGAGCCAAGTGGCTCTCAGAGGGCGAGGAATGGCTTCTTGATATTTCCTGGAGTTCTGCCGCGCTTCGTTGCTACGTTTTCCTCGCACGTTTGTAGGGGTTTGCCGTTCACACGAGTAAAAGGCGGAGTTTGACTCCGTTTTTTGGCGCTTGCTTCACAGTCGGATGTCCACTGGTAAAGCTTTAACCAAGTGGGGATGTATAACCTGCAGTTCGAATAATGTTCCACTTGGAATGTCTGCAGGGCATTTGGGCGCTGTTAAACCTTACTGGACGGCATTGCTGGGTTATTTGCGTAAAGTCCACGTTTCAGAGACCCAGGTTTATTCCTGCCCTGGAACCGAATACTTCATGAACTTCTCTTAACAGGAGGTGTTTGTAAACAGAGGCTGATGTACTGGATGAAGCACTAACTGAGGATGCTGCAGTTGCATCTGGCCTTTTAGACCCTATGTGGGATAAGAAGTTGGAAGAGGGCCCTGTCACACTACACTGTTACAGCACTATTGTTCCACTTTAACTGCTACAACGACATCCTGTGGAATCCTGGGATTTGCAGTTTTAGGGAGAGCGGTTTAGAATTCTCAGCCACAGAGCATAAACTACAAATCCCAGGCGTCCCCAGAATGTTCCCATGGCAGCTGAAATGGAATAATGGTGTAGTGTAATAGGGCAATAAAAGGTCTTTGCTTTACCTTCCAGTTCCATGAGTCTTCAAAGCACCAGGAGTCATATTCTGTAAATGCAGTTGTCATATTTTTCTCCTTTCTGCCATTCTTGTTTCAGGCAGCAATGATTCAATGAAGTATATTCTAATGTTGCGCTTAGCCTACTTTAAAGGGGCATGGGTTTCTCAGTCTTTTTCTGCTGTCTTGCAAGCAAGGTCACTCTACTTTTCCTGTTATCATACACCACTGCCATAAAGAAGTGGCTGGCAATCCGTCTAAATCAGGGAGAGAATCGTATGGTCCTTCCAGTGTTGTTGGACTGTGGCCCCCAGTTTTTCTTATCATTGACTGTACTAGTTAGGGCTAATAGGACCTGCAAGCCAGCAACACCCGGAGAGCTGCATTATCCCCACCAGTGACCTAAGGAAACTGGGGAGGAAGAAAACCCAAAGCTGCTGATGCTGATACTAGTGGTGGTGGTACTGCTGCTGCTAGAGCAACAGTGGAGGATAAGGACATGTGAACATAATTCTTTTATTTTACCAGTTCACCTTGATGACCACAATAATATCCTTAAAATATGGGAAATATGCTCCCTCTAACTATAATGCCCACTTGCATTAATACTCTTGGATGAGACTTGCCAGCTGCACTAGGAATTGCTGTCTGCTACCCAGCTTGGTGTTGCACTGTGAAAGCCTGAATTCTCATCATAAATATCGGATTCTTGTATGTTTATTAACATTCTTGCATATCTGGCAGCTCTGATATTGGAGGTTTGTCTCCCCTTCAGAGATTACACTTCCCTATAATGGTGCCCGAGGGTGGCCGTGTTGACATCATGAAGGGATATTCAGAGGAGTTTCAATTCTATCACATCTGCAGTTTTTTCTGTGTTAGAGAACTCATTCAAGGGATATGCTATAGATGAAATAATGCTTTAGTAACAACTTTTCAAGTATTCAGGTTTCTCGTTGACAGAATCGAGACAGTCCAAGACCATTTTCTCCTTTTTTTTAGTAAGAGCTTTTGTTTGTTGGGAAAATTGCAAAACAGTGATGACATTCCTATAAAATAATATGATTCAAATGTGTCATAGTTTGAGTTAAGTAAGCTTAGGATTGCAACATCCAGATAGCAAACATCAGAAGTCTGTGTGCACCCTCTGTGCAGCAGGGCTCAACAGCTAGCAGTCTAAGACTGTATGTGGTCCTCTTAGGTGTACCAGCTGGCACCTAGTTGTCAGCACTGTGGTACATAGAACGCTTGGTGGATACAGCGGTGGTGTTTTTTGGAAACCCATTTTGAGGAAAGGGGAAAGCTTTCCATTCGTTCCCTTCCCATACTGCTTCCTTCTTGAAATTAGTTGCTGACTAGGTCTCCTGTGTTCTGTTTGTGAGCTTCAGCTAGTTTGGGGGTTTCTCTTCTAATTATTTACAAAAAAGGTTTCAAATCAGAAATCAAAATACTCCAGATGTACTCAGCTATAGTTAACCAACAATTCTACATAAATAACTCTGGTATATCTTTCTAAGAATAAAATGACTCAAATTATTTCAAGGTATACTGGTATTGCTATTATTTATTAACACGAAGACCATGTTCAACCCACCTGAAAATTGTGAGGTCCCTTCCATGAGGTGGCTGTGCACTGAACAAATATAATACAAGATATTGTGTGAAGTATCAGCGTAAATGAGTGTTGCCCTTCTTCACCTCTCTTGTTTGTACTTCTCTGCAAATTTAACAAGACATGGGAGAAGATAGTTCTCAAGGCAGGGCAGATATAAATGCAATTTGGTGAGACAGAACAGTTATCTTTAATTTATGAAATCTAAAGATACCACTGAGACCACAGGGCTAGAGCTAGTGGAAAATGTCCAGCAGTTGTTTTTCCCCCTCTCCTTGTGTGTTAATATTTACGTGTTTTGAGTATTCAGTTTCTCTTTCTCTAGTTAACAACAGGTTCAATAATTTTTGCTGTAAAATCAGGGTCGTATAGATTTCAAGATTCCAGTGCTACATGATTCACTAAATAAAACATGTATTTTGTATGTAATGTCAAACCAAACTTTGCCTATGGAAGTGCCCTGGATTTATTCACCCAAATTTTCTTCTGTGCTTTTGGCTTAGGATAAATCAGAAGTTGGCGTTAGATCTGAACTGACAAAATTGTTTGTTCAACTCTACAAACTGTTGTTTTCAATTCCAATTTGTAAAACAAACATGGTTTGCCATTTTGGAGGTAGTAACAGGAAACCAGAGCCTCTGAGGGTGGAAGAGAATTTATACTGCTGTGTTTAGCCGTGGATACTTAAAGGAATATGTTCTCTCTGGTAATGGTTATATGCCTTGAAGTTGTCTCTGACTTCTTATGACTCTAAGATGAACCTATCACAGGATTTTCTTGGCAAGATTTGTTCAGAAGGGGTTTGCCTTTGCCGTCCTCTGAGGCTGGAAGAGTGTGACTTGCCTAAGGTCACTCAGTGAGTTCCTGTGTTTCAGCATAGATTTGAACCCTGGTTTTTAGAGTTGTAGTCCAATCGTCAGACCACTACACCTTGCTGATTCTATCATCTTACTGATAAATTGAAATCTGTTGTTGAAGGCTTTTTTATTATATAAGTATATAATAAGTTCTGGACTGCTGGTACTAGTAGTAAGGGCTTCTCTGTACAGCATTCCACTTGTGGAATTTCCTTCACTGGAGGTTAGTTACCTTTGGGGCAAGATGAAAACAATCCTTTTGTGACAGGTCTTTGAGTAGATAGCTGGGCATATGTATTTGAACGATTTAATTGAAGTATAGTATATGTGGTATTTTGAAATCAATATGTCTGTGTGTTTTTATTGGTTTGACTGATGTGGGATTTATTGTAACCAACTCAAACTGTCTTGTCGTGAAGTATCATGAAGTATCATGAAGTACAACTTTCATGCATAAACAAATGATCTCTGGAGGGTAAAATCATGGGGCAAGCGGAATTAAGAGAGGTGGATAGGTGTGTCCTATTCTCTGGCAAAGATGTTGAAATAGATGCTTACATGGAGAAAGAAATTTATAAATTAGCTTTTAAGATGATAGTGATTATGGCAAATGTGAAACTGCTGACAGAATCACAATATCTTGGAAAATACTTGTTCTAAAACTCCATGTTTGCTGGAGTAATTCATATATTGGAGTAAAGAGAGAAATTGGGAGGAGAGGAAGATGCTTAGCTAGCCTGTTTTTCCTTCAGCATGAACTACAAAGCACGATTCAGGCGAAAATGTTCCACTGCAGTTCTGCAGTTCTTGGCTTCTGGAAACAATGGCAATGTCCAAGATGTGAAAAAGACATTACAAAACACATTAAGACTATCACCTCATTTTCCCTTTCAACAGTTAAGGAGAGGAGGAAGGAGATATCCCTTAAAAATGTATGTGGGCTTTAGTTTGCCCATCTTGTATGAGTCCTCATAAGGAGAAATTATTTTAAAAAATTGAATATCTTAATAATCTTGCTCTTATTTATCTTTGTGTATGAATATTTTAACTTTTTTTAGCAATGGAATATAAAATATAATTTAAGCATGATTTTTTTTTTAAAAAATTAGGACTTTTTTAGGACTGGGTATTAATTATTGAGAAAGATATGACTCCAGATCTTTCTTGTACATGCATGACATCATTTCTTTCTCTCAGAAGTGTTCCATCGTGCTATGCTATGTGATTAAATTGGTGATTCAGGATGTTGCATTACACCAACAAGGTCTTATTGTTGTTAATACTGAGGGTCAAGCTAACCTGAATGCATTTTTTAAAAAACAGAATACCTAAAGCTTTGTGTCATCGAAACACATTTTGTCAGTTAGTTAAAAGGCATCCTGTATCTAGATTTAGAATTCCTTTAGTTACTTGGAACAGCATGCAAACAAACTTTCCCCTAAGTCTGCTGTATTTCAAAAGCAATTTTGTGAAACATCATGCTGTTGTGTTGTGACAATGGAGAATCATTTGGAAACTTCACTGCATTGTATTTTTGATTTACATGGTTTTCTTTAAGTCTGTACTGCTCATCAACCAAGCCTCAAGGTAGTTTACAGAAAAAAATCAATAAAATGCTCTCACTTTTTCTAACATTCAAGAGAATCAGATTGTCTGCCTGCCACCAAAAATGTAACAATTTTTGAGTGAGTGTTCTGGGTTAGAAGAATAAGCGTTTTGGAAAAGCATTTCTGTGAAGGTTACTCTCTGGTCATGTCTCCTTACTTCTGATGTTGGTTGTACCTGTAGAATATCTCATTGTAACTTTAACACACAGGAGCCAACTTTTTTTTTATATAGTAAGTGTTTCCATATGTATTGTGAGAACTTTTGAATCCGAAATAATTTTAATTCAGCAGTAAATTCCATTGCATTTAGTGGTGCTTACTTCCAGGAAAAAGTGCATGAGAGAAGGGAAATAAGTAGAAAGGAAATACAGTTAAAATAATGGATCAGTTCAAATGTGTTGAATAAGCCACATTGCTGTTGTTTTTTGACCAATGTGTTTTGTGATTCATTAATGTCATTGTAAATAATAATAAAGAAAAGAGGGGATTATGTTTCCAATTACTTATATTTATGCTATTAACCCATTAACGTAAAGCATTATATTTATGCTATTCATTTTTATTTTCTGTTCAGGAAAACTATGAAAAAATGAAAGCATTAGTAACAGAACTCCAACAGAAATCTGAAAAAATCAGGTTAGGTATGTGTTGCCTTTTTTTCCCTCTTGTTAGAGCTTTTTGTGTTCGTTTTTAGTTTTCAGTATTGCGTATACTGACAGTTTAGAAGTGCAACAGAAGCAGAAGAAATAATATATGTAAATTTAGCATCATTGTTCACATAGCACAGCGTAGATGGAAGAACTGTTCTTTCCTCCGCCCTGAGACTTTATACACACCTGGGAGAAGTATAACAATAACTGAGCTTGTGTTGGATATAAGAAGCAACTAAGACCCATAAGAGGTGATGATAGTGACGAAGGTTCAGCTGTGATCACTGTAGAATATTTTTTAAAAATCATCTGTACAAAGGGTTTTATGCAGCTGCAGTAATATATGAAACAAGTTATTTGGTGATATGTGAATTGACTGAATCAGCCTTGTATTTAACAGATTTACTGTTAGCTATAGATGACCAGGAGTGTCATGCATGTAAGTCCATGGACTTCAGTGCAGGCAGATGAGAAAGCCAGAGAAGGATGAGCGGATTGCTTTGTCTCTCTTTCAATTGCTGTGCTGGCTGTGGCTGAAAGGAGGGGTTTTGATTCAGTCGCAAATACCATTACAATTAGATCTGCTTTTATTTTGCACAAATGCAAACGAATACAGACTTGGAACCATAGTCAATGTGATTTCTAAGACCTGCCTCAAGCAGAAAAATTCCCTTTCACAGCTTCTGGGAGGCAGTTATGATCATAGCAACAAAACTGCTGCAGAAAAATGTTTTTACATGGTTGATATTCCATATGTCTTCAGTAATATATGACATTTCTCAGCACAGATCAGGAAATTAGCTATTCAGGCAGTATACTGGATCTTTCTACCCCTTCTGTGTCTTTGTGTTCTTCCTTCCTTCCTAGTCATGGATTCATTCATTTCCCTCTTTATTGTCAGTTGTTTCTCTTACTGCCACTTATTCTATGTCATAAGCTCATTGAGGTGTTTTCTCTCCTTAAGATTATTTTTCACTCCTCACATCACAAGGTCATCCACATCTGATTTGTAGATACTGCCCTCTTGCACATGAGTGATGAGGTTTTGGGTATGTGGGCACAGGAGAATTGATATTAGAAGGAGTAGCGATGGTGGCGGTGGTGGTGGTGGTGATGATAATAGAATGAACAGAATATGAAAATAATTTGTCCCATCTGTGCTGTTAAGGAAAATGTTCTGACTATTGCTAAGGGGTGGATGTGTTTGCTCAGTCACTTACACAAATAAATGTAATAAAAGATAACAGTAAGATATTATATGACAGGTGGTGGAGAGAGGTCCCGGAACCTTCACACATCAAGAGGAAAATTGTTACCTAGAGAAAGAATTGACAGACTTATAGATCCTGGGTAGGTACTTGCTGCTTCATTATTTTTATTTTACATATAAGATATGGAATGTTTAATATAATTTCAGGTTATATAAAATAAATGTTATTGGCAAATAGGTACAGAGTTAAAAATGATTATTGTATTATTTTTGTTGCTTTTAGCAAGCTTGAATGCACCTTAGTTGGAGTGGAAAGAGGTAATAATCCCCCATCATTAAAAATTGCTGGTTTTGTAAGAACTAGAGAATTATGGAACTTAAAATTCTCTGTCTGTAATATTGATCATCATGGTATTATTTCATGTGACCTGACATCTCTGTCTCTGTATCTCTCTCTCTTTTGTTCTCAGATCTCCATTTCTGGAATTTTCCCAGTTTGCTGGTTACCAGCTGTATGGCAAAGAAGAGGTACCAGCAGGAGGCATCATTACAGGCATTGGGAGGGTATCAGGGTGAGAACTGCTGTTGGTGGATTGTCTGTAGTATTGGTTTCAGTCCTGCTTTCTGATACTACTTCTAAATATTGGAAAACAATCCCAAGAGATGAGAATTAATAGATTTGTTATTGTGCCATCATAACTTGCTCTGCCTGCTTGTTCAGGTCTGTGGTCTAGTGTTATAATTTGTCTTGGTTTGTCAACTGATTATCCATCTGGCATTCCATTTCAGGACCAGGCATTTTAAAGAAGTTGTTCAGTAGTACTAGTAAAAAAAATCTATTGTATTCTTTCTCTTTTGAGAATGAAATAGTGGCTTGATGGGTGTACATTCTATAGCATCCAGGAATTGGTGGGCAAGGAATTCTGCTGCTGTTAAAGTAAGAGTGGTATAATAATACTTTGATGTCTCTTTACAGAGAATCAAAATTGTAATAGAATGCAAATATTGTAGCCCAAAGGATGGGAGTTGGGAAAATGGTTATTGGTACAAGTTATCATTCAAGATACTGGGCTCATGTCTGCTTCTGGTACTGGCTAGAAATGCTTTTCTGCCATTTCCAGATGCACAAAAGGTGATAACTCAGGGGTGGGAGATGTGTTACCTTTCAGATGTTGAACTATGTCTCCCATCATCTATAACCTTTGTCTGCTTTGCCACATGCTTCTCCGCTTTGTATAGTCTTTTCTTTCAGAAAACCATCGTCTATTTATCTATTTTGAGGACTAAACTAGTGTAATAAAGACTGTACTTCAAGCTTCTGGCTTTCTTCTTTTGCTCAAAGTCTTTAATGTGCTGTTGTCATTACTGGAGTGTAGATTGGAGCTTTCACAAGATTGCTACTTGGATGCTGTAGAAGATATTGAATGTAGCTTTATCAAGATTTGTTAGACAGTAATGCTTATGTAACAACCTCTTTTATGGCAAAGGGTTAATTGAAAACTTTGTCAGACTGGAGCTGCAAACCGGAACACACTTAATTGGATGAAAATTCCATTGATTTCAGAGTTAGTAATTCTATTGCTCAATTGTGAAGTACTAAGTAGTTGTAAATTATTTCTGTTTCAGAGTGGAGTGTCTGATTATTGCCAATGATGCAACTGTCAAAGGTGGAACGTACTATCCAATCACTGTAAAGAAACATCTGCGTGCTCAAGAAATTGCAATGCAAAATAATCTGCCGTGTCTTTACTTAGGTAAGTCCTTTTCTAAATGTAACTATTCCTTGATGAACTAAGATATGAGGCAGGCTTTCTATTTTAGAGACTGCCATCCTGATAAAAGAATCTGTTTTGACCTAACTGTTAGTTTATTTAAGAAGCTACTGTGCTTTTTTACTCAGTGACTTCAGTACAGATATCTCAATAAATTATGGTTAAAGGAAGCTCAGCTGTTTGCTTAATGTCTGAACTGAGAAAATGTGACTTACAGTTAATTAGCAAAATGCAATAGGAAACTTTGTTTGAAGGGGCAGACCCAGCTATAGTTTGGAATGATGTCTGAATTGCTTCTCAGTTCATATATGAGAATCACTTCACTGTCAGAGGATGCTTGATCAAAAATAGGGTTGAACTTTTAGAGCATAGTATTTCAGATGGAAAACAAAATCAGTCTGGTTAGTCTAAACTATATTCTGTACATTTTAGGACTTGTCAGGGAACCTGTGGCCCTCTGAATATTGGTGTGCAGCTTCCATTGCCTGACCATTGGTCATGTTGGGGCTGATTGTTTGGGACTGGGTTGTAGTCTGACAATACTTGGAAGGTACCAGACTCTCTGCTAATGGTTTAGGATTCTAGATCATGGTTTGAGTGGTAAACTATGGTTGATGCAAACTGGTTTGTTCTGTTACCTAAATCAATTCAGTATATGTTTGTGTTTCTGTTCTAAAAATGGTTGAAGTATCTTCAAGATATAGAAGATGGATTTTTATATGCGTTACATATTGTGTAACAATGCAGGGTGGGGTAATAGAAGTGATTATTGAGCAATCATAGTCATATAGCAAACTTTGTGTTAGAAAGTTTTATTGTTCTTTATTTACTAGAAAAATGCCTGACAGAATTTGTTGGCAGATGAAAGGAAGCATACCTAAAGCAGTGCATGACCACCAGTAGAATTGCCTGGTTTTCCTTTCTCAGGCCCAGAATCTGTTGCACTGTTTCCTTCCTTTGTAGGACAGTTATGGAATTGACCTGGATGGAGCATGCTGAATAAAAGGAGCAGAACACTTGATCCAAGCAATTGCCTTCTGAGGGCTCCTGTTTGTATTACTGCAGTGACCACCACAGATTATGTGCTTTGGGCAAGGGAAGAAAGCAGTACTTTTCCCACCCCACCCCTGCCAATCTGAGCTGCCTCACTGCCCCCCTTGAAGGGAATGACATCAAGTTTAGATAACATATTATTCATAAACGTTCACTCTTTATTTTAACTTAGTTGACTCTGGAGGTGCAAACTTGCCTCGCCAGGCAGAAGTGTTTCCAGACTGTGATCATTTCGGAAGGATCTTCTATAACCAAGCAGTCATGTCCTCCCAAAACATTCCACAGGTAATTTTAATTAGGAGTGAAAACAGTTTATCCATCCCCATACTTCAGAGGAAGCTGCTCTTAACTTGCTAGACAACTAGTTTAATTTAGTAGCATTGTTAAAGATTTGAGTGGATGCCTCCATAGCACAGTATTGAATACAGGAAAATACAATAATGATACAACTACAAGACTCCATCAAGCAAGTTTTTTCCCCTTCTAGTCAGTTACTTTGCGATTGTTGAGAATGTTTAACCACATATATTGTGGATCTCCCTGCCTCCAATTTGGTTTGAGTGGCACTACAGAATTTGATACCAGGTTTGAAACACCTCTATAATTGAGATGACAGTGTTTAAATGGGTGACAGGATAATTCTGTACATGCTTACTTGGAAGTGAGCTACACTGCAAAGTGTGCATAGGACTACAGTGGTGATCTATTAAAGCTTTAACTAGTTTCTCATTGGAATCATTAGGACTTGATTTTTCTTTGATTTAATTAATAGTGATTAAGTTAAGCAAGGAAGCATGGCTTTGACAAAAATGATTTTCTTTCACTTGTAAAATAGTTAGTGAATACCATGCTAATTCTGTGTGGTTTATAATATCCAAAGTGTTTAGATATAGCTGAATAACCATCTAAGAAACTAATAAATTAACCTAGGACCCATTCGCACTGCAGAATTATAGCACTGTAATTTTACTTCAACTGCCATGTTTCCAGCAGGAGGGCCATTTAGAATTCTCAGCCAGAGTGATCCAGTGCCTCATCAAACTACAAACCTAGGGTTCTATATTGTGGTTAATGAACTATAGGAATTGATGGAGAGGTCTTGGGTTACTCTTCTCAAGATATGGTTCCATCTATGTGTTATAGAGAAAGGAATACAGTCCTCCCTCCACATTCACGGGTTTGACTTTGGCAAATTTGATTATTTGCAAGTGCACATACCTTCTTGTCTTCCCATTCCTGTGCATTTTGCACTGATGTGGAGAACTTGCACCGAGGGAAAACAGAAGGGAATGGGGGTGGGGGAGGCCTCGTGTGAATTCTCCATGCTGGGACAAAATGCATAGGAATGGGAGGGGGAGCTCCGGAGGGGGAAAGAAAGGCTTGCGTGAGGCTTCCCGCAGCCCCTTTTCCTTTCTGTTTTGCATCGGAATGGGAAGGGGAGAGCTCTGGAAGGGGAAAGGAAGACTTGTGTAAGGCTTCCCCCACTCCCCATTCTCTTTTGTTTTGCATGGGAGAGCGGGTAGCCCTGCAAGAAAATGGGAAGGGGAGTTGGGGGGAGTTATTCACAGTTTTTCCACTTTTGCAAGGGTTCTGCACCCTGAAGCCCATGAAAGTGGAGGGGCTGGTATACATATTAGATTTTATATCAGTAAAAGTCTCTTAGTGTCTCATATGTCACATGGTGCCTGTCACTTGTCTGTGTTTGGAATTGAAAAGTAAACTCTCTCAGGCTTGCTCTATTTTTTGTTTTCTTTTAAAGGTTTATTTTAAAAAAAATTATTCATGCTCTTTTGACGGCAAATAGCAGTGGAGAGGAAATAATTCAAACAACTTGTTAGAAGAAACTATGCTAAGCTTAGCTTGATGTTACGGTAGGAAGAAGGGACATGACAGCAAGATGTCATTTGTTGTCTGCTGACCTCCATGTCTTGTCCCACTCCATTGCTACTTAGCTTAGAGCAGTGGTTCTTAAACTGGAATCCACAGACCACTGGGCATCCATGAAGTCCTACTACTGGACACCCGCAGCAGCAGCAGTAACAGGGATGCATTTGCAAACAAGAGAGCTGTTTGGGGACGTTTGTATGCCTGCTGTTTTGTACCTTTCCTCAGGGACGTGGCAGCAGGTGTGGGTGCATGCCATACTGCTCCCTGGTTTGCAAATGAGAGAGCAGTTTAAGTGCATGCACATGCTTGCCACTGTGTCCCTTTCATCAGGTGCTGAGGGAAATAAAAGCAGGCATGTGCACACACTCAAACTATGCCTCTCAAGACTGGGATTTGAATCCCTACTCAGCCATGAAAACACACTGAGTGACCTCAGGCAAGTCACATTCTCTCAGCTTCAAAGGAAGGCAAAGGCAACAAACTTTTCCAAGATCCCCCCCCATGATAGGTTTGCCCTTAGGGTCACCATAAGTCAGTTTTCAAAGGGAAGAGGCATGATGGCTAGAAAGAGCCTCCCCCTGTCAGCTGTACTTTGTTGTTCTGTGCCTTCAAGCCACTTTAGACTTATGGCAATTCTAAGGTGAACTTATTACAGGGTTTTTTTGCAAGAGAGGATTTGTCTTTGGCTTCCTCTGAGACTGAGAGAATGTGTCTTGTCTAAGGGTCACCCAGTGTCTGAGTGGGGATTTGAATCTCAGTCTCCAGAAGCCTTTAATAAATAAATATTTGAATATTTAAATCTTGAGTTAAGTATTGGGGGCCCTGGCAACAAATTATGTTTACTGGGGGCCCCTGGTAAATAAAAGGTAAGAATCAGTGGCTTAGAGTGTGTATTGAGGTGCCTGAGAAAAGGACATGGTGTGGTTTTTTTTAATTCAGCAAAATGAGCAGAGCATTGTCATATCTTCTGCACTGCATTCTGAAGGGGCATTTGCCTCTTATTTTAAATAATTTTTGGCTCTGTCCCTTTCCTGTTTTTTTAAACAGATTGTCCTGTCTTTTAAAAAATAGGATCTGTTCTGTTTGTAGGTCTTATGCTACTAAAAGTTTGTTTTCTATCTTTTTTGTTTTAAAATGTTGTTTAAAGCTACAGAACTGCTCTTTGCAGTTTACAGGCATCAGCCAATCATTTCTTGTATCACTTTTGCAGCAAAGTGGGGAGACTAGTTTTCCCTGAGCTGGGGGCATGTCTAACCACAAGATGGCAAGCATGCTTCCAGAACCCAATAACTCTTGGTTTTCAGTACATCTGTATCCATCCTTTTCCTGAAAATACATTAAATAGTAATTGGGGTTCCTTGCTTTTCCCTACTTGTACTCTGAAATATATATTGGCTGTTTTGAGTAGTCCTGTTGAAGTGGGAAACTAATGAAAGAGGATAATTTTTTCCCCAAGACAAGATGGATTTGTATAAGTTGGTGAGCAAATAGATGTTTCTCAGTGATTGACATTAAAACATGGGGAGAGAGAGGTTTTTTTCCTTTTTTCCAATGAAAAATTTTGTGCCACAGATTGTCTTAATGATGTGAATATTTTCCTATGGCATTCTGTACTGTGTCTTCATAATGGACATAATGTGGGTCCATTCAGTTAATGATGAAGCTTAATTTACCCTGTCTTTTACACAGCACATTTCCTTTTAATAAAAACCCATTGAGACAGCAGGGTGGAAGGTTATAGTCTTTTTATTTTTTCTTCATTGTTTTCTCAAGCTCTTTCCACATTTTTTCAGTACTTGTATGGTGAAAATGTTGTGCTTTCCATTTGCCAGTTAGTGGTCTGAGTCCTTCGATTGGGACAACATTCTTCCCTCTTAGTACAGGTTTTATACAAAAAACAATGTGCCTTTGTGGAGACTTAATTTTTTAAAAAATTAAAATGTCATATTTCATAAAAGATTTCATTGAAACTTTTCAATTAAAATATTATTGCATGTGAAACTTAATTATTTTAAGAATAACACCCTGAAGTTAGAGCAGGAGTGGGAATCATGTAGACCTCCAGATATTAGGTTGTAGCTCCCAGCATTCCTCATCTTTGGGTGTGGTAGCTAGGACTCTGTCAAACAGAATCTGGATGGTTGAATAGTTTTCAGAGCTGGGTTAGAGAAACAGACAAGTGCTTATCAACTGGATGCCAAATAGATTTCGAGGCAGTAGCTGTCACTGAGTTTATTGTAGCAAAACTAAATTGTCTTGTGGCATGTTCAACATGAAAAATTTTTATTTGGCATAGTCTCTCATGGAATCCAGTTCACTTCATGTTTAACCACTAGATGTGCTGGCCTGGAGTGAGGTGTCCCTCTGACAGAAAAAGGAGAAGGTATCCCTCTGACAGAAAAACAAATATCACCAGCAGGTACATCTGCAGAGAACTCCAGAAGTAGAGGATTAATCTGGGAGCTGACAGTTTTGATTCCTTTGGACCAAGTATCCCTTCATTTTCCTTAAAGCCCCCAAGATTGGACCTTTTAGTACTAACCTAGAGCTAGCATGTTATTCAAGTGGGAAGTGGGCTGGAGAAATGCTAGAAAGAAGAAAATGAAGACTGATTATCCTGGCTGGCAAAAGACAGGAGACCTTGAAAGACCTGGGCACTTCACTGTCACTTTACTCTCTCCTCCAGTTGCACTTAGAGCACACTTACAGTTCAATAAGACTGTAATCCTCAGCACATGTACCTGTAAGCAAGTCCCATGGAACTCATTGGGACATGCTCCTGAGAAGACAGACAATGTTGTATTGTAAGAAGAGATCTCCACACAGGAAGTAGGGAAACAGGAGAATAAAGTATTGCTAAGATTCCTCCTGAACTAAATAAGGAAGCTAGTCAAGAATGCACTTTTAAAAATGAAACAGAAAGATAATTTGTTAGCAATTAATTTAATATTCCAGTAAATAGAATAAATAAAAACAAGATTATAGCACATGTGCAGCAAGATGGTGATTAGTAACAGAAGATCTAAAAAATGGAAACTGAATACTAATATTTTTGTCAGAAGACTGTAGAAGGTTTTGAGAGATCATGAGAAAAACAAAAACTGACTAGAAAAGAGAAAAAAGAGTAAAGCGGATGAATTCAGGATGCCACCAATATGCAATATAGTTAAAAGAGCCTGAAGAAACAGAACAGTAGTTACTTGTTTAAGTGTGTGTTTGTATTTTTACCCAGCTTTTCAGTTAAGATTAAGATTGGATTGTGATGTGCATTAAATGGAGAAGGAAACAACTTAAAATATGCAATATAAGTTGTTAAAACTATATCAATATTAGAGAAAGACACATACCTTTCACTCACTTTTTTTTTTCACGTGGTTCCCAAACACCTACCCCCTTTGCATTTTTCTTTTTTGCCCTTGCCGTAACCTGCAAGACAGCTTGTTTCTTCTATGCATTTGTAATTAAAGTCAAGTGCTGAACCTTTATCAAGCACAGAATTGACATTCCAATTACTGCAGAAAAATGTCCAGCCCTGTGCAAGTGGTGTTTGTTTTGCAGCTAAAGACGTTTGTCCAGCTATTTTGTAGCTATACTGGAATGCTAAGAAGTTGGTATTCCATAATGCTATTGGAATCTTAGATGTTAGTCCACTATTATCTCACAGAAACTTTAGTAGCTGGTGCCAGAATAACTGCTGGTTTCTGTAGTAGGATTGGGTAGCTGTTGTGGATTTTGGGGGCCACTTTTTTGTCCCTGGACTCCTCTGGGGGCTGTATGGATTGCCCAAAATGCAAAAAATCAAACCCAGATGTGGTCCTAAATCTACTTTTTGGGTTCATTTGCAGAGCTTCCTCTCCCTCCTGTTTAACATCCCAATATACCAGTTTTTCAAAAGCAAGAAATGACTCAAAGTCTACTGGTCTAATTTGGTACTTCGCGATATTAAACAGCACACAGTGGCTGCAATCTGTTTAAAAAACTGAATTTCTTCCGCGGGAGGCTTTAGGGGAAGCAGTCCATCCTTTTGTGGGTGTTGATGGTGGTAGGACTGAGAAAGAGTGGTTCTGGAAGTCCAGAGGAGTCTTGTGGGAGAGGGGTTGCATGCAGTCCCAGGATCACATTTTACCCACAGTTGTTCTGTGGTATCCTGTTTGCCATACATCTCTCTCCCAGAAGTGCACTCTGACAGGAACAGACTGACAGGCCTGATGACTTTTCTCAGCAGGGATCTTGTAGCTCCTTAGATTGTGAGCTTCTGAGAGCTGGCAGATGGGAAGCAAGCCATATCTAGAACTCAAGTTGGGAATGTCTTCTCTCAGGGTTGTCTAGATTCCTTTTAGCTTTTCTGATTAAGAAGAAAGGAAACAGTATAGAAAAGAATAAGTACAGAGGAACAGATTTATGACATTTCTATGGTAATTTCGTGAGATAATGGCCTAAATAAAGTCCTAGCTAGAATAAACCCTGTAAGTCAATATGAAAATCTGCACTTACATCAGTTCCATTGATTCAAAGGAATACTGCTTGAATTGATACTTACAAGATTTGAGCATCTGCCTGTTATTTTATAATTGTGGAAGCTGAAAGCAAATGCTCAGGAGTAGTCTCTACTGTGCTGATGCTTTAGTGATCTCTTCAAGGTAAAAAGACTATGGGGGGCACATCATAAGAACTGTTCTGCTGCACATTTTTGCAGTCTTTTCAAGCTTTACAGTCACATCTCCCTGTTTTGTCTCTGGCAATAGTATACAGTGACAACAGCATACATAATTTGTGCGGCTAAAATCAGAACTGTCCTTCTCCTGCACAATTTAGAATCTTGATTTAGATGGAAGAATGAAGGAAAAATGTTGCACGTTAGACTGCAGGGTTAAAAGTCAGTGAAATTGCACATGAACAAATAATATTTTGTTAATACCTGAGTCTGTTTGTTTTCTCAGATAGCAGTGGTTATGGGTTCATGCACAGCAGGAGGAGCCTATGTGCCTGCAATGGCTGATGAAAGCATAATAGTTGGCAAGCAGGGAACAATTTTCTTGGGAGGACCTCCACTGGTAAGTGTGTGGTTTTCAACAAATTACAGAAGCTTTTCCTCTTCTCTTATAACGTAAAGCTTTATAACTTTTTTACAGAGTTCTTACAGGTGTTAGCTTTCTCTGGGAATGAAAATCCAGTTGGTTTATTAAACCCCCAGAATGTATACATCATTGCTTTGGTACACTCCATGAGGTGGAGCAGACAGAAAGTCTCTATGCTTTTCTTTTTTTGTACGTTACTGCTAGTGCAGTTCTCTGCTTTTGCAGCCCTTCAGTTGTTAAACCTAGGTATGTGGGCAGTTTCTGCCATAGTGGTTTAGTATCTCTTGTAGTGCTGAAGACTTTATAGGAAATCTACTGAACTTAGAGAAGGTTCTAGCATTTCAGTGAATACATTTCTGGAACCAATTATCATTCAGTGGTTTTTAAATATAATAGTTATCCCCATTTTTCATAATACAGATTTTCAGAGAGAAAGTGATCAGTAGCATAGTAGAGCAAGCATGTAAAGGCATGTTCTGGAAAATTGACAAAACCATGATTTAAATCGGGCACAGGAAGTCTTTTGCTCTGCATATGTTTCGAACAGTTCCTACAGTTACTATTGGATATGGATTGGGGGCAAATGGAGGTGGTAGGCTAAAACATCTGGAGCACCAGTAGTCCCCCCCAACACATACTTTGTTTAAATGATCAGGAATGAGTTGTTATGATCTCTGAGCTTTCCCCTTTGTTCCCTTGCACTTGCATGGAAGAAAATGAAAGTTACCACTTTCACTTTAAGAATGAACTGTTACCCAGTTCCACTTGGAAACTGGTGTGTTCTAATGAAAGCTCATTTAAACAAACCAGGATCAAATAGTTACCAAAGGAGTGTATTTTTTCTAATTAGCTGTCTGCCTGCTTGTGCGTTATTTTCTTTTGAATCAGTATCTGTTACTTGGCAGCAGATATCTATAAATCCCTGTCCCACTTTGTTTTCCTATCAGTGAAGTGAAGCTGGTGAAGTCTGGAATGGTTTGGACGTTCTGTTCTTTCCCCTTTGTTCTGCCTAAAGGGCAAAACTTGATGTGGCTGTGTTCTTATTGGATCAAGCCACAAATGGGTTTAACTGTCACTTCCGCTGCTTCTGAATTTTAAACAGCAGAATCAGGACATTCAGAAGAGACTTTCTATTTTTCTAGTCCCATGGATATTTCATGGATAGTCTTTTAAGGTACCACAGAACTCTCTGCCCTTTTTTTTTTTTTTGAGAGGTTCTGACATGGCGTACCGTGCTGCTTATGCTTGCTGCATTGCCTGCTAATTTCCTGCCTCAGGAATGAATGGATTAAAGGGGATCAGTTAATTTGAGGGAGCCTATGTACCCTTGACACCTGTCCAGATAGTGAAAGGAGATGCCTAACTTTTGTTTTCTGCCTTCTTGCCAATGTGGTGTTGATGGGATTTTTTCTTCATTTATATTTTTCAGTAAAATGTAAATTATAATTTCTTTTGCTGAGTCCAGTTTTATTTCTCTTAATTGTTCAGTGTCTCCATGCTTATTTTCTAACTGTAATTTATAATTTTTGCTCTCCTTTAATATTACTGTTGTTCTTTTATAACAATGGTGAAATACTGCTTTTTTTGTTCTTATTGTTTGTGTATTTGAATTGTTATAAGATGCCTATATTCTTTTTAGAAAAAAGCCTTTAAATATAATAATAATAATAATAATAATAAGAAGAAGAAGCAGCAGCAGCAGCATTCAAATGATGGCATGATTAGATAGATGATGGCGGGCACATAAAGTTTTGTGACTTCTGAGGGCCCTGTGATACTCTAGGGGAAAAACTGTATAAATGTTTAAGAAATAACAACACCTCGGGTTTGTCAGTTGAGTCATCCGCTGAAGACACTGCTTCACAAATTTTTTGGTAGGCATCATGTTTTGACCAAGGTCCCAGGTTCAAGTTGTGTTGTTCTCGTGTGACAAGAGTGGAAAAGATCTCAAAACTGAGTCTTGTAGCTGCTGAATTTGACATTCATTGCAGATTAGGGTTGAAAGTACTGGGCTGTGTGAACCATATAATGGTAACTGGATTTATTCTTAATATTTGTTAGCAGTTGCTTCTTCCCACTTTGCAGTGTTATGTCAGTTCACTATCAAAAATACAGATAAGCACCTTATAACATTTTAGAGTTTCCAGGTAGTAACTGTCAGAAAGAAATTCCCTATTAGAAAGAAACATAGGCCTAAATCCAACTACTGGCTTTAACCAAGTTAGATCCACTGTATAAATGGGATTTACATGAATATTGATTTACCATTCAGCAATGGATTCAGTGGGTCTAATGTACATGGGACTGGCATTTAAATTTAGATGACACAATAACTTACTTAAAACTTTGAAAAGATATAGATGTTCAAACATGCTTGAATATTTATGACCATTACTTAGATGTCTTCTACATACCCAAGATGACTTGGTGGCAGCAGAAGTAAAACATGCCCATGACATTACTTAGTTTGCAAGAATAATGACTTTAGCGTGGGCAGTGTTTTCCTGTGTCAGAGATAGTTTTCTGGTACAAAGTAATCAGGAAAAGCAGACATAGAAAATCAATAACAACCTCAGGATGACGACACTCTACAATTTAGCACTAATTAATCTGCTCCTTAAATTTCCTGTTTGAATTTTGGGAACTAATTATGTCATTTTAGAGAGTCAGAGGTGCAAGTATAAGATCTTTTTTCAAAATCAAGGACTCTTGTTTGTGTAAGTAGGTTTTGAGATTCTACTTCTTAAGAGAAATGGGAAATAAAGAGAGGCAGCCATTTATTAATATAATTTAATGTTAACATATATTTTAGAGAAATTATTTAAGGTTTGGTGTCAAAGACTAGCCAATTTCAGTATGTTCTCAAACAGGCCACCGTGCTATTTGAGTTAAATGAGTGAGAGCCTTTTTCCTGGTGCTAACCTTCACAGCTTGCTTATGCTGCCATCCACCATGTACTACACCCATCCAAGTCCCATTGAAAACATGCTTGAATCCCTGTGCTGGTTGTCAGTCCAGTCCAAGATCCAGCACAGACTTCTTACCTTCAAAAGTTCTCCATGCTGCTGTTTGCCATTTCTCCATCCTGATATATTCCTCTACATTTTTTTCAGTTGTCAAGCTCCACCAGCATTCTTCCATCCAGAGGTCTCCAGTTTCCTTAAATAAAGCAGCTCTTTGTCCTTGGTTTCTGTTATTCCTGCAACTCCCTTCTCAAACACTCCCTTTTCAAACAATGGTGCTTTTCTTTCATCCTTTCAAACCTACCTTTTCAGTGGTTCATTCGTGTTACAACTAACCTTAAATATGTGTAACCAAACTGGAGACATATTTTTCCATCTCTATAATTGTCTCCATCTGCCTGCCCTGGATGACTTCTGCATCAAATTTTAGATTATAAACTTCTTGAAGTGAGGCCTGTCTGTTTTTGTTATATTGTAAAGCGCTATGTTCATTAAGGTATTAATAACTACAATAATTGTGTTATATCATTGCCATCACCACCACCACTTCTACCACCACCATGAATAAGTTGTTGTGTGCCTTCAAGTCATTTGTGGCTTATGGCAACCCTATGAAGGGGGTTTCTTGGCAGGATATGTTCAGAAGGGGGTTGCCTTTGCCTTCCTCTAAGGCTGAGAGAGTGTAACTTGCTCGTGGTCAGTCAGTGGTTTCCATGACCAAGTGGGATTTGAACCCTTACTGCTTAGTGTCCTAGTCCAGCATTCAAACCACTATGCCATACTGTCTGTTTGAGCAAGGATGAATTGATGGGGACCAAAAAACCAGGAAGGTGGGCAGAACAGAAGCAGTATTCACTGCAGTCTTTTGTTGCAGGTCCCACTTGTTTTCTTTGAAGCAATAAACTGGAGAGTTCTGATGCAACTATAATATTTCCCAAACTTTTAAAACATTTTTAAAGGATTGGGAGCACCCTTCTGGCTTGCACACTCTTCTTGTTTCTCTCCCCTCCTTCTCTGCCTAGCTAAAGCCCCCCCCCTCATTTTTTTTCCTGTCGTCATTGGAATCGGCATGGCATTATGTCTTCACTGAGGGTAATGCACACCAACTGTAAATGAGATCATGCTACTCATTTCAAATGTTGTTTTAAAGGTAAGCAACTTGGAAATTTGTTATCTGGCCAGAACTGCAAACTCAGAGATCCTTGAAGAAATTAATATGCATAAAGCAAAGGCTGTGCAATTGGGAAGGTTACTGTAATGGTAGCTTAAAACAGTAGCACAGAATAATTGTGAAAGAGGTCCAATGGCCCACACCAAAGCTTTGTTTTTATACTTTAGGTTAAAGCAGCAACTGGGGAGGAGGTATCAGCAGAGGATCTTGGAGGTGCTGATCTTCACTGCAGGTAAAATTAACAATTTCTGCCCCCAGTATAAGGGTACTGACATTGATGTTGGACTATGTAAATTAATAGTAGAATCTTTTTTCCCCCTGCTGTTGGTTTATTTCTGTGTGAAATATTTGTCCCTTTTTTCCTGAAATGTGCTTTGTGTATTTGGCAGGGCTTCTGGTATTTCAATTATTATGAGCAGATAGTACATTTTCTCCAATCATGTTTGACCACTCAGTAGTTAATAGACATTTTTTCCTTGTTAGTACAAAATAATTATTAAAACTTTAAATCTGTGCAGAAAATCTGGTGTAACTGATCACTATGCTTTGGATGATAATCATGCACTCCATTTGGCTAGAAAAGTGGTACGAAGTTTGAATTATCAGAAGAAAATTGATGTGAGTATATTTGTGTTTTTTTGTGATGGAAAAATAAATATTCAATAATGTACATGCTCTGTGTGTAGAGTAGAGGTCCGACATAGTCTAGAAAAAAAACAGTCCTTTGAACCCACAGATCTTCAACAAAATACCCATTTTATAGACCAATTTTTCCAGATCATCTCTAGATAAATTTTCCCCAAATTTATTCCTTGTGAATACGAAAGCCATCCCAAATCATTCTCTACGAGGCCTGACATAGCCAACACACATGGACCTTTTCCCTTTCTTACATATTTATTCACAATTACAAATCCACACACCCTTTTCATCATGCAAACGCTACCCTGTCAGTGCGACTCCTTACTGCTGTCCTACTCCCCTGGTTGGTTTTCTTCTGCCCTTTGTAGACACATGCATCCCCCCCCCACGGTTTAATCCAATCTTCCTTGCCCACTCCTGAGCTCTTTGAAAGATGAGAAGTATATTAATTTCACCTTTACTAGGCTAGGTGATGATTGCCTATAATGCTAACATTGGATAGAGGACAGGGTAAGGGGAACACATATGGTATGCCCCATACCCAATTTCTTGACCTGGATCCAGTTGTAGGTTTGAAATGACAGACAAAGAGTTGTGTGCAAGAGAAAATCTTTTAAAAATCTGGAGTAGGGTTTAAAATGTTGTGCTAAATGCTTTATAGTTGAACTGTAAATATTTGAGCCTGAGCTGGTTGTAGAGTGCTCTGGAAGCTAGTGGGATCATATGGAAAATATTGACGATCATTCTGATTCTCTTGTATTTTTGGTTGCACTTTTAAATTATTACAGGTGACAATAGAGCCTTCAGAGGACCCTTTGTTTCCTCCCGATGAACTCTATGGCATAGTTGGAGAACAGCTTAAAAGAAATTTTGACGTTAAAGAGGTAAAAAGCAAGATGCATATGTACACATGGATGGTAATGTTACTGCCCTGGCTAGTCTGAGCTTTGGGGATATTAAAAGATATCCTTTTGATATCACAATTCGGCTTCACTTCTCTATTCCCCTCCATGTGCTTGCGAGACCACCGGACAAGCACGCATACAGGCTCGGCCGTTAATCGCCGTAACAATACAGGCAGGCCAGAAAATAGCTGACTTGCTGCTTTAGGAGACCTCCAGGCAAGTACTCTAATTAGGTATGCACGCAACTTACAAAAGAGCCTCCGCCCCACGCTGGCAGATTGATGGGTAACCTATACAATACCCTGCGTTTGCATACTGGCTACTCTATTGAAAAGCTCTGCGATAACTCAATCATTCAGATTCTGACCTTTCGGAGGCTTTGTCTCCAACTCCAAATCTATTGTTTTTCCCCAAGAACGGCATAGCCTGCAGTCACAATTCTCCTTATAAAAACCCTTGATTCCGAGACCTTCCTCGGATCGCTCCCGAGTTTCATCCCACCTTGCTGCCGCTTTGCTTGGCGAGCCTCCCCTCAGCTCCACGTGCTGAGTTACATCGCACCCCAGCCTCGCTCTCTATTTTTTGGGCTTCAGGACAGGTGAAGTATCACCCAGACCAGCAGTCCCTCTAAAAATCCCTCTATACCACTCCAACCTTTATTTCCTTCAGTTATCTTGTATGAGTGTGTTGCATACACTGTTTTGCTTGTGTATTTAATAAAACATCATTTATTGTTTCAACTTCTGTGTGCTCCTTGACTCGACCCGACCCCGTAGACATAGGGTTCAAGATCTCGCTACGTTACCCTGCTTCTCGTAACGCTAAGCAGTGCTCTGAGCTAATTTTCCCCACCTTTAATTGAGCACATTTTGGTGTCCCTCCCGGGACCTCCAGTATACAGGGTAACAGAGTGGTGGAGAATGCGGGCAGCCGTGGTACCCCTAACTTGAGAAGGAGTCGCGAACCTCCTCAAATCAGGCTGGTACTGACTTAGGTGACGGTCGGTCAAGTCGTTAGAGCGCTGTTAGGCAGGAACACGTGTGTGTGGAGTCTGTGCGTTTGAGCTCTAGAGCTATTCTATCTGGGTGGAAATCTGTTCCCCTTTCTTGTTTGGTTTGTGTATGTCAGCCGCCCCGGCGTGGTCACTAGCACTAGGCAGTGAACCATCGTCCGATAGCAAGGGGTGTGCACAAGCTGTCCTGGGAATCACATCCCTAACTTGGGGTCTATCGTGGGCTGGGATCCGAAGTGTTAAGAGTGTTAGCACGGTAGGAACAGTCTACACTCATCCAACACCATAGCAGTAAGGCAAGATACCACTTAGGGAAGAAATCCCCCCCCCCAGAGTAGTATACGGGTGCATCCCGTCTTTGGTGGTGGCGTTAGAGTGCGGGTGCGTCCCGCTGGCAGTTGTTAAAGCGCGGGTGCATCCCGCTATGTAGTTTCGGGTGCATCTCGATTGGCTAGCCGACTAGATGCGGGTGGTGAGTCCCGACCTAGCCTAGGGTTTAGAGGTTTTGCCTGCGGCAACAGGAACAGTTTTGGTTTAGGTTCCCATCCCTTTTTCCGCGCTGCTTGGCCAGGCAGCATAGTAAGTTCCAGAGCGTTTGTTTCCCCCCTTCAGGTAGGCGGAGTACTCCTGAGGGTTCCCTGGGTCTAGGTGACCTCCCTGTCCCCAAACCGTTACCTCGTCCTTTGGTCCCCAACGCTATCGAGGTGGAAAACTGGGCTTGGGAGTACCAAAGTGACTTTGTTTGGGCGAGCTGGAGATAGGTTCCTGTCCCTCTTTCCTAGAGAAGTTCCGAAGAGTTCGTTTCCCTTCAGTCCCCCAGGGGTCTAGGTGGTCCTTCCCATCACTCCAGTTCCTGGTCCCGTTTGTGGTTTGTAGTTTGTAGCTTGTAGGTAGTGTTAGAGAAAATGGCAGAGAATAGTAAGGTCACCATCAAGGACCTCATGTTGAAGGAAGAGGTCAGAGGTAAACTAGAGAGATGGGTGTTGAGTAAGGGGAAATGCCCCTGGAAAGACACCATCTTCCAGACGGCCGATCCCTTTACCACACTCCGTGAAGCGTACACCCTGGCATGTAAATCAAAGAACCCAGTCTAAGGACGCTTTAGCTGCTTGGGGACTTTGGCTTATGGCCAGAGATGCTAGTAGTGCCCTGGTAGAAACCAGAGAGAAATTAGCGAGTGTAGAAAAGGAGAATGCCCGGCTTCAGGCCAAGGTCGAAACGCTACGCACAGACAAGGTAACTTTTGCGTCCGTAGCACAGGCGTCAGCACAGAAACTTAACAACATCACGGTAGTGGCGCAAACATGGGAGGAGAAAGCCCACACCTTAGAGGCTGAGCTCAGTCATGCCCGGTCTGCGGCCAAGTTCATGGTGGGGCAAGTAAGAGAACAGCAGGAGGCTGTTAGCCATGTAGCTTGCCAGAAACAGTTTGCTGCACTGGAGAGTCAGCTCCAAATGCACAAAGCCTTAATTTCAACTGTGTGCCCGGAGCTGCTCCCAATGTTTGCAGATGACTTTTCTGGGGAGACACTGCCAGAGGATGCTCAGGCAACCCTTCCCCGTAATCCAGACTGGAGCGACCCTAAGGTCCCAGTCAACCCTATGGAGACACGGTCCATGACGAGGCGGACCACCCCCCTTGGAGAAGGCAATTCTGATAGACAAGAGACGCAGGAGACGCAGGTCACCGAGACTAGGGTCCCCTGGCGTGCTACTGAGGCCAAAGCTATTGCATACCAATTAGGTCCATTGAACAGAACCACTGGGATCATGTGGCTAAATGCGGTGATCCATTCTCACCCGACAGCCAATGGTCAGTACCTGACCCAACTGGCTCGGCTTTGTATGTCCCCCTCCGAGCTCCCTACCCTTGAATAGGCCGTGGCGGCTCGAGGCTTGGTTAGGCTCGAGGCACACGACTGGATGAGAGAGGTAGTGAGGATTTTGTGGCCCGGACAGAGTGCAGGTGTGCTCTATGTCATGGAGCAACAGGGTCCTCGTGAGAACCCTGAGGTTTACGTGGCACAGAAGCAGCTCCTCACCATTCTGGCCGAGAAGGTCCCCTTGATGCCCCGTGGATATGACTTTAACGGCCTCGAATTTAAGACGCTCTTGTATGGAAGTCTTAACCACGAGACCAAGACGGCTTTAGGTTTGGTGGATCCAGCCACCACCAACTGGGAGGAATTCGGGAATAACCTCCGACGGGTCGCTGACCTGCTCCGCGAGGCAGGTTCCCTCAAACCCCGCAAGACGCATAGGAAGGACACCGGGAATTGGGAACCTATAGCTGAGGTTACCTGCTCGAACTATGGGCTCCATTCCCAGCATAGGAAAACAGCTCCGAATTCCATTTCGCGAGGGAATTGGAACTCGAGACCGCCACCCAGACAGGACAACAGGCAGTGGCAGGGAAGAGATTTATGCAGCCAGCCCGGCAAGGCAGGAAGTCCCCCACAGCAGCCAGCTGCCCCCAAACAGCCCTCTGATTCGGGCTCTCCTCGGGAGACGTCTGGTGGGTATGATCCCACGGCCCAGACATACTCCTCAGACAGAGTAAGGGTCTGGGGCATGCTCAGAAGGTTTGGGCTAGACATGAGCCAGTTCGACAAGTAGCCAACATCGGAGCTTTTCGAAGCTCTAGAGAAGCAGCTTCAGGCCGGAAGTAAACAGCCGGTCCAGGCCATGACCGACGGCCCACCCCCGGCTGGATACTACCCTAACCTGGAACTGCAAGCATGGGGTGCCCTCGGTCCAGGAAGCTTCCCCGCAACGTGGTGGCTAGGTTGAAGCCAGACAGGTGGGAAAGGTTCTGGGTGAAGGCAGGCATAGGGACTGAGAGGGATAAGACTCCTGCCACCCTTCTTGTAGACTCTGGTGCAGCAGTAAACGTGCTGCACCCCAAACTTGTGAGGTATGGTGAACCCACGCCCGAGCATGTCCAGCTTTCTGGATATGGCGGGGGGGGGCCACCAAGCTAGGGCATGGACAGGCATCCCAGTGTCTATAGAGATGTTTCGTTTTAAGCTGTGGGCATGTGAGAACCGGGGAGAAGACGACGGCCTTTTGGGCATTGGTTTTCTCCGGGGAAACAGGCTCACGGTTGATTACGCAAACGGGTTTCTATGGCAGCTAGATCAGGGACCAGTAGAGATTTTGACAGTGCACCGCTGTGCTGCCATTGAAGCTCCCGCCCCTATCCCGGTAACAGATGAGCGACATGTATGTTCCCACCCTGAGGTGAATTTGGCTACTGCCTCACCTTCCGTGCAGATGCTCTGGTGCCGCCTTGTCCTCAAGGGCCATAGCACCATCTTAATCGTGATGCTGGTAATTGTAAAAGGGGCCACGGCTAGCTACGGCTCCATCGCAGTTACCATTTGGACTAGAGAGAAAGGTTCCCCGGAGGCACGTGGGTCCAGGACCAGCCTCCGTACCAAATTGAGAATGTGGGCCCCAAACCAGGAGCAGGCGTTGCCGCTCTTGCCGGTAGTTCCGGAGACCTGAAAGAAGGATTGGAAAGGGAAGTCCCCAGATGGGGATGCCCTTTTGTTAGCACGACAGTGTGGCAGATGGGCTTTGCTTCCCTTCGTGGGATGGCAACCCCCATGAAGAGGTGGTTGCTCCAGCTCCCCTCTCCTTCTCCCCTTCCCTTGTAAATAGACCCTTTAGGATAGCTTTTGTAGTAACGGACCCCCATCTCTGTGTTCCCTGCAGGGAGACGGAATGGGACCGTTCATGAGGATTGCAGTTTTGTTTTTTGTGATTGGATACGCCCTTGGAACCTCGCCTGAGTACAGCCAAGTGTACACAGATTGGCAGTTCAATGTACAGGCAGTGTGCTATTGGAACCCCTATGCAGAAGTAGAAGCTTTGTTGACGGGGATGCAACTGCTCCCCTGGTTCCAGAAAAGGTACCCCTTTGAGCTGTCCACGAATTTCCATATACACTCTAGAAATAGACTGAGTGCAGAGTTAAGGATGGCCGTTGCCGGCGAAGAGGTTAAACAACCCCAGCATGGCCACAGCAGCCGCTTCCATTACCGCCAGAGTGGTCCGGGGCGACCACTGCTATGCAGCTCTACTAGTGCTTAGCTTCACTTTTGAAGACTGCCGCTCTACATGGGTATGGAAAACCTACATGTTTCATTGCCAGAATGTCACCCTGACCCCGACAGGTTGTAAGTTCTCCTGCGGGAAGATGTGGTGTTCCGATTCCGATACTCACACCCCTCCTCCTCCAGAACGTCACCCGGCTATGTATGTGGGTAGTTCCGTAGTTCGCAAGGATATAGAAATGGTCGCTTACTTGAACTTCCAACCCATAATAACTAAAATGATATTAAATTCCATGGTTGTCAATATCGCCTGAGTAATTCCAACTTGCCGACCGTACCTAACACTAGCATGGACACAGTGGGAGCACTGGGAGAAACGATGGCTGTCTTTCTCCCACCCACACACTCACCCTAAGTGAAGTGTCTTAGGAACCGCTTTAGGTGGAATTGGAACTGGCGGTGCATTCATCAATGCTATAGACAGTGAGATCCTAGCAAACAAATTAGGCGTGATTGGCACCAAAACTAGAGACATTGGGATATCCTCCACTGCTGGCCTAACCAACGTAGCGAGAGGAGCAGATCTGATTAGTCAATTGCTTCCACAGTGAGTTGGCGTCGAGCGAGACATAATATCTGACCTTGGCCGTGTTCTACAGATCACGACCCATGATTTGTCAATAGCGATACAGTGCACGCAACTGCAGAGCACCGTGATCACCTTTGCTGCTCAGGTGATCCAGGCCAGCCTCATGGGGTTAATGCACCCTGAGATCCTGAGCCTACCCCGAGAACGATACCCGGAATCGCTGGAACACCTTGCCGCTTTAGCTCAAATAAGGCACGCCACGTGGAAGAGTCTAACTCTCACGGTGGATGTTGCCCATGAACGGATTCTGGATCCGGTAATTTTACATCCAGTATCCCATTTAGGACTCCCCCTCATAGCCGCCAATGCCACTTTGCTGCCCCCACAGATACACCATTGGTCCAACGGTACACACTCTTTTGATTTAGCTGGCTGCCTATTCAACCGCCATTGGATTCAGTGTTTCCACAAACTTAATGGTCTCAGCCACAGCAGTACCTCCGAATATTTGGTTATACCGGTAAATACCACAGTCATGGCCCAGATTAACCATGAGTGCTTCTGTTTAAGGACTCCTTGTACCAATTTGATAGTACTGCCTAGTGGTGCGACTGTAAGAGTAAACTGCACCTCTGGGAACCCCTGTTTTTGTTCACAAATGGTCCAAGACTGTTTTGGCCAGAACTTCTATCTCCAGCGGGAGATACGAGATTATGTGTTGGAAAGCGCCTATGCCCCCACAGAATCCGAGTTGGTTGGATTCCACCTTGAATCTGAGATCCCTGCATCCCTATGGCTTAGGAATCTCACCCGTTTGTCTCAACGAGTAAAGGAGGTCTCACACTCCCTCCATTAGATTGCCCTGACTGTTAACCATTCTGCCCAGATAATTGTCAGAGGATTTGAAATCTGACGCTACGCAATCGTGGTGGGATGTCTTTAGTTGGTCCTCCACGGGCCAGGCTATAGCACATTTCGCTCTCCACCCTTTAATCCTCTTAGTGGTGTTTCAGATCATTTTGGTAGTCAGCCTTGTTGGTTTGGTATTTTGGATTAAGAAACAGATCCTCATGTTGCAAGCCGTCCGTTTTTATTAAGGGAAGAGGTTCCCCCGTTTGTAAATAGTTGTTTGCTGTAGAATATAGTTGGTATAGTGTGTTTAAGTCTGTCTTTTGACCTCTTTAAGGGAGGAGGGTTTTTGTTTTTGGAGGAGATGGATTCTTGGGATGGCTGTCCCAAGATCCTCTTGTCCTCTGAGGTAGATCGGGCCTGCAGAGTCAGCCCTGATACTCTGAGGAAGGGAAATGAGTCGGACCGGAGTACCAACTGTCTCTCACTCTGAACACCGGCATTCTCTCACTCCGAGGGATTGCCTTGTGCAGTGACGTTCTGGTGAGGTTAGGGCGAGACGAAGGGGGCCTCACGACCCTTTCAGGAGAACCAGGTCTGACTCTGGACTCCCGGTCTACTGCCCAGGCATGCCCCTCATCACATCGAGGACCTCCTCCCCACTTTTTTTGTGTGCTTGGATTGTTAGGGTGAGAACAATCGGCGCTGCTATTTTGCTTGTTACTCCATTCAGTTTTGATTTCACCAATTTAGAACCCCTCTCCGACACCCCGTAAGGGCCAGAGACCCACACAATTGGCCTGATGCCCTGCCCTGGTGCATTGTGTCTCATTTGCATATGTTAGGAGGACATTTGCATACGTACGTCCAACCGTGCTGACCAATCACCGAGGGAGTCAGCGTCTGCTCTGGCAACGAGCAAGTGTACACTCGCTTGTCTCTGATTTGGCTTATTCTGTCTTTTTCACCAGTTTGGGAGCCCCGCCGCTAGGCAGAGCAAAAAAAAAAAAAAAAAAAGAGGGCTCAGAGCCTAACCTGGTTCAGTCTGAGCATGTGTGTACCACGGCCGTTGCAGAGTGTACCCCTGCAACTTATGCAGGTGTGTACAGCCCACCGCTCATCCAGTGAAATACTGGATGGAGCAAAATTTGCCAACCCGGCCTCAGGTCCACCTGACCCCTGAACTTTGCAGGCACGGTCGCACTCAGAGTGGACTACAGTTGGGTACTCGACTCCCCAAGCTCTGGCAGACGTGTCACCAGCCTAGGGTGACCATGATCTGCAGTGACCTTAACATCGCCTCTCCTGGTATGGCTTTAAGATCTGATCCCATCCTGTGTCCACCAGTTGCCTCCAGTAGCTCCATTTTCAAACAGATCTCATTCCCAGTAGGCTTTGAGCCGGCCATTTGCATTTGTGGTATACATTGGATAATGATCATGTCAGTTTTCTGTTAAAGCTATAATAGGTCAATTGATCCAGAAGACTGGGAGGATCCCGACGTCATACCATTGCCGCCGAGTACCGTGGGGGGGGGGGGGGCTTGACGAAGAAAGTTGCTGCTCCATCTGATGGCTGAGGCTTGGAGATTCCTGGTTCTTCGACGACACCCGTCACTGTGAGGGAAGGTGACCATGCAGCCTTCCGATTGCAAAGACGGACTTTTTGCCGTTCCTGTAACCGTTTGCTGACCCGAGAAGCCCAATGGACTGTTCCAGGCTCCTAACTCTGCAAAGCCTCACCATTCCTGAAAGTGCAGCAAGCCAGCTAAGCTGCAACGACTTGGACATTTTGTTGTTGTTCCTGCTCCGTTGCCTGGATGGACTTATGCTTTGTTCGCCCGCTACTTTTCCTGTTGCGGGGGAGGGGGATTGCCAAGACTTTTGCTTGCACCTCACCTCCCCCGGACTACGAACTCTCATTCCACCTTGAACTGTTTGCTCATTGGATTGCCTTCATTGCCGACCCATGCATTGGACTTACCGTATTTCATTGATTGCTTCATATTGCTTACCACCATTGCTCATTCTTTGACAGTTCTCTATTGACGGGACATTGGACGTTGTTTATTGTTTAATTGTTTATTATTGCGTATTGACATTGGTGTGTGTGTGTTTAGGTTTAGGTTTTAGTTAGAACTGTCTTTATGAGATAGTAATCCTTTGCTCTTCCTGGAACTCCCTTTCCTGAGGAGTGATATGGCTATCAACCTGCAAGCCCCTATTCGGCTCTAAATTGATTTTTGCTTTTTGATTGGAAAATGTCCGATATTGTCCCCAACATCGCCTATTTTCGGGGGGGGGGGGTTGTTAGTGCCCTGGCTAGTCCGAGCTTTGGGGATATTAAAAGATATCCTTTTAATATCACAATTTGGCTTCACTTCTCTATTCTCTTCCACGTGCTTGTGAGGCCACCGGACAAGCACGCATAGAGGCTCGGCCGTTAATCGCCGTAACAATACAGGCAGGCCAGAAAGTAGCTGACTCGCTGCTTTAGGAGACCTCCAGGCAAGTACTCTAATTAGGTATGCACGCAACTTACAAAAGAGCCTCCGCCCCGTGCTGGCAGATTGATGGGTAACCTATACAGTACCCAAGTACTCTGCGTTTGCATACTGGCTACTCTATTGAAAAGCTCTGCGATAACTCAATCATTCAGATTCTGACCTTTCGGAGGCTTTGTCTCCAACTCCAAATCTATTGTTTTCCCCCAAGTACGGCATAGCCTGCAGTCACAATTCTCCTTATAAAAACCCTTGATTCCGAGACCTTCCTCGGATCGCTCCCGAGTTTCATCCCACCTTGCTGCCGCTTTGCTTGGCGAGCCTCCCCTCAGCTCCACGTGCTGAGTTACATCGCACCCCAGCCTCGCTCTCTATTTTTCTGGGCTTCAGGACAGGTGAAGTATCACCCAGACCAGCAGTCCCTCTAAAAATCCCTCTATACCACTCCAACCTTTATTTCCTTTAGTTATCTTGTATGAGTGTGTCGCATATACTGTTTTGCTTGTGTATTTAATAAAACATCATTTATTGTTTCAACTTCTGTGTGCTCCTTGACTCGACCCGACCCCGTAGACATAGGATTCAAGATCTTGCTACGTTACCCTGCTTCTCGTAACGCTAAGCAGTGCTCTGAGCTAATTTTCCCCATCTTTAACTGAGCACATTTTGGTGTCCCTCCCAGGACCTCCAGTATACAGGGTAACAGTAACATGATGTAGATGCACAAAATGCAACTATAGATTGTCTGATGTTACTAGTCTTCCTCCCAGAGTTCCTTCCAGGAGAGCTTCCTACCAGGTGTTCACATGTACAGTAGAAGTTACTCCCCCATTCCTGAAAATTTTTGTGGCTGTTGTAATATCTCAGGAATTTGCTGGTATCAGCTCCTGGTTTTTCCTGTTTCTTAGAATATAGGAATAAAAGGAATAGCAGCATTTCAGTGTGTGTTCCAGCCTACGTTTAACTTCACTTTACTTCTGCTCTTCTATGCATTCACAACTCAAGACTGGCCCAAGACATTTTCCTGTCTATTTTGGCACTTAAGGAGATGATCTCAGTGTTTGTTGTTGTTAACTGCTGTCAGGTAGACGTCATAGGTGACCCTATGAATGAGAAACGTTCAAGTCATCCCCTCATCAGCAGCCTCACTCAGTTCTTGCAAACTCAGTCTGTGGCTTCCTTGACTGAGTCAATCCATCTCCAATGTGATCGCTCTCTTTTCCTACTGCCTTCCACCTTGTTGAGCATTATTGTCCTTCCTAGCGAGTCATGTCTTCTCATGATATGTCCAAAGTATGATAGTCTCAGTTTAGTCATCTTGGCTTTCAGAGAGAACTCAGACCTGATTTGCTTGAGGACCCACTTATTTGTTCTTTTGGCAGTTCAGGGTATCTGGAGAACTCTCCTCCAGCACCATATTTCAAATCTGTTGATTCTCTTCCGATCAGCCTGTTTTACTGTCCAGCTTTCATAACCATACATTGAAACTAAAACTACAATGGCATGGACAATCCTGATTCACATACATGTTTATGTCTATACATTCCATTTCTTCTTTTACGATGTCTAGCTTCCCTTCATTCATGCTTCTCACATAACATGTTCCTGTAATATGTGTTGTGCAGCTTCAGACTTTCCTTTTACCTCTGGGTACATCAATAGCTGAGTATCCTTTTGGCTTGAGGCCAGTTGTGTTATTAGCTACAGTTCTACCTGTCCTTGTCTTCTGTTCTTCTCCAGTAGCTTGTTGGGTGCCTTCCAAACTGGGAGTCTCATCTTCTGGCATTATCTTTTGTTTCATTTTGGATTGTCTCATCATAAGGTTTTCATAGTGAAAGACATTCAGAGAGGTTTACTTCTTCTGCCTCCTTCTGCTCAGTACTAACAAGTGTTAGCTGTGATGGCTTCAGCAGTGGTTTACTATTGCCAGCTTCTGTGCAGTACTAACAGGTGTTTACGGTGGCACTGCTGCCTTTCTCTCTGAGAGATCCTCCACTAGTGTCATTCCCCACTACTGCTGTTGCCCAGTAGCTGTTTGGCATGTTTAGTTTTCTATGGAAAACCCAACCAGTACCACTGCTACCATCAGCATAGCATCTTGCCTCGCAGAAGCATGCAGTCCCACCACCATGGAGAAGGTAGTTCCATCTACTGCTGGCAGGGATCTCAAAGTATCTCTCTACATTCCTGCCAGTGAAAAAAGAAAGCAAAGCAAAATTAATTGATGAACCATTTGTTATCATTTTATGACAGCCTAAACCTACCTGAGGCAGCTACCTCTTTCTGCTTTATGGTAGGGTTTGTTCTACATTGGTTTCAGAACAACTGCCAGTTAAAGTAAATCTGGAGTTCTTTGACCCACTTATCTCAGTTTAAGCTCAGTGGGACTTACTTCAAACTAAACATATTTAGCAACAAGTATTTTTTCTGGCAGTCTGATAGGTTTCAAGGGACTAGATTTACAAGACAATTGTAAATAAGATTCCTGATAATTAATCCTTGCTGTTTTCAGTGGAAGTGTATGATGGTCTGTAGTTTTAGGAGCCTAGAGTTCCCTTTGAAGTCAATAGGACTGGCAGAAATGCTTAGATGTAGTTGGACTCTGGCCAGTGTTAATCTGGAAGGCACTAGTAAGAATTCTGTAATTTACAGTAATGTGTCTCCCCTTTTTGCAGGGAAGGAGGAAGGATTTTTTTTCAAAAGGGTTCTCTTTTTTTTATAGTAGCCCGGGAAGTTCTCCTCATATTTTAATGGTTGCGTAGGACGTCAGTTGGATTCATCATGACAGCATTTGAAAAGAAAGGGGTAGACTTAATGAACAACTGTAAACATTAGAGGGACCTCTAACATTCACACATGCCATGTGGTCTTTTCAGCTTGGTACGGTTTAAGGCCTCACTATGTCTTAATCTGTCCTGGATCTGTGGCATTGAATGCATAGTCACTGTAAACGTTTTGAGTGAATGTCTTCTGGTGAAACAAAGATAGGACAGGTAGGAGTCAAGATCCATGCAACCTGTGGAACTGCATGGATACCATCCATACAATTGATACAAAGAGAAGGGATTGGTGGGCTCTTCTAATATGGAATGGATGAACATGCTCAAAGATTTTTAAAAAGTACCTACACATACTCAGAGGTTCTCTCTTCTATCATGACTCTGAGGGCTTTGTTGCCTAAGCTATAATGGAGTCCAGGTCCACTGCAACAAAAGAATTTTCTCTCTGGACCACATTTAGTAAAGAGGATGAATTATTCATGCTTGCAGTGATAATTATCAATATTTGCTGCTGAAAATATTTGTAGGGTTAGTACAGTCATTAGACTACTGAAATCCAACTTTATTGCTTAGTTGATGTTTGGAACAGGTTAATACACAGGGAATTCTGAATGCAATGGCCCCTCCGCTTTCGCGAGGGTTTGGAGTGCAGAACGCTCGCAAGAGTGGAAAAACTGCAAATGGTTCCCTGCCAGGCCCCCCTCCCATTATCTTTCAGGCTCCCCCTTCCCACTCCCTTGCCTTTTGCCTTCCTTCTCCACACCTGGGCAAAAAGCAAGGGAATGAGAGGGAAGGTATGTGCAGACCTTCCTTCTCCACACACTGCGCTACCCCTCCCATTCCTTTATCTTTTGCCCTGGCACAGAGAAGAAAGTCATGTGTGCCTGTGCTAAAGGCAAGGGAATGAGAAGGGGAGAATGGTGGGAGGCATGTGCACTCCTTGTGAATACTTTGTGAAGATCAAGCCCGCAAATGTGGAGGGAGGACTGTATACAATTCACCAGGGCCCAGGAAAGGCAGGGGGAGCCACTCTCATTTGGCAGATATTTCCCAGTACATGTAGCTTTTTGGAAAGGCAGGCACTAGGTTTAGCAATTATGGGTGGAGGGACTCCCATTCCTTTGGGAGCAACGCTTTCTCATTTGGGGGCATCTCCTGTTCCTAATCCATTGAAACTAAACCTGGAAGGCAGCTGATGTGATAGAGATCTGTACATCCCCCCTTTGCTTGCAAGGACATTGATACATTTTATGTGATGCTTTCAAGCAGTGTGTCCTCTGCCACCTCCCTCTCTGCTGCCGCCGCTGCCACTGCCACTGCCACTGCCACTTTTCCCTCTTCTTCCTTACTAGCTGTCCCTGCTCTGTAATAGGAGAAGGAGGATCTACAGCTGTTGAAGAAACATGGAGCAGGCAGTAGCAAGGAGGAAGTGGCACTGCCATATGACCAGTGGACTGAGCAAGTCAGAGGGAAGGGGAAGTGTTGCAGCGATAAGGTGAAATATGTAAGAGGGCTGGGATTTCAAGAAAAAAGGAATCAAAGCAGCAAAAGTAAGACTCTCCCAAAAGAGAAAGAGCACAGTTTCCTGCTCTTGCAGTCTGTCACCTGAGACAGCCACCTCACAATGTCTAATTGTAAAGCTGGCTCTTTCACAATGGTTTCCTAAGCAGCTCTGGTTTTGTTTCCATACATTTTTGTCCAGTCTGTTGATATAATTTCTTGAGTCTTACAGTGGTGAATAACGTAATTAGACAAATGTTTCAGCTTCAGCCTTTGAAAATACAAGCTAAACAAAAGCTGCTTCTTTTTGGCACATGGCAAACTTGACATATTGGCCCAAGCTGTTTTACGCACAGAGTTTTAATACTGGCTCATTGATTGTAAAGCTTAAGCTAGGCATTACAACTGTGCCCAGAAACTGCAGCAACTTCAGATTAATATAGTCTTGCCTCCAGGGACTAGTGTTCACAAGAATTACCTCAGGCTCTAGTTTAATTGCTATATACCTCATCAGAACAATCCTAGATTTTTAAAGTTTTTTCAGGATAGCCAAAAAGGCTACATGTAATATCGTGCACTGAGGAAAGAGATTTGATAGACTGTTTTATTCCTGCATTTGTCATATTTTCTGGAAAAAACAGACACTAGTCAAAGTTAGAAGGCCTTTTAGAATTTCCTTTGTTCGTGCTCTTGAAAGCCACTGAAATCTTGGTGAGTTGTGGAAAATAGTGTATACATTTTGTTTGATTTTGTCTCCATTCTAATATAGCTGCATATCAGTTAGATTAGTCTCTTGCTATTATTGACATTTTCCCTGTCCCATTTCTTCTGGAGGTTGTGGGACTTCCAAATAGAAATCTTCTAGAATGTAAAAAATAACGCTTTTAATTAGAAATGTGCAACTTACATAAAGCTTACAATTTTACTGTATGTAATTTCTATTATTTGGGTGAGCAAAGTGTTGGTCTTCAGTTGTTGTTGAGCTATACCTCAACATTGGTTAGGGTTGATATGAGTTGCAGTCCCACAATATCTGTACGCCACATTTCACCCACCTCGGCTGTAAATCTTAAATCTTGGAATTATTTTCCATGAACTCATTACATTTCTCAACAAAGCAAAGCAGTGTAAAAGTTTGAATTAGTGGTTTCAATATACCGTATATAAAACCCATTTTCCTATGACTCTATTCCCTTTGGGTTTCTAAAATAATAAGTAATCTTATAGTTGGCCAAAATATGCCATATCTTTAAATATCATAAAGGTAATGATAATCTGCTTTTTGAAGCAATCTCTAAAGTCCAGCTCCTTATTTTTGATCTACTCAAGTTACCTTTTTAACTTGACATTATAAGCATTAGGGAAGTTCTCCTGCATAACTTCCTTATATATTTTTTTGTAGTATATTATTATATTTTCTTTCCTCATGTTCATAGTGACAAGGGAATAAGAAGGTCTTGATGTGAAATTATTAACTTGCTTGCCCTTGCTTTGAGCCAAATGAAACAGTGGTTTGTTACCCATAAGAATGGCTTTATCTCAAAAAAAAAGTTTCATAGTTTATTTTTTTATTTTTTAAATCTGTTTTTAACTCATTAAGATGTTTAATGTTTTTACCTTATTGGAATGATTTTTATTGTTTTAAACTGTTTAACTTGTTCTAATGTTATTTGTAAGCTTCCCTAAGATTATTTTGATATTGATTGGAGTAAAAATATTTTAATGAAATAAAAAATAAATATTTCAAATTAAATAGCCAGTTGACATTACTTGAGCTGAATGATTGGGTTTCAAATACATAGGCCTAATAAAAGAATATGCTCTTTAAGATACTGTCTGCAGTAGCCAAGTGTGATATATTAACAGAGTTTGGAAAAATAATGTTTCTAAGCAATGTGTATTAATAGTGACATTCTTTTGTTTTTCTTCTCAAGGTCATTGCTAGAATTGTTGACGGAAGTAAATTTGATGAATTTAAAGCTTTATATGGGGATACATTAATCACAGGTATTATTTCTAAATGATTATAAAACAGTGTATTTTTTAATTTGATTCACCTTTTTTCTTTGTTTGCTTTAAAAAAATTTCTTAACTTGTGGGAGACAAATAATATGTTTTATAAATGTATTGTGATTGTAGTCTGAAAATGTCATAGTCTCGTACTGTTGGCTTAATTTGGCAAGTACTGGAATCTTTCAACACTGAATGAAGCCTTTTGTGAAGTACTCTTTTGATTTTTTCATATTCTTTAGGGGTTGCTCGAATATTTGGATATCCAGTGGGAATAATTGGAAATAATGGTGTTCTTTTCTCAGAATCGGCAAAGAAGGCAAGTATATTAGACATTTGCCTGTTATATTTTTATTGCCACTGAGAACCAAATTGGGTACTGGAATCTACAGGGGATTAGTTTTAGAAATTACTTATGATTAAAAGTGACGTATCCTTTAAAAACATAATCTGAAAAGATCCCTCTTGTACAACAACAAGAAGATCCAAGATAGGTGAGGACAGAATCTTCTTTAGTCCAGCATTATGTTCACACAGTGGTCAGCTGGTTGTTAGTAGGAAGCCCGCAGGCAGGACATGAGTGCAGTAGCACTTTTCTGTCCATTTTCCTCAACAATTGATGTGCAGACCCATACTTCCTCTGACACTTAACTAGTATCTAGTATCATGAGTGATAGTTTTTTATAGTCCATCATCTGTGAATTTATCCTATCGCCTTTTAAGTCTTTCTAAGCTCTCTCAACTTGTGATAGTGAATTACTTAAATTATTACCTGCATGAAGAACTAATACCTTTGGTCTGTCCCAGATCTCCACAATGCAGCTTTGGTGGATGGCTGACATTCTTGCGTCAAAGCCTTGGGCATGTTGGGAAAACAAGACAGATGTGGGTGCTATGGATCAAAAGTGCTCTAGTACAACTTGGTTTGGGAAACACAGGATTGTGATTGTGATTGTAGAGCTTTCCCTATGGAATTTCCAATAAATAAATATGTTTATGCAATGGGCCGTCCCTTACTGTGACCTCCATACACATGAATGTGAGGTTGCGTAAGGTGTTTGTCTCATTATAGTTAATGGATGCAGCAGCATGCTGGTGTGCACATGTCACGTCCATTGATGATAATGGGGTGCAACGCTTTATGTTTGTTTTACGTGGGGGTTCCTGAAATGGAACCCCCACGTATACAGAGGGCACACTGTACATACATACGAAAGGGGGATTCTGTGGTGAAAACGTCATCCAGCTGGTGGAGCAACACTTCTTCTTCATGGTCTCTGTGCCTCACACACTGGGGTCTTCGTGCATGTGCAGTAGCTTTCGGAAAATTCTGGAGCTGAGCAGCTTGGCGGGAACCCCTCCCCCACTCGGTACTGAGCATGCTCAGCCCACCAAGCCAACGGTCTCTCCTCAGTTTTCTTTTGTCCGCCGCCATGTTAACAGCGAATGGAAAGACCTTTTCAGTTGAGCAGTGTTTCTTCTTGTTTTGTCTTCCTCTTCTGACTTTGTTGCCTCTTCGGACTTTGTGAGAACCCCCCCCCTTGCTTCTTCTTATGTCTTCTTTGTTTAAATATTGTGTCTCGTGTCGCCGCAAGGTCGCACTTTCAGACGGGCATCCCGAGTGTTTCTTTTGCCTCGGGGAGGCCCACAACGTTTGGGCGTGCTCTGTTTGCAGGGAGTTCACGGCCCAGACGCTCAGGAACAGGGCTTCCAGACTAAAATCTTACCGTTGGGAGCAAGCCCTGAAGATTAAGGAACAGGCAGCTTCGAATACTGCCCTCTTTACTTCGATGGCTTTTCGTTGCTCCGTAGCCTGCGGCCACACCCTCGTTGGTATCGAGGGCTGCGATATCGACCTTGATGGTACCGGGCTCGGTACCGTCGTTGATATCCTTGCCTTCGGTCTGCTCTTTACCCAGGATTCCGAAGCTTACCTGGACGCGGATTACTTCTTTTCTTCCAGGGAGGCCCCTGCAGGCTCACAGGCAGCGCAGCCTTCTAAGCCCCTCACGGCGGCTCAACGGAAGCGGTCCTCTTCCTACCTTTCAGACTCCTCCGTGAAAAAGAAGAAGAAGGAGAAGCATCGATCTCTGTCTCCGGCGACTCAATCGTCATGTCTTCCGACACCTCCTCCGACTCAGCCTCCTATGGGCACTGTCGAAGAGGAAGGACCTCCTGATCTTTCTTTGGAGCAGGATGAAGCTCAACTTCCAGTCCTGGTAGTGCCAACATCACTGGAGCTGCCTTCTGGGAATCTGCCTTCTGAGGATCATCTGCACAACCTGAACCAGCTATGCAGGCGGCGACGCTTCCACCGCATGCTCAGCCTGAACTTGGGCTGGACTGTCCAGGTGCCTCCAACCCTGCTCTTGATACCCCGTGGGTTCCTTCCCGAACGGGGGCTCCTTCCCGTGACTGCGCCCGTACTAGTGCGGCGCGCTCTCCAGGCCGTGCTGACAGGCTTCGATCCCCGCAGCGGCGGGATGCTCGACTTGACCGTGGCAGATCGCGAACAAGGCTTGATTCGCCCTTCACATCAGCCTCATACATAGCACGCTATGGCCATGAGCACATCTGGAGGGAGCAGCCGGGTTTGTACTATTCATATTCCCCTGCGTACAGGGACCGATACCATGCCGATATCCGTCATTGGTCACCGTACCGCCGTCATTCCTGGCCACCATCTTCGGCATCCTGAAACCGACCAACAGCTCGGCACCGAAGGTCTCCATCTTGCTCCAGATCGTGGTCTCCTTATTTCCGACGATCTCCATCACGTCGTCACTCTTGGGACCGCTCAACTCCACACCGGCCTGTCTTGCTGCTTCCTTGGGTAACGGCTACCATCTCTCGTCCACCTGCTGACACCCATACACCGCCTCTGCAATCATTGATGGCTTTGATTCCGACACAGTCTATCCTGTGTCTGATTCTGGCTGTTCTCCTGGTACCAACGCCTACAGCGCCTCCTCCGCTTGTACCTCCGTTGGTACCATCATCGATACCATCTTCAGTGACTGCTCCAGCCCCTCGGGCTGCCCCTGTACCATCTCAATTACCTCGTGGCCAAGAACTGCCTTCCCACTCTTCACAGTCTTATGATTCCAACTCGGATTCTGGCGACTCCACACCTGATTCGCACGTTTCACCACCACTGGCGTTCGGGGAGCCTACGCCAGGCTCAGCGCCTGAGGACGTCAAACAATTTTCCGATATCTTGCTACAGATGGCCACTGCCCTTGGCCTCGATGTCTTGGGACCTGCTCTGACAGTGCAGGATCCGGTTTTCCATTATGTTGACACCCGCCCGCCCTCAGCAGCTCCAGTACCGTTCTTGCTGGTACTGCAAGAGGTACTGAAACATCCGTGGGCCCAGCCAGCCTCTCTCCAACCGATACCCCATCGACTGAAGCACCTGTACAGAACCCAAAAGAAAGACGTAGAATTTCTTTTCAACCACCCTGTGCCGAACTCCATCGTTGTGGAGTCATCCCAGACAAAAGGTGGCAAGAGGGCACATACCACTCCGCCAGATCGTGAAGGCTGCAGGTTAGACTCCTTTGGCAGGTACTTCTATTCTGCATCTTCCTTGATTGCGCGAATCTCCAACACCCAGGCATGTCTTGCTGCCTACCAGCACAATATTTGGGACAGGTTTTACCCCTTGCTGGCTCATTTACCAGATGACCACAGGACAAGTGCCATCGAATTCTATAATGAATTGATGGCCTTGTCCAATCAACAAATCCTTTCTTCCTGGCAGACGGTCGAAGGGGTGGCTTGGGTGATGGTCGGTGCAGTTGCTCTCAGTTGGTTTGCATGGTTGTGGTCTGCTGGGCTCCAGGAGGATAGTAGGAAGCGAATCGAAGACCTGCCCTTCGACAGACAGTGTCTGTTCCAGTCTACCACTGATGATGCCATGGACCACCTGGTGAAGGCTCGCCTCACGGCTAAGAGGATGGGGCTCCATCAGACCTCTCAATCCCATTGGACCTCCGCTTCTCGTTCCTCCTGGCGGCGGTCGGCCTATTCCTATGCATCTCATTCACCTTGCCAAACCTCTGCTTGGTCCTCCCTTCCATCTTCAGCGCGGAGGCCCTTGAGGAGACGTCAACCTTCATCAAAGAAGTCATCCTCCATGGCAAAGTCCCAATTTTGACTTCCGCCGCAGGTCGCCACCACATCCACTCTTCCGCCTGCCCACCAGTTTCACCATGACTCCGGGTCTGACCCACCATCTCAGCGAATGGTCTCACATCACCACGGGCTCTTGGGTTCTTTCCGTTGTCCGTCTTGGTTATGCCATTGAATTTCAACGTATACGACCTCAAGGCATCTTCTATTCCACCCTGGCCAACCCGGCCTTTCTGGAGGAGATACAGTTCTTACTACAGAAAGGGGCCATAGAACGGGTCTCATCCTAGGCCAGTACCACCGTTTTTTTCTCCCAGTACTTCACGGTACCGAAATCGGACGGTACCCTGCGACCAATCCTGGACCTCAGGGGGGTGAATTCTTACATTCTCCCCCGGAAATTCAAGATGGTCACTCTGACGTCCATCCTTCCCTTTCTGCGACGATGGGACTGGTTTGCCTCTACCGACCTACAAGACGCCTACTTCCATATCGCAGTTCGGCCCCACCACAGGAGGTACCTGCGGTTCGCTGTCGACAGCATCTGCTACCAGTACAAGGTGCTGCCATTCGGACTTTCCACCGTGCCCAGGGTCTTCACCAAATGCATGGCCCCTGTGATATCGTACCTCCGCATGAATTGCATTATGATATACCCTTATCTAGACAACTGGTTGCTGGTGGCGCCCTGCAAACAAAAGCTGTATGAGGACATTCATCTCACACTATCTCTTCTGTCCAACCTTGGCTTCAGGGTGAATCCCAAAAAGTCTCACCTCGAGCCGACCCGTGTTCTGGACTTCATCGGTGCCATTCTGGGCTCTGTCGCTGCCAGGGCTTTTCTTCCAGTGAAATGGGCCCACACTCTACATCGGGCTGCTACGGCTGTCCTCCAAGGCCTGGTAGTCTCCGCGAGAACGATCCAGCAGCTTCTCGGCTACATGGCGGTGACGACGGCAGTAACTTACTTCTCTTGCCTCTGTGCCCGCCCGCTGCAGCACTGGTTCATCAGGGCCTTCGACCCTCTTCGGGACGACCAGGGCCTCCTGTTGTGAGTTCCTCAGCAGGTGCGATACTCTCTCCTATGGTGGCTCTCTCTCCGGCATTTACTGTTGGGAATGCAGTTCGTCTACCCCTGTCCTTGGCTCACGATCATGACGGATGCCTCCCTCTCGGGATGGGGAGCGCATTGCAACAACCTCATGGTGCAGGGCCACTAGATTGGCCTGGAGATTCGCCTTCACATCAGTGCCTTGGAGCTCCTGGCCATCCTAAAGGCATTGTGGGCCTTTCGCAACCTCGTTGTCAGCTGGACGGTTCAGATCCTGTCGGACAACATGACCGCCATCTGCTATGTGAACAGGCAGGGAGGCACCCACTCCACTACCCTTCTCCACATAGCCCTTTGGCTTTGGGACTGGTGTGTACCACTCTGTATTCACCCTGTCGCTGTCCATCTGGCAGGCCGAGACAATGTCATAGCGCACATGCTCAGCAGGGCGTCCTCTTGTCACCATGAGTGGTTCCTCTCCGATGCCGCTTTGCAGATGATAATCTCTCGCTGGGGCGCTCCGTCCATCGATCTCTTCGTGAGCAGCAGGAACAAGAAATGCCCCCGTTACTGCTTGAGAACCAGCCTGGGCCGGGACTCTCTCAGAGACTCCTTCTGGTTTCTGTTGGACAAGGAACTGCTGTACGCGTTTCCACTGTTCCCCCTTCTAGGCCAAGTGGTAGCCAAGATCCTCTCGGACTGCACCAATGCCATCCTGGTGGCTCTGTATTGGCTGAGGCAACACTGGTTCAGGCCTCTCCTTACGACAGCTCAAGGCCACACTCTTAAACTTCCATCTGCAACGGACCTCCTCTCACACTCAGATGGCCTTGTTCTGCACCCAGACCTGGCACTCCTGCATCTTCATGCATGGAGGATAATCCCCTAGATGCTCCAGCTATACAAGCTGTCCTCACGGCTGCCCGGAAGGAGTGTACACACCGATCTTATTGTTACAAGTAGCAAAGGTTCTTGGCCTTCGTTAATGCCCATCGACAATCTGCATCACCAGTTGCTCTGTCCACTGTGCTTCACTTCCTCCTGCACCTTCGGGAACAAGGCTTGGCCTTTTTGTCTCTTAAGGTGTACCTCCCGGCCATCGCAGCCTACCAGCCGCGTGGCACTCCTTCTGCTGCACTGTTCCATGATGCAACCCTTAAACAATTTCTGAAAGGTCTGCAACACCTTTACCCTCCAACCTCCTCGCCTCTGCCGCCTTGGTCGCTGTCCTTGGTCCTCTCTCAACTGATGCGACCGCCCTTTGAGCCTATGGCCACTTCTGATGGCAGGCTCCTCACTATGAAGACGGCTTTCCTTGTCGCTGTCACCTCAGCTAGGCGAGCAAGTGAGCTTACTGCGCTACGGTCGGATGAGCCTTTCCTTGTCTTCCATCGCAACAAGGTGGTGCTGCGCCCAGGTATCTCCTTCCTGCCTAAAGTTGTCTTGGATTTCCATCCCAACCAGGATGTCATCCTTCCCACCTTCTATCCTGATCCAACTACGCCTCTGGAACGATCGCTTCACTCGCTCGACATCCGTCGAGCCCTGCCTTTTACATCCAACGGACTTCGACCTTCCGCCAGACTCCCCACCTGTTCGTTTGTTATGGTGGGCGTCGAAAGGGCCATAAGGTGTCCACCCAAAGGTTTTCCAAGTGGGTGGCCCAGACCATTTTCGTGGTGTATGAATTGGCTAAACAACCCCCACCAGCCTTACTCCGTGCCCACTCCACCAGGGCTGTGGCATCTTCAGCAGCTCTCCTTCGAGGGGTTGACCTGCAAGAGCTTTGTCATGTGGCTACCTGGTCACGACCTTTGACCTTTGTAGGCCACTACTGTCTGGACTGTCGGGCTCGGCGGGATGCCCATTTTGGTCGTATGGTGCTGTCTTCCGTTCTCTAGGACCTGACCCACCGTCCATTGGTAAGCTACTCAGTCTCCCAATGTGTGAGGCACAGAGACCACGAAGAAGAAGGACAGGTTGCTTACCTGTAACTGTGGTTCTTCGAGTGGTCATCTATGCCCTCACACACACCCGCCCAGCCTTCCCCTCTTCAGGTCCTGCTTCGGCGGACTTCAAAACTGAGGAGAGACCGTTGGCTTGGCGGGCTCAGCATGCTCAGTACCGAGTGGGGGAGGGGTTCCCGCCAAGCTGCTCAGCTCTAGAACTTTCCGAAAGCTACTGCGCATGCGCGAAGGTCCTAATGTGTGAGGTCACAGATGACCACTCGAAGAACCACACTTACAGGTAAGCAGCCTGTTCTTCTGCTGTATCTGTTGACCACTCAGGGACTTTTTGGCAGGGATTTGGAATGCTCTATAAGGTACGTAGAATATCAATACTTTTCAACAGAACTGGTAATATTTTACATGAGTAATTTCCTGATGAAAGCACCAGTTAGAAACTTGTTTATTTTCTGTTAACAGGCTTCGTGTTCAAGTTCATTAGAGCTCTTTCTTGGTCCTGTTCATAGAGTTTTGTAATTGAAAAGTTTGCTCTTAAGACATTCCCTTGTACTAGGTGGGCCTGTGTAAGAAAAAATGAGAGCAAATAGATACGAAGCTATCAGAGGATCGTTTTCCCGCAATTGAGATCTGGCCCTTGGATTAATAAACAGGACTAACATGATGATATTTTAGCAATCAAGACTTTATTGTTTTAAACAGTCTGGTAATACATATTGGCTGTAAGACTTTTAGTCTCTGTCTCTATCTCTGGATAGTCCTGATTTACCTAGTAGTGACTAAGACCAACAGACTTACTTAGTGCTAACTTGGAGCAGTGGTGGGCAGACTGTGGCCTTCCAAATAATGTAAGATTACAGTTTCCACCATGGGCTAACAACAGCATTTGGAAGCCTACAAGTTGCCTAACATCCTCCCCCCACTTGGAGGGTTGAAATTGGACGTTGCTTTGAGTATTTGAAAGGGTTAGCTATAGCTTTGTTAAGCATGTGTTGCTGTTGCTAAAGCTTTTCTTAAGAACTGCCACTTCGTAATAATTCCTATGTGTAACTTGCTTTTTATCACTCCTGATAGCAGTGATTCTAATGTACTATTTCTAGCATTCAGTACAGTAGCAAACTGTTACCTCAGTTGCTACAACCTGGCATTTTTCACATATGTATGTGTTAAACATTGCCTCAAATCTGTTTTAGCAATTTTTGGGGAATGAATAACTGTTTCACCAATCAGCTGTTTTAGTTAATAAGTAACACTGACTAGGACAAGGGTTTTTTCTTTCATTGTTCTGTAGAAAACTTGTTTATAGTATTAGTATAGTGTAGTTATATTAGTATAGTATTTATAAATATAGTACTATAACTAGGAAAATAACCTATATGGAGGTACTCAGATGTTGGGTCATTTCTAGTAAGCAAATTGGGAAAATTTTGTGTCTGTTTTTTGTTATTTAAACATAAAAGTCAACATTTCTGTGATCAGTTAATTTTGCTAATTTGTGATCTTTGTGACATGGGCTGTTCTGCACCTGCTTATTGCTGGTGAGAATTTTCTGGAACTGTCTAGCTGTTTAGCAGGAGCCTCGTCTGCCTAAGGTGCATAATCAGGCAGGATTCCGGCTAATCCCGCTGTTTTTTTTCATCCTTCTGCAGGTGCCTCAGCTGAAGAACTTCTGCATTCCATTTTAGCATTGGACAGTATTTGAGATGATCTGTTCAACAATTATTTAGCAGTTGCTCAACTATCACTCTCTTCTTTTTCTTTACAGGGTACCCATTTTATTCAGCTCTGCTGTCAGAGAAATATCCCTATTGTGTTTTTGCAAAACATTACAGGTGATAAAATTATTGCTATGATTATTGACATTCTATAGTTTATTATTTCCGGTGACAATAAATTATTTGGAAGCGTAGATTCATTATGTAGCCAATTGGCAATGTAGCAGTTATACATCTATTCCCATCCAGTGTTTATAAAAACTTAATTGTGTTGTGTGGCAAGTTTGCAAAGCAGATATTAAATAGATGGTGGAAGTAGCTGTTACTGTTTTTGTTATTGTTAATATATGAAGTTTCTTAAAAATTAGGCACTATAGAGTGATTGAATTAAAAAGAAGAATCTGATGCAATCTCAGAATCTGCAAAGACAGTTATCTTAAAGATACAGTTGTAAATTCCCCTTGATTAAGATAAATTAGTATCTCAAAGGAGTAGGCAAATCGCGTGGTCATGGTTGATTGGAATCCAGTAGGGACATGACTTTGTTACTTCTATATATTTTGATAATGGACCAAGAAGGCTACTTGAACATTTTATTCATTGTGATATTGCTTCTCTTCCAAATTATTAGGTTTCATGGTTGGTAAAGAATATGAGGCTGGTGGAATAGCAAAAGATGGAGCCAAGATGGTTACTGCAGTAGCATGTGCCAGTGTGCCTAAAATAACGATTATTATTGGAGGTTCCTATGGTGCTGGAAATTATGGAATGTGTGGAAGAGCGTATAGGTCAGTTTGTATCCCAGTGTTGTTAATAATGATTATTTTCTGTGAGTTTGTAACAGGAATTTGGAGTTTGGTCTTAGTTAATAGAGATGATGCTATTTAGTTTTTATTTGTCTGAAAGCACTTGCATAAATGTATTAAATGTATTAATTAAATGTATTAATTGGTCTAAGGCGATATGAAAGACATATTTTTGACTCTGTGTCATATATCCCGTTGAATTAGATCTTTTGATGGTTCCAGTTACATAAAACACATGACATTTCATATGCATGATGTCACTCTTGGAACTAACACTAAACTGCCTCTTTCTAGCTGGAGATACTGCAAATAATCAGTGACTTGGTTAAAGGTACTGCAGGTCTGGACAATGATGTCTTGTTTTCCTGTGGTGATATCAAAACAGACAGAGATTCCCCCCACGTACTGATCAGATGAAGTAATTTGAAAATGGTCCACAAATTCTGCCAGTTGTGTTAGTTTAATGTTTGTATTTATAGTCCAAGATTTCTTTATATGTGGCCAAATGCTCGAATCTCAGTCATGGGAGGAGAACAAGCTGCAACGGTTTTAGCTACGCTAGCCAAGGACCAAAAAGCAAGGGAGGGAAAGCAGGTAAGTCTTCTTTGCTGCTAACACTTAGTAAGATTATAGATGTTCTCACACTTAATATCCAGTGCTAGCCTATAATTCCTGTTGACATTGGTATTCCATGTTTAGCTGTACTCATTTATTTTAATGACAGCAGAAGATACTGTGGTTCTAAGTATGTGATTCTAAAGGTGAAATGTATTACTTCAAGGTACTTCATAGATTTTAGGTACAAGTGTACAATAAGTCAGGCAAATGTTAGGTGCCCAGGCTGCTCTAACCAGTCAGGGTTTCGGTTTGGAGTAACCCTTACACCTGCTTGTAAGTGCTTTGATTTGACACTTATTAAAGTAAAAAAGCAAGTTTTATGAGTAAATACCACTAAAAATAGTTTCATTTTCTTAGTCTTCTTTTGGACATAAGCATTGTAGTCTATTCCTTTATTATTTTTTGCATTCTTTTTAATGTTTGACCATGTGCCATGTACTCCATCTTGTAGAGTTTTCTGGGCAAGATTTATTGAGAAGAAGTTGGTCTTTGTCTTGCTCTAAGGCTGGGAGAGTATGAGTTGCCCAAGGTCACCCAGTAGGTTTTCATGGCTGAGCAGGAATTTGAATCTTGCTCTCCTGGAGTCTTTGTCCAACATTCGAACCACTATACCATGTTGGCTCACAAAACAAATTAAGAAGATAATATACACTAGACTAAGTTCTACTAGTGATATATCTCTAGGAAACTCATTATGGAGTTGAACTCACTGGAACTTATTTTAAAGCAAACATGCAGAGAATCTTATGATTAGACAAAACTTTTTCTGTAATTTTCTTCAACAGAAAGTAATTCTTTTCTGTATCATTTTTATTTGCATCCAGTTAAAATTATTTCTGTTGGAATATACAGTCTGACTTGGATGGACCAATAAATTAACTCATAGAAAGCCTTTTTCCTATGTGTCTGGTTGAGAGGGAAAACATAAAATAGATCTGCTTTCCAGGCTGGCCCCACAGTTCAAAGCCCATGGGTTTCTGTTCCGCTTGCCCCTTTCCCACTCAAGATCCTCCCTTGGATTGGGTAGCTGGCCCTCAAGTTGATCCCTATATGGACCAGTAGATGTGTTGTTCAGTCATTCACTGACAGACTATATCAAAACTTAACAGGAACAGGCAGACACAGTTGTAAAGAAAGAAGTAGAATTTTATTCAGTTCTTCCCCCCTGGCCGAGTGTTCTGTCTCTATTACAGCTTTCCCCTGCCTCTGTGTCACCTTTCCCCTATCTTTCTGCAATCTTTTCCCTATCTCTGTGCCATTTTCCTCTATTTGCTTTCTGTCAGAGAGAAGTTTTGTATCCTTTCTCCCTCGCAGATCCTACTTCACAATGTTCTCTGAGCTATGATTGGTTGTCACCAACCAGGTTTGTGCAGGTCCTCCTTTCACAACATCCTATACCCAGATAAAATTAAAAATAAGGAAAAGCAGTACCAGTTGTCCTCTATAAAGACTATTAAGTTGAAACAAGCCAAAATTAGTTTAGTTTGCTTGGCTTACAACTAACACTTGCCTTGCATTATAGAAAGTAACAGATTTAATCCCTTGTGTTCCACTTAGAAGGTTGGGTTGGACATAATAAACATTTTTCTGAGGTGCTGGAAAGTTGTGTTGGCTAAGGAGAATAAGCAGTACTAGGCTAGAGGAACAAATAATCTAACCTAATATAAAGTAGATTTCTATCTTGGAAAGAGATAATACGATTCCTCTCATGCTGCACTGACTCAGAAACTGAGGTAGAAGTACGCATTTGAAAGATGATGCAAGCTCACATAATTTGTAAGTGTATTAGTCCAAACTTTTAAGTAATGATGATTCTGGTTTTTTTAAAGCACCTATGAATAGATATAAGTGCTGTTTTTACTTGAAGCCCTAATTGGTTGAAGTAGCCTGAGCTCATAATCAAAACGTGTGAATGTTAGTTCATATGCATTTATATCTACTGTCTAAAAACTATTTTAAAGTAATACATGGATTTCAGTACAGTGGTTAAAATTCAGGAATATGCCAGGACTGAATGCTAACTGTTATAACATGAGGAGAACACCAAAAACACAAACTTTTTTTCTCTTCATTGTTACTGCTGTTTCCCACCATAGCTGAAGCAGACTCATAGAAAACTGTCTTTGATTCAGGCTGTTTGTTGGTCCGTTTAAAACAGTAGAGCCTAAAGAGCTTCTGTCAGTCAGACTGGAGTCTTTTGTAGCTCCACATGGAGATGTCAAGGATTGAATCTGTGATCTGTGGGCCGGACAGGGCTGCTGTTAGGTGGATTGGTAATTGGTTGACCGACCAAACCCAAAGGGTGCTCACCAATGGCTGCTTTTCATCCTGGAGAGAAGTGACTAGTGGGGTGCCACAGGGTTCTGTCCTGGGCCCAGTGCTATTCAACATCTTCATCAATGACTTGGATGAAGGAGTAGAGGACATGCTGATCAAATTTGCAGATGACACCAAATTGGGAGGGCTTGCTAATACCCCAGAGGACAGGATCAAAATTCAAAATGACCTTGACAGATTGGAGAGCTGGGCCAAAGCTAACAAAATGAATTTCAACAGAGAGAGATGTAAAGTCCTACACTTAGGCAGAAAAAATGGAATGCACAAATATAGGATGGGGGACGCGTGGCTGGATAGCAGTACATGTGAAAGGGATATAGGAGTCTTGGTAGATCACAAGCTGAACATGAATCAGCAGTGTGATGTGGCAGCCAAGAAAACCAACGTGATTCTTGGTTGCATCAATAGGAATATGGTGTTTAGATCGAGGGAGGTAATAGTACCACTCTATTCTGCATTGGTTAGGCCTCATTTGGAATACTGTGTCCAGTTCTGGGCACCTCAGTTCAAGAATGATATCGACAAGCTGGAATGTGTCCAGAGGAGGGTGACCAAAATGGAGAAAGGTCTGGAAGCCATACCGTATGAGGAACGGCATAGGGAGCTGGGTATGTTTAGTCTGCAGAAGAGAAGGTTAAGAGGGGACTTGATAGCTATGTTTAAATGTTTGAAGGGATGTCATGTTGAGGAGAGAGCGGGCTTGTTCTCTACCGCTCCAGAGACTAGGACAAGGAGCAATGGATTCAAGCTGCAGGAAAGGAGATTCCACTTGAACGTCAGGAAGAACTTTGTTATGGTCAGAGCTGTCCAACAGTGGAATATACTGCCTCAGAATGTGGTAGAGTTTCCTTCTTTGGAGGTTTTTAAGCAGAGGCTGGATGGCCATCTGTTGGGAGTGCTTTGATGGGTGTTCCTGCATAGCAGGGGGTTGGACTCGATGGCCTCTGGGGTCTCTTCCAACTCTATGATTCTGTGATCTTTCTCATGCAAAGTACATGCTCTACCATTGGATTTTGACCCCTCGCTTACAGCAGGCCAGCCTTGGATGTAGCTTTTCAACTGCACGGCCACATGAGGCTTGGGTTGAAAGAACTGTGAACTTAATAGAAAATGCAAGAATTAAAGGAGCAGTGTTACCTGAAGATCTCTGATAATGAAGTACCTCTGTGTACCTTGAGCTGTTTTACAGTGTTAAACATAGTAAGAGGTTACTGGCTATATCATATAATCTCTAATAGCCACAAATGGTAACCAGAAAGATGTATGATTTTTTAATGTGTAAAAGTAGAGAATTATCATTCATCCCCATATGCATTCAATTCATACTTCATAGTTATCAGAAGAAGAGGAAAAAGCTCTGAAGGAGCCAATCATCAAAAGATTTGAAGAGGAAGGAAATCCATACTACTCCAGTGCAAGGTAATATATAGATAATTGTGGTAATTTGTATTTTCAGGTGCTATAATTTTTTTTTAAATGGGCATTGGTAACAATGAGGCCTTAATAACATTAATTTCATAAGAATTCTGCAGGCAATTTATCCCTTGTCCATTAGTAGAACTTAATTTTTACTAGTTTGTTCCCATTATTGTTAGCCATTTTCTTGTGGAAAGGATTCAGACCTACATAGCCATAAAACTGCTTTGTGAGTAAATAATCAGCATATTAGTTTTACAGATGGGAGATTCTATAGATTGAAGATATTAATTCTAAGATAACTCAGTATATCTGAGGAAGAGATATGAATGCTCATCTTCAGGGACAAAGTTCAGTATTCTTGTCTCTTGGTCATACTAGTCTTCCATAAATCCACTGGAAATAGATTTCTGTAGTGCATTGTGCATTTCAGAAGACAATATGTTAAAACTGCCTAAGAACAGTGATATAATTTAAAAGTTTTTAATTGTGCAACAATAATAAACCAATGTTTTAATAGCTGATTCGTGCAAATCATTTGAGAAATACATGTAGACAAGTATAGACAGAGCAGTGCTAGCTCCCCCCACAAATAAAATAAAACTGTTTACTGTGTCGAATAGAGGTTATTAAAGTTTACTTTTTCAGTTTTGAAATGTGATCATTGTGACTTATTAGAAGGTGTTAACAAGAGTGCTTTAAAATTCAGAACTTAAATGCTTGTTATTCACTATCCGCTCCTCATGCCAACACCAAACAATTAGACAGTTATCTAGAAGAATCCACGTCTTTCTTGTAGATTGATATTCTAGGCTGATTCAGGTGATGAGAAAGATGATGAGGTTCACAAGCGTCTCCACCCATATCATTATCTAGTATAACCGCAAAGTGATCATAAGGTTTTGGAAAATATTTATTAGTCTTTATTTAGTTGAAGGAAGCTAGCTTAAAGATGTAGTCTATGAAACTGGCTTGTTTCAACTAATCATTGTTAAAATTAACCACCATATATGGTTGAACAACATATCAAACTTCACTTAATACAAAATATGAGTAGAAGCTTTCAGTTTCCTCAAAGCTACACCAGAAGATAGGATTAGGTAGAACTACATGAGCCCGAAGGCTCACTGAGGCTCATTCCAACAATGTGAAACTGGTTTAGTGTTGTATATGAAGACAACCAGTGTTTATGAATTACTCATTTGCTGCAAGTAAGATGTCTTGTACTCAGCCTGTTGATGGTCTTGAATATAGATGAACCTGAAAACTGGAATGAACTGGAGTATTAAACTGCAGTGGTAAAAGCTACGTGCAGTTATACCTTCTGAGAACCTGGCTTTGTGTGCCTGTAACAAAACATCATATGTCTTCTCCTGAGGCAGAAGGGACAAATAAGTATGTGTGTCTTTATATTTTTATTTTGGTGTTATATTAGAGTCAAGATTTTTTTTCAGTGAACTAGTTATGTTAAAGAAATCATCGTCAAATGGTATGTGTTTACACCAAATTCTTATTGGGGATAAAAAATGTGTTTTTTTTAGGTAATTACTGGAGGGCCCTTACGCATGTTTTTAGATATGCTAATGGATTGAAGTATAATAGCGGTTTTTAAGCTTTCAGTATGTACTTAGTTGCAGTGTGAGAAACTGATTTTTTTATCAGTTGATATAGTAGATTAGTTAATAAGTGTGCAGAGAAGATATTAATTTAGGCATTTAAATTTTTGACCTTTTATTGAAAATCTTTGATAACTTCAAGAAATGGCTAAAATGCCTAGGCATTTTCCATATATATATATTTTTATTCTTAAATTAGAGATCACTGTGAGAAAGCATTTTAGACATGCTTGGTCTTTCAGGCTCTGTGTGATGCTTGATGTATTTGATGATGAAGTATTCAGATCTAGTCCCCCCACATTTGGATCTTAGATATAATGCTAGACACTGTGAATGTGCAATAATTATTTCCACTAATACCCTATATAGGTGAACCTGATTTTAGTGACATTTATACTGACATGATAGAGCAATAATAATAGATGAGCAACTACCTAGAATGCTGACTACGTGATTCCCATACCAAGATATTGTATCTGATGCCCTTCATTGTGAACACAGAATTCTGCATCATGGCTTAAGTCTAATTATTAGTCTCAATTTTAGTAGACCCACTGAATCAACATAATTTGTAAGTCAGCACTTAAGTACGTTCCATTAATGTTATGGGTCTACTGTAGTTGTAAACAACCTATTAGATAGCCTGTGCTTTTAGACTGGCAGTGCTAATTATCTTTTGGAAATGGGGGGACTTTTTTTTGTCCCTCCAAATGGCAGATGCCTAGCTGGCGTTATAGACCATCTGTTGGACGGGTATATACATATATGTAGATGATTGTGCAAACCATTCTTTGTACAGCACACTGCTGTGATGATTAATTTGTCTTGGAACTATAAAATTGCACTAAGAGATGCTTTTATATATGTATGTGTATGTCTACATTAATAAATGGAAGCGTACTTTTTATTACTTTTGCATACAAATGATTCTGTGTACAGGTTGTCAGTAGATTGGTCCATAGTTACATTTCTGCATTTGATGTGTCTAACTAGAACCTGTCAATGTGCAGAGGTCTTAATTATCAAGAGTCATTAGCTAGACATCTTTTTAATGAGCAAGATTAATCTGCTTGCGGGTCTCTAAAAGGTGTTAATCAGTTTATCTGGTAACAAATGTCACGAGCAGCTTTGTTCCCAAGCCATTCAGTTCTTTTATGTGCAGAAACACTGTTATGAATTTTTTAGAAGCAGAGGTATGATTCATGTTCTCACTATGGGGTTTGATAGGCTGTTCAATAATTAATGCTTTGTCTCACTATAGAAGGCAGTTCTCACTAAACAAAGAAAGGCATAGTGACGCTGAGGAAATAATATTTATCTTACAGTGTAAAAAAAATTTCAGTTTGTCAGTGAAATCTCTTTGCCATAACACAATTTACTCTAAAAATTTAAAGGATGGAAGGGTCGTTGTTGTTGTTGTGGTGATGTAAGCTGTGTATAAGACTATATTTTCAAAGGTAATTGATTTGGGCTACTGACATTTTTCAAGTATACAGTCATGGTCAATCACAGAGCTGGAAGAGACCACAAGGGCCAATGAGTTCAACCCCCTGCCGTGCAGGAATACACAATCAAAGCGTTCTAAATAGATGGCCATCCAGCTTCTGTTTAAAAACCTCCAAAGAAGGAGCCTTCACCACACTTTGAGGCAGCATATTCCACTGCCAAACAGCTCTTGCCATCAGGAAGCTCTTCCTAATGTTTAGATGGAGTCTCCTTTCCTGAAGTTTGAAGCCACTGCTCCATGTCCTAGTTTCTCAAGCAGCAAAAAACAAGCTTGCTCTGTCTGCTTACAAGTGTACTTACATAGTTTGCTTCTGATATCTTGGTTAAAATACTAAAAATGTTTTTAAAATTACAATAGAGGATTTCCTTTAATTCGTATTTTAATCAAAGAAGAATTTAGGAGCTGTAACATTTGCCTTTTAGTCAAAGTGGGTATTAGAAATCTATTTGAGACTGATACTGAAATACAGGCTTGGTGGTATTACTGTCACCCAGTTTTTGTGCTATCTGTTATTCACTGCTGGCTGGTGTACAGCTGTGCATAATTTCCTAATAATTAAGTAAAAAAAATTTTTTACTTTGTCTTTGGGACTTCCAGGTGGCTAACAAGCTTAACACTTGAACAATATGCTATAAGACAGCATTGAAATGGAAAGTACAAAGTACAGATTGTTAAAATCCTTAAAACTGTCTTTAAAATCTTATTAAAAAGTCCTTAAAACTACTTAAAAAACTTGTAGAAGGAGATTGGGAAAAAAGGATTCGGCAGTCATCTATGCCAAAAACATGATGGAATATAATTTTTTAAAGGATTTCTTCAAGCATTTAAGACACCAGAAAAAAAGGCTATTCAAGATTCCTGGGGCAAAGAGTTCCCACAGTCTTGGTAACAGGATGATGAAGGGTCTGTAAGAACATAACCATCCATTTTTCTTTTGCTGGTAATGGAACAACATTGAAGATCTGACCTGGTGTACAGGATCATAGGAGAAAATGGCCTTTTAAAACGTCCTGCTTCCAACCTATTTAAATCTTTAAATGTCACATTCAGCATTCAGAGTTGTGCTTAGAAATTTAATCAGGAGCCAGTTCTAGTGCTCATTGCCCCCAGAAGCTCATTAACTTTGGACCAGTTTCTATCTCTGTTTGTTTCTCAGTCTCTCTGCCTGACTTCCTTATTCTGAGGTCAAAGTAAAATAAGAAGAAAGCCTTGTATGTTGCCTTGAGCTCATTGGAGCAAAGGTGCAGTATAAAGTTAATTAATAACATGACAAATAATAGAGCAATAAATGTATCACTCTTGGGCATCATATTTTGCATCAGAGGTGGGTTTTTGAAGGCTGTATAGCCTGATCAGAGCCTCAGAGAGGGAAGGTTGCCCTGGAAAAGAAGCACCAGAGGGCAGGGGGTGGGGGTTGGAGAAATTAACAAATAATCATACCTGTGAAAGTGAAAGCCACAAATGTGGAGGCCCATTTGTACTCTTATATTCAGCCCTGAATCTACGTGAGGCACATATTTCTAGCCATGGCTAGAAGAGCATTTTTACAATTAAAACTAGTTAATCAGTAGTACCTGATGCTAGGGATGTCTGTCTTGGGGTGTCTAGGGATGTTACCATGCCTTAGTTACCACTCCCATTTGGATTACTGTAATTCGCTGTACGTGGGTCTGCCTTTGAAAGGTGTTCAGAAATTTCAGCTCATCCAAAGGGCTGCAGACAGATTGTTACCTGGAGCTGTTTACAGGGAACATGTTGCAACTTTGTTACAATAGCTCCGCTCGCTGCCGTTCTTCTAACCACAATTCAAAGTACTGATTATGACATGCAAAGTTCTATATGGCCTGGGTTAGGCTGTCTCGCAAGACTGTTATCTTCCCATATGAGTCTGCCCAAGTTCAAAGATCTCCACCACCCTCATAGGCATGTTTAGTGGGAATATCAGAGAGGATTTCTCTGTGTTTGCTGTTTGACTCAGAAATCCCCGTTCTTGGAAGGTAGAATTCCTGTTTGCTCTCCATTTGTTAGTTCATAAAGACATTTTTATTCACACAGGCTTTTGGGAACTGGTTGTTTTATAAGAAAAGGGCTTTTGTTTAGTGTGCTGTACTACTGTTTTTCCTTAATTTTAAATCAGTATTTTAAAGGGCTTTAATTTTGCTGACAGTAATGCTGTTTTAATAATAACAGCTGTATGTATTTTTATTTGTAATTCTCTCTGTTTTGTAACCTGCCTTGAGTCCAAGCTTTGAGAAAAAGGTGGGGTATAAATAGATGATGCTTTTGCCACTAGTACTATGTGTCTGGGAGAGAGCCAGTGTGGTGTGGTGATTTGAACACTGGAGTACAACTTTGGACACCACGGTTCAAATCCCCACTTAGCCATGGAAACCATTGGGTGACCTTGGCAAGTCACACTCTCTCTGCCTCAGATGAAGGCAAAGGCAACCCTCCTCTTGCCTTTGCCAACAAATCTTGCCAACGAACCCCTATGATAGGTTTGCCTTAGGGTCATCATAAGCTGGAAATAACTTGAAGGCACAGAACAACTACCACATATCTGAAAACATATCTTGCAGAAAGAAGGCACATAGGTTTGGTTTTTTTTTCATAACAGGTAAAGCAATTGTAGCATGTTTCAGCAAATGCCATTGCAAAGAGAGACTGTGAATGCTGAAGAGCTGGGATGCTGTAGCAAGTGGCAAGTAGGCCTGTTGAATCAATAGAGTTTATGTTAAATGTTGACTTACATGCTACAGTTGGTTCAATGGGTCTGTTGTAACTAGGACTAGCAATTGAATTTATCCCTTTGTTTTTTAAAATGAGTTTATTTTACTTCTAGATGTGATAGATTTTCTGTAACCTTTTAATGTTCTTGAAAATGGTAACTGTCAAAGAATAGTGCTGTCATTGTTTCATGAGGGTAGAAGGTTGAAATAAATACACACAGTTTGCATATGGATTAGGTTGGCATAAGTAAGCATTAAAATGGAATGAAGTTTAGGCTGTTGTTCAGGGATATTAATATTCTGAAAAGTGGGCTGCATGTTTTCTGTGTAATTAGATTATAAAGTATAATCCTCAGTCAATTAACAAGAAGGTTTGGAACTTTAGCCAGAGGAAAATATGCTGTTCTAAACACCCAGTTCTGACTGTTTATTCATAGATGAGTATTCTAAAACATTTATATTCTTCTTCATATGGCTTACTGTAGGTGCTGTCTACACTCCCAATAATAATCAGATAAACTGTTTGAGGGATATATGTATGAGCAATACTTTTTGGCTTTTCAGTTGCTGTTTTCCCACATGGTAGTTGCTCATTTAAAGATAAAGAAATTGCTTCATGTGCTCATGATTGGGATGTTACAACCTTTTTAATTTATGCATTCCTTGTTTTAAGTAAATTTTTTATGGCAGGGATTAGTTTTCATGTGTTTGGAAATATTCTTCAGCAGTGAAGATTAGTGAAATGATTGTTGGCAGGGCATTGCAAAGAAATACATTACTATTTCATATGTTTCTGCATATAAAACTCAAAACCAGATTTTGTTGACATTTAAACTAGGCTCTGTAATCAGTCATAATTTACATTTCTTCTGTAGTGTATGGCTATTGTATAAAAGTAAATATCTGTTGGCATGTACTTCTGCTGAAATCACTTGAAACTGTTTAAGTTTGGGTTATGTCCTTTACATCCAAAATATTTTTTTGGATTTGGAACACCAGTGTCTCTTATGTTTATAGTAAAATTCTAAAGCTTGCTGTGGCTATAATCCAGGGGTTATGGAAAGGTGAACTGTCTTTCAGAGCAGCATGATCTTTTTAAAATGTGATAAGAGGAGGTATGCTGCTTTAAATATTTGGAGCAGCGTCAGTGAATAATCCCATCTGAAATGAATACACTGTTTAGATATTTGAGCTTCTGTACACCACAGTCTGAAGCATGCTTAACTCTGAACTGGGGATCTTGAAGTTTATAGAAAATATTCATCCAGTTTTAATGCAAATAGGAGAAAGTGCTATTCTCTTCTACCATATCTTGGTCACTTGGCACTGTGTGACTGACCTTTGTTTTGTTGCAATCTCCAAACTGAGTCCTAATTAGATGGATTCCAAACAACGTGTATCCTGAAGAAATTCTGGGAGCCATTAAATCTTACAGTGGAGAGGCTGAGGATAACATTTAAATACCCCAGCTATTTGAAATGTCTCCCTTCCTGGCGTAACAAAAGATCTCACAGTTGGCCCCTGCCTGTGTTTCTTGAGTGTCTTAAATGTTACTTTGAGCTGTGTAGCAGCTGTTTTGCAGAAAAATAGTCCCAATGTTGCTGTGCTACCATTTAAAATGTTCCGTTTCTCACTTAATTATTTTTTTTCTATTTTCCATTCCAGGCTATGGGATGATGGAATTATTGACCCAGCTGACACAAGACTGGTTTTGGGTCTCAGCCTGAGTGCTGCATTTAATGCACCCACCAAAAAGACAGAATTTGGAATATTCAGAATGTAATTTGAAAGCCTTGGTTGTGTTACCTATGGATTATTAATACAACTTTTAATTAAAAAATCAAGTGGACTAAAAATATCAAGATAAAAAATAAAGATTTGTGCAATACTGTAGTTGGCTTTTATTCTTATGTGCATTTAAATGAAATGAGAAATCATTATATGACCAGACTTTAATATTCTTATGTAGGCAGCTGTAGATTTCAGTAGTATTTCTATTCTAAGAACAATCTGTTAAATCACTGAAATCAGCTTCCTTTATTTCACACCACCTAATGCTTTTCAGATTTGTTACATAAAATCCAGATTTTAATCTAAAGCATATAAATTATTCAGAAGCCAGACATACTCTCACATTTTCATTAATTTAATTTAATTTAATTAGCCAGGAAACCCATATGCATCTTCATATATTCCATTTAATTAAAAAAAGCACTATTAACTGTGGGTAGATAAGACAAGAAGGCCTTATATTTTATTTTGGTGCATTGTCACCCCAGATGCTATTCTCAATTACATTCAGTCCTCCTTAAGCTCCCCAACATACAGCAATTAATAGCAGAGCAGGCAGGCTGTGGCAAAGATGGATAGCATTTGCAGGGTCAAATGGAAGTAATATTTCAGCACCAATGAAAGCAGCTTGATGCTTGGCATTTCTGAATATCGTGGCTCTTACTTAGTTCCCAGGGCCCAGCTCCCACAGCTTTGCCAAGCCAGTCGTTCTTCAAAGATTTAGCAGTTAATCAGGCATAATTTACACGATATTGGACAGAAGGAAGACTCCTATTTTTGTTATCTTCAGAGATCAGAATAAACACATTGATCTTAGGGACTGTGCTTTTCAAAAAAGTTACAGCATGAAGCACGTCTCTTAATGTACTTTAGTGTGATTTTATGATGTTTTCATGGGAATACAATTTTTGTTGCAATGTTATTTCCTCCTCCTTTTTGCCACCTTTTCCTGCTGACCTCTCTAGAATTTTTCACTCTGTGGCAGGCCAGAGTGGGGGCAAGCAAAGTGAAGGAGATAGCAGCAACAAGAATAAGAGAAGGAGAAGAGCAAAAAGAGGAAGCCTGTGGTGTTGCTGCTGCAGTGCTACTAGATTATGTAGATGTACATGTGAGGATGGGAAGGTTAGCAGACAAAAAGATAGAAGAGCTGATAAAAGTGGTGAAAGCCATGAAGAACTAGAGTAAAGGAGAAAAAGACAAGACATGTTGAGGAGGGAGGGAAACAGAACTGTGGACAGATAAACATTCAGAGACACAAAAGTAAAATGGCTGGGAGATGCATTTTAGATGGAGGATATTCAAAGTGGAGGAGAACATAGGACATGGGAGGACAGTGATGAGAGGGACATACATGGAGAATAGACAAATTAGTGAAAATGAAGATGGAGAAGAATTTCAAAGAAGCAAAAAAAGGAACGAGAGATTGAGCAGTTGGGGAGAAAGGCGGAGAGGGGTTATATTGTTGTGTGCCTTAAAGTAGTTTCCAACTCATGGCAACCCTAAAGTGAATCTATCATGGGATTTTCTTGGCAAGCTTTGCTCAGAGGGGGTTTGCCTTTGCCGCCTTCTGAGGCTGCGAGAGTGGGACTTGCTCAAAGTCACCCAATGGTTTTCTATGGCCTGGCAGGAATTCAAACTCTGGTCTCCAAAGTCCTGCTCCGACACTCAAACCACTATATTACACTAGCTTGGGGGCTGTATTAAATATAGTTAGTTTTTGATGCCATATTGGTACATTTTTGGCCAGAAGAGAGGATAATTTTCAAAAACTACATTTGTAGATAGGTATAGTCTTCTTATAAGCTTCTTTAAAAATTTAATTTTCTAAGGAATAGAGTTCAGCCAATTAAACCATTTCCACTGCTAGCAAAAAATAATTATTCAATGGCTTTTTTGTGATTGGGGTGGTGGGTTGAGCCTGGCTTTTTCAGAAAAAAAAATGGTTAAAAATATTAGAGGTAAAAGTTTTTGTTTCCTGCATCTTTCCTCTATGTGCATATATATTATTAACTTCATTCATTCTCTGTCAATATGTGTGAATGTGGTTTTAAAATTAAATACTGCTATTTGTTTTTCTCCCAAGCACAAAACAGGATGTGAGGGGAGTGGGGGAAACAAAACATTAAAATGGATTTTTCACTCTTAATTATGGTAACCTTATGGTAAGGTTTTTAATGCTGTAACAGCATGCAAATTTAAATGCCAACTTTAACCTTGTTAACATCAAGTTAATTAATGTATGTTTTAAAGCTTTTTAGTGATTTACTAAATGTAAGTAAAAACATAAATAACATTTCCACTAACTTTGGATCTCTGGTTATCTTACGTATTGGGGGGCAAGGACATAATAGCTATTCAGATAACTTTAGAACATGTCATTAGCAGTCACTGAACCTTAAGAAGTAAGTAGTTCCAGTTTTACAGATAGGAAGCAGAAAATAAACTTTGTAATGGTGTTTTTTGTAATTTGTAAACTTTGTAATTTATCCAATGAGTTCTCATTGATGGGTTGAATATTAAAACTCGGGCATGCATGAGTCAATGCATGATGGCTTTCTGTTTAGTCATCTGCAGGGCAGAGAAACTTGTCTTGAAAAAAGGAGTGTAAATAAAAGTGGCTTCGTAGTGGATTCATTCTGCTTTGAATTCCTAAAGCTTCAGATTATTCTGGTAATGTCTTCCTATTCATGAAGTAATGCATGAATCCACTGTCACTTTTTCAATTATAGGGATTTATATGCATAGCCTGGTGGCCTTTTGCCCACATATGTTGCTTCAAAAACAGAGGAATGATATACCTGAGTGTTCTGTTGTAAATGATGCCTGGAGCCATCAAGTGCTAAAATAACATACAGCAACAGTTGTTTTGTCAAATGATTATTTCCTCTTACAAGCACAGTGCTCTGGGCTGACAGGTAATACCTCATATAAATATTTGCCAGACGATAGATTCTTTAGTTACAGACGGTGGGCAAACTAGATCTTCCTGGCACGATGTCTTAGCTGCAGAATTACATTCTTAGCCTGCAAGTGATCCTACAGAGAGTGGTAATTAAATCTCTTCTTGAGCAGGGAATAAATCATCAATAATCTTAAGACACAGATAATGAAAACAGATGCATTTTCACAGATTTCATATCTCTGAGAATGTTTCTTCCTGATCGCTTATTGCCATTTGAAGGAAATTACCTATTTTCACTATGCTGCCTTCATAGTAAATGTAGCCTTAACCCAAAAGATGTTTTGAAACAAATATACACAACACCATTTCACCATTTTTTCTCCGAACCTTGTTGCTCCTAAAACATGCTAGCTTGTGAAATTAAGCAATACAGGAGTTTTATTTGCAATTTTATGAGCTGTCAGAGTTTACCAAAAGATGAAATAAAATCTTCCATTTTAGGAAGCTGATGAAACCTATTGTATGTTTCCTCCATGAAAAACTAATTTCTGGGCTAATGTTTTCAAGTAACTATTTTGTATTTTCTATACTTTCCCCCCTTTCTGTCTGTTATGATCATATAATTATAGAACCATAGAATTTTAGAGTTGGAAGGGGCCACATTTGGCATTTAGTCCAACCCCTGCGAAGTAGGAATATGTAACTAAAGCATTCCTGAGTAATGCCTATGCAATTTGTGTTTATACACCCCTCAAAACAAGACAGTCCACCATTCTCTTGCTGAATAAAGTCAAGTAGCATGTGTTGAAATGAAAGGTTTTGCAGCCTGCATGGGAAGCAGACAGGAAAATATTTCATAAATTTTACTGATAGATAATTCTAAAGCACAGGTGCCATGGCACTAAGGAACTAGCTGCTTCTGGCCAGAAATGCTTTGATCCAATCAAGGAGTTCTTGTGGTTGTTGGATGTTGTCAAATTGCAACTCCCAGCGTTCTTCACTATTGGCTTTGCTGGCTAGAGCTGTTGAGGCTTGCAGTCCAACAACATCTGGAGGACTGTGCAATTCCCACTCTTGATGCATAATTTTTTTCTTGTGATTGGGAGTCCTATATCAATCAGGTGATGAGGAAGAGCCCTACACACATAACTGCTGTGCATGTATGAGACTCTGATGAATATATAATGAATGGCTGAAAGTTGTGGCTTTTGAGGGCAAAGCTAATGACCGTGATCCCACACCACCTTGCAGGTGTTTGATGAATACATTCTCTGTGAAGAATTTTACACGTCAAAACCAATAACTTCTGCTGGACTTGGAAGCACAGGCAGCACAACTAGAGCATAGTCACGCTGCTCAATATCAGTATATGGCAGGGCTGAGGAACATGAGACTCTCCAAATGTTACTGAACTTGCATCTCCGGTCAGCCCTGTACAGCATAGCTAATGTGGGAAGATTATGGGATGTGCAGTCCAACATCTAGAGGACCGCACATTCTCCATTGCTGATGGGTGGTCTGACACTCATTTGCTTTTGTCCTATGTAACAGGGCTGTTTCCTTAATACTTTTAAAGCATTCTCAGTGAGTAGAACTTAATGTTCCTTGGATTCATTGGCAGGGTTTCCTTGATAGAACTGTGCATGTTTTAAGTGCAAGTTATCTGAGCGAGAAGTATGTGATGGTTTGAGTAATGTAGATTATAGGTAGGTCAGTCCTATGAGGTAGAGGGAATTCTGTCATGGAGCAAGTGCTACATCCAAAGACCACTCAGTGTACAGTGCCGAGCACTGGAGATAGGGGGGGTTTTCCTCTAGATGTTGTGGTCAAAGGGAGATGATTAACTATAGCTCCATCACTGTGCAGAGCCCATTATTTTTGGCATGTTAGGGAAACAAAGGGGCTTCAGTTCTCTGCCCTGACTTTCCCCCCAAGTCCACATCTTTTATTCCCATCATCAGTTTGACATTGCAAGCAGGACATCTGTGCCTCATCTATGCATCACCTCCCTCCCTCTCCACTAGTAGAACAGCAGTGACATCATTTCCAATAATTTCATAGGACATCTTTGGGTGACTTGAAGATTGCTTCCTCTAGCAACTTATTTTACAGTTATTTAGCACTGAAGAGTTAATCAGATATCTGAGACCTAAACTATAATGGTAAGATCTAAATTATTCCAAAGTCCATAGTCAACTTTTGGTTGCTGAATGTCATCTACACAACCAAATCTTAAAATAACTATATACCCCCTCACCTCTGTTGACATCCTCTAGATAAATGGGAAGAGTTGAGGTCTACCTTTTATCCAGTACAGTTAACAACAACAATAAAACTGGCTGAAATCTTCTTTAACAATTTCTTGAATGCTTTATGCAGAGGTTTGACATCTGTTTACCCTATAGAATAGAAAGGAATCCTTCATTAAGGAAAGCAAATTATTATTAGAAGAATTAATTCATTAATCCATACTTTTTAGTGGAATTAACATAGCATTGTCATTCAGATGTTGTATAGAATATTTTTTTGATAATTGTGTTATCTTAAAATGATTGGTCTGAAGAAATATAGGTATCAAATACAGAGTAGCAAGTGTCTGATCTCTTACTGAACCCTTCATAAGATTTTGGGTTTTTGATTCCTCTGGCATACAATGGCAGATACATGACCATTTTCTTTCTGTTGGAGCAGTTGATGGGTGCTGATCAGTCTTACCAAAACTCTGTGCTACAGCTTCAGAAAAAGATATATTTCTCCCAAAATTTCCATTTTCAGACAAAAACTGGACCAAAGTGTGCAGTGTACCTCATCTGCGCTCTTTAGAAAATCTTTCTGGTTCCTTTGTTCAAATTATAAGCTTGCTTAATCAATGCTGAACAAGGTTTTGCTGAATGTTCCACTTATACCATTGTTGTTGTTGTTGCCTTCAAGTAATTTCTGATTTATGGTGACCCTAAGGTGAATCTATCATGGGGTTTTCTGGAGCTGAGAGTGTGTGATGTACCCAAGGTCACCCAGTGGTTTTTCATGGCTAAGCAAGGAAACGGCCACTTGGAAACAGCTAGAGTGCTGCTGCATGGTTGAAAGTCAATTAAACTGAACTGATACTGAATGTTATTCTCTCTAGACCAATACTTCAGAGCCCTTTTGATAGTTGAATCACATGTTATGACAAATGCACAGGATATTAATTTTGGATGCACAATTTAAACAAAGTTGTTTTAACTTACGAACCTGCAGGATTAATTTTTAAAGTTTAAATAATGGAAATACTGTAGACGCTCTTTATTTATACATTTTCAAAATACAATACAAATTGGATCTGTAACAGGTAAAAAGAGAGAGAGGGAGGAGGAGAGGGAAGGAGGGACGAGGAAGGAAAAGAAACAGAAATGACATACAATAAAGGTCAAAGACAAAGCAGTCTTCTTCAGTAATACAAGACTAAGCAGAATCTAGATGCTACAACAAATAAAGACGTACCTTCGACCTATAAAACACAATAGCTGCTTGGTTGGTTTGTGGGCCAGCAAATTGAAATTATTTGGTGAAAACTTTTTCTTGGTTCCACCATCATCACAGACTTGTCTGGTGAGAAAACAAAAGAGACTTCCTGGTGGCTGCCCCAACCTGTGGAATTCTCTACCATGAAGTGGATAGGCTGGTCCCTGCCTCCACTGTCCTTTCTCCAACAGTTAAAGGACTTTCTGTTCAAATAGGCTTTTAGTGATTAATTGTATATAGGTCCATTGGGGGGGGGGGTGTATTTTTACTATGTTTCAAAAATGATTTTATCCTTTATAAAGTTTAGGTTTTTAGTTTTGTCTTGTTTTAGCATTTTTGTAAGTTACTTTTGGTCCCATGGTAGGAGACAGGCAGGATATTAGCTAAAATCTGACTGCAGTAACTCTTTTGTCCATCCCAGTTACTCTGAACTCTTAAATTGAAAAGGCTTAGGACCTTCATGATTGTTTTGCTCTACATTCTGCAGCTGTCATCATGAGAATTTATATGTAACACTTCAGCTGTTATTATGAGACTCACTTCAACAGAGGCCGTTTCCTCACTACACTGTTGTACTGCTATTATTCTACTTTCAACATCCGGTGGAATTCTGGGGTCTGTCGTTTACTGAGGCCAAAGAGCTCTCTGGCTGAGAATTCTAAATGCCCCATCCCTAAATTGCAAACTCCAGGATCCCATAGGATGTTGAAAGTGGAATAATAGCCCTATAACAGTGTAGCGTAGAAATGGCCTTACAGCAATCCTGTCATAGAATTTTATTGGCAATAGTATGCAGAGGAGGCTTGCCACTGTCTTCCTTTTAGACTTAGACAAGGGGACCTGCCCAAGGTCACAAAGAGGGTTTCCACGGCTGAACAGGGAATTCGCCTTTGCTTATATACATATTTACTTGTGGGAAGGAGAGTCTGAAACTTCCTTCAGAGCAGAACCAAATCATTCTCAGTAATCTTCTGCCTCCAGTTCTCTCCTTTTGGCCCCTCACCACTACCATATAAGTGATTTCAAATGTTAATTTCCTTATATAATTACCTTTCCTCATAGGGAGCCCTTGCATTCTGAGAGTTGTATTTTGGGCTTTCCACCATGCCTGTTACTGGGATGGTATGAAGAATTTCCCAGCCAGTATCTGAAGTCTTGATGCAGAAAGAAGAGGCAGATGCATAGTGACTTAGGTGATCCATACCATTTGTCATCTCAGAGTGTGAGTAAATATCATCTTGTGAAAGTAATATTCAGTTACTTAAAGCAAACACTAGATGTGTAAAAACTCGACCGGTGTGATGGTATGTTTCTTCTGATCCTGTGGTGAAACACAGCATTAGCAATCTTATGTGAATTTCTGACTAGCAATTGCAGAAAGTGGATGGAAAGGACCCAGTACAAACTAATGGCTTCCTATGTACAGTCAGCTCTGTTTAAAAAAAAACAACCAAAACACAGAGATACTGGACAGTAAGCTTCTAAGTGACTTAAAATGGGGTAGATCAGGTGTCTTCCAGGCCTATATAAAAGACAAAGATGGGCCAAACTCATGTCCATGAAAAACATGTCGCATTAAGCTTTTATTGCTACCCATGACAAGAAAGACCAGTCAAGGTTGCTGTTGTTGTTGTGTACCTTCAAATCATTTCTGACTTATGTCAACCCTAAGGTGAACCTATCATGGGGTTTTCTGGGACTGAGAGTGTGTGATGTGCCCAAGGCCACCCAGTGGGTTTCCATGGCTGAGTGGGAAGTCAAACCCTGGTCTCCAGGGCTGTAGTCCATCAGACATACCACTTCACCATAGCAGTTCTCCAGTCGAGGTTAGATAAACATAAAACCCCACCACATTGCAGGATAGACCCAGGCTGGGGACCGTGAGGGCCTAATTAAGTTTCAGATAAATGTTTGGGGATGCATTCTAGTAGTGGGTTGGCCAAATGCAAAAGGTAGGTCAAAATTACCAATGTATTTAACATTCTTACTGGCTGCAGCGAATTAAGGGAAAGCATTTCAACACTTTAACACGGGGAAAACTTCTCATAAAAAAATTAGGAAAACCACCAAAATGGAATTGTAACAAAAGGGAGATGGACATCTAGGGACTTCAGAGCCTGAGATAACCCTGGCTTATGACAGACATTGATTTGGAAATCTGGAGACCCTTTCCCCTTCCTCTTAAGCTCTGAACATCAAGGCAGCTCCCCCCCCCCCCCGCACGCCTGATAAAAATTGCCGGAGGTCTCAAAAGCTTGCAGACCTTAATGCAGAGCTTTCCAAACTTTTCATGCTGGTGACACACTTTTTAGACATGCATGATTTTGCAACACGCTAATTCAGTTTTACTAGCAAGCCAGAACTAACCCCTTTTAACAGATACAGGCACCTACGTAAATTGCAATCGTGAAATGTACGAGGACACAACCTATCTCATGAAACTCTTTCATTTATATTTTTTAAAATGTATGATTTATAAATCGTAACATAAGTTTTCCAGGCTCCGGTGGAAGGGGGGGGGCCATTCTTGGTCCAGGGAGGTAACACACCCACACGCTTCAGGCGACACACCAACATGTCGCGACGCACGGTTTGGAGAGCCCCGTCTTAACGCGTTCTTTTGGCGTTGCCGGGGTTTGGGGCTCTTCTTGTGACCGTGGGCTACTTTTGAGTCGTGGCATTACCCCCAGTGCCTCCCTTTCCCTCAACTCCCCCCGCCCGCCCCGCTCTACTTTCTCTCTGCCCTGTCGTACCCTTCCTTTGCTCCTTCTCTGTCCCGGAGCAAACGGAGACAATCGCCAAACTCGTCCGCCGGGTCCCCGTTGCAATCGCTGCCCCCCCCCGCTTCCCCCTCCCCCGCCCCGGCGCCCGGATTGACGTAGGGCGCCGCCGGGGGCTGTGTCAACAGGTGAGCCCGGCCGGCTCCATAAAGGCGCCTCCGCGAGGCCGGCCCGCATTTCAGCACCATGGACGGCTCCCGGCTGCTGCTGGCCCTGCTCGGGGCCGCCTTCGTGCTGCTCGCGGGCGCCCGCGGGCGAGAGGGGACGGAGCTCCGGCCGCGGGCCGCGGACCTCTTCGCCGCCGCCGCCGCGGAGGGCGGCGCCTCCCACGAGAAGGAGCTGGTGGGTCCCGCCCGGGGGGAGCGCGCCGGGGCAGCTGCCGGGGAGCGGGGAGGGCCGGGGAGCCGCGCTCCTCGGGGGCGTCGCTTGGACGGGGGCTCTCCCCCGAGCCGGGAGGCCGGTTTTCCTCGCCCCGCTCGGGCAGCAGAGTCGGGAAAACTTCGGAACGGCGAGCGCGGGCGGAGGCTCCGGTTCCCCCGGAAAGTCGGTGCGGGAAGCCCCAGAGGGAGGAAGGAGCTCACGGGGGGCTCCCCAATTCGTGGTCCCCGGCCCCCTTTCCCCCGTAGTCCGTGGAGGAGGGGGTGGCTCATCCTGGGGGGCTTCTCGCCGCCCGTCCCCAACCCGCCCCCCCCCCAGTGCCCCGGCTCGGGCTGTTGCTCGGTCGATTGACGGGAGACGGTCGGTGTATCTCCGCAGATCGAGGCGCTCCAAGAAGTCCTGGAGAAGCTCAAAAGCAAACGGCTCCCCCTTTATGAGAAGAAATATGGCCAAGTCCCGATGGTGAGCGACTTCGGATTTCAGTCCCGTGTGCGTGTGTGTGTGTGAGACTTCGAGTCACCTGTGGGCTTAGGGAAACCGCGGGAATCGCAGAGGGTTTTCTTAGGCCATTTCCGCACTAGCCTGTTAGAGCGCTATTATTCCACTTTCAACCTCCTATGGCATCCTGGGGGTTGCAGTTTCGGGAGGGCTCTCAAGGCTCCTCCCGAAACTGCAAACCTCAGGATCTCATAGGAGGTTGAAAGTGGAATAATAGCGCTCTACCGGGCTAGTGTGGAAATGGCCTTAGTCTAGAAATGCTTAGAGGTGATTTTGCCGTTTCGTTCTTTATCTTGATCAAGAAGGTAATTTATTAAATTTAGATGCTGCATTATTTCCAGTCTAAACCAACTATCCCTTGGAACTATGTTTGCCTGAGTTTCTTGTTGAGAGCTAAAAGTGTATTTTAAAGTGATTCTTTGGAAAATCTCAAATAGTATTACAGGAAGTTAAATAAATTTGATTTGTCTTCTTCTATTCTCTTTTGATCTCTTGTTACAATTTTGGAATATTAATAAATTCCCAAAGATTAAATTAAACTGTAGGTGGAAATGCACATCTCACATATAAATGTCTCTCTGGTATGTGTGTTGGCATATGCAGAAATTGTACTGTTGCAAAAGTTTTGTAAACAGACTTCCTCTGACCCTGTATGGTGCCCTTTTAAGCAAACAACTAACTGTTGGTTTCTGCCAATAATAGTGTGATGCCGGAGAGCAGTGTGCAGTGAGAAAAGGAGCCAGAATTGGAAAGCTGTGTGACTGCCCCAGAGGAACCTCTTGTAACACGTTTCTCTTGAAGTGTTTGTAAGGAAATACCTGTTTCCCAGCCATTGGAGAACAGAGAAAGACCCAGTTGCTTTGCCTGAAGAATTTTACCTGTGACACCAAGGTGTGTGGGTGGGGTGAAGAATGGTCTCCTCAACAAGTGAACAAAGAAAAAAAAAACACAAGGGAAGGAAGCAGTTATAAAATGTAAAGGTTGCTTTTGGATGTCTGATATTCCTGGTACCACCATTTTTTCTTCATCTTGCATTTGAGTTTCTTCCTTCCCTCTGTCCCTCTTTTTCTCAATTCATACCTATCCTGTGTAGAGATGCTGAACTGATATTTTCAAAATTGTATTTTTGTATGTGGAAGGTCATCATGAAAATAGATTGAGACAATACACATTAATTCATCTACCCTTCTTTACAGTCAGTGAGTCAAGAGAGAGGACAAATGGAAGGTACAGCAGATTAACAATAGATAGAACATGGGTTTTGACATTCCTCACATTAAAGCATGAGTGTCCATTTCTCAGCAGTGAAAAATGTGTAATGTAGGTAAGTAAACAATAGCAGTCTTTCAAAATATCGTTCTGCCAGTTCTTTTGTTTCAGTTTTATAGAACTTTCATAGCGTCTCTCTGGGCAGCCAATTTCTAGAATCAAAAGCAGTGGGAGCCATCTGTATGCTGCATGTTAGGATTCATTGAGAATAAATGACAAATAGAGACTAGGAATACCTTTTCTTGACAAGATGCACAATGGACCAGCCCCTGGTGTTCCCATTTTTAAAAAAGGCAAAGATATGTAATATGTAGTCAGTAACAACATAGCAAACACGCAACAAGATGGTGACTGAATAGTGAGAAAACTTCAAGGAGTGCATCTGGATGCTTCTGGATCATACACATCTTCTCATCAACACATGCTCTGCTTTCATGTCTGCTTCTTAGCTAATGATACATGCAGCGTGAAAGCAGTTTTATGCTGACCTCATGTTGAGTTGATCTAGGGGAGGTTTATAAAAAGCTGAAATAATTGGAAGGAGCCTTGTTTTTTTAACAGAGCCAAATTAAGCTTCCAAGGAACCAGAAAAAGAAGAGAGGAGGATATTGCTACTGTTCTTCTTCTACTTTCCTAATTATCCCATTTGATTGTTGCAGTTCTACTGTGATAATGATATTATTTTGGTTTTGGATTTAACCAACAGTTTAGTAGAGAAAAAAAAAAGCACTCTAATGGATGTATCTTTGAGCATTGTTCAATGGGAATGTTTTGGAGACCCAATGCATCCATTCAGTGCAGCTAATCAATGCAAACCACTTATCTAGTGTACTGATTTCTGTGTTAAATCTTGGCAAAGAACTGAGAAGAATCTGGCAAAGCGTTAGAAATGCCAAGTACTTCATACAGCAGCATGAAGAGACAAAGCACTAAAAAAAAAAAGTTGCACAAAATCCTATGAAATATGGGCATTTTTTGGTGGGGCGGACTACTTGCCATATTTCTGATGTTCTCACTAAGGCACCCAAAACCAATTAGAATAGGGTTGGGAATGATGTAACTCTCCAGATGTTGTTGAACTGCAACTCCCAACATCTCTACACAGCACAGCCAATGATGAGAAGTGCTAGGAGTTGCAGTTCAATAGCATTGGGAGGGGGGCGTTATGATTCCCACTATTGCCTTAGATAGAGATGCCTTCTAACCTGACATTCCCATAACAATCATTCTTGTATCTGTTTGTGTATACAATTTTCCTGCACATATATAATTTTATCATTGAGATAAGTGGGAATATTATGTTTGGAGTAGGTGGTAAGTAAACTGGTCAGAGTTTAGAATTTGAGAAGGAGTCTATAATGAAATAATTCCAATGACTTAAAAGCACATGGAACCAATCAACTATGTACTTTTGTAATAAACAATGTACAACTCATGCATCTAGATGTTTTTCAATAATGCGTCATTGTCTTAAAATCTTGTATTTATTGTTAATAAAATCATTGCTACAAGACCTGTTATTGGTGTAGACTTTTTTTTTTTTGGTGTTCGAATATTTCCAGATAAAAGGGGATTATTGTATTCAGGTATTGGGGTTTGTATGGTTGTGCATTCTTTTAATCCAGCACAAATGTAAGCTTGCATGTGGCACACAAACGGCTATGTTAGAGACTCGGCAATGGATTTATCAAAATTTGGCTAGGTATATTAGAAATTTGGAAGGATATCAGTGTTGTAACTTCAGGATCCTAATTGCAGCACTAATTACAGTTACCAGATTAACATTTTAAGCAGCTATGGGTTAATATAAGCATCTAAGTGGTACTGGAGGGTCTAAATTAATCTGCATAGAGATTTAAATGGTAACTTAAAACGTATGGCAATATTAAGGATATCAATTGTTATAGATATTAAGGATTTGTGCCCTTGGAGTTGCACATGATGCGAGAACTGTTGTTGTTGTTGTTGTTGTTGTTGTTGTGTGCTTTCAAATCATTTTTGACTTATGGTGACACTAAAGTTTTATTATATGGGTTTTATTCACAAGATTAGTTTAGAGAGTGTTTTCCCATTACCTTCATCTTAAGAGTCTGAGACAGTGTGACTTGCCCAGGTGGGTTTCCATAGCTGAATGAAGATTTGAACCCAGGTGTCCTGGATTTCTGGTCCAGCACTCAAGCAACTACACCTCACTGGCTCAGACATTTGTATCCTGCATGCTATCCCAGAGGAGCATGTTTTTTTGATGCCCTCAGTTGCAGAAAGAGACCTTTCCAGACAGTGGTGTGGGTGTGGATTTGTATAATTAGCCAGAGATTGGCAAAATTTCATTTTGGACTACAGCAATCAGCATCCCCAGGTCCAGATTGTTTGGGGAGTTTTACTTGAAAAAAAAATGTTCCCAGGGTCCAATATTAACACTCATTCTGGCACCAACTACTGATAAGAGTCCTTACACTGCAATGGAAGTATGTAAGTTTAACTTCTCTTGGCATCAAAATGATGTCACTACAGTGCTTAAGTCTTATGTAGATTCCTCTTCCATCTGATTGTGTTTACACTTTGCTTTAATCAATCCAGAATCAGAGTACTTTCTACTTCTCTGCTCACAATCACAAGTTAGCAAGATAATTACAAGTTCACATGAAAGCATAGCTGGAAAGATTGAGAGAGAGAACCATCCTTTAAAACTTTAAAAGGATGCATCTGCATCTGTGAATAATCCTAAAAGAGGCCGATAATTAAAGTAACTTTTAGAATGAACTCTTTAAACACCACGATGTTAACAGTGTGCTTAAAAAACAAGAAGCAAACAATGACCTGATTCTGTTGGTAGAGTTGACCTATTAAATTAATGATCTCATACAGGTGTTTACTCACTAGCCCACTGTTGATTCAAGGGTCTACTGTAGTTGGGACTTCAAATCTGTTTTCATGGTCAGACAAAAGGACCATTTTCCCTTTCCAAATAACTTTTTCCAGGTTTGCAAACTTCATTAGAAATGAATTTGTTCTCACTGATTCTCAAGAATCCTTGGACACTACATTGTGTTTTGATCCCAATTTATAACTGAAGTAGCATGCAACTAATTAAGGAAAGTATATGGATAGCCTGACATTTGTTAGATTATTCAAAAAGCATTGGACAAAACTAAATTGAAAGAATAGCTGAAGAAGAGTCACTCTGGATTAAACATGAATCTACATGGCCGAGCATTCTGTTTCTATTATAGTCAGCCAGATGTCTATGAGAAGCCTCTAAGAGTATACAAATGAAATAGCAGCCTCCAACTTATGCCCTCCCAGCTATCGGTATCGAGATATATACTACTAGGAGATTAATATGCATAAAATCAAAATATAGTCAAGCTACAAGCACATCATAAGAGGAAGAAGGAAAAAAAGTGCATTTTCCCATTAGGAAAAAAATATGACTAACTGCTACTGGATCTCATACACTAAAAACTGGGTTACACATTTACAATAAATGATAGAGACAGAAAGCAGATAGTTTTGCCCATGATATTGAATGAATGACCACTTTCAGCATCCTATGGAATCCTGGGTTTTGCAGTTTAGGGAGGGGCCTTTGGAGCAAACCCCAGGATTCCATACGACGTTGAAAGTGGAATGATAGTACTATAAGAGTCTAGTGCGAAAATGGCCTATGTAAAAGTCCTACTGAATTTAGTGGCATTTGCTATGAGATAGGTGTACTTAGGACTGCAGTCTTAATCGTATCCCCTGCTGAATCAGTTTGATGTTTCCATTAAAATCTGTAAAGCCAAAGCATTATTTAGGGAGAGCTACTGTTAGTTATATTTATATTCCATTTTTCTCCCAATGATCTCAGGGTCCCCATTTCATGTTTCCAACAACCTTGATAGGTAGGTAAGGCTGAGAAAAATTGCCAAACTCATGTTCACCCAGTGAGTTTCAAGGCCTGGTGGGGGCTAGAAACTAGATCTTCCAAGTCCTAATCTAACAGCTTAAACATTGCAACACAATGGCTCTTGTTACATGTATATTTTGATCAGCAGCTTAATAAGCCATTCCAATATCCATAGCTAGTTACCCCAAGCATTAAGGCACTGAAAACTATAAAGCTGAGATTTATTGAAGCAAAACAAACAAAAAAATTAAAAACTCAGTGTGGATGTAAAACAGTAATTTGCCATTTATAAAGAGTGTCTGGATGTGACCCTTTTCACCCACCCCCAGTTTCCTGACAATGACAGCGTGCGGTGTTGAGCTCCCTCCTCTGCAGTTTCAACTATATCTTTCTCCGTAAGAGGGCTGGCTGTCACCCAACACAATGACAAAGAAGGTGGTGAGACATCATGGGATGATTTAAACCATTCGTAGGTAATTCAATCTGGCATTTGCAGGTGCTTTGCGTCAGTACTGCGGTGGGTAACAACATTCCCCAGAATAATCAGCAAGTGTGATAATTACATCTTGGTGAGTGATTGTTTGTGTGTGTGTGTGGGGGGGGAGGGTGATGGTAGTGCAAGGGTTAGTGTTCTTTGGAGGAACAATGCTATAATTTGCGTAGGTTCAATCACTGTCAAATATATCTCAGAGTGTTCAGTCAGCTCTCAGATTCAGATATGGGCAATGCTTCACACTAAAGTGAACAGCACTTTGTTACATGTGCCATTCCATTCTGTGCTTTTGTGTGTGTGTAGCATACACATGTGCTATGTTACTTTTGCTATGAGTGATTAATCAAATTAGATAGAATCCACTGTATACTACGAAACAAGCAATTAACAAATATTTTGGAAGATAAAATCACTTCACCAAATGACAGCTGGCAAGTCTCTCAATGACCACATCAAAAACAAAGCACTCAGATTCATGAGCCACGAATACTAGTGGAAAATTGCTAGTGAATGATTTCCCCATTATAGTTCACTGGGAGCCATCTAGAGTTTTGGAAAATTGAAACGAAGTTATGAATTGGATCCAAAGCAAAGCGGGGTTCTCTGAAGTGGCCCATGCTGGTTGGAGGATTCTGGAAGTTATAATCCAACTCCCTGTCCGTTCCATGCATCAGATGAAATTGGCACCCATCTATGAAAACTTGTGCCAAATAACATTTGTTAGTCTTTAAGGTTGTTCAAGGCTCTGTTGTTTCTATAGTCCCGCAACTTTTCCAAGCTTAATATAAAATTTATGGGAAAATGTATACCAAAATATGTGATAAGAAGTTAGTATATCAGCATTACTCAAGTAATGTTGCCAACTGTCCTTCATGAACCATTTTGAATATTCTTTTTACAATTTTAATATCTTTGTATTCAATCTCTTCCTAGCTAGAGGATCAGATAATGTACCTGGAGTTACCTTCTGTTCTAACCTTCTTAGTTCAAACATCAAGCATCTCAGAAATCTTCAGAGATCTGTTGCTTGGGCATTGTAATGAAATCCTATATGTCTTTATTCAGTGTATCTGTTGAATTCCTCCCAATGAGACTGCAGCCTTAACCACCTGACTTTACAAAAACATACAAAGCAAAAGCAAAAGCAATATATATATATATATATATATATATGTGTGTGTGTGTGTGTGTGTGTGTGTGTGTGTGTGTATGAACTCTCTCCATATAAAATAGCAATCTAAGCCCAAAATAACTAGAGGGTAAGAATATGTGTTAACAGTTTCACACTTGGAAGTATTAGACTGCCACTTTTTGGCTAGACAGAGACACTGATGCTTCTTTCTATTTTAGGATATTATTCACTCTTCCAACAGTGAGATTAAAAATAGTTTCTATTTTTCTCTTAAAAAAAAATGGAAAAATGGTTGCTAGTGCCTGTGGCTGAGATGTTGGAGAGGACAGGGAAGCAGAAAGCCACTAGTGCACAGGTTGCACACTCTCAGCACTTATGATGCTTCCCTAGGCATGTCTGTTCAAAGCAAGTCTTACTGAGTTCAGTGGGACTTACTTCCAAGAAATTGCAGTTAGGACTTTGTTAAATAGTCAACAGAACCAGCTATGCCTGCCAAAGGCATAATATCACTTTGCAAGGGATATAAGTCTGGTAGTTTGAATTCTCCTGATAACATTGCTGTAGTGTGTGTGTGTGTGTGTGTGTGTGTGTGTGTAAAAACCTCACAACAAATGTAGTTTCTTGCAGTGTAGTTTTGACTATACTGAGAAGCAACCTTTTGAATTTTAGGCCATTTCCACACTATACCGTTATAGTGCTATTATTCCACTTTCAACACCCTGTGGAATTCTGGGGTTTGTGGTTTACTGAGGCCCAAGAGCTCTCTGGCTAAGAATTCTAAATGCCCCTCCCTAAACTGCAAACCCCAAGATTCCATAGGCTGTTGAAAGTGAAATAATAGCACTATAGCAGTGTAGTGTGGAAATTGCCTTACATTGAATGTTGTTCCCATAAATTCTTTGTTCCCAGTATCTTAAGTAAACTGAAATGGCTCATATATATGAAATTAATAACCATAAATGAAGCTGAAGCTTGTTCCCAGTTCCTCATTCCTAGCTCCCAATTACTTCTTTGACTCATTGCTGAACAACCAGCCTGAATACAGAAATCGAGGCCAAAATGCAAGTGCCAATCCGAACCAGAGTAGACCCATGAAATCAACTGCTAAATGGTCAACCAATACTCATGTAAATTCCATTGATTCCATAGCTAAACTCTAGCTGGGACTGGTAGGAAAGAGAACCTGGAACATTTTAAAAGCAGTTGAAAACGTAGTAACAGAATACTAACCAGGCTGTCTTTGCCAAATTCGGACAGTTGGAGTGTGTGCCATTTCTGCTGCTTTCGGGAAGGGTGTGAACAAACTTTTCTTCCAACTAGCCTTTAAAATATTTAGAGGTTTGTTGGTCATACAGATTAGTATGACGATGTAAACAGTTTTATGTCTTGAGTTGGTTTTAGTGCTGTTGTTACCCATCTTTAGCAGTATATATTTTAGCAGCAAGATTTAAATGGGCTTGGAGGGTATGTACTGTGATAAAGGGACAACCAGAACTGTGCAATTCCTGGGCCCTGAAAAATAAGTCTAAGTTTCCAAGAGGCAAGACTGACAATTGGTTAAATTATAGAATCATAGAGATGGAAGGGGCCTCATGGGCCATTGAGTCTAGCCTCCTGCTAATTGCAAGTGTGGCAGTTTGAATTCTCTGTAGTATGTGTATGTATAAAACCCCCCACAACAAATGCAGTTTCTTGCATATAGCGAGAAGCAACCTTTTGAATCTTACATTGAATACTCTCCCATAAAAGCTAAAATATCTCCAGAAAACCCCACCATCTTTCTAGGCAATTGGTTCTACTGCTTTTGGCAATTAGTTCTTATTGTCAATAAGTTCTTTCTAACGGAATGATATTAATGAGACTTCCATGAAAACCTATCAATATAACCATAATCTAGGTTTATGCTCCAATCACAGAGGCACAGGAAGAAGACACTGAAAGATTTTATGTTGGAGTCCAGAAGGAAACTGATGATGCACCAATACAGGACATGTTGGTAATCATAGGTGATTGGAATACAACAGTGGGAAACAGAGCAGAACCAAACATTGTAAGAAAATTTCAGTTAGAATCAAGAAATGAAGCAGGAAAGCAAATGATTGAATTCTGTGAAGCCAACAGTTTGTATATCACAAACACATTATTCAGGCAACCAAAGAGGCAAATGTATACATGGACCTCACCTTATGGTCAGTATAGAAATCAGATAGACTATATAATTGGAAGCAGAAGATGGAGAAGCTCTATTCTCTTTGCAAAAACAAGGTCAGGAGCAGATTGTGCACGAAAGAGCATGAACTGCTAATATCAAAAAAATTAAGAGTAAAGCTGAAGAAGAATGCTAAACCAACCATCATACCAAAATACAAACTGGAGAATATTCCTGTAAATTTTAATTTAAAGATAATGTAAAAAACAACAACAACCAGACAGATAAGTTTAAAAACAATTAAAAAAAAAACAGATTTGCACTACTGAGCCTAAATGACAGGGAGCCATCAGAATTCTGGAATGAAGGCAGGGACATTTTCAGGCAGGAATGCAATATGAAGTCAAAAATACAGAGAAGCCTCAGTGGATGACAGATGAAACTCTTCAGACGGTTAAGGACAGATGAGAAGCAAAAGTAAAAGGTGACAGTGACTTTTGTGCAGGAAAGAGAACCACTATAATAATCAATGCAGAGAAATAGAAGATGGCAATGAAAAAGGAAGAACAAAATACATCTTCCATGGGATCTTGAGAAATCAAAAGGAAATTTAAACCAAGAGTGGGGTTGCAATATTATCAGCAGAGGAACACATTATATGATTAAATACAAATAAAAAAGATGATATAAACAATACACTGAAGAACAATATAAGAGGAATGAAAGGATGACAGATTCATTCAAGGAAGAACCATCTGAAGATGAACCTACAGTTTTAGAAAATGAAGCAGAAGCTGTACTCAGAGCGCTTGGGAGAAATAAATCAAGAGAAAAAGATGGCACATCAATAGGCTGCTTGAAGCTACATAGAGAGAATCTACTCTACTTCTATTTAAACTCTGTCAAAAAATATGGAGGGTGAAAGAATGGCCCACAGATTGGAAACACTCCATATACATTCCAGTCCCCAAGGAAGGAGAGAGCAGGGATTGTAACAACCATTGTATTAATTTTCCATGTAAGCAAAGTGATGCTCAAAATTCTACAACAAGGACTTTTACCATATATGATACAAGAAATGCTAGATGTCCAGTTGAGTTCAGGAAAGGAAGAGGCACTAGGGATCATATTGCAAACATATGCTGGATAATGGAGTGCATTAAAGAATTTCAGAAGAAAAATCAGCTTGTACTACATAGATTATAACAAAGCTTTTGATGGTGTAGATCATGAAAAACTATGGATCACTCTTAAAGAAATGGGTGTGCCACAACATTTGATTGCCCTGATGCACAACCTCTTCCCAGGACAAAAGGCTACAATTAGGACAGAATGTGGAGAAATGGAATGTTGATAATTGGCAAGCGGGGAGAAGTGAGGCTGCATTTTGTCATCCTATTTGTTTAATTTGTTTGCTGAACAAAGCAGAATTAGACTCAGTGGAAAGAAGTGTGAACACTGAAGGAAGAAGCATCAACAATTTAAGATATGCAGGTAACACCAATCTACTAGAAGAAAATATCAAAAACTTGGAAGGATTACTGAAGAAAGTCAAAGCAGAAAGTGCAAAGGAAGGATTACAGCTGAACATCAAGAAAACAAAAATAATGACCATGGATGATTTAGGTAACCTTGAAGTAAATGAATGAAGAGATTGAAATAGATATTGAAAATTTACATATCTTGGCTCAGTCATAAATCAGAATGGAGATTGCTGTCAAGAAATCAGAAAAATACTAGAACTTGGCAGGGCAGCTATGAAGGAACTAGACAAGACCCTGAAGTGTAAAGATATATCATTGAATAATGAAGTTAGGATTGCCCATGCCACCACATGTCCAATTTCTATGAATGATTGTGAAAGCTGGACAGTGAAAAAAGCTGATAGGAAGAAAATCAACTCATTTGAAATGTGGTGCTGGAAATGAGCTCTACAGATATTGTGAACAGCTAAAAAGATAAATGAATGGGTCCTAGAACAAATCAAATCTGAACTCTCCCTAGAAGCCTAGATGACTAAGCAGAGACTGTTGTATTTTGGACATATAATGAAAAGACATGACTTACTAGAAAAGACATTAATGCTTGGTAAGGTAGAAGCCAGTATGAAAGAGGAAGACCGTATCACAGATGGAGAGACACAATCAAGGAAGTCATGGCCCTGAGTCTAGAAGACTTGTGCAGGGAGGTTGATGATAGGGTGGCTTAGAGGTCCTTCCTTCATAGGGTCGCCATAAGTTGAAGTTGACTTGACAGCAGTTAACCACCACCACAACAAAGGGCCAGCCTCCAGTGGTGTATTTAAGTCTTTTAGTCCAAGTCTTAAGTCAAGTCTCAAGTTCTTGCAAGATACTTTCAAGCCAAGTCTCGAGTCAAGTCTCAAGTCTGGGAGCCAACTTTATACCCCAACCTGTATTCTGGAATTCCTCGACAGAGTCGAATAAAGTCAGTTTTAACAATTTAAGTAGAGCCAGCCCTCTACTTTTGTGCTTTTGCCATCTGCAGTTTTGGAAGTGGGGAATAGGATCCTTCTTACTCTCCCTTCATGAAACTGGAGGCTTTTGTGCCAATGAGCATAAAAGAGTCTGCAGTTTTGGAAGTAGGGAATAGGATCCTTCTTACTTTCCATTTCCAAAGCTGGAGGATTTTTCAGGAGTGGGGAGTAGGATCCTTCTTACTTCCCATTTGCGAAGTTGAAGGCTTTTTCAGAAGTGGGGAAAAAGGATTCTTCTTATTCCTCATTACTGAATCTTCAAGAGCCTTAGAAGGAAGGATTCTTCCTCTTCAAGCCCATTGCCTAAAACATTTTCTGTTTCCCTGTGAGATACACACCCTACAGTCCAGGCATACGTCTTGCCTTCTGCTCTTTGGAAAAATTTTAGAAAGCTCCTCCTATATGTAGCAGGGACTGGCTGCTGAGCAGACCTCAACCCCACCTCAAGCCCATTGCCTAATCCATTTGCTGTTCCTTCTGAGAAATGTGTCCACACTTTGGGCTTGAGACAGATCAATATGTGACCAGCAAGTTGTAAGGTTTCTGGATGAATGTGTTACGTTACTGAACCAAGGGCAGCAAGTCAGTCACTAAACATATGCAAGTCTCAAGTCGAGTCAAGTCAGTGTGTAATTTTTGCCGAGTCAAGTCCAAGTCGAGTCACTGAAGTGACTTAAGTCTGACTTGAGTTTGAGTCAATTGACTTGAGTCTACCTCACTGCCAGCCTCCATGACCAGGAATGGGTGATGGATGGTATGCACAGTGAGGAACTGCCCTTTTATGATAGCTGGCCCTCCATACCTGAAGATTCTGTATCCAGGTATTCAACCAATCATGTCTTTAAAGTATTCCCCCACAATCCAAAAAGCAAACATTGATTCTGTCATTTTTTACAGGGGATGCCATTCTACTACACCACTGTCCATAATGGGACTTGAGCATCCACACATTTTGCTATCCATGGAGGGTCCTGGAACCAAACCCTAGCGGATAATGAAGGCCCACTGTATTTCCTATTTCTTTCCCTTGCTGTTAACAGAATTTTCTGCCTGTTTGACTTTCAGCACTGCTTTACTTCAGAATGATACCAAAAAGATATGTTTGCATGTCCCTTTACTTAAGAATTGGAGACTGCTTCCCTCTCCTGGTCATAAGTGATGTTAACAATCTGCATTTCAATGGGTACAGAGATGTCCTGCAAACCACACTTAAGTGAAGGTTGTGTACCCTATACATCTTGTCAGAACATTTGATCAATATCTTCAAGCCATTTCAGACTTAAGAGGGATATTCACAAATATATTACTCTGAAAATCAATACTCTTTTAACAAAATTCATCTTTCCCCATAGATGACAACAATAGCAACAACATCAGCAACAAAAGAAACAAAGTAAAATGTTGTAAAAACAATGAAACAACTTGAGCTTTTGATTTATGTCGTTATTGATCTGACATTAGCTGCAATTCATCCTAAGAACTGCCAAATGGCATTACTTATTACTATATTGATTAAGGACAGGATCTTTCTTATTGCTGGAGATTTGATAGTCTAAACAGAACAATAGAGTTTTAGCAAGAGAGTGAACAAAACAAATATGTACAGCTGAGGAACAACAGCACAAAAAATCATTGATTTTGATATATCTCATGGTGAATTACTCCATACAAGACAGTGGCCCCTCCACTTCCATGAGGGCTCGGGTGTAGAACCTTTGCAAAAGTGAAAAACCCCCACAAATAACTCCCCCTATGCTCCCTTTTCATTCCTTTCTGTGGCTTCCCCCTCCCATTCTCTTGCCTTTTGCCTGGGTGCGCTTGCCTTCCTTCTCTGCGCATGGGCAAAGGGCAAGGGAACGGGAGGGGGGATCACCATGCATGGAGAAGGAAGGCACGCACATGCCTTCCTTCCCATTCCTTTGCCTTTTGCCTCAGCATGCATTTTCCATGTCTAGGCGAAAGGCAATGGAATGAGTGTAGCCATGTGCGCTTGCTTCCATTTTTTTGCCTTTTGCCCTGGTGTGCATTCTCTGTGCCCAGGCAAAAGGCAAGGGAATGGGGGCGGGGAGAGAAGGTATGCATGCACTTTCCTCCTCTGAGTATGATGCTCCCCCCTTCCTTTGGCTTCTGCCTCTGCATGCCTTCTCCAGATCCAGACAACAGACAATGGAATGGGGTGGTGGCGGCATGTATGCTTCCCCCCATTCGCTTGTCTTATGCCCCAGCACACGTTCTCCTTGCCCAGGCAAAAGGCAAGGGAGCGGAGGAAAAGCACATGTGCATTGTCCTTCTCCACATGCAGTGCTCCCCCTCTCATTCCCTTGCCTTTTGCCTCAGCGTTCCTTGTCCGTACCTGGGCAAAAGGCAATGGAACTGGGGGGGTATGTGTGCCTCCTCCATTCTCTTTCATTTTGTCCTCGTGCACAGTCTCTGTGCCCGTGCAAAAGGCAAGGGAATGGGGGAGGAGGCATGCATGTGCCTTCCTTCTTTCCATGTGGTGCTCCCTCTCCCATTCCTTTTACTTTTGCTCAGGCCTGGAGAAGGAGGGCAGAGCACACCTGGGCAAAAGGCAAGGGAATGGGAAGAGGAGAATGGGGAGGGGGAGGCACACAAGCACCTTGCAAATAATCAAATTTGTGAAGGTCAAACCCATGAATTTGGAGGGAACGCTGTACATTTTTCCTGAATCAATATGCATGCTGACTGAGGAACAGCACCTAATATTAGCATTGGTTACTTTAGAGTGCTTTTACATCTGTGAAATGTTGGAGGATATTCTTCTTGCATTATATGGCACTGAAGCACTCATTACTAATGCAGGTAGCCAGCTACAAACATGAGCCTTTTGCTTTTTACCACAGTAGGTCTACATTTCAGGAAGGTGGAAAGGCAAAAAATGTGCTAGTTCCCTTCTGAAAACTTTTACCTTTTCTTCCTCTCCAAGCTACAAACAGCACTATAAAGACTAACCAACTAAACCTAGCTACCTAGGACCACCCTCCAGCTGTCCCAATCTGGCAGAGACAGTTCCAATTAATCCTCTCTCATCCCACTTTTTCAGCTGTTTTTAAAATGTCCCATTTCCTCTTTTCTCTTCCTCCTTCCCTGTCTGTCTTTAGTTTACTTCAATTGTTACAAGCTGAGTTTAACGCGCAAAAGTAGTTTGTGCTCAACAAACAAGGGAGAGGGGAGAGGGAAATCTTCCCCTCCCCTGTAGACTCATGCAAAAAGCAAACTGCTGCAGTTTCTCCTAGACTGTCGGGTTTTTTTTCCATCGGTAACCTTTGCCATCTTGACCACTCTCTGACATTCCTTGGTTACATGTGTTCGGGTTTTCATCTGTGAAATGTTGGAGGGTATATTGGTGTATTATTTTGCAGTAATTTTGCTGTAATTATTTTGCTGTAATATTCTCTCTGCTTGAGGTTCTGAACAGTTCTTTATAGGCAGTTGTTCCAGGCTGGCTGAAGCCTTGAATATCTCAGCTTCATTGTGGATCCCACTTTGTAACATTCTTTCTGCCACAGTCATGACCAGGTTCTTCAAACTGGCCAGTTGAAACTTTTCTGTTAAAGACCTTTATTACTTTCAGCCCTCCTATGCTTCCCAAGTTTCTTCTGGGCAGAAGGAATTAAAACAAACTCAAGTCTAGCGTGTAGCCATAAAGGAGCTTGTTTTTCTCTGAAACTGCAGTGCATCCTCTTGAGGTCAGGGCTGCTTGATGTTTGAAGCCCAATGCAAAATGGAAGTCATGGTGCACTAATCCCTCCAGCAAGTAGTTTCTAAGGCAGCTGCTGGCATTAACAAGCAGTCTTTTCCTGCCAACATATGGACGTCAGCTGGCTGGCACATTTTCTTAGTACTGCTACAAGATTTCTGGGAAGCTGCAACAGGATTCCTGCTCAACTGCCATTTGTCCCTAGCATTAGTCACACCGCAGCACTTGATGCCAGCAAAGGATTTTTAGTGCAGTCATTGTTTCCCTGGCTTTCTTGGCACATCTTTTCTTTGCTGCTTTTGTTTCTACTTGTGAGGGCTTAAAGCTCATCTGCCTTTGTATTGTAGAAGGAAGCAATGTCAAAGGAAACCTTTTCTTTCACATTGCCATGAATGTTGGCAAGCTGGACAACAGCAGGTGGTGAGATTGAGTCTGATGTCTAGGAGTGAATGTGATGCCTCTGTTTTATTTGTTGTTGGGTGCCTTCAAGTCATTTCTGACATATGGCAACCCTAGGGTGACCCTATCACAGGTTTTTCTTGGCAGAATTGTTCAGAGGGGATATGCACTTGGTTTCCTCTTAGGCTGAGAGGATGCGACTTGCCCAAGGTCTATGGCCGAGTGGAGATTTGAACCATGGGCTCCTAGTGCCCTAGTCCAACACTCAGACCACTCAGACTTACCCACATGAGAGACTCCACACTTTCCTACACAGAACCTGGGTGTTACCCCTAACAGTGCTGGCTGACATTCGCACTGCAGGTAGGGCAGCCACTTACAAAGTGGGCTATCTACCATTCACATTTAAGTAAAAGTGGCAATTTTAGCAGATGGAGCCTTGCCAACTCCTACACACCCAGTTGCTGTAATAAAGTACAGGTGTCAATCTTTTTAGAAAATCTGATCACCTGCTCTCAGTGGCATATCCACCAACAATTCACAGATGAAATTGGGGACACATGTGGCCAAGCAACATGAGAGTGTAGTCAAGGTGGCAAAAGGTATGAAGCTAGGAGATGTTGTAGGCATTTGTTTTTGCCTGCCCCTGCTGGGAAGTGTGTGATTCTACCCCCTCTTCTCCTCTTCTCTCCATCAAGTTAACCGAATGCACTTTGCACTTTGGTCTCAGTTTAGAGCCACCGAAGTAAGCTGATGACAAAGAGACAAGTGGGGAGAGGAGAGAGAAACTGGGACATTTTAAAAGCAGCTGAAAATTTGGGAAGACAAAGGATTATTTGGGATTGTCCTTGATGAATCAGGGCAGTTGAAGGGTATGCAGTGATTCTGATGCCCTTCCATTTAATTCAAGACAAAATGATTTTAGGCTTAATCCACATTCCTCTTACAACAGCAGAAGGCAAGTTGTACAGGTGCAGTGGTGTATTTTACTCTTGTTAAACGGCATTCCATGAAAATAATAATTCTGTTCTCATATGCTAGACTCTTGCACAATGCTGCAGAATGTGTATCTTAGCATTTACTTAAAGTTTCTTCTGGTTCAAGAAAGAGATGTCACTGATTGCACTAGAGAGCAATGCTGGATCAGGCCATAGACTACAACTTCCTGTCCAGAATTCTGTTAACTCAGGACATTTCTGCACTAGACAAAGGTCCCTCCCTAAACTGCAAACTGTAGAATTCCATAGGATGTTGAAAGTGGAACAATAGCACTATTCTAGGGCAGAAATGGGCTACTGGCCAACCAGTTGCCAATGAAAAGTCCACAGGCAGGATACAAATGCAACAGCGCACTCTGATTACTTAGCATTAATTTGAACTTCTTTTTGTGCTGTGTCTAGTACCAGGTGCTACACATTAATAAGGATGCATGCAGGTCAAAATGAGTTCAGAGAAGGATAATAATGATAATCAGTGATGGAAAGTGAACACTAGAAAGAAAGGTTGAATGGACTACTTATGTTAATCTGGAGAAGAGAAGATAGCAGTAGGCCTTAGTGACATTCTTCAGATAACAGGAGGGTTGTCCTACAGATGATGGAAGATAACTTTCTTTCCTGCCACAGGCTAGTGCGGAAATGGCCATATGTGTTTTCTATAAGTACTGGAAACATGGAAGAACAAGGCAGGGAAGGGGGTATTTTAACACGTAGAGCTGCCCTGGAGGCAACCTTCTGTTGTATGCTGGGCAGATCTCTTGACTGCATGTGCATGTCCCTATGTTACAGTGCTGTAGTCATTCTCAAAGAAGATCTAGTTTTTTGCTTGAGTGCATAAAAGACAGAACAAGACAGTCAAGCTAACATGGCCTGCTCCTTAGAAGTTGCATCCACTTTGCAGAGAGTAGTGTTACAAAGGCATCCTAATATTCTCATAACTACCAAAAGAATTTTAAATGACAATGATAAGTCAAAATGGCGCATGTGTGGTTGGGCAATGAGGAACCTCCTCTTAAAGACATAGCTTTGTCTATTTATTGGAAGACTTCCCTCCCTTTATCTTACCTCACGCATTTTCTGTGTGACTGTGTGCAAGAACAAATCCCTGCATGCAGTTCTGGAAATGCAGAGGCCTATTCCTCTTAAAAAAGACGATAAAACAACTTTCTCCCACCCCACCTCAAAATAGCTAAAAAAAAAAAAATCAGCATAATATTTGGACACTTATGATGAAATAGATATTTGGTTTAATGGGAACATGCAAAAATGATGTCCATTTTAAAGATTATTGGTACTATTGCTAGGAAGGCTTGCTGATTAAAGAGTATAAAACTCACACAAGCTGTAATCATAACATATCTGCCTTTGAATAGATGGGATTTATTTATGAGCTTTAAAAAATGCTTTCAGTTTAGGTGTTGGCAAAAGGGGACAGATAAAGGAAGAGTGCAATTTTATGCAGCCATTGGCAGAGGTTTCTGCATCTGCACAAAGATGCCTGTAGAAGCAAGAAATATGACCAGGTTTGTATGCGAATACCTCTATTGGTGATATGACTTGGATACAGTATATATCCATGCTGTGCATTTATAGCAGTTTGACCCCTTTTAACTGCCATGGCTTCACCCTAGGGTTTTAAAGTTGCCAGAGTGAAAATTGGACAGAGATCCTTTAGCTTCAGCGGTTGTGCAGAAGAGGGAAGTTCAGCAGCTGGTGCTGGTTTGTGGGGGCATGACAAGCAATACCTGCTGAAATTGCCTCTCCTTCATAAATGTTCAAGGTACAGGAGCTCTCTGTCCAAAGACAGAGTTTTAAAGCTCTGTAGAACAGAATTATAAGTACTTTATGAAAATACAAGTCCCAGGATCCCAATTATAGCAGTTAAAGCTGCTATAATTGAGTTGGTGGATTCCACCACTGGCACTCCTATTCATATAGATATTGTCAATGTCCTGTCAAAGTGCAGCAATAGCCGTGGTCTATGGGCTCTATAGAACCCACTAGCCCTGATACCATGTCTGTTTTATTTTGTTTTCAATTAAAGCCCATGGGCCCAGCATTGAAAAGAGAAGTGCTGCCTGACAGCTGCTACAGCTACTCTCTTTATCATCTAAATTGGGTTGATGCCAGTTGAAGCTTCCTCCCATTATAAATAGCGGATTTACTACCATCATATAGGGTTGAGAAAATTTACAGTTTTGGACTATGACTCTCAGAATTTCTCTGCCGGCACAGTCACTGGCCATGCTTCCTGTGAGATTCTGGGAGCTGGAGTCCAAAATGACATTTCATAGAATCACAGAAATGTAGAGTTGGAAGAGACCACACGGGCCATCCAGTCCAACCCCCTGCCATGCAGGAACACCCTCAAAGCACTCCCGACAGATGGCCATCCAGCCTCTGCTTAAAAACCTCCAAAGAAGGAGACTCCACCACACTCCGAGGCAGCAGATTCCACTGCCGGACAGCCCTGACTTTCAGGAAGTTCTTCCTGAGGTTGAGGTGGAATCTCCTTTCCTGCAGCTTGAATCCATTGCTCCTTGTTCTGGTCTCTGGAGCAGCAGAAAACAAGCCCTCTCCTTCCTCTACATGGCATCCCTTCAAATATTTAAACATGGCTATCATGTCCCCTCTTAACCTTCTCTTCTGCAGACTAAACATACCCAGCTTTCTAAGTCTATCCTCATAGGGCATGGCTTCCAGGCCTCTCACCATTTTGGTTGCCCTCCTCTGGACCTGCTCCAGCCTGACCATGTCTTTCTTGAATTGGGGTGCCCAGAACTGGACACAGTATTCAAGATGAGGTCTAATTTCCAAGCTCTGATACACTCCCTATCTGGCAGTGTTAAATTACTTGTCAAAATGTGAACTGAACAGTAGCATGTTAATATACTTTATCCCATGAAGTCTTGATTCAAGGAAAGAGGGGTGATGCATGTTACAAATGAAGGTGAGGAAAGAACATTCTTCACAAACTCTGATGCCGCAGCTAGCTTAGTATAGTTTGCTTGCCATAACCATCCACACTGGTTTGTAGTCTGGTGCAAATAGTAGCCGTACAGAATGTAGCCACATTGTCGTGAAGAAAGAGTGGGCAAAATCAGAAGATAGCCCTCGAGATGTTGATCATGGCTGACCTCTAGCAAAGTTAATCACTTGGATCCAGAGTTGGGAAACGGTACTTTTCTTTGCATTCCAACTCTCAGAATTCCCCAGCCACTTTTGATCATGTTGGCTGGGGGAGTCTGGATGACTTTTCCATTCTGTACCATAGTTCCTCTTTGCCTCTGTTTCTCTGCCTTGTCTATTTATTTGTTTACTAATCAAGTAGGCAAGGGTAAACTATGTGACAAATGTTATGTCTAGTTTGGCCAAAGCACAGCAAAGTACCCCTCTCACTGATTTTGGTGTAGATTTTGGTTTTAAAGTTCCTTTGAGGTATTTCTGTCTCCAGCATAATCAAACCACAGCCCCAAAGCTAAAAGCTTTTAAACTTCCAATCTATATCAAAGAATAGATCTGGTGTTATTGATCGACTTGGGAATGAGAAAAAACATTTACTGTTGCTTTTTATAGCTGCATTGATCTATGCTGTCCAAATGCAATGTCTATTAATGTTTTGAAGTATGCTCTTTCAAGAACAGATTGTGAGAGATTTTAGCCATGACAGGTAAATAATGATATATGGATATTTAGAGAAACAACTGGGTTTCTAACGTTCTTAGTCCAAGCTAAGTTTTTTGGAGTATACCATACAGCATATTTCTAAATAACTATTTGATATAGAACAACATAGGGAGAGGGAGACTTCCATGTCCCACTCATGGACATCCCCAGATCAATTGTTTGGCTCCTATACAAATGGGATGCTGGCCTAGGTAGGTGTTACCCTGTTTTCTGGGGGTCCCAGGAGGGACACCAAATTGCTATCAAAATTATCGAAGTTGGGGAAATTAGTTCAGAGCACAAGTTGGCAAAACGAGAGGCAGGGTAACTCAGCAGGATCTTGCAACCCAATGTCTACGGGGTCAGGCCAAGTCAAGAAGCAAACCGGTTGGAAAATAATGAATGATCTTTATTAAATACAGGCACACAATGTATGCGACACAAACACACAGATACCTAAGGAAAATAAAGGTGTGAGTAAGATAGCGGGATTTTTAGAGGGATAGTTGGTTCGGGTGATACGAAACCTGTCCTGAAGTCCGGAGGAAAATGGAGAGCAAAGCTGGGGTTCGATGTATCTCAGCACGTGGAGCTGAGGGGAAGCTCGCCAAGCAAAGCGGCAGCAAGGCGGTCTGGAACTCGGGAGCGATCTGAGGAAGGTCTCGGAATCAAGGGTTTTTATAAGGAGAATTGTGACTGCAGGCTAGGTCGGACTTAGGGGAAAACAATAGATCTGGAGTTGGAGACAAAGCCTCCGAAAGGTCAGAATTTGAATGATTGAATTAGAGCCGAATTTATCAATAGAGAAGCCGGTATGCAAACGCGGAGTACTTGAGCACTGTATAGCTCGATCATCAAGTTGCCAGCGCGGGGCAGAGAATCCTTTGTAGGTTGCATGCATACCTAATGGAGGTACTTGCCTCGAGGTCTCCTAAAGCGGCGAGTCGGCTGTTTTCTGGCCTGCCTGTATTGTCTAGGAATATTACGGCTATAATCGGCCGAGCCTGTATGCGTGCTTGTCCGGGGGCCTTGGAAGCACGTGGAAGGGGTATGTGAAGCCGAATTTGAGATATCAAAGGATATCTTTTTATATCCCCAAAGCTCGGGCTAGCCAGGGCAGTAACATAGGCTTTTGGTCTGACCCAGCAGGGTTCTTACTTATTGAGGTTTCAGACAGATTATTTTACACACTACGGTACTCCACCCACTTTTGTGAGAGTTAGAGGCACAAGACTCAGTGAAAGTGAAAATATTGGGAATAAACTGAAGCCCATTTTAGAACCAACTAGTGGGGATAGTGATGGCCAATGGAGCTCCCCCACACCCTTCTCCTACTCCCCCTCCTCCATCCTGTCTCCTGCAGTCTCCCACCATTCAGTGCCTTCCCTCACTTCTCTTTCCCACCTCCCCATGATGCTCTGCATTTCTAAAAACAGCAACCCCTCACTTCTCTTCCTGTACACATTGGAAACTTCAAGCCTCTCTCAGACTCTTAGACCAGGAAAACTCAACTGGGTTTTAACCTTCTCCCCCCCAACTCCTCATGCCTCTCTCCAGTCCTAACAAAACCTGGTTGAGTTTTCCTGGTCTAAGAATCTGGGTGAGGAGTGAAGTTTCCCCTATGCCAGGAAAAGAAGCATGGTGTTGCCGTTGTTGGGATTGGAGAGAGGTGTTAAGGAGGAAAGGGAAAAGAGAAGGTTAAAAATCAGTTGAGTTTTCCGGCTCTGAGAATCTGGGAGAGGCTAGATAGTTTCCAATGTGTTCAGGAAGAGAAGTGAATGGTTGATATTGTTGGGACTGGAGAGAGGCATCAGAGGTGGAGAAGGGAAGGTTAAAACACCATTGAATTTTCCTGGCCTGAAACTCTGGGAGAGGCTTGAAATTTCCAATGTGTGCAGGAAGCGAAGTGAGGGGTTGGTGTTGTTGGGACTGGAAAGAGACATGAAGAGGAGGGGAAGAAAACTAGGGGGAGGTACAGTATGGCGAGAGGCTGCTGGTGTGTCTCTAAAACTGGGTGGAGTTTTCCTGGTCTGAGGATCTAGGAGAGGAATGGTGGTGCCAAACAAAGAGGAGAGGGAAGGCCGGGACCTTCAAATGTGAATAATCAAATTTACAAAAGTCAAACCCACGAATATCAAACCTACGAATCTGGTTGTATTTACAAATGCTAGCTACTCATAATGTTATACTGGAGTCTGCCATCGAAGGGCAGTATTAACCTACTGAACAACCATAAAGAGACATTCCAGGACTTGAATAAGTCTTCATTCACAACAATTCTGAAACCAGATGAGAAGCAATTGCTTAACTGTACAAATGTCATTCAGAAGATTGCAAGGTATTTGATTTTGGTTTTTTTTAAAAAATCCATTTATTACATGCTTCTCAATGTTCTGTGGTTAAATGTAAATTCTACTGTAGGTTAAACCTTGCAGTGTTCAGATCACAATGCAGCCTGCTTTTTAGTTCCAAAGAATACTTTTAAAATAAATCTGGCTAACATCCTGCTGATTCTTTCTGTGTTCAGGAACATCTCCACTGACATAAGTAGAAATCACAGAAGCCAACATTCAAGAAGACAGAGTGCTATTTCCCTGTAACATTGAAAATGATGCTTCTTAAGCAAAATTTGGACATGATTCTAACTGTGCTATCCCACATATTTTTACTCAAGGAAAAGCACCATGGAGTTCAGTGGAACTTGGGTTAAAATCACTATTTAAATTCTTTTGGGATGACTGAACCCATAGTTATGGAATACTTTCCTCAGATGGTTCAGAAAGCATCAATACTGGTATAAGTTCAGTGGTTTGCACCTCTGCTGCTTTTAATGGTTAACGTCTCTACAGTATCCCTTTCTTAACTGAATTCAGGATAGCATGCATTTCCAGGATGTTTCTCTTCTAGATACTAAACCTAATAATCTGTGTCTAATTTAGATTCTGAACAGTGGTCCCTGCTAGTCTGTGCTGAGTTGCTGCTACTGTAGATGCTGCTTATTATTTATATTTTTATTAATTTGGCTGGGTGTTTTTTCCTGTACTAACATTAGCTATAATTTAAAGTAAATAATACTGCATTGAACATTGTCAGGTTTTTGCACTGTGTGGCAGTAAGGGGAAAATAATAGATTAGGTCTCATGCTAAATTAGTGGAGGCATCTGGGATCAAAACTTGGAGAGCCAATTTTGTGAACTAAACAGTTACACTTGTTATTGCAAAATAGGTACTGTTAACAGTTACAATTTTTAAGATTAGCATGTTGTTTTTCTTTGTTTTCCTTTTTTTTGGTCCTTTTTTATTGAATAAAAAAAAGAAACAGAAAAACAGATTAAAAAACACAGTAATAGTACAAAGAGCACAATAACACAGAAAATAAACTATAAAAATAAACTACACAATAATATACTATGCAAAAAAAAACAGGAAAAAGGGGGGAGGAAAGGCAAAACTATGAACATCAAACTAAACTAAATTGCAATACAACTACGACATTACTCATGACTGAAAATTGGTTCCCGCCCCTGCTGCAAACAGTGGATAGTAAACCAGCAATAACAACTTAACCATTGGATCCTAAAATAAAGTTAATACTTGTTGCCTATTATTATTAGGTTATTAAAGGAAAAAGTTTTGATGGGATTGAGGATTCTTGATGATGATAAAGAAAGCTCTTTTTCTTTCTCTCTTAAAATGTTAATTTTAAATTTGTTATTTCTGTGATTGCAAGAGGATTAATTGGATAATAGCTTTACTTTGTTGCGTTTAAAGGTTATTTACCATATAGAGAACTATTAAGAAGTATTAATTTTTAATATAGAATAGAATAAGAATAAGATACTAATGACTAAAATCATTAGGTAATTAGTAAGTTTTTTAAAAATAATATTCAATAAGTAAGTTGGAATTATTATTAATAATTTACATAGAATTACTAATTATTAATTAATTTTGTAAGTTGTGTTCCTTTTCTTGAAAATAAATATATATTCATGGATTTTGCATCCATGGAGTCAACCAACCATGGGTTGAAAATATTCAAAACAACAGCAAGAACAAAAAGCAAATGTTGATTTTACCATTTTATATAAAGGATGCCATTTTATTGCATCATTGTATATCATGGGCCTTGAACATCCATGCATTTTGGTATCCACAGAGGTTCCTGGAACCAAACCCTAGCAGAGACTGAGGGCCTGATATGGTTACATTTTATTTGCGTTTAAAATCTGAATGCTATAAGCCATTGGCCTCTGATATTAAATACTCTTTTCTCCTACCCATCATATTGTTACCTCTATGGTCACAACAGGGTACAAGCCAGTAGCACAAAGGACAACATGAACCAGCAATTGAGTCAGGTGACATTCTTCTTCTAGCATGTAGTGAGGCCACATCCAGTAACTGTAACATTTACTAAATGTTACATATACACTACAAGAGAGACATGTGGCTTGTGGCGTTCAGATTTTGTAGTTATTTTTCAGAACCAAGAAACTAAAGAGATACTTCTAAAAACAGTGGCCAGTAATCTGAATCAGCTGCTTAATTATGTATGGTATAGTTAACTAAGGCCCTTTCCACACCCTACCTTATCCTGGCGGTATCCTGTGGGAATCCTGGCAGTGCTCCCCCCTGCACCGGCTGCCTCCATGATCCAGGAAGCGCAATGGCCTCGCCTCTTTCTGCCATGGCACAACTGGGTACTTTCCCAGCCTGCGCTGGGGCAGGAAGTGCAGCCATTGTGCTTCCAGTCTCCACAAACTTGGTAAGAGTGGAATGGCAGCGCAATCGTGGGTCATTAAAAGGGAAAATCCATCAATGATTTACTCTGTGATTGTGCCACCTGGGGACAGGAGAAGGACAGGACCATGACAACGTCATGTGTAACTGTCGTCATGTCCTGTCCTTCTCCTGTCCCCATTGTGAAATGACAACATGACAACATCCTGCAGAAAGGGCCTAAGTAACCTCTCCATGCCAAAACTGACAGAAATGTCATTTACTAGTCCTCTGATTACCAGCAGAACAGACCTCCTTCTTTGCATGCAGCTGAGACCTGGCAAATAGGTTGGGGGAGACCTGATTGTGATTAAGGAGTGATCATGAATACAAAACAATTACGGATATAATTGTAACACATCAGCTAAGCAGCTGATACCGAATACTGGCCTGTCACTTTAACGGTTGCCACTGTGAGAAGGCTTTGGACCTATAATTGTAAATATGTAATTACTTCCTATCTTTCCATGCTCTCTTTTCAAAAACCACTTTAAGTACCTTACTGGACGGAAAAGTGGCATATAACCTAGCTAAATAACATGTGTTTCTTGATGCATCCTGCACAAATTAATGATGTCTCATAAGAATACAATTTATTCCTCCTCATTTTGAAAAAGAAGAGTGGGAACTATGCCATCCCCAACATAAAAGTTGCACATCCTAGCTTTTTTCTTCCTACCCTTGAAATAACGTCAAAATAATAATAATTCCAGTCAAACACTAGACCCATACCAAGCCTGGGGTGCGTTTATAACAAGATACATGACAACAATATTCCTTAATGAATATTGTAATAGAAAAGGGTGCATAACATGCAGGGTTATATGCTAATAATGTGTAGAATTAAATTAAATAAAACATTCCTGCTGGTAAAAGACAGACTTGGCACATGGATAGGGCAAAGAAGGTGGCTTCGAGAAGACAAGACAAAGATGAAATTATGAGACTCAGCAATTATTTACACCCAGCCATGACTTATTGTCACTTGCACAGCCTTCTTAGCTATCCCACCACCAGCAGTACAGAGGAAAATGTATTCATGCTTGCGTTATTTAATACGGATGTGGCTGCAATTTAGGGCTTAACCAAGGTCAGATCCCATTTGGACCATTAATGGTTCTTGGTTGCCTTAGTAATAAGAGTGCTTTCTCTAAGTATATTTACCACCTTATCATCCATCAGTCTCTCCCTCCACCCCATAGCTTTGCATCCCCATCCGTGCTCTACAAATGATTAGGCAAACTGAATTGTATGCAGATGTGGTGTCTTTCTGTCCTCTCTACGACAGAGTGATCAAAAATCCATCCAGATTTTAACAATGAAAATACAATCCCTATATCTTGTTGGAGATTTAAATCCATGAGAAAATAGAAGAAACCTGAAGTTTTGATTTTTATACTTAAAAAAACAAAAAGATTGTTCCTTTTGCTCTCTCAGACCCATATACTCCAGGTTCATTTCCTGCTTTCTTGGGATCTTGCTATCCTCAACCCCATTTTTGAACAGATATTAATACTAAGTAATTGCACAGCCCTTTAAAATGTACCATAGAAATGTATCAGTAAAGTAAGCTGGTATTATTTTTCCCACGTTGCAGATGGAAGACCTCGCTTAAAGGGCAACAGTGAAGAAATGGAGAGGTAAAATAGAAATTTAAAGAGTTTTTGATTTGCACTTCAGCCTCTTAGCAAACATGTTACACCTGATCTAACCCTACATATCAGCGACAGGGATCATGACTGTCCAGTTGTTTTTGGGCCAAATTTTCTAGCATTTCTCACCACTGGCTATGCTGGTTAGTGCTGATGGGAGCTGCAGTCCAACAACAGCTGGAGGGATACAGTTTTCCACCTCCATTAGCATACAATCAGCTGTGTCAATGTGGTTCCGTAATAGCGCTTGATAGTACTTCCTGTCGTTGTGGATTCAGGAGTGAGTGAGGTGTGGGTGTGCCCAGCTTGTTTCTCCCTCAGCTACTCCCGTGGCATGGTAATTTTGAAATCTATCACCTCTCCGAGTTTATTTTAAATTTCTTCTTTGAGTTAAAACTTTTTATTTTTTAAAATACATTTTAAGCATTATAGCACAAAAGTGGCATAGTGTACTGGCGTGTCATACAGTTACAATGTTGCTAATCAGGAGCTGTGAGGCAGGGAAAAGGACTGGCCAATGCTGCTGTAGCATGGAAAGAACATGGGTGGCAATGGCTCTACTCATCCTCTTAAGGTGAAAGTGTGTGGTAGAGAGCCTTCCTAACCCAACACCATAATGGAAATGGCAATGCTGGGATTGTAATGGAAAAATGCACTATTGAGGTATGGGGCAGAAATGGCCTCATTCTCTGAGTGTGGCTCTTCAGGTGGCCAAGGCAGCCCAAGCCACCTATATATAAAGGGAGGTATCATCAGGAGGTTTCTTGCCCTGTCATGGACTCAATAACTCTGGCCTGGCATCCTGTTAGAGACTTATGCTTGTGTAAATCCAACTTACACCATTGTAAGTCACTTTTTTGGTCATCACAGAGGTCAGAATTTTCTACAGACCCCACGTAATGACCAAAATCCCACCCTAGCTTCCCCTTTTATGTGCAGGAGCCCCCCTCTTCAAGGCCTTTTAGTGACCAGTGTGTAGGGCGCATCAGACGAGTGTTTGGCTCTGTCCCTATGTCCTAGTAACCCTCTACAAGTCTTGATGGATGATGTCATTGTTCTGCATTTTACTAGAGAGACACAGTCAGATGCTTCTCTGATGCCCCTGTCCGTTACCAGGCACTAAATGGTCATGGAAAGTGGGTTTCTGTTAAGTTTCACCTTGCAGGATTTTGGCCACTGAATGGTAGCAGCTAACTGGGCTCTTCCAGTACTATGGCTGGCATTCTCTGACATAGGGAGGAGGTAAGCTGGGCAATGCAGGCAAAGCGATTTTTTGAACAATGCACAATGGTCATATCCAGCTGACAGCAGCATAAGTAGAGTGAGGACCATTTCACATTCCTCTATGCACTGCCTCTGCACATTGTACATTGCAACTGCAGAGCAGATTGTTAGCCATGAGCTCTGACTATTGATCCATATACACTGTGCTATGTTGACATTCACTATAGGGGTTGTGTAATGTACCTCCACCAGTGGATATTTATGTTATGCTAAAATGATATTGTAACTCAGCCTATGCGTATAACACGCAGTTCCTATGCAATGGATCAGTCTTCTTCAAAAGGAAGAACTTATGTTGGGAACTTGACTAGAGCAATGTCCAACTTGACTAGGATAATGCCCACTACTTTGCTGCCAAAGGCATCCCTTTCCCTCTAAAAAGCACCCACTGCTTTTATCGTTTCTTGGGAAGTGGGGAGACATGCTCTCTCCTTAACTGGAGTTCCTTGTGAGTACCATTGCTGCAGGAACCCCACCTTCGGATTCTGTTTCCTTCTCAGAGCTTTCATGCCACTGTTGCTGTTTCTTTGTAGAAATCAAATGTGCTTTCTTGTATGTGTGTATATTCTCCATCAAAGACAGCATATACACTAGGATGAGGCTGTGTGCACTACTATTTGTATGGAAAGGGCCATAGTTCAAAGATAGAGCAGATGCTATGTATTCCTATGGTCCATGGTTTTAATCCTTCTGGGCTCAAAGTGGGGTCAGGAAAAGACTCCAACCAGTCAGTATAGAGCACCCTTTCCCAACCTGGGATCCTCCAGATGGTCATGTTGGCTTGGGATGATGGGAGCTGTAATCTAAGAATCTGTAAGGCACCAAGGTCAAAAGGCTAGGGTAGAAATTACAAGACTAGACAGACCAACATTCTGATGACAAATTTCTGTATACAAAAGCATTGAGGTTACACTAGGCACATCACATATTCCAAACCAGATAAGATCAGTTACTTGGATCCAGACACACCCTTAATGATAGAAACTCCAAAAGTCACTTTCTAAAAAGTGAATTTTAAAAAGAAAGTGGTATCTGTGGAGGAAAAAAAATGGAATGCAACTTGTAGGGGGAAATACAATCTGGACTTTTGGCAAGAAATAAATGAGAAACAATGCAAGTAAAGGACAGTGTGGCGCAATCCGCTGGTAACTGTTGGAACAACTTTTTAAATGGAAGCATCCAAGAAGTTCAGAGGATCTTGGTATGGACAGCTGCTCAAGAAAAGGGACAATACATTTACAACAGTGTTCAACAGAGACCAACCACATGCAGTTCCACAATCTTAAACTTTAATGAGCTGTAAGGAAATTTAGCTCACCAATAAAATACCTGTTTGCTTTGTGGGTACAAATGGTTGCCAACGTGCAGCACATTTCCTCATCCTTTGTCGCCTTTCATTGGTATGGCAATCTGAGATTTATGGTGTGTATACAGACTCTAATTAGCAGTTTCCAAACATCCTGCAAGGTCACAAAGCTGTGGAACACAGGCAGGCAGGCAGGCAGGCAGGCAGGCAGACAGGCTGGCCGGTTGATAGCCAAAGGCAGGTGTAAACCTGTGGCTGTGCTAAGGATTTGTTTTCTGCCAAATTCCAAATGGGACTAATTAAATTCTGGTTCGAAACAAAGATTTAAGATGACCTAAACAGAAAAACCATGTAACAAGCCAATTATAATATTTGTTTCAATAAGAAATCCCCGTGACAAAGGCATCAAGAATTAGAACAAACAATTTAATTTATTTTTCTTTGCCTACTTCCATATCCTTTTCCAAAATCCTATCATACTGATCCAAGAAGAAGAAGAAAATCTTGCATGATCTCCAAAAGAAGCAAAGAAGTTTTTTGGTTTTGCAGGCCAGCTTGAATTGCAAAATTGGGCTCTGAATTGAATTGGAGTGGGGGCATGCACAGCTCTACAGGATATTATATAAATAGAAAAATCATAATATATCTCTTATAGTCATCTATGAGCTGAATTTCCTCTCACATTTGAAATGTTCCTTCAAATAAGATTCCCGCAGAGCAGCTTTCTTCAATTTACTTCTAGATCCTTGCCCTTCCTGGTTTATTATAAAAGCTAGAGGGAGATTGGCTGGGTGGGTTGAGAGAGTGGGTAATGCTTCTTCAAAACAAGACAGAGTTCCAGCTTGCCTCATTACTAAGAAAGCCATCCCTAGATCCTACCATTTTGGAAAATTATCAGTCAGTCTCTAACATTCCATTTCTGGGCAAGGTTCTGGAGCATGTGATATGTGGCTCTAGGGGTTTCTGAATGAAACAGATTATCTAGATCCATTTCAATCTGGTTTTGGGCCTGGCTATGAGACTGAGACTGCTTTGGTTGCCTTTGCGGATGACCTATGTTGGGAACCAGAAAGGGGGAGTGAGTCCCTGTTGGTTCTGCTGGACCTCTTGCTGGCTTTTGTTACCATCAACCATGGTATCCTTCTGGATTGCCTTGCAGGGATGGGACTGGGAGACACTGTTTGATAGTGGCTTCATTCCTTCCTAGAGGGCTGAACCTAGACAGTGGTGCTGGGGGACTCCCATTCAACACCTTGTCCTTTGGCCTGTGGGATTCCTCAGGGCTTGGTTCTGTCCCCCATGCTATTTAACATCTACATGAAACTGCTGGGAGAGGTTGTCTGGAATTTTGGCATTCGGTGCCATCAGTATGTGGATGAGGCCCAACTTTATTGCTCCTTTCTACCACAAGCCAAGGAAACTGTTTTGGTCCTAAACCAGTGCCTATCACCAGTAATGGACTGGATGAGGGCAAACAAATTGAAACTTAAGCCAGACAAGATGGAGGTGCTTCTGGTCAGTCGAAAGATCAAGGAATAGGGATTCAGCCTGTGTTGGATGGATTCAATTCTGAGCCTGGAAGCCCAGGTTTCAGCTGTAGCCAGGAGTTCATATGCACAATTAAGGCTTGTGTGCCAGCTGTGCCCATTCCTTGAGACATCAGATCTGGCCATGGTGACACATGCCTTAGTTACATCCCGGTTGGATTACTGGGGCTGGCTACAGGGATCACACAACCCTCCTGCTACAACAGCTCCACTGACTGTCAGTCTGATTCAGGGCACAATTCAAAGTGCTGGTGATGACACTTAAAGCCCTACATGGCTCAGGTCCAGGTTATTTGAGGGACCATATTCTCCCTTACAAACCAGCCCAGGCTTTGAGATCTGCTGGAGAGGCCCTTATCTCTGTTCCACCACCTTCACAGGTGCATCTGGTGGGAACACGGGAGAGGACCTTTTCAGTGGCTGCTCCCAGGCTCTGGAACTCATTTCCCAGAGAAGTGGCACACCCCCTTCCTTCTTTTTGTACACAAAAACATTTTTATTCCAACAGGCATTCAATATGTGATTATGACCTGGCTGATGAAAGGTGCTGGCTATTGTTAACCATGCAGAATGTTTGCATTTTAATTATGTATTCTCACTTTGTTTTAATTCTTATTTGATCATTTAATTTGTGTTTTAACTTTTGTATTTCATGATTTTTAACTATTTTTTAAAATTATTATAAGCCGCTTTGATCCTTACAAGGAAAAAGGTGAGGTATAAGTAAAAATGATAATGATAACAATTTTTTCCAGGTATGTTGCGATACAGATGTTTTGAACATGACATTCCCACACATCTGGTGGGTACCGGGTTGGGGAAAGCTTCTATTGTGTAATTCTAGTTTTCCCCTCCCTCCAAATGGGAAGTAGAGCTGCTTATCAGAGCTGAGTCACAGGGAATCTCTGAATGGGAACAAAGAGTCAGGAGCCAGAAATTAAACTTGGGAGATCAGATCAGAGTACTCTGCTAAATGACAGACCCAGGCAAGACTGCCATTACCAAGGCAACACGGCAATGAGAAGAGGAGATTTTTATACTGCTTCCTGTTGAGAATAGTCAATGGCCAGCTTGAATGGGTGAAGTCATGCCAGAGGCTGGGAACCCTATACTCTCTGGAGCAGCATCAGAGAACTTCCAGGGATCAAGGGTCACATTGCCACTCCCCACAGCTTCCTTGGTTCTGCGCCTCACAGTGACAGGAAAAAAAGCCCTGTAAAATATTCTGTTCTGCAGTAAAGCAAGGTGTGCAAGAGAAGCTCCAGTTTCAAAACAAAGTGCCCCCTCTCTGTGTGCCTTGTGTTAAAAGTTGAGCTGCAGGTTCTACTTTTTTTTTTCTGCAGAAACTCTAAAGGAAAATGGTACTTTTGAGCCACTTCCTGCTGCTATCACTACACAATAACAAACTGCAGCAGCAGAAATCCACAGGAAGCCTTAAAAATGGCCAGGGATGTCCACATGCAGCTCATGCGCTGCATGTTGCCTACCCTCAGTGGCAGAGCTTGGAGTGTGTGGAGGGGGGGGCGGGAGGGGGTAGGGCTACAGTGTGGGGGGGCATGGCCACATTGCATGGGGGCATGGCCGCGGTGCGTGGGACATGGCTGTGGTGTGTACGGGCATGGCCGGGGCACGCGGGGGTGTGGCTACGAGCTGAGACACCGCAAAAACATTGCCACCTGGGGTGAAGCGCCTCCCCTGCCCCCTGTTTCTACGCGACTGCCCACCCTAGTTGAGAGACATGCTCCTGTAAACAGTTTTGATGGATTCCTTCTCTACTCTTTGCTTCAGTTCTTGGTGAATGTTCTGCATTATCCAGAAGACACCAAATTCTGCACGATTCCACCAAACAAAAATAGCTGTCTCGGTGGTGCTGTGTGCACTCAAGTCATTTCTGACTAATGCAACCTTAAGGTGACACTGTCATGGGGTTTTCTTGGCGAGATTTGTTCAGAGGAGGTTTGCCAGTGATTTCTCCTTAGGATTCTGAGAGAGTGTGACTTGCCCAAGTTTACTCAGCTACTTTCCATAGGTGAAATTTGAATCCTGGTCTCCTGAGTTCAACACCCAAAACACTGTACCATGCTGACTCTCAGAAACACCTGTGCACTCTCCTTCAAAGAATCTGATTACATTGCATCAGATATAGGGCACATCTGGAGTGATTGAAAAGTCCCAGATTTTGTTCCTGTTCTTTCCAATTTTATACTGGATTAAAATAAACTGACTTGGGAAGCTGGTACAAAAAGTCTCTGATAGCACCTGGAGCTGACAGAAAATATTCTGGGATAAACAAAATATGTATGGATCTCCAAAATGAAATTAGAAAGAACAGGGAGAAAACTTTGGACTTTTTGATTTTTTTGAAATCAGTCTGGATGCACCCTTACATAGATATACATAAAGGTGGGGTTTGATGGAGAGAAAAAAACAAGAATAGCATGATGAATTTGTGACTCATCTGTATTAGAGGTGATAAAATGAAATCATGTGCTTCAAACCTGAAGTACAGAGGGAAAATTAAGTCTGGGGATATGAATAAGCACAAGACACCACTAGTGCAACCTGACCTAATTAAAATGTGACTCCAGGCCTCCAAAAATGACAGATTAATTGCTTAACTCCATGGCTACTTCATCAGGACTTCTTTTGATTAATACAGAAATGTATCTTAATAATCTGAAGTTGTTACCCAAATGTTGTAGCAGAACGGCGAGTTTTGCTGGCACGGCAAATCCCACGTGTTCAAAAGCACCCTATAACCTCATATACTGTCTGTATTTGTTACTTTTTAATGGAAATGCTTTTTTTTTTCTTGTGATGGCTCAATTATATTTTAACTTTTATATGTTTTCAGTGATGTGAGCTTTTGGCAGCATATACTTCAATTGTTGCAAGCTGCTTTGAGTCCCAGGGCTGGAAAAAAGATGGGATGGAAATAAATAAATAAATAAACAATCGCAAACTTACAAAATGCCGGTTCTCTTACCAGAAATCAAAGATAAGGGGTAAGAAATCTTTCTGACTAACAACACCATATACTGATGAACAGAAAAATGGTTTCTCTGATTGACATAGGAGTGCAGGTAGTTGGATGGAAGATTAGGAAGGAAAGGTTTTATTGTGTATCCAGGAAGATAGGCTATGTGACTGTTTCTGTATAGGGCTTTGCCAACACCTTCAATGAGGTACAAATGCCAGGCATATCCCTGCTCAGCAGATATTTTGGCTGTCCCCGGATCCAAGATAACTTGGGTAGGAAGTAGTCCAAGGTAAAGTGAGCTTGTCCCAAGATGTCAGACCTGCCTAAGACTCTTGGAGGGTAGGTGATTCTTTAACCAGTTTTGTCCTAATCTGATAAAAGCATTTATGTATGAAAGACTCCAGGAAAGATGGGAGCAGAAGAGGGGGCCTGGATATTACTTTGTGGCTGATAGCTCTTTAGCTTTCTATCAGGAAATGGGCTCTCAGAGTGTAATGGTTTTAGTAGGAAGGCTGAAAGAACATATGACAGTTTCTGTTAATTCTATGTTCCTTTCAACTTGTCTGTTATTTCATAGAAATGGGGGTGGGCAGTTTCTAAAGAGTTTGTTGAATAAATGTAAGCAGTTATAGACATTTGTATGTCTATAATACAATAGGTTGGGAAGACATCAAAGCCTATGAAGTGAGCCTTCACTTTAGATCTGAAACACAGCATAGTGGCAGTCCAAGGATCTGAGCTCATGTTCCCCCCTAGCTTATCGAAGGAGATGTTGTTATAGGAACACAAAGATATAAGAGGAGACCTGCAGGATCAGACCTATCTAGTTCAACATTCTCTTCATGCGCAGTGGTCAACCAATTGCCTATGGGAAGCCTGTCAATAGGACATCAGTGCAATTGCATCCTCTGTCCCATGTTCCCCAGCAACTGATACAAGGAAACCCAGGAGAACCACTGCCAGTCAATGAAGGAAACACTGTGCTAGATGAACCAGCAGTCTGATGCAGTACAAAGCAGCTTCCTATGCACTTTAGATTACATTAGGGGTGAGCGACTATGGGGAGGGGGGAACCTTCTAGATGGGCCACACCCACCCACAGCAAGCCCAGATACCTCCATATTCCTCTGTAGTCTTTCTCACATGGTGACAGGGAATGACAGAGCATCACTTTCTGTCACTGTTTTGAGAGTGAATGCAGAGGAGAACAGAGGCATTTGGGATTACTACAGGGCACTAGAGTGCTTGTAAGGATGAAGGTCTTTATAAAATGTGTTTTCATTCATTGGATGGCATTCTATGTGGTACTGGGGAAAAAGAGGTACATGCAGTCCACTGGTTGCAATTTGTCCACTTGTAGATTACAGAGTATTGTAATCACAATATAGCATTGTGACAGCAAAGGAGAATTAAGCTTGCCTTTCTCAGATCATGGGTGGATCCTCTAGAAGACTGTAACTTGGCTGTGGTACTCTGCAAAAGTGCACAGAAAGGAAGGTTCCATCACTTAAAATTTTGCTTTGTTCAGTAATGGACAAAGGCTATTGAGCAAATGCTCAGTTTTAAGAAACATTTTGAAGTACAAAAAAGTGCTTTTTAGTATTATTGGATTGTTTCCTTCATTTCCCACAGTCTGTTTTCCAGAGCAGTGGTGAAAAGTAATTTAGTTTTTCAAGACTGTGTCATGAATACTGCAGTGGTTATTTCTAAAGGGTCTTAGCAGGGACTGAGTTTAAATGACATAGAGCTATCTCACTGGCCACCAAGCACCAGATGATCTGCTCTCAGTTCTGCCTTTATGTGAGAATAGATGGGTGGATTCTCAAGGCAGAACCATTTTGGGGTAGTGTGGAGGTCATGGAATACTTTCTCTGTGAAAATTTGCTAGACTTCCAGTCATCTTTTGGGTGACTGATCCATTTCAGAATGCTTTCACTATGTGATCTTAAAAGCTTACAATAAATTTCCAGTTGCTGTGGTGTGCAATTGGAAATGTATGGCTGTTTTATTTTTAAAGAGGCATAATTAATTAATTATATCCCTTTTGTATGCTTTTCTCCTAGAGTGGACCCAAAGGTGGCTCCTATATAGAGTCAATTAAGAAACTTTCACAGTAAAATTTCAAAATAATTAAAATCACCACATAAAACTATAAAATTATTTAAAAACATACAAAAGTTAAAAAGATAAATAAAACATCCCAGTAAGAAGCTCCCCTGCTTACACATTAAAAGCCTGCTTCAACAAAAAGGTCTTTGCCTGCTGGTGAAAGGAGAGCTGGGAATGGGCTGGCCCAGCCTCTTGAGGAAGAGAGTTCTAGAGCAGGGGTGTCAAACTCAATTTCATCTTGGGCCGCATCAGTACTATGGTTGCCCTCAAAGGGCCAGTTGTATCTCTAAGACTATATACATGTATCTACTATTTTATCATACTAAATAATTGCCTCTGCATTCTATTATTACTGGTTTTAGTTACAACTAGCTCTGAAACTAGAAGTCTAAGATAAATAATGGTAAGCAAATATTCAAGTGTACAACTGTTGTACAATTTATTGAAAAATAACTTTTGAAAACAGAAAGTTATTTTTTAAATCATCAGACAAACATAACCTGTGCCTCTTTCTGCTCCCCCTTCCCCATGCCTCTTTCTGCTTCTCCCTTCCCTGTGGCTCTTTCTGCTCCCCTGCCCCTCTCTGTACCTGGCAAGCCCCATCCCCATATTGCAGGCCCCTGGCTGCTGGTATTCTGAAGAGGGGCCCAGCAGCCAGCACTCATGATCTACTTCTACTTCTGACTGCTCCTCTGTCCAACTCTTGCCATGATAACCTTCCTGAGAAGTTTATCATGGCAAGAGTGACACAGGGGAGACACAGGAAGAAGAGAGCAGAAAGACAATGAGAAAAATGTGAGCTATTCAACATATAAATAACGAAAAGCAACAGAAATGTGGGAAAACAGAAGAATGTGTGTCCAAATCTCATACTAGGAGCAGTCTTTCGGAATCTAGCAGCAGGTTCTTCAGTGTTGTTGTTTTTCTTTTTCCTGCCAGAGGCAAGGAGAGAAGCCAGTGTCAAAATAATTGGTTTGGTTTGGGTATTATGCATTTTAAAGGAGGACATTTTTTGCTCCTTCTCTGTCAGTAAAATGTACTTGTCTGGCACTTCTATGTATGCCTGCTTCAAAGTAAGCCCCATAAAATTCAGTTTCAGTACAGAAATGCAGACGTTTGTTTTGGTACCTCTTTCAGAAGTGCTGGAATATCATAAATGAATATCTAGTGACCTTAAATTCTGATTTGTTTTGATGGAGACACACATACCATTCGATAAGGGCACAGTCTTGATTAGGCCTTGTCTGGTGAGGCACTTTTGTCAAGTCATCCTGGCTCTGCATTGAGATTCAGGGTGATTACAGCTGAGTCACTCCTCTGTACTTCCTCAGGCACTGTGCAGAATGGTTGTTGTTATAGATTGTTGTGTCTTTTAGAAGGGAAGATATAAACTAATGCTGAATTTGTTTTGTGGATTTTTCCATAGAGATACAAAAGGAAAGTATTTTAAATTGTATTTCTTCATTGCATAGAAAAAGGAGACCGAAAAGAAGAAAGAAAGGTCAGATAGTATCCACAGGCTGTTAATTCTGGGCTGTAGGAAGAATGGTAGGCTGATAGCTCTGACCATGGGGTACATAATTCCTGTATAATTCTAGCTCAAACTAGCATGCACTTTTACATAGTTTATTTTGATATATTTTATTCGTGTTTATTTTATTAGAGCTTTGGGTAGGAAAACTTCCTGGTAGATTACATATCATGATCAATTTATAGGAAGGGAGAAGGCTTCTACAGTATTTCAAATGTTCTGCCTCAAGCATCACAGCTAGTTATGGTTCTTCCAGCTGTCCACATTGGTTAAGAAAAAAATAAAGAGAGGGCTGTTGTGTCCATTTACCAGCTGAACAGATGAACCTGTCAGAATCCCTGTTTCACTTGGTACTCCCTAAACTCTGCTCTGAATGTCAGATCCTATGGAGCAGACTTGCAAGTGCAGAGCGAGGTGAATTTCCATGAATCATAGAATCATAGAGTTGGAAGAGACCACAGGGGCCATCGAGCCCAATCCCCTGCTATGCAGGAACATCCATCAAAGCACCCCCAACAGATGGCCATCCAGCCTCTGCTTAAAAACCTCCAAAGAAGGAGACTTCACAACACTCCGAGGCAGCACATTTCACTGTTGGACAGCTTTGACCGTCAGGAAGACGGTCCTTTCCTGCAGCTTGAATCCATTGCTCCTTGTCCTAGTCTCTGGAGCGGGAGAGAACAAGCCTGTTCCCTCTTCAACATGACAGCCTTTCAAATATTTAAACATGGCTATCATGTCCCCTCTTAACCTTCTCTTCTGCAGACTAAACATACCCAGCTCCCTAAGCCGTTCTTCATAGGGCATGGCTTCCAGACCCTTCACCATTTTGGTTGCCCTCCTCTGGACATGTTTCAGCTTGTCATTATCCCTCTTGAATTGAGGTGCCCAGAACTGGACACAGTATTCCAAATGAGGCCTGACCAATGCAGAATAAAGTGGTATTATTACCTCCCTTGATCTAGACACCATACTCCTATTGATGCAACTAAGAATCGCGTTGGCTTTCTTGGCTGCCGCTTCACACTGCTGACTACCAAGACTCCTAGATACATGTACTGCTATCCAGCCATGTGTCCCCCATCCTACATTTGTGCATTCCATTTTTTCTGCCTAAGTGCAGAACCTTACATTTCTCTCTGTTGAAATTCATTTTGTTAGCTTTGGCCCAGCTCTCCAATCTGTCAAGGTCATTTTGAATTTTGATCCTGTCCTCTGGGGTATTAGCAAGCCCTCCCAATTTGGTGTCATCTGCAAATTTGATCAGCATGTCCTCTACTCCTTCATCCAAGTCATTGATGAAGATGTTGAATAGCACTGGGCCCAGGACAGAACCCTGTGGCGCCCCACTAGTCACTTCTCTCCAGGACGAAAAGCAGCCACCGGTGATCACCCTTTGGGTTTGGTCGGTCAACCAATCACCAATCCACCTAACAGTAGCCTTGTCCAGCCTGCATTTTACTAGCTTCTTTGCTAGAATGTCATGGGGAACTTTGTCAAAGGCCTTACTGAGGTCAAGATATGCTATATCTACAGCATTCCCTTCATCTATCAAGCTTGTAACCCTATTATAAAAAAAGATAAGATTAGTCTGGCATGACTTATTTTTGAGAAATCCATGCTGGCTTTTAGTGATCATGGCATTGCTTTCTAAGTAATTACAAACTGACCGTTTAATGATCTGCTCTAGGATTTTTCCTGGTATTGATGTCAGGCTGACTGGGCAATAATTATTTGTATCCTCTTTTTCCCCCTTCTTGAAGATGGCGATGACATTTGCCCTCCTCCAGTCTGTTGGGACTTCTCCTGTTCTCCAAGAGTTCTGAAAGATTATTGCAAGTGGTTCAGAAATGACTTCTGCCAGTTCTTTTAATATCCTTGGATGTAATTCATCTGGCCCTGGAGACTTGAATTCATCTAGTTTAGCCAGATATTCCTGTACTACCTCTCTACTTATTCTGTGCTGCATTTCCCTCACTTCGTCACCTGCTTCCAACACCCCAGATTGAGTACTTCTATCATTTTGGGAGAAAACTGAGGCAAAGAAGATATTGAGTAGTTCTGCCTTCTCACTTCCCCCCATTATTAATTGGTCATCTTCTCCACGCAGTAACCCTATCATTTCCTTGTTTTTCCTTTTGCTGCAGACATATCTAAAAAAGCTCTTTTTATTGTTTTTGATGTCTCTGGCAAGCCTGAGTTCATTCTGCGCTTTAGCTTTTCTGACCTTCTCCCTACATCTCCTGGCTATTTGCATGAAGTCCTCTTTGGTGGTTTCACCATTCTTCCGTTTCCTGTATATGTTTCTTTTAACATTATATGATGTTGGATAGAGCCCAGAAAATATTGGACAAAGTAAACAAGGAGGTGAAGAAGAAAGTATAGCACTGCTAACATGGCTTGAAAATAGGGGTGGTGGGAAGAAGGAGTCCAGTAGCACCTTAGAGACTAACTGGTTTATTTCAGTATGAGCTTTCAGGGATAGCAGTGCATCTGAAGAAGTGGATTAATATCCACAGGAGATCATTGCTGAAATCAGCCAGTTAGCCACAAAGTTTCCTTCTTCCCACCATCCCATTTTCTTTTTTAATATTATAAGAAAATCCCTAAACTATGGAATTAACTATCATAAGAAGGAATTATGGTGACTGGCTTGGACAGGGATAGGCACTGCTGGCATCTGCGAAGGATCACAGCACTGCAAGGGAGATCACTGTGAAAACCAGGAGCCACCCCCTCCTCTTCCTTGCTGTCACTGGCGTTTCACTTGTCCTCTCTGAGCATACATGAAACGGCCAGAATAAAGAGATAGCAAGCAGCTTTCCCTTAGGTTCTCTCTTCCTCTGGGTTGTTGGTTGGGATTGGACCAAAGCAAATGGGAGAAGGCAAGTAGAGCTATGGATCAGAAGTGAGAGGAAGGTGGGGCTCAGTCAGGAAAGAGGACAGTTGAGGGCATCTTTCTCAAGAATGTGGAACTGACGTTGTATGTTTGATATAGCCTCATCCCAATGAAAGCAATATGAAGTGCACAGGAAGCAGAGAGTCATGGAGGAGAAAAGGGTTTTGATAAGGTCCCTGAACTTGCTAAAAGCTTTCCTATGGAATTATATAACTCCAAAGACACACCACAGTTCTAAATGCCTTAAGCATCCCTTTCCATTGAATGAAAGAGCAGCTATACGGAGGTCAATAACTTTGTTCAGTCTTTTCAGTCTTGTTGTTAAACAAAATGAAGAGCTAATCTGGAATATCACGTAATACCTAGTCATGTTTACTTAGAAGTAGGTCCCAGTGTGGTAAATTGGGTTTACACCCTTGTAAATGGACCTGGGTTTTCATCCTTAGAATAAGCCTCATTCAAAACTTCTGAGTAAAATTGCATTGCATTGTCTTTTTCAGGAAATCAAACTTATAGAGAGAATCAGTTGGGGTTTCTTACATTTTAAAGTTTCTAGCTGTTATGAAGGACTGGAAAATATATCAACCAGACTGTAATACACGGGTAGGAGCTGTATGGCCCTTAGGTATTATTAGACTCCAACTCCTAGCAACTCTAGTTTGCATAGCCAATAATGAGAAATGTTGGGAATTGCAGTCTAACAAGAGTTGGAGGGTCACATTTTGCCTATTCATTGTAATACAATGTGTGACTTTTGAGGCTTACAGGTATAACAGTTGTATACTGTGAAGGTGAGGGAAGATATACCACCATTGTGTCAGTGGTATGGCTGCTAAGCCCATACTCTCCCAGTCCAGGAGAGAAGGAGAAGCATTCACCGTCTGGAAAATCATAGAACAAAGAGAAGATGAGAGAGGCAGTACCCCTGAAAACTGTTGCAGCTTCTCTTCTTCTTGACCATTGAGGGAATCAATCTGTGTGGGTGATCTAGATTGTGTGTCCATCGCTATGATTCTGTGTCCCTGACACAGAATAGCTACAATGAAGCACCAGCCATAGCAGCATCAAAGGGAGTTCTGTGGCATGCTCAGTTCCATCACACTATAAAACATAAAACATGTTGCTTTTCTCTTCCCTAGGCACTGATGGTCCCAATGGAAGAGAGACATAAAACTAGGCAACAGGAAGTAATCAAGAATAAGGTTGCCACTTCAGGATTGTTGGAATCCTTGAGGCTTCAGGACCCAAACTTGGTGGTGTTATTAAGTATTATGGATTAAGTGCCAACCACATTTGTTCACAGCTTGTAATACACACACACACACACCAACCATATTGCCCTGTTTGGAAATTAGGACAGAAATCTCAACTAAAGGGGCTGTACCCAGGACAAGGTGAAAAGTCCTTCTTACTTACTTAGGGAAACATGACAAGGAACACTTAGGCCATTTCCACACTAGACTGTTATAGTGCTATGATTCCACTTTCAACATCCTATGGAATCCTGGGGTTTGCAGTTTCAGGAGGGGCCTCCCAAATCTACAAACCCCAGGATACCATAGGATGTTGAAAGTGGAATCATAGTACTATAACAGTCTAGGGCGGAAATGTCTCCAATCTAGACTCCTTGCTTATAGCTGGAAGGTGGACACACAGTAGAGTAGAATGGAGGGTGAGTCCCGGCATTATAATGACTGGGAGGAAAGGAGGAAGCTAAGTAAATATTTAGACCTCCTAGCTAGTATTTGAAAGTTGCAGCAGCAAATAAATTAAGCCTTATAAAATGTAGCAAGCTGATGCTCTGGTAGAAAGAGCCTTTTCCTCTTCCCCAGAGCTGAGTCCACTAAAATTGGATAATTTCCACCTTCGTTTCCCACCCAGAGACAGCCCACGAAAACTGGAGAATCAGAATAAGACCCTGAGATTTGGCTCAGGAAGTTCTGTGGTCTGGTCTACAAACGAAACACAGCACATACTTTTTCTCTCTCCTAGAATTGATGGTTCAAAATCTACAGGACTGGTACCTCTCTCTCTCTCTTTCATTTAAAGTATTTTAACCACTTATCCTTTAGCCCTAAAGTCACCCATAATGGCTTACAGATTAAAAACAACAAACAATCAACCAACCAAGGCAATTTCTACACTCAGGATTTCAAGCAAAAGACATGACACAAGAGGAAAAGAGGAGGAGGAGGAAAAAAAAGGAAAAAGCAAACTCAGAGCATATTCCTTAAAGTTGCAGTTCTTATAACATGCATCTAGGAGGGGAACATTCAGTTCACCTTGTGGAATGTGCACTACTAATTGATACCCAAGAGAAAAAAGCAAGGCAGTTGGTCACTCAGCTGAATGCATAGAGTCCTTCTCTGTCTTTGTTTGTTGTCTCATTTGTTGCAAAGGAAATGGTCACTACACTTCCGGAGACACGAAAACAAATTCACATTTGTTCCCAAGATAACTTGAGGAAAAGATGTTACAGATTTGGACAATAGAAAGAGACCAGAGAATAAGCACAAGTTGCCTTGGTCTCAAATCCTGCCATTTTGTCCAAAGGTGATGTAGCCCACACAACACCTGCTGTCACACACCCATAAACTGGCAAGGCATATAGGAGGAGAAGGTGTAAATATATACCCACATTTGCCTATGACTTCTTCCCCCATTTCAGCCAATCTGCCATTGTATCTTTGCTAACAGAACAGCTTTGTTGGCATACCTGGGCACTTCTGCCAGTGTATTTTTCGTGGCTGCTATGGATTCCATATTCTGCCAGCACAAGAGGGCTTTCATCAAACCTAAAGTCCCTCAGCTGGCAGATTCCAAGCATGAGATTTGTGGCTGCCTTTTTTAGCTCTGAGGTTAAAAAAGAAAAAGAGAAAAGAAAAGAAAAAGACTCTTTCTTAATTTGCCATACATTTGGCCTATGCTAAATCACTTCAGTATAAATATTAAATACATGTAAATTTTAAATTTGCCATGAATTAGTCTTGAAAGGGAGCAACCTTAGTTTGAACCAGACATAAAGCCTCTTAGCCAAGAGGAGAATTATATACTCTGATGTAGAAGGCATCTGTATAGCGAATATTATCAGAGGTTGAGCTCATGATGTATTTAATCCATTGGCATTTAGAGATAGAGGAGAGGGACGGAGGACGCAATATTGAAATGTCAGTAGGTGGTGACTGTTGATGCTGTCAGTTGTATTACAGTAATACTTCAGGGTTGGTGGTTTTTTAATACAATGGCCACTTTGAATATATTGTTTGAAGCCTTTGTTTTCACACTTTGTTCCCAAGATTAATGTCCTGGCAAACTGCTGAGTCACAGTCATGTTGAGTTGCTGCCCCCCTCACTTCTCTTTTCTCTCCAAAGTGCTTATTTCTTAGACAGCAATTGCTATTTGGGTGGAGATACTTTGCTGCAGTTCTTAGCAGCAGTAGCAATCCGACACGGTTAACCTTAATTGAGCTGTCTGAATTTCAGTGAGACATTCACACTTGTTTCAGAAGCAGCTTAAAGGAATTTTAGCTGCTCATGCTTTTTTAGTCTTAAAAACCTGAAAGTAGCAGACAAGGAAAACAACCCTCTAAAGTGAAAAAATGTGCATGTAAAACATCTGGAAACAGAATAGGACAGAGGTGCCTGGAGGTGAAGTGAAAGAATAAACACATAGATTAGAATGGTGACATTACAGCCTGAGCAGGAGGAACAGCTGATGGAGGCAATTAGTAGACACAATTCTATGAAGACCGAAAACTAACTTTATACCACCGTGACACTTTCTCTCTGTTCCAGCTAGTGTCTAGGTAAAGAGAATGTGTGATCTTCCTCACATAATTGGCAGGAGGATAGAAATATGTAAGCCATACTCCATATTATCTGGAACACTCCAGATCTCATCTGAAGTTAAGCACAGTCAGGCCTGGTTAGTACACCACCTGGTAGTACCAGGGCTCTCCCAGTAGAACTTGGCAAGAATCCTGCCTGAAATCCTGGAGAGCAGCTGCCAGATAGAGTTGGCAGTATAGGGTTGGATAAACCAATAGTTTCGCTCAGTATAAGACAGTTTGCTATGTTCCAGAGCTTAATGATATTGCTGTATTATACTCAGTGTTGTCAGGAAGGGGACAATTTGGCTATGTTGAAAAAGGATCCTGGGAGTTGAAAGGCCAAAATATCTGAAGAATCATAGAATCATAGAATCACAGAGTTGGAAGAGACCATAGGGGCCATCGATTCCAACCCCCTGCTATGAAGGAACACCCATCAAACCCCTCCCGACAGATGGCCATCCAGCTTCTGTTTAAAAATCTCCAGAAAGTAGACTCAACCACACTCCGAGGCAGCATATTTCACTGCCGGACAGCTCTGACTGTCAGGAAGTTCTTCCTGAGGTTCAGGTGGAATCTCCTTTCCTGCAGCTTGAATCCATTGCTCCTTGTCCTAGTCTCTGGAGCAGTTGAAAACAAGCCTGCTCCCTCCTCAACATGACATCCCTTCAAATATTTAAACATGGCTATCATGTCCCCTCTTAACCTTCTCTTCTGCAGACTAAACAAACCCTGCTCCCTAAGACACTCCTCATAGGCCATGGCTTTCAGACCCTTCACCATTTTGGTTGTTCTCCTCTGGACACACTCCAGCTTGTCAATATCCTTCTTGAAATGAGGTGCCCAGAACTGGACACAGTATTCCAAATGAGGTCTAACCAATGCAGAATAGAGTGGTACCATTACCTCTCTTGATCTAGACACCATACTCCTATTGATGCAACCAAGAATTGTGTTGGCTTTCTTGGCTGCCTCATCACACTGCTGACTCATGTTCCGCTTGTGATCTACCAAGACTCCTAGATCCCTTTCACATGTACTGCTATCCAGCCACATGTCCCCCATCCTATATTTGTGCATTCCATTTTTTCTGCCTAAGTGCAGGACCTTACATTTCTCTCTGTCGAAATACATTTTGTTAGCTTTGGCCCAGCTCTCCAATCTATCAAGGTCATTTTGAATTTTGATCCTGCCCTCTGCCTTTTTTTCCTAATACGCCTCTGGTGTATTAGCAACCCTACCCAATTTGGTGTTATCTGCAAATTTGATCAGCATGCCTTCTGATCAAATGAAGAGCCTAAACTTCCCCAACCCTGCTCTTTGCTATGTTAATCAGAAAGCAGAACCTTGAGGAGAAGACATCCTTTGGTATTTTGTTACTTGGAAGCTATCTTGCTTCTATTTATAAGAGTACATTGTGAATATTATGGTATAGGCTCCACATCGCAGGGGTTTGAGAACAGCATGTTGCTTACTGAAGTCGAGGGAGAAACATCATATACAGATACTGAAGTGCAAAACAGGAGAGGAAGGCAGCTTTTGAGCCAGTGGTGAGCATCTATATACAACAAAGAGCATCAAGCAACAAGCACATGACTGGGGCACTCTGGGCCTTTCTTGGGGTGCCTGAGGCAGTGACATCTTTCTGCCACAAAAGTTTAGTTGTGTCAGCCTCTATTGTTGAGTCAGCAGCTGCTGTGATTTGACAGGAAGAGAAGATGAGATTTGGGAGCAGCAGAGAAACACCCTGGGGAAGGGAGGTGTAGGTGAAAGGCAAGGATGAACTGGGGGTGGGAACTGGCAGCCAAAACATAATGCCCTTGTAGTTCACTGGTAGTTATGCCAGTGGGAAAGATATTGGCTGGTATCCTGCATTGCAGTTACTGAATCATAACCCAGAATTACAGATCCACAACTGTTCCATATTCAGCCACGCTCCGTAATCAAGACTGTAGTGCTATTGCCACAGTCACAAATGCCTCCCCAAACCTAACGTAACAGTCCACAGCCACACTGAGCAATGGAGGTTTCTTCTGCTGGTGACCAGTGTGCTGCAGAATGTCATTTCCAGCTCCCTCCCACCAGTGAACTGTGGTGAAACAAGGAGCTGCCCCAGGAGTCCTTCTGATTGTCACAGCTTTGTTTTGTGGTAGGAAAAGGGGCCTCTTTCAGGCCATTTCCGCACGAGACTGTTACAGCACTATTATTCCACTTTCAACATCCTATGGAATCCTGTGGTTTGCAGTTTACAGAGGGGCCATCCGGCCCCTCCCTAAACTGCAAACCCCAGGATTCCATAGGATATTGAAAGTGAAATAATAGCGCTGTAACAGTCTTGTGCAGAAATGGCCTCAGTCTGAGGGCCAAATTCAATTTTAAAGCTGTTTTGAAGGGCACATTCCAGTGATGAGAGTTTTGAAAATATTCCTTAAGTCCTACAAATGGGATAACACCTTGTTGGGGATAAGATTAACTAGAGGTGGCATGTTTCATCATCCTCTCAGCTTGGAAATAGCTGGAAATCAGATTTTCTCCTCTTGAATTTGCATGATTATGTATTCCTTTATTATTATTATTATTATTATGAGCCTACTAAGAAGAATTTATTCAAGGATTATGAAAGGTTAATGCAAATTGCTAGGTGAGATGTACAGTGCTAGGGTTAGAGGAAGACGGAGATTTAATAAAAAATAACCCAGCTAGGGTATTTTTGCTTTTGTATGCAAGGTTGCACAGGTGTCACCTAATTCCAACCACCAACAGAGACGAGGGAACAGAATTTCAGTTGGATAGGTTTTAATCAATATGCAGTCAAACATTATATAAAGAAAGACGGCTTAAATAAGGCATTGCCAATGTCTGCTTGTTGTTTGGTGAATGCCGGAGACAGCACTATTTTAACAATAACTATTTTATTATATACAAACTAGACAATAATCCTAATAGCCTTCCTAATGCAGGTGCCTCTTTTGTATCCCAGTCTTTTCACTTTTAGTTTCAATTTTCCATGCTGTATCATGTGAAACATTACCTCTCCAGCCTTAAAATTCTGCGGAGGATCATATTTCATTGCACCTGTATAGTTGAGTACGCAGTGATTTGGCAAATCGCTCATTCCTTTTACTGGGGCACAGGTGGTGAGGGCATAAATACCCTAAAGGCACCAAATCCCATCTGATCTTGGAAACTAAGCAAGAGCAGCCTTGATTAGTACTTGGATGGGAGACCGCCAATGAATGCCAGGTGCTCTAGGCTATATTTCCGAGGAAGGGACTGGCAAAACTACCACTGAGTACTCCTTGCCTATGAAAACTCTATGAAATTCATAGGGTTGACATAAGTCAACAGACAACTTGAAGACACACACACGTGAGAGAGATTCTCAGTGGAGGATTGGCAATAGAAATAATTGATTTCCATTGTCTAATGAAAATTTTAGTTTGATCACTTGATTGTCTATACGTACAGTAAAGGCCATTTCTGCCCTACATTGTTATAGTGCTATTATTCCACTTCCAACATCCTGTGGATGTGTGGATAATAATAATGTGTGGATAATGTGTGGATATTATTCTAACATCCTGTGGAATTCTGGGGTTTGTAGTTTACTGAGGCCAAAGAGCTCTCTGGCTGAGAATTTGAAATGCCCCTCCCTAAACTACAAGCCCCAGGATTCCATAGGATGTTGAAAATGGAATAAGAGCACTATAACAGTGTAGTGTGGAAATGGCCCTATTCAAACATAGTGCAAATCCAAATCCTCTTTTGCCTTATTTTGCTTGTGAGTTTGCAGCCAAAGTTTTTTGTTTATTTAATTTTTATTTTATTTATAGTACTTAATTTGTGTCCTGCCTTTTTCCCAACATAGGATTAAATGTGGCATACAATTTAAAGAAACTCTTAGTACAATAGTTAAAATACAATTAAACTGAGCTTCTGCTTAAAAAACACCATGTAAAAACAGTGTTAAAAAGCCATTTCAAATATAATAAAATATATTATATAAATATATTTATTTATATATATATATATTATATAAAATTTATTATATATATTATATACAATATAAAACTCCCCTCCCTCATTTAAAAGCCCTGTCTACTGCAATTGACTGAAAACTGAGGCCATTTTTGCATTATGCTGTTATAGTGCTATTATTCCACTTTCAGCAGCCTATAGAATCTTGGGGTTTGCAGTTTAGGGAGGGGTATTTAGAATTCTCAGCCAGACAGCTCTTTGGCCTCAGTAAACTACAAACCCCAGAATTCCACAGGATGTTGAAAGTGGAATAATAGCATTATAACAATGTAGAGTGGAAATGGCGTAAATGCTTCCTTAAATAAAAAGGTTTTTGCTACTAGTGGAAAGACAGCAAGGAGGGGGCCAGCTGGACCTTCTAGGGAAGGGAAGCCCATAGCTCCCTTCCCCAGCCATTGAGGAGGCCACAGAAAAGCAGCTACCAAGAAGGCTCTCTCCCACGTCCTCACCAAATGTGCCTGTATTGGTGGTGGGACTGAGATAAGACTGAGTTCCTTTTCTCACGTGACTTCAAACGCAAAATGGCCACGGGAGCAATGCAGAATCGCGAGGACGGTTCTGCATGACGTTCTCGTGATCCCATGTCGCTCCTGTGGCCATTTTGTGGCTATCGTGGATTATATCATTTTTGGCTCTTTTCCAAAAATGACCAGCAATTACGCATACCTCTCGTGTCCCTCCCACACTTACCAGGCATGCGGAACCTCAGGAAGCACGATGGCTATGCTTTTTCCCCTAGCGCAGCCTGGGAAAGTATCCGGCTGCACTGCAGAAGGAAGGGGCGGAGCTATCATGCTTCCTTCCGTCCAGCATGGAGCTGGTGCGGAGGGAAGCTCAGGGGACATGATTCCCTCCCGTAAGAGGCTTTTCGTGCGATCCCCACACAATGGCACCGTGAACAAGGTAAGGTACGAAAAGGGCTTGAGATAAAGTTTTCCCCTATAGATTTTAGAGCTCAGGTGGGCTCATGCAGGGAGATACATTTTTTTAGATAATCAGAACCTAAACCATTATTTGAGAACCTCACTTTAAAATAACTCTTGTTCTTATGTAAGCACACACACACACATTTTTTCCTGGAGCAACTTCTTGGATTTCAGCCGGATTGCTTTGGGTTATGTTTATAAGTCCAACAGTCTACAGTGTACCTGAGAGATCAGGTGTACACTGACTGCCTGGCAAAAGAAAGCCAGAAGCAAGAGCGGCCAAATATCATCTTGCCCTGCATGGTTTGATAAAGGAACAAAATCCCTTTGAAAGAATCTTGTAAGTACATGGCCATAACTGTCTTCCTGACTCTAGTTTTCTGTGTTCCACTCTGGTTTCAACAAGTGAGCTGCTAATTTTGTTTCTGGATAAGACTGTCAGAGGAGGACCCCTTAAGGGGCCAGACATTAGAATGTTTATTCTAGAGAATAGATGAGTGACTGTAACTCAAACTGGCATGGCAGTGGGTGTCACTGCAGGCCCTTTGTGGAAGCAATCTTGCATGATAAACAAAAGCCTGCTTCGTTTAGTAAAGTTTTGACAGCGAAATGCTCTGTATTTGCAGAAATACCAAGTGAACTCTGTTTACCGTCAAAATCCCACAAAATGTTGAAAGTCTAACAGCATGTAGCACATTTCTAAGAGTCAGCATGATCTTATAAGGGTCAGTTTTAGCTACAATAGTGCAAACAGTAGCTAATATTGTACTGGCTCAAACGATACTTGGGCAGAGACGTCTCTCTTTGTTCCAGTTAGTCTGTCTTCTACTGTACACCAGGGGTGGGTAACCGAAATGCAACTCCCACCAGCCCTATCCAGTGTAGCTAATGGTGAGGGATCACTGCTATTGTAGTCCAACAACATGTTTGAGAGCCCCATGTCGCTGACTCTGTGTAGACAACGGTCCAGTTGAAGGATCTGGCATCACAGCAGTTTAACTGGGGACCGCTGATAATGGATGTAGGTGGTTTTCAGCTGGTTTTCTCACAAAATAAGAATGCTACTGTCTTGTGGCAAAACTGAGTATAATTTCAGGCCTTCTCAAGTGTTTATTCAGCGCTGAACACTGACAAATGTTGTTGGGGATGATAGGAGTTTCAGCCCCACGGAAACGCAGCGGAAAAACCAGAGTTCAGTGAGCCAACAGCAGCAGCCTTGTTCCCCAGTAAGGATACTCACACACGGAGGAGTTTCTTCCAAAACAGGAGGCACTTTATCTTGCGGCAAAGTTCCATTATATACAAAACATAGGACAGACGGACAGAAGCTTGCGCCAGGCACCAGGTTTGGTCAACAGACAAATACATACTGGCGTTGCTTGTTATATACATATCTACAACCAATCAGGAAGAGGTTTGCACACCTCCCTCTACCATCTGCACACGACCCCAGTTTCTTATGCAACCTTGCGATTACCCACAGCTGAGGCGTGATGCAACATCTTTGCAGTGGGCTGATCATTTTCCCAGGGTTCCCTGCCTGGAATCCCTGACAAATGTTACTGCTATAGCATAAGTTCTTATGAGAGGAGAATATGCAGTGATATACAGCAGATAAGCATTCTAGCCATTTTACTGATGGAGTTCAGCATCCCCTCACAGCCAAGGGTAGAACTGGGCAATTCTTCTCAGTCTGTCTCTCGGGCAGCAATCAAATTCAGTCCCCATCACTGGGTATATGGAGCCTCTGATTTGGGACATACTCCCTCTCCTAGGCTGAGGCCGAGGGAAGATGGGCTACCAGAGCCTATGTAGTACAGAAGCAAACAAATAGGGTATCCAACTGTGATGCATCTCCTCCACCTATGAGGGCTAAGAGAACTGTGCAAGCAGGCCAGAGAAAAATTCACTCTTCCAGTCTGTTCTCATCCTTGATAACTTTTTCCAGCACCAAACTGCAAAGCAAATGCAAAAAGTATCCACCAACATCACTAGTACAAGTTAACTCTTTCACATATGGATAGTAGTTAATAATTGGTCACGATGCTCACACAAATTCCAAAACTTATCTCCAAAAGCCCCTCTCAGTACAGCTACTTGGCACCTTGGCATCTTGGAGTTGTAGTTTAAAAAAGAAAACAAAACCTGACAATAGCGACCCTTTCCCAAGTTTTGATCTTTGCAGAGAGGAGAGCAACTAAAACAGCCTTACCAGTTGGACAGATATGGAAGGCTGCATCCTCTTGTTGGGTAAATTGGCTCATGAGTTTCCAGGGGAACTAAGTAACTATCCTAGTGCAAGCAAATATGTTGCCATGGCAACTAATTGTTAGACCAGAGTTGGAGATTTACCTTTCCTTCTCCCTTGGCTGAGGGTAATGACTGTAAAGCCTGTCTGTGTGAAAAGCAGAGCAGAGCACAGTAGGAATCCAAGACAGGGATATGGAAGGATGAGGTTGGCCTGTGTAGGTGATTCTTGGAGTACATGGCTGCTTTCCTGATCTGGAGAGAATGGACGGGCTGCCTGTCCTTTGGAACGCTAAAGCTGGGTCTCCATATGTGCTCAATTTGTATTTTTGAAAAGCAACCAAAATTACAAAATGCCAGTATACCTTTAGCAGGGGTGGGCAACTGCATAGGGACTTGGGGCCAGTTTTTTCAAGCTTTGGGGGAATTTGGGAACAAAATGTGCCCCAAAATCACAATGAAGTTTTAAAAAACTTCTTGGGTGGTTGGGCAACTGATATTGTATGCTACTCTGAGATCTTTGGATGTAGAGTAGGATAGAAATATTTAAAAAACAAAACAAAATAGAGTACACCCATTGACTCATCTGCATTTACCTATGCATCACTTCAACATTCAACCTTTGATTCAATTGGTCAATTCTACTTGAGACGAACAGGATTCCTACCTTTTAGTGCCGAGCTGTTATTATTTCATCATATTCCTACCTCAGTGTCAGGATGCATAGCCCCCTGCCGTATGTTGGTCTGCTGGATGTGTATTGAAATAGTCAGAGGCATATTTAGGGTGGGGCAACTGGGGCTCATGCCCTGGGTGCCAATGCCAGGGGGGTGCAAAAAAGAGGAATGCCCCATCTGAACCGCCCGCTGTTGCCTCACCCTGCCCCTGCCAGGGTCCTTTCTCACCCGGTGCGGGGGTGTGCTGTGGTGGCAGTGGCACCAGCAGCCCTCCCCGCCTGCTGTCCCTGCTTGTCCTGCCCCCCCAACCACTACTTGCCCCCTGCTGCTTGCTCCGTCCTGCTGCTGCTGCTTGCTCCCGTTGCCTGTTCCACCCTGCTGCTGCCGCTTGCCCCTCCACCGCTTATGCTGCCCCTGCTGTTACTCCCTTGCCACTCACCCCGCCCCTGGCTGCCACCGCTCGCCCTACTCCTGCTGCCACTCGCCCCACTTCTGCCACTGTTCACCTTGCCCCTGCCAGGGTCCTTCCTGGCCTGGTATGGTGGGAAGGCGGTGGCAGCAGCTCCTGGGGCACAACTTCAGTGCTTGCCCTAGGCGCTGTTGAGCCTCGGTATGCCACTGGAAATAGTGTATTGTGGTTAATGTATAAGTACTGCTGTTGAACTCCATTAAGCTTAGTGTAATGCTACAACGTATCCAGTGCTAATTGATGATTACAACAATGTATCTGCTTAGAGCCTGCTTAGACACATTGCCTATTGCTCCAATGTGTCCAGTTAGCAGGGGAGGATCAGAGCAGGTAAAAACAAAAGTGTAAAGGCGAATGTTTTGAGAACCTGGTGTATCTAAGATAAGAGGCAGCAAATATGTTGTGTGCCTGAAGGATGATGAGTAGGGATCAAATGCAGCTTTGTGAACTATCTGACGAAGTAGAGTGATAGATTCATGATCCTCTCCAACCGCAACTTTGCATGTCTAAATTTTGGAATTGTATCTGTCAAAGGAGTGAGCTCCATTTAGTCTCATCAACTTGGAAAGAAGTGTGCTGTGTTGCCTGCATTTTCTACAATAAAAAAACAAAAATAAAACCCTACTATCTTCCCCAAAGTGAAGTTTGTGGAATTTGAGTTATCTGGTGCATGAGATTCATACTTTCTCCAAAGAATAAGTTTCTACACCTCCCATTTTATGCACAAACACTCTGAAATAGTCTAGGCTGAGAGAGAGTGCATACGATTGGCCCACAGCTTGAAAAAAATATTTTCTTAAGGGTAGACTTAGCTCCCAGAATCCCTGAGGACCAAAGATATTATTTTTGAGTATAATCACCTTGGCTGTGAGATTCTGAGAGTTGTACTCCAAAACAGAGATATTTTTCATCTCTGGGTCCACATTGTCTCATGATCAGGTGGGGCAGAGAGCAGGGCTGATGGAATGGAGAGGAGTTATATGATATGGAAGGACAGGAGCTGTGCGTGCCAGGTAGCTTTCCCTGTATCCTCTAAGCTTCACTGGTGCACTCAGATGTGGTAGAGGATGCTGTCTTCACACTAATGTTATAAAATATGATTCTTCTGACCCATCAAATGGAAGGACGTGATCTTATCCTTTACCTCAAGCAGCAAAATGTCTCAGGACAGTTCTGAAGTGACAGTACGAACCTGGATCTGCTCCTGTTCTGCTTAGTTGAAATCAGTGGTAAATTTCTCACCATTAGTTATTCATGATCTGGTTCTGTTTGGTCATAGAATTTCCAGTAGTCTTTTTGCTAGAATTGGAGAATGTTTGGCCTGTAAGATATAACCTTCAGTGATGAATAAGAGACTAAAGATTGCTTTGGCACATGTACAAACACTCTTGTCTAAAATTGCAATCTGAGAGAGATGGAGGGGGGGAATCCCCCTTTTCTGCCCTAATGATAAATACTTGCAGCCAACAACACAGGAAAGTAAGAAGTATATTATATTTTAGAAAGCAGCAATTGTCAAAGATATGGATTTTTGAAAAGCCCTTTCTCAGCTACTTAACTACATTCTGCTGTTCATAGGATATAATCAATCCACAGCATTCATATGCCAGCTCTCTCTGTGTAATGATAACTCTCAGCATTTCCCAAGGGCAAGAGGGTCTTCCTTTAACTATCTGGCAGCTGAGAAGCCTTATCACACAAAAAGACTGCATTGTGGTGAGGAAAATTATGCATTTCACATGAACATTGCATAGTTATAGGGTGGAAGAAAATATTGTACAGCACTGAAATAGCCATATTTTAAACTACAATTACAGGCACCAGATATTTTCATATTAAATGGTTGCAATGTTCAATGCTGAAGTGTTACAAGGAGATGGGGAGCCTTCCCTAGATACCTGTAACAATAGAGGGAAGGGGAGATGCTAAGATCTGGAGTTGCTTTTGTGGGCTAGAACAGACCAGGCCTGCTTTCTTCTCGCCCTCCTTGGAGAAGCAGCACCAATTTTTATAATTACCACCCCCTGGCCCCCTCTCTACAATTAATCACACTTCTTGCTTTCCCTAAAAACCACAATCTTTGTGGAAAAAGGGCAAAGCATCTTAAAGTTACACCTAAAGGAGGATATAACTTCTGGTGGCATGTAGATAAATGTAAATTGAAGAAAACACTATATTGAGGTTGCTGTTATAGAAAATAGAATAAAGTCTTTATTAAAAGAACTAACAAGGGAAAGGTAAATCACTATTTTCACACAGCAAAGAACTTCCAGATATTCTCCGGCAAACACTTCCCTAGGTTAAGAGGACTTTGGCTTTCCTCCCATTCTCTCTCTTATCTCATAGAAGGAACTCCTGATCTAACACACTCCCTGTGTATGTAGATACTAACTGCAGTCATCCCCCCGCCCCCGGTCCACAGCCCCTCCCTCTGGCTAGGCTGATTCTTCTTAGCTAGAGAGCCAATAAGATTAAATCCCCTCTGTTGTTAGGGCTGCTCTGCTGGCCACACCCCGCTAGGGTTCATCACAGCTTTACCTGAACAGTTTGAACCTTACCTATTCAAAATGCACAATGTATCTGCTTATGGCAGAAGGCTGTGGTTGTGCCCATATAGTTATGGCATTTGATTAACGTGGGGTATTTTCTGATCTGGAGCCAGCCAATACTTAGGCTTCTTTTGCACTTTACCTGGTGCTGCTGGCGTTGTGCGGGGATCGCATGAAAAGCCCCATCCGGGAGGCACTCACGTCCCCTCTGCTTCCCCTCTGCACCAGCTCCGTGCTGGCCGGAAGGAAGCGTGAGTGCTCCGCCCCTCCCTTCTGCAGCACATCTGGGTACTTTCCCAGGCTGTGCTGGGGGAGGAAGTGCGATGGCCGCGCGTCCAAAGCCTCTGCACACAAGGTAAGTGCATGTGGGGCACGGGAGGGATACGTGATCGCGCATCATTTTCAGCAACACGCCGAAAATGATATAATGCACGATTGCCACCTAATGGCCTTGAGAGCATCGTGTGATTGCGAGGCCGTCATGTGGAACGGTCCTCACAATCGTGCGATGCTGCCGAGGCTATTTTGCAACAGGACTGGTGTGCAAAAAGGGCCACAGTTTAAGTATGAGCTTGGACAAGTTATATTTTTGGACTACACTTTCCTGAGTGCCGCAGTCAGCATGGCCAGTTGCCATTGCTGGTTAGAGGATTCTGGGAACTGTAGTCCAAAACCATATTCCCTGCCCCAACGTTTACATTCTTCCTTTCCCAATCATCCTCTCTCTTGTGTGTTAACTTTGCTTCTCTCTTTACTCTTCACTCTCTATTGTCTTCAATAAATGTGCGTTTGTTATTGTTGCATACTTTTTTTTTTGTGCATGCATGGGAGATGGCACATAGCTGTCCTCAACTACACATTAATGTCCTTAACTAAATTTTTTTATAATACGAAAACACAAAGCAACATCTGACTTATATACACAAGATGCAACTGAGTAAGTTTTTCTTGATTTTTAATACAGGCATAAAGGCCCTATATTATTCAGGCCCTTAGGAGGTAATATTGATAGCCTTTTGGGTTTGGCTCTTGAAGAGGCAGTGTGTGATATTATCTGTAGTGAAGTTTCATTATCATGTTTCTTTTATTATTGAACAACAAGGATTTTTACATCATTATATGGATTATCCATTTATAACAGTGTCAGTTGAGTCAAATGATTTGGCAACTGCTTTGAAGAAGACAAAAAGCCCATTTCCAAACCTGATTATTTGTAAAATGTGGCTTTTATTTTATTTTTAAATCTGTTTGTTGTGCATAATCACATTTGAACAATGTGTTTAAGCCACTGGGAGAATTGGTAACAGAGCCGATAACTAATTACTGTGTAGTCTTCCATTAAATTTCACATCTTCAGCTCAGTGCATTCTATTAGGTAGTTCTCCCTAAACATTATTAATTCTAAAGGTTTCACTTTAGTATAAGCATTGCATGAGATAAGCTGCACAGGAAACAATAGCAGCAGCAGCAACTGCTACTACTGCTAGTATTAAGTTGTATTTTTGTACTGCTATTCACAAAAATCACCAAGATACAACATATCAGATACAACATCAAATAAAGGAAAGTAAGCAGATAAAGACAAAACTCAGCAATAAAACTGTTAATGATTAAAGCAACATTCCAAAAACTTAGAGCAATTTAAAAGCTAAACTGAAAACATGTGTTCTTAGGAAAAGCTAAAAGAGTGGGGGCTGATTTTAACTTTGAATGGAGAACACTGCACTGTTTGGGAGTGATACAAGAAAAAGCCCTTTCATGCATGCCCTTCACAAATGGACTGCTGTGAATGATGGTGGCATTTGCCATCCTGGCAGCAAATGTCTTGATTGGGTCCCATTACTGGGTAGAGTTCAGTGCTGCAAATTAGCCTTTTGCCGTTGCTTGCCCATGTGCCAAAGGCAAATCTTGACAATAATACAGAAAAAGAATTTGCCCTGCTGCTCACATAATCACCTAGAAAGCCAAGAAGCAGATGCCATTATTCTTATTCTCCCTATTGTTTCAGACATCAGCTGCCTGTGTTGCTAATAACATAGGGGAAGATGTAGAATGGCTCCCTGCTGCGACTGATGTCATTCTGTAAGAAACCTTTTCCCTTTTCCCATCCCCTCTCCTTCACGGTTGCAATCTGCCTGTTCGCTCTGTGTGTTTTCCTTAAATTATTGGCATTACCTCTCAGACTCTTCAGACTCTTAGCAGTGGCATTTTCTTGTGCTGAATTGATGACAGCACTGATGTCCTTGGACTTTTCAGTAAATGGGAGTGAGGTTGCTGAACTGTCTGTGTGCGCCTTCAGGCTGCCTGTTGATTTGTGCTTACCCCGTGAATTTCACAGGGTTTTCTTAGATGAGGAATCCTCGGGTGGTTTTGCCAGCTCCTTCCTCTGAAATATAACTTACAACACCTGGTATTCATTGGTGGTTGCCCATACAAGTACTAACCAATTCTAACCCTGCTTAGCTGCATTCTCACAGTCATCCATTAGCATTCTTCATCTACTCAATACATCATGTATATATTGTTCCTTTGTTCTTCCTCTTTTAACACAGTTGAAATCCCCTTCCACCAGATATCAGGATAGCTGAAGTTTTCTGCTACTATATCCAGTGATTTATATTGTTGATCAACCTTGTCAGAAATTTTCCAATGGAAAGGGGGAAGTTAATTTTGTTTAAACTCAAGTGACTGAGTTATTCTGAGGATTGGGAAATTTTATCAGAAACCTAATTCCAGGAAAAAGTAATTAAGTACATGGAAGACAGTGCTAAAGAGTCAACAGATTTTACATGTCCCAGATGGTTCTTTACTGAAAGCCTTGTTGTCTTGGATTTTGCAAAACTACTTGTATTTTATTAGTCCTTCAGGTTAGGAAACAACAATGTTCAGCTCACAAGATCCAAACCATTTTTTCAAGAGAAGTTCCAGTGGGATGATTGTGTTATGGGATTTTCAAGTTAGCAGTTTCAATAATAAGTCCTTCCCCATCACCACCTCATAATAAAGGATCCATATCTCTGTAACTAGAAATTTCTTTACATCTGTAAAATCTGGATAAAATTGTAGAAACACTTGAAATCCATGTGAATTAAAGACTATAAAAATAACCTTAAGAAATTAGCTTTAGACTACTCTCTCTTCTATTTTATGAAACATTTGTTGGCCTAAATCCAGCTGCCAGACCTAGGTAGAGTAAACCCATTGAATCAATTGCTGGATGGTAAGTCAATAAAAAGAAGTACTAAGTCAGTTCCATGAATTCAATGGGTCTAATTTAGCTGGAACTAGCAAATCGATGTAGGCATAGAGACACATCTGTCAGAACAAATTGAGTTATTAAAATGGAATTCCACAAATGTTTTGAATTTTAGCAACACTGAAGTAAACATTCACTGAAATGTGTTTATATAGAACTATTAAGGTCCTTTTAATTTTAGTAAGTCTGAAAAATTGCAATGAAGAAGGAAAAATAGCTCAATTAACTGTAAAGCAGATGGCTATGTTTTTGACGTGTGTCTGCTTTATGTAAAATAAAAATGTCACTAGAGTGTTGGACTGGGACTTGGGAGATCATGTTCAAGTCTCTACAGAAACATGAAATTTACTGGGTGATCTTGGGCCAGTCACTCTCTTTCAGTTTGATCTACTGTACTTCACAAAGTTATGAGGATAAAAAGAGGAAGAGCAGCAATAGATGTAGAAATGTAAATACTAATAAATGGGGTATAAATCTAAGTAATGATAGGTATTTAAATAACTTCTCCAAAGAAAGATTTTCCCTTACAAAAAAATTTAAGGAGGATTTCAGTGCAGTAATAATTTGATATACAGCTCACTCCATCTCAAGGAAGAGTTAAAAAACTATAGAACCAGTAAAAAAAAAATGGGTGCCTAATTTTTACTTCCATCTTCAAATGGCTTAATAAGCTCAAAAATCTACAGAAATCTCTGTTTATTTTAGTTTATGATTAAAGTATGAGAGTTAATTCCAAGAGTAAACTCACAAGTAGTAAGAGCATCTTGGAAAGGTAAAGTCTTCTTTGCAGCCAATAGTCCTCTCATGTTGTATACAGGGCCCTACATCCTTATGTATCCCAGGACACTGAATTTTGAAGCTCTTAACCCTCAAATGTTGCAGGGATACATATGGGAATCAGAAAGGCAAAGAAAGGAGAGAGCAAGAAATTATAAAGGGAAAGGAATTTTGATGGGATGAAGGAGAAATGTTTTTTTCCCCACAAATTCAGAAAGGACAAATAGGTCTGAGAGAAAAATCACTATTATTACTACTACTACTACTACTACTACTACTACTACTACTTTGGACACATCAAAAGATAACATGACTTATCTGAAAAGATGATATTGCTTAGTAAAGTGAAAGGGAGTAGAAAAAGAGGAAGACCACATTGCAGATGGATTGACTCATTTAACCCATAGACCTGTGCACGCAAGACCTGATCAGGGCTATTTATGACTGGGGCTCTTGATGCTCAATCATTCATTGGGTCACCATAAGTTGTAGCCAACTTGGCAGCAACAAACTACAACATTTCCCCCCTGTTTTTACATTACTGTGATTGGGTAATTCAGATGTAGATTTAGCTATCAGAGACATCTCTGTTTGGACTTATTGCAGTTAGTAGCATTAAATTATGTGTCAAAAACTAAACAAAACATTAGCAACTTACAGTTGTGAAGCCTTCATTCAAAGAAAATGAGTTGATCCATGATACAAAGGAAGATGAAGAAAGAACTTTCATGAAATGCTATCATCCTGACCATGATTGCCTAAAGTCTGCTCAGTCTATTTTCCAAGGCCCTACCAGTTGACTTAGAGAATACAACCATTGCACTTTCAGGAAAAGGGTCTCCAAATGTATGGGAAAATCCTTGAGATGTTGATAATGGCTGCCCTCCCATGAGCCACAGTTCAAATTAGGCACTTTGGTCCAGAACTTGAAAAAGCTACTTTTTTGGTTCACAATTCTCAGAGCCCTCCAGCTTCTGTGCTACGCTTTGGGAACAAAACTGGAGTGGACAACTTGTACTTCACTGTTGGCTAAGAAAAGACTGAAATTATAAATAAAGCCCACTCTTAATTCCTGTCCAAAGCATGCTGATCCCATCTTCTGTTTTATATATTCACTCCGTTGTAGACTTAAGGAAAATCTGTGTCAGCCTGAATCACTTGCAGATGGTGCGTGATAAATTGTCAATATTCAGTTCCCATAATGTCTCCATGTTCTGGCAAACGATAGTATCACAAAAGAGGATTTTTGCCAATGTGAACTGACTAAACAAAATTTTTAAAAAGAAGAACAAATAAATGCCTGCAGTCATATTTCTGGCTACTAAACTTTGTTTCCAAAGTACAGACAATAATTAAAGTGGAATTTAAAAAGTTTTGTCTCAGCGCCTAAAAATGTGTGAAAAGGGTGGCAATCTTTGCTATTTCCTGCTAGATTCCCTCACACAGGAACAGCAAAAGCTGTTCTAACTTCATATGCTTTAACTTGCCAAGAGAACCATGGACAGTAAATGATTGTTTTCTGCGGCAGATATCATTGAGAATACCAAATATCATTGAGAAACATTTGATAAAGTGTAAAGACTAAAAATAGTAACATGTACATTTTTTTTAAAGATTGATCTATTCTTTTTAAAATGATTGTTACATTTACTTTGCACAAGATAAGCACAGAAAGGTGGTTCACAAGAGCCCAGGACATTTGGTGGATTCATTGCCACAGTGCTAGTGAATCAGTGGATTCACTATCCTGTTTTATGGGATGTTATGGCCACTCCTGCCATAGCGTCTTTGGATTGTTTGCAAGCTCTCCTGGTGTCAAGTCTGTGTAAGGAAAAGAATCTCATCCCAGCAGGTTTCTGTAACGGCTATTAAATAATATTTCTTTTCCTGTGCTGAGTTCCAGTTCATCTCATTTATTTTTATGCTCTGTGCATTAGTATATAGGCAACTGAAACAATGGATACTTCCTTCCGGCTGCTTCCTTATTATTTTTTCCTGACCATTGGGGGGAGGGTTCCCTTTCATGCATTCCCCAATGCTTGGTGTCCCCCTGTCAGCAGAAATATTTTCCTAGGCTGCTACCATGCAACACAAAGCAGAGGAGGGAGAAGCTACTGTAAAATTGAAAGTGGATTCACCATTCCTGCAGCAATGGATGCATGGTCTACTCCCTCACTTGCCCCATCCCATGCCTTCTCTTTCCTTACTTAAAAACTCCAGGCACTCCCATAGGAATTGGAAAGGGAATCATTGAAAGAATGAGACAATGTCATGACCCCAGAGTTCAACCACAAATGAGATGGACCCAGAGATTGAGCTACAATGGTTCCAGCAGAGGAGTCAGTAAGCCTGAGCACAACCAGAAGAACCAGGGAACCCTGAAACACAAGAGGCTTCAGATCCCTGAGTTCAGCCTTGAGCCTGAACCAACAGTGGTATTCCTAAACCCAGTTCCACCACAGGGCCAGAACATCCATCTTCAAGAGATTCCCAGTCCAATGAATCAGTGCACAAACACCCCAAGCATACCCAGTATGTAGAGAGATGGAGCAATCTAAGCTCCAGGCCCAAACCTTTTCCTCTGAGGCTGCTCACTTTTTAAGAAAGGGCAGAGTCTCAGACCCATTGATTTGTCTTGTCAGCAGTCCAAGGTATCCATTTAAAAAAAAAAAAAGGCAGAGACTATCACTTCCTATTTTGGGAAAAGAAAAATCTCATGGCCTACAATAGCTTAAGGGAGATAAAAACATGGCATGCCCCCATGCCTGTCTCAGAGTCTTTGTGGCTGTGGGGCCTGCATGTAGACCACATTTTGCCTACCTGACAAGAAGCAGGAAACCCTTCAGGCCAAACATGGACCTCAGTTACTGCAGAATTCCATCTCCCTTGCTGTGCTCAGCTCTGTGGGCTCCTGCCCCTGTCCAGAATGATAGATAGGAAGAAGCATGCTTGCATTGCCACCTACAACTTTGTGTTAAAAAAAGTCCTCAAGATTGTGATTGAGCATGTATCCACACTGCACAATTATAATAGTTTGAAACCACTTTAACTGTCATAGGTCCATCCTTTGGAATTCTGGGGTTTGTAGCTTCATGAGATACTTTGACTTCTCTGCCAGAGAGCTTTAGTGCTGCAGTTCTAGGGAATGCACCAGAGAATTCTAAGTATCTTATGAAACCACAAATATCAACATTCCATTGGATGGAACCATGGCAGTTGAAGTGGCATCAAGCTGCTCTAATTATGCAGCATAGTTGCATCCATAGTGACCCAAGAAGTGGTTTAAACAGTTTCAGCTATACTAAAAAGATACAGTTCATGAGTAGTATAGAATAGTACTAGAAATCTACTGTTCAGGGTATCATCTCAACTGCCACCCAATTCATCTCTCTGCTCAGCAGCATTCCCTCAGTTTCTCCTTTTCCAGAAATCCTCTGCTAAGGCATCACAGGCATCATGAAGTGTTGGTTGCTGCTGGGTTATAGAAAATAGCCTGCACTCTACCCTCTAGTTGTTCTTAATTGCTGTTATGTCAGCGTTGAATTATGGTGACCCTATGAATGAGAGTTCTCCTAGACACCCTATTATTAGCAGCCCTATTAAAATTCTGCAGACTCGGGGCTGTGGCTTCCTTGGTTCAATCTATCCATGTAAAATGCAGTCTTCGTCTTCTCCTACTGCTTCCCACTCTGCCAAGCATTATCATATTTTCAATGAGTCATGCCATCTCATGATATGGCCAAGGTAGGATAGCCTTATTTTGGCTACTAGGAGAATTTAGGGTTGATTTTCTCTAGGACCTATCTGTTCCTCCTCTTTATCTATAATTCCTTCTTAACTGCAATAGCAGTCTTGTCTTGTCCTTGTCCTTGTCCTTGTCCTTTTTTTTTTGCCTGAATGTCTAGCCCACCCTGGCCCTCCTCTTTCAGGTCTCTACACCCTGCCCCTACCCACAATGGCCACGTGTTTGCAATGGGATTGTGACAACAGTTCTGCATGACATTATTGTGATCCCGTCATGATCCTGTGGCCACCTGTCACAATCGCAGAATAAATCATTGGCAAGTTTCTCCCATCAATGAACTGCAAGTGCGCAGTCCTCCCACCTCCCTCCCACACTTACCTACAGCGCAGAATGCCAGGAAGCATGATGGCTGTGCTTCTTCTCCTCATTGCAGCCTGGGAAATTGCCAGGCTGCACTATGGAAGGGAGGGGCAGAGCCATCACGCTTTCCTCCTGTCCTGCAGGCAGCCCTTGTGGAGGGGAAAGCTTCTGTCCTGCTCCCCTCCTGGGACAGGCTTTCCCCAGATCCCCATATGATGGAGTCGACAAAAGGTAAGATGCAGAAAGGGCCTAAGACAAATTTCTAGATTTAGACAGACCTATTTATAGCTCAGATAAAGCAGTTCTTATGTTCCCTTCTGTCTGATCATGACATTTTTGTTACAAAACCAAAAGGCATATGCCTGAGAAGGTAACCATTTTGTTCATGTGATGAGATCAACAAGGGCTATGGTCAATGATGCTTTCCCAGTTTCCCTTAGCATTGTATTCACAGTGTCTGCTAAAAAAGGTTCATTGAAATAGTGATGAAAAATCCACATTTTCCCAAAGGCTAAAAAGAAGATTTTTAAATAATATATTCTGTATATGCTAGAAAGTTTATGCTAGAAATTTCTTTTTTTCCCCAAAGGTGCTATAGGCACCCCGATATCTTTTTATGCTGAAACAGACAAACATGGCTATGTCTTTAAATATCCTGTATATGTGCATTTGGCAGCTTTCCCAATGTGAGAGAAACAGAACAAAATTTACAGCTTTGGACTTATAGCTGGGACTGTTCGAGCAGTGGGAACAGCACAGAATTGCTGAGAGATCACTTTACCAAGCAATTAATTCAAGTGTCAATGAGCAGTCAGCAGCTCCTTGATCATGTTTTACATCAGTTTTCGAATATTAGTGAGGCCAAACCTGCAGATTGTCTCCTGGAAGAACCAAGTCGTCAGCTTAATCACTTTGCAACAACTCTTGTAAATAATTCACAAAATATCCAGGATAGGTCAAGCTAATGGGGCCATTCCAATATAACTGAGCTACACAAGCAAAAGAAGGGCAGATATAATAAACACAACCCACAACCTGAGGGTCCTCAGACTTGCAGATTTTCCAAATTGCTTTGCCACAGAATCATACTAGAAAGCTTCTTTCCCAATCCAGCTCTTGTCTGTAAAGAAATCCTGAAACAAAATTGTCTAGATTTTGTTGCTAAATCTTCGCAGGACATTCATTAACTCGGAATAATCAGCTTATAGGGAGAATATTATTAGACAAAATGTGCATATATTAGCTTATTACTAACATATTTGATTGAAAGAACAAAAGGCAGGAATCATTATGGATTATTAACCTCTAAAATGGTATGTGGTCCCCTTCCAAAGACTGTTCTTACACAAGGCTACAGTATATGCAAAAAATAATATTTCCATGTATTTTCCAAGAAACTCTTCTAATCACGATAAAAGAGGAGGTGAGAAGCTGATTTTAACAGCAGCTGCTGGATACACTTAGTGGAAGCTGGTGACTTCAATGTCAGTGTGGTAATGATTCCTCTCTGGATTTTAGTCCAAACTTGAAAAGAGCTATCCAAGACACTGTATGTATTTTGGCCATAAAGTCCAAGACCACAGAGAGCTTGTTTAAAGTTCACACTGAAACCCAGAGCAGAGTGGACTCACCAGCCTGCTAATGGAGCTACCAGCCTCCAGAAGATATATTTATTTAAGACAAAGCCTTTCCTGCTGTTCTCCTGGTTTTATCATTACCCTCTGATGAATGGAAGAGTCATTAAATGTGTCGGGGAATCAATTAAGAGAGGATGATTGAACATAAAGACTTTCCCCCGCCAGATTGTTGGTGTCAGCTGTTTTTGCCATTGGACTGTTCTTTCATTCTGGCATTGGCCTGCTGGGTGTTGGCAAACAAGAGTCTCAAACAAGAGCCCTTTTGAAAAAGCTCCTGGCTTCTCTCTCAATTTTAGCGCAGTGTTATGCTTCCTTACAGTGTCACTAGGAGGCTTTTGACTACATCAATGTTTGTGTCATCATGCTTTCTATGTCTTCCTGTCACAGAAGCCACTGTTCCAAATGACAAAGGAAATTATTTTTAATCTAAAGCATAGGATCAGATATATTATGATGGAGGTTTCAGGAAATGTGACTAGTCTAGTTCTGTAGCATAAGACATGAGAATGGAGCTACTACATTAATTCTCTATTACATTAAAACTCTGCCCCTATATATGTATAGCTCTGGGGCTGAATTCCTTCTTCTTGGAGCTCCAGTCCAGCCTTCTGGAATTCCTCACATGGACAACACCTTCCCCATGATACTCTATTTGGTAATTTCCCAGCTTTTGTATAGATTTTTCCCATTCTTAAAAGTTTAAGTGCGTCTGTTCCAGAAAACCACAGAAAACCAGTAGGTTCAAATCCTACTCAGCCATGGAAACCCACTGGGTAATTTTGGGCATGTCACACCCTCTCAATCTCAGAGAAAAGCAATAGCAACCCTGCTCTGAACAAAACTTAGCAAGAAAACTCTATGATACGGTTGCCACAAGCTGGAGTCAGCTAGAAACCAAATAACAACACCAACAACCAACAATGAGAGCATTAAGTCAAAATGCTCTGGTATTGTTGGTTCTGCTCTTTTGCCACACTCACCACTGGAATATCTCCTTCCCCCACATACTGAATTTGGCTCTAATTCTGAAAAAGATTTCCCATGCTTGGTTTAAAGAATAGAATTTAATCCTTGTGTATAATATTTGTGTGAGAGTGGTGGGAATGTGCGACGGGATATGCTATCTCCTATTCAGACTTTTGTCGTCTGGGCTGAAATGATCAGATAGCCTTATTCCTGTTCTCATAGGATGACAACACTTCTTAATAGGCTCAAAGTACTATTTTATGGCATCTTTATTGTTGTGGTGGTGATAGTCTGTCTTTTGTAAATAATTCTGATGTTTTACTTGATTACAGTGTAGCCATGTTGTCTGTACCCTATGTCAGTGAAACAACCATTAAAAACAAAAGAACTTCTCATCTTGTGTTTCCTCTATCCATCCATCCATCCATCCATCCATCCATCCATCCATAAATTAAGTAGATAAATTAACTGCTGCCTCCCCCCTGCAAAAAAAGGTGCTCAAGGAAGCTAAGGCCCTTTCCACATGTGGGGGGGGCGAACGGGCGAAAATGCCCCAAAATGGAGCTTACCTGAAGCTGGGTAAGTCCGTCGCTACGCGGAGCAGCGCGAGCTCGCTGCTCCGCAGTCCTCCGGCGTCCCAAATGGCAGCTTCCGGTTGGTGGAGGCTCTCCACCAACTGGAGAAGCTCGCCAGCCGGAAGCCCGCCCCCGGCAGATCTGCAGGCACGCACTTGCGCGCGCCTGCAAATCCACTTCGGAGCCGGGCGACGGAGCGGCGCGGGGCTGCGCGCTCCGTGCTTTTTAAAAACCTCGAAAAAGAGGTTTTTAAAAAACACGCAGCGTGGCTAGTTCCGGCTGCTCCTGAGTGGATTCTGGTGTGGAACTACAAAAAATAGTCCACGCCAGTCCACTCTACGGTGTAGAAGACCTCCGTGAGAGGTCGCTCTGCACCATTTCAGAAGCCCGGTATGGAAATGGCCTATGAGTATTAAAATACAGAGGCAAATGCACTAGGCAACAATCCAAAAAAAAACCAAACAAACCCCACAACAAAAAAGATAGAACCAGCACCCAATCAATTAACCCTCCCCTATTCAGCATCACACTAGTGTTCATGCCAAAAGTCCTGCCTCAGTAAAAATGCTTTTGCCTTTTGAAGAAGGGACAATAGACAGAACCTTCATAGCCTCCTTTGGAAAAAAGCGCCAGAGTTTGGGAGCAGCACTTTGGCAAGGAGTGCCAGAGTCTGGGAGCAGTTTGGGAGCAGCACAGGGAAATGATGGATATTATTTCCTTTTTGTTCTTAGGTTGTGAACTGTGACTGGATAAGTGGGTTGTATCCCAGTTTGCAGATGCAGTGAGAGAGAGAGAGGCTTATTTTCCTTCTTGATAGCCTCCCACCACTGTCTTAGTTGTTTGGTTTTTTTCGAAGAGCCACAGCCACTAAATACCTTTCAGTGACATTGCATTTTCTCCTGTAGCTAAATGTGATTTTGAGCTAAATTCATCTGGTAGATTCAGGCCACTTTTCTTACTTGCCTGATTTAAGCTTCTGTTCTGTGCTCCCCGAAAGCCCTCTTTCTATCATTTATAGCTGACCCATTTTGTCCAGGTTTATTTAAAAGCTCTGGTTTGATACTACAGTGGCCCCTCCACTTTTGCAAGGGTTCAGGGTGCAGAACCCTTGTGAAAGTGGAAAAATTGCAAAACTCGCTGTCTTGCATTCTCCTCCCATTTCCTTCTGGGGTTCCCTTCTCCCATTCCCTTGCCTTTTATGGGCTGGGGCCAGAGGCAAGAGAATGTGAGGGAGAGCTCAGGAGGGATGAAAGAAGGCATGGGCCTCCCCCGCCCCATTCTCTTGCTTTTTGCCTCACGTGCATTCTCAGTGTGGGAGCCAGAGGCAAGGGAAATAGAGGGGGAGCTCCGGAGGGAAGAAAGAACATCTGTGTGTGCCTCCTCAGCTTTTGTGTGGATGGTTTTATATTTGTACATCTTTTACATATATTTATGACTTTGGAATTATGATTTTAATGAAGCTTATGTGCTATTTTGTGTTTTGTGAAGGTCATTAGGTACTCTGAACTCTGAGACAAAGGGCAGCTGCAAAAGAGAAATGAACAAATAAATAACCTCATAACTAACACATAACTAAATTACACCATGACAGTAAAATAATGAGAGATAATGGCCATTTCCGCACGAGGCGAGGGAATCGCTCCCTGCCATTACTTACCGTTTCTTCTGGGTCTGCAATAACACGGACTCTCCCTTAAGCCCTTCTGCAGGGCTCCTCCATTTGGTCCGGGGTGAATCGGAGCAGTGCGAGGTCTTAGCTCCACTGTGATAACTGAAGCCCCTGTGAGAGCTGCTGATGACGAGCAGCAGCGGTTGGTCCCTGTGGCTCAGGGTGGAGATGACAAGCAGCAGCTCAAGAGCTCCCCCTGCTGCCATGGACCAAGCAGGCGCGGATGTTTCTCTGCCTGCTCCTTTAGGGCAACAGGGATCCGATTCTGAAGAGGCTCTGGAGCCTCCTTCAATCAGCCCCCAATCAAGGCGGAGACTCAAGAGAGCTGTGCAAAGGGAGGCTTCCTTGGCTAAGTTTAAGAAGCGGTGACTGGACACACCTGTGCCTGGGGCTATATAGCTGCCTGCTTGGAAGCTTCCCTTTGCTTGTGGCAAACTTTCTACAAGCCCTCTCCTTGCTTGTCCCTTGCTTCCAGCACCTGGCTCCTGATACCTTGGATTAATCTCTTGGCTCCTAACCCCTGGCTTTTGGAACTCTGACTACGGCTTTCACTTGTCACTCTGGCTTAGGTAAATGGACTTCCTTTGAGTAATTGCTTGCTTGACTCCTCCCGGCAGGACTCTGCTAGCTCTCCTGCTCCCTTCTCCGGGCTGGCTTGCCACCCGGGTCTCTGACCTTGACATCCGCACTGCTCTGGCTGACAAAATGGTGGCTTCCAGTTGTTTCTGGGTCTGGACCAACTGCTGAAGCTTGCTATGCCTACAGCCTGCCCTCCACAGATCGCAGGCTCGCATTGGTGCGAACCTGCGCATCTGCACAAGTAAGCAGGAATGCAATGGCGCGCTCCAAAAAATAAAAGACCGGTTTTCTTTCGTTCTTCAAAAAGCGCACTGGAGGACCACTTGGGGGTGTTTTGGAGTGGACTGAGGTGCAGAACTAAGGTAAATAGTCCGGACCTAGTCTGCTCCAATGTGCAGAAGACCTCTGTGATAGGACGCACTGGCCCGTTCTAATTCCCTCGTGTGGAAAGGGCCAATGTCACACTATTCCTGATGTATCAATAAGTATTTTAGTCACTTTAGTAGTTGCAGAGTGTGGATGGACTCTCTACATGACATATTTTGCACTGTAAGCAAGCAGCTTATAGCATTCTGATGACTGCAAAATGTCACTAAAAGCAACTAATTTCAATATTTTTGAATGACAAGACAGTAAAGTTACTTTTTAAAATTAAAACTTATGACAGTAACTACCTACTTTCAGAGGTCTTACCAGGATGACCATACCTAATTTGTTTTCAGCAGTAACATTTCAGCCTCTGTTTGTGACTGTATCCTGAGAGTATGCTTCAATTATAAACTGTCAAGAATTGTGCTAGCTTTTAAAAATGCTGTTTTATAGACATCCCCATTTTGTGTCTAACTGCTCTTTTTTCAACCTGCAGCTTGAAAAGAATGGATAACCTTATGTATTACAATGAAGAGTAAATGTTTTCTTTTCAGAAAAGTGTGCTAAACAGATCCCACAAATCTCTGTTAAGAACAGATTAATCCAACAAGAGCTGTGAATCAACGCTTCTTCTCCCAAGGTCTTGTTTTGTTCTAAAAAGCATTTTAAACACAGTCATGCTGGCAAGTCACCTCGTCTGCATCCTTTCCCTGCATACATTTTGTGATCCCTATTTTCTTCTCTTTGCTAGGCAAATGGAATTCAATAGACTTCTAATGATGAGCTGAGCTCTCCTGTGCCTCTGCAACTGGCATTCCTAACTGAACATCTGACGGAGCTTTCATAGACAAGTTGACAGTCTGTGTGAAGGGCAGGCCACTGAGCAGATGCATCAGAAGCAAGTCAAAAGGCAGGCAGAGAGTGACATTTACTGATCGTTGGCTGACAAATTCAGATCCTGACATTCACCAGAATACGAAAAGGCACCCTTGTTCTCTCTGTGCCCATGTATGCTGCTGTCTGACTCCCTGCATGTCATTTCCATGATGACAGTTTTGGAACAGGTGGTAAAGCTGAGCTGGTTTTTATTCTATGTCAGGAGAAAATGCTTGAAAGGCTTAAAAGACAAAGCTTAGGTGGAACACTGAATGGAAACTCAGCAGAAATTCTTACAGATTTTCATACCAGTGGGATTATTTGTTGATTTTATTAGTTTTTATAGTTATATCCCACTTTTCCCAGCCTGCTCCCCCAGAAATGACATTCACAAATTATTCCTTAAAAACTAGGCAAACGCACAGTATCACCTTGGAAAGTATCGTGCATATTTCAGGACTTTCAGAGAACTCAGCTTCACAAATATATTGCTATTGCTCATAAAAATCTTGTCAGATTGGCCAGCCTGAGAGATTGATTGTCAGTAAAAATCATTTGGTAAGTTTCATGGCTAATTTGAATGTGGATCTACCAAGTCCCAGTCCAACACTTAAACTGCTACAACACACTGTCATTACTTACGTACTATTCAGGATTTTTTTAAAAAAATGAAAATAATGTTGGTAGACATTAGAGATACATAGTCAAGCAAATGCAGATTTTATATATTTAAACAGGCTGTGATGCTGGAGAAGTAGTGTTTTGTTAATTACATAATTGGTTTCCTAGAATTATCAGGACTGAGCTTCTAAAAGAGCCCGTCTGGATGGCAATTTAATTGAAATCTATACGCCATGTTCATAGCTGAGTATTTAATAATTCTGTGAGTGTTTGTTCAGAAGTAGGTTCCACTGTATTGAGTAGAGTATAACTCTATAGAGGATTACAGCTCTCTGCAGGAGTTCTGAAGTCTAATAATGGAGAGGACACAGAGATCAGAATTTGAGAACCTTTTTGGACAACAGCTCCTAGAACCCCTCAACCAATGTGGCCATACAGAGGAAGGTATGTTGCTGGATTTATGCCTTCATTTTTAACCTTCCCATATTGAACCTGAAGCTGCACAAATGCTGTAATCGTGTTCAGGTGAATGTAGTTAAGCCTTCCACATGAGACTAACTGGTGACCTGGGCTGCAGGAGCGCCTTATGCCAGCACTGTAGGATGAGACTCCTCACTCCTGCTCAGAGAACTGACCACTGGTGCTTCCACAGGATCAAGAACACTAATTGTGCCGGGTTCTTAATCTCTTGGAGAACTGTTTTTCCATCAGCTGAATATAATTACTTCTTCTTTCAAGACTTTTCCTGTTGAGACAGGACAAGAATGTATGTTTCATTGTCTGTTCCATAATTAGACTTTGCTTATATTTGATGATGGCTTAAACTGACTTCTGAAAAAACTAGCATAGGAACAGAGTACACACAGAACAATAAACTCCAATGCATGCATGCATTCTGCTGCAATTTTTTGACTACTCTTCCCGAAATAGTAGTTTTCAAAGAAGTAGCCATGTTAGTCTTTTGCAGCATAAAATGGAGGAAGGGAAGGGGAGCAAAAAGGGAATGTGGCAGCACCCTTAAAAGTAAGTGGTTTTCATTTTAGCATGAGCTTTGATGAATATAAACCCACTTCTTTAGATGCAGTACAGAGTGATATCCAGGCCCCAGGTTATAAAGCATATCCATACAGTTTGTGGAAGTGGAATAGAATGTAAGAGGATCCAGAAAGATGCAAATCATGTCCTTCACTCTAAATTTTCAAAGGGCTGGGTAAATTCACAAATTCCAATCCATTAGCAAAGATATGAACAAAGACAATGGCTTCATGGCCCAGTACATACATTAATGCAAGAAAGTGTATTATTGCAACTCTCAGAGAACTTTTTGAATCCAGGGAAAATGACTTTTGGTAGGTAGATTTATTGCTTTCACAAATCAACACTAACTGATCAACACTAAACATCTGAAAGACCTGTATCACCCTATGCAGCCCTTCACAAATTTATGGCAAGGGACATGATTGATATCCTTCTGGCTCCTATTACATTCCATCCTGTTCCTACTCCCACAATGATGTAAATATTCATATCTTGAGGTCTGGATATCACTTTATACTGCATGTGAAGAAGTGGTTTATCTCCACAATAGCTCATGTTAAAAATAAAAACCAGTTAGTCTTAAAGGTGTGGCCACATTCCCTTTTTCTTCCCCTGCCTTCCTCCCTTTAGTACCCAGAATGTGGCTAAACTGACTGGTGCATTCTATGACTTGTAGTCCAAAGAGTAACTTTTTCAAACTATGAGTAGCTCTTTCTGACTCACCCTCAAACCACCCATCTTATATTCCTAAGCAGCATAAAAAAGGACAACTCTAATAATTTTGTGGAGCCATAGTGCAAATCTAACTTTCTTTATGGAGCCTTTTCCAGTCGGAAATATTCACATTCTGTCTATTACATTACCTCTCACATTAAATATGTGATAATTCTTTTCTTTTTGACCAGATTTATAATTCAGTTGATACCATCATGTTCCTTTAGAGTCATATTTTTTTTTAAAAAAGCACTTACAGTAAATTGTGTCACTTAGTTATAGAACTAAGGTTTCATGCCAGGTTTTCTTCATTTGAATCTAAAAGTCTCAAAGCGAACAAGTAGCAATGTATAAACGCTGTTTATTTCTTCCATGTCTTTGGGAATTCTTCAGATTTTCTGCACATAGCAAAACTCAGGAAACACAAAAAGGAAGTCTCTTGGGAAGATATCTCTGTGATATCCTTTTTAATTTGTAGTAGAACAATAGTTTTTTAAAAAATCATAATAAGAGAAGACTCCAATAATTATACATGTAAAGATATTATGAGCTTGACAACTTATCATAAGGGCCTCACAATTATTATTTGTGATCTAATGTTGCTGTCTTTGCTGGATTCCATAGCACATTTAAAGCTTCCACCAGTCATTCCTTGTTTGGCTTTTAAGGACTCAAAGTCATCCAAGAAAATGTCACACATGGAATGGCTTCTTCAAAACACTAGTTGCACAGCTATGTTGACAAGAAGTGACTGCCTGATTATTTCAAAATAGAGCTGGACAAAGTGTGGTCCTCCATTTGCTGATATGCTGCAATTCTAGTGTAGTCAATGGTGAGGAATGCTGGGAGTTGTAGACTTAAAGCTGGAGAGTCACACTTTATCCACCCCTGTCTTAAAACATCAAGCACATGTGCCAAATCCTTCACCAGACCTCTCCATCCCAACTACAAATTCCCCTGGCCAGCCTCCTGTGAAGTGAGAACCTAGGGAAACCTGACTGGAGCTAGCCAATTATAACCTTCAGAATGCTGTGAAAGCCAGCCGGTTGGGGAAGGAATATAACCTAGAGGTTAGTCTGCCAAAGAAAAAGATAGGGGCAGGATGAAACAGAGTCAGAAAGATAGTGTGAGGGGTGGTTAGAAGGAGGGAAATGGAGAAGATCTGCATAAGGTTTGGGGAGTTGAGAATGTGGAAGGAGTTCAGGGAGAAAGGTTACTTAGTTTGAGGTGTTGCTGGGTATTGTGTGTGGAAGCAGCCTAAGGCTAGATGTTTATTTTTTTATTTTATTTTATTTGTTATATAATAAATCTTTTCTCTTTTTATTTGCTATAGCCATTTGAATGTTTTAATTTAATAATTAGCAAGGACAACTGGTCATGATTTACCACACTGATCAACATAACCTCTTCTCCAGTATAAAGATCACTCACAGGACCGAATATCAGACTCAAGGAAGGGCCCTGAAGGTTGGAACTGTGGAAGTGAGCTCTAGGGTTGGAACTGTGAGGCCAACCTGGAGAGGGATTCCATCATGGCCCCTCTTTCTGAAGGCCCATCGCCTGAGAAGGAGCAGGAGGGCAGCTCTTGAGTGAACTCCTACTTCAATAATGACTCCTTGAAACTGTGGCTTTGTCAGTTTCACTTCTTTTACTGCTCAGGGAAAATGATAAGGGAACAAACAGTTGTGAACCGACTGAAAGAATATACAGGCTCATAAGCATGCCTAAAGATATGTCTGGCTTAGATCATTCAAGTTCCTGAATTCTGATGGATCCAAAATGTCCTTAAGCAATTTCCAAGATGCACTACTGACAACTGGTAGATCTCTTCAAAGGGAATGACATGACTACTGAGCAGATAGACTGGCACCATTTTCTGTTAAGGGATTAATATTTTGAAATAGCTTTAGTAATAGCTAAAGACCAAGCAATGAACAACCCAGGCAAGTCTGAATGAGCCTCTTCTAAAACCTACTCTGTGGCAATAATGGTTGCAAAGAAAGCAGATTTTTCTCCAGAGCATGGAAAAATTATGTTTTCTCCAGAAGTCTCCAGCCAGCATGGATGGATTCTGGAAGCTGTAGTCTAAAAAGCAAAATTTCCAAGCTGTGCTTCTCTGCCACTATCATGTCAATTCAGTTTTGTCTAATAGAGCCATTTTTACTGGTAGGGGGCTCATTCCATTCTGCTTCTGAAAGAGCAAAGCAATACTTCAAGATCCAGTGAGACATGAAAACACCAAAGAATATTGATGGCAGTTGGTTGCTTTACTTTAAATATGAGAGTCTCTAAAGTAAGTCTTCTAAGCTCTCAGGTTCTCCGGATGAGAATTCTGAGTATTCCATCCTAAACTGCAAATCCCAGGATCTTCATTCCCAATTTTATCCAGTGGTCCTTTCACACTAGACCAATGGTTCTTAACTTTTTCTTTACTGGGGACCCCCTGTAAATATAATTTGTTGCCAGGGATCTCAAGACTTAAATCAAGATTTAAATATTTAAGTTTAGATTTAAATATTCAAATATTTATTTAAATATTCAGATATTTATTAAGGGCTTCTGGCAATTAGGATTCAAATCTCTGCTTAGACATTGGGTGACTTCGGGGAAGTCCCCATTGCTGCCGCAGCTGTTGGTATACAATAGGAGGGCTTCATGGACCCTCTGTGAGGGGTCCCTGGACCTCAGGTTAAGAACTATTGTACTAGTCAGTCATAGCACTATGATTCAACCTGCTATGGCAATATCCTGTGGAACTGGGATTTGTAATTCAGGGAGTTGTGTTTAGAATTCTCAGCTAAACCAAATTGCAAGTCTCATGATGCCATAGGATGCAGTCATGGAAGTTAGAGTGGAATCATAGTGCTATAACTGTCTAGTATGAAGAGTCTCAGGCTACACATACCCAGCTCCATTCTTCATTGGACCTGCTATCTAGACCCTTCACCTTTTTAGTCCCTTCTTTAGACATGTTCCAGCTGCTGACCATTCTTATTATGGGGGCCCAGAACTGGACGCAGTAGTCCAGGTAAGTTCTGACTAAATCAGAATGAAGTGGCACTGTTATTTACCTTGATCTGCTGTTGATGAAGGATAGATTACATTATTATTATCACTATTATTTTGGTGATGACATTGTTACATTGTTGACTCATGATTACCTTGTGGCCTATTGAGAGCTCTAGATCTTTTCAACATGTACTGCTGTCAAGGCAGGTGTCACCATCTTGATTTTTGTGACTAATTTTTCCTGTTTAAATGTAATAATTCACATCTATTTCTGTTGAACTCCATTTTGTTAATTGGACCCAGTTCTACATCCTGTTTAGGTCATCTTGAACCCTGATTCTGTCTTCTGAGGTATTTCCTGCCCCTCCCAGTTTGGTGTCATCTCCAGAGTTGATGAGCATCTTCTTCTATTCCTTCATCTAATCATTTATGAAGAGGTTGAACAAAACTAGAGGGTTTTTCATACTACACAGTTAAAGTGCTATGATTTCACTTTAACAGTCATGTTTCTGTTCTGTGGAATCCTGGTATTCGCAATTTAGGGAGGGGTACTTAGAATAATCAACCAGAAAGCCTGGGTAGCTCACCAGACTACAAATTCCAGAATTCAATAGGATGCAGCCAGGGCTGTTACAGTGGAATCAAAGTACTATAATTGTATAATGAGAAATTTGTCAGCAGAAGGATGAAGAACCATTGTTGAACATTCTTTGGTCTCAGTCTGTCAGCCAGGTATAAATCCACTTGACAGAAGCAAGCCCATGGGTCAGATGGTCACAGATTTCCTCAGTTTAATGAGATGAAGTTGCATTTCTCTTTTAATTATAGTAGTCATGTTTTAACTTTCATCTAGAAATATAAATTTACACGTGCAAATTTTATATAAGTCTGTGTCCTTTCTGTTTTTGTGATACATTTCTTCTTTGGTGATGCATGCATTTCCCCTTACCTTATTGGGCAATGTACTATCTGTTAGCAATTAACAGTGACCAATAAAAATGGGGGTGCTCCCCACATCTCCAGAATTGAGTTGTCCCTAATGAGGGTATTTTTGGCCATCCATAATGTATCCCAAGGTTAAGAACATAATGCAATAATCTAGTAAAGGCAAGCAGAGAGCAAAATATAGGGAAAGTATTAAGCATAATTCTGAACATCTATCATGTTTCTGTTTATTCCTAGCAGTAGCAACATGACTTCCCATAATGTCATTCTTTGAGCTTTTAAAAATTTATGTAGCTGGCAGATATATAAAACATTTTGGCCAGATCTTGGGGTTATAAAATGGACTCTCTTTAATTGCATTCTCCAAGAGCAACTGCACCTTTGTTATTCAGTATAATAAGTTCTGGTTAACACCTACACACTCCAGCATCACCAGGCCAGAATCTTGCACATTCATTTCAAAATGAATGAATTTTGAATAAAGTAGTAGTAGTTTTTGTTTTTGTTTTGAAAAAGCTGAATATCATGAATTTAATCACTGTATCATTACAGACAAGATCCCCTCTATAAAGTTAGAGATGTCTGTAGGGGTTTCTCTGTCTCCTTTTACAGAGTTTGACTGTCACTGAGGAACTAGGAGAGGAAGATGTACTACAGTGTCCTTTAAATGACAATGAAATATTGCTCAATAGCTAGAACATACCAGGGTATGCTTCAGAAAGGCACACTGAAAGTAGGTCATATGAAGTGCACATGATTATAAAATAGATGGGATGACATGCTATGGTAATAGATCTCAGATCAGCAGGGACATAGGCAACCTTAAAGCAGAAAAAACAGCAGGCAGGACATTCTAAAATGTGTTAGCTCCTTATTGTGTCACGTAGTATTCCTGTGTAGACTCCCTCTCTCAGCTTAAATGTGGACTTACAGGAGATCTGTAAAAGGAATGAAAAAGCAGCAGGAAAATAGACTGGGGGACTTGGTCCTGTAGCAATGTAGCTTAGGTCTGGCTGTATAATGAGGCAGAATGAGGCAACTGAATCAACATCCTATAGAATTTAAAGTAAAAAATAGATTTTTAGCTTATTTATTTATCTATTTAGCTTAACTGACCAGGGCCATTTCTTCACTACACTCTTATAGGGTGATTATTCCACTTTCAACTTCCTATGGAATTCTGGGGTTTGCAGTTTAAGGAGGAGCTGAATTCAGGGATATTGTCAGGGAAGAAAGTAAAAGACACAATCTGCAGCCAAATAGAAAGATCAGTCTCAATGGATTGTAGATGCAAGTCTTCAAGTAGTTAAGGACAGACAAGAAACAAAAGTAAAAGATGACAGAAATAGAGTCAGAACCCTGAATGCAACTGTTCAGTGACAGAGAACTACTATAATAGTCAATGCAGAGAAACAGAAGATGACAGCAAAAAAAGGAACAAGAGTCTTCTTTCACAGCATCTGAGAAATCAAATGGAAATTTAAACCAAGAATGGGAGTCAGCAGAAGAACACATTACATGACCAAGTACAAATAAAATGCCAATGGAAACAATACACTTAATAATGATGATGATGATGATGATGATGAAAGATTGACAGATTCATTCAAGTAAGAACTATTTGAATATGAACCTACAATTTTAGAAAGTGAAATGGAAGCTGCATTCAGGACATTTGGGACAAATAAATCACCAGGAACAGATGGCATACTAATAAAGGGGCTTCAGGCTACAGAGATAGAATCTACTCTAGTTCTAACTAAAATCTGTCAAAAAAATATGGAAAACAAAGAATGGCTCATAGATTCATTTCCCATTCATTCCCCACACTAGCAAAGTGATCTTCAAAATCCTACAACAAAGATGTTTCCGATACATGGAGTGAGAAATGCTGGATGTCCAAGCTGGTCTCAGGAAAGGAAGAGGCACTAGGGATCATATGGCAAACATATGTTGGATAATGGAGTGTATCAAAGAATTTCGGAAGAAAAGCAGACAATTCTTTTTAGATTGTAGCAAAATCTTTGATAGAGTAGATCATGTAAAACTATGGAACACTCTGCCTTGAAGACCCTAGCAGTGAGGAGGAGGATTCTGAGTCCAAGGTAGAAATTTCCCCAGAGGCAGGAGTTTCTCCAGAAGCCTGCTCGGGAGAAGATAAAAAGCAACAGCAGGGGCCAGAGCAAGGGGAACAAATATCAGAGGATGAGATTACACGGACACTTATTGTGCAAGAGGGGTGACATCAGAGAGAAGGGCTGTGCTGCTCAGCACGTTTAAGTAACAAATGAGTCCTAATGAAGGAACACCTGTGGTGACAGCATCAGTAGATAAAAGGCTTTCAGCTGGCCCTTTCCTTTCAGGGTCAGCAACTGATCTTTACAGTTATGGAAGCTTTGTGCTGTTGTATTTGGACTACTTTGAACCTTTTCCTGTTTGACTACAACCTGGATTTGCCCTTTGGATTTGTTTACTTGCTTTGGAACCTAAACTCTGTTTGGACTTTTTCCCTGCTCTTGCCTTGTGAGTAAACCCTGCTCTGCTGTTTGGTGATTAATTGTCTGCTCTGCCCTGGACACAACAGTGCCGCAGTGATTGATTGGACAAAAGGCTACTGTCAAGACGGTATATGGAGAAACAGAATGGTTTGCAATTGGTAAGGGGATCAGACAAAGCTGTAGTTTATCACCCTACTTGTTTAACTTGTATGTTGAACATATCATATGTAAAGCAGGATTAGATAAGGAGGAAGGAGGCATGAAAACTGGAGGAACAAACACCAACAGTTGAAGGTATAGTGATGATACCATACTACTAGCAGAAATAGCTAAGACTTGGAATGATTGTTGAAGAAGGTCAAGAAAGAAAGTGCAAAGGCAGGTTTACAGCTGAATATTAAGAAAACAAAAATAATGACCACAGATGATTTATGTAACTTAGACAGAGAAGATATTGAAATACTACAGGATTTTCTGTATGTTGTCTCAGTCATTAATCACAATGGAGACTGCATTCAAGAAATCAGAAAAAAAGACTAAGATTTGGAATGGCATCTATGAAGGAACTAGACAAGATTGTGAAGTGCAAAGATATATCACAGAGTACTAAAGTTATGGTCCATGTCATCGTATTTCCAATTTCTATGTAAGGTTGTGAAATCTGGACAGCGAAGAAAGCTGATAGGATGAAAATCAACTCATTGTGCTGGAGAATTGCTCTGCGGATGCTGTGGACTACTAAAAAGGCAAAGAAATGGATCCTAGCCACATCAGATCTGAAGTCTCCCTAGATGGCAAGATGACTAAACAGAGACTGTTGTACTTTGGCTATATCATGAGAAGACATGACTCATTAAAAAATACAATAGGCTTAGTAAGGTAGAAGGAAGTGGGAAAAGAGGAAGACTGCATTACAAATGGATAGATTAATTCAAGAGAGCTAATGAGTCCCATCTGGGAGAAAGGTGAGATATAAATGCAATAAATAAATAAAATGGCCTTGAGTCTGCAAGACATGAGCAGGGCATCTGCTGATAGGTTGACTTGGTGGTCTCCCATAGGGATGCCATAAGTCAAAGTCAACTTGATGGCAGTTAACAACAACAAATAGGAAGGTATTAGAGGAGAAGTTTGTGCCATGCAGTTTTCCCTCTATCTCCCTCCAAAGTAGCTTGCTGCCTTCAGGAGTGGTAGAGGATGCTGTCCCATTACCAAGGGCCCTTTTATATTACACAGTTAGAGCACTGTGAGTCTACTTTAACTGCCATGGCTGTATCCTATGGCACCCTTACGTTTATAGTTTGGTGATGTTAAGTGTAACTGCCCAGTTCCCTGCCTAAAGGGTTAAACTTCTCGTTCCTTCGCTAACCTCATAGCCATAGTAACGGCTGAGGAATGTCGCTAGTCAGAGAACTAGATAAGCTAGTGAAACTTTCCCAAAACAACTGCATGTGTTATGACCATGAATTCTGTTCTCATTCACTTCTTGTTCACTGTCACTGCCTGTCTGCCTGTCAGCTTGTTGTGCAGACACAGACTGGAAAAATGGATTTCACCTAGTTTTGCTTTTTCATGTATTCCAGCTTTGCAATAAACACATAATTTAGTATATTTTTTGGCCTCTCTCTGGTCTTTTTGGATGTATGCTGTTTTAATCTACTTTTGAAGCACTGGTGGACTGTGGGTCATGCTAGCTTCCAGCATGCCCCCTGGAATTCCTCAACAGGTGAGGCACTAAAGTTCCGTGGCTGAGATTTCTAAATGCCCCTGCCCAAACTGCAAGGCCCACGTTTCCATAGGATGGCTCTCTAGCAGCTAAAGTGGAATCATAGGCCTGTAACTGTATAGTGTGAAGGGGCCCTAATTAATTAGGTGTACTGATCTGAAACAGATGGATAAGGCAAACTATAGAGCTAAATAAATATACAACTCAGAATTCTGGTGTCAGGTAAAAACAATGGAAATCCCACTATTGTTCTCAATGTGAGGTCTACCCAAATGATTTGTGTGTGGGGGTATATAAATGAAATCATGGATGCCTGAAATTGTTTACTCCAAAATGTCATCCTTTGTGGCTTATGTGATTGGTCACTTAAGTCTCATGGCGCTATTTCTGCTCATTGTCAAACTTTGGAACAAGTATCAATAAAAAAAGAAGAGAGAGAACAGTATGAAATGAGCCTTCTAATATGACCATTTAACTGAAATCCATTTCTGAATTCTAGAAAATCCAGGAATCCACAAATGTGAAAGATATTCAGTGTCCTAACATAAGCAATGTGGGCATGAGATGTCAACAAGTCTTCCCTATTGTTCTGTAAAATATCCAGATGCCATGGTTTTAAACCTTAGAATATGCGAACTTTAAAAAGATGAAGGTGACCTCTTAAAATATATCACTGTGTCCCACTAACAATTAGTTTGAGGTTTGCCTAGTTTTTTTTTCAGGTGAGACCCTGTAGGAATGGTAGGGAGTAGGGAAGGACACAGGGAAAAGTGAAGAAGTCAGGATGAAGATGGTTGTGAATGTGTCAGGGAAGCCAGAAAAAAAAAGGTCTTCACCTGCCTATGGCAGGATAGCAAGGGTAGCTAACCCTTGAGGTGATATGAACTTAAAGGCCTTCAGCTGTTTACAGAAAGAGAGTAGAGAGCATGCCTGTATAATCTGCCTAGAAAGGGAGTTCCAGAGCCTGGGAACAGCCACCTCCTGTATTCCTACAGGTCCTCCTGTATTCCTAGCAGATGTACATATGAGTATGTTGGGAAAGAAAGAAGGGCTTCCCCAGAAGACCTCAAAACATAGCTGTTATGGGAGAATACAGTCCTTGAGATTACGTAGGCCTAAGCTTTTTCTTGCAGAGAAAAGGCCAAAGGTTGGATGTGCAAAGGTTTTTGGGAAAGCCTAGGGCACACTGGCACTGTGGAATAGTGTCTCTTCCCGCTTCCTGCATCCACTGGAGAAGTGGAAGGGAAGACTGAAAAAGATCTGCTTGAGGGTTTTGTGTATGTGTGTGTGTAAAATATGGTGGAAGGACATGTGATCCAGTGGTTCAAATCTCTATTCCATGCCCTTGGCTCTTTGTGCATGTATATTCTGACCCACAGGAACTAGTTATATAGTCTAAGTCAGGTTCTCACACTCTGGTCCTCTAGAGTTTTGGGACTTTAATTTCCTGAATGCCTCTGTATAAAGTCCTCCTTTATACAATTTTATGTAGCACAAAAACTGGCAAATTGACCAAAGGTTATACATAAACAATATGTGAGATATCTGTTTTTGCAGTGTTCTCCAGTCCTTCCTTCAAGTTTGTTTACACAGGCAGCGTTTATAGGTCTAAGGACTTAATCCATTATTTGTCAGGGTATTGTCATTTTTTTAAAAAAGGAGAATTGATCAAACATCTCATTGGTATTCTCAGACTGTCACTTCAGAAGCAATGAGTATGCCTGGACATATTATCACAATAGACATTGCTCATTGTCAATTCCCCAGTAAATTTCTGCAAGAAGCATTTTAAAAGACAGCACTCTTAAGCACCATGCTTTTGGCAATGATGTCAGAATTAGATAAGGCTGAGCTGAGGAGCAAGAGGCAAGGTCAAATTTCTTTTTCAGACAATGCTATTCATTCTCTCAAGTACACTTTTAAAAATATTTTTAGCAAATAGAATTTGAGTGTGGATCAAATATAACTCCTGCAGCAAAATCCTGATGTTTCAACTCTTAAATTTTCACAGCGCTCTCCCCTCCTATTGCCCAAGCTATGCCAGAATAAAACTGAAGATAGCTGTAGCCAGTAGTGTTTTTGACAGGAGAAATGCTGGCATTTAAGTCAGCTGAAGATCCAATAATGATTACAGCTACTTGTTCACAAGTGTTGCCTCTTCTGCTCCTTCAGTACCAGTCATTATTCAAAAAAGGAGCTGCCTGCTGTGTTGTTATTAAATCCAGTTCCTGTTGAGTCAGCCTTCATGTTGCTGGAAGTGTCTCTATGAGGGGCTCCCTCCCAAGGAGAATTAGGTTGGCTCCTTTTCTTTATTTTTAAATGTAATAATAATAATAATAATAATTAATAATAATAATTTCTTATCTACTTCTAATCATGGCTCAAGGTGGGATACATCATAAATTAAAATACAGCTAAAAACACATGAAACGTTTAAAATACACTAATTGAAAATTCAGTGTAAAAAGTTGACTGGGTAGGCCAAGTCATCAGTTTTAACATAAAATGACATAACACAAAGTGACATTTTTAACATAAACTAAAGTTAAAACACAGTACTCAAATAGTAAATTAAAGACACCAAACACTAACTCACTAAAGCATTAACTTGGGCGATTTCCACATTACACTGTTATAGTGCTATTATTCCAGTTTCAACATCCTGTGGATTTCTGGTGTTTGCGGTTTAGAGAGGGTCATTTAGAATTCTTAGCCAGAGAGCTCTTGGGCCTCAGTAAACTACAAGCCTCAGAATTCCACAGGATATTGAAAGTGGAATAATAGCACTGTAACAGTGGAGTGGAGCTCGGACCCCTCCAAACCAAACAGTAGTAAGAATGAGAAAATAAGACAAAAAAAAAAAAGTTATTCTGCCATTACAGATCCACCTTACGAGGGTAGCTAGTAACCATATCCACAATTTATTGCTTTGTTTGGTTTCTTAGGCCATTTCCACACTAGACTGTTATAGTGCTATTATTCCACTTTCAACATCCTATGGAATCCTGAGGTTTGCAGTTTAGGGAGAGGCCTCAAAGGCACCTCTCTAAACTGCAAACCCCAGGATTCCATAGGATGTTGAAAGTGGTATAATAGCACTATAACAGTTCAGTGTGGAAACGGCCTTAGAGCTCAAGAAATCCACGAATGATTTCCAATCTTTCTTTTTTTAAAAAATCTTCAGTTGGCCTGCCCTTTAAAACCTACATTAATTTGGCCATTTTGGATAGCTCAGAATCCTTAACAACCCAGTGCCAGTGCTTCACCCCATTTCCAGCACTGACCAAACAATATTCTTGCAGCTGTTATCTCATAAGGAAGAAGTAATCCATATTTACTATCCAAATTCTTACTCATAATACCCAGCAAAAACATTTCTGGTGACATTACAAAATTAATGTATAAATCTTAGACTAATAGCTTTTTGCCTTCTTGCAAGTCTGCCACATATGGAAAAAGGAGGGTGTTTCTTTCCTGATATCCTTCTATCCCCCAAAATTCAGAGAGACCTTTGGCAACTAAGCTGATTTGATGAGAAAGGGCCTTTTGATGAGTGCGTGCTGCATTTTAAAATTAATTTACTTTTTAATTAATGTGTTTAAATACTACTTTTAATTTGATTGCGCTTTGACATTATCGTTTTTGTTTCATTGCATTTTAATATTGCAGCTTTTGTGTATTTACCTGCTCTTTTAGTTAATCTTAATGTGAACTGCATTGTTCCACTTTTGGAAGACAGGAAGGATATGAATAAAAGCAATGATGGAGAAAAAGGAACTCAGGTAGGATTAACTCTGCATACTATTCTCATCCTTCAAGAGCACATGAACTGATGAAGTTCATCTATTCATCTTCAGCTGGGGACCTATGAATGACAGCTTCTCCAAAGGAGTTAAGTGATCACCATTTCCACGAAGATGGTCTTCTGGCACAAGATGGCCTGCACCTTACAACTGTCAGTCGGAACGTTTTTGCTAACAGTCTCGCAAAATGGATCAGGAGGTCTTTAAACTGAGTTTGACTGGGGAGGGGGACAGTATTATTCTGGGCAAGGATTCAGTGAGTGCTGTGAAAAATAGCTCAAATGATATAGATAGGGCAGGCCAAGTAGAACTAGAGACCAACAGGGAGAGGGAAAGTAACTTTAGTACAGGACTTCCACGAAGGGCACATCATCTCAAGTGTCTCTACAGTGATGCACAGAGCATGGGGAATAAGCAAGATGAACTCCAACTCTTAGCACAACAAAATAAATATGATTTAATAGGCATCACTGAAACCTGGTGGGATGAATCTCATTATTGGAATGTAGGAATAGGGAGGTATAACCTATTTCGCAAAAATAGACCAAACAAGAAAGGAGGAGTAGCCTTATATGTCAAGGATGTTTTCATCTGCGAAGAGATCCATGACTTAAACCTGGGAAACCAAGTTGAGAGCATCTAGGTGAGAATTAAGGGAGCGAGAAACAATAGGGATGTGATTGTAGGGGTTTGCTACAGGCCTCCGGGCCAGCCTGAAGACTTGGATGATGCCTTCCTGGAGCAGATGACCACACATTCAAAAAGGAGAGATGCCGTGTTAATGGGAGATTTCAATTATCCTGATATTTGTTGGCAGTCAAATTCTGCAATGACTGCAAGGTCCAACAGGTTCCTTGCTTGCCTTGCAGACAATTTCATGGTCCAGAAGGTGGAAGAGGTGACAAGGAGATCAGCTACCTTAGATGTGATCCTGACCAACAGGGATGACCAAGTTGATGAGGTGGAGGTGGTGGGATCCTAACAAGGGAGTGACCATGCTCTTTGGAGTTTGTCATTCAGTGGGAAGGAGAAGCCAAGTGTAGCTAGGCATGCATCCTAAACTTTAAGAAAGCTGATTTCTCTAAACTTAGGGAGTTACTTGCTGAAATCCCGTGGTCAAGAATACTGAAAGAGAAAGGAGTTCATGGTAGATGGGAGCTTCTCAAAAGTGAGATACTGAAGGCACAATTGAAAACTGTGCCAATAAGGAGGAAAAATGGCAGGTGTCTAAAGAAACCGGAATGGTTGACTGAAGAACTCTCAGCTGAGCTAAGTGTTAAAAGAAACATGTACAGAAATAGAAGAATGGTGAAACCACCAAATCGGAATTCAACCAAATATCCAGGACATGTAGGGAGAAAGTCAGAGAAGCTAAAGCGCGGAATGAACTCGGGCTTGCCAGAGACATCAAAAACAATAAAAAGAGCTTTTTTAGATATGTCCACAGCAAAAGGAAAAACAAGGAAATGATAGGGTCACTGCTTGGAGAAGATGACCAATTAATAATGGAGGGAAGTGAGAAGGCAGAACTACTCAATACCTTCTTTGCCTCAGTTTTCTCCCAAAAGGATAGAAGTACCCAACCTGGGGCGTGGGGAGCAGATGAGGAGGTGAGGGAAATGCAACACAGAATAAGTAGAGAAGTAGTACAGGAATATCTGGCTAAACTAGATGAATTCAAGTCTCCAGGGCCAGATGAATTACATCCAAGGATATTAAAAGAACTGGCAGAAGTCATTTCTGAACCACTTGCAATAATCTTTCAGAACTCTTGGAGAACAGGAGAAGTCCCAACAGACTGGAGGAGGGCAAATGTCATCGCCATCTTCAAGAAGGGGGAAAAAGAGGACACAAATAATTATTGCCCAGTCAGCCTGATGTCAATACCAGGAAAGATCCTAGAGCAGATCATTAAACAGTCAGTTTGTAATTGCTTAGAAAGCAATGCCGTAATCACTAAAAGCCAGCATGGATTTCTCAAAAATAAGTCATGCCAGACTAATCTTATCTCTTTTTATGATAGGGTTACAAGCTTGATAGATGAACGGAATGCTGTAGACATAGCATATCTTGACTTCAGTAAGGCCTTTGACAAAGTTCCCCATGACATTCTAGCAAAGAAGCTAGTAAAATGCAGGCTGGACAAGGCTACTGTTAGGTGGATTGGTGATTGGTTGACCGACCGAACCCAAAGGGTGGTCACCAAAGGCTGCTTTTCATCCTGGAGAGAAGTGACTAGTGGGGTGCCACAGGGTTCTGTCCTGGGCCCAGTGCTATTCAACATCTTCATCAATGACTTAGATGAATGAGCGGAGGGCATGCTGATCAAATTTGCAGATGATACCAAATTGGGAGGGGTTGCTAATACCCCAGAGGACAGGATCAAAATTCAAAATGACCTTGACAGATTGTAGAGCTGGGCCAAAGCTAACAAAATGAATTTCAACAGAGAGAAATGTAAGGTCCTGCACTTAGGCAGAAAAAATGGAATGTACAAATATAGAATGGGGGATGCGTGGCTGGATAGCAGTATGTGTGAAAGGGATCTAGGAGTCTTGGTAGATCACAAGCTGAACATGAGTTAGCAGTGTGATGTGGCAGCCAAGAAAGCCGACATGATTCTTGCTTGCGTCAATAGGAGTATGGTGTCTAGATCAAGAGAGGTAATGGTACCAATTTATTCTGCATTGGTTAGGCCTCATTTGGAATACTGTGTCCAGTTCTGGGCACCTCAATTAAAGAAGAATATTGACAAGCTGGAGTGTGTCCAGAGGAGGGCGACCAAGATGGTGAAGGGTCTGGAAGCCATGCCCTATGAGGAGCGGCTCAGGGAGCTGGGTATGTTTAGTCTGCAGAAGAGAAGGTTAAGAGGGGACATGATAGCCCTGTTTAAATATTTGAACGGATGTCACGTTGAGGAGGGACTGGGCTTTTTCTCTGCCATTCCAGAGACTAGGACAAGGAGCAATGGATTCAAGCTGCAGGAAAGGAGATTCCACTTGAACCTCAGGAAGAACTTCCTGACAGTCAGAGCTGTCTGGCAGTGGAATATGCTGCCTTGGAGTGTGGTGGAGTCTCCTTCTTTGGAGGTTTTTAAGCAGAGGTTGGATGGCCCTCTGTTTGGGAATGCTTTCATGGATGTTCCTGCATAGCAGGAAGTTGGACTCAATGGCCCCTGAGATCTCTTCCAACTTTATGATTCTGTCACATTAGATGTTCTTTCAGACAGAGGGAAATGCAAAGTTGATGTCTAATGCTGTATAGTAACTCTATTGCAGTGAGGTAAAGGTGCACTAAACAGCCATCAGGCATGACAACATCAAATGCTCTAAAATAATCTATAGAGTAGCATCTCAGCAAATGCAGCCTAGAATTGCGCTGGTATTATCAACAGGAATATAGTGTCCAGATCAAAGAGAGTACAATTGCCACTTTATTCTGCTTTGGTTAGACCTCATCGGAACACTGTGCTCAATTCTGGGCTACACAGGTCAAAAGGATATTGAGAAAGTGAAATGTGTATAGAGGAGAGTGACAAAGGCGGTAAAATGTCTGGAAACCAAGCCCTATGAGGAACAGCTGAGGTAGGGGAGTATGCTTAGCTTAGAGAAGAGAAGATTGAAAGATAGCCACCTTTAAATATTTGAGGGAATGTCTTATGGAAGATGGTGCTAGCTTCTCTTCTGAGGCTCCAGAAAGTAGGACACAAACCAGTGGATGCTGTTACTACCCTGGCTATCCCGAGCTTAGGGGATATTAAAAAGATATCCCTTGATATCACTAATTCGGCTTCACATACCCATTCCCCTCCACGTGCTTGTGAGGCCCCCGGAGAAGCACGCGCACAGGCTCGGCCGATAATTGCTGTAATATTACAACACAATACAGGCAGGCCAGAAAATAGCCGACTCGCAGCTTCAGGAGACCTCAAGGCAAGTACTCCATTATGTATGCATGCAACTTTCAAAAGATCCTCTGCCCCGAGCTGGCAGCTTGATGATTGGACTATACAATGCTCAAGTACTCCGCGTTTGCATACTGGCTATCATATTGACAATTTGGCTATAATTCAATCATTCAAATTCTGACCTTTCGGAGGCTTTGTCTCCAGCCCCAAATCCATTGTTTTCCCCAAGTCCGACCTAGCCTGTGGTCACAATTCTCCTTATAAAAACCCCTGACTTTGAGCGCTTCCTTGGATCGCTCTTGGCTTCCATCCCGTCTTGCTGTCGCTTTGTCCAGCGAGCCTTCCCCTCAGCTCCACGTGCTGAGATCCACGCTCCCCAGCTTCTCTGCTTCTAACCGGGCTTCAGGACAGGTGAAGTATCACCCAAACCAACAACTCCTCTAAAAATCCCTCTATCCCACTCCAACCTTTATTTCTATAGTTTCTCTCTGTGTTTGTGTTGCATACACTGATTGATTGTATTTTTAATAAAATTCACATTTGTTATTTCACTCTGGTGTGCTCCTTGACTCGGCCTGACCCCGTAAACATAGGGTTCAAGATCTCGCTACGTTACCCTGCCTCTCGCAGTGCTAACTTGTGCTTTTTGACTAATTTCCCCAACTTGTATAACTTTGACAGCAATTTGGTGTCCCTCCCGGGACCCCCAGAAAACAGGGTAATAATGCAAAATAAAAGCAAAAAAAATTCTACGTAAACATTAGGAAGAACTTCCTGACAGTAAGAGCTGTTCAACAGTGGAACAGATGGTCTTGTAGAGTGGCAGACACCTCTTTCTTTGGAAGTCTTTAAACAGAGGTTGGATGGCCATGTCTTAGGATTACTTAATATAAATAGACATAAAATTAAATATTTTTAAAAATTATTTAAATATAATAATATACTGAAAGTTCATGAAGGACAGGCTGGGGATACTGTCTTGTTTTAAACTGTAATGTTTTTAAAAGTTTAAATAGCTTTTTAATCTTTTAAATTGTATTTTATTCTTTTAACTAGAGATTTGAAGTGCTTTACTATTGTGACTAGTTTAATTCTATTTTAATGTTCACTTTTTGTATGTTTTTAACTGTATTGCTCTTTTAAACTGTGAGCTGCCTTGAGTCCCAATTGTGGGAGGAAGGCAGGACGATGATGATGGTGGTGGTGGTGAATCTTCTCCTTCTCCTTCTTCTTCTTCCATATTTCTTCATGGCAGGGGGTTGCACTTAATGGCCCTTGTGGTTTCTTCCAGACTCCTCAGAGCAACTTATTTTTCGGTATATGGTAAACTGCTTCTGAGGGCCTCGGAGCCTGGGCTGTGTCGCTGAACTGCCCTGTGGTATTGCCAAATCAGTGGGCTGGCTTTCCTCTTGACAGATGTTGTTATACAATACATTCCTGGCAATGAAAACTACCATGTGGAATTGGCACCAGAGACACTACTCTATGAGGTTTTGGATTCCTAGTGATAATGTAGTCTTGGCTTTGGGAAAGCAAGATTCTTACTCTGTAAGACACAAAATTGCTACCATTTCTCGGTTGTATAGAAATCTTAATTTGAAGTTTCCTACCCTTATCAATAGTGCTGCGGTTTAGGTCATTATTATTCCTGTTTTATAAATGAAAAAAGTGAGAAGGAGAAAAATATCTTCATTTAAAAAAAATAAATGAATGAATCCAGAGTTGGATCTAATTTTCCTAATCTGAGGCGTCTTCTCTGTCCTTTGGTTCACAAGGGCAAAATGTGAAGAATGTGAAACTGAGAAATATATTTTCTTTGCTGAATCAAATTAGCTGATTGTTGGCTCTGATTGCCTTTTATTAACTCTGTCTGCCAACCAGCTGGAACTGAATTCTAACACTTGTTAGAATCAATAGCAACTAAGTTTCTTGTAGCTTGATAACATTTTAGAAGCATTTCTTTATTTTGATGCCTGCCTTATCTCAAAGGTTGAGGACATGGAAAAAAAATATGATTGCATGCCTTTAAACTGTCAGTAATTCAAATTGTAGTTCAAATTCACACTGAAACACTTACAAATGATGCAGAGTGGCTGGACTGATTATTGCTTCTGTTTACTTTCCAGTGACTTCCCTGGAAAATTAACAGTTTTGTGCAATAATAGGAGGCTGATAGCAATCTTTTGAGTCCATGATATACTGCCAGTCAATGTAATCCTTTGCAGAAAAAAGAAAAGAATGACATTGATAACTTCTAGGTGAAGATTAAAAAGTGAAGGAAATGTTGACAATTTATGCTTTGCTGTACTCAGCCCTTATACCCTCTCCTGGTTTAATTTGGCACCATACCTGTGAGTATACGGTCCCCATAGAAACTTGTACAAAACAGACCTGTTCTGAAACATTTTTTATTACATTCCTGTAGGTCACAGATTACTACTATTGTAAAAATAGTATAAACTTATCTCCTATATCATTTTTAAAAATACTATTATATCACTTTAAACTTAGAACTCCTGGCCCAAAGCCTCAGGATTTAGTGGGAGTGGTATGTGTACTTAGAGGGATTTTTAAAAATATGGTGTACAACAGACATCCTTCTCTGGTCTCTTTCTCATGAATTTGCATGATTAGCTGTGACTTTTTAAATCCTGTGAAAAGGTTGTTTATTGTTTTGTTTTATCCTGGAGTATCCAATACAGGCAAGGGGAAATTCCCCTGTTTGTATCTACTGTCTTGCTTCCTTCTGTACTGTTGGCCAATCCCACTGATGACACGTTGAATAGGACCGTGACCTTTGCCAAGGACCTTTCTTCTGATCTTTCTTCCCTTACATTTTTGATTACCAGTCTGAACGTGTCTTTCTTTCTCTCTCTCATTCTCTCTCTCTCTTGCTTTCGTTTATAGTTATAGTGAGAGGTTTTTAAATAAATAAATAAATAAATAAATAAGCAAGCAAGCGAGCGAGCAAGCGAGCAAGCAAAACAGGTAATGTGGATAGTTGGGGGAGGAGTATGATGGAGAGGTGCTGAATTCTTTGAGGGAATGATGGCAAGGGAAGGAAACCCAGCTCACACCAGCGTTAACCAAGGTCATTTCTGCACTGCACTGTTATAGTGCTATTATTCCACTTTCAACATCCTGTGGAATTCTGGGATTTGTAGTTTACTGAGGCCATACAGATCTCGGGCTGAGAATTCTAAATGCCCCCTCCTTAACTGCAAACCCCGGGATTCCATAACAGGTTGAAAGTGGAATAATAGCACTAAAACAGTGTTGTGTGGAAATGGCCCAAATCTCAGCTAGATGACTTTCCCGTATGCCAGGGCATGACAGGATGCACAAGCAAGAACAAGGTGTAGATTCCAGAAACAGAATAGCCTGACTTTCACTGGAAGTATTGGCCCATCTGGAAGAAACCTAAGTGGTGTTATCTATATCCATTTTTGCATATGCAGAGGAATTATAGACAAGATACAAACACAGATGTCTGAAAAGGAGGGGTTAACTGGAGGCCCCAGGACTTTAAGAAAGGTACCACATGGTTGGACAGTGAACTAGTTATGTTTTCGCTCTTGAAGCCTTTGTGTACTCACTGAACAAGTCTTTTCAAATCTGGAACGCTGTCTAGCCCTGTTTACATGAGACTTTTCTATGGCTCTTATGGAAGTCTCTGCTGTGCATAAATAGCCCTGAAGGCACAAGATCCTGCTTGACCCTGGAAGATAAGCTCTGAGTCAGCTCTGGTTAGTACTTGGATGGGGGGGTCACCAAGGAATATCAGATGCTGCAGGCTACATTCAGAGAAGGCAATGGCAAAACCACCTCTGAGTATTCCTTGTCTAAGTAATCCCTATGAAATCCATGGGGTGGCCATAAATCAACAGGGGACTTGGACACACACACACCTGTATCTGAAAGTCATGAGGAAGGTAAGCTGGGTCTAACAACTCTTCCAAGTTCCAGTATAGGCTGCTGAATGCAGGTTCTCTCTTTCTGCATCTCTCATTCCCAACAAGACTCTCTGATTGGTTTGTATAGCTTTCAGTGTTTAATTAATCAATACTGGTCAGATGTTACGTAGTTACTTAAAATTGTAATGAGCTGTGCTTTACCCTAACTTAAAATGCAATTTAAGGCTTAGTCCATGTCAACAGGAAAAAAACTTTTCATCCTTTCTGCAAAATATTAACATTGCCTTCCAACAAGCATATATTTGTACCTGTCTCTATGGTCATTCTGACTATATAGCCTCATCATACTTAAGAATGCAAGCCTTAAAGGCTGATTTCAGAGAAATTCCTAGGGAGCATATTTCAATCATGTTCAGGACTAAAGGCAAACATGTTTGATGGAAAATGTGAACATATGTTAACTGAAAGCTCTTAATACCTTCAGAGAATCATTTCAGCTTCTAGAATGGGAAAAGCCCTTTGCAAAACTGAGCAATACACCAAATGATAGTGTCCAGTGGAAGGAAGGAGACACTCCAGATGTGGAATGTGACCATGGGGCTCCACGAAGTCAGGCTGCTTTTATAGCTCCAGCCATGCTCCTTTTCTGACAACAAGAAAAAGACAAGTAAAGAAAGTGAAACCGCAAGGAGAGGAATGGTGATTCCAAACCCGCCAACATTTCACAGATGAAAACCTTGACTCATGTGGCCAAAAAACATCAGGAGCCATTTCTGCACTACTCTGTTACAGTGCTATTATTCCATTTTCAACATCCTATGGAATCCTGGGGTTTGCAGTTTAAGGAGGGGCCTTTGAGGCACCTCCCTAAATTGCAAACCCCAGGATTCCATAAGATGTTGAAAATGGAATAATAGCACTGTAACAGAGTAGTGCAGAAATGGCCTATGATTCTATGACATGGTGTTATTCAGCAATTAATAATGGATATTTAAATAATCTTCATTTTAAGGTGCTTTAAAGAATTTTGCTTCAAATTCTTTTTTTCCCCCTTGAATACAGAATACAAATTTTCCAGAATACAGTGAAATGAGCTCAAACTGAGCATATATAACAATGCTGAATCTTGAGGTTCTAACATATGGAAGAACTGAAAGAATTGTCCGAAGGGAAAGAGTGTGCAATCCAACAGGCAGTGGGAAGGAACTGCAGTCTGGCTGGTGTATTAAACAATGCTGAGGAGTTATTCCACAAATGTAAGTGCTCTATTGGTAACTGAAGCCGAGCAATGGAAACATAAGGGAACAAAGTGGTTACTAAGGAGGAAGAAAACAGCATGTCATCTCTTTTATTGCTTTCCTCACTTTAATACTTTGCATCTTGCCCTGTCTCTTCTACACACAGGCATTCCTGTTTTTATAATGTCTTATCATATTTCTTTAAATTTCACCCTTCCACTTTGATCTTTCCAGTTTCCCTTTCCCCCCATTTCTTCATGTCTTTCTACCAGTGGTATCCACTGGACACAGGTCCCTGCTCTCATCCAGTAGTAATGTGTATTATTTTGCTTATGAAAAAATATGATAAGGCAGCTGCTTTTGGTTGGGGGCAGTGACTTCTAATCCAGAGTTCAGGTCTAATTTCACCACTGTTTTCTAACAAGGTTACACCTAAATTAATGGAAGTTAGTTTTTAGAGTAACAATTTCAGTCTGAGTAGAAAGTAGTTTTAGGATGGTTTAACTGTAACTCTAGTGGCAGATATTGGATGGGTGGAGACAGTAATGTGTGTGTATCTGACTTTAAGTTGCCTGTAGACCTATGGCAACCCCATGATTTCCACTGGGTTTTCTTCGGCAAAGAATATTCAAAGGTGGTTTTGCCAGTTCCTTCCTCTGAAAAATAGCCTACAGAACCTGGCACACACAGCCTCAATAATGCCTTGGGAGCAGTGATACCAAGGTCTAACTGAGGCTATGGGTTCCTCCTGACTTTGTCTGTACTTGTTGTTCCCCAGGTAGATGGAAGATGCTGTTCTATCACTGGTGTTGAAGTAAATCTCAATTACAAATCTGAATGGCTTTGGTGCATAGAATGGTGAAGTTCCATCTGTTCTTTGTTTTAGGAACAAAAGGCCTTGGGCTGGGTATGGTCATTCAGTCATGTGATGCTAATAGTTTATGACCTCCTGGCTCATTCCATATTTCAAAGGATCTCTAGAACCCAGTGAGCAATAATTGCACAATTTAAGTGTGTGCTCATGGAACCATAGAATCGTGGAAGAGGCCATCTAGTTCAACACCCTGCCATGCAGGAATACACAACTGATATTTTAGAGCATTCATTACAGTCTAATCTCTCCTGCTTTTGGTGACTGTACCATCTACACTATCTCTGAACCAGTCACTATCTCTCACTTTTTCGCTAATTAATTAAATAATATTAAATAATAAGTCTGGTTCTTTTGGAAAATAAGAATGTCCAATTTTTATAGCCATCAGCTCCAATTCTCTGGCTAGTCAGGTGTGAGACTCCAGGAGGGGACTCAGATATTACCAGGGCTCTGGGAAAAAGAATATCTGGGATCTCATAGCAGTGTACACATCTTGACAGAACATGTTGAAATGTTCACATTCAACCTACCATATTCCAAGAAAGAACCCAAATCCCATGAATGGAAAACATTGTAATAACTGAGAAAATGGAAAGGGAAGGAATAGAAAGACCACATACAACTGCATTGCGAAAACTCTTATGTGACTGAAGCCAGCATAGTATCAGACACAAACAAGCTAACCTGCAGTGCAGACATGGCGTAAGATCAAGAATGCATTCTTCATGTTGGATAATCCCCAGCACTTTTTTCAGAGCACATTTCTATAGAAGGGTAATATCATTCATGGCTTTATGCCACATTGCAGAGATCTTTTAAGTCACAGTTGGCCCAAGTGTTTATAAATATAGGACAAAACACAGCGAGATCCTGGCTCTGCTTAATTCATGGAAGCCAAGATCTTCCTTACACAAATACAAAGGCCAAGTGATCCTTAAATTAAAGGAGATATGTGTTATATGCTTAGGCTATTTGCAAAAATACTGAAAATACTGATGATAATACTTGCAGAGCAATCTTATGACATAAGGGAGAGAAAGAGAGGGCCACCACTTTTTAGCCACTGCCAGCTTCTAAATGTCAAGGTAGAAGGTTGAGGGTAGATTCCTTGGTGTCAGCCCCGCTCCCCATCTGGTCTTGTTTAAAAAAAATAATAAATTCCCAATAACAGTAGTAAGAGAGGAAACAAGTACACCAGTTCCAAGGCTGGCATACTTTTCTGCCCTGGTTGGGGGCTTCTTGGGGAAGTAGATATCTCATGCCTCCCTTAGCGTGTACACTTCTCTGTTGTCGCTCTCAACAGAGGAGGAGTGCTGGCAGAGATATGCGCAACTGCAACAATGAAGATGTTGAACAGTAGATGGCTTTTTCTACCCATGGTACTGTTGGCATTTGCAGGCCAAGACAGTTCTGTCTGTGTTAAGGGTTAACTGTGTTCTTGTTTACTGCGCTATCCTTCTCTCTGCTGTCCAGCTGTTCCCAGCTCAAGTAGATAAGGTTTTGCCTGAGAATCTCTGCAGCTTCGCTTCTCTCATAACAAAGGTGTGTTTAGTCTAACGAACTTCCCTGTCCCATGGTGTGAAAACTTGTTGACATGATTCTACTTAAGAACAGCCTGAAAACAGGCAGTGTCTCTTTCTGTATTTTTTCTCTTCATGTATTCTCTTTGCTGTCTTTGTCCAGACATGGATTTTACATAGATTTGCTGATTAGGTACTCATGCTTCTCTTCAATAAACTGAGTAGGTTTTAGTCAAACCGGCTGGCCTCATTCACTGGCAGTTTTATGGGACTGAACAAGTATTTTGTCTTGCTTTTAAGGACAGTTTAATTGTGAGTCATGCTAAAGATCTACAGCATGCCCCCCTGCTTTTTCCAACAGGTACCAGGGACAACAGGAATGTGGTCCTACAGGGTCTATGTCCCAAAGCTGTAGAGCATCATAGCATCCAGATTATGCCCTGGAGTGGGCAAGTGCTACTGGATTCGTGTCTTGCTTTGGGGACTTTTATGTGTCATCTAGCTGGCCACTGAAAACAAAATGCTGAACTAGATAAGACAGGGGCCACTTTTCACCCTCCTGAACCTCTGGTAGGCCACACCACCACACCAAGTTGAAAATGGAAGTGGTATGTCATTTCCTCCTTCATTTTTTGGATCCTCTTTTAAAATCCAGTTTCAGGGGTTTGGTTGCTGTGGTGGTGGGGGAGCCAAACTGCTACTTCTTGTGGCAGTTTTTACCAAATTGGGGAGATTTGGGGGGTGAAAATCTCATGGAATTTTTTAAAAATAATATTTATTTATTTTGAGTATTTATACTTCACAGTTCAGCCAAAAAGGTTCCCAGAGCAGCTTACAAATTATTAAATTGACACTTCTCTGCCCTCAGGCTTACAATCTAAATAAAACAGGACACACAAGGGAAAAAGGGAGAACAGTGGAGGAGAACACTAAGTCCAGCTGATATTGCCTACTCTTCTCTCCCTCAGAGGCCAGAATAGTGGCAGTTGAAATGGAGAGAGGGCCTTTCATCAGAAATATATGGGAGTGCGGGTCTTGAGTAATGCCTTCAGGGCTCCAAGAACTACAGAAAGGGATGGGGGGTATTAGTTAGGAGTTTCTTGATGACAATGCAGTGATCAGTAGGAGCAAGCATGGGTTTGTCAAGAGAAAATCCTGCTAAACTAATCTTATATCTTTTTTTGATCAGACCATTAGTTTAGTAGATGGTGGGAATGCTGTGGATGTCATTTATCAAGATTTCAGCTAAGGACTTGATAAAGTCCCCATAAAGTATAATTAGCAAACTGATTAAATATGAAATAGAAGGAAACACTGTTGGATGGATCCATAACTGGTTGGAAACCTGTGCTCAAAGAGCTGTCATCAGTGGCTGTTCTTCAAATTGGAAGGAGGTTTGAGTGGAGTGCCTCAGGGTTCTGTCCTAATGCCATTATTCTTCAACAGTTTTATCAATGACTTACATGGCGGACTGGAGAGAAACTTTATCAAGTTTGCATGTGAGCAAAGCTAGGAGGGATGGCTAACACATTGTAAGATAGGAGCAAATTCAAAGGGGGAACCTTGATAAACTAGAAAATTTGCCAGAAATTGATAAAATGAAATTCCATAGAGACAAATGCAAAATTCTACATTTAGGCCACACACACACACACACACAGAGGTGGGTGATACAGTACTACATGCAAAAGGACTTTGGGATTATTGTTGATCATAAGCTGCACATGAACCATAAGTGTGATGCTGCAACAAAGACAACAAATGTTATTTTACCCTGCATTAATAGAAATATAATTTCCAAATTGAGAGAAGTAAGCGCCCCCATACATTCTGAACTAGTCAGAGCTCATCTAGAGTACTGCATTCATTTCTGGCCACCTCATTTTAAGGAGGATATAGGCAAGTCTGACTGGATTCAGAGAAGGACAACCAGGATGATAAGCAGTGTGGAGAAGAAAATATATGAGGAAAGGTTGAAGGAGCTGGGCATGTTCACCTCTGTGAAGAAAAGACTGAGGGGTGACATGATTACACTCTTTAAATACCTTAAGGGCTATCACAGAGAGGAGGGGGCAGGCTTGTTTTCTGCTGCCCCAGAGGGTAGAAACAGGTCTAGTGGCTTGCAGTTACAAGAGGGTAGATATCACTTGAACATTAGAAGGAATATCTTGACAGTAACAGCAGTTTGGCAGTAAAACCAGTTGTCTAGGCAGATGGTGGGGTCTCCTTCTCTGGCCAAAAAGAGACTGGACAGGTACTTGCTGGGGATGTTTTGGCTGGAGACCCTGCACTGACCAGGGACTTGAACTTGATGACCCATGAGGGCCCTTCCAGTTCTACGATTCTATGGTCCATGCCACACTTCCATCACTCTGAGATAAGTTGTTGCTTCAGTCCAACAGGACTTTATTTATATTCTGTTCTTCTGCAATAACAGATGTGAAAATCTGTCAGTTTCTGTTGGTTTTTCATTTGTGCTTTTGAAAATCTTGGCAGTATTGTAATTTCAAATTGGAATGGGTTGCCGGAGATAGAAATTTGTGCATAATTTGCTACATACTTCCTATTGTATACATTTGCAATATATTTTTCTTAATACATTTTGGTACACACTTCCTGTTGTACACATTTTCAATACATTTTTTGAACACATTTTTATGTATATTCTTGTTAACGGGAGTATGTTTGTGTGCATTTTTCAAGCATTTTTAGTTGTTTAAATTTACTTATATACCAGTGGAACTAAGAACAATCCGATGGTCGTGGTTTCCCCCTAGTAATAAGAAACTGAAGAATGCGTGTCCACTTTCATTAATAGTCTTATAAAACATAGAATGGATTGATTTGTGGAAAGACTTGTGATTTTTTTTTTGTATCTCTAGCTCTTTATATGTGAAAATGTGGGAGCTACAAAACATCAGTTCTGTGCATCTTGTTAAAAGACATCAGTATGTCTTTTGCTGATGGAGAATAGGGCATTGCAGTTAATGGATTGATTTCTAAATGTTTATCTGCAATGCTCTAAGCTTCCTTCCGCAACAGGACCCCATCTCACCCTTCCTGTCCTTGCTTGCTTTGTGATGCTCATCTTCTAGATATGGTTTAATCTTTCTTTAATATTCTTATCCACTTTTAAGCATAACCATAGCTTGATCAGTTTCCTTATCCAATTTATTTTGCCTTCATAAAACTGCAATTGATCTACCCTCTCCTTTCTTTCCCCAGCTTGAATAATGTGTGATACCACCTGCATTTTGCATTCTTATAATACCTACCTTACAGATCTTTGACCCACCTTGGGGAAATCAACCTAACTGGCAACACGATTGTGCTTGTACTTGAACATTTGGAAGCAAGGAACAATTGTTCTTAGCCATGGGTAGGGATGGCTCGGAGGGGGTTGTGACCAGGCTGGGCAAGGAACCTTCACTCCCTATGCACTGAAATCTTGATAAGACACACACCCGTGTGCGCGCGCACAGACATACACACCTCCTGCTCATTAAAGACACTGAGACATAGGCCATTTCTGCACTAAGTGTTATAGTGCTGTTATTCCACTTTCAACATCCTATGGAATCCTACGGCCTCAAAGGCAAACCCTGCAAACTCCAGGATTCTCTAGGATGTTAACCCTTTGGTTGAGGTGTTGCCTGGCTTTAATAGAAGGGGATAGCATCAGCAGAAGTACCTGGGATGATAGAACTCTGTCATTGTAGCCACACCTGCTGATGCAGGATCTCAGCCATGATGGTGAAACACACAGACTGTAGCTATGGCCATTTCTGCACTAGACTGTTATAGTGCTATTATTCCACTTACAACATCCTATGGAATCCTGGGGTTTGCAGTTTAGGGAGGGGCCTCAAAGGCAAACCCTGCAAACTCCAGGATTCCATAGGATGTTGAAAGTGGAATAATAGCACTATAATAGTCTAGTGTGGAAATGGCCATAGCTGCAGTCTGTGTGTTTGACCATCATGGCTGAGATCCTGCATCAGCAGGTGTAGCTACAATGACAGAGCTCTATCATCCCAGGTACTTCTGCTGATGCTATCCCTTTCTATTAAAGCCAGGCAACACCTCAACCAAAGGTCAGTCCTGTAGATGTGATTCCCTAACACACTGATCTGCAGTGCCTTAGAAATCCATCAACTGTGTTGCTACCTGGCTTAAGAGGCAGGTTTTGGGGATCATGTTCAGTCATTGATGGCCAGACATATGAATTTCAGAAGTTACAAGATTGCAAATCCAGTTTGTGATGCCAGCCTGTAGGTTTGTGCCTCTCTGCACAGTATTTCTCTGAGATTAGAAAACGAGGACAGAGAGAAGACTGAGCTCCGTGAATGAAAGGTGGGATATACTGTAAAGGAAATAAACAACAAGACAGAATCCTAATACATAGTCCTATCTGCATAATGATTCACACATTCAGATAGTTATATGTAGAGCAGCTCCCAAAACAATAAGGAAGTAAGGACAATCTACTGAAGAAATGAGAGCAGTACCTTCTCAGTGGTGACTTTCAGACTCTGGAAAACCCACCCTACTGAAGGAAGGTGTGTTGACTCCTTTCTATTATCCTTCTGCTAGGAAGCAAAGGCCTTTTTATTCAGGCAGGCCTTTAGCATCTGAACAGCTCTGCTGTTGAATGGACCTAATTGGTTGGATGCTCTCATTTACTGCTATGTGTTTAATATATTTGAGGCTTTCTGGGGTCATGTTTTACATCATGATTTTGTTTTTAACTTGTATTTTCTTATTGTCATTTGTCTTCAGTGCCTTGCATTTGAGTGAAAAGAGGGGTTATAAGTAACATACATAAATAAAAAAGCATACATAAATAACAGACAGAAGTAAATAATATACATAAATTAAAAAATGGGGTATAAATAACATAAATTTGAGTAAATAGTCATGATACAGTGGGTCATTAGGTTATTAGCAATTCTAGCAGGAAAAAAAAGCTGAAATGGAAATAAAATCTTTAAAATCTATTTTAATTTCATTTGGAAAAATCACTTACTTGTAGAAACAGGAGTTTTATTTAGCAGTTATGCTTTTTTAAAGTTGTCTGAAGCAGTTAAAAACAGGCACGAATGTACATATACAAATATATTTGTTTTCATGAGATAAGTTGTTGATAGCGGGGGAGAAGCCTAGGTTGCAATGTGTTTATATTGTACAATTTGATCAGTCACTGCACATACATTGTTGATATAGTGATTGGATAAAGAGGTTTCTTGATTCTTGCCAGTCTGCTTTGGGAGTATATGTGCAGAGGAGTCTTCAGTGGGAATCTTTGTAGCTTATAGGACAGGGAGTAAAGTGAGCCTCATTGCGAGGTTACTTATTTATAATTTCATGACAGAGATGACTTCCGTACAGAAAAGCAAAGGCAGCAATGAGGTCTCCTAAGAATAGCATTCATAATTATTTAATGTCCCTGGATGTGACCATCTTACTAATATAGCACAGCTTTAGCAATATACCCAAGTATGCATATTTTGCAAGGTTTACTAGAAAATCACCAAACAAAGCTAAAGTTCTAGGCAGTGGCAGGAACTAATTTAAAAGAATTAAGTTTTGAATTAAGTAACGAATTTGCTAATGAACAGGGTAAGTCATTCATTTTTTTTAAGTAAAGTGATTCACTTAAGCTGGAGTTTCAGCTTTGCGATTTCTTCAGAACTCAGTTATTAATTAGATTTCCCCAAATCCTAGATTGCTTACTTAGTTGAGGAGATGCAGCTAAGTAATGTCTCCTGGCCCAGAGCTTCTCCAGTCTACCTTAAGAGCCAGATGCTGAACTGGGCGAAGGAGGTCCATTCAGCTGCTACATGGTACAAGGAGGACCTTGTTTCCGCCACTCCATCATTGAGCAAGACTGTGACAAGGACATGCAATCCTGCTTCCTAGTGTCAGCCTTGCTTGCTGACATAGAAGGTGTGTGGGTAGAAACATCCTCCTCCTTGCTTGCTGATCACTAGGTGCACGGACCCCCTACTATGCAGTCATGCTGTGGCCAGATCAGTTGTGGATCCATAACTCTAGGCTATGAATTTGTAACTGCAATACTGAATACTAGCTATTATTGTTAATTAATTAAATGACCCCACAGTACTAAAGAATCAAGAAGCTTTTACATTACATGGTTGGCTCTTTACCCAAAGTCTATTTCTTTGGATATTTGGAAAACTATTTCTCACTCTTTTTTTAAGCTCAGTATTGAAGCAATGCAAGGTTTAAGTCAGTGTTACTCAAGGTAGTGGTATGTGCTAGTTTGTGAGCCATCAGCTGTAGGTCTGGTGTGAGTTTCTAGGAAACAATGTAAATATGATAATAGTATGGTATTGAGATCTGGCACACTGGGGGAGCATCTTGGGAGTATCTTTTTTTGCACCTAGGTTGACCTCCTGTATTATATGCTGCACAGAGACCGAGATCCTACTTAGGGCTGGCTTAGCATAAATTACGGCCTATGGAATTATGGAACGTCTGCACCATACTGCCCTTGTTCAGCTGGTACATGGTACAAGGAGGAGGATAGATTGGAGAGCTGGGCCAAAGCTAACAAAATGAAATTCAACAGAGAGAAGTCTAAGGTCCTACACTTAGGTAGAAAAAATGGAATACAGAAATATAGGATGGGGGACACGTGGCTGGATAGCAGTACGTATGAAAGTGATCTAGGAGTTTTAATAGACCACAAGCTGAACATGAGTCAGCAGTGTGATGCGGCAGCCAAGAAAGCCAATGCAATTCTCAGCTGCATCAATAGGAGTATGGTGTCTAGATCGAGGGAGGTACTGGTACCACTCTACTCTGCTTTGGTTAGACCTCATCTTGAATACTGTGTCCAGTTCTGGGCACCCCAATTCAAGAAGGACATGGTCAGGCTGGAGCAGGTCCAGAGGAGGTCAAAATGGTGAGAGGCCTGGAAGCCATGCCCTATGAGGATAGACTTAGAGAGCTGGGTATGTTTAGTCTGCAGAAGAGAAGGTTAAGAGGGGACATGATAGCCATGTTTAAATATTTGAAGGGATGCCATGTAGAGGAAGGAGAGGGCTTGTTTTCTGCTGCTCCAGAGACCAGGACAAGGAGCAATGGATTCAAGCTGCAGGAAAGGAGATTCCACCTGAACCTCAGGAAGAACTTCCTGACAGTCAGGGCTGTCCAGCAGTGGAATATGCTAACTCGGAGTGTGGTGGAGTCTCCTTCTTTGGAGGTTTTTAAGCAGAGGCTGGATGGCCATCTGTCGGGAGTGCTTTGAGGGTGTTCCTGCATGGCAGGGGGTTGGACTGGATGGCCCGTGTGGTCTCTTCCAACTCTACATTTCTATGATTCTATGATTATAGTGAATATTGATGTCGTACAATGAGTTGCATATTTGGCAGTAGGTACCTACAATTTGTTGTATTAAGCAGTGTCCACACAGTTGTATGGATTAAAACAAAGTGCAGCTTCCCACCTTGATTGCATATCAACCTGTCCAATAAAATTGGAAGTGGACTACCCTCAATTTCTGATTTTGATCTTTCCTTCCAGCTCCTACATTTTCAGGGCTGCTGCAGCCACAGTGAATCATAGGGTGGGATATTGGCCCTTGGATGTCAGGGTTTGCGAAACCCTGCTTTAGTGATTATCTGTGATTCCAGGGCTAGCACAAGAAATTTAGCTCCTCCATATGCAACATATTCTTAAAAATGCCACTGTATAAAAAATACTAGTTGGACTCTTCTAATGACAGTTACTAATGTATACCTAGAGATACTCACAACTATCATGTATTCACAATCCCTTCGTAGCCTGTAGTTTAGGGGCTATGTGGGGACCATGAAGGTCCCCCAATCTCTACATACTGGCCAGGGCAGATCGACAGGGATCTGTTCCCCTGTGAATCAGGAAGCAGCTGGTTCATGTTCCCACCTCCCTCATACAAGTGATCTCTGGTGCAAGGGAGAACTGCAAGGGGAGTCCTGCTTCTGCCTGCTGCAATGCAAATTATTCATGGGAAGGGGTGGAAATGGCAGTCAGCTCCTTCCTGAGTGACAGGGTAACAGGCCTCTGTCGATTGCAGCTGCTCCTTCCTGGTAAGTGGAGATTATGCAGGTCAGGCTGGGAGTCACTCAGTGGCAGAGCTTGGAGTGTGTGGAAGGGGGCGGGACTACAGCGCACAGTGCATGGCTGTGGTGCGTGGGGGTGTGGCCAGGGCACCCCAAAAACATTGCAGCCCAGGGCGAACTGCCTCCCCCACTCCCTGTCCCTATGCGACTGGAGTCACTGTGTAACACTCTTAACAACAGTGCTTATGCCTACATATCTCCCCTACAGGATGCCGGCTGCAATTTGGTAAAGACTCTCTTTATACTAAACCAAGGGAAAGAAAGGATGTACTTTATTATATGTGTTGGATTCATGTGTAAAATGGAGAATGTTTTCTATTTGTAGAGGATTAAAAAAAATTCTCTCTTGAATTCTCTTAAAATACCCTCCCTTAGTTGCCAAAGGAAAGATGTTTAACCATTGTTACTGCAGTTTTCTAGTCCGAACTTGTGGGATATTAGATATCATTTGATATCAAGAATTTGGCCTTCACTACCCATTCCTCCCCACGTGCTTGCGAGGCCCCCGGACAAGCACGCACACAGGTACAGCCGAAAATAGCTGAACCATTCAAAAACAAGCCCAGGCAGGCCAGTAATTGCCAATTGCAGCTTTAGGAGACCTCCAGACAAGTACCCTTTTAAGATCACATTATGTATGCACGGTGTTTACAAAAGATCCCCTGCCCCGAGTAGGCAGCTTGATGAGCGGACTATCCAACTCTCAAGCACTCCACGTTTGCATACTGTCTACGGTATTGACAACGCTGTCATAATGCAATCATCTAAAGTACTGACCTTTCGGAGGCTTTGTCTCCAGCCCAAAATCCATTGTTGTCCCTGGGAACGGACTAGCCTGCGGGGACATTTTCCCCTATAAAAACCCCTGACTTTGAGCGTCTCGTTGGATCGCTCATGACTTGCCTCCCGACTTGCTGCCTCTCCGTTTGACAAGCCTTCCCTCAGCCTCCACGTGCTGAGAACCTACGCTCCCCAGCTTCTTTGCTTATACCGGGCTACAGGATCAGGTGTAGTATTTCCCCACAAACTCCTTCTGAAAATCCCCTATCCATTTTCCTCTCTTTGTTTCTTTAGGACTGTGTGCGTGGCTGCGCAATTGTGCAGTACTTCTTAATTTTCTAACTGAGTGAGTGCGTACGTTTGCTGTGATTTATAAATAAAGATAAACAATTATTAATTTCTGTTTGATTATTGACTCGGCCTGACCCCATAGACATTGGGTTCAAGATCTCGCTACGTTGCCCTGCCTCTCGCATTGCTAACTAGTGCTCTAAGCTAATTCCCATTCCCCATTATTTTGAGCACATTGAGGTGTCCCTCCCGGGACCCCCAGAAATCAGGGTAACACCATGCCCAATAAAAGGCTATTCTGATTTCAGAATTACACAAATCAGTCAAATACTTTGAAAATATAGGAATGTACAATATGTTAATTTCTTTTAGCCTTAAAACTCCTAAAACATAGCTGAACACTTGTGCTTTCAGTTTCCTATTGCCAGTGATGTTGTCTGATGACATGAGGTTATGTTGGGACATGGTACTGAGCTCATCAAGAGGTTGTTCTTATGCTTGCTGTCTTCAAAATACTAGAGCAGTGGTTCCCAAACTTTGCTCCTCCAGGTGTTTGGGACTTCAGCTCCCAGAATTTCTTATCATTGGACAAACTGACTGGGACTTCTGAGAGCTGAAGTCCGAAACACCTGGAGAAACAAAGTTTGGGAACCATTGGACTAGTAAATTCTTACCATCAGTTGACACCCTTTGCTGCCCTGCCCTCCTCACATTTAGATAAAGTGGATTTCTGCACATGAATGTAATTACTTGACAAATATAAAGAATGACAACACTTTGATGTGAAATAATTTTGCATATTTGATGGTAACTTTTGGAGAGGAGAGGCAGAATTACCCCCTGTTGCATGCACGAAGAGCAACTGATGGGATAGTGAAGTGCAAGATACAGAAAGAAAGCTATAGAATTTGGAAACCATAGGAAGACAAGACTACTTTCCTTTCTTGAACAGTAGTGTCTGTTCAGAAAAGTGGAAGCTCTCTGGGGTGATAGGATCTTTGCATGATCTAATTCTTTGGATTGAAAATGTTTTCAAGCAATACAGCACCCTTCATGCAACTTGTGTATGCTCCCATTGAGTTGATCCTCTTTTCATAATGTGGAGGAACAGTTCAAATGTTATCGTCCTAACTCACCAAACTCAGCTATCCCATTTGATCAATCCTAGTAACAAATCTTTCCAGACAATTTCATCATGGTTGGTGAAAAATGTGATGTATCTGGAGAAGACAAAGCAACAAAGAAGCAAGTGGAAGAGATATTTATTTATGCATTAACCAGGGTGGTCTAGTGGTTTGACTATGGAGACTAGGGTTTAAACCCCCAGCTGCCCATCAAGAACATACGGGATCTATGTTTCATAGGTGGTGGACCTGTGATAAGGCTAAAAAGTTTTGGATGGAAATATATAATATGGTCCAAAGAATTTTGAAATGTCAAGTTGTTAAGAATCCTGAACTGTTCTTATTAGGAATTTGGACAGATGATATTGATACTGATAAACTACAACAGAAATTACTTCAAGATTTGTTACTGGCAGCAAGACTCATCTATGCAAAGTATTGGAAGAAACTGGAGATCCCAACAATAGCTGAATGGCTCAATAGATTGATGACAATTGTTGAGATGGGTAAGCTGCCAGCTAAACTAAAGGGAAATTCTGATGGAGAGATTGCTTCAGAATGGAGATTCTTAATGGATTATCTAAGGGAAAATGGGGGTGAATTGATGATCTTTGGGTTTTGAACTTGCATATTACTGTTCCTTTCAATTTTTAATGCTATTGTTATCATGAGAATGGTGTTATGAAAACTAAATTAGATTATTTGTTGTTGCTATTTTAATATTAAGATAAGTATGGTGTGTTTAAATAGAGGTAATAGACTTTTCGAGGATTAATTAATAATTTACGGAATTAAATAATATCTTGTAGTAACTAATAATGATGATATTTAAAATAGAAAAGTAAGAAATTTAGAATTTAAAATAGTTAAGGAGTATAATGATAATGTGCAACAAATTTAATAGTAATTTTAAGTAATAACTTTTAAGTTAAGTACAATTATATAAGCAGGAGCTATTTGCAACAAGGGCAGGAACCATTTTTAATTAGTTGTAGTCTATTCTTTTGTTTAGTTTAGTTAACTTTGTTAGTTTAGTTTAAATATATTTTATTTTTTGTTTAATAATTATAAGGTGGTCTGTAATTGTATATAACTTTTAGTTTAATTATGCTTCTTTTGTTCCTTTTTTTTTTTTTTGATGTACTGATTGGTGTTTGTCATTTTTAGTGTTCATGTTTAAAACTTTAAACTTTTAATTTAAAAAAACTCCCCAGTTGACCATGGAAACCCACTGGGTAACCTTGGGTGAGTCACGCTTTCTCAGCCTCAGATGAAGGCAAAGGTAAACCACCTGTGGTCAAATCTTGCCAAGGAAACTCCATGATATGTTTGCCTTAGGGTCACCATAAGTCAGAAACAACTTGAAGCTACACAGTAACTTTTATTATTAAATGATATGAATTTATATCTGCTTTGAGTCCCACCCTTGGGAAAAATGCACAATATAAGTAAAGCGATTGATTGATTCATCCCACTTTTCCATGCAAAATGGCACCCCCTATACTGATTAACCTTACACGACCATAGTTTGAGAATTGCACATTGCTTGACTTTGCAAAAATTGCTCTACAAGGAGATTAGTATCAACCCACATAGTGAATTCCAACATATCCTTATGATCCTGTAATTACTTAAACAAGATTTAACTTTTAGCAACCATTTTCTAAAGCAATACAATTCTCTTCTGCAGTTGGAAGTTCCAATCCATTTCTAGAGATAAGAGAAAAGAGGATCTTACTGGTAATTATAGATTGAAATTTACTAGTAGACTTGGTGATTTCAGATTGCACTTTGATGTCAATTTGCATTTCTCTTCTATTTTATATGGTGTTGTCATTCCCTTGAGATTCTGCTGGAGAGAGGGCAGGAATAATTTAGTTTTGGGGCTTTGATGGGAAAGGTTTCTGAAGCATACTGGAAAATTCCTTTTCATGGTAGTCCTGATTCAAACACTCTGAACCCTCCAATATTTCGCAAATGAAAACCAGGACACCTCTGTGGTCAAGATAACAAAAGTTATTAATGAGGAATAACACTAAAGCTAGAAGAGGCTGCAGCAGTTTCCTTTTGCCTTTTTCTACTGAGAAGAGCAAGATTTAGCCTCCTTCTCTGTTCTCCTCCCTGCTGGTGATTTAATTGAGTTCGAACTACTTTTCTACTTTGAATTCAGTTTGCTGTAAATGAAGTAAGCTGAAGACAAAGGCAGAAAGTGGGAGAAGAGAGTGAAAGAGAGACTGGTATGTTTTTAAAGCAGCTGAAAAAGGGAGACAAGAGAAGATTCATCAGGACTGTTCCTGTCAAATCAGGACAGTTGGAGGGTATGATGCCCAGTCCCAGTGGAACGGGCCAACCCTGAAGATGTTCCCCAAGACAGATGCTTCTTTAAACCTGGAAGCATTAGGGAAGAACATGCTTTGGTTTCTGGGCACTGGGCCCATTTGTCTGAAACAAAGAGCAATCTAGGCCTCAAGATCTTTCCCTCCCCCTCCCCCCTTTTTAAAGTATTCAACTGCATCTGGAGCACAGAAGATAGCCCTAAGGGACTGGGGTTCCAGCAATTCCTTGGCACCAGCTTATGCCAAGCCCCGAAGTTGTTTTCCTGTAATTTAAACCCATTACTTCTTGTCCTGTCTTCAGCAAATGTGCTTAACAATGGTTTCCCCTTGTTCTTTGGTTACATGAAGCTTTATTTGATCTTCCCCAAATCAAGCTGGTATGAATGTGGAATTAGCAGAGAAAACAATGCTTTCCCTTCTGATATATGGAACAGCACCCTTGATTAAGGGGTTTTCATTTTGCTAAACATATTTGTCTACACAAGGAGGTAGGTGCTTTTTAGCATGGCATGTGTCAAGCTAAAATATAAGTAACTCCAGGAATAGAACAATAGGGAGACAGATGGTGGATGCTCTCCCCCAGGTAAACTGGACTACTGACCCTTACTCACATTTCCACCAATTAGATTATGATGCAACACAGATGTACTTGGGAAGCTCCCAGCTTATTAGAGACTAGGAAAGAAACAGACAAACAGAACATATGCGCGCGCGCGCACACACACACACATATGATCTTTTTATCCCATTTCAATTAATCGGGAATCATTGTCACCATACTAGGATCCATACTAATCATGGATAAAGTTCAGATGGCAATATTTACTTCAGTTGTAAGTATGCAAAAACATTGAGAAGCACACACAGTTTACTATTGTTTCATCATTCTGAAATGAAACATGGTGATTAACAGTTTGTCATGATTATGTGGCATTAAATAAGCAGGCACCCAGCAGCCTACCTGAATTTTGATAACTATAACTACAGGTATCAAAAGTATTTTCTGTTGGGAAATGTGAGGGATAGTAATAGATCTTTCTCTAGCAGAGTAATCAAATTGGCAAGTCAGAATGTGAAGAATAATTGGTCCCACACCAACCTACCATCCACAGGATCTAACAAAGAAAGGAAAACAAACTTAGCCTGCTTTGAAAAACATAAAAATAGCTTTACTTAAAATACTTGTCCTTAATCAAATACATGACCCAATGTGTTTATGGTACATAATGTACTGGAGAAAGAAGGAAGAAGTAAAAACTGCTACAAGTCAGAGTGATGCAGGAAGAGAATGGGTGTGAGTGTATGTGGGAATTCTAACAGGAAGCTATCGTAAATACATATCGTACCTAAACTCCTAGAAAGTTACATACACACTAAGAATTAGTGAGTTTGTTGTGATTGCTGCTAAGATGATTTTGACTTATAGTGACCCTATGAATTTAGAGGAGTCCCTATCATTAACTACTCTTTAGGTCTTGCAAACTTAGGACCATGGATTCTTTGATTAATCAATCCACCTGTAGTGCAGTCTTCCTCTTTTCTTAATTAATGAATCCAGGCATGCAATGCTTACTAACTTTATTGCTCCCTTCCTCACAGTGATCTACTTATTTATCCTACCGTTTATCATGGGATCTCAGGGCAGCATATAATGTAAACAATTTAAACCACTTCCCAGATATAACCATAAAGAGTGCTACATGGCTCAGTTGTGTAGGGACATGGGGGCGATTCACTCCAGGTGGCAATGTTTTTGGGGCATGCCTCCATGTGCCCTGGCCACGCCCCCCACACCGCAGTCATGCCCCCTCCCGCCCCCCCTCCATACACTCCAAGCTCCGCCACTGACATGGCTTACCCGTGTGGCAAGTTTGCAGCCACAGAGCAGACTGGAGTGAGGCATGGGGTGTCTTTTGGAATGGCAGATAGTCACTCTTCTTCCCAGAAGTTTGTGTGGCTTGGCAAGGGCTTCAGGAAAAAGGGGGAACCCAAGTTGTGAATTGGCTGGTGGACCTAGCTAGAGTGGCCTGGATGAGGGTTTCACTCATGTTGTCATTTAGCTCCCCTGCACTCTGATCCCAGTTGTTCTCAGGAGCTTTGTCATTCTAAGGATCCCATTTACTCTCTATTGGAAAAATAGAATTATTATTAGTGTACATGCCTTGTGTAATGCTTGTACAATGCTAGTCCTGCCTTTGCCTTTACTTTGTTACAATTTATTGAGGTGACACTGGCATAGGATCCAGATCCAGGACATCAGTTTCCAGGGTTAACTTGGACATTAATAAGGATTGGGGATCCCTTTAAGGGATCCAGGAATGTGGGCAGACATAGTCATGCCCAGCTTGGGGAGTGGATGCCTTTGGTGGCACAACCCATGTGGATCCCACACTTGTCATCTGGCACTTAGGCTGAGGGGGTTTGGCTTACTGATCAACAGCCAGCCTATTTGATGCCTGGATCTGGATCCATGTGTGTGGCAAGGCTATGTGCAGCTGTAACCAATAAAAGTTGCAGCCTACCTTGTTCCAAAATACATGTGTTGGTGTCTTATTGTCAAGAGGAGAAGGACTTCCCTTGAGCACACAAATAATTTAAACAAGATGAAATGTATTAAACAAAATAATAACAAAAACAACCTTAAAGGCTATGAGAATTTTGAACCATTTACATTTATATTGTGAAGTAGATTATTGCCCAAAGGCTTTAATAAAAGGCCATATTTTGGTTTTGCACTAGAAATAAACCAATGTTGGTGGCAGCTGGACCTCCAAGGGGGAGCACATTCCACAACTGGGTTGTCACAACTAAGAAGATGCTGTCCTTAGTGGTGGCTTATTGATCAAGCAGTGGTGAGGGCAGATACTCCACTGTTTGTTTCATGAGTTGCCTATGGTGCTGATGATCCTTTTTTTTGGTAGAGGGGGGTTGCCCAGCCTGTACTTCCTAGGCTGTCTGCGGTTGGATACAATTTGTGCTCCAGAATCGGCACTGACAGATGGCTGTAGACACATTTGAGAAAAGAAATGCGCAAGGACATATGGACAGTTTTCCTAGGGGAAAAAATGGATATATTTTTCCAGTGTGGGCAAAATACCACTTGAGCATGGTTTAACAATGGTATGATTTGTGTTGTATCATAATTTATATGGTAAAAATAAGAAGGGCCAGTGGCTCAAGCTAACAAGACGAGTAGGGCCATATTGAAAGTAAACAAGGTTTCGTCAATGGCATGTGTTGAGTACAACCTAAAATATGATGACAAACAAATAATCAATAAAAAGTAAGTGAAAGGGGGAACAGCAACAATGGTAGAATGAGAATGGACACGCCAACGGAGTACTGACTTTATAGATGTTGACATCCTTTCTTCTTCCTAATAAACATGAGCAAGTCTTCCCAGCTGGTGTGGCTGACCAGGACTTCTGACCTCTCGCTGTAGTGCAGTTTGGCCTTATTATCATGCAGAAGTATCATATGGAGCTTGTCTAACAGCATCACTGATCCTCACTTCTTCCCTCTATATAATTAATGTAATTCATATAATCTGGTTTTAGAGCAAGAACTGAAACAATATTCCTTTGGGATTACTTTAGCCTTGCCTGTCTTACAGTATTTCTAAATGCTGTGCTTCTGCAGAGCACTTCCACATCATAGAAATCTGTATTAAATAAATGCACCCTACTGACAGATCCTTATAATGTATATACAAGTGACATATGCTTTATATTTCTTAGACAAATAACATATTTCCTCATAACATCTTAAGCATATGTACATGAGTAATAGCATAGAAATTTGGATGCTGGTTTTCACTGGAATGCTGTTTTTTTTTTCTTCACACAACCTGTAAACTGTTATGTTTCTGTCTGTTAATATATGACATGTCTAAAATACATGGGCCACCAGAGGAATCTTAGCAGCCCTTGGATTTAGGAAACTCTTAGGCTTCAGGAGACAGCTGTGTGTTTTGTATTTTAGTAAAGTAACTTCAGCAGAACCATTTCTGCCAAAAGTAGAGTGAGGAAAAATGAAATTGCCTTTTCTCTATTGTTTTCATAGCATTCAGAATCTTCCTTAGCTTTGGGAAAATCTGCTTCATTAGTATGTACTGTCACTCCTACCTTACTTACAAGCACAGCATAAAATAATCTGGAATTCTTCTGTGAAATGGCAGAAAGCAAACACTGACTGAACATAATACAAATCTAGGTTAAAAGAAAAGCCAATTAGAATGAAGGTCAAACTGCCCAGAAAAGCAAATTTGCTTTTAAAACATCTTGAGGCATAAAAGCAAAGATTTATCAGGAAGGCTTCATTTATATACTCACAAATAGTGGAGGGGGAGAGATACTGTATTATGTTTTTAGGTGAGTTTTTAATGATGCATGAATATTGCATATTTATGCAATATGTATGGGGCATTGTGTACACTACCTTGGATTCTTCTTATTTATTAAATAAATAAACAAACAATTAATTTAGAGCACTTCCTGTTTCTTTAAAAAAATAATTTCGTAGTCATTTCAGCACCTTTGTAAGGCCATTAGGCATTCTCAGTGACTGTCCCTAGATAGTGGAGCTCCCTTTCATGGGAAACTGGGCTGGTCCCGTCTCTGCTGTCCTTCCATTAGGCAGTCAAAGATTTTGTTATTCACCATGAAATTCTGGCAATTGACTGGTTGCTAAGGAATTAGTTCCTAATGGGTGGGTGCTGTCCTACTTACTAACATGTATTAAAAATTCATTTTAATTTAATTGTGTTTACATATTGTAATTTGTTTAGCTCTGTTTTTCTGTTATAACTTTCATGTGTACACATTTTTCAGTATTGTGTCCCTGTTTTGGTCAGGCTAGAAATCAAATAGGACAATAATATAAAATATCAGGTGAGACAGACATTGTGATGTCGTTCTTTTTTAAAAACAAACTAATTTTTACATTTTTTCCTTTATATTGTAAATGTTATATATCAAACTATAGGAAAAGAGATTCCACCTAAACATTAGGAAAATCTTCCTGAAGGTAAGAGCAGTTTGACAGTAGAATAAGATGCCTCAGAGTCTCCTTCTTTGGAGATTTTTAAATAGAGGCTGGATGGCCATCAGTCAGGAGTGTTTTAACTGTGTATCTTGCAAGGCTGGGTGCTGGACTTGATGGCCCTTGTGGTCTCTTCCATGTTACCGCTGTTTCTAGCCCGAGCTTGTGGGATATTAAGATATCATTTTGATATCAACAATTTGGTCTTCTGTACCCATTCCTCTCCACGTGCTTGCGAGGCCCCTGGACAAGCACGCACACAGGCGCGGCCGACAATAGCCGAACCATTCACATCCCAATCTAGGCAGGCCAGTCATTGCCGAATGCGGCTTCAGGAGACCTCAAGGCAAGTACCACATTATGTATGCACGCAACTTACAAAAAGATCCCCTGCCCCGTGCAGGCAGCTTGATGAGCGGACTATACAACTCTCAAGCACTCCACGTTTGCATACTGGCTACTCTATTGACAATCTGGCTATAAATCATCTAAAGTACTGACCCTTCAGAGGCTTTGTCTCCAGCCCCAAACGCTTTGTTTTCTCCAAGTACGGACTAGCCTGCGGCCAAAATTTTCCCTATAAGAACCCCTGACTTTGAGCGCTTCCTCGGATCGCTCTTGGCTTCCATCCCGCCTTGCTGTCGCTTTGTCCAGCGAGCCTTCCCCTCAACCCCATGTGCTGAGAATCCACGCTCCCCAGCTTCTTTGCTTCTAACCGGGCTTCAGGACAGGTATAGTATTTCCCATACTGAACGTCCTCTGAAAATCCCTCTATCCGCTCCTCCCTTTATTTCTATAGTTTCTTGTGTGAGTGAGTTGCATACACTTGTTTGATTGTGTTTTAATAAAACAATTACTATTTCAACATCTGCCTCATCCTTGACTCGGCCTGACCCCATAGACATAGGGCTCAAGATCTCGCTACGTTACCCTGCCTCTCGCATTGCAAACTTGTGCTCGGTGCTAATTCCCTCCCCATTGTTGTGAGCACATTTAGGTGTCTCTCCCAGGACCCCCAGAAATTTAACGTCCAGCTCTATGACTATATGATTCTATGAAAATTATACAACAAAGTTTAAGTTTTCAGATCCATGGAGAGTCCACTTGCTCTGACTACAGTAGAAGCAAAGGGTTAAATCTCTCCTTTGTTCCCATGCTATCTGCTTCTTTTAAAAAATCCATGCAATTGCCTATTGTGTAAAAGCTTCCACATCTAGTTTGGCCTTGACCTTCCTATATTTTGTTCTATCACTCATATATTTCTGGGCCTCTTCCTAGCCCCTGTGAGAAAAGAAATTATTTTCTGCAAAAAAGGGGTCAAAGTCTGTTCCTGGAAGTCTTCAGAAGTGACAGTTTTGCTTTAAGACAAGACTTAGGGCCACACTATCACTTCTTCTTCTCCTATATCGTGCCCTCACCACAAAATAAAACTGAAAGTGGACTTCCAGCTACTTCCAGCATTGATTTTTGTTGGGAACCTCAGTGGTCCAGAAAAGTGGCCCTCAGAGTCCTGGAGTACACCCCTCCAGTGTACAAAATGCTTATTCCTGCATAAGAGTATGCAGAATTTCAGCGTTAATGTTTTTAAACCTTTTTTTTTATGAAACTTGTATTGGTAGATACGTGAGCAAGCATGCTATAGTTATCTGAATGTTGGACTAGGACACTCCTAGTCCAAGAAACCAGGGTTCAAATCTATGTTTACCCCTGGGCGACCTTAGGCAAATCACTCAGCCTTAGGCCGTTTCCACCCTACACTGTCACAGTGCTATTATTCCACTTTCAACATCCTGTGGAATTCTGGGGTTTGTAATTTACTGAGGCCAAAGAGCTCTCTGGCTGAGAATTCTCAATGCCCCTCCCTAAACTGCAAACCCCAGGATTCCATAGGATGTTGAAAGTGGAATAATAGCACTGTAACAGTGTAGTGCGGAAAGGCAATGGCAGCAATCTTGCCTGTAAAATCCTTTGACAGGATTGTCATAAGACAGAGTTGATCTGAAGGCACATAAGAACAATTAGTAGATCTAATGGTTAAACACTGTGGATGTTGATAAAACCAGGAGAAAAATATAATCAATAAATAGGGAGAAGTCACTGCCTACATTATATCTATGTGCTTAGATATCTTATATAAAAACATGTCCATTTCCAAATGCTATATGCAGATTATTTGGTAAAGAGGCACCTTTCAGCTTCTGATAAAGATTTCACCAACTTCAGGACGAGGACACTGGCCTCTTGAAATATGCTGTGTGCTGAGAGTTTAACAGAGTGATCCTCTCCTTTTTATACACATTCTAACAGATGAGGAAATTGATATTAGTGCTTTGCTGCAGTAGCATAAAATGAGGTGATTATACGTACACACACATACATATGTATATATCTACTTTCATGGTTCATGGCTCAAAACGAAAAATATTTAAAAGGCAGCAGCCACAATACTAAACATACCTCCCCACCTCCATTTCCATAAGCGTTCTCTTCAAGCAAACTAAATAAATAAGCAACATGGTGAGGGATAAATTTTCTAAAGACTGATTTAAAAATGAGAGGTATGGAAAACGGAGGGGAGAGGCTACAAGGCAGGGGGAAGTCTCATTAAAAAGGTATTTCATATCTCTGAGGCAGACTAAATGCCATGTGATGTGGCAGTTTCTATAGTGACTGCTCTCTTTCATTTGAAAGCACAGTAAGCAGTTATACAAAACCAAAGCAACTGCCTTGCTGGCTAGCGTGTTCCCCCACCTTACCCCCCCCAGCACATAACCCATTACGCATAAGGATTTTCTGCACTTACACTGAAAATGCCCTTCCCTGTGAAAGAGCTTTTGTTGCGTATCAGAATGGAAGGCTAATATTCAGCAGAAGGACAATGAAGAACACAAAATTAGAATACGAGAGCATGTCTGCACCAGGATTGGTGTTCTCCTCCCCCACCCCACCATTTCTCTCTTTTCTTTGCATATCTGCCTGCCTGTTTGTCTATTCATCCCTCTCTTTCTTAGTGTGTGCAGTAATGTAATCTGGAGTGCATCTCATCCTACACTCCATCCTTCATTAGGATACCACTGGCAGGGTACCTTATGGTATTGCTACTCAAAAAATATTTGAATAAAAACTAAAGAATAGAAAATTTCCAGGAAAGAACAGTTGCAGTCAATGGGTACAAATATGGTACTGGCCCCTGGCACAATGGGGAAAAAATCCCTGATGATTATCTGTGTCAGAAAGCTGATGGAGCACTGCCTTGTGGGATGATTAGAGGAATGGGTGACAATTTCATTTCAGTTCATTTTTTATTAGAATTTACCCAATATTTGGGGTGGGAAGGACTTAAGAATAAAAGAATCAAATGGAGGAGAATGAAAACTGACAAATCTATCTGCCTAGACATTGGGTTTGAGTGTTTAAAGGTTTCACTTTGAATTCCTGACTAGTCATGCTAGTGATAAATGCGGTTGCCACTTATAATAAGGAGTGGTGGTGGTGGTTTTCTCTAAGAAGCTCTGCACCTTTAACTCCAGTACCAGAGAGCCATCCTCTACAGCAGGCAAAGACAGCATTGTCTTCTGTGTTCTAGAAATAGCAGAACATATTACATTTGCCCAATGGAGATAAAGGAGAATATTATTTCAGGTTTTCTTAAAAACAATTTACTAACATTCATCTGTTTCTTTACATGCCAGATGTAAAGAACTTGAAGTGTTAAAAAAACTGGAAGTGAGAGAAAATTAAACTAACTGGTTAACCAATCTGTATGTAATTAGCATCTCATTAAGGTGGTATTACTAGTTTCTTGGACTATCCTTTGCCAACCCCTGCTTTAATACAGGAATAGGAAACCTCAGGTCCTGTGTCTGAATCTAGCTCTACTGACATCTAAATCTCACTTTCTGGGCCATACTCTCCAGCTGTTCTGATTCATCAGGGACAGTCTTGATTTACCCTCTGCCATTCCACTTTTCCAACTGCTTTTAAAGTGTTCCAGTTTCTCTCTCCTGCTCCCACTTCCCCCCATTGTCCTCAGCTTACTTCCATTGCTGCAAACTGTGTTCAGAGTGCAAAAACAGTTGTACAAGATTAACTCAGTAAAGAGGAGATGAGAGGAGAAGGTGGAATCCTGCCCTTCCCAGGTAAAAGCAAACTGCCATAGCCTCTTCTAGCTTCTCTGTTCTTCCTCATTAATAACTTTTGCCATCTTGACCACATTCTGATATTACTTGGGCACATGTATCCTTGTTTTCTTCTGTGAAATGTTGGAGAGTTTGCTGGGTTTCCCAGGTGGCCACCGTCTTGCTCACGATGCCATGGTTTGATAGTTTTCCAGCTTTTGTTTGGTTTCCCCCCATTCTAAGTGCTTGAAATGCCAATTCTAAGGCAGTAATTGTTTTATGGTAAAATGTGCTATTTTGCCTTTGGCCTAACACACCACTGGAAAAGTGCCTTTCAGAGAATTTATCTGAAATTGAATTCAGCCCTCAGGCTGGAAGAAGGAAGACTATATTATATTCTCCACTCTTTCTTTAATGTGGACGATCTAGAGGTGAAGATGTGCTATCAAACAAACGCACAACCAGGTTTTTATGTTTTCATCTGTCCAGAACCATGATGGCTGCAATTAATTACTAGTTCCAACAAGAGTTGAATTGGCACACTTTAAATTGATATGAGTAGCTGCTTAGCAGTTAACTTACAGGATCCTTTCATATTACACATTCATAATACTATGATTCCACTTTAACCTCCTTGGTAACAGTCTGTGGAATCCTGGGATTTGCAGTTAACAATGGGGCATTTAGAATTTTCAATGAGAGACCTCAAGTGTCTCAATTGTGGAGTATAAAAACAGGCTTGGATCTAGTTTGGATGAACAATTGGCCTTAGTTCTATATTTCCATTCTTTTTTCTCTCTTCTGAAAGAGAAGGAGAGAGAGTATGACACAAACAGGAAGCCATTAACTTAACTTTGCTGCCTTCTCCTGCTTCCAGAACAGGCGCTGGGCCTTTTACCAGTAGTTCACCTTTTGTCAATAAAGAGAGACAGTGAAGGCAAAAGATGCAGCTTTGGTATCTCAGCCAGCCATACAGCTGTATTGAAAACAGCAGTTGTCTTAAAATAAGTGCCTGGAAAACTTATTTTTTTGGATTACAGCCTCCAGAATTCCCTAGATAGCATGACCAGGTGGTAGCTGATTCTGGGAGTGCTAGTCTTTTCCAAGCTGTGATTGAAGAAGAAAATCCTTGGAAATTAAGGGGTTAATGAAGGGATCAGCAGAAATCTGCTCCCTCTGGTCTTAAATTAATTGGTCTCTGGAACTCTTTTGGCTGCTAACAGACCCTCTAATCACTAGCTATCCACAAAGTAAAGTTAAAATTTGGGTTCGTGTGCACACATGCTGAGGTACTATATATACTAACTCCAGTTTCCTTTCCCAGTATACATGTCCCATAATGTCATGGAAGGCTTTTTAAAAAACTTACTGCAGCTTGTTTGAAAGATGAATAATTACTCCTGGGGGCTTCTAGATGAAGCAGTTCACCTTTTTTTTTAAACCAGAAAAATGGTACTCTGGGGAACTGAGAGGGGTCAAATGCTACATAAACAGCCTTGGCAGAATGCATGCAGCCTCAGGACTACAATTAATATTGCCCTTGTTATATTTAAGCGTGCACTTTGTGATTTTGGAGATTTTATCATTTTAGATACATAATTTATGGTTTTAAGTACCTATAATCTATGCTTTCAGTTGTGATTTTATATAGACTGCTGGATTCCCTGAGCTTTCATGGAGATGCATGGGGACCAAATCAGTAGCAACCACCACTGTGTAAGCACTTTTTGAGGCTACAGGCCAGTTGGTACCTGTTTGCCATTGAAGAAAGTGAGATTTTCCTAATGTTTAAACATGCCTATGGTTGTATTGTAAATCTGGTTTACCTGTAGGTGAAGCCAGCTATGGATTTCACCCAGTGGTTTCATGATGAAGAGAGGCAATTTGAAAATGTTTGGAAATCTCACTTGCTCTGAAGTTCTTGTTTAGATGTAAAGTGTTTGTTGAGATTTCTACCACCTCCATTACATTTTCATCTTTTTGCAGCACCCCCATTTGCTGTGACTTTCATAATAGTGTTACAAACTCACATTGAACTGAAAGATAGAATAAGAATCACACACATTATGGGTAAGAGGAATGGCAATTGAGTGTGCCTTGTGTGTATAACATTTATCTCAAGAGCACATGATTTGTTGGACCATTAGGCACTCTTAATGAGTTTATATAAGCACCAAGGCATTTGTGTAATTTACTTGGAGGCAGAAGTGGGGAAACCTTGAAAATAATTCAAATGAAATTGAAATTGCTACATGGTAACACGTACACAAAAAAAAGTAGGGTGGAAACTGTGTGTTCTGTTTAGAGAAACAATTTGTTTTATAAATCTAGTGGGTATTACAGAAGACAAATAATCTAATAGCTTGTCAGTGCTGTCCATGTGACCATTTTGTAATGTAATGTACTCACAGCGACTCAAGAGCAATGATGCTTCCTCAGCATTTTCCACAGCTGTAGTGAGTCAGATTTTCTGGCTGGTTCCCTGCATTAACTCAGCAAGTGGCTCAGCCTCTAATTGACAGCATCCTAGTTCAATTTTTGGAGAAACATTACATCCATCCCATTGTATTTATCCTATGGCTGAGAAGTCTGTTCTTGCTTTGGTTTTACAGCAATTACCCCTAAAGAAGCAGGACACTTAAATGCACCTCCTTCTGAGAAAGGGAACAAGCCAAGTTACAGATTCCATATTAAGGTAAAGCCTTTATTGGGACAACTCCAAGGTCACAGAAAGCAGGCAAATTACTAAATTATCTAGATTTCATCAGGCAAGACTACAAAAAGCAGGTAGTCATGGCATAATGTGACAAGGAAGGATGATTAATGATGAAGTACTGAAGTTTGCATGGCAAGAGGCTTGTGATGAACTGCTGGTGGTGGTGGAGGAGGAGGAGGAGGAGGAAATGGAAACATTCAAATATGATGCTTGAAGATTGTACCTGCGACTGCCTCTAAAACTGCTGGGAACATAAAACAAGCTATGGTTGATCCTCCATATCAAACATGATTATTGGAGATCTGTTTAGAGGTTGTCCTATAGACTAGAGTTTTGCAGAGGTGTAGCTATGGGGGGGGGGGATTAAAGGCATTGTCCCCTCCCCAAGAGTTCTGCCATCCCAGTGAAATTTTCCTTCATTCCCCAATTTTCTAGCATTGCAGAGAACGAGATGCTGAAGATCATCCATAACTAGAACTCATATTTGTTGAGGTAACTTTCCCTCTGTAACATTGCCTGCCTTTTTTCTTTGGATGTCTAACTGTATTTCTAAATGTTCAATTGCATTAGCAGTGCTAAAAATTTGGGGACTGGAGGCATTATTTGGGGCAGGCACTCCTCTTCATATATATACCCATGGAACTTGGGAAAGAAGTTAGTATGATCCCCCAACAAACTTGGCTAGTGACTTCCCCAAACCTCTGCAGAAGGAAATCAGAGCATTTGAAGCACTCACATGAACAAAAAGAATGACCTGGTATAAGGCTTGTCTCTGTTTCTGTGCATGATCAGACAGGAAACTGAACATTCTTTTCCGATACTAAGCATCATATATGTGTCATTGTATGAAACAGGATGGCATAAATCAGCTTCTCTCATGAAAAGCTGCAGAATATGAAGTGATGCAAAATATTGTCTTCTGTAATGAATGGAGTGTTGCCTGTGATGAAAGGGAGGGGAGAATCTGAGGTTAGAAACAGTAAATCCATGCACTGTTATCTGCTGTGCTGCTTCTAGTGGAGGAAATGGCTGCAACCAGCTGCCATGGCCAGACATCCTGCAACAAGTTTAAAGCATCAAAATGAGATCTTGCCAAGGCCAGCTGTCCATGGGGCAACTCTGTCACAGGCGAGAGCACTCAGCTAGCTACATGGACCCAAGTAGATGGTGGCTGCTCTTGATGAGCTGGAAAGAGAAATCCCTTTGTTTCCAAATTAGAAAACACTGAAATGCGTCATTAAATTTTAACACTATGTTCCAATAAAAAGCAGAGAGCTAAAGGAAATTGGACAAATGATTGATGTAGGCCTGGACCACTTTCAGTTCTATTAAACCAGCAATATGGCTGGGGAGTCTAATGCATTTTCTTGCCTTGTCCACCCACTCTATTTTGTCACTTGTTTGCAGCACCAAAATGTAGCAGCATATTCTAGGTAACTGCAGGCTTAGCTATGATCACAGATTCAAGGTAATTTTGTCAAGATGTAAACAAAAGTCTAGCAGAAACCAGTCAGGGCTTAAACCTTAGCACAAGATCAAGACTGATTAAAACCAAGGTGGTCCTCCATCTAAACTGGGGAGATGCCTCCCCTTGAAGTGGCAGGATGCACCTCCCCACAGACATTTAGGCCATGAGCCCCTGGTATTTGAAACTACTTTGCATTTAATACAACAAAATCTAAAATCCACGAAAGAGCGATGCCATTATTAGCCAACCAAAATGCAGAGAATACATCATGCAAACTTTCAAACCTTCATTGCAGCAAAATAGAACAAAATACAATATATTTTGGCCAACATGGCTTTCATTTGGACTACAGTTGGCAAATTTTACCTAAACAGCACCTAATAGTTTTTCCAAATGTAACAGTACAGGGACTTCTTGAGAAATCCAGTGTCCTCTTCCTAAGAAAGGAACAGTTAGCTTCGCACAGGACAGGGACAACCTGGATCTCAAGGGAAGTTACTTTTCTGTTGCTGATGGAGTTAGAAATTGTATTACCTGTCTTTTATTGCCCTTTGTCCCTGGTTCCTACATGGCCAAGAAATGGATTGGCCTATGCCTGCACTGAAATCCTTCCTGAACAGTGTTTCCCAAACTCTGGTTTTCCAGATGTTTTAGACTTCAGTTCCCAGAATTCCTGACTGTTGGCCAAGCTGGCTGGGGCTTCTGGGAGTTTAAATCCAAAACAGTTGTGAGACCAAAGTTTGGGAACCATTGTTCCATCTTAACTGACAACAGAAATAACATTTGAGACAAAATTTAGGCCTGGGACTCTATCATCATCACTTTTCTTCTGTGTGACTTAACATATTTGCCTGTTAAAGAAGCTAGGGAAGCTTCAAACCTTGCATGATGTATTTTTTTGCATTTTGGTTGGGCAAAGGTGTTATTCTTTTGTGGATTTTGTATTTTGTTATATTATGCTGCACTGCCAGCACAGCTATCTCTGAATATATACTCTGAATTAAACACACATTTATTCCTTTGGGGTAAATACTGCAAAAATGTGAGGAGAAACAGCTGTATTACTTGGTAATTCAATCTGCCAGTGGGGTCCCTGACCTTACAAGAAGGCTGATTCTACTCGTGGAACAGCCTAGAGTTGTTGTCAAGGTCAGAAGCAATACTGATGGATGCTTGGAACATGTGGGCAGTGATCTTAATTTTATGCTGTAAGAACTCTTGCCCATTCTCTCTTTTTTTCCCTCCCTCTGCATTCTTCCTTATATTCTATATGGCTCTGAAGGGAAAGAAATATTGATCCCCCTCCTCCACAAGATTCACATCCTGCAGACATTTGCCTTTTACAGTTAATGCAATTCTAATCTGAACCTGGAAAATTTATGGTGCCTCTTTTGGATCAATACAATCTTACTCAAGAGTTCATGGGCAAGGCAGTATCCAAAATGAGGAGACAGAACAAGGTTTTTCATTAGTGACAAGTCACAGTTTGTCTGAGGGAATCTTCATTCCAGAAGCCGCCTCTGATTATGATGCACTCAGTTATAGGTTTCTTTTTATCTGCAAGGATTTCTCTCTTCCTGCTCACCCAGTGGTTTTAAAAGGAGTTAGAGCCCATTCACACTAAAGAATCCTGGTGTTTGCAGTTTAAGGAGGGGCACTGAGAATTTCCAGCCAAAGTGCTCTAGTGATTTATTAAACTGAAGAACCCAGGATTCTACAAGATGGAACCATGCAATGAAAGTGGAATAATAATGCTATAATTGTGTAGTTTAAAGGGGCTCTTAATTTGGGAAAACTTTTTTTTTAACTTATAAAGAACATTTGCAGAAGAAGTAGATGTTTTGGATGTTTTGCACTTCATCAGTGGTAAGGGATAATGGGAACTGTTGTCCAGAAATATCTGGAGGGTCAAAGGAGGTCCACCAATGTATTAGTATGCACTGTATGGGTTGCTTGGAAAGAATGAAAGTGGGATTCAGGGCAATAGTTGGTAAGTAATGACTCCTGATGAGAAAAAGAAAAAAAGAATAAAACAAGATTTTTTTTTTTAAATATATTCTTCTTGTGGGCTTTGGGGCAGTGTAGGATATGTGGTGCTGGACTAGATAGACCATTGGTCTGATCCAGCAATATTCTTTCACATTCATTTCATGCCCTTCAGTGCTTTGCAGATGAAAACTGTGACCAAGCAATATCAGAGTTGGTCAAGATGGCAAAAGTTGTAAATGAGAAAGAACGCAAAAGCTAAGGGAGGCTGCAGCCATTTGCTTTTGCCTGACTCTATAGGGAAGAGCATCCCCTACTCTCCTCTTCCCCCTCTGAGTTAAACACATTGAAATCAGTTTGCATCAATGAAAGAAAGCTGAGGACAAAGGAGAACATTGGGAAGAGGAGAGAGACATGGAGACATTTTAAAAGCAGCTGAGAAAGTAGGATGGCAGAGGATTAAACAGGAACTGTCCCTGCTAACTTGGGACAGTTGGAGGTATGTCGGTTTGAAAAACTTATATCGGAATGCTTTTGCCTCTGTTTATTGGTTTGTTTTCCTTTGGGGTTTTAGAACTTTATCCTATACACTGTCTGTTTTCCTAATTAGCTTTGAAAACTGAGGCTGAATCAAGTTCATCTCCATGCATTCTTCATCCTGTCCTGGAAACATGGTTTCTTACTATAGACAGTGCTTTTCTTCCATTATCTATTAGCCAGGTCCTCCTTTTATCTACTGCAGGTCTTATATCCATTGCACAGCACTATATACCACTTCACATTATCTTGCTTTTCCCATTATGTTACTAGCCAGTAGACATTTGTCCCTTTTGTAGCTTGAGATATTTTATACTTTATATGAATGACAATATATTCTGGAATAATAATTACAGACATTAAAAAAAACTGTTTCTTTGCCACGTACAAGACAAACACAGCCATAACATTTTCTTTACATAGCTAGCTTCTTGCTTCTTGTCTGCAGAGAGTATTTTATCAGTATACCTAATGTTCTGCAACTTTGAATTTAATCGTAAAAAGGGTGGTTTGCAATCAGAAGGAGATTTGGGCATATTCAAGCATGTATTTGATTCATGATTGCATAAGTGGAGTTCTACAAGTGTAACATTCGACATGGGTCTAAAACATATTGTCTCTCCCAACTAGAGTAGAGCCATTCAATCAACTGGATTTAACTAAGTGTTGACTCACCCTCAAATAATTGATTCAGTGACTCTACTTTAGATAGGAATAACCGATAGAATTCCAGCCATGCACTTCCGCATTCTTCGATAGTGCATAAGCATTTCTCTGTGCCTTCAGTGGATCATTTTATTCTCTGGGATTGTGCAATAGGATCATAATCCAGAACACCGGGAGATACACAATTGCTTGCACAATGTTGGTGTTCATCAGAAGGTGGTGGAGTGCAGCATTGTGTAGCTATCTGAGCGTAGATTTACAATGCACAAGTATAATGTAGGAACTTAGGCCATTTCTGCACTAGACTGTTATAGTGCTATTATTCCACTTTCAACATCCTATGGAATCTTGGGGTTTGCAGCTTAGGGAGTGGCCTTTGAGCCCCCCCCAAAAAACTGCAAGCCCCAGGATTCCATAGGATGTTGGAAGTGGAATAAAAGCACTATAACAGTCTAGTGCAGAAACGGCCTTAGACCATTCTATATCTACAGTAGCTCGATCTAATTTCACAGTTGGTGGTGGGACAGCATCTTCCACCATGTCTGATGGCAGCAAGCTGTCTTAAGAGGTGCATGGCTGACCATGTGGCACACCTTGCGTCACCCTCAGTGGGAAAGGTATTTTGATCCATTCAGACTGCCCATCAAACAAATCATCAACTGGCACAAGATTTTTTTTGCACCTTTCTGGACTCCTTGTGAAAAAACAAATTTGAACCAAAAATTTGTTTATGCACAGAAAACAACAATTTTGCACAGAAAACAGCTTATTTTGTGCAAAATATATTGTTTTCTGCAGAACATTTTTTTTTTGTGTACAAATTTATTTAACACAAAACCAAGTTATTTTGCATGAAAAATACTGAAAAAATATACAAAACCTCTGATAATATTGCCTATCAGGGAGAAGAACTTTGAAATTATTCATTCTTCAATATTATAGTTAAATAAGTGATGGTTTACAATGGCCTCTTGACTTTCACAAGAGTTCTGTGTGCAAAACCCTCAGGAAAGTTTTTTTAAAAAAAGCAAAAATGTCCCCCCCATCCAAGTGGGTGCTCTCTCTCTCATTTCCTTCTAGGGCTTCCCCTCAACATTTGCTTGTGTTTTGCCCAGGTATGCTGCTTCCAGATACTCAGTGATAGGCAAGTGAATGGGAAGGGCAGCCGCACACCCGGAGAAAGGTGTACACATGTACCTCCTGCCCATTCACTTGTATTTCACCAAGGTGTGCTGCCTTCCAAGCATCCAGGCAATAGGCAAATGAATGGGACAGCCACACCCCCACATAAGGCAGTGTGTGCATGCCTACCTATTCACTTCCATTTCACCTGGGCTCACTGCCGGGCAATAGGCAAGCGAATGGGAGGGGGCAGCAACACAACCAGAGAAGGCACACATGTCAGGGCTGCCCCTTCCCATTCACTTGCCTTTTGCCCAGGTCCACAGAAGGAAGACATATACACATGGATAAAAGGCAGGAGAAGGGGAAGGGAGAATGGGGGGAGGCAAGAGGTTGTCTTGTGAATAATCAAGTTCAATTACAGGTCAAACTTGTGAATGTGGAGGGAGGACTGTACATTATTAAAAGGGAAACACAGTGCCCATTAGAGAGCATGGCCTAAACTCACTTTTTGTTTACTTGTTCACTCAGGGACTTTTTAGTGCTGCTGTGATAGTGAAAGCAAAGGAGACCAGCAGTAAGTGAGCATTGCCACAGCAAACAGCTAATGGAAGTAGCTGGTGAAGATGGAACAATAGCCCTCTGGGGTGGCTACCAGATCTGTTTCAGACACCATCTTCTTCTAAAGTACCATACAAGCTACAGGTACAGGGGAAAGAATGTAGTATCCCATTTCTAAAATAACTGAAGTGCAGAGGCAATTTCTACTTGCATTAAATGACAGACTGACACAAATCATCTCTTTCAGCTGAGAGAATGCATACTCACTCTGCATCCACTGTCTGCAAATATCATAAGTTAAAGAGAAGGAGGGAATGCATGTGCACTGTCTACCAATGTGACAATCAGAGACCATAAAGAGCAGAAACTGCTTGTAGAGTGCAAAGGCTGTACTGGAACAAGGTCAATGAAAAAAGCCCAAACAATCTCTTTTCAACTAGCACATCTGAACAGTCATGGAAGAAAGAGGACTCCAGCAGTCACCCCCCTGTTGTGTCACAGTTCTTTGTGACTATAATAGAATAGATTCATAGATGCAAGGAAATCTTTCATCTCCACACCTACCTGCCAGGGATAGTATTGAGGGTCTCCCTCTGTCTCCCTGCTCACCTTCCCTGCTGTGGCTGTCAGGACCAAGAAATATCGAAAGGGGGAAATTGAGCTGTATGGGGTGGTGGGAAGAGGAAGGGCAATGTGAGCCAAGTGATTAACAGCATGGAGGGCCTGAAAGCTGGATGTCTAGTATTTATTGCAAAATTGTTCACCTTTTCTTTTTTCGTGTTAAAATGAAGATAAATTTGATGAATGGATTATATGTGTAGGGAGTATTCTGTATACAAATAGTGGAGATTTTTAATTTTTAATTTTTTGAACAGCACCCTACTTGTCATTGGTGGCTGCCAACTCCCATGTCAGTACGAGTGATGAATCAGGTCCAGGTTTTACCCTGAATTTTAAAATATCTGTCCCAGTTGAAGAACCTGTTTTGGGGACAGGATTTATAGCAATAGCAGTTAGCAGTAGCAGTTAGATTTCTATACCATTTATCAGTGCTAAGCACTCCTTAAGCAGTTTACAATGTGTTTTAGCTAATTGCCCCCAACAAGCTGGGTACTCATTTTACTGAAGGATGGAAGGCTGAGTCAACTTGGAGTCCTGCAGGACTGAACTCACAACATTGTGGCTGCAGTACCAACATTTAACCACTGTGCCACCAGGGCTTGGTGCCTTCGATAGTTCCTTTAACGTTTGGGCTAAAAGCTATATTGTACTATATCTTACTATAATGACCAAGATCTTGCGTTGTGAGACATAAAAAGGAGAAAGGAATGGAGAGTGGGAAAAAAAAGAATGTAGCAGTGCCTGAAAGGCAGTCTGGTTTTCATTTTAGCATGATCTTTCATGGATCTAAATCCACTTATTCAGATACATTGCAGAGTGATATTGAGACCTCAAGATATAAAGCATATTTACACCATTGTGGAAGTGGGATGGAATGTAATAGGATCCAGAAAGAAACCAATTATGTCCTTTGCCCTAAATTTTCAAATGGTGGCATAAGGTGATACAGGTCTTTTAGACCTTTACAATGGTCAGTTAGTATACTATAAAGCAATAAAGCAATAAATCTGCTTACCAAAGCAATAAAAGCAATAAATCTGCTTACCAAAAGTCAGTTTCCTTGGGTTCAAAACTCTGAGAAGATTTCTTTTGTTACATGTGGAGTAGCAAGGACTCTTGTATTAATACATGCAGTGTGCAGTGTTCATGACTCTGCTAATGGAATGTAATTTGTAAATATAACTCAGTCTAGCAGTTTCTCTTTCTAGTTGTCCTTTATAATTTCCTTGTTCAAGAACTTCAACCTTTAAATCCTTTATTGTATGTCCACAGAGGCTGAAATGTTCTGCAACTCATTTTTTGATATTGCCACTTCTAATGTCTGATTTGTGTCCATTTATCCTCTTGTGTAGAGACTGTCCTGTCTGTCCACTGTAGAGTATAGAAAGGCATTGCTGGCATAGGATGGCATATATCACATTAAAGGAAAAACAAGTGAAGGTATCTCTTACGTAACTAGCTGTCTAGAGAATCAAAAGCCATTTAAAACACATACAATACATTTTTAAAAGCTAATAATAGTGCAGCACATTAAGAAATGTTACTTTCTTGTACAACAGTCAGTTCCCAAAAACTTGTTGGAAGAAAAAGGTCATACTTGTCAATGGAAGGACAAGAAGAAGGAATCAGTCTAGTTTCCAGAGCATGGAAACAGTCACCAGGGAGACCCTTTCTTGCTTCCCACCAAATATGCATGTGATGGTGAAAGGATTGAGAAAAATGTTTTCCTTGAAGATTTCAAAGCCCTTACAAGTTGATATGGAAGGATATAGTCCTTCAGACAACCCGTACCTGGGCTGTGTAGGGCTTTTAAGGTTATAACTAGCCTCTGAATCGAGCCCACCCCACTGACATTAAAGTCAACAGTTGCCACTCCTATAATCACCCCTTCTGCCATAGCAAGTTCTGTTGACATTCACCCAGGTTTCAAAACTAATGATGGGTGAGAATTTCATTAAAAAAAGCCTTACTAAGATCTGTAAATTTCTTCATAAACGTATGTTGTTCTTCACATAATTTCTTCACAAAAGTCTGTTTTAAACCTGGGATTTTAATAAAAGATTAGAAACAAAACAGATTTGGCCTGGCTTATTCGACATTGATGTTTGACAGAGAATGCGAGAGATTAGCCAAGTCAGAAAGGTGAGCTCACTGAATGCAATTTTGCTCTCAGTTTCTCAACTAAAAATTGTTGCTGGAACAGTTGAGAATACATGGAGCACTTAATGTCAATCAGCCTTGACTTTTTATTCTAGCTGTGAGGGGAAAAGTCAAGAACACATCTGGATATGTTGAAATCTAGAACATGTTCAGGTTGGTGTGTCAAGGGGATAAAGCATTTTGCACATGTTTAGAAGCACTTGCTTTTTATATGTTAGAAAAATGAACTCTGCTGTTCATACCACTGATCCCTGAATTGAATTAAACCCCAGTAAGTGTGTACCTTGGGAATTAAAATTGCCAAGCGCGTGTGTGGTCTTTACTTAAAACAAGGTACATTTTCTCTGTTTAGATTTTACTTTAAAGGCTATATAAATTGATGCGCAACCATAGGATAAAGAGACCAGACACAAAATTGGGTTAATTAATGGCCACTTTATTTTGACCTGTTTTATTTAAATTGTGTTAACCTGAAAGATACAAGGGGGGAGGAACAATATGATACGGGTCCAGCTAATGCCAGGGTCACAATGTGATAACCTATTCGGCCTACCCATGGGTGAGAACACCTCAGCCCCAGGGGCAATCCAAATTGCTTTGGTTGCTCCCCAGTCCAGCATCTTAGAAGGTAACTCAGGGACTCCTGCCAAGCTGCAGGGCTCTAAAAGCAAGAGTCTTATTCCCAGGTTAACCTCAAGAGTAGTCTCCTTCACTGACCCCCCGGGGCACAGGGCCCTAAAGAGTGGTTCCAGAGCCCTACCCCATACCAAATGGGTGCCAATAGGTGATCACCAAAGTTTTACTATCCCCTATTATCTGCCAAAGGACAACCTACTTGAAAACGCTGCCCAGAACCAATTTTCCTAATTCCATCAAATGCAGTATGGGATGGGGGGGGGGCTGACAACAAAAGGGGGGAAATTTCCTATCCAGCCCCAAAGTGACCAGATTAATTCACACTGCACTGAGGGTGGAAGGGTGGGTCAACGTTAAGACCCAAATGACATGTATAGGGGTGAACTGCTTCACTGTCTCCTTTGCCACAATCACATGTCTTGATCTGGTGCTTAGCACCAATCAAACTTAACACTCTGGTCTCACTCCATGGAGACCATCAAAAGCCTACCTTCCTCTGCAGCGATGTTTGCCATGTGAGTCCAACAAGTAAGTATAAGCAATTGTTACTGCCCTGGCTAGTCCGAGCTTTGGGGATATTAAAAGATATCCTTTTGATATCACAATTCGGCTTCACTTCTCTATTCCCCTCCACGTGCTTGCGTGGCCACCGGACAAGCACGCATACAAGCTTGGCCGTTAATCGCCGTAATATTCCTGGAAAATACAGGCAGGCCAGAAAATAGCTGACTCGCTGCTTTAGGAGACCTCCAGGCAAGTACTCTAATTAGGTATGCACGCAACCTACAAAAGAGCCTCTGCCCCGCGATGGCAGCTTGATGGGTTAACTATACAATACCCAAGTACTCTGCGCTTGCATACTGGCTACTCTATTGAGAACCGCTACGATAACTCAATCATTCAGATTCTGACCTTTCGGAGGCTTTGTCTCCAACTCCAAATCTATTGTTTTCCCCCAAGTACGGCATAGCCTGCAGTCACATTCTCCTTATAAAAACCCTTGATTCCGAGACCTTCCTCGGATCGCTCCCGAGTTTCATCCAGCCTTCCTGCCACTTTGCTTGGCGAGCCTCCCCTCAGCTCCACGTGCTGAGCTACATCGCACCCCAGCCTCGCTCTCTATTTTTCCGGGCTTCAGGACAGGTGAAGTATCACCCAAACCAGCAATTCCTCTAAAAATCCCTCTATACCACTCCAACCTTTATTTCTTTAGTTATCTTGTGTGAATGTGTCACATACATGGTTTTGCTTGTGTTTAATAAAACATCATTTATTGTTTCAACTTTTGTGTGCTCCTTGACTCGGCCTGACCCCATAGACATAGGGTTCAAGATCTCGCTATGTTATCCTGCCTCTCGTAACGCTAAGCAGTGCTCTGAGCTAATTTTCCCCACCTTTAGTTGAGCGCATTTTGGTGTCCCTCCCGGGACTCCCAGTACACAGGGTAACACAATGCAATGGTGAATGCTACAGTGAGATCCTCTCTTGCTTCCCAACAAAATATGCCTGTGATGGTGGTAGGACTGAGGAAAAATAAAGTGACACCAACTTCCAAGAGACTTTACTCTTTCTGTAGTAATTTTGCCTAATAGCTTAACTGCCTCTAAATTAATTTCAGTTTATCAGTATCCCAACCCAGTTCTAAAAGCCTAACCTTACAGCAGTAACGTAACAAACACACACGGTCATATAAAGTGCAGTTCTAGAGATCACGTTGTTTGACTCCTTTTGTTTTCCTTGGCACATTGTTTTCTGGATATTTATGTCTACTTTCTCTAGCTGCAGGCTGTCAGGAAGTGTCCTACTGGCCTGTGAATCCTATATAGAAATTAATGGGTGCATCTGTTTATACAGATGCAAAATTTACATAGCTGTGAAGAACAGGACTTTTTGTGCACAAGGACTTAACAAACATACTTTCAGAATAGATTTTGGTTTCTCAGATTTATTTTCCTGTATGTCAGGAAGGTATTTATTAATAGCTTTTCCATCCATCAAGTTCTCAACATACTGTACAGTAAAATATATTTAAAATTATTTAAAACAGATTTTAAAAAATAATTTTAAAAGTTACCTTTAAAGGTAGTTTTGCAGGTAGCTGTCAAATATCTGTAATCTTTCTTTATTGTTTTATTTCATTAAAAGATACTGATATAATTTCACGTATCATAAAGCAAGCCATGTGAAAGTCAACATTTGCCACACTTCAGTGGCCCCAGCACCTGAACTAAACATATGGGATGTGACATTTCATCTATTCCAGACCATTCATTTTTAATTATACCCAAAGGAGTTAACTCTACAATAGATTTTAAAAAGGACTTTCCTACATATTGCACAGTAGAAGTCTGTGTTACTATATATAGCTGCACTGATGACAAAATATAGTTCACTGTCAGGGTGATACTGGTATCTGAAATGAATTTAATCCAGTTCTTACTGTGGTTGCGTTGGGACATTCTGTGGTTCTTAGGATTTTAATCTGAGAATGGTATTTTCTGTTTTTACCATGCTGTGAAGATCTATTAAAGATCTTTTATTTCACTGGTAGGTAGCTGTCCCACCAGTGTATTTATTTAATTTTATTTCAAGTATTGCTGTAACACCTCCCAGCTCACAAGGGCGCCCGAGGCTGAGAACAAATTGAAAACCAATTAAAGCAATACAGAAATAAAAAATATTTTTTTAAAATAAAAATATTAAAATACTTTTTAAAAACACCTGCAAGCAGCCCTAGAATTTAGTTTTAAGACAGTTAAAGCAGCAATTCCAAATACTGAATGCCACAGTAATTCAATCAAGTCAAAGCACGGCTAAAGAGAAAGCTCTGTTACATGTACCTACCAACCTAACTTCATGAGGTGATTTACTGGTGTGGTTGATTCATTACCTGGTGCTCAGCCTGCTAGTATTCTGTCTGTCTAGGGTAACCCTTGAATGGCTGACATTCAGCCCACCCCCACTAGGGCCATATTCAAGGATCTATTAGTGTGGTAGAACATGAACAGCTAGCAGGCCAGGCCTTTGTGGAAATTTATTTAATTTTTTGGAATGATATACTGTATTCCATTTAATGAAAACCATCCCGATGGCTATTCAAAAACCTCATGGTGGAATTTCCCTCTGATGACTCCTAAATCATACTCACTTCAGCTAAGGTTTCCGGATGAAATATGGAACAGGGATCCTATACCTTTTACTGTTGTGTGGAAGAGGGAATTTCAGCAAGTGTTACTTGTATAACAAAGGACACCTACTGAAATTCCCCTTTATACACAGTTAGTAAAGGTATAAGAGCTTTGTCCTTTATTTCATCTGGCAAACCTTACCTCGCCTGCAGTGCAAATCGTGAACATATTTGCACAGAAATAAGTCCGCTGAGCTGTGAGGGGTTAAGACTGCAATGAAATATATGCTCAGCTTGAATTAAGTTCCTCTGAAGAGGGTGGAATGTCTTAGCAAAGAGGAACAGGATTTGGAGGTAACTTGTCTATGTGTAAATGGCTGTTGTGTTCACCTACAGTCATTTCTAATCGTACCTTTTTTATTTTTTAAAAAATCAGAGTTTTTACAGGAATGCAGTGACATTTTTCTTCCCATCTGGCAGCATGTGATGGCCACTTCATCTGTTTAGCTGCATGCTACGGAAAGATCTTGTTGGGTAAATTGATACCTAAATTTAGGGTTGCCAGCCTGAAAACTGTGGGTGACTCCTTTACCTTGAATGGTTATATAGAAGAGAATTTCAGCAGCTGTTGCTTGTCATGCAACCAGATAGCAAGCAACCCCTGCTTAAATTCCTTCTTCCACGCGCTCGTAAGATACAGAAATTGTCTCCAGTCTTCACTCTGGCAACCCCTTTGCAAAAAATCTCATTTTTATTCTGTGGTCCCATTTAATCCATTCTAGTAAGCAGGGCCAGTCCTACCATTAAGCAGAAAGAGCTGGCTGAATTTCAGGGCCTTTCCGCACTACACTGTTATAGTGCTATTATTCCACTTTCAACATCCTATGGAATCCTGGGGTTTGCAGTTTAGGGAGGGGCCTTTAGAATTCCCAGCCAGAGAGCTCTTTGGCCTCAGTAAACTACAAACTCCAGAATTCCACAGGATGTTGGAAGTGGAATAATAGCACTATAATGGTGTAGTGTGGAAAGGCCCTCGGTTTCAAGAAAGGGGGCAAAATTACTTCATTTGTTGTTTTTATTACCAGAGTGGGATTCTGTGGTATTTTCTGTTCATGGTTCGGCCAGATTGACTGGCCTTGAGTTCTGCAAACCTTGAATTGGGTGTATATGTGCATAGGACCATCTGTTGCTTTTCCTCAGACAACAAAATGTCTTGGGCCATCCCTGCTAGCAACATGTTTTCATGTTGCCCAAGAACAAGGCAGATTTAAATCCCAGATGTGGTCACAAGTAGAACAGGAAAACATGGTCTGGATAAACAGCTATGCTTGCACCTTTATACATATTTTAATAGAGAACTTAATTAGCCACATATACTGCTGTGCTGCATTGGCTTTAGTATTGTGAGCTTGAAAAATAGAAGCTCTTGCAATGTAATTTGCAAGGTAAGGGAGATAATATCGTCTGTGCTGTACATTTGCTTTGTAATAGATCAGTTTTCCAATATGTATTTCATAGTGTTTAGGAATTAGAAATAATGTCATTAGAAATAAATCCAAAGCCACAACCCTGAAAATCACCTCATCCATAATGCTTTTAGCTAAAACATTATGCTGAGCAATATACACTTGCAAAATGCTGCCTGATGAGCTACTTCCAGTTCTTCTTTGTCTACTGTTGTACAATGAACTCATACATAACAGGCATTATAGCTTGTCAGTGTTCTGTTTGTTTGGGGGGAGGGAATCATGCTGGTAATGATGGCAATTAATTAACATGCAATTAGTTAATAAAACCCAGAAGTGAGTGCTGACCTTTTTTCTTACTTATATTTAAGCCTCTTTAAAGACAAGTGCACTGAAGGACAAATATAGTACAGTACTTACCATTTCCTGCACAGTCATGTTTATTTATAACCACCTCTAAAACCAAAGCAGCGTTAGAACCTACACTGCAAATTTCTCTATTCCATGTAGTTCTGGTGACATGGAAAACAACAGGATTATATTGATTCATGTGCATATCTGAAAGAAGTGTAGTGAATTTGATAACTATGCTTTTCAGATAACAAAAACCAAATAACAATAATCTCTGAAAGACTAAGCCTGCAATCCTCTGCATAATTTATGAGAACAGACCCTGTTGAATTCAGTGGAACCTACTTCTGAGTAAACATTTCTAAGATCAGCATGGAAAACAGGTGGCTCCCCTGATATTGTTGGACTACTATTCTCTTCCTCCTTTTCTTTCCCTTTTTTTCTTATCATTATGATCATCACCTTTTCAACAGCCCCCCTTTGACTATGCTACATGGGACTGATGGGAGCTGCAGTCCAACAGCAACACAGCTTTCCCACCACTGCTTTAAAGAAATAGTCAAGCACTCTAGCAAAGACAAAGGAGCAAATATTTTCATATGTATTGAGCAAATATATTCATGTTTGCAAAACACTATGCTCCTTACATTTAACATTCCATCCAGATAATGTACACATATATCTAATGATTAGATATTAAAAACCTGTAGCCATGTTCAACTACTTATCTCAAAATTATATGTAAAAATTCAGCCTCTCTGCCCCATTTACACTAACAGTATATCTCTTCTCCTCCCTAGGACTTGTGTGGGATGTAAATCTTTTGTAGTTCTGATAACCAGCTTTTTTCCTCAAGTGATATTTCCCTTTCAGCTCCAGCACTTAAGGGTGCTATGAATTCTGTGACATCTCAGCAGTTAAGTCAATTGTTAGAGTGAGGAAGCTTGCAGAAAACAGCCATTTTTGAAAATCTCATTAGCGGCCTAAATCCAACTGCTAATCTCAAATAGAGTAGACCCATTCAATGAACTGCTGATGTTAAGATTTATATTAATCTCATTCATTCAATGAGTCCAGTGGAGTTGGGACTAGAAATTAGATTTAGGCCTATCTCTACATATACCAACACTTTATATGTGTATGTATATCTACTATTACAAATAGTTCTGGCCTATCCCAGCCCCCAAGATTCTAGCACCAAACCCTGAAATCTAGGGAGAACAAGGGTATGACTATGGGGGGGGGGGTAAGGACATTGTTCTCTTCAAATAAGAATTTTGTCCCCGTTACATTTTCCATCAGTTCTCAGATTTCTAGCATTGTATAGAGCGAGACTTTGAGAATTGTTCATCGCCCAGAACGTCTACATTTGCTGTGTTCACATTCGCTGGTTCCCTTGGGCACTTTGCTTCCCCTTTCCTTTGGAGGCCTACATTGTGGTTGAAATTTTCAACTGAAGTCTTAAGCTGCTGCAATGTTAGGGGAGTAAAAGAAAATTTTGGAGTAGGGGGAGATTCTTATTTGTAGGGCAAAGCCATCATTTTGCCACCTCTTGCGATGTTACAAGAAATAGTCCCTGCTGATTTTGTTAAGCATTGCACATTAAGCATCAACCACAGCTGTACACGGTATGCCATTAAAATAAAACTACCAAGTCTAATAAATGAGGAAAATACATATGCACACACTTTTCAAAATAGTATTCTCACTCTGAGACTTGTTTCTCTTCATCCTGGGGACTGGAGAAGGTGGGGGGCAACGAAACAACAAAAATACCTAAACCTGTCTATACAAGAACCCTTAATTTTGTTGCTGTGTGCCTTCAAGTCATTTCTGACTTATGACAACACTAAGGTGAATCTATCACAGGGCTTTCTGGGGCTGAGAGCATGTGATGTGCCCAAGGTCACCCAGCTGGGCAGAGAACTGCACCCTTGTCTCCAGCGTTATAGTCCAATGCTCAAACCACTATACCACCCTGGCTAATTGCCAATAAGTATTATTTGAAGTGTCCTGATTGCCTTTGAAAGTATACTAATTGCCTTTATACCAAAGGATATGCATAGCTTTTTTAAAAGGCAACAAAATGATGAAAATGCCTAAATGTTCTGGTACAACAACCCAGCATCAGCGCTAGGTTTAAAAATATATCTTGTAGGCTTGATTAAATAGTAAAGTCTTGACATGCTGTGCAGATCTAACTAGTGAAGCTGCTTGTCCAACATGCCCTTGAGTTCTTGTTACTGATCCTTTCATGATGTAGTGGTTTGCTGATAGATTACTCTACAGTAAACAAGACATGAATTTCTAATGTAAGGAAAATCAATCTGTGGTGCAAAACTATCAGAATCTGAAGAGACCTGAAACAAGCCTATGACAAATTGCTCAGTCTGAAGTGAAATCTTTTTCTTCAGATTATAAAGACTGGTTTTTATCTTTATTTTTCAGTGTGATATTATTATATTGTATTCTGTAGCCAGGACCTTGTTAGTCACATATTTTGGCATAACCTCCTGTTGTGCCAATATTGTAGAAGCACTATGATTCCACTAACTGACATTGTTCCATCCTCTGGAATCCTGGGATTTGCAGTCTAGGGAGTATTTAAAATTCTCAACCAGATTGCTCTAGTAGTGCTTCATCAAACCACAAAGTCCAGCATTTCATAGGATGTAGCCATGGCATCAAGACTAGCATCAAGAATGTGCCCCAGTACCATCAGCTGAGATTGTGTGTAGGGGCAGACAATGTGTGCTCTGTCAATAACAATCTGAGATCTTGGCCTGTATTGCCTGAGCTATTTGCACTGTATAAGAGACTAAATATGCTCTGGAAAAGAGAAAATGCTGATAGATACTAGTCCATCTATGTGATAGTGGGAGAGCAGAAACACTGCTGTGATCAGTTGGGTCTGAGTCACCATTTTAATTTTCCACAGTGCCACAATATTGTATTGCTCTGGGGAACTGTAGGAAATTTATAGGGCTGTTCCTAGCATCTTAGGACCCCAAGGCAGACATCAATATATTGGACTATGGCTTGAGTGCCATAGTCCTGGAAGCTGCCTGGGGATGCTATACATTGACATCATGGCTGCAGGTCTTTCTTGCTTTCTTCCACACCCCTCAGTTAGGAATCACCAGACCTAGGGAAAGTTAGTTTTCTGGACTCCAGTTCCCAGAACTCTCCAGGCAGCATGGTCACTGGCCTTGTTGGCTGAGGGAGCCTGGGAGATGGAGTCTAAAATAGCAGTTTCCTCAAGTACTAGAAATGGCCCCAGCTCTTGAACCATGTTACCTGTGCCTTTCTCCCATTCCTAGGTCTATTGCCCTAATCACCAACTGGTATATATATGCTGTCCTTGAAGGTCTGAAGTAAAGAAAGAAGCATAAGGGTCTTCTGTCTACTGGAGCACAAAAAGCTTTTTTGTTATATAGCATAATTTCTGGCAGCTATCTAAAGTCACCTTAGGCCAGCCATGACTAGTATTCCTCTTGATATTTCCTATACTTATCCTCAGCCGAACATCACAGAAGTGGAATGGAAGCCATATCAGCATGATGTGAAATGACACCCTTCCAACTCTTCTTCTGAGGGCAATTTCTTAAAAAAACAAATGCAGGTGATATGTTGTCTAATATCCCAGGGGATGGGAAAGACTGAGATCAAGAATCTTGCCTGGAGAAATCTCTAAAAATATTTGCTTTGCCAGAGACTCCCAAAGGAGAAAAGTCCCCTGGGATTTAGTGGAAAGAAGTAGCCTTGCTGTTCAGTCTCTGAGTTCTCAGAAACTCCTTGAACTCTGCATGCCGCAGGATGTCACTCTTCCAACGTCCACATAGCCAGAGGGAGTAAGGGGTTTGCTATTCCTGTTAGACCCAATCTCTGAAGCATAAGTCAACCCCCCTCCCCACCTTTGAGTTGCAACAGCTACCTCAGAGGTGGCCAATCTAGCAGCTATCCTTGGCTGCACAGGCAATTGACAGGAACAACGCCCTGAGCATGCTGCTTAGAGTTGCCTTGGGTCCAATGCTTGCTCCACAGAGATGCTTGTTCTGCAGAGAACTGACCAAGGTCCTGATCTGCAACTGCCTTACCCTGGTCTCTTGCCAGTTATGTCCACGTCACTATGGTGTTTTAGGCTCTTCCCCAGTTAGATACCTTCCTCAAAGTGACGTGTATCTCTTAAAATCTGATGTTTCTACAAAGCCCATTCAATGTCGTCCCACATCACAGGTAACTACCAATTGCATCCTAAATGAAGTTCAAGAAAATTAGTTTTTAAATACATCTCCCAAATCCCTACTGCTGGCTGAGGGATTCTTGGAATTACATTCCAAAAAGTAATTTTTCCAAGCTCTGAGATGAAGTACATTAATATATTAAAATCAATAAAAAGTCAATCTAATATCAATATAAAATACATTGATAAAAGCCGTTCACTCAGTAATTAATACTTTGTTATAAAAACATTTCCATTTGCAAATATGTCTGAAACCCCTGTGGATTCACATAGATGCACATCACGTATTTGTAATACCTGCCCTCATCATTGTAATCTCTGTGTGAAGTAGGATTACATGTCCTGAACTGTTGGCTTTGAGAAGGGTATAAAATACCATGAAACTGGTTCTGTGAGCCCAAGGACAGTTTTTCTTTAACAAAAGCCTCTACCTCAACTGTACATTCTGAGTTACTCTTGAAATTAAGAGGAGAGTCAAAATTAGCATGCAATATATCATGGGATGGGTGAGCATTAATATTACCTGTTGCTGCTTTTTCAAAATTGAAGGTTAAAAATAATATAGGACAGACAAACTTTGGCTAATGTGGCTAACTTAAACCTGAAGAGTTTTGTATTAGATATATGGTACCTAGTATACTGGTTTAGGTACTGTTTTGAGACCAGAACACAGACAGTCTAAAATTTAGATTCTAAATGATAGTAACCATGTCTCATCAACACTAAAGAATTAGATTTCACTTTTTCTTTTGCTTTGTACAATGCAGCTTGATTATTAAATTCACCTCCAGAGAGAGACAGAGAGAGAGAGAGAGAGAGAGAGAGTAAATTGACATTCATTAGCAGGCATTGTTCACCTTCTGGGCAAGGCTAACCGTGCACAGGCATTCTTGCAAAGCAATGTAACCTTTGGAGAGATGGAGGAAACCAAATTGCCTGTTTTTTTGTGCTGCTTCTGTCCACCAACACAAATGTTTGTTGTAATGGATTTAGCAACAGCAGCCCACCACTGCTTTGGTTTATAACAGGAGGTAATTTCAGCAAACTTGGAAATGGGAAGATACAAACCTTGAGTGATTACTTTCTCTTGCTTTGCAGTAAGCCAATCATGATGTGGTTCTGTTAAACTGTAATAATCATAACTTTATCATAATAGTTAACAACAAGTGCAATTCACTAGAAAGCATGTTAGACCTGGATCTTGAAGGATCTACACATAACCCAGTGAATCATAATCCTTTAGTCTACATACCCCTTTTTTGTAAAACAGAAATAAGCAAAAATATCAAGACAAATAATTTTGAATCTTAAAAGTATTGTAGAAAATGGTAATAATTGGTTATGTGTATTGGAAATATAGGAAGCTGATTTATATTAAATCAGCTATTTGTCTCTCTGATCTAATATTTTTCAATCTTACTGAAAGCTGCTCTCCTGGGTGTCAGGCAGAGATCTTTGCCATCACCTGCACCAGATTATTTTAACTGGATATGTCAGAGGCTGAACTCGAGGCCTTGTACATGCCCTGGCCTCTTCCAAAGAAAGGGATTAATATATTTTTACTGCAGAATCATTTCTATGCTGTCCTTGGACAGCATAATAAGAGCAAAATCTCTGGTCTGCTGAGCTATCTAGAAGCCCATCCATTTAGCTTTCTGTCTGAACCAATTCTGAGTCAGAAACCATGGGAACTTTTTAAATAAGGCGTGATGGAAATAGCCCTTCCCTGTTGTTTGCGCACCCGGGACTGGTTATCAAAGGTATACTGGCTACAAATATGGGGGCTTCATTGACATTAATTATACAAGTCACAGTCAACAAGCCTATTCTTCATGTATTTGCTTACTCTTTTAAAAAATAAGAATACCACATCTAAACTGTTGGTCATCATTTATGGTACTCATTCATAAAAGCCAATGGTTTTGTATTGTTTTCAAAAGTTTCCCAAAACAAATCTGTCCAGATATTTTGGACTCCAAATCTCATCAGCAGCTCCTACATTTGGACATACTGGGTAGAATGATGAGAGTTGTATTTCACTATATTTGGGGGACATGAGGTTGGACAGTCTTTCCTGAACTTGATTAGATAGCTCTGAATGATAATATACTGGGGAGAGGGGATAGCTTCTATCTCTTCACTTTCTCCATACTGTTAGAGTTACTTCACGAACCCCTGTCTTCCTTTTCTTGCTTTCTTTGTTCTGCCCTTTTCCCATTGTAAAATGAAAAGTCTCTTCTTCAGCCTTAAAATCTTTGACTGATTAATTCTGAACAGTGACCTGCTTCATGCAGAGCTGGGGGTAGGGTAGGATGACTGCTTATGCATCGTCTTTTAAAAGAAAATTTTATTGTCTCAGTCCTTTATGATTACGTTCTGCTGAATTAAAAGGTAACAGCAGAAATACAAAAATAAATGAACAAGAAGAACAACAAGAGAGAAATGCCACAAGACTGACTGAGAATGCTGAGTCAGGTAGATAATTAGGACAACAGATCATTTCAAAGGTTACTATGAGGTACAGGGGAAAGTAAATAATTTTGTTACTATTGCAGCATGCAATAAAAAGCTACCAGGTTTCATTAAATGACTTGGGCAGTTAACTTCTTCATAAGTGCTAATTGCTGTAGGTTGATCTGCTACTCATATAGTGAAAGTCTCCTTCCACTTTTTTTTTTTTTTTTTTGGCAACCAATAATCTGGCTGCAACACAAAAGAAACCTATCAGCTCAGTTATATGATGTCTCCAGAACACGCATAATAAGCCCGTCTTGGACTTTTGCATGAACATGTTGATTGGTAATTTTGGAGATTTCCTCAAAAACTAGTAACTAGAATTGGTGGACATTAGGGCAGAACCACCACACAGGATGCAAGACCCCATATCTTTCTTGCATCTCCAGCAAAGGGGACTCTTATTTGTTGAAATACAATTTAATCTTAGTGGGATATTGTACCACCTCTTAACTATTTTAATTCTGTGTTCCTTTATAAAAGATGAAATAGAAGATACAGGACCCTTTGACCATATCTTATCCCATAGAGTTTTATCTCTAGGCACACCCAGATCTTTTATCCAAACAAATCTTACTCCAGAAGAGGTACCAGAAATAGCATCAACATATTATAAATTTTTGGAGTCAGACCTCTGATACAACTTATGCATTGTCAAGGAAGAAACATATCACCCAAAACAAAATAAAAGAAGATACAGATTTGCAGACAATTTTCATTTGTCAAAAAGAGGCCCCTCTAGATAGCAGTTCCTAAGCTGTGGAATTCCCTTTCAAGGGTGACTGGACCATTTTTGCTGTCCTTTTGCTTGGCAGGCAAAGAACTTTCTGTGCAAGCTGGGTTTTGGCAATTGATTGACTGCTAAGAAGAGGGCTTTTAATAGGAGAGGGCTGTATGCTGTTGTTGTTACTATTAGTATTTTAATTAATGGCATTTTCACTGTTTTTAAAAATTCTTTTCGGTTTCGATATTATAATATCATTGTTGTTGTTATGTACCTGCCAGTCATTTCTGACTTACAGTGACTGTAGGGCAAACCTATCGTGGGTATTTTTTGGCAAGATTTGTTGGATTTGCCTTTGCCTTCCTGTGAGGCTGAGAGTGTGACTTGCCTATGGTTACCCAGTGGGTTTCCGTGGCTAAGCTAAAATTAGAACCTTGGTCTCCAGAGCCAGAGTGGTGTCGTGGTTTGAGCACTGGACTACGACCCTGGAGACCAGGACCATTTACGCACTAGACTGTTACAGTGGTATTATTCCACTTTCAACATCCTATGGAATCCTGGGGTTTGTAGTTTAGGGAGGGGCCTCAAAGGCCCCCCTCCCTAAACTGCAAACCCCAGGATTCCATAGGATGTTGAAAGTGGAATAATACCACTGTAACAGTCTAGTACAGAAATGGCCTAGGGTTCAATTGCCTGCTCAGTCTGCCATTCTTCTGCTCACTGATGATGGGCAACTTCCACTCCTTTAGCCTTAAAGTGGACTTGGAACAGACAGGCCTTCAAGCCGAGGATCTGTCCCCACAAAGAACTATCTTCTGACATTCCTTCAAACAGAAGACCATCCTCCTTCAAGTATGAAATATGACCATACCTCAAATCTGGGGCTATGAGGGCACATGGAAAAGATGAAGAAGCTTTTTAAAATTCATAATCTGTTGGGCTAACAGCTGCAGCGTTTTACAGCTTAGCATTGCCTTTCTAGAAATGAACCTGTGTTTGTGTGTGTGTGTGTGTGTGTGTGAGAGAGAGAGAGAGAGAGAGAGGCGGGGGGAGGAAATCGGATGGTGGCTGGCATCTGAGACAGAAGCCTTAACTTGTATGCAGAGCAGAGATTACTTTTCATGTAGCTTCGCTTGCTCTCAGCTTTGCTTTATCATCATGGCTGAGCTTCCAGCTGGATGGAATCCCTGAGATAAAATGCCTGCGGCGTCTCGAGGAGGGTCACATTTGGCAGCAGTTGCAAAGAGTATAAAGCCTTCCAGGCCTGCTTGCTGCTGCATAATCATGCTGAAAATGTCTTCAGAGAATAACATTGCAGGGATTGTCTTTCCCAAACACCTGCAGAGTTCTGGGTTTTACATTAGCCTTGAAGCATGTCATGTCACTGAAAAAGACAGTGGCACAATCTGTGAAGATCTGGGTGTCTTTGTTTACCCCCCCCCCCTTGCTGGGCATTCTGTTCTTTAATTGCAACTGCAGATTAAAATGGAAGGGTGAGGGTTTCCAGTTCATTTATCCTCTGAAGGCAGCCTGTCTGTTAGGTCACAGGAGCAATAAGAGAAATTGAAATAGAAAGTTTGCCTTAGAACCTTTCCGCTCCCTGGACAAAAAGCCTTTCTCAACTGCAAAGGGAAGTTTAGCAGCATTTTTGCTGTTTGTGAAGTGTCTTTGAAGGCGGAACAGACAACACAAAGTTGATGAAAGTCCTCCAAATTGCATTGAGTTTCCTTTGTAATACTCATCTGAGAAGACAGAACTATAGTATTATTGATGACAGCGTTACTATAGAGACAGAGCCATATAGGTGAACAATGTTTTACAGCACGCAGCAGTTTGCAAGAGTAAATTCTGTGAAATCTGTGTTCTGTGAGACAGCTTTATAATTGGTAGGGCAAAACTGAAAGGAACATATTTCCAGTGGTCCAAGGTCTCCACTGGTTCCCCCTTGTACTCCTTCATCTTCAAGGAGCTGCTTTTATCTATAAAACCAGGCATTTGCTGGGCTTTACCTGCTGTGCAAGACACTCCTATACACTGCATATTTATTTGAAAGTAAGTGTCACAGGATTCAATGGAGCTTATGGCTAAATAATTGTACATATATAGGATTTCATTTATTCTGTTTATATCCTGCGTCTAGATCAAGGGAGGTAATGGTACCACTCTGTGTCCAGTTCTGGGCACCCCAATTAAAGAAGGATATTGACAAGCTGGATGTTGTCCAGAGGAGGGTGACCAAAATGTTGAAGGGTCTGGAAGCCACGCCCTATGAGGAGCGGCTCAGGGAGCTGGATGTGTTAAGTCTGCAGAAGAGAAGGTTAAGAGGGGACATGATAGCCTGTTTAAATATTTGAAAGGATGTCATGTCGAGGAGGAAGCAGGCTTGTTTTCCGATGATTCAGAGACTAGGACAAGGAGCAATGGATTCAAGCTGCAGGAAAGGAGATTCTACCTGAACCTCAGGAAGAACTTCCTCATGGTCAGAGCTGTCTGGCAGTGGAATATGCTTCCTCAGAGTGTGGTGGAGTCTCCTTCTTTGGAGGTTTTTAAGCAGAGGCTGGATGGCCATGTCTTGGGAATGCTTTGATGGGTGTTCCTGTACAGGAAGGGGTTGGACTCGATGGCCCCTGTGATCTCTTCCAACTCTTATAATTCTATGATTCTATGACCTTCTCAATTAAGGCCTTCTGAACATCTCCCAACCTGAGCATGGCAAAATTCACTGCTCAAGGGTTACAGGTACAAGAGCTCTCTTCAATTTCACATGTGGTCTCCCCAGCCTTAACGTATCCAGCATTCAAAAATTCAAAGCTATCCTGTAAAACTAAAATGTTCACTGCCCAACCCAGTATTTGCCCCATGAAGAAAGTACCCCCACTTCCAAAACTGTACAGATACAGTTATTTTCACAAATGAATACCTTAAACCTATGCCAAAAAGAAACCATCGAGATGCTTCATAGTCTCATGTTTTCAGACTAAACTACTGATGTCTGTTTTATTTTATTCTGTACAAATCCTTATACCAGCATCAACTGCTTAGTTTGCACACCCACCCTCATTTATGCCATACATTCTAAACAAATGATACATTCAGTCTTTCATTAGCAAACTTCTCCTTTTACTGTTTTACTTTAATTAGAAAGAATATCATTTCTCTCTAGTTTTTCTACAGATCGTTTTTTCTTTCTAGGAATAAATTCCAGCAGATCAGTCAAAAAATTAAACATTAACAAAAGATGTATCTGTTTGTAATAAAATTTTAAATGACAGATTAGCATAAACTGTTAACTTATACTTCACATTTAAAGTATTTAAGTATTTAATCATTTACTGTAGTCTACAATCTGATGCCCACTTATCTAGGACTAAATCACATTGAATTCAGTGCTATAGATATAGTAGATCTATATCTAGAGTAGGTATAGAATTATACTGTAAATCCAATACATCGTATATGCAATTCAGAGAAAATAAAGCATATGCCCATTTAAGTCAATGATGTAAATCCACAAACTTGCTGGTCAGTCTCGTTAATTTCATAGGGACTTATGTATCTCTGGGAAGCGCTTCATCAATGTATTCCTTTGATATGAGCCTGACATTGAGTAATTATTTTCATAAGAGCAATGGTAAAATCCTTGTTTCAGATATTTAGTAAAATTGAATTATTGATCAATCAGAAATTAAGAAACTTATTTTGATATACATTTGGCCAAAAATAATAGCATTAAGCAAAAATGGGCAAGTGTAGCCAATAAAACTTGCTACAGATTACTTTTTGATTTTGTATGACTCAGTAGCTCTATAAATTCTCTTGCTTGCTTTTCTTAACATAACATATACAGATGTAATTAGCTATATTTAACAGCTGAAATATCATTGGTCATGGAATCATTATAACTGAGTTAATTATCTTTGTGCCTCCTGGCAGTCTGTCATCTGCAACAAACAATAAATCATAGTTAATTCTAAGGCTGATTTTCTTATGTGAAAGAGTTTTGAAGATATATTTAACCTTTAAGATATGGTTAGTGCCTGCATAAAATTAGTGAGATGTTTAGACACTAATGAGCACCTTGGGTTCATTCATCCATCATATAGATTCATCAGTCAAGAACTTGAAGAGTAAAAACCAGACCATCACTAACCCAGTATTCAGAGTTCACACATGTAGTGTTCTTATCACCACAGAGCTTGAAGGAATTCTGATGTAAAGGATCCCAGTTTCTTTTTATTCTGGTATAGTTTACAAACCATGTGGGTAGATGCAGGCAACTGGATATCAGAAAGATTCATTCACATTTCTATAACTGAAACATCAGTTCTATTTTAAATGTGCTGTTGTCATCTGTGTTTGTACTCGTGTCAGAGCCATGTCCCACATTATAAATTTAAGAGGTCACATCCAATTGCAGCTTTACATTTATGAAAAATACTTGATTTGTGCCGATCTTACCTACCTATCTCAGCTTTCCATGCCTTTCCCCTTGGTTTGGTGTATATTTTGAGTTTTTTTCATCTTTACAATCAGATTGACCTGGTGAGGAGCTTTGAAAAGTTGCTGTTTTGGGCTACAGCTCCTAGAATGCCCCAGTGAATAAGACCATGGGCTAAACTGACTTCAGGAATCTGGGAGTTATAGTCTTAAAAAATAGCATTCCCCAGTTTTGTTCTGGTGGTGGTGGGCTAGAAAAGTTTACTACTTCACTTTTCATGAGCGGATGTGAAAAGTTACTATTGGATACAATGCAAGATCTTCTACTATATACTGATCTATAAACGTGAAGTACAAAAACAACACACTGTGTATCAAAGAGGAGCACATGGTACCTTTATCATGAAAAAAGGCCATAGCTCTGCGATGGAACACAGTCTTTGTAAAGCAAGTGGGACCAAGTATTTTATCATACATTAAGCATAAACCTTTTTTGTATTTTTCTTGCTAGAATTATAATGTTATTCTCCATTTGTTTCATCTTGCACTTCACAGCTGAAAGTCATCAGTTTCCTTTCAGGCTAATACTGGCAATAATCTTCTTGGGGCCTGGCAGGCAAATCCTCTTGCCTTGAGGCTGCTGTTACTTTGAGATGGTACAAAAAGGCTGAGCAGGGTCACAAGGTCATTGCTACATCTCAGTAAGAAGAAATGATGTAGACGGAGATCACTTTATGGTGTTTGTATTACAGAAATTGTTCAGTTTCAGTTATGCCTTATGCAGCTTTCAAGACTACTTGTGAACATAGAGCTTTGATTGAGTGAACATCATGGAAACGGGTTAAGAACTGATTTGGGGGCAATGCTCTGCCTTACATCAGAATTATGCCAATAATCCTGGGCAAGGCCAATTTCTGTTGGATGGAACAGCTCTTTGATCTTCTCTGTTGGGAGTACACATTCTATTTGGCATCTTTGGTTGCTCTGATCATTGATCAATATGCCAAAGACATGGAGAAGGGGTATCACAACAGTAAGCTATTGTAGTCTCTAGCTGCTATTCCGCTGACATATTTTACGTAAGGTATAATGCTCTTCCTCTTGGTCATTGCACTCTGATGCTTTGGCACATTAGGTGATACTGAACGCAGCCTCACCTACAATTTGGGTGGTGGAAGCTTTTACAAAGTGCTCCCAAAATCCTTTTCTTTAAAGGGCACAATAGTCATTCTTGGATTGAGAGGTTCTACTCTAGTCTTGAGAAAGACATAGGGGAAGTCTCTGCCAGTACTGGAATCTGGACAGAGAGCTTTTAGTGAGATAACTCTATGTAGCTATTGCAACAGACTTCTGGTGAGTCTGTTCTATTGTCTCCCAGCTCGATAGCCAATTAATCTGTATTAATTCCTAGATACCTGGATTTGGAAAAGAGCAGAACATGCCTCAGGTGCCTACTATAGAAAGACCATCCAGCAATACAATTATAATTTGTATCCTCATTTCTCTCCCTTGCATAAGCCAGGAGGAAGGAGAATTATTCATCAGTTTACTTTTATTTGGGAATGTTTTAGACTCTCTCCGTCCTCCTTTTCCCCAGTTTGGGACTCAAGGTAGCTAACACCAGTGAGGTAGCTTGGTGGGGGAGGGGCAAGGGCATGTGGGGGTACAGGGGCAGGGCAGGGCGTTGGTTTGCAGGGGCGGGGTGTCGGCACGTGGGGGTGGGGCATTGGTGTGCAGGGGTGGGGTGACAGTGTGCAAAGGAGGGGTGACGGCATGCTGGGGGGCAGGCAAGAGGTGGCGGCGCCCCCCCAAAAAGTGCCACCCGGGGTGCACCCCCCTCGCCTCCCTGTCGCTATGCCACTGGCTAACACAGATTAAAAAGTATAGCTAAAAATTCACAAAATATATAAGTTAAAAAGTGATTTAACTATTAAAAATGTTAAAACCAATTAAAAAACATGAACCATAAAAAAACAACCAACAGCAAAATAAAAATAACAAATAGAAAATCTGTCACATAATACAAGGTCAGTCTCACCTGAACAATCAGTCTTAAAAGACTTGGGTCCACACAATTTGCAGGATCATATCTCCCTGTATGACCCCATTAGTTGTCTAAGAGCAGAGGCAAATCTACAGTGCGGCAAGTAGGCTACATGCCCTGGGCGCCAGTGCCAAGGGTGCGAAAAAGCTGTGCATGTGGGGGTGGAGGGTGGCGGTAGGAGGAAGAAGGTAGAGGTGCAACTTCCACACTTGCCCTAGGCACTGTTTACACTAGATACACCATTGTCTAAGATGATCTGGAGGGGCCCTTCGCTCTGTCCCCCCACCTTCTCAAGCTTGTTGTGGTGAGGACAAGGAAGAGAGCCTCCTGGGTGGCTATTTTCAGACACTCTCTCCCTACAGCTGATGACCCCATCCTTACTCTCTTTCCACCAGCAAGTGACACCATGTTTATGCCATTAGAAACTGACCGGTGTGGGTATTTCATTATGTGTGATGCTGTTTTTAATGTATGTATGTAGTCTTTTAATGAATTCTGATGTTTAATGCTTTATTTACCCACTTTTTAAAACTCTTATATTTATACTTTTATTAATAACTTTGTATAGTTTTTAATTAGTATTTTTTAAAAATATGTTTTTAGCTGCCTTGAGTCCCATTAGTGGGAGAAAAGCAAGATATAAATGCATAAAATAAACAAACAAGCCCACATATATGGATGGGATGAGGACTCAAGACAGGGCAGCCAGTGCCTAGCCTAAGCAGACAGCTGTTAACACCTAGCATTCAGCCAAAGCTTTGAACATTACTTTGAAAAAAAAATATTTACAGTTACAGTTCCAAGGTCCACTCCAATAAGCAATTACTATTACAGCTATCTTTTAAATAATTGTTTCTTTGCCAAAAGTAACTACAATGAATACATTTTAGTTATTTTAAGATCCTCCCAGTACTTGTATGCTAAATGCCATTGGCCTGTGCTGCAAAACACTTTTTTCTGCCTCATCACAGAATTCTAGATTTTTAGAGTTGGAAGGGTCACCATCTATTCTAACCTACCACCAACGCAGGAGTCAATAGCAAAAGCAGTCCTGCCAGATGGCCACCCAATCTTTGTTTAAAACTACCAGCAAAGGAGAGTTGGCCACTGTCCAAAGTATTCTGCAATGCTTGTCACCAGGAAGCTCTTTCTAATGTTTAGAAAAGATCTCTTTCTTGTAACTTGAATTCCTTGGTTCAGGTTCTGCTCTTTAGAACAGCAGAAAACAAGCTTCAGATATCTGAAGGCCCTATCATATCACCTCTCGGTTTTCTATTTGCAAGGCTGAATATATTCAGCTTCCTCCATATAAGGCTTGATCTCCATAATACCTTGGTCCAGCTTCCTGATATCGTCCTTAAACTGTGGTGTTCAGAACTGTACTCAATGTGAGGTTTGAACAAAGTAGAATGAAGAGGTACTGTTAATTTCCTTGATCCAGACAATGTCTTTCAGTTGATACAGCCTAGAATTGTATTGTGGTTTCTTTTTGCTGCTGCATTAAATTGTTGACTGAAGCTTAAACTGCAATCTGCTATAATTGTAGGTTTTGTTCACATGTTGTTGTTAACTGCTGTTAGGTCACCTTTAACTTATGGCAACTCTATGAATGAAAGATCTCCAAGTCATCCTATTACGTACTGCTGCCCAGCCAGGTGTCACTCATCCTATATATGTGCATATGATTTTTTCTTGTCTAAATGTACTACAGTTCTTTCCATTATTCCTGTTAAAATTAATTTTGTTGGTCTCGATTCAGTTTTCCAATGACTTAAGATGATCTTGAATCTTGATTTTCTATTACAGGCATCCCCTGTTTTTCATTGGCTTGTTTTTTCCACTCTCTCAACGGTTGTAAATTACAGACTTGTTTCATTAATTCAGTGAGGGGCGCACTCTCCCATTAGCTCTTCTTACCTTCTTGCTTATGGAGACTCACTTCTGACCACTCACAAGCACACATGTGCTGTTTGTAAAGTGAACCGGGGGTGGGAGGAGGCACCAAGTTGAGAAACTCTGCAAGCAGCGCACATGTGGTGGATCCCAAATTACCCTCTGTAATTCCCTCATGTTCCCTACATGGGTTCTGCTTTTTGACTAATTCCACTTTCTGATTCCAGTCTCTAACCCATCAGATAGGTGGGGGCAGCTTGTATGAAGTATTTTATTATCTCTCCCAGTCTGGAACCATTTGCACATTTCATAGACATGCCCTCTCTTTCATCCAAGTCACTTATAAAGATGCTGGATAATGGAAGTACAGGACAGAACCCTGCAACACCTCAAGTATCCCTTTTCAGCAAGATGATGAGGAACCATTGCACATGAGGACAAATATGGTAGTTTTCACCCTGCTATGGGGAAATAAAATATTCTTCTGTAGTGTTCTTCCTATATTCAAACATCCCAAAGTCTTGCAGAGGAATTACCCTGCAGAGAAAAATTTGTGAATGCTTCGCCTCCTTTTCACAAACCCTGTTTTCTTCACAAAAAACTGGTTCCTGCGTAGGAAACAAGATTTTCAGTGCAGAAAACAGCCCCCCCCTTTTTAAAAAAAACCTCCATATATTTTTCTCTGTACAATAATTCCTCTGCAACACCTTGCCAATGTTGACAGTAGCAAATTGTACTAAATTCTCACTGGTCTATTATCCTTCACACAAGAGTCTTCTATCTGCCAGAAAACCTATTCTTCAACCCAGGAATGACTCATTATGAATATTCTTTTCATATTTGGGCATAGTCCATCAACCAGATATAAATCCAAAACAGCATGATCTAGCCCACACTTTACCTCTGTGTTCTCAAAAGCACAACAGAGCATGGGGCACCAGCATGAGAAACAGCATGAAACAGTCCTTGAGACAAATTATGCTCTTCTTCTACTATTTCGTATGGCCACCTACCTACACATATAAACATGTAATTCAAAAGTTAATGTCTTAATTATTCCAAAAGGAATTAATTGCAAGTGACTTACTATTTGTAATCAGTTACTCTGAAGCACTCCATATACAGTCATCCCTCCACATTCACTAGGGTTAGGGGCACAGGACCCCCATGAAAGTGGAAAAAACGTGAATAACTCTAGGCCCTCCCAAACCATATTTAACACACAAAAAAGTATGATCACCATATTCAACACACCATGGATTCCTTTGAGCCATCAGGACTCCTTCACAAGGTAGAAGTGGTTGGCTGGTGAGGCTTACTGCCACCTCCACTGCTGCTCCACACAATTTTTAATAGAAGCTTAGAAGCCACAGTTTCTCAGTCTCATAAGCCTTGCAATCCCTTTTAAAAATGGCATGGGGAGGCAGCAGAGGTGACAGCAAATAATCCGTGAATAATCAAATCCACAAAAGTGAAACCCACAAATGTGGAGGGCTGACTGTAATGGAATATGAAGGATTATGCTATCATAAAGGTGCACATGCATGACGCAGCTTGGAAAACTTATTTTTGGACTGCAGCTCCCAAAATTGTCTTGCAGTACCTTTTGTAAGCTTTGGTATGCACGTTCTTGTTGAGCTGACATAGCTCCAGTCCGATTATATTCAGTCAAATAATTTCAGTGGCATTGTGTATACAATACCCACTGATTAAAAGCAATTACTCAGCACAGCTGCAATTACTCTAACCCTTTAGCCCAGTGCTTCCCAAAGTAACTGTTGTTGTGGACTGGTATTTTTTTTCTGATGTGTCAAGGATCATATACATACACATTGGCCAAAGCTGTTCCTTTCTTTGGTGGACATACATAGTAAACCAGCAGCCAATAGCTCCCTGACTTATGGCTGATCTATCAACTATCACTTTGAATAGTATTGCTGTAGCCTAATCTCAAATGGTTCATTTTCTCCTAATCATTGACATCAGTTATATTTAATGAGCTGGAACTAAGATAACTCAGTTAAATATACAAATACATTGTTGGAGAAAACCCTCATGACTAAGGCTACATTCAAAAGTACATATGGACATAATTAGAAAATCTTTAGAAAAAGCAGTAGGGTCTCCTTTCCCACTCCATCACATCACTTCTCATAAAAGGAGTCCTTCTTACCTACATCCTCAAAGGTCTACATTTACTGTTGGTAAGAAAGACTATTAATATGTAGGAACCTGGGTTTTCAGACAAAGGGATTCCATCATCTTGGAAGATGGGTCCTTCAGCAGAAGAGGCCAGGGTAGTTTCATACTACACAGATATAGCAACATGATTCTGCTTTAATTCCCATGGCTATTATCTTATGGAATCTAGGAGTTTGTAGTCTCCTGAGGCACTGGATCTCACTGGCTATAATTGTGTAGTGTGGAAAGGCCCAAAACAAGGTCAGTAGCCAAAGGATGTTTACAAGTGGTTCAGGGAGGTTGGGAAAAATTGAATGGAGATTTCTGAAAAAGAGCCCAAGTGTCTGATAGGAAATTTGGAAAATGTTATTTCACACTGCAACATTTTGTTGGAAGTCTCCAAATAGCAAACATCATGTAAACAATAGAGTGAATCAAGACTAATAGTCACAGTAAACACTACTTTAAAGAAGGAGCTAACAGCTAAATTTTCCTCCCCTTTACTCTACAGCAACCTTTCTGAACTTTTCTCCCTTGGAGGAACTCTTGAAATAATTTTCGGGTCTCATGGAACTGCTACATGAAAATTGTATCTACAGCTCAAAAAAATTTTTTTTTTTTTAAATCAAGATCTCTTGTGGAACTCTTAGCAACATATTGTGGAACCCTAGGGTTCTATAGAACCCTTGTTGAGAAATCCTACTCTCGAGGAAGCAAAGGAATGGGGATATGAATCTGGACCTTAGAATGAGGATAAGAGGTCCTTTAATTTTTCACCTGTGAACCCAATCTAGATCAGCTCCTCCTTGAGTTTGCAACAAACAACAATCCATGAAAGCAAATAGGTCTCAGGATCCTGATCAGAATTGCAACCTTGTGATTACCCTTGAGTGAAAAAAAAGGGAAAGCTATAGCTGCTCTCTGTATCTTTAAGATAAATTCATGTTTGATGGGTCCATGCTAGCTGACACTTAAGTTTCACTGAAGTCATGAAGTTGGTAGAGGTTTTTAATTTAACTCCCACTGATTTCAAAGAGAATTAAAAACATCTATCTTATTTGGGATCCAAACCAACTGATTTTTTTTAAATACACATTCAGCACTTTTATATTAAGACAATGCAGATTAATTTTTTGTTTAAAAAAAGGCAAAACAGACCAGGATGTGGTTTATTGGGCATTAAATAAAAATTGCCATGTTGACAAAATGTCCCTTGTTGATTTTATTTCAGAAGAGTTCTGATTTTTTTTTTTTAAAAAGGTACTGATTTCAGCAAAAGAGCTCCATTCTGAAATTTAGAATCAAAGTCAAACATTAAATCCTAGTCATGCTGGCTGGGAAGTTCTGGGAACTGTAGTCCAATAAAGTTGCATTTCTAAGCTTTGGTTAAAACAGTTGGAAAGAATAGACAGCACATCCCCAACTATGAGGATACTATACTCAGTGAATGCACCTTGCATAATTATTATGATTTAAATTGTAAATATAAAAGAAAAAGGGGGGAGGAAAAAAAGGGGGGACTGACTTTGGGAGCATCACACATTCTCAGCCCTCAGAAAATCCCATGATAAAGTTGACCTGGGGTTGCCATAAATCAGAAATTAATTGAAGGCACACAGCAACAGCAACAACAATGCATAGGATATAATTGTGGGCAATTAAACACATTAATATCGGTTAACTACGTATGCATGTGATTTGATGTGCTAGTTTCCGATGCAGAGATTTACAAACAGAGCATTGAAATCAAGATATGAATCTCAAAGGCTAGGATCCAACAATGTGGTTTTTCTAATGGAAGCAGCAACATCAGTGGACCTAAGAGGGGAGGGATTTCCTATCTCCCCACTCCCCAGTGGAGCCACTCATGTTTCCAGGGGGCTAGCAACCTCTGCAGAGTAGATTTTTGTGTAGTGTGGAGGGCTGCAGGATGGGCAAGAGAATACATACCTGCATACATATCTCCTCTTTACCATTCATAAGTGTGAACACTTTCATCTGAATCGAGTGGTGGCTTACTTTGCCAAGAGCAAAATATTGCTGCCACTCGCTCCATTTTGCACTCACTCCAACGTCCAGTGTCTGGCCAGGGGGTGGTATCTGCTGCAGCAAAAACTCCTCTTCCTATTTACTCTCACAACTCGCTGCTATGCTTTTTCAGAGTTGGCTGCCACACTGAAACTAGGATTCCAATCAGAGTGGGACCAAATCAGAAGGCGTGTTGCTACAGTAGTTGCTATACCCTGGGAAGACACTGGAAGTTGGAATTAGGGCTCACCTTTTGCCTTCAACACTCTTTTTTACCTTTACTCTTCCCTCCCTCCTTTGCCCATCTTGGTCTCATCTCCTCCTGGTGAAGAAGGCAAAAAAGGGGGTGTTCCAAGTGTTTGTGACAGGTTGGATGGCTGGAAAAGAGAGGAGGGGGAGAGAGAATGAAAGAAGACCAAATGCTGGCTGACTGGCAGGCCTGTGTATTGCTGTTCAACCCACTCCAGCCTTAAACTGGCAGGAAAAAGCAGGAGAAAAGTCTCCCTTCCCCTTCTAGCACCTCTCAAGGAAGTGTGTATTTACTTATTTCTCCCTTCTCTCCTAATTTGAAGACCCTTGATGAGCAATTTTAAATAAATATGTGATACACTTCAGAGTTTTAAATCTTGAGTTAAGTCTTGGGGGTCCACAGCAATAAAAGATATTTAAAAGGGGTCCCTGGTAAAGAAAAGGTTAAGAACCACTGATCTAGATAGCATTCAAGCAGATTATAATGATGATGATGATGATGATGATGATGATGATGATGATGATGATGATGATTCCTGGACAGGCTGTCTCTGTTATTTCTTGAATGCAATGAAAATCCAGTTTCTTGAACACAATAAAAATATATGGTATGCTTTCTCTGACCATTTCTACAGTCTCCTCATTGTCAGCACAAACTAATTTGTTGCTGTTTCCTTGTAGTCCTCATTACGTAGTAATAGTAAATAGATCAGTCTGTAGCAGTACCTAGAGACAGTCTGAAGAGATGAATCGTCTTTGGGTCTCCTTGTGGCCATAGGCCCCTCTAGTCCATCATTAATCTACAACCATTCCCCTTGATCATGAAATCAGTACCAATTTCATCATTAAACAGATGAGTATTAGGCAAAGAGACTGGAAAATGCTTCCGCTTTTTCCAGATGATGAAAGGATGCTGGTCCTTTGGTTAAAAGCCTGTTGAATTTTCCTGATCTGAGAATCTGGAGAGGCTCCAAGTTTCCAGTGTGCGCAGGAAGAGAAGTGAGCGGTTGCTGATGTTGAGACTGGAGATAGGTGTTAGGATATGGGGGAAGATACAGTTAAAATCTAGTTGACTTTTCCAGGACTAAGAATCTGGAAAGGCTTAAAGTTTCCAACTTCAGAGGTGAAAAGAGGTGTTGGGGGGTGGATGAGGAAGAGATGCGGGGAGAGGCACTGGATGATGGGAGGCTGCCGGGGAGATGGAAGAGCAGGGGGAGTAGCTGAAGGGTAAACTTAAGAACTTAACTTAAAAACTTAACCCTCCCACACCTCACCACCAGTTCCTTTTTTTTCTGTTAAAGTTAGCTTGCAGACTTGACTTGACTTGGGACATGATTTGTGGCCTTTCAGCACTATACTGTTATAGTGCTATTATTCCTCGCTCAACATCTTATGGAATCCTGGGATTTGCAGTTTAGGTAGGGACATTTAGAATTCTCAGCCAGAGGGCTCTTTGGCCTCACGAAACTACAAACCCCAGAATTCCACAGGATGTTGAAAGTGCAATAATAGCACTATAACAATGTAGTGTAGAAAGGCCCTTGGATTAACTTGCAAGGACTTAAGACTCAGGCTTGAGTAGGTACTTGAGACTTGACTGGAGACTTGGAGTAAAAAACTTAAAGACATCACTGGAAAATGGAAGTTCAACAACAACAAAAATCAGATTGCTATCTCTTTGGTCCATTTATGTAATGAAAGAATTCCTCTGGTTGGTTTCAGAAATTGGCTTTGGGACCAGCATCCTGCTTTGGCCTTTTGAGTTTGATTTCTTTAAAAAGTGATTTTTTTAAAAAAAGGGTTATTTGCAACTTTCAGAATGGGATTAAACTGAATATATGACACATTAATAAACTCAGTATGTGTTTATAATGTATGAGTAAACCGAATATGTATTATACAGCAATGAGTCTTATGTTATTGGGTGTTTGGAACAAAAAGAAATATTAATGCACTCCAAAAAGAAACATTAATGCACTCCATTAAGTACGCAATGCAGTACAGGGACATTGTGCAAAGCCACTGTGCAACACACAGAGAAAATCACTGCTACTCATAAAGAGGTTTCCTTGATTGAAGTACAATGAGGAACTTCAGTCAATTCTTCCATGTAGCAATGGCATATTGACATTCAGATAATATAGTGTTATTATTATTACTACTACTACTACTGTTATTATTATTAGTAAGCATGTTAATCACCTTTCTTGTGAAAATAAAAGGCAATATACTCATTTAAAAAAAAAACAATTGGGAAATTCTTCCTAATCATAGAATCATAGAGCTGGAAGAGACTACAAGGGCCATCAAGTCCAATCCTCTGGCAAGCAATGTTTAGGAAGAATCAGTTGTAATTTGAAACCACTTATTCATCTTCTTGTCCCCAGGAGCAGCAAAATTCAAGCTTGGTTCATCTTCTCCATGACATCCCTTCAAATATTTAAAAATGATTATCACGTCTCCTTTCAATCTTCTCTTCTCCAAGCTAAACATACTCACCTCCTCAACTGTTCCCCAATGGTTCCTTCTCTTCAGAACTTCTGCCTTCTTTCTTGGTTGGTCTCCTGCGAACATGTTCCAGCTTGTCAATATCCTTCTTGAACTGTGGTGCTCAGAACTGGGCACAGTATTCCAGGTGAGGTCTGACCAAAGCTGAATAGAATGGCACTACTACTTCCCTCAGATGTTGAGCTAACATGTATTTAAATCGTATTGATTCCACAGGTCTACTCTAGTTGGAACTAACAACAAAATTCAGGTCTATATTCTGTACAGACTCTATGTGATAGGCTTACCAAAAACATGTAACATAACAGATGGTTTAAAAAACCAACAGAAGTTCTTGTTTGTCACAAGCAATGGACAATCAGAAAGGGCATCAATTAGAAGCAAGTATTGTATGAATTCCTTTGAAACATATGCACACCTCCTGCTACCTACTGTCAAAATAGCAAGTAGTGGTGTGACCTGCATCTAGGACGAATATCTGCCTGTTTAGTGGCCAAACTGACTGTGACCAGCAGAAAAGTCTCCTGATTCTTGCATCATCATTATAAAAGTATGAACAACTCTAACATCAGAGATGTTATTCTTTTTGGCTTCTGAGTTATACAAAATTTAACTTAGCTGTCAAACCTGGTCAAACTCTGGTGAAATTGGTTAGATCTGGCACTTAGGGGCAGGAGGATATTTTATTTTTAAATGGAGGCAAGTTAATGTGATAGTTTCTCGGAAGGGATAAACCCAAGCATCCAATTTTAAAGACAGAAGCTTCATTTTTGACTGATCTGCTTAAGGTCGTACATCTAGCCAGGCTAAAGTCAGAGAAAAGAACCAAAGGCTCAGTGTTGCCCTGTGAAGTGTGCCATCCGTGTTTTTGGTTGGACAAGCAATCACATCCGATAAGTCTTGTCTTTCCTTCAGAATTCCTGCTTCTCTAAGTGACCTCCAGAAGTCCCTCCTCAAGGGATGAGAGTTCAGCTTTGATCACAGTATACCTGATCCTGTAAACCCCTCTTGGATAGCAGTGACTTCAGTTATTTTCAGAGACAGACTCCGACTGACATGTTTAGGCTCCGGGTGTATGTCTGAGGAGTATATTTATACAGCTCTCTGTGGCAGAATTCAGCTGAGATGCCATTCTCACATAAAGAATTGCATTCAGTACTATAATTATGGGCTGGCTGGTAAACTTTTAATGCTAGGGGACTGGCTAATTTCTGGGAAGTAAAAACACTGAGTGTCTGAGGCAGGAGCTGAGGGTTGTTATGATAGCGAAAACCTGGGGGAATAACCCTGGTCATGTATACAGAAAAGACATGATGAGGCAAATAAAAGCTGAACTTGAAACCTGGGGCCAGATTCCACTATGCCTATATAAATAAATTATTCTAGTCCAAAGAACAAGCAAGTCTGTTGACATACAAAAACACAATTCTTTTTTTAAAAAGGCAACTAAGTTCTGCCAACATTTTATTCCTATCTATCTGTTTATCTATTTATCCCAGTCATATCCTGCATGTCCGCCATAATCATGTTCCCATGGTGGCTACCAGAAATATTATGAAAGGATAAATAATAATAATTAAAACAGCCAAATATACTACCTCCTACTCTGCCCACAAACAACAGGAATTATTGTTTATTGGGCTGGATCCAAATTAAATTAGCCATCTGTAAGGTTTAATTGAGAGAGCCAATGTGGTGTAATGCTTTGAGCATTGGACTATGGCCCTGGAAGACCAGGGTTGACTTCCCTGTTCAGGCATGGAAACCCACTGGGTGACCTTGGGTGTGTCACACTCTCTCAGCCCCAGAAAACCCAGTGCTAGGTTCGCCTTAGGGTCACCCTAAGTCAGAAGCAACTTGAAGGCACACAGCAGCAACAACAGGGTAATTGAAACCAGTGTAAAAATTTAGTTACAACTGAGTGAAATCCCATTGGAATCAACTGGAAATAAGTGCAATTTAGAGCTCTTCCAGATAGGGCAAATGTAGTGGGACTTAGCACTATGTGTTGCAATATTTACTACTTTTTTTATTATTATTATCCAGACAATATATTGCTCTTTTTGGCATGTTTCCAGCTCTCTTCCCTCGTTTTCCAAGTTTTTTTGTTCCCACCCTAAAAGCAACTCCTTTTTAAAAAGACTGATACATTTGTTTGATACTGGGTTTTCTCACTAGAATATTGATCACATCCTCATCCCTTCACTCAGAACAGTCTACCCAGGTGCTGTAGGGAAGGGGTACAAAGAGCAGCTGCTGGCTGCTTCCCAACCTCCCTTCCTCCCTAGGGCAAACCTGCATTTTCCCAGTATCTTTCCTCCCCTCCCTGTCCACTCCCTGTCTCTCCCTGCTCATCTGATCTGGTGATTTTATTCCCTCCGTTCCTCTCTCATTTGCTGATCTGCCTCCCTTCTTCCTCGCCCAGTTTCTCAGTCATCCCTCCTTCCTCCTCTGATCTGACAATCTCTTTCCCTCCTTCCCCCTCACATCTACTAATCTACCTCTCTCCTTCCAGTGGGATTTACAAGTAACAGCCCTTGAACAAGGAAATTACAAAGGAAACCTGCAAAGACGAACAGTTGAACTGAGTTGTGAGTATTCACCAATTCCAACCCGTTAGCAGAGCTATCAACAAATATAATGGCTGCATATTAATACATCAGTCCTCATAACTGCATTTACACACACAAGCACACACATAAAAGAAATCTCCTCAGAGAAGGTTTTGACCACAAAGGAACTGTGTTTTGGTAAACAGACTTATTGCTTTCACATGTCAGTGCTAACTGACCATATAGGGATCTGAAAGACCTGTATCTCCTTCCCACCAGGATTTCTTATTTTACCTCACTGAATCACTCTTATCTCTCAATCTTTCTCCCCATTCTCTGGCTAGAATTCCACAAGACCATTGCGTTTAAGCAGAAAAAGATGGCATTTTATGTAAGGTGGTAGAAGAGAAGACCGTTTGAACAGGGAGACAGGAACAAGAGGTGAGAAGTATCAGCAAGCAACACAGCTCGGTGCAAGACAATTCAGAGCAAATAGCATGTCTTGGAGCTCTAACTTAGTTTTTTATCCCATCCAGTATGATCCCAAAGATTAAGGCCATTTCCTCACTACACTGTTATAGTGCTGTTATTCCATTTTCAACATCCTATGGAATCCTGGGGTTTGCAGTTTAGGGAGGGGCATTTAGAATTCTCAGCTGGAGAGATCTTTGACCTTAGTAAATGGCAAACCCCAGAATTCCACAGGATGTTGAAAGTGAAATAATATCACTATAACAGTGTAGTGCAGAAATGGCCTAAGATATTGGTTCTATCAAAAATTTGCCTGCTAGAACTGTGAATATGCCATTCACACATTCATGCTCATGACTTGATGACACTCATATCAGAGGACAACTTGTATGTGAACCACCAGTAATCAATGGACACATTTTTTAACATTATATTTTTGCCCTGTACTTCTTCCAAAGAGAGTTAAGAGGGGGTTGTTTGGTCCTTCTTCACTTCCTGATGATTCTGTCCTATGAGATAGGCTTGAAAAACTTTGATTGTCCCATGGTCACCCATGAGCTCTGTGGTTGAGTGAGGATTTTAGCTGGGTATCTGTAGTTCTAGTCATTCATTCACATCATTATACCACACTGGCTTTGATGCATTTTAAAAAAACGATTCCATACAATTGTGTTACTAAATGTTGAGAGACTGAGTGAGATTATATGATGTGGAGACAGGTCAATCAACCTTATTCTGTGTGTACTCTTTCTTCCTGGGGACTTTTCACACTACACAATTATAACACTACGGTACCACTTTGACTGCCATGACACCATCCTATGGAATCCTGCAATTTGCAGTTTATGGAGGGATATTTAGAATTCTCAGCCAATGAACTCTGGTGCTTTTGACCAAACTATAAATTCCAGGATTCCATAGCATGGCAGTCAAAGTGGAATCATAGTGTTACAATTGTGTAGTATGAAAGGACCCAAGGTTTCTTTCAGATATGTTAAATGTATTTGGAAGTGGCTTTCTGCTTTTCTTTCAAAGATTAAGAACAATATTTCACAGATCACAGGATGTTTTGGGCTATTCTATGCAGGATTCCAAAGTATTTTGCTCCTAACTCTAGAGGTGATTAAAAAAAACGCTGATACATTTAGTCATCATTTGGATTGTGACCACTGAAATAGATTTGGTCAATCCCTTACCCTCTTCCTGTTTTCAAGGTGTTCCTGCCATCCACTTTTTCCCTTTTCTTTCTGATCCTTTTAATCCCTTTAATTTTTTAAAAAAATTATTTTTAGAGCCACAGTGACAAAGCAGCAGGCTCTTCTGCTGGGAAAAGTCTGATAGACATCAACAAGAACACTCAGATAGAGGAAATCTTCTAATGATACATCCCTTTCCACCCCCTTTCACAGTTTTGCATCCTTCCTTCCTTCCTTCCTTCCTTCCTTCCTTCCTTCCTTCCTTCCTTTCTTTCTTTCTTTCTTTCTTTCAAATCCTTTATCCAGATCGAGGCTGGGCAACTGTGGAAGGTTAGAGGACCACACTAGCTCCACAGGAGATCTTGGAGAGCCACCTCTTTCCATCATATCTGCTTCCCATCACCAAAAAATGCCCCAAATGCCCTCTGGTGGACATGATTTTCACCATATTTTGGAGCCTTCCTGGGCAATTTTAGGCCTAGGGGAAGCCTTTATTTTTAACAACAGGAAGTGAGCAGAAGCTATTTCCTATTTATTCCGTGTTTCGAAAAAGGCCTGTCCTGGGCCTAAATTTCCCCAGAGAAGGGTACAAAATGTGGTGAAAATGAACTCCCTACCTCCAGAGATATTTTAGGGCAGTTTGGAGCTAATTTATTTTTTGAAAAGTCTTGCAAAAATTATTTTTGACCTTTGCGGGGACAGGGGTCCTCCACACATAGTGGAAATGCCCTTCACATACCTTAGAATGCATTTGGGGCCAATTTGGAACAAAATCTTTTCATTTTTTTTTCAAAAAAGTTGTTTACCTCATATGTGACACATGTGACCTGCGGGCTGCACTTTTTCCATCCCTGATCTAGAGCCTTATGGATAAAACATTAGGCTGCTGTCCTCAGAAAGACCACCACGACACTCACTAGTATATTAGTCAATTTCAACTGGGAATGAAGAGGCAAGATGGGGAAGGAAGAATGGGGAGTTTCCTCCACCTGTGTTTGCAGGTTCACTAGCATGTGTAGGGGGTTGAGCTTTCTAGCATAGCAGCATACTGCTATACTGCCATGTTCTACAGAACTTTTTTTTTTTTTAGAAATTAAAAACATTGAAAGGAAAAATAGGGCGAAACAAGGAGGAAGGAACAGTGGGGATGGCTGAAAAAGATGGAACCTACTTATTTCTCTCCCTTTGATAGCCACTGCCATCCCTTTAATCCTTGTGGCAACATGAATACGTGTAGGAGAAATCAGCAAATCTGTTATCAAAGTAGATATGTTCCTGGACATTACTTTTGAAAAAAAGCAATGAGGACTGGTAATACCCAATAGAAGGGATATAGAGAAGAGACAAGGCCCTTTCCGCACTTTACCCCATTAACGCAAGACAAGGCCCTTTCCACACTTTACCCCATTAATGCATTCTTCTGTTACAATCTCAGGATTGCCATTTGTGCAATGGCTGCAGGTTAGGAATGCTCTTTTCTGCACCCTTCCGCCTTAAGCAGATGAGTAGTGGTATTGCCACCGGTGGTCCTTCCACACTGCAGCATCCTTGGCCACTCTTTTTCCCAACCTTTGCCCCACCCCTTTGCCCCTGATTAGTTGGGTTTTTGGGGGGTTTCTTATTTTTGAAGCTGTACAAGCACAGCCGCATTGTAATGGCATGACACACCAGTAAACCATTGTGCTTTTGTGCTATAATGCTTAAAAACATATTAAAAAAAATAAAAAGTTTTAACTGAAAGGAGAAACTTAAAATAAACATGGAGAGGTGATAGATTTTGAAGTTACCACACCATGGGCATCACAGAGGGAGGAACAAGCTGGGCACACCCACACCCCGCCCACTCCTGGATCCGCAATGATAGGAAGTGCTATCAACCACTATTATGGTACCAGGGGCAGCTGCTGTTTAACTTGCCTGTTTTAGATAGGTGCACTCAGAAGAATGCCTTTCTTTGTCTGTGGAAGTTTTATTGCATTGTTTACTGCAGACATGCTGCTACAACCTGACACAAATAGTCTGTTTCTCCAGCTATCCTTCACCATCATCCCAATTCCAATATTGCTCAAAAAAAAAAAAAAAAAGTAGACAGAGTCAAGGATAAATAGGATAGATTGGGCAGGCAAAAAAAGAGAGAGAGAGAGAGAGAGAGAGAGAGACTTCGTTGAGAAAGCACTTCTTTGTCAGAGGTGTTGGTAATTGAAGTTTGCCAATCCATCACTAGTCTGGAGAAGTTCTCTTTCTTTTAACTGTAACTTCATTATTTTGAAGAGGAATATCATGGGGCCATGATAACTCACTAGTAATTTCCTGTTTCCAGTCACTACAATATGCTATGTGTGGGGGCTTCCCTTAAAGAGGTTGGGAAGGCTTCAGCCTGTACAAAGTGCAACAGCCAGATTGCTGTGAGCAAAAACATATAGAAACCACAGGACATTGGTTTTAAATGAACTCTGTTGGCTGCCAATACACTTCCAGTCTGAGCTGAAGGTGCTGGTGATTATATTTAAAGCCCTACAGGGCTTGGTGCCACTTGCTGTATATACCTGCTCAACCACAGATATCTGCAGGAGAGGCCATTCTTTGTGTTCCTCCAAGGGGCAGTACACTATGTGAAGACATGGGAGATGAGAAGCTCTCTGCTAAGGTACTCTGATTGTGGAATGCCCTCTCCTTGGAAACCTGATAGGCACTCATGTTGGTCTTATTTCAACATCTGGCTGATTACCCAAACTTTTGGGGCTCAGTGACTTTGGCTTGGCTATGATCTCCTGGTTTGTGGATTTCTGGATATTATTTCATCCTGTCAAATTGTTCTAAACTGGTTTAATTGAATTTGAATGGTTTGTAATTGTTTAATGTTATTGTTCTGAGGTCTCTAGATATAGGGCTGCATTTAAGTAAATAAATTCCATCTCTTTTTTGCCCTGTTCCATGCACTTTTCTAGATTATCTCCTTCCCTTCCCCTGCCATTTCAAAGAGACATGGCTCTTTCTCATAGACATTCCCACATGACTTCCACAATATAACTTTCTGTCTGTCTGTCCAACAGATAAATTGACTGTAATGAGGAGGTTGCAGGGTGAAGGGCTATGAGTCTGTCAGGCTGAATTACCCAGTTTGCTACAGAATTAGCAACCTAAACATATATATCACTTGCCTATTGAGAATCAGGCAGAGAGATAGCTTTGTCCCTTGTGTCTTTCTGCATTTGTTTTCTTTCATGAATTTCAGCAATCCATCATACAGAGACAATTTGTGTCTGGAGGAGCCTGCCGCATTGAAATGGATCTTTATAATTGGCATGTTCCTCAGATTTATTGATTACTCCATTCAGACAACATCTTTAAGGGCATTCAGTATCTCACCTCATTTGGTTATTCTAAATATTTAAATTCTAGGGGCTGACCTACCCATATTTTTTGGAGGAATTCATGGCAATATATAGTGGTGTAGATGAAGCCAGGGCTAACAGCAATTGATGACTTCACCATCAAGAGGACAATGAGTCTGCACTAGGATTTAATCCAAACTTTAATGAAACCATCAAGAGACTATCTTCCAAATAGGTTCAGCACTGTGGATAGCTTCTTCAACACTTGGATTAAAACTTTGAGTGAATTCACACCAACTGCCACTTTGATGGATAAAGTCACCAGGACTTTTTATTAGAAGGGATGATAACATTTTCTGACTCCCTTTCAAGCCTCCTTCTGGGGTTAGCTGCAATCTTCATAGCAGCTAAAGGAGCAGGATGTACTTTCTTAGCAACACTATATTCTTGTGAATTATCCCTGTTGTAACACAGAAAATTTGGACTGGCTTGGTCTTGAATGGATAGTTAAGACTCATTGCGAAAGAGATACTCTTGGTGGAGATGAAACTGCTACAATTGTTGATATGACTGGACAATTTTTGAGTTTCCTAAATGGGAGCCAGTATACACATGCATAAGTCACACTAAACACATGGGGCCAAAAGGTCACGATTCTGCAGCTCTGCTGATAGCAGCTGAAGAGGAGTTATGCAGTCAGCATGTTCCTCTGTGCCTTGTCTTTGCATGTTGAAATTGTGCCTTTTGCATTGAAGTTGCGCATCGTATATTGTGCATTATGGTTGTGCATTGCACATTTTGCATTGTATAATAATAATAATAATAATAATAATAATAATAATGTTTTTACTGTGGATCAAGGTGGGAAACAACAAAAAATATCACAATGCATATAAAACCATATGCATATTTTTTTACAAATATAAAATATACTATGAAAGCATATAAAACCAATACACATCAAAATCTATCAATAAATACTTTAAAACCCTAATTTATGAATTATCTGGATAGACCTGCTAGAAGAGACTGGTCTTTACTGCTGATTTAAATTCAGACAGCATCTTGAGCTGACAAATCTCTTCTGTTGGGTCATTCCACAGTCTGGTGAGAGCTGAAGAAAATGTCCTCTGGGTAACAGCCAGTCTAGCTTTGGCTGGGTGAAGTAGATGTTTCTCAAAGGACCTGAGTATATAGCATGAACTATATAGGATAAGGTGATCCCATAGATAACCTGCACCCAAACCATGTAGGGTCATAATGGTAATATTCAACACTTTGTAGTTTGCCTGGAACCTAATTGGCAGCCAGTGGAGTGGTTTTAGTACTGATGTACTATGGTCATTCCTGGATATACAGTAACCAATCTGGCTGCCATGTGTTTAACTAATTGAAGTTTCCGAACTTGGTACGTAGGTAGCCCAATGTACAGTGCATTGCAGAAGTCCAGCCTTGAAGTTACCAGGACATGTACTATAATCTTTAGGCGCTCCAATTCTAGGAAATGGCACCTAGTCACTGACTTCTGCTGTGCAAGATTGTATTGTGCATGGCATACCATACCTCTGTGTGCAAGTATTTATGCTAAACTGAGGGGATGTTGGACAGCAGCCACTATGTGTCTATGGAGATTGTCATGGTGAATGCTGAAAATTTAATAACTGTACCATTGCAAATGTGTTCTTATGTATGTATCACCTTTTTCTCCTTTCCCCTCCCTGACTTATCTTAAGTTGCACTGATTGTTTCTGGGAGGGGTGAGTAAAAGGTAATTTCAGTGACACTATGAGCAGGAGCTCTCAGGATTCCTCAGGCAGGAGTGGTTGAAGGAGGATGCTTTATAAAGAGTATAAACTCTAAAACTATTACTGCAGTTATAGTCAATATATATTTAAAGGAGGAACCACATGGGTTATTTTTAATTGCAACCAGTTCAGACAAGCCCTGAGAACTTTGGTTAAATTGTAGATGACATACAGAAATGCAAGGAATTCCTTTACTGGAGAACCTACTCAAGGCTGAAGAGTGAGAGAGAGATGAGATTTCAAAGACTCTGGCATGTGACCAGTTGCCCTGGCTCCTGAAGCAATGGAAAAGGTAGAAACTATTTGTACACTGAAGAGCAAAAACAAACACAACCTCCCTATGCTTCTATAGTGAGGAAAGAAATACTAAGAATACATAGGGCCAAGACGAAATCATACATAGGTCCCAAACAAGAACAGTCTTGACTGGCAGGGGTCAAACATTGCTTTTCAAACATTGTTCCAAAGTCTTAGATGGTGGTTATGAGAAAATGAACATTTCAGATTGCATGATCTTGGTTTCAAATTGTTCAGTGGTTCTCAAATTCTGCATCAGGACATGTTCCTTATGATCATCTGGTATTTATGTGTGTTTAGTTCCAGAAAAGATAGAATCCTGAGGAAAAGTGTCCCACCACCAGTCAAAACACAGTTAGATGGATCAAACTGCACTTATCAGTGGGCCTGAATCATACTTTCCAGCTCTGGTGTTGTTACACCCCAGAGTAACCCTAAGAGAGGGCCCCTAAAATTGGCATGACTTCCCCCATATTGGATATTGGCTAGCAAAGGTCGGTTGCAAGTAAAAATTGGATTTGAACCAACAACGCCCTTTTCTGCTGTATAGGAACGTAGACAACGTCCTTTAGGCAAAAAGACAACGATCTATTGTTCCAAGTCATGTATCTCTAGGCAGCCACAATAGACTCTCTCCTTCATTAATAAAAAGGTTGTCTCAGCCCCAAGCCATGCTAATGAACTTTGCGAGGGTAGACAATCAAAGTCTATCAATTTGGAATTTTAAACCTATCATGTACCTGGACTTTCCCAGGAGAAACAATACCGAGGAGAGGTCGTGATATTTGCCTAACATTATATTCCGCAATCATCGCCCATTAACGCCACTTTGCTAGCCTACACACAGCCTGAGGACAGAAATTGGCTATAAAAATCCTCACTTTTTGAGCCTCTTTGGAAAGCCTCCCAGACTGGACAAGGGCCCGTTTCGCTGCTACCGAGGTGTCCCACTTAAGCCTCTCAGACACTGCTGAGAGCTAAATGCGACTCGTGTATCCGACTCGCCACAAAACCCCACTGCTTCCAGCCTTCCAGCCCTGGGATCCAGCCTCCCCTTGGTGCTTTACACGGAGCCTTCACTAATCTTCTCCTTCTCCAGGATGCCTAGACTAAGGTCCATATGCCCTCTCTGTCCCAACTGTCTCTTATTTCCAACTTCATTCTTGTAGCCCTTGTGCGATTGTAGGATTATTTGTTAGCGTGTGTTGCGATCTTCTTTGTTAGTTTTAATAAATTTACTTTAGACTGTTCCTCTGACTCTTGCATGGTTCTGACCCCGTAAACATAGGCTTAAAGATCCCTTGCCCTGACCTCTCGCAAGCTTTGAGTTTCTCTGTTAATTCCCTTAATCTGAAGTCTGTTTGGGTGTCCTCGAGATAACCCCAGTTTTCAGGGTAACAGTGTGGCAGGGACAATTCTTATTTATCCTCTGTCATCCAATTTCCCCCCCAGCTTTTTTCAATATGTCCCAGTTTCTGTGGTAGTTTGAGGGTCTTACTACAGCTTTGGAGAACATGGTTTGAATACCCAGTCCTTCATGGAAACCCATTGAGCAAGTGACATTCTCTCAGCTTCAGAGGAAGTCAAAAGCAACCCCCCCAAACAAATATCGCCAAGAAAACCCCATGATAGGTTCAGCTTAAGGTTGCCAAAAGTCAGAAGTGGCTTGAAGGCACACAATAAGAACAAGGTCTCTCTCCTTCTCCCACTTTCCTCTTTGTTCTCGGCTTACTTCAATAGCTGTGAACTGAATTCAAAGTGCAAAAAAAGTGTGACTCAATAAATTTAGTGGATAGGTGAGAGGAGGGAGCAGAATCCTGTCCTTTCCAGTACGCTCAGGCAAAAGCTGTAGCCTCTTCTAGCTTTCCAAGCTTAACTTTTGCCATCTTGACCACACCCTGATGTTGCTTGGACATATATGTCCAGGTTTTCATCTGTGACATGTTGGAAGGTGTGGAATTAAAAGGTCAGTTTTGCCTTCACCAATGAGACTTACTTTTGTCTTAAAGTAAACACAAAACTTTGACATTTGTAAACTGTGCTGCAGTATTATTTTTGGTCTTCTGAGATATTCTGCAGCAGTTTAATAGCAACAGCATAATTTCTGAGGCAAGCTGCTTCCCATTTTCCCTATGAGATAATTTTCTCCAAACTGCTCATGAAATCCCCATGTTGCAGTTGTAGCCAAATGCCATAATATGACAAAATAGTAAATTAACCATTGAGGGGATGGCTGAGAAAATCACTAGGAAATCACTGATTAAAATAAAACATTATACTATTAAGACAAAAGATAATATGAAAAATATTCCTGGTATTTTTTAAATTTTAAATTATTTATTTTAAATTATAAAATAAAACATTACACTATTAAGACAAGAAAAGATAATATGAAAAATATTCCTGGTATTTTTTTGATCACACAGTTCCAGAGGCCACTTAACAGATCTGGCAGGAAACAAATACACTTGGCCCTCCATGTCTGTGGGTTTAACTTTCATGGATTAGATTATTTGCAAATTTCTCCAACTGCTGCCCCCGCCTTCAGGCACTTTTTTCCCAAGGGAATCTGTCCTCTTGGTGCCCTGATCAAGCCACACAACCCTTTAGAAACTCACCTCTGGTACTCCTCCTCTTCCACCAGTCACTGCTTGACCAGCTAAGGACAGCTCACACCTCAATTTTCTCTGCAGCTTAAACCCTATCCAGATGCCCAAGAAAGGAGAAGGGCAAGAGAGAGAAACTGTAGGGCCGCTGTGACTATCCACCCCCTTTCCTCTCCTTTCCTTGACCTGGTTTGAACCCAGTGATGTAGGGACGGGGGGGTTAGGGGGTGGTTTGTCCCCAGCAGCAATTTTTGAAGGGCACTGCAGCTAATAATGTTTATTTATAATACCCTTTATACCAAAAGGCGGAACAATGACATATCCAATCAGGGACAAGGACATTAAAACAAAAAAGCACAACACATGGCATGGAATCCCCAACACCCCACCAGCTGCTATTCCTCTCAGCACCTTAAATACATCTCAATGACGTAAGATGGAGATTCAAAGAGGAAGGTCTTCAACTGTTTACAAAAACAGGTGAGATCCTTCTCCAGCCAGAGGTCCAAAGGAAGACTGTTCCACAAATGTGGAGCCAGAGCTTGAAAGGCTCACAGCCTTGACAGAGCTGTACGCTTTGGTGGAACAGACGGTAATCCTTTGCCTGCAGATCTCAAATTCCTGGGTGGAACGTTCCAAACAAGGTGAGCTGCAAGGTACTGAGGGAGGTTAAAGTGCAAAGCTTTAAACACCAGGACCAAAAGTTTGAAACAGGCCCTGGCCTGAACAGGCCCTGGCCAGTGAAGGGATCTGTGGGGAGAAGAAACAGGTGGACATTTTGACAGATTTAAAACAACCCGGGCAGCATTGGCCTGAATTAAAACCAGAGGACAAAGGGAGCAGGAAGGCAAACCTGCCAGTAAGCTGTTACAGTAATCCAGACGTGAGATAACCAAGGCCTGGACAAGCAGATGGGCAGTCTCTACAGTCAGGAACCTTCGGATCCTGCAGATGTTCAAAAGAGTGAAGCTGCATGCCTTTGCCGTAGCTCTGATAAAAGGATATAGAGATAGGTGGTCATCCAGCAGGACTCCAGGGTTCCTGGCAACTGTGACAGGAGCCACTGTGCAACCCTGTAAATCCAGTGGGGGACACGACAGAGGGGCTGCTGGGTGATCAGACTGAAACACCAAGATCTACTTGCTTGCTCTCCTCCACGTGCCATAGCCTCACCCTATCCATCATAGCCCTGCCCTCACTCACCATAGCTGCTGTGCCATAGCCCCACCCCTACTCTATAGCCCCACCCCTGCACCATAGCCCCACACCTCCTCTGCGCACTCCAAGCTCTGCCACTGTTTGGACTCTAGTGCCCATTCTTCCCACCATGCCTCAGCCTCCTTCCTTGCACCACATACACTTTGATATTTGCATTTTTTCACTTTTGCAGGGGTACACCCTAACTCTAACAGATGTGGAGGACCAACTGTAAAAGTCATATCAAATGTACGTGAATGTCTGTCCATAAATGGAGAACGTATGGGCCAAGATTCAGTCTAAGCCAGGGTGGACAAGATGTAGTCTCCAAAGGCATTTTTCTGATCTCCAGGCTTCTCTAAAATCATGCCTCTGCAATTTTGTAGCACACCAAGAATTTTGTTTAAATCAAACAGGAAATGCTAGTTGTGAAGTGTTTTTCATGATTTCCCACTGAATTTCAGAGGCACAGTTTGCAGAAGGTTCTGGGGCAGGAAACTGCTCACACCTTCTTTAATTCTGCACAGCATTAGTCTGCAGCAAGGATCACTAAAATTTTCTATCTGTATGTTTATATATGTATGTTCATTCAAATAATGCATTCAAATTGCTGTTGACATATGGCAATCCTATGAATTTCACAGAGTTTTCTTAGGCAAGGAATCCTCAGAGATGGTTTTGCCACTTCCTTCCTCTGCAATATAGTCTACTGCAGCTGATATTCATTGGCAGTCTCCCATACAAGAACTAACCAGGGATGACCCTGCTTAGCTTCCAAGATCAGACAGGATCTGGTGCCTTTAGAGTGTTTAGGCAGATACATTTAGAACATGCAGCCCTAATATTTTATCTTGCAAATGAGAGGCCAATTTGTATAGAACTTGTTGCTTTTCTCCTCAGGGAGATGGTAAATAGGCAAGGAGCAAAATAAAGCAACAGAGGTTTACTCACATATTAGAAAGAGTTCACAACAACTTTCTTCTTTGTACCCTGGAGCTGACCTCAACTGTAATTAGCCACTTGTGACAAAATTCTAAGCAAAGTTCAGGCCATCATTACATTTTTCAGGTACAGAAAAAGCACCATAATAGTATCGTTGCTAGAATTTATTGACAGAAGATGATGCATACAGCTACTGAAAAGCAAAATGCTTTTCTATCTATCTTTAGACAATATCCTTTTGTCTGGAAAATATTGAGTCTGGACCCCAAAAGAGCTTACTAAAGGGATGCATAAAAATCAAAGGAATGGATATGAGCACTCATGACACAAGCATGAACACAAAGATACAAAGACAAACACACAAACATGGGTTTCCAGAATGGGTTTTTTACATGTATTTTAATTTTGCAGCTTTGCAGCAAAATTGTATCATCACACTGTAAAGTGTGTGAATTAAAAAAATAATGAAATTATGCCAAGTCCAATCAGTGGAATTTTATTTTTGGAAGCTGAGGACCCATATGCTGCCATCATCATAAGACAATGCTCTGCCTGATGACTTTTAGATTAGATTATTGTAATGTATTCTATCTGGAATGTAACCTTGGAGCTGGTTCAGGAAGACAACTGGAAGTAAAATGGAGTGGTACAATTGTTGTGCAATAGATATCATTCCTAACCTGGAACCTCTGTACTGACAAAGCACTTTGCGGCTACTGGTTAGGTTCTGAAATAAATTCAAGATCATGATGTTGACTCTAAAACCCTCACGACCCAGTTCCTTCAGGATAATTACCTTTATTTTTGTTTTATTTGGCTTATGTGTATCACCCTGAGCACTTTTAAGCAGAAAGTCAATCCATAAACGTATTTTAAAAACCAATAAATGGTATCTTGGAAAATGCCTCTTCTAATATGGGCTTCCTCAAAGGTGAAGATCTTCAAAGGCTCCTTCTTTAACTGCTCAGATGGGTAATTCATGGGAAAGGGTTCTTTGAGATCATGGCCCTTTTGAAATTATAGTTGGCCCTCCCTATCCACAGATTCTGCGTCAATGGATTCAACCAACCATGGCTTAAAAATATTCAAACAAACAAACAAGCAAACCAAAAATCAAATCTTTTCAGCTGTTTGCCATTTTATATGAGGAGCAACATTTTACTACACCATTGTATACAATGGGACTTGAGCATCCATGGATTTTAGTATCCATGGGAGATCACAGAACCAAACCACAGCGGATACTGAGGACCCACTGTACGGTACAATTCTTTCTCTCAAAATACCCATATATCTTCTTTTTTCTTTTGGTATACTTGAGCCCTTACTGCATGGTGTTGCCATCTTGGTCCAGTCTGGGACATGTGCTTGTGCACAACATAGTTGTGGTCTCACTGCTGTCGCATCCTCATCCACTGCACCATATACCATTACCAGAAAAAAATCTGGTAATGGCTCCCTTTCTTGCAAAGATCTCATCACTAGCAGGCATGTGGTAAAGGCCAAAGCACTATCAAGTGCTTCCTTCCAGAGTAGCAATAGCAATAGCATGTGTATTTCTATACCGCTTATCGGTTAAGTGCTCTTTAAGCGGTTTACAATGTGTTAGCTAATTGCCCCCAACAATCTGGGTACTCATTTTACTGACCTGCGGAAGGATGGAAGATTGAGTCAACCTGGAGCCCGGCAGGATCAAACTCACAATCTTGTGGCTGCAGTACTGGCATTCAACCACTGCGCCACCAGGGCTCCCTGGTGCAGGCAGAGGCAGGCTGTACTGTGGATGGGAGAAGAGTACCCCTACTGCTGCCCATCCACTGGCAGCCAACAGGGTGTGGTGGGGAGCGTTCAGGTCCTGATCCCATCCCAGCAATGGCACTGCTGGGATCGCAATGGGACAATGTGGGATCCAGGTATGGTGTGGAAAGGGCATTTTTTTTAAAGATCCTTGAAGTAAGATCCTTGAAGGATCCTTAAGATCCTTACCAGATCCTTGAAGTAAGATAAGAGATACTGGGCTCCTCCAAATCAGGCGAATGTGTTGAGGGGTTACAATATTAGTTGCTGTAATTCTCTGGAATTTTAAGAATATCAAAATAACCTTTTTTTGACAATTCCCAGAATCAGCTTCAGCATTTTATTCCCACTACCAACTGGGTTTCTTTTAAATTTTGAGACATTTTGGAATTAAAAAGAAATTAAAATATGCTCCCTTATCTTTTCCTGTTTTCTTTTTCCACTGTATATCGTATTCCTTGGTAAAGTATATACCCTCATTCATAGGACCCTGGTTCTCAAATATGTGTGGCTTATCTCTGTAAGCATAAGCTCTTAGCATCTTGAGCAAAAATTGTTTTGAGGTTGCTTCTTTCAGTCCCATTTGGATTTGCTGAAATATAAAGTTCATTCAGCCAATTATCAATGATAATCAATTGCCTTTCCTGTCATCTTGAAGACTCACATCAATAAAACAGTGAAGTGGTATCAGTGAAATAACCTCAACATATGAACACAAAATCAGGCATCAAATACTAAAAAGAGACATGCCATTTCAACAATAGTAATTTAATAAACGGAACAAAAAAACCATTGCTAGCTGAGCATAATTGTACTTCTTTCCATTGCTTAGCAGAGTATCCAACTTGGAAATACAGGAAGCTATTCCTTGGTTGGACTTGCTCAGTGATGCTGTGCACCAACGCTTTCCATCAGAACCATGTAGCTGGAGTCATGAAGTTGGAGTCAAAAACAATTTTGGGTGGTGTTAGAATCAGTAGAAATGTAGCCACTCCGACTTCAAAATAAAAATGTATAATATTGAATGCCTAGTTTTTTGTGTATTGAATCTCATAAGAATTTAGGAAAAGTTTTCTTGTTCAGAAACTTTAATCAGAGAGATATATTTTATGTTCTGTCTATCTAAGTAGCTTGATGATTCATACGGTGGTAATGAAATGCTTTATGCTACCATTTTATGCAAGTAAATATGGTACTGTATGACTCCAAATCCTCATAAATGGCAGATCTATATTAAGTAAATATGGTATTAGTAATTAATATTTATTTGCCATTTATGAAAGATTTGTGTTGGAATCGTAGAGTAGAAAAACAGAGGAGTCAGATCCAGAATCAAAGGTTTTGTGTACCAGCTCCACAGCCCTGCTTTCCATCCTGCCAGGTCCAGAAGTTTTTCTGTAATCTACATTCTGGTCCCTCTGGCAGCCCAGGGTGGTTAAAAGATTCATTTTGTCTGTCACAGAGAATGATACAGAGCAAGTCTCAGATCACACATAGATACCTGGCACTTGGGAGCTGTATCTCTAGCATTCTCCGCAAGATTGCAAAATTTCTGGGTGCCTAATTCTTTGGAGTCAGCTTCCAGTTAATAGAACATTTCTAATATCTGGGCTAAAATGGAACTAATCATGGTGGAAAGAGTGTGTCCTTTTGAGAACTCCATGCAAAAATGTATGTATATGTGGATTTATTTATTTATTTGATTACCATTCTCACCAAACAACAGTGCTGAAAAGGCCATAAAGCAGGTGCTCAGGGAGCCTTTCCAGGGATGCTGTTCCTGAGCCAGAATGTTACCACTGAAAAGACCCCTTTCCCTAGTAGTTATCCACTTTTTCTTCTATGAAACAATTCTGGAAGATCTGGTGCAAGATATAATTAAAAACAAAACAAAACAAAACACTTATTGTATATAGGGAAAGATCCATCCAGAGCTTGGGAAAATTAATTTTTGGACTACAACCCCAAGAATGGGGATTTCAGGAGCTGTTCTCAAAAATGAAATGAAATAATAAAATAAAATAAAGAACATGATCTGGGTCATGAAGGCTCTTCCTCACAGTAGTCAAACTGGAGGGACATTCACAGATAACTTTCCACAACTGTTCCCAGGAAACTGGTATTCAAAGGCACACTGCCTCTGAACCTAGAGGCCACATACAGTTATCATAACTAGTAGCTGTTGATCTACTTATCTTCCAGTAAGTTTTCAAGCCATCTAACCCCATGATTGGACTCCAGTGTGGTACAGAGGTTTGAGCATTGGGCCATAACTCTGGACACCAGGGTTTAACTCCTGTTGAGCCATGGAAACCCATTGGGTGACTTTGGGCAAGTCATACTCTTAGGCCATTTCCGCACGAGACTGTTATAGCGCTATTATTCCACTTGCAACATCCTATGGAATCCTGGGATTTGCAGTTTCGGGAGGGGCCAGCCGGCCCCTCCCGAAACTGCAAATCCCAGGATTCCATAGGATGTTGAAAGTGGAATAATAGCGCTATAACAGTCTCGTGCGGAAATGGCCTTAGTCTCAGAGGAAGGCAAAGGCAAACCCTCTCTGAACAAATCTTGCCAAGAAAATCCTGTGATAGGTTCACCTTAAGGTCACCATAAGTTGAAAATTACTTGAAGGTATACAACAAAAGCCCATGTCTAAATTCACTCTGTCATTAGTCAGTGATGCGACTGTCACAGACACAAGATTTAGGTGTCATGAAAGGGCAGTGAGTTGATAACCTTTTAAAAATACATTCCTGTTGCATTTTTACTGCCAGAGAAATGGAGCCGCACTCGACATATATTCTGCCTCAGCTGCTCAAATAACCTGGCTGGAGTTGAATATGCTGCCCCTTGACATGGTGATGGAATCTGAGTGCCATTTCCTGGTTGGCCTCAGGCAAGAAAAGCAGACAAAATGAGATAACTGCTACAGTCATCTGAAGTATCATGAAAGGGTAGGACCTGTATTTATTACTTTTTAATTTTAGTACAGTATAGATTGTTTTGTTTTACTGCCAGAGAGAATAATGATATAGACTGACTTGGGAAGAGAACAAATGTTGTTTTGCCTCTGGCAGAAGCAAGACTTCAGTTGATCCTTGCCATGAGCATGTTAGCAATATTGAATCCTACATTTATTTTTACTTTTCTTCTGTATTAAAAAAAAAGATCTAAGTCACAACCCCCTTGCAAAGGGACTCAATGAAGCTTACTCCATAAAATATTATAATTTATATTATACAATAGTTTACAATAGCAATCAGTCCAGAATATAATCGGGGTAAGGGTTATTGAAGAGAGTATATTCCCATGTTTTATCACAATAATGCAATAGAAACCAGTCCAGAATATAATTGAAAGGGGGCATATTAATGAACAGAGACATAATATGTTCCCATACCCCTGAAAGACTTGAAACACTTTCTCTCCATATAGCTCCTGAGAGGCATTCCAAAAAGGCCTTGACTGCCTGGCTTCCTGCTAAGCAAACAGATTACTCCTTCACACCCCATTTCCTTTCTTGGCTTACTTTTTTTTCTTTTCTATTCTTCTTTCCCAAACTTAGCTGTTGTTCTTCTGTACAAGCCCAACTACGTGACTTGGCCTCCAGAAAGAAGTATCTCTATCCTCCTTTCTCCTTCTTGCTGTCTTCTCAAAGAAATTTGCAGATTAGTCTGCTCAACAGAGACATGCAACACATTTCCTCTATTATTTGTTCCCTTGAGGCAGCAGGCCTTCCTGTTTTAGTGTATATGACTAAGGAGAGGCACCCACCCTAATGAATCTGAATTTATCAAAATTACAATAGCATATTTTACACTTCAGTGTTAACTGGGGAATCTAGAAAGTTAGGCAAAATCACCAGAAAAATTCTACTAAATTAATAATACAATAGATTAATCAATGATTTTGTTCCAAACTCACTCTTTAGGCTCATTGGTCATTGCAGCAAGTCGTTCCTATCCAGGAAAAGTTATAGTTAACACCAATCAAAGCTGGTAAAAGTTGCTTTGAGTTTCTTAGGCTTGGGCCTGTAGTAAGACTGTCAGATGAAGGATCAGTCCCAGGCTGTGAACCTGCCAGAGCTCACAAAGTCAAAGTGCCATTTAACCTTTTCATCAGCAAAGATGGTGAAGCCATCTGAATCCCCCGCTCCACTCCAGTACTTTCAGAACTCCTTGTTCTGTAAGTGCTTAGCTAAAATCATCACAGTAGCTTGGCTGGGAAACTCATTTCCCCAGCAACAATATAATGTGGTAAGCTATCCTTGTTGTAATGCATTGTATTGAGAGAGCCACTGTCCTGAGAGGGCAATTAAGACCCATTAGTTTCACATAAGGCCTGCACCTCATGGAGGCTGAACACTGCTAGAACTGTATTATTGACCTACAGCTGTCTGCATTTTGGCATTCTTCTTGGGCCCATGGCTACAAGAGAACTGTCGTGACAGCAACTGGACCTCGGTGTTTACCACTGCAGCAAGCAAATAACCTCTACAGCTTGACTTGGATGATGGTGAGAAACAGAGCTGGAAATTGCCGATATCCTGATGACACCTCCTTTTCAAATCACCAGGTGACCTCAGCCCTCCGCTCCATAGATATTAAAAAGCATAGTGGGAAAGAGGGAACCTTGCTGGACCCCATGGTTCAAATGCCCCATTGCTGCCTTCCGAAGCTGACCCTGCAGGTTAAGAATACTGTTATCATCATGGCCCTCCAGTCCCAACCCATGGAGCTGGTCAAGCAAACTGTTCTGTGGTCTAAGGCCATTTCCACACTAGAGTGTTATAGCGCTATGATTCCACTTGCAACATCCTATGGAATCCTGGGGTTTGCAGTTTCGGGAGGGGCCAGGCGGCCCCTCCCAAAACTGCAAACCCCAGGATTCCATAGGATGTTGCAAGTGGAATCATAGCGCTATAACACTCTAGTGCAGAAATGGCCTAACTCTTCACTCTGCAAAGACATGCCTGCTATTGTCTGTCCTGAATCTCTGGCCAAACCAGTTTCATTGGATGTTCTATTATTATGAGGAAAATAAAGCCTCTCCACCCATTTCCACCACACCATGCAACAAGCTCGTTGCACACACGCAACACCTGTCACTGGTCTCTGGCAAAGGTTTCAAACGCCTCAGCACAGGGCTGATTTTATCCAGGACTCGTGCGAGAGCGGAAAGCAACCCCCTGGCCAACTTTTCTCCTCAGCCTCCCCTGAGGAGAACGAGCTCAGGCCGGGGCCTTCCTTTCCCTCCGCTGTTACCGCTGGGTGCACGCGTTGTGAAAAGGTCGGACCCAGACAGCCCCAAACTGCAACCCGATGAGGCGGCAGCCCCACAGACTAACGCCGCTGGAATTAAGCAGGGCTTGATTCTGAGTAAAATAAATCAATACACGGCGGTACGGGGGCTACAGAAGGGACTTATTGCGATTTGGGCCCCGGGAGTCCGAGGGCTGAGGCCCAAAGGAAAGCTCTCCCTCGCCCTTCGGTGTTCCTTTCTCGGGTATTGTTGGCCCACCTCATCCTTTCTGCTTCCGGAGGCAGCGATGGGAATGATTTGCTGCAGATGACATCAGCTGCCTGTGGTGGATGCTGGCAAAGCAGCAGCAGCGAGCGCGCGTGGCTCTATCGGGACCCCTCCTCCTCCTCCTCCTCCGTTGCCGCCGCCGCCGCCGCCGCCCCCTCCTTCTCGCCAGGTCCCAGCCCCGCACTGTCTCGGTATAAAAGCGCCGCCGCCTCCCCACCCTCCCTCACTCGCCCAGCTGCCTGGAGCGCGGTGCTGCCTCTCAGCCCGCACTGTCCCCCCCCCGCGCCCCCGGCCTTTGCGGAGGGAGGCGCCTTCGGGACTAACCCCTCTTCGTCCCCTCCCCGCTGTCGTCGTCGCCGCCGCCTGAGGGGAGAGGAGCGACGACAAGCTCCGAGGAGAAGGCGGCGGTGGAGGCGGAGGAGAGGGGCTTGCCAGGATGGCGACGGTGGTGCTGGAGCCGGAATCGGAGCCCTCTTGCAGCCTCCCCAACGCGGTGCCCCCCTCGCCGAGCCTGTCGCACCGCTTTCTTGACAGCAAATTTTACCTCCTGGTCGTTATAGGCGAGCTGGTGACCGAGGAGCATCTGAGGAGAGCCATAGCCAACATAGAGCGAGGTAAGGCGGCTGCAGGCATCCCCTCCCCCAGCCCGCCACCCCACTTTCTCCTTCAGTTCTCCCTGGGAAGAGTTACTTCGTCTCCCCGCTTCCCTCTCTCTCCTCCTCTGCGGGAAGGGGAGGCAGACCCGTCTGGAGGCGACCTACAGGTTGCTCAAAAGTCCTCCATGCGGCTCTGCGGCGGAAACTGAGCGGAGGGGGGGGGGGTTGTAATTCTTTCCCCTGCAAAATCCCAAGTCCATGACTCCGCATAGCCTTGCCACAACCTTCTCCCTCCAGCCCCGGCCACGGGTTTTTGTGCTTATTGTCTCTCCTCGGTGTGTAGCCTGGGTGTGAGAGCGGCTGTGCGCTGATTTCATCGTCCAGCCCCAGAGACGGTCCTAAAAAGGGAAATCTGATGCAACCACTCCCTTCTCCTTCACCCCCCCCCCGCCTGACCGCTTTGTATTGTATGGATCTGTTGGAAGGAAACCGTGGCGCGTATGTCTGCGTGTGCCAGGATCCTGCTGCCTAGAACTGCAGCAACAGAGTTGCCCGCAATCTCATCGCCCCAGCCGGGCTCGCCTGGTCCAGCAGCCTCCTCCTCACCGCATCCCTTCTCACGGCGAGATTCTCCCTTTTGTGCTGCAGCCCAAATCGGGGAAGGGTGTGTGTTGTCGTGTCTTTTCGCTGGGAGGATGCCGTGAGGAGCTGGAAGAAATGGCACCCTTTGTACTGTTTTTTTTTTTAAATAAACCGCATCTGCTTTGAAAGAAAAACCAACAGTAGCATCCCCGCATCGAGATACGGAACAAAGTTGATCCGCGCCCGCCCCTCCCTGTCAGGGCAGCTTATTCGTTGGTGCGCTCTTAAGTTCCTAAAAAGAGCCTCTCCTTGTATCATCTGGCACGTAGGGAAAGGAGAAATTGCGGGGACCAAGTTGGATTTCTTGGGGCGGTGCGGGTGGGGGCGAGGAGCGTTGGAGGGAGTTGTCCAGGACAGGGCGAATCTCTCTTTCTTTAGTACATGAGATGCGGCGTCTGGAGATGTGCGTGGCTTGCGAGCTTCTGCAGCAGCCAGGAGGGGAGGGGAGGGGGAAGGGGAGGAGGGGGGTGGGTAGGGAGGAGGCAGGCAAGCTGGTTCCCCGGCCTCCCGGCAGAAAGATCTGCAGTTGGCTTGTGGGCATTTTGCTGCGCCAAGAGGCACCAGGAAGGTGGGGATGGGGAACACGCCACCTCTTACGCAGTTGTTGATTGTGAGTTTGCTCCACTTCCTCCTCCCATGAATTACAGCCCTCTCTCTCCGTCCCCGCTGTGATTACCGGCACACACCCAAACCCCCCAACTCTGGCTCAGAGCAGAGGTCGTTCCGGTCTTTTGCAGCGCCAGCCAGATTGCCTCCTTCCCGTTTTCTCTTTTTCACCTCTTGTTGGTGCTGCTGCTGCTGCTGCTGCTATTGGGGAGTCTGCCCAGAGATACCGGCTTGTGGGCGTGGTGCAGTCCGCAGTGCGGTCCCTATGGCAGCCCATAGCGGACAAAGGGCGTTCACACAGTCAAGGAGAAAAAGAAGAGAAAAAGAAAATTACGTGAAATCTCCATTCGCAGTCAGTTGGTTTGTCCTCCCTGAAAATTGAACTTTAAAGGATCCGGGGAGTTTGTGTGTAGGAGAAGATGACACTTCTGATTGAAAAGGATGCAGAGGTTTCCTTTGTTTCTAACTTTAAGTCAGACGTGGTGTGGGGTTTGTGTATTAGGAATTTCAACAATAACCGGGATTTCAACAGCAACAACAGAGAGATTTTTCCAGAGAAGCAACAGTAGCAATAAATAAAAAGAGTACTGGTTATTAAAATATTGCGCACTTTCTCTTTCTAAACCTTGGTACTGCCCAAGTGTAAACAACTGCTGTTGGGGATCAAGCCGGCAAGTTAGCTTTTGTTTTCTGAAACTTGCAGCAGATTGGAATATTGGTGAAAACAAGGGGATTTCTTTTAGGTAGCAGTCCTTTAAATATAATGCTGCATCTATTGTGCCAGTCTAAGAAAAGTGATTCAACTGTACAAGTAGGTTGACTGCTACGCACTGAATGTATATCAATAGACTTTTTACACAATCTTTGATAGAATTAAGTTTTTGAACAAATATATTTTTCTTTCTCATGGGTTGTGGCTCCATTTGGAAAGGAAGGTTTCAGGAGTCTGCCATTGTCAGAGAAGCTTTAGGCAATGCCTTGGTTGCATTCACACTATATAGGTGTGGTTCAGCAGATGGTGGACTTCAGCTGGCTCTTTGTATTGTTGCATCTCTCCCTACAAGTGGTTCTAATCTCATAATTACTTGCAGCATTTTTTCTTTGATCTTGTTGGATATGTAGCATTCTCAGTGAAGACAGGGCCACTTGTTCTGGTAGCTGTTTTTATAATTGACCTGTTTTGTTGCTCCCTCATCCCATTGTTTAGTGATTCAAAACCTGATGAGGATGATCTTTGTTTTATACTCCTCTGGTTATCTTCTTTCTAGTTTTACCTAGTTTAGGTTAAGTCTGAATGAGTTGTATTTGACTTAAGGTTATCAATAATTCAGTGTAGCAAATGGGTATGCATTATGTTCTGCAAGCATTTGATGTCTATTTTTTACCCAATAACATTATATAAAGATATACAAAGTTCCTATATAGTTTGTAGCTTTTTTTTAAAAAAATCTGGGATTTGAAACTGAAAGTTGCATGTAATACCTTTAGAAATGCAGCACTGCACATATATTTGGTTTGGTGTTGAACCTTGATTGGGAAAGTCTGCAGATTTTTTATCGGTGATGCATATGTGAGTTTGATTAAATTTCTTTCTTTTTGGAAAAATAATAAGTTGGAAATGGTATCTTGTTATTTTAATGATACATTCACTGTAGGGCCTTCAAGATTACAGATATTGGGTCTGTGGTTTTGCTGCTTGGGCAGCACCGTTGACAATACTGGATTCATGTGCATCACTGCAGAGAAATCTGGGAAGACATTGTTGTGTGGTGGTGTCTTATTAAAGGTTTATCCTAAGTGGTTCAATGATGGTTTGTTTTTTATTTTAAATATTGTCCAGAAAGACATGAGATTGCAACATTATCCTGCATGGTTAGTAGATTTTTTAGTAAGCTATTTATTTCAGTGCAAAAGATATCTTTAAAACTCCCGGATATCTACATAACTCAAGATCTGTGGGTGTGCCCAGGTTGCTAATGGAGAATCCATTGTCAGATCTCCATGTCTTTTCACAGAAGAAAACAGACAATCCTGTCTCAGATGGACTTGTTTTCATCATTCACATTAATAGCAGCATATTTTCAACATTCTGACCTACTCCCATTAGTGAATTTTCTGAGTTTTTTTTTCCTTTTTGAGGGAAATCAGGAGTGCTGAATCATGGAGCTGTATAGTAAAGACCAACATTGGATTATTACGTTACAATATTTTATTCAAAGCCTTGGTACTGATTTTTATCGTAACTAAAAAGTTTCTTATTTACTGCAAGAGACTTGCATGATGCACAACTAAGAAGGATATATGGCTAAAGTTTTATCTGTGTATATGAAGGGGCATTCTTGCATTAAAAATTGCTGAATGTGGTTGCCAAGTGCTCTGTAGCCTGATAGCTCGTATTCTAGTAATCTTTTCGATCATGCTAGGAAGCACAAAACTGTCTCTGAAAGAAAATGTGTGCATAGGCACAGTAACACAATCTCACCATTCACACAATTGGTTGTGAATATGTTATCCGCACAACATCTCCTATATAATATAATCAGGAATGTATATGATGACTGGAAGATATCCAATCCAATCAACTTTATTATGATCATAGAGTCATGATAAAATCAAAAGAGCAGAGCATAGGGGAAAATCATGGTGGAGGAAAACAGCTCCCAGGTACAAGAATGTCTGTATACAAGAATTTCTGTATACAAGAATTTCTTTTTAATGCTGGAAGACATGAACTTTGAAGACTGTCACCACTATGTTGTATTGAACATACTCTTAATACACTTTTTGAATTACAATAAAAAGGTGTTAGTAAAAGAAGGTGGGATTGAAAAAAGGCACCAGACTTGTACGTTTTGAATTAAATACCTCTACTACCTCATGACAGTGTCTTTCTGCTAATATCTTATACTGGATAGAGCAAGAAATGCCAAGCAGTTAATTCTTCTTATTTATTTTGAATGTCAGGTTGTACATAGGCTCCAGAATGGCTGTTGACAATCTGATGCTTCTTGATTTTTTGGACTACAATTCCCAGAATCATTGATCATTAGCCATACTAGCTGAGGCTGATAAGAGTTGCCATACAAAGCTTTTAGAGAGTACCAGATTTTTAAAACTGCTCTAGGTTAAATGCCCTTGACGCTTATATACTTTTGTGTAATCACATGAAGACCTCATATTGACCTTGATAGGACCATACACTTAATTGTGTTGGACTACAGTCTTATTTTAACCCCCAAGTGTGAGGGATCATCAACACACACATTTCTATCAGTGACTTAGCAGTGGGCTGGAGAACCTATGACCTAGCCGCTGATGAACTCTTAATCCCATCATTCCTCTCATTGTTGAAACTGCTTTGAATGAAACCAGGGACATCTAGACAACCACAGGCTTATCAACTCTGTTGGAGTTGGAGTCTGGTGATTTGACATGTATGAAACCTGTTGCCACATAGTAGTCAATAAGCTCATTCATCTTCAAAATACGAAAATTGGTCTTTTTGGTGTTTGAAGTCTTGGGTTTGGTTCCTACTGTGCAAACAGAAGAGATGGGGTTACACCTTTGAAAAGACATATATTAGTACAGCTGTGATGAGTTTGGAGGCTGGATTAGCCATCTATAAGACCTCATGGGACTACACACCTTGTTGTGTCCCTCATCCCTAATTTAAAAAGTTCCCCAAGGGAGTGTTGAGGCAGTTTGCCATGTTTTTGCCCTCCTTTTTTGTTCACATTTTTGGAAGAAGTTGGGGGTGGCCTGACGTCCATGGGGTGCATGTTCCCTATCTGTATTGCTCAGTAGAAGAATACCCTCTTTGTATGCAGAATGTCCCATGTTCAGTGCATGGGATTTCCAGTTATAAAAAGTTTGAGATCAGGTGATGGGAATGATTCCTGCATATGAACTGCTGCAGGTCAGAGTAAACACTATTGGGCTAGCTGTACAAAACAGTTGGATCTGGTGCAAGACAACTTCCCATGTTCCTAAGCAGAGACAGAAATTTCAGATTTTCGTATGGCAACTCACAGAGAATACTTTTCAGTAGAGACAGCCTACTCATTTGGCTGGGAATCATTCATGATGTCATGAGTCAACAGATGAATACTGGAAGATGAATCAGCTTCCCTCCCATTGTGAACTCTGACAAATTTGTCTGTTACTGAATCTCCCATGAAGAGCAGTGAGGGAAGTCCATTCTGACTCAATTTAGGCAACAGTACCCTAAAGGCACCACATCTGGAATGATCTTGGAAGCTAAGGAATGAGTGATGTACCTGGTTAGTACTTGGATGGGAGACTGTCAGATGAATACCAGGTACTGTAGGCTATACAGACATCCCTCCACATTTGTTAGGGTTAGGGGCACAGGACTCCTGTGAAAATGGAAAAGCTGTGAATAACCATATTTAACACACACAAAAAGTATCATCACCATATTCAGCCCACCATGGATTCCTTTGACATATCAGGGTTCCTTCACAAGGCAGAAGTGGGTGGGTGGTGGGACTTACTGCCACCTCCACTGCTGCCTCACACCATTTTTAACAGAGACTTACAAGCCTCATTCAAGCCTGCAGTTTCTCAGTCACACAAGGCCTGCAGTCCCTATTAAAAATGGCATAGGGAGGCAGCAGAGGTGACAGCAAACAATCCATGAATAATCAAATCCGCAGAAGTGAAACCTGCAAATGTGGAAAGCTGACTATATTTCAGAGGAAGGAAATGGGAAACCCACCTCTGAATATTCCTTGCCTAAGTAACCTATAAAATTCACTTGGTCACCATAAGTCATTGTGCAATTTCAAGGTACATACATTCACACACAGATGATTGTCCGGACCTAAATCCCCCTGAACTCGGTTTTTCTCCTAATTTGTTTATATTGCAGTTCAGTTTGTGTCCGCTTAGAAGTATGTAGACACAAATGGGATTACAGTGCACACATATTAAGTGGAAAAGTCAATAAAGAACACCTAGTATGGTTGAGTAACTACAGTCAGGTACACTGAGAAGTTTCCTTGGAATATACTTCTATTTTGAATTGAATACTTGTAAATAGTTTAAGACTGACAACTCAAAAATGCACACTTATGAAAAGAGTCACTCATTTTTTGGTTTCATCTGTATCCCATCTTTTTTCAATGAGTGATGTGCATGCAGTGAAGCTGGTGGCTTCCATGGTACAATGAATGTGCTCTGGCTTTCAGTCCAAATGATAAAAGAGATAAGAACCTGAACTCTATCACCATCCCCTAAAAGGGTTAGTGCTTTGGACAGCTCCTTTAAGGTTTGGACTGATAGCCAGAGCAGACTGGGACAAGGGAGCCACCCACCACTGTGGTGTACCTTGGCCTAAATCCAACACACTGGGTGCTGGAGTCCCAGTGCAACAGAGTTCTTTGCTTCCCCAGCTGTCACCCCTTGGGGTAACATAAAAACTGAGCTCTGGAGGCTTTCCTAGCATTCCAGAGAAAGTTTTTTGGGGGCAGGATGCACAGGGCTCTGCAATGAGGAAAGAAAGTCAACACCCACTGATACTAACAACAAAACAATTCCACCAACAGATGTCTCCTGTTGGTTTGGAATATCTTTTCCACTTTAATGTCACAACAGCCATGTAAGGTAGGTCAGACTGGCTCAAGGTCACCACCAGTGAGTTGGATGGTCTAGTGGGACTTGCACCTGGATTTCTCAAATACTAGTTTAGCACATTAATCACTATGGCCATTTCCACACTAGACTGTTATAGTGCTATTATTGCACTTTCAACATCCTATGGAATCCGGGGGTTTGCAGGATTCCATAGGATGTTGAAAGTGGGATAATAGCACTATAACAGTCTAGTGCGGAAATGGCCTATATTTGTCATGTGTATACTCATCTTAGTAGAATCTCAAAAAGTTAATTGTAACATTGGGTAGTTTTAGTTTTACTGTATCATACCTTTTCATTGATAGCAAAGTGTAGTGGTTTGAGCCTAGGGCTATGACTTTGGAGACCAGGGTTCAGATCTCTACTCAGCCATAAAAGCCAACTTGGTGACCTGGGGCAAGTCACATTCTCTCAGCTTCAGAGGAAGGCAATGGCAAGCCCCCTCTGAACAAGTCTTGCCAAGAAAACTCACAGTAGGTTTGCCTTAGGGTTGCCATAAGTCAGAAACAACTTGAAGGCAAACAACAGGAACAACCTGTTCATTATATTCTTGTTTCATTTCATGAAACAATACATTATAGAAATTGGAAATTTTATACCACAAAATACTGCAGTTTTAGCATAGAACTGATTCCACTCATATGACAACACCAGGTTTCTACTACATGCAGAAACCAATTATTGAAAATTATATATATATAAAAAATATTCACAGCTTGGGCCCAAAAAGAATCACAGTAGATCACACACTTCTGTCTGTTTTACAGTTAATTAGTAGAATTAATCTGTTAATAACTTCCAATAAGGATTGACCAAAAATTTATAAGCATGTGTGTGTGTGCATGTGACTTCAAGTTGCTCGCTGACTTACAGTGATCCTGTGAATTTCAAGGCATGGAATACTCAGAGGTCATTTTGCTAGTTCCTTCCTCTGAAATATAGTCTACAGCACAGATACAATATATTTTTGTCAAAATCAGTGTGGTCTGAATATTGCTTAATCATCTTATTGTTGTTGTGAGCTGTCAAGTTGTTTCTGACTTACAGTGACCCTAAAGCAAACCTGTTATGGGGTTTTCTGGGGCTGAGAGTCTGTGACACACCCAAGGTTGCCCAGTGGGTTCCTATGGCCAAGTGGGCAATTGAACCCTGGTCTCCAGGCTCATAGTCCAATGCTCAAACTGCTACGCCATGATGGCTCTCCTAACCATCTCATTTAATTCTAATAAAGAGATTTGGGGAAAAAAAGTGTGGATAAAATGTATGAATAGAGTGTTATAAAATGTATGGATGTTTATTTCCTATCCAGCCCATCTCGTCTGTCGTACAAAATTTACAAGAATAAAACATGGGAGGGAATCATGCAGTCCTTCAGATGTTTTGAACTATAACTCCCTGCCTTCTTCACTACTGGGACTTCTAGGACTTCGGGGCATTTCAGTACAACAGGATCTGAAGGACTTACATGATTTTCACCCCTGGACAAAAACTTTGCAGTAAGGGATTTTAAGAAACACTGCCTAGGACAGTCCTCTTTTTGTCAATTTCCTTTCCTTCAGAAGGGGCAAACAAGTGTCCGTGACAATAGTGGTGCAAAACCACCACTGGAGTCATTGGGCTGAATTCAGTTGTTACCTCTTAGTTAGGCCATTTTCCCACTCCACTGTTATAGTGCTATTATTCCACTTTCAACACCCTGTGGAATCCTGGAGTTTGCAGTTTAGGGACAGGCCTTTAGAATTCTCGGCCAGAGAACTCTTGGGCCTCAGTAAACTACAGACCTCAGAATTCCACAGAATGTTGAAAGTGGAATAATAGTTCTATAACAGTGTAGTGCGGAAATGGCCTTAGAGTAGACCCATATGATAGCATTCATATTAATGTTGGTTTACTGAGCTCCCATTGATTTAATGGGTTTATTTTAGTGGGCAGTAACAACTAAAATTTAGCCTATTTTTACTGCAGATGAAAACAGTCACAAACCCAGGAATTGTACTGTTAAGAGGGAAACAACTGGATTTTTTTTCATAATTTAGTGTAATTTAATTGCTGTTGTAAGCGGAGTGAGTTCAGATCAGTCAATGCTTGGATCTTAATTGCCTTACAGAACTTTTAACTGGTCAGTATGATATTCTAACTACTTCTTCTTAACCACATGGTGCTTTTAGGTTTTTTAAAAATTGTTTTCAATAAAGTCTCAGCCCTAAGATGTGATAGGAGTTAATGATCCAACTCTGTGGGAAGTCCAGCAAGTGTTACGTGTGCTGTTGTACCTGTGGTTCTTCCCCCTTTTTAGCCAATCCCTTCCTGCTTTCAAATGAGTACAGAGATTAAATGCTACACATGTACATGTTTGTGCAAGAATTTTTATCATCTTTTTGTTCTGCCTTCATTTTTACATTAACGAAAACAGTTTGGGCAGTTACAGTACCAATCTGCTCAAGTGTAAGCCAGAAAGGTACATGAGTATCACATGAGGGCCTTGAACTTTCTTTTACCTTCATAGATGCTTTAGTTTTGTTTAAAATTTTGCTGTCTGAAAAGAGGCAGGTGACCTTTTGAAATATGACATGGCAACTAGTTTGGATTTGTTTGCAAAATATCTGCATTTATCCTGCCATGTAGAACAATTGCTTGCAGGGATTTTTGGTTTTTAGAAAACTCAGCCTTCAAACTGTCCACAATGATTATATCCATTTAATGTTTAGTATTTGTGTCTTTTAAAGTTCTGAATGGCGAGGAAGCCTTTCCTAAACAGATAGTAAACTTAAAAAAGAACAACAAAACTGGCTACTTTGGTTTGAAAAGTTCCAGTGCTAGACACTAAGTAGGGTTTATTTTTGTGGAAATAGAAATGCAAGTTTATCATTTCCAGAATTCTTGAAAGGCAATGTTAAGTATAATTAAGTATAATAATTACCTAGTTGGGTTGTACTCCCGTATTTCACTCCACCCATGCTTGAACCAGAGCTTGTGCTGCTTGTCATTCAGTGGGGAATTCTCAGAACTGTAGTCCAACAGGGAACTTTCCAAAGTTTCGCATCAGCCTTTAGGTCAGCTGAAGGTCCACGTGAAACTTTAAAATATTACCTTGTAGGATTACAAGGGCCATTTCCGCACTAGACTGTCAAGGCCCCTCCCTCAACTGCAAACCCCAGGATTCCATAGAATGTTGAAAGTGGAATATCAGGCTAGTGCTATATCAGGCTACTGCAGAAATGGTAAAGGTCCAACTCAGTCTGAATTTTTCTGACCTCAATCTGCTTGCAACAGGAATTAAATTTCAATATGAAAAAATCCAGTTGTTTCACTCTTAACAGTGTGGTTCATGGATTCATATGGAGCAGTTGCATTCTATTCTTAATGACATACTTTTACATACCTTGTTTAATTCAAACGAGACTAGGTGGGTGACAGACGGAAAGAGAGAGAGAGAGACTTTTCAGTAGTGGCACTCCAGGTCAGAAAGATCCTTCCTAGGTGGCCTGTTGGGGCACCTCTTTATAGTCTTTTCAGCAGCAGGTGAAGACTTTTCTCTTCACTCAGACTTTTAAATAACTTGCATTTTTCCTTTTTAAGTTTGGGTCTCTCAGTTTAAAAGACAGTAGAAGTATTTATTTATTTATTATATTTGTATGCCACCTGTCTTCCAGCACAGGACCCAAGGCGGTTTTCAATATTGTTTGACAGTGTATTTTAGAATTACAGTGGTCTCTCTGCTTTCGCAAGGGTTTGGGGCACAGAAATCTCATGAAAGTGGGGGAAAAATTGCAAATAACTCATCCCTTATGATCCCCGTCTCATTCCCTCCTGAGGCTCCTGCCTCCTGTTCCCTTGTCTTTTGCATGCCAGAGCCAGAGGCAAGGGAGTGGGAAGGGAGAGCTCTGGAAAGGCGAAGGACAGCTTGCTCAAGCCTTCCCCCTCTCCATTCTCTTGCCTTTTGCCTTGGTGCAAGTTCTCAGCACTGGGGCCAGAGGCAAGGTAATGGGAGGGGGAGCCCCAGAGAGGTGAAGGAAGGCTTGTGCAAGCCTTCTCCCCCATTCCCTTGCCTTTTGCCTCAGTAGAAGTTCTCGGTGCTGAAACCAGAGGCAAGAGAATGGGAGGAGGGAGCTGCAAAGGGGAGAGGGAAGGCTTGCCTTTTGCCTCGGTGTTAGAGGCAAGGCAATGGGAGGGGGGAGCTCCAGAGGGGAGAAGGAGGGTGCACATGTGTCTCCCCCCATTTCCTTACCTTTTGTCTGGGAACTTGCCTTCCTTCTCCATGCCCAGCAAAATACAAGGAAATGGAGAATGTGGGGGGAGGCATGTATGCGCCTCACAAATAATCAGATTCATAAAGATCAAATCTGCAAGTATGGAGGGAGGACTGTACCGTATTTGCCGGTGTATAAGATGCATTGCCATATAAGATGCACCCTATTTATACACCAGAAGGTACTATTAGCTGGCATATAAGACACACCAGCATACAAGATGCACCTCATTTTCAAACAGTATTTTATGGGGAAAAAAGTGAGTCTTATATGCCAGCAAATAGAGCATTTAAAGCTTGTGTATTTTGGATGTAACATTAGATACATAACAGATAGCATGACTCACCGGAAAAGACAAAAATGCTTAATAAATTGGAAGGCAGTAGGACAAATGAAAAACTGCTTCACAGATGTATTGATTCAATAAAAGTTTGCAAGACCTCTCATTTATAGAGTTACCATCCGTTGAAGCTTACTTGCTGGCAAATAATAAATTTGTGACAACAAATGGTGTGGCAAAATCTTTTTGATACTTGTTTTTGTACTTTTGTACTTATTTGATTTGATTTTATGATCAACCTGCCTTCAGTCCCTTTTGTGTGTGTGTGTGGGGGGGGGCGGGCAGAGGATGGCAGAATACAGATTTTCAAAGATATAGTATGTCTGCCAGATGGAAATAAGGTTTCCTCGCTGATATGAAGCAGTTTTTTCAAATGTAGCTGAAGGAATTCACCAGCTTAGTTTCTGATGAACACTGTGGCCTGGCATCGAAGAGATGTCCGGGTGACCCTCTTAAATTCTCCAGTTGTCTGGAGATTGTAGAACCATGTCTGCCTCATAGCCAAGCCTGACAGCTCTCCCTTCGAATAGCTAACCTCAGCTGACATGATTGAGGAATCAAAAGGGTGCCGTTGTCCTGACCTATAGGGTCTAGGTCTATAAGATCTAGGCCACAGTACAGGGAAGCATCTTTCTGAACTACAACTCCCAGAATTTCTCTGCTAGCATGATTTTCTGGGGGATTCTGGAAGCTGCAGTCTCACAAAATGAACTTTTCCTTCTCTGGTCTGGGCCGATGGTTTGGCTGGTAGACCTCAGTGCCTGGTGGTCTTATGGACTCCACCAGCATCTTGTATAATTTAGTAATTTGGGGACTGGTCAGCTGAAGGCTCCTGTTGTCTCCACTGGTGTATCATTATGGAGATGAAAGGGGCAGGACAAAAAAGGCTGCAGGTACAGAGGTGGTTAGGAGAGGGGATGGCTTTCAGCTATCTCTTTCCTCAGCATATGGCTTTCAGAGGGTAGGGTGTTCTCAGTACTCTTGGAGTAGTAACTTGGACAACTGCCTGTCTTATTGCACATGGAATAGAACACCCTCACTCTGAGGAACTCTCACCCTAGTAACTATTTCTTTGGAGAAAAAGGTGGCCCCAGACCCTATAGCCTTTTCTTTTGTTTCCTTAGCTTCCTCCCGCTACTCCCTACAGAAGCCTGGAGAAAGTATATCTGGTTGCATAATGGATGTACATCATGTATGTAACTCACACAATAGGATTCTGACCTAACACTTTTTCCTCTGATGGATCTGTGAACAAAGGATTAACCTAGGTGTTAACAATGTGTGAAAAGAGACAATTAAGTGTTGACTGTTAGGCTTTTTCTGCACCACCCTCCCAACCTGCCATGGGGATGGATGAAGGACGGGACCACAACAGCAGTTCAGTATGATGTCATCGCAGTCCCGTCCTTCTCCCATCCCCAGTCGCAATAATTGATTAAACCATTGACAGGTTTTCCCCATCAATGCCCTGCGATTGTGCCCCCATTGCAGACATACCTGTCCTGCAGAAGCTCAGGAAGTGGAATGGCTGTGCATCCTGCCCCAGCGCAACCTGGGAAGGTACCCGGCTGTGCTGCGGAAGGAAGAGGTGTGGCCATGGTGCTTCCTTCATGACAGAGCCAGCTAGTGCAGAGGGGATGCTCCTGTCATGCTCCCCTCCTGGTAGAGTCAATCCTGGGATCCCCCATGGAGAACTCCACTAAAAGGTAGAGTGAGGAAAGGGCCGTAGTCACAATTGTTCTTCTGTGCTTTAGCCACCATTTCTGATGCAGTTTAAGACTGGTACTGTTTGGATATTCATCTACCAGCATATTTAAATGTGAAGAAGTGGAGATTCTAGTTCAAGTTAGAGACTGATTAGAGAAGTGTAGCCATTCTGTTGCTTGAGGCAGAATGTCCCCAGACCAGTACATGTTTACAACAGATCTTTGGAAAATTACTTGTTTGGACTAAAGTGCCCAGAATTCCACACACAACTTGGTAAGATGCTGGTTGGGGATTCTGAGGGCTGCCATCCAAAAAAATGATCTTTCCAAGCTCTGTTTTTTGGAGCAAGTGAGACTGACTTACTGTCTGCATTGTACTATATTTGCAATAATGTCAGTGTTTTAGAGAAATGTAAGTTCATTTTTTATGATGTTATTCAGTAGCATATGAAAAATAAGCATCCTTTATTTTCTCTTTCGAAAATAAAAAGTGTCCAAGATGTCCTTGGGCAGAATCCATTAGAATTTTATGCATGTAACCATTAGTTTTGGGGTTTTCATATTATGTTGCAAACTTGGTTTGAAAATATGTAGCAATTGGTATCCCATAATCTTTCTACATAATAACAGATGTAGTGAAACAGTTTTATAAGGTGTGCTGGTAAGCACTGGTGCTAGGTTCTGTTAATAACTACTAAACTTATAAAAATTTGAGAATCTTCATGTTTTTGTGGAATGATAGTGACATGAAAAAGGAGGATAGATAAAACTATATTTTTTAAAAATGGCTTTTTAAGAGTAGGCCCTGGAGATGAGATTTAAAGAAAGTAAGTATACAGGTGCATCTAAATTTTATTGAAAAAAAATCCACAAACAATCATTGCATTCTTATCCAAGAATTACATGCTTATGTATCTTGTCTTGCTTTTTAGGAATCCGATCATGGGACACAAACCTAGTAGAATGCAACTTGGATCAAGAACTTAAACTTTTCGTGTCTCGCCATTCAGCTCGATTTTCTCCTGATGTGCGAGGTGAGTCTTGCTTTTCAAGTCTGACAACTCTAAATGCTTCAGTGAAACTGAATTTGGAAGTTTGAATTATATGAAATTGTTTGGGGGATTAGAATAAGCCAAGCGTACTTTGGAGGCATATTGAAAGTCAGATCTTTCAATCTGGGATTTAATATTTAAATATAAACTTTTTCTGGAGAAGGAAGAAGAGCTTCAATTTCCCATTGGCTTGGTAGTCTCTAGGTGATGTATTTGCATCACTTGCTTGTTACAGTCCTCCGTGCAAACTATTTTAGCATATACACTGTAGAGGGAATGAGGTGGGCATGGGTGAACTTTGGGTTACGTGACTCACATTGATTGGGTAATCAGTGTCATGGAATTAGATAAAATGTTGGCAGTTATTCCACACTTGCAATGTTCCATTTGACAATTCTGCCAAAAGTCTGGTATGCTCACTGTGTAGAAAACTGCCATAGGCAACAGTGACCTATTGAAATGTCCAGCCATTTAAGAATCACTGTCTCTTATAAGAAGAGACGGAGTTGGAATCTCAGGCCATTTCCACACTACACTGTTATAGTGCTCTTATTCCACTTTTCAACATCTTATGGAATCCTGGGGTTTGCAGTTTAGGGAGGGGATTACCAGAAAAAATCTGGTAATGACCTCCCTTCACACAATGATCACATTGCTGGTGGCCATGTGGGAAGGGTGGAAGTGCTATCAAGCGTTTCCTTCCTCAGTGCAGCACAGGAAGAGGTTGGCTGCACCGTGGAAGGAAGGAAGGAGCATGTCTTGAATGTTACCCATCTTCCAGCAGCCAGCTGGGTGCGGAGGAGAGTCATAGAATCATAGAATCATAGAATCATAGAAATGCAGAGTTGGAAGAGACCACAGGGGCCATCCAGTCCAACCCCCTGCCATGCAGGAACACCCTCAAAGCACTCCCGACAGATGGCCATCCAGCCTCTGCTTAAAAACCTCCAAAGAAGGAGATTCTACTACACTCTGAGGCAGCATATTCCACTGCCGGACAGCCCTGATTGTCAGGTAGTTCTTCCTGAGGTTCAGGTGGAATCTCCTTTCCTGCAGCTTGAATCCATTGCTCCTTGTCCTGGTCTGGAGCAGCAGAAAACAAGCCCTCTCCCTCCTCTACATGGCATCCCTTCAAATATTTAAACATAGCTATCATGTCCCCTCTTAACCTTCTCTTCTGCAGACTAAACATACCCAGCTCTCTAAGTGTTTTGAGTGTTTGAGTCCCATTCCCATCCTGGCAGTGACACTGCTGGGATGATGCTGGGATGTCATGGGATCATGGCATGGTGCGGAAATGGCCCGAGATCTGGATAACACTGGTAGATTCTGCTCCAGCCCAGCCTTTGTAGCAAAAAATGTGACTGAGAAGCACAAATTGTTCCAGACAAAGAAAAATGAAATGAATTTATTATTTTTCATTCAGGCCTTTTTTAAAAAGTGAAACAAAAAAATCCTATGCAAAGTCATCTAATTGGCTGTATTCCATAGGAACAGAATAATATTTAGAGTATTATACACCATGTTCATAATGCCAAGTTGATTGTGAGCAAACTGCTTCTTGGTTTGACCATTGGTCCTGATTTTTTCATATGACGGATATAGATGGGTGAATGAGACTAGGCATCTGTGTTCTTATTCCCCAGCTTTGGGGGGAAATACTTTTTTGGATTAACATCCTCAGAAACTACTTCCCAAAATGGCCACATGCTGCCTAATTAATTCTGTGAACTCTAGTCTTAAAAGTAACTTTTCCAAGCTCTGATCGATCTGTCTGTCTGTCTGTCTGTCTGTCTGTCAGTCTGTCAGTCTTTTAGTATTGTAAAAATAATGGCTGGAATCTTGTTGGTGATATATATACGTGTAACCTGGGGTTATGTGCATGCAATATGATGCACAATATATTTCACATATAATATCCAGCACCCTTTTGTACAATATGTCTGCCCCTCCGGTGCAAGCCTTTTAGTGGCTGGAGGATGGTGCAAGAAATCTGGGAGGGCTACACCTCCTATTCGTCCTAGCTGCACACACATGCTGCTATATGCTGTCCAGGCACCTTATGCCCTCCCCTGGCTACTAAATAGCCATGAGGGTACAATCTCTAATGGGGAGCTGATCTCTACATGAGAGGAAGTGACAGCCCAGTGCAATGGGCATTATCCTCTAAATGCAAGAATGTTGAATGGTAGCCAATAAGTTTGTATCCATGTCTTGAACTATAGCTTAACTACATCTTGGCCTTTCAGTATTGGCACAATCCTGTGTTAGGATACTGCATTGCCATCGCTCTGCACAAAGCCCATCCTCCAGAAGTTATTTTGCAGGCCTGTAGATTTTAGGATGAAAGAGACACAGTGGACTTGGATTGAAATCTCTTTGAATATCTGGCACATTGGGAGGCCGGTGTACAGCTTGTGGGGAATGTTTGTCCCTCTAAATCTCATTGAACTACAGCTCCCATCGGCCCAAACCATAATAAGAAATAGTAGGGATCATGGAGTTGCAGTTAGCGATACAATTTAGAGAACTTCCCCAGCCTTGGTATTGAATATTTCTTGGCATACAAAAGATAGGGAAAGTTCTTCATATGCAGTGTTCTGTGAACTTGTGAACTTGTCTAAAGCTACAAATGTCTATATTGAAGCCACCAGTTTGGATATAAATTTAGAAGACACGCAGCAGCAAATTTCTGACTTAAATCAGAGGCTGCTAAGTCTCTTACTTAGGCAGACTGCTTGATAGCATTATACAAAAGACTAAAATAATGCAAATCCTCTTGCTCCTATTCAAGTGAATAAAGTAAGATTTTATGCATTATGTTTCAAGTGGTAAGATTTAAAGTCGTCTAGGAAATATTTATATGAAAATGTATTTATAGCTCTTTTTTGGACTAGATGTCTGTGCTTAGTGTGCCATCATGGAAGATTATAGTTCAATTGCATGTGACTAATTCATCACCACCTTTGTGGCATGCAATTATGAATATATTTCCAGTATTCAAATTGTGTAACAAAAAACTGGAAAACTCTTTTAAGATACTGAAAGGAAGCTGTTTTATAGTTGAAGCATGCCTAAAAATTAATAAAATGAAATTTGTTTTCAGTACTGTTTTGTTTGGTTTGTCTGCATAATGAAAAACATGATTTGGCTTGTATACTTGCATGTTTCTCAATGTCCAGGTGTTGCAGCTTTTGTGTGAACCATTTTTCTATTATTCCTTAAAATTCTTTTGTGATCCTAGTCATAAAATGGACAGGGAAGCATCTAAGTCTCATTATATGTAAAGTAGACCTGACCTTAGTTATATTATAGTACCCAAGTTGTATAAGATGAAGTGAAGTTAAATGATGAACCTTGTCTGATGTTGCTGGTGTTTATTTATGTTAAAGAAATGTGAAATCTAATTAATGGTTGCTGTGACAACAAATAACATTTTTTCCAGTGTTGTGATGCAGTGGCACTCAGGGGGTGGACCCTGCTTCATTTACAGCAGAAGGACAAGCAGAACATTTTCCATAATAATAAATGCAGCTTTAGTGGGTCAAACCTGTGCCAAATACGCTGTCCTTGAAAGTGTCTAACATCTGATGATGGATTATAGTCAAACATTAATGTATATATTTTACCAGTCTATTTCAAGACACCTTAGGAAGACAACAAATATTAGTTGTAGCTCTATCACTACTTACTTGGTATTAAGTCAAGAAAGGCTTGCAATTTTTTTTTTTAAATCAGCAGATTTTTAGCTTGATCTTCTGCTTAAGGTATACTTAAGGGTGGCTTAATTAAAACGTTTATAATGTTGCCTGCATATTAGCATGTTTAAATTTAACCCCATTGCCTCCCTTGTTTGAAACGTGGGCTGGGAAAGTATGGCTCTCCTGCAATGCCATTTTTGTAGCCTTCAACCCCCGCCCTTTTTTTTTTTTGGAGAAGAAAAATTTAACTCTTTTTTCTCCTAAAAGCTATTTAGTGGGATTGAGAGGCAATTTTGACATGTTTTTGGCCTCAGGTTACTTCCTGTTGGGAAAAAGGTGTCTCATGGGCCAAAAATGACTGAGAGTAGGCCAAAACATTGTGAAATTGCCCCCACAGGGCCAGGGATATTTGGAAGGGGAAAAAAAATCCTTGAGGGGGAATCAAGTGTGGTGAGGATGTATGAACCATCCCAGGAAACACTGATACTGCACTCTGATTTCACCCTGATTTAAATTCATTGGGTTTTGGACAGGTTTACATGTCAGAGTAAGCCAGCATTCATAGAGAATTGTTGCATTTTTATTCAGTATTACCTGATCTCTTCTAACTGGCTTCTCTTGCTGACAGCAACCCCAAAACAAACAGCAGGTCTTATAGCCATAGTTTGTTTGTGGATTTACTGAAAACTCTATTTCGAATTTGGAAATATCCAATTTAAAAATATGGGGACCTCAGTTTTACTCAGACCTGCTTTATTTTTTCATTTAGTCTTCTAAAAACGAATTACAAAATTGTGTGTACTGTAGATTTACTGACCACAATTCCAACAAATTGTGGAGCATTTAGGTCCTTCATGAACATGACTAGCTCATGTATGTTCCATTAGTATACCCTAATGATTCCCTGGTGCTCACTAAAGCTGTTGCTTTTGTAATAGCTGAGAGATTACTTGAAAAAAATACACATTCCAAACAATTTTTTGTGTACTGATGTGTACTTAACAATACTTTCCTACTATGAAATTTACTTGGACCTAATGCAATCTTTGGCTTCACTGCCAGAAACTGTTTCATAGGCATTGCTACTATTCTGTTCTAAATTTGTCCTGATATGGCCAGAGTAGCATGTCTACTTCTAATGGTTTCCAAACATTTTAAGGACACTGAAAAACAAGAATAAGCCCAGAAGACTGTCACCAGGAATGTGTGGTGTCTAGAAACCCAAATCCTTGAGGATTGGTTAAAAGAACTGGATGTGTTTAGCTTAGAGAAATGTAAGAGAATACATAAAAGGTCCTCTAAAATGCCTTATTGGCTGCCCTAGAGCAGTTGGACCAGAGCGCAGGACTAGAACTAGGGGTGGAAACAGAAAAGGTGCAAATTTCATGCAGGCTGATTTTTTTCCTCATCTTTGATGTCTATTTTTAATTTTTGTTTGCTGTGAATTTTGCCTTGTTTGCATTCTTTTCTGTTACCTTTGATTGTATGATTTTCTTGTAAACAACCCAGCCAACTTGGTTTTGATGTGACACACAATCCTCCTAATAAAGAAACAAATACATTCAGGTGAGCCCTGGAAGGTCCTTAATAGGGCTGATAGGCAGGGTTTCATTAAGAAATAAATCAATGTAGACTAAGACCAAATCAAGTTAATACAACTTTCACTCTCATATTGTGTGATGAAAATTCAGTACTCTTTTGTATAGCAGCTTGAAAACATGGAAAGAATGTCACTCAGTTTTGAATAAAGAGAACCAGTCTTAAAATTACTACACTCATTAAAAGATTTTTGAAAAGTGCAGATTGTTATTCCTGGAATAACTAGCCTGGTAGCCTGGTAGGTATCAGAATCCTTACCTACCCAACTCATCTCTCACCGAAGTCTTTGATGCATGTTTTAGTACTTGCTGCTCCTGGTGAGAAAGAAAATGGAGACTAGGAGACAGAGGTTAGATTGATTTAGCTGACTCATGCAGATGGATCCTTGCTTCATTTTCCCCGTGGAGGCGTTGCTGCTAGCAACAATGCCATAGCACCAGTGACTTGCTGCACAGTAATAAAGTAGGGAATACAGATGTCTTTAAAAATCCTTGGACTGTGTTCACTTAGTCACAAAAAATGAATCCCATGATTTCACTAGGTGTAATTAACTTAAAAACTAAGTATATAAGAAAGGGGCAAAGCATAATAACATTTGCCTCAGTACAGTTTCTGTATCATGTTCCTTCGGACCATAGCACTGGCCTTTAAATGAAAGTATTTTTTGGATACATGAGCAGAAATATCCACTGTGAAAAATATGACAACAGATCTTTTTTTTTTAAGTTATTTGTTGGTGCAGTGCTGTTGCAAATACCTTGAGTATGTAATGCTCTTGCATGCAGGAACAAGTATGAAACCCATGGAATGGTCTCACAGATGTTTATTCCACAGTTATTTCTGTATATGAATCATGGAAAGTTTGACCCACAGAAGTCTGTCCTGTTAAAAATAAAAGCAAAACAGAATCTAGAAATAAAATTACAATTGAAAAGACTGCTGCTTAGTGATAGTAAGCAACCTGCTATAGTGGAATTTTAAATTTTTACTTTTTTTTTAGTTTTATTTTAAAATGCTCTCTGTTACAGAAAGACATCCACTCGGGGCTGGATTCAGGGGTTTGCCTTTCTGAATCCTTGCTGTTGCTGCTTGTTCACTTGTACTTCCCCTATGGGAGGTGGTGTGGTTTTGGTCAGTGCGAGTTACCAGAAGGAGAGGAGGGGGGAATGAAGCAAGGATACTTGTGTCTGGACAAACACAGAATAGAATGGTAGTGTTATTTGTGACCTTAACTTTTTGTTAACACTGACTAAAATTGTATTGGCTTTTTTGTTCTTAATGCAGTGCAAGATTGCATTAGATTATGAAAAAAAAATTGAAGTTATAACTTCTTATTGAACCAGAGAGAGACGGGGAAAGAGCAAGAAAGGGATTGGCCTATTCTAGGAAGGTCTTGTCCATTGAGAAGGGCTTGTCCAGGCTTTCTACCCCCCCCCCCGGAAAAGATTTGCAGGCAGCTCTGCCTTCAACCTAAACATTTATGCTGTTTGCCATTGATACTGTTACGGTACCAGCGTTATGCAGATATGTCTGATATCTCTTAAGAGCTAGCTGCCTTCTTACCTAGGAAGGTACTTTTCCTGTGAGTTTCATCTAATGTTTATCTGTAGCATCTGTCTGGTTTTTTATTGCTGCTGTTTTTAATTTTACTGTGTTTTATTATTGCTTTTAATTACTGTTAGCTGCCCTGGATGATGTAAGGCACCAGAAGGCTGGGATATAAGTATTGCAGAAAGTAAATAATTAAGTCTGCATTGGTTTCTCTGCACAGACAGAAGCATTCCAATAGATGGATGTCAAAATATGAGACAAGAGCATGTTGTATGCCGGGGGTAAACTAGTATAACCCTGCTCCCAGGAGTTGCATGAAGGCTTTTCACCTAAAGGTTACAATCGCTGGATGTTTTGACATCCTACTTCTTTCCTTCTCTGTGATGTAGACTAAAGCTGTGTGCTGTTATTTCCTAATTCTTTTCTTCACTAGTCTCTCTTCTCTGGTTTTTCAGATTTGTTGAAAGTCCCTGTTATAATTTAGCCAAATACTCTAAAGCACTCTAAAGGTTCTTAACCTGGGGTCCAGGGATCCCTGGGGCTATGTGGAGCCCTCATAAGGGATCCACGAAGCCCTGCTACTGAACACCAGAAGCAGCAGCAGCAATGGGGACAGATGTCAAAACTGCCCCCTTGCTTGCAAACAAGGGAGCAGTTTGGGCACATGCACATGTCTGCTGCCATATCTCTGCTATGTGGCAGCAGGGATTGTGGGCACTGAGGGACACATTGACAGGTGTGTACATCCACCCAAACGACTCCCTCGTTTGCAAATTAGGGAACAGATCTGGTGCCCTCATCACCACCACTCTGTTACCAGATCCCTGATGAAGGGGACGTGGCAGGAGGCGTGTGTGTATACCCAAACTATGAATCTGGAAACCAGGGTTTCAATCTCCACACAGCCATGGAAACCTAGTGGACGACCTCAGGCAAGTCACATTCTCTCAACCTAAGAGAAAGGCAAGGCAACAAATCTTGCCAAGAAGACCTCAATAATAGGTTCATCTTAGGGTCACTATAAGTCAGTTTTCCAAGGAGAGAGACGTGATGGCTAGAAAGAATCTCCCCCCTCGTCAGTGACACTTTCTTGTTGTGTGTAAGGTGAATCTATCACAGGGTGGTTTTTTTTTTTTTTGGCAAGGTTTGTTCAGAGGGGGTTTGCCTTGGCCTTCCTCTGAGGCTGAAAGAATGTGACTTGCCCGTGATTACCGAGTGTCTAAGCAGGGATTTGAATCCTAGTCTCCAGAAGCCTTAAATAAATAAATATTTGAATATTTTAATCTAAATTTAAATATTTAAATCTTGAGTTAAGTCTTGGGGGTCTCCAGAAACAAATTATAGTTCCATGGAGTCCCCAGCCGAGCAAAGTTTAAGAGCTACTTTTCTAAAAGAGCAAAAGAAATGAATGTGCACAGTTTGATCTAGCTTTCTGACAGTAAAGGTGTGTGTGGGATATACTGTCCCACTGCTATGACAGAGTAGAAGGACTGAGGGAAAGACTGAGGGAAAAGGAGGCTCTAATTTACCCTCTGCTTGCCCTGTGGATGTGCACAGAATCTAATGAAAAGTCAGCCCCTTCACTCCTCTCTTATGACCCAGAGGAAGCAGAAAGATATGTAGCATTCCAGTTGCAAGGCTTTTACATCCAGGTTCTTAAGATAATTAATTGTTTTCACTGTACACTAAAGTGACAACTCTCATCTTAAATCTTCCTACACAAGAATATCATGCCAGCCTCCTATGTTAATTGGCTGCTTGTGAAAAATTCTTTTAGTCGTAGTAGTAGTAAAAGTGTCTGGCAATCACAGTTGAATATATTCAGTGGCTAAGTGAACCCAGGGCTCACAGAGTCCAAGTCCTGGCATTTTTTATTAGTAGGAGACCGTGACATTCTCAAGAGCCAGCATGGGGTAGTAGTTCGAACACTGGACTACAATTCTGAAGACCAGGGTTCGAATCCTGACTCAGCCATGGAAACCCACTGGGTGACCTTGGGTAGGTCACACTTTCTTAGCCTCAGAGAAAAACAAAAGCAAAAACCACTCTGAATAAATCTTCCCAAGAAAGCCCCATGATAGGTTCACCTTAAGGTTGCCCTAAGTTGGAAAGTTGAAGGAACTCAATAGTAGTAGCAGTAGCAGCAGTAATTTTTCTTCTTCCATTTGTAGAATTTATAAAATATCAGATTTCATGGGTAAATATCCTTCATCCTGTCATATATTTTTGAAGGTTTTCAAAATGGATGCCTGTTAATATTTTAGTTGTCTGAAAGATGTATTAGAGAGCCATAAAAGCCCATTTACTCTTAATGTGTCTGAAGACAGGATTTAGCTATCTGTTAATTTAATATTACTCATAGTCATTTGTCCTAGTCTATTGAATTTTTAAAGTCATCATTACCAATTGTAAGCTGCAGAGCTCAGATTCTGGGAAGTTCATTAGACTAAAAGAGATTTAAATATTCTTCAATAGGTAATAGGGATTCTTCAAAACGAAGACTTTGTAAGAGTCTGAAACTGTCATACTTTTAGTGTCTGCTGCTTTTGAGGTATGCTAATTATCTTTTTTTTTAAAAAAAGATGTTTGTTACTAGTGAGAACCACAGAAATTGGTATAAAACAAGATTTATAAAACAGTTCCAGATCTGTATTGAATTGTTAATGCTATGCAATACACTAATTGCAAGTTTCCTTTTTGGGCCTGAATCACAGTGTGAGCCCAAAACCACATACAGGATTTGTGTCTGCTCCATTTGTATTCATAAAAAGATCCTGGTGGGAATGGTTACTTTGCCCCTAACAATTCCCCCTCCCCATTAAACCTGTAATTACATCAAGAATTATAATTCGTTTCTGGCTTCAATGGGATAATGTCATTGCATGTCAAGTTGGAGATTATCAACTGGAAGGAGACCCTGCTGATGCTGTCATTTATGTTAAATAGGAGAATCTGTGGTGGTTTTTTTATTATCCCATAATGATTCAGAAGGGTATAGCCATTAGTTGGGTTGGTTAATAAGAATATGTAGATAATAACCCTTTACCGTCAATTGCAAGCAAGACAGAGGACACAAAGTGCTTCTGTAAAATTATTCATTTCAGTTGATTAGGGTTACCAGTGTTTCAGCCCTTGTATGTTGAGATGCGGCCAAAGAGTACAGCCAACTTATGTTTAAAGTCAGTGGCTATTTGTCACCCACCTTTTACATGGAGACATAAGTGGCCATTTAAAATAAGGCTTTGAAATGTTGCAGTGTTCTAACAAAAGGCAGGCCTGGGCTTTTTGAAAATTTATTTCCTCTACCTAAGATGTCAAAAATCAACGACCTACAATATCAACAATGGGGCAACAAACTTGACAGCCTTGTGCAATGGGAGTTGTAGTTCAAAAACTTAATCTTTCCGAAGTTCTGACAATTGTGGCACCTTTCCTTCTATTTTACTGATAATCGACAAATGCTTTTGCTGCCACTACCCTCTTCCTCTCTACTGCATTTTTCTAGTCTTTTAGTCTTAGGAGATGGTACAAATCAATGTCACTCCTCCCTCTCTCGCACAAGTGCAGGGAGAGTACTTCTATTCATTCATCCTTCTTACTGAACCATGCAAAAGATGTAGCACAATTGGGATGATTAGCCTAAATTTATACATCCATGAGAGACACCAATTTGCAGGTGGTGCTGTTTGTTGCTGGGAGAAAATGTTATACAGTTTACTGTATTTGGTGACTTACTGATGACTTCATTCTGTTTTTGCATCTTAAAATCCAGATTTGGCTTCTACCACGGTTGCAGTACGCATTTCACATTTGTGTCTGATCTTTAGGATAGTCTGTATCTGGGATTTCATTTAATTGACAGCTAAAAATGAATAAGCAAGTTAAAGAAAAGAAATGAGTTAAATTATGTTTCTCATTTTTTAAAATTCACACTGGTAAATTCTTCTTAAGGAGTGACTTGAAAAGAAACAGAATGCCTTATTTTTTGTTTGTGTGATCAAAAATGATTTATTTTTGTATCCAGTTATGGTATCCTTTCCCGTCAATGTTGTACTTTTGGAGTATAAAAACTGCAGGAATTAAGCTCATTAACATGGTATAATTGGTTAATTTTGTTGTTGTTGGCAGTAATATTGACTTTATTCAGAGCTTGAAAGAGTTACTGTTTTGGACTACGAGTCCAAGAACCCCCTCGGTGATGCTGGAGGAGGGTTATATATGTTGTAGTCAAAGAGTAACTTTTCAAAGCTCTTGTATTATTATATGAGAAGAAATCTGCTGGATCAGACCCAAGGGCTCTATGCCCTCTTTCTATCATGGGTACTTCTGGGAAACTGATAAGGACAGGTGAGAAGCAGTAGTCCTTCTGCACTGTTTGCCAGAACCCACTGTGTTTTGAGTATTACATTAGACCTTGAGAGATTCAGGCTCAAATCCCATTGTGGCTGTGAAATTCACTGTATGGCCTTGAGCTAGTAATTCTCTCTCAGCTTAACATTCCTCACAAAGCAGTTATGAGTATACAAATGGGGAAGAGGACTAGTACTTCACCTTGAGCTCTTTGGAGGACAGACATAGTACCAATGTAACAAATAAATAGCCATCCCCACCAGGCCCACAGCCACACACTGAGGTACGAAATTTCCAAAAGTCAATGACATGCTATCTGAAAAAGTTTGTTCCCTTTGACTGTTCTACTACCAGTCAGTGTCCCTATGGGGTACCCCGAATTCTACCATCCTATGCAGGGAATGTGTGTTCATTTTCAACATGAGAAGGATACATGTACCTCCAAATCATCTGTTGATTTATGATAACCCCATTAATTTCAAACAGTTGTCCTAGGCAGAGTACTCAGAAGTAGTTTGCCATTGCCTTCCTCTGACTTAGCTTATAGTACCTGTATTCCCTGGCAGTCTCCCTTCCAAGTATTAATCAGGCCCAATCCAGTTTATCTTACAAGATCATAAAAGGTGTTTAGGTAACCATTTTCTCCATACTGGCATAATTTTGGAAATCTGTATACAATCTTGCTTTTATCATCTTGTTCTTCAAAGACTTCTTTGGCTTTCTTTAATACTGGTCATTTAGTTCTGTTGAAATCTGTGCTGGTTTTTTTTTTTTTTTTTTTTTGAGGTGGCATCTTGAAGAATTATATCCTGTAGTCCAAATGTAACTGGTCTGTGTTTATATTATGATTCTGTCAATTTGTTCGTTTCTGTATGCATGAATTCCATTTTCAATGGAAAAAAGTTCCCAAGAGCAATGTACAATAAAATATACTTTTGCTTCTCACCCAGTAGATGGCATTAGGAAAGAAATACTATCTACAAAGTATTCATTAATAAAAACAGAAAAGTATTCCTGCTTGTGCTCTGTGCATGAAATCTTTTACATATTTGCCACATTTTCTGTGCCTATTTTTTTCCTTAAAGATGATATGATCATTGACAATCCATCTGTTTGGAAAAGCTTTAGATCATTAAACCCTATAATCATTTGAGTAAAATACTGAGAAATTCTGGGCAGTGTCGTCTGAAAATGTAACTTTTTCCAGTGTAGTATAGGCACCTACAATTATCTGTTTTTTAATGCAAAAATGGATGATAACTATTTAGGAAATGTAGGACAAAATGATATTCCAGTTTTAAAAGTGGATTCTGGCATCCAGACTCATCACACTGGCAGGTACAGGGCATTTTTTGTGGTAGACTGCTACCATTGAAACTGTCTTTCTAAGTGTGCTATGCATGGTCTCTTCTAGATTAGCCTTTAAATGGACCTTGGTTTCAGCCTGTATTCTGTTAAGCTTTTTATTCTGACTTTTTAATAACTGTTCTTAAGAACAGTTGCAGAGGATTGTTTTCTCTTTAAAAAATTTTAAAGCAGTAAAAATATTTGAAGTTCCCCTGGAAAGGTTATATCCTGAATAAGAAAAGGAAGGTAGCACATCTTTTAATAAATTTAAAATCTTTATTTACTGATAAAGTCGCACCTTAATTTGTGCTTATGAGCTCATTGGTAGCCTATACAGACTTTCAGGTCCATATTACCTATTCCAGTTTAAAAGTCTTTGTGTTCACATTAGCCTGAATACAAAGCAGAATCTAGAGGCTGAATAGTTGCAATGAACAAATTCCATATATGGGCAATTTTGCATCTTGATTTAAGTTCTGGAAATTCTTTATTATTCATCATTTGTTTCTAACCAAAATGCATGCAACATATTCTGCTGAGATAGCAGTGCACTAAGCTACTATGTCAAGGGGAAACCCTCCCTGCAAATATATGATCAGTTACTATCCTCCACCCCTTCATTTTGGCTTTAGTAGTCTTGGCAGCCAGTTAAGTGGCTTTGTAGTGTAGATATTCCTCTCTAGGAATCTGAAATGTTTATGCAAAACAAAACCCATGATGAAATATCTGCTGCCATCTTCTTAAGTTTCACTTCACAAAGAAACTGTATGCTTTTAAGTGCTGCCATGTCTCTGTAGAAGTATGTGGTTTTTGTTGTTTCTGGAATCGGTTTGCCAGTCTCTTAAAAACGCCCAGAAGTGCTTACAGGGTAAAAGTTAAACCCATGCAGAGACCAAATGGGTGGAGATTCTGATTAAAACCTCAGACTTCAGATTAATGCCTGAGGTCACCTTCAGCTCACAGGGTTGATAGGATTGACTAGCATTTGACTTTTATCACATCTAATTTTGCCCCCTCTCAGGAAAAAACCCTCCGCCTTGCTACGTATCTTGTGGCTGAGGGTTAATTAGAACATTGTAAAGCTGACGTTGGGGAGGTTGATTTAAATTCCATGCATGTGGATTAGGATGTAGCAGGGAGGCGCATTAGTATGCAGACAGAGTTCCCATATGTATCTTCCAAATGACATGTGACTTGAAGGCCCATCACAATCTGGCAGATCTGCTGTGTCTTATAGAGGTAGCCCACACCATTGTGTTAACCCAATTTAATTAGGTAACCAAAAGGACCATATTTCTAAGAGACAAGATGATATGATAAATCAACATTAATTTCAAAGGTTCTTTCAAGTATACCTACAGCATACTAAACAGGGTTTCTCATTTCTCAGAAAGACTTACATTTACTTATCCATAACAATTAAGTGTTCTTTGTCAAAGAAAGATTTACCTTGATGGATTAGATTATCCTCCTGATTTCCATTATATTCTTACATCATGCTGTTTTAGTGCAATAGTTAAACCTAGATTAAAGAGTTGTTGCACTCCCAGAAACTACTTGTTATTAGTTTTATTGAGCTAATAACTATTGTAAAAACTTCTAGTTGTCGAAAAGGCTAAAGGTCATTTATCCACAGTAACAAATATACAATTCTTGAGGCATAATTTTTGGTTTGCTAAATTACGTGAATGATGGTGCTGGGTTTCAAAACTAGAACATTGCATAACGTTTATGTGATTAATAAAAGGGGCCCAGCATGGTGTAGTGATTTGAATATTGGAATAGGATTCTGGTAGACTGGTGTTTGAATCTCTGCTCTGCCACGGAAATTCACTGGGTCACCTTGGGCAGGGCGTACTCTCCCTGCCTCAGAAGAAGGCAAGGCCATACCTCCTTTGAATAAATCTCACCAAGAATTACTCAAGTATACATTCATCTTAGAGTTGCCATGTATAAAATGACTTTAAAGCATCCAACAACAATAAAATAAAGAAAACATGATAGCCTGCATGTATAAGCTTTTGGCTTATTGCACATAATCCCATGAGTAGGATTTCTTTTTTGATGAAGCTCTGTGCTGTACCTGCAGCCTAAGTTACTAATTAAGACAAAGGCCAGAACAGCATGTTAACAGCGAGCATGTCTTTCTGTATGGCCAGTCAGTAGCACAAATAGCATGGGAACAGGCAATTTGCAAGGGAAAAGTAATGGGCAGGAATACATCCATCACTTGTCCCCTTGCAACACTTTACAGCTGTTTCTCCTCTCCCAAGCTGGAGTTTCAGCCTAATGTATGCACCAGGGCAGTGCATCTTATTAAACTGAAGCTTGACTTCTGAAATGGATTGGCCTTCATTGTTCTAATCTGAAATAGGTTGAAATTTGATCATATTGGGCTCAGTGAGTTTAGGCAGGGAAAAGTGTCACACTAGCCTTACAGCATTTTCTTGCAGAGGTACCCTCTCCCAAGCAGGAATCTTTATAGTGTAATAAGGAGGAATTGGCGTGACGGTTCTAACCGAGGTGCTTTCCACCCCATACCTCGCTCTGAAGTTGTCTGGTGGGGTTCTTGGCAATGGCTCTGCTGGGAGGGAAGCTCAGCAGCTCCCCGTGGAAGGGAGCATGATGGACACATCTCTTCCCTCCGCAGTATAGCCAGGTGCTTTCCTAGGCTGCACTGGGGCAAGAAGCATAGGCATTGTGCATCTGCAGCTTGGACAGGACAGGTAAATCCAGGATGGTGGTGTGATTGTGTGTCATTGACGGGGAAAACCCATCAATGATTTAATCTGTGATTGTGCCACCTGGGGACGGGAGAAGAACGGGACTGTGACAGTGTCATACAGAAACACTGTTGTGTTCCTGTCCTTCTCCCCTTTTCATCAAGGAATGGGATGGTGCTGCAGAAAGGGCCCTAATCTGTGACAGGAATTTCATTTGACAGTTCTAATGATGGTGTTTCTGGGCAGGGTTTGTATGGAATGTTATTAAAGTTTTGTATTTCTCTTTCCCATTTCCCTTGTTAATTGGTTTATGGTCTCCTTTTTGGCATAGGTAGAAGAAGAGATTAGAAATATATTTGAGAAGATGGTTAAGCATTATTGTGTGTGTATATGTGTATTGTTATTTTAAGAAAACAAGGCCCCCCCCACTTTTTTTTTTTCTTTTGGATATGCTTGTGCAAGGTTATGAGATTTTTCTCATGTTTCTGAGGTTTAGTTTAATTTAACCTTTCTGGACTTGCACATATGTGTGTGCAGATACGAGATCGGAGAGGCTTGTTCTCATCTTTATCGAGTTTAAATTTTCAGGGTGTTTTTGTGAAATCAAACAGCTCTTTTTGCTTGGAAGGGACTACCCTTAAGGAAGGGAAGTGTGTGTGTGTGTGTGTGTGTGTCTGACTTAACTGTTTTCTCCAAGTATCCAGGCACCAGATCCTATCTGATCTTGGAAGTTAATTTGGATCAGGCCTGGTTAGTACTTGGAAGGGGAACTTATGTGAGAAAACCTGACAAAATTCATGATGTTGCCATAAGTTGACAGGCAACTCGAAGGGACATGCACACATCACTACCACTAGTTAATGCATCTGCTGGCATGCTGCCCAGTGATCAGTAGCCTTCCTTTACTGATTTGGTATATTTCTTCCACTGTAAGAAGAGATTTAGGCCAGTTCCGCACCGGGCTATTAAAACAGCGCAGAGTGACCTCCGATGGAGGTCTTCTGCACCGTGGAGTGGACTGGGTCGGACTACTTTTCGTAGTTCTGCACCTCAGTCCGCCCCAGAGCGACTGGAACTGGTCGCACAGCGTGCTTTTTAAAAACCTCTTTTAAGAGGTTTTTCAAAAGCACGGAGCGCCCGACTCCGTGTCACTCCATCGCCGCACTCCGGTGCAGATTTGCAGGCACGCACTAGTGCGTGCCTGCAGATCTGCTGGGGGCGGGCTTTAGGCTGGCGAGCTTCTCCGGTTGGTGGAGAGCCTCCACCAACCGGAAGCCGCCATTTTGGACGCCAGAGCAGTGCGGAGAGATGAGCTTGCGCTGCTCCTCGTCCTGACGGACTCGATCGGGCAGAGAAGAAATCCGGTGAGTCCTGTTTCTGCCCAATTCACGCTCCATGTGTGGAAAGGGCCTTAGTAAAGTGTCACTTGTCTGGGGCAATAGTGTTAGGAACAAATTTTTCATGAATTGGCAAGGTTGAACTGCCAACAGTTATCTCTTTTTCAAAAACAGCAAGAGTTTAATGGTTAAGAAAGGGAACATTAAAGCTACCCATTTTGAAAGCCCGAATCTGTCTTTCTGCAGATTAGTAGTTAATCCCCTCTTTAGGATCTACAGTGTCTCCATATTCTATCCAGATATGTAGAGAAACAGTAAAGTTATGGCCATTTAAATTTCTCAATAGAAGTGTATGGAAGAAGTGAGATCTACCTTCCTGAATCATAATCCAAATTTGGATTCAAGATCAGATATGCTAGAGTCCAGATCAATCTGGAGACATCCAGACACAATATACAAACCTCTTTGCATCTTGGTTTGGGGAAAAGGTGAGGTATAAATAAAGTTAATAATAACAACATCATAGAAAGTTTAAATAAAGATTATTAAAAAACAATAACAACAACATCATAGAGACCTACAAACAGAGATTCAGGGCCTGTGGTAAAAGAAAGCAACTGTGGTTCCAGTTGTGATAGGTGCTCTGGGAGCAGTTCCAAACAGACTAACAAAACATTTGAATGAAATAATTATAGATAGATTTCACAAAAGGCGACACTACATGGAACATGCTGCATTATCTAAAAGTTTATCCCTGATTCCTACATTCTTGATTAGAATCCAAATCATTAATTGTCAAAACTGAAGTTAACACAGACTGTCAAACCAGTGTGGTAGTGGTGATGATGATGATGAAAGTGATGGTAATACAAGTACAAATTACTGTATAGAGTTTGACCCCAGGTTTGCTTTTGTCCTTGAAGTAAACAGTTGACCTCTTGTCTCTGAATGCATCACGATGCAAACATGGCTATAGATTGGGGTGATGTATCATGGCATGCAGCATAATTTTAAAAAACTCTTCCAAGTGCTTACCATGTAGCAGCCGTAGTGAGGTATGTTGGGATAATGGAATATGAATACTTGGTGAAAAAGGAACAGAATGGCATATTCTGATTGTTTTTATGCTCTTCCTCTTCCTGTCATTTTTCTTCTTCATTGTCCTCAGCTTTATTTATGTACACTCCTATTTAATCATGTTAGTTGGGCTGGTCTGCATAATTTTGTCTGTGGTGTCAGTGATAACAACAACGCCACGGCTGCTTGTCAACCAAACTGCTTGTGTCAGCATTTTTAGTTTGAACTGATACATATTCATTTAATTTCCCTTTGTGTAAGACTTATTCTTAAATGCTGTCAAAGCGTGTATTACATCCAACGATTTACATATTTCTGTAGTTTTAGAATAAATATAAATGCCTGAGCTTCCAGTGGAAATACTTGAACATCTCCCAATAATTGTGATTACTTTATTGAAAACACACATACTGTACTAAGGCCTACTTGGTAACAATAACTGCATGATCTGAACCAAAGTCTTTGTCTTTTGAAAAGGTATAGAAGCTTCTAGGTAAAATTAGCATTCACCTGTCATTTATATCTGTGTGCTATTTTTGACTGATGGTGATCTTAAAAGCTTACTAAATCCCTCTCTCTGCCCCCAGTTGTTAAAGTCTCTCGTCAGGGCTGACACCTTGTCTTTCTGATGGGATACAATTTATGAAACTAATTACACCACAGACATATAAATTGGCTAAGGGAAGGCTGCATATCTAAAATAGCACTTTATCCACACTGCAGTCTAATCGAACTTGACATTTCCCAGGAAGATGAAAAACCCATTTTTCCAAGAAGGCACTCAGTTTCTTCTTGGGGGCAAAAGTGGTTAAGGCTGTAAAAAGGTCTGTTATAAATCTTGGTTGAGGCTGAAGCTATATACTCACAAATAAAATTAAGGCTGCAGTTCTATACACATTTACTTGGGAGTAAATGCCATTGAGCTCACTGATTCCTGCTTCTAAATTAACATGTATAGCCTTCCTGTCATAATTGTCTTTGTACTGTCTCCCATACATGAAAACAAAAGACAACAGCACAAATTACATTAGGTTTAAAAATATTTTTTTAAAAAGTGGCTGAGATACTGCATTGTGATTGTAACTTTCACGATGCAGTTCTGTCATTGTAGTTATTACTGTTAATGCCTCCAGCCTACCATTGTAGCTTTGCAGTGCTCTGAAGCATTTCTAAGGTGCTGAATAGCTAAGTACTATTGGGGAAAAAATCCATGACTCATTCTTCAGAATACTACATTTAAAATTTAATAATAATTATACGAGCCTTTTGTTCATCATATATTGCCTTTATCCAATTTGTGAATATGTTTCCGAATTCCATTTCTTCCAAGACCTTTGTTAAGAAGGACCAGCTGACATTGTCAAAGGCACATTTAAAATTTAAAATGACCCCTGAAATGTATTTATTAGATATAATTGGAAGCCAAAAAGAGCTGCAAGAAAATAAGAAGATGATCTTTTACTTAGTAACGGCAGGAAGAATTTGTTATGCACAATGTTGGAAAGAAAAGTCAGAGCCCTCAGTTGAGGACTGGAAGGTTCTGTGTTAAACCTGGATTTTTTTAAAAAAACAAACAAACCCTGTTCATCCAACCCACTTTGTAAGTACTGGTATTGTGCTACAGGCGTAGCAGGTACTTATTGTATGATTTTTGAATACATTTATTATACCTCAGCATGACACTTAGGACTATGAATTTTAATAATGCCCTTGGGTTAAAATTCAGCTTAGTGGAGCACAGTGACTTGTGAAATATTGATTTCCCCCATTACAATAAACTAATAATGATAATTTAAGACCCACAGCAACTCTCACATTTTCTGTCAAACTTCAAAAGTTCCTGAGAGTTATTTGTAGTGTATTATGTGGTTACAGATTTTTAAAAACCAACTAAATGTCTTGACGTTTTTGTAACCATTTCCCCTTTCTCAGCATTTCTGTTTGTTGAAAATGAAAGCAGCAGACTGTCAGTCTTTAGATTCTGAAAGTTTTCATATCACCGGTAGGATTACTCAAATGATGAGATCATATGCAAAGAGATTTGTAAAAGACAACAACACAGAAATGATAAAAAAGAATAATAAGTCTGTTCTCTATTTAAGAGGATACGTATATTTTTACTTTATTTAATTATTTTATTGTTTTAAATTGTATAACTTGCTTTAATGCTTTTGTGAGATCTCTGATATAGGACAGGGCACAAATATTTTAATAAATATATAAATAAATAGATATGTGCATACGTGTTTAACATTTTAAAAGCACATTTACTTTTATTAAAAACAGAAATCCTCATGACATTAGAGTGGGGCGTGGTGAACCGCTTTAAGAGAGCAGGCCAGATTCTCTTCTCCAGTTGGTCTCCATATGTGGGGGTAGGGACAACGAGCTACCTCTAGACCAGGAGTAGACAATTGTGAAAGACTTAGGGGGCCACATTAGCCTTCCAGGAGACCTTGGAGAGCTGTACCTGCTCCTTTTTTTTTTTTTTTTTTTTTTTGCCACACACCCTCTATAGGATATGGTGGTATGTTTTGGGGCATTCTGGAATATTTTGAGGCAATTAAAAAAAAAAATCCACAAAATTTTGTTTTGACCCCTGGAGGGTTACAGGGGCCCTCTACATCCTCAGAGATCATTTTGGGGCATTTCGGAGCACAACAAAAGGAAAAAAAATGACTGCAGAGACAGCACTAAGGAGTTGCATCTGGTCCGTGGCCACACTTTCTCCATCCTTACTCTAGACCATTCATGGGCTGGATTTTGACTGTGTTTGGGTCAAACTAAGAGCACAAATGAAAGATTCCTCTCCCCTACATTATAGTTAACTTCATTTAAGAACTCAGCTATATCCTACATCCAGTGTCTTTATTATGGTTTTTCATACTTTGACTGTCCTTCTTAATTATCCCTGTTCCAGACCACAGCTGCTAGTGCATGCTCAGATTGTAGATGTATGGATCACTTTCTAAATGCTTTCTAAACTGCTACTGAATGCTTTGATGGGTGTTCCTGCATAGCGGAGGGCTGGACTCGATGGCCCCGTGGTCTTTTCCAACTCTATGATTCTATGAATAATTTTCTTTTTCTGCATTATTATAGTATTAGCACCATTTCTGAAATTTGGAATTACTGTACTAATAAAATGAAATGTATTTATTATTTTATTATTATTTATTGTATTTATATCCTGCCTTTCTCCTAGACTGGGACCCAAAACAGCTTCCAAATTAATTAAAATTATCAACAATTCAAACCAACCATATAAAACAGCTTAAAACCATTATAAAACCACACAAAAGTTAAAAAATAAATAGAACATAGTAATAAAAAAATAAATGAAAAGGTCCCCTGCTCACACATTAAAATCCTGCTGGAAAAGAATGTTTTTGTCTGCCAGCAAAATGAAAGCAGGGAGAGGACCAGCCAAGCCTCCCATGGAAAAGAGTTCCAGAAGGTGGGAGCAGCCACTGAGAAGGCTCTCTGCTGTGTCCTCACAGGTGATCCTGGGACGGTAGCAGGACCAAGAGAAAGCCTTCCTCGGAAGATCTTATGATGGAAGTAGATGGATAGCCTTAGGGTCTTTCTGCACTACACTATTATAGTGCTGTTATTTCACTTTCAACCTCACACGGAATTCTGAGTTTTGTAGTTTACTGACGTGAAAGAGCTCTCTGGCTGAGATTCTAAATGTCCCTCCTTAAACTGCAAACCTCAGATTCCGTAGGATGTTGAAAGTGAAATAATAGCACTATAACAGTGTAGTGCGGAAAGGCCTTCTGTATTTGTAAGGGGAATATGTCAAGGATTTTATGTGTTCCCTATCTCATAAATTGCATTGTGTCAAGTAGCTGTGTTATATAGCAGATTCAGCTGCACAGAATTAAATAAGATTCAGCTCACAAACTCCCTACAAGATTCCTTACAAGAAAGTGTGCATAGGATTGCTACTGTGCTCTATCAGAATCTAGCTCTTTGGATGGTCCCCTTTTGTGTTCCTTAACTGGCACTGAGTTCAAGACTTGGATGAGCAACATATTTGTTTCATTTTTGACAAAACTGCAAACAGTTGTAGATATCTTTATATCTAGCCTGTGAAAAACCTGATACAGGGCAGGAATGAATGAGGGAGAAACAGAAATTTGCAGATTTGTCCATCCAGGACTAGAACTTTAAATACTTGACTTTCAAAGTCTGGGTTTGAATCTTTCTGTGTTCCATGATGTTTGTGGTGCTGTGTTAGATATGACATCTCTCTTTTTTTTTTTCTTAGAGGGTCCTCATATTTAACAGGTCAATATGGCAGAAAGATACAATGTGGTCCTTTCCATGCAGGAAACAGCTATGACAATTGAATTTGACTAATGGGACTGGGTAGAATTTTTTTCTGTTATTTTTGAAGAATTTATTTTAAAAAAACAACCCTCAGATTTCTTCATATTTGTGACAGAAAGAACTTGGAGTTTTAAAATTCAAATATGCGGAAACGCAAAACTGACAGATTTCTCCATCATTAGAAGACTAACATCCTAACTAATGGGTTCTAATTGTCTTTTCAGAAAATCCTTCTCCCACCAACATCATAGTCATTTCATTTCATTGGGCTTCATTAGGAAGACTCCAGAAAGAGAAGGCTGTGAAAAACCATAGCACTAGATATTTATCATACCTGATCAAAATGATGCTTTAGCGTTCCCAAGCGCCCCCTTCCCCAGCTGGTTGGAAAATTCTAAGAAGCCATAACCTGAAAAATCTGAAGGGCACCAGCTCTACACAAATTGCCTATGCTTATAATCCAGATAAATGGCTTCATAATTAGAGCAATATCTGTGGACATAATAAACCTCCATGGCTCCTAGATCACAGAGGAGCTAAGTGAAGCCCCAGAAATGGCTCAGCTGCCTTTCTTACAATAAGATAACTTGCAATTTCCTTAGTCCTCAGGGACACAGTGTTTGATACCACCCATGCTGTTGGCCTTGTCTGTTAATTGAACTCTTGAGGCTGGCATAAATATGAACAGAGGCTCCTGTGATATCTTGATGCATGCTTTTGCTTCAGTTGACGAACATTCCAAAGGGAATATCTAGAAGTCTCTTGATACACTTTTGAACTAATGGTTCACTCTTCCTCTGAGATGAAATAAGCAGGAAGAGGACCAAGCAGAAGAAATAATATTTGTACTCTAAATGTTGATTCTTTTACATTTGCCTCCCATGTGTCTGCTGGCTAGGGGTAGTAATAAGAGAGTCCTAATAAGAAAATTCAAGAAATCTCATCATCTAGTCATCCATCATTTAGAGACCTTAGCTGGCAGTCATAATTGGTAGGAAAATAGAGGAGAGAGCCACAGGGAACTAAGGAATTAGAGAAGCTTCCATGAACATCTGTTCAATAGCTTCTTTCTTTTTCTTCTTTCTGGTTTTCCCCCTGGATATGCCAATTTTGGACCTATGCAATATTTCACATGGGTTTATCCTGCATGGAAAGACTGGATATATTTTGTGACCACATTTCCTACTGGGGAAAGGACCCTTTCATTTCTTCAATAAAGCCACCCAAGGGAAATTTCCCACATTGTTATAGTGTTTTTTCTTCTCCACAGGCAGCAGTAATTGCCTGTTCTTAGCATTTAGGAGTAGAGGTAGCTTCCTCTGGCCAGAATACTGTAGAGAATAAAATACTATATGAACATGTTTCTATGAGGGAAAAAGAATATGATGGATATATGTAGAGCAACAGGAATGGGGGTAGATGCATGTTTTAGAATGAAATTTATTTAAAAAAAACCCTTTTTAAAAAAGCTGAATATATTATCAAAGTCTATTTTTACACAAAATGCAGCTGCCAAATTTTTTTCTTTCATATAATCAAGGAAAATTGATTCTTTTTAAAATAAATGCATTGTGGCAAAGGGTTCTGACAGTTATTCGACTACATCTACAAAACCTGGAATTGCTGTAGTAAAAAAAAACAGAGGCTGTACTGTAGCTTTGATAATGATATCTGATGTTCTCTAAACCCTTTCTGATACAAGATTTAAACAAAGGAATATATTTCTTTAATGCTGAAAATGCTGTCAAGAAATTTTATGGCTAAGTTGGTTATCAGTGCTTTCTAACCTATTTTAATAAGCTTTTACTGAGCTAAGGTTATGTGTGTGTGTGTGCCTTCATGTTGCCTGTCACCTTATGGCAACCACTGAATTTCATAGGGTTTTCTTAGGCAGAGGTTTTGCCAGTTACTTCCTCCGAAATATAGCCTACTGCACCTGGTACAGTGCTCCCTCCACATTAGCAGGCTTGAACTTCACAAATTTTATTATTTGTGAGGCATGTGCATGTGCCTTCCCTCCCATTGCCTTGTGTTTTGCCTGGGTATGGAGAATGCATGCCAGGGCAAAAGGCAAGGAAATGGGGAGTACATTGCATGCAGAGTGCTCCCCCTCCCATTTTGCCTTTTGCTGTGCACTCATGCCTTCTCCATGCCCAGGGAAAAGGCAAGGGAATGGGAGGGGGAGCACTATGCGAGGAGAAGGAGAGCATGCGCATGCCTTCCCCACCATTTCCTTGCCTTTTCCCTGGGCATGGAAAATGTGCACTGAGGCAAAAGGCATGGGAATTGGGGGGGGGAGGCTTGTGCACCTGCCCATTCCATTAGCTTTTGCCTGGGCATAAGGCAAGGGAATGGGAGGAAGAGGCATCCATGCTTCGCCCCCGTTCCTTTGTCTTTTGCCCAGGTGCAGAGAAGGAAGGCATGCACGCCAGAGCAAAAGGCAAGAGAAGGGAAGGGGGGAGCCCCAGAAGGGAATGGGAGGGGGAGCACAGAGGGGGAGTGGTTTGTGTTTTTTCACTTTCACGAGGGTTCTGTGCCCCAAACTCTTGTGAAAGTGGAGGGACCACTGTATTCATTGGCAGTCTCCCATTCAAGCATTATCCAGGTCTGATGCTGCTTAGCTTCCAAGATCAGACAGGATCTGTTGCTTTTAGGGTATTTAGGCCCTGAACTAAGGTTATAGTTTCCTTTAAAGGATAAAGTATTGCAGCAATATTCTTGAAAACCTTACTTGAAAAGACCTGATTCTTGCAGTAAAAATAATTATGCTTAAGACCTTTTTGAATGAAATCCTAAACACACTTGGGACTGCTGTAGTTAGTCCTCTGGGTACAGAAGTTGTCGTCTACAACACACTTATCTTGTAGCAGTTGTGAGTAGTACTTGTGCAGTCTGAGAGAACGGTTAAACTAGAAAGAACATGTCACCTTAGAGAATGAGATCTACCTGAATAGAAGCTACATATATTTCATCTGTTGACTGAACTGGGAAGAGGGAAAGTGGCGGGTATTCAAATATTCCTTTGTTGTCATTGTTATCATTATTTATGTAGTGCCAGCACTGTAGCTGGTGCTTTACAAATAAAATAACAACCAAGAACTGCCAGTGAAGGCGTATAATCTTAAAATATATATGTACTCATACACAGGGGAAAGAAGGAGCAATGCAAATATAAAACTATACAGTACAATTGTGAATCAAATTATCCAGACAGAATATATAGAATAAATAAAACAATATAAAATAAAGTAAACTGACAAATACCGATAGTCAAAATATGTAAGATGATAAAACAATATCAAATGAAAACTCCCAAAGCTTTTGAAAATAAGGTGCACTCACAGATCTTCCATCAATACATGCAATTTGTGTACTGAAAAGAAGGTTATAGCCTTTCCTTTTTCCTAACATACTAGTTCCAACATTTTGCTGTACTCCCTGACAAATGCCTGTTTGGCCTTCACAGTACCAGTGTGAAAACATCAGAATTAGGCAGGGATATTAGAAAGACAGGGCCTATGTGCTTTCTCATGTTCCTGGTGCAGTTAGGGGCTTCTCCACATTAGAGGCAAAAACATGGAAAGATCTAATATGCATGTGTGGTATCAGCAAAGTAAGCTTTCTTGCTTTTTGACAGATAATAGTTCCAATGATTCTGTCAGTATTGCCCCAACATGGCCTGAGTGAAAACTGTAAACACATCCCACTTCGACTTTATTTTTAAGATTAAGTCTTCAACATATGTACTAGGATGTAAGCCCCCTTTGAATAAAGATGGACATCTAAATATACCTGCCTGGATTGTGCTGTGCAAATATATGAGGCTATAGACTCATGCATAAATTCCTGAGAATAAATCCCTTGATCTTAGTGAGATTTACTTCATAGTGCGCATGAGCAGCCATCTTTTTCTGAACTACTTACTATTCTAGAGATGACTTAAGTTGAAGGAAGCAACCCTAAAGGAAGTGCAAGTGGCTTAGGGCTGTATCACACCAGCCTGTTGTCTCTCAGCAATTGTGTTAAATAAAGAAATGAAACATACTGGTATAGAAACACTATCACAGTCACACAGTCTCTGCAGTAATGGTGGCTGCTGGTTTGGTGATGCACATTCCTACAATCAGTGTTCCACATTACCCTGCTGACCCTGCCTCCCTTCCACTGCCTGTGCTATCGTGTGCATGCACTATTTTTTTTTTCTTTGCACAATTTTGGCATGTCAGGAGACTTCCTCCTTGCCATTTCGGCATTGAGTTTCCTGTTGTGCTGCCATTTTGCTCCTCTGGGGTCACCGTTGGTTTTCTGTTTTGCTCTGATGGTATAATTGTGGCGTGCTGTAAGGATGTCATTGCAGCATGCCCTAACAGGGTAGCTGTAGTATGCTGGCAATTGCCAGATCAGTTCAAATATGCAGTTACACAAAGTACTGGGGAACGAAATAAAACTAGTGCGTCTCAACCTGCACCGTGATGTCCTCTGAAGTGGGAAAGGGGAGAACAACACTTACTGACACCACATGACTGCCACAATATTGGAGCTGCAGTTGAATGAAAGGATCACGCAAGTAGGCAATAATGGAAAAGCTGTGTTATTGGAGCCATTCATCGGTGTTTCCTGTGAATGAAAAAGGACAACCCAATAACAAGGAGAATGCAGTTCAACAAGGGGAGAGTGATGACATCATGTGATAAGGAGAGATCAAAAATGGAACTAAGCCAGGGCAGTTGTGCAACAAACCTAGCATGTGATTAAGCTCTCAATATCAGGGTTTATTATTATTTTACTACTGGTGTAAGCAGATGGTAAATTACGATCTACAAACAGATCTCTTAGAAGCCAGTGCTGAGTGCTGGTCTGGGGCTTTGGGAGGCCATTTCCACACTAGACTGTTATAGCGCTTTCATTCCACTTTCAACATCCTATGGAATCCTGGGGTTTGCAGTTCTAGTGTGGAAATGGCCGGAGACTGGAGTTCAATTCTCCACTCGGCCATGGAAACTCTTGAGTAAGTTGCACTGTCTTGAAGAAGGCAATGGTAAACTTTGGGGTGAAATCTTGCCAAGAAAACCCTAGGATAATGTTACCATACATCAAGCTGTCGTGAAGACACATAATAACAGATCTCAGTGTGATTTGCAGTACATTTGCACAAGTTTCTAAGGTTTATAAACACTGAATGCAAAACACCTTTTTCCTATACAAACTGCTTAAATGAAAAAGGGTTGGGGAAAATCAGGAGTAGATTTATTAGTGAAGGATTTATGAGATAGCTCTAATTCGGGTACAGGCAAAAACTCTGAGGCTAATCATGAACTCAAAAGCAGCTTGATCTGCATTTCTCCTTCCTGACCCACTCTTTTGCACCAGGGTCTTGTGATTAGGCCTTTGAGTTCTGGTGAAAAACAAAGTGAATTCTGCAAGCCTAGCTCTTTTCTGCTGTATGTCTCTGTCAGGGCTGGCCAACTTCAGCCCATCCAACAGACTATTTGCTACCCTTGAGTAGCTATGTACACAACTGGAAAATAAAAACAAACCAGAAGTAACTGAAAATCTAACTCCATTTCTGAAAAATGGATATCTTGGAGGTTAAAAAATGCAGGGGACTCCTTAACAGACATTTAAAAGGTGAATGACTGTTCCAAAACCGTTCATAGAATCTACACAGGGCTCCAAGGCTTTGCTTTGTCCGTTCCTAGTATATGGCAAGAGTGACTGAATGATCCAGTCACACCTTATATTGTGTGTACAGTGGCTGCAAAGATTAAGCCAAATATGGCTCTTTGGATGCAACAGAATTCTACAGAGGAAATTGCTAGAGTTTCATTTCTCCCACCTGGCAGGTTTCAAGGAGACTGGTTTACTTAAGAAGTATAGTGTAGCATAGAGGGCAATATCTCTGTGTGCCAGAGTAGAACAAATAGGATTTAAGTTGTACTAGGGAGGCTTTTGTGATTTGCATGACTGAACACTGCTTTTAACTACAGGGTGGAAAGACCCGTGGGTTTTGAGTGAAAGGAAGAGAATGTAGCAAGTGTTCCTCCTGCAAAATACAAAAACTATGGGAACATTATTTAGATACTAGCTGTCTCCTTTAAAAATTAACCATTGTAGTACTGAAAAGGTGAATGTAAAGGAGAGGTATGTACTAGGCTCCAAAAACAATTAGCTCATACACACACACACATTTGTCTTCTCCAGGTGGGTTTTGAAGGACAGCCACAGGCACCTGAGTGATGAGTCTTTACTTGTCAGCTTCACTGAACCTCTGCCTTTCTTATTTATAATGTTGAGCTGTTCATGAAGTAGAGCCACTGCAAAGAATGAGCTTCTCACAAAGTGTGCTGCACATGGTTCAGAGCAATGTTTGGTATACATTTATATGTGTATCTGTGTTAGAGAAAAACAAGGAAGAGTTTAAAAGTATCTCTTCTGTGAAGTAAGAGCCATAGTTAATGTAATCAAATGTAAACACAGAAGTAGCTGCAAGAGTTGATATTGCTGAAATGATCTTACCAGGTGCAGTAAGTGAAGCCCCATTTCAAGCATAATAAATTCATACTAGAATTGTTATTGCTCAGTTTTTATGTTTGCATGTCTTTGAAGCCCTGAGTGTTTTCTATATTTGGCAGAGCTTCATCTGTGTAATTTTGCAAGCTGAAGAAAGCAACTGATGTAATTTGGTAGGCATGTTAAATAGCATTTTACAAGAGCAGACTGGTACTTAGGACAGAGCTTGAAATGTCAACAAGTAATTTGGAACTCATCATTTAGGAAAGTAACTTTACGTTACCAGTGATTAAAGAGTACATATATTCTTAATTACTTTTAAAATTAATTTTTTAAAAATTTAAAATATGTACATGGCCCAAAATGGCAAAAAATTCCTCCAAACGATCCACCAAAGTAACATTTTAAGAATAACATTGTTTCACTATAAATAAAATAACAGTATCACGAATTGTTACTTTAGAAAAGCAATGATGCTAATAGCATGTTTATGTGAAAATACATGTTGCAGATAGCATGATTATTAGTTATGTGTTGCTTATAAGGTTCAAATGTTCTTGTGACATAAAAATGCAATAGAAGTAAAGTTCTCATTTTTATCTATAAATATTGAGTTATGAGGATGCAATGGGATATGAACAGCCTGTAATTCTGTAGGTGTTTGAACCCTATATAGTTGTTGCTACATTTATTTATTTATATTACACTTTTTTTGGGAGCCCTAGATTGAAAGCAGTTTGCAGAAGTTAAAACAGATAACGGGGGGGGGGGGGGATCACATCATACAAAAGTGAAAAATATAATTGAGCAACCAGCAGAATTTTAAAGCAGCTAAAATCATAACCTTTTAAAAAGAAAAAAAACAACAACAGTATATTATGAAAGGTCTTTTCTTATTGAGCAGTTAACTCTCAAGGCTTACTGGAATAAAAATTTTCACCTGCCTACTAAAAGATAATAGGAAAGGTACCTGTCTAACTTCTCCCTAGGGAGATTTAGAGCATTGAGGCAACCACCCGTAAGATCCACTCCGCACAGGATGTGGTGCCCCAGCGCAGCCTGGGAAAGAACCCAGCTGCACTACGGAAGGAAGAAGCGTAGCCATTGCACTCCCTTCCGCAGAGAGTCAGCCGCTGCATAAGGAAATGCTCCCATCGTGCTGCCCTCCCAGCAGCAGGTCTGCTGGGATCTGCACCGGACAACTTCAGGAAAAGGCAGAGTGCAGAAAAGGCCTTAGTGTGTGTTAACAGGCTGCTAAAAATGTCTCGCGCATTTTTCAGTGGATTTCTAGTGCTTCTCGAATAGGTTATTTTCTCTTCAGTACTATAGACTGGACAAACAACAGGTGTGCTCGGGTGACTTGAAAGTATTAGGAACCCCGTACAAAGCAAAACACATGCATAGTCTGGAGGTCTCAGTCCTGCAGGACAGAGTATGAGAGACCCTCCCGTATTTGACCCTATGCTAATATATGGTTTGCTCCTTGTTTGGCCCTCTATGATTAAGCCTGTATTTAGCATATCTTCCTAGCCAGAATGGAGTTCTTTAGTGTCAAAGTACAAGAAATGCCGTCAAAATGACAATGATACTGAGGCATTTGTTAACAATATATAGACAAATAAATGGTTACTTGATAATTGTAGAACTGAGAGTTGTAGAACTTTAGAGGCAGATCACTGAATAATCTTTTTAAAAGGAAGTCTTAGGGTCCTAGGGCAAATGAAGCCTAGAAACCAAAATGACTAAGCTGAGACTGTTGTACTTTGGACACATCGTGAAAAGATATGACTCATTAGAAAAGACCGTGATACTTGGCCAGATAGAAGGCAGTAGAAAAAGAGGAAGCAGGCTCAAGTCAAGAAAACCTTGGCCCTGAGTTGGCAAGACCTGAGGAGGGCTACTGATTACCCTAACTTGGAGATCTCCCATTTACAGGGACACCGTAAGTCAAAGTCAACTTGACAGCAGTTAACAGCAGCATTCAGTGTGAGGTTATAATACTTTGGGATTTTACAAAAGATGAGTCAAGAAGTACACATTCATGGGAGTGGTGAAAGAAAGCTTAAATATTATATCAATTTGCTGAAATTTGTCTGCTACAGATAGTCTTGAGTATGTTCAGTATGTAAGTGGGGGATGGGAGTCATGCAAACTTCTAGATGTTGTTGGGACTGCCGCTCAGCTTTCCTCATCACAGGCTGTACTAGCCAGGACTGGTAGGGACTGCAGTCCAGCAGTATCTGTAGGGCTGTATGATTCCCACTTTTGACAAAGTGACAGAGAATTCAGGCTCAGTGAGGAATTTCAGAGGGGTTCAAAAATTGAAAAATATCTTTAGGTACATTGCTTTAAGCAAAATGTGGGAAAGTAAAAACACTGCACTTTCCTCAGAACCGTTGTGGCATTACAGGTAGGCTTGCAGAAGCATTAACTTAAGTTAATGTTTCTGCAAGCCTACCTGTAATGCCACAGTTTTGGATTCTGGAACATATTTCTTTCTTCACATAATAACTGGATTTTGCAATATTTACTTGCAGCCAAGCAGCTCACTGAACAAAACTGAAACAGAGGAGGGTGAAGGACTCCATGGATAACCTTCTTCTACTATTATAAATTGCTTCTGTGAGCATTCTGGCTGAAACCAAGTATTGCAAAATGCAAATAAGTGGCTCTCAGTGGTTGTAAGCACCTCAGAAAATCAATTTATAGTACTTGGTGCTGACTGACACAGGGAACCTTTATAAATATATTAAAATGACAGAAAACCTTCTAAGGTTTTATAATATATTATTTATGCATAAACCCAAGTGGCTCAATGTGAGAGAGAAGCAAAGAGGCATTTGAAACTGAATTTTTAAAATGGGTTTGCTAGTGATGTGGAAGAGTGGGAAAGCTAAATATAAAAGCAGTAAATGCTCAGAAGATCGAACAAAATCAGGATTTGATTTTGTAAACTTTAGGTCAATATTTTATTTACTTCAGAAGTATAGATTTATTAACTTTTTTTGAATTCATAAAAATCAAGCTGTTTAATATGCTTTTTAATATGTCATTTCAGTGACACAATAGATTCCTCATGCAGGTAATCACTGGTACCACTTTGTCTGAAATGTCCTGATAGCGGCATGTGATATTTGTAAGCACTTTTAGTCTGTTGCCTACCAAATGCCCATAATATGATTGGCCACATTCTTCAATGGTCTACACATATATGGCTTTGCATGGCATAGGACAAGGATCTAGTCATTGAGCAGCGAAGTTGTTGGTTGCTCCAGCTGCTGTTGTTCCACCAATGCAATTCAGTGTTGTGGGACTGCAAAATACAATGGGAGTGTTGGGCCTACCAAACTCACTTGGCCCCTTTGGTGTCCATCCATTTATTTATACTCAGCCATTTCCCCAAAGCTGGGACTCAAAGCGACTTGCAAAATTTAAAAAAAAATGCAAGTAAAATAATACAGCTAAAAAAAACACAGAAGGTTATGATTAAAATAGTACTGAACAGTCTACAGAATTAAAACCATTTAAAATACTGATTTAAAAACAAAAACAAAAACAAAAAATAAAAATAAAAATAAAATAAAAGCAGTGCAGCACACTAGGAAGAGTTCTTTTCTGGTAAATAGATCCCCCAAACCCTACTAGGATTAAAAAACAAACCAACCAACCACCATTTGCTGATAAAAGGACAACTCATTTGTATCAACTCACAAGTTAGGTCAAGGTCTGTAGCCTCATCCCCAGGATTCTATATGGAGGTCCCCCCCCCCCCAGCTTTGGAGGAGCAATGTGTCACACACCCATTTCCTCTTAAAATGGATATGGATCCTAGTGCTCCCTGCACAAGCATGTGGCATTCAGTTATGTAAACCACATCTGAGTTTGTAAAGATGCCACTTTTTCTGAGATAGCAGTTGCCCACTGTTCAGGAATGATAAGCAAGTTGCAAGAGGGTAGATTTCATTTGAGCATTAAGAGAAACTTTTTAGTGGTAAAAGCAGTTTGACTATCGAACCAGTACAGGGGCGGTTGGGTGCTGCTCTTGCTTCTACTCTTCCTTGCTGGAAGTTGTCAGAGTCTGGATAGCCATCTCCTAGAGATGTTGTAGCTCTGGGGTTCTTGCACTGAGCAGGGGACTAAATATTCTGTGTGGAACAGATGGCCTACAAAGACCTTTCCAACTCTGTGTTTCTTTGTTTCCTTTTTTTTTTTAGCCTATTTTCCTTTATCAGTACATTGAGTACACAGAACGTGCTTATTGATGGTAATGAAGACAATGGTGTGATGATAGTCATTCTTCCCAAATCTGTAGCATTCATACCTGTTGATATTTGAAGTAAACATTCATTTTAGATATATCTTTTTCTATACACAGAAAGGAAGCTAGGGATCTGTAGAATTCAGCTGAGCTCCACTTTGCAAGACTGGAAGAAGAATTATGCATTTTTAATAAGCCTGAATTGACTTCCACATCTGTTATGGGATTCTGGAAAATTCCATACTTGACCTTTTCTAGTCTTAGGGGAAGACTTTGGGAGATGGGAATATAAAGCAGGAATAGTCAATATCTCATGGATGCATAAAAAAGCAATGCGAGTGTCCATAATTTGGAGCCTGTGGGAGATGTCGTCTGACAGGCAAAGACCTCTTTATTCAGGCAGGCCCTTGGCTATTGTTGAAAGGCTTTAACTGGCTGAGTGCTGGCACTTCTCTTGCTGTTTTCTTAAGTTGTGTGTGTGTGTTTTTTAATTAAATGCCTTTTGTATTATGATTTAATCAGGATTTTGTTGCTGTACTGTTATGTACTGTTGTCTGCCTTGAGAGCTCTGTTGCTGAAAACTAGGGTATATATTTAATATATAATTTAAAATTATATATTAAAACTAACAATATTAAAACTAGGGTATACATTTAATACAATCAAAAGATGCAGATGCAGATAGAAAAACATGCATGTACAAAGTTATAATTTTATGTATTGGTTTTGCTTTACTAATACATGAAAAAAAAAACCTTTTCTATTAAGAAATATTATAAATACCTGTTCCATTAAGCTGATAGTTCAAGTGTGAGGTGATCTCACTTACTAAAGCAGGGGTGGGCAACTGTGGAAGGATAGGGTGCACAGTAGCCCCCCAGGAGATGTTGGAAGTCCACATCTTCCCATTGCCCCTGCTCCTGCCACTTCCTCACATTTTCTCCCCCAAGTGCTATCTGGGGACATGGGGGGATTTTGGCCATATTTTGGGGGCTTCTTGAGCCATTGTTGGATTGACTTTTCTGGTTTTCTTTGTTTCTTTTTTTAACCAGGGTACTACTCCAGAACCACACAAAATAACAAATTCCAAGATTCTGTAGGATGGAAACATGGTAGTTGAAATGGAATAATACTGCTATAATTCTGGAGTGTGAATGGCCCATAGTACAAAGTCAGGGAAAAGATTCTACTTCTTGAAAGAGAAGAATCGTTGCTTAAGTAAATCCAGCACTAGTTTTTGTGCCCTCAAAATTGCTAAATAAAGATAAATAGTCACTAAATAAAAGTAACCACTAAATAAAGGTAAGCAAATCAAATAAAAGTAAAGGTGAATACATTTCTATCTAGTTCCCTTTTATTACATTGCTGCATCAAGCCCTGTCATTCTTACTTCTACTGTTTGAATTCGCTTCCCCTGAGACTTTAACTTTTTATATAGATATCTTTTTCCTTCAGGGACCTGCTACTCACTCCTCCTCATCTTTGTTCAGGACCTATTGTTCCTTTTGTTGGTGCTGTCATAGAAAATCTCACAAAGTAAAGCCCTAAACCATTTAAGGGAGTTATCCCTGGAGTCATACTGGGCAAACATCCAGGCATGCATATACTCCCAAAAGACATTCTCAGCCACAAAAAAGAGAGAGAGAGAGAAATAATCTTTTTGCTGGATTGAGAAATATCAATCTTCAGCAGAGGCTATGATCAAGGGCTAGCCAGACCTCTGAAAGATTGGCAGCCTTTTGTGTGTGATGCTGGAAATATGTTTTAATGTAGAATGCATTATTTATGAAAGTGAAGTAGAAAGCAAAAGAGAGATGTCTTTAACTTGAATATACATTCCAGTCTGTCTAGGGGTTTTAGTTAGCTAGGCTTTAGGCTTTTGTGTCCATACACTCTAACAATGCAGCTGAGGAGTCTCTGTTGTGACTTTCTGCCACATTGTCAGACTGGTCCTGTTGCAGTGGAGAAGGGACAGAAGCAAAAGGACACAACTTTTTACCGTGGGTTGGGCAATGGCTTGTGTAAGCAAAGTTTTGGACATGGCACTTGAACAAATATGGAACAAACTACAGACTTTATTTGTTAGGAGGAGAACAGATTTGTTTACTCCTGGGTCCACACCATATCTCCTTATGTGAAGCTGCACAAGTTCTGAGATGGTGGCTCGAAGCTGGATCTTGGCTTCTGAAACTTAAAACATACCTTTACATTACTGATATGTAGCACAGTTCAGCACAAACATGACAAACGGCCCCTTTGCTCTAAAAATCTGTGGGACTGAGATGTATATAGTTTCAACTGGATTGTTTCTTGCTATTCCTTAACTATAATTGGGAAAGCAATATTTATTTATTTAGCTTTTGCTATGAGACTTTGGCCACTTCTGCAGTAAACTGTTATAGTGCTATCATTCCACTTTCAACATCCTATAGAATCCTGGGGTTTGCAGTTTAGGGAGGGGCCTGCAATGGTCGCTGCTGCTGTTTTGGTTTTCCACCTTCATTTAAAACAGAACAGGAACGACATTTCAAGGTCCGATACATACAATACTCATGGGTGAAAGTTTGTCCCCTGTGCTATCTAATGGGGCTAAAAGGTCAGTGGTTTGTCTGTAGTTGATTAATGGTAGCCATTTGACAGCAAATTAAATGTCACATAAAACTGGCAAATGACACAGAAAATCAATATTTAGTGCAAAAACCCTGATATTTTGGTAATCAACAGCATTAGGTGCTTATAACTTGATTTAAGGAATGCCATTTACTATAGAGGTATTCATGGAAAATTCTTTGAGTGTTCAAAAGAATCCCCAAAGTGTTATAGTGGATAGGCAATAATCAAAACAATCGGCAACAGACTGTTCTTTCCTCAGGCAGCAGATACCACCGATGAAAGCTGAGAGTAGACAGCAGGCATCCACCTTTTAAAATATAGCAGCAAATAACAGGACATTCTTGCCTATCTCTTAAAGCCTGACTTGCAGTCACAATGCACTGGCCCACATAGTTCCTATTCAAGGAGCATCAGTGCCTTTGTTCCTAATACATGTTCCCAGGCCCTTCTGCCACCTGCGAGTGAGAAACTTGGTCTCAAATTGCACTAACAAGGTGTCAGTATTGAGGTGCGAAGCATAATTAACCCAGTTTTTGCTTTGCTTTTAACTTACACTGCAGAGTACCTGAAGGGAAAGGCAACTTCTCAAATCATTTCCAAGTGTCACTTCAGTTCAGTGAAATCTGCAAAATCCTGCAAATTTTTTTTCCAGTTTTCATTTTGAAATGATACGAAGAAACATGCAGGCTGCAGTCTTAAACACATTTGTTAGAGAACAAGTTAGTTGTCAGTACCTATTTTTCAATAAAGATGTTTATGAATACCACGCACAAACTATTTTTGTTCAGAGCATTTTAAAAAGACTGAGTTAGAAATGTATTTAAAATTCCAAGATGACAGCAACCTATCTCTAGTTGTTACCTGGCATCACATTTGCTTGGCAAGTTTAACATGTAAGTGGTATTTTGCCAGACTAGCCTAAGGGAGTTTGATCTATTATTTTACTTACAATGTTTTATCTGGCTTTTACTTAAAGCTAAAAGTGCTTTGTATTTATGTTTTAGTGGTTATTCCTAACAGGTTAGTAATTCTTGGAGGTTTTCATTGGGCTTATCCAGTCCACTAAACTGTTTTTTTTTTAATTTGTTCTTTGCTGATCCATTTCCTTCATTCACTTTTTTGTACCTTATATACACCAGTTCATGAAGGAACTCTTTCTTTATTGGCCTATTTATAAAATAGTTTTTATTTTCTGATTTATGACAAGAAGAACTGTAGTGTCCAGTGACTGTCATAGTATTTGATGTGTTAAAGCAACATCGGCAACTTCTAATATTAGAGGAAAGTGTTACATAAATTAAGTGATGGGATAGCATTGTGTCAGTAACATATCAATAAACTGGTAGATACTAGAAATGCATGGCCTTTCAAATATTGAACTGCAGCTGTCATCATCCTCTTCTTTCTAAGACTGATGGAAATTAGAGGCATGCAATATCTGGAAGGACACATGTTTCCAATGCCTATGCCTCATCCAATATATATATTTAGCTTGTTTTGTTGTAAGTTGCTTTGAATATGCTAGTACAGAAACACAGGAATTAAATGACATAAATATATAAAGAACAGTGACTTTATTTGTACTATATTTGTACAACTGCTACTAATAATTTATAAAATAATGGCAGGCATGATTAATGGTGAAAAGTGTAAAGACTGGTATATTTCTGAGTGAAGGAAAAGTGAAACTATAAAGACTTCCAGAAAAACAAATGAAGAAAAAACTACTTGCAGCAGTGCAGTTATCAATGAAATTAAGCCTAAGCAAATACATGTTACCTAGTCTGACAATCTAGTCAATCAGCCTCCCCCAGCCTGGTGCTATCCTGATATTTTTGGACTATAGCTTCCAGACATCCTAACAGCAGGAGATGGTAGAGGTTGTGGTCTCAAACAATCGGAGAATGCCAGGTTGAGGAAGGCTGCTGTAAAAGGCGCTCTACTGTAGCCTTTCAATGTGGCGTTTTTCGGATGTATTGGATCACAGCTTCCATTTTTTCCAACTGGGATTGATGTGAGGTTGTAGTCTGTATACATCTGGTAGGCATCAGATTTGGAAAAATTGCCTTGACAGTACTACATATGTGAATGAAGCTGGCCAAGTATTTAACTGCATTTAACTGACCCCATCATATTGGTAGAAGCTAGTTGTAGAGAACCTAAGATAATGTCTGATAAGGTGGAAAGCAGTGGGTAAAGTGGAAGACGACACTACAGGTCTGTTGATTCAATCAAGTATACCTTGGCCCTGAGTTTGGAAGACAAGAACAATGTAGTTGATGACTGGGGCTCATTCATAGGGTTGCCATAAATCAACTTGACAGCAAATAATAACAAGAGCAACATCTCTCAAAATATTTTCATTTATTCATCATGCATTGGGTTGAATTTCAGTTAATTTTATTCATTTTTTGTGATTTACTTTTTATTTCTTAATTAATGTTAATCTTTCCCCTTCTATTACTCTTTGCCTTGTGCATTTTTTGTAAATCTTACTACTTGTTCACATTTATCTGCTTTATTGTATTTATGCTCCTAGAAATAAGACTGGCTGTGGCTGGAGACTGTTTTTGCACAGCACATTGCAATGTGGTAGTTAGTTTGTATTAGGCTAAGCAGCACATAGCATTATTTTTCCACTCATGTGCTCTGTAAGCGCTTTCCTTAGGATTCTCTGGTTTCAGTCTGCAATATGTGCAGGGCTTTATATGAGAAACATACTTTTTTTTTTTGTTCACTGGAGAAATGAAATATTAAAAAACCTGCCTACTTGGACCAAAGCACACAGGGATGAGGGAAGGTTGTTGAGAGGGGAGGAGTTCTTCCCTTCACTTATGAGTGATTTTCCCCAGCTAATTCTTTAGCTGAAGGCTGTGTAAAGGTGCACTGTGGGGATGCCAAGACAGTGCTTTTGTACACTGTCTAAAATCACTCTGTGGTTGTCCACAGATCAGCCATCTGTAACAAGGCCGTTTCATGACAAGCAGCATTCAGTAAGCATTCTGGCTTGTCTGACAGCAGAGTTAGAACTTTATCTACTTGTGTTCTAAATTGAATTCTTCAGCTGCAGTTTAAATTTAAAGGATTTAAATTGAAAACTGAATTTAAAGGATTCCATGAAAATTCTGAAAAATGATCAGCTTTTATTAATGCACGGTCTGATTGAAAGAGAGAAAGAGAGAGATACACCAGATCATTCTGGTATTTCATATAACCTGTACATAGGAGTTTTTGTGTGTGCTCACAGTGAGAATAACACTATTCAAGGCCAATTTTCCTGTCTACCTAAAAATGTTAAAGGCAAGACACTGAGGCTGCTGTTCATTATACAAATAATTTTTTTCCCAAACAAGCATACTTCCCATATTATTATTTTCTTTTTTAAAAAAAAAAAAAGGCTTGAGAATGGACTGGAACCTTGCAAAGGCAGGCTCTTGTTTACCTTCAAAGTATTTTCCTTTTTTGGTTCTGTTTTTATACAATGCTAGAATCATTTCCGCAAAGCCAGAAATAGGTGTCTTACATGCTTCAAAGCTAATTAGCAGGTGTATAGAGGACTCCTCCCCCATTTGCTGACAGTTCATTTTCTCTATTCACTTGTAGTGAGCAGAAGATTCATTAGAGGGCTTTGCTGACTCTAACATTTGTTAAGCCCCTTGCGGAGTAATGTCTGCAATAAACATATTGTTCATACCATCAGAAATGATACAGTGCAATCATGGGCATGTCTACTCAGATGTAAATCCCACTGAGTTCAGCGGCAGTAATTCCTAGGTAATTGTGTATAGGACTGTAGCATTGAAGTCATAGGGAAATAGTTATTAAAACTAGCCAGAGGAAGGCACATTGTTATATTTTACTAATAGGTTGAACACTGTATCTTTCCCAAAAGGGACTGAATGATTTATATTTTCTAAGATTTCTTAAAACAAGGAGAATCTTTCAAAGTTTAGGGAATATTTATGCATGTGCTACTTCTGGTGGAAATTCCATAGATGATACTTTTAACCTTTATCGCTCTAAACAGCCTGAGGCACAACTTAGGAAGAAAAACGACTGTTCCATTATGAACCTGGTTGCTAAGATCTACAGGAGGGAATCTCTTGAGGATACCTGCAGAGATGGGCTTGATAGGCACACAGGGGAGGACTTTCCTTTGTTTTGCTCCCAAATTGTGGAATGTTTGTCTGTCAATGTTATGCTCAGCCCCGTTGTCACTTTCGCTATGGAAGATAAAGATACATCTTTCTAATCTGGTCTTTTAAATGATTCTAATTTTTAACCCTTTTTTTTTTAAAGTAAACTAATGTTGTACATTAGATATTAGAGTGTAATTTTCTAGTAGAAAGACTAAATAAAAATGTGATAAGTAAGTAAGTAAATAAATAAATAAAGCTTATTTTTAAACAAAGTAGGAAAGACAGAAAGAAGAGAATTGGCATTCAGTTCCATGAAAGCTCATGGTGAATCTCATTTACTGAGTTGAATATAACAATGATTTCTGATGGAAAATATAGCAATTTAGGAAACAAAAGGATGCAACAGAAATACCAATATGGAAAAAGGGTCAGAGCCACACTTGCTTACTTTACCAATGGCTATTTATTATTTCAATATTTAAATGCTATACAAAATACATGACATTGTCTGAGAAATGAGCAGTTCATAGAGCAGAATTAGCATAAAATCAGTATCATTGTAAACACTCATTTAGCATCTTGACTAAAGTCGCCAGAAATTGACTTTCCAGCCTGTTCGTTTGATCCTTGACATTTTTAACATAAGGCATTTTCTCAGTACAATAACATGTTTAACATTACCAAATTTGGGATACTTGGGTATTACACATTGTTCCACTTAAAACAATGCTTAGGCTAAAAGGAAGGGTCCTATAAATATAGAAAATGGCTCACTGTGTCTTGTCTATCATAGGCAAATATTAAGTATGCCGGATTTAGATTTTTTTAAAAATTTTAAACTGTGCAACTTAGTTGTAAGAGGTTTATTTTACAGAAATCATACAAAAATCGGAGTTTTTTTTTTTTAAGTTAAATGGTAAATATATGATCTGAAAGTCTAAGATGTATTCTAGGCTACAGTCTTGTTTAAGCTGTGCTCCAGGTAAGGGTTACATCTTAATTAATTCGTTTTACCAGTTAACAAATGTATAGCTAAGTTACATTGTAACAGTGACTTATCAAGCAATACTTTCACTCCTTTTGTGATAGAACTTTATTGTTATGTAGTGTGGCCTCATCAAATTTAATGACAGAGAATGAAGATGACATGGTTCAGGTACTGGTTTTTCTTGTGGCTCGTACGGCTCTGTTTTTGTGCGTATATTGAAATGATCGCAAGGTGGACAGCAGGATGCTGTGTTTTGTAGTACAGGCCGGCAGCTTGTAGCATTCAGATTTTGTTCTTTAAAGAGCCAACAGACAGTATGATCCTAACTCAAAGATTCATCAGTTATAGCGTGGGTAGGATTACAGGTATACCTGAGTTAGTGAAAATGATGTGTCCCTGGGCATTACTTCTTTAACAGAAAATTGGGTACCAAAGGCAGAAATAACATGGAAAGAATAGGAAAAGGTTCCTACACTACAAAAAAGAAGAGCAGTTCAACGTATTTTCAGCAGGCTTTTCATTCAAAACAAACAATATGTGCTTGTGGAAATGAAACAGCGAGGTCAAGTAAGCCCTGTGCAAATAAACAAAACATTTTTAATCTTCTAGAGGACTTTTGAAGGCTTCTTCCAAAACGCACCCAGTAATCACTTTTTCTTTCATGAACCTTCACTTTTCATATTATTTCCATTTTACTGGCCAAATTTACAGATCTTTTTTTTTTTAAGTATGTTGGGAGTAGTTGGTGAAACTGGTTTATCTGCTCTTTCCTTTTCTCTCTGTTTCACTGTTCCCACATGCTCAGTAAGTAATTCTGAAGTTACCTGTAGTTCACCTTGCCTATTGTAGGTGAGCTGACACATCTACAGTAGGGTCAGCTAGGGTAGAATCCCATTCTTTCCCAATTTAAGCTTTATTGCATGGTTTACTACAGACATGCTGCTGCGTTCTGATACCAGAAGTCTGTGGTTTCTCCAGCCCTCTTTCACCAACTTCCTAGTGCTGATGCTACTTAAAATACTTCCAGTTAGATTGAGGATGAAGAAGAAAACGGGACATTGGACAGGCATAAAAAGATTTTGTAACAAGGAGCTTCTTTGTCAGAGACTGTTAACTGAGATATGCCTGTACACACAAAAGTCTTCCAACAGAAATTTTGTTCTACTAACAAGAATCCTCTGATTATATCTGACTGGTAGAACTGCTTCATCTTCCAGTTCTGACCACTTTAGTCAAGATTGTGCTTTAAAATGATAAGTACTGTAGTTACTTTAGAAAAATGGGAAGGCAAAGTGTTACTTTGTAGAATTGTAACTTTAATGGGAACTAATTTGGCAGGGATCGTTGAACTGTAACCACTTTATTTTTAAAAATATCTTCCAAGTTCTGTAAGTACTACTCAGCATTACTTACATGAATAGCATTGCAGCAAATACTATTTAACATTATTCAGAGGAGGCATGCATAGCATTGTGTTGGTAATAAATAAGTTGATAAACAGCACAATCAAAGCATATTTGCTCTGAAGAAAATCTCTATGCAAGGCTGCATCCCTATGCTCTGCCTATTTGTGGATCTAAGCTCTGTGTAGTACAGTAATACTTTCTTCTGCATAAATGTGTGTAGAATTGAACAGTGATAAATCTGTGTAAGTTTATATATGAAAGAAAAACAGTTCTAAAGAAAAAAACAACATTTTTCACTGTTGTAACTGTGAAAAAAATTCACTTACTCACATGCTTGGGAATGCTTCTTTCAAGTTGATATTTGCACTCTGGAGTTTTTGTAAATTTTGTTAAATTTATCATTTACATAAATAAAAATAAATAAAATACAATTTTATTAAAAATAATATTAACAAATTAAAACCTACTGCTTGATTAGTTGGAGGCACAATTTTAAGTTGATAAATATATTTTTAAGCTATTCTGATTGATCAGTTACAGCTGACTGATCAATTCAACATTGTAATGCTAATAATTACATAAGAAGAATTAAGTATTCAGAGAAGATCTTTGAAGTCAAAAGTGTTATTTTTAAAAGGGATAGCATGAATAAAAAATGGCTTTGCCATATGTAGCATATCCTCCAACTGATGTGCAACCATGCAACATCAGAGTGTAGGTATGATGGTGAACGTTATGCGTGAGAAAGAACACACAAGCCAGGAGATGTTGCAACAGTTTGGTTTTACCTTAGTCTATTGGGAGGGCAAAGCTCCATCCCTCCTCTTTTTCCTGCTGAGTTAATTGAATGCAAACTACTTTCGCACTTTGAATTCAGTTTTAGCAAATGAAGTAAGCTGAGGGCAAAGGGGAAAAAGTAGAAGTAAGAGGAAAGAAACTGGACATTGTGAAAGCATCTGAATAAATGAGATCATGGAGGATTAATTGAGACGGTCCCTGCCAAAATCTGACAGCTGGCAGGTATGAGACAGTTTGGGCCTTTGACTCATTAAATGATGAAGCATCTAAGGTCATTTCCACACTACACTCTTATAGTGTTATTATGTCACTTTCAACTTCCTATGGAATCCTGAGGTTTGCAGTTTAGGGAGGGGCCAAAGACCTAAACTGCAAACCCCAGGATTCCATGGGATGTTGAAAGTGGAATAATAGCACTATGAGAGTGTAGTGTGGAAATGATCTAAAACATTGAGAATTATAACAAAGAATACTACACTTAACAGCTCAAAGGTCTAAATCTAATTGCTGGTCTCATCTACAGCAGATCTATTGAACTGGTTGCTGAATGGTGAACGATTCAACACTTGTGTAAAACCCAGTGATTCAATTGGTCTGTTCTTGTTGGCACTGGATTTAAGACAAAGTAAAATTGTTATTATTGGCCTGAATACCCTAAAAGCACCAGATTCTTGTCTGATCTTGGAACCTAACCAGAGTTAGCTCTGGTTAGTACTTAGATGGGAGACCAGCAATTAATATGAGGTGCTGTAGGCTGTATTTCAGAGAAAAGAACAGGCAAAACCATCTCTGAGTATTCCTTGCCTAAGAAAACTCTATAAAATTCATGGGGTCACCATAAGTCAGCAGGCAACCTGAAGGCAAACACACACACACACACAGATAAATTTGTTAAAGATCCTGGTCTGTTCTTTTTGGCTTTTAAAATGGTTCTGCAGCCCTCAGGTACCATAATTCATTTAACTTTCCATCGACATACATTTGCGGATTAGAATTTCTGTTGAATGTGCTAGAGCTGCAACACAATCAGCCTGAGCGTTAGCAAAACAGTAATTTATTATGCAATAGCAGTGTGCTCCTTTTTTTTCAAACCTTGGAGGAAAAATAATACGTTTAAAAAGCCAATAGATAAGTATCATTTCAAGAGAGAGAGAGGGACCATTTTCCAAACAGTAGTATTTCAGACTAGGCAAATGAACTGTTTGCTTTCCATATATTCTTTTTGGTCAAGGGTAATTATTTCTTTTTAAAAAATGTACCAGGCTTCTTTTCTGGGTGTTTAATTGCCACTCAGGATGTCTGGATGACATTCACTTCAGAATCACAATACAAGTGCTAATTAATCTCACTGCTCTTCTCAGAGCCCCAGTAAGAATGATGCTAAATAAAAGGGAAAATGTGAGATGGTGAAACAATAATGTAAGAAAATTGTTGTGGGCAATGGTCCCAAGGATGACAAAAGCTGTTTTTTTGTTGCAGATCAATTTCATGCTAACTTTTTTAGAATTTACTCCATTTCTATCTGATGTGGAACAAAAACACACAGAATTTGTTTTCAGTGGCTTCATGTTGTTATCTGCTCCAATTGAAAACCTTAATACATGAATCCTTAGGATTTTTCTTTTTTCTTTTCTTTTTTTTAAATGACAGGAAAGTGTAGTGGTACAGGACTGATTCTGCTGAAAAACTACCATTAGGGGACAAATGACCTTAAGGCAATACATTAATACATGGAATTTCAAGGCTTACATATCATGTTTTCCCCCTTTCTTTCATATTTGCAGGTCAGAAAATTCTTCACCACAGAAGTGATGTCTTAGAAACTGTAGTCCTGATTAACCCTTCAGATGAAGCAGTCAGCACTGAGGTAAAGTAATCAAAAATACATTATACACACTTCAGCTGGCCTAGTGTTGGCTCAGTTGGCTCTCATCTTTCTTGGTGAATTAGGGCTGTGGTTTAAGTCATGCTTTAGCCTCACTGAAAGCAGTGAGAGAACTTAAGGCCATTTCCACACTACACTGTTATAGTGCTATTATTCCACTTTCAATAACATCCTATGGAATCCTGGGATTTGCAGTTTAGGGAGGGGCATTTAGAATTCTCAGCCAGAGAACTCTTTGGCCTCATTAAACTACGGACCCCAGAATTTCACAGGATGTTCAAAGTGGAATAATAGCACTATAGCACTGTAGTGTGCAAATGGCCTAAGTCACATTGATTTTCCTAGGATGTTAGTATCAGTAACTTAGGCTGTATCTACCTCACTCCCAGATTTATTGTTGATCTTAACATATTTGCCAATATGTCTTCAGATTCTTTTTAATCATTTAACTTTTGTCATTTCTTTGGCAGTGTTTGTGTTCCTTTTTGTTCTCTTATTTTGGTCTTATGAGGTAAACCTTGCTTCTACATGTAGAGATCTTACATTATAAACAGACACAATTCTCAGAGTATTTAGAAAGAACTTGTTTGTTTTTTAAAATGGTTCTGAGTGCCATCTATAAGATGCAGAAATATTACACAGCTGCCAGTTATGAGCATTAAATACATCAACAAGAAGATACACTTATCTTTTTTTTCTGGAAAAGTGATTGGCTTTGTTTGACAGTCTGGCAGCTTTCCCAGAGCTTTGTCACCAAACACAGGAAACAATAAAGCCAAGAGAATTCAGTTTTTTAAAATTAATTTTGTGCAATTAAAACAGATGAGATTTAAGTGACATTCATTAGGCAGTTAAATCCTTTTCTCATTGTTTTCTGAAGAAGACATGCAGTAAATGGACTTGACCCATCAAGAATAATGTTACATTTTTATATCCCAACACAATTAGTGCCAATGCATCTTGGGATTTTCTTCTGATTAGGTCGTTTTCCTGCTGTTCCAAGCTTTTTAGTGAATACCCTTGAACTCACTATAAAAGGCAAACGTGAATTCAGGACAGTAATTTTTTTCCTATGGCACAAGATAAAATTATTGAAGAACAAATGAACTGTTTGAGAAGTGGGCAAAGTACAGCACCTTTTTGTGCCCCCCATTGCTCCCCAGAATGTTTTATTTCTTTTTTAAAATATTGACATTGTGGTTTGTCACCAAAATTTGACAGCAGACTGCTAAATATGCTGTAGTCAGTAGAAAAAAAGAACTAAATGTTCTATGGTCAATGGAATTGTCAGTATTATAGTCAGTATCATAATCAATTTGGTTTCAATAATCAATACTAAAAACATTTCCAGTACTAAATGCAGCTTGGGGTGTGTCTATCAATAATATTCCCGTATGTATATCCAAGACCATATTCAGTAACTTGGCCTTGTTAGTTGTGCCCCCCTGTCTGTGGAATTCCCTTCCTGAGGAAGCTTGCCTGGCAAAGACCAATTTCCTCAGGTCTTTTAAATGTTATCTGTGTGTGTGTCTGCCTTTTCGATGGATTTCTGTATTGGTCACTGTCAAGTGACTTTTCCCTCACCCTGTGTATATTGTTTTGCCCATGCTGATGTTGATTCTACTTGCAGTTCCTTTCATTGTGTTCTTAAGATTTTTATTTAAGTAGAGGCTGCTCTGATGCAACTTGATATTCATCTGTACAAATAAATTGCTTCATTTTTGCTTTTTCACACACACACACACACACACACACGCACACACACGCACACACACTCACACACACATATATATATATATTTAGAAATCTTCTACTGCCAATCCCATCCTGAGTATTTCTGGGCTTTCGGGAAATAACTTTCTTGAAACCATGATAGTTTGAGTTTAGTACTACATAGTCACTTTTTTGAGCCAGTGTGGTGTAGTGGTTTGAGCATTCAACTGTGACCCAGGAGACCAGGGTTTGATTCTTCACCTGGCCATGGAAACCCATTGGGTGACCTTGGATACATCACACATTCTCAGCCCCTAGAAAATCCTGTGATCGGTTTCCTTTTGCCATAAGTTGGAAATGAGTTGAAGGCACACAACAACAAGAAGGCACACAACAGAATTTAATTGCACTGTTTTTATCTCTTATCACAGGTGCGCTTAATGATAACTGATGCTGCAAGGCACAAACTTCTGGTACTAACTGGGCAAAGCTTTGAAAATACAGGCGAGCTCATTCTTCAGTCTGGATCGTTCTCATTTCAGAATTTTATTGAGATCTTCACTGATCAAGAGGTTTGTCTTTTTATTGTTCAGTACCAATGACGAGTGGTTAGAATCTTTAACAGTTGGGTTATAGTCTAACCTGATGTGACAGAGATTCATGAAAGCTTTTTGAGCATTAGTGATCTGCACATTTATTTCAGAGTTTGAAGAACAACTCCAAGAATTTCCAAGTTGGTCATGCTGGCTGGGGAGATCTCGGAGCTATAGTTCAAAAAAGCTATAGTTCAAAAAAGCTATAGTTCAAAAAAGGGAACTTTTCAAAGCTTTTCAAAGCTTTGAAATTTAATTCAGTTTTCTCCAACAATTAACAAATAAATAAAGTCAGATCATATTAGAAGCTTAATATAAGCTTAATATTTAAACCTTGTTATATACAGACAAGTTTTTGTATGTATGTGTATATGTGCTTTCAATTTGCCTGCTGTATGCATATTTTAGAATAATGCGTTCATGTAGATGTATTTTCTGACAGACAAAATTGATCAGAACAGTAGATTTTCTTATCTTCATTCCATCTAGGCATAGTTTAAATGCTGCTGTCCAAGTTTAGTGTTTTATTAAAGGTGTGAGGTGATGGAAACACCCTTGCTGTTACAGTTTTAGAAGTTGGAAGCCTCTGTATGTGAAGGAGACGTGCACAGATATCTTCTGGGAATAACTCTGAAATAAAGTAAAACCTGACCTAATTTTTGAATACTAAAATATTGGCTTCCAATGTGGTTGTCAGGTGATACAACCTTCCCAGGAAGAAGGCAGCAGCATTGCCAGAGTTTTTCAATAGCTGACACCTCTGGACAGAGCTTGAAAACTTTGGGCAGAATTCTGTATCACGTATTTAGCTGGGTAACCATTTTAGTTATGTAACTAAGGCCATTTCTGCACTAGAGTGGAGGAGCGTTTCACTGCGTTTTATGGGCGGTGTTTTTTACTCCGACTTACTCCGATTCCTATGTGCATGCCCTCCAGTTTCTGTCAAAGTAAAGTGGAGAAAATCATTTGTAGCTTCCATGTCATCAATTCTCCTGAAACTCCTATTCCCCTCCCTCCCCTACTCTGCCGCGGCTGATTGATCAATTTAACGCCCACCTCTGTGGTGTGAATCAATGTAACACTTCCGCACATAGGAAAAACTGCAACGGCACTGTTGTAGTTGGTTTGCATCAGAGTTTTTCCATTTTCATGTTACACCGGTTTCACAATTATGTGAATCGTGCTAAGAGCTGAACACATGCAAAACAAACTGCGACAGAACGACATCAAACTGGTTTGACATGCAGATGTATTCGCAGTGCAATGATGCTACAGCGATGTATCTCCCGTGTGCAGAAAGGGCCTAAGTGGTGTCTGTGAGCCCAGCCACCCCAATCCTCCCTTAGCAGGCAGCAGCAACTGGGCTTTTTTCTCCTGTTAATTGGGAAGCAGCTGGCTGATGTTTCCACCTCCTCTCATGAGTGATCTCCAGTGCCACAGCCAGAAGCCAGGTCCCTGTCACAATTCCCCCTCACACTGTCTTGTCAGTTTGGTAATCTATAAATACAGTACAGCCATTCAGTCACCTTATTTGTTCATTCATTCATTTACTGACGATCTTACTACATGCAAACACATTGGGTAATATTTTTTTCTTTTAGGTGAAGCAGGTAAATCTGTGGCTTTGTTAGCTATTTCTTTCAAAATAAATACTGAACAGGAGTATGTATCCAAATACAAAAGAAATGACAAGTGCTTGCATTTACAAAGTAGATAAATCTGTTTCTTACTTAAGAAGCAACAAGTGCTTAGATCTCCTAAGTAAATCAATATATTGGTTTGCTTCCACCTCTTCTAGCTAATTAAGCTTTTGTATCAAGTTTTTCACCATTATAATCAATAAACAACTTGATCTGAATCATCTCTTTAGTGCAGCAAACGAAAAACTTTAGGCTAGAGGGATCTACTTATTTTTTAAAAACTAGAATCCATTAACTGGAGCCAAATGCGAAATAGTAACTTAGGTGACATTTCCAATAAGCTGCTGCACGTCATCACCTGTACTAACTTGCATACACAAACACAGTTTTTCTTGTGAGTTACTGCTAGTTAGGAGTCCTACCAGTATAATGTACACATCAAAACTTCCCTTGTTAAACAGTTGGGATTTGGCCAAACTCCTGCAGATGACTCAGAAATCTCCCAGTGGAACCCAGGCTGCCTTCTGCGCACTCTTGCTTTAAAGCACTATTTTTTATTTTATTTTTGTTAATTTTGGGTTTTCTATCCTATCTTTCTATACACAGTAAAACATGGGTATCTTAGTTATTTACAAACCAGGAATCAGACAGTGATGAAAAAACAAATCAGTCAGAACACAGTGAAATTAATAGTAATCAACCATGAAACACAATTAAAAATACTCTGAAAACCTCCACTGAAATAACAGAAATTCACTGTTGCCTAAGAATATAACTGCATGTTGTTTTTATTACTGTTATATTTATTTTTATCCTGCTTCTCTCCCAAAATTGGGACTCAAGGCCTTAACTGTGTAATTCTGATGCTGGGTGAAAAGTTCTCCTGTATACAAATGGCCAGAGTGGTTGTCATCAGTCCAGATGTAGGCCCTAGTGAACTAGGTGGTGTGATTTTAACCCTTAACCAATTGTGACTGACACTGTTACCTCCTCTCCCCAGCACCCGCAGTATACAATGCTAAAAAGGTCCCATTCAGTTCCCTTTGTTTTAGGTGAAGCATGACTTGTATTTACAATTAAAGCAATATGTACTTTGCTCCTAAAAGGGAACAGTATACTTCTGCTGCAGAACTTGGAAGCATTACTTTTTTTGGGTCTCTTACTTCACAGCCTACATGACTATTTGGATTCTTCAAGTTGTAGTACACAAAAATAATCTTTCCAAACTCTGCTCTATAGATTCCTGATGACACACCTGGAAAGGGCCTTATGTCTTATGCATTCCTATTGGTCATTTGAACTGTAGCCTCTTCTGAAGCTGTCCCCTGGATCCAACCTTCTGTGCACAATAACTGTGCACACAGCAACCCTACAGAAGCAGGTTCTCTCATTGATTTATGTGGAGAGAACGGATAGATATACAGAGCAACATGTGTACAAGTGTGTTGTCCACTGAGATAAATGGGAAAGATGTTAGGTGAGAATCCTGTTTGTACAATGGGGCTCCCATACCTATGTTTGTGAATTTACTTAAAAGAAAAAAAACCCCTAGACTTTAGGCGTGATCCTTCTTCTTCTATTCCAGCTCTGCGTATGTAGAGGAAGTCTTCACATGCATTCTATTGAATTCAGTTCCCTTTTCTTACCTAGCTTACAACTTTGCATACCACATCCAACTACATCCCAGCTCTTACTGATAATATGGCCCTTGAAATATGCTGCACATATCCAGCAGTACCAGCAGTACCTTTGCTATGTAGCTAAGTATACATGAAATACACTCACCAAACCAGATATTGGCTGGAATCTTCTGTTATGGTGTATTTCATGTATACTTAGCTACATAGCAAAGGTACTGAGAAGCCCTGTTAGCCAGATGCAAAGATGCATAATGGGACAGCTGGCAGGTGTCCCGATGTACTTCCACACTCCCTAGCCAGTATCCTGATGCACAACAAGATTGATGCATCAATCTTGTTGTGCATTAGTCCTGTTGTGCATTGGTCCCAATGCTCATTGGTCGCTTTGCTGGCCCCCCTACTTATTTATGTAGCAGCAGCCCTTTACTGGATATGGATGTTACAGAAGGCCTAATTCTAATCCCTACAGATGTGAGTCCACTTTCAAAGATGTAAATCTACAATAGGATTACAGTCATTGTCTTCAACTCACATGCAATAGGCCAGCAAGGGTTTGATAAATCTTCCCCCACTTTTTTTTTTTTTTTGTGCCTGACTGGGACTTCTAGGGTGTGATAAAGTACTACTGAGTCACAACTCATCGGTAAAGGGCAGTGTTTGGGCAGTGGGTTAAAAGTTGTTTAAGCCTCGTTTAGGATTACCAATACACAAATAATTAATACTGTATTTCTCCCTAAAAAAAAAAGGAATTATATTTATTTTGAGGTTTATGTTGACCCCTAGAACAGTTATTCTGTTTTATGAGAAGTGTAAGTGATTCCATGTAAGCTATCATAATGTTTCCTCTTGTGTTTTGCAACTTCAGATTGGAGAACTGTTGAGCACTACTCACCCTGCCAATAAAGCCAGCTTAACACTTTTCTGTCCTGAGGAAGGGGACTGGAAGAATTCAAACCTTGACAGACATAACCTTCAAGATTTCATCAACATCAAACTCAACTCTGCCTCTATCTTGCCTGAAATGGAAGGACTTTCTGAATTCACAGAGTACCTGTCAGAATCAGTGGAAGTGCCATCACCTTTTGATATCTTGGAGCCACCAACATCAGGAGGTTTTCTGAAGCTTTCTAAGCCTTGCTGTTACATTTTCCCAGGTGGAAGAGGAGATTCTGCATTGTTTGCAGTTAATGGATTCAACATGCTTATCAATGGGGGCTCAGAGAGAAAATCTTGTTTCTGGAAACTCATCCGACATTTGGACAGAGTGGATTCAATTCTGCTCACCCACATTGGGGATGACAACCTGCCAGGAATTAACAGTATGCTACAACGAAAAATAGCTGAATTAGAAGAGGAGCAATCTCAAGGTTCTACTACCAACAGTGACTGGATGAAAAATCTAATTTCACCTGATTTAGGAGTTGTATTTCTTAATGTCCCTGAAAGTCTAGGAAACCCTGATCCTAACTTCCAGTTAAAAAGAAGCGTAGAGGAGGCCTGCTTTACACTTCACTACTTAAGCAAGCTATCTATGAAACCCGAACCTCTTTTTAGAAATGCTGGAAACAACACTGAACCTATTATCCTTTTTCAGAAAATGGGAGTAGGAAAGCTTGAAATGTATGTGCTTAACCCAATTAAAAACAGCAAAGAGATGCAGTATTTCATGCATCAGTGGACAGGCACAAATAAAGACAAAGCTGAACTGATTCTACCAAGTGGTCAAGAGATAGACCTCCCAGTTTCCTATTTAACATCAATATCATCTTTGATTGTATGGCATCCAGCAAATCCCACTGAAAAAATCATCAGAGTTCTCTTTCCAGGGAACAGTACTCAATATAGCATACTAGATGGACTAGAAAAACTCAAGCATTTGGACTTTCTTAAGCAACCAACTGTTACACAGAAAGACCTCACTGGTAATGTGGCAAGTCCAGCAGTAAAACAAGCAAAACTTAAACAGCGAACAGACAGTAAGGAAAGTCTCAAGCCTGCCGCAAAACCGGCAGCTAGCAAAACAGCCAGAAAGGAATCAAGAGATGAGGCACCTGATACAGGGAAGTCAAGTCCCCCTGAAAAGACTCAAAAGGTAGAAAGTAAAGAGAAAACCCCAGCAAAAAAAGATAAAACAGCAAAAGCTGAAACTAGGCTGTCTGTGACAGAAAAGGATTTGACAGCTAAGGAGCAACAGCTTGTGAAATCTGAACCAGTTGAAAAACAAGCAGCAGATGTCAAACCAAAAGTACTAAAAGAGAAACATGTGAAAAAGGATGTGAAAGTAAAATCTGAGGAAAAGCAAGAGGAGAAAGAAAAACCAAAGAAAGAGGTGCCTAAGAAAGAAGAAAAAACTCTGGCTAAGAAAGAAGAGAAGCCTAAAAAGGAAGAGGCCAAGAAAGAAGTGAAAAAAGAAACTAAAAAAGAATCAAAGAAAGAAACTCCTTCAAAAGAATCTAAAAAAGAAGAGAAAAAGGAAATCAAAAAAGAAGAAAAGAAAGAGCCCAAGAAACTTCTTAAAGAAACAAAGAAAACATCTGCGTCTTTGCCTGAGTCAAAAAAGACTGTCACAAAGCCTAAGCCACAAAAGAAGGAAGAATCTGTCAAAAAAGAAAGTGGGCTTCTTGGGAAGCCGAAGGAAAAAATTAAAAGCAAGTCAGTGAAGAAAGAGATCAAAGTTTCCGAAGCACCAGCTGCGGTGACTGCTCTGGGGGCTGTTGCTGCAACAGTAGCAGCTGCAGGTGTAGCAACAAGTGGAAAAGAACTTGAAGTTGAGAGATCACTCATGTCTTCACCAGAGGATTTAACAAAAGACTTTGAAGAATTAAAAGCTGAAGAAGTTGAAGTGGTAAACGAGACAAAATCTCAGGCAGATATAATAGAAAAAGAAGAAAAGTTAACTGATATAGAACAAAAGGAAGATTATGAAGTTGGGAAAGAAAAAACAGGTGGATCTGCTGATTCCCCTGACGAAGGCATAACAACCACTGAACCTGAGGGAGAATGTGAGCAAACTCCTGAAGAGCTGGAACCTGTAGGGAAGGACAGAGTTGATGACAATGAAAAGTTTGAAGATGAAGGAACAGGTTTGGAAGAATCCTCTGAGGCAGGGGATTATGAAGAAAAGGCTGAGACAGAGGAGGCTGAAGAACAGGGTGACAATGAAGAAGAAGAAGAACCCATCAGACTCCAAGATATGAAGGATACAATAGAAACAGAGGAGACTGAGAAAGAAATGACTAGAGCACCTGAGTATGAAAAAATGAAAGATTTGAAGTATGATGAAACAGCAGCATTTAGAGCCAAGGGTGAAGAGCAAGATGAAGAAAATGTAGATGAAACAGTTGAAAAGGCAGAAACAGAAGAAACTGAAGAAACTGAAGAGGAAGCTGAGGAGGAAGACAAAATTGGGGATGTCAAAGATGAAGAAGAGGAAACAGAGAAAATAGAAGCTGAAGAGGACTACGTTATGGCTGTAGTGGACAAAGCAGCAGAAGCTGGTGAGATTGATGCTAAATATGACTTGCAAATAACTACTCCAATGAAGCAGTCAGAATCTCAGCCTCCTGCTAAGGAACCAGCATCTTCAATCCAGGATGAAACTTTACCTGGTGGTTCTGAAAGTGAAGCAACTGTTTCAGATGAAGAAAACAGAGAAGACCAGCCTGAAGAATTCACTGCTACTTCAGGTTATACCCAATCCACTATTGAAATATCCAGTGAACCAACTCCGATGGATGAAATGTCAACTCCAAGAGATGTGATGAGTGATGAAACTAATAATGAAGAAAGTGAATCCCCCTCCCAGGAATATGTTAACATTACTAAGTATGAGTCAGCTCTATACACTCAAGATTTTACTAGGCCTAAACTTTCTCCACTTCCTGATGCTTTCAATGGGTTATCTGAAGGATCTAAAACAGATGCTACTGAAGGTAAAGACTATAGTGTTTCAGCTTCTACTATTTCACCACCTTCTTCTTTAGAAGAAGACAAATTCAGCAAATCTTCTTTCCAAGATCTGTACCGCCAACAAGAAAATGAACTTAAAAGTACTGGCAAATTAGAAATTTCAAAAGCAATGGATGAGAAACATAGCCCAATAGATGAAAGTCCAGCTCTTCTGTCACCAGTTGCTAGAACACCTCTTAGTGAACGCAGTGTCAACTTCTCCCTGACTCCCAATGAGATTAAAGTGTCATCTGAACCTGCAGCTCTCACAGCAGTGTCTGAAAAACCTCATGAAACCCAGGAAGAACAGTGTCCCAGTCCTGATGATAAAACATTAGAAGTGGTGTCCCCTTCACAATCAGCTGCTGGTAGTGCTGGACACACCCCTTACTATCAGTCTCCTACAGATGAAAAATCAAACCAACTTCCATCTGAGATTGCTGGAAAAGCAACAGAAACTCCAATCAGCTTTGAAGTTAGTGATGCCAAAGATAGTATTGAAAAGAACAGAATAAGCCCAATGGATGAACCAGTGCCTGACTCCGAATCGCCATTTGAAAAAGTGCTCTCACCTTTACGAAGCCCACCACTCATAGGTTCAGAATCTTCCTATGATGCATTTTTGAGTGCCGATGTAAAATCTCCCCCCAGAGAAACAGAAAGTCCCACTGAAAAGATTGAAAAAGATGGATCCCCTTTGCAGAAAAGCCCAGTTTCTGAGGTTACTTCTGCAAGTGCTTTCCAAGAACAGCAAGTTGAAAAAGACATGCAGCTGACACCACCAAAATCAGACTTTGTCCTAGAAAAGAAAAAAGATGACCTGGAAGTTTCTGAAACACAGCCTATATCTGTTTTGGATGAAAGGAAACTAGGAGAGGTTTCTCCTACACAGGTAGATATTAGTCATTTTGGCTGTTTCAAAGAAGACACCAAAATGTCAATTTCTGAAGGTACAGTCTCTGATAAATCTGCAACCCCTGTTGATGAAGTTGTAGCAGAAGACACTTATTCACATATTGAAGGAGTTGCCTCTGTTTCCACAGCATCTGTTGCTACTAGTTCCTTCCCAGAACCTACTACTGATGATGTATCTCCTTCCCTGCATGCTGAGGTTGGATCCCCTCACTCTACTGAAGTAGATGATTCTCTTTCTGTGTCCGTTGTACAAACACCAACAACATTTCAGGAAACAGAAATGTCTCCATCTAAAGAAGAATGTCCAAGACCTATGTCCATTTCTCCTCCAGATTTCTCCCCTAAAACTGGAAAATCAAGGACACCTGCTCAAGATCATAGGTCTCCTGAACAATCAACCATGTCTGTAGAATTTGGCCAAGATTCACCGGAACAGTCTTTGGCAATGGACTTTAGCAGACAGTCTCCTGAACATCCCGTTGTAGGTGCTACTATGCACCATATATCTGAAAACGGTCCAACTGAAGTTGATTATAGCCCTTCAGACATGCAGGAGCATTCTTTTCCACAGAAAATATCACCAGTAGACCAAGCATGCTATAGTCATGAAAAGGATATTTCAGAGATCATTTCAGTATCTCAGATAGAAGCTTCACCTTCTTCCTCCTCAGCTCATACACCTTCACCAGCAAGCTCTCCACTGCAAGAGGAGACTATATCAGGTGTTACGCAGTCTCATGATATGCCATTACATTCTGCATTTGCATCAGAAAAAATGCAGAGTCTCGGAGAAAAACTTTCACCAAAGTCTGACTTGTCTCCATTAACACCACGGGAATCTTCTCCTTTATATTCACCTAGTTTTTCAGATTCACCTCCTGTGATTAAAGAAACAATTGCTGCTAGCCAGTCACCTCCATTATCATTGCACGTGTCCCCAGACAAATCATTTGGTTATCATACCTCAGTAGTTCAAGACAGTCTAACAAAACATAGTCAGGAGCTTCTAGGCTGTACAGAACAGGAAGATGTTGAGGAAACTAGAGGATCACCTGAAGCTCTTAGCTACTCTTACAGTGGGACTGGAAAAATCACCGGGTCACCAGGGGATATTGGTTATTCCTATGACAAACCAGAGAAAGTCACAGGGTCCCCCGAAGCTCTTGATTACTCCTATGTTGCCACAGGGAAAACCACCAGGTCACCTGAGAGTGATAGTTATTCATATGAAACAGCCAAGAAAGCCACCAAGTCACCAGAAGCCTTTGATTACTCCTGTGAAAAAAGTCTCAGATTATCTGAATCTGTCAGCTATTCTTACGAAACCACTGGAAAAACAAGCAAATCACCTGAAACTATCAGCTACTCTTATGAGAGCACTGGAAAAACTAGCAAATCACCTGAGGCAGCCAGTTACTCTTATGAAGTGACTGGGAAGGCCACCAGGTCACCTGACACAGCTAGCTACCACTATGAGGTTGATAAATACTTTGTTTCAGAAAAAACAGAAACTCGTCAAGATGTTGATTTATGCCTTGTGTCTTCTTGTGAATACAAACATCCCAAAACAGAACTTTCACCTTCCTTTATTAATCCTAACCCATTAGAATGGTTTGCAAGTGAGGAACAGTCTCAAGAACAAGAGAAGCCATTAACTCAGTCTGGAGGTGGACAGCCACCCTCAGGAGGAAAACAACAAGCCCGCCTATGTGGCGAAACTCCTCCCACCTCAGTTAGTGAATCTGCTCCATCACAGACTGACTCAGATGTGCCACCTGAGACAGAAGAATGCCCTTCCATTACAGCAGATGCCAACATTGATTCAGAAGATGAATCTGAAACTATTCCAACAGATAAAACCATCACATATGAACATATTGATCCTCCACCAGTCCCAATGCAAGATCGTAGCCCTTCACCTCGGCACCCTGATGTTTCAATGGTAGACCCAGAGACCTTGCCTATTGATCAGAACTTAAGCAAACCTTTGAGAAAGGATCTGAAGGAAAAAACGAAAACGAAAAAACAGGGCACAAAGACCAAGTCTTCCTCTCCTGCCAAGAAGAGTGACAGCAAATCAAAACAGGTGGCTTCCCCCAAGCCTGCTGGCTTGAAGGAATCATTGGATAAAGTTTCAAGAACAGCCTCTCCAAAGAAGAAGGAGTCAGTGGAGAAAGCTGCCAAAAATATCTCTACTCCTGAGATAAAATCTTCCCGCAATGAAGAGAAAGATAAGGAAACCAAAAATGCAGCCAATTCTACAACATCAAAGTCAGCAAAGACTACAACTGCAGGTAAGATTATTGAGACAAGAGCAACAAAAACTGCAAAATCAGCCTATGACATTGAAAAAAAATCTGAGCACAGTGTAATATAATAATAAATTCTGTTGTCTTTCTGTAGCTGTAATTGTTTGACAAAAGTAATTATTTACAGAAGGACCATTCATGCAATCTTAAGTCAGTTTATATCAGAGACTTCTGCTTTGCATAATTTTGGTGTCATCCATCATGACAGTTCAACGGCATTTGGATGAACATATATTTATTTAGATTATTTTTTTATTTAAATAGTAAGAATGGCTACATTTCTGAACAATGTGGGGTAGCTCCTGTTTTTACATAAACAACCATGATAGTAGTGGGAACACTGGAGTTACACTACTGTTTCTCCCAGCATGTGGCACATATGTAGACAATGAATCCCAGTTTTCAGTATGTTCATGCTTGCGGATAATATACGGTGCAGTCCAATTCATTGTTCAGCAAGCATTGTTTGTGCTTAAAAAATGTATAGTTGTTTGATTGCCAAACAAACAAACAAACAAAAAAAGCAAGGATGGGAATGCTGACCCCATGATGTCCCTCCATATTTTTAGACTATAGTTCCCACAGTCACCTAGATTTGAATGTGATGCCTGGGGCTTCTGGGAGTTGAAGTTCAGAACATTTGGAGAGCCAGAAATGCTTCACTCCTGTTTACAATGTACTGTGGAATCTGTTCCAGAAAACAGGGAAAGCGTAACTATTCTGTTTCTCATGTATAGCGTCATTATTTTGCAAAGAATATGGAGAAAAATGGATGACCACAGTGAACAATGAAATGAGCAAGGCCCCTTAATCACACACCAACAATAAACCACATAATAATGAGAAACAGGCAGTCATGCTGAGAACTAACAGAGTTACTTTTATTCATGCTGGAATATTTTCACTTGGTTCCTACATGGCAAAGTATGCGAATAAATCTTGGTTTAGAAATAAACATTGTGAAGATTTCACAAATCCTAGCCTGTGTGTGTATGTCTCTTCTAGTTGCCTGTTGACTTACGGCGACCCCATGAATTTGATGGGGTTTTTTTAGGCAAGGAGTACTCAGAGATGGTTTTCCAAGTTCCTTCCTCTGAAATATAGCCCACAGAATCTGAGATTAGTTGGTTGTATCCCATCCAAGTACTAAACAAGGCTGAACCTGCTTAGCTTCCAAGATCAGATGGGATTTGGTACCTTAAGCTGCCTTGAGTCCCACTCTGGGAGAAAAGTGGCAAATAAATAAATTTAGGGTACATACCTACTGGATCCAAAATAGATGTAGAGATGTTCATCAAATAGTTCTGTATTTTGTTGTTGATAAGATAAGAATGATAGGTTGGTTGTTACATGTAGAAGAACCATCTCTTGGCCTTCTCAGGACTTGCAAGCTCAGGGCTATGGCTTCCTTGAGTGTGTCAATCCACTTGTAGTGCCATCTCCTCTTTTCCTACTGCTTTTCATTTTCCAAGCGTTATTCTCTTTCCCAGTGAGTCACATCTTATGATCTATCTGAGGTATGACAGCCTCACCACTTTAGTCATCACTGCTTATAGTGAGAGTTCAGGCTTGATTTCATTTGTCTTTTTAGCATTCCATGGTTATTTGTAGAACTTTTTTTTCCAGCACCACATTTAAAATGAGTCTAGTTTCTTCCTCTCAGCTTTCTTTGCTATCCAGACTTAAGCATAAGAATCAGAAGTTGCTCACAGTATGCAGTTTCTGTTGTAACAATACTTCTGTATTGCCCCAGTCTCTCACCTTTCCTCAGTACAACTGCATTTAGCTTGTGCTTCTCATATAGCACATCCTGTCTTTATTTCCCCTGTATTACATTGGATTTTCCTGATCTCTGGTTTGGTTATTTTTCATGGAATTTATACCCTGATTTCTCTCAAACGGGATCAAAGGTGGCTGTTATACTTTAAAGAAGTATAACTGCCTATATCCCACCACTGCTGATCTGATTCTGTGTTCTTTCTTCCTTTGGTCTTTGATTGGCATATGCCTGTTTGTCCTGCTGAACTTCCCCTATATTTCACTCCCTCCCACCCTTTTATAAAGGGTGTTTTGTATTCTGATTGCCATTTACTGGGGGTGTTTTTGTGTGAAAGCAGCATTAAGCAACAATAATAACAAAAAAGTGACATAATATGAACTGCTGAATGATGATTGATGCTGGTGAGATTATTACTGAAAAGTTAATGGTATTAAACCCACGTTACAACTTTTGAACAAACAAAGTGATTGATGTCCTGATTTCCTGTAAAGTCCATGTCACTTTTCCCTGCGGTTTTTCATTGATCTGAGTAGGCTGCTTCTTTCATTCCCAGACTGCAGCTGTATCACTGGTGTTATATACCTGTTAGAACAGGGCTGGGCAACTTACAGGCTTCAGCTTCAGCCAGCATGGTAAGGGATGGTAAGGGATGAGGTAGATTGTGGAACACTAGGTGAGCCCATTCCTGTATTAGAAGATGCTGTGCTGCCATGGTTCTGCTTGGTGTCCTTTTCTTAAAGGCCTTCATCAGTTTTCTTTTGGTCTTGAGACCTGACCAGCCGTTGAACTGGCATTTGGGATACTGGCCATTCCTGTTTCTTCCTGTTCAGCAGCAGCACCACAAATGGTATTGCCAGGCACACAAAGGGCAATACCATAAATTCCGTAAATTCTACCATAAATTCTATTCAGTAATGATACTCAAGTGTTTTTTCCCTGCTTGGTGTGTGTGTATGAACTGTTTTATCTGACTATCTAAGGCCATATTTTTACTTGTATGCGTATGTATGCGTGTGTGTGAAAGAGAAATAAATACAGGGCCATAGCTACATGAGAGGCAAAGTGAGGAGATTGTCCCCCATAAGAATTCTGCCACCCCAAATGAATTATTCCTTCATTTCCCAAATTTCTAGCATTGGCAATAACTTAAAACGTTAGTTGAACATTTGAGAAAATGTATTTCCATACAGCGAGGCGTCCAGGAAAGAGGGACGGGCAGGGTCACCAAGGGAATGTGAACAGTGGTGTGAAGGATTTTAACTGTCTTACTGACTACAGTGCTAGAAATTCTGGGAATGAAGGAAAATTTAGTTCAGAAAGACCAGGTTCTTATTGGGAAGGGGGCAGTGCCCCCCAAGTGTCTGCACCCTTGAATATCTGTCTTGAATATCTGTATCTGTCTCTACAGTATTTTGATGTCATCAAATAGCTGATGAGTTTTTTTTCTCTTTCGTCCTGTCAATAAACTTTTGAGGATATATTTATATGTCAGCAATCATTTAGAATCGATAGAGTGACAATACAAATTGATCAACAAAAATGTGTGAGTGTTGCAGTCAGGGTGTGATGGACCTGCTCTGTTCAACTTTGAAATATATCACTCTTGTTTCACCACCACCCCCCTTTTTTTTTTTTAAAGGACCTGGAAATGGAAAAACAACAAAATCCATAGCTGTGCCTCCAGGACCACCAGTGTATTTGGACCTGGTCTATATTCCCAACCACAGCAATAGTAAGAATGTTGATGTTGAGTTTTTCAAGAGGGTGAGGTCCTCTTACTATGTGGTGAGTGGGAATGATCCTGCTGCGGAAGAACCGAGCAGGGCGGTCCTGGACTCCCTGCTGGAGGGGAAAGCTCAGTGGGGAAGCAACATGCAAGTAAGTGCTCCGGTATTTTCAAATTAAAATTAAAATCTGAAAGAAAAATAGCTTCAGAGAGCTGGGAGGAACTTAAGTACATTTATACATTTATACATTGTATAAACTATAATGGGGTTTAAACTACATAAACTACAATGTTGTTTATACATTTATACATCATGACTTGTTATTTGATACAAGTCTATCTTTGAGCTTTATGGATTCAAGCTGCAGGAAAGGAGATTCCAGCTGAACCTCAGGAAGAACTGCCTGATGGTCAGAGCTGTCCGGCAGTGGAATAGGCTGCCTCGGAGTGTGGTGGAGTCTCCTTCCTTGGAGGTTTTTAAGCAGAGGCTGGATGACCATCTGTTGGGAATGCTTTGATGGGTGTTCCTGCATTGCAGGGGGTTGGACTGGATGGCCCCTGGGGTCTCTTTCAACTCTGTGATTCTATGATTCTATCTGATTAGATTGGTGGGGGGAATGGTTTAATCTCACATGCTGATTAGTGTTTTTTAAAAATAAAAGCTATATTTAAGGTAGGGACCCTTTCTTTCAAATGAAAACTGTGCAGTTTTTTTAATTAAGAAGGGAGCTTCCGTCACATCTGCTGTAGCTCCAATCTAAAAACTTTTAGCAATTTTAATTTTTTAAAGCAACCATTCTTTGTTAAAGCAAAAGTTGGTTTTTAAAAATTTTCTTATTCATTGCTTATTGGGTTAAAATAGAAGTTGAAGTTGTGTGACCCTCCAGATGGGGCTGCACTGTAACCCCCAGCAGCACTTGTTAGCATATCTGATGGTGAGGAATTCTGGGAGCTAGAGTACAACATCGCTTGGAAGGCTGGATGATTCCTCCCTTTGTTACTAAGGTAAAAATGTAATCAAAACAAGAATAGCTTAAAAAAAAAAAAGAAAGAAAGAAAAAGAAAGAAAGAAAGAAAGAAAAAAAACCAGACACTTCCTTAGCTCACTCCTTAACCCTAAACATTTTCCTTGCCAGTTGAACTCCTGAATTAACTAAATACAATGCAGTGATCCCTGCGAAGATGTTTCAGGCAAAGCTTAGAAAGTAACATGTTAAAAGTTACAGAAGTACTTGTGATGCATTATGTTCAGGGTATAACAAGGCAGTGACAATATCTAATGGCCTTTCTGCACTGCACTGTTATAGTGCTATTATTCTACTTTCAACATCCTGTGGAATTCTGGGGTTTGTAGTTTACTGAGGCCAACGTGCTCCTCGGCTGAGAATTCTAAAGACCCCTCCCTAACCTGCAAACCCCAGGATTCAATAGGATGTTGAAAGTGGGATAACAGCACTATAACAGTCTAGTGTGGAAAGACCCTAATACATTATCATTTCGATGTAACAATGTGTATTCATTATATTACAAACATTATTTCTTTAGTATCATTTGCAATTTGGGGAAGTGTGTGACATTTCTTGCTATGAGAGATGGATAATAGATGTCAAAAATATAATGTGTTAGTTGCATGTCGCTTATATTTTCCCCTTCAAAACATGCACTGATATTACCATTTTATTTTAAAAAAGGCAAAAGTTGTTTTTTTCAAAAAAATTTTTTTAAAAAACACTTGTAATGTTGCATTTATTTCTAAATTTGTCTAACTAGGCCAGGGGTAGGCAACTGTGGCAAGACCGGGGACTACATTCAGACATTTGGGACTGCTGAGGGGCTGCATTTAAAAAGAAAATAGGTTTTTTTTTAAAATTATCCAGCTGTTATCTTTTCAGGAAGAATGGGTGGGAACATTTGGAGGGAGTGGCAAGATTTCTGTTGAAGGGGGTTGAGCGAAGAGGATTTAAAATCAGCGATTCAAGCAAGAGGGCATGGAAGGAGGAGTGGTAGCATTTGGAGGACCTGATAAGATTACTGTGGGGGACTGAAGGAGGATGGGCAGGAGGAAGTTAAACAGGAACTACAGCAAGGGGATGGGAAGATGTGGGAGTGTCTTGGTTGCCACAGTAAGCAGAAGATAGTTCACACCAAAAGTGCAGGAAGCAATGCTGGCTATTTCAAGTAGCAAGGGTCTTGCAGCTTTTGTGAGGGGGATTTCTCTGCACTTTTGTGCATGTGGCTTGCAAGCCACACTTTGCCCACTGAGAGCTAGGGTTACACTAAACACACAGTGAACTGTTCCTCTTTCTCATAACACTATTACATTATTTTAGGGAATATTTCCAAGATCTGCCACCATGAGCCATTGGATTTAGTAGATCTTCTCTGTCCACAGAGGATGGAGGTTGGGAAGAAGAGCAGAAATATCAGGCCCAGGGAAAGGAGAGAGAAATGTTTTTTTTTCATATTTACCTTCCCCTCCATGAAGAGAAAGATTCATTTATGAACTTCTACATTTTTAAAAACTGATATTTCCTATATCCACCCTGCCCCCAGACTCAGTACTGTAGGCATGAAACCTCAACTATCCTGGATGCTGCCTCACCAGTGGGCTCACAAAAGTACTGACAAAATGGGCGTATCTTAGGGTCTGATCATGGTAGGTTTGGACCCACTGCAGTGTCATGCTTATTCCCATCTTCTGGGTATCCACGAGGACTTTGGGTCTGATGATTCCTCCAGCTTGGGTCATCTTCCCTTGCCAACTTCAGATTGCTCTCTTGATAAAACCACCACAAACTTTAAGTCATAGAAATAATTTTTAAAAAATTAAATAGAAATGTCTCACCCAATTCCTTTTAGAAAGTAAGCACTGGCTACATGTTACTTTTCTTAGGTGCATGAAGGTGACTCAGATCCAACCATAGTTTTATTTGGTTATAGAATTATAGACTTGGAAGAGACCACAAGGGCCATCCAGTCTAATCCCCTATCACGATTATATAGTTCACTTTCATAGTTTTGTGATCTAAATCCAGTATTTTGAATATTAGATGAGGAGCTCTTTATCTTAAATATCTGGGAACTCCTTTACCAGTGGCTAATTGGAGGTAATATTTCGTTAGCCCAAGCAACATGGGCAGGGTCTAGTTAAAGAAAAGCAAGGCTCAGGAGGGAATGCTTTTTGGACTGTAGTTAAATTACCCTGAAGTCATACAAATATGTGGTAGTGCAAATTTAGAATTGTGAAAAATTCTGACATTTAGGTCTTGTCATATAAACTGCTAGACTCCCTTATCACAACTTCTGGAGGGTTTCTGGAGTTGTACATTAGCAGCATACTCTGAGTCATTTCTCTCTGGTTTAGGTAAGAATGATACATCTTGATAGACTTCTCAACATCTCAGCATCCATTGCTTCACTTAGAAAGATTGTATTCTTTGTTTAACCAGAAGTGCTTAAAGTGTGTTACATTAACCATAAGTAGTTAAGATACATTCATTCCAAAAGGGGTGATTAGGATTAGGCAGTAAGATTTCTCATCAGGATGTGCTCTTAATGATGAATAAGTCCTTCTGTCTAATCTTACATTTGCCCTATGTTCTTCCATTGCAGGTGACTCTAATCCCAACCCATGATTCAGAAGTGATGAGGGAATGGTATCAAGAAACCCATGAGAAACAACAGGATCTTAACATTATGGTTTTGGCAAGCAGTAGCACTGTTGTCATGCAAGATGAATCTTTCCCTGCATGCAAGATTGAACTGTAGAAAGAAAGAAAGAAAGAAAGAAAGAAAGAAAGAAAGAAAGAAAGAAAGAAAGAAAGAAGAGCAATGCTTAGCAACTTTAAACTTTGTTTCCAGAAATTCTTCAGTCTGAAAAACCTTTTCTAAAAATGTAATCCATCTAACTCAGCTGCCGAACTATATATACCTGCCAAATGCTATACTTATCACAGTGATGCAAGTCACTAATCTTTTTTTTTCTTCAATTTTTGCTGATTGCTAAGGGAAATAACAATATTCCCACCATAGGGTTCAAATTATTGCAAAAACTGCAGATCCAGGTTCATCTGTGCTGAAAACTTGGAAACCATGCACTAGCAAACACTGCTGACTTCTGCCAGGGTAGAGGCATTTGTCCTTGAGAGAAACAAGAAACAAGGAGAGAAAAAAAGGGGAGGGGGGGAGAGGGAGAGGGAATGAGAGAGAGAGAGAGAGAGAGAGAGAGAGAGGAGAATAAAATCATTAGTTCTGCATTATTCTCAAAGCAATCAATGTATTGCTTCCTGTAGTCTGCCATCACATAAATAGAAAGAAGTATGTTTGCATCAGTCTGAGTTATTGCAAGAGCAGGCGTTAATTTAGTGGCAAATTAGCTAAAACATTTAAGCGAAACCAAGCATGGCTTTAAAGGGACATGAGAACCAAGACGCTCATTCACTGTTAGCAACTTCACTTTTAACACTTCATACTCACATAATGGAATTCTCTTAGGCAATACTGTGCAAGTCATTTCAGTCCCATTCAGTTTGACATGCAAACATGTTGGTCTAAGGCATGCTCCCAGTAAAAGCCCACCTTGTCCTCTTAAATTTGACACATGTGTGCTGAAACACCCAAGTCACAGTCAAGTTTACTGAAGCAAAATACCAAAGCAGTTGGGAGTACCTATGGTAGACAATTTGCCTTAGAAAGTGACTTGAATGTACAAAGATACTTGATGCACTTATTTTTTAATGCAAGATAGCAAGTTTATAAACCATCTGTGTAGGATTATAGTTACACCAGTACAGAAGTATACCTGTGCATGTGTGCTACTGGAAATCTCTCTGATTGGTCAAACAGCTTGGTGCTATGAGTTATGTGTGTAAGTTAAAAACTTCATTGGCACGCCTGAAGAGCAACTCTTTTTTGAATGTTTTTTTTCCCTTCCCTTCCTTTTTTCTGTTTTATGAGAGTATGGAAGAAAGGGTTCCTGGTACTAGAAAGGCAAAACTTAATAAGCGTATACAGAATGTTGCAAAATGGTTCTCTGCACATCTGTGCAGTCTTTTGAAGCCTTCCTTTGTCTTACATAATTTTGACTGTTTAATTTAAGAATGAATATGGAAACAAATGTACAGAAGAATTGTTTTTAATGTTCTGTGCAGACTTTTAGTAGATGGATTTTTAAACAGAAGTTTCATTTACAGGAAAATGCAAAGAAAAAAACATTCAGGTGAAGGCAGTATGTTTTCTTCTTCTTTTTAGGTAGTTTTGTAAGACAGCGCATTGAGTTGTTTTAAGATTCTGGGGAGAAGGAAGTACAATATAGCAGTAATGTATTTATTGAACACAGTTAACTGCTAAGAATTATTTTGCAGGGAGCATACTTACAAATATTGTTATGTGGTAGTGATTAAAGAACTTAGGGCAGAGAGACTAGTTGTCTTCCTTTTAACCAGAAGGTAGTCTAGATACTGATCTGGCCCTTGAATGCAAGGAAATTAAACCATCTCTTGTGGCAGCAATATCAATGAAAGTGTTGTGTGTTCGAAAGTTGGAGCATGGCATCCTCAGTTGATGCTCTCTGAAACTGTCCAGTGCTGCTCATTGGGGGTTAACAAAGTCCCCTGGTCTTTGAGTTTCCTTTCTCTTCAGTCAGATTAGCTCAAGGATGTAAAACAGTTTGTCTTCCTATCATTTACAGATCTCTGAAAAGTTTAACCTGGGCTGTGTATCTGCTGCAATTCTGTAAGAACACAGAACTGCAGAATTTGGTTCTGAGCACAGAATTCAGCTCCCTGTAAATCAAACCTCTTTTTAAAAAAGGTTCTAACTCATAATGTTAAAGCAAGAAGGCAGATTAGTTGCTGTTTAGGATTTCTGGCAGTCAGAGTGTAGGTCTTAAGTACCCTCTTAAAGCCTTTTCCCTTTTCTTAAAGTAGAAGAATGAATTATTCAGAACAAGAGAAATATTTCAAAAATGAATAGTTTAGGCAGGTTGTAGAATTCAACCTGAGTTGTTACAGAATTGGGGTTGCCCCAAATTGTGATTAAAGTAGGCACACCCCAAGTAAACACAGCCTGAGTAAAGTCTACAGCCTGAGTAAAGCCTACAATTTTTTGAATATAATTAAATTATTAAAGAATTGGAAAAGCATAGAACCTTTTATAGCTGAAACTTCATAGAGCTAGTACTGGTGCTGGTAGAATACTATTGAAGGCCAGGCTGCATGTCTTCACTACATGTACTGAAAACCATTTATGTTTTACTTTGCAGTTCTCTAAAGGATTTACGTAAGCTCATTTCTTTTGTAATAGGAATTTGTATTATTCTGTGCCAATAATTTTTTTTCAGAAGGCTTTGATTCCATTAAGTGGTGGACAATGGCAGCATTTTATTTTTTATTTGCTGTATAATTTATTTCAATTGTTAACATTGTCTATTTTTGTTTTATTTTATAAATGTGCATTTGCACTGCTTTTTAAAAATATTTTTTAAATACTACTTCAGACCCTTTTTAATTTGGGCTGTGTAGCCCTGTGTAATACTGTGAAATATTGTTTGTTAAAATGTTTTGTTCATTTTAAAATTCTAATATTTTATTTTTGTTTGACAACTTTAATAATGCTGCTTTATTTATTGTTTTATCCTGGTGGTACTTCAAACACATGTGTTCTTGTGGGTTCCTGTGATTTTTATCGGAAAAATATACATGAAAGCACTATTAGCTTTGGCCCAAGTCTGTAAAAAGTCCCTGTGGTTATGGTACAGAAGATAAAAGATATGTTTCATAGTCCTCTAGGCTTCTACTGCTAACATCTTGATGCTAAAGATGGAGTTGCACCACAACAAAGAGTTGTTGGTCTCAATGTAGGTATAACAGAATCTTGTGCAGGGCACATGGTGGACATTTGTCCTATTTTGTTGCTTTTATGTTGAAGTATGTCTTGTGCCATGAACCTCAAATTCCCACCCATTGCTATTAAATGATTACTTCTTGCCTGCCCCTTTCCAAGTTCAACATTGGCTATTAGATCGATACTTATGCATCATCTACTGATGTGGTGGAACTTAACAGAACATTGATCCACACTAGATGAACCAGCATACTCCTGGCAACAGTGCATTATGTGCTGCTGCTGGTGGGCCTGTGCTGAGTACATTGCATCCTGAGCTTTTCTTTGTTAGCAAGTTACCTGAAAGCCTTTTACAGCCAAATCCTACAGTGGGTGTCTACTTGGAAGCAAGTCTTACTAAGGTCAGTGGAGCTTCATCTTAGGTATCGAAGAATCAGAACTCAGAAGAGATATTTATTAGGGTAAAAGCTCCCTGAATCTCCCAGACCATTTTTCTGAACTCTGCCAGAAACTGAAGGTTAGTCTGTCTAGTTACTAATTGTATATTAATCAGTTTTTCAGAACTGTTTTTGTTCTATAGCAGTTTTTAAAAATCTACTTTGTAATTAAGCAGAATCTAAAGCATTTTGTCAAGTGGGAGTATATTTCACTAATTTGTTGCTAAAAATGCATAATGTAGTTAAAAGTGAGAAATGGTACTGTGGCTAGTCTGTGGAAATTACCACTTGAAAAACTGCTTTCAACCAATTTACTTCTTTTAACGAAAGACTTACATTATTTGATTCTTTGTTCAGCATTAAAGAACAATATTGCATTCATATGCACTGCCTTGCAGAATTGCTCACCCCTCTTTGACTGTTCCACATTTTGTTGTCTTACAATCTAGAATTGAAATGGATTTAATTGGCATTGTAACCTCTTGATGCATACTAAATATTCAACACTATGAAGACACAAGAGTTTTTATTTTATTTTATTTTAATTTTTGTGGCACAAAAGTTAAGGAAACAAAACCAAACTGTCATTTGTTGCTTGCCTAAGTATTCACCTCCCTGAGCCAAAACTTAGAAGATGTACCTTAGGGAGCAATTACAATTATAAGTCTTTCTGAGAAAGGCTTTATTAGTTTTGCACATCTGAATCATATTTTTTCCCTTTCTTTGTGGCAAAATTATTCCAAATCTGTTAGGTTTGATGGGGCCACTGATGATCATCAAGTTTCAAGGCCTGTCACAGATCCACAATTGGATTAAGGCCTGGAATTTGACTGGATCATTTTAAGACATTACAGTTCTTGTTCTTAAATAATGCCAGTTTAATTTTGTCTGTGGGTTTATGGTTCTTGTTGTTTTAGGAACGAGAACCTCCACCCAGTCCCAGGTCCCTTGCAAACTGCAACTTGGGTTTTCCAGTATTGCCGTATATTTACTTCCATGTGTTCTACTCTCAATCTCAGCCTGTTTTCCAGTCCATGCTGAGGGAAAAAAATCCCCACAAAATGGTGACACCACCAAGCTTCCTCGTGGAGATGGTGTTTTCAGAGCAATGAGTACTGTTGGCTTTGTGCTGCACATACCATTCTGTGACATGGCTAAACAGTTTATTCTTCTTTTATTTGACCAGAGAACCTCTTTGAACATGTTTGCCTAGCCTCCCACATACCTTTTTGCAAAATCCAAATAACCTTTGACCTGGGTTTATTTCTGCAATGTCTTCTCACCACTGTTTCCAAAGTCCAGTTTTGAGGACCATTTGGCTGATAGCTGTCTTATGATTTCTCCATCTCAGCTGTGGCTCTCATAGGCTTCTTCAGAGTTAAGATTGACCTCTTGTTTGCTATTCTGACTGATGTTCTCCTTACCCTGTCACTGAGTTTTGATAGATAGTCTTTTGTAAGCAGCGTTATGGTTGAGCTATATTATTCGCTTTTTGTAATAATGGATTGAATGGTACTCTGGAGGATGTGCATAGATAGGATTTTTCTTTACAATCCAATCCTGCTTGGTATTCCTGCACAATTTTTTCCTAGACTTTGAATAGCCCCTTAGTCTTCGTGACACTTTGTTTAGATATGCTCCAGGGCCTTCAAGAGACAGGCATATTTAATCTGAGATCATGTGACAGATGGACTCCATTCAGTTACTGATGAAACTTCTGAGAGGCAGTGAGTTGCACCAGAGCTTGTTGAGGCATGTCGTGCAAAGGGGGTTAATTTTGTGCTAGAATGAAAATATTTGGCAATTTCAGTGTTGAGCATCTTTCATAAGTTATATGGTTAACAATGCCAGTTCCATCTATTTCAGTTGCAGGTGGTAACACAAGAAAATACTGAAAATTTAAAGGGGGCTCGTGGTACTTCGGCAATGCACTGTACAAAATATGTGCAAAAGAGACATGCGTCTTTCTACATTCCCTTCAAAAAATGGCGGTCCTACTGAAAGAACTTGGAAAAGGTTACCATTTGCACTTCTGGCCATTCTGGTGAGGAGACTGTTGCCCAAGAATAAAAAAGGGAGGATCTTTTTCAAACTTCAGTACATCAGCAGCTCACTGCAGTGGCTTGTTTGAAATCAGCACGACAGTGCAGTTCTATATGTCTACTCAAAAGTAAGTCCCATTGAGTTTGCAGTTTAGGGAGGGCCAGCTGACCCCTCCCTAAACTGCAATCCCCATGATTCCATAGGATGTTGAAAGTGGAATAATAGCACTAATACAGTCCAGTGCGGAAATGGCCCCCGTTAAATGAGAGTAGGATTACAGCCTTAATGAAGTTCAAATTCAGCCTTAACACTCCTTCCCTTTAACCTGATTCTTGATCACTCTCATACATTTTTTTTTAATTTTTGAAGCAAAAATGTAATTAGGTTTTGATGTCAGCAGCTCTTTTTTATTTTATGCCTCAGAATCTTTTAAAGCCCCACCCAGCTTTTGGATGTCAGCTGTTTTCTGTGTGATACTGTGGTGTTCTTCCGGGGCTTGAACACGAAGATCATAATTGTGTAGAGCCAGTGTCACGGATTACCATCACTGCTGCTGTCCATCGTGCACCCCTGCACTTCTTGTACACAGGCATCTGAGGGCTGGTAAACCATCCAGAGTGCCTTTTTTTTTTTTTGGAGGATGCAGGAGTGGAAATGAAAAGCAACAACTTCTTCACATCAGTGGAAGTGCCTTCCTCTTGTGTAGCAGGATCTTTAGATCTAAGCGTGTGATTGACATTTCAGGTTTCTGAATTAAATCTGCAAAAGTTGGGTATGCTATACATTTTACAAAACATGCTCTCCCCCCCCCACACACATACAGCTTTATGTGGCAGCCAATACTTGTATTTTGCTTTGCCCCTTTTTTTTTTAAGGAACTACTTTTGACCAAATTAATGCCTTGCCTGTGCAACTAACTTGACAGTTAGTCACAGCTATACACAATTAGCTTAGTGACACTTGATCAGGAAGTGTCATGAGCACCAGTAATGAGCTTTGTGGCTCAGCACAGATCACTAGAAGGATGGTTCAATATTGATTAGCCTAGTTTAATGTCCGTACTTGAGAGTGTTATGAATACTCTAGAAAATGATATTATCCACTGGTAACATTCCCCTAATCATGGCCTTTACAATAGTACTGTACTGCTGGATGAAGTTCAGTGCCACATCAAGTTGAGATCATAGTTCATTTTCAAACATAAAACAGATCTCCTTTCACACACCTTTTCATTCTCCTATGGTGGGTGTAACTACAACAATACCTATCTTTTAATTCCATTGTTCGATTTGTTCTCTCATGTTTTCATTTTGACTTCACATACTGTGGTGAATGGATCCAAATGTGTATATGAATGTATTTAGCCGTCTTTCATAGCTTAAGCAGTTTAGGAACCTTGCAACACAGAATGGAGATGATAAATTTGCTAAGGGAAATTGCCCTGGGAACCCCTACTCTGAGGAGTTATTCTGCATTTCCAAATTTTGTGGCATAACTCTTTCTTTTGTCCATATGTAACCAGAACTTCTTGATTGGCGGGAAATAGTAATTTTAGTGGTCTGGCATTATTAGCAATGGGAAAATATGTTTACACTTACAAAAAATTTTTTTCCTTTTTTCCCACTTAATAGTTGAACAAACCATGAAAATCTGTCTAGGTACAAGCAGGTCTTCAAATGCATTTGCAGTTGCATTGCTTGCCTTGTTAAAGATGTTTGCTATTAAAAAAATCTGTTTGTTGTGATCTTACAAAATAATAAAATAAAAATGCAGCATCAAAACCTTGAACATTGGGGGGGGGGGGAATGCTTCTCTGCACTAAATTAGCTTAGGAGCTCCATATGCCAAGAGCTACTGTTATATTCACGCAAGACTGGGCTGTAACCACGCCAGAAAAAAAGCGCAATTCCGAAGTTCCAGGATGCTTTCACATGTTTGCATGCAGCCATTTATTCTTCCTAACCATGGAGAGAAAGTCTTGTTGCTGGCTGAGAGAAGCACCTCACACACTCCTCTCTCTTGTTCCGAATGGTCTTGTTTGTGTCGGTCTGCAGCTGTGTATGGTTTTGTCTTCATCACTCTATTCTATCCAGTCATATCTAACGTAGAAAACTAGTTTCCAGTGAAAAGTAATATGTAGTGCTTTTATGATATTTGTGTGCAATATCCCCTCTTCCATTGAGGATATTTGATGTAAAGGAAACAAGCTCAGTTCCACAATAAAATACAGAAATAGTTCAAATGGTGTTGGTATGAATTTTTGTCTCTAGATGTGCTTTTAGCTCAGTTTAAATCATACCCATGGAAACAGCAGAGGGTGGCAGTGGTGGTGATGGTGTATGGCAGCTATAACAACCTTCAACAGCTAGTTACAAGCTGCTGCAGATAAAAAGTTGTGCGGGCGGGGGGAGGGCTTGAGGTGGCAATTTGCACAATCACATTTAGAAACTTCTCAGGGCATCCCTTTGACTTGCAGTATTAGACAAAGTGTGTCCAAAGAATGCAGGGCTCTCCAGATGCTGTTGAACTGCAGCTCCCATCATTCCCTCATCACTGGCTAGGGCTGAAGAGACAGGCTTGCAACTAACCTGTTGGAACATGGATGTTTTCCCAATCGGGCTGAAAAAAAAATGCTGTGACTCTCATTTAGTGGTTCTACTAATATATATCTTAAGGGGATAAGAGAAGTGGGATTCTTGGTGGTTTCTAAATCTTTATAGTTAGCCAAATCTTTCTGAACTAATCCATAACCTCTGGCTTTGTGTTACAGTTCTCTCCTTCAGAAATGATGCCCCATCATGTACACTGGATGTCTTATCAGATTTCCATTTCAGTAAATTTGCTACCAATAGACCTAATAGATCATTTGCAAGAAAATAACAAAAGGAGGGCATTTCCTTATGTCAGGTCTTCAGTATTACTTCTGATTTATCTGCCTGATGCTGGAGGACGGCAAAAAATCTTTTGAGAGGATGGCAGTGAGCAATTACCTCCTAGGGATTTTTTTACCTATAGGTTTCTTCCATCTCCCCTTCAAGTTCAGTATGAATAATAAAGCCACTAAGCTAACAACAATATCCTGAAGATACTTACATTTGTTTCTACCTTTTCATTCTTTAACCTCCCCAGAGCCCAAAGTCAATTTAAGGCTTTTTATACAAGCCTGACAGCACCAGCCTTGCACAATCATATTTGTTAAAATATATTCCACACTGTATCATAGAATCAGCATGGTGGAGTGGTTTGGATGTTGGAGTAGGTTCCAGAAGACCAGGTTCTGAATCCCTGTCCAACCATGAAAACCCACTTTGGGCAAGACACACTCTTTCAGTCTTAGACGAAGGCAATGGATAACCTCCTTGGAATAAATATTACCAAGAAACCAGATTATAAAGTTGTTAGAGTTGATGTGAACACACAAAACAACAAAAACCCAGATATATGATCTCAGGGCAGTGTACAATAAAATCTCTAGTAACAATCATATCGGTAGAACAAGAACTGTGGTTTTTATCTACCGGTATGCATACATAAAGCGTTGCTCAGATTGATTTTGTTTACACTGCACTTCTTAGACTGGATTGGCTTCTCTTTTCTGGATGGCTGAAGGTGGAATGAAGTTTGAAAAGACAGGATGCCCGTCTTACTCATGAGGGCATCACATCTCTGATTGTGGGTCTTTACAAGAGTCTGGGAAAATGTGGCCCCGCAAGGCCATTTTTATACACTCAAAGCCTTCGCCCCGGAATTTTTAGTACAAAATATTGCACTCATCTTGGAGAGGCTGAGACTACATCACACCAACTGACGCAACATCTTCTACAACAGAGGCCAATGTGTGGTGTAAATATTCCAGCACCCTAGTCACATTCTGTTTTGCTCAGCTATAGTCTGGAGCCTGGACCTTACTGTTCATGCTAATCTGAATGTGAATGGACTTACTAATATTCTTTCACCAGCTGTGTAGACAGTTGCCTGATTCTAGGACAGCAAAAGACTGTCTGACACTGAGCTGAAATGAAGGGAAGTAAATGTGTAATTTTCCTCTTGTGAATAATGGACCTTCTCTATTGGACTGAAAGTGTTGTGAATAATAAAGGGAAGGGAGGGTTGTATATTTGCTTACTTATTCTTTAAAGTATTTGGTGTCTGCTGTGAATTTGAATCAGCAATTTGCATTTCAAATGAAACAAAAAAAAAATTAACTCCTCTTGTAGGCATTACGGGATATTAAAAGCTCCCAGTCAAGAGCTGCCATTGGATTAAAGCAAAGGGGTTCTTTAAAGGCAGGGCACAGTGTGGACGCTTCACAATGTGCTCACACATTTTCCCTTTGCACCCTGTAAGATACAAAGCATGTATAAAAAACATAATCACTATAGGGAAAGAGTGAGTATACAAAGTGTTGATTCTTTCTGCAGCATGCTCACTGGTTATCTGCCTGCTGTTCATGAATGGAAAATTGCCTTCAGCTATTCAGAAGGAAATATAAGCAATACAGAAAATGGTACTGGGAAAAAATATATATATACCCAAGACTACAATCTTCCATTAATTTACCTTAATTTACCTGGGAATAATCCCCATTAAACACAATAGGGCTTATTTCTGTGCACTGTTCACTGTTAAAGACACAGGACATAATTCTGTTGCAGATGCTATTGTACATGAGTGTGAAGAACACTTTAATGTATGTACAAGCATTTACATGTGTATAATTGGCACAGTAGTTATATAATGGCACTTAAAGTTTGCTGGGCCAAACAAAACCACATCTACCCTCCGCCTTTCCTATTAGTCCTGTGCGAATGCCTCGATGCCCTCCTGAGAACTTCACATATATACCATTGAGAGTTATACTTACCCTACTAATGCTGCATATGGTGGAGGGGGAAGGTACCCACTCCTGTCAAAAGTTTTTCCTACTGGGATGGTGCAGAGAACTGGGAGCTCTGTGGCATGCAGCCTCTGTATTTTCTTAAGGTACTATTAGAAATCATCCAGATTTCTTTGGAGGTCATGGAGCACAAAAGAGATCAATTTCTATAGAAGCACCAGGTACAAGGGCTGGTTTATGTTTGGTAACTTATTTTCAGTAAAAATGACAACCCACATTTCACCAAAAGGATTAATCTATTAGGCAAATGCTGTAACAACCCAAAGTTCTCAACCATTTATAAGTAGACACATTCGAAGAACATACTCACATTCCTGCAGCTCTTTGCCTATACAGCATACAATCCTTGTACGTGCATTTCATTACAAAATGGCAAGTTATTCCAGATGAGCTTCAAGGAAGTGTGAGCATTACACTGTCCATGCTGGCTTACACAGTGGTATTTGTCAGACATCTACAGCAGCTGACAGCCATTGCAGGGTAAGACACACTTACCTAGTCTAGGTGGTGATCAGTTACACTCAAGTATCGTATTGGGTCCCCTAAATCAGAGCCAAAAGATTGTATCATTCAAGATAATTGGATGACTGTTACTCTCTCTGCAGCAAGACACCTTCATCATGTCAACGGCCAAACTGATTAAGGCCCTTTTCAGTAGCGTAGATGACATGTGTCTGTCAGTGCTTGCAAGCAATAAATGGAGAGAGCAGAGTTTTAGGGAACATAGAAAGGGAGAAAAATCAAAATTTTTAAGACAAAAAAAGTAGGAAAGAAAAAATTAAAAGTCAGCATAGAGGGAAAGAAAGAGCACATTTAGAAAGTTTTCTGTAAAACTAGAAAGGGGTAGGTTGGGTTCTTCCATAAAAGATAGAACTCTGCAGATTGGAACAGGTCAGAAAATATGGAGGAATCAAATGTGGAGCAGGGAAGCAGAAGGCATGCTGACAAAATCAAAATTGGTACACCAGTATCCAACCACTAGCAAACAACTTTCTTTTCTTTCCACTGCAACTCTGCATTGCCTGCAATCTGGATCTGGAGGATTTTCCAGTTCTCTAGAGAATGTTTCAGGGTTCCATGGATAACTGTGGGGCAGAGATACTTCTCCTGCTTCTGCTGTCTCAAGCAGTTCCATCAGTAGGCCACTGTATACTGGCAACTACTATGATGTAATTTGTGACACAAAAATAATCAGAAACCACAACATTGCAGAATCCCACATATTTCAGGGAAGAGAGAGCTGATTCTTACACCGTGGAACTGATGGAGTTGACACTTCAATCCACTGCAGTAAACACTCAAGAGACACTGTAGGGTATGGCAGCACAGCAAGCAGGCAAGTTCTGTCATACAAAAATAACGTGGATTGTCAGTTTTACTGAAAGTAAGCTACCAAACATAAACCAGCACTTGTATTTGATGCTTTTACAGGAATTGGCCTGTTTTGTGCTTAGGCCTAAGTGAGTATCATCATAATTTTTTTCAAAATTTCTATGCATTTGCAACTGTTCACTGAGGCTAGTACTTGTAAGCTGAAAAACACAAACAAAACGGGGCAAGTTGCAAACAGAAAAGGTCAAACGTGATCTGTACAAGCACTCAAAGATTATACCTAAATGATTTGGAATTTTCAGTTTGAGCCATGTGTCTTACCTTGCTAGATGAGTCTAAAATCATATTTAGGCCAGAATTCAGATTCCCTGAAAGTGCATAGATAAATTGTTGGAAGCAAGCTGTGAAAAAAACCAGCTTGTGAGGAAAGGTCGCAACATAGCACATGGCTCCAGATTCATATCTTCACTGGAAGGACTATCCAGGGGCCTGGGAGAGCTACTGGGGCTTTGGACAGATACTCCGTCAGACCAATGGTTTGAGCTAGAAGGACCCATGGTTTGCATTAATGTAAGACATGTTCAACTGCACTATCTCTAAATGAGAAAATTCTGCCTTTTTAAGCATGCAATTAGGCTCCCCTAATACAATGCCCTAGGAAGGTGTGGCCAATAACAGGGCTTCTCAGGTTGTGCCAAAGACTGGCACTATTTTTGTACCCAGTGGGTACAACTCTGTCTTTCCTGGCAAGTTGCCAGTGACCAGCACCAGTCCCGGGACTGCTACTTTGGAGTAGCTCTAGTCTACAACTTCTATCAATCCTAGACAGCACAGCTGCTGGCCATGTTGGCCAGGATGATGAGAGCAGTAGTCCTATATATCTGGAAAGTCTAATTCAGGTTAATAACCATTAATATGAGCTGTTGGGATAAATGGCTACTTGTGGCTCTCTGAGTCATGGCAGGAGGTGGTGGTGGAGTCCAGCAAGTATAGAAGGACCCGAATCGCTGTTAGTAACTTGAAGGGTGAACAACAGCAAACAATGAGCATGGCCGCAGCATTCTGACTGTATGCTCTCAATGAGCTCATTTCAGATATGAATCATTTTATTACATGACAGATCTTTACTTCTAGGAACCACAGAGAGAAATGGAGATGTTCAGGGAAACAATCATACTTATAGCTTTCACAGAGGTGAGGAAACGCGCTTACTAAAGAGATAAGTTAGATGGTTCTGAAAAAGTTTAATTGGAATACAGTCAAGTCCACATGGTAATATGGTTTCTGACCCATTTCATAATAGCTCCTGTTCATTGCCAGGAGTATTCCTGTTGCATGAGAAAGTTTATAAGAAGGAATATCAAGCAGATGCTTTTACTGCGTCCTGGGCTTCCAGCTGCTGCTTGGCCTGTTCCCTCATCTTTCTCTCCCTTTCATTCAGAACGGCTAGCTCTTGCTCCCACTCCTTTAGTCTCTGCTTGTATTTTGCAGTGTCTTCCACTTCAACTGCTGGCAGCTTCTCCTCAACAAGCTGGGTGGTCAGTGTCAACAATCGTGCCGATTCCACCTTGCCAAGGGACTGCAGTTTAGAATTCAGTTCCTGCCACAGTAGGAGGGGAGAGAAAGAAAAAGGAAAACAGCAACTGATCATCCCATCACAATCCAGCAACAACCCAGGCAACCAGCCCCAGATAATCTTATTTTCACTGGAACTGAAATATTAAATTTCTACCATAGTACAGCTGAATTGCATTTTGTCTTGGAAAAGTGTGCCAGCTGCAACAAAAGCTTGCTTGCTCGCTCCCTTCCTCCCTCCCTCCTTCTTGCCCCCCCCCAAAAAAAAGAGAAGGAGAAGCAGTGGAAGAAGGAGGAGAAGAATCCATAGACTAGATTTGTATTATTTAGCAATAACAAAGCAGAGACAAAAAATGAATCAATTTTTAATTCTACTAAGTGCAGGGGCGGGCTGTGCCTCCACAATGAATGAGAAACATCACTAATAAAAATGTTTTAAGCCAAGAAATGATGAATGGGTAAGCTAGCAATCTAAATGTTTAAGAGCTCCCTACCCCCAATACAATGCTGCTGCAAGGACGTGCCCCAAGTTGCTTCATCTAACCTTCCTCTCAACATATGGGAATAATTTAAATAGTCTTCTGCTAATAGCATACTAAATAGATCCCATGGGCCACCATGCAACTGCCCAGGACATTCCTCCATGGCCTTTTTTCTAATGCATCATGTGATTTTAAGCTGAGCTCCTAAGTACACAGCCACTATAAATGTTATCATTCTGCTTGCATGGTTGCAGGGGGGAGGAGTCTGGAGGTGAGGGTATTCCACTCCAGTCATGCCACATCTGGGCAGTATATCTCATCAGCGGTCCACTTATATATGTGGTGCAATATTTCTTGCAGCACACCCGGATGAATCATAAAAAATATTAATTCACTTAAGTGCTTTAAGATGCAGAGCCATTTGTGGTTATGGAAGTTTTACTGGACAGCTTGATGTTCCCCAGACAAAAGGCAAATTAATTGCCCTAATGGAGAAGCTTCCCAGAGTGTGGGAAGAGAGCTGCCAAGGAAGGAGACAAGATGCTAGCCAGAAGTTCCTGCTTTTTAAAAAATGCTTTGCTTTGCTCTAGCAGCAGAAAGAGTCATTTCCTCATACTGGATGTATTTTAGACAGCTAAGAATTAGATTGTGTTAATATCTAATGATGTCAAATAATATCTCATAGTGAATCCTCCACCCTATACATGCTTAGGCTGCAGACTATCTGAACTCAACTGCTCTTACATCTGAGTAGACATGTTTAGGATGACACGGGTATTGACTCAATGGTTTATTTATTAAACTGTTATCTATGGTAGGAGGGCACATCAGGATGCATCAAGGATAGGGAAGGTGTGATCCTCCATGTCCCAGTCATTATGGGACTCCTAACTGCCATCAGACCCATCACCAAGTATGGCTAATGGTGAGGAATGACAGGGATGACCTCTGGTGTCAATAGTGTACCCCTCCCCATATAATTTAATCTTTGTAACAAAGTTGTGTTAATGTGTAAGGCTAAGAACTAGTCCAAGATCATCTGCTGAGGTTCATGGCAGTGTGGGTATTTGAAGCTGGGTCACCTCAGCTCTAGCCTATCACTCTAACTCAGTAGAGGGGAAAGTGAAGCTTTCCAGTGTTGTTGGACTACACCACCCAGTATTCTTCATCTTTGGCTATGCTAGCAATAGCTCATGAGAACCATCACCCAACAATAGCTGGAAGGATGCACTTTGCTCACTTGTATTCTACCTGCAGCTTCACACTGGCTTGCTTTGCAGGTCACAGTAAAGGTGTGTGGATGCCTATGTGATAGATAAGATGGGAAACTGTGAAACTACAAGGGACGTCTCTTAATCTCTTAAGGTTCTATATTACAGGATTGCAATTCCTGCTATCAACAATAACTACCATGCCCACCGTTTCAAAAGGGCACCTATGTTTGTACATCCCCCTTGTACTCAGTTCTTGGTTTGTGTAACCTGTAATTTCCATCTGGCATACAATTCTGATCTCTGTAGACACTCACAACCATCCTCTTATGCAGGCTAGGTTTCAAATTAAAGAGCTAAAACCTTCATTCTGTGTCACAGCAGAGACAGATCAGAAACTGGCTGTTTCCACCCAGTTTGGGTCTCATCCTCCACTTCTATTAAATGCCACCAAGGTGGCTCTCCTGGGGTAGGAGCAGCTTTGACATTTTCTGTACCAATGATCTTCATCTTCCTTTCCGGAGCCAGATGAAGCAACCAACTGGGAGGTCAGACAGGCAGAAAATGAAGATAAGATAGTGCACCAAAATGCCTATCTCACAGAATACTCTGTATAAATAGAGCACTTCTCCATAATCCAGCACTGTCCAGTTGTGTTGGACTACAATTCTGGAGTAGCTGGTTGGAGGATTCTGGGAACTGTAGTCCAACACAGTTGGGCTTCTGGAAGGTGCTGGGTTGGGAAAGCGTATACCTGTCCAGAAAGTGGCTGTGGGTCAAGATGTGTTGATTTGGCTTTGGACAGGGAAGACCTAGGCTGATCTTTGCAAGTCCACTCAAGTCATGTAACCTTCTGACCCGCCCTTGCACATCTCAAAAGACCCCTGTCAGGGCAATTGTAACAACCCTCTGGGTATGTTCTACACAGAAAATAAACAGGAAGAGCCTTGCTGGATCAAACCAGAAAGTTATTGAGTCCAGCGACCTCTTTCTCACCCCAGCTAACCACATGGTCATAGGAAGACCACAAATAGAACACAGTGGCAATATAGCACCCCTCTCCATGTTGCTTCCTTACAATTGGTATTCAGAGGCTGTATACAATGATAAGAGAGCCAGCATGATGCAGTGCTTTGAGTGTTGGCCTACAACCCAGGAGACCAGGGTTCAATTCTCCGCTCAGCCATGGAAACCCACTGGGTGACCTTGGGTGCGTCACACACTCTCAGCCCCCAGAAAACCTTGTGATAGGTTTACCCTAGGATCACTGTGAGTCAGAAATGAATGGAAGGTACACAACAATACAATAAGGACTAGTTATCATTAGTACTGCACAGCTGCTGTTGCTGCCATCAAGTTGACTTAGACTTATGGCAACTGTATAAATGAGAGACCTCCAAGTCACCCTGTTATCAACAGCCCTGCTCCAGCCTTGCAAACTTAGGGCTGAGGCTTCCTTGATTGAGTCATTTAGCTTGATCATTCGCCTACTGCGTATCAAATCTGTCTTATGTTGCCTTGCTTAGCAGGTTTCTCTGATTCTTCCCACCCCCTTTTCCAGCAATATTTCTAGCACTCATGGTTATACAGAAGTATACCAGAAAGGATCATGTTGTCTCTTTTCTGACACACCACACATGCTGTTTGAACATTTGTTATCCAAAGTACAGGCAGATAAAGGTAAACAGTGTGAGGTGCTCCTCCTCTGATGCACCTGGTCCTTGCTGACACAGGCCACCTGGCTTTTCTAGAGATACACCCCATTCTTAGAGCTGTGTAAGATGATATGAACTAAGAGCATGGGACACTGCCCTAACTACAATAGAAAATGACCCAAAGCCACCTGGAGGGCTGTATGCAGACTGCCAGTGGTAATCCATTCAAAGAGCAAGGCAAAATCTACCAGACAGAGGAAGAGTTTCTAGATGCAAACTAACGTTGCTGCCTATCTAAGGATCACTTTTTAAAAAATGACATTTCCTCTACACATTGGCTGCAGGACTAAGGATTGTACTGACAGTATAATCCCAAAACCTGGTCTATTTCCCCACCCCATTATGCACTTTTCTTGACCTTTCCTCTCCCTTAATATCAAAGCATCTGAGTAGCCCAATGGGCAAGAAAAAGTACTGTATATTTACAGAACACACATCATTCAAATTCAGGAAAATCCCTTGCTTAGTTTAATGGAAATGATGTCCTGGTTAGAAATGTGACCCTATGGAACAAGGAAGTGAGCAATATCATTGGACATATCCTTGCACATATCTACCATGACAGATTGCTCAACCGAGCCACCTTTTGAACTGTTCTATGCCTGTTAACCATTCCTTGAGTTCTGTGTGCTGGAAAAGTCCAGAGACAGTGCTCTGAGTGATGACGAGACACCAGACAATTTTTTCGAAAGCAGGTCTGAAGGAGACACCAGTAGGGGTAGGAATCACTGCAGTGCAGCGCCAGGATCTAAATCCTGATTGTTAAATACATTTGAAGCTATGTAATTATATTAAGTATTAACAAAATACATTTTAATGTTACTAATATCAAGCACTGAGTGCTTAGTGCTTGACAGTTACCACAGTGTCTTTGCACTCATTAGAATTATTCTACAAGGCAGGGGCAGATTTATTTCTTGTGGTGCAACTGAGAAGAATAGAATCCTCCCACCACACTCACGGGCTTGAACTTTGCAAGTCTGATTATTTGTAAGGTACATGCACGCCTTTTCCTACCCACCCATCCATTTTCCTCCTCCCATTCTCTTGCACTCCTCACCCCAGGCTTGTGAGGCTTGTGTTTGAAATGGACATTTTTTTCTTTTTAAGTGAGCAAAGCCCCCTCCACTGCTAGAAGTGTTTCCTCTCTGCCAAGCGGCTGCACATTCTGCTATGTAACAGCTGCTGATTTGTCAGGTGCTCTCTTTGCTCCTACTCCTCCTTTCTCAAAATGGCAACCACAAGTAGCTGGAACACCAGAACTCCGCTCTTCCCCATCTGAGGAGAAAGCACCTTGCCTTTTTTCTTCCTCCCAGGAACGGCAGAGCCAGAGGGAAAGGAATGGGAGGGAGGAGCTCTGGAGAGGAATGGGAGAGGGACTGTGGAGATGGGGAATTATTCATGGTTTTTGCACTTTTGCAAGGGTTCTGCACCCTCAAATCCTCACAAATGTGGAGGGGGTCACTATATATCCTCCCTACTTTCCCCAAATTTCCACAAGCAAGCAGACTAAGAAACTTGTTCAAATAAAATTAATGAAAGCTGACATTTGGGGGAAGGGGTATGGAATATTCCTGAGGACACTTTATCTCTGGCCTTGAAAAATCCTTGTTTGGCACAAGCAGCTTGTTATCATGGCATTAGAGTGGAGAACCACAAGCCACACATCTAGCTCTTAGGGGTTCCTCACCACAGCGAATAGCATCATTTTCCAGCTTGTATACAGTTTTTTTTTAACCTCTCATTCTAAAAGAGTGAATGCCTCTCCTAGAGAGGGAATATAAAGATAAAACTCAGGATAAGCGGAGATAGAGGAAATGATAGAAGATTAGGACAATTCTTATGTGGGTGAGGGCCACTCAGAAGAGAAGAAGAAAAAGAGGGATGAAGTATAAAACCTTGAGTTAGAAATGGATTCTTATAATTTAAGCAATAAGAAAGACAAGTAAAGTGGAGTTTTCTTTCTTGGAAATATATTTTTCTGATGATTTATTGTTGGTAAATGCCAGATACAGAATCACGGATTAAGACAGGAAGAGAAAATAAGGGAAAATCTGGTTTACTAAGCGTCGTATGGAATGTTTGTTTTATATGGTCACCCTTGGATATTTGAGAAGTTTTATATTGAATGATTCTTTATGTAAGTAGATAGTATGGAAAACCTGTGTGTGATAAATATATGATAAAGTTTAGATGTATGGTTTTTTGTAATTTGATGATGCTTGTTTTTGTTTTCATTATTGTTGAATAAAAAGAATGTAACACATAAAATAGTGAATGCCTCGCCTAAGATTTAGTTACTGTCAGTAGGAGCTTCTGAGTATGCACAGAAGTAGAATCCTCCAAATTTTCCAGCAAGCATGGTCAGTGGAAAACTGTGGCCATGCAGGCTACCGGCAGATGAGCAACAGTTTTTTTCAGTGAGCCCGCCAAGACTGAAGCACTGCAGCAGGGTTTAATCTAAGCTTCCCCTCACCTTTTGCACACAAAGCTCAAGGGACAGTACCAAAGAGGTGCTTCTCCCTGATCCATCTACCACCAGGTGTTGTTTTGCATGACCATACAGAGCATCTTAGAATCTAACAGACAACCACGCTGACTGAGGATACATTGGCACCATCTCTGGGGTGAGATGGCACTGTGGACAAACCAGAATTGACAAAATGTATGCGATGGTGAAAGCTGTGGTGCAAAAGGATTGCTGAAGGCAACCAAAAATGCTTGCAGCAACATAAGTGGATCCAAAGCAGCTAGACTTATCTTGATCCATGCGTCCTCTTTGTCCACAGACAGAAGTAAATTATTAGCCCCAGGAAAATACTATTAATATAAGGTTGGTAAGACTGAAAGATAACAGTAGTTATTTTAAATTTTAATTTCCTTATCTTCTTCTCAACTACTTGTTTTAGGAGATAAATTCATATTTCCAACTGCACACACACCCCTATTTTCTACTGCATATTTTATTCTCCTACTGTGCAAAACCTGTCCAGCTGTACATTAAAGTAATGCCTGCACTGCTGTAGATATTGATCTGTAAAGCACTGTGTATGTCATTTGTAAAGAAGGGCCTTTCCAATGCCAGCACAAAAAAAATGTAAAAAAGGCTTAGGCTTCACTTTAAAAAAAAAATCCATCTTATTGATTATTTTATGGTCTCCTTAGAATTAAATCAGAACTAAAATATAACCACTTGTTCAGAGAAGCAACAATTTTTTATGATTACATAAAAGTAGGGAAGAGGCTCACAAGAGTATCATGGTTGTGGTGCACTTTTCCCACATTTTTCATACGTGACTAGTATGAAAAAAAATTCTACTTCATAAACAGACACCCTGAAAAGGCAACAAAGCTTTGCCAGAGAACCATCTGAACCTGAGAAACAGAGATGAAGGACAGAGCTTCCTCAAATGAGCCAGTCAAAGAACAAGGTCATGTAACTCATCAGAAGCAGCACTCCATGTTAGTTAGCAGGAACCTGATTTACAAACTCTGACATATGAAAAGCTAAAATAACATTTCAGCAAGGCAGGGACCCTGCAACATGTTTTCACAAGAAAGACTAAGAACATAATTCACTCTCTGGCCTAAATCTAATTGTTATCAAGTTCTCATTGGATCAGTGGATCTATTCTACTCGGGATGAACAACTGGACTCAGTGATAAAAAAAGCCCTGATATGCATTCCTATTGGTGGAGCATTAAGAGAGTCTCAGTATAAGGAGAAACAAGCATACTTTTCACTGCAAACAGTGGAAGCTAGCACTAATCAGTTAATGCCCCTGAGGAAGGAAGCAGCATACCGTAAATCGATGCAGGTACTCAGGCAGTCGAAGTACCTCTGTTTCTTCTGATTCTGCTTGTTTCAGCGTTTCTTCTGAATCCTTGGCATCCTCTTGAGAAGCTTCTGCCACCGGAACAGGTTGCAAAATGGCTGCCAGAACATCCATCTTTGAAACAGAAATGGGGAAAGAAGTAAATGATTACAAAAAACACTAAAAAGTGCCATAGTTGCCAAAATTATAGGGATGGCCAATGTGCCACTCCCATGGGCACCATTCTGGAATCTGTGGATCCTTGTTAAAATCCTGAGAACGCAACCAATTATTTTTTAAAAGGACCCTTCCTTACCTTCATAAGTCTAATTTGAACACACAAGAGTAAAATGCTAGAGGGCTGAAAATGGGATGTCAAGCAGGCAGCACCCTAATTTATGGTTTTTCAACACTCATGAATTTCTGGTCCTATTATTTTTGTTTTGTTTTGTTTTGTTTTTTTGCTCCTTCAGAATGAATCGAAGAACAGCTGCTTAACTCAGTCTACTGCAGTCTGAATCACATTTAAAAACAACAATGCACCAAGAAAAAGTGATTTAATGATCAGCAATGGATTCTCTGACCATTGTTGTGGGGGGGGGGCCCACTAGGAATTTAAAGGTGAGTTTTGCTTTTCCCATGAAAGTGCCTGCAGGCAGATCAAAGACGGCTGATGAAGCTGGACCTTTCTGAAATGACTATTGATTTTATCATTGGCTCCAGACAGGTCACAGATTCTCTTGCAGAAAATCAGTAAACTATTCCACAGTGATTACATGAAGAGGAAGAGATTATTGTATGCTTTATACAGTGTAACAGGCACCACAATTCTTGTTTAGTCAAAGTGCATTATGGGCTTATCTTGTGTTTTTGATTTTTGGTACAATCATATATTTGTTCCCCCACTTTGACAACAGGCAAAAAAGGAAGGCTGGTTCAGGTGAGGAAAATCACACACTGACTGCATTGAAGCCTCTGTCTCTCTCAGGTGGGAAAGATACAAAAGTTCAATTTCAGACAAGACAGAAAGCGGGTGGGGGGGTTTATAGGGAAGACAAGGAACGTGCTGTTCCTGTTTTTTTTGCGTGTGTCAGTGTCACATCCAAAGTCACTCATTAACAATCCCATGTATTGATTCTCATTGTGTATATAAACATGTAAAAGAGTCTGTCCCCATAAGGAGAACTGACTATTTCATATAGCTGAAATGGTTGCAGAAATCTTAGCAGTTAAGAATCAATTTCTCATAGCGTTAATATATTGCAAACTATAAATTTGAATGAGTCCAGAAAATTCTACTGAACCCATAAGAAGTGTACTATTGCCTCAGAGCAGAGGACTATCTACCTCCATGTTTCCCGCTTCAGTCTTTATACTCTGGGCTGTCTTTGCACTTTACTGACGCTTAGTGAGGCTCTTGCCTGACTGCAGAGGGAAGGAAGGAATTCTCCATTGTGCCATCCGACCTTGTCGAATGATCTACACACTGAAATTAGGCAGGGTCTTGGTGTTAAGTATTTCCCAGTGTCAACTAAAAACCCAGGGTTTTGTCTTGGCATTTTTCTGATTGTTAGTACTGCCAGGTATATCTGGTTTTTAATAAATTGTTTTCATGGATTTTAATATTTACTTTGTTATAATTTTCTTATTTTTGACAACAAGTTGTACTGCTGTGTGCTTTTACTATAAATTGCATTTAGATTTTTAATATGAAAAACGATCTAAAACTGTCCATAAATGAAATAATTTACTCCAGCACTCTGTTTCCCACAGTGCCTAAGCACATACCTGTGGGAAACTTACAAGCAGGAGATGAGGGTAACACCACCTTCCTGTTGCCGTACTCCAGCAACTGGGGTTCAGAAGCATGACGCAAGGATCTGCAATGGAAGAAAAACGGTGGGTCTGCCAGGCCTCTTGGGTGTTCTCTTATGTCAGAAGCAGGATCAGGAAACTGGGCTGTAGAGGTTTGCCCTTGCGTAACAGTCGTATTTTTCTGACCTTTCAGAAATATAGACTGTCACTCTGTTAGACATTTATGTCATCATAAACTGATTTACAATCACATAAAAGCGAATTGTGACATTGTGCAATGCTCGTCTTCTCAGGAGGGGAGCAGGGATAGGATAAATGTCCACATGGAGATATTGGTGTGGCCACTGCATCATGGGCATAAGAGTGCAATGGGAACTCGGACTGCATAACAGGACACAGCACAGGATGCCCTGATACACATTGTTACAGTTCACTAGAAGGATTGTGTATCTGGTCAGGGACAGAGTTAAGGGATCATAAAATTTTGAATTGTAGCCTCTGCTGCAGAGTCTCCGCCAATGTTTACTCTTCAACATGCAAAGAAATACCAATGGAATTCAATGTTCAATGTATATTCAATGTATATTCCAATAATATAGAACAGGGACAGGATTCGGCAAACTAAAATTTAAAATAACAGTTCCTAAAATCTAACAGCCAGACTAGAAAATGGCTTTTCTGAGCTGTAAACAGGGTCAACAGCAACCAGCAACCATGCTGAGTACCCACATGCTTCTCAGCTACTTTGCCTCTCCACTTACAGCCTCCTTGCAGAGTTTGATATTGTTGTCAGGAAGAAATGCCACACTCTCCATCACTTCCAAGGCTCTGTTCAGGTAACCAGGAGTCCACATGAGGGGCATCTGTCGGTACACGGCTCGCAGCCCCTTGTGCAGCTCCACTTTTCCTGTTAGGAAACAGCCACCCTCAAAGTTACCATTTAAAGCAGGAAACATAGTTAACAGCTTTCTCATCCTAGGGACCAAAACTAGACATGACAGCGAACATGCCACTGGCTATCATGTACCAGTTGTTATTTTTTTCTTAAAATGAAATGAAACAAAAGAAAACAAACGAAACAAAAACCCCTAACAAGTATAGCGATAAGGGGCGGATACAATTTTTAGTCACTAGACTATCTCAACATTGTGGGAAAGATAAGTTTAACTCTTTCCTTCCTTACTGAGGTCCCAAAATTCTCCCCCCTCTCATGCCTAATATTAGCTTCAGAAGGAAATTTCCTATCAGGAAAGGTGGTCGCAAGACAATTTTCAACTAGAGCCACAGTGAAGGAAAAAGTCGACTCTGCACATGATTCTCAGTAACACATTTAGCATCACTCAGGATGGGGCTTTGCTGCTTCTTACTGCCTGTTGCAGTCTTCTGGATCTCATACAAAACTGAATCTCATCTAAAACTGCTCTTAAAGGACAGGGGGCTCTCAGGAATATCGCAGACCCTACATGTAAAGGAGGGGAACAGTCCTACGGATTTTCATACAAACAGCTCTCTACTTTATGCATAAACTGTTTTAATTTTGTGAAGTGCCAGTAGTTCTGAGAGACCAATGGTTTTAACAACATTAAAACAAAATGCGTAATTTTGGACTAGGTGGGAGCTCAGGGAAAGAATAATCAAGTTTTAAATGTATTTTAAACTAGTTAACTATGTGATTTTGTTTACTTGTTTCTTATCTTTTGTAAATTTTAGCTGAATTTTTTTCTAAATTATTGTAAGCTGCTTTGTGGCTGTGGGAAAGGTGGGATATTAAACAAGTAAATAAAAAAGTATAAACCAAACCTAATTTGCACATGGCATAGCAGCATCATTTTAAAGGAACAGAATGTGGGCTTCTCTGAATCCAACTTTACACACACAAGACTAAGATATTACTTAGGGACGGGCCAACCAAATCTGCGAATCCTCGAATCCTTGGCAAGGATTCAAGATTCAGGGATCTGAATCCAGGCGCCAAAACAGGCAAACGGAATCTTTCGAATCTAGCGCCTGCAGTGGCTCCAGTGATGGCTGGCTCCCTGTACGTCCCGGGGCCTCTGCTGACGTGGGCACTCTGGACGAGGCCTGCAGGCCTGACGATGGCCGGCTTCCTGCATGTCCCACGGCCTCTACCAGCACGAGCACTGAGCGAGCAGTCCACACAGATCGGGCCCAGGCCTGAGTTCGTCCATGTTTTTAAAAATTGCTGTGAAACTCTAAAGCCACATGCGCACACCAAAGCCTGCCTATGCCTGGGACTGCTGCCTGTGCTCACTCCTGCTGCCCGTGTCCGCTCCTGCTGCCTGTCCCTTCAGCTGCCTCCCTCTGCAAGATAATAATCTCTATACTTTTGATTTGAGACTTATGTACTTCATGTAGTAGATGAACATGTCAACTGCATTTGTATCTTCTTAATAAGAAGTATGGGTATGTTTTCCTGGGCTGAAAACTATTCTTTGTTTTTCATTAAACAAAGACGTCAAATTCTGCTTCAAAAACACTTTTCACTAGAAGTGCTTTCTTTCCCTTGCTTTTTAAATCCTTTTTTAAAAAAGGATTCAAAAGATTCAAGATTCGTGAGATTCGTGGATTCCCGGAACCTTCCAAGGATTCAGATTCGGAAAATTCTGGATTTGTCCCATCCCTAGTATTAGTTTTCCCTACCAAACAGGATGTTACACCAATATGATTTCTTGCAGACTGATATTATCCATTTTTTCCACATGGAAAATGCTTTCCATGTTTGAAATCATGACATGTGAATTTACAAACCTGAATAATTGTTGAGTTAAAATTCTTTATTAGCAGGACCCAACTCTTGTTGCTACCATACTGCTAAAACCTGGTATTTGATGTTAAACATCTCTGATGTAGATTTGCTCCCCTTACTGGAGTATGTTATCACCTTTAGCTGTCTACATTAATCACAAAGGTACATCTAGCACTGCAAACGGTTCTGACACACCTTCCCCTCTCTTCTCCAAGCAGGGAGTCCAGGGAGAAGCACTGGAGTGTGTGTGCAAACAAACAGCTCGCTGGGCTCAGGCTAAATATAAACTGCTAAGGTGCCCACAGGCCAGGCGGTGCCCACAGACATCTTTCACTCTTTGCAGAGGTCTACTCCATTAGAGTTGGCAAGACTTCAGAATGTGTGACATTGCAGAAAATAGCTTTTGATCTTCTGGATGCCAGTGTCAAGGGAGGAGGTTGGAGGGTGTCACTTGCACACAGCAAGTAAAATGATTTGCTAAGTGAAATGCTTACTGACCAAAATGCTGACCAAGCTGGAGGGGAGGGGGCACTGGGAAAAATAGGTGTATATTGGCAGTTCAAGTGAGTAGTAAACCAATACTTCTGAGGCAAATCTGCTGCCAATTTGTTTATAGCTTTGTTCTTTATTCCATCAGAAGCTGGAAGGTTGTTTTTTTTTTGTCTTACAGTCAGGCAAAATTAGAATCAATATCCTTATCCTGTCATATCATGGATGCTCTTATCATTGTTAACAAATTATGATATGCAGGGAGAGGGCCGCCATCTGACACTCTGGGCCAAAACTGTCTCACACCTGAATGTAACATGCCTGTGAAAAACTATCTATGGGGAGGACAAAACTACCACAGGAATGTTTAACCCCGCATGAAATAAATTAAGAAGAAACATTAAAAGGATACTGAAGATGAAAGCCAATGGTGTTGCTGTGCTCAGAGAACTCTTTCCCTCAGTGAAACAAAATGGTGGGCAATTCTCTACTTTCTCTGCAGCCCAGCGGGCAGCATCAAAATCTCCTCTGGAGGCTAGGTAGAATTGGCATGGAAAGCTGAAGGTGGGAGAAGAGGGAAGGAAGGCCTGTAGCACTAATGTTAGCATGACCCTGGATTTAGATCTGAATGAGGGAACTGTACCAGCTCAATGACTCCAAAAGACATCTTTGTGTCTAATGAATCCTTTTGCCCTAGTTACAGCATACCTACACCTAAGGTAAGCCTTCCTTCCTCCAAGGGTTGGGTTATAGGTATGGAGAGAGACTAGTGGGACCTGCAGTTGAACCTTTGGGTCTTCTCAAGCATTCAACAGGAAAGCTTAGAATGCCTGATTGATCTTCCAGGCTTGCCAGATGGGCCTCACATTACTTGGTTTGTATGCCAGCTGGGTAAATTTAATTTAGTTCCAATTTTGTCACATGTCAAAGGCTATATTAGAATTTAATTGAAGAATTTGACTTAGTGCAGCTATTCTGAACTGATCGATAAAGCAGTAAGAAATACTTTAATTAAATACTTTTAAAACCTACCAAGAAGTGCGTGGCCATACAGCTGAGAACTGAATCCCACAGTGTTGTTCTGTTTCAAACCTGTTAACAAGAGGGATGCTCCAAGATTTCTCTCTTCCTTCCACTAAAAAAAGAGCAAGCATTGTTTGAAGCAAATGATAAAATAATATAGGCTACATCTGGCAGTGCTTTGGCTTTTGTTACCATGCCCTGTGTGTTCTCTGCCGTAACTATTCTTTTGTGTGCTGCAATCGACACTGACAAGTCAGATAAATGGAGTACAATACCACAGCAGTTGTGTGTGTGTGTTCTTTCTCTCATTTTAATGTTTTCTGTTGATTAAGAAAGTTGACATCTATTATTTTCAAAAGCAATACAAACATTAAACAAGCTCTATGGATTCTCAGAGCTAGTACACTTGTTACTAATATTCATTCCCCTTCTTCCTATCTGATATTCAAAGTAGCTTACTATAAAAAAAGACCCATCCAAAGTAACATAAAAAGAAAGAGGCATACATATTGGCCAGAAAGAAAATGACATCTCTTCATCACCTGGGGCCTGCAAATAGCAGATGCTTCCAGTCTGAACTTAAGATGCTGATAATGCCTTGGGACCTTGATACTTGAAGAATCATAGAGTTGGAAGAGACCGCAAGGGCTATTAGGTCCAACTCCTTTTCATGCAGGAATATACCATCAAAGCATTCCCGACAGATGGCCATATGGGCTCTATTCAAAAACCTCGAAAGGAGGAGACTCCACCACACTCCGAAGCAGCATCAAACTGCTCTTACCATCAGGAAGTTCTTCCTAATGTTTAGATGGAATCTTTTTTCCTGAAGTTTGAAGCCATTGCTCCACATCTTAATCTCGGAGCAGCAGAAAAAAAGCACCTCTCCATTTATGTGTCTGCCTGAGGTTTAAGGTTTGCTGAAGGGGCCCTCCTCTGTCTTCCCTTAGTCAAGGTGATAAGCTTTGGAAGGACATGGGAGAGAGCCTCCCCTGCTGTGGCACTCCAATTATGGGACACCTTCTCCTTGGGGGCCCAACCTGTGCCAACATTCCTGCTGTTCAGGTGTCAATGAAAGCACGGCTGTTCATAAAACCTTCTGGGGCCTTATTGATTTTACTAAAACCATCACGTATAAATGGAATTTATTTCATGTTAAGCTATTGTAAGTCTGTTAATCTGTCTTGTTAAATTGTTTAATATGTGTTACGCCTTTTAAAATCATTTTAATTATTCATACTGTTTCAAATTGTTGGATTGGTTTTACTGGAAACCACCTGGAGATCTCTTGATAGAGGAAGAAATTTAAGCTGCAATGAGGAGGAAGAGACTACCCTGATACTAAAATCATACTGACTGACTGCAACATCCCACTCTGCAACATTTCAAATTACTAGGTAGTTTCTAGATTACTTATTCTGTCTAATAAACAACTTAGTAAAATCTAAACCCACATACGTTATAGAACAGTAGTTCTTAACCTGGGATCCAGGGACCTCTGGGGGTCCACAGAGCCCTCACAGGGGATCTAAGAAGCCCTGTTGGGCACCAACAGCAGCAACAAGGATGTGGGGGGGGGGTTGCAGGTGCTAGAACTGCTCCCTCCTTTGCAAACTAGGACACTAGAGACCAGGGTTTGAATCCCCACTTGGTAATGGAAACCCATTGGGTAACCTCAGTCAAGTCACACTCTCACAGACTCAGAGGCACAGGCAACAAATCTTGCCAAGAAAACCCCTGTGATAGGTTTGCCTTAGGGTCACCATAAATCAAGTTTCAAAGGGAAGAGAAGTGATGGCTAGAAAGAACCTCCCCTGTTGGCAGCACTTTGCTGTTGTGTGCCTTCAAGTAACTTCTGACTTATGGCCACCCTAAAGTGAATCTCTCACAGGGTTTTGTTTTTTTCCCAGACTTGTTTGGGGAGATTGCTTTGCCTTCCTCTGACGCTGAGAGAATGTGACTTGGCCAAGGTCACCCAATGTCTGAGTGGGGATTTAAATCCTCGTTTCCAGAAGCCTTAAATAAACAAACAAACAAACAAACAAACAAACACAGACACACACACGCGCACACATATATACACATACACATATATATATACACACACATACACACACACATATGGGAATTTAAATAAATATTTGAATTTCTAAATCTAACTTTAAATATTTAAGTCATGAGTTAAATCTTTGGGGTCCCTGGCAAAAAATTATATTTGCAGGGGATCCACAGTAAAGAAAAGGTTAAGAACCACCGTTACAGACACGACAGCATAAGAGGGGGGAAATGAAAGTAAAAATGGGAATGTACAGAAAGTAAAAACAGTAACAAATTTAAAATATCCTTTATTTCACGTGGAACAGAAGGAAGAAGGAAAATCACTAGCTAAGAAACCTAAGCTATTTCCGCACTAGACTGTTATAGTGCTGTTATTCCACTTTCAGCATCCTATGGAATCCTGGGGTTTGCAGTTTCAGGAGGAAAGTGCAAACCCCAGGATTCCATAGGATGTTGAAAGTGGAATAATAGCACTATAACAGTTTAGTGTGGAAATGGAAGTGGCTCTAGATTCAAATATGACTACCAAACGCTCTTCCATTCATTCACTTTGTACATAGCTAAATGAGAAGAAGAGATAATGATTGCATAGGATTATGCAAGCATGTAGCAGAGCAAACAGAGAACTGGGACAATCAAAAATTCATATAATGCAGAGTATACTCTTCCAATACCACTGCATTTTTCTAAGCTTCATTAGCAGTGGCCAGGGGCTGAACAGAGCCATACTGATATTCTGCGGAACACAAATTTGGATATATAGGTCTGTCAGGAAAAACAAGCCACAAGTGATACTACAAGATGTGACCTAAATTAAAAAGAACACAAAAACCCAAAATTAGGTTGGCCTCACAGTGATGCTATAATGTACCAAGTTCAACATGAATGAAAGTAGACAAAAAGGAACCAAAAGTTGAACTGGACGAATTAAAACAGGGGGTGGGGGAGTACAAAACATTACACTTGTACAGATTAGACATCTGAAGAAAAACCACAGCCCTCTGTATCCATTATGTATTATTTCCGCCCTTAACTCAACTGCTCAAGAATTTAGTTAATCTAAGTCCAGTTATTGACTTCTAATAAAGACCAGAACAATCAATCTTTATCCTGTAAACAGAAGACTGATCCACCATCATTGACTAATGACTTTGTTTTGGCATGAAATTTGGCAGAGAGAGAGACAGAGAGAGGGAGGGAGGCAGAGATGGAACTTTATAAGATGTATTGTCAGCTAGAGAAGTGGTAGGCATACCAAAAAATAGTACTGATGATCAGAAACAAGCATTGTCTTGCATTTACCCACCTTGATTGCAGGTTGAGGGGGATGTAGCTTCAAAGGAAACTTTATATAAACATTGTACATGTACACAAATGCTGCAAAATCTACTCAAATGTGTAATATTTATATTGGAGGTACAGGAATATAATGGGCACGTGTTTCCATACAAGTGTAGGAAAGTATTCAAGTGAAAAAATATTGGTTGGATATTGTTACATGTATGAAAGACATTACTGGATATGAGATATAAGTACATCCCAAATAATACTGCTGGCAAGTAATACATACATTGGAGAAGAACATGTAGTATTAGTTGGGTGGCTTGTATATTACTATTGTCAAAAGCCTCTTTCTCCAGGTCTTGGTCAAGGGGTTAGGAAAATCTGAAACGTGATGTTAATGAGTAAGACGATGCATATAAACACATCTGCGGAGGAAAAAACAATTCCACAGAGACTTTGCAAAGAAGCTAGATTTTATTCTAGTTTTCATATGCATGTTGGGTGAGGACACAGGAGAGAGCCTTCTCAGTGACTGCCCCCAGGCTACAGAATTCTCTGCCATGGGAGACCAGGCTGGCCTCTTCTCTGCTCGTCTTCTGCTGGCAGGTGTGAAGACTTTCCTATTTGAACCAGCATTTGTGATTAAGTGGCTATGTGGAAAGGTCTTGGTGATGAAGTTGCTTTGGGGGTCAGCTGTTTGGAATGCAAGTGCAACTTGACAGCGGACTGCATAGTACCTTAAGAGTGAAAGCCAGCAAAGTGGTGTGTGTGGGAGGGGCTTATGGATGATAGGAACTCTATATAAGGCAGAAAGCACATTTGTAAATAGTGCCTTCAAGTGAGAGCTTGGCCAGAGAGTGCATGGCTGGGTTGAGCTGAAGTAGCTAGGAAAGACACAGAGAAGTGGTGTCTAAGGCTGGAGTTCCTGGCACAGACTGTCCAAAGTCTGAACTGGTTAATACAACAACACAGCATTTTACATGAACTTTGGACAAGATACTTTATTTCTAATGTTACTACAACAAAGGATACAGTTTGTTTTATAACTACTGAGTTATCTAAAGTCACTGGTAACAAAAAAACATACTCCCTTAAATAAACTAATTGGTTCTGAGGAAACACTTAAGATCCTAGGTCTTTCACACGAAAGTTGTGTCTAAAGGGTGGAGTTTAGGCTAAGTGTTAGCATCAGGGTGGATTTGTGAAACCAATCTAGTGAAGAATAAGGGCCTGTCACAGTCATGTTGACTTATGAATGCTTGCATTTTTTTTACTGTTCTTGTTAAGGCTTTAAATTATTTTACACATTCTTGAAGTATTTGATATTATTAATATGGTAGCATATTTAATTGTGTCTTAACTTTTTTACTATTAATTTTGAATTCATGTACCTTGTTTTAACTCATGTGTGAACCACCTTGGATCCCATTCAGGAGAACGGTGGAATAGAAATTAAATAAGTAAGTATTCAGTTTTGGAATTAATATAGGCCAAATAATTTAGCATTAATTGATGATTTGCACAAAGTATATATTTGCACAAAATAATGTTTACACTGTTGGGACGTGAAACTACATTTTGTTCATTCAAGGAAGAAAGGGAGGCATTGGAGCAGCCAGCTTGGGTCAGATTTCTAGCCTTCTACATCAGTGGCTTCCAGTCTTTGGTCCTCATTCCTAGAATCCTTGACACTTGGCCATGCCGATTACTTAAAGTCTAAAACATCTGAAGCTCAAATGGTTGAAGACCACTGCTACGTAGCATGGTTTGGAAGACCGGGGATGCTGCATCTGAACTGCACCATTGTCTTACAGATAGACTTAAGCCACAGCAACATAGGATCAGTATGCAAATAGCTTACCATTAATTCTGATTTGGTTGCCAAATATTTGTACATGACGTAGAGTGAGATAAGCTGTGTAGACATTTCCTCAAAATTTTCCTGTATCATGATCTCAGTGACTACAGACATAGCATCTAGCAATTAAACAAACAAATGAATGAACAACAACAATAATAAAGCATTTTAAAATGGGTGGTTTGTCATAACATTTACCTCACAGACATTAGGCAGTTCTCACAGTATTTTTAAATGACATGAATGCCCTACCATTTCTGATTGCAGAAACTTAAGCTGTATGAAATCAATACACTCAGAAATGGGTACTGCAAATGGGTATTGCATATTGCGTAACCTATTGCATAGGTTAAGAGGCATGAAAGGAAAGTATTTTCAAGTGGATGCTGAGCCAGTACATCTTTTTTAATGAAAACAGTCTTGCTCTGAGCCAGGAAACATCAAAATGAGAGGGTTCAATTAGCCAAACAGGATAAAATTTTTGCATTAGCCAAGCCAAATCCAAAAGTGTTGCATCAGTTGAACAGGAGATGAACCACAGTCCTTTGACCCATGAGTTGTAATGCCAACGCCACACACAAAACGCACTGAGGCCTGTAATCTTAAGGAACAATCTCTGACTACCAGAGAAGGAGGAGGAAACAACATCCCAACATGAGCCACAATATCCAAGTGAGCCTTTAAGGTGAGATAGATAACTTCAGAAGACTAGGGAGCCACATTAGTTCCCAGTTGGGGGGGGCACACACTATTCCACTATACCTGCCTTGGAAAATATTAAAAAGGTTTTGGACCCTCTGATGCCCTATAGGGGCCATAAGGGCATTTATAATCTTACTTCCTGTTCACCTCCTGCTTCAGAAAAGGCTTCTCTTGGACCTAAATTTATCCAGGCTCCCCCCTCCCCACAAGGTGGAAATGCTCCAGCATCCTCTAGGGACCATCTGGGGGCAAACAATATTTGGAAAAACTTTGCCATTTTTTTAACTCCTGACGGGCCCTGGGAGCCCCATGTGGCTCATATGCCACACTTCGTTCACCCTTTCTTTAAGTCAAACTAGTTCACTGTTTTAACTTACACAATGTAATGACTGGATTTTCTGTTTGAATGACTGGCTCTAGCCCTACTTAGGAAAAGAGGCTGTATCAACATCTTGAAAGTATCTTCATTTTGATAAAGAACAATTTACATGATGCAGCTCAGTGGAATACTCTGGACAATTTAACTGGATTAATAGCTGGGACCTACCCTCTCTTTCTCCTTTTTAGCTCTTGACTGGGTACTACTGAAAGTATGGTAGGTAAGGCAAACAGGAAGAAATCAAAAGAGGGTCGTTGTCTAAACAAGAAAGCACATGATATGTGACTGTTTAATAGACATTTTATTTCTCACCTTCATAATTCTCATCCTTTATAAAGGAATCCAACAAAAGATTGGATGTAAAATTATCTGGGAATATTCCATATTGTACCTGGAATAAATGAACAGAAAGTACAAAAAATGTGGAAACCTTACACTTCTTATATCTTACAGAAAGCTGGAGTATGATCTGAATGCAGAATACAATCTCGCAAAATGGAGGATATATCAGCATCAGGATGTTTTCCACTTCCCTTTTGCTATCAGTGATTAAAACAAGAGTATGAGCAATAATACTTTTGGAACACACATACGAAATGTCACCATCCCACGGAAATAAGCAACTAGTGTCAGACAAACAGTAAACTGCAGCTGCCCTTCCAAGTGACTGTCTATTTCAGGGGTTCTTAACCATTTGGGGGTCATGAACCTGTTTGAAAATCTGATGAAAGTTATAGGTCCCCACCCCAGATAAACCCACTTAGATGAAATTTTCAAAGTGATAGGAAGGAAATTGAATCACAAAGACAGTTTTTTGCACACATTTTCATAGACCCTGAAGTCCATCCATGGACCCCACTGAGGCTCATGAACCAATGGTTGAGAACCTCTGGTCTGCTCCTCTGTGCTGCCACAGACACCCTATGCTGTCACTGAGACTGGCAGAATGAATGGTCTTGAGCTTTAGGAAAATGTGTGTGTGTGTGTGTGTGTGTGTGTGTGTAAAAGCTGTATTTTTTGATTTGCAGTTCTTCTACTTCCCTCCCCTTAAGCCAAGCCTGTAAGTTAAAAAAGGAAAGAAAACTATACATGTAGCAGAAATAGTGCTGCTGCAGCTTTCCTGTGCCATTGTTCATGATCTGAAAGTACTGTGCATACCAGTACTACTCAAAATGGTCATCTGTGGACAAGTGCTAGTCTGCAAGTCATTGGCTGCCAGGTTGTGGTGAATTTCCAGGAAAGGAAGAAACAGCTGTAGCCAATGGCTTCCTATAATAACTCTGGTCATTAGCACACTGGAGAAAAATACTCTGCCAGTCCCCACATAATAGCTTAAAAAGCACTGGTGTATACAACTAATCAACTCCCTTACAGGTAGACATTACCACATTCATTCCCACCCATCTTACACCACTGTGACTCCTGAAAGTTTCTGTAGGAACCAGGATTCTTCCACCGTTACTCTTCTTTAATTAGATTTCACAGGCACACATCTCAACATTTCTCTTTTATTTGTGCAGTGTGTAAAATGGTTTTTAAACGCTAATCTGGTACAGAAACTGTTTAACTGTACATGCCATTTCAATCCATTTTCTGCCAGGCTATTGATCTTTAGGACAGAAGAATCTGCCCTAGTATCATTTCCCCAATGCCTTTATTTAGTAGCAAAGCCCATTTCTTTTGTTTGTTTGTTATAGATATATCAAAATATATCAAAATGCCATTGACCTCCACCTTACAGTCTAAGCTAAAAAGAAAATCAAAACACAACCAATATTCATTACAAAGATCACCTCTTTGTTTATCCCTCATATGTACGTAAGGCATACGCTAATAGCTCTCCAAAGAAGTTTTGGGTCTTAGTGAAGACAGTTTGTATAATATCACACTAAAAATGGATGAAATAATGAAATGATTTGTTAAACAAATAACTTCCCGTGTTTGCCGGCATATTAGACACACTGGCATATAAGACGTACCCTATTTTCAGACTGTATTCTTTAGGAAAAAATCTTTTAGTACCCCATCCTCATTTCTGTTGTTTCTGCCTCATGAGGAGACCTCCCTGCAGGCAGAAACAAGAGGAAGGGGTGTGTGTGTGTGTGTGTGTGTGTGTGTGTGTGAAAAGCTCCTTTCTCCCCCATTCCTGTTGTCTCTGCCTCAGTGGGGAGAACCCCCCCCTCAACAAAAAGGAACAGAAAGGTGTAAAGTTGAAGGCTTTCACAGCCGGAATCCATGAGTTGTTGTGGGTTTTTCAGGCTATGAGGCCGTGTTCTAGTAGTATTTGCTCCTGACATTTTGCCTGCACCTGTGGCTGGCATCTTCAGAGGATCTGGAGAAATAGAGGTGGAATGGAGTCACACAAGTATATATACTCCATTCCACCTCCATGCCTCCAGATCCTCTGAAGATGCCAGCCACAGATGCAGGTGAAACGTCAGGAGCAAATACTATTAGAACATGACCTCAAAGCTGGAAAAACCCACAACAATCCAACAGAAAGGTGTCTTTCCTTTCCTTTTTGCCTCTGGGGACTTCTTCCCACCCAAAACTTGACAGAGCACTCCTTTCATCTCCCTCGCTTTCCTATGCCCCGGCAGGAGTTACTGTATTTACCAGTGTATACGATGCACCCCATTTTCAGAACGCATTTTTTGGGGAAGAAAGTGTGTCTTATACACCAGCAAAGGCGGTATTAACAAACACTGTACACAATCCAGGTAAAACTACATTTATGCTCACAGATTTTAATGAATCAGGAAATAGTAGACATGGCTGCCATCACAGGAATCAATGGGACTTGTTTAACCTTGGCTGGATTTTCTCCAGTGCCAAATGGGAATGAAAGATGTTGTGCCACATTTAATTAATACCTCACACTATTATCCTAAAAATGAATGGAGACAAATGAATGGAGACTCTGAAGAGGAAGCAGACTCCATTATGTTATTCATAAAAAAACACAACTTGAGAAGTGTCTCCTCTCAAAACATTACCTTATTCTGTAATGTGTACAAGGCCTTGTCCTTTGCACCAAACTTAAGGCACTGCCTGATCCAACTGTGGATTATCCAGTCTCTTAAGTAAAAGCAATTAGGGCTATGACGAAACCTAAATGATGAGACAAACATAAAATGTGAAAGAGACCAAAATAAAGCCTGACCCTCCAAGATAAGTACAATGATTAAACATGAGCAGTACAACATGCCAAATACTGATTTACTTGTACTGTAACTACATCAATGAATTTAGACCTATTTTCTAATTTCTCAGATGTATTGGAGATACAAAGAAAAGCTTTGTATCTGGCATAATTTTTCAGGTCCAAATCAGAAAATTAAAAATTAAAGTTCACTGTTTTCCATAAGAAAATGAAGTACTGCTTCATTCCACACTTCAGTCTAATTCGTTTATACGTTTACTTGTGGCTGCAGGTAATGGGAAAACTCCTGACTGTTGTCTGAATTGATTAGGCCTATTTCACACACTATAATGCAAGATCTTCAGTTTGTCACCAAGATAACATTCAGTTGGAGACTCCTCAATGCCAGCTCACTGGGAAATCAATTTTCATATACGTACAATGTGAAATATATGTTCATTACATTCACACTTTATATTTTAGAAATACAATTTTAAAGATCTATGCTGTAAAGTGTGAAGATAACCTCAGAAGCAACTGCAAGACTTCAGTTCAACGAATTATCCAGTAAAGCCAGAGAAACAGAAAACAGAAAAACTACAGAAGACTAAGACTAGGTCAATTAATAAAAGTGACTAGATCAAATTCAATGTTTCAGAGGAAGTAGTTTTTAGTTATTGGGACTCATTTCTTGAAATCTAGAAATCCTAATTAACATTCATATACTAGTTCCATTATCTCAGTTTGATCAGTGCGGGAGGCATATAAAATATTAGCCCAATGGGATGTTTTGGCGAATAAAAATTTTGCTTAAAAAAAGGGTACCAGTAAGGTCTGCAACAAAACCTGTAGAAAACCCTCCTGAGAGACTGGACTAAAATCTTTATTACCATTCAGACACAAAATGAAGATCTTCTTCTTCCGACAAGCATACAGGCCTTGATTTTTTCTTTTTCTTTAACCTTCTATGTTAAACCTTTATTGTATATGCTAAAATTCTGACACTGTGTAAGTTACTTTTTTTTTCATTATAAAATATATTATTTTATTGTTTCTGTTTTTTATATCTGTCTTGCCAAATGCATTGCCAGTTGGGCAGGAGATAAACATTTTAAATAAATAAAACATAAAAGTAAATAAAATGTACTTGTTCAAGATTCTAACCTACCAGCCATGCTCTCTTCCAGGATATTCCCTCTATACCCCATCATATCTATTAGTATTCTACTATACACTAAACATTCTTTGTCTCCATTAAGCTATTTTCACATTCAGGTTTTTCTTTTTTCCCCCCGAAAACCTTTTTGGGCACTTCTGCCAATCTTCAGGCTTCCTCAAGCCCATTGAGGTCTCCTTCGTGCATGTGAATGCTACTTTGGCTACACAAAAATCCACACAAGAGAATGGATTTGCTATCTGCACACGGGAGGAATGGAAATCATGTGATTCATGGTCACATGTGTCCTCAATGCATTTTCTCCAGTCCCTGGAAATCCCAGGGCAAAACAAGGTGTTTCCCTCCACTAAACCTAGGAGAGTTGTAGTTTGGAGAGAGCAAATCCTCTATAAAATAATGTGCAGACCCATAAATATCCTGTAGTATCTATTTAAAATCCTATTCTCTCAAGGTTTCTGAAGCTGGAAAAATGATCTCCAGTTCACTGGTGCCTACCTAGTCCTGGAATGCAGGACACAATAAAATATGATTATGCAGGAGAAGGACAACGAACTGCCTCCTTATATACGACATCGTTCTGCAGTGGAAGTGGCTTCCTTGCAGGATGCTATGTGGACCCTGCATGTAGATTGTAACAATGTGGGACTTTAAAAGGTAAGCAGAATATAACGCATATTGAGTAAGTCCTGTCCTTTCTGTAGCTGCAGAGATATATATGATTCATTCCTGGTTATGGAGTGGATTTGTGTGAACTGTGCCTAGAAGGGCAAGCAAAGAAATGAGCAACAGCAACAATGCCAAAAGAGATGAACTGGGCACACTCATGGAGCAAGATTCTGGCTCAGTACTTCGTGGTACCACCATCACACACACACACACACACAACATCCTGAAACTGATTCTTATTGGCCATTCAGTTGTTGTAATAATATCCTTGTATATGCACTAAAGAGAGCCAGTGTGGTGTAGTGGTTTGAGAGCTGGGACCACGACCTTGGAGAGACCAGGGTTCTACTCCTTGTTTCAGTTATGGAAATCCACTGGGTGACCTTGGGTGTGTCACAAACTCTCATCCTCCATAAAATCCCATGACAGATTCGCTTTAGAGTTGCCATAAGTCAGAAATAACTTGAAGGCACACAACCCCAACAAACATACATTAAAAGAATGTGACACTATTTTGATACACAGATGGCTATATTTCACAAAAGAAACAGGAAAACAGGGACTCTCTAATGTAGCAGCTCTTTGGCTCAAGGGATGTCACATGAGATCAGAGGTGGCCAATCTGTGACCCTCCAGATTTGCTGGACTGCAACTTCCATCAGTCCTAACCAGCACAGTCAAGAGTGAGGGATCATGAGGTCTGCAGTCCAAATTCTGGAGGGTCATGTTTCCCCTCCCTGCAACAAATGTCCTGTCTAAGATTCACACATGGCATTTGTGGCGTGGCCACCATCAAAAACCCTCTCTTGTATGGATATGTACCACTGATCCTGAAGCAACAGTACTGAACTGATCACATGAATCAAAGAGTCACATTCCTTTTGATGGGCAATGGCTGCTATACTTCTGTGCAAAGAATCTGGAAAAGCTGTATCTTCAGACTATATCTCCCAGAATTCCCTGGAGAGCATAATTATAAGCCATGCCAGCTAGGATATGAGTTATAGAATAGTCCCCTAAAAGTGGCTTTTTCCAAACCTACATATGAGGAGATGTAGTATATTCCCAAAAAGCAACCTTTCCAAACCCTGACAGTGATGCAATGCAGGTCTCCCCCAAGCAAGATAAACTTTTTGTCAGCAATATGCAAAATATTTATTAGACCTTGGAGCTTGGAAATCAGCCTCCACAATACAAACCAAACTATAGACAGTCAAAGGATCAAACCTCCTGGGATAAACTTTGGTGAACCAAAGTTACAGCTCAGAGAAAGTCATCTGATATTGACATAAGATATACCAAAGAAAAACACAACCAACGGAAGTGTTGAAACACCGCAAAGTTTTATGGCCAGGCAACTACTTTCTAGTGAATGCCAGTGGTTTGCAGACTAGGATCTGGGAAAGGAAATGTTGGTTTAGGTTGCAGAAAAACATACAATTATCTTTAAGTTCTCCAACTCTTTCTCATAAACTCTCAGGCCCTTAAAATATTCCCTAAGGACACAAGTTTACAAGCGATAGCTAATCCTAGTTTAGAAAATGTGCATTTAAGTCCCTGAAGTCTGGCCTGATTTGTTTTTATTTGTTTGCAGAACACTACAATATTTTCCAGTAGGAAAGAATGACATAAATGTTCTTAACTTGGGGACCACAGACCCCTGGGCGTCTGTGGAGCCCTCACAGGGGGTCTGCAAAGCCCTGCTGCTGGACACCAACAACACTGGCTGCAACACAGATGCAGCAGCAGAGGTGCATGCGTGTGTGCTGAAACTGCTCTCCTGTTTGCAAACACCTGCCACTATGTCCCTCTGCACCCACAACCCTTGCTGCCACATCCCTGACAAAAGGATACAGCGGCAGCCAAAACTGTTCTCTTGTTTGTAAACAGGGCAGTTTTGGCAGTTGCACCTCCCCCTCGTGTCCTCAACAAAAGGGACACAGTGGCAGGCAGGTATGCACACCGAAACTATGACTCTGGAGACCAGGGTCTGAATTCCCACTTGGTCATGGAAACCCACTGGGTGACCTCAGGCAAGTTACATTCTCTCAGCCTCAGAGAAAGGCAAAGGCACCAAATCTTACCAAGAAAAGCCCCATGATAGGTTCACTTTAGGTTCACCTAAAATCAGCTTTCAAAGAGGAGAGATATGAAGGCTAGAAAGAACCTCCCCCTGCCAATGGCACCTTATTGTTGTGTACCTTCGAGTCACTTCTGACTTATGGCAACCCTAAGGTGAACCTATCACATTTTTTTGCAAAATCTCTTAAGAGGAGGTTTCCCTTTGCCTTCCTCTGAGGCTGAGAGAATGTGACTTGCCCAAAGTCATCCAGTCTCTGAGTAGGGATTTGAATTCTAGTCTCCAGAAGCCATTAAAATAAATGCAAATTGTATTTACAGGGGGTCCCCAGTAAAGAAAAAGTTAAGAACAACTGACACAAAGAATCACATTCTTTACAGGAGTATGGAGGGGAGAGAGGAAATCTCAACAGGTGCTTTGATCTTTAAGCAGCGAAATATAGTTCCTAGAACAATGTAACTGGTGAACAATAATGGGCAGAATGTATTAAATCTAAACCAAATCACTCTTTTGGACAATTTCCAGAATTCTGGAAGATAACTTTTCTAATATCGGAATCTCTGAATATTTTTCCAGGGTCAGTTTCCCAGAATCAAACTCTGAAACGGAGATGGACCTGAAATATGATACTTAATGATGCAAAACTGCACACAGCAAGATGGAAATTGCTTTTGGAGCAGCTAAAACCATATCCCACAGGCTGTGTAGCCACTACACCATTGCCTTCTCTTATATATTAGGAAAGTGGGCTTCTTCCCAGCTTTTCTAAAACCTTTGCCTAAAGTGATGCCAATACTAGCAGTGTGGATGCCGCTTTCACACTGTGATGGAGACACTAACCTGGAAGATTCTGGGAGATATAGTTCAAATAAGGAAAAATAAAACCAAACCGTCTTCCCCAAGATCTCATCTATACTACAGTGAACTGCAGCCCATAGCTCCTTCTTACAGAACATCAAGAAGAATGAATCATACTAATGTGCAGATGCTAGCAGCAGCCTGCAGCCAAAATGCAGCACCATTTAGTGGCAGGATTGGTTCTTCCATCTGAATGAGCATCCTTTCCAGAACATTTACCAGACTATTATAGCCACCAACCCTTTTCACTTGCCTGTAGTGCATTTTTTGAGAATTGTCCCTTATGGCTAACAGCTACACGGAGAAGGAGGGGGGGCTGCTTCAGTCCACAGTGTTGAGAGATATCCAACTGCCAAGTATAGGAGATTTTAGATGAAAATATTGCTAAAGGGGAAGCATACATATATATGTTGTGTCTTAAATGGCAGACTAGCTCTTTTCCTGCTCTTCAAATTAAGTCGTACAGTAAAATAAAAAAGGCACACTTCCAGCATTGAGCTATGAATGTCCATTTGGTTGATCTAATTGCTTCCCCACACTCCTCACTTGAACTCTGGTATTAAGAACAGAAACATCCTATATTTGCTTTCATTAAAGGCCTGCCTCAAAAATGCTTGCAGGAAGCATCAATTACAAGCACTCGGATTGAATCACATTGTGATGAATCAATTACCTAATTGGTACTGACTGGCTCACTAGCCACATAAGAGGTCAGAGAGTTAAGCTCCCCATCTAGTCTCAAAGCAGGAAGTATAAGGCCCTGAATATCCCCTCTAAATTCCAGCAAGGCATGGCAAGAGATCAAGCTGCAAGCTGTCAGAAGGATCAATTATTTATTTATTGCTCTTTTAGATCAGCCAATAAACAGAATGCTCTGGGCAGTGCACAATACAATACCTAAAATACCTATATGAAGGCATCACATAAAAAAAAGCAAGATATAACCAGCAGCAAAGGATAATAACATCACAGAAAGATAAAAAGTATTCTAAGATCTAAAGGCACTCAAAAACCTTCTTAAAATCCCTGGGATACCTGACCTACAAGGATGGATGCAAGAACAGAGTGGGTTTAAGACTCAGCATCACCTGGGGAACTTGGAGTGATGCCCTAATACAGGTCTGGAGTCAACTGGGGTTTAAACTAATACTGTAGAAAGAAAGATGTTTGTGAAGTTCTATTTTCCTGGTGTAAGCCTGCTCAAGGAATTAAGGGTCTATGCTATATTACCCACATATGATTTCCAGCTGGGCTGCAAAGGCTCTGGTGGCCCCAACACTTGGCTAGGGGGCATATAGTTGTCCTGGACTGGAAGCAAGCATGGAGAGAAGTTTGCTGTATCCATCAGAAAACAGATGTGCTTAGAGTGGAAAGTGTGTCAATGTCCCCACTTCGTCCTCCATGGAAGTATCTAGCAGTATTTGTCTTGGTGGTTCAGTAACCCAGTTATTTCAATTCTTTAGAACCCTCCTCTAACATGAGCAGAGGTAGGAACAGTTCTGAGGTCCTCTTGGGCCACAGTATTAAGCAAATAACAAGGCTCAGCATCAGAGAAGTGACTTTTTTGTTTACCACATTTGGACTCTTAAGTGGTGCAGCAATTGTTTTGCCAACATTATACGACTGTCTCATAAAGAAAATACACGAAGTGTGACAGGCAAACCTACATATCCCCAAAGATTTGGAAACACACCCAAGAGCCCTGGTTGGTCCTGGCTACCCACTGGCTATTTATTGCAGGCTTAGGAACATATCTGTCTTTCATCTGCTACCATGGAAAGCATTGGTAGAGGTGTGAAAAACATGACTGCAGCATGAAGCAACCCACAGCCATGACGCTCAGTCTTCGCCCAGTCACTCTGGGAAACTTGGTGCTGAGCCAGCATTTTTGTATAGGTGTACGTGCTTTTAAGTTGCCTGGTGTCTTATCACAGTCCCACGGATTTCATAAGAGTTTTCTAGGGCAAGGAAGACTCAGAGTTGTTTTTGCCATTTTTACTTGCCTCTAAGCCTTGTACCTTCAGTAGGTTTCTACTTTAAAACCTTCAAAAACTCACAAAAATGAAACATTTATTTCAAAAACTCACAAAAATGAGACATCTATTACTTATCATCAGTTATATGGGGTGAAAAATATCTGCTACTAAAATATATGTTTATACATTCTTTGTCAGAGTGTTTTAACTCTTGATTTCCTTTGGTGGTGGGGGGAGGTGATTTGACGACCCTTGCAACAGCAGCGGTAATTATATTTATTTGTATCCCAGTTCCTCTTAATTACTGTAATTCTATGATTCAAAGCTGAGTGACCTTGAGCCTATGACTATCTCATAGCTAAATCTACATTAAAGAGCTCTAGTAGAAGGAAAAACACATCTAATCTGCCTTGGGGAAAAGGTGGGGAAGACAATTAAATAATATATACATACAAAGAACCATGCACATGTAAGGTCTGTACAAATACAGTAGCCCCTCCACATTTGCAAGGGTTTGGAGTGCCACAAATAACTCTCTCCCCGTGATTCCCCTCCAGAGCTAACCCGTCCCATTCCTTTGCCTCTGGCCTCTGCATAGGGATGGGGGGGGGGGAGACAAGGTAAAGGGCTTTTCTCTCAGCTATTTCTAGCAGCCATTTTGAGAAAGGAGGGGTAGGAGCCAAGAGAGCACCTGACCAATCAGCAGCCATTACACAGCAGAATGTGCAGCCACATGGCAGAGAGGACATGGCTCCAGCAGTTGTGGGGAGTGGGAGCTTTGCTCATCCAAAAGGAAAAAAATATCCATTTTAAACACAAGCCTCCCAAGCCTGGGGTGAGGAATTTAAGGGAATGGGAGGAGGAAAATGTTGGAAGGGGAGGCAAGCACATTACCCATGAATAATCGAATTTGTGAATGTTAAACCCACAAATATGGAGAGAGAACTGTAAATGATTGGAAACACTGTCATTGAAAGATTTCAGAAGTATGACCTGCTATTGAAGTAAGCTACCTCTTGCGTTATACAAGCAACTTCAAAGTAAAGTTTTGAATTCTTTTAACTAGTACAGGTTAAGCACCACTAAGATGACAATCCTACACACACTCTTCCACTAAACCAAGCGTAATTTATTTATATATTAATATGCATGCATATTTATAGCAACAGCAATAGCAGTTACATTTCTATACCGCTTACCAGTGCAAAGCATTCCCTAAGCAGATTACAATGTTTTTAGCTAATTGCTCCCAACAAGCTGGGCACCCATTTTAACAACCTATGGAAGGATGGAAGGCTGAGTTAACTTGGAGCCCTGCAGGACTGAACTCACAACATTGCGGCTGCAGTACTGCCATTTAACCACTGCGTCACCAGGGCTCTCCTGGTAAATGTGCTTTACTTTCTTTTATTTTCCAATTTGTAAAAATTAATTTACCTTGGGCTATCAAAAAAGTCTGTGGGAACATGGCATACACTTTGAGCTTTCTTTGTTGAACAAAAATAAAAAAAAAAAGCCAAATCACTGTCTTGCAAGAAACCCATGTGAACGCTTGCAACCAGTTTACTTCCTCCTGATTGAAAATGATGCTGCAAATTTTTCTGAAGAAGCTCTTAACATCAGTTATGTATCGATAGTGCACACATGGCAAAGCTGTTAAGGTAGATAGGGCTTAGGAAGTATTCTACAGCCTTGCAATTAAAACAGAAGAGCAAATACAGCTTGGTAAAACAAAGCCACATATCACTATTTGCATCAGGTATTTGCTTCCTTTGGAACTGGAAGTAGCTACAATCACACAGAGTTATGGAATAAATAGCTTTGGAAACAGGCAATTTGGGTGAGATGAGCACTGCATAATGGAAAATCTTTAACTATTTCAATGTCTTCATCACCTACTTTAAAGTTGTGTGTGTGTGTGTGTGTGTGTGTGTGTGAGAAAGACAGAGCTATATAAAGAAATTAGAAGCCACAAACACCTTGGCAGACAAATGGCTGACAGTGGTTACACAGGAACTGAAGCCTTACTAAAAACTGAGCTATCCAGGTTCAGTTGGCCATAAACTCAAAACCAGGTCACTGTGGGTTATGTTCATCGCACCATCTCAGGCTTCATCTGTCTCCCTGAGCAATAAAAATAGAACAGATGCAGGATAAAAAAAGAACAGACAGAGAAAGAATTGTCCTTATAAAGAGCTGCTGTGTATTCAGATACATTAAAGACTCCCTACCTTTTCCAACAAAGTTCAGGCTCATGTATCATACATTTTTATATAACTCAGTACAGCCATATCAGCCTAAGGCTGGACCACAGTGACAGTAACAGTTCTCACCAAAGATGTTGTTTTCTAGACTGGGCAAGTAGGTTTCATGCAAGTTCTCTGGTGAGACTGCAGTTTATACTGCCAACAGATTTATTTATTTTTTTCATTATCTGCAAGATTGAATACTCTCTCATCATACAGAAGGGGCTGCCTTTTGTTCCTTGCACATGGCAGGGTTAAGATTTTTTTCTGATTTTGGATTCAAGCTGAAAGGGAACATTGCAGGGTCTTTTCAACAGACAGATCCATGGCTGCTTCCTCCTCCAACTTTTCTTTTTTCTTTTTATGGTGTCTTCTTAGACTGAAAACCCACAGCCTGAATTTACCTGAGGCACCAATGTTTTTTGGGGCTGAATAAAGCATTATTTATCATTTGGTAACCAGAGAAAAGAGTATTATTTGCCAATAGCAAAGCAAGCAAGCAAGCAAGAATCCAGACTAGTAACTGTGGTAGGTAGTAACTCGCTGTAGGTAACCAGCATCACAGCCACTGTTGACTTAACAGCCATTAGAACACAGCTTTTCCCTATGCTGTTCAGTAAGACCTCTGGCCTATTCTTCAGAGGGAGCAAGATTTAGGAATGGGTTGAACAAACTGCAATGGCAAGTACAGCCATACTGGACAAAGCCCCAATTGTGGAAACATCAAGTATCTCCTGGTGGTTTCAGACAAACAGCTGAGGTACACATGTAGATGGTTACGGGCCTCACCAAAGGCATGATGAATGTGAATGAGTGGCATGTCAAACACTAACACTGAAGAATTCAAGGAGCTCTAGGCTACCAGTCCTCAATTTTTGGTTTTCCAGATATTTTGCCTTCAGTCCCCATGATTACTTAACATTGGTTATGCTTGTTGAGTCCTTTAGGAACTGAAGTTCAAAACATCTGGTAGATGTTGAGAATCATTGACCTAGGCAATCTCACCTCTTGGCAGTAGAAAAGCAGGGCCTTTATGCAAATAAAAATCCTTCATGATATCACCAGTATGAATGCATCTTCCTTTTGATGGGGTAGTGCATCAAAGGATATCCTGCCTGCAATGCACAAGCATTCAGAAGGCAAGGGTGCACAACTGCATGGGGCAACACCCCCAAGAGTGCCTAGACCTACTCTGTGGGTTTTTGGGGGGCACTATTTTCCACCAATTTCCCAGAAGTGGTGTGTCAATACTGCTCACCATTTTGGCTGAGTACTGGCCAAAGAAAGAGGTTTCTGATGTAGGGTTCTGGGATGTGTTGGAAGGTTAGCATGGTCTGGGGATGCGAACTGCCTGAAAATTGTGTGGTTGGGGGCTTCAGGGCCACAAAAGTGAGGTCTGGGGCCACATGTGGCCTGCAAGCTACACTTTCCCCACTCCGCCTTACTGACTTAGTCCCTCATTCAAGGAGGTAGCAGTTTCTGTCCGTGTTTTTGTTATACACACACACACACACACACAAAACAACACAGCTGGTAACTTTTTTAAACAACTGAGGTCAACAGAAGAGTTTCCTAGAGATACTAACATAACTTAATTAGGCTGTGAAGTATATTCAGAGACCAGAGAGAGACAGGAAGAAGGAAAAAGATGCAAACTACTAATCTCTCTTCCTCCACGAACATCCTAAAAGGAATGGAGGCTTGTATGGAACAGTCCTTGGTGGATTGTGCTCTAAGACTACAGAAAGACAGCTACAATAACCCAAGAGATTAAAAATTGAAGTATATGAAATGGCAAACTCCAGCAGTTCTTATGTACCAAATGGAAAGACTAGAATGTTTCACTGTGGGTTTTGGCTACCTAGTCTTCTAGATTCTAATCACATACTCTGACTAACAGAAAGATAATCCCAGTATTCATCCTACTTGTCTTCTTTAATATTGATATACAGCAAATCAATATAGCAGTTCCTCACAGCCACTGAACTGGGTGGAAGGTATTTCCAAAATTCCCAATTCAACATGAAACGGCAGTTCAAGAGTATTTGTCCCTAGGGTCACACTGGAGCTATTTTGACCCAGAAAGAGACAGCTCTGATTAAGAAACAGTTGAGACTGGAATTCTTCAAGCTTGAGGACTTGTCTTTTAGGATTCTCAGCACTTCTGGAATGGCTCAGAGCTGGGGAGGTGTAATCTCTGCTCCAAGAAGGATAAAATGAAAGCCTCAGTTCAGTTTCAGACTTTGGTAGGGGGTCTGGTTGGAGCTAGCCAAGGTGCTGCAACTCTCATCTGACTACACAACATTCAGGCATTGTTCTTGAGTATGATCTGAATGGGGCAACAACACAAATGCATTTACCTCAAAATCTAAATGACAAAATCATGGCTCTGCTATATGCCCACTAACTACTTTCATCATTCGAGTTGCATGAATAACAAAAACTTGATACATACATAAAGATATGATTGTAAACACATATAGGGTACTGACATACGTCAGTAAACGCAGTGAAGACTGTATAGCACTCTGAAGGTTAAACCTGCTAGATAAATGATATCAGAATAGTACTAATTTTGTTTTCCAAGCATTATATACAGTGATTCTCAAGAGATGACACAATAGGCCTCTAATTGAAATATCAGGTACTACAACTATACTAATATGAATATACAGAACCTTTCTGTTAAACCTGAACAGGGAAAATACAAGGGTCTGCATGGTTGGACACATGCCAATGGTACAATCCATGGAACCAAGTTCATATTTCTCCTTGGGAAAAGTACTTAACAGCAGCAAAACAAACAAAGGGTGAGAGAAATAATACTCTGAATCCTCCTACTGAGAAATGTGAGGACTGCCACTTGCCATAATCTGAAATTACATCAAAATTCATTATCTGCTGATATATCACTTGTAAAAAGCACAGTAATAACTCTGTCATGGGTCTCCAGCCTTGCAGGCACTGGTGGAACTGAAAGGAGTAAGTAGTAAGAAAAGATTGTTGCTCTGCTTTGCTCCAGGCATCCTTTCTAAGTGCCCCCAATAATATTACATTATCACTGCTGCTGTTGTGTTATACAGCACCATCAATATACATAGCAATTGACTGAACAAAGCAATGAAGGAGACAGCCTTGTCAAAACTTTCTATTCTACATTTGGAGGATGACACTGAAGAAGATGCCTATAAGCAGTAAAGAAGCAACTACAAGCTGACCTTCAGACCTTTACTCATACAGAAATGTGAAAGACAGGGTGCATGTGTAGGCCAAACAGGCCATGTGCAGCCTGTGGGCCACATGAAGCCCCAACATTTGTTTTGGGAGCCCGCCGGGACAGCCAAGGGTAAAAAAAAAAAGTCCTCAAATCTCCTCTGGGGGTGTGTGAGGCATCTTTGCCATGTTTTTTGGCCTCCCCAGCCGATTTTAAGCGCAGGGTCCTTTCTCTGAATCAGGAAGTGAACAGGAAGTGACTTCTGTTCACTTCTTCTTGTTGTTAAAAAAGGCCTCTGTTGAGTCTGAAGTGGCACAGATGGCCTGACAACATAGCAAAAAAAAAAAAAAAAAATGCTCCATACTCCCCCAGAGGGCACTTGAGGGCATTGTTGTCATTTGCCTTCAAGTCATTTCTGACTTACGGCAACCCTAAGGCAAACCTATCACAGGGCTTTCTTGGCAAGATTTGTTCAGAAAGGGTTTGCCTTTGCCTGAGGTTGAGAGAGTGTGACTTGCCCAGGGTTACCCAGTGGGTTTCCATGGCCAAGTGGGGATGTGAACCCTGGTTTCCAGAGTCATAGTCCAACATTGAAACTACTATACTATGCTGGATCTCCATTTTGGAGCATTAGAGGGAGAGATTTTGCTTTTTCCCCCTGGGGAGTGGTGTGGTCCTCTGAGTTATGGGAACAGCTGTGGCCCCCAGCCTCTCAAGTTCCCCACCCCATTGTAGGGAAATAAAAGAGACACCTTGACGAAGATGGATTGCGAGCAAATGTCTGTGCATACACTAAAGTATATACACAAATGAAAAATCTGATTTGGATGTGAGGGAGAAAAAGTGTAAGGGAGTCACAATTATGATGGGAGTGAAAGCCAGCATGGTCTCATGGTTTGAGCACTAGACTACAACCCTAGAGATCAGGATTTGATTCCTCACTCAGCCATGGAAATCCACTGGGTAACCTTGGGCATACCACATACTCTCAGCCCCCATGACATCTTCACCTTATGGCTGCCATATGTCAGAAACGACCTGAAGGCAAATAGCAACAAAAGAAAGCAAAGGAACTATGATGTTGGATGGAGGAGAGAGAATAAAAGCACTCCAGGAGACCAGGGATAAAGCTGTGCAAAAGAGTTGAGATGTGGAGAGGACATGAAGAAAGAGGTAATGGTGGGGTTAATAAAAACCTGCAGCTGTCCTTTAATCTATTTTTTGACACTAAAATGGAGAACAGTCAGAGCTGTAGCAAGGTGCAAAAGAGCAGAACAGAGATTTTGATTTCAATTAGTGACTGGAAGTTTGGAGTTAAAACCAACAGTTAATCAAGATTAACAAGGAGTAAGGATATCAGATCTTATATACATAACTTTAAAACAAAAGATGAAATCTGTCATTCTCTCTGTTACTATTGCCCATGAACATTTATTCTCCTCCAAATATTTACATTTAATATCTATAGCTATACATACATTATTCACTGGATTTCCCATTCTAAACATGCAGATGTCTGTTGCAGTGAGTTGGGTCTCTGCCACTAGGCAGATGGGTTTTGGAGTCCTTGTTAGAATCACTGCCAAATGGTAACAGGTGCATTTTCCCTACAGCGTACAGAAAAAGTCAATCTGTATTAGTGACCTTTGACACCTTTTGCATTCGCTTGACAGTTTCAGGCTGGGAAAAAAATATGAAGGCTGACAACAGACTGGGAGTGTGAATTTTCCTGTTGTTAATCTGCTTCCACAATTCTCACTGCTAATGGCACGAGAGAGATGGGTCATGCTTGCACACTTTGGTTTTCTTTGTTTGCTTCTACACCGTATAACCCTTGGGAGTCCATCTTCCATTGGTCTCACCCTAGAGATGGTACACCCCAAGCCTGGAATCCCATATAGCCGGTAATGGGGAATTCAGTCCCCGGCTGGGAAAGTCTGAGTAGAATTGATTTGGAGGCCCAGTTTTATCATTGGCTGTGAGAGGGTGCTCAACCTCCTCAGCAAAATGGCTGGAATACTTTTCTGCTGTGTACCATCTGCTGCATCATTTATCACCAATAAAGCTTATGCTAAAGCAGTAATGTACATTTGTGTTTCATACCAAAAGAACGCTTTGGACAGCCTTGAACTACAGCAAGTTCCAGCACAGAAGACTATAGGCCACGGCCTATAGTTCCACAATAGCCCCCACGTTTTTCAGTATTGTGTTGAGCTTCGCCTTCTCATTTATTTCTATTGATCAAGATTTTTCAAATTCTGCAAAGTGCCACCATGTGGCAAACTGCTGTACTGATATGCTCATATATAAAGCTATACATACTGAAAGCACGCAGTATGCCACCAGCACTGCAAGTACGTAAACATCAATACTATAGCCCGAAATGCAAGCACAGAACCACTGATTTCATTGGAATTAAGCTCATGCGGCCAGGAAAAAGACTGCCAGACAAAGGGAGCACTTAGTCTTTCTCTAACTTAAAAAGGAAAAGAAAACAAAAGAGAGGGGAAAGGAATTCATAACAAAGACAAAGAAAACTGGAATTAGCTGGAGTCTGTGCACAAATTACAGCCGTCTGCTGCTGCATTATTTTATTTGTAAGCTCTCAAATGCTGTTTGAATTAGCCTAATTTGGGCTGGGGGAGATACAATGGAACAAATGACATTTTTAAATGCTTCCTTGGTATTCTAAGGCCACTCTCCCCAGTACAGATTGAGAGCATACAGGATATGTGTACACTGACCATGTAGCATTCTCAGTCATATCCAAAGCAGCCTGATGCGTCTACACCTCCAAGTTGGATGTCGACCAGAAAGCCAAGGCTGAATTGTACCTCAGGATGAAAGAGGTCCCATGGAGCCACTTGAAATGCAACAGCATACACTGTACATATACTTTCTCTGTAAATCTGCACATGCTCATTTACTTTCACAAAACGGATTTTCTCCCCACTTCACTGCAGATTCTAAAATGATTTGAAAGGAAACCCCTACAAGGAAATAAATACTCCAATTGTTGATGAAAGTTTTAAACAGCCAGAAATAAGCTGATCTCTTGGAACGAATCCAAAGCTACTTCACTTTCTAAATGCAAGTTGCAGCTCTGCGTTAAAGCTTTAGCTTGAAAAAACACAGTATCCTTTCTTCGCAGGCATATTTTTAGGTACAAAGCTTAATGATCAAATAGATTCTAGGCAGGCTTAACTCAGAGGACTTGGGAGGACGTCACCAAGAAATCTCCTTTGTCTGTCATTTCAAGCTGCAAGCAGTGAGAGAAAGCCCAGAGGCAACGGATCATGTCTCGCTGTCAAAGAAAAGTGGCCCACAAACCCCTTTGCTCCTTTTTAATCATGCATAAGTAAAAGCAGCTTTCCTTTTATTTCCCTGCCTATGTCAACACTGCACCCTTTTGGATGTATGCATGTGCACGCCCCATACTTCTTTTCAAGCCCTTGTACAACCTATTTAATGCACAAGTGGTTATAATAAAAGAGCCAGTACACATCTTAACAACTCTATGTTTCAGTGACTAGTAGTAGTTCTTCTCATGTAGTAGAAAAGAAAAAAAAATGTTTCCAGTAGCATTAAAATAAATATATCAACCTTGAGCAAATATTTCTAACAGCTACAGCAATGGTAGAAGAACAAGTACATTTTGCACAATTACAGAAATCAAAGGGGACAAAAGAATGTCTTTCTTGTACTTAAAAACAAAGACACAGTTTTCTTCTTTGCTCCTTTCTCTATCCATGGTAGACAGTTATTTACATTTTTCAGTCAATAAGCCTTGGAAACATAATCATTAGTCATCTGCCTTTAAAAGGAAACTATCAAACCTATTTTTAGCCAAGAATGTAAAGTGAGAAATTTTGTTTTAATGTATATTCTTTAACCACAACTGTGACAACAGGCAGCTATTGAAATTATCATGATATTTTTTTTCACAGTCTAAAGGAGAATCTACATCAGAATTATTTTATTTACTCTCTTGATAAAATGTGCATGTTGTCTAAGTGTTAAGTTGAATGTTGCATGACCAGAGTTCCAGAAGTACAAAGGAACTTCCCTTCTTCCTCTTCATAGTGTCCCAACGCATGCTCTTGCCGAATCTGCTTCGGACCTTCCAATTTTTATTTTTTATTTTTTGTATATGGGGAGACAAAGAAGAAGCTGCAGTAAGGCCCCACTCCACTGACAGAAGCCATTCATGGACAAATAAAATTCCATTTCACTCTAAGACTACTACTGCATTAACCATGTGAAAGATCTCAGGATCTCTCTTTAAACCAGGTCTGTGATAGGATACAAGTCTACAAGATGCTTAAATTTAACTGGACAAGCTCTGGGCAACTATATCTTGCACTATTCTTGACTTGAGTCTATACATACATAGTCAAACCAATGAGCAACACACTCAGTTTTGACGACGTTTATGACACATTGAAGGAAGGAATGAAACTGGATTATGAATGCCTAAAACCCAGAGGCTGAAGCACTCAGGTTTGCCCAAAGTCACAGAAACTCTTCTAGAGATTGTCTCCTTCCTTTTGAATCACTTTCCCTTTCATTAACACCTTCAAACAGTAAAGGAGAGGCTTTTGTAGCAGTTGCCTATAGCTACCTTCCTTTCAAGGCCTAGATGCCTGCCCAAGGCCATGCACCTCTAAGGAACCCCAAGGCTTACACTAAAACTAGCATGGCCTAATCAGATACAGCTCAGATACAGCTCAAGCCTCTTCACACAAAAAATGATAATATGTAGCCTGTGGAGCAGCTACATCTGGTATAACTACCAAGAATCTAATGTGTTGCCCTTGCCTGATCTCCACAGAGATTATTCTCATTGTACTTCAAACTTCTACTTAGTCTAAGGTTCAAAGTACACACTATCATAGCTATCTATAATTCTGGCCTTAACTGCCAGGGCTATCCCTATGAGAAACAAGGCTTCTAGTGCAGAGCAGGACCTTAGAATGAGGATGAGAGGGCATCTTTACCCCTCAGCTATTGTCCTGATACAAATCTTCATATCCTCTACACTTGCAATTTGCATCACCAAAAAAAAGTTTTTCATGCAATTCTATGCAACCTTATCTACCAAGGCAAATCAAAGGCACAGAAGTACTCATCTGTCTCTGCAGTCTCCAAAGTAGCTGTGTTAAGTCTCTTGCAGCATAAAAAGGAGGAAGGAACGGGGAAGGGGAAAATATGGCACCTCCTTTAAGACTCATCAGTTTTTATTTTTGCACGAGTTTTTATGGATATAAAACTGCTTCTTTGGAAGTAGTACTGAAGATTATTAAGGCTTCAGGCATAAAGCAAATTTAGGCAGTTGTGGAAGTGGGATAGGTGCTGCCCTGTTTCTTCATTTTTTCCCCCTCTTCTCTTCCCTCCTTTTTTTAAATAATCCATCTCTGAAGAGCAGAGGGACAACAACCTATAACCTAACTCTGAGTGAAGATAAGTGGCTTCATGGTTTGCAATTTCAGGTGCGGAACACTTACTCTTAAGGAAAGAATACTCAGCTAAGGGAACACGTAGTTTGCTTTTCCCTAAGATAACAAAGAAGGCCTGGATGCCTTAAAACAACATAAATGCAAACATATGCACCAGCACAGAGACAGAAGTCTGCAGAAGATCACTGAAACAGGATCAGCAGTATGGTCTCACTGCCCTTTTATCCAGGTATAGGAAGGGTGGGCAATCTCTGGGGGTAGTGGGCTGCAACAGTCTTCCCATGGAAACCACTGGGGGTTGGACCCTGCCCCTGTGGCTCATTTTCAGTGTGAACCATATTAAAATTGTTTTTAAGCTGAATCATCCTCCCAGGAAAGCTACTCAACTTGTTATCAAGGCGTTTAGTTTCAGAATGCCTTGTTTCAAATGTCAGTTGCTGGAATTTTTGTCACTGACATGCTAGAGAAATTGAACAGCATGGTGGCACATGTGGTAGGTGTGGGACAGAGGATGCAAAAAAAGGAGATAGCGATGTTATGGATTTGTATTTGAAAATGTTGATTGAGTTATTGATTGTATATTAGAGTATAAGGTAAGGAGCTGTTGGGAGGGGGCAGGAAGAATGGAATACTGGAGTGAATGCTGATAGGTGGAATTCTTGAGGCAGTTTTGGAGATTTGCATATGTCTGGTCAATGGCAGCTGGGAGATCAGATTGATTGGGGAGCTGGTTAGCCCAGAGTTTGAGTGCAGTTAAAAAAGGGGTTTGAATTAGACTAGGGTTAGATTGAAAGAAGGGAGTTTGATCTGAGTGATTGGTAAGGGTCTTTTGTTAGTCAAGAGGAGAGAGAGAGAGTGCGTGTGGTATTTAAAATGTAACAAATGATCTGTTGTGTTACATTTGTTGTTGTGTGCCTTCAAGCCATTTCTGATTTATGGCAACCTTAAGGCAAACCTATCATGGGGTTTTCTTGGCAAAATTTGTTCAGAGGGGGTTTGCCCTTGCTTTCCTCTGAGGCTGAGAGACTGTGATGTGCCCAAGATCACTGAGTGGGTTTCCACGGCCAAGTGAGGATTTGAACTCTCGTCTCCCGGTGTCCTAGTCCTGGTGCCCTAGTCCAACTCGAACCACTATATCATGCTGACTCCCATGTGTTATGTTTTAACTTCTGTAAACAAAGATTTGTTGTTTTCATTTGGCCTCCAAAAATGCTGACAGCTTGGATTCAGACAAAGAAGGCCTTTCTACCCTACACTTTTATAGTGCTATTATTCCACTTTCAACATCCTGTGAAATTCCGGGGCTTGTAATTTACTGAGGCCAAACAGCTCTCTGGCCGAGAATTCTAAAGGCCCCTCCCTAAACTGCAAACCCCAGGATTCCACAGGATGTTGAAAACACTCTAACAGTGTAGCGCAGAAACGGCCAGAGTCTGCACTGAGTATAGAGGGGTGGCATCCACTGAGGATAAATGTTGCATAAATCCTCATATATACCTTGAGGGTATTAAGATGGTCCCCAAAGTTGGTGTCACAGAGGTCGGGATCAGGGGAAGTCCTCAGTCTTGCTTACTGAAGTGAACACCATGGAAGTCTTCACAGTTAGTGGGTGAAAGGGTAGAAATTCCACATTTGGCCACAGCGATGGGATTGCTTGAGAGGATTCCTCACAGTTGATGGTATTGGTGGGATTGCCCAGATTTAAACTCCACAGTTGGTGGGATAAGGGTTGGAAAACAACCTCCACATTTGGTAATCAAAGAGGGGAGATAAAGAGTGGAATCTTCATTTAAAGAGTGGAAACCCCACGGGGCCATGGAGGTCATGGAGGTTACTCACCTCTCATGTGTAAGCATGGAGGATGCCTGAATAGGGCTTATACTAAAATCAAAACCTTGACTATAGTTTCTTATCCACAGAACTTCTTTGCTAGAAAAACAGAAGATTTTTCAAAGAAAGGACTTTAATACCTACCACTTATTACTAAAATGTTGGCTCTGTATATGCTTTTAGGTCTCTAGTCTTTGACTTTTTTATTTACAAAGACTATTTGCAAAGCAATTCTTTGAGGAAGAGCTTTCATGTACCTAAACTTAGTACAAACATAAGATAAATAAGCATTTCAGGTCAAATGAAGGGGAAAACAAAGAGGAAAAAATTAAAAGTACTGAATTTAAAAACTGCAAAATCTACCACTGGGCAAAACAGCCAGCAATTGGGATGGGCAATCAAAATTGTAAGCAAGCTTTCATGTTCTGCACAACTTTCTGTTAGGCTGAGTGGTATAAAAATCCAGTGGGGAGTAAAGTGGGGTGGGGTAGGGGGACAAAGACTAAGCTGCACGTTGCATCCATGAGGTCTGTACCTTAAGTTTCACTTAAGACAGAATTTGCTGAATGAAGTAATCCTTGCTAGATGCTGCAGGTATCAGGTTTCTGGGATGAAGAAGCTCTCTTTGTGTGTGCACGCACACACACATGTGCACACTTTCAAAATGCCTGTCAATTTATGTCAATCCCATGAATTTCACAGTTTTCTTAAACAAGGAATACTTAGAGGTGGTTTGCCATTGCTGTCCTCTGAAATATAGCTTACAGCACCTGGTAGTCCTTGGCAGTGCCCCCTCCATGTACTAACAAAGCCTAACCCTAAACAGAGAGGATCTGGGGATCATTCACACTCCACAATTACAGCCCTATGATACTATTTTAACTGGCATGACTTCATCTTATGGAATCCTGGCATTTGAAAGTTTGGCCAAAGGCACTGGAATTCTCTGGTTGAGACTACTAAATGGCCCTCTTCGACCTGCAAATCCCAAGATTCCATAGCAGAGAACCATGCCAGTTAAAGTGGGAAAATAGCACTATAATTCTGTCATGTGAAAAGACTTCTGGTGTTTTCAGGGCATTTAGGCCACTGAAGAAGCAATGGCTGACCTCTATTTCAAAAACACCATGTCCAGCTGCCACCTGCTCCTGGTTTTAAGTGAAATAGACTGGCTCTTGGTTACATAGAGAACAGTTTCTGGAATTTGTTTGTTTAAAAAGAAACAAACACAGCTTTCTTCTTCTAAAAAAAAAATCCTTGCAGGATAGAAAACAGGAATTTCAAATAAAAGATGTTTCTTGTTCTCGACTGTTAGTGCTCAGGGATGTATATCTAATGAAATAACAATTTGGAACTAGTTTCCCTGTGGCTTTCCCCTCATCCCAGTCCCCCTCCCATGCCGCTTTGCTTTGTGTGAAAAGAATCATAATCTGTTTTTCACCTATAAATAAAGAATTAAAACTACTCTTCAATCACAGAGCTCAAAACTCCTTAGAGATGAAATGCGTAAGAAAACAGGCAAAGAAACAATATTGTTTAAAAGCAGCTACTGACAGTAAAGAAAGCAGTCAGTAAAAAAATTCCCTGTCTCAGAAATACTTACTGGATTTGAATACAAATGCCTTTAATAATCCAGTGTTAGAACACACACCATGATAGGCCCAGGAAAACACTGGAGAATGATGGAGTGAGTTGTTGCTATGGTAACCTGATAAGAGATTCTCTGGTGCCTTCCACAGTCCCAGCACAACCACAGTACAGTCTAATTTACAACAAGACACTTGCTTGAATAATATTTTCCCCTGTTACTTCCGTCATGGTAGGCTTTTCTTTTTAAGGAAGCCATCCAAAACGTTTAATTTCTTACTCTGGAAACATTATCCAAACATCAGTGATTGTAGGAAGCATCAGATAAGAACTTCTATTGCCTTTTCCAGTAAAGCTTCAGGTCAGATGTACTCGTTAGCTACATTTTTTTCCTCAAACGAAATCACACACAGCCCCAACAGCAAGTACAACATGTGGTTTTTCCAGTCTGACCCCTGAGTCATTGCAGAGGTCTGTAGGTATACTTAACTAGTCCCCCGCAATGCCAACTTGGAATAAGAACTCATTGCACAATTGGAAGAAACAAAGTGTCTCCTCGACAGCCGGCAGCACATGGATTCGAGCCTTCAACCTCCTAACTAACCACACAATTATACTGACAAATAGTTTATTCGGTGTCAAAAGGTGCACATCCTAAATATTTAAAGAAGGACTTTAAAATCTGCTGGTATTTTTAATGATTCAAAATCCTGAAATGGCCAGCTGTACCCATAATTACCAGCAGGGTGCAAAAAGTGTGAAGACAGGAAGCTTTGAGATACTTATTTCCCGGACAAACAGATCATTAAAGGTATATGTAGCAAAGGTATATGTGGAAAAAAAAAAGGGGGGCAGCGCGTCCTGGACCCTGAAGCTATTTTATGCTGTGAAGTAGATTAAAATAACAACTTCCAGCATTTGACCAATTTTGTATAGCTAAAAACTGTTTTGAAATCCCAGGCTCCCAAAAAATCCCATATAACAGGGAATTACTGTTCATTAATAGTACTGTTTCCCCCTCCATTGCTTTTTCCTCCCCTCGCCCTTAACAGTTCATTTCCAATGAATTAACAGAAGAAAAGTTTGCAGAGAAATGGCTTTCCTGACAATATTTTCATCTGATGCTACTCTTTTGTTTAAAGCCATGCTAGTATAATATCCTTCCCCATCCTCTAACCCTCATTAAGGCAACACAGGGCAGCTGCTGCTGTACTTTCGTGTTTTTTCCCACTTGATCTCCTAATTCTTCACTATGACAACCACATTATTCTACTGTGTTTGTCCGTCTCCAGCACAGCACCAATCAAAAGTGTCAGAAATATAATGGATGCAATGAAATGTCAAGAAAGAAAGAAAAAAGAGATGGAGGACCTTATATTAAAAACACATCCTGTTGATAATCTGGGTCATGCCTATCGCGTATTTCAAACACAAATTAGGGAACATGTTGGCCCAAAGCTCATAATATTTAGAACTTTCTACATAAAAGAAAATGGGGGCTGGGAGAGAAGCAGCAACACCCTACTCTTGGAAAATGGGCATGAATATGTTAGTAAAATCCACCTCTTTGACTAATAGTTACCCAAAGACAGCTACCTTCAAGCTGTGCTACAGCACTGCTAAAGTGCTACAGATCACTACTGCAGTCATACTTCAGACTTATAAATATGTAATTAATTTTAAAAAGCTTTACCGTACCGAACAAAATTACACTGCCTAAATTATACCCAAGAGGTAATGGGTTCTAACCGTAAATTGTTATACAATTAGCTCCATCTGCCTCTTTTGACTGTTAGTGCTTTTTCCCTATAGTTCAAGATTAGATGCTGGAGATCTTCTTTAATAGAACCTGAGGTATCCCATATATGTATTCATCTGGGTATGAGAAACAAGGAGCATAACTAAGAAAGACAGTAAGCCAGCTTAATGAAAATATATAGCAGGAAAATGTGTGAGATATTTGTGTTATACCGCCAGTAGGCAGGTGAGCTCAGAGATGAGAGGAACCTGAATTTCTGATAACTATTAGATGAATACAACGGGATAAGAAAGTTTTACAGGAAGATGAAAAACGAAAAGGAATTGACATGAATCAGCATAAAATCAGTGAACACTGGCCTCAGCTGTACTTCAAAGAACTTCATTTAGACCTTACTGAATATCCTGAGGATGAAGACAGAATGTGCACTGGGCCTAAATGCTAAGGCTTGGTTTAGGCCCAGAACACAGGAAGGAAAAAAGGGTTACCCAAATCCCTTTTCCATCTAAATGTTTTGGGTACCAAGCAGCTAATGGCACAGTAAAGTTACTTGTAAAACGCAGGGAAGAAATAAGGACCCTTTCAAACAAACACATTTGTTAAGTTCTAGCTTCAAACAGAATGACTTACCATTGACATTAGAGGCACACTGTTGTGTTAACAGGACGAATATCAAGACAAAATAATTCCTCAACAAAACACCCAAAGTAGCTTTCCAGAAAGACCAAATTTTATTCCCAGCTGCACATTTTTCTAGATTTCATAGAATCACAGAGTTGGAAGAGATCACAGGGGCCATTGAGTCCAACCCCCTGCCGGGCAGGAGCAGTGTCTGCTCAAGTCACTGACATCAGTCCAAAGTATTTGCATAGGATACCTCATCAGTCAGCTTCCCTGGCACAAGAACTGAAGAAAATACACAATCATCAATGGCTCCCCAAGTACAATTTAAAACCCGTATGTACAAAATGGCTGCTACATGGAAGTCTTTAAACAGAACCACCTCCCTCTCCGCCCAGCAAATCTGCTTATAAGTGCAGATTTTTAAGGTGATGACAAACAGCTGATGAACATTTACTTAAGCCTAAAAGATGCTTAAAATTCCCATCGAACCAGTCAAAAGTTCTTCATGGGTTTATTTTCCTTAAAAAATCATAAAAGAGGAAGTCAGTCTGGAAGAAAACTAAGTTCAGAGGTATTATCACATGATTTGTCTGCAAAATGTCCCAAGTTCAGACCCAGGGATCCTGACTAAAAATAGTCCCCTAGGTGGACTACTCCTACAGGCACCCACACACAAAATCCTACTGGAGGTTGCACCATACTCCCTAATTTGCCACAGGAGCCAACACACACACACACACACACACACACACACACACACAACAACAAAACAATTTGTGCGTATGAAAATAATATCTGCAGGGACTACATTTGTTTTCAAAGCAACCTCCTCAGCTTGCCTTGGAAACCAGAAGTGCCATGTTCAATGCTTCAAAGAGACTTCTTGTTGCCGTGTGCCTTCCAAGTCAGTTCCAACTTATGGGAACTCTAAGGTGAACTCATCATGGGGTTTTCTGGGACCGAGTGTGTATGACGCACCCCAGGCTGCCCAGTGGGTTTCTACGGCCAAAAAGAGCCTTCTCCACGGTTGTAGTTCAACACTCAACACAACACAGGCTCTTTCAATGAGACTTAGGGAGTATTTACAGCCTCAGAAACAAGGTAAAGGTGCCCTGACTGTATCATTTCCACTTAAAAAGAAGCCTCCAGGCCTTTTAAATACCTATAGCCAGTCTATTTTAATCTACTCAAACTGAGTTTTTTCTGCTCTGAAGTAGCATACTAAAATTCAGTTAGATTATCCAGACATGTCAATGGTAAACCATGTCCGCCTCTCAGTTATTTAACATTACTTATTATACAAGAAGTATCTGAATAATGCTGCTGCTCTAATTACACTCCAAACTATTTTTAAAAACAAGAAGTGGGGAACAGCCACTGAGGAAAAGGTGACAAAGTATAATCTAGAAATATCCAGCTGTGTTATACAAACCTGAGAAATGTATTCCTATATTTTCTTTTTCCTTGGCAAGTGATTTTCACTCTGCATTTCTGCACATCATTTTTCTTTTAAAATCAGGACAATACTAAAGAGCCAGACTACTTATATTTACTTTTTCATTATTGCTGGCGCTTTACACTATCTTGAATTAATTCTGTAGTAACATGCACAAACCATGGCATATGTTTTAAGGGTTACAGAACATATCCTACCATAATTGCTGCCATTTTAAAAAGTCATTAATTTCTATTTGGTTTGTGCACCAACTATACAGAGGAAATATAAGAAATCTTGTCCCTAATAATGGGACAGCCAAATACAAAGTCATATAGCAGTGGCTGACGCAGTGAATTACTGACTGGACACTAAGAAACCACATCAGTTTAACAAAGTCATTTTATGTTATCTTCTCCATTCCTTACAGGCTTTTGGATATCTGCCCATCTGTGGAGTTACATTCTGAACTGGGAAAACAGTGAAAAATTAGTAGGTTGAAAAATTTAGTCCAGCCTGTTGCCTGAAGTTTTATGTAATAGCTTCTCTGATATGCCCATTTTTGGGTGAGTCTGCCATTTCGCACAGTGACAAAAGCTAATTTCCCACCAAGTACACATTAAACAGGGAGTTACAGCCAACCACAAATGCCTGGTGAATGCATCTGTATGATGTACGTGTCTGTCACATTTATGCATGTTCCTATATATGTAGAAATGAGCCTTGCTTTCAAAAATATGATTTTGCTTCTTTCTACTTATTTTGTATCATTTTTAAAAACCTAATTTAATAATTCAACTTTGTAACCAACTTCGTAACTTTGACATTAGAACAAGAGAAAACTATGATGCTACTATGAAGCAAAAGTAAATTTAAGACAAAGTAGAGTGAAACTGAAGCAGAAACATTCTGGAGACACCTCAGCAGATCACAAACTCTGGAAACTGATCAATTAACACTTATTTAAAAAAACGGATCAATTAACACTTATAAAAATCTTTCCGTCTGCCAGTTGGTGCTCAGCTTGTCTCGTAATTAGCCTCCCAAGCAGGCACAGATGTTTGGCTGTGTGTGTAATGGACAACAAAATATCATTGACCCCCTCCACTCCCACAGATGCTGTAGATCATTTCCATAAAACTAATTTCTGTTATGTACTCTTAGATCCACGCGCTGTTCTCTTGCTCACTTATGGCATCTCTTTGTCGCAGGTGACTAAGTCATTTAGGTTAACTATAAAACAATAGGTTTTCCCATTAAACTGTAGACCGAACAGCTAATTACAGTTACAAACAACTCTGACAAAGCTTTACCTGTTGTAGGCAGGTGGCCAGCCATCTTTACAACACCATCTTGACTGCCATCTGTGTTTTCCAACTACTGCTGACCTTTCTATGATATCTGTACCCCACTTCCCAGCTGTTACTACAGGAGCAGGATAGCTAATAATGAAACAATAATTAAACGTTTCTGATGCTGAGAATATATGCAAATCAAGAGTGTCTCTGAGGTCCAAACCAGCAAAACGTTCAGACTTTTAATTACCAGGTCACCACTGCACAGAACAATCTTTTCTCAGTGCCTGAAATCTAGTAGTCTTTAATGATATTTGGCAATGGAAAACCAGTGCATCCTACAGAATTCTGGGGTTTATAGTTTACTGAGGCCAAGAGCTCTCTGGCTGAGAATTCTAAATGCCTCTCCTTAAACTGCAAACCCAGGATTCCACAGGATGCTGAAAGTGGAATAATAGCACTATAACAGTATAGTGTGGAAATGGCCTTCATTAACAGTGGTAAGCCATGGGTGGGGCACTTCCAAAAGGTTGACTACCTTGATAATTATTTAGAAATGAGTAGAGAATGATGAGCCAGCAACTAGTTGATACCCACACTGTCTATATCACAAGCAAAGGGAGTCTTAGCCCTGATTCCACTATATGAACATCAACAAAGGCTCTGTAAAAATTCTGCAGTGAGGCATCTCACCTGTTCTCTTCCATTTGCCTACAGGAGAGGAGATACAGGTGAAATGCATCATGACAGAATTATGACCCTTCTACTGTTGATGTTCATATTGGTAGAAAAGAGGTTAAGGGGACCACTAAATCTGTCTTGGCTTGGGGAAAGCAATTCAAATGCATTAAACACACGTGCACACAGTATGTTTCATATTTAAGGGGGCCTTGAATGTAGAGAGGAAAGTTTCATTCTGGTGTTGTTTCTGAGCTTATCTTATTGTTGTGAGATGGTTGAGGATACTGTGTGTTTCCTAATTTCTATTACACATTACTTTGTAGCCCCTCACTGCCTCCACTTCCTGGTCCATGGGCCCTGGACTTACTTGGTTGTGGATCTAACCAGTCTCCATGCTTCCCAATGACCCAGAGTGATGCTAGACTAAGGGAGCAGTGGGAAATTAAAAGGGTGGCTGGATCCAGATACCAGGAGCCACTTGTAATGTTATATTGGGGGTGGGAATTAAGAAGTGGTCTAGGGAGGGAGTAAGCCCTGCTACATAATGAGTTTTGACAGTGCCCAAAGAAGCCAAGTCTTGACATCAGCATGCCTAACAGTTTGTATATGTATTGAGGAAGGTTCTGTAGACCAATGGTTATACTGGCATTGGGTTATTTTCACCATGTTTTGGGGCCTTCCTGGGCCATTTTAGGTCTAGGGGAGATCTTTTTAAGAACACAAAGTGATTAGGTCATTTCCTGTTTACTTCCTTTTTTGAAAAAAGACCTCTCCTGGGCTTAAATTGGCCCAAGGAAACCACAAAATATGGTGGAAATGCACCCTTTGCTCCCTGGTAGACATTTTGGGGCATTTCAGAGCAAAACATTTTGCAAAAATTGTTTTTGATGCTTGGAGATCCATGGGAGGCAAACAACATTCAGTGAATGGTGGAGAGTTGTGGCCTTCCAAGATCTACTGTGGGCAGAGAGACTAACGTGACCACCTAGCCTTTCACAGTTACCTATGCCTACTGTAAACAGTCATGCAATTTCATTTCATTTTCTACAACATTTATTCAAGGCAAAACTGGCTGCTCTATTTCAGCTCCTCAGTTGCTCTTCAGCACTGTGAAATATGGCTTCCAGAAGTCCTAAGCCAGCATGGTCAATACTATGTGACTATGGAAACCATAATTCAAAACATCTGGAAGGCTCTAGACTGCCTATTCTGTGGCACTGCATAGTAAACAGAGTATCCAAAGCAAGACAAAAAGATTATTTTAAAAGTTCCCCACTACAGGACAAAAAAACTTGTAGTAGCCACAAGAAGCAGTATAGTGCAGTTATCAGTATATTCGTATAGTTAAGCATTGTTATTAAGGCAGCAATGCTGGACTGTGACTTGGGAAACCCAGGTTCTAGTCTCCACCAATCCATGAAATCCACCAAATGACCTTGGGCCAGTCACACTCTTTCAGCCTGACCTGCCTCAAAAGTGATAAAGTGAGGACAAGATGAGTCATGCTGCCTTCAGTTCAGCAGAGGAAAGGTGTAACATATTAGTTACAAATCTAATGAATAAATAATCAATAAATGAAATATAAAACTGCAGAAAAAAAAGGCCTTTTGGTGAACTGAGATGTAGCAGGTTCTTTTACAACAAGAACTTAGAAGTGACTATACTGTTAGCGGTAATCAACGGATTTTACAGGGAAACCACACCTGACTGCCAATACTGTATAATGGGAGATGGACACTATTTGAAAAACAAACCTTCCCTTAAGAAACCATTCTGATTCTTAAATAAGTCATCTCTTTTTCTACCGCTGATCCCTTTTTGTAAAATGGGAATAATGGTGGTCTACCTCACAACAGCATTTCCAGGACAGAAACAAAATAGGCTATGAAGCCCTCTGCAGTACAAAAAGGCTACATTTCTATGTATACTCATCTGGAAGTAATACTGTTAAACACAGATGGATTTATTGCTGAATAACATGGACAGGACTGGGCTTCATGAGTACCATAAATCCACTGTGATACAGTGATGGTGTTTCCACTATTTTGGGGCCTGCAGGCACAACTGGAAATAGAAGAAACTGCTGGGCATCACACAAAATGGTTGTCATGTAGGGTTCTGAGCCTCAGGACACAAAACAGTCCCCCATTCTTCTGAAGTCACAGTGATATCAGAGATTGTCTTTTAATTTTCCAAGGTATAGAGAACAAGGGAGAGTTCTCCCTGCTTCTGTGCTCTCGCGGTAGCTAAAAAAAATCTACCTTCCAAAAACAAGTTGATGAATGCATTTGGAGGTCCTTAGTCCTCAATAATACCCAGTTTGATTATCTACAATGCATTTGAAAGCAACACTGTACTGATTCTGACCAAGAACTGAAAGGAAAAACATATACTGAAATCTTCTGAATTCTCCAACTCAGAAATGAATCATTAAAACTCAAAAAGGTTGCTTACTTGTAGAGATAATATTCAGCTTGATCCACTTGCTCACGAGAAGAAATGTTGTCTATAAACTGAGGGACAAAAAAGAAAGATTTAGAAATACACTGCACAATGTAACTTAGGAAGCTCCATGTAAAATCACCATAGCTTTAAATCATTTTTTTTTTTAAAAATGAAAGAGCACTACAAGTCTGCGAAAACTATAGCTTGTTGTGGGTTTTCCGGGCTTTGAGGCCATGTTCTATTAGTATTTTCTCTTGACGTTTTGCCTGCATCTGTGGCTGGCATCTTCAGAGGATCCTTTGAAGATGCCAGCCACAGATGCAGGCGAAACATCAGGAGAAAATACTAACAGAACATGGCCTCAACGCCCGGAAAACCCACAACAACCTATGGATTCCGGTTGTGAAAGCCTTCGACTTTACATTTGCTAAAACTGTTTACTTGATAATGGGATGATGCTATGCCACTGAGAGGGGCTTGCTTTTGGTCTCAATCACTGTCACAGGTCCAACCATTGAGGATCTGGGAGAGGGTCTTCTTGCTTGCTGCTACCAGGCTGTGGAATACCTGTGCACAGGGGATTAGGCTGGATCTCTGCTCTCCTTTCATCAGTAGATAAAAGACAATTTCACTTAAACAGACATTTTATACTTAATTGGTTGCAGGTGAGCATATTTATTAAGAGGGTGATGCTGCAGTTTAAACTTTATTGTTCTATTTTTAAATAACTTTATACTTTTAAAATTAATGGTATTTTAATATGACAGCTTGTTTGTGTTTTAATTTTTTTTAACATTAAGATTTTACTTCTATCTTGTTTTAACCTTGTTGCAAGGCACCTTGGGAGAAAGGTGGGATATAAATTAAATAAAATAAAAATGTTTTAAGTCAAGAAGTTACGGTTCCACAGGTCTGCATAGACAGCAGTGTGTCTGACTGAATCACAACTGATCATATGATGACTAAACATAACTGTGTTTCACATATGTGTCCAAAGACCTGCCTGTAAACTGAATCATCTTAGGTCTATGAAATGTATACTGAATACAAGAATGTTTGTCACAACTGGGTCATATGCTGAGCTTTTCTCAAATCAGTTGTTATTGAGAAGACAGATGTAATTATTAAGAGCCACCTTTGGTTAATCACCATTTATTAGGGTCTAATCCTCTCAGTTGGTTCAGGATTACAAACAACATTCAAGTAATGGATTTGCTAGCAAGCAAGCACTGAATTTGACAGCAGACATGGAAAAATAGTTTAAAACACTGTAATTGGCACTATAATTGGCAATATTTCTGATGTTCAGCATTCCAGCCAACCAGTCATTCCATCACCATTCAGAAAGAACAGTAGAAAACTAGAAAGGAACACATCCAAAACAATAGTAGGATGTTCAAACTTGGAGAAATTGCCCAAACCTTTAAAGCTCTTATTTCTCCAGCACTGTAATGGGAAAAATTATATATGGTGAAATTCTCTTAGCTCTGCAACTCTTAAACATCAGCAGTTGTTGGGAAGCCAGTCATGAAACTGCTCCTCAGGTCATGGATATAACACCATTTGCCCTAATAGGCAAGCATAAGACAGGACTCTTCTGAAATTAGATAAAATAATGGCCTCCTTCTTTTCCCTGAATCATCCAAAATATAGTGAAGTAAGGAGAACTGCAGCCCCAGCTACAGGGTTTCATAAATTCCACTGACTGACAATGATGATGGCCAGCTTCAAAGGATCACAGAAGCTGCTGATCAAATCAGCACAGGTCTAGCTCTTCTCCCTGGTGGAAAGGGAGTCCCCAATTTCACAGTATCTGCTAGGGAAGGGCAACAGACACCTGATCTCAAGTCCCTGGGTGATACTGAAGAACAATCACCCATTCCTTCTGCTTTGGTGCTTAAGGGCATATGTCATGCATGAAAAACTATATTGAGCTATCTGTAATTATCAGTGAACTGGAAGATGTCAAATCGGGAGCAGCTGCTTTTTCCTGACACAGTAGAATTGAGGACACCCAATTAAATAAATAAACCATATGTTTGTTTGTTTTATAAAACACTTTTTAAATTTATACCACCATATTTAGTTATGGTCAACAATTTAATTAGGTTCTAGAGGAAGGGAACATATTCAATGAAAGCAAGAACACCAACAACTACTGGTAAAATTGATATATCCCTTCTAGGTGAAAGACATAAAAGTTCAGTGTGAGAACACATGTTCTCCATGTTGAAAGTCCCATGTTGGTATCCAGATGAAAAGATAGTTGTGGCTGCCATTTCAGTGGGATAGTCAACTGGTTCTGTATTCTAGTCTGAAGTTTCACAGAAGCTCTCCAAAGGCTATTCTCAATAGTTGCTGCACCTGGGATAAAAATCCAGATCAGATTCATGATCCCACTGAAATCCTGAATGCACTAAGATCCTGGAGAATTGTGGCCACAGTGGAGTAGTGGACAGACTGATCTGGTATAAGATAGCTTCCTGTGTTCCTGTTACACAGTATCACAAGGTACCAAATCGCAAGGGGCAGAAGCAGGCAGCTAATAAGTCTTTCAATGTTAGAATCTAGCTCCTATCAGCCCTAGCCAACATAATCAGTGGTGAGCAGTGATGGAAGCTCCAATCTAATTGCACCTGTACAGCCACAAATTGCCCACTCTGGCCCTAAAGGGAGAGGACAGGGGATGTAGAGGCTAATGCTTCTCCTTGCTCCATCTTGTTTCCTAGGGGCTCAGAGCAGACAGATGAAAGGAAAGTAAAAGAAAGCAGAAGGAGGAACAACCACTGACACTCACATGACCTCTCCATGCCAGGAACACTTCACTGACACTTCAGAACTCTGAATGTTATCTGATGCCCTAAGGGAATTGGGAAGTAGTGCTTGTTCCACAAAGTATTAATGCTATATGCACAGGTCAGCTCAATCATTGGATGAAGAATGTATATTTTAAAAAAAGGTAGTAAGAAAGCATAAAAACAGAGATCACAAGAAAAGCAAATCAAAACAAATCATTTCAGCTGATCTGCCTAGAGTCTTACATTAAAAAAACAAAACAACCTATAACTGTAATCTCAGCAAAATGCTAACCCAGTACCTGTGTAACAAAACATCACATTAAGCAATACAGGGGGGAAAAACTAGTTAAAATGCACTTAGAAGAAACATGCCACATCTGTTCATGCACAGTTTTTAATCCAAACAGAAACTTGTGTTCTTACCCGAGATAAAGTTAAAGAGCTGACTGGAAGCTTTCTCTCATAGGTTCTGTCCATCAAGTTGGCCAAATCAGCTGTAGAAATAATACAAGAATCTTAAATTCACACTAATTAATGGCTGTAGTGAGATTGGGGGAAATTAAGGTGTGCCAGTAAAGATATTCTACAATCTGGCCTACAAAACAGATAAAGTATTTAATTTAAACCTGCATTTCTATTTACCATTGGAATTGTAATATTCTCAAGTCATCAACCCTAGGAGAATCAGCTGCTTACTAGTAGGGATGGGCCAACCAAATCCTCGAATCCTTTAATCTTGGGTAATGATTCGAGATTCCCGAATCCCTGTGCCAAAATAGGGAAACCAAATCTTTTGAATCCGCCAACTAAACAGATTGTTGGAGACCGGGACGCCTGAAAACCTGGGAGACCAGACACACAAGGGAAGATAGTAAATAGGTGAGGTTTTCCCTTGGAGTAATAATGGCCTTTGCTAACAATTTCACAAATTACATCTGGGCTTGTATTCTAAGATATTTAAATTGAACATTTCATATTTAAGTTCAGTACTTGACTGGAAGCTACAGGCTTGACATTTCAAGGACAGCTGAAACATTCTTTTGCATAGCTCCCCTGCAAACCTCTTTCAGACACAGTTCTGGAGTTTGGAGTTTGACAAGGAGTCATAGCCTTCTCTGCCAAAGTGTACTGGTGCATCAGCAAACTACAAACCCCAGGATTCCAGAAGGAGCTATGCAAAGAAAAGCCAGTTTTGACCTGGGTTATTTCTCTACTGCAGTATGTGGCCCTGTTTACACAGGCAGGAAAATGTGGGATTAATCCATACTTTCTGCCTGTGTAGAAAGGGCCTTCATGTCATTTTCAATCTGGGGAGATCCTGAAGCAAAACTAGGACAATTGTCTTGGCCAGATTTCTTCAGAGGGAGGTTTGCTTTTGCCTAGGCTTTTGCTAAGGCTGAGAGAGTGCGTCTTGCCCAAGATTATCCTTCTTTCCCTTGCTTTTTAAACTCTTTTTTAAAAAAGGATTCAAAAGATTCGAGATTCATGAGATTCGTGGATTCCCAGAACCTCCCAGGGATTCGGATCTGGATTTGGAAAATTCTGGATTCGTCCCATCCCTACTTACTAGCTTCTGCATCAGAAGTAAAAACCAACACCTCTCAGGGAGGAAGCAAACAGAAGCCCATTTCCTGTGTAACCTGCACTCAGGATAAGAGGCTATCATTAGAACAGAATACAGAGAAATAGAACGGTTTCCAATAAGTAAAAAGGTCAGGAAAGGCTGTATTTTTCACCTTACGTGTTTAATTTGTATGCTGAACATATAATACTTAAAGCACGATTAGACTCAGAGGAAGGAGACATGAAAACTGGAGGAAGGAACATCAACAATTGAAGATATGCAGATTTTATCTATTTATTGAATTTATATCCCACCTTTCTCCCAGATGGGATTCAGCTGACACCATAATACTAGCAGAAAATAGCAAAGGGTAGCTATGAAAGAACTAGACAAGATCCTCAAGTGTCAAGCTATATCATTGTGTACTAAAGTTGGGATTGTCCATACCGTCATATTTCCAGTTTCTATGTATGGTTGTGAAAGCTGGACAGTGAAGAAACCTGACAGGAAGAAAATCAAGTCACATGAAATGTGGGGCTGGAGAAGAGTTCTACACAGTGGACTGCCAAAAATACAAATGAATAGGTCCCAGAACAAATGAAGTCTGAACTACCCTAGAAGCCAAAACGACTAAAGTGAGACTGTTGTAACTTGGACGTATCATGAGAAGACATATCTCTCTAGAAAAAGCAACAGTGCATGGTAAAGTAAAAGGCTATTGGAAAAAAGGAAGACCACATTACAGATGGAAAGACTCAATCAAAGAAACCACATCCCTGAATCTGCAAGATCTGAGCAGGGCTGCTGATGACAGGATTCATGGGATCACTATAAGTCAAAGTCAATTTGATGGCAGTTAACAACAAATTTAAAGTGAAAGTCCACATAGCAATCTGTGGTCTAAAGAAGTCGGTAAATATGTCCTCTTTTGTGCTTTTCAAAATATGATAACCCTAATCAGATCCCTTTTTAGATATAAAGTTCTAATAAAATTCCCTGTCATGCTAACCCTTGGTACAAAAAGTTATTTTGTGCTTGAGGATTTTATTCAAGCTGTATTTTGTGCAAATGGATCTGATTCTTACAATGTTGAATAAAAACCAGAATGCAGCAATTCTTCATCTTTCTCAGAATTCAGCAATGCAAATATTAATAAGGGAAAAAATAGCTGCAGTGGTAAAGAATCCTTGCATTGGTAGTTCAAAGAAATAACTTTTCCAAGCTCACCCAAAATGCATATAAAATATGTATTTTGGTTAAAAATACATTCAAAAATACATTTTCAAATGGACAGGTATATAGAAAAATAACTTTCTCTTCAAAACACACTATACTGGGGCAGAAGCTCAGGCAAATATTTCCAGACAAAGAGGTCAAGAGTCAGAGATGGGAGAGTCAGTCCACCTCTATTTTATTTTTATTTTTTTGGCATGCATTCTTTTATAATCCATTCTGTCCTATTTCTGCAGCAGTCTGCAAAGAAACACTTTTGACAAACTGTGTAAAAAACTGCAAATTGGTTGTTGCAGGTACAGCCTTTCACATCCTCAGGTAGGTCCACAAGCAAGTTTCCAAACAGTTGAGCAAAGCAGAGCTCACAAGCAAGTGACTACTAATTCCACCCCCTAGCAAATCAGTGACTCATTTTCTCTTAGCTGCTGCCCGTCTCTGCTTAGTGCCTAGCAGAGCTCGCACAACAACATCTACAAAAGCTCCCAAGCTTTTATAAGAGTTCCAAACTAGCTTATCAGAATTCCATTTGCTTCCAGTTTGCTCTGAGCTAAATATTTGGTGGTGGTTTTGACCTCTGAAAGTCCTAAATGACTTCCTATAGGCCACTTCTTTCCTCTTAAGATTCCACTTAAGATTTTTGAAGAGAAGCTGTTGCAGGTTTGCGAACTCAATGGGGGGAGTCAAAATTGTAATCTAAGAATGGTAATCTAAGACCCTTTCCACATGAGGGGGCTGCACCACTGGGGCCAGGATGGCAGCAGTCAGCTGGTCATACTTCTGCGTGAGGTTGTTGCTGCCATCTTGCTCCCAAGCAGTGCACACATGCGGTATTTGCAAAATGGAAAAAATCTGTTTTACACCTACCACCACACGGTGCTGCCACCCTTCCTGGCCATGCAGAACAGCAGAAGTGCACTGGCAATGCCTCCCTCCCTGGTGCTGCAGTGGCAAGTGCCCAGGTGCGCTGCAGAAGGAAAGAGGGACCAGTGCACTCCCCTCTACAACGACTTGGCAAGGTGGGGAGGGGCACGTTCCCGGCGCACTCTGCTCCCAGCCGGGGCTGTAACAGAAGGACTTGCTGGAGTTCCGTCATTTGGAAATGACTTAAGAATGGCCGACTTCCAGCCGCATGGCGTGCGCGAGAGGCTGTCCGGAGTAGCGCTGCGCAACTCCGAACCGCCACCCGAAGGTTTCCAGCTGGATTGGGGCCATCAAATTCCAGCTAGCTATTCCCTTGATAAGGGGGATGCGGAAGAGGTCCGAAGGGGATCCAAATTACAGCACCGAGCCCTCCCCGAAGGGGGAGAGTGGAGGAGCTGTGCAGGATTGCAGGACCACGATGGGACCTTCTGGATCGCCGTTTTAGCGGCACAAGCGCCGCCGCCAACTTTTAACCAAGAGTACAAGGCAAGATAGCAAGTAACAGCCCATTTTGGACTACAGTTTAACTTAAAACACAAGAGGTATGTACCTGTTTCAGCGAATATAAACTGCAGCTTGGAGGAGACCCTGGTAGTGGGAAGCAGAAACGTAATGGCGGGTTTCTTAAAGCTACAGAGACCAGAGTGGTGAGTTTGAATAAACTTCAATCTTCCTGTATTTCTCTTGGTGGGTTATCGAGATTTAACTAGATTGGGCTTGGATTTAGACTTGGAGTAAACCGGAGTTGGATCCAATTGGCAAGAACTTGTTAATGGTTTTAAAGCGACTGAAGACACTGAGCTTATAAATTGCTGAATGGAGATGAAGGGGATTTAACAGTGCTGCTCTTTTCTGGGATTTGGCAAGCCGCATGACAAAGTGAGTTCTTCTTTTTCTTTTTCCTTTTGCTCCTATTTGCTCCCATTGAAAACTCTTTGGTATTTTTATAAACTTTTGCAAATGGATTAACAAACTTGGCACCGAGACTTTGATTTGGAACTTTTAAATGGATAAAGAAGTTAAATGAAATAAAAGCAGAAATTAAATCCTTTGATTGTAACACCCTGAGTGTTCGAACTTTAAGGAACTTTATTTCAAGAAACTGATTTTGGGAACTTTATGAGCTTCTAAAATTATTTTATTGGACTTTGTTTTAAAAGGACATCTATCTTCATTTATTTACTTCATATAGTGCACCTGGTATTAGACCCTGTTGATCTGACTCTTAAAAATGAAGGCTTCTTCACCTTGAAAAACAGTGAAAACTGAAAACTCCCCACTCACGCAGACAGCGACAGGGAGCTGCATTCCTTATCCAAGGTCGTAGCTGCAGAACTGGAAAAAGAGTGAACTGTAGAGGATTGGATAAACACGTTTGGGAGGGGGAATCTGGAGTGGTTGAAGCCTCAGTGGTTAAAGTAGAACTAAGATTTTTCATGGTTTACTATGTAAATAATATTGTGTGAATTCATCTAAAAAGTGGAGAATTATATTCTGTATTATTATATTTTCTATTATTAAGACACATTATTGAACATTATTATAACATAATTAAGATTTCATTTATACATATAGTATTATACTGCAATTAAGTTTATATAAATTTATGATGTTTAGAGCATATTAAGACAATTCATTGGACTATGAAATAACAGGTCTCAAGATAATTGGTGCCAAGATCACTGAGTTCATTGATTATTGAATTAATTAAGATAACAGAGAGGAGCAGAAAGAATAACAAGAGAAAATTTTATTCTTTAAGAAAGTTAATGGATACAAGAACAAGGAAGGCCACAGTGGCTGCAGCAGCAACAATGACTACCGAGCCAGCAAGAAGGACATCCACAGATACATCCCAGAAGCCACAAGACCTAATGTTACAAATGATGGAAGAATTGAGGAATATTAGAGAAGATATCAGGAAGACAGAGACAGACATAAGACAAGACTTAAAAGAAACAAGAAAAGAGACGAGAACAGATATGAAACATGAAATTGATAAGTTGGGAAAGAAGCTGGAAACTTTAACAAAGGATGTTTCAAAGATAAAGGTAGAGACAAAAGAAATAAAAGAACAGGTCATACAAGTGCAAACTGAAATGGCTGAAGTAAAAGGGAAACAGCAGGAAGAAGATATTCAAATTACGCAACAAGAGTTACGATATCGAGAAAGATGTCTTCTTTTTCGGGGCGTCCTTGAAACTAGTACGGAAAATTTATATGAGAAAATGCTACCGGCTTTAGCTGAATTTCTAGACATTGAAGAAGACAGAATGGAAATGTGCATCGATAGGATGTTTAGAGTATCCTCAAGGACAGCGAGAGAAAGAAAGCTTCCAAGAGATATTATAATAACTTTCACTAGGACCGCTACAGAAAAATGGTTGCGATATGAAGATATATTGGAGAAAACAAATATGAACACAAACACGAATGTTTTTAAGATGAAATCAAGAGAGAAATTGGAAATTGAAGGTATAAAGTTAAGCTGGTTTCCCTACAGACAACTATCAGAAAGATTTCAGATGGACGTGAAAATTCAAGGAATAGAACAGAAAGAACAAGAGAATCTGTTGAAGCTTTTACGAGAAAATCCACCTCATTTACTTTCACATTTATATCAAGAGATATTACAACAACAATGTGAGGAGGAGACAGTTAAAATAGCAATGATACAATGGGCACAGAACACTGGACATCCAATTCAGTTGGAATGGTGGGAACAAAGTTGGCAACGAATGAAGAGATTCACGGTAGCTCAGAACCTTAAAGAAAACTACTATAAGTTATTTCATAGATGGTACGTGACACCCGAAAAATTAAAGATAATTTATAAGACGGGTACAGGTCAATGTTGGAAGTGTCAAAAGACTGCAGGCACACTATTTCGTATGTGGTGGACATGTTCTAAAGCAAAAATGTATTGGAATGAAATTCATAAGATAATATGTGGTGTACTGCAGGTTCAAATTGATAAGACTCCTGAAATGTACTTATTAAATATGACACATATGTTAGAGGGAACTGCGGTAAAGAAATATTGGAGAATAATACTGTATATGGTCTTGACTGCCTGTATTGAATTTGCAAGGCTTTGGAAAAGTGATATAATACCAACGACAGAACAACGGTGGGCAACTTTTATTGAAAATGGAAATGCAGATATTGTTTCACAGAGATTAAAAGGGAAATCAGATGATGATATCTATAAAGAATGGCAGATGATTTCGGAAGCGAGAGGGGTCTTGACAGGGAATTACATAATCCATGGTATTAAAGGTTCCTACAAGATAAAATTCAGAGAAATATCATGGAACAAGTAAAGTTGAGTAGAAAAACAGGAACTAACGAATTAAGTAGATAATACTAACAATTTATTGTGATGCATTGATAACAGTTCCATGGAATGATAAAGATTGTAATCCAGGGAGGAAGAAAGACAGTTGTAATACGACAATTGAGAATACAATGATAACTGTTTGTTTTATATGTTGGAACTTCAATAAAATTACTTAAAAAAAAAGAAGAATGGTGCTCTCCCACTAATTGGCTCCCATCCTCTGGAACTTACTTTTATTAGAGTCCTATGAAATATATATCCTTAATCCTTCCTAATTCTTTGCAAGAGTAGTAAAAGCTATTTTGGAATATGGGACCAGGTCAAGCTTCAGACCGGTTAATCCCCAACTACATGTGTTTACATAGTCTCCTACTGGTTTTAGAATGTGTTGTATTGTTGCTGTTTTTATCAATCTATTATTTTATTGCGTTTACTGTCTGACTTTTTCCGTGTTGCTTTGGGAACTGTACAGTTGAAATGTAGTTTCTAAACAGGAACAATAAAAACACAAAACAGCTTGCCTAGAAAAAAACAACTTAGCCAATTGACATTTCCAAACACAGCTGAAACAGGCAAGCTATTTTCCTAGATCAGGCAACTGTGGTGTATTTTTTTTTCCTTGCCACTGAGAACCTCCAGGGCCCACACACATTGCCAAAAACACTGAAAACAGGAAAACCAAAACCAAACCAAAACAAAACAAAACCAGAAACTTCCAGAACTCTACTTCTCATTTGGGAAAAAAGGGGTGGGGGCAATATGCTGAACAGGGTGAGAGGGCTATGCAAAGGGATCTTGTAGTACCTCTGAGACAGAGAGAAAGAAGTTGGTAGTATAACTTTCATAGATTTGATTTCAAGTCTACCAACTTCTTTCAGTTACCCTCAAAGGTGCTAAAAGATCTTTTTGAATATTGATCCAGACTAACATAGCAATGTCTCTGAATTCCACCAGGATTGACAGGGGACTGTGAGTCATTTAAAATATGAACTGCCTGTCCTGGAGACTGCCAGGATAAACAATTCTCCCTTTTGGGGATGGGTCAGAAAAAGGGAGCTCAGGGGACCTGGAGGGTTGAAAGTGACAAAAACAACCTTGGGGCCACAGGTAGCGCCAGAGTCACAATTTTCCCACATCTGACCTAGCCTGTATTACTCACCTGAATTTTAGTCAGTAGTTGAATCCCAATGTATTCAATGAAACTTATTCCCTGAAAGTGTGGATTGAATCAGAGCCTTTTTTATTTCCCTCTTATTAAGGAATAGGCAAAATATCTATTCTGTAGCACAATTCACAAAGATCAAACTCCTCTAGCTTTCCTACCCTTTGTATAAATGAATTTCCCTTAGCTCCCATAGCTCAGTAACAAAAGAAGGATAGCATGCACATTTATCTTGTGTACAAGCAGACAGGAACTATTTGACTAGCCCTTAGAAACTCACTGGAAATGATTTTGTGGCCAATATCCATGTGCTTTAGTGGTTCTTACCCTGTGGTCTACAGGCAGTTTTTACAATTAAGAAAGAAAGAAAGATTTGTATGGAATCATTACAACAAAAGTATTATAATGGGAGTATGTGCATTTATCAAATAAAGTAAATTTGAAGACTCTTGACAAGCAATTTAAAATAAGTATTTGATGCATTTAAGGGTTCTAAATCTTGAGTTTACTCTTGGTGGTCCACAGCAACAAAAAATATTTAAAGGGGGTCCATGGTAAAGGAAAGAATAAGAACCACTGATGTGTTCAATACCTATCTGGTATACCCAGCTCTCTGTAATACTCAAGGAAAAAGTGGAGCCTGTCATATATTGCCCTTCTGCAAAATTGTGATATTAGTAATCTCATGAATTAACAAAAGAAACTCCTAACTAACTCTAAATTCAGTCTGGCATCCATCCAGCAAGTAACTATTACCTTCTAAAATAATGAGATCTAGGATTGCCTATTGACGAAATTCATCTTGAAACTGCGCGTGGAGATTAAAATTCCTGTTCCCTGTAAACGCATGGCTCAAGGGACTAGTAACAAGAGATAAAGCTTTTCACATCCCCAAAATTGCTGGTTCAAATCTAGCTCAGGTCAGCGCAAATCAATAAAGGGTTATTGTATAATAGCAGTTTGGTATCCTTTTAAAAATAAATCAGTGGTCTCAGCTTAGGTTCTAATGGACAGTATAAATACTTTCAGCACAAAGAATAGCTTGTAGGTAGTCTCTTTAATGGATGTCAATACTCAGTGGCAATGTAGTAAGATCATAATGTGCATATAAATAAACTTTCTTACTGCATTCTTAGTCACTGTAAAACAGTAAGCATTTTCTATCTTTTAAGCAGGTACAAGAAGGCCAAAATTGTTTCAAAACTCTTTATCACATAATTAAAATAGCAATCACTACATGTTTCTATCATGTAAACTGTTTTAATCCTATGCTGTTCTTTAGTTTTATTGTTTATTTTTTATCATTATGATTGATTTTACTGTATTCCATTTTAACCCAAGTTGGAAGCCACCTTCTTTTAGGTTCCACACTTAGAGAAGGGAAGAATGTAAAATAAAATAAAATAAAATAAAATAAAATAATTATTAAACACTGGTATACGTCTTGCTCAGCTAACTAAATCTCAGTAAATTTTTAATGTGTACATTTTGCAAAATATGGGCAGTTAAAACATGGTACAAGTCAGATTCCCCAACAAACCCCGTGAAAAACTTTAAAAAAATCCTATTGGATCACATCAAAGGTCATTCTTGGCCACACTATCCTGTTTTTTATGGTGGCCAACCAGATGTCTATGGAACACCCACAAAAAGTAGAAAGCCCACAGTTTGCATACTCTCCTGCTCTTGTTCCCCAGCAACTGCCACACACAAAAGCCTGCTACATACAAAAGCTACAACTACTAACCATTTTATAGCCTTATTTGCTATTAATTTGCCTGATCCACTTTTAAAGCTGTATTTCAGTTAGTAGCCATTTAATGGTGGCAGATTCTACAGTTTAACAATGTGCCCTGTGAAGAATCTTTTGTCTGAACTAAATCTCTCATCACTCAGCTTTCTTGGATGACCCTTGGTTTCCAGCAAGGAGGTGAAAAAACTTTCCAGTTTCTCCCCATTGTGTACATTTTCATAAATTTCTATTGTGCCCCCTCTTACACATCTTTTTTTCAAAACAAAACAAACAGACAGACACAACTGTGGAAGCTTTCCTCAACGAAGCTTTGCTCCAAACCGCTGATCATTCTGTGCCTTTTCCTATATATGCCATCTCTTTTGTCAGTGCAGACAGCTGGAACAATCCTACATGAATCCTTACTTTTGTTTCTCCAAATTAATAAACCTGCTGCGTAATCACAAAGGTGTTTTATGAAATTATAGTTCATGTTAATATTCTTTAAAAGACTGACAAAATCTAGGCTTTAAACGCTTCGAGTATGAACAAAAGGGTATTTGAACAGTGCCAAGAGAAAAGTTATCCATACCAACAGCCATTTCACACAAAAAAATAACGCTGGCAGCTTTTAAAAAAGTGAAGGCAGAGTAACTTCACACAAATGCTTACATGATTCTTCACATCTGCTTTAAGGCTGCCCCCTAACACACACCCAGATTATCTCTACTATGTGCAGTTGTAAAGCTTCCATGAGTGACCATTGTTATAACAATAAATGTCTTGATTGAGAGAGAGAGATCATCCCTAAAGACAGCAGTGCCATCTTGTGTTCAAGACACACATGTTGCAAGATTGCTGTTTGCAAACTTACAGGCCCTGAAATTTCAACCAAACTTTTTGAGAAAATTGTTATTTTTAAGTATAACTTGGTTAACCTATTTTTACTTATTTATCCAAATCTCCATTCTTGAAATTTCTATCAATTTAGAGTCCTGAAATGGCTGCCAGTCTCCAGCATTTCAGGCCCTTTCTGCAGCGTACCTTTTTTCAGCACTGGGGTGCAGGGATCGTGCGAGCAGCCTCCAGCGAGAGGCTCTTGTGTCCCCGCTGCTTCAGCTCTGCACGAGCTGCCTGCTCCCGAGTAGGCAGCGCGAGAGCCCTGACTCTTCCTTCCGCAGCGCTGCGCTGGGGCAGGAAGTGCGACGGCCGCAGCTCCGGAGCCTCCGCATGCACGGCAAGTGCGCGCGGGGCCCTAGAGCAATGCGAGATCACGCACCATTTTTGGCTGAAAAAGCCAAAAATGAAAAAGTGCGCGAGTGGCACCTGCCCTACCCTGGAGCATTGCGAGATTGTGAGTGCATGGTGCAGATCGCTCCTCACAATCGCGCAACGCTCCAGGCGCCCTTTCGCATGGCAAATGCCGTGCGAAAAGGGCCTGAGTCTTTTTTCTTAAGATTATTAGCTTATCCTAGCTGCTTAAAATGTGTCCAGTGGGTTCAACACTCTGCAGGATTTAACTGACCAATTTTCTACTTTAGCTTGAGGGAAAATAATAATTTTTTAAGATACAATATAACACATTGTCCACGGATTCCCACAATATTTTAGTGGGAGAGTTTCTTGTACTGTGATTATACTACTGTAAATTGATCCAAAGAATGGAGAGGTGGGAAGAAAGTGTTTTAAACATAATAACCGAGCCACTCATTATCAACCACCATGGATATAGTGTGGAATGTGAGTTGGTAGGTCACATCTTTGTTTACCAGCTTAGCACAGACCAGACAGTCTCTCCCAGTATAGCCTACTTCTCAGACTTATTATGGGAAAGTGGGGCCTCCTATACCCTCCCTGAACTTCCTGGAGAAAGGGCTGAAGCAGAAAAGGTTCAGCAATCACCGCCCCCAGGAGTGTGAATGGGTGAAGACAGGATGGTAATTAAAATATTTATATCCCACTTTGTATCACAGCATCTCAAAGTGGTGTACAAGTAAAATCAATTTAATGGTTTCAAAATTAAAACGATAGAAAATAATTTGAATAGCATTTCAACAATTTAAAATGTAAAGAAAAAAAGGCTTTAGTAAATTATATTAATTAATTTAATTAAAAGCTAAATTAAGATTTAGTAAATTAAAAGGCTTTTACTCAAAGCCACATTTTAACTTGATTCAGGAGCAAAGCCAGGATCAGCACCAACTGGACCTCTAAGGTTCGATGGTTCCATAACTGGAAGGCCCCTCCAGCAGACCTCAGGTGTGGAAATACATCATGAGAGAAACTCCTTTAAGTATCAAAATCATAATCCATTTAGAACTCTGAATGTCATCACCAGCACCTTGAATTTGGACAGGAGTGTATTGGCAGTGAGCGCCATTCCTTTAAAATTGGTGTTATATGGTGCCTGTAGGGTACTACAATCACCAATCTAGCTGTTGCATTTTGTCACAAGTTGCAGCTTCCGAGTTGTTTTCAAGGGCGGTCTCAGGTAAAGCACATTAAGTTAATTTAATCAGTAAGTTACCATATTTACCATCCAGTTCTTTATCTATAATGTGCAAAAGAAACATTTCTGGTAGCATTACAAAACCTACTGTTCATTTTTTGTTTCTTGGATTAACATATAAATCTTAAACCAGTAACTTCACCTTCTTACAGGTCTACCACATATGAAGAAAGAAGCCCTCCTTATCTTGACATCCCCAACATTGATTTGAAACATTCTGGGACATTTTTGACAGATTATTTGGAGCTAGATACGATCTAACACATCATCTTATATGGGTTTTCGTGGTCATCACCTTTAGATAACTCTAAAAAACTCATTTTCTCTAACCTCTATGACTGTATTTCTCTGAGAAGAAGCCACACTAGAAGTCATGAGAGCACAAGGGGGTCAGAGCACAATATGGTGCCACATCCCATAGAAAAGATGAGAAACAACCCAGCATAGGCATATCTTTTTCAGTGGCAGCTCCATGTCTCTCAGATCTATAGTTTTGCTTTACAGGTTCCTTTGTTCTTCCTGCAACAAAGATTAATACGTCTGTTTTTCTGCAATTTAATGTCTGGACACTATGCAAAATCCTGTCCGCACTCCTTTCTTAAATATGCCACCATCAAGGAATCCTGCAGTCTGCTTCAAGAAACCCTATAAGTACACATTTGTAGAATCCACCCAAACGTGAGTACGTAATCATTCAGATAATTTACTATCTCATTATTTGATAAGCAGGTCAGCCCTAGTTAATACTTGGATGGGAGACCACCCATGAACACAAGGAGTTGTAGGTTGTATTTCAGAGGAAGAAACTGTCAAGACAACCTCTGAGGACTCCTTGCCTAAGAAAACAATGAAATTCACGGGGTCACCATAAGTTGAAAGACGACTTGCCAGCACAGACACCCCCCCCCAAGTGCCCAAGATAAATGAACTGTTTCCTTACCCAGGCTGTGTTGTTCTTTTTTCCTTTGTTCCCATGCTGTACTGTCCACATAAGCCGCTGAAAGAATATATCTTTTACCTAAGTGGGGAAAAAAGGTATGATCAAAATATAATCAAGATCATTTTAAAAGGTTCCCATTTTTAAAAATGAAAACTTTATTAGTCATCTTCCTTTTTATACATTCCATTTTCTAAATTAAATGCAATAAATTGTACCAGATCACATACGAGAACTCATTAACTTCCATCATTCTTTGGAATCCAAACTCTGTAGAAGGTAGAACCACAAACTGCCTGTGCCTGCTTTACCAAATATTCTTTTAGAGATGCCTGCCTACCAAATCATAAATAAGATTTCCATAAAAACTCCATATGATCTTGTAAATCATAGACTATTATGATTGAGGCAGTTATTCTCAGGAGTACAGATATAGTGCTCTTCAACATCTGCAAGGTGTTGATTAAAAGACGAAATGGTAGTCCATTCAAGCAGAAATTAGAACAGGAACATTTAAACTCACTGCATGTGATGCTTATAAAACTTCTATATGGCCAAGAAATACAACCAACATTATTGTTACATCTGGACTCCAAGCAAAGACAGACACAAGAATGCAGTAACCTTTGATATAGAAATTAGCTCCCTAGAAGATTTCTTTTTTTGAAAATAAGTGAACTTTACAGCTGACTTCCCCAAACTGGCAACCATCAAATATACTGGACTACACAGTTCCCATCCCAGCTGGGAATGATGGGCGGGGTACTGTAACACAACTGAAGGGTTGTGCATCCACAGAGATTTGAATAGGACCTAAATACTGTAAAGGCACCAGACCCCACCTGAACTTGGAAGCCAAGCAGGGTCAGTTCTGGTTAATACTTGGATGGGAGACCACCAACAAATACTAGGTGGTCTAGGCCGTATTTTAGAGGAAGGAACTGGTAAACCATCTCTGAGTATTCTTTCCTAAGTAAACCTTATTAAATTCATAGAGTCATCATAAGTTGAAAGGCAACTTGAAGGGGCAGGCATACATACAAACACGCACACACACACACACCCATAAAGTCCTAGGGGAAAAAACTGAAAATTCTGGGAATATTTTCTGAAGCCCTTTTTTCCCCCAGAAAAAAAAAGGGAGAAAATGTACTATGGAATATTTTCTTTGAAAACCATGAATAAAATATATTTGTACTAACATAAAAGTTGCCCAGCTGCATAGTTTTTGACATAATATACAGGACTGAAAATAGATTTATTTCAAAAAAACTATATAGCAGGTTAACGTGTATGTAAGACTATACACAAAATCTCTCATCACTGCAAATCTTGGTCCTAGGTTGTTTTTTTTCTTAGTTCTTTTTCAGAGTTTGAGTATCTTTCGTCTGCTTGGGACTATGAAGGACTACAGGAGACAAAATCATTTTCTTTTTTTACTGATGTTGATAGCTTCTTCTGTGTGTGTTCATATACTGGGAGAAAAAAGGTTCCTTACAGTTCAGGACCCTGTAGTCCCAATTGTAAGAAAAAATAAAATATAAAATGAAAAAGTAAATTAAATTTGCAGTTACTTTCTCTATGCATTATGCATTTTATGTTTCCAATAACAAAGCAAGTTTCAATCTGTAAAGGGCAGTAACACTGCTTTAAAAAAAACTCTGAAAATTTAAATCCCCCCACCAAACCACCCCATTTCCTTCCCATGGCTGGGAAATTTTGTGTCTCTACACATAGATAACACTCGGGTGCAGATTCAGAAGACAGAGAGGTTTTAAAAAATGACACTGAGTATCATTCTGAATGGAGGCAGATGGGTGGATTTCAGTGCCTTATTTAGTTTTTCTTCTCCATTATAAAGTATGCCTTAACCCAAAGCCTGGAAATAATCACTTACAGATATCAATTTACTTGTAATCAGTTATTTTTTCCAGTAATAAAGATATTACTACATTAAATTACAACAATAACTTTATGGAGACTCAGTTCAGTACTTTTGCAGTCTAACTGTATTTACTAAATGGTAGAGATTCAAATGCTGCCTCATTGGGTGTAGAGGCAATGACTTCATTGTAGTCCACTGTGGATGCCAAGGCAATGACAAGGTGTATGAAAAGAACATTCGTTGTACTATAGGCCAGCAGATGATAGCACCCATATTCTTGAACATAAAATCAAATGACTGATTTAGTTGCTTTTGAGAGCAGAAAAGTAAAGAACTAATTTTTTAAACTTTTTAAAACAACAACTCCCACTTCAAAATGTTTTATTATTTAAGGGAGCTATCATGCTAGATTAGGTTTTCCTGGTCATTTTAATTACATGTGCAAGGTTCCAGTACCAAACCTGAACACAGAATGTTGCCCTGAGCACATGAACAGAACTGTCACTTAGTTATCTTACTGCCTGTAAAGCAATCAACAAAACCCAGAACAGGAGAGGAATGTTTGGTCACACAACAAGCATCCACACATACTGATGGTCTACCCTTCCTTGTCAATAATGCACTTGAGATGACAAAAAAGGCACACATCCATTAAGTTGCTATACTACATTAGAACACAACAGAATACTGAAAGCTGGTCCCTTTCACTGCTACTAGAAATTGATTATGTTGAGTGATTGCTCCATATATGACAATTCCTTCCTTGCTTCCTTCTCTGCTATTTATTTATGTGCCTTCAAGTAAACTCTGACCTATGGCAATCTTACATAGGTTTCCTTGGCAAGATTTATTCAGTGGAGGTTTGCCACTGACTTCCTCTTAGGTTGAGAGAGTATGACTTGTCCAAAGTCATTCTGTGAGTTTTCACAGACAGAAATTCAAAACCGCAGTCTCCCAGAGCCCTAGGCCAATTATACCACACAACAAATACTCTTGCACTGGAACTGAAGAAGGCAACACAGAACATTTAAGTGTTGCTGGAGTGTAACTCCCATCAGCCCCAGCTAGCAATTAAGACTTCTGGAAATTACAGTCTACGAGCATCAGAGCCTCATGATTTTCATCCCTATACTAGCAGAAGATGAATGCTCTTGCGCAGGAACTAAGCAAGGCAGCACAAGGCACCTGAAAGGAAATGGGTAGGTGGGAGTGATGTGATCCCTTCAAATGTTGTTGGAATACAACACTCATAATCCTTGCCAGGAGAGCCAGTGCTTAAGGATGATGGGAGTAATACTCCAACATCCTCAGAACCAAAGATTTCACTGACCACAACCTAAACAATTGAGTTGTGGTGGTCCATATTTGGTAAAAGTATTCAGAATGATTTATTGCTACTTAGCCTTGCAGACTAAGCCCCAGTGAAATCAATATACATCGGGCCAAGAATAAGCCCCACTGGATATAGTATGTCTCATTTCTAGAGGGGTCTTGATAGGATTCAGCTGGAAAACCAAAAGTGGTTCAGTTAGATTCTTGCACAGGTCTATACAGAGAAGATGCACTGCTCATCATTAACGTTATTGATTTGTATGTTGCTTTTCTTATAAATATCCAAATGATCACCATGCAATTCAATTAGATTTAAAAGTATATAAAATATTTATACTAAATCCTAAGCAAACACTGGAAGAGTATAGAAACCTTCACCAAAAAGGGAAGTTGACACCTTCTTTCTATGTCTAACAGGCTTCACTGCAAAAGAGTTCTATGAAACTGGGGTAACTACTGAAAAGGCGCTGCTCCTAGCCCCTCTTTGACGTCGGGGACAAACATTGCTGAAGGGGCTGAGAGAAAAAGAGAACTGCATATGAGAAAAATCTTAGGTTTCAAATATGATAAAAGCAAAGCATAAGATATTACCATTTTAGTCTTCAGAAAACAAGATGTCTTGGGAACATGGGCATAAATCCAAAAAAGACTTGCAGCTTACATTATCATCATTTCATTTTTATATCTGCCTTTTCCCCAAAACTGGGACTCATGGTGACTTACAAATTAAAATAAACGACACAATATAGAAGATCAACAGCAACATAGAATTAAATTATTTACAGTGGAATGGTTTAAAACATACAATTTTTAAAAATTACAGTAAAACAACACAGCACCCTCTTAAAAGCTCTTGCTTCAAAAACTTTCAGTTCTCAAAAGCCTGTCAGAATACAGTAATTAAAAAAATTCTTTGTTGGCCCAAGGAATGACAGTAAGAAAAGAACCATCCTGGCCTCCCTGACAAGGGAGCTTGAGAGCCTAGAGGGTTCACGATACAGTAGCCCCTCCATTTCTGCAAAGGGGGGGCACAGAGCCCTCACAAAAGTGGAAAAATTGCAAATAATCCCCCCTGCGCTTCCTCCTCCTATTCCTTTTTGGTGCTCCCCCTTCCTTTCCCTTGCCTTTTCTCTACACCTGGGCAAAGGGCACAGGAATGAGGGGAAAGGCATGCATGTGATGTCCTTCTTTGCACACAGTGCTCCCTCCTCCCATTCCTTTGCTTTTTGCCTCAGTGCCCTTTCTCCACATCTGGGCAAAGGCAAGGGAGTGGGCAGAAGACACATCTTCCTTCTCCATGGACAGTGTTCCCTCTTCCATTCCTTTGCCTTTTGCCCTGGCGTGAAGAAGGAAAGCACGCACACCTGGGTAAAGTGCAAGGGAATGGGAGGAGAAAAAAGGGGGCGCGGCATGGGTACCTCACATATAGTCAAATTTGTGAAGGTCAGACCTGTGAAGGGAGAGAGGACTGTGGTATCCACTTCTGAGTATCTTTCAAGATTACACTAACCATGTTATATCAAGTGACTAGTGGGGTGCCACAGGGTTCTGTCCTGGGCCCAGGGCTATTCAACATCTTCATCAATGACTTGGATAAAGCAATTGAGGGCATGCTGATCAAATTTGCAGATGACACCAAAATGGGAGGGATTGCTAATACCCCAGAGGACAGGATCAACATTCAAAATGACCTTGACAGATTGAAGAGCTGGGCCAAAGCTAACAAAATGAATTTCAACAGAGAGAAATGTAAGATCCTACACTTAGGCAGAAAAATGGAATGCACAAATATAGAACCAGGGACATGTGGCTGGATAGCCACACTGGATGAATTCAAGTCTCCAGGGCCAGATGAATTGCATCCTAGGATATTAAAAGAACTGGCAGAGGTCACTTCGGAACCGCTTGCTATAATCTTTGAGAAATCTTGGAGGACAGGAGAAGTTCCAGCAGACTGGAAGAGGGCAAATGTTGTCCCCATCTTCAAGAAGGGGAAAAAAAGAGGACCCAAATAATTATCGCCCAGTCAGCCTGACGTCAGTACCCGGAAAGATCCTGGAGCAGATCATTAAGCAGTCAGTTTCTAATCACTTAGAAAGCAACGCGGTAATCACGAGAAGTCAACATGGATTTCTCAAAAATAAGTCATGCCAGACTAATCTTATCTCTTTCAATGATAGAGTTACTAGCTTGATAGATGAAGGGAATGCTGTGGATGTAGCATATCTCGATTTCAGTAAGGCCTTTGACAAAGTTCCCCATGATATTCTTGCAAAGAAGCTAGTAAAATGTGGGCTGGACAGGGCTACCGTCAGGTGGATCTGTAACTGGTTGACTGACCATTCCCAAAGGGTGCTCACCAATGGCTGCTTTTCATCCTGGAGAGAAGTGACTAGTAGGGTGCCACAGGGTTCTGTCCTGGGCCCAGTGCTGTTCAATATTTTCATCAATGACTTGGATGAAGGAATAGGGGGCATGCTCATCAAATTTGCAGATGACACCAAATTGGGAGGGGTTGCTAATACACCAGAGGACAGGATCAAAATTCAACATGACCTGGTCAAATTGGAGAGCTGGGCCAAGGCTAACAAAATGAAATTCAACAGAGAGAAATGTAAGGTCCTACACTTAGGTAGAAAAAATGGAATGCAGAAATATAGGATGGGGGACATGTGGCTGGATGGCAGTACGTGTGAAAGGGATCTAGGAGTCTTAATAGACCACAAGCTGAACATGAGTCAACAGTGTGATGCGGCAGCCAAGAAAGCCAATGCAATTCTCGGCTGCATCAATAGGAGTATGGTGTCTAGATCGAGGGAGGTACTGGTACCACTCCAGTCTGCTTTGGTTAGACCTCATCTTGAATCCTGTGTCCAGTTCTGGGCACCCCAATTCAAGGACATGGTCAAGCTGGAGCAGGTCCAGAGGAGGGTGACCAAAATGGTGAAGGGCCTGGAAGCCATGCTCTATGAGGACAGACTTAGAGAGCTGGGTACGTTCAGTCTGCAGAAGAGAAGGTTAAGAGGGGACATGATAGCCATGTTTAAATATTTGAAGGGATGCCATGTAGAGGAGGGAGAGGGCTTGTTTTCTGCCTCTCCAGAGACCAGGACAAGGAGCAATGGATTCAAGCTGCAGGAAAGGAGATTCCACCTGAACCTCAGGAAGAACTTCCTGACAGTCAGGGCTGTCCGGCAGTGGAATATGCTGCCTCGGAGTGTAGTGGAGTCTCCTTCCTTGGAGGTTTTTAAGCAGAGGCTGGATGGCCATCTGTCGGGAGTGCTTTGAGGGTATTCCTGCATGGTAAGGGGTTGGACTGGATGGCCCGTGTGGTCTCTTCCAACTCTACATTTCTCTGATTCTATGATTCTACAGCAGTACGTGTGAAAGGGATCTAGGAGTCTTGGTGGACCACAAGCTGAACATGAGTCAGCAGTGTGATGTGGAAGCCAAGAAAGCCAATGCGATTCTTGGTTGCATCAACAGGAGTATGGTGTCTAGATCAAGGGTGGTAATAAACATAAATCACATAAATGAATGAATCTTCTCACTTCATCCACACTTCCTCCAAGAAGATAAGGAAAATGGTTCTTTCCTACCACCTTTGTTTATTTTCACAATCCAGCTAGAAGGTCATTTAAACTGAAAAATGAAGCCGGTCCAAAATCCTATTTCATCAATAGAAGTATGGTGTCTAGATTAAGGGAGATAATGGTACCACTCTATTCTGCTTTGGTTAGACCTCATCTGGAACACTGTGTCCAGTTCTGGGCACCTCATTTCAAGAAGGATATCAACAAGCTGGAACGTGTCCAGAGGAGGGTGACCAAAATGGTGAATGGTCTGGAAGCCATGCCCTATAAGGAGTGTCTTAGGGAGCTGGGTATATTTAGCCTCCAGAAGAGAAGGTTAAGGGGGGGACATGATAGCCATGTTTAAATATTTCGAGGGCTGTCATGTCGAGGAGGGAGTGGGCTTGTTTTCTGCTGCTCCAGAGACTAGGACAAGGAGCAATGGATTCAAGCTGCAGGAAAGGAGATTCCACCTGAACCTCAGGAAGAACTTCCTGATGGTCAGAGCTGTCCAGCAGTGGAATATGCTGCCTCAGAGTGTGGAGGAGTCTCCTTCTTTGGAGGTTTTTAAGCAGAGGCTGGATGGCCATCTGTTGGGAGTGCTTTGATGTGTGTTCCCGCATAGCAGGGGGTTGGACTGGATGGCCCCTGGGGTCTCTTCCAACTCTATGATTCTATGATTCCATGATTCTAAGTGTACACTTGTTAAGATCTCTAGGTATCATACACATTAAGTAAGTTGCAAAAAAGAACAAAAGCATAATTAGCCACTATGTACCCAACATAAAAGGTCAGTGCTGAAAAATTCCAAAAATTATGTGGAATTCCTAAAAGAGAAAAAAGCCGGTTCAGAAATAACACCTGGTCAGAGATGATGTACACACTGTCATCCAGATATTGCTAACACAATAATAGTACTTTAATGTCAATTTAACTTCTGTGGCTCCATTCCATGCAACTATGGAATTTGTAGTTTTGTGGGGCTCCTGTCTGCCAGAGAGTTCTAATACTGTAGTTCAGAGGAGCACAAAATTCTAAGCACCTCATTAAACTACAACTGTCAGTATTCTGCAGGATGGAGCCACAGTACTTAAAGTGATATCAAACTATTTATAGTTTGGATACAACTCAGGTCTACCATCTGGGCATCAGAGCCATCAGGATGGGTAGATCGGGAATTTGAGAAATATGTAACAGGTTTACCAGAAATATATACCAGGCAAGTAGACTTGGTGTTTGAAACATTTTCTATATGCAGCTGATAACTACTGTGGGCCCTTGGTATCCACTACGGTTTGGTTTCAAGACCCCTTGTGGGTATCAAAATTCACGGATGCTCAAGTCTCATTAGGTACAACGGTGTAGTAAATAGTGCCCCTTATATAAAATGGCAATAAATCAAAGTTTGCTTTTTGGATTCATTTTTCAAAACTGGTTTTAAGCTGTGTTGGTTGAATCTCTGCATACAGAATCCATGGATATCCTTCCCTCCGAATTCCTTTTCCTAACATAATGGCCTTCTATCCCTTAAAAACTGCAATACAACTACAATTAGTTTTATGGTCCCATACACTTATTTTCCCACAAATACCCAATACACCAAGAAATTGAACAACACTGGACTACACTATAAGCTTGTTATAGGACATGCTAGCCTCCACAGCAAATAGGGCTACAAGTCACTCTCTCTCAGTCAAAAGCCGATCCCTGCAATATGGATACAGCAACCATGTTTTTTACACCAGAACTAAGATCTTATGTATGCAAACTGATACCCCATTGGATTTATATTATCACTTTACTTCTAGGGCCATTTCTGCACTGCACTGTTGTAGTGCTAGTATTCCACTTTCAACATCCTGTGGAATTCTGGGGTTTGTAGTCTACTGAGAATTCTAAACGCCCCTCCCTAAACTGCAAACCCCCAGAAATCCATAGATGTTGAAAGTGGAATAATAGCACTATAACAGTGTAGTGCCAGGAAATGGCCTAGGAAGTCCAAACTTGTAAAAATCTGCAGAAACAGCACTCTGAAATCATTAGACATGCATGTTGCCCTCATCTGAGCTGCCCAAAAGTCCTTTTACACCAGTTAGTTATTGGACTATATTTCACTTTAACTGCCATGTGGATATCCTATGGAATCCTGGGGGTTGCAGTTTAGGAAGAAGTTATTTAGAATTCACCAAATTACAAACCCCAGGATTGCATAGAAAGCTGCCATGGTCATTAAAGAGGAACCAAAGTGCTAAAACTCTGGAGTTGGAAGGGACTCTTAAATCCCTTGCTGACTAGATGGATTTGCATCTGTTGGATATGCATCTCTTGACACCGCAATAAATGCTTTTCAGATGGGGCAAGCACCCCACTGTACCCACCCTATAGATTTATAGGAGCATAACAAAAGTTGTAATTCATCAGCCATTTACTCCGTGGCAGCCCAGTTGATTTGGACGTAATCGTGTATGTGTCTTCCAAGTCTATTGTCAATTAACAGCAACCCCATTAATTTCATAGTTTTCTTTGGCAAGGAAATCTCAAAGGTGGTTTTGCTAGTTCCTCCCTCTGAAATATAGCCTACAGTATCTGCATTCGTTGGTGATCTCCCACTCAAATACTAACCAGAGCTGACCCTGCTTATTTCGCAATGGCCATTTCCACACTAGACGGTTATAGTGCTATTATGCCGCTTTCAACATCCTATGGAATCCTGCAGTCGCTTTCAACATCCTATGGAATCCTGGGGTTTGCACTTTGCCCCCTCCCTAAAGTGCAAACCCCAGGATTCCACAGGATGTTGAAAGTGGAATAATACCACTATAACAGTCTAGTGCAGAAGTGGCCTTAGTGCTATTATTCCACTTCCAACATCCTATGGAATCCTGGGCCCCTCCCCAAACTGCAAACCCCAGGATTCCATAGGATGTTGAAGTGGAATAATAGCACCATAACAGTCTAGTGCGGAAATGGCCAATAAATCGTACCCCGACTGCAAGATAGGTAATAGAATATGGGAAGATCACCACCATGAGGCTATTTCAGGTCTCATACCCACGTGTTCCATGGGAAAATCCAAACAGGAAAAAACACATTCTGGCATGAAGACCGATTTTATGCCCGGGCTACCGGGGAATCAGCACAACTGGAATCAGTGTAAGTCACTTAATGCCGCTCACTCTCAGGTAACTGCGCCAGAGGCTTCCAAGCCACGATGCCGCTGTAGCCATTCCGAGTTAAGCTCCGTCTAAAGAGCAGAAAAGGCTACAACAGGAACGCCCGTAAACGGTCGAGGCAAGTCTCCCCGCGTGACCCCCCTCCTGCCCACTAGAGTCCACCCACCTGCGACAACCCAGCTCTTAATCCCTCTCCGCGTCCGCAGGAAACCTCGCTGGAACACAGGAGCCGCCATTGCGGCGCGTACCACTTTCTTCGGCGGGGACGGAAGAGCGAGGAGGTCTCCGCTGTCGTAGTAAAGACGAGGCCTCGCCGGTTCCTGATCTCGGCGCTGCGCTCACAGGGGCCGGGAAAGAGGAGAGCGCAAAGGCACGGGGAGGAGGAAGAGGGATGAGCCCACGTTGTGGGCGGTCCCTTTTGCGCCCCTCTTCCTGCAGCCTCTCTTGGTACGTTCCGGAGACAGAATGGCTGCAGCGGTTGTTGAAGGTTCCAATCGAGTCCTGCGGGAGGCGGTCAGACGCTCCAGACTGAGCGGGACGGTCGCGGCTTTGCCTGATTGCTTGCGGTACCAGCACGGAGGTACGGGAAAGGGAAAAAAGGGGGCTTGGATTCTTGTCTGAATTATTGGCCGTCTCCAGACTTCTGCAGACATTTCGGTAGAGAACTACATATCCCATCATGCACTGCTGCTGTGTCCTTAGGGCTAGGTCGGGCCTGAGCTGTTCACAAGAAAGAGCTATCAAATACGAGTATTGCACGGTTGGTCGTATATTATTTAAGTAGATAGTACTTGAATGAGACTAGTTAATAATCACTGTAGATTCTTTTGCTGAGAATGTGTATGCTTTCGGGTTCCACCGAGCTGTTCATCAGGCACAGAAGAAGAGTTTAGATGGAAAAGTACAAATACAACAACAACAACAACAACAACAATAATAAAAAAAGAGTTCAGTCTGGCATGTCGCTGTCAGTGTGGAGGAGTCAAGAGTTCAAATAGTGGAGGTAGGGACTGTACATACTAGTTAGCACTTGTAAATATTAATACGTGTTTAGGATTGCACAGCCTGAAAGATTTGAAACATTAAACATGTAACGTGTTTATTTTCAGTGGGGAAAATAGGTGTGTTTAATGTACTTCCCAAGCCTGATTTTATGGACCTCAAACCCACCTCCCCAGACCCCTTTTTCTGCTCCCCATCTCCAAAAAGGAAGAAGATGAATTGTGTCTCCTGGAAAATATACCTGTTTTTCTAAATTAGAAGAAGGCTTCCAGGCACTTCTGCTTTTGTTTTGTGTAGTGTTTTTCACTTTTTTGACAGTCTCTGGTCACTTCCACACTGTACAGTTATACCAGTTTGATATCATTTTAACTGCCATGGCTGCATCCTGTGGAATCCTAGAATGTGCACTAGAGCTTTCTGACTAAGAAATCTAAATGTCCCATGTTGACCCTAAAGCAAACTTATCACAGGGTTTTCTGGGGCTGAGATGATGTGACGTACCCAAGGTCACCCAGTGGCTTTCCATGGCTGAGCGTCGTCTCCAGGGTCGTAGTCAAACATCACACTGGCTCTGCTTCCCCCTAAAGTGCCAGATACTTTGATTCCAGTGACTAACCATTCCCTGTTGGTTAAGATCAAGTCCAGGATTGCTGATCCCCTTGTTCCTTTTTCTACCTTTTGAAATAGGAAATTATCTACAAGTCAGGTAAGGGATTTGTTAGAGAGTCTACACTTAGCAGAATTAGTCTCCCAGAAGATATCAGGTTAAATGAAGTCACCCATAATTGTTAATTCTTGTATTTCTGAGATTTCTGAGATTTAAGAAGGGTATCATCTACCACCTCTTCATGGTTTGGTGGCCTGTGGTAGACTCCTACCACAATGTTGCTTTTATTTCTTTCTCAATTTGTTTTTACTCTCAACTGGTCCATTCCGATCACTCACATGGATTTCCGTGCAAGTGATTTTGTCTTCGACATATAGTATTACTCTCCTTTCTTTTCTGCCTCTCCTTCGGTTGTTATATTCAAGTAATGGGAGACATCTTACCAATTTTCTGTTATAGTTAAAGTCATAGGCCTTCCTGCACTAGGGTGTCAAGCTCATCTTGTTTGTTTCCTAGGCCATTTCTACACTATGTTCTTATAGTGCTATTATTCCATTTTCAACATCCTATGGAATCTTGGGGTTTGCAGTTTAGGGAGGGGCCAGCCGGCCCCTCTCTAAACTGCAAACCCCAGGATTCCATAGCATGTTGAAAGTAGAATAATCACACTGTAAGAGTGTACTGCAGAAATGGCCCTAATCTCTATGAGTAGATGTTTAAAGCCTTCTTTGTCCTCATCTATTAATTTGCTGTCAGTTTTAATGTGGACCCTATTCTCCCCATCAGCCTCTCCTATAGAATTCACATCCTTATACTTAGAGCTTGCCTTTGGACTGCTTTTTGAATTCTCATATCCACCCCGCTAAGGGATTAGTTTAGTTTCTGGTGTCTCACCAAACTACAAATCCTGAGATTCCACAAGGCGGAAGTGTAAAACGGTGTTCATAGGTTAAAACAGTATCCTCTGTTTTTTCTGATGCTTTCTGTTGTAGCATTAGAAAGCTGATGCCTCTTCCTTTTCCTGTTGCTAATTAGTATCAAAGTAGTTACAGTAATCCCTCCACATTCGCTAGGGTTAGGGGCACAGGACCCCCATGAAAGTGGAAAAACTGTGAATAACTCTAGGCCGTCCCAAACCATATTTAATACATGAAAAGGTATGATGACCATATTTAACCCACCGTGGATTCCTTTGAACCATCAGAGTTCCTTCACAAGGCAGAAATGGATGGCTGGTGGGGCTTACTGCCACCTCCACTGCTGCCCCACAGCATTTTTAATAGGGACTTACAAGCCTCGCTCACAAAGCTCACAAAGCTTGCAAGTCCTATTAAAAATGGCATAGGGAGGCAGCAGAGGTGACAGCAAGTAATCCATGAGTAATCAAATCCGCAAAAGTGAAACCCACAAATGTGGAGGGCTGACTGTACTTCATAAGTCTGCTTTTTTATTTCTGGTATCCAGTTTATGATACTTTTTTTCAAACAGCCATGCTGGTACAATAGTTACAGCCATCAAGGAAATCATCTTAGAGTTGGAAAGAATTGGGCTTCCCTAGCTTTCCTGAGGGGGAGAGGAGAAGTAGCAAAGAGTCATCTATTGCCATAGTATGACCAGATTCCTGTGAATAGAAGGGAAGGGAGAACTAGAGATGTAAAATTTTCAGAAACGTACTATGTTCAATTTGATTTGGCATAAACTTATCACAATTGGTATATTAAAAATGCAGTGTATTCAAGCAATTATTGCAAATGGAATTTACTGAGGTTTTTTTAACATTTATTTGTAACAAATGGAGCAACAATCTTCTGAACTGTATGGAACCTCTTTGGTTTTGCTAGTTTATGTGGAGCAGGCTAAATAAATAAATAAATAAAAAACAGAAGAAACCATTGATATTAGTAACAAATTTCCTCTCCACAATATCAAATAGACATGAAGCACCCATTTCCATAAAAAGAATTGACGGAGGAAAAGTGTGTGGAAGGGAGGAAGGACAGATTACGTGCTGCCTGAAGGAAGAAATGCCTCTTACTCTTGAATTGGGAAGTTCAGTTTGTAACCTAGAACTTGCTTGTCCTCTGTGCAAAGAAATTAAAATAATCTGATATGTACCTAGTTTTTTAGAAATGATTTGGAGAATATATGAACACTTTGTCTTAAAGATTTTATTCATCATGCTAAGATAAAACATTCCATAATTGATTTTCTTCCTTTTTTCAATTTTTCAAATCTTTTGTAAAAAAACCAAAAAAAAAAGACTTCGGGGGAAAAAAAGGAAAAAACTTTTTTTTCCCTGAATTTTTCCATTTTTTTTTTCTGGGCCCTCACATCTCCAGGGACAACAAAAGAAAATTTAACAGGAAGAAGGGACCACAGCTTAGTGGAAGGGCACATGCTTTTCATGCAAAAGATCCTCAGTGGAATCCCCAGCATCTCTTGATATGACTCCAAAAGATTCCTGGTTGAAAAGCTACTACCTGTAGGCAACACTGAGATGGCTCCTGATTAAATATAAGCCAGTGTGTTAACCTCTCATGTCTTTCAATCTGGCTTTGTTTGCTGACAGAATAAGTCTTTAGGCTTTAGAAGTTAACCTATTAAAAGTAGCATAATAATACTAGAAGTAATATAATTCCATTAAAAGCAAAGAGACAAACCTGGTTGATCAACCAGGTTCTTGTTGTGTGTTTTCAACTCCAACTTACAGCAACTTACCTCTGAATATAGCCTGCAGCACATGGCATTCCCCAGCTCTTTCCCTTCCAATTTCTCACTAGGCTTGACCCTGCTTGATTTCTGAGATCAGCCAGGATCTGATGCCTTCAGAGTATTTTGGTGCTTGTAAACAAGCAGGTGCAACTTTGTTCAATGTCTGAAGTTGCAGGTAATAACTTGCCAGCTGCTATCCCGGGAAGCCTCCAGGATCAGAACCACCATCACTAGAAATACTCATATGGTACTGAGCGGTCCCTGCTCTGGGTCTTTTCGGAGCTTTGTTCCTGATCCTGGTTGCTAGCAAATGAGTAAGCAACCAGAATCAGAACCACTGCCACTGCAAGCTATCGTAAGCAGAGAGTGGCTTCCTTGGAGATTGTTCAGGCTTGCTCCCAATCCTGGTTGCTTGCAAGCAAGTGATAGGGATCTGCTGCTGCCCCCATGGCCGTGTCCCTGCCTAAGCTCCTCCTTGCTGTGTGATTGTTGAGGCAAAATTGCTGTTGAGGCAAAAGAACAGCAGGGTCTCTTCCCGATGTCCCACCTTCAGGAAGCATGCAAGATGCCTGCTTTGTAGGCTGTCCAGGCTTTGCCTGGTGCCCCGGCCTTGCCAGCATCTCCCTGCTGCCTTTGGACCTCTTCTGCAATAGATGACAGGTACTGTATAGTAATTCAATTTTCCAAATATTTTTCTCGTTTCACCTTGTGTGAGACTGAATTTGCGAACACTGAGCTCATGTATACTGAAGGCCCACTGTATTTGCAGCCATGGGGCGACTAGAATAGCATTAACTACACAAGGAAAGTGAGCTGTAGAACTCTCTTCCATGTGAATAACTGCAAATATGGACCTTCTTAATTTTGTTTTAAAGAAAATGACTCCTTTTACGCAGCATAGTATTTAAATAAATACTGGTCCCAGAGACTTAAATATATGAAATACTATGCCTGTTTTCTTTCTGTCTTCCATTTCCAGCAAGGCGTTATTTGCTAACAGAAGATATTGTGCAGTTGCAAGGATTTCAGCAGCAGAAATTGGCAACTGGATATAGAATATATGGTGAAAAAGGTATTCCATTCACGTACACACTAATTTTGACTAATTCAATTATTGGTGTTATGAAGCCTAACTAAATATTGGTTTGTCAGATCTGCAGTTTGAGTACAAGTTTTGCAGTTCCATCTTCAGTATGAGATATAGATCAAACTGGAGATACGCCTTTATTTCTTTCTCTTTTTTATGGGAAATGACTGCTTCACTATTAATTTTGAAGCACATGTGTGCTAAGCATCTTCTCCCATCTTGGCTTTCAGTAGGGAAGGGGAGCTAAGGGAAAATTCATTCCCACTCTCTTTCCATTAGGGGCAATCTCATTCCTAAGTATTATTTATTATCCACAAGAACTGAGACATCATGCCTTCAAAGCAGATCTATTGATATGTGAGGAGCTGATCAGGATGCTGCTGGCAGGGGGAGAATGTATGACTTTTAAGATATTGTTGGACCACAGTATCAATCAACTGTAGCCAATCATGAGAGATGATTGAAGTTGCCATCCAACAACATTTTGATACATTCCTTATTTCCTCTGTGTCCAGGCCAGATGAGATATGCAAGCTGAGATCTGGTGATTTGCATATCGGTTTAATAGAAGTAAGTAAGTTCATGCAACAATCTCAATTTCAGATACATATTTCAGAACTATTGAAGAAAAATTAGCAAAAAATAGACTGATTCTCAAAGATGATTTGAAAACATTACTACATTTATGCCAGACGAAAGATGAAGTGGAATTAGCCAGGAGAGTTATTTACAGGTAAAGTCTGTATAATAATGTTCTATTATTTCGTTTCTATTTTGCTTTAGCTTAAAATACCCCAGTACATGTGATCATTGTGGATTTTTCTAATGGGATTGGCTTTGCTTATTTTATACTTGCAGTGTTTCAATCCATGCTTTCTCTAAATCTTTGGGCAGTGGCATGCAGACTTAGATAAAGCAAAAAGCTTTATTTGTCTAGTTTGACATCTTTACATGCAATTGTTTTGAGACAAAATTCAGTTTTATCATAAGTGAATGCATTGGATCAATCTGATTGACCCAAGAAAAGATACAGATTTCCAGCTTTAAAAAAAAAAAAGTATAGCAATGTCTACCTGAGAAAAAATGACAGTTAAATTTAATTCTGCATGGAAATAGTTTTAGAAGATGCTGGAGACCACTTTTTCTCAGCTTGATATCACCAGATGAGTGAGTACTACAACTCACAGAATCTTCCAGTCAGCATAGTTGTAGTCCTGCACACCTGGAAAGCACCGAGTTGCTTTAGGCTGATAGGCTTATGTTCCTTTCTTGTACCTTTCACTAGTTTGTGTTTAGTGATATTTCCATGCATTAAATCAGTGCTACTCAAAATAGTGATCCCTGGATTGCTTACCTGTTCCTGGCAAGTTTCCAAAAAAGAAAAACAGTTGCACCCAATTGGGTATAAATTTAGTGTCAGTCCCTGATACTTTGGATCCCCTAGACCTCTTGATTTTTCAAGATGTCATGTACAAAAAGGGAGAAATACATTTATGGCATAAATAAAGTTATTAGCAAGCTAGAATGTTCTAAAGCTGCTAAAAGGTCTGGAAACCAAGCCCGATGAGGAATGGCTGGGGAGTTGGGTATGTTTACCTTGGAGAAGAGGAGACTAAGAGGTGACATGATAGACATCTCAAGGGATATCGTGTAGAAGACGGAGCAAGCTTCTTTTCTGCTTCTACAGAGACTAGGATATGAACCAAGGAATTAAAATAGCAATAAAAGAGATTCTGCCTAAACATCAGGAAGAAACTTCTTTGGAATACATTGCCTCGGAGGTGGTGGGCTCTCCTTCATTGAAGGTCCTTAAACTGGGGCTCAGTGGCCATACCTTATGCATGCTCTGCTTGTGTATTTCTGCAGGGTGGGAGTTGGACTAGCTGACCTAGGGCACCTTCCAGCTATATGGTTCTATTTCTGTTTCCAGCTCTTAGAAGATGCCACTTGGCATTCATTCTTTTCCTTCATATACACCTGCTGTTTCAAACTAGACCAAAAACCAGTCCATGTCTTCTATTCAGGTACCATGCAGAGAACAAAAATGTGGCCTTTGGAGAGTTCAAATTTGGGCCAATTTTTATGAGGCTTTGTTATGAGCTGGACCTTGAAGCAACTGCACTGGAACTAATCAAAGACCAGGTACAATTTGGAACTATATTTGTCTCATTCTAAGGAAGTTGTACAATCCAATGGGAACTCTTTTTTTATGTACACTCTCTTAAATTCAGTGGGAGCTCTGCAAGAATGGCTGGTATCCAGGTTATCTGAAGGACCATAGCTCTCTCTATGAGCCAGCCCAAGCTCTTAAGATCTTTGGAGAAGGCCCTTCTCTCAGTCCCACCGCCTCCCCAGGCATGCTTGGGGGATACAAGAAAAAAGGCCTTCTTGCTGGCTGCTCCCAGACTCTCCCTGAGGAGTTTAGGATAACTCCATTCTTCCTTTCCTTACTCCACCAAGTGAAAATTTTCCTATTCCAACAGGGTTTTAGGATTTGATAGCAATGAACTTTTAATGGTGTGTTATTCTTTATATCTTGTCTTTCAATGAATTTTAAAGGGTTTTAATTCTATAGGTGAATTGTTTTTAAACGTAACTGTTGTATGTTTCATTACTGATGCCTTTGTATATTTTAAATCTGTCCTGCTTTTAATATTCTGTAGGTTGTCTTGAGTTCCAATATTGGGAAAAAGGCAGGATATAAATGAGTAAAGTGACAACAGCCACGACCACTCCCTTGGGTTTAACTGGAAACAACTAACATTCATTTCTGTCAAAGCAGAAAGTTCCAACTGATGCTGCTCGTCAGCTCAGTAAGCCGTTGGTTGATGCCGTGGGGATTTATTTTCCAATATTTAAAGACTTCTGCTATTACATTAAACCACATAGGGAGTGTTTAAAGGCTTCTGCTATTACATTGGGCTATTTTTGGATGGGAACTCCCAGCAGTCCTATCCAGAATAACCAATGGTGACACATGTTGGAAGTTGCAGCCAACATTTGAAGACCACCCTGTTCCCCACTCCTACATTAAACTTTGAATCTGTTTGTTCAGGATGGGGCAATTATTGGAACTGCAGGTGCTATTGGACTACAGCTCCCATCTTCCCTCACCATTGGCTATACTGACTGGGGCAGGTGGGAGCTGCAGTCCAAGAAGAGCTGGAAGGAAATTGATCACCAGCCTCTTATGTGGTTGATAACAGCCTTCTAGACACTCTTTGTGCTCAAGTTTTGTTACATACGTATTAAGGAACCAACCACACTAGCAAGATTTCAGGGTTGTCAGTTTTCCTTGCCTTCACTTTGGGACATGGACTTATTTCTACTGTATATCTGGTTCTCTTCCTTTGTACTCAGAACGGTTGTTTGGATGAACAGCCTCTCAGTCAGTTATCATGCAGTCTGAACTTCAGTATGCATTATCTGTAATAAAAGTGGCTTATTCATACCATCAAAATCCATATTCTAACAATATTCCAGAATTGCTACCTGGAGACAACAATCTTTCTCTTGATGAATAAGAAATGCCAAGTGCATTTGTTGTATCTCATTCATGGGTCTTTAAATTTTGTATAGAACTGTGGAGAGTTATCTGGAAAAAGTTCCCTACAATTGTTGATACACTATTATTATGAGTAATTAGTGAATTAATTATTCATATAGTCTGTAGTGGAGTGGGAACGTCAAAGGAAAAGTCCAGTTTTACTTGTGGATGCCTACAATGGATTTTTTTAAAAAACACAGGAGTAATCACACAGATCTATAAGTAACATAATGGGTTTTTTTCTGTTTTAATCTTGAGAGTAGCACTGCAAGCCTGGGGATGTCTTCTCAGAAGTAACCTTACTGAGCTCAGAGACTTGCTCCAAAAAAAGTGTGTTGAAAACTGCAGCCTAAGACTGGCATCCGAAGGGTTGTAAACAGTGATCTATATGTGATATGGTGCTTTTGGGGCCTCTCGTCCTACTATAATGGTAGGGCTTTCTACTATATTAGTACTCTTCCTACTGCTGTTATATTCCCCAAAGGCTAGTTTTGAAGATCAGGGGCAATAAACAGGGATTATTCATTTATTTATTTTTGCTTTTTAGATTATGTTGTTTTCTTCTGTATACTTTAGTATGTCACAAGTTTGGAAATTGGAAATTAGCACCATAGATTTAAGTGTTAAATATTTCTAAGTGGTAAGAATAGAAGGGTGATTTGTTTGCAGATATTTCCAGTACTGAAGAGCTGTTGTAAACCAGTTTTGTTTGTATTCTTCAGGCTCTTCATGGCTTCTTTTCAGAAAGCACATCTTTCAATATTTTGATGGATATGCTGTTTACCAAAGGTCATTATGAAAGTAAGTAACATGTGCCCCAAAGGCACACACTATTAATAGTGAACTTTTCTTTAATAGAATGTTAAGAAGCTATAATTGACACTGAATTGTTTGATCTTTGGAGATGGCAAAACTTTATGTGATCACTCTTGAGTGTTAAAAGAACTCTTAACACATTTTGTAAATATAATTTAAAGCACTCTTAGTGATATGCTCATTAAGCTCTTGCTGTCTATCAGTGAATATAATCATGCAGCCTAGCAACTGTCTTGTTGTGCTTTAAATTCATCCATGTTTTCCTGTGTTTGGTCTCAACTGTGCAGCTGAATTCTTAGGGGAGACTGGGAATTTTTAAAATCTCTTCAAGAGTGCAAGTTGTATTTCTTGAACACCACTGGGTAGAACTGCATCTGCGAAGGGATGTGTGTAGATGGCACTGAATGTACTGTGGAATCCTGTTCAGATCGACCTATATGCAAGATCCACCGAGGGCAGTGCTGATGTGCTAAATTGAAACTCGCTGCAATTCCAGGTCTGCCAAAGACTTCTGGCACACATCATCTATGTATTTACTTTGTTTGTTTGATTAATTTATATCCTGCTTTTCTCCTAACAAGGGATCTGAAATAGCTTACAACAAAGTTAAAAGAAGATACAACTCAAAACCCAAAAACAAAAGTTAAAAATCAATTAATGTAGGTTTCATGGAAAAACGCCCATACTTTGAAACAGTATTGAAATCATGTTAAAAGCATAGCAATAATGACGATAATGCGGTACACGTGCACACCATTACAAATTTTATTGATGGTCACTTGTTGCAGCAGGTGGTCTACAGCATAGGAAAACATCACGCCCTTCACCTGATGGGTTCTGTCATCCTGTCACAAAAGATACAGAGTTTGATTCCTAAACAACGTATTCTACCCAGGCTATCCTAGGGCCAACACGGCAGATGCCCACAGGTGGATAAGAGGTTCCCTGAGTTGGGTTGTACTACTATGTCTGGACAAACTGAGTGAAAGATGTATCCCTGGGGTTACATATGGCAGAGCCAAACAAAAGAAACTGAATTGTGCAGGTGTGACCTATGTCCCATTCTAACAGAGATATGAGAACAGTATGCACAAATTGCTGAAAGGAAGGTTTACTCCCCTGGTCTGTTGCTAGCTGCCTCTGCATCCTTGAACTGCTATGCTAAAGCATAAACCATCTAGCAAGGCTTTCTGAACACTTCTTAGGCAATTATACAGCTGTTAACTTTTGCCCATGAGGCTGACAAAGATTCTAGAACCCCTTCTGCCTGGTGGGAAGAAGCCACATCCATTACATTTGGATTCACTTCCAGATATGTGTAGCTTTACCAAAAACTGCTAGTCTGTATCAGCCTTTAATCTGGGCTGGGAACAAGCTAATCTAACTAACGTATGTTGCTATAGCTGTATTCAGATGACATTGTTTAAGTTACAGTGTACAATTTCGTATTCAAAATTTTGTCAAAATCACAGAACTTACTTTGCTCAGTGAATATTGATTCTTTTAGGAATTTAACTACCTTGGTCACACAGATAAAACTTACATTTAATTGACAAGATTTAGGAACTAGATCACAGTGGGCCCTCCTCTTGCACAACCTCCATATGCATGAATGCGAGATCGCATGGAGTGTTGTGTCCCGTTATACTCAGTGGACTCAGCAGGTGCATGCCCGTGCTGCCACGGATATGCACACATCGTGTCCGTTGACTATAATGGGTCATGAAGCTTTGCGTTTTTTTAATTTACACAGGGGTTCCTGGAACAGAACCCCTGGATATACAGCACGTGCACTGTACATGTTGCACCAGCTTTTTTTTTAAAAAAAAATCAGGTGACAATGTAGGTCGTCTGTAAAGTATTTCTGATGGATTATAATTCTTTTTCAGAACTCCAACTTGCCATTCTCTGAAATGTTATTAATTAGCAGTTGGGGGCGTGTGATTATCACAATTAATCAAGTAACACTAATTGAAAATCTGTTTCGCAGGTGCTCTGGAAGTACTGTTAGAAATGAAGCGGCAAAGCGTAAAATTCAACAGAGAAACCTATTTGCTTGCATTTGCAATATGCTACAAACTGGTAATAATACATATCATTTAAGATGTGTTTCTAGATTTCTTTGAGAAAGAGGAACTGTATACCATCAGTCCTAAATGTGCGCTTTCCTAATTTAGATTATGTTCCTTTCTCTTGCTTAGTACCTTTGTATCCTTCACCTTAAGCAAACATAAATTCTAGGGCAGCTGACAAGATGTACCGAGATAGTACAGTGAATAAAAATTGATAATCTAACAACCAGCATCAGATAAGATTTCTCAAAAATAAGTGAGTTGTGCTTTAAAAGGTACTTTAATTAGAGCAGGACATTTCAAAGTAATCTTTGTAAAAACTGAATCTTATTTGGATAGAAGCCAAATATATTTCAGATGCCTGACTAGATAGATAGTTCTTTGGTATTTCATCATCAGTGGTGTTTGCATAAAGCTTCTGATGTACAAGAATTGGTTTAGAGAAATGGTTTTTAACCTGGGATCCGTGGACCCCTGGGAATCCATGAAGCTCTCACGGGGGTCCGTGAAGCCCTGCTGCTGGACACCAGCAGCAATGGGAGCAACAGGGATGTGCAGGGTGGAGGGGGGTTTCAGGAGCTGAAGCTATTCCCTTATTTGCAAATGAGGGAGCAGTTTGGATGTGTGCGAACACCTGCCACTCTGTACCTTTCATCAGGGATGCATCTGCAGGCATGTGCACGTGCCCAGACTGCTCCCTCCTCCTCTGCCTTGTCCCTGATGAAAGGAACACAGTGGCAGGCATGTGTGCACACCCAAACTATGACTCCGGAGATCAGGGTTTGAATCCCCACTTAGCTATGGAAATTCATTGGGTGACTTCAGGCAAGTCACATTCTCTCAGCCTCAGGGAAGAGCAAAGCCAGCAAATCTTCCCAGGAAAACCCTCATCATACGTTTGCCTTAGGGTTGCCATAGGTCAGTTTTCAAAGGGGATAGACACGATGGCTAGAAAGAACCTCCCCCTGTCAGTGGCACTTTGTTGTTGTGTGCCTTCAAGTCACTTCAGACCTAACAGCAACCATAAAGTGACGCTATCACAGTGTTTTTTGGCCAAGATTTGTTTTCACCTTTGCCTTCTTCTGAGGTTGAGATAATGTGACTTGCCCAAGGTTACCTAGTATCTGAGTGTAGATTTGAATGCTAATCTCCAGAAGCTTTTAATAAATAAATAAATATTTTAATATTTAAATCTAAAATTAAATATTTAAATCTTGAGTTAAATAACAAATTATATTCACAGGGGGTCTCCACTAAAGAAAAGGTTAAGAACCGCTGGTTTAGATTTTATACAAGACTCTGTCTTTCAGTTTTGTAAGCTTTATTGTAGAATATGGCCAGTTTGCAGTTACTACAGTCTGTTATATTACAGTTTTTATGTTTTAACTAACACAGTAGTTTTTTGACTAACAGAAGGAGTTGTCTCTGATAAGTATGTACTAGTGACAGGCTGTGCATGAAAGGAGATTTATCCTTTTCCTTTGCTTGTTCTGTGGTAAAAAAAATAAATGAAGTTTTTATTCCACCGGAATAGATATATGCCCTCTTCTGTAGCTGGAATTATCTCCCACCTTGAATCAAAGCAATAGATCTCTTATAACCCAACATATTCTATCACATGCAGTAGGGCCTGCTCTTTGATGGAATGTCAGTCACAAGAAAAGACTTCTGTCCCATATTTTGACACATGGATCTAAAAAGTCTGATTTTTCAGATGTTTCTTATTATTAGTGAGCTCTGAGTTCATGTGTATGCCGAATTTCAGCTTTCTGAGCAGTCTGAAACTATCTAAACCATTTGAGGCTTAACAGAGCTGTTCCTTTCTAAAAATTTCTAGAAGTAAGTGGAACAGATAGTATGCATATGTAAGGTTTCAGCTATCTCAGTAACCTTGGAAATTAAGAGGTATATTTAGTCCCCTTTTTTGAAGGAGGTGTGTATGAAAGTCCTGTTTTCCTGATTTTTTTACTGTAGAATTTACATGCATAAGATTTCTAGAGGAATTTCTAAACAATTTCAGCAGTCCTGGAATCAGGTCCACAGTAATTCAGTATGTATTCTGAACTACAGTCAGACATACACTATAACCTTCTCTTCCACAGAACAGCTCAGAGTCTTGCAAAATTTGTACCACACTGTTTGAAGATGCACAGCTCAAAGGAGATCAGATGCCAAGAAGAGTGTACTATTTTGCAGTCGCATTTGCTCTAAAACAGGTGCTGAATTGTTTGCTTCATTACCTGTGTTATTTGGGTCCTGAGCAGGTAGAATAACATGCAGTGCAGGTATTTGGTTACAGGAACAGTAAATATATATGTATTTGTGATACTTCATTCTGTTCATGCGACATTTCCTGAGAGAGGTTTTTTCCTTGTGATGGTGGTTTCATTTTGAGAGAGGTTTAAGTCTACTTAACAAGGAATGGTTGTGTATGCAATCCATCTCAAAATTCAAAGAAAAGAAATCAAGATGAAATATCACAAACGGAATATTCTGTGGCACAGTGTAGTCAGTTGACACTTTATGGATGGTGGCCTCTGGAGCATCTTTGTCTAGCTTCCTGTGGCCTTAACGTTTTTGTAGTTGTTGTTTTGAGTACATTCTGCAAGGCAGGGGCCTATTTCTGGTCTATCTGTTGAGGAGGTACTTCAGAAAGAAGGTTAGCTCTTCACCTGTATCTTGCAAAATTTCAGCTCACGTAGCTGTGAAATCTTCATGGGTAAATAATACGAGCTTCACTTGTAGAACCTAATTATCCAATATGAGGTCAAATTGTTTTAGTCCTCAGATTACAATCTGAAGGACACATTTCATAGCAAGAACATAGATGTTGGTCATCCCTGTTGAATGGGATACTTTCTTTCAGCTGGAATGCCACAAGGAGGTTTCAAACCTTGGGTAAATCAGATGCACCCTAAAAGTGTTTAAAAGCAGGATGACTGGAGAAGAAGTAATTATATTTGGGGTGAATTTGTGGATATTTCCAGAGCCAAATGCATGCTGAAAGAAAAAGATTGCCTTAACAAAAACTGGTGTCTTTTTCACAGAGACTACCCCAAATTGAGTCAAATAATAATAAAAAAAATGTGTATCAGGATAAATACATTATTGAGTGAATGTAGAAGTGAGTTGACATGATTTTAAATCAGGATTGGCAAAGCGTGGATGAAGTACAGCCCCCATGGGCTTTTGTAGGCCTCTGTGCCTTCGTGAACCCCATGATGCCTCTTGCTGAAAATGGAGAGAGTGTCAGTTTCTGTTCCTAGGAGGTGTGATTTTGCTGTAACTCTCTTTTTCTTTCCCCACCCATACAAGAAGTGAATAACTAGCCACTTCCTGTTTTAATTTTTTTCCTAGAATTTTTTGCAGGGGGTGGTGTGGACTGTGGTGTGCCTTGGTTGCAGAAAATTGGACCCCTAGAAGTTGCCCATTCTTGGCTTAAATGAAATGCTTGGCAACACTTTACCTATAAGTGTAACCTGATTGCTGTCTCTTTTTCTTCCTTCTAGAATGATGTTGTAAAAGCTCGTTCCTATTATTCACAGATCATGAACACAGAAAGTAGGATATGCAATAATCTGAAAGTAAGTGTGTCAAATGCTCATTTTGAACCCTGAAGGCATGATGTTTTTGTTTTAAGGAAAGATTCTCCAGTCCTTTGAACAATCTCAGGACACATAGGAGCCTATTGTATTGTATTGTATGGACAAAATAGCATTGCGTTGCCTTGTTCTTTTTTGTGGTTTAAAATTGCTGTTTGTTTGTTTATTGAAATTATATCCTGATCCAGACTTACATTGCAGAGATGTCAGTAGTTCATCTTCTACGACTACTCTTCAGTTATATGTACAAATAACTGTTAAAGTGTCTTAGCTTGTCATATTCTGGCAAAACCTCTGAAGCTGTTTGGTATCAGGAAAATGGTATGAAGTTCTCAAACTGTTCTGTTATTGCAACATTCCATGACAATAGAAATATGAGGTATATAGTGTTAGCGCCATCCACCTTCTGTTAGAAAAAGGAAAGGTTAGTTTGGAGCAGGATATAGGAGGTGTCCTTAGAATGGAACAGTTCAATGAGAGAGAAGGACCATTATGATAACTAAACTTGAAGACAAGCATCCCAGATGCAGTAGTCCAGGGAGGAGAGCAGTGCAGGAAATAAATTAAGAGGCAGGATCTTGAAGGAACAGTTGATGGAGGATGGGTGGTGTATGACACAAAAGCCTGAAGAACAGGAAGAGAGAAAGAGAAAGAAAGAGACAACTGAGGAAAGAAGGACCAATGAACCTGGTGACAGGAAGAGAGTCAGGAGACAGATGAGACTAAAGAAGATTCAGTCAGAATCTTAAAATTTTAGAAATAAAACTTGCAACATCCCTTTTCCAGGAATCCCTCTCAGCATATATTTCCTGGCCTGTCATAACGACATGAACCCAACTTTGCGTATTAATGCTGACTCAGTTGCTTACAAATACTGCTGTCCACTCAATATCAAAAGCCACTGTCCTTCAGAAGAACTTAGTTAGTTTATTAAAGGCATATTTTTGAGGGGAACTTCTTACAATCGGCATACATTTTTTAAAGAATGTGTTATTTTTGGTCTGTTCCATTGTACTGGGTGAAGAAAAATTCATGTGGAGTTACAAAGGCAGAAATTATTCCACACAATAGATCTTATTGTTACTTTTTTAATGGAAACATACGGTGTAAAATTTATCTGGACATCATGAAGGTTTAGGGCCAGTCTAGTAAAGCTGTTGAAGATGACAGGGCAAAATATTGTCTCCTCTCATTGCTCAGGGTCATGAACATGCTGATTTTGTGTGATTTCAGAATCTAAGTAAGGTCGGCCTCCCTTTTTATTAACAATCATCCTTTTTACTAACAAATTAGGATCACCATAACTTTTAAAAAACAACAGCTATGCTTTCTGTGAAGGAGGTGACAGTGTTGTCCATGCCACTTAGAATGGTGATCCATGGGGCAGTGCCACTGCCAAATCCATTGGCTGGCAGTCCCTGGTGAGTTTCCAGAAAAGAAAGAATTGTAGCCAATGGGGGAAATTATTGCATTGATTCTTGGCACACAGGAGGTGGGGAGTGGGTTGGAAATGCTGGTGGTCACATCAGATAGCTTGAGGATTTTTCAGCTTTGAAGGTGTTTCCCTTTCTAGAGTTTATGGAAGGTATGTTTATTATTGATGTTTTTGTTCAAGCTACTTCTTCAGGCTGCGTCTGGGGACCTAGATAACCTTGTTCAGACTCTGGAAAGAGCTGCTGATCCCGGTACTTCAGATTTTGTGAAGAAACCTGAGTTCTCTGTACAGGTGGTAAGTGAATGACTGTTGTGGATGAATGCAAGAAACTTTTTTTTATAGCTAGGAGCCTGGCCTGTTTTCCCCCTTGTCAAAAGGAGGCTTACCTTACCCCATGGATTCAGGATCATTTAAGATCTATAGCTTCCTGTCTATCTATTTTTGGTGTGGGGACAGGCAGGTGTGGGCAACTTTTGTAGTTGGGCTACAGTGGTTGGTTGTGCTGATTGGGCTTAGGGGAGCCACATTAAAATATACATAAAACCACATGTTCCCCATTTCAATTGTAACAGCTGCTGGGGGTAGAAATGGGGGAACAGTTTAATATGAGTAAATTATAGCTGGTGATGGCCCTACCTTCCACACATAATAAGATAATATCTTTTGAAAAGCCACCTAAAGTTTGTGTAAAACTCTGTAAGGTAGTGATGGAGAATGTTCAGCAGGCCCTCCAGCTATTGCTGGATTTCCATGCCCAGCATCTCCTACAATTAGCTGTGCTTGCTAGGGCTGATGGAGGGTGCAGTCAGACTTCTGGAGGCCTATATGATATAGAGTTAGATAATATAGAGTGCATCCACACTAGACATTTATAGTGCTTTAATGCTGCTTTAATTGCCGTGGGATTTTCTGAGAGACTTCTATGCCAGAGAGCTCTAATGTTGTACTTCAGGGAAATGCACTAAAAAAATTCTTAAATCTCTCACCAAACTACAAATCTTAAGATTCCATAGGATAGAGCTGTGGTGGTTAAAGCAGTATTCAGCTGCTGTAATGGTGCTGTGTGGATATATCCATAAAGACATGGACATGGGTGCAGGTGCTTACACACACTTACTAGAAATGGATAGATATAGATACTGTACACACCTGACATTTCTAGTCCACTTCCTTGTGGAAAAGAACTGTGAAGTGTGTCTGAGGTGTCTCCACAACTGCTGCAATGTCACCTCCATAGTAGAATGAATCAACTCATGCTTATATGGTCATCAGGCTTTTATACCCAATAGCTTCCAATAGCTGGAATCAACCTTAAGATGAAGAGGATTTTATTCAGACAGTAAATCTACTCATGCTGACAAGAAGCTTGAGGCTGTTGAAACCAAATTCTTTGCTTGACTGTTTTGGGTTTTGCTGGGATAGGCAGCTGTGGAGGGGGGAGCAGTTTGTGTCCTTCCCCAACAGGCCACCATTTCACATTTTCAGTTTAAGACCCAGTTAAGAAGTGACCAGATGTCTCTTCACTTCCTGCTTCCAGTTTTTTCAGCTCTTTTTCCTCCATAACTTGGACACATAAGTTCAGAGGGATCACTGTGTGGGGAATCTTCTAAGGCAAAACATTGCTCCTGCCTGGGGTAGGTTTGGATGCCTTTTGCCTCCTAAAATTGAGGGGGGCAGTTCCTGGGACCTTCCTGGGAACTATAGACTGAAAAATGAGAAGGGGCTTTGGACTACATGCAGTCCACAGGACCCACTTTGCTCACTTGTGGGTTATGTTAATGTAAACAGAAAGCATCACTGATTTTGTGGTTGCTCAGTGTTGTCTCCCTTGAAGTCCATTTGGAATGACCAGGTGAGTGTTTATCAGACAGTCATCAAGCATGTGGACAGCTCGTTTTTGCCATATTGGTGAGCTACTGATTTACTGCCTACCACTTGCTAGGCTTTGCTACCCAGGGGAATATCTCTTGCTCGTGTGATCCATCCCAGCTAATGCTCATTTGGGAATGGCATGCTAGTTTGAGAACCAGTGTGGTGCTGTGGTTGGAATGCTAGACTAAATTGGAGTGTTAGACTAAGACTCCGGTAGGCCAGGGTTTGAATCCCCACTCAGCCAAGGAAACCCACTGGGTGACATGGGTAAGTCATACCTTCTCAGCCTTAGAGAGGGGCAATGGCAAATCTCTTCTAAACAGATCTTGCAAAGAAAACCTCTTGGTTGGCTTGCCTTAGGATCACCGTAAGTTGGGAATGACATAAAGGCACACAAGAACAGGAACAAAACTAATTTACCTCTGGTCATGTGCTATTGTTACAGCTTCCTTCTTTGCCTCTCTCCTCCCCTGGAAAGCAGATTCTTGGATTGGTTGAAACTGGGCAGGGAAGGGTAAGGTTGCAGCTGAATGCAAACTGTAAAGGAGTTTAGTGATGTCCTGTTGGACAGAGAATGCTGTACAAATTGTGGGAACAGGATCAAATTCCCTGGTATTCCTCTTCCAGTTATTGGATGCTTGCTGTATGCTGATTCACTGTATAGATGGTGATTTCTTTGCCCTGATCTTCTCTTAGCTGACCACAGTCAGGGAGAAGCTGGAGGACAACCCAGCCCTCTGTATCTGGTTTGAAGAAATCTTTGCCAAACTGCAAGACTCAGGACAGGTTACCTCTTTGTCTCTTGATGACTTGTTGTGTCAGACCCCACAGTCAAAGAGACGCTACCTGCAGCTACTGAAACAAAAACAAGTGAGCCGTCGGACTCTGAAGCCTCTACACTCTACTCTCCTGGCCGAGTAGATCCCACATTTGGACTTTGCTTTCCCCTGGTAGAACTGGGATCCAATAAAATGGCTCTTGTGCCTGGAAGAGTGGTTTTAAACTTTGTCTGTTTTCCTTGGTGAATTCTAACGCTCCAAACAAACCGTCAGAACTTGGAGACATTATGTTTTTGAATGCCTGCTTCCAAAATCCCACAGAGATTGGCACAGTGATTTCTGGCGTGACTGTAACTCCCAGAATCCCCCAGCCAGCTTGCCCACTAGCTCAGGGATTCTAGAAGTTGTTGCCTCAAAAACAAAACAAACAAAAAATAGTGGGGTGAGAAAGTATTGTAGTTCTACTAGGTTCTGTAAACCAAGTGAACAAATGGTGTATAATCAGAGTTGGAAGAGACCACAATGGTCATCGAGTCCAAACCCCTGCCATGCAGGAACACGCACTTAAAGCACCCCCAGCAAATGGCTGTTCACCCTCTGCTTAAAAACCTCCAAAGAAGGTGACTCCACATTCCAAGGCAGCATTCCATTGTCAAACAACTCTTCAAATAATAAATAATAAACACACCTACAAATGCCAAAAGCGGTCATTCTGTAAGAGGTTTACATGGTGGCTTCTAAAGGAAAATTGATATCATCTCTATCCATTATGTCCCTTTCCTGATCACAAATTTCCCAGTCAAAACAGTTAAGCTCCAGCCACGCTTCTGACTACAGGGGAGAGGATATGTGCCCATTGTTTCCTACTGGATGTGGGGTGGGGGCACAAAATATTGCCAGTGGGCTGCTTGTTACCCTTGGGACCTCAGTTTGTGGTTCCTTCCTCAAAACATCAAACCCTCAAATAATTTCTTTTAAAAGAATCCAGGTGGTTTTTGCCCAAAATATTGTCCCAAATGGGTTCAAATGAAAATGTTGCTATCCCCCAAGTTCCATATATACCTCCAGACCTTTAAAAGAAATCCAAAGGTGATGCCATTTCTAGTTACTTTGGGCACAACAGTGTGGTGCAAGGGTGAAAAATGCCCCCCATCAAGAGTTTAGCCCACCCTTGTACTTGAGTATTGATAACTAGAAGTCAGAAACTATTCTCCCTGTTGCTCTATTGAACCTTTGGCCCTCCAGATATTTTTGCTTACATAGCTGATCAACACCCTTCCAAGGATCCTGGGATATGTACTCTGGAACACCTGGTGGGCCAAATGTTCCCCACACCTGCATTAAATACAGTGCCCCCCAAAAGTACAGTGCAAAGCAAATACCTTTTAAAACATCATGCCGTCTGCATTGCTTAATTCTCAGAACAGATAGGCCAGGGTATCCTGTCAGTGTTGTCTGATTCACTCCTACCTCATATATGCTTGCAAGGCTTCAAACAGATTGGAGGCCAAAAACCAAAACAAAAGTATTAACAATAAGTTGCAAATAACTATTTAAAAATTTAAAAAGTGAAATAGAAAAAGAAATAGTAGGAATGTATATAACCAAATAACTGTCCACTAAATGCTTGGAAAAATAAACTTCTTCAGCTTGCGACTTAAAAGTCTGAGAGCTGGCAGCAGATGGTCTGTAAGCAAAGTGCTGCCATAGAGGATGTTCCATTTCTCAGGAATCATCATTATTATTATAATTCAGTTGATACCTGCCCTTCCACATAGCCACTCAGAATTGCTAACAAGCTACATAAAACCAGAAAATTCCATCACAAATATTTAAATATCTAAAACTAGTATCTAAAATAAATAATAGCTGCTAAAATGCAATAAAAGCTATATCAGCAACGGTGGAAGATCTGCTGAAATTCTAAAAAGTCATGGTGCGTAGAAGCAGAGATTGAAGAAATGTTAAAAAATGGTCTGGTTGAAAGAGGAGAAGATAATCCTTTGGGCAGCTGAAAGCAAATACTTGGAACTGTACATGAAAACTAACTCCTGTTAGTGAAGGCTTTAGCTAGTGAAGGCTTTTTCATACCAGCAAAATACCTCTGGATTGGTGATTCATTATGAAGTCCAGTGACCACATTCTACATCATTCAAGCTTCTGTGTGCTAATTAGGGGAATCCCACTTCTACTACATTGCAATAATCTAAACCTGGACGTTATCAAAGCATGGATAACTGGCAATTCCATCTATAGTCATAGGTGGAAGAATGAGGGTAGAGCCATAACTGGGAGACCCTCCTAAGCAAGAGAAAGAAACTTCCATTGTTTACACCATGTTTGTATACAAAGCCAAAACTACCTGTATTTGTGCCGGTGTATTAGATGCACTGGCATATAAGATGCACCCCACTTTTCAAGAGATACTTTTCAGGAAAAATGTTTTGAGTGCCCTGGTGAGAAAAAATGCACAGGAGAAGAGAGGAATGAAAAGAGTGCTGCACCAGGCTTTCCCCCTCCTTCCTGTTTTGCCTGGGCAGGGAGAACTCCATTCGCTCCCCTCCTTTCCTACATATTTAGTGCTAACTGTATTTAGCAGTGTATAAGACACACTAGAATGTGAGATGCACTCCATTTTCAGAGGGTGTATTTTAGGGGGGAAAATATGTCTTACACACCAGCAAATATGGTAGATATTATAGTCTCAGGTGTTAACTTGATTCTTAAGAGGAAATATATCACCATCTAGAGTAGAGGAAACACCCTCGCCCACATCAGTTCAACCACTCGCCATTAGCTGTTCCAAGGATAAGCTTCTGTTAGCCCCCATCCAGCCCATAATTGAATCCAGACAGTTTTTTTTCTAGTGTCTCCACAACCTTACTTGTATCAAAACAGAAAGGGAAAATGTGTTATAAAAGGTGTTATAAAGATGGGGATGATGCTTCGTTCTATGTCTCTAGGTGACTTTTTACAGTGGTTTTGTCTAGCTATTAAACAGCACAAAATAGAAAAGCCCTGTGGCGTTGTGTGGAGTACATTATTTGAAATATTTATGTAAGGCCTTTCCAAAAATACCTCAGTGTGGTTTTGCTATGTAATATTTCACTGCCCTGCCTCTAAAGTATTTATGTCAAACTAGCATATATATCTGGCGTTGCCCAGGATTTTATTTTCTCATAGGTAATACTTGTTAGAAAGATTTGAGATCCTGTGTCTCTAATTCCCCAAACTGTCTTGTCTAGTACCTGTAACTTTTCCCCATTTTCCCCAAAGCAATCTGTATTCAGAGTTATTAACATACAGAGGTTGGGTTCCAGAGGGAATACACTGCCCTCCTCCTTGCTGCTAGGCCTTATCTCCATAGCAGCCAGCCAGGCCCAAGAGCACTCTAGCTGAGAATTCTAAAGGCCCCTCCCTAAACTGCAAACCCCAAGATTCCACAGAATCTTCTCAGGCAGCCAATCATATGAGGTCTTTGCCTCACACAACCAATCATATGACGTCTTTGCTTGCTTGACACAAACAAACAGACTTTGACTTTTATATATTAGTAGATAACATTTGAAGTCTATGGGCTATGGCTTTGTTCAAATCTGCACAAACCTTCTCACCAATCACTAGAAAAAGATGTGGGGCCATGAGGTCTTCCTGAGGCCTGCTATCTTGGTCCACGTGTACCACATCCCTAGTTATGGCAATATCAATATGTGTAGGTGGCTGCCAAAATACACCTTAGGCTGTAATCCTAAGCAACTCATAAATAATTTCTGCTGAGATCTTTGGGACTTACGTCCAAGTTAACATACCTGTGATCAGTCAGTAATATGTCTTCAACGCCTATACCTTTAGACATTCATTTAAGGGTAATTTGTTTATTCTGAAAATATATAACCCTGATAAATTGGTGGCTTCCACAGGCGCACTTGACCTCACCTACTGCAACAGAATTGCCCTCTGCCAATTTCCTTGAGATTTGTACTGTCTGTCTTAAAGCTATTAGTGGGGAAAGAAGGGTCTTTGTGAGGCTCTCTGGGAAAAATTAGGTAGAGCCTTCTCACCATCTCCCCAAGAGGTCCTCATACAAATTGCTCTATACTTGCATTGAGAGAAGAAAGACACAGTGCTGTCTACTCCCTCTCTGTGAGGAAAGACAATTGCTTGGATGTATACTTACATCTATATTTGGCCCTAAATCAAGCATCACAAAGAGCCACCATGGTGCAGTTGTCTGAGCACTGGGTTAGGACTCTAGGAGCCCACAGTATGGATCACTACTCAGCTATGGAAACCGGATGAACCTGGGCAAGTCACACTCTCACCCAAGATGAAGGCAGTGGCAAACCTCTGATTGAGTCTTGCCAAGCAAACCCTACGAAAGGGCTTCCATGAGTCAGCATTGGTTGTAGGCACATAAGAACAAACATTCCATGTGAAGTTTGGGGATCCAAATCTCCTCTTTCCTGCAGAACAATGTCTCTCAAATATTTTTAAAAGCAGCAGAGACTTTTAGAAAATGAAATTAAGAGAGTGTAGAGGAATTCTAATAACTTATCCAAACAGTACAGAGCAGACAGTAGAGGGCAGAATGGATCACTCTACGTGGAACAACGCACCTAGTTTCAACAGGGAAGTGTGAGAAATCTGTACACAAAGCCAAATAAGCTCCAATATTACATTCAAGCTTCTGATGTTCATTACCTATAAAATAATGAATTTGTGTGGGATGTGTATGATTAAACCCAAACATTTATAAGTCTGAGAATTGTACCTGATTTTTAACAAACTATATTCTGAATTCGTACACGGAGGAGATGCAAAACGGGCTTTGTAGGAAGGCACATCCAAAACTCACAGCCTTCTTCAGTCTGGATTCCCCTATATGTCACAGATTTCAGCTCCTGTTAAATTCAGCCAGCATGATCAATGGTCAGGGATTATGGATGTTGTGGGCTAAACCTAAGGAGGAACTCATATTGGGAAAATGTCTTAGAGCTCATATGGACACAACTGAAAAAGGATCAAGAGACAACTCAACAGGCTTGCATTAATTTGAACATACTTTCCATAGTGAACAAGACTGAGTAAATTAGGTATGTCATGTAATGCTTTGATTGTCTTTATAAAATCCTAGTCCTGTGCTGTACATTTTTCATCTGGAGTGCCAGGTATCTAAATTCCTCAGTATACCAAAGCTTCTTCATGATGCCTTTTAACCAAAGTCAGGTATCTAGAATAGCAGATGATCATTTGAGAGGGGGATACTGCAAAAGAGGTATAGGCAAAGTATCTGAATAACAACGAAGAAAGAAAAAGATGGAACTGTAAGGCTGCAATCGTGAGGAGGAAGCAAATAATGAATTCAGCAAGATTTGTGGGAAACACAGGTAGAATTTGGCTGTAAGAGTTACTAATACTACACCACAGCAGAATGGTTCTTCTTGTGACATTTCATCTTCATCTTGGTTACAAAATATGGTATTCCTTATATTTCATCAGCAGTGCTTCTGATCTATGGAGGCACTCTATTATCTCTCAGGAAAGAGGGGCTGACATCAGATTTGATTAAGAGGATTAATCAGCAAGTCAACAAGGGCTGGGAAAGAGGTCAGATAGAACCGCCAATTGAATAATGTGTTTCAGAGTAACATGGATTAGGATTCTGCCAAGAAAAAATAAAACATAACATTTTAAAAGAGGATTTTTAAAACAACAACAACACTGAATTTGAACTAAAGACCCTTTCCGCAGTTCCATGAGTACGTAACAGACTTGAAGTGGGGCAGCGGAGGTAGAGGAACCAATGCATTTACATTAAATTATTTAAACACTTGCTTTAAGACCATTTGCAGTGACAGAAAAAAGAAACATCAAGAAGCTAAAGTGTAAATGGGAAATGGGCCTACAGGGATTTTGTCAATTGATTTTTATGTCACCTCTGTCTTTTCATCCATTTTCATAAATAAGCTGGAAAATTGGGCCTTTTGGTTCATTGGGCATCTATGAGATGGTGCATTCCATCATCTTGCACCTGTCAATAGCTTGAGTTGTGCTGCTACACAGGTTGGTTTCTCCCCACCACTAGCTTCAGTGGCCATTGGTGAAGGCAGCTTACCATGTTTATTTAACACAGCTGGTTCTCAGCTGCTGCTGTATTGAAAGGGTAGCTGCCATGATTTATGTGATACATTTCAACCATTCAGAATGTTTCACAAATATAATCCTCACAAATAGCCCCTCACCTTATGAGATATCTTATTTCCTTACTATAGATTGTGGAGGAAGGATAAGTTTGAGAGAAAAAGACCACTCAAGAGCCTAAGGCCATGGAGGGAGCACATCTCAGAGGCAAGATTCAGACTACAGATCTGACTCCCTGCTCGCTCTCTCTTCTAGGACCAGACATCAAGCTCATGCCAATCTTGTTGACTTCATTATTATTGCAAAGTCTATTAGAATGGTGCATAAATGAGTTGTCCTCCATTTTGCTCCTGATTAGCTTACCTGCTTGCTGAGCCATGGAATGACTTCTGTAGCATTGTTCTGCAAACTGAAGTGGTGTCCCCCAGTGGCAATTAAGGTTGAAATGTCCTGCTCCGTTCGATCAGTATCCTAGCACAATAGTGCAAACTATTGTTACAGAAGGAGAGCAGCTTTTGGGGAGAGGTTATGGCTCTCTAGTGCAGCTCATACTTTGCATGCAGAAGCTCCCTGGGTCAATCCTTAGCATATCCAGTTACGGCTGAGAAATACTCCTCTAGGGCCATTTCCGCACTACATTGTTATAGTGCTATTATTCCACTTTCAACATTCTGTGGAATTCTGGGGTTTGTAGTTTATTGAGACCATAGAGCTCACTGGCTGAGAATTCTAAATGCCCCTCCCTAAACTACAAACCCAATGATTCCATGGGATGTTGAAAGTGGAATAGCAACACTATAACAGTATAGTGCGGAAATGGCCTAGGACTGGGACACTGGACAGATGACTTCAGTAAGGGTAGATCAAGCTTCTTCAAGTGTATGCCTTATAGATGGGTTGGACCACAACACTCATCCTCCCCAGTCGATATGGCATGACTTCCAACTGTCCGAATTTAGCAAGCACAATCCTGATTAATCCTTTGTTGTCCCACTTTTTCAACTGTTCTTAAAATATCTCAGTTTCTCTTTCTTCCTCCCGCTTTATCCTCAGGTTACTTCAGTGGCTGCAAACAGAGTTCAAAATGCAAAAGTAGTTTGCATTCCATTAACTCAATGGGGAGGGGGGGAGAAGAGTCGGAAACATCTCGCACTTCCCTGTAGATTTGGGCACAAGCAAACTGCTGCTGCCTCTCCCAGCTTGTGTGTGCTTCCTCATTAATACATTTTTCCATCTTAACCATGCTGATGTTGCTTGTCCAGGTAAGTCCTTGTTTTCATCTGTGAAAGGTTGGAGAGTATGAGTATGGCCAGACTGGCTGGTGGTGGAAACTCTAGTCATAGACATTAGGCAGCCATCTTGTTGCAAAAGGCAGGTGTAAATAATACTGAGCCATTTGGAGCAATAATTCTTCTCTTTAGTAGAACTAGTGTCAGATCACAGGATATTTGTCCAGGGCTAAAAAGCCTCTCCCTTATCTTGGCGGCAGCAGTGGCTGCTCCTGCAATGTCACCTGTGTGCTAAACCTTAAAAGTCCACATGTTCTGCAAAGCTATATCCAGTTGTACCCATCAGCTTGGAAATACTGCTTTTGAAAAAGAAAAGAAAACCTACAGTTTCCAGAATCCTCTTGACAGGCAGGCCACAGGGAATGCTAACTGGAGAATTTGGCAGGTGTAAACTAAAAAGTGGGGAGAGGAACCTTTCTATGCTTTGTTTCTCAGAGTGCCTCTGGATCCATGTTAGTCCAGAGGTCGTCTGGAGAATGAAGACAGTAGATGTATCTAGAGTGTTGATCCACAGAATGTCTGGCCTACAGACTCTCACAGGACACAGAATCACAGAATCACAGAAATGTAGAGTTGGAAGAGACCACACGGGCCATCCAGTCCAACCCCCTGCCATGCAGGAACACCCTCAAAGCACTCCCAATAGATGGCCATACAGCCTCTGCTTAAAAACCTCCAAAGAAGGAGACTCCATCACACTCCGAGGCAGCCTATTCCACTGCCGGACAGCCCTGACTGTCAGGAAGTTCTTCCTGAGGTTCAGGTGGAATCTCCTTTCCTGCAGCTTGAATCCATTGCTCCTTGTCCTGGTCTCTGGAGCGGCAGAAAACAAGCCCTCTCCCTCCTCTACGTGGCATCCCTTCAAATATTTAAACATAGCTTTCATGTCCCCTCTTAACCTTCTCTTCTGCAGACTGAACATACCCAGCTCTCTAAGTCTATGCTCATAGGGCTTGGCTTCCAGGCCCTTCACCATTTTGCTCACCCTCCTCTGGACCTGCTCCAGCTTGACCATGTCCTTGAATTGGGGTGCCCAGAACTGGACACAGGATTCAAGATGAGGTCTAACCAAAGCAGAGTAGAGTGGTACCAGTACCTCCCTCGATCTAGACACCATACTCCTATTGATGCAGCCGAGAATTGCATTGGCTTTCTTGGCTGCCGCATCACATTGCTGACTCATGTTCAGCTTGTGGTCTATTAAGACTCCTAGATCCCTTTCACATGTACTGCCATCCAGCCACGTGTCCCCCATCCTATATTTCTGTATTCCATTTTTTCTACCTAAGTGTAGGACCTTACACTTCTCTCTGTTGAATTTCATTTTGTTAGCCTTGGCCCAGCTCTCCAATCTGTCCAGGTCATGTTGAATTTTGATCCTGTCCGCTGGCGTATTAGCAACCCCTCCCAATTTGGTGTCATCTGCAAATTTGATGAGCATGCCCTCTATTCCTTCATCCAAGTCATTGATGAAAATATTGAACAGCACTGGGCCCAGGACAGAACCCTGTGGCACCCCGCTAGTCACTTCTCTCCAGGATGAAAAGCAGCCATTGGTGAGCACCCTTTGGGAATGGTCAGTCAACCAGTTACAGATCCACCTGACAGTAGCCCTGTCCAGCCCACATTTTACTAGCTTCTTTGCAAAAATGTCATGAGGAACTTTGTCAAAGGCCTTACTGAAATCGAGATATGCTACATCCACAGCATTCCCTTCATCTATCAAGCTAGTAACTCTATCATAAAAAGAAATAAGATTAGTCTGGCATGACTTATTTTTGAGAAATCCATGTTGACTTCTCGTGATTACCGCATTGCTTTCTAAGTGATTAGAAACTGACTGCTTAATGATCTACTCCAGGATCTTTCCGGGTACTGACGTCAGGCTGACTGGGCGATAATTATTTGGATCCTCTTTTTTTCCCTTCTTGAAGATGGGGACAACATTTGCCCTCTTCCAGTCTGCTGGAACTTCTCCTGTCCTCCGAGATTTCTCAAAGATTATAGCAAGTGGTTCCGAAATGACCTCTGCCAGTTCTTTTAATATCCTAGGATGCAATTCATCTGGCCCTGGAGACTTGAATTCATCCAGCGTGGCCAGGTATTCTTGTACCACCTCTCTACCTATTATGTGCCGCATTTCCCCTGCTTCCTCCCCTGCTCCCCAACCGCCAGGTTGAGTGCTTGTATCCTTCTGGGAAAAAACTGAGGCAAAGAAGGTGTTAAGTAGTTCTGCCTTTTCTCTTCCCCCTGTTAGTAATTCGCCATCTTCTCTGCGCAGTGACCCTATCGCCTCTTTCTTTTTCCTTTTGCTGTGGACATATTTAAAAAAGCCCTTTTTACTGTGTTTAATGTCTCTGGCCAGCCTAAGTTCGTTCTGTGCTTTAGCCTTTCTGACCTTCTCCCTACATTTCCTGGCTACTTGCTTAAATTCTTCTTTGGTGGTTTCCTCCCTCTTCCATTTCCTGTACACGTTTCTCTTAACTCTTAGCTCAGCTGAGAGTTCTTTACTCAACCATTCTGGTTTCTTCAGATGCCTTCCATTTTTCCTCCTTATTGGCACAGTTTTAGACTGTGCCTTCAGTATCTCCCTTTTAAGGAACTCCCATGCCTCCTGAACGCCTTTCTCTTTCACTATTCCTGACCACGGAATTTCAGCCAGCAGCTCCTTAAGTTTACAGAAGTCCACTTTTTTAAAATCTAAGACGAGTGTCTGGCTACACTTATCTTCTCCTTCCCACTGAATGCCAAATTCCAATAGGGCATGGTCACTCCCCCCTAAAGATCCAACCACTTCTACCTCATTAACAAGGTCATCCCTATTGGTCAGGATCAGATCTAGAATATTTGATCCCCTTGTCGCCTCTTCCACCTTCTGGACCATGAAATTGCCTGCAAGACAAGCAAGAAACTTGCTGGACCTTGCTGTCTTGGCAGAGTTTGACTGCCAACATATATCCGGGTGATTGAAATCTGCTATTACTGGAGAACTGGACACTTCAGGGCATCGGTCCTGGTGCTGTTGTCACCTGATCCCAGGTGAGATGTGAGTGGGGCTAGAGGAAAAGGGACCAAACAAGTCCAGGAGCAAGTGAGTGGTACTAGACAGGCGAATGAGATTAAGAAGAAAGAGGAAAGGTACAAAGCAGCCAGGGTGGTGATAGAGGGGTGGAAAGAAAGAATATCTTCTCAGAGCAGAATTTGGAAAGAATTAATTCTACAGCTATAACTCTGAGTCACCACCAAGCACAGCCACTGTCTATGCTGGCTGGGGGATTCTAGAAGTTGGAAAAGTAACTTTTCCAAAACCTGCTCTTGTTCAAGGCCCCTATCGATGTTAACAGCACAACTGAATCTATTCAAGCAGTAGCTGGATGTCACTGGACTACAAATAAATTTCCCACAAAGTTTCATTTTTCAAACAATGTTATGGGAGAGGAAGGAATAATAAAAAGACATCATCTTTTGGGAAGAACTTCTCCTTTATGTATCAAGTTCTGTCGGTTGTGACAGCAAAAATGGCCAAGAAAAAGAGAACTGGAATAGAGAAAGACTGATACATGTACAAAACTCACCCTGTGGTTAAGCAGTTTCAGGGGAAATTCCAACCACAGGATCTGTTCTTCTGCACTTTTACTACCTTTCAGAGAGGTGTTCGTTTTAGGAGTGGTGATAAATTGGGGCTTTGAAAGTCTCATAGTTTCATGTGAAAGATGAGACAAGATTTTCTTTCTTATTAAGACTAAACCCATATCTGGTATGCTTCCCTTGCCTTCTTACAACCATCTTGAGATTTATTGCATTGCCAAATAATAGAATAACCTCCATCTGTCCCAGTTTGGCAGGGACAGTCCCAAGTAATCCTCTGTCATTCTAAATATGCTGGTATTTTTGATTACAGGATGGTGTAGAGAGCTAGTGAGATATAGTGGTCTGAGTGGACTAGGATTTGGGGAGACCACATTCAAATCCCTGCTCTGCGATGGAAATCCACTAAGTGACCTTGGGCAAGTCACACTCTCGCAGCCTCAGAAAAAGGCAATGGCAACTCTCCTCAGAATAAATTTTGTCAAGAAAATTGTAGGGATTGCAATAAGCTGGAGCTGACTTGAAGGCACATAACAACAACAAATTTTTGGTCTCACCAGTCACTGGAATGAGGCCACTTTGCAATAACTTTTCCAAGCTTTAACTGGGCCTCAGGCTGAAAGAAGTTTGTTTGTATGCTGCCTTTCTCTCATCTTTCCTTTGAGATAATCTTGATATCAGGATCATACCTAGCAGCAGCAGACCTAGCACACACATCATTTCAACCATGGAAACTCTCTAATTCCCCTCAAAATAACCTTCAGGTAAAATCCCTTTCCCAGCTGTAACGCATCTGTGTATGATCAGTTGCCATTATTTGCTAAACAAATTCTGAAAATTTTTATCATATGCCTTTGACGATAGACATTCTGTTGCAAAGCACAGTGTTCTACCACAACCCCAAAGAAAGCCCAATCAATCCAGAATTCTTTAGTATTTAAGCCAAACTTGCTCTTCCATTGCCCTATCCTGCCCCCCCTTTTAAGATTGTTTTTTATAATATGCATAAACAATTTTGAAAATTCTGAAGTCCAGTGTACTGGGAGGAACAGATCTGTATACAGGAATGAACAGATTTACATTCTCTTTCAATTTTTTTTAAATCTCAAGGGGCCATTAACATTGCAATATTACAGTGCTGTGATTCCACTTTAACTGCTGTGGTTCCATCTTATGGTATCCCGGGACTTGCAGTTTAGAGAATTATTCAGAATTCCCAGCTAGAGAGCTCTAGTTCCTTACCAAACTACAAACCTCAAACCTGGGATGCAGCCATGCTAGTTAAAAGTGGAATTACCATTCTATAACTGTGCAGTGAGAACAGGTCCCTGTTCCTGTTCTCAAGCATATGAGCTTATATTTGTTTTTAATATCAAAAACAAACTGAATGAAATTTCCAGTCTTCCACATTGTCCAGTAGTTTGGAAAGGATCGTTTTGTAATACCTGCTTATTACATAGCTGTTAAAGATGTGGAATTTGTCATAACCGGAGGGTGGCAATTCAAATGCGTTACCATGAACACACAAGAGATTCAAATCTAGAGTTTTAACTGGAAGCAGTAAAACCTTCTACATTGTTGGATAAATCTCTCAGATTCACTTTGTGTTTTCCCAATGAATTCATTAAGAAATTTGCAAAACTTGGGGAAAAAAAGTTGGACTAAATTTGGTTACAGATCCATACAAGTAACTTTTCCAAGCTCACATCTTTTGTGGCTAATCAAATAGCTGATAACCCATTTCATCATCTAGTCCTACAAAAGCTGAGGAGGAAAGCTCATACACCCCATACCACAGAACGATAAAACCCCAGACCTCATTAACTGAATCAATCATCCCTTCATGTAGACTTGCCAAAAGTGTTTGACTACGACTCCCATCATAATATCCCTGATGTCTGTGAATGGCAGTAGCTGCTGTTAAACACATTTGGGGGCTACTAAGGACTTCTCTTTTGGATTGCTCATAGCCCATATGCTGTATCAGATCAATACATTTTCAGAATAACCCACAATGGGAAATTAACTAATCAGTTCGAGGCATAGATATTTGTGCTCCAAAAGGCTATTAAAGACAGTATCCATCACTTCCCCTGCCTCCCCTGTGCTCCCCTTGAGGGTGCTATGCGTCTCTGTCCCTGACAAAACTGACTCCACCAGACAGAAGTGACTTCTGTTTTCATTTTATAAAATCTGTCTTGAAATCAACCACAAGTGCTGGTTTTCCACTCAATCATAAACATCAGGAGACAGAAAACTTATTTTAAGCATTGAATCCCAGCTTACTTTCTCTGCCATAATATTAAACCTGAATAGATGTGTGTTCTGGATGTCAAGCACTAATGGCATTTCCTCTTTCCTTCTTCTGTGGCCTGCCCCTGCAACAAATTGCCTTAATTGGCTGAAACAAATAACTGCAACCCAGCCTGCAACATCCTGAGAGTTTGGGAGCCCCGGGAAATTGTAGCTTTTCTCCCAGTCTAGAACATTTATAGTAGTTACGCTGGGCTGCTGTGGCAATATGCAGACTTGTGAGAAGAAAGTCATTCTCCAAATATTCAGTGGGCAATTTTCTTACCTATATTTCAGTTTTGCCAGTAAAATTGGGAAGTCAAAAGAGTTATAAGGGCTAAGGTCCAAATAGACCCAAATCAAAGCCCTGCCATGTTTCCCTCAATGACTGTGGATATATTACCATTGAGATTGTGTTAAAGCCACCTTTTCCTCACCACACTGAGAAAGAGCTGTGTTTTGCTAAGTTTGTGTTTAGGAAGCACATTTTCTCTTATAAGAATGGTCTAGATCAAATGTCACCTGTCTAGGGTCCTCCATTTCGTTGAGATGTTGTTCCTATCATCCCCGACCAGTATATTGAAGGCAGAGGTGGCTGTATTGACTATGAGACAAATTCTAAAGTCTATATTGTGGTAATGCTAAGCTTTCAAGCCCACAGGTCTCTTCCTCAGGCAATGACGTTTTTAAAATGCAGAGAACAGTCAGGAGGGGAGATGATATTCTTAACTACATATTTATTGGTAGATTACTGGGGAAAAGGCTAGCAGACACTCAGGCCATTTCCGCACTACACTGTTACAGTGCTATTATTCCACTTTCAACATCCTGTGGAATTCTGGGGTTTGCAGTTTGCCAGCAGCGTAGTGCAGAAATGGTCTCAATCTCATCTGTTTTACTCTTTGAATTACAGTTCTGGAGAAAAGACAGGAAATAAGTAAAATAAATATATACCTATAGTTCAGCTTACCAGACATTAGTAAGAGATAGACGTATGAATTAATGGTAGTCTTCTCTTTAGGAGAGATTTTTTTTTGTCACATTGGTGTGATATGGCAAGACATAGCCACTTTTCTATAATTCTGCCTGAAGGATTTGTTGACTAAGGTGCAATAAGCTATACAAAAGCTGACCATAGCTAATCAATTCATTTATTCTCTAAGCTGCTGGGGAGTAACCTGCAGGTCACATGTGGCCCCACTCCCTTTACTGAGGCCCTAACCTCCCAAATTTGGGGGCAAAACATGTAGAAAAGTAAAATCATTGAAGATTTGCTTAAAACTCCCTAGCCCTACGAAAAACATCTCATCAAACAGGGATATAGAAACTAGAAGTGACTTCTCATTGCAGTTTTGGGATTAAAATAAGTGACAAGGCCTACTGCAGCTGTGCATGGGTTAAACTCATCCCTGCTGCAATTGTCCACCTCAGGGGCCCTGTCGCACTACACAGTAATAGTGCTGAGATTCCATTTTAACTGACATGGTTCTATCATATGGAACCCTGAGTTCTGCAGGGTTTTTTTTGGAGCAGAAGCAGGGGAGAGGTATTTAAATTCTCAGTCACCGGTGCTTCACCAAACTGCAAACCTCTGGATTCCATAGGAGGCCGCCATGGCAGCTAAAGTGGAATCATAGCGCTATATTGGGTAGTATGAAATGTCTCCTGACCTTCGTGTTTCAGAATTGATGGCTTGGGTTTTTTCCCCATCATATGTCATGTCTCTAATATAAGGCAGACATTCAGATCCATGTTTGCAACTGCCTGACGCTTGACTGCATTTTCTGTGCAGTTTGTTTAGAATGCTAGCATGTTCTGACTTTTCATTACCTTTGCAAAAAGCATTATTCATTTCTAATAGAAGAGAACTCAAAATGCTTAGCTAGAGCTAGCAATAACATTATCTGTGCCTCCTGCTGAACTGCCTTGATAAATTTTGTGCAACATTTTTCTTGAAACACATTGAAAAGGCTTGAGTCATTTCACTGACTTAAGTTCCTGAAAATGTGCAAGTAAATGTCATGTCATCCATATAGTGTATTCAGCCAAAAGACATGACCTTTATGCTGAAAAATATGGAAACATGCATCATTTTGGGGGCAGCTCATGTGAAGCATAAATGGCTGTTTGCTTCAGTTTTGATTGCTGAGCATGGGTAATTAAATTCAATGCATGTTTACTTGGAAACAAATGTGACTGTTTCCAGTGACCCTTTGTTTTACATGAAGAATTATCAGATTGTGACTTCATTCACACTAATCTGAATGCTTCATCCCAGATCCAGCATGTTTCAGAGGCACTGGTGTACATCTCCCATCACACCATATCCACCAGAGATTTTCGTGCCTTTTTTTTTTCCTAATGAAGGCATTACAATATGGATGTTGTACTTTGTACTTGTACTTATGGATGTTGTCTTCTGGTCAGCACAGCTACTCTACAGTTTGTGTGACTTGAAGAATACAGTGTCATGCTTAGTAAGTAGTTCAGCTTTGGAGGAAAAGGAGTTTATACTACTTTAAAATGTAACTGTTTTCATCCAGGAGTCCTTCACTGTAACTACATATAAAAGCTATCCACTTTGGCTTCTATAGACTTCCTATGACTGATCCAGTGCCTATACAGTACCACCTAAGGAAGTCTCTCCTCTCTATCTACAAAAGGGAGTGTGAGTTTTGCATTGGAAAGAGAAAACCTGAGTTTTCAAAGGATATCTCTCTCTCTCTCTCTCTCTCTCTCTCTCATATTTTCAAAATGGAGACTCAACATTTGTTTTTGCTGCCTTCTATGGTTATTTGAGTATAACCTGATAAGCCTAATCTGAAATGGAGTTTCTAATTTTAAAATTTTAAAAAAGTTAAAAACCCCATTAAACAAACATAACACTATTCACTATAAAAAAGAAGTTTATAACTTATTGATTAACAAATGCATTATTAAAAGCCCCTTTCTCAGCATATTTGTTTTTCTATTTTCATATTTCTTGTAAACCTGTGGTTGGTGATTGGAATGGGGCAAGTTTTTAAAGTAAGAACACAACCATTATGTTAAGGAAAGCCAAGATTTTTTTTTTTTAAAAAATCAAACTCTTAGTAAGTTATCTAACTTCACACCTTTGAACCATGACAAAAATAAAAAAAAGGATTATCATTTCAAATTTGTTGTTGTTGCTGCCGCCGCCGCTGTTGTTAAATGCCATCAAGTCATGGTGACCCTGTGAACAAGGCGATTTCCACACTAGACTGTTATAGCGCTATTATTCCACTTTCAATATCCTATAGAATCCTGGGGTTTGCAATTAGGGAGGGGCCTTTGAGGGTTAAACTGCAAACCCCAGGATTCCATAGGATGCTGAAAGTGGAATAATAGCACTATAACAGTCTAGTGCAGAAATGGCCTAAGAAACCTCCAGTCATCCAGGTCACTCTATCATCAACAGCTCTACTCAGGTCTTGCAGACTCAGGTCTGTCCCCCTATAATGGGGTCTTCCTCTTTTTCCTACTGCCTTCCACCTTGCCAAAAATCTTTTTTTTTTTTTAGTGAGTCCTGTCGTCTCATGACATGTCCAAAGTAGGGCCCTTTCCGCACCTTACCTGTTCGCGGAGGTGGGGGGCGGCGCTCGCGTGTGCAGCCTCTTGCGCGAGGCACTCACTTCTCTGCTCCTTCGTCACCGCAGCTGGCTTGCCGGTCGCGCAAACGCCCCACCCCTGCCCTGCCCCTTCCTTCCTTCCGCAGTGCAGCCTGGGAGCTGTAGGCTGCGCTGGGGCAGGAAGCGCGACCGGCCCAGCTCCAGAGGCTCCGCAGGACAGGTAAGTGCGCGCGGGGCCTCGGAGCGAAGCGCGACCGCCCAGCATTTTCGGCTTTAAGCCGAAAATAAAAAATGTGTGCTCGGTCTGCGTTAGGCTCTTGAGCGTCGCGTAAATGTGAGTGCGTCGTGTAGACTGCTCCTCACATTTACGCGACGCTCAAGAGGCCCTTTCGCTTAAAAAACGCCATGCGAAAAGGGCCTAGGACAGTCTCTGTTTAGTCATCTTGGCTTCTAGGGAGAGTTCAGGCTTGATTTGCTCTAAGACCCATTTATCTGTCTTTCTGGCAGTCCAGGGTACCCACTGACCTTTCTTTCAGCACCACATTTCAAATGAGTTGATTCCCCTCCTATCTGCTTTCTTCATCTATCTGTCCAGCTTTCACAACCATGCATACAAATTGCAAATACAATGGAATGGACAATCCTGACTTTGGTATTCAACTATATAGCTTTACATTCAGCATCTTGTTCAGTTCCAAGTCTTCTGATTTCTTGACCGCAGTCCCCATTTTGATTAAGGACTGAGCCAATCTATAGGAAACCTTTTACTGTCTCCATGTCTTCATTATCTCTTTAAAACTATTTGGTCATTATTTTTGTTTTCTTAATGTTCAACTGTAAACCTGCCTTTGTACTTTTCTCCTTGATTTTCTTCAGTAGTCATTCTTAGGCCCTTTCCGCACCTTACCTCATTCCAGCGCTGGGGTGTGGGGATCGCGCGAGCAGCCTCTGCCGAAAGGCTCTCCCTTCCCTGCTGCTTCAGCTCTGCACGAGCTGCCTGCTCACGTGAGAGCCCCGCCTGTTCCTTCCGCAGTGCAGCCTGGGACCTTCCCAGGCTGCACTGGGGCAGGAAGCGCAACTGGCCCGGCTCCAGAGGTTCTGCACGCCAGGTAAGTGCGTGCGGGCCCTGGGAGCAATGCGCGATTGCGCACCGTTTTCGGCTTCAAGCCAAAAATGAAAAGGTGCACGATAGGCCTCTGCCAGCCCCTGGTGCGTCATGAGATTGTGAGTGTATCATGCAGATCGCTCCTCACAATCGTGTGACTCTCCAGGCCCTCTTTCGCATGGCAAATGCCATGTCAAAAGGGCCTTAGTCTTTGTTATTTTCAGCTAGTAATACGGTGTCATCTGAATATCTTAAGTGGTTGATGTTTCTTGCTCCAAGTCTAATCCGGCTTTGCATATCATATGTTCAGCATACAAGTGAAACCGATAACATGATAAAATGTAGCCTTGCCTGACTCCCTTGCCAATTGGAAACCATTCTGTTTCTTCATATTCTGTCCTAACAGTGGCCTGTTGTTATGAGTACAGGCATTTAGCATAATTAAAAGTTGTGGTACACCCATTTCTTTAAGAGTGATCTATTCTCTAATCTAACAGTGATCTATTCTCTAATTTTGTTGTGCACTTCTCAAAATTAAAAAAAAGAAAAGCATCCATTGGTTTGGGAAAAATGCACATAAAAATGCACCAAATATGATTAGAAATGCACTATATTAAAAAAAATGGCTTGCAAAAATGGCATATTAGACAAAATGCGTTTATTAGAAAACGTACATACCCTCCTAGCCCTGAATGCAAATTTTTGCAAAAAAAAATTGTTTACAAAAAATTTGGGACAAATTGAATGGAAACATCTCTAAGTAAAGGATCGGCCAAATTGAAAATTGGAGAATGAGAAATGGAGAGAACCCAAAACTGCCAGATTAATCCATCTCTAATACATACGTCTTATTACAGTTATTAACAGAATCATCTAAATCATCTGAAATCAAATCATTTTCAGCTTCTCTGCACTGCAGATTGCACAGATGGTACATTTTGGAGCTTTCTACCGACAGACAATAATCTCAGCCTCTCCACCACCACTACAAGAGCCATGATTTGTTTCAGTCATTTCCTCTATTTTATCTAAGCATTCCAGTGTTTTCCCCAGGAAATTCTTTCCTATTCATTTTGAGTGTCTTTCAGGGAAGCCAACAACATGAAAGTTCTGAAAAATGTTGTCTTATTTTGACATCATAATCAGATGTTTCCCCTTTCTTGTAGTTATGTGAGAAGCAGCCCTTACAATCCTTGGGACAAAAAAAGAAAAAGAAAGAAAAAAAGAGGAGCTATTAAAGCCCTGTGTAGTTGTGAGCACAGAATGAAAACTTGGCAGCCTAACCCAGCGGACAAAGATACCCTTGGAGGCAACAAAAGAGCTTAAAGATTTTCAAAATTAATATTTTCTATCTGCGATCCCATACCCGGAGTTCAGATATGTTGCCCTTTTTGGACTGCAATTCCCAATGACCATGCTGGCTTGGGACCTTCTGGGAACAGTTGTCTAAAAAAAGTGATTTTTTTTCCATGTTCCATTTAAATCTAAACAAAGGACTTGATCTAGTTCAATAATGTTGAGATTATTTTCTCTGAAACAGAAACCACAGACTCCATAAGGTGGAGGGAAATCAAACTGGAACCAAAGACCAATGGGCTTTCATGATCCTGATACAGAGATGGAGAACATATGGCTTTTAAGATGTTTTGAGACTGCAAATCCCCACACCCTAGACTGTGCAGGCTAGGGTTGATATAAGTTGGCATCCAGCTTCTGGAAACCATGAAATGCCCACCCCTGTTTTTATTGCTTGGCAGAAATACGGCCAGACTCAATCCACTGCATAGAGTATGACCTGTCTCCCCACACTACAAGTGAAAGAACAATCCAGGGTCGTAAATCTTCGTAAATTTTGTTGTTGCAGACAGGAGTGAATAGTTTTACTATTTTTTCTCTTCACTGAAAGACAACTGTCAAAAACTTTAGGTTTTGGAGATTATTCACAGTTGGGAATTATTCTGTGTAAAAAAAAAGTTTTTTTACACAAAAAATGGCATTTCCTGTAGAGAAAACAAGATTCCTGCACAGAAAACTCTATCTTCAGCACACAAAATTACATTACTATGCAGTAAACAGGTTTCCTGCAGATAAAATGTGTTTCCTGTACATAAAACCAATTTACTATAAAGAAAACAGTATAATATTTTAGTTTCCTGCACAGAAAACAAGTATCCTGCAAAGGTTAGTATTTTCTGCTCAGAAAACAACGTTTCTGCACAGAAAATGTGTTTCTTACACTGCTGTTTTCTGTGTGGAAAGCTTATTTTCTGAAAAGAAACATCATATTCTGTGTAGAAAAAGCTGTTTTACCCACAGCAAATAATTTTTTTGCACTGGAAATGAAAGGCATGCCATTTTTTTTGTTTGGCTTTTTTGTACACGGTAAGTTTAAAATTGTGAAGATTCTTCACTTCTATTAAGATTTCCATTTTTGTGACCAAACTTATAGATCTGTAGTTTTTAAAAATATACTAGGGAATTATCTAATCTTCTGTCTCTCTCTCATGGTCTTAATTTTTCCATATTTTACCTCATTTGTAACCAGATATTGTGGCGTAATTCCACAATATCTGGTTACACAATTCCATCCAACTAAGCAAGGTCAGCTCTGGTTAGTACTTGAATGGGAGACTACCAATGAATACCAGGGGGATGTAGGTTGTATTTTAGAGGAAGGAACTGGCAAAATCACCTCTGAGTATTCCTTGCCTAAGAAAACCCAATGAAATTCATGGGGTCAACAAAAGTCAACAGGCAACTTGAAGTCACATGCATGCACGAACAGGTATAAAAAGGCCCCCGTGAAAAGGAGCTTCTTTATCAGAGGCTTTGTTAATTGAGGCATGCCTATATGAGTATTTAGCATTTCAAAAAAAATTATATTTGTAAACTGCTTTATGAATTTTTATTGAAAGTAGCATACATATTTAAGGAAAAACAAAAAGAATTGTCAAGAAACCTTTATGTGAACTGAACCATTTGTAGACTGATTGAAGATGTTTAGCTGCCTGAGGTAGTAAAATGGAAGATCACTACAATGGTAAGTACCACGGGCCCTTCCGCAGAATGTTGCCACTTTAACTTCCATGGCAATATCCTATGGGTCCCTGGGATTTGCAGTTTATAGAGGGGTACTTAGAATTTTCTGCAAGAGAGCTGCACTGCCTCTCCAAACTACAAACCTGAGGATTCCACAGGATGCTGCCATGTCAGCTGAAAGGGAATCATAGCACTATAATTATATAGTATGAAAGCCCCCCCAGGACCAATGGTATTATCACTGGGGAGGCTCAGACAGAATGCACACACAGAGAAAAGTACCGCTGTCCAAACAACTGCTTGGCTTGGCTTGGCTTTTGCTATTAAGCTGATTGTGAATGATTGTTTCATGGATGCAAGCTCTCACTTGATGTTGTAGGTATGAACATGCTTGTGGGCCCCAAGGTGGAAAAGAAACAGCAAGACTGATGTGGTGACAGAGCAGCAGCTCATCATTATATGGAGTGAAAAGACACTGTTGTGAAGTTTGAGAGAGTCAAACTGGCAATGCCTTGCAAAGGCCAGCTTTTTTGTATGGAGACAGATTACCAGAACAATTTCCCCCTTATTGCTACCCTGAGGTAGGTTTTTTTCCTGCCACAGTGGTGTGCTCACTGTGCAAATGGAATAGAGAAATATCCTGTGAAGAAGCATGTTTGAAGAAGCATGTTTGATTCGTTACTAAAACAAATGCAAGATATCCACCCCAATCTGGGTAAAGAAGGTTATATTAGTTACCTATCCACCTCCTCCTAATATATATGTCTGTGTGTATTCTTTTTAAAGAAAGCCTTTTAAGAATAGCAAAAATACATGACCCCCACCCCACTTCTTACACAAAATGTTCAATAGATGCCAATGACAGCCCTATAGAAATCTCCTACTGGCAGAGTTTTATCTGGAAAGGTGTACTGTAGTAGTTTGAGCATTGTACTACAACCCTGGAGACCAGGGTTCGATTCTCCACTCAGCCATGGAAATCCACTGGGTGACCTTTGGTGCATCACACACTCTCAGCCTCAGAAAACCCTGCAATAAATTCACTTGAGGGTTGCCATAAGTCAGAAATTACTTGAAGGCACACAACAACATGAAAGCTATTGACAGAAGTACAACCCAATAATAAGAACAACAAATGACAACATATTAAAGTTATATGCAATAGAAGGAAGCAGTGATCACTCCCATATTCCCTGAACTTTTGTTGTTGTTGTTCAGGACCTGAGACTGACAGATTTGTAAGCTAATTGGGAAGAAACTAGATAAAGGTAGTCGTGGTGTCTTCTTAGAATCTCACTGTCATGAAATAAAGTGAGTAAATCCTGGGGATCTGCTATGTACTCAAATTATGCCTTTTATTTTTATACCTAATGCAGTAAAGAGTTTATACCACCTTCTCACAATGGAACCTCTTTGTTTCTGAACAGCTATTTCGTTCTCTCTCTCATATGCATCTCTGTGTGTCTGTGTATATATGTAACATGAGATTTTTGCCCAGCTCAAAACAGAAAAAGAAGGAAGTTTGTACATGAGAGAAATTGCTTCCTATTGCAGTGTGAATAACCTAACTGGTAGCAAATTGGCTGTTTGCCATTTCAAATTCAACTGCAAGTTGAATGGTGGCCCACTTGTTCTCTCTACCAGGACTGATGCTATCTAGCCACAACTTCTGTGCAACTGTTTTTTGGCTGTCAGCTCTGGAACAAGAACAGAACAAGAAGGAAGCTTGTCAGACAACATGTTTTGTTATCTTCCATTATCTGGCAGCTGGCAAGTCATTCAGGGTTCAAGGGTCCTGAGACACCTTTGTTAGGTGCGTCTAGTGTCATAAATAAGAAGATACTTGTGTGTGCTGGCAATCAGCTATTCATCTGTTCTTGAAATGAAGGGTCATGAAACTTTCTCACATTCTCCAGGCAAATGAGTGCCCAAATGAGGACTGTATTCACCAAAATCAATGATAACAGCTATATTGTCCACCAGCACAAGATAGAATAATCTTTCCAATATAAAAACCTATGGGGTACATAATATCACACGGCAGTATTTATAGAATCTGTTGCTACACAATGATATTGGAGCAGTCAGCACGTATTACAGCAAAAATATCAGAAAAGTCATTCAACCACCAAGATTCTGTGATTACACATAACTCACTCTGCGCAGTCTGATGAATCTAAGGCAGAGGAGTCAGATTTAGAAAGGCTCCTAGCTCCAGATGATAGCTCCTTTGGTAGTGTATATCCCTGCCTTAGCCAGCCTTGAGGGACACAGAGGAGAAACCGCCCCATTTGTGTTCTGTCAACAAGAAAAGCAGCAGTATAAAAAGATGTGAAGGGAAGCACAGTAGCAAGGTGTCAGCCAGAATCAGTCACAAGAAGTCAGCAGTCATGATAACCAATGCCAAAAGGGAAAGACAGCAGGCCACTTTAGCCAGTCTAGGAGTCAAGAATCCAAATAAACCCAAGAGCATGAGCATACTGCAAGACAGGCAGAAGGAACCAATGCCTACAACAAAAATTTCCAGCAGCTGTTGGGAGATTTATAGTTGCTTGACCTTGAGATGCCAGGTAGTTAATTGCTCAGTGTTTCTTGTTTTTTTGCAAGAGGCATTGGCTCTTTTTTATACTGCTGTTTTTCTTGTTGATGCACTGCAAATGGGGGGTGTTCTGGATTTCAGTTCCCAGAAGTCCCAGTTAGCATGGCCAATGAACAGTAATTCTGGGAGATAAAATCTGATCTACCTGGAGGACCAAAATTTGAGAACCACTGTCCTAGTGTATCCTACTCGCAATGCCTGGCTCTGAAGGAAGTCTCTTTTTGTAGAGGGCCAAGCTCACTACTTTGCACAGGTGGTGTGGCTCTCTCCATAGCTCCCTGGCTCGCTGCCTCACTCTCAAAGCAGGACAGAAGGGAGCCAGTGGATGCTGCACTGATGGGAACAGAAGATAAGATGGGGAGCTGTGAAGGTGGTTCTCCTTGCCAGCTTAGGTTGAAAGAGAGTTTGCACTACTGTTGTTCAAATCGCAAAACTATAGAAAGGAAAGTCTTCCTATTCCCTACAAATGAGTAGGTGTTGGCAGAGGTTTGTTTTACACAAGGCTAAGGGGGGCTGACGCAGTTGTCTAGCCAGGTAGCTTATGCAGTCACACTAAGCAAACACCCCTTTGAGAGGGACCCAATTATTTGTTCCAAATAAATGAGAACTATAGAACTGATGGAACTGGCATAAGTGTTGACACACCAGGTTCCCATTGATTCAATGGATCTACTCTTTTTAGGACTAACAGTTTAAAATCTGGGACATCACGGTCCCCCAGCACATGGGAGTAAATTATTGCTTACAATATGTATATGTCACCTATTCCTATAGGGGCTTACAGGCAGGGTTTGAAATCAAGTTTCACACATCCCTAGCATCAGCATGGGCTGGAACCAGTCAATTCAGCAGCAGATGCTCTTCACCTCTTGCTAGCATTACTTAAGTGGAGGGGGGGAAAAACCAACTGGTGGGAAGCTGGAACTTTTCTATCACCTGCCCAGAGCTGAGAAAAGCTACTTTTTTGGACGACGTCATGCTGATGGGAGCATTCTGAAGTGTGAAATTTTTAAAAAGCTCAGTAGTCCCATGCTACTTATTAATATTTTACTTCAGTATTTAAGCCTTTCATTGTACATTGCTTAACTGTACCTATGTCAACGTCAAGAGTCAGTGAATGGTTAGGAGGGCATAGAATTGTTTTGTTTTTCAACTCTCTCATCAGCATCATATGGTATTATAGTAGCAATAGTGGCAGCAATTTAAGCAATAAACCAGCTCAGTCATATTTGGAGCCCTCCTGCTGCCGCTACTGAGTGAGGCCCTCAATTTTCACTTCAAAGTCATCTTCTGATGGCACTAGTGGACATATGTGTAGATCAGCAGGAATGTGTTAAGAGCTTTGCCAATGTGTTGAAATGTTCCCAGGCAATACATTTCACAATTATAATAATGATGAAATGAAAATGCTTGTACACAAACCAGAGTTTTTCTTTTCATTTTTTAAAAAATGCATCTGGATGATTATTATTTGACCATGATCAAACACGTCCTCAAAGCTGGAAATGCTCCAGCAGAGAACTCCAGCTGCGCACTCCAACCTACGAGTATTCAGGTGCCAACATCAACAGGCTCAGTGCTCACGTACATCTTGAGTTCAGTTTTGGAAAACACTCTGCCTGTGATTCATTTACAGTTGTAGGTACAATTTTATTGCTGTCTGTAAAACCAGTGCAACTAGTTAACATTAACAGTGAGGGTTCGTGGGCACACAAATTTGTAATGAGGATGTACATGGAGGCTATTGTTGGACTACAGCTCTGAATGCTGGACATCCTGGCCAGGACTGATGAGAATTGGAATCCAATAATATCTGAGGAGTCACCAGCTCCCAGCCCATGTCTAGTTCCTGGTCTCTGAAAGCCTAAACAACTTGTTACTATGCAGACTTATTATTGCTGTTTAATTCTGTTGTTGTTGTGTGTCTTCAAGTATTTCCAATTTATGGTGACCGTAAGGGCAACCTGTCATGGGGCTGAGAGTGTGTGTGGACTGCTAATAAGATAAAGGAATGGATTTTAGAGCAAATAAATCCCGAACTCTCACTAGAAGTAAAGTCGACTAAACTGAGGCTGTCATACTTTGAACATATCATGAGATGATGTGACTCCTTGGAAAAGAGGATAATGCTTGGTTAAGTGGAAGGCAGAGGAAGATTGTACTACAGGTGGCTTGAATCAATCAAAGAAGCCACAGCCCTCCAAATGTCCTGATTTGGCAGGGATAGTCCCAGTTCTCTGTCGTTCCCCTTTTTCAACTACTTTTAAAGTGTCCTAGTTTCGGTTATGCTATTTAAAGCCCGAGAATTTTTATCTTTTGCCTTTTGACTGGTCTTCAGTGCTTTTAATTCTGTAGACTTGTCATATTTTACCAAGAATTTTTTTTTAAAAAAATTACTTTTGTATGTTTTTTAATCTGTATGTGATTCCATTTTTGTAAGCCACCCTGAATCCCCTTTTTTGGGGGTGGGAAATGTGGTATACAAGAGAATAAATAAGAATAATAAGAAAGAGAAGGTCAATCCACTCCCAGATACTTTATGTTACAACAAGAATAGCTCATTACTATATGTTGTTTCTAGGTAAAAATGATCCTACCCAAAAACCAGACAGCTCTTTTGTGGATTGTAGCTCTGGTCAGAAAGGACAGGAAAGCTTGTGGAAATAATGGATCACATCACCATTCAACCAGGATTTATCACACAAGAGGTTTGTTGCATGATTACACTGGCTTAGTTCCCGTGTTTTATCTTTATCACACAACATTGTGACACTCCTGTTGTTGCCCTGCATTTCCATCATTATTGCATCAGCTCTTTTCACTGACAGGAAAAACCTTTTAATGGTCCCACCAATGCTGCTGTCCAACTATTGTTTCTGGTGTGAACAGTTCAAACACCACAGTTCCAGGGTCTAGTCTGTACAAGTAGGCCAACATCCTATACAAGATGGGTAGAGCATAAGCTTCCAAATGTGCCACCCTCCCACCACCTGAAGGGAGCTTCCAATCACTCTCCATGGCAAGCCCTGCATGTGCTGCCACACCCATTCACTGGCCAGTGGGAGGGAGGAAGAGGAAGACGAAAGGTAGGACAGAAGGTACCCAGGCAGCACTTCATTGGGAAAAAAGATCTGATGTCCACTTCCAGCATCTCCAGCTGGAGGTCCAGCTAGAGATGCTGCTTCTTTCTTCTGGTTGTAGAACTGAATCAAGTGTTGCATGGGTGCCTCCACCTTCCTACAGCCAGTAAATGCTGATGGCAGCATATTCCAGGGGCTTGAAAGCTTCTTGGGGGAAGGCAGGAAATATTGTGCAAGAAGGTATTAAATATCTCCTTCCACACTGTCCAAAAAAAGGATGTGTACATGCATAACCCCTGGCTACATCTATATATGTCACCAATAAGATTCTGGCTGAAGTGTGTACAAGTGGATCTCTGTTTCAACAGTGGGTTAGGCTTTGGGCTACTATCTAATAAGCCAAGTGAAGGATTCCAAAGAAACCCTGAAACCATGAAACAACCGAAGTATGAAAAAGTTGTTCAAGTGCTTTTTTTCCCATTAAAAAACTATTGTTGAAGCTAGCAAAGAGGAAACGCCGAGAGCCACTGAAACTGAGCCACATGGGACTGTGCTGGTCACTCCCAGCTATCAAAGACACAGAGCTTCCTCCACACGCTGAATGAGTTTATAGTGCCCATAAAACATACAATCAAATGCTTTTCCCCATTCATGTTGTTCCCTGAAATGAACTATGCACAGAACAACAATTACTAACCTTTGCCTCAAATCTGGCTATTGTTGCTACATGTTCTCTTGTGTGCGTTCATGTTATTGCTTGTATAAAACTATTCTCTTTTAATCATGAATTTGTTGTCATTTTTTCACAGCTCTGGGCATAAGCTCAGTTTTGACATTATAGGTTGCTTTAGGATTAGCAGAATTTGGAAGGAAGTTTCCACTAAATCAATCTGCATTGCTTCCTGAGACCCAGGGCCAGCCCTTCCATTCATCAGAATAAGATGGTTGCCTCAGCTGGCTGATGATATAAGGCAGTGGCAAGGGGCTCGAAGAGAGAGATGTGTGTGTCACACAGCCTTCTTTCTATGTGCCCCCTAAGCTAGCTTACTGTCTTCAGTAGCTTGGAGGACACTGCCTGATTATCAGTACCAAACAAAGATCCAAGTGCTGCTACTCAGTTGGCTTGGACATACAGAAGGTATTCCATCTTGTTCTTTGCCTCAGGCAGTGAAATAGACAGGCATCTTCTGTGCATATTAAGCCTTCCTTCCTCATGTTAGTTAATTGTTGGGTGTAGCCATCTTCTGGGTTCATGATCTTCCATCTTTATGGATGGCAAGAGGGGTAATCAATAATAAACCAAGGACCCCACAATAGTTACTTTGCCTGGGGCATTCCAAGCGATCAGCTGCCAATCAGTGGTGAAGAACTGACTTTTCTAGGATCTGACCCAGGAAGAACTGTTGCAATGTCATTCTCATCATGCCCCTAATTAATTTTTGCATTACAACTACCAGAAATTCCAGCCAGCACTGCCATTGGGTATGCTGGCTGATGGATTCCAGCAGCATAGTCCAAACAAGCAACTTTTCCAAGCTCTGACCAATCAGGTCTCCCCTTCCTGTTCTTTTCTTGAACCAAGCAAGTACAGTATCTCTTTAACAAGGTATCCCTCCCCCTGCCCCCGCCCTGCTCTAAGTTGTTCTTTGGGATATTCAGATTGAGCATTATCTAGTTATAAGCAAATGTACTCAAAAGAAAAATAACCATGCAATATTCAGTTATTTAGCAAATGGTTCCAGCCTGTATGTTGCCCACTTTGTTTTTTAACAGCTTGGATGGCCATTTGTCATCCAAAAATGGGGGAAATAGAGTACAAGAAGAAAATCTGCATAACTGGTAATATAAGTCTAGGTGCACATTTAGAAAGAAATAGTACAGTTTAAAAAGTTGAAGTACACTGTGGTTTTGAAAAGGTTCTTTTAACTGCCCTCATGGTAATTCCTTAATTGTAAGTGTCTAACAGTCTTAGAGTTGCCATGTTGCTGATCCTACATTGTCCTGCTCCTGACTGGGATTACCGGGAGTTGTAGTTCAAGAAAGGTTCAGGTCCTGTCTTGGAACCTATTAGGAGAATTGGGGAGATACTGCTTTAGTGGGAAATTTTTCTCCTGCCTGCCCTTGGGACACCCCAGATTGGTGCTTACCCCCAGTAGAAACAGTGTCAATAGTAAACAACAATCCATGCCTGCAAAGCTTCCTACAGACACCCTGGAGCTACTGGCAGTGGGGAAGCTCAAGGGCTGGTGGCCACTGGCCAGTGGCCCAGAAAAGTGAGAGACAGCCTTTGCTGCAAGTGGCTCCAGCCCCAGCCAGGCCTTTTCTTTGCCTACTAAAAATGCACAGCTTTAAAATCACTGTTTAAAAGTAATTTGTTCCATTATCCATTACAGTGTTCAAAAAAGTAATCCATTCCTGTTGGTCTTTACAATGGAGAAAAGGGTGGACTTGTTATTACACATCGCACTATATTACTTCATATATTGAGAGATGGCTATCACATCACTTCTTGGTCTTTTCTTCTTGAGGCTGTACACAAATATACTCAACTCCAACTTTTCCTGGAGAAGATTGGTTTCCAGGCCTTTTTACCATCCTAGTCATTTTCCTTGGGGCTATTGGTTTGAAAACCTGGAAGGGGGGGGGGGGCTGGAAAACTCAGGGGAAGGGATGACAGTATTTTTCTGAGATTTTTTCCTGAAAACATTTTGTTGCACAAAAATAGAGAAAAAATGGACTGTTTCGGAATGCTGAATAAATGTTTGAGACAAAGTGTACATGTATGCATTTTCCCTCACATTATTTCTTAAAACTACATAATAGCTTGGCATGTAGGTAAGACAATATGCAGTTTCTTCCATCATTGTAGTTCTTGGTCTTGGTTTCCTCTTCTCATTTCTTTTTATGGGAATGAGTGATTTATGACTATTCAGCACCACAAAGGACTAGAGGAGACAAAATAGTGCTCTTTGTTTTGCTAATGTTGATCGTTTCTTCTGTTTTAATTCACCTGAAACTTATAGACTGGAAGAACCAAAGAGATTCCTAGTAGTTCATGTATTCCTTAAAGTTCAAGATGATGTAGCTCCATTTGTAATTTAAAATTTTTTTTTAAAGTAAATTAAATTTGCAATTGTTGATTTATGGGGACAGAGATAATGGGAATGTCTGGGGCTGGCGTTGTTGATAAAAAGTACAACAGTACTTTCGGTATATCATTATTTATTTGTTTTAAATTAACAAATAGTATTTTACATGTAACTTTCAGCTGAGTTACTGGCTTTCAAGAACTATATTGTAATTTTGGTAGGATTCCCCTTATAAAGTGTCTACAGCACACCCACCCACATATTCCAATACACAAATATGAGAATGCAAATTGTTAATGCTGTAACTTATCCAGCTACATGGTGTGTCATTGACTGAACAAATGGCAAGGTATTATTAAATACTCTCCTTGGTGTTATAAATATTGCATTTGAAATTGATCTTTTTAGATATGAACTATCTACAACCAAATAAAGAAACACCATGAAAACAATGAAATGGAAAAGATGGTGAATCAATAACAAAGTCTTAACAGAGCACCAGAAAATCATCAGACAAATAATTTAGACACAATATGTGAAAACTACCTTTTTTTTAAGGATAGAATCATAACCATATAGAACAAATTCATCATTAAATTAATTGGGGTATGATCTTTTTTTTTTCACATAAAGGTAGAAGTAAATTTTAATCTAGAACCCTATCTTAGAAGATCTTAAGAGTGGGTGGTTTGATTATGCCTCAATAAATCAGACTTCAGCAGACATATTGTGCACCAGGTTGTCCTGGAGATAGGAAGCTTCCAAATGCATCTGAGCTCTCCTGAGTCAGCTGTTATAAGACTAAGCTCATTTGTTAATTGATCGTCATGTTACTGATACCCTTTGCTGTCTTGGCCACATCCTTTCAACATGAGCTATAATCAATATTTACTCTGAATTTTCCACTTGTTTGCTCCATTCTGCCGTATCTGGCAGAATCCTACTTAGCTTCCCAGAATCTCTGTGCTCTGTACTTTTAGGTAAAGTGTTTTGATTTTGATGAACTGTTCAGATGAATCTCTAACACTGTGTCTCTAAATTTACAGACTTCTGTAATTTCTGTCCTGCTTTGACAGTGAGACAGTGAGACAGGGAGCTATGGGGAGAGCCACCCAGCTGTGCAAAATGGTGAGCTTGGCCCTCTATGGACACTAAAAGGTGGAGATTAGGAAATGTGTAACATAACAGTAAAGAACTCGGAAAGATTATTTTTTAGATTACAACAAACTTTTTCATGCCAAGAGCAGGTAAAGCAGACTATAGTAATTCCTTTTTCTGGGATATTTTAGGAGAGACAGAGGGTTAAGGACTTCTCTTCCTCTTTTTTCCTCTCTCAGCATACCACAAAACTGTAATCACCAAATTTTCTTGCAGGAAGCCATGGTAGTTAAAGCAGTATAAAACTTATATAACTATGCAGTGTAGATGAGGGCCGTAGTTGTTTTGAACATGCTTTTGAAGTGAGGATTTCAAGGTTAATTGACTCTTGGCTGGTACTTTTCACAGACAAGATTGCTAAAGTTAACAGGTATCAAATTTGGAGGTGGCATCATTTTCTTTTCCTTGTTAGCACTATTGCTCACTTATGAATTAAGAACAGAACTTGAAATCAAAACAAATACTATGAAAATGTAAAACTATGGCCCTTTCCGCACCTTACCTTCTTCTGGTGCTGGGGTGCAGAGATCGCGCGAGCAGCCTCTGGCGAGAGGCTCTTGCGTCCGGGCTCCTTCGGCTCCACATGACCTGCCTGCTCACACAAGAGCCCCACCTCTTCCTTCCGCAGTGCAGCCAGGGAGTTTCCCAGGCTGCGCTGGGGCAGGAAGTGCGATCAGCGTGGCTCTGGAGCTTCTACACACCAGGTAAGTGTGCGCGGGGTCCAGGAGCAATGCGGCTTCTAGCCAAAAATGAAAAGGTGCACAATCGGTGCTGCCAGCCCCTAGAGCATTGTGCGATCGTGAGTGCGTCGTGCAGATCGCTCCTCACAATCGTGCGACGCTCCAGGCACCCTTTTGCATGGAAAATGCCATGCGAAAAGGGCCTATTACTACAAGACATTGGTGTACCAGGTTGCTTCTGCATAGTGTATTAAACAACAGTTCTTCACGATCTAATTCTATTAATCTTGACAGAGAGACATCCATGACTGGTCCCAAGTCAAGTAGTAACTCTGGCTGTATCTACACTACACCCCATAGTGGTTTTGTACCAACTTGGTTCCTGCCATGGAATTCTGGGAAATACAGTTTGGAAAGGACATTAAGAGTTCCATGTTAGTGACTCTTGAACCCAGCCTCTGCCAGGGCCCTAATAGGGCCCAATGGTGCTGATATTTTCCTTGGGCAGTTAGATCTATGATCCCTTACAGAAGCCCTTCTTAGGCTGGGGTCCCTAGACTTCTAGGGGGTCCATGGATGATGGGCTTCAGCATTTCTGTGAACTCAGTGCTAAAAATGCATTTTCTTCCTTTTCTTTTCTGTTATTTTAAAAATTATCTTGACAGTGGTAAAGGAATCTTTCTTGTCTGTCCCACTATGTTATTAGGAGGTTGCTTCACTCTCAAGACATGCAGGTTGGCATGGCATACTACTTACATTGTCAGCTAGCACAGAATCATCACTGTTATCACGGTATTGGGAGAGGGACCATTCATCATTTCATCATATTCTCAGAGTGGCTCAAAAGAAGGCTGACAACTTCTGCTTTAAGACAATGTTTTCTCAAACAGCTAAAAGAATTTTAGGATGCTTAAAATGACAGTTTGCTAGCCCAGCCATTGCTGTCAGGTAAGGTTACTGCTGGAGGCCCAATAATGTAGGAATGGGTCAATCCAAGGCCACTTTCCAGGACTTCTTTCAACTCTGAACAATCCTGCCTCGAAGCTAACCCATAGTTCATAGAATTATACTATGACTAACTGCTATGGTTGCATCCTGTGGAATCCTGGGGTCTATAGTTTGGTGAGGCAAAAGAGATTTCTGGCAGAGAATTCTCAATACCCCTCCCTAGACTGCAAATCCTGGGATTTCATAGGACGAAACCATGGCATTTAAAATGGAACCATAATACTATAATTCTGTAATGTGAAAGGGCCCATGGAATGAGAGTTAAGCCCGTGAAAGTCCACAAGGAATCTATGTCAACAGATTGTATAAAGTAGTTAACATAAAAACAGTATCAGAAAACCTGCCCTGGTTTCTATTTCTTACACGGCAGGATGGCAGAGAAAGACCAGGCCTGTGCTGCATATGTAACAGAAAAAATTATCCCCCGAGGCAGTGAACTGCAGTATTCCAAGATGTAGGACAAGATGGCCATCTTTGATTGCTTTCCAGTGTACCAAGCTTCCTCCATGTAAACAAAAGCAAACAATCCTAACACATTTTAGTGAAGTGATCCAATGACAAAGAACTTTTTTGATGGAAAGAATTTAAAAAATGGGACACATTTTATGTATTCTGCTCAACTTCTTGCCTTAGGATTCTTCCATATTGTCCAGCTACATTCATAGGCAAGGCCAGAATGATAGGACAGAATACTGGCAACAGGCTGATAGACTGGATTAACATCTATGATATTATTATATAAAGCCAGAGAAGATTAACAGTTGAATGATAAGTGAAATTATCTTAAATAATATCTACTAATCTGTACTTGTTCTCTTGTAATTTGCCAGTCCTGGTTGGTTCCAGCTCATGATGATGAAACCTATGAATTAACATCTCTTTCCCAAGAGTAAGTCAATACGTATTCATTTAGATACCAAGAAAAACAGTTTGCTTTTCCATTTTCCTTTCCAGTAGTTCCTTTAAACTCTTATTTCTGTGTTGGAAATACAGGTAGTCAGAGAGAGATTGAGTAAGTCTGTTATTTTCAAAGTGGCTGAAGCTCAGGTGTTCCTCACTGTTGTTCACAAAGTCTCTCTCTGTCTGACTTTCTTTCCCTCTGCTTTCTTTCTTCTCCTCACATTCTTCATTCAATCTCTTCTCTTTCCCATTGCTGTAGGGTTCTCTGAAGTCTTTCATGTGATGCTGCGATTGGCCTGGAAGATCTTGCATTAAATATGGGTTGTTGCTGTGGTACAAACCTGGGCTGTACCGTTCTGTCCCACAACAGTTGTCTTCCTCTTCCTCATGACATGAGCTTCCCTTGGCATTTTCACCATCACAGTGGAAGGAAAGTTCTTTCTCTTGGCTCTTTTGAGAAAGGTCAAAGGGTTCTTCTTGTTCCAGGCCTTTTGACACATCCATCTGTGATGCTCTCATTCGATCCCTTCCAAGTCCTGTAAGTATTTTTTTAAAAAAAATCGGGTGAGGAATACACACGCATGCGTGCGCGTGCGCACACACACACACACGCACGCACACACACACACACAGAGATTAATTTGTTAATAGAAACATTCGCAGCTCCACACCCATTTTGCAATTAGAATAATTCTGATTTGTAATTTCAGGCAGAATATCTTTGCAATTTGCTACCAATTTTTTTTAATTAATGGGGGAAGATAAAGAGGTCTCCCGTTGGCTCACTAGATATCCCTAGCACAGTGAAAACAGCATTTATCCCAGCAGTACTTAGCACTGCTTTAGTCTGCCTTGGAAAATTCTTTGTAAGGTCTAATGGCATTTTATATCTACATCTCTCTCTTTCTCTCTCTCTCTCTCTTTCTCTCTCTCAGGATAATGGTGTGGGATTACATTGGTTGTAATATAATTCAGAAAGTATTTTCTTATCCGCTCCAAAAGTAACTGCCATCTTGCTGTGTGCAGTTTTCCAACCTGATGATCACTCAGCCATGCTGAGGGAGAAGGATATGTAAAGTCCCTAGCTTTAAGTACAGGTCTGGGTAAGTAACCCTGGAAACATATTTGGAGATATAACCTTTGTGAACTCTCTTGTACAATTTGTTACAGTATTCTTCAGCTAATTGACAATCTTAATTAGAATATCCATCTCAATTAGAATATCCATCTTCTCTACACAGATAGAGAAGTGTTCAAATTAAGGTAGCATAATTTGAAATCTATTGTAGATCATTCCATGTTATTCATCACATCACATCCACGTATGATAACTTTATAGTTGCAACAATTTGTGCAGCCAGAGTAATGTAAGATATCCTGTTCTATGCTGGTTATCAGTTACACGCTGCATGCTAAAAGTATAAGGTTTGCAACCAAACATTGGAATCATGCCTGCAGAAATCCTGAATTAATGATTTTAGATATGGCAGACTACATTTGTCACACACAGTAACTTCTGACAATACCTGGCTGTCCTTTAGGAATCACAAGAACATCTGACAGGCAAAAACATGCGACAAACTCTGACCTTTAATTGCTTGCTGTTCCAGTGTAATTGTGGTTGATGTCTCCCATGTCAGCAAAGTGGTGAATGCACTCTGGGTTTTAATCTGAACTTTAAAGGAGCTATCCAAAGTGTTGCACTTGTTTTGGAGACAGGTTTCAACCCTTTGGATAGCAACTTTAAAATCTGGATTAAAATTCAAAGCAGATTCACCACTACATTCTGTAGAAGCCACCAGCTGCCATTGGTCAATAATATTCCGTTCATCTGTGCTACATTGGGTGAAAATGCAGTCTGTCCTCACAATTTGTGATTTTGGTACCACCCCTACTTGGCAGGATCTGGGGCAGTTAGGTATTGGGGCAGTCCAAGCCAGAGGCAGAGATGCAAATGGGGCCCACCAAGTTGCATCTACCCAAACCCAGTGATGTTTTTTTAGCACTTGAGGAAAAAAATGCCACTCTTCTCCCCAGTGGTAAAATAATGAAACTAAATTAAATGGAAGTAAATAACTCACAGCTTGCTGTCTATCTTCTGATACTCCAAACCTGCTGCCTGAGATGGCTGTCTCACTCTGCCTGACGACAGGGCTGACTCTGGTACACAAACTGCCTTTCAGATGATATTATTAAATCTAAGGTAAAATCAGCCTGGTTGAGAATCATTTACCTTGAGAACGAAATCCTCTTTCCATGACTCCATGTTTGACTTTCATGTGTCTGGTGAGGTTCCCCTTCAAGGTGAATTTGCTGGGACAGTAGAGGCATTTGAATGGCTTGCTGTCTGAATGCAAGTGCATGTGCCCCATTAAATTATGCATTCGATTAAATTCTTTTCCGCACAGCTGTCAAAAGAGCAATGACAATCACTGTGATTTATTCTGAAGATATACTTTCCATAGAAGATCATTTTTTTTTCTTGAGACAAGAGGCTTCTGCAGCTGAAAACAGCTTGTCCATAGTTTGGCAGCCTTATACCCTGCATTATGTTTATGAGAGAAATCAGAACACTTTCTGTTGTGAATATAACAAGACCAGTTCCATCTCTTCTTTAAATCTTGGTCTCTTATGAATGAATAAACCTTATGATTCAAGCTTGATTACATTTTTATCCCACTCTTTCTTATGCACATGGCTTTCTTCCTCCCCACTTTTTCCTGTGAGGCAGCCTAGGCTGCAACAGAATGACTGGCCCTAGGTCACCCAGTGGTTTTCATGGCTCAATGGGGACTAATATCTAGATCTCCTAAACACCATTACAGCATTCTAACCACAGCACCACACTGAGGCCCTTTTCGCATTGCATTTGCCATGTGAAAGGGACCCTGGAGCATCGCGCGACTGCAAGGAGCAGTCCACACGACGCACTCACAATCACGCGACGCTCCAGGGCCTGGCAGGCGCCGATCACACACTATTTCATTTTTGGCGGTGAGCCGAAAATGGTGCGCTATCACGCATCGCTCTGGGGCCCCGCGCGCACTTGCCAGGCTGCACTGCGGAAGGAAGAGGAGGGGCTCTCATGCAAGCAGGCAGCAGCTGCAGAGCTGAAGGGACTGGGACGTGAGAGCCTTTCGCTAGAGGCTGCTTGCGCGATCCCCGCACCCCAGCTCCGCAAAAAGGTGAGTTGCGGAAAGGCCCTGATTCTAAGCACTGCATAAGGAACTGGGATAAGGCAGCTTTTGTGAATTGTCTGATTTTAATGTGATGAGGCCACGTGAACAGTATGGCCACACAATGTCCCACCCTATGTAAAAAGCCTTTACAAACAGAGCAGAGGGCTTTGCAAGATCAAGAGTACAAACTACAGAGGTGTACAGCAAATGGTAAGGTTATGGCTTCTTCAACAGCTGCAGGATACCAAGGCATCTTACAAATAAAGTTGCTGTGGTCTTTCGCAGCTAATCAGAATTGCCAAAAATAAGTGAATACCTTATTCTCAAAAGTTGGAATAAGCTGGGAAAGATACTTTTTTGTACTTTAGGTAGCCTCGGTCATGCACGCTGGGGGATTTGGGAAACTGCAATACAAAAACACTCAGCCTAAGATACACATATGCTACAACAGACTAAAACTCTTTTATTACTCATTGCTCTTGTCTTCGCATATAAATATGATGGATTTATCCTTCATCGCTTCTGATTCTCTTTTTTTTTTTAAATCATTTTATTCAATTTCACATTATAAAAAAACATACATAGTAACTGACAGTTTACTTGACATATTTCTGATCTTCCACAGAGATCTAGTTTTACATACTATTTTTCAGATATATAATACTGTACTATATTTAACTATTTTTTACTCATTGATTCTTACCTTTCCCTCCATATTCCCGCATCATGATATATACCCTGCCGCCCACTCATATCTTATCTTACATCATGAATAACCAATCTCCATCTGAATACCCAGCAATTACCCACTTCCATTTACCATTTGCCATTCTCTTTGTATCTCTTCGTCTGATTTCCCTTTAAGTCTCTGAGAGACCATATCAGCATTTTTATTTTCTATAAGTGCACCCCACCATTGTTCCACTGTAGGTATTTGCTGAGTTTTCCACAACTTAGCATATTCAATCCGAGCAGTTGCTATCATATAAAGCAGTATTCTCCATTGTATCACTTCTGATTCTCTTTAGACGACAAAGTGTAGATAAGTAGTACTAGGATGACAGTCACCCACCCATAATATTTTTGGATTTTCAAAGCTACATATGCAATATTTTTTTTTCAAAGAAGAACTTCTTAGTGTATCCCTAAAAAGGAAATATGTGAATGTAACAACAAAATGCTTTCATCAGAGTTTGGCTGTGGCAGCTTGTTCCAGTGTAATACTAGAAATACGAGCTGCAAAGTTTGGAGTTTTAGAAACTCAGATGGGCTTTAATATGAAGTGCAGCACTGTCTCATTCTAGAAGATGGATCCTCACATCCTAAGAATGTGGGTTTTGGAATGTCTGGAATGCTGAAGGAAAATAAAACAGATGAAGAGAATGGTATTTCCTCCCCAGGTATCAGGACGCCTCCTTTTCTTCATTACTCTTTGATTTGGTCATGCTTCTGCGTTCTGTAGCCCAAAGCAGCCTCACCCAAAGCCACTCTTTCACAGCCTTTCATCCCCCCCTCCCCGAGTCCTTAAAAGTGTCCTTGCTCTCCTGGATGCCTTTGATTCTCCCTGGGAGCACTGTTGTCACATAATAGTATGCCAGAAGTTCTCATTGTACATTGCAAAGCTTGGAAAGTTAATCTTTAAAACAATTTGCTCTCTTACCCATTGCTGAAAAGTCACCCACTGCTCTTACTTGTTACAATAATGGAAGCAAATAACTCATTACTCATTGTGCTTCTCCTTGCTTTTCCATTACTTCATGTTACGTTTTTTGAGAAAACAGCCCATAAGACTGATAAGGGCATAAAACATGAAAAATTCATCTCAAAGCTCTTTAAAAAAGCTCTTTTAAAAGTGACATTAGAAAGTAGCCAGAAATTGTTACTTATTATGCCAGTTAGGTAATGTTTCTCTTATTCATCATGTTTCTTCTCAATTTTGTTTAAAAAAAACACCTCCATAATACCCACCCCACACCAACTAATTACATGCAGTTCTTACTTGTAGTTCAGTATTTCCAAGTTCTGGTGGACTAGTGGACTAGTAACTGAAGTCACCTTTGCCCAGTCAGTGTTCTGGTTTATGGGTTTATTGATTTCTTAAAACATTTTTAAATTGTCCCTCTATGCAGATACCAAGAAGTACAAATATGATGGGCAAGGTAATCCTGGAATGGGAGCCCTGGCATAGCATCCAAGCACCCAAAGGACCAACTGTCTCATCATTATGATGGAAACAAGGGGGAAATAGAACTCACTGCTGTCCCTCTCGTTTTTTTAAGCTTAGCCTCTACCACACTGAAATAGAAAGGAAGGAAGTCAGACCAGTTCTGGGACTGATCTATATTTTCAGCTTAATCTAGGACAAAGATCCAGAACCTCTCTTGTTCCAATCACACCATACCCCCCCCCCAATCCTACCCTTTTTCACCTTCTCTGACATTAGGGGTCTCACAATGGTGAAAGATCCAGATCTATCCACAAGGCAGGGAGAAGCCTTTTTGTGCTACACAGTAATAGTGCTATGATTCCACTTTAACTGCCATGGCAACATCCTCTGGAATCCTAAGAATTGAGGTTTAGAGACGGTTATTTAGAATTCTCAGCCAGAGAGTTCCAGTGCTTTACCAACCTACAAACCCTAGGATTCCATAGGATGTAGCCATGGCAATAAAAGTGGAATTATAGTGCCACAACTTTATAGTGTGAAAGGGCTCCAGATCTCCTTTTCCAACATCAGAGCTCTATTATTGACTTTGTTGCATGGTTTCACAGTTATCCTATGGCCACTATCCCCAAGACAATAGAAGTTAACTATAAGGAAAAAAAAGTAAAAATACAGAAAGATATCAACATATCGAAACAAGGAATGCTGCCAAGTTAATACAGACAATTAAAATGCTTGGAAAAATTAAGAAGTTTTGAGCTGGCCAAAAGAATTGGAGTGCTGACACCAGTCACACCTCCGTGTGAGGATTGTAATGCCATCGCTGAGAAGGTTCTCTCCACTGTTGGTAGATAAAATACCCAAGACACTTGGCAAACAGTTTATTAGGTCTGATGATTATGCTTCTATCCACTAAACCATGGTAAGCCCTCTTATGATTACATGGCCTATGGCAGCCTCAGGCATAAACACCACATACCTAGTGACAGATAGATAGGACTAAAATTCCATTTTTGTCCCACTAGAGTTTGTTATTTGCTGTTCAGTCAGCTGCAATTTATGGAGATTCTATTAATATGAGCCTTCTCTAAGTTCTGGTTGTCAACACCTTTGCTTAGGTCTTGAAAACTCTTAGTCATGGCTTCCGTAATTGAATCAATCCATCTGTAATATGGTTTCCGTCTTTTCTACTGTCTTCTATTTTACCAAGCTTTATAATCTTTTCCTAGGAGCCGTGTTGCCTCATCATATGTTCCACGGTATGCCCTTAGAGTAGACCCACTGAAATGAAATTTATATGGGACTTTTTTAGGGACTATTCTACTTGGGACTAAAATTGGATATAGTTAGATTTCTAACTCTGGAAGTCTAAATTAAATTATATTCAATAGTATAGATGGTGAGATTAAGACAATAGTATCATTTGAAGGATTCCATTAAATCATTACAAAAAGGCTAACAGTAGTCAAAAGTCCTTTTTTTTTAAAAAAAGAAAATAGTCAAATATAATACATGTGCAAATTTTGTCCATGTAAGTACATTTCAGCCAGGTTAGTGACCCTTGGCTAAAATCATGCTGCTACTCATTAGATTTAGGTGGGACTTCAGTTGAACTAGTCTGGAGTTAACGTTGAGAAAACATGAAATAAGTACAGTCATTTGTGAAAGGAAAGCCTCAAAGCATCAAGAGACATTGGTTGAGTGTAAAACTCCTTTCCCCACATCTGCAAACTGTTGTCTACAATAACCACCAGACTGATTCAATTTAAAAAAACAAACAAACAATGTGGACAAAAGCTTTTTCACTGAGACTTTTGCAATAGTAAAAGATGGTGCTCAGAATCTACTGATTTTTTTTTTAAAGAGAAGAAACAACTATACAAAACATCTGGATGGACTAACATAAAAGGCAACAGGTAGCACTATCTTTAGAGAGGAAAAGGCCATGTGGGTAAGGAAATGTGAGTGCCAAAGGTTTTCTTCTCCTTGCAAGTCAAGCCACATATGGTTGGTCTCTGTGTGGCTGTGATTAGCTATGTAGGAAAGCCGATGTTTTCTTTTGCTCTGAGAAACAAGGTGAAGAAAGCTGCAGCCTGCCGTGAGGTAGAAAGGCCACTGCTGTGCTGTCCTTCCCTTGTATTCTTCTTTAAGAAAAAAAAAACTTAGAGAAGGTTTAGTAAGAAGGGTGTTCCTTTCCTGAAAGTAAGAGAGAGGGAGGGAGTGGGAGAAAGACTGTAAACTGTCCAAAAGGGCCGTGAGAAAACAGGAAGCTCTGAAAAGTACAAGAGAAAGCAAGATGAAATCTATTTGCAGGCCATTCCCGGGGGACATTGCAGGCCATTGTTAAGCAAGCCGTTCGTACAGCTATATCCTTCCTTCTGCTGAGGAGGAGCATAGTGCCAAAAAGGGGCTATCTGGTCATTGCCCTAACTTTCTGAATGCCAGCCAGAGTCTTTAACTGAGCCCAACTTCCTCAGGGGGTTTCTCAGGGCAAAGAAGGGCTCCAAAAATTGGTCAGTCAGATTCTCTGTTTTCTGTAGTGCAGGAATCAACAGTGCTGATTTTATTCTGATTTATATATTCATTTGGTTGGTTGTTTCATCAACTCAGAACCTGTTCTTTGTCCAACAGAACTCTCAGGATGTAACATAAGTAAACGCAGTGTAGAGAATAAAATTAGTGGCTGAGATTCTGTATCACTGAGATACATCATAAAATTTCTACAGCTAGAACTGTGTCATGTCTCCTGCCTCCTCTCTCTATAAAATCACAACTTTCTTCTCCCCACTCCCCCCATGGCCATGTAGTTGCTGGAAGAGGGCAGGGGACATCTGAGAACCATCAGGCTATGTACCTATAGCCAGAAGCATGGCAGTGAAGGTATCTTTCAGAAGAAACTCCCGGTTTGAAGGTCCAAGAAGATGATCTCATCATTCTCAGATATTCTCTGTTCTCCATACAGACACATGCGTAAATTGTAATAACAAAATGTATGGGAACACAACCTATCTTATGAAAATCTTTCATATATTTTTTAAAAATGTATGTTATTAATTATAAATTATATATTTCCAAGATTGCAAGTGACACACCTACACACTTCAGGCAGCACACTAATGTGTCACAGCACACAGCACACCATTTGGAAAGCACTGTTTTAGGCACTCTCCATAAATTTTGATAATTTAACATTGCAGAAGGAGCTTTTAGACATGGACCCCAGAATGGGGGTGTGTGCTTAAACCCCCCCCCCATAGGTAGGGATCACACAATTCCCTTGTTACAACAAGTTTATTGGCTACCATTCCATTTCTGGGCACAACTGAAACTGCTGGTGATGACCTATACTTATTTGACAGGTTAGGGACAGGAACCCTGTCAGAAAACAGAATTGGTTGACAAGTGGAACCCATGTACTGTACTGTAGGGAGCAGAAGGACTTATGGAGGCTTATTTGGGACTAACTGTGTGTGTGCGGTGCTTGCAAAGTCTCTTAGGCAGCTTAGCGTCTTTTTTCACCTCTCAGCTCACTTTGCAAGCAGAGGAAGTATGCAAGCAGTTCCAAGTGAGTTTCCATGGGCAAGAAAAACTGATGAAAGAGCAGAACCCTCATCAAATTAATGGAACTTGTCCTTAATTTGGAAGCATTAAAAAAGTGTGTCATCAGATAACAGGGTGCCAAAAAGTGGGGGCTTCCTTTAAGTCCTATACCACTTGGGTGTGGGCTATTTGATAGACTGTATGTCCCTTTAGGAGTCCATTAGAGCTCTAGGATCTTCTGAAGAGGCCCTTGTCGCACGTCAATCACCTTCTCAGGCTTGTTTAATGGGAACAAGGGAGAGGGCCTTCTCATTGGCTGCTCCTAGACTTTAGAATTCCCTCTCTAGGCAGGCTGGGGTGGCTCTTTCTTTTCACTAGCAAGTAAAAGCATTCTTACGCCATCAGGATTTTAGAAACTTACTAGGATGGGCTTTTAATAACGTGCTGTACTCTTTTATGCTTTGTATTTAACAAGTTTTAACACTTTTAACTTCATAAATAGTTGAATTGTCTTTGAAATAACTTTTAAGTTTATACTTTTATTGAAGTTTTTGTGTATTTACGCAGTGCTTGAGGCACCAAGTCAGAAAAAAATGACTAAGGACAAACATCAGCAAGAGGCCTCGGCACAATTCTGGGCCTCCAGCTTATGCCTGAGATGCCAGATGATGGTGCCCACCCTACACAAACCAGTCCCTCACAAAGAAGCAGTTTCTGTAATAAAGGATTTTGGTAGCTATCGGGACAGTCATTAAATATATATAGAGAAGGAGAGAACAAAATACGGAATATCTGTATTATGGTTCATATAAAGATTCTTCCGTATGAATTAACTTTATTACCACAGCAACGTGGAGCAAATAATGATTCAAGGAATTTGTTCTAATGTCCAATTCCTGGCGGCAGGGGTGCAGTCAGTGAATAACAGCTCAAAGAGTTATGTATACGTCTAAAATAATATGATAGGAAAATAATAATATAATAGTAGATAATATATACAGGTGATCCATCAGGGTGTAGTGGTTTGAATGTTGGACTAAAATTCTGGGAGACCAGGGTTGGAATTCAAACTCAACCATGGAAACCAACTAGGTGACCTTGGGTAAGTCACATTCCCTCAGCCTCAGAGGAAGGAAGTGGCAAATCTTGCCAACCCCTCTCCATGATTGGGTCTCTATAAATTGGAGTCAATGTGAAGGCACACAACAACAACAAAGATAGTATATTGTATAATAGTATCGATAGATAAGCTAGATAAATAATAATAGTAGAGGGCATTTTGAGGAAATACTACATGTCACTAAATATATGACTGAACTGATGTAGACTTTACCACTGTCTATGTGCAAATCACACCATATTCTTATGGAAGCTGCAAAACTTAACTACTACTTCTCTGATGCAACACTGAATATGCATGCCAAGTTATCCTTGGAATACCAAAGCCTAAGCTGTAAACCAGTCCTATCTGTACTTCATACTTAGCTAAGTGGTTTCTTTTCTTGTTTAATAAGCAGATTTTAAGCCAGCAAGTTTATTTAGAGGTAAATGCTAACTAACAGAATGGCTGAGAGCCTGGACATTGACGGTATGGATAAAGAGTCGAATTCCAAATGTATATTCTTCTTCTTTAGTTTACCATAAGATTTTGGCTATTTACATATAAAAAAAAATACAGATGCGATGACAGATTATGTGCAAGTTAAAATGGAGCGTAACTTGTTTCTTTTGATCTAGTCTGAAATATCATGACACTTAAACTAATTTTGGTAACATACTTCCCGCCCTAAGGTACAGACATCATCTATATTTTTTACCAATCAAAAGTGCAGCATGCATGGATTGATTGATTCAAATGTTTAGCCAGTATATCAGACTGTTAAGCATCCTTGACCTCCCTTTGGGATGAAATGTGCTATGCAAATGTCAGATGCATTTATCATCAGCAGACTAGCAATTACACAAAGTGCTGTGAAAGTGCAGTTTCAAGACGAGGAATAAAACTGAAAGGAAAAAGAAAGATTAAAGTCCAGGATTCTAGTTTCAAAGAATCTTTGCTTAGGATAAAGAGGTAAGGATCAAGGGAGGGCAATAACATGGGCATCCCAATGTTTCATTAGCCCCAAATCTCACCCCTCAATGTCATCGTGGAGGAGGTATGTTGTACTGAGGGGGAGGCCAGTACTACTGCTCCCAAGCCTGGTCCAGTGGCTGCTGAGTTACAGGCCTGAGAGGAAGCTTCTCAATGGCCAATGGCCCAGCCATTGAAGACTTCAGTGAACAATCTTAGCTAAGATCTCATGCAAACTTAAGTCTCACAATATTTGCTCAGGATCTCAGAGGGCCTGTCTATAGTCCCACTGGCTTCCGGGACAGTCATTTTCAGCCAAACCTTCTGTGTGACACCCCCACCCTCCACATGTTTTTGAGGGATCCCTTGTGATTGCCCATGCTTAGTCAGTGGGGGAAGGATTTTTTCTGTTTTATTGTAATATGTTTTTTTCACCTTTCCTGTGGTTTTTCCCACTTCATGTGGGACATGAGTTCTATCTACACTGGATGGCTTAAATTTACTTGGTCTCTCGTTTGCTATGAAATTGTTTGGGGGCTGCTTTGTCACAACTGGCAGCTATTGAGAGAAGGGGAGAGAACACTCTGCTAGAATGTGCCAGATGCTATAAAAATTTGGAAAGGGAAAGCCTTGGGGGCTTGGGACAACAGGATGATGCGGCTAAACTTTGGGTTGGGGCATCTGCACTTTTGGCACACCTGTATTGGACTGTTTCTCAGATTGGCAAATCTCAGCAAACACTAGTTGTCATTTATCAGACTTCCTAACTGCTCCTTGCCCTCTTGGACAGACATTGGCCTAGGTTATCTAGCACATTAGGTTCTCCAGCTTCCTTCCTCTTGTTGAGAAGTATTTTGGTTTATTGATAATATACTAATAAAGATATGGCCATCCACATTAATTGCACAATTGCAGTGCCCAGCCTCTCTCTCTCTCTGTGCAATATCCCACCTCAAAAAGTGGTTAAAATATTGAAAAAGTATATTACTGCACAGATGATCTATTATAACTGTGCAGGTATTCTAAGCAGTGTATCATAGTCTGCCTGTGGGTCCAAAGGATGGAGAATTAGGATGTTTTCCGAATTGACATTGCATGTTCTTGTGTGGTGATTCCCACCCCTATTCAGGCACCCACAATAGAAATAAACTGAATGTATGAAGACAGGGAGTGTACATGTCCTGTCCCCCTCTATGGTTGCACCCATCATGCGGAGAGTGACAATCTGGAGAAGAGAGTGTCTCCTCAAGGTGTAGAGAGCTCTCAAATGTAATGGAGGTTCTCTTCTTCAAACTGTCACATTCCACATGAACCAAGTGACAATGGAGGTGAGGGACTACCACAGCCCCCTCCTCATATATTTAGGTATTCCTTGGGAGCAGGTATACAGGTGCACACACAAATTTTATCCTCAAATGTTGCTGTGTGTGCATGGCATGATCTTTGACCTTCACACTCAACATGTATGTGTGTGTATGCCTTCAAGTTGCCTCTCAATTTATGACAACCCCATGAATTTCATAAGCAAGGAATATACAGAGGTGGTTTTGCCAGTTCTTTCCCCTGAGATAAAGCCTATAGCACCTCGTATTCATTAGCTGTCTCCCATCCAAGTACTAACCAGGGATGAACCTGCTTAACTTCCAAGATCACACTCAACAGGGCTCTGTAATTGCATTCACCTGCCTTCCTCTCTCCCTCTGCCTTTTCTTACAGGGCAGTTACTTGGATGCCATTTTGTTTCCTTTGACTGGAACATTGAGAATTACTCACCTTACATTTGAAGGGCTTGACATCTGAGTGGACAATCATATGGGCTTTGAGAGTCTGTTTTTGGACAAAGCTCTTGAAGCACAGGTGGCACTGGTAGGCTCTGATGTTAGTGTGAATTAAAACATGTCTTTTCATATTGGCAAGCAGTGTGAATTCCCGACCACAGATCCCACACTTGTGCTCTTTTACACCCTTCAAAAACATAATAGCAAGGTAACAAATCAGTATAACTGTTAGAGTAGTTTGTTTTTTACAACAGAAACAGTCCATTTATAATTCCTCACTCTGGTGGGAATGACTAACTCCCTTATTATTTTCTTGTCCCGTCATTAAACTAGCTTCTAGTCTTTATGGTGTCCATCACCATGTTAATCAATACAGCTTCCATTCGCCTTGTCACTGGGAAGTGACTATGGAAAGTTTCAGTCTCTGGTTGTCCATGTTTGCAAGAAAAAGAGGCAAAGGGAAACCTGGGTTCTAGAACCTGTAACCTGTGGGTTTTTTATACTGATAAAATTCTATTACAGACTTCACAAATTCATGCAAATTGACAAGCTATGGCATGGTAGCTTTCATGTCAATGGGGCACTGAATCTATCCAGGAAAGCTGCATAGGGACAGGGAGCGGGAAGGCGGTTTGCCCTGGGCGGCAATGTTTTTGGGGCATCCTGGCCCATAGCCAAGCCCCTGCATGCCTTGGCCATGTCCCCATGCACTGCAGCCACACCCCCTACAGTGGCCACACCCCTCATGCCATAGCCCCATCTCCTCCCATCCACCCCTTCCACACTTCAAGCTCTGCCACTGACCCAGAGACCCTTTCACACTAGACAGTGATAGTAATATGATTCCACTTTAACTGGCATGGTAACATTCCAGAAAATTCCGGGAGTTGAGAAGTGTTTCTTAACCAGAGAGTGCCAGTGTCTAACCAAACTATAGATCCCAGGATTCCACAGGATGTAATCATGGCTGTTAAAGTGAATCAATAGTGCTATAATTTATTGTTAGTTTTATAATTTTATATGTTTTTAATTGTTTAAATGCTTTTAATATTTTTTAACTTTTTGGAAGCCGCCTTCCATCCCACATCGGGAGAAAAGGCAGCATACAAATTCAATCAATCAATAAAATCCATGAAAGAGCAATATCTTTATTGGCCACCCAAAACGCAGAAAATACATCATACGAGCTTTTGAAGCTTCACTAGCTTCTTCATCAGATGAAGAATGCTTGCATGATATATTTTCTTGCATGTTGGTTGCCCCATAATGGTACTGCTCACATTGCTCCTTTGTAGATTTTGTCGTATTTCACTCCAAATGGTTTCTGTAGCCCACGATTGGGCACAGACCTACCTTATGAGTCAAAGAGTGCTGTTTGAGGTGATGGGGCTGCACAAACTCCATGCCACATTCAGAACAGATGTACGGGCGGATGTCCTTGTGTTTCATCATGTGATTCTGGAGCTGGCTTGGGTACTGGAATGTCTTATCACACTCAGTGCAGTTGTACTGTATGGGCCCTCGGTGAGTAGTTAGGTGCCTCTTGAGCTGAGCCAGGGTTGGGAAGTCAAGGCCACACTCGATGCAAATATTCTCCCGGCCATTCTCATGCTTGGACTCGTGGGCTTTCAGTTCACTGGGATAAGCAAAACCCCTGCCGCAGATCCTACAGCTGTAAGGTTTGACATCGCTGTGCTGCATCATGTGTCTTTTCAGGTGGCTTGTTTGGGTAAATGCCTTGTGACACACTTGGCACTTATGAGGTCTGGTGCCCTGGTGGGTGAGCATATGGGTATGCAAGTGACTCAGTTGCTTGAAAAGCTTGCCACATCGAGAGCAAGCATGTGGTTTGATGCCACTATGGCCCAAAATGTGTGTCACCAAGTTGTACTTGGAGGTGTAAGACTTGTCACACATCGGACACTGCCAGCGTTTTTGTTCTCCTCCTACATCGACATAATAGCTGTCATCGATCTGGATGTTCACATCCACCCTTTCTACCTTCTGCTTATTTTCAACATGTTCTCCTAGGTCAGCTCTCTGGAAGGGTGGCTGTGGAGGTCCTTTGGGTGGGAAGGGGCTTCTAAAATGAAAATTGGGGGGCATAATAAAAGGAAACATTAGAGCTGGATGAACTTTGGGATAGTATGGATAGGGAGCATGCAGAAACGTGGGTGGCCCAGGCCAAAGCACATTGGGTTTAATCACTTCTTCCTTTATAGGCTGGGCTCCAAAGTGTTCCAAGGTTCTGTAGAACTGAAAGCCAATGTTACACAGGTCAATCATGTGGGCATTGAACTTTGGCTGTGGGTGCTGTTGCTGGAATATTAGAGGGAGGCCAGGAGAACCTCCAGCTGTATTCTGTTCAGATCTTGGCAATGGGGATGTGGGATCTCCTGGAGAGATGGCAGAAGGCATTTTTGTGGGCATGCTCTTACGCTTTCGAGATCCCCCTTCTAAAACCCCCTGGAAGTTCTGTAGCTCTGGAAATGGAGGACCATATCCACATGGGGCATGCTGAGTTCTGAATTCTTCATTGACAGGTGATGCTACATCTGACTTCACCAGCGGATCCAAGCAATGGGGGAAAGGAAAGTTCTGTATATCATCCGTACTGCCATGAGTGTCTTCTTTCTTCATTGCATCTAATTCCCCTTGCATCGCCTATCTTCCTTCAAATAAACAGGAACAATGCTTAATGTCCTCCTCTCTCTGCTTCCCATGTCTTAAAGCAAGAATGGGGAACCCTTTGCCCTCCAGAAGCTTTGTTATATAATTCCCATCAGCCTCCCTATGGCCAATGGTTAGGGATTTTGTAATCCAAAAGCCAATTTTTCAAAGCTGCCTCCAGGACCCCTATTTTAGAAGCCTCTCTCCTGGCTCAAGCAGCTGTTAGTGGAATTTGCTTACAGCCTTGCCTGTTGACGCTGGTTGGAATGGCTTTTAGTAACAGTGGATGAGATGCAAGGAACAAGGAACAAGGTGCAGAGAATAATCCCAGCTGCCAGGACAAGAAAGCAGACAGTTTATTCAAGTAAAAGGGAGATGCTGGAGGCATGTTTCTGAGAAGGCTTCTTTGGTGCCAGGTAAAAGACCAAAAACACATATTTCAGTAGCCACACTAAATGCTCCACATTTCAGGAGCCTCACAAAATGGCTTGATACATATTGGCTGCTTATTTAAGGGACAAATCTCTATATTCATAGTCTCAGTGTCTGGGTGATCAGAAGATTACACATACAGCCACCACGCACAATGCATTAGTTCTGCATGTGTACTACTTCCTTGAGTTCTATGGGGCCACAGATAAATGAATACTGCAAACACAGTTACAAAACTGTACACATACAGTCTCCTAAAGTTCCATGCACTGCACAAAGCACCAATGCAGAACTTGCTTGCAGAAATCATGCTGCTCAGCAGTTACTGTAAACAACCTCAAAGCCCTAATTCAAAATGACAAGAGTCTAATTCTTATCCATAGCAAACACAGCTTCTCTCCACTTCAGCTCTCTCTCACTCTCTGTGGACGGAACTAGCAAGTCTTTAGAGCTTTCTCATTCACTGGACCAAACCCATAATTCATAGGGGTTGCAGATGTTTGTGCTGCGAGGGGGGGGACATCTTTCTGCCCTAATGGTAACAAATACCAATCACCACCACCACCACCACTGTTTTCCTGGACTTATTTTCTTCCCTAGCAATATACCTCCTCCTTCTGTCAGCCAGCCAAGAAGATGACATATTGGTCAAACCTGTAAAGTTTCCACTAGCTGGGCTCCAAGGAAAAGATAGATAGGTTGTCAATGCTCATGCCAAAGAAGGTGCTCTGGAAAACTTCTAGTCTGCTAGCACACCCAGTAGCTTGGTGACAGGACGTAAATAGTTGCAAGCAGAAGGCACCAGATTTATTTTCTAGCATTTTCAGTTAAGGCTAAAACTCCAGAGACCTGTTGCCAAACAGTGTGTTAGAGAGGCCAGTGACTCAATAATATAAAGTAGCTTCCTATTCAACTGTGTTGTGATTTCACATGGACACTGTGAGACATGTGGATTAGAAGTCAGACAGCAATAGCTGGTGCTGAAACAATAATGCTAAGGCCCTAAATTGAAGACATCTGTCTGTACCCTCCAAAGTCTGGCTTCTGCTGTGCTCTGCCTAGCAATTCAAATCAAGCCAGGAAGCTGCAATACCTATTTGACCTAAAGTACAATGTCCATTGAATAAATGTGCATTTAGAATAAGAATCAATAGTGTAGCATTTGTACTTACTTTAATTCATTTCCTTTGTGCCAAATATGCTTTAAATGCTTTTGCATAGGCTCCAGAAGGCATTTGTGTCTAAAGAATAAAGAGAATAAGCATTATTTAAATTTTGTTATGCCTATAATGCCATAAATAATATGTGTGTGTGCATGTGTGTGTGTATGAACAAAGCTGAAATGATACTACTTTAAAAGTCAAGGTTTTATCATTATTTTATCGTGCTAAGTCAGAAGCAATAACACAATTGTCTTGGCTACTGCATTTTGTGCAATTTATTGTTTTGCAGTTCATATAGTTGTTGGTGTTGCTGTAAAGCCATTTTTAACTTATGGCCATATCACAAGGCTATCTTGGTGAGATTTCTTCAGAAGGGGTTTGCCACTGGTTTCTTCTGAGGCTAAAAGAGTGTGACTTGCCCAAGTGGGTTTCTGTGACAGAACAGGGATTAAAACCCTTGTCTCTCTAGCCCAGCATTCAAAAACTATACCACGTTGACTCTTGGTTCATATATAGACCTATTTCCAATTCTTGTTCCCAATTAGAGTAAATCTATTGACTCTTTTACTGAATGTCAACACGTGTGTAAATGCCATTGGATCAACAGGTAGCTATAGCTGGGACTACAAGTTACCTTTAAGCCACAAACTGCTATTTTACCATTGTGTGTTTTTTCTATTGTGCAAATTTTTTAAAAAAATTGTTTTTATTTTACACTGCTCTGAGCACATAAAGAACATGCAGTGCCACTAAATCTGTTTGACAACGTATGGTAAGCTTTTATTAACTTTGTCAATAGGGTCATCTGGTAAAACATGGGACGACACTTCTGCCCCTTTAACAATTGCACAGAACAGGGAATTTTAGCAGGTTATGCAACCAGCAACATTTCTGAAACGCTCTCTTCTACACAAGCACTAACTGGACTGAACCCCTTCCTTTCTTTCACCTGGCAACCCTACTTGTCAGTAACACAGACAAGTAGATTTTTAAATCTACATGACAATCAGGGGTTTGTCCAAATCTATCTAAAATCCTTCAATTTCAAAGAACATTTCCTCTACAAGAACAATTTCCTTCATCATAAGATGTTAAAAATAACTTTGGGCATGATGACTTTTGCCTTAGCATTTCTATTTGTGTCACCAATTTTATGTTTGAAGGGTAGCTATGTTGGCCATAAAACAAAGCAACCATTCTGTAGTGATTGGGCCAACCTAAAGGTGCAAAATGAAAGCCAGCATGGTTTGAGCACTGGATTACGAGCCTGGAGACCAGGGTTCAATTCCCTCCCCCTCAGCCATGGAAACCCATTGGGTGATGGTGGGTGTCTCACACACTCTCAGCCCTAAAAAAAATCCCATTATAGGTTGGCCTTAGAGTCACCATAAGTTCAAAATGACTTAAAGGCACACAACAATTGGGATATTGATATTTCATGCCTTGCTGTTTTCTGTAATTGTTAAACCTCATTAAGAGGAGGAAGGGGATGGGGTGGAAGAGGAACAAAAAGAGAAGCTACAAGTAAAATCTCAACCATTTGTGTCAGTGTTGTAACTGTTCGCATCACACATCACTAAGGCCCTTTCCGCACAACAACTGCATCTCAGCATGCAGATGTGAGAGGAGCGGGACCGCGACACTTCTGCATGATGTCATTGCGGTCCTGCCCTTCTCGCATCCTCAGCTGACCCAATCACGGGGCAAATCATTGATGGGGTTTCTTCATTAATGATCCCTGATCACGGGATGCTCCAGTCCTTCCAGGACATGTGGAAGGACAGGAAGTGTGATGGAGGTGCTTCCTGCCACAGCGCAGCATGGGAAATAGCCACGCAGAAGGCTATTTGGCTCATGCTCCCCTCTACAGAGAGCCAGTCAGGTGCGGAGGGAAGTGTTGCACTCTCTTCCTGCCCAAGGCACTGCCAGGATTGCAACCAGAGGACAACAGGGTCAGATAACATGCAGAAATGGCCTAAATCTCACTTGTCTTTCTCCTAAGGAGGGGAGACACTCTCAGAGCTAACAGCACTAGGTGTTATTGATATTGATATTGGGAAAGTAGGCTGACACAATTACTATGAGCATCATTCCCTCAAAAAAGCAGAGCTCAGTAAAGTGACTTTTGGACTATGGTTTCCACAATCTGTTCACCAGTGGCCATTCAAGCTGGTAGATCCTGAGAGTCATAGTCTAAAAACAAAGTTCTCGAACTCTGGGAGAAGCCCTAAAGGATGACTGTCTTAACCAGCCACTTGTTTCCAAGTGTGGCTTGCACGAATCTTTGAAGTAAGTCAGGATGAAGGAGAATTTAGTTTACCGGCATTAACAACTTCGGACACTAATTTACAACTGGAACACCCTTCTTGGATTAAGATGGAAAGCAGAGATAGAGCTGGATTTCATCAGCACATCCATGATAATGAATCTCCAAACTATGGATGGACAGAGGTAGGGTATCTCATACCGTTCACATATTCTAACTGCAAGTGCACCATAGTTTTTTTTTTAATAAACGTGTTCTGAGAGAGTTACTCTTTCATTTTCAGTTTTTTCATCTAAGCACTGGGTTTCCTTTCTCATTCCTTGTGCACACAGGAGTGATATTTTCAGTAAGGTGTGAAGTACAATCCCAAAATCACTTTAGTAACCACCAGTTAAGATCAATTAAGTATTGCAGATATATTTTTACATGAGTTATATAGGGCTCTTAATTTCCCCAATCCTCTAGCCAAGACACATTTTTTAAAAATGGGTATACCTCTGTTAATGAGGCAGGATTTAAATGATAAACTGTATATTTTTATTAACAGCAACTTCACACTTATGTCCATTAAGAACTCTTGGGTGAATTCCATATGTCCTCATTTGCCTGTTAGTTCTGAATCTGTACATTTGTGTCAATTAGTTATAAAGCTTCAGCTGTTGTTGTCCTGTTTGAGAAAATTCCTTAGATGCCTTCTTCAAATACAGTCATTTGGTTATAAGTCTCTCACACACCAAAAATGAATGGAAAAAAATCTTCAACTTCCCCATCAACCATTGGTATTTCTTTCACACATTTGTGTTACTAAAGTCAAGCCATCTCCCTGACTTGCTTTCTGCTCTAAATATATTTAAATAAATATATGTTATTGTTTCTATGCTTTTAGCAATATGTTCCTCAGAGTCCCCCTGTGATTACTGTTTCCATCCAGTTAAATTTGTTTTGCCTTTTGTTTTATTTTGAATGTGATTTTTATGTACCTTTTTGCTTGTTTAAAATGTATTTTATCTATTTGTTTTCCCTCCTGTGCAGCTCAGGCCTAGAAAGGTTCCTGCTGTGTTGCCCTCTCATTGGCAAGTGAAAACTAATTAACTAACTTATTTATTTATTTATTAATAATATTGGTATTATATCTGTTCTAGCAATCACTTAGAAATGAACAGTAAAGGCTTTTAATAACATGCTGTTTTATGAACTTATGTCTTTTTAATGAATATATTTTAAAAGGTTTTAATTCTATATCTAGTTTCACTGCATTTTAACAATAACTGTTTGTATACTGTTACTTACATCTTTGTGTGTGTGTGTGCGTATGTGTTGTATGCTTTTAATTCTACTTGTTTCAGTTTTCCTAATTTGTCTCAAATCCTAGTTTTGTTACCCCAAAAGATAGGTGACTCAGAGGTCCACCTGTGGTACCAATGCCTCTGTGGAACAGTGGGGAATGATTAGCAAAAACGGGAGGCCTGAGAGAGCGGTAACCCTACAGGATCTTTCCACCTATGTATACCGCTACTAATGCAGGGACACAAGTTGGAGATTCAAAGAATGTTTTATTGGGGGAAAATCAGAAACACATGAAAGATTCAAGCAGTCTCATAACCATACAAGGCTAACCAAATGAAAGGAAGGAAAAATTGGATAGCGAGAAGCTGAGGTGAAGTGGACAATATTTACCTATCCTGAAGAGAAGAGTCAAAATGATGTGGCTCAGACTAGGGGTCTGAGGGTAGCACAAGAATGGGAATCTGAGCAGCAGAGTAATGGCTTATGTCCAGTGTACTACGTTCAATCTACTATGAGTAGCCAGGCTCAGAGCTAGGGTTTAAATACTCTTTTTCTGCCCTAAAGGGGAAGGCGTTAGCAGCAAAGCAAACAATGAGGTCTGGAATGGGCTAATGGTTTTAGCATTAGGTGACAAAGCATTGATGGAAATCGTGATAGCTCCTTAATGTCTGGGTAGGTGAGGAAACTATGGAGAGTTTCAGCAGGAAGAGGGAAAAGCTTGATGACTCAGTTGCTCTATTGAGACAATTTTGAGTGCTATTGTATATGAAGGTTGAGTCGTTGAGAGGATTATCACAAGCTCATTGGCACTGGAGCTTCCCGACTGATCCCCTAAACTATGACCTGGCCATGCCCTGTGGTCCCACGTGTTCAGGCAGTTCTCTTTGCCAGCATGGTCTTTCAACCATAACAGTATATGATTTATATTTTATGCCAATTAAATAATGTTCATTGTCAATCATATCATGAAGTAGAGGTGTATGGCATGGAAAGAGTGGAGGATAAATTAACAGATGATAGTGATGTTCATGACTTCTGTTTATTTGTTTTCCTCCTTTGGGCAATAGTTGCAGTTATTGCAAGAAAGTTTTTGGTCTTCCATGGCTTCTTTGGTATTGTTATCTAGCTACATCCTCTTTGGTTCCCTCTAATCTGCAGTGTATATATTACGTGACCCTCTACTTAAAAGGTTTGAAAGAACTTTCAAGCTTCCTGAAAGTACCAGATAGTACTACACCAATTTTCTCCAACTTCTTTTTAAGAAAAACCCTCACTGTACAAAATTTCCCTATTCTGAAAATAGATGTGACAGTTCTGGGCTTTCTAGGCAATTTCAGAACAACATGCATACATAAACAAATATGCAGATTTTGAAAATGTGATAGTCTTTTTTTTCTTCTTCAAAATTTGTCAGCATAACTCTAACCAGATCCCAGACAATTAAATGTAAGAGTGTCAGGTTACTTCAGAGAGAGGCAAGACCCGTGTGTGTCTCTAACAGGGGAACAGTTCTATTTATTATGCAACAGTCTAAAACAAGGGTGGGCAAAATGCGGCCAGTGGGCCGCAGGTAGCCCCAGGGATGTTTTTGTGGTCCCCTGGGATAAAAAAAATGTATCTCCAAAATGAAAGGCATTTCCACCATCTTTGGAGGCTCCCTGCCACCCACTCCCCAGTGTAAAAAAAATGCATTTTTTCCTGCCCCAAATACCCTCTATCTACCATTTTTTGTGGGGCAACCTAGGCTCAAGATAAGTCTTTTTTGAAACAGGAAATGACCATGAAGTGACTTAATGCCCCGCATGTCCCCTAGAGGGCCTCATGGGGGGGGGGAGACCTTTTGGAGAAGGCACACTGGAGGAGGTGCAGCTTTCTAAGGTTTCCTGGGGGACTAATTGGCTCCTTAGCCTTTCACAGTTGCCCCACCCCTGATCTGGAACAAAAATATTAGTAACTCCTTCAGGTTGAACACAGCGCCACACATAGCTTATAGCAATACTGCAATTAACCTCTACATCACAAAGAGTCATCTCCCCTCATATCAACTCCATTAGTTCATCCCCCGTATCTACATGACTGGTATAAAAATTTTCACCTATTTGGTCTGAAAATATCCTTATATAACATCCAGCTGAGCGTCAGGCCACCCCATCACTGAGTTGCTGCAGACAGTAAAGTAGCAGCAGCTGGCGTCGGCCTGGCTCGTCCCCAGCACCCCGCTGGGCTTTGCATGGAGGAAGCAAGCCTCAGCACCTCATTGCTGCTCTAGCACGGCCCCCCGGCCTCTTAGGTGGCCCACTGCCCTGGTCGGCCGGCTTGGCCACGTACTCAGCAAGGCGTTTGTGGAAGCCTGCATCCCAGAAGGCCTTGGCCAGCCGCTCCGCTTCCTTGCTCGTCACCTCCAGCTTTCCCCAGCTCAAGTGGCCTGCCGTCATGGTTGCAAGCCAGCGGTTGGGCCCTCGGTATGCTTGCCCAGCCAGAAGGAGAGAGCGAAGCAGTTGCCAGAGAGATGGAGGCAAACAAAAGAATGGCATTCGCTATTATCCACGTTTTTCGTTATCTACAGTAAGTCCAGGAACATATTGCCCATGGATATGGCGGACGTACCATAGTTCTAACACACAAGACTTTGGCCACTGCCGCACTAGCCTCTTATAGTGCTATTATTCCACTTTCAACGGGCTATGGAATCCTGCGGTTTGCAGTTTAGGGAGGGGCCAGGCCTTTGAGGCCCCTCCCTAAACTGCAAACCTCAGGATTCCATAGCCCGTTGAAAGTGGAATAATAGCACTATGGCTGTTTCTGCACTAGACTGTTTAGCGCTATTATTCCACTTGCAACATCCTATGGAACCCTGGGGTTTGCAGTTTCGGGAGGGGCCGGCCGGCCCCTCCCGAAACTGCAAACCCCAGGATTCCATAGGATGTTGCAAGTGGAATAATAGCGCTATAACAGTCTAGTGCGGAAATGGCCTATAACAGGCTAGTGTGGAAACGGCCTTCGTCAGCTGGGTCAACTTCGAACACTTTGTTGTCCGAGAACAAACAACAGAACCCGATCCAGGAAGCCTAAGAAGACTTAATTGTGTCATATCCAAAGGCCCCTAGAGACTGTGCTCCCATCCCCTGAAGGCAGCCTGCTAACTGAAGGGATACACAACTGGCCCTGTGACACACAGAACTCAGCCGTCGAACACCCTACTGCCACTCCACTGCCGCCCTGTTGTGACACTCAAAATCTGCTGCACGAGGAGACCATATCACTGCATCTTTATAGGTCAGCCCTGACAATGAACAAGAATTCTTAAATTAGCGCTAAAATATGTTAGACACTTAATTAGAAAGACTTATCTAATTTCATTATGCTAATGAGAGGATAAGGAAATTATCAATGAGGGGTGTCCAGGATGCACATAGTGCAGGACACTTACATTTATAAACTTCCATTTATCTCACAAGAAAGTGCCAGATATGAGAGGCAAAATGATTTCCTACAACTACTTTTTGGAAGATAAGAAAAGCATCAGAACTCTCCAATCAAGGAAGTCTCTCATGCAAGGGTAGGTAAAGCATGGGTGTGTGCTTGCCTGTTGACTTATGGTGACCTCCTAAATTCCATAGGGCTTTGCCAGCCTACAGCACCTGGCATTTGCTGGTGGTGCCCCATCCAAGTACTAACCGGGGCCAGCCCTGCTTAGATTCCAAGATTAGATGGGATCTGTGTCTTTAAGGTCTTTAAGGTCTGTGTCTTTAGACTGTAGGAAAAGCATACTCTCCAACTATTCCTATTTGGCAACGATAATCTTAATTAATGCTCTATTATCCCACTTTTTTAAATGTCAAAGTTTCTCCCTTCTTCTCCTAATTTCCCCTTTTGTTCTCAGCTTAACTTCAGTTTTTTGAAGAGTAATTTGCACTCAGTTAAACTTAATGAAAGGAGAGGAAGGAATGGAGTCTCGCCCTTTCCAATAAACCCAGGGAAATACAAACTGCTTGCAGCCTCTCCCAACCTGTGTGTTCCTCCTCAATGGCGAAGCTTGGAGTGTGTGGAGGGGGGGTCAGGCTATGGCATGAGGGGCAGAGTCACTGTGTGTGGGGCCGTGGCCAGGGTGCACAGGGGTATGGCCACAGGCCGGGACACCCCAAAAACATTGCTGCCTGAGGCGAATCCCCCCGTCCACACATGACTGTTCCTCCTTAACAGAATTTGGCCTCTTGGCCACACTCTGGTGTTGCTCAGCCACAAGCATCCCTGTTTTTATTTGTGAAATGTTGGCGAGCAAGACAAAGTGCAGCCTATGGGCCACATAAAGTCCCCGGGGAGCGTATTTGTCATCTTCCAACTTTCAATGTTTTTTATCAAAAGGCTTTTAAAAAAATCCCCAAATGACCTCTAGTGAGTGTGGGAACAAATTTAACCATGTTTCCTGCAGCCCAGGAAATCTCAGGCTCAAGACAAAAAAACCCCAAGAAGTGTACTGGACTTCTGAGGCCCTTTTCACATGTGTGTGTGTGGGGGGGAACGGTGTAGAGCGACCTCTCACGGAGGTCGTCTACACCGTAGAGTGGACTGGCGTGGACTACTTTTCGTAGTTCCACACCAGAATCCACTCAGGAGCGGCCGGAACTAGCCGGGCTGCGTGTTTTTTAAAAACCTCTTTTTAGAGGTTTTTAAAAAGCATGCAGCGCATAGCCCCGTGCCGCTCCGTCGCCCGGCTCTAAAGTGGATCTGCAGGCGCGCGCAAGTGCGTGCCTGCAGATCTGCCGGGGGCGGGCTTCCGGCTGGCGAGCTTCTCCGGTTGGTGGAGAGCCTCCACCAACCGGAAGCTGCCATCTGCTACGCCGGAGGAGTGTGGAGCAGCGAGCTCGCGCTGCTTCACGTGGCGACGGACTTACCCGGCTGGAGGTAAGCTCCGTTTTTGGGCGTTTTCGCCCGTTTCCCCCCCCACATGTGAAAAGGGCCTGAGTCACTTTCTGTTGTAAAAAAAAAGGGGGTGTCAATTTTTATTTTTTTTAACAGGGGGGTTGCGGCAATAGCCCTCTGAGGTCTCCTGAGGAGCTAATGTGGTCAACTAATCCCTGTCAATCACCCATCCTTGGCAGGGCCCAGATCAACAGTCCAGTTCATCTATATATTTGATTGGTTGGAATGAACTGAAGATGGAGCAAGCTTGTTGTCTGGTGCTCCAGAGACCAGGACATGGAGCAATGGATTCAAACTACAGGAAAAGCGATTTCACCTAAACATCAGGAAGAACTTCCTGAGCAGTAGAAATATACACTGGAATTTGCTGCCTCAGAGTGTGGTGGAGTCACCTTCTTTGGAGGTTTTTAAACAGAGGCAATGGCAATTTGCTGGGAGTGCTTTGAGTATGCGTTCCTGCATAGCAGGAGGTTATACTCAATGGCCATTGTGGTCTCTTCCATCTCTGTGATTCTATGAATTCGTGTTAATTGGCAAGGATCATGAGGTAAGTACAAGATAGGAGTCCATGGTTGTGGATTCTGTGGGAGTTTAAATTAATTTTTTAAATCTCTATGTGGCTTACCAAGTTTTGCAAATATATAAATCAAGCCATCAATTCATTTATTCTTATAAAGAATATAAGAAGATCTGTGCTGGACCAGACCAAATGGTAATGACTTCTGCACTGTGTTTTCACTCTTGCCAACTTATACTCTGCAACATTTCACATATGAATATCAGGACATGTGTGGTCAAGTAACACTGGAGCATGGTCAAGATGGCAAAAGTTATTAATGAGAAAGTACACACAGTCTAGGAGAGGCTGGATCAGTTTGCTTTTGCCTGAATCTACTGGGAAGGGCAAGATTCTCCCTTTCCTCTTTCCCCTGTTGAGTTAATTGAGTGCAAACTACTTTTGCACTTTGAACTCAGTTTGCAGCGACTGAAGCAAGCTGAGGACAAAGGAGGAAAGTATGAGGAGGAGAGAGAAAGTGGGATATTTTAAAAGCAGCTGAAAAAGGTGGGACAACAGAAGATTAATTGGGAGTGTTCCTGTCAAATTGGAGGAGATGCCAACTAGATGTCTGTTTTAAGTGTGTAAGGAGGCCCTCCTTCACCTGTTTCCCAATAAATGATAATTGAGGCATACTGGCTCAGATACTGGAGGAAATATCTAGCCACTATGAATAGCATGAGCAGCAATGGAAGTGAGAATACTAATAGACATCAATGTATTACAGTTATCCCTCCACATTCGCTAGGGTTAGGGGTACAGGACCCTCATGAAAGTGGAAAAAAATGTGAATAACTCTAGGCTCTCCCAAACCATATTTAATACACAAAAAAGTATGACCACTATATTTAACCCACCATGGATTCCTTTGAGGCATCCAGGTTCCTTCCCAAGGCAGAAGTGGGTGGCTAGTGGGGCTGACTGCCACCTCCTCTGCTGCCCCACACAATTTTTAATTTAATTACAAGCCTCATTCGCAGTTTCTCAGTCTCACAAGGCTTGCAGTCCCTATTAGAAATGGCATAGGGAGGCAGCAGAGGTGACAGCAAATAATCAGTGAATACTCAAATCCGCAAAAGTGAAACCTGCAAATGTGGAGGGCTGACTGTACTTCCCCTACCTTGATCCCAGGAGGAGAAAAGTGGTACAATCAAAATGGATCCTGGTCATTCTAAATGTTTATGGTTTCCCCCTACTGTGCCCTTTGTTGTTGTTGTTTGTGCCTTCAAGTTTTTTCCATCTTATGATGACCATAAGGCAAACTTATCATGGGGTTTTCTGGAGTTAGATTGTGTGATGTGCCCAAGATCACCCAGTGGGTTTGTGTGACCAAGTGGGGAATCGAATTCTGATCTCCAGGGTTGTAGTCCAACATTCAAACTACTACACCACTCTGGTTCCCTAGTGTATCCTTACTTGTCATCATTTAGAGAAAGGAAGATCCATTTTCTACTTTGCTTCTGTACACAATGTTCTCGTTTATAAGTATGGGAAGTAGGTGTTAAATGCTTAAAAATTCTGCCAAATGCAACAGCAATAGCAAAGGAAGACATGCTTCCTGTACTTTGAAAAGCTGTATAGGAGAAAGATAGCTTTGCTTACTGACTAGATTCTATTCCAAAATGTCTTTGACTATACTTCTGCTTAACATGTAGGAGTCTGGGGTCTCCTCCTTTGTTCCTAGCTATCTTATGCTGCACAGGCCAGGAATTTGTCCTCTATATTTGTTTATAATGTGACGACTTAAAATGTTGCTTGGGGCACAGCAATGTTGTTATCAGTCATAAAGTGGTTTAATTCTGAAGCCAACTCTCTGCTTTCTGTTCTCTCTGCCCTTTTGTTGCCAATTTTAGTTTATCCTTTAATTCATAAAGGTAACACATACTAATGGGAATGAAGGTATAACTCATCAAAAACACTCTCACAAAATATGCTTATATCTACTATGGAAAGTTGAGTGTCACTACATCATGTACACGAAGGAATTGGGTGGTATACAGTTATTCCAGAAATACAGCTGGTTGCCTCAATTAGTTGTCCTTTCACACTACACAATTATAGTGCTACGAATCCATTTTAACTGCCATGGCAACATCATACGGAATCCTGGGATTTGCCATTTGGGATTGTCATTTAGAATTTCAGCCAAAGAGCAATAGTTCCTCACCAAAATGCACCCTAATACCCTCCAAATAACTAGGATGGCAACTTTCATCATTGCCATTTGATACAGGTAGTGTTGGTTTGGTTTTGATATAGCAATAATTATCTATCAGTTGTAGTCAACACATATAGGTAAGGTTATCATACAGAAACGTTACAACAAGCTTTAACATAAATGTCTAGGATGCTTCGATACCATGTCAGGATTTATCCTTCCTAAACAAACAGGAAGATATATTCCATCCAACGCACTCTTAGCAATTTAAGTATTTTCAAAAGTGGACTTGACTTTAAAGATGCAATTATACTTAACTGAGTTATTTCGCCTTAAATTAAATTGATAAAATGGGAAAAAGTATGGAAAACAGACATAAAATTTACTCCAAATTTGAATTTAAGAGAAAATTACTACAAAAATGTTACATAGGTGGTATATGACTCCAGAAAGACTTCAAAAAATAACCAAAAAGGGAGATGTGAAGTGTTGGAAATGTGGGGAAAAGATGGGGACTTTTTTTCATATGTGGTGAACTTGTTCTAAGGCTAAGAAATTTTGGAAGGGAATTTATGATGAAAAAATTCAAAAAATTTGCAAAGTTAAATTTGAAATGGTAACAGAATTTTATTTATTGAATATATTAGGCCAGAACCAGGAGATCAGAAAACAACAGAAGATATTATTGTATTTGATTACAGCAGCATGGCTGACCTATGCACAACACTGTAAAGATAAAACAGATATTCAATTAGATGAATGGAAATTAAAAATGTTAGACATGGTAGAGACTGAAAAATTAGCTAACTCCCTTAAGAATAAAACAGTTCAAAATTCTGAAAGAGAATGGAAAAGGGTAATGCTCTGGTTAAACTTGTAAATGTCTGTGGATCAAGTATGTTGGTATTTGACAAGATACGTATAAGGGAGAAGAAAGATTCAATTGGAAAATTCTTGATATACAGAAGGGGGGGGATGGAAGAACTATAATAATGATACACATATTTGTGTTTATATATGTTTTTATGTATTTTGAAAATAATAAAAAAATTCTTGAAAAAAAGATAAAATTAAATTATTAGTAGAGACTCAGCATGGTGTAGTGGTTTGAGCATTGGGCTGCGACTCTGTAGATCAGGGTTCAAATCCCCACTTAGCCATAGAAACTCATTGGGTGACCTTAGGCAAGTCACACTCTCTCCACCTCAGATGAAGGCAAAGGCAAACCACCTCTGAACAAATTTTGCTAAGAAAATCCCATGATGAGTTTGCTTTTGGATTACCATAAATTGAGAATTACTTGAAGGCACACAACAATAAGTTATTCCCAGAGTAAAAGTTGAAATAGTCTACAAATTTATTTTTTTGTTATTTATCTAAACTGTTTCGGTTCCTCCAACACTAGGCACGTAGGCTTCCAGGTGAGGAATGAGACTATCTCCTCTTTTTGTTCCTTGTGTCCTTCACTTGAATCCTTCTAAATGTGGTCCTGAATATCTCTGAAATCTCTGCAGCAAATTAGGGGGCACGTGAAGATGTGCTCCAATTGTCTGGATCTGGCAGGGAAAGTCCCAATTAATCCTCTGTCATTCCACTTTTTCAGCTGCTCTAAAAGTGTTCCAGTTTCTCACTCCTCTTCCCACTTTATCCTTTTCTTTTCAGCTTACTTCAGTTGGTGCAAACCGATTTCAATGTACAAAAGTAGTTTGCACTCATTTAATTCAGGAGAGGGGAATGGAGAGGAAAGAGACAGAATCTTGTTCTTCTCAGCTCAGGCAAAAGCAAACTGTTACAGATTCTCTAGTTTGTGTGTTCTTCCTCACTAGCAATTTTTGCCATCTTGGCATACTCTGGTGTTGCTTGTGTCCCAGTCTTCACCTGTGAAAGAAACGGGTTCTCTTTACCCAGTCTGCTTTCTTGATAGATGGTAGTGGCGAGTTTGGAGTGGGGGGGGATGAGAGGGGGCATAGCTATGGTATGAGGGGTGTGACCACTGTGCACGGGGGCATGGCCAGGACACACAGAGGCATGGCTATGGGCTGGGACGCCCCAAAAACATTGCCGCTGGGGCAAATCACCGCCCAGCCCCCCTATCCCTATGTGACTCATAGATGGATACAATTGGACTTCTTATGTCAATAGTCAGTTTATATTAAAATTCCCAGGAATTTTGTTTTACATTATTATAAACCAATAATTGAAATCAAAAATACCCATACCAGTAAAATTACAAATTTACCCTGCAGTCCTGGGCATGCCTATGTCTGCATAAGCACCACAGAAACCCAATGTATTTTATTCTGAACAGACATGTCTGTAATTGCATAGTTTGCTACTGGTGGCCTAACAGCTTGAGTTTCCTATTATGCTCGCTAAATAAGTCAAATGTAGTAGGAACTCCACTTTTGGTACTTTATAACAGAGCAGAACTGATATTTTGTGAAATTACAAAAGCCTCTCAATGTGCACATTTTGGGATTAAAATAAAACATCAAAATTTAGACTTTGCTTCTTTTATAGGTTACATCAATGGTATTAATATAAAATATATTTATGAGGCACTGTCAAATATTGCTTGCTATTGCATGTCACCTGCAAGATCTTGTCAAATACTGACTGATCCATTCTGAACAATCAATACAAGTCAGTCATTAGATACAGCCAAATGTTACCAAATCCCCAGATGTCAAATTTAAATGCAGCATACGAAATGTCTGCCAACATATCTATTGAATGCCTACACAACCAGAGAATATCTGGCAGAACATTCATCTCTATAGTCAGAGTGATTTTAAGGAATTTTTTTTTTTTACTTTGACAAATTTATTACAATTCTGTATCAAAGAAAGTGAAAATGGTGCCAGATCTTTGGGTATAAAATAGGAAGATTATCTGCCCTGGCATTTTATGATTGTTAATAATTATGTTATTAATTATATTTGTAATTCGATCCAATGGTGCAGTACATTTAGACCTCTAAATGTTCGATACTTCATTTCCCCAAATCTCCAGCCAGGATTATGGGAGGTGTAATTTAGACCTGATGGAAGATCACTTTGTCTTTAATTGTTCAGTTGTAATCTATGAGTTAAAGAGACTCAATGCAATTTCTAAAGAAAAGGGGAATCTGTCATGGGCTGGCTGCAGCAGAAAAGAGGGATCCCTATTTTTTTTTTCTATCTTCAGTGTTTACCATAGGACCCTAGGGATTTATATTTCCTTCTTTTCACAAAACAATCAAGACACTTCAGAATCTGTTGAGGACTACAAAGATTCTTAAGAGAAAAATTCCAATGGTAAATACCAAATAATGTTAAAAGCAGAGATTAAAGCAATATTAGATTTTTGTAATCTGTAATTTTAGCTTGTAGATATGTGTAATTTGTGGCTCTTAGCTGTCCTGTGCTCTAGAAAGAAACAACGAGATATGAACTATAGATTGATGGACAAGCAGATGGATGATAGTTTAAAACATCTTTCTTCTAATTTGCACCTGCTAATTTGGGCTCTAGACACTGGAAAACAAATTGCCCCATCAGCTGTCTATTTGGCTATCATATGGTTTGTTGATCTTCTTTCCTCTGTGCCAAATATGCCCCCTTTGTCAACTTTGCTTGAAAGATCTAGTTTCCAGATCATACGGGTTGACCTCCTCTGGACACATTCCACTTTGTTGATAACTTACTTCTCACTGACAGGAGCTGAGAGGCTTATGTGCTGGTTACAAAAAGTGGTGGGTGGGAAACCATGTAAGCCACTTTGAACTCACTGGAAGAAAAGCAGGATATAAATATACTAAAATACATACATACGTACATAAGTACATACGTACCTAAGTACATACCAACTTAATATAGGAGCAATTTGGGGCAGGGAGGGCTCTAAACCAGTGAGGCCATGACAAGTTAAAGATCAGCAAAGAGGTCAGAAAAAGAGACTTCTCCCAGCAAAAACTGTGTTGGCATAAATGAAGCTCAGAAATGTTACTTTGAGGGACTACAACTCCCAGAATCCCACCTGGTCGGGCCCATGGTCTAGGCAGAACAGATAAAGAAAATGGGCTTAATAGGATAAGATTCAGGTGGCCGTAGTAAATGTATTTATGCACACAGTCAACAAATTACATTTTAGGACCTCTGAATAAAGTAACAAAACACACACATGCCTCCATTTTTTTAAAAAAAATCTAGTTAGAATGGTTTTGGAGAGGGAAATGTTATGGGGATTCTTAAATGAGGCATAGATTTGGAAACTCAGCACATCTTCCTGGCCTTTGCTAGCAGATTGTTTCTGAGGGTGAGACAGAGGTATTGGCCAGTATCTGAACTCACTTTGCAAACTGGTCTTTCCAGGAAAATGCACTGTTTAATTGGATCATGTGTCCAGTAATGTATATGCATGCCCTTCATCAACTTAAAATAAGAAAAGCTGCATCAGCTACAGGGCCAGGGTAGAACTTGTTAGCAACAACATCAGCACCAGCACATTTTTTCCATGTGGATGTATGTATGATAGTAATATCCACAATTAGAGCTTTAAAAGTTATTATTTGGATTACTCTCCCAGAATCTCCCAGTCAGCATGGCTAGTGCTGGCTGCATGGCCAAATGCAGGAGCAAGGCCAAAAATTAAAATATCTAAACTCTATTCATTAACGCTGCACCAAACGTCCCTAGGCATTCAAGCTCCTCTAAAGATTTTTGCACGCTTAGCACTAACATAAGCAGACAGAATTAATCCAAGATTTTTTGCTGCTTAAGGCAAAAGGCCTATTCTGCATGTACAGCAAAAATTACCACTGTTGTTGTTGTTGTTAACATGGTGCTGTACAAAAATATAATAATATATAATAGTAAATAAATTAAATTAAATTAAATTAAATTAAATTAAATTAAATTAATATAATAATATAAATAGAATATAATTGTAAAACAGGCATCCCTATCCAGGGTCTACAATCTTCTTTTAAACAATACAGAGGATGGAAGTGACTAATACAAATGCAATAAAATAAAATAAAATAAAACCTAAATGTAAAATTGGAGAACCAGCACGGGTGTGGTGAGTGCAGGCTAAGACTCTGGAAGACCAGGGTTGTAATCCCCACTCAGTAATGGGAACCCAGTGGGCACAGTAAATCCCTCTCTGAGCAAATTGTGTCAAGAATGTCCCCCGCATGATACTTTAGTTTTGCTGCCATAAGTCAAAAGCAACTTGAAGGCACATAGCTACAACAGCAGCAGCAGCAGCAATGGTAAAATTAAACTGGAGTTCCACAAAAGCTTTAGGAAAAAAGAGTCTCTAACTGAACTTTAAATCTCAGAATCAACTGCCCATGTCCATAATGACCTTGCGGGAGTTGAAAGCAGGAAGTAGCCAGCAACAAAGCTATCCTTTTGCTATGTCAGAAGCCTGCATGGAAAGGCTGACCAGCCCCTTAGTTCTCTGTGGGAAATTACCTTCAGGTACTGAGTCAGGCTACAGAACATAACTTTTCCCTAGCAAGTATCACTTCCTATCTTCATTTATTTATTGTCCATATTACTGAAGTGGAGTTGAAGATTTGACACCACTGTAAGAGCTGGTGTAGAACACATGGAAGTAAAAAAATGACTCATAATGACTTGAGCAAATCAGTAGTTGTGAGTAGAGCCAAAAATGTTGCCTCCCTAAAAGTCATTTGAGCTGAAGGAATGCTTCTTGCCCTTGATTTATGATGCTACCATGTGGGCATATGTGATGGGATTGGTTTCATGATAACCCTATAGAGGCGAGTCACAGAGAAAATCAAAAGCGTTGTCCTCACTCGTCTAAACTAACTTCATGATGTCACCACATAACTAATTTAATTTGGCTCCATGATGATTTCCGGAAGCCACTACAGAGAGAGTAATTCCTGCTCTCACTCTGACGTCATTGCTTTCATGACATGATTTCAGTAGGTTCCTTGCTAATGAGTAAAAGACCTCTTAAAAATAAACTAAAAAAATAAGGTAAACAGCCATTTTTTAAAATCTATCTAATTTTTCCTGCCCCATTTTCAATGGTTGCTTTACATATATTTCAATAAGGTTGTTTCAGTGTCAATCAATCATTCCTCAGTTGTTCAAAATAGGCTAAAATTTAGGTACAGCACAAATCATACTAAAATGATAGTACCTGGTCTATTACAATATTGGGAAATCCCACACAGCTCAAATATTTTCTTTACTCCATTGTTCTTCATTAGGCCCTGGAATATTTTAACTTGCATGATCCTTCAGTTAGCACGGGGAATTCATGGACTTTGTGTCCAAAAAAAGAAGCTTTTCCAAATTCTGCAACTCACCGCTTCCTCTATGTAGACAGATAGATACTTGGAAAGAAAACTAAAATGGAAGTAAAGAGTCCTTCCTCTCATCACTAACAGAGCCTTGTTGAGATGCAATGGTTTAATTAAAAGTCATCGACTTAAAATACTAAATACATCTGAAAATAATTTTCATAAAATGAGGAGGAGGAGGAGGAAGAATAAATGCACTAAGTTAAGACAGCATTGTTGGCAATCAATTATTGTGTGATCCTTCCACTCTTACTCTCGTTCTCTTTTACTTTTTGTTGTGAATTTAGTATTTGTGGTTTTATTATGCATTTCTAACTGTTCATTTATTGCATTAGTACATCATTATTATTATTATTACTATTATTATTATTGTTTGATCTTGATTTAATTTCTCATTTTATATTGTTGGGCCCGTAGGGTTAAACTAATCTGCTCAAAGAACTCAATTTATTCATGTTATGTAATGATTCTCTGTGAGCTTACATTCCCTTCTTTTTTTACTTGACTATAAATTACCCGCTCTAGTTTCAGAAACAAACGCTGGAGTAAATATTTATTTACTTATTTATTTCAATATTTATAAGACATCCACTATCAGCAGATTTCAGGCCAGGATACAATCAATTAAAGCATTCCAAAAACAATCTGAAACTATCTAAATTATGCACACAATTCAGATAAGGTAGAATTGGTACATTTCTTGTTACCTACAAACTATTGTGAAACATTAGGAATATATTATCTAGGAGTCAAAATACTGGTGTCATTACTGAAGTCACTGAAGTTTTTATTTATTAAGTAACTAATAAATACCCTAAAAGCACTAGATCCCATCTGATCTAATTAGGGTCAGCCCTGGTTAGTACTTGGATGTGAGACTGCCAACAAATATCAGGTCCTGTAGGCTATATTTCAGAGGAGGTAACTGTCAGAACCACCTCTGTGAACATTCCTTGCCTAAGAAAACCCTATGAAATTAATAAGTCGAAAGGCTTCTTGAAGACACATACACACACACACAAGCAATAAGTAAGTAAGTAAGTAAGTAAGTAAATACCCTAAAAGCATCAGATCTTAGCTGATCTTGCAAGCTAAGGGAGGCCAGCCCTCATTAGTACATGGAAGAGAAACCTCCAATGAATACCAAATGCTGTAAGCTATATTTCAGAGAAGGGAGCTGACAAAACTGTCTCTGAGTATTCCTTGCCTTAAAAACTCTATGAAATATATGGGGTCACCATAAGTCGGTAGGTGACTTTAAGGCACATACACAAATGACAATGACATGATTGTATGGCAGTTCTTTTCCCCATTTTATCCTGTGAAGAAGATCAGCCTGGAAGAGAACAACTAGCTCAAGCCACTCTACTCACTTCATGGGGTTTTGAACCTGAACCTCCCTAATCCCAGTCCAGCACATTATACCTTATTGGAAATTTCTCATGTGATAGATGAAATAAACATTCTTAATACTAATATTTGTGTTTTCTAATTAAAAAAAAAATTAAGAGTTGCCCTTTGTAGAAGAAGGGTATCTGTAAAGGGTAACTCTTATTAATGTTCCAGTCTCCACGCTAGAACAGCTCAAGATTACTTTTATCCTGGATATGATAAATATGCCATCTCATGATTGTCTATATTTGTACAATATCTTGAGCCAATTTCATCTGAAGTGTATCACTAAACCATGCAGCCATACAGACTTGGCACAACAGTGCTTTTAAATACTGCAGATAACAGAGTGGATACTCACTAAACAGGGCAATCTTAGGAGTTATTCCAACATGAACTTCAAGCAGAGATCAGAAGTAATGGGTTGGAAGTAATGCAGTAATCTATTAACTAATGTATAATTAGTTAATTGGAGGTAATGGTAGGGTAACAAATTTACATCCCAAAAGTAATATAACACAGTAGAGTAAAATTACCTTATTGGTATAACATATTGTTGCTGTATACCTTCAAGTCGATTCCAACTTATGGAGACCCTAAGGCGAACCCATCATAGAGTTTTCTGGGTCTGAGAGTGTGTGACACACCCAAAGCCACTCAGTGGGTTTCCATGCCCAAGCAGGGAATCAAACTATGGTTTCTAGGGTTGTAGTCCAAGCACTGCATCACATTGGCTCTCACATCAGAGGGGGAAAATTGGAATTTTTAGAAAAATTGAACCCTTTCCAAGGTGAAAATCATTTTGTTTCCCTAGGAACATAAAATGTATCACACTGTGTATTTATGTTTTATGTTCCTAAAGTAACAAAATGCTTTTCAATCTGGAAAGCATTCTGTTTTTCCAAAATTTCCATTTTCCCCACACAAAAGGGCTTCAAAATTTCCAGAAATCTCCAGGGTTCAGTTAAGATGCAACATCCAGGACTTGTGTCCTATAAATGTTACACATTGCTGGCAACCTCTGGTCTGAACGGGGAGGGGTTAGGTTTAGACACTCTCACCCTGCTCACACTACAGGCCACTGGTGACAAGACAATTATATTTTAGATGCTATTACTGTACTACCTCTTATAAGTTTAATTCTCTCTTTAATTTTATTTTCATTTTAATTTTAAAAACATTCATCACTTCCCTTTTTGCTGCACTGTGGCGGAGAAACGAGGTTTCAGTCTGATTTGGGATTTCTTGATCTATTACTATGTACTCAGTAACTAAAAACTGCCATGACCCAGGGAAGGAATGATTAATGACTGAGCAGACATTATCTTGTGATTCAAAGATCTTCCTTCCTGAGACTAGAATTTACCTAATATTAAAATGGCTACTGTTTCCCATTGCCTGTACTTGGAGACAAATACCACCATGTGTATATAAATCATTCTCCAAATCCTTCTGTCCTGATGATGCCAACTAGTGGTATCTCAGGAATCAGATCTGGTGCTGAAGCTATCTGATTGTGTTTGATTCTGGTGCTATCTCAGGAACAGGACAATCCACATATTAATAATCTGCACATAAAAGGTACTGTTCATATCTGAGAGCCTCCAGTTTCTTCTTGGTCAAATAAGCAGAGTTGCAGAAGTAAAGGGCACTTTGGTGTTATATGGCAAACCATCCATTATGACCAATGGAAATGCAAGTGTGTTTACTGTGTTCTGCGTGGCTGCCAATCCGTTAAAATAAAGGAAATTTACCTTATAAACATGCCATAACATTTTCACATTTGCAAACATTGCTTGTCCTTATCTTAGGTCTTAGATTACTTGCTTTGTTATCTAGAAAAATATAAATAACTAATCACTTCCAAACTCAAATTGTCCTTTGATCTATAAAGCATTTATCTGACATCTCAGGTTTTATTTATTAAGGATTCACAGCTTACATTAAACATGTTTGGACTGTCAACTTACCAGCTGCTGACACGGCAAAGATGGGTGACCCAAGTCCTCTGCTTGCTGTGACCTAACTGGTAGGTTCTGTCGCTTCTTGTACAAGGACAGGAGTGGATTCAGAGAACGTGGAGGGACACTGTTCCAAATGACTTAAGAAAGAGAACAGGAACAATCACTTTGTTCCTCTCTCTCTCTCTCTCTCCCCCTTTCTTTTTCTCAGATGAGTTCTGTACCTTCAGAAAGAAGGAAGGAAGGGAGGGGAGAGGAAGTCAACAACCCTGAGCTTTCCTGCAAAAAAATAAGGAAACGGCAGATAGCCATCTCGTTTTCTCTCAAACAAAATGTTTGGAAAAATAAATATCACCAAACCAAAAGAAATTCCTCAAGTATTATATCTTTATGATGGATTTCATAGGCTGTAATTTATAACTCAATGGGTGGAATGCCATCAAAACAAACACAATGTTCCAAAAGCAAGAGTCTTGCTTGAGGAGTAAGATGTCCCTATCTAGAAACATTTAACTGCTTTAGCAGTGAAAATACACAGGGTGATGGAAAGACAAAAGAATATATCTTGGTGTACGCAGTTAAAACACAAAGCCTCTCTCAGTGCTGATTAAAATACACAACACACACAGAGAAACTAATTTTCAGTGTTTGTCTGCCTAACTATTGTACTATATAAATCCACCTTTGCTGTCTCCTAGAAGCAAAACAAATACCATAAAAAGGTTTGAAACCTACCTTTAAAGTCTTTCATCTACCTCCTAAACCAAATAAAAAAAAAAGGGGGGGGGCAGAATTTCTGTTTTAAAATATTGCTCTAGAATGCATAACTATCAATCAGTTTTGTCAATCTTTTTATGTATATGCGTATATGGAATGTCAACATAAGAGTGTGTCTGAGAGAGAGAGAGGGAAAAAAGGAAGAGAGCTGAGCAAATAGATCCAAACTATAAGCATTAGTGAGTTAGTCCCGTCTGTGACTAAAATATAGACAAGAATGAAGTATTTAAATTATCAATAAAGTTGGAAATGTTTTAATGTAAAGGGCAACTTAACTATATTTATTATTCCTTTTAATTTCATAGATTTAAGCTGGAATTGCAGCATTAATATAATCAACAAATTAAGTTACTAATTAATATAATTAAAGATAGTGCTGAAATGTCAACAAATTTTACAAACCAAGATAGTTGTCTACCTAAAGACTAGTTCTCTTGTATTTTTGCAAAATTACTTCTTGCTTTCTGTCAGTCTCTTCATGTTGGGGAACTACAGTGTTTACAGACAAAATCCAAACCAGTTACTTTAGTTCATCATTAGTTTGGTTTATTCCAAGGTTAAACTCTTTTAAACCAAAAGGAGTAATTGCAGCTTGCAAGGGTGTTTTTCTTTGCATCAGCATAGTCCATTTGTATTGTGCACTAGACATCACACAGAAGATCTTTATCTGTCCCACAAAGCTGCATTTTGTAGCTTTTAACTGTGTGAAATTTGTTGAGGCTCACAAGAAAATCAGTAAGCTAAAGAAAGGAGGGAGATGAGATAAATTACAAGGGTGGGAGAAAGGGAAAAAATTTAATAACTTCAGATGAGGTGGATGAGAAATGAGGTTTTCAAAAATTCATGCAACTGATTCTCTCTCTCCCTAGCTCAAAACAGAAGCAGTTGAGTAAGAGAAAGTAAACTCATGAGTGGCATTTTTGGGTTGATTTGAGGCATTTAACTCAGGCTTAAACAGCAATGTAACATAAATTTAATAGTGAATCACCACCCTCCTAACATGTAGGCAATTGCATTAGATTTGTTAATCTTATTAACTATTAACTATATTCATTAATCCTTTTCTATTAATGTTCTTATCTCTAATATGATGTCCTCAGGGTATTCTTCAAAGGCAGAGACTGGCAAATGTGGTTATCCAAATGCCCGTATACTTTAAGAGCCTTATTACACCCTGGTGTTATACTATCATAATAATGCATAAGTCCTGCTTTTGCCTCAGCCTTATCGCACAATGTTGTTGCTCTTCACGCACTGTTGTGTTGTGTTGTGTTGCAGAGTTATTGAAAATGTATTTATTTTTCACAGTGGAAATAATCCATTAATGATCCCTGCTTTCATTCAGCAATTCTGTCTCATGGATGTCTCATAGCATTTTCTTCCATCATAATGTAGCATCATAGCTTCATTGTGTAGGGACATTATAGTTTCGGGGCATCATAGCGTTTTGATGTCATGGTGCAATTACAGCTTCGGGAACCAATCATAGGCCCTTTCTCCATGAGACGCCATAAATGGATCTTTTCTGTAGTTAAGGTGGATTCTCTTGAAACGCAGTAGTGACAGCGTGTTCTGAACCTCTCAGCAATAATGCAAATTGAAGTGGAGTGTCTTTTCTGCATTTTAGCCTGACCCCCAGCCCTGATTGGCCTCCTTCCAGTGCCACCATTTTCTTAATGCACAGTAAAGCGCATTTAACGTTTTTACATTGAGGTAGCATATGGGATATACGCGGATGAGGCAGTGCAAAACAGATTTTTTCCATAGTTCAAATAATGCGTCCTAGCCATTGCTTTTAGATGGGATGGCTACTGGATCTCTATGACATCGTGCAGAACTACAGCTCCTGAAATGAGTGTAATCACTAGCTACTACGTTTTAGTGACACCGTGCAGAAATGACCATAGAAGTGAATGGTGGGGTATAGGAGTATGTAATGACACCTTAATGTGGATGAACAATCAGTGTCAATGCCACTATTAACGCACAAATATGGAAAGGGTGCAAGAATGGGCAGAGAGGAATTCAAACAGAGTAACATTGAATAAAGGAGCAGTGTGATACAGCACTCAGTTCCATGATCTGTCACCTTCCTCTATGTTGGTTATAGCTTATCAGAGTTACAACTGAAAAACCTCTGGAAGGCCACAAGTTCCCCACATTTGCTTTTTGGGTCAGGTGGAGATAGCCAGCAGAGCAGAGATAGTCACAGACTAAGATCCAATGATACCCTGCTGGAGCATAAAGCTCCACTAGCATACATACGCTGAACTTCCACTTCCATCCGAATGCAATATAGCTTGATGGCACCAGAGCATGCTCCCACATCTGGTTAGTGTCTGGGGGAGGGCAAGTGTGTAGCTGAGAGAAGTCAACAGCCATCCTCCTCCTGGATCTTCAGCAAGCACACTGGATGTACTTTGCTGCCCAACCTACAAAGTGAATAGACCACACACAGGGCTTAGGTTGAATTAGGGCAATTTATTACTGTATACCTAATTAACATGAAAGTACTACGTGGAGTTGAACTTGGGTTTGACTTTGAACTTGACTTGGAACGTGTGGCCTGAGGAAGGGGGGGGTGATAAAATGGGAAGGCTAAGGCAAGGGTCACCTCCTGACCTCTTCCCAGTCCCTCTTGGGTAACGTACTGGGCCCCAAAGCAAACCCATGAGGCTGGGTTCTAACCTTGGCCAACTCCTTTCTAGAAGGCAGGCCCCCCCAAACCAAGCCCCCTGTCTCTTGACCACCAAAGTGAGGGCCAGCCTTCGGCCTGCCCCAAGGACAGCTCTTATCCTACACCAACGGGTACCATAGGTACTCACCAAAACCTCCAGATCCCCCCACCACCAGCCATGGAGACCTATTTAACAGCCTATTTAAGACCCACCCTGTAAAGCCAATTGCCCACTCCCCTGACGCAATGTTGGGTAGGCGACACTCCCCCAGGGGGAATTCCTACCCAGCCCCGAATCTTACACTGAAGATAAGACCAGCAATCTTACACTGAAACCATAGGATGGGAGGGTGGGTTGCCAGCAAACAAAGGCTGAGGAAGGGTCAGCATGCCCATTAAAGAGGGCTGTAGACTCCGCCCCCTCCCCAGCCCACCAAGCAACTCTTTTTGCACAGTGATTGCGTGGTCTCTCTTCTTGGAAGGCCAGCAAAGGCGCCCCCCTCCATGCGTGGTAACGTGGCCGGGGGAAGACGGATTGGGAGTGCAGTTGAGCTGGAGGAGAATGCATTGTGCAAGGAGGTACTCACTACTTCCTTCCACATTGTCCCCAAAATAATGTATGTATGTTGGCAGAACCCTCAGTAATGCCAGTGTGTGCTACATTGGGATTTTGGCCAAAATATTGTTATTGTTATTTTTTATCTTTTTATTGCATTTTAAAATATAGATACAAAAGAAAAGGGAAAAAAGAAAGAAAGAAAAGGGGGAAGAAAGGGAAAGGCAAAAACATGTAGAATATTGTCATGTTCTGAATGCATATTTACACTGATATAAGCTGATCATATATTCAAAAGAAAGGGAAAATAACCACTGCTGGGAGTTAATATGAGTAGAACACGATTCTTGCCACAAGTACTATCAAAGAAGAGCCCATAATAGCTAAATCAACATTGTCTATTTCAGCGCTTCTGGTCTTTCTGAGCAGAGGGGGAAATCTTTTGTCTCTGGTTTCAGGGAAGGTTACTGCAAGTGTTCTTCTTTCAAGCTAATTATAATATTATTTGAATGTTGCAGCTGCTAATTATTTTGGGTATCTCCCACAGTATCTATGGCTGTGCTTTGGAATGAGTACTACAGAGCTGGAGCCATTGTATTTTGAATCACATTTCTTCAGTGATGATTTGCTGAATTTGAACTCTCCGTCATCCCAAAGACAATAGCCGTGTTGGCTGGCAATGACAGAAATTGGATTCCAGCACAACTGCAAATTGGGATGAGCCAATTATGATCTCTGTTTTTACTGAGCTACTACAGCGAGCACAGTGGACCTTTGATTCCAGCAGGGAGTGAGGCAGCTCACTTCCAAATGGTAGGGTGAGGCTCCATCCCTCTTGGACCACAGGCGACCAGTGGCAATGAGTGGTCTGAGGCCCTTCCACATGGCATTTGCCATGTGATAGGGTGCCTGGAGTGTTGTGCGATTGTGAGGAACGATCTGCACGATGCACTCACAATCGCGCGACACTTCAGGGGCCGGCAGGTGCCAATTGCGCACCTTTTCATTTTTGGCTGGAAGCCGAAAATGGTGCCCGACTGCACATTGCTCCCAGGCCCCGCGCGCACTTACCTGGTGTGCAGAGCCTCTGGAGCCGTGGCGGTTGTGCTTCCTGCCCCAGCGCAGCCTAGGAAACTCCCAGGCTGCGCTGCAGAAGGAAGAGGCGGGGCTCTCGCGCGAGCAGGCAGCTCATATGGAGCTGAAGAAGTAGGGATGCGAGAGCCTCTTGCCGGAGGCTGCTTGCACAATCCCTTAACCTCAGCGCCGGAAAAAGGTAAGGTGCGGAAAGGGCCTGAGCTGGAGGAGCCCTGGTGGCACAGTGATTAAATGCCAGTACGGCAGCCACAAGGTTGTGAGTTCAGTTCTGCCAGGCTCCAGGTTGACTCAGCCTTCCATCCTTTCACAGCTTGGTAAAATGAGTACCCAGCTTGTTGAGGGCAATTAGCTAACACATTGTAAACCACTTAGGAGCACTTAGCTGATGCGTGGTATAGAAATGCATATGCTGTTGCTATTGCTATATGGCTTATGTTGTAAATCCAGCATAGCTAGTTCATTAGATATCTGTGAAAGAGTCCTAACGCCTTTGACCACTGGAAATTGGGAGTGACTGTCAAGAGATAAGATGGTGCTTTAATTGCCTAATGTTTCCCTTATGTTTAATTCTTTCTGCTGTTACAGAAATCCTACTGTGATCAGCAAAGCAAATTTATAAATGTGGGAAGAAAGTTAAGAGTAGATTCCATAAAAGGAATTCTAAGCTACAACCTAGTATTTTATTCCTTGAGCAAGGCAATTTTCATATTCCCTTGCCTTGTCACATAAAAATAAAACAGTTGGTTCACACAACTTTTTTCAAAGAGTAAAACTTGATGACTTGATACATCTGAACTCATTATAGTTATGGAACTATATATATTAAAAAGATAATAAATTCTTTACCTCTTAAAATGCTGAGAAACCTATTACCATCTTACAAGTCAGTATTACTCCTGTCCCTTTTCTCTTTTCAGTATTGAATTCAGGTTGCATGCAATGAGTTGGCAGAACTCTTGAAGATTTTCTCTTGAGTCTTATGGTGTTTTCTGCTCAAAATTTCTACAGTTTTGGCACAGGCTTTTTTTTTTTCTATTTATTTTTGGCAGGATTTCATGAGGGTGAATAGAAAAGCTCTCCCCAAAAATGGTGGGCTCAGGTAAATTTTTTGCTATCGTGGGTCTAATATTTCTCTATGTCAAATTGTATCTGAAGATGGCCAGCACAGCTAGAATTTTTTTTCCCAGTGTGTGGAAAAGTTAGGTTTTGGACAGCAACTCCCATGATCCTCCAGCCAGAGGATTCTGGGAACTCTAGCTCCAAGAGTAATATTTCTGAATTGTTAATAAAATGTAAAATCTCCCTACCTGTCATGGATATTCTTACAAAAGTTTTTTTTTTTTACATTCTACCATTTCAAAGATGGACCATTTTATAGACATGTGCAGCAGCAAATAAACTGATGCCAGCTACAAAGCAGTTATCATCATCAGTAGCTAAAAGAGGGCATCAACCAGACTGACTGCATAGGTGAAAACAAGAGCAGAACCCTTAGGTCTGTAGCATTTCCTCAAAGCATACAAAAGAGAGAAAATATTAAAAGAAGGTATTTTTGAAGTCGCATTGTTTAATGGAAGAGTATTTTGTTGAAGCTTAAAGCAGAGGGTGGGGGTAAGGAAGCTCCTCTACCGGACACAACTCAGACAAGTATTGGAAATCCTAGCACTAGGCTTCCCCCGTCTTTTGTGTGTGTGTGTGTGTGTGTGTGTCTGTCTGTGTCTGCCTCCCTATTAGTAACCTGGCTTACTGTGAACAAATATAAGGAGTAATTTTTAACCAGTGTCTATCATGAGGAATGCAATAATATTAACGCATAGTAAGGACAAGAAAGCAAACAGATTTACCTTTGTATCTTCTATAACGGTGACAGTTTTACTCTTATAGTTGAATGCTTCTCTAAATAATAAAAAGTGGCTAAATCAAATTATGATTCCCAGCGAAAGTAAATCTATTGACTCTATGGGACGTATTGCTCTCTGTCCTAGTCTCTGGCATAACAGAAAGCAAGTTTGTCCCACCTTCCATATGACATCCTTTAAAATATTTCTGATTTTTCAAAATTCAAATATTTAATATATTTAATATTGTTGGAAGCCACCTTGGATCTCGTTCCAGGAGAAAGGCAGCATTCAAATATAATAAAGAAACAAACAAACAATATTTAAACATAGCTATAATGTCGCCTCCTAACCTTCTCTTCTCTGAGCTAAACACACCCAGCTCCCTAGGCCGCCCCTCATATGATTGTGAAAATTGGGCAATGAAGAAAGCTGAGAAAATCAAACTCATTTGAAATGTGGTGCTGGAGAAGAGTTTTGTGGATACCACAGACTGCTAAAAAGACAGAGGAATGGGTCCCAGAGGAAATCAAGCCTGAACTCTCCCTAGAAGTCAAGATGACAAAATGGAGGCTGTGGTACTTTGGACATATCATGAGAAGACATGATTCACTAGAAGAGAGGATAATGCCTGGCAATGTGGAAAGCAGTTGGAAAAGAGGAAGACTGCATTGTAGATGGATAAACTCAATCAAGGAAGTCTGCGAGACCTGGGCAGGACTGTTGATGATAGGATGACTTAGAGGTCTCTCATTGATAGGGTCGCCGTAAGTCCAAATTGACAACATTAACAGCAACAACTGATATGATAATTACTCTAAAAGGATCATTGTTCTGATTGCCTGGAATCATCAGTATGATCAGTTGAAGAAACACAGCTGTGTTTCAGTTGGCTTCATTGACTTTAGTGACATCATCACATAGTCAAGATTCATTGGCTGCACACTATCATGATATCATCATGTGAAGTGTGATGTAACTCATTCAGAAAATTCTAATCAAGTGGACTAGCCGTTTAGCAAAGAGGGAAAGGGAAGTTTCCAGTTTTCTAAAAGGGACATAGGTTCACAGTAGTTGCAAATGGACTGAGGAAGAAAGCACAACTGACAACTGTCATCTGCTTGTACAGTCCATCGTCCAGGTTGAGATATGCACTCACTCAGACACTTGCTTAGATGTGTTTTTTGCCAACAGCTGCTTTGGGGCTCTAAACAAGTTGTCTTCCATATTTCCAACAAGGTTAGGTGCAATATAAACACATATTCTTTTTTTTAAAAAAAATCCTGTTACAAAAAGCCTGCTTTAGATACCTACCATGAGTTATGTTCATTATGTGCAATAAACTATTTTAATCCCATTGGGACAAGAATGCTAACAATAAGGGATTGAGGGTTGTGTCATAATGTGCATGAATTGTGCATGAAATGCTGGCTTAAAAATCAGTGTAGTGGGAAGTGCACAATATTTAATTAGTCTTCCCAGGGCTGCCAAAGCAAGTAGAAATGACAGAGGAAACTCAGAGGAAGGCTACGCAGAAAATATGCTGAGGAATAAGAAAGGAAGAAGGGGCTGTATATCATGTTACTTGAAGAGCAAATGGGCATATCTGTTAGAAAGATCAAGCTGGCAGCTTCCCAATCAGCTCACAGCTCCATACAGAGAGGAGGGCAAAAAGAAGTACAGAGAGGCCTAACTACAGTTGTTGCGCCACAAATAAAAACAACTATCCCTGATACCAAGATCACTCCAACAGAAAACAAAAACCCAAGCGAACTAGTTGAAGACCAATCTGTTACAGCTTATTTTGTGTGTGCATGTGTGCTTTCAAGTCATCTGTAAACTTATGGCAACCCTGTGAATTCCCTAGGGTTTTCTTAAACAAGGAGTACGCAGAGGTGGTTTTGTCAGTTCCTCCCTCTGAAACATAGCCTATACCAGCTAGTATTTGGTAGTGGTCTCCCATCCAAGTACTAACAAGGGCAGGCCCTGCTTAGCTTCCAAGATCAGATTGGATGCGGTCCCTTTCGGGTATTTAGGCCCGCAGCTTATTTTTAATACTGATTATTTTAAAATGCACACAGATATAAATATGCAGAAGTGTAGCATGTTGTTGTAGTGTGGTTGCTTTTTTCCCTTCTCTCTCCCTGTCATCTGTCATTTTGTGGTTTGTCTTTTAGATTGTAAGATTTTGGGCAGGGTTAGTCTCATTTCTGATATTTGTAGGCCATTCTAGGAAATCAGGGGATGAAAAGAAAGGTAAAAATAATATCCCCCAACTCTCCCAATTTGGCAGGGAGGGTCATGATTATCCTCTTTTGTCCCACTTTTTTCAGCTGCTTTTATAATGTCCTAATTTCTTTTTCCTCCTGCCACCTTCCCCTGTGGCCTCAGCTTACTTCAATTGCTGCAAACTGATTTCAAAGAGCAAACGTAATTTGCACTCCATTAAGGCCATTTCCGCACTAGACTGTTATAGTGCTATTATTCCACTTTCAACCTCTTATAGAATCCTGGGGTTTGCAGTTTAGGGAGCGGCCTGAAAGGCCCCTCCCTAAACCGCAAACCCCAGGATTCCATTGGAGGTTGAAAGTGGAATAATAGCACTATTAACAAGCTAGTGCAGAAATGGCCTCAGCAGAGGGGAGAGGAGAGATGCAGGTAGAGTCTTGCCTCTCCCAGTAGGCTTAAGCAAAAGCAAACTGCTTCAGCCTCCCCTAGCTTGTGTTTTCTTCCTCATTAATAACTTTTGTCAGCATGATCACACTCTGGTGTTAAGCAGCTTGGCCTCATATATCCTGGTTTTCATGTGTGAAATTTAGAAGGTATACAAACCCTAGAGTTTAAAAAACAAAGAGTAGAACAATTTTCATTTTTATTGGATCTTTTAAAAGTGTAATTGTAATGAAAGGAGAAAAGGAGGGATTGTATACCATAATAATATGGACCAGGCATATATATATATTGCAAGATGACCATACTTCCAAAACACACTTTCATGAAGCTGATCACTGCCTCAGAACAGCAGCCAGAAGAGGTGTGACATCATTTCCCGTACACTCAAATGTGATGGTATGGCCTGGGGGAGGACTATGGAGGTGAAAGTACATTAGGAGTTGCCTGTTCCTCCTATAAATGCTCTTCATAGAATTAGTGTTTCCATAGTGTATTCTGGGGAGAGAGAAGCAATGTTGAGCTAGTTTAAGTCTGTGGTACAGTTTTGCCCATAATTGGACCATTTTACTCTCAGGCTGACCTAACTTCAGCTGGTCCAAACAGCTGCAGCCAGGTTGTTAACTGGAGCTAGTTACAGGGATCACACAACACCCCTGCTGCAACAGCTCCACTGGCTGCCAATCTGTTTCTGGGCACAATTCAAAGTGCTGGTGATGACCTTTAAAGCTCTATATGGCTCAGGTCCAGGTTATCTGAAGGACCGTGTCTTCCTCTACTAACCAGCTCGAGTGTTGAGATCTGCAGGAGAGGCCCTTCTCTCTGTCCCACCACTCTCACAGGTGCATTTGGTGGGAACACAAGAGAGGGCCTTCTCAGTGGCTGCCCCCAGGCTCCAGAACTCCCTGCATAAAGACGTTAGACCGGCACCCTCCCTCCCTATCTTAAGGAAAAAGTTAAAGACATTCCTATTCCAGCAGGCATTTAATATGTAATCTGTATATAGAATGGTGCATCTTATTTTAATTGCTATTTAATTGCTTTTTGTATGTTGTTTTTAAAATGTATTTTTAATTTAATTTTTTTTAATTAAAATGTATTGTTTTAATTATTACTGATGTTTAATCTGTGTTTTAACGTTTGTATATTACAAATTTTAATTATGCTTTTTAATGTTTGTAACACACTTTGAGTCCCCTCAGGGAGAAAAGTGGGATAGAAATAAAGATGATGATGATGATGATGATGATGATTTCTGTTCACTACAGCACAAGAGACCTTCACTGGGGATCCAGTGGAAATGAACACTTGGCATTTAGCAGTTTTTGTTGCCTGAGAGGGTCAGAATGATGCTTTGCATTCTAAAGGAATTATGCTAGACACTCCTTTCCTTGCAGCCAGGGAAGGTTGTACGGCTGTGTCTTATAAAAATGTCCCACATACCTTTAAGGAGAGAAAGCAGACAGCTGTTAAAGCTTCCTATTTATGTATGCTCTATTCATGCAGAATGTTCAGAGCATAATGCATTTTACATGCAGGAGGCAGACTGATCATCACTGTCTGCAGTGAAGGATTCTCATCTCATGGGGCTACGGAACAGCGTGATACATTAGCAAGACTTCACAACAACAGGGAAGGCAGAAGTGAAAAGTTAACATTCATGCTGAAACTTCTGGAGAAAATGTAGGTCAGTGCAGCAGAGACTAAATAACTAGACTGCAAGCTGATTGGGACTTACAGTGCAACCCTCTACCTCTCCACTTGGAACAATTACTTTGAAAGAATTGTCACCTTAGCTACATATTTTTTCCTGAAAAGTGCCACAGGATCTCTTCTGACTTATGTATCACTTAAACTTTATGTATCACTTTCACATTTTCTTTGTTGCAGTTAGTAATTCATTTCAATAATCTGCCCTGCCTAGATGATGGTATATTTGATTTAAAAGTGGATCTGCCTTGCTTTGCATTCCACATTAGCAACATGAAGGAGTAGCAGAGATGGGATATAGCTATCAGGAGCTGAGGAGAATAAGGTCATTGCCCCCCCTGCAAACAGGTATTTTTCCCCCCTCAAAAATGTTATTTCAGTCCCAACATTTCCAACATTGCAGTGTATTAAAATATCAGTTGAACTTTCAGAAACAGTTTAGGCATCTAAAGAAAAGAAGCAGGCAAAGTGTCCAGGGAAATGAAAACAGCAAACATAAAAGTTCTAAGTGTGAACCATTTTAAGTGTCTTTCTCCCTGAAATGCTAGAAATTTGGGAGCTGAAAGAAAATTTCATAGAGGGCAGAATTGTTATTTTGGGGGGAAATGCCTTCATTTTGCTTGTCTTGTAGCTACACCGAAGAGCCCAACTAAAAAGTGCTCGTAACATTACTTGAGCTTTGGAAAATTAACTTCTAAACTACAAATTCAGAAATCTCCAGCTACCATGTCTGGTTGAGGTTTGGTTACTTCCCAAAAGTAACTTTTACAAGGTCTGGGAAACTACCAGATAAAAAGAAAGTACTTCCTCAAATTGATAGATCATCATTTTAGCCTAGGTCAACACTTGTTAGTTCAAGGACAGAGTGCCATCTATTGACTTTAAGCCTAGCCAACAGCTATATTCTGGATCTAGAAGAATCAGAAGAGGCATATTTCAGTTCAAGATAGACTTATAAACAAGATGATCATTATTGCTACGATTGTTACCTAAACAAAATAGTAGCAATTTCTCAATTTCTCAATTTTGCAGTTGAAGGAAGATCTTTAAGTTACAAGCAATGTGCCTTTGGTATATCTCCTGGCATTTCTCTGACTGTTGAACACTGTCCTTTTAGGTGAGTTCTTGAGCTCTTCCCAAAAGAATGACCTCAAGTCAAACGCAGTCTATATAGAAAGACATCAGTGCTTTTGTGTTCCTCTGAATGAGTCATCAGTTCCATTCACAGTGTAGTCAGGAGATACAGAACAATAAAGGTCCACGTTGTTTTTAAAATTTTAGAATCCATTTTTAAAATGACAAAACTGAGAAGAGAAATTATCTAGTCTGCTCATAATGAAGCAGGGACCAGGTCTGTTAATCTGTTTATAGAACAGCATTCAAGCAATCTACATAAAAATCTAAAGCCAACATGACTGTGCCTAAAATAGAATGCCCCAACACAACTATGGTCTCAGTTCTGATGCCGATTCAGCTGCTACTGCAGATAGTTCTGATATAACAGCACTGTTCCTGCTCCCTGCGGCTACACCATGTGGACAGCACCACTGGCTCCATATGTGAGTCTCTGTAGAAGGGAATCTGCCCTTGGAAGAGGATTGGGGAGGGGATAAATCCTTTAAGGTTCATGTATGGACTTTCTTAGTTAATCAAACATAGCAGTTTATTTAAATAGACACAGCACTGAGAAGAGTCTGAAATTCATGCTTGGGGTCTACCAGCTACCACACTGTTCAAACAAGCTTATATTGAATTCTTACAAAATCATGTAGTGACAGCCATTGAGTAACAAAAAACTCTGACAGTTATGCAAGGTTACCTATGATGTGCCAAGTGTTATTTCCAAACTATGCATGTCACATTTGTTCTTTGCATCTCACACTGGTGTCCTAGCTATTATGCTTTATCAACAGAATGAGTGCATTGCAATACTGCAATTGTGATAGAGTGAAAATAAAAACCCCACTTAAACCACATAATGGAGAACCAAGAAAAGAGCTGGGAGGGTTTAAAAAAAAAACCAAGAAATGTGCAATGCGCAGGGTATAGGTGGGGCGTCATGAGAAAATGCTCACTAAATTTGATATGTGGTGGGGCACCACCACAGCAAAATTGCTGCTTCGTGTTTGTTTGTATGAAATGGCACCTGAGCAAAGTTCACCAGCCAGTGATGATTATGGGAAAGAATGTGGGGTCAAAGCTACCTCTAGCACTTGAGTACAAAAAGACAAACACAGGAACCAACACTATTGAACCAATATTGCAATGACATTGAGAAATGTAGCATTGTCACTCCATAATATCTTCCCATGTAGGACAAGGTATTTGTGTAATAAACACCTTGGTAAATGTTGATGTTTGTAGAGGGCTTGGTATGCTAAGATCTGGCTCAATCAGAGCCAGAAAGAATGAAGTCCATAGGCCGTATGTTGATCTTGCAAACCAAGATCCATCAAATTCTTTCTGTGCTGAATATTTGTTACACCACATACATTTTTTCCATTCTTGGAATACTAAGGAGTGAGAGATTTCTATTAGAGCAGGGCACAGGACCATGTACCCACCAATCCACAAAACTCAAAACTTAAAAAAAAAAGAAAGAAAAAACACCTAGCCAACTTACAGTTTTGATGTTGCTTATAATATCCAGAATTCTTCTTACTTGCCCCCCAAGTAGGTTTACAATTATCAGTGGTTATCTAAATGTGACACCTAGTGTTCAGCTTCAGTGGCAATAATTTCGAACGTGCAAAATAGTAAACTTCAAACAATCTCAGACCTCTCTAAAGCGTGCATGATCTCAGAGTAAGCTAAGGTTATATTGCCATGCTGTTAACAAAATATTTGGTTCTTCGTTAGAGAGATTATCATTAATTTATTCCTGCTTTAAAAGAAGAAGAAGAAGAAGAGGAAGAAGAAGAGGAAGAAGAAGAGAGAGAAGTATTACGAGAATAAACAATATAAAACAGGATGAGTCTGCAGTGGTGATCTAAGATTAAAATTGTTCTGTTTTTGTTGTTCTTGCTGCTGTCATTTTTATGCATTTCCATGCTCTCTACTTTGTGAAGCCCCACAGGGACTAAATCTTCTAAAATAGACATAATGAAAACAACAGAGAAAATAGAGAGAAATGAAAGTGGAGTAAACAGAAGAACATATAGGTAGTTCAGGTGCACATATGTTGACCCAGTTACACAAGGCAGGCTTTTCTAACTTGCTGTTCTCTACCTGTTTTCTAACCTGCTGTTCTCTACCAATTCCCATCACCCCAGTTGGACTGGCTATTTCAGGCTGGGTTGATGAGAATCATGATCCAACACAAGTGGAAGGCAACAGGTTGGAGAAGGCTGGAATATGGTATTGGGATTCAAGGGCTGTTTCAAAGGCCACACAAAAATGGGAAATTTTAAGGTGGGATTTGGAGGATGCTAAAGCATAATGGAGAACGTGTATTTTGCATTGTTTCACTCTAAAATGATAAATCAAATTGTGAGGAAAACTTTTTAAAACTTGGTCCAAATTTTAGAAGCATAGCTGAGTAAGCTTTTTAGAGCAAAAATAGCAAAGTGTCTGATGGTATTTTAAAAATCAACAAATATAAAGATTAAAAGATTTATTTCAGAATGCTTCTGCTATAATAAAGCTGTTGATTTTTAAAAGTATCACAAGTATCTTCATTTTTTGCAGGTACACAATGGAGCATGAATGGATGGAAGCACAGTTCTGGGAGTGGTGATGTCATTCACCAGAGAATTCAGGGTACATGATGCTCAGGCAAGTGAATGAGGTGATAATGATTTACTAGTCTTGGGGCAGACTAGCATAGAAAAGCCAGAGGCTTAGGAAGACAATCCAGCACAGCTGGATACTTCTTTCCTTCTCTTTGTTAATACAACATTTAACCCTTAGCAATTTGATAATATCATCAGGGATGGTGCATGAATTGATTTGGTCCATATTTTTAAAATAGGACCTCAAATTTCTTACCACTGGGCTACTGCCACTAGACAGTTATTTACCCAGTCCCATTTTGGAATATGGTTAGATTTCCTTTAGGATATGCATGTGTCTTAATCTATGCATTTTTTGAGCAATTTTCTGTAATACATAGCACTTCCATATGTTATTTTTGCAAATATTAAAAATTTAAATCAACAATACAATTTCCTGTCTTTAGACATCACTGGGTAGAAACTCCTAATAGTAGTATTACTCCCTGCTAAACAGTGGTAGAGGTACAAATAGAAGAAGCAACTGTGCTAATGCTTTGGAATGAGAATAGGATTGCTTGTCGACTTCCTTTAGTCTTCTGTCCAGGAATGAATCCCCATCAAGTATTCTAATAATCTCAGGCATACAGAATAAAGACTTAAGTGTGCGGACTCCCAGTTTATGTATGTGGTGGCTTTCAGGAAGCAGTGCCTTGAAATCAGAAAGCTGGCTACATAGTGAGGACAAATGCTTCTTCATCAAAGAAGGCTCTTTCATCATGGTTATAAATATATTCTGCTCAAATGTGCCACAGTGACAAATCAGTCCAAATGACCTTCCATTTGGATTAGTTTACACATGAGGAAAAACTGTGGATTCCTATAGTGAAGCATTATTTTGATTTGGTACTTGTCAGTGTTCCATCTTCAGGCTCAGTGGATGAAGCATGCACTGCTCCAAACCTTGGAAATTTTTGTTGTTGCTGCTGCTGCTAACTGTTACGTAGCTCCCAGAATTCCCCAGCCAGCTTTGCCAGTCCAAAGAAGGAACTTCACTGCACTAACTGGATGCCATTTAATCTTAATACGTTCTGTGTTTGTATGTTTATGTTGTTTTCCTTAAGAAAGCCAAGGTGGCCTACATAACAAATGTAAGAGAGGGAGAAAGAGGGGATCGGGAACACATATGGCTTTCTTTTAACATCCAAAGGAAAGAAAAAAGTGTCATTGAGTCACTGGCTGCACGTCTACCAAAGCAACACAATCAGCCCAAGGTATTTTGCCACCTGAGGCAAAGGATTTTCTAGCATATCTTAGAGAAGGACTTTTCCAGCTTCTCTTATGAAATTCATACCTCTGTCCTCCATTTCTCCTATGTGCTGTCGACTTCAGTGAATATGGGATATAAAAAAATTGCTTTTAATTCTCATTTTGCTGAGCTTCCTCTTTAGGTGATTGAGAACTTGGATGCAATACAATACAGAATGATCTCTGCAGTGTGATACCTGGAAAATACTTTGAACTTGGAAATATTATGTAACTATGCAGGTAATAAAATTAGACTCATCCCCGTACCACCACCCACTGTCCACAGCTGCAATAATATACCATTCCCATTTTACTGATTAAGTTAAAGAGATGGAATATTTGCTTCATACAAACAATTTTGTATAGTGGCTAGAGTGTGGAGTTGGGGAGGTTCTGGTTAAAATTTCCACATAGCAATAAAGCTCATTATGGGTCACTTTGGGGCTGTCTCTCAGACCAATTTACCTTACAGGGTTGTTGTGATGATAACACAGAGGAAGAGAATCCTTAAAAAGGTTCCAGAATCTTTATAGAAGTTCCACAGTCCGATAAAATATTTATTTACGGGGGACATGCATCTTCTACATTCACTCACTTTCAGAGATCTTCAGCTTATGCTCCCTCATCCAAACACCTTTTACCTTTTACACCTTTTACACCCGACCAGGATGTAACAACTCCCTTAAAAGGGTGTCACCATACCATGTAAGTTGCTTTGAGCTTTTTGTCAGAAAAATGGTATATAAATGTAATGAATAACAGTGCCAATTATAATTTAAGAGCAGCATAAGGCACGTTCACTGTGGCACAGAAGAAACAATGCCCTAATTCTAATTTAACACTGAAGGAGTGAAACAAAACCTGGCAACACAGTTGCTCTCAATTACACTTTTGCCCAAGTGATTGTGCTGGAGGCACAGGTTCTAGAGCTGCACATGAGGTTGTACAACCAATTGGTCACATAACTTTTTGCCCAACTGCTTTGTACACCTGCTTTCACTCTAAAAAGTGCATTTGGTACCACTCACACACTAGTGCCATATAAATGTGGAACCACTATTAGAGCCCTCAAAGACCTCAAGGCAGTCCACTGGCCCCTACCTTCCTATTATATCTCCAGGGCCTCTGCACAGCCCCTCAATTATGGGAAAACAGCCAATAGCACTTCTAGTCTATTTTAGGTCAATGGCGAATTTCTTTTTTAAAAACTGGAAGTGAGCATCTGGTTTGGGAAAAAATCCATTCTAGGCCTAAATCAGGACAGAGGGATTGGGCACAATGCCCAATAGCTATTAGCAATTTGGCACTGTTTGGAACTCTCAAAATTTGGGGTGTATTTTGAAGGCAAAAAGGAGTCAGAGGGATGCAGGCACCTCTCTAAAGTCTTAAGATAAATGCAGCCCCTGAGCCTCTGGATGTTGCCTGTCTCTGTGCTAGCTTGACTGATCTTGTGCAAACTGCTGTGGTGACATAACTGGACGAAGAGCACTGAATTATCACACATACTGAATATTAACAGCCAGTTTAGAGGCATAGAAGTAAAGAGAAAAAAGTCTGGAAATTTGCAAACTGTGATTGACATCTCATATGAAGAACAAAACAGTATTTGAAACTCACTTTGCATTTTTCACTTTGCTTTTCACATATTCTGGAGAATGTCCTGATGCATGTTATTCTCCTCACAGTGTATTCTCTCATCTTTACATTATGTATGGCAGACTATTCATGGTCCATTAAAGTGTCATTCTTTAACAAAGGGAAGGAGAGTTTCTTCATCAGTGCTGTAGGATGCTGGAATGGCTTCTTGTATTTCAAAGATGTCTCAGAACTACTGTGCAACGAATGGTTCAATCAGACATTAAGCTGTGAAGCAGTAACTGTGGCTCACATATTCCAATCTCTGCATGGTAACATTTGCTGATCAATGCTGTATGCAAAACATGTATTTTTTCATTACCAGTAGAGAAAACAAATTGTTATGATTTGGAGGTACCAGGTATAATACCTAGTGGAATCAATCAACAAAACCTGAATAAATTAATGAAACCAGTAGGCAGCGGCACTGCCTTCTGAATAATAATAGGAATAGTTCATTTCATTTATTATTATACGCCTTCGTGAAATGTTCTGTTTGTGTGAGTCATCTAGTTTAAGAGAACATTTGGTTCTCTAAAACCATCTTGCCTGCCTCCACATTTTTAAGGCTGAGCCACAAAATTATATAGAAAAGGCAGGCAAGATAAAGTGAGACCCTGAGCAAAATGCACATGGGGGCTTGACCTGAGTTCTCCAAATTATAGAGGTTTGGGCTTGACTTCATTGTAGAGGAGGATGGTGACCATGAGTCTGAGTTCTTTGGGAAAGGTCAAGCAGAAGGTCTTAAAGTCAGATACACCTGGGCCTCTTTGGAATCAAAAATGAAACCTGTGATTCTGTGCTACCAGATTCCATCCTTACTGAATGGCCGTCTTCAGAGCTGGGAAAAGATTCTTTAAGTAGAACACATGAGCTAATATACCAATAGTTACAACAACATGCCCCAAGGTCAATGTCTCTGTGCTGAAAATCTTGAAAACAGTAGTGGCTTGGATGGTGAATCCATGATGGGGTGGTGGATCCACAGTGGGTTTTACTCTGAAGTAACAAAAGTGATGAATCTATTTTTGGGGGCAGGGTTCAGTTGCTTGGCTTCTTTAACGATCAGACGTAAAACACAAAGTAATTCACTGACCTACTAACATAGAAGCCACCAGCTAGCACTGCCTGAAGATCTGTTATTTCACTGAGGCAGGTAGCTGCAGTCCCTCCACTCTTGGAGACTACAGTTATTCCATGCGTAGTTGCTATGGCCAATTTGTCACCAGGTTGCCATCCTGGTGGTGAGGATCTTATCTCTACTTAGCTAGGCTTGCTGCAAGATGACAGACACACAGTCTATCCCCAGGGTTGTACTTAAGACAATCGTAGTAATGGTGGGGGCCCTCTCAATGATCCCTTGCATCCTGCCACCTGAGGACATAGCCTCTACCAAAAACAGTCAGCAAATGTGAAATCAGTATGCAATATTGTATTGGGTAGAGTCATTGTGCTGTTTCTGTGCATTTCCAACCTTCTGTTCAACGAAAATGTGTTAGCATAAGGACATGACCAGATTCAGACTGCAGGAGTGCTAATGTTGCTGGTGAGAAAATTTTGGAAGGTAAGACATGGAAGCATGTTACTTTGGGTTAGATATTTAACCACTGTTCTGCCGCTGTCATCTTCTCCCATCAAAACTGGTGAGTAGGACGTATGGGCACTTGTTACCTATTACATGGAGAGCTGTCTGAGCTTCCCAGCTATTCTTTCAAGAATCCAATGTACACATTCCTGAGGGATAAACTTATTGATGGATACTAGCCATGGGCCATTTTGGCCCTACACTGTTATAGGGCTATTATTCCACTTTCAACGTCCTATGGAATCCTGGGGTTTGCAATTTAGGGAGGGGCATTTAGAATTCTTAGCCAGAGAGCTCTTTGGCCTCAGTAAACTACAAACCCCAGAATTCCACAGGATGTTGAGAGTGGAATAATACCACTATAACAGTGTAGTGCAGAAACGGCCATGGTGGCTAAACACAATCTCCAGGATCAGTTGCAACAGTGGAAAATGGCTACTGCTCTCATATCAAGCTTTGAGACTTCCCAATCGACTCCTGCAGAAAAAAGAGTGCTGGAGCAATTAGGCCTTTGGTCTGATCTTGCAGGTCACTTTTCATTTTCTTACTGAAATCAACTGGAAGCTGTTTAAATTGCACTGAGACTACAACACAGGTAAACAGTTAAAAATATTACTCTAAATCCCATTGAAATATTCCATTGAGAGTCTGAAGTAACATTAGGGTAATCAGATGAGATGGCTTATCTGGATGATGTATGTTTTTACTACATTCCTGAAAAACATCGTTCCAAAATGTATTAACAACTGCACAGACCCACCATATGTATTTGCATGATCCTGTTCCCTTGAAATTCTGGTATTTCTAACTTGTGCCACATACTTGTTTTGGTGTGGCTGGTCATAGCGGTGAACTGTCCTTATGACTTTCTCTCATATTGTGCTTGAAGATATGAACGGTGTTTGGACCATAGGAAGTCCTCCCTCTGCCTCCCTCCCCCCCCCTCGGTCATTTGGATCCCTCCCCCCATATCTTTTAAACAACTCTTGGGTTTTCTGACCAATTCCTATTTAAATATTGCATATATATTTAAATAATGCATATAGAAGCCTATACCTCAGGTGTTGCATTGGTTACCAGTTGTTATCTGTTAAACATACCAAAGATCTAACTGTTTGAGCCTTTACTTCATGATTCATGCTGAAATACAGCATCTGGTGGATTTGTAGCCAACTAATGATACTGTTTTCTTGTAGATGTGCTTTTATTTGAGGGACTGTTTTTTGGTTGACCCTCAAATATAAACCTCTGAGGTGGAATAGTCCCTTATATTTCCAGTGTTTATACTAGTTACATTTATTGGGGCAGTATAATGATGGAAGGTGGAAGAAATATATAGAACCATTATGGTGCAGTAGTTTGAGTGTTGAACCAGGACTCCAGGAGATCAGGGTTCAAATCCCCTCTTGGCCATAAAAGCCCACTGGGTGACCTGGGCAAGTCATGTTTGGAGAATGGACAAAAACACATTTTAGTCAATTGGAGAAATGGGTACCAAATGCATATAATAAGAAAGATACTGTAAAATGTGTGCATTACTAAAAGCGTATACCAAATATATCAGAATTTCCACGTGAACACTCCTGTCCCCAGAGTTTTGCAACATGATACCAAACAACAACAAGAAGAAAATGCAGTTGACTCGGAGAGGAATGCAATGAAATGGAGACTGATTTTCACATCCCTGACTAACACTGTTCACTTATATAAATTAACCACTGAACATTGAATCCCAGATTTCTTCTAAATTCCAACCTTAATTGCCCATATAATCAGCTTCTCAGTGCCTTAAGAAATAGCTCATCCAGATGCCCAGTAAATTTGAGCATTTTTTTCCCACAGTGAAAATCTTGTCGTCTAGATACTGATGGCAGAGTTTAAATCTCACAAGATGAAATGGATAAGCAAGGATGCTTCTTAGTCAGTGACCCAGTTTTAGCACACACTCATTGAACTATTCTGAATGCCTGTTCTTTGTCTCATTTGCTATTAGAAAGTTTGATCTGTTCTAATAGATCTGCATAAACTTCTCAACCAGTTGGAATAGCTACCAGTCTGTCTTGGTTTTGGAAGACTTTGCAGATCCCCACGGAAGGAGATTCCATAGTCGCTGAGAAGCTGCAATGCTTTTGCTTGTGCTTAATTTTCCAATTTGATACAGTCTCAAATACTGGTAGGAGATTTGGCTTGAATTTTATGAGCTTCTTGGGACATCTTCTTCACATTTAATAAATGATGGAGGTCTTTGCTGTTATAGATTCATGCTATTCCACACCAAAGCAATAATGATTGAGTTTTTCCACCTCTACACTCTTTAAAAAGACCGGCAACAACAATGATAATAATATTTTTTCTCCTTGCCTCTCCCTTTGGATAGGAGCAGGGAACCTAGTATAAAGTTAAAAGAGCATATTAAACCAATACATATTAAAACAACACTTAAAAATGTTGATTTAGAAATAATTTGGAATAGTCTATCCCTGCTGGAACTCCCTGGAATTTACTGTAATAGAAAGCTGAATGAAGTTTTCACACGATTCATTTATTTTAAAAGAGAGATTGGGATGGAGCCTCACAGTGTCACACAAGCTTATAAAATACTTGGATGTAAGTTCTATTGTTTTTGATGGGACTTACTTCCAAAAAAGTGTGTGTGATGACACAAAAGGAAGAAGGTGGTGCTGTCACAAGAGTGAGATTTGTTGCCCAGCAGAGAGTCCAAATTAGCAAAACAACGTGAGCAAGAAGTTAAGGCAAGGTTTATTTCTTCAACAGAAACAGGCCAACATCTTGTGGAGGTCCAAAGATGAGAAAAAAACACGTTTCTCTCTGCCCATTTTGTATATACTAAACAGATGGGTCTCCTCATGTAAACATTCAGAAAACAATTAACACTTAGCACATCCTTTCTGTCTGGCACCTATCAAGGTTTACAAACTGTCCCAATCTGTTTATCATTTCCAGATAGCATGTGATAATTCAACAAGAACTTAGGTGTTTGCTTTCTTCATAGAGTCTGTTAAACAAGGAATATAATTAACAGTTGAAAATCAGAGAAGCAGCTCTCTTTTCTCACCTACAGAGGATGGAGCCAAGGCAGATAATCTAGTCTATATGACTCTTACCTCTTGGATATTTCAAGACTCTAGAGTTCAGATTGGAAGAGAGAATTTCTAGTTTTCGGAGTGAGGGTTTCATTATTATTACAGTAATTTTATCACAGTGTTTGAGTCAAATGATGAGACAAATGATGATGATGGTGGTGGTAGTAGTGATGATAGTGATTTTCATACATTCATCTCTTCTCTTCATTCACTCCCAGCATCTCCTTTTTCCTTGCTTGCTACAGCTAATCATATAATTTCCTGATTAAGACATGTGTGACTTTAGATATATTCTATGGGAAAATTTAGATAAGAAGCAGTTTATTGGCCCATTTTAATGTTGCCCATCGTATGCTCTCAAGGAACCACCTAAGGAAACCAGAAAAAAAAAACAACCTTGAAATTGTCACAATTGTCTTAAAAGCCTAAAAGCTAAAATTATACATGGGGAGTTATACACATACAGCAGCCTGTAGTAGCTTTTCATAGTGGTAAGTAGAATTTTTTTCCTCCCACCAGTACATTTACCTCTGAAAGGGACAATTACATAGAGGCAAATCTGAAAGGAAAGAACACCTACACGAAATTGAATGCATTTTGCTCAGGTACATTCCCTGAAAGGAGAATAAAACCATGATGGAATCTGGACCAATTCTCTACTATTAGGTGAGCCATTCATTCAAGCACCCCCTGTGTCCTCAGGGCTCCAAGTACTATTATGTTTGATTTTAAGGGGGGGAAATCAGCCATTGCAAAAGAACCCAGTTTTCTTTACACTCCTTCAGACACATATGCAGTTGCACAAATCTCCCTATCAGATTCCCTCTTCTCAGGTTATGTGCTGGCATAGAATCCTAGAGTCATAAAGTTAGAAGGACCCACAAAGGCCATCTTGCCCAGATCCCTACCATGCAGGAATATGCAACTAAAGCATTCATGAAGGACTTTGAAGAGCTCCAGTCAAGGAGGTCTTTCGATGGACCTCCAGCAAAGGAGGTCTTTCTGTAGACCCCAGGAGATCCCACCAATCAATTCCACTGTTGAACAACTCTTGCAGTCAAGAGATTCCTCCTAATGTTTAGATGGAATCTCTTCCTAATGTTCAGGTGGAATCTCTTTTCTTGTAATTTGAACCTATAGTTTTGCAGAACCTATAGTTTTGCAGAAAACAAGCTTGTCCCATCTTTTATATGACAACTCTTTAAATATTTAAAGATGGCTATTATCATCTCTCAATAATTCTCTCCTCAAAGTTAAATATACCCATTTGCTTAACCTATTCCTCATAGGGTGGGTTCCAGAAGTTTTAGTCGTGGGCCATTTCTGCAGTAGGCTGTTATAGCGCTATGATTCCACTTTCAACGTTCTATGGAATCCTGCAAACCCCAGGATTCCATAGGATGTTGAAAGTGGAATCACAGCGCTATAACAGCCTAGTGCGGAAATGGCTTTGGACATTCTCCTCAGTACACATTCCAGCTTAATACCTTTCTTGATCTATGGTGCCCAAAGTGGACACAGTATTCCAGGTGGGGTCTGCTCCAAGAAGAATAGAGGGATCGTAGGACAATTACTTCCCTCAGTCCAGACACTACGCTCCTGTTGATGCGCCCAGAACTGCATTGGCTTTTTGTATTTATTAGTGCTCCAGTGGTCAGACTACCCTAGGGAACCTAGTGTCAGACAAACTAGGCTTAACATCTTAAGTGTTTGTGTGTGTGCCTTCAGGTTACTTGTCAACTTATGGTAACTCCATATTCATCCTTAAGATGATGCTGAAAGGATAAGTTCATAGGCTGCATTAATTCAGCAGCCTTTCATCTGACTTAAAGGCGACACTAGGCATTACCACACCACTAAACTGAGGAGGAGAAGCAATGAGCTAAGTCAGCCAGGACCACTGCTGAGAGAGGTGGGACGTTAACCCTTTTGTTTCCAGTTTCAGCTGATACTCTAAGCAGAAATTTTATGCATCCTGCATTCCTTGACTTCTCTCTGCTTCAAAAATTCTCTTCATTGTTTTAAGTGCCTAAGACTTTTGCTTCTCTCTCTTTTTGCATGCTTGTGTTTCTTAAGAAGGGTAGGAGTGGGGTGGGAAAAGAAAGAAAGAGAAGCACGCTGTAAACACTAAACCAATTGACGATGCAGTGGATGAAGTGTAATTGGCTTATAATATTTCTGTGAAAAGTGAAAGTGTATTCATGATAAGAAAGGGGACCAATCAAAAAGTAGGGAGAGGAAATTATGATACAATAACTGTAGCTCTACTAGGTTAATATCTGCCGTGAAAAAGAAGTCTGCAGTCCAGTGGCAGAGCTTGGAGTGGGGGGCTGCGGTGCAAGGGGCACGGCCACTGTACGTGGGGGCATGGCTGCGGTGCATGAAGACATGGTCAGGGCACAAGGGGACACGGCTACGGGCCAGGACGCTCCAAAAACATTGCTGCCCAGGGCAAACTACTCCTGCCCCCCATCCCTACGCAACTGCTGCAGTCTCGATTAAATCAAAGGCCCTTTCCGCACCATACCCCATTAGCACATTCTTCCGTTACAATCCCAGCATTGCCATTAGCAAGATGGTAGCAGATTAGAAACACTTTCTTCCAGACCCTGAAACGGATGAGTCGCGGTATTGCCACCAATGTTCTTTCCACACTACTGCCTCCTTGGCCATTCCCTGTCCCTGCCTTCACCCTGCCCCACCACCCCGATTCGTTGGGGTTTATTTTTCGGAAGCTGTACTAGCCCAGCAATGTTGTAATGGCATGACACACACCAGTACACTATTACATTTTTGTGCTATAATACTTTAAAATATATTTTAAAAAATAAAAGTTTTAATTCAAAGGAGAAATTTAAAATAAACAGGGAGAGGTGATAGATTTCAAAGTTACTACACCATGGGAGTAACTGAGGGAGGGACAAGTTTGGCACGCCCACACCATGCCCACTCCTGGATCTGGGAGGACAGGAAGGGCTATAAAGTACTATTATGGTACCACACTGAGCTGGCTGATGGGATTGAAGCACTAAAGAAGGCTCTTAACAGATGTTTTCTGGAAATAGTATAAAGCAGTCATGCAACGCTTGGGGATGGGATAGCAGTTGGATAGCAACATCGTGCACTAGCACGACTCCTGGACTGGAAACAACCTCGTGCTACTGAGGGATAGCAACGTTATATAGAAATGGCCTAAATCTAAATGTAATATAATCAAATTTGCCAATGAATTCTGGTTCAAGCAAGTTACAATGGAGATATATTCTCTGGCCACATTCATTGATACCCTGAAAGTGCTTGCTAATTGCCCAGTTTAGCATATCTCAAATAAATTTTATGAGATTTCACCCTTCTTCTATTGACAGATAACTCTATTCCTGTAACACATACATTGGCTGCTTTTATCGTCAGTGATTTTAATGCAGGATACAAAATAGCCTCCAGAGGGTATATATTCTGGTTACTTTTTAACTACAACCAGCGAACCTATATGTAAACATTTTGTAAAAAAATAATTCCCCTGGTTGGAAATTCCTCTTTCCTGTGTTTATACAAAAATCAGCACTGTCAAGTTCCATTCTCAAAAAGTGGAATTTGGAAGCTAGCATAGTATAAATATTTACTGGGGTTCTCCTTTCTGCATCCTTAAGGCAGCCAGTCGTCATGTTAATTGTAGATGTTTCTGAAACTATAAGGAACTGAATCTTTTTTTTTTTCAGGGTTAGAGTCTGGGGTTTGTTTATATCTAGCTAGCTAGCTATGTATCTATCTATCTATATCTCAAAGCCCCTTGGTCTTCTTCAGACAAATATTTCACTGTGACATCATTTACTCAAGCAACTGTTCCTAAACATGCACTACAGAAGTAGTTCCTGGGCCTTGCAGAAATAATGTATTGGTTTCTGAAACTGGCATATTTATAGATCCTGTTATTTTATTTTCATCTTTACGGGATGGGTCCCGTTTATCTAGTATACACTGATACATTCTTATTATATTCTACTTCCATCGATTCTGTGTTAAACCTGATGCTGTACAGCTTCTAGATTTGCAGTCAGCAATCTAGATCTGTGTTTAGGCACAAACATTATTCTCAGCTTGTCACACTCCAGAAGACCTTTGAGAAAGTACTGGGAAGTAATGAGTTACAGATAGCAAAATTCCCTCTAAAGAGTTTTTTCTCTTAGTAACGAAAGTGTAGTAAAGTTAACACTTCTAAAGTAATGTGTTCAGTGGAAACAAGGCCACTTTGTGCACATATATATAAAGTTTAAAAGGCATTTAAAGTCATTTTAGAGACATTTTTAGCCAAATGATTCATACTTTATGCTGTTCTTTCTTATTAATCCTGAGGTTTCATGGTTCTTTCCTTCTTAAAAAAAGAAGCAACAGAAAAATAAACAGTAATGCAGCAGGTAACACAAGTTACTTTATACAAACATTGTTAAGAAATAACAAAAAAAAAAAAAACTTAGAACAGTCTAATGTGTGACAGGAATGAATTCTATTTAAAAAGCATATTTCCAAACTCCTCTTTTATCTCAGAGATGGGCAAATTGTGGTCCATGAGCCACACATATTTTGTGACCCCTGAAGTTCCACATTAGCCCTCAAAAGCTTCCCAACCTCCCATTTTTCAAAAACGTTGATATTTTTGGCAATTCTTATCCCCAAACCATGCAGCAAGCCCTGCAAAAGCATAAAAACACACAAAATTTCCCCCATGCCACCAGAACCTTACAACCTCTGCAGTCCTTCTCAAAATGGTTTCAGGAAGTGATGCAACATCGCTTCTCGTCACCGTTTTGAGAAGGACTCCAGGAGAAAATGAAGGCATTTGGCCTTGCTGTAGGGGTGCAGCCTGTGGGGACTTTGGGGGAAAATTGGCCCCCGAACCCAATGCAGTTGCCCATTCTCGTATTTAATCATTCCGTTCAGCAAGTAGGCATGGCATTATGTTAGATGAGTCAGATGCAAAAAAGGTTTCTGCTATGATAAGCCTCAAAGTTATTTTGCTTATAAAAGCATCACCTTTCAGAAACTTTGGCCTAAATTTTTTGAAATCCTTAAAGTCAAGAAGGCGGCACGTTAAATTGGTCTCAGAAACCAACAGGCCACCTCTGCAACTAACACAAAATCAGCACAAAGTAGTTGCAGTTGTCTCTCATGTTCACCAATCTTAAATTTCGTGACAGAAATTGTAGAAGTGGGGCCTGTGACAAAATGTTGCAGCGTAAAGTGCCTTTCTTTAAACACTCATTTTTTCCATTGACCACTCCCACCTGACTGTAATAGTTAGTCAGCATTCTGGGTATACTGACAATGCTCGGTCCTTACAATATTGGGGGCCAGGTTGCCCTTCTGAGCATTTTTTAAAAATTATTCTGCAAGCCTTTGGACTTTCCAAAGCCTGCTGGTGACTTTTTTTGTGTATATATCATACCATTTGGACTACATCAGGTCCGGCATTCCAAGAATTGGAATTACTTTACATGATTTCTTTACATCGGTGTTTATTTAGCTGATATCTCCCAGATAAAAAGATTGGCAGGGAATGCTGTATCTTATTCCTGGACAAACTGATTTTATTTTGGAGGACCCCCCCCCCCAAGCTCCTGGCTTTACAACAACAGCAACAAAAAAAATCCATTCCCCACATCAAATTAACACAGTACGTTCTGAAATGAAATGTAATGGCTACATAGCATTTTTACTGCCTCAGACCCAGTAAAAATGGCTGCCAAGTAAACACAGCTGTTGTTTCCAGGGCATAGATGCAACAGAGCTCAGGCAAACGAAAGAGGAGTGTTAGCACTAAAACAACATAACTCTAATGATTAACTAGTAGAATGCTGCTAAAGCACTTTAGCACTTGACTGTAACTCCTGAATTTAAGAACAAGGCACAGTGGAAATTGGTGAAGAGCAGTTTCTGAAATGTTTTATGAGACTGGATGTAATATGTAATCAGGGAAGGGAGGGGAGGGAGGGAGATAGCAAGGGAAACCCAGCATACTTCAAAAGCAGACTAGTTGCAAATCCATGAATATTCCGGTAATATCAAAACAAAAAAAGAATTAGAAACTTCTGATACTTTGAGACAGTCTGGTTGAGTCAGCCGGTGACTCATTCTGAAAGCTCATGTCAGCCCTTTAGTCATGAACAAAGACTTCAGTCCATAAAAACCAAAGAGATGTTAGAAATTAATGCACTATTTGTCACTCTGACGTATACATGTTTCACTTTGTAAAATTTTACACTTTGAATCATTCTCATACATCTCTGAATGTTGTGAATGGCAAGATTTTAACAAATGATGAGGATACCAAGTATAGATTTGTGCAACAAATATTTTTACACACAAAATCAAACATGAGAGCTGACTCTGGAAGCAACTGTGAATCTAATTTCACTGCTGTCCAATCTTGGTTCTGACAGTCAATGGAACGCACAGCAGCCTAGGTATGGCAATGATTTGGAACGGTTCCAGTGTTGCAACTAATGAAAGTGCATCAGGTTTCAAAGTTACATTTAGCTTTCGTGGATGGGGATTGGATGTCCCAGCTCTTTTCTGAATCCCGTTTCCATGAGCTATGACAGTTATTAAAGCTTAGGGCATGCCTGGCTTGGCTGCTGTCCGAGGTATGTCAAATGTACATACTATCCAGAATAGGTGCACCTGTTAAAAGGAGTCAAAATCTAATATACCATACTGCCATAGTGTATTGCATTTTCGTAATATCAAGCATGTAGATGAGGGTCAAATTCCAAACAGTTTTCTTTCTTTCTTTCCTTCCTTCCTTCCTTCTTTCTTTCTTAGTATTCATGCTTTGACCTTTATGTTTCCCCAACCAGCTTATTTTTAAAGGCTGCATGAGGTCATGGCAGAAATGGATAGACTAACTATGTTGATTAAAGATGGAAACTTAAGCAAATTTTATTAGGAGTGGTGAATGATGATGCCATATGTGGGAAACATGTGGGGAATGCTTGCAATTTTGGGATTTGAAAGTTAATAGTTGTTATTAATATGGAGAAGTAGTTTCTTTTTATCTTTTAACTATAATTATATATAAAATTTGCATTATATCCATCATAAGTAGCATTGGAAGTCAAGTTGTAGTATAATAGTATTTCCCTAGTTTAGTTAGCATTTAGTATTTGTCTTAAAATGAGATTGGTTAGTTGAATTTAGTAGTTAAGCTGTGTAATTAGTTATATCTTGTGTCTTTGTGTCTCTGGCCACTTCTGCACTATATTGTTATAGTGCTATTATTCCACTTTCAACATACTATGGCATCCTGGGGTTTGCAGTTTAGGGAGGGGCCTTTAGAATTCTCAGCCAGAGAGCTCTTTGGCCTCAGTAAACTGCAAACCCCAGAATTCCACAGGATGTTGAAAGTGGAATAATAGCACTATAACAATATAGTGCAGAAATGGCCTTTGTCCCACTTTATTTTGTAATTCTTATATATAGTTTTATATATTCAAAATCTGTGTTTTTAATAATTTCTTTTTTAAAAAAAGATACAAAAGTAATTGAGTTTGCTCTACAAATGGTGTGCATTTGATTCATTGTTGCTGGGATAGGAGACACTTGTGTGTACATACAGGAGAAGAAGTGAAATTCACTCAGGAGAAATAAAGGAAAGACATTGTAATGCTACACCCGTGTAACACAAAAAATGGCAAGTAACAGCTTACAAAGCAAATACAGAATAGCCCCTCTAACAATACAATTGTTCTGGCACTCTCATATATATTGTTCCTCATGTGACCTGGTTGGATAGAATCCAGGACAGATTCCATTGGACCACATTATTCAGATTTGGTTCACTTTCTGTGATTGTTCAACACCAAACTTGACACACAGATGTTAAAACTTCTGCCAAAAGGAAATTATAGTCATTTGCAGACAGAGCTTGAAGTGTTATTTTAAAAGATGAAGTACTTCTGACTAACTACTATGCAGGAGATAGGAGAGCTTTAAATCAGGATGTATTTCGTATAAATCTCTTGCCCATCTCAGGGAAGCCTGTTAAAAGCTGCTACCATGAGATGCCCTGAAACCAATTCTTTCAAAGAAAAAAAAATAGTGACATCAATAATAATTGCCAGTACTGTTATCAGGTTGTACACCCTTGCACTTTGATATGGTTTAATTGTCAAAATATGATTTAATTGGTGGGACATATTAATTGGCCTTGATATAAAATGTGCCACGCTATGGCTATATGGCCAGGCTGGACAAGAAGAAAAGACTAGCCAAGCACATGTTCAGCAAATTAGGTTATAAACCCCCTCTAGGCATCGCAAGGTCATAGTCAGGAAATCACCAGGTAACTTCAGAGATAATAGGCTTGCAGCTAGCCATAATGTCTCTGCCTTTTAGGACCATAGCAACTGAGAGATTCCCACCAAACTGCTAATTGATCACTTTTTTGTCCGACCAAGCAGCTATTCCTTTGCCCAAAAACCTGTCCAACAAGCAGAGAATTATCAATCAACCCTTAGCCCTTTTGTCACCTAATGCTAAAACCATCAGCTCATTTTAGCTTCCGGTCGCATGGCGGACGCGAGCGGCTGCTCGGAAAGAAGCTGCGCAATGGCACGGCTCCAAGCAGCCACCCGCTGGATTCCAGCCGCTTCTTGTGAGACCCAGAAGCGGCAAAACACCCCTCCGGTACTAGGGGTGCGGAAAGGGTCCAAAGGGGACCCCATAACTGGCGCGTGGCTCTACCCGGCTGGGGGAGCGGGAAGCGTCAGGGGGTCGAAGGACCGTGATGGAACCAGCGGGATCGTCGCTTGAGCAGCACAAGCGCCGCCGTCGACTTTTAATTAAGAAATCAAGTTTCAAACAGAAAAGAATAAGATAACATAACCTGTTCTGGTCTTTACTTCGGGATTATCACAACAGAGCTGGCTTGCAATGCTGTGCAGGAGTGAAGTAATGGGGGGACCCAGGAATGTGAGTGCGAGCTGTGCTTTCATCTTAAAGGGGCGGCTGAATTTAAAGAAAAGGCTATGAGGTATATCTGCTTTCATACGATGACTGATGCTAATACTGGTAAGAGACTTTTGGCTTGTAATATGGACTTACAGTCTAAAAGGTCAAATAAATGAGCAGTTGGTATTGCCCTAAAGGAAAAAATTGGACTTTCTAAAATTTAATACTCTTCATTTGGACACTGAACTCTCTATAATTCGTTATTTTAATATTCTGGATGAACTGAGACGAGCGGATTATTGGTTCTTTTGCTATGGATTTTGGACTTTAGAAGAATACCTAGGGAGGAAAATAACGAAGTTGTGCGATTTCTTTTTTTATGTTCCCTTTTTTAACTCCTGTTTTGGGACTCTTGTTTCCTGACTTCTATTTGGATATTGGGATTGTTGAGACTGCTGAGACTGTGCTGGAAGGTCATTTAAGCAAAACATCCTCATTCCCATGGATGAAGCAGCCTGGAATTTAAGCGACTATGAGAATACAATGAATCTTCAAAAACAAACTCCGGGCAGCGAAGTCCAAGAAGAGGGGGGGAACAGAAGGTTGATTTTGGCACAGGGTTTTAAATATGGTAAGTGAATGTATTTCAGCAATGTCAATTAAGCATATGTATGTGATTGATATATTTTCATTATGTTAAATATGGTGATATTGTCAAAGGGTTGAAAGGGGTAATGAGATTGCTAAGTTTGTGATGGAAGTTACTTAAACAAATACCCTTACACCCATGGACTGAGCAGCTTGGAATTTAAGCGTCTATAAGAATACAAAGAATCTTCAGGAATCAACTTCGGGCAGCAAAGTCTAAAATGGGAGGAAAGTGGTATTGAAGTTTACGATGGAAATTATTCAAGCAAATACCCTCACACCTACGGTTGGAGCAGCCTGGAATTAAAGCGACTTTGAGAATACAGTAAATCTTCAGGAAAATACTGGGCAGCAAAGACTTGGATGGGAGGGGGTTTGTGAGGGAAATCATTCAAGTAAAATACCCTCACTCTCTGGGACAGAGCAGCTTGGAGTATAAGCGACCATGAGAATACGGAGAGCTTTCAGAATGTATTTCCGGGCTGCAAAGTCCCTGATGAGAGAGGGGAATGGGAATTCGAGTCAATCACAGGGTTTTGAAATATGTGTGTTAGAATTGTACTTTGGCAATGTCAATTAAGCTTGCAAATGATTGATATATCGATATATTTCTATGAAAATGAACATTATGATATTGTTGACGGGCAGAAAGGGGTTGAATAGGATTTAAGAGTAGAGGTGGGAAACAAGATATTTTAATATAGTGGAATCCAGGGAAAGAAGATGAGTGACTGATACAGTAATAATCTCAGACTTCCAGATATACACTGACAGATTTTTTTTTTTTTACAACAGCAAGATTTTAGTTAAGTAATGGAGAGTTGGAAGAAAATATATGAGAGGATAGTAGAAGTTCATAAGAGATAAGCAGAGGAAAGAAAACATATTGGAATATGTCGATTTGAGAAAGCAGAATGAAGTGAAAGCTGGGAACTGACAAGATGAAATGACAGTATTTTGAGTGAGTAGTAGAGGGAAATGCATGTTCAAACAGTTGAGGTTATCATTGTATTGTGACTCTAGTATAACATGTAGAGTGATTTGCGAGAAGTGAAGACCAGACCAGACTGGAAGATCAGAACCAATGCATGCAAAATTACAATTTAAAGAATCTTTTTTTTATTTTGTGAAATTCAATAAAATTAATTAAAAAACAAACAAACCATCAGCTCATTTTAGACCTCATCATCCCTCTGCAAACTCCATTGTTTACTCGGCTAGAGAATCATTTGCACCCGTGCCCTGCAGGCAGCAATCACATATAAAAAACCCTAGTTTTGATCAGCTAGCTCTCAGTACATTGATTGCTGGTAGCCACTCTACCACTCTGATTCTTGACGGTGTACTGTCCTTAGATGCAAGTCTAAACCACATGGCTGCTTCTTTGCTATCCTTCTGGGTTGGTAAATATTGTCCATTTCACCCTGACATCTTGCTGTCTTAACACTTTCCTCCCTGTTTCTTGTTAGCTTTGTGTGAGTGTATGACTATTTGCAATCTTGTGTGTGTGATTAATTCCCCCAATAAAACACATTTGGCTTACTTTTGAATCTCTAGCTGGTTCTTCCCTACATGAGACCCCATAAACATTGGTGTCAAAGATCTTATTAGGTTACCCCCTTCTCGCAAGCCTCCTAATTGAGCTACTAATTCCCCACCTTTGCACAGAGGTACTGGCATCACGGGTGGATGCTTGAGTTAGCCACATTTTGGGAAACAATACACACTGAAATAAATACATATGTATAGCACGTGTAGGTCATCACAATACTGGACTGTTTTCTTGCACCTTTCAGTTTAATCCATTGCTAAGCCTAAATGTTAAAAGACATGGAAGTTAGTGGCTACATGGGTAGCATTTCCAAGTGATTTGCAATTGTATCAGACTTTGGGTTCGTGTGAATGAAAAATACTGATGTGTTCCAGTATAGGAACTGAAAAACGGAGGAAGAGGATAAGGAAATTGGAGAATTTTATGTTAAGTAAAGAGATAATGACGAATTGCTCAGTTATGAAGCAGAAGAATGCATATCTTCATTTTAGTTTTCATTAGGAAAAAATAATCTCACTGGTGAGAGCTTGATTTCTTCTGGATCAGATTTGTCTTGTTCAAGCAGCAAAGCTGTTTCATTGCAGCCTGGTGACCTGAAGTGACATCAGCAGATTCTCGCTAGATCAGAGCCAGAAACAAAGCTTAAACAACTCTGTCTGGCATTAACAAAATTCCATACACCAGTCACAAACAAAACTGTACACAAAATGGTGATCATCCAAGTGCTCAGAGTGTTTAAGCTATTGATTGAGTGCTTAACCTATGTGGTTATTTCATCTCAGTTTGCTACAAAACTTCTACAGAAAGGAGCTTATATCCACTGCCAGAAAGAGCTTGGAATATTGTTTTTAAAAAGTAACTGTTTACTTACTTACTTATTTATTGCAGCATAAGTTTATCACCATTCTGCTTCCCCCAGCCCCTGAAGCAATGTACAAAAGACATAAGAATATTCTTTAAAAACAGAGCAAAACAGTTATTTAAAAAAAATGTTGTCATCTGGGGAATGTTTGTTTTTTCATATGTTAAGAGTAGTATGTTACCAACATGTTATTTATTTTTTTATTTGGTTAAAATGTCAATTTATTAACACCTTAAAACTTGTTAATTTTTTTTAAAAAAAATTCCCCTAAATGACTCCCAGAATGCAACATGTAGAAGTAACTATCACTCATTACATGGAAAGAAAACAACATTGTTATTCCTCTTCTCCATTACCTATGACGTGTTACTTCCATATTCTGTTTCTGGCTGGAAATTCTAAAGGCTCAATTGGCTTTAGGTGGATGGACAGTAGGAGTGAAGCCCAATGTCACTTATTTTATTTGTTGAATTTATAGCCTGCCATTCTCACAGGATGAGATTCAAACTTATGTTTAATTTAAAGAACTCCAGTTGTAATTGTGATGTTATGGACTGTTTTTGATCCACCTTGGCTGGCAGTAGCAGAACAGGTGGAGGTCCCCACACTAACATACAGGAAGTTTCGTCAGTATGGATTATGTATGACACTTGTACTTGAAAGGGTCTGTTCAATAGTCTAAATCTAATGTTGCACTAGGTGAGCATCTGCCAGCATGATAAAACTTTCTTCTCCTTCCTTCCCTTCCCCTTTTGCAATACCTGCAAGCCTGTTATGGAGGGTTTCCTAGCACTCTGGGGTTGTAGATGGAGTGCAGGGGAGGAAGAGAATTGTACCCCTCCTGGTTCTCCTGCAAACCCATTCTGTCAACAGACTGCTGAACTGGATCCTAGCCACCATTTTGAACAGAGGAACTTGGCCAAGAGAACAAGTAACTATCTATTCATCCAACTATCTATCTATCCAAGATTTGGCTACCAGTACTGAAGAACATTAAAATCAAGACTCAAAAATATGCCGATGAACACCACCCAGACTCTGGAGGTCCCTCTACAAGAAACACCACAATGGATGGCTAATGTAATTAACGCACTGTTATGCATATCCCCTGACTGGCAATACACCCTGGGGGATATCCCATTTAACAATAGGCCATCACACAGGCCAACTGTAACACATTCAAATTGCTCCCTCCCACCCAGGGACTACACAAGTATATATACTCTGTCTCACTTCCATGCCACCAGATCCTCTGAAGATGCCAGCCACAGATGCAGGCAAAACGTCGAAAACACTAATAGAACACGGCCTCAAAGCCCAGAAAACCCACAACAACCTATCCATTCAACTATTTATCTATTACTTTATTTATATCTTACAATTTCCCCAAATTGAGACTCAAGGTGGCCTTCAAAATAGAGAGAATCACAAATAAAAACACATATGGTTAAAAGCATACAAATAGTTGAGATTAAAACAGTATTAAACTAACAGCAATAATTAAAGCCATTTCAAACATTACTTTAAAATAAGCGCAGTAAAAATAAAATATTGGTAATTGATAGCAATAGTTTGAATTATTCAAATACACAAGTAGTCATACTGATGTCATTATACAATGTGGGTACCTGTGTCAAGGATTACATGTGCATCTTATTTCCCACTGTGATCTAAGAATGAGGATAAATAAATAAACAAGTGAACTTATAAATAAATAAACTACTTAAGTACTGGTAGCGATATAATTTGAAAATCATGAGTAACCGCGTGTCCCAAAATATTATAATTAGTATAGCTTGATTCTTTGCTGTATTTTACAGGATGCTGTCGTGATTCAAGTTTTTTGTCTCATATGAAAAGATATTCACTTTCTAAAAAGATATGCCAGATATTTTTATTCATACAACATTTTATGGCCTATTAGAATGTCACATTTCTTTTGGAACTTGATTTGAATTGTTTTCACTTCACATATTTTCTTAAGATCTCTTTTGGCTATGCAGTTATCATAAGCTGCCTCTTTCTTATTGTCCTCCTAAATGCATTCAGTTACATTTCTTAGTGTTCAAGGAAGTAAAGCTTCTTAAAAGGAATGTCTGAGTCACTTTTCTCCTTAGCAGTATAATAGTCTGCCTTTTCTTCTCTAACTCATTTAGATGGTCCATTATTTCAAATGCTGCCTGAGATACAAAAAGCAATTTGGTGGCCACAAAATGTGGGAGTACTAATAAATACTTTTAACTGTCCTTGGGTGGGATTTTTCTAGTAATGGCCTGCTTGGAAACTGTACCAGTTAATAGTCATATCCTTTGAAAGGTATTGAATCCAGCACCAAAACATTTGGATTACTACAAGACACTGTATGTAGGGCTGTATTTGAAACATGCTTGGAAATTTCAGTTGGTTTAAAGAGCTATGGTTTGGTTATTAACTGGGGCCAGATACAGGGACCATACAAGCCCCTTCTGGCACAATTCATAGTACCAGTTGTGACCTGTAAAGCCCTATAGGATTAAGGCCCAGGCTATTTGACAGATAGGCTTTAGCTGCAAGAAGAGTGCAGAAAATCCATTTTTGTTAATCAGTATTTAACCACCAAGAAGCAGGCAGGTAATTTAAAAGCATACAGACATTTGCAAAATTCAGATTACTCTAATACTAAATTAATGCATTAATAACCTCCCCCTGCTCCAAGAAGTCATACCTGGGCACAACCCAGTCACATCTTTAAAAGGAGCAGCTGGTAAACTACAATATCAGAAATTAGCTGGTTTACTCAAAACTTCACTAAAAAGTCTCTGTGGTATCTAGCACAAACAGAATGTAGTTTTTTTGCTGAATGAATCATAATTTAAGATCCCTAGATAGAGCAGATGTAGATGACCAAGTGCCCAGGCCAATGATGAGGCAAAAGAGGACAGTCCACTGCCTCATTTCAGTCATTCATTAAATCAAGGCCCTCTGCCCCACTTTCCCATACAAGTGTGACCATCTACTGTACCAGTAGAGACATTATACTTCTGGCCAATGTTTCTGGCAAATTTTGTTCCATTTTAGAGAGCAAGGATGAGAGGCTCTGGAGGTAAATTTGGGGAAATTTAGGGATGAAAAATCCATTTGAAGCAGAATTTGTGGCAGCTAGTGGTCTCCATGTCAGTGGAGAAGTGAATCCAATCCAGGCTTTAATCTGAACTTTGAAGGAGCTATTTGTGCAGGAGTATTGTTCAGTACCCCAGATATCTCCTTTAAAGTTCAGATTAAATGCTGGAGTAGATTCACCACCCTAATGACATGCAAACCATTAGGGATTATGAATGATAATAGTTTAGTGAATTCTGTTCTCTGACTACAGATGTTTTTGATAATCAAGAAGAAAAATGCATATGCACTCTGGAGGTGGTTTTGTGCATGGCCACAACATGAACAAAGAGTTGTCCACTTGGGTATGGGCACTTCTTTTCTTCCAGCAGCCTCTTTTGCTCATTGATCACAGAGTAAGAGCCAGAAATTCAATAGGTACAACTCCTCCCTTCATAAATATGCAAAATTGGAAAAACAGCATCATTGGGCAACTAGACCATAGAAGATTACTAGTCTGAACAATACAAAGATTATTGTAGTTTGGAGTCAACTGAGATAAAGACCACAGAAAAGCAATATACATACATATATTGGTCTGGTTAAAATGAGGATTCAGCAAAGCCATTTAAAAAAAATACATTGTTTTTCTAAAAGCTTTTTTGGCATCTTTTAAACCTTCTAATAATGATTATGTGAGTTTTTGGGGACCCTATAAATCATAGAATCATAGAGTTGGAAGAGACCCCAGGGGCCATCCAGTCCAACCCCCTGCTACGCAGGAACACACATCAAAGCACTCCCAACAGTTGGCCATCCAGCCTCTGCTTAAAAACCTCCAAAGAAGGAGACTCCACCACACTCCATGGCAGCACATTCCACGGCTGGACAGCTCTGACCGTCAGGAATTTCTTCCTAAAGTTCAGGTAGAATCTCCTTTCCTGTAGCTTGAATCCATTGCTCCTTGTCCTAATCTCTGGAGCAGTGGAAAACAAGCTCACTCCCTCCTTGACATGACATCCCTTCAAATATTTAAACAGGGCTATCATGTCGCCTCTTAAACTTCTCTTCTGCAGACTAAACATACCCAGCTCCCTAAGCCATTCCTCATAGGGCCTGGCTTCCAGACCCTTCACCATTTTGGTTGCCCTCCTCTGGACGCATTCCAGCTTGTCAATATCCTTCTTGAATTGAGGTGCCCAGAACTGGACACAGTATTCCAAATGAGGCCTAACCAATGCAGAATAGAGTGGTACCATTACCTCCCTCGATTTATACACCATACTCCTATTGATGCAACCAAGAATCGCACTGGCTTTCTTGACTGCCTCATCACACTGCTGACTCATGCTCAGCTTCTGATCTACCAAGACGCCTAGATCCCTTTCACATGTACTGCTATCCAGCTATGTGTCCCCCATCCTATATTTGTGCATTACATTTTTTCTGCCTAAGTGCAGGACCTTACATTTCTTTCTGTTGAAATTCATTTCGTTAGCTTTGGCCTAGCTCTCCAATCTCTCAAGGTCATTTTGAAATTTTATCCTATCCTCTGGGGTATTAGCAACACCTCCCAATTTGGTGTCATCTGCAAATTTGATCAGGATGCCCTCCACTCCTTCATCCCAGTCATTGATGAAGATGTTGAATAGCACTGCACCCAGGACAGAACCCTATGGCACCCCACTAGTCACTTCTCTCCAGGATGAAAAACAGCCATTGGTGAACACCCTTTGGGTTCAGTCGGTCAACCAATTACAAATCCACCTAACAGTAGCCCCGTCCAGCCTGCATTTTACTAGCTTCTTTGCAAGAATGTCATGGGGAACTTCGTAAAAGGCCTTACTGAAATCAAGATATGCTACGTCTACAGCATTCCCATCATCTATCAAGCTTGTAACCCTATCATAAAAAGAGACAAGATTAGTCTGGCATGACTTATTTCTGAGAAATCCATGTTGACTTTTAGTGATTACAACATGGCTTTCTAAGTAATTACAAACTGACTATTTAATGATCTGATCTAGGATCTTTCCTGGTATTGATGTCAGGCTGATCAGGCAATAATTATTTGGCTCCTCTTTTTTCCCCTCCTTGAAGACGGGGACAACATTTGCCCTCCTCCAGTCCGCTGGGACCTCTCCTGTTCTCCAAGAATTCTCAAAGATTATTGCAAGTGGTTCTGAAATTACTTCTGCCATTTCTTTTAATATCCTTGGATGCAACTCATCTGGCCCTGGAGACTTGAATACATTTAGTTTAGCCAGATATTCCTGTACTACTCCTGTACTTATTCTGTGCTGCATTCCCCCCCCCTTCCTCACCTGCTCCCCATCCCCCAGGTTGAGTACTTCTATCTTTTCGGGAGAAAACTGAAGCAAAGAAGGTGTTGAGTAGTTCTGCCTTCTCTCTCGTCTCTTCGTTATTAATTGGCCATCTTCTCCTTGCAGCAACCCTATCATCTCCTTGTTTTTCCTTTTGCTGCAGACATATCTAAAAAAGCCCTTTTAATTGTTTTTGATGTCTCTGGCAAGCCTGAGCTCATTCTGCGCTTTAGCTTTTCTGACCTTCTCCCTACATCTCCTGGCTATTTGCTTGAATTCCTCTTTGGTAGTTTACCATTCTTCTATTTCCTGTACATGTTTCTTTTAACACTTAGCTCAGCTGAGAGTTCTTTAGTCAACCATTCTGGTTTTGTTAGACACCTGCCATTTTAACTCCTTACTGGCACAGTTTTCAATTGTGCCTTCAATATCTCACTTTTAAGAAACTCCCATCCGTCATGAACTCCTTTTTCTTTTAGTATTCTTGACCATGGGATTTCAGCAAGTAATTCCCTAAGTTTACAGAAATCAGCTTTCTTAAAGTTTAGGATGCATATCTGGCTACACTTGGCTTCTCCTTTCCACTGAATGACAAACTCCAAAAGAGCATGGTCACTCCCCTCTATACATTACCACCTCTGCCAGAATTTTCTATGCGAGATATTGGAAAAGTGACCAGATACCAGAATCTGAGGAATGGCTTTTGAAGCTCATGGAGATGACTTCTGGTGAGGAGACACACCGAACGGGTGGAATCCCTAGAGCTCTGGGATTTCACGATCCAACGCGAGCGGAAATTTCCTTGGAAAATCTATTTAATATAGAGGAAATTGATCCCTGGATAATAGGGGATCACGGAGGAGGCTCGTCGGGGATCCGTTAACCCAAACGTGTCATAGGAAAAGAGGAGAAGAAGGAAGACACGAGTGGGACAAGGATCGAAGAGCTGCCATTATTGCGACGGATTGCCTTAACGGGCTGGATGTGTCCCCACTGCTACATAACCCAGTAAGTACAGGAAAGCATGAAATCCATTGAGTAATTACCCAGGCAAACTTTTACTGAGATAAAAAGGAAGAGAACTGTTCTAACTCTAAAGAAAGAGACGAGTTCCTGGAGAGACAGACTCTGGGACTGAAAAGGAGGGTGGCGAGCCCTACCGTTAAGGAGCGGCTGTCCTGTCGGTCAGCAGAAAAATAATGCAGGGATTGTGAATAAAAGGAACTTGGACTATAAAAATTCTTTTTTTCCTTTTTGGAATAATTAATAATTAAAGCTGAGAAGTTTCTGAAGTTATGAAGGATTGGAGGCTGTAGAAAAATTGGACAGACGCAAGTTGAGTTTCAAGAAAAAAAAAAAGAGGAGCGTGTTTGTTTTTCCATTCCTGCTGTGTTCTGTCAATGAAGTGGAGTAAAAGCTGAAGAGTGAAATAGAATTATATTTGATAATTGCAATTATATTGGTGAGCTGTGGTATTAGTGCGTGTGAATATTGAGAAGCAGCGAGAGTTAATGACGGTGGAGTGCTGGAAAGATCGGGGCGAGACTGGCATGGCGGACGAGCGGAGGAGGAGTTGAGACGAGCTCTGTAGCCAGAAAGAAATAGAAAGTAAAAAAGACGGAAGAGGGAGAGAGTGCTGAAAGACAGAGGAGGTGACAGTCGAGTAAAGGAGAAAGGAGGAGAAGGATATTGAAAAGACATTGAAAGGGAGGTGGAAGCGAGAGACGAAGAGTCGACGACGGACGAAAGCAAGTAGCGAGGACGACGACGACGGAAAAGCAAGTAGAGAGAGGTGGAGAGAGATGGGAGAAGGGAAGAGAAAGACACTGAAAGGATATTGAAAGAGGTGGATGCAAATAGAGACGACGAATTGACGGTGGATGAAAGCAAGTAGAGGGAGGTGGAAGAGACAGGAGAAAGGAAGAGAGGAGATGAGATAACGAGAGTAAAGGACACTGAAAGAGTGGTGGAAAGAAATAGAGATGAAGACGAAAGCAGAGAGAGAGTGGAGAGAGACGGGAGAAAGGAAGAAAGGAAGTGAGGCAGCGAGAGCAAAGGACATTGAGAGAGGACATCGAGACAGAGGTGGAAGTGAACAGAGATGACAAATAGACGATGAAAATAAGCTGAGAAGTGAGTTGGTAGAAAACAATTGGTTGTGAGAATATTAATTTTATAGAATTTATATTCAGAGATTGATTAAGAATTTGAGTTTATATATTGAGCTGCTGATTGGTATTTGAACATTGGAATACTGGAATATTGGAATATTTGTATTCTTCTGCATCTCTTATTTTGACATTTGATATTTAATATTTAATATTAGATACTTGGTATTAGATATTTTTGTTTGGAAATTGAATGGAATAGTATATAAGAAGAAGGAACTGAGATATTGTTTAGAATTGGGAAATTGTGAGACATTTAAGTATTTAATTTCATTGTTTGAATAGAATTGAATTTGAATAGAATTGAATCTGAATAGAATTGTTTAATTGAGGGAGAAGGAACTAGATCAATTGGTGGGGGGGAGATATTAAAAAGATATTAAGAAGATATTAAGAAGATAAACCACACTGAAAAAGTAAAAATAGCTAATTAGATAATTTGATAATTAGATAAGTTAGTATACTGAGAAAAATAGATAAAAAAAGCAAGGGAAGGTAAATAAATAAATAAATAAATAAATAAATAAATAAATGTTAAAAGAATTAAACCGTATAGGACATTGAGGAATTAAAACAATTTGTCAAGATGATGGCAGCAGGGAAAAGAAAGATGGGAACAGGGGCCCAACAACAAACACAGACTTTAGCACTAAGAAGGGCATCGTCAGAAATTGGTCAAGGATCGAATCAAAAGACTGGTACGGATGTGCTAGAAGAAATACAGAAATAGACAATGGTATTTAAGACAGAAATGAAAGAAATTAGGACAGAAATGAAACACATGAGAATGGAGATAAAAACAGATATTAAAAAAGAGTTGGAAATATTTAATGGAAAGTTGGATAACATTTCAAAAGAGTTAAAACAGGTAAGTGACAAGGTGGAACAGATGGAGGAAAAGACAACAAGACTGGAAGAGCAAATGGTAAGAACAGAAGGGAAGACTGAACAATTGGAAAAGACAACATTATCCATGGATATAAGAAATAGAAATAAATCAATTAAGATAAGAGGTTTGAAGGAAGAAGATCAAGAGAATTTGTATCAAAGGTTGATAATACCTCTGGCACATTATATAGGATGGGAATCAGAACAACTGGATTTAGAGATAGATAGAGCATTCCGTATAAACTCTGTAGTGGCAAAAAGGAAGAAGCTACCGCGGGATATTGTGATTTATTTTTTGAGAGAACGTGTGAAGGAACTGGTTTTGAACCGTAGTTATACAAACAAATTGGTGATAGAAGGAACGGAGGTAAAGGTATTTAAAGATATACATCCAACCGTGCTCAAAAGAAGAAGAGAATATAATTTTTTAACTCAAATTTTGAGAGAAGCTGGAATAAAATACATGTGGGAGAGAACAGAGGGAATATCATTTATATGGAAACAGAGAAGATTTGTTTTGAATGCGGTAATGAAAGAAAAGAATTTACGAGAAGACATAAAGAAAAGTTAAATAGAACAGGAGATCAGATGTATGACCAATGGGAAGAAAGAGGAAAAGAAGAAAATCAGATAACTCAAGGAATAGAAAAGAAAATAAGGAAAGAGCAAATGAAACGGGAATTAGCAAGAATACAAAGAGAGGAAGAATTAGAGAGAGGACGAGAAGAGAGAGAAGGAGAAGAAGAAGCAGAAAGAAGAGAAGAAGAGGAAGGAGAAGAGGAAGCAGAAGAAGGAGAAGAGGAGGAAAGTTTAATACAAGAATCGGATTTAGAAGGGAGAGAAGAACAGATAGAAGAGATTGAGTAATATTAAGGAAAATTGCCTTAAAATAAAATGAAAATAAAATTTTTATCCTGGAATGTTCGAGGTTTAAATTCTTCATATAAAAGGAAAAGGATATTTCATCAGTTAGAAAAGTTAAAAGTAGACGTGATAGCAATTCAAGAGACCCATATTAGATGTAAAGATCTGAAATACATCAAAAATCCCAAATTAGGACAAAGTTTCTCTTCGTCAATTAATAAAAAGAAAAAAGGTGTAACGATATATGTGAACAATAAACATGAAGCAAAACAAATATATAGTGATGAGGCAGGACATGTGGTAGTAGTAGAGGTAAAAATTAAAGATTTAAAAGTATTAGTGGTAGCAGTATATGGTCCTTTGGGGAATAAAAGTAAATTTTATCAAAAATTATTAGAATTGATAATTGATTTAGGTGAATATAAAATGGTTTTTATGGGGGATTGGAATGGGGTTTTGAATCCCCAAATTGATAGATCAGAAAGTTCGAGAAGTAGTAAAACATCACAAGGGAAATTATCAAAAAGTTTTTTTGATTTATTAGATTATTTGTCCTTAGAAGAAGTAAGCAATAATAGAAAGGAAAGAGATTTTACATTTTATTCAGATCGCCATAAAACATGGTCTAGAATAGATAGGTTTTTTATATCTTCGGATTTGAAAAAAAATATTATTAGTATGGAAACATTGCCCAGGACCATCTCAGATCACTGTCCAATATTATTCAATATGCAATATGGTGAAAATATTTGGAATTGGAGATTAAAAGAGAGTTTATTAAAAAACGAAGTGACAGTAGCGAAAGCAGAAAAAGAATTAAAAGAATTTTTAGAAAATAATTTAGAGAAAGAACAATCAGTTCAGATAGTGTGGGAAACTAGCAAAGCAGTAATGAGGGGGTTCTTTATAAGTCAGCAAGCCTGTTTATTAAAACGTAGGAAAGAAAGAGAAACATACATATTGGATAAATTGCAGGAGAAAGAAAGGGAGTTAAAGGAAAGACCTAAAGATGTGAAAATTCAGAATGATATTCAAATGTTGAAAAAGCAATTTTCTTTATTAACTACAGAAGAAATGGAGAAGAAATTGAAATATACAAAACAAAGGCATTTTGAATACGCAAACAAACCAGGGTGATGGCTTGCATATAGATTAAGGAAAGAAAGAGAAAAAAGTAGTATCACAGAATTAAAGGAAGGACAGACCATTTATTATCAACAGATTAAAATCAAGAATATATTAGTAAACTATTTTGAGGACCTATTTAAAGAGAAGAGTCAATCACAAAAACAGATAAGTAAGATAAGGGATTATTTATGTCAAGTAAATATTATAGGGGTGTCAGAAACACAAAGAGAGGAATTAGATAAGCCAATTAAAATAGAGGAAATTAAAGATGCAATAAAGAGTTTGAAAGAAGGGAAAGCCCCAGGACCGGATGGGTTTATAGCATTGTACTATAAAACATTTCAGGATTTATTAGCACCTTTATTAACTCAAGCGGTGAATTCTGTTAGTATTGAAAATATTCCAAACTTGTGGAAAGATTCCAACATTGTGTTAATTCCGAAATAAGGGAAAGACAAACAAAATAAGAGAAATTATAGACCAATTTCATTATTAAACATAGATTATAAAATTTTTACTTTAATATTAGCAAACAGATTAAAGAAGATAATGGTAGGATGGGTCCATGAAGATCAAAACGGATTTTTACCAGGTAGATATCTGAAAAACAACATAAGAGTAATTATAGATATAATAGAATATTATCAAAAGATGAATCAGAAAGAATTAGCATTAATATTTTTAGATGTGGAAAAGGCCTTCGATAATGTTAAGTGGAATTTTTTATTTGAAGTAATGAGTAAATTAGGAATTGGGAAAAGGTATAAAGATTGGATACACGCAATTTATAGAGATCGAAAAGCTTGTTTATTAGTAAATGGGGAAAAATCGAATTCGTTTAAGATTAATAAAGGAACGAGACAGGGATGCCCACTTTCGCCACTGTTATTTATTATGTGTTTAGAGATGCTAACTACTAAAATTAGAAATAATGAGAAAATAAGAGGACTGAAGATTAAAGGACATGAATTTAAAATCATGGCGTTTGCAGATGATATGGTATTAATATTAGAAGATCCAAGAAAAAGTATAAAATCATTCATGGAAATAATGGAGGAATTTGGACAGGTAGCGGGTTTAAGAATAAAGATAAATCAGTAATGATTACAAAAAATATGGAGCAAATACAAGAAACAGAATTAATAAATGCCACAGGATTTAAAATAGTAAAAAAAGTAAAGTATTTGGGAATAACAATAACGAAAAATAATTCAGAATTATTTGAAAATAATTACAGTAGAATTTGGAAAGAAATAAAAGAGGATTTGAAAAAATGGGAAAAACTTAATTTATCCTTTTTAGGGAGAATTTCAGCGATAAAAATGAATATACTTCCGAAGATAATGTTTTTTTTCCAAAATCTGCTGATATTGATGAATGATAAAGTATTTAAAAGGTGGGAGCAGGATCTTAGTAAATTTGTATGGAACGGAAGGAAACCTAGAATTAAATGGAAATATTTAAAAGAAGCGAAAGAAAAGGGGGGACTAAGCATGCCAGATCTAAAATTATATTATGAAGCTGCGACGTTAGTTTGGGTAAAGGATTGGATCTTATTGGAAAATACAAAATTATTAAGTTTAGAGGGATTTAATTTATATTATGGCTGGCATGCGTATATTTGGTATGACAAATATAGGAATAATAGGGTATTTCTAGACCATTATGTTAGAAAGGCAATTATAAGAGTTTGGTTGAAACTTAGGGGGAAATTATATTTAAAATTACCGCATTGGATTTCACCCCATGAAGCGTTTTATAGATTAGAGAAAGTAAGAATAAAAGAATGGCTGACATATAAGGATATAATTAAAAGGGTAGGTGATAAGGTTAAATTAAAAACTAGAGAAGAATTGATAATAGATGGCTTTTCAACCCATTGGCTACTTCATAGGCAACTGGCGGAGAGATATAAAGAGGATATGAAGGATAAAGGGATAACTCTGGAAGAAAATGAATTCGATAAAATAATGAAACCAGGAGTAGAAAAACCTTTAAGTAAGATTTATAAATTGTTGAGGAGTTTAGAATTTGAACAAGAAATAATTAAAACTAATATGATAAAATGGGCGCAAGATATAGGCCATACAATAACTTTGGATTAGTGGCAAAAAACCTGGAAAGTAAATCAAGATTTCACCAAATGTTATGATATAAAGGAGAATTTTTATAAAATTTATTATAGATGGTATTTAACCCCAATCAGAATCTCCAAAATGAATAAAAATAAGAAAACAGTTAAATGTTGGAAATGTCAAGAAACAGGAACCTTTTTTCATATGTGGTGGAAATGTAAAAAAGCTAAAAAATTTTGGTTACAGATACACAAGCAAATAGAGAAAATATTTAATATTAAATTCGCAATGTCCCCGGAAATATATTTGCTTAATATTCTAGATGGGTTAGATATAAAAGTTAGAGGAAAATATGTAAGAATTATATGTTATATGATATATGCAGCAAGGATTACATTTGCGAAATATTGGAAAACAGAGAATATACCACAGATAGAAGAATGGTCACAGAAAGTATATGATTTCGCAGAAATGGATAAACTAACTTTGTATTTAAAGGGTAAGTCGAAGGAAACATTTAACCGGGAATGGGAAATATTAAAAGGAGTTTGGGAAGAAAAATGGGGTAAAATAGCATTGATAGGTATGTATGATTAAATCGATTTAAAGGAAAAATATAAAGAAGATGAAATAAAGAAGAGGAATCAAAGTTAAGAGAGTAAGCAGAGTAGAATACAGACAAGGCAGTAACTGTAAAAATAAAAATAAAATGAGCAGGAGGACAAGAAGAGGAAAGTCGCACTCAATGGAAAGGAAAAAGAAGTTAGGGAATGTATGATGAAGAAGAATGGGTTATGTATGGAGAATTGATATTGGAAGTATAGATAGTTTGTAAAGGAGATGCAAAGAAGATATAAAGTGTGAAGTTTGTATCTCCTTGGAAAGTAAATAAGAGAGGAGATTAGGAATGGGTATGTATTTGTATTTGTATTTATGTTTGTATGAGGTGTATGGTATGTAAATATGGTAATGGAGAGGGAATATATGTAGAGTTATAGATGTATGCATGAATATGTGTATGTATTGTTATGTATTGTTAATTGTGATTTGTAATAATTGTATATTTAATAAAATTTATTTTTTAATTAAAATTTTTTTTTTAAAAAAATGAAGCTCATGGAGATGAAAGATTGTGATAAACTGTCAAAATCTCTCATGGGGATTATAAAGGACGAAAATGAAACAGAATGGAATCCAATAACAACAAAAAAGGAAATGTGGAGATAATATTATATCTTAAAATCAACAAAGATTGAAATCGAGACGCACTTTCACAGTAGCAGAACATATTTACTACTGTATACTCTGAGATCAGATGGAATAATATGGAATCTGAATAAACAACCTACAAGTGGACAAACAAGTTGCTAGACTAAACTAGAGGAAATTCTATAAAATGTTTATGAAATAACAGGGGTATCTTTTACTTTGCACAGAAATAACCTAAAAAAAGTAGGCAGGAAGTAAATTAGAGAAATAAATTTTTTAGTTGCATATAGTTTGTTCTTTGTTAGTTTAGATTGATATTCATTGTTTTTTGATAGTATTGTTATTTAGTGTGTTTCATAGTTTATTATTATTACATTATAGTTTATTATTGTATACTATTTTGTTTTATGGATTGTTACTTTGGCCATTTCTACACGAGGTGAGAGAATCGCCCCATGCTGGTACTTACCGGACTTCTTGGCTCCACGCTTGGGTTCAGGCTGGTCCGGAGCAGTGCATGGCCACCGCTCCGCACTGCTCCGGGGACGAAAATGGCGGCTTCCAGTTGGTCAAGGCTCTCCACCAACCGCTGAAGCTCGCCAGCCTAAAGCCTGCCCCCGGCAGATTGCAGGCTCGCACTGGTGCGAGCCTGCAAATCTACACTGGAGTGTGGGCACAAAGTGGCGCGCTCCATGCTTTTGAAAGACCTGTTTCAAGCGGTCTTTCAAAAGTATGCTGGACGACCACTTCGGGTCGTTCTGGAGCGGGCTGAGGTGTGGAACTACACTAAGTAGGTCCGACCCAGTCCGCTCCCAAGTGCAGACGTCCTCCCTGGAGGACGCTCTGCACCGTTTCTTTAAGCCCGTGCGGAAATGGCCTTTGTCTTTTATGTATGCTCTTTTTTTTCTTATGTGATATCTTTTGCTTTGTTTATGTTTTGTGTTTTCATTCAAAAATAAAAATTAAAAAAAATACACAAGAAGCTTAAATGGTAGGACGAAAACAGCATCTCTTGCTCTAAACAAATTTTAAAATACAGACTTCCTGCCATGCTGAAACAGAGGAAATAAAGAAAACAAATATCTCAGGATTCTAAAAATAAATGCCAAGTTTCTTACTAATCATTATCGGTTATTATTCCTTCTCCCTCATCATTGTCCTTGCTATGATGTAATGAAAATATATTCTATTGACTTGCGTCAGCTGTCTTGATTAAACAGAAACAGAACCCAAGCATCATATGCATTGTTTTCATTTTTATTTAATTTAGCTGTTACTGGTTTTATTTTCTTCCAAGATGCAATCGCCATTGCATGCTCAGGGCTGAGGGCAGAAGAAGGGAGAAGAAATAAGCACACATATACAAGAGGCTGGGAGAAAAAGGCCACAACGTTATTGGCTACAGATATGACAGGATTGGTTTGCGCATGGGTCCAGATCCAGGCATCAGCCAACCTGCCTGTTAACCAATAAGCCTGATGCAGCACCAAAACCGGAACCGATTGGTGTTAGATTTGGGGGCCACCTGCATACCAAGAGGTGCAGTGGATGTGTACATATACCTGCCACCATGCACACCCGCCTCATCCACTGCACTCCTATAAACTCCCGAATTCCCAGTGCCCCAAGGCCTGGGAAATAGACGTCCTGGATCCGTGACCCATGCGAACTGCCCTCCAAGTTGTGAAAAAATAGCAAAAACAAACCAGGAACCAACAGAACAGCCAAGACCACAAAGGGAGGGGGTGGGTGCCACCGCAAAAAGAATGAGCTCCAGCCAGAGAGGGGAGCTCAGCTGTAAACCGTCTGCCCGGACCAGAGGGGAGATTGCAGTCAGCCCTGGCCTGGGCAGAGGCAGCCAGTGAATTCAAGCCCAAAGTTTACACTCATTGGCTACCTGCCAAAGGGGGAGGAGGCCGTCCCCAGGCAGCACACAGGCTGCTGGGAAGGCAGAAATAGCAGAACAGCCACCAGCATGGCCACAGAGCCACAAAGACCTTTGGACTCGGCATGAGCCACAAATCTGCCACCCAGTAAGTTGGGCAGCAGGAATTTATCTAGTAGCAAACAATGATAAGCATAGATAGACAGCCTGATAAAAAGACAGTGATAGAGACAAAGAGAGATAAATACTATATAATATGTACAGAAGACAAGATCAAAAGAACTGTCATGGTAGAACAGACTATAGACAATATCTTATCTAGTATACAATAGTGGGAGCGTGGCCATGAGCTGGGACCCCACCCAAAAACATTGCCACCAGGGCAAGCCGTCTCCATAGCCCCCGTCCCTATGCAACTGCCTTTAAGTCAGACTTGGCCTCTAAGATCGAGACACAATGATATTAAACGCAATTTTTTTTTATGTACCTGATCTGAATCAGGGCAATCACAGTGTAGGTAGGGGAGCCTTGAACCTTGCCCCTTAGCTCATTTTTAATATAAGTTTACCACCACACTACACAGGTGCTTAAAAAGGAAAGGGAAGACAAACTTGTTCTAGTACCCTCTTATGTTTGTTGTATGCCTTCAAGTAATTTCCAATTTACGGCAACTCTAAGGCGAACCTATTACAGGGTTTTCTGGGGCTGAGAGTATGTGACATGCCCAGGGTCACTCAGTGGGTTTCCACGGCCAAGTGGGGAATCGAACCCTGGTCTCCAGGGTTATAGTCCAACACTCAACGCACTACACCATGTAACTTGGAACAGAACTTTTAAAAAAAGAAGATAAGTAACATGCTACACTTTAAAATAGTGATTGTCATCACATTATCACAGTCAACAGACCGTTAAAACATGTTAGATACATGTTAAAAACCCTTTAGAACAGTGCAGATAGTGTAGGTATAGTTTAACTCTCAAGAGTTCAAGGTCTCCCTCTCAATGATGATTGGACAGCTTGTAATTTTTATTTTAATGCTTTGCCCCTTTGTAAACGCAAAGGCAATTAATCAGAGAGCTCTTTCTAGGAATCACTGTGCTTTGCACAAAGACTGTTCAAATTCTCTAGGTGTTTGTCATTTACTCAAAAGAATAGTTTTACAGGTTTTTTAATTAATAGGAAGGCAAAACTATGTGGGCTGGATATTAACTTCAACTAAAGTGATATAATTTTGTTTTCAATAGTGTTACGTATGCCTTAGGGAAAATACTGGGTTTGGCCCTCCTCCATTTCTTTTAGGTTGTTTAGGTAATTGTCCTGTGTGGGTGTTAAAACATCTAAAAGCTAAAATACTGTACTTATGCACAGTGTTATCTGTGCACACTACAGAAAGCTTTTGAAAGTGCATGCTTACTGCAAAACTGGACTTCTGTCAAGAACATTCTCCTATAAGTATGTGTGTGTGTGTGTTATGTATATTTTTTTCTTACATAATGTTTTGCAAGTTCTTTTGTTAAACCAAGTTTGACTGTTACCTGCCACTTCAGAAAATATAGTAGTTCCTCTTGATAATGATAAGAACTAAGCAGAGGGTAAAGTGCAAAGTGCAAAGATAATATGTTTTACTGGAGAGTTTCCATAATGTTGTGAGTCACTCTCTATACACACTATGGAAGCTGTATCACGTGACTGTCAAACAGAAGCTCTTTCAATGGACTTCATAGGATAATAGCAGCATGACTAGTTGTAACTTGAAGATCTGGAAGATCCATAGCTTGGGAAAAGTTTTTTTTTTAAGGTTGTTTTTTAAGGTTGTTTCCAGAATCCTTCAGCCAGCATGCTCACTGAGATGTGGTGTGCAAAAAAAGAAGACGATCTAATGAATCAATTTTATTCTACTCCATACAGGGAGGGAAGATATCTCAGTGGAAAAGTGTGTGCTCCACATTAAGATGATCACATGTTCAGGCTATAATACCTCCAGTTTAAAGGATCCTGTTACAGGGAACGAAAAGACTGACCAGCCATGGCTCATGGCTTCCATGTTTGTGAGATGAAAAATTTCCTCCATGTTTTAGTCTGAACTTTAAAGAAATAGCTAGGCTCCATTGTCCCCAAAATAAGATCAGTATTATGGATTGCTCCTTTAAAGTTCACTCTGGAATCTAGAGCTGATTCTCCATAGGATAGGATCATAGTAATGTTCCTGATTACTTCACCTGGGCAGTTTCAACTTCTATTGTTCTTGGGAGTGCTTATAACCTGAGGTCTTGAAAGGATTATCACAAATCTATTAGCATTGGGTTTTCCCACCTAATCCATTCTGAACTTTTGACCTGACCACATCTGAGGTCATCCTAACTCGGCAACATGTTTCCAGCCAGCGTGCTTTCAAACATGTTTTTCAGCCATTAATAATAATAATAATAATAATAATGATAATAATGATAATAATAATAAAATTATTTTTATCCCGCCTCTCCACATGGATTGAGATGGCAAACAACATTAAATACATTAGTACATTAAAAACATTAAAAAACATACCCAGTCCTCCCCACCCACCAATCCACCTAAGACCAACCCCCTAAAACACACTACAATCAATCAACTATTAAAGGAACAGCAAGACAATTGATGGGAGGCGATGGAAATGCTAGTCTTGGAAGGCCTGTCGGAAGAGATCAGTCTTGACTGCTCTTTTAAAGCAGTCAAGACTGGTAATGTGCCAGGTCTCCTCCGGCAGGCCATTCCATAACTTGGGAGCAATAGAAGAGAAGGTCCTCTGGGTAACCGCAGCCAGCCTAGTTCTGACTGGCTGCAGTAAATTCCTCCCAGAGGACCTTAGCTTGCGGGGCGGATTGTATGGGAGAAGGCGATCCCGCAGGTAGGCTGGCCCCAAGCCATGAAGGGCTTTAAAGGTAATGACCTACACCTTGTACTGTGCCCGGAAACTAATAGGCAGCCAATGGAGAGACTTTAGAATTATGTTCAGTCATGAAAATAGCACATCCCGCAGAGTGGGGATATAGGGTGTGCCAGCTCATTTGGATTGATATTACAAGCATTATTAGAAGCAAAAACCAAGTTGGAACTGTAGAATATTCTAATACAACACTTCATACTCAGGGTGTTCATAAATTAAAATCAATGGATAACTTTGGAAATTACTCTTCCTAAAGAATGGAAAGCTTAGTATCCATTTGACTTTCTGTCTGTCTTATCTGTCTACTGGTGCAAAGCACTGTGCTGCCCAAATGATGCTAGCCTGCTAACACCTTAAAATATCTTGCTTTACCACTGAGACTCCGATTTCTGCCTTCCTCTACTGGACTACATAGAACAGATCCTTTCACTCTGCTGCATGGCAGAGTCAGAGCTATTTATTTTTAAGGGTGCTGACAAACCAGGGAAAAGAAGAGCCAGTGCCAAATAAGGCTTGTTTTTGGCTAGGTAGGGATTGTTTCAGGCACCCCACTTGTTAATCATAGGAAAAACATTTGATGATTTCACAGAGTTGCCCACGGGTCTTCATGGATGAGAATTTCTGAGTCCTCAGTGTCCAGAAAATATACAACAAGAACCTATGCATAACAAGAACAAGAAATAAGCTAAAGCCTGGTGTATCAAGAGAAAAAACAATTGCAATGATTAACCACAAGGATACAGCAAAAGCAAATGTATATTTGTTGAATATTCCCCCACTTCCATGTGAGTGTGTTTGTGCACTGTCCACTATACTTTTATTGCTAAAATCTGAATTGCTAAAATTCAGTATCAGGTTTCCTTACTGAATCTGAGCTCTGACCATTTCCATCTGTAGCCAGAGCCACAACTATGACAAAGGAGATTAAGCTAGAACCAGAGCTACTGTTCCTGCTTGTATAAGGTTCTGCATGCCATCATTGATTTAGCATGTCTTCTACTAGAACAATTCATAATAGTAAAAAAGTAGCAGTTATTATTCAAAGATTTATATACCACCATTTTTCCATAGATCTCAGGGAAGCATACATTAAAAACCAATCTAACAAATTTAACATCGTATAATCAAAATAATTTCAAAAAGCTAAAAGCATATTAGGCAACTGACAGATTAAAAGATAGATTAAAATGGTTAAAATAGTTTAAAATATTTTAAAATGGTTAAAACCACGTACATGAGGGGGTTTTGTAAAATCAGTTGGGCCCCAAAAGCTTTCATAAACAACCATGCTTTTACTTGGCATGGAAACAGCAGCAGTGTTGATGATAACTGGGCCTCCAAGGGGAGGGTGTTCCACAACTGGGGTGCTACAGCAAAGAAGGCCTTCTCCCATGTCCTTGCACAGCATATTGCTCTGACTAATGGGAAACAGAGAAGAACTCCTCCCACAAACCTTAAATCTCAGGCAGGTACATATACAGAGAGGTATTCCTTTGAGGTCCTAAGCCATTTAGGGCTTTAGATGTCACCACCAGCACCTTGAATTCAATGAGAAATATGTTGGCAGCGAGTGCAATTTAAAACCCGTGTTATATAGCTTTTGGACAACATTCTTGTCAGCAGTCTATCTGTTGCATTTTGCACCGGTTGCAGTTTCTGAGTCATTTTCAAGGGCAGCCCTACACAGAGCGTATGGCAGTGGTCTAATGGTGAAGTTAGCATTGCATGGACTACTGGGAAGTTTCCAGTGTATGGACTACTGTGGCTAAATTATCCCTGCCCAGGAAAGGCCATAGCTAGGAAACCAGTCTGACGTGGCCTCAAGCACTCTGAGCCATGGAGTCCACTTGGATGTTCAGTGACAAACCTGGATCTAAGAGTACTCCCAAGCTACGTCCTTGCTTCTTCAGGAAGAGTGCAACCCCATCCAGGGCAGATAACTTACTTATTTCCCAGAAGAGAACCACCAGTCCACAAAGACTCTACCTTATTGGGATACAGCTTCAGTTTATTGGCCCTCGTCCAGCCCATGATAGCATCTAGGGCTTGGTCCAGCACCTGCACAGCCCTAGCCAACAACAAAAACAAGAGAAATAGACTGGAGTGCCAACAGCATACTGATGGCAACCAACTCCAAACTCCCTTATGACATCCCCAAGTGGCTTCATATAGATACTGAACAGCATAGGAGACAAGATGGAAGCTGTGGCACCCCACAGCTTAGTGGCCAGGGAAAGCTGAAAAGGAATCTCCCAGTGCTATTCTCTGGAATTTGACCCACAAATAGGAGCAGGACTACTGCAAGACAGTACCTCTTGCTCCCATCCAGTGGAGCCAGCCCAGTAAGATATCATGATCAATTATATCAAAAGCCTCTGGAATCCAGAAAAATCAACAGGGTAGCACTTTCCCCATCTTTTGACCACAGTAATTTGTCAGGCAGAACAACCAAAGCTGTTTCAGTGTTGTCCCCAGACCTGAAACCAGACTGAAATGGAATCAGATCATTTGAAGCTGCCCAGCCACCTCATGCTCAAGCACTTTGCCAAAAAGCAGATATTTACAACAGGGCAGTAGTTGTCATATACCTCTGGGTCCAGGGAGTTCCTCCTTAAGAGCAGGTGCCCTACCACTTCCTTCTGCAGCAGGCACCTCCCCCTGACATAATGAAGCATTTAGCACCCCGTGGACTCATCTGGTCAGCCCACCACTGCTAGATTTTATCAGTCACGGCAGACAAGTATGGAGCTTACAAGGAATGGGTTAAAAGGCTGCAAGCATCTTGTCCACAGCCTCAGGTCTCAACATCTGAAACTCATCCCGGAAAATTAACCAGATGGAGCACGGGACACTTCCACAGACTCTGTAATAAGTGTGGCGCTAAGTTCTGAGTAATTATGAGTGACTTTCTTCTCAAACTCCCTAGCAAATTTGTCACAGCAGTTAATGAAAAGTTCAAACTCTTTGCTTCTCTGAGCTCAATCCCACTAAGCTCTTCATTACTGAGAATAACTTTGCTGGCTGGCATCATAAGAATACAAACACTGAGAAATAGTACAATTTTTTAGCTGATCTCACTGCTACATAATAGGCACAGTGAACAGTCTTCAATTCCCAATCATATTCACTCTGTCACCTATGCCACTTGTGTTCTAGCTGTCTTCCACCCTATTTCATTGCCTGTAGGTCTTCTGTAAATTGATATGAACTGAAGGCTCCATAGCAGTGGACACTTAAGAGCGATTAGGAACCATTTCCATCTCACAATTCCATAGTGAAACCAAGCCTCAATCAAATTGTCACCTCTATAAGCCAAAAAATCCTCTGAGCATTGAGGAATCCTTCAAATTCAGTAAGTCTCTGGGGGTAGACCATCTTAATTGGTTTCCCATCCCTGCAGGAAGAATCCAATACCACCAAGCTAAACATAATGAGGAAATTATCTGACTGTAACAAAGCCTCATCATTCTTCCAGTGGCAGAGCTTGGAGTGTGTGGAGGGGGGGCGAGAGGGGGGAGCTACGGCATGAGGGGCGTGGCCACTGTGCAAAGGGCTTGGCCAGGGCACGCGGGGGCGTGGCTATGGGCCAGGACACCCTAGAAACATTGACGCCCAGGGTGAATCACCCCCCCGCACCCACGTTCCTACACTACTGCATTCTTCATCCTCCCAACAGAAGTGACCAGGCTGAAGGTTTGTCCTGCTATATGTGTTGGGCCAATGATGTATTGAGACAGTCCCATAATTGTCATTGACAGTCATGAAGTCCTGAGTTGGATCTCTTAGGACAGCCTTGGTATGGATGTTGAAGTCTATCAGAACCATTGTCCCGGGGTGCTGAAGTACCACCTTTGAGATCACCTCAGCCAGCTCAGGCAGGGGGATTGCTGGGGAAAAGGGTGGGAGGTATGCAAACAGCATCCCCCTTCTGCCTCTTTTACTTAGAACTAGGTATAAAAGCTGAAAGTGGGACAGATGGGTTTCCTCATGAGGGAGGTGGAATCCTTATGATTGATGGCAACTCTTCCTCCTATGGTCTCCCAGTCTAGGTTGGTGCTGAGTATCTGGGTGGACAAAGCTGAGACAAATAGACTCTACCAGTCTCATCCACTCAAGTCTCAGTAATATATACCAGGTCAGTCCCCCCACCACAACCAGATCATGGATGGTGGTTGTTTTATGGTGGACATGCCTAGCATTCAACAGCATCACCAGTAGACCAGAGGGCAAGCTGACAGGGCAACCTGGGTCTTGAAGGATCGGGGAAGGACTAAAACATGGGATAGGTTTCAAATATCTGTCCTACCTTTCCCTTACATGGTATGTAAGGGTAGTAGTTATACAATTCTGTATTCTCTCAGTGCCAAGATAAATTGCAAGTTACAATATGCAGTTTCTTCCCCATCATTGGCAAGGAGTCACAACTGAACATAAATGTAATGCCATATGATTAATACAGAACAGAGACAGGCAACATGCATTCTTTCATTTGTTCTTGGACTACAGCTCCCAACATTCCTCAACACTAGGTATGCTGGCTAGGGTTGATGGCAGTTCAAAAGTATCTGGAAGGCTGCCCTTTGCTCATCCCAATGTAGAATCTAGGATACGATGAGAATTCTATCCTATACCAACAAGCCATGTAGAAGCCAATGTGATGACAGGACCTGGTTTGGCTGAATATTATCTGAATCAACTCTCAGACAATCCTACATCAGCTACATCTGAACTGACGTACACAAGCTGAACATTTTGTCTCAATGTCTACTTTTATGGTAGATGTCACCTCTGTTCTTGGCTCTAGAATACCAGCTGTCCATCTGTACTCATTAAGCAAGCCATCAAGCTACACAACAGCAGAGAAAGATGGCCAACTCCTTATTTTGTACAGTCATAACATAATTATATCTGCTGATTTGGTATTGAGCCAGACTCATCTAACATTCCTAATAGCAACACATGACTGTTATGCCCAGGCATTCTGCCTGAATCTACTTGTACCATCTTTCAAGTGGGAAGTTCCTTCTGTTCAAACTGAATGTCACATTGACACACAATTTCTTTGCTTTTTATCTTTGGGAATGTTTCAGTATGTTATAGTGTAATCACTAGTTTTTTTCTGGGATGATAAAGCTAGATTAACCTCTGCAGTTCTTAAGAACTGACAGAAATTATTAGCTGGAGTTTCAGGCTTGAAGTTTTATCAGCCCCTCTAGCCCAAGTATAGCAAAATAGTTTGCTTTTTAAAAAAGCACAGATTCTCAGGTGGTCCCCCCATAATGCTTATCACGTGGAGCATATTAATATGGGGACTACTCATGCAAATTTCAAGGGCACTCAGAAATTGCTATGAAAACAGCTATTTACCTATCCAGTGCAGATGGAGAAAAAAATTATGATAACAGATTTTTACAGGGCAACACACTGACCACTGACTCCTACTCCTAATAAATTGTCAGATAACTATGAAATAATGACTGTCATACAAATAGAAAACCAGGAGAGGTCAATGCTGATACAGAATGTAAAACACTCAGCAAATAATCCAGAGAATATTTCAAAAACATTAATTGGTCATAGAAAACAATGTGTGGATGGGCAAATTTGTTACAATTCTAATAAAATCAAAATATGCAAACACTTAAAATATAATTACAAATATATAAATATTTGCAAATAACTACACACTATAAAAAGACTTTTTAGAAGGCAAACATTTTCAACTAAACATTCAGTGAGGAAAAAACAAAAGCTCCATTTACTTGAATTGCATGCCTCTGTCATAGCAAAAATGCTAAGTGGACTGTACCGAGCGAGACTGGTTAAGTGTTACCTCTTCTCTCAAACCCCATGGACATCTGGAAAACTAAGCCAACCTGGATATGTGCTTTTGGGGGGAAGCCATTTGGAGCAAGGCAGGGAGGAGAGTGTCAGCACGATGATTTGTTAGGCTTCTTGTTTTCTAAGCCCTGGCAGCAGCAAAAAACACCCTGAGGGTTGCCAGTGGGCCTTCCATATGCCCCAGCAACAGTGCAGGACCTGGACAAATTCTCTACATATCATGCACAATACAGGCCACATGAGATGCAAGGCCTATCAAGAATGGTGGCAACTGCTGCAGCTTGTTGGTGCATTTGGCTGCTCTCAGTCATTGGGGGGGAAATGCCTAGCTCTGAGTTGCCATATTATCCTCCTACTTGGCTTTTACCCACATTCTGGACCCATTTATCTGAATTGTCCTGATGCCCATTTCCACAATCAGCTGTCCCAGAAGCAGTTCCAGCTCACCACCCAACCCTTCCCTGATCTGCCTCTGTGATACCACAGAGACCTCTCTCATGGTCTTAGATTCTAGCCCCAAATCCTTGGGGAATGCGATGCTGCTGACTTGGAAATCCTAGCTGTAACAGAAATTCCAAATCTTTAGAAGTACGCTGAGCTATTTTAACCCCAAACACCCTTTTTCTATCTATACCAAGATAAATTAATTCCCCCTATATCCCAGTCAGGTATTGCATCAAACATTAATGAAAATATACAATATAATCTTGTTAGTATCGTACTTGTGTGTTGCACCACCAACTTACTCAGTTGTATAAGCAAAGCTCTACAATTGTAACCATTTCACACAAAGGTTATTTCCTCACTACACTGTTATAGTGCTATCATTCCACTTTCAACATCCTGTGAAATTCTCGGATTTCCAGTTTACTTAAGCCAAAGAGCTCTCTCGCTGAGAATTCTAAATGCCCCTCCCTAAACTACAAGCCCCAGGATTCTATAGGATGTTGAAAGTGGAATAATAGCACTATAATGATGTAGTGCAGAAATGGCTGTAGTTGCCCATTCTTGGATGGTGCACAACTATTCAGACTTCTGAAATCAGTGTTAATGTATATTTAATTACATTTGTACTATATCACCTGTATTTTAAAACTTTCTTCAAATATTTGTACAATAGCACTTAAATAGGAAAGCATTTTAACAAATTTTAAAACTGATCTTGGGGGGGGGGGGGGACAACCTCTCTGTCCTTCCAGTCTGGAATACTTTTAACATCAGGCTTTCTCCCAGTCTTTGTTTTAGTGTTAAAACATTTTTAGCTTATCTTCAAAAAGTATCATTAAGGTAATTGTGTTTGTCATGACTAAATAAAAATAGACTTATGTATTTCATAAAATCAGTTGCAACTGACTGCTTCTATAAGATGAAGCAATCATAATCTGTTCATTGACTGTCTAATCAGTAGTTTGAGGGGATTTGTATTTTGATTATTTGCATATGTATTAATATATTGATTGTACTAAATATTAAAAAATAAAAAAGGATTAAAAATATTGTTTCCCCAAAAGGCTAAATTTAACAATTACCAGTGCAGATGAAATGATCTTTGCTCACACACACATAACCATCACATACGAATCTTGTGGCACCTTAAAGACAAACCAGTATTATTTGGCATAAGCTTTCATGGACTCCAGCCCACAGACGAAGTGCTTTACAGTCCGTGATAGCTATGCCATATAAAACTTATAAGTCTTTCAGGTGCCACAGGGAACACAGTTATGGAAGCTCAGTTACAATCAGTCTAAATTCCAGGGAGACACCCGGCAGCATTCAAGGGCTCTCCTTCTAGCACTTGCAGCTGACATTTATTAGATAGTATAAAGGTTGCAGCACTGAGTGTACTTCCTAAACTATCTATTAATAATCGCCAGTGCCATCTCCAACAGACATGGGGCAGAGTTTGGAAGTAATGAGTTACAAGTAACACGGTTACAGTTGACCCTCCATATCAGCGGGTTCTATATTGAAAATACCCGACCCCCCCCCAAAAAAAATCCAAAAAGCAACCTTTGATTTTGCCATTTTTATATAGGGGATGCCATTCTACTACACCATTGAACATAATGGAACTTGACTTGACTGACAGCAAATGATGGCAACTGTGCACATAGCATGTGGTGGGAAAACAGTGACAGAGTAGTGCTAGGTGTCCACAGGCTAGATGCAATTAGAATATTTAATAAGAATTATACTCTCTTCAGTATAAGTTGTTCTTAATCAGTAGCCACAATTAGCAACAGCAACAGCATGTGTATTTCTATACTGCTTATCAGCTAAGTGCTCTCTAAGCAGTTTACAAGGTGTTAGCTAATTGCCCCCAACAAGCTGGGTGCTTATTTTACTGACCAGCAGAAAGATGGAAGGCTGAGTCAACCTGGAGCCCAGCAGGATCAAACACACAACCGTGTGGCTGCAGTACTGGCATTTAACCACTGCGCCACCAGGGCTCCAATTATGTAGCACACAACTCATTTTACTTCATAAAGCTCTTCTATCCAACTTTGGTAATTGAAATAACAGTTTATGATATGACATCACCTTTTTACCCTTCTCCGTTCAAGTGGGGGGAAGTCAAAAATGCCACCAGGATAGCATAAGTCCCTGCATGAACCTGAACTAGGAAGTGGGCACCAGATCACCCCAATGTACCCAACATGGATCAAATGATATTGAGGCTGGGCTATGGCCACTGCTATCACCTGGTGTCAGAAACTCCCACTGATGCTTTGGATGGGAGTTAGCTTGAGTTTGTGCTAGGCTGGGCAACTATCCAACCGAAGGGCTACCTGAAGCAGCAATCGTGTAGCTGGTATTTCAGTCAAGCATCCGCTTTTGCTATAGGCAGGCTTTCCCTGGCTGATACCAGCTTCTGTCCTTCCTTGGTTTGAGAGAGGAGTGAGGGCACTCAGCTGGCTCTTCTGGAGCTAGCCCCTGACACAGCAGTTGAATATCTCTGACTTCTTGATCTTTTGTCCATGAGCAAAGAGTAACCTCTAAACATTAATCACTAAGTCAACCTAGACGTTAAGGGGAATTGATGTTCACTGCAATTAATACATTTTGCCTCCTGCACCAATGATGGGGTTTCATCAAGATACATGCCTGAGCAATCAGAATTGCAAATGAAGCCCATGTTTACCTTCCGGTGACCAATCACAATACAAAACATGGTAAATGCAAGATGCGCAAATGATAAGCAGCACTTGCTACAAGGAACAGAAATCTTTCACTATTTGAAGGAGTCGGGTGGTGGTAGTGCTGTGCCTTGCAGTAGTTTCCAATTTATGGAGACCCTAAGGCAAACCAATTATGGACTTTTCTGGGGCTGAGAATGTATGACATACTCAAGGTCACCCAGTGGCTTTCCATGGCCAAGTGGGGAATTGAACTCTGTTCTCCAAGGTCATAGCCCAACACTATACCACACTGGCCCTTACTTGAAGGTATGTCTCCTTTAAATACATCGTAAGTGTATGGTTTATTTTTAACCAAAGGACAGGTTTTTAAAAAAGTGCAGAGTATAACTTTGTTAGTTTATAGTAGCATCTGTAGTTCTTGTTTTAAAGATCAATTGTATGTGTATACATATGCATGCACATACAGGTGTATGTAGGTATGTGGACTGTACATGTTGTTATTACTATGTACAAACTGTATTTAAAAAATACTTTTGTTTACTTCTCTACAGGGACAACTCCATTTCCTCCCTACTAAAAATACCCCATCTGAATTGTTCACCTGAGCAAGAGATGCTTGAAATTTGTATGCTCTATTCTTCCTTCAATAGGCTCAATAAAAGATATTCCTTACCTAGAAGGTAATATCCTGAAACATAAAGCAGGATAAGCGAATCCATTCCAGATGTCATAGATGTGACTGAGATTAGCTGCTTAAACAGGGGTGGGCAAAGTGCAGCCTGCAGATCACCCTCTAGTAACTTCAATACTGCCCAGAATGTCAGCAGCAAACCACTAAACATAACTATTTTTAGTGGGGAAAGGAATTATGTTGGCTGTCATACGAACTATAGTCGAAGCAATGGTTCTTAACTTTTTCTTTACCAGGGACCCCCTGCAAATATAATTTGTTGCTAAGGATGCCCAAGGCTTAACTCAAGATTTAAATATTTAAATTTAGATTTAAATGTCCAAATATGTATTTAAATAATCGTGTGTGTGTGTGTGTGTGTGTGTGTGTGTAATTTATTTATGGCATCTAGAGATTAGGATTCAAATCCCCACTCAGACACTGGGTGACCTTGGGCAAGTCACATTCCCCCAGCCTCAGAGAAAGGCAAAGACAAACCCCCCTCTGAACCAATCTTGACAAAAACACCCCTGTGATAGGTTCACCTTAGGGTTGCCATAAGTCAGAAATGGATTGAAGGTATGCAACAACAAAGTACTGCTGATAAGGGGAGGTTCTTTCTAGCCATCATGTCTCTCTCCTTTGAAAACTGACTCATGGCAACCCTAAGGAGAACCTGCCATGAAGATTTTCTTGGCAAGATTTGCTTTTCTCTGAAGCTGAGAGAATGTGACTTGTCTGAGGTCACCCAGTGGGTTTCCATAGCCAAGTGGGGATTAAAACCTTGGTCTCCAGAGTCATAGTTTGGGTGCACGCACACACACACACACACACACACACACACACTACCACCACCACCATGTCCCTTTTGTCAGGGACACAGCAGTGAGGACACACGTGCATGCACCCAAACTGCTCCCTCATTTGCAAATGATGGAGCAGTTTCAGCACTCACAACCCCACTCTACTGCCACATCTCTGTTCCTGCTGTTGCTATTCAGCAGCAAGGTCTGTGGACCCCCTGTGAGGGCCCTGTGGACCCCCAGGAGTCCTCAGACCCAAGGTTAAGAACCACTGCAAAGGGATAGCCAATATCCTATACAATTGTCAGTCTCTTAATCAATATCATATTAAAGTCAGTTTAAATCAACTTAATTTTTATTGTTATATGAATATGGGTCATAAATAATCCGAGGGCACCAGGTCATTGCTTAGCTTGCAAGCTAAGCAGGGTCAGGCCTGGTTAGTACTTGAAAGAGAGACTGCAAGGGAGCACTAGGTGCTGTGTGCTATATTCAGAAAAATATAGGCATCATTTAGCCTTTGAGTACATTTACATAAAGCCTTGGTTTGTCAAGAAAACTCAATGATATGGTTGTCATAAGTAAGACTTGCCTTGAAGGCACATAACAACAAATGCATCTAATAATTATTATTCAAATATGACTAAATGAATGGTGTTAATACTGGAGTGCAGATCAAAAATCACTGTAGATCCAGGGTCTTTGATTCTTTCTGTTTACCAAGATGGGTAGGCTGTTTCAGGAATGACTTTTTTTTGATGGTGAGAAGGATTACTCAGCACATTTGAAAAATCTGTGAAAGAAAATGATATTTAAAGATCACAGTCTCATCTCTTTACCTTCAAGATGACACTTGTGGTGTAAAACTGTCAGAGCCTACTCAGTTTAATCAAACAATTTTCAGTTTCAGATTTTGGTGGCAGGGGACCATACCAATACTCAGCTTTGAGAGTATGCAATGCCTTATAATCTCCCTCCTTCTCTTTCTCCCTCCATAAAGAAGCTGTCCAAGGTTCTCACCCCACATGTTAGGATAGGTACCTGTTAGCCCACAACATGGGTGCCACAAGGGCCAACCCGTGATGCCAGTACCTCCTTGCAAAAGTGGTGAATTAATTAGCTTAAAGAGGAGGCTTGCGAGAGGGGGACAACTTAACGAGATCTTGCTACCAACGTTTACGGGGTCACGCAGGAAAAGAACCAGCCAAAGATTCAGAAGTAAGCTAAAAATGTGTTTTGATTGGGGGGAATTCATTCATGCATGCACACAAAATACAAACAATCAAACATTCACGCAAGAGCTAACTGAAGGATAAAGGGAGGGGGAAAAATTATGGCGAGAGAGGCTGAGGGTTTTTTTTGGGGGGGGTATAATTACTAGTCCAGAAGAGTAGTGAAGAGCAGAAATGTGTTTTGGCTTAGGTAGGACCTAAGGACAGTTCTCATTCAGGAGCCAGATGGACAGAGTGATGGGTAGATCTTTGAGAGACTGTGAATTGCAAGCCTAAAATCAGAGGTATTTGTACCCTGAAAATGGCCTGTGGCAGTGATGGTCCCAGATGCAAGACAAAGGGAACCTGTTGTGGACAATGGGTCTTTTGCACGTTGATGGGCTCAGTGCTTGATTGACAAAGACATGATGGGTGTCGTAACAGCTGTCTATTGTGGGTGCTACAAGGAAAGAGGAAGGAGTCCAGGTGTAGAGGGGATGGGTATCTGTCAAGCAGTGTCCTGGTGGGCTTCTCACAATGGCATTCTCCAGGAAATTCCAGCTTCTATTATTCTCTGGAACAGCAGTGATTTATCTGATAATTGAATTAGGTTATACCAAGAGGGTGTTTTAGGCTGACCTGCCTGTGGCCTCATGTTTACAGTCAGGTTTCTTCCTCTTAACAAGCTGCTCTAAACCAGGTCAGACTATTTGACCATCTACTGTAGTTTTATCCCCTCTGGCAGTGACTCTTTAGGTCCTTAGGCAGGAGTGGTAGCCAGTGGCTTCCATTAGCAGTGGAAAAATAAATCTGCTCCTGGTTTTATTCTGAACTTTTCAGAAGCTATCTAAACCCCATTTCTGCACTACACTGTTACAGTGCTATTATTCCACTTTCAACATCCTATGAAATCCTGGGGTTTGTAGCTTAGGAAAGGGCATTCAGAATTCTCAGCCAAAGAGCTCTTTGGCCTCAGCAAACTACAAACCCCAGAATTCCACAAAATGTTGAAAGTGGAATAATAGCACTATAACAGTGTAGGGCGGAAAGGCCCCAAGGAGCTGTCAATAAGACTGCCATAGAATTCAGCACCTTGGATGGCTCTTTTAAAGTCTGATTTAAAACTCTTCTGCAAATAAGAGTTGTATGTATGTTTTGGACCAGGAATGCGTTTTTTCAAAAGACTGTCCATTTGTAAGAGTGCAAATAAGCCTTCCTGGGGAGTACATTTGGACGTGTAACCCTATGCATGCTTACTGAGACATAAGATCCACTGTATTCCAACTACTCAATCCTAGCTATGAGCAGGACTGTAGCTGCTAACAGGAGTCCAAAGCATACTTGGAGGTCCAGTAAGATAAATGCAACTTGCACTTTATCTGGAATAAAGTGGATTTGGAAAGGAGCTGAGGGATCAACTACTGCATCCCAAGCTTGGACAGCTCATGCTAGGTAAGGCAGAGGTGGGGGGCAAGGGTCTCTTTTCCTTAGTTCTAGCTCTAGGGTGGTATAAATGATGAAGACTGATCCCCCCAGAGTAGCCATGAAATATTGGATCTAGTGCAGAGGAAGGTAACTGATGCCCTCCAGATCCTATTAGACTATAACTTCCAGTTTTCCTCATTATTAACAACTGTAAGGCAGATGGAAATTGCAGTACAGCAACACTTGAAACAGTTCTCTATTGCTGACCTAATGAATTGAAAGCCTCTCTTTCCCAGCCCTCAAATCATCCACAAAATACCACATTTGGGGAGTTGTCTCTGTTACTTCTGGTGAAATAATAATCAGCCATGGCTCTACCCTTCTAGTATCAGAAGATCTCTCAGCAGTCATGGAGGGCAAGCCCATCTATACCTTAACGTCCCCAAACCATCAACAGTGAAGGACGGGTATACTTCAGTTAACAAAGCTTCTGATAAAGAAGCACCTTTTTACAAAGTCTTTTTACAGGAGCCCAGCCCAGCCACGCCCAGCCCAGCCCAGCCCAGCCACGCCACCCCCTTTTCTTGTCTTCTGTCTAGCTGGAAGTTTTTTGCAGCAGGGCCACAAGGAGGATAGTGAAAGAGGGCTGGAGAAAGACATACTTTCAGTGTTGGATTGCAGCAGTGTGTCTGCCATAATCAATGTAATAAAGCTTGACCTGGGAAATAAAGGTGATTCTACAGTAGCTGTGTGTGCTTACCTACAGCAGCGAAGGTAAAGAGCTGCTTCCAGAATCACTTACTGAGCATGTGCAAAGACCAAAACAGAGAGTAAAGGGGAAAGTAGATTAGCCTATATCATCATCATCATCATCACCATCACCACTACCCCGCATGTTGAAAAAACATAGATCTGTAAGTTTCACCACCAAAATGGAAACCATAACAAAAGTGGAGCCTGTTGGAACAAAGAAATTTATTCCGGGATGCTTTTTGGAAAAAAATTTCAAGTGGACTTTAGAAGATTGGAATTATTTTTGTATAGAATCATGTAGTTGGAAGAGAACACAGGGGCCATCCAGTCCAACCTCCCTGCCGTGCAGGAACCCTCATCAAAGCACTACCAACAGATAGCCGTCTTTACTTATGCAAAACTTACTTGATCTGGTTGTTTCATTTCACATGTGCATATTGTTAGGTTTGAATAAAAAGTGTGCTGAGACATGTTAAACTGCTCTTCTTTTTGATGGTGTAAGAACCTATCCCTATTATTTCCATGTTATTTCTGTCTCTGTCTCCAAAGTTTCTTAAAGCCCAGGAACACATCTACTTTGTTAACTGTGGTATACCTTATTATTATCCCATACCTTGTGTGAATAGCATCTAAAAAGAGGTGGAAAGCCTGTGGCACTCTAGATGCTATTATCAGCCAAAGTCCAAATCATCCTGAGAGACAAAGATTCCCCACTTCTGGTCTAAGCATCCCAGAGCCTATATCTTTTTTTTTTTTTAATAAAACCCAAAAGTTTAACAAAATGTCACTGTAAGGGTCACCTATATCTGTCAGTCAGCCAGTGCTGTATTTCCACTGCAAATTACTTTCAGGATGCTTCTAACCTTCACATGCTAAACATTATTTTTATTTGTATTGTATTTATTAAACTCAAAAAAGTTATCCCCTCCCTCCCCAGGTAGAGGATTCTTGAGGCAGGCCTTCATACTATACTTTGTATAAATAACTAATAATTAATTTAATACAACGGCTAGAAAATAATGTATATTATTCACAGGACTGCACCATCACTGTACATAACGTAACAAGACTAAATAAAACAGATTGTGAACCTAAGCTTCCTAGAAATCTTTGTTTTGAACTTGCAGAAATATTTATTATTGTTCCTGTGATTGTCTTTAAAATAAAGAAGCAGAAATGTACTCTTAGCCTCTCAGCTTCCCTCCATCATGCTTTGAATGTGGCCGTGGATAGCAAGAGAGATATCATTTCATGGCACCACCAGCATACATATTTGCAGGATTTATTACTGAGTTCATGCCAGATGAATTATGGATGTCAGCCAAGAGATGCCTGAGCACAGAACTCTTGGAATGTCTCCCTTGTGTGGTTTGGAGGCAGTGAGCTGCATTAGCACTGACACAGAGCAAGGCAGCAACTGTTACATTCCTGCATAGTTCGATACAGTGCAGAATTTTTAACAGATAGATCCCACAGTAACCCTTTCATTTTCAGTGCCCTGAGTAATCAGAGAGTAAAATTCAGCATACAAAATTGCTGTACTGTTTGGAAATAGGATAATGTCAGTATTCCACTGGGCCCCAATGAAGAGATACTTTTGAGGTTGCCAAAGATCAGTATTTCAGAAGATGCCTGTCTTTCATTCCTTTTTTCTTTAAAACGAAGATACAGAAAATGAACCAATTATAAAAATGGGAAATTATCCCTCCAATAATCCCCCATCTAAAACATAAAGTAATAAATATTGAATGGCGAGCTTTATTCAAAGGTCATCCTTTGTGCATCTGCAAAAAATATGTGAACATCCATCCTTACAGTGGATAATCACTCACTAGCATGTCACCTGTTGAGCAACATAGTCCTTTGTCTTAGGTATTCGCTAGTCTCAAACCTAATAAACTAAATGGTCGAATATTGATAGTATACCAGCCGCTCCACCACGTATTATTTAACTGTGGCCAAATGTTCCACAAGCCCAAGTATGTCACTGTGTGGCTGGCAGCTTACCCATATTTTGTTACGGTGTCCTCTGTTAGCAAGGCAGGAGTGAGCAATGCATGCCAAATGGCCTTGCCACAACCAATTCAACCCTAGCAGCATAGCAAAGTTTGTCGTAACTGGTCACTTGCTGTTCATTTCATTATTTATTTTATTTGGCTTAAATCCCACTCTTAGGATTTAAGGTGGCTCTCAGCATGAAACAGAAAAAAACAAGAAGTTACAATGCTAAAACACAATTAAATGTAATGTAGTATTGAAATGTGGGCCAAAAATACCCAAAAGGCACTATATCCTGTGTGATCTTAGAAGCTAAGCGGGGTCAGCCCTGGTTAGTAGTACTGGGATGGGAGACAGCAAGTGAATACCAGGTGCTGTAGGCTACATTTCAGAGGAAGAAAATGGCAAACTGCCTCTGAGTGTTCCTCATGGAAGAAAACGCTATAAAAAATTCATGCGGTCGCCATAAGTTTACAGGTGACTTGAAGACATGTGCGCACGTGCATGCACACACACACACATACACACTATTGAAATACTACTGATTTTTTTAAAAATTAAAATAACACTTAAAAGTAAATATTTATTTATTTATTTATTAAATTTATGTCCTGCCTTTCTCCCAAATGGGATCCAAGGCAGGTTACAATAATCTAAGACATTCACTTTACAAAAGTTAAATCAAATATTCCAATTATGAAAAGATACTTAAAACATATTTAAAATATTATTGCAAAAAAATTAAAAATATAGCACACCACATTATGGACACACTACAGTTCCATAATTAAAATTCAAGATTCAAAAGCCTGTCTAAATAGAAATGTACTCACCTGTCACCAGAAAGAGAGCAGTGAGGGGGCCAACTGGTCCTCCCTCGGAAATGTGTTCCTTAGTCTGAGAGCAGCCAAAGAAAAGGCTCTCTCCTGAGTCCATTGGTGGAGCTTGGAGTGTGTAGAGGGCGAGTGGGAGGGGGCGAGGCTATGGTGTGAGGGGCGTGGCCACTGTGCATGAGGGCGGGGCTGTGGCACGTGGAGGCGTGGCCAGGGCATGTGGGGGCGTGGCTATGGGCCGGGGCGCCCCAGAAACATTGTCGCCCAGGGCGAATTGTCTCTCCGCCCCCACGTCCCTACGCAACTGCCCGAGTCCTCACCAGCTATGCCTGCAAAGGTGATAGACTGTGAAACAGTCTCAACGGTCAGTTGCTGAAAGACTGCCTGAGTATAAGGCTTTACCTTCTGGCGGAAAAGTAACAGGGGATTGGGCAGCCTAGCTTCCCTTGGCAAGAAATTCGACAGCCTGGGAACAGCCATTGAGAAGACACTGTTATAACTGCAGTCATACTCAAATAGGAACATAGCCCATTATTAATGACAAAGACTCTAAAATTGTCTACCTTGCCTCCTGCAAAAACCAGGAAAGACTCTAAATAAATGCTAAAACTGATGCTGATGCTGCTTGAAGAACTGGTCTGCTAATAAACTATTAAACAGAGTGATGACAATAATATTTTGCTTTAATAAAGTTAATGCTTCAAAGATATTTGATCACTATTTTATATACCTGCTGGCCAGCCAACCCCCCACGATGAATGGAAAGTACCCAGATGAAGGGAAGTGGGGCCCAGAAATGAAGGCCAGTTCTGCACATAATAAAGTAAGTGCACAAGGGAAAATACAATTACTTATTTGCTCTGGTGTCTAGAACTAAGCACATGTCCAGTTCAGTGGCACGGATCATCTCATTTTAATCTCTGAGCACTTGTTTTCTCACTGCATTAGAAATTATTTGCCAGGATGACTCATTAAAGGACAAGGAAGCATTCTTCCTTTATCTTTCAGCTGCACAGCTTGAATGTTTCAAATTGTGTGCACTAATGAATCTATGCATTATTTTTTCACTGCTGACAAAATGTACCTATTCTATGCCTCCCCAATAGGTACAAAACATTATACGATTTTGAAACACAGTGCATTTCCATTTTATTTAAGTTTGAAAGGGATTATAAAGATGTTCCTGGACCCTTTCAAAGTATACAGTTATAGCTGTATTTTCCACTTTATTATCATGGCAACATTCTATCTATTCTAATCTCCTAGGGTTTGAAGTTTGGTGAAGCAAGAGAGATCTTTGGTTGAGAATTCTAAATACCCCTCCTTAAACTGCAAATCCATTCTATAGAATGTTGCCATGGCAGCTGAATGAAATACAGCCCTATAATTGTTTGATGTTAAGGGTCCCTGGCCAGTTCTTTGTATCCTTCTTAAAACCGTCTTTTAGAAAGTTATCCCAGTGATCAATTCACTGCCTATCAATTCCTCTGCCCAAAACAGCACATTTCTGGAGGTAGCTCTTCCAAAAAAGCAATAATTACAGCTTGGCTATATTCACTCATGTATAACATGCCTTTTGAAACATAAAAAGTAATAATAATAATGAAGGATGAAATTACAGGTATGGATAAAATATCCAGGTCAGACGATATGGTTGCAGCATTGCTCCATCACAGCCAAACATTGAGAAAATAATAATAGTAGGAGTAGCAGTAGTAATAATAATAATAAAATTATTACTGTGATTATTATTATTATTATTACTACTACTACTACTATTTTCTCAATGTTTGGCTGTGATAAACCAATGCTGCAACCATATCATCTGACCTGGATATTTTATCCATACCTGTAATTTATTATTATTGCTCTTAGAATCTTTCAGCTAGCACAGACACATGCTGATTTTAGGAGCTGTAGCCCAAAAATTAACTCTTCTAAACTTTCACTATAGCATGCATGCAGGAATGCACACCCCAGGCAATACAGGGAGTAAAGGATATGCCATTTTGGAGCAGAGGTGAGTTATACATCCAAAGAACAATCTTAAGGTTACAAGATATAAACAAGCTAGTATATACAGCATATGGGTGCTATGTTAATTTAACAGATCCAGTTTGTATATTTACTGTGTCTACAAGTTATGCAGGCAGATCTCCTGCACTGCTGTTATTCCCTAATTTTAATATTTGTCAGCAGTCCACACTAATAATAGTCCTGTGGCATGGAATGTTTTTTCCTCAGTCTTATTTTTTTTCCTACATTTGAGTCTTCAAGTGTGTCAGAGAATGCTATAACAAGAATGCAAAATTTGAACAGGGGAAGGAGGGGGACTGAAATAAAGGGAATGCATGTTGGTTTCCTTACCTATTCATTGACTTATTTATTCATTCGTTGTATTTATATGCCACTTTTCTCGCAGAGCAGACCCAAGGCAGCTTTCAGAACAATTACAATAAAAGTTTAAGCAATTAAAATCAACCATATAACATATCATAAAATTATTATACAACCATACAAAAATATTATATAAAAATAAATAGAACATTGTAATAAAAAATAAATAAAAAGCTCCTCTGCTTACACATTCAAAGTCTGCTTGAAAAGGAATGTTTCCACCTGCTGGCAAAAGGAAAGTATGGAAGGGCCCAGCCTAGCCTCCAGCAGAAGAGATTTCCCCAGGGTGGGAGCAGCCACTGAGAAGGCTGTCTCCCATGTCACCAAGCCAGCCTGGGACAGTAGCAGCACTGGAAAAAAAACCCTTCCCCTGCAGATCTTAAAGCTGTGCCAGATATGTATAGGGCAGTACAGTCTTTCAAAAAATTTGGACCTAAGCCACATGACCAGCCTTGACTTCCAGCCACCCTATGAATGAGAGACTTCCAAGTCACATGATCATCAACAGCCCAGCTGAGGTTTTCCAGACTCAAAGTTGTGGCTTCCTTGATTGAGTCTATCCATCTATAAATGTGGTTTTCCTCTTTTCCAACTACCTTCTACCATACCAAACATTATTGGGCCTTTCCGCACTACACTGTTATTCCACTTTCAACATCCTATGGAATCCTGGGGTTTGCAGCTTAGGGAGGGGCCTTTAGAATTCTCAGCCAGAGAGCTCTTTAGCCTCAGGAAACTTCAAATCCCAGAATTCTACAGCATGTTGAAAGTGGAATAATAGCACTGTAACAGTGTAGTGCGGAAAGGCCCATTGTCTTTCCTAGAGAGTCATGCCTTCTCATGATGTGTCTAAATTGTGACAAGTCTCAGTTTAGTCATCCTTGCTTCTAAGAAGAGTTCAGGCTTTACTTGCCCTAGGATCCATTTATTTGTCTTTTTGGCAGTCCACAGTATCTGTAAAACTCTTATCCAGCACCATATTTCAAATGAGTTTTTTCCTATCATTCTTCTTCACTGTCCAGCTTTCACAACCATACATAGAAACTGGAAATAAGACAGCATAGAAAATCCTAAGTATTCAATTATTTATCTTTACACTTGACAATAGTATGGTGTTATTTGTGAATCTTAAATTGTTGATGTTCCTTCCTCCAATTTTTACACCTCCTTCTTTTGAGTCTAATCCTGCTTTACATATGATACATTCAGCATACAATTTCAACAGGGTGATAAAATGCAGCCTGCTTGATCCCTTTGCCAATTGGAAACCATTCTGTATTCTGTCCTGATAGTAGCCTTTTGTCCTGAGTCCAGATTACTCATCAGGACAATCAAATTTTGTGGCACACTCACTTCTTTAAAAGTAATCCATAGTTTTTCATCATCTAAATTAAAAAAGGCTTTGCTATAATCAATATAGCACAGGCATTTTCTTCTGACATCCTTTTTTGCACGCCATTATTCAACATATGTTTGCATTATGATCCCTACTGCCTCTTCCTTTCCTGAACCCAGCTTGGATATCTGGCATTTCTCAATCCATATGTGGTAACAGTCGATGTTGTACAATTTTGAAATCACTATGCTTGCATGGGAGATTAATACAATGGCCCTGTGGTAACTGCAATCCCAGGTGTCCTTTTCTTGGGCACTTGTCCTGTGCCAGCAGCCAAAGTTTACAGCTCCCTAATTAGAGTCTTTTATCAGCAGTCATGAGCAGTATTTATCAGTTTGTTAGCCAGTTACCAAACACTGTTTTGCAGTAAATTCAGAGCAACAGTCCAGTAGTGAAGTCTGTCCACAAAGCAAGGATCAAAGTTTCCAGAAATACAAGCAAGGGATCCAGAGTGAGGTGCATTGCTTCCACTGCTAACATTAGTTGTCTGCGGCAGCTTCTTCTCATCTGTTTCCCTGTTTATATAGGCTAACAGCCTCCACCAGCTGTTTGCCTAATTGATACATCCTTACATTCTGAGTCTCCTGGGCTCTCCCTTTTCCCCCTATGCTTGCTGCCATAAACATTGTCCCTTTCGTGTCGTTGCGGCTGTTGGGAAAGGTTCCTTCTGGTTCCTGGCATGGGAACTTGACAGCACTAGAATGTATATTGAGCATTTCCAGTCTGTGGGCCATTCTTTTGTTTTTCATATTTGTTGACAGATTTTAGATAGAACTAAAGTAGATTCTGCTCTGTAGCTTGAAACAGCTCTATTGGTATCTTTGTGACTTATTTATCTCAACTGCACTGTCTTATCTCATTGCCCCATTAAAGCTACAGCTCACTCTGGCAACCCAAATTTAGTAGGGTCAAACAAGACAAAGCAGGCATGGGAGACTTATGGGAGGAGTACACACCTGAACTGCAAATTCAGTCCAGAAATCCTTAATACTCTTTTCCTCTGTACAGTGAGATCAAGGGCCCTGTCACACTGCACTCTTGCTGCACTATGATTCCTCTTTAACTGCCATGACATCATCCTATGGAACCCTTGGATCTGCTGTTTAGGGAGAGGCACTTACAATTCTCAGCCAGAGACCTCTGGTGCTTCACCAAATCACAAGCCCAAGATTCCATACCATGCAGCTATGGCATTCAAGGTAGAACCATAGCATTATTTTTGTGCAGAGTAAAAGGGCCCTAAGCTAAGGCCCTCTCGGGGATTTCACACAGGAATTGTTCCCTCATCCTACCTGGAAATGGCTGAAGACTGAGCCTTGGGTCCTCCAGATGCAAGCAAGCAGGTGTTCTACAAAGGAGTGCCAGACCTAACTTTTCTCATATGGCTCCTGTCCTCGTTCTCCTTTGCATTTTTTGGTCACTGGTCCTCAGGAGTTTCTCCTTCTCATCTGGCTGGTACTGATGCCAAAAGTCACTGGTGCCCCTCCCAACCCTTATTTTTAAAAAAGAAAAATATCAAATATCACCTGCATAATATCAATAGCATAATCAAATATTCTGATTGTAGAACTCAGAACATGAATAAATACTTTTAATATTCAAAGGATCATATACTCCTTTACAAATTAGCCCATGCTTTAGGATCTGTGAGGGAAGTCCTTCTCTCTGTCTCATCACCTTCATAAGTACATCTGGTGAGAACACAGGAGAGAGTCTTCTTGGTGGCTGCCCCCAGGCTCTTCCTAGAGAAGTTAGACTGGCATTCTCCCTGCTTTCTTTTTGCAGACAAGTAAAGACATTTCTGTTTACACAGACATTTGATGAGTGACTCTCTACTGCCTGTCTCACCTAAACACTGTGCTGGATATTGCTAACTGTTGTGCTGGTATGTTTGTATGCACATTTTTAACTATGTAGGTTTTAACCTCATTTTAATTTTTCAATTTATTTTTTTTGTATCTTGTGAATTTTTAACTAAGTATTTTTTAATTTGTTATAAGCCATTTTGAGTCCTGAAGTGGGAAAAAGGAAGCATAGATACTACTACTATTACTACTACTACTATTACTACTACTACTAATAATAATAGAAGCAGAAGAGACCAAGAAGAAAGGCGATAGGAGAAGATGAAACACTCAGATATGGTGAAAAAGCACTCTGCTTGCACGAAGGAACAGAAGGACGAAGATACCGCACTAGACTGTTGCAGTGCTATTATTCCACATTCAACATCCTATGGAATCCTGGGGTTTGGAGTTTAGAGAGGGGATGATGAAAGTAGAATAATAGCACTATAACAGTCTAGTGTGGAAATGGCCACAGTCTGGGGTGAGATGCTCTCATCTCATCCCATCCCACTCCAACCACCTACCTCTGCTCAGTTAAAGAAGAAAATGCCCCAGCTGCTGAGATTAAAGGATGATCTACCCTTCCCACCACCCGCCATGGGCAAGGGACAGAGAGCAATTCAACAGACTCCTGGAATATGTAAGTGGGTGGGGGAATGTGGCTATATGTGATTTCATGGAGAGGAGAGGGAGTCTCGTTTCATTACCAAATAGCTCTAGACATTTTGACGAGATGGGAGTGAGCCTGTCCTCCTTTCTTAAGCGAGACACCTTATCTTCTCTTAGGCCCCTTCCGCACCGGGGTATTAAAACGGTGCAGAGCGACCTCCCATGGAGGTCGTCTGCACCGTGGAGTGGATTGGGGCGGACTACTTTTCGTAGTTCCGCACCTCAATCCGTTCTGAAGCGACCGGAACTGGCAGCGCTGCGTGTTTTTTAAAAACCTCTTTTCAGAGGTTTTTAAAAAGCACGGAGCGCGCAGCCCCGTGCAGCTCCGTCGCTGGGCTCCGGTTTCAGATTTGCAGGCGCGCACTAGTGTGTGCCTGCAGATCTGCCGGGGCGGGCTTTCGGCTGGCGAGCTTCTGCGGTTGGTGGAGAGCCTCCGCCAGCCGGAAGCCACCATTTTGGACGCCGGAGGACTGCGGAGCAGCGAGTTCGCGCTGCTCCGCATGGCGACGGACTTACCCGGCTGCCGGTAAGCTCCATTTTGGCGTGTTTTCCCCCGTTTCCCCCTCCACATGCGGAAAGGGCCTTAGTTTTACATTAACAGTCCAAGCCTATGCATTTTTCCTCAGCAGTAAATTTCTCTTGAGTTTAGGAGAACTTACACCAATGTAAATGCAGACAGTTTTGCAGCATAAATAAGATATCCTAAAAGGTATTTGGCATTTACACCAGTTCCTGTGTGACAATCATATTTTTTCCAACTCTGGCCATTTCCGCACTAGCCTGTTATAGCGCGATGATTCCACTTTCAACATCCTCTGGAATCCTGGGGTTTGCAGTTTTGAGAGGGGCCAGCCGGGCTAGTGCGGAAATGGCCTCTGTTTTAACCATAATTGTGTTGCATTTATTTCTGGGAGAAAAACACCCTCATGCTTGTTCACACACTTTTGCACGCACATTCTCTCTCTCTTTCTCTCTCTCTCACACACACACTTTTATCCTCAAAACAGTCCTGTTAGGTTTCCTTGAGAGGTGAGTTTTGAGTCTTATGGGGAAGGTGGGATTTGATTGGGATTGCCAGAGGAGAGGGCTTTTGTACCTTCAATAGTTCTGCAGAGGAGGGAATTTCAACAACTGTCTAGCAATACCTGTTGAAATTCACTCTTCTCTGTGTGTATGAGCTTTCAAGTTGCCTGTCTAACTTATGGCAACCCCAGCAATTTCATAGGGTTTTCTCAGGCAAAGAATACTCAGTTCCTTCCTCTGAAATATAAGACTGGTGCCATTTCTGCACTACACTCTTATAGTGCTATTATTCCATTTTCAACATCCTATGGAATCCTGGGGTTTCCAGTTTAGGGAGGGTGCTGCCCACTGTTAAAAGCGGAATAACAGCACTGTAAGAGTGTAGTGTGGAAATGGTCTTGGTGTTCGTTGCAGTCTCCCATCCAAGTACTACCATTAAAGGTACAGGGTGGCAAGCCCAGATTTTAACCTCATATCCAATATGTGCCGGGCAGCCAGGATCGGTCAGTCTAGTACTTTCAGAACGCCAGTGAAAAAGGCCAGAAGGCGTGCAACAGAACGCTGGTGCACATTAAAATAAAATTCTAAGCTCCCCTTCCATGTATTTTGCCCGCATCAAATTATGATCACCACTTTTCCCTTTAGCAAACGATTGGATAAGACCGGCGCAACCCAGGGCTCAAAAGGAGAAAGGGCTACTCCGTGGCCTTCATCTCTCTTCTTCTGTCCCGATTTAACGCGGCGCTCCTGTCCCCAAACCCAGATATCTTTCGATGGGATTCCTGGCCTGAGGGGATCTCTTCGGCACCCTCGGAGCCGCCTTAGCCCGACCCTCCGGCCAATAGAAGCGACTACAGCGAAAGAGCACCGCGCCGCTTTGCGCAGCCATTTCGGTGGCCGGATAGTCCCCCCTGCGCCGAGAGGAGGGGCTGTGCGCCCCGTCCCCGCTCCACCCCTTCGAGCCCTGGGGTCGGGCGAAGGTCAGGGGGAGGCGCCAAGGAGCAGCGACTCCGGAGCTCCGTTCTGCCCGAGGAGCGTCGTGAATATCCTCGAGGCTCCCGTCGAGGGAGGGAAGAGCGGGTGTCCCTGTCCTTCCTTGCACCACTCCTGGCTTCTTTGGCACCTCTCTTGGGGTATCTCTGGGAGAAGGCTGTTGGTTGCGTGCTCCCCCCGACATCTTCTTGGGCTATTTTCGCACCAGACTGTTATAGTGCTGTTATTCCACTTTCAACATCCTATGGAAGCCTGGGGTTTGCAGTTACCCTAGGATTCCATAGGATGTTGAAAGTGGAGTAATAGCACTTTGATAGTCTGGTGCGGAAATGGGCTTGGTCCCATCCTGGAGATCACCTCCTTGGTCTTAGTCATCATTAGACATTATAGAAGAAGTTTTCAGGCTCCCTGCATCACGCCCCCCCCCCTCGTTTCTTTTAGCTCAGACGTTAATCTGCCCATGGAGATGCTCGCTGCGCATAAACCAGATCGGTTTTTTTAAAAAATAAATCGCTGTGATTCTTCTTTGCGTTTGTACTGACTACAGGTGGGCTTAGCAACATTTGAATGGAGGTTCCTGCCCCTTAATGGGATGGTGGCTTGTTGTACTTTAGTCGGATGTGTGTGGCTGCAAAGCAAGATAGGATTGTATGGATACCGGAGATCGTTTTCAGTCTTAAGGAACTAACTTCAGGGTCTCAAGATGACTTTTAGAGCAAAATGTATTATAAATTGCCTTCAGGGTGGATTCTGTGGAAGTATATATCAGGTTAAGTCTTGAATCTGGAAAAGTTACCCTTAGGGATTTATTTAGTTTCACCTTTTGATGTTCAAGGACAGTTACGCAAAATAATACAGTGCAATGGCATTGAAGTTGCTGCTTGCTTGGCACATGGTGTTACTCTGGCAGATAGTATCCTCTGTGTACAGTTTGTAGCCTCTTTGTTGCTGATTTATTCATAATATAGCTACAGTTAAATCAGAGTACTGTCTTCATATGGAAATAGTGCATACCCGTGGCCTGTAATGTGGGATTTACAGACTGATCCCATGCAAACTTTGAAAAAGTCTTACTTTTTGTTGATGGAGGAGGGAGCAAAGAAAAAACAAAGTTTGCAACCTTGAAGGTATCTATTGATAATTAACATACATAAAAACAACAGCAACATCAACAAAACCCTAAATGTCAAATGCCATTCGAGTCACTTCTCAACTCATGGCAACCCCATGAATTTCATAGTTCTGTATAATTAATCCTTTGAACAATAATCGTGTATAAATAGTACAAATGGTTGTACTCTCAAATCCCAGAGAAGCAATGAACCGCTATAATCTGCTTAGATTGGATTAAGTGGTTGATGCATAGACCAAATTATTTTTCATCTTTAAAATAAATCTGTGACTTGTTGTGAACATGGACCATGGGTTAAATAAATAATTATTGAATGGGTGCAGAGAACATGCAGTGTTGCGCTACAATATCCTTTAATTTGGATTGTGCCCCAAATGAGCTCATTAGACATGGGCATTCGTACCAATCTTGCATTTATGATGCTGAATCCTAAGGACACTCTAGTACAAACTACAGTGACTACTTATCCATAATGGAGAACCTTTTAATCTGCTATATCCTTGTTTTGTCTGAATGCTAATTGGTATTAAATTTTGGGCAGTTGTACACAGCATGATTCAGAAATTTTTGTTTATCTTTAATTGCTGTCTTAAGGTCAGGTTAAACTGAACTCAGTGTCACAATAGTGAACATATTTGTTTATCATCTGTATTCTGCTTTGTGGTCCTCAGAATGATCCCCACACCGTCTTACAACATTTGAAAGCTATATAATAGAAAGCCTGAGCCAGACAGTAAATAGCAGACAAACCAAAGAAACTGATAGAACAAAATATTTTAATCACCTGTGTAAATGTCATAAGTGAGGGGAGTAATGAAATCTTTTCTTCTGAGGGAGTTTCAGAGGGCAGGGGTCCACAACCAACAAAGTCCTGTAAATGTCTCACTAAATCACACTTCTGCCATGGCTACATATAGAGAACATCTTCTGGTGGTGAAGGCAGTAGACCTGTGGGCTCATCTGGAAGGAGATGCCTCTTCAGATATCTTCATCCAAGCCTAAAAAGCTTTGGCAAGGGATAACCAGTGCCTTGGATTGACTCCAGAAGCTAAGTGGAACCTATGAAGTTGAAACAAATGGGAGTAGAAAATGTATATGTGTTTTGGGGAAGGGGTGTCACAGAGGACCATTGGTGGAAGGAAGGAATGTGTCAAAAATAATGGTGGTATAATAATGATAATGATAATAACAGTAAGAGTTCATTCAAAGGTAATCTTATGTTTCAATAGGGGTGAAAGGTTACTGTTACAATTGAATGAAGGTTAAACCTGATCATATAAAATATAGGTACAATAAAGTATGTATGTGAATGTTAAAACTGTTACCACCACAGTCCAACCCAGTCACCTCCCTCCTGTATGACTGTAGAATTTTAAATTTAATAAGTCCAAATACAACTTCTTTGGTGGTCAATCCTTCAAGAGAAGCCTCTTCCCTAAAGGTTGTAGATGGTATTAGTTATAGAAGTGGTCTCCCTCATTATCTACAGATTCCACACAGTCCATTAAAATATAGATACTGTTTACCCCTCTGTCCAACCACCTTTAACCCAAGTAGCTGTAATACATTGATTCCTCAAAAGCTTTCTCATTGCCAGGCTCTCAGCAGTAGTAATGTAATTCCTTGCCTAAGGTTTCTACATGCTCCGACAAACAGCGGTGGTCAGAGAAAGTACAACATTGAATTACCCTCTGTATCTGCAAGGATGAAAAACCAAAACGCTGTAGGCTATATTTCAGAGGAAGGAATTGGTAAACCTTATTCCTCACCTAAGAAAACCCTGTGAAATTAATGAGGTCACCAGAAGTCAACAGGCGACTCGAAGGAACATATACACAATGCCTTGCAATTCTAGATAACCTGTGGTGTGATTAACATTGTTATCTAGACAGCCCTATTCAGATTTCAGTCTGCACATTCATTAGAGAACCTACCACTGAAGTTGGTAGAACTTACTGCCAAGGAACTATGCAAATGTTGACACTGAAAGGACTAAATCAGTGGTTCTTAATCTGGGGTCTGTAGAGCCCTCACAGGGCCCATGAAGCCCTGCTGCTGGATACCAACAGCAGTGGAAACAATGGGGAAGCAGCAGTGGGGAGCGTGTGTGTGCGCGCACGTGTGCGGGTACTGAAACTGCTCCCTCATTTGCAAATGTAGGAGGAATTTGGGTGTGTGCACATGCCTGCAGCCATGTCCCTTTTGTCAGGGAGGCAGTAACAGGGGGGTACTGAGGACACAACAGCAGGCATGTGTGCATGCTCAGACTGTTCCTCCGTTTGCAAACAAGGAAGCAGTTTTGGCACCTGCAACACCCCCCCCCCCCAAGAGTGCCACATCCCAGACAAAAGGGACATGATAGCAAACTATGACTCTGGAGACCAAGGCTTAATCCTCACTCAGCATGGAAACCCACTGGGTGATCTCAGGCAAATCACATTCTCTCAGCCTCAGAGAAAGGCAAAAGCAACACACGCTGCCAAGAAAATCCCCATGATAGGTTTGCCTTTGGGTCACCATAAGTCCGTTTTCAAAGGGGGGAAAAAGAATCTCCCCTGTTAGTGACACTTTATTGTTGTGTGCCTTCAAGCCACTTCTGACTAATGGCAACCCTAAAGTGAAACTATCACAGGCGGGGAAAGGGGTTAGCAAGATTTCTTCTGAGGCTGAGGGAATGTGACTTGCCCAAGGTCACCCAGTGTTTGAGCAGGGATTTGAATCCTTGTCTCCAGAAGCCTTTGATAAATATTTGAATATTTAAATCTAAATCTGAATATGTTTAAATGTTAAATCATAGGGGCTCTTGTCAAATTATGTTTACAGGGGGTCCTCAGTAAAGCAAAGGTTTAGAACCACTTGCCCAAATCTATTTACTAATTCCATGTTCAAACTGGGTAAGACACAATGCATCAAATGTTAAATGGTAACAAGGAGTTGATTCAATATATCATCTCAAGTCTGGATTATGTGATTGATTTGAGCCTAAGGCTGTTAGACCATATTGTATAATATTATTGTAACTACTGCTGAGTAAACGGGAGTAAGGCCCATTGAAACCAAAATAAATACGTGTGAGATTACATTGCAGTGAGTAGGGCCTAAGCACAAATTGCCTGGTAGTGATTTACATTGAACTAAAGGTAAGGAAATTGTATTTAGATATTAGACTGATAACATGCAAAGGAGAAAAAAAGCAAGCATGGGACTGTGAGAGACAAGAACATGCCGTTGGCTGAGATGGAAAATAACTGGAAAATCATAAACAATATTCATTACAGAGCTGGAAAGAGGGCAGTTAAGTGCTATTTATGCAACTGTATGAAGTAAAAAGATAACTGAAAACAGGGGGCAGTATGAGTTGACGTAGAGATTCCTGATTTGTTTTGATAGACGCTGAAGTGTTTTGCAAAACAATAATAAAAAAAAACACCCTTCATTGTTTTTAATAAATTACTGCAAAGTGATTTATAATTACTGTGTTGTGGAAAAATGTATATGGATATACCATGTTTCTTGCCTAACTTATTTTAAGGCTGTTTACATAAATCTTTGCCCTAGTTTAACTAAATGGGCTTGAAGTCTCTGTTAGTTCAAATTGTACAGAGGCCTCAGCAGAGTGGTTACAGTGATCAAAGTAAGAGCAAATGCATACGCTGCTATCTAGCACAGAGTTATTTGTGTTTAAGCCCATTGATTTTATTGCTGGATTGTGGCCATATGGTGCAGTAAAGTGTAACGACCCTTTGATCTCACAAAGAGCTATTTTGAGTATGATATGCATATCAAAATATTTTAATATGCACAGTATCAAATATGCAGAAACTTAAGCCGTAACATGTATGGAGAAATGAGGATATTAAGGACTGGTAGGATTCTTGAAATTTCATGGAGGAAACATGATATCAGTGGGGTGGGCTTCGAACTGCACTTTCTCCAAGCCCAGGTCTCCAACCTCAAGAATTCATTTCAGTGCATGGGTAGTGCTTTTGGATTCCACTGGATAAAATAAGGCTTGCTTGAATGTATGCATCTGCATTCACTGTCAAAAGGATTCCTCTTCGGTGAATAGAGCTAGAGATCAAAGAGGACCTTGGGAAGGCTGTTGCTGCATGCTGTGAATTCTTAGGATGTGGAGAACAGGCTCTTCAGAGTTGTCTTCCCTGTGATCCTCTGTATTGTCAGAAGGGAAGCAAGCTCTCCCAGCTGCAGGAGCTGGGACTGTGCCCAACTCTTTGTTGTGAGGGGTGTTCTCCAGAGGCAGGTTTGAGCCAAAACAGGGCTTGTTCTGACTTCCCAACTTTCTCCTCAAACGGTATAGTCTTAATCAGTCTAGGTGGAAACTAATCCACACCAAGCCTTCACAATCCAGTATTTTTCAAAACCTGGTACAGGAAGCCCCTGCCTTTTGACACCCTGTTATCTGATGACTCACTCTTTTGACAATTCCCAATCAAGGACAAGTTCCATTAATTCAATGGGGTGCTCCCCTTTCATCAATTCTTCTTGCCTGTGGAAGCTCACTTGGAACTGTTCATATTAGCATGCTGCTTGCAGAGCAAACTGGTGGGAGGGAGGTGCCAAGCCAGCGGAGAGACTTCACAAGCAATGTATGTGTGGTCAGTCCTAAGTAAGCCTCCATAAATCCTTTGTGCTTCCTATAGTATAGTATAGGTTCTGCTTTTCAACCAATCCTGTTTTCTGACAGTGCTGTGGTCCCTAACCTGTCAGATATATTGGGGAAGCCTGTATGATGATTGTATTTGCTGTCTTGAAGTTCCATTGAACTAAGTATGGACTTTGATTATTTTCCAAAGTGGCTTACCAGATTATAAGAGTTTTGCAGTTTATGTTGTGCACCTCTTGATGCAAATTGCTACTAGGATATGTGCTGTCAAAGAACTAAATCCTACAGTAAATCCTTATGAAATTACAGAATCTCTAAGTCCATTTTGATGCCTTTCGTTGTACATTATAGCTCACGCTGACATCTACTATAATGTGAGTTACTTTTCCTTGTGTGAAGCTTGAAATCAGTATTATGAAATATTTTCCAAATAGTAATATCTATAGTTACAGCATATGTAGCTATACTATAAAGTCTTTGTGATTCTGTACATACCAAATCATAGTCACCAAATGTATTCTTTAATAGTGGTAAAATTAAGAATGCATTAAAGTTTTGGGTTTAATCTGCCTATTGAATACCTCTGAACATTTTGGATTTCTTGAGGCAAGATTGGCCTGGAATGGACATTTATGAACTAATTTTGACAAAACTCGACATTTTGACTTAGGCTAACATCCTAAACATTTTTCTCCAAGTTCAGGACTGATGGCAAGTGCCAAGTGTTATTTTGTTTGGGGTTTGTTGGGGAGGAATTGCTGAGTTTTGTCCATTTTCATGGAACTTGCAATGAAATTAAAGATTGCTTCATTCACACTGTCATCAGCTTGGAAAACACATCAGCACTTCCTAGCACTTCATAAAAACAAAGGTAGAGTCTTCCTGGGTCTTACTGATTTAGTAAGGACAAAAATAGGGGTGAGCCATTTCCTCTGTAATGTTGGTTGTGACAATTCTCATGCTGGTGTATGAGAAGCAATAAATCTAACCTCTGATGCCATTGGAGCCTTATCAGTTTGTGAGTCTGTTGCAACTGTCATTACCTCCACATATACCCTCATGTTTCTCCAGCTCTGCTTAAGCAATTGATCCCTTCTATTTTAATGTTTGATTTCATTTCTTTTTCCTGCCCCCTATGTGTTTTCTCCTTCTGCCTCTTTCCCCTAAATAAGCATTTCCCAACTGAATCTCTTCTCCTTCTCACCTCCCTCCCCCTCTCGCTCTCATCCTTGTTCTCCTCCACCTTCCTTCCCAGTTCTTCTGCTTGTATTTGTCTTCTTCCTCATCCCTCTCAGCCTCTTTCTTTTTCTGTCTCCACTTCTCCTAGTTATCTCCGTCATCTCGTTTTCTCTCTCTCCAGCCTTTTCTCATCTGCCCTCTTTGCCCACAAGAAACCTTTGGAGCCATGATTGGGATATGTTAAATATGCGTTTTAAAGTTGTAAGTTCCATTGAACATAGGGCTTTCTTCAGGGGTTGTCCTATTGGTTTCTCTTTGCCTATCATGACCACCATCACTGTCATCATCACTGTTACCCTCATCCATCATTATGATCATAATCTACCCCTGCTGAAAATATTCAGTGAATATCATTAGCATTGTTACTATTATTATGGTTATTCTCAACAGATTTTAAAAAAAGAAAATGTGACCAGTAATGGGTACTGGTTAATAATAGCAATTTAGTAAAAGCAAAATTAGAAAAACGTTCTTTTTGCTTGAAAAAGTTTCTTTGATTGGACTGTAAATCCCATGTGTTTTTAATAGCATTTCTTGAGAAAGTATTAAAAACAAAGCTTGGAATTGTGTTTTGTTCACTTTTTTCTGTTCATGTAGAGCTTGGAAAATGTAATTTCCAATCAGAGAAATATTTTCTTATTTGCTAGACTTTTTTTTTTTTTAAATTACAGGGTCTGAGCAACAATAGTTGATGTTTAATGCGTCCTGCTTTGTGACTTTGCCAGAGTGTGTCTCCTGTGATATCTCCAAAGGCTGTCTCTAGGTCTTTGGCTTGAACTGTGAAATGTCATGGTCCAGGATGCTCCTGATATCAAGCTTATCACGCAAGGCAGGTAAATCGCAATTACAGCAGGATAATAGCATCTTTAGCTGGGATTTATTACATGCTGCTGCTCCTCTTCTGTTTCTTTTACAAACACAAATATGAAATATGAAATATGAAATACGAAAATGAAATATTTTCCATATGGTTGTCCACTGGGAGGACAATAGAAGAACAACTTCATGTGATAAGTGCTAGCTGAAGATACTAGTATCCTGCTGTAATTGTGATTTACTTCCCTTATACAACAACAACCTTACAACCCTATTCTTAGTGGTTTTTGATAAGCAATATATGAAGTCAAGCTCTACCTGCTGAATGAATTGAGCCTTCATTGTGTTTTCTCATAAAGCTCCTTATGCAGTGTTGCTTTGAAGCATTGTGGGAAATTGACTTGGTAGCTAAGTCCTGCAATCTCCTACTGCTTGGAATGTCACCGGGGTGGGTGGGTGGAGGAGGTGTTTTGTTTGTTTGTTTGTTTGTTTTTTGAGGGGAGGGTGAATCCTGGTCGTGACTCAGGAGTGAGATTCCTAGCAGCTCTGCAAGGATGCCAAGTGCTGGTGCCAGCCCTGTGTTGATGCATATTTCCTAATATCTTTCCTAGTATCTTTCTAATATCTCCCTGCCTGAAGATATATCTAATATCTTCAGGCAGAAAGTTCCGCAGTTTAGGAACACAAAAAGGAGGAAGGGAGGGAGAAAAAAAAAAGAAACATGGCAGCACCTTAAGAATGATTGTTTTTTATTTTTGCATGAGCTTTCACGGATATAAACTCACTTCCTTGGATGCAGTACCAAGAACAGTCTTCAAAGGCTTTCCTTGGCAACACTCTCCAAACACCTTCCAAGTCCTAGCCCTAAAAATCTACAACTCCCCCAGTAATGCAACTGCAAATAGTGGGCTCATTGGGTAGCTTCTAATGATTCCTGTAGAAGATTATTGCAAATCAAATGGCATACCTAAATGAATTTTTAACAAGATTATGCAGTAATCTTTTGATTCAAAAAGTTAGCAATATTGTATATACTTGCCTTTGAAAGCAATATCCCTAGATTTTACAGTATTTGCATAAAATATTATAGACTAACATTTTCAGTAAATTTATGTGACTGATAGTAAATGAGGGTGAGGTGAGGAAGGAACTACCATATGGACGTCATGTCAAAATTATGTTCTGGTAGGTGGCATTACTGCTGAAAAAAAATACTGTTATTATTTTTGACAGTTTTTCCTTATATAGTAACATGTAACCTAATCCTGTCTGTTTTGTTGGAAAGCTCAAAGTGTTCTTGCTTTGATATCTCCTTTTTTTTTTTTTTGCCATATTACCAAGAATTTCCTGGTCCTTTCCATGATCTGAAACTGCCCAATACCAGTCTTGCCAAATGTGGTATCTTCCAGATGTTCTGGCCTATAACTTTCATCTGTCTCTTCTAACTCACTTTAATGTGAGTTAAAGTCCAAAACATTTGGAGGAGAACTGATGCCTTACTGACCTAGCAGTTTTCTCATAATGATCACTATATTAAATCGGCCAAAGGTCTTCAATGTTTCCTCAGGTGAGGGATAACAAACACAAACAAGTTTAATTTTAAAAGTACCAGGATTAGACACATTGCTCTCACCTTTATCTTAGTTCTAAGATTCTCTATTTGCAAATATAGCGAAGATTGTTTTGTATGCCGCATTCACATCTAAATGTATGGGGAAAAAACACATTTTTTAGGACTCTGTAATGTTGAAAAACTGAATTTTGAGAGCATGGACAACTTTCTTGGATAACATCTGATTTTTAAATGGATAACACCTGGTTTTTTAAAAAAAATATATTTGGGGGGTTTAGAGAAAACCGAGTGCAAATAACCCTGGGAGACACACATGTGGCCCACAATCTCATGATTCCTACCTCTGCCTTAAACTTAGGCGTTCATTTGTTTCCTGGTGATATCTCTAGCACTTAGTCTTTCAAGTTTTGCGAGAGAAGAGGGACTACCTAGTGAACTACCACCCTGTCCTCAGTAATTTCAGGCTGAGACATCACTATCTCCTTCCCAAATGAACTATTTTTCACCAATGGAGAAGCAGAATTGTGGACTAAACAGGCTGAGTCTTAATCTAGACAAATAGACAGATGCTTTTGCAAGGTACTTCTGAATGTATATTCAGCCTATTCTATATGGGGTAGCATTCCTTCTGCAGTAACAGAAATGAAGTCTGGGTGTGAAGTCAGATCAAGCAAGGGTTGGGAGATAGATTAGAACTGCTTCCGGGTGGAAATAGGGATGAGGACAGTCTGGGGAGAAGGGCACAGAGCTTAGGTAAAACATGCTAACCAGGTGATGTGATAACCTAGAGGACAAAACAACAACAAAGTCAACATCAAAACATTTTTTGTGAGTGGCAAATTGTACTTAGTAGCTTCAGGTGGTTGCTGTTTTCCTGTTGGGGTTCAACATCACATGTGACCTTACCTACAGTATACATGGGGACTTTTGCCAGCCCTCAACTACTGTTGAGGTTTGTGTAAGGCTCAACAGCAATCCTCACAACCAAGTCTTGGGGACCTTTTCCCCCAGGCCCTCCCTTTGCTGCTGCCAGATCTTATACAGTTCTGATGTTGGTCCTCTGCTACCTGCCTTGGTCAAAATACCTCAAGTGGTGAATCCACCATCTCTCCATAGTCCTTTTACTTCACTACTGGCTTTTTGGTCCACTGATGTTGCACAAGCTCAATATACATCAAACACTTTGTACTGAGCCAGAGAGCCCTGGCACCAGCTAAGAATGGGCAAGGATGGGTGTCCAGGTTTTAAAACCAATTTACATATTAAAATCATACTTTCTCCTCTTCCAGTAATGTTCATCCTGAGTTTTTTTCTCTCCCTCCCCTGCCTAGAGAAAGGGAGAAACACAACAGTTTATTGACACTAGAAGATGCCCTGAGACCACACAACTCTACTTCAAAGGACTTGAAGAATCAAGAGTAACACTTTAATTTGGCCCAGAAATGGACCAGGGGCCAATGGTAAGCACCAGTATAATATAATACCTACTTCCAATTAAGAGCCAACAATTATATGCTGAATTAAGAGTAGTTTCTGAATTTAATCCAGAGTTTAATCTGACAGTTATGAAAGCATGAATAACAGAAGCCAGGCTGCCATTCTGTAGTAGAGATGCAACTGTTGAACCAGCTTAAGTCAGTAAATAAAGCACTGTGCCATGGAGAGAATATCTTCCTCTATTGATATCCTCACATTACGGATCTGTTCTCTCGGAGCAAGTGCATTCTGTCCATACCAGGATGAGTACCACTTAACTGGGCTGCTGAACCACCACCAATAGCAATTCTGTCAAAAGTGGGCAGGCTGATTATAAGCTTCAGAAGTAGTGAATTGTCTGTCTAATTTATACTTTGATCACATCTTCACGGCAGAAGTAAAAATCCGGTTGATTAAAATGAAGTTATTCAAACATTTCATTAAAGTAAAACTGCTTGTCAATGTCTAAAGAATATAAATCAGGAAGCATGTTCATAAGTAAAACATGAATTCATCGTTCTATCAGTATTGCTAATCTGGACTTGTTTTACTTAGAAGTTTATTAATCATTGGGAGGTTTGGCAGTGCTGTATTGTTGAAAAGATTCACTATATTTTTTGAAGTCCACAGTTTTTCTGAGTTTCTCTTTAATCAGAATTCAACTCGTGAAAAAAATTTTTAACTGTATTTTCTCTTGATGCAATAGAGCCTGAGCACATGACAACTGAGGCTCAAAAAATAAAGACGGTGATAGCTGATTAGATTGGACTTGTAAACTGTTAAAAAATGTGCTGTTATGAATGCTCCCATGCCGTATATAGAAAAAAAAAAGGGCCAGATTAATTTATAATATAAATCCTATAATATTATAATATAATTTCATGATAGGAATTTTAGTAAAATACAAGGCTTGTTGAAATCCTGAGAAATATTTCATGTAAAACAAAATGAATTCTTGCATAGTTAGAAAGATTGCTGAATGAAAATAAAAGGTAATGGCAAACTCATACTTGTATTAGGTAGGTAAAAAAAAAGTAAGCACTTCTGTTAGCAACTAAATTAGGAAGAACTGAGGTAATCAGCTTTATATGCAGTTAGGGAGGCTTTTAGACAAATGAGGAGTTATATGTATACGCTGCTGTTGCCCATGGCCAGAAAATATATCTGTATCTATATCCATCTTGAAAGAGAAAGAGATAGTTTGAAAACTCAGTGTAGGGTTGAAAACTGGAATATAAGTTTTTCAATATATTAATTCAGGTCTGTACATAGTTTGCACATATCCCTAGGAATAGTTTGCACAGTATTCAAGTTCATCAATTGCCTATTGTCATTGGAATGTAAATACTTACTCATAAAAAGTTGGCTGTTCCAGAATGCTAAGATGATATTTAGACTCAGAAAGTTGTATACAGTACTATGCTCCTTTTCCCTCCCACGCAGACACAGTAAAGCAGCAGGACTTGTGTATGTTCTTGTTTAACTCAAATCATGTTGCCTGTAGTTACAATAGTTTTTCTTTTCTTTTCAGGGCATATTACTAGCTCTTTAGAGTATGCATATATTTTGAAGCACCCATTATTATATCCAAGTGATCCAAGTATTATACTTGGATATCACTAGAATAAATTACTAAGTTACTTCGATATATATTTTCTTTAAGATTTCTTACATGACTTCTGAACTTAACATTTCACTGATGAAAATAGCATTTGAAAATATTTAGGTTAGTAGTCTGATATTCCAGACGAGCTATAGAAAGTATTTCATCGTGAACCTTTTGCTGCATTTGTTGTTGTCAATTAATAAGTTTGAGGGTTTGTGTTTTTAATCATGCAGAACAAGTAGTAAAAAGTCTTAAACTTTACCAGATATTGCTTTTGGAAAAAAATATTTTATTTTTCACTTTTTATATGGAAGTGCCAGGCAAAGAAAGAAGTACACTGTGCAAAAATGGCAATAATTGTATTTCCTTTGTTTTTTTAATAACAATAAATGTGTGTAGGTGTCTCTCTCTACTAAAGGTCCAAGACCATGAAAACTTGGCTCTGAAATGTGACATGCCTACTAAAGAGACCCTGAAAGTGCACATCTGGGGTAACTTTCTTTTAAAAATGGAATCATTATTTTAATTTACAAAAAATGATCTATAGTCTACAGTACTACATTATCTCATTAGATATCAAAACCCAGGGCAACTCAACGGTAGGGGCCTCCCTAAGAAAAAGAACTCTGAAGGTTTGATCCAAGTGCATGCAAGAAATTTGTGGTGGGCCTAGGATCAAACTACTTTAAACGTTCACTTGTTTCCATTGTTGGAACAATAGAGGACCTATTTCCATGCAATGCAGCTGCCTAGAGAGTTTCATCTGTTCCTGACTTCAAGTGTATGTTTATGTATATAGGTATAGTAGACAGCCAGTGTGGTGTTGTGGTTTGAGCATCGGAGTACAACCCTGGACACCAGCATTTGATTCCCTGCTCAATCACAGAAATGCACTGAGTGACCTTGGGCACATCACACACTCTGAGCCCCAGAAAACCTTGTGATAGATTTACTTTAGGGTTGCCGTATGTCAAAAATGACTGGAAGGCATACAAAGACAAGATAATAGGTATGGCTGGAGGTGGTGGAGAGAGAGTGAGAATTTTTACTGTATGGTATGTGATGTGAGGAAAGAGAAAGGCTGAATATGGGGTGAGAGAGTAAGGGAAACAAAAATCAATGATAGAGTTTGGAAAGGACAGTTACCCAACTGCCCAGTTGGTTGAATTTTACTTGAATTCTATTCAAGTTACCTGGGGTTTAATCCATTAATGATCTCCTTTGTAAAAAAAAAAGTTCACCAAATGATCTCCCATCGGGAAAACAACAGAAGAGGAATGAAGACGTCATGCGATAAGTCCCAGTCAAAGACACTATTATCCCACTGTAGGTGTAATTTACCTGCCTTACGTAAATTACACCTGTTGTTCTGCATTCTCTTTCAGCTAAAAATAAAATAAAAGTGTACCTGCACTGGACAATCACATCACCATACCCTCCAACATTTTAGAGATGAAAAACAGGACTGCCTTTCTCCTTCCTCTTCCAGGCACAGCAGCAACTCTGGAACTAAGTGCCAAGACTCTTGTTGTTTCCACTGCAGGTCTGCACCTCCTGACACTTTTTAATATCTCACTGTCCTTCCTATAAGCCCTGCCTAAGCACTGGCTGTTGTTCCTCTAGTACCCAATCACCCAGTTGGGGGAGAGGTGTGGGGCCAGGTTGACCTGGCTCTTCCTGAGGATATGCTAAGGCACTGTTGCTTAGCACAGCCAATGAAGTCTCAGCTAGGCTGGGTGGAGGAAGTGGAAGTGGTGAAAATGAAAAGGAACGTAGCAACTCAGCCCTTAGCAAGGGCAGCAATGCCTTGGCAAGTGGAAGAGATGGCAGCAACAAAGTCAACCAGGAAGGCAGAGACTTGGCCCTTGGCAACATGCTGTTTCTGGTGCACAGCAGTGCAGTGGCATTTCTAGTGTGAACAGTGCTTAGGGCAAGCATGGAAGCTGCACCCTTACCTTCTTACCTCTACCCTCACCCCTATGTGCATGGCTTTTTTGTGCCTCCCTGACATTGGTGCCCAGGGCATGTGTCCTACTTGCTCGACCTTAGATACACCTCTGCAGCAGTGCCTGTGGTAACAGAGGCTACCTCCTCCTCTTCCTCCCCCTGTCCTTATTCTATGGGGTGCAAGATAAGACAGGAGCAGCCCGGGGCTTGCAGGCACCACTGTCGCGGCCACCACAGCCTCCCCCCACCCGCTGTTCAGCAACAGTTCCATGTGGCAGGGAGCGGGCTTGGAACTGGTGCTGAGCCAAATCAAGGGCGGCATGGTGATGGAAAGAATCATGGCAGTCCTGCTGGGCTGGGCCCAGACCACTACCATCTGTCCTCATGCCCTGGGAGATTGAGGAGGACACAGCGAACTCCGTCATCACAGTCACTGACATGCACCAGCAGTAACATGTTGCTAAGGGCCAAGTTGCTGCCTTCCTCTTCCACCCAGCCTGGCCGAGCCTTTGCCAGCCATCCCAAGCAGCAGCACCTCACCTCTGCCTGAGGAGGAGTCTCCTGCGCTGTTGCTGCATATTTTGCCTCATAATGACTCTTGTTGCTTTTATTTTTCTTTTAGTTAAAGCTTGGATTAGGAAGAGGCAAATCAGGACATTTTAATATCAGGTAAAAAACTGGGAGAGCATGTAGTGGGGTACGTATCATTTTCATATAATTTTAATTGCATTGGCTTCTTCCTGAGGAATCTTGAGATTTGTTCTTTGGTGAGGGATATAGAATGTAGCAACATACCCTCAGAAGAGAAGAACAGTTAAATTAGTTTAATCCTGTACTTTAGATGAGTTAACAAAGATATGATTTGGGGCTCTGTAGGCTAGCAGCTTTTTAGAGGGTTGGTTGGCTGCTTTTGTCAGGAGCACTGATTCCAAACTAGGAGTATGTGGGGTAAGAACCAGGACATTTAGGAGTATGCTCCCCCCCCAAAAAAAATTATCATGGCAGGAAAAGGCGCCTACATTAACAGTGTAAGACAAGATACAAGTCAAAAGTGAAATTAACTGAACATTATAACAAATGGCAGAGAGAGTTTCCTTTGTTATTTAATCTCAAGAAAAGCTCGTTCCCTTGCTTTGTCATTTTGGTGAATGGTGGGGAGTCCTTCCCTAAACAATGGGTTGTGAACATGCCACTACAGTGCACATGCTTGGCAACACACCCCTCACAGGCTCAGCTTTCAGTCTCCTCTACTTTGCAAACAACTGGATTACAAATCCCTTTAAAGAAGAACACTTCCGAGCTGCCAAGGAAAACTTTTGACTGATACTACTTTTGAATTTTCGACTGATACTACTTTTAAAGCTGAATTCAGAGAAAATCCTTTATTAACTTTTGGGCAGATATCAGCAGAGAGTATGAACAGCTTTTTGACAAGGCACTTAAGTTTATGTTGCCATTTATAAATACAGAGCTAGTGGACTTGCTCTTCTTATACCTTTGTAAAAAATAAATAGTGTAGTCAGCTAACTGCAGCTCCAGACTTCAACACCTGGTTTCCAAAAACTATGTGTCTTTTTAGATTTGGTAGGTTAAGAAGATTTATATGTTGTATGTGTTACATTTTATATATGTTGTATGTATCATATATACAGATAAACTAATAAAGATTATTTTTTTTAAAAAAATATGTCTCAAAACAAGTTCAGACATTGCACTGAACATTTCTTGCATATAAAATATTTGTTCTGTGTTTCATAAATATTGCTTTAAACCATAGTAAAGTTTTTCCATTATTACTAAAGTAACAAGTGCAATGTATTAATGTAATGTAGTTTTTAAATATAATTTGTGAGATTTTTACTTCAGTTCATTGTATCTTTTGAGTTTTGAATGTAAATATATATGCACTGTCTGTTCACCTTATTATTCCATTGCTTTTTAATTCCACCATTGGGCTATTTATTTACAGTTACAACATATAAATTTGAAATAATAACAATTATAATTACAAACATTTTGCTAATATGAAGGCTACTATTTATGAAAATGGCTGCCAAGGGGTATGCAAATATTAAAAGATTGGGAACCACTGGTCTAGAGCAGGTATCTTCATCTTTAAAAATTTTTTTGTTGTCTGCAGTACCACTCTGAACCACTAGGTGTCAGATCTTCTCAAATTAGGAAAGAGGAAGCTGGAAGCAGGCTTGGGAAGTTCATTTTTTTCTGCTGGGTCTGCAAGCAGCTCAAGTTATTCATTCACACAAAAAGAGTCAGACAAAACAGAACACCATACACAGATAGCATCAAAAAAGAAGAATGCTTGCTGCAAAGTGTAAGTGCAGTGACTTTTATGTGTCCTCATCCATTGCTGTCTGTGGATATTGTGTCTTGCACGAACTTGCATCTTCCTTGCCCCATAATAGGCAGGACGTCTCTCATACAGTAGTTAGCCAGATTAACATGTGTTCTAAAGGATAAGCCAATTGAGGACTTTTGGCACACCTTTTTCTGCTCTATTTTAATAAAACAGTCCCAGTTTCTTGAGTGGTTTGACACTCGGCTTGTTTATCTGTCCATATAAAATGAAACATGGCATTTGCTAATAAATAGAAAGATATAGAATACATTAAAATATAAAGGTGCATATACTTAAGGTTTTGATCAATGGAGTTGAAATGATTAGTTGCTCAGTTAAGATGATTAGTTGATGATTAGTTAAGACTAGAATTTTAGCAGAGTAGAGGGAAGTTTTACCAAGGCAAGCCTAGGTCTGTTTACTCAAAAAAAACCAAAACAAAAAACCAAATTAACTCTGAAAGTTCAGTGAGATGTTTTCCTTAGAAAATGTTTTAAGGACTGCAGATTCAGAGTAAATTAGACTCCCGTGGAATTAAAATACCCTTCCCTAAACCGAGTAAACATAAACAGTGGCAAGCTCAGGTGACAGTGATATGAGACATGACACCCCACCTGACTCTGTAAGCCAGATTAGTACACCAGAAAGGGAGGATAAGGCAGCTAGCATATAAGGATGTGCCTCCGAGTGAGGCCATTTCCGCACTAGACTGTTATAGTGCTATCATTCCACTGTCAACATCCTATGGAATCCTGGGGTTTGCAGTTTAGGGAGGGGCCCCAGGATTCCATAGGATGTTGACAGTGGAATGATAGCACTATAACAGTCTAGTGCGGAAATGGCCTCAGCCTCACTGAACCCAATGGGACAGATTTCTAAGTAGGCAAGTGGGATCGCACTGCAGAAGAACAGATGTGAGGAAGCTGTGCGTCTTTTATTCTGGAGTTGCTGTGTTGCAGCGGGAGGCTCTTTTGAGGAGAAAACCGTTTCCCATCTTTGGGCTGAGATATTTTCCTCTCAGAGCTCCTGGGGGGTTTCCGCTTCTAGTCCGGGACACAATGTGAGCGCCACGAATAGCCTCAAGCGATTTGCGCGGCCACCCGGACAGCACAAGCTGCTGAGCTTGTTTTCAACCGGCAATCATAGAGCGTTCCGACCTGGCGCCCTCCACTCAGTTGGACTACAACTCCCATAATCCCTAGCAGGCATGGCCTTTTTGAGAGGGCCGGCCTAGAAAGACCCTGAGTTGTCCGACTGGTAAGCAAGTAGGCGGGTGGCCTTTTCGGCAGCGGCGGCGAGGAGGCTGTGGGGAGGTCTCGCGGGCCCCTCTAGGCCTCCCTCGATGCCTGTGAGTTAAGGGAGGCGCGCTTTATGCGCGACAGCAGCCCGTTTCCGCCCCTCTCGCGGCCTGTGGGTCGCTTCGCCAGAGAGCCGCTTGTGACGGCCGCCGCCGCCGCCGAAGAGGGGGGAGCCATCCCGCGTGGGCGAGAAGGCGCTAGGACCCAGTGGCACTCGAGGCGGCCGAGCTTTCGGAGCCAGATTGCAAATTCTCCTCCGTGACTCAGTCGGCTCCGCGCAGCGCACAGTAGGCGGCGGCAGCAGCAGCAGCAGCAGCAGCAGCAGCAGCGCCCGCAGCCAGAGCCACAGCCGGGGCTGGGAGAAAACCGAGGGGCTCCCGAGGACAGCCGAAGAAGGTCCGTGCGGCTCCGTGGCGCGGCCGGCCTGTGTGTGTGTGTGTGTGTGGGGGGGACCTGAGAGAGAGGCCGGCGGACGGGAAGGGCGGTGGGCCGGACCGACCGGGGCCCCGCCGGGCCCTCCCAACTCGGGCCTAGCGAGGTTGCCGCCTCCCCCTCGCCGCTCGTGTTAACGGCGGCCGCCGCCTGTTGTCTTTGCAGAGCGCCAAGATGGAGTACGAGTGGAAGCCCGACGAGCAGGGGCTCCAGCAGATCCTGCAGCTGCTCAAGGAGTCGCAGTCCCCGGACACCACCACGCAGAGGGCCGTGCAACAAGTATCCTCCCGCGGGCGAGGGACGGGGCCTTTGGGTGGCGGGGAGGCGGGAAGGAGGGAGGCCAGGCCCGCTGGCGGGGTCGGGGGACATGGCCGGGCCCGAGCGGCTGGAGCTGACCCCCGAGGCCCGCGGGGGGAGGCAGATGGAGGCCGAACGGGGCGGCGCGCCGCTCTGCTTTGTCGCCCGCGGGAAGGGACGAGGGCCTCGGGCTGGGCGCGGGGCTCGTTCGGGAGGCTGGGCCGCCCGCTTCCTCTTGAAGGTGGCCCGGGTGGCGAGCCGGAGCAGGCCGCGGGGGCGCTGGAGGCCCAACCTCCGCCCGGCCGTGGCGCGGGCTTTGAACGGTGGAGGGAGCCTGTGGGTGGCGGCGGCGGCGGCGGCGGCCTCCTTCCTCCGCCGCTCCCCCACCGGCTCTGGGCCGCCCTGCCCGCACCTGTTGCGAGCCTGGCGCCGAGCCCTTTTTCGAGGCTTGGCAGCTCCGGTGTCGGTCGTTCCCCCCCACCTTTCCCTCTCCTCCCCCGCCGCCCCCCCCGCCCCCGGTTACGGGCTAGTCTGTAGGAGCCGCCGGCTCAGCCTTCCTTTTAGTTACAGCCTGGCAGGACGCGTACAGATGCAGGATCGGACCTTTCGGCCTTGAGCTCTTCTCAGCCTGTTAGGCCATAATAATGGGGATACTGCGGCCGGCCAGAGTAGCCTGCTTTCTTGGCCTGTACTTTCCTAAGGAAAAGTGGCAGATCGTGTGCAGTGTTCAATTTGCCGTTGTAAATAGAAGGGGAAAGGTCACCTTCAGAAGAAGGGGGAAACAGACTTCCTTTAGATTTTTCACCATTTTGCTTCCAGTGCTTTGGTAGCCCCTTGTCTCCAGCAGGCTCACTAAAAGAGCTGATGAAAGGGTTGCTTGTGTATCATGTGCAGGGAACAGATTCAAGCTCGTATTTGTATTTTGGCCGAATCTAAGCCTAGTCAAAATTACTTGCTTTTGTGTATGTTTTTGTGTTGATAGTGTGCATTGATACCACAATAAAACGCAGTGCTTGTGGATGATTGGTTATAAAATTTGGAACCAAAGTAATTACTCTTCTTTTCAAGTGGGATTCTGCTCTTGATATGAACCAGGGAGTTGACTGGATCTGTAACATTCCTCATCTGATAACTAGCTATTTACTTGACTGCCCCCCCACCCCAGCATTTAAAGCAAGATAGGTTCAGTTTAACAAAGCTCACGTATTACTGGCATGTCGATGTGGCTTCTTAAGATTTTTGATTTCTACATGTGTGTTACCCCTTGAGCTGCACATCCTGAAAGAGTTGTTTAAAATGAAGTTTCACTTTGAACATGGGGTACTGAATACCTGGAAAATGCCAGAAAAATGGATATGATATGCCTGCTTGCCATGTGCAACCTTCCTATCTTGTCATATTATTTTTCCCCTTTTCTATAGGATATTGTTGGAAGTGAGAAACTAATTCTGAGCTTCCTTAATTACTGGATACTGTCTTCATCCTTTTCTGGTGCATAGGCTTTTCAGTCTGCAAAAAGCAATGCTAACTGGGGTGCAGACCTTTAAGCAGACAGACAAATCTGAGCAAATGGGTTTCTGGCCAGGTCACCATATTGTCCATTCTGAAGGGAATCAAAGAGAAGACCTTTTGTCATCTCTGCTGACATTCTTAAGCTTTGAAATCCATTGGCAAGGTAATGAGAAGATAAGGAACTCCCTGCATATCTGAAGTCTTGTAGGAGTCTTTTTCGAGCAGGAGTTGAAACTGTGCAGCCCTCAATATGTTGTTGGACTGCAAGACGAAGCAGCTCCATCTAGCATAGTCAGTGGAAGAATGCTGGGAACTGCATTCTCATAAGCCACATGACTACCACCCTTGTTAAAGAACTGAACACCTTAATCTAGTACTAGGAAGGACTTTTAAGTACTTTAATAATGATATAGATGTTACATGAACATTGATTCTTCTCCCTTTTTGTTATGTGACGTGTTGTTCTCAGTTCTGAAAAAATACATTTTCGTATAAGGAGAAACCAAAGCACTGTGAGGTTACTGGACTATTTGTTGTATCCAGTCAAAGGGGACAAGGGACACACATTTAGCAGCCCACTTTCAGAAGTGGTGTCGTATCTCCCTTCAGGGATGGCCTATCTCCCAAGGAAAACAAGTAGACCTGAAGACTTCACTGAAACTGTCTTGTATGTGCTTATGACTATGTAACTGTTCCCTGCTTTTCTGAGGGATGAGTTCTGTGCTACTGCTCAAGTTGCATTTTTTACTGTCTGCCGCCTCTGCTTGCTTGAAGCAGGCAAATATTTTGTCTAGCCTCTGTTATCAGCGTTTAGAGCAAAGGTGAGCAACTTGTGGTCATCCAGATGTTGTTTGACTGTAATTCTCATTGGCCCTCGCCAACATAGCCAATTGTGAAAGGTCATAGGAATTGCAGTTCAGCATCTGGAAATCACAAGTTGCCTGCTTCTGATTTTGGAAAAAAAAAGGCCTCAACTATAAAAATGATAAGAAAACAAAGGAAATTAGGGAGGGCTATATAATGTACACGTTATTTTAATGTGAACTTGGTTTCTTGGTTAATTAGGAGTAAATAAAAGTTAGGTAAGTTAGTTAGAGCATGAAAGTTTCTAATAGGCTGAACATCTTGTGCACAAAATACATGTAAGTGTGGGAAAAGCCAATTTTGGTGTTTATTGTCTTACAACTGAGTGCTGGAAGTGTTTTCTTCCAAAAACAGTTACAGATTTTCTGACTGAAGAAGACCTTAGAATTCTGTCATGTTTGGTCTAACTGAAACTTTTCAAGAACATAAATACCTTTCTAGTCTGTATTTGAATGGGTCTATTTATATTATGTATTTCAAATTATCTAGAATTGGAGTTCAGTCTGTTTATTGGTATTTACATTAAAATAATTTATAGATATATAAATAATAATTTGTTATCTTGATTTGCACAAAGTAGTGTACATTATACTTAGTTGATGTTTTGTAAGGAGAAAAAATAGGTATGAGGCCTTGCTGGCATGCCAGATAGTTCTTGGCAAGACAGAGTCGTACAATTTCTTCATATTTTTCTCTAAGTGACAAAACCCAGAAAAACTTGAAATCACTTCAAGTACAATGGAAGATAACAAAAAACTTTCTTGTAGCAGCACCATGGTGATTTCTGTTGCTTTTGTGCCCTTCTGATGTTGTTGGTAGGATCCACTATAATATTCATATATATGAAAACTGAAGGTAATGCGACTTGATGTGCATAAGATGGGGTGGGAATAGTCCAACTCTCCTGATATTGCTGACCTGCAGCTCCCAATATTCTTCATCATTGGCTTTGCTGGGACTTCCAGTCCAACAACATCTGGAGGGCCACATGATTCTCCCCCCCCCAACATGAGGTCCCATAATTAAGTATGTGAACACTGAAATGTGAACAGGTATACTTGGATATTAGAGTACCTTTGCCCTCCACTCCTCCAGTTTGCTGTGGGAATAAGGCCTGTGACAGTCTCGTATAGAGGTTGCATCAACAAGACAGCTGTGAAATTAAAGCAATTTTCAGTAATTACTGTAAAAGTCAGAAAAATCTAGGTAAATCTTGAAAGTAGAGATTGACGGTGATGTTTCCTGCAAAATATCTTGTTTTGAACTGGTACCTACTTCAGCCCTAGTCAGTGGTCACGATTAGTGTGGGGTGAGGGATTGAGGAAGAGTGCTCGAGTTTCATAGGCTGGGTGCATTGAGGACAGAACTAACTTGCTGCCATTTGCTTTGGATCTGGTAAAAATCTGTATCATGCCTGTATGTATACCATCACTCACAAAGAAGGGAATATGAATGGCTTGCTTTGTATATGAAGTCAGCACAGATACACAGAACAATGTTGCACGAGTAGCTTTTTAAGACAAAAGAGAAGACAGTCGTGCATGACAGGTCTAGATTTCTACTGTTTTACATGATCCTTGTTGTGAGTGGATACTACCAGCAAACTGTTGACTGTTGGTTAGTGAGACCGAATGAAGTAAGTGCTGAATAACCTTGTTGTGTTATATTTATTGTACTAATTATACCTGGACAATGATTAAGGCATTTTAGCTTTGTTTTTGTTTTTTAGATAGTTTGAGGAAGCTTTAACTGTGTATTATGATTTTTCACATCTTGCCTGAGATGATCTTTAACAAAATGCTCTACTTTAGAAACTGGAGCAACTCAATCAGTATCCAGACTTCAACAACTACCTGATCTTTGTTCTTACAAAGCTAAAATCTGAAGGTGGGTCACCAGGTCTATGCCATTTTTTTATTATCTACTGGCAGAACTAGATAGCTACTCTTTAGGTTTCTGAGCACTTTAGTCACAATGACTTTTTGTAGCTAGATTAGACCATCAAACTGGATTACATGCAAATGTCTCTTGACACTGTTGTCTCAGTAACAGTTACTTTGAAATAAACGGAGCTGGCTTCTGAGTCAATTAATTTGGACAGGGCTCTTGAATTCATTGGGCAGCATGTACGTTTGGGGGCTTCCAGGAGTCTCCAAAAGAGAGAGAAGCTGGTAAGGGGAGAGAGAAAGAGAGAACATCCAATAGCAAATGTGCTGATGCCAGTAAAACTTTAGAGTAATCTGACACAGTTATTATATCATATGAGAAGCAACATTTATTTCAGGACAGAGTTGATGTTTACCAGTTTAACATCTGTGAAAATAAGATGTCTGTAAAACCTCATAATTGTGAAGGGAAAAGCAGAGGATCTCTGTGCACAGAAGAATCCAGCGGTTCTTCTAGCTGTTATATATCTTAGATTTCTTTAGTGCTTTCTGTTGAAATCTTTACTGCCAATTGTTTAAATATTTTGGGACTCTGTAGTAGTGTAGATCACTAAAATTTAACAGTGACAAGGTAATATGCATTGTATTCCACTTTCATAATAAAATAAATTCTACCTTTGATGTATGGCCCCTTGCTGAGATCTGTTAAAGGGTAGAGATTTGATCCATAACCAAACACTTCCTGCTAAATTATGTCATTTTGGGTTCTAAGTAAATGTGGCTTTTCAATAACCAAAAATGCAGTGGTTCATGTGAAAGTAATATTTGGTCTGTGGACAGGGAGCATACCTGTGGTTTGGGTTTTGTACTCAGCCAGTGTACTTTTAGGAGCACAATCTTATGTGTTTTTACTCAGAGCTGCTGGGTACATGTGTCCCCAATGATACTCACATCAGCTTAAGTCTCATTGTTCAGACCTTGAACATTTGTTTCAACAGAGCGTGATATTTTAATACCCTTGAGGCACGTATAACCAGATGAGCAGTGGGATACTTTGAGGGCAGAATTTAAAGAATCCATCTTAGTTAACATAATTGTTTAGCAGAGACTAAGGGGTGACTTGAATATCCTATGTCAAAATGCCAAAATACAGTTAGAATATTTCTTCATTGGATTTGTCTGAATAGTTTTTTTTTGGGGGGGGGGGTTGAGAATAAATCTATGCAATAAAGCCTTTCTAGTTATGCTATTCATGTATGTATAAATTAATAATTAACTGTGTTGTACTTTTTATTATCCACAGTTCTAGGGTAATATGAAGCCATTGCTTTCTATTATGCAAAGATTTTTTTTGAGTAGTCGTATATATTGTTAGAGGCTTATTAGCATAACAAGATGCTTTTAGTTTGCTGTGAAATATGATGCAGCTCAGGAAAAAGTTCCCAAGCTCTAGTTTTCTGTAGATGTTGTTAGAGCTCTATCTTCAGAGCATAAAATACTTAGGACTGAATCAATTCTGGATAGTGTACAGCATTATTCTCAAGCTGTTATTATAGTACCATTGTGTCAGTTCTTTAGTGATAGCTATGAAACAGAGTAGTAGTTCACAGTCTTTGATCATTCGTATGTTTTGGACTTCAGCTCCCAGAATCACCAACAGGCTGAGCTAGCTGGGGCTTCTGGGAGTTGAAGTCCAAAGCACGTGGAGGACCATAGTATGAGAAACGCTAGAGAACAAATTGGATGTTTATTATTGGAAATGTAAACATGAGCACAAGGTGGTGTATCAGAGCAAGAAATTGTTTAATATACAATGTAGGATCAGATCTCATTAAAACCTTTACTATTATATAATGGCAACCTTCCTGTCAAGTTCTTGTGTTTTTAAAGGCAGATTTGAATAACTGATCTTAAATTAATCTTTGATATGAGGTAGATTTTTAGCTATGTTTATTTTAAGTGTTGTGAGCTGCCATGAGTCCCAAACTGGAGAAAGGTAGGATATAAATAAATTAAGCAAATAATTGATATGTTATTTGATTCAAAATGGCAGAATGTTGGCAATGTTTACAACTCCTGTAGAGTCTTAGCATTAGTTTTTACAAAAATAGCTGTGCAACTGATAGCCAGTGCGACTAACTCAGAAGCTAGTCTCAGTGACTTGATAACACTTGTTCTCAGATATGTTTATATAGGGCTGTTGCCTAAATGTTTCTTCTTAAAAAAAAATCTTGTTACAGATGAACCTACACGGTCGTTGAGTGGTCTTATTTTGAAGAATAATGTGAAGGCTCACTTTCACAATTTTCCTAATGGAGTAACTGACTTCATTAAAAGCGAGTGTTTAAATAATATTGGTGACTCCTCTCCACTAATCCGAGCCACCGTAGGTGAGTTATAGATAACTAACAATATTTGCAATCCTTTTCTTTTCCCATGTTCTGCCAGATTACTTGAAATGTTTGAGTATGTTACTCTAAAAATATTTTTAAGCTTGTTTTTGAAAAGCATATATCTGTTCCAGGAATTTGGAATTTTAGATAGGCCAATGCACTTTAATATTTTAATACATACAAAGTTGATACTCATATATATTTGTACAAATGGATATATGTATTATATAAACAAAAAATGTGTAATACTGCTTTCAGAGTCCTTTGTTCATATCATCAGAGGTTGACATCTTCCTCTTAAGATGCTCGCTCTGTTTTGACCAGTTATGGTTTTCTCAGAAATGTATGTTTTAAAATGTGTTTCCTCAGGTAATACAGGGTTAGAGCAGAGAGCAAAGGGTTATTTCTTCTTTGGAAGTGCGGGTCAAAATTGAAATAATTTTAATGTCCTTCCTGGGGAGAATAGAACCTTTTCCTGTTCATATCTGCCTTCCACAGAAAATGAGGCTGAGTTTTGCTTGAGAGTTGATCTACCAGAACATTTATTACTTCCCTGCCATAATTTCTTTAGTCAGAGACCATTAGAGCCAATTCTTTTGAGTGCATGGGCTAAGCAAGGCCCCTACTTCTTTTTCTCTTCATCTCTTGCCTTACCAGAAAAAAACCCTTTTCCAAAAAGTATTACCTTAACAACTAAAAATCGTAATAAATTATAAACTTTAGTTGAGTATAACATATATTTTCTGGTTGCAGTACTGATAAAAACAGTGGTGTTGCACTATATTTGTAACTGTAAAATGGTGTTTTGTTTGTTTTTACTGTGAAGAAAATAGTCACTTGAGTCAACAGTATGGGTGATATTACTTTGATTTGTCAAAGAGGTGGATCACAGTCTGTTGTGTACACTTTAAGGAAGGAATGACTTTGAAAACAATTACATAGTGAATATACAGTGAGCTAATTCCTGAACAGTTTAAATGGCTTTATGCAAGGCAGTTGAATTTTCAGCAGTTCAGTCTCTTGTACACCTCCTTCGAAGGTTGATAAGTAACTAATGTCAAACTTCTGTGTGTGTAACGCTCTGAAAACATTAGATGAAATCATGTAAAAATCCACTGTGATAATAAAAATATATAGTTAAGGAATATTTTCTTTTTCTTGTCCCCCCTCTGCCCCTTTTTTGCTGCAAAAGGCATTTCCTTTGTCACTACCACATTTTGCAAATAGAAGTGTTTCCTTGGCTGCATCTATAAACTACAATATTAAAGTAGGATTATATGAATCAGTGTTCCACAAATAGACTGTTTAAGAGAAGCTATTTATATTAGTAGGTTGATCCTGTTGACCACTACTTTATGTAGACATCTTATAGCTTTATCCAAAGCATCTTTAATCAGAAGTAAGTCTCTTATTCACAAGTAAATGTGCATAAGATTGCAGCATTACTTGGGGTCACAGCATAAGTTGTTGTTCTTGTGAAGTCTTCATAGTAAAACTTTTTTGGTCATGTGTTTTGTTGGATTTCATTGCCTGCTCACATTTTCATAGCATATGTTAAGTCTTCAGAAGGCAAACATTTGTGTAGTTTCATAGTGTGGATGAATGTAAGGTTTTTTTATCTTTAAAATTTTATCAGTCATAAAATGATTGGCTTGTTTTCGTTTGATTGCTGTTTGTTTCCACGCTGGGTGGCTTAGGAATGCTGCTTAAAGCAGAGGTGTATATCCCCTAGGACATAGGAGCAACCCCATGCTTCCTGCTTTCTCCACCACAGAATCACGCCTTCCACATCTACACTACTGATGGTGGCAGCAAAGTAGGAACCCTGGTTTGATTGCTGAAAGCAACTGGGATTGCTGCTTCCACACTACCAGCATATCACTGGGGCAGGGAGCAGAGGGCCAAGTCAGCAATGAAAGCCCAAAAGCAGCTGTCAGTGCTACAGCCTCAAAGCAACCATGCTTGCTTCCTCTCTGTTAGTCATGACAGGGACCTAGTTGCTAAGCCTCTTTTCTGTCCCTCCCCAACATGAAAGCAGCCAAGGCAGTTACTGGAGCTTCTTTCTACACAGTTGGTAGCAGTGTTAAAACAGGGATCTGAGTTGGGGTGAGAGGGAGTGTTTAGCGTTCCTCAATACTGTGATCCCTAAGATCCTTCCCTTCCGTTCAGCAAACCTGGAAGTGCTAGAAAGAGAGCATAGTTAACCCTCATCCCACATTTGTATGTTAAATGTTTCATCTGGGAGTACAAGACTGGTCTCCAAGAGTTTTAATTGCTGCTATAATGGTTGTCAGAAGCTAAAATATACTCGTAATATCATTGCCCTGTCTCTAGCTGAGGGGAGGCAATCTTCAATTCATGAAATATGTGTAGATTCTAGTTCTTGTTACTATAGCCCAGCATGAGGGTTGAAATGCCAGAGTTACCTACCCATACCTACTATAGGAGTGTCAGCTGCACTTGCACTTGCTGTCAATACCACCAGGTAGATTCCTCTTTCCCTTTTAGTGCTGTCCTCTGAGCCTGCTCTCACAGTGCAGATGGATCTGCACATGCTCTGTTGATCTTCCAGAGTTGTAGAGTTGCTTTCATCACTTGCTTATTTTTTCCATCACTTGTTTAGTCTAATTTTGGAATAAGTATGAATCTGAGTACAAGGAAATTTCTTAATACTTTCTATACCAAGTCTACCAATCCAGCTTTCTATATCAAGTTTTTCTGTACAGGGTAGTATCTACATAATATCTAGTCATCTAAGAGGAATATTCAGTAATTTTCATCCTCTTATTTCTGTTATAACTTATTTTTTAGATTTGTGCAAAAGAAAATTAGTATTACAACAATTCCAATTTGGCCAGTTTCCAATTTCTTTCCTTCTTTCTTTCTTTCCAACAAATCCAAGGTATCCTGATTACAACCATTGCCTCAAAAGGAGAGTTGCAGAATTGGCCAGAACTCTTACCAAAGCTTTGTAGCTTGCTAGATTCTGAAGACTATAATACTTGTGAGGTATGTTTTTTTGCTTCATCATCTCCATTTGATAATTGAGTATTGAAATAAATTCAAATGGTACTCTAAACTAATGTTTTTCTTAGTTTTTGGTTCCAAACGGTCGGTAATCTATTAGGTTAATCTTTGGGAGGTGTAATTTTCCCTATCCTGATTTTGTAAATGGTCCTGCTGCCCTCTCAGACTCATTCATGTTGATCTTTTGCCCATAAGAATGACAGTTTTTTTTAGTGAAAGCAGTGTAAAGTATTGGAATCATTATACAATATTTCTCAAGTATCCAAGTGCCTTTTCTCATGTCAGTATAATTTTACATACTGAATTCCCTTTATCTAACATTTTGGGTGTAAGTACAATGTAGGGATATCCCAGTGAGCACGGCAAAGATGACTATATTTTCTAAATGGGTATCTTTATTCTCTCTCACAAATACATTTTTCTGAGGGACCCAGAGTGACATCAAAAGTTTGTATATCGTGATACTTAAAACTAAATTAAAATTAGATTGCCCTTACATAAACATCTGTTGTTGTGAATCTTTCATAGAAAGTCTTGTCAATTCATGGTGTATTAGCTCTTTTTTTTTTTAAGTATTTTTCAGTGGAGTAGTAAAAGTGTTAATTGCAGTTCTTAAATTGTCTATTCGACTTGACAGGCAGTAAGAAGAAATCAGCAAATCTTACACTGTGCTTTGTCTTAAAATTGAGTCAGTTTAAAAAGTGATACTCATATTTGGTTTCCTTCCCTATAACAGATGAACACATGACAGCACAACCTCTTCTGGCATGACTTTTGCAAACATAAATGTGAGGTTGCAGAAAGTGTTGCTCCCATTATAGTCAATGGATGCAGTGAGTGCGTGCCTGCACAGACATGGGGGCACACATGTTGTGTGCATTGATTACAGTTGGACACATCACTTGCAGTTTTGCTTTGCACTGGGATTTCTGAAATGGAACCCCTGCATATTTGGCAGGCACACTGTATAGTGAGAAACATATATTTCTTAATGGTGATTAAGCAGTCTTAAAATGAATTTCTTCTGCTGGTGATGCGGGGGATCCTTGTGACAGTGTTGCCCTCCAAAATGGGAGAGGTTGTCTGTTTCCTAGGCCAACAGTTTCAGTGGCAGAAGAATTCCCATTAAACAGTTAGTTCCTTTGCATTTTTCTTAAAACAAATCTTTCCCAATGAACTTGGTCAGGACTCGAAGGAAGATTCCCTTAGGCTTTATAATGAATCTTGGTATTTCTCTCTCCTTGCGATGGTAGAACTGTAGCTTTTTGCAAGGAAATAATGTGCCCCTTTCTTCATCTGCTAGAGTACACTGGTAGATATAATTTGGCATAGCTGTCACTGAGACAAGAAAGTACAGTTTTTCAGAATAGTGTGTCTAACTATTTTGTTGAAGTTTTTGCAAAAGACTTAAACATGAATTTATTTGACAGGGTGCATTTGGAGCCCTGCAGAAGATTTGTGAAGATTCTGCTGAAATTTTAGATAGTGATGCATTAGATCGACCTCTCAATATCATGATCCCTAAGTTTTTGCAGTTCTTCAAACATAGCAGTCCAAAAATAAGGTAAGCAGCATGCTTTTTCTAGGCAGAGAAACATTGTAAATTGGAAGATTTTGATCTAAGTCATTGATGAGCCACTAATGGTTACTGTATGTACTTATGCATAAGTGGAGGGCAAGTTTTGGGGCCAAAATTATGGATTTTGATATGATCTGTGGCTAAGTCAAGGGTCAGTTAACCAATCGGTTTGACTTGTACAGTGGTGGAAGGTGAGAGTTCTGTGAAGAACCTAAAAGAAGCACCAAACCCGTCTGTTGTCTCCAGCAGCCTTTTGCAATATGTGAGTGGAAAAAATAGCAGCAGCAGTGGCTTTTTGGTGCTTCTCTGTGGTAGCATGAAAGCAACCTCTGTCTGCTGTGATGAGGAAGTGCCAAAGAGCCAGTCTTGCTGCCATTTTTTGACCCAGGCATTGCAAAAGGCTGGCAGAGACAGAAGAGAGGGTTGGTGCTTTTTTAAGGATCTCTTGGGATGGGCTATGGCAAGAACTTAGTGCATCTGGGCGATGGGCCATGGCAAAGCTTGGTCTGTCTGGGGAGTATCTATTATGAAAGAAGCACTGACTTCTGCCACCCCTCACTCTGCTCCAGGGGGAAAGTGCCAAAGATCCATTGCCACACTGGAGAGAGTAGAGGAGATTGGGTTTTTTTTTTTCAGGTTCTCCTGGGATGGACTAAGGCGAGAGCTTAGTCTGGGGAGAGCCTAAAAGAAGCACCCATCCCCTCTGTTCTCTCCACTGCAGTGAGTAAACTCCAAAAGGATACCATGACCATTTTTTCGAACAGGCATTACAAAGGCCTTAAGCAACACTGCATTGGACAGAGGTACCTCACTGAGCCATGTATAAGTCAAGCCAGGTTTTGAGAGTTTATTTTTTGACATTTTTTTTTTTACTTATACATGAGTATATACAATAAATGGAATACGTGTATTGTTGTAGACTTGTCTGAAAGTGGATTGTGTTTTTTTCTGGATATTAGTCCACCAGCTGAATCTTTCAATACTATCCTCCTGTTTTAGACGAAAACAGTCACTCCTAAACATGGTGCCCCACAACTTAATAAACCACATGCACATGTTGGATGGAGAGTCTTTGAGAACAGCCTTGACTTCAGAGTTGTGGCTTGAAATTAAATAGTTGGATATACATGTAGACCCCCGGATTCCAGATCAATTGCTGATTAAGCTTGGTAACAACAGTATCAAATCATGGGGTTGCTCATTTAAATCAGCATGATGCTTTAGTGATTATATTTCAAGCCATAGCTCTGAAGTCAAGCCAGAATGTTTCTGATTCTATTTTCTTTCTTGATGTATTTTATGCATATTAAATTCATCGTACTAAACAGTGGGATATCATCTTTTGCAAATAAGATAGCAATCTCTTTTGATTCTAAGAAATGGAATCAGTTTCTGTTCTGATTTTTTTTCCTTTCTAGTACTTGAAATGCACTTTTTAAAGGGGAATTTTACCTCTTGTAGGTCGCATGCAGTTGCTTGTGTAAATCAATTTATTATCAGTAGGACTCAAGCTTTGATGTTGCACATAGATGCTTTTATTGAGGTAGGTGACTTCTTTTTCATTGTTTAATATCAGTGTATGTTCAGATTTTTGGAAGGATTACTGATTTTCTCCTGCAACTAACTGAGCATTCACCCTCCATTTTTGCTGAGTCTATGTCTTTAAAACTGATGGCAAAACTAATTATATTTGGTATGAAACGAATGCTCTTGTAACTCCCCTGTCCTACCACCAAAAACAGGAAGATAATAGAAATGGTGAAGCTGAAAGACTTCTTAATGCGTTTAGCCATTGTAAACCACAGAGCTCTATCTGATTTTAATAAAAAGTAGGGGTGGGCAAAGTGTGGTCCACAAGCTACATGTAGCCCTTGGAATCCACCAGATCTCCCCTCCCACATTTTAAATTTAATTTAAATTTATTTTAAATGTTAAGTTTGGGGGGAGCTGATTTGGAGGGGTTCCCCCCCCATATCACTCAAAAGCTCATTTTTTAAAAAGGACAACAGTTTGCTCCCCAAACCTCCCTAAAGCAGACGGCTGCCCCCCTGCAGTCTGTTGAAATGTTGGGTGGAAGTGGCATCGCATCACTTTAGACATGTTGAAATGTTCTGTCATGGCACTTTGGGTAGGTACAGAAAGGATAAATAGCTCCTACCCTGTTTGCAGTTGCCCACCCCAATGTACACATGGTAAGTTGATGATGACTACAGTTCTCGTCTAACATGTCTTTGAAAGAACATTTTATTTTCTTTCCTGCTTGCCTTCACTTCCTCTGTATTCTACTCTCCAGTTACTCAGTTGGAAAAGTGCTGTTGCTTGGTTTAGTACAAACGTGTCTGAGCGCAAAAATGGGCAGCAAAAAGTACTACTTTGCTATCTTACGGCATCATCAACCTACAGACAGTGTTATATTGAGAAGAAGACATAGAACTATGTTGGTTTCCTTCACTGTAACAATAACACGGAAGGAAACAGACTTCCTTACAGCAACTACTTGTGTTTATACGAGGAAGTCTAACTTTCACTTCAGTAAATCTCTTGAATTTTCTTGGTACTGTTTATAACATTTTCTACTTAAAAGTATTTTTTGATAAGGTCCATTGACTAATGCAATCAGTTGAGAGATCTTTCTTTCCAAAGAGGTATGTCAGCTTGGGGACTGTATCAATCTGTCCATCTGTAAGGGCTTTGATTATGGTATCCCCCTTCTGATTTCTGGAAGGCTTTTATTGGAGCAAGAGAGTAGCAGTATTAAGGTTTTCCACTGTTTCAAAATGGTGCTGCGTTTCTCTGAAAGACTGCAAGTTGTCAGTATCAGGTACAAGTATGTCTTTGTTCTTGGAGTAATGTTTTGCTATTCTTTATCTTGGCAAAATCATTGACTACTTTGAGATACAATTGAAATGTTGGCATCAGTAAGGACTGAGTCATAATGGAGATACTTGCCTTGCTGACATTTAGTTTTTGTAATGTCAGTTTGTGAAAACATATTGAAGGTAGTTTGTATAAAAATGGCAATAAACACTTGTGTTTAAAAAAAAAATCCACACACCAATTATTGATAAAGATCCTTGGTAATAATTAACCAGCAACTTTGAAACTGAACCAGCAGATATAAAGGCCCAGAACCACCTCTCCCAGTAGTCTTGTTTTTCAGACACTTTTAAAAACTCTCCTTTTGGTTTACAATAGCTTGTAGCCAAAAAGTTGCAGTACTAGCATCAATAACCTCCCATTTAAAGTTCCAGCTTGTCCAGTAAAAGTATGTCTGAGTTGACAGATGCTTTCTCTATGTGACACATGTTTTCTTCCAAGAGTAAAGTTTTTTTCTGTTATGTAACACAGTAGAAACGTCTACTGTTTTGAATTAAAGCTGACAGTAAATCAACATACTTGGACTATTGTGATTCTAAAAACTGATCCTTTATACCAGTTTATTTAGCTCCAAGTAGTATGGGCTGTTAGGGAAAACCCCCAGTTTTTAATAAATGCAAAAAGTCACCTTTTCAACCTGGTAGATTCTGGAAACAATTTAGTTTTCTCCTGTTCACAATAATTGTTCCCTTTCAACAGAATCTGTTTGCATTAGCTGGTGATGAGGAACCTGAAGTACGTAAAAATGTATGTCGGGCTCTGGTGATGTTGCTTGAAGTTCGAATGGACCGCTTGCTTCCTCATATGATTAGTATTGTCGAGGTAATTTATCTGTGATGTTTTGTTTAAACAGAGATGCAGATACAACAGAAATTTTTATAATACTTAGAAGAAGAGGAGAAGGATTAGATTGGTTGAATTTAGAATATGTTTGCTCGAGCATGTGCGTTTCAGTACCCAAACATAATCAAGATTTTTAAAAAGTAAGAATAGGTTTTAGGCAATTGTGTCTTTCTGTACTAGACTGAACATGGTTGACTTCTCATTTGAATTTGAGTACATTGTTCAGGATCATTTTAAATATTCTGTTCCTTCTTTGGGAGCTGATTTTCCATTTGCTATCATCTGCATAGAGACTGAAAACACAAGTCTGTGCTAAGAAGACGAAAGGAAGCAGAAATAGCAATAGATTACTAAGTGCTATTTCACGCTTTGGATATTTTCTCTATGCCTTCCTTCTTGCATTTAGGAGTGCATGGGAAAAGTTCATTGTGAACTGCAGCCTGCAGTGACCAGCAAGCATTTTTGCAGTGACAGCAGTACTATATCCAGCCACTGGAGATGACACAGAGAAAATGAATGGTTGTTTGATGTATGAACCAACCCCAGGTCAAGCATGCCACTTTCCAAGCTTGGAAATACAGTGTTAGGTGGTAGCCAAGCAGTCTGTAAAATGATACTGTGATTCTGCATATTTTGGGATTACCACTGTCAAGTCAGATACCTGGAGTGTTTACTGATTAATCTGGAAGGCAGGGAAAAATTTAATCTAAGTGAAGTAGAAGAGTTTAGAGGGGATGTGTAGTGAACTCTTTGAGAGAACAGCCATGGTTAGCTGTTTGGAAGATCTAAGGCTGAGTATCAAATTACTGTCCTGCTAGGATAATTAAGTACCAGATGAAAAGAATTAATGGTACTGTTCATGCTTAGCTTGCCCTTGCAGTGATTAGAATCCAGAGGAGCAGTGTCTGTAAGCCATAGCTATAACTTGTAATATTAAAATAACTTCTGGGAAGCAACTCCTTTGGTAGAAATATGTTCAGCCGTCTTAACTGGCTCACATTTACAAATAGACTAACATCTATACTTCTTTGTTTTCTTGCCATTGTGTATAGTATATGCTACAGAGGACTCAGGACCAAGATGAAAACGTGGCTTTGGAGGCTTGTGAGTTTTGGCTGACATTGGCTGAACAGCCAATTTGTAAAGATGTATTATGTCGGCATCTTACCAAGTAAGCTAGTTTTCTTCATAATATTGTGGCAACATATTTAGTCTTTATATACATTTTTATCTCAGTGGGTTTTTAAAATTCTGTTTGTTTTGTGAATATGGACAAATTGGTATGTGCATGTCTGCATTTCTCTTTGTTGGCTCTGTTCTTTTACTTTGGCAGCTGCTTATTTGAAAATCAAAGTTTACCTTTGTGTGTCACTGGGCAAAAAAAGCATGAGAACATCTATTTATTCAGGCACATGTGTTTCATTCTGGGATGTATTTATTTAATCTAAGAATAGTTCTGTACTGCCATTCATGTGTACCCAGGCAGTGTACAACAGCAAAAACTACAATGTAGCTTTATTAATTATTGCTAAAATCAAAGAAAAAAACTATGAAAATAATGGGACTACAAACTTTAAAAAAAATATCAGGCAACATAATTATAGAATGCTGAAGTGAATAAGTAAAGCAAGTTTTCAACATGTGCCTAAACTGTAACAGAGTTGGTGCATACTTTATTTCTGGGGGCAGGTATTCTAGAGAGGGTGCCAGCAGGGAAAACAGTCCTTCTGGCTGTCATAATATAGATATCTGCAAGATGCAGCTTACTGGGAAGGCCTCTGATGATGATTTGCAGAAGCTAGGTATCTCTCTATGGGAGAATGAATTCTGTCAGGTATCCTGATCCCAAGGACTTGCTGTTAAGGTTGTTATTTTAAAAGTCATAGAACTATATAGAGATTTGAGATTTTTGGGAGAAGAGGAAAGATACTAGAAATATAACAAAATGACAAAAAAAGCACTTGAACAGTATAGAATATAACATAGTAAAATATATTAGCTTTTGGTTAATGCCAACTAGAGCAGATATATTCAGTCAGTTTTTGAATGACCAATCAACAGATAAGTAAATCCCAGTGAATGAATGGATCTACTTTGGTCAGAACTAACAACTGGATTTAGGACACTGTATTATTTAGGATTTGTAAAGGTAAGGTAGAAGATAGAGTTGTTAAAAAAATTGAAATCAATTTTAGTTTTACGAGCCTAATTAAAACATGGCTTTTCACCAAACCTTTTGGAGCCTAGGGATCATAGTCTGACTGCGGCCCTTTCCGCATGTGGGGGGGGGGGGAACGGGCGAAAACACCCTAAAATGGAGCTTACCTGAAGCCGGGTAAGTCCATCGCCACACGGAGCAGCCCGAGCTCGCTGCTCCGCAGTTCTCCGGCGTCCCAAGTAGCGGCTTCTGGTTGGTGGAGACTCTCCACCAACCAGAGAAGCTCGCCAACTGGAAGCCGGCCCCCTGCAGATCTGCAGGCACGCACTTGCGCGCGCCTGCAAATCCGCGTCGGAGCCGGGCGACGGAGCGGCCTGGGGCTGCGCACTCCGTGCTTTTTAAAAACCTCGAAAAAGAGGTTTTTAAAAAACATGCCACGTGGCTAGTTCCAGCCGCTCCTGAGTGGATTCTGATGTGGAACTACGAAAAGTAGTCCATGCCAGTCCACTCTACGGTGCAGAAGACCTCGGTGAGAGGTTGCTCTGCACCATTACAGAAGCCCAGTGCGGAAATGGCCTGAGTTGTGGAGTTTTCCTGTAGTGTCCACAGTGTATACTGTTTTAAAGTGTTTTAATTAGTTTTAAATTATTTAAATTGATTTCAGCTATTTTATACCAAATCGTTAATTTTTTTTGTCTGTATTTGGTTCTGAGATCTTTTGATTTAGAGTTTGCTAAACTGTATTTTCATACAAATCATTAAGAGCTTTCTGAAATCAATACAGTAATGAAATGTTCCTAGAGTGACTGATATTTTGGAGGTCTTATGTCTCCTCAAGTATTTTCCATCTCCTGGTATGGTTATACAATTTTTAAAAAACATTTGTTTTATGTTAATATGGAGTGAATAAAAAGTCCTGCATGATAATGTTGCTTAGAATACCGTTCACGTCCAAACCCAGTCTATTAATCACTGTACAATTGGACATTTGTATTAGTTTCAGTGACATTTTGAAAAGCTCATATAGTTTTAAATTCCACTTACAGACTTTTCCACGAGCAGTTGATATTCATAAATCTGATTAAGTTCTCTTCCTGTAGGTTGATACCTGTTTTAGTAAATGGCATGAAATACTCGGAAATCGATATTATTCTGCTGAAGGTGAATATAATCTCACTTTGCCTATTATTGAACAAGTGCTGCTCTGCTGTCTCTTAAATTTAGTTACTTTTACAGTGTTTGTCTTTAAACATATGGCTAAATATAACACGTTTTTGTTGCAGTCCTATACTTATTTACCTGGAGTCCATATTTTTGAACTCAGTGGGATTTGCTTCACAATGGACATCTGTAAAATTACATTGTCAGCTCTTAGAAGATGTGAGACAACTGCTTCAGTTAGCAGATGCTGTGGGACAACATCCCTCTGGCATTCCTCCATTGCCATTGCTGCCTAGGCATTTACTACTCTTGGAGGACAGAGTTGCCACGCACCCTGCTTAAATTATTCTGCAGACCTCAAATGTGGTGAAGGTCTCTATTCTGGTGGCAGTGTTGAAGCAATTTTCATTTACCAGTCTGCCTGGCTTTAGTATATGGAGTGGAAGGTGGCACCATCAATTCTTTTTTATTTAATTTTTTTTTTAAAGTTGTCTGCATCTTTCCTGCTAAAAGGTTTTTTTTTCTTTGAGGGCACAAGGTGCTCCTGTAGGCACTAGGCTTCTTCATTTGGGTAGTTCTGATGCTAAAATAAAATCATACTTAGTGCATTTATTTAATGTTATATTTTGTAAATTTTTATTTAAATAACATTGCTAATAAGTTTTATACAGGCATTTAGTCCACTCAGTCCCCAGAGATTCAGTATGTGTAACATAACTCTGATGTGTTGACTCACAAGATAAAATATATAAATAAATACTACTTCTGAGAGAGCAAAACAGAGATAGACTTCTTGAGGCTTGAGCATCTATGCATAGATGTGCTATTTGGTTTCTGACAACAGGGTGATGTTGAAGAAGATGAGGCTATCCCAGATAGTGAACAGGACATTAGGCCTCGGTTTCACCGTTCTCGAACTGTAGCACAGCAGCATGAAGAAGACGGCATTGAAGAAGATGAGGAGGAGGAAGATGAACTTGATGATGATGATACTATTTCTGACTGGAATTTAAGTAAGTAAAATTTTCCACATAAAATACTATAAATTTAAAATACCACGTGGACACCTCTATGTGTTGTTATTTTGCTAACTGTTGTTCTGCAGCCATGGTTGTAGTCTTCTTCTGAGAAGCAAATCAGTTGTAAACCTTTCCAATTTCCCCTAGTTGGTAGTTCTTGTTGTAAGTACCTCTGAACTGTGTTTTTCTGTGGTTTAATTCTGTGTTAACTGGCCATAAATAGAACACCAGCCAACATCTCTGACCCACTCCCGATCCTCAGTGATAAAAAGGTTATGAACCCCTGTTATATAACAAAAATGCCTCATATGAATACATTAATTTTTTTTTTAAGGGAAATGTTCTGCTGCTGCCCTTGATGTTCTTGCCAATGTGTTCCGCGATGAACTGCTGCCACACATATTGCCCCTCCTAAAAGAATTGCTTTTTCATCCTGAGTGGGTGGTGAAAGAATCAGGCATCCTAGTTCTAGGAGCGATTGCTGAAGGTATGCCATTGGTTGTGATAGAGACTATAGTTTTATGTAATTAGTACATGATATTATTGATATTTATTTATGTAATGCCACATCCTCCTACTCTGGGGCATTGCAGGAAAAGAACAGAGGAAGGAGGAAACTGACATGAATGTGATTACTCCAGTTTTTCTGTGCATTTCTAATTTGTTTTCTGTTCTTACAGGTTGTATGCAGGGTATGATTCCATATCTTCCCGAGCTAATCCCTCACCTTATTCAGTGCCTCTCTGATAAAAAGGCTCTTGTGCGCTCCATTACTTGCTGGACTCTTAGCCGCTATGCACACTGGGTCGTCAGTCAACCCCCAGATACGTACTTGAAGCCATTAATGACTGAGTTGCTAAAGCGTATCCTTGATAGCAACAAGAGAGTACAAGAAGCTGCCTGCAGGTAGGTCAAAAGCAGGAAAAATAAGAGTGTGGTGCTTAAAGTACATAAAGAAGACTCATCACTTTTCCATTGTGTTGCAGTATTCCATTTGTTTTTGTAGATCAGTTCTTCTTTACTCTAGCTTTTTAGAAATTTGTAGAGGTTTCTCATCTGTTCTAGATGTCTTGTTTTCTGTAATAACAACTGTAATAAACTCTCAAAGGGGATTATAATTTTGCCCCAGATTTTTCAGTCTGCGTTTTCCTATCAAGAATAAAGCCTGAATGTCAGGTGAGTTCTGACGTTGATGTTATGTTAAGAACTGCATCCAAAGAAGCATTCATATAATTTGGGATATATGTTGGAAATTCTGACTTTTGTTTCTGTTGGAACTACAGTCTCCTACATTTCATGGCCAGCATATCTGAAATTTGGGAGTTTAAAACATTCCTTATGGCTAGGAAAGCCTGTTGTTCAATTTTTGAAAAGGAATTTTTGTGAATGTGCTGGATTATATTCTGGTTGATAGTGATGTAGCATATACTCAAACATGGGTTTCAAAAGTAGAAGCATAGTAACCGTTGTAAAGAGTGCTTCAAATAAGACTCTGAAATAGGCAACCCTTCCAACTTAGTTCTGTCTTAGAAATTTCCTGATAGTTTTGATCAGTGTGGCCTTTGTTTACAGCACTTAATAGTTTGAAAGGAAACTATGTACCCCTTCATTGTGCAAACTCATTTTTTGTTTTGCTTCTTAGTGCCTTTGCTACTCTAGAAGAGGAGGCTTGTACAGAACTTGTTCCTTACCTTGCTTATATACTTGATACTCTTGTCTTCGCATTTAGTAAATACCAGCATAAGAATCTGCTCATTCTTTATGATGCCATAGGAACTTTAGCAGATTCTGTAGGCCATCATCTAAACAAACCAGTAAGTATTATTCTCCTTTCACTTTGGATAAAGATAATTGCTTCTCTGTTAGACGTATATTCTAGGAGTTATTTACTTTCCTTAGGGTATTACAAAATGAGAAATTTCAACATACTTTGCTAACTGCAAGAAATTTGCCCTGTCATCTTTAAACTCTTCCTACCAGTCTTTCATAGATCTGAATTTTGCTCACTTAGTGTTAGTCTGTTATGAAATGTTATGAAATCTCTGCTGCGTTTTTCACAGACTATAGCTTGATAATAATATGCAGCTGTTTTCCTTAGACTATTTCACTTAGCAATCTTAGCAATGGTGATATTTTATCATATAAGGTAAGTTTGTATTATTCCCCCTATTACAGAATGTGTACTGAGGCTTAGCAGTGATGCTGGTTGCCTTAGGCAAGTCACTAAATTTATGGCTGAGGTGAGTTTTGAAATTCAGACTTCCATTTCTAAGCCACTGTGTTCCACCTTCTTTCTGCAGAAAGCTATAGAATTTAAAGAACTGTGAAACTAGGTACATGCCCCAAAATTCTTTTAAAACTTTCTTTTCATTTGCCATATGGCAAACTGCTTTTGGAATATCCCTCTCGCCTTCAAGCTGTGTGTCAATTGCTGTTAAAATAGGAGAGAGTTTCAGAAACTGTGACATTACTTGTGAAGCTGTTCAAAGAATAACACTAGGAATTATCTTGGAGATAGCACAAACTCCTTGTTAGGGGACTCTTTTCCATTGTAAACACTAGTTAATTATCTGAATAGTAGATTTCTTTTTTTCCTTTGAAATTGCACAGAAGAGCTGCAACATGCTAGCGTGTCATACAGTTACTGTTTATAAGAATGTTTTCAACTAAGTGTATTTCTAGTTGGAGGTAGTGAAGGTGGGTAGATGGTATCTACTAATCTATGCTTGTGATTGCTGATCCAGCAATTGATAATGCACATGGAAGGTTGCTTCTGCTTTCACTCTTATTTACGTGGATCAGGACAGGTACGTTTATTGAACTAACACTGACATTGACTAGAACCATCAAATACAGATTGTCAAACAGGATAGTTTATATGTAGGCCCCAGAGAAGCAGGAAAGATGGCAATGGCTAAAAGAACCTGCTTGGAATGTGTTTCCATTGAAGGGGACATTAGGGATAGGGGGATGGGGGGGAGGACTGAATCTGCAGGGATTCACTGTCAGTTGTGGCACAGTCATGATGAGGAAAAATTGGCCGTAAATTCAACTGTCATAGGGATTGACACGCACAATACCTTGTGAGGAGGGACCTCATGCAGACAGTCAGTTGTGCAGCCCTACCTTAAGTGATTGCAGATGGTGATTTCTAAACTGTTTGCAGTGCTTGCTGAGTTCTCCCACTAGCAACAGTTCCAAATCAGAGGCAGAAGTAGCTTTCTCCTCACAAGTGTCAATCTGTGAGTATCATGAACTGGTTCCACTAATGTCAATGGGACAGAATTTGTTTCAAGCTCTCTATCATGTATATTGCTGTAGGAAGCAGTTAGCTGCCTCAAATGGCAAAGCAGTTCTCTCTCAGTGTACTGAAAGCTACTCTGGCAAGGAGCCATTTATGCCACTACTAGTTGCAAATGCTAGGTCAGTCTGAAACCTAGTCATGATAAGTGAGGCTTCTAGCAAAAGAGGAGCGGCAGAAGAGAAGGACTATCAAAATGAGAAATGGGATCATTTAAACAGGAGTTTACAGCAGGAGTGGGCCAGCTTCTGAAGTGTAGGGGCCATTTTCCAGTCCCAGAGGAATCTTTGAACTGCGTTTGTCTCCCCAAAAGATTTTTTTAAAAAAAATGTTTTACTATCCCCTTCCCTTGAATATTTGATGAAAAGAAGGCGTATGTGGAGAGCGCACCATTTTTAGACAACAATGTGCTCCCAGGAAGCTTTTTTTTTTTGATTGCTGGGGGGTTTGTGTGTGTGTGTGGATCCTCTGCACTATGCAGGCCACAAAAACAGCCAGGAGGGGCGTAACTCCTACCTCTATCTTACAGTAATGATGGCTGTGTACACCACCATATGGCCTAACATTCAGTAACTTAACATTTAGTATGTATTTCTGTTTGGTGTATACATAATCTTAAAATCATCTGAAGTTGGGTGGATACTGATGACAGAGCAAAACGTATACATCTCTACTCTGAAGTAAGACTCATTGAGTTCACTGAAGCTTTTCTGTAAGTTTATGAAGGATTACAACTTTAACTACCCTTTACCTGTTGCAAAGATTAGCTTGTGAACTATTGAGTTCTGTGGACCCTCTGTCTTGGCGACCTCTGGATGCATGAATTTCAGTGATAACAGAGTGTTATGTCTTGTACCGAAAGTGGTAGTGATGTGCATGCAGAAATGCTGAAGCATCCCTGTGCATGTTGGTACTATTTAATAATACACAAGCATTCATGATTTTTCTCATTTGTGTGTTGGGGGTGTTCTGGAATCCCCATAGATATGAAAGGTCCACTGTATTAGTAATCTAGTTAATTTACTGATATCTCTTGCAGCTCACTGACTGGCACACAGCTGTTGAATAGACTACTTTTTTTCCTATCCAGATTTCCCCTATCTGATGTTGAAAATATGCCTAGGAACATATCCATATTTATACTGAGAAACAAATACAGTTAGATCCTTTTTTTTTTTTGTATTGTAATATATATTATTTTAGATTTTGGCCATGCAGTATTACAACACATTATGTATTACAAGTTAGAAATTACAAATTTTTTTTAGTAGTCCCCACTCCCACCCTCCCTCAATCCTCATCAATGACTCTAAAGGGAGATTTTCTCACTTCTTTGTACCCCTTTCACCTTTAACCATTTCAATCCAAAAACCCCAATTATCCCACCAATTTGTTGCATTTATTTGCCCATTATGTCTCCCTTTCCTTTCCCTTAGAAAGTCAAATAGGAGAGATTCTGCTATATAATGTGTCCAATTTTTTTTAATCCCGACATTGTTTGTTTTTCCACCCCAATGCTATTACCACATGTACAGCTCTTAAAAATTTTTTTATTATGTAGTCTTCCGATTTACTCAATCTCAGTTTTCTTAGATTCACAGTTAAACAGATCTCTTTATTGTACTGAAGGCTTCCTCTCATTGTTTTATTTATCTATTGCACAATTTCTATCCAAAAGTTTTGTACATGGTTGCACTCCCACCACATACATATATATCACATTTTACCCACATCCATGCCAGCAATTTGATGAAAGATTTTTATTTATCAGTGAGAACTGATGTGGGGTTTTATACCACTTACTAATTAACTTTAGTTGCTGTTCTCTAACTTTTGTATTTTAATTTTGTTTATCTGGGAGGTCCAAAGTGTTGTTTCATCTGTATTTATCTTGAAATCTTTCTCTCATGTTGCAACCAACTTTCCTTTGTTCTAAATTGTTTCTCCAGAAGAAGCTTATATACCAAAAATATTAACCCTTTTTCTTCTCTAAGCCTCCATTTCAAAATTTCCTCAATTTGTGACAGGTTGACACCTGTTCCTTTTATTTCTTGTAAACCTCTTCCTGTTGCCATTTAGTGCAGCCAGTATTTCTCACCAGTTAACCAATTTTTCATACAACAAATACAGTTAGATCCTCAGTTATATGAATTGTCCGTTAAACAGACATGCTCTTTAAAGTCAGTACAATTGAAAATGGCTTCCGGAGGACATTTTGACTCTGTGCATGATAAACTTCTTTTGGGAAATATACTCCACAATTTTGATAGTATGAGAAAATTAAAAATGGTGTCAGATTTCTATTTCAGTGTCATTTGACTTTCTAAGACTTGTTTAATTACATAATTTCTCTTGACTCTAGGAATACATTCAGATGCTTATGCCTCCACTAATACAAAAATGGAACATGTTGAAAGATGAAGATAAAGATCTTTTCCCTTTATTAGAGGTAAGAGGAACTTTTTTTGGTTATTCTTCATATATGTACAGCTTTATAATTTTGTAGCCAATCTGTGGGGATATCTTACATTTCAAGATGTTAAGCTGCAATCCTATATATGTATTTGCTTGGGAGGAAACCCTTCTGAGTAAAGATGCATAGCATTGGGCTGTAGGAACCAGTGAGGTTGGTAGTCCAGTGGGTTCCTCCCTTGATTCCTGCATCTCTACACTCAGTACTTGGATCACATTCTCACATCTGTGAATCTTTTTGATTTGACAGTGCATTTCTTTAAGTACTTCAAAAGGTAGTCTTTTTGAAAATCTGGGTAGCAGATGGACTTTTATTAAGTTGTATGTTGCAGTCAGAACCTATATTCATTAGTGTTTGTTCTGTTCTTTAGTGCCTATCTTCGGTTGCCACTGCCTTGCAATCTGGCTTCCTTCCATACTGTGAACCAGTGTACCAGCGGTGTGTAAACTTGGTACAGAAGACACTTGCACAAGCCATGGTATTGTTCTGCTGTTAGATTTTAGAAAATAAGGAGATTGAGTCTCAATGGGATTTTAAGTTAATGCTTGTTTTCTAGAGAGGCTTATAACATTCTTTGACCAATCATTCTTACTCAAACACCTTAAAAAACGGCATGGAATAGTATGTTGCATACATATCTAAGCCTTTTAAGCATCACTTGACTCTTGTGTCGGTGTGTTTAATTACAGTTGCATAATGCTCAACCAGATCAGTATGAAGCTCCGGATAAAGACTTCATGATTGTGGCTCTTGATTTACTTAGTGGTTTAGCTGAAGGACTTGGTGGCAACATTGAACAGCTTGTGGCTCGGAGCAATATCCTGACACTTATGTATCAGTGCATGCAGGTGAGACAGCTAATCCTCCCCACTTTGCTAGCCCAATTGTACAAATAGATGTTAACTTGGGACATCAGAACTTGTTTCTGTTTTTCTCTTCTAGGATAAAATGCCTGAGGTACGACAGAGTTCTTTTGCCTTGCTAGGTGATCTGACAAAGGCATGTTTTCAACATGTGAAGCCCTGCATTGGTACGTTATGTGGCAGTGTGTGCTCCTGTACAGGAAAGATTTAAAAATGTGTTTTACATTTTGAGTTTTCAGTGATTGTGTTCTGTAAATCACTGTGTCCACTAAACTATCTGGAAGTATTCTATTTCCACGTGTAAAGAAACATCTTGAAGCTACTATTTTCTGACAAATGCGAAACATTATGGACAAGTACTGAACAGTTTTCAGCCTTGTCCATGGTGTGTTTCTTCCTATATCAGACAGAATATGAACTAGATTTCAAGTGATGCTGAGACATTTTCACTACTAGTTAGTAACCTACTGTTAGGTCCCTGCTTCCACACCTTGCTTTGAATTCTGGACATGTCATAATACCTGTATGGATTTGATTTGGTTATGTGGTTGTTACCAGCTTCACGCAATGTGGAAAAAGTAGCTTTGGTGTTATGTGTTGAAACACTTTCCCATTTGAGGAAAGGGGGCTGAATTGTTGGTTTCTGTTTTGTTCAGGAAGGAGCATGATTAACTACAAACCTGTAATCCTTTCTGGCCCCTCAAGAAAAATAGTGGCAAATTTCTCTTTATTACATTCCCTTATCTTCATTAGGTTTCTTCTGCTTTCACCTGTTGTTGATTGGCTGGTTTTGTAATAGAAAATAAATGCTTCTAAACAGCTCTCAGACTTTTCATTTGGGGAATCTTGTTTCTGACTAGGGCAGGTATGAAGAACAAATTTCAGGAATCATATCCACTTTCAGGGAACGAGAAGGAGGGGTAACCAGCCCCAAGTGGTGCTTCTGTAGGTGGCTTGCCTGCTTGCCCATGTTTCTCTCAGGGAGGTTGAGGGAGCCATGCATTCAGCCATCTCCTTCAAGCAGCTGTTGAATACTTGCTGGGGTTTGAGCTCTGGCCCATTAGGATGGCATAGGAGTGAAATTCTAGTTATGATCTCTGATCACATATTGGGGATAACGTCAAGGATTCCACTTCGTTTGAAATGGACACCCTGGGAAACACCACACTTTTTCTGTCAGAAGTTTCTGCTGTAGTTGTTCATTAAAACTGTTAATTGAAATCCTCTGTCTAAATAGCTCAAATAATATCCACATCTGTCGCTGATCAGTTTGTATCTAACAGAGCAGAATTTTAACTTTTTGTTTGATCCTGCGATAGGGATCAATAGGGTTCACATTTTTGACTCTTGACTTCATACTGTTGTGTAATGCTATCTGGATGATAAAATGGTACGTGTTCTTTAAAGAATTGGGGGGGGGGGTTGGTTTTTTTCGTTTTTTAGTTATATCACACTGGAAATTTTTTGTTAAATTCTGCCAGTGGAAGACAAATTAACAGGGTGGCTTATTTATATTCTTTTCAGCTGATTTCATGCCAATTTTGGGAACCAACCTAAACCCAGAGTTCATTTCAGTCTGTAACAATGCCACTTGGGCAATTGGAGAAATTTCTATTCAGATGGGTAAGAATGGCTATTAAGTGCAACTTTGAGTTTTACATTCTGTTGAATTACTTTTGCTTTTGTTACTAGTTGTAAATTCTGGCCTTTGATAGAGCAGATATGCCCATTGTGAAAATACATAATCCATTTTTTAATCAATTGTTTATATGTTATTTCTTTCTAGGTATAGAGATGCAGCCTTATATTCCTATGGTCTTGCACCAGCTTGTAGAAATCATTAACAGACCCAACACACCAAAGACTTTGTTAGAAAACACAGGTACCCCACAACGTAAATGAAATTATGCCAATGTCTTGTCTTTTAAACTTAGTTGTTGAGAGTTGTAAGGAAAATGCGAAGTGGTTTTTGCAACCAATAGACTTGCATTTGTTTTTAAGTAGATCTTTTTTATTTCATAAATTAATATTTTAATTTAATCTAAAAGGCTTCTAATTTAGTATTAAAGCCTCTTTTAATACAGACCTATAAGAAACCTAGGATTTGGTGTTGTCTTCTGCACAGGCAGATTATGTGTGCAGCTAACTAGATTTCAAAAGCTTTTTAACTATAATGGGTGATAGGATGAGAACAAACAGATTTTTTTAAAAAAATCTAACTGGCTGACCATTGTATATCTTGTTAAGGTACTTTAATTAACTAGTTAAGGAGATCATGCTGTTAAAAGGAGCTTGTTAATGGCCACAGAGTGAAGGACTCTTGAGACTTGTCTTGTACTTGTCAAAAGTATGTCCTATTTAGAAACCATGTTGAATTTTCCAGAAAATGTTGGTCAGTTCGCAAACTACCTGTGTCTGCAGTGTAGTCTGATACCATACCCACTCATGTCTACTGATAGTTGTACACTATAGTGAAAATGAGCAATTACCAGGATATTAGTCAAACACTGATAGTTTTGCCATAGACTTCAGAGCTGTGGATGAATGTTCTTTGCATGTATGTTAGATATCTAGCACAAAATACAAACACTCTAGCGGTATGTTACTGCTATATAGAAGGTTAACTGAAAGATAAACTACATAGTTACTTGGCACTTTATAGATATTGCATTGTTCACAGTTAGTTTGTGGACACTTTTTGTCTTATGGAACATTTCTTTAAAATCAAAGAACCTCTTGAACAATAACAGGGACTAAGAAAGTCACTAACATTTCTCTTTAATCATTGGTGCGTTACCTATAGTGCGTGCTTGCTTAATCACAGCAAAAATTCAGAAGATAAGAAAGATCAGATCTCTCACTATTACTTTTAAATATTGTAAAAAACCTGAATAGTTGATAGTAGCAATACATGTTGAACGTGTTGTGCCTAGGTTTGTTGTGGGATATTCTGCTTTGTACTGCAGAATGTTATAATACTTCAAATCTTAAAACAGTATGCACAGACCTAGCAATCCTGGCATATTATGGTGTTTTTCTTATGAGCTTGGTAAGAATACCTGCCAGAAACAGATTGTGCAGTCTAAACTCTATTTTCTATTCTCAACCAGTGCATAATGCTTCTCATAAACTTCTGTATTGTGATAAATGTAACTGAATACATCAAATGTGGCTTTGGGACCAAAAACCCAACCCCCAATTTGCAAGCTTGTATTATTAATATCAAAGCTTGATTCCTATAAAGTACAATCAGTAGTTAGAAAATAAAGCAAAATACTTTATTTTAGCATATGAGTTACAGTGTGTGTGTGTATGTGTATATATCTATATCTATTTCATTTTATAGTGTTGGTATATCCTACACCAAATCTCATAGTGAAAAGAGCATCATCTGCTTTATTGCATGTGTTCATGAGATTGTTCACAAATGCCTGTTCTGGAGTGTTGCATAATGTCTTTTAAGCATAGGCTTCTCTGCTTCATATGAATCTGCTGGATTTTAGTACTCATGTAGTTTGCTTCAAATAATCCTTAAACATACCCACACTCTCCCTTTTCTGAAGAAAATATTCTGTGAATTGAGAGAACACCATTAAAGCACACATATGACCACTGTTTAAGCAACTTTTTCATAGTCAACTGCCTGTGTTCAGCGGAGGCAAATCATCTCCATAATTGTGGCAGGTTTTTGACATTTGAAAGAGATTTTAACACTAAGAACTGATCTTTATTTGTGAGATAAAAAAATACAGAGCTGTAAATTAAACTTACTGCGAAAAGCTGTCTGGCTGTATCACAGCTTCCTGCTGAACCCTGCTGTAAGTTACTCAAAGCCATTCCTCCAAGAAGTATGAAATAAGGTTCTAATCTTCTCTATTTCTAGTCTCAAAAGGCCATGTATCTTTTTTTAAAGTTTGTGAAATTTGGATTCAAAAGTTAAATGTTACCAAAAGTTTATTACAGATATTATAAAACAAAAAAGCTTGAACTGCTTAAATTACTACAAGTGTTTAAAATGCCATTGAATAGTTTTGTCATAAGTTGAACAATTTTAAAATGTTGAGTTAAAGTAACCTTTGGAATTTGATCATGATTTTGGTGTTCTCTCTCTCACAATTCCTTTTTCCTTTATCCCGTTTCCTTCCTCCAAATAGTATTCCACATGTTGCTGCCCCTTATTTACAGGGGTGGTAATGAACAGCACTGGTGAAATCTTATGTTTATTATCATACACAGGTTCTGTTGGTTTCTGTTTCTGAGTTATTTGTTGTTTTTTCTTTATTTTTCTCCTTCCCCCCTCATTTGCTCATGTCTTGGTTGGCGTTTGGTGGTGTATAACCGTGATTGCGTTACCTTAGCAATAACAATTGGTCGTCTTGGTTACGTTTGTCCTCAAGAGGTGGCCCCCATGCTACAGCAGTTTATAAGACCCTGGTGTGTATTATTCAATCTTTTTTTTATTCATTTTTCTTCACTTTCTTCTTTCTTTCTTTCCTCTCTCTATCTCACTTCTAGATATACTTTTCAGTTGGTTACAAAAATCACTATTCTTAATCATTGCCAACCATGTGACTAATCTTGTCCTATCAGGTTTGTGAGTTTCTTTAGCAGTATCGTCATGTATATATTTCATGTTGTGGCTAACAACTAATGGATGCATGGGAGAAGATTGTCACATGCTTGATGTGTTAAAGCTTGATTATTAAAAGCATTTTAAAATCCACCAGAATGATGATATGCATGCAAATAGCATAAAATGTTAAACATCGCATCACATTACTTCAAACTCATTTGCAATTTGACTTGCTGTCCAAATATCTATGTTTATAGATCTGTATCAAATAGCTTGCTTGCTGCTGTAACAAGTGAGAAATGTTTTGTTATTGGTATTTGGTATATTTTATACTGTGGTAGTATATACTGCTTTCAGCAATGGAAGCTCTTAAATACGTGTATAATTTACAGAGGTATTTAATGGAATATAGGTCACCCTTAATATTGTTTATATAGTACAAGAAGGAATTTGAAATTAACTAATCTGATATCTATAAAATGTGTGGTTTTCAAATCATGTTTAAAGTACACAAAGGAGAGCACACAGAGAGTATAAGAGATATGAAGTTCATGTTACATAGTCCTTTTTCCCCATTGTGACGCTTATTCCATCAAATACTGAGCAACTTAAATTCTAAGCAAAGAACACTCATAATGTCTGGTTCTTTGTCTTATTAGGTGTACCTCTCTCCGAAACATAAGGGACAATGAAGAAAAAGATTCAGCTTTCCGTGGGATTTGTACCATGATTACTGTCAATCCTAGTGGAGTAGTCCAAGTAAGTCTGCCTTTGGTTTTGATACGTTTTTGCTAAATTAGCAGCAAATACCTCTTTTATTTTTGCGACTAGGAAATGATTAAAAAAAAAAGGGTTAACGTAATGTAATGGCAATACTAGTAGGCAGAATACTGTTGGCTTGAACAGAACTTGACGAATCCTGAGAACCAAACACGGCATACAGGTATACCACAGTCAGTGAAGTGGATGTCTTCCTGTGCATTACTCCTTTATGCAGAAAATTTGGTACCCATGGCGGAAATAATACGGGAAGAATAGGGATAGGTTCTTTTACCACAAAACTCAGGTCAGATAAGCCGTGCATAAGTCAACAAAATACTTCCAGAAACCACAGTTGAAGGATTCTTCCAAAATGTATCTAGGGCCCCCCCCCCCCAACTAGCATCCACTTTTTAATTGTTTTTATTTTGGTGACCAAACATATGGATCTATTCTTTCTCAACATGCGAGAGGTACCTAGAGAGACAGGCTTATCTTCTTTCTTTTTTGTCACTGTTTTGTTGTTCACACATGCACAGTAAGGATTCTGGAGGCAGCTGCTGTTAATCTTGTCTGCCATAGACAAGCACACACACCTATAGTAGGATCAGCTAGAAGATAAGCTCATTCTTTCCCAGCACAGGCTGCATTGCATTCTTTATTGCAGACATACTGCTGCAACATGACACCAAAAATCTGTTTCTCCAAGTCTCCTTCGCCATCTTCCAAATACCAATGCTGCTAAAAATCTTCCAGCTAGACAGAGGACAAAGAGGAACAGGGGATTGGGTGGATATAAAATATCTTTGTAGCTTCTTTGGCAGAGACTTTGTTAACTGAGGTATACTATTTGCCAGTATCTGTCTTACTGATGGAAGAGATGTAATGTGATAGCCTCCTGCTTTCGCAACTGATGGGCTTGTTCGAAAATTCAAAGATAGATGGTTTGCAGAAGGGATCATACTAAGTAAAAAATTTCTGATCCTTTGAAAGCAGTATTCTTTTTTTATAAACAGTCTCCTCAAAAGTGGTCTCCTTTTGTTTTCTTACTCATAGATCATAGATTTGAGTAACATAATCTATGTTACTCATAGATTTTGTTTTTTAGACTCAGATCAAAATTGCTAGGATCTAGTAATGTGATTTGATTGGATCCTGCTGCTTCCATCTGAGACAGTGATAAACTTTCTTCCTGTGTTCCCTCTACCTTTGATACCCAAAAAACATGTTCTGGAGAGTTTGAAAATCTCTGGAATGGGCTTTTGGTACCATGGAGGAGTCCAAAAAGAGGCGGAGGGGAAGAGGGATGTTGGACTGAGTGTTTAATTGCTTGTTATATTGTGCTTTGATTTGAGTTCTATATTTTTATTTTTAAACTATATGTCATCCTGAAGAAAGTCTGTTAACTATGGAGTGACAAATAAATTTCGTAAAGAAATAAATGAAGCGAGATAGGGTACTAGATTTTTTTTAAAAAAATTTTAGATAAACTGATATGTTGGTAGACAAATGGTATTGGACAGGAATATTTGGTGGAAAATCAATGTACTGTATCTTACTTACAGGATTAGTACTGTAGATTGTAACTTCACTTGTTCTTTATTCTTGAAAAGACCTGCAAGGGAAGGGAGCGAGTTTGGCTTGGGCCCTGGGTGTGTGGAAGTATATGACTAGCCTTCTCTTTCCCCGTTTTCCTGACTGGAGCCCTTACCAAGTACAAGTACTGTTAGCTCTGGAGGGGAAAACTTAGGGTCACCTTCTTCTCTCCCTATTTTCTGCTCCATGGCTACTAACAAAGGTGTGTAAAGTAGGGATAGGGGTATCATATGTATTGTGAAGGGTTGTACCTTCCTCATGCCAGGGCTCTGATCCGGATTTACATTCATTGAGTACCAACGGTGTGGGTGCGCGTCTAGCAGTGCAGCAGTGAACATTTCTGGTAATAACTTATTCAAAAAATTGAAGTACATGGGGTTTCATTTGAATATCTGCTGTTTTCTCTTTGGGATATAGTCCTATATCAGGAACTGCACATGTTGACTTCTGTTAACAATTTTGGGGAAGTTGAAGTAGAATGTAGATCTGTTCTTGAGATCATTGCTATTATGTCTGTTCATTTATAAATACCTGTTGCTAACTTGCCAATTTTGTAAACATTTATAGGACTTTATATTTTTTTGTGATGCTGTTGCATCGTGGATTAGCCCAAAAGATGATCTCCGGGACATGTTCTGTAAGGTAATAAACTTTCTCAAGGGATTGTATTATTTAAGAAAAAAGTTTATAAAATACTGCCCTATGGAATCTCTAGCTGATGATTGATAAACTAATGGCCAATCCACTTTGATTTCCACCAGTAGAATAGCATCGTTGAGAATCGTTGAGGCACATAAAGATCAAAATCCTATATATATCCTGCATAGTGTGTATATATTTGTCCCTACAGTTAATGCTGAATTCCCCATCAGCTCAAGAAATTTTGTAACAAATGCCAAGGGCTGAAATTCACTTCGCAAAATGATTAGTTAACTCAGCATCCTCCAATTCACCAATGAGAGAAAGAGCTATTGTGCAAGACCTGTGACTTCCCTAGGGACTACAGTTATACCATCTCTGAGAAAGTGCAATCACTTGAGCAGTGCTTTTCTGCTAGTGCAGTGTCCCAACAGGATTCCAGCCAGCCAATTTTATTACTATCCCCTACATGAAACAGAGGTATGATGGTTTGTGTGTGCCAAGAGAGAAATGGAAAGTCCAGTCAGAGAGAAAGATGATTGTTCCTTTCAAAGCTTCACTTGTTGCTGAAAAGAAAACAAGTCACAGATAAGCTGTTTAAACTTTCTTTTGAATATTAGTTGTCATTGAATATACTACTTTTCTATATGGGAGTATTAGTATGTTTGCACCCCATGCACACAGCTGTGACTCAGTAAAGTCTTCTTTTGAGTGATTTTCACAGCTTGAAGCTTGAAACTTTGCCAGTCTTAGAAGAAAATGTGTAACATTCTGCTCACCTGCAGATCCTTCACGGATTTAAAAATCAAGTTGGAGATGAAAATTGGAGGCGTTTCTCTGACCAGTTTCCTGTTCCCTTAAAAGAGCGCCTTGCAGCTTACTATGGAGTTTAACCTTGTGTAATCAAGCTGCAGTACCATAATTAGAGGTAAGTGGTCCTAAGGCCCCTCCCTTTCCAGTCAGTACTGGAGGAATACTCCCAGAAGAACCTCACTGTTTCTAGTACCTGAGTAGTGTTTATTGATTGCTTTATAACTTGAAGTGTTAATCTCCTTCAGATAAACACTTGTTTCTTTATGTGTTGCATCATTTTGTCTTTTTTTTTGTATGTGTCTTTTATTTCTTTTCATGGAACTTTGCATGAGGAGTTGTATACAGCTTGAATGGTTTTGATAGCAGCAAAAGCAGATTCTGCACTGTGGTGGTTTTCCAGGGCTTTACTCCTATCTTCATCCTTGAGAGGAATGGATCATGCAACAGAACATTGCTACTTTAACTCTCAGAGGAAACTCTTCTCAAGTTCTTTTCCTTACCTTATTCAAGAGCCAGACATATTTCTTCAGAGGTTTTTTTTTTTAAAGAACACTAAGCAGTTTGTACCTAATTTCTCTGCCCTTCTAAATGTTTCCCCCCCGCTTCTTTTAAAGATTAAAAGAAACAACAGAAATATTACCCTGTCCTGTTCTTCTCTGCATTCCTTTCGATTTTCATTCACTCTCTGAGAGTCCTGTAATGGAAGTGCCCTGAAAGGTTATCTGTTTGCAAGAGATTAAATGAGTCTTGTCTGTGGCAGATCTCCCAACCACACAAACACTGCTAAAATTGTGATCGCAAAGAAAAAGTGATGTGTATTGCCTCCCCTCAACACAGACATGATTAACAGTGTTCACAGCCAGTAACAAGTGAACAACTTGGTTTCAGATCATTGGACCTTCTACCCTGCACACAACTAGACAGATCAGGACCTCAAACGGCACTGCCTATGTTTTGACTCTCAGTCCCCCACCTAGCATTCTGCCTTGTAACAGAACACTATAAAAGACCTGGAATGCTTTTCCCTTAGGTATAACCAAATGGTAGTAGACGGCAGCGTGGAAAATATTTTCATAACACTGCATTATGGCAGCAAAAAGAGAGAGAAACTTATCTGACAAATTTGACACAAGTTTAGTCAAATTTGTAAGCCTTTGTTGTCCAGTAATGTAAGATGTGATAACAGGCCTCCTCTGGCCAAATGTATGCAGTCCCTAAATTAGTTGTTTAGTTCATCCAGAGAATTAAGGAGGTGTGAATGAAAGCTCCACAAAGCTGCATGAAAACAGAAAAATGTTTCTGTAAACACGCCAAGCTTTCTTCCTCCTGTTTCCCTTATTCTGGAGAGAGAGAGAGAAAAAAAAACATAAGTCAAGACATTCTAAATCCAGCCAGCATCAGGTCCATTTAAAAGAATTTGAACACCAACCTGTGAGAACCATATGTGCTATGTCTTGCATTGCCCCACATCAAACTCAAAAGACACTCAGCTTTCTCTTTCTTCAAAAAAGAAGAAGATATGTGGTCAGTTGAGGACTCTTTCCCCAAAGTCCTTTTATGATTCTTTTTCATAATAAAGATTTCTTATTTCATAACTTTTATATGCTGTTGTGTTCAAAGGATGCTTCAGGTTTTGTTCTGGGTTTTTTTCCCCCCTGAATCTGGAGTGGCAAGCATGTGGTTACTTTTCCTTTATGCTCTATCAGCCTGTTTTTTGCCAGGATGTCTCTTTTTGGGGCAAAGTGGATTTTGTATGGGATGTAACCCCTGACCAATCAAAACTGTGGAGCTGTTCTGTTCCCACTAATCTCTAGTGACATTCCATTTTGCAAGAAATAATGGGAACAGGTATCAGTCCTGAAAGCACTGCTCTGCCAAGGTGAGATAATACACCTGATATCAGTGCAACTACGGCCTCCCCACCACCACTTCCAAACAAACCAACAGACACAGAGGCCAGGATGGGGACTGATTGGAAGAAGTTTCCAGGAAAAAAAAAATCATTCAGAAAGGCCATACAAAATGTTGCAAAACTATCATTTGAGGCCTCCTCCCCCACCTCCTCTATATTTGTATCCCATCTTTCACCCAAAATTGGGACTCAGGGTGCCTGACAATGTAAATACACCATACAGCTAAACACACACAAAAAAAGTGAACATTACGATAAAATATCAATTAAACAAGTATTAAAAACTCTCAGAGAAATTGCTCTTATTCTGTTTTTAATTTTCAAATAGTGTTTCCAATAAGTATAGTCTTTCCAATATAGTCTCCCCCCTCCTTTTTTTTTCTTACTTAAAAGGCAAAGGGCATGAAACCAGGGAGAGATTTTTTCAGGAGGCAAAGTAGAGGGAAAGTTTTAATTCTGTGTTCCTAGACCTTTTGAGCCCAGTGTGTGGAGTAAAACCCATCTTTGATACCTCTGCACACCCAAAGATTTTCTATCTCTTTTGCATTTCTGTTACATCACAGAGGCTTCAGTGTCCCTGTGTCTATATTTTATGTTGCAGCAGTATTCATTTAGTGAGTGAAAGCATTGCAGGCCAAACTCTCCAACCTCCAGAAGTCAGACACTTTCCTTCTAGTGAGGGTGCTGCTTGTTCTTTTTTTCCAGAATCCCAGATCATGGAAGAGATCTGCTCCTGCTTTTTAGTCCAGCTTGCATAAAGAAACAAGGCCTTTGCTGGTTGCACAGCAATATTTGCCAGCTCAGGAAGTTTTGCTTGCTGTTTGTCACAAGCAGGCAAATACATTTGTGGAGTCCTGCACATACATCAGTTGATTGCAGGAACAGAGCTCATTTGCTGGGCAGAATGGCTCAAAGTAGAGTTGGGAAGTATTAATCTGTATCGTAGTTCATTTAGCCAGGCAGGCAGGGACTGAAGGAAGGTGAAAGATTAGTGAAGATATATGATAATTTAGTTTTGCCTGTGTCTGTTGTCTGAAACAAGTAACTGACTATGGAATGCGGTTTCAGTTGGGAGTTCCTCAACCAGGAGTAATCTAAGCTTACATAATCATTGTCTAAAGGAGGATCGTTTTAGGTTGTTGAAGTTTTTCTGATGAGGTTTAATTTGACTTTAGCAGAGTAGAGTACTATCCAGGAGAACCGGTAGTCATGTGTTTAGGAAAAGCTTAAAGCAAGAAAGCAGACCTTTGCTCTGAAATACCTGTAGTGCTGTAAACTTTTCCTGAAAGTGCATACTGGCAGAACTAAATGTCATTTTGGACTACTAATTGTATCCTAACATTATGTTTTTAATGATAACAGTGTTAAATTAAATTCTTTGCATTCTGAAAACTAAATTTATAAATTATTTGCTTTTTCAGGTCCTTCAGCCTGGAAGAGAGCCTCTGCACCCAGGGAAAAAATGTTACCCTTTACTGGGGGGAAGGGTAAACCAGTAGGGAATACAGTACAATCCCAAGCCTACTGGGAGGGGCGGGAGGGAGGTGTTGCCGTCACTGTATTAAGCCGATGTTGGGAAATGTTTTAACATCTGGAGCTTTTGTGGGTGGAAATCTGTCTCCTGTTACAACTCTGCACTGGATGTGAAGAGGCGTGAAAAAAGTCTATTCACAACAGCACATTCTGCAATATTATGGGGAACTGTACCAAAATGAAATCTATAAAACTGAACCATGGGGGATATATAAAGAGGAAATACATTGTGTTCAAGTGATAAAGGAAACTGAAGAATGAGGTTTACAGACAGTAAAAGGTGTTGTAACAAGGGGTTTCTGCATTGTTTCATCTTGATGGGATTCCTAGGTATTGCATGTTGATGAAGAACTAAAGAAATGAAGTTAGTACAGTTAAAATTAAGCTTGCTCCTGATATTAGGAACAAGTACTTGCAGTGTATAAATTTAAATAACCCCGTGATAAAGTAATAAAAGTTAGTGCGAACAAAATGAAGCAACCTGCAAGATGCCAAATGAGTCACTCCTTTTTGTTTTGGGGAGGGGGGAGGGGCATTTCAGAAGAAAGGTGGATCTTTAATTTTTACATTGAAATTTAAAAAGGTAGTGGGTATGATTTGATGGTTGTACTTCATTAGATTTAATTTCTAGAATAACTCATAATTCTTAAATGTGCAGTTTAAGGTTCAGGCATGCATTTGGATCATAGTGATCGAGTGTATTTTTAGTGGGAAAGTAGCATGCTTGCATCAAAGAGTGAGAGTGGTATACATTTACTTATGTTGCGCCAGTTTTGTGTTGCAGTTTACCAATTCAGTATAGCCCTGCATTTAAAATTCCTTTAAGATTCTATGGATTTTATTTTTTTATTAAGGGTATAGGTAAAAAAAAAATACTGTAGTTACAATTAGGCCTCGAAATATCTTTTTAGGATCTCTTAGGAATAAGATTGATATTGTATTGTGTAACCTGCACAATGTGGAAAGCTGATATAGCTGTGCAAAGTATTGCCTCTGTGCTGTCAGTGTGATGTGCTTTCTGCATGGTTATACTACTAGTGACTTTTATCAAACCTAAAATGAGTTACATGGTAAGACCTGTTTAAGGCTACATAAATGTTAGTTGGCGCATAAAGACAATTGTAGAAAATTGATGACATGATTGCTACATTTCAGTGTTTATTCCCACCAAACATATTATCTATTATTTCTCCTCTCTTCCCCTTTTCATCACAAAGCATGATCTTAAGAGATGCGTAAATTAGTAGATGTAAAGCAGGGTATCTACACTATATCGGCGCATGTTGGTGGCCCTTTGTGTCCTAGAGAGAACGCACAAGGGTGCAAGTTTAAAGCTACAGAGTGAAAGTTAGTTTGGATCCTTTTCATTTCATTTGTTTAACTTTTCTGTTCCCCCCTCCCCTCTACTCACTTGTATTCCTGTGAATAAATCCTTGTTAAGTTAACCCTTTACTTTTCTTTCCATGTGTATTTTCTTATGTACTGTGAATGTGAAAACCTAACTGGTACACTTGATCTTGTGTTGCTATAAAAGTGGAAGTTGTGATTAATTTAGAATGCATAAAGGGTATCCCATGATGATAGAGGAAAATGGAGAATAAATAACTCTGCTGGTCAGAGCTGAAGCCACACTTTTCCATTTTCTCTTTAAGTGCTGCAAAATTAATCTGTGCAAAAAAAAGAAAAAGAAAAAAAAAGAGAAGAAAAAAAGCCATAACACCCGCCTTACATTTTAGCTTCTCATCTTTGCATTGCAAAAACAAATACTGGATAACCATTTTTGTAGGGACTGACTTTGCATGATTTGGTTCTTTTAAGGTTGTTGTATGATTTAGCCATTGCACTGAAGTTCAATATTGTATGAGTGTGAATTTATGAAATCTAACTTCAGGTTTTTGTTTAATGCATGGGAGCATGCAGAAGTCTTAGACATTCCTTTTTTCGTTTTGCAAATTTGAGTGGTTTAAATATGCTTGAAAGTGACATTTTTAATACATGTCCTGTATTAAAGCCTATAAAGAATGAAATTGATGCTACTACACCATGAAATCCACTGGAACAAAACTGCATGTGGCAATCTACTTTCATATTAACTTGCTGTGTCAGAAGCCACAGCATCCCTTTTGGCTGAGAACATTTAGTTGTAGCTTTTCTGATCAAGGAAGTAATACAAATTCCCAAGAAAATAAATCTTAACATTTAGTAAAGATGGAACTTGCCTTAGATGAGGGTTTACATTTAATTTCTCTGTGGACAGTGCATTAGCTCAAACTTTCTGTTTGGAGTTCTCTAAAATGTAAAATGTTTAGGCCCTTGTAAGTTGAACTATTAAGTTGCAGATAAGACTAGCACACCGTAGCCACTTAAATTAGTAGATACAATTTTATTACATGGGTTAATATAGAGGGATGTGACTGTTTTACTGTCACTAAGCTGATCACGCAGAAAAGTAACAAGAAAGCAATATTGCAGTTAAAATGATAATTCTTGTTAATAAGTTCATGCTTTATAACAAACAAATTCATATTCACACCAAATTAGGTATAGTGTAGTTGCGGAAGCCACTTCAGTTAAAATTGGAGGTAAGGAGAGCTCTGATACAACACTAACAGTTGTAAATCAAATACATTGCATCATGGGATATATAAAGCATCTTAATTCTTTTCATGTAGTCTTGACAGTTTTTGATTGTTGACTGAATGTTGATAACTGGTAGAATTGTGAGTTTGTCTTTGTTACATTCCAGTGTTCTCTGCCTCTTGGCATGCTATAAGCACGGCTTACTAAATTTGCTCCTTATACAGTGAATAAAGTGCTTAGTGTGCTAAACTACAGAAATAGCCGCTGCTAAGTGATGTAGATTTTCTACTTGAATATTTTGTTGTAGGAACCTCAGGAGGTCAGTGTTTACTGTTTTGATATATGCCTTTGTTTTCATGTCTAAGGCCCCCTGCTTTTGAAGGATTCTAACAGTGAACAAAGCTGCCGATCAACCTAAGTTGGTAACAGAAAGTGTATTTTAAACTGTTTAAATGCATCTCTTTTGCAGTTAAGCTTGTCTAATATAGTAGGATTTTCTAATAGTACCATTTGTGACAATTAAGGAAAAAGGTCTCCTTTCGTGTGTTATTTCATTTCTTTCATTCTGAGGGGAATAGATAAATTTTATAAATTTTTTAGCTCGATTTTCTTTCTAAATTGGTGTGTACACATCAGTTACAAGATTGAGATCCTAAAACAGCCTTCTTCAACCTGGCCCCCTCCATAGGAGACGTAGTCAATATATCTGGAGACTGCTGGGTTGGAGAAGATGGCACTAATGTTTTGCACCCCAGTTGTTAAAGAGGTTTAGTATAATGTAAGTTCTGTTCACTTCATTAGGACTTGCTTCCAAGTAAGTATGTTTAGGATTGTAGCCTTGGCTTAATGCCACATAGAGGGTGCAGTCATGGCAACATGCATAGAACAAATGTATGTTAGAATACATAGCCAACAGGATTTTTTAAAAACATAAAAATAATTTTAGTTTTGTAATAAAACACTATGGATACACACTGTGATAATTATGAATTTTTCTTTAGCATTGGCATGGATTACTTAAGCTACATGAATACTGTGTAATTTAGATTTATACTGCTTGTAAGAAGATTTCCAAAGCTGAAACTTCTGTTGTTATTTGGATGAGAAATATTCATACTAGTTTTATCTCAGGTAAATACTCTTGTACCCTTTTTTGTTTGTTTGTTTAGATAGAGGCTTCTAATATGTCTTAAGTGTACCAGTTTGTCTTTCATATAGGAACTGCCTAGTGTCTTAAACTCTCATACCTAAATTAACTTACTATGGGACAGCAATGACTTTGCTTCAATATAAGTCACCTATTTTATTCATATTGAATGTATTAACAAAGATGTGTAACATTCTTCTTAAGAGAAGAATGCATCTGTGCGAAATAGCACCTAAAATCACCATAAAGAGTGCTTTATATTGTGCGGTATAAAGTTAACGTTCCTTTTTTTTTTTTAAATCAATTTATGACTTGGCATAAATACTTCAGATATATTTTCCTGTATAGATAGATGCCTAGACCTTTTTAGAGTAGTATGTGGGGTCTAACAAATAACACTTCTTAATGCAGTTCTAGGCCGTAAACATTAATCAAGATCAAACTCTCTGCTCCTCCTAAGATACTGAATACTGAGCAGTAATCTCTTAAGATAAAAGTTGCTGTTTGGGTATGAATTTACAATGTATGATGTAAGTATTGAGATGTTGGGGATGCTTCAGTCTTGAGAAGGTAAATCTTTACATTTTAATACTGTTCTACTCAACACTGAACTCAAATTTCAGATACAGTTCAATTCAGAATGATATCTGTAGCCAAACTGTGCTCTTTGAACTTGTTTGTCAAACCAATTCAGTGTTAGGCTGTCCTGAATGAAACTGTAATAAGGACATATGTTGTGGCTTTTTATCACTAAGAGATGGAGCTAAAACGATGGAGGATGCTTAGATCTGTGTTTTCATGACAGGAAAACTCTTAATGGTTATATTGAAGTAAACCTTCACTCCTTTTGTTTTTCCAGACAAATGTACTTTAAAAAAAATAGTTAAATTGCAAAGCAGTTTCAATACTGATGATGTATTTTCTGTCCCTCTTCTATTCCTACATGTCCATTCATTTAACTGATCTTTTTTGGATCAATGTACAGTGAAACTACAGATCCTTTAAAAACCTTTTGAGGGTGTTCGTCCCAGAAACTTAAAAGCTCTCTTTCTCTTCTGTGCCCTCCTGTCCCTGAAAAGATAATCAAGAGTTCTTCTCCCGGTTAACTCTTGTCCTAAAATGTACTCGAGTTGGATGTAATAACAGTAGCTGAAGTAGCAAAATGGCCAGATCTTTCTGCTGACAACTTAGGTTGTATGCGTTTTGCTTGAAAGCTTTAAATTGGATGTGTTTTCCTGTGTTAGAATATTCCCTTCAAACATATCCTTCAATCTGCTTTACTTTGATTTTTTCTTGTCTGCCTCTGCTAACACAACTTCAGTTTAAATAGAATATGGTTTTGATTTTTTGATAAGCTGCTGAATTCTAAAGAGTTTTTTGGGGCCACCAAATATTTTGGATCATGCAGAGAATATATATTGTAATGTAGTAATTTTGTATTTACATTTGTATGATGTGACAATAGACGTGAATGTTAATCACTTGCTTGACTATGTTAATAAAATTTGTTTAAATATAGATGCCGCACTCTGATTCTTAATGGAAATAGGAGGACTTCATTCAAGAATGTTGGTTTGCTGTTAACTGGATCACACATTTGTGTAGCTTTGAGTTCTTGAAATTAGGAAGCTTTGGGGTTTGAAACTAACTTTCAGGCAGAGTTTTCCTGTTTAATTATAAAACTATTGTGATTTATATATCTTCACTGATTTTTTAAATTTTTTTATTTTATTTTAGTCTTATCAGCAAGCAAAATCAAGTAGATTTGAAAATGTAGGCCTTTGACACACTTGTATGCATAAAATTTGAAGCTTTATAGTCAGAACAGGAAAATATTGGACTGATTCAATTATGAGCAATATTTGACTATGCATTAACATTTTCAGCAAGGAGAGATTTTGCCATGGCTAAGTATGTCAAATATCAAGAGACCTGTGTGTATTCAGATCACTAGTCAAGCCAAATACACTTGTGCTGGCCCCATCCCGGTTGCCATAGCATAAACTGTCCTCAGGTAATGGAGGAATGTGGAGGAATGCCGCCTGCCTTTTTCTTGAACAGAAAATCATGGGAGAGCCGTATCCAAGACTGGAAATGTTTGCAAAATGGGGCATTGCTGCAGATGAGGCGGTGGTCTTGTCAATGTTTCTGGCAGCATTTTTTTTCTATTTGAAAACTGTATGAGTACTCCTCTGACTGTTATAGTTGGTATTCCTGAGGCATCCGTGGCTGACATCATTTTACCATAGAAAACCTGATTCAGTCTAGTTCAGTCTGGACTGCTGAACCAAATCAAGCTTCACAAATTGGATTCAAGATTTGGAGATTCAGAATGCTCATCCTCCCTCACTGATTTACACTGGGAAATCAAAATGACTTTTTGTTTTGTTTTGTTTTTCAATACTAAGTTTGGAGACATGGTAGTCTCCATAGAGGTGAATAACAACCCAAATTTCAGACCTCTAGACAACTGTTAACATTTGCCCCCCCCCCCCAAAAGGACAAAGGTTTTAAAAGCTGTTGGCTGCTCAGTTTTGGCAATTCATGATGCTTTTTATCCTTGTACTATCCCCTAATATTGGGATGCCATCCTGCAGCACTTAGGGGATCCCAAATCTCTGTAGTTTAGAGCTACATCAAAAATCAGAGCAAAAGCAGCAAGGCACCAGGCTCATAGGCAGCACCACTTGGCGGAAAGTTAGAGCATCACGCTTCTCACTCCTGTAATCTGCATGGCAAGCGTAGGGCATCGGTCAACTAAATGTGTTAAAGTCTTAAGTAATAATTCGGAGTGATGATGCAGTGGCAGGTTACGTGAACAGAAGGCGCTTTTGCTTTATTCTCCTAGCAGGCTGCAGTGATGCAGCCTAAGGAAGTAGCAGGTAGTGATGAGAGGATCCTTTACCAGTGGTTCTGGTGAGATCTCCCTGAGGATGACCTCTGAGACCCATTAAGGCATTTTGTGATTAGAGCTGCTGTTGCCCCAATCCATCTCTTCCATAGTTGGTTGCTTAAGTCTCTTGGTTGAGAGGAAAGCAAGCTGCTGCCACAGAGAGATGTAGCACTTTTTTTCCTCCCGTGTGATTTTTACCCCAGTGATCTGTTTGCTAGCAGACAGGGCTCTGCCAGACTGTTTGCTTTCCACCTCAGGGGCAGTCTCTGTCATGGTGCTTCTGCTGCCTTTGATCTTCAGGCTCAAACAGAGCACTCCTGTCAGTAGAAGAAGATTAGTTCCTACTATCAACACTGAGCCATTAAAAGCTGTGCTGGGGGTGAAGAAAGTTTTCTCACAGTACCATCAAAATTACTGTCACGTGTACATCTTCCTGGATTCAGTACAAAGCAATCTGCCTCCCTCTCTCCCTATGGGCAGCATGTGGATGTGCATTATTGCTGTAGAGATGCCTCATAACTTATTAAATTTCACTAATGTTCAGATGTAAAAAGTATTAATAATAATTGTTAAAACAGAAAATGATATAAAAGTGTAATGAGAAGTTCTAATGAAAATTAAATAGAGCAGTTTGCTTGCACTACCAATTGGGAAATAAAATAATTAGGTTTGCTTGGTTTCACAATATGGGTTGTGTGTGTGCTATAATAATGTATGTACTTTGTGAATTAAGTAAGTGTACTTGTTTGCAGACCAGATTTTGCATTCATAGAACTAGAGAGATGATTGTAAAAAATCAAATCAGATGCCTCAGAACAGCTAGAGGCAATGAGGTGGAGGCGAATAAATGTCATCACTAAAACAAGTGGACATTGTTCAGGGGCTAGGGGAGCACCTTAGTCCCCAAGAGAACCTTGGTGGGCAGCAGCACCACTTCTTCATGAAAAGCCCCAATTTTTGCCCCAAAATGCCATCTAGGGGTCATGGCATTTTTGCCATGTTTTAAGCAGACAAAAGGCCTTTACAACAGGACAAGAATGAATGACTCCTAGACTGTTAAAAGGAGTACTGAAAATAAGGCTTTTGGAGGAAGGAAGGAGAAAGGTGAGTGATGAAGGACTACCTCCCATTATTTTCTCCCATTAAGATTCTTCTACTTCTTTTCCATAGAATTATTTGGCCAGTTAGATCAGTTGACCTTGGGAATTGCAAGTGCAGCAACAACTACTAATTTTTAGAGCAGAATTACGGTACCAAGCAGGACATAATCCAAAAGAAGATGAGTTATAATGCACAGGCCAGAGCTCAGGGTTGTGGTAGTCTTTCATCTCCACCACGTGTATCTTTGAAGTGAGATGTAATATACAGAGTGCAGAGCTGGACTACAGCAGCACTACTCAGAAATGATCAAACTAAATTGTTTTTGTGTGGCCTTCAAGTTGTTTCTCACAGCAACTCTAAGACAACCTTGGAACATTTGTTCAGAGGGGGCTCACCTTTGCCTTCCTCTAAGGCTGAGAGAGCATGAGTCGACTTCAGTAAGGCCTTTGACAAAGTTCCCCATGACATTCTTGCAAAGAAGCTAGTAAAATGTGGGCTGGACAGAGCTACTGTCAGGTGGATCTGTAACTGGTTGACTGACCGTTCCCAAAGGGTGCTCACCAGTGGCTGCTTTTCATCCTGGAGAGAAGTGACTAGTGGGGTGCCACAGGGTTCTGTCCTGGGCCCAGTGCTGTTCAATATTTTCATCAATGACTTGGATGAAGGAATAGAGGGCATGCTCATCAAATTTGCAGATGACACCGAATTGGGAGGGGTTGCTAATACGCCAGAGGACAGGATCAAAATTCAAAATGACCTGGTCAAATTGGAGAGCTGGGCCAGGGCTAACAAAATGAAATTCAACAGAGAGAAGTGTAAGGTCCTACACTTAGGTAGAAAAAATGGAATGCAGAAATATAGGATGGGGGACATGTGGCTGGATGGCAGTACGTGTGAAAGGGATCTAGGAGTCCTAATAGACCACAAGCTGAACATGAGTCAGCAGTGTGATGCGGCAGCCAAGAAAGCCAACGCAATTCTCGGCTGCATCAATAGGAGTATGGTGTCTAGATCGAGGGAGGTACTGGTACCACTCTACTCTGCTTTGGTTAGACCTCATCTGGAATACTGTGTCCAGTTCTGGGCACCCCAGTTCAAGAAGGACATGGTCAAGCTGGAGCAGGTCCAGAGGAGGGCGACCAAAATGGTGAGGGGCCTGGAAGCCATGCCCTATGAGGATAGACTTAGAGAGCTGGGTATGTTCAGTCTGCAGAAGAGAAGATTAAGAGGGGACATGATAGCCATGTTTAAATATTTGAAGGGATACCATGTAGAGGAGGGAGAGGGCTTGTTTTCTGCTGCTCCAGAGACCAGGACAAGGAGCAATGGATTCAAGCTGCAGGAAAGGAGATTCCACCTGAACCTCAGGAAGAACTTCCTGACAGTCAGGGCTGTCCGGCAGTGGAATCTGCTGCCTCGGAGTGTGGTGGAGTCTCCTTCCTTGGAGGTTTTTAAGCAGAGGCTGGATGGCCATCTGTTGGGAATGCTTTGAGGGTGTTCCTGCATGGTAGGGGGTTGGACTGGATTGCCCGTGTGGTCTCTTCCAACTCTACATTTCTATGATGCTATGATTCTATGACTTATCCAAGGTCACCAAATGGGTTTTCATGCCTGAGTGGGGATCTGAACCCTGATCTCTGCTGTTGTAATCCAGTGCTCAAACCACTACACCACACTGGCTCACCAAGCTAAATGCAGGGGGGAAAATACAGCAACACAGTAGCAGTGGTTGGGGGCAATGTTTCAGCACCACATTTAGCAACAGCAACAAAAAAAATGCAGAGGTTTGAGCATCAATGGGTTACCACTGTTGGGACACTGTCCAGTAGCTGATAGGGAGCTCCACCTCTTCCATGCAGGAAAGGCTCATTGTTTACTAGTAGAGCGTTTGGTTTGCATGGAGAAAGCAGCAGGTGATGTGAACATTGACTTGGAAAGCTGCTGATGTGAATAGATACAGTTAACAGTAATCTCCCCTTTTATAAATCAGCATCCTTTGTCTTTCTTAAAAGTGCTTGTTCTCTCTCTGTGTGTTTGTTGCATGCACAACACAACCCTCTATTAGCACCTTCTGTCTAAGGAGTGTTGAAGCCATATAGTTGTGCATCAAAGAAGTTGGAAAGAGATTGCAAAAGCCAGTCTAGCCTTCACAATCCACATTGGCACCATAAGTATGTGTACAAAAAAAAAAGGGAGGGGACCTCTTGGATTAGGTGCCTTCAAGATGTTAAGTGTTACCCAGGGAGCTAGACTGCCTCTTCTCCTGTGGCTTCTGAAGTGGAGGGAGGGAGGCAGTAAACCTGCCCTCAACATGGCCCTTGCTTTTTTATGGCTGACTTGACCTGATGACACAGTGGTCAAATGCCAGTACTACTGCCACAACGTTGTGAGTTCAGTCCAGGTTGACTCAGACTTCCATCCTTCCACAGATCAGTAAAATGAGTACCCAGCTTGTTGGGGGCAATTTCCTAAAATACGTTGTAAACCGCTTAAGGAATGCTTTGCACTGATAAGCGGTGTAGAAATGTAACTGCTATATTGCTATTGAGAATACAGCAGGTCCTGGGACTTTTTGTGCTGAACAGGAACTTTACTCCATTCCTGCATTTCTCAGTTCATAGTTACTGGGATACCTGGAAATTAAGCAGAAATTGTATTTGTTTATGGAGGTTATTAATACTCATCTTTTGAGAAGAGTCTTGAAGATGGCTTACAGAAATATGTGTGTAAAAATACACAACAAAACTTAAAATCATCAATATAAAAACCAGCATTCTGAAACCAGTAAGTATATCCCATGTGTCACGCAACACCTTATGAGAACAAGCTCCTCCTCGCTTGGTGCCCAAAAGAATGAAACTGCTACCTGGCAAATATGCCTCCTGAAGGTGTTGGAATTTGGGTACCACCACATAAAAGGCTTTTAATTAATGATAATAAAGTACTAATGAGTAATGAATTATTAGTTATTCAGAAGCTACTTAATAACTGAATTACCTAATACAGAAGTATTTTAGAATGCAAATAAAACTGGCTTAGCTTCAGCCAGTAGCAGCCACCAAGATCACTGTGTCTATACTTCCACAGTTCATATTTCTGTGGCCTGAAGAGTGCAATGTGCTTTGAGTAATCTGGTTAACTAAAGTCCAAGAAATTAGCATCTTTCTATGAAACTGAAGCCAAGAACATGGAGTGTTGGAAGGACTTGTTTGAAAGCTTCATCTGCTGATTTCTTGTGCTTCTTGGTTTAAGCTGTACACCACCTGGAAATCTGATATTCGTAATGATGGTACTAAAATGTTCAAAACAAATCAATATATTGTTCTCAGTGGCAACTACGCAATTACTTCCTGTGCATTGGCACTCTTCCATACATTAATTAAATGGCTATTTACTTCTTAAAAACCATGTTTGGGGAAAATGTATTTCTGTGTGTGCATTGTGAAGGAAGCTTTCTCCAGACAGAAAACTGTAGAAGAGATAGTTTGTATAATTTCATTTCCATTTCTGGGAGTTGTCGGGAAACAGGGGTCACTCCTGATAAGACCTAAATACTTTTTTTCCCTGCAGTGGTAGGAAGCTATATGGGAGCAGGAGTAAGACCAAGGGAGACATGGTAATCCCGGCCTGAGGTTAGAATTACATTCTCAGTGGGGGCAGGGACAGCAGGTTAATCAGATTTGAGTGGAACAGTGGCAAAATACATGAGAAGGAATGATGGATTTGAGAAATTCACAGGCACATTCGTTAGCTTTTAGATTGCAGAAGCTTTCAGCTGGTGGCAAGTCTGAAAAATTAGCAGTGCTAGAAGTAGCAACACAAGAGTGGGATATAAATCAGCAAGTAAAAGATTTGGGGGGAAAAAAGTGATAGTGGAACTGCTAACTCCATGGAAGTCAAAAGGAAGTATAGCATATGATCTAGGAATTACAGAAGCATAAATATAAAGTTGGAGAACAGAAGAAATTACGTTAGCGAGAAAGGTCTGGGAGAGAGAGAAGAAGAGGAGGTAGTAGCTGTGGTGGCAAAATGGGGGATGATGTGAAAGTAAGCCAAGACCTGACATTACATTTAAGGGAGCTGGGGAATGTGACAAAGCATGTGGAGATGTTCAGAATGACCTTGGAAAGCAGAGAAGCAGGGAGTGAGTACTGTCAGTTGTTTTTCATCATTCGCCAAGAAGACTACAGTCATTCTGGGATGTGCAGAAGAAAGATCTGCGAATAACAGCAATTCCAGAAGGAAAAACCAAATGTCTGTGAGAACAGAGTAAGACGGAGAAGTAAGTGTTTTCCTTGTGGAAGAGGAGCAAAAATAGGATAAAAATAGCACATTGCCAGGCAAACCAAGAAAGTTACAGAACAAGAGGCAAATAGGTATTTGGAAGAAGTGAGGGCCATGGAACAGCATTATTCTTCAGCATACAAAGAGCATGCTGTTTCCTTGTGGCTAATAGTGTGAATCCTATACTAATATTGTGCACGGAAGTGGAGGACAGCCTGCCCAATTTGTAAAACAGTAAAAATAAAATGTGAGAAGTTTATGAGAGAATAAGAACACTTTCATTTCTCTCAAAAAGTACTATAGCAATTTGTAAAGAAAGGGCATGCATTCTCAAGGTGTACAGGCAAATATGTCTCTCACTGTTAATATGGTATGTGAAGAATGCAGCTTAGTGAACAAGATTTTCAGCCTGGCTGAGAACAATTTATTAAATTTGGAATAAATCACTCACCCATTTGATTACTTTTCAAAATAAGCATAGCTCCATGTTTAATTTTATGAGAATGCAAAAAAAGCCAAGATATTTTAGAGACGAATAAACCATTCTATTATGTCAATTATAAAATGTTTTCAAAAATCTCTGCCTTGTCTTCTTTCTTTCTTACTTTTTTTTAAGTCTGCATATGCCAACCTGTTGATACCCTCCCCAATTTGGTGTACTTTATTTTTCAAGCACTTTTCAGCAAATTACTTTGCCTTTTCAATATTACAGGAAAAGAGGAACAAGTGGACATTCACTAATGTGCAACTCTGTTGGTTTTATAGTATTTGGGCAGCAGTTAAGGGATTTTGGAAAACTAGATCAAAGTGGATATGACAGTCCTGTGACACCTTCAAGACTGATAAAGTCATGATGGTTTTCATGAACTACAGTCCACTGATCATCACTACATGGTGATCAATATCAGATTCCTTACTTATTATAGGACTACTACTGATGAAGTCTCCAGTGATAACACTAAAAACAGTGAAACTGTTTTAACAGCTACAGTCAGTATCAACATTGCCTGAAATAATGCAAGATGCTGACTTGAACAGTCTGAAAGCAAATGAGAGGATATTAAAGAAATCAGTATTGCCAATGCTGGTATTAACAAAATTAGCGGTGGAGGTGTAATTGGATGAACTGGGGGGAGGTAAGAAGCTGTAGTGATCAAATGGGTTTTCTAAAGTTAAGGAGGAAATCCTGGGGATGGTTAAAAGAAGGGATTGTTAAAGTAAGACACTTCTTTTCTGGGAAATGAAGCAGAGTGAATGTCTCATAAACTGAAATAAAATCCCTTGATAGGTAAGCTTGAAGCGAAAACATAACTATCTCAATTTGGAGCAGAAGGTTCTATAAGAAACCAGAAAAACTTAAAAGGTGAACAATCCATCTTTAGCAAGGTATCAGAAGAATGGAAGCTGAGCCTGTTCTCTGGGTAGCCGTGGATGAAGGGAAATGGAATTGTAGATGATGTGTCTGGTGGTGTGCACAATTATAGCAATTTGTTCCTGTTTTAACTACCATGGCTCCATACTGTGGGACCCTGGGATTTGTAGATTTGTGAGAGAGTTACAATTCTGTTAGTGGACTCTTATGATGCATTTCAGGGGCACCAGAAAATTCTACATCCCTCTCTACACTACAGATCTCAGGGTTCATGCGATGGTACTATGGCAAAGTAAATAAGTAAAGTAAGACCTCTGCTCAATTTTCTTTGGCTCCAAATGCCCAGCAAAGCCCTTTAGGGTGTGGAGAGGGCACTTCTATCCCATTTGGAAGCATCCTGAGCCCCCAGAGGTCAAAACCTTTTTTTAATTGCCCCAAAATGCTCTTGTGGGGAGAATTTCCACTCTGTTTTAGGCCCGCTCTGGGCTAATTTGGGGCCAAGAGAGATCTTAAAAAAAAAACACTCCTAGGGCACTCCTAGGCTTAAAATGGCTAAGGGATGCCTAAAAACATGGTGAAATGCCCTCCTTGTCCCCAAGAGGGTATTTGGGGACAAAACTCTATTTTTTGTGTGGGAATGGGTATGGGGGGGGTATGACCTTCCAAGTTCTCTTGGGGGGGCTAATGCTGCCCCCTACTTTTTCACAGTTGCCCACCTCAGGTCTAAAGCATAGGTGGGAAACCTCCAGTCCTTAGTCTGAATTTGTCCCATAAAAGGTTTCAGAGAAGACCCAGCTGATGGAGAAGAGATAAAAGAGTTAAGCCCGCAGGTGGCCTTACTCCTTTATGGACAAGGAAAGTTGGGGCGGGGGAGCTGGGAGAGGCTGCTGGCTGAGCTTCAGTTCATTTCCAAGGCTTTCGTTCCTGCTCTTTGCTTTCTAGGTCAGGAAAGGTGAGGAATGAATAAAGTTTAACTGCTGTGATGAATCAAGTGTTTAAATGGAGTTTTGATAGAATGCTGGAAATGTGGCCTCTGACGTGCTTGTGTTTGTCCTACTTGGGGCCTTTCTGCCCTACACTCTTATAGTGCTATTATTCCACCTTCAAAATCCTGTGGAATTCTGTAGTTTACTGAGGCCAAAGAACTCTCTGGCTGAGAATTCTAAATGTCCCTCCCTGAACTGCAAACCCTAGGATTCCATAGGATGTTCAAAGTGGAATAATAGCTCTATAACAGGGTAGTGTGGAAGGGCTCTGTGTCTGTTTGATGCAAGACATCCAGAGCTAGGGCATTCTTGAAAGTTGTTCAGCCTCTGTTTGATGTCTTCTAGTGAGGGAAGACCCATCACCTCTAGATGCTCCCAAAGCTACCTTGCATAGGTACAGAACTGTATACTGGAAAATAAAGCTCCCCACAGAAAAATAGGGAAGCACAAGAAGGGGTTTCAGTGCTCTCATGTGTACTTGATGAGACATTCCATTGTACAACTAAAAACAACTATTCTATAGAAACATCCTACTCTATGCAAGCATGAAAGCTACAAGGGACTTATTCCTCACCCCCATGTGTCTGTGCATGCGTAGTGCCTTCAAATTGCCTGTCAACTTATGGCAACCCCATGAATGTCATAGGCTTTTCTTAGGCAAGGAATGCTCAGAGGTAGTTTTTCCAGTTCCTTCCTTTGAAATATAACTCACAGTACCCGGTAGTCCTTGGCAGTCTCCCACCCAAGTACTCCCCTACAAACCGGCCCGAGCATTGAGATCTGCAGGAGAGGCCCTTCTCTTGGTCCCACCAACCTCACAGGTGCATTTGGTGGGAACACGGGAGAGGGCCTTCTCAGTGGCTGCTCCCAGGCTCTGGAACTTCATGCACAAAGAGTTTAGACTGGCACCCTCCCTGCCTACCTTCAGGAAACAGCTAAAAACATTCCTCTTCCAGCAGGCATTTGATATGTAATTTCTATCAGTGCTAATCATTTTAATTGTTATTTAATTGATATTTTAATGCTGGTTTTATATGTATTTTAACATGTTTTAATTATTATTGTAGTTAAATCTTTGTTTTAACTTTTGGATATGACAGTTTTTAATTATGTTTCTTTTAATGGCTGTAAGCCACTTTGAGTCCCCTGGGGGTGAAAAGTGGGATAAAAATAAAGATAACAATAACAACCAGGGCTGGCACTGCTTAGCTTCCAAAATCAGATGGGATCTGGGACCTTTAGTGTATTTAGTTTTAATTGGGGGGGAGGGGCTTCTATCATCTAGTTTAAAAACAACCAATTTAACCTAAGTGGCAGGATGCATATTTTCAACCCTATACTTCTGCCCACACACTGATACAGGAATGGAGAACAGAAATGCAGTAAGGAAGGTCTGGATTCCCCCAAACACATATCTTTGCAAGCCAGATAAAATTCAGATGTCATAGCTATGTCCTCCAATATCATTCTGCTCCAGGCTTAAATGCTGGGTTGAAGTTTTCCACCCAGAACTTGTAGTAGGAGCCAGCCTTTACTTACCTGTTCTCCATCTAGGGTTGCCAGGCAAAATAAGGAACAGGCATTATTGTTTAAAAGCAACACCTGCTGAAATTCTTTCCTCTACACAACCATTAAAGGGGCAGGAATCCTGTCACTTATTTCATCTGTCAACCCTACCCCTACTCTGTGTGGTAATGTAAGTGGGGAAAAACAGTTTCAGCTGATGCTTCCACGTGCCTCAGAGACTCTGGTTAAGAGTGTTTCTGTATTACTCCTTTGCTTTTCTGCCAGCATGGGGAAGCTCAGTGCATCTCATCTAGGGAATTCCTAGAAGGCATTTGCTGAGAGCAGGAAAAGGAGTCCTTGCTTTTTGCAATTGCTGATCAGAAATAAAGGAGTTTCCTTTTGCTGGCTGGGAGAGGGCAGGGTAAAGACTTGGCCCCTCCCGAAACTGCAAACCCCAGGATTCCATAGGATGTTGCAAGTGGAATAATAGCGCTATAACAGTCTAGTGCGGAAATGGCCTTAGAGTGCTTATTTCTTTTGTACTGCCTTTGATTACCCTATATGCTTTATGAAGCTCTCACAAAGTTAATGTGATGTATACTGTATCTTAAACCATTATTTTTTTTTTAAGATACAGCTTTAAAAAGTGACTTACACTGTGATGAAAATTAAGAAGTTATTTTAATATCTTGGAAAAAATAAAACATAGTTGTATCACCCTGTTATTTACCACTGTGTTATGTTTAACACCATCTAACATATGTTGCACTTATCTGCACTGCACTGAAGTAGAATCTAAATATAACTCTTTATATATAGGCTAGAAGATGATGATCTGCAAGATGATGTACTGTGTTAAGAAAATGAGTGGATAATTGTGTTGATACCACTAGCATGGCTTGAAATAAAGGGTGCTTTGAGACTGATGGCTCCTAGCACTACCAGTTAAAAGGCACTGTGTAGCTATTCTGTCTTATCATTAAAAAAAAATAAAGAAATAAGAAAACAGATGGAAAAAATAATGAGACAACAATGGGGAGGGTGCAAGTTGGAGATAAGGTCCAGAACCACCACTGCCTCAATTTTGTGGCTCCTATTGTATGTGAAGCAGGATGATTTCACAATAAAGGCCACGTCCTCCCAAGATTTGCAAGTTTATCTGCTATCTCACGGAGGACTGGGTAGCAGTACTAAGTCCGTTGCACCGAAAACAGAACCATCTTAAACTAATAAAATCGTTTTGGCATTGCCTTTCTTTACTGCTTAATTTGTTTCAACCATTAGCTTTCCTGATTCATTTTTTCCCCCTTTGTCCTCTTCTGCATCTAGATAAGTTGGGACCTGCTTGAAAAGTCTGTGCAACCTGTTTACAATTCATCAGCTTGCTTATTTCTAGATTGGTTTCATTTGCTTGGCCAGTTACTTTTCCAGCCAGGGTGTTGGAGGCACCTTAATTACTGTAAAACCTCATTACTGCCTCTGCTTCGACTACAGTCCTAGAACCAATTCTACCACTAGGCACAATGAGGCGGTCACCTCAGGCAGGCTTTGGGAGTCATGAAAAGACAGCAAATTAACATATTGCTTCAACAACAACAACAACAACAACAACAACAACAACTACTACTACTACTATTATTATTTAAATCCAACGTCTACAAGCAGCTAATACTTTTATTGAGATCAACTACCATCCCACAAGAGTACAAGATTTTAAGTTCTCCAGAACCCTTCATCAAGCTATATGGTTAATATAACAGAGAGGGATGGGATTCTCTTCATTGGTAGTTTCTACTGTCAGGAAGGGAAGAGGCGCTCGGAGGATTTTTTCCGCCCCGCGTGCCAAAACAGCCTGGCCGGCTTGAGGTGCGATCGGCATCGGGGTGCCGCCTCTACGCCGAAGGAGCGCAGCGGCCCGTTAGCCGGAGCCCTCGGACCAGCCCTTCGGCCTGGGCCTCATCCCCTCTCCCCCCCCGGCCCCGCTTCCAGAATCCCGCGTACCCGCCCTACCGCGCCTGCTCATTCCCTTCGTCACGGAGGGAGGGAAGGCGGGCGGGTTCCAGCGTCTATGTTGTCTCGAGATTCGGTGCCTGCGCCTTCGCCGGCAAGCTGGCGCATGCGCCCCGGCGGCATCCCGGGTCGGTCTCTGTGGAGAGCTGGGCAGGCGAGAGAAGGAGTCATACAGTCGTACCGTGAGGGGACGGGAAGGGCGACGTTCCGAGGCAGTTCCCTCTTTCGGAGGCCCCCGCTGGCGGACCGAACGGCCGGGCCGAGGCGCCGCGATGGTCATGGCGTACTTCGTAGAGAGTTTCTGGGTAGGCGGCTATTTTTTTGTTCGGAGCCTGCTTGCCCCCGTCTCCCCCGCCGCCTCGCCCCCCGGCAGGTCTGTGTCTTGTGTCGCGCACAATAGGGGCGGAGGAAAGACGCAGCGGTGGTGGGGCGAGGAGACGGGGCTGCGAGGCGAGCGGGCGACGGCGGCTGCCCCAGCCCAGCTTCGGGGGACGGCTCGGGCCTGCCGCTGCTGGCGGCGGCGGCGGCGGTGGGGAAGGCGCCGCTTGGGGCAGCGACCTCCTTTCTCCGTCTTGGGCCGGCGCTCCCAGGGAGAGAGGGGGCGCAGCGCCGGTTTTGGAGGGCGAGAGGCCGGTGTCCGTCCCCGGGGACGGGGGCTGGGCTGCTCCAGGGGCCGTGCGCCTTTCCTAGGCCGGTGTCCTTGTGTGGCTGGTGCCCCGACGACCCTGCCTTGGGTGTCCGTCCGGGGTCGGGAGAAACCGGAGCACCTGCTCCGGCGGCTCCGCTGTAGCCACCCCTTCAGCCAAGGGGGCCTTTCGGGAAAGCGGGATTGAAGCGCGACGGGCTGCCCTCCTCTGGAGAGCCTCGCACCGCGGAGGAGGAGGAATGGGGCAAGGCTGGCCGGGGTTGTTTACTTTTCCTCCCTCCTGCACTCTCGGTGACAAAACCCGAGAAACTAGGGCTCCGCTCAGTGGAAGTTTACTCAGGATCCTCCTCTTTTCCCTCCCTCTCTCTCTCTCTCTCTCGCTAAATAAATGCCGCTCTCCTGCTTTTTGGAATCCTAGACTTGCTTTAGTTCGTTTTTTTGTTCTTTTTAAAGAAAAAGATCTGCTGTTATGACGTTCAGAACTTTTCACAGATGTCCATAGGCGAGGGAGTCAAACAAATCGGAGTAATGACTGGTGATACTAGCCTTAAGTTCTAATTTGAAAGCTGAGTTTTATATATTTTTTAAAGAGTTTCTGTTATGATCTTGATCTTGAGTTGCTGTCTAGCAACCGTGGTGGTGTTTTAATTCTAAATAGAACTGAGGTGGTCGATAACTGTGGAACAGAAGGAGGAACTGAAGGATCCAGTGTGTTGTACCTGTTCAGGAAAAGAAGCAAGATAACTCTCATACTGTCCGGTCATTTTAAATAACATGAAAAGTATAAACAATTGTTCAAGTTAGTAGAGAATTAACTGCTGTCTTTGCAGTGTTAGAAAAATTTCTGTGTTCTGTATTGTTTTTCTAAGAATGCCTGTGCAAATTTGATTTACTTAAATTGTACTTGCTTTTCCTCAAAACTTAAACAAGTTCCAAGAAATCACTTTTTGACATTTTTGACCTTTAATTCCCAATGAAGTTAATAGCATGGAGAGTAAGCCCAACTGAACTTTCTGAGCAGAAATATGTATGGTTGCACTGCAAGTCATGGAAACTAAACACCCTTTCTCGGTCTTAAATCCTGCACATACATAGTGATGTCTTCAAAGCTACTAATTTGAAAACATTTTCCTTACATATTGATGACTTGGAAGTTCAGAATTTTACTGCACAGTTCTCTGTATATTTGCTTGGATGTTAATCTTACTGGATGCACTTCATATAAAGTGTGTGTGGGATTGCTGCCTTGGCTATTTCCAGAAGCTTTGGGTTTTCATGCACAATTTGTGGTTGCTGCTGCTGTCAGAGTCAACCAATTGTTGCATGTGGCTTTTTTTTAAACACCAGACATTTTTTTAGAAGAGAAAATAGCTTTATTAAATAGCACCGTAATGTTTGTATATTTCTTTAAGTTCTTGTGCAGTCCTTGCTATTTCTGTGTTTTAGACTTGTTGTAAAAGTTGGCATATAAACATCCTGTTTACTTACTCTCATTGGCAGTGTTTTTGTTGAAGATTAACAGTTTGGTTTGTGTATTTTTCTGCCATTTTTGAGGGGAAAGCAGTATGGAAATATGTGACGTTTGTCATTTCTGGAGAGGAATGTTTACAACATTTTGTCAGGAAGAAATCATGTCAATATTTTGATGATTAGGGAAATGTCTTAAGCCAATTTATATTGAACTTGATGTCAAAGGCATTACATGGAATAATCTAAAGAAATGAATATTTTAATGTCATTCGTTTTTGACGTTACTAAGGACCAATTTACACATGACTGTTCGTTATGAAAGTGGCTTGCAAGTTAGTGTGTGCAATGACTGAATGTGTGTAATGAGAAGTTTTCTATTTGAAAATCTGACAATTATTTGAGGTCAAGATTTTTCTGTAGCTAAAAATTAGCTCTACTGTATTTTCTCATGGAAATTCTTCCATTTCTAAAAATCAGTTGTTTAACCCAGAGTAAGCACGAGTGTCATAGGTGCACATCAGTTTTGAAGCATAATAGATCTGTTAAAATACAGAGGTGTTTTATGCATATTCAGTGAACAAGCTAGGTGTACTGAAGTGTGGACTCTTGTGAATTATAAGAAAATGATGTTAAAAATCTAATATACTGTGATTAACAGGATTTTGGTAACATTTGAACCTGGTGTAGGGAGGACATTTAAAGAAGTTATATAGACTGTTAAATTATTTTTGAGGCATTGGACTAAGTCATGGAATGTTTGTGAGTTATAGAGAAAAAGGAAAATGGAGGAAGGGAGTGAGCTAATCTGCTCAGTCCCTGACTGCTTACTGTAAATATTATGGAGATGATATTAAAATTGAGAGGATGTGTTGCACATTTTCAGAACTCTGTGCATCCTGCTACATAAACCATGCAGGTATCGTGCTAACTTCCGTCTAATGCTATGTAGCACAGCAGGGGAAGGGTGGGAGAGAGGAAATTCTTAAACAGGAATACTGGGGTGGGGTGGGGAGAAGAATAGCCATTGTGGCAGTGTGCTGCAGGTCTTGTATGTTCTTACTGTTTTCATCAGTAATATAATAAAATGCACAAAATACCAGCTTATTGGATAGTTTGAAGATTGTAATAAACTTTTTTCATGATTGCTGGTTTTACCCCTAAAATGTGTATTTCCTATGGATTAGATCCAGACTTTGTCCTGGCAAAGGAATAGGGAGAGAAAAGCAACTTTGCAACCTTTTCTGTGCTAAAAAGAAGGACATTGGCAAAACTGAACTTGCTCAAAGGAAAACAACCAGGATGGCAAAGGATTGCAAAGCTGAGTCCCATTTATAATGGCTCAAAGAGCTCACTGTGTTAGCATTGTAGAAGAGACAAGTAAAGGGAGACATGATGCTAATACAGTGAATTATATACTTCAGTATCCAACACCAAGAGAATTGGTATTTCTTTATCTTCTTCTTCCTGCTACAGTCCTCTAGGGTTTGTGTACACATATGGACACACACACACACTGTTGTTGTGTGCCTTCAAGTTGTTTCCAGCTTATGGTGAACTTAAGGTGGATCTATTACAGGGTTTTCTGGGGCTGAGTGTGTGTGACATGCCCAAGGTTCACCCAGTGGGTTTCCATGGCCAAGTGGGGAATCAAAACCTGTTGTAGTCCAGCGCTCAAACCACTGCATCACTCTCTCTCACACACAAATTTCAAAGGTTTTCCTAGCCCTTAGGAGCAGATTTTTAAGGTGCTTCAGAGGCTCATTGGTTTTTGGCAGAAGTAGTGGCGCCCAACAGAAGAACCCCATTTGGTACCGGCCACTGTGTTCAACTGAAGAACTACGGCGCAGGAGATGGAACAGACTTAATTTTCTGTTTCTCCAGAGGACAGAGGTAGAACAAATAGAATTAAAATTCAGTTCAGCTTTATTTTTTCAGTTTTACAGTCAGCCGTCCACATTTGTGGGTTTCACTTTTGCAGATTTGATTATTCATGGATTATTTGCTGTCACCTCTGCTGCCTCCCTATGCCATTTTTAATAGGGACTGCAAGCCTTGTGAGACTGAGAAACTGTAAATGAGGGTTGTTAAGTCCCTATTAAAAATGGTGTGAGGCAGAAGTGGAGGTGACATTAGCCCCACCAGTCACTCATTTCTCCCTTGTGAAAGAACCCTGATGCCTCGGAGGAATTCTTGGTGGATTGAGTATGGTAATCATACTTTTTTGTGTGTTAAATATGGTTTGGGAGGGCCTTGAGTTATTCACAGTTTTTCCACTTCATGGGGGTCCTGTAGCCCTAACCCTAGCGAATCTGGAGGAATGACTGTAATTTGAGATTGTATGTGCAAAGCTAGAATTATTTTTATCATCATTTATCCTACAGTGCAGCCTACCTGGCTAGAGTATACTTTATTTTCTTTTGGAAAGGTTCTGTTTGTTACTTTGTAGTTTTATAGGGTGAAACTAGTGAGATCTTCGCTGTTACTCATTGAGTGTTGTAGAAGTGAATTGGTCAAGATAGGACAATGCTTTGCCTTTCGTTTTGCCCTATTGCTGTTGTGGTGTTAGACAATCTCTTCTATCAATTTCCATTTAGTTTAGGGTATTGAGACCTTTGATAGCAGCTATTACTCTTCTGTAATGATTTCTTCATATTTTATCCCGTGAAGTCTACATTTAAAATATGTTAAGAATGTACATTTGATATTTGTTTATACACCGGAGCATGCATCATTCAAGTATATTTGATAGTAAACTGGGATTAGCTGCATATCCCAGCAACACACACCACAATTTGATTGTGTATACTATGTGAAATTGTACTGTGGTTATTAACAAGAGAAATTACAGTATCAAAAAGAAACCTGTGCTTTATGGTTGTAACTCTGAAACATAAACCTTCCTGGAGGATTATGGAGTAATATTTTTGGGGGGCAAAAAAACCCCAATTGTTACTAGGTTGCCTAAAATTTCACAAGACGTGCTTTTTTACATGAAAAAGTAGGTAGCTGTGTTGACTATACAATAAAACTCAAAATACACATTGTGGTGGTACCTTTAATAGTCCAACCTAAACTTGCAACATATGTTTTGCTAGCTTTTGAAACCCAATGGATTCTTTATCAGGCGGAGATGGGAGATGTCATGGGCACTTGTGCCTTAACTGCTTCTGTGCAGTGTTAACTTGTCCTGTCCCACCCCCCCCTTCAGATCTTCGTCAAGTGCTTCCACATACTACTATGGCTGAGGTACAAAGAACGACATAGGTTCACACAATGAACTTGGTTGGCTGGCTCAGTAGGTTTTGATTGTTTTTCTTTCACCAGACAATGGATCTAAAGTCCTGTTTGGCTCATGGAAGGCATTTTTATGATTCTTTGGAACCTGGCCTACACTTTTTGGCAGGACTGCTATACATTGACACTTGGGGAAAGAGGGTTACTCGGACTGCCCTTAGGTGGCAGTGCAAAATGCTACAGGCAACAATGTGTATGATTATACTCTATAGCAATTTTAGAGAAGCTAAGATATTTTTGAGAAAACATATACAAGGTTGTCACTGAATGCCGTTTGGATTCAGTAAGTGCTATGATAACCAATAACAATTGTTGACAAGATTATTGTGCGCACCGCAGAGCATATAATATCCTCATATTATCTGTGGGTTACAATGATATGTAAAACTGCCATATGGAGTGTCATTCATATCTTTGGGCAACATTGTTTTTAAGCCATCTTATTTTCCTGCTTGGGTTTAGGAGGAGAAACAGCTGAGCAATAGCTGTTTTACTTTTTTGGCTTTGTTTATAGTTGTATTTGTGATTTTGTAAAAATAGGAAGGTTAATCTTACAGAGAATCTTTTGAATAATTCAGAATTTTTTTAATCTGTATTTTAGGAAATGTTGTGTGATGGTTATGGTAAATGTAACTTAATATGACTGACTCTCATGTGAAATGGCTCTGCTGTAGAATTAGTTTATAATGTTTGTGATCTTTTACATTGGTGATCTCAAATCCTATCCATGTTGTGGTTAGGTCTGTTGTGGGTGTATTTAATGATGGAAGAACTACTGACTTACTTAGTACTGGGCTGCAACTCTTTAGATGCAATATAGTTTGTTCCAGTTCTTATCTGAACACAGTAAAATGTTATGATAAAATAGGCAACTTATTGCATCATATTAATGTAATATGTTTAATTGTTTTAATTTCTAACATTTCTGAAGGTGGGTATACGTGGTGCATTTGTTTCAAGTTTTCAAAGACTACATAGGCATGTACTTGATTTGAATGGGTGTTTTCCCATACAATCAGACAATAATTATTATTTACACTAACTCCTCAGCCTCATATGTCTATCTGGGGCATACATATTTAGTAACTATCAAAGTCCCATCAGGTTTGGTGGTAGAGACAGACAGACTGTTATTATGAGTGGTGCATAGTATGGGGTTACACATGCTTTTCAAAATATGGCCAATCTTTCTATACAGTGAAACATATCATAGGCCCAAAAAAGGTGAGGATTTTTTCACCACTCTTATTCCAATACAATAACACTTTCCTTAGTTTATCCAGAGTACTGTGTGTGCATTTGTGTGGTGAAGATTTGAAAGGACAGTGAGTAGGATACAGATTTCATGTATGCAACTGGCCTGGTAAAGGCAGACTTCTTTGCCCCTTGGTTACTATGACAGCTGTTCTGTCCCTCTGAAAATGCTGCACAGAGAATGTGGTGTGTATGTACAATCACTCAAAACTGGATGGGGAGATCTTCCACTAGAGGAGGGCTTCTGCTAGTATGAAGCAGATCCTGGAGGCAATCCACTGTCAATACATTGACATTGTCTCACCTCTCCCAATCCTATTTTTCTATGCAAAAAAGAGAAACTTTGCTGTTGCTCTTCCCAAGATCTCTGTAACCATCTTCATGCTTCTGAGCGAGAATGTTTTTATGCTCCCTTGCAACATTGTCCCAAGGTGCATCATGGTAAGAGACAATGACAGCTATTTAGTTATGTAGGAGAGAAAGGAAAGGGTCATCTTTAGAGAAATAGGGACAGTGAGGCAGACTTGATCTTGTAGTTAAAGAAAAAGTTTAGATTAAACATATTCTCTTAACTAGCCCTAGTCTTGGCTGTGTTGCACGATCATCCTGTCAAGTCATGGAATGTTGGGAAATGATGTATGCTATCATATAGAATTACAGAGGATACAGAATTACTGAAGCACGATTTTGTATTGTATACCTACAAACTAAGAGGATGTCCCTGTTAGGGATGCAAGGTAACCAGTTAGCACCTTCATTTTAAGGCATCTCAAGAAGGGAAAGGGTCATCTTGTTTCCCCATTTGTCTGGTGTGCTATATAAGCATTGAAATCCTTGGCCATGCACTTTAAAGATTCAGGAGCTTAGGCTCCTAGATACAGATCTATGTATGCTAATTTTATATATGCAATTTAGGAGTGATTATTAGGATTCATTTAAATTTCACAGGAGGCAGAGCCAGCTAGTTAACATCTTATCTAGATCACCTCTAATAAAATGAATTTCTTAATTTGCACCTGTTCCCAGTTCCAAACCAGTGCATTCTTTTTAGAAGTAATTTGTAGTAGTGCAAAAGTTAGAGTGAGTGTGGTATAGTGGTTTGAATATTGGACTAGGATTCCAAGAGACAATGCTTCAAATACTTGTTTGGCCTAGAAACTCACTAGATGACCTTGGACAAGTTATACTGTCTCATCCACAGAGGAAGGCAAAAGCAATTCCACTTGTCAAGAAAACTGTGTGATAGTGTCACCCCATCCTAGGGTTGCTGTAAGTCAAAAATGACTTGAAGGCACACAACAAGAACTATGTAAAAGTGAAGAAAAGGTAGGTGGTAGAGTTTTATTAAAGATCCCTTTATTTTTCACACACTTAAAATGACAACTTCTGCACAAAAATGGAGTTTCAAAAATTTGGAGTGCTGATTGAAAAGTGAGCCAAGAGGAAATCAAGAGGTCATACCAAATTAATTTCTTCATGCCCACCTTGATCCTGCTTCAAAATTATTCAGCTTCCTATTAGTTTTTACTTGCATCGTTATTCAGCCAACCTTATCATCTTACATTACACTTAGAATAAAAATAAAGTGGTGCACAGTTCCATCGTAGGCAGGGTCTTAGTGCTAGATGATGAGTGGAAGAAAATTAGGAAAGAGAATATTGAGGACTGATGGAAGGAAAAAAATAGTGACTGGAAGGAGGGAGCTCTATAACAAGGAGTAAACAGAAGGAGCCTGGAAAGAGGGGAGGAGTTGGCAAAAGCAAGATGGGAAATTAGGAAGCTGACTCTTATCATTTTCTCTGCTCAGCAGTTTCTGGGATTGTCTCTGTGCATTGTTGGTAGTCACAATTTTCAGTGAAACACCATTATTTGCACACATAGGCAAGCATACACACATGGACATATGGCATCCTAGGAAGCTCCACACTAATTGCCATTTCTTGGTGCACCACAATATAGGACAGGGAGACATACAGAGATGAAAAGGAACAATGTCCTGTCCCCCATCAACATGTGAACGTGTGATCAAGATGTATCATACACTAAAGAAAAGATCCCTTATCCAGGTCATTTAATATGTTTTTCTTTTTTCCTTTTCCTGTGTGCCTGTCAACTTCTTGCCTGCAATTAGAGTTAAGTGCCATATGTGAGGAAACCATGAAAGATGATGGCAGGGAGGGATACTTCTATTTGCTTGATTTACATCCTGCCTTTCTTACAGAATGGGACTCAAAGTGGCTAACCTTTTCCTCTCCAACTCCGGTCTCATCGTAAGCATAGGGGGAAAAAAAACTTCCATTGATAGCAGTGGAAAGATCCCCCCCCCCCCCACTAAGCTTAATTCTCAGGCAGGGGTCTTTGAGAATAGTGGCCGTAACATCAATTGTGGACAATTACCTTTCCGCACCCAATCTGCAATTTTTCTTGAAAATGGCTACCTGTTATTGGCAATTAAGTTGGTGGAAAAAATCCTTCTACAATACTATTTTATTGGTTTGTGTATTTATCTGAGGTCTTTAGAAATAGATTCTTAAAAAAAGAAGAAAGAAATGGATTCTATCAAACTCTAATCACATTTGAGTCTATCTACCAATCCAATACTTGGGATTTATGTTGCTTTACAGCCGTAGTGATGACTCTGGAGAGGAAGGATGTTCTTTTTTTCCTTCCCTTTTCTCTGGAATCATGCTGTGCAAGAAAAGAAGGGGAACTATTGAGCTTGTGGCAATCACTTCCCCCAGGTCCTGATTGTCTTTGCTGTAGAATACTAGCATGACTTGAACAGGCTGTTAATCTCCTTCGTCCTTCACTGCTCGTGTTTTTCTTCTCTCAGCTGATTCCTTAATATTTTGTGTCTCAGTTGATGTCATCATAGACTTAGTTGATAGACACTCAGTCCACCAAACCCACATTCTTTTACACCCTTTCTCCTGCCCCCATGGAGGGAAGTAAAATCTACATACAACTGTGTTCTCAGGCTCAGGAATTTAACATAGCTGCACTCCCCTGCAAAATGTAATAGCAGAGGTAGGTTTTCCTGTTTTTGGTGTTTCGTATGAGCCCAACAGCTCTGTCTCCAAACGATGTGTTCCTTTTTATTTCTGTGCCTTCAATACTAAAAGCAAAGAGGATGGTTTGCCAGAACATTTGGGACTGGAATGCTTTTTGGTAATACCAGTTTGGTATCTGCTTAGCTTGTTTATCTTAAAAGTCAAAGTTTGTAAGTTTATGAGTTTGTCTGTGTCAGGCAGGCGAAGACCTTATGTGATTGGCCGTGTCAGGCGAGAAGACCTCATACGATTGGCTGCCTGTGAAGATTCTATGGAATCCTGAGGTTGACAGTTTAGGGAGGATCCTTTAGAATTCTCAACCAGAGAGCTCTTGGGGCTCAGGCTGGTCGCTAAGGAAAAGAGGCCTAGCAGCAAGAAGGAGAAGGACAGTGTATTTCTTCAGGAAACCAACCTCTGTATGTTAATAACTCTAAATACAGATTGGATTAGGGAATATGGGCAAAAGTTACGCATGCTGGACAACACAGTTTGGGGAATTAGAGACACAGGATCTCAAATCCATGTGTATTTCAACCGCGTCTAATTCCTAAGGTAAGGTAATTCCTAAGGTATTTCTAACCAGTATTACCTTTGAAAAAATAAAATCCCAGGCAATGCTGGGTAAATACGCTAGTTTTGACATATATAGTAAACAAACTAAAAGCATGCAATTTTTTTGGTGCTATATAAATATATAAATACATTTTTCTAATAGCCAAAATTAGTTGAGGTGAACAGACTCAACAAATCTATTCACCTGATAATTATGGTGACAACCCTCTGACCCTCATTGTTCTGGCAACACATGACTGATGTGATAAGGTCTGGTCCCAAGGAAGCTTTTATGTTTTAGTGTTGTATGTGGTGATTAGTTAAAATTCAAAATATTTGGAAGTACTGGAAGCTGAACCAATCACTGATTAGGACAATTCTTACTCAGTTACCTATGCTGATCTGAGCTAGAAGGGATTCTGGGTTAACGAGAGGCAGGACTTAAAGGCAGAGAATGGTAGTTGCTCAGTCTGCAGTATTTCTGTAACGTACTCAGTTTTAACATTTTAAAACAAATTGGGCTAGTGAAGAAACAAAAAAAAAGGAGAGAGAGAAGTATATATTTTAAGGGGTGGGAAAAATGAACAGAAGCTGGATACTTCTGTCACTTTATTTTGTGGAGTTCCTACTTAAGCTACCATCTTAAATTTCTTTGTAAGATTGTTTGTATTTCTTATTAAAATCTAAAGGTTGTATTACACTTGGATGAGGAAGAGTCCTTAACTTTGTTAAACAAATGGTAAATGTAAAAGTTAAACATATGAATGTTCACTTAGAAGTAGAAACGTAACATTTCTGGCAGCTTTGAACCATGAGAGTCAACTTTTCCCCATTGTTTTTGTTGGGGATGATAGGAGTTTCAGCCCCACAGAAACGCAGCGGGAAAACCAGAGTTCAGCGAGCCAACAGCAGCAACCTTGTTCCCCAGTAAGGACACTCGCACACAGGGGAGTTTCTTCCAAAACAGGAGGCACTTTATCTTGCAGCAAAGTTCCGTTATATACAAAACATAGGACGGACGGACAAAAACTTGCCCCAGGCACCAGATTTGGTCAACAGACAAATACATACTGGCGTTGCTTTGTTATTTACATATCTACAACCAATCAGGTAGAGGTTTGCACAGTTGGGTGCGGGGAACAAAAACAAAAAAATAGACAATGTTTTTTAAAAACCACCCTGATAGCTTTGAATGACTTTGTTAAACTATGTTGTGTATAACTTGGTTTGCTCATAAAATTATCATATGTGGATATATTGTCCAGAATCTTGTGAGGAACATACACTTAACTGAAAAGCAGACTCAGTAGGGAGTTGTCCTTGCTCAGTGCAGTTCCTTCATTCATCTTGAAAACACACTGGGAACCCTTCTGGAGCTGGTATCCATACAACACCAAACTCTGCAGGGAAGAAGGGAAGCAATGCAAGGCTCACTGAGTACATCAGTGTGATATTGGCTCTTGAATATTACATTGATATACATTGAAATATCATTTTGTTAGTCAAATCATTACACGTGCGTACGTATTTATCGATCAGAAATATTCGATGTGTAATGATTATGACAAAAGGTTCGGATTGAAACCATTAAAAACACCAACATTAGAATAAATGAAGCTATGATCTGTTCTGAACTTTGTCTGCTCCAGAGCTGCAAGCAGACAGAGAAAGTGCTGGTTTTGAGAAAGAGTTGAGAAAAATGGAGGAACACCCCTGAGAGTAACTGAATACTAATTTTGCTTCATGAAAGCAACATTACCAGTCTTACATCATCAACTGTCAGTATTTCCTACTTCGTCTGAGCTCTCATTTTGTCATTTTCAGTCTAAAAAACAGAAACTTTTTCATTTTAACAGTTTCCACTGTTATAGCATAAGCTTTCATGGACCGTAGCCCATTTCCTAGTCCACAAGAACTCATGCTTTAGATTTTGAGATGCTATTTATATTCTTTGTTGTAAAAATTGCACAAACTGATACAAGTTCTTATACCTTTTCATGTGTTTGTTTCTTTCTTGATTTCTTAAAAAACAAAATGCTTTGAGGTTTAATGGAAATGGTTGTAACCTATAATATATGTAAATTAAGTTCTCTATCTTTCTAAGTTTATGCAGTTTTAATCGCAGAGTGGTGTATGCTAATAAGAACATGATTGGATTGAATTGTTTGACATGGAGGTTGTTGCAGAAGGAAGCGATTCGCTATTCTGTAAAGGAAGGAATGTACATACCAAACATCTGATTTCATCATGAGTTCTGATTACAATTAATCACCATCATAGATTTTCCAAATTCCATTAGTAAAGAATTCATCAACCCTTTTTTTTTTTTTGAAGGAAAACTGCTCCTTGTACTCTACAATTTTGTCACCAAAAGTGCCATCTAACTCCTCCTTTTAAACCTGGTTGTTACTGTTCCTTCATATATCTTTTTTTTAAAGGAGGGAGCAATTACAATGAGATAGGTAATATGATAGCTGTGGCAACTCCAAATTTGTAATACAGCTCAAAGTTACATAAGTATACAGAATGAAAACAGATCTGTCCTCTGTTGTTTTCCCAAAACTCGCCATGGAAATTCAGAGGAACAAAAGTGGATCTGCTGTGGGTCATAGAATCAATTAATAGCAACCATTTATTACAGCAATATTTATGAGAATCATCATGGCATACTGCTTGCTTCCATTTTAGGATGAAGAATCTTTTCGTTGATTATTGGCCTTTTGGCTAAGAATAAATGTGTTCTTATTGTGTGCCCATAAGTAGTTTCTGACTTATAGCAACCCTAAGGCGAACCAGTCATGGGGTTTTCTTGGTAAGATTTATTCAGAATGGGTTTCCATTTGCAATCCTCTGAGGCTGAGAGATTGGGACTTGCTCAAGGTTTTCCAGTGAGTTTTCATAGTTAAGTAGAGATTCGAACCCTAGCTTCCAGGATTATAGTCCAGCATTCAAACCATTATACCACATTGACTCTCAAGAATAAGTGTGGTATTCCTTTATTTTTCTACCAGATATTCTTAGAAAATTAAAATCAGAAGGGTGCATGGTGTAGCAGTTTGAATGTTGGAGTATGACCCTGGAGACCAGGGTTTGATTCTCTGCCAGCCATGGAAACCCACTGAGTGATTTTGGGCACATCATATACTCTCAGCCCCAGAAAGCTCCATGATAGGTTCTCCTTATGATCACCATAAGTCATACCTGAAGGCACACAAAAACAACAACTGGCCTAATCCCACACTTCCTCTGCAGTAAAAAAAAAATGTATTATCAAAAATGTTAATGTTTAATGTTTGAGCTTTGTATGAAACATACTCTGGCAGGAAACCTTCTTAAAAATATGAAATGTGTGTGCATGTGACAAAAGCTCAAGAATGATCCTCAAGATAAAGATTAAAGAAATCAACCTATCAAGTCAGTTAGATAATTTCAGCAAACTCTCAGGTGGGGCTCCTGGGATGGTGGTGATAAGAAGTTGTGGGTCCTTTGTTCCTCTGTAGCTTCACACCAGCTAGATTGCTGAGTTTTTCAGCCAAATGTACCTTAAAAAATAACTTCTTTGATAGTGTTTTTTTTTAAAAAAATCCTTGACAGCAGTGAAGGAGGAAATGAGTGGGGGTGGGGTTTTTGGAGCTGGGATGGCTGTAACACTTGGTCTGGGTTCCCTTGTATGGAAAAAGAGGGTCTAGGTATTGGAATCAGCACACCTCCTGCCCTAGGAATACTCTGTTTCAGGATATTCAATTGCTTAAGGCTGGGAATAGATATGAATACAGGGTATGTTCTGCTTGTGTACATAGAACATTCAAGAGAGCAGCTCCCAAGTACTAGCTGAGCTGTACTTCATTCCGGTTTTCCTGAAAAGCTGTTTGAGGGATTAAAATTGCGAATGTGGATGGAGAACTGTATAATTCTTCAGTGTATTGTTTCTATCTTTTTATTTTTACCTGGTCATGTAATGTATTCCCCTGCTGGGTGTAGAGCATCTCCCCTCTTGTCCTGGCTTCAGTCCAGAATTCTTCTGGCTCTGAGTCAATTAGGCTTAAAAGTACAAATCTATTTTTACATTATCTTTAAATTCTTTGTGGATGTTCTTTGGGTTGTATTTGGTAAGATAGTTGGTTTAGTGTTCTTTTTTAGCTTTGTTCTAATTTTTGATATTAGCAGTTCAAGGTCTGTGCTTCTCTCTGCTCCAGGTCTTGTTTTTGGGCAGAGAGAATGGAGATTTTCCATCTTCTGCTTGTGATTATTAGTCTGCTTGATTTCTATATTGGCCATCAGGTAATATCCATGTATACAGTTGCCTCTTTTGGTTGCTTTAAGAATGTGTTTCCGGTGAACAAACTGTTGCCTCACACAATTCAGTCATTTATGTTCCTGCTTCATTTTTTGATCCTAGGCCAAATTCTCCTACAATGTATGTTTCTGCTCTGTTTCCTAGTTTTGCATTCCAATTACCTGCGATTAATGAAAAGTCCTGTTTTGATATGTGGTCAGTTTCTTCCTGGACTCCAAGGATTTCTACTAAATTCTGACTTTTAAATTTTGATTCAGTTTGATTTTGAAAAATTAGTTTTGATTATTCTGTGTTAAAAAAGGCAGATATCAATGAGTATTAAGAAATTATTTTAAAGCGGGGATTACCCTGCGAATTTTGGATTACGACTCCCATTTGCCTCAGGGTGGTATTGCCAATGGTGAGAAAGAAGAGTTTCAATCCAGCAATATCTGGAGGCCAACACATCTCCTGCTTTTGTTTTAAAGGAAAGCTACATGTTGGTGAGTTGTTGTTAATCAGTCTTTAGGTACAGTGACCCCTTGACTTTTGCGAGGATTCAGGGTACAGAACCCTCACAAAAGTAAAAACAAAAAACTGTGAATACTTCACCGTCACCCGAGTGAGCATTCCTTCTCCTATTCTGTTTAACGGGCTTCCTCCCCTTTCATTGTCTTGCAAGAGAATGAGAGGGGGCAGCCCTGCATGTGGAGAAGGCATACTCATGCATCTCACCCATTCCTTTGCCTTTTGCCCAGGCGCATGTGCCTTCCTTCAGTGCACCCGGGTAAAAAGCAAGGGAATGGGTGGGAGGCATGAGCATGCCTTCTCCATATGCAGAGCTGCCCCCTCTCATTCTCTTGCAAGACATTCCCTTGCCTTTTGGCCAGGCACGTGTGTCTTCCTTTCATGCACCTGGGCAAAAAGCAAGAGAATGGGAGCGGGAGAATGTGGGGGAGGCAAGCAGGTGCCTTGTGAATAGTCAAAACTGTGAAGGTCAAACCGCGGATATAGAGGGAAGACTGTAATTTTAGTGAAATTCTAAATAGTCAAGCACTCAGTGGCCAGAAATTAGGCCAGCACCACCCTCCATAATCTCTTAATGTTTCCCCTTTATAGCCTGTGCTCTAGTGGATTGTGATGTGAGGAGAACTAGATAGGGAATTCACCTGGAAAAAATGATTTTTAAAAAATCATTGTGAAGGAAAGAGCCTCTGTTAGTATATGTTATTTTAACCTGAGAGAAGTTCAAAGGGGATACACACTTCCTGAAGCAGTCCTTTTAATCCTAGGATGAAATAGCAGAAGGGAGGATAGTTGTATTTCTATACTCTTATTTAAATCTCTTTCAAACACAACAACTGAAATTGATTTCTTGTGTCAGCTTTGGAATTTGGTTATTTTGTAAATAGAGCAGTGGAGAAGAATTTCCAGTGTTGTCTTGTGCATTTTTACCCAAATGTATTTTTATTTAAGATATTTCTGTACTGCCTCCCAGCTCACAAGGGCTCCTGAGGTGAGAAACAAATAAAAATAATTAAAACTATACAAAGATAAAATGGTTTTAAAACACATTACCTTTCTAGCTTCTATCTTCATTGTGGAGTCCCAAGTCAGAATAGATTGGAAAGATTTTCTCCACAAAGTATTTAGCAAATCCATCATATCACTTTTCTGACAGCATCTCCTTAGCAGTCTAAGGTCTGGGATGTAATTAGAACCCTAACAACCCAAAAAAGCCATGCTGGATGAGACTGAGGTGATGCAATAGAGACAACGAATAATTGGTTCCTTGCTGCCATCATTGCTGTGGAGTAGGTTCTGAAGTGGACCCTAACCCGTGCTCAATTGGATATATTCCATGTCTTTCTCTATTGTTGCTCTAGTTGTCTATCTAAGCACCTCATTGCCTTGAGCTGCTCAGAAAAATCAAGGAGTCCATGCACCTAATGACAGTAAACAGTAACAGTCAGTTTGTAATTACTTAGAAAGCAATGCTGTAATCACTAGAAGTCAACATGGATTTTTCAGAAATAAGTCATGCCAGACTAATCTTGTCTCTTTTTACAATAGAGTTACAAGCTTGATAGATGAAGGGAATGCTGTGGATGTAGCATATCTCGATTTCAGTAAGGCCTTTGACAAAGTTCCCCATGACATTCTTGCAAAGAAACTAGTAAAATGCGGGCTGGACAGGGCTACTGTTAGGTGGATTTGTAATTGGTTGACTGAAGAAACCCAAAGGGTGCTCACCAATGGCTGCTTTTCACGCTGGAGGGAAGTGACTAGTGGGCTGCCACAGGGTTCTGTCGTGGGCTCAGTGCTATTCAACATGTTTATCAATGACTTAGATGAAGGAGTGGAGGGCATGCTGATCAAATTTGCAGATGACACCAAATTGGGAGGTGTTGCTAATACGCCAGAGGACAGGATCAAAATTCAAAATGACCTTGACAGGTTGGAGAGCTGGGCCAAAGCTAACAAAATGAATTTCAGCAGAGAGAAATGTAAGGTCCTGCACTTAGGCAGAAAAAATGGAAAGCACAAATATAGGATGGGGGAACGTGTGGCTGGATAACAGTACGTGTGAAGGGCATCTAGGAGTCTTGGTAGATCACAAACGGAACATGAGTCAGCAGTGTGATGCGGCAGCCAAGAAAGCCAACGTGATTCTTGGTTGCATCAATACGAGTATGATGTCTAGATCAAGGGAAGTAATGGTACCACTCTATTCTGCTTTGGTTAGACTTCATTTGGAATACTGTGTGCAGTTCTGGGCACCACAATTCAAGAAGGATGTTGACAAACTGGAGCGTGTCTAGAGGAAGGTGACCAAAATGATGAAGGGTCTGGAAGCCATGGCCTACGAGCAATGGCTTAGAGAGCTGGGTATGTTTTGTCTGCAGAAGAGAAATTTAAGAGGGGACATGATAGCCCTGTTTAAATATTTGAAGGGATTTCCTGTCAAGGAGGGAGTGAGCTTGTTTTCCACTGGTCCAGAGATTAGGACAAGGAGCAATGGATTCAAGCTACAGGAAAGGAGATTCCACCTGAACTTTAGGAAGAACTTCCTGACGGTCAGAGCTGTCAGGCAGTGGAATATGCTGTCTCGGAGTGTGGTGGAATCTTCTTCTTTGGAGGTTTTTAAGCAGAGGCTGGATGGCCATCTGTTGGGAGTGCTTTGATGTGTGTTCCTGCATAGCAGGGGGTTGGACTGGATGGCCCTGTGGTCTCTCCCAACTCTATGATTCTGTGATTCTATGAGTGTACTTGAATATCACTTGTGACCAGAAACGGCTGTCCAGCTGTACATGTTCATTTATAAATAATAAAGTGCTTATGGAGAGATGCAGTGACATGCTTTTTTATTTCTTTGAAATTCAAGTGTTTTGTTTTGAGTTCTCTGGGTTTGGGAGGAACCTTAAATATTGTAAGATCAGGCCTGTGATGTCTATGGACAACTTCTGGCACCAACAAACACAGCCAACATACTCATAGTCAGCATTTTCACGTAGCGAGTCCCAAGGTACTGCAGGCATGACCAAAGGGAGCCAGGAGAGGCCTCAGTTCCCACCTTGCACTATGTCCACTATGTTGGGCAGAGTGCTGCTATGTCTGGTGATGTTTATTGCCAGGAAATACATAAAAGCATGCAGCAGGCACTCTTTAACAAGCTAACTGTCCATCCCCCAAGCCTTATGAATCTATCAGACTCTGCGCTTTCCTAAGTCTCTTAGCAAAGAGCTTCCAATTATTTTTCTCCACAGTTTTTTAAAGAAAGCATTGGTTCTTTTGTGTGAGACAGTAGCCACATCACTGTCTGCTAATTGGATACATATTGGTTCAGAACCATAGGAGTAGGAACTACGTAGTCCTGATTGGTTTTGCTTGCCTGCTGCTTGGTTTACCTGTTTTGCTTGCTTGTTTTGACTCACTGAGACTTCTAATCCAGAATTACAGGGTTGGCAATTACTGCTCCTATGACTTGTATTCTTTACCGTTCAGAAGTAGTCCTTGAGCTTCTGGAGCTTTTGTTGCCCTCTTATAGGACACTACTCTATAATTGCAGTATTTGGATTTGTGGTAAGTTGTGGTTTTCACAAATCATAGTCTAAAATCAAACCATGGTTTCGTGTTCCAAGTATACATGTAAACCACCATAGAGAAAGATTTATTTGTTTTCATTTTTCCATTTCTCAGCATTGTAGTCTCTGGAGGCAAAGTGAAATTACAGTTTGTTAAAATTAATACCAGTATTGTGATACCATTTTAGCATGGCCAGTATTTGTGTTTTCCCAGTATTCTTTATCCAGCATGATTATACAGAAATTGGGACTATGAAAACAACTAGACATCAAAAAATCTGAATTGGCAGATTGTTCATTGCGTGTTTGACGCTGCAACTGAACAGATATGGCCCAGGCCCTTGGTTCAGCAGGCAGGCTGGCTGGCTTGCAAGATGGAGATACCATATTCAGCCATTAAGAAAGATATTCAGGTATTTATAGTCTGTCTCGTTTCTGTAGGCGGGTATGTATGTGGGATCAAATTGTGGCTGACTACATCTTTTTATATTGCAGCTCCCACCATTCCTTACCATTGCTTATGCTGGTTAGGTCTGGTGAGAGTTATAGTCCAACAGTATCTGGAGGGTTACGCTTTGGCAAGCACTGCTATAGACAAGAGCCTGGCTTTAAGCCTTAGAGTACTTTTCTGTTGCGATTGAAAAAGCGTGGAGATTTCTGAAATGGTTTGGAATAATGTCAGTAAAACATTGCACACAGTGGCTTATTCCCCCCCCACCAAAAAAAATTAATTTGGACCCCACTTTTATTTTTATGTATATCCTGATCTTCCTCCATACAGATTTGAGCAGTATATATAGGTCTCTTTTCATTCCCAATTTTATAAGTCTTTTGAGGTGGGTTAAGCTGAGAGGTAGTGACTTCCCAGAGAGCATGGTGACTGAGTGAAGATTTGATACTAGGTTGCTGATTTCTAGTCTAACATGCTAATTCTTATATTGTTTCAGAGTATGGCTTATGATTTTGTGGGAAAAGATCATTATGATATTTAAACTGTATTAATAGCAGAAATGAAGCTAGAAAAATTTCCATAATGAAAGGTAGTTCTATTGGTTACAGTTCCCTGTAGAAAATGTTCTTTTTCTAAAAAATTAATTTCTTCATAAAATGAATAACATAAGGAATGAGTTTACTACTAGTTGAATTCAATGAGTTTTTTTTAGAGACAACTGCGTGAATAAAAAATACAGTAAATATATGTGTACCACTCTCTAGACATGCAGAAATTGATATTTTAAAACATTTTCTAGTGTCTTAATTTTCCCTGGAAATGTAAACTATTCTTAATATATCTACCACTCAACAGTATACAGAATAGTTTACATGTACAGGGAAAATTAATTATGTGATGAATGTTTCAATAAAATAATTTTGAAGTGAAACTTGATTTTTTTTGTTCCAAATAGCATTTTGCAGTAACAAAGTGTGTTTTATGACTTTTTTGGAAAATACTTCCATTCAGAAACCTCAGGCTATTGGGAACCTTTCTTGTGTAGCATGTAAAATCTATGTGACACAGTTTTTGTTAACTTAATAGCAGTCAAAAATTCCAGCCATTGGGGGAGTAGAATTTGGGGGAAAACTTGTTTTTCTGATTCATAGTTTCCTTGAAAACCAGAATCGGTGGTTACTGGCATGGCCTTTACTTGGTACATTTTTAAGGAATATGCATTGCTTTCACTCATCTAGGTTCTAGTCATGCAGATGCAGTGGAGTTAAATGTTCAGACTGTAAAACTTATGTGTTTCTGGATCCAAAGCTACGAATTGTCTATTTGTACATAAACTACTAAAAAATCACTTCAGTTTTTCTTGTTTTTAATTTCTTATCCTGTCTTTGTCTTATTCTAGACAAATTTAGCGGATAGTAGCATAAGTTTCTGTTATTATAACAGAAAAAAATTGAAGGAGGCTCATTTATATACACAAGGAACACAGTTTTCCCTAAAGAAACATTGCTGTGCTGCTAAACAGAAGTTTAAAAATTCAGATATGCTGTTGAGAGAACAAGGTGATGCCTTCTATCTTGTCTGCCAACTTTTACATATATTTATCACTTTAACAAAACAAGGAGTTCCTGTAATATGTTTCCTGTTATGTACTGATTGTGCAAATACTCTGGTAACTTGATAAGTGCTTGCACAGCTATTTTTCTTTCCTTTCTAGCGCTAGGTTTCACAAAGTTTATTATGTGGTTTGTCATATCTCAATATAAACATCTATTTATTTCTAATTGTAGTTCGCCCAGTTTCTAGTGTGCTGTGACCATACCAAGAGGATGAAAATGTATCTTTGTTCATTCATTCTCAGTCTAAGATTGTCCTAGCATAGGGACTTCTGTAGGCATTATATAGGCCCATGCACTACACATGATTTCTGCAGGCCATGTGATATCAGTATGAACCATCTGTCTGCATAACAGATGTACAGAATATTGGGCAATGTATCTTCACAGTACACTGCATTGCATAGCGTATTTTCTAATTCATGATATACTTAAGTGCTGATTCAGTAATTGGGGGTTCCCTGGGGTGAGAAATCTTTAGTGACACAAGATGGAAGGTGAGATAGAAGAAGAAAAAAAGCAAACAACTCTATTAAATTTAACTCTGCTTTTTGTTCTAAATTAAAATGTTTTGTCTTAATGTAATGGTACTCACGCACTGGGTTCTTTGCATCTGGACAGAGACTCTATTGGAAAGTTCCAGAGCTGAGTAGCTTGGTGGAAACCTTGCCCCTTCCATATACAGTACGACCCCCATATACGCGGATTCATAATCCGTGGATTCAGTTATCTGCAGTTGAGCCTCCAGCCACAGGCCCAGGGCCCACTGCGATCGGGCCTGGGGCGTTCAGTACTATCCGTGGATTTCCGTATCCATGGGGAGGCCTGGAACCAATCCTTCACGGATACGGGGGTCGTACTGTACTGCGCATGACCTAGCCCACTAAACTACCATCTCCTCAGTTTTTTTCCATCTGCCAAACAAGTAGCAAACTGAATAGGTTTTATTAAATTTATTTTTCGTAACTGGGATTCACAAATACCTTTCCACAGAATGATTGTTTTATGCTCTGTAGAAAAGCATGAAGTAACAGCAAAAAAAAGAAAAAGTTCTTTGCATAAACAAAACCATTTTCACAGAATGCCTTGCAGTTTTATGTCTTACCAGGTCCTGTATTTATTTGATTTATCTCTTAACTTTCTCCAAAGAATCATCTTTACCTAGTTTCAGTATCTTCCCCTGTTTGTAGTTTAAATTCCTTACAAATGTTTAAATAAACCCTGATAGCTGGAGCTGTCAGTTCTCTGTGGATTTGCTTTGTGCTCAGTGCTTGAACATCTAAAGTGGGGGAGGAGCTGCTGCCAGCAGTTCCCATAGAAAGCTGCACACTCACTAGCCATTACAACTTTCTTTGCAACAGGAACTTGATATACCTATTGTTCGGAATTGGGTGGTGGCCTAATGTGATGTAGCTCCAGTACAGCTACTAGCAATTGTGCACAAACTTGCAGAGCAGCACTAATGAGTGAACTGATCCTGCTCAGGCTTCTTTCAATCCAACCGTATGTAGTTTGATTCTTTTTTTCTTCTTCTCCCAACTGGTTAAACTGTAATGGTTTTCTTTTGATCTTAGGGGGAAAGGAACAGTGGCTTTGATGTCCTCTATCATAATATGAAACATGGACATGTGTCTACAAAAGAACTGGCAGATTTTATAAGAGAAAGGTAAGTGTCTCTGTTGCCTCCTTATTCTGGCATTTACAAATGTTTGAGTGCTTAAAAAGGGTGATATAATATAAAAAATATATTAGCTGAATATTCTACTTGTATCATTTGAAATTTAAAAAAAATAAATATACCGTATTTTCTGGCGTATAAGATGCACTTTTTCCCCTAAAAATGCCTTCTGAAAATGAGGTGTGTCTTATATGCCAGTGCATCTTATACACTGGCAAATACGGGTAATCCCTGTGGGGCCTAAATGTGTAGGAAAGCAAGGGGGTGAAAGGATCACTAGTGTGAGTGGTCCTTTAACCCCTACTTCCTGTCATTTTGCCTGAGTGAGGAGAACTCCCCACTGAGGCAAAATGCATAGGAAAGGCTGTGTGCGAAAGGATTACTAGCACTAGTTTTCTTTTCGTCCCCCTGCCTTTTGTATGCATTTTGTCCTGGTGGGGAGTTCTCCCCAGCCAGGCAAAATGGAAGGGAGGGAGCTAGTGGAAACTCTGCCGAAACAAAACAGAAGGGAGGGTGGGTGGGGGAAACCGCATGCAACTACTCCTTTCACTTCCCCTCCCTTTCCTATGCGTTTTGCCTTAGCCAGGTACTAAAAAAAATTTCCTAAAAAACATGGTCTGAAAATAGGGTATGTCTTATACAGTGGTGCATCTAATACTCTTGAAAATATGGTACCTCACTAATTTAGTATTTCTAGCTGGTGATTTTACAGTATAGCCCTATATTTGTTAGCTCAAAAGGAAGTCTCATTCTCATTCTCAAATCATTCTCAAATAAATGTGTATAGGATTACAGGTTTAATGAATCGCTGTGGCTTCAGTTGTAAAGGACAGGTGTCCAGTTAAATATTCCAGTATGTGTTCTTTGCTGTTTGGATAACTGATCATTTTTATCAATTTAAACTTTATTTTATTTAATTTACCAACCTAAACTTTTATTTTATTTTACATGACTGTTAGCCTTAATTGGTCAAAGGCCTAGCACCTGACCTGTGCATTGTACTACCTTTTTTAATCCAGCACCAGAGCATCATTTGTAGTTTGCTATTGATGGTGGCAACACAGTATGAAATATTGTTATATGATAATAGGCACAGTCACATGATAGTCCACTGTTCACTAGCTGTTGTAATCTTGCACAACCTTCCTTGGCAGAATTACAAATACTGATTCACTGTTGCTACAACATGCTCGTTAAGATTCTTTCTCATTAGGTATCTCCTAATTAGTGTCCATTGTAAACATAAACGTTTAATGGAAATGGTCTTTGCCCTCTTGGTGAGGATTTTCTGCACGAGGAGCCTTTTAGTCCTCTAGAACTGTAAACTACGTATGTGTACATAGGCTTGTAAAATGCCTTCATAGAATGTTAATACCTTTGAAAGAGTTACACTGAGTGAGTTACAACTGGGAGTGAGAATTGCATTCAGAAAGAGATTGCTTTTTCTTGGGTGAATTCCATAGTAAGCCTGTCACATCAGAGTGTTGTGGCCAGTCTTTGTGATTATAGCCACATGGAAATATACTGCACCAAGCCAGGATATCTACTTTCTATAGTTACAAAAGTGGAATTAGGAGATGCCAAACACAAGGGTTTTATAGGCAAGCCTAGACTAGTAATGCTTAACCAAATACCAGAGTTTTAGGAGTTCTTTCCATCACAGCTTATCCTTAGGAATGATTTGAAATGTGTAATTTTTTTTTAAGTTGGCAAAAAAAGAAAGGGTCCAAAATATTTATGTTGATTGTGCAAGAAAGAACTGAAACTATTATTTCATGAGTAAGACTATACACAGCTACAGCTTTCTTTCTGTGGTAGAATTATATGCAAGTCCAGTTTGATTAAAGGAATAAACTGTTTTTCACCAAGAAATGCTCATTCTGCATTCAGATCATTTTTATTTTATTTGTATCACATTTCCCAATTAAACAAGTTCTCATATTAAAATGCCATTAATTTTGAAAACTATAAAAAAATACAACACACGAAAATCACATTAAAAAAAAACCCACAGCCACATGATTATTAAATGGCTTTTAAAATAAAAAGGTCTGTGTGCAAGTGAAAAGAGAGCACAACGGAGACTAGCTTAGCCTCCCATGAAAGGAAATCACAAAACCTGGGAGTAACCACCCTATGTCCTTATCAGGACATAGGGGAGGATTTATCAGTGATGATGATGAGACAAAAGAAAACCCTTCCGCAAAGATCTTAAAACTTTGGCAGGTTAATATAGAAAGATACAATCATTCTATCTGGATAGTCTGGACCCATAAGCCTTTATAAGTCATAAACAGCACATAGAATTGTGTTTAGCAAAAAACCAGTAGCTAGTGAAGCTGTTTCAGAAAAGGAAGTTAGATGTTCCCTGTAACTGTTCCTAATTGATTGTCTGTCCACAGCATTTTGGACCTGCTGAAGTTTCTGAACCATTTCCAAAGGTAGTCCTACATTGTGTATATTACCGTACTCCAAATGGGATATACTAAGGCTTATATCACCATAGTCAGGTCTGACTTTTCCAGGGTTGGGTGCAGCTGGAGCATTAGCCTTAATTGTGCAAATACAGTCTTGGCACTGCTGAAACCTGGGCATCAAAGGCATAGGGTTGAGTTCAAGAGTACACCCAAGTAATGAGCTTTAGATTTCAAGGGGGAATGTAACCCCACCCAACACAAGCTGAATATTCCCTTATCTATCTTTTAACAGACCAGGAGTGCTTCTATCTTGACTCGATTAAGCTTCAATTTAGTTCACCTTCATCTAGTCCCTTACTGACAACAGAAACTGGTTCTGTTCCAAAACAGCTTCCTTGGTATTAAATGAGAGAGGGATGGTTTCAATCAACATATTGGTGACACCAAACTCACATACTCAGGATGGCCTCTCTTAGTGGTTTTGTGCATATGTTGAATAGCATGGGGGACACAATGGAGCCTAGAGAGACCCCTCAGGCAAATGGCCTCAAACAGGAATCCTCTACTTCTCTTTCAGAGTTCGTCCTTCTAAGAAGGACCAGAGCCTCTGTAAAACAGTGCCATCCAAGTTCTATCCTAGGGAGGCAGCCTAGAAGGATACCATGGCTGATAGTATCAAAATCATTGAGAGGTTCAGCATGGTTTAGAATTACTAGAATTAATAGTGACCATAGCCACAGATTATTCAGATTATTGCATCATTAGAGTTCTTAATGCTTAAAAAGTCCATGAACTATTTCCAGTTTTTCAAAATATCTTCAATTGGCGTATCTTTTAAAACCCATATTAGCTTGGCAATTTGAGCTGACACAGCAACCTTAATAATCCGTTCTTCCATCATTGGTGTTTCAGTACATTTCCAAGGTTCAGCTAACAAAGTTCTTGCTGCCGTTATCATATACTGAAGAAGTACTTTATGTATACTAATTCTTTATCCATAATACCCAGCAAAAGTATTTCTGATGACATTACAAAATCCACCTTAAAATTTTTTGGATTAACACGTAAATCTTAGACCAATAATTTTTCATCTGTTTACAAGCCCACCACATATGGAAAAAGGAGCCCTCCTAATCTTGATGTCCTCAGCACTGATTTGAAACATTCTTAGACATTTTCAACAGTTTATTTGAGGTTAGGTACCTCATCTATACATCATTTTAAACACGTTTTCTTTTAAGTTACTACACATATCTTTAGAACATGTTTTCCCCATACATCCATTTGAACATTGTGCCCAAAATTTTGGACCTACCTTATCATGTACTTATCATTACAGATTGATTTTTTGTCTCTAGTTTTAAAAGGCATTTATACACTTTTTAAATTTGTAGTGCACACGACCCTCCCTGGATTGGGCGGCCGTGCCAGGTTCAAAGTGCGAGATGCTGGGAGGCAAGAACCAAGCCAGTTCTGGTCTTTGAGGATGCAGTTTATTAAGCGAGGAAGCAAAAAGAAAAACGAACGGCACACAAGCATACATACACTCTGACGCCATCAGAAAGGCAAAACGGACAACGGAGCAGGGTTCTCCTTGTTCCAACAGGTTATATAGGCTTTTCATACGTGAGTGGCAAAACAGGCTGCCAATCCATCAACCCACAGTGCCGAAACGGGCGGGAGGGGGGCTATCCCCTCCTTGGATGCCAGTTAGTGAGGCACCCATGGGCCAGATGCATGATAGGCTCGTGGCCAAATCTCATTACCTGCCCGAAATGGCAGCGGACGGTCCCTAATCAGACTTTGCTCTCCCCTCACTGTACCGGACAGCGCGGGGAGTGAAGCACCCATCATTAACATACCTTGGCTATTCTCATAGGACTGCAGCATACAGGGCAGCCTGACCTAGCAACGCAACAGCATGAGCTAACCCCCCAAATATGTTCGTTAGTGTGAAAGCAGGCTGAACTGAAATGTGTGAGTGCGTAACACAGGGCCTACCCAGAGGGCCTCGGGCCCAACAAAATTACATGGTCATCCCTTTTACATACCTCTAGATAAAACTCAAAACTTTGCTTCAATCTTGATGGCTAGATCTCTTTTATCTTGATTAAATCTGTCCTTGAACAAACCAGTTAAGATCTTTGTATTATTTATGAAGCATCTCACTTGATTTAAACTCCCAGCTACCTTGTCAAAATACAAAAGGTCATCATAAAGCAACCATCTCTTCTTTTAACCCATTCTCTCCTGAAAAAGGCCTCTTGCTGTAAGGTGGCTAATATTATCTTAGAAAAAAGTCTCTGCTTATATTTATACCAAACTTATAGAAGATCCTTTTTAATACAATAATTTTTAAATTTAGCATGTGCCTTAACTTCATCCTACCAAACAGAACCTTGTCACCCAAACCTTAAATCATGACCTTGAAGTTCCAATAGTCTCTCATCTGTAACCAATACCCATTTCTTCAACTATATAAAACAGCAGGCCTGTCAATGTTTGTTTCTCATCCTAGAGAGAAATGCCTAGTGGAGTGCCTCAGGACTCTGTCCTGGGTCTGGTGTTTAAAATTTTTGTAAGTGACTTAGATGATGGAATAGAAGGCTTGCTTATCAAATTTGCAGATGATACCAAATTGGGGAAAGGGTTAGTTAGTTAATACTCCAGAGGACGGTATCAGAATTCAAAATGAGCTTAGCAGATTAGAGAAACTAACAAAATGAGATAGATACCTTTTAATAACAAAGTATGTAAAGTTTCAAAATGGATTAGTTGCACATCTTTCCATTCTTGATTCCTGTACCATAATTTGGCCCATTGCCTTCATTTTCTTTACAATATCCAAATTTGTATCTTCCTTAGATAGTCTGATGTTTCTTTCAGTGGTTACCAAAAACGTGTTCTGTTATTTGTACCATAGATTTAGTGGTGGAATGCTGCTTTTAGGCAGACCATATTTGCCTGTGTTGTGTGATTGCCTTTAGGCTATGTCTGTCACAAAACTCGGTGTATGCTATAATTTGAATCACAGGCTTCATTCTCCTTGAGTACGGTCAAAGATACCTTGGAGCTATATCAGTTTACCTCTTACATGTGACATTTTCTGTTTTTACTTTCAAGTTGTCTAAATGAATCTGAGTTTGCCTTCAATCCCTTTTTTATACCGTGAGACACTTTTTAGTACCTAAAATACTTTAAATACATTCTGCTGCTTTAAAAGGTGTCTCTGAAAACCAGATGTCTCCTGGCTTTGGATTAAACTGCATTAAACTGTCATTGCAATAGCCTTGACATTAGGAAATCAACCATGCAACTAATCTAAAATTAGTTGCTTTCTAGAGGAATGGTTCTGTGAGTGATAGATCAGATTGTATAGAGTGGGAACCTTGTTGAACAGTTTGTATGGATAGTACTGTATCCACATTACAGCATAGAACAATACACTGTATTTACATTATATTTTTATGTTGCTTTTATAATAAAGATACCTAAAGCTATTTTCCTTGATATATGTAAAAAATACAGAAACCAAACCAATACTGAAAACAATAGTCAGCAGAACACTTAAACAATAATTTCAAAAATCTGCTCAGAATGAGATCAAAACACCAGCACTCATTAGATGCCTTGGAGAACATAAAAAGCCTTGTCCTGGCAGCTAAAATACCAGTGTTAGTGCTTCATCAGTCTATCTAGGGAGAATAGTTTACTGAAGAGGCACCACGACTTAAAAGATTTCCAGTCATCCTCCACCTAGCCTCTGAAATTAGAGCCATCTAGTGAAGGGATCCAGAAGCAGTTGTGGAGATCAGAGATGTCTTTTGAGCATGAAACAGATTTTTACTGTGCAGCACAGAGAAATACCCTTTGATCTAGGAGAATCTTACAGTATCACTTTTTAAAATTAGTAGTAATGATGTCTAAAATTTCAGTACCAAAGTAGCTTATGTCCTTCAGCTAAGTTGGAGAGCACTTTTTTTTTTTTTAAAAAAAGCTTCTTCGTATGCAGTATTGAGATCAGGATAAAATGAGGACATCACATTCAAATCAGAATCTTGTTATGTGAAAAAATTCTTCAAGTTCTTACAGAGGTCTGGCCCAATTCAGTCACATTAACCATAGTTTGTTGTACCGGGAAGAAACCATCGCCTCATGTGCTTATTTTGTTGGATACCTTCATTTTATGCTAACTAGTTTAGCATTAATTATCAGAGAATCTGATGGATCAAATGCATTAATAAAATAAGTGTCTTCAATAGTTCGTTTAACCAGATTCCTTTGATGTTTGAACTGAAAAACTCATTTGAGTGCCCTTGGTAACCGAAGAAACAGAATCAGAGTTTGATTCTCACTTGTATGAAATTTCACAAATCAGTGAAATGAGGGGGAAAAAATAACACTCTCTTTGCAAGATCAGGATCACAGTTGAGGTGCATTTGGACCAGGTAATCTCCAGCCTAAATACCTTAAAAGTCCCATATCCCATCTGATCTTAGAAGCTAAGTAGGGTCAACCCTTGTTCATACTTGGATGGGAGACTACCAATGAGTACCGTATGCTTTTGGCTATATTTCAGAAGAGGGGACTGGAAAGCCACCCCAGAGTATTCCTTGCCTCAGTAACCCTATGAAATTCATGGGGTTGCCATAAGTCAACAGGCAAACTGAAGGCATAGACATACCCAATTTCTGTGTAAACAAGTGCAAACCTAAGCTGATATTATAGTTTTCACTACCTAATAAAGTTGCTTCCTTCCTCTTTATTTTAAATATTTATAAACAGTAGCATCTTTCAGTGGTTAAACAGCAAAATCAGTTTACAGATTTACTAAAATCAATCAAAAATGCAATTTAAAATTGTAATTATGGTAATATATAAACCAAGTGACACAGTTATGAGTCGGTAATTATTAAAAACTATGAGCTTTCCTAATTCCCAAAAGGTCTGTTTAAAAAAGGACATTTTAGACGGTTATCTAAAGACCAACAAAGAAGGAATTGCTTCAGAGAAGGTGCTGTCCCACATTTCCCACCTACTGTATTTCAGATAGTATGGGATACAGAGCAAGACATTTGAGGAAAAGAACAAAAGCATATGTTCACATAGGAGCAGGCTATCATTAGCTTGTATTCGTGTGTTAAGATAAAATGGAAAGATGCTGATCTGACTAAGAAGAAAAAAGAACTGACATTAAAAGATCACTTCTGTTCATGCAAGCTATGAATTCCCTTCTAGTCTTTTCATTTGTATTTTGTAAGAAGAAGAGGGCAGAAGCACACAACAGAGAATCTTCCAAATATTATGCTTAGGGATTGTTCAATACCTATTTTTGCTGTTTGCGCTGTAGTATCTTACTGGATATATGTGTTTCTGAAAAAGAATTACCTTGCTTTATGTGTGTCTGTTTGTCTGCATTCTTGGGATGACGTGGAGGAGCAATCTACCACAATTGGACTAATCCCTGTGTACTATCCAGATCAAGCAGGAGTCCACATTCTTTTCAGCTGTAACCAGTAGGAATCTCTCCCTTCCCTGAAAGGTTTTTCTATCCTGCCATACCAACCAGACAGGTTTGCCCTTCTCTGATAGACATAAGACACAAAACAGTTTATTTGAATGGAATATATTTCTTAGCTTATAAAATGGAGAAAAAATCTAGAGAGGAATGAAAAGAATGCAGAGAAGGTAAAGGGAAAGCCTCAGATACAAAAATGATTACACACACACACACACACACACACACACACACATAAATAATATCACTTTTGTATCAGGCTATATGAATAAACGTTATTCTTATGGGGAAAAAAGAGCTAAGAGTTTCTAAAGGTCCCATTGCTGGAGGGACCAATAGCAGTTTTGGTCTCTGGGGTAATTGTGTCTTGGTAAGGTGACACTGTACTAAAGAGAATAGGTGAAAGGACCACTGATTCAGCTTTTTAAAAGGTTCATGAGGCTTCAGCCTTAGCCATAAGAGCATCAGTGGCCACCTTGATGTTTGCTTGGACAGCAGTGTTATAGATGCAGTGAATTGCAGACGGTGAGGAACTAGTGTCACACTCTTTAGTGAAATTGTTAGGTGGAGTAAGGAAGGTGCTGGAATACACAGCACATGCTGGTCTTGGCTATGACCTTTGTGGCTGGAAGCATAAATGCAGTAGCAGTGGCAAGGAGATCTCTGTGGTTACACCACTGGGAAGCCGACTGAAAATCAAGAAACAATGTAGCTTATTTTCCATTTAAAGGAGAATTATTATTTGGTGAACAGGCCCTGGAGAAAGTTCTGGTAGAGAGCAGAGAGAAAAAGCAGATAATGCCCATTTTACAAAAAAGGACAGTGGATAGAAGGCCTTTTTGTGAAGGATATTCTTCCTTTTGAGGTGCTAGAGGAAATGGCAGACAAATTGACTTCAGGTATAACAGACAACAAAGGTAGAGACCAAGAACTCAATTTGGGAGATCAGGAGCATTTAATAGAAAGGATCAAGGAAAAGGAGGAGGATCTACTGAAAAGAGAAGAAGAACACAGTATTGATAAGAGGAAGACACCAGTGGGAAGAAGATTTTTTTTTTTTTTTTTTAGTCTTGAGCTCTCTGGTGACAACAGTTCAGTGGGTAAACCAATTAGTAACTCAGAGTTACACAATTTTGTTCAGCATGAGACTGAAAAGCAGATATGTTGCTTCACCTGTAGTGAAAGATTTAGGGAAACAGAAGATAGTGTTAGATCATTTATTTTAAGTAGGGGTGTTAGAGGAGATTTCAGCAGCCCAGTGGTACACTGGAGTTTACTTTACATTCTTTACTGTGCCCAAAAGCAATGGGATTTATGTCCCTTCCTGTATCTCAGATATTTCAATGGTTTCATGGGATAGCTGAGGTTCAAGATAGAATTGCTGCAGACAATAAATTTAAGATTGGGGAACTGGATGACTTCAATAGATTTGAAAGAGGCATATCTCATTTCCTATCTGAAATTGCCATTGGGACATATCTCAGATTCCAATATCAGGAAAGGCATTTCCGGTTCAAAGCTCTGCCCTTTGTTTTAGCCTGTGCTGTAAAGGTCTTTAGAAAAGTTCTGATAACCCTTGGTAGCATTTTTGAGACAGAAAGGTACATCTGTATCCATACCTCAACAACATTTTAATGCAGGTGAGCTCAGGAGAAAAGTTTCTAAAGGACTTAGAGCTGATTGCTCAGACTCTGGCTTTCTAGTCAATTATGAGAAAAACTGGTTAGAACCAACAGTCATAATTGCACATCTGTTGGCTGAGACACCAGATTGAGTTGTATGTCCCTCTTAGAGGAAGGGAGAGTCAAAATAAAACAAAAGGTACGGATGTTGACATCTTTGAGGTCTGCAGAGGTAATGATGCTAGGAAAGGTGATAAGTTTCCTAATCTCAACCATTCAGCTGGTACCATGAAGAAAGTATCATTCCAACACACTTCAGTACCTTCTAGTTCTCCATCAGTAGGCCATAAGGAATAGGAAACACTATGCGGTTGCTTTACCACTTCAGTTAAGAAGGGGACTGAGATGTTGGTTGAAGGATTCCAGCTGAGACAGATGGGTATCTCGGATGATTGCAAGTTGTGTGAAAGTGAAAACAGATATGAGCCTAACTGGGTGGGGGTGGTGTGGAGGGCGCTCACTGTCCTGGATTAGCAGCTCAAGGAATATGGAATGTGTCAGACAAGAAAAACAGTATAAACTTTCTAGAACTGAAGGCAGTATGACTGGCATTCCTCATATTTGTAACATCTGTGCAAGGATATCATGTTCAAATGGGGACAAAAAGCATGACTGTCAGAGCATACATTTTGAATCAAGGTGGTCTTCATTCAAAACCACTACTAAAGGAGTTGGAAAAACTGTTTTGTTGAGTGGAAAGGAACCTGAAATCGTTAGCAGTTCACTAGAAAGGAAAGTTGAATATCAGAGGAGGCTGCCTGAGCAGGAACAGCTGACATCGGGGGAATGGACTCTATGTTACACAGTGTTTCAGTATTTGAACAAACGTTTATGTCCCTTTCATACAGACTTACTTGCCTCAACCAAGAGTGGCAGGCTAAGAAGGTTCTTTTTGATAGATGGGAGAGGTCTCTAGAAGCAGTTTGTTGGTGCTGTGGTCAAAGGAACGTCATTGTGTCTTCAATACAGATTTTGCAGAGTGCTGCTCAAGATACAGCAAGAGAAGGCAGAAGTGGAATTGGTAGCACCTTAATGGCGCAGGAGACCTTGGTTTCTCCTGTTACTCTAGATGTCAGTAAGCTCTCCATGGAGATTACCCAGTTGACCAGGTCTCCTGAGTCAGGGATCAGTACATCATCCAAATCTACACTGGTTAAGTTAAGATAGCCTTTGTTTTGAAAGTTCAGCATTAGAGTTACTATTCTAACTTCTAAAATAGAAGACAATCAACTTGAAACATATACATACTTAGTATATATGACATGGAGGGCATTTGAGAGATGGCGTACCCATAGAAATCAAACATGTTTTGCAGTTTTTGCAAGATATTCTCTACAAGGGCCTTAGGTGTAATACTTTCAAGTGCCAAGTTTCAGCATTGGCAGTGGTGTTGAAGTTTGAGGGTACGCTTTTGTCACCTTACCAACACATAAAGAAATTCCTGAGGGATGCAACTATTTTGACTTTTCTAACAAGGCAAAAGTTTCCTAGTTGGGGCCTAAACTTGGTTTTGAATAGACTAAGGTGTCTTCCATTTGAACCGCATAGGTTTCCCTGAGAATGCTGTCATTTAAGACAATCTTTTTTGATTGCGCTAACATCAGTGAAGCTGGCGGCTTTATCAGTGAATCCAAATATGTGCAGATTTGAACAGGACAGATTGACATTAATGTTAGACCCAGCATTTTTGCCAAAATGTATATTGCGTAAGGGGACACCTGATGTTCTTTATCTACCAAATTCTTGTCCCTAACTAAGACACTCAGAGGGAAAGAGATGGCATACTCTTGATGTCAGGAGATCTGTCAAGCTTTATGTAAAAAGAACTGCACAGGTGAGATGCACAGAAGTTTTGTTTGTCTCGTACAATCCTAGAACTTTTGGCCAGAGAACCTGAAAAACAGATTGGCAAACAGATTAAGGCATGCATGTTTCAGTGTTACTACTCCGTAAAGAAACCCCAAGGCCTAAAAATGTATGGCCACATTCAACAAAGTGGATGGCTACTACTGTAGTATGTGCTGTTAAAACTTCTTTGTGGGAGTATGCGATACTGCTGGATGGTCAGAGCCATCAATTTTTGTAAGACGTTACAAATTGGATAAATATAAATCTGCACAGGCAGTCTTCAGCAAGACTGTTATCAGTTAAAGAAAAATAGTAATCCCACCCAGCTTTGGTAAGTTCCAGTCATGATAGATTGCTCTTCTGTGTTATCCCAAAAATGAGGTATTGGACTTACCACAAACATTCATTCTGGTATGGCAGGAGGAGCAATCCATACTCGTTCAATTTTTTTTAAAAAAAGTATCAAAATTGGGTGGTTAAGTTGTAAGCAAACAAGTAGCCTCAGGTTAGGCAGAGCTAGATTATCAAACTGTCAGGGAAGGAAGAGGGTCTTAATGATCTCAACTGAAAAGAATATGGACTCCTGCCTGATTGGTTGGCATGTGGGGATTAACCCAATCATGGTGGATTGCCCCTCCTGCCATCTTAGAATGAATATTGACAGTAAATCCAACCTCTCATTCTTTTTGGAATTAGATGAACTTTCCTAAAACCCAAGCTCTGGAAAAAAAATCTTGTTTTGCTTTTACACATACTGAGGTTTTTTTATGTACCCATAATTGTGTTCTTCCAGAATACCTACTTATGCAGCTGTGACGAACCCTGGGTGAGTGGGGCTTAGCAGTGGAGAACTGTAGCAACCCCAGGGATTTAAATTGATTGACTGTTGGAATTGGAACCCAGGCTAGCCAGAGGGAGGGGCTAGATTGGGGCAGTTGAGGTTCTGAACAGAGAGCTTGGAGTTGAGAGGGAGTGAGGGATCTGTCAGAGAGAGAGAAAGAGAGAAGAAAGTGTTGATTTAAATATACAAGTGTTGTGCTATTTGCTGATCCTTAAAGTGCTCTTACCTTTTCCTTGACAGTTTGTTAAATAAACATTTGTTTATAGTTTTACAAAGAGCAGCCTCAATAGAGTGTCTCTGCACTGGATTGGGTGTACATGCTACCACCAGTGACACAGTCATTGGATAAATAAACCCATGCTTTGCCCTATGTCTGAAAGGGTGTGGATTTAGGGAAATTAGTAGAGAGAGATAAACTGGAAGAGAAAGCCGGTGGGGGACAAAAGTTTAGAAGGGCACTGCATTGTCTAAGAAGGGAGGATTAAAGCAGATTGGAGTGTCATAGCCCTGGCTTGGTCCAGAGATCTCCCTGGTTGTGACCCTTGACAGAGGCTTTTACCAAAACACACACCTGAGCAGCAAAGTAGAGATTTGAAAGCTGTAAATCCTGGAGTTGTTCAAATGGTGGATGTTAAGTTAAGCAGCAGCTAACTTAAAGCCTGTATTAATTTTATGTTTAGAATACATAACGTGAGGGTATTTTTTTGTTGTTAATAGGGCTGCAATAGAAGAAACATATTCAAGATCAATGACGAAACTAGCCAAATCAGCAAGTAATTATTCACAAATTGGGTAAGCTGACACTTAAAAGCAAGGTATCTTCACGTACATTGTCTTTTACACTCTGAGAAATGTGGACAGATAAATTGAATACTGTTCAAGTTTCTGCCTGTTCTGCTGTTTGAGCATTTACAAATATTTCTGAAGAAATAAGGCGTTATTTCTGTTACATCTTGGCAGCCTTCTTAAGGTTGCAGCAAACAGAGTTCTGTTTGCAAACGTTTGAGCAGGAATACTTGCTTTTTGGGAGTACCCCCATTATTTCAACCTACTCAATCCAGCTGTCACAGTTCCCATACATATCACAACTTCTATATCTACAAGGAATTGTAAGACTAAAATTACAGCTGGAATTACTATTTCTGTTCTAAAAATTAAGAAGGAATTGGAATGTCACCATTACATTTTTACTTCTGTAAGATTTCAACAAGATGTGTTACACAGCTTTGAATATTAGCAGCTGTGGTAGTAGTTGTTGAACCTTTGGTTTATATCCCATTTGTGCAGAAAAATATACAAACAAGAATCTTATTTACATAGGTTCTGATTGTTAACAGGTAAAAGCTAAGTAGGATACTATAAAGTATAATACTTGCTACACTGAATGTTTTGAAAATGTGTTTCATCTGTTACTTTGCTTTCAGACTATTTCAGTGTTCAAGTGCATTTCTTTTTTCTTCTTATTAGGACATTTTCACCAGTTTGGGAAGTTTTCAAATCATCAACAGAAAAATTAGCAAGCTGTCATTTAGAACTTGTTCGGAAGCTGCAAGAACTAATTAAAGAAGTACAGAAGTATGGAGATGAACAAATAAAAGCTCATAAAAAGGTTGTGTATACTTTTGAAATGTATCTTAATGACGTCAGATAAAAATGAACAATTAGCAACATTTGACACACATGTGTAATATTTTAACAGACTAAAGAAGAAGTTTCAGGGACTTTGGAAGCAGTGCAAAACATTCAGAGTATTACCCAGGCCCTCCAAAAAGCAAAAGAAAACTACAATTCAAAATGTGTGGAACAAGAACGTTTGAAAAAGGAAGGTGCAACTCAGAGAGAAATAGACAAGGTAACTTTTCTTAAATTACTTTCTTTCTGCTACTTTCATGCAGAACTAAAAACTTACTTGCAGAGTTGCTGCTTTTTTGTTTTTCAGTATGAAAAGTAATAAATGCCTTTTGCATGAAACATCCGAGACTGTTTCGAGTAATAACGTTATCATTTTTGCTTATTGGATTAGGTTGTGCGTGCATACATTTGTATGCAGTTCTTTGTATGTAGAATCTCTGCTAAATTTAACTTTATGAAAATATTTTTCTCTTATTAATTTTCACAGGCTGTATAAAGCTTCTGAGATTATTGAATATTTTAACATCTTAAGGATGACTGTTGTAAGATGCCATAAGGCAGAGATCAGCCAAAAAAGGGTGATCTGTTAGCAAATATCTGGGAACCATCTGCTGTTGGATCTCTTCTAACTTGCAAAAGTTTCTGATTCCTACTTGTTTTAACAAGAGCAATGACAAAATGACTTTTTCTACATAAACCTTGCTATTGTTGAAGAAAGCTTGGTAACTAGAAGCGAGCTTCAGCATAACTGTAAATTCCATTCAGTTTTGAAACTGAAAATGAATTTTTAGTTTTATGGTGTTCTCAGGGGCACTCAGTTCTTAATTTAAATTATACATCCCATGGTTCTGACTGTATTTTTAGGTTCTGAGGTTCTGGTAAACAACCAAACAGAATAGATCTGATAACCAGAAGTCTGCCTGCTTGTGTCTTAAGATGTCCAATAAATAGTAGAGTCTAATGCTGCAAATAGGCAAGATTTCTTCAGCTTGTTGAAATTGTAGAGGCAGATGAGTACATTGTGTATTTTATCCTTTTGCCAATCTCAAGGCATTTTGTTTGTTTGTTTGTTTGTTTGTTTCAGGTATGAAATCAAATTTACCCATGAACGTGTTGCTGTACTAATTTAGTGCAATGTGACTGAGATGGCAAACTTTTTAATGGAAATTCAAATATGTATATGGCGGTTCAAATTTGTATATTGTTCTATTTATAGTATAATTAAAATAGTGAGTGAAAGTGCTATGTAGAGAAGAGATCTTGTGTAGAGAATCTGTTGTATTTTATATCATAGTAACAAAGAATGTTGTGGCTATTTAAACACTAACTCATTTAATTTGACTTTTGAGGATTCTAGCCTACTTTCTTCAGACTTTTTTGTAGCCTACTTTCTTCAGACTTTTTCCTTCCTTAGTTAATTTCTGAATTAATTTTAATTTTTTTTAGAAAATATCATCAGCTATCTTCTGGCTTTATATAGTTCATTAGTTACTTCAGGTATTGTCCTTGATATCGACTTCTTGATTATATAAGCTTACATTAATATGCTGGTTGTGAATATAGGAAAACCAAGGTGGTTATTTGAATAAAAGTTCATATGGTATGTTGTTTCCTTGAGGCCTCTTGTGGTAGCAACTGGTATTTACTGTGATGGAGCAGACCATTACAGATGGAATTAGTGGAGAGTATCAGGGTCAAGGCTCTTAATAGCCTAAAGTCACCAGATACTGTTTGATGTTGGAAGTTAAGCAAGGTCAACCCTGGTCAGTACTTGGATGGGAGACCCCCAAAGAATACCAGGTTCCATAGACTATGTTTCAGAGGAAGGAACTTGCAGAACCACCTCTGAGTATTCCTTGTTCAGGAAAACCCTATCAAATTCATAGGATCACCACAAGTCGATAGGCAACTTGAAGGCATATATACATATAGGCAGCAGAGTCAGCCCTTGTTAGTGCTTGGACGGGAGACTGCCAATGAACACCAGGTGCTCTAGGGTGTATTTCAGAGGAAGGAACTGGAAAAACCATCTCTGAGTATTCCTTGCCTAAGAAAAATAATTCATGAGGTCACCATAGGTCAACAAGCAATTCGAAGGTCATACATGTGTGTACGGACACAAGACAACAGCTGAATTGACTGAAGAAATTTTTTTCATCTTCTGTTATTTCTTCAGGCAGCAATAAAATCCAAGAAGGCTACTGATGCTTACAAACTTTATGTAGAAAAGTATGCTACAGCAAAATCTGATTTTGAACAAAAAATGACTGAAACTGCACAGGTAAGCTGAAGCCTTATTTTCTTCCAGTCGAATCCATACTTAATCTTGCATAGAGTAAATCCATTGAAATAATTGGTAAGTAGGCATGACTAATCTAAGCCCCATTTATTTTAGTAGGCTTAATCTAAGCATGAGTAAGTTTGGATCCCGCCCAGCCTATGGCCGTTTCCGCACTACATTGTTATAGTGCTATTATTCCACTTTCAACATCCTGTGGAATTCTGGAATTTGTAGTTTACTGAGGCCAAAGAGCTCTCGGGCTAAGAATTCTAAATGCCCCTCGTTAAACTGCAAACCCCAGGATTCCATAGGATATTGAAAGTGGAATAATAGTGCTATAACAGTATAGTGCAGAAATGACCTATATGACACATTGTTTCCTTTCGGCAACATGCTATACACTTTCAGTACAGTGTAAATCTGCCCTAGTTGTGCAAATTATTGTGCAGTAGGAGCTCAACTGTTACATAGCAATCAGAGAGCTGCTCTCTACCACCTCTAAAGTGAGAGAAGAATCTGCTTGCAGAATGGTGGACTGTATAATAGACTGTACTTTCAGAACCTCTGAGAGAACAGAATCCTTTGTCCTTTTTTGGTGGTTCTGTGAGAAGATTAGAGAAAATGTAAGACTAAATTTCCATAGAGCTGTCCTACAAGTTATTACTCAAAAAGAAGTATAGTATGTATAGCCTCTCCAGATACTTGGAGAGATCACAGTTGTTTGTGACTAATGTAAAAGAACCAGATAAATCGTTTAAATATGTTTGCTGTTTAAGATGAGCTGCTTTGGCAAATAATGTTTTAAATGTAAAGCAAATGATTGGCAATCTGTGTTTGTATACTTGCTCTGCGTTTGTATGAGCATTTGTGTTGTATTAGAAGAAGAAATTATCTTTGCATTGTATACTTGATGAATTGTAACGATTTATGCTTTGGTGCCCAGGTATTCCAGAGAACAGGTCCTCTTTTTTTGCTAGCTCTAAGCTAGGTGGCTAAATTAGTATGTGTAGCATCTCCAGAGCAAGTGCCACTGCTGGATGGATGCTAAAATCTATCTGAGTAGAAGCACACAGTTTCATACATATATCAGAGGCTCCTTTTTAAAATTAGATTTTCTGTCATTTCTGTACTTGTAAATATGTTTTGTAATATGAAAAAAGATTAGAAAGATGAACGTATTACATATTAAAATTTTCTGAGCATAACTTGGCAAGAATATATTTAAGTATGAGCTTAATGTCTTATCATGTGGGATCTGGTGGCACAGCCGCAGATTCATAGATTTCCAGCTAGAAAAGTTGCATCTGGTCTTCCTGTCTGAGCCCCTTTATAGGATTTTGCTATCATAAAAATGGACTTCAAACACTGTGTGTCTCTTGCTTTTGGGCAGTCCTTAAAATTGCTGTTATCAACTATCTAACTGTATGTTTAATCTGTTCCCTGGTATCAAATGTGACAGGATTTAGATAAGTACAACCCAGGTTATCTATGAGCCCTGGTTTTGCAACAGTTAGATCCAGATTTCTTTGCTGTCTCAGCTAGTGTTCTGTGGCTGGCCTACCTTGTTAATATGCTGACAAAAGAATCACCTTTAGTGTCACAGTTGTATTTGAGATTAGTGGACAGTTTCATTTTATCTGTTTATTTTAGAAGTCAGGAAAGCAAGCTTACAACCTTTAATCTAAATCCAGTAAACTGTTATGTGACAGCCAGTCTTGGGATCATTTGTCAGCATTTCCTTTGGTACTTCTAGTGATTAGGGCATCCAGATGGTGATCCAGCTGAAGAAGCACCAAATCACCAATATTTGCCTCAAGAGATGGTTCACATGGTTATTTTTTATTTTGATTTGGTGTATCAGTTCAGAAATATTTGTATTATTTATATAAGGAAACAGTAGAATTCAGTCCATGTGAGCGTACTGTTACTGTACAGGAAAAGTTCCAGTGTAAATTCACACATTTTCAAATAATAAGTAAGTGCCTTGATAAGCTTGTGTTCCTAACTCTGAATATGAAATAATACATCTATACTAAGTTTTTTTCAATTAAATGTAGCAGAAATGAAAAAAAACAAAAATGTGTCTTGTGTATTCTAGACCCTTTTGCTCCATTTTTCAGAGTTTGAAATGAGTATACTGAATTTTTGATCCACCTGTAATCAGTCTGTTTCAAACAGGAGCGTGCAGTGGGAAATAGTTCTGTGTGCTCACCACATCAAAACCTTAATTGATTGCATGGGTGGTGAGTCTTCATGGTCTCTCTGCACCTAGGGTAAATGTCAGGCACCCATCAAAATGTTTTGGACGTGAATGGTAGAAATCTGAGGGAGTTGCTTAATTTCTGGAGGATTTTAAGACACTTTGAAGTAGAAATGTTTGCCTGTCTCCACTAGTTTTAATTTTCTGTTTAGTTGTCTTTTTTTATCAGATCTTTCTGTAATTTAGTATTGTAGAATAAAATATAAGAAATAATAATGAATATATTGTTGTGTGTTTCTTTAGTATCTCTTCTGCTTATCTTCTGATGCTCAGTAGAAATTTTAATGTTCAAATTTATTGTGTTGACACGGGTAATATTTTATGATATTAAGCAGTTAAAATGTTTGGCAGAAACCAGGATATTCTTTTTGGCAGCAAATAAATTCTGCATGTTTTCCTATGTCCTTCGTAGTCCTATACTTCAAAGCAAACTACTTACTGCATCACAGAGTAAAATTTACTGCTTGAAATTCAATACTTGAAGTTCTGTTTTGTCATAAACTATTTTCCTCATTATACTAAACTATGTACTAAACCTATTTATGGTGCAGAAATTTCAGGATATTGAAGAAATGCATCTACTCCACATGAAAGAAATTATAGAATCTTTTTCAAATACAGTAAAAGAAATTCATGTACAAATTGGTGAGGTGAGTTTTTGGTTGCTTCTCTGATTAATCAGGTTGTGAATTAGGATAGATTTATTTTACCGAAAAATCCAATCCAGTTTTTGAAAGGCTTTTGTTTAATTTGCTGGAGGAAAGTAGAAGAGATTGGGAAGGGGAATGATGGGTTTTCCGGCAGATTTTGGGTATAGATTGCGCCTCTATTAGTTGTGCTAGATGCAAAAAAATAGTTGGGGTAATTATTTATTTCTAGAATAAGAAGAAATAACAGAAACAATTGGATTTTTAAAAGTCTCCCCAATTGTAATTGAATCTGTTCCTTGTTTTCAAAGAAGTAGCCATGCTAGTCTCTTGCTACATGAAAAGAAGAAAGTGGGGGGAGGGCATGTGGCAGCATCTTTACCACTGACTGGTTTTTATTTTAGCATGAACTTTCATGGATATAAAGACACTTCTTCAGATGCAGTACAGAGTGGGATTAAGGCTTCAGGTTCAAAGAATGGTATAGAATGTAGAGATTAAAAAAAATGCAAATCATATCCTTTGCCCTAAATTTTCAAAGGGCTGGCTGAAGTGGTAGATTTCAAATCTTTACACTAGTTAGCTAGTGTTGTGTGAAACCAATAAATCTGCTTACCCGAAGTCATTTCCCATGAGTTCAAAACTCCCTCTTAGTAGATTCCCTTTGTTATATGAGTGGTAGCGAAGGCTCTTGAATTAATATAAGTGGTGTGCCTTAAAGCTGTTGTCTTTGCTCATACCTTTGCTAATGGATTGGAATTTATGAATGTTATTCAGTTCAGCTATTTCCTCTTCCTAGTCTTCCTTTATAATTTACTTGTTTAAGGATTGCAACCTGTAAATCCCTTACTGTATGTCCAAGAAAGTTGAAATGTTCTGCAATTGGTTTTTGGGTGTTGCCATTTCTAATGTCAAATATGTGTCCATTAACCCTCTTGTGTAGAGACTGTCCTGGTTGTCCAATGTAAAGTGCAGAGAGGCATTCCTGGCGTAGGATGGCATATGTCAGATTAGAAGAAAAGCAAGTAAATACACCTCTGATATTGTGGACAATGTTATTGGCCCCTGTAATATTGCTTCTAGAGTAGATTTGGGCATGGCGTTGACATCTGGGTTTGTGGCAGGATCTTGTCCCTATATTACCATCCGTGTTGTGTATCCTGTTGTAAGTGAGTAGTTGTTTAAGATTTGGAGGTTGTCTGTAGGCCAATAAAGGCCTGCCTCCAAGAACTTATGAAATGACAGTGTTATTCTGCAGAACTGGTTGTAGCTCATTGATGATGTGTTTGAGTAGTCTCAGCTAGAGACTGTGCAGTTACTTGGTGCTGTCAAGAAAATAAATTTGTTGTATGGATTGTTCCAGGCTCAGGTTGTTGGTTGGGGGGAAGTTGTTGAAATTCTGGTGGAACATCTCAAGTGATTGCGTTCGTGTGGCCAAATTACAAAGACGTCATCAAGAAATTGTAGGTAGAGGAAAGGTTTTTGGGTATATGTGCGGAAAAACTGTTGTTCCAGGTCAGTCATGAAGAAGTTGGCATACTGTGGTACCAAGTGGGCTCCCATGGCAATGTTTCCCCATTAGCAGAGGCACGAACAAAAAGAATGGCCTTATGGCACAGTACATACACAAAAGTCCTTGCTGGTATACATATAACAGAAGGAGTCTTTACAAAGAGAGTTCTGAACCCTGGAAAACTGATTTTTGGTAAGCAGATGTATGGCTTTCACACATCAAACTGACTGACCACTGTAACGATTTGAATGACCTGTACCGTCTTGGCCAGCCCTTTGAAAATTTAGAGCAAAGGACGTGATTTGCGTCTTTCTGGATCTTCTTGTATTCCATCTCACTCCCATAACTGTAGAAATGTGCTTTATACATGAGACCTTAATATCACTCCACTGCATCTGAAGAAGTGGCTTTATATCCATGAAAGCTCATGCTAAAGTAAAAACTAGGTAGTCTTAAAGGTACTGCCACATTCCCTTTTTAATGCCCCTTCCATCTTCCTTTTTATAAGTATGTTTCTTTTATATTGCTTGTGCATGTTATTTGAATTTATGTCACACATTGTTTAAACAAAATAGCTTTCAATGTCACTATTCCCTGGAAGTGCAGGGGGTAAATTTAATCAGAGTGTAGAAAATATTTGTCACTTACTATAACATCATGCAGGTACACTTGCATTCTGCACCTTAGAAAATTATACTGTGTTATTGAGTAGTGAGTTTTAAATGAAGAGCAAGATTGATTAATGTGTACCATCTTAGATAAATAAAAAACTCTGTAACAAATAAGTTTGTAGAAAACTGTGTTGTAAGCCACATGGGTTCCCTGCCAGGGGAGGGACGGAATACAAATTAAATAACTGTCCTGTGTCGCTGTCCCAAAAGGCTTCACGAGTGAGTCAAGGTCCTACTTACACTGTGGGAACTAAGTCATAGTGAGAACTGCAGAATAAGAGAAAATCACCTGAAACTGGGTAGAAGGGTCTTACAGTTTGGGGAATTTCCTCCTTCAGATACAGTCCTTGTACAGCATGGCTCCTGATATTCAGGAGAGGCTCTAACGTCTGGAGATGAGAGATGAGATTTTTGGGGTACGAGAGAGGGAAGAAAGGATGACAGATAAATTGCACATCTCCCTTGGACTCACACATCCATTGGATATAGCCCCTTATATTTACTGTATCTGGGATCCAAATACCAGCCTAGACTAATTCAGCACCCTTGTATTAGCCCTGTGGATTGTCTTTTTTAATTTGAATAGCAGGCTCCCATAATGTATTACCGGTTGACTTATGAAACTGTTCTCAGAGTGAAAACCAAGCTTCTGTTCTTCCTTTGGGAGAGGAAACAGGAAATTTGAGGAGAACTTGCCTAAAGCCAGTTTGATTTTACAGAACTAGTTTTATTATTCTTTAGGTCTAGCTTGACACTTTTTGTTGTCAAGCATTGTCATAGAATGTAATAACTAGATAGGAATAAATTACATATGTATCATTTACGGAAGCCCATCAAATTTTAATAGTGCTGTTTTCCCCCTAAAGGTCCATGAAGAATTCATCAATAACATGGCAAACACAACAGTTGAAAGTTTGATACAAAAATTTGCTGAGTCAAAAGGCACTGGCAAAGAGAGACCTGGTAAGAGAATCAAAGCAATTGATACATAATTCCTCACTGTATTTGGTTCTATGCATATATCCATCCGTTCTTCTTCAAAGGTTATGGGTATTTGTTCATAATTTCCTACATCAAAGTAATGAATTAAAAGATTTACAGTGGCCCCTCCACTTTCATTGGGGTTTGGGGTGCAGGACCCACACAAAAGTTAAAAAAACCCAAAACCAAATAACTTCCCCCTGACCAAGTGAGCAAACAAGAGAGTGCATGCATGTGCCTACTCTCTCCATGCTCTTCTTCCCATTCCCTTGTGTTTTGCCTGGGGGTGTTTGCTTTCCTTCTCTGCATTTGGGCAAAAAGCAGAGCAATGAGATGAGGGAATCTAGGGAGACAAGGCACGTGCATGCCTTCCTTCTGTGAACAGTTTGAAATGAAAACCAATACTGACTGGAAGAAAAGAAAGGAAACAAAGCAAAAGAATGTTTGACCTTGGAATGTGCACCTTTCATAGAGGGACTTGAAATCAGTCTTAGTAATTCTAACCTTTACTCATATACCCCACACTCCATACCTATCTCTACACACCAACTTAAGTAGAGGACTGTTAACCACTAACCTTATTCAAATTCCTTCAAACACTTTTTCAGTCACTACTCTCTCAACATCCTGTTCACTCACCCCCTCCCATGATATTCTTGTAAACAAGCTAGTAGAATGTGGGTTAGACAGTGCTACTGTTCAGTGGATTTGTAACTGGTTAACCAGCGAAACCCAAAGAGTGCTCACTAATGGCTCCACTTCATCTTGGAGAGAAGGGACTAGTAGGGTGCCACAGCATTCCATCCTTGGCCCAGTGCTATTCAACATGTTTATCAATGATTTGGATGAGAGATTGTAGGGCATTCTTACCAAATTTGCAAATGACATCAAATTAGGAGGAATAGCAAACACCCCAGAAAACAGGGCCAGAGTTCAAAATGATCTTGACAGATTAGAGGGCTGGGCCAAAACTAACAAAATGAATGTTAACAGGGAGAAGTGGAAGGTACTACACTTAGGGAGAAAAAAATAAAATGCACAGATATAAGATGGGTGACACTTGGCTTGACCACAGTATATGTGAAAAGGATCTAGGAGTCTTAGTAGGCCACAAGCTGAACATGAGTCAGCAATGTGAAACGGCAGCTTAAAAAGCCAGTGCAATTCTGGGCTGCATCAATAGGAGTATAGTATCTAGGTCAAGGGAAGTGATAGTGCCACTCCATTCTGCTTTGGTGAGACCCCACTTGCAAGACTGTGTCCAATTCTGGGCACCACAGTTCGTTGACAAGCTGGAACATGTCCAGAAGAGGATGACTAAAATGGCAGAAGGCCTGGAAACCATGTCCTATGAGGAGTGGCTTAGAGGTACATTTAGCCTGGAGAAGAGAAGGTTAGGAGGCAACGTGATCACAGAATCATAGAATAATAGAGTTGGAAGAGACCACAGGAGCCATCCAGTCCAACCCCTGCAACACAGGAACACACATCAAAGCATTCCCAACAGATGACCATCCAGCCTCTGTTTAAAAATCTCTGAAGAAGGATACCCCACTACACTCCAAGGCAGCATATTGCACTGCTAGACAGCTCTGACCATCAGGAAATTCTTCCTGAGGTGCAGGTGGAATCTCTTTTCCTGTAGTTTGAATCCATTACTCCTTGTCCTAGTCTCTGGAGCAGTGGAAAACAAGCCTGATCACTCTTCAATATGACATCCTTTCAAATATTTAAACATGGCTGTCATGTCCCCTCTTAACCTTCTCTCTTCTCTTCTCTTCTCTTCTCTTCTCTTCTCTTCTCTTCTCTTCTCTTCTCTTCTCTTCTCTTCTCCGTATCCTACCCTACCCTACCCTACCCTACCCTACCCTACCCTACCCTACCTTTCCACACCACATAATCTGCTCTATTTTCCCCAGGTAGAGCATTGTTTTCCTTTTGGAAGAACATGGAGGCAAAGAACGTGTTCAGTAGTTTGCCTTTTCTTTGTCCCTGTTAGCATTTCACCATCTTCTCCACACAGAGGCCCTACCATTTCCTTTTTCTTCTTTTTGCTACAGACGTAACAAAAAAAAAGCTCTTTTTATAGTTTTTAATGTCTCTAGCAAGCCTGAGCGCATTCTGTGCTTTAGCTTTTCTGATTTTCTCTCTACACTTGCTGGTTATTTGTTTGAATTCCTCTTTGTTGACTCTCCTCTTTTTCCATCTTTTGTACATGTCCCTTTTAAATCTTAGCTCTCTTGAAAATTCTTTAGACATCCATCCCAGATTCTTTAGACACCTCCCATTTTTCCTTCTCATTGGAATTGTCAGAAATTGTGCCTTCATTATCTCACTTTTAAGAAACTCCCATCCATCATGAACTCCCTTCTATTTTAGTATTCCTGAGCATGGGATCACTCCCATTGCATCCCTAAGTTTGCTGAACTAAACTGTCTTAAAGTCTAGAATCCCTCTTCTACCTTCTGGACTATGAAGTTGTCTGCAAGGCAAATGAGGAGTCTGTCGGACCTAATACTCTTGGGAGAGTTTGACTTTCAACAAGAGTCAGGTTAGTTGAAGTCTCCTATTAGTACTATATCTCTTTTCTGAATGTTTTGTCATCTGTTGCAGGAAGGCATCCATCAAGTCCTCAGAGTGGCTTGGAGGTCTGTAGTAGACCCCCACAATGACATCACTGTCATTTCTCTTCCCTTTAATTTTTACCCAGATGCTTTCAACCTGCTTTCCAGGATTTAAGTCGTGGATCTCTTCACAGGTGTAAATGTCCCTGACCCCTCTTCCTTTCCTGTTTGGTTTATTTATCTGAAATAGGTTATTCCTCTCTACTGCTGCAATCCAGTCATGAGATGCATCACACCAGGTTTCAGTGATGCCTATTATATCATGTTTATTTGCTGTGCTACAAGTTCAAGTTCATACTGTTTATTTCCCATGTTCTGTGCATTAGTGTAGAGACATCTGAGACCAAGGCTTACTCTCCTTAGCAGCTTATTTAAGTTTCTTTCCCTCCCACTTCTGGGTTCCTGTACTGTTTGCCCAGTTCTCCTTTTAAGATTCAGACTAATATCTCCAGCACTTGATGAATTTCTGCCCTCAAGAATACTGTCTCCCTGCCCCCTTGACTCACTCTAAAGATCTCCTAATGAAGTTTCTGTGATTCTTAGCAAAAATGTTCCTACTAACTATTGTAAGTGTCAACCCATCTTGCCAGAAGTCCGTCTTCATGAAACTGCGACTACGGTCCAAGAAACCAAACCGTTTCTGGTAACACCATCTGCTTAGCCTGTTGTTCATGTCCATTATTTTTTTCTCCCTTCCTGGGTCATGTCCTTTAACTGGTAGAAGAGACAAAATGACAACTTGTGCATCAAGGTCCTTCAGCTTCCTATCCAGCACCTCATCATCCCTTACTATCTCTTGAAGGCTATGTCTTGTAGTGTCATTAGATCCTACATGGACCAAAAGGAAGTGATAACGGTCAGCTGCCTTGTTGCATCATGAATCTTTGCTCCAGGGAAACAATACACCTCATGAGACATCCTATCAGGCCCACAAACTGCTGCTTTTGTCCTCCTCAGCAGGGAATCCCCTACCACCACTCCAGGCTTCCTTTGGGGATTGGCAGGTTCCTGTCATTGCACTGAATATTCCAAGGTCCCCTGCACGTTCTCTGATGACTGACACTTTTGCTCCTGCTCCTGTCCCTTGCCCTCGCTGATGAGAGACAGAGCTTCAGATAGATTCTGTAGCTCCAAACTCACAAAAAGATCCCTGGTCCCTCTACTTCTGTATGTACATTCCTCCAAATGTCTACCTCCTGAGTTTGGGGGCTGACCTCCTTTTCAGAAACCATTCCCTGTATGTACCTCCTTCAGTACAGTTTGCTGTGTTCTGTCCAGGAAGATCTCGTACTACTTAATATGCTGAAGAGTCGATACATGAGCCTCAAGTTGCTGGACCATCTCTTCCAATAGGGCAGCCAGCATGGACTTTCTGTAGGTTTAACTACCCACATCTGTTGGCAAGAACACAAACATACTGATATTGCAGATGACTACAGCCACTCCCTCACCATCCATGTTCAGTAGTCCTAAGTACACACTGGAGCAGGACTCTGGGCCTCCCCCTCAAAACTCCCCCACTAAATGCCCACACAAAACACCTGTTGGCCTTGCTGCCTGGGTGTGTATAAATTGGGAGCCCTTTCCATAGGCTCAGACAGGTGTAGTTCTGAGGAGGATTTGGTGCTTGCCTCTGAACCTAAACTTCTTTCTTAAGACTGATTCAGTGTTTCATTGCTTGATTTCTTTTGCCCACACACATCCCATCCTTAGGAAAGATTTGGTACAAGCTTGATGCCAGGAAAGCCCTAAATATCTATATTTATCAGGCCCAGTCATTCGGACACTCTGGGAGCTTGTTTATCCCTTTTTCCCCCTACTAAAGGAAGGAAGGAAGGAAGGAAGGAAGGAAGGAAGGAAGGAAGGAAGGAAGGAAGGAAGGAAGGAAGGAAGGTCAACATTGACACCTTGGCTATATGTACAAGTCCCTTGAGTTCTCTAAACCTTCTCATGCCACAGCTCACTGCACCAGGTTATCTCTACCTGAGAAGCCTCTTTTACAAACATTCCTTTAGGAATTTTTTTTTAAGGGAGCTTTCTGGCTGAATCTCTCTATATTCACTAGACACTGTAAATTGGATAAATGTGGTTTGGCTGAGGTAGCATTTGGGAAGCAGCTTCTGCAGTGTGTCCTGCAACAGTGATATCTTCCACAACCCCTTTCAAATCATAGTTTCAGTCTTAAATGTCTCCTTTGCTGCATACTGAATGGTGTGTTGGCTACCTGCTGTGGAAATGTGTTTTTATATGTGGAAGAAAGAATCAACCATTACCCCCTTTGCAGTGGCTCCTTTGCATCCTCCCCGCCCCTTTTTGTTCAGCTTGTGCCAGACTAGGATTGCTTCTTCTATTTCTGTATTTTTTCTGTATGTATTTTGTTTTGACTCAGAACTGGGGGAGGAGCCAGCATGTAGGTACTTTCATTTTTGACTTCCTCTTATGTTGCCCTTGGCTTTCCTGGGCAGTGATGGAAGATAACCCAATCTTGCATTTTCATTTTTCTGCACACCAAAATGGCTTTTGACAATAAATATCCAATATACCATTCTCTTTGGAGACCTTTTCAGAGTTCCTCTGTTATTTAAGGTTATGTGGGATGCTGTTTAAGAAATGGCTTTCATAGTACCTCCTATTTGGGTGCTTTGGTGAAAGAAGGACATCTGACTCTCTCTCTGTCTTTTCAGCACCAAACAAGGAACTTGCTTGTCTTATTCAGATGAACCAGCATTCTGAATTGTTCATTTGAATAGGTGATTCTGTTCTTAATGGCTTCTGTTGTTTATTTGTCTGTACAATTTTTTTCTTTGTTTGAGGTGGAACCTTCTGTGAGCAGACTTCTCCTTCCATTCATGAAACAAAAACATTTTTTTGTTCCTTTTTTTATAAAAAATAACTAAGTACTGTTAGTTCTTTTCACTACACTGTTTCACAAAGCTTTTGTTGTAGGGCAGCTCATAAATTGTGTAAATCAGACAAAGTTGGCCAAAATCAGTAAAGACAAAGCTGATTTAAATAATGTATTTAAATAAAATTTCCCATCAGTATTACTTCATATATTTCCCTAAATCAAGGATGGGAAAAGTACAGCCTCCTGAGCTCCTCTTTTATTGCAGTTGAAATTTGGTGTGAAAGTAAGCCATTGAGTTTGATTGGTTGTTTGACTACCATTTCTCCCTGACCTTGTTTAGAAATACGTAAAGTTCTATCTTTGGTGGCCAACCAACAGAGATCTGCACTTTCACACACCACCAAAAATGTGTGTGTGTGTGTGTCTTTTTATTGGAAGAGGCCCCTCAGGCTTCTATAGGGCATGGGGAGCATTTTGCCTGGTTTCCTTTCTTCCAGCTATTGTAGACCCAGATGGAACCTTTTTTTCAAAGGTTTGAAACTCCCTGAATCCAAAACAACTTCAGATGGGGACTTAACAAAGTTACTTAAACAGCAAGGATGCCTTCTTCTGTAGATTTTTTTTTTAAATTAAGGGCCACTTGGAGTCTGTGGGCTGCACATTGCCCAGCTCTGTTCTCTCTAAACGATGCTGTAGCCCATGGAATGTGAAGAAGATTGGTGGTGCAGATGTTGGTTTTTAAAGTGGATATAATGCTAAAGATATGGCATGGAATTTGACAAGATGTAATCCATTGGATAGGTGTTGTGGGATATTTAAGCTAAGCCAAGTTACCGCATGGCCAGTGATTGTTACCGAGTATACAGAAATGGTTTCAAAATGAGATTGAAATCTTGTGCAGTTTAAAGGGCAAGAATTTTCATTGTTAGGTTTCAAAAGAGATCAGGGATGCCAGACGTTGATTAACAGGGCTATACTAAATGGATGGAGAATAAAACTGATTCTTCCCAGAAAACTTTCATTAATCCATTTGTTTTGTTTTTTGAAAGGATACATGGACAGTAATAGAGATTTCAGACACTTTGTGTCTGCCAGAAAGTGGAATTGGTCCAAAAGTGGAACCTATGTAGGGAACATAAGGGAATTACAGAGGTTTGCTTGAGACCAACCATGTGCATACTGCTTGCAAAGTCTATCAGCCGGTTTGGTGACTTCCCCCACTTCCTCCAGCTCTCTTTTCAAGCAGCCTGTGAGTGGTCCCAAATATACCTCTTTGTCCAAGAAGGCAAAAGGAATTGATGAAAGATTGGACCTCTCTTTGAATTAATGGAACAGGTATGTAATTTACAAGCATTGAAAGAGCAGGATGCCGAAAAAATGAGTCGACAAAAAGCAGGGGATGCTGTAATTTTTATTAGATTCACTGACAATTATGCAACAACTGTTTGAAGCAAAAATTAAATCCTGGATATTATTTGCTGTTTGATGTAGGTTTAGATATTATGAGTATATGCACACCCATTTAATGATTGCTTTATCTTTCACAGTATACGGTGGACCCTCCATATATGCAGGGGTTCTGTTCCCTCATGAGTTTTGAAAATTGTGAATGCTCACATCCCATTAAATTCAGTGGTGGCAATGTGTACTTCAATGCATTTATGTGCACATTGCTGCCATTTTAGGTATAAGATTTGATGCTGTGAGGTAGCTCGAAATCACCAATGCAGAGGTCCCAGGTTAGGAGATTTCACTGTATTTCAGAAATCTCTATTTCTGTTTCCAGCAGTTATGGAAAATGTCTACCATATGTTCTTAAAATAAATTAAAATTTAATTCATAATCTTCCTTATTTTGTCTAACATTGTTATTGTTATACCCAGTGCAGAAAAATTCATAGTTACTGTTTTAGAAACAACTACTGAGTTTACCTTAGTTTTCAGGGAATTCAGGATGTTTAGACAATGTCACATTTGTTTCCCAAGTATATTCTTGTGTTCTGCAGATTGATTAGATGTTCCAAGAAATGAATGTCCATTACTCTTATATTCATATATGATGTAGCATTGTTTTACTTCTGTGAGAGGAGGGAATTTGATCTGACTTTTCATTTAGCTCACTTCAGTGCATAGACACATAGAGGATCACAAGAAATACTTCGATGTTACTAATGATTAAAGCAGGCAGAGGGAAATGTAAATCCCTTCTCAAAAATAAACCTAAATTTATTTTTTTACAGTCCAATTTTCCTCCTTCAATAACAACAACAATAATAACAGCATCTGAAGTAGTGGGTTGATATGCACAAAAGCTCATGCTAAAATAGACACCAGTTAATTTTAAAAGTGCTACTAGATTTATTTTTTCACCTTTCCTTTTACTTTCTTAAGAATAATAATAACCGTTGCTTGCTTTTGAATCCCATTGTTGGGCTATTTATTTACAGTTACAACATGTAAACGTGAAATAACTATATCAATTACAAACAGTTTGTTAATACGATGGGTGCAGTTTATGGAAATGGGCTGCCAAGGGGTATGTGAGTGAAAAAAGATTGGGAACCACTAGGCTAGATGACAAATGCAACCCCCTACATTTACAGGCTCTGAGAATTAGAGCATAAATATATGCAACAATAAGTAGAATTATCTTTCACAAACCCATCCAGAAATTCCTTCCAGAATGCAGACATAATTTATCCTGTGTTAGAAATGCATCCTGTTACTGCTATGTTTGGTCTGTTGTAAGCACCGGCTAGATTTCGGTGTAAGACAATGAATGGACTGCATGGCTTTTGAGAGTTGCAGGCCTATCCCGAGACATAATCAGGCATTGTTCTCACTCTGTATGGCAGTGATGAGGCCTTTGCTGGAGTGCTGTTGGAACAGTTATGGTTCCCCACCCCTGTCTCTTTGGACCGAGGAATGAGAGTCCTTTGCCATTTGTCAGCTAATCTGCTTCTGTCCGGGGTCACATTTATCACCTTCTAGCTGACTAGATGTCTAAGTTGTGATGGTTAAAAGCAGACAGAGTTAACATCAACACTCAAGCATTCTCAGATCTTGCAATTGTAGGATATTTATATGCATTAATGAGCACACTCTTTATAAGGCTTTTAGGCTATGTATTAGGTATAATCGTGGACACATAGACACACACATGTATACATACAAATATATACAAATATATATGTTCTTTCATATTTTCCATAGGATCTTTAGGGCATTCATTACATTACATTACATTACATTACATGGCAAGTCAGCAGTTATATATTCATCTTGAACCTTATAGTATTAACCATTTCTTCCTTTTATCATAGTGGAAACATCTCTCTAACATAGCTTAATTAGTGTTTACCAGCAATAGCGTGTCTGGGCAATTATGAAGTAGGAATAGCATTATCAGCTGGGAGGCTGTGTGGCAACCCTTACTTTGTATGCTGGAGACTAACAGAACTAAACTAATCTCTAGCTCCTCGTTATCCATTTTATTCTCTCTCTGCTTGGTCTATCAGCTGTTCCATCTGGTTCAATGACATGAGAGATCTCTAGCGGACCTCGTTTGTATCAACAATCCTATCCTTATAAACAGATCATGTGTAGTTAAAGCTTGACTTTTGACTGTCATCCAGACTGATTGCGTCAGCTAGCTGATGGTATCAATCATCACAGCACTCACCGAAGGTTTATTTTTAAGCATGTCTGGAGGACACTTCCTTATTTTATTTACATTTAACTTATACGTTGCCCATAATTAGTTGCTGGGCTTTCAACAGAACCCACATGCCCATTCTAATATGTCTAACTTCTTGTATTATATATTTTATTTCATACTCTATATTCTGTATGTTATATCAAGGTCTCAGAGTTTGCAGCCTGGGTATTGTAACACTGTACCACAGTTCAAAAACATTTTAAAGAATTAAAATAATAAAACCACTAAACTTTGGTGAAATCTTCCGACTTCAGACACAATGGGACAAGTATCAGCCTCCTTGTTTACCATTGTCAGGAAACAGTGAGTCACACATATCACTGTGTCTGACATTTGGAGGGAAGAATTGATTAGGATTTTCATTATTCATAAATGTACTTGAATGATCTTTGCCTCTTTCAGCTTCAGAAACAGCTTTCATACTTTACTTGAACATGGGCATGCTCATAATCCATATCAAGGGACACATTCTCACCTTATTCATCCCCTGTAGTGTTCTTTGCTTTCTAGTGGAGCTGGCTATGCCAGTTTCTGCACCACTAGTTTAGTTTTTTAAAAAGAGGTATTGATTTTCTTTATTTTGGCAGATGAAGGTGCAGAGGGCATTCTTTGACTGAGCAGATAAGGAGTATAAATGGAGAAAGAAGAAAATATTAGGACAGTAGAGATTAGAAAAATCACTCTTACTGTTCTTTACTGACAGTGAATGGGATACTGTGGTTCAAGGATGCAATGTCATGATCAAGTATGTAAATAATGTGCAAAATTCACCATGTGTTCAGATTCATTCCCTTTTATTCTGATATCTGAAGCTCAGAAATAGACCTACTGAATTTTCCCATAAAATCCATTATGGTTGTGTAGTAACCCAGATGGGACAGAGATCTTTCTTCAAACTAAAGTTTCTTCAAATCTAAATAATTATTTCTTTCCCTCACCTAAACATGTGTCCACATACATTAAGATTATATACATCTGCCTCACGTATACCACATCTCACATTTTATTCTCCAGTTTAGAATTTTAAGGGAAGGTTGTTTGGATTGTAAAGAAGAGAGAAATGAATAGAAAAGCTCTCCACATTTATTTAGACTAGAACATATTCATCACTTTAGAAAATGATGGTGACCGAGAAAATATAAAAAAAAAAGGTCAGCTTAGGGAAAAGTTAAAATTGAAAGCAGGCTAAATTGTTCATGCAAGATTAGTCTAGGTGGAAAAAAATAGAAAATAGCTGTTACTTTCTCTGTCATTGCAGTAAAATATAGAGAGCAGTAATCTGCTGTTAGTATGCTTAAAAGTTTGGTGAATGACTGTAGAATGAGTAAGGGTACAAAATTAGTTTTGCAGGCCTTGTTCCAGCTATTCGATGCAGATGTTATTAGCAACTGCTTGCACAAGAAGCTAGGATAAATAATTTGGCGTCTTACGCCTATTCCTTTTCTAGTTGGCAGGTTAAAGACCAGAGCCAGAAGTCTTGAGAAGATTGTGTGTTCCTCCCTATTTTATTGGTCTGTGTGCTGGAGTACCAGTTCCACTCAATATGGTTGTGTTAGACTGACCCTATGCACACAGCGTATTACTTTAAAATGGATGGCCTTAGTGTACACTTAACCTTCCATAATAAATGGGTGTGTTTAAAAGAAAAAGAAAAGCAACATGATTAGAAACTCTCTGTTTATAAATCACTTACTTGATAGAAAGTTTAGAGCAATTATCAGAAGCATAGCAGAGACTGATATACTGTTGACAAGACTCTTGTTGTTGTGTGCCTTCAAGTTGTTTCCAACTTATAGTGACCCTAAAGGAAACCTATCACAGGGTTTTCTGGAACTGAGATTGTGTGACATGACCAGGTCACCCAGTGGGCTACCATGGCCAAGTGAGGAATCGAATGCTGGTCTCCAGGGTCGTAGTCCAGTGCTGAAACCACTACACTGTGCTGGCTCACTAACAAGTAGTCTTGCTGCCAAGACTACTGTGATAGAAACTGGACTATGATCAGAAGGACCCTGCAGATTTGCACAGTGGAATAGAAAGTAGCAAAATATTAAAATATGACTTGTGTATTTAGACTTGATTAATCCACTTCTACTGGTATAAAGCTCCTTTATGCAGAATCATTTACCCAGCTTCTCATGAAGTTCATAATCTCAAGTTCTTTTTGCTATACTGCCGCCATACCAAGATCTAATTAAAATCTCAAATCATTTTTTCCAAATGATCATACACAAAAAAGAGATCCAGCAGAGTCTGTAGACTTCATTGCGAAATTGATCTTGTCTCCAGTCCAGTTAAAGCTAGGTTTTGTGACTAAGTTCCATTGAAAGCAATTGACTTGAGTTAGTCATGACTGACTTGTTTAATTGATTTTATGGGAATGAGTTATGGCTTGTCCTTGATTCCTTTTCTCTAGTTTTCATTTTAGTCTTTCCATGATGCAGCTTCATAGAAATGATTTTACTGTATATCGTTTTGATTGTGTTCCCTAAATACCTTTACTTGAAGGGACCTTGTTTCTTGTGTTCCTTTTGCGGGGGGAGGGAAACCTTGCCAGTGGACTTTTTTAGGGTAAAATATAAAATGAACATGAGTTTTGCCATATATTTATTTTCTACAAAAACAATAGTGTAAGCTTATGTTTTATATCAAAGAGAATTCTAAATAATAGGACTGATTCTGACTTTTCAGTATGCTGTGAGATTAAGGCCAATTGACAGTCATAGTAAATATCTCTAAACAGTATGTATTGCATTTCTTTTCTCTTTGGGTTTTAGATACTGTTTTAAGAACTTTGTGTCATATGTAGTACAGAAGAATGTAACAACAAAATTATCTGGAGGGCTTTGTTTTTCGTTTATAAGCCATTATAAGTGGTACTTTTAGGAGATACTATTGACCAACAGCTTTATATGTATTTCTGATTTTTTATTTGAATTTTTTTGCTGGTGCTAAATATGAAATGGCATCAGATTTTAGCAACAAAAAGATTTTCTTGTATGTTTGTACACACAAAATTGACCTTTGTGATCCAGCTTAACATCTAAATACTAAAAGCAATCATTTGTTTTGACAGCAGAATTAATTGAGGCTAAAATAGTCGAAATTCCACTTGTATCAAGCTGTTCATTAGGAATTGCTCTCTGGCTTTAGTGCTGTCAGAAAAATAACCTGTCCTGCTATGATTAAATAGCAGAATGATGGTCGGTCCACTGCATTTGAGAAAGAGGTTGAATAAACTTTCTACTGCGGAAACAATTCAGAAGTGACACGCTGCAAGGGGGGTCAGAATGTGCATTGATATCCAGCTGAGCTGTCAACTGGCACTGAGCCAGACACGCAAAGCTTTGCCATTTTGAAGCAGCATGTCAGGCATATGCAGTTTTGAAAAAATTGTCCTCCTTTCATGCATGATTTACTGCCAGAGGGGGAAGGACCCTTTTGTTTTCATCTAAAACCAAGCATACTGTCTGCCATTATATTTGTAACTGCAAGTAGCTCTAACTTGTGTGCCTTTGGAGTAGAGTCTATTTTTTATAATGCTTCTGTGTAATAGTTCAGTAACATGTGCAACCAACCAGCAACACAGATTGGTTAGTGTTTCTTTATACCTCAGAAAGTATAATCTTAAAATACTCTGATTTCTTTTTAGTTTAATTCTCAATTTAAAGGTATTACTGTGTTTTAAGCATATATGTGTGGTCTTTGCTTACCATAAACTAACATTTTCAAAATTAATTCTTTTCCATCCCTTATTTAAATATCCAATATTTTTCCTACTTTCTCATTTTAAAAAAATTAAATTGCCTCGAACCTATAGTAACTTTGTCAAGCTTGGCCTATCCGCTGCAGCGGACACACTAGTTGACCCATCATGACACTGTGCTCTAACTGATTGGTGAGACAACATAACTGTTTTCGAAGCCATTAGTGCCACATCACAGATTAATTAGGTGGCAGGTGACGCTGCGGGATGACTGAATGTTAAAATCTGCCTCACTCATCCCTCTTGAGAGATGGAATGGATTACTGATATCTGACAAGCAAATTATCTGACGTACGCTCACAACACAATGACGGTATATTACTGTATTTAGTACTAGAGTTTCATCAGCGCAGTTTCCAGTGTAGATGAATTGACATTTGTCAAAATAATGTCAGAATTGTTTATTCTTCTTGAAAATATGTTACAGCATAGTACTTTGACTCCTGATTAAGGGTCAAATCTGTCTTAATTTATACCTTCATTTATGCCTGTTATAAGACACAGTGTACCAATTTTTTGTGTGAAACTCAACCGAGCAATTAGCTTTGGGTTGTGTGATTCAGTATTTTTTTAATCCTAAATTCAGTAACTCCAGAATTCATCTTTCTAGGTTATATATCTTGTTTGTAGTTGTTGTTGTTGCTAACTGCTGTCAACTTCAGCTTATGGTAACTCTACGAGAGACCTCCAAATTACCCTGCCATCAACAGCCCTGCTCAGGTCTTGTAAACTCAGGGGTGTGGCTTCCTTCATTGAGGTTATATATAAAAGTGTCATATTATAGCTCAAGTGTAGTACTTCAGACTTTCATAGTTCTGGGTATGACAAAGAAACACGTTTATTGAAAAACCATTGTTGTCAGATGTTTGATAAGGTGTGGATTAGGAAGGTTCGAACTGCATCTTGGCTATTTATTCACTGAGGGACCTCAAGCAGGTGGCTGTCTTTCAAATAATCTTTCTACCTGCAATTTGGAATGATAATACTGAGCTTTCTACAGAATCAGAACATATGAAACTTAAAACTTATTTTTATATTCTCATCATAGTTCCACTTTGAGCAGGGCATTGTTTAGTGTGAGAGGCCATTGTTTCATGTTTTGAAACTTCTGTGATTTCATTTGGGAAGGAGAAGTGTATTTTACTTCATTTATGGTTATTATATTTTTAAGATGAAAAGAAGACCTATCTGTTTGAATATATAGTTGTACTCTTAATTTTTTAAATACTATTGCTGCTCTGTATTTCTGAATTGAGTTTCTCTTAAGTAGGCAATTTCTAGGTAAGGATTGCTTCTATCCAATTGAAAAGAGCGCCCAAACTTTAGTTGATTTATGATATGCAATTAATTGGTCAATCATAAATTTTCAGTATAAATGAAGAATTCTTAAGAGGAAAATTTTTTTTTCTACTAAGATAATGGCCACACATACCATAGCAGGACTTTTTTTTACAGTAAGAGATGTCCACATTTGTTTTTTTAGTGGTAGCTAAAATCGGTGGTCCCCACTGAACCTCTTTAATTTTGACAAGTGTGAAGTCTCATTCCTGTATGTGAATGAGTTCAGAATCATATTGAAAGTGGCAGGTACTCTTACTGCTTCAAAACTGAGTGCAGTCTTGAAGATAAGGCCAGGTCCTGCTGCATCCTTGGAAGAGGAGTGGTGGTTTCTTCCTGACCTCAGAAAAAGCTTCTCAACTAAAACTACGTTGTTGCAGCCTGGGCTTATTTGGTTGCCAAATCTGAGGCCTTGAAAGATATGTATAGAATACAGAGTGTAACTACATAATATCATATGTAGGATGTAAGACATGCAGGAAGCTAGGTGTATGAGTGTATGTGTGTGTTACTGGAGATGACAGGTTAATGATGGGCAGAATGCTTACTTGGAGGTGAACAGATAAGACTGTCTGCATTTCTATCAGCATTGAAATATGAGCAGATTCAACTGCTAATAAACTCTCCTAGCAAGTGCAGTGGCTGATGCAGTCAAGATGGCAGACAGGCAAAGACTCCAACAGGACTGGAGTGCTATCATATTTAGGATCTCTGTTTTGATCAGATGGCATGAAAAGGCAGTCAGCACCTGTGTTTTGATTGGACAGCCAGTAGGCTGGATAGAGGCTAAGGAGTGAATAAAAGAATCCAAGATGAGATGACAGTAAGATTGCTTTGGCAGTCTGCAGTGGATGAAGAGGAGGCTGTGATGTGGCCTCTGAGCTGTTATTCTAAACTGATAATTTGCAGGACAACCCAGATATGCTGATGTGGGTAAGAAAAACAACTAGGCAATACTAAAGTAGATACATTTTTAGCTGTGTAACAGAAGTTTATAGGTATAACAGGGCTCATATGAACCCCTTGGATGTATGTTTAAGAGATGTGTAGTGCCTCACCAGAAAAAACCTGATGATGCTAAAAGATGTATGCTCTCTTATATGCTACATTATGTAATGTAATGTATTTTGATGAAAGCAAAACACCCAGAAATTGACATGTCAGTGTTTTTCCCTAGGGGACTATATATGTTTGTATATCTGTTAGTGTATGTAATAATAAATAGTTTCAAAGATTACAAAAAAACCATGACCTTCTTCCCATGTAAATATCCTGAGATTCCAGTATTTAAGAATTCTTAAAATGGAGTGTTGATATTAATTCTGCCTGTCTTGTTTAAGCACCATCACAAGTTAGACATCTAGGTGGCTAGAAGGTGATAATGAGTCCCCAGACAGAATCCAGATCAGCTGACAAACAGCAAAGGATCCTCAATCCCTCAATCTAAAGAGACCGAGATGGGACCACACCTGTTCCAGTGTGCTTAATTACTTCAGTGACTAAACATTACAGCTGAAGCTTTAATGGATAACTTTCCACAATCAATTTAAACAAGTAACATTAAGATCTCTTTTTTTTACTTTCAAAGGGCTGATTGAATTTGAAGAATGTAATACAGCCAGTGCTGTTGAAGGTGAGTTTCTCTTGCATTGTAGGAATGGTTTAAAATGTATATTCTGTATATTTCTTGTTGCTGTGTACTTTCAGATCATTTCTGACTTATGGTGATCCTAACACAAAGGTAAACCTATCACATGGTTTTCTTGGAAAGGTTTGTTAAGAAAGGGATTTGCCATTGTCTTCGTCAGAGGCTGAGAGAATGTGACTTGCCCAAACTCAACCACTGGAGTTCCATGGCTGAGTGTCAACTTGAACACTAGTCTCTGGAGTCTTAATCTCACACTCATACCACTCATGGCTCTCTTACATAGTATTTCTAGGTAACAGTAAATGAATTTAGTAAGTAAAAACCAATTTGTCAGTTTAAGAGGAGATGATGTTATGTCTGCTTCTGATATAAAAGGTAATAGTTTGTTCTATATGTTCCTGTCACTTAAGTTGTAGAGAAGTTGGTAACTTTTTGTATCCTGCTAGCAAAGGAATGGTATCCCAAAATGGAAGCACACGGCTTCTCAGCATACCAATAAATCTCTATTAAAGATTGCAGTACAGTAGGTTCCCCATATCTAGTGGGGATATATTCCCAGACTTACCGTGATAGTGAAGAATGTGGGTAATGAAATGCTACTGTATTTGAAGATGTTTTTTAGTCAGAGTGGAATCTTCATTATGTTGTATTTAAAAACCCCATTATGAACACCTTAATGAGAAGTAAGCCACAACTCACAAAGTTCCTAGATGAGGTGGATTATCAAGATTCTTACCAGTCTGTTTTCATGGCCCAGTTTTGAAACAGAAACTACCCTTCTGTCAGTAAAGGTTGGACCAAATCTGTAGAAAATACTTTGTGATGTTGGTCGTTAAGTGCACCTGTGGAGAACCATGTGACTTTAGCTGAGTCATGCTGGGTCATGCTGATGAGCAACCAGGGGAGAAGGTTGCATCAGGTGTGAGGAAAATGCAAAGGCTGGCAGGATTGCATCAGCTAGTGTGAGTATAAATGTAGCTGAGAGCTAGCCAGCAAGTTGCATATGGTACCTGATGTGTTTGTTGGAGGCTTTGTCAGAAAGAGCAAGCAGAGGGATGCTGGCATGTTTTCTGAAGATTCTTGTAAATATGTATACATTGTAACTCAAGAATAAATTGCCTCCTTGATGGAAGAAAACAAATGGCGTGGGTGAGTTTTTCCTGGCTACAGTGCATTGCTGCTAAGGTATTCTCTGCTGCTGGGCACGCTTCCAAAGCTGTGGGAGCAATCTCTGCTATATTTTGGGCGTGACACCTTCTAGATTACCTTTGCCAAGTAAGAGATCTTATTGATTGACCTAGGATGTCTTGGCTGTTTTCTGGTAACAAAGCTGAGAACTGAGGTCATGGCTTTCTGGTGGTTCCATTATCTTATGTTAGAAAAGTCTGAGAAGGTGGTGTTGGAAACTCCTGCTTCACAGAGGCCTTTGGGTCCGTTTATGAGAAAGAGAAAAAGATCTACCATCTTCTTCTTGTTTTACCAGTTTTATCTACTGTGGTGAGGGCAGTAAAAACTTGTAGGTTGCAGTTAGGCCTTATAAGACTTGAAAGATCAACAGCTTCCAATTGTGTTATAGCCATTTTGAAGAGGTCTGAGTTACCAGGCTACTCCTTGGAGACCTACTGAGACTACATTTGAACTATAGGCTTGTTTATGTTCTTCACTGCTGATCATTATAAGAAACATATCACTTTAAGGAATGGTACTCAGGATTGTTTGTTTGTTTCCTCTTCCTTCCCTGTTTCTTTATTCTACTGTGTCAAGTCTTTTTAATTTGTAATCCTAAGAGTGAAGGCTGTCTTGTTTTTATTGATCTATAATATATTGTGGGACTCGAAAGCTTGGTATATATCCTACCCCTTAAGACAGTTTTTACACACACCCAAGGCATCTTCCAAAACATTCAGTCAAAATCTAGTGGCAGCTAGGGAAAAATTTACCTGCTTTAAATGCTGAATAAGTATTTTGCTTGTTTCAAATGATTTGCAGTGATTTGTTACCAGATTTGGCAACAAATGAGATAACCACATTTAAAGCACATAATACTTGCTTTGAATTCCACGTCACCTTCAGGTGAAACAATTTTCTGTCAACCCCTGTTCCTTTTTCATCATAAACAGAACACTGAATGGATAGATGGCTGCAATCCATGGTATCCTCTTTGAAGGTGACCAAACTGAAGCTTAATGCAGACAAAAAAAGGGAGAACTCTTATATACATATTTTCTAATTTGTCTTGATGTCACATAAAGAGGCATCATATTTACAGCAGTTTCTCTTTTCCCATAAGCTGAATCAAGTTTCTTGTGGGAAATTTCCTGTGTGTACTGTTGGGGATGATAGGAGTTTCAGCCCCACGGAAACGCAGTGGAAAAACCAGAGTTCAGCGAGCCAACAGCAGCAGCCTTGTTCCCCAGTAAGGATACTCGCACACAGAGGAGTTTCTTCCAAAACAGGAGGCACTTTATCTTGCAGCAAAGTTCCGTTATATACAAAACATAGGACAGACGGACAGAAGCTTGCGCCAGGCACCAGGTTTGGTCAACAGACAAATACATACTGGCGTTGCTTTGTTATATACATATCTACAACCAATCAGGTAGAGGTTTGCACACCTCCCTCTACCATCTGCACACAACCCCAGTTTCTTATGCAACCTTGCGATTACCCACAGCTGAGGCGCGATGCAACATCTTTGCAGTGGGCTGATCATTTTCGCAGGGTTCCCTGCCTGGAATCCCTGACATGTACAGCTGAATGTGTAGACCCGTTTTCATACAGAAAATTCCCATGTTTAGAAATAGAAGCTGTTTATTGAAAAATTGGAAGATATTTAGTTTTCTGCAGTATCAGATAGGACTTAATCTTAATTTTCATCTGACAATGCATTTCTTAATTTGCAGGGATAAAGCCTAGAAAAAGAAAGCATTTTGGATTACCAGGAATTATTAAGAAGGAAAAAGATGCAGAATCTGTGTAAGTAGTATGTTACCGATATGTTTGTAAATCATTTAATACTTTTAAAAGAAATACAATAGTAGCGTACATGTCTAATGTAATTTTATAATTAATGCGATATGCATATTTTCCCCCTAAATATACCAATAAACTTTGACTTTATGCTCTTCCAAGTTTATGCTATTAACAGTTTTGTGAAAAGATTATCAGATTGTCAGTTAAAATGATGAATTCGAGTACTTAGAGCTTCTGACATTAAAAGCTTGGCTTATTTTTAAAAGTGAACTGGAATGCATATTTTATACAAACGCAAGTTGGAGAGAGCCCTATGATTTCCTGGAGAAGGAAAGGAAATTTGATCTTCAGCCTACCTAACTCATTGTTTTGAGATGGGTTGTGCTCATATCTCTTTGTAGGATAAACAGATACAGGAGTGTCTTCACAGCTTCAAATGCTGTTCTTTATCAAGGAGGCACAGAGGCCTCTGTTTCTGGCAATCCGTAACTGTCCTTAACTTCCATTGTTTTCTGCGAAGTAGAATTGAAACTACCTGCTAAGTATTCTTGAGAGTTGGCTGGATAACTAATAGTAACATTAATGTGATAATCTAGAGACATGAAGGTACTTTTGGTCATGACGCAGTGATATGCTTTCTCTGTGTTTGGGAAGCAGATTGAACTATATAGACCAAAAAATTAAGAGCGCTCCTGGATTGCTAGGTAGCAGGTGTTAAAGAATCTTTTTCCAACTATACTAGTTGCACCCATTTTTTCAAGAAGCTAGTAAATATGGCCATAGTATTACATTTATTAGTTAGAACAAGGTTAGATTACTTCAATAGTTCTATGTGACCTTGAATAACATTCTGAAACTTCTTCTGGTACAAAATACAGCAGCAACAATTATAACGAAAGCCAGAGTTTTAGAGGATATTACTCCTTAGTTACGTTAGTTTCAATGGCTGTACATCCCATCTTTTTTATGTTGTGATTGAGGGGATCTCAGGAAAAGGCCTTGTCAGTTGTGGTATCAGGCCTGTGGAACTCCTTTCCCTAGGAGATTCTCCTAGCTATCTCCCTGTTAATTTTCCACAGTTAACTAAGTACTTTTTTTTTTAATAGAAGTGGTCTTCAGCTGTTTAGTAGTTCCTTGCCTTTGCTGATTTTTATTTACATCTCCCTTTTTGTGTTCTGGTGTAGAGTTTATTACTTATTAATATTTATTAGCATTATTACTAATGTTTATATGTTAGTAGCCTTGACATTTCTTTGTTGAAATATGATCTTCTGTAAAAGTACTCTGATTATAAAGATGTTACAAAATAATGCATTCATTAGAAAGCTAAACTGATAATTCACTGGTTGTTTTGGGTTTTTTTTTAAACAGGGAATGTCCAGATGCAGATTCAGTAGTAAGTAGTCTTATTTTGCATACAACTGAATAAAGTTGATACCTTTCAAGAACTTGTGGTTTGATAAAAAAAAAGTACAGTGTATTCCTTTCTTCATTTTTATTTCTTATGTTCCTTGACCATTTTATCAGTATTTCATTCAAGATGACAGAAAGGTGGATCTCCCTGTGGCTGAAATGGAAGAATGGATTTCCACTATGCTCTGAAAGATTTCCTGTAGCCAAAGCTGTTTTCAGTCTTTTTATTAGGCCTTCAATATTCTGAGGAAGTCATGGGTTCAGTTTATTCTGTTCAAGCTTTCTTGTCAAACAAGAGTACGTCATACAAAAAGCAAGTGTAAACAGATATATAATGTTTGTCTGTCAAATGTTGTTTTTCCTCTGATCCTTTCTGAACTTGTGTTTTTCTAAAATTACTGAGAGGTGTCATGAATGCTCATTTTTGTGTGCCTTTATGCTGAAGGAACTGATAAATTTAACCCTGAATTATGCCCTTCATGGAATTAATAGTTTTGACAGGTCCAGAAATAAATCACTGGAGTGATACATTACTGGGATTGATTTACAGTGTTTACTTTTAACTTGTTTGTTTTGGTGCTCATTGTTTAATAATTTATGAAACAAATTCAAGTGTAAATGTGTCTGGTGTATTCCTTTCAAGCTACACCAAGCGTTATATCTTACTTTCTCTCCCTTGTTCCCCAGTAGAATATGTACACTGCATTGTATAAGAACATACATCTCATACTCTTGCCATGTCATGTTCCTGCTCTCAAAGAATGGGTGCAATTAGTGAAGATTTCAATATGTTACAATTCAGATGGCTGGCTTGACTCAAATATTATTTTTCTGCACAGATAGCTTTAAAATGCTTGTTGGAGTTCCAGCAAAATCTTGGAGTTCTTTGTATGTAGACAATCAGTAATAGTAAGCAAATGACAATTTATCTATTCCTCTTTACTTGTCATTGCAACATGGAGCCATAGGACAGTATTGATACTATAAAATTAACCAAAATAATCGGTCCCAACACTGTGGTGATCCATGTGTGCACCAAATAATGTATCTCCGATTTTTTAGCAGCATTTTGGGGTTCTTCAGCAGACCAGTTGATATAAAAAGTATACCTATGTATTTAAAAATGCAGATTTATCAACAATCCCAGCATTGAGCTTATGGATTTACAGTCATGTGCTGTGTAGAAACTGAGGAAAATACAGCCAATATCCTGTGCACTTTTAGTATAGCATATACCAGCAGAGTTACGATGACTCCTATAATTGTGTACCCAGTTGTTCAATGGAAACTGTGACATTATGCTTACCCTTTGATCACTGGTCATTTTTCCCCACTCACCAAGTCAGAAGTCTGAAAAAGGGCTGTGTTTGTGTGCTTGCAAAATAATTGGCTGCATTAGGGAATGCACTGAAGCAATCTCTATGAAAGCATAGCTGCTTGCACAAAGATTTTTAGACTAGTGTAGTCTCCTAACAGGATTTTAGCAGAAGAGCTAGTCTTAGAACAAGATTGGCAGACTTCAGGTTTGTGAAATCTACATTCTCTTCCCCACTGTCTAAGCCTGAACACCAAAATAAGGAAGGAGCACTAAACCTAGGAATGTGGAGTCCCAGAACCAGTATTCAGCCTTCCCTGCAAAAATCTGCTCCTGATTATTCCATGTTTACTTCATTTTAGCATGCAATTTAGGGGATGGGATGAAAGGATCATCTTGCTGCCACTGATAATTTGTTTCACAGGAGTCAAAAATCCATGCTGACAACTGCAGATAATCCAGATATTTACTTTTAGATACAGATCTACTTTCTGTCCATTGTTGCATATCTGTATAGTTGATGGCTTTAATGTATGGCAGTTCAAAAGTTGTGGGATGTGTGGACTACTGATCTTATTGCTACTGTGATACAAGATACAGTGACAAAGAAGTAGGATTGGCTTTAGAGTGGTCAACAAAACATTGTCCTAAGAGTACCTTTTTAAGAACATAAAACTGTTTTATTTAGCTACAAAAAGCAATGCAGAAATAGTGGACAAACTTGGAAATTCCAAAGGCTAGTTTCAGAAGACCCACTCAGGACCTCCTGTGGGTAAAATCACATCTGGAGCATAAACTTGAAATAGCTAGAAATCCACTTCTGGTTGCGTAAAATAAAGAATTGTAAATGAAGTGGTATATAATTTTTAAAACCCTGCTTGGATGTTCTAGCAAAATAAAGGCCAAATAGAGTCTTCAGTCATAGTACATTTGTTATGCCTCCATGAAGGTATGGCATGAAGAAAAATACCCCTAGATTATGTATCATTCTTGGAAATAGCGTAACTACAGCTCCTCCATGTGACCCAGTCTGAGGCCATAGTATGTCTGAACTGTGTTCCTTTTGTCTCTAAACAAAAATACAGGGACAGCTCAACATTCTCTATTTCTCTCTTTTTCTGCTCATTTTACTTATGAAACCTTACTATTCTGGTCATCACCACCTTGATCGTATTTTACTTTAATCTAAAAGGCTACAGTACCTGTTGCTTCTCCGTTTATTGGTAGTCACAGGTAAAGAACAGCTTGTTCTCCATTGTGCATCTGTCAGAGACTGCCAGACTAATCGTATAAGGATATTGGAAGTATTTTACTATGACTAGTAACAAAACAGCATTTCAGCTTCAACAGTGTAACTTCAGAAGTTCTTTGCCTGTAGTATTATATTGGAATGTGCATGGCCTGAAGCTATTTGTATTTGTTCTGTTTACTTTGTTGTCAAGTCTTGTTAGTACATTTTATCCTATGAACAAGGTCATCTTGAGGTCAGGGATAGCTAAAGCCTTGTGATTCTGAACCAGTAGAGCTAAGGTATTGGATTGTGAGATTGATGTTTTTCAAATTATACTTCTTTATGAAAGCAAAACTTAGATGTTTCTGAAAGCGAAACCATTAAGTATTCTGGATAGATGTATTGCTGGCTTTTTGCCGTAATAATAAATTTGCTTGCTTGCTGGATAGATGTTTTCTGCAGTATTTTACTCACTTTATGCCGTGTAGAGAAACCTGAAATCTGTAGGATGCCTAAAAGCTAACGTGATCAGTGGGTTTATAATAAAGCAGTCAACCTATCTATATTACACAGTTATTTTGCCCAGAATGTCCCATGAGTAAGGCTATGCTTGGTTGCATAGCTCAAACTTGTACAAAATGGTGTTCTGACATATAATAAATAATTGTTTCTCATATTCAGTCAGGCTAGAAGAGACAAGTGCAAAGGTGATCTGTGCTTTTGCCTTTTGAGCCTTTAGTTAATGCATATCGAGTGGAATTTGCACATCTTGCTGTAGACATGAAGAACTTTTCCCATTTGGATATCTTTCAGAAGTCTATATCTGTATTTGATTTTTTCTGAGCATGTAGATACTGTGATACATCATAATTGTAATGATAGAGGAAATGTGGTAGTGTGTTGGCTGTTCCTTTGTGGGATCCTGTATCAGTGTATGTGATGCACAAAACATTAAGGTGTTTCTTTAAAAATGTTGGCAGGTTCCATCCTAGCTCAATTTCAGGCATTTGGATCCACAAGAACATAATAGCCATGCTGGATCAAACTGAAGGCTTATTTAGTCCAGTATTCTATTCATATGGCAGCCAACCAGTTGCCTGTGGGAAATCCACAAGCAGAACATGAGTACAGTAACACCTCATAATTCTGTTCCCAGCAATTGGTATGCAGAGCCATATTACCTTTCATACTGGAAGAAATCTATAGCATTAATAACTGGTAACCATTGATAGCTATATGTTTATCCAGGTCCCTTTTAAGCCCATCCAGTTGCCAGCAATTGCTATAGTATGAGAGAGAGAATAATTTCTTCCCTTCTACTTTATCTCCACCAATATAAATGTATACATATCTGTCATATTTGCTGTTATTTGTTTTCCTAAGCTTTGCTCATAGGGAGTTGCTCCAGCCACTTGATCATCAGTATTTTTCAGTATCTTTTACAGTTCTTGCAATAAGTTCTTTCAGGCCTGGTAACCAGAACAGTGTACAATTTTTCAAGTATAGTTGCACCATAGGTTTGTATAAATGTAGTATGATATTGGGGATTTATTTTTGTTCCTTTTCTAACTGTCCCCAGCATGGAAGTCACCTTTTTTCCTGCTTCAGATGAGTGAAAACTAAAGCAGCTTGAGTCTCCTGGAAATGCAGATTTTTATCAATGGAGAAGAAAACTATGCAAGGAAATAAGAGTAGGATTAATTTTGAGCCTCCCTAGGAATGCAACGGGCTGAGTCATTCTGAGTCTGTCTCAGTGTGCACTTCCAAGACTTACACAGAGGTTTTAAAAATTTAAAGAAAAGCCAAAATCTTACCTTGAATTAAGGTCTATATCAACTTCAGTTGTTTAGTAGTAGGTAAAGAAAGCTGAATCTGCCTTGAGCCAAAGACGAAAGTTAGACCTACATTTCTTATTTATAATCAAGCTTTTCCCCAATCTAGATCTGCAGTTTGGTGCTTGTCATTATGAAGCTGTATATTACTTTTATAGCCGTGTTCCAAAATTGTATTTAGTTTGAGTGTCTGATTGAGGTTTTCTGCAACCACTAAGACTTCCCTGTCACAGCAGAGCTGTAAGAGCTGTAGGTTTCTACTGGATTTTCTCCCATGAGAATTAGCTCTTGAACTGTGAGTTTCTAAAGGGAATTAAATCCCTTTGCTGTGCCATTCTTCTGGCTTTAGCTGATGACCTACATGAATTAAATGAATAAATGGTTAGCACTTTCCTTCTTACATAGATGAGGAACAGACCGGTGTGCTTCATTTTGTTTTACCTGATTGATGTTTTCTCACTGTGGCTGAGACCTTTCATTATTGAGACATCTTGTGCTTGGCTTTTGAAAGGTGCTTGGTATTTGCTGAAGGTCTAAATGAAAGGAGACCACTAAGCCTGGCGTCCTATGCATACTCATTTGAGACTAAGGCACATTGAACTTAATGGATCATCTTTGATTAAGCTTCAATAGTACTGGGTCATGAAGGTTGTCCTTGTCATATGGCTGTGATTACACAAAGAATCTTGTCTAGTAGCTCCTTTATGCTGCAGTGATATGTGTAATGGTATTTTCAGCTACAGCATTTTAATTTGATACAGAACACCATTCACCATATACATGCAAGGTGCCAATCCCCATATAGACTATGAAGATCAGCAGTGATGGTGCAGCAGTTATGCCAAGCTGGCAACTGTTTTCTCTAAAATCCTGTCATATAAGCAACCACTTATTTAAGGTATTTTGTGTGGCATATATATCCTAGTTGGTGTTAGCAAAGCTTATGGGAGAGCATATGGATGTATCTTAAGTGTGTCCATTAACAATGCAGAGTGTTGCAGAATTCTGGTGAGTCACTTGAGTTTATGCCAGGAGTAATATCAGAACAATCATCAAAGGCTGCAGCATGGTCTAGTGTTGAGGTTACAGAAGCATTAATAATAGTTCATATTCCCTTTGGAGTATGTAAGTTCTCATGCTTCATTGTTCGTGATACCCTTTGTCTTAAATGCATTGTAAGGAAAGAATTGTTTTATTAATTTGTTAAATTGTTGTTGTTGTGTGCCTTCAAGTCATTTGTGTCATATAGTGACCCTAAAGCAAACCTGTAATGTTTTCTTGTCAGAATTTGTCGGGGGGTGGGGTGCAACACTTCCTCTGCGGTTGAATCAATGTGACTTGGCCAAGGTAACCCAGTAGGTTTCCATGGCCAATTGGGAATTTAAACCCTGGTCTCCAGAGCCCTAGTCCACTCAAACCACTACATCATGCTGGCTGTAGTTTGTTACGTACATGCCATTCATTCTAGAGGGGGTGTCTGGTTCACTGAGTAGGTGTTGGATATAGGTACACAAGTGTTTATGGCATCTGTAGGTTTTGTAACCAAAATTAAACAGATGGTTGTCCATCACCTTTGACTTCTCAGCTGTAGAAAAGAAATAGTGAAGATAAGTCTAATGACTTGTAAACTTAAAAAACATGATGAACTGGATTCCCTCACAGTAATAGCCTGAAATTTCTGTTGACAGAAACACTTTTATTTTCATAAACACCTTTAAACATAGTTAACAATACATTATGATATCTAATTAAAACATCTTCACAATGATATTGCCCTAATTCATTCTTGTTTCATTCCAGAACATTCCAGATGTAGATGATGAAGGCTATAGCATTAAGCCAGAAGCTAGTCAGAATATCCTTTTTATTTTTATATTTATATAGACATTTGATCTCTCTTTATAATGTTCTTTGAATCTAAATTTTAATGATTTTTCTGAGGCTTAAACCTTCTTATTAGCAATTTGGTTTTGTGGCAATTGCTGTATGTCAGTTTATGTTCTTAGCAGTTTAAAGCTTTAAACAACCAATTAATCAATCTTTACCTTAACTGAAAATAACATGCCAAAGAGAACCACTTCTATTCATCAAGTGATTCTGATTCTGAAGATGATGAACCAAGGAAATTCCATGTGGAAATCAAACCTGTACAGCCAAACAATAGTTCTCATTATACAATGCCTTCACTGGATGAATTAAAAGAATCAATAGGAAACATCACACTGTCACCAGCTATATCTGTAAGTAACCCATGCACAATATTTAGTATAGCAAGTATTGTAAATTATTTTGTTATTAATGCCATACAGTATTGAACTAAGACATGTAGCACACATCTGTGAAATATAGAACTTGTCTATCTCTACTGTCTTTTTTTAATTAATTATATCAAATAGCATATAGGTAACTTTTGGAATGTGGTAGCCTTGCTACAGTTGTCTTCATTGAGCCTGAGAGGAAATGGGAAATGTTGTTTCTGCTCAGAGAAAGGTGAGAGAAGCTAGTTGTAGAGGTTAGCAAGAGCCCCACTGTTCAGAAAGGAATACTCTCCTTCTGGCCCAGAGCTTCAAGCTATATTTTAAAGTATAGTTTGCTATATTGTACATAAACTTTTCATCCTTGGATCTATTTCTGCTGCTCTCTCAGGAGTTGGGGTCACACACACACGTGCACATGGATCACAATTCTCTTCTTTCCTTAATGGCGAGTAGTAAAAAAATCTTTGTCTTTATCCATTCCCTACAATCCTGATACAGCATTAAGGAAAAAGTAATTTCTGTGAAATTGGTAGGAAATTGAAATGGCGATTCAGAATCAGCAGAGTGGTAGGGCACCTGTAGGGGCTAAATTCAAGGTTGCAATATGAACTGCGTGAAGGTATCAATAATTAATCTAGTAATTCTAGGGATGACAGGAGGATCAATCCACTACGTATGGGTTGTGACCCTCGCACCAACCGATGCAGGAACCATCATCATGCCAACAGAAAAAAACATTTAACCGTTCCTGTCCCTCTCTGGTCAGTTTTTATTTCTCCTGCAAACCAGCTAGGTGCGATTTGTCCCTCTCCGGTACAATAGGTTAGATTTTACTGAAATAGAGCAGGATACAGAGAGAAAAGCAAAGGAGATAAGAAGAATGAACGGAACGACTAAAGATGATTTAGTCCGGAGTACCACTGTACAGCGGGGCTCGGACAAGGAAAAACAACATTCCATCCAGAAAACCGCAGTACAGCGGGTCACGGACAATGACGCTGGCAGCTCTGGCCATAGAGAACAATGTGAGTTCCGTCCAGAAAACCGCAGTACAGTGGGTCACGGACGATGGTGCTGGCGGCTCTGGCCATAGACCCAAAACACAGATGGTCATGGAGAACAATGTGAGTTCCGTCCAGAAAACCGCAGTACAGTGGGTCACGGACAATGGTGCTGGCGGCTCTGGCCATAGACCCAAAACACAGATGGTCATGGAGAACAATGTGAGTTCCATCCAGAAAATCGCAATACAGCGGGTCACGGACGATGGCACTGGCGGCTCTGGCCATAGACCCAAAACGCAGATGGTTGTGGAGAACAATGTGAGTTCCGTCCAGAAAACCGCAATACAGGGGGTCACGGATGATGGCGCTGGTGGCTCTGTCCATAGACCCAAAACGCAGGTGGTCACAGAGGATGAAAGCAGTGAGAGCAATGAGGTAAAGTTTGTCGGTGGGCACACACAGCGAGCCCAAGACAATCAGAAGCCATTAGCTAAGGAGAAAGGTATGTCGGACAAAAAGGTAAAGAAAGCTGACAAGTCCGGGAGTGGCAAAAGGCATCCGCAGAAGTCAACGGTAGAACAAAACTCACGATCACAGCTCCCGGGCGCCATCTTGAAAACAACCATTCTAAAATGGTGTCGCGTGCTCCCAGCAGGGCCTAGCAGGCTTCTGAGGGAGGCACGAGAGGCGGAGCTATAGCACATTCTAGCACTGACGCTGACCCAATCACAGGGTGCGCCGTGGCAGCAGAAAGGGCGGTGGCATCTTCTGCTATGGAGTCACGTCCGGCCGAACTCAGCCAGTCCCTCTTTGAACGGATAAAGATGATTCCTGATTTTGAGTGCTTCCTAACAGGATGGTTAGACAGTGCGCTGGTCTGGAGGCAAGAAGTGTGTTACAACACATATGAGTCGCAGTTAGGTTCACAAGGTGGGTCACTGCAGCACTCTGGAGATGAGTTTTGGGGCGAGATAAATCAATTAGTTAAAGAAACTGTGCAAGTGCAGGCACCTTTTTAAAACACAGATGCCGCCAATGAATTTTAATAACTGTGATTATCAAAACCAGATGGCTGTGTGCAATATGATAACCTTGTTTATGAATCAATTTAATCTTCTAAATAAAATGAATTCACAGGAGAAAAAATAAATAAATAAATGAATATTTTAATTTGAATGTATTTGCTATTGCTGGAGAGGAAAATGATTTGCCAGCAGCAAAAAGGAGGAGAATGGAACAAGAGGAAAGATGAAATGTTAGCAACCTAAAGGTCAGAAACAATAAGGAAAACTCTTCAGTGGGCAAAGAGAAAGGCTATAAAGAAAAGGAGAAGATTGCAGTTCAAGAGAAATTTAATAATATGGTTGAAAAGGATTTTATGTATTCTGATGATGAGGTGGAGGATAAGATGGACTCGGATAGGATGTTTGAAGCAGATACCTTTCGTGGTACTCTGGGGAGGATATTGCAAACATTAGGATTGTACAGCTGTAGGGAACAGGAGGTTGACAGTAGTGATAAGGAAAGTAAGTTATCTTCTGTGATATGAAAGAAGGGATCTAAAGGTAAGGAGATTCCTATGCCTGAGTTCTGTCAGAATAACGAGTGAGTGGTCCTCTCAGTGAAGTTCTAAGACATTTTAACTTACTGTCAAAAGTTATATTAGGAATCCCAAGGATTAAGTATACAAGAGTTGATAAGAGCTGTGGAAAGAATCCGCGGAGTTCTGAAGTATGTGGCTGATGCGGGTCACAATTCCGCAGTGTTTGCAGTAAGGAATATAAATTTGCTAACAATAGCAAGACGGTCATTATGGCTGATGCACTGCGAGGCTGGTCAAACATCTCGCAATAATTTGGCCTTCGTTTCTTTTACGGGAGATTTACTGTTTGGCAGTCAGGCATTAGAAAAGGTGTTAGTGGAGACAAAACAGAAGAATCCGGTAATCTCCACTTTATTTTTTTTTTAAAAAAAAGGATAGGTGAAGTTTTGGAGCTCTGTCTACTCCTTCCGTGGGGAAAGATTATATGGTTACTCTGGAGGAGGCTCCGAGTATAGATCTGGTAGATATCAGTGGAACAGACAGAGACCACAGTTTAATAGACAGTTTCAATATTCTAGGTAAGGACAAGGAAAGCTTGAAAACCTTCCAAGCAAGGAAAACCACAGTATTGACAATCACTAGAAATCAGTGGGTAAGACTTCTGTCTTTTGGTCACAGATGGTCTCAGTTAACATCGAACCACTGGGTTTTAATGTTGGTAAATCAGGGGTACAAAATACTTTCCCATACGAGGCCGAAGGGCAGATTTCTTCCATCCCCAGTGTCGAAAGACAGAATCAAACAACAGAATTGATCATCAGGAATTTGTTCACTTGCTACAGATTAGAGCGATAGAGAGGGTCCCAGAGCAACAGGAGTTTTCAGGAATGTATTCAGTATTGTTGAATCTGTTTGAATCTGTTGAATATGTTGAATCTGAGATATCTCGACACCTTTGTGGAGTATCGAGAGCTCAAAATGGAAACTCTGCAGACAATCAAAGAGAATTTGTCTGTGGGCGGATTACTTGGCGTCCATAGACCTCAAGGAGGCATACTTACATGTCCCCTTCAGGGAGAAAGACAGGAGATACCTGAGATTTTATTAGCAAGACTGCTACTACCAGTTCAAAGCACTGCCTTTTGGGTTGGCGTCAGCACCTTGGATGTTCACAGAGGTACTGAGTACAAGGGGTACAGTTGTACCCATACCTAGACGATATCTTTCTGAAGGCAGACTCAGAGGTCAAGTTGAGGAAGGACGTAGAGTTGACAATCTGAACACTAATGGATTACAGCTTCCTTCTCAAATTCGAGAAGAGCATGTTGAATCCAACTATGGTTTTGATGCATTTAGGTGCGCGGATAGACACATTTAAAGGGAAAATGTACTTTTTCCCAGGACAGGTTAGTGAAACTGAGGCAGGAAATACAGAAAGTATGGCAGTGCAAGTCAGTAGATCTGATGCAACTTGCAAAAGTGATGCGGATATTCATATGAGCAACTCAGTTGGTCCAATGGGGAAGTTTCCACGTGAAACCTATGCAGAAACTGCTGCTGAAACACCAATTTGCAATGTCTGTGAAGAGACATTACAAGGTGACTGTACCAGGGCAAGTTCAGAAAGAGCTTACTTGGTGGTTGAAGGAAAAGGATGTTGCTTCCGGAGTTCCCATTCGCATTCAGAATATGGTCCATGTGAGAACGGATGCCAGTTTCCGTGGTTGGGGAGCTCACTGCGAAGGTTGCTTTATGCAGGGCATTTGGACTCCTGCAGACCTAGAGTTGAAAGCAGTACAGCTAGTGCTGCAGAGATTTCTGTACCTGGTGAATAATCAACACATGAAAGTGTTCACGGACAATATGACAGTCAAGGCATACATTGGAAAACAGGGCGGCTTGCATTCAGTGCCCTTGGTGACGAAGTCGACCGACTGTTCTGGTGGACTGAGAAACATGGGAGATCATTCACAGCGGTGCATGTGAAGGGAGAGTCGATTGTTCAAGCAGGATACTTAAGCAGAAGTTGGCTACCTCCAGTAGGATGGTCTCTCAACACAGATGTATTCTGCTGTTTGATGAGTATTTTTGGTCCGTTACAAGTCCGTTGTTTGCTTCTGGTGGAAATACCAAGTTAAAAAGGTATTTCTCAATTGGTGGAATCAAAGGTGCGGAAGCACATGATGCTCGGCAGGGGCATGACCTACATGGCATTCCTTCCAAACTGGATTGAGCAGAGAGTTCTGTCAAAAATCCGCTTAGAGAATGCGTCAGTAGTACTGATAGCACCATACTGGCCAGAGAGACCTTGGTTCCCAATGCGGCTACAGATGGCTCAAGCACCGCCTTGGAGGCACCATTGAGAGCGCACTTGCTCACCCAGAGTCCAGTGTGTCATCCGGACCCCAGTTGGTTTGAGTCTGGCAGCATGGAAATTGAACGGAAATTTCTAGCACAGCAAGGGTATGCTGAAAATGTAGTTAAGACTATATGGGGGTCCTGCAGAGAGACCACCCAGAGGATATACGATAGAACTTGGAAAACCTTTCAGAGATGACGCAGAGCTAGCAAGGTTAATGTGGCAGAAGTGAATGCTTCACATGTCTTTCACATCCTGTAAGACGGTTTGGAGAAAGATTTGCGCCTGAACACTTGAAGAGGCAAGTGGCGGCACAGTCTGCGGATCTGATTTCTGAGGGGCGCCATTTTGAGTTTGTTTCCAACCGTGTACAGGTTTCCCTCGTGGGATTTGAACCTAGTGTTGCATACTTTTAACGGTGGCACCGTATGAGCCACTGAGAGAATCATCCCTGAGATTGCTATCTTTCAAAACTGCCTTTTTACTCAAGATCACTTCGGCCTGGAGGGTGTCGGAGTTGGCAGCACTATCTGTGAGTGAACATGTGCGCAAGTTTGAGCAGGACAGGTTAACACTGGGCTTCGATCCTTCCTTCTTGCCAAGGTGTGTGTCATCGAGATCTAGGCTGGAGGCGATTTATTTGCCAATTTTCTGTCCGAAGCCAATACCTTCATTGGAGAAAAAGTAGCATACTTTAGATGTGAGAAGAGTAGTGAAAGCCTAAATTGTGCCTAAAGGACAACGGAGTTTAGGCGGCGAGATGCTTTACTGGTATCCTTGCAACCAAAGACTTTCAGTCAGGGGGCCAGTAAATCTGTCATTGCTGGATGGATCAAAGCCTGTATATTTCTTGGTTATGATTATGTAAAGAAGCTGCGACCAAAGAATGTGTGATCACATTCTACAAGATTGATGGCAACTTCAGTGGCTTTTGCCTCACCGTGTTCTTTGGAAGACGGCTGGAGTGCAGCTGGGTGGAAGGAGTCAACAACTTTTATTAAGCATTATAAGTTGGACAAATACAAGTCTGCACAGGTGGCTTTTGGGCGTCATGTTCTGCACGCAGTGTTATGGTTCTAGGCCCATCCAGGTTACAGCTTGGGAAAGTCCTATACGTAGTGGATTGATCCTCCTGTCATCCCGAGAATGAAGAGTTGGTACTTACATGAACAGTTATTCTGGGATGACAGGAGGAGCAATCCACGCCCACCACTAGGTTAAGAGGAGTTGATGCAGACATACGGTGGGGTCCAGGTTTTTCTGTTATGCTAGGGAAAGGAACTGACCGGGGAGGGACAGGAGTGGTTAAATGGTTTTTTTCTGTTGGCATGATGACGACTCCTACATCAGCTGACATGAGGGTCACAACCCATGCATAGTGGATTGCTCCTCCTGTCATCCCAGAATGACTGTTCATGTAAGTACCAACTCTTCAATCTCTTCTTTTTAGTCTAAATCTGCTTCAGGTGTAGGAAGGAGAAACAACTTGCTAGAATTTCATTCTGTCTCTCCTTTGCTGCTCTCTTCTGGAGTGACTGCTAGTATGAGACTCAAATGTCTGACGAGAAGAGTTTGGAACGTCTGATATTCCAAGATAGTCCAGAACATCCAATTTGGACAATGAGTGTTCTCAATGTTTGGCCTTTCTATTTGTGATGGAATCACATTGGTACTACTGAAGCCCATGGTTACCCAGAAGTAGGAATCAAGTGACACTCTGGGTGTTATTGGATGAGAACTCCCAGTTTCTCTTATCATTGGCTATACTGTTGAGGACTCTTGAGAATAGTCCAAAGATGTCTGGAAGGTTGCATGATTCCCACCCTTTCTCTAGACAAAGATTGCAAAGAAAGAGTCTGTTGTCCCAACTAGAATAGACCCATTGGGTCATTTATAGAATGGTGAGTCTACATTTATGTAAATTCTACTATGTAAATAGGTCTGCTCTAGCTAGGATTAACAGTAGTATTCAGGCCATCAAATACATAATGATTCACTTCTGTGTAGCATAGGAGATCTGCAGTAAATAGATGGTGAACTTAGGTCAGTAGAATTTATTTTAAGAACCCTTACCTTTTTCTTTAATATGAAGTTATCCTTTATGCTTGAGATTTTTGTTAACACCAAAACTTGATGCTTCAAACTTGAAAATTAGGGAAGAATATTAAGTAGTACATATAACTTTCACAGAAGTGTATGTATTAATGTTTTCCCCATTTTCTTTCCTATGCTGACATCAGAGACATAGTCCAGTAAGTATTAAGTTGTATTTGATAACATACTTCAGTAAGGATTTGGGGATGCTGGCTGCTTATGATAGCTGAGCTTTTATCTAATGTTTTTATTGTTTTATTTTTTTATTTGTTTGTTTTATTGTCAGTCTTTTGCCATGAAAAAGTTGTATGTTTGCCTCACAGTAATCAGTTCCTTACGTTAGCAGTGGGAGAGGTGATACAGCCCTAGCTTTAATAGAAGACTGTTTGTTTTTAGTTCTGTCAAATGGAAAGGAAAAGGAATGTTCAGATAATTTTCTGTGTTGTTGCTGGATTCTGTTAAAGGGCAGTCACTACGCATCTCAAATTTCAACTCAAGTCTGCAACAAATGGATCTACTTGAAACCTTTTTTTAGCACTATACGTCCATAATTTGCTTGCTGTATGACAAGTATTCTGTGTCTTTAGACAAAAACGATGAATACTAGGTTTCCTCCCAGCCATGAAGTTAAAGATAGGGCAAGGAATTTGTTATAATGGCACTAGATTTTGAAAACCTTCCTGGTGCCTTTGAAACACAGCACGGTAGTAGGAACAATCCCAACTTCTCTTTCTGTCTTGGAGCAGATGGATAAAAAGGAGTACAAAGCATAACAACAAGTGTCAGCTGAAACTGGATAGATGCTTATTCTCATGCTGTATATCTCATATTCTAAACATGTAAGACAGTTATCCCTAACCTTAAGCTGGCTGAGGTCAGGGACAAACATCTCCTCCCTGTGTAGCAGTGTGGTACCAGAGACCACAGATTTTTCATTGGTTAAGTATAATTCATACACCATACCACTGATATAGATTCATAACTTCTGTCAATTTCATATGAGCCGTTGTTGTTAATTTGACTTTATATTCTTAAGCTTGATCAGAAATTTTCTGTTGTGCGAACTCAGCTCAGCACAGATTTCTTCGCAACCTGGCCTAGTATGTAGTGGCATTTGACAGTTTCCACGTAGCTGTTATTGTAGTTCTGTTTGGATGAATGGCTTGCCAGGCAGAATATTATTGTTTATTTGTTTTCCACAGCAGAGAATGCCCTCTCCCATGTTTCCATTTATTGTATTGTTTCCTCTGATGGGACACAAAAGAGAGCCTACATAGCCAATCTTATTACTAGAGAGGGTATTTATTTGAAGAACAGCACATATTGTTTGGTGTCTCTGTTCTTTGTTAGTTTAGAACCTTCTGCTGGTTACATTTTGATATAGATACCCTGGTTGTTGTTGTTTTTAATTACTAAGTGACGTGAAAAACTTGGCTTGTGGTTTGGGATAGTCAACATATTCCAGCATTTTCCAGTTGTGGTCGTAGGATGAGTGTGTTGTGCAAAGCTGGTTGTAAATTATTTTATCACTTGTGTATATTGTTTTCCTGACTTCAGCTTGTTTTTTTTCCTTCTAAAAGGTGCTATGCTTATTAGCTAAAGAATACTTCAGAATGTATATCTACCTGCTCAGAATACAAGTGTCTGTTTATTAAGCACTGTTTGTTTGTTTTGCTATCTTTTGTTTAGGCACAGATGAACCGGAACTCATCTAGTAAGTTTATGTGAACTATTGACCATCATCAGATAGCTCTTCCTGTTGCAAGACTTTAATTTCCTGTTTGAGAAAGTGTGCCTATATAATCAAATGTTTCTTATAAATTAAAAGATATGGTGTTATAACTGAATATTTGGATTCGGCTTTTTAAAAAATTTGCTTCTGTATTTGAGATTTTTTTGAAATGAAAGAAGTTTTTCTATTACAGTACGCGACTGCAAATGCCTGGTTGTTGGTTTTTGTTTGTTTGTTTTTGCAGCTGTACAGAGTTAGATATATATCCATAATAAAATACTGATTAATGAAATGACCGTGTGGTATTAGATGGGTTTAGTGCAACTGTTAAAGGATACTGACACTAGAAATGAGATTGCACGCTGGATCTTAATATTTGCATCTTGGTTTTAGGAACAGAGATTCCCCTACAAGTTATGGTGACCTAATTATTAGCATGTCTAGATGCAAGGAAATGTAAAATGTTTGATATTTTGGTCTTATCAGCAGCCTGGTAGTACATGGTTTCTGCTTACTCCAGAAGAACCTGTCTTCATTGAACCAAAGTGTGTGTGTGTGTGTATTTATGTATCTGTGTATGTATGTATGTAGAAGAGGCAGCACAGTATAGTGGTTTGAGTTTTGGTTTAGGACTCTTGAGAGACCAGGATTTGAATTCCCACTCGTCCATGGAAACCCACTGGGTGGCCTTTGGCAAGTCATACTCTCTTAGCCTCAGAGGAGGGCAATGGCAAACCCCTTCTGAAAAATCTTGCCAAGAAAACCTTGTGATAGGTTTGCCTTAGGGTCACCGGAAGTCAAGAAATGACTTGAAGAGACACAACAACAACGGTGTATGTATATGTATATGTATTTTAAAAGGTCTTTTTTTCCTGTATACAGTGTGCACTCAGTATCTGCTAAGGTTTGGTACCAAGACCTACTTTAGATACCAAAATTTGTGGATGCTTGAAGCCCATTGTGTACAGTGGTGTAGTAAAATGGTGTCCCTAATATAAATGGCAAGATCAAAGTTTGCTTTTTGTTTTTTTAATATTTTGATATTTAATATTTTAATCATGGTTGTATCTGTACATACAGAATCCAATGATATGGAGGGCCGACTGTACACTAAACAAACGCTTGGGCCTAGCTTCTAAAAGACTATTCTTTTAAGATGGGGGACCAGTTTTGCCCTTGTACCCCCTGTAGCAAATCAAATGTCTTGATTTTTGGCTAAAGATAAATGAGAAATAAGTCCTTGAAGTGATCAGAAGTCTATTTCAGGTTTTCACTTCAGGTTTTTTCACCAACTTTTTGGCAATTCTGGGTTTTTTCTTTAGAGGTTTGAGTGTCAGAAGTTGTAGGACTGTTTAGAATGATGTTTCCACTCCACGTGACATGGGAGGGATCTTGGGGGAGAAGTGGTTTTTGGTTGCATACGGCTCCTGCTGTGCAGTTTCCCTGCCTTTTTAAGGGTCAGACAAGACAATAGGGAACTGTAATTGGATCTCTAAGCATGTGGAAGAAGTGGTTGTTTGTAGAAAGATATATATATGGATCAGAGCTGCAGTCCAGGAAAAGGGGCTTTTCCTTTTTTCCTCAGTGTTATTTTTATAATTACACAGTATATCTCTAATGGCAGCTGAGATGTGCTTTTAATTGGGGAAATGGCATAGTGTTAAGGCGTAAAACAACTACAAAAACCTATGGGTGTTATGTTTTAACTAAAAAACAAAACAAAAAAAAGAGATGGTACATAGGATCATGAACCTACAACATCTGCTCTAATCTAGACTTTGATCATTACAAAATTTTTCTGCATCAGGAACTTCTGTATGGGAATGATTTCCCTTTTTTAAAATCTAGGTGTAATTTTTTTGTTCATGCAGCTCATGAATACTAAATACTGAATACTGAAATACTGAATTCTAAAAAATACTTTCATAATGGTAGCATTTAATTTATCTTTTCTAAATTATTTAAGTATCTATTGATTATGTATTAGTAATTTTAGATTGAAAATATAGGGCCAAATCCCATATAATTTTGTGAACAAATAATGAAAAGAGCCTTTCCTATATCCCCTTCCCCTTTGCACACCCCAAAATTTCTACCTCATGGCTGGTAGCAATGATATGATGAGAGGGTGAGAAGGGAGTTGATGGAAATTCCTTACCTGAACAGAGGAGCAACTTAGGATCCATGCTGTTCTTTTCAGAAGAATTATCTAGAATGTTGTTGCCCTCTTGAAAAATTTAGGTCACCAGCACCTTGTATAACTTATTATTCCTCATTACTATTTATTTATATCCTGGTTTTCAACTGGAATAGTCAGGAGAATCATACCTATATTGCAATGGGTGTGTTAAATGTACATTTTAAAATTAAATAAAATCTGCCCTTTCAGGGGAAAAAACAGACATTTGATAATGGCTTTTTGTACTCCCTCTTCCCTGGACTCCTTTCTATAGGGCATTAAATCGGTATTAAATTGCTTTGTGGTAAAGGGAGAAACAACCCCAGTGGAACAAGAGCAGGTACCTGGCACTGCATTATACTAGATTCTAGTGTATCTTTTGTGTGCTATGGACCCCTTTGGCAGTTTGGTGAACCCCACAGATATTTCTAGTACTATTGTAAGTTGTTGCCTATATTCATAATTGAACAAAATGCTATTTTTCAGCTAGAGAGCTAAGTGAAAATAAAGATCTATTTTTTTCCCCTCATCTGAATTCACAATCCCCTTGAAAGCTGAAAAGTCTTAGGGCTTCTTAAGTCCAGGTTAAGTAATACTACACTACAGGCTCAACTTGGAAAACATAGCAGAAGCGGATAATTCACATTGTATGTACATGTCCATTTCATTCATTGTTTGAGTTGTTTTGAATTATCACTTTATCAGCAGAACTGTGTTTTGTAAAAGATAGCTGATTTTGTTAATTAAATATTTTTGCTTTCAATGATCATAATATTTTTAATTAGGTGAAGAATTAACAAAATCAAAGCTTTCTGCTTCATCTAATGAGTAAGTTTCTCCTTTAACATTTTTTTATTTGAGAATCACCAGATATTATTTTCATAGAGTTTTCTTTTCCAGTTCCAGTGTCCATTACTAGATTTAGTTAGCACATCTTAATTTGAATTAAGTTTACGTTTAACAGTCTGTTTCTTTACTTATTAAATTCATGTCATTCTTCATCCCAATTGCTTCCTTACCCTCTTACTTTTTTAAAAAAAAAATTTGGTCATGTTGAAATATTTATACTAACGTCATACGGCATAAATCTGGTGCTTGTATCTTTGTGCTGAAGAGCACCTGGTATTTGTTAAATTTGATTTATTTATATTTCACCAAGAGATAATGGATATAAATCATTCTCATAAATCATAAATCATTCTTAGCCAGCAAAGAAAGCCATTCATGAATAGGATAACTCCTGTTGTCACCCAAACTAGGCAAAATATCGCATCATTTTAAACTGAGCTTTTTGTTGGTCCTCATCTCCACCTGCTTCAGCTCCTTTGTAAGCTGAGATACAGGGCAGTATAAAAAAAGATTTCTCACCTCTAGAAAAGAATTAAGATCTTACAACCGCTAGTGGGACTGGATGGCTCCTTTTTTTGGCAAGAATGCATCTTCATGGTAAGTCCTCCAGTTTACCATTCTCAGCCAGGAGAGAAAGAGCCATCCATGAATGAGATCTACCCAAGCAGATATGAGTATCCAGATGGGAGGTGGCAAGACAGTGTTTCATTGTGGTGCAACTTGTTGCAGAACCCTTCAGCAGCCTGAAGTGGACTCTGACTTGAAGTAAACTTGTCTAGTTTATAGTGTTTAGTGAATGTGAATAGAAGTGCGCATGTGGATGCTTTGCAGATTTCCTCTAGGAGTGCATTGGTAGAAAAGGTAATGATTGTGAATGCCTTCATTCACTCTATACCAGTAGAGTATGCTGTTGCGTTCTGAGGTTTTGGAAGGCCTACGGTCTTGTAGGCTAAAAAGATGCTTACTTTTAATCCATCTGGTTAGTGTGGCAGAGGATGCCTTTGTTTCTAAGAATGTGGGAAGAAAGTAGACACAAAAGGTCTCTGATTTTCTAAATGCATTGGTACACATCATAAACAGCTTTAGGGCACTTTTAATGTCTAGCTTGTGCCATTGTTTTTCCAAATGGTTGCTGGAGGAGGACAGAAAGAAAAAATTATTATGGGTTGTGAAACTATAGTTTATCTTGGGCATCACACTTGGGTACAGCCGTAGAGAAACTGCGTCAGTGAAATGGAGAATCATGTTGTAGGTGAATGGGGGCTAGTCTGATCATTTGGATTTCTAGCGAGTTCACACTGTGGGATTCCTCTGTTGTGCTCCAGACTCCATAGACTGGTAGACCCTGGCAGTGTGCTCCCCATTCTGTGATGCTTGCATCTGCTGTAAGGAGTAGTCTGGGAGTGTCCTGAAGCACAATGCTCTAAGAAAGATTGTGTTTGTTTGTACACCTTGCAAGGGAGTGCCGGATCCCCTGGGGAAGATGAACTCGAGTTTACTTGTGCATGGTGATAAATGTTTGAAATGGCCTGGGTAGGCACTGAAGCAGTTGAAAATGGAGCCTTACCCACATTGCCAAGTGAATGCAAGAAATTGTGAGATCCAGAAGGTGTGTCAGGGCCATGATATCTGTGTGTCTTGATTCAGCAAGGAGAAGGTTTTTTTAAAAAAAAAACTTCTATCTGAAGAAAGGGATACATATCCCTTCCTGGTGTCTATTAGCCAGTGTAAAGGAAGAAGATGAATCTTCTTGCGGGATCGAGGTGACAGGTGCAGTAAAGCACACACAACACAGCAATATATGGATGAACAAGGCCACAACTTTATTGGCATACGCATAGGTAGGGATCCGGGCATCGACCAACCCACCTGTTGGCTGATGAACCCACTAGTCTGGCCCAGAGGAAGAGAAGGCCCCTCCGGACACGGCCCTCCTGCCACCAGAGGGTGCATACTACTTGCTCACCCGAGCTGGGCAATTTGCCGCGCACTGCACCCCCTGACCCCAGCTGGGAAGCCGCCTGTTCCCTTCCATGTGGCAAAGGCACCAACTGTCCTGGATCCTCTGGCCATGTGACTGCCACAAGGCAGGCAGATCACCCCCCCGCCTGCCTACTGCCAACCCCAGATGCTCCCAGCCAACAAAGCGCTCCCCTGACCTCACTCCATCTGAAGAAATGTTGCCTGGATCCCTGGAACCAGGACTGCTCTATACCCCAGAGAGCCCAAGGGCCGGCCTGACATACCCAGCATATGCTCTGGACCTCTACCTCCTGATTCTCATTATGTCTTCTGCCTGTAAGCCACATGCAGCCACCTCAGTGGTGGCCCCGATGCGGAAGGAGTGGCTCCCGTAATCCGTAGTTGGGAGTCCAAGCTGCCGCAATGCCTTTCGTAGGGTGGCCATGAACTGGAACCTGGAGAGTGGGGACCCATTGCTGTGCGTGAACAAAGGACCAGGAGCCGGAGGTCACTTGTTGATGAACTTCCAAAGGGTCGTGACCGGGCACAGCTCTTCACCTGGCAAGGGATGGAGGCAGATAATGGCACCCTTTCCCAGCTGGTCACACTTGGACTTCTGCACCCGAATGTCTGCCGCTCCACCCATGAAGGATATGTCCTCTACCTGAAGAGCCTTTCTAGATTGGTCCTTGGATGAATCAGCAACCAGCTCCCCAATACACAGCGCTCCAAAGAAGGCCACCACAAACACGGTGCTAAACGGGCTGGCCTGAAACCTGGATCTGCATATGACCTGGACCTGGGAGACCAGCTGCCTCAAAAGCCTGTACGATACCACCCTCCTGCTGTCCTTGTCCCGTGGTCGCAGATGCCACCAGCCTTCGACTGCTTTCTTGATGAGGAAGCCAGGGCAAGGGCCTATGAAGCCCCTTACCTTGCTGAAAAAGGCAATACCTGCCAGGTGAACTGCCATGGAGTGGGGGGGACAACCCCAGATCCTTCAGATGCGCCAAGAACTGGAGAATATGTGATTGGGGGACTGGCCACACTGGCTGCAGACCCTCCCTGGTGCTGAACTCCTGGAACTTGCCCACGGCCTTGGAGTATGCTTTAAAGGTCGCTGGTGCCACGGAATTCATGACTCCTTGGATTATGGAGTGCTCCCAAGCTGCCACAGGTCCTCTGGAAATGGAATTGACAAGGGGTCCGTATTTGGTGCCAGCAAGCAAAATCTGTCCTACTGGAATCAAGATAGTGATTCTGCTATTCCGTTATCCAAGCCTGGTACAAAATGGGCTGAGAAAGAGGTATTAGCATACAAACATTCCAGGACAAAGCGCCTGATGAGGCACGTGACCTGGCTCGATTTGGAGGACTGACGGTTGATGACAGCCACCACAGCCTGGTTGTTGCACCAGGAACAGACCCTCCTGCTGTGAAACCGGTCTGCCCACAGCACGACTGCGACCAGGATGGGAAAAAACTCCAGAAATGTGAGGTCCTGCAGTATCCGACTCTGCTTCCAGTGGTGAGCCACTTGGCTGCACACCAATGCCCCTGAAAGTACACCCTGAACCCTAAGCTTCCTGCTGCGTCCGACTTGACCTAGAGGTCCTCACCAGGCACAAACTCGTCTTGCTGAACAGAAATCCCATTGAACCCATCCAGGAAGCCAAGCCACACCCTCAGATCTTCTTTTACGCCCTGGGAGATACGAATGCGATCATGAGGGGCACATACCCCCGTGGTGACCCTGGCCAGGTGTGCACAGAAGGCCCGACCTGGCGAGACCACCCTGCAAGCGAAATTTAAGAGGCCCAGTAGAGACTGGACTTCCTTAAGCGTAGCCTTCTTTTAGCTTAAGATCCTGGACAGCCGTTCCCTAAGGGTTGCCAGTTTGTCAGCCAGCAAGCAAGATACTCCTTGGACTGAGTCGATTAAGATCCCTAGGTAAACCAAGGATGCGGAGGGGCCCTCCATCTTATCCTGAGCTAGGAGGATGCCCAGTTCCAGAGCGAGGGCTGGAACTGGCAAAACAGCCTATAGAATCATTGGTCCCTGCTCCGCCTATCATAAGAAAATCATCCAAGTAATGAGTGATGGAAGATAATCCAGTCCTGTACCTGACTGTCCACTCAAGGAAGGTGCTGAATGCCTCGAAAGCCACACAGCTTACAGAACATCCCATGCGCATGGCCTTGTTGTAATATCATGCCCCATTGAATTTGAACCCGAGCAAGCGGTGGTCATCAGGGTGAATGGGGAGGAGCTGGAAGGCTGACTGAACTTGGCCATCAGGCCTCCTCAGCCGCAGGTCCTGACCAACCCCACTGCATGATCAAAGGAGGCATAGTGGACAGTTGCAAACTGTTGAGGGATGGTGTCATTCACAGATGCCTCCCTTGGGTATGACAGTTTGTGTATGAGGCGGAATTCGCCTGGAGCCTTCTTTGGGACCACACCAAGAGGTGAAACCCTGAGGTTGTGAAATGGGGGTTCTGTGAAGGGACCCACCATCCTACCCACCTGGCATTCCTTGTTTATCTTGTCTGCCAGCAGTCCGGGCAGCTCACGGTCGGACCTAAGTTTTCGAGATTTGAACGGTAGCTGAGGACCCACCGTTGGAATCCTGAAACCTGTCGCAAACCACTCCTTAATGAAGTTGGCAGCCTGCCTGTTGGGGTAAGTGTCTAAAAGGGGGAGGAGAGCCGACAGGTGGACAGGAGTGCGGGCCAGCAAGTTATCATTGCCTCGTACTCTATGGCTGCGGAATCACCAGCTAAAGCCCGCGCCCTTACCACATCCCCCAGGCGGTTGGAGAGGTACCAACCTCTGTCTGGGTAAGCGCTTGCACCACCCCCATGAATACTGTGTAGCTTACCAGCTCGACAATAGCTGCCTTGCCCTCCTTCCTAGACTTGTGGGATGATGTGTGAATGCACTTCTCCTGTCCTACTGGTCTGAGTAATGAAAAAACATCCATGAAAAAACGGTTGAGCATGCATTCCCTGGTTTTCTTTCCTAAGGGAATGCCTGGTGGGTCCTTGTGATCACTGAAAGAAGCCTGGACTAGGTGCTCCCCTCGCTGCCCTTGGCCCGTCCATGCATGGCTGGGAGTGATGGAACCAGGCCTGGATCTGTTCTGCCTCCTAACGGCCCACCCGGGAAGCCTGGGGATGTGAACAGCAGCTGTCCAGTAATCCTTGTCCTGCTCCCTATGGCTACTGGACTCACCAATGGTTCCCTTGCTGTCTGTCACCTCCTTGCTCGGCCCCCTATGCCTTTTGTTCCTGCACCCTATGCCTTTTGTTCCTGCCCCCTCTGCTCTTGGCCTTCCTCCTCTCCCTGCAGGTGCTGGCCTCGGAGTCAGATGAGCTGGTGATGCTGCTGCTGGTTGAGGATGGAGACCTTTTTCTCCGCCTACCACTGTCTGCTGCTCACTGTTGACAGGCCCTATTTGCCTCCTCCAGGGCTGGAGCTTCTGATCTAGATTCCAGGTGGCCCATCCTCTCTGCCAGCATCTCCAGCGAGTGAGCAGTACCGTTGAGTACCGCATTACCAGGTGGCTCTGTTGTTAGCGCGGGCTCTCCGGCAGCAGCTCGACTCTACCTGCTGCTGCTCCCAGCTGGGCCCAGGGCAGCCCAGGATTTCTGAGGCCGACTAGCCTGGCCCCTGATATGAGGCAGGGGCTTGCTGGGAGCTGGGGCTTGCTTCTTGGGTGGCATGACAGAGTGGCGAGGTGGGCATAGGCAGCAAGGGAAAAAGGGGGGAGCACTGCCAGAGGGCACTCCTGGAAGGATGCCTCGCAGAGGAGTTACAGTGAGGAGGGGAGGGAGAGCTTCCCGCCCTCCTCTGGGGTCAGCCAACCTGACCAAGCTGAAGATGACCAGCGCTGAGCAGCATGCACACGCTGGTGACTTCAGCTGCTAGCGCTGAAAAGGGCTGTTGTTGTGACCAACTTTCTGTGAGGACATGTCCTCGCCCCTCCTCACCTCTGCTGCTCCCACCAGTCGCAGCCGACTTCTGCCGCCGCCTCCAGCCGCTGTCACCTCGCCACTCACTGTGTTACCCGTCACCGTCAGTCATTGACCTTCCTCGCATGCTGCCAAAGGGAGACTGACTGTCCTCCGAGGCCGCTCCCAGTAATATACGCCCAGAGCAGACCTGAGTGAAGTCTGCGTGCCTTCACCCACGCCTGCTCTGGTAGCCAATGAATTCAAAGCAGCCGCTTTGATCTCATTGGCTGGCTGCGCATCCAGGCATGTGTGGGGACGCATGTCCAGCCCCCAACATGGCCGCTGACATGCGAGCGAGCCAGGCACCCCATTCCGCATAGGCGCTGGAGAGGTGAGTCTCTCCGCACGCTTATCATTGATTATGAAGCTGTATTGTTTTACGGTGGGCAACAATGCTTGTCTGGACCTTTGAAGCGAAGCTAATTTTATAAGGACACTGTTGAAGGAAAATATGTATTCCCTGTAGTCTCAACAATGCTATATCTGCTATCATAAGTTTCGTAAACACCCTGGGGGCTGATGCCAGGCCAAAGGGAAGTGCTCTGAATTGGTAGCAGAAACAAAGTAACTTTCTTGAGAAGATATGGATTGGCACATGAAAATTAAACTTCTGTGAGGTCTACAGAGAAGAAAATCTCCTGGAAAGAGAAGTTCCTAGATGGTGTGGAGGTTTTCCATCTAGAATTTCCTGTACATATGAATTTCTTTACCAATTTGAGAGCTAAAACTGGATGGATTCCACCTCCTTTTTTGGACATAATAAAGAGGATAAAATAGACTTTGGTGAACAAATAATTGAGAAGTATGAGTTGTCAGGGATTCAGAGCAGGAAACCCTGGGAAAATGTTCAGCCCACTGCAAGACATTGCATCATGCTCCAGGTGTATGTGATTGCTGGACATTGCATCAGAAAATGGAGTGGAGTGCAAAAGGTACGGGGTGGTGTGCAGACCCTCTACCTGATTGGTTGTAGATATGTACATAAGGAAGCAATCCCCAGTCTGTAGTTGTCTGTTGACCAAAACCGGTGTCTGGCGCAAGCCTTTGTTTGTTTGTTCTATGTTTTGTATATAACGGAACTTTGCTGCAAGATAAAGTGCCTCCTGTTTGGAAGAAACTCCTCTGTGTGTGAATATCCTTACTGGGGAACAAGGCTGCTGCTGTTGGCTCGCTGAACTCTGGCTTTTCCGCTGCGTTTCCGTGGGGCTGAAACTCCTATTATCCCCCAACAGTGGTTATGGGCCCAGGCCCAGAGTGCACAGCATCCACAGTGCACCTGTAGTTGTTTTTCCCCTGGATACTAGGACTGTTTTTGACTGTTTGCCTGGCTCTCCGGTGCTTCGGGAGTCTGTGTTTTGGCAGAGAAACAGTTAATCTTCAGTCTGGTGTTGTTCAAGGACACTTTGGAGGAGGAGGCCGGCCAGCTGCGTTCCTGTGTTTTGTTTTTACGAAGGCAGCAGAATGACTGAAACAAGCTTTGTGCGTTTTGAGAGACTAAATGACACTAATTATCAAAGTTGGCAGATTTATGTGAAAGCATCTCTGATAAAGGAGAACTTGTGGCACGTTTTGCAGAGCGAGGGTCGGGCGCCGGCCAGTGCGTCGGCTGCTGAGATAGCAGCGTATCGTGTTGCTGACGAAAAAGCCAAAGCAGTTATTTTGCTTACTTTAAGTCCTTCCCAGTTGATTCATGCTGCTGCTGCAGACACAGCATATCAGCTCTGGGAGGCTCTGAAGCATGTGCATCAATCTTCCTCATGTTTGTCCAAATGCTATGGACGAAAAGACTGTATAACACAAAATTATGTCCCGGAAGCTGTGTAAGAGAGCACCTCATGCTGATGAAACAGTTGTTTCAGAAGGTTGCCAATAGAGGCATAAATATTCCAGAAGTCCAGAAAAGTTTTATTCTGCTGGGAAGCCTCACTAAGGAGTGGGACTGTCTAATGTACAGCCTGCAGGGTGTGCATGAGGAAGATTTGACTTGTAGACCTGGTAGCCGGGAGGATCCTGGAAGAAGTCCAACGTAAGCAGTTGGACTCCAGATTGCAGATGGAGGGGAGGACAGTCAGTCGCAGCCAAGAGGGAGAGGCAGCTCCGGAGGCATCTGACCTGGAAGAAGGAGTGTGCAGCTTCGCCAGACATTGCTACAGATGCAAGAGAGTCGGCCATCTCCAGAAGGACTGCAGAATGCCAGCACCGAGCAGAGGGAAGAAGACAGCCCAGAAGCGGAGAGGCGTGTCGTCACAGGCTGAAGGCCATGTGTTTGTGGCAAAAGAACAGTCTGATAGTGGTGTGTGGTTGCTAGACAGTGGTGCAACTCACCACATGGTGAACAATTTAAAGCTGTTGAATAATGTTACAAATGCAAACATAATAGCGATTTCCCTTGCAGATGGGGCACCCAGCAAGGTGCAAAAGATGAGTACTGCGTACGTGCCATGCTTTGGTAAATCATTCAATAATGTGTTGTGTGTTACTAACTTGCAAAACTGCATACTGAGTGTCTCCCAACTGATCACTGATGGTTACAAAGTTGTGTTTGAAGGGGAGAAATGTATAATAACAGCAAATGGTGTGTTTTGTGCAAAAGGGGTGAAAAAGCAGGGGTTGTACCACATGTTGCCCAAAGGAAAAGTGGCAAATGTTAACCCATTGTGTAACAAACCTCTACATGAAAAGTGTGTACATTACCTCCACAGAGTGATGGGTCATGCCAGCTACAAAGGTTTGCAAGAGTTGGCAAAGGTATGCCCTGGGTTAGAGGTCAGAAATTGTCCTAAGTTCCTAGAGTGCTCTGTGTGTAAAAAGGTAAAGGTGAAGGCTTATCCCATTGCCAAAAAGAGCAAATGTGTCACCCAAAGGCCATTTGAGATTGTTCATGCAGATTTGGTAGGTCCATTTAAGCCAACTGCTGGAAAAAATAGGTATGTCCTGGTAATTGTAGACAGGCACACCAGGTTCTCCTATGTCTGTCTACTGAAAGAGAAGAGCCAAGCAGCAGATAAGTTCCAAGAGTGGGTGAATGCTGTTGAGAGGGAATTTCCTTATAAAGTGGCCAGTCTTGTGTCAGATCGAGGGGGAGAATTCCTGTCCAATAGCCTGCAGACCTGGTTGTGCAAGAAAGGGATAAGGCATAAAACCACCAACCCCGCATCTCCCGGGGAGGATGGTCTTGCAGAAAGAAGAATTGGGCTGTTAAAACAAATGAAGGACTGTATGATGGAGGATGCCCAAGCCCCAGCAGGACTTTGGGGAGAAGCAATAGTGATAGCAAACTACCATTTAAATAAGATGTGGAGTTCAAGTGTGAAGCGGACTCCATACTACCTATTGTATGGTAGAGCGCCAAACCTGAAGCATCTACGTGTTTGGGGTCAGTTTGCTAGTGTGTATGTTCCCCCAAGTTTCAGAAAGTCTGGAGAGGAGAAATCTAGACGGTTACGCTTTGTGGGATATGAAGGTAACAAATATAGATTTCTACACCATGCTGGCAAAATAGTGTATTCTAGGATTGCAAACTTTGAAATCCATTCAGGTTGGGATAGATTGCACTGTAACCAAGAGGTTTTGATTCCCCTGGGTAAAAGTGTGAAAAATGTTCCTGAAAGTTCTGAAAATGGAGGGGCGGTGGTGGCTGATGATGAAAAGGATAGTACAGAGGAGGAAAAGCCTGGAACCTCACAAGACTCCACACTACCACCTAACATCAAACCTGGGACTGTTCTCAAAGAAAAGCCTCACACTGAGAGCAGCAGTAGCCCTAGCGAAACTAAAGTGCTCATTCCTAGGAGATCCAAGAGGGTAAGAAAAACCCCTGTCAGATTTGTTGTTCAAGGGGCCAAGCTGTTCAGTGTTGTGGCTTTTGAGCCTGAAAGTTATGAGGAACTGTTAGAGTATCCCAAGGAGGAACAGGAAAAGTGAGACACTGCCATGGACTCTGAGTTCCAGTCACTTGTCGAGAGAGAGGTGTTCCAGGTGGTAGACAGGCCCAAAGACCAGAAGGTAGTCGGTTGCAGGTGGGTGTTTAAGTTAAAGGACATGCCTGATGGTACACAGAAGTATAAGGCGTGCCTGGTTGCAGAGGGTTTCTCCCAGGAAAGGTTCACCAACTTTGACAGGACTTTTTCTCCCACAACCAAACCAGAAAGTTTGAGGATGGTATTAGCTGTTGCTGCCAAGAGGAAAATGGTTGTTCAACATTTCGATTTTGAGACAGCTTACCTGAACGCTGATCTAGAAGAAACAGTCTACATGGAGCAACCACCAGGGTATGATAGCGCAGAAGACAACAAAGTGTACCTGTTGCGCAAAGCTCTCTATGGTCTTCGCCAAAGCGCTCATTGTTGGAACAAATGCATTGATCAGCAATTGGTGGCACTTGGGTATACGAAGAGCATCGCGGATGCATGCGTATATACCAAGGGGGCAGGTGACAGTTGTGTCATAGTAGTTATATATGTTGATGATCTTTGTGTTGCAGCCAAAAGTGCAAGTGATGTAAAGCATGTGCAGATGGAATTAGAGAAACGATTCAAGCTGAAAGATCTAGGCAGTCTGAAGTGTTATTTAGGTGTTGAAGTGGAGAGAACCGGTGATGGTGAGATTTTTCTGACCTAAAAGAAAAAGATTGACAGTCTTGTTGCTAAATGTGGTTTGTGTGATGCAAAGACAGTCAGAACTCCGATGACAACAGACTTTGCAAATTTGGAAGCAAGTGAGCTGTTTGCGAACCCTCAGCTATACCATTCTGTCATTGGTAGCCTGTTATTCATTGCTAACAACACGAGACCGGACATCAGTTTCGCTGTTGGATTGTTAATCAGGAGAGCTTCCAAACCCAGACAGACAGATTGGGTTGCTGTAAAACGAGTCATCAGATATCTCAAAGGGACAAGAGGTCTGTGTCTGAGAATGGTGGGAAGCCAAAAAACACTAGAGTGCTATGTCAATAGCTCTTTTGCTGCTGACCCAGCAGACAGGAAGTCAGTGACTGGGTTGGTAGCCAGGTATGGGGAGAGTCCCATAGTATGGAGATCAAGAAAGCAGAGTTATGTGGCGCTAAGCACAACAGAGGCTGAATTTGCAGCATTGTCAGAAATGGCTAGCGAAGTACAGTGGCTAAGACAAATGCTGACAGACATACAAGAGCCATGCAACATACCTCTGGAAATACATGAAGACTCACAAGCATGCATAGCAATGGCTGAATATGTTGGGGTGCGGTACCAAAACGTGAGGCAAATGATCCAAGATGGAATTTTGTGCTTGCGGTATTGTCCATCTGAACACAATATTGCGGATCTACTCACAAAGGCACTTCCAGTAGTAAGCCATGAGAAGGTGGCAAGTAAACTGGGCCTTGCCACCAGAGTGTAAGGTGGAAGATGAATTGTACCCATGACTTTATGTACCATGACTTATGTATTGTATGACATGTATGTAATGCAGAAATGCCCTGCACAGTGGCCTGACCATTTTGGAGGGGATTGTCAGGGATTCAGAGCAGGGAACCCTGGGAAAATGTTCAGCCCACTGCAAGACATTGCATCATGCTCCAGGTGTATGTGATTGCTGGTACTAGTGCTGGAGTGGAATGCAAAAGGTACAGGGTGGTGTGCAGACCCTCTACCTGATTGGTTGTAGATATGTACATAAGGAAGCAATCCCCAGTCTGTAGTTGTCTGTTGACCAAAACTGGTGTCTGGCGCAAGCCTTTGTCTGTTTGTTCTATGTTTTGTATATAACGGAACTTTGCTGCAAGATAAAGTGCCTCCTGTTTGGAAGAAACTCCTCTGTGTGTGAGTATCCTTACTGGGGAACAAGGCTGCTGCTGTTGGCTCGCTGAACCCTGGCTTTTCCACTGCGTTTCCGTGGGGCTGAAACTCCTATCATCCCCCAACATGAGTTCTGTCATTCTCAGACCTAAGATATAGCCTATGGCCTGCTGAATTGCTAGGCCTTTTGCATGAGATTCGATGTTGGGAGACTGTAAGAAGTGGTGCCTTGGAGTCTGGTGAAATTCTATGTTGTCTTCTTCATTTATGGCCTGCAACACCTACTAGTCTGATGTGAAAGCCTCCCAGGCATGGAGGAAGGACAGCTTTCCTCCTATCTGAGGGGCCTCATAGTTACAAGGTTTTTATTATTAGTATTAGTATTATTCCTTGGTGGTTGGTTTCAACAAACCACCAAGGGGCTTGGTAGGACTCTCCTTGTGGACAAAAGGAGGACTGAGATCTTGCCGAGGCATGTTTGAAGGATCTGAAGTCACCAAAGTGAGCGAAGGGGTGAAAGGATTGAGATGTTGGCTTAATCTGTCCTTTCACCTCCTTCTTTTATAGATAAAGGATAGCCTTCTTATCCTTTGTCTCAATGAGGAAGCCTCCTCCAGAGATACTATATAAAGAGAAAGTACCTCCGAATTGTGATGAGCATGGGAGCCATAAGCCCTTGTGACAGGTAAAGAGACAGTCTTCATCAGAAGAGCTCTCAGCTAGTATAAATTGCACTGGCTGTGCAGGATGTTAAGGAGGAAAAATGGAAGGCATCTGAAGAAACCAGAATGGTTGACTAAAGAATTCTCAGTTGAGCTAAGCGCTAAGAGAAACATGTACAGGAAATGGAAGAAGGGGGAAACCACCAAAGAAGAATTTAAGCAAATAGCTAGGAGATGTAGGGAGGAGATCAGAAAGGCTAAAGCACAGAACGAACTTAGGCTGGCCAGAGAAATCAAAAACAATAAAAAGGGCTTTTTTAAATATGACCGTAGCAAAAGGAAAAAGGAGAAGACGATAGGGTCGCTGCGCAGAGAAGATGGCGAATTACTAACGGGGGAAGAGAAAAGGCAGAACTACTTAACATCTTCTTTGCCTCAGTTTTTTCCCAGAAGGATACAAGCACTCAACCTGGCGGCTGGGGAGCAGGTGAGGAAGCAGGGGAAATGAGGCACATAATAGGTAGAGAGGTAGTACAGGAATACCTGGCCACACTGGATGAATTCAAGTCTCCAGGGCCAGATGAATTGCATCCTAGGATATTAAAAGAACTGGCAGAGGTCATTTCGGAACCGCTTGCTATAACCTTTGAGAAATCTTGGAAGATAGGAGAAGTTCCAGCAGACTGGAAGAGGGCAAATGTTGTCCCCATCTTCAAGAAGGGAAAAAAAGAGGACCCAAATAATTGTCGCCCAGTCAGCCTGACATCAGTACCTGGAAAGATTCTGGAGCAGATCATTAAGCAGTCAGTTTCTAATCACTTAGAAAGCAATGCGGTAATCACGAGAAGTCAACATGGATTTCTCAAAAATAAGTCATGCCAGACAAATCTTATCTCTTTTTATGATAGAGTTACTAGCTTGATAGATGAAGGGAATGCTGTGGATGTAGCATTTCTCGATTTCAGTAAGGCCTTTGACAAAGTTCCACATGACACTCTTGCAAAGAAGCTAGTAAAATGCAGGCTGGACAGGGCTACTGTTAGTTGGATTTGTAATTGGTTGACCGACCGAACTCAAAGGGTGATCAGGAATGGCTGCTTTTCATCCTGGAGAGAAGTGACTAGCGGGATGCCACAGGGTTCTGTCCTGGACCCAGTGCTGTTCAATATCTTCATCAACGACTTGGATGAAGGAATAGAGGGCATGCTCATCAAATTTGCAGATGACACCAAATTGGGAGGTGTTGCTAATACGCCAGAGGACAGGATCAAAATTCAAAATGACCTGGTCAAATTGGAGAGCTGGGCCAAGGCTAACAAAATGAAATTCAACAGAGAGAAGTGTAAGATCCTACACTTAGGTAGAAAAAATGGAATACAGAAATATAGGATGGGGGACATGTGGCTGGATAGCAGTACGTGTGAAAGGGATCTAGGAGTTTTAATAGACCACAAGCTGAACATGAGTCAGCAGTGTGATGCAGCAGCCAAGAAAGCCAGTGCAATTCTCAGCTGCATCAATAGGAGTATGGCATCTAGATCAAGGGAGGTACTGGTACCACTCTACTCTGCTTTGGTTAGACCTCATCTTGAATCCTGTGTCCAGTTCTGGGCACCCCAGTTCAAGAAGGACATGGTCAAGCTGGAGCAGATCCAGAGGAGGGCGACAAAAATGGTGAGAGGCCTGGAAGCCATGCCCTATGAGGGTAGACTTAGAGAGCTGAGTATGTTCAGTCTGCAGAAGAGAAGATTAAGAGGGGACCTGATAGCCATGTTTAAATATTTGAAGGGATGCCATGTAGACGAAGAAGAGGGCTTGTTTTCTGCTGCTCCAGAGACCATAACAAGAAGCAATGGATTCAAGCTGCCGGAAAGGAGATTCCACCTGAACCTCAGGAAGAACTTCCTGACAGTCAGGGCTGTCCAGCAGTGGAATATGCTACTTCGGAGTGTGGTGGAGCCTCCTTCTTTGGAGGTTTTTAAGCAGAGGCTGGATGGCCATCTGTCGGGAGTGCTTTGAGGGTGTTCCTGCATGGCAGGGGGTTGGACTGTATGGCCCGTGTGGTCTCTTCCAACTCTACATTTCTATGATTCTATGATGTTTAATAAGCTTGTTAGTCACTTTCCTTCATGGAGGGTGGAGATGGGGCTGGTGGAAGTGGGGAAGGAGATGTAGTTTTAGGTTTTTTAGCTGATCTGTGTACAGTAGAAAGAGTTTGGTTCACACTGTTGTGTACTTGGGAAGTGCCATGGGAGAATTTGGGGCCACAATATTGGTGGAAAAGATTTGTGGAGTTGAAGGAGAAGCTGTCGAGGACAGTTTTCTCCCTCCCTCCGTGTCACCTTCTGAGTTCTCATCATCAGTAGCCTTTTCAGAAGCCTAGGCTTCACACTGAAACTGTTGCCCCATTACAACAGACTACTGCCTGAGCTGTTTCAGAGTCAGAGGCATGGGGAGAATCAGTTTCAGTATGAATCGTATCTGCAGGTCTGTCAGCATTGGCAGCTCCAGAGGATGCAGTCATTGCCATGGAGGGTGCTGCTGTGTGCATGTCTTTGCGGCTCCTGGGAGGACAGTTAATAGCATATGTATATCCCCGACTGTATAAACCTGCTTAGAGACAGGAGAGCTCCTAGAAGCAGAGTTTGTCTTTACTGTTTTGACTTTCACTTTTCCCATCTCAAAGTGGGGAGCCACTGAAGAAAAGGCAGAAAGGGAAGAGAAAGGAAAAAGGAGGAAGCGATGTGAAAGGGAAAGCTACAGTGGAAAAGGCTAAAGGAATCTTTTTTTTGGAAAAGGGAATTTGGGTAAAGAGCGCTTAGAGAAAAGGAGAACTAAGGAGAAGAATAAGTTGAAGGAAAAAGAAGCCAGAGAAACTAAAGGAGATAAATATAGGACTTTTCCTGGACAAGCCACAAAAGGAGAAATGAGGAAGGAAGAAATGATGGCCAATAAAAAGCTTAGTATAAAATGATATGATATTTTGCCTAGCCTAGGCTGCTATAGAATTTAACCCATTCATGGATGGCTCTTTCTCCTTGGAAAGAATGGACTTTCATGGTAAGTCTGCCAATGTGTCACTCTCTTGGCATCATTTTTAAAGGATTTTTATCATGCATAAGTTAAAACATCTCACTTTAGAAATCAGCCTACCTTCTGTAAGAATATGCCAAAAAAAATATATCTATCCATCATTTTATTTAAATCCTTCCTTTCTCCCAGGCTGGAACTCAAGATGGCTTATAAAAATAACAGCATAGCTGAAGGACAACTAAAGAGAATCAATTAACTTACTCTTTGTGTGGTCTCTGTGCTCAGATTTGGGTTCTGTGCCTTCAAAAAGGCTTGTTTGGAGCTTTCTTGATTCTAGAATATATGCTGAGGTTAGGATTTTTATTAGATGCCCTGTCCCATGTGCACAGTCAAGGGGTGTGGATCCTGCTTTTCTACTTGCTTTCTTTTAGCTACCACTGGGGCAGCATTGCTGGGATTTTTGCTTTGCTTATCCTTTTGATCAGCTCACATCCCCCAGGTGTTTCCTGCACTACTTTTTCAAACCCTATGGCTATAAGTTCAGCTCCTTTCTGCATGTGATCTGTTTGTGGAAACCACCTTCCTCCCAGTGATGAGCATGTTTCATATCTTTTTTGCTAACATTGCCACTGCTTTATTGGGTAGGTGCACTGTTAATAGGTCCTCTTATCTTAAGGTGCTTCTCTGGGAAAAGGTGATACTTGTAGTAGATGCTGAGCCAACATTTCTATTGTCCTGCGCTCCTCTCCCCAACAGGATAGGCTGCCTGCCAAATGCAAGTCTAGTCTGACAAAGTTCCAAAACAGATGTAGAATCCGTGTGTGTGTATTAGTGCAGATGGCCGCTTTAAAACCATTGTTATAGAGGTATTGCTTAGCAGTCTTCCCTGAAAAGAAATTAAATTAGAAAGGTTAAGAATCTGTACTTTTCCATGTACTCTGGAATAAGGTTCATTCTATCTCGTCACAGCAAGTTTATTTTTTAAAAAGTTACAAAATATACCATGAAATAGAGAAAGTAATTATTATTGCAGTACTCAAAAGATTATTGGAGAAGCAACATCATTTTATCTGCTTTTACCAGAATATACAGGTGTAGCAAATGTTTACTGTGTTGATTGAAATATATAACGTGTTTCCTTTCCAAACTATCCTTTTGATTTTTTTTTTTAAATCTATCATTTATAAGGCAAGAATTTACAGTAGGAAACACTGTCTTTTTGCAATATGGTTAGATAAAGTGTTTCTTTGAAAGCATGCAGATTCAGTTTTAAATGTTATTAAAGCACTGAAAACCAAGTGATAACACTTGGTAATGTGCATTTATATATAACATTATCTTCATGTAAATTAGGAAGGGGAACAATGATGTCTTGACATGGGATGTACTCTTTGGAAATTCTGGTGACTCTTCCTCTCTGACTTCAACAGTATCTTCATCCTCATCAGGTAACGTTATTGTTAATTCTGAAAAAGTACAAGTATGATGGCTTTATCTTTATAAAGAAAAAATGTCAGTGAGTAGTGTAAAACGTTATTAATTGTGTAAATGTACTGTTGCAATAATGCCTGTTCACTGTTTTTTTTTTTAATTAAAGTAGTAAGTTTATTTAGAAACATAACTTCAGGGATCATACCAGTGTTTATGTTTCTCTTTAGATAAGTCTGTTGGCTTTTAAGAAGGTTTATAAAACACTTGCTTTTGTTTCGAAAACCTCCACTTAAAGCTTGCAGGTGTAAATTTCACAGTTTGCTAGCACCGGCTATTTTCTGTCCTCTACAACGCCAGAGTGCTGCTCTGGAAAGTTCCCAGCTCCTCAAGAGCAGAATTTTAGCATGGTTTGCATCTGTGGTAGGAAATGGGGATTGTCCTTCTGCCAATTCCACTAGTAGAAGCACCTTCCCCAGTACAAACATTTCACTGGATCCTGCCTATAATTTGTACACACCTGGGTGCAATGTAGCACAGAAATATGCTCAAGCTGTATACTTGATTAGCCTGCAGTCGTGATATTAGCTTATTTGCTAATTTGTTCTTGAGCTATGTGGGCAACAGCCAAATATTATACTGTGGCTTGACAAAAAAAGTAGGAAATCAAAGGCCATACTTTGCAATATTCTGTAACATGTAGTGCTTTCTGTTGTATTTATTCCTCTATTTCTCACCTTTGAAATGAGTTTGTAATAAAATCATTTTTTTCTATAGATTCTTGATTTGCTTGTGATTTTCAGGTGCTTGCATAATTGTGCTAATACTAAATGTGTGGCAGGTGCATTATCAGAACTCATGGGGGAAATAGTTGTAGATCATACATTTTAGACATATTTATTCTAATTTTTATGATAGTCTCTTAAGATACTACTTTACTTTTTCTTGGATTATGGTCTGTATCAAATGAAAATTTCTCTAATTCCTGTTTCCCCTCACTTTTGCTATCTTATTTAGCCCAATCTATTTCTCTACAAAAAAGTTCTTCATCTTCTTGTATCCTGCCTAGAGATAATTCAACAAATACCATCAGTACCTCAGGTAATGGAAATATGTAGATTATTAAGAAATATACGTTCTGTAAGTATTGCTTAACTTTTGGTAAACTGAATGTACACTTCCCCTTTCACATTTGTGGATTTGACTCTTCTGAATTTTAATATTTGTTGGGTACCCATGCCTCCCCCCCCCCGATTCTCCTTGTCCCATTCCCTTGCATTTGCCAACATGGAGGAAGAAGGCAAGCATGCTGAGGGAAAAGGTCAGGCAATGAGAGGGTAGACACAGTCATGCATGCTTTCTTTGTACCTTCCAGATCTCTCCCCTCCCATTCCCTTGCCTCTGCCCTGGCACTGAGAACGCTCATCGACGCAAAAGTTAAGGGGATTGGGGGTTGGAGGAAGGCAGCACATGCTTTCCTTCTGCCCTCTGGAGCTCCCCTTCTCATCCCCTTGCTTCTGGCTCCAGCACTGAGAACCTGAATGAGGAAAAAGATAGAAGATTGTGGAGGGGAGGAAGGCAGTGTATGCTTTCCCTCTGCCCTCCAGATCTCCTCCTCATATCCCCTCTCCTCTGACCCCAGCACTGAGAACTGGCGCCAAAGAAAAAGCAGTGGGGTGGGGGAAGACATGCGCGCACACTTTCCTTGTGCCCTGTGGAGCTCTCCTCTCCCATTGCTTTGAATCTGCCCTGGCTCCAAGAATTCACAGGAAGGCAATGGGGTGGGGGAAGACACACATGTGCTTTCCTTGTGCCCTTTGGAGCTCTTCCCTCCCATTGCTTTGCCTCAGCCCTGTTGCTGAGAACTTGCACAGAGGAAAAAGGTAAGGCAATGCTGATGGGTGGTGGGAAAGACTTGTGCGCACTTTCCTTGTGCCCTCTGGAACTCTCCCTTCCATTGCTTTGCCTCTGCCCCAGTGCTGAGAACTTGTGCTGAGGCAAAAGGTAAGGCAGTGGGGCAGGGGAAGACACATATGCATGCATTTTCCTTGTGACCTCCAGAGATCTCTCCTCCTATTGCTTTGCCTCTTCTGTGGCTCTGAGAACTTGTGGTGAGACAAAAGGTAAAGCAGTTGGGGGGGCAAAGACATTCTTCCCTTCTCCCTTCATGAGCTCCCCTCTCTCATTCCTTTGCCTCTGGCCCAGATATGGAAAAGGAAGGGCTCCACTTCAGAGCCCAGATGGAAAAAAGAAGGGGATCTTGGGGGAGGATGATTTTTTACACTTCCGCGAAGGTTCTGCACCCTGAACTCTCGCAAATGTGGAGGGTCAATTCTAGTCTGTACTAGATTTATGATAACACAAGCTGGCCCTGTCAAGATGCACCTGCTTCTTCAATGTCTGTGTCTATTCAGTGCTTGGAACCAAGATGTCTGTGTCTTTTCAATGAAACAAACCCGCATATTAAGAAGGCAAGTAGCTCCTAATAGAGCTGACCCTGCTGGGACAGGTGGCCATCTCTTTTTCTGGTGGTTGTATGCAAGTGTGGGCAAGGAACTATTCCACTATAACAGCGTAGTGCAGAAATGGCCTTAATATAACAAATACATAATACATATAACACATATAATATACAGTCCTTTACTATAAATGATCATATATTCATAATAATCATATAATGTGATTTAAAGTACCTTAATCTTAGCCTTCATTATTATTACAAACTAACTTCCCTTCAAAGCAATTGTTGAAATGTCTCCCCATTTCACCTCTTAAGTAATTGTATGAACAAGACCAGCCTTCTCTAAATTTGTCCAGTGTTTTCTCTTTTGAGAACATGGTTGATTTATCTGTTTCCATAATATCGTATAATCTAGTTAACCAATCCTCTGTATTTGGTATTTTCTCATTTTTCTGTTCTTTTGCAGCTAAACTTCTAGCTTTAGTAATCACATACAGTAAGATGTTCCAGTCTTTTTTTTCGACATATCCTTCTAGCACCTTGATCATATCTAATAAATAAAACTCTGGTTTCGTTGGAATTTTTTTCTTTATTATCTTTATTTTTTCATTATGTATGTTCTTGCAATATTTTCTTGCCTTTTCATATTGCACTAGCAATGGTAAAAGGTTCCTTTTTCACTCTTGCATTTCTAGTACCTGTCATTATGTTGTTTGTATACTTTAGCTAATTTTGCTGGAGTCAGCTGCCATCTACAGAATAATTTATAGTAATTTTTTTCGTCAGTTGGCTTCTCATAAGTGTCAAGTTTCAAAAACAGTGATAAACTATATGTTGCTATTAAACATGTAAATTTATCTGAATCAAGTTACAGTTATCCCTCCACATTCGCCAGGGTTAGGGACACAGAACCCCCATGAAAGTGGAAAAATCGTGAATAACTCTAGGCTCTTCCAAACTATATTTAACACACAAAAAAGTATGATCACCATATTCAACCCACCGTGGATTCCTTTGAGGCATCAGGGTTCCTTCACAAGGCAGAAGTGAATGGCTGGTGGGGCTTACTACCACCTCCACTGCTGCCCCACACCATTTTTACGAAGGACTTACAAGTCTTTTTCGCAGTTTCTTAGTCTCATGAGGCTTGCAGTCCCTGTTAAAAATGGCATAGGGAGACAGCAAAGGTGACAGGCAATAATCTGTGAATGACCAAATCTGCAAAAGTGAAACCCGCAAACGTGGCGGTCTGATTGTAGTAGGCTTTGTTCAGTGTCTTTGGTGGATGACGTGATCACATTAGAAGCAAGATATGGAATTGCTGACGTTTCATGAGCTTGGGAAAATACTGTTTCTAATGTTACCTTTCACACTAATGTTGGTACTATTGTTGTGGCTTAACATCCAGTGGTAATATTGAATTGCATCTTGTTTCAGCAATTTCTGTTGTCTATTTAAAGGAACTGTTAAAATTTAGCTTTGCATTCAAATAATTAGTGTACTAGAATAGTTGAATGCCACTGTTTATGAATCTGTTAATACATTAATATCCCACTTTTTGCCTTCCAGCAAGACCAACAACCCCTCTTTCTGTAGGTACTTTAGTACCTCCTCCCAGACCAGCTTCCAGACCAAAGTTGACGACAGCAAAACTTAGTGGAATTAATGAAATTGTAGGTGTAGTACAACTTGGCATCATTGACCTTTATCTCTCTCATTGTGGACTTCTCCAGTTGAATGTGTGCATACTGATGCTTTTGAATTTTGTTTTAAGCCAAGGCCATTTAGCCCTCCTCTCACCTCCAGTTCCAGTCCGCCTCCTTCAGCTCCTTTGGCACGTGCAGAGAGCTCCTCTTCAATATCATCTTCTGCTTCCTTGAGTGCAGCAAATACACCCACAGTAGGTAAGTCACAGTCTGCTCAAAAATCCCATTGAAACATCTGACTCATTTATAGTTTCCTCAAGTGGGCTGTGAACATTATTCTGGTATAGAATGTGTGGAAGAATTAGTGAAGAATGGGAAATGATTGTTATTTCAGAATTTTGTTTATTAAGTTTATGTCCCACTTGTCTCCCAGATGTGATCCAATGTGGGTTTTCAGCTCTTTGTCACAACACCATATACACACAATGTACTCATAATTGTATGTTAGGATCTATGTTATCATGATTTTTAGATACCATTCATAAAAACATGTCTTCCTAACTACCTACCTACAAGTGGGACATTTGGATAGCCGAAGTCATATTTTGAAAGAGTTTTTTTGGAAACTAAACAATGTTTATTTTTGACAAGACTGTCTTGCTTATTTGAAAGACAAGAAGATATTTAAATTGCCAGATATTAAGTTGGTTGTCTGTTGTTGATCATGGTAATCAAGAAGGGTCAAGACAAATTGTGCAAGATAATTTAAAAAAAAATCTAAAATGTACTGCTTGGCTATTATGGCCTGGCTATTATGGTAACATCTGGGCAAGCTGATTGTAAAACACTTCTAATGGTCACCATGGTATGTGATATTGTGTTTTGTGGGGGAACAGTAGGATCTTCCCAAGGATCCTGTTGTGAAGAGTCCTGCCTCTTCACAAGGTATTTAATGCTCCACAGGAAACACTGAAACTAAGAAAACAATACTTTGCCAGTTTATTTTTTTATAAATATACCCATCTTTTCTTTAAAAATATTGCTCAGAACTACAAAGATGGATATATTGCCTTTTATATATTGTTTATTGTTCTTTAATCAATGATATGTTTCTTCTTACCCTGATTTATCTTAAAGTATTTAAGATCTGTTTTAAGTAAGTAAAAATAGTTATCCCTGCAGCCTGCTGTGACAGCGTATATTTTCTGTCCAAGCTATTGATTGATGATACAGACTGCATTTCAGAAATGTATAAGTCATCTTGTTAAGTATCTTATTTATGTACATTTGGTCTTGGGAGTTCAAAAATATACCACTAAGTCTTTGCAACCATTAGCATCCATAGAGTGCAGACCACCAAATATATGCATACTGTCCAGCTGGCTCTTCCCACACTAAGAGCATTGATACATGATTAACATACTTTGTGTGTAGCAGTTTCCATCATTCATTTCAATGGAAGGAGATATTCCATGATGTTTTCCCAAGTAAAGTGGTCAGCACACTGATGATGTTGTATATAAAGAAATAAAATGGAAATAATTTTGCATACATCTAAGCACATGGAATTCTCTAATGCAGATGGTTCTCTTGCTTTTAAATAAGTGACATAACTTACCAGATCTGTTCTGGGATTGATTGAACTGTTGGTTTGTGCAAATAATTTCTCTCTTTAAGAGGACTCACAGCTGTAATGGTATCCTGCTGTCCTGGCCCAGGAGAAGAGAAAGGAGGTCCCTCATTTTGTGACTCATTCAAATGTACATTGGAGTTAAAGAGACTATGCCTTCAAGTTCAAAAAAAAAAATTTTTTTTTTTACAATTATTTTAAGTGAAAATGGGGTAACTGATTTTTAAATTCCAAGAGTTGTCTATATTGTAGCTAGCTAGATTTGGAATTGGATTAATTGCTCAAGGGTAAATCACTTTTCTGAAAATAATGCAGTAGACATTCTTTGACAAGACATGGGTTTTGAAATATATTTTATGTTTATGATATATTTTGATTGCAATATGTTCTTTAATGTTGCTAACAATAAATGGCTTATGAAAATGAGAGATCAAGCCATCCACATTTGAAATTGCGAACTGTAGGATTGAAGTCTGTGAACTATATGTATCCTAGGAATTTCACGCGGTCCGAGCCCTGTCAGCCTTGGAAACCAGGACACATTGCCTGTTGCAGTGGCCCTGACTGAGTCCGTTAATGCCTACTTCAAAGGAGCAGATCCCACAAAGTCAGTGAAAACATTTATTTGGAGTATATCTTGCATTCAAAAAACAGATTACGCTTTTCTTTTTGCTTTAGGAAAACTAATAAAACTTATTGTCAAAATGATATAATGACATCCTGGAAGGTAAGGAGCAGCCCAAAAGTCAAAATACAGCTAAAACTGTGACAATCCCTAAGCCTGGAAAAGATCCTTTACGAGTTAATAGCTTATAGAGTCATCAGTTTATTAATCTGAGATTATAAAGTACTTATCTCAACCCTAGCCCCATGTTTAAGCACTCTTATTGCTGATTATCCAGCTTGGATTCTTATACAAAAGAAATATTGTGCATTGTATGTGGTTCATTGTGTTGATAAAAAAAACTGACTTATCAAATGAGAGGTTAAAAGGACCAAATAAAATGAGATAAATTTGCTTTGATTTAGTATTCATTTATTATATATACAAAATTTCAAACTACATCATGTAATCCAGGGAATACCAAATACAATTTTGGATTAATACATTTTAATTTTGTCTGCACTGATAATTTGAGAGAGAGAGAGAGAGAGAGAGAGAGAGATAAATAAATAAATAAAAATAACACCTGCTGATTGTAAATTATTTCATAGATACTGCTTCTGAGTTGAATCTTATGTTTTTTAGTTTTCCTTTCTTCCATTACACTGGATCTTGGTTTTCATGTTATATAGTTATTATTTTATGAAGGCGTTGTAATAAAACAAAATTTAAAAAAATATCTAAAAGGTGCAACTCTACTTTTATCACCAACAGAACATCAGTTTCTGACATAGGACTTGAATTTAGTGCTGTCTGATTTAGAGCAAACAGTCTTTTTGAACCATTGCAGACAATACCTATATCTAAGGTTATTTGTCTTGTAGCAATCACTTTTACAAGGAGGATTTGGAGCTCTTTGTACTTTCTGTGAGGGCGTATATGTTCTGTTATTAAGGACCAACCTGATTCCAGTCTTCCTATTAAAAATTATTGCCATTTTCTACTTGTTTCAAGAAACCAAACTGCCATTTTTTCTGTCCCAAACCAAATATCCCAAGGAGAAATTTTGGCATCATCTAGATAAACTAAAATATAACTGGGTATAAGAATGAAGAGCTGTTACATCATCTAGATCCAAAACATTTTGAAAACGTGAAGGTTTAGAATATAAGATGGTTTTCTTATCTTCTGCAGTAGGTTAAAAACACAAACATGTATTCTGAAGCATGTAGTCTGAGAGCATTATAAGACTGATAAAAATCTAGTAGCAGATGCTGGTTTTGATAGGAGAATACTTCAGTCTTTGCTTTCAAAGTAATTGATGTTTGCAATCCCATCTGAGTGGATTTATCCTTCGTATTCATCAGAAAGTGGAATGTTGGTATCTCTTAACCATGAATGTTAAGTGATTCTTGAGAAGTGCAGAGGACCAATCCATACCCACTCAGATTAACAGTGATTTTTTTGTCCTATGTGCCAGGGACTTGCAACCATTTTTTAGGCCCGTAATTGTTTCTTTCTTTCTTGGAAATTCTTGTGAACCAGCACCAGTCTGTGGACTACTACTCTGAGCAGCATTTCTATAAAATATTCAGGATGTGGAATGTTTTACAGCATTCTGCTACAATCTCACTTGGTTTAAAAATCAGGCTTAATAAATTAAACATTAATTTTGTTTTGTAGTTAAAATGTATTCCCAGTGCATCCACACACAGTTTTACATTCTGTTTCTCATTTTTACAGAAGGCAGCATAAATAATGTTTGTATTTTCATATCTTTCTTTAGATGTATTGTTAAGATCACTGGTGATATGACAGTCTCATTCCCAAGTGGGATTATTAGAGTGTTCACCAGCAATCCATCTCCTGCTGTGCTCTGCTTCAGGGTAAAAAACACAAGCAAACTAGAGCAGATTCTTCCAAATGCCCAACTTGTATACAGGTTTTGTATTTTTTAAAAATCTAATCTTAAACCATCTGCTTTTTTGCATGATTTCTATATGTATTTTCTCACTGTGTAAAATATGATTTGATAAATTCCATTGTCTGTTTTCCATTGTGTTTTTTTGTTTGTTTGCTTTTTCAGCACTCTTAAATCAGTTCTAGTATTACTTTTAGAGATGTTATAAACTTGCCAGTTTGTACTGAAATTGATTTTTAACAAACCATCAAAGTAGTCTACTTTTAAATCATACAGAGTTGTCGTAGTCTCATGAGATTTGAAAAGAAAAATCTTTAAAGGTGAATGATTGCATTTTCTTATGCGCAATTGAAAGCAAAATATAACTTAGCCAAAGCAAGTTGTTGTGATATATTTCAAAAAGACTGAACCAGTCTTGTGAGAATAAATGGTATATTACTCCAGTTTAATTATGAAGTATGAACTCATGTTATGAAAAATTATTCAGTCATGAAAAATTATCCTGAAGTTACATGGAAAGGAACATGTTAGGATTTTTTAATATGAATTAACATCTGTCTGACAATCAGTTCAGCTAGGCCAGTTCTTAAAATGACCATCTAGCTGTATCATTCAGCGGTCCAGTTGGCTTATTACTTCGACTGCCACAATGCCGTTTATCTCTGCATTGTCAGAAAGCATTCCTGCTGGTCCTGACAGCATGAATCTACACAGCAAACTGCTGCACACATTGCAAAGGCTGTTGGTCTTCATATCATGCTTGAGAGTATTTTGAGTTCACAGTGTAGTTGGTGGGCAATTGTGCGTCTGCATTTTTACTTGACTTGGCTTATCAGTACAATAGTTCTCATCTAGTTCATAAGTAAAAGAAGTGTCTTGTCACCTCCCAACTGGTGATATTGCTAACCTCTTATATTTGTTTCATTTGTGGGCTGGTTTATGATGTGGTAGCTTCCTTCTAGATTAGCCTTCTTCAACCCCTAAAGGAACTCTTGAAATAATTTTCAAGTCTGATGGAACCCCTGTATTAAAATTATTGTATCTACAGTTCAAAGAAGTTTTTTTCACTGTCACAATCTCTCTTTACCACTAGCAAACATGCATGGAACCTTAGGGTTCCAGGGAACCTTGGTTGAGAAACCCTGTCCTAGATGTTTTTATTTTAGAGGCAACCTGGCCTGCTTTGTTTCCTTAAGACAAAGATGAAGGTTCTTGTGGTTTATTAATCTTTTCAATAATTTGTCAGACTGTATTAAGAATAAGTAAGATTTGAAATGCATATAGATAACAGTTCAGAAATCAAAATCACCATATTAAACTGGAAAATTAAAATTGTATCACATGTACAGCTCTGTAGATAACTTAATGTAGTATAGTCATTATTTATTACTAGTTATTTGTTGCTGTGTACCATAGTAAGCATATTTATTTATTCAAAACATTCAAAACATTTAGTTTAGTCAGCCTCCCAATATAGCTTACAGATAAGTAAAGGCAAGGTATAATTATCTAAAAAGATGTAATGGAAAAGGAAAGGGAAGGGAAGGAGAATAAGAAGATCCATATACCAGTTTTAATATTTATAGTTCTTAAAACAGCCACCTAGGTATAATAAATAACACTGATATTTAACTGGATGTTGTTGATCATATTATTACAACCAACTAGAACTGAAAAAGTGGGGAACCAGAAATAAATATTTCCTCAACTCATGGCTTTGGGGGTGCCTGGGCAGTGTAAGAGACTGCAAGAAAGGATTTTTTTAAAATTAATTTTTAGTATATTAGGAAAGAGATTGGGGCTGCACATGACCAACAGGTCACATTTTTCTGAGCTGTAAACTCTTAAGTTTACATAGGAAATTACATAGGTCCACTGTCTTAGTACTAGAAGCTTAATTTTGTTCTGATTTAGTTGTATGTGTTTATTAGCAACATTTGTATGCCAGTTCATACCATGAAGTTTCCTGGGCGACTTAAAGAAACAAACGTTTTTAAAAAAATATAAAACCATAAAATAAAAAGTACTATAAAATATGACAAAACAAAACTCAACAAGGCCACAGAATTAAACATGGAATTTAAACACTGAGAAGTCCAGATTAAATGAATTATTATTTAAAAGGCCTGGATGAATAAAAAGGTCTTCACTTGGTGCCAGAAATGATACTGGAATGGCGCTAGCCAGATTTCTCTAGAAAGGCTGTTCCATAACTGTTTCACCACTGCCAAAAAACACTCTCTTCCTGGTATTCAATCACAACAGTTCATTTAATGGAGGCATTTAGAATAAAGAAAATTTTAAGATTCAGGTGGGTTTTGCACCACTGATTTCTGATAAGCTGATTTCTCTGCTTAATGTATAATGAGCTGATTATAGGTGGTTGCTTATATCTGACGTAAACTGGTACATAATAATATTATAATTATGGTATACTAAGTTGGAATCTAGAATTTTTGGTACCAGCTTGTTCCCTTACTGGGCAACATGGCTTTATCCTTGAATATGATATAAAAAGTTGTACTGTAGAGCATTTACATCCACATGTAATCTATACAATAGTTATTCTGAAGAAAATTAGATTTATTCTGTTTGCCCTTCTGTCCATGTGTTATAATGGAAAACATGGTTCCAGCTTTTTACAGCAATCATTTTGTAAAATATTTTATTGCGTACAGACCAATGATACATGCCTGCATATTGTTCTGTCATACTTGACAGTCATTATTCATGTATTTATATAGTAGCCTTCATTATCAGATTTGAAAGCAATTTGGAAAGTAGTATATAGTAGCGATTAATATACAAATATTAATTGCATGCACTATTCCATCATTTTGTCCATATGAGAGATCGAGTTTTAAGGCAGAGGGAATAATGGCTAGAGACCACCTAGTGAGTCTATTCTGGAAAAAAATATTGAATCTTGGAACTTCCCGTCTATACCTGTCTGTTATGTTACTTATACCAGCTTTCAAACTTAATCTTAAAACAAATAATGAAGCTTTCTTTTATACCATTCTAGTGCAAGCTTCAAAACAGATCTCTGTGTGCACTGTGCCTGCAGGAGTCAACCTCTGTATCCACAGAAAGAGTTCTAAGAGGATGGTTAAAATGTTTTTTCTTAATTTTGCACATCTTCAAAAGAAAGCAGAACCCTATTTAAGGAAGTGGAAGGCACTGAGACAGGCAGTGGCTGTTAAGAACAAGGCCAGTTTTGGGGGCCTTGTTACAGCTGGGGAAGGGAGAGGGAGAAGTGCAGAAGAGCCTCTAAACTCCTGCAAAAACTGGGTGCTGTACTTCAGTAAGAAATGTAGCAGTCCTTCAAGCAAATCTGCTCTTATCCAGGATTCCACTGTGATCCAGGATTTACCTGAATGGCCATCAGTAACTCTAGAAAAGGTATTAGATTGTATTATCACATTACGCAAAGGGAAAGCACAAGGTGGTAATAGGTTACAACCTGATATATTTAAGATCAATCCTGAATGGTGGGTCCCCATACTTGCTGAGCTTTTTATATAGATAAACTCAACAAGTTGAGCTCCCAGTGTGGTCATTCCTATATTTAAAAACGATCCAGGATCCTAATAATTACAGATCTGTTGGTTTATTGAATGTAGCCCCCAAACTGTAGTCCAAATATATGTTGCATAAATTATTAGCTTGGAAGGATGATAATAATAAATTCAGTGAAGCTCAGGGCAGGCTTTTGCAAAGATCATAGTATGATTGATCAGTTTTTTATCCTGCATCACTTAATTAAAAAGACCATACAGAGACCATACATACAATTAAACCATTGTTCAAAGCTTTTATAGGTCTGTCTTTGGTCTTGATTTAGTAAATAGGATCTGGTTGTAGATGAAATTAGCTAACAACGACATTGATAAAATATTATTTTGGCTCATCCAAAATCTGTAGCTCAACAGTGTCACCCATATAAGAGTGAAGAGTCTGGATAGTCAACTTAGAGAAAGCATCTTGCATGGAATACAACAAAGTTGCATCCTGGCTCCGTTCCTGTTTTAATATTTTTGTTAATAAAAGAATGCAAGACATGCCATCACCTTCCTTCTTTCCCACCTGCCTTGAATCAAGCAAGGTTCCAGTTCTGGTATACACGGATGATGTAGTCTTCTTGTCCCTTAATCAGATAGGTTTGAGACAGGCGTGCCCTGCACTGAATCTAGAGTTAACAGAAGTATGATTCAATAGTGGTACAAACTAGATGAAAAGGATGACACTGGATTCCCTAAAATGTGTTGGTATGAACAACTTGATTGGGGAGGGTTGGGCTAAGACATGCCAGTGCAGAATGACTAAATACTTCTAAATACTAAATACTTTTGATAGGACAGAGATCTATGTCAGGATATCAACCCAACTTTAACAAAGAAATTGAGAAATTTCATCTATCCCTAGATAGCGAGGTCATAAACAATAGAATCATAGAATCATAGAAATGTAGAGTTGGAAGAGACCACCCGGGCCATCTAGTCCAACCCCCTACCATGCAGGAACACCCTCAAAGCACTCCCGACAGATGGCCATCCAGCCTCTGCTTAAAAACCTCCAAAGAAGGAGACTCCACCACACTCCGAGGCAGCATATTCCACTGCCGGACAGCCCTGACTGTCAGGAAGTTAACATAAACATGCCACTCTTCCTGGTAGTTTGCTGCCATTAAAAAAGAACACCAGCATTTCGCTTATATGCCATTTTTCTTATTCACCATTGAGGAAGGCTTTTACAGAATTAAAATAGCAAATGCTAACCAACTTCCTGAAGGGTAGGTATCTCCACACTCCTATAATTGACAGACTATGTATTTGCAGTAGTGGCTATGTAGACTACTTATTGTATTACTTGTCACAGTTTGTTTTACTATATAGTGGCTGCCCAACTCAGAACATAGTAAATTTTTGTTTTCTGACAAAATGGAGTGTATTTCTTATCATGCTGCATTGTTTGCAGTTGCAGTAAAGAAAATCAGAATGAAAACCCTGACTCAGTTGGTATCTGATAGCAAAAAAGTATGATACCTTGGGAAATTTAATATGGGATATCTCAAAAATCTTTTCTGAAGTTCTAAATTGTTCTTAAACTTGTGTTTGTTCTCATACTTTCTATACAATCTATAATAAGATTTATACTATACAGTGTAACATCACATATAATGTATGGCTTATATTAATAGATAAAACTTCACTGTATTGTTTTTGCTATACACGTTTGCAGTGGCCTATGATTATAAGCCAGAAAAATTTGGAATTGGAAGATGTAAGAGACCTTAAAGTTGGTATTTTCATTCCTACCTTTTGTACACAGTGACCCATCACAAAGTGATTCCAATGCAAGGGATTTTTGGATGGATATGCAAGCTGTCACAATCTACCTCAAGAAGCTATCGGAACAGAATCCATCTGCTTCTTATTATAATGTGGATGTCCTAAAATATCAGGTAATAACACTTTTTCATTTCAGATTTTAAAAAGATTGGTATTGGGAGCTGAAGGAGAATGTTAACATACCAAGCCTATGCTTCCTGTAAAATAAGACATGGGGTGTCATCAAGTAATACGGTTAATTTTTACGTGTTGGTGTATCACTGCAGTTTAAGGATGTTGGGCAGAAGCCAGCATGAAATTCAAATTTGAGTGTCTTACTTGTGTCTGTGTACCTTCCAGACCCCTGTTATCTTGTGACAACACCATGAATTTCATAGGGTTTTCTCAGGCGGGGAATAGTCAGAGGTGGTTTTTATCTTCAAGAAGGGGAAAAAAGAGGACCCAAATAATTATCGCCCAGTCAGCCTGACATCAATACCAGGAAAGATCCTAGAGCAGATCATTAAACAGTCAGTTTGTAATTACTTAGAAAGCAATGCCGTAATCACTAAAAGCCAGCATGGATTTCTCAAAAATAAGTCATGCCAGACTAATCTTATCTCTTTTTACAATAGGGTTACAAGCTTGACAGATGAAGGGAATGCTGTAGACGTAGCATATCTTGATCTCACTAAGGCCTTTGACAAAGTTCCACATGACATTCTTGCAGAGAAAATAGTAAAATGTGGGCTGGACAGGGCTACTGTTAGGTGGATTTGTAATTGGTTGACCGACCGAACCCAAAGAGTGATCACCAATGGCTGCTTTTCATCCTGGAGAGAAGTGACTAGTGGGGTGCCACAAGGTTCTGTCCTGGGCCCAGTGCTATTCAACATCTTCATCAATCACTTGGATGAAGGAGTGGAGGGTATGCTGATCAAATTTGCAGATGATACCAAATTGGGAGGGGTTGCTAATACACCAGAGGACAGGATCAAAATTCAAAATAACCTTAACAGATTGGAGAGCTGGGCCAAAGCTAACAAAATGAATTTCAACAGAGAGAAATGTAAGGTCCTGCACTTAGGCAGAAAAAATGGAATGCACAAATATAGGATGGGAGACGCATGGCTGGATAGCAGTACGTGTGAAAGGGATCTAAGAGTCTTGGTAGATCATGAGCTGAATGTGAGTCAGCAGTGTGATGCAGCAGCCAAGAAAGCCAACATGATTCTTGGTTGCATCAATAGGAGTATGGCGTCTAAATCGAGGGAGGTAATGGTACCACTCTATTCTGCATTGGTTAGGCCTCATTTGGAATACTGTGTCCAGTTCTGGGCACCTCAGTTCAAGAGGGATATTGACAAGCTGGAACGTGTCCAGAGGAGGGTGACCAAAATAGTGAAGGGTCTGGAAGCCATGCCCTGTGATGAACGGCTTAGGGAGCTGGGTATGTTTAGTCTGCGGAAGAGAAGTTTAAGAGGGGACATGATAGCCATGTTTAAATATTTGAAGGGGTGTCATGTTGAGAAGGGAGTGGGCTTGTTCTCTGCCACACCAGTGACTAGGACAAGGAGCAATGGATTCAAGCTGCAGGAAAGGAGATTCCACTTGAACCTCAGGAAGAACTTCCTGATGGTCAGAGCTGTCCGGCAGTGGAATATGCTGCCTCGGAGTGTGGTAGGGTCTCCTCCTTTGGAGGTTTTTAAGCAGAGGCTGGATGACCATCTGTTGGGAATGCTTTGATGTGTGTTCCTGCGTAGCAGGGAGTTGGACTCGATGGCCCCTGGGGTCTCTTCCAACTCTGTGATTCTATGGTTTTGCCACTTCCTTCTTCTGAAATATAGCCTTACTTACTGTTTTCAAAAGAAATGTTGTTAAAAACTAGTTTTATTTATTTACTTCTATTTCTTAGTTTCATATGAAACATCTGTGGATGCTGTCGCCATTAAAAATGTAAAACAATCAGTTAAAGCAAATTAAAAAAACAGACAAAGCAACAGATAATTAAACAAAATTAATTACACAGAAAGAAATAGGAATTTAAGAACTGGACAGGCTCCAGACCGCCTAAACAAAACATCTTTAAATGACGTCAAAAGATGAGTAGAGAGGAGGACAGCCAGATTTCCTTGGGCAGTGAACTCCACAGCCTGGATATTGCACCAAGGAAAGTGCTTTTGTCTGTTCCAGCCATCCACAATTCTTGACTCAGGATGTACAGAAGCTAACCCAAATGGACGGCAGGATCATGGGGGATATGCTGTTGCCAGAGTGGCATCCTGTTGAGGCAAGATGGGAAATTTGTAACCCTCCAAATGATGTTAGACCCCCAACTCCCAGCCACCCCATGCATGTGACCAATATCTGGATGTTCCCGCCCCTGCATTTAGACCTTCAAAAATAATAACCAGTAGTTTGAACTGAGCATGAAAATGAACCAGCAGCCAGTGAACTTATAAAAAGATTTGTGCGAAAAGAAAATTAAAAAGGCATTACATGCTCCAGGAAATCAGCCCCTGACTCATTTCTGGGAAATAACTTGGGCAGAAGCATTCTTGGGATGACAGGAGAATCAATCCACTACCTATGGGTTTTGATCCTCGTGCCAGCTGATGCAGAAGCTGTCTTCGTTCTAAACCGTTTTTCTGTTAAGCTCCAGTCCCCTTCCAGTCAGTTTTTATTTCTCCTGCGGTCTAGCTAGATGTGTTTTTGTCCCTCTCTGGTACTTTAGTTTGTATGGTAGATATGGAGCAGGAATCTGAGAAAAGGGGGAAGAATTCAAGAAGAGAAGGGGAAAAGTCATCCCAGATAGTGGAGAAAGCGGTTATCAGCTACGGAATATTAAAAGATGATTCTGTCTGGAGTACCGCTGTGAAGCTGGGCTCGGACAATGAAAAACGAAATCCTGACCAGAAAACCACAACAGAGCAGGTCACGGATGATGGCAAAGGTGATTCCTTCCATAAAACCAAATTACAGAGTGTTGTGGACGAGGAAAATCGAGCAGACTTAACAAAAATATTTTTGAGTTCGAGTGAAAGTGAGGCAGACGAGGTAGAGATTGTTGGTGGGCACAAACAGTGAGCCCCAGACAGTCAGAAAACGAAAGAAGCAGGTAAAGGGACCTCAGAGAAAAAGGCAAGAAAGGGGGAAGAATCAGAAAGAGGTGGCGGAAAAAAGCACTTAAAATGGGCAGCGGTGGCTCCAAAACTTACAATCCTGGCTCCCAGGCGCCATCTTGAAACTACCAGGTCTAAGATGACGACAATAGCTTTTAACCAGCTTCATGAAGCCTCTGAGAGAAGCGCAAGGGGTGGAGCAACGTTGCACGTGGGCGGCTTCGCTCCTCTCATAATGTCTGGGCAAAAAGAAGCAGGAAGGTCTGTAGTTTGCTCTGATTCAGAAATGCGCACAGACGAGTTGTCCCAGCCAACATTGGATCAAATTAAGATGACCTCTGAATTTAAAACATTTTTACAGAGTTGGTTTGTGAGTGTGCCAAGTCAGAGACAGGAACAACTGAATGAAGCAAGATATGATTCTCAACCTGGTTCTCGAAATATAACAATGCCATCTTATTCAAGTAGACACCCCAGAGAGGAATTTCTTGCAGATATAAATCAATTGATAAGGGAAGCAGTTCAGACACAGATCCAAACATTATTAAGTGCCCAGATGCCACAAATGAATTTTAATGTAATGATTTTCAATGCCAAATGGCTATATGGAATATGATGAATTTATTAAAAAATTCCAATATGCCAAATCAAATTAATCAAATGAATTTATAACCACATACAAATAATAATGAATTGGAGTCTGATCAAATTGATAATGAACAACCATCTGCTAAGAGAAAAAGGTTGGATCAAGATGAAAAGTCAGGTGGGAGTGAACTAAAAGATCTAAAAAATAAGGAGAGATTTTTAGCTGAGAAAGGGAAAGCCAATAAAGAGTCAGATTTGAGGATGGAGCCAAAGGAGTGGACATTCTAGAAGCAGACAGCAACATGAGACAGAGGAGAGTGATGAAGAAAATGGATCACCAGAAGGCTTCATTAATATGGAAGAGGATAAAGAGTTTATGTCTTCAGAAGATGAAGAGGATGATAAGATGGAGTCTGACAGATTGAGGGAAAAAATTTCCGTAGTCTTTTTAAAAAGGTTTTGCAGACTTTAGGTTTGGATAGTTACAAAGAGCAGGAAGTGGAGGATGGTAGTAAGGAAAGTAAGTTAGCTTCAGTAATTAGAAAAAAGGAGACACGGGGCATGGAAATTTCTATGCCAGAATTTTTTAAGGATATGATTGTATGTGAGTGGTCCTCACAGTGGAATTCTAAAAAACTTCTGGCTTATAGTCAAAAATTATATTCATTTGTTAAAAAAGACATTGAATTTCTTAAAGTGTCCCCAGTGGATGCCCCGATTGCAGGTTTGGTGTCAGGGACAATTGTCCCCAGAGAGGGGGACACACAACTAAAAGAAGTGGATGAAAGAAGGGCAGAGACATCTCTGAGGAAAGCGCATGAGGCAGCATCTTTAGCAATAAGAGCGTCAGTAGCGACTTCTGTGTTGGCTAGAGCTGCTGTCCTCTGGACATAGGATATATTGGATACACAAGATTTAAGTATGCAGGAATTATTCAAAGCTGTAGAAAGGATTCAAAGAGTTTTGAAGTATATTGCGGATGCTGGTCATGATTCAACCACCTTTGCTGCTAGAAATATGAACTTGTTGACCATAGCTAGAAGATAATTATGGTTGAAGCACTGGGCTTCCGGTTGCATGGCCGGCGCGAGTGGCAGCTCGGATGGAAGCTGCGCAATGGCGCGGCTCCGAGCAGCCAGCCGCTGGACTCCAGCCGCTTCTTTTGCCACCACAGAGGCGGCAGAACACCCCTCCGGTACGAGGGGTGCGGAACGGGTCTGACGGGGACCCCAAAACCAGTGTTTGCTCTGCCCGGCTGGGAGAGCGGAAAGTGCCAGGGGGGTCGAAGGACCAAGACGGAGCCAGCGGGATCGCGCATGAGCGGCACAAGCGCCGCCGTCAACTTTTAAAAGAAGACATCAAATAACATGTAAGAATTTAATAAGAGTCATTTAACCTGTTCTGGTCGTGGTTCTGTCAATATCACAGCAGTTCTGGCATGCAGCGGTGGGCAGAAGCGAAAGAATGGAGGGGACCCTGAGCCTGAGTGAGTTCGTTATGGCTGGGAGTTTTTCTTAAAGGTGCGGCTCGAATTTTAAGAAGAGGCTAGCTGGGAGTGCTGCTTACTCACGAGGACTGAAGTTAATATTTTTTAAAAAATAAAGAAAGACTTATGAATCACAATTGGAACTTACAGTATAAGATGGCACATAATTGATCATGACTGATGGATTACAAATGAGTTATAATCTCTATTTGGACACTAAATTTTTTACAGTATAATACTTCGATATTTTGGCTGGACTGAGAAGATCTGGAATTTGATTTATGGATTAGGGGTTTGGATTTTGGATTTTGGAGGAATATTTTGGGATTGAAAGCTATTGAGCTGCACGTCTCCTTTTTTTTTATTCCTCTGGAGTGACTCTTGTTTCTTGATTCTCTTGGATTGTTGAGACTATGAGACTGTGCTGAAAGTCATCTAACCCAAAACATCCTCATTCCCACGGATGGAGCAGCCTGGAACTTAAGCGACAATGAAAATGCAATGAATCTTCTGAAATGAATTCCGGGCAGCTTCAAGAGGGGAGGAGGGAATATAAAAGGGATAAAGGCACAGGGTTCTGGATTTGAGAAGAGGCAATGTATTTCAGCAATGTCAAACAAGTTTACTATAAGTGATATATTGTCAGTAATATAAACAATGTGATGTCAAGGGTTGAGACTGTGAAACCTGTGGTGGAAGAGACTTGATTGGAAGATCCTTCCTCCCATGGACTGAGCTGCTTGGAATTTAAGCGACATAGAAATTACAGATAATCTTTAGAAATGAATTTTGGGTGGTGAAGTCCAAGATGGGAGGGGGGAACGGGGAGATTGTGATGGAAGTTAGTCAAGTAAAGACCCTCACTCTCCTGGACGGAGTGGCTCGGAACTTAAGCGACTAGGAGAATACAGTAAAAATTCAGAAATAGACTCCGGACCGCAAAGTCCAGGAAGGGAGGGGGGAAAAGGAGCGGATAAAGTCACAGGATTCTATACCCTCTCTCTTGGGTGCGGTGCAGCTTGGAATATAAGCGACTTTAAGAGTACAGAGAATTTGCAAATGAATATCTGGGCTGTGGGGCACCAGATGAGAGAGGGGAACGGGAAGATGATGATTGATGGATTTTTATTTTGACATTTTTAATTAAGCTTGCAATTGATGATATATTGATATATTTCATGAATATGAACATTGTGATATTGCTGAATGGGAGAAGGGGTTTAAAAAGTACTTAAGGAGAAACAAGACATTTTAGTATAATGGAATTCAGGGTAAGAAGATGGGGGATTGTTGCAGTAACAATTGCTCAGACTGCCAGATATACAATGACAGAAATAATTAAAAATTTTAAGATTTTGGGCCGTAGGTAATGGAGAGTTAAATGAATATATATATATATATATAAATATATATATATATATATATATAAATATAAATAAAAGGAGAAAACAGAAGCTTCAAGAGAGTGATATGGAAATATTTTGGAACAGGACGATTTGAGTTAAGCAGAAGAGAGTGATGGTTGGGAACTGTCTAGCCAGAACGACTATATTATGATTGTTAGGAGAAGGAAATGTGTGTTCGAACAGATGAGATAATCAATTTATTGTGATGCACTAATGTAACAAGTGGACTAATCTGCGGGAAATGTTGACCAGAACAGTGTGGAAGAACAGAAGAAAATTCATGTAACAAGTACAAGTCAAATAATCCTTTTTTTAATATTTGTGAAATTTAATAAAATTATATTAGAAAAAGAAGCACTGGGAGGCTGACCAAAAATCTCAAAATAATTTGGCTTTTGCACCATTTAAGGGAGAATTGTTGTTTGGGAATCAGGCACTAGAAGAGGTCTTAGTAGAGACTAAAGAGAAGAAACAGGTGATGCCCATTTCACAGAAAAAGAAAGTGGATAGGAGGAGTTATAGAAGCTCTAGTTACTTCTTTCCTGGGGAAAGGGCCAATAGATACACTGGAAGAGTGTCTGAATACCGTGCCGGTAGGTTTCAGTGGAATAGACAGAGACCGCAGTTCAATAGGCAATTTCAGTATTCCAGACAAGGACAAGGAAAGCTTGGGAATAATCCCAAGAGGGGAAAGTCACAATATTGACAGTCAATGAGATCGGTGGGAGGAAGACTTCTCTCTTTTGGAGACAGGTGGTGTCAAATAACATCAGACCAGTGGGTAGTACTCTAGTAACTCAAGGGTACAACATTTGTTTTCACACCAAGCCAAAAGACAGATTTCTTCCATCACCGGTGTCAAAAGACAAAAACAAACAACAGATTGTATGTCAGGAGATTCTTCATTTGTTACAGAAGGGAGCAATAGAGAAGGTTCCCAAGCAGTAGGAATACTCAGGAGTTTATTCAATCTTCTTTGTAGTACCCAAAAGAATGGCAAATACAGACCGGTGTTGAATCTAAAGTACCTCAACAAATTTGTGAAATATCACAATATCAAAAATTCAAAATGGAAACTCTATAGACAATAAGGGAGAATTTGTCTGTGGGGCATTTCATGGCAGCTATAGACCTCAGGGAGGCATATTTACATGTCCTGATGATGGAAGAGGACAGGAGGTACTTGAGGTTTCATTACCAAGATTGTCATTTCCAATTCAAAGCCTTGCCATTCGGCCTGGCATCAGCACCACGGGTATTTACAAAGATGTTGATTCCATTGATAGCACACCTGCGTGTGAGAGGGGTGCAGTTATATCCTTATTTAGACAATATCTTGCTAAAAGCAAAGACGATAGAAATTGAGAAAGGATGTGAAATTAACAATTCAAGTGTTAAGGAATTATGGATTTCTTCTGAATTTTGAGAAGAGACTTTTGGAACCAATGACGACTTTAACTCATTTAGAAGCAAAGACAGATACCTTAGAGGGGAGGCTACATCTATCACAGGACAGATTAGTAAAACTGAAGCAGGAAATAGGCAAGATATTGGAGCAGAGGTCAGTGGATCTCATGCAACTAGCAAAGTAAAGGGTATTTTGATTTCAACAATAGAATTAATTCAATGGGGAAGTTTTCATGTAAGACCTCTGCAAAAGCTACTATTGAGTCATCAGTTTGCAATATCTGCAAAGAGGCATTAGAAGGTAATGATTCCAGACCAAGTGAGAAAGGAATTAACTTGGTGGTTGAAGGAAAAGAATATAGCTACAGGGGTTCCAGTTCAAATACACAGCATGATCCATGTAACAACGGATGCCAGTCTACGCGGTTGGGGTGCTCATTGCGAGGGCTACTCTGTGCAAGGCATTTGGACCACATCGGACAAGAAGTTCAATATAAATTACTTAGAGTTGAAAGCTGTGAGGTTAGCTCTATAAAGATTTGTGAAATTAATAAAACACATGAAAATTTTCACGGACAATATGACAGTCAAGGCATACATTTGCAAACAGGGCGGTCTACATTTGGTGCCCTTGGTGGCAGAATCAACCAAACTGTTCAGATGGGCCAAGAGAAAAGTGAGGTCGATAACGGCTGTACATGTAAAAGGAGAATTGAATATTCAGGCGGGTTATTTGAGCAGAAAGTTAATACATCCAGGAAAGTGGTCCCTCAACAGAGAAGTGTTCCAGTGTTTGCAAAGGATTTTTGGACCTTTACAAGTGGATTTATTTGCTTCTGGAGGAAATACCAAGTTAAAAAGATATTTTTCCATAGATGGAAGCAAAGGTGTGGAAGCACATGATGCACTGTCTGTGAGGTGGCCGACAGGAGTGGGCTACGCTTTCCCTCCAATTCGAATTGTCCAGAGAGTACTTGTCAAAATTCAGGTAGAGAGAGCTTCCATGATATTAATGGCACTGTATTGGCTGAGAAGGCCATGGTTTCCAATGTTGCTGCAAATGGCTGAAGCCCCACCATGGAGATTACCAGTAAGGCAGATTTACTCACTCAAGGCTCAGTTTTTCATCCAGACCCAGAATGGTTGAGTCTGGCAGCATGGAAATTGAACTGAAATTTTTAGCGGAACAAGGCTATGCTGATAAGGTGGTCAAGACTATATTGGCTTCTTGCAGAGAGTCCACTCAGAAGATATATGATAGGACTTGGAAAACTTTTCAAAAATGGTGCAATGCTAATGCGATGGCTATTGCAGAAGTGAATGTGTCACATATTTTGCTTTTCTTACAAGACGATATAGATAAAGGTTTGCGTCCTAATACCCTGAAAAGACAAGTGGCGGCATTATCAGCAGTGCTCAATGTGGAAGAAGAATCATATTCGAAACACCCTCATATAAGGAGGTTTTTGAAGGGAGCCACTTTAAGTTCTTTTCCCACAGTTCATAGGTTTCCCTCTTGGGACCTGAACCTAGTGTTGAATGCATTGACAGTGCCACCATTTGAGCCGCTAAGAGAAGCATCTTTGAGATTGTTATCTTTCAAAACGGCATTTTTATTGGCTGTAACTTCGGCCAGGAGGGTTTCGGAGTTAGCAGCATTGTCTATTAATGAGAATATGTGTAAGTTTGACCAAGATAAATTAACTGTATGTTTCAACCCTACGTTTTTACCAAAATGTGTGTCATCTAATACAAAGGTTGGGGAGATTCATTTGCCCACCTTTTGTCCAAGACCAGTTCACGCTTTAAAACGTAAGTGGCACACTTTGGATGTGCGAAGAGTGGTGAAGATTTATATTAAAAGGACTAAAAGTTTTAGGCGATCAGACGCTTTGTTGGTTTCTTACCATCCAAGAACTTTGGGCCAGAGTGCTAGCAAAACAGTGATTGCCAGATGGATAAAAGCCTGCATTTTTCTCTGCTATGATTATGCTAAGAAGCCAAGACCTAGTAATGTTTGGCCACATTCCACAAGATCAGTGGTGACCAGTTTGGCATATGCTTCATCATCTTCATTAGAAGATGTCTGTAATGCAGCAGGCTGGAAAGAACCTACAACTTTTATTAGGCATTATAAGTTGGATAAATATAAGTCTGCTCAAGCAGCATTTGGTTGCATTTGTTTTGCAGTCGGTATTGTAGATGGTGGCCCACCCATGGTACAGCTTGGGAAGGACCCATATGTAGTGGATTGATCCTCCTGTCATCCTGAGAATAAAGAGTTGGTACTTATGTGAACAGTCACTCTGGGATGATAGGAGGAACAATTCACACCCACTGGTAGGTTTGAAAGAAGAAATAGGATGTTGATGTATGATCTGAAGTACAGTAGACGCTGGAGAAAGGAACTGACTGGAGGGGGACTGGAGCTTAACGGAAAAACCATTTAGAATGAAGACAGCTCCTTCATTGGCTGGCGTGAGGATCAAAATCTATATGTGGTGGATTGTTCCTCCTGTCGTCCCAGAATGACTGTCCACGTAAGTACCAACTCTTCATTTCCCAAAACCTACTCTTGAGGAAGAACTGGATTAATTGCCTCCCATGATAAAGTGGTACAAAAGGATATCACAGTTAGTGGCATCAAACCTGCTGGAAAATACAGCAAAATTAATAAAAATGAAGTCTCTCTATCCAGTTCTGGTTTGCATAATTCATTAGGGCAACCAAAGTGCTCTCAGTCCCTTTAAAAGCTCTGCTTAACCAGTTGTAATCATTGGTTCTTCATACTTCCCAGCTCATTGGTTTTCAAGGAAGGTATATATGACGTAGAGTTTGAAAACTTATATTTTAGAATTTTCTGTTTTTCCAGTTCTTAACTATCTGTTCCCTAGCACAGCAACTGACACTTTGTGTAGATGATTCAAACACAGGGACACTTTCCTGTTGAGGAAAATTGAACAGTATTTTGCAAGTTTAACCCAGATACTACTGGTTTTTTTATAGTGTAAAGACATTTATAGTACTGTGATGAAAACTGACCTATAGAATTTGCACCACGGTTGTTCTTCATTTGTTTTCAAAGGTATCTTCAAATGGCATCCAGTCTACACCTTTGAATCTTGCCACATACTGGAAGTGCAACACAAACACTACTGATGTAAGAGTTGATTACAAATACAACCCAGCATCTATGGCAGTGCCAAGTATGCTGTCTAATATACAGGTTGTGGTACCAGTTGATGGAGGTGTAATGAATATGCAGTCACTTCCTCCAGCAAAATGGTAACTTTATATTGTTTCATACTCCATTATGCTCGTTATACTGTCTTCTTAAAACTTGTGTGAAAATCAGTATTAACCTTTCCTATTTTTAATTTTAAGGCCACAGTTCTACTTTTAGATATTCCCGTTCTATGCTTCCTGAAAGGTAATAGGTAGAAAATAGAGTAGAGAGTCTAGTTCTATCTGTAATACAGTTCTGGATTAAATTGACATAATTTTCAAGGTATTTAGACCTTGAAAATTATGATCATCGTTATAATGCTTTCTCAGACCCTTAGCTTCTCAGATGGAGAGTCCCTGCAAGATGCCTCCCCAGCTACTTAAGTTTTTTTTGTACTCTACACCTTTGCTCCATAAATGATCCATGCATTGTTGCAGTCAGAACTGGAAATGGAACCAGAGAGTAGCTACTTTTTTGTTAAAACTGGCATAATTCTCCCACCCACTCTTTATATCAGGTATTTGTGATGTATGTGTAGAAAGATTTAGTAGTTTCAGTTGATGTTCACAGTTTAAGAGCACTATGCATGTGTTGGGGCTAAATAACCCTCAATATAGTCCCTAATTGCCTATATCCAGTTGGACTAGTGGTCTGACAGCTCCCTATAACCTTATACGTTCTTTTAATAGTGTGTTATGGACTAATATTTATTGTTAACATGTTCTTTCTATGTTAGATTCTTATCTTGTCCATTCATGCTAAAGGAAGAGACAAAAAGCAATTAGGAAGCAAGTCTTGCTCAATAATTTTTATGCAGTTTTTAGTTAGAGATCCATCTGAGAGTTTTGATGAATGAGGAGGGAAGTGTGAAAGAGAGTGAAAAGTTAAGACAGTATTTGCTAGGTTTAGAGCTAAAAGGGTGTTGATGTTTTGTAACCTTTAATTTGCAACTGCCTTTCCCTTATCAGTTTGTTCGATAACGATTTTGTTATATTTTTGTAAAAAAAAAAAAAAATTATGCAAGCCCTCAGTTGCCTGGTAATAAGCCCATATATCTGCCCAGCATATTTTCCAGATTCAAAAGGTTTGAGGAGGGGTCCAAATACCTTTTATTGTCCTGTCAACATCTTGGTGCTAACATATTTTAATCTACAATCAAATACATGGAAAGAAATCTCACTGAATTTTTAAATGCATAGAAGTGTGTCCTTAGCTGTTTTGAGAGGTCACCAAGGAAACGGATTTAGTATAACAATATTCTGAATAACTGCGCTTAAGAGGAACCACACTTTTTCATACAGGAATTCAGAACAGATGAAAGCATTTTGGAAATTATCTGGTATTTCAGAAAAATCAGAAAATGGAGGTAAGAATTGTTTTTTAAAGTATTATCTTTAAGTATAAGAAAAATAATATTTCAGTCATTTGTCTCAATTTGGACAGTAACCAGTAAAAATGAAAACATGTTTAATTCCTTATCTTGTCAGCTGTATTAAACGCTTCAGTCAACATTGCTTTAGGAGGATCTTTATGCAGAAGAAATAGCCTGCAAGATGAATAATACCAATTTATATTTATATTTATATTTATATTATCTTTTTGCCCAGAGGCATTTTTACTATTTGTCTTGGACAAGATTTATTCAGAGGGGCTTTGCCTTTGCTTTTCTTTGAGGCTAGGAGAGTGTGACTTGCCCAAGGTCACCCAGTAGATTTCCATGGCCAAGTGGGGATTTGAACCCTGGTCTCCAGAGTTGTAGTCCAACACCCACATCACTAAACTGTGCTGGGTCTCCTCAAACAGAGCTGCTGTCCCTTTAATTGTTGTGTAGAGGAGGGAATTGCAGCAGGTTTTGCTTATTATACAAAGAACAGCAGCCCCATCCCTTATTTCGCCTGGCAGCCCTACATCTTCCCACGACAACTCTGTTTCTGTCACTTTGAAACTTCACATCTAACTCTGGATGGTGTTTATGCTCTTGCTTTAATTATAAAAAGAAGAACAAAATATGAAAAAGAAGTATAAACTTTTTGATTTGCTGAAAATTGTGGCTTTGCCATCCTGTGCCCAAAATCAGATGAACTCAACCAGAAGAGAAACTGAGATACATTCATGCTGACAACCCTTTTGAAACATTATGCTTTAAGAGTTATGCCTTTAGTATATTAAAATTAGACCTCCCTGGCTATTTGTTTAGACATTGAAACGCTAAAGAATGCTGATGAATATTCAAATTGTCCAGATGTTAAAATTTAAAAAAAAAATGTTTGCATTGGCCTGGTAGAATGGAAGTGGGAATAAGCAGTGATATCAAAGGGTTGGTTTACCCTTGAGATTGTGTTAGAATCTGAATAAGGGCCCAATATTTATTTGTACTTTATTACTATTAAACCAAGACCTATCCTTTACACAGTTTTATCATTTGTGTTCCATGTCTCTTAAATAGGTTTTTGTTTATCACCTTGAATATTTTATTAAATAAAAAATCTAATTTATAAATAATCGTGTCACATACTGTATCTGCATATCACTTGTATCTGTGAGCAACTTCAGAGAGTTTAGAAGGCTAATTTGGAGAGGGTCTTTGCAGCCAGTAAAGACAGTCAGTCTTCCTTTAAAATAAATTGGTAATTGTGTACAAGAAGGCTAATAAAATTGTGGCAGTATTGGTGTAAAGAGTGAGGACAACCTGGAATAGGGCAAGAGCCTTTGTAAGAGCATTGCTTTCCAGACTACATAACCTCTTTTCTGAGGTTACTGTCTACTGTTTACTCTGCTATGTGTAGCCTTGTTTTTTCATTCACTGAAATGCATATGCTTGTATCACCAGATGATCAAAATAACCTTCAAAGTTTTGTCAACCTTTTACAAACTGTGTGTTAGCATGTGCTCTCTTTATTTTTCATTTGAACAGGTTCTGGTTCCCTCAGAGCAAAATTTGACCTTTCAGAAGGACCCAGTAAACCAGCAACACTTGCAGTGCAATTTATTAGTGAGGGAAACACTCTTTCAGGAGTAGATGTTGAACTAGTAGGCACCGGCTATCGGCTTTCCCTAGTTAAGAAGAGGTTTGCCACTGGTAAGACAATAAATGATAGACCTTGGGACCATTTTGCACTTGTAAGGCATTCAGATATTTTTGCCAAATGTACATTTTATCACAAGTGCAAAGGGAAAATGCTTGTCTGTCATGTCAACAGTTTTTTGTTATAGGAATGAACAAAGAAGTTACTCTCTGGCACATGTCTGTAACATTTAGAGACATGTTTTTAGCATTTACAGTTGTTGTCATCATCATTATCATCTTCACTTATTTCCCACCTTTTTCTTCAGAACTGGGATTCAGTGTTCCTTCCAGCATTAAAATAAATATAATGGGGATAAAACTCACAGAAGATTATCATTAAAAGTCTAAACATTAAAAACAATTTAAAACATCCATTGGAATAATAAACATAGGAACAGTTTCGCAGTATAGCCCACTCTTACATGCTCTTTCTTTAAAAAGTCAGATCCCAAAAGCTTGATGCAATAAAAAAAGTTCTTGCCTCTATAGAAAGATTGAGACAGTGGGGCAGCATTTCAGAAACCTTAAAGAATTTCAGAGCTTAAGAACAACTGCTGAGAAGGCCCCCTTTTGTATCCTCACCAGACGTGCCTGTGAAGAAAGAAGGAGAGAGAAAATGGCCTCTTCAGGAGATGACAGGGCCTGGGTAGCCTTGTATGGGAAACAGAGTTCCTCAGCCTGGATCCAAGCAGTTTAGGGCTTTATAGGTCCTAATCAGTATTTTGAGTTGTGTCTGGGAAGAGATCAGTGGCCAGTGGAGCTTTTCTGACAAGGGAGTCATATGTTTCCTGTAACCATCCATGTAAACTTTCTAATTGAAGCTGTTTGGATAAGCTGAAATTTCTGAACACTCTTCAAAGGCAGCATCATATAGAATGTATTATATTAAACCAAACATTAGATGAACAGAATCCTGAGGCCAGTACCTAAGGTGTTGAACAGGGATTTTTCAGCATCACCTTTTGAGCTCCTTTCCCCAGAAAGGAATGGAGCTACTGTAAAGCAATGCCTTCTAGCCCCACTCCAGCAAGATGACCTAGAAAAATACCATTGTCAGTCATATCAAAATTTGCTAAGAGGTCCAGCAGGATCAAGAGTAACATGCTGTGTCCAGCTCCTGGCATAGTTTGCCCATCAAGGTGACCACAGAGTCATTTCCATTGTGTTAACAGGCGTGAAGCCAAAGTGAAATAGATCTATCTAGGAACGCCTGAACCTAGGGCACTCTCATCTGCTCTAGTACCCGGGGCAAAAATGGAATATTGGTGGCTGGTTGATAATTATCTATTACAGTGGAATTCAAAAAGAACCTTTTCAACAAAAGTCTTTCAACTTCCTCTTTTTGGCATGTTGGAATCCTGTCTTGTGGTAAAGAGACAGTGGCTACTCCCTTTGCTGACACAGGGCCTTTCTGCACTATACTGTTATAGTGCTATTATTCCACTTTCAGCATCCTGTGGAATTCTGGGGTTTATGGTTTATTGAGAATTTTAAATGTCCCTCCCTAAACTGCAAACTCCAAGATTCCATAGGATGTTGAAAGTGGAATAATAGCACTATAACAATGTAGTTTGGAAAAGCCCTCAGTCAACCTCCCCAGGCCTTTTTAATGAGTCAAGAAGGGCAAGATTCTAGCAGACACACGGTAGCTCCCACCTCTCCAAGAAAGCTGTCAACATCTGTAGGTTGTACAGATTGTACAGACTGAAGAGCATCCAAGATCACCGGACAACTGGGGGGGGCAAAGTTACATACACTGGAACTGTATCAGTACAGATCTGAGAAATTTTATCAGCTAAATGGTGTGCAAATTGTTCATTATGGATTTTGTACTATTCACTGTTACAAACCTTGGTATCTACTGGTGTATATTTTAGTGTTACATAGGTTTCAGAAAGTATGAACCAACCTTCATCATTGTGTAGTAATTTGACATCTTAGCATTGCAGTAGTGTTCCTACATTAACAAACAAGTCCACAATTGGGAGGGCTGGCTTTTGTGACCAATCAAGTATTAAGTTTGCCTACCCCAATTAACTAGTCTTATTTATTTGCCTTCTGTATGACCAAGGAAGATTTATGCCACCCTTTCTTGTAGGAGGGGGTGGCACAGAACTGAAGGGTTTGGCTGTATGTCGCTAAAGCATTCCAGGTACCTCAGCCATATAGCAGAGTCACCATACAACTGCTGAGATGATCCCTGTACACGTCTACAGTTCACATTCACCAACAGGCAGTGGCACACTTCCCTTAGTGAGGTGAAAGTGTGGAAGCCTGATTAAAAACTTAGCCTTACCTATTCTTATCTTTAAATACAATTAATACAAACCATATAATTTTAAGTAGCAGCAATCAGTTTTACTGTTTTAAATTCTAATGTATTACTGAAAAGATATTAACTACAGAAGTTTTTTGTGTCTTTTAGGACGATATATGGCAGATTGCTGAAGAGCCTATGAAGAAAAATAGTTTTCTCAGTGAACTGAAATTAGTTCTTTACTACCTTTCCAACACTATTTTAACATGCATTAATATTTGAAAATATGAAATTTGAAAATATGTTGCTCAGTTTTTATACCCAACAAATATGCACTTTTAAAACAAGTCATTTAAAAATGCTCTATTATAAAATAGCACTGAGGTTAAACGCCAACACTATCTATAGAAGACCGACTACAATATTGGGAAACAAGATTATTCAGATGCATAGTAGTTTTGTAGCATCTGAACCAAAATAGATAATTTGTGGTATTTAAAAACATAAGGTGCTTTGAGACTTTGTAGACAACCGCAACATATGTTTTAGCTTTCTATAAATATTGAAGTATTTTTTTTTCAGTTTCCATTATTGCCATTCCATATACAAAAATGTGGCATAATTTCTGTTTCACTGTTCTGTATTTATGTGCCATATCTTGCTATGGATGTGTATAAAAGTAACTTGATCTCCATATACCGTATATAGTTAAATATACACTGTTCTATAAAAGATTGTTTTAAAAATGTAAAGTGCAATTTTTTTAAAAAAATGCAACAGAGATATTTACTTCTGCCATTAGTTAACTTTATGGGAGTTGTAATTTTAATTAATGCTGTAGATTTAATTTATTTTTATATGGAATGTGTAACTTTTGTGCCTTTTTAAAACTGTGCCTGCCAAACTGTTTATGTGCCTCTCATTTCTTTCTGCAGTTTCAGGATCTTCCACTCAGAAAATGTTGTTTTTTCTCTTTAGCATGTGTAGCCCCATAAATCCCTGGCAAGGATTTAGAAGGGAAACTCACAATAACTGCAAAACACTCTTTTAAAATATTAAATGACTTCCTTTGGGGGTTAATTGCAATAAATGCAGTCACTGTAAAGGGAAGTGCTTTGCTTTGATATAATCACAGGAGAAAACTTTTATTGAAATTAAACTGCAGTATCACCAAAGATGTGTAAAATCTTGAAGGTGTATTAAATTTTAAAACAATGATTTGTAAAACAACATTTGCAGAATTTTCTTTTGCCAATTGTAAAGTTTTGATATTTCAAGTGCTTTCGAACATATAAAATGAATGTAATAGTTGTTCCTGAAGAGTAATATTTTTTAAAGGTTTGGGGCAGAACAAAAATCATATTAGTTTCAACAACATTGATAAATTAATGATAGAATGTTTGGATTCCTGTCTATTGTCACTGTCACATTTAAACACAGTGGTAAAAAGTGTCTCTGAAGAACAAATGGTGTGGTTCATTGGAAAAAATTATAATACAGATTACTGTTTTTAGAGCTTATTGTGTATTATTCTTTTAGGACCTCATTAAATACTGAAAATCGAAAGTTGTCAGTGTTGTTAAATTCTGTAACCAGCAACTGTACAAAGATGTGATGTCTGAATTCCAGTGCCTAGGTAAAGATATAATAAAAGTAATAATTAGTTGTAAGACCCTGGTAGGATCAGTAATGGATTCATCAATCAACTTTATATATAAAGTTTATTTATAACCCCTTTGATGAATGTTAGCACAGTAGAAGAGCTGTGTTATGTTCTATGATAAAAGCATATGTTCTGTTTATTTTAAAAGAACATATAGGACTTAATATTTCTAGACCACTTTTGAAATATTTTGAAACAGGGATATGGTCTTACTCTTAAAGACTAGGTAGCTGATGATTTCCTTGTTCAAAAAAGCAGAATCAATGTTTTGGCTCCATTTCAAGCACCCGTGTACTTGCTGTGAGCAATCTAGCACCATTTCCTTTGTAATTGGGGGCAGAATGGCTTAAAAGAACAGTATTTCATGATGACAGTCATTTCTGAAGGTGTTTGGGGGACAAAAAGATGACCACTCCTTTTTGGCCAATGGTAGCAAAGGTTTTTTTTTCTGTTTAAAAAGAGAAGATAAGCCTATACCACCTTGTTTTTAATGACAAACTCATCTCCCACCACAAATTCTTCAGGATTATCCATCACCATCCCCAAACATTTTAATCCAATCTGGGTGACATTTTTCCTAAAATGTACCCAAAACTTAAAAATTCTCAACTGGATACTTCAATTTATATGTGGATAATTGATTGTAGGATTGCAGTTAAAAGATCAGTACACTTTTTCTTGTTTTTATTGTGTTATACAGATTTCAACTAGATTTTGTTCAACATATATTGGATTTTAATATTTTAAAATTTTAATCTTAACTGAATCATTAATAGAACCTTTAACTGAAAGATTGGCATTTCAAATGGTACAGTTTCTACTGGAATCTTAATTGTAATCTGCTAATACAATCAACTGTATGAACAGTTTAATATCTTACTATTGAAAATTTGATCTACTTTATTCAGTTTAATCATGTTTTATTTCTGAATTAGTGCAAATGCTAATTTTCAGCACTTTTATCTAGCCTTCATGCCAAGTGTTCTCAAACATACATTTACAAAGGGTGCAGGTTACAATTTCGAAGCCATACAATTTTATATAGAATTTTTGTAAAGAAATAAAAAAAACTGTATAAAAAAATACATCTATCTGAAGAAAATTGCATGTTGCAAGCTGGATCTTGCCTGTTTATAAAATGATCATCTTTGTAGCTGCCTTCTGAGAGAATGTGTAAACCCAACTTTAAAGTCTGTGGTTTCTATGAACTGTAAATTAGAGCAATATAAATCTTAGAAAAATTGTAAATATCTCTGATCTTTCACAAAATGTAAAAGAAAAATGCACCCTATAATAAACATGTAATATATAACTTACAAGTTGACTTGTGGAATTTTATTATTAGTATCCTTGAACATCATAAAGGACCAAGAAGCAGTCTTCTCACAAAAAAAATGACTGGTTTTCTGAGCAATGGAGAAATGCATTTAATCAAATTCTAGTAAAGCACATGGTACAGCATTCTTTTGAGTGGGAAAGAGGTTATCTAACAGGCTTCTGTAAGCATCTTTCTTGCTTTCTATGGAAAACTGTTAGAAAAAATGATATAGAGTCTTCCTAGCATTGTTTACTAAAACTAATTAAATAAAACTTGAGACTTGTAGAAGGAAGGAGTAAACTGGGCCTTATGCCAGGCTTTCCTAACCTGGTGCTTTCTAATTCTTTGTTGGACTACAGTCATTATCATCTTGAGCCAGCATGACTCTTGGCCCACAAACACATTTGATAAAATGCTTTGGTTTAAATTCCCCTTCTCTTGCTCCTCATCTCAACTGCTAAATAGTGTGGTGTTCCATGGATGCTGTTGTTCAAAATACAGTCGGTGCATTTGCAGTTCTAATGTTCAAGTATCTAATAAGCCCACTCTTCTCTAGACCCCTCTTTCTTTGTGTAATTTAAAGTGGGGGGGGGGGCTGTATTTCAGAAGAAGGAACTGGCAAACCATCTCTGAATATTCCTTGCTTAAGAAAATCCTATGAGATTTGTGAAATTGCTGTAAGTCCACTGGCAACTTGAAGGTGCGCGCACACACGCACACACACACAAGAAAGAGGGTAAAGGAGTGAGTTTAAAAGTTCAATAGAAAAGGTAGAGAGAGAGGGTAGAAGCCAAGAGAGAAAGAAATGGGGGGGGGGGGGGCAGGCATGCGGAAAACTTTTCACTGTTATTCAAGCCTAACATTAAAAGAAGTGCAAAGGGGTTAATTGCAGCTCATGTCAAATAATATGTATAATATAATGTATATTGTACAATAATGTACAATAGAAATCAGTTCAGAATATAATCAGTACAAGGAGAGAAGATACTGTATCTCCCACACCCCAAACAGACTCCAAACACTCTCATACAGGTCCATGGAGTAGCACTAGCCTTTTTAGATTAAAAGTCCTTTCTAAAAGGGCCCGAAAAAGATTGTATGATAATGGTGTTTGTGTCTGTATGTGCATTCAAAGTTGCCTGTCAAATTAGGGCAACCCTAAGGTTCTCAGGCAAGGAATACTCAGGTGATTTTGCCAGTTCCGTCGTATGAAATACAGCCCAAAGCACCTGCTATTCACTGGCAGTCTCCCATCCAAGTACCAACTAGGGCTGACCCTGTGCAGCTTCCAAGATCAGATAGGATCTGGTGCCTTCAGGGTACATTGTCCTAATATACAATGATATATCCTCCAATATTTCACAATTGAAAATGAGGACGTGGATAAACATCAGAGTGTGGTGGAGATGGTAAAAAATATTAATAAAAAAAAAACCTAGGTGAAGCTACAGCAGTTTGCTTTAGCCTGAGTCTACTGGGAAGAGCAAGATTCTGCCTCTCCTGTTTTCCTGCTCCCCTGCTGAACTAATTGAATGCAAAGTATTAATGCACTCTCCACTCAGTTTGAACCAATGGACAAAGGGGGAAAGTGGGAGGAGGAGAAAGATACTGAGACACTTTAAAAGCAACTGAAAAAAAAATGGGATGACAGAGGATAAATCTGAACTGATCCTGCCAAATTGGCAGACAATAGATGTTACTCCAGAATATAATTAATGGAGGGAAGGAAGTCACTGAACAGAGTTAAGATGCATGCAGGCATCCCAGAAAGACTCCCAAGTATTTTCCTTCCATGCAGACCCATGGAGGATGGCATTCTGGCAGAGCACTGATTGCTCAAGGAACTTTGTCTACTCCTAAGCAAACAAATAGCCCTCCCCCTTTTCATTCTATGTCTCACCTTTTTTTTCCATTTATTCTTTCTCCTAGACTGAGCAGTTCCATCTGTCCCATAAACCAAGCTATCTGACCTAGGCTCAGAAAGGTTCTCTCCCCAACTATGTGCCATACTCTCAAAGAAATCACAGTCTGATGTCAGTCAGCTTCTCAACAGACCCATGTGACACATTTCATCCAATTCTAATATTCTCCAGTTTTGAGGCAGCAGACCTTCTTGTTTTACTGAATGTGTCAGAGAAGCACCCACCCCAACAAATGCTAACCTAATTCACTAGAACATATTTACAACTTTGATGTTAATTGGGGAATTTAGAAAGCTAGGTGAAATCACTAGAAAAATTAAGTGGATGAATAAGTTCAATTAGTTAATTCAGAGCTGTGATAGATTATCTGAGAACAAGTGCCAACAGACTTCATGTAAGATTCCATGTGTCAAGTGATGCATGCTGATTTTTTTATTGTCTACATCTAGTTTAGTGCCCAAAACTCTCTTCAATCCATATTCCTGCTATGTTGAGTGTTTTCTCACACATGGCTTGATCAATAGTGATCTTACAGAAGTACTACTTTGATTTTGAGAAGTTAATTCTATTTACTCATTTGCACTCCATGTATAAAACCTGGGAGGTTTAGAAGTGAAAAGGCTGGGCAACTGAGTAAGATAACTGCAAGTACTGTCTTTTGCCTGAGCGACATAATTTTTATGCCATATTGTTAGTATTGCTGTCTCCACGGTATGGTTTCTCAGAGCCTGGCCTGAAATCTCCAGTTTCTGTGAGTCAACTCCAGCTGAGTACAAATTCTCCAGTTTTGATGAGTTTGGCTGCAGGAAAGAGGAAAGAACTGTGTACAAATACCAGCTCAGCAAATGGAACAGGAATCTGCTACTGTTGTTGTGTGGTTTCAAGTCATTTCTGACTTAATTAGCAAGCCTTAATTGATGTTGCAAGTTGCCAAGAGTATCCACAGTTCTATGTATTTACTTAGCTTCTATTCTTTCCCCCTAGTTGTAGCACCAGGGGTTATTCTCCACTCTGCTCTGTGTCCAACTTCTGACTACAAGCCATTGTTGTTGTGTGCCTTTAAGTAGCCCATCATGAGGGTTTCTTGGCAAGATTTGTTCAGAGGAGGTTTGTCTTTGCCTTCTTCTGTAGCCAAGAGAGTGTGACTTGCCCAGTGGGTTTCCATAGCTGAGTGGGGAGTTGAACCCTGGTCTCCGGAGTCATGGTCCAATGCTCAAACCACTCCACCATGCAGGTTCTCTCACAAGCGATTAGGCTACATTAAATATATTTCACCTGGATCTGGAAACAGCCACGTTAGCTAAGACTTAGGCCACTTCTGCACTACACTGTTATAGCGCGATGATTCCACTTTCAACATCCTATGGAATCCTGGGGTTTGCAGTTTCGGGGGGGGGCTACTGGCCCCTCCTGAAACTGCGAACCCCAGGATTCCATAGGATGTTGAAAGTGGAATCACTGCACTGTAACAGTCCAGTACGGAAATGGCCTTAAACAAGAAAATATGTTCTCTGTGCATGCATTTAAATGACAAGCTGTGAACAACTGTTGTTGTTGTGTACCTTCAAGTTGTTTCTGACTTATGGTGTCCCTAAGGCAAACATGTCATAGGGGTTTCTAGGGGCTGGAAGTGTATGACATGCCCAAGGTCACCCAGTGAATTTCCATGGCAGAGCAGGGCATTGATCCTTGTCTCCTGGATCATAATCCAGCACTCAAACTACAACACCAGAGCTTTCCAAACTTTTCACGTTGATGACACACTTTTTAGACATACATCATTTTGCGCCACAGTAATTCAGTTTTACTAGCAAACCAGAGGTTAAACTAACCCCTTATAAGAGATACAGACACAGATATAAATTGTAATAACAAAATGTATGGGGACACAACATATCTCATGAAAACCCTTCATATATTTTTTAAAATATATGATTTATAAATAATAGCATACATTTCCAAGATTGTGGGCAACACACCTACACACTAATGTGTCACGGCACACCATTTGGAAAGTCCTGTACTAGACCATGCTGGTTCCTATGAGCAACTGTACTTAGTACTTAACGCATAATGGGTATTGACATCGCCACAGGCCATCCCTAGGTTTCAGGTTTGGGGATTATCTTGACCAAGCAACCCTACTGCACAGACAGGCAGGTTGGAGAGCTGGGCCAAAGCTAACAAAATGAATCTCAACAGAGAGAAATGTTAGGCAGAAAAAATGAAATGCACAAATATAGGACGGGGGACATGTGGCTGCATAACAGGACATGTGAAAGGGATCTAGGAATCTTGGTGGACCACAAGCTGAACATGAGCCAGCAGGCCAATGCGATTCTTGGTTGCATCAATGGAAGTATGGTGTCCAGCTCAAGGGATTCTGCTTTGGTTAGACCTCATTTGGAATACTGTGTCCAGTTCTGGGCACCTCATTTCAAGAAGGATATTGACAAGCTGGAATGTGTCCAGAGGAGGGTGACCAAAATGGTGAAGGGTCTGGAAGCCATGCCCTATGAGGAGTGTCTTAGGGAGCTGGGTATGTTTAGTCTCCAGAAGAGAAGGTTAAGAGAGGACACGATAGCCATGTTTAAATATTTGAAGGGATGTCATGTTGAGGAGGGAGCAGGCTTGTTCTCTACTGCTCCAGAGACTAGGACAAGGAGCAATGGATTCAAGCTGCAGGAAAAGAGATTCCACTTGAACCTCAGGAAGAACTTCCTGACAGTCAGAGCTGTCCAGCAGTGGAATATGCTGCCTCAGAGTGTGGTTGAGTCTCCTTCTTTGGAGGTTTTTAAGCAGAGGCTGGATGGCCATCTGTTGGGAATGCTTTGATGGGTGTTCCTGCATAGCAGGGGGTTGGACTCGATGGCCCCTGGGGGTCTCTCCCAACTGTATGATTCTATGATTCTTATGGTTTTTTAAAAAGCCTTTCCTGGGCTATAATTGGGCTGCAGAGGGAAACATAGCAAAAACCTCTCCCACACACACCCTAAATGGCATATGTGGGCAAAAAGAAAAAAATTAAATTGACCTCAGGGACCTGGTGGCATCAAAAATAGCCATAGGGAGTCACGTGTGGCCTGTGGATGAAATATATTGTCAAATATATTGAAGGGATGTCATGTTGAGGAGAGCAGGCTTGTTCTCTACTGCTCCAGAGACTAGGACAAGGAGCAATGGATTCGAGCTGCAGGAAAGAAGATTCCACAGGAAGCTCACGAAGAATGTCCTGACAGAGCTGTCTAGCAGTGGAATATGCTGCTTTGGAGTGTGGTGGAGTCTTCTTCTTTGGAGGTTTTTAAGCAGAGGCTGAATGGCTATCTGTTGGGAGTGCTTTGATGGGGGTTCCTGTACGGCAGGGGGTTGGACTGGATGGCCCCTGGGATCTCATCCAACTCTATGATTCTATGAGATTGTGCAAGCTTCTAAAGGAGCACATGAGTAAAATAATCTTTTGTGACTTGAGTGATTTGAACCATACTGAGAAATTCCTCTGAAACGAGATATTACTGTTACAGCTTCTAATGTGTCCTCAAAACCCTACATTGGTCAGATGATACAAACCAATGAGTTTGGAAGAGATCACTGGACTTACTTTTTTTTAAAAAATGTCTTACCACCTTACAGCCAGGAGCAACAGGTTGTGGTGTCAATGGGGACGATACTGACATATAAAAAATGCACCCTTTGTGTATCTTGGGATCAACATTGCTGCCCTGGCTAGTCCAAGCTTTGGGGATATTAAAAGATATCCTCTTGATATCACAATTCGGCTTCATTTCTCTATTCATCTCCACATGCTTGCGAGGCCGCCGGACAAGCACGTAAACAAGCTCAGCTGTTAATTGCCATAATATCCAAACTACAATACAGGCAGGCCAGAAATAGCTGACTCACTGCTTTAGGAGACCTCCAGGCAAGTACTCTAATCAGGTATGCACGCAACCTACAAAAGAGCCTCTGCCCCGCGATGGCAGCTTAATGGGTTAACTATACAATACTCAAGTACTCTGCGTTTGCATACTGGCTACTCTATTGAGAACCGCTACGATAACTCAATCATTCAGATTCTGATCTTTCGGAGGCTTTGTCTCCAACTCCAAATCTATTGTTTTCCCCCAAGAACGGCATGGCCTGCAGTCACATTCTCCTTATAAAAACCCTTGATTCCGAGACCTTCCTCGGATGGCTCCCGAGTTTCATCCTGCCTTGCTGCCGCTTTGCTTGGCGAGCCTCCCCTCAGCTCCACGTGCTGAGCTCCATCGCACCCCAGCCTCGCTCTCTACTGTTCCGGGCTTCAGGACAGGGGAAGTATCACCCAAACCAGCAATCCCTCTAAAAATCCCTCTATGCCACTCCAACCTTTATTTCTTTAGTTACCTTGTGTGAATGTGTCGCATACACTGTTTTGCTCGTGTGTTTAATAAAACATCATTTCTTGTTTCAACTTTTATGTGCTACTTGACTCGACCCGACCCCGTAGACATAAGGTTCAAGATCTCGCTAAGTTACCCTGCCTCTGGTAACGCTAAGCAGTGCTCCGAAGCTAATTTTCCCCACCTTTAATTGAGCACATTTTGGTGTCCCTCCCGGGCCCCCAGTACACAGGATAACACCAACACCAAACGGGTGGGGCTTTTTGGTTTTGCCCCAACCAATATAACTTACTGGGACAAAATCGTTCCTTGTCTTTTTTGGGGGGAGAGTAACCTTGATGTGGGAAAAGCAGATGTGACGTGCCTGGTTCTCAGCAAGTTGGTCCCGTTCAGAGAAAATTAAAACTGCTTCCATTAGGGGTACACACCGGAATTCGTTTTGGGCTGAAGGAGTGCCCACACGCTCCGAAGAGTGTTGGGATGAAATAAAACAGCTGTATTTCAGTCGAATGCCACCCTGTCATTTCTGACTCTGGGTTTTTGGGTGGAGCATTTTTTATTCTCCATTGGGCACGGAGACCTCTGTACACCCTGCCTTTCCCCACGGGGTTACAAAATACCCCTCGGTTCCCCTAGCACAACCCTCTCGCGCACATGAGTGCTCGGGGGTTAAGCAGCGCACAGGGACGTTTCCGCCGCTAACTCTCCCTGCCTCTCAAACTGCGACCACCGCGCACCTGCCGGCTGCGGGGGAACTTGCCGACCCGCCTCATGATCGAAAAAAGAGAAAGACCTGTTTTTCCTCCTCGTCGTCCAAAGAATGGCGCGCTGCACGTGGGTCCCACGTGAGTCGTGGCGCGCCCCCCCCCCTTGTTTTGGCCTCTCTCCGCCGTACACGGTCGGCTTGGCTACCTGGGTCGTGAGGGGGGCTCTTTCCCCCCCGAGGGCGCGCTCGCCTTCCTCAGCGCGCCGCGCCGGCGGGAAGAACGGGCAGCAGCGGGGCGACGAGAGGAGGGAAGCCGCCGCCGCCGCCGCCGCGCCTCCTCTCTCCCGCTCAAGGTCACTCCGGGCGGCCCGACTTCCCGGCGACGTCAGTGCCCGCAGCTGAGGAGAGGCGGCCGCCCGGGCTCTCGGCCCCAGACCTCCCGCGCGGCTTCCCTCCGTCCTCCCCGAGGAAGGGAAGGAAGAGGCGGCGCTCCTCGACCCGTTCTGCCGCAAGGTACCAGGCGTGCTCTCGGGGCGGCGGCGGCGGAGCGGCCTCTGTTATGTAAACAGGCCGGGTGGGAGAGGCGAGGCGGCGGCTTGGTCGGGGCGGCGGTGATGGGGCCGCTGCCTTTTGCTTTTTGCGGCGGCGAGCATGGCGCCCAGCAGCCGCCCTCTCCCCCCCTCCCCCGGGGAGAGTTGGGTCTGTAGCCCCTTTGGCTCACTGGAGAAGTTCGGGGCTTTGCCCCCTCGGCATCGCTGCCCAGCGACCCCCTCCAGCCATCCCTCCCGGGTCCGAGGCGTGTTTTGATAGGCGAGCGGTGCCGGGGTCGTACGTGCCGGCTAGCATGATGCTGCAGTTGCTGGCGCGGCGCGGCGCGGCACCCACTAGGGGGTGAAACCAACGTTGGCTTCCCTGGTTAAGCTCTCCCCTCTCGCCTTCCCCGTGGTTGTTTCTTTAAACGTGTGCATGAGCATCGCGTGTCCTTTGTCACCGCTGAGCGAGAGGATGGCCTTCGGCGCAGGTTGCACCGCCTGCGTCGAGAGGAATGGCCGCGCCGAAAAGCCCAAGCCGCCGCCTTTCCTCCGACACCTCTCTCCTGCGCCCAGTCCCGGTGCTGGACCAACTGCTGTAGGAAACGGACGCGTCCGTTTTGCGTTGTGTTCAGACGTTCCCGATGCGGACCCGATTTAGGTATCCAGCTGGTTACCCCCTAAGTGTGCCATTTCCACACTAGACTGTGACAGTGCTGTTATTCCACTTTCAACATCCTGTGGAATCCTGGGGCCTTTCTGGCTGCTCCCCAGGATTCCATAGGATGTTGAAAGTGGAATAATAGCATTATCACAATCTAGTGTGGAAGTGGCCTGTGTTTGGGTGCTGTAGCGCTAAATGACTAGGTGAACTGGATCTCTCTCTCCTTTTGGTGGCGAGCACCCAGCTCAGGAGAAATCCTCCCTGCATCTGATGAAGCAGGCAGGCTTTGTGCCATCATAAGCCTGTGGGTCTTATCAGACTCCTGGTTGTTTTGGCTTCAACAGACTGGCACAGCTGGAAATCAGTGCAGCAGGTTTAGAAATGCTTGGGGTTTTTTTTTAATAATGCAGAGAAGTGAGATTTGTGTACTTGAAAAATTATAAATCTGAATGAGAAAACATGTAAACTGGTAGGAAAATAGACGTTCAATGGTATAGTTGAACAATGATTTGATAGGGCTGGGCCATCAAATCTGTTGGTTTGGGTTTGCTCGATTCGTTCTTGTTGACTTTAACATAAATATGCCTCTTTGATTACAAAGGCATATCATGTATCAATGAAGTGCTGCTAGCTATTTTGTCTACTCGCTTTTAATTGTGCAGTTCAACAATAGATTTGGGTGCATAACCCTTGGTATGCAGGGGCACAGTATCCTGCAGATGTTGTCAGTGAGCACCCCTGTTGTACATGGAAGTCACGTGTGCATTAGGCTGGAGACTTCTAGTTATCCAATGGTGCTCTGATTTGCACTTTCACTATTAACATTACTGTAAATTTTGAAAGGTACATTATACACCATCCCGTTTCTCTATTTCCTTTGTGGCACAAAGCCTTAGCTTCACTAAGTTTTGATAGGTAGTTTACAGCTGATAACTCATATTGGCCCAATTACACCTACAATTAGTCATTATTCTTGTACCTACATATATAGGAGTAGTCCCTACTGAATTTACTTCTGGGCAGACTTTTATAAAATTTCACTGTAAGGTATGGTGAAATCTTTTGAAATTGTAGAACTTTCAATAGCTTCAGTGGATTTCATAGCAACTAAAGCTATAGTGGGATTAGGCTGTCTTTGTCATACAATTATAGTGTTAGCGTCTATGGACAGATAAATATTTGTTGTTTTCCAGACTGAGGTGGGGATCATGCAGCCTTCCATATCTTCTTGGACTGCAACTCCCATCAAGCCTAACCAGCATAGCCAGTTTGAGGAACACTGAGAGTAGCGGTCGAACAAAATCTACCACGAAGTTCCCACCTCTGCAGTAGATATACAGGAGGGTAAAAAACACAAGTATTGAGTGAGGGCTTGAATCTCTGCTCAGCCATGGGACCCACTCATCTTCAGAGGAAAGCAAAGGCAAAACCTCTCTGAATAAATCTCTGAATAAAATCCCATGATGGGTTTTCTTAGGGTCACAATAAGTCAGAAACAACTTGAAGGCCAACAATAACAACAAAGCCTTTGGAGAAGGTTCCTTGCCTCCATTTTCAGGTTTTTTTTCTCCTTCGCCTACTTATGCTTAGAGCAGTGCAAATTTTCAGAGCTCCCTGTCTTTCTTCATCTGTTTATTTTTTGTTTTGTTTTGTTTTCTGTTTCCTGTCTTCCTCTTCTGTGATGGTTTCTTTCTGCCTGGGTTTTTGCTTTACTGTCTTGTGCTATCTTTATGTACCAATTAGTGTTCAATATGACTTACATTCTCAAGTAAATGACCTCATCATCTTTCCTCCTGTTTTGACTTTATGGTTCTCTCTAGTGGACATGTGAGCTGACATTATGCCCTAAAACCTATCAAAGCTGACACTTTAATTTTTCCTGTGCTGAATGGAATAACAGCTTCCATTTTGTGTAGTACATTCAGTTATGTCCCAGTTAGATGCCCTCAAAAAGGATTAGTCTCCTTCTTGCCCCATTTTCACATTGCTGAGGTAGGAAGTTGGCAGTTATTGTCCATTTCCTTGGTCAGTTCCTTGATCAGTTCGAGTAAGTAAACTTCTCCTTATCGTCTAGTGGCCACTGACAATCATGATTGAACCTAAAACATGGCATAATGCCCATTTTGAGTTTTCTTTCTTGACAGTCTATAGAATGGCAACAAAGGACTGATGGATATCTGCTTTTTTGACTTAATCAGTATAGAGTTTGGATAGACCAGTGTATAGTATTTACATTCTGTCTGGTGTAGGATATATTCCTGGTTTTGTTGTATACATTCCATTTTCCTCTCCTCTCCTTGTCTGTCTGTCTGTCTGTCTGTCTCTCCCTCCCTCCCTCCCTCCCTCCCTCCCTCCCTTTTTTTAACCTACCTGGGCTGTTGGGCTGAATTGGTTTCTTAGTTATACCTTCATAAGCTAGTATGTTCCCTCACATTGCTTGGACAGTTGGGAGTTAACATTCATCTAGTAAGTCAGAAAGGGAAGGGAAGAAGGACTACTAAATGCTGCCAAGAAAAGATTGTTTAGCTTTTTCTGTTTACTCCTGAGTAATAAAACCTGATAGCTTGTAAAAACCAGCTTTCCTTGGGATAGCTCATCTCCATCAGGCATATATAAAAAGTGAGAGGCGAGTCATGCATTGAATTCCTTTATAGACAGATAGATAGATATCAATTTTTATACAAAATAACATTAACTCTGACTAATATTTTAACATAAGCATAAATGAAAATTAAAATGCCATACAAAAACAAAACAGTAACTCATTAGAACACTAACTTAACTGACCAAACAGTAATGTGCTGAAACATAAAAAGATTCTGACTTCATCTGCCACCACCAAACTGTACTGAGAAAGGGAAATCAAGAAAAGACAGGGTAAAAAATATTATTGTATTTCTGACTTTGTTCCGCTTATCTGTCTAAGAGAGTTGGTGCTGACTATGGTTACTCCACAATCTTGACATTGTCTTAGTTTCCACGTCAGCCTGCAACCTTGTTTTGTTTGTTCCTTACTGTAGGTTTTAAAAGTAGGAATGAGCAACTTTTGCCCCTCCCGATGTTATTGGACTATGTTTCTCATCATTCTCCACCATTAGCTCTGTTGCCTATTGCTGGTGGAAGTTGCAGTCCAGCAACATCTGTAAGGCCACGAGTTGCCCACTTCATCTTAAAATTGATCTGCAGTTTGAGTATGCTGCCTTGGAGTGTGGTGGAGTCTCCTTCTTTGGAGATTTTTAAACAGAGGCTGGATGGCCATCTATCAGGAGTGCTTTATATTCCTGCATGGCAAGGGTTGGACTGGATGGGCCCTGTGGTTTCTTCCAACTGATTCTGTGATTCTTTCTAGGTAGCCTCCAAATTGCCAGATCTTTCTGTTGTACTGTAGGCACATACTTCATTGAAATGTAATGGGTTTGTGCTGATAGTGAGCTATCAGGATTCTATTAGAAGCTAAACACAGACTTTAATGTGCTTTGGTAGAAGTTCAAACAAATCTGAATTGTGCGGTGCTTTTATTATTAAAATTAATAATTGAAGCTAGACAAATTTTGCAGCATAGAAGCTGGATTTTTAATCGTGAAACCCACAACAGTGTGTTCTTTCTACTTTCTAAATTGGTACTATTGAAAGAATTAGAAAAGTATTCTTACTTCAATAAAATAAATAAATAAGGTCTACATAATTTTATTACAAAAATATTGAAGAGGAAAAACACAAAAACTTACATTTTTTTTCTTTTATGTAACTTTGTAAGTTTGATTTTCTATCATTTTTAATTATTTCCATTTGTTGTAGTCTTACTAATTTTGTCTCTTTTTAGAAAATTAGAATTTTTAAAAAAAAACAACATTAAATGCATTTCCCTCCTGTGCTTCAGCCAGGAGGCCAGCTTTGCTCGACATTTATCCCCTTCTGTCTTTAGAGAAGGCAAAGTGGGGTGCAAAGCATTTTGAGATGGCTATTAAAGGGCCTCCTAGCAGTCCTTCACTCCCTGCTTCTCTTGTCCGTGCAAGGAAAGCAAGAGAGAACTGGGGCTGGGCACATCCAGCTGTAGCCTTTGTGATTCATCTGTCAGTGGGAATCAGATAGCACTCAAAGCATTGTTTGAAATGTGCCCAGTTTTGCTTCCACTCCTTTGTTTTCCATGTTAGAAAGGCAAAGTGAGAATGAAGCCATTTTCTTAGCCACAGAAATCCCTGGCTGCAGTTCCATTCTTGCCTTTGCTCTGTTCAGAGGGAGTGTGGCTTTCAGAGAGATGACTGAGGAAATTCTGCAGACCAGGTTGGGAACCTAGCAAATTGGATTGAATTCATGGGGCAGGACTCTGCTTTACTCTGTTTTCAGTTTTGAAAGCTCAGATTACCAGCTTATTGTGATAAAGTAGACAAGGAAGATCAGGTTTAAAAGAATCATGATCAAAGTCTCCAGTTTAGTTTAGTTTAGTTTAGTTTAGTTTAGTCTTCCCCCCTCCTCCCCCTCCTCCTCCTCCTCTTCTTTACTTACACGTAAAGAATTGTGGCCTTTGAACCTTATAGGGTTTATTTTTGGATAGAGATTCATTAGGTTGCACTGCATTTAGCGTAAGGTCACTTGATTAATGAAAGCTAGAGCAATGATCTATGGACTGATGCCAGTCCACAAGCTGTTAGCTGCCTGTCCATAGTGACTTTCCAGGAAAGAAAGGAAGAAAGTTGTGAGCAAAGACACAAATATGTTACCAGTCCCTGACAGTTTGGGAGGGAAAAAAATCTGGGTTCCAACATTGGATAGCCTGAGCAAAACTTGCTATTATTGAGCAAAATATGTGGTATCCCAATCCTTTAGTTCATAATTCAGTGCTTCCTACCCAAATAATGAAGGAGTTATGATTTATATTCACAGTTTGGTAAATATTGTACTGTTTGTGGTCATATATCGAGCATGAATAATAAGACAGAAAATATATTTGGGGAGGGAAACAGGGTAGATAGGGATGGAAGAATCTCTGTATCTATGTTTGTGTGGCTGAATCTTGACAAGTGTGGTTCACTAGTCACAAATGAATGTAACTCTAGAATGTAGTTCAGCAGAAGCCAGCTAAATTCATTAATCCAGTCCTATTGATCTTAATTGTGAAAAAGACTGCAAAGGGTTGCTCTGATAACTAATGAAATAGATTTCTGGCTGGCTGGGAAGGGCAGTTTCCAGTTCTTCATTTTATCTGGTACAGAAAAGTAAAGCTCTTGTGCCACCCATAAGATATATCTATTGTGTGAACAGATAAGGAATTCATGCCACGTGTGGTAGCAGTTACAAGAGTTGTTGATTGGATGAATAAACTAATCTGGAAAAGCCTCTATGCACAAGCATCCTGTGACTGGAGCATTTTTGATGCAGCGGCATAAAGACCATGCCTGCGGATCTGGAGAGCATAATTAAATTTCACAGGAACTGTGAGCCCCTTCCCTATTTCTCTGATTTGTAAGTTGTTTTGTCACTTAAAAAAAACAACTGTGCATAGAATGTGGTCAGAAAGACACCAGGCAGCAGTATCCTTTTCCGTTTCTCCAGCCCACAATATCTATTATTAATACCTCTCATAGTAGGGATGTCCCATTCCTTTAAACTTCTGAGTGTTAGATTATGGATACTATTCATTACTGGTGAGGTAGGAGAATAGCCATCTTACTCTGACAGTCTTGTGGAATCTCCTTTAAGGAGGAAGATGCAGATTTTCCACAATGTAGACCGATTACATAACATATCCTTCAGCAGACGTGGGACTTTTAACCCTGTATGGGGTCTGTGGGGCTTCTACATCTCACCCATAGCCTTTCTGTGCTACCTGCCAGTGTTGCACCACTATGCAGCAATAGAGTTGTTTTTAAAAGCCTAAGTAACATGCAGGGATGTGACTGAGGGGTGCTGTAGCTGGGGAGAGAAGATTTAACTTTCACTGAATACTGTGCCTTCTTCCAATATTCTCCTACTAGGTATTTTCCTCTCAATTTAGGCTGGAAACAAAGCTTATCATTGCTCTAATGGGAGTCTTGTTTCAGGTCTAAGTGCCACAAAAGGAGTGATTTCAGGGGAAGCACAGCTGGAGAAGGAAACAAAAATCTCCCCTTTCCCATCACCCTCTTGGTGCACTGTAATGTCCCTGAACACTTCCCTCCACCTCTATGCAATTAGACTTTTCACTGAGCCCATGCATAGGAGCATGAGCAGCAAGATATGGGAAATTGAGCCAATGTATATCTAGCATGAGCAACAGAATGTAAGAACAAGAAAGAAGTGTAAAGTGGCCCCATTCACATTTGCTTTGTCCCCACCCAGTGCTGATATGCAGCCTTCCTGAAAGTTTCCCAGGGGGAAATGCAGCCCTTGGGCTTAAAAAAACATTGCTCACCACTACCCTACAGCAGTGAACCAGGATTAATTGAGGCCTTTGCTCTAGAGCATAATCCTTAATTCCAGAATTGTATTTGATAAAGAAGTAAGATACAGAAAAAGATAATTTAGATTCTGATCCTGTACCTGTCTACCCAAAGTTAGCATTAATTTATTAGTGGATAACAATATTATAGAGCAGGAATGGGAAGATGCAGGCCACATCTATAATACAGGAATAATAATGATAAAGGAGCTTCAGACTAGTCTATCAACTGCAAGTCAGGCCCTAACTAGATGCAGAGTTGTTCAGCTATAACAAAACTACCTTGGTTATAGGTATCATAAAGATTTCATAAATGTTGAGGCTTGGGGTGGGTAAAGTGCATACTTCCAGATATTGATAGATTGCAGCTGCCACCATTCCTCCACATTAGCTGTGCTGTCTGGAGCTGATGGGAGTTGTACTCCAACGATATCTAGAGGGCTGCACTTTGCTCATGCCTGCTTTAAATCATTTTTCAGTCTGTTCCTCACACACCACCCAGCAACATCTTTTTCCCTGTCTTAGTTCTGTTCCTCCATTTGTGTTCTACACAGTGGGCTAGTGTGTTTTGGTCAGCTTTTACTCAAGATAGTTTAAAAAGGCAGAGCTAATTTGTTCATGCATCCGAGTGTCTTGTGCAGAGCAGGAGCGTATCTAGAATGAGATGATCATATGCCTTTCAAACCACTTTGTTCAAAGAAATGAGAATTGTGGAGAAGTATCATTATATGCTAAAGTTGTCCACGTGGAACTGAACCTCTTGTACAATCCAGTTGGAAATGATGGGGACCTCCTTTTTCACTTTCTCTGGAATGTGTATGTAACCAGAGGGAAGGATCAAGTCCAGGTTGGTACCCTTCTAGAGGCAGAGGTATCCTGGCTGATTTTGTACATATTTGTTTTTTCATGGAAAAAGCAAAATTATAATCTATTTAATACAGTATATTTTATGTAGCAGTTTTAAAAATCTCTTTATAATACCTCTGTACAACCACGTAGGCATTTTTTTTCAGATTCAGCATTTTACTGTTTGCTGCAGAAATGTTTGGACTGGTACATGTTGAGTTCCTTTTTAAGTCATAACTTAACAGCTGACAGACTTTGGACTTCCCTCCTGCTAAGTAAATACCATCCCTCCCCTTCATGTCTCTAGTGGTCTCTTTCTGTACATATCATATTATCTGTTTATCACATTTGTATCCTTACGTGCGCTTCTTATGTGTCCCCCTTTTTTACCACATAGGTACGTAAATCTGGGAGTGGTTGTCTAAGGTCTTCCAGCAATCTAGCCCAGGGTTGGGGAATGCAAGGTCCTCCAGGTTTTGTTAGGTTGTGACTTGCATCAACCCAAGCCAGCATAGTCAATAGGAGTTGCAGTCAAAAACATCTGGAGGGTCACATGTTCCACAGCCCAACTTTGGCCACTATATTACAAGCTCATCAAATGCCTATCATATCTCTACAGCTTAGCTTCTTTTACCCCAATTTGGAGGTTTATTACTGACTTACTGGTAAGTTTAGCAATGCAAATGCTTTGCATTCAGAAGGTATTCTTTTGTCCACAGTTTTACTCAATTTTTGCCCTTGCAAATGATGGCATTCTGTGGGTATTGCATCTATTGAAAAATAGGAAAATTCCTATCTCCACCCAACAATTTTTAAGTCAGGAATAGGATCAGTTGTAAAATTCTCTCTTTATGCTTTCTAGATTAATAATTACAGTCATATTTTTGTTTTAATTCTCAGGTCTACTGAAGTGTACCATCATTCTCATTTCCTTAGAAGAAAACATGTAATGGCTCGAATTGAAGTAGGAATTTAAAAAATAATAATGTATCCAGTTCCTGGTTCCGTGCATGGAGTGGAAGGAGATAATGGACACCCTAGGAAACTTATCTCTTTCCTTTTTGTCTTTGGCATTACATTGTTATGTGCTGGATTTCTGCTTTCAATGTTTGTCTTGCAGACGTGTCCAAGTGGAGGCTTTGGTGACTGTAAGGGAGCTCTTAAAATCATTGGGCCCTTACTTGCTGTGGTTGGACTAGTTTGCATAATTCTGGCACAGTCCAGAGCCAAAGGCTACCTTCAAGAGGTGCCGTTGAACAATGACCAGGTCTATGGTTTTGTTTTTTGCCGAGGAAACTGCCAGTTTGCTCAGTTTCTTGTCTTTGGCTTTTTATTTTTAACTAGTGGGATGCTTATTAGTGTCCTTGGCATTTGGATTCCTGGATGCAGTCCAGGATGGCGTTACCAGCAGCAGTTTAACCATAGCAATACATCCAGCCTTGAACTCCAGGACTGTGGATTTCACTCTGTTCAAACAATGGGTCCTTTGATTGTGCTTATTGGATTGTGTTTCTTTGTGATAGCTCACATTAAAAAGAAACAAAACGTAAATCTCATCCAAGAATCTTCTGCCCATGAAGAAGAACAACTCAACCCTGAATCGTTTCATGTTACAGTAGGTAAGTGAAAAACCCAAACAAAGGGTGTTACCTGTAGGCAGTTCAGCAAGAATCTCTTGAACGAGTTTCTCCATTGTGTCTCAGCTCTTGAGGGATGGGGGTGCGTGAGAAGGAGGAGAACTGCAGAATTGGGGGAGTTAAGGAAGAAGAAGCCAGATGAGATGGACATCATCCAGAAAAAAAGACAGGCCTTTTGCCAATTGTTCTTATGCATATGTAAATTTCAGTGATTAAATAATTGGTTAAAACCTATATCATTAACTGACTTGGAACTACTTCATTAGGGGAAAGCTCTGAAAAAAATACTTTGCAAACTAAAAATGGGAAGTGGATAATTGGTATATCATCTGAGAAAGGAAGAAATTGAAGCTTTTGAAGATTTTTTCCCCAATAAACGTGTGAGAGATAAAATAGGTTTCATACTGCATGTGTGTAAATGTCAGTAGGACTGCTTTAAAAAGTGTTGTTGTTGTGTGCCTTCAAGTCATTTGTGACTTATGGTGACCCTCAAGCAAATCTATCACGGAGTTTTCTGGGGGTGCCAGTGTATGACACAGTCAAGATCACCAGTGGGTTTCCATGGTTGAGCAGGGAATCAAACCCTGGTCTCCAAGATTGTAGTCCAACACTCAAATCACTACACCATGCTGAAAGTACGCTGAAAGTTTAATCCACAGGGAATTATAAAATAGTATCTGTCTGTGAAAAAAGCAGACAAACTGAGAACAGCCAATCGCAGCACAGAGAACACTACGCGGAGAGGGAGGAGGAGTTTTTAAAAAGAACAGAGTTCATTGATGACTGTTGGAAACAGTTGAAGGAGACAATGGAGACAGTCTACGGAGAGTTACTGGGTAGTGGGTGTCCGTGATAAAAGGAAAAGGTCTAATGTAATTCAAGTTGAATAGTGGTATATGTTTGGAACTAAGAACTGGAACTTAAGGAAGCAATCATTCTGTTTGGTGTTAAATAAAGTTAAAGTGTTCTGTAAAACTGACTCGAGACAGCATTATTAAGCCTGACACAAGGGTGAGTGACACTTACCATAAAGAATGCAAAGCTAACACATGCATTGTTCACAGTAGGATCTAGGATTTCAAATCCAAGGAAGGATTTTAAAGGGGACTGGAGCGCAGGGTGAGAAGCAACAGGTTTACCAGGCTAGGAGCTGCAGGGCCGGCCTAGGAAGGAAATCTGTCAGACTATTTATTTCTGTGCCTATTTCCTACAAGCAAGGCATACTGCATTTTTCATTAATATGGGATACTTTACACTTTAGAAGTTAGGATATCTTATGTATTGCTTTGAAGGTTGTCAACAGAGGACTTTGATTTTAAAGCTTTGGCTTTTCTTTGTAGGTGATACTGTAATGGTATTCCCCCCACCGCCACCACCTTACTTTGCTGACTGTCCACTACAAACAGTAACTCCTAGCCTGGTGACAGATGACTTGACTTTAAGTGAAAATCCTCCACCATATAGCAGTACTTGTAGTAACTGGTAAGGCCACTTTTTTTTCTTTCTAAGCATTTTGTACGTGGTTAATGCATATACTTAGCAGCCGAATTAATCATGAAATGAGCAGTACAGGACTGGACCTTCCACTGTCTGATATTTTGTTTCAAGATTTGAAAGCAACTCTGGGGGTTGGGGGATTGGACTGTAGCCATGTAGCTGGACAGGTTAAATCTCTCTCCCATCTTCTCAAATTAAGTAATGTCTCCAAAGCAATTATTAGCTATGGAGAGGGAAGAGAAAGACTGGTACAATTTGGGTAGCTATTTCCTTTCCCTTTCACAGTGAAAACACAGTGCTGTAGCCTGATCCAGTCCTCTGTAAACCATACTTGCTTTCAAGTCTTCAAAAAAAATGTCATGCCTAGATTGGCCACCACATTTTAAAAATGAACGTAGACCAGAGCATCCTTGCTGAAATTGAATAGACCTGGTGTGATGAAATTCTGGGGGTATGGCTATCTGAAGTGCCAGAGCAGCCTGGAACAGGAGAGAAACCCAACTCGGTAGTATGTGGGAAGAAGCTGAGAGAAAAAGTGAGAGCCTAGCAAGGACCTATGGAGGAAAGTCCTTGAGTCATCTAAAGAGTGTGGCTGTTTTGGGAGGTTTAGTTCTCAGTGGAAGTCTAGTGAGAGGCAAAAGAGTAATTAAGCCCTAGTAGGATCTGGTCAGAAAGTGTGACCTAGATTGGGGGCTAAGCCTTTGATGGGAGTCTAGGCAAAGTGTTGTTATATGATAATTGTGCCTTTCATGAAAATCTAGAGACATAATTGAACTATTTCTGAGCAGTTAGTTAACTGTTAATACTCAAATGTATGAACACTGAATGCATATGAACCCAACACACTATTCTTAATCTTATCTTAATAAATGTCACAGTTTATCTTTGTAAATACTGACTGGGCTTGAGTTGCCTTGTTACCCTGTTTACTGGGGGTCCCAGGAGGGACACCAAAATGTGCTCAACAATAGGTGGGGGAGATTAGCTCTGAGCACTGCTTTAGCATTAAGAGAGGCAGGGTAACTTAGCAGGATCTTGTAACCCAGTGTCTACGGGGTCAGGCCAAGTCAAGAAGCAGACCGGTTTTAAAATAATGAATGATCTTTATTAAATACAGGCACACAATGTAAGCAACACAAACACACAGATAACTAAGGAAAATGAAGGTGTGAGTAAGATAACGGGATTTTCAGAGGGATATTTGGTTCGGGTGATACGAAACCTGTCCTGAAGTCCGGAAGAAGAAGAAAATGGAGAGCGAGGCTGGGGTTCGATGTATCTCAGCACGTGGAGCTGAGGGGAAGCTCGCCAAGCGATGTGGCAGCAAGGCGGTCTGGAACTCGGGAGCGATCCAAGGAAGCGCTCAGAATCAGGGGTTTTTATAAGGAGAATTGTGACCGCAGGCTAGGTCGGACTGTGGGAAAACAATAGATTTGGAGTTGGAGACAAAGCTTCCGAAAGGTCAGAATTTGAATGATTGAGTTAGAGCCAAATTGTCAATAGTATAACCGGTATGCAAATGCGGAGTACTTGAGCGTTGTATAGTCTTTTGAGGGTTGCTTGCATACCTAATGGAGGTACTTGCCTGGAGGTCTCCTAAAGTGGTGAGTCAGCGGTTTCTGGCCTGCCTGTATTGTCTAGGAATATTACGGCGATTATCGGCCAAGCCTGTATGCGTGCTTGTCCGGGGGCCTCGCAAGCACGTGGAAGGGATATGTGAAGCCGAATTATTGATATCAATGGATATCTTTTTATATATCCCCAAAGCTCAGGCTAGCCAGGGCAGTAACAGCCTACTATGATAAGTAAAACTGAAAACATGCTACCATAAAATTATAAAGTGGTTCTAAATAAACATTGAAAACCCTCACCCTTTTTACACAAGTGTGATGTTATAAGAGGCAAAACAGAGCTCTGTAGGAAAGACCGGGTGCTTATCAGATTGGGAACTGCCACACCAATGTGAGAGAAGCAAGGACCTGTCACACCTGGGTTTGTTCAGTACTTGGATTGGATACCCAGTGCAGTATTGTTGTGTGCTTCTTGGAAGACTGTGAATGTAGTAAATAAATTCCAAAATTCAGTTCATTGTAAATCCGCATTTATGTTCATGACTAATTACTGTTGTTAAATGGACATAACCATGTATTTCTGAATCAATTGGAAAGGAATTCACAGAACATCTACATCTCACAGGGCGATTGGGTCCTCTTCTGCTATGATAAATATCATCCTTTTGCTGTGCTGTTGTTGTTGTTAGAGAACACCACACATCCTTGTACTTCATTGCATGAAAGGAATGTATCTGGTTCTACCTTATTTCACAAAGGAACACTGTGCAGTTGGTGAGGCAGGCATACCTATATTCACCACAGAGAAGGATACATGTGAAAAAATTTATCATATAAAAGGCAGCCTTTGCCCTCCACCAGTTAGAAAAGGGGGATTTTAACCTGTCTGTATCTGTGCCTGATGTATTTCTTCTTCTTCAGTGTGTATAACATTACTGTATTACTGTATTGTATATCATAGTGATATTGTTAGCCACTTTGAATGCTGTATGCAGACAAGTGGGATATAAATTGAAATAATAAGAAATTTCCAGCATGTATCCTTTTTTATTTTGCAGAGCACAGACTAGTACCATATGAGGCCTGGCTGATTCACCTTTTGAGACTTTCTGCTCTCTGTCCTTCCTCTGAGTCATCTTCCAAGATATAAGCCAAATGAAGCAGCTGTAAATAACGAATGTGTCTTGTCTTCTTCTCCCTGCAACACTCAGATTATCCATTGCTATATGCTGGAGTGGAATGGAAGGAACGGAAGGCTGTTGTATCAAAATAAGTGGGGAAAGAACTCTAGGAGTTGAGGCTGAGAATAAGCTGAGATGGTAGAACCTTTGAGACTTCTTCTGCAGCCAGAAAAGAGAGCAACAAGCTTCATTGGCAAGATAGTAGAGGAAGTTGCAGTAGAAGCCCTGCCATACCAAGACTTCCATCATCTGCAAACCAAAGGCAGACTACTTATGGAAAACCTCCAGAGAGGTGTTTGTGATTGGAAAGACCAGAAAATATTGACACCTTTCCAGTAGGCATCAGAATACCCAAGTTAAAGTTAGCTGCTATCTGGACAAAATGCTAGGGTACACACCAACCACAGGGAGAAGAAATTCTAGTAGCTTTGTATATGTTTTTATTTCTTCCTCCTGGCTGTTGACAACCTCAGAATTAAGGATACTGAAACCCTGAGAGTGTTGAAGTTTATTTTGTGATTGGGGAGACCTTAATGTCCCAAAAGTATGCATCTGAAAATGAGAGGTTGATATTGATTAAACATTGTGCTAGAAGAAGAACCGTAGCATATGTTTTGTCTTTAGTGTTTAGTGGCATATAGCAAGTCTCAACTTGCAGAAATAAGGGTCACACTATAAGTTACAGATGACATATACTTGCTACCCACATACTCATAATGCATACTCAAATGCACATGTGCACCCATCTCCCTGATAAAGTTTGGTATAACGTACAATGTGACATTACTACGTTTAGTTTTTTGCTGCTTCATTTCATTAGCTGGTGCTTGCATAGGGAGGGAGTCACTGCGTAGGATATGATGGGTTTTTTTGTTTTTTATCTTTTGCTACTTGAGAAATCCACCATGGTGGAGGGTTGGGCAGCATCCATGCTTTTCTTGCAGTTCTTAGTCTCTGACAGTAATTCTGTCCTGCTGTTGTCAGTAGGACAGTGGTGCACGTGGTAGAGATTTTTTTAAATTAGAAACTATAGAGAGAGGCAGGGATTTTTATGTTATTTTATTGCTGTCTGTAACAAACCCAAGGGTGGAAAACCCTGTTTGTCTCCTAATTTCTTCAGTTTCTCTCCAAAAACATCTGTCTTACTACTTTCAAATGCAAGGGAGCGTGCAGGCTTTATTCTATGTAAATTCTTGAAAATGTTGTTCTTTTGGTGAAGCTGGTCTCTAAGGAAACACCAAAGGAGATAATTCCATTCACACCACTGGCCTACGTTGCTGGGTTGTTACTTATATTCCTTTGTCAATATGAGGAACCTTCCAAAGACTGTTTTACTCTGTCTGTCTAGTTGGGTTCTCCCTTCTATCCACCCCCTTCTTGAATCTTCAGAGATAAAATAATTGGTTTCCAAATACCTGTTTTCTTTCTCTAAAATGCCTACTGTATTCTTGATGAACCATGACATGGATGTGAAAGTAGAAACCTTGTACATTGTTAAATGTGTCTGAGATCTTTTATAATTTCCCTAGCAAAGTCTGAGTTTGGTCTCTTTTTTTTTTCTTTTTGAAGGCAACAGCATATTTCACTCTCAAATAAATATGTTCTTTTAACTTGAACTCTGAAATAAAGTATTTTGTTATCACCATTGGTCCTGGTTCAACTCACAGTGACTTAGCCACTTTACCCACATAATTTTTTTGCAGAGGAAAAAGGAAAACTGTGAAGTCTGTTCTCCACAGGTATGTACTGTTAAGTCTGAATTGTCCACATGTTTAGGCTGAGCTATTAAAACATGAGACTTAAATACTCTAAAGGCATAAGATTCCATCTCATCTTGAAAGCTAAGCAGGGTTAGACCTGGTTAATACTTGAATGGGAGACCCCCAACAAATATCGGGTGCTGTAAACTATATTTCAGAGCAAGAAACTGGCAAAGCCACCTCTGAGTATTCCTTGCGTAAGAAGACCCTATGAAATTCATGAGGTTATCATAAGGTGATCTGAAGACACACACTATTATACTTTACAGAGCCAGTGTGAAATAGTGGTTTAGGCATTGGACTATGACTCTGGTAACGAGAGTTTGAATCTCCATTGAATCATGGGAACCTGCTGGATGACCTTGGGCAATGACACTCTCTCAGGCTTAGACAAAGGCAAGGGCAAGCCTTTGAACAAGTTTTGCTACGAAAACCCCGTGAAAGGGTCATCTTAAGTCAGAAATTACTTGAAGGCACAAAAAAGCAACAACAACCCAGGAATAAATATAAGCATTGTGCCATCTTTCTTACCTCAAAGATGTGTTAGAATCATCATCATACCCATGGCAACACTAATCCAACACTAACATGGTTGAGTATCTTGGGACTGAAACCTTAACTTTTAGAGTTCAGCACTCCAAGCCATGGGCCTGAAAGGACAAATTTGTCAGCTCTGGTTTCATTCATGTTCATTTTAAAAATCTCAATATTTTCCATTTTAAATTTTCAGATTTTTGTAAATGATCAAATTTGAGCTGAAACTAAAATCTCACCTCTCAAACAGAAGTATTTGCCTGACCACTGTTGGGAAAAAAGATGCTAGGTCTACTCACTTATTGTTCTGATCCAGGAGGGCTGCTCTTAGGAGCTGCAGAAACTGTGGAATCCTCATGTTAAGTTCTTGGTTTAAGGTTATTTTTAAAGCCTTCCATGGCAGCAGAAATTTTAAGCAAATGTGCCTAAATGGTCTTCTGTTGTTTACCCTCTGTGTGTTTTAAGCTGTATCTTCCAAATATCAGAGCTGAACCAAATAGTCAATTAAAAAGGCCTTCTCCAAATATTTAGACTCTTTTGTCAAAGCTATATAAAAAGGAGGGAAAATACCCTTTTTTTCCTCATCCACAGAATTTCAGACTGTCCACAAACAAATGGTATTGCTCCCCCCCTTTTTAATATACCTTTGAGAGAACAGTCCAAATGCTTTGAATAGACACAAAAGCACTTGTTAGTGGCCAACCAAAAAGCCTTTATTTGCTTTCCTGCAGTATTTCAGACTGTGCTCATAAAGTCTTTTTGGCTGACTACTAACAAGTGCTTTGATGCCTATTCAGAACATTTAGGATGGTCATTATGTAAGTTGTAATCCCCATGAAAATCAGTTTTAGCTGGTGGCTAAGAGCACTAAGTCAAAGCTGGAGAGAGTTAATGCACTAACCCTTTAGCTGTGGTAATGACTGACTTCACAGGAATTGTGGTTGCTGTAAATCATAGCCCAGGCAGGGCTTGCATCAGCTGGACCCATTTATTTTTCACTTGGCTTCTCCCGGGAGCTTGACCTCTTTTGCTAAAACCTGTTATTTGCTCATCTGCAAACCAGGAATTACCAGAGAAGGATTTAGAGTAAAAATTGCTGCAGATACCTTGAACAGTCAGGTTGCAAAATGTGGGCTGGGTTCTAATGGATGGCTAAGATTTCAGTCCTGAACACACTTACTAATGAGTAAGCCCCATTGCATCCAGAGGGTCTTGATTTTCAGAAAAGGTGTGCTATATTTCTTGTGATAGACTTAGAGGCTTCATTTTAAGTTTTGTTATGCCTTGTGTGATTGCATTGTAGGCTATTTAAAACATTTATTAATGTTGAAAATGGATCAAGAAAAAAACGCAAGGGCATTTTAATGTGTACCTCTGGCTCATTCTTTACTTATGAGACACATTTTCAAAATGTTTCCTACTCTTGACTCTCAACCACTTGAAGAATGCACTACTGTATCTTATATATTCACAAACATTTCTTTGTTGCTTTTTCTTACAAAGTGATAAAAATATTATTTCAATAACAGTGCAATCTCCAAAACTAGGTCTAATGCAAAAAGGCAATTCTTGTGTCTTTATGAGTGAATGTGTTATCCATTTCCACAGTGTACGGGAAGATTTGAGAGCATAGAATCATAGCATCATAGAAATGTAGAGTTGGAAGAGACCACACGGGCCATCCAGTCCAACCCCCTGCCATGCAGGAACACCCTCAAAGCATTCCCAACAGATGGCCATCCAGCCTCTGCTTAAAAACCTCCAAGGAAGGAGACTCCACCACACTCCGAGGCAGCATATTCCACTGCCGGACAGCCCTGACTGTCAGGAAGTTCTTCCTGAGGTTCAGGTGGAATCTCCTTTCCTGCAGCTTGAATCCATTGCTCCTTGTCCTGGTCTCTGGAGCAGCAGAAAACAAGCCCTCTCCCTCCTCTACATGGCATCCCTTCAAATATTTAAACATGGCTATCATGTCCCCTCTTAACCTTCTCTTCTGCAGACTGAACATACCCAGCTCTCTAAGTCTATCCTCATAGGGCATGGCTTCCAGACCTCTCACCATTTTGGTCGCCCTCCTCTGGACCTGCTCCAGCTTGACCATGTCCTTCTTGAATTGGGGTGCCCAGAACTGGACACAGTATTCAAGATGAGGTCTAACCAAAGCAGAGTAGAGTGGTACCAGTACCTCCCTCGATCTGGACACCATACTCCTATTGATGCAGCCGAGAATTGCATTGGCTTTCTTGGCTGCCGCATAACACTGCTGACTCATGTTCAGCTTGTGGTCTATTAGGACTCCTAGATCCCTTTCACACGTACTGCCATCCAGCCACATGTTTCCCATCCTATATTTCTGCATTCCATTTTTTCTACCTAAGTGTAGGATCTTACACTTCTCTCTGTTGAATTTCATTTTGTTAGCCTTGGCCCAGCTCTCCAATTTGACCAGGTCATTTTGAATTTTGATCCTGTCCTCTGGCGTATTAGCAACCCCTCCCAATTTGGTGTCATCTGCAAACTTGATGAGCATGCCCTCTATTCCTTCATCCAAGTCACTGATGAAAATATTGAACAGCACTGGGCCCAGGACAGAACCCTGTGGCACCCCGCTAGTCACTTCTCTCCAGGATGAAAAGCAGCCATTGGTGAGCACCGTTTGGGAACGGTCAGTCAACCAGTTACAGATCCACCTGACAGTAGCTCTGTCCAGCCCACGTTTTACTGGCTTCTTTGCAAGAATGTCATGGGGAACTTTGTCAAAGGCCTTACTGAAATCGAGATATGCTACATCCACAGCATTCCCTTCATCTATCAAGCTAGTAACGCTATCATAGAAAGAGATAAGATTAGTCTGGCATGACTTATTTTTGAGAAATCCATGTTGACTTCTCGTGAGTACCGCGTTGCTTTCTAAGTGATTAGAAACTGACTGCTTAATGATCTGCTCCAGGATCCTTCCGGGTACTGACGTCAGGCTGACTGGGCGATAATTATTTGGGTCCTCTTTTTTTCCTTTCTTGAAGATGGGGACAACATTTGCCCTCTTCCAGTCTGCTGGAACTTCTCCTGTCTTCCAAGATTTCCCAAAGATTATAGCAAGCGGTTCCAAAATGACCTCTGCCAGTTCTTTTAATATCCTAGGATGCAATTCATCTGGCCCTGGAGACTTGAATTCATCCAGTGTGGCCAGGTATTCCTGTACCACCTCTCTACCTATTATGTGCCGCATTTCCCCTGCTTCCTCACCTGCTCCCCAACCGCCAGGTTGAGCGCTTGTATCCTTCTGGGAAAAAACTGAGGCAAAGAAGGTGTTAAGTAGTTTTGCCTTTTCTCTTCCCCCTGTTAGTAATTCGCCATCTTCTCTCCAAGGCAGCATATCCCAACCCTTGTAAGTTATCAATCCAGTTTTGTCAGAGACTAGGATTGTCTAGTTTAAAAAGTACAAAAGCAACAATGCACTTGTAACTTTTAACAACTATATGATGGAAATTCAACTAATACTGTTTTTTCCTGTGATATTGTATAAAATATTGTATAAAATTTCAGCTGTCCCACACATATGTCCAGTTCATCATACGGATACTAATAGTCCACAGAGCAAGAGTGAAACGTCCAGAATGAGAAAGAAATCAGTCAAGCTTTGGAGATGGATGAGGCTACAACAGCATGGGAAAAGTCGTGTGCGATATCAAATAATAGCTGCCTGGTTCTCCCATCTCTGCAGCTACAATGTGCAAGACTATCCCTGAAGAATTATTAACCTGGTCATGCGTTTAAAATCTGTATTCGTTGCCTTCTCTTGAGTGCCCCTGCAGCTAGAGATTAGTAGTGCTAGTCCTGCCATTCTTCAGAGGGAAGTGCCTGCCTCAGGTAGATGTTTGGGGAGGGGCAGTGATATAGGGCTTCAGAGCATGCCCTGCACCCCTGAAGCAGTCACGGGAACACTGTGCCATTGCCACTGTCAGAATAATATTCAGTTGTCAGTCTGATCTGCTTGCTTTATATAGAATGGATGGTACCATCTTGTCCTTCGTCTCAGGTAGGCAAAAAAAAAAAAAAAAAAAAAAAAAAAAAAAAATGCAGGGAGGATAAATGCTTACCAGGCTAGATTTATCTAGTTCATTATTTTGGCTTACATTTCTGCAATCTGCTTGGCAATGGGGCGGAAATTATTATTATAACATTAATATTCTTGGGTACATCTTCTGACTCAACAGGATTTCAGATGCTGCCTACTTCAATTTCTGTATCATTTATTTATTTAGATGTATTTGTTTAATTTACATCTGGCCTTTCTCCTGGCATGGGATCCAAGGCAGCTTACAACAAATTAAAATAAATTCAGCAAAATATCACACACAAAAAATTAAACAATTTCATTAAAAGCACCAAGAAAAAGCAGGTTTTAAAACATGTAAAAATAATTAAATAAAGGTTTCACATATTCCATTAAGAGACCGTTGTGCTGTGTGAGTTAAGAGCCAAGGCCTGACTAAATAAAAGTTTTTTGCCTGCCAGCAGAAAAAGAGCAGAGAGGGGGCCAAGCAAACCTCCCATAGGTAGGAGGTCCACAAGCTGGGAGCAATTGTTGAGAAGGCTCTCCCACCATCTCCTCACCAAGCATGATTGTGAGGGAAGTGGAGCTGAGAAATACCATCATAGTTATGGTTTTACAATGGAGTCAATCCAAATGAAACTATTTGCAGTTAGCAGGGAGTAGTGCCTGTTTCTATTTGTTCAACTGCATTATTAGTTGTGCAAAAATATATGCTCTACTTTCTGTTATGAGATTGTAATTTTTAAAAGTGAAATAACTGACTCAGAACATTAGGTAAGCAGGCAAAAGATTTCCTGCTGCTGTTTCACTTCAAGAATAATCAAGAGGGAAAGAGTACAAATCAATGACGGTGAACAAGTCCTCTGCAAAGAATATGACAGGTAGGCTGGAAGGGTTTTGAAAGATACTGTAATATGTTTGTGATGGAACCTATAATGTAGATCTGAGGAACAAATTCTATGAACAAATGCTTTAGAAATGTAGCACATTTTCCTTAGTTTTTGGCAGAACTTGGAGATTTACTTTCAACTGGTGTGGATACTTTCAACTGGTGACTTCCACACTGGACTGTTATAGTGCTATTATTCCACTTTCAACATCCTATGGAATCCTGGGGTTTGCAGTTTAGAGAGGGGCCTCAAAGACCCCTCCCTAAACTGCAAACCCCAGGATTCCATAGGATGTTGAAAGTGGAATAATAGCACTATAACAGGCTAGTGCAGAAATGGCCTTAGTTGTAATCTATGCATACATAATCTCTGTTTCTGAATAAATACACATGGGATTAGTTTAATCTGTGGAATCAGTGGGGAGGGATGAGACAAACCTGGAGTAACACATATTATCACCTAACAAGGGGATCCTATAGGAAAACAAAGTCTAGAGTCTATAATTGCCTAACTACAGCACTAAAGTATGGGCAAAGTTCTTGTTTAACTATTGTGACATGCTCTTCCAAGCATATCTTTTTTGAAGACATTACAGAATTTGTCTGCTTTGGGATGGAACGGAACGCCGATGCTGTCGAAGATTTCTCTGTCAGTGTGTTTTCTCTCAGCCCTTGTCAGCCAAACAGCTCTGAAATCCCAGTGTCGGATGATAACAAAGCTGGCACCACCTTACTTTTTTCTGGCTTCTTTTTGGGGGCAGTAGGGATTACATTCACAGTGATGGGCTGGGTGAAACATGAAGGTGTCCTTCGCTTCGTATGGACACAGTTGCTCGGGCCTATTCTGTTTTCGGTAGGTGTCACTTTTTTGCTGATTGCTGTTTGCAGATTTAAGGTGCTCATATGCAAATCTTGGGATGACAGTGAAGAAAGAGCATCTGATACCAATCGGATGACTCATGGACAGTCCTTTGTTTTTACTGGAATTAGCCAGCCAATAACTTTCCACAGAGCAACTGTGGTACAGTACATTCCTTCTTATGAAACCCAAGGAGGTGTCAGCATGAATTCTGCTAATTTCCACCAAGTACACAGTCATTCTGCACCAGTAATTCCTGTTCCCCATCCTCATGATTATGATGTCAGCCCCTTGGATAACTCTGTTTTGTCTGTAGAGGAGAACCGCTCTGCTTTTTTTATGGTGGACACCAGAAGTGAAAGGTGAGTTAATATGTGTGCACTTCATTTCAGTGGCAAAACCTCTCACAGCTACTGGATCGATGTTTTAATGAAACATAGTCATAGTCTTTGTGCAGACAAAATTCCAATTACCAGCTTTAAATAAAAAAATTGCCTTAAGTGTCAGCCCTAACTGGTTCATAGATATTGCTGTTCCACTTAATTAATGAACTGGCATTCATTAAGCATTTTAATCTTCTATTTGGTATTGTCTTTCTCAACTAAGTATAATCCTCCTTGTTAATTTTAAAAATCTGTGTTACCTCTGACCTACAGTTTATTTTCAGTTTGTCAAAGTAGTATTGGGAGAAAATTAATGGAATGTGATCCCAGTGTAACCTTAGCTTTACAAATTTCGGCCCTAGAATGTAATATTAAGAACATGCAAAGTAACGGTATGTAGGTGGGAGCTTCTGAGAATGTTCAGAATGCATTTTTCCCAACTTTGATCAACCACACCTCTACACAGGGAGAAGGAGTGCAGGGATTCAGAGACAGTATTGTTTATTACATCAAGCAGTGCCTTTGTAGATCTAAGACCCATTTAGATTCTACTCAGGACTTCACGCTTGGGAAACTCAGAGCATTTCTGCACTATGCTGTTACAGTGCTATTATTCCACTTTCAACACCCTATGGAATCCTGGGGTTTGCAGTTGAGGGAGGGGCATTTAGAATTCTCAGCCAGAGAGCTCTTTGGCCTCAGTAAACTACAAACCCCAGAATTCCACAGGATGTTGAAAGTGGAATAATAGCGCTATAAAAGTGTAGTGCAGAAAGGCCCTCTGCCTAATTGCAGGTGATGATGCAGCCAGTGTGCCGATGATCATGAAGGCGTTTGCCATTAAACAGAATGAGAACACAATGAAAAAAAGTTCTGAGCCGTACAAAACCCTGTTAAATCTCTGCTGATGACTGATCAGGTTATTTCACAGTAAATACACACTTGTTCCTCATTTGCAGTTTTGAAGGACAGGGAAGAAAACAGCCTCCACAAACTTCACATATAGCCATGACTCATTGCATTGGTCTCTCACCTGTCCTCAGCAATCCACATCATAGAAGTCACTGGTGATTACTGAATAGAATGGGCAGTGGAGGTTGCGCCACCTGAGTTTTTTTTTAAAATTTATTTCTTTAAAAAAACATAGTGCTCTTAAAAGTATGTAGTGTTCTTCTTAAGTTCACTGCCTGCATTTCTTCTTTACACTGTTCATAATATGTGTCTCTTTCCCCGATTTCACAATTTTCAGTTCAAGAAGTAGTTCAGAAGAACCTCAACAGATGCTTGATGAAGATCCTTGCAGTGACTACTTACCTCCACCTTATGATAACCTATTCCCTCCATCATCGTAAATGATCCAAAGGTATCCTAACACCTTCGTAAAGACTGAGCTTGCTTCTGTAACAAATCCACATATATATACTGACGAGTTTGAACCTAACATTTGAGACTGACAACAGTGTTGGTGTACCTCCTGAAGCCGTGGTTTGACTATCATTTCCTCCTGAGAGCAGGCAGTTTCCATCCACCTGATTCAAATGTGAAGGAACGGTATTCCTCCCACTTGTATGTTCCTTCTACCTGGCTTCATCTTTTGACAGCACCACCTAACCTTCTGTCCTGCTTGTTCACTATTTTTATTCTGGCTGTTGATTGTCCTTTTTTCCCCAGTTGGAATACTGTGTCAGTGGCTAGGATAAACAGTTTCATATGAAGTCACACGTGGAATCTCATTTTTCAGTGGGTGGATTGGAAGCTTTTCTAAAAGTTTTTTCTAAGCTCCAAGAAGGAGATAGGAATAGTAAAAGGTGTAACCCAGCTTCCTCTGTACATCTGGGTATTGAGCAGTAGGGACAAAGTTTGGAGGCAAAAAGTGTTAAGTTCTACAACAACTTGTTGCCTAGAACTTACATTATTTGTACAAACTCTGCTTCCACTACTTCTTAATATGGGAGAAACTGCAGTTACTTCTGTTACTTTTGGAAAAGTTACTTTTTTATTGCAATTCCCAGAAATGTAAGCACAGGTCCATTTCTAGCTGCCTAGGATTCTTCAATCACACTGGTCTTTTTCAGAAGCAGAGCAGACCATTTGCAATTGCCCACAAAAACATGCAGGGCCACTGGTGGTCTTGTGTAGGTTGAGGTGCAAATTGGATGTTCTGGTGCTTCAGTTGGGAAGGAAGAACATCAGAGTCAGTCCTATCAGTAGGCAGAGTGAGGTAATCACCTCAGGCCGCAGATGCAGGAAGAAGGCAGCAAGGTGTTGACGGGCAGAGCTGTTAGCTAACCAGCTTGCCTGGAAACTCATAATGTAGAGCTACAGTTACTTTTTTTAGCACTAGTGTATACACCCGGTGTTGTCTGAGATTTTATTTTCTCATAGCTAATACTTGTTAGAAAGATTTGAGTTCCTGTGTCTCTAATTCCCCAAACTATCTTGTCCATTACCTGTAACTTCTCCCCATATTCCCCAATCCAATCTGTATTCACAGTTATTAACATAGACATGTTGGTTTCTTGAGGAAATACAGTGTCTTCCTCCTTGCTGCTAGGCCTTGTCTCCATAGCAACCAGCCTATGCAAGACAGTCACAGTTGACTGAGGCCAAAGAGCTCTCTGGCTGAGAATTCTAAACGCCCCTCCCTAAACTGCAAACCCCAGGATTCCATAGAATCTTCACAGACAGCCAATCATATGAGGTCTTTTTGCCTGACACAGCCAATCATATGAGGTCAGGTCTTTGCCTGACACAGACAAACTTTGACTTTTATATGTTAGACTGGTGGCTGGAGAATTCTGGGAGTTGTAGTCCAAAGAAATAACTGTTCCAAGCTCTGCCTTATGGTAGTGTACTATCTTTGGAACCAGAAGAAGTTGTGGCCCCATCATCACTGTTGAAGAAAGATTCAACTGCCATTCCAGATGACTTATGTATGCAGAACTGGCCAGGGTATCATTTTGCCTTATCTGGCAAAATATTTTGGGCAGGTCTGGGTAACATGCAGATGCTGTACCCAACTGAGGTGGCTCTTTTTGGAGCTTCTTTGTTGTTGTGTGCCTTCAAGTCATTTCTGACTTACGACAATCCTATCATGAGGTTTTCTCAGCAAGATTTGTTCAGACTGGGTTTGCCTTTGCCTTCCTCTGAGGCTGAGAAAGAGAGAATAGCTTGCCTGAGTTCACTCCGTGGGTTTCCCATGCCCTAATGGAGATTTGATCCCTAGTCTCCAATACCCCAACCACTGTACCACACTGGCTCTAGGACCACACAAATGTGCTGCTAGAACCACACAAATGTTAGCAGTGGCAGCTTTATATTCAGCCCCATGCAAAGCAACTGGTTTGTCCAACGGTGCCTTCTTGGCTGGGTCACAAGGATTGCATGTTAACTGCAGGCTTTCATATGGGACACTAGAAGCATCTGAACTATGCCTGTGTCGCTGAAGCGGTTATAGACTTGGTGATTTATAGATCATGAGATTAGATTATTGAGATCTGGAAATGCTAGTCTTTGGCTTTCTCTTTCATGGCTAGCATTGCATTTCTGTTTATCAGTTGTAAAGTTCTAGCATCTAATAATTGCTGAGTCAGATTGGAAGTTCAAATGCAATTTTATTAGGCTTCTAAGAGAATGAATGATTTTCTGATGTTTAAACAGCAGGTCATATGCCTGAGCAGCATGAAAACAGTGTAAGGAAGATTCAGATAATGATATAAATTATCACTACTATAATTCATATTTCTAAAGCCATTTATGTAAGTTTTACTGTGTCACTTTTTATCAGTCCAACAGATTTGTCATCTCATTGTATCAAACATGACAGAACATTTAGAAGTCAACATAATGGCTTCTCTTCATTTTCTGTACATCTCATGGAACTTTCAAGTTATTAAAATATTTTTTAAAAAGGATGAGTAGTCTAATAACACTGTGGCTCTTTAATGGATGAGTGGCTTTCGAAGGGCTTGGTGATATCCTGTTCCCCCCTTCCTTTCGTGAAAACTAAGTGATCATGTGAGGAAGCTGCATATTTATCTGAAATCCTCAATACAGGACAAAGTGCAAAACAATTAGGTATGCAGGTGGTACAGCTGGTTGGAGCATGTGTCCCTACATTAAATGAAGTTGACACTGAAAGAAGGCATTAGATATCACAAGCTGCAGGGTCAGACCTACCATGAGGCAGAGAAAGGAGAATGCTCCACGCAGGAAGTTTTGGCCGTCATGAAGGGACAGCAAATGATTACTTACTTACTTATTCAGTTAGTATAGCTGGGAATTGGCAGAAGTGCCTGTGAGATTATCTGCATTTGCAGAATAACTTGGCTGACTCATTTGAGTACTATGCATTCAGGGGCGGGGGGACACCATTTGCTGTTTCTCCTCTGGAAGCAAAACATCTTAGTCAACCCTAACAAGATGAAAAATATGAAAAAGGAGAAAGGGGGCATTATGAGGTGAGGTTGTGAAGTCAGTTTGGTACATGCAACTGGGCAAGCTGCAGTAGGTCACGTCCATGAACGTCCCTCTCCGACTCCCAGAAAATGCTACTCAGCAGGGAGTTTCCTCAGAGTGTGGCGGAGTTTCCTTCCTTGGAGGTTTTCAAACAAGGGCTGGATGGCTATCTGTCGAGAGTGCTTTGATTGTGTATTCCTGCGTGGCAGGGGGTTCGACTCAATGGCCTTTGTGGTTTCTTCCAACTCTATGATTCTGTGACTCTACATCTATAGCTATGGTTGAGGACTTTGCTTCCCCAGAAAAGAGTTCTGTCCCTCCCCATGAAATGTTCCTTCAGTCCCCAGATTTCTAGCATTTCAATAGCTTAAAATTTCAGTTGACCATTTAGAAATATAGTTTAGGTACCCAAGAAAAGCAGAAGGCAAAGGGACCAAGGGTATGTGAATACAGCAAGTAGAAGAATTCTAGGTGTGAGCAATTTTTAGTGTGTCACTCTTCGCAATGCTGGGGGGGAGGGGGACAGAATTCTAAGGGGGGGGTCAAAGCCCTCATCTTGCCCCTGCTGGAGCTATACCTTTGCTACAAAGTGAGTGGGGTCTCTGTTGGAAGCGATAAGCTGTGGTGTGCAGGAAAGAGGAAGGATTCCTGAAAAATGGTCACAGGCTTTTTCCATGATCCGAGGCACTCTTCCATCCCGTTACCTGTTGTTAAGACAAATGCCAAGTCGGATTAACAAGAATTGCGTCTCAGCCTTTTGGCTAAGATCAAGTGTAGTGCAGATTAACAAAATGCCTGGGTTAATGGCACAAATTCATCATTGCATTTTTTTTTTAGTTCCTATATGAATGGAAAAATGAAACAATGGCTGGGATGAGGAACAGCGCAAGATTTCTTTCCAGGCCCGTCGTGCCAAACGTTGTATTTCACTAATGGGAACTTCCCTGCAAGAAAAGAAAAGAAATCATAAAGCAAAATCAGAGTACAAATAAAATAAAAATGTTGTCGGTGCTGTAGTACATTTAGTACAACCATTAAACAGTCACAAAGCTTTGAGTTCTTCTGTTTAGGCTAGGTGCTTCAGCAAAGGTAAAAGCTATTTAAAATGAGGGGGGCTCCCCAAATATTCATCACTAGTGGGTACCTTAAGGCATCACTGACCCATCCATGGCAGGTGGATGAATCTATGAAATGCTGTTTTATCTTTGTACAATGTTGCCGAAAGATGTGATGCCAACTGCATTGTGGAATTTTAAAACCAGACCTTGGAAAATTTACTTCTTAAGGACTACAGTTCTCATAATGCTCCAGTCAGCATGTCCAAAATAAATGTCCCAGCCACTTAAAGGTTGATTTCTACCCAGCCATGTTCTGAGACTGCAGCCATTTCCGCAGTACAGTCTTATAGCGCGATTATTCCACTTTCAACATCCTATGGAGTCCTGGGGTTTGCAGTTTCGGGAGGGGCCGGCCGGCCCCTCCCGAAACTGCAAACCCCAGGATTCCATAGGATGTTGAAAGTGGAATAATCGCGCTATAAGACTGTACTGCTGAAGAAACGTGCCAGTTGTTGGTGTGTGCTTGCAAGTAATTTCCAACTTATGGGTGAACCTATCATGGGGTTTTCTGGGCAAGATTTGTTCAGAGGCGTTTTTGCCTTTGCCTTCCTCTGAGGCTGAGAAAATCAGACTTGCCCGAGATCACCCAGCGGGTTTCTATGGCTGAGTGGGGATTTGAACGTTGGTGTCCAGAGTCATAGTCTAACACTCAAACCACTACACCATGCTGGCTCTCATAAGATTGCCACCGCTAGCAGGGAAACCCGTGGCTTATGAACAAGCTAAGTACCAGGGGTCCACCAGAGGGCTCCCTCAAGCCTGAAGCTAGCCTTGTTCCTGAGCGTGAGCGGAAGAACCTGTCTGCTGTTTGCCTTGAGATGGAATTGTGGAATTGTTATGTCAATTCAGGCTGGATTCTTAAGAATGCACAGTGGGCAGTAAGTACCATTCAGTGTGGTGAAAGGCATTCCTGTGCAAACATATTCACAATTGTCTCTTTAACTAGGTGAGACTACACTAGCCTTGAACAGATCTTATTTTGCTGGGAATTTTGGAGTGAGGGAATCACAGTGGGGCCCTCCTGTTGAAAATATAAAAGCTGGCAGGTATTCAGGTCTGTCTGCAGCATGACTGCAAACTCATACAATCCTTGTGATCCTGAGAAAAAAACAAGGCAAACTGATATGAAACAGCCTGAATTAGTAACATACCCAGTAACCAAGGATATGAAAAGATTCTGGTATGCAGGTTCTTCACACCAATCTTCTGCCTCACAGTCACAGGCTCTGAGGTGTCCTCTCCTCCCTCTTTTAGCTTCTACATCTCTTGTGAAATATATGTGACCATACAGGGGCTTCCTCTCCTTTGGCTGTGGAATCTGACGCATTACTGACAGTAGACGCCAGGGAGCAGGAGAGAGAGAAACGCTGTGGAACATCTCACCGGAGGAGTCCGGTCTTGGCTGCTGCTGAGATGATGTGTGATGCCTTCCAGCCAGCACTGTCACAGGTGCAACACTTTATATAGCTTCTTTCTCTTCTTAACAACTGTTTTGCCACGTGGAGAATGACGCCAGCCCAGTTTGTCCTGTCCTTCCAGTGTCTAGAGTAGACACTCATACATTAGTTCATACATTATTATTACTATTTATTTGATTTATATCCCCTCATCGTAAGAGCTCAGGATGGCTGTTGATCCACAAAACAAAACAAAATGGAAACACACATAGTTAAAAGCATGAACAACAAACATCTAAAAGCACAGATCTAGAGTAACAAGTTACACATATTTGAAATTACAAATAACTACAATCACGTAAGTTGCAAGTGACTTAAAGGCACACAACAACAACAAACACATGGGGTTCAAACAGGGCACCAGATCCTGTCTCATCTCTGTAGCTAAGCATGGTCAGGCACGGTTAGTACTTGGATGGGAGACCGCCAACAAATATCAGGTGCTATACACTATATTTCAGAGGAAGGAACTGGCAAAACCACCTCTGAGTATTCCTTGCCTAAGAAAACCCTATGAAATTCATGGGGTTGCCATTAAGTAGATAGGAGACTTGAAGATATATTGACACACAAGTGCGCATAAACATTCACACATAATCACATATTGCTATTTATTGATTGTTATCGTCTCCTTTAAAAATGTTTTAACCCACTCACACCTTTTTATCTCCTTGTCCTTCTTAGTAGGGGTGTGTGTGTGTGTGTGTGTGTGTGGGTGGGTGGGTGGGAGGGTGGGCGCGTGCACGCACACGCATGTACACCTTCAGGTCCCCTGTCAACTTATGGCAACCCCATGGATAGCGTAGAATTTTCTTGGGCAAGGAGTAGAGGAGTTTTCCTATTGTCTTGCTCTGAAATATACAATCTCCCAAATGACATCCTGCATGTCGTAACACCTCAGCACCTTTTTTCAATTGTACGTGTGTATATCCCTTTAAGTTTCTTGTCAACTTATGGCAATCCCATGAATTTCATCAAGTTTTCTTTGGCAGAGAATACTCAGAGGTAGTTTTGCCAGTTCCTCACTCTATAGCAACTGGTATTTGTTGGTGGCCTAATAAAAATGAATTTGTGGAATTTGCTACCGCAAGATGTAAAGATAACCACCACCTTGGGCTTCAAAAGAGAACTAAGTAAGTTCATGGAGGGTAATGGTAGCTACTAGTCATGCTATATATGGATTCTGGAATCCAAGACAGTTTTGCCTTTCAGCACAAGGTGCTGGAGAATATGAGCTAGATGGTCCTATTTCCCTTGTCCTTTGCTTATGGGCTTCCAATAATTATCTGGCTGGCCGCTATGGGAACAGACTGCTTTACTAGACAGGCATTTGGTCCAATCCAGCATGTATCTTTTCAAATTCTTAAGACCACATGGAGATAGGATTTAATGTATAGCGGTGTCACTACAATTTAGCCCCACATTCACTTTTACCTCCAGGACTCAGCCTAGAAGTGTGGAAATCAAGAATAAAATATCCCCAGGCAAATGTGGAATATATTTTCCTTAAGAATGAGTAACTGAGAGCCAGTGTGGTGAAGTGGTTTGAGTGTTACACAATGACTATGGGAGACCAGGATTTCAATCCCCATTTGCCCATGGAAACTCACTGGGTAACCTTGGACAAGTCACACTGTCTCAGCCTCAAAGGAAGGCAAAGACAAACCTGCTCTGAACAAATCTTGCCATGAAAACTCTGTGGTAGGTTCACCTTAGGGTTGCCGTAAGTCAGAAATGACCCGGGAAACACACAACAACAGCGACAAATAACTTTAGTGTGTCCCGAAGCATCATGAAAGATCAGAAAGTGGTGTTTCCAGACAGACCTGTGAAATCAAGCACTTCCTGGTAGAACTAGTACTGCAGCCCCCATCCCTGCTTCTTACTGTTTGTGCATCTACCATGACTCTCAAACAAATACAGCAGCCATGTACATTTTTCCCATCTCAGCATCCTGCTTCCTGTTGCTTCTGTTTGTACTGAAACTCACAAACTTGATCAAAATTGCATTGAGTCAGATTTAAACACAAAAACACCCTGCAGTGATTTTTAACCTTAATTTCTGTGTTTTTGTAAGTGCAAGAAAAAACGTTCAGCCTGATAGGGAACTCCCTCCCCCGCTTCTCTAAACTTTTAACTGGCATCTCAAGGTCAAGCTCCTTTCTCAATAATCATTGTCAACAAAAATTTTCCACTGCAAAATGTTTAAAAAGCAGTCACAGCCGCTTCAGCAAAGCCGCAAAGTCCCCATTGAAAGACCCAAGTATCCCAAGAAACCTTGCAGTAGTTAATAATTTCATCTTCCTTTACTTTAAACCTAATAATTTGCAAACCACCACTGATGTATTAGAGATTTATGGCTCCTATAATTTATGTCATGGTAGAACACAAATCCTCTTTTTCCTTTTCTTCCCCCCAGCCCTCTTCATCGTTCCATCCTTTTAACAGTATTTGGCAGAAGCGCAGACTGTGGAAACTGGCCTGTTTTACATTAGTCAGTAGTACATTGAATCATTCCTGTGAAATGATTTACTGTGCGTTACAAATTCTTATATGGCAGCTGAAGTTAATGATTAGACAAACAATAGATCACCAGCATGATGGGTCACATATGGCTTCTACTTGCTGCTAATGCGCTTGTGCAGTTGGAGGATTACAACAGTGTTTTCTTATATCTGCAGAGCAGAGCCTGTTGCTGTTTGCAGTCAGCCTGGCCCCACAGAAGGAGAACTGGAGACCTACTTTGCAACCAGCCACCCACATCCTTACAGGAGCTGTTTCACGAGCTGGTGAAGCTGCCAGACTGCAATAAGCATGTGGATGCCGCAATCCCATTGGGACCAGAACTGTCATGAGGAGATCAGGAGAATTCAGAGGGTGTTGGAAGCTGGGAGAGGAGTGAATGGGTATTGTTTATTGCTGTTACGTGCCTTCGAGTTGATTCTGACTTAGCCCATTTCCGCACTAGACTGTTACAGTGCTATGATTCCGCTTTCAACATCCTATGGAATCCTGGGGCTTGCAGTTTAGGGAAGGGCCGGCCAGCCCCTCCCTAAACTGCAAACCTCAGGATTCCATAGGATGTTGAAAGTGGAATCATCGTGCTGTAACAGTCTAGTGCGGAAATGGCCTTACAGCAACCCTATCACAGGGTTTTCTTGGCAAGATATTTTCAGAAGAGGTTTGCCATTACCTTCCCCTGAGGCTGGGAGAGTGTCCCTTGCCCAAAGTAACCTGGTGGGTTGTCAAAGGTTGAGCAAGAATTTGAATGGTGGTCACCCAGAGTCCTAGTCTAACACTGAAATTACTACACCACACTGGCTCTTCTGGGTGTTCTAGTTCCCCTAAAGAAACGCATCCATCCAGCTCAGTATTTTCTACTTTGACTGACAACATTTCTTTAGGGACTCACACAGAGAAGTGGTTCCTCGTGATGGTGGTGGTGTGCCTTCAGGTCGTTTCCAAATTACAATGATCCTAAGATGAACCTATCACAGAGTTTTCTTGGCAAGATGTGTTCAGAGTGGGGTTGCCTTTGCCTTCCTCTGAGGCTGAGAGATTTGAACCTTGTCTCCAGAGCCATAGCCCAATGCTCAAATCGCTATACCATGTTGGCTTTAAGCGGTTCCTATTGTCACATATGACCTTTAGCCCCATAGTCCTTGATCTGTTTATTGTTTGTTTGTTTGTTTTGTTGGAAAAATTCCAGCATTCTCTCTCCTCCGCTCTTGTTCTTAGAGCAAGTGGACATAGCTAGCATAGAGCCTCCTTTCTCTTTTGCATGCCAAAGCTCCATCATTTGCATTTCTGTCATTTACTTGCATGACCATAAATACCTTTGGTGTGCAGGTGATCAGATCATGTGACCCAGGACAGTTGCTTGAGTCATTGGTCTTACAAAGAGACCCCTCTCTTGATCTTCTTCTTCTTCTCTTCCTTTTTTTGTTTCCTCTTCCTCCTTTCCGTCCATGCCTTGCATCTCCATCAGAAGATGGTGAGTTAGGAACAAAGCTACTACTATTCATTAGCTAGTTAGGATGCAGGCTCCTCAATGCATATGTAAATATAGAAGCCATTAGTAAACTTTTCTATAGGGATGGGCCAACCAAATCCTCGAATCCTTGGCAGGGATTCGAGATTCGGAAATCCGAATCCCTGTGCCAAAATAGGCAAACTGAATCTTTCGAATCCGCCACCCAAACAGTTTGTTGGGGACCGGGATGCCTGAAAACCTGGGAGACCAGGACGCCTGAAAACTTGGGAGACTAGACACACAAGAGGAGATGGCAAGTAGGTGAATTTTTCCCTTGGAGTAATAATGGCCTTTGCTAACAATTTCACAAATTACATCTAGGGTTGTATTCTAAGATATTTAAATGGAACATTTCATATCTAAGTTTGGCACTTGACTGGAAACTACAGGCTTGAGATTTCAGGGACAGCTGAAACATCCCTTTGCATAGCTCACTTGCAAAGCTCTTTCAGACACAATTCTGGGGTTTCTAGTTTTACAAGGTGTCACAGCCTTCTCTGCCAAAGTGTCCCGGTGAATGATCAAACTACAAACCCCAGGATGCCAGAAACAGCTATGCAAAGAAAAGCCAGTTTTGACCTGGATTATCTTTGTACTGTGTACTGTAGTTGTCCTGTTTACACAGGCAGGAAAATGTGGGATTAATCCACATTTCCTGTCCGTGTACAAAGGGCCTTTATGACATTTTCAGTCTGGGGAGATCCTGAGGCAAAACTATGACAATTGTCCTGGCCAGATTTCTTCAGAGGGAGGTTTGCCTTTGCCTAGGCTTTTGCTAAGGCTGAGAGAGCGTGTCTTGCCCAAGATTATCCTTCTTTCCCTTGCTTTTTAAACCCTTTTTTAAAAAAAGGATTTGAAAGATTCTAGATTCGTGAGATTCATGGATTCCCAGAAACTTCCAGGGATTTGGATTTGGAAAATTCTGGATTCGTCCCATCCCTACGTTTCTAAGTTTGAAGCTGCCTGCATTTGTTTTGTTTCTTCAGTCAGTTTGAGATCAGAAAAGCCATACACAAATTTAGACATGCTTTTTCTGCTACTCTGCTGAAAGGAGGCTGAATCCTTACAGTTTTAGCTTCCATAGAATTTCCCAACACGGCTCACACCCTGGGAAACTCTAATTCCCAACATGTTTTGGTTTTTTGGCCCAGGAACCTTTTAAGAATCTGATTAAAGCTATGGACCATCTCCTTACCCAAATACACAGAAACACATACGCACCTTTTGCACAGAATTTATTTTGCTACAATGGAAATTAATTAATCTAATTAATTAATTATTCTGGACCAAAAAAAAATACAGTAAGACTTGAGAAGGCTATTTTTTAAACATTGAAATTCACTGAGGCAGAAAAAAAAATCCAGGTAAGAGGAAAGAAATTGAAGCGAAAAAATTTCATGTAGTTCACACAGATCGCCTAGGAGCCTATGGATCTAAGGTTTAAAAACCTCTATTTTAACAGGAGACACCAGGAATTGGATCTGGGATTTTCCCCATATACCCTGGGAATGATCATTCCTGCCCATAGCAACTGTAGCAACAGAAGCCCTCTTGCTTCCTACATGCCCACCTTGGCATGTCACTAGCTACTGAAAGGTCTGGCCCTCACGGTACCATTACACTAATAATATATTGACGTCACTCATGCCACAAAATTAACACTTGACTAGATTTCTAGGATGGTTTCATATAGATATATAAATGATGGTCAGAGAGTCTCCAGTTATAAGAAGCCGAAAATCCCTGATTCAGAGATCCAATCCTATTCTGCATCTATTGAAAAAAAAATGCCCCTCAGTAGTCCTAATAGCAAGGAGATGGATGGTCCCACCTCCCCATTGCTGCTACCTTTTCACTTTTCTCCATGTTAACAGAGCAAACTATTTATTGTTGTTAGATGAGAAAGATGAAGGGGATGCAGTTCTCTAGAGGTGATTTGAAACAAGGAGGATCAAAAGGAACCATTTTTCCTTTAAATGTAAAACAAAGCAACATAAAACAGGAACTGTCAATGGACTGCAATAAGCAGTAAATAGTTATAAGAAGAATGTAAGATGGCAAGTTACTGTCCCCCTAAAATAATGTTGCTTGATGGTTGTCCTTGTCATTTATTTGCAAGAATCACACAGTGGACCTCCTGGTCAAAGATGAGGACCAGCAAGAATTGTTTTGCATGACAAGAACCCAGTTATCAACAGTGTATACACAGGCATCTACATAGGGAGGTTCTAAGTATCAAGGCAACTATAATGCCCTGAGGTTATAATACTGGTGGAAGTACTTTATAGACCTATTCTCTGTGTATATGTGCCTTCAATGTGCCAGTCAACTTATGGCAACTCTATGAATTTCATAGGATTTCCTTGGGCAAGTGGACTAAGAGGTGGTTTTGCCAGGTCCTTCCTCTGAAAGATAGCCAACAGGTCCTGGTATTTGTTGGCAGTCTCCCACCCAAGTACTAACCAGAGCTGACCCTGTTTTGTCTGTGAGATTTTGCTTGTATACAAGGAATGCCTCTGATTGGTGGATCTCTTTGGACAGAGAGCATGTACAGCATGTATGCAACTTCTTGTGTGGCATATCTTTAAATATCTAAGGAACAACACTTGTTCTCTTGCATTTTTTCCCCTTGAGATAGAGGCAGCAGAATCCTATAATGATGACTTACTCCAAAGTGACTCCCACTTAAGCCAGTGGGCCGTACCCCCAAATTGAGTGTGCATCCTAATACAGTGTTAGAATACAAACCAAAGAAAATACATTTCTAATGGTTCTCAATGTTTATTTACATCCCCTCCTTTCCACCCATGAATTCTCTTTCTCTGTACTACATGCTTACAGCATTTGTGAAGCAGGTCAGGCTGAAGGCCAGGGACTGGCCCAAGGTCACCCAGTCAGTTTTATGGCTCAGTGGGGAATCTGAATCTGAATCTTGTAAGTTGACTGCAGCTCTCTAACCATACACAACCCTTCCTCTCTAATACTTCCCATGATGCATAGGAAACCTGGAAAGATAAAGCTCCACCAACTGTCACTAAATGGTCAGAGGATCTCACAGCTCTAACTATTCATGAAAGTATATTTTATAGACAGCAGTTTCAAGAAATATTGGTAAGATATAAATGTCTGGCCATGGTTGACATCCTATGCATTTCCCTTTCCCCCTCTTTTCTCTCTACTGATTTTTTTCTGAGGCTTTTCTTTCTTTGTAATCATATTTTTCTTTCCAAAACAAACATCGTATTCCTCTCCTTACTTGAATACAGGCTTCCCAGCCTCTTCCACTTCTTCTGCATTTTTCCGATAATCCACGATAGAGTTCAGCCTTACCTCCTACCACTCCCCAAACGGCATTTCGAATCCCTTTGGCAAGACCCCAGGTCCACATTTAGCAAAGACGGTACTCCAGACGATGCTTGCCAAAGACGCGTACAAGACACGCTATCCTCTGGAAGAAGCAATGTGAGTAAACACCCGCTCTCCCCCGCTCCCCATGCCCAGTGGATATTTATTTAGTCTATTTTAAAAGAGATTAGATAGGCTGTAGCAACCGATCAGGAGCTCAAACACAAAGTAACCTCCACCTCCCTTCTGCCTCTCCGAAGGACGCCATATAGCCTGTCTGTAGGTTTGCTGGACCATTTCTGCACCAGCCTGTTATAGTGCTGTTATTCCACTTTCGACCTCCTATGGGCCACGGGCCCCTCCCTAAACTGCAAACCCCAGGATTCCATAGGAGGTCGAAAGTGGAATAACAGCACTATAACAGGCTGGTGCGGAACCTACTCCATTAGCTACTGACAAATGCAATTTACCGACGGAGTTTCGTCCGGTAACCAGATGGAGGCTGGCCTGGTTGCAACGAGGCCGTGGCCATAGCAGGAGAGGCGCAGGGCCGAGGGGATAAGCAGGAAAGAAGAGAGGAGGAAAAGGGGGAGAGAGCCTCGATCCAGAGGCGTATCAGTCTGGGTCCCAGCTGCCCTCCGCGCCCCGCTTCGCCACCGTCAAGTCGGATGTGGCGTTTCTAACCCAGCCGGCGTGCCTTTATATCCATTCCAGCTCCGGAGTGAAACGCGAGCCTGTTGTTTTGATGACTTCCACGGTCTCCACCTGATGTGCCTTTGCCTGCCAGGAAACCGTAACCCTGGATTTTATTTGAAAACAGGGTCTCTTTGATTTTCTCAGCCCGCACGGCAACAAGGCCCCAAGGTCGCTGGCTGGGACGAAGGAAAACGGGCGAGCGAGCGCAGCTTTTGCTCCGCTCGCCTCCCGGCTCCTGGGATCCACGAGGCAGCCGCATCGGCCAGCAGGCAGGCGCGCAGAAGGGCCGATCCAGCTCTGCGGGGAGGGAGAAACGCCGAAGAAAAGGGCCACCCCCCCCCTTCCGCCACCGCCTTCTCCCCCCCACCTTGCGTTCCTCCCTCCGGCCAACAGCTTTCCCATAGGCTGCCCCCCCCCCCGCGTCCCGTGACCCCGGTCCGCCCCAGGGCCCGGTGAGCCGATGGGAGCCATCGCGTCCCCTTCGCACGCACACGCCTCTTGGCCCCTTGGCCTTGGCGACCGCCCCTCGCGCCTCCCGCTGGGATCGGGGGCCGGTCGTGGGGGCTCCCGAGGCGGCGCTGCTCCGAGGCGCCCCCGTGCCCCTTTCTCCTGCCCCGCTCTTTTGTTATTTGCAACTGGAAGCAGTTGCAGGGCGCAGGAATCTCCCTCCGCCAGGGCTGGCCGAAAGCATTTAGGGGTCCGGGGCGCAGCGGGGCAGGGCGTTGCTCTCCGCCGCCCGCCTGCCCGTCCTCCGGCGGATGGCTAGAAATCAAATCCAGCGAAGTTACAATCAGCAGAAAGGCTGGAATCCCGTTGCTCAGCCTCAACTAGAGCACCCCTGTTAAACTGGTTGAGGAAAAAAATTCAACATTTTTAGAAAATTTCTTGGCAGCCAAGAAAGCCAACGCGATTTTTGGTTGCATCAATGGGACTGTGGTGTCTAGATCAAGGGAGGTAATGGTACCACTCTATTCTGCATTGGTTAGGCCTCATTGGGAATACTGTCTCCGGTTCTGGGCACCTCAATTCAAGAAGGATGTCGACAAGCTGGAAGGTGTCCAGAGGAGGGCGACCAAAATGGTGAAGGGTCTGGAAACCATGCCTTATGTGGAGTGGCTTAGGGAGTGGGTATGTTTAGTCTGCAGAAGAGAAGGTTAAGAAGGGACGTGACAGCCATGTTTAAATATTTGAAGGGATGTCATGTCGAGGAGGGAGTGGACTTGTTCTCTGCCCCTCCAGAGACTAGGACAAGGAGCAATGGATTCAAGCTGCAGGAAAGGAGATTCCACCTGAACCTCAGGAAGAACTTCCTGACAGTCAGAGCTATCGGGCAGTGGAATATGCTGGCTCAGAGTGTGGTGGAGTCTCCTTCTTTGGAGGTTTTTAAGCAGAGGCTGGATGGCCATCTGTGGGGAGTGCTTTGATGGGTGTTCCTGCGTAGCAGGGGGTTGGACTCGATGGCCCCTGTGATCTCTCCCAACTCTTATGATTTTATAAATTGATCCAATAGTTCTGCTCTAGTTTGGACTAAAAATAGGCTTTAAGCCAGTATTAAATAAGTAAAATACTGAAACATTCAAAATGTGATGCCAGAGGAGAGTTCTGGCATGGACTGCTAAAAAGACAAGCGAGTGAATCTTAAAGCAAACCAAGCCTGAACTCTCATTAGAAATGAAGATGCCTAAATTGAGACTGTTGTACTTTGGAGTTATCATGAGATGATGGGACTCGCTGGAAAAGATGATAATGCTCAGCAAAGTGGAAGGCAGTAGTAAAAGGGGGAGAGGGCACTCAGGTGGATTTATTCAGTCAAATAAGTCACAGCCCTGAGCCTGCAAGACCTGAGGAGGGTAGCTGGCAATTCATGGAGATCTTGCATTCATAGGTCACTGTAAATTGAAGTAGACTGGATGACAAATAATAACTATCAGTTTGCTTGTCAATGATATTCCAAATCTGCTGCCTGAGGCAGCTGCTTCACTCAACCCCCTCACTCACCTCTGCCTTGTTACACATCTGCTGCAGCGGTTTCTATTTGTTAGTGACTCTGCCGCAGTCAGGTGAAAGCAGGTGAAGGAGCCGCAACTAGAATGCATTCAGCAGGGCTAAGTAGGGAATAGAATGGAGGGGGAAAGGTGAAAAGGAAGTACAATGCAGATGTTAGGAGCAAGATATGGCTGGCGATCCTCGTCTTAGCAATCCTGCATACACAGTTTACAAGCAAAAGCATGGAGATTCTTCCAGGAAAGGCATCTTGGCAAGCTTTTATTTTGAGGAAATTAAGCAGCCGGGGAAAGGCAAACAGTAAAGAGTAAAAAGCTACCGTTCCAGTCTTCCTGCTTGCTTGCCTTACAGCAGAGGCTGAAAACAGAAAGAGTTCCTCTGTCTCAGTTGCATGGGCAATGTCTCATGTTGTCCTCAAGGCAGTTTGTGGAGGGAGGGGCCTCTCAGCCTGCCTAGATTCAGGAGACCTCCAGGAAGGGCAATTCACCAATGATAAAGGATCTTCTGAACTATTTGACATCAACAAGGATCCATTATTGAGAAGCAGAAGCAGAGTTAAAACCACACCCAGGTTTCAGTATGGGTTTTTTGGACAGCCTGTGAGGCCCACAAAGAGTTCTGGAGAGAGACAACCGGTCCCCAAACCCACCACAGTTGCTCACTTCTGCTCCTGATCATTGAGAGGAGGAAAATGGCAGGGGAGGGGAAGAGCACAGAGGGCACAACATCCCCAGGTCCCAGCTTTCTGAAGAGCCTCAGCCACTGGGGGCTAGGAGGTCAGAAAAAATACATTTGGCCAAGATCCTGGACTGGGAGATGCATTGTACAAGCATAACTATGATATGTCGGCCACCTACTCCCTGCCCCCAAATCCACTGCAGCTGCTCAACTTCTGCTGCAACTCCCTTAACACAGTCGTTTTCTGGATGGTGGAGTGGGGAGGAACAGAGCATCCAACTGTTTTCTATGGATGGATACACAGCAACAAACGTCATCCTTTGGGTTCCATTTGCTACTTAGAGACCCATTTTGAGAGGAAGGCAGGAAATAAATAAATATCATCAGGAACCCACAGAGAACCCTCTGGAGATTCTGGAAGATGCCTGTCATTGTATATCACACTGCAGGAGAATAGTTGAGCACTTCTTTTCCTCTATCTCCATCTCCACCAGCCAGCAAATGGCTGTGTTGGGAGGCTGCAGCAAAGAAAAGGTGGGTTTGGGAGAGGATTTTGTTTGTTGGCTGATTGGTATAGAATTCCATCCTCTGCAATGACCAAAAATGTGACTCATTATGACATAAGCTGGACTTGTGTGTGTTGTGTGCCTTCAAGTAATGTCTGACTTATGGTGGCCCTAAGGCAAAACTCACAGGGTTTTCTGGGACTGAGAGTGTGTAATGTGGCCAAGATCATCCAGTGGGCTTCCATGGCTGAGTGGGGCATTGAAACTTAGTTTCCAGGGTTGTGGTTCAACTCTCAAACCACCACACCAATTTACATCCTCGTAGTTCACTAACAAGATGCCAATGTTTATCTCAGAACACGGAGAAAACACAAAATATTATTCTATTGTTGATGCAACATTAAATTCAATTCTTGCCAACCAAACCACATTTTTCCTGGGTTATGTCAATGAAGAAACACACAAATATGAAATACAGGAACAATTCAACGAAATCACCAACTGCAGCTGAAAAACCCCAGGAATTGTGATTGCAAACTAGATTTGTTTGACTCCTAAGAAACACTTGATTTCTCTTAATAACCCCTGTAGCCATGTGGTTATGACAATGGAAGTAACACAGGTGGGGTGAACAATGGTGGTCACGAATTGTTTTGGTGGATTCCTTCAACATTTTTTCCCATAGTGAATGTATGCTTCTATGTGTTACAAATGTCATAATCTATTTTTGGTTTTAATCCCCAATGATGGAGAATTTCAAGGGTTGGAAGTTTAGACTAGATTCCCATTGTTATAAAGTGTTTTAATGAGGTAAAAAAGAGATGTTCTGTGCTGTGGCTTGTTTTGGATTAGGTTGCATCATTTAAGTGCCTAGTCCTGGCATTAGCCTGGTGAAAAAAGTTGGTTCCAGTGGACCATAAAAGAAAACACCTGCAAGACTGAAATGCTGCATTGGTATTGAAGTCAAGAATTTTGAAGACTAAACTCCATTTGAGAAAACTGAAACACTATAGTTTCTGAACTCATAATTGTTGCCAGTACAATGAATATTGAGCTAGAATTTTCAGAAGTACACACTAAGAAGAAGAAATCATTTTTGAGAAATTTGGATTTCAGTTGAATATCACCAAGATTTGCAGACACCCCAGTCTCTGTAATGATCAAAAGGAGACCTGCACAGGTATATACTGTACTTATGCTTGTGTTTGTCACTAACGGGATGCCTGCCTTTGTGCATTCCTTGAGTAATTAGTAAAAATGTGTAGCATCTGGAGATTCTCCTCACTGAAGTTGCAGACCTGAAAATGGGGCTGGCTTTGTGCATGATTATTTTTGTGCTGCCGTGTACTGTATTTTGGATTTTATTTATCATTCATTGATTTATATATTTAATTTCTATGCTAGTAGCTTTAGATTTGGTCCCATGTATGCAGAAAGGGTTCCCCTTTTTGGAACATCTCTGATGCCCCAACTACCTGAATCCAGCCTTAACAGCCAGAAGGATTTGTTGGGTTGCATCTCTACTGCTACTCTGCCCAGAGGAGGAACCCAGGTGAGCAAGGGTGACATAGGAGGATACGATGGCTGTTCCTTACACCAACGCTCTATTCTGCTACTCAGTGAGAAGGAGAAGGAGGGTGAACCAAAGCGGGATTCTCTCTCTCTCTCTCTGCTGCTCTGTGTCTCTCTTGGGCCATTTCCGCACTAGACTGTTATAGCACTATTATTCCACTTTCAATATCCTATGGAATCCTGTCATAATTCCCAGAAAGGCTGTGCAAAACAGAAAAGACAAGCAGACTGGTTGTGGGCACCTGCTCTTGATTGCATCCTTCTCAATACTCCCGGTTCTCTCTAATTCCTTTAAAACTTCCCCATCCCATTTCTCAGAAGTCCCAGTTAAGGTGGTGATGGAGTATTTCTTGCTTGAAGGAGAAAGGAAGGCAGGAGGACAAATTTAATTTAATCACATACTGATATTTACCTACCTTCTCAGCAACAGCTGCCTTTTCATCAAAATAAAATTTCCTTTCGGTAATGTGCCGGGTAATCCTCAGCATATGGAAAGTTCTTATGTTCTATGTACCTGTCGTTGTTTGTTGTTGTGTGCCTTCAAGCAATTTCTGCCTTATGGTGACTTTAAGATGAACTTACCATAGGTTTTCTGGGGCTGAGAGTGTGTAATGCACCCAAGGTCACCCAGTGGGTTTCCATGGCCAAGTGGGGAATCGAACCCTTGATCTCCAGGGTCGTAGTCCACAGAGGTGTATCTCTCTAGGTGGGGCAAGTAAGGCACATGCCTTGGATGCCAATGCATGCAGGGGCAGGGTGTGGGGGTATGAGTAAGAAGGTAGGGGTGCAACTTCCATGCTTGCCCTAGGTGCTGTTTATACTAGATATGCCACTGGTAGTCCAATTCTCAAACCACTATACCAGAGCTTTCCATACTTTTCATGTTGGTGACACACTTTTTAGACATGCATCATTTCGCGACACAGTAATTCAGTTTTACTAGCAAACCGGAGGTTAAACTAAGCCCTTACAAGAGATATGGACAGGTACATAAATTGTAATAATGAAAGGCATGAGGACACAACATATCTCATGAAAACTTTTCACATATTTTCAAAAATATATGATTTATAAATAATAACATACATTTCCAAGATTGTTGTTCTTTATGAGTAAAAATATGTAATATGTGCAAGTATTTTAAAAAATTGCATAAAACCAATAATTACTTACCATTTTAATAAGATGTTTCTTAATTAGAAACTTATCAATTTTAGGGGTAATTCAACTGCAGTGTAAGTAACTAAACATGAAAAATAACAGCACCAGCACTCCACTCCCTCAGTAATAGAGTGAGAGAACAATCCCACGTGGCACACACCTACCGAGCGGCCATGCCTTTTCACATCCACCTTCGCTTCCACTGTTTCAAATCAATACGAATTACACATGCGCAGTACACAGAGGTGTATCTAGGGTGGGGAAAGGCAGCTCCCCTTCCTGATCCTGGCCTGCTGCTGTTGCCCTCACCGAGGAAAGATGCTGGTGAGGGCAGCGGCAGCAGGAAAAGCTGGGAGGGGGGTCTTTCTCAGCCCAGGGAGGCGACACACCTACACACTTCAGGCGACACACTAACATGTCACGACGCACCATTTGGAAAGCCCTGCACCACACCATGCTGGCTCCCATGTACATACCTAACAACGTTTTAAAAATACAACATTACCAGTATCTCCTCGAAACCTCTTGAAGAGTCCTCAAGGACAGTGCTGGAAATATAAATGCATCCTTTTCAATTGGTGTGCTTTGAATGTGTTTTCATCACCATAGGATCTGTGACTAGTCTCTTAAAATCTTAAGTTAAACAGTCTAGTTAGTTTTTTTTAACCAAAAGTGAAAGCGAAATCCAAAAGTGAAAGGAAACCCCTCCACTTAAGCTTGAAACTTTTCCTCTAATCACTGTTAAAATCTTTTTGCAATCATTGACTTTTTCAGTTTTCATCTTTTCCTTCCATCTTTGAAGACGTTGTTTTGGCACTCAACTCCTTTCTTTATTGGATTTTTGGTGTTTTCTTCTAACTCTGGTAAAGTGTTTTGGCACTTGATCGCATGACTGATATGCACACGCTAGAATGTTTACTTTGAATTTGTCTCACGTAAGAACAGAAGGCCTGTTTTAGATCCAACTAAAGTCCTGTCTAATCCAATTTGTGGTTCCCACCTACTAAGATGGGGTCCAAAGTCTTTTTCCTGCTCTTGCACAGTGGTTGTTAGGAGTCTCCTGCCTCTCTCCCTCTCACATCTCTCTTTTTTTTCCCATCTCCAGTGATACCTAGACTAAAACTGGTGGCATGATAGAGAGAATTATTGTGTGGCTCATGGTTAGAGTTTGGAAATACTACTTTTTTCTCTAGCTGAGTTGTAATACTGGGAATTGAACTGAAGGGGAAACAAAAATAAATCCTCCCAACTCTGCTTATAGTGCATAAAGATGTCTCATCACTCTGTGAAGCAATCCCAATTGTGGGGGAGCACAGACAAGAGTTCAGTGGTAGAGCACATGTTTACATGCTTTTCACACAGAAGTTACCAGAATCAATCCCTGCTGCTTTACAGTTCTTGAAAAAGATTCAGTAGCTAGTGATAGGAGAGCAATTTTGCCTGAGGCCGTTTCCGCACGTGGCGAGGGAATCGCTCCCTGCCGCTACTCACCGGATCTTCTGTGGGTCCGGTCTGGTCCGGGGTGAGAAAGAGCAGTGCGTGGTCGTAGATCCGCACGGCTCCAGCATCCAAAATGGCGGCTTCCGGTTGGTCATGGGTCTCGACCAACTGCTGAAGCTCTCCAGCCTAAAGCCCGCCCTTCGCAGATCGCAGGCTCGCATTGGTGCGAGCCTGTGAGTCTGCATCACAGAGCAGGCACGCAATGGCACCCGCCGGCATTTTGAAAGACCTGAAAAATCAGGTCTTTCAAAAACACAATGGAGGACCACTTGGGGTCGTTCCGGAGCGGACTGAGGTGCAGATCTACGGTAAGTAGTCCAGACCCAGTCCGTTCCAAGGTGCAGACGTCCTCCATGGAGGACGCACTGCACCGTTTTATTTACCCCGTGTGGAAATGGCCTGAGAGTGTGAAGACCCCTTGCCAATGAAAGTAGTCATTGCTGTACTGGAGAAATAGCTACGCCTGCTTTAAGGCAGCTAACGCTAGTTATATAATGACCATTTCATTGGGAGTGCCTGGGAGACCTGTCTCTGCCCCCGCCCACCATTTTTGATGTACAAAGACCCCGAAGATCCAGAATAACTGGGCCCACTTGCTTTCTCTCATGATGCAATTCTTTGTTTCAGCCACAACAAAGATGGGTTTCTTGGAAGCTGGCAGAACTAGTTATTCTGTTGTTTGCTTTATCAAAGACAAAAGAGTATGATATCTGGAAAATAAGAAATAAACACACACATACACATCCAAAATCCAACCTCAACCCCACCCCCCTGTGCCTTGCCCAGTTGTCAGCTTGCTTTAGTTGAACAGTTGCTTGTACAAAATTAAGCTTCATTCTGCTAGGGCTGTCTAGGCCTGGATTCTGTCAGAGTGGGGCAGTGGCCATGGGGGTGAGATGTTCTCCAGCATTATTCCTGGATGGGGGAGGATTCTCTTGCTGCCTGGTTACCTCCCTCCTTCTCTCTCTCTCTCTCTCTCTCTCTGTGCCCCCTAATGTCCAAAGACATCTCACTTCATCTGTCACCCATTCTGTTCGCCTGCCCAGCTGTCAAAACACGGGGTGTCTCTTTCATTCCGGCTCACAAAGTACTGAAGGGAAAAGGGGGGGCTTTAATGCCTGTGTTTGGACACAAGCAATTATCCCTAATTATTGTTTTTCTTTTGAGCCTGCCCGTCCTGCTGGAGAGCCAGCAGATGAACAGGCCCTAATCCTCTCCAGTCAGTTGATCTCAGTGGGTTTTGCTGGACAAGTTGTCCCAAGGAGAAGGGGGCGGGGGGGAGGGGCCGGGGCGGCCCTGGTGGCTTTCATCTCAATGTGAGTTTAGGGCTGATTCAAACTATTTGCGATGGGGAATTAACCCTAGAGCCAGGGCTTTCAATGGCCTCTGATAAGAGATTATATGGGTTGATGGCAAACTTTTCTTGGCAAAACGGTTTCAAAGGCCTTGGAGCTGTTAAATCAAAGCCCTATTGAATTGGGACAGGCCCCTTGTCCTGACCCTCCCTTTTCTCTCCTTCACTGGGGGCTATAATTGCTGGTGGGGTGGCGAGATGCAACTCTACCTCCAGCCCTTTCCACTCACAGATACCATCCTCACTTAGGGCTGTGAATCACCAAAACAAGAGCTAGAAAAGATGAAGAAGTAGCAAAGTCCCCATTGTTTTCATCCAAGATGTTTTTTTGTTGTTGTATTGCTTGTACTGTAAAGCACTATGTAAATAAACGATATATTAATGGCGCTATATAAATAAATGACAATAAATGTGTCAGTTTGCTTTATTTTATGTTGTTTTGTGCTTTGTATTACATCTGAATAATTTGTTTTACAACTGCTTTGTATAGTTTTACGTTTCTATTACTCCTTCTTTCCATAGTGTGTGTGTCTGTGTGTATTTTAGATTGTCTGCCTTTGTCAGGGCTGGTTGTGTTTTGATGTTGCTTCACCTGTACATGTATTTTGCTATATAAATAAAGGAGAAGGAGTAGGAGTAATAGTCCTCCAGATATTTCTTGGACTCTAGTTCCCATGGCTGTCATGGACTAAGGATGACGGAAGCAGTCATCCAACAAAATCTGGCGACCTGCATGTTCCCCACCCCTGCTTATATCCAGCTGTTCCTTTGCACCTCTCAGTCTTCCAATTCCTTATTTAATGTCATTACTTCTAAGCTGAAGTGTTGAGGGCAGGGCAGAGAGAAGGCAGTCATTCTTCTCTGCATACAATTTTTCAGAAATGTTGTATCCCCATAGCAGAAATAGGGCATAGTGTAATGGAAGCAGCTTCCTTCATCCCTCACCTTTGGCTGTTCTCAGTATGGCAGATGCGAGCTGCACTCCAAGAACGCATGGAGGGCCACTTCTGCTCTATACACAAAGTTTTGTAGGTAATGTCAAATTTGGATATATTAGGGTTCATAGTCCATTTTCTGATTGAAAGGATTTCAGGGGAGATATCACATGTCATTCTAGTCAAGAAAGCACCAAAGTCTTTGTAGGGCCCAGTAAGCTGAGCAAAGAATGTCCTCACTCAATACAGGGCACTTGCAAGGGTTGGAGTAAGAGAGACCATCCTGCTTGCAAAGTCTATGCAATGCCTTCATCAAACTAGACAACATGGTATAGCAGTTGCAACCCTGGCCTGGAACCTGGGAGATCCAGGTTCATGTCTTTGCTAAGCCATGAAACTTGCTGGGTGACCTCACCCACTCTTTCAACCTGATCTACCTCATGGGGTTGCTGTCAAGATGAAAATGGGGAGGAGGAACACCATGCACTTGAGCTCAATGAAGGAAATATGACGTAAAAAACGCACTGATCAGTCAGTCTGTTTCTGGCCAGCTAGCTGGTGGAAAATGAGAGACCTCCTGCCCTCTTGTAAAGTTGCTTTCTTTGTCTTCCAAAGTCTGTAGCTGCCTCTGGGCTTTGCATCTATTCATGTCTGGGACAGTGAAAAAATTTTCATCTGGAAGATTGGCTTCTGGTTCAAGAGGGAAGGGAAGGAGATTGCCTACTATGGGTGCTTGCAGACCGACTTACTTGCATGAGTCATCTGGACTTTGCCCCTGTTCTTTGGGTGCTTTTCTCCATTACTGGTTTCTGCTTCTGGCACATGCTGTTGTCAGCACTGGGTACCAGTTGGTGAAGGGGGACTTCCTAGGGTGTGTGAGTCGAGCATCTTCATTGGATGTTTTAGATTTTTTAAATTATTCATTCATCCACTTGTTTATTTATTTAATTCATCTCTCATCTGCCTCCTGGTGTGGGGCCTAAGGTGACTAACAAAAATCTTAAAACAAAAAGCTAAAAGCCTGATAATAAAAAAGTTAAAACACTGCTAAGCAAGTTATCACATTAAAACGCCACAAAGTTTTTAAAAGTGTAAAAATCATTTAAAAATGTAGCAATAGAATTAAAAATGCAGCACCCCCCCATAAAAATGACTCCTTGCAACCAATTAATGGTTAATGTGATGCTTTTGTTGGAAAGGAAAGAGAAAAGATTGACTTTTGATTTAACTGCAGTAGAGTTGGAAACATCATATGTGGATCATCTGCTAACTTGAAACTCAAACAGTCTGCAGTCCTCAGTTTGAAAAAGTAACTCCATTTGGGGAGTAACTTTTCCAAGCTCAGGACTGCAGGCTATTTGAGTTTAAAGGTAGCAGGAATTCCTATGGACCCAGATACCATTTGTGCAGCTTCAGAATTCACCTAGCACAAAGTTGGGCAAAATGCAGTCCACAGGCCACATGTGACTCCCTATGGCTATTTTTGATGCCACCAGGTCCCCGAGGTCAATTTAATTTTTTCCTTTTTTTCTTTTTTGCCCACATATGCCATTTAGGGTGTGTGTGGGAGAGATTTTTGCTATGTTTCCCTCTGCAGGCCAATTATAGCCCAGGAAAAGCTTTTTTAAAAACTATAAGAATCATAGAATCATAGAGTTGGGAGAGACCCCCAGGGGCCATCGAGTCCAACCCCCTGCTATGCAGGAACACCCATCAAAGCATTCCCAACAGATGGCCATCCAGCCTCTGCTTAAAAACCTCCAAAGAAGGAGACTCAACCACACTCCGAGGCAGCATATTCCACTGCTGGACAGCTCTGACTGTCAGGAAGTTCTTCCTGAGGTTCAAGTGGAATCTCTTTTCCTGCAGCTTGAATCCATTGCTCCTTGTCCTAGTCTCTGGAGCAGTAGAGAACAAGCCTGCTCCCTCCTCAACATGACATCCCTTCAAATATTTAAACATGGCTGTCATGTCCTCTCTTAACCTTCTCTTCTGCAGACTAAACATACCCAGCTCCCTAAGGCGTTCTTCATAGGGCTTGGCTTCCAGACCCTTCACCATTTTGGTCGCCCTACTCTGGACACGTTCCAACTTGTCGACATCCTTCTTGAATTGAAGTGCCCAGAACTGGAGACAGTATTCCAAATGAGGTCTAACCAATGCAGAATAGAGTGGTACCATTACCTCCCTCAATCTAGACACCATACTCCTATTGATGCAACCAAGAATCGCGTTGGCTTTCTTGGCTGCCGCATCACACTGCTGACTCATGTTCAGCTTATGATCTACCAAGACTCCTAGATTCTTTTCACATGTACTGCTATCCAGCCACTTCACACGTACTGCTATCCAGAAACTTCCAGTCATTTCATATTCTGATAAAAAGTAATCTCCTGGACCCAAAATGGCCCATGAGCAGCTTGAAAACATGGCAGAAATGTCTCCCATAGCTCCTAGAGAGGGCTAATGCAGCCTGCTAGCCTCCCACAGTTGCCCACCCCAATCTATCACATACCATGCTATGCAGTGGACATGGTGGCTGTGATCTTCACTTGTGGCCAGGACTGCCTAGATGTGAACCACTTCAAAGGAATCAAGAGCCAGGCAGGAGAGTGGCTTAACAGGTGGTGTTTGGTTAGAAGAGAACATCGGGCTGAGTCTGGACCAAAAATATTATTTGAAAAAGAATAGAAGAACAGAGCAAGCAGGCAGAAACAGGAATGTCCAATGGAATGGGCTATGATTTTTGAGTAGAAAGGTTGGGAGCCTCAGAATAGCACCGGTGCAGCCTGCTGTGTTGAGCAAACCAGCCTTTTGTAACCCAGTAGCTGTTTCTGGATCACAACTGCCATTATCCCCAGCCATCAGGGCACACATCTACAGAGCATCATGCTGGGGTGGGCCAGAACAGGTAAAAACAGAACACTAGGCTGTTCTGTTCCTTTGTATCCCTGGTTTAATAAACTCAAAGTCTTCTTACTGCCTGTCATAAAGGCAGAAGTGAACCCTCTTGACTCAGATCTCCTCTTTTGCCTCTCTTGTGAAATTTTTAAAACCTCACTTTTTAAATAAGTGAGAGGATAGCAGCCTCTGAAGGAATGTTTCCATTCAGAGGTTTTGGGATTTTTGGATTTCCCATTGTCCCTGATTATAGGCCCTCCTGGCTAAGGTTGATAGGAATTAGATTCCAGCAACATCTGAGGGCCACACATTCCATTGCCCTTTTCTAAGATGAGATTAGCAACAGAGGAGAGGCTTCACTTAAAGACGGAGCCGCAATTCCGAATGTCCATCTCTGAGGATCCTGACTATTGTTTTGATTTTAGTTGCTCAGGCAAAGGCAATTTTAAGTCTTCACAGTTTTTTTTGTTAATTGAGAGGTTTTTATTCCTGCCCATTTTGTTTAGCATTTCATATATGTTTTGAATTTTAATGCTGCATTGTAACATTTTCTTCTTTTTTAGCAAGCTTGAGAATAATTTACATTGAAGGGCAGCAAATAAATATATCAGATAAATTAGTGAATTGTTTTCAAATTAAGCATCTGGAGAGACTTATGCCCATGAAAATAAAGTCTAACCAAAAGCTCAGAAGTGCCATCTGGGTCAGTTGAACAAAGAGTCCTGTGACACCTTTAAAAACTAACAGAGTACAGCCTATCTCATCAGATGCATGGAGATGCATCAGATGCATTCATAATTTCGGGTGCAAATCTAATACACATTGTTAGAGTCAGGATTGTAAACAGTGAGGTCAGGGGGAAATTAAAGGCAGAAAGTACTGACAATGACAATTACATTATTTGGAGACAGTAGGACCTAGAAGCTTGCAAATTTGCTCACAGTTGCTGCTACTCCTTGGCTTTCTCCCACTGGTGCTCTGTCTGTTGGTATGTGGCCTGCAGTTGATGAGTTACTGATGTTCAAATGATCTTTCTTAAATTACTTTCTCTGCTTTTCAGTTACTACTGCTTATGATCCACACTAAAGGGAAGGAAAAAATCCCAGCCAAATATACTTTTCTGCCAAGACAGACTCATCTCTCTGCAAATAACCATGTGGATTCTTCAGCACTAAGGAAACTTCATCTGCTTCCAGATATTAGGGCAATATGCTAAATAAACATGGAAAGGGGGATTAACAGGAAAATGCATGCTTCAATAAACGAGAGGCATATTACTTCATGAAATACTGTGAGTGTATCTACTTGATACAGACTTGAATGAATTTGAGTAAATGTCATTAAATATAGCTGATCATTAGCTATTTCAATACACTGCATTAGCCAGAGAAAATTATTTCACAGTAAGAAAAAAATGTACAACCACATCAGTGGCAAAAGCTTTCCTAAACCTCATATACAAATGAAGAAATACATACACAGCAAACTATTTGCCCTCGTTGCTACATTACTGTTATAGATCTTTTGTTCCTTACAAATTCATTAAAGTCTAAGTCCATTTCTGCACTACGGAAATGGCCCAAGTCTTCTGGAACGTCTTCCAGATATTCCTTAAGATATTTCTGATTTAGAGTGGTTCTGATGGCTGAGCTCACTAGGCACGTTGTAGCCTGGAATAATACATTGAACTGGTCTACCATATTCACTGTTAAGACTACAATCCTGTGTGTGCTCCTTTGGGTATAAATCCATGCTTTCTAACTGTCCCAAATTGCCAGGGACAGCCCTGATTAATCTGCTATCATTTCACTTTTCCAGTCATTTTTAAAATGTCTCAATTTCTCACTCCTCCTCACTTTCCCCCTTTGTCCTCTACTTACAGCAGTTGCACCAAACTGAGGCCTTTTCCGCATGATGACACTCTCACACATCATCCTGTCACAATTCCGGCAGTACCTCTGCTGGGATGGGAGCGTGTCCCCAACGCTCCTCTGTGCACGCAACTGGCTGCCTGCGGAAGGAAGTGAGAGGGCACACTCCGTCCTTCCAGAGTGCCACTCACCTTCTTCCCATGGTGCAGTAGGGGATGAAGCTCTTAGATTCTGGCCCTTCTGCATGGTGGGCTGCAATGGAAGGCTTATGCACCTATCTTATTTAATTTTTATATTAATTCCTTAGTTGCAAGGATGGAGGAAGAAAGTGCCCACCCACCAAAATTGGCAAATATGGCTCTTCCGGCTCTTCTGTATGCGGGCGATGTTGTTCTGCTTTCCTTGTCCTGTGTGGGTTTAAGACGTCTCTTAAGAACCTTAAAATCCTACTGTGCTATGGAACAACTAACAATCAATTATGCAAAGTCAAAAGTGATGGTGTTCTCCAAGAAAAAAATGAGGCATAAATGGCAGATCGATAGTAAGCACATCGAACAAGTGATGTTTTTTAAATACCTGGGTATAACTTTTCATGCCAGAGGCACATGGGACGCCCACATAAAACATGCCTCTGCAAATGTGCAAAGGAACACCAAGGCAATAATAAGGTTCTTTTATGGAAAAGGAGGCCAGTTTATCCCTGCTGCTTCACAAGTATTTACAGCCAAAGTTATCTCTCAGCTCTTATATGGCTCTCAAGTTTGCATTTTTAAGAGTGTTTCCCCTTTTGAAATTATACAAACAAAATTTCTTCGCAGTTTGTTAGGGGTTCCTTCCTGTGTCCCAAATGCAGTAGTCCAGCTGGAGGTGGGACAGATCTCAGTTGAGGCCCGGATGGGGATACTTAGGGTTCATTACTGGCTAAAACTGATTTTTCTACCAGTAGGTCTGGCTCCTCTAACATTACTAGTCCAGACTAGGTGGAAGTCCACACTCTTGGAGAAGTTAAGAAGCTTGGGGTTTACACCCCAAGCTTTGATAAGTCTTGGTTATGAAAAAGCCAAATTGACAATTAAGCAGCGCATTTGGGATATAGACCTACAATGCCACCAGAGCAAAACAGGCAGGTATTTGGAATTTAATGACAGTGGAGGGTCTTTTACACCAGTAAGATATCTTTTCCAGCTAAACATCCCTAAGTACAGGAAAGACTTCACACTAGTGAGATTTAATATCTTGCCATCCGCGGTACTGCAGGGCAGATTTAATAGAACTCCATACCCTGAGCGACTTTGCCCATGGACTTGAAGAAGTGGAATTAGTTAAGCATGTCTTATTCCACTGCCTTTTTTATAAAGAGATTCGACTTTCACTGATTATTCCTATGGTGCAGCAGCTCCCGGGGAGAAATACTGACTATTATTTAAAATATTTATTAGAGGATAGGGAATCACAGACCACTCTATTAGTGGTTAGATTTTTTGCTGCTGCTGTTAAACTAAGAAGTAGAATTGTAAAGGATCTTAACGGTTAAAATTTTATTTTGTATATTTTAACTTAGATTAGGTTTTATTTTTAATTCTTTTATACTTGTGCGTATATCTGTGTAAGATCTTATTGACTTTGTTACCACTATATGGTGGTAACTTTGCTATCTTATCTCTACTATTGTTATTTTACATTCTTGGTTTAAGATTGAAATAATGTAGACGGGCCTGATCAACTTTTCTCAAAATTCTGAGTTATAACCATGTTTTAGGAGGTTGTTTTTAGCTCTACTTTTAATTTGGAATTATTATTATCAAATCAATTGTATTTTACTGGATGTTAAAAAATTGTAGGCTTATGTGATCAGGGGTCATTGATGGAGTTTCTTCATCCATGATATAGCCTGTGATCATGCCAGCTGGTGATGCGAGAAGAGCAGGACCACAATGATGTCATGCAGAAGTGTCGTCACGGTCCCACTCCTCTTGTGTCTCCATGCCGGGATGCCATCATTGTGTGGGAAGGACCTGAGTCCTTTTGGTTTGTGTTTGAAGGCCAGTGTGATGTAGGGGTTTTAATTTTGGATTAGGACACTGGGAGATCAGGGTTTGAATCCCTGCTTGGCCATGGAAACCCGCTAGGTGACCTGGGCAAGTCATAATTTCTCAGTCTCAAAGGAAGACAAGGCCAAACTCCTTCTGAACAGATCCTGACAAGAAAGCCCCATGATAAGTTTGCCTTGAGTTGAAGGCACACAACGAGTTTGCCTTTAATTAACTTGGATGGAGAGGAGACAGTGTATTTCCCTTGCCATTAGGCACATTTGTTTTTGTTTTTCCTTTTTCTTCAGCCTTCCCTAAATTCCAGGGTTTCCTGGCTTAAAATAGTAGCTTTTTATGTTTTGCTTCAGAAATAACATTTGTCCTTTTGTTTTCTGGCCACAACTTTGTGACCAAGTTCTGATATTACTTGGCCACATGTGTCCCAGTTTTCATCTGTGAAATGTTAGGGGGTATGTTGTCATTGTATTTTTATTTCCAGGGGAGGAAAAATGTTTAAGAGATTTTCTGTTTCAAAGGACAAAATAACTTGGCTGACTTGGGGTAAGAGGGATCTTGACTTTGCTGAGTGAGGGATACGATTTGCTATTCTCCCTTCAGGCAACACAATGTGTTGTGCTAGCCCTGTGCACAATCAGTTCAGCCATATTACTGTGTTAAGATGTCAGGCTGTGACAGGATCCTTAATATGGGTGACTGCCGTTGCCGAAATGTGTTTCACATTTGAGGTTGCCACCAAGTTTGTGCAGTAGGTGGGCTTCCTGGATCTTAGGCTGCCAGATTGTATTTGGGTGGCCTCAAAAGCATGTGTTTGGTGGAACTGTGACGTTCTCAGTGCTCAAAAAGGAAAACTATGTGACACATTCCCTCAGTGTCTGCTACTGGCTCTGGATTTACAGTACTGCCATCAAGACCATCTGCAAAGAAACAGTACCTACTGCTTGAAACATACACACTTTCTGGAAAGGAGAAAATAGAAATCATGACTGAGGCCATCTCCACCCTAGCCTGTTATAGTGCTATTATTCCACTTTCAACATCCTTTGGAATCCTGGAGCTTGCAGTTTAGGGAGGGGCCTCCCTGCAAACCCCAGGATTCCATAGGATGTTGAAAGTGGAATAATAGCACTATAACAGGCTAGGGTGGAAATGGCCTGAGTTGCTACAACCATTTCTGGGGACAGCTTAGAGCTGACAAGACACTTTATTCCAAGGGGCTTTAATAGGGTTTCCAGTGCGATTGGAAGGAAGCAGAAAGGCCAAAGCATGGGACCACTGGACTGTTTTGATTGCAGGGAGGATCTAGAATGAAACCTGCTTACTGACTCTTTTCATACATGACATATAAATTAGTGTTTGCATTTTTGCTTCAGTAATTCAAACTGATTGAGAATTGCATGAAAAGTCAGGAGCTAGTTGTTAAAAACATTCCCAGCCTTCACCGTAGATACCAGTGTCTAATCATGTTAGTTAAACTGAATCAGTAAGGAATCAGCTGCGACTATTGGCCTTTGAATCTGTGGCCTAGCCTACATGAGATGTTAAGTTCATAATTAGGATGTGATAACACATGTTCTTCCTGCAATGTGATTCCCACAGTGCTTCCTTCCTGAGCAGTCAGACTTGCAAATGAAGCCAATTTCCCAATGACCAATCACCAAATAAAGCAAGCTTATTTTCAAAATGTGGGGATGACAAAAGCTTGCTCTGGGACAATCAAGCATCCCTGTCAGCTGTTTGTAATCCATGTCAGATTTCCAGAAAGGAGGTGGGAAAAGCACTAAAAGGACATTCAGCTGGAAACAAAATTTGGAAGAAAATTTATTTGGAGAGATAGTTGGAGAGCTATTACTAGGCAGAGACAATCAACTGAGGTGGCGGATGGTAGGGGACATCGGTGGCATCTTAACCCCAACCTTTGTTGTGAGTCCCCCGGCACTCCATCTGTTGAACAGGATTTTATTTTATTTTATTTGTATCCTGCCTTTCTCCTGGCATGGAATCCAAAGCAGCTTCCAACAATTTAAAACAAAGTTCAGCTAAAATCTTGTTTTACAAAAGTCAGCAAACAATTCTGTTAAGAGCGCACACAGTGAAAACAATTTGAAGCTCAGTAAAAACAATTAAAAAGACAGATAAAAGCACTGCATACTACACTGAACACAGTTTTCTACCACATGATTTCAGAACCAGTGGCCTGCTTAAGTAAAAAGGTCTCTGTTCACATAGTCTCATCCATACTCAGTCCAGTTTACTCTTTACATGGAAAGAGGGTGGGCTTCTCCTTTCCTCAGCCAGCAAAATGTATTGGGCTTGCCTTGCAGAAAGGAGTTTGGGTAGAGTATCTCTAGGGCAGCAGTCACTGGAATGAAAGCAGAGCAGAAGACGAGAGAATGAGATCCACAGCCAAATATCTAGCATGTTCTTGTTTCACAGATTACTTTCTACTGCTGCCATTATCACCATTAACTGAAGAAATCAAACTTCACAAGGATGCAGAACTGAAAGGTAAAACAGAACGTTCTTCACTGTGCCATGTTATCAGCCAGCTTCACTATGTAGGGCAATAATAAGATTATATCTGTGCCCTACTCAGACATAAGCAAAGCTGTGCCCACCTCTTCACTTCCTTGGCAGTTCTACAACACTGCATCCAAACCATTACATTTTCACCCCATGTTGTTTAGTTGGCTCTGTCTTGATATGTCAACTTTAAGTCCTTTTAAAATTCCTTATTATTTCAAACACAGAAAGGGGGAAAGTAAACCCTTCCCCACCCCTGCCAAGCAGCCCATGGCCAACTCCCATCAAAGTCATTCAACATCACAGACAATTTCCATTCCTTAGCCAAGACTATAATTGCTACATTCTCAGTCTCTCTCTCTTGCTCTTAAGACAGCCAGTCATTCCAGCCTAAGGTTCTCCTATAAAGACAGGTTGTATGCTCCTAGATAGGTAAAATAAACAAGATCAGACTTTGGGAAAGTTACATTTTGCATGACAACGCTCAGAATCTCCAGCCAGCTTATCCAGTGGCCATGGTGATTGGATTCTGGGAGATATAGTCCAAAAAGTAACTTTCCCAAACTCTGACCGGGAATGGGTAAAAACCATTTTGGTGCCTCAGGAAAAATGAGTGTTTTCTGTACAGAAAGAATATAATTTATTAAACTAAACAAAAGTAAAGGGAAGTACTCCCAGCAATAGATTTGGGGAGGCAACAAGAAGGAAGTTCCATGTCAAGCAAGGCTTGCAGGAGGTGCATTGTATTTCATGGATCGTTTCTGTGCATCCATGAATTCCTCTACCAGCCTTTAGTGGTACCTCCAATCTCAGCATGGTCACTACTGGACTGGATGGACGACTGATCGTTCTCCCATTAAAGGGGAAGCAAATCTAGTCCAGGGTTTAAGTAGGAACATTAAAAGAGCTTTCTAAAATGCTGATGCCTACGCTCAAAATAGGTTCAGCCCTTTGGATCATTCCTTTCCATTTTAGATTAAAATTTGCCACTTTACTGACATGACAGCCACCACATTTCACAACTCTGTGAGCCTTGCTTGTCAGGTCAGCTTGGACAATTAGTTCAGTTAGCAAGAGAAGAGTGTGCAGCTTTTCTTTCTTCCTTTCTTTCTTCCTTTCATAGACAAGGGCCATTTCTGCACTAGACTGTTATAGTGCTATTATTCCACTTTCAACATCCTGTGCAATCCCAGGGTTTGCAGTTTAGGGAGGAGGCTTTGAGGCTCCTCCCTAAACTGCAAACCCCAGAATTCCATAGGATGTTGAAAATGGAATAATAACACTATAACAGTCTAGTGCAGAAATAGCCAAGATGTAACATACATCTGTGTTAGTCTGATTGTTTTTTTGGTGTGACTTTTGTCTAGCTTGTTTTGTGCATAAATGTGTAGAGTTGGTGGATGACCATGGAGGTGATGCTGCAGGCTTTAACTGCAATTCCAAAGGGAAAAACAAACAAACAAAAACCCAACCCCCCACCTTCCTAATCTTCCATGTACCAGATGTTAATCCTAACCCAAAACATTTTACCTGGTGCTTTCATTGCTAGAAGAAACAGAGACCGAACATTGAGTTTTGAATTGGCACTGTTGTTGTTTTACATGCAAAGAAGGTCAAGTTTCATTTTGCCTCATTGAAGGGATTCAGCTTTTCTCCCACTTAAAATAGCAGGTTTGCCCTTAAGCCGTTGCTGTGGTGTGATGAGGAAATCTTGCATGTCAGCTCAGTTAGCATCACGTGATGAGATGGTTGATGTCCTCGGATAGCCCGAAACAGCAGGAGGCTTTTACAAATAAAATCACTGTGCATTTCACGATATCAGATGTATTAGAATTCCTTAGCTTAGAGAAAAACACATACACACAAACATACACACATGTACACAAAGCATAGGTTTTTTTTCATGGTTTCAGAGCAAATTTCAAATGGGAGACAGATAAGAGTAATTTTATTTTCACCATTTTTGTCCCTTACCTTTCTAGGACACTGTTTAGCATTTTTTTGAAAATTAGGGTTTATGGCAATGTAGCCAGCAAATGTGAAATAGATACAGGTTAATAAAATATAGTTCTCCTATCTCAGAATACGTATAGGTAAACAAGGTAGGTTTAAAATCACTGTGTATTGCATTGTGTAAGATCAGGCATCATACAGACACTTGCTGTTCTCTAATATTGCAATTTCTTAATATGGGGATTTGGCAAAATGATTGGAAGAACTCAAATATTCTATCTGTACTACTGAATATACTAGTAGTATACTATAATATTTATAATGAGCTGTGGTCAAGTGAAGTTAGTCATGCTTTTGTTCCATCAAAATCAGCGAAACTAGTTGTATGCATGTATCCTTCAACTAGTTTCCAACCTAAGGCAACACTCTGTTGGAATTAGCAGAGGGTTTTCTTGGCAAGATGTGTACAGAGGAGGTTGCGATTGTCTCCCTCTCAGGCTGAGAGATTGTGACTTGTCCAAGATAATCTAGCGAGTTTCCATGGCCAAGCAGGGATCTGAATCCTCATCACCCAGAATCCTAGTCCATCATTCTAATACCATGTCGGCTCTCACAGTAACACGTTAGCTCCATTGATTTCAATGAATCTACAGCAAAAACATGTAGCACAGTCTTAGGTCATTTCCACAGTAGACTGTTATAGCATTATTATACCACTTTCAACATCCTATGGAATCCTGGGGTTTGCAGTTTAGAGACAGGCTGGCTGGCCCCTCTCTAAACTGCAAACCCCAGGATTCCATAGGATGTTGAAAGTGGTATAATAATGCTGTAACAGTCTACTATGGAAATGGTCTTACACATGCCTAAATAGAAATAAGTCCTTCAGAGTGCAGTGGAGTCTACTGCCAAACAGGTGGGTATAAGATTACAGCCTTGTGATACAATCCCATACATGTCTGCTGGCAAAACTTGTTGATTTCAGTGGGACATAACTCTGCATTTAACCTAATGTTTTTGACGTATGAACTTGAAACAATAAATAAATAAGTAAGTAAGTAAGTAAGTAAGAATATATAAAAGTAAAGTCAGCTTGTTGACTTCAGAAACATATGGGAAGAAAGACTACATTTGACCATGACTCTTTTCTTTCACTTCTTAATAAGCTATGGATGCATACGCTCTGTACACTGAGCAACGCCTTTGTGCTTTCAGAGCAGTCCTGGAAAAAGAATGAAATGCTCAGTGTTCCATGAGCCTCTTTCCATGCTCTCCAGATGACCTCTGATGTCGCCTGGGTCATTACACGCAATATACTAATGCATCTAGCACATAATTTTGTAGCCCCACTGCTCCAGAGCTGCCTGCATTCTAGCACACTTGATTACTTCAGTGGCTGGTTGTTAGTGTATAAATAAACTGCATTGCCCCGGACCCTTGGAGAATTCAGAACCTGCATTTCTCTGCCTCTGGGTTGTAGTAGACATATTGTTTTGAATGACTGAGGAGGAATATTTCAGTGAGCTGAAAGATGTAGAGATAACTAGATCAGAATTCAGCATTTACAGGACAAATCCTATACATGTCTACTCAGTAGTGAATCCTGTTGAATTAAATGGAGATTACTCTGAGTTTATCTGGTTTACTGATATTTCATCCTTCTCTTCTGTGTTTTTTCTTCCTGTTCAAAACAACTTGCAAACTATTCTTTTTAAAGAAAAAACAGCTTTTCAGTGGAATGAGAGCATTTACAATGATCAAATAAACAAGCCAAGATTACAAAAACTATACAATCTTAGCTCAAAGATGTGTGGGCTGCAGGGGTTTAGGGAGAGGCTAAAACCTCCCATCTCAGCTGAATTGGACTTGGCCTGACTGAATTGCTTGTATTAACCCCCTTCTGCCAACTAATCTCGGACATCAGCTGGCAGAGAGATCTGCCTGCCCAACTGCTCTGCTGGCTGAGATCAGACAGCAGAAGAGCCTGGAAAGGAGCCTAGAGAGGAGCTGAATTATACCAGACACAAACTTCCCTCAGTCCACAGCTGCTACAAAGTAGGGCCAGTTATAGGGCTAATCTAAACCTGTACGATTTATAACATTCCTAATCTGGGCAGGATTTAGATTCAGCACTGCTTCTCCTGGTCTAGCGTTGGCTCAGCTGATCCTCAGCTGTCCTGGTGATTTAGAATTGCTCTCCAAAATGCTGAATTTAGGTGTTAGAAACAGCAACTCATTACCAATTAAAAACTTATTTAAAGTAGGTATAGATGCACAAAGAAAGAACTTGATGAGCATGACCAAGGAAGATCCTCTTATTCACCTGTTGTTATCTCCTGGGGTGACAGGACAAAAAATCCCTGAGATCAGTTTTTGGCTCTGGCAGGTTTGAATGGATTTTCGCATCTGACATTTGCTTTAAATCTTGATAGTGCAGGGATTGGGAATCTTGGCTAGAATTCTCTTGAGTGTGTTAGGCCATTTCCGCACTGTTACAGTGCAACTATTCCACTTTCAACATCCTGCGGAATTCTGAGTTTTGTAGTTTATTGAGGCCAAAGAGCTCCCTGGCTGAGAATTCTAAATGCCCCTCTCTATCACTTCTGGGGCTTTTGGCTAAGATCAAGTGTGTAAATGCCTTTCCCTAAACTGCAAACCACAGGATTCCATAGGATGCTGAAAGTGGAATAATAGCAAAGTGGAATAATAGCATTATAACAGTGTAGTGCAGAAATGGCCTTGCGCCAACAGGAAAGTTTCTTTCCTGTTGGCACAACACATACCAGACAGGGCAGGGTGCAGCTCTTATATTCTCCAACTATCAGCAGGGACAGTCCCAATTAATCCTCTATCATCCAACTTTTTCAGCTGCTTTTAAAATGTCCCAGTATCTCTGTCCTCCTCCTCCAACTTCCACTCTTTGTCCTATTGATAACGCATAATATAAAATAATGAATGATTAAATAATGAATCATTTTAGATAGTTAAAAAATTAGTATTTTTCTAGCAGGTGAAGTTAGTAATTGAATATGTGCCTTTAAGCAAGATGATAGGTGTTACGGTATAACCAAGGTAACATGCTTTTTAGCAGTGGAAGGTACTGTCTTGTTAACAGGATGTGAAAAAAGATAAAGAGACACCAGAGTGAAAAACAACACATTACTGGCTCTCCTGCGCTGAAAGATAAAGATTTTAACTCTCTGAGGAGAAAAAGAGCAAGCAACGTAGCTCTCGAGATTAGTAAAATAGCTGTGTCAGCCTGACTATGTAAAAATTTTAACCAATTATGTGCATTTTTGAAGGGACAAGGAGCATATAAATTTCAAATGGAGAATATGTTCAGGACTGACTTTTTTCTGGGGAACACAAACTTAAAAGTCAGTCCGACTGTACCATTGATTTTAATTAAATTAGTCTTCTTACCCTACTCAATCTCTCTGAGTTGTTTTTCATTAGCTTCATAAACTCAGGGACAGGCAGACTTGCGGAAACACTCTGCTGCAAACTGATTTCAAGGTGCAAAAGTAGTTTGCATTCAATTAACTCAGCAGGGGAAGGGAGGGGGGGAGAGGGTGGAATCATGTCCTTCCCAGAAGGTTCAGGCAAAAGCAAATTACTGCAAGCATTGCTAGCTTCATTAATAATTTTTGCCATCTTGATCATATTCTGATGTTGCTTTGGTGATACGTGCCCTGGTTTTCATCTGTGAAATATTGGAGGGAATAAGCTCTTCCCCATCCCAAATGGACACCAAGTTTTACAGGTTAACCCGTAAACTAGAGATTGAAAGTGGGAGTGCAGGAGGCTGACTCCATTCCCCTAAGACTAAGGTAGACAACTGTAGCCTCAAGATGTTATTGGACTGCAACTCCCATAGATCCTCACTCTTGGCTGTGCTGGCTAGGGCTGATAGAAGCTCTAGATCTCAAACCACTGGAGGTTCACAGTGGCCTCAAAGCTGCCAAATTTCTCAGTTCTCAGTTCCATTTCTCTAATCATTTGTCTCGCTGAGTGGAAAGGAAAAAAGAGACTATCCTTTATATATATCTGCTTTTATTTTTTTTCGCTCCTGAACTGTTTTCTCAGAGAAAGATTGATTTGAGATCCATCTAAGAAGGCTGTTTTGGGGGTTCATGCAGCAGTGGCACTGCCTGGACCAATAGCTGCAGGGATGTTGGTCAGAGCTGAGCCTGTGCTTCCACTTAATTTTCCCACAATGCCTAGGGTAATGTTACAACAGGGGCACTGTGGGAAGTTAAAAAGGTGGCTTGGAACCAGAGGACCCCAGAACAGGCATAAGAGAACTGCTGGGCCCCAACAGAGTGTTGGGCCATTTCCACACGAGCCTGTTATAGCGCGATGATTCCACTTTCAACCTCCTATGGAATCCTGGGGTTTGCAGTTTCGGGAGGGGCCGGTGGGCCCCTCCCAAAACTGCAAATCCCAGGATTCCATAGGAGGTTGAAAGTGGAATCATCGCGCTATAACAGGCTCGTGCGGAAATGGCCCTAGAGTCACAGCAGCTGCTCAAAGATTCTGTGTGCTCGTGCAAATGTGGAGAGCCAACTACAGTTCACACAAATGTTGAAGATTAGACAGTAGGTGAAATCTTTCTCCGGTGATACTGATGGCAAAGTTAAGTCAATATTAATAATTTTGAGCTTATAAAATTTAGTTTTAATAAATGGCCATCCATTTTGACCAAGGGAGGAGGGAAAATACCCATGCAGGAATCTGCCGTGACCCTTCTGGCTCTTTGCATGCTGAGAGTCATGGCAGGGCGCAATTCCTGACTGCACTGCTTGTTTTGCAAATTATGAGCAAGCATTTCACCCCCTTTGCTTATAACTCTATAGATATTCTGTCTCATTTCCTCAAGGCATTGCCAGGGTTCAGGGTGAAGTGGTGTATTAGCAAAGCAGCAAAATGCTTCCTCACAAATTTCTTGGTACAACATGCCTCAGGACAGAGAAAGAGAAAGACACACAGATCAGACTGGAGGAAAAGCAGACAGGAAGCAATCTTTGCTATTGCCAAGGCAATCACCTTCCAAACTGAAATTACAGTTGCCTCCCTCACATAGTAGCAAGAGTTCAGGAGTGGCTCTTCTTGCTCCAGTTTACTTTCCTTGGAGTATGCCTCAAGGATGACATGATCTGGAATTCCAATTCTCCAGGACTCTCCTTCTCTGGAAGATTAGCTGGTTATTACACAGTTATAGCACTATGATTCCACTTTAACTGCTACAGTTCCATCCTATGGAATCCTGGACTTTTCAGCTTAGCAAGGGGCACTTTGTATTCTCAGCCAGAGAGTTCTAATACCAAACTACAAACACCAGGATTCCAGAGGATGTAGCCGTGGCAGTTAAATTATCAACTGGATCCCATCTGGAAGAAAGGCAGGATGTAAGTTTAATAAATAAATACATAACATTCAAAGTAGAATTCTAGTGCTTTTATTCTGTATTATGAAAGGGCCCCTGGTCGAAAGGCGTTCAGGGCTTTTGTGCATCAGCACCTTGAACTTGGCTCAATAGCTAATATGACAGCCAGCCCAGTTGCCTTGTCAGCAACCAATATAGCGTGTGCTATATGGCGTGTAAATAGTTACTTACCCAGCATGCTAACTGCTATTACAAAAGTGGTCCATAAATGGTGTAGACTTTTGAATTTTCTAGGATTCTTCGTCAGATGCAAGGGTATAAAAAATAGAGGACAGGAAGAGGAAGAGAAAACCAAAAACCAAAAATGAAGATGTGTAGATTGGTCATCCAATCTCTCTGCAACTGTAAGATAGCACCTCAGACTCAGCGATGTTCAAGTTCTTGTTGTTTGTTTGTTTATTATTTAATTTATATTCCATTTTTCTCCTGGTATAGTACTAACGGCAGCTTGAAATAAATTAATCCTCCTCCTCCTTCTCCTCTATATCTTGCCTTTCTCTCAAAACTGGGACTCGAGGCAGCTTACAAATTAAAAATACAATAGAGTTAAAAACACAAAATACCAAGATTAAAATGGCGTTAACCAAAAACATTTAAAAACTATTTTAAGCTTCCAGTTAAAATAACAAGAAGTTTAAAAATAATAGTACAAGTTAAAACATAAAAACTGTACAGCACCTTTCTAAAACCCTTTCTTTTAAAAACATATAGTTCTTAAAAGCCTGTTAGAATAAAAAAAAAAAAAAGGGAGGGGGTCAGTCTAGCCTCCCCAAAGGCAGCCACAGAGAAGGCCCTATCAGTTTTCAGCTTGCTGGCATGGATAGCTAAATCTTTTTCTCTCCTTCACCACTGACTGGACCCCTCGATTGATGTCTTGAGAACTGTTCATTGCTGTTTTGAACCTCACAGAGTTTTGAATGGCTTAGAGCAGAGGCTTGAAGCAACCTGGCAGTCTGTATATCAACAAAGCTGTAGGCTATGGTCCTTATCACACAATATTGTTATTCTATCATAGCAGTAGTTTCGTCTTAGTCTCAGCCTCATTACATAATGTGGTTCTCCTGGTGCTACTGTGCTCTCTACAGTCATTGGGAATGTGATTCTTTTTCATGCTGAAAATAGTCCATTAATGATTCGTTCCTTCTCTATAATTCAGTAGCCAGTTTGAGTGCAGATGTCTGTTCATTGTGAGAAGAATTAGTGGGTGTAGTCTTGTTTCCCTCCCTTGGGGATTCCCAAGGAGCTCTTCAGCAGTGAAATCTCAGACTACTTCCAGTGCTTGGGTGGGGAAGACAAGACTTCTCAAGAGAATAGCTATGTTTTCTATGGTTTTCTATGCTCTTTAAACCCTTTTCAGATTTTTTTCTAACTTTTAATATAAGTGGTTTGCTGTTATAGTGCAATAACACTGAGAACCAAGAACAGGTTTTAGGAAGGTGGTGTACAGTTTTACATTTTAACGATACTTTTCTTTTAAATTTCTTTTTATCATTTTAACTGTAAGCTTAAAATAGTTTTTAAATGTTCTTGGTTGTTTAACTCCATTTTAATCTTGGTATTTTGTGTTTTTAACTATAATATAGTCAAAATGCATATCACCTTAAAAGAAAAATATCTAAAAACAACTCATACATATTTAAAATGCATTGTTAAAATTCACAATTTAAAATTATCAGGATAGGCCTGCCAGAAGAGACTAGTCTTTAATGCTGTTTTAAATTTGGACAGCGTATTCAGCTGTCAAATCTCCTCTGGCAGGTCATTCCACACTCTAGGGGCGGCTGAAGAAAAAGTCCTCTGAGTGACAGTTCTTGCCTAATCGTGGCCGGGAACTAAATGTCCCCATAGGACCTCTGTGTGGTGGATTATATGGGAGGAGGTGATAACGTGGACCCAAACCATGTAGGGGTTTAAAGATCATAACCAACACCAAGGGTAATAGTGTTATTATGGGTTAATGAGTACAAATGAAGCAGTTTTGAACAGGACAACCTGAAACAACTGACTAGTGTGACAAGCATTTTTGTTTTTCAGAGGGCATCAAAAGGCTTCAAAAATGGTGAAAGGTGGGTGTAGTCTTGTTTCTCTTCCTGTGCCACCTCTTACAATGAGAGATTTGGGCAGTGATGGGTGTGCTGTAATGATGTCATGTTATAATGTTATTACAGCTATGTTTTAGACAGAAGATAGATAGACAGTCAGACAGATTGATCATAGAAGCAAACCAGTCAGTAAGCACAAGGCAGGGCAAATGGGGTGGTGATAATGGCATTAGTGCAGATAAAAAAAACTGTGCAGTTCATGCTGTTAACAGTGCAAATGAGGGAAGGATGTGAAATACAGCATGAACAGTCAGCTATCATTGAGAGGACAGGTAAAGCAGTTTTCAAACAGTATAACCTGGCATAACAGCATGGTGTGATAATAACCTAAATTTAAGGGAACCAAGTTGTAGGTATTAGCTACTGATTGCTAGTCTACATTGAATGCAAAGGAAGTGATCAAGCAGGTGGGTTGATTACACCCCCATTCTTGCATATTTAACTCTTGCTCTCCTTTTCTTCAGCCTCAAAGACCACACACTCTTTTCTGTAGGTGCTTACTTTCCTTCAGGAGTCATTTTTGTTTTGTTCTGTTTTGTTTTTGTGTATGCCTTCAAGTTGTTTCCAACTTATGGCAACACTCTGGTGAACTTGTGAAGTTTTCTTGGCAAAATTTGTGCAGAGGGGATTTGCCTTTGCTGTGCTCTGAGGCTGAGAGAATATGACTTGCCCAAGAACACCCTGTGGGTTCGGGGGGCAAAAGCCTATTGTAGGCAGGGCCAGAGATCAAAAGGGTGGAGCCTTTTACAACATTGTTGTCATGAACCAACTTGTACTAAATCTTCTGCTAGGTCTTATTTAACAGTTTGCAAGATAATGCTACTGCCAGAACTTCTCAGGGTGGTCTGATGAGTCTATTTCACTAGAAGAGGTGCAGAATTCCTCAAGCACCTCTCCATCTTCTCTGGCAGCAAAATGGTAGCAAAATCTGCAATTAATTTGTTACAGGTTTATGACCTCTCAAAATCTGCTGCCTGAGATTCTGCCTGATTTCTACTGTCACATTCTGCCTAAAGCAGTACTGGCAATCATGTGCCCCTGGAGCCCCCTGAACGCATCAACACCAAAAAATTTAAAAAAAATTGCTAAAAGATGCTATTTTTGTTGAAAACTGGCCTGGGGGCACTGCTTCACCAGTGAACACCAGTAAACACTGCTTTCCCCTCCGTCTCTCCCTCCCTGCCTCCCAAACAGTCTAAACGGTAGAGTATAGTTAAGTGAGGGCATTGGCCACCCCATAGAAATTCTGCTCTCCATGAAAATTTTCTTGAATCCCAATGTTTCTAGCACTGCAGCAACATAAAACCTCAATTGACCATTAGAGATACAGTTTATGTATCCAAAGAAAGGAGCAAGCAAAGTTCCCAGGGGACTGTGAACACAGTAAACAGAAGAGCTCTAGGGGTGAGCAATTTTCAGTGTTTTATTCTCTGCAATGCTAGAAATTTGGGTAGGGATTGAAGGGAAGTGTTGTTGGGAGAGCAGAACTCTTGTGGCAGCCTTCCTTGTAGCTACACCCCTGCATCATCTCCAAGAACCATTACTAGTTGCATCCAAGAAAAGGGTGACTAAGAAGTAACTTTTGGCTTCTGATTTCAGGCAGTGTTGTGGCCTGTGCCGGGTCAGGAGGACCAAAACAAATAACCCTCAGACTATCTGCACATGCCCACTGCAGGCTTAAAGGTAGTGCTCCCTGAGACACTTTTAAAATGCCTGTATAGAGCTAATAGACATCTTCCACACATTGCCCTTCTCACAGCAGCAAACTACAGCAACAACTTTTTGCAGAGACAGCAATATTTCTACGATGGCCCCGAAGGACTCCATTACATGATTTCCCTAGCGGGAAAGCTTCCTGCCTTAAGAAGGCACCACATTCCCTTCTAAAAAGACCACACTGGAGAAGCCCACCCCTAATCTGTTGCCTGTCTGATCTCGCCCAAAGGGAAAATCCTTCTTGCCCACTGCAACAGCGGCAAATGGAGAGAAGCTGTTTCTCTTCAAGGGAACAACTCTCTTGCAGCGGGTGTGTTGTGGAGGATATTGTACACTTAATCAAACACACATTTTTGTAACCTCAAGTTATAACCAACACATGGTAAAAGATAATTATTTTAAGACTTCCAACCTGAACTAGTTTGACAATGGGAGGTGAATCTCTCTGAATCTGGCAACATTTTTCATTCACCGGTCAACTTTAACAAGTGCAAAAAAGAAATAAACTCAGACAGCATAAAGTGTAGCTATGTCAGTGCTGGAAGGACCCCCACAAGGGCTTCCAGGTGCCCTCCATCAACATTTCTTCCTCCCAGGCTCAAAGGAAAGTTGATTTATGTGCTGAAGATGGAGTTTACCTTACTCCTCTCCAAATCCTCCTCAATCACTCTTGTCCCAATTGAGCTGTTGAGCCCTAATAAATACTTCTGGCAATCAGGGGGACGCCAGCTTCTCCAACGCCCAACCTCTCCCTTATGTCATGCTATGCAAAGGGCAACTTTTAGATTTTTAAATGTTTATTTGTATTTCACATGCTAAAATCATGGGGCTGGTCTCATCAGAGATGAAACCTGAAATATATTTATTGAATATGATAGATAAACAATTAGAATTTAGGATTACTATTACTACTACTACTACTACTATTATTATTATTACATGATCACTACAGCAAGGATGTCAAAAACTGTGTGGCAGTTTTCGTCCCTGCCTTGTTAAAGATGAGATGGAAACTCTGTCAGTGCTTCTCTGGATTAACTTAATTATATGTTTAATTTATTATAGTATCAAAGATCTAAGTTTAACGAATTTAGTGCATGTGCAAAGCTTACTTGGGAAAACAAGTCTTTCCTTGGGAAGTCTGGGAAATCATGCAGAAAGCAGTTTGATAATAAGGTAATATTCTTCCTTCTGTTTCAAGATAGATGGTTTGAAGAGCTTACCGCCACTTCCTATACTCACTTTTCCTTATGGTTTATCTAGACAGACCTGTTCTAGTTTATCAAGGGCCCTTTCATACTTGATAAATACAGAATTATATTCCACTTAAACTGCCATGGTTCCATCCCACAGAATCTGAGGATTTGTAGTTTAGGAAAGAGTACTTAGAATCCCCTGCCAGAAAGCTCTAGCGCCTCATGCCAAGATTCCATAGAATGTTGACATGGCAATTAAAAGAGAATCATAGAGCATGTGATATGAAAGGGACCCAAATTGTGGTGCTACCCCTCATTCCATTCAGTTAAAGCAGGAGTGGGAAACTTTAGGCCCTCCAAATGTTTTTTTTCATTATTTTTTATTGATACCAAATTATGTTCAGTTATTATACAAATAATTTGCATCATTGTTGATCTTAACTACATATTACATTATATACAAGGTTCTATTTTCCAGACGTTACATGCAAAATACTGTTTTCCATTATTATCAATAATTATCTTATTATCTTATTATTTTTTGAATAATAAAAAAGAAAGAAAAAAATAAAAAATATAAAAATATAAAAAAAATAAAGTAAAATGTAAAAAATAATTATATATAATTACTTCCTCTAGTTTGAACTCACACAACTTGATAACCAATATTAAATATTCATATATTTTACTTATACTTCCCCTCCATCTCTTCTTATTACAGTTTTCTCTGTTGTCATTGTTATTGTTCCTCCTTTTATTTGTTATTCTATACGTAAATGTTCTCCTACTTCTCCTACCTTTCAGTGTTGATCCTTTGAGATTGTACCATTACATGTATATTTTTATACAGTCATATATATTCCTTCAGTCACATATAATACACAATACAAACTTTTTACAAACCTTGTAGTCTTTCTCTGTACACATACATTCTTTATAGTTTCTTTATGTTCTCATTTCTCTTTTTCATCCATGCTTGTACCTCTTTTGGTTTTTTACACACAAGTAAACATAAGTGTCCTAACTTCTTATTTCCAATCCTCTACAGTTATTATTATTATTACTATTGTTATTATTTTTTCCCATCAAGTTAATTTTCTATATTTTTCTATATTTCTTCTATTAATATATTACCCCGTCTATTGCGGAGAAACTTTGTTACTGGATTCCACTCTTTCATTATTTCGTCAGATTTCTCTTTTATTCTTAAAGTCAATCGATCATTTTCCTTCATTTCTAATATTTTCAACATCCAGTGTTCAATAGTTGGGATTTCTTTATTTTTCCAGTTTTTTGCAATCAGAATTCTGGCTGCGGTTATTAAATAAAGATTCTCCAATATTTCTTTGAAATTTTTGAATCTATAATTTGAATCATGTTTCATCATCATCGGGCCCTCCAAATGTTTTTGACTACCATTCCCATAATTCTTTCTCATTGGCCATACTGCATGGAGCCAGTATGAATTCTAAGCCAAACTAGCTGGAGAATCAAAGGTTCTTCACCCTAAGTCAGACTAGTGCTAGAAAGAGAAGAGATGTGGCATTTCTCTTGGTCCTTATCCCATTGTGCTTAGAAAAGAGAAGAGAACTAAGAAAATCTTCCCGTTGGAGACATTTGCTGATCGACCTGAGTGGGCCTGCTTCCCAGTTCTCAGGCAAGCTACAAATAATAAAAGGCAACCTTTTGCATAAATCTTTTATATTACAGAGTAGATTACCCAGACACTGTAAATCAATTGCTACATCAACCTGAGAGATGACTTATAGTCCAACTCATCATGCCTGACTTACTCCTTATTTTGCCAGGATATATACCATAATATCAGATTTTTTTGCCTGATAATTTCCCAGCTGTCCCCTACACACAAATACAAGACAGTTCTCATATATCCTATGCAATCACACTCCCCACTAACTACATCTAATATGGGGAGTAAGAATGCGTGGAGGATATATATGGACTATCTTGCATTTGTGTGGGGGAAATAGTTGGAAAGATATTAGACAAAATATTTGATATTTTTAAAGCTGGAAGGTTCAAATGGGGAAGGTTCAAATGGGGAATCTATCTGCAGCTGACTCTAACAGCAAATTCTTGACACTTTTAAAATATTGGTTCTCATAAAAATCTGCTTATAAAGGACTTGGAATCAGGAAGCTCCCCAATTTATATCTCTCATGATCCATAAACAGAACTTGTTACATGTTACTTTTCTGGACTACAGTCCTCAAAATCTCCTGGCCAGCATGGAGAATTCTAGGAGCTGTGATCCAAAAAAGTAACTGGCTATAATTCAGGAGGAGGGCTCGTAAACAAGCCTCTCTTTCCTCTCAGATGTAAGCCCATTGTATCCTAAATAAGGATTGTGTTGTCAGCTACCCTCTGTTTGCTGGCAGACAAAAACATTTCTCTTTAAGCAGGCTTTTATATGAGCTGGGGAACTTTTTGTTTGTTTATTAACCTGTTTTTAAAATTGCAAATTGTTACATGTTTTTATAATGTTTATGTTTATGTTTTAATGTTTTTAATTGTTTTAAATGTTTTAAATATTTTTAACTTATTTTTGGAAGGTGCTTTGGGTCCCATTCTAGGAGAAAAGGAATTATACAAATATATTAATAAATAAATGAATTGAATGAATGAATGAATGTAAGTAACAGCAGCAGCAGCAGTAGCAATAATAATAATGATATCTTCCCTATGCGATTGATAGAGACCCAGCTTGGTATAGGCTTGGACTAGGACTCTGGGGAGATGAGTTCAAATTCCCACTCAACCATGGAAACCTACTCTCTCCACCTGGAGCAGGGAAGGCAATAGCAAACTTCCTCTGAAGAAATCTTACCAGGAAAATCCTGTGATAGCTTTGCCTTAGAATGGCCTTAAGTCAGAACTGACTTGAAGTCACACAACAACAACAATGTAGTGATGTTGTTGTTCCTAGCAGTGACATGAAGTGCTTGGAACACTCTAAAGTGCTGTATAAATCAACACTAATTTTTATTACTGCCCATTTTTGTTTTGCATCGGAGGCTACAATTTGTAATTTTAAAATGAAATAGCTATGCCTCGGACACAATAAACAATCCTGCTAGTGAATTGTGACAATGTGTATTGAGCCATCCTGTGCTATGAGGCACTGCATGAGGTGCACCAATATGCACTCCCTCCCCTTTCTGCCAGGTGATCCATGGCACTATGATGCTTTTGCATGATGGGACTGTTACTGCCCTGGCTAGTCTGAGCTTTGGGGATATTAAAAAGATATCCTCTTGATATCACAATTCGGATGCACTTCTCTATTCCCCTCCACGTGGTTGCGAGGCCACTGGACAAGCACGTAAACAAGCTCGGCCGTTAATTGCTGTAATATTCCTGGACAATACAGGCAGGCCAGAAAATAGCTGACTCGCTGCTTTAGGAGACCTCCAGGCATGTACTCTAATCAGGTATGCACGCAACCTACAAAAGAGCCTCTGCCCCGCGATGGCAGCTTGATGGGTTAACTATTCAATACCCAAGTACTCTGCGTTTGCATACTGGCTACTCTATTGAGAACCACTACGATAACTCACTCATTCAGATTCTGACCTTTCGGAGGCTTTGTCTCCAACTCCAAATTTATTGTTTTCCCCCAAGTATGGCATAGCCTGCAGTCACAATTCTCCTTATAAAAACCCTTGATTCCGAGACCTTCCTCGGAACGCTCCCGAGTTTCATCCTGCCTCGCTGCCGCTTTGCTTGACGAGCCTCCCCTCAGCTCCACGTCCTGAGCTACATCGCACCCAAGCCTCGCTCTCCATTTTTCTGGGCTTCAGGACAGGTGAGATATCACCCAAACCAGCAATCCCTCTAAAAATCCCTCTATATCACTCCAACCTTTATTCTCTTTAGTTATCTTGTATGAGTGTGTCGCATACACTGTTTTGCTTGTGTTTAATAAAACATCATTTATTGTTTCAACTTTTGTGTGCCCCTTGACTCGACCCGACCCCGTAGACATAGGGTTCAAGATCTCGCTACGTTACCCTGCCTCTCGTAACGTGAAGCAGTGCTCCGAGCTAATTTTCCCCACCTTTACTTGAGCACATTTTGGTGTCCCTCCCGGGACCCCAGTACACAGGGTAACAGGACCCATTGCACAATGGGATCCATGGTGCTATGGTAGCTTTGTTTGCACAGTGCTCCTGACGACATAGCTGTATCTCTGCTCCCCCGAGAATGTAAAGGTTGTGCAATGGCACTTGTTTTGCAGCAGACTCATGATCCCAGTGGGTGCATGACTCCATATAAGCTGTGCCTTTCCTACATGACCTCTTTTAGCAATGGCATTCCAAGAAATGTTTGTGGCAGCAACAGACATTTGGGTGGTGATGGGGGGGGGGGGCACTAGCAGCAGAAGGACATAGCCTTTGATGGGTTCTAATAGCCAGAGTGACACACACACACCAGCTTAAGGAAGTTGTCCAACATGTATTAAAAGATTCCCCACAGCAACTGAGAACTGTTTGGATCAGAGAGGCAATTTTCATATGATAAGTTAGCATAAGGCAAACATCAAAACACAACTGCAGCCAAAACAGAAGGGGAAGAAAACTGTCCAACCTCTCAAGAAAGCCAGAAAGCTCCTGGCTTTAAGCAGCAAACTAAACAAATAAGGTTGTTGGGGGGAGAATGATCACAGCAAATAAGTGGGAAGGCACAAGATATGCCAAAAAAAAAAAAAAAGACAGTGATGTGGTAGTAGCTGGCTTGAACCTAAAAGACAGTGGACCTTCTCAAGCCATTTGCCAAAGTTTTTCCACAAAGAAATAAAATGTTTTGCAATTAAACTTTAATGGATTCCTCAAAGTGACAGGAAATGCTTTAAAAATAGGAAGAAGAGGGCAAAGGAGTTTCAGTTTTAGAACAATAGCTTATTTCTTTAGAATGTTTATTTCTGGTCTTTCATCTAGTAGATTCCAGGGTGGTATAGCAAATGTATCAAAAAACACAACAATATGCAATAAAATCATTAACACTTAAGTGAAAATGAAGCAGCTAAGACATTTCTCAAGTTAAAAAGCCAGGGAAGATAGAAAATACTTTAATATGTTATTGAACACAATGCAAGGTGTGTTGTTACCCTGTTTACTGGGGGTCCCATGAAGGACACCAAAATGTGCTCAACAATAGGTGGGGAAGATTAGCTCTGAGCACTGCTTTAGCGTTACGAGAAGCAGGGTAACTTAGCAGGATCTTTTAACCCAGTGTTTACGAGGTCAGGCCAAGTCAAGAAGCAGACCGGTTTGAAAATAAGGAATGATCTTTATTAAATACAGGCACACAATGAATGCAACACACGCACACAGATAACTAAGGAAAATAAAGGTGTGAGTAAGATAGCGGGATTTTCAGAGGGATAGTTGGTTTGGGTGATACGAAACCTGTCCTGAAGTCCGGAAGAAAATGGAGAGCGAAGCTGGGGTTCGATGTATCTCAGCATGTGGAGCTGAGGGGAAGGTCGCCAAGCGATGCGGCAGCAAGGCGGTCTGGAAATCGGGAGCGATCCGAGGGAGTGCTCAAAGTCAGGGGTTTTTATAAGGAGAATTGTGACCGCAGGCTAGGTTGGACTTTGGGAAAACAATAGATTTGGAGCTGGACACAAAGCCTCCGAAAGGTCAGAATTTGAATGATTGAATTATAGCCGAATTTATCAATAGAGTAGCCGGTATGCAAACGCGGAGTTCTTGAGCGTTGTATAGTTCGATCATCAAGCTGCCAGCGCAAGGCAGAGGATCTTTTGAGAGTTGCTCGCATACCTAATGGAGGTACTTGCCTTGAGGTCTCCTAAAGTGGCGAGTCGGCGGTTTCTGGCCTGCCTGTATTGTCTAGGAATATTACGGCGATTATCGGCCGAGCCTGTATGCGTGCTTGTCCGGGGGCGTCGCAAGCACATGGAAGAGATATGCGAAGCCAAATTATTGATATCAATGGATATCTTTTTATATATCCCCAAAGCTCGGGTTAGCCAGGGCAGTAACAGTGTGGTGGGAAAGGGGTTAAGGAAATGACTTCTTAATTTTTTTTTTAATGACAATTCACAGAATGCCTCAGCCTACATAATTGTGGTATCTGAAGGACTGTGGGAGTTGTTGTCCAAAATGTAATCTTTCCAATCTTTTCACCATGTGCTCCTGTTTACAGTGGACATTTTATACCACAGGGCACCACTGCTGAAAAACTCTTGTCTTTTGATGTTACTTAGATCTCTTTGGATACGGAAGATCATTGCTGAAGAGTTTTAGCGAGCAAAACAATGAATTAAAGACAGACGCAATGCCAAAGAAATTAATGGTGGGAAATAATTGAGTAAAAGACTGGAACTGAAATGAAGGGAGAGCCAAAGCTCTGGCTACCAAAATAAATATTTTTTAATGATAATCAATCAGTATCTATAGAGCAGAGGAAGCAGCTTGGGTTCCTCTAGATACAGCTACACTGGCTAGGACTAATGGGTGCTGCAGTCCAACAACATTTGGAGAGCCATATGTTCCCCCACTTCCTGCTACAGAGCTTGAGAAAATGAAACATCACAATTGAAATGGGAATATATTTTTTAGCAAGTCAAAAGAAGGGAAAGATCAAGAAGTGTGGCATAAACATCAACCAAATGGAAGCAACCACAGAGGAGGAGGAGAAAGACAGCGTAAGTCAATAAGACATATTAGGTCACTTGAGTTTAGGGATAAGTAAGATATTTTAGGAGCAATGAGGTTCATTTGAACAGGTCATAATAGATACATAAGCCATGGGTACTAGGATTCAGAAAGCCAGCACTGGTGTAGTGGTTTGAGTGTTGGACTATGATCCTGGAGACCACGGTTTGAGTCTCACTTGGCCATGGAAACCCACTGGGTGACCTTGGGTGCATCACACACTCTCAGCTCCAAAAACTCCATGATAGGTTTGCTTTAGGGTTGCCATAAATTAGAAACAACTTGAAGGCACACAACAACAACAAAAATAGTATTTGACTGCCCAGACCAAGGCCGCAGTTTTTCCATCCTCCTTAGTTATCACTTTATTCTCAGTGCCTGCTATTAATGTGTTGACCAGGAGACAGGGAAAGCTGGATGTTTCCTGCCATTTTGCATGGCATCCTAGGGTATTTGTTGACTTTGAGAAATTCCCATCAGTGAAACAAGGGGAAGGGGTAGGTGTGTAGCAGAACAGAGTTCATTAACATAGGATTGTTTTGCAGAGGAACATTTCACCATTTGCAATAGGTAGTCCAGTGTATGTAAGATCACAATCCCATCCCTAGAGCTGGCATTCCAAATAGCAGATGGTGTTTGGCAAATCAAAATAGCTAAAGGAGTTTAGCTGATCCTGAAGAAAGAAGAAGGAATTAAAACAGCATTCTGATTTTTCATGGTCCCAGTGAATTTAATGTCCCAGTCCTGAGAAGACCAACTGATCCCAATTATTTCAGACTGAAAGAATAAGCATTCTTGTCATTCATTTGCTGAGAAGGATCCATTACTGTGTAAAACCCACGTTTTCTAGCTAATTAATTTTCTTTGGCAATGTTTTGGTGATTTTATCTAGACACAGATAAATAAATGGTTGAAAAAAAGAAAGAAAGAAAAGAATTGTAAATGTTTCCTACTGATCTCCACTGGTGAGGGTTGTCTTCTCCTCAGCTTCTTTTGGTAGCTGCTCTGGGGGCATCATTGCTCCATCCTTACTAAGAGGAGACCTGAAAGCAGAGAATGCAATATATTCCTCATGCCCAGGTGATCTTCATCCTCTGCTGAGCCTGCCAGCCAAGGTGCCAATTAGTGCCAATTGCATTAGAGGACTTGACAACATGGACACCTACCCAGTTAGGAACAGAACTGAAAGCCTCCGACTGATTTCATAGAGGTCACGGGAAAGCAATTGAATGGTAATAATTTTTTAGTCACTACCTACTTGGGTTGCAATCAAACCAGTGACCTGGAGGTAAAAGGCTATATATCCTATTACCAATCAGCTAAACTGTTCAGCTGGCCTTATTACTGCAATTTTAATTAACTGAGCCAATGACACGAAAGTGGGAGGGAGGGAGGATACATATGTCATATGCAACAGTGTGTGCTTCTCTGGATGCCCTTCTGTACGTACAGAAATGCCATCACGATCCGCATCCCAGGCTTGGTGTTTGACATTCAGTGTCACAGCAGGCCAAAAGGGGATTAGCAAACAGTCCTGCTCAAACTGTCCCAGGTACGTCTTGAAGCAACAGTCCATGCATGGATATCAGAAGTGCAGCCCAATACTTCTGAGGAGCTTGATCAAACTCTTTGAAAGGAAGTGACAGGGATTTACTTCATTGTGTCCAGTGAGCAGAGGAGACCCTGGACTGTGGTTGGGTGATTGAGAAGAGTAGGGGGAGGTGTAGTGGCTATAAGAAGAAGTGTGAACCATTAACATTGGGCTCAAACATATCATCTGTGAGCTCATTTTTCTCTCAGCTTTGTTTGTTACATTTATATCCCATGTTTTCCTTAAGGAAATGGCATAATTGTCGTCGTCATCCCCACTTTATCACAATCACCCTCTGGGGTAGGCCAGGCAGAGAGACACAGAGAGAGAGAGAGAGAGAGAATGGCAGCAGGCGGTTGAGTTTCATGGCTTAGCAGGGACATAAACCTGAGTTGTCCAAATCCCATTCCCACAACAGCACTCTGACCACAACATCACATTGGCTAACTGCTTTCCCTTTCCCTACCAGCAATATGAGAATAACGATAGCAGTCACCTTTCAGAGTTTTGGGGGGCATCTCTGTGATAATGTGCATACAGTAAATGCTCCTAAATTGTTTGTTACAAGTAACCTAATCTGTCTATCTACTCCTTTCTTTAAAGCAAGGAAATACTTCTCTCAGACAAAGGGATTGGTACCAGGGATTGGGGTGGAGGATTCTGTAGACTACAGAATGGAAATGTTTTTCTTTGGGAAAGGCTTTTGTAAGACTTCTTTGCTTAATGACTTCCAACTGAATTATCCAGCTTTGATATTGCTTTGGATAGCTTAGAGACTTCTCAAAGAATGGCCAGAAAATCCTCTCGACGTGGATTTTCAGAATCTTCAGGCTGGTTTGTCCTGGTCCTCACGAGAAATCATTCTTTTCCCAGTCATTTAAGTTCTTCTGAAACATTTAATATCTCTTACAGTTCAGAGATACAGGGAGACCTTCACATTAAGATAAGATAATATGTTACCCTCAAAACCTCTTGAAGGTTGTTGCAAAAAAATGCCTTTGCCTAGTTGTATTTGTCCCTGTGTTGCCAAGGAAAAGGAAATAGTCCATAACTTGTTTAGTGAGTTTATTCTTTTAACCAAAATCCATTACAAGTATGCAAAGAGGTACTACATACACAAAGTAAACAAAATACAAGAAAAATGATGTTATCAACAGTAGTCTATAATTTACAGAGAATAATATAAAGGAATTTCAGAATTACCACCAACCAACTCAGATTAATAATCTGAGTCTCCAAAAAGCCAGCTCTTGTGTTCTGCTCTTTTTACAATGGCCTTAGACCCATCTCCTTTTTCAAGTCCTCACTTTTCCTAACCCTGGAATGACACACATACACACCCCGCGCCCCAAGTGTGTATGTGTTCTGCTTCACCCAACTTACAGGGAATAGTTTAGTATTTTGAGATTTTTCTGAAAGTTCTGAGTTTCTTGCCAGTATTAAGTATGACTCATTTGTGTTTATAACTCCTATTTGTTTGGTTGTGCACCTAAAATCCATTGGGCATATTTAAATCCTGTTAGAAACAATAAGAACAGAATGCACAGCAGCTGCATGGAGCATTTCATCCCTTTCTGATGGGTACAAGTTCACACTCAGCTGCTGAGTGACTCAGCACACAGCTAGCTGCCTCCCAGTAGAAAGAAGTTATTGATCAATTAGGAAGGCAGACAGTTCCAAATAGGGGCATCCCTAACCATGTGGGAGTTAGCTATGCAAAGGCACCTGCCTTTTGCTGAGTTGTGTTCCTGTTTGGCCCACAGATGAAAACCCATTACTCCAGGAGTGGGTGCTGTTGGGAATTAGAGTTCCCCAGATTGTTATCCCTTTTTGGGAAATTCTATGAAAGCCAAAACTGTTAGGAATCAGCCTTCCTTTAGCAGAGTAGCAGAAAAAGCATGCCCCAATTCCCATGAGGCTTCCCTGAACTAAAACTGACTAGGAAAACAAAACAAGGCAGGCAGTTTCAAGTTACAAACTTAGAAAAAATTACTAATGGATTTTTCAATTACATACGCATTGGGGAGCCTAGCTAATGGATAGATTAGGTAAGACAGTAGCGTTGTTCTTAACCCACCATCTTCTTGGTGCAGATGCCAAGTATGGTCAGAGAGAATGAAGTATAAGCAAAAATGGCAAAGAAGAGAGAGAAGTCTGATGAGTGGGATCTTTTATAAGGCTGATGACCCTAGAAACTGGCCTGGTTCACATGATCTGGTCACTTGGATACCAAAGGTATTTATAGCCATGCATTTAAGTAACACACGAGCAAGTGGTGGGACTTTAAGTGAGAAAGGAGAAGGCTTAATAATGCAAAGGAAAACAGAACTCTACCCTACCTAAGCCCCACTTGACCTAGAACAAGAGTGGGGAGAGAGAGAGAGAATGCTAGAATTTTCCAACAGGTGCTACTGTAGAATTTTAACTCTAATGTCCTTCAGATATTGTTGGATTCTAACCTCTGTCAGCACCAACCAGCCTGTTGAATGGTGGGGGGTGATGGGAATTGTAGTTCTAGATTATGGAGGACAACAGCAACACCAGGAATATGGAGAGATTCATTTATACATAAAATGTGCGTAGGAATCATCATCATCATCATCATCATCCCACTTTTTTTCCAATTCAGGACACAAGTCAGCTTACAACAGTTAAGACAAACCTAGTTAAAAATTAAGAGTGTACAAAAGTTAAAAAGCAATTGAACTATCATAAAATTTGAAATGAATTAAAACAAATTAAAACTGCAGCAACAACAAATAGCGACAACACCCTGAAAAAATATTGCATCAGATTTTCCCCCACATTTTAGTAGGCACTATTTTCTTACAGGAAAACTAATATGGGCAGCATGTTGACTGCATGTAAGTGCAGCCTTAGCTGTGTCTTCTCAGAAGTAAACCATACTAGCTTTGATGGGACTTGCTCCCAGGCACATGTTAAAACACTGCAGGTAGTATTGAGCTTATATACTGAGAGCAAATGTGGCGTTCTGGACTAGAAATAGAATGTTGGGCTGGGCCTTGGGAGACCCCAGTTCAAGTTCCCTTTCAGCTGTGAAACTTGGGTCTAATTACTCTTTTCAAACTGATCTACGTCGCAGGATAGTTGTGAGCATGAACTGGAGAGGAAAAAAGGCATGTTTGCTACCTTCAGCTCATTGAAGGTAGAGAGTGAAACAAATAAATTAAATAGAAACATCAGGAAACCTCCCTTATATAGACTGAATTTCTTTTTAAAAAAACCTATTCAGTGCAGTTTGCAACAGTCTACTACTCTCCCCCTCTGAAAAAAACCCCATACAGGTCTTTCTTTTCTTGGTTTCCTAATCAAGTTTTCCACATTGTTCCAAGCTGTGCCAAGCTGCATATAAGTGGCATTAGGTTGAGAAGCCTAGATGCACTGTATATGCACTGGGGTGTGTGTGTGTGAAGTGATCAGTATCACTGCTCCATCCATTATTATTTTTTTCTGTGAAGCCAAGCACATTTAGTACTTTGGGTAATTCTCCAGATTCTGAGTCAGCTACATTCAGGCTGACAGAACTCAAAACCAGTGTGTAGATGCCTGCCATCTGCCCCCCCCCCCATGTTGTATATTTCATCCAAGGGTCACTTTGGACGCGTCAAACCCTTTCTGCCCCAGAAAACCCAGAGATAGATTTGTCTTAAGGTTACCATAACTCAGAAACAACTTGAGGGCATACCACCACCACAACTTCATCCTAAGAAGTGGGGTTATATCTGTGAAAGCTCATACAAAAATAAGATTCAAAATTAAGGTTCTGCCACATTTCTTTTCTTCTGCCCTTCCCTACCTCCTTTTTTCAATCTCAAATTTGTTACTTTAGCCACATAATTTGTACTTTGGGTTCCTAGTTTTCATAGAACAAAGGTGACTGTGGGAGCTGACTTTCTTGAAAATGAAAATTGACCACAAACAACACATTCTTTATTTTATAATGAAAGATTTTTCTAATTCAGTATATTACTTTAGGTAACTGTGTGTAGGTGCCTTCAAGTCACTTGTTGACTTACAGAGACCCCATTAAATTCATAAGGTTTTCTTAGGCAATGAATACTCAAAGATGGTTTTGCCAGTTTCTTTCTCTGAAATGTAGCCTACAGCTCCTGGTTGTTGTTGTGTGTCTTCAGATCCTTTCTGACTTATGATGACTAAGGTGAATCTATCATGGGGTTTTCTAGGTGCTGAGATTGTGTGATGTGTCCAGAGTTACCCGGTGGATTTCCATTGCTAAATGGGGAACTGAACCCTGATCTCCAGGATCTTTGTCCAATGCTCAGACCACTACACCATGCTGGTTCTGGTACATACACTTTAATGTTGCTCACTTTATTTTGTTCAGAACATATGTCTGGCTGGGAAATGGAAACCATGTCTTAAAAAAAGTAAACATTCTTCAACATGCAAATGTTATTCCCTGTGTGCTTTTGACACAGCAGATTGGAATAATCCATTAACAGGACAATCTTATACTTGTTGACTCAGAAGTAAGTCCCAGTAAGTAAATTCAATGGCATTTACTCACAGTCTGCGAAGAACTGCAGCCTAGACGCATTTCAAGCTCAAAGGGAATGAATGGCATCCTGGACTCCTTTGTATTTAGCTAAGAGATGCTTGTGGAAGCTGAGTAATGAGGGGAAAATTAAATAACTTTATGTGATTTTTGATTTTGGAACAACGAGAAGGAAAATGAATGACACAACTGAATGCAAGCAACAAAATGAACTATCAAAACAAAACTGCAAACACAGTAATTTGTTTTGGGGCAAACATACATATTACGGCATGAGTTTCAGGAACTAGAGTACATTTTATAAGGCTTATATTTTTATTCAGTTGTGATAGTTATATAATATGATTTTGGGATAAAACTTATTACAATCCTGGAAATATCATTTTCCACTTTAAATTTCCTATTCATAAACCTCCTTCTATTTAAACATGGTAATTGACACTTTATACTTCACCCAACACCACACCACCAAGTTCATTACGATTTCATACTGTGCATTCCTGTTGGATGAAATTACATATGTTTTTGCTGCTAAGCTGTTGATGGACTGATTAATGACTGAAGGGGGAGTGCTGCATTTTATCCTTGTATGTTTAAGGAAATATCAAAAAGGGCATGGCACTAAAGGCAAGCTTTTTTCATTTTGAAAATGGAATGGGAGGACAGATCTATCATGTGCAGTTCTGTTATTCCAGTGGAAGGAAAGATTGGGAGTATAGGCCTGGGCAGAGCATGACTTCTCTCTGTTCTTTTCCCTAATTGGAAAGAGCTGCTTGGACATGGCTCATCCAGTTTGATTCACATCTTTAACATAACTGCTTTTATGGCTGTGGTTTTTATCACTGGAGAATTCTCTTATTGTCTTTAGCTGTGTTCAGAACTCTTGTCACACAAATATCAAGACTTCTAAAATAGACAGTGTAAACTTTCTTGTTTCTTCTGGGCCATTTCCACAATAGCACTCTAACAGTCTAGTGTGGAAATGGCCCTGGATTGCAGAGGGAATGTTTTCAGTGGGTCATTGGCCAAGCTGGCTATGGGATGTTTCTCTGTCTCTTCTCTGAGGCTAAATGGTGAGTAATTAAGGACAGGTAAAAGGAAGTACTTTTTCACTCAGAGAATGGTTAGAGTAAGAAAACCAGTGCCACAACATTTAGTGGTTGTCTGCAGACATGGACATTGTCAAAGAGAATTAGACAAATTGATGGAAACCCAAGTTGTTGACAGTAGCTGGCTGTGAAGGCAACTCCATTTCAGGGCCAAAATGGCCCAACTGCTGGGAACACAAGTGGGAGAGTGGTATGGTACTTTTGTTCTGCCATGGCAAGTCCAAGACATTTGGTCACCTGACATGAAGGATAAGGTGGCACCCTTCCCAGTAGCAGTTTGCTGCAGTTCATGTTGTACTGTATTGTAAAAATATAATGAAACTGGTACACAATAAGGCTTAAGGCCCCTTCACACTACACAGTTATAGCTCTATGATTCCACTTTAACTGCTGGTTTAGGGTAAGGCAGTTAGAATTCTCAACCTGAGAGCAATAGTGCCTTACCAAACTACAAATCCCAGGATTCCATACAATGCAGCCATGGCCATTAAAGTGGAATCAGTGCTAGAACTGTGTAGTGGGAAAGATCTCCAGGAACTGCTGATTTTGCTGGAGCAATTGGCTACTGTCAGTCCACAGAAATTTCCAAAGGCAGAGGGCCTACCTCTTTCTCTGCAAATTATGCCTCTAGGATCCTCACATGCGTCTAGTTTGGCAAGTAGCTTCTTCCCAATGGTTGACAAAACAGTCAGATCTTCTGGTACAGCCAAGATACATTATATAATTTGGATTGTGAGGATCAGTTATTAATGTGCAGTCCAGTAATACAGAATTATTAAAGTTCCACTTTTCATTTATAAAACCTTAAATTTCTAGCCCTAGCCTTGTACTTAGATGGCTTCAGAAGGAGATCACAGGACCAGTCATCATGGCCAAACATCAGGGGCAGAATGGCTGTGTTACACCTGGTTCTGAGAAACAAAAGGTGGAAAATGTTAATGATCTGCTTGTGGGTTTCTCATAGATACCCTGTTGGCCACTGTGGAAGCACAATGCTCTGAACTTCCCATCCACCATAGTCTGGAAGTCCAAGTAGGAAAAAAAGAAACAAAAACAACAACAGCAAAAAAATGCACCGCTAAGGTCACTTGGCTCCGTGAGAAATTCTTTTATTTCGATTTGGACGGAGTAGAAAACGGTGAATTGCAAAGCATAACTAGTTCGCAGACGCGATCACATCTCATCTGCCACCCCCCATCCGGTTGCGAAAATCGATTGTTTCACAAACCCGTGTGCCGCCATTTCCGCACTACACTCTTATAGCGCGATTATTCCACTTTCAACATCCTATGGAATCCCGGCCGGACCCTCCCGAAACTGCAAACCCCAGGATTCCGTGGGATGTTGAAAGTGGAATAATCGCGCTATAAGAGTGTAGTGCGGAAATCATCTGCGTTAGGAGTCAAGGCTACTAAGTAGTCCATCTCGTTTTTTCGCAAAATGTGAACCGGTACTGGATAGGATTGCAATCTTGGTCGGCTTAAATCCAAGGCTCGGGTTGCGAGTCAGCCGTGTGGCGTTGTTGGTGGTCCGCAAAGTTTTTAGAGGGGGCGTTTCTATTCAAATAGGCCTATGGGCTGTTGTTGCTGAGTGCCCTCAAGTGGACTTGGACTTATGGCGACCGTATGAACGAGAGCTCGCCAAGTGACCCTGTTCTCAAGCGCTGTACTCAGCAACAATCTTCCCCCACTTCGGCGCCCTCTAGGTATGTTGTATTTGCAGCTCCTATCACTCCGTGAGACGTCTGGGGATGATGGAGGTTGCAGTCCGGCGCTGCGGGAGGACCCTGGGTGGCAGAAGGCTGGCTGTAAACGTGTTGTACAATTGCAACCTTAGCCAGAAAGGTTGCTTCTAAACCGCATTATTCCCCCATCCAGATGGAACAATTTAGCGCATCGGAATAGCAACTCACTATCCAAGAGCCCTCTTGAATCCCGTGCCCGAGGAAGGCGACATATGAATTAATTAAATAAAATAAGCCACACGGTGTTAGGTTTAGCTACGGGCAGACGTGAAGCCTATCAAACAGGGTTTGCATCAACACTTTCTGCTGGGGCTTCTATGCCGTCGACTATTGCGCGACTCAGCATTTGGAACCGAAGTGCAGGCGTTTGTATTTTATTCTTTCCTGTCGTGTAACTCGTTTCAAGTGGGGAAAGTCGCTTCTCCCACTGCGGGCGGACCTGCAGCCGTCAGAGACAACCTCCGTGGCCCATACCGGTTGGAGCCTTGGACCAGGACCTGGAAGTTCAAAGTTCTAGTCCCTGAAGCTCACCGGATGACTTGCAGGGTTGTTGTGGAAATAAAGTGAGGAGAAGAAAAACTTTGCAGGCCGCCTCGAGCACCTTGGAGGAAAGGCAGGGATCTAAATGTTAACAAGGGGGGCAGCCCTGCTGCGAAAGAAACAGAAAGAGATAAAAGGGAGCAAGAACGAGGCTTGGGAAAATAGAGGGAGATATGCCGCTCAAGAATCTGAACTTTCCTGCGCCATAAAATGAGTTGGTTGGTTGGTTTTAGCATCAACAGTGAAGCCCCGCTCTGCTTGCTTTTGCCTCCCTGAGCCTGAACGCTTCTGCTTGAATATAAGCCCCAACCAGGGCTTTGTTTGCACGAGAGGGTCTCCTGCAGGCTGGGCCGAGCTTTCTTCCAGCCTTTTCAGTCAGTTGGGGAACAAGGGATACAGTGACTAGCTAGGGAAAAAAGATTGGCGGGTTTCTGTCTGGATCCATACCCAAACCAAGGCGATTTCCGCACTAGCCTGTTGTAGTGCTATTATTCCACTTTCAACATCCTGCGGAATTCTGGGGCTTGTATTTTACTGAGGCCAAAGAGCTCTTTGGCTGAGAATTCTAAATGCCCCTCCCTAAACTGCAAACCCCAGGATTCCATAGGATGTTGTTGAAAGTGGAATTCTGGGATTTGTAGTTTACTGAGGCCCCAGGGCCTCTCTGGCTGAGAATTCTAAATGCCCCTCCCTAAACTACAAACCCCAGGATTCCAAAGGATGTTGAAAGTGGAACAATAGCACTATAACAGTGTAGCGCGGAAGTGGCCTGAGGCTGTCATTCTTTGGACATATCATGAGATGAGGTGACTCACTGCAAAAAAGAGGACGGTCATTCTTGATAAAATGGGAGGTGGTGGGAAAAGAGGGAGACCCAATACAGGTGGATAGACTCAGTCAAGGAAGCCCTGGCCCTGCCTTTGCAAGACCTGCGTAAGGGGGCTGCTGTCTGGAGGTCCTAGAGATCACAGAAACCCCCTAAGTGAAGTCTGCTTAAGAGCAAATAAAGTGCCCTTAGCTGCCTATTTCCGCATGGGAAGGAGTTAAGCTGGACGGCCCTCTCCCAGGTCCTTCCACCTCTATGCTTCCACGGCCATTTCCGCACTAGACTGTTATAATGCTATTATTCCACTTTCAACATCGTATGGAATCCTGGGGCTTGCAAATGTTGGATGTTGGAAGTGGGATAGTAGCACTGCAACAGTCTAGCGCGGAAACGGCCTACGTCCCGCTGGGGCGGGGCGGGTGGCCTGTGTTCCCCGCCGGCCGCCTTTCGGGCCGGGCTCCCTTGGGCCGGGCTCTTGCTCTTGCTCTTCTTCTTCTTCTGGCTCGCCGGCCCTCGCTGGGCTCTTTCCGCGCAGGCGCCGCCGTGCGCGGCCGCTTCCAGGCTAACGGGGCGCGGGCGATGGCGAGCTCTGTTTATATAATCCGTTTCTTCACACAACCTCGCGGGGCCTTTGCTGTCTGCGGTGGTTCTGTGATCCCGCTGACCCCGGCCATGTGGTTTCACTTTTTCTTCTGATCTCAATTCCAGGACCAGCGGGGAATAAAATACAAATTGAATAGTAACCATTCACAGACCATTCTTTTCAAACGCCTCTTAAGCCCTCTTTGTCTTGTCGAGCAATTGAGAGATAAATGTCCGCCTCGCATTTTGCCCCCATTACTCGAACTTTCTCCTGTTCCTCCTCCTCCCTCCCCCTCCTGGCTCCGTGGGTGGGTGGGTGGGTGGGTGTCTTTCCTTTACTTTAAAAGGTTCCCCCGATAGGTGCCGTCTCGCTCAGGCAAACACACCTGGCCATTTCCGCACTAGCCTGTTATAGCGCGATGATTCCACTTTCAACATCCTCTGGAATCCTGGGGTTTGCAGTTTCGAGAGGGGCCCCCCGGCCCCTCCCGAAACTGCAAACCCCAGGATTCCAGAGGATGTTGAAAGTGGAATCATCGCGCTATAACAGGCAGGGACAACCGTGCTGCAGGAGGGCCGTAAAAACAACAAGGAAAAAGCCCACCCAGCCTCAGATGGAAGCAAGGAGCGAGATATAAATTAAATAAAGACGTAAATAACTAGACTGAGGGAAAATGAGAGCAAGGCCACTTCGAATGAGAATTCCGCCCCCTCCTTGAAATTTTCTCTCATTGTCCAAATCTCTAGCACTGCCAAGAGTGAGACACGTCATTTCCACACTGGACTGTTATAGCGCTATTATTCCAGTTTCAACCTCCTATGGAATCCTGGGCTTTGCAGTTTAGGGAGGGGCCTTGGAGGATTCCGTAGGAGGATTCCATAGGAGGTTGAAAGCGGAATGATAGCGCTATAACAGGCTAGCGCGTAAATGGCCACTGAAAACCCTTCACGCCTACAACTCTCGCGTCCGCGGTGATCTTATTGCCTTGGTTATTTTGGGCGCCCCTCGACTTATGGCGACCCCATGAATTTCATCAGGTTGTCTTAGGCAAGGAAACCTCGGAGGTGGTCTTGCCAGTTTCTTCCTCCGAACTATCGCCTACAACAGCTGGTATTCGTTGGCGGTCTCCCATCCAAGTACTAACTAGGGCTGACCCTGCTTAGGTTCCAAGATCAGATGGGATATGATGCCTGTCTCTTTTTCTTTAGATGCCTGCACTGTATTTCTAAAAATGCTCAACTGGAGTTTTGCTGCAATGCTAGAAATGTGGGGACCGAAAGGAAATTGCGGGGGGGGGTGTTCTTATTTGGGGGGAACAATGCCCTTATTTTGACTACATCCTCAGAAGAAACACCTGACCGAAGAGTCAAAAAACTGGGTTGGTTCCCCATAGCTGGATACGGGAATCATTGGTGCCTCGGTGACATTCCCACGATGCTTTTTCTTCCAGAGGCCGGTTGAACTCTCCTCCTCTGGACTGGAGTTCCTTTGTTCGACGACAGCTCCCAGAATCCCTCCGCCAGTCTGGTCGAGGGATTCCGAGTGTTATCGTCCAAAGAAGGACTTTTTCAAAGTTCTGTTTCTCCACTCCCTCGAAGGAAAATAAGATCTCGGAAAGGGGACCTTTTGTCGGACCCCCCCCCGGTTGAAGCCCCCCGTTCCCCCCTCACCCCACGGTTGTCAGGGTCAGCTTCAGCTTTCTTTTCACCGAGGACCTCCTCTCGGCCCGGCCAAATGGGACAGAAGGGCTATTTATTCAGCTTTTGCGGGGGGAGGGAAAAGGGCGGCGGAGACAGAGATGCGGGGGGGATCGGCCATAGGCCCGTGTTGTGTATCCTCGTCTTGCTGCCGCTGAGCTGAGGAAGGAGAGGAACTCCCCATAAAGCAACGTGGGACCGTTTCAGCGTCGACCCAAGACATTGCGCTGCCTGAGGCAAAGGCACAAATGTGCTTTCCCCGAAAGCACAGACCCAACCAAATCGAGGGTCTGCTGCCGCGTTATTTGGTTGCCTGAAGAAAAAAATTCTTAAGCTTTCCATCCCTGGCAACTGAAATTACAATGGTAATAATGGCAATGACCAACTCTTTAATGACACCCGATCCGCGCCTCTGTCCGCCAAACAGTAGGGCTGGCCCCAGGTACTTTTTTTTTCTTTTAATTGGATGCCATTGAACACCGTAGGAATATTCGAAGACTAGAGAGCATGCTTACGTTTAGAAGACTTTGCTCCGGCTCCCCCTGCACGGCGGAGAATAGAGGGTGATCCTTGCTAAATGGACTGATAGCTTAACTTGCTGTGTGCCGTCAAGTCGTTCCCGACTTATGGCAACTCTAATGTTGTCTTGGCAACATTGGTTCAGAGGGTGTTTTGCCTTTTACTTTCCTCTGAGGCTGAGAGAGCGTGACTTCCGGGGTCGCCCAGCGGGTTTCCATGGCCGAGCGGGGATTCGAACGCTGCTCTCCAGGGTCCCAGCCCACGCTGGTCCGCGATAGCTTAACTACCCGTAATGTAGTTTCGTCCTCTTCCGTTATGATGAGGAGAAATAAAAATAGTGTAAACAGAAGAAATTCTGTCCCATAAATCTAATTGCTAGTCCCACATTCAGCAACTAGTGCTAAATGGTCAGTCAACACTTGTGTAAATCTTATCGATTCAATAAGTGTATTCTAGTTTGGACTAGAAATCGAAATTAGGCAACTACTGCGGTTAACAACGGTTAAGAAAAAAAAATTACACGGTTCTGATAAGGTGAGAGAAGGGTGTGGAAGGATGTCTCATGGCTCCAGTTACTTGGCGAGTAATTTGGAGTGACTCCTTCTTCCGGCAGACTTCGAAGTGATCCCAGTTTAAATCCTCTCTCGTCTTTGGCTTGCGAGTCCTGCAAAGCTCTAAGACCATTTCCGCACTAGACGGTACCGTGCTATTATTCCACTTTGAACATCCTATGGAATCCTGAGGTTTGCAGTTTAGGGCCCTCCATAGGATGTTGAAAGGCGAATAATAGCACTATAACAGTCTGGTGCGGAAATGGCCTAAGTAGCCGCATTGCGATCTGCGCCTATGGTTAGGATCGCTTGTAAATAAGTTTATGTCAATCGCTTCCGTTCAACCTCTCGATTTCGTTGGCTGCTTGGCAGTATCGATTCTGTACGGATTAACGGGCGGGGAGGTGGGCTGCCAACCCGTCGCAAAACTGCCCGGGCTCCGAGAACGCTGGGCGGCCCGGACTCTGGGAAATCGAGACGATTTCTTCCAAATTCATTTAGCATGAAGGAAAGAACTGGAGAACCCAGGAAAACAACGAAGGGATCGTGCGGCTAATTCATTAACCTCAGAGTTGGAAAGAGGCTTAATTTGAGATACAGGAAAATGTGGAAGCTATACCAGGTTTGCCAGCGTCTCCGATTTAAACTGGCACCTTTTTGGCGTCTTCCATAATAATTATTCAACAGGTAGTGGCTCTTTCTTGTTTTTAAAGCGGAGAATCAAGCCCGTATAAATAGCGAGAAATCATTTTCTGGTTCTCGCACTGTACGGAGACCCTCCAGTGTTCCTTGGGCGCGGTTGTCGCTCCATCAGCAAATCCTAAAAGGCAGGGTATCGCCTTCGGTTTGAGCGCAGCGGGATCCTTGAAGCGCGGAAATAAACCAACTCTTCCTAGTTGAGAAGATAAGCGAATAAGGACGGGCTGCACAAACTACTTCAATGGGACTCGTCTTAGCACCGCGATCCTAAATTCCACCTAGCGATCCTATATGCATTCACTTAGACGTGAAGCTCCACAAGGCTGAGTAGGCAATCCTGCGCTCATTCAGAGAGCCGGAGCATTGGGCTGCGAGGGCGCATGGGATTCCGACATTCGTTCACTAGACTAAGAGAGATGGATCACCAATTGAGCTTGATAGGATGGCTTTTCTTAGGCCATTTCCGCACTAGAGTGTTATAACGCCATTATTCCGCTTTCAACATCCTATGGAGTCTTGGGGTTTGCAGTTTAGGGAGGGGCCTTTGAAGCAAACCCCCGGATTCCATAGGATGTTGAAAGTGGAATAATAGCACTATAACAGTTTAGTGCAGAAATGGCCTTAATTTGTGTATCAGGAACGAGAAGAAAGATGAGGAGAAAAGCGAAGGTGACGATCCGGACGCTTTGCCAATGACTTTAAATACCGTAAGCTTCAACCTTGGCGATGAAAAATCGTTCTCACAATTTACTGTCATTATTTATGAAATCGTCACCATCTGGGACCGCTTAAAGCCGAAATGCAGAAAGGACAAAGTAGAGGGGAAGAAATGCAACTTTTCGCAAGCACAATTCGCTTGTGACGACAGCGGAGGTCTCCTGCTCATTTCTAATAGGGTCGCTGGAAGTCGAAGTCAACTTGACGGCAGTTAACAACAACACAGCAAATTAATTCGGATATTCCATTTAGGAAACCCATCGCAGATCCCTCGATCCCACCACGTGGCTTTGAAAGGTTTGGAGGGGATGATGAGCAGGAGGCAACTAGATTTTTCTCTCTAGAGTTTAAAACTACTTCGTTTTACCTTTGGGGCTAGACAGGCCGGTTGGCCGTCAAAAGAGGAAGCAGAGAACCAGAGGCGCACAGAGGAACTCTTAACTTTCGTCCCTCCTTCGTCACCTTCTCGCAGTTTAATCACTTTGCCTTTAAAACAAGCAAACCTACTGAGAAATAAGTGTAGTGGATTTCTATAAAAAGGTGGGAGGGAGGGGAAGAAAAAAAGAAATGTGGCAGCACCTTTTAAAGTAACTGATTTTTATTTTAGCATGAGCTTTCGTGGGCACAAAACCACTTCTTCCGCTGCTGCAATACCGACTGGTATGCTGCCTCTGAAGACCTGCCTTTAAATCCAAGAAAGCTCATGCTAAAAACAGTCTTAAAGGTATTTCCACATTTTTTTCTCCTCTTCCTCCTCTCTCCCTCGGTTTTATGCTGTAAGAGATACACGGTTACTTCTTTGAAAACTACCACAACGGATTACCACGGCTCCTTTTGAATCTTTTCTGCTCCGGAAGTAACTATATACTGCAGTCTTTTCCCAACTTTTTATCCTGGAGGAAACCTTGAAATAATTGTCAGGTCTTAGGGAACCTCTGCATAAAAACAGTTATATCTACAGCTCAAAGCAATGTTGTTGTTTTTTAAATCACGATCTCTCGTGGAACCCGAGCCGTCTCTCGTGGAACTCTAGGGCCATTTCCACACTAGACTGTTATAGCGCTACTATTCCACTTTCAACCTCCTGTGGAATTCTGGGGTTTGTAGGCCAAAGAGCTCTCTGGTTGAGAATTCTAAAGGCCCCTCCCTAAACTGCAAACCCCAGGATTCCATAGCATGTTGAAAACGGAATAATAGCGCTATAACAGTCTGGTGCGGAAATGGCCTAGGTCTCCAAGGTACTCCAGCTGAGAAACGCTGCTACAGTGTTTCCTCAGCCCTACGGACTTAGCCCCGGATCAGCTAAGAGCCTTCGCATTGGAAGGCAGCCTTAAGCCCGCGTTTAACTTCCCCAAGGAAGGCTGGGACTTCGCGTTTTTTCCTTCTTTCGAGACTGCCCTAAAACATATAAAAAACTAAACTAGTTAAGTTGGTTTGAAAACAGAATTCAGAAACTTTACTTTCAGACGGTAAGCCCAGATGACAGGAGAATTCTGCAAGTTTTAGTCTTAAAAAGTATATTTTTCCATCCATAGAGACACAGCCCGAGCAGCTCGGGTGGCATTCTCCGTCCAAGGGGGCCAGCAGGGACCCCTTCCTTGATCAGAAATACCCCCAAAACGCACAAACACACACAGAGAGATATATAGTCCTTGATAAACCTACGCCATTGACTAATAAAGTCAACAGAGAGCCCTCTGTTTTGACTTCTCAAAAACGAGGTAATTTCGTTAGAAAACGTTGAAATCCAACCCGAAAGTATTCCGCCCAAATATTTAGCTAAAGCAACCCTGTGGGTTAATAAACTAAACAGAGGAGTAACCCGTGCAAGACGACCGCAATGAAAACCAGGCTAAATAAACGAAGGGAAGTTTAGAAAGAAGCCGGGCAAGGAGACCGGAGGAGAGCGGCGGGCGAGGTTAATGGGAAGCAGGTGAGAGGCGGCTCAGGTACCACCTTCACACGGCCGCGCGCGCGCCTTTAATCCGGAGCAACCAATCCGTAACTCCTAATAGTGCAAAGATGCTAGGAGATACTGTGGCCATTTCCGCACTAGGCTGTTCTAGCGCGATGATTCCACTTTCAACAGCCTATGGAATCCTGGGGTTTGCAGTTTCGGGAGGGGCCTTTGAGGCCCCTCCCGAAACTGCAAACCCCAGGATTCCATAGGCTGTTGAAAGTGGAATCATCGCGCTAGAACAGCCTAGTGCGGAAATGGCCATAGTGCTATTATCCTACTTTCAATATTTCAACACTATTCCACTTTCAACATCCTATGGAATCGTGGGGTTTGCAGTTTATGGAAGGGAGAGCACCAACGGATACCAGGTGCTGTAGGCTATATTTCAGGGGAAAGAACCGGGGAAACAACCTCTAAGGACTTCTTGCCTAAGAAAACCCTAAGAAATTCATGGCGTCATCATAAGTCGAATAGCCTCCTGAGGGCACACACAAACACGCTACAAGAACACAGACGATGGCTTTTAACTGGTGTTGAGACCTCTTAAGCTGTAGCCGTGGTGTCCGCTGGAGCGCTGCCGTCGAATCTGAGCCGAATATCGGCTTCTCCGCCCTCTTTTTCCCCCGCGAACAATATGAAGGGACTTTCCCCCTCAGTCCTGGGGCGCTTTAAAGCGCAGGGAGTTTCAAGTATTTGATCTAAGGCCCTAAGTCAACCATTGGGTCAATTTCCTTTCCCAAATTTTAATTTGGCTGCCATCCAATTTAGTAAAATAGCAAACACATAAATGAACTTATACCGAGGAGGCTTAATTCCAATTGATTCCAACGCTGGGTAAACTTTGGGCCTTTTCGCACTGCACCTTTATAGTGCTGTTATTCCACTTTCAATTATCCTGTGGAATTCTGGGGTTTGTAGTTTACTGAGGCCAAAGAGCTCTCTGGCTGAAAATTCTAAATGCCCCTCCCTAAATTGCAAATCCCGGGATTCCAAAGGATGTCGAAATTAGAATAATAGCACTATAAGAGTTTCGAGCGGAAAGGTTCTACGAGTGTTGCATCGGGACTTTGAGAGTCAGGTTCAAGTCCCCAGGAAGGCATGAAACTCGCCCCTTGACCGGGGGCTAGGTAGTCTCCTCTCAGCCCGACCTCCCTCGCAGGACTGTTGTGAAAATGGAGAGGACCATAAAGAATTTGAGCTCATCGGAGGAAAATCGGGGTATGATAAATATGACTGAAAAATAGATATATAAAAAAACAAACCAACCCACAGTGCAATCTCTTATGCAAAGGTTCCCTAAGACCTGACAATTATTTCAAGGGTTCCTCCAGGATAAAAAGTTTGAGAAAGCTGAACTATAAGCGGAGATCACTTTATCTGGAAAGGGCAGTGTGTCCCGAGAATCACCTCGCTTCATTCCCGCGGACCCCTTGCCGCACTTGCTTTCAAAGTAAAGGGAAGGACTTCAAAGAGGCCGACCAAACCGGACGCTGGAATACACTGATGCCTAGCACTGCCTGTTCCTTCCACCTCGCGAGCTTAACCAGGGTGAAGGACTGGGGACTGAGCCATTTCCGCAGTAGACTGTTATAGTGCTATTATTCCACTTTCAACATCCTGTGGAATCCTGAGGTTTGCAGTTTAGGGAGGGGCCTCAAAGGCCCCTCCCTAAACTGCAAACCCCAGGATTCCATAGGCTGCTGAAAGTGGGATAATAACAGCACAATAACCATCTAGTGCGGAAATTGTAACCAACTTCAACCTCCCGCGAGTTTAAGGTCCCTGAAAGTCTCTTTGCGAGGCAGCTGAACTAGACCGATTAGAAAAACAGCTCTAGGCAAAGACCTGCCTCCCTTCTTTACGCAGCCCAGTACATCTCCACCTTCTGATATTGGAGACTGGCACTTTGCCTCCCAAACGTGCCTGGAACCGGCGCCACCCTTACGCCCGCTGGCTACAACTGGAACTGGGAATAAGGAATCAGCCTCAGCCTCATCTACAGTTTTTTTCCTTCTTTCCTGGGATCTTGGCACGGACCGGCAGCCGATGGCTCAGGGACTGGCACCAGTCCAGGGACTGCTAGTGTTGTGAGCAGCGCTGCGGTTGCCCACTCTGACTTTACGAAAGAGAATGTTATCATTATTACGAATACTGACACTGGGCAAAGTGCTGTGGATTACAACTCCAGAATCCCCAGCCATCCTCATCAGTGGCCACGACGGCTAGGGGATTCTGGGAACTGCAATCCACAAAAAATAATTTGTTCACAAGAAGAGGGAGCTCTTGTATTTATTGTTCAGCTCCCAATAAAATATAAGCAGTAGTTGTAGTAGCAGTTACATGAAAGTAGTTATATGTAGTTATTGTAGCAGAGGGTTTTTTTTAATTAAAGGGAATCAGTGTTAGGTCAGAGTAGTTAATGCACGAAATAAACAGTGTATCTTAATCCTTAATCAGCGAATCTTCAGTATGTGTCTTAATGAAGGCAGAGTATAAAAAATGTTGAAGGAGTCTGTGGTCGCAATCTTGTCCACACTGGCCCGACAACGAGCTTCACCCATCACAAAGAATCCGGCTTCTGGGTAAAGATGCCCAGGACTACCTCTCAAATTACTAAGTAAGGGCCGATCCATAATAGTTTTTGTGTCCCTTCAAGTCGTTTCCGGCTTAGGCGACCCTAAGGCGATCCTATCACGGGCTTTTCTGGGGCTGAGAATACGTAACGCGCCCAACATTACCCAGTGGATTTCCATGGCCCAGAGGGGAAAAGAACTCTGGTCTGGAGGGTCGTACTCTAATACTCAACGCACTACACCATGCCAGTTCTCCCGATCCATAACATGGGCGTAAAAATCCCGACTTTTTTACCAGCTTATTAGGAGGATCAGAAGATACTGGCTGGCATCCTGTTGGTTCGGCCCAATTAGAGCAGGCCCATTCAGTCACTTCCTCCCTGGATAAATCTAATTCATTTAGTAGGTCTACTTTGGTCAGGATTAAAAAGAGAATTGAGGCCAATATACGTGAAGCGCTTTGAACACTGATTTCCGCACTAGACTCTTATAGCGCTATGATTCCACTTTCAACATCCTATGGAATCCTGGGGCTTGCAGTTTCGGGAGGGGTCGGCGGCCCCCTCCCGAAACTGCAAACCCCAGGATTCCATAGGATGTTGAAAGTGGAATCATAGCGCTATAACAGTCTAGTGCGGAAAGTGTTAAATAAATACTCAAGGGCTGTGATTACCAGTGGATTATTAGTTTTAACATTAATATTATTTCTGGGGAAACGTATTAACTAAAGCTTGAAACAGAAGCCTCCGATCTTCCCTCGGAATTGCTTTTTCTTAGAGGTTAAGAGAGCGAAGATAACTATCTCCCTCCAGGGTCTGTCTTCTCCGTAGCCCGGAGGCCTTCCTCCCCTGCGAGCGTCTTTGGCCATTTCTGCACTAGACCTTTGAGGCCCCTCGCTAAACTGCAAACCCCAGGATTCCATAGGATGTTTAAAGTGGAATAACAGCGCTATAACAGTCTAGTGCGGAAATGGCCTTCGTGACTCCCGTTGGGTTCGGCCGCGGAAGAGGCGCTTTTCCAGCGCCGCCGCCTCTCTTCCTAGTAGGCAGGAGAGACCGCCGTCTCTCCTGCAAGCGGAATCTTCTCTGCCGGCGAGGAGGCGTTGAAACGCGTCCTCTCGCCTTGTCAGGGGCTCTTTGCTATCCCAGAGAAAGACGCCAAGTTGAGCGCAAAGGACGGGGAGAGGAGCCCACCGATCCCCACCACGTCGGCCGCTCCGTCGACGGCCCAGGGGTCTGGGGAGTCGGGCTTCTCTCCTGGTTCCTCTCTGCACAAACCCTCTTGGGTCAGAGAGATTTCTAAAACCTTCCCAATCCGGCCCCTCCCGAAACTGCAAACCCCAGGATTCCATAGGATGTTGAAAGTGGAATCATAGCGCTATAACAGGCTAGCGCGGAAATTTAAGGCTGCCTCCCCAGCGTGGATCCTTACCCTTTCCGTAGGACTGACTGCTGAACAAACGTGGGTGGGATCGTGGCCTTGGAAGAGCTGGCCAGCTTCTTCTGTGCCGGGACCGAGACACAAAGCGAGGGTTTGTGTCTCCCGATTAGAAGTTGCTTTAGAGTTAGCCCTTCATATATTTTATTTCGTTTTATTCCTGTTGGGGAAAAACAGGTACAGTTTTTATTACAAATATCAAAACCTAGGGCAGCTTCTTAATGATTTAAACTGTGAATTGGCTTCTGAGAAGAACCAGAGCTCCAACGTTTTAAGGAATTGGCAGACAAAGTCCCTATCTTGCTGTTTTTATTGTGTGTCTTCCACTCCTTTCCGATATATGGCGACCCTAAGGCGACCCTATCAAGGGGTTTTCTGGGGGCTGAGACTGTGTGACGCTCCCAGTGGGTTTCGAACCCCCGTCTCCACGGTCGTAGTTCATCTCTCAAACTACTACACCAGGCTGGCTGGGTGTGAAAATCCGGGGATTGCACGACATGCGCACAAGCCGTGATCTGCGCAAACGCACGCCCATGCACGGTCCACTAGGACTAAGTTCCTTCCGAGTATTATATTTATTAGTAGATATATCCAGCCAATGGATATAAATGCTCCACTGAATTCAGGGTAGTGTATAGGGCTTTCTTTCTCCCCAATCCATCCTCTCAACAACCCTGCGAGGTAGGACAGGTAGAAGGCTCAGCTGATGAATTTTGGTTCACTGGGAACTAGATCTCCCAAGCTCAACATTCTACTCACTATATCGGTGGACCGTAAAAGAACACTGAAGCTGGCTTCTTAGCGTCCTCTGCCTCTTCCCACACTGACTTCCTATCAAAGTCTGTTCAGAGGTAAGGCACACTGAATTAAATGGGACTTTTGTTGTGCGCTTTCAAGTCATTTCTGATTTCTGGAGACCCGAAGGCGAACCTCTCCCAGGCTTTTCTTGGCAAGATTTGTTCAGAGAGGTTTTTCTCTCTTCCTCTGAGGCTGAGAGAATATGATTTGGCCAAGATCACCCATGGCCCAGCGGTGAATTCGAACTACCTGGTTTCCACAGTGGTAGTCTAACGCTTAAACCGCTACACCCCACTGCATCTCAATGGGACTTACTCTCCAGTAAATGTGCCTGCGATGGCTGCTTTTCCAAAGCAAACGCACAAACAGAATCGTCAAGAAGAAAAGGAAACCGCGTGGTTTTATCAAGGGGGAACTTTGGAAACACGACCCACGGCAGCCTTCCCAGGGAAATTGGATTTGGCTTCTCGGTTCCCAGCTTCAGTCCTCCAACCGTGATATTTGAGCCCTGCTCCGAATTCCTTTCGGCTTCCATTAAGACTCTCATCGGCAGCGTTGAATCTGGACCTGCTCTAACCACCCAGGAGACTTCGCTCGGTTTCCAGCAGACCATCAAGCGAGAGCAGGGGAGGGCTCACCCACAAGACAGGGAATCTGAGCCAAGCTCCCTTTCCGTCGGGGTCCCCCTCCTCCTGGCCGGGCGCGAGTCACTCCCAACCGGAGAGCGAACTACGGAGTGGAAAGAAAAGGAGTACCGGCGCAGTGATGGAAAGTGCGGGCGGCCGGGTAGATCGAGTCCTTTGATAAAGGGAAAAGAGTCTGAGAAAAAGCACCCCCCAGTAATGAAGGAGGGTCAGGGCTTCATGGGGAGCAATGAAAACATCAGGCGGATGAAATAATTCCGCGAGATTCCGCGTTCCAGGAGAGCGGATTTGTCTCCTGCTGCGAGGGGAAACGAAGACTGGGAAGCCCAGACGGTCATAAATTCAGGTTTCACAAACCCTGAGCGGAATCCATATTTTATTTAAAACATGTCATGCTTCTAGATTGCATTCACGGAACACGTTCCTCTGAGGGCTCTTTAAACCCGGTGCTGCAGCCCATGACAGACGAATACCGTACAGGATCCAGTCTCTTTTTTCGTCTTGCCCTGGATTTCTGTCCAGTGTAAATCAAGCGAAGGCAAAACTAAACGCACAGACGCAGGTTCGCACTCACATCGCGAACCATACCTCCACCTCTTCCTCCCACCAGCTGCAGATAAAAGAATGCCGGTATTGCTAAGCAAGGAAGGCAACCTGTTAAGGGCCTGCGTGTGTCTTTCTAGGTTCTGGAAATCTAGAATAAGGAGCCCTTCCACACACACCCCAACTGGAAATCGAGTAAGAATGGAAAAAGTGGAAGACCTATGTGTAATGCTACCAGAACCTGGGAAAGTTATTGTCTGAGACTAGGGGTCCCAGAATTTACCCTGCAGTACAGCCATGGGCATATCAAGTACCTATGCTCCTCACCAGGACTTTAGGAGCTGGGACAATAAACTGCCTCAACAACTCTCTAACTGGGATTTAAACCACAAAGTACCTCAGAATCCATAAGGAATTACACTCATCCCTCCACATTTGCTGGGTTCACTTTTGCAGATTTGATTATTCACCAATTATTTACTATCACCCCTGCTGCCTCTCTATGCCATTTTTAATAGGGACTGCCAGCCTCCTGAGACTGAGAAACTACCAAGGAGGCTTGTAAGTCCCTATTAAAAATGGTGTGGGGTAGCAGCAGAGGTGGCAGTAAGCCCCACCAGCCACCCACTTTTGCCTTGTGAAGGAACCCTGACCATTCAAAGCAATCCAGGGTGGGTTGAATATGGTGATCATACTTTTTTGTGTTTTAAATGTGGTTTGGGAAGTCCTAGAGTTATTCATGGTTTTTCCAGTCATGGGGATCCTCTGCCCCTAACCCAGCGAATGTGGAGAGATGACTGTACATACTTTTTAAATTTAAAATATTTCCACCCAGTAAGTGCTTAAGATGATTTATAGTAAACACAATAAAATACAAAAGTGATTTAACCTTTGTTATTGTTTTTCTTGTGTGCCTTCAAGGCATTTTTGGAAACCCTAAGAGGAACCTATCATTGGAAACAATTCTAAGACACAAAACAACAGCAATAAAGAAAAGCAGGCACAACTGAGAAGCCTCTCTTTCTATCTGCAACTTGCTAGTTAGGAGGGCAAGAGAGACTGCATGGCATAGGCCACTTTGTCCTCTAGAGTCAGGGTGTACAGGAGGAACAGCAAGGGAGCTACCATTTTGTTCTCTGCTGTCAAGCATCTGCTCCTTGTGCCAATCTGATAGTGGGGAGGGCTCTTACAATAGTTCTTCCACACAGACTTACATCTTGTTCAGTATTCATCAGATGGCAAGCTGGATTTAGGATTTCGTAACTTCCAAGTGAGCCTTGATAGGTAAAAAGAACTGATGGAAGAGCAACCCCCGCCCCTCTTGAATTAATGGAAGGTGTCCTTGATTTGGAAGCCTGGAAAAAGCGAGTCCTCAGATAACTGGGCGTCAATAGGTGGGGGCTTCCTGTACTAGCAATCAAAATACCATGCACAATTTTTCTCTGTTTTTTCCACCTTCATGGGTTTTCTATGAAAAGACAGAAGACGGAAGAAGCAGTGGGAGAGTCGTAAATAAAAGAGTTTCCTGGGCCTCTTATAAAATTCCATGGATGAGTCTGGGGGACTGTGTGGTAAAACTTCATTTGGAAGCACCCTTTGAGAATCAAATCAGAAAGAAAATCCTAGTAGTGTCTATGTACTGGTACTAAACAAGAAGATTCCAAATTCATATTTGAAATTGTGCTCAATCCTACCTTTCATCTTCTTAACAAAAACATTCATTTTCAAATCTTGTTTGGACTTTTGCATAGAGAGCCAGAGCAATGTAGTGGTTTGAGCACTGGACTATGATCCTGGAGACCAGGGTTTGAGTCCCTGCTCAGCCATGGAAACTCACTCAATAACCTTGGGCATGTCACATACCCTCAGCCCCCCCAAAATCCATGATAGGTTCATTTTAGGGACACTATAAGTCAAAAATAACTTGCAGGCATACAACAACAGGCAGCACCAGTTGGTCTTTGTCTTCTTCCTTAGGTGATGGCACAGAGGGAGTCACACTGATGGGTCTATAAACCACATGGGATTTGGCAAGTACCCAGTCTTGCTAGTGGCTAGCAGTAGCCCACCCCATCCAAAATTATGATACAATTAACAGAACTCTTTAGGCATTTCTTCTGTGCAAAGAATGTTGTGGCACCTTTAAGACTAACATAGGTATCACGGCATGAATTTTTGTGCACTCCAGTCTACTTCTTCAGATTATGAGCAAGATTTGTAGATCAGACAGAGTATGATCTATGGGATCAAGTATCCATACTGTGCACATGGTTGGAGTAGATGGGATGTTGACATGGAAGTCAGAGCAAATTTAATTGGTAATGATGCTTGCATTATTAACCCTGGCCAGTAGCCATTCACAAAACTGAAACCGTTCTTCTTTTGGACTTTGCTTTTTCTGTGCAAGTCCCACACAGAAGTCAGTGTTGCTGGGTGAGAGCAGCAGAAACCATGCCGAGTTCATTCATTCTGGCTAGTTCAGGAGAACTGGATGGTGTCCAAAGCAAGCAAGTTTATATTTTGCCATTGGTGCAACTTCTGTTGGAGAGAGCGGACAGGAAAGGTGGCTTACACTGCACCTCCTCCCCCTGCCCCCCTCCCCACTGCTGGTGTCATAAAAGCTATCCCCTTAACTGACTTTATCTTTCCCATGACAGGGTAACCCAATGCATGTTTACTCAGAGGTCCAAACGACTGCACTTACAGTGGTGCTTTCATCCCAGTCAAATAGGCATGAAGATTGCAGCTTTATATTGCATGTCTATGTACGTCTACTCAGAAGTCAACTGCACTGAGTTCAATCTGGATTACCCCAGTAATATGGGCATAGGAATCCAGGCTATATGACTTCAAAACAACTGACAATCTGAGTATTGTATATCCAGTGAAGAGAAATCAATGCAAAATTAAAATAGCATATTTGAAGAATCTCTCAAGTAAGATCCAGCAGAGTCATAGCTAGGCAGACAATGAAATCTTTACTGCAGGCCACAAAATCTTTGCAGAACTTTCCAGTCTAGAGAGGCCCCACATAGTTTTCTAACAGGAGGCCCACTGAGAAAAATAATGACACTCATAAAATAACTACCTTAACTGTAAGGGCTTATTTCTATTACAAACATTAAAAGTCCCAAGAGATTGTAAAGCCACAGAAATCCTGTGAAAAGAAACAAAGGCTCTCCCCCTCCCCATCTTTTCCTCCTCAGACAAAAATCTGAACCAGTTTCAGAAAGGTTTTGCTATGTGTTTATTTTCTGGACACACCATGATACAAAGGTGCTTTCATACCAGTATTCCCTGGCATCAGGGTTGGAAACCAAATGTTGTTGAACTGCAGCTCCCAGTTTTCCTCATCATTGGCTATGCTTGTTCAGGATGCTGAGCGTTGCAGTCCAACAGTATCTGTGCACTACAGAATTCTCGCCCTTGCCCTACACGCTTTCTGAGTACTGTAAGAGGACTGTACCATGTGTGCTTTTCTATTACAAATGGTGTGATTAAAGTGAACAGTGAAAAGTGCTTTAAGAAAAAAGCCAATTTAGTCCACCAGTATTATCGACACAACACAGAATTAGTCAGTGTTTCCAAATCTGTACAGTCCTAAGCATACTCCAGCTGAATTCTAGATTTTTCATTTTAAAGGAATTACATTAAATTCATTATTTCAATAGGAATTAAAATGTATGGATTATATACATTATTATATCCAGACTGCAGTCCAGAAAAAGCCGGGAATATAAGGATCCCACTGAAATTGGCTGGAACTAAAAACCTATTCACTGACTTTTTAAAAACAAAACTGCCCATGTAAGACCAAAATCAAGACTATCTCATGTTGGCTCAGTTTCCACAAAGCCAGCAAAATGGAAGCTAGGCCTGTTGTCTTTAAAGGCATGCCAACATGATCAGGAATGATGTTTGCAACATCACCATTACAAGTAACTGTGTTAATTGCTGGAAATATCTCTAAGGAGACTATTAATTAATTAACAGTACAATCCTAAAGGTTTTTACTCATAAGTGTCCCATTGGGTTGGGTCCCAGGTGTCCCATGGAGCTGCTGAGCTGCATTTTTTAAAAAAGTGGATGAGATAGGAAGGAAATAAGAACAGAAACAGGGCAGTTAGACAAAGTAGAATTATTTTTGTGTCTTTTTTTAAAATAAAAGGCTGAGAATGTTAGATATTGATATTCTTCAGAATAATAATCTACTGTTTTAATTTTCTAGATTATGAAAACTATTTTTTGTTGTGGTGGTGGTGTTGTGCTTTTTATGGCTTATTGGTTTTAAATGGTTTTAAACTTTTTGACAGTTTCATCACTTTTTAACTTTGCATTTTGTGAATTTTCAGCTTAAAAAAAATAACTATTGTAAGCCCCCTTGAGTCCCAAACTGGGAAAAGGATGACAATGATGATGTTGATAATAGTAGCATCTAAATCCTGGATGTTATGCCCTCTGATGTTTAGATGTTCTAGAGATCCAAGATGTTTCTATTTCCTGCACATCATTATTGCCATTTGTTTTAGTTCATAAACCTCTTAGTACCATTATAGATTAGGAATGCCCTCACTTCCTTGCTTTCTGTTCCTGTTCACTGTATTTCTGTTTATGGCAATTTGAATCATCTATTATGTATTGCCCACATATGTTTAATGTGCTTGACCAACCATGGAAGTACTGTTTTGTTATTTTGATTGGCAAAACCAGAAATAAATGTGGAAATCTGATAGAATGGACATCTTCACTGTGGCTGTTTCCCTAGCCAGGTACAGTTTAATCCCCATCTTTGGTTTAGGACTTGCTGAATTTGTTTTACATACATCTTACACTTTAATTTGATTAGTTTCTTTAAAGGTGACTAGAATAGGAATCCCAGATGTAGATACCTTTGTGCATAATATTAACTTTGATTTTCTCTTCATGGCGACTTACAAATCCTTGTCCACATTTATAAACAATATTTCAGATTTGTTCAAATTAATTAGAAGGCTGGCTTTTCTATCATTTTAAAAAATGTAATCATTATTTCTAAAAATGATTTTTCAAGATTTATTGATAGCAGCATTACAACAAGCAAATTGACTTTATGTCATTGTTCCAGTGCTTCATAAAGTTAGTTTTTGTACTACACCTCCTGAAATCCTGTAGCCAACATGGCCAGTGACTATTCTAGATGGAGTATTTTGGTAGTTATGGTCAAACAAACAAACAACTAAACCTTTTCCAAGCTCTGTGCAGTACCTATCATTTTGGTGTTGCATCGAATAGGATTTTCCAAAATTTCAGTGGAACAAGTTAATAAAGAGAACAACTTCATTTTGTCCAGTCTATTAATTCTTGTTGCTGCTGTATATTTAAGTATTCAAACAATTTATTTCCAAAATTCAGTTTTAAAAATATGAGTTTAATACGACCATTCTAATTTATCAAATGCCTTGGTAGGATCTATGATGTAATTTATTGTTTTTGTAAATGTAAATGTAATTTAATGTAAATGTAATTTTTTTTTTTCCTGATATATATTACAGGAAATATTCTTCTGAGAGGATGTGTAATTTGTCAGTTTCTAATAAACTTTGGTTAGAACAAGTCTATTTGGGAGCTATTGGGACTTTGAATATTGATAGATTAGTGCAATTGGTCTGCATGGACCGTCATTCTCCCATCGTCTTCCATTTTAGGTTTACAGCCATTCTTGAGATTAGTTATGGTCAATATTGTTTTTCCTCAAGACATTCCATTTAATATGGTAGATTAATATGGAGATAAGATTCGTTCCCCTCATCATTTTTTAACTGACTGTATTTTTTTATTGAAGTATTTTCTTTCTAGCCCTGTTTGATGTCCTCTTAGTTTTATTGCTGAATTAGTAAAACTGTGACTTTTGCATTATAACTACACCATAATTTTATTAATATCCTGTAACTCTAGTTCTTCTTCTTCTTCTTCTTCTTCTTCTTCTTCTTCTTCTTCTTCTTCTTCTTCTTCTTCTTCTTCTCTCCTCCTCCTCCTCCTCCTCCTCCTCCTCCTCTCTCTCTTTCTCTTTCTTTCATTTCATTTCCACCCCTTCCTTCCCTCCCTCCTTGCTTTCTTCCTTCCTTTTTTTGTGAAAGGCTGTAGTTTTCCCAATCACCACCATCCATATGGCAAATTGCTTGCGTTTCTCCTCGGATGAACTTCTGATTTCTGGTTTTGTTTGTTTATTTTTTCTTTTTATGTAACCTGCTTCCCTAAAACACTGCACTTTCACAGCAGACTTTGTTGCATAGCAAAGATCATCATTGTGTTTAGTTCAAAGAACTGTGTTTTATAGCACCGACAGTAGCTTGTCTTTGCTGCAATATCTGATTTAGTCTCCATGTTGGCATACTTATATATAGTTTTCAACTTGATATATTTTATATCAATGAAAATGTGAAAAATCCTTTTGTTTTAGTTGTTTACATATCTATTTTTAACTAATAAAGACTATATTTTATGTATTTATTGCCTGTTTCTACACTATGTGGGCCTCATCTGTTCATTTATAAATAATTGTTAATTGATTAATTGAAATCTGCTGCAATTTTCAAGTAGCCCATAAAAAAAAGTTTGAAACTTTTGAGTTAGAATACTGTAGTTGACTGTGCTCTCTCTCACACACACACATGGAATAATAGTGACTGACACAGCACACATAGGCATTTTCTAAAAAACAAAGTAAGGCTGCAGTCAGTATCTAATTACCTATAGGGAATAATCTCCATTCAATTCAGTGGAGAGAAATGCACAGGATATACAATAAGGCTACATTCCTATACATTCGTACCTGTATGTAAGCTCCATTGAATTCAATAAAGCTCATTTCTGACTAAACATAAAGAGGATTGTATTGTTAAGATGCCCTCCTTCTTCTTCAAAACTGCCCATGTGTTCATATGAGCATTTCCCCCCCAAATTTAGCTAGTTGATGAAAGCTTGTTCAATTAATTAACTACCTTATTTTTAATTGGGTAGTAAGGCTAGTCTTCCTAATTTGGAAAAGGCAGACCCCTAAACCCCCATGAAGCCAATGAAGAGACTCTAATTGATTTAAATGGAGCAGAATGTTATAGTGTTTTAAAGGGGATATTTTACAAACCCTGAGGGAGCCAGATTCAGCCTTGGTATAAACAGCTCTTTGGAGCCAAGGGCTGAATCTGTTTATTTCAGGTCTCTCCAACTCAGTGTGCTTGGGAGGGGAAACAGCCAGGCATGAGGAAGGCCAAAAGAAGCAATGAACAGGTTGTTGGAGCCTCCCTGGAAAAGATTGACAAAATCTCCTTGTTCAATGTTCTGTGTTTTCTGATGGACTAAATTATTATCCCTGTTTGTTTTCTCTGCTCCCACATTATTAATATAAAATTATACTGTAGTTTCAAATATTTATGAATTTTATATATAGGTGTATTTTATATACAGGCATGCTTGAAAAAGACTGAAAGGTTGTATGATAGCCATCTTTAAATACCTGAAGTGATGTCATGCAGAAGTCATAGTGAGCTTGTATTCTGCTGCTCCAGAGATCAGAACATGAACCAACAGATTCAAATCAAACTACAGTAGGACTGCTAAACAGTAGGAAGAATGTTTTGACTGTAAGAGCTATTTGACAGTGCAACACGCTGCTTCAGAGATTGGTGGATTCCCCTTTTTTGGAGGTCTTTAAACATAGGTTGGATGGTCATCTTTGAGGAGTGCTTTAGTTGAGTATTCCTGCATGGCAAGGGGTTGGACTAGGTGGTCCTTGTGGTCAATTTCAAAGCTACGACTCTACGCAAGACAGCCAGTATTCTGTATCAGATGCTTAGTAAATTAAATAGCCTTTCCTGGCCTGACACCTTCTGCTGTTTGGCAGAAAACAGACCTCCTTTCCTCATGCAGTTGATACCCAATAAAGTAGGGTAAGTTGTGCCCACAGCAATAGTGTCACAATCATGACTAAGTAGTGATCGTGAATATAGAACAGTTACCTAGAAGTGCTCATCTGTAACTGCTCTGTATTCACCATCACTTCTCAGGCCCTTTCCGCACCTTACTTTCTTCTGGCGCTGGGGTGCGGGGATCATGTGAGCAGCCTCCGGCGAGAGGCTTTCATGTCTGGGGTGTTTTGGCTCCGCACGAGCTGCCTGCTTGCGTGAGAGCCCCGCCTCTTCCTTCTGCAGTGCAGCCTGGGAGTTTCCCAGGCTGCGCTGGGGCAGGAAGCATGACTGCCTAGACTCCGGAGGCTCCACACGCCAGGTAAGTGAGCAAGGGGCACAGGAGCAACGCACGATCGCGGACCATTTTCGGCTTCTAGCCGAAAATGAAAGGTGCACGATTGGCGCCTGCCAGCCCCTGGAGCATTGCGCGTTTGTGAGTGCGTCGTGCAGATAACTCCTCACAATTGCGTGATACTCCAGGTGCCCTTTTGCATGGAAAATGCCGTGCAAAAAGGGCCTCAGTATTTTGCTATTTTAAAATTAGCATTTTAAATTGGCATAGGAAGTTGAGTTATATCAGATGAGAGTACTTATTCACTTAGCCCAGTATCACCTATTTGACTGGCAGTAACTCCTAAGGTCTCTGGAATGGATCTTTCCAAAGCCCACAAAACTTTTTACATTGGGGCTACAACTGTCTCAATTAGAGTGGCCAAACTTGCTGGGGATTCCGGAAAGTGACCTCCAAAAAACCCCCCAAAACAAACATTTCAGGCTTTGGCCATCATCTGCTACCTGATCCTTTTTCCAAGAAGAAATGGCAGGCGTTTGATCTAGCTCTTTTTCTCTGTGTTGCAGGATTATGGTTATAGAATCACCCTGTTGGAAGATGTCTTGAAGGTCATCTAATATGTAGGGGGAAAAGTTGTTGTACTAAATGTACAACTGGATTGGGAAAAAAAATGCCTCTTGTTATGTGGACATAGCCAGATGCTTTTCTGATTTCCCTAGCACCAGCCACAGAATGGTTAGGGCAGGCTGCAATGACTCTATGGTAGGTTAGGGTTGAGCAGCGTTTCCCAGACTCTGGTCTTCCAGAGGTTTGGACTTCAGTTCCCACAATCACTGATCATTGGCCAAGGCAGCTGGGACTTTGAAGCTGAAGTCCAAAACACCAAGGAAGAATAGAGTTTGAGAATCACAGGGGTAGAGGATTTGGTTGATGCAGAAGAAAGAAGAAAAGAAATACCAATCTTTGTATCAAACAAAAAGAGACATATGCAAGGAAAAGGCTGACTTATGCCTGCAAATATCACTACCAAGATGTCAGCCCCAATGTGAGTGGTGGCCTTATATTCCTCCTCTCTTAGAATCCAGTACCGTACTTGATTACTGCAAGAATTCCAGGTGTTCACTGGTTAGGCTCTTTTACGAATGTTTAGTTTTGCAACATAATTGCATTTGGCCACTCCCTCTTGTTGAAATTCAGGGCATTTCCACGCTACACTCTTACAGTGCTACACTTTCAACATCCTGTGGAATTCCGGGGTTTGTAGTTTGCTGAGACCAAAGAGCTCTCTGGTTGAGAATTCCAAATGCCTCTCCCTAAACTACAAACCTCAGGATTCCATATGATGTTGAAAGTGGAATAATAGCACTATAACAGTGTAGTGTAGAAATGCCTTCAGTTAGTTCTGTGTAGTATTGTTGCATTGAAACTTATATGACTTGATTAACTTAACCTAATAACTTAAGTCTGACTGCAAATGCATCTACTCTAGTTGGGACTAACAATGGATTTTGCCCTCTGACTCCCTCTTCGAGGCTATACTTTGGGCTCCCAAAGGTCAGTAGTGGCCCATAGACTGCCTACTTCCCACTCCTGCTCTACTTGAAGATTTCCAGCAAAGGAAAGCCCACCCAGATAATTGGTTCCATTTTCAAACTGCTCTTACTGTTAAGATACTTCTTCTTCTGTTCAAATAATTTCCTTCCTTCTGCAATTTAAGACCATTAAATCTACTTCTACCCTCTGAGACAACACAGAAGAGGTCTTTCTGCTGCACGTTCTAGTATATAATTGCCTGTCAGCTATTGCAGCTGGAAACAGAAGTACAATGCTGCAGAAATCATGGAATCTTACAGCTGGAAAGGGATGCAAGAGCCATCCAGTCCAACCCTCTGCCAAGTGGTTTCTAATAGGACCACAGCTCTCCACTTTTGTGGGAGTTGAGCTCAGGACCTCTGCAAAAGTGGAAAAAACACGAATATTATAAGCCCCCCCTCAACCATATTTAACACACACAAAAAAAATACCTGTATCACAGAGTGGCTGGGCTCAGCCGCTCACGCATTCCCTTGCTTGCTCACTCAGTCACACTGGTTGGAGGGGGAAGGTAATGGCATGGTGGGAGCAGAAATTGGAATAGAGGAGACATCCATCCAATACCCTTCCCCCTTCCTTGCCTGCACAAGTGAACAATCAAGAGAACTTGCATGCCTTCCTCCCTCCCTCCCCTTGCTGCTCATGTGGATGAGTGAGTGAGCAAATGCGTGTCTCTCTCTTGGCCTTCCTCCTGTCCCATCCCCTTACTCCCTCCCTGTCTAGCAACATAGCCTATGAATAATCAAATCCACAAATGCTTAACCCACAAAAGTGTAGGGCCAACTACTCTGTAATTCTGTAAGGACAAAATCCAAAATTGATATTGCTGGCCAAAATGCCTAATTTTGATTATCTCCCCAAGCCAATGTCAGAGCATATAGGAGGCATTTTGTTTTTATAATCAGCAATCATGAAAAGTGACACTCAGTTTTGTGCTATAGACTTAGGGTACATCTGCACTAGCCAGGTATATCAGCTTCATATCACTTTAACTGTCATAGCTCCCTACTTTTGAATCTTGCGATTTGTAGTTTGGAGAGGGACTTAGAATTTTCTTTCGAGAGTTCTAGTGTCTTCTTGCTGAGAAGAATTCTAAGTTCGACTCCAAACTATGATTCCCCAGATTGTGTATGATGGAGTTATGACTGTTAAAGGGCTCACTCTGAGCTCATTCTGAAATCAAACTCTTCAATCAAAGCTTTGCTTCCAGAGATTTGATGGAACAAACCAGATGGCAGTCTTGCTGCACATCACTGTTGTCAGCCAAGCACTACTTTTTCCTGCTGTGTTTCATTTGCCCTTGTAACACCATCAACTCAACATTCTACTATAATTTTCCAGGCATGTCAAATGGCTTCAGAGTCCTCACAGCTGTTTTACAGAACAAACAGAATGAAATACAGGGATATACAAGAACTGGGCACACACACTACTAACAAAATTCACTTCAGGACCTGATTTGGCAGTTCAGCAAAATGCCTGATTTTTGTCTCACACTGATTTGGATGCTGTTCAGTTTAAGTTAGGGTTGAATGGTTTATATATTAAACCTTCGTATCTTCTATTAACTATAACTGAATTTGTAACTTCTTTTGGTACCTCATATTCACTATTTTGAAAGTCAACAAATGAGAATAACTAAATGAAACTCTCAAGAATAGTGCTGCTTTTTGAGGGGAGTATGCTCGCCACATTTCAAAGAACTAGGTGCAGGGATTCTTGTGCTAAATACCTTTAAATTTTTATTGATTAAAAAGAAATTGTCAACAACCATTTTATTTTTGAAAGAACTGGATGAAAATCGAGCCATAGTTGACTCTTCTTGAGGTATCAGGCCTGCCGAGTTTTAGGTGCATCTGTGCAGAACGCTTAAGTCAAAAGTAACTTTGACAGTTGTGGGACTGAAAAACTGAAAAAAATCATGACAGCTAAATCAGTTTTTAGAGCCAGCATAGTGTAGTGGGTTGAGTTTGAGTGTGGTTTGAGTGTGGCTCTAGAAACCAAGGTTTGAGTCCCCACTCAACCATGGAAACTCACTGGGTGACCTCAGGCAAGCCACTTTCTCTCAGCCTCAGAGAAAGGTAAAGGCAAACTGTTGGGAGTTAGAGTTTTCCAGGGTATTAGCCCTTCTTGGGAAATTCTATGAAAGCTAAAACTGTTAGGAATCAGTCTTCGTTTAGCAGAGAAGCAGAAAAAGCATGCCTCAATCTCTGTGTTCCTTCCCTGAACTGAAACTGAATAGGAAAACAAAACAAGGCAGGCAGTTCTGGGTTACATACTTGAAAAATTTACTAGTGGATTTTATATATATACATTGGGGAGCCTGGATCTTAACTAGCTAATGGATAGGTAAGGTAAGACAGTAGCGTCATTCTTAACCCACCATCTTCTTGATGGAGATGTGAAGCATAGTCAGAGAGAAGGAAGTAAAAGCAAAAATGGCAAAGAAGACAGAACAGGTCTGAGAAATGGGGTCTTTTATAAGGTCGATGACCATAGGAGCTATCCTGGGTCACATGATCTGGTTACCTGGACACCAAAGGTATTTATAGCCATGCATTTAAATAACACAGGAGCAAGTGGTGAGACTTTAGGTGAAGAAGGAGAAGGCTTTGTAATACAAAGAAAAACAAAACTCTATGCTATGACATTGAACCCATAAAAAGTGCAGTGAGGGAAGGCTGGGAGGTGGATGTTGAGCATATGATGGAAGAGGCAGATGGACCTGAACCCAGTGCTGTACCAACCTGAGTCTCACAGACTTCTCAACTCCCTTTTAACATTCCTGTTCCTGGGAGAAAGAATAGCGGAGCACGGAAAACTGAAACAGCCTTGAAATATTTTACTTCAACATTCCTGACTCAATATTGGGATTGGGAGGTACTGATAAAACCATCCACTGGAATTAGAAGTTAGGCTGGGCTTCCAAGTTGCCCATTGCTTTTCTGATCCCAGATGAATGTGATGGTATGTACGGGGTGTTCTGCTGGTATATCTCTCATGGCAGTGGTGGGTCTGGTATTCTGCTAGTGTAGCGGAGCTTCTATGGCATCCCATTGCCCAATGGTGAGTAAAGTGCAGATCAAACATATTTTTGGAAATTCTTTTTCAAAGTTTTTTTTGCCCCCCAATATGCTTCTCAGTCACTTCCTGTCTGAACAACAAAGGGATCCTCGCCAGACCTAAAATGGTCCAGAGGAGACCAAATGGTCTAGAGGGGCTCAGAGCATATTTGGAGACAATTTTTTAAAATTTCTATTTCTTTTCAGGGATACAGTGGGGGATGCAGCCCTCCAAGGTCTCTGAGGGGGCAATGTAGCCCTATAACCCCTGATAGTTGCCCATCCTTGCTATAGCTATTCAGCTGGTGGATTGTCAACATAGGACTGCATCCCCTGCTCTGTATTAAACCAAAAGTGTATTAGATTTCATTCATGTTGGTTTGTATTATGATTCATTATGAGTCAGGGTTTATTGGACTACTGTGTGCTCCCTGCATTACAAGGGTTTACTATTTGTTATTTTAAAACTCTTAACCTAGAAATGTGAGTATCTAGGCTTTTTCACTTATGAAGAAGAAATGGACTCCTTACCCCCACCCAAGTTTCGTTTACTGTAAACACATTTAATGCCAGGTCAGTGGGCTTGCCAAGTGGTCCAGGTGGGGTGAATAAGGCCAATCTCCAAGCTAGACAAGAGAACTAAATCATCTCCAATTTCCAACTGAGCATGTTTGTTCAAGAACCAAGCAGAAAGAAATTCAAAAATGGTCAGTTGCTTCTCAAATAAATCAAGTATCAAATTAGCTAACTAAAACCTAATTAACTCACCAAAAGGTATCTGAGGGATTTCATCATCTGGCTTAGGCTTGTCTTGACTTTTTGCCAGATGTTTAAAGACAAAGAAAGAATTACCACAGAAGTATATTTTCAGTGAGACCTGGGAAAGAGAGAGCGGGATTCAAACTGGCCAGTCAACAGCCAAGGAGGACCTGGTCATGTATTATCCAGGTGATTCCTCCCGGCAAAGGAAGAAAATTTGTCTGGAATGTGCAGAAATGCAAATTTGGGGGTGAGGGTGTCTAATGCTGCCTGGTAATGGTTGGCATGTTCTTTGTTCAGAGACAATTCTTTCTTTCTAGGGGTGAGGAAAAGGTTCATGATAGAAGCCTGCAAATTCTCCAAAATTCAAACCCAAACCCAGACCAAGCCACTTAAGAAGGGTTTTGTGCCATATCAGCCATCAGGTTACGCTGGAGGCTAAAAGATGATATATGAGGATTTCTATAAACAAGTAAATATTATAAGCATTTGCATACCACACAGGAATAGACAGTGCCCCTGAACAAAACATATAGGTGAATCAAAGCAAGTGAAATGAGACAGCACTTTTTAATATGTTTAATATGTTTAATAAAAACATAACTTTTTAAAAATAACCAACCAAATAGTTATCAGTAATTCATAACCAAAACAGTTTTCAAATCATCAATACTTGCAGACCTTGGTTTGGAAACCCTGGATGTGTTTTTAAGGTGCAAATAGAGTTGGGAGTGAAGCTCAAGAGAGTTCAGTATTACATTAAAAATAATTTGGAAAAGGATCCTGACTGTCATGGATTGTCACAGTTGCACATCACCAAACTAGATTGTTGGGGTAATGTTGGGGCATTCTAGAATGTTGGAGCATTCTAGGAAAATTGGAATAGCCTTCCCCAAGGTAGAATGCTTCAGATGCTGTGGACCACTACTCCCATCATTTCTGACTTTTGGTCATGCTACCTGTTGCTGCTGGGAGTTGTCATCCAACACATCCAGAAAGCACTGAGTTGGGGAGACTGAGCTAGAAGCTCAGTTTTGGAGACTAAATTTTTTAACTCTCAACCTCAGTGCAGTCTCCTGCCATTTTTCTCACCTCAGTTTGGTTTCTCTTGCAACTGCAAAGCTCTGGTTGTCGTTGTTGTTGTTGTTGTTGCAGGCAGCATGTCTCCTTCTTCTTTGGCAATGAGCCTCGATTATAAGAACCATATTTTTAAGCTGATCATCCCCGGGTGGCATGGCAGTACAGTAGCTGTGTCCCAGACTCTCCTGGCCAATCTTGCAGACAAGAGGGTATGCTAGCCCCATTCGCTCCCTTACATGATCCCTGCCTCAGTTTAAATCCACACCCAGCTCACAAGATGATTTGTGGTCAATAATTAACTTTATGTGTTCTGACTCTAAAACAAGAAAACTTGGAAAGGCTACTTTTTAGACTTTTTAGTTTATCCAAAACTGTGGGATTTGGGGAGTTGTTATTTAACACACTCAGTGTTCAAAGTTCTGAGAAAACCTTACGTACATAGACAGGCAGACAGACAGACAGGAGACTAGTTTATATTCAGATCAATGAATGTGTGAAAATAATGTCCACATTTTGGCAGGTTTCTGCCCTGTTGTATTTTTTTAATAGCTGATTTCCCACCATGTTTCCTAACACCAGTACTATTCAGTCGTCATATACTAAGAGTCATAAAATGTGATGGTTTTTATTCAAATGCGTTCCTTTTGTGTTGGGACCACAATGTAGCCAATTTAATTTTGAAACAGCTGTTTTGGGAAAGTGGCAGCTGGATAAGCAGAAATAGGTTCGTAAAGTGGATAAATTCAGGCTTAGCCCCACACTTTTTTCATTGAGGAAAATGTAACCCTTTAATTAGATTGTCACATTATGTTCTTTAGCTAAATGTGCATTGCTTTTTTAAGGAAAATATGTTCTGGAAACTATTTTCGGTTCTTAACGGCTTTCATATTCCTCCACCCTTTACTTCAATCTGCAGCTCTCTGTGACTAATTAAAAGAGTCAATTATTGTAAATAGGATTATTGGATTATGCTGCAAGTATTTATTGTTCTGTGGTTTTCTTGACATAGCTATGCAGTTCTACAGAGGGGTCTACACACATCTGAAGATTATGCAAAAGCTGAAAATGATCCCAGACTCTATTATGAATTAGTTGATTAAAGGTTCAGCATAAAGAATATTTTTAATTTCATATTAGAGCAATAAAAGTGTGGTGACCAATCATCAGATGTTTTCTCAGGAAAAATTCTCATTAACTATATGAATTGTTGCAAGAGAATAATTATTCCCAGGACTGTACAGTGAAACCTTTTAACATTCTGTAATGTAAAACTGTATATTGTTTCAGTCCTTCCTGATTAAATGTGGTTTGGAAACTGTGTATTCACAAGATCATTTAGCAAAGATTAGTTATCCCTTGCTGTGCTTAAAATGCAGTTTCACATACACATAAAAGGTACATGAGCCTACTCAGATCTTACTTTTTGGGATTATAACTCCCAGAATCCTGAGAGATTCTAAGAGTTCTAGTCCATAGAAGTAACACATCCAAGCTCTGGGTTTTCTTTGTATTTCTTCACTGGGCGCAGCCATGTGTGTTTCTTCCTTGGGCCAGGTTGTGGATTATTGATTCATCTTTCTCCCATTTAGCATTAACTTGAAACTACAAAGGATGAGTTACTTGTGATTCATTCCCATTGCCTATAATAGAGGTATAACTACGCTGCATTACAGCTGTGACTTAACAATAGATACTTTTATTCTTGTTGTGGTATAAGTGGAACTTTAAATTTATTTTTACAGTTACAGGGTTTCAGGCTCACTAAACAGTGGGAGAAGATGATCAGATGACTGAAGCCTTGTTTTCCAGTGTCCCTCATGCTCTGCTCAGGAGACAGTGAGGTAAATGAGAAGAGAGCGGATTTAGCGTCACAGGCCAGCAGCTTCTGACATTCAGATTTTTTAGAAAGTAACTCTGTCTCTCTCACCAGGCAGATCAGTTTTGGAGTCCAAATGTTCAGTGGAGTCCAAATGTTAACAGATGCCAAGTGACAGAGGAGGCTATTTTTGTATTAGTGATCTTGTTGGAGACTTTTTGCATTAGCTTCACACTATGAGGCTCAGAAAATGTGTATAGGCTGGGAACAGAGTGGTGGAGTGAATTTTCCTCTGTTACTAACCTATTGCACAGTTCTAATAGCTGTGGGGAAAAGAGAAGGGTTTATTCCTCACTTTCATTTTTTAAATTTTTGATTGATTTTTAAAATGTTCAGGTTTTTTTTTTTTGTCCTATATAACCTTTGGGAGTCTATCTCCCATCAACCTAACTCTTGGTTGGAAGGTAGACCCATCTCAGCCCCATCCCCATTTAGGGAATTGTGGAGAATTGGATTGCTGACCAGGGATACTCTAGGTAGAATTACTTGTTTAGGGGGACTGTTCTACCATTGGCTGTCAGGGGATGCTGGAATGCTTCTCTGCTGTGTACCATCTGCTGCATCATTTAACATCAATAAAACTTCTATTGACAAGGCTGCCATCAAGAAAGCTTCTCTTATAGCAGTAATGTGTGCCAGTGTTTGACACCAAATGAAGTCTTAGGCCATTTCCGCACTAGACTGTTATAGCGCTATTATTCCACTTTCAACATCCTATGGAATCCTGGGGTTTGCAGTTTAGGGAGGGGACGGCCTCCCCCTCTCTAAACTGCAAACCCCAGGATTCCATAGGATGTTGAAAGTGGAATAATAGCGCTATAACAGTCTAGTGTGGAAATGGCCTTAGTGAAGACTGCAAATACCAGCACAGAGCATTTAGTAAGTGTTGAAAAAACTGGAAAGTAAATGGTTACTTTTAAAAACTGTAACTGTAACAATGGTTAGGTATTTTTGAGATCTTGAAGTAGAAACCAATTACCTTTTTAAATTTAATTTTCTAAGCTCTAAGTTAATATGAGTGGCTGTATGAAACTGGCAAAAATAAGGGAAGCAGCACCTTCTCCAGAGCGCCTAAATACCAAGGCACCAAATCCCATTTGATCTTAGAAGCTAAGCAGGGTCAGCCCTCCTTAGTACTTAGATGGGAGACCACCAATAAATACCAGGTACCATAGGCTATATTTCAGAGGGAGAAACTAGCAAAAGCAGCTCTGAGTATTCCTTGCCTAAGAAAATCCTATGAAATTCATGGGTCAATTCATAAATCAACACGCAACTTGAAGGCATATATATATACAAGCACCTTCTCCACCTTTGTCCTTACTAAATAGTCTTGACAGTTCTTGATCTGAAGCTAAACAGTCCCTGGAATCCAAGATATGCCTCAGCATCCTTTACAATGCATTACATTGGTTATACCTAGTTGTTTTGGTCTTTGTTTCCTTTACTTAAAATGGAAAGTGACTGAAATTGTACAGCATGAGCTTGATATGGGTAGCAATTTGCCACATGAACTGCCTTCTGTGATACAGTGTACCAGAGCCCACCACCCCAAATTGCAACAAGAAATACTGTTTTGATGTTGTGAAGATAGATGGCACAGGCATTGCCATCTGCATGGCAACCCATTGTAGATGATTGCCACAGGAAATAGCTCACATAGGTACAATTTCAAGCAGCTCCCATGAAGACCAGCTCATGGAAAGTCACTTACTTCCAAAGCTGCATGCTTAGGGAAACTTCTCCAGCAATATACAACATCGCAGCACCTAGATATTATTTTCTAAATTTGGGTGCTCCTCTGGGAGACAGTCCACAGTTCCATCTCACCTGTGGGCTGCACCAGAGCTTGGGAAAAGTACTTCTTTGGACCACATCACCAAGATTCCGGGAGCCATAAGTCCCAGCAAGCGACATTTCCAAGTTCTGGAAATTCAGGTTCTGGCCTTTGTTTCTCTCCATCTGCACTAGAAGCAGCATGTGAATCACAATGCCACTAATCTACCAGTACTTCAGTTTGCGAGGCAGAGAGGAACAGGCCTTTAACTGTTTCACTATCCCACTGTACAGGTTGATTTAAATATGGTGACCATGTGCCAGTAGATGGCACTCCAGAATGGAAGACTTTTTCCAAGGTCTTACAGAAACAATAAAACCTGCTACACATTGCCAATGCTATTCTCCATGCTTTTTTCTTCTTTTCTTTTTTTTTTGGTCACAAGAATTGTTTGAATAAGAACACACACATCTACCTTCATGCCAGCTACTAGAGGATTTCCTCTGGGCATTGGTTTGATGGCTTAAAGAAATCCAAACAATGCCAAGTGCTTTAGCTTTGCCAAAGTGTAACCTCTCTGTATGTGTCAGCATTAACAGGGGTTACCTACACTCTTCACAGCCCAAGCTATGAGCCCAATGGGGACGGTGAAAGCATGCTGTGAAGACAAAGAAACCCAAGATAGCAGTAGTAAGATTTCTTGATAACACTGTATTACTACTACAGTGGTTTCATTAGAGAACACTGGTTCATTAGAGAAGACTCATTTCTTGGAATGAGGGCCTCTTGTAGCCAAGTGCAAACTTGTCCACTAAAGCTAATTCTGTCAGGCCTGTCTGGGGACTACTGTCCCAATTGATTTTGGCATGTAGATAAATGAAGACGTTTGTTTTCTATTACTTTCATGCTTCTCAGCCTGCCTGTCCCACTTTCTCCTGCTTTTAGGCACCTGTGCCTTGCCCAGAATGGTGAAAAGGGGTTTAAAATTCCTTCCTTTGGCCTTTTTGTTTATGCTTAATTATTTCTCTGGTAGCTCCCCAGCTATCCACAAAAGTTTTAATAAAGTTACTTCTGCCTTCTGTTTTATTTTGTTTTGTTTTTCCTCCTCTTTAAGTGATCCTTTCCAGCACTTGGCCTCTTCTTTAGAGACTTATTTTTGTTGTAGTTTGAATTGTGAACATCTACCTTTGGTTCCTTAGTATCTAGCAATCCAGCCTCCTTAACTATAGAGCTCAAATGAGATAACAATGGGGCAATCTCCTTCAGACACGTAGATGATTTATCTATTTCTTTTTCAAACTCTAAAGGAATGGTGTTATCCATTGCTTTTGGAGATGTCAAATCTTTATTTGCAAGTAAATTCCCCGATTTATCAGTTCTGCCACCAGCCCAAATTCTGCCTTGAGGTCTGAGATTGTCAGCTTTAAACAATGGATCTCTAGGAAAATTTTAGAAATTGACTTGGAAACCAGAAAGCAATGTTTGGAGAGTATATACAGGGAATTATTTCTAAGGCAACAATTGCGATAACAGATGGGGTTTTCTCAGCCAGCTCCCCCTGTGCTACATACGACCGAGGCTGAAACTGGGAAGTTTTATTTTGAACTACAACTTCCTCTACCTTTCCCCCTTCCTCCTCATTCATTTATGTGATTTATGTGCCCCTTTCTCCTATAACTTTCTCATAATCATTCTTTCATTCTTGTTTCTTTCTCCCATCCCACAACCACAGCTTTCCCTTCACTCTCCTCCTTGCTCGCATCATACAATTTCTTTGTTTCAAACTGTCTGCAAGTTCTGGGCCCTGTAGAGGGAAGCAGAACAGTGAAGTTGCTTAGAGGCCCACTGAAGAAATGAACTTCCCAACACTGCCTCCAACCCCATCTCTAAGATAAATCAGGGGCCAGTGCCTAAAGAGGGTTTAATTTAACAGATTAATTTAACAGATTTTAATTAACTATAATGTATTAATATATTCAAAAAAACAAAACAACTCTGAGATGTACAACTCCAGTGTTCCATTAGTATTCTTGGAAATTTCAGTTACCTAATTCAGGCAGCTGGAGACAGACATACACCTATTCTTTTTCATTATTTTGGATAAATTGCCCTGTATTCCAGCATCTGAGGAAAGATAGCTGCTAAAATGCTATCGGGGTGTACTGGACTGGAATCCAGAAGAGCTCAGGTTCAGATTAGTGGAGGCTGGTAGCTATAATGTGAGTGGGACACTGAATCTTTTTTCACTGTGAACTTTTAGGGAGCTATCCAAGGTGCTAAACCCTACTTTCAAAATAGGTGCAGACCCTTCAGTAGCTCAAACTAAAACCCAGAGCAGATTCACCACTGTACTCAAAGTGTAGCCACCACTTGCTCTTGTTCAAATGCCCCCTCTTTCTTAAAGTCCACTGGGTGATATTGGGCCAGTTATCATCTGTCAGCTTAACCTGGCTCCTAAAAGGGGTAATAGTAGACGAGGGGACTAAGATGCTGCCCCTAAGCTTTGGGGGACAAAAAAGAATGGGATAAAAATATTGGAAAAATTCCAGTATTCTCTATACCTCCCATTTCTCAGATCTCTCTCTTCCCTCTCTTCTCTCCCTCTCCAGACTGCTGCCTTGTTTTGTTTTCTTAGTCAGTCTCAGTTCTAGAAAGCCATACAGAAATTTGGGCATGCTTTTTCTGCTACTCTGTTAAAATAAGGCTGATTGCTAACAGTTTTAGCTTTCTTAGCTTTAGCTTTCTTAGCCCTGGGAAATTCTAACTCCCAACAAAAAATGATTGTCATCTCTGTACCTATAGGCACTTGTTATTTCCAAAAACTGTCTCAAAAATGTGTCCTAGCAGTTTGTTGTCATTGTGCACCTTCAGTTGACTCCAATATATGCAACCCTATCATAGGGTTTTCTTGGCAGGATTTATTCCAAGAAGGTTTGCCATGTGTTCCTTTGAATATAGCCTAAAACATTGATATTCTCTGACTGTCTCCCTTCCAGGTACCCACCAGACCTGATGTTGCTTAGCAATGCCTCTGATAAATAAACTCAACTAGCATAATCTCATTGACTACGGCTACAAGTCAAGCACAAATATGTTGATCATTGTCCTAATCTTAAGGTCAAATCCGAAGAAAGAGCTCATTGTCCTCTTTTACAAGAATTTTCTCTGGGATGGGGTAGAGGGGGAGGGAAGGGGAGAGAGAGAGGCAGATGAGGGAGGGAGAGGGGAAAAGAGAAAGTCTGGCTTTCACTTTTAAATGAAAAGTCAGTCATCTTCCCATTGCCATGATCGGACACAACAGATCTGTTGGATGGAAAGAAATAGCACCCCAAAAGGTCCTGCTTTCCCCTGGCCAGTCTAGCTCCTTCCCCACAAAATCCTCTAATCCCAATGGCCATTTTTGGTCTATCATCCTGAGAGCTGCATACTTCGCATTTTCCTTCAACAAGTAACTGCTCAAGTCCTCTTTTTCAAAGACCCTTTATTAAACCCCCCTCCCAACTATTTGCTGTCGAGACATTTAAGGATGAAATCATCATGTTAAACAAATAAACGCTGCTTCATACAGATCTCTGCTCTGGGAGCAGAAAAAGAAAATAATTTCTGTCTGCTGTCCACAAAAGCGCCTGGAAAGGCCGAAAGGAAAATATTATTTTTACTTCATTGTGTGAAATATCATTTTGGAGGATCTGATGCGTTGAGTGTTTGAAGAGTTTTTGCTGGCAGGTTCTAAGGGTCTCCTAGGTTGACCCCCTGGGATTGTTTTCTTCATTAATAAACTTAGCGTGATGTGTGTTAAAAGGAACATTCTGTTTGCTTTGTAAATAAGGGATGTCAAACAAGAAGCAGACACACTAGGCAACGTGTTCGCCAAAGGGTGTGTTGTGGAGGGGGGAATGAGAAGCCTGGAAAAATTGTGAATGCTCCAACCACCTTGAGTCAAAGCTGGGGTTTTGTTGAGAAAACAATTCATCCAGAAAATCCAAGTGTGATGGTTTCCTTACTGATACTGGTGGGAAAGTTGTACACTCGCTGTCCCAAACCAGCAGGGAATGGCCATGGAAAGGAAAGCACTCCTGCTTTTGTTGCTAGCCTGCAGAGGGCTTGGATAAGTGAATGGGGCAGGGTGGTGGTGGTAAAAAGTCCAAGAATCTTCCAGCAGGCATGACTACTTGCTATGCTCAGTGGGGGTATTCTGGGAATGGTAGTATTAAAAGGTATCTTTTTCAAGCCCTGAGTCTGTATACCATGTGAGTGTCACATCAGACCCTTGCAGGTAGGATGCAACATATATTATAGGTATTAGTTTTAAATAATAATAATAATAATAATAATAATAATAATAATAATAATAATATAACAAGAATAATAATGTCATACCTTTTGTCTAGGATGACTGGGATGGGTCAGGATGGCTTACAAAGATTAAAACAGGTACAGATAAAAAAATTCAAATCACACAAAAGTTAAAAATATAATTAACCTAACAACATAACTTAAAGGATTTTAAAACACAGCCATTAAAAAGCAAACAACTCATAAACAGTACAGCTCATTCTGAAAGTGTGACATGTACACACATGAAATCAGCTCTCAAAGGGCTACTGAAACAAAAAGATCTTCACCTACTTATAGAAGGACAGCAAGGCAGGTGCCAGTCTAACCCCACTAAGAAGGGAGTTCTTCAGCATGGGAGCAGCTGCTGGAAAGGTCCTGTCTCATGTTCATACCTCATGGAACTGTGAGGGTGGTGGGACAGAGAGAAGAACTTCCCGGAAGATCTCAAGACACAAGCAGGCTCATATAGGAAGATAACCTGGATCTGAGCTGTATAGGGCTTTGTAGGTCATAGTTAGCACTTGTAATTGTGTCCTGAAACAGAACAGCAGCCAGGGGAGCTGTTGCAACAATGGATTTGTGTGCTGCACGTAGCCAGCCTTAGGTTGCTATCTGGCTGCAGCTCTTTGAACCAGCTGAAGTTTCTGAGTACTTTTCAAAGATTGCCCCATGTACAGGACATCACTGTAATGCAAATAGGATATAACTACATACCCTCCAACTGTCCTAATTTGGCAGGTACAGTCATAGTTAATCCTCTGTTGTTCTAGCTTTTCAGCTGCCTTTCAAATGTCTGTTTCTCCCTTCTCCTCCCACTTTCCCCCTTTGTCCTCAGCTTACTTCCATTGGTGCAGCCTGAATTCAGAGTGCAAAAGTAGTTAGTGCTCCCTTAACTCAGCAGGGAAGAGAGGAGAAGAGAAGGCAGAATCTTGCCCATCCCGGTAGGCTCAGGCAAAAGCAAACTGCTACAACCTCTCTTAGCTTGTGTGTTCTTCCTCTGGAATAACTTTTACCATCTTGACCACATGGTGATTTTGCTTGGGCACATGTGTCCTGGTTTTCATCTGTGAAATATTGGAAGGTTTATAACTGAGGCATGTGTCACTGTGGCCAGGTTTGGGGGCTCTAGGAACAGATGCAGTTGGTACATGAGACTTACCTGTGTAAATGTGTTTCTGCCCACTGCCGAAACCTGAGCTGCCAAGATGAAAGTTGAATCTAGGCATACACCATCTTAAGGGAGACTGTAACCCCACGTAGCTGAATCCCCATTCCTTGATTTGCTTTCTTATTTATAAGCCTGTCTTGAAATTAACCCAACAAAAAAGACAAATAGTTCAATCCAAGCTTAAAAGATATTGCTAAGACAAAATCAGGCGCACCCAACTTGTCCTAGAAATGGTGTAAAAGCCAAGCAGTAGTAGCAATCCATACTAGGGAGTTGCCAAATGTTTCCTTCTCCAGTTATGTGGTAGCTCATATTTTATGACCGGGTCTTTAACTAAAGGAGAGAAAGCAGCTTCAAGAAGTAAGCATCTTCTCAAGAATGGTAGCTACTAAATTGCCCTTGTCTTCTCAGCCATTGGGAATCAAGTACTGAACTGCCTCCTGCCTTGCTAGATGTGCTTTTAAAGTAAAGCAAAATAAATAAATAAATAAATAAATAAAATAAAGGTCCAATTTGAATTTGAAGGGATTGTTTGAAAAGGTAAATTTATTCCTTCTAAGTTTTGCTGGTGGGAAGGGGCATGAAAAAAACTGAAGGAAACAATTCATTAAGCAACGTGCTACAAACTGTCTTAGTGACCTAGACATACCCAAAAAGTGCAGGTTGTTATCAAAGATTAGATAAATATGGCATTTATGTGGTCTTGCACTTCATCCATTCCAAGATATGTTTACTGTACATGGAAAGACATAACTTTAGGGCCATTCACTCCAGGGTCTCTTACAAAAGCTATCTTGCCATCATTTCCAGTTTTTAATAACGAACTCTTTCCATCAAGGAAGGGCTAGAGGGAGTCATTCTGAAACCTCACTATTTGGGAAAGTTTGCCGATGTTTTCTTAAATTACATCCTCTTGCGGGTTCATAAAAATCCTGAAGTTATTACAAATAAACAAATGGAGTTTCTCTTCATGATGTAAACCAGCTTTGAATGAAGTCATTGAACAGGCGCTTGAGCTGGATTGCTTCTGAAAAGCTCCTCAGACCCAAGGCAGAGATCTGCTTTTCTTCCCAGAGCAAGAAAAATTGGCAAGCAGCTGTTCTAAGTCAACTGAATGCAGAAGCCCCCCTATTGCTTAATGTTTTGTTTTGATTTCCAGGAGGAAGCTGAATATCACCCCCCCCCCATTTCCTTTTATCTTGGCTTTTGCTAGAAATCATTTCAGAGAGGACCACTGGAGTAGAAAAGTTTACTTTGTGCATCTCTAGAATGTGTTCTGTTGTCCTGTGCCTCGGATAAGCAATCCTGTCTTGCTCAGCAGTTCTTATCACTCTACAATCATCTTACTTGCTCTAAGGATAAGGGTGATGATGATGGTGTTGGTGATGATCTACTTGTAGGCCATTTTTCAGGATAACTTACAACAAATTAATATACAACAAACTAATATAAATAAAGATGAGAAAAGCTGCTCTTGTAAAGGGGACTCAGGGAACTGCAGCCTGCAAAATTAAACGATAAGGCCATTTCCACACTACACTGTTATAGTGTTATTATTCCACTTTCAACATCCTGTGGAATTCTGGGATTTGTAGTTTACTGAGTCCAAAGAGCTCTCTGGCTGAGAATTCCAAGTGCCCCTCCCTAAACTACAAACCCCAGAATTCCACAGGATGTTGAAAGTGGAATAATAGCACTATAACAGTGTAATGTGGAAATGGCCTAAGTTATTTAATAACTTTGCAGCACATAATAACTAATGGCAGGTTTTTTTTGATACAGTGAACCTACAGAGTTACAGCATAATCTTATTCTTGCCAGTTCAGAGACATTAAGTTCCACAGAGTTCATGGCTTCAAGTCTTTTTTTTTTTTTTTTACTCTAGAGTAAACGCTGGGGCATCAGAACTCCTTGTGGAGCTTAGGTTGTCTACGTATTTATCATAATTCAAAACGGTATGTTTTTAAACTTCTATATATTTGTGATTATATGGAATAATTCATAATTTCTTGAGTCATTATGTTTGTGATGTTGACTGTGATGGGGAGACCTTGCGTGTGTGTATTTTTTTTCCTACAGTGTTAACATAGTAACCCCTCTGCTACCTCAATAAAAAAGATGTGCTTAATATTAGATGAGGTAGCATGGTTCTCCAAGGTCATGATTGAACATGACCTAATTCTAGAGTGGAAAGGCCTTAGCAAGCAAAGCCAAACCAGAAGCTCGAAACAGGTGCTTTGTTTCAGCTATCATTTTTTAACAAGGCAATTGTTAAAACATACCTTTCAACATTTCACAGATGAAAACTGAGACGTGTGTGACCAAGCAACATTAAGTATGGTCAAGATGGCAGTAGTTATTTATGAGGAAGAACAGATAAGCAGGGGAGCATGCAGCAATCTGCTTTTGCCTCAACATACTGGGAAAGGCAAGATTGTGTCCCCTGTTCTCCTCTCCACCACCCCCTCACTGGATTAACTGAGTGCAAGCTACTTTTTTACTTTGAATTCAGTTAGCAGCAACTGAGTAAGCTGAGGGGAATGTGGGAGGAGGAGAGAGAAACTGGGACATCTTAAAAATAGATGAAAAAGTGGGATGACAGAAGATTAATCAGCAGTGTCCTTGCAAAACTGGGACAGTCGGAAGATATGTTAAAAATGGATACCCGAATTATTCAGACCTGGGCACCAGTGTCATGCGCATGAGCCAAAAGCTGCATGGCCTTTTCAATAGGAAGCATTCTGGAGACTATGGCCATTTCCACACGGGTTAAAAAAAATGGTGCAGTGTGTCCTCCACGGAGGACGTCTGCACCTTGGAGTGGACTGGGTCCGGACTACTTACCGTAGATCCACATCTCAGTCCGCTCCGGAGCGACCCCAAGTGGTCCTCCAGCATGTTTTCGAAAAACCTGATTTTTCAGGTTTTTCAAAATGCCGGCACGTGCCATTGCGTGCCTGCTCTCCGATGCAGATTTGCACCAATGCGAGCCTGCGATCTGTGGAGGGCGGGCTTTAGGCTGGCGAGCTTCAGCGGTTGGTCGAGACCCACGACCAACCGGAAGCCACCATTTTGGACACTGGAGCAGTGGAGATCTGCGATCATGCACTGCTCCTCCTCACCCTGGACCAGACCGGACCCAAAGAAGATCCAGTGAGTAGCAGCAGGGAGCGATTCCCTCGCCGCGTGCGGAAATGGCCTATGTCAAATTTGACCAACACACAATGAATTTTTCATTTTCTTAAGTGATGAAATATGCTGTTTGAAGACCGAGAAAATATTTTATCGATTGATTGATGATTAATTTATACCCCACATTTCTCCTGGGGTGGGAGATTTTCCCCAAAAGAGAAGACTTATCTTGAGGAATGTCGTCTGGGTAACAGCAACTGTACCTTTTCTTCAGAATACAACCATGTTAGCAGTGGGATCCCATCCAGTTCTAATTACATAGTTTGCAATTTAGTGGCACCCTGATGGGAATATAATTCCTCAGCAAGTCACACTTCAGGGAAGTTTTGTGAGTGATACAAAGAAGGATGTATTCACACACATGGCTGCATTTGTAGAACCCTATCTCTCTGTTCACAGAACTCCTCAGCTGATTCTGGGCAGAGGCTTCCTGTTCTAAATGTTCATGAGAACTCCTTGATGGCAAATCAAGGTAATTATGTGAAAACTGAAATTCTTGGCAGGGGAAGGAAATGACAGAGGGACGGCTCAAGATATTTCACTGCCCAAAGTAGAGAAGGAAATGATGTTTCCATTCAGAAGCTTGGAAGCCTGACTAGTAGCCATGGGGGATGTGGGTTTCTGGGACTAGTAGTCCAAATGAATAACAGTTCCAAGCTCACTTAATTCAACGTGCATTGTGCCCCAAGTCAGCCAAGTTCTTTTCTATCCTGGGGACTCACTGAGCTACAAACTAGAGGGATTGCCAAAAATAACACCAAAAACAATTCAGAGGTGGCCAGAAATCTACTTTTGGTTTAGAAAAATGGATTTATTTATTTTGGTATATAGAATCATAGAGTTGGAAGAGACTCACAGGGGCCATCCAGTCCAATCCCTTGCCATGCAGGAACACACATCAAAGCACTCCCAACAGATGGCCATCCAGCCTCTGCTTAAAAACCTCCAAAAAAGGTGACTCAACCACACTCCGAGGCAGCATATTCCACTCCCGGACAGCTCTGACCGTCAGGAAGCTCTTCCTGAGGCTCAGGTGGAATTTCCTTTCCTGCAGCTTGAATCCATTGCTCCTTGTTCTAATCTGTGGAGCATCAGAAAACAAGCCCGCTCCCTCCTTGACATTACATCCCTTCAAATATTTAAACACGGCTATTGTGTCCTCTCTTAACCTTCTCTTCTGCAGATTAGACATACATGACCCATTCCATTTGTCACATGAGACAGAAATCCCTACAGGCACTTCTCTTCTGAAGCCAAGATGACTAAACTGAGGCTGTCATACTTTGGCTATATGGGAAGGCATCACTCAGTAGAAAACACAATAATGCTTGGTAAAGTAGAAAGCAGTGGGAAAAGAGAAAGACTGCACTGCAGATGGATAGCCTCAATCAAGGAAACCACAGCCCTGAATCTGCAAGACCTGAAGTTTCTCATTCTTAAGGTTGCCATAAATTGAAGTTTTGACAGCAGTTAACAAGAAAAATAATTAACAATTTGCTGCCCTTCATAGAATTATAAAACTGAAGCATTCATTTAGTCCAGCCCTCTTCCAGCACAAGAATTTCGTGACATTCAAAATCTGCTACCTGGTATGGCTTGCTCATTCTGTCTAACAGTAGGACCAGCCCTGAATTTCAAGCACTTTCCTCCATTCCCTCAAATCCTACACAACCTTCTTCACAGCCATAACAACATTTGCATGCATCTGTCTGGACAGCTTGTACTTAAGATCCTCCTTTCTTAATGTGTTTTTTTCATGTCTTGCTTCTTTAGGATAATGCTATCATTCTACTTCAGCAGGAATCAGAGATGATAAAACATGACTACAGAACTTGCCCTTTACTGTGCTGTAAATCCACAGGTCTCCCTGCCTTTTTAATTCCTTGCTCTTTGTACAAATTCCACTGACATGTTTCCAAGTGGCTCAGTAGGATTAATTCAAGCTTAGAAAGCTACAGTTAATGGAATGCAGCTCCACTCCTCTTTTCTTCACTTGGGCAGCAGCTAAGAGAAAGGCCTGTTGGGAAGAGGATGAGAGACAGTGATTGCTCTATTGCTGGGGTCTTCTGAGTTCTCTAATCATCATAGAATAACTTGCCCCTAGTAAGTGAAGCATTATTGCTTAGCTGTAGCAAATTATTGCGAAAAGGTGAGTGGTAAGGAACACTTGCAATTAGAGTCTTTCGGATCTCAGGGCCTTCTCTGGCCCTCAGACTAGAAAGAGAAATCTCAGGGTGAGAGCACTGCCTTGAAAAGTTTGTGTGTGTATTTTCCTTACTGGTGCTTTGAATGGGATACTATACTATTTGAATGGGATACTATAGCATGGATCCACTAAGTGACATATGGATGGCTACGTTTTTCTTATGCCTCTGTATATTCTTTTTGGGGCGCTGCAAAGGTTGGTATTCCTTTCCTCCCTCCGCTCTGCCAAAAGATACTCCCCACAAGACTTACCATACAGCCTGCAAAGCTTCCCTCCTTGCACAGCCATTCTATGGCCCTTTCCGCATGAGGCGAGTGAATCGCTCCCTGCCGTTACTTACCCGCTCTTCTTGGGTCCGAAGTAACGCAGACTTTCCCTTGAGCCCTTCCGCAGGGCTCCTCCATTAGCACAGGGCGAACCGGAGCAGTGCGAGGTCCGTAGATCCGCACTGCTCTGGCTCAAAATGGCAGCTTCCTGTGGCTTCTGGCTCAAAATGGCGGCTTCCGGTGTCTTTGTGGGAGTGGACCAACCGCTGACGCTGGCCACCTTCCACAGCCCGCCCTCCACTGATCGCAGGCTTGCATTGGTGCGAGCCTGCGCATCTGCACAGGTAAGTAGGAATGCAATGGCGTGTTCCAGAAAATGTAAAGACCTGATTTTTCCGGTCTTTACTTAGCACGGGGGAGGACCACTTGAGGGCGGGTTGGATCAGACTGAGGTGCGGAACTAAGTTAAATAGTCCTCACCTAGTCTGATCCCAGGTGCGGACGACCTCCGTGCCAGGACATCTTGGTCTGTTTTAACTGCCTTGTGTGGAAAGGGCCTATGTCTAGTGCAGAATGAGCAGGAATGGAGAAGCATCTGGCTATGTCTCTGTAGACAGACACAAAATGAGATCTGCTGCTTCCTGATGTTAATGAAATAATTTCATTTCTGTTTATGGGAACACAGCCAAATACTTCTCCAATCCTGCCTGGTCCTCAGGAGGCAAAGAATGGGCAAGCAAGGAGGTTTCCAAGGAAGCACAGTAAATCTGGTAGTGGTGGCATATGGCTCAGCCTAATGTAGGTCCATATGTAGAACAATTACGTTATATTGAGCCATACTGTAGTGTAGCCTCTGTATACATTTGGTTGGTGTTAATGTGTTTTGTTTAGTGACATCACCAAAACCAGCCCCTTATGACATCACCTATATTATCAGTTCTGTGTAGTCACTAGCTTTCAGGTTTTGGTCTTGAAATCTCAGCATATGGGATAGTCTTGACCTGGCAATACTTAATTGCAACAGCCAAAAGCACTGAGTGCTCAGCCCAGGTACTACAATCTGATGACCAATGATACAGTCTGGTTGAGTTTCTCAGAATAATGGGACTTCCTTATTCACACAGAGACAGTGGCATCATCTGCTACCCACCATCTCAGCTTTCTTTTCCTTTCTGAACTTTGCTGCAATCTTAATAATAGCTGGGGAAGAGCTGTTTCTTCCTCACCACAACTAGCAACACATTTATTATGAGCTGGGTTGTTATATTGCAAAATGTTTTGTCATGGTTCAGTCACAAATGAACAATTAAGACTCATTAGCTATCTCTGACTCCCTCTTTTGGGGAAAAGGTGTGATATAAATAAAGGCCGAGATCGTGGATTGGGAGATTATATGTATTGCATACCACATCTCTGTGGCTACATTGCCTAATACTAATGTCTGCCAAAACCCATTTTGTAAGGAGCACATTCCCTCAGCATAGCAATTTCTGTGCTGTTGGAGAGCATGGGGATCAGAGGGAACACATTCAACTATTTTCCTGTAGTTGGATATGCTCAGTGGCATAGCTTGGAGTATGAGGAGGGGGGGCGGGGCTACGGCATGGAGGGCATGGCCACGGTGCACGGGGGCATGGCCAGGGCATGTGGGGGCATGGCCACGGGCCGGGACACCCCAAAAACATTGCTGTCCTGGGCAAATCCCCCCCCCCCCGCTGTGACAAGCATCTGCAGAGTGCTCCAGGAGGCCTCAGGACATCTCTGGAAATGACATCCTTGCAATGCATCCAGCTACAGGAAAATGGCTTGATACATCTTCACTGGTTCCCCCGCTCTCCAGCAACATAGAAACTGCCCTGTTGAGAAGAGGGTGCTGCACTGCTGACAAGATGGGTTTGGGGAAGATTTTATTTATTGCATGGTTGAGACTGAGTTCTAAGTTCTGCAATGAGCAAAAACAGTGAATTATGATGTCATTAGACTGACTTACACCATCATAATCCCTCAGCAGGATATCAGCCAAAGTGACTGACTGAAAGTCATTGGATTTTCAAAGTTTGTAGAATAGGTTATTGTGATGAATCCAACCTCTCCCCTCTTTTCTAGAAATGTTTCTGAACATAGAACATGCCCACTAATGGTCAGACAGCTGGACCTCCAAAATCTGCATTTCCACATCTTCCCTGCTGAGTTTCCCTCACTTTTTCCTTGGCTTGATTCAGTTAACCAGGTATATATAGGAATCACCTGTATAATCAGTTCTTCCCAGTCTACTCTTTGGTCAATTTAAATGTTCTCTCTGGATTTCTTGGCCCCTTAAGAATGCTATCATTTGTTAAATAAGCTTTCCATTATCTTTGGCACAGAGTGAAAACAGGGCTAGTTCCTGTTATGGAGGCCCAGGGACCTTCTCCTATAAGCCATTTCAGACAGTTATGCTTTGGATCCTAATAGATTTTAGCTAGCTAATTTTATGTTCATTTTATTTTTAAAGCAACTCACTTCTCTTTTTCTGGTTCTTTAATAGATACAGGTTGAGAGCTTGCATTATCTGTCAGAGCATAAAGTTTTGATCAATGGAATTCTGCCCATACAGAATACTTTCCTTTCTTCTGCAAGCTTACTTGACACACCCATTTAATACCTAGGGGAAGGTGGAAGGTAGCCAACCAATATCTTGCTATGTTCCTACACTTGATTGCACAACAATGAAGACATCCTCCTGCACCTAGTGGCAATGAAAATCTCCTCCTACAATAACCATAAAAAGATATATATGGGCATGATTTGATATTATGTCTGCATAAGTCTCCAAGTAGATACTGATATATCAAAATAAAATTAAGTTCCTCGCCTAATCTATTGCACCACACCCCCTCCAGTGATGTATTTAAGTGTTTTACTCCAAGTCTCAAGTCACAGGTCAAGTCTCTACCTTCAAGTCTCAAGTCAGGTCTCAAGTCCTTGAAGATACTTTCAAGTCAATTCTCAAATCAAATCTCCAGTCTGGGAGCCAACTTTATACTCCAACCTATATTCCAGAATTTCTGGACAGAGTCACATAAAGTCAGTTTTAACAATTTAAGCACAGTCAGCCCTCCACATTTGCGATTTTGTCATTTGCAGCTTCAGAAGTGGGAAATAAGATCCTTATTACTTTCTATTTCTGTAGCTGGAGCATTTTTCAGATCCTTCTTACTCCACATTACTGAAGCTTCAAAAGGATCCTTCCTTCTCAAGCCTGTTGCCTAACATATTTGCTGCTGCTGAGCAGCCGAGCCCACTGCCTAACCCATTTGCTGTTCCCTTTGAGAAATGCACCCACACTTTGGGCTTGAGACAGATTGTCATGTGACCAGTAGGCAAAAAGAGATGGAAGCATTGTTCAAAATTGTGAGGTTTCTGGATGAATGTATTATGTTAACTGAACCAAGGGCAGCAAGTCAGTCACTAAAAACATACAAGTCTCAAGTCGAGTTGAATCAGTGCATCATTTACTGCCGAGTCGAGTCCGAGTCGAGTCACTGAAGTGGCTTAAGTCCGACTTGAGTCCAAGTCAGTCGAATCGAGTCTACATCACTGACTCCCTCTACCGCTTGGCAAAAGCATGCTACCATGCAGAGGAACCTTAAAGGAAGATTTGGAATAGGGGCCCGCTCTTCTCCATATACATGCCTATGTTCTCACATGTGCAGTCTATTATTAATAACACAGGAGTGATAGTTGTGCCACTTCTATGGTATTACCTATTCAACCAGCTTTGTGTCATCTGCAGATTTGATAAAGAGCACCTCTGCACTATTGAGAACGTTATTGAACAAAACAGTGTCAGAACATAGAAAAACAATTTATTGGACTGCAACATTTTAGTTATCAAAAGAGTAACTTTTCCAAGCTCTGCACAGAGCATAGCCCAGAAGCACCCAGCCTGAGATCTTCCTCCACAAGGATGTCAAGTTGAGCACTGGATAGATGTAACTATGTACCCCGTTGTGAATCCACCTAATTGTGGTATTGTTTAACTCACATAATTCAGTGCAGATCTATGCGTATGTTTACTAATTCATTACAGTTATCCATCTCTTTCCTCCAATGAATTCAATGTATGGGAAATGGCTTTCTTCTTCCTTATTTTATCCATGGGTCCCAGCCAAACAATCTAACTTCTTACTAGATCAAAAATGAAATTCCGAAACATAGGCATCATATTTTGATTTTGACTATGGATACATTTTTATGCCTGCAATCAAGGGCAGCAGTTGTTGTTGCTGTTGTTGTTATATTTATATGTATCTCACTTTTCCCCCAAAATTGGAATTCAAACTGGCTCCCCGCATATAAGAACAATACAATTAAAAACATACAAAAAGTTAACATTAAAATATTAAAACAATTCTACCTCAAGTTAAAAGAATAAAATGCAATTAAAAAGATAAAAAAGCTCTTTAAAATAGTTCATTTAAAGCAATACAGCCCTCTTAGGTCATTATTTATAAACTCTCAGTTTTAAAAGCCTGTCTGAATAAAAAGGTTTTGCACAACATGTAACTAAGCCATATACCACCATGGCCAAATCTGACATCTCAATGAACAGGTGCAGTTTGTGCACAAGCTTTAAATGTGCAAAAGCACTCCTGGCCTTGCAGACACCTGGGCCTCCAAGTTCAAAGCTGAGTCCAGAAGTACACCCAAAATGTGAATGTCTTCAGGGGGACTGTAACCCCGTCTAATACAGGCTGAATCCTTATTCTCTGATCTGCCTTACAACTGGTCAAGAGCACATCTATTTTGTCTGGATTAAGTATCAATTTGCTTGCTCTCATCCAGTCCATTACTGATGAGAGGCGCTGGTTTAGAACCAGGACAGCCTCATTGGATTTGAGTGGAAAGGAGTAGTAGAGCTGAGTTTCATCCATGTATTAATGGCACCAAAGCCCAAAGCTCCAAATGACCTTTCCCAGCAATTTCATATATATGTTAAATAACATAGGGAACAAAGCAGAACCCTGAGGGACCAGGGAGTCAAGGAGAAATCTCCCAGCACTACCTTCTGGGTTTGCTCCTCAAGAAAGGAATAGAACCACTGTAAAACAGTGCCTCCAGGTCGCATCCCAGCAAGATGGTCCCGAAGGATACCACGGTCAGTAGTACTGAAAGCCACTTCCAGCAGAACCAACAGGGACACACTCCCTCTGTCCAGTTCCATGTGTAGGTCATCCACCAAGGTGACCAAAGTGGTCTCTGTCCCACAGCCAGGCCTGAAACCAGTTTGGCTTCCACATTAGTAGGGTAGTGAATCTGCTCCATCTTTTAGTCAGACCTTTAAAATCACTATCCAAGGTGCTAAATCCCGGCCTCCAAATAGTTTCAGCACCTTGGCCAGGTCCTTTAAAATTCAGACTAAAGACCAGAATGGATTTACCCACCACATTAGCATGTAAGCCACTGTCCACCACTGTTGATGTGTTGTTGTTCTGTACCTTCAAGTTGTTTCCAACTTATAGCAACCCTAAGGTGAACCTATCACAGGGTTTTCTGCAGCTAAGAGTGTATAACATGCCCAAGGTCACCCAGCAGGCTTTCATGGCCAAGTGGGGAATCGAACCCTGGTCTCCAAGGTCATAATCCAATGCTCAAATTATTATAACATAGTAAATAATTCCATCAATAATCATTTTGTGATGCTTGATCTATGGAATTAAAATATGGTTGCATTTTTTAAAAAATAGATAAAAGAAACTAAACTTAGATTATTTCAAACCTCAACAACCTTTCTCAAGCTAGTACACTCAAGCTGATTTGACAACAACACCTATCATCTATAGTCAATATGGTCATTAGCTGTGGCTATGTTGGCTCAGGATGACGAGGGTTGTAGTCCTTCACATGTGGAGGACACCAGGCTGTGGTAGACTGTCTGAGACTGAACAAAGCTTGAGGCAATTTAGGAAGCTGTAACTCATCATTTTCATCCTAAAACGTCACATCATTGGAATGGTGCTTGGCTAATTTCCTTGCAAGACATATTCTTGATAAATTGTTTTGCAATGTTGTGGGGTGAGGAAGGAGCAACCATGAGCTAAAGCACACTCTGTCGAGGGAAAAGCTTTTTCTGATGAAATTATAAATAAGTCATCAGACATGAAGTCTGCTCAAATGAATTGTCAGTAGAGATGTGTCGGAGTGTGGTTCGACTCAAAACTTCAAAGCACCAGCCCTAAGAGTACCGCTTCCCTCTTCATTCACAGATCTGCTCTTGATATACACCATGGGAATTTTAATTTACGCTGTATTTACATACGTACACAGAAAACCCAGGCCTGTGAAAGCTTTAAATAAAGCAGACTGCTTGTGAACCAATTATCATATATAACAATACATATGTTCATGCCACAATCAGTTCCATTAACAGAAGCAAAGAGTAGCCTAGCAAAAGCTTCCTCTTCCTTTAACGAGGTTGTTAAGAGTGCGGGACCACACAATAATTGGCCAGGTGTACCCTCCCCAAGTGTGCATTTCCCAGATTTGCAAGTTAAAGGAAAAATGTGTGTTGATCACAGCATAGGTCACCGGAATGCCCTTACCAGCTTGGGTTTGAACAGACAAGTGTCCTTTAGGAGCTACATTGGCAGTCCTTTCCATCTTCTCAGAACATTTAGATTGGAAGTGAGACAATCTGTCGCTCTCCCAATTTATTTATTTATTTGATTTTATACCTTTCATATCTTGTCTGTCTCCCAATGAGCGCCTGCATGGTACAGTGATTCAAGCATTGATCTACAGCCCTAGACAGCAGGGTTCAGTTCCCCGCTCAGCCATGGAAACCCAATGGATGACCTTAGGAACATCACATACTCTCAGTCTCAGAAAACCCCACGATAGGGCCACCTTAGGATTGCAATAATTCAGAAACAACTTGAAGACACACAACAACAGTACAACTAGGACTCAAAAGTGGTTTACAACATTACAACATTTGAAAAGCAAATACAAATAAAAACAAGAAAAACGATAATATTAAAACACAATTAAACAGATTACAATATTAAAAGGCAGCTGGATTCAACACCATTTAAAGCAGAGCAACAAAAATGGTAAAGTTAGTTAAAAGTCTTTTCATCAGTCTAAAAAGGCCTTTGCCTGCTGACAGAAGAATGACAGGATGGGGGCCAGCCTAGCTGCTTTTGAAAAGGACTTCCACAGCCTGGGAACAACCACACTTTGTTGGACTGTGACTCCCATAACCTCCAGCCAGCATATAGAACAGTGAGGGATGAAACTAGTTGTAGCATGACAGTATCTGGAGGGCCTCAAGTTGTCTTTCTTGTTTTAGGCCTCCTTCAGATGGACCGATAGTTCTTGTAAATGTCAGGCTATTCTGGATTATTCAGGTTTCTGGATTTCATGCTTTGTAATGGTTGTTCCTGCATCTAGTTCTGTCCTAAATATTGTGGGGTTTTACCCACTCTTTTTATTTTTCCTGCCTGAGGTGTGGTGAACTGTGGTGTGGGTGGAATTTCCTTCCCTTCCCATCATCTCCTCCATGAACTCAACACTCCCCATGCTTTTCCCCCAGTATTCACCTTCCCTGTTTTGCACATTCCATTTTTTAAAATATTAGTTGTTGCCATGGTGCTAAAGAGTGCTAAAGAGCCATTGAGAGGGGTGGCATTCAGTCTGGTATATTCAGCCTGAGTGTAATGAGGAAATGAAGGTTAGAGGAAAACCTCCATGGCAAAGATCACACTCCTATTGAGATGTCATCAGTGGAGCTACACAGAAGTATGGAAGGAACCAAAACAATGGATACAGACATGGGAATTTAAGAACACCAGTACCAGAAATTCCCAGGGCTATGAAAAAAATCCATTCTTGCTCAAGATTTAATAGGTCCCAGAAACTAACAAGAAATAGAATGGGAGAGAGAGGATTTTTTTTAAAAAAAATTCCAATAAGTACAGTATAACTTTTGCAAAATCCCAAGGTTTTTGGCCAGTCTGGATGAGTTCTTAGATGTGCTTTTCATAGCTACTTAATCTTCTTTGGTTCTGGTTTTGCTCTCCATTGTTTTTCTGTTCTGCTGTTCAAATACTGGTATATTTTTCTAGTTTTACTAGGATTATTTAATCATTATTGATTGTGCTAGCCACTCTGGGAATCCTTTGGGGAATGAGGACTGGGACAGAAATGTAAAAGTAAAATAAATACATTTGGGGTCAACTATGCTATGAGGCAAAGTGAGGTAGATTGCCTCAGATAGAAGATTTGAGGATACCAGCAAAGAGCAACAAATTCTCAGTTGATTATTATGCTTTAACCACCATGGAGAGGACACTGCTGAAACTTGTTTTCAGACCCTACAATGTCTGCTCTATATCTGCATAGTTGTTGTTGGTTTTTTTGCAAACTGTGACAGCTACATACAAACAAAAAAAGTGACTGCTAAGCACGCAAAGGGTTGCCTTGACCACTTTCTCCCCTCAGTGTTAAACTAATGGTTTTAGAACCACAGCTTGGGAGAGTCCCTTTTGCTGAACCACCCCTCTCAGAATCCCCAGCTATCATGGCCGGTGATGTATTTGGGAACAATAAACTGCTTTTTAATTTTTTAAAAAAATCTTATCTGACTGCCTGTTGTAAGGCTAAGTCATTGTGAACTGGCTTACAATTGCAGAAAGCAGAATTGCAGCTTTGTACAAAGTCTGACTTTTCAGGAGAGGAGTGGGGAGGTTGTGAGGCCATTGGGACCACCATAAGAGCAGAGTCACCAGCGTGGCCATTTCACAATGGTCCCAATGAAGAATCTGTTCTGATGTACAACATGTCCCCTTGCACAATGGGAACTCTCTTACACAGTGAGATATCTTACAAATTGCCCTGTTGTGCATAATCATAGTTCACTAGCACGGTTGCTCATCATGTCATTGACGCAGCTTCATCGCTGCAAATTTATGCATCATAGCCTCTGATGTAGGATCTCAACCTTTATTTAGTGAGTCTGAATATATGTATACCACAGTCACTCACTATGTGTATAGTCCTTTGAATCAATTTCTGTACTATAAATCAGTGCTTATGTAAGTCCAGTTGATTTGGTGGGTCTACTCAAGTTGGGACTAGCCATTAGATTTAGGCTAACGTACTCAATCAGTTTTGTTTAGTATTTTCTTGTGTTCATGATTTTACTATAAATCTCCAGAAGCACCCATTGAGTGGAAATATTCTAAATTAAAAAAATAAGATATTCCTCAGTTTTTGTGGATTCTGAGATAGTTTGTGGTTCAAATCCCAGTTATAGATTTGTTGACATATTTTATGTCCCAGCTCTTAATGTACTAACCATGGAGCATATATACATTGGATATGTACATGGATGTTCTGGCTGGCAGATTCTGGGAGCTGCAGTCCAACGAAAAGAACATCTTAAGCTCTGGTAGGAACTAATAGCAGACTTTTTGTAGTTTAAAAAAGCCATTAGCACAAAACAGGATTTTGTTGGCCTCAGTGGCTCACATCTACCAAAAAGCATGTGGTTCTTTTCTTGGTTGTTGGTTTTCTTCAAAGCAAGTCTAAAATACAGTCCTTTTTTAAAAAAAAAACTATCTGAAAACACATCTAAGGCTTGAAGAAGAATGCTCCTGCATTCAAGGGACAACAGAGTGTCCCCATTCCCATTTTCCATGGCAGTTCCCCCATTCTATAACAACTTTACTGTGGTTGCTGGCACCCTGGAACAAGTCACTCTTGTTCCCAGTGGAATAATGTTCGTTTTCAAAGTGTGGTTCTACTCCTGGCAGAATGGGGTAGGGGGAAGAATAGACTGTTTCTCCTTATAAGTTACAGTGATTGTTACATGATTTTCTGCTCTGTGAGGCCTTGAAGTGCTGTAGTGTAATGGAGCAGGGATTCAGGGAAGGTCAGCTCCAGTACTCTTTTCACAGCAGGAGCTATGATGTCATCCACTTGGTGAGGTATTTGCCAAGGTTATGAGGTGGGGTTGAGCTCAAGGATGAATCTGGTCTGGTGCATAAACCCTCTGTTTTCGTGACCCTCCTAGCATGCTTCACTATTGAACTATATAGATGAACTGTTTTAAAACAATAAATACACAAATTTATTATGCTCAGACAGCATCTGGGCCACGGTCATCTAGTGAATTTCATGGCTGACCGGGGTTGTGAATCCAGGATATGCGTATATATGTGCCTCAGACAGTAGTTTGCCTCTCTTCACCCCTGCCACTATTGTTGTAGTCCTGTGATTACCTGCTGGAAAGGCTCTTTTTACATTCATATTTTTGATTGATTCATAAACTGGAAAATAAAATGAAGCAAACATGCTTGAAATTTAGCTCCACCAAAATCAGTGGCATTTACTTTGGTGAATATCAATGAACTTTTGTTTATGATGGAAGTCTTAATGTGAAATAGAGTGTTATTTCTCTTTCAGAAATGTTAACAAGCTGGACAAAGCTTGCTCCTTATCCAAACCCAAATTACGAGTTTTGTTTTCTGGATCTTCAACCTAAGTTGCATTTCTCTTGTTACAGTTGTGTTCAGTGTAAAAACGGTCAGGGAAAGATACAGGGCATGCTCTACCTGAATGAGGCAATCACTTTAGGTGATGGAGCAGTGGTAAATTTGTCCCTCCTCACTGCACCATAGCAAAGTCTTTGCTGATCTGGAGACTTCCACCTGCTCTTGTTCCCTGAAGTTCTCATACCTTCCAACATTTCACAGATGAAATTTGGGACACGTCTGATCAAATAACATCAGCATGTGGTCAAGAGGGCAAAAGTTATTAATAGTGAAGAACATGCAAGGTGTGAAGCCGCAGAAGCTGCAACTGCAGAAGTTTCCTTTTGTCTGAGCTTACTGGGAAGGACAAGATTCTGCATCCTCCTATTCTCCCTGCTGAATTAATTGAGTTTTGCACTTTGAACTCAGTTTGCTGCAACTGAAGTAAGCTGGGGACAAAGAGAGAATGTGGGGGTGGGGGAGAGAGAAAAAGGAACGTTTTAAAAGCAGTTGAAAAAGTTGGATGCAGAGTATTAATTAGCAATGACCGTGCCATATTGGGTAGGAGCTTTACAGAGCCAGATACCCATTCAAAAAGGGAAAAAGAAAAGGGGAAGCAGAAAGAAGGAGATGTGACAATACTTGCTGTTCCTACATCTCTGCAGAGCTGCCTTCTCGCTATATGCCTGGTTCTGAAGGTTCTCAGCAGTGAGGTATTTAAGTCTTTTACTCCAAGTTTCAAGTCAAGTCTCAAGTCCTTACCTTCAAGTCTCAAGCTGAGTCTCAAGTCCTTGCAAGATACTTTCAAGTCAAGTCTCAAGTCAAGTCTCAAGTCTGGAAGCCAATTTTATACCCCACCTTGTATTCCAGAATTTCCAGACAGAGTTAAATAAAGTCAATTTTAACAGCTTAAGTACAGTCGTCCCTCCACTTTTGTGATTTTGCCATCTGCAGCTTCAGAAGTAGGGAATAGGATCCTTCTTATTCCCCAGTACTGAAGCTTCAAGAGCTTTAGAAAGACGTATCCTTCCTCCTCAAGCCCATTGCTTAACACATTTTCTGTTCCCCTCTGAGATACACACCCTACATTCTGGGTACGAGGCTTGCCTTCTGCTCTTAGGAAAGGTTTGAGAAAGCTCCTCCTATATGTAGTGGGAACAGGCTGCTGAGCAGATCCCAAGCCCACCTCTGGCCCATTGCCTATCTCATTTGCTGTTCCCTCTGAGAAATATGTCCACACTTTGGGCTTGAGACAAACAGTCATGTGACCAATAAGTTGTAAGGTTTCTGGATGAACGTGTTATGTTACTGAACCGGGGCAGCAAGTCAGTCACTAAAAATATGCAAGTCTCAAGCCGAGTCAAATCACTGCCGAGTCAAGTCCAAGTCAAGTCACTGAAGTGACTTAAGTCTGACTTGGGTCCAAATCAATCAACTTGAGTCTACATCACTGGACCTCAGAGAACTTCTGTGGGAGAAATGACATGGAAAATGACCTGTGTCAAAACACAACTGATTCACCAAGTCTCACCCCCACCCTGCCGATACACCCTTGTACTAAGGACCCTCTGAGCCAGGCATTCAGCCAGCTGGTACCTCTGTCTTCTGCTGCTTCTGCTTCTTTGAGGGGGTTTCTCTCTGCTGCCACATCCTCCTCCTTTTGGACATGCAAGGAACATTGGTGCAGCCATGTTCTCCTCTTCCCTTGATGAATGGAGGTGCTTGGGCAAGCAGACAGGTGTGTAGACACAGATGTGAGTGTGTCCTCACCCCTCATGGGAAGGTTAGTGCCACCCTGTTGGCCTCCCCTTACCCCTCTCCTGGAGAAAGAGAGTTTCCAGTGTAACAGAGGCCATTTCCGCACTAGCCTGTTATAGTGCTATTATTCCACTTTCAACATCCTATGGAATGTTCTCAAAGGCCCCTCCCTAAACTGCAAACCCCAGGATTCCATAGGATGTTGAAAGTGGAATAATAGCACTATAACAGGCTAGTCAGAAATGGCCAGAGAGGCAGTGCTTCATTTCCCATTTTGGCTTGAACCCTCATAGCTGTAGGGTTCAGATGACATGCTGAAAAGACAAGGCAGACATTCATTTTCTGATTCATACTTTAGGAGAGATGGATGGACAAAATTAGTTATATGAGAACGACATGCAGTGAATGCAAAGAGGACTGGGGGGAGTACAATGGAGGTGGAGATACAAATCCAAATAATCTAAAGGAGAGGTGACCAGACCTCAAACTTGTCAAATCTAATTTGTTTTTGACTAGAACCCTGAGATCCACAAACCATAGCCAAACATACAGGACAAGAGCTTGGGAAAGTTAATTTTTTGGACTTGCAAAATTTCTGCAAAATTTAACTTGCAAAATTTCCAAGCCATCATGGCTAGTGACCAGCTGGTTGGAATACTCTGGGAGGCTTAGGCCATTTCTGCACTACACTTATAGTGCTATTATTCCACTTTCAACATCCTGTGGAAATCTGAGGTCTGTAGTTTCCTGAAGCCCAAGAGCTCTCTGGCTGAGAATTCTAAATGCCCCTCCCTAAACTGCAAACTGTAGGATTCCATAGGATGTTGAAAGTGGAATAAAAGCACTATAACAGTGTAGTGTAGAAATGGCCTTAGTTTAAACCTCCCAGGATACTCCAGCTTCTCCAAGCTCTGTAAAAGATGTACACTTAAGAACAGACTGCTTCTGAACAAATTCCAAGTCTAGGGATTCATTTTTGGTGTCAGAACTGCAATGTGTGCTTTTGCATAAAACTTGGTTTCTCATTACTCCAAGCTCTATTTATTTGAATAACCCAATTTAGTTAGGAAAAGACATATTGTTGTTGCTCCTGTTAAATTATTAGGAGTCAGACACACTTGCTGACCTAAAGGAAATCAAGCAGAGATCTACCAGCAGATCTCCAGTTACCTTCTGCCCACCCCTGGTCTAATGACACAAGGGCCCTTTCCACATGGGGCAATTAAAACAGCGCAGAGCGACCTCCGACAGAGGTCATCTGCACCATGGAGTGGACTGGATCGGACTACTTTTTGTAGTTCCGCACCTCAGTCAGCTCCGAAGCAACCGGAAGTGGTCATGCAGCGTGCTTTTTAAAAACCTCTTTTAAGAGGTTTTTCAAAAGCACGGAGCGTGCAACTCCATGTCGCTCCGTCGCCGCGCTCCGGTGCAGATTTGCAGGCGCACACTAGTGCGTGCCTGCAGATCTGCCGAGGGCGGGCTTTAGGCTGGCGAGCTTCTCTGCTTGGTGGAGAGCCTCCACCAACCGGAAGCCGCCATTTTGGACGCCAGAGCAGAGCAGAGCGATGAGCTGGCACTGCTCCTCATCCCGACGGACCTGATTGGACCCACGAAAAAGCCGGTGAGTAGCGTTTCTACGCATTCCCTTCCCCACGTGTGGAAAGGGCCAAGGTCAAGCAGAGATAAAAGGAGGATAAAGTTTTTGCTTTGTTAAGTTGGGATCTATGATTAGTATAGAGATATAGGATACAAACTTTCCTTATGCCAAGTCTCCTGAATGTTTGAGGGAGAAGTCCAAGCAAGGACTTATAATCAGTATTATAGCGGATCCAGAACTCTGAAGACCAAAGCATGGTCTTTTTAATTAGCAGAGATTATGACATCATCCACTACCATCTCAAGCTTCCCTGTTCTTTCAGAGCTCAGCTGCAATCATGACAGTAGCTAGAAGGAAAATGGGTTTTCTCAGCAGTCCTGTTTCGAACAAAATATTTCAAAGTGGCTTGGTGCTGAGTGGACAATTAAGAACTATTAATTGCTCCTACTATAGGAGTGGGCATGTTCTTTCTGTCCTGGCACCAAATTTCCCTGTTGGAGCTATACCAACTCCAACAAATGAAACCAGATGTGAGCAAAAGTCTAGCTCAAGTTTGGTAAAACCCCTTTTGGGAAAGCTGGGGCAATATTGGGAGTGGGATTCTACCTTGTCTAAATTTAAAATTGGTGTTCTAGGAACTTCCAGGAGTGACAATTGTTCTGGGAGCTTCCAGGACTGACTATTGACCTTTTGGGAACCATTTTTTTTTCCAGTTCAGGGGCATCTGGGAGGAAGACATGCTACTAGGGGACCAAATATAGTTGGGCTTCCACATAGGGTATAGGCACAGAACTTCCAGAAAAGTGGCAAAATTGCAAATAGCAAAATGTGTTGTGTGTCTATGGGAAGGGGGCGAAGGCACGGTGGGGAGAACAGTCACCCAGGGTCTTAACCAGGTCAGGGAAAGGAGAGAGGGGGGTGACTTGGAATGGTGGCCCTATATTTCCACTCTCTTGTCCATCTCCTTCTCTGGGTGTGGAGTAGAATTGGGACAGGGTTTGTGATGCTCAGAAATTGGGCTGCGAGCTGGCCTTAGCTGGCCAGGAAGCAGCTGATGGAGAAGGAGGAAGACCAGAGGAAGGTTTTTAAAGGGCTGCACTTGGCCTGATCAGAGCCCCCAAGCAGGAATGTGTTCTTCTGGAAAAAAAGCAGTTGAGGTGAGAGGGCAGGAGTTGAAGATATTCACAAATAAATCTATGAAACTCAAACCCACAAATGTGGAGGGCCACATTTTGTTACACATTTTGTGTAACTCCACAAAAATAGCCTGGGGGCCACATCCTCATCCTCGTCTTAGTGGATATTAAAGAGTTGTTCCTAGTGGGTAATAAAATTACTAGAACTGGTCTGTTGATATAAGCCAAAATACTTCCTCATGTTTGTTGTTGTTGTCGTTGTTGTTGTCGTTGTTGTTGCTGTTGTTGTTGTTGTTGTTGTATGCCCTCAAGTTATTTCTGACTTATGGCAAGCCTACAGCAAACCCATCATGGGGTTTTCTGGAGCTAAGTGAGTATGATGTACCCAAAGTCACTCAGGGGGTTTCCAGGGCCAAGTGGGGAATTGAAGCCTGGTCTCCAGATTCATAGTCCAATGCTCAAACCACTACACCATATTCATATTTGCATAGTGTAAATCTGCACTCACACATTTAAGTGGTGGTTGCACTATGCCATTCTTATGAATACCAATATTGTGCAGCAAACTGCCTATCTATGAATGTGCTTGCTGTTTTCACAATCCCAGTGAACCAAGCAATACATTGAAGGCTCTGATGATAATTTATGTACCATCCAAGAATATGCAACTGTATGTGTGACTTGTAAAAGTCCACTTATGAAACTGTGATCTGGATACTATGCCACAGGTGAAAAAGTGCAACCACATGTATAAGGAAACTTAGGTATGCCTAAATCACCACCAACAAGGCCATGAATCAAGATAGCTGCCTCTGCATTTTTGGATTCTCTTTGGCTGCATGGCTACTGGGGCTATGTTTATGAATGTTTGAACTTTTATTCTTCCTCACTGGCTCTCACTTTGAAGATTGAAAGGCAGAAGGCAATCCATCCCCATTGTTTCCTAGGAGCAGTGTCCAGAAGAAGACTGCCTCAACCAAGCAAGAGATTCCACCAGAGATGGGGCCTCACAAATTGTGTGTGGGGCTGATGATAAAGCAGAGCTACATCTCTCCACTGTTACTCCTGAAACCACCAACACAGCAGCCAGTTTCACGGTAAGCCTCAAATAACAAATCAAAGCAGAGTTCCCTCACCACCACACGTCAAAGAACTCATCACAGCTCTCAAGAACCTCCTGACTAAGTGTTTTCAGAGCAATTTCTCCAATTACCAGTCTTTTAACTCATGGGGACCAACATGAGTAGATACTCAGAAATCACTCTTCTCAACCATTCCACTGTGGGCTTGGCATGTGCCCTCTTCTGCACAAACGAAAAAGAAACAGAGAGATGGCCTGCAATTTCATACTTCATTTACAGGATTACTTTTCTAGAGACTTGCTAAGCAGACACTGCTGTGCTGGGGTAGTGGTTAGTAATTACCATCTCCTCCCCGGCCCTCTTAGGGTATTTGACATTTCCATTCCTCGGTGCCTTTGGTGAATAACAAATTCATCTACCTGCCATCCACATCTGATCACCAGATGGTCTCATGTGCCTAAAGAGGACCAATTGCAGAGTGCATTCAAATGACCTCACACATATATCTTCAAACAGTGCTCCCTGACCACAAAAAATGTATGGAAAACACAACATCTGTACATGTCTGCCTCTTAAATCCCTGTTGTTTTACAAAATATATTGCTTGTCATCTTAATGTCTTCAGCTCCTTAATGGGGAAAATGTGGACCATTGCTTGTAGGGATTGTTTGTTGTAAGAAATTGTTCGGTTTCTTATGACGATTTATTGTTGTCTTCTTTTACTTGCTGCTGATTGAGACTGAAGTCTTTGAGTGATGTAGGTATGATCTATTAATTACAGATTTAAAATATGGATTTTGAATCAGATCTTAATTAGAGCTGTTCTTTCTTCATGGCTGCCACAGCATATGTTGCAAAACATCTATGAGCATCTCTGAAATACAACACTCAGTCAAAGGTGTCCTTCTTTCTCTGAGTAATGATGAGGAAAGGTTGCCTTTGCCAGGGTGCCATTGCCTGGGGATTTCGGGCCCTTCCAACCTGCATGGAGGAAAGGAGCGACCCTTCCTAAACAGAGCTCTCGATTGGCATGTCACCTTCAGCAAACAGGCTTAGTATAAATCTCCCACTATTAAGGTTGAGCATACTCACCTTACATGCCAAACCCATGGGTGAGGTAGACACATGTAACATGTGTGTATGTGCATGTGTGCACAAGGAGGAGGTAAAGAAACAGCTATCTTTGTCTCTATCCTCTGTTGAAAGTCACCATCTTTATAGCATTCAAGCCTGACCCCCCACACTTTGTTAGCAATAATAGAGACTGATTCCTGATCCTCATAGATTCCAATCTAGATCAGTGTCCAGGAAGGCAAAGTCCTGGTAATACACACGCTAACATGGACAACAATCCGGATATACTTAACTGATGGAATTCAAGCTTACTCCATGGTATGCTTGCCTGCTACACCAACAGACAAGGCCATGGTGCCCATTTCTCAGGGCTGCCAATGTCTTTTGGCCATACTTACAGCAAGCCACATGGCACATGGCCCCAGCATGGGATGGCTCTACCTTCAGGTCTGCTGCTGTAGTGGTTGCAAATGCAGTTTTATACTACTGAAAGTCTGATGTTTCTTCAATTGCATCCCACAGTGACAGCTCATGGGGGCTCCCCAAACCTCATCAGGATGAGGGTTTTTCAGTCCCCACTCATTAGTGCAAACGGTGCACAGCAGTCAATCCCAACTAATGCCTGAGCCACAGGAACTGTTTTCTATTAAAGTAATTGCCTTCTTTGCTGTGACATCACACTGCTAGCTCATGTTCAACTTATGATTGACAATAATTCCAAGGAGTAGTAGTACTGCTGAACCATGTATCTCCCATTATATACCCATACATTTGGTTTTTGTGGCCTAAATGTAGAATTTTGCATTTGTCTTTATTGAATTTCATTTTATTAATTTCTGCCAAATTCTCTAGTTTATCCAGGTCCCTTTGGATTCTATTCCTATCTTTCAATGTGTTAGCCACTCTTCTCAGTTTTGTGTCATCTGCAAACTTGATAAGGATTCCTCCTACCTCATCATCCAAGTCTTTGATTAAGACGGCAGTGGGCAGTGGCAGAGCTGCTACTGCCACCGCCGCTACCACCACCTCCCCCCAGCACAAGGCCAGGAAGGACCCCAGCAGGGGTGGCAGTGGGCCAGGCTCAGGTGGGAGGGTGGGAGGGGTCTGCTTTTTTGTGCCCTCCTGGCATTGGCACCTGGGGCTCGAACCCCAGTCGCCCCACCCTAGACACACTTTTCTTCCTGTGATTATCAACATGTCCTGTTCTGGTATGTGATCAGTTTCTTTCTGGACTCCAGTACAGAATCTCTCAACTTCATCCCCTTCTGCCTTGGTAGTGGGAGCATAAACTTTGGTTACAATTATATTGATGGGTTTTCTCTGCAGTCTTATTAATATTACTCAGTCAGACTTTGCATTATGTCATCTGAGTGTTTTTGCTACATCTCTCTTCACTATTAATGCCACCCCATTTTTTCCATAGATTTTCATTGCCTGAGTAAAACCCTATGTAATTACTTGAATGAAAATGTCCCATTCCTGTCCATTTAAGCTTGCTCATGCCACATGTAGCAATGTTTATACATTCCATTTCTTGTTTTACAATGTCTACCTTCCCCTGATTCATGCTTCTCACATTTCGTGTTCCTACAACATGTGCTGTGCAGCCTTGGACTTTCTTTTGGCTTGAGTCCAGTTGCATTATTGGCCACAACACTACCCATACTTACCTGCTGCTCTTCCCCTGTAGCTCACTGACTGCTTTCAGACCTGGGCATCTCATCTTCTTGTACTATCTCTTATTTCATTTTCAACTGTCTCTTCATAGGGTTTTCAAGGTGAAAGACCTCAGGACTGGTTTACTGTTGCCTTCTCCTGCACAGTACTAATAAGCATCAGCTATGATGCCACGGCCATTGTTTCTGAAAGACAGTCCACCAGTGTCATCCCCACTACTGCTGCTTCCCAGTAGTTTTGTGGCACATTTATTTTGGCTCTCCAGCAAAAGTCTGTCCAATGTAGGAGACCCTGCCATCAGCAGTGCTACCAACAACCTAGCCTTTTGCCTCACAGGAGCACGCAAGCCCACCACCGCAGAAAGATAGTGCTATGGTGGGCCAGATTTTGTACCTGTAGTGGAATTAATGATTTTATTTATTTTGGCTTATGTTTTGCAGTATGTTGCCTTCCTAGACCTTAAATGGAACACTGTTCTGCCAACTAACTTTGCGTACAACATCTAATTGACTAACCAGTTTATAAATTCAATAGAATAATTTATATTTTGATATATGGCTTTGGCTGTAACCATTAAAAATATGATTCAGATTAATCTTGTTGTTGTTGTTTTTGTTGCTGTTCTTTGCCTTCAAGTTGCTTCGGACTGATGGAGAACCTAAGCAAACCTATCACCAGGTTTTCTGGGGCTGAGAGTGTGTGACGTACCCAAAGTCACCCAGTGGGTTTCCATGGCTGAGGAGGGAATTGAACTCTTTACTTTCTATGAAAATATCATTAAAATAAATAAAGTAATCCTAGAAGATTTATAGTGCTTTTGAGAATGGCTGGCCCTGTCATCATGCAGAGTGAGGCAGCCACTTTAGGCAACAGATTTTGAATTTCCAAGTCATTTCAGTTCCTTCTTCTTATTTTTTTAAATACTACATATTCAGGGGGATGTGCTTGTGGGTTGTTTTATGCCTGAGGTGTCAGAATAATTTGGCTGGCCTCGGATACCCTGCAGCTTGATGTGAGGGGAAGGACGCCATTTATTTCTTTGCCTTTGGCAACAAAATGTCTTGCGCGAGCTCTGAGGTAAATCTTCACTTTTGACACCTGAGCCTCTGAATTGCCTTCTGTGAAACTCGTTAGAGTGGCTACTTCTAAGGAATGAAATGGCAGCCTCCTTATTTGTCCTTCTCAAACTCTTTCTTCTCTTTCCCTCCCCCCTCCCCACTTTGATTAAAGCAAAGAAATCACCTTTGAAAGCTCTCAGAACCAGCCTTCGCTACCCAAAGTTCAGAGATGCCGTTTTAGTTGCCTGCACTGGCACACAGAGTGAGCCTCCTCAAAAGCCTTCATCATGCAACAATGTCAATAGCAGCCATCAGGAGAAAAGAAAACACTGGAGAAATTCCCTTAATATATCCTAGTCGACGAGGTCATGACAGGACCACGTGCATAAATAGTCGAGGTATTATTTTCAGATGTGGATGTCCTGAACGGGAATGGTCTAGCTAGCCAAAGAAAAGGCTCCCCTCCCCGCCTCCTCCTCACCCCATGACTCCTGGACTGGAGACAGAGGCAGCGGAGAGGGAGCGATTTGCATTGGAATGTCATCCTCCTTGGCTTGCTTCAAGGGGAAAGACGATCATCATCACCCCTGACAAGAACATATGCATCGGCTAATTTTTATCATCAACAGCGCAGGAGCACATTTCACAAGGTGTTGACATCCCTTTTCACACAACCATTAAGGCTCAACGTGTGTAGGAGGAGAGCAGAATCATTGGGCAATCCCCCTCCCTGGCCAGAGCTAGCAAAAGTTACTTCTTAAAGTAGAACACTCAGAATCTACCAGCTAGGGTGGCCATGCTGGATGAGGATTGTCAGAGCTGCAGCCCAAACACTAATGTTTCAAAATTCTGTCCCCAACATAGGCAGATCTATTTAAAGTAGATGCACTTTTGTAGGGGTTGGCTGCCCTGTCTTTCCAGGATTCCTGAGTGTTGGGAGAAATCCATTTATGCAAATTATCCAGGTCACTCTACTGGTTCAAAAACAATGAAAAATTCTGTGGAAGACCAACTGATTATACCATCAGCTTTTGTGGGGCTACACTAAATCAAATGCATGAAGTGTTATGCAGAATTTCAGTTATATTTACAGTACAGGAACTGTAGACTGTAAGGTCATACTAGGGAAATTAAATACAGAAAAATACTCATATCAATAATTACAGCATAAACACTAGCTATTCACAAGATCCGTGACTGATACCATGAGCATCCAAGCACTGAGTAAAATAATTAACATCTATATAGTTGAACCTCCGGCCTGAATATCCTAAAGACATCAGATCCTCAGGTGATCTTGGAAGCTAAGCAGGGTCAGCTCTGGTTAGTATTTGACTGAGAAACTGCCAATGAATACCAGATATTGTAAGCTGTATTTCAGAGGAAGGAACTAACAAAACTACCTCTGAGTATTCCTTGCCTAAGAAAACCATAGGAAATTCATGGGGTTGCCATAAGTCGGCAGATGACTTGAATGGACATGTACGCATAGTTGTATATGCCTAGTCCTGTTCCAATTTTCAAATCCGAACTCATAGAGGTTACTTTAAACAACTTTCTGGGGGCACACCTTCCAGAATCACCCAGCCAGTATGGCAGCAAGAACGCAGCCAGGATTCTGGGAGGTATAGCCCCCAAAAAGTAACTTATCTTTTTTTTTTAATCATTTTATTCAATTTCACATTATAAAAAAACATACATAATAGCTGACAGTTTAGTTGACATATTTCTGATCTTCCACAAGGATCTAGTTTTACATACTATTTTTCAGTTATATAATACTGTACTACATTTTACAGCTATTTTTAACTCATTGATTCTTGCCTTTCCCTCCCATATTCCCGCATCATGATATATATCCTGCCGCCCACTCATATCTTATCATACATCATGGATAACCAATCTCCTTCTGTATACCCAGCAATTACCCACTTCCATCCCATTTGCCATTCTCTTTGTATCTCTTTGTCTGATTTCCCTTTTAGTATCTGAGAGACCATATCAGCATTTTTATTTTCTATAAGTGTACCCCACTATTGTTCCTCTGTAGGTATTTGCTGAGTTTTCCACAACTTAGCATATTCAATCCGAGCAGTTGTTATCATATAGAGCAGTATTCTCCATTGTTTCTTTACATCAGCATCTTCTATTATATCAGTCATATTTAACAAATACAGTTCTGGTGTCTTAACAAATTGAATTTTCAATAATGCACAAATTTTATTATGTATTACATTCCAATACTTCTTAGCTTTTGGGCACGTCCACCACATGTGGTAGATCGTACCAACTTCTTTCTGACACTTCCAACAATGCCCATTACCTGTTTTGTAAATCTTTTTCAATTTATCTGGTGTCATATACCATCTATAAAAAAGCTTATAATAGTTCTCTTTCAAGTTTTGAGCTGCTGTAAATTTCTATGTTTTTTGCCAGCTCCTTTCCCAAGACTCTAATTGAATTGTATGTCCAATATTTTGAGCCCATAAAATCATTGTTGTCTTCACTGTTTCTTCCTGCCTCTCCTGTTGTAATATTTCTTGATACACTTGAGCTAATAAGTGAGGAGGATTTTCAAACAGCCATTTAACTACTCCAGTTTTCTCCTTGTGTTCTATTCCATATGTTTTAGTGTCCATCTGGAACCTTTCAACTAATTGTCTGTAGAGGAACCAATTCAGTACTATTCCCTCTTGTTCTAATTTTTCTCTTGTTTTTACCTTTAAATTATTAGACGCTGATCTCTCCATTATGTCTTCGTATTGCAGCCATTTATCAGAATCTGTCCATCGTCCAAAAAAAGCCTCTTGAGGTGAAACCCAAGTGGGCAGCTGCCGTATGTTTTTAGTTTTATAATCTTCCCAAATTTTTAAAAGTGCTTTCCTGACATAGTGATGTGAAAAGTCTTTATCTATTTTTGCTTTATCATAAAACATATAGGCATGCCAGCCCATTCTCAGGTCTGCTCCCTCCAGTGCCAGCGTTCTCCTGTCATGTAGGTCTACCCCAAAAAGTAACTTTTCCAAGCTCTGTTTCTAGATTATATAAAATGTAAATATATAGGGTTATCATTTAGAATGACATGTTTACAAATTTAACTAAGCAGCCTGTGTCTGCACTTGCAGTAACTACACTGCTTTGAATTAAGCATGCTTACTATACACCCTAAGGCACCAGATCCTGTCTGGACTTGGAATCTGAGCAGAGTCAGCCCTGGTTAGTACTTGGATGGGAGACCCTCAATGAACACTAGGCTGTATTTCAAAGGAAGAAACTGGCAAAATCACCTCTGAGTATTCCTTCCCTAATAAAACTCTGTGAAATTCACGGGGTTGCCATAAGTCAACAGGCACACATACACACAGCTACAGAGCAGAGAGGTGGGGTAGAAATATATTTTTAGCCACACTGATCTGCAGTACAAAACAAGTACTTCAAATGGGATGCAGGGAAGCTAATCTCTCTTAAGTGATTTCAAGTATGTACAATTAAGCCAAATTGCTGTATGGTGGTAGGGTTGTCAGATCCCACTCTCAGCGCTTGGGGAGAGGCCCACTCATTATGGGAACAATTCCAGATAATTAAGTGGTCATTCCACTAGGACCATAGCCTAAGGTTTATTTCTTTCTCTTTCTCTGTCTCTCCCTCTCCTTTTTCAAGTGGGAAGAGCTGCCATGTCTTTAACATCTGTGTGGCAAGCAGAACATTAAACACAGGAGGGTTTTTTCCTGCTATGGGGAAGCAAGCAAAGGAAATGGTAGGGCTCTTGATTGCAGCCAGTATTCATCAGAGAAAGGCTCAGACCCTCTGCCCATTGAAAAGGTTTCAAATCTAGCAGCCCAACTCATTGCCAAAGAAAAAGAAGTACATCATTTGTGTGTGGCAGCGGGTTGGACTAGATTGCCCTTGTGGCCTCTTACAGCTCTTGTGGTTCTACAATTCTACTGCCTGAACCCACCCACAAAGGCCCTTTCACAATACCCAGTTACAGTACTGTGATTCCACTTTAATTGCTACAGCTGTATACAATGGAATCCCAGGATCTATCGTTTGGTCAGGCACTAAAGCTCTCTGCCTAAGAATTCTAAATACTTCCCCTAATGCAAATCTTAGGATCCCTTAGGATGTTGCCATGACAGTTGAGGTGAAATCATAGCACTATAATTATACAGTGTGAAAAGGCCCCAAAAGGGAACAAATGCAGGCACACATTTGACTATGTTAATTTATGTGTAGAGATGTGCATTTAGAATGATTGCTATGATTTAAATAGAAAATGCAATTCAACTAACTAAAGCTGAGAAGACTTGTGGCCAAGTGGTCTCTGTGGCTGTCCCTTACTCTGTTGTCCTGGTTCTAAACCAGAAGTGAGTAACTACTCCTAGAGGAGGAAGCCAGTTTTCACCCATCCGCACCCTTGGCTGGTCACGTTGCTATGAAAACAAAGGTAAGACAAAACCTCTGGTCCCTTCCTGTTTTGTTTTGCCCAGCCAACTCTTAGCCCCCCTGTTTTCCATCATCACCAGGGGTTGTAGGGAGCAAATAAAGCCAAATTGCTGTATGGTGGTAGGGTTGTCAGATCCCACTCTCCTCCAGTCTTGAGGGTGAGAAATCTCAGGGTGAGAGTGCTACCTTAAAAGATGTGTGTACATGCATTTTCGTCACTTGCTCATGCTTTTATTTGGATGGTATACTGTGTGCAGCTACGGTTGATGCTTTAGGTATCATGCTGAATGACATCTTCAGGGCCCACTCCAGATGACATCCCAAGGGGTCATCACCAGGTCTCAGGTTTTGGCTCCAAAAAATTCAGACGTGGGATAGCCCTGGTAACTTTATATGGTGATGTGTTGTTGCAGTGATTTGGGTATGACTTTTACTCAAAATAGTCCACTCCACACATATGTATGCCTTCCCTGTGTGAATTGAGGTATTGGAGGAGAGTGTCTACCAAAGAAGAGTGTGTGTGTGTGTGTGTGTGTGTGTGTGTGTGTGTGTTAGAGTTTCCAGATTTCAGACCCTGGCTCTGCTTCTCTTGTCTTCAGAGCAAGGGGGACGAATCTCAGGTTAAAAGCCTGGGCTTGAAGAGTGAGTGTATGTGTGTGCTCTCTACTTAGACTTCAGGGGGATTATTTCAATGGCATACTCTGGGCACCTATGATTGATGCTTAAGGTATCTTGCTTAATGATATTGTGAAGACCCAAATTCTGCCCTGCCTGACATCGCTTTATGTCCAGGCCTGAACATTCAGGGAGATTTCTGGCCAAGCCAGGGCTATTACAAACAGGCCTGCTTCTATTCTTCTTTCCTGAGAATGCAGCACCCTTCCCACTATTGCCCCCGACTGGCTACTCCTCCCAGGGTTATCTCCCTATCCTGCTTCCCCTAAATCTGCCCCTTTTCAGATATAGGGAAAAGCAGTGATTTACCTCTTCAATGAATGTGGTACTATTGGTATTAATGACAGCGTGTATAATCCAGTCCAGAGAAATGACACTCTCTTGAGACCTCTTTATGAAAATAGAAACAAATCTTTATTAAATACACTGTCAAGGTCTGATGTATTAGTAATTAAAGATTCTTAATCCAGCACAACACTTTTCCCTCTCTCAAATCCAACACTCATCTCTCTCCATCCACTCTCTCTATTATATACACCAAGTCTGTTCTGAACCTCCACTTCCCGTTTTCAGTTAAATTTCCATTATTCTTTTCCCCCATCTAGTCCCTCCCTTTGGCTATCCTGGATCCTATTTGCTCCAGCCAATCATTTTGAACCCTTGGGGTTGCCATGGTGTCTCCATAACCAAGCCCCCCCTCAGGGCATCACCAGTGGCCATCCCCTGCAACATTACCCTTGTAACATCACCCAGGCCCACCCCTTGTGACATCACAAAGGGTCATTATCCCTAAGTATCAGGGCCTGAGGCAGTCCTAACCTAGCAACTCTATGTGTAAAGTAATTGCTGGACTTTATAGGTCACACATTGTGCAAGCCTGTGATACAAACAGAAGAAAGAAGACCCCCTGGTGTTGTGCAGGCATGGCTCATAGGATCAATATATGACACATGATAACATGATCTTCCTCTTCCGTTAGGTGTCCCTCTCAGCTTAGCTGCATGAGAGGAGAAGGCATTTCCCCAGCAATATAGAATCATAATGATAGAAATGTAGAGTTGGAAGAGACCACACGGGCCATCCAGTCCAACCCCCACCATGCAGGAATACCCTCAAAGCACTCCCGACAAATGGCCATCCAGCCTCTGCTTAGCAATATCATTACAAAGAATCAAAAAGTATGCAGGGAAGGAGGAATGTTTGGTCTTGAATGAGCAGTTAAGACTCCTTAGTTTTACAAGAGACCTGCTTTTGTGGTGAAGATAACAGGCAGAACTGGGTTATTGACTTAGATCAATGCAGCTGCTTATGTTTTTGAACTCTCTTTGTGGTCTTGGCTATGGAGACTGCCTTGCTTAACTTCTGCACTCCAAAATTAACCACTGCACTAATTAACCACAAAATTAACCACTGAGAAGAAAAGCAAGCTTTTGCAGAACAATCCTCTTTCTCCTCCCAATATCTTTTTCATTATTAAGAGATTGTGATACAAGCAGATTTTTATGTCTAGCTGTATTAACCCAGAACTCCGACAGAACTCCATGGGGACAGCATGATTGTCACAGAGTTCAATTTTTTGACAACCCAAGGAATTAACCATCTATTCTCCAAATCAAACAGATGCAATCAACCCAATGTCCAAAAGTGATTTTTTTGCTCGAGTCTGCTGTGCTTGACATTTGAAGCATTTTGAGCTTGACTTCACACCATCTCAACAATTTCACCTCATGATCATCCACCCATCCATCCATTGATCCTTTCTCTGCACTGCTCACCCTCCACATGGGTGACAAGTTCGATTCTTTCCCATCGTGATCACAGCTCGTCAGACACAAATGGAGGATGATATAATTGAGGATGCTTTTTAAAAGAAGCCATCTGACATAATATTGCTAGTAACTTGACAGCTTTATGGAAACTCTTCCCAAGAAATCCCAAGCTAGTCACACGGCTGAGGACAAGCAGAGGTTACAGAGGAGTGTTAGATTCTCCTCAGCTCAATCTTTTAGGAGCTTCGGCCATATTTAGCATCACCTTTGACATGACCTAGCCGTAAACAATAGCTTTCTGGGTATGCTACATGACCAAATCTTGCCAGTCACTGCCAAATTAATGAGCCCATGTCATTTTTAGTTTACAGTTCAGCCATAAAGCAGTCAAGTGGAAAATGAAGCAGGGACCATTAAGGACCCTCATACACATTTTCAAAGAGTATCGTCCCTAATTCCTCACTCCCTCCCTTTTCAGGAGTTCCTAATCATTGCTCTCCCAATTTCTGCCTCTTCTGTTCGCCTGTGTCTGTGTCAGAACCTCCACAGAGAGAGAAAGAATAGCTGGGAAAAGCAAGAGGCCAATAGATAGCAAGGATCAGTTGGAGGTAATCCAAGTGGGGCAGGGGTAGGAATCTGTATATTAGCATTTGTATATTAGCAAAAAAGCAAAAGGGAGCACCCAAGGTATATTACACCCCAAACAGTCACCTAAACATAAATGTTTGCCCTATGTGTAAACTGAAGCTTTTATAAGCATTTTGAGGAGAAAGTGCTGAAAAGAAAGTACTGGGGCTGAGATCCCCAATCCTGATTTACTCCAAGCCCTAGCCAACATCTCAAAAAGGTAGCATGGTGAACATAGCCTCTTCTGGATTAGGGAACAATTGGTTCTCTAGATTACATCAAACTGTGACTTCCATCAGGCCTAGGCTCCACAGCTAATGGTGAGGGACGAAGGCAGTTCCAATCCAACAATAGCTACATGACAACCCCACTATAGTAGGCTTTGCTTTCCTAGGAATACACTAGGCACCAATGATTTTTTTCACCCTTCTGAGAATTAGTACCAGTACGATGTGCTAAATGTGCTCATTATGGGCTGAGATCCTGAATTAAGATATATAGCTACTTCCGTAGCTACATTCCCTAATGTCTGTGCGTATATATGCCTTCAAGTTGCCTGATGACTTAGGGCAACTCCATGAATTTCATAGAATTTTCTTAGGCAAGGAATACCTAGTGGTGATTTTGCCAGCTCATCTGAAATGTAGCCTCTAGCACCTGGTATTGGTTGGTGGTCTCCTACCCAAATATTAACCAGGCCTGGCCCTGCTTAGCTTCCAAGATCAGACAGGATCTGATGCCCTTAGGATATTTAGGCCCCACTAGATTTGTGGTTGTATCTTACTTCAACATTGGAAACAGGATATCATCCTGCACTGCACCTAAGGGCAATGGGATGTGAAGTAAGTTGTTTATTTCTGTTATTTAGAGGTCTGTTTTTCAGTACTGTCAGGCCAGCCCCTATCACTCAGCATGTACTTCCCAAGACATGTATCTCACTCTGCCAAATGGTAGAGCCAGCCCTCAATCCTATATTCACTTAACCTTGGATAAGCCCCTGGAACCCATGGGATTTATGTCTGAGCAGACATGCAGTGGATTGCTCTATAGAGCTGCAGTCCTGAGCACGCAGCACTCTATATTTGCTGGCAGTCCCCCATCCAAGTACTAACCAGAGCTGACCCTGCTCGGCTTCCAAGATCAGAAAGGGATCCAGTGCCTTTAGGGTACGTAGGACACATTACCCAATGTTACTCCTCCCAAAAAACCCCTAACTTTTAAGCTGCTCAGTCCACCTCCAGTACAACCATTTCCTGTCCAGTAAGAGGGTGGGGGCATGATGGATCACCGTCTCCACTTTTCTTTGGCAACTCAGAAATGACTGTCTTGGCAGTCTTGAAAAGTAGGTTTTGGGGAGGACTTTTATACGACTGAATTGTTTTTTCATAAGGCAGAATTATGATATTGTAATTATTGGACAGGATGCCAGCCACAATGTTTTAAAAGCAACTTGTTCCATTACTCAGTACATTGCTCATTCCTTTTCTGTTGTGGCTGAGGGAACTTAGGACTGATAATAGAGCATAAAATGTGAGCAAAACAGTTCTTTACATCTCCTTTAAAATACTTTTTACAGTAACTATACTCTGTAGTCAATAAATTAAAAAAAAAGACTAGAATTTGGAAGGGCAGCCATAAGGAACTAGGTAAGATCCTTGAGTGTAAAGATATGTGATTTACAGAATCATCTGTGCTGTTGTATTTCAATTTTCTAGGTATGGTTGAGAAAGCTGAGCAGTGAAGAAACCTGGCAGGAAGAGAATCAATTCATCTGAAATGTGGTGCTGGCAGAGAATTCTACAAATATCAGAAAGACAAATTAAAGGACCTGAGAGCAAATCAAACCTGAATTCTCACTAGAAGCCAAAATTACTAAACTGAAGGTATCATATTTTACATATTTCATGAAATGATGTGATTCATCAGAAAGGGGACATTAATGCTGGGTAAGGTGGAAGGCAGTAGGAAATGAGGAAATGAGGAAGAACACATCATAGGTGGATAAACTCAATCAAGGAAGCCACAGTCCTCAGCTTGAAACATCTGAGCAGCTGATGACCAGGGGTCTTGGAAATATCTCATTTATAAGATCACCGTAAGTCCAAGCAGACTTGATGACAAATAATAACATCCGATACTAAGAAAATAAAGAGGCGGAGATAAAAAGGAATGTGGCAGCACCTTGAAGACTAACTGGTTCTTATTTTAGCATGAGTTTTCATGGATATAAACCTGCTTCTTCAGATGCAGTGTGGAGTGGTATTAAAGCCTTCAAACAAACCAAGCTGGCATTACTTGGGCAGCCATTGTGCTTCCTTTTCCCAAAGAGAATGGATTAGTAATACCCACTTGTAAAATTAATTCATTCACTACTACTTCTGCCTTTCTGCAAGTCTGCTCACAAATGAGTTTACTGGTAGGGGATTACATGAAAGAAATATTTTAAATACAACCCAGTGCCCATGACAGATTTACACAATCCAAAATAGACATTTAGAAGGGTCTTTTAAATTCTTAACTGTGATTACTTACCACAGAAAAAATCAGTTGAAAGAATTATGATCACCTTGTCAGGAAGCCAGGCAAATGCCACATGGCCTATAAATCCAACCCAAGCTACCAACACATTTTACATTTTTAATACAGCAACAAATTTCTTGCAAACCAGCTCCAGATTTTGGGGACAGATTGTTAAGTTTTAAACCACAATCTGTAGGAGAGAATGGTGCTGAGTTTTCTAGCGTTCCCCAGAGCAATCAAGGAGCTTCTGCCCAGACAGGTTCATATTCTGCATGTCTGTGTGTGTCCTTGACTATATGGAATCCAGACTCTCAACATCATCCAGCTTCCAGATTGTCTCAGTCGGCCTTGCCTTGCTTACCACCCTGCCCCATAGCCAAAAGGATTCTCAAATCTGGCAAAATCCAAATCCTGCAGCTTGAATTGATTATATAATATAAGCAACTGTATGCTAACTTGTAACATTTATTTTTAGCACAAAAGGCTGGACTCAGTTGTTCAGAATTTTGTTTTGTTTTATCAAGGAGGGTTATGGTCTTAAATGGGAATGTTGCCATTTTGCTTCCCCATTATGCTCAATGTGTCTATAAATCAGCTGCCCACAAAGCAAGCTTGGAAAAGTTACTTTTGCAGGGTTACAACTCCCAGAGAGCAGTGTGTGACAGATCCAAATCCATACCCTCCAATGTTTCATAGATGAAAACTGACTTCCCTGTGGATTTTTAAGGCATGTGGCTGAGCAACATGAGCACGTGCTCAAAAAAAGGATGTTCTTAACTGCAACATGTTACTAATGAGGAAGAATACATAAAATTCTAGTATTTTAAGCAGAAAAAACTTCTGGATTTATGTACTGAATTTTTGAAAAAAAGAAAAGAAAAAACTAAACCAAGAAATATAATATTGTGTGTGTGTACACAGTATGATTATAAATATAAAACTGTGTATGAGTGTTAAAATAAACAGCCCCTGCTCAGAATTCTCTCAGACGCATAACCACTGCATAAACTTGTTCACACCCACCCTGCCATCTAAAGAATCATGATATATCAGATTAATATGTATCCCAGCTTTCCCATAAAGTTCATGTGGTCACCTTGAGGTAATCACAGCCTCTCCATCTAACCTGCTTCACAAGATTGTTAACATAAACATGGAAGTGGGAGTGGGGAATAATTATTTAGAGCACCTTTAGCTCAAGGAAGTAAATGAAACAGAATTAGTTCAAGTAGGTTATCATTGGGGAAAAAAATACAATTATGGTAAAGAATCTGATATATGGCCTTTTGATGATGTTACATGGATTAAAATCTGGTAGACATTTACTTGGGAGGAAGTTCCACTGAACTCAATGGGCCTTTCTTCTGAGGAAGTATGTGCATGTTTGGCTTGTTCACACAGATGAATTACTGCTCTATAGAGGAAGATCTACCATTCCTCTCTAACATACACACAATTGCCCTCACAAAGATACACTCCCTCACATAAATACCCACAAATGTTCTCACACTCCCAGATGAATAGACAAACATTCTAATTTTTTTCTTTCAGGCACAGGCTGGGGTAAAAATCCTGAGCTGCTTCTCCCTACTCCTTCCAGCTTGTACATTCAACTTCTACAGCAGAAAATAGAGAGCCTGCCCACCTCCCTCCACTTCTGATTGATTGTTAGGGCTGTCCTCCCCCAAAGCCTCCCTCCCTCCTAGCTTTTGATTGATTGATTGATTGATTGATTGATTGATTGATTGATGGGTCGCCCTAGGAAAAAGTACCTGTAGTTTTAATGCTTATTCTGAGAAATTTACTGGAAATTTCAGAAAATGCTAGGTTAACTTAAACTGACCTGGAAAGTAGGGATGAAGAGTCTTTGATAATGCCAGGAGTTCCCTGGGAATACCTTAGAATGAAGAAAACATAATGTGGATATCCAGAATAAAATCACTTTGTACCAGAACAAAACTCTGGGATTTTCAGAGGGTTTTTTTTTTCTTATCTGGAGGGGCTCTGGGGGAAAAAACAGATGGGAAAAATGTTGCTGGAGGTACACGCATTGTAGTTATAATTCTCATGTTTTTTAAAAACATCCGAATGATTTTTTAACATTTTTATTTATTGATTTGTTATTTTTTTGTTGTTCTGGACTATTTGCTGGCAGGTGCAACATTTTATTCCCACCCTCTGGTTCTTATTATTTTTTAACTTCAAGACATATCAGATCAAAAAATTCCCAAGAGGCAAATGTGGATCTATTATAGTGGTTCAGGCAGTGGGGAGGCAGCGCTGGGAGGTGGACAAATCTCCCAGTGATTATTGTGAGGTAGACTACAGTGTTTACACGTTGCTTGGGTTCGAGAGGGATGGTGAGAAAGGCAACTCCTTGAATTCTTATAGTTGCTTCTCCCCCTTTTTCTTCATTTTAAAGTTTTGTTAGAGTTATAGTAAATCAGTGAAACAGCACTTTTGTCCTGAAATGCTGCTTCATTGTTTCATTGATGAACTGATGAAATGTGATTCTAAGAAAAATAGCAACAAAAAAATTATTTCGAAAACATAGGGACACATCCCAATCACAGCAAATCCAGTTCAAAAAGCCTTCTAGTGAGGATCCGAGAAATTGTTATGTCCAGCAACAAAAAGCTCCCCCCTGCACCCTAAATAACAGAAAAGAGCCCACTGGTAGGGTGGATGCGGAGGCAACAACAAAAATGAAGGTGCTGTACTGGGAGAGGTCATGCCTTTTGTAAAAAGATCCAGCTGGAAGAGCCTCCATAAATAAGGCTTGAGGATATTTATTCCCATATTTATGGAGTCACATTTTCCTGTATTTATTTAACTGTTCTTCACAAATTCCCAGGATTTACTGGGGCAAATCAGAAGTAATATTAGAACATAACAATGAGTTACGGAGTTCCAGGGACAGGCTCTTAACAAAGAGAATGTGCTCATGCAGTTAAACTTAAAGCATGGGTAATGGTTCAACTAACTTCCTCTGTGTGGATTGAAGCTCTGTAGCCACAGTCTGTACGAAATGCTGTGTATTATACATTATTTCAGGAATAGAATGGCCAGCTTATTGGATCTCCTGCATTGCAGAGAACAGATGAGTCTCGTATTTACTGTTCTAGTGTATTGCTTGTATGTAGGTAAATGCATGTTACATTTTTGGCATACAACTCCCAAAATTTAATTCTCCAGCCAGCTTAAGTCCAAACTAAATATCTTTTCAAGGCTTTAGTGAAATGGTTTCCATGCATATTATGAAGTGCTTCAGTAGAGCCAAGCCTTACCAAGGCTTTGCCCAGAATGCACAGGCCACGTGAGATGGTAACAGAGAGACTCCATGAATGTCTGCAGACTATTTTTCCCTTACACTGAACAATCATGGCCTGCTCACAGATTACTGGGACTGGGTTGGAGGAACCAAGAGAAAGAGAATCCTATAGTGATTAAGGCTTTTGGAATAAAGGCAGACTCCATTTATCCACAAACCTCAATGAGTAATTTTGGGCTACCCTCCTGCCCCCTGCTCTTGCTAGTTCTCCCTCCCTCCTCTCTTTTATTGTTCCCAAACTGTTTTGCAGGATTGCTGGGAGGATAAAATAAGGAGGATAGGTATACTACTTGACCTCTTGAGAGGAAAGTCCAATCAATTAGTTCAACTAAGGTTATGTGGCCCAGTTTGTAACACCCCCCCCTTTACAGGCTGTGTAACTGGAATATGATTCTTATTATTAGTTTGAGTTGTGGTGCTCTCACATCACAAAGACACTGATCACTATATTCCACTGCTGTTTTTCTTACTGAATCCCTGCCTGGTACAGCATGCAGAGGTTAAGCATGTTAGAAGGAAATTATGTAGGACAGGGAACTTTGGATTCTTGAAGTACTTCTCCCTTTCTTTAAGGGTTTTTTTTTTTTTTTTTTTGGTCAGAAGCAGTGGAAATGAGTCACCATATAACCAGTTTTTATACAAGTAATAAAAATGTCCCTTTTCCTTTCCTACCATCCAACATTCAGTATTTTATAGATCTGGTTACTAGCTTGTAATTATATATCAGCATTTCAGACTTGCATTTATGGGAGCTTTTGTGTATTCTAAACAGTGAAACCTGTTAATGATTACAGTGTTTATGGCCGTGGTTAAAACTGGAAGGCTATAAAGCCAGAATACTGATAAGCTCAGGAGGACATGCAGTGAGAGAGTGAACTCTGAAGGGGCATCGGGCTTTTTGACTAATTTCTCTACACAGCTCACACTTTAAGTTATGGAACTCATTGCAATGGGATACGATGACAATTAGTGGGTGAAGGCTTTTTTCTTAAAGGTTTAAAGCAGACAAAATTTAGAGGGCAAACTGATGATTTGTGGTGTGCTTTAACCATAACCATTGCCTATAAAGCCCTATACAGCTTGGGTCCTGGCTATCTGAAAGACTATCCCGTTATGAGCCCATTGGAGCTCCAAGATCTCTCGGAGAGGCCCTTCTCTCTGTTTCCCCACCTCCTTAGGCTTGTTTGGTGGGAACCAGGGAGAGGGCCTTCTCAGTGGCTGCTCCTTGACCTTGGAACTCTCTCCCTAGGGAGGTCAGAATGGCTCTGTCCTTGCTCTCCTTCCCTTGGCAAGTTAAAACATTTTTATGCCATCAGGCTTTTAGAAATTGACTGGGGTGGGCTTTTAATGCTGTGTGGTGCTGCTTTTAAAGTTTGTCTTTCAATGAATTTTAATGTTCTTTATAAACTGTTGAATAGTTTCAAAATAACTGTTATATTTATACCTTTATTGAAGTTTTTGTGTAGTTATTAATCTTTTTTTAAAAATGTTATTAGCCACCTTGAGGATCCTTATTGGTAGAATGGTAGGATATAAATAAATTAAATGAATAATAAAAAGGGATTTTTTTTTTGTATTTATTTATATGACTCCACCAGCATTCATTTGTCTTGTTTCAAATGGTTTTGTTTTGTTTCTGTTTCACCTTAGGTGTCTTTTCAGCAGCAATTTCCATCAGTTGGAAGATGAAGTTCTGTGTGTGCCACATATGACCACTGAAACACTTTTTAAACGAGCCTGCTTTTTGGTGCATTGGAGAATACCGTCGCAACACCAGAGAGGAAGTAAAATTCAACTACCACTCCACTTCAGTGCTGTACAGGAAATAGGGGCTGGGACACCACTTTAGTGTTTGTGTCAGATAGCAAAACCTTTTGGATCCTTCTTTATAGTGGCCCTTTCACACCATACAATTATAGCACTGATTTCATTTTAACTCCCATGTGGCACCCTGAATTTGCAGTTAGGGAGGCGTACTTAGAATTCTCAGCCAGACAGATCTCTTGTCTCAGCAAACTACAAACACCAGGATACAGCTATAGCACTTAAAGTGGAATTATAGTACTATAACTTTGTAACTGTGTAGAGTTAAATGGCCCCTAGGACATCAGAGTCCATGTAGGGCCAACCCTATCATTAGGGACAGTGGAAGAAACATGAAAGGATATCACTGAATCCATTATTGTTATATTTTTACTGCCAGAGAAGGGAAGAGGTGCTTGTGGGATTTTCTGCCTGAGGCACTAAAATAAATTGGCTGGCCTTGACTTTGCAGAAATTGAGGCTCTTTCTCAGGCTGCAGAACACCTTTGGTGAGCCCTGGGCACAGGACTGAACTACCATCTCCAGTCGGGGGGGGGGGGGGGAAAGTGGGGGGGGGCTCTGTGTTTAAATTCCAGCTAGTCTGAAGTAACAGAGGCCCCAGTCTCTGATCTCTTAACTAGGATATCCATCTGTACAGAGGCATGTTTCTACAGATGCTGCTGGGTGTCAGCTAATATTTTACATATGTTCATCCAAACAATTGGACAGATCCCTTTTTGTTTCCTGAATGCACATTTTGTAAAGGGCCCTGCAGCACAACAGGAGCTTGTGCAAAAGTATCCCAGAATTGGCTCTCTCTCTGCCTCCCTCTCTCTCTGCCTCCCTCTCCATGGTGCAGGAACTTACCTAATTACTTGTTATCATATAGATGGTGTTTGACTAACAGAAAGATAAACATGTTAGTTCACCACACCAAGAACTTGGGAAAGTTATTTTTTTGGACCACAACTCCCAGAATCTCCCTGCCCATGTGTTTCATGTGGTATTGCAAAAGCAACAAAGAAATTTGGGGTACCTTAAAGACAAACACATTTCTTGTAGAGTCAGATTCTCTGGGCTGGGGCTCTCGTCTTCTGAGGTGCCATAGGGCACTCTGTTGTTTGTGTGTTTAACTTAGAGGCCTCAAATGCTTCCAGAGAGTGAGAGTGGATTGCAGGTGTGTGACCCGCTGATCTTCTTCTCTGAGGAGAAAAGCAATAGCCAGTTGGGTGGCACTGTCTGTCACTTGATTTGCCCTGAAAACTTTAAGGATATTGTCAGGCTGCAGACAGAAGGGAGTCCTGGGGATAAGAGGAAGTTGAAGAAAATATCAAAGGATGAACAAACAAGCAAGTGCAGATTATATATCCTGAAAACTCCCATCTTCAGCTAATGTGAAGTTGGGGAGGAGCAGTTGCCCGTGTCTCCTTTTGGAGGAATGAATACACAGAAATATTATAACAGTCTATGAGTCCAGACAACACTGTCAGTAATTATTTAGCTGGTGAGGGGGTGGAGAGGAAGAGAAAAAAAATCCATTACTTAAAGAAGGACAGCAGAAGACATTCTTATTACTTGTAGTAGAATGGTTTCCTTTCAGAAATGCATGCTAACAGTTGATGGACTGTATGTTTATTTCTCTGTTGTATGGCTTATAAGCAGCATGCAGAACCTCAGATGCTGGGGCTAAATCCAGTCATCAAGAAGTCCCAGTCTATCCCTCTGGGCTTCTCCCTGCCTCATGGTACCATTGTTCCATTCCCCATTCTAAGAGGCTGAAATTTCTTTCTCAGGTGAGAGCTCTAAGTGAAAATGTGTTAGTCTTCATGGTATAAATGTTACATCTTATTAGCCTGGCATGCACATGAGCACAAGCCCTCTTTAACAAATGAGCCTGGGAACCATTTTGGGATCTCTGTGTGCCACTGAGTTCTTACAGCTCTTACTGTCTTGACCTTAATTACAATCTGAAATATATTACTGTCATATTTAATTTACAGGAAACACAAGACTCCCATCAATTAATAAGTCTGATGTCTTATAGAATCATAGAGTTGGAAGAGGCTTCTTGGTCCATCTAGTCCAGCCCCCAGCTCAAGGCAGGATCTCCGGCTAGGTATCCCCAGAAAGTAACTGTCCAGTCTTTTCCTGAAGACACTTTGAGAAGAAGACTCCTTCACTTCCCTAAAGGCAATTGATTCCATTGCTGAACTACTCTTATTGTCAAGAAGTTCCTTGTAATGTTCGATTAATATCTATCCCTGTTATTTCAGACAATTAGACCTGTTTCTATCCTCTGGGGCAGCAGATAATAGGCCTGGCCCTCTCCTCTCTGTGACAACTCTTAAGGTACTTAAAGAGTACAATCATGTCACCCTTCAGTCTTCTCTTTACCAAGCTGAACATGGTCAGCTCCTTCAAACTTTCCTCATACATTTTGTTCCCCAAACCTCTTATCACCCCCATTGCCCTTCTCCGAACCTGCTCCAACCTCTTTCTATCCTTCTTAAAATGTGTACCCAGAAATGAATATAATAAACACAACCTTGAGGACCTTATGCATACACCAAGTGATCGATAGTTTGATGTTCACAAGATTCAGTCCTTCTCTGTGGCACACGGTCATGACAAATACGAGAGAGGGACAATCTTAAAAATATATGTACACTACACAGCTATAGCAGTTCAGTACCACTTGGACTGTCATGCTTCATCCTATGGAATGCTGGGATCTGTAGTTTGCTTAGTTGCTTAGACTTCTAGGAACTGTAATGGAGGAGAACTGGAGCTCTTTTGAAGAAAATGCTTAAGTACTTCACGAAAAATCTAAATCCCAGGATTCCATGCAGAGCCATGATAAGCTTAAAATAGCATTAAACTGCTGTATTTGGATAGTGCAGGTTGTCCTGTAGAGTTTCAGGATTTGATCCAGCTGTGAAAATCCTGAATGCTGTGTTTTCAAGCTTTTTGTCCTTTAGCTGCACTAAAGTAGTTGAGTGGAAGTAAGCCATCTGATTCCTTTTTTCTCTGGTCCTATATTGTGAAGGGTATGTTTTTGGGAAATCTGAATAGCAGCATACCCTTCCCTCAATTATGTATTTTATTTGATTTCATTCATGTCAACGAATCACTTCAGAAATGTTTTTATACCAATGTAAATGTTAAAGTGATGTTAATGTTTTCACAGTGAATTATTCTTCCTGCAGAAGGAAAAAGGAGTTGGTTTAGTCAGCAAGCTCTGGATGGAGCTGAACGTGTACCAGATGTGATTTATAGAGTTTAGCGGTGCAACCAACATAAATCATGCACTGCACACAGGTAAAGCAAGCACCATGCTCCCTGAGTTCAGATCATAAAACATTTTAATGTTTCTGTCAGGGAACTTAATGCTCATCTCCAGACTGTAGAAACGGCATGGAATCTCCAAACAGCAACGAAAAGGAAGGATGAGGAAATTAACCTAACATAAACTACATTAAAAGCATATTTATGATCTACTATGACCTTTCAAAAAGAAAATAAATCTCCAGCCAAGATCCTACCTTGTATTTTTTTTTAACCACGATAGGATATCATTATTACAGCAGCTAAAATGGTTAAGGGTTAATCCCACAGCCCTCTCCTACGTACCACCTTCAAGATGTCTAGGATTTCAAGTCCCATCATCCTCCCAAGGGTGGTAAGGAGTGATAGGAATTGTAGTCCAACACATCTTGACTGCTTTGGGCTGGGAATGATTGTGGAAGTTAGCATAGCCAAGTAAGTTTTGGCGCCTGACTTCTCAAATAACTTCTCAGTTCTAGTCCAACACTGTTTTCTAGCTGAAGATGAGATTTCAAAGTTGTAGGCTTTTTTCCTTAAGGGTGTAAGTTTTCAATTAAAAGCAATGGCCAAGATCCAAAGAACTAAGTTCTTGTTTATGCTGGATTACATTTGTCAAACAGCAGCTTCCTCACCTACTCATTGAACAGCTGATAGCTTTTTAAAAATAAAAAACCAAAGGACATTTTTAAAGGTTGTTCATAATGTGGTATTAGGATGGAGTTCTTCTGTTTTTGAAAAGAAGATAATCTTACAGATGGTTGCCCAGAAGCACACACAGTTCTGGAACTGTTTTTAGGCTGAGGGGACCTTAAGACTTTCAGGCAAGTCATTATAATTTTTCCTGCTTCCAGTTATTTTTGTACAAAACTGTTTAGATACAGAATATAGTTCATTAAAATAAATGATGAAGAAGATGATGATGATGTACCTCATGACACAGTTAACAGTAGAACTACTATGAAGGCAATGATAAAATAACAATAAAGTATATCAATCAAATGGAAAATGATAGAGGACTCTGTAACAAGAAAGCAAAGGTAGCTATAAAGACTCAACACACACACACTTCTAGCACTTCTAGCACACTACTTAATGGGGAAATAATGCTAGCATATGGAGGATTCCAAACAAAACACTCAAAAGAAAATGCTGATTGTATATTATGTCCCGAGACTGAAGAGCAGAGAATCTCCTGATACAAGGCTTCAAGTTAGGGTGGGGTGAGTAGTGAGGTATTCCCATTTAATCAAGTTACTCTCTCTCCTCCCCGAGGTGGCATACATGGAAGCATGTTTATGTATGTCAGGTTGTGAGCACCTTAAATATATCTCTTGCTCTTGATCAGCATTTGTGATCGGATGACATTAAGCAAACAGGAGAAAACATTTATATGAAATCTCTCCGGGTGCAACTAATAGAAGTTCTCAGGAGAAACCAGTTTGGGTGTTTATAAATGGGCTCACCTTGATATAGAATAACAGGGGAGTTCAAGTGGTGCCCCTTGTAGCTAAGGGATGCTGGGAGCTGTAATCCAAAAACTTAACATTTCCAAGCCCAGAGAAGAACCTCAACAGGAATGATGTCTTCTTGCTGAAAAAACAAAGTGACAGGGCCCAGGCAGAGGATCCGTATCACACGGCTGAACTGCCACCAGAGAATTCATCTCCACTTCTTTATAGGAAAAAACATTCATTACAATTTCAGCAGGAGAAACAGCAGAAAATTCAGTTTGGACACTCCACAGAGATCCAGTCTGGTCTTATATGTGGGACCACTGTAGTGGACCCACCTCTTCCATATAAACAGGCATGATGTGACCCCTACAAATGGGATTCATGCACATACAGTCATGTGCACATAGAACACAATCGGTTGATTGATTCCTGGATAATAATATTTTTTTCACTTCTCCTTTTCAGAGAGTGCCAGATGTTTAGTCCTGTTTTGGACTATTAATGATCTGGATTCTATGTGAGAATCCAGGTATCACTATCATCAGATACTAGGGGATGTTTCAAGAACTGTCACTTTTTGTAATTGTGCTGTTGTGATCTCATCTATAGTAGTACCATTCAGTTGTTTTACCACTCTGTTTAGAAATGATCCCAGAGCACGTATTATCACTGGAACCACAATTGTTTTATTTTCCCAGAGGCACTGAATCTGCCAATTTCCTATCAAATTGAATCTCAATTTGTGGATCTTGCTATTTCATAATTTTTTTCCACCTTTTTCTCTTCAGTTCTGCTGTCCCCCAAGGACTGTCATGCCTGTAATCAATTCTTCTTCTTCTTCTTCTTCTTCTTCTTCTTCTTCTTCTTCTTCTTCTTCTTCTTCTTCTTCTTCTTCTTCTTCTTCTTCTTTTTTTCCACAACCACAGTTACATCTGGAGTATTATGTCCTGTTTATCAATTTGAATTTTAAATTAAGCATTTTTTTTTACTTCTTGATAACTTTTTCAGGGTTTTGTTTCTACCTGTTCTTTATAGGGTTTTTTGGGGAAGGGGTTACAGTTTTCCTTTGTGGCCAGTTTGTCGATGTGATCTTCCTACATAAATTAATGAGGTGATCTCACAATGGTGATGGGATTATGTAAGGCAAGAGGCTAGATTGATGCTACCATTGCTGTTGGTAATGGCTTCTAAATGAGATAGACTTTTGCTGAAAGTGCCACTCTAAATGTACCGAAACCCCAAAATATGATGCAAAAGACAAAAAGAAATTCCCACATGGATCAATCATGCTCGCAGTCAATAAAGACCACATCATATGTTGGGGTTACAGGGCATCAGATGAAAATTAGCAATAGTACTCAGTATCTCAAAAGATTGGGGTAAGATACATGCATAATAGTCTCTAGAGTGAAACTTCTTTTTACAAAGACTTTTGGGGCCACCCAGACACCACTTTGCTTTTTGTCCTTTACCTAGCTAACAGGTTTTTAGCAGCATTGGCACAGGGAATGGTAAAGGAGAACTAGAGAAACATAATGTCAATATCAAGTTGCAGCAACATGTCTACAGTAACAAGTGCAACAAACAAAACTAGGAATGAGCATAATTCTACTCCAGCTTATTCTACTGTAGCCATGTGTTCCTGCCTACTGCGGGCAAGACAAACAACAGCTGCCTCCAGAATCTTTTACTGAGCGTGATGAGCAGCAAAACAGAGAGAAATGGGGACAGCAGATAAGCCTTCTTTTCCAGCCAGCCCCTCTCACATGTTAAAAAGCATAGATCTGTACATTTGACCATAAAAATGGAAATCATAACAAACCTGGAGGTTGGTGAAAGAAAATTCATCCCAGGATGCACTTTGGAAAAAGCCTTCCGTTGGTTTCTAGAAGATTTAAAATGTTTACTTTTGCAAAGCTTACTTAATATGGCTGTTCCATATGTTCATATTATTACTTCAGAATAAAAAATTTGCTGAAACTTATTGAAATCTTCTTCTTTTTTGTAGTATGCAAATGCCGCGGATAGCCAGCATGATGTAGTGGTTTGAGCATTGGACTATGACCCCGAAGACCAGAGTTCGATCCCCCCATTTGGCCATGGAAACCCACTGGAGTACCTTGGGTTGGTCACACACTTTCAGACCCTTGACAGATTTGTCTTAGGCCATTTCCGCACTAGACTGTTATAGCACTATGATTCCATTTTCAACATCCTATGGAATCCTGGGGTTTGCAGTTTTGGGACGGGATGGCTGGCCCCTCCCGAAACTGCAAACCCCAGGATTCCATAGGATGTTGAAAGTGGAATCATAGCACTATAACAGTCTAGTGCGGAAATGGCCCTAGAGTCACCATAAATCAGAAATGACTTGAAGGCACACAGCAGCACCAGCAGCCTCCTGATTTTTTTCCATGTTATGTCTGTCTCTGTTATCAAATTTTCTATCAAAAAAGAAGTGCCTGGGAATCCATCTGCTTCATTAATTGAAGTATACCTGTACTGTGAAGCTACCTGAGGGCCAACCACAGTGGAAGAAATGGACAGTAGCAGAAAAATAGATTAGCAAGGGAATGCTGTTATAAAGGAAATCCATCAGCCTGAGGTCACCAAAAGTGAATGTATACCATCTGGAAAAAAGTGTTCCCAGACTTTCGTGTAACAGAGCACCAATAGTGTGCACAAAGATGATGTATTACTTGAAATAATGTTTTTTCCCCCTGATAGTATAATTCATTTTTATTGTTTTGGCCCAAAGATCCTGCATTGCGAAACTTATGTGTATCCTGTAGCTATGTCTCCCAATATTATCTCCCGAACCCACCTTGTAAGCAGCACAGCTCTGCTCCCAACATGGCCATTTCTGTCTTGTCAGGGAGTGAGGGGATGAGGGGGAAGGCATCCATGTATTTCCTGTAGCTGGACACACTGCAACAGGCACCCACATAGACTGAAGGGGGTCTACTGAAGATCCCTGCAGATTACATCTTTGCAGTACATCTCACTTCAGGAAAGTGGCTGGAGGTGTCCTTTCTGAGTCCCTTATTCTCCAACACAGAAATGGCCACATTGGGGGTGGGGGATATACTCCTTGTAAGTGAATTTGGGGGGATTTGGGGCATTGTGTGCTCAGAACAGAATTCTGACCTCCACAATGACCAAAACAATGAGTAAACAAAAAAGTGAAAGCATAAATTTGACTTTTGCCATCACAATTCACCAACAAGATGCCATTTTTCTCAGAAGGAAGAGGATCTGGCTTCCGGTCGCATGGCGGGCGCAAGTGGCAGCTCGGAATGAAGCTGCACAATGGCGTGGCTCTGAGCAGCCACCCACTGGATTCCAGCCGCTTCTTTTGCCATCTTAGAGGTGGCTAAACACCCCTCCGGTACAAGGGGTGCGGAACGGGTCCGAAGGGGACCCCACAACCGGCGTTTGGCTCTGCCCGGCTGGGGGAGCGGAAAGCGCCAGGGGGGTCGAAGGACCATGATGGAGCCAGTGGGATCGCCGCTTGAGCGGCACAAGCGCCGCCGTTGACTTTTAACAAAGAAATCAAGAAACAAGAATTTAATAAGAAATCATGTAACCTGTTCTGGTCTCGATTCCGGTAATATCGCAGCAGTTTTGGCAGGCAACGGAGCGCAGGAGCGAAGGAATGGAGGGGACCCAGAAGCAGAGTGAATTCGTTATGGCTGAGAGTTCTTCTTAAAGGGGCGGTGTGAATTTAAAGAAAAAGCTAGTTGGATTCTCTGCTTTCTCACGAGGATTGAATTTAATACTTTTTAAAGAAAAAAGAAAGACTTTTGATTTATAATTGGGACTTATACTATAAGATGTCAAATGATTGAACGTTTGGTCTAATGGATTACATAAGAGTTATAATCTCCATTTGGACATTGAACTTTCTATACTATATTACTTTAATATTTTGGTGGAGCTGAGATGATCGGGTATTTGGCTTATTGACTACGGATTTTGGATTTTTGAGGAATACTTCGGGAGCAAAAGTTATGGAGTTGTACGTTTCCTTTTTTTTTACTCTTGTGGTGTGATTCTTGCTTCCTGATTTTTTTGGATTGCTGAGACTGCTGAGACTGTGCCGCAAGGTCATTTGAGCTAAACATCCTCATTCCCACGGATGGAGCAGCTTGGAATTTAAGCGACTATGAGAGTACAGTGAATCTTCAGAAATGAACTCCAGGCAGCTCCAAGAGGGGAGGGGGGGGAAGAGAAGGCAGATAAAGGCACAAGGCTCTAAATTTGATAAGGGAAATGTACTTCAGCAATGTCAATTAAGCTTACTATTAGATTGATATATTGTCATTAATATAAACAATGTGATGTCAAGGGTTGGAGGGGACTTTGAGCCTGGGACGCCTGTGATGGAAGTGATTCGACTGGAAGAGCCCCACCCGCCATGGACTGAGTGGTTCGGAACTTAAGCGACGATGAGAATTCAGACAATCTTCAGAAATAGACTCTGGGCAGCAAAGTCCAGGATGGGAGGGGGGAACGGAAGGAATAAGCATAGGTGTATGTCAGTAATCTTAAGAGTAATATATGGAGACTGTGAGATTGCGATGGAAGATAGTTAAGTAAATACCCTCACTCTTTTGGACGGAACAGCTCGGAATTTAAGTGACTATGAGAATACAGGAAACTTTCAGAAATGGATCCTGGGCTGCAAAGTTCAAGAGGGGAGGGGGGAATAGGAGGTGGATATAGTCACAGGACTCTGATTTGACAAGTGAATAAATTGAGGGAGATTATTCAGGTTAAATACCTTCACTCTCAGGGACGGAGCAGCTTGGAATATAAGCGACTAAAAGAATACAGAGACTTTTCAAATGAATTTCCAGGCTGCAAAGCCCCAAATGAGAGAGAGGAATGGGATGTGGATGAAAACACAGGGCTCTGAACTACATAAATTGATCTTTACTTTGGCATTGTCAATTAAGCTTGCAATTGATGATATATCGATATATTTTTATGAATATGAACACTGAGATATTGTTGAAGGGATGAAGGGGATTGAATAGGACTAAAATAGAAGAGGGAAACAAGACATTTTAGCATAATGGATTTAAGGGTAAGAAGATGAGGGATCGTTGCAGTAATAATAGCTCAGACTGCCAGATATACAATGACAGATATATTTAAAAACTATAAGATTTTGGGGTATAAGTAATGGAGAGTTAAAAAATAAATGAGGAGATAGCAGAAGTTTAAAGAGATAAGAGAAACGAGAATATCTTGAAACAAGATGATTTGAGTAAAGCAGAAGGGAGTGATGGCTGGGAACTGACTAGCTAGAACGACTTTATTGTGATTGTGTAGGAGAGGGAAATGTCTGTTCGAACAGTTGAGAAAACCATTATATTGTGATGCATTAATGTAATATGTGGAGTAAACCGTGGGAAAAGTTGACCAGAATAGTGTGGAAGATCAGAAATAATTCATGTAATAAGTACAAGTTAAAGAATCCTTTTTTATTCGTGAAATTTAATAAAAATCATATAAAAAAAAAGAAGGAAGAGGATCTGTAGTTATGTTTATGTTCTGCCCTTCCTCCATTGAGTTTGAGGTGGCACACATGGCTCTTCTCCTTCTTCCGTTTTAATCACAATAGCCTGGCTGAGAGAATGAGGGCCTTTCCACACTACACTGTTATAGTGCTATTATTCCACTTTCAACATCCTGTGGAATTCTGGAGTTTGTAGTTTACTCTGGCTGAGAATGCCCCTCTCTAAACTGCAAGCCCCAAGATTCTATAGGATGTTGAAAGTGGAATAATAGCACTGTAACAGTATAGTGTGGAAATGGTCTGAGAGAGAGTGACCGGCCACTGGTCACCCAGTGAGTTTCATGGCCCAGTAGGAATTAGACCCTATCCTTCTCAAGTCCCAGTCTGATATCCCATAACCATTACACCAGAAATAGGTTCAGGACCATAGGAGGGGGTACTCTTTTAACTCAGGCTGATCGTTTTTGAGTGGAAGAAGCTCTCATGTTAAGCCACAAACTAAACAGATGGAAACATGCGTTGTGTGAATATATTAGGGACAACACTAATTGGTAGTATGACAAAATCTAATAGCTGGTGTGGAAGAACCCATGACGGTGTTGATCTTGGTACTAATATGTAAAAGTGCAGCTTTTATGGCTGTATGTTACCTTTTGGTCACAATGTGTTTGGAACTGAAGACTCATTAGAAGTAGTTTGTCTTCCTAAATCAACCTCCTGGAAATAGTGAGAATCACTTTTTTCTTGTCACTGCTCCTGGATGTGTGTATAAAAGATGCACTGTTTATTTTTCTGGCACAGAGTTCACTTTAAAATGTGATTACTTTAATAGAAGAAAACATTTCCTGACATCTCGAGAATCAACATTTGAAGCAAATCATCTCCATCTTTCTTAAAAAGTGGATGAGCGCCTTCTGGCCTATGTAATCCACATGAATTTCAGTGAATTCAATTTAACCGCAAAGGCATTTCGCTGCAAAAACAAAAGCTCATGGACTAGTGTGAAATGGCTTGCTCTCAGTTATGCAGTTTTGCCCAGGCATATTGTTTGGCTAATTTTATTTATCTTGCAGGAAGTGTTTGCCATTCCCTAATTCTGTTGAAACTAATTTAGCAACATAGACATAAACACAGTGTGTTTCAAATGAGTGATTTATAAGGAAGAAAGACTATGGCTGGTTATATCCAGCCAGAGTAGACCTATTGGCTTAATAGGTGAAAAGTGAACCAACATGTTGGTAAATCCCATTATTTTAATGGGTCTTCTCTATCTTAGACTAACAATAGGACTCAGGCCACTGACTTCTGTAGTGATGGCAATTTTGTGGCTGGAGGTAAAAAGCAGTCTAGGACTCTAACAAGGTGAGGGGGCAATTCACCCACTTCAGAACCCAATGAAATTGTTTCATGCTTGTTCCTGTACTTTGAACAGCAGTTTGATATACAGAGGAATCATCAGGTAAAGTTTTTCATAGCATGAGAGAAAAATATTATTGTCTGCTAATGCCTGCAGTTCAAGCAGTTATTAAAGGAGCAGGTGCATGTCTATGTGCCCACAAGCTGCCTGTTGACTTATGGCAATTCCTATGAATTTCATAAGGTTTCTTTATGCAATGAATACTCAGAGGTGGTTTGCCACTGCCTTCCTCTGGAAAAGTAATAGTTCTTAACCTGGGGTCTGGGGACCACTAGGGGTCCATGGAGCTCTCACAGGGGGTTTGCTGAGCCCTGCTGCTGGACAACAACAGCAGTAGAAGCAAGAGGGATGTGGCAGTGGACATGTGTGTGTGTGTGTGTGCCAAAACTTCTCCTTTGTTTGAAAAGAGGGAGCAGTTTGAGCCAGCATACACACCTGTTGCTGTGTCCCTTTCGCCAGGAAAGTGGAAGCAGGGGTGTGGGCACCAAGGGACATGGCAGCAGGCTTGTGCACGTGCCCAAACTCATTTGCAAAGAAGAGAGCAGTTTGGGCACCTGCACACACACACACATGCTGCTACGTCCCTAATGAAAGAGACACTGCAGCAAGTGTGTGCACACAGCCAAACAATGATTCTTGAGACCAGAGTTTGAATCCCCAGTTGGCCATGGAACCCCATTGGGTAACCTCAGGCAAGTCACATTCTGTCAGCCTCATGATAGGTTCACCTTAGGGCAGTCATAAGTAAGTTTTCAAAGTAGAGAGAGATGGTGGCTAGAAAGAAACTCCCTCAGTCAGTGGCACTTTGTCATTGGGTGCCTTCAAGTCCCTTCTGGCTTACTGCGACCCTAAGGCGAACCTATCACAGAATTCCTTTTTTAAAGATTTGTCCAGAGGGGTTTGCCTTTGCCTTCCTCTGAAGCTGAGATAATGTGACTTGCCCAAGTTCACCTAGCACCCAAGCGAGGATTTGAATCCTAGTCTCTAGAATCCTTAAATAAATAAATATTTAAATATTTAAATCAAAATTTAAAGTTTGGATGATACCAACTTCATTACCAATCAGGCCTTCCAAAGACAGTGCATTCTGCGACCAACAGAGAAGGCCCTCTCCTGTGCATCCATATAACATTTTGCTCCCACTGCCAGCTCAAAGACCCCCTCCTTATCCACTGCTTGGAGAGCCTATACGGGGAGAGGCACCCCTTTCAGATATAAAGGGATCGAAATGTGCACAAGGCAGCCAGTGGCACAGCCTGGTGTGAGCGGGGCAGGGGCAGGGATGGGGGGCAGGGCTATGTGGAGGGCTGGGGCGACGGCACACGGGGGTGGGGTGACGGTGCAAGGGGGAGGGGTGATGGCACACGTGGGCAGGGCGATGGCATGTGGGGGAGGGGTGGCAGTGCACAGGGGGGCAGGCAAGAAGTGATGGTGCTCCCCAAAAATGCTGTCCAGGGCACACCGTGCTCCTCGCCCCCCTTGTCGCTACACCACTGGAGACAGCTGTACAATAAAATGCAGGTGAAATATACATTTTCTATGCACATATATTCTGTACAAGAGAAACCGTGAAAGAGAAAGAAGAAATACAGGTATACCTCAGTTAATGAAGTAGATGTTTTCCTGGATGTTACTTCTTTAATGGAAAATCCGGTACCAGAGGCAGAAATAACATGGAAAGTTAGGGATAGGTTCCTGCACCATCCAAAAAGAGCAGCTCAGACTTTTTACCCAAAACTAACAATATACCCATATGAAATTAAACAAGCTGGTCAGATAAGCCCTGTGTAAGTTAAAAAAATGGGGGGGGGGGTCTTCCAACATGCATCTAGCTTTTTTTTTTCCCTTTCACAAACTTCTACTTTACTTCTGATTTCTAGTTTGGTGGTCAAATTTATAAGCCTAGTTTTTTTTTAACATGCTGAATATTAGCCAGTGATTAGTCGGTGAGGTAGGCTTTCCTCTTTTCTCTCCTGCCGCTCACACATGCTTAGGAAAGGATTCTGAAGGCAGCTGCTGTTAATCTTAGCTGTGCTAGGCAGGCAAACCCAGCTACAGTGAGATCAGCTACAGGAGGATCCCATTCTTTCCCAGCTAAAATTTTATTGCCTTGTTCACTGCTGGCTCACTACTACAATCTGATACTGAAAGTCTGCATTTTTTCCAGTCATCCTTCACCATATTCCCAATGCTGAACCTACTAGAAAACTTCCAGATAGACAGAGAACAAGGAGTAAAAGCAGAGGACTGGTGGGATGTTTAAAAATTTTATATAAAGGAGCTTCTTTATCAGAGGCTTTGTTAATTGAGGTATGCTTGGGCTGCATCTTATGTATGCTTATTGAGGACCAAGTGAAATTACATAGTGGCTGAATCCAGATTACATATTACCATTTGGACATTGCCAAAGTTGTTTAAAGTGGCTTTTCCCAGTCTTCTGCCTTCCTGATGTGTTAGACTATAACTTCCATCATCCTTAGCTAACATAAATATGCACCATGCTGATAAGATCAAGTGTAGTATAGTGTGAAGATGGGGGAATGATATAAATTGCAGCCCAACACATTTAGAAAGCTCTGGGTAGAGAAGCTTCGTTTAAAGGTTTTGCACTCACGAACTCGTTTTTGGAAAGCATGTTATATTTACCTTTGTGTACATATCTTACCTTAGTCTGGTTACCTGGATTACTCCACGAACAACAGCTGACAGTCTAGGATCTTGTTGATTAGTCTGTGAAGGAATCTCTGGATCTGGGTAATGTGTTCACACATAGACACTCATGTGGTCCCTTTCAAAAAGACAATCAGCGAGTGTGGAAAGTTGAAATATTAAATGGCTCTTAATTCTCAAGCATAGAACATTCCCCCTACATAGCCTGCACATTATATTGTTGTTATTCATTTAGAAAATGCCTACTGTTTTCTAACCTCAGAGTGCAATAATACCTTTATTAGACCACTAACTTATTGCAAAGGAGGTGAGTATTAGAAGTTTTCAGAATTCTTTGTTTTCTAAATGCTGTCTATAGATTTAAAAATATAACACACCAGGTGATCCATGCCTGCTGATCACGAGTTTAAATGACATGATGGGTCTATTCATGTCCTACGAATCCATTCCCAGTTTGTCCAAATGTGTGACTCCACAGAACTAAATTTATGATGTATAAGGCTGTAAACCCAGTGTTCACATCTATTATGAGCGGATCCGTGAAATCAGTCATGCAACTGAGACACTTCATTGCATTTGAACTCCTTAAAGCTGGGCCTGAGCCCAAAGCTTCCGAGGAGATGTTTTCTCACACACAAACACACTGTTCTATCAGCTAGTTCCACACTGGCTTCATTGCTTTGTTCAGACAAATCCTTTTATTCCAGTACAGTTTATTCTTCTAAACTTAGAAGAATAAGCTATTCCAAATGAAAAGGATTTCTGCTGATAATCACCAAGCAATTCCATCCATGGCTGGGGATGGAGCCACAAAATATATAGCTTGGATCAACTTATGGATTTCATATGGAGTTGTCACTTTCCTTAAAGATACATCCAGGTTCTTTTGACAAGCTCACAGATTCAAGGGGAAGTATCCCTCTTGACAGGCTGAGATTTGGTATCACATGTAGATAATGCCCTGCCCATAAAGCATGGCCTAATTTCTCAGTTGCTGAGCCATGGGGAGTTCAAAGCTGCCTTTGAAGGTTTGGTTTCCTTTGAAGGAGACAGCGCTGGAGAGTCCTTCTGAAAATCTGTTAGTTTACAGGTTTACGCACTGAGACATGTAAGCTAAGGAAACAGTGGGCAACATGACTTGCCCTTGTCACATTGCAGAATGTGACTCATGCTTGACTCATGCAAAGCTAAGATACTTCTCTTAATGAATTAAAGATGGCTTTACAAGGAGATCAGAGAAATTCATAGGACACTAGTCATGGAACACTAGTCATGACAGCAGCAATCCCCACACTGGAGGCATTGCTATAAATCAGGGATGAGGAACACATCACCCTCCAGATGTTGGTAGACTACAGCTTTCACCAGCCCTTGGCAGCAGAGCCCATAGAAAGAGATGATGGGAGGCGTGGTTCAGCAACACTTGGAGGTCTACATGTCCCTCATGGCCACTCTGTATCTAGACTGTGGGAATTTTCCAAATTTGAAAAATTACTTTTTGAACTCCAGCTCCCAGAACTCCCTATCCAACATACTGAATAGAGTCTAAAAAGTCCCCCAGTGTGCTGTCTGGGGAATTCTGGGAGACAGAGTCCAGAAAAGTCCAATCTCTACTATCTTTAAATATCCCCTCATCCCCAGAAAACCAATAATGAAATGGCTGTACAGGACCTCTTTGTCTCTGAATTTTTTTGAAGTGGATGACAGCATGGTCTCTTCAGAACATTTTCTTGTTCTCCAGATTAAGAACTGGGACCCAACAAAAGCTGCCTGAATCTATTCTTTGGTCATACTTGCTAGACTTCCTTCATTCTATCTTGAAACATCCAAATGACCTTTAGATGGAGGGGGGGTTTTCTTTCCCTCTACTGTCTTTGCCTTGCCATATGTGAAATGATTATGCCCACAGGAATTCCTTCCAGAGTGCCTGAGCACAAAAGAAAAACATACCACCAACTCTTCCTCTAGAGCAGTACAAACATTTCCTTAAACCTTCGTGTCTCAAGGGGGAAACCGACAGAGTAAACTTTTCACCCAGAAAGCCCAGTTTTAGCAGCCCTGGGGTTGAGTCTGCCACCTCCCTTCCTACATTCTTACATCATTGATTTATCTGCAAAATTGCCAATAAAAGCAACCACATTCTTTGCATCTAGCTTTATTGCAATGGAAAGGAAGCCAGAGTCAATAACTCCATTGTATGTTTTACTAATGGAAACCAAGGTGGGGAAGCCAACAAATGTTCAGCTCCTGTGCTCCTACTATTGTCTGTTTGAACATCTTCCCACAAAGGAGTACAAACACAGTCAGGAGGCCCCAGGTCTTGGACACAGAACTTTATACAGCCTGTGGACCCAAATTCTAATTTTGGAAGCGTCTCAGGTAACATAGTCTAGCAGTGGGCAGGGCTAAGTGGCATTGGCAATGTGGCATTGCCAGAGCAAGGTAGATGTAAAACTTGGAAAGCATCTTCTCATAAATAACAATGCGATGCAATCCTAACTGAAAGACGTGCCAGCTGCAGGGCTTACAGTAAGGCACAAGCCTCTTCTGCCAGCAGAAATGCTCTCTTGCCAACTGAACTTAGAGATTTGCCAACTGAATAATCAGGCAGCAAAACTGTCTTGCTGACTAAGATCTGCTAACAAAAAAGCCCTCTAAAAATGGGTGAAGAAGAGGCAGGGGCCCTGGAACTTTTTTTAAGGTACTGAGGCTCAACACTGGCAGGAAGGTTGTTATTAATTTTGCCTACTTGCAGGAGGGCAAATGATTTTTCTTGTTCATTACTACTGAAACATCACAAAATACGAAGACTCTTATAAGCAGAACTTGTACTTAAAAGTGCCACCCCCCATGTGTTCTATGTAGCCTATTCCCAAGTAAGTAGGTATAGGATAGATAGCAGACAGCCTTTATTATTTGGAAGGGGCACTCGATGTCAGTTGCTGCCTTCATAATTCTTATTGCTTGATCCTTTAGTATAGTTCTGACTGATAATCTCTAAGAAGGCTCAGCTATATAGGAGTCTTGGTGATCCAAATTTGCTGGAACATTTAAGGACTCCTTGCCTATTCTTGAGCAGTTTAAACTCCCCAATCCCAATCCCTCCCTGCTGTTCTAAGATCCACAAGAAGGGGAAAGGTGAGGAATGAGCCAAGTTAGACAAGATTCAAACCATCTCAGGAACACAGCCACTATGCTGGCATAAAGTTAGATCAAGTTGAGGATGGTCCTAAGTAATTTCCAACAGTCCCTAAACTGGTAAGGGATTGGATTCAGTGTAGTTTCAAGTGGCCTTGTGCTAGCTTTGTTGGCCCATAGCCATCTGGGCTAGTTAGGATTTTACAATTACAGCACGTAATTGTAATTCAGGTTCCAAGAATCACTCAAAGTAGTAAGTTTCTGTCATTGTTACCATTTTTAAAACTGATAATTTACTTACGTGTTTAACAAAATAACTACATTAATGATCTTATAGTTTCTTCTAAAATAGAACTTCTCAGTGTTGTCATTCAGCAGCCCAAGTCACAGCACATGTTAGTGCTGGAGCCACACAATATTCCTTCTCCATCATTTACTGAGTCCACATTCCCATAACTGTAACAGGAACTAAGACAGTTAAAGATACATCATAAACAGAGTGATTTCCCACTGCATTTGTAACATACTGTAACTATATACCTTATTTATTGCAAGAAATAATGGGTGATAAGGGGGAGCAAGGAATGGAACAAATTACCTACCCAACATGTAATATTAATAAAGTTTGATTTTATAATAACTTACACAATTAATTTTTTTTAAAAGTAACTTTCCAAATTCTGTCCAAAACTGCTGAAAACTAGAACTTTTAAAAAAGTATTCAAAAGGGTAAGGATTATCAGTTCAAAACAGGTTTTATTTGGTAATCCTGAACTTCAAATTGGTGCTTAAAAAACAACTTTTTTTTTAAGGTTTACAAAGGAATCTGGGTTTTGTAAGAAGCTGTTTTCATCCTGTCCAGGATCTATGAAACATCTAAAACCTCCTCTGTTCTTAGTCAATAGTTACACAGTGCAAATTTCTTAGGTCAAGTCATAAATTTTTCATTTTAATAAACAGCCTGTCTACCAGTATGAAAAACACTCTGTATTTGGTTTACCACTGTTCAAGAGGAAAAGTTGGACTTTGGTCTCTCTCATTCTCAGCAGTCCAGTGTGTTATGTTCTTGTATTAGTAGCTGAGGTCAAAATAGCTGATTTCAGGCTCTATTCCTTACCCACTTACCTCTGAATATGTCTTGCCTAAAACCATGGTGCTTACTTTTGAGGAGGCATACACAGGGCTGCATTATAATTTGTCAGAAAGTAGAGGCTCAAGCCTAATAAGAATCCACAGACTCACAAGAACAAGATCAAACCATTGTCCCATCTTCTGGAGGATCTGTTGGCAAATTTTTAGTTTCCTTGACCAAGGAACCTTCTTCAAGCAACCACGTGTACTGCCACTAAACTATGATCCCTTCTCATCTCAGGCGCTGAAGCCCCAAGCCCCAGGCTTGATACTAATGGGCCGAAATCACACGTTTCTCAGCAATGCTCAGTCATTTTTGTATGATTTGCAGTCACTCTTCTACAATGTGGTACCATCCAAATGGGTTTGGATTACAAATCCCATAATTTCCACCCCATCAGTGCTCTCAGAAATGGATAGGGTCACCAGAGGTGGATCCAAAGTTTCATAGAGATCAAGAAAAATATATGTAATTTGCTTCCCAAGCAGTATGACCATCCCTGTACAGGCAGCATGGGCAGTGGTTGAGTGGGATGATAGGAAGGGGAGCCTGACACATCTGAAGGACTTCAGTTTTGGGAAATACTGCCCATGATTGACTAGCAGAGAACTGATGGAAATAGACTCTGAACTAAGCTTAAATTAAGGTCTGGCTCAAGACTTAAGCTCCTACTGGAAGCAGATTGATTCAGGAAACACTGGAAGACAATCCTGAACTCTTTTGCCATTCCCAAATACAGTAAACACATTGAATCAATTGCTGAATGATCAAGCAATGTTTATGTTGATCCCGTTGATCCAATAAATTTACTCTAATTGGAACAAGTGATAGGACTTAGGCCACAGTCTTTATTAAGATTAGAGAATGAAAGAAGAGGAAAATTCTTGACACCTAACAGTCACACTTGCCTGCATCAACTGTAATTACTGAAAATTCTCATTGAGAACCATTAAGAGCGTTCATAGGTAAACTATTGGACTTGAGTCAAGGAGATCTTGGTTCTAGTTCCTGCTTGGTCATGAGGATAACCCTGAGCAATGCATGGTTTCTCAACCTAATCTACCTCAAGGGTAGTTTGGAGGTAATCTGCCCTTCTCTACCCCCAACCATCCACCCACCCACCCATCCATACCTAGATCCAAGTATGTGTTGTGCAGTTTAAACTCTGTGAAAGAAAGACAGGAAAAAAACTGATTAAGATCTGTTTCCCTCCTAAGACACACTGTACTTCATTTTCATTCCAGTGTGGCATGAAAATCATTGCCTCTGAAAAAAATATTACAATGCCCTTGGGGTGGGAAACATCGCAGATAAACTAGAAAGCATACAGATATAGAGTTAACAAGTAAGCAGCAATTTAATTTTCCCCCTTAAAAAAAGTCTTCAAGAATGCCAAAGATTATTATGCATTTTCATCTCTTTTGTAGAGAGAAACTTGATTCACAATCTATTTTTAGGATTTTTCCTTTCTTTTCAAGAAGGACTAGGCATTTCCAATATGTCAGTCATGTTATTTATTACAGCCTGGCATTTGAATTTATAGCAGGTGATTAAAATGTCCGTGCAAGATCTCCGTCGCAGCTTGCGCCTACATTATTTTTTTATTACAAGCTGTTTCTCCTTCTTCTTTCTAATTGAATTTGAAATATTGTGGCTGTACATTTGATGACCTGCATGTATTTATCAAAGATGCTGCAGAACAACACTCAGCACAGGAAATCCCATCTGAATGTTCAACTTGGTGGTTGGCAAGCCAAGAGTACATTAACCTGTCATTCTCATCCCTGGCTTTGAATGCACTCAGAGCTGTAGTTGAAAACAAAAAGAAAGCTTCTGCTTGAAGGGGTCTGTCTGGCTCATAAAGGTGTTACTAGCCCTTGATGTTCTCAGCAGAGGATAAGAAGGAAAACATGGCTCTGAATGGCTCACATTGATTGCAGCAAATCGAGTGTAGGAGGGCAAATGACCGCTCCCTCTGCTTCAAGCCAGGGTATTACAGAACTGAACAACTATTCATAGTGACTGGACTAACTCCAACTCATGAGCATAAATTTACTTGTATCATCTCTGCAGAGAGGAGTTGTAGTCCCTCGTGCCTCCTGTTTAATTTGGGGGAAAGACTGTTTGTTTGTTTAGGCCTGTAATGATATTGTCCACAGGGCCAGAGCCACATGGGGAAGATCAGGCATTCCTGGTGGGGAAACTGTGTGTTTTATTATTCTGACAGCCTTTCATGACACAAGCCAACAGTGACTTTTGTTTGTTGTTACTTGCAACAACTGGTGCTTGCTGCTTTCCCCCTCCAAATGGCAGGAGTTCCATTTGGAGAAAGCAGAGCAAAAATCTGACATTGAAATCTGTGAAGACATTTATGAGGACTTCTGCTGTATTTTTATATATTTTTGGATCATCATACCTTGAACTAGACTCTGGGAGTCCAGTTAAGGCAGACTACTAAGATTTCAGAAAGACATTTAAAAAAAAAAAGGCTTCAACTTTTCCCATACGGTGAATTGAGTTCACGAATCTGTGCCCCCCCCCCAAACATTGTTGGACTGCACCTCCCAATATCCTCACTATTAGCTATGAAGGATAGACCTGATAGAAATTACACTCCAGCAACATCTGGAGGGCCACAAGTTGCCCATGCCAACCAAAACTATAGTCTGGTGGCTATTGCTAGGAGAAGAGGACAAAGATTGAACCCTAAGGATTCAGTTTAACTGAAACAATTATGCAAGTGGCTGGGTTTCAGCCTCACTTCCCCACCTGTAAATCTCTAAAAGGAAATACTGAGAGAGAGCTATTTGCTATGATTCCTTCAGGAAATATAAAAGTTAACTTTGTGTCTCCAGCATAAAATCTGTAACATGCGGACATCATATTCTAGTATATACAAATCTAGGAAACCCAATTGTGGCAGTATGTGTTTACATGGTGTTTAGAGGTGCATAGATGATGCCCAAGTATTATAAGTTTCCTGCAGGAAACACAAATGGAATCCAGGTGATGAACGCACAATATAGAGCTGCCTTCCATTAATGCCGTATCAGCCCAGCTTGCTTTAAGATCGGGAATGAGTGGCCCTACAAATACGGTTGTGCTGCACTATCCTTCAAGCTTGTCTATGCCGCCTAGGTCTGATGGGAGATACAATCCAACAACATCCGGAGGGCCACATTTCCTCCAGCCCTGCTTTAAGTGATAGTAAAAGACAGAATATGACAGATGCACATACACACAGACTGACACACAACCTCCCAGAAAAAAACCCCACATTGTTCATAGAGCTGTGATTGCTTAGATTTATTTTCAGGTGAATATGTTTAGAACTGGTGAGTCCTAAAAAAAAATGCTGGCTGGAATCCTGTTGGTTAATCTCACTTAGAGTAAACCTACTGAATCAACTGTTGAATGGGAGCCCGCATGTAGATAAATCCAACTGATTCAATAGCTCTGCTGTGGTTGGGACTAACATTAGAATTTGGGCCACTGTTCTTATGATTAATCAGAATTCTTCTGTCAGTTTTCTTTTGATGTTAAGATGGCTGAACTTGTTTAAGCTCTTTCTGGATCACGCTATATAGTGCTGAGACCTGTTGCAGAGAAGAGAGATGCTAAATGCCAAGGTGGCCCATGTAGAGTATTTCTTCCTTCTCACTGCAAAGGGATATACATTTTATTCTAAATGGGGGGGGGTAATGAAAATCAGACCTATTCTGCTGTGCAATTTATATCTAAACAGTCCTTCAAGGGTCTTTAACAAGTCTATAAACAATCCTGGAGTTGCAAAAAACCATTTACAAATAAAGCTTTTCCAGAACTGTGCCCAGTCTGAGCACAGAGCACACGGCTCCCCCCCCCCAATCCTTAATAAATATTTAGCTTTGGGGAAGGGGAGGGAGGAGGGAAAAGCCGTGGGTAACAAAGAACATCAGTTGTTTAGATTGCCTGGCCAGAGCTGAAGCTCCCTCTTTGCAGCTGACCAGTGCTACGTATAGGTTAATTTCCACATGGAGCTGTAGAAATTCTATCCCTGGTTTGTGACGTTTGGGTCAGCCCAAGCATGTTAATCTGTTTAGCATGTGTGCTTCGTGGAGGAGCCAGACCACCTCCAGGCAAAAGGAGGAGGAGGAGCAGCAGCAGCCACAGCCTTGGGGGTAGTTAATAAAGAGCTGAAGGGGAAGACATTTATAAAGGGTTCAGCTTATGAGCAAGGGCAGCTTGGGGCATGTGTTTAAAGTTTCCAGCCTCTAGGAAAACTAAGAACTCCACAGATTGCTTGTAGCAGGAGTCGCATGGCCAAGTGCATTAGGGACTGGGGAGCAAGTATACAAGGAGGACTGGAATGGTCAGTGGTGTGGAGTCAACATGTTCAAGGGGGTGTGAAAAAGTAACACAGAAAGAGATACCCAAACCTGAGAACATTAGCTTTTGGATTACACTCTCCACCCTTATCAGCTGGAGAATTCTGGGAATTGTCATTTGAAAAAAAGTAACATTTACAAAAGCTGAGAGACTGATAGGAGTCTTAGACCCAAACACGCAAAAGACAAAAAAAAAAAAAAAAAGCCAAGGGAGACCTCCCCATGGCAAATGCACACAGACAGGCTCTATCCACTGGTGGATCCTATGTCAGTGAGACAGTGAGTCTACTACACGTTTTAACCTTAACTTTAAGGGAGCTATCCAAGGTTCTGAATCCCATTGACCAACTCAGTTCAGAACATTGAATGGCTTCTTTAGAGTTCAGGCTAAAGCCTAGGACTGATTCACTGCAGATTCAGCAGCCCCCAAAGCTCTATGCTTTTCTCCATAACATTCCACAAGATTTAACTCCAAACTTAAAAGCATATAGGATTGTGGTTTTAGTTGCATACACAATTTTAAACCAGTTTTGACCATTTGTGAGGGGGGGGGGATTCCCCTGATGTCCTCCAGACATTTTGAGCTCCCACAATTCTCAACACTTGGCCATAACGGCTCTGGGGCTGATCAGAATTGTAGCCCTAAACATCTCACAAGGTTGCCTCTCTTTGATTCCTTGGGGACACTTTAACATCATGACATGAGGAGGCTGCCTGGCAAGGAGTCATCTTTCTTACCTCCTTTCCCACTAGAATTCTTTCCAATGGATATCTTTAAAGTGGATACCAGTAGTAAGACCTAAACATTATCAGATGTAATTCCAAGTACACATTAATAGGATCTGGTTGCATACTCTACCAATTTCAGTGAAACTTGACCTCCATGTAAGTATATATCTATGATATAAATTTCAATCAGTTTCTAGTTTATTTTAAAATTATTTTGGCTCCCTAACTTGGAAAACTAGGAACTGTAGAGGTTAGCATTCTCTAACAAAAGAATTTCCAGCATGTTCATATAAATTACCATTCCCAGAGGTTGGGATTTTGGAGCACACAGAGTTTCTTCATTGGGTTGCGAATCTGGTTTAAAGCCATTGTTTAGATGTGCCCCAAATGAACTAAACGGGATGAGCTGGGAATCATTTGGTATTGGCTATAAACTTGCTTTCTTCCTCTCTCTCCCCATCTCTCTTACAGAGGTAGACACTTAAAGCATTTTAAGCTAATCAAAATATTTGCTGATGAGTGTTTATTTTTTCAAGCTCTGGCTTTTGGCTTTAGACTTCCCTTTAAACAACACATAGACTGCAGTATTAATTTGTTATAAAACCAAATGTGGTTGAGATTATTTTGCCTTGACTCTGGAGATCAATCACTGCTGAGAATATATCTATTAGAGTAAAATAAGCAGTTAGAAGCACATCTTTTGGCATTCAACAGCATCATTTGCCATGTTCTCACCACATGTGCTCTAAAGCAAACAATGTGGGGTGAGCTTTTGAAGAAAAATGAGGCCCTTTCTTAGTATCACTCCACAAGCCAGAAAACCAAGACTGCAAACAGGAGATCTGGGAATAGTGGATAGACCAAAGGTTGTTTTAAACTTCTCAGTAAAAGTTTTCAGCTCCAAAGCTTCTCCATTAATCTTACCTGATGTCCCCATATTCATTCCCCATCTGCAGACCTTGGCAAGGTTACATCTTCAGGCTACAGCTTCTGAAATCCTACAGATGGCACAGGGCCTTCTGAATTACAAATCTTAAGACTCCTCCAGCATGGCCAATGGCCTTTTGGACTAGAGCTACCAGAATTCCCCAGCTATTATGGGATTCTAGGAGCTGTTATTAAAAGAAGAGGAGTGAGCGAGGCAAGGGAATATTTTGCATGCTTGAGATTCACTTATTTGTATTTGTATACAGCTATCACAGGTTACAACAAATGTTTGCAGAAAAAGTCCAAGAAAGGAAGGGGGCAAAAGCAGAGACAGAGAAAGTTATATCTTAGACTACAATTTGTGGAATCTCTTGGTCAGTCTGGCCAAGAGAGGAATCTGGGAACTGTAGTACAAAAAAAGCCACTTACCCAAGATCAGCCCATCTGCTCCAGATGTCCAAAGCAATCACTTGAATCCAGTGCCATCTTCACTGCAGAAGACATTATTGCTTTTAGTCAGCACTTCTGTCCATAGCAGACAGTTTACAGCAGCGGTGGACAACTTTACTTTTCAGTAAAGAATGAGTTTTCTCTGGGGCAATCAATTATAGTGAGCCTAAATACACTAAAGGCACCAGATCCCATCTGATCTTGGAAGCTAAGCAGAGTGAGTCCTGATTAGTACTTGGATGGGAGACCATGAAAAAATGCCATGTGCTATAGGCTATATTTTAGAGGAAAGAGTTGGCAAAACCACATCTGAGTACTCCTTGCCTAAGAAAACCTTATGAAATTCATGGGGTCCCATTGAAGACACATGCATACACACAACTAATGGTAGGCAAGATGCCACCACTGGCTGGGGCTACCCAAAGCAGCAGCTGAGACTAGAAAATGTGGGGGAAACCTCTTTTAGGCCAAGATCTGAATTTAATTTCAGAGAATTTCTTGGGGGCCATATTCTAGTTCCATGTGGAGCCCAAGGAAAAAGTATATTTTAGCACAAAGCTCTTATTGCCAGTTCCTTAGCCTTGGAGAGGTATTTTAACTTTTGTAAAATGGAGGGGAAAATGGAAACATCACCAAACAATGGTTTCACAGAGAAGGTTGTGTGGCCATCTGGAGAATCCCAGAGAGCCCAGGTCTGAGGTAGCTTTGTTTGTTTGTTTTATATCCTGCCTTTCTCCCGGTGTGGAGCCCAAGATGGTGTGGGACTCAAAGTGAAGTTCTTTACTTCTGTGATAAAGCCAAAGAAAGGGGACTCCATTCCTTCCCTCCTCCTCCTCTTCTTCTCCCTACCACCCTTTTGTCTCTTTCTGCTCCCCCTCATAAAGGTGTGAAGGCATTCCTGAAATAAAGCTGAGGGGTACATCATGGGCCCTGAGGACAGATGTTGCACACCACAAGTTTACAGCATACGTCAGGCCAATCCCATATACAAATAGCAAGCACAATTTTGTGTGCACCACGGCACATGAGTGGCAGCTGTTCATAAACTCAGGAAAACACTAGGTTTGCAAAAGAAAAAAAAAAAACACGGGGGAAGATTTCTTCTTTATCCCGGTATACATTTTAGGTGTAATCAGATACCAGATACCAATATCCCTATCAGTGACTTTGCAATATCCATTTGTTTTACTTTACATGCCTCTTAAATACATCAGTGAGAGGTAAATTTGCAAAAGAAATCCATCCCTGATTTGTCCTTTGCTCAGATGATGTATACTTTTTTTAAAAAAGTATAACATTAGTTATTGACAGTTACTAATTTAATATTCATGTTCCTCTATTCCCCCCCCCCCTTTCCATTTCATCTTGGCTGCATAAACAAAAGGAACTATTATGCTAATCTGAAGATTGTCTTCTTCTTTCACACAAATGCACTGATATTCATGGTCTGGGTAGGGAAAACACATCACCCTTCCAGTATTAAGGGGGCCTACCTCAACTTTGCTTGAACTACTGGCTTTCTATGCCCAATGTTTTTAAGAAATGAAACCAAAGAAGTCAGAGCCTGGCATGGATAAAATAAAGATCAAAAGAAATACATGGAAAAAAAGAGAACCTCAAGCAAACACCAAGAGAAACACAGTCACATTTCAGAAATGTTCTGTAACATAGAAACTGGGGTAATACATTCCCATTTCAATGACATGAGCCTTCCTTAAGTTTTTTATTTTTATTTTTCTTTATTTATTCTTTATTCTTTATTTTCTTTATGAAAAATAAATCTAATTTTATTGATTAGTTTCATTTTTATCCTTTGGCCATTTCCACACCAGACTGTTATAGTGCAATTTATTCCACTTTCAACATCCTATGGAATCCTGGGGTTTGCAGTTTAGGGAGGGGCCCTTGAGGCCCCTCCCTAAACTGCAAACCCCAGGATTCCATAGGATGTTGAAAGTGGAATAATAGCACTATAATAGTCTAGTGTGGAAATTGCCTTTTTTTGAAAAAGCTTAATGCACTAAACAGGTATTTGCTCCTTGACATTTAATCTTCCCAACAACTGGGTGAGTTAGATCAGGCTGTAGGAGTGTGTAATTGGTCCAAATTTCCATTCCTCAATGGAGATTAGAACTTGGATCTCTCAAATTCCACAGGCCCACCCACACCACACAGTTCCAGCACTATGATTCCATTTTAACTGCTATGGCTGCATCTGAGGGAATCCTGGAATTTGTAGTTTTGGGAGGCACAAAGTTTCTTTGTCCAAAATTTCTAAATGTTCCTTCCTTAATTACAAACCCCAGCATTCTATGTGATGGAACCATGGCAGTTAAAGTGCCCACTGGCCCACACTCTAATGACTACATGCTACTTTCTCTTAATACATGCTAATTGTTATAGTGTGGAGAGTAAACACAGTCTTGCAATTACAAAACCTATAGAAATTCCTCCTGTTCTTGGGATTTCTGGCCTTCTATCCTGATAATGATCCTAGTTTAGAAAATAACTGAAGACATCAATGGGGTTAAGTCTAGGTCTTGTCTTCACTCCCAATTTCTATCAATGTAGATGACCTTAGACTTTGCCCTTGCTCTCTGGAAGCCTTTGTTTGCATAAAGGATGTGATAGATTGTGCACATCCATTACTATACTTTGTCAGATAAACAGAGGACAGATGAAACAGCAAGACAGATCTATGTTACAAACAACTTGTGCTTTTATTACAGAAGATTACTTATACTGGGAAGAAGTACAATCCACATTCTGCTGAAAATCATATCAAACTATCTATTGATTTATAATAGACAGAACTGCACATTTGCCCAAATTCTCAATTGCCATTCACAAAAGGCAATTACAGATCTTAAGTACATAAGAGAATAAGGCAGCAATTCCAAGCATGCTTAGGAGAAAATGCATTCCTTTCAAATTCAGTGGAATGTCTGAGAAAATATTTAGGTTCGGCTTACAAGTTTTGCTTATTCTGATGAAATTTACTTTCCTATATGTATGCTTAAAGAAGAACCCTTGTAAAAGTTGACTTACTGCAGACAAAGGAAAATGGGTTCTCTCTGAACCACCAGGCCTAAAAGAACTGTACTAAATAAAATTATACCCACCAGACCCTCATATATACAGAGAACAGTGGAAATTACACCATCGGAGGAACTTTCTTGGAGGTCCCTGCTGAAAGAGAACACCGTCTTCTTCTTACAGCTGAGCAAACAAGACGGACTCAGTGCTTGCTGTGGGAAGGCCGGTGCCACTCACTTCAAAGAAAATATCTCTGAAATGAAATATTAACAAGATCTCATCTTCTGAGTTCTACAAACAAAGAACGTCATGATTAGAAGTTCTAACCACTCCAGTCTGCTTGATGCAACCAGTGCCTTCTCAAATCTCTGGGAAATATCTACCCAGATTTCCACTGAAACAAACAGAAGCCATTACACGAGATCACAATGAGCGGCGCTGTAACTTTTTTTTTAAAGACTGAAATGTTTTCTTAATCAGAGCTGGGTAAAGTAGTTCCCTATGAAGAGGATATATACCCTGATGCTGTCTGATACCACCTAGCCTTTTCATACCATTCTTTTATCATTTCCTCAGTGACAAGGCCAGCCTAAGATATTTTGTGGCCTGAGGGGGAAAAAAAGCAACATGAGCATATCCTTCCACCCCACGTGCAAAAGGTAGAATCTCATTTTAGCACTGGCAACTGGATGGCATCTACATGCCACATCTGAGGGTAGCAAAGTGATCTAGATACAGAACTACATGGCACGTATCCAACCAACAGGACAACAGGGAGGAGGGAAAAAATAGAATGAAATTAAACAGCCTGGAGGCAGCCATTCAGCTAACTGTTGGGGAAACCTAAAGGTTTGCAAAACTGCAAAAATGGGTGGGAATCTTGCAGTACACCTGAAATTGTTGAACTGCATCTCCCAGCATTCCTCAGCATTGTCTATACTGTCCTGGGCTGATGAGAGTTGCAGTTCAGTATCATCTGGGAAGCCACAGGATTCCCATTCTTGATTTAGGAGGAAAACCTAACGAGCATGCTCAGTAGAATGGAACACTGATTGACTGTTGAAGCAGGACAGGAAACCAGGAGGAAAGGGAAAATTCTGGACTATTCTGGAAGAGCTGGGTTTGCCAGAACGTTGAATAGGAATGCTCCACACTTCAACATTTTATTAGAGGTGGCATCCTGCTTGATTTGGTGTAAGTTGGGGTGGGAATCATGCAGGCCTATAGATGTTGTTGGACTGCAGCTCCCAGCATTCCTCACCATTTGCTATACTGGCTAGGACTGCTAGGACTTGCAATCCAAAAATATCTGGAGGGCCACAAGATTCTTATCCCTGGTTGATTCCATTCTTAAGTATGAGTCAGTCCCCTATTCCACCACTCATGTTTTGGGAATTGAATCATATCTGTGGATAGCTTATGAGGGAAACTGGACAGAATTTTTCACTTTGGGCTTAGTACAGAAAAGATACATTTTGTGCTAAAATCACCAGTGAATATGATTTGACTTTGATTACATGCAAGGTTGGAACTATCCTCTGTTCACAAAAATCTGCAAATCTATTATGCATTCTGAACCATTGAGTAGAAAATTTCCCCATGATGTCAATAAATTTCAGGTCCTAAATTCCTACTTGATATACATTTTCTTGCATTTAAAAATGGTCTTTCTACAGTGGAAACTTTTTTGATTATCTCTGAAACTCATGAATTCCAAAACCAGACAATAAAATTTACAAGCACTGGAGTTAACAGAAGCCTAAAATATTCTGAACATGTTCCTTGAGCAAATAACATAATCCCTGGCACATGGGAACACATGGTTTGCTTCAAACATGTTTCATTTTGTCATCGTATTGAGTGTACAGTATTTCTCTTCGGGTGCAAGAGTGATTGATGTCCTTGGAAGAGTTGCTTGTAAGAACACGCAAGCTGCCAAAGCAAACACGTTGGAGGGAAGTGCGCAGAGGGGAGAGCCACATACTCTTCCAAAGAGATCTCGGTTCGGGGAGTTCACCTAGAGGTGAGACAGCGAGCTGTAGAACAAATACAAACACTCCACACACTTCATCTAAATAAATTATATGCAATATTTGGTCTTTAGTAGATGTTAACAGACCATTGACCATTCCTTCCCTGGGTGCCCACGTAGAATGTGGGCAGGGAGCCAACCTCCTCTGGCTCATAATTTGTAATTTGCTTTCCTCATAAACAGATCTAGTCCAGTTAAGATCTCTTCCCTTTTATTTTCCCCAAGCAGTTGTTATTGCAAAGCAAAAATGGCCTGGTTATTTTCTTTTCTGATGGTTGCATACTGCCTTGCCAACGTGTATTATCCTGAGGCAAAGCTAAGGCCATTTCCACACTAGATTGTTAAAGTGCTATTACTCCACTTTTGACATCCTATGGAATCCTGGGGTTTGCAGTTTAGGGCCCCTCCCTAAACTGCAAAACCCAGGATTCCATAGGATGTTGAAAGTGGAATAATAGCACTATAGCAGTCTAGTGCAGAAATGGTCTAATTTAGAATTTTCTTTCTTCCATATAGCATGAAGTCTATGTTCCGGTGGGAAGAAATACTAATCAAGTGATTCTTCCACTAACAGATAGAAACGGGTGCCCTTTGAGACAATGTTACTATGCGGGTTGGAACTACTGGCCCTTCAAGTGTCACCTCCCATCAGCCCTCACCATTGTCCATGCTGAGTGAGGCTGGTGGAAGTTGAAGTCCAGGATCATCTAGAGCAATAGTTCTTAACCTGGGGTTCACGGACCCTGAGCATCCACTGATCCCTGCTGCTGGACACCAACAGCAACAAATCTTGACAAGAAAACCCCCATGATAGGTTCTCCTTAGAGTTGCCATAAGTCAGTTCAAAGGGGACAGACATGATGGCTAGAAGGAACCTCTCCTTTTCAGCCATACTCTGTTGCTGTGCGCCTTCAAGTCACTTCTGACTTACGGTACCCTAACGATTTTTTTTTTGTAAGGTTTGTACAGAGGGGATTTTCCTTTGCCTTTTTCTGAGGATGAAAGAATGTGACCTGCCCAAGGTCACCCAGTGTCTGGATGGGGATTTGAATCCTAGTCTGCAGAAGCCTTAATACATAAGTAAATATTTGAATATTTAAATATTTAAATCTTGAGTTAAGTCTTGGGGGTCCCCAGCCACAAATTATATTTACAGGGTGTCCTCAGTAAAGAAAAGGTTAAGAAGCACTGATCTAGAAGACCACATGCCCCATCTTCTTTTACCATCTGAAATATGGGAAGTATACTATTGTAAAAGAGAATTGTGGAAGGTGTTTAATATTTTATTTAAGGAATTTATATATCACCTCTCAGACCACAAGAACTCATGAGTCAATGCACAACAAACATAAGCAATTAAAACAGTGCAAACATTTTAAAACTCATTAAAATACTTTATAAAAACTGTTTAAAAAAATTTTTTAATCCTAAAATATAGTTTTAAAACAAACAATTAAAAAAAAGCAGTTCAAAATATTAAAACTCATGTGGAACAATACTGTTATAGCTACCCACTGGAAGGATTAAACCAGATGCAGCCTTCCTAACTTCCCTTGGCAGGGAGGTCCACAACTGGGATGCTGCTACAGAGAAAGCCCTATTATGTGTGCATACCAGCCTAGCCTTGTGAGGTGTTGGGACAAACAACGGGATCTCCTCTGGGGGTCTCAAATTTCAGGCAGGCTCATACGGGAGGAGGTTAGGGCTTTGGAGGTCAAAACTGCACCTTGAACTGAACTCGGAAGCAAATGGGAAACTAGTGCAGTTCTTGTAAGTGCAGTGTATGTGGTCTCTGAAATGTATACCTCATACCAGCTTGACTGCTGCCCTTTGCAATAGCTGCAGCTTCCTGACACTTTTCAAGGGTGGCCCTTGTACAGTGCATTACAGTAGTCTAATTGAGAGGCAACTAAGGTATGAACCAAGATAGCATTTAAGAGGATTGAAAATAAAATATAACAGAGGTTGAAATCTCATTGTAGTCCTGACCAGAGCAGACCCTTTGAATCAGTTGGATTTACCTACATGTTGCCTTGTCCTTCAGCAATAGATTTCGTTGGATAAGTCTTCGACTAACCAATGGGATACCTGACAGGATTTTGTTTTAATGAAGCTTCATCTTAGGGCTTGGTTCTAAAGGTGATATACACAAGAGAAGCGATCTCACGATCACACTTCCATTTGCAACCGTAAACTACCGAAATTCATGGGATCATGTTAGAGCTTGGAAAGGCTACTTTTTCTGAACCACAATACCAAGACTTCTCCTGCCATGAAAGCCAGTGGCCCTGCGGGCTGTGAAATTCTGGTAACTGTACTCCAAAAAACCAATGTTCCTTTCCCAAGCAAATTTCTAATATCTATTTTGGTTTGCAGCATAATCTCATCCATGCTTACTTAGAATCAAGTCCAAATCCTTTGCTTGGGAAGAAAAGCTATCACTTTTGTTAAGTGATAGCATCTTCTGAGAGAACAAAGATTTCACTCACTACCTTCCTCTCTCAGGAGATGAAAATGGATGATGATAGCAGAATTACAGAGCACTCTATTCAGCCAGCTAGGATCATTCCAGGCTTTCAGCTTTCAGACAGGTACTTCACACATAGGCCATTTCCGCACAAGACTGTTATAGTACTATTATTCACTTTCAACATTCAATGGAATCCTGGGGCTTGCAATTTAGGGAGGGGCCTTTTGCAAACTTCAGGATTCCATAGGATGTTGAAAGTGGAATAATAGCATTATAACAGTCTAGTGCAGAAATGGCCACAGTTACAATTAAGCAAAGTTAAAATTGTACAGTTAGAATTGATAAACTGCTGGAAGAATGAAGTTGGTCATCTGTTGTGAAACTAAAGGCCAGGTTGATAAAGAGAGATCAGTACTTTTACTGTCCCAAAAAGCCAAAAGCCAAATGACTCCAGCTTTCTAAAATCAGTAACTAGTTAGTTACTTAATCACTACTCTATCAAGCCCATTTGAGCACTAGATACTATGTCAGATCTTTCCCCTTAGATTATGTATAAGAGCTTCTGAGCATGTGCAGAACGCAAGGCTCTGATCATGGTGGTGGTGGTGGTGGTGGTGGTGGTAGTGTGGCTTCAAGCTATTTCCAACAAATCTATCATGGGGTTTTCTGAGGTTGAGAGTGTGTGATGTGCCCAAGGTCACCCTGTGGGTTTCCATGACCCAGAGGAGAATCGAACCCTGGTCTCCAGGATCACAGTCCAGTGCTCAAACCACTACATCACTCTGGCTCTCACAAGATCCTAACCCCTCACTAAATAACAGCAGCCAGCAAAGATAACTAGGATTAGAAAGAGAATTTTGGAGGGCTAGAGCTGAACCAGCACCTTGCAGAAATTCAGCCCAATCAGAGTGACCTTGAATATCCACCATGATAGGCAGGCGCGCATTTACCCCAACATGGAGGCGCAAGGATGAGGGAAGTCTTGATCTCTTGAATATCCACCCTCAGCCCAAAATCCAACAGCTGCCAAAGGCACAGCAGCTGAATCCTCTGCAATCCCTGTGGGTCTCTCTGTGCCGCTCAGTTGCAGCTTCTTCCTGCTTTTCGCCCACTTTCATGTGGAGGGGGGAAGAGTTCTCTGAAGGCCCCCCAGAAACAAATGGTTCCCCAGTGACTGGCTGAAAAGAAGCCCACTCAGCTCTTTGGCTTTTTATTCCTCCCCTGGCGAGGCTGAAGAATCCACCCTTCTATTTATTTTGGTTTGTTGCAGTGTTTGCCTTGCAATTATGGGAAACGGCAGTGCCGAGGGAAAAAAGACACAAGGTTAGGAGGGTGCTTGGGAAGAGAATGCTCAGCGCACACCACTCCCAGGACCCCAAGGTCTGCCCGTCCACCAGGGGACCCCACCCCCGCACCAGGAAGAGCTGCCAAGAGGGGTCGGAGCTTTTTCTGGACTCTCCCTCTACCCAGATGGCCAGGAAGAGGGTCTGAGGGCCGGGCTCCTTTTGTTGTTGGCATTTTGACTACAACTCCCATAATCCTTGACTGCGCCACCCCAGGACTGATGGGATTTGTCACCGAAGCATCCGAAAGGGCAATCTCCCACTCTGTTGCAGGCTGAACTCCACCCAGCACGCTGTACATTTGCTCCACATTTGCTAAGGTTAGGGGCAAGAACCCCCGTGAAAGTGGAAAAACCGTGAATAACTCTAGGCCCCCCCAAACCATATTTACCACACAAAAAAGTATGATCACCACATTCAACCCACCATGGATTCCTTTGAGGCATCAGGGTTCCCTCACAAGGCAGAAGTGGGTGGCTGGTGGGGCTTACTGCCACCTCCACTGCTGCCCCACACCATTTTTAGAAGGGAGTTAGCAGCCTCATTCTCAGTGTCTCAATCTCATGAGGCTTGTAGACCCTGTTAAAAATGGCATAGGCAGGCAGCACAGGTGACAACAAACAATCTGTGAATAATCTAATCCATAAAAGTGAAACCCACAAATGTGGAGGACTGACTGTATTCAGTTCAGTAGGATCCCTCAATGGGATAAGGCCCCATTTATTTTTCAGGGTGTTCCCTTGCTGGGAATCCTGTGCATGGATTGTGCTGTTCAATGGTTATTCTTTACTTTTCAATTGTGACCACCCAGTAATATAAGATATTGGTGGACTGAGGGCTGAGCTAGCCTGGTGTAGTGGTTTGGTGTTGATCTAGGACCGTAGGAGACAAAGGCCATTTTTGCAATACACTGTTATAGTGCTATTATTCCACTTTCAACATCCTGTGGAATTCTGGGGTTTGTAGTTTACTGAGGCCCAAGAACTCTCTGGCTGAGAATTCTAAATACCCCTCCCTAAACTACAAATCCCAGGACTCTCTAGGATGTTGAAAGTGGAATAATTGCACTGTAACAGTGTAATGTGGAAATGGCCAAAGATTCAAATCCTTGCTCGGCTATGGAAACCCACAGGGTGACCTTGGGCAGGTCACACAGTCTCCACCTCAGAAGAGGGCAATGGCAAACCTTCTCTGAACAAATCTTGCCATGACAGTTTCCTCTTACAGTTGCCATAAATTGAAACCATAAGTGTTGAAGGCCCACAACAACATGAGTTTCTTTACCTGCCCTTCCTCTGGTTTGGGGATGCTTTTTTAAATGATGATGGTGATGATGTTCCCTTGTGTACCCCCAGCAATAGTCTCTTGCTAGCTGCCATCAAGTTGAGCGTGAGTTGTGGCATCCATAAGAACAAGAGATCTCCAAGTCACCCAAGTCATCCAGCTCTGCTCAGGTCTTGCAGGTTAGAGCTGTGGTTTCCTTGACTGAGTGGGTTCACCTGTGGCCCAGTCTTCTTCCTTTTCTACTGCCTTCAGACTTACCGGGCCTTACTATCTTTTCTGATGAGTCATGTCTTTTTACAATCGGGCAGTCTCAGCTTAGTCCTCTTGGCTTTTAAGGAGAGTTCAGGCTTCATTTCCTCCAAGGAAACCTCTGCGACTGTCCTTAACACCAGCCCAGACACGACCAACACAATTCTACATTGCCTGCCTTGCAGACAGCAGCCATGACTTCATTTAAAGGACTGATATGCAGCCAATTATCCCTGTATTTTATTGTTGTGATTTTGTGGTTCAACAGGTTTTGGAGTCTTCATTGTATGGCACCTTGAGCTCCTGTTGGCTGAAAGGCAGTACAGTACAAAATATTACGTGAGAAGCCATAGCCAAGGGAACGAGCACACACTTTGCACACCCGTATGATTTTTTACATCTTTGCCTGATGAAGTCAGTGAAGCTTGAAAAGAAAAGAAGCTTCCATGATTGATTTTGTGCATTTTGGTTGGCCAATAAAGGTATCACTCTTTTTATGGATTTTGTATTTTGTTGCATTCTGAAGTTCTAAGTTACTGCGGGGGCTAAAGAACAATTTCACTGGGGAACAGAATTTTTATTTGGGGGGAGGAGACAATACCATCATTTTGCCCCATCCCTTTTTGAAAGAGACCTTTAAAAAAAAAAAAGTATCTTTCCCCAGCATTTCTTAAATCACTGATGGGAATCACACAGCTTTCTCATACTCCATGTCCCAGAAGCCATAGCCAACATCAACATTGGTAAGGAATGCTGGGAATTTTCATCCAGCAACTTTTGGAGGGCTGTGTGATTCCCAGCACCACCTCAAGAAATGCTGAGAAGGAGAATGATTTTTTCCCCCTCTTGATACTACCCACATAAAATGAATTCCACTGTTGCCCCAGATGCTAAACACATGAACTTGCAAAAGCACCATATTTGGGGTAGAAAAGGATAATAGAACTCCAGATTAACACAATAATAGGTGCATGTACATGCCCTGAAGGCTGCTTCCTAATTATTGAAAATATAATCAAAAGGGATGCTGGGGAACTAGCATCAACCCCGGTGGGTGGGCCCAGGCGCTGCCCCCCCCATCACCTGCAGCTCTCTGGGTGGTCATGGTGGGGTGGGGGAGGTCTGGCCTTCTTGGCAGCATTAGCTTGAGCTAGACAGCATTTGGACTTCTGCCGCCTAGGGCCTCCTTCTTCCGACCTGCTTCTAGTACAGAAGCCAGTAGCAAACAGGAAGGGTTGTTATCACAGCGACTTGTCAGTCCAGACCGCTTCCTCTTCTTTCCTCAGCAGCAGAACCAGGCAAATTTCCAGAGGAAAGCGAAACAGAGACAGTCCTCCGCCTGCACTAAACGTCCCCTGGAAATCGGAAAGGGCACTTTCGTTTTATGCGAGTCCACTTTCCTTTTATGCGAGTCTCCTTCCTTGGAGGTTTTTAAGCAGAGGCGGGATGGCCATCTGTCGGGAGTGCTTTGAGGGTATTCCTGCATGGTAGGGGGTTGGACTGGATGGCCCGTGTGGTCTCTTCCAACTCTACATTTCTATGATTCTATGATTTCCGCAGTAGACTGTTATAGCGCTATTATTCCACTTTCAACAGCCGGCTGGCCCCTCCCGAAACCACAAACCCCAGGATTCCATAGGCTGTTGAAAGTGGAATAATAGCGCTATAACAGTCTAGTGCGAAACGGCCTCCAGTTCACTGGAGCTCCAGTTGCAAAGCGACGTCGCATCACCCTGTCCCACGATGGAGGCGTCCTCCCCCCAGCGCCTTCTCCCTCCTCCCTCCTCCGTTTTGCTACTTGGCTGTGATTATACTTAATTGGCCTTACCTCATCGTCTTCTCCTGGAAGGCCTCATCGCCCGGGTCTCTGGAGCTTGCTGTGAAAAGGAGAGCTTGTAACCTCCGCAAAATCTGGAAGGGAGACGACACGCTCCCCTGTGCGTGCTCTGTTATTTTAGAGGCCCCCTCTGATTTGGGTCCGTAACCAAGAGTAGGGTTCCCCCTGGGAACACGCAGTCGATGAATGACTCAATCCATTGTCTTCTTTTAACCATCTACAGTACTTGCTAGTGCAGTAAGAGGCAGCATCTTGAAATCACTTCGGCCATTTCTGCACAAGACTATTATAGGGCGATATATTATATATATAATTAAAAGTCTCCCACTGGCCCCTCCTTAAACTGCAAGCCCCGGGGTGCCATAGGATGTTGAAAGTGGAATCATAGCGCTATAACAGTCTCATGCAGAAAGAGTCTTGAGTCCGGAACCTTTGTACCACCCAAGACATCCTTCGGGGCAGCAGTTTCTTATGGGTCCTGACCCATATGCGTTGAGGGGTCCAGCAGTGGTCTTCTTCATGCCCTCTTGTCCAGCTGGTAGGAAAAGCTGCTTGGAAGCCCAGCAGCAAAACCAGCAGGAACACCCTCGTCTGTCCAGTCCCCCACGTAGATTAGTAACCAAGGTGACCAAAGCTGTCTCTGTCCCATAACCATGCCTGAAACCAGTAGATTAGAGAACCCATCTCATCCAGAAACCCCTGGCACTGGGAGGAGGCCACACATTTCCAGTGCCTTGCCCAAAACTGAAACGTTGGAAAGCAATGCTAATTATCTATTACAATGGCATCCAGGGAGAGTTTTCCAGTAAAGATATTATAAACTGTCGTCTTTAGGCATACTGGAACTCTGCTTTGTTTTAGCAAGGCACTGACCACTCCCTCTTCCTGCTGAGCCAGTCCTTCTCTGGCTTTTTTTCAATAAGTCAGGAAGGGCAAAGATCTCATACACACGTGGTGGCCTTCACCTCCCCGGATCCTGCCTAAGCCCTGTACTCAGTACCTGAGTGTGGAACTGTATTGTCTACTGGAACCCATCTTTTCTCCATCCTGAGTTCCCATCTGCTTCGCATGTGGTCCACTGTGGAGGCTAGGCTGTCCTCTGCAAGGAGCAGGGCATTGGCTGTGGTGGCCCCTGATCTCTCAGAAGATCTCTGCCGGCACAAAGTTTCCTCTTTTCAGAAGGGAGAACGAAAGCTTCACTTTTTAACTCTTCTTTCCTTTATCTAACACTTTGCTTTGATTTCCCTGCTGTCGGGTTAGCCTTTCGTGTTTTAGATTTATTTTTAGACTGAAGTTACTTGTTTCGTACTGTCAAACACCTTGGGAGCCCTTAGCGAATGAATAAATAAATAAATAGCCTTTCTACCAACATCAGCTATCAGGATGGAAGCCTGACATCATGTTTCCCTCTAGCAAGACTCTTGCACCTTTCGTGGCTACACAACAGGTAGAAATTCAAGAGGTGAGGCTTTCAGCATCATTGAATCATCGGGTTGTTGAAAGTCCTATCTGTTGAACATCATCTGCCTCTAGGGAAGCTAAGTGCGCAGGACCCTTGTTGTCAATATGAAGTAGCAGCAAGCTTATATCATCCTGATAGCTACGGATACTAAAGGGGAATTCTTAAAAACTATGTATCAGGGACGCGAAACCTGTGGCCCTCCAGATGTTATTAGACTGCAAGCCCCATCATCCTTCACCACTGTCTGTGCTGCTAAGGTTGATGGGAGTTGCAATCTGCAGGACCACACTGTTTCCCAATCCGGCAATAAATTAACTGTCCTACACTGTGCTTCTGTTGACTTCTTCAGGATGCATGTCCGTTTCTCAATACTAGAGAGAACTCCAAGACTTCTGTGTGCGGGGGATCTGGTAGCACCTTTCAGACTGAGGGAAAGACGTTTGTAGCATAAGTTTTCGCAGATTTACCTACTTCATCAGATGCAAGAGCCCTTTATATACTGATAGAGTAGCCAGCCCATGGCTATGTCTTTTAGTAAGTTCGGGACTTCTGACAGAACTGGACTGTCCACTGGGGATTGCCTCTCTATTAGCTCTTCGTGAATAGTTTGGGGTGACTTTTAAAACCGCAAACAACTCCGCACCTTCGAGGCTGCTAAGGAGCTACGGACACGAATGATCTGTCAAATCTGCCTACCCGTTTATATCCCATCCTCGAGCCAAAGATTTCATGAGGGGGGCAAGCACAACAGTTTTTGTTTCCTTACTGGGATAAAAATCCTGGAAAATATGTTTAGTAGCTACCAGATCTCTTCTGCTGTATGTGCGAAAAAGAAACTTGATATTAAAAACCATTGGAAGTCTGAGACGGTGTCCAGAATAACATACCTTTGTGGGTAAGTCATGAGCCGGGGAAGTCTTTATGCAGTCTTTCTTTTGCCACCTACTGGGTGTCACCATTACAAAACCATTTTTTCCATCAATTTCTTCCGGTTGCCTTTGTGTAAACGAGGGCCATTTCCACACTAGACTGTGCTAGTGGTATTGTTCCACTTTCAACATCCTATGGAATCCTGAGATTTGCAATTTAGCAATTTAGGGAGAGGCCTCAAAAGGTTTAGGCTCTTCTCTAAACTGCAAACCTCAGGATTCCATAGGATGTTGAAAGTGGAATAATAGCACTAGCACAGTCTAGTGTGGAAATGGCCGAGGTCTCTGCTAGACCGTTTAGGAGTCATGGGCAAACCAGAAGACGCGCTTATATAACCCTTCGAGTTTATTTCTTAAAGGCAGCGCGTCGCACCTAGAACAAGATTGAAAAGCAGCCATTTGCTGGGTGACTTTGAGCTCTCAGCCCATCTTACCTCGCCTGGCTGTGGTGGTAAGAAATGGCCCTGTCCTGAACCTAAATGACTCTAGACGGGCTGGCGAATCGGTAACTCAGTGTGTTGGGCGTTGCCTGGGATTTTATTCTCTCATAGGTAAAACTTGTTAGAAATGCCCTAGGAATTACCTTACCTTACTTTAGGAGTTAGATGCAATTGAAATACACAGATTTGAGATCCTGTGTCTCTAATTCCCCAAACTGCCTTGTCCAGTACTTTTCCCATATTCCCCAATCCAGTCTGTATTCAGAGTTGTTAACATACAGAGGTTGGGATCCTGAAGGGACTTGCTGCTAGGCCTCGTCTCCATAGCGACTGGCTTATTCAGAGCTCTCCGGCTGAGAATTCTAAAGGCCCTTCCCTGAACTGTCAGTCCCAGGATTCCATAGAATCTTCACAGCCAGCCAATCGTATGAGGTCTTCTTGCCTCACATAGCCAATCCTACGAGGTCTTCGCCTGCCTAATGCAGACAAACTCATTCACAGACTTTTATATAGTAGAATGGGGTGGATAAATAGGGGTGAATTTAAAGGAAGAAAGAGAGAACGCCAGTGAGATTGAGGCCAGACTTTAGGATTATCCCCACTAGGGACCGGACAAACCCCATCCGGCCTGGGGTTGAGTGAGGATGATGGGACGTGTAACTGAACTCATCTGAAGGGGGCCAAGCTGGCGAAGGTTCTCTTAGAGGAAGAGGAGATCCAGTCGATGTTTATCGCTTTTATTATAAAGACCGATGTCCATCAGACAACTAGCTCTATCCTGCCCTACACACAGTCCTTGGGTTTCAGTGGTGTTGCTTAGGTTTGTTGTATGTTTCTTAAAGGGCTAAATCCATCTGCCCACTTGAAGAGAAATATCTGTTCCAATATATTGCCATTAAAAAAAAAAGCAAGCAGACAAGCACAGATGCCTTTTAAATATTTAAAGCTTCTGTTATTGGGGAATTGAATCCGCACCTTGATAAAAGGGAAACGCTTGCTTCTTTAGCTATTATTAAAGCTAAAATTAGCCCTACCAAAGCTGTTCCGAGGCACCTTCAGGAAGAAGGAGGATTCTGACACGCCATTTCCTCTGGGAATATGCCTTTGGATGACCTCTGGCTGCCTTTACCGCCTATAATACTGGCAGCGCAAAGTTTTATTTATTTTTTATTTATTAATAATACTAACAGCACAAACTAGTGGTGTGACCCGGCATTGGCAAGCGAGCCAGAGGGACTTCGACTGCCCCAAACCAAAGACCATACGTGGTTGGACTGTAGGTCCCATCAGCCCTAGCCAGCATGCCAATGGCAGGCATAAATGGAGTTGCAGTCCGACGGCGTCTAAATGGCCGCACGGTTTCTCGCCCTAAGTTTACCGGAAAGCAACCATGTAAAGGGTATATAATTAATATTGTGTTTTCGGGCGGGATAGTTCACACTATTCGCTGTTTTCACATGCATTTAAGTCGAGCACGACTTGAATGCGCACCACGAGGATTTTCTTGGCAAGCTTTATTCCAGTGCTTTCCTTTAAGGCTGAGAAAGCGTGGCTTACCTCAGTCACCCAGTGGATTTCCAAGGGTGAGCGAAATTCGAACCCTGGGCTCCAGAAGTTCTGTTCAAATACTCAAACCAAGCCCATTACAACCAACCTTCACTATAGTAGCACAGTTAACCTTGGGTTGGGGGATGCAACTCCTATCAGCCCTAGCCAGCATCTCAGGTGGAAAGGGCTGATGAGAGCTGCAGTCCAATAACATCTAGGCGATCATACGATTTCTCTCCTTCAGTTTATGTGAAAGCAACTGACACTGGTAATTAAGAGGGGAGAGAAAGAACAGGTGTTACCCGAAGGTTCAGTTCAATGTTAGTCCCAACTACAGTAGATCCACTGAAATGCACAAAATTTGTTAGTCTCCATTTATTTAAATCCAACTGGTTTAGATATGTTTCGTCTGCTTGAACACTGGCTCTGTCCCAGGGGTGGGAACTGTTATTGGACTGCAACTCCCATCGGCCCCAGCCACCATAAATCAGTGGAGAGGGATGATGAGAATTGCACTTCCACGGCAGAAGGGCCAATATGTCTGACCTGGACCCCCCACATATCTGCCCACCTCTTTCTCTCCTGGGCCGGCAAGTGGCTCCTTCGCGTGCGTGCGTTTAGCTTCCCAGCCGCATAGTCCACGCTTGAAATGGTCGCGCCCCTGCGTTTCAGTCTTCCTTTCAGTTCGGTGAAGGAATTCCTCGGCCCGCCAGATGTTGTTTGAAGCCCAGCCCCCAGCTTTCCTCCTCATTGGCTACGGCTGATGGGACTAGTAGTCCAACCACATCTGGAGGGCGTAATTCCTTCCCCTAGTCTAATCCTTTTAAAACAAAACAGCCTCACAAACCAGCGCGCACATTCTTAAGGATCGAGCCTGTGAGCTCGTAATTACACCGTACAGTAGTTATTTCTTGTGCGGGGGCGACGCGGGGTGTTTTTTTTTTTTTTTTTTTTTGGTTTTTCTTTTAAGCAAGCGGGAGAGTTTCTGGTTCAAGGAGTTTTGAAACCAGCATGGGCTGACATTTAGTTAATAACATCTTTTTGCTTAGGTTCCCTCTTTCTAACCTAAAGAGATTAAGAACATTGACCTGATGATATTTCTTTGTGCATCTGGCTCTTTTCCATTAAGAGGGATTATAGCGAAACCCTCGGAAATCTTCCCCTGGCGGAACCACGGCTGTACAGATGGGAAAGTCTTCGTGCTCCAGCTTTAGAAACAGTCCAGGCAAAAAACTAAGCCGAAGATTAGGAAGGGACTCAGCTGCATCAGGTGCGTCCGCACACTTCTCTTCCAAGCTGGAAGCTCATTCCACGTACACAAATACACGCACGCACCCCTTAACAAACGCCTGAGCTGTCAGTGCTGTCAAGCGTTTGGAGACAGAGAACTTGCCGCCTTCTCCCGAGACAATCGGAAAAGAAAAAATAAAGGAGGCCATTTCTGGAACACATCTACGGGCCCCATGTGCAGTGGCTCCGGGGCGGAGTACGCGCTTAAGGTCTGGGCTTCAGTTCCGGCCCTTTGCAGCTTTCACGCTCAAACCAGGGCAGCAGATTGAGAGACGGAAAACTCGCTGCCAGTTCCAGTCATAATACGCAAAACCAGCTTAGAACCGGAGTGAGAATCACGCGGATCTACAGATGTTGTTGGACTGCAGTTCCCAGCATTCTTCGCTATAGACTTTGTCGGCTAGTGTAACGGGAGCTGTAGTTCTAAAGCGTCCATAGAGCCTCGTGTTTCCCATTCTTGAGATAAAACGAGGAAAATCTGGGAATAAGGAAACGTCTTCAGTCTCTCCTAGCAGATATGTACTCAGAAGTGGGCCCTAGCGCTTAGAGTGCTAGACAGGTATTTGAGAGATCTAAATTCAAGTCCTCACTGAACCATGAAACTCCGTGGTTTTCTCTCTCTGCCTCCTTTACAGGATAAAATGTTGGATAATAGTGGAAAAGAAGAGAATTGTAGGCCATTTGTACATTGTTATGTTATTATTCCACTTTCAACCATCCTATGGAATTCTGGGGTTTGTAATTTAGGGAACCCCAGAATTCCGTAGGATGTTAAAAGTGGAATAGTAGTACTATAACAGTATAGTGCAGAAATGGGCATAGTTAGCCAACACAGGAATTTTCAAGTTAAATTTAATTAGTCGGGCAAGGAACTGAGAGGCTGGAATTTTAACCAGACATTAATTATGATTTGTAGTGTCTTTTTTTTTTTTTTTTACACACTCGCAGTCCCACGAGCACCTCCAGCATCCTGTCGCCCCTACCCTCCTCCGCAAAGAAAGAAGCGGTTAATTTCTAAACAACCGGTCGCTCTCCTTGTCTAGCATCCAACCCCTGCTAAGACAGAATCGTCCTTCCACCTCTCCAGAAATCTGTGGCAGGGACTGAACGGATAACTGAAATGCATTTTGCACATGCTCAGAAGTTCTCTCGTGAGGTTCAGTGTCGATTCTGAGGGTCAAGCGCTTGCGGGATCAGGATCCAAAGATGCTCTCAAAGGGGTTTCTGGGAAGGGAGCAGAGAGGAGGGATGGAGGAGAGCCCCTAAGAGTAGTTTGGGTGGGCGGCGGAGATAAAAGGAACGAGGTCGGTGTCTCTCCCGGCCCGGCTTTGAGGCCCGCGGTTCTCTTTTTGCCTTCAGATCCCTCCAGCGCGGGGTGGGTGAGTGGGGGTCTCTTTTCCTCCCCTTTGAGGGATCTCTCTCTGGCCTCTTAATTAGGGCGGGATCGCTGGGGTGGGGCAGCCAGAGTTCCCAAACATTTTAATCGAGCTCTTTTCAATGGGGAAGGGATAAATGGTGGCAACTGTTACCGCCCCACTGAAAAGCCGCCCTCCCATGGCGGGCATTCAGGGCGTCTTTTCATAAACCCCTAAGCGCTTAGGCTGTGGGGCCCGCAAGAGGCCACAGATCTCCTAATTAGTCTAATTAGAAAGGTGGATTGATAGATGGCAAGGCAGACAGAGCGAAGTTAGAAAGATGATCAGGCCTGCCAAGCCGCATTTGGGAGCTGTTTAGTCTCTGTGTCTTTCTTTCTTTCTTCTTCCCCTTCTTCTTTTTTTAAAAGGTCGTGGAGCCTGACATGGCTGGAAGGGGGATTCATGGTGTGGTCAAGCCTGGAGAAGAATGGATGGGCCTGATGGTGAAAAGCGACCCGCGGGGTGGACGGAAACTTCAAAGAGGCCACCCTTATCTTGGTCTTGTCTCCCACTCCCCTTCTCCTTCTGGCGGGACCTGAGCGACCTGAGGAGGAGAAAGAGAGACAATTCCAAATCCTCCTCCTCTTGGAAAGAGCAAGAGCTTGGAAAAGTTCCTTTTGAGGACTTCAATGCCCCAAACCCTAGGGGATTCTGAGAGTTGTTTACCCCAAACCACTGTATGTACAATATATAGATACACACTACACTACTTTAGTGGTTTGATACGACTTTAACTGCTATGGCTCTGTCTCATGGAATCCTGAAGTTTGTAGTTTGGAGAAGTATTTCAAATTCTCTGTCAGAGAGTCCTACAGGTGTGGTTCAGATGAGTATACTAGAAAATTCTAGCTACCTTACCAAACTAAGAACCCCAGAAATCCATGGGAAAGCCTAATGATAGTTATAAAGCATTTTCAAACCACTGTAATTGTGAAGTGTGGGTACATCCAGAGAACTTTTTGAAAGCACTAAATAAACATAGATACACAGAGATCAATCAATCAGACCGGAAAGAACACATAACTTCAGAACTGGCAGAGGACACTATGCTACCCAAGGCAAAAGACAAATGGGGTCTCCTCCCTCTTCCACCAGACTGGGGCCAACACTGGGGTGACAGATCAGCAGCTTCCAGCACAGGTGAAGGCAGGAGACCAATATAAGGCTCTGTCCTTCAGCATTTTGCTCTCATTCCCCCAACCATCATCCACCAGTGCATCTGCTGCCTAAGGCAGAAACTTCACTCGACTAATAGTCAGTACTAACCACTTGTTGTGTGCCTTCAAGTCCTTTCTGACCCATGGTGATCCTAAGGTGAACCTATCACAGGATTTTCTGGGGCTGAGAGTGCATGACTTGGCCAGGGTCACCCAGTGGGTTTCCATGGGAGAGCAGGGAATTGAACCCTGGATTTTCTGGGGCTGAGAGTGCATGACTTGGCCAGGGTCACCCAGTGGGTTTCCATGGGAGAGCAGGGAATTGAACCCAAGGCCATTTCTGCACTACACTATTATAGTGCTATTATTTCACTTTCAACATCCTATGGAATCCTGGAGTTGGCAGTTTCAGGAGGGGCATTCTCAGCCTGAGAGCTCTTTGGCTTCAGTAAACTACAAATCCCAGAATTCCACAGGATGTTGAAAGTGGAATAATAGCACTAGAACAGTGTAGTGTGGAAATGGCCCAACACTCAAACCCTTACACCATGCTGGCTTCAGGAAGTAAATACTAACCAGTGAAATCTTAATTTACTTCACTGTGGAGAGCTGAAACTTCCACTGTATCCTAATGCTGAAAATTCTTACTGGGAAGTCTCTCTCCTTTCAATCAAATTTGCTGACAAACTGAAATCCTATGGGCAAGGCTTTTTGGAATGAGTAGGGTTTACTTCAAAGATGTTAAGACCAGGCTTTTTAATAGCATTGGGCATTATCTAGTTAAAAGGAATATACTCTAAGACTCATTAATTTGAATGGAAGAGACTACAAGAGGGCAATCCTGTGATATTTACCTGGAAGCAAATCCAGACGTGTTAAGCAATAATACTGTAGATAGCAAGAGTGAGAAAGCTTAGGTCTTGGTACTGAATCTGGGCACCTAACCTGTCCCTCTAGTGTTCACCAGATTATCCTCTTCTCTGTGACACAACCTTTGGGAGATTTCAGATTTTGCAGAGTTCCTGCCTCTCCTTCCGTTCTAGCTAGTTGAAATGACTCTTCTAAGGCTTAATTACTTAGTAAGAGCTTTACCCTACAAGATACTGTTATTTTTCCACCCTGAAGGAGATTTACCACCCTTAGCATACAGGCTTCAAGAAGTTGCTGGATCACAGCTCCCACCAGTCCTAAGCCAGTGCAGAGGTACACATAGAATCATAGGCCATTTCCACGCTAGACATCCTGTGGAATCCTGCGGTTTGCAGTTTGGGGAGGGGCCTTTAGAATTTTCAGCCGGAGAGCTTTTTGGCCTCAGTAAACTACAAACTCCAGGATTCCACAGGATGTTGAAAGTGGAATAATAGCACTATAACAGTCTACTGTGGAAACAGCCATAGTTGGAAGGGACTGCAAGGGTTATCTCTTCCAATGCTTGCCGTGCTGGAGTACACAGATAAAGCACTTGCAAAAGATAACCTTCCAAACTCTATTTAGAAATCTCCAAAGAAAAATTCACCATCTTTGGGTGTGTGTATGCATGAACCAGCAGGGTGTAGTGCTTTGAGCATTGGTCTACAATCCTGGAGGCCACAGTTCAATTCCCTGCTCAGTCATGGAATCCCACTGGGTGACCTTGGGTGTATCTCTCAGTTCCAGAAAACCTAGTGATAGATTTGCTATAATTCAGAAATGACTTGAAGGCACACAACAGCAACAACAAGTGTGTTCAAGTTGTCTGTCCATTTATGGTGGTCCCATGGATTTCATGGGGTTTTCTCTAGGCAAGGAATACCCAGAGGTGTTTTGCCAGTTCCTTCCTTTGAAATAGATCCTTCAGCACCCAGTATTCCTTGGCGGTCTCCCATCTAAGTAGTAAGCAGGACCAACCCTGCCTAGCTTCCAACATCAGGCAGGATTTCACCACCTTATAGGCAGACTTTTCCGCTGAGGGAGAGCCAATGTGGTGTAGTGGCTTGAGCATTGGACTATGAGCCTGGAGGCCAGGGTTCAATCCCCTACTCCACCATGGAAATCCAGTGGGTGACTTTGAGTGCATTGCACACTCTCAGCCCCAGAAAACTCTGTGATAGGGTCGCCATAAGTCAGAAACTACTTGAAGGCACCCAGTAACAACAAATCCTACTGAGAAAAAACTCTTTGAGTCAAGAAGTTCTTCCTAATGCTTAACTGAAATCTGAACAGCAGCGAGTGAACTTGGGAACTGCATTTCACCAACACTAAGAGGGCTACCACTTACTCATCCCTAGATCATGTCATCTGTAGTTCTAAGCATGCATAGAAACACAGAAAGCTGCCTTACTTTGACTCTGATCACTGGTCCCTCTAGCCCAATATTGTCAACACTGGCTGGCAGTTGCTTTCCAGTGTGGGACAAGACTTTACCCAGCCTTATTTGGACATATGAGAGTCTGAGCCCCTTGGAAAACAAGATGCTACCACAAGCCTCACTAAACACAAGGAGACTCACTTCCAGTTAAACGTTCATAGGTTTGCATTTGCAAGTCACAGACTTTTGCTTAACAATGGGTCCCCTGGGAGAAAGGCAGGGATAGACATAAATCTCATCCATAACATAGAAATTATGGGGAAATAAATGAGGCCACCACCTTGTACTTATTGGTTTCAGTACAAAACTCCTTGGGACAAGTATTGTGTTAGTCATGGTTTATAACTGTTCCCCAAAGCAACGTGTGTCTTAATGATCTTCTACAACTAAAAATTCAGCTTTGAAACTTTTGTTACAACCCCTCTTTGGTGGTATGACTCACATTAAATCCAGTGAGATTTGTTTCCAAGTAAGAATAGCATTTAGGAGTCTTTCTGTAGTGGCAGAACAGAAACATTTCAAGGAAGTGCTCCCATGAAATAAATTCAAAACCATTCTCCTTATTAAATGAACCACAAAAAACAAAAAACTCATTTCCCAAATAAAAAGGTCAACAGTATTAGCAATGTTACTGATGCTTATTTTAATGTAGGAGATTCAATTATGTTTGTTTCCAGCAGGCATGGGAATCCTGTAGCCTTCCTGGTCTTGTTAGACTACAACTCCCAGCAGTCTTTACCAACATGGCCAATGATGAGTTCTAGGGGCTACAATCCAGCAATATCTGCAAGACTACACAATTCCCAATTGTCTATACTACTCCAAGGTAGAATCATAGAGTTGGAAGAGACCACAAAGGCCATTGAGTCCAACCCCCTGCCATGCAGGAATGCATCATCAAAGCATTCATCCAACCTCTGCTTAAAAACCTAGAAAGAAGGAGACTCCTCCACATTATATTCCGCTGTCAAACAGCTATTACAGTCAGGAAGTTCTTCCTAATGTTTAGATGGAATCTCTTTTCCTAAAGTTTGAAGCCGTATCTCCCTGTCCTAGTCTCTGGAGCAGCAGAAAGCAGGCTTGCTCCATCATCAATATGACATCGCTTCTGTTGGAAAAATTCCAGCATTCTCTCTCCTCCAATCTTGCTCTTAGAGCAAGTGGGCATAGTTAGCATAGGGCTTCCTTTCTCTTTTGCATGCCAAAGCTTCACCATTTGCATTTGTGTCATTTAGTTGCATGATCATAAATACCTTTGGTGTTCAAGTGATCAGATCATGTGACCCAGGACAGTTGCTTGGGTCATCAGGCTTAGAAAGAAACCCCTTCACAGACTTCCCTCTTCTCCTCCATATTTTGCTTCCTCTTCCTCCTCTGATCATGAGTTGCATCTCCATCAGAAGATGGTGAATTAAGAACCAAGCTGCTACTATTCATTAGCTAGTTAGAATGTAGCTTCCCAATGCATATGTAAATATAGAAGCCATTAGTAAACTTTGCTAAGTTTATAACCTGAAACTGCCTGCACTTGTGTTTCCTTAGTCAGTTTCAGATAAGAAAAGCCACACATAGAAATTTAGGTATGCCTTTTTTGCTACTCTGCTAAAGGAGACTGAATCCTTACAGTTTTAGCTTCCATAGAATTTCCCAGTAGGGCTAACACCCTGGGGAAATCTAATTCCCAACACCTTCAGACATTTATTCATAGCTATCATGTTGCCTTTTAACCTTCTTTTCCCCAGGCTAAACACACCCAGCTCCCGAAAGCAGAACCCATTGAGTTCCATGGCACTCCTATGTCGGTACCAATAGGGTTTACAACCTTAGAGTGTTTAACAATCCTAAAACCTAAATGTCAGTCAGCACTCATATTCACTATACCTCTCTTTTCACCGTTCTGTGTCCATCCCCAACAGTGTTAAGGATTCTCTAACCCACCACATCTCAAACAGTTGATGTGAAAGACGGGCAACTTTTCTCCCAATGTGCCCAATGACCACAAGTGTTTCTTTTTTTCCTGGAAACTCTCTCCAGGGACCCCTACTTTGAAAGTAGCACTCCTCTGAACTTCACAAGGTGGCACGTTTAGCAACTTTCACTCGCGAGCCAGACACCGGGAGGGATCATACTGATGCTGCTTCTGAAACCTCACAAGGACGTGGAGAACCACCTCCGCTGCGGTTGTAAAGCAGCTCACTCCGACTTAACACATCTGCTGCGCTGGTTGCCCAGAGAGGCGCCGCCAGAGGAGAAAGGGGAGGTCTGGCGCGGTATTCTCGCGCTGATTGGTGCATTTGGAGGGGTGGGGCCTCTGCTGGGAGGAAGCAGTATGGAAGGATCGAAGAATGCTGGACCCTTAACTGGCCTATAAATTAGCCGGGAGGGAGGACTGCGCCTTACGTGCAGGTGTAAAAACAGAGCGAGGGACTGGTCTCTCGACCGCTCAGAACGTCTTTGGAGCAGGACAAACACCGCCTTTCCAGTTCAAGCCACAGTTTGAGGAAGTTTTCTTTCTCTCTCTTTTTTTTTGGACTGTAACTCCCAGAATCCCCCACCCAATACTACAAGCAGTTGTACCCCCAAAAGTAAACATCCCGAATTCTCCTTCCAGGGCCACCTTGGCCCTGTCAAGTTTGCAATAAGGAGATGAAGGAGCGTGAAGGCAAAGGAATTGCGCGACCGGAGGGGCTCGCACTCACGCGAGAATTAAAACGGTGGCGGCCCAAACAGCAGCAGCAGCAGCTGCAGTAACAACTGGGCGAAGAGCTTCGGTAGCGGCCAGCCTTGGCTCAAAGCCACTCTTTCTTTTTCCAGCCCGGGACCTTGCACAATAAGTGCAAGAAGGACGGGGCGGGGGCAGACCAGCGTGGGCGGCGCGGGGCTACTCAGACCCGCCACACTCACTCGCACACGCCTTGCCTCCGCTCGCACGCTCCCTCCGCTTTCTGCGGCCAGGAAAGGCAAAACTTTCGTTCGAGGTCTTCGGCTTAACACTTTCCTCTGCGCTGTGGCATTCATTTTTTTTTCTTCCAATAACTATTGCGCATAACTGAATTCTCTGGCAGAAGGACAACAGAACCACGCGGCTGAATCTTGGAGCAATATTTGTGTCAGCGCAAGATCCCTAGTCCAGAGCTCAGCTATGAGTTAAATAACTGACTTTCTCTACTAGCGCATCTAACTGAGGCCATTTCCGTACTAGACTGTTACAGCGCTATTATTCCACTTGCAACATCCTATGGAATCAAATGGCCTGATTCATCTTTGTGTTCTCTCAGCCTCCCCCAAACCGCGACTGCTTCAACCCTGGAGTAAATCACGGGAAATGTATTTCTATGTGAAATACCAAACATACCAATCCTAATCGTGTACCTCCTTTCTAAATATATTTATACCTTGCCCCATTGATTTCACAGGGAATGATTTCTAAAGAAAGGAGAAATACAGGATTGTGCTGTCCCCGTCTGAGTAAACTGCTGAACCAATTGGATGTACCACAAGGACTGATGACCCCTTCCAGTGGGTCTATTCTACTTAGGACTAGCAATTGGATTTAGCTCTAAAAGCTGGACTGTATTCTTAACCAGATGTGCAGCCCTGTCCCCTTCATCCGAGTAAGTTTGAAAATGAGATCCCCTGGAAGTGAGGGGAGGCTCATTGAATTAAATGTCTTTTTGGACTGTAGTAGTGGACAAAAAGAATTCTTGCAACTAAAAAGATAACTTCGAAGGAAAACTGTTTAGGTCAAGATCCAGAGTTTCAGTTGTTCAATTGTATCCAAAGTATACCTAAGGATGAGGTATCTTGGATGAAGGCTGCAGTCCCTTTAATCTAGCACCCCACATCCTTGAAATAACCAACTAGTATAGTGAAGCAGCAACAATGCTTCCCCATTATGTCCTTCAGTGGTAGCTTAGAATCATTGCTATGGCCAACTGTAACTCTCACAATCCACGAGGTACCACATGGATTCTACAAACTGTAGTCCCAAAAAGTAACCGTTCTGAGCATTGCCCTCAGCATCTCAGATTCTGAATCTGTGAAGGTTTAAGAACACAAGAAGGTATTGTATAGGAGTCTGACCATTAGTGTATCTAACACAGTGAGTTTCCACTTTTGGTTCTCCAGGTTCTTGGAACTCCCAGAAATCTTAGTCAATCAGGCCAGTGGTTGGGTTACCAGAACATGATTCCAAAATATCTAGAGGACCAAATGTTGAGAAGTCAGATCTAGCTCAGTATTAGCTACTGGTGGGCAACCTGCAGTCTTCCAGATATTGCTGGATTATGACTTCCATCATCCCTGAACATTGTTCATACTGGCTGAGGTGGATAGAAGTTGCAGGTCTACATCTGGAGAGCCATTAGTTCCCCACCACAGAGCACCAGATGAAGCCATCCTCTGTCCTACCAGGAGATGTAAAGGAAAAGCCAGGTTGTTGATAGTTTATGGGGATCTCCTTTAGGTGTCCATGAACATTCCTTGAGTTGTGAAGCAGGTGATTAATATTTTCCTTCCATGGACAAATGAGTTTATTTTCTTGATCAGTGACATGTTAGCACAAAATAAACAAATCCAACTGTTTCAGCCTCCTGATAAAAAGGAAAATAGTCTGAGCATGTGCATTTTGAAATTTCAAACTCTCACAAGACAGCACTGGAGGAATAGCATTGCTTCTGCTGCAAACCTGATGCTAAACACATTTAGTTGGGAATAAGCACCATTTTATTGTAGAAAAGGCTATGTTTTGTCAGAAAAACAAGAAAACAAACACCACAAACACCAGTAACTGTGCACCCTCTCTATTTGTTTTCTTTTTAAAGAAAAAAGAAAAGGGCCTCTGTTTGCCTCTGTCGCCATCATTTGGCCCTTGGCTCCAGATCCTCTCACAATCCAGCCCTGCCTGCACCCCTGAAGAGATACTAGAGGTTAAACCTGGGACCCTCTGTGTGCACAGTACATGTGAAGCTTGGAGGAGTTACTGTTTGATTGCAATCCCCAGAATCTCCAGCTAGGGAAATTGTGGGAGCTGTAACCTCAAAAAGAGTTTCCCCAAGCTCCCTGTTGGTGTTCAATGCCCTTCTTCTGCAACTTTTTTTTTCCGTACAGGCTTGTTTTCCGCTGTTCCAGAAACTAGGACAGGCAGCTACGGCTTCAAACTTCGGGAAAAGAGTAAACATTAGGAAGAACTTCCTGACAATAAGAGCAGTAGGCAATGGAATTTGCTGCCTGGGAGTGTGGTGGAGTCTCCTTCTTTGGAGGTTTTTAAACAGAGATTGGATGGCCATCTGTCAGAAATGCTTTGGTTTCTGCATGGCAGGGAATTGGATTCTATGGCCCTTGTGGTCTCTTCCAGCCCTACGATTCTATAATATATATGTATTCAATACATAGTTATTATGAGATGGAGACAGTATATTATATGTATATAATACATGTATATTACATAGGTATATTACATATATATATGGTAGAGATGAATGGAATTCATATAAATGGATGTATAGGTTTTTTAGTGAAATTACCTTCAGAATTACTGTCCTAACATAGCCAAAACAACACCATTCATTCACAAAAACAGTCTTTGCGGAAATCCCAAGATGTCTCTATGTGTGCCTTTAGACTGGGAGATCCTGCCTGGGAGGAACCAGAAACAATCTATGAGAACAGTGCAAACTCATTGGGTGGTGAAAGTGTGACCCTTAGAGAAAACATGGGGAGGGGGTTTGGAAGCTCTTACAAAGCCCGCTCTCTGAAACCCTGAACAGACACACATACTACCTGACATTCTCTTGCAGATCCCATTTGCAATAGTGGATAGTAACTTATAGTGTCATCCCTCCAAGCCTGTATGTAGTCCACACTACACATGTGATAATGATACTTTACTTAAAAGGGAAAAAGTTCCAGTTAAACCAATGAAATGAGATTTCTAGTCCTAAGCACTACCCTCTAAGACAAAATTCCTCTGATTTCAATGTGACTGACATCCATATGAAAGTGCTAAGAAATCTGGTTTGCATGAGGTTATGATTGTTTTGTTTCCAAAAGACAATTGTTGTTGTTTCTCTTGCCCACTTTTCCTTCCCCAGAAAAGGAATTGCTCAGGTGGCTTCAAGACATAAAAGCCATGAAAGCGAGTGGCAACTTTAAAGCACATTTACAACAAGAAAAAGAAAACAGCAAAAAAGAAACATGAACCAAAGAACCCTATTTCTGTTACTGATGATTTTATAAATGGCTGTCTAAATATCTCTGCCTTCTTGCCTTCTGTGTTGTCAGAGTTAACATCCTCTCTTGGGTAGATAATGGATTTTAAAATCTGGAACAAGATTTTGTTACTGGTTAGAAAATACATTTGTGGGAATTAAAGCTAAGAAGAGGAATTGTCTGTGATGTCCCCATAACATCAGAGTAAAAGTTTTCAAAGTCTTATCCTGTCACTAGGATCTAAGTACAGTTTGTTGTCTGTCCCACCAGGGAACAACTCTTGTCTTAAGCTTCTTCTGTATGAATTTCACCTGACAAACAGGAGTGGACAGGTAGACTGTTTCCTCTTCCCTCCCTCTCCCTTTTTCCTTTTATGTCGTGTCTCTTACATGGTAACCCTACGGGGAAGGATAGCCTTGTTTCCCTTTCCTGTATTTATGCTTTTCTGAGAGCCTTGTAGCTGAAGATGCCTCCCAGGGAAAAGAACAAAGACAACGAGAAACTGCACTGTGGTTGATCTTGCCTTCAGTTACAAAATTCTTCCTTCTCAGTTCTGCCAACGGTTTAACTCAAAACCCCACCCTCTCCACCTCAGACCGCAAAGAAAATAGCAACGAGGGAAACGACAAACGAAAGATTTAACAATGAAATGTTTTATGAAGGGGCGGGGAAAAGAACTGCCTGTCAAAGTTCCCCATCAACTTTCTGACAAAAGCGGCCCAAGAGGGACGCCCAGGCCAGAAAGCTAAACCGCGCAACTCTCCGTTAGATCATTTTCTCTGGGCCTTGTTTATAACCTTGGGAAGGGATCAATCGTTTCGAAATCTTGCCAGAAAAAAAAGGGGGGGCGGTGGAATGATCCGGAGTGGAATGCGACTAATCTTCTGGGTTCTTGTCAACTGTTTCCATAGAAGGAAGCCGATTTTTCAACCCAAAGATCCAGATCTCGCTTGGCCAGGGATTTGCGTGAGCTCCTTAGAGCCACGAATTTCTCCCTTTCCATCACCTCCTCCCCCCACCCCCACCCCTCGCTTCTGGTTTCAAAATATGAGAACTTGCTACTCTCTTTAAATACCGACCTGGAGCGCACAGAAGATGCGTGCCAAGTTTAAATTTTGGCAGAGATCCACAGAACTTACCGCAGAGCATTCCAGTGGAAGCCAATCGGATTGCTGCCCCCCCCCGTAAATTGAACGTAGGTCCCCTCGCACCCTCCCACCCCCCACACTAATCCTATGCTTTTAAGGCACGCTTGACTCTACGATCGAATTCAAGGCCCAGTTTTCTATGCGGTACTTGTTAAAGAGCTAACGTCGGAATTTCCTTCCACCACGGACTAGTGGCTTCCATGCCAGTGGACTAGCGAATCCGCTCTGGACCTTAGTAGGACCAAGGGCTCTCCAAGGTGATGAGCCCCGTTCCTGTGTTTGGTCCAGAATTTTAGAAACCTCCTTTCAGTTCTGGCTAAAATTTGGAGCAGATTCCCATCCTCAAGGCATGGAATCACTCCCACTCCCCAGAAGTACGCATAGGACTGGAGAAGAGATGAAATTAACAGCCAAATAAAATCAAAAGAAGTGTTGACTGGATTGGAGCATCCAGACAAATGAGCTTTCAGGGGGGCGTTTTGAAAAGGTTCTCAGAGAAGAACCGGAACTTGATGATGTTACTCCCAGAATTTTCTAACAGGAGATTCTGAGTGACGAAGTCCAAAAAAACTTTTCCGCGTTCTGGAAGGAGGCGGTGGACCGTCCATGCACACCCTGCGCGCAGTTTGCTCGCAAGTTTTATCCGCCCCAGCCTCTGGACCTACAAAAGACAAAGCATGAAGCGATCAAGAAACTATGACGATAACAACAAAAGCAACACCCCTTCCCTCAGCGTTATTCTAGATTTTTTTTCAGAAACAAGATCCTAGAGTTCATGCCAAAGATTCTTTCTACTGAGTGTCCACACAGAGCAGGACAAGGTACAATCTGCAGGAATACTTAGGTATATGGTCCATTAAACGAGTAGCAAAGTTGGGCAGGCTGACGGATGCTATCCATTTTAACCGGATAAGAGTGCAAAATCCCACCCTCACATATGTAAGTCTGGGAGTCCTACGGATACCGTGACTGCCAAGAAGAGATAGGTCGGAGAGCAAATCAAATCTGAATTCTCCCAAGAAGCCAAAATGATTAAACTGAGGCTGTTGCGCACCAAGAAAGGACGTAACTCATTGGAAAAGAGGGCAGTGGTGGGGAAAGTGGAAAGCAGTAAGAAACGAGGAAAAACACGTTACAGAGGGATAGATTCAGTCACGGAAGCCACAGCCCTAACCTTCCAAGACCTGAGCAAGATCGGATGCCTTTGAGGTTTCATTCATTCGCACTATTTCGACCTATTAACGGGGTTGGTCTGGTTTTTGAGAGGCGTTGCAAACTTCCTCAGGCATACCAGGCAACAGTCGCTTAAAAATCGGACTAATCTTTTTCTAGATGGAAGAAGGAAGAACAGAAATACCTAGGAAGGGTCACCCAGCCAGAAGTTCTCCCCAGAAAGTTGCGTTGGAAACAACGGAAAATGCACAAGAGAAAAAGAGGCTCCCATTTTTTTGCTTTCCAATACTTCTTTTGACGGAGAACTCTCCTTTGGATTGTGCCCTGTTTCTCCATCGCTTTCACCAATTTCCTTAACTCGTTTGCTTTCCATTCCTCTCCCTGGTGTCGGCGGAGGCAAATTCCCTTGAACTGAACCAAGTTAGGCCGATAAATTACGCAGCACGGCATCGTGACTTCTGCGTTATTCCTGCGGTCGTTCGCCCCCTCTTTTTTTTTTTTACGGTTCCTTCCCAAATTGTCCCGCTATAATGGAATAGGCAAGCTGGTCCCCTCCAGATAATTTGGACTACAACATAACTGGCCATGCTGTTGGGCTCTTACGGATCACAGAATCAAAAGGAGGAAGAGAGAGGGAGAAGAAAGGAATGTGGCAGCACCTTTAAGACTAACTGGTTTTTGTTTTAGCTGAGCTTTCTTGGATATAAACTCACTTCCTCAGCTGCAATACAGAGGGATCTTAAAGCCTCAGGTTAGGAAGCTTTAATATCACTGTGCACTGCACCTGAAGAAGTGGGTTTATATCCGTGAAAGCTCACGCTAAAGTGAAAAACCAGTTACTCTCAAAGAACCTGCCTTTTTTTTCCTCCACCTCCCTTCCTCCTTTTTATACTGCAAAAGGCTAAGGCAGTTACCTCTTTGCAAATTACTACAGTGCAAAGGATCATAGAATTTTGCTGCTGGAAAGGTCACAATGACCACTTAGTTCAACCCTCTGCCATGCAGGAATATATAACTACAGAATATGGAGGACAGAGGTTTATTGCAGCCACCCCGTCCCGCGGGTGGGATAAAGCGAAGCAGAATCTGAAAAACAACAACACAACTTGGCAAGATTATTTTTCGACTGCAGTTTTGGGAATCTCCCAGCCAGCATCTATGCTGGCTGGAGGATTCTGGGAACTATAGTCACCCCAAAAAAGCAACCTTGCCAGGCGCTAGGGAAAACGTTTCAATCCGTGGTCGACTTAATTCGCCTCTGCTTCTCCCTTTTCTGGTTGAGTTCACTGGGATTATTTGAAGCAAGAGGATCCAAATTTATCTTTGCTGCCGCGGAAGTATGTAAAGGATCGTGGTTTCCTTTTAGCCAGTGGACCAGGCTGAGAAGCAAATGGTCAGATCCAGCCCCAGTTTCAGTCACCAGATCCGCCTCTTGCCAACTAGCAATATACACTGCTCCCAAAAAATCAAGAGCGCGATAAAATGGTAGCATTTCTTTATCACTTTGGCCATTTCCGCACTAGACTGTTATAGCGCTATTATTCCACTTTCAACATCCTATGAAATCCTGGGGTTTGCAGTTTAGGGAAGGGCCGGCCATAGGATCTTGAAAGTGGAACAATAGTGCTATAGTGCGGAAATGGCCTTTAACTGTCAGTGTACTATCTTATGGAACCCAGAGATTTACAGGTTAAAGAGGTACTTGGAGCCTATTCATGCTATAGGTGAGGAGACAGCACCTTACCAAACTGCAAATCCCAGGAGTCTTTAGGGCGAAGCTACGGAGTTGTAGACGTAGCATATGCACCCACAGTCATTCAAGCGGTTTTACTGCCTCTACGTATTATAGTATCAACCCGAGCCCTCATTCTTGCGACGACACCAGCTCCACAGAAGCAACGACTTCCGATTAACTGTGAACAGCTCTGCTGATCATTATCAGACATCTTTTTGCTCCGGTTCAGTTAGCTCGGGGGCTTCCTGGCCCTAACAGCGGTAATTCTCACCAGCCTAGATCAATGTAACTAAGTGTTCTTTGTTCATCTACGAAGTTATTTGTACTTACCATTCCATGAACCGGGAAAACCGAAGTGTTTCCATTTAAGCCCAGGCAAGTACTTTAGATATGATTGAATTGTGTGTTAATCTAAAAGGAAACATTGGGAATTTTCTTCTTTCGGCTTCAGCTATCAGGAAGGAAAGGTATGCCTTCCTTTCTCTGAAAAACAAACAATCAAACAAACCATCAGTTCTTTAATAGAGTTGGTATGTGTCTTTTGTTACTTAAAGATCAAATATTAATACTTCCCTGAATTATTGTTATTATTAAACTATTCTTTCATTTATATCCCACCTATACTCCAACCGTGGGATTTATATAATTCGCTACACATTTTTTAATAAACAAGTACTTTAAGAGCGGAAACTTCCAAAAAGTTATCACTCCGTATTCTTTTTACTGGAGAGGTAAATGGAAGCGAGTGACTACAAGCCGGTTAGATCTGTGGTCTGACATAGAGAACACCTGAGAATATGCCCTGTTTAACTCAGTAAGATTTACTTGTAAAAGGTAAGTATCGGATTGCAGTACTAACCGGGTAATAAGGTGACTAATTTCTGAGGTCTTAATCTCCCTTATGTTTATTCTGAAGTAACTCTTATTATGTTCAGTGGGACTTCTAGGGAATTATCCATAGAGATGCAGCCTTATACGACAAATATACCTAGTGGGAAGTCAGACTCATTGAGTTCAACGGGACTTACTCTCATGTATGTGTGTACAGGACGGGTTATTAAATTTGTTATGACTCAACCTATTAAACTGCTTTCATTTTCAGAAACAGACCTTTTAAACGGTTCTGTGTAACTGGCAGTCAAGCAGTAAGCACCAGGGCTATTTCCGGCCGGCGCCTCCCTAAACTGCAAACCCCAGGATTCCATAGGATGTGGAAAGTGGAATCATAGCGCTATAACAGTCTAGTGCGGAAATGGCCCGAGTTATGTCCACTCTAAGGCGACCTTATCACGGGGTTTTCTGGGGCTGAGAGTGTGTGATACACCCAAGGTCACCCAGTAAGTTTCCATGGGGGAGCGAGGAACTGAACCCTGGTCTCTGAGTCCAATGCTCAACTGACTACACCATGCTGGTTCCCACTACTCGGGCGTAAACTCCCTAGAAGTTGAATTTATTTCCCGAAGAATTCCCTATGCTTTCGATTAGTCTCCCTCCCAACCAAGGGCTTATAGGATCACAACCCCAAACGTACTGAATTTTGGCTGTGGTCGTTGAGTTTTCACGTAGTCTCTTGCAGTATGACTGCATCTTTCATCCAGTTTCAAGAAATTCTTTGCACCTAAGATTACTGGTATCTAGAATCTCCAGTCCTATAAATATTTAGGTACACCGTGAGCTCCGTTTTGCTCACTGAGACTTACTTCTCAGTGCGCATGCATAAAATTCCAATAGGTTGCATTTTCTCCGTAATAAATTCCCTTAAGGCTTCAACAGAGCGTTTGTGCGTTTTGATTACCGAGAAAACGCACCTACAGGAGAGTAACGCTAGACCCTGAGATCAGTTAATACCATCCCCTTTCCTCCCTCCATAAATAAATCCTTATGAAGCGGCAGGTGAGGTATTTGTTACACAGGGAATTCGTTCTTCAAGTGCCTCCCTCACACCTACTCAACAACTGAAATAAATATACATCAGCTTGACGGCGTGGTATAGCGGTCAGAACACTGGATTACCACTCTGGAAACCAGGGTTCCAGTCTCTGCTCGGCCATGGAAACCCACTGCGTGACCTCACACACTCTCAGCCTCAGGAGGTCAAAGGCAAACCCCTTCTGAACAAATCTTGCCAAAACGCACACATCCATAACCTATGATGCGATCCGAGTTCACCTGAAGGCACATAACAACGGTATCACCAGTCATTCTTAAGGGGAACCATATTGCCCCCAAGGGTGTCCTGGAACACTTGAAGGGGGTCAAAGACCGAAAACTGTGAGGAGAGGAGCCCCAAAGGTTTATGGAAGCCCTAGTAATGGAACAGGAAAAATATCCAAGCAGCGACCTTAATTGGAGTAAATAGTTTCCCTCCTACTTATATCTTTCCAACACACTGTTTGACAATTTCCTTGACGAGATACATTTTGATGCCGACAGCTACCGTGCGTGTACGTATATTTACAACTCTGTCTATCTATGGGCAAGTGCATGTCCCAGCTATTGACTGGGACATGAATGATAAATCAACACTAATATAAATGCTATTGATTTAACAGACCTGCTCAAGCGAAGACTATATTTATGTCACGTTTACATATTAAATAATGGATTGCATATTAAATTTATGTATAATATGTAATTTGATATACGATACAGTTAGCAATTCAGCGATATTTTAGCAATGTGTGAGCGCACATACACATGTCACTCTTCGCCAGAAAGATTCCTTCTGTCGGCGGGGCCTCTTTTAGAGCTCAGGGTGTCACGTGTTTCCTAGGAAATAACTTCCGCTTCGTTTGAAAAGGCGCCTATTTACTTTCTGTTTTCCTCTCTAACTTAAAAGACCACAGCACGAGCTTCTTTTCTCCATTTGCCTCCTTCTCCTTGTATCGGCCGGATTCAGCCATCCATTCAAACGGAGGAAGTGGGTTAGAGCCCCTTCCTTTCTAGTCGGGCGCAGAAAAACCGCTATGAGATCGCGATCCTCACATAGGCTTCCCTGAAGCTCCGTTGAAACCAGTGGCGCCTTTGTGTTATCACTTTTACAGCACGAAGTTCGCACATGTCTTTTCACTCCACAGTCTTTACAACCTAGATCGAACATCGCTACCTTCGAGGGAAGGAATGTTCATAATAAAAATCCGTGTCCACATAAAATTAGGTTTCTTTTGAAAGAACTCATTAACAGAATTCATTTTGAAAGTTTAGCTGCTGTTGTAGCAAACAATCCGCCACACAAGAAATGTAACCCGGGTTATAATAACATCATAGACAGGTGTAAGATTCCGAGCAAAGGAAGCAGCTAACGATGTATACAGATCCACCCCGAACCTGTTTGCTTAGCCTGTAACCCCCCTGCTTGAGTCCCATCCAACCTATAGGGGACCCCCGCGTGCTGCCTTCATAACCTTCGGACTCCAATAGATCCCGCTTGGATCTGAAATAACTTCCCGGCGAGTTCCAGGCGGGGAAGGGGGACAAACGCGCACTTGTGTTAGCCAGAAATAATCTTGTTTATGCAGGAAGCCGTCAGTTAATCCACAGTAATACACCAAAACAAAACAACCAAATCACACCGAAGACGTTTACTGGCAGATACCCTTGCCGAGTTTGTTTCCAACTACAAAAGGCTCTGGAAGAGTCGAAAGCTGGCACAGTTTTGTGACATGTTGGCCTGATCTTAATAAAGGTGTTGCACAACTGTGACCGTCCTTTCTGATTAGAGGCCACGCGGCTGCTTTTGTTATCGATTAAAAAGCATTTAACTGACCCGTTTGGCGTCCTCACAAAAAAATGTGCATTGCCTCCTGTTCAGGAGATACCGCCTGCTGCTCGTGTTTTGTCCCCTCTAGATGTATAGCAAAAAGCAAGCTTAAAACTGTAGTGTTCCACACATTGACCTGGGAATAAATCTCACTGGGCCACGAGGCTTTACTTCTGGTTAAAGTTGCCCAAGATGCTTGAGCTGCGTGGCGGCGAGGGTGCATGCAGATATTTTTTGAACCTACAATGTCAGTGCATCTAAAATGGAGAGGGCAGACGCAGAGCTCACATAAAGTGGAGCCACGCTCAACATTTTGGTGGCAGGCTGAAGTTCCACCCTTTGAATTCTCACCGAAGCGATCAAAACGTATTTCGCCTCTTCCCTCTGGAAGGGCCTCAGGAAGCCGTCGGAAAGTTCAAGCCGGGAGGACGGGTGTGGAGCTGGAACATCTCGCTGGCCCTCCGTGCCTTCAAGTCGTTCCCGACTTCTGCGACTTTGCCTTAGGATTCTGAGAGGGTGACTTGCCCCTGGCTCATCCAGTCGGTTTCCATGGCCGAGCTGGAATTTGATCTCTGGAAGTCCTGGCCCAACACAAGACCCTGGGCTGGCTCTTAAATTCTTATCTGCCTTCAAGTGGATTCCCATTTGCAGGTTTTCTCGGCAGAATTTGTTCAGAGGGGGTTTTCCTTTGCCTTCCTCTGTGGCTAAGAGAGTGGGTCTGGCTCAAGGTCACCCAATGGGTTTCCATGGCGGAGAGGAGATTCGAACCCGGGCCTCCCAGAGACCTACCCCAGCATTCAAACCACCACGTCACGCTGGCTCTCTTACTTGGGTATGTAGGCGTAGGTGTATTTTAAAGACTGATAACGCTACTTTTGGAGAACCACAACTCCCAGCTTCCTCCATGCAGCCACAAGATTCTGTCTCTCTCTCTCTCTCTCTCCCTTTCTCTCTCTTTTTTTTTTTTTAAGAAAAGCGTTAATACACTTGTCCTTATGTGTCTTTAAGTCCTTCCTCTAAGGCTGAGACAACGCGACATATCCAAGGTCACCCAGTGGGTTTCCAGGCGGATTTGAACCCTGTTCCCTCCGAGTCGCAGTCCAGCGCTCAAACTACTACTGCACGCCGACTATCTTATTAGAGCCCGTTTTTATTGCGTACCGTTACCCTCTGCTCTCGGTGCTGACATTTCCCTCTCTTCCTCGCCTTCTACAGTTCTGTATTTGTCTTCAGCATCTGCCTTCGTACCTCCTGATTCCAAGCAAGAGGATCTGATTCAGGAAAACTCACGCCTCAACCCATCTGTGACTTTTTCAGACGCTACAAGATGCTTTGTTTCCCTCTCCACACCAGCGGCCTCTGCCGCGGAGAAATCCAGGCCAGTGAGGGCTGGGGGGCAAAGGGAGGAAGAAGGTGCGAAATCCATCTTCGTCTTTTCCTTCCCAGACGGATCTCCCTCTGCCTTTACTGCTGGGCAGAAGGTGTTAAGCAGCTCTTTCACTGGCTTTCTGAATGCAGCCGTCACCAACCAGCCAGACCCTCCTGGGAGACCCTCTCCCGTCTGCCTTCAGAAATCCAGATTCACCTCCGAGAGGAACAGCTGGAACCGCGAGGCAGCTCTGCCCTTCTTGGTTTCCGCCTCCAGATTGGCTCCACAGAAACAAGACTCACTGAGTTCCGTGGAAGCTAAACCCTTTAACTGGTTGGGGTAGAAGGATATGCAATGGATATCCTTTTTCTAAAAAAAAGTGTATATATTGAATGTGTCACTAACCGTTTTAACTTAATATTTCAATTGGACTGATTGCCTAACGCTTTTTAAAACTTTCTTATCACATTGGCTATTTTGTTACAATTTATATTGTAAGCCGCTTTGGGTTACACAGTGAGAGAAAGTTGTGAGATACATCAAATAAATAAAAACGTGTAAAAAAATATATTTATTCCCCGGTTGTGCAGGCGTAAATAAAGTTCCAGCGTTAAGAATGTATATGATTTATATTCCCTGCTTTTTGCACTTAGACAAGAAGTAAACGCTCCTCAACTGCAGTGGAATTTATTTTCACCCTGGAAGTGGACCTCCATCTGAACTTGAAGGGTCCCGAGCGCTCACAACAACCCTACTAGGCAAATTCGTCTGAAAGAGAGAAGCCAAACCAAGACCCCACAGCGAGGGACCGGATCTCCTCTTCCTGTATCAATGGTATTTACGATGAGGTTACTATATACATTAAAGATCAAGACTGGCGAGCCCTGAACAATGTTAGGAGACAAAACAATTTTGACTGCGACCATATTTAACAGAGGTTGTACTTAACACCCCCACCATCATTTTCAGACCACGTCTTAAAAGGTACTTCTCTCTCACGTATACAGATAATTTTAGAATGAGTGGGTTTATATATTGATATAAATTTATATTTATATTTATATAAACTTATATTTAAATGTATATATTTCAAAATCCTTTGAGTCTTGCTGTGAAGCGGCAAATATGGGAGTCTTGCTACTGAAGCGGCAAATATGGGAGTCTGACGCCATTTCCGCACTAGACTTCTATAGCGCTATGATTCCACTTGAAACATCCTATGGAATCCTGGGGTTTGCAGTTTCGGGAGGGGCCAGCCGGCCCCTCCCGAAACTGCAAACCCCAGGATTCCATAGGATGTTTCAAGCGGAATCATAGCGCTGTAGAAGTCTAGTGCGGAAATGGTCTGAGTTTGGTTATATGCAGCGGTGTAGTTAGGGGGCGACAAAATGGGAGGGCAAATAAGAATTCTGCCCACCCCATGAAATTTCCTTCAGTCCCCAAGCAAAGGGTAAGACACACAAAACCGTTCACACTCAGAACTCTTCTATTTGTTGTGTTCACGTTCCCTTGGTCGCTTTGCCTGCCTTTCTTTGCCCACCTGAATCCTGGTTTCAAATGCTCAGCTCAAGTTTTTTAAGTTACTGCAACGGCAGTTGGATAAGAAACATATATATATCTGGAGGTGTGGTGGACAGCTCAGTAAAAATGTCACTTCAATGTGCATCCACAGTGAATGGGGTGAACAATGTTAGGAATTATTCACAAAGCGGCTAAAAATAAACCTGCCAGTCTTACCAGGCCTTCTTCCCAATCTTACAACTCAGGGTCATCCAGTGACTGTCCCTGGTTCTCAGCACGTGGAATTCAGAAAGAAGAACGATCTCACTTCCACATGGTTAACCTATGAATGTCGGCAGAGGAAGGAACTGGCAAAACCACCTCTGAGTATTCCTTGCCTAAGAAAATCTTATGAAATCCATGGGGCCGCCCTAAGTCGACAGGCCTAAGGGGTGGAGATGGTTTTTGGAATATCTCCAGAGAAATCCATGACAGAACGGTTTGTTATCTTCTAATTAACATCTAGATTCTAGGTAGAAGTCCCACGATCGTTTGTTTGCTTATTACAAACAAAAGTACAAATAAGTTTCCATACAAAATGGGGCTCCATACGGCCAACAATATTAATGTATAGAGAGGCGGCGTCGTGTAGTGGTCTGAGCGTTGAACTAGGACTCTGGAGGCCAGGGTTCGAATCCCGCGGCGCCATGGAAACCCACGGAGTGGCCTTGGGCAAGTCACACTCTCTCAGCCTCAGAGGAAGGCAAACGGCAAACCCCCCCTGAACAGATCTGGCCAAGCAAACCCCGTGGTAGGTTCACCTTAGAGTCCCTATAAGTCAGAAACGACTTGAAGGCACACTACAACAACAAACAATTTGAAAACAAGTCTTCATTAGAAACGTGTAAGGTAAATAGAGCCGTCGTGGTGTAGCTGTACGATTGCTGAACTCTCCGAGCGACCAGGGTTCAAATCCCCACTGGGTCACGGAAATCCATTGGGTGATATTGAGCAAGTGACGTTCTCTACCTAGCTTTACAGGATGGCAATCGGAAACTTCCTCCGAAAAAAATAATAACTTGCCAAGAAAATCTCAAAGTCGAAAAAGACTTGGAAGACACACAACAACAACGAATAAATCGAACACTATTAAAACCGTAGGCAGAAATCAGCCGACTAAAACCACTTTCGGGAACAAATCAGCTCCTTGGCAAAGGACTGCCTGACTGAAAAGCCCCTACCCTTGCAGCGGGAGGAAAACAGAGAGGAGAGCCAACCTTGCTGCCCTCCGCAGGGGGTTCCAGACCCTGGGAGCAACCACCAAAAAGGCCCTTTATGCTCTCTCCACCGACCACTTCTCTGATGGCAGCCGTGGGAGGCAATAGGCTTTATACCACGGAACACTGAATACCGAGGGACATACAGGCAAGGGGCAGTGACCTCTATCTGTCTCCTTTTAGAAAAAAGAGGCGGGATTAGGCGGCCTGGCTCCTACAGTCAGGGATTTTCCTGTTCGATTACGAAAGGGGTCTCCTGAAAACATCGTCTTTAGAATTCTGTTCCTTTTTATTAGAACCTAATAGAATTAACTTCCAGGCATTTACGATGGGAGGGGTTAATCTGAAGTACTTCCATCAAACACTACCTCTTGTAAAATATTTCAACTCTGAATGAAAACAGTTTTACATGGAAGGAAGTCTCAGTAAGTTTCAGGCAGCTGCCCTAGTAATGTTTACCACTCAGAAGCACAATCTTCTCGCTTTTTAGGTCCCATCTGTTGGGTCACAGTAGGTCTTGGTAATGTTACTCTGGAGGACTACAGGTCCCAGAATGCTCCAGTCTTTATGGCCAGTTAGTCTCCCAAAGGCTGTTTGCACCAGTTTACAGACCTGCCTGCTGAAAGATGATCCCTTTGACCTGTCCTGGGGTTCAGCCTCGCCAGCTTCCACCGCTCTCTACTTTGCATCCGGCCTGCTTGCGGGAGAACAACTTGCTCCGATCGAATGTATTTTGTGTCTCATACACTGAAAGTCACAAACTTGGGACCCAGTGCGAATCCAAAAAAGCACACAGAGACATTTCCCCTGACCGCTTGTGCATTTCTAGATATAATTCAAAGTGCTGACTAAAGTCCTAGACGGAACAGGTGTAGGCTGTCTGACAGACTGTTCTCTTCTCCTGCCCACCTTTTGAGATCTTCCAGAGAAGCCCTCCAGTGTAGCCCACCTCGTGATCTTCTCAGTGGCGGCTCAGGAACTTCGTTGCCAGAGAGTTTAGCCTGGTTCTCTCCTTTCTATCTTTTCCTGAGCAAGCGAAGACTTTTCTTTTGTTTCCCATGCCTTTGAGGACGGGTTGCTTGGGGAAAAAAGACTTTAATAAAGTGCTATATCCACTATGCTTTTGTTTTTCTATTTTAATAGGCATGCTCTGAATCACTTTTAAATGTATGACTCTTCTAAATTGTATTTTAACGTTTGCGTGACGTGAACAAACCTGGGCTGGGATTAAGAGAGCCAGCGTGGTCTTGGGGATCCAACTGGGCCACAGAAACATTTGGGTGACCTTGGGCAACTCACACCTTCTCAGCCCCAGAGGAAAGCAAGGGTGAACTCCCTCTGGACACATCTCGCCAAGAAAACCCTGTGATGGCCTCGCCTTAGGGTCCAAAACGACTTGAAGGCACACCCCAACAACAAATTGGCCATTTCCGCACTACATCCTTATAGCACTATTATTCCACTTTCAACATCCTATGGAATCCAGGGGCTGGCCTCTCCCAAAACTGTAAACCCCACGATTCCACAGGCTGTTGAAAGTGGAATAATCGTGCTATAAGAGTGTAGTGCGGAAATGGCCAATGACGGGAAGCTCTCGCTGTATCTGTCCTAACTTTTGCACCTTAGAGAGTCCCAGCGCTGGGGAAAAGATAAAGAAATAAATATGACAGATAAATAAGGAGGAGAGGAGAGGAGAGGAAGCTGCAAGGAGGAGGCCCTCGGCCGTTGCCCAGAGAGGGTGTTGCACAAAGGGGGCGGGTGGGCAGCTCCCTACGTCACCGACCTTTGCGTGCGAACCACGGCTCAGCCTTCCTCCAGCAGCCGCAGCCGGGAACGTGCTTCCTCCGCAGGCGGATTTTTGCGTTCTCTGATGGCAGCTCCTCCCCCACTCTCTCTCTCTCTCTCTCTCTCTCTCATTCCCCTTGGACCCGCATCAGAAATCTACTGTACCCTCCCTACCCACCCACCCACGCACCCACCCACCCACGCACCCATCCTCCTCTTTTCTAACGGCCTTCTTTACCCAAGACTCGGAAAGGACGATCGGAGGGAGCTCTTGGGCTCCGTACAGGAGCCCAAGAGAAACAGGAGAAGCGGTTTAGCTTCTTGCCTATGGCTGGTTTCCTCTGGAGGAGGCGGGATGACTCCGAGAGTTCCAGCGGCAGAGTTTGAGTTCCCAAAGGAAACAGATCCGCAAAGACGAGCGGGAGGCATCTGCCACATGACGAGCAGACGCCCATGGCTGTGAACCACAACACGAGCGCAGCTGAAAGCAACATAAATAAACCATTTGCAAGCCCATGGCTTGCCCATCCGTCTCTGTCTCGTCCACCCAGCCTCAGTCTCCGCGCCCAGGTCCTTAGTTAACGCGCGTCGTCCTGCGTCTGGTGCTTGTGTATTTGTAGCTGAGCTGGCTCGGCATTAGGAATCAGCAAGCCTTGCTTTATGACTTCAAGGAAAACCAAGTGATGCGACGTTCATTCCGGTGGAAACACTCCCTCTTTCAATTGGATGGAAGGAGTTCCACTCTACTATCTCTCTCTAAGTTAGAGGTACTGCCGGTAGGAGAGCCGCCTAGGCCTGGTGCTAAGCCTAGTTTCAATCAGGCTTTCCCTCTCTGTCGTGGAAACCCACTGGGTGACCCTTGACCCCAAGTCACACTTTCTCAGCCTCAGAGGAAGCCAAAGGCAAACCTCCTCCGAACAAATCTTGTCAAGCAAACCCTTAAACAGGGTCGCCATAAGTCGGAAAGGACTTGAAGGCACACAACAACAAATCAACTAAAGGGCGGCTACTGAATCAGTGGGGATTAAGTAAGTGCTCACTTGACCTCCCAGCAATTGATTCAAGACCCCCATTCTAGTGGGGAGCAGCAACTGGATTTAGGTCTTAGTTTGTACCCGACTGAAAACAGAGAAGGGTTAAACACACCCTCACTCAAGACCAGGTGGCTCCAGGATTATCAACAACAATCGTAATCCTAATCATCATCACCATCATTTTTATTCGATTTTGCAACGGCCATCTTTTCGAGAAAGATGATAATGATTATCAGGAGGAGGAGAAGGTGCAAAACATCACAATCTATTCCTTATTCTGCCTAAAATTCTGCTCTGTGGCAAAGTGCTCTAGAAAGTGGGGAGTTTCGCAGTTCGTGAAAGGAACCATCAGAATCTACGGTACTAAGAAGGGAAGGGAAGGAATCCTTTTTCAAGAGAGTGAGTTCCAGTTTCATGGGCCCCTGAGGAGTACTGAGGCCCCACCTCCAAGATCATGGACCAGGGATCACGATCACCAAGACTTCTGTGTAGCTGAGCCCCTGAGGAACTACCGATCAGAAGTGTGGTAGTTTATTTATAGCCATTTGCTTAATAGGCTTTTATACATTTTCCCCTTTCCTTGATTTATGAACTGTACGCTTTACACGATTTTATAGTATTTCATGTATGTTATTTTCTTCATGGTAGCCACATTGTAAACTGTTTTAATTGGTATTATTGCTATTATTATTATTCACTGATTCTGTGTTTTTACTGTTTTGTTCTACTGTTTTGTAAAAACGCACAGGCAAGCATACAAAATTCGTAATGACCTTGTCAGTCTCCAACCCTCTTGCCTTAAAATCAGTTCTGGGAGGCTTGCCTAGGGGAAGAACGTAGGACTGCCAAATAAATCCGCATAGATGTAGCGGGACATGATGCATCTACTCTTTGGGGATCCTAGTCCATGGGGGAATCGTAAGAAAACAAATAAAATAATTTAAATCAAGTCTGTGTTCCGAGTAAAGCGACAAACTGTTCAGTGGTATAGGAGGTGCTCGAGTTCAGTTTGAGACCGTTGGACTCATGTGATGAATAAAACCCAAATTAGAGCACACCTGCTTTTTTAAGGAAGGAAGCCATACGCAGCGCCTTTCTTGGCTCTTTTCCCCATCCTAGTCTCGAAAATCCATAGGGTAAATAATTTTTTAACACGAAAGCGGTAAAACTCCTCTAAGGGAAACAGGATTGGCTCTGGCAATACAAGTCCAACCATGAGGGGACAGATGGTTACGATCTCCATTTCTTCCCCTCCCCACTCTCATCATACAATAACGTGTTGCAGTGAGGACTTACTGCGACTGGTGGGGTTGCGGGGGGACCGTTGAAGGCTCCAGAGAGCAGAAGAGGCGCCCATCCGCTGCCGGAGAAGGCAGGGCGGTCTGGCCGCCGATCCTCGGGCCTCACTGGAGGTCCACTTTCGCTCCAGTCCGGGCGGCCCTCTGCAGACACGGCTGTCGAGCTTGGGAAACGGGATGCCGTCATTTCCACGTTCTGTCGGTCCTAGTCTCAGAAGATTTAAAGAGCAGCTATTCCGAAGCTGCGGGAATTGGAGGCGGCGGGAGGCTCGGAAAGAGAAGATCAGGACAATTGACTTCACCATTCGTGTGCAACTTTGGAAAAGTCGTGCCAGAAACAGCCACGTTCGCTTGGGAAACGTTTAACTTACAAAGGAAAGTCGGGGGGGGGGGGACCGGGCCCACCCAATTAACCCAAAATAGAGAGATGCATCCACCTTTGGTCCCAAGTACCTGGAATGGAACCTCTCCGTGTTTTTTGTTTTCCTTTTTCTATTTAGGTTCACAGTAGGAAAGAAAAGCTTTTTTGGCACATAAAGGTTTTTGAAAACACCCCAAATTCACAAGATAAACTCTGGGTTTCCCCAAGAGGGCGTGTTGGGTCACAGGCACCCCAAATCGAGTCTATCCCATACACTTCTGTATGTTGCTCCGTTGCGGACAAGGGGTTGGTAGTCATTTCTCACGCCTTTGGCATTTCTACTGGCCAACAACTCCAGGCCTAAATCCATTTGATAGCCTCGGCTAGAGCGGGCCCGTGAATTCAATGGAGAGAGCATACGGGTTGCTGTAGAGACATCCATGCAAGAGGTTTATTTAGTTGGGATTAACTATTGGATTTAGGTGTCAGGATCGGTGTTGCTACCGAGGGGGGAAATGAAGACATTACCCCACAAATAAGAATTCTACCCTCCAAAGGAAAATCTCCTTCAGTCCCTAAATTTCTAGCATTTTAGAGAGCGAGTTATCGAAAATGATTCTTATATTTTCTATGTTTCCTTTCTCTTGGTGGTTTTGCCTGCCGCTGCGTAAACTGTGTTTCTAAAGGTTTTGCTGAAGTTTTAGGTTGGCTTAGAGGAGCGGTGTTTTGGGTCAATTTACAAATTAAAGTGCGCCTTCTGTTACTGTTCTTTGTTCTATCAAAGAGGCCTAAGCTAACCCTTTGGAAACACTTGTTGCTTTTCAACAAAACTTCAGAATTAATAGGAATATTATTCTGGGGTCGGGAAGACAAGAATCTAACGAAAAGGATAGATTTTCAACGTCTGAAAGCGTAGCACGTTTTATTTGGCCCAGGAGTGGGGACCACGAAAACTCATGCCAAACAAACCTGCCTGGTCTTCAAGACGTCCTCTAGACTCTGTTCCTGTTGTACTGACAGGGGCTACCTCGCCTCACCCCGCCCCCTAAAAGTGAAGGCATCTCAGAACTCTTTAAAAAGAGGATATAACAGATCTGTCGATTGTGAGGCACCGTGTGTGGCATCGGTCAAAGCCCGACTCGCATACATAAGGGCTTCATTACCGTTCCCAATAGATAACGTTTGGTTAAGTCCGTCGCTAGATTAAAACGCCACATAATAGCCCCATAAACGAAGCCGTTGCTTTTTGTGTGGTCCTCCCGGGGCCAGTGATTGAAACATTAGCTCTTCCTTGGACAGGCAGCTCCCTCCTAATTCAGCCTTCCTAGTCATTCGGCTCTCAGACCTACGGGGGGACATGGGGGCGAGCGGGGGAGAGAGAAACAAGAAAATAAAAGAAGGGTTAATGAATCCACACTTTGTAGTTCGGAGAGAAAAGGCGAGAAGGAGGAGGAAGACGAGGAGGGAGGGAAGGGGGAGACGGTTTGACACCGTCCCACCCTTTGGCTTGTTCGGGCCGGACGGCCTAGCCGTGGGGGCCTGATCCCCGCCCAGAGGCCTTTGCTGTGCCTTCAAAGCACAAGGGGACCCCGGGCTCCATTTGCATGCCAGTGGGGCGCCCCTGTTGAAGGAAGCGGCTCGCCGACCCATCAAAGGCGCCTCGGCCTTTGTTCGCAGCAGCACCTGCTCGGGCCAGCCCAGCCCGACGGCCTCCAGCGAGCTCGGCCGCCCTTCTTCGCGGTAGGGCCCGGCCACAGGATCCCGCTGGCCGGAGGAGAAGGGCGGCGCGGAGGGAAAGCGAGCCCGGCGAAGGCCAGGCGCGACGAACCTGCCCAGAGGGGTAGCCGCGGGCGCCCCGGGTGCCGTCGGGGATTCAGCAAGCGCTGGGCGCCCTTTCCCGCACACGAGGCTCTCGGAGGAAAGGCCTCGGTTTAGATTCCACACCAGCAGCGGATGAGAAAGCTGTAGATTTAACGCGAGAGATGGGAAGCAGAGTTTCTTCCCACGGACCTTTGCAACAGGATTGGCCTTTTAAGAAAACCAAAGGGGGTGGGGGTGGGGAGCATCACGCACGCACAGCCTCAGCGACCATATTGAGCCCAGATCGCTACATTTTGCGCTTCCTCGCCTCCCTCCCCTGCTATTCCCGATGTCAAGAAACAAACCGACTCGCAAACTCACCCGCCAGCAAACCCGGAGTTGCAAGGACTTTCGTCGACGCGCAATCATCTAGAGGTGGGGTGGGCGGAGGGGAGCAGGGCTGAGAGTATTGTGATATCCCGCGTTTCTCGGAAAATGGCAGAGTATCTGCTGGCACAGAGACACATCTGGACTCTTAAAGCCGCCGTCGTAAAATAGGCGACACTGAGGGCGAGGTTGCCTTTGCAGTAAGTTGCATTGGTTTCCGTCGCATCCCACTTTCAAAGGAGCATCCCTATTTGGAAAGCGGCGTCACGGAAGTGAACGGAACTTGTTTAACTTCCAGGTAAACTCGCTTAGGCCTGGCACGTTAAACTGTCAGGAAAATTATTCGTATCACCTCATTCCTGGGGGTAGGGGAGTCATTTCAAGTTGGAGATCTGGAGCTGATTTTTTTAAACCACACCTCCATTACCTGGAAATCAGTTGCCTTGAAATCGGTGCGATTAATACTTGGGGTGATCGCCTTAGAGTGGAGGCGTCCCTTTCATGATTTCCTGGTCGGCGGCACCTGCTCCTTCTGGCTAGAAAACCACGTTTTTTCACAAGAGTATTTTAAACGTGGCTCATCTCAGCAGTTTGACTATTAAAATTCGAAAGAATTTTGATCTTTAGGGGGTTTGCCGAATATACTGTTGCATTTCTCTGAGGTTACAATAATCTTATCAGTTGAAGAAAAAGTAATTGATACCATCTATTTCTATTTTTAAAAGAACAACACCAGAATACGATAAACATTCATAAAACAGGTCAGTAAATCACGTATATAATGAAGTACCCCGCTTTTTCCTAACTTTCGGCAGAAGAACATAGTTGGAATATTGTGTTCATTTCCATGACAGGAAAAATATAAGCTACTCTCGAAGGTCTCTGGAAAATCGAAGTCTCCACACTTATTCCGCTATCACTGTGGCTGGATCCCCACAATTACTTCACTATCACTGTGGCTTTAGTGTTCCTAGAATCATCAGCCCTGTTTTGCAAACTGGTAACCAGAAAAGTGAAATACAGATTCATAAAACTGAATAGAATCTCCAACACCCTCTATCAATTAAGCAATGTTTTCTAGATTTTTTTTTTTTGAAAGTAGCACCTGGGTCCTAACAGCATTCTCTGGGAAAAAGAAATTCTTAGTATTTGAACTGGAACTTATTTCACAAGTAATAATGAATAGGTCTGATGCCGGCCTGAGTATCAGCAACTCTGGTTTTGATCAATACTCTCGCACAGTTTAAAACGGTCCCCAGCTTTAAAACTGAGGAATAATTTCAAGGCTGTTTCCCCGCCCTTCACATATTTAAAAGCAAGTTTTAGATACCTGCCTGCAGTCTAACATAACTTGCTTCCTATTTTACACAGTCTTTTCTATTTCATTATACATAGAGAATATGCGTCTCGATTTCTAGGGCGCATACCTTGTAAGGCAATCAACTAGTTGCAACATCTCGGGAAAAAGCCAACAGCAACCCTAAAAACACAGAGGAACCAACGTGCCTCACGTGTTGCCTTTGTGGAACACACGGACAAAGTGACGCTGTTGTAATGTCAGTAACTCTCTGAAATTGCCAAAATAATCTACATTTATTTCATTCAAATACAAAAGGTTGCATTCATAAAAGAAGACCATAGTCTGCAAAGGTTGAAATTACTCCTTATTGTAAAAGTCAGTTTTGTTTTCTTTGGTTAGCCTTCACTCTGGGTTGATTTTCTGTTTAATTATGAGGACTTGGAAAGTCATATTTTCACCATTTGGTACATAGCAATTCACCTAACAGGATCCAAGAGGGAAGGAAGCTTAAATACCGCTCAAAATGTAAGCCGATCACATTTAACTAGAGAGTCAGTCTGGTTGATACCTTCTGAACTTCCCAGTAAGTACTTTCAAGATGTCAGTGATACTCCGTACTTACAGAGGTACAATAAGCCCTCATATTTAGGGTGCCAGTCCCACTAAATGCTATGGGGACAAATGCAGTTTTTGATTCTTGACTTTTTTTTTTTTTTGACAATTCCGTGGCCTTTCCGAGAAGGCATTTTTGTAGCTTCTCCACGATCATATTCATCTACGTCGGTATCAAAGCTAGCCAGAATAAGACTAATAAGGCAAATATTAAACGCCCTAAAGGGGAAAACACTAACGATCTGAAGGCCTTAAGCCAATAGCAGAGTTTATTTTGTCGAAAATTAATTGTTTTATTTTGGAAAATGTGTAAAAAAAGTTGTTTTTTACAATTAGAATGGTACAATAATACTTGCAAATAATCATAAACAATATTCCTCGTAAAGAATATGCATAAAGTACAAAACAAAAAGGGGAAAAATCCGTAAACCTATTATGATACAAAAGCACAGGTTAAAATAAAAACTGATAATCTCGACTTTCTTCTGTGTAAACATGTTAATCTTTTCGTATACAACAGGACGCTAAGTCAAGTGAGCTGCAAGGAAAGAAAGCGTCCTTTGGCCATTCTCTCTCGCGATCTTCTTTTCTGTTTTTCCCCTTCCCATGGGATCATTATTGTCTATGTCTGTGGGATGTAGTCTGTCCTTATTTTAATCCCTGGATCGCGGGAATCTTTGCAATGGGAACCGGCGGTTCAGAGGATTTTTAAAAAATAAAAATGGGCGGCGTCTCTTCTTAACGAAAAGAATCAAGCACTGCCTCTCTCTGCCCTTCGTCTGTCTGTCTATAAGCAGCGTGTTAGAACTGGCTTTGCATCAGTACAGGTACCGAAACCGGGAGGGCCCAAACAAACCAACAAGAGAAACTGTGTGTGTGTGTGTGTGTGTCCCCAAGTCAAGGTCTCTTCCTATCCGTCCAAACCGAAAACCGAAAACAAAGTGGGCGGGTGACTGGGTAGATGGGGAGAAAGCCGAGAGAGAAACGAGAGAGAGAGCGATCCTACCTTCGGCGAGAAGACAAATTAACAATTGGAAATCCTAGGAGTAAAGTTTTCGACGTTGGCCAAGGCGGTCCCTCGGTGGAGGGTCCCTAAAGAAGCGGCGGCCGCGACCGCCGCCGCCGCCGCCGCCGCCGGAGCCGGAGAAGCCACGAGGGAAGGCGGCGAGGAGGAGCAGGAGGAGGAGGAGGCGGCCATCAGGGAGCGGGCCAGGGCCGGCAGCACCACCGACTGGGAGGCGCAGCTGTTGCCCGCGGAGCCCCCGCCTCCGGCCGCCGCCCCGGGGCTCAGGCTGCCCCCGATGATGCTCTCGATGGAGAAGGGGGACCTGGCCAGGGCCGAGCTGGGCTTGCCGGCGGCGGCGGCGGCGGCGGCGACGTGCAAGGAGGCGGTCAGCGAGGCCGGGCTGAGTTGGGCCGCGTACGCGAAGGCCGTAGTCCTGCTGGCCAGGTCAGCCGCCGCCGCCGCCGCCACTGCCGGGGCCGGGAGGAGGGGAGGCGGGGCCGCCCGAAGGACAGGCCCTGCGGCGGCGGCGGCCGGGGGAGGAGGCGGCGGCGGCGGCGGCGGCTGCTGCTGCCGGCCGGGGGGCTGGAAGGCGAAGAGGGCCGCGTGGGGGTGGTAGGGCTGGAGCTGGAGGCCGTAGCCGCAGTTGTAGGGCCCGTAGGCGTAGGGGGGCGGCGGGGGCTGGGGCGCGGAGGGCGGCGGGGGCGGCGGGTGCTGGTGGGCGGCGGCGGCTTGGAGGAAGGCGGCGGCGGGGGGCTCGAGTCCCCGGAGGAGGAGGTCGGGCGCCTGGAGCTGCTGCCGCTTGAAGCGCTTCCTGCGCCGGAGGAAGGAGCCGTTGTCGAACATGTCGGCCGACTCCGGGTCCAGGGTCCAGTAGTTGCCCTTGCCCGGGTTGCCCGGCTCGCGGGGGATCTTGACGAAGCAGTCGTTGAGCGAGAGGTTGTGCCGGATGGAGTTCTGCCAGGCGGGGAACTTCTCCCGGTAGTAGGGGAAGCGGGCGCTGATGAACTCGCAGATCTCGCTCAGCGTCAGCCGCTTCTTGGGGCTCTGCAGGATGGCCATGGTGATGAGCGCGATGTACGAGTAGGGCGGCTTCACCAGGCTGTTCTTGCCGCCCCCGCCGCCCCCGCCCGCCCTGAAGGGGCCCTGCTGCGACGAGGCCGAGGACGACGACGACGACGACGAGGAGGAGGAGGAGGGCGAGCCGGCCCCCGGGGAACCTCCTGGGGCGCGCCCCCCGGGGGAGCGGGGCGAGCAGAGCTCCTCGTCCTCCTCTTCCTCCTCCTCCTCCTCCTCGTAGGGCCGCCGGGGGAGAGGCTGGCCCTCCGCCTCTTCCTCCTCCTCCTCGTCCTCCTCGTCGTCGTCGTCGTCGTCTCCCTCCCCGACCACATCGATGTCCGTCTCTTCGGCCAGCACCGAGGCGGCAACGGACATCTCCGAGCTCAGAGTCATCGCTTGGCACGGCCGGGCATAAGCGGAGGCGGAGGAGCGGGGCGGGGGGGCGCGGCGGCTCCGGGTGCCCGGCAGGAGGGGGGTCGCCGCCGGTGTTAAAGGGTGCGGGCGCTGGAAAGACCGCGCCCGCTCCCGCTGCTCCTTCTTCTTCCTCCCCTTCGTCGCCTCCTTTCCTCTCACCTCACCGCGCAGCCCCGGCGGGGCGCCCCCTTTCCCGGAGTCAAGACCGAGTCGCCGTCCCCGCGGAGGCGGCAGCCGCTTAGCCGGCCTGGAAGGGCGCCTCTCCGGCCGGGCTCTGCCGCTTCTTCTTTCTTCGCCCCTCCTCAGGAGGCGCGCCCGGAGAAGTTGGTTTCTTTCCGCCGCTGCCCTCAGACATGAATGGAGCCCGGACGGGGAGGGGGGACGGAGGGGAGGGGAGGGGAGGGGAGGGGAGGGGAGGGGAGGGCTGGGAGCGGGGAGGGCGGGAGGGGGCGCCGCCTCCACCGGGTGGGCGTGCGAGGGGAGAGAGGCGGCGGCGGCGGCGTCTGGCGAGAGCGCTCGGCGCGGCTGGCGCGGAGTCCGAAAGGGGGCAGCCTTTTCTTGCTCTCGTGGTGCCCTCCCGCGAGCGAAGGAGGACGAGAGGGGCCATCACATGGCTCGCAACGTCACCGGGCCACGACAGGGCGAGCGGTGGGGGGGGGGTGAAGGACGGGAAAACACACACACACACACACACACACACACACACACACACACACACACGAGACATTCCTGGAAAAAGCCCCGCGTGCGAGGGGCGGGCGTTTGCGCGACAGGCGAGCTGGCAGGCGGCGGAGAGGGGGCATGGAGGGAAAGCAGACTAAGGCCATTTCTGCACTAGCCTGTTATAGTGCTATGATTCCACTTTCAACATCCTATGGAATCCTGGGGTTTGCCTCAAAGGCCCCTGCCTAAATGCAAACTCCAGGATTCCATAGGACGTTGAAAGTGGAATCATAGCACTATAACAGGCTACTGCGAAAATGGCCTAAATAAGTAAAGGCTGCCCCCTCCCAAGCACGCACAGTCCTGGGCCGGTGAATAGCCCCATTGTGAAGCGTAAGGGGGCAAGTGCGAGTATCGAGTCCTCGCTCCCCCACTTTTGGTCCCTCTCTCCCCCTCCCGCACCGCTGTCCGGACGGTGACCACTGCGCCCCCTTTCTCCGCCAGCCTCCCTCCCTGCCCGACCCCCGCCGGGCTAGTTTCGGCTTGAATTATGTCGTTTGGACGGCGGGGGGGGGGTGTTTCGGTGGCGCGGGCGCCCGTGAGCTTGCGAGGGTAGTGAAAGGGGCGCGAGGTCGTGGAAAAACACACGCGGAGCGCGCCCAGCCCCCTCTCCCCCGCCCCCCTCCCGTTCCCCGAGGTTTCCCAGCACGGAAGCGCCGGTGACCCCTCGCGCTCTCTCTCGGAGCAGGTCTCGGAGCTCAGCAGGCAGAAGGAAAGGAGGCCGGGGGAGCCGGGAGCGCGCGGATGGAAGCCCCCGCTGTCAGGGGGACCGGAGCCCTTCCTTCTGGGGGGGCGGGGGCGGGAGAGGGCGAGCTCCGGGACTGGGCATGAAAACCTGCGTGGGACCTTGGAGAAAATCGGAGCGGGGGGAGAAAAGCCGAACAGCTCGAGCGGACCCGGCCTGAGCCTGAATTTTCAGCAGGGGAAGGGGAAAGGGATCGCTAATAATACTTTCAGTTGAGGGCGGCGAGGAAAGAATGAATCTCCCAACAAAGTGGACAAGTAACCTTTGCTCAAGATTTTAGTGCGGGAACGAAGTCCACCGGGTGTGGGGGAAGCGACCCCTGAGGAAAACAGAAAACAAATGTAAAAGTTTTCTGGCACTCCCCTGAAGAGATCTCGGCTTACACGTATCCGTGGGGGCTGGAGGCGGCTTCTTAGGAAATTCTCCCCTGGGTAGGAACTTTTCCGAGTTCCGTCGTTGGTGGGAAGGAAGCGCCGAAGGGGACGATTCTCTGGAGAGCTCTCCTGCGCCACCGACACGACTCTCCTTACTTTCCTGGCGACCGGAGCAGGAGAATGTCCTAAAATGACTGAACGGGGATTTTTTTTTCACTGTACAAATTATAGGCACAAAGAAAGAAAAAATCCTCATCTTTCCCTAGTCCCAAGGCGTTATGTTATTATAATTACAACGGTCATCGTCATCGTATTGCAATAACTATAAGTTGCGCTAGTATTATAAGTACTATTATTATTTTATTAATATTAATTAGTATTGTTATTATGTTATCATAATAAACCCGGAGTGTGTGCGCTTCGAAATTCCTGTATATACCGAAAGGGAGGCAAAAGAAAGTCTATGACTCTCCACCTCTCAGATCAGCACTCTGATTTTAGCAGTGCAATCCTATTCAATGGGACTCACCCACAGGAAAATGGGTATTTAATGTAGGACCCCGCTGCATTTCCTTGGAAACGGCAGGGGAACTGAGAGGAATCCGGCCGGGTGTGTTGAGGGTGCGTGCCTTTGTCCTTTCTCAGAGGAAAGGCAAGTAAACTAACAGCTCCTACACGGACGACAGAAACGCACTACCTGAACTCATGTTCTTGTGTGCCTTCAGGTCGTTTCCAACTCACAATGGCCCTATCACCAGGGTTTCTTGGCAAGATTTGTTCAGAGAGGGGTTTGCTATTGCCTTCCTCAGAGGCTGAGAGAGTGTGACTTGTCCAAGGTCACCCAATGGGTTTCCATGGCCAAGCGGGGATTGGAAACCCGGTCTTCAGAGTCATAGTCCAACGCTCAGACCACGCTGGCCCTGAACTCTTGCTGTTGTGTACCTCCAAGTCATTTCCGACTTAGGGCGAGCTTAAGGCTAACGTATCACGGGGGGGGGGGGGGTCTGGCAGGGTTGAGAGTGTGTGACACGCCCAAGGTCACCCAGTGGGTTTCCATGGCCAAGGGAGGAAATGGACCCTGGTCTCCAGGGTCGTAGCTAAATGCTGAAGCCACAAGGCCACGCTGCCTCTCCCTAAACTCTCACCCCTGAATAAACCTTGGGGACAGTCTGGCTGATTTCCCAGCAGCTCAATCCAGAGCAGCCGAATTCAGAATCCTAACTGTACCAACCATATTACTGTCAACACTGTTCATCAGCGTCATAGCGATAGTCAGGGATTAATTTAAAATAAACTTTTCTGTTTCGTATGCCCCCATTTCACCGATAATTTCGCGCAGGAGGAGCATAAATTTGTAAACGAGGGTAGAGGTTTATTCAGGCACCTAAAACAACAAAAAGGAAGGAAGATACAAAGATTTAAAGCTAAATAGATAGAAAGATAAAATTGTGAGGTATATTGTAAACAGGGCTTTATATGCAAGGATCCCTTGTATATTCCTCTTTCATTTTAATGGCCCTACTCTAGGTAGGAGTAAGGTTGGGTTTAGCCCTGTATTTGTTAGTTCAGGGAAATACCTCTATTCACAGCCCTCATTCAGCCACATTTCCCGGCAGATCCTAAACGGAACTTTAGGAATTAGGAAATATTTAGCAAAGCATATATCACGGGAACCATCCGCACGTTACCACTTCTTTCGCGATAATCAAGAATCTCTAGTGTAAAATTTAACACCTTGATCTTAGGTCCGCAATGGGAAACTAATATCCCACAAACTTCTTTCTTTGACTCATTGAATCACGCTTTCCTGTAAAAGGGTGGAAGGTTTGGCAAGGCAGTGATCTGAAATCGTTTCAGTAACGGGATTTTATTTTGCAATTAATGGGTCTAGAAGCAGGATGTTGACTGGGGTATTAACATGAAGCCGATACATGTATATTCAGGGAGGTAAGGTGGACCCAGATTTAGCGGAAGCCGCTCCCAGATAAGTTTGCATTGGTTTGGAGCGATAGGTTCTAGTGTCCACGTACCTGGGTGCAATTCCCATTGAACGCAACACTCCTTACTTCTGAGTAGATATGCCTACAGTGATAGTTCTAGTGATTTCATCAGGTCTCTAGCAGGTTTCTCTAGGTCAGGCTTGCAAAATAAGAGACCTAACAGATCTCATAAAAGCCAATGGCGAAAGTTCCACGAATTTTAACCGATCGAGTCTACTTTCATTTCATACTTCTGATCTCTCTTCCCTACCTTTTAAGTTAAGTATCAGCTAGCACGAAAAAAATTCAGGCAAGAACCTACTCTCTCGCACGAAAGAAGAGGCGGGAAAACGTCAATAATTTATATGAAGTGGCATGATTCCAAGGAGGAGGAATTTATTAGGTCTTGTTTACAGTTTTACAAATCTAATAACAGGAAAAAGAGAAGCGGTTTTTTTTTTCCTCCAGTGTTCTGGATGATCCCTATTTAACTTTCAACCGTACTTTCAGACTCGCTGGATGTTTCGGTTGGAACCAGCTTACTAGTGGGACCATTTCCTCTTTTTAAATGTCTTTATTTAGAAGTAAAAATTAACGCAACGGAAGAATTTACCTAAATGGAAGAACTTCCAGAGAAGCATCCGTGGTGAGTTTGTTCCAATAAAAACAATCCGAACAGTCTTGTGACACCTCTCCGACGGGGAAATAAATATATTATGCCATAAGCTTTCCTGGGTTCTGATCCACCAAAACTTGTGCCAAAACAAACATATGAGGTTACAAACCTGTGTACACTTGCCTGGGAGTAAGCTCCACTGAGCACAGTGGGACTTGCTTCTGAGTAAGCGTATATAGGCTTGTACTGTACATTTTTTAAGGTGCTGCAAGTCTCCTGTACTGTTTCTGCCCGGGAGAGAGGGAAACGTCGCGTTTCACGCTCTCACGGAGGTCGCCTTCGTGGAATTTAAAGGGCCCTGAACGTGAGCGGGAAGTTTGCATATATTGGAGGGTGGGAGCGTTGAGGTTAAGTTCCACGGTCAAGGGGCACCGAATGAGGCATTCATTCCAACACTTCCAAATGCTGGGATTTACAACCAAATAAGTGTACTTAGGAGACAGCAACCTTAAAAAAAAAAAAGAACAGAGTTTTAGGTTTTGAGAGAGGTGGTAGGCTATTACAGAGTTACTCTGTGCATCAGTGCAGGAAGGGAAGCGAAAGGCGTCTTGTGGCATCTATGAGGCTAATCAATTTATTTCGGCGTGCCCTTTCCTCTGTAATTCAGAAAAGCTCATGCTGAAAAAAAAATGGTTGGTCTCAAAGAGGTCACAAGACACCTTTCCCCCAATCTTTTTTTTTTTTTACGGAAATGTAAATAAGTCCCCAAGGATATTGTTGCAGCAAAAACAATCAGGAGCTCAGTGGCATCTTAAAAGGCCGATTTATTAGAACACCGATTTCTGTGCGCTTCCTCGGACGCATGGGGCGTTAGCCAGAATTTCAAGTATGCGTGCGTGCGTGCGTGTGTGTAGTAGACGAGGTTGTGTGGCTGCAATGGTAGACTGCGAGGTCTGAAGAAAAGGAAAAGCACAAAATACCGACGGCGACAGTGACTTCATTACCGCTTGCTAGGCACACAGCAGACAACATAAAGATCTTGGAAACCGACCGCATTCAGTTTATTTAAATAGGTATATTCATACACGGTAGCCCTGAGGCATCGTAGAGTTACAGTTTATATACTACTGGATATACTCTAAGCGTCGTCGGTAAGCACGCCGCTGGCAGGGGATTCACCGGCCGCCGCTAACCGAATAATGAATGGTACTCGGAATGAATGGAATAGGTGGTTAAGCAGACGAATTTAAGGTTCGATTTCTTCTCTCTAGGAGAAATTACATCGACCGTATCTCAAGACACAGTGTGTGTTTGTTGGGGGAGGGGGTACGGAGCCCCAGTTTTTCACCCGCCGGACTGGACATAACTTTTTGGAAAGCTTATTTAGACCTCTGCCCTCCTTTCCAGCCCAGTTGGTCAGGTAGCTTCCACCAAGGGCGAACTAATGCTGTAAGTCACTAACCCAGAGCCAAGTCGAGCTGGGAGTCGTCGGGTATACTAGTAACAATTACACCATCCTGGATGTAGAGCGAGGGGCTCCTTACCTCCCCTCGCCCGGGATTGAAGCGAGTGGAATCTCCACGCTCTTGGATCATGGTTGTGGGGAGATTCTGGGAATTGTAGTCCAAAAGGGACTTTCCCCAACTTTTCGGGTCAGGCTGGCTGGGGAGTTGTAGTTCAAAAGGTGATTTGATCCAAACTCTTCTTGGCTTTGTTCCTCTACCGGAGGAATTTTGCAATTAAAAAAAAAAAAGACATTTCCAGTATTCTGGGAAATATACAAGGGAACTTCTTCGACCTCTGCTACTGGCTACGTCCCACAGGTCAGCCACCGGCCCTTCGACTGATTGGGACTGGCCGGGGGGGGGGGGCTTTTGGCGTCCACCTTCCTGGTCTCTTGGCCGGAAACCTCTCCCTCCCCGGCCTTTGGGCTGAGACTCTCAGGGCAGGCAAAGCGAGGAGCAAACCTTGCCAGGCGCCACCGAATGGGGCTCCCCGGTGAGAAAAGGGCGAAGCCTGAGAGGCCGAAGGACCGACTCGCCAGACACCACCCCCTCAATTCCCAGGGATCCTTCGAAATCTGTGGGGATCCCTTCCTTTCCTTCGCTTTCTCTCCCCGGGAGCTTTGCAGCTGGAGAAGGTGCTGGGTAGAGGAATGACGCCATCTAGTGGCGAGGAGTCCGAATGGGAGAGCCCGCCTGGGCAGCGGTGGGACCCGCAGGCTCTCCCCTTCGGAGTCCTCGCCACTAGATGGCGTCATTCCTCTACCCAGGACCGCCTGGACAGGGCAGGGGGAAGCCTCTGCCCGCCCCCCGGACGGTACACCTCCCCCAGCCCTGCAGGAAAGCCAGAAGAAAAAGCAACCAACTTAGTAGTTTCTCCAGATGAACTCAGGCGAAAATGATCGTTTCACGACATTCCCCGACTTTCAAACCTAACTTCACCCTCTTGTATTGCTGATGAGGCACCGGGCGGTAGTCCGGATCCCTCCGAGACCCTCCAGTTTTGGAAGTCGATGTGGAATTTCTCCAGAGTTTGGAAAGTTATTGTCCGGAAGTAACTGGTTCCCTAACCACTCACAATGTTTTAAAAACCTCCGTTCCTGTCCTTCTTCTAGGCGGTGGGGGCTAAATAGTCGCTTTAGTTGTTCCCCTTATTTTCTATCACTATTTCGGGGAGGGGTATTAGAATTGTTCAGAGAAAAACGAAACACTTGAAATGGCCTCCAAAGTAACGTTTAAAAATATCTGGGTACTGTCACTCGTTACATAACACAGTAATTTTACACTTGCTTACTGCAGCTCTTTAAAAAGGCAACTGGTTGCAAAAAGAAATGTGGGCGGGGGGGGGGAGAAAAACGTTATTTATAACTAGTTACTTTCCAGTTCTGCTCTCAGATTATGGCTAGTTATGCGTGTTTCCATCCACCGCTCTCATCACTAAAGCTAGTGTCCATATATATATAAACATGTATTTTTCAGCCAAGCCCAGGGCTGACCCAAGAGGTTTTGGTGCACGAAGCAAAGGGTAACATACTGCTCTTTCCGGTTTGGGGATGTCATCCAAAGGCAGTCACTGGACAGTCACACAGTTTATTATCCTTTCATTTTTAGTACTCGAATGAGAGGGAAAGAGGAGCCTGGGAAGTCTTCTGGCTCCCGTGCCAAAAAGAAATTTCCCTGGCTTTCCGGATAAGGAAAGAGAGCTTCACTTGCGCCGGCCCTGGGGCGGGGCGGAATCTTGCATTGCGGCTCAGCTTCAGGCGGCAAAATCTCTTGGTTCCTAAATTGCAGCGGCAACCCTTAAAAGCGAAGCATCGTAGACAGAGTAGATTCGGGAGGGCCGGTGTGTCCGCTTTCCCCGCGCCTCATCCAAAGTAGTTCCTTCTTCCCCCCTCCCGAAATGCTCCCGCCCCTCCAGTGCGTCTGTCTGTCACGCAGACACTAATCCGGAGCGTGGCGGGGCTTCTCCGCTTGGCCCTTCCAGGGACGCGGGGCGCGATGCGTGCTAAGAAAGGGGAGCGAGGGATTAGGCCGGCGAGAAAACACAACTCCAGGTGGAAAGACCTGGTCCCCAAAACAGGCGAGCCCGCCAGGGGAGGAGGAAAATCATCCCTCCTCCCGACTGACTTTGCTTCTAGTTTGTCCAATGGAAACAACCGTAGACTTGGGAGAAACGATGGGTGGTTTGTGTGTGTAGATCGGGATGTCCAACTCAATTTCATCTCGGGCCACATCAGCATTAGGGTTGCCCTCAAACGGCAGGTTGTATCTGTAAGACTATTTTTGTGTCATACTAAATAATTGCCTCTGCATTGGATTATTATTGGTTTTAAGCTCTGAAACTAGAAGTCTACGAAAAATAATGGCAAACAGACATTAAAGTGTACAACTATTGTACAGTTTATTGAAAAATGAGTTTTGAAAACAGAAAGTTATTTTTTTTAATCATCAGACAAGTATTACCAAGCACTGTTTATTACATTAACTTTGTTTAACGTTTTGGTCACAGTTAAGACAGGCAGAACAAATAATTGTGCTCTGACTTGTGCCCCTTTCTGGCCCCCCAGCCCCTCTCTGTGTCTCTTTCTGCTCCCCCCTCTCCTCCGCATGGCTTGCCAAGAGTTGGACAGAGGAGCAGTCAGAAGTAGAAGTAGATTGCAAGTGCTGGCTGCTGGGTCCCTCTTCAGAATACTGGCAGCCGGAGGCCTGCAATGTGGGGACTGGGCTCTCCAGGTGGGAGGAGTGCTGCAGCTGCAGGAGGGATGTGAGGGCCACATGAAATGGCCTGGCGGGCCAGATTCAGCCCATGGACTTTGTGTGTGACAATGTGGTGTAGACAGATGTCTAGGTCTTCTTATGACCCGTATTTCAGAAGGATGTCTGGGAAGCACTGGTTCTCACAGCTGTGTTTATTGCCTCTGCAGCAAGTGACTGACCTAAAATACATAATTTAAAATATGTTTTAACAAATTGTTTCTCCTTTTAGCAAGAATTATTCTCTAAGAGAATTACAGCACTGCTTAGTCTTTAGTGCTGCCTCCATTCATGGGGCCCATAAGCAGAATGAGCACTTTGTTAAAAACGATTCTGTCCACATCTTCTGAAGCCATCAAAGGCAAGAGTCAGGCACATTTTGTAAGAGGTAGGTCACCTGTGCAGAGATCATTGATCTTTATAGTGATACATTTATTCACACGTAAGATTCGGCATGTTCACAATCAATATGCACCCTGCAGAGCTTACTGTACAGTTATCTACATGTAATGGAGGGAACAGGTAGCTGCTGCCTGCAATTCTTTTGCCCAAACAAGGGCATTCCTATATTTGGAAGAACAGATGAGAAAATATTGTAATCCATACAAGGCTACTGTATAGCTTCAGTGTCTTTTGAATTATCAGTAAATGGATTGCAAAAGAAGAAAATATGCAAAAATCGGTAAAAGTAATCTACCAGAAAGAAGTCTGGGTTTGTAGAGGACTACGTTCACTAGAAAAACAGTAGTGCTCTTAAACTATTAAAAATATAAGTAGTCAAGTTGTATGCACATTATTTTTAAAAATATTGCCCCTCCCCAAAATATGAAATTTTGAAAATTAAATACAAATGGTAGCAAAAGAAAAAAGATACTGGCAACAATTTATTTGAAAAGAAAAGAAGAAAAGAGCGAAGGAAACAAAACTGTACACCGTAATTTAAGGTAGGTCTGAAACCAAAAACAAAACCAGGTTATCCATCTAGTGAACTAAATTCAGACCATTGTGATGATAATTAAGAATTATTCTCCTTAAAACAAGCAGTTTTCCACTAGTGAGCAATTAAGGGTTGTTATTTTAGGCTACAGAGCCCTTGTCTGGAATATTTCTATAGGCTTCAACTCTGGTCTCTGGTTTCAAACCTGCTACAGAATGAATGCTGAGTGGCAATATTTGGCTGCACTTCTTGACTCTGCAGTCTTCTCCAGTTAGTGGTTTTCATTCCCTCCTGCTTGGTTCCTTCAGGTGTCTGATTCTTGCCCAGAACTACCTCACAGAAAGTTCTCCTTAGACTCTCCCATAGCAGCTTCTCAGGACCAAGAACAGTTGTACTCCAACAATCCTTAAGAGGCTACAGTTCACATGCCTGTTGTTGTTGCTGCTGTGTGCCCTCAAGTCAGTTGGTGATCCTAAGGTGAACCTATGAGGGGGTTTTCTACACCTGAGAGTGTGTGACATGTCCAAGGTCACCCAGTGGGTTTCCATGGCTGAGTGGGGAATTGAACCCTGGTCTCCAAGGCTGTAGTCCAATGTTCAAACCACTACGCCATGCTTCATCAAATGAATAAACACCGTTTCACACAACAGCTCTGTCATTAGGCAGCCTGAGATAATTGCCTCAGTCTCAGGCATCAGATGGCGATAGATAGGACGGTGGTGATGGTGGTAAGACTAGACAGGCACCTTGTCCTGTATGGCAGCAAAACCTCCTGGGCTCTGATTGGTCTGACTCAATAGTTTCCTTTGTCCATAGTGAGTACTGAGGTAAGGGGGCAGTCCTTCCAGAAGACCATTTGCGGTCCAGAGTTTAAAAAAGTTACTGATGGCTGGCTGGGGGACTGCGGGAAATGCCATCCAAAGAAGTAAAATTTCCAAGTTTTGTTCTTGCCTTTGGAAAACGTCTTGACCATTGGGTTTAATTGTTGTTATCAGAATTTTAAACTACAGATGACAAGGGCTCTAAATCAGGTACTATCGAGATTTCTGTTAATATTATGAAACCGTCTCAGGGGAACAGCAAAGGGGTCTACATCAGGAATTGTAATGATTTCTGTTAATATTATGAAACATTCTTAGGGGAATGACAAAGGGTTCTAAATTAGGAACTGTCATGAGTTTCTGTTAATATTATGAAACATTCTCAGGAGAACAACAAACAATTGTGAGTGTGTGTAATCTGTGTTGCAGTGTGTGAATTGCAAAGCATGAAAATGAGGGGTGAGGTAGAACTCATCTCCTAAAATGTGCTAGCCTGGGGATTCTGGGAACAATAGTCCAAAAAAGATAACTTTTCCAAAGTTTTGGTATTGTATTCTTTCTGCTTGCAGTCCCTTTAATGACTGCTGGAGACAGGATTACAGGGGCTTGACACTAGAGCGCTTGTAGGCCCCTTTACTAAACTTGTTGACTATAATGGGGTTAGCAAGAGCATTGACCTCCAACACATTTCTTACTTCAGTTCAACATTTTAAAAAAGAGCTTTTGCTGAAGACTCTACACACAGACTTTTCTATCCAGATCTGTACAAAACGGGAAGACTTGCCCATTGTGAGGGAATAGGAAGTGGCTCAGTAGGCAAGCTAAAAGAAGAGCGAGTTCCCACTGAAGTCAAAGGCAAAACCTCCATTGTCTTTTCCTGCCCCAGGACTGCACCCTTGTTCCCACCTGGAGTGGTGAAAGGGTTTTTCTGTTTTAGAAAAACTCCTTCCCACTGCTTAATCTTGTGTGCATTATGGCTTCCTTTGTGTTTAGTTCTGCCTCCCCATGCAAATTGTATGTGAAATGAAACTAAAGGCTGGGAATCCCCCTCTGGAGGTCAGGTAAGTGGCTAACTGGGAGATTGGAGCCCACCTTTTAAACACACTTTCTGAGTATACTTGCCTGTGTGCCCCTTTTCAGTAAACTTAGGGAAATACTGGGTGAGATCCCATAGTCAGAAATGCTCCAAAGAAAGAGAGTTCATGATACATGGATGTTTCTTAAAATGAAATATTGAAGGCACAGTTGCAAACCATTCCAGTGAGAAAGAAAAATAGATGTCTTAGGAAACCAGGGTGGATGTACAAAGAACTTTCAGATTTCTTCAGATTTAAAAGAGATATGTACAGGAAATGGAAGACAGGGAAAATCACCAAACAGGAATACAAATGAATAGATAGTATTTGTAGGGGGAAGGTCCAAAAAGCTACAGCTCAGAAAGAGCTCAGGCTCACTAGAGAGGTTTGAAATAATAAAAATTAGGGGTATACGTGGCTATGTTCAGAGCAAGAGATGATTACAGATACAATCCCAGAGCCACTTTCTCTAATCTTGAGAATTCCTGGAGAACAGGAAAGGTCTCAGCAGATAGACTGAGGGCAAATGTTGTCCTCATCTTTTAATAGGGCAAAAAAGAGAACCTGAGCAATTACTGAGCAGTCAGCTTGACATCAATATCAAGAAAGCTTCTAGAACAGATCACTAAACTGTCAACTTAGTGCACACTTAGAAAGGAATGCTGCAACTACTAGGGCCAGCACAGATCTCTCAAAAACAAGTCATGCCAAAATAATCTTCTCTGTCTCTCTTTTATAGAGTTATAAGCTTGGTAGAAAGAGGAGTGCTGTGGATGTAGTATATCTTGATTTCAATAAGGCTTTTTACAAGATCCCCCAGGATATTCTTGCAGACAAGCTGGTGAACTGTGGGCTAAACAATCCTACTGCTGGGGGATTTGTAACTGGTGGACTGACCAAACTCAAAAAGTACTCATCAGTGGTTGCTCTTCATCCTTGAGACAAGTGGCTAGTGAGTTGCCCCCTAGGGCCTGTGTTCTTCAGTATCTTTATAAATGACTTAGATGATGGAGTAGAAAGCAGATAATATTAAATTACAGGAAGTAGCAAATATGCCAGAGGACATCCAAATGACCATGACAGATTGGTGAGCTGGGCTACAACTAACAAAATGAATTTAAACAGGAATAAGGACTATCATAGTTCTGTTCCAAGTGGCATCTGCTGGGCACACTCTGGACTTCATTTTCTCTGCTGAATGCGAGATGGCAATATGGGGGTAGAAAAACTGTTTATAGTTCTGTTGTTATGGACAGATTACTGCTTGGGGGGGCTTAGACTTGCTGGGACTCAAAGCTCTGCAGGAGTTGGGAACTTTTTAAGATTGTCTGCCCCAAGAAGCTTATGGAACTGCATAGATTCCTGATGGCTCTTGGGGAATTTCCTGCTGCCTTGGCAGGTGAGTATGACCTCTGGAATGGGGAAATGGCCAGGATGGTGAACATAATTGCTCCTGAGTGTCCCCTTTCATGGAGTGGAGCCAAACTTTCTCCCTGGTTTTCCAGGGAGCTGATGACAATAAAACAAGTGAGAAGGTGACTAGAGCAATGCAGAAAACTTAAAGTGGATCCAATGGAACACTAGAGCTTATCTGAGGGCCTATTCTGCAACAATGTAGGAAATAAAGGCAAACTTCTTCTCTCCTTTTATCACGTCTGCAAAGAGCTGGCCAGCAGAGCTGTTGTGAGTGGTCAGGGATCTTATACACACATGCCAAAGAGAGGAAAATCAAGACCACTCAACAGCCCACTGTAAACAACTTGCTTGGCACTTTGCAGATAAAATTGCCCAGATCCACTCAACTTGGATGTTATAACTGATATAGATCCAGTGGATGGAACTTTGCCCTCCCGTCTATCCAGTGACAATAGATACTTTTCAATTTGTGCAAACTGTGGATGGCGACAGGATTCTTGCAGAGGTCAGAGTCATCACCTATATGTTAGATCCTTGCCTTCCTGGGTCATTAAAAAGCTGGTGGTGGTGGAGGACTGGCTCAATGGGCTGAGAAAGTTGTTAATTCCTCATATATCAAGGCAGAGTTCCAGCTTGCTTGAAGGAGGCAGTTATAAAAGCATTATTTAAAAGCCCTTCCTGCATCCCACCATTTTAGATAATCATCAGCCAGTCTTTATCCTTCCATTTTTAGGCAAGGTCCTGGAATGTGGGGTGGCCTTCCAGCTCCAGGCTTTCTGGATGAGACAGATTACCTAAATCAATTTCAATGTGGTTTTAGGCCAGGCTATGGGTCACAAACCACTTTGGTCACCTTGGTGGATGACTTACAACAGAAACTAGCTGGGGATGTGTATCCCTGTTGGTTCTGATGGATTTCTTGGCAGCTTTCTATACCATTGAGCATGATATACTTCTGGGCCACCTTGCAAGGGTGGGACTTGGAAGCACTGTTTCACAGCATTGCTCCTTGGACAAGTGAACCTAGAAGGTGGTGCTGAGGAACTCCTGCTTGACCCCTTGGCTGTTGCTCTGTGGGCTTCCTCAGGGCTTAGTTTTGTCCCTCATACTATTTAAAATATAAATGAAATTGCTGGGAGAGATTTTCTGCAGTTTTGGGGTTCAGTGGCATCAGTATGTAGATGACACACAACTCCATTATTCCCATCCACCGCAAACCAAGGAAGCCATTTTCGTTCTGTCATCAGTAATGGATTGATGAAGGTGAACAAATTGAAACTAAAACCAGACAACCACAGATGCGGGAAGTCAGGGATTCAGCCTGTGCTGGAAGACACAGCTCTGCAGCTTGGATGTGCTCCTGGATTCAACTTTGAGCCTGGAAGCTCAGGTTTCAGCAGCAGCAGTGGCTAGGAATGCATTTGCACAATTAAAGCTTGTGTGCCAGCTGTATCTATTCCATGAGATGTCTGATCTGGCCACTGTAACTCATGCCTTAGTTACATCCTGTAATGTGCTGTACATGGGGCTGCCCTTGAAGAATGTTCAGGAACTTCAACTGGTTTGACGAGCTGTAGCCAGATAGCTAACTGGAGCTGGCTATGGGGAGCACACAACTCTCTCGTTGCAACTGTTCCATTGGCTGCCAGTCCAAAGTTCTAGTTTTGACCTATAAAGAGTTATACGGTTCACGTTTGGGTTATCTGAAGGACCGTATTCTTCCAGCATGGTTTAGTGGTTTGAGTGTTGTACAACCTTGGAGACCATAATTTTATTCCCTGCTTGCCCATGGAAACCCATTAGGTGACATTGGATGGGTCACACACACAGAGCCCCCCAAATACCCCATGATAGGGTTGCCTTAGGGTCACCACAAGTCAGAAACGACTTGAAAGCACGCAACAAGAACTTCTTCCTTATGGATTTCCCCATGCTTGGAGATCTGCTGTGGAGGCCCTTCTCTCTGTCCCACTTCACTGGTACATCTAGTGGGAACATGAGAGAGGGCCTTCGTAGTGGCTGCCACAAGGATCTAGAATTCCCTTCCCAGAGAAGTTAGGCTGGCACTCTCCTTACTTTTTATTCACAGACAAATAAAAAACTTTTCTGCTTTGACGGGCATTTGATTGACTGTATAAGGTATGTCCTACACAAACAATATGCTGCATTTTTCTACTTGTTGTACTGGTGCGTGTGTGTATGTGTGTGTGTATGTGTATAGATAGATAGATAGAATGGTTAATGTTTTAACTGGCTTTAAATTCTCTGATCGTTTGATCACTTTTTTAACTTATGTTATGAATTTTTAACTATGTGTTTTTTAAATCTGCTGTAAGAGAGCCAGCGTGGTATAGTGATTTGGACACTGGACTACAACCATGGAGACCAGGGTTTGATTCCCTGCATGGCCATAGAAATTCAGTGGGTGACCTCGGGTGCATCACACACTCTCAGATCCAGTAAACCCCATGATAGGCTAGCCTTAGGGTTGCTGTAAGTAAGAAATGACTTGAAGGCACACCACAACAACAAGTCCCTTTGAGTCCCAAACTGAGATAAAGGCAGAATAACAACTACAATAACAACAAAGTTACTACATCTAGGCAGAAAAAATGAAATGCACAAATATCAGATGGGTGATGATTAGCTTGAAATCAGTACATGTGAGAAAGATCTAGGGGTGTTAATAGACCACGAGCAAACATAACTCAACAGTATGATATGACAGCCAAAAGAGCCAACACAGTTATAGGCAGCATAAACAGAAATGTAGCATCCAGACTAAGGGAAGTAGTACTGCTACTCTATTCTGCTTTGGTCATACTTCACCTAGAATACTGCAGTTGGCCCTCCACATTTGCTAGAGTTGGGGGCACAGGACCCTTGCAAAAATGGAAACATTGCAAATATCAATGTTCGTGTGTGTGTGTGTGTGTGTGTGTGTGAAGGCGGCTGAGATATGGTGGGGAAGGGAATCACTGAGGGTCGAAACTAGGTCAGGGAAAGAAGAGGGTTGACATGGTAGCCCTCTACTTCCTCCCTTTCGCCCAGCTCCTTCCTGGAGCATTGACAGAGGGTTTGTGATGCTGCGAAATCAGGCTATGAGCTGTCCTTAACTGGCCAGACAGTGGCTGGAGGAGGAGGACTGGAGGCTGGTTTTTAAAGAGCTGTATGGCCTGATTGGAGCCACAGAGAGGGGAGGTTCCCTGGAAAAGAAGCACCTGAGGTGGAGGGTAGGGGTTAGAAATGTGCAAATAATAAAATTTGTGAATGTCAGACCCACAAATGTGGAAGGATAACAGTATGTCCAATTTTGGGAATGACCAGCCAAGATGTAATCAAGGCATGTGTCACTATAGCCAGATCTGATGTCTCCAGCGACAAGTGCAGCTGGTGCCAAAGTTTTATCTATGCAAATGCACTCCTGGCCATTGCTGAAACCTGGGCACCCAGGTTCAGACTTGAGTCCAGGAGAACACCAAGGCTGTGAGCCTGAGATTCTGGGGGAGTGTAACCCCCTTCAGCACTGCCAAAGATCTACTCCTTGATCAGCCTTTCAATTTTTTACATTTCATTTTACATTAAGACTGATTTTACACTAACATGTGAATGAGGCAGTACTATAGGTCCCACTTTCTGACACTGTATACATCGTGTACTACCCTTGATAAAGCATACATATGTACAGATATAACTCTGTAAAAGAGAGCCCAGGTGTACACATACCTCTTTTTTCAGTTCTATGGAGCTAACTTTATCAATGAATAATTAAAAAAAGAATTTGCAAGGGTTCATATTTTCTTAAAACAAGCAAAAAACCAGCAACGAACATATCCCATACTGCATATATATTGCTTCCTTTACATTTCATGCAATCACAAGGCACCAATACAGGAGTTGCTTGTAAAAAATCCGCAAGGTCTATTTACTTTAAAAGTCTCAAGTCACTTTCAAACCCTTCTCTAGTATACTCCTAGATAAAGATTAGTAGTGCCAACAGGTAAAATTTTAATCCCATAATATAAAATACAACATTCAATATAAATACATAATACCACTACAAAGAATTTGCCATTCCCTTCTCCTGTACACACACAGATTGAGATTCCAAATTAAGCAACATGCTAAAGACCTGAAGTCCTGCTGCCTAGGGAACAGGGACGAAATTCTCTCTGCCAGGTGGGAATCACACAGCTGTCTAGATGCTGTACTGCAACTATCGCCATTCCTCACCACTGGCTATAGATGCTGGGGCTTGCAGTCCAGCAATACGTAAGAACAGCTCCTTCCTGAAGGATTCCATATCCAATGGGCTAAACCAGTTAGTTCACAAGGGTTACATACTGACATCTGCATCTGAGAGTTGAAAGCCTGAGAGTGTGGGGTTCAAGCTTGCGCTGACGTTGATGCATATGCAGCTCTATGAATGTAGGCTTTCTTTCTATAAACAATCAAACTGCATACCCTACAACTATTCATATTTAGCAGTAAAAGTCATGATTAATCCTCTGTCATCCAATTTTTCAGCTGCTTTTAAAATGTCCCATTTTCAGTGCCCTCCGTCTTTCCCCCTTTGTCCTTACATTACTTCAATTGCTACAAACTGAGTTCGAAGTGCACAGGTAATTTGCACTCAGTTAATTTAGCAGGAGGGAGGGAAGAGAGTGGATGGAATCTTGCTTTTCCCAGGAAGTTCAGGCAAAAGCAAACTGTTTCATCCTCTCCTAGCTTGTGTGTTCTTCGTCATGAATAACTTTTGCCATCTTGACCACACGCTGATGTTGCTTGGTCACATGTCATGGTTTACATCTGTGAAAAGCTGGAAGGCATGGCACTGTACTGTGGATGTGGATGGTGAAGAGAGAAGTGAGGGCTGTGTAGCACAATCCTAACCTCCCCTCATATTCAGGTAAGTCATTTCTTGAATGCCTGATAAGGGCTATCATGACTTCATAAATGGCTTGGTGTGCTACTGGCTGTACTTTTGTACTTGCTTAGGTTGCACTTGATCTGGCCTAATTTGTATTAGATCTATAAACTAAGGCTGCATTAAGCATTTCTGCAAATAAATGTCCTTGTCTTTAGATCATTATTTATGTGGAAATGATTTTCATTGCTTTCAGCAGAAGTTGTTTAGAAATGATACTGGAAAATTGTGCTCAGTCATTATCAGGTTTTTTTTTTGTCAAGGTAAGTTTTTTTTGTCAAAGAAAGTAGGCTTACTCTTGCACAAGCATGTTTGGAATTATGCTGCAAATGGGTCTGGCAGAGAGTGGGGTTGTAGCCCTCTTCTCCAGCTCTAGAAATATTATTACCTGGATCTTATTTCTTCAAGTGGCAAGATATTCCAGGGTACAGTGCTCACTCAGGTTTTGTTCCCTCCCAAAGGAGGTCACTGGAAGAGGCTTTTTGTGAGAATAAGGATGGGAAAAGCTGAAAGCAGTAGAAAAAGAGGAAGGCAGCAAGCATTACAGACAGAGTGACTCAATAAAGGAAGTTTGCAAGACTAGAGCTGGGGGTTGACAACAACCTCTTTTGGAGATTGTTACCGCTGTTTCTAGCCTGAGTTTGTGGGATATTAAGATATCATTTGATATCAATAATTTGGCCTTCTTTATCCATTCCTCTCCACGTGCTTGCGAGGCCCCCGGACAAGCACGCACACAGGCGCAGCCGACAATAGCCAAACCATTCAAATCCTGATCCAGGCAGGCCAGTTATTTCCGAATGCAGCTTCAGGAGACCTCAAGGCAAGTAGCACATTATGTATGCACGCAACTTACAAAAGATCCCCTGCCCCGTGCAGGCAGCTTGATGAGCGAACTATACAACTCTCAAGCACTCTGCGTTTGCATACTGGCTACTCTATTGACAATCCGGTCATAACTCAATCATTCAAAGTACTGACCTTTCGGAGGCTTTGTCTCCAGCCCAAAACTCATTGTTTTCCCCAAATACGGACTAGCCTGCGGCCACAATTTTCCCTATAAGATCCCCTGATTTTGAGCGTCTCGTTGGATCGCTCGTGACTTGCCTCCCGACTTGCCGCTTCTCCATTTGACGAGCCTCCCCTCAGCCCCACGTGCTGAGAACCTACGCTCCCCAGCTTCTTTGCTTTTACTGGGCTTCAGGACAGGTATAGTATTTCCCATACCAAACCTCCTCTCAAAATCCCTCTATCCAACTCCTACCTTTTATTTTTATAGTTCCTTGTGTGAGTGTGTTGCATACACGTGTTTGACTGTGCTTCAATAAAGCCATTATTATTATTAACTTCTGCCTTATCGTTGACTCGTCCTGACCCCGTAGACATAGGGCTCAAGATCTCGCTATGTTACCCTGCCTCTCGCATTGCTAACTAGTGCTCTTTGCTAATTCCCTCCCCATTGTTGTGAGCACATTTAGGTGTCCCTCCTGGGACCCCCAGAAATCAGGGTAACAAGATCTCGCATAAATCTGTGGTAAGTTGAAGCCAATTTGACAGCACATAACAACAAATATTTGCCCAATTTACAAATACATAGGTTGAGCACAAGTGGAGGCATGCTAAGTTCAACTGGTCCCACATCTGTTCCCACATCAGAATCCCCAAGGGCTACATGCAGGGGTGTAGTGACAATGGGGTAAATTAAGGCTTTGGCTTCCATAAGAATTCTGCCTTGTCTTAGATGAATTTTCCCTCAGGCTCCAAATTTTTAGCATTGCAGAAACAGATATATTGATAATTGTTCACACCTAGAACTTTTACATTTGTAGTGTGCTCATTCTCCAGGTAAGGTTATCTGTTCCTTTTCCTTAGATGCCTAAACATTACTTCTAAATGCTCAACTGAAGTTTAAAGTTACTGCAATGCTAGAAATATCAAAATTGAAGGAAAAATACATGAGGGGGGATAATTCTTACTTGGGAGGCAATACCCTCATTTTGCTCCCCTCTCTCCCAGCTACATGTAATGCTTGATGATGGATCAGAGACTTCATGTGTACATCTGTGTCTGGAGCTATTATCTTCTCCCCCCTGAAATACATACACGGACTCCCCTTCACATGTGTACACGCACAGCCATATATACACTGACTCACATTCTCACATGTAGCCTTTTCTTTCTCTGTCACACTCATACACACCCACACCATGATCCTCAGCTTTTTCCGACATCTATCAGCTGGGAAGGAGAAAACTGCGTGAGGACAAACATCCCCTGTACCATCTTCCCTATTTAAATTGCATTCCCAGAGCAACCCACTTGTCTATAGTCTTGAGGAAAACAGAACTGCATGATAGGAGGGTGTGGTGATACCAGATTATAGAGTATACCACAGTGATGCTGTGGTTGGCAGAAAGCAAGACCAAAGGTTGGCAGAAAGCTTGACCCTCTGAATAGGGATGCATTTTGAGATAAGAAAAAATAGCAGTTTGTGCTTGGGTGTTTGCATGTGCACAGTGGATAACCAAAGAATTCTCCCCCCCCCCCATGTTGGCCCATAGTTTGCCTATAAGCGGGTAGTAGACCAAAACACCCCAACCCCAGCTGTATTTCTGTCAGAAACTTGGGTGGGGGAAGAGCTGGCAGACACTAGTTCTCTACATAGCTGCAGCCCCAGTCCTTGGAGCTCAGCAAACAGAAGCTTGGCTAACAGGCAGCAGGGCCAATAGGCATTTTGTGTGGATGTAGTGGAAGAGACAACATAAGTTGAGCTTGTGTCTGTTGGATTAAACCTCCTCAGCCTCAGAAGAGTCTTTTGGGAGAGTTTGTTAAGACTGTTGTGTCTGTTGGGTTAAGGCTGGTTGTTTCTGCGAGTGGAGTGAAGGTTTGATTGTGTACGCCTTAGTGTTCAATTGTCTTTTGTTTGTAGGCCCAGATTCTCTACTTAAGCACATGATCTCAGGGGAGCTGGGCATCTGCTGAAAGGAAATGAGTCAGAAACTTGATGGAGGAGGAGCTAGTAACCACCAGCAGTCTATATAACTGCAGCCCCAGTCCCTGGAGCTTGGTGAACAGGGGTATTGAGGGGGAGGTCCAGAGATCTGTTTCCATGCCTACTTAAGACTGCCAAATATGAATAGTGAGGGAGCTGCTGCAGTCACCTGCAACAGCTGTGGTATATTTAGGTTCTTGCTGGACAATGTGGGTTGCTTCACATGCAGCAAGTGCAAGTTGGTTTGTTACTACAGTGAAGCAGCCCGAGCCCGGGGTCTACAATTTAATATTAATAAAATTGGCTATCAGAAAATATATATCTCCCCACGTGCTTGCGAGGCCCCCGGATGAGCACGTAGAACGGCAGGGCTGAGCGGCCGGAAAAATAAAGAAAAAAACCCTGGTCAGGCCAGTAATTTTCTATCACGTCGCCCCAGGAGACCTCCAGGCATGCACAGGTAAAATCCCACCAAAAGTACATCAAGCACACAAAAGGTACTCTGCCCCAAATCGCTGGCTTGACAGGATTAGTGCTCCTGATCATTAAAACATCAAGCGCGAGCGATTAACATATTGTCAAAACCATTGATATCCCTGTCAGAAGCCCATCAGCTAAAGCACTGACCTTTCAAAGGCTTTGTTTCGCCTCCAAAACCTATTGTTCTCCCCGGGAACGGACTGCCCTCAAGGCACATTTCCCCCTATAACTATCCCCGGTTTTCAAGCGCTTCTCTGGATCGCTCCCGGCTTCTTTCCCGCTTGCCGTCACTTCTCCTCAGCCTCCACGTGCTGAGATCCATCTTCGCTCCTCCCGCTGACATCTCGGACGTCGGGACCAGGTGCAGTATCTCCCGCTAACCCCCCCCGAAAACTCCCCTATCAATTTACCTCCCTTTTTATTTCTTTTAGCTCTTGTGTGAGTGAGTGCGAATGTGCTTAAGTGTGCAGTGACTGACTTTTAATAAAAATAAAATAAAAATCTTTTCTTAACTAATTCGGCTTGGTTTTTGGTCCGGCCTGACCTGGTATACATAGGGCTCTAAGATCCTGCCTAGTTACCCTGCCTCTCACTTTGCCAACATGTGCTCAGGCTAATTCCCATATCTTTGATTACATCGAGCACAGTGACCGGGACCCCCAGAAATCAGGGTAACAGGTTGCACTGTTGGAAGAGAACATCCAGCAACCTGAGGCCCATGTATCTGTTCTTCAGCAAATTAGGGAGCATGAGATATTAGACAGAGCAGACTGTCCTGGATGAGGAACACACAGGGGGTGTCTTCAAGGAGGAGCTCTGTCCCCACACACAGGAGGCAGACATTTGGAGGAATTCTGACACACGGAAGCAGAAGGACCAGGGATCAATTTGTGATTTTGGAGCTACAGACTTCATTTGAAGCTCTTTCCCTTCCTAGTGATGATGACCAACAGGAAAAAACATATCAGCAGTGTCAGCTGTCAGGGAACAGGCAGGTGACTTTGGAAGATTCAGCACATAGAATGGCCCCTGCCAATCCCCACAGGAGACGTGGGCTAGTAGGGGACAGTAGTTTGTGGACCTCATAGGATGTCTTGAGAAGCAGGCTGTTTCCCTGGGGCTAAAAGCCATGATGTAACAGACAGGCCGACATGATTCTTCAAGTCCACTGACTGATAATCCTTCCTTTTGGTCCACATGGGACCAAGGTGTAGCCTTCGGGATCTCACAAGGGTAGCCTTCGGCATCTCACAAGGGATTATGAGGCTCTGGGTAGGAAGCTGAAAAACCTTGAAGCACAGGTTATCCTTTTGTCTCTCCTCCCAGTTAAAGGACATGGCCGAGGAAGACGGTGCTGCTGGGAACAATTTGGCTTCTTGGACCATGATCTGTAATTTCATGTAGATGGGCTTCAGTCAAGCGATGAGTTGCTCTTCATAGCAGCGTTTTCGTTTAAGAGTCTCACAAATCCGATCAGGAGGGCTTTAAACTGAATTATGGATGGGGGAGAGAGAGAGTTTTCTTAAGAGCAGGAGTTCATCAATGTTGGAGTTTATCAGGACCCCAAACAGCATAGACAACTGCGTGAAAAGTACAAGAACCCAGCAGTGGGATTTAAAAAACCTTAAATAAGCAGCAAGAGGGAACGATCCTGCTCATTCTAGCATTCTAGTCACCTGACTAGCTGCGTTAGGCAGACTGAGGCCATTTCCGCACTAGACTCTTACAGCGTTATTATTCCTTTGAGGCCCCTCCTTAGACTGCAAACCTCAAGATTCCATAGGATGTTGGAAGCGGAATAATAGCAGTATAACAGTCTAGTGCAGAGATGTCCTGAGAATCAGGAAGAGGCAGTGGGCGTCTAGTTATTTTTTATTATTCTTATTGTTACTATTGCTGCTGCTGCTGCTGGTAGAGATGAAGGAAAGGGCGCACTCAACACGCGGAACGGACTGCATTTCTCCTCGTATCCCCGCTGGATCGGAGGCGCCACACCTGCGTACCCTCCAAAGGCGGGCCAGGGACCCGGCAGCTCCCACGCGGTCCTCGTGAGGGAGGGACCGAACTACCGGACTGCGCAAGCGCGTCCCTTACGTCGGCTTTCGTCACCGCGCCGCCACTGCCTGTTTTCCTTTCCGGCCGCCATCTTGGTTCCTTCCGCGTGTGCCCACCAGGCTCTGCGCCCCTGTCCGCGGACTTCCCGCTTTTTGCCCTGGCCAGACCGGACCGCTTCCTCCCGAGAAGGTATAAAGAGACTCCGCTGGGAGGCTGGGAGAAGGGGGGACAGTATCGCTAGCCGTAGCGGAGTTGTTTGCCCGTCAGACGCCGTTGCGGGCCTGTGAGTCCGGAAGAAGTCGCGGGCCTCGTTTTGGAGGGGGAGCCCCGGCGTCGGCGTCTGGGGTGCGGCCGAGCGGCTCCGGCTGCCCTCGTTTTCTTTTTCCGAGCGGCCGGCCTGTCAAGGACGCGGCCCGTGGGCTTCGTCTCCTTCGGGCCTTGCGTAAATAAAGAGCCGCCGCCTGTGGGTCTCCCCTCCCTCCCTCTCCTGCGGCTCAGTCCTCGTGGGAGGGAGGCTGCTTTTCCGACTGTGGAAGGTGCACTTCAGGCCGGGATAGGCCTGACTGCGTTGAAGGCTCGGCTCCTGCAGTATCCCCCCCCCCGCCCCGCCGCAGGCCGAAGGGGAAAGACCGGGTGTCTGGGGAAGCCGCTACGGTACCTTCGTAATCGTCTCGCTTCTGTCTTTCCGCAGATGAAAGAAACCATCATGAATCAAGAAAAATTAGCTAAGCTTCAAGCACAAGTGCGCATTGGTGGCAAGGTAAGGCTGTGCCTCTTTCCATTCCTTGCTTTTCTCTTTTTTCCTTCTGTTTCTTTTCCCAGTTACCAGTTCGTGCGTCATCAGTTCATAGAATCCTCTCCTTTTTTTCCCCTAGTTGCAGCGCAGTTGTTCATAAATTATTTTTCTCTTTTTCTACAAAAATTTAAGTTCGGATTTACTCATAGTTGATAGTGGGGGAGGTAGAAGATGAAATACATGGTATAATATTTCCACATTCTAAGCCTCTCTGTGCTCACCGAGCAAAGAAGTGTATTTAGGATTGCAACTTTTAGAGGGTGTTTGGATAAATTAGGTACTGTATTGTGATGAGTAATAGTTTTAAACTTGTGTTTTTCTGATTTAGGAACCCTGACACCGAAAAGGTACAGTAGTATGATTCTATTGTAGCAGCATTCTCTGGAATCCTGGGATTTGTGGTTTGATGAGGCAGCGGAGATCTCTGGCTGAGAATTCTCAGTGCTCCTTCCCTTTAAACTGAAAGTCACAGGATTTCATAGAATACAGCCGTGGCAGTTAAAGTGCAGCAATAGTATTGTAACTGCAGTGTGAAAGGTCCTAAGTCTTAAAAACAGCCCTGAAATGAACTAGGATTTTGGACCAGCTTAATTTTTCAATTTAAATAACCTCATAGCAGGATTGTGAGAATAAACAAAGATGGTGGGAAAAAGCCATTGTCCTTATGTTGGAGGAAGTGTGGATAAAGTGAGAAATAAAATTTTATTCGTTTATGTGATTTATGTCTTGCTTTTGTGCTAATATGGTTCTCTGTTTTATTGACTTGAGAGAGAGTGGATCCAGTTGAATTAAGTGGGAGTTAACTATGATCAAACAGAAGATGTGGGGGTTAAAAAAAACATGGTCTGTGTGCCAAAAGATGTCTCATCATCATGATTTCTTTGTAACAATGTTGGCAGAGTTCCTAATGTGTAGGTTGCATCAGAAGCTTCTCTCTAATCCAGGTGGGGCCAGTGGAATTTCAGGTCCCAGTGTAAAAAAAAAAATGCCTTACAACTGGAACATACGGGTTTCATCATGTAAGTTATTTCGGGGAGGCTGCTATTGGTTTAAATTAAACCAATTTTGCTTTTGGAACTAAAATAACTGCTGCTGTCTTAAGAGACATTTTGTGGGATTTGTTTGCTTCAGTTCATTAAAACTGCATAATTATTATAATTTCTGTCATAAGCATGAAAGACTGTTAACCTGTAGTAGAAATAATCTGGCTGAAGTTTGGTGTCTCTTTTTAAAAATGTGGTACTTAGTCTGGCCTTGAACTAGTAGAATTATTACACAACAACCAGTGCTGTCATTACAGTCAAATATGCAGAAATAAATGCTTGCTTCTAAGGGGTGTTGCTTCCATGAAGAATTACTTTCCTAGGGATAGTAACTTGTTATGATTCAGATTGGCATATTCAGCCGTGTAGAAGCAGGGGTGGCCAAATGGAGCCCATGGCCTTCCCTGGGGTCAAAAAATTTGAGAGGTCTTTTTTAAAGCCAAAAGTAAACTGGCTTCTGGGATTGACCCAGGGAGTCTAAAAGCGTGGTGAAAATGCTTCCCACCCCTAGAGGGCATTTGGGGCAAACAAATTGAGTTGGTTGGTTTTTGCAGCATGTGCCGTTTGTGTATATGCCCCCCAAGATGTCTGAGGGGACTAGTGCAGTCCCTAGCCTCCCACAGTTGCCCACCCTAGTAAAGAACAGTCAGCATCACTTTGTACCAGACCAGGTTAAAATTTTCATACTTTGTTCTGGGTGGTAGATTGGTTTAAGGCTGCCTTTCTTGTTTTTATGTCAAAACTTTGAATGGACCTAGATTGTATTTTTTAAATGTTTTGCTCAGTTTTGAACTACTGTGGCTCTTATTCTTCCAATTTCTGTGATATCCTGGCCTCTTGATTTTTTCTTTAACTGTTAACAAGCTCTTACAGAAGACTTATTCTCCATTTTTTGTAGTTGTGGACTGTGTTATGTGAGTCAGGCTGACAGTAGTGAAAGATATGGAGAGAATGACAGTGAAAATGCTTAACTGCTTCTCTTCTCTGTGCAGAATATTTGCCCCTGAAATTCCACACAATCTTTTATGAAAAGTGATTTATTTAGATTTAATTCCATTTAAATTAAATTGTGGAAAGTTGTCTAAAATGCAACTATTTAATATGAAATCATTGATAAATCCACAGAAACCTTACTGTTCTTTATAATCTACTTTATTGAATTAACTACCTAGATAATGCTGTGCTGGTCATTTATGGCATGTTGATTTGGAGAAGGAAGATACTTACAGTGCTCTGCTTTCTCCTGGGAAATTGATTCTTGCTTCCCAATGCCAAAACAATCAAGTATTTTCTTACAGTTCTGTCTTCGGCCCATCTCTCTTCCTGATAAGATAGCAAGATATGTCTCACAGTGGATGGGTTGGATCAGGATTATTACCATTCAATTGGAGGCAAGGATATGATTGGGTTGTTTAGATTGGGGGGATGTTAAAAATAATCTGTATACTTTGGCAGTTTAAAAACTTTGTTCTTTATCTTTAGGGTACTGCCCGTAGAAAGAAGAAGGTGGTTCACAGAACTGCTACAGCAGATGACAAGAAGCTTCAGTTTTCCTTAAAGAAGCTGGGAGTAAATAACATCTCTGGTATTGAGGAGGTAACATCTATATTGTTGTCTTAGTTTTTTTTCTGAAAAATGCTCGTTTGAATAATTGAGCTTAAGCACAAATCTAATGTCAAAGTAAAGTTCATGACAGCCCATTAGTTTGATTATTCAGATTGTCTTGTCTTTCTTGTTTTTCAGGTAAACATGTTTACCAATCAGGGCACTGTGATCCACTTCAACAACCCTAAGGTTCAGGCTTCTCTAGCTGCTAACACTTTCACAATCACAGGGCATGCTGAAACAAAGCAACTGACTGAAATGCTTCCTAGCATCTTAAACCAGCTTGGTGCTGATAGCCTGACGAGCTTGAGGAGACTAGCAGAAGCTCTACCCAAACAACGTAAGTAGGATCATAACTGAGAATTAATATGGCTGCATCTTTCAAAGGAGGGTGGGCAAAATGTGGGCTGCATGTGACCCCCTCTCATACTATTTTTGTGTTCCTCTAAAGGGATCCAAGGCCATTCCCTAAAATCTAGGGGCAAGAAACAGCCAGTAGTGTCTGTAAAGGCTAGTGTTACTGACCATGTCTCCACATTTTTGGTTTTTTGCTCCCTTTCAAGATAGGAAGAAACTGGAGCATGATGTCCAGGTGTAACGCCTGTTTAGGGTTAAAAAAATGTGGAGGGCCCAGAATTCTTGGAAAATGTGGTAGAATGACCACTAGCATCTCCCCAGGCTTGAGTGGATACTATTGTACGTTTGGAGGCAAAATACTGTCCCAGATAGGATTGGAGTCAGCAGTGGTGGGGGAGTGCAGTCTTGGGTTCACTCATAGGTTCAACCCTTGGCAACTGTTCACCGCTACTTTAACACTTAGTTCCTTAATATTAATACATGCAGTGCAGTAGGTCCCTTATATCCTTGGGGGATTATGTTCCTGGACTTACTGTGGATAACAGCGAACATCATTGTTTTGTGTGCCTCCACCTTCTTGGCAACCGCTTTGCTTTTTCCCTCTGGCTGGGCAAGTATGCCAAGGACCTGACTGTTGGCTTCTGTGGAGTTAACCTTAGCAAGCAGTCATGACAGTGGACCACTCCATCCCAGAAGAGCTGGAGTTGATGGTGGGTGGCCAAGGCCTTCCAAAACAAAGGCTTCCACAAACACTTTGCCAAGTATGCGGCTGAGCTGGGCCAGTGGCTGTTTACAAGATCGAGGTGGTGGTGCTGGAGTATTTTTGGAGTGGAAATTCTGTCTGGATGGTTGACAAGAACAAGAGTGGCAGAGTCAGGAGCTCACCCTTCACCACTGCCTGGACTCTGAACAAAATGAGTACGACTGAAAGAGGCATGGATGGAGAGTGACAAGCACATTGCCTTTGGTTTGCTGTGTGAGCAGGGGGAGGTGACGCTGAGACTGGAAAGGAAAAAGAGCAGTAATGAGGTGTGCGGAGAGACAGTAGTAAACTGAAGGGACAGGATGGCAGAAAGGAAGCAGCGGCAGCCATCTCCACGCTGCCAAAGGGCTGGGCAAGAGGAAAGAAGAGTGGGGGTAGGTAGGTGCAAGTGCAGGAGGATGGGAGATGAACAGAAATAGAAACAAGGGAGACAAGAGTAGAAACTGACTTGAGACTTTAGGAGGACAGGAATTGTGAAGATAATGGCCAAAGAAAGAAAAAGAAGGAAAAGAGGACTGTGGGAGCAAAGAGGGAAAAGCAACACGATTGACCAGTGCAGCAAGGTGTGGGGAACCAGTGGAAGAGGCAGTGCTTTGTCAAAGGGAGCAGTTCTGAGAAAGGTGTGGGGAGAGAGGGGCTTCTGGTCAGACAGCGACTGAAGACTGTCGTGTCCAGGGACTGGTTTTCCTCTCCTAGGAGGGCAAGAGGAGGCAGATGTTAAGGAAGAAACAGGTGTAGACCATGCCTTCCAGGAAACTAGGCATTGTGATAACAGCACCCTCCTCTGCAGCCTCCAAATACATAGAGGTGCCTAGGGGGACATAGCCAGTATGCGCATTCAAGGTAAAGCCACTGCAGAACATCTGAGGCCCGCTTCCTCCATCTGAAGCCTGTCTGGGTGCTGCAAACAAGTCAGCAGCAGCAGGTGCCAGCTGTCTCAACATCTGCAGCAGTGCAGGTAAGTGAAATTGCATATACCAGTCACATGGATATGGGGGACCTATTCTATAAGACATTTTGGTTTGAGATTTCAGTTTCCATGGGAGGAGTTCCTTATGCATAGTGGTAGTTTTAGGCCTTGTAACTTTTACTTGATACACAGATTAGGCTGTCTGATTCAGACTTGTCATTATTATGATAGGTGGAAACTTCTTTTCAGCCCAAGGGCCTGCAACTTTGATTCTTCTTGGGAAAATTTGTCTTAACTCAATTTTTATATATTTCTGATTATAGCTGTGGATGGCAAAGCACCTCTTGCTACTGGAGAAGAAGATGATGATGAAGTTCCAGGTAAGGACAGTTTACTCTACTGCTTTTGTTTGTTATAAGTAGTATGAACAAGTATCTCTGTTCAGAAGCAGTTTGGGGCTAGATGAGATTGAACAAGCTGACACTTAAGATGAAGTTGCTGTGGAGATTAGATAGACCAAGTGTTCAGCTTGGAGTCCTCTTCTTTGAGCCAAGTGGTGTCAGTGGCTAGGAGAGTTTTTGTGTCAGCTTAGACTGATATGTCAGTTGCACCCCTCTGTAGACATGGTGTATGCTCCTTGATTACTCTGTTACCTCCAGACAAGGCTGTTGTAACGTGGGGCCATTGTCAAAGACACTTTGGAAGTCCAGGTAGTGCAGAATACAGTTGGTTTAGTGTTTGTGGAGGTTGGCCATTTAGATTATACTAGAGAAATATTGTGTCTGCTATCTTCTGATCCCAGTTTAAAGTGCTGGCCTTGATCTTGAAAGACTTTAAATGGCTTGTGACCAGGTTTTTTGAAAGACTGAGTCCATCTAAATATGCCTGAGTCTTAAGATTTGCCAGAGGCTCTGCTTGCAGAACTGCCATCAGAATCAGATTGGTGGTCAAAAAAGTCAAAGCATAAGGATATGAAGAAGGCAGCTTTGTTACGATATTAATAAAACAGAAAGGTCTGCACAAGTATTGACAGTGGTACTGGGATTGTTTGCCTTCAAGTCGTTTCTGACTGAAGGTGACCTAACCACCAAGTTTTCTTGGTAAGAATTATTCAGAGAGAATTTGCTGTGGGAGTAAGCTTTGATTAAACACAGAGCTTGTTCTGTGAGGCGTTGCTTCCCCCATCTACTAAATTGCATGGAGTTACTTGAGGAAAGAGCTCTGTATATATAGTTGGACCATCTGTCTCTGGGTTTAATACTTAATGCCTTCTGATGAGTTTTAGTGAATTACAAACAAGTCTTGTGGAATTTAGCAGTGAGGTTTGCATTTTAAAATACTGATTCTTACCAAATCTTTTTTTCAGATCTTGTGGAAAATTTTGATGAAGCTTCAAAGAATGAAGCAAACTGAACTGTCACTTTAAGTTAAACTTGAAAATTATATAGAGCTGCTATTTTATATTGTGACTTTTATTTGTAACATTTTTGTACTGATCTTAAGTCTAAGATCTGTAATATTTGGAAACTCTTACAAATTGCAGCTCTCCTCAGTTATTGCTAGTGCACGGAGCATTTAGTCGCGGCTGGGTTGGATATACACAAAATTGAAAAGTATTAAGTCAAAAATGCTAATAAAGGCTACATGTTTAGGCAAATATTTTAGTAGTATTTTGTACATGGACAAATTGATCTCTGCATACTGAATCCATTGTGCTTTGGTCTTAAGTTCTCTCCCAGACATATGTAATCTGTCTATTCCAGAAGCAGTCACAAAATGTTGCTTGAAGAGTGCAGAGAAGCAGGCTCTCACCATATTAAAATATACTGAAAAGCCTGAAAACACCTATAAAATTCATCTAGAAAATACTTACCTGGAAATGAATGAATGAATGTATATTTTCTTTGTAATCAATGGAGAAATTGAAACATTACATGAATCATCTGTTCTGGATTTCATTTTACATTTGCCTTTGAGACAGAATTTGACCTGAATGTCATTAGCACAGTTTTGGCAGTAAACGATCATTAAGCAGAAAAATAAGGACATAGCTGTAACAGGTCAGGTTATGCTAAATACGTTTGATCTCCCAATGTTCTTTAGTAATGTAAAGGTGAAAGAGTATCAGGAAACATACATTACTCTAGTTACTAAGGAGAAAGTGTATGCAGGCCAACATATTCATTAAGATGAAAATCAGTTTGGGAAAAACAGCAGCAGAGGTGATTAGAATATTATATTTCCACTACATGTGGAAAGCACATCTCCAAAAAGTTTTTTAAAAAATTTAAGGTCAGTTTTACCTAATCAAAACACAATGTTTCATCTTTATGGCTTGAGAGAAATTATTTTGAATTTCTGGCATCCTAGTGTACATCTAATTCATAAAGAGGTGCACTTGAATATTTCTAAAAAGCACTGTAGAACTTAAATATGCTTCGGCTAGTAAGATTTTGAGAACGGGGGAATTAGGCATATATATTATCACACAGCTTCCCCTTAGCTGGACAGAGAAAAACATTCCATGACTAGAATGATGCATTTTAAAAAGATGCTTCTAAACCTGTAATGAAACATGTTTACCTTCTCCCTTACATTTTGCTTGTCACTGAACACTTCTATTTATTAGACGATATAAATATGTAACAGGTCAGTCTTAACAACTTGGATTTGAGAAAAGATGACTTGTTAACTACCTTAATGATTCAAAATAGTTGTCTTTGAAGGTCAGCATTTGTTTCAAGTGACTTTATTTCCAAGTAAATCCAGTTACATCCTTAGTTCTGACCACACTGTGAAGGAAAGCTAGTTTGTTCAAACATCTTTTCTGTTGCCTTCCAGTTTCATCTAAGCCAGGGCTGGGAAAACTGTGCCCATGCAGATATTGGATAATATTGTCAGAACCTGTGGATTTCAGAGTTCCAGAAATGCTAGTGAAAAGTTTTAAAGAGTAGAAAATGGGAAAGGTTATGACAAAATGAATGTCAGCTGGAGCAACCAACTTGTATATCTCAGATGACTTCAAAATCTCCAGTGCAGTAATAGAATAAACAGTCTGGGTTTCTTTTTAAACTACAACTCCTAGAACCTTTCCACCACCATGACCTGAGTACACCTAGCCTCTCCTGCACCCAGCAAAGAGATGCAGTTGGCTACTGTGAAATGGATCTGTTCCTCTTTTGCTAATGCTCAGTAAACCTGTAATGTTTGTGGTTTTATTTGTGTAAAGAAGCATTCTCTTACACCAGCCCAATTCGTTACAATACCAGTTGCACAAACACAGTGGTGCAAGTGCTGGATTACTTTTAATACATTTTGAAGGTTTATCTTGCAGTCCACTAGAAAAATGTATGAAAATACATAGTGCATCAGGCAGAATGAAGTACTCCATCATTCCTTTCTCAACTACAGTGTACAGCATGACATTTTTATAAGTAGGATAGTTCTGGTTTTACAGATGATCAGAAATGTCAGGCAGACATTTAGAATGTAACAGTGTTAAACTTACCAAAAAAAAGAAAAAAGAAAAAGAAAAGGCAGACTAAGCAAACTTGACCTTCAAGTGCTTGATATTTGGCATCCATCTTGTCCAAGCAGGTTAGTGTTTCTTACACAACTATCTTGACCAAGCCACTTTTGACATATAGTGGGACAATAAACCAACGTTACTGTGGAAAAGGGCCTTCTGTGGAGCAACAGGCATGCCGCAATTGACAACAGAACTCCAGCACTGCTAACTGCTCTATTAGCAGAACCAGTCACTGTGCAGTGCAGTACAAAAGTGCCAAAATCTCATGTTTAGGTAACCAACTAGAACTGCAACATTACTCATAAATATGGTTTGCACTCTCTTGGTAAAAACCTACCACCACCGATGGTCAGTCTAAGGTACCAATTAAAAAATAAAAGTCTTTATGATATTGATCAGTGCTAAAAGAAAAGTCCAAGTCTTCATATATGAAGTCTCATCCCATAAGTACAATGCCATTATTCTTTGATGTTTTGAAGGAGTGTTAATAAATGTGATTCAATAACCTGTTGAACTGAAGGGGGAAAAAAAGTATTAAAATAGTGGGTTATTCTGTACTCTTAAATTATGAATCTGCTGTGGTGGTGTATATAGGAAAGACCACAAGGGAAGCTATTGAGATTTTGCAGCAATCTGTACTTTCCGTCCCCATCAGTTCCCTGTACCTGTAGTGACACAAAACCTGCCCTCCACCCCAGTAGTGATCCTGGTATCAAGAAGAATCCTAGGGGACTACAATTTGCCTGTGCAAACGACACCTTGTACTTCCAGGTCTTTCCAGATGCAAGTGCTTTCTTCACATGCAGCAACTCCTGGCTCTATCATAAGAACAGGGACTTTGCTAAACATGTTTCTTTCCTAGTTTCATATTTTGGTTTCATGTGCAGTTCTCCAAATGCTGTTGAACTTGCAACTCTCATTTGCTCCAGCCTGCATAGCCAATGATGAGGGTTCATGAGAGTTTTCATTCAATACCATGTGGAATGCTGTTTCTGCATTACAGCAGAGCTTGGTAAAAGGGAAGGGTGAGAGTTTGTCCCCACAAATGGCCAGACCCCCACCCCCACTTCTAAAGAGGGAATTTTCTTCTATGCTAGGATTTGTACAGTTTTCAAATCACTTCCTGATTTGAAAAAAGATATATAAAGTACAGAAAAGGTGAAGGTGAAAATGCAGCAAAATGGCCAGCAGAAGCCCTCCTGAGGCTTGGGATGGATATTAATCAGCTGCTTTGGGGCAAAAAAAAAAAAATCAAACTCCCCCATGCCCAAAACTGGCTATGGGGCAACAGCGACAGGGTCATAGACACTATGTGCCTTTATGTCGACTCTGGCTTATGGTGCCCCCGTCATAGGATTCTCTTGGTAAGATTTATTCAGAAGTAGTTACCATTTCCTTTTAAGGCTGTGGGACTGCATTTTACCAACCCATGGGATTTCTGAGTGATCTCCAATACCTGATCTCCAACCAGTACACCACACAGAATCCCACGGGGAGCAGGGAAAACTCACTCCTGCATTAGAGCATGACCAAGAAAAGAAATGTGCCATAGACAGGGCAGGCTCAATGCCCCCCTCCCCAAGCTGTAGGGAACAAGGTATGCAGCCAGCAATCCACCACAAGCAGGGGGAGAGGGGAGACACACATCTTTCTCACAGGAGGAGGTTTTCAGTGGTGGGGGAGAGGTTTATATTGCAAAGGCAGTAGGAACACAGTGCTATGTTACCCTGTTGTAGCTCTGCATGTAGCACCACCGCTGTAAATGGTGGCAAACAACTGCTGTCTAGGAGCAACAGTAAAAGCTTGTTGACTCCATGGATTTCAGCAGAACTTGCTTCTAAATAAAATGAACATCACAGACAAAATCTGGCATTTTCACGTGTACTGGGAACAAAAAAAACTATAACCTACTGATTTGTTGTGTGCCTTCAAGTCATTTGCGGCTTACGGCAACCCTAGGGCTAACCTATCATGGAGTCGTCTTGGCAAGATTTGCTCAGAGGGGGTTTGCTGTTGTCCTCTGAGGCTAAAAGAATGTGACAGGTTTCCCTGGCTAAGTGGGGATTCAAACTCTGGTCTCCAGAGTCATACATAGTCCAATGGTTAAATCACTGTGCCACACTTACTCTGAAACTTAGTGATTCATTCATTGAAAAATTTCTAAATGGTTTAAATACTCACCACTTCGATGGCCAAGGGCTACAGCCAGATCCATGGAATTATATCCAGAATCTGTCTCTATGGTTGGATCAGCACCATGCTCTAGTTTAAAAAAATATGGAATTTTTTAATTGTTGATTTATTAAGATACTGCATTTTTTTTTTAGTTCTCATTGACTATTACTACCCTGGTACTACTCACCTAGGAGTATTTTGACACATTTCACATGGTTCCCATGTACAGCATAGAGCAAAGGTGTGCCGCCATTCTGTAAAAATCAAGAAAATCTAAAATCTCAGAATTTGTACAGTTTACTTATTCAGATATGTTGTATGTACACAGGGGGGCACACATTTTGCCTTGGTTCATTAACCAAATCTGTATGGTCATAACTAACCCTCCCTTTTTTGAGTCTGGTGGCATTGTACAGAACAAAGGAAATAGTGCTGTGCTGAGCTAAGAAGGTGCAAGCAAACAGGCACAAACTTAATATTCTCATCAGCAAAAGTCTGGTAAGAAAGAAAATTTTCTTCTAAGGAGAATTGTGGAGACAGGACTGAAAGAGATGAGCTTTTAGCTTTCACAAGAAATAATATTTCTTTTGCAAAAGCACAGCTGTAAGGTTTTCTTTTTGTAAACATCATTCATGCCCTGCTCACTGGTTTGCTAAAGACTGTGAAAGGGGTAGTGTCTCCCTTCCTATTTAGTTTCTGAAAACCACTGCAATGCAGTACTGCTGGCTCAACTGGCACAAGTAAATCCACCTCTATGGACAGTGGATTAAAAACAGAAGTGTAAGTTCTCTCTTGACAATGAAGTTTTTGTTAAAAGCATAGGGATCTTTGCTCTTGGTGAGCTCATTCACACCAGAAATACACTAGGATTTCCACTGAGTGCCCCAGTAACTCACATTACTCTGAGCCAGAAGTTCCCAACCATTATTGTACTACTCATATGTTATTGAAATACAACTCCCAGAGTTTCTGACCACTGGCAGTGCTGGCTGGGGCTTCTGGGAGCTGAAGTCTAACAAAAACAAAAAAACAAACCCTGATGACCAAAGTTTGGCCCTCAACTCTGAGGCTTCAACCATTCAAGAAAGAAAGCAAGGATCTGAACCTTTGACCATGACCAAGCTGTAAGTGTTGCCATCCTGATACTACTCCCTAGAAAAGAGAGGGCAAAACTGCAGACAAAAGAAGACAATGGTTAATCCTGCAGGTGAAAGCTTTCATGTCTGCTCTCTGCTTTGAGCAATTGGAAGGATACAGTCACATAGCAGCACGGCAATATTTAACTGATAAAATTTTGAATGTTTTTTTTTAAAGAAGAAAAACAAAACACCAGAAGATAAGAGTCAAGTGTCCTACACCTTGTGTCCAAAACCAAAAAGTTTTATTGCATAAAAAAGAGCAACTAAACTCAGCCTTTAAAGAGCAGGATCACTTTTGATACTTTGCCAGTTCCATGTCAATAACACTCATTATCGTTGTGTGCCTTCAAGTTGTTTCTGACTTATGGCAACTCTAAGGCAAATCTATCATGGGGGTCTTCTTGGCAAGATTTGTTCTGGAGGGGTTGCCTTTGCTGCCTTCTGAGGCTGAGAAAGTATGACTCACCCAAGGTCAACTAATGGATTTCAACAACTGAGCATGGATTTGAACTCTGTCCTCCACAGTAATATTCCAACACTCAAATCACTACACCACACTGGCTCTCAATAATGCTCATAATGCTTACTTCATTCCTTGTTTTTGTCTATGTTGCAATGTTACTGTATTTTCTGTATCTTAACATACTTTATGACTTTTTTTTAATTGTTAGTGATCCTGAAAACACTAGAAGGGTGGAATATAAACCTTTTAACAAGCAAAGTAAATAACAATAGCACATTAAACACTAAATCACTCTGCTAGTCCCAGATAGAGTAAATCTATTGAATCAACGACATTGACATAGGTAGGTGTTAACTTCTCATTTTGCAGTTGGCTCAGTGAATCTACTGTAGCTGGCAATAGTGACTGGATTTAGGTTCAAGGCAGAATCTATCTCAATAACAGACTTACCCAGTCATATTCATTTACATCAACTCCACAGTCAAGTAGCATCTTGACAATGTCTGTGTATCCTTTACTACAAGCCAATGACAATGCACTTTCACGTCCTTTCCCCAAAATCTGTGGATCTGCACCCTGGTAGAAAAAAACAGTGATGATAAATGAGTTGTTACTGTATTAATCAAACACATCAGTTCAATCAAATGCTGTCAGCAATGTAGAGATTTAAAGTACACCAGACAACAGAACTATAGACTTAAAGAATTGCAAGAGACCCCAAGGGTCATCTGCTCCAACTCCCTGCCAATGCAGGCAACCACAGCTAAAGCATCTCTGAGAGATGGTCACTGAACCTCAGTTTAAAAACTTTCAAAAATGGAGAGTCCACCACCTTCTGAGCCAATCTGTTCCATTGCTGAACAGCTCTTACCATCAGAAAGTTCTTTATCATGTTTAGTTAGAATCTCCTTTCTTGTAATTTGAATCCACTGGTTCAGGTCCTACCCCCTGGGGCAGCAGAAAACAAGTTTGCCTCAGATGATGATTTCAGGCCATGGGCAGGAACCTGTTCAAAGAGGAGGTCCTTCACATAATGTGATCCCAAGCCATGGAAGCCCCACTTGCTTCCTTTTTGCTTTACAAGAGCTTCCATATTTCAAAAACTATTACACATCTGCTGTCACAATTCCCTGCTCTTTAACAGGAACATCTAACATGTTCTAATGCTGGTGGGCAAAAGTCCATATAATTTAGCCTCCAACTGTTTAAGAGACCAGAGCATTTATGTATAGTTACATTATCTGTTCAAGTATAAATATAAATGTTCAGTCATGAAGTTAACTGCCACAGGTGCAAGAAATGAGTTCCTGAATATTGGGCCAACACAGTACCAGAGTCCAGGACCCACAGCAGCTAGATAAAAATCACGCTGAAGGCTATACTTGGGCTAGACTCTACATACACCTTTTCATTGGACATACATCATGCATTGGTGTTGCTTCTTTGAAGCTGTTTTGTTTTGTTTTGTTAAACTACCAAATCGCATATGCACACAAACACGTGCAATGCAAAGGTCTTTTGACAAGGCCTATTAGAAGTTTTTTTTCCTGGATTATGAGCATCGCATTTGTAAACTACATTACTAAAAATGTATGAAGTGAAACAAATTTTCACTTACATTTTGCAGTAAAAATTCTACCACTGCTATTTGTCCATGAGCTGCAGCCCACATCAGAGGAGTAAAGCCTTCTTCGTCAGTATGGTTGATGACATTTTCTATTTAACAAAATATACAGATACATAATCCTTCTACTGTTGTCACCATAATGATTTATATGATAAATGTAAAGCAAGGTTCTTTTCAAAGGTGAGCAATGTTGTCTCTTCCAAATCTTTTGGAGGGGGGGGGCTTGGAAGGCTCTGTTGCAAACACAAATGAATGGCTATCTATTTAGCCAAGCTACCATTCATGTGTTTCTGCTAAGGTGAAACTGCAAAGCAGGCAACGGAACAGGAAAAGTTTCCAAAGCTGAACAAGAAGGTGAAGAAGACACAGCTGTACCCACTGTTGCATGAATAAGGTTAAGGGGATGGGGCTAATCACTCCTACCGTTTGTAATGTATCTGCTCACCCATGTCACATGAATCACCCAAATCACAGGACAGCTTAAATAAGAGTTCTAACCAGAATGCTGGACTGGAACTTGGGCCACACAGACTCCAGTTCCCCTAGGTTATAAATCTTACTGAGTGACACTGGTCCAATCATCCTCTCTAAGCTTGACCTAACTCACAGTTGTGAGGATAACATGGTGGAAAAAAGATATATAAATGATCTTAAGATAGCCTCCAGTGTTCAAATATTCCCGCTCTGTCACTTTATATGCAGATCTACCACTACAACCCAAAAGAGTAGTGGCTAATTTCTAAACAACCAGATCTATAGCTTGTCCAGCAGCCAAGGCATTCTAAGATGGAATAGTCCTGCCACTGCCCACAAACTTATGGACCAAGCAGTGATTACTTTGTGATAATCAAAAAGTATTTTGCATATACTCAGAGGCTCTTTCATACATCACATTTCCAGGGAATGGCACTTGTGTCCGAGGATACTCTCAAAGGTAAAGGTGGGAACAGCAGAAATGAAGGATAAATAAGTGAGCCCCTAAGAGCTGCCGAAATTAAAGTCAGGTGTGCCACCTTCAGGTCTTTTTTTGGTGGGGGGGAGTGAGATGTAAATGTCAATAAATGCATGAATAAATGAACATGCTTCCTACTGATTTTTTTCAAAAGAAAAAAAAAAGACCAAAGAACATTAAGCTGCTAGTTTTACATTTTCTGCTTCTGTTGTACTTGCGCATGGTAACCCATAAAAGTTTGTTGACATTTTGATCTACCAAGCCAGACCATTTGGGAGTCATTTCATGGTTAAAAGAGAAAAGGAATGTATGAAATGAAGAACAAATGTAAATTATCTATGTAAAAGGGACCTGCTGCAGCATCCATTCCAACCTGGCAGCTTATCACTGCTGCCAAAAAAAACCCCAAACCAAACCAAACCAAAAACCCACCAAAACAAATTCTCACCTTGCTCTATGCGTGTAGCGAGATACAACATTTCTCCCTGAGCTGCCAACTGATGAACGGATAAAGCTGTAAAGACATCAAAAGAATACTGCATCATCTCCAATGATGCAATGTAGCCATAAATTGAAGACTAAAATGCTGAGTGGATCTCAGTGAAATAGGAGGAGAAGGCAACCTCCAAGCACCAAGGTAGGGGAGGGACTGCAGATTCTGGCCATATGATGTGTGATACTTTTTGCCTTCTTGCTGCTGCCTACTAACATGCCTAGTTTATTTACAATTCAAATAAACTTTGTTTCCCACAGTGATATGCTGAATGATTTCATATAAAGGCAATCATCTTGTCTTAAATTTTGACTGACAAACTAGTTTAAAGGGAACAGAAAAATGAATTTCGTGTAGAATCTCAATGGAAGCTTCCAAAACAAAAACTTAAATGTACGATTCTACTGAGTAACACTCACAGTTGACAAGCAAAGGTGTTGTAGAAACTTCATTTCCCCTGTGCTTGTTAGTTAAAGTTGTTGACTGTTTTATTGGTGAAAAATGCTTAGTCGTTGATGGAGTGTAGACATGTCTTACTTGAATCCCAGGAGAAGGAGAAGTATGGATATTGCACTCAGCTAAATGAAAAAGAAAATAAATAAATGTCTGAATAATTAAATATAAACATTAAATTTTGACAACATTCCAAATTTTACGGAACAGAGTTACTTCACACTGTATTAAATATCATACTTGACAGTGAACACTGGGTGTGGCTGAAATCAGCCAAAACTAATGAAGCACTGATTTGCAGCCCCATCCACAGAAAGGCACCTGTCCCATTTGGATTCTTCTAGGATGTGAATTGAAACTTCAATAAATAGTTAAAAATTGTCAACAGCAATCACAGCCAGCTTTGGAGAAGTTAATTTTTTTGCCTACAACTTTCAGTTGTAAAGGCATTCTGAGAGTTATAATCCAAAAAGTAGCTTTTCCAAGCTTGATTCAGGCCTGTATATATGATTCCATAAACTATTTTCAGGTTTCCAGATATTGCTGAACTATTACTAAACCAATGGCCAGGCTGGTGAGATGGATGGAAATTAGAGTTCAACACTGGTAGAACTAGAGGTTCCTAAATTCTGCAATAAACAATTAAGATTTTCCACATATATCACCTTGTGAGTCAATTTAGACATACCCTGAAGTTCCCCTGCATGCAAAAAGCTGAAGGCTCAAGAAAAGGTACTTTTAGCATGAAACTCTACCTGATGTTATTTACAGAAATCCTAGGAAACATACAAGTTTTACATCCACACAATGGCTGGAACCCTCTTTGAGCCTGATGCCACTGTAACTCATGGTGGTATTGGCAGTTGTATTCTTTAGATGTTTCAGTAAGGAGGTGTCTAATACTGTCATATACAAGCAGTTTCCCATTTGTCTACAGGGCATTGTGCACAGTCATAATCCTAGTCCCTAATTCCTATATAGCCAGAATACCAGTGGAATGTGTTTGTTACCTCTGTCTCTTACCTAAATGGTCTGCTTCTGACTAGATTATAAGTATGTTTATTTGCTGTATGAAAAATTACCTCCAAGTAACTGTTCGTATAACTGTAAATAAATAAGACTTCAGCGTGTACACTCTTTCATCTGTTCTTAGAGAATATACTAAAAGAAGGAAACTATTTGTTAGCACAAATTTACTCATTGTTTTTGACTGACTGATCCAAGAACACTCCATGTTTCAATAACCACGATGCAAGATTTACTAGGTGTCTTCTAGCTGGCTCATTAAATAATTCTTCCAGCTCTTTCAGTGCAAAAGTTTAATACAATCTTGTATCTGGTTGTGTTGGACTGCAATTAATTGCCTGGCAGCTTGTGAGAACAGTAGTTCAACACCTCTGGAAGACAACAAACAGGTTAGAGAAAGCTAATCTAGTAGTTCCATATGCACAAACATCTCCATGACACGTTACACACAAAAACATCTGAAAAGCCAGTGCATCAGAAACAAAATATACCAGCAATGAGAGACCTTATTCTTCTCAGTAAACAAGGCAGCCAAGAGACACTGGCTCTGCGAAGATAACCAAAAAGACATATTTTGGCCAAATAGACTTTTAAGGGCATTCTATGCGTTCATTTGCAATGACAACCGAACCCTTGGGAAAGATCACTTTTAAATTCTGACCTTTAAATAATACAGACGCCACTTCAAGGTCAGAGTTCACTTGATCCTGAATGTTTTTGCTGTCTTCTTCATTCAAGGACTTGACAAACCGAGAACACACATTCATATCAAACCTATTGGGCAAAATGAACTTCATTCCCATGGCAACACTCTGAGCTGGTCCTTCCTCCACACTAGAATCGAGGTGATGCTCCACTTTAATGTCTGGCATATGAGACAGGCTATAACTGCCAGCACAGTCTTCCACAATTAACTGGGTATCAACATCTAGATTTGTTGAAGATTCCATTTTCTGAGTCTCAAGTTATTCAAAGTGTTTCAGTATGGCTTCTTCTTGTAGCACGGCCAAGGTTTACAACAATCTGCAAACAAACACAAAACGTTAGTAGGATATAACTTAATGCCCCAAACTCTTGATAACACAAAAGAAGAATAACAGTTCATCAGCCTGAACAAGTGAGGTATTTTAAGTAACACAGAATATTTCCTGCAACTTAATACAAGATTTTTTTTTAAAAAAAAAACACTTTGGATATTTTAAATCACTGATTTCAAAGCAACATAACTGTGTACAACACTGAAACAATTTTCTTAATCCTCTGTCTGCATTCAGGAGCTTTATTTTAACTGTCTCCCCTGTCCCTATTTTAGTATCTAGTTATTATTGTCAACAATGAGACATTTGATAACAGACAATTATTATTAGTTCTTCATCAATATTTCTGTCAGTAATTCACTAATAATGTGAAAGAATCATAAAGCGAGAAGAGATGACAAAGGCATTCAGTCCAACTCCCATTATGCAGGAATACACAATCAAAGGAGTCCTGACAGATGGTCACCCACCCTCTGTTTTAAAACACCCAGAGGAGATTCCACCACACCCCAAGGCAGCACATTCCATTGTCAAACTGCTCTTAACACCACAAAGTTCTTCCTAATATTTTGATGGAATATCTTTTCCTGTAGTTTGAATCCACTGCTCCATGTCCTAGTCTCTAAAGCAGCTTGCCCTATATTCCATATGAGATCTTTTCAGATATTTAAGCATGGCTATCAGATTACCTTTTAACCTTCTCTTTTCCAGGCTAATCATACCCAGCTCCCTAAACTGCTCCTCACAGGGCATATACCTAAAAAGGCATGGTTTCCAGGCCTTTTATCATTTTGGTCATCCTTCTTTGGACACATTACACTTTGCAACATCCTTTTTGAACTGTGGTGTCCAGAACTGGACATGGTATTCCAGGTAAATTCTGACCAAAGCAGAATAAAGTGCACTTTAGTTTTTCTGACTGTCTCTCTACACGTGCTGGCTGTATGCTTGAATTCCTCTTTGGTGATTTCCTCCTTTTTACATTTCTTGTAAATGTCCCTTTTAAATCTTAGCTCAGTTGAAAGTTCTCTAGATGTCCATCTCAGATTCTTTAGACACCTCTCATTTTTCCTTCTCATTGAAAGTGTTTGAAATTGTGCCTTCAATATCTCACTTTTAAGAAACTCCTATCTGTCATGAACTTCCTTCTCTTCTAGTATTCCTGACAATAGAGCACACCTAGCATTTCCCTAAATCACTCTTAAAGTCTAAAATGCATGTCTGCCTATGCTTGGCTTCTCCTTTCTGTTATAGAACAAACTCCAGGAGAACATGGTCACTCCTACCATTTCTACCTGATTAATCAGGTTGTTACTGATGGTTAGGATCAGATCTAAAATTGCTGTTCCTCTTCTTGCCTCCTCAACCTTCTGGACAATGAAATTGTCTGAAAGACAAGTGGGGAATTTGTTGGACCTGATACTCTTGGCAGAATTGGATTACCAACAAATAGCAGGATAGTTGAAATCTCCAATTACTACTACATTGTTCCTTTCTGAATGTTTGGTCATATGTTCCAGGAAGGCGTCATCCAAGTCCTAAGTCTGGCTTGGGTATCTGTAGTAACATGAAGCCCCTGCCTTTTGATGCCTTGTTATCTTATGACTCACTCCTTTGATGCTTCCAAATTAAAGATAAGTTCCATTAATTTGATGTGGGGTCTGCTCTTTTGTTAGTTTTTCTTGCCCACAGAGGCCTGCTTGGGATTGCTTGCATGTGTGTGCAGTCTCAAGTCTTGCCTATGGAAAGAGTGGATCCCCCAGCTGAATTAATAGAACTTGTTTGTTTTGTAAGCACCAAACCAGCGGGCTTCCATCAGTTCTTCTTGCCTATGGAGTCTTGTTTGGAACTGTGCATGTGCTGCTTGCAAAGCAACCTCAGATGGAGAAAAAAGTGCCAAGCCAGCTGAGAGACTTTACAAGCAGCACACATGCACAGTCAGTTCCAAGGGTGCCTCTACAAGTGCTTCATGTTCCCTACAGTAGATGTGTTTCACTTTTAAACTATTTCCACTTTCTGACAGTGCTTCAGTTCCTAAACTGTCAGAGAAGTAGGGGAAGCCTGTAAACCCCTACAATGACATTGCTGTTGTTTCTTTCCCCCTTAATTTTTTACCCAGATACTCTCAACCTGGCTTTCAGGATTTAAGTCATGGGTCTCTTCACAGGTGTTCACATCATTGATATACTAGTGCTGCTACTCCTCCTCCTTTCCTGTTTGGTCTATTTTCTAAAACAGGTTATACCCTTCTATTACTACATTCCAGTCATGAGACTCATCTTACTAGGATTCAGTGATGCCTATTATTTCATATTTGCTTTGCTGCATTAAGAGTTCAAGTTTATCTTGTATATTTCCCATGCTCTGTGCATTAGTTAGACACCTAAGACCGAATAAATGCTTAAGTTTTCTTTCCCCTCCCTGTTGGCCTCTTGTATTATTTGCACAGTTCTCCCTATAACAGTCAGGCTATTATCTCCAGCACTTGATGAACTCCTGCCCTGAAGAATACTGCTTCCTTCTCCCAGATAACTCAGTTAGCAAAAACATCCCTGCCAACTTCTATGAGGTGTAACCTATCACTTGACAGAGGTCCATCTTCATAAAACCATAGAAGCCAAACTGTTCCTAGTGGCACCATCTATGGAACCAGTTCTTCACCTTCACTATTCTCTCCCTTCCTGGGCCATGATCTTCAACTGGGAGAAAGACAAAATGACAACCTGTGCATCAAGGTCCTTCAGCTTCCTACCCAGAGCCTTGTACTCTCTCATGATATCCTGAAGGCTACACCTTGCAACATCATTGGGTTCCACATGGACTAAAAAGAAGGGGTAATGATCAACGGACTTGATGAATCTTGTCAGCTACTCTGTTACATCGTGGGTTTTTGCCCCAGGGAGACAGCACACCTCTTGAAACAACTTGTCAGGCCCACAAACCACTGCTTTTGTTCCCCTCAGCAGAGATTCCCCTACCACTACCACATGTCTCCTCTGGGAATTTGAAAGGGCCTTTCTATGTCATGAATCTTCCAAGGTCACCTGCACATTCTCTGAGGACTGACACTGTTGCTCTTGTTCCTCTTGCTTGTCATCACTTATAAGGGAGAGTGATTCTGTAGCTCCAAAGTCACAGAATGATCCCTAGTCCTTCCATTTCAATGTGTCACATTCCTCCAAATGTTTGTCTCCAGTGTTTGCAAACTGATTCCTGCCTCACAGACATTCCCTGTGTGTTCCTCATTCAGGACAGTCTGTGCAAGAATACCTCATGCTCTGTAATATGCTGAAGAGTAGATACATGGACCTCAAGTTGCTGGACCTTCCCTTCCAAGAGGGTAACCAACTTGCACTTGCTGCAGATGTAGATACCCACATTCTTCAGCAAGAATACAAACATACCACACCCACTGCAGGTGACTTCAGCAGTTCCCTCATCGCTTATATTCAGCGGTCTTACATAGGCATTGAAAGAGAACTCCAGGCATCCCCCTGCTAAGCACCCATCCACAACGCCTGATGGTCTTGCTGAATAGCTGAATAGTTCACCAAGCTTATCTCATGGTTTAGGAAACAGAGCACTATCAGAAAGCAGAATTGGTTGAAAAGCAGGAGCCAGTCTTTCATCCCTTCTTCTCCTCTTGCTTCTTTCCTGTAGGGAATATGAGAGAATTACGGAGGCTCACCAAGTGAACCTCCATACTTCCCTCATGTTCTCTTCAGGAAGCAGGCAAAAGAACAGACAAAAGATCAGACCCATTGTCAGAAGAATGGTACATGTCTATAATTTACAACGGCTGAAAGAGCAGAACATTCAAAAACAAGTTGTGGAAAAGCAAGGTACTCTTGCATACCCTTCCTTTCTCCCAACATGGGACTCATGGTGGCTCACAATACAGTTTAAAACAAAATACAGTTAAAAAATAAACATATTTACGAATTTGCTAGGCTGTCCTGCCTTAGAGAGTCAAATCATGATACAAACCCTGGACTTTCAATTCCAAGGAGAGGCATAGTTGGGGGGGGGGGGCAAAATGAAGGTCTTGTCCCAAATAAGACTTCTGCCCCCTAATAAAATTTTCCTTCACTTCTCCAGTTTCTAACATTGCAGAGACTGAAATAGGGTCAATGGTTCACATCTTGGGCCATTTCCGCACTTCACTGTTATAGTGCTATTATTTCACTTTGAATATCCTATGGAGTCCTGGGGTTTGCAGTTCAGGCCTTTAAAATTCTCAGCCTGAGAGCTCTTTGGCCTCAGTAAACTACAAACCCCAGAATTCCACAGGATGTTGAAAGCGGAACAATAGCACTGTAACAGTGCAGGGCGGAAATGGCCTTGAACTCTGACACGTGCTGTGCTTCATCTCTTTGCCTCTCCTTTTGCTCTGGATACCTAAAGTCGGTTTCCAAAGCGCTCAAGTGAAATTGTAAGTGCCTGCAATGCTAGACATCTGGGGACTGAAGAAAAAAAAGGCATTTGTAGGGGACCGCATTTTTATTGGCGGGCGGATCCCTCACTCTGTGCCCCCCTCCCCCGGGGAGCTACGCGCCGGCCGCTTCTCAGACGCCGGTCTGAGACTCCTGGACCCGAAAGGCGGGACGAGGGGGCCGCTCCGGGGCCGCCCCTCCCCACCCCCAGGGCGACTCCCCCCTCCCCCCCCGCACCTGTTCAGCCCCGCGACTTCGAGCTGCTCCTCACTGACATTGTCAACGGCGGCGGCGTTGTTGTTGTTATTGCGAGTTTTGACGACATTTCCGCTTCATCCACAGGGAGACCCGGAACAGAAAATTCGACCAGATCCGGAGGATCGCGGAGAAGGGCGAAGCCATTCGCGACATAGAGATAAACATAAAGATATGCAAACGGAGCCACCGTTGCGGAGACGAAACACGAGGAGATGACCGATGCGGGCATGCCTCAGCGAACAAAACCTCCGGTGAAGAGGCTCCTTTTTCCAAAAGCTTTTTACACCTGCCTACATCCCGTTTTCCTCTTCAACCTATGTCTACCTCTGAGGTGTTTTTTTTTTTTAAAGCAGCAGCATTGGGAGGAAGGCTGAGGAAACACGGACATTTCCGCCCTGCGCTGTTATAGTGCTATTATTCCACTTGCAACATCCTGTGGAGTTCTGGGGTCCGTAGTTCACCGAGGCCAAAGAGCTTTCTGGCTCGGAACTCTAAATGCTGCTCCCTCAACTGCAAACCCCAGGATTCCACAGGATGCTGAATGTGGAATAATAGCGTTATAACGGTGTGATGAAGACACGGCCGCGGACGTTTGGCGGCAGATTGCAGCAGCGTGCTTGCAGCAGTCGCTAGAGCAAAGCCTGTGCTGACAAAGAGTCGCATTTTGCTCCCGTGGCTTCCGCCCCGGCCGCGTACCGACGGTAGACAAAACGCAGAGCGGCTACCTGGAGACTCCCTTCCTGGGCCTGTGTGAACAGCAACAACAGAAGATGGGACGGCAGATGAGTCCGCCTCGCCAGTTACACCCCTGTGTTTAAAAAAAAAGCATAGGGCTCTAAGTTTAGCCGTTAAAAGGGAAATCCGAAGATGGCGGAAGGAAAATAGAGTCACCCCAGGAAGCATTTGGAAACAAGCCTTCAAGTCCTTTTTAGAAGGTTCAGAATGCTTTGCAAGGCTTATCAGACCCGGTTGCTTCATTCCGTATGTGCGCATATTGTTCGTCTCCGAATAAAAGATTTCCTGGAACAGGTGGAACTGCTCTTTTTGTTGCAGTGCAGGAACCTATCTTTATTTGTGGAGGCAACAGTTGCCCAGTGGCTCTCCCGAACTGCCTTGCGTTGCCACACTCTCAGCAGCAACGTACTAATAGACATAGGAACTGGCTATGGTGCATGAGTCTGAGGCCGTTGCCGCACTACACTCGTACAGCGCGATTATTCCACTTTCAACATCCTATGGAATCCTGGGGTTTGCAATTTAGGGAGGGGCAGGCCTGCCCCTCCCTAAATTGCAAACCCCAGGATTCCATAGGATGTTGAAAGTGGAATAATCGCGCTGTAAGAGTGTAGTGCGGCAATGGCCTAAGCTGGTATCTCTACGAGGCGGGCGATCGCGATCAGGAGGGAGAGCGCCGAAGTTGGTGCGGAAGGTCGAGGTTTGATGACGTAGCCACCCGGAAACTGGGCGCTGTGATGGCGGCTTCCTTAAGAGGCAACGTGACGGTAGAGTGGTGAGGGGGAACCCGTCCCGTAGTGAGGTAAGGGTGGGCCACCCTTGGAAAACGTGGAGGGACTGAGGAGGGAGAGAACGGTTATTTTTTCCCGCGGAGACGCGGTGAAATCCTGCCTTTTGGTACAGTTCCGGTGCTGTGACTTGCCTGACCCCTTTTCTGAGTTCTTAGCGGAGCGAGGAAAATTCCTCCTTTTGGAGCAGCAGCTCTCAAGATCTCCTGGCATGCTGGGTGGGGGATTCTGCAGATTGAGAACACACACGTAGAAGTTTTCGAGGTCTGATTTTGAATCCGCTCACCTTTTGTATTGCTGGTTGGACTGATAGGGATTGTGGTCTAAAAATAGATGCCACTTCATTTTTTGGGGTGCGATTTTTTTTTTGGCGGGGAGGGGTATTTACTCAGTGTGGGAACATATGATTGTGGTTTGTTTGTTTGTTTTCCTCCTATCTGACTTAACTAACTTTAAACGAGAGCTTCCCATTTCAGACATACATTTCATAGAAGGTGAGACCTCTTGTAGGTTGGAGTTAAAGAAAGACAGGATCTTCATGCTTCTTTTACATTTCTAAATCTCGGTCTAGAAGTCTTAAGTCGATATTTGGGCTGTTCATAGACCTGGTTTATGGTTTCTGAAACTGGAATATGTGTTTGAACTACGGTGTAGTTCATTGTCAGCCGTTAGTTCTAAACACGTTTACTACAGTATACCAGATGGTAAAAGAGAGCTCAGTGTGTATTTAGCCAGTGTTGACCTGCTGTTATTTGATCACTTACTTTTCTTCTGTTCCTGTCAGTGCAGTTATTGATCATTCTGCCCAGATATGTTTCTTTTACAGTGACCCTGGACGTTTCTTAGACGGTTCAAAATTATTATGAAACTCCTTGCTGCATTGATGACCACATGATCAGAAAATGTAGCTTTAGATTTGTAGGTGAAGTTTAAATTCTAAGTTGCAGTAGAAGAGCTTGGCTAAGATTTTCATTCTGATTTAAAGAAGACTGCTAAATATTGGATACAAAATTACTGTAACTGAGGCATACAGTGCTTTTAAGGTGAGACTTAAAAGGTGGATTATTGCAGACATCTTTCATGTTCTCTTTTTGAAAAATAAGAAAATGTATTTTAGGCTGTGGTAAGCCATTTCCACACTACACTGTTACAGTGCTATTATTTCGCTCTCAACATCCTATGGAATCCTGAAGTTTGCAGTTTAGGAAGGAGCATTTAGAATTCTCAGTAAACTACAAACCGCAGAATTCCACAGGATGTTGAAAGTGGAATAATAGCACTGTAACAGTATAGTGCAGAAATGGCTGTAATAGTAAATGGTGACTTGTTTTAAAGCTTAAGGTAAGTGCTTTTCTAGTGTTTTGTTTTTACATGTGGACTTCTATATTTTGTGTATCTTGTTTTCTTTCTTTCAAAAATCATATTTACTTTTTCCTTAGGAACTATACAGCACTGAAGGATTAAATCTGATTACCTGAAATAATGGCTAGCTACAAGCCTGTTGTAGTTCCATCTCTTCCAAAACTTGGTGAGAAAATAACCAAGGATACTTTGTACTGGAAACATTTCAAGGTAACTAATACATAATTACAGAGTATAGTATTTATACATCTGATAACTTTCTAAATCTACAGTATCTTGATATAATTTAAATATTACAAAGGGTGCATATGACCACTGTATTAGATTTTTGCAACCATCTGTGTTAGAAACAACAATAGTTGAATAAAATACAGTAAATATTCTTATGTACTAATTTTAGTGGGAGGTTTCCTATAACTTTAGTAACATATGCTATCAATTTTATCTTCATAAATACTGTATACCTGTGCAACAGTACTGCTGTTACTTTATAGCATTAAATATTTGTTAAAATAATTTTTATGATGCTATAATTTTTTTAAAAAAAATGCTTGTTTCTCTTTTTTGTAAAGAAAATGTCTTAAATTGAACGCTTAAATCGTACTTTTTTTTTAAAGGCTCCCATTCAAATAAAGGAATTTGGTGCAGTGAATAAAATAGACTTTTCTCCAGTTCCTCCCTATAATTATGCTGTCACAGCCTCATCAAGGGTAAGATCTGAACTAGAACTTTAGTTTTCTTAATGGTTTCACAGTATTTTCATGCCTGTTCCCATACCCTGTGGTTTCACAGTATTTTCATGCCTGTTCCCATACCCTGGGGTGGTTTTGTAGCCCCTGGAACTCCCAGATCTGAGGGAAGAGAAATATATACACTAATACTTCCTCCAAGATGGAAGACTTCATCTCCAGGGAGAGCAATTTATATCTAAAGAAAACATCATCCCTCTGCTTTTAGTAGAGAATACATGTGTTTGCTTTTCTAAAACTGGAAAAATCATTTTGAAACTGGAAGTAATATTTTGGTTACTTCTGCTTCATGCGGAGGGGGCTAGTCTAGGGACAGGAGAATGGCCCCTAGACTCCCACAGTTTGACCACCTCTTATAAAATTCTGCATCCTGAACTTGCCTGGCCTAACATCCTATTTCTGCTCCCATAGAACAAATTACTGTTTGTGCTCCAGCTGGTGAAGTAAACGTTTGGTATCTGAAGAACTGTCTTCTTATATGAGCCTGCCCAAGCTCTGATGTCTTTAGGAGGCCCTTCTCTCAGTTCTACCACTTTCACAGTCACATCTGGTAGGCTCCCAGGAGAGGGCCTCCTTGTTGGCTGCTCCTGTTTGGAATTCCTTTCCTATTGAAGTTAGGATAGCTCTCTCCTTGCTATTCTTTGTTAGCAAGTGAAAGCTCTTCTGTTCTAGCATGCTTTTTGGGAACTGACTGCAAGGACTTTTAATAGTGTGCTGTTCTATTGTTTTTATCTTTTGTCTATTTAATGAATTTGTTTTAGTTTTAATTCTGTGGATAGTTTAATTGCACTGTACAAAAACTTTTTGTTTCTTTTACTAGCATGTTTGTATGCATTTTTATCTGTTTTTGTTTTAATTATTAAGCTTCATTTTAGGTAAAAGGTAGGATATAAGCGAATTATTATTAATAATTACCTAGTTTATTAGTATGGTAATAATCTTAGCTATGGTTTGTTCAGATAAACCAGTTTGTAGTTCCATTTCTGGTGTTTGAACGACACAGCAAGCCTCAGTAAAGCAAAAACTTCCAAATTCCACCTTGTGGCTTTCTTAAAGTAGAAGAGAGTATAGAGAACATACGAACCTAAGCGTTGCTGTTGCATGTGCTTGTTATGCTAAGCTATGGCTTATTGAGGGGAGAAACTTACAGTCCAAGTCCCTGCAGAAGGTCAGGATCCAGGTGGTTGTAGTTTGTGGTCTTGACCCCCCCGTTCCCTGGCTCAAGCATATCAACTTTAATCAGGGATGTGGAAAGTACAGCCCTCCAGTTATTGTTGCTATGTTGGCTACGGCAAACAAGAGTTGCAGTTGAATAAAATCTAGCAGGTGCCACTTGACCCACCGTTACTTTGGACCATAGTGTCTTCTCATGCTAAACTATCTAAGATCAATTGATCTATCTGTGTGTGTCTGTATAATAGATTGGTAGATATGTATGTATGTATGTATGTATGTGTATACACACGCGCGCACACAGTTAGTATACTTGCTATAGTAAATATATTTACCACACATCCAGAGCAGAGCATGTGATTCACTTCACTTTTAAAGTGGTTCACTTTAAATCCTCTGGCATAAAATGAAATGGCCTGCACTTGGCAAGTTTGTTAAAAAGGAGCAAAACTCCAGTTACAGGAGAAGGTTTAGTCTTGTCTACATATATTGGACAGGATCCCAAGGGTCATCTAGTTCAGCCTACTGCCAGTGCAGGAATCCAGTTCAATTTGCTGCCAGTAAGGGAATCCAAACCTGAAGTATCCCTTAATTATTATAAGATAGTCCTGTATGCATACTTTCTTCCATATAATTAAATCGCTGCCATTCTGCCCTGGCAGGGGTGGGGTGTGCGCCTTGGGGGGGGGGTCTTCAGAGGAGTCCTAATGATGACCTTCAAGATACTGATCAACTCAGGTTTCATTGAGAGGGAATTTCAGAGGGGGCTGCTGTGCAACTCTGTATATGTATCAACTGATGCTGATTCAGCTTCTTCTAAAACCCTAGTACTCTCTCCCACCATCCTTGGTGAGCCTTCTATAATCAGTATATGATTCTGTATAGAGTCCTTGGACCAAAGAGACCTCCTGGTTTTTCATTTGCTTTTTTGTATAGTTCATTACACTGACACATGTGTTATGTTTTGTTCTAGATTCACATTTATAGCCGATATTCACATGAACCAGTCAAAACATTTTCTCGCTTCAAAGATGTAGCCTATTGTGCTACATACCGAGATGATGGGAAGCTGCTGGTTGCTGGCAGTGAAGAAGGCAGCATTCGACTCTTTGACATTAGTGGAAGAGCACCACTAAGACAGTTTGATGGCCATACTAAGTAAGAAAACATAGTGTTATTTAAACATGTGAATTACAGTTTCCAGTTGCAAACATACTGTGAAAAATTCCCATCAGTTGGCATCAGAGAAGCTGTTCAGAAGCAAGATTGGTATTTTGTGATCATGATGCAAGTGTGTAGTCTCTATCTTGAAATTTGCCAGGCTTGCCCCTTGGGGGCGATCCAGTCAACTGGGATTGGAAGTTTTGTGGAAGTTGGGATTGGAAGTTTTCCAAACCCCCTTGGTCTAGAAAATTTGACAGCTAAGAAGTCTTAGTTCATCTACCCAGATTTTTAGATTTTTGCCCTCCACATTTGCTAGGGATGGGGGCATAGGACTCCTGCAAAAGTGGGAAAATTGCAAATTTCAAAATGTGTGTGTGGGTCATAGTGGGGAGAAGGGACACCCAGTGTCCAAAACAGGTCAGTGAAAGGAGAGGGAAGGGGTGGCCCAGCATGGTGACCCTTTACTTCCTGTCTCTTGCCCATCTCCTTCTTTGGGTGTGGGGGGCATTGGGAGAGGGTTTTTGGTGCTGAGAAATTGGGTTGCAAGCCATCCTTAGCTGGCCAGGGAGCAGCTGGTAGAGGAGGAGAAGGAGCAGGGATGGTTGTGTACACAATGGTACAGAGCCTGATTGGAGCCACCAAGATGGAAGGTTCCTCTGGAAAAGAAGCACCCGAGGGGGGCAGGGGTTGGAGAAACTCGCAAGTAGTCAAATTCATGAAAGTTAACCTGCAAATGCAAAGGGCTGACTGCAGATCTTTTTGTATGCCAAGATTTTTTTTAGTTAGTTGACAAGTTTATAATTGAGTTTCTTTTATAGCAGATTTTAATGTGTGATTCTTTCTCAGCTGTCTTAAATTTTATAATTATATATGTCTGCTTCAAATACACAGAGCACGGATTGCTGAGATGACTACGTTAAGGAGAAGAATGCAAACAGCCAAAAAGGATTTTTTTTTTTAAAAAAAAGACCAGCATTCAGCAATAGAATATTAAAAACCTAATCATCATGTGCATGTTCTGAGAAAAGTGACACAGCTCAGTGGCATAAGATGTGCTTTTTGTGTGTGGAAGGCCATATGTTCAATCCTTGTTCTCTCCATTTAAACGGATGGCATAGGAAGGGATAGAAAAGTTTCAACTTGAAATTCCAGAGAGTCACTGCTAGTCAGAATGTGCAGTACTGGGCCAGAAATGCCAAAGATCTGAACTATTATAAAGCAAGTTGTCATGCTAAAAAAAAAGGGGGGGGGTTATATCATGGTGTAGTGCAAAACTTACTTTTCCAAAGCTGGAAACTGGTGTCAGAGAGCAACCTGTGGAATTTAACAATGGAGTCTAAAAGATCAGAATTTAATTTCAACAATATTTCACATCTAAATAGAATTTAATGGTAGCACATACTCATTTTCTTGTTAATCCTTTTAGCAAGATGAAAGGGAAGGTGAGTTCTTTTTCCTCATGTTGTAATGGATGTATGTGAAAGGTTGGTTTCTGCCTCGTATGGAATTTATATTTGAAGAAGAGGCTACTTGGCTTTCAGTTTGTATTCTTGATGCTTATATTATACGAGTCAGTGTCTTTTACACTGGTGTGGGGAGTGTGTGCCCCCCACAAGGTTTTATTTGAGGCTGCCAGAGTCCCCAGGAACCAGGAAAAATGCACAAATTTCCCCCATTCCTCCTGGGCGGTGTGGGGTGGCCATTCTAGATCCAGCAGAGATTTTGGAAAATTGACTCTTCTGAGTCACTTACTATTGGGGGAAAAGCCTTAATTGTTAAATTAAAAAAGCCCAGTGGATTCCAAAATGTGGCAAAATTGCCCCTGTGAGTATTTGAGGAAAAAGAAACTCAGATTTTTTTTCAGGGATGGTCTCTGGGAACCACATACTCATGGAGATTAAAAGCCATTGAGAGTATGTAGAGACTGAACGATTATTAGCTGTTTAGAGAACATGCTCAAATGAGAAGTCTTTTGTGTGTGCACTTGGTTCAGGCCTTTGGTCCCATGTGGATTGTTTTGATGCCTCCACCCAATATATAAAGATAGGAAACATCATTTGGCTCTTTGGGTGGCTTTATCACAATGGCTGTCTATATCTAATGAGACATTCAACTTAGACCAACTTAGCAGAAGTTCTTTAAGAGCTAACACTCCTGGATTTAGTTACAATACTTCTGTGTATAGATTCCTTTTCCTTTGCTAGGCATTTATTATCCTTACTAATGGTAATATCGATTAATGGGAAATTTATGTGAACAAGTGGTACAAGAGTCTCACTGACAGTATTCTGGGTCTTGTTTTTCAGGGCTGTACATGTTGTGGGCTTCCTCTCTGATAAATACCATATAGTCTCTGGAGCAGATGACTACACATCAAAGGTGTGGGACATTTCGTCTTCCTCAGAAATAATATCCTACAAAGAGCACACAGATTATGTGAGATGTGCCTGTACAAGTAAGCTGAATGCAGATCTCTTTGTAACAGGTTTGTAGACTATGTTATGCCTATTCATGTCAAATTGGCTTCCTGAATTTCTCTTTCTCTTGGTATATACTGCAGTTTCAGCATAAAAGGTTTGCTTACTGCTTTTGCTTCTCTAGTCTGTATGTTCTTAAAATTTGATTGATTAATTGGAAGATAGCTTTTCTAGTATTCTTTTCCTAGCTTGTCTTTCTTTTATTTTCCTTCCTTTATAGTTTTATACTTCTCATCTGTAGTAATAAGGTTTATAATTGTATTCTGAGCGGGGTCGGGGAGCGGGAAGAGAAGTATCAAACTTACTTCTTTGATTTGAAATAGCAAAAATAAACTATTTGAAAATATAAACACTACAGCTGTACTCCTCTTTAGAAAAATGAGCAGTTTTAGGTTTTTTTTACTTGCATAATAATTTTGGGCATCAAGCATCATGCTTGGATATATGATGTGTGCATTCCAGATAGTCATGTTTTACATTGTGGTTCATTGTGAAGAGGGATGTAAGGGTAGGCCATTATCTGAAATAAGTGGTTTTTCAATAATGTCAGTGTGTACTCTATTTTATTTCTGAATGTTGCACCTACACTAATGTGACATGCTTTCACATAATTAAATTTTCATACTCTTCCTTTCTCTGCAATGCCTTCTAGGTTCATATGATCATACTGTGAAAGTCTTTGACACTCGGACAGAAAAAAGTGTAATGACGATAGAACATGGGCAACCAATTGAGAGTGTTAATCTCTTTCCTTCTGGAGGTCTTCTGGTGACTGCAGGTATTTCATATAGTGGCCAGTGTCTCCCTTTCCTTCCCTAATGTGCCACTGTTTTTTTAAAAAATTCCTTTTTGTAAATAGTTACTTTCCTCCTTGGATTGGCAAGAGAGCATTGCTATAGGTTCTACACCATTCATGAAGGTTTGTTTTCCATTGTAGCTTTGAAAGGAGACCTTACCAGGGGACATGCCACCCACCAGGGGCATAATACCCTTTTTTCATTCTGCCTATTAATGGCAGAGACTGTTAATGGATGGAGGGGGAGGAGGACAAAATACCTGACAAGCCACAATACACTCAAGTGCTGGGATACAGAGGTCTTTTTTGACATGTCACTCGTCCACTCCATACCACTGCATTCTATAGATCAGTGGTTTTCACACTGTGGGGCAGGGTCCTAAGAGAGGGATGTGATTGTTAAAGAAGGTGGAAGAAAAGTCAGCCTGTAAGTACAGCAAATGTGGAAAAGAAGGGCAAACCTGTGTGTGTGTGTGTGTGCGCGCCATTGAGTATTGATTAATATCTGCAAAAGAGTGACACAAAGTGTTTCCCTCCATTCCCTTTGTTCAACCTCAGACATAGCAAAAATTGGCTTTTTTTTTGTGCTTGTCCCACTCAGCTTCTCCACGTATTCCATTGTTGTTGAAGCAGGCACATGCTCCTTAGTGATCATGAGGCAGTTTCTTGGGAGAGGGTGAGGGAAGTGAAGAGAGGAGGCAGAGAGTGTGAGAGCTCAGCATTAAGACAGAGGGTGTGAGCAGTGCAAGGGGCCTGAGAAAGAGAGAGATGGGGAGAGAGGTGTAGGACAGGACATGGGGGAATGATGTTGAGTGGAGGGTGCACCATTTACATGTAGATGTAAAGGGAGTCACAGGGGTAAAAAATTTGAGAACCAGTGTTGTAGATCTATCTGGTAGAGTTATATCCATTTGTTGCACCTTCTCTGGAAGGTGCCTGCTAGTGGAATGACTTGAGAGATTTTGGGAGATTCTGCCTGTACATTATATCCAATCCAAGCTCAGATCTGCCCTGGAAGGTCTCCAGAAGAGAATGGGGAGGAGAAAGGATGGAATTTGCAGAAAATTGTGTCCTTCTCCATTCCACTGGTGACACATATTACTGGAATGTCCATGATTGGGTACATCTCATCATGTTGAGTCAGAGCAAGTTTAAGCTGAGCAAGAGACAGAAATACACTCAAGTGCCGGGATACAGAGGTCTTTTTTGACATGTCACTCAGTCAAAGAACCTGTTTGCTTATTTTATTTGCATGGGTTGTCTTTGGTAATTTTCCTGGACATATCTTGCATGGCATGTGCTTCAGACAAAAGATATTTATGACTGTTCAGGTGCTATCAGGGGTATTCTTTCTAAGTGTTGATTTGCAAAGAAAAAGCACTTGTCTTTTCCCTTACAGGTGGTCGGTATGTTAAAGTCTGGGACATGCTTAAAGGAGGGCAGTTGCTAGTGTCCTTGAGAAATCATCATAAGACTGTAACCTGTTTGTGTCTAAATAGCTCTGGACAGAGGCTGCTGTCTGGCTCCCTGGACAGGTCTGTATTTTTCACTGTTCAGCTTCCTATTTTTTTCCTAGAAAAGGGGATTCCATGTAAGTGAGTCATTCCGGACACAAAACTGTTTTATGTACTCTGTAGTTGTGATTTGCAACTCCATAATATGAAATGGGGCATATAATACAGCAACATCCCAAGGATATTAGTTTGCATCTCCACAGAGTTTCTGTCATTTGTACTTTGGAAGAAGCAAAGTATTAGTTTGGACAATACTTGGAGAATTTCAAAGGAAAGGCTATGAAAACAGTCAGTAGGTCAGGCTTCAGTGCTTTACATATTTCTTGTTTTTAACCTGAGCATAGGAAATGATGTCAGTTATGATTATATATGCTTCCTGTGCATGATTACAATCCTGAGCATGTCTAGTTATGTGTATGTTCTGCTGTGTAATGGGATTTACTCCCAGCTAGGTGTATGGCATATAGCTTTATTCAGGCTTTTAGGTATGGAGTTTGGGTTAAACTTGGATGATGATGGCTTGGATGGTGCTTTCTGTAAACAGAAGATTCTTTGGAAATCTTTTGATGCTGCAGAGCATATCATCTTCCAGCACAGGGGAAGGAAGCTGTTTTCACTTACTACTTCCTCCTCTTATTGCAGCCCCCTGTGCCCCCCTCCCAGTATTTGCTTCAGTATGGATCACTATGAGATCCAGTGTGCTGTAGTAGCCTGAGCATTGAGCTATGACCCTGGAGAGCAGGGTTTAGTTCCTTGCTTGGCCATGGATACCCACTGAGTGACCTTGGGTGTGTCATGCACCCTGAGCCCCAGAAAACCCTGTGACATATTTGCCTTATTGTTGCCATAAGTCGGAAACAACTTGACGACATACAACAACAACAACAACAACAGAGGAGGGAAGTGAATTGGCTCCATCTTAGCAGAGTTCTCTCTAAGAATTGCAGGAGTAAACTCTAGATGTAATCCAGTATTTCTTACTTCAGTCATTTGATTGTTTAATAATTTGATGTACGGCTTCTAATAACGTCTAATAAACTCAGAAGTACTTAAGTCAGCTTAAGAGTAAGCCCACCTATACATATCCTTGCAAAATTACTTTTCCCTTCTTGTGACTGTTATTTTCAAGGCTGGAGCAGTAACATTTTTTCCCAGATTGAAATATTTCAAGTTGGGTAATAAAGGATTGCTTCCTGGTAATCTTTATTCCACATTATAATTTCAAAAGAGAAAGATGCATAGACTTATTTCTTGTACTCTTTGAGCCTTCTTAAGACTCAGATTTCTCTAAAATCTTTTATAGATCTCAACTTTGAATTTGGTGTGTTCTTGCTGTTGTTTGTAGGCATGTCAAGGTTTACAGTACAACTTCATACAAGGTTGTTCACAGCTTTAACTACGAAGCATCGATTCTTAGCCTTGCATTAGCAGTAAGTACTGTATATAATGTTGCTCTCACAATTTTGAGAATATTGTGACTTGCCAATGAAAAGCATTTAGAGTTGCAAAAGCATTGGGAAAACAGGTGCAATCCTCACTGAGCATGGCATGCTTCATTGATCTGGCTTAATCGCTACTGCGATGTTGTCCTTGAAGTGTTTTATCTAAACTGGATCTCTAGTATTGCTTCTACTTGAGACTGCACTGCTGAGGTTGTTAGGTCTCCCATCAGGGAAAAAAACAACTTAGCCACACTCTGTGTAATCTGTACTCTGCTTTTGCACTGTATGGGGCAGGGTGTGGGATGTCTGGCCAACCAGGTGTTTTTGAACTTTAACTCACTCCAGTTCTTGCCATGGGAAATGTAATCCTACAACATTTGGCAGGCCACAAGTTGCTCTGTCTTTCTTTGGCCACACTTAGATTCACTTAATGAGGCTGCTTTAAATGCCTTGTTGCTTTTAATTCAAGTATGGAAGGAGCAAATGTTTTTTTTAAAAAAGGCAGCACTCTACCAGGAATTTCAGTATTCATTCCTTGGGTAATTGTTTGACATTGGGTATTGTTGTGCCTGTGATTGTCTGGTTATATACTCTGTTTGGGAGGTTGTGGTAACCTTTGTCTAAAGCTTTGACTAAAGCCCTGGGTCATCATAATTGTAAGTAGGTGTATCAATCATTGAAATTGGCAAGTTAAATGTTCTTGGCTTTGATAGTGATCACCTAATCTATCAAATGTTGGACTGCACAGTTCTGTGCATGCTTATCTGGGAGTAAGATCTATTCAACAGAATGGGGTTTACTTCCAGGTATTAGGTAGGATTGCACTATTTGTTCAGAAAAATTGCCTGGCCTTAGCCTCACTAGGGCTGGTAACATGGGCCAGATTTAATTTAATCCCATTTGTCCAGTTTGGGATATTTGAGGACACCAGGGTGCCTCTGAGTTGTTGCCCTTTGCTCAGAAGGGCATATTAGAATCTATTTTTGTTGTAAGGTATTTCTCTTGTAAAATGAAAATGGTATCACTAGAAATAGTCTCTGGACTAGAATTCCCATAGTGTTTTTTTTAATTCCTTTTAGCCTGAGGATGAAACTCTAGTTGTTGGCATGACAAATGGAATACTGAATGTTAAACATCGGAAGCATGAAGGAGAAAAAGAGCTTTTGAACAAGAAGAGGAGGCCTGTTTATAGAACCTTTGTGAAAGGACGAAACTACATGCCAAAGAAAGTATGGAGAAAAGAATGACTGAAGGAATTCTGTTTTCTGTTTGCAACTCAAAATCTAACTGTTATCCTGTTGTCTTGTTTTATACCCAAAGCATCCATGCTATAAGCATGAAACTCCTGTATTATTCTGCTATACAGTTGTACAAGATCAATTTTATTTCACTTGTCTGACTTTCGTCGTATTGTATCATGTGCTATATGGTTGTATCAGTATATTGAATATAACTAACTGTGTTACAGCTGTTGATGCTTATAGCATTTATGCTTTATTTCTCTGCAACCGAAAGTCACCAGGGAATTAGCTTGACTGTTGTATTAGGTTGGAAAAGGCTGTATTAGAATGATCATTTTAAAAGCTGCTTTCAGTTATTTGGTTAGCTGCCTTGAACACTAAAATACTTGCCAGAGCCCTGGGTTATCACTTCATCTTAGAAGAGACATTTCTTTTCTCTTGTCCCAAGCCAGGAGATACCTCTTCGAAGATGGTGCCTCCTGCTTACTTGGCATGCATCATCTAGAAACAATAGGCTATATTTTTCCTATACAAGTTTGGCTTTCTTCGTATCTGTCTATATATTACCATGACGGGGGAAATGATGCAAAACATGTGTAGGGCAATATTGACATAGAATGTTATTGGTTGTGACTCTGTCATTGATTATCTTCACCCCACTCCCCTTTTAGGAGGATTTCTTTGTCAGTAAACCTGTGAAAACTTATTTGAAAAAATATGACAAGCTGTTGAGAAGTTTTGAGGTCTCGAAAGCTTTGGATGAAGTACTTCAGGTAAGATGGTATTAGGGTCCCTTTGGATCTCATTACTCTGATAAACTATGAAACTCTCTAGTGAATATTTCACAGTCTGATCTTTAAAAGTTGTGCGTAGCATGCAGCATAGTCACTACTGCTACCAGGGGATATATACAAAATTTCAAGGAGAAATTGTTGGGCAACTCTGTCCTCTGTCTTGCAAATTGTAGGGGCTTATAATTTCTTTAGAAAACTGATTTCTATCATGTTAGGCCATTGTTTATGCTGACTGGTAGTGGCTCCACAGGTTTTCAGACAGGGAGCTTCCTAGGACATACATGGAAATGCCAAAGACTGAACCTCCACCCCTGAGTTTCATCACATAACTGACTGTGGTATTTTGTGGCCAGCTGTGTGTGTTTTAAGGAAGTGTGGAACTAACAATACATTCATTTTTTATTTCTGGTGAACTATGCTTCTCATAGTTCTCATAAAGAAGTAAACAGGAATAACTGTAGAGTTAAGTGTTCCTCCTGAATCTAGCCTGTATCTGTCTGACCTACCGCTGCTGTTGGTTATGGGAGCTGTTTGCAAGAATAAATTAATAGGAAGTAGAAGTCAAAGGTCATAGATGGTTTACTGGTTGTCCTTTGTCATTATAGCCTTATAAGACTGGATGTTTCAGGGACTGGAAACAAAAGAGCATGAGCTACCCCATGAATGAATTTTAAATACAAATGCTAAATGCTAAATGACTCCTTTTCTGTGGGCTGGGAAAAGGTTTGAACTGCTGAAATGTATGTGACCTTGCTGCAAAGTTGTGCTGCTAAATGCTTTGTATTTTTAGGCTCATGGAAGAAAAAACTACCCTGAAGTTGCAGTTGCAGTCATGCAGGACTTAAACCGCAGAGGAACATTGAAAAATGCACTTGCAGGGAGAGATGAAGAACAGCTCAGAGTCCTCCTTTCTTTTTTAATAAGGTATTGCCGGAACTGTGATTATTATTCTCCTCTTCCTCCTCCTCCTCTTCCTCATTGTTGTTGTTAGTCATTATTATTAGTATTAAATACTTTATTTGTAAAGCATAACATCAGGAAAAATTAACAATAATCTCTTCTCCTATTATCCTTCACTCCATAGGAATTAATTCTATGACAACAAACTTAACTGTAAACTTTGGTTGTTATCCAGACTGTCATATAAAATTAAAATTATAGTAATAGAATCCATAATAAGGTAGAATGGTACAAATTATCCATATTAGTCTTCCTCCTTCAAGCTGCACTTATTTTAGCCATTCTACCCTGCTTGTAGGTGGAATACTAATATCTGTGTTTTCATCATTAACATGTTGTGTAAATGAGTAGCAATTTAAATAAAATGCATCTGGTTTTAACTTTTCCTTCATGGTTAATTTTTCCATAATAGCTATAAACCATATCTGTTTATACCATACCTATAGTAAATTATTGTGACCTGCTTTCCATCTTTGAGTTATTACCAGTCGAGCTACCACAATGTAAAATATTGCAAGGTCTTTATATAAAAGACTGTTAGGATCTCCTTCAAGAAGATCTAGGAGGCATAGCTTAGTATAAAGGAAATTTCTTGAATTAAATCCCAGCAGGAACTAACAGTTGGGCAGTCCCACCATATATGCCAGTGGGTGCCCCTAGAACCATACCCCCTCTGGCAAAGTCATAATCCTCCACATTTAATTCTGAAGATCTGGAGTGGTATTCAATACCATTTGTGTAATAATTTTAATAAATTTTTCTAAATATGGGTTGAAACCAATCAAAATGGGTTAGGGCACCAGATTTTGATCCAGATTCTATCTGGTGTGGTTTCCTGCAATTCCAGTTCCCAACTCATTTTAAGTCCTTCTTGTTAGCTGTTGTTTTATTGAGAAGTTCATATTTCTTGGAATTGTCAACCATACCCAGAACCAATTGATCAAAATCTGTAATCCTTTAAAATAGCTATCTGTTTTACTTGTATGTGCTCTACCAAGCCTTTAATTTGAAGAAAAGTACAACAATTAATCTTGTGTGGGTGCAAAAGTTGTTCCATCTGCTGAGAAGATAAAAGCTGCTTCTCCTGATAAAAATCCATAGATCCATAAGTCTGTATACATTACATTTTCTCCAAATTGTACAGTTAATTGATCCCAAATTGGAAGATGATGGAAAGTATCTTACTGATACTGGTAAAGTTATAACTGATGATATCTTATACTGTCATCTCCTCCAGGCATCCAGTGTTGATTTAGTAAAAGAAATCAATATGGATTCCATAATTCTTTTTTACATTCAATTGCATCAGTTCAGTTTTCTGTTTATAAAGAAATTCCAATTTGACCCATGGTCTTCTGTTGTCTTCCAACATAGTTGTGAAAAAATGTTGTAATCAAAAGGCATTAAAATACACCCACAGATTAGGGATACCCCAAACTCCATGTTGCACTGTAGTATACATTGCTCTTATTCTTAAGCATCTAATGTACGTATTCCATGTGGTTTTCTGTGAAGCTTGCTATGTACCACAAAATTAAGCATTCAGTTAATCAGGCTTGAAATAGAGCAACCACAGGCAAAACCTGACTGATCAGGATGTATTTAATCAGAGATAATTCAGTCTTTCTGCTAGTACTGTACTGAACAGCTATTGGTACTGATTCATTAGGGAGATTGGACAATATGATTCTATTTCTGTATTATACTTTCCAAGTTTTGGAGTTACTAAAATTCTGGCAATTCACCATGAATCTGGAATGCTTTTACCCACAAAATATTATTGAACAGGCTAGTCCGTTTAGATGTCAGAAAATCAGAGAATCTCTTTTATAAGAAATGATTAAAAAGCCATCTGGTCCTGGGGCTTTGTTACAGTTTAGCTGCCTAATTGCTTGCTTTATTTCCTCTTTAGTAATTTTTGCTCCATATCCCAGCCACGGCTTGAAAAAAAAAATACAAAAAGCAAAATTAGATTTTGCCAGAAGGAACACTATTCTACTGAACCATTGTATATAATGGGACTTGAGCATCCACAAATTTGGGTATCTACCGAGAGTCCTGGAACCAAATCCTAGCAGATACTGAGGGCCCCCTATAATTCTTTTATGTGTGTAGATGAGAAAAGTTTAATCTGAATTTTACTAAGATAGGTTTTGATGTCATCTATACTAGGATTCTTTGAAGAATGCGGTTCTTGGTAGTAGTCCCTAAATGTTTTGGCTATAATCTGCCCATCAAAAGTTTTGTGACCTGTTTTATCTTTTAATGCATATATTGTCTTACGCTTTTGTCTGCAGTTAATGCAAGTGACGACAGCCTAGGACACTTACTGCCATGCTCACAATATTTTTGGTTAAAATGTAAGAGAGCTTTCTAAGTTGGCTAATTTGTGATGCTTTGCCTGTAGTATTTGCACACTTTTTTAGATCCTGTTTATGTCTTTCTACCATTTTTTCTATATCACTTTGTAGATTCTCCATACATGCCAATTTACATCTACATTGTATTGAATCTTCTTTTAATGTGACACCCCTAATACTAGCCTTAGCATCCCAAACATTTTATAATCCATAGCAAGAATTTCATTAAGTACATTTTAGTGGCCTCACTACATTATCCACTCATTTTTCCATCCTGCGTATATGTAGATTTCTCTTTTTCTCTCTGTTGTCAGCATTCTCCAACAATATAGCAAGCTCTTGCACAGTTTTATTCATGATGTGGATTTTCTCTGCATTAAACATGCTAGCTTCTAAAGCTTCATTAGCCATTTGTCACACTTCCAAAACTATGTTGTTTAAGATTCTCAATCTTATCTTTGATAGGCTTCAAGGTTGTTTTCCAGTTCTTGTTCAGCTCTCTTTTTTAATTCTTTAAATCTTTCTTTCTCTCCAACAAATTCTGTTGTATGAAAGGGTAATTATTGGTGGAGAGAACTGGTAGAGATTGCTGAAAATGAGGTTTAATTAATTTTGTTTACTAAGTAGAAGCAAGGCTTTTCCATAGTTCTAATTTTTTTCCCATTGTGATAGCCTCCAAGTCATAAATGTGATCATTTCTGCACTTGGGTATGAATGTTAATATTTGACTTATTACCTTAATTTGCAGCTATGTGACAGATGAAAGATTTGCTCCTGTGCTGATAAATGTTGCAGAAATGATCATTGGTAAGTACTGAGATTAAACAAGGATCATGTAATTGACTTCTGTGCAAATAACCCAACATCCCCCCGCTTTTTCGTTACAAATGAAGAATGGCATAGCAATACACTTTTGTTTGAAGTGGCAGTATGTTGGTATGGTTTGCATGTTGTATAAGACAATAGTGTATTTATCTGGCATTGCCCAGGGTTTTTATTTTCCTCTTAAGAACTCACGAAACTGTCTTCTTCATTTCCTGTAACTTTGCTCCATATTTCCCAATGCAGTTTGTATTCAGAGTTATTTACATACAGAGTTTGGGTTCCTGAGGGAGTACACTGTCCTCTTCCTTGCTGCTAGGCCTTGTGTCCATAGCAACCAGCCTATTTTTGTACCTGTAAATTTTCCCCGTATTCCCCAATCTAATCTTTATTAAGAGTTGTTATCATTCAGAGGTTGGATTCCTGAGAGAATAAACTGTCCTCCTTCTTGCTGATAGGCCTCATCTCCATAGCAACAGGCCTATTCCAGTACCTGTAACTTATCCCTATATTCTCCAATCCAATCTGTATTCAGAATTGTTAACATACAGAGGTTGGGTTCCTGAGGAGTACACTGTCCTTCTCGTCTCCATAGCAACAGGCCTATTCCAGTACCTGTAACTTATCCCTATATTCTCCAATCCAATCTGTATTCAGAATTGTTAACATACAGAGGTTGGGTTCCTGCGGGAATACACTGTGCTCCTCCTTGCTGCTAGGCATCATCTCCATAGCCACCAGCCTATTCATAGTCCCCAGTCTATGCTAGACAGGTACTGTTCAGCATCATCTTAAGCCCTTCCAGCCACTGGGCCTGGAGGAGAAAACTGAGCATTTAAACCGTTATGTTTTCCAAAGACTATCCAGTACTAAATGATGGAGAAAAGGGAAGGGAAACTGGAGTGGCACAGTCCTCATAGTCCCCAATCCAGTCTGTGTTCTCTGGCAACATTGATGTATTGGCTTTTGATTTTTTTGCTTTCTGTTGAATTTGTGCAATGGCTTTATGATTTTCTGGAATCATTTTTTGTTTTGAATTCCTCACTTATGGAACCTGTACAATCTACTGTGTGAGGCGAGAAGACCTTATAACTATGCTGTGTATGTCACTTTAATTTTTCTCACATATGCCTCCCAAAAGTTTTCTGGCATCCTTCTTGCTGCTAGGCCTTATCTCCATAGCAACTGGCCTGAGACCCAAGACCTCTCTGGCTGAGAATTCTAAAGACCCCTCCCTAAACTACAAATCCCAGGACTCCCTAAGATGTTGAAAGTGGAATAATTGCACTGTAACAGTGTAATGTGGAAATGGCCAAAGGTTCTAATCCTTGCTCGGCCACAGGGTGACCTTGGGCAGGTCACACTCTCTCCACCTCAGAAGAGGGCAATGGCAAACCTTCTCTGAATAAATCTTGCTGTGACAGTTTCACCTTAAAGTTGCCATAAATTGAAACCATAAGTGTTGAAGGCCCACAGCAACATGAGTTTCTTTACCTGTATTACAGGAATGTGACTTTGATGCTTGTGGTGGGTCATCATTGTTAATCTCAACTGTTATGTTTACAGTAATCTTATAAGTTTATTAACCATTAACTGTAAGCATGTGACTGCCCTAAGACTGCCAGGCAAGTCTGAAGCAGAGATTTCTGGTTCTGGTTCATAGTTTAGCCCCCTATCCTCTGTGCCACCCCAGTTTCCCTTCCCTTTCCTCCTTCATTTAGTACTGGATAGTCTTTGGAAAACATAATGGTTTAAATGCTCAGTTTTCTCCTCCAGACCCAGTGGCTGGAAGGGCTTAAGATGATGCTGAGAAGTACCTGTCTAGCAGCAAGGAACTTTGCCATGGTAGTAGAGCTCTCCTGAGAGGCTGCAGTTACATTCATGTAAATGTCAAGAGGCATAGCTTGACCACTGGCAGTAGCCGTCGGTAGGTTCCAAAACACGGTGCTCTTGAGACAGGGTGGCTTTGTTTTCAAAGCCCTCTGTTCCCTCCTTTTGATTTAATGGATGAAGGAAAGGTAAGCAGTGAGTCAAACAGCATACAGCTGATTAAGTGTGTGCCATTAGGATATGAGATGCCATAATGGACCTTTCATTAACAACCCACTGCAGAATTGCAACATAAGAGGTAAAACTGGAGGTTTCTAATATGCTTATGTCAAACTCCATTAAGTGGTGACGTTATGTTAATTTTCTTTTTTCTTTGCCAGATATTTACATGCCAGTTGTTGGACGGTCTCCAGTTATTGACAAGCAATTTCTGAAACTTCAAGAGCTCATAGAAAAAGAAATTGAACACCAGGTAGAATTACTAGAAGTCTTGGGGATGATGGATTCATTGTTTGCTACTACGGCAAGAAAAATGCCCACTCCTTTGGATGAGGAAAAAACTGATGGCTCATAGAAGACAGTGGAAATTTCATCAGAGATTGCATTGCATTTGACTCTTGTTTTCATCAGATGTGTTTGTACAACTTTTTCCAGCTTATTGCTCTGGAGAAATCAAAAATACGTTTCTTTGAGGGATCCAGGGTACTGGTGACTGGTTAGAGAAAAGGCCCTTGGGAAATAATTATTGCCATCAGCGTCTATTTAACAGCTAATGTTTCTGCCACTTTTGTATAAAGCTGAACTTTATTTATACAATTCCACAGTGGTCGCAGGTAAGATAGTTCAAATATCTTTATTTTCTCCCAGTTCTGTTGCAGACCTTTTATTAAACCCCTGCTATTCAAACAAATAAATATGACACAATTTCCAGAAAACTATTTTCAGTCATTCATATGTAATGATGTATGGTTAAGTAAGTCTTTCTTTAATATGAGAAAACAAGGTGTTTAGCAGTTTTGTTCTACTCTGAAATTTACCATGAAATTCTTGTACAAACAAAATAATTTGTCCTATTAGCATCTTAGTGTACGTAGCAACAAGTGTATCCCTTTCAAAACTAACCTTAAATCCTAAGCATTTAAAATCAACACAGTTTTTGACCACATTCTTTCTTATCCCAACCGATTAAAATCAATGTTGAGGTAGTTAAGCATGTAGTTGACATATTTTCTCTACCTTTATTGCACACTTTATATTCTGATAGGAGTAAGAACAGTATGTCAGCCAATGATTTAGGTTGTCCAGGAATGTGAATAATCCAAGTGATGAGTCAGGCGTGTACAATACTGTCATGATTGCCCAATGGCTGATGCCACATACGTGAGAAGTTTGAACTTAGTCTGTACATCACTGTGTTTCAGATTGGCGACACATTTGTATACCATAGTAGAAAAGTAGTTCTTATTAAAAAAACATGTTTTACATTCCATAAAAGATGAAAAGACTATTCAGTTATTGGCTTAGCTTATGGTAGGCAGTAGTGATTTGAGCAAGGCCTTATTAAGGCACTCCAGATCTATAATGATGTTGAATACATATGACTCTTCCTATAAAACCAGTTCCTGTGTTGTATCTGATCATGCCTTTCCACAAGCAAAGTGGACATCATTAGTGGATTAAACTGCCCTGTCCCCCTGCAGGCCCCCATCCCCAAGAAAGGTCTCCCAGAGAAGAGTTGCATGGTAAACTTCAGAGAGAAGAAAGTAAAGTAAAAATTCATGAGCAGAAGTGTTTTTGTATAATGCTGGATTTAACTCCTTGTTATTTCCATCAGCAAAACACAGCACAAGTTAAAAGAGTTCCTTCAGTTTAACAAAGTAAGAACAAACTTCTACCTTCATCTTTACTGTAATGCAGAGGGAGCAGAAATACAGACTGTGCTCTTGATTTGCTTGATTATACATTATAACTCTTACAACTGGAATAGCGTCATTCTGCCCCTCCCAGTGATGTCTTTGCTCACTGGAGGAAGTTATAAAGTTTTCTCTCTAGAAAGCAGGAATAAGGTAACTTGAGGATACCCTCAAGCGACTCGACTGAGCACAGTCCTCACCTACAATAGCGTCTTTATAGAACTTGTATCTGCTCTAACACAGGAGTGGGCAACACAGAAGGCTGGAGACACAGAGTCTTTCCTTAGATCTCAGAAAGCTGCACTTGTTCCTCACATCCCACTAAGTTTTTAAAAATCAATTTCAGAATGCCCTTTGAACCCCCTCCCAGGAGGCAATTTTGCAACACTTCCCTCTCCCCTCTCCCTGCAGTCTGCTTTTGCAAAACTAGAAATAAACAAGTCATATCTAGTTTTTGGAAAAGAAAACAAGCTGAGTGGGAGGGGAAGTGTTGCAAGATTGGCCCCCTACAGTTTCTTAATGGTCAATAAATCTTAAATTGGGGGAATGTGGAGTGGGAGGGGGACACCTGAGGGGTGCCTTGTTGTCCAAAGCCTGTGTTTTGCCCACCCCTGCTCTAACATCCAGCTTGTAATCTAGGCTATTCTTAATGTATAATTAATCCTGTATGAGCTCATCTGAGATGGTTTGCATGAATTGAGGTGGATAAGAAGGATAGACATTAAGGTACTGGAAGTGAATGTGGACATACAGAATTTCAGTACAGAGTAGGATGGGATAAAAACTGAAATACCAGTGGCAGTTTTGGATGATGTCACTGTCTCAAAGCAGATTCACCCTTCCTTGCAGTGGTGACTACTACTTTCCCTTGGTGTGATTGCATGTTATCCCAGGGCAGTGCAGGAAGGAATGAACAGGGCTGTGGGTGTGGACACTAATGTGATTTCTTCCCATGTGAATTTGGCCTCCCAGTCAGGCAGCATTCATATGGGAGAGAGTCCATTTTCCCCTAAGCAGTTTTGCTGAAACAAAAAGGTCTTCAGCGGCCTGTGAAAAGATAGTGTGGAGGGCACCAGAGAGGATAGTAAAGGAGTTCTAGAGCCTGGGAGCAAGCACCTGTGATCCCAACAGTTGTTCCTGGGAGGGCGGGTGGGACAGTGAGAAGAGCCTTTCCGGAAGATTTCAAGACACTGGCAGGCGCATATAGGGAGCTTTGGTCCTTTGGATAACCTGGACCTGCACAATATAGGGCTTTGTAGGTCATAACCAGCACTTCAAATTTTGCAAGAAAGGGTAGTGGATCCTATGCTGTTTGAGAGGAAATGTGAATTTGCACTCAGCTTCTAAGTGGTATCTCGCATGGATTGATGTGGATGACAGAACAATATTTCCAGGATAAAACTCTGTGTATGTGCTTTCAAATTTTCTGTTGACTTACAGTGAGCCTATGAATTTCAGAGAATTTTCTTCGCCAATATTCCGAAGTGATTTTGCGAGTTCCTTCCTCTGAAATATAGCCCACAGTATCTGGTATTCATCGGCAGTCTCCCATCCAGATACTAACCAAGGCTTATCCTGCTTGGCTCCCAAGATTAGATGGGATTTGGTGACTTTAGGATGTTCAGGCCTCACTTTACTGTTGTGTACCTTCAAGTCACTTCTGACTTAGGATCCCACCTTAGGATTGCCCTATCACAGGGTTTTCTGGGGCTGAGTGTGATGTGCCCAAGGTCCTCCAGCAGGTTTCCATGGCTGAGCAGAGAACTAGCAGGGTCCTAGTCCAATACTCATCCCACTATACCACACTGGCTCTCAGGTATAGTGCAATAATTAATCTGAAGTTTTCTGGTGGGATCTGATTATAAATGGCAACCTAGATTCATTCCTACCTAAAAATAAATAGCTCCTAACTTGGGTACATGCATGTGGACTCTTGAAGGGGAGGGTGCCTACGAAGAAGGCATTTGGGTGCTTGAGGCTTTTTTTGCCTTTCCTGAAACTTGGTAGTGACAGCTTTATTTACTGAAGTTCACCTCTTCTCCACAAACAGCAATGGTAGATACATGAGCTCTGTCCTTCATATACTGTATAGTAAGTATTCTCCCTTCCATCTGTTGTAAATGTCCTTTTTAAAGTACTCTTATGGCGGAATGGTTAGGATAATGGACTGTAACTTGAAAAATTCAAGTCCTTTACAAAGCTACTGAACTTTCTGGGTGATTTTGGGACAATAATTTTGTGTAAGTCTCATTTGCCTCACTAGATTGTTGTAATCTGAGAAGGAAGATTGCTGTGTACTTTGTCCTGAGCTCACTGGAGAAAAAGTGGGTTATTAATGTAACTAATAGAATAAACAAACTACTGTGAGTGGATCACAACTTACAGAAGCTACATGCCAAACAAACTTGGGCATGGTTGTTATAATGCATACTTAGGCTGAAGCCTTAGTTATTTGTGGATACAGAAAACCCTCTCTGAAGTAATAGAATACTTGCAAGTAAGTATGAAATGCCTTCTTGTGCAAGTAACCTGATATGGTTAGCACATGGTTTAATTCCTTGTTTTAAAGTGAATGATTCCTATCTCAGTCATATGATGCTGTCTAGTCTCCAGAAAAATTTCTAAAACTGAGTTTTCTGACATTTTCCTAGAGAACTTTCTGAATCATTTCAAAATCATTTGCAAAAGGTGACCTTGCATTAAAACTCATGAAGAAAGTTCAGGGGATGCTATGGCATCTTGCCTCTCTTCCTGCCTCTCCTCACTCCCTCCACCATGGGGCAGTAACAGAGACACAGTCATGAAATATAACCCAAGCAGTTTCAATGAAAAGCAAGATCTGTTCAGGGTCACTGGGAATGCCTGTAGAATATACTGTTGGCCTTCTGGCTCCACTTTCATTGGGACTAAATGTTCCAGTGCTGCAACTTAAGGATAGTTACAAAACACTCAAACCACCTTTTAAAACTTGGCTGAAAGCTTTCTTGCACTGAAACCTGTTTGTAGAAACAACATTCATTTTGTACAAGTTCTTTTGGAGGTCTGCAACTTTTAATAAGTTTCATCTTTAGGTGAGTCAACTGAGGCTTTAGTTGTTTTTGCAGTAGGGACCAGTTTTAGTGGATGTGTGAATGTGAAAATTAAAAGTTCAGTGCCAAAATAGCTCTTTTTGATTCCAATGTACTTCTTTAATAGGAATGGAAAAGAAAATGCTACAATAGCTTTACTTTCTAGCAGTAAGTAGAAGTTTAAGTTGTAGATTATTTAATAACTTCTTTCAGTACCTGAAAGCGTAATTGTTGGGATCCAGTAATCTACATGTTTATTTAACCTTCATGCACTGGGATAAAAAGAACTTGTACTGAATGACTTTTGAGATATTTTCTGACCCCATGGAAATTTCAGTATATTTCAAGGATAAAAAAAGCCCCATTTTCACTGGAGTGTTTGTGACTATAATTTTCTGACATTTCAGTCTTACCACCTCCTGGTTTAGGTTGGTCTTGTTGTTTCTTTAGAAAATTTATATATTGAAGGAATTATAGATGTGTGTGCACAACATCTCAAAGGAGCTCAGTGTGATATACACAATGCTGCCTCTCACAACAACTTTATGTGGAAAATTAGGTAGAGAGTGACTAGCCCAGGGTTACTGAGTAATCTTGTGGGTGAACAGCGATTTGTATTTGGATCTCCCTGGTCTATCCACAAACACACCAAACACCTTTAGAAAGAAAAGAATTTTTAAACATTCTATCACTTGGACTGAATAAAGATCTAGGAGTCTTCTGCCACTGGAAAGATTATTATGTTTTATAGCACAAGCTTTTGTGAACTATGGCCAACTTTATTAGTGGGCTATAGTTTGTGATATGACAGCTTGTTAACCTTTAAGTATTTGTTAACAGTTTGTTAACCTTTAAGATGCCACTAGACTGTTGTTGGTTGTACAGCAACTTCTCCTATCCCGTTGAAATTGGATCAGCATACATATTTTCAAGTTCTTATATCAGTTGGTCTCATAGTAGTTTCACTTGTCCTGATGTTTCAAAGCCTTTGCAGCTGTGTTAGAAGAGAATGAGAGTCACTCCCTCAAATATATATATATTTAATTTCCAGAATTTTTATATTTCTTTTCATTTGAAAAATCCCAACACAGTGCACAAAAAAATGTGAGTACAATAAAATAGTTTTTCAAGGGATAAAATGGGAAAACAGTAAACTCCATAAAAACATTAATTAAAAACCAGGAATAACCGGCAATTAGGAAAATGTTTGAATAAACACATAGGTCTTCAACTGATGGCAGAAACACTCAACATTGGAATGTGGCTTCATTTCAATAAGAAAACCAGTCCACATAATTGCAGCCAAACACAGAAGGACTTGCCGTGCATCACAATAATAATAAAACCCTCATCAGGCCACAATACAATAAGCAGAACATTTCCCCTGCCCCAAATTTAAGGACCAGGACAGTCTATAGAAGAGGAATCCCTCAGTATAACCCGGTCACAAGCGGCATTGGGTTTTGTGAGCCAGAATAACACACTGAAGATAGTTCTGTGTCTAATTGGCAAACACTGTAGATCTTTCACCACAAGTGTAGGAGGCTCTTGCTTTCAGCACTCATTGCAGTTTCTGCACCTAGCCCAAGGGTAGTCTTACACTGGGTGCATTACAACAGGCCAAGATTCTGTTGTATTTCCCTGTCTGCTGAATGTCATCCCTCAGGGCTGACTCCCTCCTAAAATCAGGACTGAACACTGATTGAAATGGACCTAGATAACCCGTATTATTCAAGGATCTCTTCAGCTGTTCCATGACCACCCTCCTTTCAAGCACCTTGGCCAAAAGAGGGTATTTGTAACTTGGCGATAGTTGTTATAAACCTTCAGAGGGTGTTTTAAGGAGTGACTGCACCCTAAAGGCACCTGATCCTGTCTGAGCTTGGAAGCTAAGTAGGGTCAGCCCTGTTTAGTACTTGGACGGGAGACTGCTAACGAATGCTAGGTGCTGTAGACTATATTTCAGAGGAAAGAGCTGGCAAAACCACGTCTGAGTATTTGTTGCCTATGAAATTCATGTGTTCACCATAGGCGGACAGGCAAAATACACAATACACATATACACAATTGCCTCTTTAAAGACACTCCCTCACATATCAGTTTTTAGACTGCCCTCTCCATGTCTGGGTTTAATTAGCTAAGTGGGCAAGGGTTGGCCACTTCACTGAAAGTATCTTGTCCACATCCTCAGGATACTTCAACTGAGACAGATCCTATAAAACAAGATAGGATGGTGTACTGGAGATCTAACTGGGACTTATTAAGGATTGTTATGGAGACAAGTGGTCTTGTCCTCAAAATGGTTAGCAAATTCATTACATTGTGTCTCCAAGGGTATTATTGCTTGAAGCAGATGACACAAGGCTCTTTTCATTTGGAAGAGCTCCACTGGCCAGCTTTTTTGCGGTGTCACCTAAATAGGCCAAAATAGACACATTCAGCACTGAGTCCAACATCAAAGGTACACTAATCAATGACCACCCTGTTTAATCACCTGAAATTGTGCAGAAAACCTCAGAGCCACTTGGATTCCACAGTGCTGGACAGGACAGTCAAGTGCAGTCATGCTGATAACCCATCTCACTTCATCATCCCATAATGAAACCCAGACTTCAAGAAGATTGCCAGCTAGAGCCAGCAGGAAGTCTCACGAAGGACTCAGGAAACTAGTCAAATAGCTGTCTTGGCTCAGGTACCTGTTAGGATGCTCCATTCAGAAGCCTGACTGTTTTGTAAAAGAAACTAGTATACCCTTTTACCCAAATGGCTTAAACAAAAGGGGTTGGTAAACAAGGCTGACCTTTAATGATGTTGCAATGAGGTCACAGTCGGAAGTGGGGGAGAGTGGACAGGAAGGAGAATAACAAATTGATTCCAAGTGGAAGGCAAGATAGACATCCTTTTACCCTTGCTCAGCTTACTAAAAGTGTCAGGCAAGTAGAAGGTCCTATTGCATGGGGGTATTTTCCATACTTTGTAATAGGTGAAATCGCAACATTTCGCTATTTAGGCCCAGACCTGTCTGTGACTAAAGCCTGGAATTTTTTTCCCCAGGAAATTTAAATGATAAGATAAAGCATGGCTTAATTGAAAGTCTGCAAGCATACACTTATTTTAAGCATTACTAAGCTACTCCTTAAGGCCTAAATACCCTAAAGGCATAAGATCCCATCTGTTCTGGGAAGCTAAGCAGGGTCAGCTTTGGTTAGCACTTGGAAGGGATGGAAGACTGCCAACAAATACCAGATACTGAAGGTTATATTTCAGAGGAAGGAACTGGCAAAACCACCTTGCCTAAGAAAACCCTTTGAAATTCAGGGAGCGTGTGTGTGCCTTAAGTTGACAGGTGACCTGAAGGTGCGCATGCACATGTACACACAAGCTACTTCTCACCCATGATACAATACAAAACAGGTTACAGTAGTTAATGTTATTTATTGTTTGTTCTTTGCTTTTCTGTCAAAAATTGGTCAAGGTGTCCAACAAGGCTTTATTACTAATTGTTACTTCAGCAGTTTTCATGCTGGTGTTTTCTTTTGAAGCTCCTTTGTTTAAGAATCACTTGCTTCAGGAAAGCAACCAGCATTTGAGATGCCTAATATTATGAACGCTATTTTTTGAATGGCCACTGTAATTGTGCTCTTTCTGTCTGTCTCTTTCTATATAGGCATGTAATTGTTAATGTAAATCACAGTTTGCACTTCTTCCATTTCATTTTTTCATATCATTGAAAGCATTTCTCTATCTCTCCCCTTATTTATGTGCACATGTGCCTTCTGAGTTTGGGTATTATTCATCTGATGAAGTACACTCCACTCTGCAGACTCTTACCCTGCAAAAAATTTATTTAAGCCTTTCAGGCGCCAGCTAACTGCTTGGTTTTTGCTGCAACATGGCTCTGCTCTATTTGGAATTATTTATTTCTGTTTCACTATCCTGCCTGATGAAACAAGGTTTGCAATTTTTGGTCAGGCTTCAAAAAAACTATAAAACAGTGAGGCAAAAGAAATAATAAGCTTTTGTATCACATTTAAATCACATTTAATTTTTGATTTTTAATTTGTAAAGGATGGGTGTCCCATTTTAAGTTTGAGGGTCACTATTTAACTCACCTGTCCGGATGAGTTAATTGGTGGTGAAAGGATGGAGTTCTTCCATGCCTCCAAGTCAGGCTTCTGGTGGTATGAGACTTCATAGTCATGACAACAATAAAATGGTAAATTGTTCTATAGTAACTAATTGCAAATGCAAGGATGTGGGGTTTTCCTTCCTGTTAAATGCATTAACTGTCACATAACAGGTAAGAATTCAACATGTGACTCTTTTCCTCTCGAGATGCAGTAAAAACTTTAGCTTACAACCATCTTCCTGCTATGGAGTTGTCTGGTAAGCAACACTGTTCTTGTTATTTGCCATCAAGTTGACTTTGATTTATGGCAACCTTATGAATTAGGGACTTCCAAGAGCCCCATCACCAACCACCCTGCTGAGGTCTTGCAAACTCAGAGCTGTGGCTAAGCTTGATTGAATCAATCCACTTGTAGTGAAGTCTCCCTCTTTTCCTACTGCCTTCCACTTTAGCCAGCATTATTATATTTTTCAGTGAGTCATGTTGTCTGTGATATACCCAAAGCAAGACCACCTTGGTTTAGTCATCTTGGCTTTGAGTGAGAGTTCAGGCTCAACTTGCTGAAAGACCCGTTTACCTGTCTTTTTTAGCAGTCCGTGGTATCTATAGATTTCAAATTAGTTGATTTTCTTCCTGTCAGCTTTTCTTCACCGTCCAGCCTTCACAACCACACATAGAAATCGGGAATATTATGGCCTGCATGATCCTGACTTTGATACTTAACCACATCTTTATACTTGATTATCTTATCTGGTTCCTTCCTGATTCCTTTTCTAAGTCCTAGTCTTCCTCTGTTTTTTTGACTTCAGTCTCCATTTTGATTAATGACTGAACCAAGATATAGAAAATCTTTTAACTATTTTAGTGCCTTCCTTACCAACCACTATTGTGGGGTAGAAGTAGTTGCAAAAGTCTGATAGCTTAATTTACTTCAGCAAAATCCCATGGATATTCTCAAATTAGGGATCTAATTCCAATTGCCTGAGTGAAAACGGGAGACTGCTCCTGTACCTTTCAATTGTTGTGGGAACTTCGGCAGGTGTGGCTTGTTACCTGATTGCATGATGTGCAACACCTGCTCAGACTCCCTCTTCTACCCAGCCATTAACAGCCAGTATGGCAGCTGTCTTCACTTTTCATTCTGGCAACCCTAGAATGTAACCTTTGTCTGGGGAAAAAGCCGTATACTTTGTGTTCTATGTTATATTCCCTTCGTCCGTGCTATGCAGAGCCACACGCGTGTACAACAGCGTCGCAACTGCCGCACTAGACTGTTAATGCTATTATTCCGCTTTCTGCTTTCGAGGCCCCTCCCTAAACTGCAAACCCCAGCGTTCCATAGGATGTTGAAAGTGGAATAAGAGCCCTACAACAGTGTAGTGCGGAAAGGGCCTGTACGGCATACGAGAGCGCCACGCCGCCCTGTCTCCGCGCCCGTTTTTGGCCGCCTTGGCGACCCCAGCCGGCCTTCTTCGGGAGGCGGCGGCGGCGCCGTGGCCCACGCGGGTCCGCCAGAGGTCGCCGTGCCGCGATCCGGCGAGGGCTCCCGTGCGCGCTGCCCGAGCGCGTCGACGAGGCGAGCGGGGATCTCCCTCCGCGGCGCGGCGGGGGGTTGCCGGGGAAAGGGGAAGGCGCCGCGGCCGCTCCCCGGCCTCGTCGAGGCTGCCCCGCGAGCGCTGACCGGGAGGGGCGGGCAGGGCCCGGCTCCTCCCTCCCTCCCTCCGTTCCTCCCTCGGGAGCCGCGCGGTTGACGCCGGGGGTTCCAGCGGGAGCAGCAGCCGCAGCCGGCGACGTTGCCGCGCAGGAAAGCCCGCTGGCCGGCCGGCAGGCAGCGGCTTGCCGCGGCGGTTCCTTTCCGGCTCTGGCGGAGCGCTCTGGCACTTCGGTCCCCGCCGAAAGGGGCCCTTCGGAGCTCTCCTGGCCGCCGGGGGATGGCAGGTAGGAGCGCGCCGACGGCGGGAAGTAGGGCTCCGCTTTCCAGTGGGGTTGGGGGAGGCAGTTGTGGGGGGCGAGGCATTAATTTTCTCCTCCAGTAAAACGTGTCTTCCTGCCCCGTCGCCACCGTCAGCCCTTCTCGACTGCACAGCTTCGGGGCAACGAGACGTAAGTAAGTTAACAGTAACGAGTTACTTTGGGGGCAAGTCACTTTTTAAAAGCAGCGTTATGCGTAACAATGGTGCTTTGGTTGGTAGAAAGGGGAATGATTTCCAGGTGCGTCAAAAGTTACTCTTGGGGGACATTTTTGGAACCATTCTGACAGCAGTTTTCTACTTTCTGTGGCATATTCTTGTCTAACCAAAAGTTTTCCCCCCGCCAAAAAAATAAAAAGGGGCAGAAAAGCAGGTGGCAGATGTGCGGCAGGCAATCACCCCATCCTTGTAACGAGTAACAGCGGCACGCAAATCCCAGTATCCTAACGATCAATATAACGCATTACGTTAAAAACCAACCCCATCTCTGGTAATGTTTTGTTTTTTCCTTTTAAGAGTTGACTTTAGAAATTACACACCTGCAGCCATTCTGGCTGCGGGGTGGTGGTGATGATAACTTACCTGTTGAATATCTGCCTGCCACACAGTGGTGAAATGGACCAAGCCCCAGCCAAGCAAGCAGTGGCGACTGGACCAGACTGTAGAATGTGGAATGCCGTGGAATGCCCTTTTGTAAAGTGTAGCCAAAGTTTATTCAGTTAGATATACAGGGAAGGGTTTTTGTATTTGTATCTCTTCTTGCCATGTGTAATATAATATAAACAGGACAGAAGCTTTTTCTGTTGTATCCAATAAAAAGTTATTTATAACTTGAAATCTTGTATAAATTTGGATTGAGAAATATGCTTTAGTAAAGCAACTCAGTTTGTTTTGTTTAGCTGTACAGGTCCAGGAGCTTTGTAGTTGCTTAGTCTAAGGCTGATTATTTAAGGTGTACCTAGTGGTGGTTGTGTTTGAAGCAGTTTACGTAGAATGATTTGCTTTTCCATTCAGCTTGATAAAGAGTTCTTTGTAATTCAAAGGCCAAGATGCATTTTCGCAGAAACAGTAAATGCCTGTTTTACTCATGTACTGTCAAGTTGTTCTTCTGATTTGGGACTTGTCTGCACTGGTGCCATAAAGCACGCTAAACTTGATTTCATGGTGAATTTAATGCCTTGTCTCACTTGTGGTATCTGCACACGGCACACCTGGAAATCAGTTGGTGACTGCAAATTACTGCATTAAAGATATCCATCCCAGACTGAGGAGGGTTCAAATAATTTATAGTTCAGCAAGGGGAAATGCAAACTGACCTTGCAATAGCCCTTAAAGAACCCGGAGTCTTGAGAATCCCCCTGTGATGCTACCTTTGTTGGAGGATCAGAGCTGAGAGTTTCATCATATTCTTTTCCTCGTCTCCCTCCTCAATCCCCCAAAGGCATTTAGTGTTAGGTTGTTTTTTTTTTAAAACATAGGGTGGAGTTCTCACCTATCATGTACCTAACAAGTTTAGCCTGCTGGGCAAACGTAAATTCTTCTTGAAAAATCAAATTAAAATTTCTTCAGCATACTGATTTCCTGGTTAGCATTATACACAAATACAAAAAGAGGAACAGCTGTCGGACTTGAGCATTTTTGTCATGTCCTCAAGTCTGACCTTTGATGCAAGCCGGTTATTCTCCAAATGGTTGTGATGTATGAACTAAATACATTCAGTGAAGACTTCTGTTCACCGAAAGGAGGAGGCTGCTTATTTAAACTGTGCTTGTCCAAGTCATCTCTCATGATCTCTGGAAAGCTGAGTGGCTCCTCCTTTTGCTTCTGCTTTGTGTTGAGTACCGTGGGATGGTCCAGTCTAGAGCTTTCCAAACTTTTCATGTTGGTGACACACTTTTTAGACATGCATCATTTTGTGACACAGTAATTCAGTTTTATGCATTATAAATAAAGCCTAAACCATAAGTCATATATTTTTAAAAATATAAATTAAAGGTTTTCATGAGATAGGTTGTATCCCCATACATTTTGTTATTACAATTTATGTATGTGTCCGTGTCTCTTATATTTCTTTTAAGGGGTTAGTTTCTAGCAAACCGGAGGTTAAACTAATTGCCACCCTCGCCGGGGTCTTTGTTGGCCCAGGGTGGTGACGGTGACACACCTACACTGCAGCTGACACACAAATGTGTCGCGACACACAATTTGGAAAGCTCTGGTCCAGTCACTCACGTGCTAAGATGTAATAGAAGTACCTGTACCCTGAGAAGGTTGTGTTTTGCATTTCTGTATGAATCACTCTTCTGGGCTTGTCTCCTGCCAATCATCATCTATTATGAGATAGGTCATTCTGTTTCACTTCTCTGTCGTCTTATAGATGCATCATTATTCAATTGTTACTGATGCAAAAGCACAACAGCACAACAGAATTACCTTCTCTCACAGGAGTCTGCCTGTTGCCTTTCTGTCTGAGCAACTGCCCTGGCCTTGCTTCCTGCTAGCTAGCATTTCATGTGTTATTCTGTTGCATCTCAGGATTAGGGCAGAATTATTTGCAGCTCAGAGTTACTCCAGAATTCTGCTTGGAAAATAATATCGCACAGTAATGTATCAAGTAGATCTCTGTAAGAGTGAGCAGTTGTTACTTTTCATGTGCCCTAAAAGCTAATCTTTTGTAGTTCATCTCCTAAGATTCCTCAGCCAGCATGGTCAAATTGATGGAAAGATTCAGCAACTTGTAACACAAAGCTGTTTGAAAGTGAACTTTTGGGTATTGCATATATCATATTCTTCTATGCTTAATTTATGAGACTGTAGATCAGACATCAGAGTTTAAGGCAGACTGGTGTAAATACTGCTTGGAATGTGTTTGCTTGGTTTCAGAGATGAAAGCGCAAAACCTGCAAGGGCTGCATTGTGTTGTATGAAGGGCAAGTTGCATGAATAAATTGTGAGGCCTTCTGCCTTTAAAATATATTTAAATGTGCACTCATTGAGCCTTTATGAGATACATGCATGTATAATATTGAGAAGGGAAATACTCCGATTTTATTTACTTTCTAATAAAAATATCTCCTTGTCCTCTATCCTAAAATCACTTTAAGGAAACATAACAGTAAAACATGATAAAACACAGTAAATGCAGTTCTAATAGCAGGCAAAAGTAACTAGCAAAAGTCCTATAGAGTTGAAAGCCCAAGAGAGTGTATAGACCAAGGATGTTCTGTTTATAACTCATGTACTCCAATTGTATGTTCTGTATTTGGGGACCTGTACCCATTAATAAAACTCAGTGAAAAGAGGTATCCCTCAGTGAGACAAAGCAAGTAACCGGACAAAGATGTATACTTTTAAAAAATGAGTCAGCCTACATGATAATGGTTGCATAATACCTATAGATTTACAGGTCCATTAATTAAATGCTATGCAAATTCTCTTGGCAGATGTTCACTTGAGCCTTGCCAGTTCAAGGGAGGGATTATGTTACAACATGTTAAACTGTAAATGAGAATTATTGCCACTGTACTTGGCATCAGCAGTAGCAGTGGCAGGGAAAACCAATAAGTTCAATTCTCACAGTTAAAGGTTTTAAAGGAATAAATTGTCCAAGTCAGGGAGTTTGCAGAAGAAAAAAAAGACACCTGAAATGCCTTTTCCGTGCTTTGTTGGCTCACTCTCAAGTTTAAAGTGTGTTACTGTCTTGTTTCTTTGATAAAGCTAGACTCTTGGATACTAATTTATAGGTAATAGTTGGATCCTTGACATTCAAAAATATTCCCCCACAAGTGTCTGTAAGAAAAAGAGGAACACAGAGAGAAACTTCTATGTTTGTTGTTGTTATAAGACAGATTGAAGCAGCAGGATTTGAAAGGGAAGGAGTAGCCATGTGTGTCCTGAGAGACTTGGCAAACAGAATCTGAGAAACACTTGTTAATTTAGAAGGGCAGGAAGAGAGCTGAGAATGGAAACACAAAACTTGGATATAACTGGATAAACTGAAAAGGTGGAAAAAGTGATAATACTAGATTTTCAGAGAAAATGAGTATTGCTAATATGTTAGGAAAAGAAAAAATTGCCACGTCTTTGTGTAGCCCGGACTCGTTCTTCTTGTAGAAACAAGCGGTCAGGAAAGCATAATACAGACTGAAACTGTGGTGTGTGCAGGAGAGAGGATGTTTGGCTCTGTATCCTGTTTTACTCAGAACAGTCTTCTACTTGAAGAGTGGTGTGATCCAATTCTGGTTTACATATGAAGGACCACAGGGAAAGCCGGAACTTATCTAGAAGTGATGGATAAGTAAAGTAATGGTAGAATTCCAATTTTTAGTTTCAATTGGAGTAGATCCATTCCATCAATGAAATTTATGTAAGGGTTGATTTACATCAACTCCGAGTGGAACTAAAGCTTGCATCAAGGGCAAAAGGTTACTTGTAACAAGTTTTGCATTTGTTACAAGAGGGAAGGGGCAAAATTACATATCAAAAGCAATACCACGAGTGAGTTACTATACTGCTGTAATGAATAACATTTTCTAGTTAAATTTAAAATAGAGTGTTAAGTGGCATTTTTAGATGTTTGTAGCAAGATTTTGATCAGATTATTTTCAGGCTGTATGCTGTTTTCTTGTCATTCTTAATCCTACTTGCGATCTCAGGATCTAGACACTAAAATGGGCTTTCGTGAATAGTCTTCAGTCTCCCCTTCTTGGAGAGATCGCAGCTGGTGGATTTGAACAGTGAATCATCAGCTAAACACCGCGCTTGCATCCTTTTTGAGATGGAGCTCCAATGAGGGTGACTTTATTCCACCATGACAGTCACGGGAAGTCACTGACTAGGGTTCTTGGAGACCAGGGTTCAAAACCCAGCCTTGGAAAGCCATTGGGTGGCCTTGGACAAGTCACACTCTCTCAGCCTCAGAGAAGGACGATAAGAAACCTCCTCTGAATAAATCTTGTGCAGGCAGCATGGCATATGTGTTTGAGTGTCAGACTAGAACTCTGGGAGACCAGGCTCAGATTCCTGCCCAGTCATGGAAGCCCACTAGGTGATCTCTGGCAAGTCACACTCTCACAGCTTCAGAGGAAGACAATGGCAAACTCCCTCTGGACAAATCATGCCAAGAAAACCCTGTGATAGGCTTATCTCAGTGTTGCTATAAGTCAACAATAACAATTATTTCTAATATAAATTTATACCTGAATATCTCTGTCCCTCCTTTTGCTGATATACTTTCTCTTTTGAATATTTGGCCTCTCCAACTGTATACTTACTATCCCACCACCTCTGCAAATTGGCTTGACCAAATAGCAGTTCTGGCGGGTGACTTGCACTGGGAAAATGTCACGCGAGGGTGGAAGATGGAGAAGGAGAGGTATCCACCTCTTTTTCTGTTGTCATAGTCCCATTTCAGATATTTCCTGTAGCTATCTTAAGCTTTCCTTTTTATAACTGTCCCTCATCCCTCCACATACGCTAGGGTTAGGGGCACAGGACCCCCGTGAAAGTGAAAAAACTGTGAATAACTCTAGGCCCTCTGAAACCATATTTAACGCACAAAGAAGTATGATCACCATATTCAACCCACTGTGGATTCCTTTGAGGCATCAGGGTCCTTTTGCAAGGCAGAAGTGGGGCGCTGGTGGGGCTTACGGCCACCTCCACTGCTGCCCCACACCATTTTAAATAGGGACCTACAAGCCTCATTTGCAGTTTCTCAGTTTCACAAGGGTTGCAGTCCCTATTAAAAATGGCATGGGGAGGCAGCAGAAGTGACAGCAAGTAATCTGTGAATAATCAAATCTGCAAAAGTGAAACCCGCAAATATAGAGGGTTGACTGTAGTACGGTGATTCTTAATGTGGGCTCCATGGACTCCTGGGGGGCTGTGATGTCCTCACAGGGGGTCCACAAAGGCTTGAAGAAATGTTATGTGCTTTTAAAATAAAAAGGAAAACAGACAGAGAGAGACAGGTGGTCATACATTGATCTCAAAGAGCAGGAGTCTTTTGCTGGCAGCAGACATCATTTGTACAAAGTTCCTTTACAATATCTTAAACCATTCAAAAGTTAGGAAACTGTTAACAAAAAATGTACTCAATACTTAGCACTTCTGCACATGGTGAAAACATGCAAGTTAATGACTTTGAGTGGCTGAGAGAAACTACATGACATTTCTTGCTGCCCACATATATGGTCAGGAGCCTCCTTGAGTTAAGTCCTGGTGGTCTGTGGCAACAAAAGATATTTCAAAGGGGTCCATGGTAAAGAAAAGGTTGAGAACCACTGGTGTAGTATACAAAGCATTCAAAAACATGCAGATATGATCCTGTAGTTATCTATAAACAAACTGAAGCTTATGACGTGCATAACTAAACGAGGAGGAATTATAATGGCCACACACATTTGAAACGTGACTCACTCCTTTTGTTGTTGCTGATTGCTGTCAAGTCAACTTCGAATTGTGGTAACCCTGTGAATGAGAGCCCTGTAAGGCACCATCAACACCTCTGCTCAGGTTTTGCAGACTCAGTACCTTGGCTTCCTTGATTGGATCTATCCACTCACTCCCACAGGAAATAAATTTCAAGAACTGTACACCACAGAAGTATATGCACTGATTTCAAAGAAGAATGGTCATTTCTAAAAGGCTCAGATGGAAAGTGTATAGTGTAGTTACGTTCCCAGATGGCTTTTAAAGAAGGTTATTGGCAAATTCATAGTTGTTGTAGGCAATTCCTCAATTGGGATACATATTCTAGTGATAAGTATTTAAGCATTAGGCTGACCTTCGGATGGCAGACATGCAGCTGGTCACTGGAGTCACTCCTGAAGCCTTACCATCATGATAGAACCAGCAGAGTTTGGTCCTCACTGATACAGCCTTCAAGTGCTCAGAATCACCTCACCTCACCATGCTGAGATAGAGAAGGATTTGATGGAGATAAGCTTGGGCTCTGTAGTGATTATGAATACAAAGTTTGTTGGAATAGTTGTTTCCTGCATCATTGGAGGAATTATCTTTACTGATGAAATCACAGGTTTTCAAACTTTTAAAGTTCTGGGCAAATCCGTGGAAGAGATCTATGAACAGCTATTAATCAAGATATCTAAATAGAACCTTGGCTTAGTAAGACTGTTGCCTTTATGGTGTTGGATCCAGCATTCCTTCTCCCCTGCTAGCGGGAAAATTTGTTGAGTGCTGTTCAGAATGTTTCCACTGTTGTGAGGAGGGTAGGAAGCGATTTTTTCCGCTTCTCCCTTCCTTTGCACTCCATCAGTGTTGCTGCTTTCACTGATCCAGGAGAACCATACCATGCTTCAGGGTGAGAACAGTGTCCTTGGAGCAATGAATGCTGTTGGCTTTGCACTGCACATAGAAAATCCAAAAAGTTCAGTCTTGTTCTCGTCAGACCACAAACCTTCCCCCAAATTTGCTCTGATTCCTACATGTCTTTTTGCAAACATACCAAATGGGCTTTGATATTTCTTTCAGCAGTGGATTTCTTCTTCATGAAGTCCAGCTTTGTGAGACATCCATGTGATAATCATCTATGGACAATTTCTCTTATCTCAGTTGCAGATCTCTTCAGCTGCTGTATTAAATACCTTTAAAAAGAAAGTTATATCCACTGGACTATTGCTTGGGATTTTTTCTATTTTCTAAGAGTGTTCCATTGGGTTTTATTGAGAGTTACTGTGGTCATGGGAGAATGCTTAAAATTATCTTCATTTTACATATTGCTGAAATGACTGACAAGTTATGATTACAGGAGCTTTATTGTTAATTGCACCCTGTGAGCTTATGAAATGCCACTCCCTTGGTTATGAATTTATGCCAATTTGCTGGTGGTGGTAAAGAGACACTATTCCAGGGATAGTAATCATGTGGCCCTCCAAGTGTTGTTGAACTGCAACTACCATCAGCCCTAGCCAGCAGGTAAGAAATGTTGGGAATTGCAATCCAGTATGATCTAGAAATCTGTATGATTCCCGCTCCTGCTGTGATCTGTAGCTCAGCAAATTGGCAGAAGCAATTTCTAATTCGGAGAAGCAAGTTTATATTTATAATATTGATGTTTCTGTCAACATTTGGGTAAGGGAAAGTTCTTAGTGCAGAAGACATGGAGGCAGAGACAGATGTGGAGGTGGAATTCAATATGAGGTGGCCATTCCCAGCTGCATCCATTTTTCCTTCTAATTTTTGGAGACAGCTTTTGAAAATAAGACATATTTTTGGTTTGAAATAGTAGACTTTATCCATATGTTGTTACCCACCTCTGATGAGATGAGATTTCTGAGATTTCTATTTAATTTACGCTGATTATTTCCAAGTTTACATCTATTATCTGTCTTATCTATTGGCTAAAATACAAATTTGTATATAGATATATGTTGACCTTTTCCTTGGTAATGCCTTTTTCCCTGGCTATGGTTTAGTGGTTATCCTAGGTTTCTGTGATCACTTCTGGTGTTTTCTGTGTGCTTTTAGGTGTAAGGATTAAAATTTTATTTAAGAAAAGAGAAGAATATAGTTCACAGGAGGCTAACTCTTCCTCCTAATACCGCAGTCCATATCTGCTTATGGAAAACTACATTTGTATGGTCTTTTGGCACTTTGATGTACTTTTCCTAAAACTTAAGAAGACCAAATGGAGCATTTAATCTAAAACTGAACATTTGGGAATGCTATTGCTTCTGAGTCACTGTCTTAGCCCTCTGTTTTTCTTCAGCATAAGCAGTTAATAACACTGGGAAGCATTCAGTAATTACTAACTGTTGAGAAGGATGTTGATTTGAGACTGGAAGAGAGTATGCATTACTTATGTATTTTAAACCATGTGTGATTCATCCTTAGTTGTAACCTGCAGCATTTTTTGGCCAACTTACTGATTTCACATAGTGTGGTTGTATTTTAAAATAAATAATTGAGGAGGCTGCTACACCAGCTATATGTGCTAAAGGTAGAAATCTCTTGCCTTAAAAACAGATTGTCTAAATATGTTGATAACACTGATATAATAAATGTAATTGGTTCCAAATAACAGGGTACCATGTTGCTCTTTTAAAATGTAACCATGATTACATCCAAGATAGAATAATTTTGAATCAAGGTTAAAAAAGGGATAATGAAAAGGAATGACTTTGAAGCAATATGGAAAATATTTGTGGAAAAGGCTTTAATAAAAGAGGGAAGTGTCACACCTCCACAAGAAGAATTAGTTTTGGAAAGCAGAGTAAGCTGAAATATAATTGGCTCTGGGAATAGGTTCACATTTAGGGTTAGGGTTTATGGTTAATAACAGGATCATATATAGTATTAGCAGTAGGTTAAATATAGTTGAAAAGAATAGATTTAAGAATGAAATTACTATAACAATAATGAGTACAAGGAGAATGAGATTTAGATACATGAAATAAAAATATATAATCAGTATGATATATAATATGTTCAATAAGTATATGATGATAAAGGATCTGGAGAGAAATAGTAATGTAAGCTATTTGTGTTGTAATATTTCTCTTTTTCACATTTATGTTATTCACGTGGTGTTTTTGTTTTATTCTGTTATGTATTGTTCCTTTTTCTTTATAATAATAATAAAAAATAAAAATAAACAAGATAGAATCATTTGTTCTCAGGTTAAATCTCTGTGCTGTCCTTTTCCTGTTTTAGACGTCATTCCTTGATTTAAGGTGGATACTCTCAGGGCCCAGGCATAATTTTGGGACGTGCAGTAGAAACTGGAGATATTGGCCTCTAGACTGATAGCATAATCCTTCATCCTATACATACAACCTCATGAAATAGGAACAAGTTTTAATTCTGAAATTATTATTAAATATTTTAAATTTCTGAAAAAATGCCTGCCTCTGCTACTTTTAATAATAAGACCCAGCCTGAACATCCTGCATGTTTGCTAATGATTTTGTAACTTTTTGGTAATTAATGGAAGGATTATATTCTCAATACCTTATTTTTAAAAGAATTCTACTGGACCAATAGCATTAGGCTTCTTCTCTTCTTCTGGTCTCTTCTAAATATACCAGACAAACAGCAGATCCCAGAATTGCTTTAGACAGTTAAAGTGATATGAAACGGATACCTCTGTGGTGCAGATAAACCTTAAAACATATTTATACCACAAAAGAAGTGATGTTCTTTCTTGTTAGGTAATGTTAAATTAGCTATTGCAAAAAAAAAGTTAATTACAAATAACTGTAAACATTAGGACACGTTACTTTAAAGCTTCTGTAAACTAAAGAATTAGCTTGTCCTTACCCATACATTCTTGCAAGTTCACGCTCAGTAGACAAGATGTCTAGATGGCTGAACTGTTTTTGCCTCATCGTGGAACACCTGCAGTTTTTGATGAATGCTAGATTGCTGCAAGTGCTTTCAGTTTCTCCCTCAGTTCCTGCCAGTGTGTAAGGAATATGTTGGGCTATGTACACTGCAGTGTAAATTAGTTTTGTTATTCCTTGTAAATCTCCTTAATTATATAGGTGGGGTGGAATCACAGAATCATAGTGTTGGAAGGACCCAAGGGCTGTCTAAATCCAACATTCTTGCATGCAGGGATACACAACTGCAGCACTCCTTAGAGACAGAATAATTAATATTTTCTGAAAGCTTCACTTGAAGATTTTTTCAGGTACAACATTTCACAAGGAAAGTTCTTGGAAAGATTTGTGGGATACTTGAGAAGTTTATTCCAATTCCCCAAGCTCTAGTGTCATAAAATGTAGGACTGGATAGAATGTAAAACATATATTACTGGTTGCTTTAAAGCTGTGCTCTGAAGCACAGATGATTTTGTTCAAAGTTGTGTTGAGAGTGTGAGTGAATTAGACATTTATACAGGTGCCTGGAAATTCTACCAGAAGCAGCAGCATTTGGTCCCACTACTATTCTATGCTGTTTTGCATTGCCTTTTCTACCAGGTGCTCTTCCTTTTGTTCTGTACCCAAGGAATTCTGGGAACTGTAGTTAGTAATCTAGTGGACCATGTCAAATAGAACGGGATAAATCACTGTTTCTCGGTCTCACATAATTCTTGTTTAACTCCAGAAGCACTGTCTCTCTGTTCCAGAGAAAAGACCTGGGCTGAGGCCAGCTTTCAAGGCTCAGCAGTTCAAAATGTTGCTTGAGATTGTTCTAATCCTGCTTCTAAATGGCTCCAACAAATCTTCCATGATCTGGATGAACAGATACATGGGTATAAGGAAAGTAGCTATAGATATTCCAAGGTATACTGTACAAGTTATCTTTATTTCCCCACCTATAGCTTTGTAAACTGTTGAGTAGGATCCTGTGGATTTTTCGGTAAAGTATTACCCCATATGTAAGCCCTGGTTGTTGCTCACCAAAAATGAAAAATGGATCACCCCAAAGAGAAAAGGCATCACTCAAAACACAGAGATCTGCAAAAGATTTGTACATGCTGATATGTATGACTATGTGCACATTTGAAAATAATTGCTACAGCTTAAATAATTTTAAAAATAAGTAGCTTGTTGGCTCTTTGCTTGTGACAAAATGTACTTTGGGGAGAAGCCAACATGCACTCATGAAAGTCCATTCACACAACAGGATTTTCTCACTTTCTTCTGCACCCCCTGCATCCAGCCCCCTGAATCTACTCCTGTGAGATCACCTGTTTCCTGCACGAAAAAAAACAAGCTGAAGGTGTGCAGGAGTTGTAGAGGAGAGAATTGTCCCTCCATTTCCGTTGATGGAAATAATTCCAATAATGGAAAGATTTTATTAGATGTCACCCTTTATGTATTTCTGCTGCAACTGGTCTGTTTGACTTATGTAGCACAAGGAACAATATTTTTAATGTAAAGTTGAAGGCTTTCACGGTTGGAATCCATGGGTTGTGGGTTTTTTGGGCTATGAGGCCATGTTCTAGTAGTATTTGCTCCTGATGTTTCGCTTGCATCTGTGGCTGGCGTCTTCAGAGGAACTGGAGACATGGAGGTACTCCATTCAATGTACTCCATTCCACCTCCATGTCTCCAGATCCTCTGAAGATGCCAGCCACAGATGCAGGCAAAACGTCAGGAGCAAATACTACTAGAATATTTTTAATGTTTTGGAATAGTCTATATGTACTTCTCTTTTGAAGTTAGTTTGCCTCCACTGTGGCAGAGTGCTAAATAACTGTGTTTTCCCTTTGTGTTTAGAAAGCAGAAACTAACACAAGGTTGCAAACAATAGCTGCTCAGATGTTTGAGAGGGTGTGAGGGAAGGATAAATAAAGTTAATCTGTGTGTCCAACCATCACTTTGCCAAGCTTTATTGCGTGTTGTGTACTTTGCTTAATAAGTTTTCTCTCTGAGGCGTACAAACTAAAAATGGTTTGTTAACAAAATTGTCCCTCACCCTATTCAAACTGTTTTAGTTCAGTATGTTGACACAATCCTCTTTGTTTTGCACTTTCAAGCAGGCAGAGATATCTTTCTTGAAGCTTTGCTGGTGGGGAACTTTCTCATGTGCTGCAGCAAATGCATGCCGAGAAGGCTTAGCATAATCAAGAAGTGAGATTGGAAACTTACTCTGAACAACTACAGTACTTTGTTACTGTTGTGGTTCCATGCCCACCCCAATAGACAGTTACAGTTGCTCTTAAAAATATATATCCATTCTCTTGTTCAAAAGTAATCATGTAGTTACTTTTACTTACCATACAAATCAGAGTGCTGCAAAGCTGATGGCCTGCAGTACCAAATGTATCCAATCAATGAGGTTGTGCACTTCTGTAACAGTAAAAGTAGTAGAGGCTGTAACAGCACTATGGTCTTACGTTAGTTTCATGGCAATTTGATTTTCATGGGTCATCCTAAGGAATCTTGGAATTTGTAGTTTGGTGAGGTACTTAGAATACTCTTCTGGGGACCTCTAGTGCCCCCCCTTGAACAGTTATGGCATCCTGAGTGCCTGTCTGCACTATAGGATTAAACTCATCTGATCCTCAGTCTGTCATTTCATAGGCAATCTTGATCTCTTGTAAGTACAACAAAGAAAGTGCAGATCCCATGATTCCTTTGGACAATTAAACTGGTATGAAACAGATATGTTGTAAAGATGCACCTTGAAACATAATTATACCACAAAAAGAATGATATTTCTTTTGTTATGTAACATTAAATTAGCTATTAGCAAAAGAAAGGAAATTACTGTACAGGTAACTCACTGTTTACAAGCAGTTACTTTAAGGATCAGATAAAGAATAGCATTAACTTTAAAAAAAGTCCACACCTTTCCTTTATCTCTGATATAACCCATCCTAGATAATTTTAATTACTTTACGTGCTTGTAACCAGCCCAAAGCCCAATTCTGCTGTTTCTTGTGTTGATAACAACGTCTTATACAAGAGCAGGAAGCCAAAGAGGATCAATTATGTGTCCTGTTGCACGTCTCTTTCAGGAAATACTGTTATTAATTTGTGACTCTACCAGGGCTTGCTTAAAGGAAATAGTGAGTGTGTTTTAAAACAATGGTTGCTGGCCTTTTGTGTGGAAGACATACAACATGTTCCCCAGAGTATTTCATGAAGCTTAAGGCTGCTTGAGATGCAGCCAGAGTAATATAAGAAAGGCTATTACATATCTGTCTCACTGCCAGGATGTATGCAGAAAGGAGGTGGTGGTAGTTTGGAGAAACTAGCATTGTGGCTACCAAGGAGACAAGCATCTCATCATATCACTAGTATCTATCTTAAGACAGGGATCTGAATGGTTTAAAACTGTAAGCTTAGCCTTCATGCGCAGAATTTAAAAATGGGGAAAAAAAGCTTGCTTTTAGTGAGTTATGGGGTATTTTCTGATCCCAGTGAGAATTCTAGTGTATCAGGGTTTAGGATATGATGTCATCTTATAGTTCATGATCAGTGATAGCTAACAAGTTGCAATCATATTAAGAATTAAGTTGGAGATCTGCCAATGGAAGAGAACAAATTATTATTTTAAATGAAAGTGATTGTGTTAAATTGGAAAATTAACATTAACATTTCTTCAGTGTTATTTATTAAATGCTAAAGAGCCAACAAATTTTAAATTGTCTAGTTGATCCTCTGCCCAGTTCTTGTTTGCTGATATTTTTGGGAAACTGGTTTGCTTGTATTTTTGGGAAACTGCTTGCTTTTTGTTAGCCCCTTCCAGGGTTGGTGAATTGCAAGATGCAAACAACTTGCACAAGAATAGTTTCATTGGGATGAAATGGATTAAGGTGTTTTTGATGTTAGCACTCTCACCGACTGATCTCTCCCACACTGTTTAACCATACTGGTTCCTCTAGATTGCCCAGTATTCCCAGTAAGTGTCAGGGCTTTCTGTTTCAGGATTTCATAGCTTGCAATTTATGTTTCCATACCCACATCCAGTCATACCGAAAACGTACCAAGTTTTTGGCCCTGGGTTGTTGCAGGTTTAGTGGAGTTTAGTTCTAGCCCTGATTTGCATGTTTCTTCTGCACATTTGATCTTTTCTGTTATTTGAGGTGTGGTTAAGCTTTCATCTGGGTGTATTTTTCCCCATCTCCTGCCATGCTTTCCATGAACTCAACTTCTGTCCCCTCCATCCTCCTTTCCCAAGTATTCATGTTCCTTGTCTCACACTAACTTGTTGTGGGAAGAATGCTTTTAGGGTTTAGGGTGCGGAGAGACCCAAAACTAGACAAACCATGACATTTTAAGGCCATTTGATGGTGACTTGGACTATTTTACCAAGATTTTCCATTGTTTTGCCATTTTTTTATTGTTATGGGGGTCCTCTGGGAGCTTAAGAGATTGACAAAATGAGGCAATGGGGGCCACATGCAGTGCATAGAGTATTTTCACCCACTTCTCTGGTGTAGAGGTGCCTCATCTGCCTCAGGAAACTGAATTTTAAAGCTCTTAATTCTGGGACTTTTGCTGAGATCCATGTGGGAATGAGAAAGTTAAAGAAAAGAGGTGAGAAGGGAAGGAGTTCAGCTTATAGAAGAGGGAGAAAGGACAGGGGGGAGAAAGGTTTTGGTGTGGTGACTGAGAAAAAAAAAGTAACGAGGCTGTTTCCTTCTCTCCAAAGCTCAAAACAAGGAGGAGTGAAACCATGGATGGGAGTTCTCACCTTCATTCTGGTAAGGTTTTGGTGTAATAATGTAATACAAATTTAAACATTAGTTTTAAAATTATCTTAATGACTGAAAATGTCTTCCTTTTAATGTAAACGTAACTGAATTAGTTTTTTAAAGCATAATAGACATTAATTTTAATGAGTTTATTGTTTCCCAGTGACTTTCCCAAGTCAGTTTATGATCTCATGATAAATTCCAGGGCCTGCCACACCCACAAAAAGGGGCAGATCTACAGACAATCAGAGAACGTCACTTCTCCTTCACTGAAAAACGTCATAGGGCATGTCTATCCCAGCACGTTAATCTCACTGTGGCAAAAAAGGACCCCAGTGGCAAAATACCATAGATTTATTGGGACTTTGTTTGTTCGTTAAAATCTGTACTGTACTGTTTGTTTGTTAAAAACTGGCAAGAGGTTGAAATTTGGGGAACTGTTTATACCTCTTGAGATTCCCATGTTGTAGAATGTCTGTGTTGTAGGTATAGTTATGTATGGATTCCGTAGCTATACATGACACTGGGGGCCTAAAATACTGAGATGTATTATTTGGAGAGGTACCATTTAATTAGTGCTGTATTACATGCCTTGTGCATAGGTCCAATATCTGACATCTCCAGTTAAGAAAAAAAATAGATAAGAGGTGATAGATAAGACACCTGCCTGATACCATGGGACATTCTGCCACTCAGAGGAGACATTGCTTGACAAATAGTCTGGTTTGATGTAAGGAAGCTTTCTTTGAATTTGAGAGTTTGCATTAAAATAAGTTGTAATAAGTTGTAAAGTTTTAATTTGCATTAAAATAAGTTGTGTGTTTCAGTCAAATTGCTTGCAGAATTATGGTGACCCCATGAATTTCATAGGGGTTTCTTAGACAAGGAATACTCAAAGTAGGCTTACCATTACCTATGTCTGAATAGAGCCTCTGTTATCTGCTATTCCTGAGGGAGGTGGGGAGGTCTCCCCTCCAAGTCCTGACCAGGCTGGACTCTTCTTAGGTTCCAAGATCAGATGGGAGCTGGTGCTTTTAGGCTTAAAATTGGGATTTATGTACTTGTAAAGAAACAACTCATGGTCTTTTTGCTGTTGGCGTGGGTCATACAGTGATAACTCTCTCCTTGTCTTAATGCAATCAGATACAGTTGCAAATAGTACTTCCCTTATACCAACTTGGAGTTTCAAGACAGAGCATGTAGATAAGCTGGGAGAAACCTGGATGAGTTTTTAAGAGAATAGCAGATTGCTAGCTGGATTGGCTGCTTCAGCGAGAAAACTCCTCCAGTTTTTCTCTGGAACTGTTCCCTGAACACATAAAAAAACAAAATAGATATAGGTATTTGGTGGCCTTGAACAAAGAAAGATGCTGTGATAAAATACAAGTCTGAAGGAAGCTCTGTGTAAACATTAGGTACCTCAGTGTTTACAGTGTTCTCTCTTAGATATAATACTTATAAGCTAGTTATGCAGTGTCTAGATTGCAGATGATTATTAGAGGCAACTAGCTTTGGAATTTTGATGGCCAAGATCCAACTGTGCTGCACAGAAAATAACATTTAAGTCCAGGCTGACTGGAGAATAATTAAGGACAAAGAAGATTAGAGACCATTTAATCAATTTCTCTTGTCCTTTTACCTCTGACTTTGTTTTGCCGATGCTGTGCTACATTCAGGGTGGTGCCCACTCTTATTTTTAAATAAGCAGACATTATTTACCAAGATGATCCCTACTTTGCATCGAGAAGAACTGAATTCTACACAGCTGTGTAAATCAGGCAAATTAGCATTTTTATAATTCTGCAAGAGTACCAGGGAGCGATCAGCTTAAATACTTTAAAAGGTGCTAGATCCCAACTGATCTTCCAAGCTAAGCAGGCTCAGTCCTGGTTACTACTTGGATGGGAGATTGTCAGTGGATTTCACGTGCTGTTAGATTGTATTTTGGAGGAAAGAATTTGCAAAACCACTTCTGAGTATTCCTTGCTGAAAAAAACCCTATTAAATTCATGGGGTTGCTGTAAGTCGACAGGCTACTTGAAGGCACACAAACACACACCTGGGAGCCCTGCAGAATTTTGGATCACCAGTCCAATCCCACTGGAAGTCTTACTTTGCCTTCTTGAAGTTTTTAGCTGCCATCACCCACACTCTTTGAAATGTATCTGTTTCAGACAAACCAGATAGAAACCTACTATTCTCTCTCTTCTAAAATTAAGTTCAGGAAAGTGAATTCTATACCCAGTAACTCATTTTGTGATTTCCTTACAGACTGAGGCATTCACACAATCCTTGCTGTGTTTGATTTTTTAAAATTTCTCCTTCAATATATTTTTCTGAAGTGGTTCCTATGCTACCTAAAGCAAACATTGGTTTCCAAATGCCTGTGCTGATCTGATAACATCTCTAGTATGTATTCAAGGGAGACCAGCTTTCAGGACCTGCTCTGGCTTTGTGGGAGAACCTGAAGTACCTTAGTAAAGAGCCTTTGGTCACTCTAAACATTGGGGGGAGGGGGTGGAAGTGCCCATGGTGAAGGCCACAGCTGCAAGAACTTAGGGACCGTCCCTGACTTCCTTACATTGAACTCTTTGCACACAAAAAAGACAGCATGCCAGTCTCCAAACTGGTTTGATCCTGTGCTAAATTGGAACCAAGCTGGACGACTGCCTCCTACTGAATGAGTTCCCTAAGAATTCGGGTCTACAGCAAATTCTCATCTAAGGATGGGCATCTGTGTATGAACTAAGAAGGTGCACTACAGTAGTTTATGCTGTTATGGGGAAACTAGGTAGCTAAACCAACTGTGCCAGGTCTGATTGAATCATTGCCACATTAAGCCATTTTCATGAGGAAAAAAAAATACAAACTGTAGCAGGAGGACCATAACTGGGTTCCATATGTCTTTTTGAAAATGAAGAATTAAAAGACACAGTCCAGTACGTGTTCCCTGCATAGGGCTTATTTAAATGTAGGAGAAATTTGCATGCATATATCATTTTGTCTGTTAAAGAGCAGGAATAATCTCTTCCCTTCAGATGCCTAATTGTCTTTGGAAAGACTGCATTGTGCTTCAGATGATAAGAAATAATCTGTCCCCTCCTCCCTATATAGTTTACATTTGTGTAAGTAAGGTAAAATCTGAAGTAGTCTTATAGCAAGGATGCAGAACTTGTGGCCCTCAAATGTCATTGAACTGGAGCTCCCATCAGTCCTAGTTCAGCATAGCCAATTATAAGTGATAACAAAAGTTGTGGTTCAACTACATCTGGAGAATCACATGTTCCTTTTCCTACTTTTTAGTGCTGTGGAGTCTGTTGAAGGAGGTTTGTTTTGTTCCTGTAACAAAAGGTAGATTTTACATGTGCAAGAAGAGAAATGCGCAATCTGAGTCGCTGTACATTGCACAGTGTTCAATAACTATACAAAATGGAAATACTGATTTTTTAAAAATATTCAACCTGAGTACCAGTTCTCTTGTATTGCCACTTTTGGAGTTATTTGTGAATAAGTCTCTCAGCATCCCACATTAAACAAGAGGTGATTATGAGCTGATCTTGATGCTGTTGTGAGTATGTGGAGCAAGAGCAACACAAGTTGCAACAGATTCTGATAAAGCAGGAAGTTCCCAGTCTAGTTAGTCAGGAGAGAGGCCAAGGGCCATTGGTCTCCCCAGCTCTGCCTAGAAGATTAACTAGATCAGATACAGCATTCTAGTAAAATGTCTGGTGTTGAAAAGGCAGATCTAAAACAGATCATCTGGAGGAAAGAACTCTAAGTCATCTTGTTATTTTCAGACAGGAGTTGAGGCTTCACTCCGTTTCTGCTTATCTCTTAGAAGCTTTGTGTGGGCCTGCAAGTTGCCTGTTGACCTATGGCGACCTGATGAATTGCATAGGATTTTCACAGGCAAAGAATATTCCTGGGTGACTTTGCCAGCATTTGCCAGCAAATATAGCCTACAGCACCTGGTATTCTTTTGTGGTCTCCCATCGAAGTACTAACCAGAGCTGATCTTGCTTGGCTTCCAAGATCGGTCAGGATCTGGTGCCTTCAGGGTAGCTTTATTTGTAGTCAGACACCCAGGCCTGCTGTTAGTTTGTTACCGTTTACAAACAGCTAATGACATATTACAAAGATGTATCTTTAATTTCAACTCTGTATATGCTTATGTAGCCCCCCCCCCCATCAACGAGAGGTTAAGACATTTTTGGTAGCTGTAGGTTTGGTGAAAAATGCCTAGATCATTTATTATTTCACTGCTCTCTACACCATAAGGAAAAATATACCAGGAAGTTTTAGTTCTCCAGTTAATGCTTGGTATTATATTATTATTTGTTCAGATATTTTTTTATTTAAAAAAGTATTTTTAAAAGGAAGTAAATCCCATAATTAGGGCCCAAGTACCCTAAAGACACCAGATCCTGTCTGATCTTGGAAGCTAAGCAGGGTCAGTCCTGGTTAGTACTTAGATGGGAGACTGTCATTGAATACCAGGTGCTATAGGTTATATTTCAGAGGAAGCAACTGGAAAAACCACCTCTGAGTATTCCTTGCCTAAGAAAATCACCACACGACTTCAAGGCAGATGTTGTTGCTGTGTGCCTTCAAGTCGTTTCTGATTTATGGTGACCCTAAGGCAAATCTATCACAGGGTTTTCTGGGGCTCAGATTGTGTGATGTGCTCAGGGTCGTCCATTGGGTTTTGATGGTCTCCAGGGTTGTAGTCCAGTGCTCAAACCACTGTACCGCACTTGTGCATATGAAAACACACAGATGCTATAATTATTTTGAACACTTTAATCAATAGATTGACTAAATTGTATGTTAGAATTTGGCAAATATTAATTGGTGAGTATGCAAATTAACAACTACTATATTTGTTTTTGAAAATTATTGGGACCTGTAATGAAGTTTTTATGATATGAAAATGCATTTAAATTTAATCCATTGTTTTTTAATTGTTGGAATGTGTAGCTTTCCTCCTAGTTGTACGCTTGCACCTGCTATGTTTTCTTTGTTATGAAGAAATGTGTAAAGAGCAAAGGCTTGGGCAGATGTTAGGAAATTACTTGAGGAGTCATTGAGAAGCCATGGTGATGGGCTTAGAACAGGACTCTGAACACCACACAGAATAGTGTCAATGCCTGCTGAATGAGTGTGTGATAATTACTTTGGTTTACTCTGTTTGTAGATGCTGCCACGGTGGAATTGAGCTGCACTGAAGTACCTCTTTATGTAAGTTCCCCAACATTAAGCTTCTGCCCTCAAAGGTCCTTTTCTTTTGTTTTGAACAGGGCCTTATTGAGAAGCAGCATGAAAGCAGCCAAAAATTCTGTGCTTTGCTTGATGGAGAGAGTTTAAGCCACTGAATGCTACTGTCTTATTGGAACCTAGTATTGCAATAATATCTTGTATGCATGTTGTGGCCTAGCTTTCTGAAGTCATTACAAAATAATTGTTGCATTGCGAATACAGATTATTGCACTTCTGGGTAATTTTAGCTGGCAGTATTTAGAATGGAGATGCTAACTGCAGTATTAAAACACCACTCTGGTTACAGGAGATAAATATTTCAATTACCAATACAAATGTTCAGTCCTTCTCCCCCTTGTCAAGATAGACTTAGTGTTATGCTCATGTGAAATAAATGGGATTGCATCAGAGGATGGCATACAGTTAACTGTACATGTTAACTGTAAGCTGGAGTGTATTTTCAGTGAATTAGGGCCTTTTATGTGATTGATGTTATCAGTAACTTGTCTAAAATTGCAATCCTAAACACATCTACTGGCAAGCAAGCCTTTTTGAACACAGAATTTTGAATCTTACATTGCTCTTCCTCTTGAGAAAGGATTCATTATTCCATCTGCTGCTCTCTGCGTGCCATCTAGTTCCTCAGCCTTTCCCCATCCTGGTATCTTTCAGATGTGCTGAATTATAATTGTACCAATGGCTATATTGGATAGAGGGTTATGGGAGTTGTAGTCTAAGACTCTAGGGCATGGTATGGAGGGGGCTCCCAATCCTTGGGAACAGTTGGCTTTTTTAATGAGGAAGATAGAGGTTGGGGGCTGCAGAAGACAGGGTTCTATTAGTGACAGGGAAGTTAGGATCCACTACTATACACGCTATAGAACTGCTATACATTTGCTTTCCAATAAGCAGGCATAAAATTGCAATGCAAGTCCTTTTTTAAAAAAATTACGTATTCTTGGGTGCCATTAAGTAGAACAGTAGCTGGTTCAAATGTTATAAAGAATATTTGAAAAACCTTGAAACAATAGATTTATTTATTGAGTTTGAGCAACCTGGCGTTGAATGAACAAGCGAATGAACATGAACACGCACACACAGGCAGACTTCTATCACAATTGTTCTACAGAAACAGCAATGTCAGAGCTGGCTCATAATTGGTTTCTAATGCAGAATGTAAACCACTTGGGAGTTACTTCCATTAGAGAAGTTCCTCTCTTATTAGTCTACCTTTCATGGGCGACACAATCAAGCCTGTATTTAAATCAGGCACTGAAAGTGGTTCTTTTGTCCATTTTCCCTGAATAGATTCTAGCTTTACTGTGTTTGGCTGAAATTCTATACATTTGGGTTTTGAAGACTTCAAAGGGTTGTGATATTTGTCTAAAGTGGAGATGATGAAAACGATTTTCTACTTGAGTTTCAGTCCTTTTTAAAAGTAGCATAGAACCCATAGGGAAAATGTTAAAAAGATGATATCCATGCAGCTTCAGTTTTGTCTTTGAGGACAGAGGGACAGTAAGGTAGGTTACTTAATTTGACATATTGCACCCAACAGAAATTGATCTAGGCATTATTCTATGTGAAGGAAGTCAATAGAAGCCTCTCTGTGAAAGCTAAAAAGAAGAAAGGTGAAACAAAGTTGCTGGAGTTCAGATGGCAGTGTTTGAATTTGAGGACTACATTGAATGTAAAGTGTGCAGGTGTTGAATAAGCCCCAAATTTAAATGGCATTTTTTTCAAAGTTCAAAGGAAATTATTGGATATCTATAACTGACAGGTAACAGGGTGCTCTTAATAAATCAATTTGCTTTGAGATGAAGAAGTGGTAAAATAAAAATTTTTCCTGAAAGCCAACAAACAGCCAATAAGCAGTTATAATCATTTCTTAGTGTTAGAACTATAACCAGCATAGGTTAGCTTTTAATATTCTGTTAGACTCCTTGTTTTTTTTAAAATATATTTTTAGTAAGCATTTACATGATATAACAGTAAATTATCCCCTACCCATCCTCTCCCACCGCAGACAACATTCCATGCTTCAAAATATAATCAGACAATATTACCAAAAACAGAGAGCCAGCCTGACGTAGTGGTTTGGATGTTGGACTATGACCCTAGAGGACCAGGGTTTGAATCCTTGCTCTGCCATGAAAGCCCACTGGGTGACCTGTTGTAAATAAAAAGGAAATTCAGAAGACAAGATAGGGAAAGAGAAATAGTATTTTATATATTATAGTTAAAAGATAAAAATAGCATATGGGTTCTTAATGTACAAAAGATTAAAAGAGAACATGAGCAAGTTTGGCAAGTTAAAATACAAATATAAAATATATAGGATATGATACAAACTGCAGCAACAGCAGATCAGAGCAAATCAGGAGGTGAGTGTTCACTAAGAGAATGCTACTCGTATAGAGCTTTTACAACTGCTTCCAATAACAGTAGCAGGTGAAGGTCCTCTATAACATCAATAGATCAATTAACCCCATAATGACTAAAGTTGTAAGGCTTGTCAGTTCCAACATGACCTTGGGCAAATCACATTCTCTTAATGTCAGAGGAAGGCAAAGGCAAACCCCTCTGAGCAAATCTTGCCAAGAAAACCCCTGATAGGCTTGCCTTAGGGTCAGAAATGACTCAAAGGCACATGACGATAACAGTTACCAAATACAATGTCCAAAAAGTGTGCATCATGATCACTTCCAGAATATCTTGTGATTCAACAATGGGCCATGCCTAGAATTTACATGTACGATATAGTTGTCCTTCCACTTTCATGAGGGTTCAGGGTGCAGAATCCTTGCTAAAGTGGAAAAACAGCAAATAACTCCTCTCCGCTCCCCTCCCACTCCCTTCTGGGGCTCCCCTTTCCCATTCTCATGCAGAAGGGAAGGGAATGGGGGTGAGCAAAGGCCCATGCAAGCCTTCCTTTCCCACTCTACAGTTCCCCTCCCCATTCCTAAGCATTTTGCCCTGGCACAGAGAACTTGTGTGAGCCTTTCTCCCCCTTCCATTTCTTTCTGTTTTGTCTTGGCAAGAGTTCTCTATGCTGGGGCAAAGTGCACAGGAATGGCAAGGGGAGCTTTGGAGGGGGGAAAGGAAGGCTCAGGTGAGTTTTTCCCCATCCCCTTTCTCTGCTGTTTTGCGTGGGAAGGCAAAGGAGGGAGAGGGGAAGGCTGGTGCAAGCTTTCCTTCACTCCCCCCATTCCCTTCCATTTTGCCTTGGCACAAGTTCTTTGCTCTGGGATAAAATGCATGAGAATGGGAGGAGGAGATGGGGAGGGGGATACATGCACGCTTGCAAATAATCAAATTTGCAAAAGTCATACCCGCAAATGTGGAGGGAGAACTGTATGTTGTGAATGGATGCCATGTAGCCTCAGAAGTTCTTCAGCTGTTTCACTTTTGGCAATGTGGAGTTTATGTGTCAATTTCTCTAATAATGCAACATTCCAAACTCCATCTAATCAATGGTTAATGGACAAACCTTGTAAATTCTTCCATGACCTTGCTATCTCCGTCCTTGCTGTGTACAGCAAGGTAGATATAAGATCTTATAGGACATTAGATATAGGACATTTTCTTTTTCTGTACAGTGGATAAAATGAGTAAAGTATTTTGAAAGTTATTTTGATTAGTTATTTTGTGAAGCTAATCAAGAACGTCCAACCAGAATAGAAATATTTTAGGGCAAGAAACCACATATGTTTCAGTGTACCAACATTATTACAGTCTCTCCAGCATCCATCTGACAGATTGTTATTAGTCCTGTGCAGTCTTAAGGGCCACAGATACCAACATTACATCACCTTAATGGCACTCTCCTTTACATTTGGAAATGGCAACTTATATGGGAGAGAACTTCAAATCCTATCCCATTTATTTTCAATGATCTGTACTCTAAGCTCAGTTCCCCGTGCACTTTTAGATCCTTTATTGCAACCACTCCCCTAGTTTTATTAAAAGTATCAAGGCAACACATCTCAAAGGTTGTAAGGGAGTGGGGATGGACCTGTATCCTTGTATAGACTGGAGGCAAACATGAGGACTTGAACTTTGTTCAGCCAGGAAGGGGTATATTCTTCCAATTTTTCTGCTAGTTTGTCCTTCTGGTATTGTTCTATAATTTATAAATAAATCTTTAAGCCTACGTACCACTTTTTCTTTCCAAATAACAAACTGATTTTGTCACCTTGCTGAAAATTAGGATATATTAAGCAGGAGTATAGAGGGGACTGAGGTGGAGCAAATATTTTAGCATAAGTAAACCATATCCTGGACATCTCAGTCAGAAAGGGATTCTCAACCTGCTTCAATTTCCCCCCGCCCCTGAAAACTGCTAGAAAAGTAAAGGCATCGGCTATACCTAAAGTGTCATCCCTTTCCATTTGAACCCATGCAATCGCTCCATTAGATTTAATAAATTTAGCAAATTGTACCAACAGAAATGTCAAATAATATTTCTCTGAATTAGAAACTGCAAGCCCGCCCATTTCATCCCATTTAACAAATTCCCCTTCCATAGTAAACTTTTCAATATTTATTTGCCATTTTTTCAGATGTTTTGTCCCAGAGTTTAAGGGAATAGTTTGAAAATGAAAAATAAATTTAGGTAAAACATAAGCTTTTACTAATGCTGTTTTATCTAACACTGATAGCATTGTATCAGAATATTATTTCAATTTTAATTTGATTCATAAATGTAGCTGCTTATAATTTCAAAGTATCAGTTGATTGAAATCCCTTGTCAGAGAGACACCTAAGTATGTAATATAGGAGTAGATACAGGACAAACCTGAAATTACCTGAACCTGAATGGAATCAGAATTTGTATACTGGCTGGGTGACTTTAAGAATTCTAATCCAAAAAAGTAACATTTCTAAGCTCTATATGGGACAGATCTTGCCAAATTTGATACACAGGAGAGCTCTTCCAAGACAGTGAAATGAATCTGAATTACAAAAGCGATGGAGCCCTACACTAAGAAGAATGTAAGAGCTTTAGCTTGCTGTTGTGTACCATTGATTAGAATGGGGCAAGTTTTTCAGGCGGTGAGAAATGTGTAAGCTAGTGTAAGAAGTTTCTTTATCAAATGTCAATATACATTTAGCCTACAATCACAAAGGGCCACTTTCAGTTAACTGTGTCTTGACATGTGCAATCTTTTATTTTCATTCTATAATTGTACAGTCATTGTAAGATTCATTTGTTTCCTTTGAATTTAGCAGATAACCTTTCTTTTTTTATTGGTTCTTGTTGACTGCAAACTGTTTCAAGATAAATTGGAACATTAGTTCTTTTATTATTCAAATCATAAGTTGCCTTAGATTCTTCACTTAAGCTCTTTGTTCTGGTTCCTGTAGGATTTGTTGAATACTGCTGCATTTGTAACTGCCAAGCAGCATTTTTTTAAAGAAAAGTATACTTATATTGAGCTCCACTAGCTGCCTTGAATCTCACTCTTTAGAAAATAAATAAAGTGATTGGTTGATTGAACAAGCACAGAACTGTACCAAAATCCATATCACGGTAACACCTTTATTAAAGCAATCAAGAAAGTGGAGAGCTTTTGAGATCTTCAGATCTTTTCTTCAGGCAAGATTTTACAGGCAGTGGGTGGTCTTAATTGTGAAAGGTAAAGTTTATTACAGCCCAAAGATCCATTATGTAGTTGTCTTATCTGTTATGTGTTGTAGTTACATTTATTGTAAAAGTGCCCTTGTGGAGCAGTTCAAAGCAAAAAAAAGTGCTAACAAGGCTAAGAGGAGGCTGTGAGAGTTGTCCCTTTTTTTGACTCCAGACATTCTCTCCACTGGAAAAAGCCATCAGACAGCCCAGGGGCCTCAGTAGTTGCTCAGCCATGTTGACCACTTAGTGCCTGGCCTACAAGTTGATTTCAGAACTTATTTTATAAGCTGGTCATGGTTAGCAATCAGTACGGGCATAATGTTGCAGGAAAGGAAAGAGATCTGATTTTTAAATACCTGTAGAACACAAATTAAAAGCAAGAACAAATGAACCGAACAGGCTTCTGTTATAGCTTTTGTTCAGCTGCACATTTCCAGTTTCAGGTCATGGTAAAGCTTATTGCCCATGTGGAATGAGAAGGTTGGTATGCCGATTCTAGGTTTGTAAAAGTCAGGATGTTGTTGCATCTGGGAGCATTCAGATGTATCCTTAACCTTCAGTGGCACAACCCAGTTAATGTTCTGCCACACGACTAGTGAGGATGGTGGCTCTGGTGTCAGTGAGTGGCTTTTAGTCTAGACTTTAATGGTGCTGTCCAACTTTGGAACCAATGGTTCAGACAAAAGTCCAAACTGATAACAAAACCCCACTAATAACAGGATCACTGGTGTCTGGTTGTTGTTACTTGCTGTCAAGTGGGCTTTGATTTATGGCAGCCCTGTGAATGAGACCTTTGGGAACCTTAGTCATTAGCCAGTGCTGCTCAGGTTTTGCAGATTCAGGGCTATGGCTTCCTTGGTTGAATCAATCCACCTGTAATTCAGTCTTCCACTTTTCTTACTGCTTTCATCTTTTCCCACGAGTCACGTCATCTCATTATGTGTCCAAAGTACAATAGCCTCACTTTATTCATTTTGGCTTCTAATGAAGTTTTAGGCTTGATTTTCCTCAGACCCATTTATCTGTCGATTTGTTTGCAGTCAGTAGTATTAGCGGAATTCTGCTTCAGGACCACATTTTGAATGAGTCAATTTTCTTCCTGCGAGCTTTCTTCATAGTTCAGCTTTCACACCCATATATAGAAATTGAAAATATATGGCATGGATGATTCTGACTTTGGTATCTAATGATATATCTTTGCATTTGAGGATCATACCTAGTTCCTTCATAGCTGCCCTTCCAAGTCTTAGCCATCTTCTGATTTCTCGACTATAGTCTCCATTTTGACTGAACCAGGTATAGGAAACAGTTAATTATTCCTATATCTTCTTCATCTACTTCTAAGTTACATAAATCATCTATAGTCATTATTTTTGTTTGCTTAATACTCAGTTGTAACCCTGCTTTTGCACTTCTTTTCTCAGTAGTTGTTCCAAATCCTTGCTATTTTCTCCAACTAACATGATGTTATCTACATACTTTGAATTACTGATGTTCCCTCTTCCTAATTTCACACCTCTTTCTTCTAGCCTCCTTTCTGCTTGATATATTCTCTATATAAATTAAAGCGTTAGGGTGATAAACTACTTATCTGGCCCCCTTGCCGATTGGAAACCATTCTGTTTTTTTCACATTCTCTCCTGCCTCCACTGCATGTGACCTTTATAATTCATTCCTGTTCTTACTCAGATTTTCAGATTGTAAATTCAGTTGTCCCAGTGGGAAAAAAAAAGTGAGAGAGAGCATTTTCCTTATGTTTTGCTCATGGGCTTATTCTATTGTCAAGATTTCTTAGGATTGGAAATTTTACTTTTTTGGACTGCAGCTCCCAGGATCCCACACCTAGCATGGTTACTGCCTGCAACAGGGCATGCTGGCTGGGTGATTGGGAGCTGTAGTCCACAAAAGTAACTTGATTGTCTCTGGGATTTCTTACTCCTATCTAACAGTCATAAAGCTCTATTGTTCTCTGAGCCCCTTATGCATGCGGTGGCGATGTTACCGATTCTCTACTTGTAAAGCAAACTTTTCCTATGAAAATTTATGCTGAAAGGAATTATTCTTTATATGTTACAGGATTCTTGATCGTCTTTTTTCACCTGTACAGTTTGTTTGAAAGGTCTATCCTTCTCTTTGTAAAGTGCTTGGTTTGATTTTGTTTGATAATTTGTTTCTCCCTGTAGGCTTAGGTGATGGAGATGGCTGCTGTAATAGCTGCTTAGTTTTGCTATATCTAGTTTCATTCTATTCTCACTTCTTGTCACATGGTTTTCTTAAAACATATATAAACATTCGCTAAACTCTAATCTTCATACTGAACACTCATAGACTCATAATGGTATATTAGCCACATATTCATTTGCATTCTTCTCATTGTATGGGATATTGCGTAGGCAACATGGTTGTTAAGTGACTTAGGTTACTTACCAGCCACTCCTTTTCTATTATTTTTTTCCCTTCGGTATTTATGTTCTTTCTATTCTTGCTCATAGCAACAGCTGGGCTTGTTAAACTGTTCCTTGATAAGTTGATATGTTTACAGTGAGCACAGCCTTACCCAATCTAAAATCCCATTATTTCACTCCCTCGCATGTGTGAGTCCTATTAATTTTACTCAGTTAAGCAAGTGCTTTTATCTTATTAAAATAAATACAACTTTAATGTACTTGACCTTTGGTAATAGCTGTCCATTTTTAACAAACATATACATTCATTTGCCTAAAATAATAGAAAATGTATATTCTTTTGCTATTATTTGGGCAGATGGAATGCTGCTCAACTAACCCAACACCCTTCCTGATGAGTGAGTGTATTTAGACAAACGGACAGAGGGAATGAGAAAAAGGTATTATAGCCTCTACGTACTGCTGCAGTAAGCATCAACCCTCATTGTCCTTTGTTATACTTTTATATGCTGACTTTCATCCAGAATTCTCAGTACAATGTCCATGAAGTTAATAATCTTTCCGAGTCATTACAACAACTTTGTGAGTCCATTTAATGACTGATGAAAGGGAATGACCGATTCATCTTAGATTCATGATTGAATGGGGATTAGAATCTGAGGCTAAATTCAATATGCCAATTACTATAACACACTGATGCCTTGGTGTGCTGCTTACGTGTCTACCTGGTTTTAAACTGAACGCATAGGACTGGATCCAGACAGACAGAGCAATCTCATCAACTGTGTTAGGGAGATTTACTGCCGGATAATTCAGAACCCTGCTAGATTCATGCTGGCAGCATCCAACGGCCCTTGAAATGCCTTCCCTGAGACAATAGAATTGTAGTGTTATGGGAAGTTAGTTTCCATTAAAATCAAGGGGACAAATTAATGATGATTTACTTTCTATTTCATCCAATTTAATTTGGATTTGGTTCATTTTGTTTTTGTGTTCTTTATAGATTTTGCAGGGCCCTGGCCCTTATTTTGTTGTTGTAACACTGCAGCTCAATAGAAGAAAATGATATTGCAGCTCCATAAAGATGTTTACTAAACTTTGATCTGATAATGTTCAGAGGCCTGTGCTCAGCCTCTGAGGGCTGCTACATGCTAATTGGAAGGAGTGTGAGGCATTACTGGAAGATTTTGATAGTCTGCTACTTAAGTCTAGAACTTGAAAGTTCACTTTCATTCCTTGCCTTGTTTTGAAATTCCAGTTAATATTTTTGTCCAAGGCAAACTTTTTATATCCCCATGTGTCTAGGCATTGCAAACATTTAATTCAAAGACCTGGTTTAACTTTATGACAGTCATCTGTATCTGGGATTTTTATATGTGGGAAGATAGAGGTAAGCTTTGCAAGATGCAAACTTGAGCTATATTTCACTTTCAAAGGATGTTCTCATTTAAATGAGTCTTTGAAATTACTTTGCCCAAAGCTCAGATTTAAATATAGTTTAATTATTACAGAAGCGTTATGTATCAGGAACTGGCTTGAGACTCTGTTATGATCTCGAAGCAAAAGTGGCTCAGAAATCCAATGTGCATGATCCAGTGTCAGTCTAGTCAAGAAGGAATGAAAACCAGACAGTCAAAGAAGAGACTGCTGGAGACCTGATGGTCCTAAGATCAAGACAAAGTATGGAACTGGAGAAAGAAGAGGAAAGAACAAATAATGATTACAAGCAGAAGGACGAGGGAAGGGATGGGGCTCACTTTGCCTTCCTGCTTCTCTTTTTTGCCTTTTAAATAATTCCTATCTGCTTGGCAGCCCCTATAACATTTTGTTATATTGTTTGGTTGTCCCCTCAAAAGGCAAGAAGCAGCACAAGCAACAGAAAGGTACTGGCTTATGCAGGTTTTGCCACATTGAAGTTATAGTGAGTGGACTGGAGGAGAAATGGGAGATAGTTACTAGGAAAAGGGTCTTCTCCATCGGGTTACTCTATTTATGGAATGTTTTCCCTAGGGAAGTTCTTCTAGTGCTTGCTGTATTGTGTTTTCACAGCCAAGCAAACTGTTTTTTCTTAAATTCCCAGAATCTCTAATTTAATTTTATCAAATTTTGTCCTGCCTGGTAGTCTTGATGTTTCTATCCTGCTCTTAAAATTTGTGTAGTACCTACTGTGTTTTTGTATGTTTTAAAAACTTGCTTGGAAAGCTTATCTAGGAATTTGATTGACAGGTGAGTTTTGGAGTAGAAACCCCCTTTTTGTACAGGCATAAATGCATAGTGTTCCTCCCGGCTGAGATGCCCACGTTCCTCTTTGTTCTTGCATTTGGACCACTTCACCTCAATTATAGTGTGGTTTGTCAGCTTACATCTGCAGCCTTCCAGATGTTGCTAGACTGCAAGTCCCAGTGGTCCTAGACAGTGTAGCCAAGGTGAGGAATGCTGGGAGCCGTAATCCAACAACATCTGGATGTCTGTGTGATTTCTACCACTGACATACATGAATGAACGCTTACAAGGCTTCAAAGAAATTCCCTCCATGGGAAAATTCCTTTTTGTATGTAACATGCCATCTACAAGGGAATGTAGAAGGATATGGGGTAAGAACATTTTAAACACTGCATTTGATGTCATGTGTGGAAGAGGAGAAGGCAGGTGCCCCTTGAAGCCAACACACTCTTAAAATAATATGGGAGAAAGAAACCAGGTCTTAAAGTCAAAAACATGTGATGTCTTGTTTGCCCCAAATGATAACATTTTTGTTCAGAAATTATCCAATGAGGAGTGGGACGCTGGCATATAATGTGGAATTTAGGAGGCCTTAACCCTCCCCTCAGCATTTCCAAATTAAGATTGAGAAGCCTGCATCGCAGTAAGGTCAACTGAGGATAAAAAAACTCAAACCCCTAAACCTGTCTTTCTAAATCTATCTATCTAGTGGAAGATTTGCCCCAGGGCTACTCGAGGTAGATTGGGACTGGAGCAGGAGACAAAGGGTTAAAGCCTCCCATTAACCACACTATCTTCTTGGTTCAGATCAAGGTCACTGGTCTTACAAATTGGAAATGGGAAGTTTGGGATCATTGGTAGTCTCCACTGACAGTTTTAGGTCCTTTCTCTCCCCACCTAGTCCATGTGGTGCCACTACTTGTGCTCAGTATGATTAACTTCATCTGCCATTAGGGCCCTTAGTGGTGGGATAACACATGCTTTGGATGCAGGGAATCCCCATTTCTGCCTACAGCATTTCCTTTTAAAAGAATCAAACATAGTATTTAAGGGTCATGGGAAAAAACAGTGCCTCCATCCCTTGAGAGCTTTCCCTAATACAATACTGCAATATTGGGCAAGGTGGACCAACAAATGTAGCTGTGGCGAGTGAGGAAGAGGCCATTCCTTCCTTCAAATAAGACTTCCGTTCCCCCTTGAAAGTTTCCTTCAGACCCCTGATTTCTAGTATTGCAGGGAACGTGGACTGCAAATCATTCACACAGAGAGCTCTTCTATTTGCTGTTTTCACATTCCATTGGACACTTTGCTTGCCCCTTTTCTTTGGATGCCTAAATTGTATTTCTAAATGTTCAGCTGAATTTATTGAGTTACTACAGAACAAGAAAGGAAGTGAAGCAACAGTACATAGGGGGCAGGATTTTGATGGGGGGGCAGGAATGCTCTTATGTCTCCCTGTCCAGGATAGTGTTACCTCCATGGGCTGATAATCATGCATAGTATTTAAGAGAGCAGTTTGCTGTCTTCTGATGAAAAAGGTGGACACTTAACATGGAGATCCAGTTGTTCTCCCCTCTGTCCACCTAAAGTTGCTGTTTTGGTATCTACAAAAATAGTCAGTTGTTCAAGGTCAGTTCTATATTACCAATGCTTGTTCTCACACAGGAATCTTTCAGTAACAGCATGATTTTAGTCATAACATCTGAGACAAATCTTGAAACAGTTTTGGTTTTTCTGGCTTTGTACAGAGAAAACGTCTGATTCCTCTCCCTTATCCCAGTGTAGAATATGAAATAAACATCCACTTTCAGGCTAGCCTACAGAGGCCCAGAAAAAGGGAACAGGAACTCTTTATCTAAACCTTGACCTTTTAAATGGAGAAACTGACCTTTAAATTGAGAATGTGGTTATATGGAGTTATGCGGAATATGGGAAATAATTGTTGCAATGTCATAATGAACCACCTCAGATATAATGTGGTAAGGTGAGGCACAAAACAAAATGGGGGACAGAAGTCTTATTTTGGGGCAATGCTATCATTTTGCCCCCCCCCATGCCTATACCCCTGACCAAAAGTATAGACAGGACTTTAGAGCTTTAGATTTCTAAAGTTCCTAATTACTTTTGGAAAGTATTTCATTGTCATTGTTTCTCACTAAAATAATAAATCAGTGTTACCATGAGAGCCAGTGTGGTGTAGTGGTCTGAGTGTTGGTCTATAACTTTGGAGATCGGGCTCTGAATTCCTGTTCAGTCATGGAAATCCACTTGGTGATTTGGTCACACTGTCTCATCCTTAGAGGAAGGAAAAGGCAAAACCCTCTGAACATGTTTTGCCCAGAAACCCCTGTGATAGGTTTACCTCAGGGTCATCAGAAATGACTTGAGGACACACAACGAAAAAAAACCAATTACTGTTATGCCCCAGAAGTAACAATGCTACCAACATTGGTGCCCAGAAAAGCAACTTGTAGGATAGTGGGGGAGTTGTATGCTCTTCCAGATGTTGAACCATGAATGCCATGAGCAGCACAGGCAATGGTGAGGAATGTTGGACATTGCAGTTCAACAACAACTGGAGGGCTTCATGATACCCACATAAGAAGTAATGTTATTACTTCTGAGCTTGTATTATAGGCAGTTTGAGGTGCAAAAAGTAGTGAACTTGAGGTAGAAAAGCAGAGAGAGAGAGAGAGAGAAAGAAAGAAAGTAGCATCAGCAAATTATACGTACCAGCAAATTCACATTTTCTTTTCTTAGTTCCTTTGGTGGAAACTACTCCTGGCCAATATAGCCTGGGTGAAAGATTGAAAAAGGCTTAAAATGGGAGTGGTAACCGTCTGCTGTTGGTTGACTCACTTTATACGGTTTTTGTCAGTTAGCGTTTCCTGTGTTTGATTGATTATTTAGTTCACCTGCATCCTAAAACATCCATAGAATTGTGATAGATTGTGATAGATCACATAGATTGTGATAGAATCTGATTCTTTTACTCTGTCTTTATTGATAACATTCCATCTCCTCGGGCCCAAACTGTGCATTGCAGTCTCTGGCTAGATTCAGTAATTTTAATTGAAGATGTATGTTGTGACGGTTTCTAGATTTCCCTCCATTCAAAACTCAGTTTCACTGTGTTGCAGAGAACAGAGAACCTCTTAATGGTATTGCATTTTAACTAAAATATTTTCAGGAGATAATATGGAGGAGATTGGGCTTGACTTTAGCCTAAGCTGAGAAATGTATAAATTGAACAGAGTTGCTATTAATAACATGTATAATATAATAAGATATGTTCCCATTAGTTCCCATTAGTACAGGAAATGGATCTGAATACCTGCCAGATTTTATCAGAAAGGGGGTTCATTCGTGATTGTTTCTTTGCCCAGTAGTCATCAGCAAGATCTGAAATCTGAGCACTTAGCAGAGACTAATATGATTAAGTTTGCAGAACTCCTCTAGCACTTATCTTAATATTGTTACAATTCAGACTCCATGGTTTTAATATTATGCCAGCTTTTTCTTTCTCCCTCCGTAACTTTGCTCTCCATCTAGCCTGGTCTGAAGAATTTCTTTGGGTTTTTTGGATTTCTTTGGGTTGTTTTTTTTTGGTGACATTTTGGTTGGACCCCCATAAAGGAATCCTGCTATAGATTTTGACTGTATAAAGAGAGGACTATATACCTTGATGTCAATCTATAAGCAACGTCAGTGGGTTCAGTTTGCACACTGTGTTTGCTGTTATCTTTTAAAGATGGGGATGCAATCTAGTATTTTGCCTCAGCAAATAGACACCAGAAAGAAATGTGACTCATGAGAGTCCTCTTATGGCTTAATTCATATAAGGTTGAATAATAAAATCTAGGGCAGAAGTGGGGTGCTGGGGGCTTGGGAGGACTCCACAATGCTTTCAGGGAAAGCTGAGCATGGATCCAATTGGAACTGTCTTTCCGAAGTGTGTCAAAAGAGTCTCTCTCTCTCTTGCTCTCTCTTTCTGTGTCTGTGCGTCTGAGTGAGAGAGAGAGAGCGTGTGAGTGAATCCTTTCCAGTTCCCATCCATATCCATCCATCCATCCAGATCCATCCATCCATCCGTCCGTCCGTCCAGTCACATGTGTAAATGAATGAATGAATGGAGCTGAGGTATGTGCATATAGTGTAAGGAAGAGGGAGAAAAGAGATCATCTTAACTTAAAATTGTTATCGTTAATTTAAGATCATCACCATTAACTTAAGACGCGAGTTTCGTTCTGTCTCCTTCCTCAGAACACCACCATTCTGACATTGTGGCATCATGATTTGTTCTGAGAAAGAGAGAGAGAATATGTATATGTATGTATGTACATATATAAGTACCTATGTTATTTGTGGTGCTCTTGCTACCATGTCATGACTTCATCTGACAGATTGTCTGACGATGGGTGGAGAGGTTCCTTTTTCAGACCTGGAGCAATTCTTCTCAGGGTATCTGATATGAGGGACCAGTGATTGTTTTTCTCGAATGTGTTGGGACTGATACCAAATCTGTACCCAGTGGTTACAACTATTCTTTCTTTCCTGGAAACTCTCTGTGAATGAGCACTGATCCAAGAACCTCCACACTGGAGAGCACTGATCTAGTCGAGTTGATCTGAAATGAAGAAGGATATGTTAAAAAAAAAAATTCAACAGTGAAAGCCTTGTCAAATCTTTACGCAATTTGTTTTCTGCATTCAGCTGCTTCTGTTACATCAGGACAATTCTGTTCGAAGTTTATTACAAGTAGTTGTACCAACCAGGAATTTTAGTGAAGCAAGTCGTTCTTTGCTTAAGGAAAAAGCTTCTTCTAAATTTCCTCTCTAATATCTGTCAGATGTTTTTTCTAGTGACTTCCTCCTTCCTTTATTTTTTCAAAAAAATCTTTTTAATGTTATACAGAGGGCTTGTCTTGGCTGGACAGCTTTGGTTGCTTAGAAATCATGTAGGTTGGTATCTGTGAGAACTAGCATAAATTCCAGTGTTCATATAGAAGTAGCAAAGTGACATTATCTTTCCAATGTAAAGTTCAGAATGCAATGAAGTAATTTGGAATAAATCTAATATATTTGTATATTAAAATATATATGAATTATAACTGGTTATGCTTAATGAATTGATTCATGATTTTCACCAATTTGTATGTAGCTAACATTTTAATGTTCTTCTTTGAGTGGAGTGACAGGAACTGATTAAAATCCAGGTGTGGTAGTTCATAGTCCTGCTCAAGTTAAGCAGTTTTGGTCTCCATCAATTTCAGTAGGAATGGCTTAAGCATGTGTTTACCTTTCTATTGAAACCAGTGAGATTGTCTGGATCATGCTTAATATGTATTGTCACCTTTTACGTGTTACTTCTTCTTCAGATGTTTTCAGACAGTGCTTTTATTGTGTCTCATTAGCAGAAATCTAGTGCAAAGGGAGGCTTTCCACATGACATTTTCTTCTACTTGTAACAGTCCTGTGCTTTCCTGTTTCTTCCATTTCTTTTCCTTTCCACAGAAAATTAATTGAGGAGGAAGAGATAGCTGCACAATGTGCTTTTTGCTTGTTAATGTGATGTTGTTAGAGCCCTGTACCTGAAAGTAATTATTTGTTGTAATATAACGTCAAAAGAAAACCTAATTGTAACTGTATGGTATAGCTCAACAAAGTTACTTTTTCCCCCAGGGGCAAGTTACTGTATATGGAAAACTGGACAAAATTCTCCCGGAGAATGCTGAATTTTACTTTGTTTACCATGGCTCCATCCAGAGACATGTGGCTTTTGCCAAACGTGTTACTGATAACACCCTTGAATCTATTATTCCAGGTGAGGTTTGTAGTCAGCACTCATTGTCTTGTTGCTTTCCTACATCCGGTATATTTACTTTTGCTAGAGGTGGTAAACTGAGCTCAGATATTTTGTTAGATGTCACAATGGAAGACTCTGCTAGGGCAAAATAGCAGCATTGTCAGAAGGGATGCTTTAAGCAACGTACTATTTATTTAGGGTCCAGGCATTATTTTGAAGGCCACCATGCAAACATACAGTACATTGCCCTCACATATATACCACAATCCCATCTCACTGTTATGTACTGCCAGAATTTGGTAGCAGAAGTCATCAGAAATCTGTTTCCATCTTTGGAAAAGAATAAAACCCCACCCTTTCTTCCACTTACAACAATGCAGGGATGTATACCTTATTTTGAGGAAGAATTTCACTTCCTAGTGCCTTTCAGAAGTGTGATTCTTCCTTAAAACAAGGTGGATGTTACCCATATCTTGTTTTAGCAAGGTAAATAAGTTTAAAGTGCTTTTGCTGCTTAAATTCAGCTGCAGTGGAGATTCTCTAAGGGCTGCTAAACAGATTAGAGGGATGGAGCTTGTATGCAGCTTGTGGACTGTAAGGTTCCCCACCTTGGTGTAACTGCTATTCTTGTACCTTTTCAGCTCACAGAGAACAAGAAGAGGTTTCTGTCTCAGTGGTCATGTACCCAAAGGAAGGTCTACCTGTGACCCTGGGTTTCTCATCCGTAACTTACAAGCAGGATGCAGCTTGTGAGATAGCATGCTTTCTGGTGAGCCACGTGGATTGCCTCACATCTTCCAGCCACAAAACGCTTCTCAGTAGATTTGGTTTATCGTCAGAAGATTTTCAGTCAATGGATCATGTTGTTATGCTTGCTATGGCTTATGAAGAAATGCTGCCTGCTTGGAAGATCATTGGAAGTACTTCAGAAGATGGTAAGGAAAGAATTCTCTTTCTTTCTTGCTCAGACTGTGCCTATTTTCTGCCAAGTTCTTACTGTTTTGGGTGAATGAGCAGTAAGACATTCAGTAAGAGGCAGTCAGTACAGCATTAGTGAGCAGCGTTTGGAAAGTTATCTCTTAAAATTGATTTGTTTCTGTTATTGGTCATAGTGGTTGAGAAGTTATTCATTGTCATTATTCGTTACTGTGTGTTTGTAAAGTAACTGGCTGTGATGCTCATTAATTTTCTGTTAGTTACATTTTTTTGAAAAAAGTCAAAAGCTTTTTAAAAATTGGTAAGAGAATGGCATAAAATGTAAGAATTGTGTCGAAACCCCCTGTATATGTTCTCTTTAAAAGGAACTTTTAAAGGTAATGTAAAAACTTTATTTATTTATTATCTCACCCTTTATTTTGAGCAGCAGAACCCACATCTGTTATATAACTCTTAATAGAAAAGTTTAAAAAAAAAATGAATCTATTGAAAACAGTTAAACACGCATGGAAAATGTAACAACAACAACAACAACAACAACCCTATCCTTATTAAAAGCCCCTTCTACCACATGAGTTATGAGCCAAAGGCTCATCTGAATAAAAAGATCTTTGCCTTCTGGGCTGCCCATGGGAGGGAATTCCACAAAATGGGAGCAGTCACCAAGGAGTCTTTATCCAATTTCCTTACCAAACGTTACTTATACCAGTAAAGCAACTTTGTTTCCACTCATTATTTTACTTTGAATTAAACTCAGAGTTGACTAAAATCCAGAAATGTTATAGAAAAGAAAGGAACTGATTACAGATGGTTATGCTACTTGTAACGTTATTTGCAAACGCTGGGTGTAGGAGACCTAATCAGGGATGGACAGTAGCTTCCATTTCAGCGGTGGTGGCAAATTTGTTTTAAATTTTATTCCAGGCTTTAAAGGAGATATCCAAAAATGCTTCAGCACCTTGGATATCTCTTTTATTATAGTTTGGAATACACTCAGAGGACACACCACGCCCTGACATGGAAGCCACCAACCAGTGTGGAACTTTCTTTAAAATTCTGTCAAGAGATCATTTTCCTTAAAGCATAAAAAGGAGAACAGGAGAGGAAGGGAAAAAAATGTGGCAGCACCTTTTAGACTAACAGTTTTTTTTTAATTTTAGCCTGAGCTTTTGTGGATGTAAACCTATTTCTTACCCACAGAAATGGATTAATACCACATGGTGCGGTACTGAGTGTTATTAAGGTCTCAGGTATAAAACAGATTTATACAGTTATGGCAGTGGGATAGAAAGTATAAGGATCCAGGAAAGAAAAAAAATCATATCCTGTGCACTAAATTTTCAGAAAGCTAGATGAGGTTGTACGGGTGCATCTGATCTTTACAGTGGTCTGTTAGTGCTTATAGATGAAAGCAACAAATCCGGCCACAAACCTGCTTCCCTGCGTTCAAAACTCCCTCTGAGAAGATTCCTTTTGTTATATGAACTGTAGTCAGGACTCTTGTATTAATATTTGTAGTGTTCTGTGAAGCCATTGTCTTTGTTCATAATGGATTGAAATTTGTGAATATAATTCAGTGTAATTGTTTGTCTTTCTAGTGGTCCTTTTTAATTTCCTTTTTCAAGAATTGCAACCTGTAAATCCCGTACTGTACCTCCAGGAAAGTTGAAATGTTCTGCAACTGTTTTTTGGGTGTTGCCATTCCTAATGTTAGATTTGTGCTCGTTAATCCTCTTGTGTAGTGACTGTCTTGTTTGTCCAATGTAGAGAGTAGAGGAGCATTGCTGGCATAGGATGGCACATAATCATGTTGGAGGAAGAGCAAGTAAATGCACCTCTGATATTGTGGGTAATGTTATTAATTCCTGTAGTATTGCTCCCAGAGTAGATGTGGGGACAGAGCTGACATCTGGGTTCATGGCAAGGTTTTGACCATGTATTACCATCTATGTTATCTATCCTATTGTAAGTGAGTATCTGTGTAAGATTTGGAAGTTGTCTGGAAGCATTCTATCTGTCATAGAATGCATGCCAGCAGCAGTGATACCTGAACCAGTGGGGCATGGGGCCAGAGCCAAAAGCAGGTAGGTTGCTTCTTTTCTTTCTCTCTTTCTTCCATTCCTTCAAGAAGCATCTCTCTCTCTCTCTCTTTTTCCACTGCTGTCTCTCTCTTTTCCCATCTTTTGCTCTCCCCCTTCTTTTCTTTCCATCCAGTGGACTTCTGAGGCATGGACCCCATCTTCTCACCAGAAGTCTGAATTGCTTGTTTGCTGAGAGTTTTTGACATGAGGGTGACAGTTGTATGTAACTGGAAAGCTGCTGGCTGCCCACTGCTGTGCAACATGTTCTGTTTCCTTGTGGAGTCATATTGGTAGAGATGTACTGTGTATTTGTGTGTGTGTGTGTGTGTGTGTGAGAGAGAGAGAGAGAGAGAGAGAGATTGGTTCATTAACGAGTGTACAAGCTGAGTATGGGAGAGAAGGCAACTGTCCATCTTGTTGATTAATCAGCAAAGCAACATCAGTAACGTGAAATTAAAACAGCATGTGTGTTGATTCCCCCAGGCTCCTTCTACCAGCTGGTTACAAAACACTTAACTTTCCCCCCTCCTTAGCTGACTGTATACCAGCTGCAAATTGTTTTCTGCCTAGTTCCCAGCTGGGTATGCAGAGGTGTGTCATAGCTGGTAGCCACCAGTCAGTAATGCGCATTAAAGAAACATATTTCAGCCATCAAAAATTAACGAGTGATCATCTTGAACAAACGTTTGAACCAGAAACCCATGAACCACATGGGTTGGGTTCTGTATTGGAATCTACTTTAGGAACTGTCATGGGAGAAATATGGGATATAAGTAAAATAAATTAAAAATGCTGAGTGACATCATTTCTTTCCATGCCTGCATTTCTGGAATATGAATTAGCCTTCAGAAATGAAATAGAAGATTTTAAACTGCCATTGTTTTAGGTTAACAGCGCTATGTGAAAAATCACAAAATTCATTTATACCAGGAATACCACAAAACCTTAATAGTTCTTTCTGCAATTCAGTCTCTTTCTCTTTAAAAACGCTTTTGTTTCCTTAGTAGATTCAGTTCAGTTTATGAATAAGGCTTGTCAACCCCTGATGAAAACTTTGAGCCTTCAAACAAAATGAAAATTGTGAAAATAAAATGTCTCTGCCTTGATTCCTAACAGATGAAGTCTATTTATTCAAAAAATTGTTATTACATAAACAAAAGGAGACATCCATTGTCTAGAAACAGTAAAAGAATGCTGCAGTACAGGAACTGTGGCTTGCTAACTACCTCTTTATTACATTACTACCACGAATGATCTGTCACTGTTGGTTTTAACCCTGTTAGGTATGGTTTGCACTGAATCGTATTATAATGAAGGTACAATATGAGAAAAAAAAGCTAATATTTGTGTAAATAAGGTTGCTTTTTTAAGAAAGGTATTGCTTTAGAGGAGGTAAACAAATACTTTCCCTCTAAGCATTTTTCTCAGAATATAGTTTTGTATAGTTACCAACATGCTACTTATAGGAGAAGGTAGGTGGTAGACTGAAACAGGGAGTCTCAGGTCTTCGTGCTACCCCCAAATTCATTTCCAGAAGGGCAGCCTAGAATGACATTTGATGTGTCGTGAGGTGCTTTGGTTGGAAAAGTTGTACAAATTCTGATATGTTTGTGGAAGCACTTACAGGATCCATCTTCAATCTGTTGGCCCTCAGATATATTGGACTACTGTTTATATCATCTTGAGCCATATAGGATACAAAGATATAATTGGTGTTCATTGGAGATGGCTGCTTGGTGCGCTCCAGATATGTATGACTACAAATCCCATATTGTCTAGCCACTATTATGAGAATTTAATTCTAGCAAATGGGAGCAGGTGGACACGAAGTTGCGGAAGGCTGCTCTAGGTCATATTGAGCTAAGTCCTAGCCACTACAGGAGTGCTTTGGGCTTCTGATAGACTTAACCAAAAGTACGAAACGACCCCCTCTTCTTGGTTGTCTGCTTGTACAAAGCCTTACCACTTGGTAAACCTTTTGCCTGATTCTGTTTTTTGTTTGCAGGAAATTGATCCCATTCCATCATGCCTTGCCATAGATTTAGTGCAGGGTTGGCAACATATTGCCTTTCTGATGTGATACAACTGTAGCTCCCATCAGCTCTAGTAAGAATAGCCAATGTTGAGGGATTGTGGGAGTTGCATCCCAGTAACATCTGGAAGGTTATGAATTCTTCCCTTGGTCCAGTATAAGAGACTGGAGATGAACAGCTAATTTCTCCTTTGCCTCCCTCCACATGAAGCTGTTTTCTTCCAATTATCCAGACTGCACTTGGGTTATAAATTCTGAAGTCTCTATATGAGTACTAGTAAAATTGTCAAGTAAAGGAAGAAAAGTGTTTAGAAACATGTGTTGCTTGACTGTGTGAAAAGCTTTTGGAATTTTCACTGGCACCTTTGTAGAAACAAGCACGACTGGCATGTTTTTCTGAAGCTGCCCAGCCAGAATCCACCACTGTGAGATGCACACCAGCTACTTTGATACAGCCATGCCGAAGGCATTGTAATAACACAATCACTTTTTTTCCTGTTGAGTAGTCAGTCCAAAGTGCAGAAGGAACTTTGGAACAGGCAGCCAAGCGAGCAAAATTGGATCTGTATCCTTGTTGCAAAATAAGTGCTGCAGTTTTGTACAGCCATTGCCTAAACTCAGGCAGATCAACACTAATAAAGCAGTTCTTGAAGGGTTATTGCTGAACATTATTGCTTCATCAAATGTAGGGAGCATCCCCACAGTTGAAATGTAGCCGGGCAAAGGACTGGAAAAAAAAATCTGTCTTCAACTTAAATCTGCCAGTATTCTGCATACCATATGAGAACTGTGTTTTGTTTTGTTTTTTAAAAAAAGAAAATCTGGAAAATTACTTGGTTAAATTGAATTTCTTAGTGCATGTAAGAAGACGCCAATTGTTATTCATCAGAGATTTCAAAGAAGTAGCCATGTTAGACTTTTGCAGCATAATGAGGAGGAAAGGAGAGTGGGGGAAAAAGGAATCTGGCAGCACTGTTAAAACTAACTGGTTTTTATTGTAACATGAGCTTTCATGGATGTAAGCACAGTCCTTCAGATGCAGTACAGAGTGATAAAGAGGAATGTGCAGTTGTATCACTCTGTACTACATCCGATGAAGTGTCTTTATATCCACGAAAGCTCATGCTAGAACAAAAACCAGTCAGTCATAAAGGTACTGCCACTTGCCTTTTTCCTCCCTCCCTTCCTCCTTTTTATCTTAAAGATGATTACTGTAGAACAAATGGAAGATGAGCATGCAAGATTTTGTAGTTTCTTTTCCTCCCGAATAAAAGTTGTATGACAAGAGAAAAATGTAACAAGCACAGTAAGTGGACTAGCATGCTGCTGTTTAGAAAACATTAGAATAATTGAATCACAGGCCTGGAAGGGATCCTAAGAGTCATCCAGTCATAAGTTACTACTGAAAAAAAGTCCTGTGCTTAGGAAACACTTATTCATTTCACTCTATAGTGACTGAATCTAGTGACTTGTTTGTGATTTTAAAAAAGCGGCTGTCTGAATGAACAACCATGACTATAGTCTGGCTTCTAGAACCACATGGAAACACTATAGTCATCTAGAGGCTTCTACAGTCATACAGATGCTTCATTGCATGTAGCTTTTCATTAGGGAGGTGTATCATAAAGAGCAAACAGATAACAATATATGGAAAGGGGAAGACAATTTTTATGTACAGGAGCTGTGTTTTTGATTAGATTCAAGCTATTGAAAATCTTCTTCAGGAACGTTTACAACCATTACTAACTCTCATGCATTTGATAGGACATGTTAGTCCCCCCAAAATAGTGTGTAATTGTATAATCCATACAAAAATACACCTATAATGCAGGCATTCTGTATCATTGCAACCTCAGTAATACCATGTATATTTGTTTACACACAAAATGGGGCCAAAAAAAAGGGGGAAAAAGTAAAGAAAAGAAAAAGAAATGGCCCTTTGCCATTTTTTTTTGTTTCATTAGGATATATTTTTGTTGAACCATGTTGCAGTGGAACAGAAGTGTCATGCTTAGTTATCCATAGGTTCACTCCATTTGAGAATACATTGTCGTTCCCATTGGAACCAGGAAACACAAGAAGTGTCATTTTGTTAGAAGCATAGTGGAGCCTGCTAAATCTGATAAATGTTTCGTCAGTGTATGCGCAGATGTTGGAAGCTCTCTGTACTTGTATTTTGTATCTATTCATTTTATGCTTGTTTATTTTCTAATTGTGGAGCCTGGTCTTTGACTGTTATGAAGTCATCAAAATAAGTGTGTACTTAGATCCTAACCTTAATCACAACCCTGACACTGACTGTAATCCTCAATATGTTGGAATTGTCATGGGAGGGAATAAGAGTCAGAAAACACCACACACCTCCATTAGTGAAATTTTTGTGTTTTGTTTTTTAAATCCTGATGAATGAGGGCTAATTTTTATTTTCCAGTAATTTTGTTGCAAAGTAACACTTTTTAACACTTTGTCAGCTGACTATATTTGGGTGACTAGAGTTGCTTGTTAATTAAATAAGTGCATATGCTATTTCCTCCATTCCTCAGGGTTAAATAATGCTCTACAGGATTTTGTAATATTACCAAATCTGATTTCTGCTGAGCTTTAATGAAGGTTAAAATTATAGACTCTAACTAGGAATGTAAGTAGGAAATATAACTTCCTATTTAACTGTCTACCAGAAATCGAAGTGAGTTCCTGTTCATATTAATGCATCATATTGATTTCTTCCTACAGCAGGCTAATGGTGAATTATTGTTCAGTGTATTTGTTAACCAGTTTTGTCAGGCAGTTATAGTTTCTGCATGAGATGTTATGCTTGATCTACTCATAGTGGTTTCACTGTTTTAATGTTCTAAATGTACATTTGCAGGTTTACCTTTCTTCTGCTGCATTGTAACACGTTTCAGACTAGAGGCCAAGTAGAATGTTTGCAGCCTTTATATACTAGGGCCCTCTTAAGTCAGTCACCTGCAGAAGAGTCCTGTTTTGTTTTTGTTTTTTTGCTTGTATTTCTCTCACAGAAGCCTAACCATTAACTGTACTATTTCCCCTTTTGTTTGGGGCAGGGGAACTGCTTTCATAACCTCTCATACAGCTACTCTCTCTGTGCCACCACTTCACTCTTGTTCATTTCTAGAGTTGGCCCTACCATTGGGCAGTGCAAGGAAGCTGTTTTTGGCAGCAGATCTGAGGAATCATGAAAGTATAGCGTTGATAATCTACTTATTTAGAATAAAATTCACAGAATCTTCAAGCCAGTATGTTCAGTGGTGCCATTCAGCTGGTTCACATCCATTTGCCACAATTGGTTGTTAAAATTGTTAAAAGGTATGGAGACTGGGGAGGTAAAAAGGGGGAGCCAGTAGTGAAAAGGAGGAAGAGACAGAGATTGGAAGAGGAGGCAGAGAGGTGAGAAGCTCAGAGGGAGGGAAGGACTGGATCCTCCAGAGCCATTGGGGAAGGCCAGGGATGGAAGCTGGTTAATTATTTTGAATGACACCACTGAGTGTATTCGCTGGCTGTGATGGCTTAAGGGTTCTGAAAGTTGTGGTCCAAAAAAGTAACTTTTCTAAACTCTGCCTGAAAAGAAAGAAAACTATGAGTTGTTTATTTAAATGGCATTTTTATTGCCATGAAAGGAGAGTGGCTTCTGTGAGATTATATCCCATTGGTGCCCAGATAGCTTGACCAGGCTAGAATAATGTGCACATTGATTTTGGAAGAGCAGGCAGGAAAAAAAATGTCTTAGGCTGATCCTGTCTGTCTCTATCGTACTACTCTATTACTTTTCCAGATTACGCGCTATGTTTGTGGTAAGGTTGCAGGGTCATAAACACAGCACAGTAGAAACCAGGAACAAGAAGAATATGTGTGGGTTTTGTATAAGAAACAAAACTTCAAAACACAGTCACTCTGGCTCAAATTTTTAGACACTCTGCCACTCTTTTACAGTGCTATGAATGTTACCAAACTGTGAATTGTATGCTGAATCATAGTGTAAGCACAAAGATCTCAAAATGCAAGAAGGGAAGGAAAGTAGCTGGATGTGATATAACAGCAAGTGATTTCCTGTGATCGGAGGGTGTGAATGCTAGAGCTCATCATTCAGTATATGCATGACTTAAATATGACAGCTTCTGTGGAATTTTTCTGCTACCTTTCCAACCAACATCAGTAAAAATCCCGTCAGTGTTAAAACAAACACTATTCTTAGAACAGGGTCTTTAGATAAGGCAGGGACTGTACAAGGACTCAAGACTGTATGTTGTTATATCAGCCACATACTATGGCCTTCCCAATTCCTGATAAACTTTCTGTTTTTGCTACCGTCTTCAAGGCTTACTGAGCATCTGGAAGGCCAAATACATGACCACACATCATACTGGCCAGCTTCAGATTCCGATCTGGGGGAGCCTAATAAAAACCGTCTGCCTGGGTTCATAGCTGCTGGAGACAGCATTTAGCTGTGAATCCTGCAAGATCCTTCTCTGTCTGGCCCATTTCCACCTGACTTGGGAAGACAGGTGCTTGAAATAGCTCCTACAGCATGCTACTGCTGCTGAAGGTGCTTAGATACCATGAGGGTGGAGTCATCTTTAGGATTTATGGCTTGGAAAATATTTTCTTTGGATGAAATGCATTATTTTTGCTGCTACTTGGATGTATTTTTCTTTTCTGGTGTTTCTCTTTCATTGGGCTTTAATGTAAAATATGAGTGGTTTTATGGCTTTTAAAACCTGACCAGTACACCCTGCAGCATTTCATAGACGAAAACCAGGACACATGTCGCCAAACAGCATCAGATTGTGGTCAAAATGGCGAAAGTTATTAATGAAGAAGAACACAGGCTAGGAGAGATGCAGTAGTTTGTTTTGCCTGTGCCTATTGAGAAGGGAAAGATCTCATCCCCTCCTTTCCCCTCCCTCCTGTTTGTTGAGTTCACTGAGTACTGTCTACAGCCTACCATTTCTGGGCAAGGTATTGGAGTTTATGGTGGTCTGCCAACTCCAGGGCTTACTAGATGAAACGGATAATCTATATCCATTTCAATCTTGTTTGAGGCCTGGCTATGGGACCAAGACACCTTTAGTCACCTTGGTGGATGACCTACGCTCAGAACTGGAAAGGGCAAGTGTGTCCGAAATGTTTTGTTTCTGCTGGACCTCTCAGTAGCTTTCAGTACCGTCAACCATGGTATCCTTCTGGACCTCCTTGTTGAGATGGGACTTGGAGGCACTGTTTTACACTGGGAGGGATGAACCCGGAAGGTCGTACTTGGGGGGGGGGGACATCTGTTTGACCACTGGCCATTGGCCTGTGAGGTCCCTCAGGGTTCTGTTTTTTCCCCGTGCTTCTTAACATATACAAGAAACTGATGGGTGAGGTGGTCTGGAGTTTTGGGATGTGATGCCATCAGTATGCAGATAATAGTCAACTCTACTACTCTGTTCCACCCCAGTCCAAGGAGGCTGTTCTGGTCCTAAGCCAGTGTCTGTCATGAGTAATGGACTGGATGAGGGAAAACAAATTGAAACTTAATCCAGACAAGACAGAGGTACTCCAGGTCAATCAGAAGGCAGATCAGGGAATAGGGTTCAGTCTGTGTTAGATGGGGTTCCCCCTGAAGGCACAGGCCCACAGTTTGGATGTGCTCCTGGACTCAGGTTTGAACTTGAAGGCCCAGGTTGCTGAGGTGGCGAGAAATGCTTTCGCACATTTAAAGCTTGTGCGCCAGCTGCTCCTATTCCTTGAAAGTTAGTTCTGGCCATGATGGTACATACCTTAGTTACATCCCATTTGGACCATTGTAAGATGCTGTACGTGGGACTACCTTTGAAGGGTGTTTGGAAACTTCAACTGGTTCAGAGAGCTGCAGCCAGACTGTTAACTGGACAGGTTATAGAGACCATATGCCACATCCCTGTTGAAACAACTCCACTGGTGCTGGTTTCTTTCTGGGTACAAGTGCTGGTTATGACCTATAAAGCCCTATATGGCTCAGCACCAGGCTACTTTACAGACTATGGCCATTTCTGCACTAGACTGTTATAGCGCTATTATTCCACTTGCAACATCCTATGGAATCCTGGGGTTTGCCGGCCCCTTCCAAAACCGCAAACCCCAGGATTCCGTAGGATGTTGCAAGTGGAATAATAGCGCTATAACAGTCTAGTGCGGAAATGGCCTATATTTCCCTGTATGAAATGGCCCAGGTTCTGTCTGAGGAGAGGCCCTTCCCTCAGTGCCACCACTGTTGCAAGCATGATTGGTGGGGATGCAAGAGAAGGCCTTATCAGTGGCTGTCCCTAGGCCTCCCCCAGGGAGGCCAGAATTGTCCCCTCCTTGTTATCCTTCTGGTGGGAGACAAAGACCTTTTTATTCAGGCAGGCATATGAATGCAGAAAATTTTTAAAGAATGGGCTCTGGATGCTGTACTGTTTTAATTTTAATTGCCTCTTTTAATTGATTTTTAGCTATTTTAATTCTTTTATAGCTTAATTCTGTTTTTTATGCACTATTTAGATGTTTTTAAATTGTATTGTTCTAATATATAAACCACTTTGAGGCCAATGTTGGACAAAAAATGGGATACAAATAAAGATGATAATGATGGTGATGATATGGTATTTTGAACTCAGTTTGCAATAACTGAAGTAAGCTGAGGGAAAAAGGAGCAAAGTGGGAGGAGATGAGACAAACTGAGACATTTTGAACACAGCTGGGAAAGTGGGATGACAAAGGATTGTCCCTGCCAAATTGGGACAGTTATAGGGTATGGACTTGTAAATGCTATTGATATTGGAAATTCAACAATCCTCTACACTTAAAGAGTTAAAAATGTTTTAGAAAGAGCAGCAGTGATAGGATTAAATGGTCTTCAGTCATCCAAAGTCTCCTTATCTCTTATCCACCTATCTTAACATCTCTGAGATTTAAATACTTTGAAATCTTTTCCACATCTTCTGTTTTTGCTCCCTCATTCTCCCACTTCTTGTAACTGCTATTCTTCCAAAAATGGGAAAAGCTTAGTTCTGTATTAGGTTAGCATTCTTAGAGGGTTTTTTTAAATCTTTAATGTGTTCTATTATAAAGCCTTTGTTTCTTTATGAATTAATCAGAATTTCTAGCTGCTGTGCACATGCAGTCTTCATCCATTGAATTATCTGGAAATGACACATCATATATAATTTGATCATGTAAATTCTTCTGATGTTGTAATACACAGCTTTGAACATTATTTCACTATGGAAAAGTGGCATATAAACAAACTGATAGTATATAGGTGATGCTTGTTTCTAGTTATTCATCTCAGATCAGTACTAAATTACTGGGATCACAAAGATAAGGCTGTTGACATGTTTTCTTCAGCATTAATTACTGGCTTCTCAGAAGATTACACGCTATAACGTTCTAGTCAGTATTCAGAATCTGTAATGAAGAAATGTGAGTTGTGTCAGAGATGGGCACCTCAACAAAAGGAGTGTGAATCATTTGTTCTCTTCCTTGATCTCATTGTGTGTATGTGCCTTCAAGTCATTGGTGGATTTACAGCAACCCCATGAATTTCATAGTGTTTTATTACGCAAGGAATACTCAGATGTGGTCTTGCCAGTTCATTCCTCTGAAATATAGCCAACAGCACAGTATTCATTAGTGGTCCCCCATCCAAGTAGTAAGCAGGGCTGACCCTTCTTAGCTTCCACGCTCAAACAGGATCTGGTATCTTTAGAGTAGTTAGGCTCTTTTGACATCCTAATATTAAGTGAAAATGCTTCCAACAATTTTTTTCACTATGCAGTTTCGCTAGATCATAATATTTCATACAGAGGTTAGAGCAGGTACTTCTTGGCTTAGAACTCCTAAGTCTTTCATGGATATGCTGTTTGGAGCATTCTGCATGCTGAAGTCCAAAAAATATTTTTTCTGAGCTTTTGAGATTATACGAGGTCTATATACCATTGTCTTCAATTGGCAGCCCTCACATGTGCTTTTCTAATGTTTCACTAGAAACATCTTTCCTTTCTAGAAAAAAAATCTGTTGAGGGAAAAAGACAGAATGACTGAAGAACAGGAATGTAAATGTTTGCTTATTTAATTTTCACAAGTGAGAATGGCAATTTTTATTTTGGTTTTCTGGAACTTTTTTTGAAAAAAAATGTGGGTTTTTTTGCATAAAATACAATATTTCTGTGCAAAAATAATTTTTTAATGCAAAATCCTTTTTTGCACAATGTTTTGCTATTGCTGCTAATCAAAAGAAGAGAGCAAGGGCAAAAACGAATATGGTGATTAATTTTTTTTTCTGTAGGATGTTTCAGCCTGCCAAAACACCCATTCTCTTCAAGGATGAAGAAATTTGTGAGACTTCTTTATTTCCCTGTTATGCAGTGTCTTTTAATGGCAAGTGGTCGGAGCCTTCTGTCTGGAAGCACCCTGGGTCTTCCATCTTGCAAAGACTCATTTTAATGAAGGGCAATGTCAATAACTGGGTATTTTTTTAAAACTCCTTGCTCTTGGCAAATGTGTCATCCTGAATAACTCACCAAATGCACTGGCAATATTCTGGATGCTATGACAAACTTTTTAAAAGAAGGGTTATGTACTAGCATGCATATTTGTAGATTGTCCTCATGCACAGTCTTGTCTTAACACAGTTTCTGAAGTCAGATAAATGTCTTGCAGGATTAGGGAGATAACTAATGTGCAGATTAAAAATGTGTTATTGGATGTGAAAGCCTGTCAGCACTTCAGTAGCTCAAAGGAAGAATTTGCCTGAAAAAATTGGAAGCTGTTGGCCTGTTGTGATGTCTTGTGTTCTCTCCAAGACACAACTATAGTTTTTAGCTTCCTTCCTGGAAATGAATGAACTGTATCATCCAGGGAAATCTGAGTCATTTCTGTCAGGAGAAATATTTATTTTGTTTTTAATTGTGTTGAGCAGGGAAAAGGATTCAGGTGTGAGAAAGAAGAGAAAGATTTATGTAATGGTTTAAGCAGACTGGTTTTAGCACTGATCTTATCACTTAAACTGTGTGTTTTGGCTACAGGCTTTAGAAATGATGCAAAACAAGGTTTAGCTTTTAAATCCCTTCCTGGCTTCTCACTGTCTTGTTGCATATCCTGTCACTCTATAACAAGAACAGGCCACCATATCTTTGCAATAAATGATTTGATGAAAAACAGTTCCGGGTATCTTCCAGCAGTCTAAAATGAATTTTGTTCCCTTTACTCTTTAAGGTTGCAGTACTGCTCCATATTTGGAATTAATGCTGTTTGCTATCTTCTGCCTTTATTGGGTTTAATATTTCCAGTTCCTCAGATTTCAGTATCAGAGCATGATTGCATTAAGTACATAGATTTGCTCCTGAAGCTCTTACAATCTTCTTACAAATGTACTTTAAAGTTGGCTGTAAATGTAGAGAGTCTAAACATGCTCTCCAATTTGCTGACATGATTATGAACCCTTACTGATAAAGCCAGTAGGTGAAAAAGTCAAGGTTTTTCACTCTTGACCTCTGCTGTGCCACAGTTGTGGACCATGGTATATGCAAAGTTAAGTGAGATTTGGAGGAACAATAATAGATAGATCCATCCTTTATTTTCATCAGCCATTCTAATAGAAATATAGTGTTCTACTAAAGTTAAAAGTTATAGTTTTATTGCGTTCATAAACCATTACAGTTAAATGAAGTCCGTATGATATACATTGCAAAGCATTCTAAAAACTATGTAAAATCAGGACTCAGAAAACTATGTACAATTTCTTTTGAAGATATAGTTGTCACCATATATCTTGATCTGCTAAAAGACAGGATGCATAAAAATAAGATGAATATCCTGGCATAAATGTAAAGATAGAGGAGATCAAACCCCTACTTAGATCCCTATAAAAAGGACAAAATAGCAGCATGTGAGACTGATTCAGTGCTGCCGTTACCACAAGGAAACCCTGATCTTGCAATAGGATATTGGGCAAGGAATGTTTGCCTGGGTCCTATAGCAGAAAATCGTGGTTGTCATATGTGAAATTGTTAAATTTTTAACTACTTTTTATCGTTAGGTATATGTTTTCAATTATTTTAATTTTAAATAATGTACATGTAAATAGTTGAATTTTATTTTAATGTTCACTTTGTGCATATTTGGAACTATAGTGGCATCATTTTTATTCGTAAATTGCCTTGAGTCCCAATCTTAGGGAAAAGGCAGAGTTAATGTATTTATTTTATTAATTATGTTAATTATGTTAATTAATTTAGTAAATTCATTAATTTAATATTAATGAAGTTAACACCACCACCACCACCACTGGAAAATCAATGAAAATCCCTACATAGTACTACCTTATAGTTCTTATACTATTCACTTTAGCTAAGATGTGACCCTTATTGCCACTGAAGAAGGAACTACTGTCTCTCTGCTATCTCTCTCCATCCAAGGATCCAGTGGCAGGTGCATCTTTTGCTTAGGCAAGACTACAGCATCGGAGTCCTACTGCCTTTCCCTAAGCTTAGAGAGAGGTGGGATGGCTCTTTCAGGATTTGGCAGTCTTGGCACTTTGGAGTGCCTCCCAAGTTTTCTAGATATCTAGAATGTCTTCTGATGATGTACTGTATTTTGAAGACAGACTGTTGGATAGCATCAAGATTTCTTGTTGCTTTCTGAGTTTTTCTGAGGCTTAACCAGTGAAACAGAAATTAATCCACATCCTTTCCCCCAAATGACAGCAGAGAAGAAGAGTCTCCCCACCCTAGCTGCATAGAGATTCATGCTTAGCATAACACTGAAACCTCTCAAATTTCTCTTTTGGGGTTGTGATCTTATTGGGACATTATAATGCCCCAACTCCTGTCTTGTGTAAGGGGGTTTCAAAAACATAGTTATGCAGGTTGTTTCCAGATGTGCAACAGCCTCTGAGCTTAACTCCATCCCCTCCACCAAGATGGCCACTGATAGGTTTGCAGAGTGTGCTTGGACATGCCAGTCAAATGCTTGGACTTTCCATCCTGTCACTTTTAGCTGGCTGCCTCCATCATCTCTGGAGGAGCCTTCTGCTCCATTAACTAGCAGTAGGGTCTTGATGGGTGAGAGTGTATCTCAGCACTTCCTGTTTGTGCTGTGTATGACTTCTCCAGCACAGACACCTGAAATTCACATTTCATGCTAACATTGCCCCATATTTTCGTGAAGGGTATGTCAGGAGCATCGGTGATTATGGTACCTATAAATATTATTGAAGATGACTGTGAGAGTAGGGGAAGGCAAAGTAAAGGAGGAAGCTATCATTCATGTCTTTGAGCACAGTTCTCTCTTCTGAGCTGGACCTGGTTGCAGTTCCAGACCTTTCTAAGATTTTGCAGCAGGTGATCCTATAGCAGAGAGAGCATTCCAGAGATCCCAGCATCCTGTCACAACAAATGGTATAATTGAGACTGTAACCAATTTAATTCTACCTAACTATTCCATAGCTGACATACTGTTACCCCACTGGAAAACCCTGTCCCGGGGTCTACAATTTTGATATTAAAATATGATTTAATGTGCCTGAGAGGTCACCCAGATGAGCACGTAGGCAGCAACAGTCGAACGATTGAAAACCAGGTCAGACCAGTACAGTCCCCCATCACTTAGCCCCAGGAGACCTCAAGCTGTGCAAACCCACAGTAGACAAAGGGTCCTCAGCCCCTGAGAAGCCGACTTGAGGGGATTAGCGTGTTTGCCCCAAGTTGAGCACCGATAGCAATAAAATCCTATCAGGCAAGCACCATTTACATAAAGTCACACCACAACCCAATGCAACCGAAGATCCTGGGACTTTGGTAACACCTTGTAATCTCATCATGCAAAGGAAGTTACCATTGTGAAACTTCTTTCTTGTTGCAACACTCATTGTTCTCCCCGGGAAAGGATTAGTCCTCCAGGTACTTTTCCCCCTACAAATAGTCCCTGTTTTTGAGTGGTTGGATCACGTACCAGCAGGCCATTTCCCCATCCATTGAGTAATCCCCTCAGCCTTCTCCGTGCTGAGCTCCACTTCTTCGCTGTTTTTCCTGGACCAAGGATTTCAGGAAAAGGTGCAGTATTACCCCAACTACAATCCCGTCAATATTCCCGCTATCCAGTTTCCTCTCTTTTACCTCTTAATAGGTCTTGAGTGAGTGATTGCATTGGTGCATGAGACTTTGATTCAATAAAATCATTTTATTGGACATCTTCGTTTGGTTTTGGCTTGGGCTGACCCCGTAAAAACTGGGTAAAAAGACCCCGCTAGGTTACCCTGCCTCTCACATTGCTATTGCTCATGCTCTGGCTAGTTTCCATTCCCATCATGTGGAGCACATTAAGGTGTCCCCCACAGAACTCCAGAAATCAGGGTAACAATACTACATGTCTGTGTCTGGGTAACAGGTCCCCTGGGCTGGGGTGCAGTCCCTCTAGGGTGAAGCCCATGAAAGATGGATCCCCAAGGTCTATATAGGCAAGAAGTGAACAAAGGAAACTGAAGTATACAGGTTTATCTCCTGTCCTAACTGCTATGAGAATATTATAAGCCAGTTGGCTACAGGAAATTTTACTTACTAGTTCTATTTCCAGCTTCGTATTTTTTTCCAGCCAAGCTAAAGTGAAACTATCTAGCCAAGTCTAATAGATATAATTTAGTCCATTTTGCTTTAAGGACTTGAGAGTAAAGGCAATATTTTGTGGGCTGCAAAGACTACATGAAAGACAGTGGCCTTACTGTTAAGTAGTTGTAGAAACAGAGGCTTTTCTATAAGCTATTGCATGAACAGACTTGTGGTTCCTCTAGTGTGTAAGCTTAGTAGGAGGCCCTCTCAGTGTTTCCAGAACTGTAGTTTCAAACCAACTGTATACAGATTTCAATCTTATTTGATTTGAGCTTTTGTCTGTCTTGCTTGACAGTGGCATGGTAATATTACTTACAAAGTGGTGGCACTGTGCCAGGGAGAGAGTGTGGTTCAGAAGTTGATGCAGATCAGAGTAAACTTGCTCTTTTACTTTCTGTGTATTGTGTTTTTCAATGTCAGGATTACTATTAACCTTAACATATGCCTCTTTGTGTTGGTTGCAAAGTCAATTTTTGCAAAACTTCATTTGTGCTTTATAAGAAAGGATTTGGTTTTCCAGTTAATAAGGAGGCAAACCAGTATATACTGCAATTTTTGATTAGTATATTTTGAGCAGTTGTCCCATAGTACAGTTAATTGTCCTACCCCTGGAAGTCTCATAGATAACATGCCGAAGTAGTTTGCTGTGCCTGATTTGATACTGTGTACTTTCTTAAAGGAAAGACAAAGATTAAGGGATACCTTTAATCTTTGGCAGTTGGTTTTCCTCATCTTGGAGTTATTCTGTGTAGTGCATGCAGAAAAGCTGATTCCCTTAGTCTGGCTTCAGTGTGAGAGTTTAGAGTGAAACTCACTGTCTAACACTGGAATTTCATTGCTGTGACACAAGCATATTGTGCTTTCCATTCATCTGCCTGGTCCCCAGGCTTGCAAGTAGAACCTTAAGAGACACAAATAGAAAGTAAAAAATGAAAAGAAGCCTAAAATCTGCAACATGTGTCCACCACCGGTTGGATATCCTTGACTCAGTACTGGAAACAGTACAGCAGTGACTATGTCTAACTATAGGAACCAAGAAAGATACATAAGCTAGAAATAACTTCTGAGGCAATTCAGAGTGTTAGATTACATATGTGTAGAACAAGGACAGTGAACCTAATTTATTTGAAGAGGGAGGCAGCAAGGAAAACAACACACAGTTGTCTCCAGTGTTGAGATGGATATACTTCTTGTAACAAATAAGGAGCCTCTTTGTTCTAAATAAAGAGTAAACAGTGAATATAATTAGGTCTTATAAAGAGGAAAAAGGAAGCATTCTCCACAAATGCAGTACAACAGAATCCAGTTAAGGATCTCATCCTAGAGTTATTGCAGTCCAAACACCCACAGGAATGAGTGGGAATCTTCGAAGTGGAAAGAATAAAGAATGGGCACAGTTTTTTGTTGCCTAGGAAAAAACTGGCAAAACCACCTCTGAGTATTCCTTGCCTAAAAAAACCCTATGAAATTCGTGGGGTTTCCATAAGTCGAAAGGTGACTCGAAGTCACACACACACACACGCACACCCGTTGCTCTTCTGCCACTCCCCCCTCTCTTTTATTGACCATTCTTGATCCTGTTTCTCTAAAATTCTTTTGCCTTCTACTGTATGCATTTTGTTTGTGTATTTATTAACTCAATGTATATCTTGCTTTTCCTGCCAAAGTGGCGGTCCAAAGGGCTAACAAAATATATTTTAATAAACAAATAATTATTCAACATAACATAAAACATATTGAAACACAGTTAAAAGTGCAGCCATAAAAGAAATAGGTAACACCTATTAATCTGTTAAAAATCCCTTCAGCAGCAATCTACTTTGCATTCTAAGTAAAAGATGTCTTTCTCTGCCAGCAGAAAGACAGGCTTGGTTAGCCTTGTCTTTTTTTCTCAGCAGGCAGCTTCAAAATCTAGGAGAAGCTATCAAGAAATTCTCATGTTCTCACAAGTGTGTGCAGTAGTGGTGGGACCAAGGGAGGGGCCTCTGCAAAAAATAGCACTGATTGAAAAGTTCATTATTGCTTGCAAGCTGGGCAATTAAAACTCAACCTAAGTTGCAAGTAGTAGCAAAGTCTTTCAAAAGCCTGGTTCCAGCTCATATCGGGCTGTATAGGTGATTGCCTATAAAGCAGTGGTTCTCAATTTTTGGTTTCCAAATGTAAGCTGATGAAAGAGAAATAGATGTAGTTTGTCTTTTTTTTATTTTAAAGTTTTTTAAACTCACAGAGTTACAGTGCAAAAATGCCATATCACTGTTGCACTATAACTTAAAATAAAAAAGGAAAGGAAGAGAGAATATATTATTCCCATACAACTCAGAAAGAAAAAGAAACTCACTTAAGGATGAGAATAAAATGTTGCAGCTGCCAAAAATTGCCAGAAAATAGGACAACAGTGATGTTATTCAATTTTTTTTAAAAAAACCCAGAGTTACAGCAACAAATATCACAATCTCTTGATATATTTGTCTTGTTTTGAGCAGCCCTCTATTTATAACAGCACATGATTTTCCTCACTGATTTATTTTGCGTTTAGTGTGTTTTGGTTTGTGATTTGTCATCGGAAGATATGCATGACCTTGATTTGCAAGTCTGATTGCTGAGGCACATACCTCTGAGGAAATCCGTGTGTGTGTGTAGAAATGGGTTCATTGCAAGGAATAAGTATTGTCTTATTGAGTGGAAGACGTACCATACAGGCCAGCAGGAGGGAAGCCAAAAGTTTCCTCTTTCTCGATTCCATTGATGACAGTCTCCACCAGATCAGAAAGCTTCCATCAGTGAAGAAACAAGTCTGCAAACTGTATGTTATATTTATTATATAATAGTATGTGTTGCAAAGGGTCTTGTGTGCTGGCCACAAGTGGAAGAGTTTACTGAACAGTGGGTTTTCCTCATTCCAGTTATGCATCAAATGCCCCAGCCCTATGGGGTTTCCATAGAGGAGTTTTATTTTTGTACCTGCTCTGTCTCAGTGGAATAGCATTGTTTCACTGAAACATCCATGTATTACTGAAAAACTATGTGGCTGAATACTAATACATGCCTGTGTATTTTTTTTTATTATTGTAGAATACAAACACAAAGAAACACTTCTCCATCTCTCAATGAAATTGGGCTTGGTTAAATTTTCCCAGTTCCTGTTCTTCCAGCCAGGTGGGACAGTTGCGTTCACCCTACCTAATGAAGATGGGTTGACACCGTTGGACCTGGCATTACAGAATGGACATTTAGGACTTGTTGAAATGTTCTCCAAGTAAGTGATGTGGCTTACCATGAGATTCTAATGTTGAGATACATCTTTAAGGGCTACTTTGATTTTGAGCTTCACCAGATTTTCCTAGTGTAGGTATCCATAGTACAACTATCCCATAGGAGTACTTGGTTTCTTTCTTAAAAGAGTATATGCTCATTACTTGCTTATAGCTCATTATGACTGTAAATACCTATACAGAGTACTGTGGAGATTATTATTTAAGAGTGACAGCTCTCCTTCCCCAAGGTCACATTATTGTGTAAGTATGAACACAGAGATGGGAGAAAAACAGTCCTGCTTACAGTCTACATCAGACAAGAAGATATGCAGCCAAAGATGATACATCAGAGGAGAGACCGTTGAGAGAAACTGAAAGTTGAGCATAGCCCCGAAACAAAATTGCTTTGCTTCATGTTTTCTACAGGAAATCTACAATTTTTGTGGGGAATTTTATCTCTAAGATGTAGGGCTATGTTTGGATTTTGTAAGCACTGAAATAGGTTAGAGGTCTCAAAACAATGACCAATACATTTATTCATCTCTAAAGTACTACAAGATCATTTGTTGATTTTTCTGTGACAGACAAGAGCTGTTTTTATCATTTTGTATCTTTTGGCTGCTTCCTCCTTTGCGGTAGTCACAGTCTATTGACAACACAATTATTAGGTACCTTTTCCTCTGTTCTTACCTGGCAGCAGATAGTTCATAGAAAACATTGCAACAGGATAGCCTCAAAAGCACTCAAGGGTTTGTCTCCTGTTAGGTGTCTAAGATTCATCTAGTGTATGGCTTCTGATCATTAGCTTCGTCACCTATATGCCTTTGCCCTGAGTTGCTAAATTGTCACATGACACTGTCTGGAAAGAAAGAGGGAAGAGTCAATAAAGGAACAAAAGAATTTAGTTGCTTTCTCCCCCTTTTGTCTGTATTACTCTAGCTTTGCACAACGTACAGTTTTTCTAATCTGTGCAGGCTTTTATTTCATGAGAAAATGACTCAACTATGTTACTACACGTTGTGAATGTTTCACTTTGGAACATTCAAACAATGAAGCACGCTCCTGAGACTGTCTGTTTTCTGCTACAGTATGCTAATAAATCTTACTGTTCGTGTTTTAACGAGGTATAAGGCTCATGATTAAATTGGTTACATCTTTTCTTTTCTTTTTTACAAATAATAGTGAAAAACCATAAATAAATCAGTCTTGAAGATGTTAGAAGACTTGTTCCTTCTTTTTATACTGAAACAGACTAACATGCCTATCTCTTTGAAAACTGCCACTAGAGCAAACCTCCTATTCTTCTTCTTGTTTTGTTCTGAAAGAATCTTCCATGTTTCCTAGGAAAAAATAATCTGGAAAAATGTTTATCTTGGATTTTCCATGCTATTTTGGCCTGAGATCCTTGCTGTGGGTAGTTTAAAATTTAAAATGATGGATCTCGGAGAGAGTCAAGATTTGTATTTCTTGATTCCTATTGTCTGCAGTCTTAGTTTAATGACACAAATGTATTGTTTCAGAAAGCAAGTCAGCCATCCATTTGAGATTTCTAAACTGGAGCTTGGTGAGAATGCTGTCCTACAATTTGCTCACTCATCAGGAACTCTCTCACTGACATTTAATTGCATGGCAGACCACTTGCTAGAATCTGACATTCAGCTCTTCAGGAAATACTTTTGGGATAGTGATTTTCGAAACAAGGTAAGTGCCAAACTACAATATAAATAAATGTTTTTTTTCTTGTAAATATTTTTAACACTTTTTAAATATTTGTTCATTAAGTTGCCTTTCTTAAGGTAAAAACATTGAAGTTAGACACAGCTTTGATTAATATTTACATGAAATCTCATGATACCTGAAATATTAAGATTTGCAAGGGCATATGTTTTCATGAACTAGAATTTGCTATAGCTGAACAATTTTGCTGTGGTCCTTGAATGCTTGTGCCACAATAAATTCATTATCCTTTGACTTACTATTTCTTGTAGAACAGGGGTTTGGGTGAGTGGATAGATAGAATCTTTAGCCCATGAAGTTTTCAGGTTCATGCCCCCTTTCCTGTAGGCCATGGGATGGTTCATGCCACTTTTCTTTCCAATAAGTGGTCATGGATAAGAGCAGGAATTCTCCTGTGCACTGTTCTTCCGCACTGTGGGAAGGGGAATGAGGAGCAAAGCAGGCTGGGAATTAAAATGCTTGATGGGAAGATCCATTCAGTGTTTCATGCCAAGGATGCAATGACACCATCTGTCTTCACCTCAAAATGGTTTCTAGCTGTTGCTCTTGAATAAAGGAGGTAAAGTTCTTAGGAGTCCAGGGACAGTTTTCCCAGCCCCATGATCATCTGGAGCTTACAGAAACCCTTTCAGATAAAATACAAAGTGATCAAAAAGTTAAGTCAAAATAACAGGAACAACAAAAACACTTGTGATTAAAAATACACAATGAATTATTAATAAAGCAAGGTGGGGTTCCACATTTAATTTTAGAGGACAAATACATGCCTATAGAGGTATGATTCCCTTGTTTGGTTGGTTTTTCTGATAAAATAGTGAATGATCTGGGTTTTTTTTTGAAAATTCTCTCTGCGGGAGAGACGCTAGGGTCACAGAGGTAGACTTGACTAAGCTGCGTGAACCTCATTCCCAAGCTTTTTTTCGTCTTTTGTCTGTCTTATGATAGCTAATTCATCCTTTGAAAGGAAGGTACAGAATACTTAACAGCACAATCCTATATATGCTCACCTGTGTGTAAGTATCAAAGGGACTTACTTCTGAGTGGACATGTATAAGACGTGTATAAAGCAGGAATGAAAAAAAACCTCCACAATTTTAGAGATTACCTACAATGTGTAGATCACTTACCCTTCAATATAAGAACATTCATGTTTCCTATAAGGCTGCAAGGTGAACAGTCTCAAAAACAACATCAAAGGGGATATTCTATCTGTTTCTGTGGAACTGTGGCTATTTTACAGTACACGTATCTTGTACAATGGTTGAAGCCATTTGTCGCTTGTTTTGGAATACATAAGAAATGAGCAGCTAAGGAAATCAGTTTGCCTTTCAGTGTTGCATTTGGGAAATTTTCTTCTTCATTCTGTTGTGTAAATTAGAAATCTTTAGTATGAAACCATGTCTGTCTATAATAAGTGCTCTTTGTATTTCCTAGTTTTTTTTTATACAGAGAGAGAGAGAGAGCGCAATCTCTTCATGAAATCAATTCTTATCTGTGGGTACTGCATTTTCTGTATACTCAAAATGCAGTATTTGATGATTGGGAAATGGAGTCCAGGACCATTTTCTCTGATCTGGCAGGACTCTTATCATATTCCGTTGTGCATTTTGCAAACACAAAATGGTTGTGTGAGTGTCATCTAAGTGCTTATGCCACACTTCCATTGGTTTCATTTTACAGTTTTCTTTTTCTTATGTTTTCCATGCTTCTTCCAGAGGCCAAGTGGTTGTCTGATCCCTGTTCCCCACCCTTTCTGGTTGTTCTATAATTCCTTGCTACCGTAGTGAAGGGGAGGACAGAAATTAACCACTGTACTTTGTACCCAGAGGAACAAAACACAAAATAGCAGCAGAAATTGCTTGCCAAAATGTGCATAGTGAGAAGATTATGTAAAAATAGGCATGCACTAGAAGGAATACACACACAAATGTGTACTAATTTTCATGTGGACTCTTTTTTAACATAGTGACAAATAGATGCAGAAATATGGTGAAGTAAAGTGAAAGCTTGGAAAGGGAGAATGGGAGAAACCAGTTTGGACAGATTTGTCTATCCCTAGCTGAACGTGTGGAATTTGTTGCTGTAATGCAAAGTTGAAGAATTTGTAGGCAAATTAAAGCAAAGCATTCTTCTTATTTGTATGGCTAAATTAGGCTCTTTGTGCAACATGTATATTTTAAGAGCACAAAGCCAGACTCTGCCTGACTCACCAGCATGGTTTCTGCAATCCAGTTCAAGAGAGTTAGTAGGAAATGTCTGAAGGAGTTCATAGTATATAGTGTAAACAGGATGTTTGTTCAGCATTTGGAAGAAAAGCTTTAAATAGATGTTCCTTTAACTGCATGAGGCTAGCGTATCTGCTAAGGATTAAATTAGTTCATATGGAAAAGGTGTTAGAAACTGGGGAGCATCTAATTTGGAATGAATCATTCCTAGGGTGATTCAATCCATGACAGAAAATGATTTTGCATTGGGATGGACAATGAATGTACAGTAGGAGAAGATAGCTGGTTGAGGAGGCCAAAAGGATTTAGAAGAAGAATGCACATGCCAACACATTTGAAGATCACCAATGCTAGATGCTGCCAAGCCAAGATGAGGAAGCTGAAGGGGCATGTATAGATATAGTGGGCATAAGGGAAACCTGGTAGAATGTAGAGGACTGCTTGGATAGGGTTAGCTTTGGACACAAATTCTATAGGAAGGACAAGGAAGGACACAGTGGTGTTGGTGTTTCTTGTGTCAAAGAAGTCATAGACTCAGACTAGATGCCTTTGATGAGGTAGATTTGCCCAGAGAACTGTAATATCGAGTAGACATCCAAAAGTAATCTAGTAGTGGCAAGAAATTGTTGCTTTCAGGCAAAACTTCTTAAAGTGATCTTGAAATAGAGAATTAAACCAGGAGAGCACCCAAGCAACACATTTTTTAGTAATAGGTGACTTCAGCTAATCCCCCATAGACCAGGTAAATGTGTGTTCATGACAAAGTCCTATTCTCTAGTTTCAGGTGTTATTCTGGTTGTTAGTGCTGGTCTTGCTGCTGGTCTTGTTATGTAAGCAATGAGGAGCATGGCTGTCTCGGCAGTTGCAAGAGGCTCCTGACCATGTGGGATGAATTCATGTGTGGCTCCTCCCCAAACCAGTGGTCATTTGTCTGGAAAGTGGTTTAATGGTACTTTGAAGAGAAGCCTATAGCATGGATTTCCCATGCATGCAGGCTTTTCATGTTAATCTATCAACATAAACAGGAAGGATGTACAGTGTTTTTTACAGTACTGGGATAAAGTAAGAGTTCAGCCATAGTAGAATGTCTTTATTTACATATGGAACTCAAGGCAGGAGACTTCCAGGTGTTCATGGGGGTAGTGGGAAGTTTGCCCTAGGCTCTACTTTACATAGGCACATTTTACATTTCTCTGTAGGGGGCAGAGGAAGAGCTTCTAACAGTACATTTGTCACAGGGCCCACAAATCCTCTGAGTGATCTGTCCTGCTTTGGGTCAAGCAGGCTCCAGTAGCAAGGTCCCAGCGACCCAGAGTGTAAGGCTGTTCAGGTAAAGGCTGTACACAGAGTGAGTCAAGGCAGTCTGGATTCATAGGCAAAGAACGCTGTCAGAGAGTAGCTACATTTGGTGAGAGTGAGCCAGAGCCATTGTCAAGAAGCCGCTCTGGGTTGAAACCAGTAAAGTCCGGGCAGAGATTAAGGAAGTCAGATGAGAGTAGTTCTAGAGCAGGATCAAATACAGTCCAAGTTCAGGCACCAAAGGTTAAGTCACAGCAGGAGTCTAGGAATAGTTGACAAAGTCCAGAGCCAGATATGGATGCCATCTGAAGCACCATTTGCGGTGTGGAATGGAGGTTGTTCTAGCTGAACAGCTGTGGCTCCACCAGGCACTTTAGCATGATGCCTCTCCAGTAAGAGCCCTCTTCTTAAAGGGATTCCTTACTCCCAAGAAGTCCTACCTAGCAGGTAGGTACTTTGTTGGGTTGTGTCCAGCCTTGTATGGGCTTTCATTGTGCACTCCTGTCCTGGACTGGAAGAGGTCTGCCTCATCCTCTATCTCAGAAACTTGGCTCATTGCCTTTTCAGGATCCACTGCTCACTCCTCAAAGGGTCCAGAACTTTCAGAGGTAGTCTGCTCCTTGGTTCTGTTTTCTGATCCTGTAAGCTCTGGATCCTGTTCTTATGAAGTTCATTCCAGTGACGGGAAGATGTGTGGTTGAAGTTCTTAGGCTATGGTAGCTAGAGCCTTCAGATCTTGGTATGGTTTACACCAAACCTTCTATAATACATCATAGTGTTACCTAAGATGTCTTTGCAAGTGTTATGATTGTGAACATTTCAGTTTCTGTGTCTCTTTCCACCGTAAGATGCAGGCTTGATGTTATTTGTGGTAGATAATACACACTCATCATGGAAATACCAGAAGACCCATAATTAATATAGAAAGGAAACAAAACCAAAATAAACCATAATCAACCCAATACCTAAAAACATGTACCATGTAATCTGAAAACAATGCAGTACTAAAAGTGCTTATATAAATACAGAAATTATCCCACTATGCAATCATAAATTAGAATGAAAACTACATAAGAAGCCCAGAACAGTCAGACCTTGGTATACAGATGTCTGGGGAAACTATCTTTGCCTACTGCCAGAAAGTTGGCAGTGCTGGAACCTGAAAAATGAACTCGGGGAGAGTGTTCTACAAATACGGGGCCAACATAGTGAAGGCACTTTACTGAGTTTCCAACAACCTTTGCAAACTGCTTTTCGAGGGGCACATAGAGAAGGGCCTCTGATGCCAGCCTCGGATACCAGATGGATTCACATGGGGACACATGTTCTTGAAGTATTTAAATCCTGAGTCTTATAGGACTTTATATTTAAAATCATCATTTTGTATACTGGAAATGCAGATTGTTTGATCTATAATTTGTATGGCATGTGATTCATGCAATAATGCACCAGCGTGATTATTTTATCTTTATTTTTATTTTAAAGCATCTTATTCTGAAACAAGCTGAGACGCTTGAAGAAGTGCAGATGCCTTGCAACTCTACAACTTCTGCAGTAGAAGGTATAGGATTTCCATCATCATTGTGGCTTTATCCACAAACACATTGTCAGGAGTATGCATGTGCAAAATACATTGAGTTACCTTTAATTTTATGTGCAGTCTGGTATGCAAGCATTTCCCAAATAAATGTTAAGATAAGGCTGAATAGCCTTAAGAAGGATAGTAATCATTGACTTTCAGCCTGGCCTGATTTGCCTACAGGATTGCAGTGTATATGACAATGGCAGTGGTGGTCGTGGTGAGAAATGAGATAAGCATGGTAAAGCATTAATACCACTGAGTCTATACAAAAGCAATTCTAAAATAACTTGTTAAAACTAATTCCCATAGAAAATATATTTGAAGCTACTTGGATGTTGATTGTCATATCTTGGGGTTTTCATGGTAAAAGGCATTCAGAAGTTTACCAATTCCTCCATCTGCACAGTGCTAACAAAAATTAGCTGAAGTGCCACTGCCCTTGTCCTTGAGAGACTCTCTGTCCATATCTTCTCCTACTATGGCTGCTACCCACAGGGAGTTTGGCACATGTAGTTTGGCTCTTCAGCAAAAACCTGTCTGATATGGAAGACCTTACTAGCAGCAGTGCTGTCATCAACATAGCCTCTTGCCTCACAGGAGTATGGAATCACACCACCAGGAAAAGTAATGCCATGGTGGGAGAAAATATTTTCATATGCCGTAGTATTTTCAATTCTGTGGATGTTTGTGAAAGGTGGACAGTAATGAAAGCTGACAGGAAGGAAATTCACTTGAAATGTAGTGCTGGAGGAGGGTTCTACAGATAATATGTGCTGCTAAAATAACCAAAAAATATGTCAGAGAGTAAATCAAGCCTTAACTTTCTCTAGAAGCCAAAATTACAAAAACATGAGGCTGTTGTACTTTGTACACATCATGAGACAAAGTAATTCATTGTCACAATGTTAATGCTTGCTAAAGTGGGAGACAGTAGGAGAAGAGGGAGAACACATTATAGGCGTACAGAGGCGATCAACAAAGCTGTGGCTGTCTGCAGGACCTGAATGGGGCTGTTGGTAACAGGTTATCATGCAGGTTTCTCATTCATTGGGTCACCGTAAGTCAAAGCTGACTTGATGGCAATTAACAACAGTGGAGTGTTGAAGTCTCCAGTCCTGGTTCTATGGTAAGAACGTTTGGTGAGGGTATGACTCAGGACCTTCTCAATAGCAACACCAAGTTCTGGCAATCCCTCTTGAAGAAGGCTTAACTGGGTCTTTTTTCTGTTAATATTTTACTGACAGACAAGACTTTGATATTTAAGTTTGGTTGCTGTTGAAGGACTTTAAACTGTTTGGTGCTGTTGCTTCTTTGCTGAAGTGTTTTAACTAGGATTTTATTTTGTTTTTATATTTTAAATGCATCTGAATGTCAGTACTGTTACTAGCTCTGAGTGCCATTTTTTGGGAGGGGGGGTCAGGCAGGGAGGGTAGCAATTTACTGAGCAGGTAGGTAAGTAAGTAAATAAATAATGCTTCTAAACAATCCCAGTAGAGGTGACCCACACAAGAGTTAATGCAACAGAAGTCATGATGGGAACTCATCCCCTAAGTGAGCCCATGTGTGTTGGGTTGTGGTGACAGTGGTGTACAGAAGAACTAAGACAGGGGCAGGATTTGCATCATGAAAACTTAGGACACATTTAGTAAAGGCAGGTGGGTCCCATCTCAATGGATGGTGATTGGGTCCAGGTTTTACTCTGAATTTATAGAAGGCCTCCAAGGTGCTAGACCTGTTTTTAGGATAAAGTTTCTGTACCATGGATAGTTCCTTTAAAGATGTATGGCCCCCACTGATTTGAAAGCCACTACCTTCCAGTAGACAAATTGCCCAGTTGTCCACTTTGTCCTTGCAGCCTTAGATTCTCATGCAAACAGGAAATCTTGTTGTCCTTTGTGGGACTACAGCACCCAGAATCCCCTAGCCAACCATTTCTAAGCTCTGGATATGGCCAGTTCTATCTTTCCACTGAAGATTTCATGATATCTTAGTGTGGGACTGTGATTTCTGTCTGTTTCTGCATGGTGCAAATGAATGCAGTCCTACACAGAAGTCTGGAAAGTTAGGGTTTAATTACTTGACTCAACAGTAATCTATTGCAAATTCTTCTAAAATGCCAGAAGAGGGCAGAATTCCACAGAAATGATTTCAATCACACATACATTCTCTCTCTGTCTCTCTCTGTCTGTGTCTCTGTCTCTCTCTCTCTCTCTCTCTCTCTCACACACACACACACACAGATTGCTACTGATTTTTGATACTGAGGCTTTTATATCTTTAATTTCTAGACTGCTTCTTAATTTGATCAGATCCATTCCTCTCAGTTCAATATTTCTTTTTCATCAAGCAAATGGGTTCCATTGAGATTATGGGGTGTGCCTCATAGCTATATATGTCTTATTAACCCAAGACAATCTGAGGAAAAAATATAATTTTTGTATACAGTTGTATAATAAGTGTAAAGAACAATTAGTAGTATATTTCCCTCTTTATGTCTTTTACACATGAACAAGTTGCACACTTGAAGGTTTTCTGAAACTGAGATGCAGAATCATTGCCTTCCCCAAGCCTTAAATATGGCTCCATAGGAGTCCTGACGCCCCCTGCTGCCAAACCTACCCTGCCCAACTGATTTCATATAGATCTCTCTTTCCTTGCTGCTACTAGTTACGAGGAGAGAGTGGAATCTGTGTGCTTACCTTGTAGAGCATGTGCAGAATGGACAGTTTTCTCTCCTTCCTTCCTCAGAGATCCTCATGCCAGTCATTCTTGCCTTGCAAGGGGAGAGGATGGAGACAAATAAAGGGTAAATGAAGCACGGATTACTGCCTGCAGTTTCAGTCAGTGAAATAGCCATGCTTTGCAACTTGTTTACTTGGAAACACATCCCACTGAGTTCAGTGGGACTTAACACCCAAATTAATGTGCATGGAATGACAGCCTTACATGTACTCATTAGTGATAATTAATCTCCAGTGATAATTCATCATTGAAATGTTGTTCCAGTATGTAATACTCTGAGTGAGTTTTTAACGTATCATGTGAACAGTAGATGGTCACTGTGAACAAAGTAAATATGACCATCACTACATTCTGCATGTAATTTCCTGTATAACATATCTGAAACTAGTCCTTTCAAAGTTACTTTTTTAAATAATATTTTGCAATTATGTGGCTCCAAAGTGTAATTATTCTTATTGTTACAGTTTTTTAAAAGCATATGTTTCCTTTCTCATTATCCAAAAATAACTAGAAGTTTTTATAGCACTGTTTTTTTAGAAAGAGTAATGAAAATTAATTTGAGTTAATTAAAAAGAATCTGATTGCTACAAATCACTGCCCTGTGATCTGCCTGAACAGGAGAATCACTTGTTTTTCTTTTTGTAAAACTGCTCATGCAACCAGTGGTTGCATAAGATTCTACCACAGGGGTCGGCAGTTCTGGAGGGCCTGGGATCAAATTTTCCACTCCAAGACACTCTCAGGCCTCACTGGGCCTTAAAATAAACAGGTTTTTCTTTTAATTAATCTAGAATGGATGACTATGTCATGTTTTGATTTTGTGGGTTTGGGTATGTGTGTCCTGGGCCAACGCTGCTGGAGACTTCCACAAATTTAAAGAAAGTCAATTTGGGCCCCCCAATTTTTTTAGGTTAGAGGGTACTGGAGACAGATGCTTCAGAGATAGAACACTGAAAGCATGTCTGTCACTGGAACTGGGACTCACATGGCCAAGCTAACCCTAGCGTTTGCTGCAATAGACTACTACAGCTACCCCACTGAATAACTGTATCAGTAGCTCCTTTGTTTCTCTATATTCTGTAACAGATGGATCAACATAAGGGCCCATTTCTGTCTTAGCAGTGATTCTCCCATAGCTTTTCAGCTTTCAGATTGAGTGAAGCTGAACAAAGCAATCTATACCAAAGGGATTCTTAAGGGAAAGGGTTGCCAACAAATCCATATCAAAATAATAAGAATTCAATATTCAGGAAAAATACATGGAAATACTCAGAGGAACGTGAGACTAAGCCATAAACATTATTATAATATGTATTCCTGCATGGCAGGGGGTTGGACTTGATGGCCCTTGTGGGCATTTCCATCTCTATGATTCTACATCCAAATAACTCTTTACCTTATTTATAATTTTATTGTTTCTGATCTGCACACATGATCTACATCTAGGCAGAAAAAATGGAATGCACAAATATAGGATGGGGGACATGTGACTGGATAACAATACACGTGAAAGGGATCTAGGAGTCTTTGTGGACCACAAGCTGTACATGAGTCAGCAGTGTGATGTGGCAGCCAAGAAAGCCAACATGATTCTTGGTTGCATCAATAGGAGTATGGTATCTAGATCAAGGGAGGTAATGTTACTGCTCTATTCTGCTTTGGTCAGACCTCATCTGGAATACTGTGTCCAGTTCTGGGCACCTCATTTCAGAAAAGATATTGACAAGCTGGAGTGTGTCCAGAGGAGGACAACCAAAATGGCGAACAGTCTGAAACCCATGCCCTATGAGGAGCGGCTTAGGGAGCTGGCTATGTTCAGTCTGCAGAAGAGAAGGTTAAGAGGGGATATGATAGGCATGTTTAAATATTTGAAGGGATGTCATGTTGAGGAGGGAGCAGGCTTGTTTTCAACTGCTCCAGAGACTAGGACAAGGAGCAATGGGTTCAAGCTGCAGGAAAGGAGATTCCACCTGAACCTCAGGAAGAACTTCCTGACGGTCAGATCTGTTCCGCAGTGGAATATGCTGCCTCGGAGTGTGGTGGAGTCTCCTTCTTTGGAGGTTTTTAAGCAGAGGCTGGATGGCCATCTGACGAGAGTGCTTTGATGTGTGTTCCTGCATGGCAGGGGGTTGGACTGGATGGCCCTCTGGTCTCTTTCAACTCTATGATTCTATGAGTTTATAAACACAAACTGCCCTTGCTATCTGTTTACAAGTTGCTTTCTAATCCTTATAAATTTCATAATCTTGTCCTCATCTTCTATCTAAATGAGGGATGTGGCATCAAAGGAATAAAACTTAGGTGAATGTTCAGAAACATTTAATTGTTTTTGGCCAAGATGCTCAACTTTTCTAGTTGCAGTCCTTTTTAATACTTTGAATCCATTGTGACTTGGTATGCCACTTGCAGCCTTCCAGATGTAGAGAAACAAAAGTGAATTCACTAGGATCTACAATGGAAACCAATGAATCTGGTAGTAAGGCATTGCAACTAACAATATTAACCTGGAATCACTATTTGCAGTCATTACCTGTACAAAGTAGTATTTTACTGTTTGGAAAGATGCAGGCGTAATGATATTCTTTTTGCAAAATAACGTAACTACTGGTAATGTTACTTTCCCCTCATGTGACGAGTAACATCTACTTCCTATTTTTCCTTGCTACTTCTGGGGCTCATTTTGAGAAAATGAAAAGAAAATTACTGCAATGCTGTTTGAGATGGATTTAAAAAAAAAAGAAGGTATTTAAAAGTAGTGAAACTGTAAACAGCAATGTTGCAAGTTAGTAAGAGCCACTGTATTAATGGCAGTGAGTTACATTTTCAGTTATGTATCTGTTACATAACAAATTACTTTTTGAAAGTAATTTCTCAAGCTGTCTGCTAGCTTGATATTTCTAGCTTGCAGAAGTCTGAGCTTGAATGCAAATCTCTGTCTAGCAGAAAACTGAAAAATGCTCAAGTTCTGTGTCAATACAAGTCAAGGTTGGAATTACGGACTATGGGATGCATGTACTCCCCCAAGGTCATTTTTGCAAGCTGGGGGGAGCCCACAGGAGCATCAACTGTCCTCTAGAGCTAGGCACAGGGCCTTGGTTTAATATGAGTGTTAGATGTTTTTGGCTACCTCCCAAACTGGAAGCAAACATCTACGCATTTCATTTTTTTTTTTTTGGAAAAAGAAAGAAATACATTTTTGAAAAATATGCTTTATTAGGCTACAGTCCCAGATTCTTCCAGCTAGCATAGATACTGGCCATGGGAGTTTTGGGAGTTATACTCCAAAAAAGTAACTTTTCTAAGCTCTGCTTCTTTTGTTATTGTTGTGTTCCTTCAAGTAGTTTACAACTTATGGTGACCCTAAAGGGTCACCATAACCCCTATCATGGGGTTTTCTTGGCAAGGTTTGTTCAAAGGGGGGCTGACTTTGCCTTCCTCTGAGGCTGAGAGAGTGTGACTTGCCCAAGGTCACCCATCCTTCACCCTGCTTTTATATCGCGTCTGAAGCAGCTTTTATGATGTAAAACAAAGATAGATTTGCACCCTATGTTGGAAGAGTTAATACAAAAATGGGCTAATAAGTTTTTTTTAAAAAAAAAAAGTAACCAAAGTATGTATTCATTTCTTATTGACAATAATATTTATTTTAGCTACATAGGTTTTGGGGTGCGGTGGTGGTTTTACCAAGTGTGCTTAGCCAGAGAATATTCATGCCTGTCTTTCATAATAGTGGCACCGCCTATGACAAGGGGTAAAATGAATTAAATATGGATTTGGTGCACTGTGTCCTTCCTCCAGTTCTGAAAAGGAGCCAGGAAACAAAATAATAACATAGTCACAATTGTTCTCTGTAGTCAAAGGGAAAGAGCTAGTTTTTGTAAATGCATGAAATTGCTTCCCTTAAAAATAAAACAGTTAGAACACCATGTACGCTATATTATGCCAGTGGCATTCTGGGCTGTTTGATAAGTGCCTATTAGTCAGTAAGGGAGTTTATGATTCAACATGTATTTTCACAGCAGTCCCCTTTAAGAAAAAAAGAGCTTGTTTACAATTAGCCCATTAAAATAACAGAACTGTTTATTGTAAAACCATCTAGCGTTTCAGCCGCAGGCGTTTTACTTTGGGAGTTGGGCATAAAGTAAAAGAGCATTGTTCAGTCTTTGTGTATCCTTTTATTTCCCTCTTTGAATGTGTTTTAGTGCGGGGGGGGGGGTGAGAGGGATGAACTTCCACAGTTGGCATGTGGCAGACAATGAGAAATGTTCTTTTCTTTGAACAGATCTGGGGAATTTGGTATCAGAGGAACCATCTCCTAAAAATGAAGATGTGACGGTATAGTTCCATTATCTTTTTATGAATTGCTGATACCAAATGAAGTTCCCATACCACACCCTTTGCTTTCATATCTGAACACCTTCCAGGGTGAAAGATACAATTGGCTAACCTCTGCCAAATAATGCTTCTTCCTGTACTTGTTCCAAGATAATTTTTTAAAAAGGACATATTGAACCATTTAAAAAAATAACCAAGGCAATATTGGTGACTATGGCAGCCTATGGAGAAGAAGAAAACAATTTTGTTTCTTTGGGTTCAAAGCTTTGATTATTTCATCCAGTCATATTTTGGCAAATGTATTTAGTGTAGCATTAGCAACAGCCTTTAAGAACTGATGGTTTTTATGGTTCAGCAGTAATCCTCTACTGTGCCTTATATTCATCATACTATGACACAGACTTATAGCAAGAATTTTCCATGTCTGAAAGAAAATGTGTTGGCTCAGTCTGATGATTAATCTGTTAGCTCTGTGAAAAAAATTAATGAAACAAAGCCACTTGGGTATCCCATTTCATATGTCTTAAGGCAGAGTTGGACAGACTTAAGAATTATGGGACTGAGTTCCTTCTTTTTAAAAGAATCCCAAAAAATTTACCAGCTGGAGCTAGGCTGAGAGTCATAGTAAATTTTTGCAAGCTTTGCTTATACTTAAATGGACTATTGGTCCATCTAGCACACAGTGACAATTCATGGTCTCAAAATCTTTCCCTCCGTTGCTGTGTGAGATTCTTTGTTGACCAGCATTGTTGGACTTGAACGTAAAGCCTTCTGCACTGGGCCTTCCTTTTGTTGTACAATGCCTTGTTTTTAATTTCACAGTGGCCTCAAGCATATATATGAGTGGGCTTAAGCAGGTCCAGCAATGTCCTGGATTCTGGCCAATGCATTTGCATCTGTTTTTGGATATGGGAGTGTTTTGTGGTCATGCTCCCAACTATTTAAAATGTACTGGGAAATGAATTAACCCCAGAGGAGAATAGATGGCTCTGATGTTCTATGGTTTGCATTGGTCTGTTGATTTTGTTTTTCAAAGGGAATTACAGCTTATTGACCCACAAGCTTCTTGAAAAGTTACTTCTTTATCTGGTGCCTCTGGTATGGGATGGGGCTCCTGTTACTTTAATCTGCAACAGGTCATGGAGCAAGATGAGGCGCTGTAATGTTCTACCAAGCTGGGCAAAGGTACCTGTCCTCCTTTAACTTTGAAACACTATCCATCAACTACAACTGTCTCCTCTCAACACTGTTTTTGCCTTGCTAATGGAGAGTGGGGGTGTGGTGCACTGCTAAGAAGAACAGAGATTGGTTCTCCTTTGTATCCCCTTCTTGTCTTCTCCACTGGCAAGTGTTGGGAGGGAATGGCTGGAGGTGAAAGTGGGGTTTGGAAGGTGTGCCTGGTTTGATGGAGCTTTCTGGTGTCACGTCCTGCTCCATAATCTCTTCAGAATTAAAGTTACAACAGGCTCATCCCTTATCCTGCTTGGCCAAAATCAAAGAGATATATATGTATGTGTATTCATTTCGGTGCCATATCTTCTTCTTTGCCTTGCCTCGAATATTTATTTCCAAGAGCCCAAATAGTGAATGAGGCATTGGCTGTTGAAACACTATAAAAACCATGTTTTGTTGCTGGGGAAAGTTTGACAAGAACTTGCTGAGAAAATGAATGATCTTTTATACTGTACTAGTGATTTTTCTTGTCATTTCAGGGGAAAAAATGTTATGCACTGAAATAAAACAAAAGCACCAAATACTTTTGAAAAAATACATTGTGTTCTGAAATTTTCCCGTATAGTTTATTATAGAGCACAACTTGAAATTTTACCTAATTTCCATTTGTTTTGTAGTTTTACAGAGATCAGTTGATTCAGCCCATTGAAAGTGAAGATGATACTGGGTTGGATTTAGGTAAGAACAGCACCAGTTCATATCTTCCTGCTTGCCTGAGATTGGCAGAGCAATACCACCAGTATTTCTAGCCAACAGGTCCCTACCCTTTGAAAACTGGCTTGTGGTGACCCAAAGGAGAATTTTTCATAGGGGTTTTCTTGGCAAGATTTGATGCCTTTCCCTTTTTCTGAGGCTGGGAGAATGTGACTTGCCTGAGGTCACCTAGTAGATTTCCATGCCAAGTGGGAATCCTAACCCTGGTCTCCAGAATCATAGTTTGGTTCATGCTCACACCTACAAAACCCTTTTACAGATTTTTCTAACCACGAGTTCCTTCTATCCAGTGTTCCAACAACAGTTTGCATAGGTCTGCATTACATTTCATATACATTTTTTGTAAATCTTCAGATACTTTCTATTTCAGTTGTTTTGTTTAAATTACTTCTTGGGGAAGATTTTTACTGTTCCAAAAGAGTAACATATTAACCAACAACTCATTAATCACTCATTATAAACATAGCCACTAGTTTTCATTTCCATGGTCTTTTATTTTCAGAATTACCAAATGTCAACTTCATTGAAAATACAGTATGTATGATAGATTACAAGCATATAACACTTTCTCAAACATCTTTTCAACTCGCTTTGTTTTCTAAAAGTTTGCTAGATTAAGTAACATAATGTAAATATAGAACTGAGTCTAGTAGGCTTCTTACACATTCCCTTTTTGTCAGCATATGCCAGAAATGGGAATGATGGCTTAGTGCAAACTAGATTATTGACTTACCAAGATCCCGTTATAATGTAATCCAACTTTTCTTGTATGTTGCCCATAATGTTTGAAATGAGTGTTATGTTTGGATGAAACCATGGGAGATGTCTTTAGGCTTTATTCGTCCGAGAGAGCCTATGGAAGTAGTAATCATGGAATGGTAAGTTGTCTTCAAGGGAAGGCTACAAAAGGACAAGTATATTGTTGAACTGTGGCAACCTGGGGCAGGGCTTGTTTTGTCTGTTTGTGAGGAAAATACACAGATTTTTTTATAGAAGGTTGTTCCTTAACAAAAGCTGGAGGCCACAATAATATCACATTTAATAGTCTTAAGCTGGTTGTAAACATTAGATCAGCTTTCTTTCTCTTGGGGCATTGTTATACAGACGAACACAATTGTTTTGGCAAGAACACAGTGGCTGACAATATCTGGGGAAGGAAATGGAAAGATAATATTAATAAGGGAAAAATGAGGAAAAAATAGAAATAACGGAGTCAGCAAAGTAATATGAAGGGGTATGTGTGTGTGTCCCTTCAAGTTGCCTGTTGACTTATGGTGAACCCATGAATTTCATGGGGATTTTTAGGGAAGGAATACTCACAGCTGGTTTTGCCATTTCCTTCCTCTGAAATGTAGCCTACAGCACCAGCTATTCATTGGTGGTCTCCCATCCAAGTACTAACCAGAGTTGACCCCGCTTTAGCTTTCAAGATCCACCAGGATTTGGTGCCATTGAAGTATAGGAAATTTAAAAAGACCTAGAGAGGGATGAGATTGCCTGTCAGTATATATATGTCATAAAATTGCAAGTCAAATGGTAATAAACTCTACAGTGAATAAAAGAATGTCCTTATCTTCTGCATCATGACCCTTCTACATATAAAATCTTTTGATCAGGTCTTCCATTAAAAATTGAAGACACTGTCTCAGAATTTTTTCCCTAGATTAGCATTCTGTTACTGCTCTTTCCTATGCTATCCCACAAGACTCATTTGCTAAAAGGGTTAATTCATTGTAGAAAAAAACTACTACTTTATAGAAATACAAGGAGTCTCTTCTGTTTTACTGCACATCCTTTTTAAAAAATTTATTTCCCCTTTTCAGGATAAGGGGTACCTATTAAAATAACATTGAACATCTTACAAGAACATCTTACAAGACAGATTTTCATAGATCAGAGAGCTGGAAGGGACCACAAGGGCATGTAGCTCAGTCTCCTGCCAGGCAAGAATATGCAGCTAAAATACTCCTGAGAGGTGGCTGTCCAACCTCTGTTCAAAGACCTCCAAGAAGACATTCTCTGCGGAACAGTTGCACTGTTGAACTTCAGAGAGTTCTTCCTAATGTTTAGGTGGAATTTCTTTTCTTACATTTTGTATACAATTTGAATCCTAGGGCCATTTTCACACTAAACTGTTAAAGTGCTATGATTCCACTTTCAACATCCTGTGGAATTCTGGGGTTTGTACTTTGCTGAGACCGAAGAGCTCTCTAACTGAGAATTCTAAATACCCCTCCCTAAACTGCAAACTCCAGGATTCCATGGGTTGTTGAAAATGGAATAATAGCATTATAACAGTGTAGTGAGGAAATGACACTAATCTCAACAAGCTTGTATAATGGCATTGCTTCAGATATTTGAAGATGGCTATCATGTCACTTCTCAGTCTTCTCTTCTTCAAGCTAAATATGCCCAGATCTCTAAACCATTCCTCTTAGGCCTGGTTCCCAGATCTTTGATCATCTTAATCTACCACCTGTGGACATGTTCCAGCTTGTCAATATCCTTCTTGGACTGTAATCCCAAAACTGGACATACTATTCAAGGTGAGATCTGTCCAAAGCAGAATAAAGTAGTGCTAGTATTTTCCTTGATCTGGACACTCTAGTCTTATTCAGGCAATCTGGAAATCCTTTTGCTTTTTTGGTCACCATGTCATACCCTTGATTCATATTTACCTGCTACTTTTTAGTAAAGTAAGCTCTTTGCCACACATACTGTTTAGTAAAGTTAGCTCTTTGCCACACATACTGTTTTCAAACCAGATGTTCTCATAGTTTTCTTATGTTCCCCAGTTCCCATTAGCCTACTGAAATGATCTTGTGCTCTGTTGCCCTTGGCCATATTTCTACATGAAGATATTTCAATTAAGGTTGATATTTTAATTAGGATCAATGTATTTAGTAGAGCGTATGGTAGATTTCAAAAGTGATAGAATTGATTGCACACACTTAAACTATAGGCAGGGAGTCGTATGTTTGAATGCTCCATTGCACTGAAAAGCTTTCTGCAAGAAGAAAACTAAGGCAGAAGGGAATGGGCTACTTTTTGGGCTATATTGGCTATTCTGGGCTATTCTGAGAGTTTTAGTTTCAAAAGTAACTTTTCTAAGTTCTGGGTAGGACACAATGTCTTATTCTTTTGGTATGTCTATCTAAAATAATTGGATCTACTATTTAAATATGTATGTATAAAAGTGCTGCAATTGTGTATTGCATAGTATTGGACATTTTTTTGTGTGAGGGGGTGCTATTTTGAAAGCTGTCCTAAAGGCCAAGATTTGTGCACAAAGCAACTATTTACAAAGTTTCAGAGTTTTATTTTAAAGAGAGCAGAGTTTATTTTCCATTTTAAAATGCACGAATATATACTGTTGCCCAGAATATCTCTTTTCTGGAAGAGGGAATAGAGAAAAAGGGGGAAGAGAAGAGTATCAGATTGCCCAGTTTTAAATAATAGCAGTCTGGTGGAGACAATCATGTTGGCCAAGTGACCTGGCAGCTGATGTTTTCATTTTTGCTAAGCTCCCGGTTTATATTACTAAGAAGGTGAGGGATTCTGCCATCCACAGCTTGCACTCTAGAAGATAAGAAGCACTGAGGCCAAATTTTTGGCATGCTTCATGGTGTGACCAGGGTAGCCGCAGAAGATTTAAAGCAATCCTTTTAAAAGTTTTTTTCCTAAGTAATTCCAATTTAATCACTTGTCACTTTTGAGCTGTTTAACAGAAGGATCCCCTCCACTGTGTGAATCAGTGCACTCACAGTCAAGTTTTCCTAAACTTTGGTTTCAGTATCCTTTTTTCTTAAATTTATTTTCTTATAATGATTCTAAAGGTCTTAAATTTAGTTTCTTCCCTCCAAGGAATAAATAAAACTGTCTTAAGATGTTATTGTGTTGCAGCATCCTTCTTCTGTGTTAGCCTTAGACAAGTAAAATAATGATTACTTCTAGTCTGGATTAAAAGTGTTTTAGATAGTTTTGCCTTAATTCAGATGTGGTACACTGGCATTGCAGAAAACTGTTTTGTACAAGAGGGCACAGCTGGGACAGAACTGTAGGAAAGGGTCAGGGACAGATAATGTATGTGGTATCTTTTCAGGCAAAGATAGGCAACATACAACCCACCATTGACCCATGGGGCCACCAGCTATTTTTGTGTTTCTTGAGTTGGCTGCCACTGCTACCAAAAAAGCATTGTCTTTGCTCCCTGGCTGAATGTGGAATTACAAGTGGAGTTATACTCCCAGAAGCCTAGCAGAAGTGTGATTTTCCATATGAACCTGATTAAAGGAGAGCATGTCTCGTCTTTTAATGGGAAAAGTTGGCTTTTGTTGTCATCAGAGTGACAAATAACACTGAGGTGGTGGTGTATGTCCTGTCTCAGTCTCGACACAGCTGATAAAACAAACAAAACAAACTGAATAGCACCCAGCTCGTTACTTACTTCCAGGCACTAAGCTCAGAGTCATAAATAAAGTCCAACAGGGTTCCAAGGCAAGGGAGTGTCCAAGGTCAGTCAGAGTATTCAGCAAGGTATCTGGCAGGGTAGAAGGTCAGATAAGCTCTGACGACTGCTGGAGAGGAAGGACATCAGCTATATAGGTCTGAAGCCTGGTGCAGCTGTGGCTTGGTTAATTGTTACTGGTTATAAATTCTTAGAGTGTGACGTTGGCTCTCTCTTTGCTGTCTGCGCTCTGCAAAGGTGGCTACAGGTAAGTGCTCTTCTATGTCTGAAGAGGCAGGACTCTCTGCTGGAGCTGGCACTGCCCCCTGTTCTGTTTGTGCTACTGTAACTTCTTCCTGTACAGCAGGTCCTAGCATGTCCCCTGTCTCAGTCTCTGGCATGCCCCCTGTTTCAGACTCTGAGTCAGAATCCATGTTCTGGAAGCAAGGCATGACAGTGTGCATCCAGCAGGGATGTAAAGGCCTCCACTGTGGTCCTGGGCTCCATTGCAGTCCTTGGATGTTGTGTTCTCCTGCTTTAGGGTATAATGCAGAGCCACCAGAGCAAAAGTATCCTTGATGTGTGTGCCTTATCTCTAACAATGGGATTGTAATTAGTGAGCAACAGAGCAGAACAGACTTGCCAAACACAGGACTTGCTGTATAGGTGTGCCAAGAAAAATCATTATATCTACCCACTCTCAAAGGATTGTGGTGCCAGATAATATAACATGAATGGTTTAATATACATATATTATGCATGTGTTAACAAATGTGTTGATCTACATTGGTGCTATTGAGATTGCATCTTCTGTTTTTGTTCTTTGAGTATGATAGTTGCATGCTGTTCCTGTTTTCAGAGTTCTTATTAACTGAATGATTTCCAGACATTGTTTCTTGTATTCTGTAGGAAAAATAATCAAAGAGATTGTGATGATTCTGTAGTAGCTTTTTGTCACCCAGTATTACCTTGGGACAATGAGTGATCATCAGCTATTAATTCTAGTTACAGTGAACTATCATCATGTTTGTGCTGAAATGTCTTAGGGTGCCAGTGGTAGCGTGACTCATAGCGACAAAATAAGAGTCCATCAGTTCTGATATATGGTTATGTGCCATTCCTGAAATATTCAAGATTCCCTTTCACAACATGGTGCCTTCCAGGTGTTTTGAGTGGCAATTCCTATCAGCCTGAACAAGCATAGCCAATGATCTATAGGAAAAAATCTGGAGGACACTATCCTGAACAAGGGAGCTAATATCCCATGTTATTCAGTGCGTGTATGCAGCTCCACAGGAATTCTGATTTAATATGGGGTTCCTGAGCACTGCTGATGTTCAAAAAAGCAGAACATGTTCCTTAAAACTTGGATGTTTAATCTGTCCATTCAAGAAATATCTGAAAATCTAGCTAGCTAGATATGTGATTCTAGTACTGTCTGGAAGGAAGGCATCCTTACTTCCAAAGCTGGTAAAGGTACTTTCAAATTCCCAAATTCCCAAATCAGTATGGTCATTCACCATGTTGACTGTGGCATTCTGGGAGCTTTAGTCCAAGAAAGCAGTTTTCCAGGTTTTTCTTGATTAATCACTATGAAAAGGTGTTGCAGGGATCTTCAGACTTGTCAGGGCCTCATCCCCTCATAATCTTCATCATGGCTGGAAGGAAGGACTCAGAACCTTTCCCTCTAATGTTACACATTACATCAGAACTCAAACAAATTGTGATTAGTTTTAAACCAAAGCACCTCTAACAAAGCAAGTTTGTTTTGACTAACCATAGAACATTAACCACAGTTTAAGATTTGCATGCAAAGTACCACTGCTGAATTGAAATCAGAAGTGAAAGCTTCCAGGCTCTTTCTCACAGTTGTATAAAAAGGAGGAGTGAGGATAGTACAGGAGTCTGAGGTATGTCCATGTAATGTAAGCTTGTGTAACATAGTTTACATGTGCATCTGTACATGTAACAATAAATTTGTACATGTAATGCACACTATCTTCCAAACTGGCCAGTGTATTTCTTCATCATGACCTTCCTACTTCCACATTTTTGTTTATGTAAGGATCCACTCTTAGTTCCTTTTCCTAGATGTCTTTCCTTAGCCTTCTTCTTGATGTGTGGTGAGGTCACCAGCAGAATTGCATTCCCAGATCCTGCCACCAGATGGTGATAGACAAAGCTTGGTGTTTCTGTTGCAAGTCAACCTGATACCCTCTAGATGTGTTAGATAACTAGAAAAAGTAACATTTCCACGTTGATACTGACTCCCAGGGAGGCCGGCTATGGGAGCTCTTCTAATGAGCACCTGTGTTCCAGAAGTTAACTACCATACCAAATCCAATCCAATCCACTCTTGTGTCCAGATAACAGTGTACTCAGTGGAGAAGTGTAGCTGTTCTGCTTCAGTGAGAGATAAGAAAACATTTTTAACAAGCCTACATCAGAGTTGGAACTACAGGGTCTGACATAGAGACTCGGGTCCCTTATGTAACCATCCCTTTAAAGCATGCTGAAAATATGATGCAACATATGATGTCACAGCTTTTTTACATGATGGATAGTTAAATGTGACTATTAATGCTGAATTTGTTCCATAGAAACATAGCTTGACCAGTCAGTGGGATAGACCTCACAAATATTTAATTTGAATCGCTATCCATTAGTCATCTCACTCCATGGATTTAATGGCACCATGAACTTTGTTCCTCAGCGTTATTCATTCTTCACTAAAACTTAGAAATTTTACTTTTTTGGGAGAGGGATTACGACTCCCAGAATTCCTGGGACTGTGCAATTCTGGTAGTTGTGGTAAAAAAGAAAAAGCTTTTACAAGCTCTTTACTTTGTTTTTTACAACCTACCTTTACGCTTTGCCCACCTGGGTGCAGCATAGTACCGTAAGCTTCGTTACATTGCATTTGTATTTGCTGTACAGAAGCAAGAGACCAGAGAAATCAATCTGCCTTGTATCAGAAGTACTTGTTGAAAAATTGACTTGGCATATGCAATGATTCCTAAAGAACAGAGACAGGTCTTCCAGATGTTTTGAATGACAATTGCTACAGTTCTTTACCATTTGTGAAGCTCATTGGGACTTCTGGGAGTTGAAGTCCAAAGCCTCTGGAGGGCCAAATGTTCTCCACCCCCGTTTTAGAGGCATATATCTCTATATTTATTAAGAGGTGAGCTCTACTTTTATCTTGAAATGGAACAATAATAATAGCCACATTTTGTGAACACCTTTATTCCCAGCAAAGTAGTTGCACTTTTCAGTCATGGGCAGGGGGAGGCTATAAAAGCCAGGGGGAACATCCACAGGCAAACCTGCTCCCTGTTACAAGTGAGCCTCCACATTATCACTCTCCTCTAAAAACACAGGTGGTTCATGACCAGAACAATGGGGAATTCACCATACCAGTTCAGTCCGGAAGCCATCTTGGCCTTTAAAAAGTCTCCCTTTTATTACCTGGAGAGCAAACTCAGCCCCAATCCTTCCCTTCTGGTTCACGGATTGCTTGAAAAGGAATATTAATAATATTATTATGTGGAAGATGGCGAGATGAGAAAGAAAAATGGATCAGATACGAAGATATTATAGTAGAAGAGAAGACAAGTCTAAGAATAAAAACAAGAGAGGAACTGGAGATGGAAGGTTTCACATGTAAATGGTTCTTATATCATCAACTGAAAGAAAGATTTAAAATGGATAATAAATTGGAAGGATTTGAAACTATAGGGAAACAGAATGAATTTGAGAACGTCATTCTTGAAAAAAAAGACCATTTGGTGGCTCAATTATACAAAATATTATTAAACAGAGAATTAGAGACAGAAATAATTAAAGATTCAATGATACAATGGGCAAGAAATATAGGGCATGAAATTAGCTTGGAACATTGGGAGAAAAGCTGGAAGAATACACAAAAATTTACATTAGCCCAAAAGCTGAAAGAAAATTACTTTAAGATGCTCTATAGATGGTACTTAGACCCAGCAAAATTAAGGAAAATGTACAAGATTTCCAGCAAATATTGGAAATGTAAGACAGAAGAAGGAACATTCTTCCATATGTGGTGGTCATGCCCTGAAGCTAAAAGATATTGGAAAATCATTCAAAAGAAAATATTGGAAATATTACAAATTAATATTCCTTTGTATCCTGAAATATTTCTTTTAAATATATTACACCAAATAGAAAAAAAGCATATTAGATATTGGAGAATAATACTGTATGTGGTATCAAATGCAAGGATTACTTATGCAAAATACTGGAAGTGTGAACATATCCCAGATACTGAGGAATGGGAGGTTAAACTATCAAAAATGATAGCGATGGATGATTTGACAATGGCACTTAAAGGTGAAACAAAAGGGAAAATAGGGAAGAATTGAAACCAATTAAAGAATACATACAACGAAAATGGGCGATTCAGAAGAAAACATGAAAAGAATGAAGATAAGCAAAGATATGGGAAAAGGGGAAGAGAAAAATTTATTTTCAAAATAATAAGGCAAGTCACATAAAAAGAGAAATGATCAGAAGAAACTTGGAAAAATAAGTGAGTAATCAAACTAGAAAAAGGAAGGAAGTAAGTTGAAATTGTACATTTGTATATAATCTGTATATAATTTTTATATAGAAGGATACTCATAAAAATCAGAACAAAGCAGAAAAAGAATTCATATGTAAGACAAAGCAGAATATACAAGACATGTAATTGAAATTTATTTAGATACATAAAAGATATAGAGGTATCCGTATATGAGACAGTAGCCATTTCAGTAACCCCCAAAGAACAACCTGACTTAGTACTAGTTATTTTTATATGGCATCTTTCTATAGTATGTTCTACATTAGTGAAACCATCCTTGCATAGTAGCTTTCCTCCTATTAACTTTGTCCTTTTAAATTAATAGGTCTGGTCCACAAGGTCTGCTTTTATAATGACTGAGCCTACAGTTCTTTATTCAAACTGAGGCTAGTTTTATGCTCAATGAGCTCGCAGTAGAATCAGAAAAAGTCTCCATGTCCTGGTATTATGTCCAAAAAACAGAATACAGATTTCTTTCCTTCCTGAGTTCTACAATAACCACACACCTGACAACATACAGAACTTTACAGGTTTCTGTTTACCACAGTGTCAAGCTCCCAGCAAATTCTGTTAAGCCCAATTAAACCTACTTGACCTTGTAATATAAAGAAAAAAGAAAAAGAAAAGAAAAGGAATAGTTTGTGGCCACAGACGGTTGTTGCAATGATGTGATTCCCCTTATGCATTTTATTCAGTTTTATTTTTCTGGAAGTAGTGATGTTATCACAAAGCAACAAAAAATCAATTATGTGATGATGTCATTGAGGGCTTACTAATTTATAGTGAAGGCAGTTCCCTTACTTTGCATGAGCTTCTTCTCCCTTGGGTGACAAGAACACATGGACAAATCACACTAGCTCTATTGTGTATATTCAAACCTGTTTTGTTTTAGAGGATGCACTTGGGTTACAAAACGTAGATTCAGTTAATTCTATTCAAGCCTGTTGACTTATCGTGACCCCATGAATTACGTAGGGTTTTCTTAAGCAAGGAATATGCAAAGGTGATTTTGCCAGTTCCTTCCTCTGAAATATAGCCTACAACAGCTGGTACAGTCAGCCCTCTATGTTTATGGGTTAAGCATTCACAGATTGATTATTTGCAGAGTACTAAGGGGGAGGGGAGGGGAGGGGAGGGGAGGGGAGGGGAGGGGGGCGCACACACATGTTTGCTTGCTTGGGCAGGTGGGAGAGAGGATGGGATAGGAGAAGGGTGCATGTGTGCTTGCTTGTGTGGATGGGAGAGGGGAAAGGGATGGGATGGGAGGAGGGCACACATGCATTTGCTCATGTGTGAGGGGTGGAGGGGATGGGACTTTTTTTCTCCTCCCTGATCCCCCATCCCAAATAAGTGAGTGAGCGCATGAGCAACCCTGCCAGTACAGGTCCTTTTTTTGTATGTATTAAATACAAATGAGGGGCTTACTATATTCATGGTTTTTCCACTTCCACAGGGGTCCTGTGTCCCTTTCCTCCACAAAAGTGGAGGGCTGACTGTGTGTGTTGGTGGTGTCCCACATAAATACTGACCAGAGCTAACCCTGCTTAGCTTCTAAGGTCAGATAGAATCTGGTGCCCTTAGGGTATTTAACCCCACCCTCTTCCTCTTACAAATGTATAATTTGGAAGGCAGAGATAAAAACTGATCTAGGGAAAAATGGTACTAGCAGATAGGAGCTGCAAAAGCCACCAAAGCAATGCCAAGTAAATAGTCTGGACTGGAGAAGATTTGTGGGAGCATTTCTTTCCCTCCATAAAATATTCATTATATTAAATTTTTTTACAACCACATTTGTGGTAGAGTCTATACTAGAGGAGCATTGTTAGAAAGATCGAAGATACATTTCATGTTAAACAATGAACTCCTCAAATAGTTTTTGTTTACCTGAAACCTTACGTTCTAAAGATACAGGAAGCTCATGTGGGCAAATAGCTGACAACAGTATGTGTTCCTTTACAAGTGTATTGAAAAACAAAGTTTTATCCACAGTGGAAGAATAGTTATGTAGAGTTTACTGAGCATGTTAATGAATAAGCCGACCTTTACGAAAGCATATATGAAAGGAATAAATCAGACAGGTTACTTGTTGCTTGTTCAGTAAATAGCGTTTTGTATAATCAGGTGCAGCCCTAGTAAGTCTAATGAAAATGTCTCAAAGTATTGTAATATTTTGGTTAACAGGATTTTGTTTGGATGTGTTTGACACATTTACTTCTCTAAATTTAAACATGTGTTGTGGTAAACATTTTCTTTTTAAAAAGTTAATTCTTGTGTACTTTATGACTTTTTACCTAATAGCAGATTCTAGGGGAGTTTTTTATAGAGTCACTTTGTTTGTGAGGTGAGAAGACTGGAGGCTTGTAAGGTGTTTATAATATCTTTTTGTTTCCAGATCTGAAGAGTGTGCTAGTCTTGAGGCAGCACTGTCCTTTGCCTCCTAACAGCAATGCAGTTACAGTCTAACTCAGTGGACTTGCCTTTAGAAACAGGGGCATCAGATGTTGTTAGACAGCAACTCCCATCAGCTCTAGCAAGAAGGAATGCTGGGAGTTGCAGTTGAACAGTGCCTGGGAGGTCACACAATTTGCCTCCCTGCTTTAGATAGTCCCATTCCTGTTTATATTCTGCTTTTTCTTCAGTGAGCTCAAGGCAGGGTACACACAGGACTGATTGTACTATAAGTGTGACTGAGGCATTTGCTTCAGGTGGTGGGGAACTAGAAGTTGGCAAACTCGCTGCTCACCCTCCTCTTCCTGCAGGACCTTTGCTGCTCTGGGGCCTTGCTATTGATTTGAATGAGTCTCCAGAGCAGGTGACTTTCTGTATGCCTGTGACCTTCAGACCTAGGGATTTAGAAAATATTGGCTTTGAGCAGTAAATCTGCATCTGGTTGGTGTGCAGGGAATGCTGTTTTTTCTTCCTCCTTGGGAGTGTGATGGCCTCCTCCTATTCCTTTGGCGGATGGGTAGGGGGCTGAGAAGGAATCACAAGCAATACCAGGTGCTGGTGGAAGCACCACCATATGACCTTCTTCTTCCCTTTGGCCATGTGTAGATGCCACCACCAGTGGGAGAACCTGGCCTGTTGCAGGCCAACCTGGCTCTTCTGTTTTCCGATATAGCCTCTTAACAACTCTGAGAAGTAAGGCAAGCTGAAAAGGATAGCGGCTAGCACAAGTCACCTGGAGAGTTTCATGGTTCAGTGGGGACTTGAACTTGGATCTCTCAAGTCTCAGTCCAGCACTGGTTACCTAGTGTGCATATATTCCTATGGCGTGTAATAATATACATGATTTCAGTTTCTCCAAAATGTGGCAAAGCGGCTGTGCTATCTTCAGGGAAGCTTGTGTTCATTCTACTGAGTAGAGCTCTTTTACCCCCAAAATCTTGCCCTGATGATGCCACTGCTGCCCTCAGTGCAGCAGTACAGCTTTGTACCTTCCCAAGACTGCTGCTTGCCAGCCAGTTCCGGACAGAGTTCTGCTGTTTTTCATTCTCTTCCTGAAATCCAAACGGCACAACTGTTTCCTTCAGTTCCCACTTGCCACCTTCAGTACAAGCAGTCGAAGACCATAAATACAGAACCTAGTTATCCTTCCAACTGCTATAACGACAGAAAGGGGTGGTGGCGGCAAGAGGACAGATTATCATTTTTATGTGCTCAATATTCCTGCAGGTGTCACTCTGGCCATTTTGCAAAGCCTGAAGTAACTGCTATAGTACAGTATAGAATTCGATACAGCTTACAAAGGCAAAGACTTTGCTTACTGAAGCTTTGCAACAAAGTATGCAACAAATGCTACTCAAAGTGGAACCCCCCTTACACTGATGCAACTGTGATCCAGGAAGGGAGAACAGGAGGTATCTCTTGCTGAATTTGGTTCATGCATATACCGGTTCTGTGGATACTATGAACTGCCAAAAAGAAAAACTATTGGGTCTGAGAGCAAATCAAGCCTGACATTTCCTTAGAAACCAAAATAATTCAACTGAGGCATGGACATATCAAGAGACCACATGACTCATAGAAAAAAAAAAGCTGAGAAAATTGGAAGGCAGTAGGGGAAGAGGAAGAGCACATTACGAGTAAATTGATTCACTCGAGGAAGCCACAGCCTTGAGTTTCCAAGACCTGAATAGAGCTGTTTTGACCAGGGTCTCTTGAGGGTCTCTCATAAGGTTTCCAAATGTTGGTTGACTGAAGGAAAAAGACAACAAGCAATGTAACTGTCCTGAGAAAATAATCTCCACTGTGGAAATCAAACTTCTTGAGACTAAATGCATCACTTCAAGTTTGATTAGTTTTTCCCCAACTAAATAGAAGAGAGGCTAAGGCAGAATCATAGCAGTGACCATGTTGTATTGACAAGATGAATTAACCACTGCCATGTACCATAAGGTCCTAGGGAACAGCCCCCAAGCTGCTCCAAACATACAAACACACAGAGATCTGTTTTCCTCCAGCAGGAAAAGATAATAGCCCTGTCCTGAAAAAAACTTCTTTGCATGTGAAATTAACACAACCAACCAAGACTAGATCCTCTTTCCATAAACATGCCAGTTTTTAAAAGCTTGTGAAAACTGTTGTAAGCTTCCCAATCTGTTGGATAGTTTCATCTTTGGAATTAATGTATGAATAATTTTACTCCAGCAAGTATGTCATTGATGTGTTGCAAAGTACATGAGCTGGACAGTCATTTGATCCATTATGCAGAAGTGGCTCTTCATATCTCAGTGGCTGGAAAAAATAATTGATGTGGAGTGGAGGAATGTTAACAAGCTCAGATGCCATTTTCTTTCAAAATGGCATTTAAGCTGATCCCTATGTGCCCCTCCATTCTTGGTATGTGGAGTGCAACCCCTCAACATAATATGGGGTGGCTTTCAGTGAAAATATTTTTTTTTAAAAAAAAAAACCTTCAATAACAGCAATAGTTGGGCATGTTAGCTTTGTGTCTGTTTTTATGGAGCCACATCTGAGCCTTTAAGAAAAACAAAACAAACCATGTCATTTGTGTAGCGTAATGATGTGGGAGGGATAATGAGTTTCTGTTGAATACTAATTGCCAAGGAGTTGTTCAGGGAGACAGTGTAAGAATGGGAGACTTGTTGTAAATTAGTCACTAGCTTTATTGTACATTGCTGGGAGGGCATGCCAGATTTGTAAAGGTGCCAACCTTATGAAAATCCCTACCGTTCACTGTCAAGGTTAGAGTCACAGTGAGTGAAGGACAATTGTTTTCAAGAAATGCTTTTCTGGAAGCAGAATAGTTCAAGAGGCTTAACCATTCCTATATTAATAAGGGATGTGTTTTCTCTTTAAATTTAGAGGTGATACACATTCTGTCACTGAGCTGTTGGTTCTTTAGTCACTGAGCACTCAGAGCAAGTTTGCCATTGCTATAAATTCTGAGGGGAAAACCAGGGGCAACAGCAGGCAGGGAGAGTCATTAGTCTCCCAGAATGGTTGTTTGTTGGGCTTGCCTTCTGAGTGCCTTGATACTCTCTAAAGCTCGAGACTTAAAATAACATCTCGTACTGTAAGGCAAATGCAGGTTAACGTTTTAAATATAAAAAGAAAAAAATCAACCTCAGCTTTCTGCAGTCTCTCTGAAACCAAATAAACAGGGTTCTCTCTCTCTCTAACTACTCAGATTACTCTTCATTTGCATCGGGGAAAATGAAAAGGTGAGTTAATGATTCATTGGCTCACAGTGACCTTTCCCATAACTGTGGACCAGGATCCTGCAGCCCCACTCCTGGGTGTACATCATATTTTAACTTGACTGTGTCTGCCTTAATGTTTGCCCACATGCCTTGATGCTTGCAAAGAACAGACTTAACTTCTACAGCCTCTGTCTATCTCCTGGCATTAGTAGGCAATTTGTGCCGTGTTGAGTCTGTTTTGTTTCCTATCATTTGACTTGGTGGGTTGCACAACAGCATTTTAAGGAAGTGTTTGCTTAGCAAAAGAGAAAAGAATGGATTCCGATTCCGATGCGCCTTTTAATTACTCTTGGCCGTCGTTGCCTAGAATGAGGATTCGAAAAAGGACATCCAAACCAAAAGGTAGACAAAAGCTTCCTTCTTTGAATTATTGTTCGTTTTCTGCTGGTTTGTTCTGTTAGCTCATGCAAGCAGATGCAAACAAAACATTGTTTTCCCTTTTCAGAATTATTTAGGTGTTTCCTGTGTCACAGATGCAAAATTAGTTTGCAAAAAAATATAAACATCTTTATCTCCAATTGGTTCTTTCTTTAGGCTTCTGCTAGTTCATCAACTTTAGATGCTTCCAATAAATATGTGCTCCAAACCTAAATGGATTTATTTGGAAGAACTGTTTCCCTAAACTTATTGTAAACATTTATGAAGAAACAGGTTTGTGCCAAATACTAACTAGAAAACTGTAGGAAAGGATGTCACATGAAGGTGTGCTTTGAAGAATTCTCTTTCCACATATTTTCCCCCCATTAATGACTTACTGTTTTAACTACACACTGAAACTGGTATGTGTACAGAATGCAAAGTACATGAGACAAATTTCTTTAAAAATAAACAAACATTGCTTCCTTCTTTCTGGGAAGGTTTCAGGATTGGGGACTTTTGGTTGTTGTGATTTAACATAGAAATAAGAACAAATGTTATAAGGTGATGTATCTGAGGAAGGATGCATTTGATAGGGCAACAAGACTTAGCAGAGTTTAGGTAGTATGATCCTATTACAGCTGGGTTTATATTCTGCACTGGCTTCCAGTCCAGAGCTAGGAGCGGATCCTTTCTTGGACCACAACTGCCAGTGTTTAATATGACATTCTGGGAATTATAGTTCCCCAAAATAACTTTTCTAGTCTGTGTTCCAGTCTATTTCTAGGCTTCATTCAAATTGCTACTGCTAGCCTGTAAAGCCCTGAGTGGTTTGTGGCCACTTACCTGAAAGAGCAAGTTAATGCTTGTATTAGCTGCCGAGTTGCTTCTCTGAGTGCTGCTGCTGAATGAAAAGCCCCGTGGCTACTGGAGAGAAGGCCTTTTTACTGGCAGTTCCTCAGTTGTGAAATGTCCTTTCACAAGAGGTTTTCTTGACATCTACATAAGATTACATTTGGGACCAGAAGAAGACTTAGTAGACAAATTTTAAATTTTTACAATCTTTTTATTTTGGATTTTTTTTTTTGGAACTATGCACAGCTATTGCCCTCTTGTTTTACCCTGGTGTTCTGTCATGGTTTTAATTTGTTTTAAATTTTACATTTCATTTTATTATATTTCTGCATTTCGTGGCCTTAACTTTTTTTTGTGAACTGCTCAGAGAACATGCACCTAATTACTATAGAAATACAATAAGTAAGCAAATAATTACTAGACTATCTCAATGAAACGAGATGTTTGAAAGAACAAAATTTGACAATAAAGCATGTGTATACACACAAGTGTCTTGCTACAGCATATGAAGACTTCAGTTTGTTAATCACTCTAATAAACAGGCAAGTATATCATATTAATTTTTGTTGTGAATAAGCTTTGGTGAATATTGCTGTACATTAAAAATTGATAGAACAAAGTCACTGAGATGCTCCGCCTTTTCCTACCAATGGAACGTGATGATTCTAAGGGTCAAACCAGATATGACTAGGTCTCCCATGATTACTTTGAGTGCAGATGCAGCCATTTGTGTGAAATTTTAACAGGAGCTGCATTGCTAGAAGAGTTTATCTTCCCTTCAATGCATACGATGTTTTTTTTCTAATTCAGATAGCACTCCACTTCATGGACTGGTGGTGGGGAAACTGCCAGATAACCTACTGATCTTGAAAATGGATGGAGTAAATAGCACTGAGAAAGGCTTATCACCTTCCCAGTCAATCATTCTGGCTGTAATAAAAAAACCAGCATGGTCTGACTGCATTTGCTAATACTAATACTAATAATAGAAGCAGTAATACAAAAAACCCAAGCACCTCTGAGTTCTTGCATTTCTTCTTTTCCTTTTCATTCTTCCTTTAGGAGAAAATTGGAACACTGTACCTATAGGCTTAGGCTACCCTTGGCCAGTCCACTCCTGGCTGCCTCATTCCTTGTAGTTAGCCCATGGTGTGGCATTGGCTGTTAAAATCCTCCCTAGTCATAGAATCATAGAATCATAGAGTTGGAAGAGACTCCAGGGGCCATCCAGTCCAACCCCCTGCTATGCAGGAGCACACATCAAAGCATTCCCAACAGATGGCCATCCACCCTCTGCTTAAAAACCTCCAAAGAAGGAGACTCCACCACACTCTGAGGCAGCATATTCCGCTGCTGGACAGCTGTGAATGTCAGGAAGTTCCTCCTGAGGTTCAAGTGGAATCTCCTTTCCTGCAGCTTGAATCCATTGCTCCTTGTCCTAGTCTCTGGAGCGGCAGAGAACAAGTCCGCTCACTCCTCAACATGACATCCCTTCAGATATTTAAACATGGCTATCATGTCCCCTCTTAACCTTCTCTTCTGCAGACTGAACATAGCCAGCTCCCTAAGGTGTTCTTCATAGGGCATGGCTTCCAGACCCTTCACTATTTTGGTCGCCCTCCTCTGGACACGTTCCAGCTTGTCAACATCCTTCTTGAATTGAGGTGCCCAGAAGTGGACACAGTATTCCAAATGAGGCCTAACCAATGCAAAATAGAGCGGTATCATTACCTCCCTCGATCTAGACACCATACTCCTATTGATGCAACCAGGAATCATGTTGGCTTTCTTGGCTGCCGCATCACACTGCTGACTCATGTTCAGCTTGTGATCTACCAAGACTTCTAGATCCCTTTCACAAGTACTGTTATCCAACCACGTGTCCCCCATCCTATATTCGTGCCTTCCATTTTTTCTGCCTAAGTGCAGGACCTTACATTTTACTCTGTTGAAATTGATTTTGCTAGCTTTGACCCAGCCCTCCAATCTGTCAAGGTTGTTTTGAAATTTGATCCTGTACTCTGGTGTATTAGCAACCCCTCCCAATTTGGTATCATCTGCAAATTTGATCAGCATACCCTCCGCTCCTTCATCCAAGTCATTGATGAAGATGTTGAATAGCACTGGGCCCAGGACAGAACCCTATGGCACCCCACTAGTCACTTCTCTCCAGGATGAAAAGCAGCCATTGTGATCACCCTATGGGTTCGGTCGGTCAACCAGTTACAAATCCGACTAACAGTAGCCCTCTCCAGCCCGCATTTTACTAGCTTCTTTGCAAGAATGTCATGTGGAACTTTGTCAAAGGCCTTACTGAGGTCAAGATATGCTACATCTACAGCATTCCCTTCATCTATCAAGCCTGTAACCCTATCATAAAAAGAGATAAAGATTCGTCTGGCATGACTTACTTCTGAGAAATCCGTGCTGGCTTTTAGTGATTACGGCATTGCTTTCTAAGTTATTACAAGCTGAGTGTTTAATGATCTGCTCTGGGATCTTTCCTAATGATCTTTCAATCCCTCCTTTTTCTTTGTACACCTCAGCAGGCACATATGTTGCTACAAAGACTAATGAACATGGAGGGGGTCTCCTCCCCTTTAAAGAAAGCAGTAAGCAAGGAAGAGCAGAGGGTTGGGAAGGAAAGATGGCCAGGATTGTTCACTTTTTATGTAATAACTAACCAATCAGTGCAGCAGGAGAGTCTGCCTGGAGTTAGTTTGCAAGTTTGTAGGCTGGGTGGGTTGCTAAGTAGCTGAGATGGATTCAGGTTGCACCTGGGCCTCTCCCAAGCCTTACTGGAAAGTGCAAGGAGATGAAACAAAGGATTTTAAAAATGTAAAAGCCCTCTATTACAGCAGTAATGGAAACATAAATAGATAGAAGACCACTTTTGAACATATGTCTTTTTATTACAGGTATTATTTGTCTTTCTAATGCAGATCAATAGTAGGCAAAGCACATACCTTTTATCTAAAATGGTTAGTATTGTACGTTTCTTTCGTTTCTGACTTCATAATTTTAATTCTTCAAGTTATGTATTAACACATCCTCAGACAGCTGGGTGCAATATAGTTTTCTTCCTTCCTGGCTAGGGTTGTCATGTTCTACTTCCCCGAATCTGGCTAATCATCCAAATCATTCAAATTCTACCTTGAATCCCATGTTGGGAAAAAGGCAGGATGATATAAATTCAATCAATAACAACAACAGTACATGAAAGAAAAAAAATGCAACAATTAATGTGCTGAATAATAACAATAATATTCAGCAATAATAATATTCAGCACATTAATTGTTGCATTTTTTCTTTCCCTAGGTTTCAGTCTCCATAACATTTTTAATCATTACAATTGTTATGAGAGAACCAGTACAGACTAATGTTTAAAGAGCCGGACAGGAAACAGGATTCCATGGAACTGACCGAGTGATCTTGGGCCACCGCTGCCTCTCATCGAACCTGCCTTGACGTCTCCTTGCTTCTTGTACTTCTTCGCTTGCACTGGTCATCTCCATTCCTACTCTTTCCATTCCCTTACCTTTCACCCTTACTGTGAGTCCTTCCCCCTTTCTTCTTACAGACCACCCCTCACATAACTCAACCTCCCTTCTCTCCTTTTCCCTCCATCACCTCACATTGTGCCCTCGCAGGACTCCTCTGCATTTCTTCTTACCTGCTGGCACTCAGAAGACCCTTCCCTCCTACTGCCTTCTTTACCTTACCTTTTACCTTCACAGTTCTCCCTTCCCTCGCATTCTGCCACTTTCACCGCTTATTCTCTCTTCCCTCCCGCTCCATCCCTTAGCTCACCTTGCACCATTGCAACACTCTTTTCCCTGCTCCTTAAATGTCACTGCTTGCAGTGCTTACTCTCCCTTCCTTTCTACTCCCTCTATCATGACACCTCCCACCCTTGCAGTGCATCTCTCCATTTCTTCTTTCATGCCACTGCTTGCACTGTTCACTGTCCCCTCCTCACCTCTCAGCCTCACTATGCATCCCCCTTCCACCTGCTCCCTTTGCACTCCACCACTCCCTTGTCTCATCCCTTCCCTCATTCTTCTCATGTGCTCACACTACTGTCTCACTACTCACTGTCCCTTGCCTCCCATTCCCCCCCTTCCCATCTTCATAGTGCGTCCCTCCATTTCTTCTCATACACTGGTTCTTACAGGGCTCACTCTCCCATCTCTCATACTCCCTGCTTTGTCTCACTTCTCACCCTCCCAACCTTTCTCCCTCCCTTGTTTCTTACAAGCTGCTGCTGACACCATTCACTCTGCCTTTCCTCTTGCCTGAAAGGCTAAGGAAGACTTGTTTCTCACAGAGCAATTTCACAGACGAGTGCCTCCACATTTTGCCTTAAATTTGATTCATGGACCATTGGTTTAAGAGCCTTCTTCTCAAGACATTGGTACAGCTGTTGCATGAGACAATGCTGAGAAGATATGCCTCTGGCCACAGCAACCACCTGGCCCTTCAGAAACAATACTGGATCAAAGAGTTATCTCCAACACTTGTCTTTCACAGAGAGAGTGTAAATCTAACAAGGAGAAATTGTCTTTGTTTCTAACCATTGACACCACCTTCTTGTCTGAACTGAACCTCAGGTTGTCATTCCTTATCCATCAGCAACAGTTTAGGTCTTCCACAACTTCTTTGGCATCATATTTAAAAGAGAGCTAAAGCTCCACAGTATTGAGACCCAGCCCTAAAATTCTGGATGATTTTTCCATTATAGTGATGGCATACAATCATAGAGTCATAGAAGCCTAACACATTGATGTTAAAAAGCACAGAGAACAATACTGAACCCTGATGAACCTTGAGGCCCAGTAGTACTCCTCATTTAAGCTGGATGTGAAGCTCTTAATGGTGCCCCCAGTCACCTGAGAGACAAGCATCCTAGAAGGATACCCCAAATGATGGTTTCCACTGCCAATAAGAATTGTAGCAGAATCCACAAGGATGTACTTGCCTGTCCAGTTAATTAGATGTAATCCTGAACCTAGACTTGATCATTTAAAAGGTCATTTTTTTAAAAAAAATACTTCATGCTAATGGATATGTATATCTTTCTTTCATCTTTGCTTATGAAATTGGTAATAATCACAAAAAAGAGGATGGAGAGAATTAACCCACAGCAACGGTGTACAGCAGAGCTGGATTAACCATGGCTCAATTGGTACAAGTGCTGCAACACCCTCACTGGCTAAAGTCCCAGTGTCAAAGGAAAAAGGCTTAGTTTTTTCTCCCTTTTCTTCTCCAATCATTTGCTTGATTTCTCAGGGCTTCTGATACTATGGTTTTGTGTATTGCTTCAGATACTGAGTAAAACTGCAAGAGATCAAGATGTCAGACTCATCAAAGTTGCAAGACTGCAAATGGGTTCACACATGAATATTTTTTTTATTTCTATTTTACCTTTTCTACTTTCTGTCCTGCCACTTGTACAATAATATATGTATGTAAAAGGGATCTATCTTGGAGACCACCACAGGGCCTGCAATCACCCTAATGTGACCTTAGTATAATGAAACAAAAAAGTTATAGAAGCTTGAAGAAGGGGCCAAGCCAAAGTATGGAATTCCATAGGTTGCGTTCCATAAGTGTACCTGTATTCCCAAACAAAAGCTCTGGAAGAATATGGTTGGAATAGGTAGCAGGGTTGAGAAGAAGGAGATAAGCCCTAAATATATGTCCCATCATTCTCCCAATATGTAATCCAAAGCAGTGTACAACATTTTAAAAGCATATTATTAAGAAAATATTAATACAGAAACACATTCTGTTTAAAAAATACAAGTTAAAAACAGCTTTATACTGGTACTAAACAATACATAAATAATACATAGGTAATGTTTAGCATATATCCACTGAAAATTTAAATTTACTTTAATCATGAATTTGAGAGAAAACTTCTATAAAATGCTACACTGTTGATATATGACCCCACAGAAATTGGTGAAAATAACAACAACCAAAAAAAAAAGGAATAGGAAATGTTGGAACTGGTACTTTTTTTCATATGTGGTGGTCCTGCAAAAGAGCTAGTTTTTTGGGGAAAAGAATTCATAATACACTTTCTAAGATAATAAATTTTAAATGTGAAATGATTCCAGAAATGTATTTGCTAAATATTATTGGGAAACAAAAAGAACTGAAGAAATAAAAGACAATTTTAGCTAGATTTTACTTTGCACAACATTGGAAAGACAAAATAGAACCATCAGTGGAAGAATAGAAAGTTAAAATTATGGAGATGATGGAAATGGAAAAATTATCAAATTCAATAAAAGTGAATTCAATTCAGCAGTTCAAAAGAAAAGAGAGACCAATTTTGGATTTGGTTAAAACTAAGGACAGACCTTAAAGAGTAAATAAAAGAGCCTATTTATGGTATGGAGAAGAGAAGATAGATAAAGACTTCAGCAATCACTATGTAAGAAAATCATTAATAAAAATTTGGAAGAATGTAAAAATCAAAACCTACAACAAAATACCACTCTGGCTTTCTCCACAAGAAGCCTTATATGGGAAGTGGACAGATCCAAATCAAAAATGGATCAGATATAAAGATACAGTAATTCAAGATAAACAAGAAGGAATTAGGATTCGAACCCGTGAAGAACTCAATTTACAAGGCTTTAAAATTAATTGGTTTCCATATCTTCAACTGAAAGAGCAATTTAAAATGGACCAAAAACTAGAGGGCTTTTCAACTCAAACAATATATAATGAACTAGAGACAGTAATATTTCTCAAAACAAAACAAAAGATATCACACTTCTATAGATATCTTTTAACTCATAAATTAGAAGATGAAACAGTAAAAGAAGTAATGGTAAAATGGGCAAAAAATGTTCAACATGACATTCCTTTTGAACATTGGGAAACGGCGTGGAAAAATACAAACAAATTTACCAGCTCCCAGGACTTAAAAGAAAATTTTATAAAAATGATGTATAGGTACCACCTTAAACTGGAAAAAATAGGTAAAATATACCACACAGGAAACAACAAATGTTGGAAGTGTAAAGATAATGTAGGTTCATTTTATCATATATGGTGGACCTGCCCAATCACAGAGAAATATTGGATAAAAATATATGAAGTAATAAAAGAAATATTCAAAGTGTCATTCCCTGTGATACCAGAGTTCTTTTTACGAAATATGACATACATGTTTGACAAAAACTTCTTGCAGAAAAACAAACGGATATTACTATATTTAATAACAATGACTAGAATGATCTTCGCAAGATCTTGGAAAACATCAAAATTCCCAGACATAGAGCAATGAATTTTAAAAATAGTAGAAATGAAACAATTTGATATACTTTCACATTATTTAAAAGGGAAAGAAACAAACCAGATAGAAAAAAACTGGGAACCAGTAATGACATATGTGAACAGATATGTTTATTGATTAAATGCTTACTGATTTTAATAGGTCAACTATAGAAGACATATAAGGCTGTCTGTTACAGTGGGTAATAGAAAATTCAGATGTGATAAAAAAACAGCATATTCTGAAAAAGTAGATGGACAAATATATGATTTGTGGAATAGCAAGAAATATACAGACTAAGACGGGAATAGATCTTCTTTACACATAATGTTACATTGTTGATAGTAAATAACTATGTTTTTGTAAAGATGTACAAAGAAAGTGTGTACTCAAACATTTTTTCAACTTAGATGTAAAATTATGAGAGTTTCTTATGTAAAAATGAAGTAGCGTAAAAATAAGGTTCTGGGTAGATGGCAAAGGAAGTCAAAATGAAGTGATTTAAGCATATTTAGCATTTTTCCAATAGATAATTAATAAGAATCAGATATGAAATGTTTTCGTGTTATGACCTATGCATGTATATATTTTGAAATGTTAAAAACAAGAATGTTTATGTTATAAAAAGTTTTTTTTAACTACATGAATATTTTTATATATAAAAGAAAGTTAATAAAAGAGGAAAAGAAAAGGGGAGGAAGGAGAAATATGAAATGATAAACACATACTTTTGTACGCTGCGTATATTAAAACTAGTCTGAGGACTGCATATAAAAAGGAATTTCATAGAAAACAGGTTTTGATAATGAAAGTGGAAAAAATTATGTAGTTTATGGAAAGCACGAAACAAGGAAGAGGGGTTGATTATTGACAGTGGGGGATTATTTTATTCAAACAGTTATGTAAGGTAGATTGGAGAAATATAGTTTTGAAATTGAAAAGATAAATGTAAAAAAAGAAAATATCTTTCAATCTTAAACTAAGGTAGACCAAGGTAATTACCATTGTTGAACTTCATTCTCCCAACATAGTGTGTCTGTTTTCATATGTACATATACAAGGAGGTGGGGAACTTGCATGTGTAGATTTCTGGCTCTGTGGACAACAGGGCTACCGGATGTACGTGACTCCTTCCCTTTTAACAATAAAGTCTTAAAAACATAATGACTACCTCATGGGTTAAGACCCCCTTCTAAAAGTTGCTTTTTGGAGTACGGCTCCCAGAATACCTTAATTAGTATAGCCATTGGCTATGCTGCTGGGGGTCGTAGTCCAAAATATCTTTTACAACTCTAGGTTCTGCACTGGTGCAGCATTTCAACAGCAAGCAAACAACCAACAAGATGCCTTCAGAAGCAAGAAATGTATTACTGAAAATCTCTTGAAAATGCCATTAGATATACCTTCTATTTTTCTTCTTGTGAATTGCAGGTGTTTGTGTTAGTAACCTGGTAAAGTGGAAGAAAGGACAGATCTTGCTGTTGAATACAATGAAGCCTATCTTTTTTTTTTTTAAACAGGCTGTGAGTCATGACTTTGCCAGTGTCATGCTGAAAGGAATTTAAGGAATTTTTGGAATGTGATTTACAACCTGTATGCTAGATGTTGCGTTGTCGTTTGTTAAGCTGCATTGTGTCTTCCAGTAAAAATAAATAACTGTTATAGTCAATGTGTAATTAATTGCACTGTCTTGTGAGGTTGCTGAAGTCTTGAAATAGTTTTCCTGTTACATTGTCATTTATGCACAGAGGACTGCTGGCGAGGTGCCTTCTGTGAGATAAACTGACGTGATTACAGAGAGACTAACTTGTCATCAATAATTTTCTGCTAACACCCAGTGGAATTGTTAGTGAGTTTAAAAACAGTTGGTCCTCCACATTTGCTAGGGGTGGGAGGTGTGCGTGTCTGGAAGGGGACAGGGCATGCTGGGGAGAATGGACATCCAGGGTCTAAACCAGATCACGGAAAGGAGAGGGAAAGGGGGTGGGTTGGCGTGGTGGTCTTATACTTCCTCTCTGTTGCCCATCTGCTTCCTTGGGTTTGTGTGGGGGGACATCGGGAGAGGGTTTGTGGTGCTGAGAAATTGGACCACAAGCCACCCTTGGCTGGCCAGACAGCTGCTGGTGGAGAAGGAGGAAGACCAGAGGTAGGCTTTTAAAGGGCTGTGTGGCCTAATTAGAGCCACCAAGAGAGATTTTCCCCAGAAATGTAGTGCCTGAGGTGGAGGGGCGAGGGTGGGAGAAACTCACAAATAATCAAATCTGTGGAAGTTAAACCACAAATGTGGAGGGTCAGCTGGATAGGTTTATCATGATATCCCAAGTTTCAGCTGCCCACTAAGTCAGGGACACAGTGGGGGAAAGTCAACCATAAAATACCAAATAGTAATTTATTGCTATGAACCCGTTCTTACGTTCTTGCACTCAAGTTCCCCAAGAGATGAGAATTCCAGGATTGTGCAGTTTACCCAGGCTTCTGGGGTTTTCTTCCTGATAGAAGATACGGTTTACTTAAACTTGTATACAGTTTGAGAATTAGTGGAATCTCACAAAATAAACAGTCAAACTGATGATGCTCCCCCATTTCAGGTTTGGGTGAATGAGTTCAGCCCTCTGTCTGTCTTTTTCAGTCTCACTCCCAAATTAGCTCCCCCCACCCGGATGTTGTGGACCTAAATGTGGATTTTCAAATTGTTCTCCACTTCCAGAAAAACCCATTTGTTGAAAGACCTCTCACTGAAAAAGAAAATGTGCCTTCCCCACCATGGCTGAGCTTCCTAGATAATTTCCAGCAGCCATGTAGGTTCCATTAAACCAGAGCTAGGAAGCGTGTACCCCCAAGACTGTTTATTCAGCCCTGCACTCCCTCAAATCCCCAGCCACAACAAGCAAGCAAGTAAACAAACAAACAGTGGGAAAAAGGTAGTATTGTGGCCATACCTGGCCCTTTTTTTCTAGTTTGTAGTGTGAGGAGGAGGGATCTCAGGGTGAGACTGTTGCCTTGAAAACTGTGTGTAAATAGGATTTCTGCATCTATTAGACTTAGTGGTTTTTTATTGAAGGGCATAGTCTTTGCAACTGTGGTTGATGATCAATATATCATGCTGATTGACATCACTGGGGCCTGCTACCTGTGACATTACTGGTGTCCACCTCCTACGACGTCACAAGGTAGGGCTTATCCCTAGGTCTCATGTTTTGGCACTCAGGGCCTCGGATAGTCTTAACTTGATAATGCTAAATAGAAGGCTCCAGGAGGATTAATTCCTTTAAATGGTTGCACCTTTTTAAAGTAAAACAAAAACACTCAAAATCAGAACTGGTGTTTTGGCCTTTTTTATTATTATTATTCTGCATTTGGGGGGATTGTGGTAGAACCCCCCCCCCCAAGGCCTGGGGCGGAAAGCTGGCCCTCAGCCCCCAGAACTTGCTGATCCCTACATTAAATCTCTTCAGACCAAGCCCCAATCTTTCAACCATAATTCTCGGGTCTACTCTCTGCGATGACATCCAGACTTGCAACAAAGAGAGAAAGCAGTCTGTGTACCTCTCATGTGGTGAGGAGAATTTGTATGGACAATATGTGCGCGTGTGCGTGCATCTTCAAGTAACCTGTGAACTTAAGTTAGAGTGTTTGGGCTCTTTGGTTCAGAAAAATGGTCAGTAGGAACATGATAGTCAAGTATAAAATAGTTAATGATGTGGAGAAAATGGATAAAAAGAAGATTTCCTCCTTCTCTCATAATACTCGAACCTATTGTCATAAACTGAAGCTAAATGATGGGAGATTCAGGATAGATGAAATGCTATGGCAGACAAGTACTTCTTCAGACAAAATACATAGTCAGACTGTAGAACTTGGTACCACCAAATGTGGTGATGGTTACCAACCTGAATGGGTTTAAAAGGGGATTAAAAGAATGAATGGAGGCTATACATGACTGTTGATGCGTGCATGTGCCATCAAACTGCCCTTGAATTTTATAGGGTTTCTTAGGCAAGGAATTCTCAGAGGTGGTTTTGCCGGTTTCTTCCTCTGAAATATAGCCTACAGCACCTGGTATTCATTGGCAGTGTCCCATCCAAGTACTAACCAGGGCTGACCCTGCTTAATTTCCAGGATCAGATGCAATCTGGCACCTTTGGGTATTTAGGCAGTACAGACAACTTGTATCTGACCTGAAATCCTCGGAAGGAAGTAATAGTGGGATTCTCAGCATGTGAAGAGACTTGACACAGAGAAGCCATTTCTCACAATGAAGTTGCCAAATGAGAACTGCAGTGGTGACATGAGCAACATAATCTGTGGACTTGCTTATGGTACCTTTACATGCAGTGTGGAGCAGGAAGTGTCTTTGGTAGCTACGGCATGACTTGAATTTTAACAGAATGGTACTAATTACATTTCTAAACCAAGTTTGATTTTGGCAAACTCAAATAGAGTACAAAGTGGCAACCTTTTTGGTGACATGAACTAGAAGTGGGGAGGTCTGTGGTTCTGGAATTTTAATAGCTTTCTAAAATTAATAATTACACATGAAGTTATTTCTAGAAGGAAAACTATGCAGAGCCTTCATTCCCAGCATTTCACCTTTAGCTCATATCTTGATTTATTGCAATACTAGGTATGTGATCACTTATTAACTCCATTGTGGCCATTTTCAGTGGAAAATTAATGTTGTCATCTTTCTGTTATTGTTAGTGGTAGTTAGCTTTCAACTGATTTGTCTCATTTTATTTTATTTTGAATACCAGCAGCATAACTTTTTAAAAATAGTACTCATCATCATTTTAAAAACATTTTTATAGTGCCAATACCTCTAGTTGTGTTTTTCTTACCTTTTATTATTGGTTAGTTACATTGCTATCCTACCTTTTTTTCCCTACAATTGCATCGTCACATACGTAACTCTTCTCCACTTAATCTATCCAATAATGTTGTGAAATAGATCAGGCCCAAGGTCAGCCTGTGCATTTAATGGCTCAACAGGGATTTGAACCAGGATTTCCTAAGTTCCAGTCCAGTACTAGATTAGACATATAATAGAGTTTGGAAAATTTACTGTTTGGCCTACAGGTCCCATCACCCCCTAGGAAGCATTTCCAAATTGATAGAGTACAATAAATATTTAAAAATTGGTTTTGGAAGATTCTTTCCTTGTGTGTTTAAAACATTTTTTCTACTCTGAAAACAGTATAGAGGATTGTGTAGGATAACGTCACAGCAAATGGGAGTCCTCAGTAGATTGAAGATCAAATGCAAGGAATCTGAATCTTGGCTTTCTTGTGGTCTCTTTCTCATGAACTTGGGAAAATTACCTTATGGTACTACAGAATCCTGTAGCCTTCATGGTATCTGGCAGTGCTGGCTGGGACATTTGGGGAATTTCACCTTCTGCTTTTTAATGTCTTCTAAATCTAAGATTATTCTTATACTGAAATCCATAGACGTTTCATTTTGGCAATAAAACATAGCACTCTCTTGCTGTACCAATAAAAGATTATTGTGTTTAAATGAAAGTGACTAAAAGGGCCTTGTTAGATCTCCATTCGTAGGCCTAAGGTCCTATTCTAGACACACACAAAAAATCAAAATTCTCAGTATGACGCACTCATCACATTTCTCAGTATGACACACTGTGATCTTATGGAAGTGGGGCGTTTATGGCACATCTTCCTAGCCTTTTGCCACCATTTGAGGAATTTTCTTCTGTTACCTTTACCTTCAGAAATACCAATGTGACTTTGCTGGCATTGTGAAAGCTGTCTGCATTAATTATATAAGTACTGATTTGTTCCAAGTGGCCCACATTTGATATGTCATAGTATGCTTAATTGTCCTTTTAAATAGTTACAACTGTTATCTTTCCCACAAAGCCAAGCCAAACCATCATAGACCAATTCTTTATTTTATCCGCCAGCTCCATAACTTCCAACTGTTATAACTGCTGTCTCACTTGAACTGTTTACAATATCACATTGTCCAGTTTCGTCTCATTACCACAGCCAGACAAAACACTATCTTTGTGTCCTTTCTTCTTTCTTAATAACAGAAATGGAAAATGTTACTTTTTGGGACTACCACTGTCAGAATCTCCACTGCCCATGCTGGCTGGGGGATTCTGGGGAACGCAGTCCATAAAGTAACATTTTCAAGCTTTGCATAATAACTGGATATCAGGTCTTTTGAAGCAGAACTTGAATAAAGCTTAACAGTCATCTGATTCTTCTAGCAGGACAATAGTAACTTTTGACAGTGGGTTTCATTGAAATAACAGTGCTGGAGGAAGAATTAAAATCAACAGTTGTACAATTTTTCCCCCCAAACTTTCTCCACCGAATCTACTGCCTGATGGATTCTGTGAGTTGTAGTTCGAAATAGTAATTTTGATAATTTTCTAGTTAAACCACTTCTCCATTACTGTATCCATCTTAATGTGATTTTGCGCATTAGTGGTGGTAACACTGCTAAATAAATTCATTTCAATTCCAGGTTGTAACACCACAAAGTGTGGAGAAGTCAAAAGGGGATGAATATTTCTGGAAAGCACTGTACAATTGCTATTTTTTAAAAATTAAAGTGGTGGGACACTTGAATAAAGATCTTGCCCCCCTAATAGTATGACCTTATTTTATTTAGTATAATATGGGCTAGTTAATCACAGATGTAAATTCCTGCTCCAAAGAAATTTGTGCTTTGTTACTGAGCCAAATAGGGAAGGCAGTTCACTGTTTGTTTGGGCAGACCGCTCCCTGGAGGAATGAACTATGAGAAGCAGTGTGTTTGGTAGTCTGTAAAGGACAAATTGAGCCATCAGTAATAGCTGCTTATTATATATTTTCACTTCCCCATGTCTTAAATTATTTTAACCACATTTACATCAGCCTCCATTCTGAAATACCTTATGGCCAAAATAAGCAATTGAGATAATGGTCACATTATCAAGTCCTTTTGTCACTTCTTGGCATGATTGTAAAGGTTTTATGTATGATGCAAAGATCAAGGAAGCACAAAATCCTGGCTGAATTACAAAATAGATCCTGAAAGCAGTCTCAGTCGAACAAAGGCCATCTCTTGCAAAGATGAAGGTGAGCAGGAGGCCAGAAGTCTTACATACCAGACCTGGCCAACCAGAACTGGTATATGTAATTCTCTTGGAAAACATTTAGTTTGCAGGAAAATGGCAGGATGTTGCATGGATTCCTTGGTTTTTAATTTCATTTGATTTATTTAGTTCGGAAGTCAACCAAAAACATGAAGCAGGCTTACGCTGTATTTGGTGATTACTGAAGCATGTTGTATCAACCTGTGAAATAAAACACACTAAATGCCCCCCTCTGTCACTTCCATCACCCACTACTTGTGGGGGTCAGTGGGTTTGAAGAGTAGAGCCTCTATAAATAATGTCAGCTCTCTGCTTCATACTGTTGCCTTGCAAGTGTAAGAGGGGATGAAACTGTGTCCATTTCCACACTAGACTGTTATAGTGCTATTATTCCACTTTCAACATCCTGTGGAATCCCGGTGTTTGCAGTTTAGGGAGGGGCCTCACCTGTGATTGAAAGTCCGTTTATGCTCTCTTTGCCAATCAAACAGAGCAAGGGGAGATTTCAGATTAAAAATGAGAATGGAGGAATGGAGAGTAGAACATGATCCTCTCTTTTGATCAGTCAAGATGAGCATTGGTAGGTCTACTCTTATTCCTTTCCTGAGGAAGGATAGATAGATGGGTACTCAAAGCTAGACGACACTTTAAGGGGTGGCATTACAACTGTGGGTTGCCTTCCCTGTGGAAGACTGTTAGGTACCTCTTATTTAATCTTCAGGTGATTGCTGAAGACATTTTTTTTAAAAAAAATCAAACTTTGTTTTAATATTTCAACTTAGTATTTTATTAGTTGCCTATTGCTTTTAATTTGGCAGCTGCCTTTCTAAAAAAATATTGTGTTCTTTTATATTTTGATTATTGTTTTGTTTTGTATATCTTGCTTGTGTATTAGAATTGTTGTGCATCTTTTTTTATAAAACAGGTTTAATAGCAGTGATAATTAAACCTGCTTTAGTGCTGAAAGTAGTAGTCGACAAGAAGAATGTTTTTGACAGGTTTTTCATAACCCTAAAACAGTCGTTAAAAAATGTTAAAGTAAACATCTGATGGGAGTTCAAAAGCCAAACTGATATATAATTAGAACATAATGTGCCAAACATAATTGTCAGGGGAGAAGTAAGCTTGGGTTATAGACCCGAGGGACAGCAGAATCGAAGAGAAAGAAAGTGAGAAGATGATGAAATATTGAGACCTACAAATTGAGATTTAACACTTCTGAGAAAAGGAAACAGCTGTGGTTCCAGTAGTGATAGGTACTCGGGGAGCAATTCGAAACTGACTAACAAAACATCTGACTGAAATTGCAACGCATAGGACCACAAAAGCACAATCTCAAAAAGCAACACTACTTAGTGCTGATGATACCTCACTGATACAATCTTGAACAAAATCAGAACAACTAATGGTCCAAAAACCCAGTCAGTTTGACAGAGTAGAACATAAACCCAAGAAGAAGAAGAAGAAGAGGATGCAGGAGAGTGACGGATGAATAAGAGATTCTGTGAATATATGCAGTTGTTGGGAAGGTTACTTTTGGACTATAACTCCCAGAATCCTCCAGGAAGCATAAATTGTAGTCCAAAAAGTGACCATAGCATGTAAGAAACCTCTACAAGTACAGAAAGCTCCCTACCATAAATGTTAGGCTGAACTTGATAGCAGCAATAGTGAGGAGAGAAGGGGCAGCTCAACTTTGAGTATTGGGTATCAGACAAAGTGAGGTGACAGTCTCAGGAAGTAGATGCAGTGGGCAGGAGAGCATAAACCAGTTGCAGTGCATTGGAACACATCACTCTGTGTGCAGCACAGGTTTCCCTGCTACCAGTAAGTCAGTGTGCTGACCTCAGGTACAGCATAGGATGCTATCTTGCTACCACTGCTTAAGTAAAATTCAGCTGCCACCCGGTTGACTTCTGTACTTGAATGTAGGAGAACACGACCATCATGTCCTTTGTCTCAGACAGCAAAATGTCTTGATCTGGCCCTTACTTTCAGAGAAGGGCTAAATTCATGACATCATTGTCCCTTCCATTCTCAAAAATAACACTGTGGGTTTGGAAAAGATGCAGAAAAGGACAACTATGTGGCTGGAACAACTCCTTTATCATAAAAGGTTACAGGGCTGGGATCTTTCACTTAAAAAAATGGTCAATAAGTAGGAACATGAAGATGTTGGTATGTGTTGCTGTGTGCCTTCACGTCATTTCTGATTTATGATGACCATAAGGCAAACCTATCATGGGGTTTTCTGGAGCTGGGAGTATGTGACATGCCCAGGATCAGCCAGTGGCTCTCCATGGTTGAGTTAAACTCTCGTCTCCAGGGTCATAGTCCAACATTCAAACCACTACACCATGCTGGCTCTCAGTAGGAATATGATAGATGAGTAGAAAATAATCGATATGGTGAAAGTAGATGAAAGAGGATTTCCTCCCTCTCTCATAATGCTTGAACTTATTATACACTGAAGCTAAATGATGGGAGATTCAAATAAATGAAATGCTAGTACCAACACGTACTTCCTCACAGAGAACGCATAGTCAAACTGTAGAGCGTGGTACCACCAAATGTGGTGATGGTTACCAACCTGGATGAGGATTAAAAGGGAATTAAAAGAATGAATGGAGTCTATACATGGCTGTGTGTGCTGCGTGTGCCTCCAAATTGCCCTTCAATTTTATAGGGTTTCTCAGGCAAGGAATTCTCAGAGGTAGTTTTGCCAATTCTTTCCTCTGAAATATGGCCTACAGCACCTGGTATTCATTGGCAGTGTCCCATCCAAGTACTAACCAGGGCCGACCTTGCTTAACTTCCAAGATCAGACAGGATCTGGTGCCTTTAGGGCATTTAGACCACACTTGAAATGACTACAGAGCATTGTATGTTCCCTGTAACCAGTCGTCAACATGGAGATGCTATTGAAAAGTGCTAGGAAACATCAGCTTGTCAAGGATACTGCAGCCAAGCTGCTGGTGGGGGCCGGTTACAGGAAGTCCATGATGCCTTCATCAGTTACCAGGGTGTTTCCAAGTACAATTCAAATTGCAGGTTATGACTTTTAAAATGCTGTATGACACGAGTCCATGCTGTTTGAAAGATCATATTCCCCCATCAATCTCTTTAGGTTTTGAGGGTTTTGGTTGGGGGAGACATCTGCTCTGAGTCACAGCATTCTTGGTGGCTGCTTCCTCAACGGACTTCCCTTTCAAGGGAGGCTAGGTTGGAACCCTCCCTGTTCTTCTACTGGTACTTTTCTATTTAGGCTGGGAGTGGCTTGAGTATTGAGGAAAGGTTTTTTAATGCGTGGGTGCTGCATTTTTTAACATTTATGTGCTTTTAATTGCTCTTGTGCCAATTTTGTTTTACTCTTATAATTTATCTAAGTGGATTTTAATATTATAATTGCTTTTTTTCCCCAAGTTAATCTTATGCACAAACTTGCATTTTAGTCTTGAGATGAAGGAGGGAAATAATTTCTTGTCATATAATGCTTTATTCCAGTTCAGCGGCATTTTCCATTTGAAGTTTATAAGAAAACTTCAAATCCTTCCACCTTCTCTGCTGCAGCCAGACTTTCTGCTATGCTGAATGAAAGCGATGAGGTGTATGCAAACCGCATGGTAGTGAACCAAGTAAGAATGCCAGACTTATGTGTATGCTGATTTTGGCTCCCCCCCCCCCCATATTTCATATCTGTGCCTATTAATGGATGGATTTATTCAAGAAAATAGATCCGAATTCATTGCAAAATTATATTGCAACCTGAAGTACCATCAGTTTCAGTGGAGTTTTATATAATCGTGCTATTGGTGCTTCTTATCTCATGCTCATGTAGGTCTAATACTTTATTTTTAAAAACTTAGTGCTGAAGTATCCAGTGACAAAAAGGGGAAAGATTAACATTTAATATAGTAATTAAGCATAATCATAAATGAATTTAAATTCTTGGTAGTCATACATTCAACCAACACATTTTACAAAACAGAAACTCACCTGCAGCAAATTTATTTGTTATTCTTGTCATTCTAAAACCTTCCAGTTCCTGCCTTTGCTTTTTCTTAAGCAAATAGAGCTTGGAACTAAGGATTTACATGCAATGTAGTTACTTGCAATGAACTACCTTAATAATGAGGGGGACACTATCAACTTAAATGTCAAAAGCAAAATGATGAATGTGAAGAAGTTTTCTTCCTTATAACATTTCCGGTTACTTTTGAAAGTTATGTATCAAGGTATTAGGTATTTTAAAGGTACTTTGACAGATTTTTTTCAAGTTTTACACCATTGTGTTACGAATCATAAGGGTTTTGTTAAGAAATGAAAGTGACATAAAAGTAATTAGCTTTGCCATAAGTAACACTGCAAATACTGCTTTCCTTACATTGTACAGTAATGAGTAATGATAACCAACTGCTACCCTAACCAACTGCTTCCTTAAAAATTATAATGAGTAAAAGGAACGAATTATGTCTTAAAAAGTGGACTCCCAACTTCTATGCTTAACTGCCTAGTGAGCAAATGATGGAAAAGTCTCTCTTTCGCTCTTGTTCATGACTTCAGTGTTATCCCTTTCTTTCTGTCACATACTGTTTTTCCTCCTCATCGCTTTCCTCATGTCACCTGTCTCTCAATCTCCCTCTCTCCCTCCCTCTCCCTCTCTCTCTCTCAGCAGCAGCTGGTGGATTCCATATCAGTAGGGCAGTGAATTCTACTCAGAGCTTTAATCTGAAATTTAAAGACTGATCTAAAATACTGAACCCTTTCCGCAAAATAGGTTCAGCTCCTTAACGTTATCTAAAACCTCAGGTCGATTTACCACTCCACTGGCATGGCATCACAGATCTCCTTTCTGGAAATATGACTTCTTTGTCTGACATATACTACCTTAAAGTCTCTCACATGTGCATATCATCCGTCTTTCTGTTAATGCAACACTCACCTATCTCCCTCTCTCTCTTTCTCTCCGGTGTAGTGCTTCTCTGTGCCTTGTTAATCACTGCCACAAGCACAAATATACCGGTAATGCAAGAATTTCTGTATCTAGCAAAAGGAAAACATCTTATTTCACTTCATTAGGCATGCTTTGAGGATCTAATCAGTTGTGGTACTGGGGAGCTCAAATGTATAAATGATAATAAATACAAAAAACAACAATCATAAATACAAAACATTAGTTTTTTTCCCCCTGCTTGTTATTCTGCTTCTGCTTTCTGTGGATTTGCTATACTTCATTCTGCTTCTGTTGGTTGCAGGTTTTTTTAATAGTATCTGGATGTCTGCTCATCTTACTGTTGAATTCTTGGTAATCAACTGAAATGCAGCAAAAGAAACCAATAAAAGAAACCAGCTGTTTTCCTCCTAATATGTTCTGTCTATTTGGAGCACAACACTAAACATTCATACTCATTGAACATCTGCCTGGATTATATTCTTTCATAGGTCTCATCTGGCCAGCATTTTTCTGTGAGAATGTTGTTGTAAGCCCAGACCTCAAGTAGTTATACAGGTAGACTCACAATCTATGGAAATTCCCTAAGTTTTGATTTACCATGTTCCTATTGAATCAGTTGCTCTACTCTAGTTGGAAAAAATGTATTTAGACCACAAGGTCTTCTGATATATAGCAGGATATAAATAAATAGACCTCAACAGTCTGGCAAGCTGTAATCAGGTTCTGTTTTATACCTTCTGTAGACACTACTAACTTGGTTTAATGTCATACTTTTAGATGGAAGATGCTGGTGTCCAGTATGTTGATGTTGTCCACTCAGCTTCTGAAACATGCACAGATGTCACAGACTCAAATGATGATCCAGAAGCCCTTGCCAATAGCATGAACCAAGAAAATCCAGCACCCTTCTTTCCATCTAATTTGGATGCAGCAGATTCATGCACACCTCTCAAGAAGACACTTCTATTTGCCAATCAGCGAAATCAACGCTATTCCATCATGAAAAAAAGAAGGTGAGGAATTGGCTTTGACAGTATTGTTATGCAAAGAATCTTTTTCAGCCTTGGCACAAGAAAAAGATAACAGGAACAGTTACAGTAACTAAGGTCATGGTGGCAATTTCCAAATATTTTTCAGCATCCTGGCCTGTTTTGGTCAGAGGTAGTTTTTTTTGTGAACTGGAAGGGACTTTTGGTCATTTCTTGGTTCAGAAAAAGGCCTCCCCTGGGGAGGAGATTTTTCAGACAAAATTGCTTCTTTTTAAAAATGTAGCTCTGTCAGGGCTGAGTGTGTAGACCCTAGACCTTTAACAGTTCCTCCCCCATCCTGCTTTTGATCATTGGTTTAGACTTTTCATGATTCTTCGTGAGACACCTAAAAGATGGCCCCTACTGTCAAAACTACCATCCTGATGCTGATATATTCTTTCCAGTTATGGTCATTGCTGTGGGAAGGCAGCTTTAACTTCACCCCCACCCCCAGTAGCATTCAGTATCAGAGGAAGGCTAAAGTGTTTCCTCCACTTCAGAAATCTTCAGTAAACCTTGAGTATGTACACATAATATGCAAGTGCAGGCTGCCAGTTTGCAGCCCCCAGCCTACTAATTGATAGCACGTGAGAATTAGGGTTGCATACGTCTGTTTTAGTCAGAGCTAGGAGAATCTGGTGGCCATGTTAGCTGGGAGATGATGAGAACTGTGATACCCCAATTTTCCAAGGTCTCAGTTTACTCTTTGTACCCACCCACCCACTTTTTTTTCTCTTTTTGTTAAGGAAGCAACATTTTCTGCCCGGGAAATAGCTTTTGTTTGTTTGTTTTCTTCACAGAAAACATTAGAACCACTATGGTGTAGTGGTGTGAGTGTTGGACTGGGACTCTGGGAGACCAGGGTTTGAATCCCCACTCAGCCATGGAAACCCACTGGGTGACTTTGGGCATGTCAGATTCTTTCATCCTCAGAGAAAGACAAAGTAAACCCTCTCTGGATGAATCTTGCCAAGAAAACCGTGTGATCAGTTCACCTTAGAGTTGCCACAAGTCAGAAACAACTTGAAGAACAACAAAGTTTCACTTTATTCCTTAAACAAGCAATGGCAAACTCTCTCTGAACAAATCCTGCCAAGAAAACCCTTTGATAGGTTTGTCTTAGGGTTGCTATGGGTCAGGAATGATTTGAAAGCACACAACTAACATTCGTGCTGTCCTGGCAAATGTTGTTCTGGGAATGTGAATTTGCTGTGTTAATGAATAGTTCTGACCATAGAACACATTGTTTGGCATTCAAGAAAGCATTATCTCACTGTTAGTCCATGAAATAAGCTTGTTAGATTTCTGAATCATTTATATGTCCCTGGGAGGGTGTTGAAAATAGAGGTTATAGAACCAGGGGATGGCACAACAATCAGACTTAATTTTGCTGAATTATGCTGGCTTGTTTGCACTTGTAATTTCTTGTATGTATTTTCTTAGTTCCAGTCTTGATGACTTGGATGTAGACAATGGAGATGAAAGAATTTCTAACCAGTCCCGTAACTGCTACCCTTCAATGTCCTTCAACTCTCCTGTAGCCTTTAGTAGAAGGGGTGTTTTAGGTTCCTCAGAGACAGCCACTGAACTGGATTTTAACATGAGCAGGGCTGAATCACTTCCTTTGTCCAGCAATCTGCATTCCAAGGTATTTATTGTTATCATTTCCCTACAAAATTAATAATAACTGAGATTACTTCACTGATATGAGATCTTATCCATAGTTAATATTTCCACAAGCATATCATGCCATTCTTGTAGCAGTTGGTTAGAATACAGTATTAAAGAATAAGTACAGTAACTATAGAGAAAGTGTTCATCTAGTTTTGCAAAAGTCTTTTTGAAATAGGTTTTTGAACGCCTAAGAATTTTTTTTTTAAAGAGGGATGGAAAAATGTGGATTTGGGCTGCATTTATTAAAAATCACTTCTCAGATTTCCTGAATATCTTTTAGGAATCAGTGTTGTCCGGAATCCGATCTCGTTCATACTCTTACACGTCACCTAAAGTCTTACAACAGAAACCACATTGTCCACGGGACTTCACAATATGTGATTCAAATGATGGTGAGTAATACTGTTTTTGCTTTGTATGTTCTCTTGTTTTTACAGAAATCTGGATTCGATATCATTTATTCTTGGTGGACTTTCTTGGTGGAATTTCTTGGTGGACACATTTAGTGTGCCTGTTTGGGCAAAACTGACTTCCCCAGGGAGGAACATTCAGATTGTCTGCACTGTATTATTCCACACTCTTCAAAGGCTCTCTATGGAAAGAGAAGCATTACAATACAAAAGTTTTCTGTAGATGATTCAAATCTGTAAATAATCATAATTAGAGAAGAAGCAGAATCCCCATGTATTGATTGAAGGGGCAGCTGGTAATTCCCATGTTGTTGGACTGTGAATCCACTCCAAGTTTTATTCTAGCTATTCCAAGGAGTTATCCAAGGTACTGAACTCTACTCCCAATAAGTTTAGTACATTGAATAGCTCCTTTGTAATGATCCAAACCAGGCATGGAGTTGCTGACATGGGAACCACTATCTGCTACTGGCTGATCATCTCCTCTACACAGACCCAATGATAAGTTGTGTATAGGTATACATTCTCCATGTATTCTTCACTCTGCATTTGTGCAGCCAAAACAGCATTTCCAAATAATCACAACTCTGAGAAAGAGGGGAAAGAGCAGAACTATTGAGTTGTTTCTTTTAAAAAACATTTCAGCCATGGTTGGCATGCAACAGCTGAACATATTTTAGAATGGGAGTCTTGTGCTTCAAGGAGAATTAGTGAAAGTGGTGGTTTAATTGCTTTAAATGTATTCATTTTGTTTTGTAGATCAAAGGGCATTCAGTTTGTCTGAACAGACAGGAGACAAAAGGTGTGTTTTTCATATTCTTCAATTTTTCCACACGTTTATGAATATCTACAATTGTTTTGATATTAGCAATAGCCATCAATCAACTACAACTCTTTTAACATAATAAATCCCCTTAAAATGAATCTGATGATGTAGACTGTAATGGCTGAATAAAGTACTGCACGTTATTTATATAAAATTAAGGTTCCACATTGAAATTGGGAATGTGGAATTTTATTGTTTGCTCTTGTTCTGTAACATATGTCTCTACTCACAATCTCTTTGAACCTAAATGAGTATGCCCAGCTTAATAAATGATTTACTCGTGGCATTTTAGGATTCAGGAAGAAGAATGGGATAAGTACCTTATGCCTACAAAATCAGAATCTGAAAAATATAAAGTCAGTCGTACTTTCAGCTTTTTGATGAACAGAATGGCCAGTACACGAAATAAATCAAAGGTAATTTGAAATGATGTGTACTATGTTACAAAGTACGGGTTGAGCCTCCCTTACATGGAAATCCAAAATTAAAAACCTCCAAAACCCCAAACTTTTTGCCTCTAGCTGCCTGCATCTGTCTTTGAGGCAGCAACTGTGAGACTTCTGCTTGTTTGTCTCTCAGATCCTCAGTTTACCAGCTGCCTGCTTCCATTCTTGAGCGGGGTGGCTGCAGCTCTCTTGTTCGTTCATCTCTTAGATCTGAGAAGTGCTGCCACTGCCACTTTGAAGGCAGAGACGGGTGGCTGGTGGCAAAAACAGAGAGACTGAGGATCTGTGAAATGGTGGGAGATGTGATCTCCTGCCAAGAACTATGCTTGAATGTCTGTCATTTCATGGATCCTTAATCTCTCTCCAGTCTCGTGTCTGACACACAACACAAGTAGCAAATGAATGAGATGTGAGGCTGTTCAAAAAGATACTGTATTCCAAAATCCCCAAAAATCTGAAATATGAAGAACTCTGATCCCAAGCATTTTGGATAAGGGATACTCAGTCTGTATCTTTTTATGATCTTGTGGATGCTGAATAGCTTTTTAAATGAGAAGAGCTTCTAGTGGTATCAGCCAGCAGATAGAACCATAGCCTGGAAGTCTGGAAAAATTACAATTTTGGACTATAATGTCCAGAATTCCTCAACCAGTATGCCCAGTAGCTATTATGACTTGGAGCTTGCTAGGAGTTGTAGTGGTGGCTGTTGCCTACTGTGGCTGGTTGGGCAGAGGGCTTAAACACAAGACTGGGGGCAATTGCATATAGTTAACTACATAGCCTCCTCCCTTGCAAGGTCTAAGTACACTTTGTACCCCTCTCCTAAGAGGGCTGTATCACTTTTACCATCTTATTCTGCAACAAATTTAAATTTGCCCTTAACATTTTTAAAAGAATCCAACACCTCCTTTTTTTATTTGCACCTCCTTAGTAGCTGGTAGACACCACGGAAGTGGTAAATAGGCAGGTATCTAGCTAATGTTTAGTGGTCAAAGTGGGATTTGAAAATTCACCATAAACCAGGGAAGGAGACAGGGAAACTTCTACATTACAGATTTTGTAAATAAATAAAATAATAAATAGGTGCTGGTCTATGGAACTTTAATTTATGAAACCAAGAGAGTGGGAAGCAGAGAGTGGAAAGCTTTTATAAAATCTGAGTAACTCCATTTCTTGCTAATGAGAGAAGGGGTGACTAAAGAGAGGTAGAACTGCAGGTGTGTATACTGATGCTATATCATTGTTTTAAATAAACCTGTTTTAATTCTCCTTTTTTCCCCATTTTGTTTATAAAGGTAAAAAATAAAGAGGTCAAAGAGAAGGAGAAACTTAACAGGCACCAATTTGTTTCTGGGACTTTCACTGGAGTAATGCCATGTTTTGCCTGTGAGAAAGCACTTTTGGGGAAAGAGTCCTTGCAGTGTTCTTGTAAGTAACTTTGCTTTGTATATATTTGATCTACAAACCATTTCTAGAAAGCTGCTTGTATTTCATTTGTTGGATCCAGACCTAGTTGTAGTTAGAACAGAACATTTAAAATCAGTAGGCCTTAAGTTATTCATGCTTTCAGTAGGCTTGCTCTTAGTGGGGTAAGTTGAGATCCAACCGTGTGTATCTCTTAGAATATAGTTTATATTTTGATTATTTCATAATAAGTTGATTACATAATTCAACTAAGATACTAGACAGTGGCATTTGTACCAACTGTACTGCGTTAACCTGTTATACAGCATGTCACAAAGATTTTACCCGTAGACATATAGTTGCATGTAAAACATATTTTAATATTTCCTATCCCTAAAATAATGGCAGACTTCATATACCATTAGTTTCCATAACACTGTAAGTTAAAACACTGTTATTTTTTAAAAGATCCACACTAAGTATAACAAGGACAAGTTTAAATGCAAGCTTGCTTAATAGCAAGAGATCAACTGCAGCCTAGGGTGTTCAGTTTTAAAAGGCTAAGAACTGGGTGAGAATTTCTGAAAATCCCTGAATTCTCCATGCCCATAACTTATTTTCTTGAAGCCTATACTTTGCTTTCCCCTGCCAGGGTTCAGTACCAGAAATGAGAGAAAAAGTTGTAAGGGAGACAGATTATATACAAGTGATGCAACTTTTTGTAAAATTTCAATTAAAAAAAAGTAATTAAAGATCCTGAAGAAAGAGACAGTTTAGCAATTCTCATTTCTGCTCCTCTTAGGTTCTCAAAATCACATCACTCAAATATACATAACTGGGGGAGACATAGATTTAAAGAGGCAGATCTTCTCTTATGACATCTAGTTTTGCCCACAGAGTACAGCAACAAATGACTTCCTCAATGCCAAGGGGATTCAACCCACTTTCAACCCACAACTCACTTTTACAAGGATGAGAATCAAACCAGTTGTTTAGAAGAATTCATATTTCCTATGATTAACCCATTTTCCATCCCCCTACAGGATTCCTCAGATATACATATTGCAGCAATCAGTCTTACACATTAAGCCTGTGTTCTCCAGTGACCAAAGCAAAGCAAAGCAAAGCAAAACATGCTAAATACAAAATACATAGCTGAGGAAATTATATGAGAAAGAGATGCCTTTCATCACATAGAGGAGCACCTCTGCAACAAAACATGCTAAATGCATCCACCACTGACAGTCCATGTGAAGCCCTATTTGAACTTTCAAATCTCCCTGGTAACATTTAGATAAAGAAGATATGTGATGTGAGCTTATTACATTCATAGCTTCCCAGTTCCAATACTCCCTCATGCTTCTTTGCAGGGACCAAGGAACATTGTATGTGACTTTTTCATATGCCGGACTTGTTATTTTGAAGCCACACATATAGCTTTGGCTGTAGATGCAAAACATGTGCATTTATTTTTCAGCATAATTTTGAACATAGATTGTACCTTTTGCCTATTCAGATGGTCTTTGAAGAAAGCAATTAATTATTGTAGCTAGAGAACAGATTAAAAGACTGATTATATTTATTTAGAAATGAACTTTCAGGACAATGCTTTATAATCTTGCATTTAGAAAGCATCTTTCTTTCTTTCTTGCAGATTGCAATGCTATTGTGCATAAAAGTTGTAAGGACTGTGCTCCTGCATGTCCAAAGGTAAGTTGTAAAATGTTTGGAAGATAGTATTGGTCATTGTTATGTTATCGTATATTCCTTCCTTGTGCTCACTTCATTCTGTCACTGTTTTACTGTATATGTAATTAATTGCATGAGAAGGCACCTCAAAATGATTGTTATCTAATAACATACTTCATGATGTAGTTAATGATTAAAAGAATAATTCAATTGAAATGAATAGGCATTGTATTCAGAAGAAAGCTTGTCCACTTGCCACATAAAATCAAGGATAACTATACTGCAAATAAATTATTTTTTGTATAGTAGATTCTTTTCACTCTTTCTCAGATCTAACTGGTCCCTCAAATAAATTTCTCAAATTTAATAATAAGCCCCACTCACCTTCCCCCTCCCTCACTCCCTCTCTGTTGTGGATTGAGAATAGGGAGATACATGGAATACAGGTAGCACAGCAGGAATTATGCATTATGAAGTACATGGTCCATAGCGAGTAGGAATATTGAGCTTAAAAATAGTGTGGTTGTCTGATAATATTAATATGTGGCCAAACATTGATATTAATAATAATGTATTCTCATTTACCAGAAAAGCCAAGACAGGTGCCATATTAAGAACAGGACACAGACTGTCCAGACGAGTAAGTATTGTAGTAAGAAGACTAAATCTCCATTTAGTCTTGGGACATGAAAATAATTGGTTAGGTAATGTCCATTCCACAATTGGGAGATCTCCTTCCAGTAACAGAGGGAACCATGATCCAAGCTTTGCCATTTTCCTCCTGCAGCCCTCAAGATTACCTCCCATGTAGCTCCAGAAGATTTCCTGACACCCCCACCTCACCAATTAACCTTTTCAGAGGCACAGTAGGGTGGGAGGGAAGCTGCATAGGTAGGAGAATTTGAATAACATTCCTTTCTCCTTCAGTGGAAGAGTCCCATGGACAGAATGTGGCCCATGGATTCTGAATTGAAAATGATAACAAATCAAACTAAAACAGAGTAACAGAGTTTTTACGTTTTCCCTTCATATGTGAGGTTAACCTGAACATTTGTGAGTAGGTAGTCAATGGCTGCATTTAAACAATCCTCTAAATCAAAAGTAGGTGACAGTGACCCTCCAGATATTTTTGAACTTCAGTCCACACAATTCCTCACCTGCGGCTGTATTGGCAAGGGCCAGAAACATCTGGAAAGCCACAGGTGCCCACTCATTTTATACTATAGTTTAGGTTGTTGGATATGTGTCACAGGTTTTTCTAAACCCTGTTTTCCCTTTCTGCCTTCCCATGAACAAGTTAATGAGTATTAATGAATACCCAAAAACAGTATTTTCAAAGGTGTATTTTACTTCCTGGTTTGATCAAACCATAATTTGCGTACAAAAAAATGGGTAAACTTAACATTATATGTGTGGTCTTTTTAATGAACTCTGAAAATTTAGACCTTTGCTGAAGTTGGTGGAAATATTAGCCAAAGTGAATTAATATAGTTTGGATTTCTATTCTATCAGCCTATCAAGTATTAGTTATGAGTGTGTGGAAGTTAAGAATAAAAACTACTTTGTATCTTGGATACTAGATGTTGTTTCATTTCATCCTCTGACACAATTCCTCCTTTCAAAATTCTAAGATCTTCAGATAATAATTACAAAGATGCATTTTAATCTTCATTTTTTAAAAATTCACATAATCGTGAGTGACCTGGGCCAGGATCCAAGGATGTGCATATACTTCCTGAGCAGCAGCCCTCCATACTAAATCAAGAGTCCTTAGAAATGCCCTCTGGGTTGTATAATCTTGTATGTTTCTACTCAGAAGTAATCCTGTTAACATCAACAGGGCCTATATGTTTTTTTTTTCAAAGAAAGAAAGAAAAGAAGAGGTGGAAGGAAAGGAAATAATAGAAAAAAGGAAAGCACATTGTTCTACTTGGTGAGCGTTAAGAGATCTCCTGACAACCTATAGCGAACTATGGCTGGGAACATAAGAAAATTACTTCCAGCAGACCAGATCATTGGCCCATCTAGCTTACTGTTATATATACTGAGTGGCACAGGATTTCTTGGTTTTCAGACTGTAGTCTAGTCTGGTCTTATTCAGTGATGCTAAAGATGGCCACAGCTGTGCAGGAGGTGAGCGTCCTCTGGATTGTAATGCTGCTTTATCCATAGCTGCTCCAAGCTAAATGGGACCTCAGCTAGTGCCACAGTAGGGTCCAGTAGGGGCAGAAGCTCTTTACAACTCAAAGCAGCTGTGAAAGGAATGGAGTGAAATCCAGAAGGCATTGCCCCTCCTAAGGCATTGGCCCTCCCAACCATAGCAGATCCATCAGCTAACTCTATCTGGGACCATTTGTGCACAAACCTAGTAATGTTGAGACATTTGTGTCACTGATTTTTTTAAAAAATGGATTTACTTGTTCCTTGTTTACTTGTTTCTTTACTTGTTCCTGACTTCCTGGACTAAATATAGAAATGTATGCAGTCTGAGTTTGGGAATGTGTGTATTTTCTGGGCTTGTAATTTATTCTGCAAAAAGAAATATGGGGACAGTGAGGAGGAAAAAAGAAGCTTTCTGCAACATATGGATATTTGAAAAGTGTGCTAAAAATATAGCATGTGCACATGCAAAATCCAATGTACAAGTTTCCAAAATGAGCTCTGACACACTTTACTCAATGACAACATAGGTACACTAATGCATATGTTTCAAAATCATGCATCATTTTTTTCTGTTTTAAAAAAATAATCTGCATGGAATCTGCACATTCTTAGAGGTGGAGAAAAGAGGGAAGGAAATGACATATCTTCCTGTCCCCAGATCTTTCACGGAATATGTAGTCCTTACCTAATTATGGTAACATTGGTTTAATATTATCCAACATCTCTGACTACATTTTTTAAAATCTTTAAAGATCCATCATTCAGAGACATTCCACAGCCAGCATTCTCTGCAATGCAGCCTTCTACCTCGACACCCATTGGATCATCTACTGTAAAAAAAGATGTCTTGCAACAACAGCACTCCTTATCCAGAAGTGTTCCAAGTACTGGCTTTGAAAGGTAAATGATGCTGTTTGATGTCTTGCAGCAGACATGTTGCTACACGTATGTGATATCTATATAGCTGTTTCTGTTTAAACCCTTAGAAAATATATATCACCATTGGAGCCAGATCTGGATACCAGCAGCTGGAGATATAGGTCACACTCTGAGGAGCTATTGCAATCCGTAGGGACTGCTTCATCAGTTGACTCTTTGATCATCGAAGGTATGTGGGGAATTCCGTATGAAACCTTCTCCATACAAAAATATTTGATTTGTTATCTAATAGTGTAAACCAGCACTGCTTCCAAAACCAGAACAAAACAAAAGCAAAAAACAAGAAAAACCCTTCAGGTGTTGTCATTGTGATAGTCATGGTCCACTGAAAAATAAGAAAAAAAAAATAGACCAGTGGTTTTCAGGTTATGTAAACTATTTTTGAAGCCTTTTAAAACTTGAAAGATTGTTTTTCTAGAACTGTCTGTTTTGAAGTTTCGTGGTGCCTGACGTTGATACAAGCAGTGCAATCAGTCTGCACTGAAGCAGGAGTTTTGTTACCAGATGAGAGCTGTCTAAGCTCTTTCCATAAACAGCTGGCATGATGTAGTGCTGCTCTGGGACTAAAAACTATATAAGCCACCTTGAGCTTATTGGAAGAATATTAGGATATAAATGTAGCAAACAATTAATATTTTAAAAGCAGAATGAGAGGGGAAAAACCAGGACAACTGATGCTGCTGCAGAAAACGAGGTGAAGGGTGGTTATACAACTCTCGTTCAGAGCTTGGAACAGTTACTTTTTTAGACTAGAGCTCCTGGAAGCCCCTCAAGGTAAGACAGCCAAGCCTGCTGTTTGTTTGTTTTTTCCCAGAAATTGCAGCTCGAAAAAGTAATTTTTCCAACCTTGGTGCTTGCATTCCTGACTTTGACAGCAGACGATTGTCAGAAACTCAGAAACATTCTACAACATGGGTGGGAAAGTAACTCCTGTGACCCAGGGCTGTTCTTGTGGCCTTCAGGCCCCCCAGCCCTCATTTTTGGGGGATCTGAAATGTTCTCCTAAGAGATATTGCAAACAGTTTTGATACATGCCATATCAAGCTATTTTAGAGTAAGAGAGGCCTTTTTCCCCAAAAGAAAGTGGCCTGAAAGTTGACTTCCAAGTCACTTCCAGCTGAAAGGCCACAAACATGATGAAGTTGCCCCCACACCTCTGGGAGTGTTGGAGGGCATTTGGGGCAAAAAGATCATAAAATTGATCAGAGTGTGTGGCACAGGAGATCAACAGAGGCCTCCAACCATCAAGTACTGCCAACCCATGCTCTAGAATGAGAATAGTATGATAGTGTACCAGCTGAACTGTGTAATTTTTGCTTTTGTTTCCTTCATCTCAGCATCTTCATTTTAAATATGCTAGAGACATATGTTCCTTTCTACTTTTAATTAATTTCATACCTAAAATACATACAAGCACACATTAACAGGAATCAACATTCATTTCTTTGAGCTCTGATTCACAAATGACATACGCACATTAATATATGAGATGTATCAATTTTCATTATGTGCACTCACAAAATGAGCACATGGATCACAATTTTAAAGAAACAGTATTTGGGGGTATCTACCTGCTGACTTAAATCTGCACATCTTCATGTTTGTACATATGGCTTTCAAGAATTTTCTTTACTTGCTACAGATGATGTTGATGCCTCTTTATGGAGTGATCTCAGCTCTGACACATTGGAATTTGAAGCAGAATCTTGGAGTCTTGTTGTGGACCCATCATTTTGTAACAAACAAGAAAAAAATGTTATCAAACGACAAGATGTGATTTTTGGTCAGTATGCTCATGATTTTTCAGAGTGATGCTTACATAAAATTTCATGGGATAGCCAATGGAACAAAATGAAAATGCACACCACTTTTAGAAATCAAAATCAAGACTTTACTGCTAACATGGCTGTGCTTCACTCTTGACTGTTGTGTGAAAACTTGGAAGCAACAGTGTTCATGTCACTTTCTACTGTGTTCATGGCTGTACTTGTGGTTCTGTAATCAATGGCCAAGAATATGCATTTTAATGATGATAGTTTGAGAGTTCTGTTTGATGTGAATTCTTAAAGAACTTTATTCTGTGTGTAGGCACAGCTGAGGTACCTGCCATGAAACATTATTCTCATTAGGGGTTACAGGCAGACCTTTTTCCAGGATACTGCATTCCATTTTACTCCCCCTTTCCTCCCAGTTTTCTGTTCGCTTCTCTGACATTCAGCTATAGTGTACCTACTAGGCATGTTTAGTTCTTGTCAGGCACTATTTATGGACCTCTTTAGCCCTTTATGATTTTTTCCCCCTGATTCCAACATGCCTTGGAATGTGTAGCCTCCTGATACCTCCTTCTTATCTCTGGATGACACAGTTTCATCTACACAAGCATTAGTGCTCGTATCTCACTCTTAGTATATGGACTGCTGTTTATGGTGTATTTGCTTTCTTTTCATTGCAGAGCTGATGCAAACTGAAGTTCATCATATCCATACTCTGTTCATTATGTCTAAAATATTCAGAAAAGGAATGAAAGAAGAATTACAATTAGATCACAGCACTGTAGACAAAATATTTCCTTGCTTAGATGAACTTCTAGAACTGCACCAGCAGTTCTTCTGTAGAATGAAGGAGAGACGGCAGGAATCTGCTCAGGAGGGAAGCGATAGAAATTTTATAATCAACCGAATTGGAGACATCCTTGTGCAGCAGGTAAAATCACAGAACAGAATTGTTCTTCCTTCAGACAAATTGTACAAAAGAAAGAAAAGAACCAACTTTTGTAGAAAAGCGAACAGATTATCTGGAGTTCTTAATGTTGCTGGTGGTAGGGAGAACCTCTGTCTCCCAAGGTATAACTTGGTCCATGGCCAGTCCAAATCAAGCATGCAGACATTATGGAGGTGGCTCCTCCCCATTGACCAGAGAGAACATTGTGTGATATCTTATTTATATCATCCCAATAAATACTCTTGTGGCTAATCAGAGGCAGTCATAGATTTGAAGAGGGCCAATAAACTAAAGTTAAATCCCAGCAAGAGAGAGTTCCTGTAGATTGATAGTTCCCAATTCTGAACGTTAAGAAGCAGCCTGCTCTGAATGAATTTCAGAAGGCTGCTCCCTCTGAAAGAACAAGGGCATATTTTCAGAGGAATATTTGCTACTAATTTGTGATGGAAGTCCACATGGCTACTGTGGCCCAGAATGCCAGTTTCCCATTCCAGTTGTTTCAACAACCATGGTCAGTGTTTGTCAGGATAGCCTGCCCCAATAATCTGCGATCTAATTATCTCTTGGTTAGACTGTTGGCATGTAGTTCCATGTGGGTAGCACTTGAAGACAGTTCAAAAATGGAAGGTTCTGCAAAATGCAGCCACCAGGGTATATTGACTGATTCAGGAATGTGAGATCATATAGCATTGGTTCCTAAAGAGTTCTACCTGCTGCCTTATTTGTTGGTGTGCCCAGATAAAGTTGATGCATTTGACATAAAAATCTCAAAGTGGCTTAGGACATGGGCTATGTAAAAGGTATCTCCCTTTAAAATCCTGTCTATGAGTCGAGATCTCCTGGGGCAGTCCTTTCGTTTTACATTCATGAAACAAATTTTAGAGTTCTAGAACTTGTAAAAGGGTCTTCTTGATGGTGGAATCCTGGAGGTAAATCTTGTGCCAATGTTGCTTACTTTTTGGTACCAGATGAAAACAGTTGTTTTCTGCCAGGTACTTTGACCAGCAGTTGGCCTGTGGAATAGAATAAAATAGAATAGACTAGTTTCAGGGTTACTGCTTCTACCCTGTGGGCCTCCTTTCAAAAGAAGCAGCTAGAAGCCCTTCCTTGCTCTCCTTCCATCAGCAGGCAAATACTTTTTAATCTGATAGTACAGCATTTTTACTGGGATTTTAATGATGACATACTGTATATTTTGACTGTAAGGGGATCATTTTGTTATGAACGGTAGAATATTAAAAGCTGATATTAATACATAACTCATTGATTTATTTGACATATACTTACTTCAGAGTTCAATCAGAAGATTGGCAGATGCCAGCAATACATCTGTGTGTGGTTTGTCAGTACGTGCAATGTGAAGCATTAGATATTTCATGAGTACTTTTTTTCAATTGCTGCTTGTTTCATCAGTTTTCAGAGGAGAATGCAGACAAAATGAAAGCCACATATGGGGAATTCTGTAGCCATCAGAAGGAAGCAGTTAGCCTTTTCAAAGAGCTGCAGCAAAACAAGAAGTTTCAGAACTTCATCAAAGTAAGTTGGTAACAATAGGTGAGTTCCTACTGTAAAAAAATGCTCAAACAAAGTTTGAATAGAAATATGTGTACATAAGAGCTGGTATAGCAGAGCAGCTCAGAGACTAAGGTATGAACAAGGAACTCCCATCTCTGCCATGTATACACTGAGTGATCTTAGGACTTGGTTCACCTCAGTTGTCCTCCCTTTCATCAGGAAGACAGTCATACTGACCTATAAGGCTTTATAAGCCTGGTGAAATTATTTCAACTAGATAAGCCATGTCAAGCCCTCAAATACTTTGAAATCTACTATATAAAAGTCAAAGTTTGTCTGTGAGTTTGTCTGCATCGGGCAGGTGAAGACCTCATATGATTGACTGTGTGAGGTGGGAAGAGCTCATATGATTGGCTGGCTGTGAAGATTCTATGGAATCTTGGGGTTGACAGTTCAGGGAAGGGCCTTTAGAATTCTCAGGCTGGTTGCTATGGAGATGAGGCCTACCATCAATAATGATGCCAGAAAACGTTTGGGAGGCATATGTGAGAAAAACTAAAAGTGACATTCTCGCCTCACACAGTAGATTGTATGGGTTACGTATGTGAGGAATCTTAAAGTTGAAATTCAAAACAAAAAATGCTTCCAGAAAAACATAAAGCAATTGCATAAATTCAACAGAAAGCAAAAAAATCAAAAGCCGATACATCAGCGTCGCCAGACAACACAGATTGGATTGGGGACTATGGGGAAAAGTTACAGGTACTGGAATAGGCTGGTTGCTATGGAGATGATGCTTAGCAGCAAGGAGGAGGATAGCGTATTCCCGCAGGAACCCAACCTCTGTATGTTAACAACTACGAATACAGGTTGGATTGGGAAATATGGGGAGAAGTTACAGGTACTGAAATAGGCCAGTTGCTATGGAGAGAAGGCCTAGCAGAAAGGAGGAGGACTGTGTATTCCCTCAGGAACCCAAACTGTGTATGTAAATAACGCTGAATACAGATTGCATTGGAAAATAGGGGGGAAAGTTACAGGTACTGGAGAAGACAGTTGGGTGAGTTCTTAAGGGGAAAATAAAATCCCGGGCAATGCCGAGTAAATACACTAGTGCTATATAAATGTTAAGTACAGATACTACTATTGTTGCAAGTTTATTTATATTTACCTAACAGACTACTTTCAAAGAAATAATTTGCAATGAATTTAATGTGAGCACAAAAATGCTTGTCATAGAATGTTTGGGATAATGGGTTAACTTCCATTCTGCAATAGCACACAGCATTCAGTAAGGCTTTTGCAAAGTGCAATACAAATAATGTTGGTTCCCCTTTTGTGTTAATCAGTTTCACACTGAAGCAAAAATGTATATGATCAATTATAAACTTTTTTTTCAATTAGCACACTGATTAAATGCAGGTAACGTACACAATAAGATGTAAAACACAATATTCGCACAGGAGAGTTCCACATTTACAAATATTTAGATTAGCTACAGAGTCTCATGACTCATTGGTATAAATGGCATTCATTCAGAACAGTTGAGATATGTAGTTAAAACTTTCTCAATCCTGTGTCCTCCGTATGTGTTAAACTACAATTTCCATTATAGCCAACCATCATAGCCAGCATATCTGAGGAAGTCTGATGTAGTTATTTTGCTAATTTTCTTTACCAGTCAAATAGCATGGCTAAAAATGAGAATAGACTAATATCAGATGGGTCAGATTAAATCAGGGATCCTACCCCTCAAGCAGAAGAAGTTAAACATGAACTGCTTATCAAATATGCCAGACAAGGGCTGTATTTTAAAACTTTCTATCTATTTTTAAAGCTGCGGAACAGTAACCTTTTGGCCCGACGTCGTGGAATCCCAGAATGTATTCTGCTTGTCACTCAAAGAATCACGAAGTACCCTGTTCTAGTTGAAAGAATATTGCAGTATTCCAAAGGTGAGCAGTAGTTTCTATTCATGTTTTGTAAGACATCTTGAAGGTTTATCTGCTGATTAATATTAGAGGCACTAACGGTATCTTTCTTATTCACTTAGATAATAAATAGCATATATCCCTCTGAAGTAAATATGGAATGATAGCCTTCTGCATATTGACAGATTCAATCAACCTCCCCCTCCCCCCCGGATCTGTTCCACATGCTACCCACTCGTAATATGAAGCTTTCCAAAGCTTGCTAAAATCAAAGTGTGTGTGCAGTCCTGCCAGAATGTACACATTTCATCATTTTTAATGACTAATATATGGCACATTTTATGTTTTCACATTCCCCCTGACTAGCAATAGTACTTTGTAGAGGTCTGGAGGTTTAACTCTTCCTGCAATATTAAAGCATTTAACTGAGAACAACAACAACAGTTTCTTACTTGCCTCTCCCTATGGAAAAACAGCAGAATTAAAAACGACAACAACAACAAACAGATGGACACACAACAGCAGTTACAAAACACATGACACTTTTTAAAAAACATATAACACCATTTAAAAGACCACAACACTGCATACCATATTGAAAAAAACAATCAATTCATATTTTAAAACTTGTAATTTAAAAATCAGCTGGATAGGTCTGTCAGAAGAGACTGATCTTTAATGCTCTTTTAAACTCAGACAGTGTATTGAGCTGTCAAATCTCTTCAACAGGTCATTCCACAGTCCGGGGGCAGCTGGAAAAAAAAAGTCCTTTTGGTAATAGTTGCCAGCCAAATCCTGGATAACTGAAGTAGATGTTCCCCAGAGCACCTGAGTGTACAGGGCAGATTATACAAGAGAAGGTGATACTGTAGATAATCTGAACCTGAACCATTTAGACTGCATTATGAACATGGGTGAAGGTTGTTGGGGGTTTGGAGAGGTAAGAGCTTCTCCAGTGGAAGAAAGGAAGCTCATGGGGTGGATGATGGCTACATTTTTGGGTGCCCTTAGTTGCCAAGGTCTCTGAAAAGTAGAGTTTTTTTAAAAAAATATCACCCTTGGTATGTAGCTCCAATGAGCAAAGGAGTATGATACTTGAACCGGGATCTTCTAATTCTAATGATAGACAAGATGGTGAAAAGAAATACTTAACTATAAAAAAAGTGAATAATGCAAAATATGAGGTAGTGGTAATAATAATGGTTACAGCATAACAACCTAAGTCAGTGGTTCTCAGACTTTTTACTGCTGTGATCCCCTTTACATCTACATGGGGACATTGTGCCCCCCTGCTCCACCTCACACCCCCGTGTCCCATCCTGTACCCCTCTCTTTCTCTGTCTCACACACTGGCCTTATGTATGCTTTGACTAGCATAAAAGGCTATGCTGAATTAATAAATGAAATAGTAATTAATGCATAACAAATGGGAACTACTATATGAAAAATCAGAACAAATATTAAATATTAAATCCTATTGTGATTAAACATCCACGCTACCCTGACAAATGTAAGTATTTTAAATTCTCAGATATAAAAGAAATCAGTATCTACCATTCCTGCAGACAGTGGATGATTCTGAATGGGTTCCAGCCAAAGTTTTAAAAGCATTCAGGAATTCTCTAGGCAAAAGTTTTCAAAATGTCCAAAACCAACAGAAATAAGAAACCTACAGAGAAAAACAGCTTTTCTCTAAAAAGGCAAGCATGTTTTAGTCTTTTAAAAAAAGCTGAAGTAGACCAAAAAGCAGAATAAAAGTATTGAAAACATTTGGACAGCAAGTGGCCCATCGCTGCATCTTGAGAGAGAGGGGACTCACACCTACCTTTAAAACAGCTTAAAATATCAAAAAGCTAAGGAGAGATGGTCAGTGGACCTGTGAATCTCTTCTGGGGTTTAAAGTAGCTATTCACAGTGCTGAGCTTTATTGTCAAGATAGGATCAGCACCTAAGATAGCTCAGACTAAAACCCAGAGCAGGTTCATGGCACCACTGATATCAGATCCATCAGCTCCAAGTATAGGTTGCTCTGCCAGTCACTCAGGTGTCATGGTTTTGCAGTGAGAGGCAAAACACGGCATTAGGAGGACGGTGAAGATGAATGTAGATCTACAGGATCCCTAGTCTCCTTTTTCCACTGACACATCCAGAAAAATTATCTATAATAACCAAGATCTCTAGGTAGCATAATTCCTGTCCTCCAGTTGGAAGCAATGAATGGAGGAGAAAATGCTGCTGCGTTTCCTGGCTGTAGCAAGTTGACCAGTCTGTGGATGTAGCAGTTCCCTGCCATGGACTTCCATTCCCCCAGGACAAGATTGCTCTGCCAGTTACTCAGCTGTCATGGTACTTGTTCCAGAGTTTAGGAGTACAGTGCACCCTCAGTATCTGCTAGGGTTTGGTTTCAGGACCCCCTGTGGGTACCAAAATTAGTGGATGGTCAAGTCCCATTAGGTACAATGGTGTAGTAAAATGGCATCCTTTATATAAAATGGCAAAATCAAAGTTTGATTTTTGGATTTTTTTACAAAAATATTTTCAAGCCATAGTTGGTAGAATCCATGAAGACAAAATCCACAGATGTAGAGGGTCAACTGTAATTCATTGCAAATAATTTCCTAGTTCCTTGTTTTCAGTCATGATGGCATAATTAAGTTGTGTTATGACTACAACTTGCTGAAAGATTGTTTCACCCCTTTTGTGATGTAACTATAACTTCTAAAGTTATTGTCACAGTTACAATGCTATGACCTCACTAAATGGTAGGGAATGAATATTACATGGTTCAGGTGCTGGTTTATGTTGTTATACTATTATGCTCACATGGATTTTTCTGAGAAGACTCAGGTAACTGGTTTAGTTACTGTTTCAGAAATGCAATGTTAAAATTTGTTTTAAAATTACAACTACAATGGACTACTTTTGTGCTTTAGAATTTTAATTATAACTAATTATTTTTGAAAGCAGCTGAGCTCTACTTATTTAAATGAAAGCATGGTGAGACAACTTGAGGTGATTGTTCTGGTACATTTTGAAATCAATATTGATGGGGAGGGTGTACTCAGTAATTACAAGATGAACCCATAGGTTCATAGGAATTTATGACAAAATGGCAAACAATGGATGCACTAACTGCTGTGGATGGATGTACTAACTTCTGTCCCAGAACATGACAAAGACTTATGTCATGCCTTTTGTAGAACAAATGGAATGGCAGTGCCATTGTTTAGTGGTATCAGGTATAAATAATTTTGAAAACACATTCCATACAGGGCACCAATTCATCTACCTCAGGCTGACTTATTGATGGATTCAAGAGGAATAAAAGCCATATTTCAGTCATATAAAATATGCAAGTAGTGAATTGAAGAAGTGTTTGGAGTTTTGAATGCAAGTATCAGTGCAGGCATACAGGTTTTCATATTCATGATTTTTATCTGTCAAAACACAAAAGGCCCAGAATAATACACTTAATTAGTATTTGTGAGAGTGGATTGCATGGGCCATGAGTGATACACAGAAATTAATGTAAAAATAATGCCTGTATATAATACCATTCTTATGAGAATTCACTCAAATTATTTAAAGAGAAAGACTTCCCATGATTACTTAAATGCTTTTGTTTACTTTTATTCAGAAGGGACCGAGGAGCACAGAGATTTATGTAAAGCCCTTTCTTTGATCAAGGATATGATTGCAGCGGTTGATTTGCAAGTCAATGAATATGAGAAAAAACAAAAATTGCTGGAGATTCTCAGTAAGATTGAAAATAAAACATATACCAAATTGAAAAATGGGCATGTTTTCCGGAAGCAGGATTTGCTCAAGAAGCAGAGAACACTTTTGCATGAAGGCTTAGTCTACTGGAAAACAGCTACAGGACGTTTCAAAGGTGCTCTCACTTTATATTCCTTTTACCATTTTGATGATGACAACATGTAGTTACAGTTCTTCAGTTTTCAAACACTTGTGTTTCTGTGATAATAGCATGGGACATTTTCTGTGGAAAAAGGTATTTTCTATTGAATGCTGTCAGGAAAAAAAAAAGCAAAAAGATAGCTATCCTTTACACAGTGTTGCTGATTTTTACATGCTGTTTAACGAGACATTCTCACTGGTTTCCACCATTAAAAAATTCCCCAAAATTACGATTATTGAATCACTTGTCCTGGAGGTGTAGGACATCTGATCTTCCAGCTTTTGGTAGGCTGAAACTATCTAAACAGCTTGTTTGGTGGTCAAAAATAATGAGATTCATGTAGCCTTTCACGGAGTTAAAATTGCTTTGTTTCCGTCTTAACTGGCCATGATTCCATTGTGCTATGTGACCTCTGCAATCATGCTATATGCTTGCATCCCATTTATATAATTCTGTTGATTCTATCTGAAATTGTTTTCAATTGTTTATATTGTTCTAATTAAAAACTGCCCTGATAATATAATCAGTGGGATAGTAATATTATATATGACAAGGCCCTGAATTTATTTACTAGTCTCGACTAGAATACAACCATTAAATCAAATGTGAATGATAAATCAGTACTTAAATCCCACAAATACAGTGGGTCTTTCCAGTGGGTCTGCACTTGCTGGGGCTAGCAAATGGATGTAAGTTTTAGTCTGCTGTATTAGCTGGTATGTGATTTATTATTTTCTGTTTGAATGTATATTGGACTTATGAGTCTGAAGTTTTGTAAACAAAAAATCCAAAGTTTTGAATAGATATAAGGCTCCAATATAATCTGTTCAAAAATGTGAATAGATTTAAAGTTTCTGTGGAATTTGAGAACTGTATTAAGATAACAAGCGCTTGAGCCAGTGTCATGCAGTGGTTTGAGTGTTGGACTACAACCCTGAAGACCAGGGTTTGATTCCTCACTCAGTCATGGAAATCCACTGGGTGACCTTGGGTGAGTCACACACTCTCAGTCCCCAGAAAACGCAATGATAGCTTCATTTTAGATTTGCCGTAAGTCAGAAATGACTTGACGGCACACAACAATAACAACAGATTCTTTATGTTATTGTGTAATATGTTGGAAATGACTTGAAAGCAGAACAACAACAACAATGATGTGCTATGATAAGATCCACAGTAGTTTGGATTTCTTTTTATGTGGAAAGGGGTAAGTTAAGGTCAGCAGATGGTATACTGGAAAGGGCTGCTGTACCTTTAATAGCTAAGTAAAAATAAGAAGCAACACCTGATGAAATTCCCTCTTCTACACAACCGTTAAAGGTGAAGATGCCCTCTCTAGTTTTCATTCTGGCAACCCTAGTCAGGAGTGAGAACTGGCCCTTGAAACATTGTTGGCCTCTGAGCTTTTTAACCCTATGCAATTGTAGCACTGATATTCTACTTTAACTGCCATGTGGCTATAAATCCTGGGATTTATAGTTTTAGATGGCACTAGAGCTGAGAGCTCTACATTTCTCTCCTTACAACTGGAAATCTCAGGATTCCATAGGATGAAACCGTGGTAGTGAAAGTGGAATCACAATGCTATAATTGTGTAGTGTGAAAGGGCCCTTATGTTTAAAAGAGTAACAGCCCTTTCAGATAGAGCGGGAAAAAAGTGCTATCATTAGCAGATGTCTTGGGCTAAATGATAGTAATAAGAATGCCGTGTTGGACTGCCTGGGGATGACATTCCAAAGGCAAGGAGCCACCACTGGAAAAGCTCCACTCACCCTATAGCATACTTCAGATGCGAATGGGAGCCAAAACAGGGTCTTCTTGGGTAATGATCTCAGTAAATGGGCAAATTAGTGCAGGAGAAGTCAGTCCAGAAGTGCAGTTTCACTCATGTCATTCTAGCAATGTAGTCCATTACTATTTTTCTTCTTGAAGGAAGCAACAAATGATTTGAGCTGTAAGCAAGTCATTGAAAACCACACAATTTTCAAAGCTGATTCACAACTCCAGAGTTATTCTGCACAAAATTTGCCTGTGGTGGTTTTGCTCAAGAAATAGCATTTTTTGTGTAGCAAAGAGTGTTCTAGGACAAATTAGATTCATGCTGTTAATTTTTCATTGTTCTTCTTGGAGATGAAGTGAAAATTAAGTTCTGCTTTCTCTTTCTTTTTCCTTCCTTTTCAAGATATCTTAGCTCTGCTTCTAAATGATGTGATGTTGTTTTTACAAGAAAAAGACCAGAAATATATATTTGCAGCTGTTGTAAGTATGAATGTCTAAAAATATTAATTGTACTTTTGGGTGATATTAATTGGATATTATGATGGTAGTCAGGCCTTTCAGGGGGTATTAGTTGACTCTAACAACTAGTGAGTGTTTTTCTTTTCTTCTCTTTTTATTTTGAATCAGCCCAAATGATCATGAAAGATGCTGAAAGTAAGATTTATTTCACTGTATATAAAAGTGTATTTTTCAGTTTATTTGAAATATTACCATGCTGCCCAGAAAAACAGAATCCCACCTAAGTTGTAAATAATTTGAAATACTTTAGACTCTGCAGTGAGTCTTTCACACAAGATTTAAGTATCTTACGTACAGAATATAAAAATAATAAGTAGCGGGGGGAAGCCTGCCAAACTTACTTACTTAAAGCTGCAACTCTATACCATTTTCCCTGGGAGGATGTCCTGTTAAACTCAACAGGGTAGACACACTTAAGATCGTGCTATTAATAACATAGTAATTTCAGTTAGATGTATTATAAGTGTCTTTCCTGGAGATCATCGCTTCTCAAAAAAGCTGGTTCATGGCCATTATTTCATTCTGCAGTAAAACTTGAGGTGGAATCCAACGTCATATATGTGGAATTCCGCTCCCCTCACAGGACTTTTGCTCCCACTTGTACCTCCAAAACATGCCTCATAACCCCCAGAGAGTTTTTGAAAGCATGGAGGGAACTGCAGGGTGAAGGAGAAATCAGCAACTGCTGTTCCTCTAATGGAAGCAGCTCTGTCAGTAAAAGGGCTTATTGGAATCCCATCCATAGTTTTTAGCATGTAAGAAACATTTTGTCAGTGCATTGAACTGCTTTGTTATGTAAAATAATAGATGGAGCATAAAATAATGTAATAGAAAGGAATGTGCAATGTGTGCCTGGGAGCTGTATTTGCCCTTCTGGGTTTTGTGAACATCCACATTTCTGCTGTTCTACAGGACTGTTGTATAATGGTGGCAGAATTTTTTTCAAAAACATATTTTTAAATACAAAGAGTATACACCTTGTTTTAAAGAAAATCATACTTTTGAAAATGTGATTTAAAACTGAGCATGCTCTAACATGTTAAAAGGAGAAAGCAGCCTATTTTTCCCAGTAGCACAGTGGTGTGTCTCCCAGTGTAATGTCGGATTTTAATGTGGCCATTCACCCCCATCCAATTCTCCACTTATTAGCCTGAATTTAGAATGTTACATTGACTGTTAGATATCATATCAGCAGAGACATATTTGTTTAGCAAAGATACACCGTGTTCAAATGTAACAATAATCTAGAATTGTTCCAGTTTAGCATTTAGAAGTGTCATGCTCATAAATATGGCCAAATTGACATCTTTGACACCTCTCACCTGAGAAGCAGCTAAACTAACAAGGAAATGAAAATGTTCTGTTTTGTCCAAACCTGGACCCCTTTTGTCACTGGATCCTGTTTGCAACAAGGCAAAGGCAAGCTCAAACCATGTCTGGGAAAATATACTGTGTTGGGTGACAACCACAATAATCCCACAGGATCCCATATTCCCTAGGAAGATAGTTTCCTTAAGAAAGTTTTGCTTAAGAAAATTCCTCATTAGTTTCTGGTTACTTTAGCTACTTATCTTGGTGGGAGGAGCCAAATGTATTCCCTCAGATTCTAGGAATTGTTGTTCAATAAGTAACTGTTCCAAGTAACTGGTACGTATCTTGGCTTTAGTCTTTGGTTTGTTTCCATGCTAATATCCTCTTTAGGAGATAATTACTTGCACTGATACAGTGGTAAGTTTTGAAGTGCAGGTCTTACCAGGGCAGTCTCTATAGCAGCACTGTCATGGAAAGTCTAAAGTATGGGTGGATATATTGATCTAAAACAATTCCTGGTAGTTTTCATTTCTTCTAGGAGCAGGTCTTTTGTAAAACCATGGCAAATGTGTTTGATTTACAACAATGATCACTCATAACAGTACATCATTGCTGGGAAAATCCATTTCCCCTCAAGTTACTCTGAAGATTGCAACTAAACACAGTGGAAACAGAAAAGTTGGAGTAGTGGGGTAGGAGTTTATTCCATGGCCATTTCCACGTGATGGGGCTCTGCAAAGTCCTTTTGTTGCAGCCCCGGCAAGGAGGGAAAGCACACCAGGAATGTTCCCGTTGGCACTTTGCCCAGTCACTGTGGAGGGGAGCGCACTGGCCACACATCTTCCCTTCCGCAGTGCAGCCGGGCTCTTGCCATTGCTGTGCTGGGGAGGGAAGCATCGCCAGCGTGCTTCCACCTTTCTGCATGGCCGGGAAGGGCAGCAGGGTGGCACAATGGTAGGTGTAAAATGGATTTTTTCTGTTTTACAAATACCATGCTTGTGCAACACACAGGGACAAGATGGCAGTGGGACCGCGACAACTTCATGCAGAAGCATGACCCGCGGAGTGCTGCCATCATGTCCCAACTGCGGGGCAGCCACGCCATGCGGAAAGGGCCCATATCTCCTGTTAATCTAAAAGTTCCAGTGTTGTGACCCGTCATATTCTGGCTCTACTACACCATGGTGATTTATGATTTCTTCTGTGTAGGACCAAAAGCCAGCTGTGATAGCCCTTCAGAAACTTATTGTAAGAGAAGTAGCCAATGAAGAAAGAGGAATGTTTTTGATTAGCGCTTCGTCCACAGGACCTGAGATGTATGAAATTCATACCAGTTCCAAAGAGGAGCGTAGTCACTGGATGAGGCAGGTTCAAGAGGCAGTGGAAAGGTAAGAAAGGTAACCCCACCTTGGTTATGATTCGTATTTCTTGTTCTATTTTACTGTACCTTGGTGCTTCCCACCTATGCTATTCTACAATTTCTGTTGCCTTCAGCCAGGATGGGTAGTGGCTTGCTAATTTCAGATCTGAGTTTATTTGAAGTGTTTTCTGTATGAAAATGAATGTCTTGAGCAGACCTGTGTGATTAGTACAGAAGGTATAGGCCTTTCAATTCACAAGTCTTACTTTCAAAAGTCTTCCAGTTACCTGTCCTAGCATTTCTGCAATAAAAATTTGGAAAGACCATAACTATCTGATCAAATTCTAACTATCCCCACCTACCCAAAGGTGCCATTGAATGCTATAAAGGCCACAAATGTTCCCTAGAGGACAAAGGTCCAGGAAAGGTGTGAGGCAGGATCATCAGGAGCTCTGTGCTCTACTTTCGATAAGGTATTGGCCAATGAGAGTACATTATAATACAGTTCTAAACATACACCAAAGTCTTATACTTTCTCCTTGCTGCCTGCCAGATGAAAGCCCATTTATTAACCTCAACCACAGCCAATTGTCAAAGTCCCACAGATACAGTGTAGGGCAGGGGCCAAAAAACTGGTAAAGGGGAGAAAATTCCAAACCAGCTCTGAAGCAACCAGTAAAACTCACACTGCAGTGAGGGTGGGAAGATGGGCAGCACTGCAGAGATCCAAAGAGGGCATGTGAACAGGTGAACAGGCCTTATATAGCCTCTGGCTTCTCCCCCATCATGTGCAGCATTCTGGCACCCAGCACCAGATGCAAAGCACCCTGACCTGTTATTATCAAATAATTATTATTATCAAATTATTGCCTTCCTCTGCAGTGTAATTCACTTGGCAGATCCAGATAGGTATTTTAAAAGCCATAGTGTGCTTCTACAAGAAATACCATTAATGTCTCAAGACATTTTACATTTTCTCTAAATAGGATTGTATATCTATATGTATTTCACTGCCTGTAGAGATACATGTATGTTAATATGTTAATGGCTTGAATGGGAAAGACACAGAAATGTTTCTTTGCATCATTTGCTTTGCTTATTTTATGTCACTGAAGTTGTCCAGAGGAAGAAGGAAAAATGAATGAGTCTGATGAAGATCGAAGAATAGCTGAAGCCAGATCAGCCAAAATCCAAAAATGTCAAGGTAGGGTACTATCCTAATCCTAAATTAAATCTGGCCATGGGAAAGATTGCAAAGAAATGTGCAAACTAAATGTAGCATTGCTCCCCGCCATGTGAAGTATCAGGGCAGGGGGGCACCCTTGGGCAGACATGAAATCATTTGTAATCAAAACCAGAAGTGATCTGATATCACTTCCTTTTTTTCATTTCAACTTATTTGGGGTCTTTTTTTCACTTTTGCCTTTTTGGGTTATATAGGGAAGTTTTAGGGGGAACCATATGTAATGGATATCCCAGGTTCCAAATTAAGAAGCTTTATTAAAATTTGGGATAGAGGAACCAGGAATGAGGGAGAAAATAGATAGGTAGCACAAACAACTTGAGAGCTAGCGTGATATAGTGGTTTGAGCTTTGGACTACGACCCTGAAGACCTGAGTTTGATTCCCTGCTTGGCCATGGAAACCCGTTGGGTGACCTTGGGCATGTTACACACTCTCAGCCCCCAGAGAAACCCCTAATAGGTTCACCTTTGGGTCACCATAAGTTAGAAACAACTTGAGGGCACACAGCAGCAGCAGCAGCAGCAACAACAACAACAACAACAAGCACAAATAGAAAGTAGTTTCAACTCTAAATAATTTATACTAAACAGTTGTTAGTATAGACATCCAGCCTATACTGGGCTGAATCTCAAATTTACTTTTCAGGATCCATGTGCCTTTTAATAACCCAGGAAGGAAGATGTAAAACATAAAATCTGGGAGAGATGTCCAGACTACTCTTTGCAGATAAGAACTCCCAGGGGTTATTCCTGCTTGAAGGAAGCTTGATGAGTGATAGGAAGGCTGCTATGTAATGAGGATCCTAGAACTGTAACTTATTATTTCCAACAACCCCAAAGTAGTTATATTGCCACTTCTGTTCCAATTTCTTAAGAAGTAATCCATTATGTTAGTAGCTAGAATCCTTAGTTGCCTTTAAAAAATGGATCATAGTCATTCCATCATATAAAGAAGTGAGAAATAATTGTAATAAGCGTGATGTTAAAACAACACTATGATGTGTTATTACAGCAATCTTAAGTAACCAGGACCAGCAGATCTGTAACTGCTTGGAAGAGAAGCTAAATATTTATGCAAAGCTTGGAGATATGAGTGGGTTTGAAGATGTTCATGTAGAACCACACCTGTTTATAAAACCCGACTCAGGAGAAACGCCTCAAGTGGCCTCGCTCCTGGCTGCAGCTCTCAAAGAAGGTAAGGCTGTGTCACTCACTCACAGATGGATAATCATTCTTTTCCTAATTGGAGGCCCTTTCCTGCACCTCTACTAACTTCAAATTTTTCTGTATCTGATTCTTCCTCAGTGCTATTTTTCATGATTTGCTAGGACATATACTCACTGGTATATGTGGCAATTCTTTCAGTCATGTTAGTTGCTTAAGACTGGAAGAACGCTCTCCCCATCCTCTTCTACTTGTGAAAGAAAGAGCAAGCAAGCGTCTGTTACTTTAGATTTCTGCATACATGAACAAGTCTTTTACAGGAGTTCTCTGGCAGAGGAATGAGATAATATATTTGAGGAATTGTATTTCAGGGTACTTTTCCAGGTTGCTTGCAGATAATGTCACTTTATCTTCATACAAAGAAATTGGGAGGTGCTCATCAGACACAGATTGATGCAATTGTTCCAATTTTCAATAGCTGTTCCACTGGGAAAGCCATTTCTTTGACCAGATATAAACAGAAATTAACCATTTGACAAATAGCAATACATTCTTAAAAGAGACCTATGATACCTTTAAGATGAAGTCATTTATTTTGGCATGAGATTTCACAGATTACAATTCTTTCTCAGATGCAAATATAGAGATTGGATTATAGTCTGTGAAAGTTCATGCTAAAATAAATCTGTCATCCCTAAAGTTGCCATAAGACTCTTTTCTTGGTCAAACAAAATGACATGGCTCTCCTTTGAATGTTCTTAAAATGGCAGTGTGAGGAGATAGGGAAACCTTTTCTCCATCAGCACTGTTTTGTCAGTATAAGGAGAGTCCAAAAGGCATAGTGGTTTGAATGTTGAACTAGGACTCTGCGAGACCAGGGTTGGAATACTCATATGGCCATAGAAACCCACTGAGTGGCCCTGGATGGGTCATACTCTCTGAGACTCAGAGAAAGGCAGTGACAAACCCCCTCTGAACAAATCTTGCCAAAAAACAAAACAAAACCCTTAGGTCTCCATTGGTTGGAAGTGACTTGAAGGAACACAACAGTGAAGTGTACTTATGCCTTGTTGTGGCATCTTCATGCAAATAGAGAATGGCATAGATCAAAATAATTTTATTTTATGAGAAAGCATATTCTAGATAAAAATTTCAAGGGAATAGTTTATTTGCTAAACCTGTCTCACTGTCATATTTCTGTATCAAGTGCTATTACAAATTAACCAGTTAGTTCACTTCAGAAAGAAAACAACCCTTCATACTATTTGGAATGTTCAGATCCTCATAAAGATCTGCTTTATGGTGTTATTTAATCTTATGTGAGTAAAATAGCACCTTCCTCCTTAAAGTACCCTCAGCATATTTTGGGGGTGGGGAGTTTGCACAAGACAGAAGAAGGATTCATTCTTCTACTAGTGCCTGTTCTACTGGAGACAAGCACAGCTGCATACAACTCTTGGAGGGCATGAAATAAAATAATCTTATTCAAAATGATTTAAATTTGTACCTTACAGTTAAATTAGAGAGGAAGAGAAATGAGCATTGTTACAATTAACCTGTTTTTCTTCCCACAGTGGGATTTCTGGATAGATACATGCCTCAGCAATTAGACTTACAAATTTAAAATCTCCCAGTATGTTTAACTGACAATAACTAATCAAAAAACAAAACACATTCAGTGCAAAATATGTAGGTGTAAAAAGGCATATGCTATGGCAAATGAATACCTTTCACAACTTGTGGAATTACCTCTTTTAGCTATGTACTACACATGGCAATTGAGTTTGACCCTTACCTTTTTCACCTGGGGAGAAAAAGAGAGAATTCTTTCTAGCCTTATCATAACTGATATGAAGAAAAAAATTAAATTCACAGATGCTGGATTGTACCCTAAATTATTGATTTAAACATCTAAACTTTCATTTTCTCTGCAGCCGAAAGCCTCCACATGGCTGTAACATTATCACAAGAAAATGAAACAAATCATTCGCCAGAAGAGAGTACTGGGGAACTTAGCTTGACAACCCTCAATGAAGATGAAGTCTGTGAATCTTTCATAGATTGTTAGTAAGAGCTAATTATTTTAATCACTCAATGTATAATTATTGTCCTTTCTAATACATTCTTTTTTAAAAATGTAAAGGAAGGCAGGATCAACCAAAAAAATCTCATATAAGATAATTATATAGAGTGAGATCATTCAATATATTAATACTCTGACGTGAATAATCTTTGGTACGCACTCATATGGAGCAATGCAGTGTGTAAACTGGGCACTTATAAATAATGGCTGAGATTCTAGATCAGCTACTTAGTTCAGTATGCTTATACTTAACTATACTTTGTTGTACTTAACTAAGTAGTCTCTCCTGGCCTGTCTCCAGAGTCCTGTTTTACCAGGTATCAGCTGCTGTGAATAATGGAAGTCTATTGATTCTGTTGGTCAGGGTGCAGCAGACTGATGTTTCCACCTATCTTTCATAGTGATCTCTGGTGTGACAATCAGAAACAGTATCCTTGTCATAATTCCTTCTCACATTAGAGATCGCTGATGCGAGCAAGGTGGAAAGGTCAGTCTGCTGTGCCCCAGTTGACAGGAAGACAGACCTTTGTCGCTCACAGCTACTGATGCCTGTTAAAGCAGGATTGGGAGACTTTTATAATTAGAGTAATAGTGCTATGATTGTGAATACATATGCTCTGTGAATATGAACCAATTACAGATTCGTAACTCTAAATTATACATCTGTAACTGCAGTGCTGAATTCCAGCTGCAGTTAATATTGGTTCCTGCGATTGAAATAGTTGTAAATTACTTTTGATTATAAAAATGACTGAAAGGTTCATATATTACTTCTGCTATAATGCAGCTCACTTTATTGTATTATAATCAGAGATTGCATTGCTGTTACTTTATCTGTGGCATTAAAGGCCTCTGTTTCAAATCCTGCACTAAAGTGGCCCTCTGATGTAGAATGTGTAGGGCAAAGCTATTACAGAGCTTGGAATAGTTACTTTTTCACTACAAATGCCAGAATGGGTATGCTGTCTGGGGATTTTAGAAGTTGTAGGCCACAAAATAACCCTTCCAAGCTCTAAAGGTATGGGTACTATGCATCACTTTTGACATCATTTTGCGAGTCCAAAGTTGCATCAATAATAGATGATGAAGTAATGTTAGGTGCTCTTTTAAAAGAGGTAGAGTAATCCCACAAAAATTCTTCACGCAAAAGACCTGAGCTATGTGGGAGCTCTCTGGCCTTTTACCACAAACGTATTGATCCTGGCAAAAAGGTGAGGCAAAATCACAGCTCTGCAGAAGGGAGTTCCAGAAAAGCTGCCTTTGGAAATTGTTTGGCTACTTCAGTGAGTTAAAATGCTGTGGCCATGTTACTAACTGGGGCTGGTTACAGGGGATGTATAATTCATTGGCTTTTGGTTACAGGTAGAACTCGAAGTGCTGGTTATGATCTTTAAAGCACTACATAACTTGCCTTCAGACTATATATAAAAAACTGTATCACCTGTACCAGTCTGACCAAATTTAATGATCCATAGGGTAAGGCATTCTCTTGATCCCAACTCAATCATAGGCATATTTGGTAAAGATACAGGAGAGAGCCTTCTCAGTGGCTACTCCCAGACTGTGGAAATCCCTCTCATCAGAGGTTTAGTTGGCCCCTTCTCTTCTTTCCATTGATCTCAAAGATCTTTTTCTGTATTCAGGCCTTTGGTTGTTAATTCATGTAGCAGAAGAGTGTTTTATTGAAGTGTGCTCTGATTCGTTCTTTCTGATGTTTTCAATGTGTTTTAAACTTTTAACTTTGTGCTTTTAATAGAATTGTTTCTGTAGTTATTCAACTGTTATTAAAACTTTTGTACAGCAAGATTTTAGCTAAAAAATAAAATAAAATAGGTGTTCCTCAAATCTGAATTCCACAAATCTGCAGGAGAAAGGTAGGGGAAAGTCAAGTGCTGAATTCAGAATGATTACATAAAGTATATAATGTTTTACTTCTGATTTCCTTTCTTGATGGTTGTGATCACCAGCTGCAGAACAAAAGGCAGAGAAAGAACTTTGTGATTCAAATGTTTGTGATGGAAACAATGGGATAGAAGCTGACATGCTAGACCAGGTATTGTGCTTAATATACTTCTTTTAAAAGTAATTTATGTACGCTGAGCCTGGGATGTACATCCAATCTTTTTCTCATAGTTATTTCCATTTACTCCTATTCTGGTGTCTCTTTTCTCTTCCTTAATACTTCTATCAACTGAGCATTAAAACACACACACACACACACACACACAAAACCATTCTACATTGGTGCCTTGCAAATATTTTCAGCTAATACAACAAGCTCACCAGGAGATGGCAGTCTACTTCTGCAAAATGGCTAACATAATTTTGTGTTTGTAGGAAGGAAGTACATGCTGTGCTGCTTCTGCCCAAACTGAGGTGGGTTAGTTTTTCTACCTATTTTATTAGAGTTACTTGCTTTAAACTTGCTATATTTTGGAATCCTGGGGTTAAAAAAAACCACCTTTCTTTTTTTCTCATCCTAGGTTGTACAGACCATCCAGAACTTAACTCGCCTCTTGTACAGCATACAGGTGACAATAGTTTTGTAACTGGGACCTTAAAGCAGATTGCCAGTTTTTCACATATACAGTGGAACAATTAAACATGTGCAGCCATCTGTCTATGGATACAACTCTTTCTTTCTTTGTCTTGTTTCTTGAAACAGACAGCCTATTCCATCCTTAGTGTACAGAGTCCAGAAAGTGCTCACACACTGGTTCCATGCTTGCCACAGCACATAGAGGGAAAAAGCTGTCCTTGTTTAGATTATCTCTGCATATCATTTTGAAAGGGACTGAAGGTACTTCATGTGTCATGCCACTTTCATTGGTGTTGTGTGCCTTCAAGTTGTTTCTTACTTATGGCAACCCTAAGGCAAGCCTGTCCTTGGGTTTTCTGGGTCTGAGAGATCACCAAGTGGGATTCCATGGCTGAGTGGGGAATTGAACCCTGGTCTCCACGGTTGTAGGCCCGTGCTCTCGCCACTTTATACCCTCCAGCATTTCAAAGGTGGAAACCAGAATCCATGTAACTAAGCAACACCAGAGTGTGGTCAAGATGGCAAGAGTTGTTAATGAGGAAGAATACAAGTTAGGAGATGTTGCAGCAGTTTGCTTTTGCCTAAACCTACTGGGAAGAGCAAGATTTTGCTCCTCCTTTTTCTGTCTCCCCCACTGAGTTAATTGAGTGCGAACTACTTTCGGACTTTGAATTCAGTAAGCAACAATTGAAGTAGGCTGTGGCAAAGGGGAAGAATAGGAGGCAGAGAGAGAAACTGGGACATTTTAAAAGTGGCTGAAAAAGTGTGATGTCACAGGATTAATCAAGACTGTCCTACCAAATTGGGGCAGTTAGAAGGTAAACACTTTTGTCCTTGCTTCCAGCTTGATGCTACTGTTGCTGTTGGAAGCAACATCTAGATACATTATAATGAAATTAAAATAGCTACATACCCTTTACTACATAAGGCACATTTTTACAATAGACCTTATAGTCACAGATTGAAAGTGATTCGGTGGAGGTCTTTCTGATTAGATTGTAGATTATAAATGCACACACTGTGTAAAAAGGAGGCTGGACAGGATGAGAGTTATTTTATTTGTTTACTTGTATGTTTGTCCTCACATGGCAGGTTATCTAAACAAATAGAAAAAAAAAGAAAGAAAATGTTGGAACAGTGTAAATTAAATTATAAAAGAAAATTGAAAGGTAAAAACCAGCAGCAATTAAAACTTCCAGTACATCAGGATCAGGCACTTTTTTTGTTGGGAGAGGAATCTAGCAGAGCTCTTGGACCATCCTGAATCATCACTGATGTCCCCAAAGTGTGCAGCACCACCTAAAAATTGAGGGAAAAGAAGCAGAGTGCAGCAGGGGCTAGTGCAACATGAGTTTGTGGTAGAAACAGGAGAAATGATTCTGGATGCTCTTGTAAAGTTAAAAAAGAAAAGTTATTTTTATTGTCTTAGGAAATCCTTCTTAGGAAAGTAAAGGAGATAGACAAAAGAAATTGACATGTACTTGGTTACAAGAAACCCTGAAAACTGGCTCTCTTCTGCCAGACAAAGAGAAACAAAGAGACTAATTTCTTGAGAGAAAGGGGAAGTGATATTGCAGATAAGAAGGAAGCAAAAGCCTTGAATAGATAGACCAGAAAAAGATACAAAGAGTTGAAAACAAGGGGTATACCTTACCTAGACTCTCCTCTCTCACTAATCACTGTCTTAATACAAGTGTTGATGTCTCTTTGCTTCCAACAAAAATTGGCACAAAAAGACAATTGCTAATGTGGAACCACCAGGAATGGTACTACATTAGAATGCTTGTGATGCATTGTCACTTTCAGTTACCCCAAATGGTTGCTGTGGTAGTGCAGTGCCATCCTCTTGAAGGAGGGAAGAATGGTGTGGTATGGTGCTATCCTCCAAGCCTTATACCTACACTTCACTACACTTCATACCTACACTGCCTCCGAGCCTCATACCTACACTTCTCCAAATGCACCTTTTCATTTGAAAGGGAAGTGGTAAGAGGAAACATGGTTGTTATCTCCAGTCATTGATAAACAGTAGGGAGAACCTAGTTCTTCACCTCACTGCCCCCCATGACGAAAGTAAAAAGGGAGAAGGAGGGAAGACAGCTCCTGAGTTGTGCAGTTTTAAGGACTGCTTCTCATGCCAGGTGGCTCATTTGGGCCTTTGTTAGGGTTCCCAGCCACCCCTTATTTGGGGGCTTAAATTCTGAACACATATTTCTTGATATGATGAGAGCAGGTGCCAGCTATTCTCTCAACAGATCAATCCTCAATGATTTGGCTGAGGTAAAATGGACAGCCAGCATGGTGCAGTGGTTTGAACATTGGACTATGATCTTGAGACCAGACTTTGATTCCTTGCTCAGCCATGGAGACCCACTGCGTGATCTTGTGTGCATCACACGTGCTCAGGCCTAGAAAACCCCATTATAGATTCACCTTAGGGTCGCCATAAGTTGGAAATGATTTGAAAGCAAACAACAACAAAATGGTTTCAGAGAACATACCAAACGCTGTGGGAATCTATGTGTTGAAGAGCACAGTTAGAGCCTGCTCTTCTTCCTCTTTGGTTGCTACTGCTGCTGAGCATCATGTTCACAACAGTCACAATGACTGCCAGCAAACATTATGAGATTTTCCTGGGTTTGGGAGTCTCCACAAGTTTTGAGATCTCATGGGAACCCAGAAATCCCATCATCTCCTGTGATTTGAGGCAGCCTTATATAGACCTCCTGCCTCACATAATTTTAATGATTTTGATTTTACTCTACTATTTAGTTGTGTTTAAAATTTTACTGCTTTTATCTGATTCTTCTTGTGACCCTTGAGTCTCGCTCTAAGAAAAAAGTGGCATATAAATAAAATAAATAAAATACATGTCCTCAGCCAGTCTTGAGCTGGCAAATAGCTGTAGAAATGTGCCAACCCTGAGCTTTGCCCATCCTGCATTTTCCCCAATTGGGCCAGAGATAGCATGAGGAATAGACTTTTTTACCTTTGCCATTTGTAACAATGAGGGTTGGCATGAATGGAAAATGATGTTGTCTTTTGTTCTGACATAAAGGCAGCCTTAACCATCCAAGACACTCACATTGAGATCCACAAGATGCTTCTACAGGAACATGAAAGATCGTCCTGGAGCCTCAGTTCTCGCCTCCCCTCCTCCCTCCCAGAGCAAGAAAAGCACAGGAACCTCAAATCAAAGGAGGAACTAGTCAATATCCAAAAGCTCCAGCACCAGTTTCAGCAAGAGCAGCAGCGGTGGCACCGGGAGTGTGAGCAACGCCAGCAGGAGCATGAGAGGAGAGAGAGCCTGTTGCTGGAGAAGGAGAAAGAGTGCCTGAGCCAAGAAGAATTGCTCTGCAAAAACCGGGGTGAGCTGGACATCCAGCTGCAGGATTACCAGCAGAACCTGGAGAGACTCAGGGAGAGCCAAAGAATGGTGGAGAAGGAGCGGGAAACAGTCAAGCTGCAACAGAAGATCTTGCACCACTGGAAGCATAGCCGGCAAAGTAGTCTTCCTGCAGTGATCGTGTCGGGAAACAATGAGGTATGTGGTATTTTCACTAGAGTAACATTGCTTGATATGTCTAGTGCACTGCATATAATCTCCCGATTAATCTCTTTTTTCAGCAGAGTAGGGCAATACACCAGGGGCTATTTCACACTAAGGTAATAGCACTATTATTCCACTTTAACTGCCTTGGCTCCATCCTGTGGAATGCTGGGGTTTGTAATTTGGTGAAGTGCAACTGCTCTCTGGCTGAGAATTCTTAATCTTTCTCCCTAAACCACAAACAGAGCCAACGTAGTGTTGTGGTCTGAGCATTGGACTATGACCCTGGAGACCAAGGTTCAATACCCTGCTCAGCCATGGAAACCCACTGGGTGACCTTGAGCACACTCTCAGCCCCCCCCAAACCCTATGATAGGATTGTCTTAAGGTTGCCATAAGTTGGAAATGACTTGAAGGCACACAGCAACAAAGTACAAATCCCAGAATTCCATAAAGTGGAGCCATAGAAGTTAAAGTGGACACATAGTACTATATTTATGTAGTGTGAAAGGGCCCATTTCATGTGTGCAATAGGTGGGCAGTAACGGCAACTCAAAACCACTTTGAAAGAACCCCCTTCACTTGAAAACAAGTCATGATTTTTTTTCTGAAACGAAATTCAGACCATGAACTTGATCTTAAACTAAATTGTTATTTCAGACTTTCCAAATAAGGTACATACTCTCTACACATGTTGTTTTAATATTTTTTTTTTTTGGCTAGGGCAGCAATGGATTATATTATTCCTAGTGGGATTGATTGGGAACTCACTTGGTTCCTTAACATTTAGAAGCTGCTGGCCCCTGGTCTACCATTTGGGAGCGATGGGAATTGTAATCCAAACCATCTGGTAGACCTGGATTGGAAAAGGCTGCCCTCAAGAAACACAATGTATTACCAATACAACATAAGACACAATGTAGATGCAACGCAGTAGCAGAACTATTCACCCACCAGAGCAATTGTTAAAAGAGAAGAAATTTGACCTAGTTTTGAATGCTGAACTAAGAGGTATTTCTTGTTGAAATGTGCCTGCCTTGAAGCTTTCTATGAGTTGTTGTTGGATTTATGTTCTGTTTCCGTCACATAAACTTTGCTTTGTTGTGCTTGATTCTCATACTAACAAAATAAGGGTAAAATGTGTTTTTCATCTGATTTCCCATTTGTTGAAAATTAGTTACGATAAGGCTTTGAGCTGCTTAGATTTTGTTTTGTTTTCTTGTGTACAGATCATGAAACGCTATCAGGCAGATGGTTTTTGTGGCGAAAATTCGGTCTTCATAAATGAAGCCATAGTACAGATGTCATTAAACCGTCTCAACAGATCAAATTCAACTATAGTTTACCAGGACAGCGAGCATGGTGTAAACCTGCCAAATCCAGGTTTATCGAGGACTACTGAAAATCAAGTCAGCCTCAACGTGGACATTGCTTGTCAACAGACATTCACTGGTGATTGCTCAAAATCCACTGGTCTCAGCCAACATGCATCTTCCGCCAGCACAAACCATAGAGATGCTTCTAACAATCGTAAGTGCTGATTTAATCAGACATATCTAACATAATCAGACGTAAGTAACATAGACAAGAGGCAGAATTAGTGATGCATGTCTGTTGTCTAGCAGATAAGTGTCTAAAGCACATTTCTGCTGAGGACACCCAGCTTTTCTTTTCTTTGTCACTGGAGTTGGCTGAGGCTGTGTAGGTGGTGGACCGGTGCCTGACTAATGTAATGGGCTGAAGAAAGACCAGTAAACTGAAGCTCAGTTCCAATAAGTCAGAGTCTCTGTGAAATGGTGGTTCTTGGGTCAGGGAACTGGATAAGTGACTTGCCCTGAATGGCAATATAGTCACACTGTAGGAGTAGCTGCATAATTTAGGAGTTCTCATCTTTGTTGCTGGAGGTCCAAGTAGAATGTATGGGGCTGCCATCTATGACCTTTCCTGGGCACAGGAAGCCATAATAGTCCATGTACTGATTACTTCCGAATTAGACTACAGTGTGTTTTATATGGGGCTGCCTCTGAAAACAGTTCAAAAGGTGCAGCTAATGCAAAACACAGTAGCTAGACTGGTGACTGAATCATCCTACAAAACCTATATAACACCAGTTTTAAAGGCATTGTACTGGGTGCTGATATGCTTTGGGTACATGTTAAAGATGCTGATGATAACATTTAAAACAATCAGCCACTTGGGACCTAGATACTTGAAAGAGTACCTCTCCTTGTCTGTGCTTGCCAGAAGATTGAGGTCTATTGGAAAGACTCTCCTTTATGTCTCATCTATCAGGGAAATTTCTGGGGTGAAGATATGGAAGAAGGCCTTCTGTGTTCTGTCATTCTAATTGTGGAATGCCCTCCTATTAAATGGCAACTAATGCCAATGTTGGATTCATTTATTGAAATCTTTAGTTAGGATCTGATGACTTTGTCTGATTTGTACCTGCACATTATTTTAATCGATGTAGCTGTTTTGTTAGTTTAATATATTTTAGAGTCAAAATAATCTTTTACATTTTAAATTGCTTCAGATTTTTTAAATTTAAGTTTTTGGATATAGGATACAAATATCATAGCAATACCATACCATACCATGTAATACTTTCTAGCCCTTTCAGCTACTGAAGTAGCCATAAACTCAGGATTTCTGACATCTGAAGACAAAAACAAAACAAACAAAAAATCCTAGCTTTTAAAAGTAAACAATAAAAAACAGCGATTTACACAAAATGAAAAATACACTTTCTGTGCGAAACAGTGTTTTTTTTTCCTGCAAGCAAAATTCTTACAAAAAAGCCCCAGAGTGCATCAGATTATCAAAAAATACACAGAAACTCTCCCAATCTGCAACTGTTGTGACTTTTTTTAAAAAAAAATTCTTCATTCTTGTAAATTTCAATGAAGTAAGCAATGATGTACAGCCATTCTCTCCTTTGCAAAATACCAAATAAAAGAAGAATAAGGGGGAAAAAACGAGGGAGTACATTGCCATTGGTATCTATACTGTTACTTTTAGCTCTTTACTTCCAAGCTTCACATAGAGGATGTGATCTAAAAGCACATTTGCTGATGCTAAGCAGGTCTTGGACTCTTCATTGCCTGGAATGGAGAGTGCTTAGGAATTTTATGGCTGCTGAGTTTCAAAATGAATGGAAGGGGGAATATAAGTGTATTTATCAAATAAATAAATAAATCAAATGTGAAGGTAATGTTATTCAGTCTGGAAGAGGGGATTGTTGTTCTGTGCCTTCAAGTCATTTCCAATTTCTGACAACCGTAAGGTGACCTTACCATGGAATTTTCATGGGAAGATTTGTTCAGAGGAGGTTTAGAATTAATCTACTAAATGGCTTGCAGGTTTTCCAAAGAGTTACAGTGTTGCTTTGTGTGTTCTTCATGAGTACAGACACTTCCATGTAGGCTTCCATCTAAAGAAACCTGTGAGAAGATGCATGTATGTAGGTGCTCTCATTGCTTTCCCAGCCAGCACCCTCTTTCCCACATCTTTATGTTTCAAGCACAAGAATTTTGTGGTAGGGTTGCTTGCAATTTGGAGATTAAAGAGGAAAGCCCTCCTCTAGGTATTTGAAAAGTGTTGAGGTATTGTAACCATAGGGTACATAATTTAGAATTTAAAGGAAAATAAATTAGTTGTTGATTCCATAGCAAATTGTTAGTTTTGATACAGGAGCTTTAGCAAGAGCCTCAGGCAGGTTCCCACAAATGCAAAGCCGAATACTTGATATTACATGCTTTATAATAAAGGTGTGTCACTTGAAAGGAGAAAGAAAATGAGTGAAAGAAAGCTGCACTCGTGCTGGGCTAATCATTGTCTGCTTTTATGTGGATAAATTAACAACCTGTCTGGATAATTAGAAAGAGGAAGGAAATGAACGCTAACATCAGTGTATATTGAAAACTGAATAAATTCTTTTCCATTGTCATGTCAGGCTAAAGGTTTTGCATGGTAACTAGATATGCATTGTGCTGAGAGCAAATCTCATCCACAGATAAAATGGCATGGAAATTTGTACTTCTTAATTGCCAAAAGAGCAAACATAGCTCACAAAAGGGCCTTTGGCTGTTTAGAAGTGTCACTGAAAGTCTTTGAATTGAAGGCTCCAGGTATAATTTGTTGGGTAGACAAGGGATTTTTAAACAGTTTGCTGTGCCCTGAAGCTCCCTTGCTAGGGAATGGCTCCCTCTGTCCATGCTGTCCTTCTGTCAACAGACAAAGACTTCTTTATTCTGACAGGCTTTTAGAATGAAGATTTTTAAGGAAAGGGCTTTTAAGAGGGTACTGTATTGTTTTAAAGTATACGGTTTTTAAAGTGTTTTTTATCCTTCTGAAACATATGTTTTAAATTGTTTTAATACTGTTAATAGTTTAATTCTGTTTTAATGTTGACCTTTTAATGTTTTTAACTATATTGTAATTATTTTAAGTGGTAAGCTGCCATGAGTCTCAGTTTTGGGGGAAGTGGTGAGGTGGTGGTGATAACAGTAGTAGTAGTAGTGGTGGTGGTAATACTACTACTACTAGTAGTTTTTGTTGTTTATTATAAATATGGAAAAATACTACACACAACTTACCTTAGAAACATAACACTACGTGCAGGGAGTTGGACTGGGCGGCCTGTGGGATCCCTTCCAGCACCAAGGTTCTGCAATTAGCTAACTACTCTTATGTTCTTACAGAAGGATAGGCCCTTTCCGCACAAGGCTGATACAACACAGTAGCATCGTATTTTCGCTTCTACATCTGCACGTTAAACCGGTTTGATGTTGTTCTGCCCTCTGTGGTTCCACACGAGTTGAGGACTTAACGTGGTTAACATTGACGTTAAACCGATGTATTGTAAAAACAGGAAAACTCTGATGTAAACTACCCAAACTGTTTCTGCTGCATTTTTTCCTACGTGCAGAAGCGTTACATCGATTCACACACTTGCACTAAAACATAACAATGGTTTCTATGTTTTTGTTTTTTTTGATTGACCAATCAGCGGCAGCAGGGTGGAGTGAGGGAGGGGAATAGGGATTCCATGAGAATTGATGATGCAGAAGCTACAAACAATTTTCTCTGCTTTAGTTCAATAGAAACCGGAGAGCGTGCAGATAGGAATCAGGGTAAGTCTGAGTAAAAAACACTGCTCATGACACGTGGTGAAACGTTCCTCCACTTTAGTGTGGAAATGGCCTCAATCAAGGAAGACAGATCCCTGAATCTGCAAGACCTTAGCAAGGTGGTCGATGATAAGGTGGCTTGGAGCTCTCTTATTCATAGAGTCACCATAAGTCTAAGTTGACTTGACGGCAGTTAACAAAAACACTCATTCCTCATGTGTCAGCCATGCAGGTTTTTGAAGATGGGAAAAGGACAGAATCCCTTTAGCGATATGCACATGTGTAAGTGTGGCTTATGCACATGTTTTGACTATTTTTGGATGGAATGCATGGTGCTGTTCTGTAGCCTTTTGCACAATGTAAAAAAAATTCCTCCCCCCACAGCTGTTAAGCCCTGGAAGAGGCTGCTTTTCCTGCTTATCAATGGGGAGAGGGGGAAGGAGGCAAGCAGTTCAGACAGAATAGCTCCAAAGGGAAGGGATAGGAGGGTTCACTCCATCTATGAGCACACTCCCCTCCTTCCCTCAGTGAAAATAGGCATGCTGATTCATCATTATCAGACTTGCTTGCTGGCTCCCTCTCCTCCTCACCAGTAAGGAGTAGCAGCAGGAACAGTTCTTCCTGGGGTCTGATGGTGATGAAGGCGTTGGGAAATGGTAAAAGAGCTATAGGGTAGACTCTTGCTCCCCAGTGGAGCAAGAGCAAACGTAAGGAGTATAGGGAGCGAACATGGAACTGCATAAGCAGGTGCTAACACTCTGCCTGCTTGATGTAGGATCTTGGCTAAAATGCCACAAATTTAAGTGGAGATCCAAAGTAGAGGTCCAGAGTGTTGAGAAGACTTGCATGGATTTCAATAGCATTATTCCTACTCAGGAATTCACAGAGAGGTCATATGTGCGCTTGGGAAATTTGAATAAAACAGACACTTATCTCCTTCCAGACTCTTTTTGAAAACTGTAGAAGACTAAATCAATGCATACTAATGTGAATCACACTATACGCAGCTATACATTTTGATTTGGGAGATGTCACAGCATCCAGTGCTGTACTTCACTTATATCTTCCATTGCCGTTGCTTGCAAACAAGTGCCTTAGGGGAATTCTATAAATCTACTGCCACCCTCCCCACTGTGGTGATGGGATTGTGTGCTCCTGTGAGAAAAGAGACTATGTTGATGGTAGCAGTGCTGCTGATATGGTCTCCCATGTCAGACAGGTTTTTGCTAAGGAATCAGACTAAATGTGCTAAACAGCTGCTGGGCAGCAGCAGTAGTATATATGTGTGTGTGTGTGTGTGTGTATGACACTGGTGGAGGATCTCTCAGAGGCAGTGGTACCATTAGCTAATGCTTGTTAATACTGTGCAGAAGAAGGCAGTGGTAAACCACTCCTGAAGGCTTCTATCTTGAAAGCCTTATTATGAGACAGTCCAAAATGAAACAAGAGATAGTGCCAGAATATGACATTTCCAGGTTGGAAGGTATTCAACAAGCTAATGGGGTACAGTGGAAGATGGCTTTGAGTAGCACTGTGACTAATGATGCAACTGAATTCAAGCCAAAAGAGCATATTAATATTGCAGTATTCAGGGTGAACAAGCTAAAGTGGACAGGAATGGGACATTTTCAGTCAGCTCATTACACAGTGTTTTACTCAGGGAATGAAGTTATAAGAAGAAATGGAGTGCTATTAATAGTAAGGAGAGATGTAGCAAAAAGATATAATGCTAAATGTGACCAAATAATATCAATAACACTTCAGGGAAAACCTGTCAGTATAACTGTAATCCAACCATAATCCACACTAAAACAGGACTTCTTGTTAATCACAGGCAGTTGTTCAAAGCTGGTTTTTCAGAATATGACCAGTACTCAGATTTTCAGGTGAACATGCTGTCTGGCAATGTTATTGCTGCATGTAGAGTGGAATAGAAATCTCTCTAAATTATTTATTAGTAATAGTACATTGAGCCATGTCTCAAACCATAGCAACGCAAAGTTTCATGTACATCTATGATGAAGCTTCACTTACAGAATTTTTAGTGGAAGTGAATCACAGAGAAATGATCTCTGGGGGAATAATATTCCCATTTGTTTAAGCTAGATGATGAAATGAATTAAATCATGTCAGTGAAGTACCAACATGGAAGAAAAAATTTTTTTTATCACAGATATTGGAGAATGAGATTCAGCAAACAAAATTATTTGTATAGAATATTCATTTTTAGAGAATCTCATGTTTGCCATTAATCTATTAGTTCATGAAGGATCCTCACTGAAATTCCTTCATCTAGCCACAGGCAATAAAAGAGCAGTATTATACTTAACAACATGTTAGATGTTATGACATGGCTTATGTCAAATAGCTTTCCTAAGTATTTTTGACCTTTTGAATTTACAAAGCTTTTGAAAAGAAGAAATAAGAAATAAATTAGAACTAGAAAGTTCCTGGGGGAGGAAAAAGGTAGATGATCATCTCTTAGGTTTTAAAATGCTTCTGGTGCCTTCATTGCAGCCCATTAGGTATGTGCAAATGTAGGACTTATTGATGTGGTATGCACCACTGACCTTTAAAAATGCTCAGTGAGCCAAAGCTGACTCAAATGTGTTTACAGCAGCATTCCTAATGATGTCACTGATTTTAGAGGGAACTGTTAATCACTCTTCAGGCATGTTAGCTAGTGTATCTTAATATCAGATTCTTAAGAAGACCCACATGGGAGACATGTAAATTACACTTTCTTCATTGGTTTTCCTTGTGATACAGATTTTTTTAAAAAAGAAAGATCACATGAACCAAGCTATCCCCTTCCATTCACAGTTATAGATTGGGTTAAATTTTGGGTGAGTTGAGTGGCATGATTTGTTCAAGTGTTACCATTCCTTTGCAAAACAAGTAGCTAGTTAGATTGTCATCCTAACAAAGAGAACCTGTTCTGTTCTGTAGTAGTTTATGAGGTAAATGGCCCATGATTGGAATGGGGGGGGGCACTACCCCAAAAAGTTTGGTGTGAGGTACCATCCCATTGTGCATGAGGTATCCCTGATTGAGACTGGATATACTGGCTCAGTCTCTTCTGTAGATAAGATAGTTGGTCCTCTAATTCCCTTCTCCTGGTAACACTTCTAGAAAAAGGAATGAAAGTCTGTTTACTGTTAGAACTGTAATATTGATAATACAGATTAATTCCTAGTTAGACATACAACTGATGGCATTTGATGGAAATAGAGAATAATTCTCTCCTACTACTGTTGTTGTTGTTAACTGCCATCAAGTCGAGGTCAACTTATGGCAGCCTATGGATGAGAGACCTCCAAGTCATATGATCATCATCAGCCCTGCTCAGGTCTTCCGGACACAGGGCCGTGGCTTCCGTGATTGAGTCCATCCCTCTGTAATGTGGTCTTCCTCCTTTCCTGTAGCCTTCTAACTTCTAACATAACTAACTCATGTCTTCTCATGATATGTCCTGTCTCAGTTTAGTCTTCTTGGCTGCTAGGGAGAGTTCAAGCCTGACTTTTTTCTAGGACCATTTATTTGTCTTATTAGCAGTCCACAGCATCCGTAGAACTCTTCTCCAGCATTTGTTCATGGGGATTTCTTTGAGTGCAGCTTCCACTTCACTTTCTAAAAAAGTGTAGGTTTATCATCAAGTGTTTTTCCTTGAACAAATCTGTCATCTTTTTATCCCTTTTGAATGAGTCTGTCATCCTTTCATCCCTGTACAATTTAGCTCTATCACCCTGAATATTACAATATTAATATGTTCCATTTCTTGTTTTACTATGTCTAGCTTCTCTATAATATGTATTTTTCAGCTTTGGACTTTCCTTTCACCTCTGAGCATGTCAGTAGCTGAACATCTTTTTTACTTGAGTCCAGTTGAATTATTAGCCACAGTGCTGCTCGTATTTGTCCTCTGCTGGCCCCATTAGCTTGTTGATTGCCTTGCCACCTGGGAGTATCATCTTCGGGCACTATCCCTTGTTTGATTTTGGATTGTCTCATTATAGAGTTTTCAAGGTAGAAGCCTTCAGAAGCAGTTTACAATTGCCTTCTTTTGCACAGTGCTAATTGGTATTAGCTATGGTTCTATAGCCATTGTCTCTGAGATCTTTCGCCAGTGTTTGCTGCAACCCAGTAACTGTTTGGCATGCTTACTCTAGCTCCTCAGCAAAAGCCTGTTCAACACAGGAGACCCTACCAGCAGCACTGCTTCCAGCAGCATAGCCTCCTGTCTCATAAAAGCACAGAAGCATGCAATCCCACCACATGACAATTAGTGTCATGGTGGGTCTCCTAATATAACTCATTCTTTTCCTCTGCTTCACACTCTTCTTCTGCCTGCTGTCTTTTACAGTTTATTTCACTGTATTTCCTTTCCTCTGTATTTCCAAACAAGTGTTGCAATATTTTTCAAAGCATGTATTTGTTCCCAAATGTCCATTGGGGGCATGGGATGCATTTTCCTTATATTTTATTGCGCTCTGGGCCTGGTGTTTTTTTGTTTTTTGTTTTGTTTGAAACCCAAGACATGGTGAAAATGCCCCTATATTCTCTGAAGGCTTTGGGCGCAAAACCTTTTTTTTTTTTTAACTTTTGCATGAGCAGGTGTGCCCTCCAAGGTCTCCTACGGAGCTGATGCAGGCCCCTAGCCTTCCACAGTCATTCACTCCTGCTCTAGATGCAGTGACTGATGGTAATATTTCTTATAATTCACCTGCTCCAAAATGTGGTAAACCCATCTGGCTCATTTTACTGATTAGGTCTCTGACTTTCCATCCCCAGGCCTTACCCCAGTGGCTGGAGGTCTACAGTCACAGGTGTGCATTCTTTACCATTCCCATCCAAACCAAGAGAAGGTTTAGAGTCAGCCACACACTCCCTATCATTGTTTGTTACTATGGTATACATAAGGAGGACTGTGGGTAGATGGCAACCTGGAGATAATTCATTTCAGAAGGTTATGTTCTTATCTATACTGAATTACTGCAACCTGAAGAGGGCTCTACTTTTATTGGAAGATGGCTGCAGGAGATAGCATTTCTACAGAACATGGCTGGGGAAGAGCTGTTGCTCACCAGCTGGTATCTGCCTTAAGGAACCTGAAGCTTAAAGGGAGGAGCAGTTTGCACCAGCTGAAGGGCAACAGGGTCTTCAGGCTTGCTACAGAAAACAGTAAAATGCATCAGTATTATGGGCTTTGGACCTGGGAAGCATGTCCAAGTTCAACAGCAAATACTTAGGAAGCATTACAAAAATGCTCAGCTAATCTTTATTGTAACTGAATTGTTTCATATATTATAAAAGTGGTTCTGAATCTTTTCAGCATAGGGACTTCCAGTTCTTGTTCTATAGTATGGATGGCAGACTGCCAACAAATACCGGGTGCTGTAGGCTATATTTCAGAGGAAAGAACTGGCAAAACCACCTCTGAGTATTTCTTGCCTAAGAAAACCCTATGAAATTCATGGGGTTGCTACAAGTCAACAAGGAACTTGAAGGCACATATACACACATATATATGATTTGCTCCAAGCACAATGTAACCAGCCTCGAAAGCATAGTGTGAAGGTCTACAATGCTAACAAGCTTGGTGATGCTAAATAGTTCTGAGTCCGATATCTACTGGGATAGGAGACTACCTGTATATGCTACTTTTATCTTCGTTGTTGTTGTTGTTGTTGTTGTACGCCAGCAAGTCATTTTTTACTTAAGTTGATCCAAAGGCAAACCTATCATGGTGTTTTCAGGGGCTGAAAGTGTGTGACACACCCAAGGTCACCCAGTAGGTTTTCATGGCCAAGTAGGGAGTCGAACCTTGGTCTCCAGGGTTGCAGTCCAAAGCTCAAACTGCTACACTGCACTGACTCTAAATCTCCATTATACATGTAATAAATCGTTGCTAGTGCTAACAAGCATAGACTCATTGAATCCATAGAACTTATGAAAATGGTGACTTATCACATTTCCAGTGATTCAGTTTGTTTGCTCTAGTTGGACCTAGCAATTAGATTTAGGCTAGTATATCCTAAAGGCACCAGATCCTGTCTGATCTTGGAAGCTAAGCAGGATGAACCCTGATTAGTACTTGAATGGGAGACCACCAACAAATACTAGGTGCTATAGGCTATATTTCAGAGGAAGGAACTGGCAAAACTACATCTGAATACACCTTGTCTAAGGAAATCTTACCAAATTTATGGGGTCACCATAAGTCAACAGGGGACTTGAAGACACATACACATAGAAATGTATAGGATCCACCACATTTTCCGTATAGTGGTCTGAGGGTCAGAGTATGTTTCATTTCACAACAAAACCTAACCATAGGCAGTTGGTGTCTGTGAGATAGGAATTACATGGGTTCTTCTTTGTGGTCTCTGTGACTCCCACGTATGGGTTGTGTGAGTCACAGATGACCACTCAAAGAACTCCAGTTACAGGTACGCAACCTGTCCTTCAAGTTCATCTAGGCATGACCCAGGGACAGTGATGCCTGTTAAAGAGACTAATAACTCTCCCCAGTACAACTTTTATAATAATTTTCTTTTCTTTTTGAGTAATAAGCCAAAGAGCAAAACTTGTTACCATACTTTGATTAAAATTTAGAAAGAGTTCATCTTGCAGGCTACCAGTTTGCCTGTTCTAGATCTTTCTGGATCTCTATAAACTTTTTGATTGATTGTTGTTTTGCCCCTTAGAGACTTGTGTTCATCATAAAATATGGCAGTTTTGAGACCAATGAAAGTAAGATTCCTCTTATGAAAAAGGCCAGAGAGTGATTGTTGGGAGCAAGTTGTACAGAAGCAATTTCTGATTGTGCAATAAACTCAGGTTGTTATTAGGCCAGGAAGTTATCATGGGAGCTTGTTTCTCAGATAATGGGTGCAGACCTGACTTTTTGAAATAGTTTATCAAAGTTTTATGCACATTTCATAATGCACTTTGGAACTTGGAACAGCTGTACTGTGAATAAATAATTCACTCTAATGGCTGGGGAAACCCATTGTGGACTATGAAATTTTAGAAAATAGCAAGTAGGCACACACAATAAAAATCACAATACTTAGTCACAAAATGTACTTTGCTCATTTTAATTTTTTAAATTGCAGCTCAGTTTCAATTATTTATGATAGTATTTTAGGATGTACCAGGAAATGCTGTATTGTCTACCGTGAAAACTAATAAAGAAATTGGGTGCAATTCACCACCAAAGCCCCAAGCAAAACTCTCCTTGACTTTAGTGCATTTAACTGTGTGAGAAACAATAGGGATATTCTGGTGGGGGTTTACTACAGACCTCCAACCCAGACTGAGGACCTTGATGACGCCTTCCTCAACCAAATGACCGCGCATTCAAAAAGGAGAGATACAGTAATAATAGGAGATTTCAATTACCCAGATATATGCTGGCAGTCAAACTCTGCCAAGACAGCAAGGTCCAGCAAGTTTCTTGCTTGTCTTGCAGACAATTTCATGGTCCAGAAGGTGGAAGAGGCCACAAGGGGATCAAATATTCTAGATCTGATCCTGACCAATAGGGATGACCTTGTTAATGAGGTAGAAGTGGTTGGATCTTTAGGGGGGAGTGACCATGCCCTATTGGAATTTGGCATTCAGTGGGAAGGAGAAAATAAGTGTAGCCAGACACTCATCTTAGATTTTAAAAAAGCGGACTTCTGTAAACTTAAGGAGCTGCTGGCTGAAATTCCATGGTCAAGAATAGTGAAAGAGAAAGGAGTTCAGGAGGCATGGGAGTTTCTTAAAAGGGAGATACTGAAGGCACAGTCTAAAACTGTGCCAATAAGGAGGAAAAATGGAAGGCATCTGAAGAAACCAGAATGGTTGACTAAAGAACTCTCAGCTGAGCTAAGCGTTAAGAGTAACGTGTACAGGAAATGGAAGAGGGGGGAAACCACCAAAGAAGAATTTAAGCAAGTAGCCAGGAGATGTAGGGAGGAGGTCAGAAAGGCTAAAGCACAGAACGAACTTAGGCTGGCCAGAGACATTAAAAACAATAAAAAGGGCTTTTTTAAATATGTCCGCAGCAAAAGGAAAAAGAAGGAAACGATAGGGTCGCTGTGCAGAGAAGATGGTGAATTACTAACAGGGGGGAGAGAAAAGGCAGAACTACTTAACACCTTCTTTGCCTCAGTTTTTTCCCAGAAGGATACAAGCACTCAACCTGGCGGTTGGGGAGCAGGTGAGGAAGCAGGGGAAATGAGGCACATAATAGGTAGAGAGGTGGTACAGGAATACCTGGCCACACTGGATGAATTCAAGTCTCCAGGGCCAGATGAATTGCATCCTAGGATATTAAAAGAACTGGCAGAGGTCATTTCGGAACCGCTTGCTATAATCTTTGAGAAATCTTGGAGGACAGGAGAAGTTCCAGCAGACTGGAAGAGGGCAAATATTGTCCCCATCTTCAAGAAGGGAAAAAAAGAGGACCCAAATAATTATCGCCCAGTCAGCCTGACATCGGTACCCGGAAAGATTCTGGAGCAGATCATTAAGCAGTCAGTTTCTGGTCACTTAGAAAGCAACGCGGTAATCACGAGAAGTCAACATGGATTTCTCAAAAATAAGTCATGCCAGACTAATCTTATCTCTTTTTATGATAGAGTTACTGGCTTGATAGATGAAGGGAATGCTGTGGATGTAGCATATCTCGATTTCAGTAAGGCCTTTGACAAAGTTCCCCATGACATTCTTGCAAAGAAGCTAGTAAAATGCCGGCTGGACAGGGCTACTGTCAGGTGGATCTGTAACTGGTTGACTGACCGTTCCCAAAGGGTGCTCACCAATGGCTGCTTTTCATCCTGGAGAGAAGTGACTAGCGGGGTGCCACAGGGTTCTGTCCTGGGCCCAGTGCTGTTCAATATTTTCATCAATGACTTGGATGAAGGAATAGAGGGCATGCTCATCAAATTTGCAGATGACACCAAATTGGGAGGGGTTGCTAATACGCCAGAGGACAGGATCAAAATTCAAAATGACCTGGATAGATTGGAGAGTTGGGCCAAGGCTAACAAAATGAAATTCAACAGAGAGAAGTGTAAGGTCCTACACTTAGGTAGAAAAAATGGAATGCAGAAATATAGGATGGGGGACACGTGGCTGGATGGCAGTACGTGTGAAAGGGATCTAGGAGTCCTAATAGACCACAAGCTGAACATGAGTCAGCAGTGTGATGCAGCAGCCAAGAAAGCCAATGCAATTCTCGGCTGCATCAATAGGAGTATGGTGTCTAGATCGAGGGAGGTACTGGTACCACTCTACTCTGCTTTGGTTAGACCTCATCTTGAATACTGTGTCCAGTTCTGGGCACCCCAATTCAAGAAGGACATGGTCAAGCTGGAGCAGGTCCAGAGGAGGGCGACCAAAATGGTGAAGGGCCTGGAAGCCATGCCCTATGAGGATAGACTTAGAGAGCTGGGTATGTTCAGTCTGCAGAAGGGAAGGTTAAGAGGGGACATGATAGCCATATTTAAATATTTGAAGGGATGCCATGTGGAGGAGGGAGAGGGCTTGTTTTCTGCCGCTCCAGAGACCAGGACAAGGAGCAATGGATTGAAGCTGCAGGAAAGGAGATTCCACCTGAACCTCAGGAAGAACTTCCTGACAGTCAGGGCTGTCCGGCAGTGGAATATGCTGCCTCGGAGTGTGGTGGAGTCTCCTTCTTTGGAGGTTTTTAAGCAGAGTCTGGATGGCCATCTGTCGGGAGTGCTTTGAGGGTGTTCCTGCATGGCAGGGGGTTGGACTGGATGGCCCGTGTGGTCTCTTCCAACTCTACATTTCTATTCTATGATTGTTGAAAACTGTTGTTTTGGGGTAGCCCCACTGTCCTCAGTGGATGCCTTCTGCAGTCTTTTGAGAACTAGAGCCTTAAGATTCCAGTCCTTAGGACTCTTTGTTGGTATCATTTCAGAGGAAACTATACTACCATCTATTTTTATTATTTTTATTTTATTTATATCACCCTTCTTCCCCAGTCCAGGATCCCAGGTGGCTTACAGGAATGGAAACAGAAATAGCTAAAAAAATCCACATCATAGAAAAGTGACAATTATAATTAAACTATCAATAGAATTAAAAGCATGACCATTAAAATGAACAACAAAAATAAACAGTAGAGTATTTTATGAAAGACCATTTCTCCCTGAACAATCAAGCTCTCAAAGGCCTGCTGAAACATCTACTTAAAGAGTGATGAGGAATGCATAAACCTTTCTGATTTACTTTTCCATTCCAAAGTCAATGTCCATAAATGGGAAGTGCCTTTATTAGCATTAACTACAGTTCCACAGTGTGCAGACTTTCAGTTTCGTCTGCTTGAAGACATCAAAAATGACATAAAGATTGTATTTCATTAAACTAATAAAATCTCTACAAAAACATACACAGCAGCACAAATGCACTAAAATTAGTACAAAAATTGATATCTCTGAAGTTGCTATTTGCACATCAGTGCAAGTTGCCATTGACACCATTACTTGAAATGCCAAAAGCAACTTTGGAATTATATTTTTTTAGATCTCAGCCACGACAAAGAATGAGAATGAAACTTTGCTTCTCCAATCCTGAATCTGAAAATTATTCCTCATGGTAGGAAAAGGAAAACCTTGCACAACAGTCACATTCACACAATTGATACCATGTGTACTTTGGCCCAGTGTTGCTTAAAACAGTCAGATCTAACAATTGTATCTTTAGAAGGGGCATACAGTTGCTTCTTTCACCATCATAGGCATCATATCCTTCTCCACTGAGACATTATTGATATTAATGGCAAACAAGCTCAGTTTCTATTAGCCAGATGGGCAAAAGCATACATTTTCAAGAATCCTGTCTATGTCACTAGATGGCAACACATGCCGTTCTCCATTTAAACAGATCGTGGAGGTGCTTCAGACACCTTCAAGGGCACCTGGCCCTTTGATGGACTTTGAACATCACTTGGCTGTTTGATTTGGACCTTAGAGTAGACTTTACCTTGTTGTCTACTAAGACCTCTAGATCCTTTTTATATATACTTCTTTCAAGCTAGGTGTCACCCATCCCATATTGTGTATTAGATTTTTTCTGCCTAGATGTAGTACCTTTCATTTGTATCTGTTGAAATTCATTTTGTTAGTTTAGGCCTAGCTGTTCTGTCTGTCAAGGTCATTTTAAATTCTGGTGTTGCTCCTCACCCCCACCCCCAGCTGGCCTTCTAGTCTATATATAGGTTGTTGTTGTTGTGGGCCTTCAAGTCATTTCCAATTTATGGTGACCTTATCACAGGGTTTTCAGGGACTGAGAGGGTATGACGTGCTCAAGGTCACCCAGCGGGTTTCCATGGCTGAGTGGGGAACTGAACAACACTGGGCCCTGAGGCACCCAGTAGATACTTTTCTCCAGGGTAAAGAGCAACTTTGGTAAGCCCTCTTTGTGTCCATCAGCCAATTACTAATCCACCCAACAGTGGAACATTCGCCTGCAATTCTCCAGCTTGTTTATAAGAATATCATGGAGTATCTTGTGGAAAGCCTTACTGAAATCAGGATATACTATATCCACAGCACTTCCCTGATCTACCAAGCTTGTAATTCTATCAAAAAAGAGGTAAGATTAGTTTGACATGACTTGTTTTTGAGAAATCCATGCTCGCTTTTGGTAATCACAGCATGCCTTTCTAAGCATGCACAGACTGACTGCTTCACGATCTTTAATAGAACCTTTCCAGGTATTGAGATCAAATTGGTAGGTTGGTAGTTGCTTGGGTCCTTTTTCATGCCCTTTTTGAAGATGAGGACAGCATTTGCCCTCCTCCAATCTACTGGGACTTCTGTTCTCCCAGAATTCCCAAAGATTATTCATAGTGGCTCTGAGGTTATATCTGCAAGTTCCTTTAGTATTCTTGGATGCAGTTCATCCAGACTTGGAAACTTGAATTCATTTAGAGTAGCTAGGTATTCCTTGACTGCCACTCTACCTGTTTTGGGCTGCAGTTCCTTTGTTGCTATGTGCCTTCAAGTCATTTCTGACATAGCACCTGTCACTGGGTTTTCTTGGCAGAATTTGTTCTGAGAGGATTTGCCCTTGCCTTTCTTTTTAGCTGTGTTGATTCTTTCAAAGCAGGAAAGGTTAAGGGGGTGAATAATCCTGCATGATCACCCTGTGGATATCCATGTTTCCTATCCCTTCCCAATCCCAAATGATCATGAGGTCCAAGCCCCCACCATGCCTTACAGGCCTGATGTAATCCCTTGTACTTAGAAACTTAAAAAGGGATTCCAACTAAATATTTGTTGTTGTGGGCCTTCAAGTCATTTCCAATTTATGGTGACCTTATCACAGGGTTTTCAGGAACTGAGAGGGTGTGATGTGCTCAAGGTCACCCAGCGGGTTTCCATGGCTGAGTTGGGAATTGAATCCTAGTCTCCAGGGTCATAGTCCAATGCTGAAACCACTACACCAGGAAGAACTTGTTTATCTTATGAGCCATTTGACAGTGGAATAGACTACCATGGAGTAGGAATCTTCTTTGGAGGTCTTTGAACAGAGGTTGGGTGAGTATCTAACAGGAGTGCTTTAATTGTATATGGCAGGTGGTTGGACTAGATGGCCCTTGCAGTTCCTTCCAACTCTGAGATTCTGTGTTTCTAAGATCCTTTCCATAACTACAGGAAGTATATATCTTTGTTGGGATGCCCCCACAGACATCAAGGCGGTTCTCAAGTTTTGACAGAGTAACAATCTATTCTATTAGTCTTGTTGGAAACTGATTAGAGAACAAAGGAATGTAATGCATTTTGGTTTTTGCTTTGATGTTTCTGTGTTTTCAGTCCTTTTACATTATCTTTGATAGACGGGTTAGTGTGAGTTACTAGTGTTTTCTTTTGTTTTGAAAGGACCCATGAGCTGTTTAAATTAATAGCAGTAACCTAAAGATTCCATGCATCCTGTTGGAAGAAACACTGTGCTGAGGACCATGTGTTGTCATGACAGTGGACTAATGTTTTTTTCCCATAAACAAAGACAAAGCCATTTTAATTTTGCTGTTCCCAGACAAGTGCAACCCTACCACGAGGTGAATAATTGAGAAGCAGAACAGAGAAGTATGAACTGATCCAGCAGCCAGAAAGCTAAGCATACTTCTTGATTACATTAGAGGCATTCGCTTTCTCCTTTGTTCTTTGTAAAAAAATAAGCAAACTAACAAAAATAGTTGGAAAATCCAGTGTAATAGATAAAGCTTGGGTGTCCCATGGCATTGAAAGTGATTCCTCCACTCCCGCCATGATAAATGTACAAAGATACATTTAAAAGTTCCTTTTTTATTATTACTTATTGGAGCCCAGCTGTGTTTAATGAGCTAGAAAAGAAGCAAGCCAATAAAACATGTGTTCATTGTTAAATGGATGGATACCAATTGGACCATGTGCATGGTCCAACTTCAAAGCTTAACAGAAAGGCAGCTTAATGGAGAACTCATACTTAATGACTCTGAGTAAGCAGGAAGGGTGAGCTAACAGGCCATATTCCATGCTAAGGTGAGGCCAAAGGTGAGTCGCGTCAAAGCAAAGCAACTTTTCCACACACATCCCCACATAATAAAACCCTCTTTAAATTGGTGTTGCTTATTTCCACTATGTTGATGAAATGCACATTTTCTTAAAACATCTCTCCTGAGTCCCTGTAGAGTCACTTATTTTTGCAATGAGGAAAGATTGGCTCAAGATTGTATTTTTGGAAGTTGAAAGGCTCTGGTCTATTTCTTTTAACAATTGTATGAGATTTAATTTCAGGTTGCATTGCCTCCCGCAGTTCAAATGTATCAGAATCCATAGCAATCATTGGATGTAAAACTTGGAATGTCAAAGATTGTATAATGTATAAGGATTTTAATGCATTTCTTTGAAAAAGGTACATTTAATCCTAATTGCTGTCAAATTTAAAATGCTCTCTAACTACTGAGTCACAGACTGGTGGCTATGTCTACTGCAATGCCCGTCTATTTCAAGAATATCCAGTTTTTTCATTTGTTTTTCTTTGTGCTATCTTTCATCTCCTGTATTACTTATCCCAAACTGTCCTTTCCAACGGTAGCAAGGCTCTAGCCTGCATTCCTTAATTTTGTTCAGTTTTTAAATGGATAAAACAGTGTGGGAGCTGCAGTGATAAAAGGGGAAGTTACTTCCCTTGCTCTACAGCAGGAGTGGGAAATGTGTGATCCTCCAGATATTCTTGGACTGCAACTTCCAGCAGCTCTAGCCAGCATAGCCGGTGCTGAGAGCTGCAGTTCAGCAAGGCCTGGAAGGCCACACAAGTTCCCACTACTGCTCTACAGAAAAAAAGAAAGGATATACAAAGCCTTACGGCCGCATTATTGTTATTATATTCCTTCAGGTAAAAAAGTGTGTGCATGCATGCTAGTATTTCATGTGTACCCAAATGACGTGTGCACTTTGGATCAAGAACCTAGAATCACAATGTGACATGGAGTGTTCACTCTGCACATTTTAAACCGAGGGGATATTAGAAAAGGACACAGGGCAGTGTTTGGATCAAAAGAACCTGATTTTTGTTATACAAAATAGAGAGCTACTGCTACTTTGGTATAGAATGGAACTAATGACTTGATAAGTACTGTTCATCATGGACTTGCATAACTGAAACTGCAGAAGAAAAAAGCAAAGGGCTGAGGGAGGCAGAAAGCATGCGCGTGCACTAAACAAGGTTGTGAGAGGGTGCTAAGGAAGCTAGAGGATCCCTTAAGAGGCCTGTTTCCAGTGGGGCAACTTGGTATGTATGCAATGTGGGACACAGAGAGGTTGAAAGACAGCAGTATTTGTTGGACGTTAAGAGAGAGATGTTTGAAAAGATTTGAAGGCAAAATGAAAATTTCTTGCAGTGAGATAGAATGATCCTTGGGAAAGGCACTGCTTTTATTTCCCTCCCTGTTACTACATTCTTTGTATGGTTGCAGGGATCTCGAGAGATCTCTACTGCCCCACAGTTCCCTCAACACTAAATGAGAAAAGGGAATATCTCTTCTACTGGAGAGGTAGCTTCTGCGATTGTTCAGTACCATTGAGTACTATGGAACCAGGGTATAAAATAGAGGAAGGAAAATAAGTGAAAGGGTTTAGGCTCCCAAGCTCTTTCACCATAGGTACCTTGTGTAAAACTGAGGGTAATACACTAATTCAAAAAGACAGCCAGTGTGATGTAATGGTTTTAATGCTGGACTATGACTCTGAAGACTGGGGTTCGAATTCCTACTCAGCCATGGAAACCCACTGAGTGAACTTGGACAAGTCATAGAGGAAGGCAAAGAGAAATCCTCTCTAAACAAATATTGACAAGGAAAAAAAAAAGCAGGTTCACCTTAGGATTCCATAAGTGACTTGAAAGCACACAACAAGCAGTCTGGATTTCAAAGGAGTTCCATGCATGAAATCATTCATTTTGTTTGCAGGGGTTTTTTTTGGTGGGGGCACTGATAGCTTCTATTCCACTCATAATCAACTGAGAACTTGATGAGTGGAAGTCAGGGAAGCTATCTTCAGCAGACATGTCCAGCCTACCTAAATATATATTTGTATGCATGAAATGTGTATATGAGATAGTGTCCATTGCCCCTTCCTTTATTACATGCATACACAGCTTGCATATGTTGTAAATACTTTGGTTGAGATCCTGCACCAGAGTCTACAGTGCAGAACTTTACAATGGTAAAGTTACATGCTGCTAGGATGATAGGCAATCATGCTAGTAAATTGTGACAACGCACAATGGAGCACTGTGCAAGATGTCACATTGTACAAGAGGGGTTCCCATTGTGTATCAGAACATGTTGTGTAATGGGACCGTTATATAACAGCTACATGGCTTGTGCCATTTGCACACTGATCCCAGAGATATAGTTACGTTTGTGCTTCTCTTCTGAGAATACAAGTGATGTACAACATCATAATTTACCTTTACCTGATTGTAAGTGAGTTTATGATTAGGTAAATATCTAGCAAGATGCAGGCCTCTGTCTGATTTGGAACTCTGACAAAAATAGATTTCTTGATCATGTTTGGATATCTGTGGGTTCCTCAGAATTTTTTCTGAATAAGTGTAGGCTGAGAGATGGGAACAGATGTGATGCTCTAACTCTGTCCATATGAATGTTCACTGTATATATTCCTGATGTGTTCCTGGCTGGATGTGCAGCTGTGTTCTTTGCTATGCTGAAAAAGTTTTTATATAGTATGGCCAGCAGAGGGACGAAGGCACCAGGACACTCACCAGCCCTGAAACATGGGGGCAGAGAAAACATTTTGAGAAAATGGGGGTGGAAGGGAGTATATCATTACACATAGATTATCAGTTTCTAATAAATGAAGAGAGCTTTCCAGTTGAGATATCATGATTTGGAAGAAGCAAAATAAATAGCCCCCCATAACATTACATTTGTGTGACGAAAATAACAAAATTAATATAGCTTTGAATTCACATCAAAGCCAGTTCTTTTTTATAGACTGTGATATTTTAACAGTTTCCAAAAATGTGCCATCTGTTTAGTATGATTTTTTTTTTTGTAAAAGGCTGATTATTGCCAGATTGCATTCATTTTGATATTAGAATCATAGAATCATGGAAATGTAGAGTTGGAAGAGACCACACGGGCCATCCAGTCCAACCCCCTGCCATGCAGGAACACCCTCAAAGTACTCCCGACAGATGGCCATCCAGCCTCTGCTTAAAAACCTCCAAAGAAGGAGACTCCACCACACTCTGAGGCAGCATATTCCACTGCTGGACAGCCCTGACTGTCAGGAAGTTCTTCCTGAGGTTCAGGTGGAATCTCCTTTCCTGCAGCTTGAATCCGTTGCTCCTTGTCCTGGTCTCTGGAGCAGCAGAAAACAAGCCCTCTCCTTCCCCTACATGGCATCCCTTCAAATATTTAAACATGGCTATCATGTCCCCTCTTAACCTTCTGTTCTGCAGACTAAACATACCCAGCTCTCTAAGTCTATCCTCATAGGGCATGGCTTCCAGGCCTCTCACCATTTTGGTTGCTCTCCTCTGGACCTGCTCCAGCCTGACCATGTCCTTCTTGAATTGGGGTGCCCAGAAGTGGACACAGTATTCAAGATGAGGTCTAACCAAAGCAGAGTAAAGTGGTACCAGTACCTCCCTCGATCTAGACACCATACTCCTATTGATGCAGCCGAGAATTGTGTTGGCTTTCTTGGCTGCCGCATCACACTGCTGACTCATGTTCAGCTTGTGGTCTATTAAAAGTCCTAGATCCCTTTCACACGTACTGCTATCCAGCCACGTGTTCCCCCATCCTATATTTCTGTATTCCATTTTTTCTACCTAAGTGTAGGATCTTACACTTCTCTCTGTTGAATAGCTATAGATTTGGCCCAGAGACCTGGCTTTCTAAAAACATTGGTGGTTGAAAAGGAGAGTAATCATGGTGCCTTTTAAAAACACACATACATATGCAATTAAGTTCAAAGCAGAATGTGTCAGCCTGTCAATACATGTGGCCAATACAACTACAGGCTGTGGGTGTGGGTATGCAACATGGTGGAAGGTTCAGCCATAAGAAATAAATTCCATACGAACATAAAATATTAATTAAGGAGAAGCTAGACCAGAACTCTTTTCCTTGACCTCTGTTTTTTTGTGTGGAAGAATATTCAGTCATGTGGCAGTCTGAAGTGATGCAGAGTCAACACGGGTTTATTATCTCAATGCATGCATCTGAAATCCATCCATGCACATCTGTCTATGCACAGTCTTACATGAACAGCCATATCACATGCAATTGGACACCTTGGTTGCATATCTGAAAAGCTTTTTGAACTACAACTCCCCCAAGCCTCCCAGCCATCATAGTTGCTTTGTTCCCATCTCAGTAGGACACTGAGTTTGTTCTGTGTTTTAGTCTGGACTTTCTAAGGTGCTGAATCTCTTTTGAGGGACATGGCCAACCACCGGTATCTACATGGCCACTGGTTATACCAGGTGGGAGATTCTGGAGAGTTGTAATCCAAAAAGTAACATTTCCAAGCTCTGCATATATGCATGTACATTGGCTTTCTCAGTGGGGTTGATCCCTTTCTCCTTTCAAATTCTTGAACTTTGAAGGGGAGAAAAAAATTACTAGTCTGTAATTAGCGAGATGGTTTTGTGCTAAAGGCATCCCTCCCATAGCTGTTACAAAACTGGTTAAAATTAAGCTGTAGTTAGTAATAAGCTTGCGCTATTGATTGCACTGAACTGGTGAAGACTGGGGGAGGGGGTGAAGTGGGATTTTCATTTTTCTTTCTGTACAGTAATTCTTGCATGCTAAGTAGTTCTACTGGAAGATGCTATTTAAATATCCTCATGTTTCTGACAGCTTCAGATATGTTGTGCTCCCTCAACCTTTAAATTTCCTGCCTGGTTTATGAAGCAATTTATGAATTTTGGTAAGAAATAAACTGAAAAATTATCCTCTATTTGCACCAGGCAAATTAAAGAGATATAGCTGCCCCTATGTACATGTTGTACCTGCCTAGTATGCCATGGTTTAAATGAGGAACTTGTCAGGGGAAAAAAAAGACTACCCTACTCAACCCTTCAAGTAGTTAAATATTCAGCCTCTAAGAGCTAATTCCCCAACCCAGGGCTTTTCAGATGTGTTGGCCATGATAGCTGGGGATCATGGGATTTGTTGACCAAGGTAACTAGGAATGTAGCTGGATTGTGGAAACCCAAGCTATATATTTACATCCTGCTGTCCAGATGAACAGTCAATTGTTTTTGCTTTCCCCACCAACTGAATTTTTAAAAATCTCATTTGTTTTCTATCCTATGTATGACAGTCTTAGCAAACAAATTAACAAAAACCTGAATGAAATATTCACCCATCCTTACTTGGGAATTGTGCTCAGCTGATACTGAAGTAACTGGAAGAATGAAAACAAATCCAGTGCCTTGTAATTCTTTGCATCAAGCTGTTGGGTGTGTTGTTGAGCTGTAAGACTCCCCTACAGTCTGCTGTGCATGTAACAAAGTCATCATAAACTCTTCTACGTGGAGGAAGAAATAAAAGTAAAACAAAACACAATTTTTAAAACGCTTTGCAATGAGATTAGGCAAGCAGACATAGTTACAGCAATGTCTCCTCATGTAAGTCATTATATTCCTACGTGTTATTCTTACATTTCTGTCTTGGCCTTCTCTGAAGTACTGAGAGAGGTATATAGGTTTTTTCAGCCCACAGGAATTAACCATGTGTGATACAGGGTGCTTTCCAAAAAAAAAAAAAAGTGTGAGCTGGTAGCACCCTGCAATACACAGCTTTCAGGGGTCAGATGTCAGCACAGTGCTGGGACAATTCCTGTGTAGTAGCCTAAGAGAGGCTAGGAAGTGTCTCTTAGGGATGGTGCCATTCTAAGAACTTTACAGCATTCCATGAATGTGTTGTTCCTACACCAACTATCTTCCCTCATTTCTTCCTACTTTTCATCTTCCTATCGATACAATACAGTAATTTCTGATACAGTAATTTCTGTATTCTGTATTCTGTATTCTGTATTTCTGCACTGTTCAGACATCTGCCTGCCTTTAGCACTACCCTGTTGCTTTTTTTGCTCAAGACTTCAGTGATCAGGTAGTTTGATATAATATAGAGCTTTGAGAAATGGCTGGCAAAAGAGACCATTCCTAATGGCTGGACTCCTGTTTCCAGTCTCAATTCAAAGTGCTGGTTATGACCTATAAAGCCCATAATGCTTAATTCAGGCTGTCTGACAGAATATATCTCTCTGCATGAGCCTACCCAGGCACTGAGATCTTCATGAGAGGACCTCCTTTCAGTCTTACTACCTTATCAAGTATGGTATACAAGATAGGCCTTTTTAATGGCTGCCCATAGGCTCTGGAATTCCCTTCCTGTGAAGGCCAGAACAGACCCTTCCAGGCTGTACTTGTTGAAAGGTGAAGCCTTTTTTTTAAAAAAAATTAGAAATGAACATTTTTAAGGAAAAGATATTTAAGAGGGTGCTGTATTGTTTTAAATTGTACTTTTTTTTAGCTGCTGTTATCATTTCATCATATCATTTATGTTTTTGCTTAATGTTAATAGCGTAATTCTGTGTTAATGGTGACTTTTTGTATGTTTTTAATTATACTGTACTGTAATCTTTTTTAAACTTGTAGGCTGCTTTGTTTCCAAATTCTGGGAAAAGGTAGGATATAAATAAACCTTGTCCTCCTCCTGCTAACAACAACTCCTTCATACACATGCCTTTAAGTCTTTTTGACTTCAGTGGGATTTGCTTTGGAGGAAGGAACATCAACAATTTAAAATATGCAGATGATACCATACTACTAGCAGAAAACAGCAAAGATTTGGAAGGATTACTGAAGAAAGTCACGGCAGAAAGTGCAAAGTCAGGTCTACAGTTGAACATTAAGAAAACAAAAACAATGGCTACAGATGATTTGCATAACCTTAAAGCAGACAATGAAGACACTGAAATTGTTCAAGATTTTCCATACCTTGGCTCAGTCATTAATCAGAATGGAGACTGCAGTCAAGAAATTAGAAGAAGACTAGGACTTGGAAGGACTACTAAGAGCTAGACAAGATCCTGAAATGTAAAAATATATCATTGCATACTAAAGTTAGAATGATCCATGCCGTTGTATTTCTAATTTCTGTGTATGGTTGTGAAAGCTGGTTAGTGAAGAAAGCTGATGGGAAGAAAATCAACTCATTTGACATAGAGTGCTGGAGAAGAGTTCTACAGATACCCTGGACTGCTAAAAAGAAAAATGAATGGGTTCTAGAGCAAATCAAGCCTAAACTCTTCCTAGAAGGCAAGATGACTAACTGAGGCTGTCGTACTTTGGTCATATCATGAGAAGACATGATCCACTAGAAAAGACAATAATACTTGGTAAGGTAGAGGGCAATAGGAAAAGAGGATGGATAGACTCAATCAAGGAAGACACATTTCTGAATCTGCAAAACCTGAGCAGAGCAGTTGATGATAGGGTGACTTGAAGGGTGACTCTTGGAGTCTCTTATTCATAGAGTTGCCATAAGTCAAAATCAGCTTGACAGCAGTAAACAACAACAAAGACACAGAGATTGTCCAAGACCGATCTCTTCTTTTTCTCTCTGAAAAACACACATCTTCTCATCCCCCGCCCCCCCACCACTTGCTTGGGAGAGGCAAATAGCGTAGAGCTGGCTCTGGGTAGGATGAGAAGTAAGAAGGCAGTTCTGAAATAAGAGATCTAAGCAGAGAAGAAAAGAAAAAGGCTGAGTGGAGATGAAGGCAAAAAGGAGGGAAGAGAAAACGGAGAAAGGGAGAAGCAGGAGCAAGAGGAAAACTGAGTGATAAACTGGTAGTAAGCAAAGAGAAAGAAAGACTCAGGAAAGGCCTTGCGAAGAAGTATGGCTACAATGAGAAGAGAAGGCATATAAAGCAAAGCTTTTTAACTGGACTGACTTGTGCAATGGATTGTTGCTGATAAAGGAATTCTGTGCTATCATCTTTACCTGCTGTGACACTTATGGCAATGTGATAAGGTGATGCCATCTGGGATGCTGCCTCTAAAACTAGGCCACGGGACTTGCCTTTGTCCTCTAGAATTTTTGAGTCTTGGAATGGTTGTCACATCATAAATAGCTCCCTTCAGATTAAAAGCAGTTTGACATGTGGACAGGAGTGGAGGCACTGCTGTTGGGAGAAAATGCGAATGTTCTGCTCATATGACAATGCAGAATTAGTTTCATGATTCTTTGGATTTTAGTCCATATTTGTATTTGCAGAATAGTGGAGAAGAGTTTGGGAAAATGATTTTTTTTCTATAACTCACAGAATCTTTCAGTGTGCACAAGAGAATATTTTAATTAAAGCATATCTCAAGTCATAGGACTGTGATCTTTTTAAACTTTTATGAACAGTTTTGAGAACATTTAATTTGAGAAGCCTTATGACAAGAGAAGGAATTGTTTATGTAGTCCTCCCAGTATTGTTGGATTGTAGTTCCTAAAACTCACCATTGGTTATGCTAGCTAGGGCTACACCTGAAGGGGCTATATAGTTCCGATCCAGACCTTATAATTATAAATCAAACAGTATATGGCATTGCCAAATAATCTTAAAATTAATAAAGGCACCTTTAAAAACAAGATACTGCCTACACAAAATATAAGCAACAGTAAAATGAGGCCCTAATATGGCATGGAGATTTTTCTGTCACTTTCATAATCCACTGTAGAATATGGAATGGCCAAAAAAAGATTTCCAACTTTATATTTTATCTCTTCCAGTTGGGCTGTTGGGGGTGCTGTTGAGCCAGAAGAAATGTGAATAGCTCTGTGTTGTAACATAATCATCACAAGCTATTCAGCTAGATTAAAATATTTAAAAAATCAAATTTAGAAGCAACTTTGGTAACTGCTTAAACAAAAAACAAACAAACAAGTAAGAAGTTTTGAAACTAGTTCAGTAGGCAGAGGCATTAACCATTTATACAAAGAAACGTTAGCATTTGTGATTTTATCCTTCTTGCAACAAGATTTGACACAGAAGAAAAATGGTACATTCACAGGAGAGGATGGGAAATACTTTTCACAGACATTTACTCAAAAGTAAATCTCATTTAGTTTACTGAGACTTTACTCTTTAATAAATTACATTTATCATTGCAGTCTAAAACTAGCTCGCATATTAGCCCATTGCATTTTTAAAAGATATCTTAGCTGATACACTCAAGACTGAAGTTTATCCTTCAAAATACCACTGAATGGACAAGGAATAGGTGGCTTGACCAATATGTAGGATGAGACTGATGCATTCTGACTTTCATCTTAATTTGACCTCCTGGTCCTTTCGTAGCTCTCCACAACCTTGCACATAGGAACTTTGGTGCATAGATCACATTCAGAACCTTTCTCATCTGATGACAAAGTTAGTGTTTCATTAGCCTCTGCCATAAATGTTGTCTTCAGAAACACCATGAAGTGAGATTTTGTTTGTTCTTTTCTGTCCTCAGTTGCTGTTGTTATGTGCCCTCAAGTCATTTCCAGCTTATGGCGACCCTGAGGCAAACTTGTCATGGGGTTTTCTGGGAGCTGAGAGTGTTTGATGCTCCCAAGGTCGCCCAATGGGTTACCGTGACCAGTGGGAACCAAACCCTGGTCTTAGTTGTAGTCCAACACTACACTACACTGGCTCTGTGGGGGAAGGAAATCCTTATCCACAATGGCATTGTTTCCCTTTCCCAAACTGAGCTGAGGGGGGAATCATATAACATGCCTCTTGTGTGCACATACACCCATCATTTTCAGCTCTGGAATCCTTTCCAGGGGGAAAAGTTCTCATGATACTGCTCTCCAGGGTGTGGAGCTCTTTTAAAGCAAGGTGTACCTCCAAATTGTTTTTGCAAAACAAAAGTATCCTTTTTTAAAACAAAACACCACAGTACTGTAATGTTGCTTTGAAACTGCAAGAAATCTTCTGGTCAGTTCCCTGTTTCATTTGGAGGATTGGCTATGATGACTCCTTGTTGTTGATGCTGTGTGTCTTCAAGTTGTTTCTGATTTATGGTGACGCTAAGGCAGATTTTCTTGGCAGAGCGGGCTTTTGGCTTTGCCTTCCTCTGAGGTAGAGAAAGTGTGACTTTCCTATGGTCACCCAGTTGGTTTCTGTGGTTGAGCAGGGATTCAAATACTGTTCTCCAAAGTCTTAGTCCAGAACACAAACCATTACTTCATGTTGGCTCTGGATTATGACTCCTACGACCAGATAAATAGTCCCAGGACCCCGGAGCTTGTGTAGCTGAGAACTAGTTGATTATGCCACGCATTTTTGCGATTATATTAGCATTAGGTGTGAATTTGCACACTGCTCACATTCAAACCTAATACTCTGTTACCTTACACTCTTGCAGTCTTTCACAGGATTGTAAGAATGAAAAAATAGGTCTAAATCCACTATTCATTCCAATTGGAATAGCCCTTTTTAAGAGGGTACTGTATTATTTTAAATTGTACTATTTGAATTGCTTTTTTTTTTTATCCTTTTTCAAGTTTATGTCTTAAATTGTTTTAACATCATTAATAGTTTAATCCCGTTTTGATGCTCACCTTTTGTATATTTTTAACTATGTTGTAATTATTTTCTTTTGCAAGCCAATGAGTCCCAGTTTCGTGGGAAAGAGAGGGTATAAATATATAAATAAACAAAACCCACGTAACAGAGGCAGATTGCTTTGTTGGGTACCATGACCCCCTCATCAGGACTAACAATGGATTATAAGAATTGACCCTTAGCAACCTCAGCTGCAGAGCCACTTAAGCAGTAGTCTTTCCGTCTTTCACCCCAACATAAAACTGTAGTCATATAAACTGCATTCAGCATAATATAAAGCTGAATAGTTGGTTTTCTGTTCTTGGATGCCTCCTGTCAAAAATATCTTCTTTCAGTGTAGCATTTAATGGCTTACTGTGTCACCAGCTGCTCCCTGGATTGGACCCAGAGCTGTGCTGATTCCAAGATGACTCTTGAATGCATGGTGACAGCAGTCCTTCCTGTTCCGTTTTTTAGACTGACATGTCATCTGCAGGACACATTATGTTTTTGGAAAGCAGCCTGTGGACTTGTACCTGATCAGTGAAATGGCAGCCAAGGATTGATGCTTCCTTGAAAATGACATGGATCCTTCTTGGTGTTGTCATCCTACACCCTTGCCAAACTCTAGAACTTTCCCGTATCCGTCCTGCCTGCCTGACTTCTTTCGTTCTTCCTTCCATTCATCTGTATGATACTGTTACTGGAAGGGCCATAGCTAAATGGTAGAACAACTTTCCCCACTGATTTGAGATGTATTTATATTTAAAATTCAAGCGTTACAAATCTGTGCCTCCTTTTATCCTTTTTGGTTATGTATGTGTGATGCATTTCCTCTCTTCTTTTCCTCTCTTTCTTTTTTTCTTTCTGTCATCTTTTACTAATGTGTAAGTGGCTGCACTGGTAGTTGGTGATTAAAAAGACTTCTGCTTAAGACTCTAAAGAGCTGTTACAAGTGAGTGAATTCTGGGCTAAATAGACAAATAGTCTGACTTGGTATATGGCAGTTTCCTATGTGCTGTGCATGCGGAAAGGTCCATAATCAGTGTATTGCATCTCCAGTTAAGTGGAGTTAGGTGGTAGCATGGAAAAAGATTTTTGCCTAAGGAGCTGGTACAATATACATTTTTTTTTCTTTTATCCTACCTGCTTCATTGGCCTGGTTTAACATAAAGTGGTTGCCGACGCCCTCATATTTCAATCTGTTTCTTTAAAAACAACAAGGAAAATTAAAATTCTAAACACGACCAGAACCTCTTTAGATCATATGTTTCTGAGAGTGATGTTGCCATGGCAATCCCAGGGAAAGATACAATGTAGGTTTTACTGGATCAATTTCTTCTGATGTGTATGCATCCTACTGAGTTTCACAGAAGGTACAAAGGTTGCACTAGTTAACAGTTCATCTGGGAAGTGTAACATTTTCTGGGATGCTACCATGCCCAGAGAGGTCATGAAATGTTTACTTCAATGTAGACTATGCAAAAGATACATTTTTGAATTTAGGTAATATAGAACATTGGTGAACCTAAATTTCCAGGATTAATACAAGGTTTCTGGGGGAAAGCATCTATCTGTGCAGATTTTGTTAAGGTCCTAGAGCTTTCCCAGGTGCTGCTGATGGTTCCCTAAGATGACTTTTTAGCCAAGGCTTGACGTATAATGTTCTGAATCTTGCATAAGAAATGAGTTAGTAAATGTAGGCATCTTCCTTCTTGGGAACAGGTATTACATTGGAAAGACACCTGGATATGTTTTATATCGGCCTTTAAAACTGGTTTTGAGTGTAAATAAATGCAAATTCAGTATTTGTCAAAGCTGATTATCCACAGGAGTTATGCTATTTACACAGATTTATGATTCTTTCTGTCTGACACTAATGACCATAGGAAGCTGTGTTGAACTGATAGACTGTTGCTACATCAAATTTAGTATTGTTTACTCTGATGGATATAGAAGCTTCCCAAAGTCTTGGGTAGATGCCTGCTGCATGGCTTTCTTCATTTTCAGTGTTTTTCCCCACTGGACCCCTTTAGCCTGTACCTTAGTCTGTGCTCATTAGCTGGGCACAGAATTAGAGCAGAACCTCCATCTGATTTTTTTCATAGCCATGTGAGCAAAAAGGACCCAGCTGCAGTTTCCTCTAGGATAGTGCCCATAGCATAGCTTGCAGATTAAGCAGATTAAGAAAAGCAAATAGTCTTTCTTCCTGGTATTTGATCTAGAGAGATGCTATTAGAATCAGAAGAAAGTTTCTTAATTAAAATTAAGTACAGTTAAACTATACATATTTCTCTTGGCTTCCTTGCAAAACAGGTGGGACATGAATGTACTAAACAATGCTATAATAATAATATTGTGTAAGTCTGTTACAGTGGAGTAAGGAACTGTGGCCCTACAGATATTTTTAGCCTACAATTCCTATTAGCGCTAATGGCCAGAGTGTGGCCTTTTTTGAAATAAAATCTGTAAGCCACCCTGAATCCTCATCTTGAGGAGAAGATGATGTATAAATAAAGTGATTGATTGATTGATTGATTGATTGATTGATTCATAGGTAGCTGCATGGAAAATGTGAACTCAGTCAATGAAGATTTCATGAAGAATCCAGTAATGAACTCAGCTTTATCATCCAAAAGCCAAACAATCAGATATCAAGGTAAGGTGTAAAGTTAAACTCCAAGCAAATGCCATTTTGTGTAAGTGTTAGATTGCACCTCACTTAAAGCAACGTATGCACATTTCACACTTATTTACATGAGAAACCTGAAGTTGCAGTGTTTCTTGATCTCTTTTGAGTTATAAGCAATAGCAGCCATAGTCATCTTCTCCAAAGATTTGTGCCCATGAAATTTTGTCTCAGTTTCCACCAATCAATCCTTATTTGTCCATAGTTCTGTACTTTGAACTTAATTTTCCTTAGTTTTTATTGCTGACAGCATGGCAACCTTCCTTTTCACCCTGGGATGTTAGGGTTGCCCCACTGTTTCCTATCTGAAAATGTTATACATTGGGGGAAACTTTGTTTCTCAACAATTAACAGAATAAAGTCATAGTAGTGCCCTATATAATATTCCTAGAAGAGCTCTCCAGACTTCTTCAAGCTGGTGCCCACTACATGTGTTGGACTATAACTTTCATCAAGACCACAAGGACTGGGGATGCTGAGATTTGTAGTCCAGCATTTTTCAAGGGCACTAGATTGGGAAAGGCTGCTCTAGAATATAGTGCTGATCATGCTGCTCAGCTTTTTAAGGTTTTACTACTATAAACTCAGCCCTCCACATCTTCAGGTTTAACATTTCTGGGTTTGATTGTATGCAGATTATTTCCCACTGCCTCCAATGCGGCCCTATGCCGTTTTTGAATCTGCAGAAGTTTCTATGCTCTATATTATTTAAGGACCATCCTGCCAAGTGCTGTCTCACTTTGGGTGGGTTTTCTGTCCCCCACCCCCTGATTTACTACCAAATAGAAAAGAATCAGGGATTCATTCATTACCCCATGGCAGGGCCACCCAAATGCAAAGTCAGTGCATTATGTGAGGAGAGAAGGAAGTCTTTTCTAAGGCTCTAAAAGACATTTCTTTTAATTCCCTGACTCCCTTTCCAGGAGCACTCAGGCTCATCCCCACAACCCTTTCTTGTTTTCTTCCAACCCCAATTTTCCCCTTCAACCCCCTGCCTGGGGTGCCAGCAGTTAGAAGAGTCAGGCTGTGTCCTCCAGCTCCTGAGCTGAAAAGTACCCACAGGGCTCACTTCTGCACGTTGGCTCCTCACAGAATCATAGAGTTGGAAGAGACCACAATGGCCATCGAGTCCAACACACTCAAAGCACCCCTAGCAAATGGCCATTCAGCCTCTGTAGATGGATAGATGATTCCTCCATGACACTTTGTGGGACAGAGAAAGAAGAATCAAGGGTGGGAGGAAAGGACTTGAGGACAGTGCTTCGGCCCTGACAGGACCAGCCTGAGGGAGGGGAGAAACCAAGCCAACCCACCTCCCTCTCTTCACCCAGAGACTGATGATGATGATGAAGGGAAGAGGGAAGGCTGGGCCTCTTCGTCTGAGTGATAGAGGGAGATGCAATGCAGGGTGAGACTGGCGTGAGACAAAGGGGGAGAAGCAAGCATATCCCATTGAGCTTAACTGTGGGAAAGAGAAGTTCTGGGGCTCAAACTGGCCTTCTGGAAGTAGACTGTTATTCTGCGAGTCCTTCCTTGCTGCTCGCAGGAGGTACTGGAGGAGGGCCTGCATGGGTTTCCTTCCAGTAGATAAGGAAAGGTGCTGGCACTCTGTACATGCTAAAGGGTATGATTACAGGTACTTTTGTGTGTGTTAAATATGGCTGGGGGGGGCTATAGGTATTTGCAGTTTTTCCACTTTCGCGGGGGTCCTGCACCCCAACCCCTGTAAATATGGAGGGATGTCTATATAGATTTCAAATGGGGGCTCCAACACTTTCTCATATAAATATTCCCTGGATATAGAAAAGTAAGGTGTGATGGAGAAGCATTTTAGTCTAGCCTTCAACTTGTTTGTTTGTTTGTTTGTTTGTTTATTATATTTGTATGCCATCTTTTCTCCCAGAATGGGACCCAAGGTGGCTTCCAAAAATAAGTTAAAAACATTGAAAACAATTAAAAACATATAAAATTGTAAAAACCTATAACAAAAAACAAACAAACCATTTAATAAATAAATAAAAAGCGCCCCAGCCCACATAAAATCCTGCTTAAAGAGAAATGCTTTTGTCTACCAGCTAAACGAAAGCAGGGAGGGGGCCACCTTAGCCTCCTGTGGAAGAGTGTTCCACAGAATGGGAGCAGTCCACTTCATATATATTGTCCTTTCCAAGGTGGAAGCATTCTGGAGTGCAGTTCCCCCTATGCAGCCTGATGTGGTACAGCCTACAAACACTTTTATTGTGTGGGGGATATAGCAAACCTCAACATCTCAGTTTCAGCAAGGATTATGTGCGAACTTTCAGAAAAATATTCTAACTGTGTAACCAAGATGGATGATTCCTAAATGCCCCAATCTTCATTTATTTTTCATTCATATTGTGCGTTTCAGCATATGCTTTACAATCCTTTTCTGATTCTGTCCCCATCAACACTCATTCTAGCATTACAGTTGTGTTCCCTAAAGCAAAGCCAAAACTGCCCCGGGTAACAGCATACCAGTTACTTGATCTGGCTCTCCAAGAATTGAGATAGTTTAGTGATACAATCGGCTCCTGTTTCAGTGGTCTGTTGTTGCAATCTGTGTTACTCCTCCTCCCTTTTTTTTTTTGAAAGTAGCTATTTGCAATTTGGAGTGCACTCTTTTGTGCAGTAATAGCATGCTCCAGTCAATGTCCAAGGGAAGTCTGGTTGATTTCAAGGGGAAAGATTTAGGTTTATTTCAATCTGTCAGTTCACCAAAAGAAACAATTTGGAAACATATACGTTTGTGCTTTGTTGGTATTTGCCATCCAATGAACACTGACAACCCTATGAATGGGAGACCTACAAGAGCCCAGTCATTGACTGCTCAAATCTATTTATTTCCTCATATCAACCTGAAGTCCTTGAAATATTTCCTAAGTTTGTAATTTAGGTCACTTCCCAGGCACAGACAAAAGGAAGACAGTAGCTCTAAGTTCAATTACACAGAGAAATAGTGGCAGCCAAAGTAGTGGTGGTAGAGAAAGAGGAAACAGGAGGGTTAGGTGATTGACTTGACTTTGGAGTTCACTTCTTGGTACTCCTATACACAATGAGTCTGTACATCAGGGCTTTCCAAATGGTGTGCCATGACACATTGGTGTGTTGTCTGAAGTGTGTATGTGTGTCGCCTACAATTTTGGAAATATATGTTATTATTTATAAATTATATATTTTTAAAAATCATGTATTTTTAAAAATATATGAAAGATTTTCATGAGATATGTTGTGTTCCCATACATTTTGTTATCACAATTTATGTATGTGTCTGTATCTCTTATAAGGGGTTGGTTTAACCTCCAGTTTGCTAGTAAAACTGAATTACTGTGTCGTGAAATGATGCATGTCTGAAAAAAGGATGTCATCAATGTGAACAGTTTGGAAAGCTCTGCTGTACATAGTTCAAATTACTGTTCAAACTGTACAACTGTGTTACTTTTTAGGCTCTCATACACACATTACTTTTCTGCTTTGTTGGAGAAGAAGCTAACCAGTTAGAGCTGCACCCATGTTAGGACAACATGGATCTCATCTGTCTGGTTCTGCTGCAATTGGGAGCAGTTGGGCAGCCTGTACCAGGGTTTCTGAACTGCACCATTGAATTTGGTACACAATCAATAGGTGTACAGTGAGCATTTGTTGGTATCAAACCAGGAGAGGAGTGGGCATTTATACTCTCCAGAGGTACAGTATTATTTGAATAGTAGACAGCAGTGGTACTAGGGCATATACTAGGCAGAAGTTGGCCATATTGAAAACAGAATGCTGATGAGTCTAATACAAGTATGCTTGGGCAGCAAGAGGAGTTTGCTGTTCAGTGTTTGAAACAAGACCAATATCTGGATCAGTTTATTGCTGAAGGTTCCCACTAAAAAGGATTAGGTGGGGAACAGCATATATAGGAAAAACATTGTAACAAACACCTACTTTGTCACTTGCTTGGCACTAATGGTATTAAATTTTAGATACCAGTCTTTTAAAAAATTATTTCAGGTATTTTAATGGTTTGCAGTGTAAACACTGGAACTGAAGTTTTCACTCATTTGTTTTATTGAATTACTTGTTTTTCCATTTTATATAATTGCATTATTTGTTTATTGAGTTATTTGTTTTTTCATTTTTTTTTCTTTTGCATTATAAACTTCTTGGGGAAAAATATTATGAAGAGTGGTGTATAAATGCCTGCCTTTAATGAATACGTAAGAAACAACCACTGTTACAAAAACAACTCTGTGCTTGTCTGTTGCATGAAATGTAGCAAATTCCATTGGCTTTGATTGCAGGAAGGCAAATGCTGCCAGGAAAGTTACTGGGTTTGTTTTTTTGAAAAATGGTGCATGGCATCAGCAAATACTGATATTTGTTTTCATTTTGTTACTTTAAAAAAGGTCCTGAAAGATTTTTTTTTTTAAAGAAAGCAAGATCCTTCATTATTATTCAGTGGCATATGCAAGTGACAAGCAGAGCTGCATATATTACCTGTTCACTTGTGTTTTTAGTTCTAGACTTCAATGCATTATGGAGCCAATCCCCAAGATCATCGGCTTCAGGTCATGGTGATGGTCAGGCCTTGCACCATTCAGACATTCTGCAGCACAACCCATCCTGTGACCTGGGACAAGATTCAGAAAGTGGAAGCACTGAGGAAAAGATTGTTTATCTCTAACCTTGTCTCCTGTTCCCCTAGTAGCACTTTGGGATAGCTTTTTAATTGTTCATAGTTGCTCTTGTCCAAATGGCATTGAAGATGTATTATTTATTACAAATAATGCAAAGTTTTCCATATCCATAGGATAGAAAATAAATTATTTTTAAAAATTTGTCTGTACTATTTAAATTATGACACATGTGTTAAATCTGAAATACTCTGCAAACAACCTCAAATGTTGGTGGGCTATAAAGCGGCCGTTACATGCATGTATGGTGAGATCACCACAACTGTACTATTGGTGGAAACATTTCAGTGTCCAGTTAAAGCTGCACATTCGTTGTGTAGCTAGTGTTATAATTACAGGGGAAGATTTGAGGTTTAATAAGCAATTTTTTAAAAAATTAAAAAGACTGAGAGAAATGAAACCCTGAAAAAGTGAGAGAGCTCTGATTTGGTTGACATTGTGGCTTCTCCTTGTATTTCTTATTGTGTTTACTCAACCTTGTGTTGTTATTGATCATCACAATTCAACTAAGTTCTAGACCAGGAGTGAGAATTGTTGATGAACTGCACTTTCCAGAATTGCTCATCACTGACTGCACTGTCAAGGGCTGCTGAGAAGTGTATGTGTGAACAACATCTAGAAGGCTGCAAAATTCTTAATCCAGTCATCCCAGTTTTCCTGGGCAAATGTAATAAAATGAGCAGCATAAAAATATGTGCACACACCATCATCATTATCATGATGTTATGGAGAGAAGGATACAGCCTGGAAAATACCTGTGTTGCAGGGAATTTAATAAAGGTTAATGTTCTTTCCAAGTTCCTTTATCCTTTCTCTGGATGGGGAAGCATACTGAAATATTTCTCAAGTAATTCTAGCTAAGGACTCTTCTGGATCTCACCTCAGCCTCCTACAGTGACAATACTACAGAAAGTATTCTGCCAAATTGTACTTAGATTAACACCTTGTTTTCACAATGGATATTTGAGCTACAGCCTAAAACATCCTTGAAACCTTATGTTAAAAGAGTGGAGATTTGGGAAGTCAATTCCCAATATCAAATTAGCCACTTCAGGATTCCACTGACTCTGTAACAGTTGTTTATATCACAAAGCCAATCTCTGCTAGTGTGCATGTAACTTGCTCTCATAACATTCTAGGTCAGTTTTTGCGATGTGCATCATTATATCTTGTTCTTGGCCATAGCAAATGTCCTTTTGTATAGAACCATTAAAATTCATTTCACAAATAATCTTCCAAGAAACTGGGAGGGCGAGGATTTTTTAATTTTTTTTAAAGTATAATCAAAATCCAATTTTTCCCTATATGTATGGACTGTAAATCAATTTATTGCTTTCAGGACACTGAGCTTTGATACATTATAGTGTAAAGATAAAGGTGTTTTTCTGTGCATTTTGAGGATCTGATAGTCTACTTTTTGAATTTAATAAATGTTCTACATCTCCCCATAGACACTTGTCTCCATAATTCTTAAAAGTCAGCAAATATGTTTCATCAGTCCATTGCACAATCATTTACGATCACAGTAGTAATCTAACCCAGAACTAGAGAAAATTACTTTTTTGGCCTATAACTCCATTAATTCCCCAGCCACCATAGCTGCTTGGAGTTGCCCTAAAAAGTAATATTTCCAAACTCTAGTCTGACCCATGTGTTGCAGATATTATATTGCAGTATCAATTGGACAGAAGAGAGTCGATGAGGACAGAATAGGTTTCAATGTTTCCTACAGTCTACTGAGGCAGCCAGTAAATGCTGAACCATCCCTCTTCTTCTTCCTCCTACTCGTCCCACTTTTCCCCCAGTTTGGGACTCAAGGTGGCTTACAATAGCTAAAAAAGACTGCCAAACATTACACCAAATACAAAACTTAAGCATATCATTGAACTACCCATAAAATTATGAACTATTGCAAATGGATTCTCTTTGGCTATGTCTATGTTAGTACAAACGTGGAAGCTAATGAACACATCAACTGGCTAAGACATTGCACAACTGATCTATGCAATACCAGCATCCATATATCACATGACATCTGTGACAGTACAATTCTACATACTTTTCTGGTTAAAGAAATACAATCTGCTCTCCCACCCTTCCTCCTGCATTGTGCAGGAGATCAGACACAGCTTCAAGCTATAAGGTTATAGGAAACTGCTATTTGCTGTACCAGAACCCCTTGTTTACTGTACCTTCAAAGACCTTCTGACCTTTAACATGGTTTATTTATCAGCTTTGTTCGCCCATATACACAGTAAAATAAATAGTCTGGATATAGGTTGACTCTGTACTTTTGCATTAATAGAATGGGAGGGAGCATTAAGAACATAAGCCAATGTGCTAGAGCTAGGTGGTCTTTAAATCAGCATGCATTTTGTAGCTCTATCCATCATGTAGACATTTTTAATGTTTAGATGAATTAAACATGAGCGTTTGGAAAAACATTAAGAATTCACTAGCTCAGGATAACAGAGTTTCACTCCTTTGTTCCTATCTCCCCCCTGCCAGCCGCTATAGCAGAAAATGTCTGCATTGTGCTTAAGTGCTTCCTCTTGATATGTCCATTGGCACTGGGCATAAGAAACTGGGCATCCAACCATTTGGCATATCAGCTCTACATTATACTATTACTGCACAACAGGATGTGAAGGCTTGGGGCTGTATGGTCCATGAGACCACCACCATTTGTGTTTTCAATTTACCACACATAAAAAGGTAGTATTCACATTTCTGTAGCACTTCCTAGTAACAAGGTATCGCATAACTAAAGCAAGTAGATTAATGCACATGATATTAGACAACACTAAGGTCGAAACTATTGTTACACCCCAAAGTAACCCTAAGAGAGGGCCCCTACATTGGCATGACTTCCCCCATACTGGATATTGGCTAGCAATGGTCAGTTGCCAGTAAAAATTGGTTTTGAATTCAGTTCTCAAGACCAACAACGCCTTTGCTGCTGTATGGGGACGTAGACAGCGTCGCTTAGGCTAAAGGACAATACCCTATTGTTCTCACTCACGTATCTCTAGGCAGCCACCATAGACTCTCTCTTTGATTAACAAAAAGGTTGCCTCAGCCCCTAGCCATGCTGATGAACTTTGTGAGGATAGACAATCAATGTCTATCAAATTGGAAGGATAATCCTATCATGTACCTGGACTTTCCTGGGAGAAACAATACCGAGGAGAGGTTGTGATATTTGCCTAACGTTATATTCCGCAATCATCACCCATTAACGCCACTTTGCTAGCCTATACACCGCCTGAGGACAGAAATTGGCTATAAAAACGCCCTCACTTTTTGAGCCTCTTCGGAGAGCCTCTCAGACCAGACAAGGGCCCGTTTCGCTGCTACCAAGGTGTTCCACGTAAGCCTCTCAGATGCTGCTGAGAGCTAAATGTGACTCGCGTATCCGACTCGCCATGAAACTCCGCTGCTTCCAGCCTTCCAGCCCCGGGATCCAGCCTCCCCTTGGTGCTTTACACCGAGCCTTCCCTAATCTTCTTCTTTCCAGGACGCCTAGACTAAGGTCCGTATGCCCTCTCTCCCCAACTGTCTCTCATTTCCAACTTTGTTTCTGTAGCCCTTGTGTGATTGTAGGATTATTTGTTAACATGTGTTTGCTCTTTTTTGTTAGTTTTAATAAATTTACTTTAGACTGTTCCTTTGACTCTTGCGTGGTTCTGACCCCGTAGATATAGGGTTAAAGATCCCTTGCCCTGACCTCTCGCAAGCTTTGAGCGTCTCTGTTAATTCCCTTAATTTGAAGTCTGTTTGGGTGTCCTCAAGATACCCCCAATTTTCAGGGTAACACTATGAAGGGAGCTGCAGAAGTGAGATGGGCTTTGAATCATACCTTGGATAGTGGGATGGGCTTTGAATTCTGCCTTGAATCCAGGGCCAGCCCTACCATTAGACAGTGTGCTAGGTACCTCAGGCAGCAGATGAGGATATTATGAATAGATTGTAAGTTATTTACTTTTTATTTCTTGCTGAAATCCTGTAGGTTAGTCCCAACAATAGTAAACTTTGAATCAATTGTTGAATGGTGAGTCAACACATAGGTAAATCACATTGATTCAATGACTCAACTCTAGTTTGGACCAATATTAGGATTCCATTGTGTGGAATGGCTAAGGAGAGGTGCTCATGGGATTTTCTGTCTCAAGTGTCTGGCAGGTGCCTGTCTCAGGCAGAAAAAACAACTTGGGCCAGCCCTGGTTAAATAGCTGCTATCTGCTACAAGATATTTGAGGACATTCTGGGACTGGCTAACCTTAAGACCCAGGTAAGCGTCCAGCTAGCTAGCATGGAAATTTCTCTGATTAAAAGAAAAGTGTAAGATGGCTTGCCTTTTTTTCCATGTCATATGAAGTTTAATGCACTAATATTTTTCAGCTAAAATAATTGCCCATTGTATTTCACTGGGATGGAGTATTTTTTGTAGTAGTAGTAGTAGTAATAGTAACCTGATGATACAACTTGCAAATGGTGTTTACACAAATATTTCCTAGAGGAGAAGAGAGGACAGACCAACTGGTAAATCCATCCCAGCAAGGATTTTATTTTTTGACAGAAAAGAAACTGTGTCCTTTCATAGTTTGCCAATTATGTTGAGAAAGCAGTTTCCTGTGAATCTATGTATTACATTTCATGGGACTGCGCAGCGAATCAGCTGCTGCCTGGATTTTATTTTATTTAAATCCAAACCAGTCCCTTGATGCAGTCACTTGACAATACAATGTCCTGCTATCACAGGAAGCAGAAGCTTACAATGGGCTATAGCGTATGATTACAGTAATTGCCAGGCTGAGGCTGAAGTCCCTGAAGGACAAATTAATGACCTCTTCCATCTGGAATGTTCATCCCGATTCCAGCTGGAAACCCCAATGTATTGCATTAATGGGTCTCAGTTAATTTGTCTCTTGTAATTACCCACCTGTAAAAGCAAGATGAAATGGTGACAGTCTGTCCTTCTGACTTTGACTCATTTTACATATCACAAAATCAGCCCAATGCATAATTAGCCCTCTCTCTGGCCCTATTTACTTTTATAAGCTATTCAAAGATACGGCAACAGGTGTGAAATGGTGGACAACTCCATTTCACAGTTACTCTTAATTCATTGAAAGGCAACAATTTTCATAGACCACTCAGCTCTCTGCAGACAACTGAAAAGACTTTTTGGAGTACAGAGAACAGTGTGTAACTCTATTTCAAAGTACTGTTTTTGCAGCAATACCCAAGTCATTCGGCCGTGCTAGAAATAATTCTTATTTTATTTCTGTAGTGTGATGACAACTGGACATGGGAGATCCCCTTCAACCATATCTACCTGGATTCAGAGTGATCTCATTTGTTTGCCATTAAAGGCAGTGAAGCTGGTGATTACAAGGGTAGGTGCTATTTTCCATAGCGGCCCCACCCAGTCACGTAGGGACAATAGAAACAATTTGACCCAGGCAGCAATGTTTTTGGGGCAGCCAAACCTGTAGCCACGCCCTGTGTGCCCTGGCCATGCCCCCACATACCACAGCCACACCCCCTTGCACTGCAGCCACACCCCCACGCACAGTGGTCAAGCCCCCAGACCTTAGCCACGGCCCTCCCGCCCCCCTCCACGCACTCCAAGCTCCACCACCAGCCCTACCACTCTGGAGTGAGCTTCCACCAGGATGGGCGCAGGGAAATAATTTTGTCAGCTCTTTCTTTGCTTGTCTTTTTTAAAAAAGTGTGAAGACTTACTTTTCCTTAGTTTCGGCCTGATTTTATTGTTTTCTGCTGTTCTCTTGTACACCATCTTTAACAGTGGCCTAAAGATGATGCTAAATACATTTAAATAAAACCAATTTTTTGTAAAGTTACCTAGCCATTAGATTGACATTACAGCTAGTGGCCCACACCAGACAAGATGAAGAACTGGAGCCATTTCCACACTAGCCTGTTATAGCGCTATGGAATCCTGGAGTTCGCAGTTTAGGGAGAGGCCTTATTCCATGTTGAAAGTGGAATAATAGCCTATAACAGGCTAGTGTGGAAATGGCCTGGAACAACCAAGGAGCTCACAGAAAAAGCTAGAGGGGAAGCATGGCAGGAACACCTGTGCTTAAATAATGGGAAGGAAGAAGGAAACCAACTGAGAAGGAAGCTCTCTTATCATTTGTATGACTCTCTTTAAACATTTAGGAACCTAAGTGGAGTGAGGGGATGTCCAGAAACTTATGTTTCTGTGGCAGCTATACGTAAGTGTAGTAGATGAGTACATATAAGTATAGGTAAAAAATAAATAAGTTCAAATTTACCTAAAAGAAATGTGTGTCCAGATGTCTTTCATTAAGCCCCCACCTTTCTTTACATAATTCTAACACTGGTGAACAGGATGGGACAGGACTGGAATTCATTTATCTGTCCTTTCATAGGCCTCCAGCCATCATGGAGTCAGCTGCACTGAAAAAATCGTGCAAATTAGATAATGTGCTAACCATAAAGAAAGTGAATAGTTCATGTGTGGAATGCATTGCCACAGGATGTAGTGATGGCTGCCAACTTGGACTGCTTTAGAAGGGAATTAGATAAATTCACAAAGGTTAGGACCATTCAGCAGCTGTTAGTCAGGAAGGCTGTATATTGCCTTCAGTACCAGAGGCAGTATCTCAGGAAATCAGTTGCTAGGAAGTGTGAGATGGAGGGTATAGTTGCACCCCTGCTGATGAGCAAGGCATCTGGTTGACCACCATTTGAACAGAAGTCTGGCCCAGATGGGCCTCAGGTTGATCCAGCCATGCTGTCTTCTATGTTCAGTTAAAATTGCTATCTTGCTTCTACTGTACCTTCTGCAGAGTCTCTCTGGCCTAGAGTTCTGTTGAATACTCATTAGTAGGGGAGAGAGAGAGAGAGAGAGAAGACCTTTGCAGCATGTATTTTCTGTGCAAACGAACTCCAAATATTTTGTGCAGAAGTCAGTGTCTTTTTAAATGAAGATTCACTTCAGAAGTCTGCTCCTACACACATTCATGTGGTTGACAGTGCTATCTTAAGCATGTTTATTTGGAAGAAAGTCACACTATGTCCAATGTAATATTACCAGTAAGCCCATTTATTTATTAAAACTGAAGCTTAATCTGTATTTAAAAAAATGCTAAGATACACACATACTTAAAATTACTAGACACAAACTGGTTAGACTGTTGTTCGCCTCAGCATTTCTAATGTCATTGATGCTATGTGTTAATATTGTTGAAGTGAGATGCAAAGTGGGAAAAAAGCCATTTAAAACTGACTACAAAAGTAGATATTACAGTTTTAAGTCCAAAACTAAATATATTTAAAACAGACCCACTGAAATGAATAAGATTTATTCATTTTGGTGGGTCTCCTGCTTTAATATGATTAAGTAGGACTGGATTTAGTGCAAAGTCCCAGTAAAGAAAACAGAAATACAAAATTGTCAGATGTGCAAACATTTTACTGTCCTGTAAAATTTGCAGTCGGGTTTGTTAAAGATGCATTGTATTGGCCATGCTTATTGATAGACTGGGAATTTACTGAAGTGATGGAGAGTAGAGTATAGTGAGTTCAAACAGGGTACAAGGCTATGATTCTGCACAATGTGCCTAAGAGTGCAACACCAGCATGGTGCCTCAGTGTAGATAATTCCCGTAAACTAAACTGTGTAGTAAAGAATGCCAAAATAAGAGGGGAGGAATGAAGTAATTTGACAGTCTGATTCAGTGGAAAAACTTCTTCAAACTGCTTACTCTGTGTGTGTGCGTGTGCGTGTGCGTGCGTGCGCCTTCAGGTTGCCTGTCAGTTTATGGAGACCCCAACAATTTCCTACGGATTTCTTAAGGCAAGGAATGCCCAGAGATGGTTTGCCATTACCTTCTTCTGAAATAAAGCCCACAATACCTGGGATTCTGTGGTGGTCCCCCATCCAAGTACTAACCGAGTGGAGCCTATTTAGCTTCCAAGACCAAATGCCACCTGGTATCTTCAGTGTATTTAGGAATCCTTACTGTAAGGTTTTGTAACAATTATGCAGATGTTCTAACATAATGCCTCCCTGGCCTTTTCTTTAAAAACAGGGAACAACTTTTTAAACAGCACCACTTCCTGTTTTTTTAAAAGATTGTATCATCCATCCACCAAATATTTTAGAATACACCCTCCATTCACCTCCCCTAGCTAGAGTAGCCTGGTCAAAGAAGAGATTGTACCTTAGTTGTGGACACATAGTTTGCTTGAAGAAGGTCCTAATCTCTGATATCTCCAGTTAGAAAGACCAGGTAGCACGTAGTGGGAAAAGACCTTTGCCTGAAACTCTTCAGAATGTTGGCTTGTCCTAGGGGGGCAGTGCTAAGCCGGATAGACCAGTATCTAAAGCAGCATTCTATGGTTCTATGAAGAACTTCTCATGGTCTTTTCCCATCATAAACAGTAAAGTAATTGGTGCTGGGACAGGAACTCTTCTAAAATCTGTTGCATGTTGTGTGCCTTCATGTCATTTCTGACCTAGGCTGTCCCTAAGGTGAACCTATCATGGGATTTTCTTGGCAAAAATTACTCAGAGGTTTGCCTTTGTCTCTGTCTAAGACTGAAGACAATGCGGCCTTATCCATTAGGCACGTCAGGCACAGGTCCTATGGAAACAGGATTTTAGGGCCTGTGAAAACATCCCTAGCGGTATATTGAAGTGAGACAGGTAGCCAAATACAAGAGTACCTGGGGCCTAAAAAACCTTAATGCGATCCTGGGTGAAAGAGAGTGATTTGCCCGAGGTCAAACAGTGGGTTTCTGTGGCTGGGTGGGGATTCAAACCCTGGCCTCCAGAGTCTTAGTTCAATGCTCAAACCACTATACCATACTACCTCTCAAGAACTCTGTTGCTTTGAAAAGTTACCCCTATGCTGTGGCCCAAATAAATAATGTTTCTAGGCTCCATTTGATTCAGCAGGGATCTTATCGGCTTCGATATTAACAATCTGGGCTAAATTGTTTCATGGCTCAGATAGCCAAGAACTAAGCTTTCTTCCCCCATTAAAAGCATTGTCATTTTTTAAAAAATTATTTTCCTTTCCATATGTACCTAATTCGTAGAATTCCTTGGCTTGAAACGTATAAGAACTGCCTCCCACCACCCCTTCGTCTGATTTGCTGTTCATAATCGCTAATGAATTATAGGGAAAAGTTTGCAGTTACTACATGTCTCTATGAGAAGATGCAAATGCTTTTTGGGGCATCTCCCCAACCACAAAAATGTCATGTGAAATGATCTCCAGCAGAGTAAAACAACTAGAGTCCCAAATGTCCTGTTATTCAAGGACACTTGAAATTTACAACCTGAAAGGTGGCTGAAATGACCAAAAAAATTTTCTTGCCATCTCTAAATCTCAATTACATACCATTTTATTTTCAGTTTCCTGTTTCTATAAATCCTCTGTCTGGTTCACAAGCCATGACAAAAGCAAGCAGGGTAGCAAAACTTACAGTTCCCAAAGAGCTTAATATTCAGACAAATTCACATCTGAATCCAAATGTTGTGACTTGGGACCATTTTGGACTAACTCATATAATCTAAAGCTTACACGAACAAGCTATTGCAGCAACTTCCAGTTTCAAATATTGGATTCATTATGTTATTCTTTTTCAAAAATACCAAAAAAGCTTAAGTGAGAACATCTGAGCAGAGGACATAATTTACAACAGACTGTAGGCTTGCGCTAATGAAGTACTACAAGTTGGCTCAGACTGTTGGATTATGGCCTTTGGAGAGACACAGATGGACAAAGGGGATCATTTGCCTCCGCTGCAGTAGGAAGCAACACAAAGGAAGATGGACAGAAGAGAAGCTGTTTTCATTCTTCTTTTTCTGAATTTTTTCCTCCCGTCTACTTCAGGATGGATGGGGAGAAAATATGAAGATACCCTCACATACCCTCCAACTGTCTTGATTTTTGAAGAGATAGTCCTGATTAATCCTCTTGTCACCTCACTTTTTCAGGTGTTTTTAAAATGTCCCAGTTTTTCTCTCTTCTTCGCACTTCCCCCTTTGCCTTCAGCTTAATTTTATTGCTGCAAATGGAGTTCTATGTGCTAAAGTTATTTGAACTTAGGGAAGGAAGAGAAGAGGAGGGGGCAGAACCTTGCCTTTTCCAGTAGCCTCATTGTTGCTATCACCGTGCCTTCCAAGTGGTTTCTGATCTGTGGCAGCCCTAAGGCAAACCTATCACTAGTCTTCTTCTTGGCAGGATTTGTTCAGAGGGGGTTTGACTTTGCTCTCCTCTAAGGTTGAGGGAGTGTGACTTACCCAAGATCACCCAGTGGGTTTCCATGGCTGAGCAGGGGTTCAAACCCTGGTATCTAGAATCATATTCCAACACTCATATGACTACACAATGCTAGCTGTCATTGCAGTAGACTCAGGCAAAAGCAATTGCTGTAGTTTCTCCTAGCATGCATGTTCTTCCTCATTAATAATTCTTGTTATCCTGTAAGAACATGCTAATATTGCTTGGCCAATTGTGGCCCAGTTTTCATCTATGTAAAGTTGGAGGGTATGCACTTGTTTCCATTTTTGGATCTGGGACAGGATTTTTCCTCAGATCAGGTTGACAAATCACTGTGTTGTTGTTTTTCTCTGCTTCAGTTCATGGCTGAGCTTGCTAGGGTTATCACCTCTAAACCACCTTCTGGCAATGTTCCTTCCTAGCTTCTTCTTTGCTTCTGGGATGTTATGTTGTCTTGACTAAAATCTGTATATTATCCAGAGGGTAAAGGGAATGAAGTGTAGATGACCTTAGCATTTTCTTGTGGAGTGAGCTTGATGACTTTTTGATCTCTCTGACTTTATGTATCATCTTTTAGCCTTGGTAAGATTCTGCCAAATTTCCCCCCATTCTGATTTCATTATACAGTTGCCTTCCACATTTGTGGGTTTACCACTCTATTCTGCATTCGTTAGGCCTCATTTGGAATACTGTGTCCACTTCTGGGCACCTCAGTTCAAGAAGGATATTGACAAGCTAGAGTGTGTCTAGAGGAGGGCGACCAAAATGGTGAAAGGTCTGGAAGCCATGCCCTATGAGGAACGCCTTAGGGAGCTAGGTATGTTTAGTTTGCAGGAGAGAAGGTTAAGAGGGGACATGATAGCCATGTTTAAATATTTGAAGGGATGTCATGTCAAGGAGGGAGCAGGCTTGTTTTTGGCTGCTCCAGAGACTAGGGCAAGGAGCAATGGATTCAAGCTGCAGGAAAGGAGATTCCACCTGAACCTCAGGAAAAACTTCCTGACAGTCAGAGCTTTCTGGCAGTGGAATATGCTGCCTCGGAGTGTGGTGGACTCTCCTTTGGAGGTGTTTAAGCAAAACCTGGATGGCCATCTGTTGAGAATGCTTTGATATGTGTTCTTGCATAGCAGGGGGTTGGACTGGATGGCCCTGTGGTTTCCTCCAACTCTATGATTCTATGAAATTTTCATGGATTTGATTATTTGTGAGTTTCTCCAACCGCTGCTCCCCCACCTCAAGTGCCTCTTTTCTAGAGGAACTTTCTCCCTTGACAGCTCAGATCAAGCCACACAGCCCTGAAAAAACCAACTTCTCTTCTTCCTCCTCCTCCTCCTCCAGCTGCTGCCTGGCCAAGTAAGGACAGGTCACAGCCCAATTTCTCAGCACCACAGCTCTTTTCCAATGTACCCTGCAACCCCAAGACAGGAGATGGGTGAGAGAGGAAGTATAGGGCCACCATACCCCCCTTCTCTCTTCTTTCCTAGACCTGGTTTGGACCCTGGGTGCCTGCTCTCTCCACCATGCCTTGCCCCTCTTTCCCACAGATACATACACACACACCTTTTGATATTTGAAGTTTTACCACTTTCAAAGGGGTCCAGTGCCTGAAACAATAGTGAATGTGGAAGGCCAACCATAATTGAAATTGTGAGCCACCTTTTTCCATATTTCCATATTTGGAAAAAGTCAGGATATAAAATAAAATATTACCCAGAATGAAATTCTCATTTTAAAATCATGCAATAACAAAGCTTAGGGGCTGGTAGCCCTGGAATCAGAAATAGAAATGCACACACACACACACACCTGCACCTCAGGATACCAGGAGAGTCTGCTCTTTTTAAAAGATTAGCCATTATGGCTGCTCTTCAATGCTGGTAGCATTCCTACCAGTGCAAATGGTTGTTGCAACAGCTCCATTGCCTGCTGGTCTGTTTCAGGGCATAATTCGAAGTGCTGTTTACTCTGAAGGAGAAACCCTATCCCGGGGTCTATAATTTTGATATTAAAATATGATTCTGTGCGCCAAAGAGGTCCCCCAAAAGGGCACATAGGCAGGCAGCAATGATCAAAGACAGAAAACCAGGTCAGGCCAGTAAAATCTCCAGTCACATAGCCCCAGGAGACCTCCAGATGTGTAAACCCACAATAAACAAAGGGTTCTCAGCCCTGAGAAGCCGACTTGAGGGGATTAGCATGTCTGCCCCAAGTTGAGCAAATATTCCATCAGGTGAGGACCATTTACATGAAGTCACACCACAGACTAACACAGCCAAAGATCCTGAGACTTTGGCAACACCTTGCAATCCCATCACACAAACGAAATTACCATGGTGGAGCTTCGTTATCGCTCCAACACCCATTGTTCTCCCCAGGAAAGGATTAGTCCTCCAGGTACTTTTTCCCCTGCAAATAGTCCCAGTTTTTGAGTGGTTCTTTGGATCACTCCCAGTGATCCCAGCAGACCGTTTCTCTGTCCATTGAGTGATCCCCTCAGTCCTCTCCATGCTGAGCCCCACTTCTCCGCTGCCTTCTTGGACCCAGGACTTCAGGAAAAGGTGCAGTATTACCCCAACTACCCCCTTCAATACCCCCCTGTCCAATTTCCTCTCTTTTGCTTCTTAATAGCTCTTGGGTGCGTGTGTGAGTGATTGCGTTGCTGCATGAAACTTTCCTTCAATAAAATCATTTATTGGACATTTTTGTTTGTTTTTTGGCTTGGCCTGACCCCGTAAAAACTGGGTAAAAAGACCCCGCTAGGTTACCCTGCCTCTTGCATTGCTATTGCTTGTGCTCTGGCTAGTTTCCATTCCCCATCATGTGGAGCACATTGAGGTGTCCCCCAAGGGACCCCAGAAATCAGGATAACAGCTGGTTGTGCTCTATAAGCCCTATATCTCTCTACCTGTGGCTGCACCTGTTCTACTGTAGGAGATAGATGAGAAGACAGCAACAGCAATGGCAGTTTTAGCAACACTATTCACACACTGCCAAGAAGGAGGTATGAGTACTGCAGAGCCTGGCAATATTTTTTTGAATATCAGTTGTAAGCTAAGTGAAGGGAAGGATGGAAAAGTCATCTTGTTGTAGGACAAGTGATATTCCCCCACCTTCAGCCCAGTGTCTTTGCTCTAACAGCCATTCAGAAGTATGCTAGTTCTTTTTTTTTATTAATCTTTACAAACCGAAAAGGCATATGGACAGTGTCATCCAAACTTCACATACACAACTGGAAACATTTTTCTGTCAAGAATTAAAGTACCTGTTTCTAGTTCCATAAATACAACCTGGTCCTACATAATTTCTCCTTGTTCTCTCTCAGTGTGTGAGGTTTGCTTTCACCATGTTCCTTCTGCTGCCGCCTTCTTCCTTCTTTCCTCCTGAGGTGGCAGAGACGGTAGCTTCCAGTGGCCTTGATTGACTGGATGCCAAGCGGTTTGGCTCTCCCTGGTTCAGCCTATTGATACCCCTGCTAGCAGAGGGGAATGGGACATTGCCTTACCTTGGCTCCTAAAATGGTAGTGAGCAGCCAAGTCCTAAGCATCTAGGCCTAGGGCAAGCCAAAGACATTTTGCTGCCTGGGGCAGAAGATAAAATGGTGCTTCCTCCTCAGTCCATGTGCAGAAGCTGGATGGCCTTCCTGATAGATCTTACTTCTATATTGTTAATGGGATACCATATTCCATCACTAGGATTGCCAAAGTGAAAACTGGAGAGGACTCCTGTATCTTTAATGGCTGTGAAGAGCAGGAAATTTCAGTGTGTGTTGCTTGTTACCTGATTGTGTGACAAGGAACAGCTGCTAATAATCCCTTTTCTACACAGCCATTAAAGGTATGTGAGCCCTCTTAAACTTTTAACTCTGAGAACCCTATTCACCATGCATGATGCAACAAGAATTTTAGGAGGCCCAGAGCAAGTTGTATGGCATACTCAGGTTTGCCATTCAATAGAGGGAGGCAGATGGAAATTTTTATGAGGATCACCTGGGTGCTATTACTGCTACTCCCTCTAATCCATTGCCTAATGTTTAGACTGCCTGACAGTGAGGTTTGTTTACTATGGTGTGGTGACCGCCATTTATCCTGAACTGAAAATGACCAATGGAAGAAAGAGGTAAGTTGAGGGCTGAGGGGAAGAGGAGGGGCCATGGTTGCCTATCATTGATATGCTTTGTTGTTGTTGTTGTGTGCTTTCAAGTCATTTCCAATTTATGGAGACCCTAAAGCAAATTTTGTCGGGAGATTGATTTACAGCCTCAGCACAAAATCCTCCCTGGAACTGCTGCTCTCTGGACAAAATGTGTCCCAGAGGCAAGCATTAAACATAGCAGACTTTCAAAACAGCAACAAGCGTGTGCAGCAGAGTGTAACTTATGGCATCAGCTCTGACCCCTCTACCCACTGGTTAGTAACTCATACACACAGAGTTTGTCATCCAAGAATACCTGGAGGCTTTTAATCTTCACTGTTCCAATATATACACATCTGTATACAGGATACGCAGATCCACAGTCATAGATTCAGCATCATAGACACATCAAGCAGAGGTTTGCTCAGACAGAGGTTTGGAGTCAGAGGGTTAGCGTGTCTGAGCTCTCTTCTTTCATACACACCTGCTGATAGTTGCATCAGCTAGGGACAATGGCTGATGCAACCCCTTGCCATGATTTCACCTTATCATGACTCAGCCTTACTACATGTCCCCTAGGGATTACATCATGACTTGCCAAGTCATTCCCCAGGTGTTATCCACACATGCTCATCAAATGTATTTTCAGCTGGGGCAAATGTCACAGCATTTCCATCCAACAAATTTATCATAGGGTTTTCTGGGGGCTGATAGTGTGTTGCACCCAAGGTCACCCTGTGGGTTTCCATGGCCAAGAGGGGAATTGAATGCTGGTGTCCAGGGTCATAGTCAATTCCCCTCTTGGCCACGGAAACCCACAGGGTGACCTTGGATAGCTGAAGAGTCAGTACTATCTACAAAATGCCTGCATGTCCAAGTTGGCCCTCATTTCTGGAAAAAATAATAATGAACAATTCCTGAGAGTTCTGGACTCACAATAGCTTCACAGAGAAGCACAGAGGTCTAAATCCTTTTTGCTAGTTCCAGCTGAAGTAGACCGATTGACTACATGTTGATTCACCATTCTATAACTGATGCAGTGGATCTACACTTGTTGGGATTAACCAGTAGGATTCTACCCAGAATAATTTGTCAGAAAAAGCTGTAATATATGTTACTTTGGCTTTCATGCCAACTCCCTGATGAATTCTGACACAGCAAAATTAGTAACATGGCTGGGAGGCATCCCACTGCAGTCTGAACTTAGCTGAAGGCTGTTTTTAGTGTTAACAAGTTGATATATTAATAAATATGGACCAGAATTCAATAAGGCAGTCAGCAATTTGTATTCACGATCGCTATGTGTTCCCTAATTTAGGGGGATGTGTAAGTCCCTCAGTTCCCACTTACTGGGCAGCAGCCACTGTGATTATTAGGGATCTATTCACCTGTTGATTGGGAAGCAGCTGACATTCCCATAGACTTCTAATGTGAGTGATCTCATACCAGAGATCACACCTGAGATGGGCTGGGAGCATCAGTCAGCTGCTTCCAGATCAACAGAGGAGCCAGCCCTCACTGATCACAGTGGCTGTCGCCTAGTAATTGGGATCCACAGGGGTTGGGCCAAGAGACACCACATAGCTACAGAACTAAGGGTTACTCATTTGTAACTGTGTTTGTGAATTTCAGCCATTAACTGCTTAACACTTACAGTGTGCCCTTGATATATCATAAAGTTTGGTTCTAGACCCTCCATGGTTGCCAAAATTTGTGGATGCTCAAGTCCCATTATATGTAAGTGGTGCAGTAAAACAGTATTCCTTACATAAAAGGACAAATAATTCATAATGAGTGCTGGAGAGAGCCTGAGGATCTGTGAAATGGTGGGACGCTACAGCAGGGTATGCCTATATATGTGTAGTGCTCTGTGCACAACAAAATCAAGGTTTGCTTTTTGGATTTTTTCCCCCCAAATATTTTCAAGCTGTGATTGGCTGAATCTGTGGATGCAGAAGGCTGACTGTACTAACAACAGACTTCAGCCAGGGCTGGATTACGCTGAGCATCCCAGCTCCAGGCCATGTGATGTATAACTACTTTTCTCCTATAAGATGTCCTCTGGGAGTTGGTCTTAAAGCCACAGTAGTGTACATTACGAAGATAGACATCATTCTTTTCCTGTTCTCCCATGAAAGTCACTCTTCACTATTTGAGACTTTTGTGTTTTTATTAAAGTAACTGAACCCAAAGTATTTATGCAAGTACAAAAATAGTGTGTTGATACATGTAGTTTGAACAACATAGTCTATTATGTTCCTACAGTTAGATGTATCACATGAAGCAATGTTGGTCAAGCAGCTGCACATTTTTGAAGCTTGTTCAAGGACATCATTCAATGTTTTGCTTGCACAAGCAGTTTTTGTGTTTTGCTTTTGGACAGTGAGACCACTGCTTGCACAACAACATAATACAGCATAACAACAGTAGCTGGGATTTCCACTGCAGAAGCATTAAAATTAGATTTAGGTCTTTGCATTGTTGGTGCTTTCCACTCGCTCCTGTCACCTTGAGAAATGTTTCAAAGACTTTACATTCAATATCCCAGTTTTTAAAGTGAGTTAGGCAGAATGTATCTACCATGCATAATGAAATTTCTGTGTTAATTTGTGGGAGGGGGGAGAAAATGAACAACTCTAGTATGGTTGTACTAACAGCATGTGAGTTGTTTAATCTTCAAAGCTAGCATTACCTTGGAAGTTTCATAATCTAGTCAGTAAATATTGTTTTGCAAACTTCAAAAGGGAAAAATAATTAGATTATCCCAGAGCAGAGATTAACACTGAATTTGTACATACCTTTGGAGTAAAAACTTTTTCCTTGTTTAATAAGAGAATAATATTCTTTTCAAATTAAAGGACAAACCATTCTTGTTTAATGAAAATGACTATTAAATATGGTACAAAAGAGATATATGGTAATCTCTCATAATGCAAATAACTGCCAGATTCATAGAGTTTGTATTCTTTTCATTCTGATGTCCTGTTGTAATTCATTGGAAAACCAGAAAGAAATGGTTAGGAGTGATGTTTAAACTCAAAGATTTGCATTGATTTAATTTCATGGTACTGAATGCCTTTGTTCAGACAATATAGACAACCTCCTGTGAGCATAGGGAATTTCTGATCTGGAATGAATGAAAAGGGATTAATTTACTGTCTGTCTACTAGGCATTGAAAAGTTAATTTTAGTCTTTAAAAATCTGAATTGGCATAACATCAGCCCATGTTCATCCTATAGATGTAAATTTTTGCACTGCTCATTCTCACCAGCAGGAACAAATAGTTCTCTCACTATCTGCTGCACTGTGCTAGAGCATGGAGATTTTTGTGCAATCTTTGAGCATTATTCACTTAGAAATACCTGTGGGTGTTTTGTGCAGAACATGTGTTTTCTGATGAGAAAACATGTTTCCTGCATAGAAACCATGCCCAAGATTGCATAGTGTAAATTTTCAAATGCACAATGCTGTCATTGCGCTATGCAGCCTCTGTGTTGGATAGCAACACGGGATTGCCAAATGTACAAACAAATACACATAACTGAACACATAACCTGGTACATAGGTAAGTACACATCCTCATGTGCATTGGTGCCACATATGCAACTTTGCTTATATGGCCTTGAACTTATACACAGACATTATGCTCCTGTCACAGATGCCCAACTGCTTCTGTAGTATAATATACACATTTGTATGACATCAGCAGGGATCTGGACAGTGTTTTCTGTGCAAAAATCCATGTGTCTTTGCACAGAGGAAGATTCTATATGGAATATGCTGCCTTGGGGTGTGGTGGCGTCTCCTTCTTTGGAGGTTTTTAAGCAGAGAGTGGATGGCCATCTGTTGGGAATGCTTTGATGGGTGTTCCTGCATTGGACTCGATGGCCCCTGTGGTCTCTTCCAACTCTATGATTCTATGATTCCACGAAGTGTGAATTTCACAACTGCTGTTATTCTATCTTTCTACAAGGTAGAAAAGGCCCTTTCATGGCACAGGATTACGGCACTGTGATTCCACTTTAGCTACCATGGGTCCATCCAGCCTATGAAATCCTGAGATTTTCAGTTTGGGGAAGGCATTTAGAATTCTCAGCCAGAGAGCTCTAGTGCCTTACCACACTACAAAACCCAGTATACCACAGAATGTTGCCATGGCAGTTAAAGCAGAATTATAGTGCTACAGTTGTGTGATGTAAAAGAGCCTCCTGTTTTGATGAGAAAAAGTTTTTTTTTAAAAAAATATCCCTTCCATCCCTAATTTCTCTTGTGCTGAATAGGATTCTTCCTCTACTGTTACTCTTTTCATTACTTAATGGAGGCAAAGGGGCGTAGGAAAGGCAGACGGCAGATAGTGTAAGAAGGTCAGAAGTGGAAGCTCTGCAGCCACCCTTCCTAGGCATTTGCCTAATGCTCCCTGCTCCTGGGGAATAGAGCTATGTGTGCCACTTTGCTGTTCCTTCTGGCCGCCCTGAGGTGGAAGATGCTATTGCATTGGGAGCAGTGAAGCCAGTCCAGTCCGCTCCTGCGTGTAGAACAGAAGATGCCTCAAGCAGCAAAATATCTTGGGATGGCCCTGGGTAGAAAGCATAACATCTAGTGGAAGTGCATTTGGAGATGCACTTCCTTTATATATCATCTCCAAACTCATGAAAGTGGAGTATTTTCCTATGGGATGCTAAATGTATTGCCTTTACCTGCAAGGCAGTGGGTACTTACTTGGGTGGGAGACCCTCCTCCAGAACACACTATCAAAACCACAGTCCTCTGCACACACATATTTTTACACATGCATAAACATGTCCATTCTTTACTAGCTGGTATAATTAATGGGTCAGGGTGAATAGAAAGTGTTGCTGCAACTGCATTGCCACTCTAGAAATTCTGCAAAGGGAATAGATTTGCATAAGCATTAAGTTGTATTGTTGTCCCCGTCCCAGGAAAAGTGCCTGTGGCTGCAGTGTGCTGGAGAGGAAAATGTAAAACATCAGTGTCAGAAGTCATAATTGCTTTCCCTGAAGAAATCCTACAGTCAGGTGATCAGAAGCCATTCCAAATTCTTCTACTATGAAATCAGGAAAAGCAATGTTTTAAATTGAATGAACATCTACTTTCTGTTGCTGAAGCATTGTTCTTGTGTGTCTTCAGCCATCTCCAACTTATGGTGACCCTAAGGCAATCCTATAAGGGGGTTTTCTTGGCAAGATTTGATCAGATTTGATCTGAGGCTGAGAGAATGTCACTTGCCCAAGGTCACCCAGTGAGGTTCTGTGGCACTTGGGGATTTGAACTCTGATCTCCAGACTTGTAGCCCAGTGTTCAGACCACTATGCCATGTTGGCTCTCATGCAAGCATTGAAAGCAGTTTTGTTTTGCTAGGCTACCAAAATGTGTGAAAAACAGAAAGAAAAGTACTTTTCCAATATCCAGTATCTCCACAATTTTCAGCCTCCTCATATCCTTAAATTTCAAAAGTTTCTATCAGCTGAACTTCAGGGTCCCATTCATTCCAAAACTATGAGAGTGACAGAAGGTTGTGAATGATAACTCTGCCATTTGCACATGATAACTGTGAGAAGGACAAAAGGCCGTTTTCTTTTACAACTGTCCTCACGTTTCCATGCAGTAATTGCTACCATTCAGGCGTTCTTTTGAAAAATGATGACGATCTATCTTTTTTTCACCCACAAATATTCTTTAGACATTAACAAAAGGTACCAAATCCTAAAAGCAAGGTGCCTTGAAAAGGGGAGAGAGAGAGAGAGAGCGCCAGCCAGCATGCCTACCTTTGTGTTCTCAGGCGTGAATGCTGCTCTGCATGATAATACGGCAATGTATAAAAGAAGGTCACGAATGCGAAAGAATCATTCTGCTGCCATCAACCCTAACATTATGGAGCTAGTGCAGAAATATTTCAATAATGGCTATAATTTCAATAAATATGTAGTGCAAGGTTTTGTATTTAACATACTGAATCAGCATAGTCTGTGAAGCATTGTTGCTATGGTGACTGTGGGGCAGTTGAATTAATTAAGCCCTGGACAGATGCTGTGAACAATGTAGTGTCGTTTGTTCGCTCTGCTTGCAATGAGTGTACATGTGCAACTGTGTGCGTGTGTATAAAACAGCATGAGCTGGAAACCCTGCATCATTCACACACATTCAGATGCAAAGAATAGCCAGTTAATGCGGAAACCTCTAATAGAGTTCCTTTGTCAGAGGCACACCCTTAGTCTTATCCTCTAACCAAAAGACAGGTGTCAAAACATGGAGTTTGGAGCCCAGCTTGCATGAAGAATGGACGAATCTGTCAATTTTTGGTTTATCCCAGTTCCTAATTTTTCCAACCTTAAGTTTGTTTCTGTATCATTTTTGTGATTTTTTTTTTAAAGTCTACATGAAAAGGTTTCTTGTGCACATGTTTCCTGATGTATGCATTTTTATATGCAGTTTTGCCTAATAGACGTATTTTAGCAAGTAATGTTTCCCAATGTATGTTTTTGGTGCATTATTTCTCCTAATATTTTTGTGCTGACTTTCTGCTAATGTACACATTTTGTATATATTTTGACTGGACAACTGCATCACAGATTTCAGAAAAGGTTGAATATCTTGAGTATGACTGTTAGTGTTCATATACTGGTTCAGGACATCGGAGTGATTTAGGTAAATTCAAGCTGAACAAATTTCTCCATCATGAGTTCATTCTGACCTTTCATTGTTTATGATCTCAATCATTTTAAGTTCTTGAGTTTCCCTGGTAATGTGTACAACTTCTACAGAGGGAAAAAGATTATCCTCATTTTGGAAAAAAGGAGTCAGGAGGGACAGATGGTGCTTGTAGATGCTATGACTGATTTCAGACCGATTTCTGTTGCTTCTTGCTGTGTGTGTTTTTTTTTAAAATCTAGCAAATTTAACATCTCTGAAGCAGGCTGTGCAGAGGAAAAATGTAAAGCTGTAATGAAGATGCTTTTTTCTCTTTTCACTTTTTTACTTGAAGAAATAATATTCTACAACACAAACACAAAAAAAGAAAAAAATGTCCTTGCTTCCTTGAGGTGATTACTCCACAGTTAGCAGCTGGGGGATTCTAGGGGTTGCAGTCCAAGCGCTCCAAACTTTCCCCATTGTTGGATTGCAAACTAGCATAAAAGGGGTGGACACAAAGTACTGCTTTTCATATCTAAAGCCAGATTGCCACCTTTGGGATTACAAAGGAATTTTCTCCCAAGTCAATCTGGTTATTGATCGAGGGTGTTTTTGTTCTGTTGTGTTCTGGCTTTGCCTACCATCCACTCATTTTAGATGTTTGGGTCATTCGGAGTTATTTGTTCTGCAAGTGAACCAGCACTGTGCTGTGAAAAGAAGCACCATCTTGGCTGTGCTTGATCATCTTCCATTCTGTGTTATGTAGATGGATGTGTGTGTAGTTGCTCTTGCAAATCTAGGACAAGAACATACTTGTGCATGTATATATGCACATACACAAATGCACATATGCATATGCCTACAAAACTAGGAGTTTGGTGTACTTTAGATGTCCTTTCGGCAGAAAAGTGGGATATAAAATTATGCACATGCACTCATACCCACGTTACCCATTATTATGAAAAATTATGAGAAGTTCTGGAGAATCTGAACCCTTGTGCACTGTTGTGGAATTAAAATTGGCCTTCCTAAGGCATTGTCGTAATGTAGATTTGTTTTACTTTCCATCTTTTGTGAAAGCCACAAGATTTCCAATAAATCAATTAGAAAGCAATAACAAAGCTAAGCCACTGTCCATGACAGTATTCACATTCATAACACCCTTGAGAGGTAGACCACAATTAATCCAATTTTCTTGTTCAAGAAACAGAAAAATGCAGTCATAATCTGAGTCCCTAGTTCTGGACCATATTGCCCCTCCTTCCACAACCTGCTTTACAAGAAACTTCAGAATGATTCCTCCTTATCTTGTTAGATGACAGGATTTTGCCAGCAATTCTATACCCACCTCCCTGGAACCAAGTAGGAATAACTTCTGACCAGACATATATGCAACTGCTCTGTTAGAAGAATTACAGTAGAATCAGCTTCACAAAGGACAAACTGGTTTTCCAGTGTTTATCAGACGAAAATACGTGTTTATTATGTGACAGTAGCTTCTCAAAGTGCACAACAGAAGCAAGGAATGTGAGCAAACTTCTTCCTTGCAGGCTTGTTAGGTAATAAGTTCAGCAGCAAAGTACGTTTAGACCCAGATAGATTTTAGCTAGATAGTTAGGTAACTGGAGTTACTAGGAGAAAGGTCATAGTATAACAGGAGGAGGAGGAGGAGGAGGAGTGACAGTAGTGGTGAAATTAGCAACAACAACAACAAAAAACTACCCTGCTACATGTAAAGGTTCTTTTAGAGCAAAATGTCCCAGTGGATCATACTCACTCTGGAAAAATTAATGTAGATCTAGCAACTGGCTAAAATAATTTCCACAATTAAAAAACCGACATCTCAGTACATGATGATGATGATGATGATGATGATGATGATGATGATGATGATGATAAAAAATTTATTTTTATCCCGCCTCTTCACCTGGATCGAGGCGGCGAACAAATTAAATACATTAATACATTAAAAACATTAAAAAACATACCCAATCCTCTCCACCCACCAATCCACCTAAGACCAACCCCCTAAAACACACTACAATCAATCATCTATTAAAAGAACAGCAAGACAATTGATGGGAGGCGATAGAAATGCTAGTCTTGGAAGGCCTGTCGGAAGAGACCAGTCTTGACTGCTCTTTTAAAGCAGTCAAGACTGGTAATGTGCCAGGTCTCCTCCGGCAGGCCATTCCATAACTTGGGAGCGATAGAAGAGAAGGTCTTCTGGGTAAGTGCAGCCAGCTTAGTTCTGACTGGGTGCAGTAAATTCCTCCCAGAGGACCTTAGTGTGCTGGGCGGATTGTATGGGAGAAGGCGATCCCACAGGTAGGCTGGCCCCAAGCCATGTAGTAATGACCAACACCTTGTGGTAGGCTGCAACACACACACACACACACACACACACACACACACACACCAATATCTGTCACACTACAAAGCTTCCCCAACAGACCAGCCTACACTTTCATACCATAGAATTAATAAAAATAATCATAATCATATCTTTATGCCAATCCAATCATTTCCCCAGCCCTACCTTTGAAACTGGGTAGTGTGTCAGATTTCAGTGATTAGGGAGAACCGCAGCTTTCTTAGCAATTTAAAAGGATGACTAGTATATTCATGGTTAATTTTCCACTTGTATTTTAGGAGCATTTGTTGTTTGTTTTTAAATGTCATATTGCAGCAATGTTATCAACAATGCATGCTCTGATTTCAAGCTAGTGTAGATCCATGCAGGTGCTCAAAACAATGGTCAGTCAGTGTGCAGAACCTGTCAGGAAGAAAGAAAAGTGTTGCTGGGGATAACTAAGTATTGAATGGACAATTACAAACTATTAGCTTTACAAAAGATCAGTTCCTGTTGGAGATGAAATCCAAGAGCCACTGGTGTACTGTAGAAATAGGTGATATATCTCCATATCTAAAGCCAACAGAATCAGGATTTCTTTCTTTCCACATTCCACTATAGCTCTCCATGGCAACAAAAAACTACCCCAAGACTCCCTGGAGCAGAGTGCAAGAGGAGAGCCTACATAAAGGAAGGGGCAACTAACTGTGATAGAAGCAGCGGAATCCAGTGGGAGTGCACCAGTGGATCATGGCCAAACATTTCTAGAATTGGTTTGTTGATATGGATCAGTACTTGCCTACATATGGTGTCTCTCTTTGGCGATCCAGCTACAGCAATTGTCAAGATGAGCAAGTGCTATTCAAAATTTACCACTCTACCGATGCTCACCCGGGAAGATGCATGCAGAGGCAACAATCTGACTTGACCCAACTAAAGACATGATAAAGACATTGCACAATGGACCAGAATCTTGTAGGTAATATGTGCAGGTGTTAAGTTTCCTTATGCACGCAGAGTGACTTTTTTGGATAATGCAGAATGGGTATATCCAACTGATGGTGGTGGGAACACAGTTTCCCATGCAGAACTATTTCAGATGCACAATTAGGCATATAAAGCAATGTGTCAATGTGCCTTGCACATTGTGTACTGTCTCTATGATTTGTGTATTGTGGAATGAGGTGACAGCTATGCATTTTTTCTCCTATGTTGTGTTATAGTGGTATTCAGTATAGTGATAGCATAGTGTAGCATAACCACCAGCAGATACGTACACTATGCCAAGAAGGTGTAGGAACTTGGCCAAAATCCCCTGTGTCATATTCCCACCAAATGTCCCATAATTTCTCTTCTATTTACGTTCATAGACCATGATTGTGATGTGGGCCAGGGGAAGGTTTCAGTGCCAGACTCTAAACAACAGCCCTTCTCGATTTCCCAGGAGCAAAGCCCCCTGTGCTCACTATAAGATAAAGACCTAAAGATATCTATACATAGGAGCATTGACATAGACAAGATTATAAGGTCAGGGAAAAGATTTCCACAACTGAGTTTCACAGTAAGTCTATTATTCATTAAACAGACAATTAGATTTCTTGGTTTTCAGTAGCCAATCCTTCCCCTTGGGTAATTCATGTCTGATCTCTGAAACTGGACACACATATACTCAGAATTAGAAATGGACAGCATAAAATAGAGTTGAAATCTAATCAAAAGCAAAAATTCTGTAGCTTTGAACTGGGGGCCAGCATGGTCCACAAAAAAATTCTGGAAAGATATAACAATTACAGCTTTCATTTCAGTGCCATAAGTGAACACTGAAATACCTGCTTCCTTCATGTGAGAATAGGTTGCTTTGGAATCTGAAAGGTTTTAGAAGGGCAAGAGAGATCATAAATAATGTTTTATACAATTATAAAATGTGATGGACGTAATCAGAGACAGGTATGGTAAAACCCATTGACTTCAGTGAGCTGCCCAATTTTGTACTGCATTGTGGCCTAGGTGTTAATAAATTCTGCAGTGGAGTTTGCAGCTGGCTTTGGCCAAAAAGGATTACTCATCTCCATGCTGACTTTGAGGATTAGGTAGAAACAGGTGACAAAATTCGCCAAACAGCACAGATAGCTCCACAACACAGACAACTATCTTGAGAGACTCCAAGCTCCTAAGCCACAAATGGGACCAGCCACAGAATCCTGTAGTATGGATAACTCCTATTTGTGTTCCAGTCATCCTTCTTCCAAGATACCTCATTCCATTTTCTTCTCCCCTCCACAATTTTCCAACCCTTTTCCTGGCAGGCAGAGCACCTGGCTTGCTCACTATAGGGCTGATTTGTCCAGGGCCAATCAGCTCCAAAACTGGCAAATTCACTGTTCACACAGAGTTCACGTAGGAGCCCTGGCACTCTGGACAGCTAAGCTGCTATTGCTTTGAACAGCTCTCCAGAGCAGCTATTTCTTGACCCTGGGGAGTCAGAGCCAAGCACTGTAGGCAAGGTGACCTCATCTTCCAAAACATAATACCTGGTTCTGAAGACTCCTCAGAGCCAGGTGTTTCCGAAATATCCCTAGCCCTCCTGATCTCTGGAGACGAGGGGAGCAATAACACAATGTTGGTGTAGATGGCACTATGTGTTTGGCAGTAGCAACACTTTTCTTCCTGTCTCAGGCAGCAAGGGAGTTCAGGCCACCTCTGTCTCTGTCTCGTCTCTGTCTCTGTCTTTGTCTCTGGCCATTTCTGCCCTACACTGTTATATTCCACTTTCAGCATCCTGTGAAATTCTGGGGTTGGTAGTTTACTGAGCCCAAAGAGCTCTCTGGCTGAGAATTCTCAATGCCCCTCCCTAAACTGCAAACCCCAGGATTCCATAGGATGTTGAAACTGGAATGATAGCACTATAACAGTGTAGCATGGAAATGGCCTCTGTCTCTGTCTTTCTCTGAAAGTCTTCTGGTTCTTCTGAACATGCTGATACTTCCTGCCTTCTTGAGGTGCCAGTTTGGTGACATAAGAACCAGCACTCAGAGGACGCATTTGGTAGTCATATAGCACTGTCAGGTATTTTATTCTCCTATTTCTACAGAATGATCTGATCCAGCATCCTTCAGTGAAATTTAATCTCAAGCATATGCTGCCCACCTAATAATCAAGGTGTTGAAAAAAACATTTATGAAATTGAATTATCTGGAGCTTAGAAATCTGTCTGCGTGCTCTGCTGTGGCTGTGTGGTGAAAGGTGATCTGCTTTCGTTCAGCTGGTGAGAAATTACAGTTGAGCAATTCAATGAAAGCAGAAGCATGCCTCGCTCTTGTGTGCCTCCTGTAACCCTTCACTCTCCTCATGTTCCCCGACTCAGTGTGTGCTTACCTTTTTCCGCCCCTTTCTTCATATTCAAGGATTATCTCAGCTCCTCTCATGGGGCAGTTTCCTTGGGGTTATGGAATAATTAGAAAGGATTAAGGCCTGCTTTTTGAGGGAGGCTAGATTTATTTCTGGTTTTCTTCTAGCTAATGAGAAGTTTGCTTGTTCTTATTTGATTTGAATAACTATTCTCCTCCAAGGTTTCACCAGGCTGACCCAAGAAAGAAATCCACAACTCATTGACAAAAGGGAAATGCAAGAAAAGGTTGTCACACAAAACATCAAAGGACCAAATGCTAGTCTTCAGGGGTAGAAAACTTTTTTTTTAATTTTAAATCTTTGGATTCAGTGGATTCACAGCTGTTCTCCAAACCCAACCACAACCACCACAATAATAATAGTAATAAATTTTATTTCTTACCCGCCTTTCCCCAAGGCTTTAGGCAGGGTACAACATAGATTAAAACACAACTAAAAAATACTCCTGGAACAACTGATTTTGCCAAACACGATGAACAGAAAGCACCAGCAAAATTTTCTGTAAGCATACTGGTGACATGCAGATGTACAGGCGACCTCTTTCCCTAGCAGCAGAACAGCCAGTCTTCAGCTATAGAATGATTGCCTTAAGCCCTATTGAAGCATTCTAAACTTGCAACAGTTGAGGAGATAGTACTTTAGGGGTGCAGTTATAGGGGTGATGGTGAGGCCATTGTGTCCCCCCCACCACAATAAGAATTCCACCCTCAATTAAATTTTCCTTCAGTCCCCAAATTTCTAGCATTGCAGAGGCTGAAACAATGATTTTTGTATTCACATTTCCCTAGTATCTCCACTTGTCCTTTTCTTTGGATACCTAAACTGTATTTCTAAAGGCTCAACTGAAGTTTTAAGGTACTGCACTGCTAGAAACTTGGTAACTGAAGGAAAATTTCTTCTGAGGGCAAGAAGATTTCTGCCTCCTGTAACTACAGCCCCGTAGAAGTCTATTGTCACTTTCCCCTGATCATCATTGCTTTCCTGAAGTGAAGGGCAATATTCTAAAGTAGAGAACCTCTTGCATACTGAAGGCTCTTCATATGATTCTAAATGCTAATTTTCCAGTGTTCAGACATGCATAAACAGACTTCATACATACAGGAAACTCTCTGTTTCAAGCTGTCCCTCTTCAAGCAAGGTTAAGTTACACAGAATGTAAGCAGGAGTACAATAGTCTCTGCTTCTCATGTGTTTGCTTCTGCTAGATTAAACTGCCCCAAAAGGCTTGCAGCTGCTATCCCTTCTTCTATTAGTGAAGAAGTTGCTTTGTTACTGCCCTGGCTAGCCCGAGCTTGGGGGATATAAAAAGATATCTTTTGATATCACTAATTCGGCCTCACATACCCATTCCCCTCCACGTGCTTGCGAGGCCCCCGGACAAGCACGCACACAGGCTCGGCCGATAATCGCCGTAATATTACAACACAATACAGGCAGGCCAGAAATAGCCGACTCGCAGCTTTAGGAGACCTCAAAGGCAAGTGTTACCCTGTTTACTGGGGGTCCCGTGAGGGACACCAAAATGTGCTCAACAATAGGTGGGGGAAATTAGCTCGGAGCACTGCTTTGGCGTTACGAGAGGCAGGGTAACTTAGCAGGCTCTTGAGCCCTATGTCTACAGGGTCAGGCCCAGTCAAGGAGCACACAGAAGTTGAAATAATAAATGTGGTTTTATTAAAAACACAAGCAAAACAGTGCATGAGGCACACTCACACAAAATAACTAAAGAAATAAAGGTTGGAGTGGGATAGAGGGTTTTTTCGAGGAGTTGTTGGTTTGGGTAATACCTCACCTGCCCTGAAGCCCGGTTGGAAGTGGAGAAGATGGAGAGCGTGGACCTCAGCATGTGGAGCTGAGGGGAAGGCTCGCTGGACAAAGCGACAGCAAGGCGGGATGGAAGCCAAGAGCGATCCAAGGAAGCGCTCAAAGTCAGGGGTTTTTATAGGGAGAATTGTGACCGCAGGCTAGGTCAGACTTTGGGAAAACAATAGATTTGGGGCTGGAGACAAAGCCTCCGAAAGGTCAGAATTTGAATGATTGAGTTACAGCCAAATTGTCAATGGGACAGCCAGTATGCAAACGCGAAGCACTTGAGCGTTGCATAGTCAGATCATCAATCTGCCAGCGCGGGGCAGAGGATCTTTTGAGAGCTGCGTACATACCTAATGGGGGTACTTGCCTTGAGGTCTCCTAAAGCAGCGAGTTGGCTGTTTCTGGCCTGCCTGTATTGTTTCAGAATATTACGGCGATTATCGGCCGAGCCTGTATGCGTGCTTGTCCGGGGGCCTCGCAAGCACGTGGAAGGGAATGAGTATGTGAGGCCGAATTAGTGATATCAATAGATATCTTTTTATATCCCCCAAAGCTCAGGCTAGCCAGGGCAGTAACACAAGTACCTTCATTAAGCATGCACACAACTTTCAAAAGATCCTCTGCCCCATGCTGGCAGCTTGACAATCGAGCTATAGAACGCTCAAGCACTCTGCATTTGCATACCGGCTATCCTATTGACAATTTGGTTATAACTCAATCATTCAAATTCTGACCTTTCGGAGGCTTTGTCTCCAGCCCCAAATCCATTGTTTTCCCCAAGTACGAACTAGCCTGCGGTCACAATTCTCCTTATAAAAACCCCTGACTTTGAGCGCTTCCTTGGATCACTCTTGGCTTCCATCCCACCTTGCTGTCACTTTGTCCAGTGAGCCTTCCCCTCAGCTCCACGTGCTGAGATCCACACTCCCCAGCTTCTCCGCTTCCAACCGGGCTTCAAGACAGGTAAAGTATCACCCAAACCAGCAACTCCTCTAAAAATCCCTCTATCCCACTCCAACCTTTATTTCTTTAGTTATCTTGTGTGAGTGTGCTTCATACGTTGTTTGATTGTGTTTTAATAAAATATCGTTGATTGTTCCAACTTCTGTGTGCTCCTTGACTCGGCCTGACCCCGTAAACATAGGGTTCAAGATCTCGCTACGTTACCCTGCCTCTCGTATTGCTAGCCTGTGCTCTTGGCTAATTTCCCCAACTTATAAATTGAGAGCGCATTTAGGTGTCCCTCTCAGGACCCCAGGAATCAGGGTAACAGCTTACTTACTTATATGTTCACTTCTGCTATTTTAGAAATGCTGAACTGGGGTTTGGTGTAGAGTGGATGACAAAACTGGATTCATCGATGTGGAATTTTGAAAGACTGACAGTTGTTATTTAAAAGAATGGAAGGAACCGACATTGTTTTTAGTAGAGCTGTATATATGAAAAAGAGGGGAGGTAAATGGTGAACTAATGCATATTAAGAAGGGGGTTAATAGGCAATTCTAAATTTAGCTGGTATCTTAAAGAGAATTTCTCTCTGCAAGGGGATATTGTAGCACCCTTGAGACCAACTGAGAGAAAGAAGTTTGTAGCATTAGCTTTCATAGATGGAGTTTACTTCATCAGATGCATGGAATTAAGTGCTTATAGAAAGACATTTAAGCCCATGAACGAACAGGTGAATTGTAACAGAAATGCAAAACTTGTGGTATAGTGATGAATTGACAAGTTCAGTTTTAGATATGTCCATTGAGGGACAAAGTTGGGAGGAAAGATATTGCCTAAAGCCAAGGCGAGTAGATAATCATATGAATGGTGGAGGAAGTTCCTGGAATGTAGTATGTTGCTGTCTGCGAACAAGAAGTGAGTTGGATACTCATGAGGCTGGAATGTTAACTAATGTTATAATATATATCATGTGCCAGGAAACCATTTTCTCTGTTCACCCACTGTTGAAGGTCTGGAGCTTGTGGTTATATCCAATTCTGCTGTTTTTCTTTCCAGTTCCCTTTGAAGTTTTTTGGTTCAAGGATTGCTGTTCTGAGGTCTGAGATGAAATGTCCAGGAAGACTGAAGTATTCTGAAACTGATTTTTGTGTATTCCCATTTCTAATGTCTGATTTATGTCCATTTATCTTCTGGTGCAGAGACCAGCCTGTTTGCCCAATGTAGAAAGCTGAGGGGCATTGTTTACAGAGCATGCCATATGCAATATCAGAGGATAAGCAAGTGAAAATACCTCTAATGTTGTGGGTGATGTGATTCAGTTCTGTGATGATGTTTCCTGAGTAGATGTGTGGGCAGAGTTGGCATCTGGATTTGTGGCAAAGTGTTGTACCCGTCTCCCCATCCTTACTGTGTGTCCTTCTATAGATAAGTACTTGTTTGGCTTTCTTTAGGCAAGTAAAGGCCTGTCACCAAGAATGTTTGAGAGGGCAGCATTATTGTCCAGAATAGGTTGTACAGTGGGCCCTTCATTTTCATGGGTTCAGCGCTCTCAAATTTGTTTGTTTGCAGGGTATTCTATTTATTTAATTTATTTACTTAAAAAAAACTTACTCTATTTGCACCTGCCACAGAAAAAAAATGTTATCTCTAAGGATCTCTAGATCCTCCAGCCCAGAGTAGAGATTCCTAGAGAGAACACTTCTCTAGGCATTGTTAGATTCGCCAGCATGACTTTATGGCCTGCTTCTGCCAGAAGTTGAGCGGAGAATTGCTCTGGAGGACCTAGAGATTCTTAGATAAGTATTCTCAGGTAAAATAATAGCAATTATAATTTTTATTTTTATTTGTGTTTTTTCCACATTTGTGAGGGTCTTGTGCCCCTCACAAAAGTGGAGGGCTCACTGTTGTTCATTGATGATATGTCTGAGTGGTCTCAGTTGGGAGATGTATGTGACCATTAGTAGGATTCCACTATTTTCTGTCTCTGTTCTGTTCTGTAATAGATTAGTCCTGGGTACAAGTCTTGCTTTGTGTGTGTGTGTGTGTGTGTGTGTGTGTTTACTTCATATAGTAAGTACTGTCATTTAAGGAATGCTTGCTGTAATTCAATGGGTTTGGCATCTCTGTCTTGTGGGTCTGAATAGATGTCATTGTACTGGAGGGCTTGACTGTAAACTATGGATTTGGTAGTGTATTCAGGATGGAAACTGGAGGCATCTAAATACGGGTAGCAGTCAGTGGATCTGTGATACAGTGTGGTGCTTAGATGTTCATTGTATAGCTATATGGTTGTATCCAGAAAGAGAACTTGTTCTGTGAATAGTTCCAGCCTCAGATTGATAGTAGGGTAGGAGTTGTTGAAGTTCTGATGGAATGTCTTGAGTCAGTCTTGTTCATCATCCAAATGATAAAGATATCATCAATATACCTCAGGTAGAGAAGAGGTTTCTGGGTACAGGAGTTAACGAAAATTTTGGAAAGGAAAGGAAGGAAAATATTGCTCCAGGTCAACTATGAAGATGTTGGCATATTGCGGTACGATGCATGTGCTCATGGCAATACCATTAATCTAATAGTATATGTTCTTAACAGAAATGAAATAGCTGTATGTGAGAACAAAGTGGCAGACTTTGGTGGTTAGTCTGCTGTGGTACCATCTGGAATTATGTTCCTGATTGTTTTTAGTTCATTACTTTTGTGGGATGTTGGTATGCTGTGGATAGTCTAATTTCTGTAGGAAGCCAGTAGCGTCATTCACATAGCTAGGGGTAGTGGTGGCATGTGGTCTAAGGCTACTGTCCACATATTCAGAGGTACCAACTGTGAGTGTTTCAGTGATTGAGATCATGGGCCATCCAGGGTTGTCTTCTTATGGGTAATGATGGGTAATGATGGAATGTGCTGGGTCAAGGCTGATAGGACATGTCAATTTAGATTTGGTTCTGCATCTCTGTAGGAAAGTCTCTGATAGTCTGTATAATTTCTTTCAGTATTTATCTATGGGATTGTTAGGTAGGATTCCATAAAATATAGTGTTGGACAGTTGCCTCTGAGCCTGCTGCAGGTAGTCGAATTTGTCCATGATGACTATAGCTCCTCCTTTGTCAACCTCTTTGATGACAATTTTAGGATTTTTTCATGAGACTATGTATAGCATCTTGTACCTTGTGGCTGAGATTGTATGATAAATTACATCTCTTATTGATTATTTCTGTCTGGGCATGGTGATGGAAGCATTCTATGTAGAAGTCAAGTTCCATGCACCAACAAACAGAGGAATTTGTGCAGAGTTGTTCTTTTTCTATCTCTGAGAGGAATTGTGTTGTATTCTGCTATAGACTCTTGCCACAAACCCTAATGCCAATATGCCCACACATCTACTCAGGAAATGTCATCATAGGACTTTATCACCTCATCCACAACATTAGAGGTACTTTCAGTTTCTCATCCTCTAATGTGATATATGCTATCCCCTGTCAACAATGCCCTTCAGCACTTTACATTGGGTGGACAGGCTAGTTATCCTCTGTGCTAGTTTGTGTAAAAAACCAGTAGCAAAACACTTCAATCTTCTTGGACATTCCATCTCAGACCTCAGAATAGCAGTCCTTGAACTAAAGAACATCAAAGGGAAGTTGGAAAGACAACCAGTAGAATTGGGACATATACACAAGCTCCAGTACCTTGATAGTGTGTTGAACAGAGACAATGGTTTCCTGGCACACTATACATATTATAACCCTAGTTTAACAGCCTAGCCTCATGAGAAGCCTCTTGCACATTTTACCACAACTTCTTTCATGTTCCCAGGCAGCAACATACTACATTTCAAGAACTCCCTCCACCATTCATATGGTTATCTACTCATCTTGGCTTTAGGCAATATCTTTCTTCCCAACTTTGTCCCTCACAAGCCATCTTAAAACTCAACTTGTCAGTTCATCACCATACCTACAAGTTTTGCATTTCTGTTACTATTCACGCACATTCATGAGCATAAGTGTCTGTCTGTAAACACTTCATTCCATGCATCTGATGAAATAAACTTAGTGTCTGAAAGCTAATGCTACAAACGTCTACCTCTCATTTAGTCTCAATATTCCTTTGCATACTAATCTAGACTAACATGGCTATATCTTGGAATTTTTGTCTGTTTATCGAGGGTGTTGCTTCTCATGCTAACTGTACAATATGGGGGACTGGCAACTTTTTCCACTTAATGTGCAAGGAACCAGTTCCATATTTGTGCCCATTGGCTGCATCTGTTTCTTTCTTTCCTAGAAACTCTCTGTGGGCCAGCAGCTGACAGCTTATGGACCAACACTGATCCACAGACAACCAATTTCAGTAGCACTGATCCAGGGTTTGTTTGTTTGTTTGTTTGTTTATTTAGTTAGTTATTTTCAGGCATTTGTGGTAATCATCACATAGACAAGTAATCAAGTCTTCGAAAGAATGGCAGCACCAATAATGGTTCCCAGAAAATTAAAATAAGGAATGTTTCCACTCTCTGGGTGTAACTTTCTAGGGGTTGTGGTTTCAGATCAGTCATAGCTTTGTGTTTTCCAGCTTTTTTGTCTCATTAATGATGACAGTTTGTTACATGATTGTTAAAATAAAGAGCAAAGGGTGGGAAGGCATTTCTTGCATCTGTCACTTCTAACAAAGTGTTCCCGGTTCATTTCATATGGCACTTTAAATGTCACTCGTTCTTTGGATATTTCTGGTCTCAGGATGTAGGAGGCCTGTCCTGCTGACAGACTCCAAATATGCTCAGAAAAAGAAACGTAAAATATTTTTATTTCTTCTGCAGGAAGGGTATAGAAGCCCAGACAAATGTCTCTCTTGGTACACTTTGAAAGGGAATATCAAATGTACAGCAATAGACTTGCTGATACATGTACTTTTTCTGCACTGTGTAGATTTCCTGATCCTTGACACTGAAGGTTAGGATTTTAAGGGATATGGTTGTGTCATGAAAGGCTACTTGCACAATGTTGTTCAGGGCTGACTTGGAGATTATGGCAACCTTAAGTCTAGAAAATTATAGTGTCAACATATGCATTAATGCCAACAACCTAGCAATCAAATGGTGGAAAATTTACCATGTGATAGGGTGGTTGTCTGTATTTAGATTCTTGAATGTATCTTTGAGATTGTTCACACTACACACTTACAATGCTATTTTCCATTTTAACTGTCATGGCTGCACCTACAAAATCTTGGGATAGGCACTAGAGTTCTGCAGCAGAGAATTCTAAAAGAATTCTAAATGTCTCACAAAGCTATAAATCCCAGGATTTTATAGGATGGGGTCATAGCATCTTTTGTGCTATCAAAATGCTATAGTTGTGTGCTGTGAAAGAGACTTCAAATAGCAGCTTAGATCTGCGTCCATTTGGCAGATTCATATCCTCTTTCTTTGCATCCACAGTGCCTCTTTTCCTCTCACGTAACTTTTGTCTTTTATAACCACCAATTAGTTCTCTCTTTCCTTCCCATTCTCTGCATTCCTGCACTACGTAGTATTACCTTTTTCCAAAACCTTTTTCATCTTTTGACCTAATTGCCTAAAGATTAATGTTGCCACCTTGAGTCAACTTACCTGCATTTCCTTACAAACTTCAGATATCTAGGAAGAACCTCTGTGGTTCCTTGGCAGCAACAGCATGTCAGCCCCAGTCAAGCTCTCCGTACAATACAGAGCAATGGCTTCAGGCTACAGGAAAGGAGATTCCACCTACACATTAGGAAGAATTTCCTGACAGTAAGAGCTGTCCAACAATGGAACACACTGCCTTGGAGTGTGGTGGAGTCCCCTTCTTTGGAGATTTTTAAACAGAGGCTGGATGGCCATCTGTCAGAAGTACTTTGTGTATTCCTGCATGGTAGGGAGTTGGACTGGATGGCCCCTGTGGTCCCTTCCAACTATGATTATATCATTCTATTCTATGAGTCTATATATCTGTGTTCTCAAAATGGCAGCCAGTTTAAACAGAGTTTGGAAAGTTACTTTTGAATCGTACGAGTTATAATATCATGTCCCAACACAAAGATCAGTTAGTTGCTATTTAACAAGACATACTTTTAGTTCATTTTGGGAGGGAAAAAAACATACAAACCAAACACACTCTGCTCCAGTCTGGTTTAAAGTACAAGAGAGTACAAAGGAGAAGCATGAGGTAGAGCCCAATTCTGCACTTGAGACATGATAACCCTGCTCCAACTTTCAGTGAAGCCATATTCCAATTGAATCAAGCATGGTTACCCTGCTCCCACCTCTTTGTAGAAGGACTAAATGTTCTTTGCCATGTGCTTGCCAGTCTGTATCTAGCTGGAGCTCCTTAGTTCATCTGAGCCTACAGGGTTGCAAACAACCTTGTCTAGTAGGCAGATCAACAGCAGCATTCCCCTGAAGAATCTGTCAAGCTTATACAATATTTGTAGTACATGAGCATCTCACATTTCGTCAACTGAGGAATTTGCACATCTCATACAGGCATTTTAGCATTTCCATTTCATTGCCTTAATTCAGCATAGCAATAGTGATTGTTTCAGAAAGTATTTCTAACTCTATCTGGGCAGAAAGTACCTCTAGCTCTATCTGTGAACATTGCAATTATAATAGTGTAAATTTAAATTGTTCTTAGCCACTCCATTGATCAGCAAAGAGCATAGGGATATACCTTCTTCTGCCTTAGCTACCCAGAGGGTTAACCAGTGCCTTAACTGCTTTTACAGCTGTTACAGACATTTGTTTAGCTGTGTTTCATCCAATCGCACATTAGATATCTTGCCTTTGAAACAACACTGTCTTGAGAAGTTTAAAATGTGCAGTTTGCCCTGTTGTCCAGGTTTCCTTCTACCCTTATATGCTACTCTCTTCATTGTTATTGTCTGCCCAGCTGTGTTTGTTCAGAGAATCTAAAACTGATGGGCTCACATTAATGACACTTTCTTGTTTCCCAGAGAGTATTTAGGAAAAGTCGTCTTTCTTGTCTTTTACACAGATATGTAATTTTTTAAAACTTTTGATTTCTAAACTATAGTGCCCCAAATGAAACATTGTTGTTCTGTTAGTGACAAATAGTCACAACTCTAAAAAATTAATTAAAATACTTTAAGTATATTGCAAAAAGAGTGAAGTTGTAATTTCTTGTTAAATTATAATCTAACTTGGGTCCTTATCACACCATGCCATTATACTGTCATAGCAGTGGTTTGGACCCATTTTTGTCTCAGCCTTATCACATGATGTTGTGACTATCCCAGTGTTATTGTGCTGTACAGTAATTGGGAACATGATTTTTATCATGCTGAAAATAATCTGCTAATAACTCCCTTTCCTGCTATGATTCAGTAGCCAGTTTAAAGGTGGATGTCTCACTTCTCTTCATTGCAAGAACAATTGATTAGTGAGTGCGATGTGGGTGTGGTCTGATTGTCCGTTTCTTCAGGATTCCCAGGAAAATCTTCAGCAGGGTAGACCTCAGACTACTTCTGGGGCTTGGGCGGGAAGGACAAAACTTCCAAAGAGTATAGCTGTGTTTTCTGTGGTCAATGCTCTTGAAACACTTTTCAGATTTATATTTATACTAGCGTTGCCCGGGATTTTATTTTCTCATAGGTAATACTTGTTAGAAAGATTTGAGATCCTGTGTCTCTGATTCCCCAAACTGTCTTGTCCATTACTTGTAACTCATATTCCCCAATCCAATCTGTATTCAGAGTTATTAACATACAGAGATTGGGTTCCTGAGGTTATACACTGCCCTCCTCCTTGCTGCTAGGCCATGTCTCCATCAGACACAGTTGACTGAGGCCTAAGCACTCTCTGGTTGAGAATTCTAAAGGCCCCTCCCTAAACTGCAAACTCCAGGATTCCATAGAATCTTCTTAGGCAGCCAATCATATAAGGTCGTTGCCTGACACAAACAAACTTTGACTTTTATATATTAGATAAAAATGGTTTGCTGTTATAGTGCAATAACATTGTGACCCTGACTAGTTAAGCACTGATAGTTACTATTCTGATGCCTTTACTGCATGGGGTTATTTTCCAAAGATTTCTCCACTGCTTTCCTGTTGTACCACACATCACAGTCTTGCTATCATAGTGTTACCCTGATTTCTGGGGTTCTGTGGGGGAACGCCTTAATGTGCTCCATGTGATAGGGAATGGAAGCTAGCCAGAGCGTGAGCAACAGCAATGTGAGAGGCAGGGTAACCTAGCGGGGTCTTTTTACCCAGTGTTTATGGGGTCAGGCCAAGCCAAAAACCAAATGAAAATGTCGAATAAATGATTTTATTGAATGAAAGTCTCACGCACCAACGCAATCACTCACACACTCACTCAAGACCTATTAGGAAGCAAAAGAGAGGAAACTGGATAGGGGAAATAGCGAAGGGATTGTAGCTGGGGTAATATTGCACCTTTTCCTGAAGTCCTTGGTCTGGGAAAAACAGCGAAGAAGTGTAGTTCAGCATGGAGAGGGCTGAGGAGATTACTCGACAGACAGAGAAATGGTCTGCTGGTATGACCAGGAGTGATCCAAAGAAACGCTCAAAAACCGGAACTATCTGTAGGGGGAAAAGTACCTTGAGGGCAAATCCTCTCCCGGGGAGGACAAAGGGTGTTGCAACAGAAAAGAAGCTCCACAATGGCAACTCCTTTTGCATGATGAGATTACAGGGTATTGCCAAAGTTTCAGGATCTTCAGTTACTTTGGGTTGCGGTGTGAATTTATGTAAATTGTCCTTACCTGATAGGATTTTATTTCTGTCAGTGCTCAACTTGGGGGAAAACACACTAATCCCCTCAAGTTGGCCCCTTAGTGGCTGAGGACCCTTTGTCTACTATGGGCTTGCACAGCTTGAGGTCTCCTGGGGCTACGTGATGGGGGATTGTACTGGCCTGACTTGGATTTTGATTGTTCAACCGTTGCTGCCTACGTGCTCATCCGGGTGACCTCTCAGGCACGTTGAATCATATTTTAATATCAAAATTGTAGACCCCGGGACAGGGTTTACCAGTGAGGTAACAAAAGCATTACTTTTGAAAACTTACTTTTTATTTGTTTTAAGGTAATATTGTAATAATGCTATCATGTCTTAGGCCTTTTCTGCACTACACGGTTATAGTGCTATTATTCCACTTTCAACATCCTGTGGAATTCTGGGGTTTATTGTTTAGGAAGGGACATTTAAAATTCTCAGCCAGAGAGCTCTTTGGCCACAGTAAACTACAAACCCCAGAATTCCACAGGATATTGAAAGTGGAATAGTAGCACTACAACAGTGTAGTGCAGAAATGGCCTTACTGTAATAGTGTTATGATGGCTTAATGACTACAAATGGAATGGTTTTTGAACAGGACAACCTGCAATGTCTGACTAGTGTGATAAGCACTTGTTTTTGACAGAGAAAGATATCAAAATAATAGGGAATGGTGTTCCATGTTTCTCTTCCTGTGCCAGGTCTCAGAAGGAAAGATTTGGGCAGTGGTGGCTGTGCCATAATGATGTTGTGCCACAGCAGCATTATTATGCCTATACTTTAAAAAAAAAATTGAAGCACTAGGCAGGACAAATGGGGTGGTGATAATGGCATTACTGCAGACGAATAAACTGTGCAAATCATGCTGTTACAGTGCAAATGTGGCAAGCGTGTGATACACAGCATCAGCAATCAGCTATCACTGTGGGTAGAGCTGAAGCAGTTTTCAGATGGTGTAACTTGGCATAACAGCATGGTGTGATAAGGACCAGGGTTAGGGCATAGTTATAACAAAAAAAATGAAGTATAAGTAATCAGTTATTTGTAACTATTTACTTCAAGCTCAGGATTTCTATGCATAAACTGGCTCTTAGGCTGAAGCAATGTGATCTCAGTGATTGTCACCATTACTGAGGACAGAGGAAGGCGTGCCTTCTCATTTATGTGGCGCACCACAAAGCACCTCTCTTGAAATCTTGCTGTTTGCAAGTGTGTAAATTTAAATTTCTTTCCACACAAAAATTAATTCAGAGTGTGCATGTTGAAATGACAACTGGCTATTTAACAATATATTTTGTTAAATATCATATTGTGCTGTCACTAATAAATTGCAAAAGTATTCTGGTATTGTTAGGAGAAATTCTGTACAGGTGATAAGGCCTGAAAAGAAGTCAATGCAAACTTCTACCACTCGAATAGAAAGATATTTTTTTACTTTATTTGTCCTGAAATCTCTATTCATCTATATCTATACACCTATATATCTTTATTTATTTATTACCAGCTTCCAGTTTACCTTCCAGAGACCCATCTGGTAGAAAATGGAACCATAAAGTATATAGAGTCTTGTCATTTTCCTCTTTCAGGCATTTCCAGGATTTGTCTCAGCAGAACAGAGCCAAGGGGCTTTATTTCAGACTGCTCACGGGGGGGGGGGGCTGAATTATTGACAATTGTTTCTGTTTGGCCAAGTTTGGGCTTTGTTGCTTTTGAACTGTGTCTGAAAACCAATACCTTTCTTCTTTATATCTCCCTTAGGACTATCACTTGGTCTGTTTTCAGGTGCTTTAATGAGAAACAAGCCTCTGTCGACAGAGTTTAAGGGCCATGATTAAGTGGCTGGCTGACCAGCTGCTTGGTGCCTAGTGGGAAAATCAAAGGCAAGTGGTTGTGTAACGCAGTGTGCCTCCAGTGCAGTATGACTGTTGAAGGATAAAATCCTGGGAACTCTAGCACTTTGCAAAAGGCCTCTTTTGCTTTTGTTCTTATCTGCACAATGAGTTTAATGTAGCTGTGAAGGTAGTACAGTCCTCCCTCCACATTCATGGGTTTGACCCTAATGAGTTTGATTATTTGTGAGGTGCGTATATGCTTTCCCCCGATTCTCCTTCCTCTATTCCCTTGCATTTTGTCGGACGTGAAGAAGGAAGGCAAGCACCCAGATGAAAGGCAAGGGAATGTGGGGGGAAGGCTCTCACATGCCTTCTTTCTCCCCTCTGGTGCTTCTCCTCCCATTTCCTTGCCAGCAGCCAGCCAAGGTTCACAGTTCTCCAATTAGAGTCTTTTATCAGCAGTGTCCTATCTCAGTCCTGGCACAGCTGATAAATCAAACAAAACAAACTGAATATCTCCCAGCTTGTTACTACTTCCAGGCAGTAAGCAAGGAATCATAAATAAAGTCCAACGTAAACAAAGTCCAGCAGAGTTTCACAGCAAAGGAGTGTCCAAGGTCAATCCAAGCATTTGTCAAGGCATCCAGCAAGGTAGCAGACCAGATAAGCTCTGACAACTCCTGGAGGGGAAGGATGCCAACTAAATAGACTGAAAGCCTAGCACAGCTGTGCCTTGATTGATTGTTACCAGTTATAAATTCTGAGAGAGCGACGCTTGGTTTCTCTTTGCTGCCTGTGCTGTGCAAAGCTGCGTCTAAGTGTTCTTCTGTATCTGAAGAGGCAGGACTCTCTGTTGGAGCTGGCACCACCCTCTGTTCTATTTCTGGCACTGTAACCTCTCTCTGTATAGCAGGTCCTGGCATGCCCCCTGTTTCAGTCTCTGGCATGCTCTCTGCTTCAGACTCTGAGTCAGAATCCATGCTCTGGAAGCAGGGCATGACAAGCAGCCACAAAGAAAGTTGATAACGGTTTGTTAGCCAATTACTAGTCATTGTTTTTGCAGTCCAAGTCTGTAGTAAATTCAGAGTGACAGTCCAGTAGCGAAGTCTGTACACAAGGAGAGGGTCAAAGTTTCCAGGAACATGAGTAAGGGATCTAAACATGAGACACACTGTTTCCACTGATAAGATCAGATGTCTGCAATGGCTTCTTCCTATCCTTTTCTCTGTTTGTATAGGCTGACAGCCTCCCCCGGCTGTTTGTCTAACTGTAAATGCTCCAAGTCTCCTGGGCTTTTTCTTTTTCACCTGTGCCGGTTGCAGTAAGTTTTGCCTTGTTCATGTCTCTGTGTTGTGGCTGTTGGGAAGGGTCCTGTCTGGGTTCTAGAACAGGGGTGTGACACTGGCGCTGAGAATTTGCACTGAGACAAAAGGCAAGGGAAGGGAGAAGGAAGGCTGACACAAGCCTTCCTTCTCCTCTCGACAGCTGCCCCTCCAATTCCCTCACCTCTGTCCCTGGTGCTAAGAACTCCTGGTGAGGCAAAAGGAACAGGAATGGAGGTGAGGGAAGGCTTGCCTGAGCCTTCCTTCTCCGCTTGTGACTTCCCTTGTGTATGGCCCCAGCACACAAAAGGCAAGGGAATGGGACGGGGATTGTTGGAGGGAGAGTTATTCATAGTTTTTCCACTTTCCACTTTTGCCCCACGTGGTTTTTCCATGCCCCAAACCCTCATGAAAGTGGAGGGGCCACTGTATTTATAATCTAGTTTTTCTGTTTGCCAAAGGTGGGGAACATGTCTAGAAAAGCTTTGAAATGTTCTCTTTTTGGTAACAACTCCCAGAATCCCCCAGCCAATATGACCACTACATGTGTAGCCTTCTAAATGTTGTTGGACTGCAGCTCCTATCAGCCTCAGTCAGCATAGTCAATGGTGAAGGATGGTGGGATTTGCAGTTCGGCAATATTTGGAGACCATGTTTTGCAACATCTTAAACTTCTCAAATACAGGTCTGAGTCCTCCTGTTAGTTCCAGCTAGTGAAGACCCACTGAATCCATGGCATTGATGTGTTGATTCAACCTTCAGCTGTCGATTAAACAGGACCCCTTCTAGTTGGAAGTAACTAACACGATTCCAGACAAGATGCTGAGCAGAGTAAAGGAATAATAATTGGTTTTGTTTTGCAGGAATTAACACTTCCTTTGGCTAAAGCTCAATAGAGGGGTTATGCAGCATAAAGTTATGCTATGCCATGGGTGTGCTATGCTGCCAGTATGCTGGACTGCACTATTGGGCAACTGATCACACAGCTTGCATTGTGCTGATCTGTGCTGTTGTTTCTCAATGATCATTAGACCTCCCACGTCGATATATATCAGGGACACCTTTATGCAATATCTTCAGAAGGGCATCCACCTACATGAAAGTTATGCTGGAAGGATTCCCCTTGCACAGCCATAATCAAGATATAACCCCTGCACAATATCCAAAAAAGGACAAATGACATGTGCCTCCAACAGGATTCTAGCCAAAAAGGATCCTACCCACTGTTGCCCACTGAAATGTAGTGTGAATGTGTTGCTGTGTAAAATGTAAGTACTTGGCCATTTGCTTATTAAAGTATTTGTGTGTTGCCTTTTCCCCATAAATTTCACAGAATACTATTAACAGTAACTTGTTAAAAGAAAGCTACAATAATCATAAACATGAAGCAGAATGAAAAAAATAATCACAGCTTAAGCAAATCAATATTAATTAAAAGAGCTCCAACAATCCTCCTGTCAAAGTGAAACGGGCATCCATCATTTTAAAAAAAATCTAAAGAATAAACTTAAACTAATCACTGAAAGCCCAGTAGAACAGGACAAACTATGCTTCGTATAAGAAAGAAAATCAGGCAGACAATAGGCAGTTCTCTTCTGAGAGGAAGTTCCTCAGATGGAGAGCAACTACCATAATGGTAGCTTCCTGCCTAATCTCTACAGATAGTACATCCATGCTAGAACAGTGGTTCTTAGTCTTAACGTTTAATCATCTGGACATTTTGATCTTCAACTCCCAGAAGCCCCAGCCACTGTGGCTAACAGCCAGGGATTCTGGGGATTGAAATCCAAAATATCTTGGGTACTAAAGGTTTTGGGAAGCATTACACTTGAGTCTCTGATGCTATCTCTATTTAAAAAAAAATGAGTTTCCAGAATTTTGATAGTTGCATCTGGCAGAATAACCAAACAACATGGGCTGGAATGAGAAGTGTCTGGTGGCTGTCTAGTCCAAACATTTGGCCTGGCTCATTTTACATTATCCCTGGCACAGATTATAACAGTACCATGGTTGCTTTTCATATACAATATGAGTGAGATTCACAGAGCTTCCTATTACATTTCCTTGGCCCCATGATACTGACATAGTCCATAATCTCTTACAATGGCAGTGCACTGTAGTAATGGGAAAATTCTCTGCCACAGATTTACTTATTATCCTTGGGACAAGTCTCAGCTTCAGGCTTTCCAATCTATTGAATGGAAATTTTAGTACAGAAGATTTTAAAAAGTCTTCTCAATACTTGGTTCCTATTCCATTGTTGTTCTGGTCTTCCTTCAAATGATTTCTGAATTATGACAGCCCCAATGGGAACCTATCACAGGGTTTTCTTGGAAAGATTTGTTTGGAAGGGGTTTGCCATTGCCTTCCTCTGGGGCTGAGTGAGAGTGACTTCCCTGAAGTCTTCCAATGTGTTTTCATGGTCAAGCAGGGATTCAGACCCTGGTCTCCAGGGCCCTAGTCCAACACCCAAATCGCTCCATGTTGGCTCTCCCATTCCATATATATATACACTATACATGTAGCTTATTATGTAGTCTGTACTGGGAAACGGGAGAGATTGTAGTGGATCTCTTATGCAGAGCAACTGATGGGCTATGCAGAAGTTGAACTGTTCATCAGCCCATCATCACCCCCACAAGATCTAGCAGAGAAAGAAATCTAACTTAGGGCCTTCCCACACCATACTGTTATAATGCTATTATTCCACTTTCGACATCCTGTGGAATTCTGGGGTTTGTAGTTTACTGAGGCCAAAGATCTCTCTGGCTGAGAATTCTAAATGCCCCTCCCTAAACTGCAAACCCCAGGATTCCATAGGATTTTGAAAGTGGAATAATAGCACTATAACAGTGTAATATGGAAAGGTCCTTAGTCTTCTGGACAAGATATATAAAAGTACTTTTGCTCATGAATACTTGTCCATAAGCAACACAGGTTCATCTTCTTCAGGAAGGTAAGAAAAGAAAGAGTTCTACATGGTATCAGGAGAGTTGGATCGTCTCACCCAGAAGGGCTCTTATCACACATTCTTCCAGGGAAAGAGAGAGGTGGGTGTCTGAGCACATAAGACCCCAAAGAACAAAGGAAGGCCTTCCTGGTGCAGAAACGGAGGGTAAATAAACAAACAGGATGTTACCATAAACATGCTATACCTAATCTCCTAGACAGTGACATGCAGTGGAACTACTAGTGAGCATAGGTATCCGAAGGTTGCTAACTCCAAAAGTCTATGGATGAACTCATTTGCTGAAGTTACTTGCTTTGCATGCACTTTCAATTCTTCCTTTGCTTGTGATACTGTTGCAATCTGTATGAGTTTGTAATATTGTATTGGTTTAATCAAAGTTTCCCTATTATCACATCTGGGTGTATTGCAACAATGGAAAATTTGTGAGCTTTCAGGAGTTAATGAATGGTTAATACTTTGAACTATAATGCCATAAAAAAGGCTTGGAGTTAAGATATCTAAGGCCCTTTTCACATGTGGGGGGGGGGAACGGTGTAGAGCGACCTCTCACGGAGATCGTCTACACCTTAGAGTGGACTGGCGTGGACTACTTTTCGTAGCTTCACACCAGAATCCACTCAGGAGCGGCCGGAACTAGCCGGGCTGTGTGTTTTTTAAAAACCTCTTTTTAGAGGTTTTTAAAAAGCACGGAGCGCGCAGCCCCATGCCGCTCCGTCGCCCGACTCTAAAGTGGATCTGCAGGCGCGCGCAAGTGCGTGCCTGCAGATCTGCCGGGGGCGGGCTTCCGGCTGGCGAGCTTCTCCGGTTGGTGGAGAGCCTCCGCCAACCGGAAGCTGCCATCTGCGACGCCGGAGGAGTGTGGAGCAGCGAGCTCGCGCTGCTCCACAAGGCGATGGACTTACCCGGCTGGAGGTAAGCTCCGTTTTTGGGCGTTTTCGCCCGTTTCCCCCCCGACATGTGAAAAGGGCCTAAGACATCTAAAATACCACATCTTATATAAGCCTTCTTGCAACTAGAGATCCTAAGTGTAGGTCTTAAGTGCAGCCCTGTGAGGCTTGATAGGTGGGAACATGTGATTGTTTTTCTCTGTAGCAACACCCCAACTGTGGAATTTCCTCTCAAGGGATGTCAGGCTGGCTCCATCCTTTTAGAGTTTCCAGCAGAGCTGTTCATCACGATGTTTGGTCCTTGAAATTGTCTTCTTTTAAATTATCCTTAAGAAGTAAGATCTGGAATTCACTAAGGCAATTGTGAATGTGTAATCTGTTGTGAGCAACAGGGGTCTACTCCCCCCATGATCAGGAAGCAGCTGGCTGACATTTCCATTGTGACAGGGACTCTGCTTCTGATTGTTGTTCTGGAGATCACTCATGGAGAGGTGGTAATTTCTAGCAATTTCTAGGTGGTAATTTCTAGCCAGTGAGCTGCTTCCTATTCAAGGGGAAGAGATCTCTGTCACTTACAGTGGCTGCTGCCTGGTAAGTGAAGGTTGTGGTGCCCAGGCTGTGAGACACTATACAGCTATGTAACTGAGGTGGTTATGCATTCGTAACTGCCCTGGTAATTTCCAGCCAAGTTATTTTTAATATATGTGTTTTTAAAATTGTTTTTATCCATTGCACAACACTGTGGGGGTCCTGGTGGGCTGAGAGGCAATACAAAAATCGTATAAATAAATATATACTCACTCCTATGATTCCTTACCATTGGCCAGCCTGGCTGGGACACTGGAAAGGGGGGTTCACCTACATCTGCAGGACCACAGACACCTCATCACCAGTATACTGCTTGGCACTGATGGAGTGTGTAAACATATGCAAAAGCTGTACTTCCAAGATGAATGAAATATTTTCACTGGGATTTCCCAGCTCTACCCATTGTTATTGGGTCCAAACACTGGGCCCAAGCTGTGCTCCCGGTTCAGAAAAGTTTGTTTCAAGAACTGGTAACCCTTTTTGATCTCAATATTCAGGATTTGTTTTATTAACTTCTTGTAATAGAGGTTGTATTTATTGTATTTACTTCCTATTTTGTTTAAGGGACAGGAGGGCAGTCAATTCTTCGTCCACCAGATCAGTGTCTGTATCTGTTTTCTCATGATGTCGATCCAAAGGTCCCCTACGGCACTATGAGCGGGTAAGTTCTTAAGACTCTGAGGATTCTCCTTGGACTTGGATGACAAGGATTTATGGCTCTCAGCAGATTAACTCCATTTGAAACCTAGCAAACAGTTTCAAAAGGTGTTCATAGAGCTAATTCCCTTGTCAAGCTATAAATAAAAGCCAGGTGTTCTGCAGGGCTTTAGATGATTTCCATATCTGGCAGTCATTTTGTGTGCCCCCACCTGTCTCCTTTCTCTTTAGTCATTTTCCAACTGTGCTTCCCGTTTAGTGAACAGATACAGTTATGAGTTCTTCCTTTCAGGAAAAAAAAAGTGTTATTACAAATCTACAAGGTGAATACAGTGTCATATGGTGTTTAATATGGATGTGTGTTTTAAGGCTCAGTTTCATACCAGTAAAAGGGGGAATGACTGTATGGCAGCAAGTAATGAAAAAAATCACAGAAAAGACTGAAAAAATAACATTTAAATGGGACAAATCTGAAAACTGCATGTGAAGAATGAAAATGATTGTACTACAAAATAAAAGACTACTGACATACCGAGCCTCTGAGGTTTTGGTATTCCTAAACAGACAGATCTTATTCCAGCCTTATAGCTCTGGCCATTTCCGCACTAGTCTGTTATAGCGCTATTATTTCACTTGCAACATCCTATGGAATCCTGGGGTTTGCAGTTCCGAAACTGCAAACCCCAGGATTCCATAGGATGTTGCAAGTGGAATAATAGTGCTACAACAGTCTAGTGTGGAAATGGCCTTTGTTGTGCTGGCAGAGGACTAGAAATGAGGCTTGCATTTTCCTGATTTGCAATACATTTATTGATTACTAGATTCAGCTTTACCTTATCCCGTACCTTGTGACTAGCCATGAGCTTCACAATAATGGGTCAGTGTACTGTAATGGTTAGAGACTTGAACTCAAATACTCATTCATGACACTCATTGGATAACACATATTATCATAGGCCATTTCCATACCGGGCTTCTGAAATGGTGCAGAGCGACCTCTCACAGAGGTCTTCTGCACCATAGAGTGGACTGGCGTGGACTACTTTTTGTAGTTCCACACGAGAATCCACTCAGGAGCGGCTGGAACTAGCCGCGCTGCGTGTTTTTTAAAAACCTCTTTTTTGAGGTTTTTAAAAAGCACGGAGCGTGCAGCCCCGCACCGCTCCGTCGCCCGGCTCTAAAGTGGATTTGCAGGCGCGCGCAAGTGCGTGCCTGCAGATCTGCCAGGGGCAGGTCTCCAGCTGGCGAGCGTCTCCGGTTGGTGGAGAGCCTCCACCAACCGGAAGCCTCCATTTGGGACGCCAGAGGACTGCGGAGCAGCAAGCTTGCGCTGCTCCGCGTAGTGACGGACTTACCCGGCTGCTGGTAAGCTCCGTTTTTGGGTGTTTTCGCCCGTTTCCCCCCCACACATGTGGAAATGGCCATAGAATCATAGGGTTGGAAGAGACCACAAGAGCTATCGAGTCCAACCCCCTGCCACACAGGAATACACAATCAAAGCATCCCTGCCACCACACCCCAAGGCAGCACATTCCACTGCGAAACTCTTCTTACTTCAGGACATTCTTCCTAAGTTTAGATGGAATCTCTTTTCCTGAAGTTTGAAGCCATTGCTCTATGTCCTAGTTTCTGGAGCAGCAGAAAACAGGCTTGCTTCATCCCCCATATGGCATCCCTTCAAATATTTAGACATGGCTATCATCTTGCCTCTTAATCTTCTCTTCTCCAAGCTAAACATACCCAGCTCGGTAAGCCTCTCCTTATATGGCATGGTTTCCAGGCCTCCTATCATTTTGGACGCCCTCCTCTGGACACGTTCCAGCTTGCCAATATCCATGTTGAATAGTGGTGCCCAGAACTAGACACGCTATTCCAGGTGTGGTCTGACCAAAGATCCCACCTAGGTCTTTGTGGAGCAGTTAAAAATTAAGAGAAGAAGGAAAGAACTCGGTATGCCACCTTGTGGCCATGATAAGGTTACCAAATTGTGAAGTAGAGAGAGTTCTACCTATCAGGGATGTGTAGAGGAGGGATTTCATCACGTATGGCTTGCTATGCAACCAAGTGGCAAGCTACACCTGCTGAAATTTCCTCTTGTCTGTAGCCATTAAAGCTCCAGGGGCCTGTGCCAGTTTTCAGTCTGGAAACCCTGGAAGCATGAAACATAATTATAATGAATAAATAATAAAAATAAATAAATAATAAAAACCTAAATAAGCATTGCATCCTTAAGGTCTTGTACCTTTATACTGTACCCATTTTGAAGGATTTCTATACTGACTCAGCATCACCATATATTTTTATTTAATGCTCTCTATCTGGCAGCAGACCTCTACACAAGGGCTGGCCCCACCATGAGGTGAAGTAAATTGGCCACCTGAAGTGGCTGATACCTGGGATGTGTAGGTGTAGGACGATGATGCACATTTCTCATCTCACAGGTGGGGTTGCCAGACTGAAAGCTGGAGAGGGTTCCTGTACCGTTAATGGCTGTGTAGAAGAAGGAAGCCGGGCAAGTTATAGCTTGTCAGTAAAGAAGGTAACAAGCACAACCTTGCTGAAATTCCCTCTTCTACACCACCATTAAAGGTATAGGAACCCACTCCAGTTTTCAATCTGGCAGTGCTACTGAGCCACAGATGATGCACATGCCATGAGGTTTGCCCTCTAAGCTACTCTCTTGAGCTAGCTTGTTGTCCCTAGGTGTAGTGGAGGATGGAATCCCACAGGCAGGATTTATGTAAGACTGACCTGCCAGTGCAGGTAGTTTTTGTATGTGGAAGGAGGTGAGGGGCACCATTTTGTCATGATCTTCAGGGAGCAAAACGTCAGATGAGAGCAGCAGCGTGACTGAAAGATGGCATGTTAACGGCTTCTTCACTGGTGCTTCCATTAAAGATCACACTCACCCATGTTTTGTCCTTATATGGAAAAAGATACTGTGTCTATATTTCCCCTCGCCATGGCTGGAAAAAAAAACTATTTAAAGAGAAGTTCTTTAGCAGACAAACAGCAGGGGGATTAAAGCTTTAAACAGTCCCTGTGACAGCCTTCTTCCACTTCTAACCCAAGTCTGTTTCTTAGGGAATGGAGCTGACAACTGGGGCCCTTTCACGCTACACAATCACAGCATTATGACTCCACTTTAACTGCCATGGCAGCATCCTGTGGGATCCTGGGATTTGCAGTTTAGGGAGAAATATTCAGAAATTTATCCTCAGTCCTCTCAGAACCATAGTTCCCAAGAGTATTTTGTGAGATATCTGTGGAAATTGTAATCATGTAAAGTACATTCTCTCTGCTTCAGACACCTAGATAAAAAGGAGTACTGTATTTGCACAAATAAACAGGATTGCTTGCTCCTATCTTAGGCTACTGGAAGTTATAAGAAACAGCAGGATATTTCAATAAAAGTAAATTGAAATAACAGGAAACCAACTGTATGTTTTCACAGACAAGAAGCACCTTGAGAACATTGGAGGTTATTGTTGCACAATTGTTCAACACGACCACAGCTTCCCAATTACAATAAAAATAACATCAATTTATCCATGGTTATTATCCTAGAGGTAATAACTGATGCCATTCATTAACAAACTTTAACATCTACTGAGCCTAGACAAGAAAGTAACTGATATAATAAATTATTCTATTAAAACACATTTTCTCTTTACTAGGATATAGACTTACATCAATCACACATGTAAAATCATTACTAATTCATCTTAATGAATATTTCCAATACAAGCAAAGGATTATTAAAAGAGGAGAACATTAAAGCTGGCTAAACAGGAATGTTAAGGTAAGGTGTTCACATTTAATGCTTTAAATTTATTTTATGTAATATATTTCTTTACTAGAAGACATGAAACATATGCTTTGCCTCAAGGTCATTTATTGTCTCCATGAACATAAAACGTACTAGTTAGAACTTGCGGGGGAGGGGGACCTTTTCAGACAACGATTCCCAGAATTACCCTGCCTGCATGGTCACTCAAAGACCCTTTCCACATGACAATGGTGTCCTACCATGGGGATGTGAGAGGACTGGGTGTCATGGGCTTCCAGGCCCTAAACTCAGACTCAGAGTCAGAGACAGCAGAACCTGCTCTGAGCCCTGATTCCCAGACTGTAACAGCAGAACCTGCAGAGCAGAGAGTACCACCACCCACTCCAGGGATAGAACAGGGAACAGTGCCAGCCCCAGCAGGGAGCCCTGCTCTTTCTGACATGGAGAATGACTTACCCACCCTTATCCAGCATAGATACCAAAAAGGACTCCTATGCTCCTCCCAGCGAATTTATGCCAAACAACAATTAATCAAGCACCAGCTGCGCTGATCTCTGAACCTATAAGAGCTGAGCCGTTACCCTCCAGATCTTGTCGGTGATGAACTGACTGTTTCTCCTGCTGTGTTTCTGGTTTTTTCACTTGCCTGTTGTTCTTGCCTCTGACTTGTGTTTGTATTGCCTGCCTCTGATTTATAGACCCTGCTGGGACAATTTTTTGCTTCTCATTTGCTGTCTCCTTGCTAAAGTAAACTGACGAATTACTTTGCCGCCAGAACCTCTTGCTGTGTGTGTCAGTTGCCTTTGGCTGCCAGTCCAGACCAAGCATGGACAGTGGGACTGTAACAACGTTTCTGCGCAATGCTGTCACAGTCCTGTCCTGCTTGCATCACCAGCCAGCATGATCACAGGGTATATCATTGATGGAAAAGCTCCATCAATGACTCCGATCGCACAATGTTCCCATCTTTCCCAGCCACGTGGAAGGTCAGGAGGCATGATGGAAATACTTCCTTCCCAAGAACAGAATGGAAAAGAGTCCAGCTGTTTTATCAAAATTAACTACTTTTAATTTGGGGGTTCAGGTATGTTGTAAGTATAGATCTATCACGTGATATGTGCCCTTCTGATTTACTGTCCATCAAAACTATTAAGAGTGCATTTCACAGATTAAGCACAATCCAAACCAAGTTTGCACAGAAAATACATTCAGTGAGGAAACACGGCCAGGCACATTTCCCTAATGAGGATATCCGTATGCTATGCATGGTAAACACTATGGCAAAGACCTTGAACAAGATGCAAGTCTATAACCGATTATCACAAGTTTTCTTCTGCATGATTTTTTTTAACCACCTTTGCCTGATGAAGAAGGCAGTGAGCTTCAAAAGCTAGCATAATTTATTTTGTGCCTTTGGGTTGTCTTGATAAAGTTATCACCACCATCTGTGTTTGAGATATTGTTCTTTGGTTAACATGGCTATTCCTGAATTACTTTATTTTGTTTTGTTTTTGAATATGAGGATACCAAACTTAGATGCTGAGTGGGGGCATCTTAAACTAGAGGGAGTGCTTGTTATTGTCTAAATTTTTTTCCAGTACATAAGCTTTCTGAGGGACTCACCATATCTGCCTACAATCTGGCCTGCAATCTTGCAAAGGATAGAGACAGACCCACTTCTTACAAGGAGTTTCCTTGTTTCTGCCAAAATAAAGGGTCACTCCATCCAGTTGCATTTCTCTTACTGCCTTTGTTTCCAGCTGTCTCACGGCCATGGCTGCGGGTGGGGGTATGTGGTTAGTTCAATTTTTCATGTGCGTCCTCTCTACCTCAAGAGCAACTTAAAAACTAACTTAGGGAAATACCTCAAACAATGAGCAGATCAATTCACTCGTATGCTTGATTTTTGAAATTGTCTTTGCCAAATGGTCTTTCAAAGTTAGTGTGATATGCTTTGTGCCTTTTTCTTGACCTAATAACGGTATCACCACAATGTGTATTTTGGAACGTATTTGTTAAATTCACCTACAAAAGGCAAAGATCTTTACTTTTACAGCATCTTAGGTACATGCCTAAAAATGGCCTTGTATCAGCAGACAGCATCTATGGGTACCTATTGAGGCCCACAGAGACAGCAGTGTGGCAGTGAGGAAGAGTGTGATCTGCGTCCCTGATCACTCTGATGCCCAGGTCCTCATTGGTGATGGGCAGCTTTAAGGCTTCACTCCAATTTCCTGTGTAAGACAATACAGTGAATACCTCAGTTAAAAAATTCTTTCAAGGAGAAGTTCCTTTTTATAAAGGCTTTTTACGTCTCCCCACTTAGCCATTTTTCATTCATCCTCTGTCTAGCTGAAAGTTTTTTTAAGCAACGTCAGCATTAGAAGGATGGGAAAGAGGGCAGCCATGGTATTTAAAATGCAGTCACAGTGCTATAACTGTGTGGTGTTAAAAGGGCTGTGGTTCATTACAAATCAGGCCCCACATAACAAATGGTAGTTGGACACAGTAAAGACCTGGTCTTACATTGCTGGGCATATAACTTCATGAAAGGTGGGACACCGAGTCGTAAACTGGCCATCTATGCTTTCTGCTGACATCCAAGAATTATCATTCATTATGTTTGGCTTCATACCCAACCTGTTTCTTGTTTTTCTACCCTTTCTTACCAATGCTCTCAGGGCAGTAATAAAATCAAGGAGAAGTGTAATGGTTACAGCTAGGATATTAAGGATGATATTGAGACATCAGCTGTCTTGTTCCAACAATATGTGTTAAGGATCAAGCAAAAGCAGTTAATTGGCCAATGTATTGCACTGTGTGGAACAGACAATTGTCAGAAGAAAGCCTTTAAATATGAATTCAAATGAGCATTTGAAAATCACTCTGGTTGATGATCTAGCACTTCTCTAGCATGATAAGACAGTTCCAGACAAAGAAGATTATAGACAACAGCTAATTACATTTGAGTTATCTGGCTGCTCCAGTGAAGCAAGAGCCATGTTCCTTGTCTCAGCTGCAATACAAAATAACTATGCATTGCCCTCATAACTATCTGCTGTACGTTAACACAGGGTTATTCCAGAAGCAGCCACCTAAATTGCACACATAAATCTTGCTGGCAGGCCTATGAAGGTGCAATGCAATAAGAGTCCAATTATCTGTGCTTGCCTAAGTGCCCATGTGCGGAAATGCATTTCTGGGTGTGTTTGGGTTGCTGGAGGTGTAATTTCTGCAAATAAGTACTATCAGAATTAGAGCTGATCAGATCAGAAATCAAATGTAGTGACCCAGGCATTTGAATGATTGCTTGTGTCCACTCCTACAAGGCAAGAGAGGAATTAGGACATGTTGTTCAATTATTTCTTTATAGGTGACTGATCAGTTTTGAATACCATGAGAATGCCTTTAGCCTTATTCAGCTGTAGTGCTGGATAGTTCGAGGAGAAGGAGCAGGAATATTACTCTCAACCTCATGCATTCTGCTTAAGATTACCATAGTGCAGGGGTGGCCAATGTTTCCTTTGTCAAGGACCACATTCTTTCAGAAGCATCCCCTACAACTGTTCTGATTTGGCAGGGACGGTTATTCCTCTGTAGTCCCATTTTTTCAGCTGCTTTTGAAATATCCCAGTTTCTCTCTTCTCCTTCAAAGTGTCCCCTTTGTCCTTGGCTTAATTTCAGTTGCTGCAAACTGAGGCCATTTCTGCACTAGACTGTTATAGCGCTATGATTCCATTTGCAACATCCTATGGAATCCTGGGGTTTGCAGTTTTGGGAGGGGCAGCCTCGCCCCTCCCAAAACTGCAAACCCCAGGATTCCATAGGATGTTGCAAGTGGAATAACAGTGCTATAACAGTCTAGTGCAGAAGCGTCTTGAGTTCAAAGTGCAACAATAGTTTCTACTCAAGTTAGCCAGGGTGTGTGTATGTGGGTGTGTGCGCGGAATCTTGCCCTTCCCAGTAGTCCGGGGTGACAAACTCAATTTCATCTTGGGCCACATCAGCATTATGGTGGCCCTCAAAGGGCCAGTTGTATCTGTAAGACTATATAAATGGATCTTCTCTTTTATCATATTAAACAATTGGCTCTGCATTCAAGTATTACTGGTTTTAGTAATAACTAGCTATGAAACTAGAAGTCTAGTAAAAATAAAGGCAAGTAGATATTCAAGTGTACAACTATTGTACAATTCATTGAGAAAATAAATTTTGAAAACAGAAAGTTATTTTTTTTTTAATCATCAGGCAATTATTACCAAGGACTGTTAATTGCATTAACTTTGTTTAACTTCTTGGTCCCAGCTGAGACCCTCTCTGTGCCTCTTTTATTCCCTCTTTGTGCTTCTTTCAGCGCCCTAGGCAGAGGGAGTGGCACAGCTGCAAGAGAGGTGCGAGGGCCACATGAAATGGCCTGGAGGGCCGGATTCGGCCTGCAGGCCTTCTGTTGGACACGTGCAGCAGACTCAGGCAAAAGCCAGCTGCTGCAGCCTCTCCTAGCTCATGTGTTTTTCCTCATTAATAGCTTTTGCCGTCTTGGCCGCATTCTGATATTGCTTGGCCACACCTCTCTTAGCATTCATGTGTGAAATATTGAAAGGTATGCGGGAATAATCTGTCTGGGGTCACATGCCAACATTGGGTGGGGCTGAAGTAACTGGTGGGTGAAGCCTGAATCAAATGGTAGTACAGTCTGAGGAGAAACAAATGCATGATCAAAGCGCTTCCAGAAATAGAGTTTTAACTGACAAAGTGAATAAAATGGCGACTGGTTGGCCACTATATGAACAGAATTTTGGACTTCAAATAGGCCCTTGTTCCAACACAGCATGAGTCTTTGGAATCTAATGTACAGCAGGTAACCACAAAAAGTTGTCCCAAAGATTGGAAGAGTAAAGAAGGGAATGAAAAGTGATGCTGCAGTGAGGCTGCACATTGGGTTACTTCAGCTTTTGGGGGAAAGGAAGGTAAATACCTGTGAGAATTAAGAAGCTGGCAATAGAGAGAGTTGCCACCTTTCATTCCTTTGTCTCTACACTAAGTCGGGCTGCCTTTAGCACAGCAAGACTCTTTTTTGGAATTTCCTAAGCTCTGTTCAGTGGTAGCCAGTATGGTGTGGTGGTTTTAGCCTTAGACTACAACTGTGTGGACCAGGGTTCAATTCCCTGCTCAGCTATGGAAACACACTGAGTGATCTTGGATGTGTAACACACTCTCAGCTCCAGAAAACCCATGATAGGTTTGCCTTAGGATTGCCATAAGTCAAAAATGACTTAGAGGTACACAACAACAACCAAGCCCTGTTCAGGTGTTACTAATCCAATCTGAATCAACAGGCAAAGAGGAGAGCACCTAGACCGATACTCTCCATTCTCAAACAGCATTTTCTTGTTGGAGAGCAATAGTCTGCTTCCATGTCATGTGTCCCACCTCTTGATGAACACAGTACTGTAGTTAAAAAGGCATGAGAAATTAAAGCAATAGCAATAATCAAAGCAATGCTGTATCACCCATCAATTGGTTATGAAGATTGACTGACCCATGAGATTTCATGTGCTCTTAATTAGATTGCAATGAGAAAAATGTTGAGTGAGGTCATTTTCAGGATCTCTCCCTCCCACCACCTCTCTCTCTCTCTCTCTCTCTCTCTCTCTCTCTTTGTAGAACCACATGTTGCACTTTTGACATACCATAAGATGATGTGACTTAGAAAGAAGATAGTGCTTGGTAAAGTGGAAAGTAGTAGTAAAAGAGGAATATCACATCACAGGGGGATTGATTCAATCAAGAAAGCCATGGCCCTGAGTTTGCAAAACCTGAGCAGGGCTATTAATAACTGGGGCTTTTGAGGTTTCTCATACATAGGGTTGCCATAAGACAAAGCTGATATAATGGCACATAACAACAATGACAATGACGACAACAACAAAGACCCACATCTTTGTACATTTCAAGAGAAGAATTCAGGAGGTAGTGGCAGTGGCATTGATCTAAATCCAGTTGCTGTTCCCAAGTAGAGTGGACTCATTGAATCACCTGCTGAATGGTAAGTCAACAGTTATATAAATCCCACTAGTTCAATCAGATTAGTTAAAACTAACACTTGAATACAGGCCATTTTGTTCTGGTTTTCTGTATCTCTAGTTTGCTCAACCTTTCCTCTGGAACCATTGTCCTGCTCATCAGCAGAGGGGAAACATGACAGGCAGAATATTGCTCTTTGTAAACAGAATACTACAAGACTCAGGCCATTTTCACACTATACTTTTATAGTGCTATTATTCCACTTTCAACATCCTGTGGAATTCTGGGGTTTGTAGTTTACTGAGGCCAAAGAGCTCTCTGGCTAAGAATTAATTCTTAATGTCTCTCCTTAAACTGCAAACCCCAAGATTCCATAGGAGGTTGAAAGTGGAATAATCACACTATAACAGTGTAGTGCGGAAATGGACTCAATCTAACTGAAATGTGTGGCATTTAAACCTGTAGTTTAAATGTTGAGCTCCCAGAAATTTAAATAAGTGTTAGCTTTTTCTACCCACTTTTCTCTTCTTCTCTGGATTTCACTACTTTTTTTATACAAAGAAATCAATTTTCTGTCTGTACCTTTCACACAGGTTATTACCATTTGTCTATGACGGAACTTTTTAAAAACGATGCAATACACACTTTTTAAACATCCAGAATGCTTATTTGCATGTTCCCCAGGCAATTTCATGTTATTTCTCCTTTCCCCTCCTTCACTGTCCAACTTTTCTTCCTCTTGTTAAGCTGTTATGTTAGTAACTATGGAAACAGGAATGTCACAATGAAGGACAGAACCTGACAATGTAGATGATACAATAATTTTTTGGGAAATTGCTCAGATCTCTGAAAGCAAAACCAGATGTGACACAAAGGAACTGTGATTGGCTCTTCTAGCCTTTTTAAAGCTTTAAAGCAACTAAAGGAAAACCAGTTATCATCTTATTTTCTTATATAGCCATTAGGTACAAAATTCAGGTCTTGTTCCAAGATGGGGGAAATGTTTTGGAGAACATGTTAATCAGAGTAGACAATTATGATAGATTAGATCAGAGGAGGGGAGCTCTTCTTGTTGAGATTGGCATTACTTCTGTCAAAACCTGGTAAGGATGACAAATGGGCCAAGATCCAGTCAATTCCTTATTCAGTGGTGTATATCCAATGGCATCTTTCTATATCCGACTCTAGAATCAAGACTTTCTTCTAGTCCTGCTACAGTCTTCCATTATGCCAAAGCATACTTCCTAATTTATTGGGAGGTGAGTTTGCTATCTGGGGGTCAAGATGGAGCTGTATTTCGCTTTCCCAGCAACCTGAACAATTGCGTGAGCTTGGGGAAAGCTGTGGGAATCATCAGCCAATGAGATTCAAGCATTGGCTGGTGGGCAGGACCAGAGTGAAGCTACTGGTGAGTTTTCACTCTGGTCAGGGACTGGAGGATATAAACAGCCTCCTCACTGTCCAAAGCTCAGTCTGCTCTGGAGCATCAGCAAGTGAGCAGTGAGGGACAGAGGCAGTATCAGAAGAAGCTTCAGCAGCAGGAAGGAAGGCTCAAGTAGTGGCAGCGACAAGGGCTTCTGCAGTTGCTGTAGCAAGGGCTTCTGCAGTGGTGGCATGGGAGAAATTGAGGCCACAGCAGTGAGAGGCTTTGTTGGCAGAGGCATGGAAGGCCCAGTGGTGGCAAGGGAAAGGTCTGCACAATGCTTTTGAGGCAAGTAACTGAAAATCAGCCAGGAACATGCCTGAGATAATGGCCCAAAAGATCAAAAGAGAATGTAAAGCAAGGTGAGTGGCAGATCCATGTAGCAAGCCCCCATTTAGTAACCTTTGAATTTGGCTGTTGGGGGGTTTGTTCCTAAGAAGACTCCAGGGGAGTTTGGGCTTATCCATCATCCATCTTACCCAAAAGCTCTTTGGTGAATAGCGGCATCTCCCCCAAGTTTTGTTCTGTTAAATACTCAGTGTTCCACCACATGGTCCACATGGGCCAGTTCTGTGGCCCAGATGCATTAATGTCAAAATGTGACATATAGTCTGCATTTAGATTACTCCTAGTGCACCCAAACTTTGATTGCTTGCTGGGGTTCAAGTTCAATGGCCAGTACGACATTGATAAATGTATGCCTATGGTATGTTTAGTATCTTGTGCAGTCTTTGACTCAGCACTTTTCTAGAATGGATGGTGAAGGCACGCATGTCCTCACCCTAGGTAATGCATTATTATTTGTAGGGTAGCTGGACTGTGATTCTTGCCCTCCTACATACATGCCCTCCTGCAGACATTTCAAGGTCTTGCGAGTGAACTGGGGGTGCCTTTGGTGCAAGAAAAGACTGAAGGCCACTCCAGAAGTCTAGTCTACCTGTGGATTCAGCTTGATGCTGAATGCAGGGTCTCACTCCTGCCAGAGACCAGGATTATTACAGCCAGAGTTTACATTTGCTCACTTCTGAGCAAGCAGAAGGTGACTTTCAAAGAGCTCCAGGTCATTCTAGGACACCTGAACTTTGTATGCAGGGTTGTTTCTGCAGGTAGGGCTTTTTGCATTCAGCTGGCCAGGGCTACCTCACCACAGGATCTGGATTTCAAGGGACATCAGGCAGGATCTACAGATGTGTCATGCATTTTGGGGGGGGTCATATAGGGCATGTCTGTTTGGCACAACAGCTGGGAGCCTGGGGAGGATCTCTAAGTTCAATCAGATGCATCAGGGAGCATGAGGTCTTTTTTCAAGATCACAGCACTGGTCTAAGTCTTGGGTGGGAACAGACATTGTGCATAGCCTCACCTTTCTCGAATTCTTCCCAATTTTTGTTGCTATGTCCTTTTGGCCCCACACCTTTGCCAAAAGAAAGGGGCACTTCTGGTATGATAACCAGACCATGGGAAGTGTTATTAATAAGAAGCCATCATGTTCAGGAAGGGTCATGTGGCTGGTGCATTTGTGTCATTATGGCTCGCAGTCAACATGAAGTTCTCAGCCATTTTATTCCAAGATTAGACAATGGGATCAGAGATTCCTTGTCTTGATTTCAGGCCAACAGACTTCACAAACTGGCACAAGAGGAAGATCCTTATCCCATAGCTTTTCTGGAAGAATTGCAGTACTTTGGCAACATAGCATGATCCAGAGAGAACTCAATTCAGTCACTCTCTCCACATTGCAGTCTTATAGCAGGGCAGTGGAGCGGTTCCTTTACTTCGCAAGCCAAAAAGGTTACAGCCACAGAAGATATGGTTATACTACCAGTGGATCTGGCATTACTTCTCATTGGAATGGGATGTCTTTTACTGTGACAATGGGGTTCATCTGTTGGAGTGGGCCTAGTACACTTGGCTGCATAGTTTGCTTTGAGATATACTCTTGATTGCAGCTTCATTAGGTTGGTGGAAGGGGAGAGGTTCTGCCCGCCTTTTTTTGGTGATGTGCATGGGATCTAGATCTAGCATTATGGAGTGATGGTACTGGCTGGTCCAACAAACTGGTAAGAGATCCATTTTGGGACTTTGGGGATGTAACAGTTGGGATCATACCCAGCTCCAGGTGCTCCTGGATTACCACATCCCCAGTGACAGGGGATCCATGCACTGGCTTCCACCCATACCCCAGGGCTATCATCTCCAAGGTCACCTGTCAACCTGATTGGACTTCAGCCCATTGACCAACAGACAGGTTAGTTTATGCCTGGATCCAGACTCATGTCAGCACCAACTTCTTACAGCTGTAACCAATAAAAGCTTTGACTTTATTTTTATGAAATTATGTGTCTTAGTGTCTTTGTATGTCAACATAGTAACTAGCCCCTTGTACCATCAAATCTTCTCCAAGCATTTCCCAGCTTGCCAGAGGAGGTGGTTGCATAGCACATGGGCAGAGGAAATGGCTGATTTTGACAGCAGTCATATCCCACAAAAAAGCATTCCACTGAATTGTGGCCATGAGTGTGGTGATAGGCAATCTGGGCTGAGTTGCCTATGTGCCCCTTCCACATGTTCCGTACCCAAAAGTGTGTGTGGATGTGTTGCATCTAGCCATCTTCTTCCTCTAGTGTGTGCAAGCTTCTCTCTATCAGATTTGTATTCGGGGGCTCTGAAGAACAAGTTTCAAATCCCTGTTTGACCATGGAAACCCACAAGGTGACTTTGGGAAAGTCATACTTTCTCAGCCTCAGAGGAGGGCAAAGGCAAACCTGTCGTGAACAAATCTTACCAAGAAGCCCCATGACAGGTTCACCTTAGGGCTGCCATAAATTGGAAATAACTTGAAGCCACACAATAAAAATTTGAGGAAATATGACCTGGAGAGTTGTGGCATGCCCTGTGGACTGTTCAGTGGTTGATTGGCCACAAGTTGGAAGGTTCTTGCCTCTGGATTGGGTGGGGTGCTGGTCACTCTGTAGGACATTCATATCACTTTCTCACAAACGCCTGTCCGTATCCTCCAATCCTTGCTCAACTCTTTTCTTAACTACATAGTTTTTAAAGAGGTTGTTGTTGTTTTCAATTTATGAACTGTCCTTCAACCACAAAGATCAGTATGGTTAAAAAAGCATTTAAAACAGCATGAAAATAGACGGTTACAAATCCAGAATCATTAGTAACCCTTCTATTAGCCAGCAAAAATACAGAAATCTACTCAAACCTTAAAATTTTAACTAAAAAAAAAGTTAAAATGTGAACATATAAAATGTGGGAGAAATATAAATACCTAGACAAAGAAGAAATGTTTTAACCCTGTACCAAAACAAAAACAATATTGGTGTTGATTTTAACTCACTGGAGGACATTCTAAATCAGAGCTTGGAAAAATTACTTTTTGGACTATAGTCCCCAGAATCCTGCAGTCAGCATAGCCAGTCCTAACCAATGGCTATCCTGAGAGGAGGATTCTGAGGATTTAGGAAATTCAAAAAAGTTGTTCCGAAACTAGAGCATCACCATCATTCACCAAATGGTAGGAAAACTGAGAGCCCCATCAATTTTGCTGAGGTCTGGTTAGAATTCCTTTGGGTGCTAAGCGGCCACATGGTCTGTTTTTTGTACTGCTGCCCAGGACTTTCTTCCTGTGCTAAGGAAAACCAAACTGCTTAGTCTGAAACTTCCCTGTGAACAATATTGATTCCTCATTGACTTTGTTACTCATTGTTTTTCACCAGCGTTGAACAACATTAATCTTCAAGAACAGCCACTGCAAATTGATAAAGAAGCATATTAATCTCCTTGTGACATTTAAAAGTCATCTTGCTCATTCAGTGGGGAAGTTCCCTCCTTCTGGATCACGTCTGGGCTTTAGAGTGTGGCGCTTTGCTGGGATTTTGCTCCGCATTTTGAACAGACATTTAAGTCCTCAATCCTCATTTTTCAGAAACGCACTCATCAAATTATCACAGCTCTGGGGTGCCAGGAAAGGGAAAGCAATCAGTCACTGTAATTAAATGTTTCATATTTTATAAGAAAGTGTAGAATGTGCATTTTCAGCTGTTCATCACTCAGTAGCTGTAGTTGTACAACTGTCATGCATGATCAAATCAGCCTAAACAGAAGGCATCCTTTAAGGGAGCTTCTCTTTTCTAAAAAGCTGTTTCTAGTTTACAGGTGAATTGTTGCAAGGATGATCTGTTTGGTGTTCTGCTGGGTGGCTGCAATAATGAAACATAAAAATAATTTTGTATTGGGAAAAAAATCCATCTCTTGTTCCTAACAGAATCATAACAAAAGAGTGAATCCACAGGGTCTCAGGCAGGATGTGGACTGCTGTGTGTGTGTATTTTCCTGGCACAGTTTTGAATATAACTGAAATATAACTGAATATAACTGTCCCTCCATGTCCAGCAATCAATCAGTTTTTGATAAACAACTGAAATGCCTCATCCGAAATCCAAGGAGCTGCCAATAAGATAAGGATTTTGTATTAAATGGAGCTGCTGAAACTTCCACCACTGCAGAGGGACTGGCTCAGCCTTCTTTTTTAGAAAAAGTGCCTCCTTTGTGCTTGGTTTTGAGTCCTTGCCCATAGCCTTCCTGCAAAATTGTCTCTCTTTTGTTGCTGCTTTGTTTCTTTGGATTTTTTTAAAAATAGAGGGGGTTAAAAGATGAGATGATGGTTGTTAGAGAAGGCAGAGCTGGCAGTGAGTGGTATAGAAGGATGGAGTGGCCACTGTTAGTAGTTTGGGAGAGGGCAATGGCATGGAGATAAGTTTTATTAGTAGAAGGAGTATTAGACCAAAGGTGGGCAGCTTGTTGCCCTCTGGATGTTGTTGGTGTAACTCCAATCAGACAAAGTAGACAATTATGAGGAACCATGGGAGTTCCAGTCCAACAATATTAGGAAGACCATAATTCTCCATAGCTGGGTTAGACAATTATGATCCCCCCCCCCCCAGTTCATCTGACTTACCACCTAGCGCTCAGATCATGAGGAGATCTCAGTCTCTCTCTGATCCTTAATAAGTTCTTCTTTAATGACAGGCCAGACAAGTTTGGAGCACTTGGAGATGTGGAGTCACTCAAAGGTAGTGCTAGTTCCATATTTGCCACCCAAAGCCTTTGGCCATTTCCACACTACGCTGTTATAATGCTATTATTCCACTTTCAACATCCTATGGAATCCCGGGGTTTGCAGTTTGGGCAGTTGCGTAGTGACGGGGGGCGAAGGAGGTGGTCTGCCCCCGGCGGCAATTTTTTACTGGGACTCCCTGCTTGTCCTCCCCCATGCGCCATAGCTCTGCCCCCTCCAGTGCAGCCCGGCCCCATGCACTGTAGCTGTGTCCCCACGTACCATAGCCCTGCCCTCACCCTTCCACCCTGCCCTCTGTCTGCCACCTCTCCATGCACTGCAAGCTCTGCCACTGAGTTTGAGAAGGGGCATTTCGAACTCTCAGCCAGGGAGCTCTGGGGCCTCAGTAAACTGCAAACTCCAGAATTCCACAGGATGTTGAAAGTGGAATAAAAGCACTATAACAGCGTACGGCGGAAATGACCTTTGTTCCTCCTACTTCTTTCTCAGAGAGCCAACAACAGCAAAAGACAGCAGCAGCAGCCACAGCGCTAGGAGGCTCCAGTGTTTGGCAGTGGATTCAACTGGTGATCAATAATGCCAGCTCCTGATGCCAGTCCTGTTCTGAGATTCCTATCCAGTCTGCAGAGTAAACTGAGTATGTGGCTTCGGAGGCCCATAATCCTTTGCAACACTGAGGGGTTCAGTGAGAAATACCAGAGGAGGCAAGTCCAAACAGAAAGTATTCCCTGAAAGGAGGTAGAAACTCTCTGCTGCCTTACACAGCATAGCGAATAGTGAGGGACCCTGGGAGTCCAACAACATCTGGTGGGCTTCACATTGCCCATTCCTGTCCTCATCCTGCAAAGCATTAGGAGAGGGCAGAAGGCAGAAAAGTGGACTCTGGACAGTGAGAGAGCTTGGAGTGTGGGGAGGGGTGGGTGGGAGGGGAGGGGCTACAGTGGGAGGGGCGTGGCCATCGTGCATGGGGGCATGGCTGCAGTGCATGGGGGCATGGCCAGGGCATGTGGAGGCGTGGCTACAGGCCAGAACGCCCCAAAAACATTGCTGACTGGGGCGAACTGTCCCCCCGTCCCCCAGTCCCCCAGTCCCAATGCAACTGACTTTGGATGCATTCTCTGCCCTCCTCTTTGCTTGTCCTGCCCTCAAAAATCTTGAATGTTTGCAAGACTTTTCTGGGAATGGATGGTGTTGACCCCATAAAGCCACCTTATCTTTTTCTTCAATACGTCTTTTGATTTTCAGGCTCATTTTTCTTATTCCCTCGGGCAAGAAATAAAAATGGGAAACATTATAAGAGCCACATGAAACATATTTATTGAAGCCCTGATCTCTAGAGAGATGGAGGAAACTATTTAAACACACACACACACACACACACACACACACATAAAAAATTTGTAGCACAAGAGGAGATTTTAAAAAAAAGAAGAAGAAGAGAAAGAAAGGAGGGAGGGAGTGAGATAAGGAGGGAATAATTAAGAATGTGCTCAGCCTACGAACACTAAAACAAAGGACACAAAGGAAGCACTTATTCTAGCACACAAGGAGGAAAAAACGGAAATGAATAAGAAGAATGGCGTGCACGCGCGCACACACAAATATATTTTAAAGGTCTTGACACAATAATATCTACAACTATAAAATTAGACTTGGTTGCCTAGGAACAACTGTTCCAGTCACTGGTGCATTAGATTTTTGTATTATAGTGGAAATCTGATCAAACTGCAATTGCAGGCATTGTATATTATTACCTGGTGTATTAGTAGTAACCAATATATTTTCTCTGTTTTGTTATGTTTTTGTAAAGTCTACTTTATGGCTTACAGTATTTAAAGTAAGCAATGCTCTTCAGAAATCTCACACAAGCTTTGTATTCTGCCAGGTGACTGTAGGTAGGTTTGTTTTTGGGGAACTCAGTGATTACAACATAGATGAGGTGTAGATTCTCTTAAAACACAACCTGCTTTTGTTTGATCATATATCTGTCTCCACAGAGATACCCCATGGAGTTCAAGGTTCAGATTTCCTCTCTCTTTTTGTTCTTGAAAGACTATGTTGCTTCATTCTGGAGATGTAGATCTTCTCTTAAGTCACTCTTAACTCATGTTTCGTGTGTGTGTGTGTGTGTGTGTGTGTGTGTGTGTGTGTGTGTGAAAATTTCATGAAAGGAGAGTTTTGGGTGCAAAAATCAGATTCTGTATAAAATATGGTATTTTTGTTTAAAAGGCAAATTTTTTAGCAAAAGCACCATTTTTCTGCTGATGCTGAAAAAAAGCACTGGCCTTTAGCTCTTATGAAAGGGAGAAAAATCTCCCAGTATCTGACAATTATTTTCAGCAGGATATCTTAACCTTTCTCATTAAGGAAGAGAAAAAAATATGCAAGAATTCTTTGTATTCCTACTTCTTTCCTACCATGTCTCAGACTCTGTCCAACAATCTACGCTCTCATTTGTACTGACCTCACTGTCTTGGTTGGTTGACTTGGGACGATTGCTGTTTTCCCCTTCTTTTAGCTTGTGACCTTATACACAGACTTTTTATGTTTACTTCTGGTTAATGTACTAACTAATAATTACTTATTGCACTTTATCTCTGGGTGGCTGGATATAATCTGCAGCTTCTATGGCAACAGGTCCATTATTAAACATAAGTAAATGGTAGAAGTCAAATCACTGAAACCCTTTCAGTCAGGGGAAAAAATATAAAGGCCCTGCATTCATTCCTCCGTTGAGAGACTTTCAGTCCCATTCAGTTTGTTGCCATGAAGAATTCATAGATGTTGGTAGATCTGTGAATCCTTTCAGAGACTAGTGAGGGGTTTTGCCTGTCCGCCACCATCACACTGCACTTTTGCCTGCAGGTGTTGAGGTCAACTATGGTCAAAGAGTACTCATTTTGTGCAGGTATCTACCCACCCAAAGCAACAGGTCCAGCTACAAACCCAAAAGGGTTTCTGGGTATATCAGGATTTGCTGGGGTTAGAACTGGGAACCTTCAGCTCTGGCCATTTCCTCACTATACTGTTATGGTGTTATTATTCCATTTTCAACATCCTGTGGAATTCTGGGGTTTGTAGTTTACTTAAGCCAAAGAGCTCTCTGGCTGAGAATTCTAAACGCTCCTCCCTAAACTGCAAACCCCAGAATTGAACCCCATAGGATGTTCAAATTGGAATGACAGTGCAGAGCAGAAATGGCCTCTGTGTAGCCCTGTGTGCCGGAGAACTATACAGTGGAGTATCTTTCTAGGCACCAAAACATTCTCGGGCTAATGACCATCCCCATACATAGTGCGCTGGTGAATCTTCCTCAAAAGGGGAAAAATATAGAACACATCCTATCTGCAGTGTGATATTACCTGAGCTCAGTGGTTTTGGGGTGTTTTATGGAACTGACCATTGGCTCTCAGCTCTGACCCTTTGGCCATGCCCTGGCTCTGGATTCCTTAGACCTTTCCCCTGTTCTTCCTGCAGGATATTGATGTGGAACTTACTTACTTACTTTTTTTTGGGGGGGGGGGATTTATAAATCTTCAAAAATTTAATTCTCACAGTATGAACAATTTTATTCGTTTTCTCTTTGTTATTGAGAAAATCATTAAAAACTGCATAGTTTTTGAAGATTATTTGCAATTCCGAACTTAATCTGTCCAAAAAATAATGCACTTTTTGAACAGAACACAGCATTTTCTGCACATACATTTTGCTTTCTAAATAGAAAATACTGTTTTCAGTGCACACACACATCCAAACCCATGTGCATTTTTCATGCAGAATAAGTTCTGACCTGTGAAAATTGTTGCCTAAGATTCTCCTTGTCAGGGATCCCCAACACTCAAACCCCCCCCCTTTTAAAATCATTTTCAAATATTTTCAAGTATTCTTTCTACTTCTGGTGGTAGCACCAAGCTGATAAGCTTGAATCTCCAGCTTCTCTCCTAAGTGTCTTTGCAAGCCAAGAACCCTTAGCAGAAAACGGTCCTTTAACTCTCAGGATTCCAGAATACCAACTGATTGTTGAAGGCCTCAGGTATTGAGAATCAATAGGTGCATACTCTTCAACCATCCCAATTTAACAGGGGCAGTTTTGGTTAATCTTCTGTCATCCCATTTTTTCAGCTGCCTTTAAAGTGTCCCAGTTTCTTTCTCCTCCTCCCACTTTCCCCTTTGTCCTCAGCTTACTTCAATTGCTGCAAACTGAGTTCAAAGTGTAAAAGTAGTTTGCACTCAATTTAGTAGTGGTGGAGAGAAAAGGAGGGGCAGAATCTTGCCCTTCCCAGCAGGCTGAGGCAAAAGCAAATTGCTGCACCTTCTTCTAGCATGCGTGTTCTTCCTCATTAATACCCTTTGCCATTTTTGCCATATTCTGATGTTGCTTTGCCACACATGTCTTGCTTTGCATCTCTGCAGTGTTGAAGTGTATATAATGTGGAGGACAGAGCTCGGAAATATTCTTTTGATGGACTGCAACTCCCAGTATTCTCCAACCAGCATGGCCAGCTCTGGAGGAAAACAAAGAGTGACGTGACCTCCAGGATACACTGAAGAATCTCTTTCTTCATTGGAAGCACATGTGAGTCTAAGCAGACACAGTCTTAAGGCCTCTAGGCAGCCTATGACAGTATTCTATATGTGCTGTTTCAAGATAAAATCATATTCTTCCGCACAAGAGAATTATAAGGCTCCATCGTGACTACAGCCAGCATATAAATAGCCAGGCTAGCATTTGCATTCTGAAGCTAGGAACCTTTAGATAGAGCACAAAAACAACAACTTGAAAGCATATTTCATAGTAAGAACCTATTAGACCAGACATGAAATGAAAGGGAATCAATTTATCTAATCTCCCCAGGAAAAAGCATTTCAGCAGAAAGGAGCACGGACCTAAATGCCTGAGCCCGGACTGAAAGCCAGTTTCCATAGAAGGGTGCGGAGAGAGAGACAGTACCTGATGATGACTGGAGATAAGGCCAGGATAAAACATGGAGACCAGCTGAGTGTTTAACCTCCTGGTTTTATAGTCAAGTCTTATCACTCAGGGAAGAAAATTGAAGTGATTATATAGTACTTTGAACTAAATGGAAAGACAAAAGACTGTAAGTGGAGGATTAGCTTTCCCTTGAAAGTATTCCGCCCTATTAAATTGTTGCCAGGGCACTGTTGAAGGAGACAGTTTATTCCGCTGGTGGAATGGGCCGGAATCCAATGGAGAAGAGGAACACTGCAATGAAAGAGGGGAGATGATTTTGACTGTCCTTGAAAGCATGATTCTTTTAAGAGACCTGGGCCTGTGTGGATTGTCCATGATTGTTGTGTGGAATGGGGTGAGCTATGGACACGCTATACGTCTCAATGGAACTATGAAAAACAAATGGTGCAAAGCTCTAAGAGTCATTGCTCTGTATCAAGTGATGTGAGAGTTAGTGGTCTCTTTTGCAAGCAGAGTAATTAGCATTCAGAAACAGAAGGTGAACAAGAACCAGCCTCACAGTACTGCCACCCAATGCAGAGAAATAAAGCAGTTTTAAGGTTGGTTTGTTTTTTTAGTTAAAAGCATATGAAGTACTGTATATACTTGATTACAAGTCAATCTTGTGGATAAGTCAAGAGCAGGCTTTGCACCCAAACTTACAGAAACTGCTATGACCTGAGGGTAAAACATATTCCACACCAATAGTGATGGGCATGTTCTTAGTCCCATGCCTTGTCGCCTTCCCCACACATCGTACAGCCACAATTTAGATCCCTCCTCATCCATCCGGTCTTTAGGGTAACCACAAACAGACATGCCTGCAGAGATGCTTATGTTCTTTGGCTTGAAGTGTACAGAGGTGGGCTCTAGGGCCTTTTTGGACGTTTTGGCTTCCTCATTCTTTCTCTGTTAAATATCTTCTCCCGTCAGAAAGTTCTTCCTGATGTTTAGGTGGAATCTCTTTTCCAGAAGTTTGACACCATTGCTCCATGTCCTAGTCTCTGGAGCCGCAGAAAACAAGCTTGCTCCATCTTCCTTATGACATCCCTTCAAATATTTAAACATAGCTATCACGTCACCTCTTAACCTTCTCTTCTCCAACATGTGCTCTTGAAACATGGAGGAAAGAGAGAGCGAGAACTATAGACTACAAAATGGAGGATTAACAAATTTGGACTAGGAGCAATCTAACCAATGCAGAAAGAGTTAAGACCACCAGACAGGAAATGACATGATACATGCTATGCCTGAACTCTTAGACATACAAACTAGCAATGACTGAGTTGCTGCATCTAACAATATTATAAGTCTACATGTTTGGGGCCTTCAATAGCATTTTGTGACTTTCACATCAGTGGAATAGTAAGTCCACTCTGGCTTTTAGTCCAAACCTTGGAGGAGCTATCAGTACAATTTTTTGATCCTGTAAGTGCAAAATCATGAAGTACACAAAATAAATGACTATGTTCCAATGTTTCATATGTACTATCCCAGTCTCACCTTGATCAGCTTCAGTTTCATTCCTATTTTTTCCCCCGGTCTTATCTTTCTTTAGGATTTCTTCCCCTCCTTTTCTATGTTTTGGCTTATAATAAGATATTGCCTTATAAGAACTATTTGTAAGTCCTACTGGAAGTCTCAACATGTCTGGAGGGATCAAAAGTCAAGTGGTGATTTCTATATCCATGTATCTAACAAGGTGATCCGAGTTCAAGTTCGACTATTACTTTTTTATGATTCAGCCCACATTATGTTTCATTCCTTATTAAAAAGAAAAAAATGAAAACTATAACCATGAGAATGATAATCTGCTACATCTCCCATCTCACTGCTCTCATTATAATGTAAGTTGTTCCCTGATTTCGTTCAGTGAGTGCTAAAATTATTTAATAGTATCAACATGGGAAGCAGAGTTAGATAGGAAACTTGTTCTTTATTCCAATGAGCTAAAAAAGCAGATTCTCACTGAATGCTAAAAAGGAGAAAGAAAATGACTCCATTCCAAAAATAAACACTAGTCTGTGCAGGTAGAGAGAGGGAGGAAGAGTAAAAAAGAGAGAAAAGTATATACTACTGTCCTTGAAACTAACAACGGTGAAGGTTACCATTTGTCAGATGCAACGCTCAGGTATGAGTACGCTTTGCTATAGACACGGAACTCAAACATAGCTGTGAGCGCATTATCAGCATGTTTTAAAATCTGTATCTGATCTGGAACATACTAATGAATCAACCATGCTTTGCTGTCAGTCATTTGGACTTTCTATTTCAGCAGCAGAGAGTGGTGAAAAATCCCATTAAGTAAAATGTCATTTTAAAAATAGATGCAATAGGAGACTGTGGAAGGTAGAGGGAAGAGGCCATTATTATCTCATTATAGAACTATACATGGCTTTTTTAAAAAAATACCCATTCAACACAGAGATAAGCTTTATGCTTGGCTTCTACAATATTCACATGTTATTACACCTGGAAAATCTAATCAGGCTGAAATGGAGATGTCCTAACCCTCACTCAGGCAGACATCTAAAGCCTCTTGTAAGAGTGCAGTCTGTTTAAAGCATCACTAGGATGGGTGGGGGGAATACAAACAGAAAAAAAAAAATCTCTAGCTTGCTTGCTTGCTTGCTTGAAGTGTAGTGTGGGCAAAGTTCGTCTCCTCCCAGGAATTGGAACGAGGGAAGGAAGGCCTCCAAGAGTACAGGATGAAAGAGAAAATGGAGACAGATTGTTAGGCCATTTCCGCACTAGACTGTTATAGTGCTATTATTCCACTTTCAACATCCTATGGAATCTGGGGTTTGCAGTTTAGGGAAGGGCCTTAGTCCCTACTTGTATTAGAAAGCCCCAGGAGCAGGGGGAAAAACAACCTACCTCCTGGGTTTAAAATTTCACAGTCCAGGAAATTCATGGGAAATAGAATAGAAATGGAGCAATGTCATTTGGATTTTTTTTTTTTAAATCCTGACATATACAAGTGCAACTCCGGAGGCTTTTGGCCAACTTGGATGAGCCCAAAGTCCAGTGTGGCTCCTGGGCGTGGGAACGGGGTGGGATGGACAAAAAACCCATCTGCAAAATCAGAAGTTAAGATCAAAGTCTTGAGCTGACAGAGGTCAAAATTTTCTTGGTGGCATATGATGCCTCCGCTACACCAGTGCTATTGGGAGCAGCGCTCAGCAACAATTGGGGGCAAAAAGGAAAAACTGTCTCCTTGGCCAGAGAAAACTGCCTTTCTGGCTCCAGAGTAGTTCAGGAGTGAAAGTGGCAACTTTTTTCTCTTGGCAGAGATGGCTTAGTATGCCATTTCCCTATCCTCACGCCCTGGTCAACCTTGGCTCCTTCAGCCATTCTACCTCTACCACTGCACTGTTGCCACCTCTATCACCTATGCCTGGATGGCTGTACTTGTCAATGGGACCACATTCTAAAGTTCCAAGGCCAGTAGATACTAGTGGATATTTTGAATTGCTTCACTTGCATTAAGTTTGCTGGAGACATGGAAGGATGGCAAAGGTAGTGTGGTAAAAGGAAAAGGACTCAGTTGAACTTATCTCCAAAAATGTTTCAAAACTCTTGGCTTGTTTCTAGTGAAGAAATGTAAGAGAAAAAACATGAACAGATATTTATATCACAAACAGTTTAAAAAATTTAAAAGAATGTAGAACTCCAGAGCTTAGGAAAGTTACTTCAGTGGTTACGCTGTCTGGGGATTCTAAGAGCTGCATTCAAAACAGTAACTTCTCTAAATTCTAAGGAACTTTTCCTTTACCATTCAGCTCTAGTTTTAGGTCTGCCTATATTTTAGGTTCCATAGAGGTTCATTTAAGACAGTGCCACCCAGAGTGATAGTCCCTGGACTGATGTTGGTCCCTGAGCCATTGGTTGCCAGTCCTTGGAGAGTTTCCAGGAAAAACCAAAAAACGATAGCAAATGGGCACTAATATGGTACTGGTTCTTGGCACATTGGAAAAAAAATGCTAGTCCCCTACATCCCATAAGGTGAGAAGCACTGATTTAAAATATTGTTGCCGTGGGCAGAATTGTAAATCCAATACAAGGTATCTATGACAGCTACAAACAGCTGCATAAAACGCAAACCACTTGGCTGAACTGCCTTTGAGGAAGGCTAGAAAATGCAAAGACAAGACCACATGGAACATATTAGCATCCATGGCAATTTCACCATTCACTTCTTTGGAACGTGGATAGTACATCCATGATACATTTTCTGTTAAATATCATAATTTAAACCAAGAGGAAAAATACCCACTCTGTAGGCACTGGTTTTATATCAGAGCCATATCAAGGAACATCAGAAGTCAAAGTTGTAACAGCCCTGAGTATCTTCTATTACCATCAGCTGTGCCGGATTGAGAGTTAACACTTTTGTCTTGTAAATCTGGTCCACCCGTGAATCAAACTTGTAAATACAGTGAATCAGACAGAGTATTGATACAATGCCCCTATCAGAAGCACAGCCTAGATGTCTGTGGAATATTGATAGCTGTGCACCAGAACAACAGAAATGTTGTATTATGCAAAATAACAGATGCATGCAAGCAAATCCACATTTTAGTCAGCAATGAGCTGAAGCCCCTGAATGGAAAGCAGTAGGCACACAAAAAGAGTCTTGTCATCTGTTTAATCAAAGTTCCAGCTGTCTTGCTCTATTAAATTCTGGGGCCTGATGGAATTTCAATGTGTGTTTTCGATCAGGATAGTGAGGCATTATTAACAGTGGGAGACACCTGGGTTATGAAGGATCCGCAGAGGTTATCAAATCCAACCTTGTCCTTCAAGGCAAGATTAGCAGTTGTAGCCGTCAGCTCTGACTTTGAAGCTGCTTCAAGAGGTCACTCACGGAAAATGTATTTCAAAGCTTTCGCTTATCACAAAGGAATTTTTAATGAAAAGCAATCCAATAAATAGGAATGTCTTTTTCAAAATTCTTGGATTATTTCAGTTTCTTGCTTGTTGTTTCTGCTGCTGCCAGTGGAAGGATTTTCCAAAAGTGTCAGTAAAATGATGACTGCCAAGAGAAAGACAAATCCTACATGTGCTGATGTGAGCACATGACTGGCTTTCTACAGGTTTCGATACACCATGCTCAATCTTTTCAGATGAATGCATGTAGAAAGCAGCAAGCTCCAGGCTGGGCTCACAAAATATTTTCGATTACTCATTGTAGTCCCTTTCAGTAAGGTGAAAACTTTTAAGAAAAGAATTTCAGTGCAGAGAAGAAGAAAAAAACAACAGTTGCTAATCAACAGAAATCCTTTGGCTTCTGCTCTAGTAAAAAAATGCCAGGAGGAACATACAGATCTTTCTGCAACTGTAGGCCTTCTGTCACAGGGGAGCCATTATCAGGTAATTTGATTAAACTGTAATAGAAAAAAGTATTATGAAACAAAAATGCTTTCTTTAATCTTGCTAGAGCTAAGAATTCTTTTTTCCAAACAGCATACACAGACACACACACACACACACACACACATACATACTCTTAAGCACATTACTTGCTGTGAACAAGAAACTCAAAAGTAATGGGCAAGTTTATGGAATCTACTGCTTAGCAAATGCCAAATGTTGATAATAACAGTGGAAGCCTTCTCTTGATTCCTCAACCTATGTCAAATATGGTGTCATATTTTGTATCCCTGACAGAGGTGGCTGATGGATATCAGAAATGCAGTGTATCCACTCTGGGTTTTAGTCCAGACTTTAAAGGAACTGCCCAAAGTGCTGAACTATTCATAGTACCAAGGAGCTAACCCCAAAGTAGGTTCAGCACTTTTAAACTCTGGGGAAAAAACCTAGAATAGATTTTGCACACCACTGATATGGTGCCACTAACTGGGTTCTTCTGGGCTTCCCAGGATGACTTTTTGCATTTTTCACATGATCGTGTAATCGTGAAGCGTTTTTGCTGGAGTGTGTGATCCTCTATGAAGGATTATTCTACCTTGGCTCAACCTGTTGATCAATTTAGAGAGAAAGCATTGGATTGTGGGCCTGGACAGTGTGGCCCTCCAGATGTTGTGGGGCTGCAAGTTGCAACAACCTTGGTCACCAAAGCCAGTGATGAGGGATCATGGGAGATGCAGTCCAACTCTGTAGAAGCACAAACTCCCCATACTTTGCAATATGTTACAACTTACTCTCTAAGACTACTTTAGATATAGCAAATCAATATTAGCTCAATAAGAGAAAGGCCACGGAGGGGTTTAGATAACTGTCTATGAAATGTGGTGACCAAATTGATCTTTCCAGGCAAACGAAATACAGTCAGCCCTCCGCATTTGCCAGTGTTAGTGGTGCAGGACCCTCACAAAAGTGGAAAAACCGCAAATATAAAAATGTGTGTGTCTAAGGGAAGGGTGCTGAGGCATGGTGGAGAGAGTGGGCACACAGGGTCCAAACCAGGTCAGGAAAAGGAAAGGAGGTGGATTGGCATGGTGGCCCTATACTTCCTCTCTCACGTTTCTCCTTCCTTGGCTGTCAGGGGCAGCAGGAGAGGGTTTGTGGTGCTGCAGAATTTGGTGGTGATCTGTATTTAGCTGGCCAGGCTACTGGTGGTAAAGGAGGAAGAAGAACTGAGGTGGGTTTTTAAAGGGTTTCATGGCCTGATCAGAGCTGCTAAGAAGGAAGGTTCCTCTGAAAAAAAAAAGTGCTTCAGGTGGTAGTGGTGGTAGTGGTCGGATTTGGAGAAACTTACAAATAATCAAATCCATGAAAGTTAAACCTGCAAATGTGGCGGGCTGACTGTACTCTGGGCATGAAAGTCCAGGAGGCAACAATCTTCTCACTGCCCAATCTGTCCCTTTAACCAAAGTTGCATGGTTTGACAGTTTAAAACAAGATGGAGGCTCCCTTGGGTGCTTCGTTGAAAGTGAAAGGAGAGAAGTGCCATGACCGTGCTCATGCCATTTGGTGGTGGCAGGACCTGCAAAAATGGATGTGTGTGTGTGTGTTGTCAACTCCTGATCTAAAGTGATGCTTTATTAGAGTCTGGAATTTGACAAAGAACATTAATGTCTGTTTTCTGGCTGTGGTGGAGCTTGGAGTGTGTGGGGCGGGGCTATGGCACGAGGGGCGTGGCCGCGGTGCGTGGGGGCACGGCTAGGGTGCATGGGCTGTGGCCAGGGCACACAGGGGCCAGGACCCCCAAAAAACATTACTACCTGGGACAAACCGCCCCTCCTGTCCCTACATGACTGTTTTCTGGGTAAACAATTCACCTGCAGGGTTAAAACAAACTGTGAGTGAAAAAGAAAAATACACAATTTTGAAGAGAGAAAAAGAGAGACTTTTGTTAAAGTGATTCTCATTTAATTTGAATATTTTATTTTTAAACCTTTTAAATAGCTCAGAAAACAGCCTTCTCATTTGTATATATTCAGCAATGAAAGAAGGCCAAGTTTTCATCATAGCTTTTTATAAACCCTGTTATTATTATTTTGACGTATGGATCTAAACTAAGATAGACAGCTAAACATAAAAACAAACACATTATTAAATTAAACTAAATAAACTAAAAGGAAAAATAATTTCACTTATTGTTGCATTCTATGATTTCATGTGTAAGACTCATCTTTCAATAAACTGGTTGTTCTGCTGACCCTTAAGTTCTCATTTATGATCATTTAAACATTAGAGTAATTAAGATTAATTAAATGAATTAATTTAAATTGGAATGTTTTAGCATGGGCTTTATTTATTTGTGTTTCTACATGTCATTTTTGCTTTATTTTTAATTGTTGCACACTACCTCAGCGACTTCTTTGCTCAGACATTACAAAACATCTCATATAAAATACTGGCCAAGATCCTAGAATTAGGAGATATATCCTAAAGCTCCACATGGGTAATTAAATGTCTCCCCTTTCGCTTTTCACCCAGCCTTTTAGCTGTTGCAGCTTCTTGCCCTGAAAATCCCAGTCTACTGTCTGGAACAAAGCAATAGAGAAGCATCCAGCCATTTCCCTATAGCCTGACACACAGTAATGAGACATCTTCTGGGACTGGTATTTTGTTTTGGGGTGGTGATGGTGGCTACAGCAGCTTAAAGATGAGTTTGGAGGGCAATAGTTTGGTTATCGTGTGAAGTTGGTAGAGAAATCTAACCTCCATAGCTACTGAAGAAATGACTTATGCAGATGTCAATTGTACTTATGGAGTCTCCTTCCTTGGAGGTTTTTAAGCAGAGTCTGGACGGCCATCTGTCGGGAGTGCTTTGAGGGTATTCCTGCATGGTAAGGGGTTGGACTGGATGGCCCATGTGGTCTCTTCCAACTCTACATTTCTATGATTCTATGATTATGTCTATATAAGTCACTAACAAGGTGTCAGGCTGCCTGTTTGCCTCTACTTCTGTTCCTATATAATGCTGATGATGATGATAATGTTAAGAGTAATAGTAATAGTGATAGTGATAATTCTTTATTCTTTTTTTAAAGAAAAGGTGTCAGCCATGCCCAGTGATCTGGCACCCAAGGGAAACAAGACTTGGAAATTTTCGTGGGGCAGGAAAATGGAGAGTGTATGTTGAGGTACGTGTGTGTTCAAGGGCTTTAAGGGCACAGCCTTTCCTTAATGCTCCATCAAAGCACTACGACAATTCTAGGCTTCCTGTCAACCTTGAAACATCAAAGCCAAACTTCACTGCTTTAATTGGCAGGTAAAACCCAAGGCAGGTGACAACACTGCTGCCTTTGAAGATAAAGAGGGAAATCGCATTTTCCTGGATTCTTGTGAACCTCCCTCCATAGCTCCAAAGAGACTGCTGTGTTGAAAAAGGCAAGAATGGAATAGGCACTGTGCCCAACAGGGAGAGAAAGGAGAATGTTCTGCTAGTGACAAAATCCTAGGCACACGCTAAACTTGCCACCCTCCACTCTACTGCAGAAGACAAAGGCCAGAATTTGCTTAGAGTTTCACGCTAGCATAACTGGAGGTCATCCTGGGATCACTACTTTTCAACATTGCTTAAGGAGGTATCCAGTACCTCCTTACACAATGATTTTGCCACACTGGAGAAGTCTCCTTTTCCCCCTAATCCAAACTGCCACTGATTGGCCAGGGTGTGTGTGTGTGTGTGTGTGTGTGTGTGTGTGTGTGTGTGTGTGTTGGGACAGATCCCTTGTACCACCATCTGGGTGGCTGCCTATACCTCTCCCTGCAACCTCCATGTGAGTATGTTGATGGCGTGTTATACTCCACCAGCTTCAGACAGGAATTCAGACAAAGATTTTTAATAGTTTTATGCAGGTGTTCTAAATCAAAGCTTAGATGAATCAGAGAGAGTTCAGAGAAGTGGCAATTGCTGGCTGGAGGATTCAGGCAGATGTAGCCCAAACAGTAACATTTCCAAACTCTATTATAAATCTACCCTCCCAGTGATTTGAGGGAAAGTGCTATCTTTTTCATCTCTATCACCATGCCTAGGTTGGAGGGCAGCAAAGAACCTACTTTTGGCATATGGGCTCTTTGAACAATTTAGAATCTCCATTTTGTAGGAAATATTTCAAACAATGATGGCTAATGTGCAGATCTATTTGAATCCCCCAGCCTATTTTCCCTCATGGCATTTCATAGTTCCAGCAGGAATGGCCTAAGAGATTTTTCCATCAAATATAGAATAGCAAGTGCCACATACTCACAAATACACATTCTACGGCCCAAGTCAAGGCCTATACAATCCCAAGGCAGCAAAGTGGTGTGTGCTTTTTATGAACAGGTAATTAATAAAATGACAACTAAACAAATAATTCCTACCCCAGTCCTACTTAGTGTGTTTTATACACTGCTAGTGAGGTGTAGTGGTTTGAGTATTGGCCTACAACCTTGGATACCAGGGTTTGATTCCCTGCTTGGCCATGGAAACCCATTGTGCGACCCTGGGCACATCACACACTCTAAGCCCCAGAAAGTCCCATGATAGATTCACCTTAGGGTTGATATATGTTGGAAAAGACTTGAAAGCACACAACAATAGCAAATATACTTGGAGCCCACTCACACAATGATCCTTCTTCACATGGTACACACGAGTGTAGGCTGGCCGATTTTCACTCATGACAGCTACATTTAGTGACTTCCATTGTGAAATTGCCTGGGGTGTAGCTGTGTTCATGAAGTACCTCCACAAAAGCTCAAGCCTATTATTCGTTAAGGTGCTAGCAAACTTTTTGTTGGTTTCCTGCAACACACTAGCATGGCTACCATCCTGAAAATGAGTTGAGAATAGTAGATATTATACTTGAATGGTCACACTAATGGCTACTGGTCATGTAGTATGGGCTCGTGTCATAGGATTGCCAACTCACAACAGTTATCCATATTGTGGATGAGAGCTTGATAGGCTATGTCATGGGAATCTATGATTGGGGGAATCTACATTTATCACTTTATTCACTCTAAGGAAGGTGAGAACCTTAATCAAGAAGCATTTTGTAAACAAGCAAGAAACCTCGATGGAAAAACCTGTACTCCTAGTAGTGGCTTGGTCAGCAGCACAGTCAGTTGACTACTTTTTGGTCCAAACTTTAAAGGAGATATCCAAGGTGCTAATCCTAGTTCAGAGACAGAGATCAGGACCTTGGATAGTTGATATGAACTTCCTATTAAAACCCAGAGCAAATTCACCACACTATAACATAGAAGTCACCAGCTGCTGATGTGTAGAATACTAAAGCATTTCTATTTAATCTCATGTTTTCAGGAGAAGTATTTTTTGAAAGAAGGTCATTAATGTCAGTGATAGAACAAGTCAATGACTTCAAAAGAATGAATAATCTACAAAAGAAAAAGTATCTTTTTAAAGCAAATGTTTGTTATTGACTGCACATTTCTCCTGGAAAATTTACTAGACATTTTTGGTCCTTAGTATCTGGTTTCAGATTTCGTTGGCAATCTAGGTTGTTATGACTAGGACAGAAGTTTTCAATCATGACTGCACACCTTAATCATGGCTAATCCCCCATAGTATACTTGTTTCAGTAACAAGAAAAGCTTATCATGAAAGCAGAGACGGGAATGAGGGTGGAGAGGGGAAAGAACAAAAAGCAAAATGTTCCCTCCTAAACCAGCAGTCTTTTTAAAACCAAGGTTTGAAATGTTAAATGTTTGCATTGTTTTGCAGAAAATAATACTGTTTTTGTTTTTGTTTTGGTCCTCATTGGTAACACATAATGACTGGCATCCTGTTAGTGACATACACAGATCTGAATTGCACTAGGCACATGGAGTGACATTTTTTGGACAATGTACAATGTTCATATCCAGTTGATGGTGGTGTAAGCAGAGTTGCACATGTGAGGCTGCTGCACATGGGGAAGCACATTGAAGTAGTCGGTGCAGCATGTTAATGCCCATTGCTTCTATGAATTAATTTTGCAAATTTCACATTGCAATTGTACAATGGATTGTCAGCCATATGCACTGACCACTGATCCACATACATTGCACTGTGTTGCTACTCACTATAGGGGTTATGCAGTGGATATTTGTGCTATTCTGAAATGATGTAATATCTCAGCACTACCTCCAGAATAAATGTATCAATAAAATAATTTTGCACACTATGCAAAACCAGTTCCAAAAAGGTACAATTTCTATTATAGAAGAGAGGAACAGGAGGGAACCGCGTGCCTAATCCTTACCTTGCCAGTCAATCTTTTATTCTCTACCATTGATCAGATCTAGATAGGGTTGCCAAATCTCAGGTTGTGGCCCTGAATTTCTAGTTTTTGTGGCTACAGAGAGACAAGGGTACAGATTCTCCATTTTGCTGAGCTTAGCTCTGGGCAAGAGGAAAGGGCTATGAATAAATCTCCAGCTCAGCTAGTAGAGCAGCATCTTCCTACAATTTGTAAGGTTTGATTGATTTGTTGTTGCAAGTTACAAAGACTCTCCAAGGGATTTATATATTTACTTTGTTAGTTTCCTCCTACCCTCCTAGCTGTTGTGGTACCAGGGCTCACCATCCATTCTGCTCTGTATCCACCTTCTGTCTAGAAGCAACCAGGCTAGATTAAATGTTCCTTATCCTGTCTACCCAAGCAGGTGAACAATTGCAGTTTGTACTCAATGCACAACACTTAATAATATCACTGGGACCAGCCATAGATCTCAGGTTCTGGCTCTGAAAACTCAGGGCCTGGGGCAAACCTGAACTGGCAACTCTAGGTCTAGTGTTCTCTGAAGTAAAGATTTACTGAGGCAAAGGAATATGAAGCCACAGAATAAAATGGATAGACTATTTTCCTAATTTTTTATTAGGGATGCAGGCTTCAGCTAGTAGATTAGGCTAAATATTAATCACTGAAGGTGAGAAAGGGAACATGTGTGGCTATTTTAGTCATTGGGAAGGAAAATGGAAATATTAAAGATGACTTTTATTTCTGTCACCCCTTTTGTTTATTACATTTTAAACTTATTTTACAGGTCTTCAGTGGTTGCAGAAAGGATCTATCTTGATATCTGGGATAATTAATATTTTAATTGATTAACTGGGTAAAATCTCATCCATTAGTTGATAGTTCTAATTTTTATAAGCACCTTGTAATGTAGCTACACTCCAATTATCCCAGTGTGGCAGGAACAGCCCCAGTTAATCCTGTCTTCCCACTTTTTCAACTGGTTTAAAAATGTCCCAGTTTCTTTCTCTTCCTTGCATTTCTCCCCTTTGCTACCAGCTTACTCAATGAACACTGAATTCAAAGGGCAAATGTTTGTACTCAGTTAACTCAATGAGAGAAGCTGAGAGGAGGGTGTGGAATCTTACTGTTCCCAGTAGGTTTAATCAAAAGCAAACTACTGCAGACTTTCCTAGCTTGTGTGTTTATCCTCATTAGTTACTTTTGCTGTCTTGACCACACTCAGATATAGTTTGGCCATACATGTTCCAGTTTTAATCTGTGAAGTGTCAGAGGGTATGCACTGTGTACACAGCCCCTGTTAAAGTTACTTAGATCAGAGTTTGTTAAAGTTACATTTTAGACTACAACTTCCAGCATCCCTTATGTTACTGCCCTGGCTTGCCCGAGCTTTGGGGGATATAAAAAGATATCCATTGATATCACTAATTCGGCTTCACATATCCCTTCCACGTGCATGCGAGGCCCCCGGACAAGCACGCATACAGGCTCGACCGATAATCGCCGTCATATTCCAACACAATACAGGCAGGCCAGAAACAGCCAACTCGCCGCTTTAGGAGACCTCAAGGCAAGTACCTCCATTAGGTATGCAAGCAACTCTCAAAAGATCCTCTGCCTAGCGCTGGCAGCTTGATGATCGAACTATATAAAGCTCAAGTACTCCGCGTTTGCATACCGGCTATCCTATTGACAATTTAGCTCTAACTCAATCATTCAAATTCTGACCGTTCGGAGGTTTTGTCTCCAACTCCAAATCTATTGTTTTCCCAAAGTCCGACCTAGCCTACGGTCACAATTCTCCTTATAAAAACCCCTGATTTTGAGCGCTTCTTTGGATCGCTCCCGAGTTCCAGACCGCCTTGCTGCCACTTCGCTTGGCGAGCTTCCCCTCAGCTCCACGTGCTGAGATACATCGAACCCCAGCTTCGCTCTCCATTTTCTTCTGGACTTCAGGACAGGTTTCGTATCACCCGAACCAACTATCCCTTTGAAAATCCCGCTATCTTACTCACACCTTTATTTTCCTTAGTTATCTGTGTGCTTGTGTTGCTTACATTGTGTGCCTGTATTTAATAAAGATCCTTCATTATTTTCCAACTGGTTTGCTTCTTGACTTGGTCTGACCCCGTAAACAATGGGTTGCAAGGTCCTGCTAAGTTACCCTGCCTCTCGTTTTGCCAACGTGTGCTCTGAACAAATTTCCCCAACTTGTATAATTTTGATAGCAATTTGGTGTCCCTCCCAGGACCCCCAGAAAACAGGGTAACACTTATCCAGCATGACCAACAGATAGGGGATTCTGGAAGCTGTGGTCAAAAATAACCTTTCCGAACTCTGATAGTTTTGCTGAGGAGTGGGAATCATTTGGCCTTCTGAATAGTTTTAGACTGCAGTTCCCTGAAGACCTAGCCCATATAGCCAATGCCAAAAAAATCCTGGAAGTTGCAACAAGCAGCATTTGCATGATTCCCTCTCCTATTTTAGAGATACATCAGGTGCAAGCATGAAACTGCCAGGTGAAGGCTGTTTCTGCTAGGAGACTCCATTAAATAATGTAATATTCCAAAAGCCACACATAACTTAAAGGACTCTGTTGTTGTTGTTGTGAGGAAAGGCTGGACTTCAAGTCATGTCCAACTCATGGTGACCCCAAGGTGACCCTGTCAGGGGGTTTTCTGAGGGCTAAGAGTGTGTGATACATCCAAAGTCACCCAGTGGGTTTCCATGCCAAAGCAGTGAGTTGAACCCTGATTTCCAGGGTTGTGGTCCCATGCTCAAACCACTACACCATGTCGGTTCTAAAGGACTCTACTGCACAGTAAATATCATTAAGATGATAATGCAAATGTTTGTATGTTTTCAGTGGAATCCTGTAGTCACAGGAAGGATCAGATCTCCCGCCAATCTTGGAGGAGATTCATTCTTGGATCCCTCCCCTTCCTATCCCTAGCTGCAGACGTCAGGGTCACAACAGCTTTTCTGATGGACTTTTCCATTTCCTCTCATGTTTCCTGGGATTTGGTACCTGACGAGGAATTCTGGAGAATTCAAAGATTTCCACAGTTTTGTGGCACTGTAGTTGATGTGCCTAATAAAAATATTACTTATGTGTGGTTTTCATTCTTAAGCAAATCAACGTAACTTTCACTTCTTGGAAATGAATGTAGTTATCCTTTATATTGCATACTTCTCTAGATTTTGGAATCGTTCAAAACTTGAGTATAAGAGGCATACTGGGAAAAATTAAGACAAAAATGGATTCATTGGGAAAACTTGTATATGAAATTGTGTATTTAAATGCATTTGCTAAGGAGAACTACATGTAAAATTCATATCTTGGGGGAACTGCAGAGGAAAGTAAATGCAAAATTAGTGTATGTAAAAACATCTTACACACTGATGCAGAAATTCACCAAGGATTGTAGACTGATTGGACATGGATTCAATTCATACTGATTTATCCATCCCTGTAGGGAAACTCACAGCCATGATGGCTGTGCTATTTAAAAGTGATTACAATATGATGTTGAAAATGATGTTTCTATTCCAAACAATTCCAATTATATTCTCGAACACACCTTTCCAAAATTGGCATAAAGAAATCTCTAGGTTTCTATGGGCTGGGAGAAAGCCTAGAATAAAATGGAAAATAATGACAGATGCAAAGGAAAGAGGAGGATTAGGTGTACCGGATTTAAGAATTTATTTTGAGGCCTCATGTTTAGTTCGAATTAACGATTGGGTCATGCTAAAAAAATAAGAAATTATTAGAATTAAAAGGTCATGAGCTGAAATTTGGTTGGCATGCCTATTTATGGTATGAAAAAAATTAAAGTGAACACTGGATTCAAGAATCATATTGTAAGAAGAACAATTTTTAAAATTTAGGAAAGATATAAGAAATGATTTGGAAATAAAATACCAGGATGGCTGTCACCACAAGAGACATTTTATAGAAGACAAATGGGGAGTTTAGATTATTGGATATGGTATAAGGATATAATAAAAATTGAAGGTAATAATTGGTATATTAAGGATAGGCAAGATTTAGAGCAAGAAGGCCATAAAGTCCAGTGGTTAACATATTTTCAATTAAAAGAGAGATTTAAAGAAGACAGTAAGAAGTTCGGTTTTGAGAATATTAAGAATGAATTTGAAATATTATTAGAGGTAGAGGAAACTCATTTAATTTTGAAAATGTACAAATTATTACTTAGATTAAATACAGAAGAAGAACAAATAAAGGAATGTATGATTTACTGGGCCCGAAGATTAGGATATAATATAGATATAGAGCAATGGGAAGAGGTTTGGGGAAAAGGTTTAAAACTTACCCAGTGCAATGATCTTAGAGAAAATTATTATAAAATGATGTATAAGTGGTATTTGACACCTAGTAAGTTGGCCCATATATATAAAGGAGTTAAAAATTAATGTTGGAAGTGCACAACTCAGGAAGGCTCTTTTTTTTTCATATGTGGTGTATGCAGTGTAAAAAATATTGGAGACTAATTTGTAATTGTATACAAAAAATATTAAAAGTAAAAATGATATTTAAACTAGAATTACTTTTATTGAATATGATAGATAAGGAAGACCCTATTCAAAGACAATATAAGAAATTCTTGCTAGCAGCTGCGAGAAGAATTTATGCAAAATACTGGAAAAGCAGAAAAGTTCCAAAACTATTTGAATGATTAACTAAATTGACAGAATTGGCAGAAATTGATAAACTTACTGTTTTATTAAGAGGGAAACGGTTTGATTTATATTTAAAAACTTGGAAACCCTTCACAGACTATGCAAGGAGTACGGGAGGAGACTTGGTAAATACTGGTTTTGATTTATAAATGTAAATAAATGTAAAATGGTAGGAAAATCCTTGAAAATATATAGATTGAAAAGAAGTCAATGGATATACAAGAACCAGCAATTAAGTTTATCAGGAAGTCACTTTTATGTTAATTGTTTGTTAAGAATTGTAGACTGTATCTTCTGTAAGTATATGTTCTTTTGTGTTATTGTTTTTCTACTTTCTCAAATCTTTCGTCTTTTTTTCCTCTATTTTTTTGTCGTTCTTTTTTTCTATCTTTGTTGAATATGTTGTCTATGTATGTCTCACTATATATGTTGTATGTGTAATTTTTTGTGTGCAATAATTTTATACTCAATAAAGATTATTTTTTAAAAAAATAAAAAATAAAAGTGATTACAATAAATCTCCTGCATAAAATTATGTACAGCTTCTTCTTCCAAATCTGCATAATTTTGCACCTATGAGCTTCTCTTAAGATTCTCCAGTTGGAGATGTCCGCAGTCTAACCTTCCATATGTTCACGTGGAAGCACATTCATGCAGTCTTGCAAAGAAATATGCATAGACTTTCCACCTTTCCAGTGTTTTCTTAAACATGGCTTCCACCTGGAAACTTGCTGATATTATATGTGTTGTATTTTTTATCTGCTGGGAATGGTATGCTCTCCCTACTTACCCATTTTTTCATCTGATGCCATATTTAATACAATAAACAATAGACAGTAACTGCCCTGAAGGTTGGCCTAGAGCAAGGGAGTCCAGAGCAATTCAGGATGATCTCTGCAGAAATTCACCTGAGACCAATTACCTCTAAATATTCTTGATTCCATGGAGACATGGTGACTCAGCCACTGGTCTCCTTCTCTCCTCTGCAAATTTCATAAAGTTCAGTCAACCCTACAGATGTTTGCCTGGGGTGCTAATCCTGTATGTATTCCATGGAAATAGCAAGGCTATGACTGAACAGCAAGAGTACTAGTTAGCTGGGAGTTCTGGCTTATTTATTCAATTTAGTTTCATTTTATTTTATTTCCCTTCTTTCTCCAAGACTGGATCCAAGACAGCTCACCATAAGATTAAAAACAGGTCCTGATAATGATGTTATATTGTTATATTGTTGAAACATGGTTACATGATAATACTAACACATAAGCTGAAATACTACATCATGATTGTGTAGTATAAATCTATATTCACATAGTTAGCTGGTGGCTATAGTACAGCACCCTACTGCTGGATACCAAAATTTTGCAATTGCTTGTGTATCTACTACTGTGCCTGCTTATTGTCCCATTGTGGTATGGGGAGCACACAAGAACAGTTTCTTCAATGCCAGTGAACAAAATGGTACATTTAGGGCACTGACCAATAGTTACACACCATCCAAGAAAGTGCAACAGCATAACTGGAACTAACTTGGTTAGTCTCAAGTAAAAGCTCAGCAGGAGGCAGGGCAGAAAAGAAGGCTAAGTCTTGGCCCTCCTAAACTCAGCATATAAATTCCAGAGTTTCCCTGTGGCAGGACAGCTTCTGGGGATATAAATCCACTTCTTCAGATGTAGTACTGAGTGGTATTAAGGCCTCAGGTGTGAAGCATATTTCTACAGTTGTAGGAGTGGGATAGAATGCAATAGGGTCCAAAAAAGATGCAAATCATGTTTCTTGCCCGAAATTTTCAAGATTTTCCTTGAAAACAATATGCTGGAAATGAATATGAATGGGATGATGATGATGATGATGATGATGAAGAAGAAGAAGAAGAAGAAGAATTATTATTTTGAATTTACACTAAAAGGGATCATTGTGTTGCATGCTTATAGTAAAAAAAAATCTTACATGTGTGTGTTTGTGTGTATGTATTACTGCTCAATTACAACAGGCTTGGGCAAACTTGTAACTGGGGAAGCTGGAGCATTTCAGCATTTCATTTCCTCACCATTTTGCAGCAAAATAATCCATTCTGTAGTTCTAGGACTGACATGAAGATTGGAATACAGATGTCCTTTGGATTACCAACTTCTCCAAATATTGTTATCCAACCTTTGACTCAAATGTGTCTACAGAATGCATATATTAGGGTGAAAAGGCAGAAAGAAAGAAAGAAAATTACATTGAAAAGAATGAAAATTACATAGAAAATTACATAAATTAAATTACATAAAGAAAATTACATGGAAAAAAATACAAAAAAAAAGTAAAGATGTATACAAGAAATAGTGAAAGGTACCTACAAAATGGATTCAAAATACTTCTATTGGGGTACATTGTACATGACAGAAATGTAGATTTCTGTATGAGTTCTCTCTCTTTTTAAAAAATTCAAACAGCATTTGGAAATTGGATGGAGCAGTCTCTGAAAACATGTAAAACTGACATGAACCAGATATCATCTGTATGCAGAAGCTTCACTCCAGCTTAACTCTGCGTTTTTATTTTTTGCACACTTAGGTAAGGAGGTATCCAGTACTCCTTATGCATGCAGTCTCCATTCTTCCATAGCACAAGGGGCCAGTTTAAGGGCCGTGTCAGTGTGAGAGCACAGTGATACCCCCTCTCATCTCATAACCTGAGATGGTATTACAACAGCCACTAGCATGTTGCTACAAGACAAGTATGCCAGGGAAGGTTTATTTTCTGCCATGATTGAACAGGATCTCAGCCTTAACTTGCTACATATATCCCTGCTTACGGGATCTACTCTGTTATGCTAGACTCCTGAGATCCATCAACTAAATGGATCTGCAAAATAGTGGGTAGCAGCAAAGCCAGATTCACAGCAGTGGCTGATGGCAGAACCTGAGAGTAGAATGTCACAAGCAGCAAAATTACTTTTAAAGATATTGCCAAAGTTAGTTTTAAAAAGTAATGTACTTCTGGTGTACCTTTTCGTTAAACAAGTAACTTGAACCTTTAGATATGTTTTCTGGTGTGATTTGGGGCCTTTTTTGTATTTTCAGAGTATTTTGTAAAAAAAAAAAAAAAAAGTAACAACAAAGTAATGAATTAATAATGTGCTGTGCTTTCCAAGTATCCAGTAATGTGTTAGTTTAAAAAGAGTAACAAGTAACACCCATTATGTTATCTCCCTTGCTATTATTTGCTTTCAAGGCTGAAATCCACTTTTGGAGGTGTGGAGGCCCCTAGGAATATAGTAGGATGTTGTTCAGGAGGCTGCTGGGTGAAAATAAAATCCTACATCTCCCAGTTACATGAAAAGAGGAAGAGTTCTTTTTACATCCATTACTCGAAGCAACCAAAATTTTAGGAAAAATGGAACTGCAGATCCAGGATGCAAATTAGCTAAAATTATTTTTGCAACAGCAAAAGTTAGATATACACAGGAAGAAGTTGTGACCCACTCTTGTTTCCTGGCCAGCTTCATTAAAGAAATTCTAGTGAAAATGTAACAGATGTAGCTGGAAGATGTCAATCTTATTAGAAATGCAAGACTTTATGGAAAGACCAGTCTAAACAGCACAGATGGCAATTGGCCCTGCCTTGGTTTGAAAATGATTAATAGAAGGTGTTGATGGAGTGAAACCTATTTTAGGGTTTTTACAATTCAAATTTTAAAAGACACACAAGCAAAATACACAGGATTTCCAAATCAATAATCTGGGCTGCGTCTTACTTCAAAGGACTGTGATATTTTACAGTCAATCCAGAGCTTAACATTTTGACAATTGCATTTGGACAGCAAATATATAAGCATATTTTTCTAGAAGTATAAGTAGATGGTTTTGCAGCCAAAGCAGCTGCTGACCTCCATTTTTGTATTGATGGGTATTTGTTATGCATATTTTGTTTAAACTGGAGCAAATGATTGCTCACTCAGTGCTCTTTGTGAGAAAACAACAGCAGATGGATGTAACAAAGTTTGAACTTCTTGCTTTCAAAAGCTTAAATTGATTTTATTTGTTTGGCTGCGAGGCACATAAAGATAACAATAAACACATGCCATATAAAAACAATAAAACCCTGACATTATAAACCCAATTATCATTCAATTAAACACCATATTTTTTATATTTATGTGTAAACATTAAACAAATTCTCTAAGTCCAATAGCTCATGAGCTTCAAAATAAAATTGATCCTGCTTCCTGGAAATTACCTTCATATTAACTTTAGCAAGCAAGCTGCAATGTATGCAGACTACCATGTGCAAATTATGCCGTGCCCTCAATTGTTGAATAGCAGTGTAAAATGTATTTTCAGGTGAAGGGATAATTGAATGTATAGTGTGGAGCATTAAGTGCTCTTACCCTGGAGCTGAATAGCAATGGCGTACAAGCCATCAAGTAATGTCTGATAATGTGGTCCTATTAGAGGTCATTTCCACACGAGATTGTTATAGAGCTATGATTCCACTTTCAACATCCGATGGAATCCTGGGGTTTGCAGTTTAGGGAGGGGCCGAGTGGCCCCTCCCTAAACTGCAAACCCCAGGATTCCATCGGATGTTGAAAGTGGAATCATGGCGCTATAACAGTCTCGTGCAGAAATGGTCAGAGATGTGAGAGCAAGGGTGGACTAAGCATTGGACTACAACTCTGGAGACCAGGATTTGATTCTTATTCGGACATGGAAGCCCACTGGGTGACTTTGGATACACCACACACACTCAGCCCCAGAAAACCTCATGACAGGGCGGCCTTGGGGGTTGCCATTTCAAGGCACAAAACAATAACATTAGAGGTGTGCTTCGGCTCTGAGTAAACTCAAATCTTGATTCATATCAGGTTAATTCAGGGAGATTCAGAAGATATCTTAATTGAAGTAGGGCTCCTCCAAGCCAGACCAGATCCAAATCTGAAACCTTCCCAAAGTTTTGTTAGTGATTCATACTGAGAGAGTTCCAAAGACCCAATCAGGAGCACTGCTCGTGGATTTTGAAAATCTGGAAGACAGGGTGAGGTCTCCAAAAGCTGGGAAACCAGCACTCTGCTTTTCTGTGGCATTCTTCATGGCCAGAAGTGGTTGTCTCATTCAGACCACCCCTCCAAATCTAGATGGATGGGAAAGAGTAAGGATATAGTAAGGGTTAGCATGGTCCTTCCTTGACTATTGATTTCATTTCATCTGAACTGAACTATTTCATCTGAAAAAAAAAATGACTCATTTCTCCCCAACCTCTTCATATAAGGAATATAAGGAAAATGGAGGGAGAGAAATGATATAGCACAGTATATGATTTAATCAAGGTAGCCTTTCCCGTTACAACCTTTGTCAGGAACGGTGAAATAAATCCCATCTGTCATGGGACTGATCCAGTATTCAGTGCCATTTTCATCTTCCAAGAATAAGAACACTAAAAGGGTTTTGGTGAAGGTTGTGGGACCTGAAAGAATATAAAAGTGGGTAATTATTTGGAAAAATGCTACATTTTCAAATCCTTCTGTCTTTGCCACTACATCCTCCACATTGATCATTTACTCCTGTCTATTTCAGTTTTGGTGGCATTGCTGTCAACTGAAACAGCACACACACAGAAAGTCTTACATTGTTTTTTTTCTTTCTTCATCACAACTCCTACTGCCTACAGCTATCCTTCTGAAACCTGTCTAGAGAGACAGCAATGGCGTGTGCCATTTTCATACAAATTAGGCAAGGGAGATCACAGTAAAGGGTAAGGAGGGTTGAATCAGCCACTCTTCAGACTTGAAGATGCCTCTGCATCAACACTGTTACAGATATCCTCCTAAAATTTTACAGGCTTCTTAGCTAAGGCTTCCTCTGTGACAGGGGTGAGTAACCACATTGGGGCCAGGGGCCCCAATTCCTCCCAGACCATTCCAAAGGCCACCCTCATAGAAAGCTCAAATACCTCAATTTTTCTCTGTAGTCTCAAAAGGGCAACAGGAAGTGATATGATGTCATTTCCTGGCAACATTTTGAGAGGGACTGCACAGGAAGACAGGGGTTTGATGGAGTTCTGGGGTGTTTGTGGTGGTATTTTTCATATTTTTATGCATTTGAGGGAATTTCTGCATAATTGAGGGGTAACAATTGGCTGATTTTTATTAAAAACATTTGGGGGAGTCTGGGTGCTTTGGAGAACTGTTGGGGGACTTCAGGGACCACAATATGGGCTGTATGTAGACCATGGGCTGCAACTTGCTCACCCACAATCTATGTTTCATGTGATTTTTTGTAAAAATTGCCCACAAAATATGAGAGAATAAAGACATTCGTCAGGACATCTGTCATGTATGACCATTACATATTAAGCAGCACCATAACTATGGTGCTGTATAGTGGATTCCAACCAGCCCACCCCCTCCCCACAACCCCACGTACCCGTAAGTAGCCAGTGAAGTTGACTGGCTGTTCTCCTGTGATCTCCTATGGGTCTGTCCTCCTGTTGATCACAAAGCAGCTGCCTGTCATTCCCACCCTGTCCCATGAGTGGTCTCCAGCAGGACAGGCAGAAAAAAGACCCCTGTTACAAATCCCCTTTGTACTGGAGATCACTAACATTAGTGGGGTTAGGAACATCAGGCATAGGCCTCTCGATCAACGGGGGAGCTGACCCAGTCTATCCCTGTGGCTGCTTACCAGTACGTGGGGTTTGAGAGACTTTCACAGTCTCTACGTAGCCCCTACCAATAGGATTCCAGATACCTTTTTTTTCTTTGTTTAGAAAATCTGAAACTATAAAGGTTGCTCTTACACAGAACTTCTTGAACCCATTTATAGAGGTTTGATTTTGTCATAAGGGGTAAACATCCCTGTACCTTCCATCCAAACTAGCCAAAGAATTAAAACGTAGTTTCCCCTTCCAAAATATCATATTAAAAGCAGGTAGCACAAACTCCCATGTACCTTTCTACCTTAGCAGGCATAATAATAAAGAGATACTATAATTGTATATTTCATTAATTTCTGATAAATAAAAGTTCCGTTTGCTGATTTCCTGATCTACCAGCTAGGGTATATTTAAAAGTCTACACATCTTTATTTGCTCTCTACAGGCCTTTTGTTCGTTAGTCAACACATAAGTAGATCTCACTGATTCAATAGGTCTGCTCTATTCAGGAACAACAACAAGACCCAGACAATTATTTGTTTAATTGATGCATACCCTTCAACATTTCACAGATGAAAATTGGGGCATATGTGGCCAAGCAACAGCAGAAGGTGCGCAAGATGCAAAAATGATTGATAAGGATAAGGAAGAACAGACAAGCCAGGAGAGGGAAAGTTAAGATTCTGTCTTCTCTGCCCCCTACTGAGCTAATTGAGTCAAACTACTTCTGCACTTTCAACTCCATTTGCAGCAGTTGAAGTAAGCTGAGGACAAAGGGGGAAATGGAAACTGGGAGAGAGAAACTGGGACATTTTAACAGCAAAAGTGGGAAGACAAGGGATTCATTGGGAGTATCCCTGTCAGATTGAGACAGTTGGAGGTCATGTTAATGGTGGTGGTTGTTTTGTGACTTCAAGTCATTTCTGGCTTATGGTGGCCCTAAGACAAACCTCTCACAAGTTTTTTTTCAGGCTGAGAGTGTGTGGCACACCCAAGGTCACCTAGTAGGTTTCCATGGTCAAGCCAGGAATCAAACCCTGCTCTCCAGGGTCACAGTCCAATGGTCAAACCAGTACACCATGCTGGCTTTTTATGTTAATGGACTACAATGTTATTTTGTGTATATTCTTATTTAATATCCTCTTTAAGGTTAAGGATCCAGATGTGTTCTGCTCTGGATAAATTTGAGGCCAATAGCCTTCATCTCACCCACGGTGTTTGGCTTGGGCTCTTCTGCCAAGATATGGAACTGGAGTGGGGCAAAGACTGAGAGTAAGTAGCCCAGTCAGCTCTCTTTTGGCAAGATGCAAGTCCTGTTGCTCTTTTAGTTCAATGTGTAATGTTTATTATGTGTTGGGAGACTTCAGGGAAGTGTAATCTCAGTAGCCAGTTGGACCCACCCAAACCCATTTAAACTGGGATAGATAGTAACTTTGTGAAGTGCCAGCCAGCTTAAAGGCGGTGGTAAGAAATTCCTGAAAGAGCTCAAGTATACCACATAATCAGTAAACTGTTTGGAGATGAACAGCAAAGATCATTGGCCCAGACTGCTGAGTCTACATTTTACATGTATATATCAATCTCTTTCAAATTCAGTGTAGTAAGGGAATTGCATTTTGTCACTGGTAGGAAAAAGTTTTAAAAGTGAACAATGGATCAACTGAGAATTTGATCTAGCATTTTCTAGATTTTTACTGAGATCTGGTAGTCTGTCTAAAATTTTGTTCCCCATCTTCCTCTTCATATTTTTTTTATTATGTTTTGGTTCTGTTTTGAATGGCTGAACCCCAAAAGAAGTCTTTCTTCTCAACTGAATTTGACATGCTGGATTTTTAAGACAGATGGTTAAAATAAGATTTCCTCTCCCATTCAATCATGTTCTGACCTCTTTAGAGGCATTGGTTTTGATAATAGATGATGCCTTCACAGTTAATAAGCATTTCCCTTGTTGTTCTCTAAAGAGTCATTCATTAGAAAATCACAACAGTCATGTGCCCTTAAAAGTACTCTTGAACTCAGCTCAGGGGATGACCAGGCATTCTTGTTAATGCCTGAGGGCAAACTGCTCATTGAATTCTTAGTGTCAATACTGGACACAAAGACTTTGACCTACAATTTTACCCAAAGCTTCTCAGCCAGAACAGCTCATAATCAAAGGGGGCTACTCTGTCTCTCCTCCAGTGAATTCTATCCCCAGAAAAAAGAGGGACAGCTTCACCCACTGTGCCTTCTTGTCTTCCTTATTGGATATCATGCCAGTCAGGACGGAAATCACTTATGTGGAAGCATCCCAGCTTGGCTCAAGCAGTTGTGATCACCAGCATCGTTACTAGTATAAGCCTGCTTTAATATTTTACTGGTATGGGATGGTGTATCCAGGCAGTCTGTTTTGCTCAAACCAGCAGCATGTACACATTGATGTACAGCCTCAAAAGCTTAGCAAAGCCTTGGCAATGACAGTTGGGAAAAGTGCAATTGAGATCAGATACAGATATCTCCCATCTGAAGTGGCTGTTATTTGGCACAGTGGCTGGACATGATTGTCTCCAAACCTGGATCTGCAAAGTATGAAGGAGATGAGAACACAAGGCAACAGCAGTGACCCAATGTTCAACATAAAGAAATATTGGTCTATTGACATAGCAAGGACAGGAGGCCAGAATTCTAGTGTTATACTAGACTTCCCAGGGCCCAAACCTGAGACTTAGGAGATGGTTCCCTTGTGATGCCACAGAGGAACAGATCTTGTGATGTCACACAGGGCAGGCCCAGCTGAAATGATTAAACATGATATATTAAGCATCAACCACAGTTGCTCAGAGCATAACATTTAACAAAATATTCAGTACTATTGGTAGTCTCACAGTTTTAGGACCATTTCACACTGCACAGTTATAGCATGTCAGGTTGGCTCTGACCTTCCTGCCGTGTAATGCCATGTAACACTTTGATGTTTGAAAATGGACTTCACTGTGTTGTAGGGGGATGATGAGATCAGGTGAGAAACGGTGAAACAGTGCTGTGAACGAGAGAATGTTGTTGTAACAACCCTTTGATAAGGATGAACAAGCGCAACAGCAAGGTTGGACAGAGGTTCCAGCTCCAGATTAAGAAATTCCAAGTTCAAAATTAGAAAATATATCAGAAATCTGAGACTGACTAGATCAATCAAGTCTTCTAGAGCCTACTGCCCATGTTGACTGAAGATGCCGGAAACTGTGTGTATATATTTATGTGCCTTCATGTCACCTGCCAACTTACAGTGACCCCAAGCACTTCATAGCAGTTTCTTAAGCAAAGAATACTCAGAGGTTGTTTTACCAGTTCCTTCCTCTGAAATACAGCCTACAATACATGACATTCATTGGTGGTCTCCCATCCAAGTACTAGTCAGGGCTGACCATGCTTACTTTTCCAAGATTAGACCTGGTGCCTTATAGAGTATTTGGGTCCTGCTAGAAACTGTAGTGAGTTAGGGGAAGTGGCAGTCAACTTTATTCCTTTGTTTAAGACCAAATGCACTCAAGGCATCTAAGAAATAATAAATCAAGAACTTGTTTTGAAAAAAAAATAAGTCAAGGAGTTGAATTTATATGCTCCCCATACTTTTGATGGTTGAGTGACTTGTTAAACAGCTGCATTCTTTTCTCATATATTCTGCAACCACTCCCTGGCTTGTTTCCTTTCCCACTTCTTGCTTCTCTGAATGTGCCATGTGGCAATCCATCCAATTTCACACCCTATTATAGCTGAGAGTTCTTTTCTTGCTGCAGTGTTTTTTTTAACATGCCATGAAGCTCCAAGACAATCACATTTTATGTCTTGTGACCCATTATGGAAGAAGAAGACATTACAAATACAAATCATAGTTCATTTGCTTTACAGTCTCTTAAGGTTAGCATGATATAGCAAGGATAATTTCATCACTCTTGCTTAGTCTGACAATTATTGCAGTTAGACTGAAAGCGATCACACTTTAAGAGGCTTTAAAGATTTCACTCAATTGGGAATCTGAGTTTTACTCGCAATTTTCTTAATTAAAGTTGTGCCTCAGTAGCCACAGAGGAGTAGTTCAGGATTATGGGTTGGATTTTTTATATTATCTAGCAGGGTCATGGATTGTCTAAATGAAGAGAGAAAAACCCAGCATTAACTTAAATGAGCAAAGAATAACATTTGCAAAACAACAATATTTTATTCTGCAGTTTTGTCCTACCTTATTCCAAACTTCATTTGCTCTAGCCTATTAATACAAAGACTTCTGATGGTTTCTATGACAGAACACAATTTTGAGATGTCATTAGTAAGAGAACAACAACAACAACAATAATAATGGCCTAGATCCTACATCACTTCAGTGTATTGGAAATATCAACCAGTGAGGTTGCATTATGCAACCACTATACTGAATACCAATATAGCACAACATATATGGACCAATGGTTCATATGAATGGCTGAAAACCCATTGTACAATTGCATAAGGCAATGCACGGAGGCAATGTATATTCATACACTGTTCTGTGTATCTTAATGCACCACTCCACATGCAATGGACCACATGCACATGCTTTTGCCACTGTCAGCTGGATATGACAATTGCACACTGTCCAAAGAAAACACTCCTCCTGTGTAGCATAACTTACATCTGCATATATCACTAACAGGTTGATGGACCATAGTTTCCAAATTGCAGCCATCATAACAGCCTTCAGATTATTTGGTGAGAGTTCTCTTAACTACCATTGGTGGGGGTAGCACAATTTGGCTAAAACTGGGAGGGTGTCAGACAGTGGGACTGTAGATTTCATTAAGGACCCCCCATCTCCTTGTCCATGAAAATTTCAGATGTGCAAGCAATGATAGGGAAGGTTGGCACAAACCTAGCTTTCTATGCTTCTAAAAAGTCCAACCAATATGAATAAATACAACTTGGCTCCCAGCTTAGATCAGTGTTATGCCAGTATAATTATAACAGCAGGACCAACTCTGAGTTTGAGGGCAGAACTTGGAAAGAATGTATTAAAAATAACAACATTACTCATGACAGGCTACTTCTTTTTCTTTTTTTTAGTAATGAGGGGCAATATCATTACTTTTGTCTCACTTTAATGAAAATGTAAAATATGCACAATGAATAATGCTTATGGGTTGTTGCAAAAACATTTGGGTCTGGTTGGTTATTTGTGGCCATCGTTCATGACACTTTCTTCTCTGCTGTGCCAAGCTGACAATGGAATGCCCTTAAGTTCCCAGGTGAAATAAGGAACAGGGCTTCTGAACTTTAAGATACGCATTAAGACATGCGTTAAGACACACAGCTTGAACAGAAATCTCCTCTTCTATACAACTATTGAGAGCCAAGCCGTTTCCGCACTAGACTGTTATAGCGCTCTGATTCCACTTTCAACATCCTATGGAATCCTGGGGTTTGCAGTTTTGGGAGGGGCTGGCTGGCCCCTCCCGAAACTGCAAACTCCAGGATTCCATAGGATGTTGAAAGTGGAATCAGAGCGCTATAACAGTCTAGTGCGGAAATCTCCCCACTGTGGTGTAGTGGTTTTGTACTGGACTTGGACTGTGCAGACCAGGGTTCAAATCCCTGCTTGGGCATGGAAACCCACTGGGTGACCTTGGGCAAGGTCACACACCCTCAGCCTCAAAGGAAGACAAAGGCAAACCTCTGAACAAATCTTGCCAAGAAAAACTTCATGATAGATTCGTCTTAGGGTTACTAGAAATCAGAAACAACTTGAGGGCATACAGCAACAATAGAACTATTCAAGGTTCTATGCAACCTCTGCCCTTATTTCATCTGGCAACCCTAAATACCCTCCCCTTGGAAGCCTGATTGGTATTGATATCAGCCTCACTGTGGTGCCAAGTGTAAACTTGGCTCTTCACCAAAACTTGTGGGACCCAGCAAGTGTAGCTTGATTTGTCTGCAGACTTCTCTTTTAGTGTAAACTGTACAATGTTTTATGGCCTGTGTCTAAGGCAGTGTTCTATTGCCTGAGATTTTGGGTTGATGGAGGGATAGAGAAACAAACATTTAAAGAAAGAAATGCTGCAAAAGAAAAATAGCATTAATGCTAACACATTAATAGAATATTATGCTATTTCCTGCTAGTGACATGTTAAGTAAACCTGAGTACATGACTTTTCTGAGGCCCTTTCCGCATGGCATTTGCCATGTGAAAGAGGGCCTGGAGCATTGCGTGATTGTGAGGAGCGATCTGCACGACGCACTCACAATTGCATAACGCTCCAGGGGCCAGCAGGTGCCGATCGTGCACCTTTTCATTTTCGGCTGGAAGCCGAAAATGGTGCACAATCGCACATTGCTCCCAGGCCCCGCGCGCACTTACCTGGTGTGTGGAGCCTCCAGAGCTGCGCTGGTCATGCTTCCTGCCCCAGCACAGCCCAGGAAGGTCCCAGGCTGCACTGTGGATGGAAGAGGTGGGGCTCTCGCATGAGCAGGCAGCTCGTGCAGAGCCAAAGGACCCCGGACGTGAGAGCCTCTCACCAGAGGCTGCTCACACGATCCCCACACCCCAGTGCCGGAAAAAGGTAAGGTGCGGAAAGGGCCTGAGTAATGTTTCCAAACCCTGCTTGATGAGCTCCACTGCAACATATGTAGAATGTGTCTTCCTTCTGCATTGGTTGACTCACTGTGCTTATGTGGTCTTGGAAAGAGCAGTTGCCGTGCACCCACCATTCAGTTTCTGACAATGCCTCTGAGGTGGTATAACTCCATTTCATGATTAGCACTAAAAATGACATCTTCACATCCAAGCACCAGCAGGACTAAGGCCACCCAGCAGTACAGACAACTGCAGAAGACCTGGAAGGGGACACTGAGACTGTGGCAGCTGCCTGAAGTTATGCTGACTCCATGTCTGGTGATGGGCTTTCCTGAAAAACTTTTGAAAATTATAATTTCGGTCAGTGGTTCTTAACCTTTTATTTGCCAGGGACCCACTGTAAATATAATATAATTGCCAGAAAACCCCACACCTAACTCAAGATTTAAAATTGAAATTTGGATTTAAATATTCAAATATTTATTTTTTTAGATTTCTAGAGACTTGGATTCAGTTCCCCCCTCAGACACTGGGTGACCTTGGGCACCCTCAAAGGAAAGCGAAAAGAAACTCCTTCTGAACAAATCTTGCCAAAGAAAGAAAGAAAGAAGAAAAAGAAAAAAAGAGAAAGAAAGAAAGAAAAAAAACCCAAACCTGTGATAGATTGACCTTAGGGTGATCATAATTCAGAAGTGACTTGAAGACACACAACAACAAAGTCTCATTGACAGGAGGAGGTTCTTTCTTGCCATGATGTTTCTCTCCTTAGAAAACTGATTTATGGCGACCCTAAGGCTAACGTATCATGGGGATTTTCTTGGCAAAATTTGTCACCCAGTAGGTTTCCATGGCCCAGCGGAGATTCAAACCCTGGTCTCCAGTGTCACAGTTTGGGCACATGCACACACCTGCCACTGTGTCCCTTTCAGCAGGGATGTGGCAACTGTGGGGGGGCACTGAAACTGCTCCCTCATTTGCAAATGAGGGAGCAGTTTCGGCACCCTCCACCCCCACTGCTATTCGTGTCCAGCAGCAGGGCTTCATAGATCCCCTGTGAGTGCTCCACAGACCTGCAAGTGTCCCTAGATGCCAGGTTAGGCGAAGGAGCTGAGAATGCTCTGCAAGAGATCTTAATATATTTTCCAAAACCCTTTGGAGAATAGAAATAATTGTTAAACATATTCAAGCTAGTGATGTCCTACAGCAGTAGAGGGGAACATGTGGCCTTTCAGATATTGCTGGACTGCAACTCCCATCAGTCTTCAACAGAATAGTCGGTAGTAAGGGATACTGAGAGTTGTAGTTCAACATTATCAATCCCCATTTCTCTCCCCCAGGTCTGATGTTCTGTCGATTTATTCTGACATCCTCCTCATCTCCCCAATACATACCATTACTATTGACTGAAGGAGAGAACATCTACAAACCTCTGGCCTCACTGACCCACTTCCACACATTCCTGTTCTTGCAGCCTCCCATGTTTGGGCACCCAAACATCTAGAGCTGACAGCCTTTTCTAAGCAACCCCGTGCAATTCAAAACTCAGGTTCTAAATCAGTCTAGGCAGCTGTGGTTGGCGCAGACACCAAGAACCCTTCAGGGAACACACAGATTACCAAACAGGTGTGGCTAGAAGTCTATTGCTGATCTCGATTTTTTTTTCTTAAATGTTTATGAGATAACTTGTCTCCAGATTGGCTATACAGTTCTAGCCCTTGGGCTCCTACTGCTTACCTTGTCCTTTCACCATTAAGATCTCTCTTGTGTTGACCGGTAAATTCAGTGTGGTAAAGTATGACCAGTTGCCTTTGTTAACTGCAATATTCAGACAGACATGTAGAAAATAAACACAGTAAAGAGTTAATATATAACAAAATAACACCTAGGCTGGTTCTGCGTACAGTACATAGTAACACCACAGTTGCAAACAAAGCAACATCTCTCTCTGAACTCCTTTCATATTCTCAGCTCCCTAAATCCCATTCAGATCTCCTCAGTTTCCTTCCTGTTTCTGACTCCCCTAACTAATCACTTAACAGACAAGCTTTTATGTTTTTCTCCCAAAGCCCCCTGCCAGTATTCCATGAGCTGTGACTGGCTGGCTCTATTCAGGCTTACCCAACTTCTCACTTCTTAATGTTATACAATGCAAGGGGACCCTGCAACCTCTTTAAAAGGTGAAGTGCCTGTCCTGAAGATTTCTACTGGTAGGAAAGAGAGAGAAAGCCATTTTATTCCCTATTTTTGACTAGAAAAAGAGCAGTCTGTGGAGTGTGGATGGATTTCAGGCTGGGAGAAAAAAAACTGGGTGGAACACATGCAGCCCCAAGACTACCCTTTGCCCATCCCTGTTCAATTTGAATAGAACCACAGAATCATAGAATCTAGAACTGGAAAGTACCACAAAGGTCAGCTAGTCTATCCCTTTGCCATGCAGGAACACACAGTTAAAGTGCTCCTGAAAGACCTCTAAATACAGAGAGTACACCATCTTTTATTCCACTGTCAAACAGCTCTTACATTTTTTTTAAAGGTCTTCCTAATGTTTACCTGGAATCTCTTCTTGTAATTTGAATCCATTTGTTTCTGTTCTAGTTTCTGGAGCAGCAAAAAACAAACTTTCTCCATCTTCTGCACAGCATTCTTTCCTTCAGATATTTAAGAATGGCTATTATATCACCTCTCAGTCTTCTCTTCCTGGCTTGGTTTCCAGAGCTTTGATCATACTGGGGGTCCTTCTTTGGATATATTCCAGCTTGTGAATATCCTTCTTGCACTGTGATGCCCAGAACTGGAAATGGCATTCCAAGTGAAGTCTGACCAAAGCAAACCAGAGTGGTATTACTAATTCCCTTGAACTGGATGCCATGCTCCTGTTGATACAGCCCAGAATTGAATTGGCTCTTTTGTCTACTGCATCACACTGTTGACTCATGTTTACTGGTGGTCTACCAAGACTCCTAGATCCTTTTCACATACTAAATACCACCCATCCTATTTCATTACATTTTCCCTGCCTACAAGTAGTGTGTATGCATGTATGCGCATTCAAGTCACCTGTTAACTTAGGGCAACTGTATGAATAATCAGAGGTGGTTTTGTCAATTTCTTCTTCTGAAATATAGCTGATAGCACCTGGTATTTGTTGGTGGCCTGTCCAAGTACTAGCCAGGGCTGACCATGCTTAGCATCCAAGATCAGATAGGATCTGCTGCCTTTAGAGTATTTAGGTCCCTATTTGTAGTACCTTATACCTATCCCTGTTGAAATTCATTTTGTTAGTTTTGGCTCAATTCTCCAGTCTTTCAAGGTAATTTGAATTCTGTTCATGTCTTCTGGGGTATTAATTACCCCTCACTAATTTGGTGTCATCTGCGAATTTGAACCATGCATTCTATTCCATCATCTAAGTCCTTTGAAGGGATGTTAAAGAACACTTGGCCCAGGGCAGAACCCTGAGGAACCCCACTGAGTCATGTGTCTCCAGGACGAAGACCATCTCTGGATTCCATCTCTCAGCTAATTACAGATCCACCTAATAATAGCACTGTCTAGCCCATAGTTTATTAGCTTGCTTTCAAGAATATCGTGAGGGACCTTGTCAAAAGCTTTACTGAACTCAAGAAATACTACATCCACCGCACTCCTCTGATCTACCAGCTCTGTAACATTACCAAAAACAGAGAAAGAAAATTAGTTTGGTGTGTCTTTTTTTTTTTTTTTTTTTTGAGAAACCCATGCCAGCTCCTAGTAATCACAGCATTCCTTTCTAAGTGTGCAGAGGATGTTTAATGATCTGTCCTAGAACCTTTTCTGGTATTGACGTCAAACTGACTAGTAAGCATATGCTCAGTTCTCTTTTTTGCCCTTTTTGAAGATGTGAACAACATTTGGCTTCCTTCAATCTTCTGGGATCTCTTAGAATGCTCAAAGATTATTGTCAGTGGTTCCGAGATTACACATCTGCAAGTCCCTTTAGTACTCTTGGATGCAGCTCATCCAGCCTGGGAATAGGAAAGTTTCCTTTCTGCAGAAATTCAGCCTCTAACTGAAGGGGCTGCCAGAATGGCAACCAGGTTATGGTGGAACAGGTAGAGCTCATGAGCTCATCCTGGCTTCCTCCTCTGTGTTTTTTAGGGAGAATGCAGAGAATGATTGACTAGGGCTTAAATCTGCTTTAAGTAGAGGAACAATAGAAATAGAGACAAGTTGCTAGAGTTCCCTGGTGTGTTCCCTCTTGCTTTGTTTGCTCTACTGGTTCCTTGCCCATAGACAGATATTCTCAGATCTGGCTTCACTCTCTGTCACTCTTTTCCTTCTGGCAGTTTTACTCTCAGAGCTAAACTAAAGTGCTATAGCTACCATGTCTGCATCCTATGAAATCTTGGAGTTTGTAGTTTGGTATTAGAGCCCCTGGCTGAGAATTTTAAAGACACCTCCCTAAATTGTGAGTCCCAGGATTCCATAGTTTCTTGTCATAGCAGTTAAAGTGGAATCATAGTGCCATAATTATGCAATATGAAAGGACCTCTAGTCATGTAGTGGTAGCCAACAGACCCCTACCCTTTCCATCTATCAGCTACATAACTTCCTCTATAAAAAACTTTTTAATCACTTATCACCCTGGAAAGTGGATTATAATCCACAAAAGCTCATGTTATAATAAATCTGCTACTCTTAAAAGTGCTGCAAGACCCTTTTTTTCAATCTCTTCACTTAAGACAGTTCCATGCCAATTCCAGCTTCCATACAAAGTCAAGCATTTAAAAAAAAAATCACAAGTCTCAGACCTGAAAAGAAGAGGTTCTTCCTCAGGAGCTATGATGATTTTGCTAGACTGTTGTGATTTTTTTTAAAAAAGATAGCTAATAGCAAGCCTCATGCATACAGTTTTGACCATTTGTGCCCCACCACCATCTGCAGATTGCCATTCTGAAGTTGAATCTCTGTTTCAGTTTCATGTGACCTTCACACTCCTCCTTCTCTTTGGCCTGCTAAGTCTCTGAACATGAGCAGATGAAATAATGAAAAGCACCACTTTTCTGCAGTCCCTCTTTAATGAAAATGGAGCATTTTTGAAGCCAAGTGCCAGATGGTGTTCGCAAAGCCTGGAACTGCAGAGCCTTCATAATTAAACCATTAAACTTGGGGATGAGAAACAGCAGTCACCTATTTCCCCCCTTCTCTTTTTTTTTGGGGGGAGAGGGAGGGTTAGTCACATAGAAGACATTCTGGCAAGCTGCATAAAGACGCTTTCAAGCTCAGCCTCTCATAGATCCTTTGGGAACCCAGAATGGCAAGAGGCAGTTAATTTAAAGCTAATTGAGGAATCTCTTTCCTGTCTTCACATAATAAAACTAGGTGCTGGAGACTCAGCTGGTCTTTGCACCCCTGACAGGAAGGAAGGGTACAGAATAAGGGAAGGAAAGATGCTACCTCATTTTCCCTTCTCCCTTTCTCACAGAGAAACACCATCTCTGCTTACTGGCTGAGCCGCAAGCTAACCTATGATGAACACCTATTGAAAGGGAATGGTGGAATGAGGGATATAAGCCAAGGACAACATGAATACAGTTATTGTAGATGTAGTAGGGATGAAAAGCATATTAGGAAATACTTGGAAAATTCGGAGACCTGAATGAAGAGAATTCTGGACTCGTAAGAATTTTCACTATTTGGGACTTATTCGTCACAAAATTTATGCATTTTTTTCTCCACAGAAACAGCCTTTTCTCCACAGAAAATAGTATTATCTGTGCAGAATGTGCTTTTTCCTGTGCAAAATATGCTGGTTTCTGTGGAAAGACAGCTTGTGAATTTTCTGCATAATAAGTCCCAAACTATAGGATTTTCTGCTCAGAAAACACCATTTTCTATGCAGAAATAGTATTTTCTCCACGGAAAATCTGTTCTCTGTATAAAAAAACCATATGCGTACTTTGTGCAGAATAAGTCAGGAACTGTGAATATTCTCCAAAAACTGCAGGAGGAATAAAATGCCTAAAATTACTCTTGCAGTTTCCTTTGAGAATGAAATTAGTGAAAAACTACACCCTTAAGAGAAACCACATAATGAGAGCTTGGAACAGTTGCTATTTTTGGATCACTTCTCCTGGACCCTACCCTATCCAGCCACAGGAAAAATATGAATATTCTCCTCCCTCCAAATCAGCATAGATAGCTGAGGTTGTGAAATTCTTGTTTTTAAAGTATAACTTTAAATACCTTTAGGCAAGTAAAATATTTGTTTGTTTATTGTATTTATACACCACTCTTCAACCACAAAAGGTCTCAGAGTGGCTTATAAATTGTTAATTTGACAGTTCCCTGCCCTCAGGCTTACAATCTGAATAAGAAATAAACAGACAAGGGAAAGGGAACGGTAGTGGCTAAGGGGATTAAATCCGCCAGATACCACCAGTTTTTCTTTCCCTCTGAGGTTATGGCAGTGGCAGTTGGGAGGGAAGGAGAACCTTTCATGATGGAATCATGCCTGTCTCTTCCTGATATAATATCATGGAAGACAAAAATCCAGAAACAAATATTTCAGAGGCTGATGACAAATCACACAGACGAGTCTTTGGCTGTCATCCATGGCCAGAAGTGTTTACTTCAGAACACAGAAGATTAAGGAATCCTTAACCACTGCGAAGGTTAGCTCACTTGTTCCCTCCTGGCCCATATACATACAGTCAAGCCTCCGCATTTGCGGGTTTCACTTTTGCAGATTTGATTATTCACGGATTATTTGCTGTCACCTCTGCTGCCTCCCTACGCCAATTTTAATAGGGACTGCAAGCCTCATGAGACTGGGAAACTGTGAATGAGGCTTGTACATCCCTGTTAAAAATGGTGTGGGGAGCAGTAGAGGTGGCAGTAAGCCCCACCAGCCACCCACTTCTGCCTTGTGAAGGAACCCTGATGCCTCGAAGTAACCCATGGTGGGCTGAATATAGTCATCGTACTTTTTTGTGTGTTAATTATGGTTTGGGAGGGCCAAGAGTTATTCATGTTTTTTTCACTTTCACGGGGGTCCTGTGCCCCTAACCCTAGCAAATGTAGAGGGATGACTGGGGAAATCTCCAGGCAGGCAACCTATCTGTTCAGAGGCCTCTTGATATGTCAGAAGAAATCTCTCCAGGTATAGATCACCACTGACAGTCTTTCCACTGATTCTGGTGCCCAAAATGAAGGTTTCTGAAGATATTCCAAGGGTAGATTTGGGCATTCTTGGACCTTCAGGCTCCAAAGCCTCCTACACTTGCACCAGTTTAGAGTCCATCATCTCCCTCAATGTGGAGCTGTCAGTTTTCTCTCCTGCTGGAAACATATTATAAAAAAATTGAACCTGAACAACCACAAAAAGAAAAAGGCCATCCTCTAAACAATTCCATATTTGCCAGAGCAAAGCTGAAGCGAATTTGAAACTAGATCATATTCTGCATCCTCACTTAGGATTGATCTCATAGCCAGTACATCATTTGTGTTACTTTACAGCCATGAGGACTAGAAATTTTCGTAACCAAAGAATGAACGTCTTCCCAGGGTATAGTTCAACTAGGAAATTCACTTCCACAAGAGAAGACCACCATGTTGGATAGATTTAAATGGGGGACAGACAAATTCATGAGGATTAAACCTTATTGACATGGTGTCTACTAGTCACAATGGCTGTGTGTTACTCCCAGGGGCAATGTGGCTCCCAATACCAGTTACTGAAGAAGGTAAGCCGGAGAGTGCTACTGCACCAGGTCCTGCCTGTAAACTTTCCAAAGTCTGGCCCCTGTGAGAACAGGCTGCTGCATATAACAGGCCTTTGGCCTGATCTAGCATAATTCTTCTATTTGTTTCTCTGAGCATGTTCAATATATCTTGGCTTTCTGAGATGGAGTCAAGCTTGGAATGGCTTAGAAATAAAAATATAAATCAGAATCCACAATTAAGATTAAACCTAACGATATCAAACAACCAGAGATTAACGTCTGCATAGAATCAGAACAGATGTATAGCCCTGCTTGTGATAGAATCATAGAATCCAAATAAGTGCCCATCAGATGCAAGAGCTGTAGTCCACCATTTCTCAAAGGTTGAAAAAGGCTGTGGCACCATATGTGCAGACTAAAAGACAGAGATATAATCAAGGCAATCCAGTGTGCCCCCTTTTTTCTTTAGACTTTTAAACATATTCCTGAAATGCAAGTGTAGTACAAAATAAGTATGACCACATGTTTCAGGACAAAGCATGCCAACTAAATCAGTATACTGCAAGCAGATTAACAGTAATAAGCATCAAACATTAACTTTTAACTAAAAATTAACTTTTTAGATTACAATGTCAAGAATTCCTCATCCAGCATGGCCACTGGCCACAACTCTGAGACTTTTAGTATAAAACATAGCTTTTCTAAATTCAGGATGAATGGTGGGGTTACTCATCCACTGCCCAGGAACTTTGTAGGTCAGTGCAGACACAGAGAATGAGTGTTAAGTGAGTCAATGCATCAGAAGAAAGAAAAACAGAAATTCTTGAGCAGGACAGAAGAGTATCACGCAAAGGATATGGTCTGATTAATTTGACCCTCTGCTCTCTCTGTAGCAAGTGAAAACCCAAGTGAATAATCAAGATGGTAAAACTTGGAACACACAGTAGTTCATTTGGGGGCACACCTCAGAGAATGAAGCTCCCATAAGACCAGGTTGGAGTCAGAAGAGAAGGAATACAGATGAGATGGTTCCACTGAGACTCATAAGACACCTGAGTGATATGTGAGCTGCTTTGGCATGTCTGCTTCCTGTGCAGCTGCATAGCATGCAGACTACCAGACAGAAGGCCTGCTTGTCTACTGTTTGAATCCAGCTGCCCTGAAAGACTAAGTGAAATGTTTAGAATAGCAATGAGAAACTACAGAATTTGGAAGAGTTACCTTTTTAAAAAACTCAAGCTATCAGAATCTCCAAGCTAACATCGTCAGTGCTCCTGGGGCACCCTGAAAGACATGGTTCAAAAAAGGAATTTTTCCAAGCACAAGAATATGGAAAGTGCTGCTTGCTGGTGTTGCTGGGCCAAGAGGACCCCTCTATTGGGCCAGAGCCTGCCAATTTTAGGTTTGAATGAGAGGGCAGATTTGGGCATCTCCCTGCCTTTGTTGTAGGAAGCACAGTTAAAGCCCAGGTATCATTACTCACCTTTTCACTCACTCTGCAGCTGGGAATGGGACTGGTATTGGCAGTAAATACTGCCAATCTCCTTTGGGCAGGGAAGAGGTCAAGAGATCCATAGCTCCCTTCTTCCCTGGAGCATTTCTCTCTTTAACTGCCTTACTGTATAAGAAGTACATATATGCATCTCCCTCAATCTCTCTTATGGCCCTGAAACACTTGTTCCTGTTGCACCATGGATGATCCAGCCTCTCCAGCTTAGCTGATTGGTTTTCATCACATTTCAGCCAGGCAAGGCATACTTCCATACCTTGAGGACCTCCTGGCTTTAGTTCTACAAAAGGCTAAACAACTGTGATGTGCAATGGATATGGGAGGAAATGATCTATAAGTACTTTGAATGTCAGAAAGGTTGGAGTCTTCCGGATGGGGTGACTATGGCTAATTGCTGTGGTATTTGTTGCTGTAATTCTCAGGGCACTTACCTTTAAATAAATAAATCAGAATCATCCAGAGTATACTATTTCCAGTTTCTATGTATGGGTGCCGAAGCTGGACAGTGTAGACAGGTGACAGGAAGAAAATCAGCTCATTTGAAAAGTGGTGCTGGAGAAGATTCTATGGATATTATGGACTGCTAAAAAGAAAAATGAATGGGTCTTAAAGCAAATCAAGCCTGAACTCTCACTCGTGAAGGTGACAGTACTGAGACTGTCATATTTTGGACATTATCATGAGATGATGTGACTCATTGGAGAAGACAATAACACTTGGTAAAGTGGAAAATAGTAGGAAAAGTGGAAGACTCAATGAAGGAAGCTACAGTCCTGAGTCTCCAAGACCTGAGCAATGCTGTTGATAAGACGGTGTGACTTGGAGGTCTCTTCTTTGAAGGGTGGCCACAAGTCACAGTCATCATGATGTCAAAGAACAACAAAGTCCTCGAGGTTTTAAAAAAAATAACCAGACCATATTTATGTTGCTCTGGACTATTTATTGGCAATTCATGGCATCAGAAACAATACGTTATTTCCTCCCAGAGGATGAATTCTGCCTCCCTCCCCATTCGAGGACATATAGCTAAACAAAAAAGCCCTCTAGGACTTGCATAGTTCAACTTTTGCAGCTTACATGGTGTTCCTTGGTCACTAACTTCTCCTTTTTGCTACTGCTGAGAGGGGAAAGGGGGACAACTTGCAGCAGGGATGTTCCCTTGCAATTTATGTAAGGGATTTTAGACTACTGTTCAAAAAAAGGCACACTCAAATTTGTTCTCACAACATCCAGAGTCAATAACGAGCACAGGCACTAAAGATGTCTGAACGATGATTGCCCAAGTTGCCCTCAGTGTCATGAGATCTAAATGAAAATTGACCAAGTTGGCTACAATGTCACATGACTTCCTTCATCCCCTCCTCCCACCATCTTTTACAGGGACTGAGAAACCTGAAGAGGCTGTGAGTGGATGCAAAAGTTCTCACTTCTTAGCACTAATCTGGAAGAGCCTACATATCTCAAATACCATGTGATACTTCCAAAAGATTCCTGGGTGTACAAAAGAAGTTTGAAATAAAAAGTCCAAAATCCTAAATTCTGGGATCCTTTGGCTTCTAGAGCATGAATCCTGGAAAGCCTTCCCTATCCCTTCCAATCCCCTTGCATTTATTAACAAATATAACTAAACAAATTTAAAAAGTGATAATGGTGAGCTTCATAATCCTAAACATCTGGTTAAACTCTAGATTTTTGGCACGTCTTCCAGAATTTCACCAAGAAAAATAGGTGCTGTGGTTTCAATTACATGAATGAGTGGTTTATATCATAGTCATGTGAGCAGCCCAAATGGATGAACATCCTTCATGGCTATTGCTGGGATGAAATTGCATTTCAGAGACATATTTCCCTAAAGACCAGGATATATATTTTACTATTTAAATAAAAGAAGCTGTGTATTCTTCTTTTCCATGCAGCTTATCACACTGATACAAGTTCAGTGCAGTAGCAACACAGTGAAAGTCAATTCTTCGGTAAGATAAGCCAGCCAGATAGCTGGTGGGTTCCCTTTCTTCACTTTAAGTTAATGTTTATTTATGGTTAACACAGGGTGAAGCAACTTCGCCCAGCAAAATTTACAATGCAAAAAAATTCCAGAAGGCAAACTGTATGCCTGCCCCCCACCATTGTACACCGACACACATACACACACATACACACAGGTCTTCCAGACAGGGCAAATGTGTCAGGAGGTGGTAGTATTTGTCATTGTACATCCCAATCAGTGGTGGCTGAAGGTGCCTGTGCCACAGAAACAGTGATGCCCAGGATGCAGAACCTTCTTCCAAAGTAAGTCCAGCATTTTGGATAGCAATTCTAAAGCTAGCCAATACTTGGAATGGATTCTACATTGCCAATCATGCATTTTCCAGGCTCCTCTCACTCATTCTGAGTATTCTAAAGTTTTCCTAACCAAAAGACAAGCCTTTTAAAATGATACATCCGTTTGCATGTGAATTTAACTAGGTGTGTTCAACTCTCCTGAACCCCCTCTCCTTTTAATGTTTTTATTTTTAAAAAAAGCAATCTCTAGAATCTTAGCTGTGAAACAGTAGGCTACTGGGCCTCAGCCATAGTCAGCTTTGGTCAAATCTCCAAGACGGGGAAATTGAAGGATGGGGATGTTGTTGGAACCCTTCCTCAACTTTTCTCACGTTGACAAGTGCATACATATGGGAGTTGATCTTATCTGAGCCCAGGAGTGCCTTGCTTATGCACTATGGAAGTGTATCTCAAGCTATTCGACGTAGGGTCTTGAATTTTTCCTCCCAATGTGCAAGGAATGGGTACCACATTTATGTTTATTGGCTACAATAGTTTCTTTCTTTGCTAGACACCTGCTAGGAGCTCAGAGACCAGAACCAGTCCATGGGCCACCACTTTGTGTAGCACTACACTAAGGTGGCGTGCACAAAACTCAAGATATAGTATAATGTATCTCTATCTGTTTCCTTGGAACAAGATCACGTCTTACACACACACACACACACACACACACACACACAAATAGTATGTTGCTTTTGAATTCTAGATCCAGTTCTGCAGCAGAGGTAATCTAAGCATCCAGCATTTTAACTGACTGTAGTGTTTGTCAGATAATGTATTGTTTTTAATGATTTGATGATTTTGTTACCAACACAGGAGCCAACATGCCAACACTGTACATGTCCTGATTCTGAGATTCTGAGGGAAATTATATCATGGTTGATGCAATCAACAGCCAACCACCAATACATAAATCCTGTAATGTATTGGCTCTCAGAATAGTTCCCTTGAGCCTGATATTCAGAAGAATCTACATATGTATAACATAGGTGATGAGCAGGCTCCCACAACTGGCTCATTACTAAAGATAGGTATACAGCATTGGCAGCTATAATCAGAATGAGAAAAGACATATGGTATCTTTCTAATAGATGCAGCGAGAGTATAATGTTGTGTATTTGCACTATGGTTTTCCTCCAAATGGTGCATGATTTGAGTCTGAGATTCAACAAAAAAAGTTAATATTTATGAATGTATTCAGATGACCCTATATATGGGCTACTCACCTGTGGAAGTTGGAGTTATAAGCAGTAATTGTCAGATCCTCTGGAAGATATGGCACTTGGAAGTTCTGTAGATAAATTAACCCCATTCAGGTATTCATTTGCTGCCCTTCAGCAAGCATATGCGTTCAAAGATCTGCTCAGACCTTCCCTTCCAAGTCTTTGCATTATTCATGAAAAAGAAATGGGATTGTGTATTTAGATCTCATCTCTGATGCTGCTTAGCGTTCACACAATCAGTGTCCATCTGAAGGAAGAGGGCTATGCATATGCAGACATATGTGTGCAGGTCTCTTTCACATTATTTTCAGCCCTGGTCATCCTTGGCTCCTGCTCATGGGGAGAAGGCTTAATGATTGTGGAAAAAACTTACAATATTCTCACTAACACTGAAAATGTACTATCATCAGTGGGTGTGATAAAGATACAATCCCACTACTTGCTCCAAGTGTACTACAGATACATGGAGAAGATGACATCTAAATCAAGGGTGGAAAACATGCTAACCCTCAGATGTATTTGGATTATAACTCCTAGCACCATGGATGACTGGATATGCTGGGTGAGGTTATTGGAAGTTAAAGCCCAGCTTCACTTGGAGGGCAACAGGATTTCAGTCCCTGGCCTAGAAAGACCTGCTGAATGCCTGAAAAGAGTCAGAGACAGTGAGACCGAGAGATCAGTGAGCTCACTCAGATCAGAAGACCTCAGTGAGATGAAGATTCTCTCCATTTTCTGAAACTAGTACAAGGTACTCCCTACCTGTCAGTTAAAACTATCCTGTAGGGTAAGATGATGATGGTACTCTGATGAACCACCTGTTTGCTTCCACTTTTTCCCTGTTTATAAATTTGTAAACAAGCAAATACAGGTATACCTCAAATAACAAAGCAGATGTGTTCCTCAGCATTATTTATTTAACAGAAAATAACATGGACAGAATAAGGGTAAGTTCCTACACCACAAAAAACAGAAGAGCTTATCTGCTGTCCCCTTTTCTCTAGATTTGGTAGGGAAATAAGAGTAAGAGATTCTGGACATAGCTGCTGTTTATGTTGCCTGGTGTAGGCAAGCACACCTAGCTACAGGAAGATTGGCCTGAGTAGAATTTTGCTCTTTCTCAGCTCAAATTTTGTTTGTTGTATTATTTACTGGACAGACTTCTCTGGAATCCAACCCTGAAAGTCTATTCCTCCAGCACTTCTTTGCTATCCTGCCAATGTTAATGCTGCTTAAAAACTTCCAGTTAGACAGAAGAAGAAGAAAAATAGGCAGGGCAAGCATAAAAAAGGAGCTTCACTGTCTGATGCTTTGTTAACTGAGATATGCTTGTATTACAAAAGCACCTTAAGTCTCTGGCACTGTCTTTTCCAAAGGAAATGAAACCCAACATTTTCATCTGGACCTGTGGCACAAAATCAAAAGGCATGAAGCAGCTATTCCATCTTTTCCTCCATAACAAATTATTTTGTGGAAGGAGGGAAGAAAGAGGCAATGGGAAAACATACAGTTAGCCCCCACAAGTGGAAGAAATTGTTCCTTGAACCTCCTGTAAAAGAGCTAAATGAGGCGTGGCAATTGCGCAATAAAAGATTCACCTGGAAGTTTTCCTTATGTCAAATCTTCAGTTTAGGTGTGAACAAAAGTAATAACCAGTAATAATGATTTCCACACCCAGGCCTGAGAAACCCTTGAGAAAGAGAGAAGAGGGCACTCGTGCCAGGCAGTCATTAAACCAAGAAGTGGAGGCACCACGTGCCAACAACGGGGAATGTGTGAAATGGGAATAAAGCATGAAGGTCAAGCTATGAAAAACAGAAGGCACATGTCATACAGGAAAAGGACTTTTTCTGCCTTGCTGGCACCAGCTGCCTAGAGGGACTTGGGAACGGTTGCCCCTGCTGCCTGCGTGCCCTGCGAGACCCAGCAACTGTGTGTGTGCCTGGCATCATGCCCAACAACAAGCAGTGTTGTTGCAATACAAACAGGGAAGTAAAGTTTAGGACACAAGTTGGGTCTGGGTCATTTTAATGCCCGCTGCCCAGTGACTGAAAAGAAATGACTCAGTGTCAAATTTGTCCTCTCTCACTCTTTATTTTTTTATTTTTGGCATTCATTTGTTCTCTTTGCCTCAGTCCCTTCCAGCCTCAAGCTCCTCTTGAGCACGTAAAAACAACATCCCTGTCCAAATGAATTCTGTGCCTGCAGCACTGCTGGCCTGCACACTTGGAGCTGTTTGAATTTTTTTGGCAGCTTTTGCCTGTGGCCTTTTATGATGATGATGGGAGGGAAGAGCTCTCTCTCCCACCCTCCCTGAGTTTCTCTGAAAAACAGAAAAAGGGCAAAGGATCCATTAAAAATTAATGGCTGCTGAATAATAGAAATTTCAGTCTTTTGATTGCACAGGCCACACCAAGTAGCCTTTTGTTCTTACGTAGCCAGTTTCATAGCTGGATTGTCAAGGGTTCAGGAAACAATACTGCGAATGTTGGGTACTAAAAAAAATAAATAAACAAAATAAAAGGATGTCAGCTTACTGGATTGTTTGCATGCCTATCAGCCTTCATTTGGGAGGGAGCAGTTTAGACATGCCCTTTACCCCCACCTCTAGTCTCCCCCTCACTTTATCCAAACAATAACTATGTCTATGCAGCTTTCTAATATCTGTAGTGAAGGGGAGGGACATTTTTGGCCAGTCTTCAGCTTGAGCATACAGGCTGAGGTGAGATCAAGAATAATCACTGATAACTACTTCACCGCATAGGCTTGGGAAACACTCAAGAAGCAGGGAAAAGGGTACCCATGCAAGATGATGGTTAAACTGAGAGGAAGAGGCAAATGTCAGACAGAGGTAGCATTGTGGAGTGACTTGAGTGTTGGGTTAGGACATCAGGATTCAAATCCCTGCTTGGCCATGGAAACCCACTTGGTGACCTTGGGCAAGTCACATTCTCTCAGCCTCTGAAGGAGGCAATGGCAAACTTTCTCTGAACCAGTCTTGAAAAGAAAACCCTGTGACGGGGTTAGGCCTTAGGTGTGCCATAACTGAGAAAGAACTTGTAAGCACACAACCACAATAACATATCGAACAGCAACAGAATTCTTCTGGCTAGCAAACACTGGCTCTCTGAGGGAGGAGGAGTCAGAGTCAATTGAAGGTCTCCTGCCATCTGAAGTGGGAAATAAGTGCCACCACTCCCTGTCCATCACAGTCTTCCATTGCCAGCAACAGCCCGACCTCTCTCGCCTGTGCTGTTGACACTCTCACTTCTTGAGAGTAAGAGAGAGAAGGTGGAAAGACTCTGCAGATCCCTCAGAACCCAGCAATGCTGGCAGATTGTCTGAGGAAATCACCTGTGCTATAGAACAACAATAATTTTCACAGGACAGTCTACGCCTACAGTCTCTGGTTTGAAGAGGTCCCAGTGGTAAGCCCACCACTGTTGGCAATCTTCTGTCTGAGGTAGCCAACATGTCTTATTTAATGGGTGGCTCATTCCAGACAGGCGTATTAGATACATTGACATGGTGTTTTTACTATGATGAGCTCAAGGAGCATATAGCATGGCCCACTTCCTCCCCTCTTCATCTTCACAGCAACCATGTGATGCAGGTCAAATTGAGAAAGGTCATCCAAAGTCACCCAGTGAGTTTGGTTCAGTAGAGAACCCAGATCATCCAAGGCCAAGTTCAACACTAACCACTGAGACACACTGGGTACAAGTGATCCTCAAGTTTCATATGAAATAATAAGAGCTACCAGTGGTGTATCTAGGCGCAACAGTACCTAGGGCAAGCATGGAAGTTGCACCCCTAGATGCTGCTGCCACTACCCCCACACCAGGCCAAGAAAGACTCTAGTGGGGGCGGGGGGACCAGGCCCAGGCAGCAGGGTGGAGGGGTTCCACATTTTTGTGCCCCCCTGACATTGGTGCCCGGTGCATGTGCCCCAGTTGCCCCACCCTAGATACTCCTCTGAGAGCTACTGTTGTTGTCCAAGCAAATAATGAGACTTCGATGGTCCATTACGATTTTGGTCTTAAGCTTTCAGCCTGTCCACATTTCTCATTCTTGCCAAACTATTTGGCTTGTCTTGGGTTTGAGGGTGAGAACTTGATAGGTGTCTTCAATCCAGAGAACCCTTGAAAATCGCATTTTTGATGTCAACTTGTTTGAGCCCATGTCCTTTTCTACTGTTTTTCAAACTCCTGTAGATTTTAATAGCTACTTTGTGATGGGGAATGAGGATATTCTCTTACTGAACAAGCAAGCATATGATAATTTGCACCGAATGGCCCAAATCCAGTTATAGTTCCACATATTCATGCATGGTCATGAAGGGCCGCAGAAGGGGATGTGCTTTCACCAGTCGAATCCAGTTATTTCAATACAGCCTGAGCAAGCATTTCATCGTGGGTCTTCATCAGCTACATGACCTAGAAAGCAACTTATTCCATGGATTACATTCTCAAAAAAAAAAAAAAAAAAAAAAAAAAAAATTTGTTTAGAGTCAAAAGGGATCTCAGTTTACGTACAATAATCACCTTTGGTGCTGATCACTTTTGATGCCGAACTGAGATGACTGTGCTTTGGAGTGATATATAGAAGTAATGTCTACCAAAAGAAATTATTATCCTTCTGTTCTAATTATATTACAATATACTCTAAGCAACTTGCAAAAAAAAAACCCTTTTAAAAAATCCCTCTCTAGCTTAAAATAAATGCCATTCACAAACTAATTAATAACACTACTGTTTCTTTGGCACTATTGAAAATGTGATGATCCAGAATGCCCTTTGGTATTAACTCCAAGCTGTATAACTGCCTCAGTTATAGATGTTTAGCAAGCACATTTAATTTTCTCCTTCTTTTTTTTTTTTTTTGTTACTTTTTTTTGTTGTTGTTGTTTTTAAACAAAGAGCTATCCCCTTCAGGCTTCCCGCCTCAGAGGTGTTCACTGAAGAATACAAAGATAAGTATTGTATTCTTGAGTGACAGTTGATATCTTTAATGCCATTCAAACATTGCCTCTGAGATGTTATCCTAATATTAATTATCTCCAGTGCAAAATGTCCTTTATGCTTGTTTTTGTCATGGTGACTGTCTTCCTAATTGGGTATTGAGCTACTCATTATGTGAGTTTCATTCAGTAGCAATTTGATTCAACTGGAAATGTTTTTGTTCCAGACTAGCTGCCACTCTCAGTGACAATGTACTTTGCAGAATATCAAACTTACCAAAGGCCAAGTGATGGAAAATTGCTTGTAACTGAGCTGAGATTAGATTTAACAGTGGGTAGTATTTAGATTTATGTCCAGATGGGAAAGGCTGACTTAATGGCAATTAAAGGTGAGGAGCTGTCAGTCCGTTCCTCAGCACTGTTTGACCCTCAATACTAACTTCTCTTACGGAAGAGAACTAGAGACAAATGACAATAACACTTCCCATGAAATGTTTACCGTGATAGAAAAACAATCTCCTCACACTCTCCTTGAACTATTTGTGGCACAGTGTTCTTCTAGGGTAGGGGTAGAGAACATGTGGTTTGTGGGACGGACCCCATTTTGTGGCCTTGGAGCTTCCTGCCAGCCTCCCACAGTCCCCCAACCCCCAATTTTTAAAAATCAGAGCACTTTTGGGGTGATTTTACCCCCAAATCACAGAGAAATCCCCCCCATGTGAAAAAACACCCCTGTCCCTCACCCTGCCCCTCTCTGTTTTCATCAGAGTCATCTCAAAATGGCAACAGGAAGTGGTACGTTCTAGGGCATTACTGGGAATTAATCATTGCAGCTAGCAACACGTTGATTGGGGGGGGGTACTATGAAATTTTCCATTCCCTGTTCTTGAAATGCACCCACCCTTTGATACTGTGAAAGTGGGAAAACTGTTTCATTTCCTACTCCTATCTCATGCATAAAATTCCATACCTTCCAACTGTCCTGATTTGACAAGGACAGCCTCAATTCATCCTCTGTCATCCCACTTTTTCAGCTGCTTTTTAGAGTGTCCCCGTTTCTCCTTCTCTTACCACTTTCCCCCTTTCTCCCCAGCTTACTGCAAACTTTAACTCAGCAGGGGGAGGAGGCAGGAGGGAGGAGAATCTTGCTCTTTCCTGTCCTCTCAGGACTGTTCCAACCTTTCCTAGCTTGAGGATTCCTCCTCAGTAATAACTTTTGCCATCTTGACTGCATTCAGATGATGCTTGGCCATCTATGTCCTAGTTTTCTTCTGTGAAATGTTGGAGGGTAGGAAATACAGGCCAAACTTTCACTCTAGTTTTAGGAGTCTCATAATGCATAGTTCTAAGTTTTTACCTGCCTTTTTGTGTTTTTTAAAATATTGGTTTGCTGTTGTCTCTCTTGCCATCTTCTGGTCCAGCTCATTGTTACCCTAAAGGGTGGGGGACCTTGAGATCCACCAGCAGTGCTAGTGTCTCTTTGTAATTTGGGGAATTATTAGCTCAAAGGAGGTCTGTGAGAGGGTGGTAAGGGCAGGATCTTTTCACCTGTGTATACCAGTACTAACTGTAGAGATGACTCCAGTTAAAAGTTAAAAGAGGTGTTTTCTTGGAAATTAACAGACACACATAAGAAATCAATCTCACACGCTATACAAGGCTATTGAAGAAAAGACAAGAAAAGTTGGATAGAGAGAGATTTTGGGTGAAAGGGGTGATGTTTACTGGTCCTGGGGCGGAAGATCGAAGAGCAGCGCTTCAAACACTTGAGTTTCAGGGCAGCTCAGAGGAACAAGAATTTGGGTTGCAGCCTGATGCCCAAAGTGCTAGCAAAATGCTGGGGTCCAAGCAAGGATTTAGATACTCTTTTTGCTACTTCGAAGGGGTGAGTGTTAATTGCTCTCTAGCAGAGTAAACAAAAGAGGTCCAGAATGGACTGATTGTCTTACTTTGGATGGCAAAATACTGATGGGAGTCCTGACAACCTCTTAATGTCTTGGTTGGGTAAGGTGCATGGGGAAGGTCTCTATAGGAAATGTACACAACAAGGGTGCTTGCCTGCCATACCTGGGCATTTTCATTTACTATTGAATTTGGATATCAGGTCATTGATAGGATTTCTGGAAGTCTATTCACTCCAGGCTTTCTTGCTTAACTCTTCCTGACCTTATGACCTAGCCATGCTGAGGCCATGCTGACCTTGCCTAGGCTTACAGCCAGTGTCCTGCTTACTGCATGTTTCCCAGCCATAAGTGTCCAGTTTTTATATGAAAATCATATTTCTTGCCAATTTTGCTACCCTGCAGGATGGGATGGCATAAGGGGTGGTGACATCATGTAGTTTCTCATTTCATTATTATTTATTAGGATTTGTTATAAAGGCAGCTGTGATAATGGGGTGATATCTCAGCCCTACAATCTTTGAATATCTCCAGGAGGGCTGACTGAAGAGGAAGTCCACCTTGCCACTTCTGTTAACAGCAAATCCCATTATAACCCACAGGCAGTTTTCTGTGCCAATGCTCTGTGGATTATTCTCTACATAATACCTTCTGACTTATCAGGCTGATTAAAAGGATAATAAGAAGCTATGCCATTTGTATGCTCCTTGGCCCTCTGATTTTCCATTACCAGCATGGTATTTTTCTTAACTTCCTCTCTGTAAGGCTCCTTATGAATGTGCAGAATGCCACAATCAACTTAGAAGAGATGTAAGAAGTCAAATCAGATGCCCACTTAATTACACAGTCATCAAAACAAAGGTTGATTACAAAAAGACCTAGTCTGGCTATAGTTCAGATTGGACAGAAGGCTCCCTGCTAAATCTGAAGATAAGCTCATTTTTCAGAGTCTCACAGCAATCTGCAGCTGAACTGCACTGTGAGCTATGATAAAGATTTGCTATTATTATTCCGTATATACACACCAAAATTTCCTTTACTAAAAACTAAAACTAAGAGTGGCAAAGACTATCATGAGGTTGGGACATAATTTTTTTCCAATGTTTATTCTGTCAGTATCGGATCTGATTTGGCACACAGATGTGCAGAAACTAGACTTGTTTCTGTTAGTGGATTTATGAAAACCCTGCAGTGAAGCTCCAAGGATTTCTTACATGTAATTTTTAACAACAGCAGACACATAAATGATCTGCTTCTCCCATATTGCTCTACATTCTAGTCCTCAGTCTGAGAGTATGTGTATGTGTTTGATGAAAGATTGTGATTTTTGTCCAGTTCTCATTCTCAACAATAAATTCCTGAGTTTAGAATTTTTTTTCCCAAGGCTAATATTACATACTACATATGTATGATAGGCAGCTATGATCTATTTCAGAAACATTGTGCAAAAGCCAGCTGGAAGAGAGTGTTCCTGCTTTAAACTGGAGGTCTAGATATGTACCTTTTATATGGGGGCTCTGGATGATGGATCTCAGTGTTCTATGTCAAAAGAGAAATTGAAATTGGGGGAGAGAAGTAGGAAAGGGAGACAGAACTCAAAAGAATGAAGTAGTTCAGAAGATGCTATTGTTGTTGTATGCCTTCAAGTCCTTTCCAACTAACGGCGAACCTAAGGTGACCCTATCAAAGGGTTTTCTTGGCAATATTTGTTCAAAGGAAGTTTGCCTTTGCCTTCCTCTGAGGTTGAGAGTGTGTGACTTGCCCAAGGTCACTCAGTAGATTTCCATAGCCGAGTGGCAGTTTGAACCTTGGTCTCAAGAACTGTAATCCAGCAATCACACCACCTCACCACACTGGCTCACTGAAGAGGTGCTACAATTGTGGAAGTAGTCACAGCTCTGCAAGAATTGCCCACCACTGGTCTAGTTGTATCACTCAGAGAGGATTTCTGTGTGATCACCTGGCATGTACATGGAGGAACCATAAACAAATGTTGCAGTGCATCCTTCTTTGTAAAAGCAAACCCCTTTCAAAGGTCCAGTGAGCCATTCCTTCCATCCTGCTTTCCTCTTGTAATTTCTGATGTTCTGTTTTAATTGTCTTTTCCAACTGTGACTCTGTCTATCAAGGGTAGCTACAGAGGCAATGAGGAGGGACTAGGGTTTCTCCTCCCACGAGTTCTGTTCCCGCAAATGAATTTTTGCTTTAGCATTGCATTGTAGAGAGTGAGACACCGAAAATCATTAACATCATATTTACTGCGTTCATATTCCCCAGGCTGCCTGCCCCTCGTTTTTTGGATACTCAAATTCTATTTCTAATTGATCAACTGAAGAATTATGTTATTACAATGCTAGACATTTGGGGACTGAAGGAAAATTTCATTGGGGGCAAAAATTATTTTGGGGGACCCCCATAGCTACATCCATGTCTGTACTCCATAGGTCTCTAGTATACAAGTCATAACTGTGCTATTTTTGAAAAATACAGCTTTAGGATAGATACCTGTGTATAGTGGGTAGTGGCCTGGGGAGAAAAACTATTGAAATTTCTGGAAATCACATGACTCCCCAAGGCATAGATTCTTGTTTCTATATGGCTCCTTTTTGGCTACAATCCTCTCAACACTCACCACCTGAGACTTCTGCTAGAAAGAATGATATATGCCTCAATATGTGCACACTCCTTATTGTGAGCCACATTCTTATTAGAGGATGGTGTTTCTGGTTAGGGATAGCCAGATACTCCCATGAATAATTTGAGCTTCAGCTGGCAATTGCAAGTAAGACTGGAGGATTCCTGAAAAAGCATTGGTCTGAACAGTCACATAGCTGAAGCTAAGAGATCTGGCTCTAAAAGCTGCCTGACTGGGAAAAATGCCTGGGAACCATATGCTCTATGAGTCTCTCCAAACAGCTTAGAGGGATATGAGTGCAGAAGACAAAGCAGTGGAGACCAGTTCTTTCTTTTTCAACACAGTACTTTACAGTTGGCCCTCCACATTTGCGAGTTTCAGTTTCACAGATTTATTGGTTGCAAATTTCTCCAACCTCTGCTGCCTCTCAACTCAGATGCTTCATTTTTTTTAAAATCATTTTATTCAAATTCACATATAAAAAACAAACAATTGTAACTGTAATTTACATGAATTATCTTTGATCTTCCACACTGATCTAGATTTCATTTTCTATATCTCTTAACATGTTTATATTAATGTACCACATTATATTGATACTATTACACATTAGTTCTTGCATTATCATCACCACATTCCAGCTTCATGATATATATCTGATTGCCCCTTCATTGATTATCATAATCATGAATCACTCATTTCCATCTATCAGTACCCAGCAATTACCCAGTGCCATTTGCCATTCTTTTAAAATCTCATCGTCTGATTTCCCTTTTAACCTCTGAGAAACCATATCAGCATTTCTATTATCAATAAATGTTCCCCACCATTGCTCTATTGTGGGTATTTGCTGAGTTTTCCCAAGCTTTGCATATTCAATACGAGCTGTTGTTATCATATACAGTATTATTCTCCAATACTTCTTTATAGCAGTACCTTCTAGCACATCTGTCATATTTAACAAGCACAATTCCGGTTCCTTTGGAAACTGAACTTTCATTAGTGCACAAATTTTGTTATGTATTTCACCCCAATATTTCTTAGCCTTAGAACAAGTCCACCACATATGGTATATCGTACCGACCTCTTTCTGACATTTCCATTGACATTATCTGTATTATAAATCTTTTTTAGTTTGTCTGGTATCATGTACCATCTTTGAAACAACTTATAATAGTTCTCTTTTAAACTCAGATGCTTCATTTCCAGGGGCACCTTTTTTCTCAGCTGCTCCAATCAGGCTGCCCAGCCTTTTAAAAACCTGCCTCTGGTCCTCCTCCTCCTCCTCCACCAGCCACTGCCTGGCCAGCTAAGGATGGCTCACTGCCCAGTTTCTCAGCACCACAAACCCTCTCCTGATGTTCTCCCCACCACACCCAAGGAAGGAGATGGGAGAGAGACAGTAGGTACGGGGCCACCATACTGACACCACCCCTTTCCCTCTCCTTTCCCTGTCCTGGGCCATTTCTGCACTACACTCTTATAGCGCAATTATTCCACTTTCGACATCCTATGGAATCCTGGCGTTTGCAGTTTTGGGAGGGGCCACCTGGCCCCTCCCAAAACTGCAAACCCCAGGGTTCCATAGGATGTTGAAAGTGGAATAATCGCGCTATAAGAGTGTAGTGCGGAAATGGCCCTGGTTTGGACCCTGGGTACCTGTTCTCCCTACCATTCCTTGGCCCCCTTCCCACAGAAACACATACACACATTTTGATATTTGCATTTTTCCACTTTTGCAGGGGTCCTGCACCCTTAACTCTAGTGAATGTGGAGGGCCAACTGTAATTCCTTTATAGGTTATTCATGTCCTCTCTCCAATACTAGGGGTGGTAAATCTTTCAGATTCCCAATAGATACTGAGAACAATTTTTCCTCCCACATCTTTGGGTCACTTGGGAATTTCCCCCCCACAACGAAAGGAAACTGCACAACTTTAAAATGTATAACTTTAAAATGTATAATTGTTGACAGCAAGCAACGATGGGATGGGGTTTGGAATCATAACAGTAATTAATTACTTATTAAAATTAACTTTCCAAAATCTTTAGAAGGCCAAGATCAGGCACTTCTTTCATCAGGAGTTCCCATTCAGTTTCAGAGAAATTCTTGGGAGTTCCATTCCTGGGGTGGGGGATGCTATGGGTAAAAGGGTTAGACCACAGTAGCAGCCTATTTTAGCTTAAAGATCTTACTGTCAGCAACTAAGCCTTAAGAGAGACATTTCAACTTTGTAAAACAGGAGACCGATTCCATACAAAAGGTGGGAAAGCAACACATGATGGCAAAGGGGGCATGGCCCTCTCGGAAAGGAAACCGGGTACAGGAAACAGCGGAGAGAATTAGATGCTTTTTGTAAGCATATGTGCAAATGAAAGCACATCCCACTCTCTTTTTTACTTCATTAGTATGCAACTCGAATCATTAATGTAGCTTCAAACCACTGATCCGCTATTATTTCTATTTCCCTTTTTAGACCTCAAAAATATGCAGTATTCCTTGATCTGTTTTTAGTCCTCCAATGTGGGCTTTAATTAAAATCTGAATGACAATCTTGCAACAACTGAAACTGGATAAGGGGGTATAACCTTTTTTAATGTCTTGAAACTGCACGATGTATGGCTGAAAGAGTTATACGGACCTGTGTTTCTTTTGCTTTTCCTCTTTCTCCTGGATATGAAGATTGGTACCATATTAAACCTAAGTAATATTTTCTAATCAAATGGCTCAGCTTCCATTCTGACGCTTTCAAAAAATAAAGAATGGGAAGCCGGCCAGGACATCTTTTTAAAATGGCATGTCATTTTTATCAGTGACTGAGATGAGGGGGTAGAGGGAATACTTATTAACTTTGCAGATGATACAAAACTGGGAGGGGTGGCTAACACACTGGAAGCTAGCAGGAGAATTCAAAATGACCTTGAGTTGGTAGAAAATTGGACAGAAATTAATGAAATGAAATAAATGAAATTTAATAGCAACAAATACAAAATTATCTGTTTAGGCCACAAAATGTACAGCTATAGGACACATGGCTCAGCAGTACTACCTGCAAAAAGGATATTGGGATTGCTGCACATAAGCTGAATATGATCCAGCCGTATGATACTGCAGCAAAGGAGGTAAATGCTACTTTAGTCTGCATTAATAGAACCAAGTCAAGGGAAGCAATAGTCCCACTATATTCTGTGTCGGTCAGGCCTCACCTGGGACACTGTGTTCAGTTCTGGGCATCTCACTTTAAGAAGGATATAGATAAGTTAGAGCAGGTTCAGACAAAGGCAAGGAGGGTGATAAGAGGTATGAGGAACAAAACATGTGTGGAAAGGCTGAAGGAGCTAGGCACGTTCAGATTGGTGAAGGGAATTCTGAGGGGGTAACATGATTGTACTCTTTAAATATCTCAAGGGCCGTCACAGAGAAGAGGCTGCAGCTTTGTTCTCTGCTACTGCAGAAGAGTGAATCAGGTCTAATGGTTTTAAGTTATAGGAGGGTAGATTTCAATTGAACATTAGAAGGAACTTCTTGACAGTAATAGCAGTTCAGCTGTGCCTAGGGAAGTAGTGAGATCTCTTTCTCTGGATGTCTTCAAAAAAGTGGCTGAACAGCTACCTGCTGGGGATATGCTAGCTGGAGGTCCTACACTGACCACTGGTTTGGACCTGATGTCCCTTCAGGCCTCTTACAACTCTACAATTCTATGTAATAAGTTTCCTCAACTGAGTGGATTTAACAACATGCCATGGCAGTGTTGTATTTTTGATGAGATGCTCCTCCTTAAATGTCTGTCCTTGAAGATACGTTGTAATTACTTCGAAGGAATAAGATAACCAGGTTTGCAGTAGAATAACTTAGATCTCTACCTATTTAAATCACAAACACACCATAATGCCAGTCCTAAACAATGGCAGCTCACTTCTTTGTACTTTTGGCATAAGATTCCTACATATGATCCAGATATTTTTCTGTCCCAGGCCCTTCAAGGACATGGTTGTACCTGTTGATATGCTCCTTTTTTCAACTACTAAGCACTTCTGTTGAAAAACAACAGGTGGCTTCACCAATTCAATTTATATACACCCTTAGAATTCCCATCCCACAAGCAAATATTAATTTCAGCTGATTTTTTTACAGTGTAATTTTCAAGGCAACATTGTACAGTGTAACATTCCTTCATGTCGGGCCTCATTTAAAACAGGATCTAGCTACTGACAACCTCTGAATTACATGTGGTTCCTTGGGGTGCCACCAGCACTATACCATACCAGAGCAACTAATTTAGTAAACACATTTGTGAGATATGGTTCATTGAGCAGAGGAGCAGGGGAAAGTAAAGCTCTCTGGTCTATAAGAGAAATTACAAAAATCCACAGTTAGACAATACCATTTTGGAACCAATCAAATATGATTAAAGCGTATGTTTCCCATTTCTTTGGCAGAGTCTGGTATCCATCCATCCTTTGCATCCCTTGGAGAGACACACATTGGATTTCCTGATCATTCTTTTGTTGATGTTGTGAAACATTTTATTATCAGACACCCATAAGAACACAAAAGCCCTGGCACTGCTATGGTTAGACATCATGCCCTCCAATGTTTCACAGATGAAAACTAGGAGGCATGTGGCCAACCAACATTGCAGTGTGTTCAAGACAGTAGAAGTTACTGAATGGGGAAAAACACACAAGCTAGAAGAAGCTGCAGGAGTTTGCTTTATTTTGGGTAAGATCCCTCCCCACTTCTCCTTTCTCTCCTGCTGTGTCAACTGAGTGCAAACAACTTTTGCACTTTGAACTCTATTGGCAACAATTGAGGTAAGCTGAGGACAAAGGGGGGAACTGGGAGGATAAGAGAGGAATCAGGACATTTTAGAAGTAGCTGAATAAGCAGGACAAGAGAGGATTAACTGGGACTGTCCATGCCAAATTGGGAGAGTAGGAGGGTATGAATAACTTGCCTGGGCTTTTGGTATTGTGTACCATGGGCGAGGAGTAGGAGAAAACATTTACTGCCTAGGCACAGGTCAAACAGTTTCTTGGGGCTAGTCCTGCTCTTCTCCCCTAAACCTCTGGCTGTGGCAAAACTAGTTAAGACTGCAATTCTATCCAGCCTTTCCAGAGCTGGAGGAAAATTACTACAACTCATCAAATTCCCCCAGCCATTTAATGGTCCAGTGGGGAAGGAAGGAAAGAAGGACGGAAGGAAGGAAAATTGCCAAGTTCTGCCCTTTCTTGGAAGTAAATCTCACTGGATACTAATCACGGGCAAAGTGAGAAATAGCTTTAAATTAGAACCATGGTATGTGGGAGGTTTAACCTTTTCTCTGCCTGCCATGATCCTACTGAGACACTCTGCACTATGCCCTCATCATGGCTATGAGCCTTGGGACAGGGAGAAAGCCCCACTGATGTCAAAGAACTTTTTTTCCCCCCTGACATAGCTGGATTGAGGTAGATTTTCATTAGGTTCATGTCTAAAGAGGAAAGAGGTAAACCTCTTCTCCCTGCAAACTGTAATGAGTCCTTCCAAGACTGCCATTCATCTTTTTAAAAAATGGATGTGGTTTCTAGTGACACATTTGGCATTATGTCTGATTTGGCCCTCAGCCTTCCTTGTGCTGCATTATGAAGAAATCCATAATATGATGCCTTTTTCTCCCTGAGGAGCCAGCCTTCTATCTTTTGCGGCCAAGGAAACAACATTGTTTTATCAAGACATGTCTGAGGCATATGAAGCTAGATGGTTAATCAATAGGTGGGCAATGCTAATTGCCCGAAGGTAACTACAGAACAAATAGATTTTTTTTTTTAAGCTCCAAACAAAAGCCTTTCTGTGGGTCATGGGCTCATGTGCCGCCTGTCATTTCAGCTCCACACAGTTTTAAATTGCCTCCTTTAGGCACAGGTATGAAATTCATGGGGTTGCCATAAGTCAACAGGAGATTTGAAGGAAGACACACACACACACACAGTGTGATATCTAGGGATGGGACGAATCCAGATCCGAATCCCTGGAAGGTTCTGGGAATCCACGAATCTCACAAATCTCGAATCTTTCGAATCCTTTTTTTTAAAAAGGGTTTAAAAAGCAACTTTTAAAACATTTTTTAAACAGAACTTTTTTTAAAAAAATGTTTTTTGGTTGGTGAATTTGAAAGATTCGGTTCGCCTATTTTTGCACAGGGATTTGGAATCACGAATCTCAAATCCCTGCTGAAGATTTGGTTGGCCCATCCCTATTGATATCAATTACTGGCTACATCCTGAAAAATTTAATATCATGTCCTACAGTATGTCTTGCTTTGGCAACTGCTTGATAATAATAGACTTGTCTCTCTTTTTTTTTTTTCCTTTTCAAGTGCATAAAAGCTTGAAGCTCCCTAATATTAGCATCAGATTGCTAGTATCACTGTAGACTTTGGAGGAACTTAAGGCTTTCCATTCCCCCCACCCCGAAAAAAATCTACACTTGCTCCTCAACATTTCCTGGGGCTGGAGGCTTAGGAACTCTGCAAAAGTGGAAAAAACACAACTTTCAAAATGTGTTTGTCTGTGGGAAGGGAGGGGAGGCATGGTGGGAAGAGCAGGCACCCAGGGTCCAAACCAGGTCAGAGAAAGATGAGAGAAAAGGAGTGAGTTGGCATGGTGGCTCTGTACTCCCTCCCTCCCTCGCCCCCCATCTGCTTCCTTGGGTGTGAGGGGACATCAGGGGAGGGTTTTTGGTGCTGAGAAGTCAGGCTGCAAGCTGTCCTTAGCTGGCCAGGCAGTGACTGGTGGAGGAGAGAAAGGATCAGAGGCAGATTTTTAAAGGGCTGCCTGGCCTGATTGGAGCTGCTGAGAGTGAAGGTTCCTTCAGAAAAGAGGTACTGGGGATGATCAGGGGTTGGAGAAAGTTGCAAATAATCAAATCTGTGAATGTTAAAACTGCCAATGTGGAGCGCTGACTGCATTAGTAAAAGTATTTAGTATTAGAGGCTGTATTGTTTGTGGCTTGTCACTGGATGACGTCACCGCCAAGGTGCCTCTTAGCATAAACGTTTCTCAGGATGTATTCTGTGGGAGTTTCTTGAAGAAGGAAAAACAAATCGGAAGTGAGTGGTCATCTAGAAAGCTTCATTTGTATTACAGTTTGAGCCTGGCTTCACATATCGTCTGTGTTAGGCTATTGTACCGGGCTATCGATGAGGCTACCTTTGCAGAATATTTGGAAACTGCAGTTAGTAATCCAGGAGCTTCATTTTTCACTAACTTGTGCTAGTTAGAATTATATTACACTTCTGCTATGCCACCTGCCCTGGTTCCCAACCTGTCTATGGGTTTAAATCAAAGTACTCATTTTGACCTCTAAGGGGCTTCACAGGGCTTTAGGATCATGGTACTGGAAAGATGACCTAGTTATATGTCTGTTTTATTGTCGTTGTGTGCCTTCAGTTCATTTCTGAGCTATGGTGACCCTAAGGCCAACCTATCACAGAGGCCATTTCCGCAGTAGACTGTTATAGTGCTATGATTCCACTTGCAACATCCTATGGAATCCAGCTGGCCCCTCCCGAAACTGCAAACCCCAGCATTCCATAGGATGTTGCAAGTGGAATCATAGCATTATAACAGTCTAGTGCGGAATTGGCCAGAGTTTTCTGGGGCTGAGAGTGTGTGACACACCAAAGGTCACCCAATGGGTTTCCATGGCTGAACAAGGAATTGAACCCTGGCCTCCAGGATCCTAGTCCAATGCTCAAACCACTACACTATGCTGGCTCTCCATGTCTACTTATCTCTACTTATCTCTCTATTTATCCCTTCATCAGGGCAGCTAATAGGATTTTGTAGTCTGAACTACAGGACACCCTACATCCAGAGGGTCACCCAAGTGAAATCTGACTCTTATTACAACACTGTAACACTGCCAATAGGATAGCAATAAAGGAAGCCATGCCCCTGAGTTTGCAAGACCTGAGCAGAGCACTTGATGACTGGACATCATTTGACAGCAAATAACAACGACAATTCTACTGAACAGGACATCAGTAAGCAAGCAAACACCCTCATATTGCCTCTGTCATCTCTACTATACCCATAGGTGCTACTGCCATCTTGATATTCTCTTACCTTGCTCTGTTTTTCAAATAGATTATAACCAAGAGATGGCCTGAGTTATCATTTTCCCTTCTTCCTCCTGATCCTTTTTGCCTTTTGTGTTGTGTCCTTCATAACGTAAAAACCAAAGGACGGAATTATCCTATAATTGATATAATCCAGTATCTTGTTGTTGTGTGACTTCAGGTCGTTTCTGATTTATGACAACCCTCAGGTGAACCGATCATAGGCTTTTCTTGGCAAGATTTGCCTTTCTCTGAGGGTGGGAATTCCAGTAGGGAGAGCTTATTTGGCAAGCAAGATCAGCTGAATTCCCTCACAGCTATTGCATGTAGAAAAGCCCTGTCTTTTTTTCCCACCTAGCAACCCTAAATGAACCTCTAAAGGAGGTGAGATTTTTCAGGGAGCTCTGCTTCAATTTTTGCGGCTCAGCCCTTGCCAGCTTTCTCCTAATTGCCAATTGTGTAGTTTAAAGTAATCTAGCTGGGGTGGAAGCTGGGAGGTCAACGCTCGCATTGCTTTAAATGGAGATAATCCAGAAGAACAGATGCTGGCTTCAAGGAGGTATATCTGCTTACAACACCATCTAACAAGTATTGCTGGAGATCTCAACAAGTGTTGCACCAGTTATTCTCATGGATTTCTTTTAATGTGCAAAAGAAATGGCTTGACATTTCTACAAGAATACAGCAGAAATATGAAGCCTTTTGTGGTTTTATGGTTTCATTCAATTTTTTTTTTTTTAATCATAGGCCTGATTGCAAAGTGCATTCAAATCTCTAGCATCCTAATCAGACAAGCATTTAGGGACTTGGATAGTTGTAGCATAGAATGTGTGTGGTTCATTTGAAGTTAATTGGGAAACATCTTTAAAATGATGCACATGCTTGTGTGTTATATCAAAGTCTTAGGGCTGGCACAAAGGAAAAACAAATCTCCTTTTCACATTTTTTTTCCCTCTCACTCTTCTGTAACAAAATTAGTAAAGTATTTGGCACATTTTTTGCAGATAGCTTCTTCCAACACTAACTGCGCTCTGGAAGGCCAGATTATTCTGTGTTAAGAATTGAATTACTAGCTAGTGAATTGCCATTGGTGTGATTTTTGATGTCAGATTCAACACCTCTGCTGTGCCAAAATCTACATATCTTGCAGAAGGCAATTTTCAGTTTTCTCTATCTAGAGTTGTTGGCCCTCTTTTCTGCAGTTTTATATCCCTATTATTCTTCTGGACCAGCCAGTGTTTTCTGTCTCCTGTTACTCTGCAGTTAAGAAAGAATTAGTAGAGAACACACACATTGATTCAACAAGAAATGTAAAACCTTGAATTCACCATAGCCAAAGAACAGGAAGATTGTGTTGGTACTGGATTCTGTTTCAAATCAGTTATTTTATCCCATATAGCCTTATTATTAACTATCATTCTCCTCAGAAAACAATCAGGCTTATGGAAAGTACAAGTGGAATGTCCATAATTTCTAAAACAGATTAGATGAATGGACAACTTGTGTCTTCAAGTTGCTTCTGACTTATGGCAACTCTAAGGTGAACTATGATAGGGTTTTCTTGGTAAGATCCTTCAGAAGGATCATGCCTTTGCCTTCTTCTGAGGCTGAGAGTGTGTGATGCACCCAAGGTAATCCAGTCAGTTTCCATGGCCAAGCAGGGATTCTAATCCTGGTCTCTAACTCTCAAATCACCACACCACACTGGTTCTTTAAAAACAAGTGAGCCTGCAGTAAAGGTTATCCTAAAAACAATTCTAAAGAAATCACTGGAGAAGCTGGGAAAGTTACAACTAAACTGTTACCTGGCAAGTTATTATGAGCTACTACTGGTCTGCACTGCAAGTGGAAAGGATGCCTAACATTTTGTAATGGAAACATTGTGTTTTGTGCATCATTTGGACAGTGGAGGAAGAAAGCACACATCAGTCTTTACCAGCCTTCCTAAGAGCTCCAGAGTTTATGCTGTATGGAAATAATGGGAACTGTAAATGAAGGCATTTGGAGGGCAGTTGGGAAGGTTGGTTTTTGCCATCAAAATTTTAAAGAATCCAGATTGTTAATAAATAAACAAAAGGTAATTGAATCATCCATGCTTACTTGCTTTGGGTTATAGAATGAGAAAGGGATACTCTGTTGGTTTCTTCCCTCCCCTACTCTTCCATTCCATTGCAGGCATGTCTTCATCAAATAATCTCTTTGTGTGCCGTCTTCCTATTCAGTCATGCTACTGCTGCTAGGTACATTGAGTCTAGAATTTAGGCTCCACCAAATAATTTGCTTTGCTTTGGAATTCTTTTTTTCTTTCTTTCTTTCTTTCTTTCTTTCTTTTTTTTTTTTTTGGAATTTCAATTTTTTGGACCAGTGAGGTTCTTCAGTCTTACATCTCTTCAACTTAGAGATGAGCACAGTGTGCTCCTTGGGCACATTCAGCTCCCAAGAATGTTTCTGCAGCCCATAAAACCTCCAGAATCTGCAGACTGTCATTTTTCTGTCCCCCCCTCCCCCAAAATGAATTGCTGCTCCTGGAAGCCTCCAGAAGCAACAATTTACCTTTCACTATTTAACATAAAAAATATAAATTTTTGAGAGTTAGAGGTAGACTTCCAGACAGTTTGAGTTTATTATTTCTTCAGTAGTCCAGAAATTCAGTGAGGGGGAATGTTCTCTTGGCTGTTTTTGATACTATGGTATCCTCCTGGGACACCTTGCTGGAATGAGACTGGGAAGCACTATTTTATAATGCCTGCCTTCCTTCCTGGAGGGCTGACAACCCAGAAGATGGTGATAGAGTATTCCTGTTCAAATCCTTGCCTCTTGGACTTCCAAGTCCCTTAGGGCTATGTTTTGTGCTCTATGTTATTTAACTATATACATGAACTATTTAGAATAGACAGTCTGACAACTCTATTTTTCCTTTCCCTCTAAATCCAAGTAAGCTGATTAGATTTTAAACCAGTGTCTGTTGCCATAATGGACTACATGACGGCAAATAAACTGAAGGTGAAATATCAGAAATAATGTTAGATGGGGTTGCACTCCCCACAGGTTCACAGTTTGGCAGTACTCCTGCATTCAGCTCTGAGCTCTGATGCCCAGGTTTTTGTGGTGTCCAGGAATGCATCTACGGACTTAAGATTTATGTACCAACAGTGCCTGTTTATAGAGATGTCTGATTTTGCCACAATGATATATGCTTTAGTTATTTACTCTTGGGATTACTATAATGAATACTGTTGGACTATCTTTGAAAAGTGTCCTGACACTTCATTTAATCCAAAGAGCTGCAGCCGGTGTATTGATTGGGGCTGCTTACAACTATACTGGCTACTGGTTGGTTTTCTGGCACATTTCAAATCCTTCTAACCTATAAAGTCCTGTATGGCTCAGGTTTACATTATCTGGAGAACTGTATAGTCCTGTATCAGCCTGCCTGAATTATGTGATGTTCGGAGAAGGCCTTCTTTCTTAGTCCTGCACCTTCATAGATAAATCTATTGGGAAACAGGGAACAGGCTTTTCAGTGGCGGCCCCCAGATTTTGGCATTTCCTCCCTTGGGAATGTTACAGGCTGTGCGACACTCCTTTCAAGTCATGTGTATATGTATGTATGTTCTAAATGGAACTTCTTTGACTTTCTGCCTCAGGACAGAGAAAGGTTAGCTGGAAAGGCCTTTCCTAGTCAAACCCATTTTGAAAGAACATAGTTCAGTTCTCTACCACCACCAGAAGTCAATGTCACTGATTCAGTTATTGGACATAACCTAATACCTCCAGAAAACTTCTGTTTCTTCCAGTATGATATTCTGTCGTTGGTAAAGCATTACCAATAGGAAGTGGCACTATTCTTCTGGGCTGCCTCATTGGGATGGGACTTGGAGGCACTGTTTTGCAGTGGCTTCTTTTCTTCCTGGAGGGATGAACCCAGAAGGGGTGTCGTTCAGCTCCTGTTCAACTCGTTGTTTGTCGGTTCCACAGGACTTTGTTTTGTCCCCGTTGTATTTAACATATACATGAAGCTTCTGGGAGAGATTATCCAGAGTTTTGGGGTCAGGTGTCACCAGTACATTGATGACAACCTATTCTATTATTCCTTTCCACCTAATTTCAAGGAAGCTATTTCTGCACTAAACTTGTCAGGAATCCAATTCACACACACAAATATAACAGTGTGTAAACACTATTTATTAGGAGCATGATACATAGTATGGGACTTCAGTGAGTGAACTAGAAGCAATTGCCAAAATTCAAAACATAAAAGGCAAAGAGTTTCTCATCCCGCCCACAAGAGACCTTGAAGTTCTGGTTTAGCCTGGCATCGCTTATCACTACATTCCTAGCTTTGGCCATTTCCACACGGTGCACAGCGTCCTCCAGGGAGGAGGACTGCACCTGGGAGCAGACTGGGTCGGACCTACTTAACGTAGATCCGCACCCCAGCCCGCTCCGGAACAACCCCAAGTGGTCGTCCAGCGTGCTTTTGAAAAACCTGTTTCTTGAGGTTTTTCAAAAGCACGGAGCGCGCCAGTGTGAGCCTGTTCCCTTATGCAGATTCACAGGCTCGCATTGGTGCGAGCTTGCGATCTGCCAGGGGCGGGCTTTAGGCTGGCGAGCTTCAGCGGTTGGTCGAGAGGCTCGACCAACCGGAAGCCGCCATTTTCGTCCCCGGAGCAGTGTGGAGCGGTGGCCACGCACTGCTCCGGAGCAGCATGGACCGGACCAGGGAGCCCAAAAGTCCGGTGAGTGGCATCATGGGGCGATTCCCTCACCCCGTGCAGAAATGGCCTTTGTTTATCTAACGGTCTCTGGTTCTCATACCTTGTTACAAGTAAGCTGCTACTTAACTCCTACTACATGTCCCATAACTAAAATATGGAGGGCTACCCAACAAAACTGGTGCCCAGCAGCTGTAATGGAAGGGCAAACAAATTGAAACTTGATCCAGACAAGACAGAGGTAATCCTGGTTATTCATAAATAGGGATTCAGCCTGTGTTGGATGGGGTTGCACTCCTCCTGAAGACACACATCCACACCTTGGATGTACTCCTTGATTCAGCTCTGATCCTGGATGCGTAGGTTTCTGTGGTGGCAGGAGTGCATTTGTACAGTTAAAGCTAGTGTGCTGGCTGCTCCCATTCCTTGGGACATCTGATTTGGCTGAAGTGACATGGGCCTTTGTTGTATCCCAATTAGATTATTGTAATGCACTCTATGTGGGGCTGCCTTTGAAGAGTATTTGGAAACTTCAACTGGTCCAAAGAGCTGTGGCCAGATTACTAATGGGTGCTGGTTACAAGAAGCACACAACTCCCTTTGTTGCAACAGGTCCACTGGCTGCTGGTCCATTTCTGGGCCAATTCAAAGTGCTGGTTTGGGCCTATAAAGCCCTATACAGCTTAGGCCCAGGCTATTTGAAGGACCGTATATTCCCATATGAGCCTACTCAAGCTCTAAGTGCTTCAGGGGAGGCACTTCTCTCTCTCTCACTATCTTCACAGGTACAGCTGGTGGGAACATAGGACAAGGTTTTCTCTGTGGCTTCCACACTTTGGAACTCCTTCTCTAGGGAAGCTGGGATGGCCCCTTCTTTGGGCATTTCCATACCGGGCTTCTGAAATGGTGCAGAGCGACCTCTCACGGAGGTCTTCTACACCATAGAGTGGACTGGCGTGGACTACTTTTTGTAGTTCCACACCAGAATCCACTCAGGAGCAGCCGGAACTAGCCACACTGCGTGTTTTTTAAAAACCTCTTTTTCCAGGTTTTTAAAAAGCACGGAGCATGCAGCCCCACGCTGCTCCGTCACCCGGCTCCGAAGTGGATTTGCAGGCGCGCGCAAGTGCGTGCCTGCAGATCTGCCGGGGGCGGGCTACCAGCTGGTGAGCTTCTCCGGTTGGTGGAGAGCCTCCACCAACCAGAAGCCGCCATTTGGGACGCCGGAGGACTGCGGAGCAGCGAGCTCGCGCTGCTCCAAGTGGCGACGGACTTACCCGGTTTCAGGTAAGCTCCGTTTTTGGGCGTTTTCGCCCGTTCTCCCCCCCTCCATGTGAAAAGGGCCTTTGTTTTCTTTTTGCTAATAGTTTAAGACATTTCTTTTCTAGCAAGGTTTTAGAAATTGACTTTAATAAAAATTACCTTTATGGTGCTTTGCTGCTTTATGGTGCTTCAGCTGCTTTAAAATAAGATTTTAATTGGTTTTAATTCTGTTATTTAATACTGTTTTAATCTTGATTTTGTCTGTTTTTAACTACATGTGTTTTATTATACCCTTTCTTTTTGTAAGCCTTCTTGGGTCCCAGCCAGGGAGAAAAGTGGGATATAAATAAAGGGAGGGAGGGATGACAGAGAAATTCCCTTGGACAAGGGTGATTAGCTCAACATTTCTCTCTTTATTAATCAAAATATGACCACAACCTCTCTTTTCAATCATGTGAATCAAATCAAATAATTTGTGATCTCTCTCTTAAGCAGGTACTTCTCTAAGACATCACTGCCTTTTGTTCAGCAAAATGCGAGGTTATGTCTCTTAGGAAGTTCAGATGTGCACCCTCTTATTTGATAGAAACCTTTGTTCCACTAGAATAACATCCTGACCTCAGGCTTCTCATCCTACCACAAATTCTTTAGAAAGACCCAGAATTCAAAAGGAATGTTGTTCTGGGCAGAAATGTCAGCATCCATGTTTGAGCAAACCAGCTGAAATTTGTTTCTCATACCCCTCTCTGCAGATTTGGTCCAGAGAATGTCATCAGTTCATTCTCTTCCTTACAAGTTGTAGGTCATTTCCGCACTACACTATTTTAGTGCTATTATTTCACTTTCAACATCCTGTGGAATCCTGGGGTTTGTAGTTTACTGAGGTCAAGGAGCTCTCTGGCTGAGAATTCTAAATGCTCCTCCATAAACTACAAATCTCTGGGATTCCATAGGATGTTGAAAGTGGAAAAATAGCACTATAGCAATGTAGTGTGGAAATGGCTGCAGTCTAAAGTCCTTAGTGGACCATGATTAACTAGTCCTCCTCTCCTTTGTATTGCTCTAACCAGGAATACAACAGCTTGTCCCCAGGAAGGTCAAACTGGACCAAACATAGATCATCTTGAAAACCCATTTCCACTGAACATTGCAACTCCTGCCATTTGTCTTCCTCTTTCTCTGGTGTGTGTGTATGTATGTATGTATTAGGGAAAGTTATTAAATAGCCTGTAACCTTTGGACCATTGTCTCTCTTTTTCCCCTTTCTTGCGTTGTTGTTGTGTGTCTTCAAGTTGTTTCCAACTTACATTGTCCCTAAGGTGAACCTATCACAGTGTTTTCTGAGGCTGAGAACGTGTGTGATAGGTCCCACATTGAAAGAATGGCAGCATATAAATGGAATTAAACAAACAAACAACATACTTTCTTATACAAGGGCTATTTGGTTCTCTAGTGTTGAAGCTGGATAGAAGAATACTCCCAAATGTTGTGTTTGTTCTTTTAGAAGGAAGCCAATTCCATCTGAAACAGGATCCAGCAATTTCCTAGACCTGAGGACATTTACCCAGAGTGCCTCCATTTTGTCACAATTCAGCTGCTCATCCAATCTATTACTGCCTCCCAGGTGCTGGCTCAGTACCTTCATGGCCTCACCTGGAGAAACACATCTTCAGCCTCCCAGTTTGCTCTCCTGCAGCTCATGTCCTTCTCACTGTGAAGAGGAAATTGGTAGTGATGTGCATCCTGGGAACCGTTTCTCACACATACAACCTTCCCTTCTATTTCTCAGTCTCCTAGGTCTAGCTTAGGCTCAAGAGATGCAGCTGGAAGAAATCAAGTGTCTGCCTTGGAAAACTTTAACATAAGCATGGTTCAATTGCAGCTTAATAACTGGGAGTATCTGGAAGACATTGAGATTAAAAAGGGAAGCATAAAAGCAATGGTTGCATATAAAACAGAAATCATTCCTCCTTCCTACATCTTCCCTCTACCCAGACACCAGTTCTGTTCCCACCACAGTAATGAAAGCCAATTCCATCCAATCAACATCACATTATCAAGTGGCTTTGGATTGTGCCTAATCACCTTACTATTTTACAGCTTCAAAGTTCAGGATCGATTTCCTTAACAAGTCCCTGAAGACTGTCTTTATTAGAATGTAGAATTGCCCTCCATCTGCTGTAAACCAAGGGACACCTAGAAGTGAAAGTCAATCTGAGCTGCCCTTCTGTAACCAACACTAACAACACCAACAGATAGTTTGAAAACCATAGCAATCCTGCCAGCAGAATAATAAAACAACAAAGGCTCAATCACTGTATCACACATTAGAAGAAAAGCCAACATAAAAGTTTGTTCTCTATTTGCAACAGATCCCTACAGTTTCTGATCATGTTCTTTTTAAATGCTGTCCATATTAGTGATAGAAAAGAACTTCCTATTTGAATTATGAAACATTACATGGACTTCTCAATCACACCTGCACCAAATACTCTGTTACATGCTCACATGTCAGTAGTAATTTTGTGGTGCCGATGTCGTCTATTAAGATTAAAATTCCCTGAACTGCTCTCAGAATAATCTTTCCTGTGCACATTTACTTAGAAGTTACATTTAACTTAAGAAGACTGGCTTTTCAAATTGGACTGTATGGCTGAAAAATGCGGCAGCAGAGCTGAATCAAACTGACTTCCTGTTTTTGTGAATGTTTTTGGTAAGGATGAAAAATGCATTTTTTTGTCAGTAGAATTTTTCATGACTATTCCAAACATGCTTGTCTATCTGATGCCATACTTCCAGTTCACTTTCACTCTTTCTATTCCTCAGTTCTAGAGCTAATTTTGAAATTGAACGCCCCCCCCCCATGAATTTTGGGTTTCTGAATTACCAAATCTAGCTTCCAGTGAAGAACTGTTGCATTTAAGCTTCTCTGTTATTTTATGTTTTATTTCTGGGTTTTGCACAGAGCAGGGGAGGGGGGGATGCAAAACAGAGTTTCTCTTCTGCTGCAGTTTTAAGAGTTAAGTGGAAGAAGTTTTTACAGACATTTGCTGAAATCCCTCTATTGCCTAATCGTGAAAGGGAGAGGACAGAGTTGCCATATTCAGTTTCTCAAAGCTATCCAATTTACATATTTTGTTGAATATCCATTTGTTGCGAATTATTTATTTTCTTTCTTGTTATGCATATTAGGCACATTAATAATTGCATTTTTTTCTACCACTGTGTTTCAACCTTAACAGAAATGTACTTCTGGGATAACTGGTACAGAGTAATATTTAAAGTACTGAACTCCCAAGTTCAGATCCCTGCTTGGTCATGGAATTTATCATGTGACCTTGGGTGGTCATTATCTCTGTACCTTACATAACTCTATCTGACTGCCCAGTAGAAAGTGCCCTAAAGATCCTGAAGGCACCAGATTCCACCTTATCTTGGAAGCTAAGAAAGTTCACCTGGTATCCAACTGATATGTTGGATGGTAGACCATCAGTGAATGCCAGCTGCTGTAGGCTATTATTTCAAAGGAGGGCTATGGCAAATCATCTCTAAGTATTCCTGGCATAAGACAGCCCTGTGAAATTCATGAGGTCACCATAAGCCAATAAGTGACTTGAAGGTACATACATATACAGCAGAAAACTATGCACATATAGTTTGCTACAGTGTTCATTTCCTTTGTCAGTATCCTCCTTATATGCATATCATGTGCAAATTGATAAAACACCACAACAACAAATGAACAGGAAGGAAAAGCACCCTTAATATGATTATATATATGCTCGCATCACCATGGTTCCAACCATGATTCTGTCCTATCTCCATATAGTACAGAGTGGAAGGAGATGAGATTTAAATGAATTTGAGATAATCAGCCCTGATCAGAGCATGCAATTCTATAATTAACTTTAGAACGTATCCCAGTGAAACAGTACAAGAGGGAGAGAAGAATTCAGTGAAGTGAGTTATACCAATAACAGATCAAGAAGCAACAGTGGAGAAATATCTTTCCTTCTGATTTCCCTTTTGTGATATCATCATTGTAATATAGCCTTCCATAACCTGGTGCCCAACTGATATATTGAAGTATGATTTTCTAGTTGGGTCGATGCACAGTACAGTCCAACACATCTGCAGGACATCGGGTTGAAGAAGGCAGATGTTGCCAAATCTGATTGGTCACAGACAACTGCAATGTCATCTCATTAAGATCAAGTGTGATCAGTGATGTGACTAATTCAGGATGAACAAATAAGCAGCCATCAGGGAGAAATGGCACTAAAGCAGCAACAGCAAAGGCACTGGGAGAAAAAGAGTCACATGCAAACATGTTCGAAAAAGGTGAATCCAGCCGTTTCTGCTCCACTGAAATAATTAGATTCTGCTTTAAAACTGAGAGTATTCAGTATAGTTCCACCCACGAGTAAATGCCAGTGTAATACTCTGGCTATTTTGGAACAGAAAAAGGTCAGTAAAGATCTTTAAAACACATAAATTGACAGAATTAAATCCCAAAACTCATCCATATTGATTTATTCTTGCATGGTGTAGGTGGAAAAAGTAGTTAATAATAGCCTAACTTTAAGGCAAACATAGATCCAATGTTAAATGTATCTTGGCATTTTAAAGTGCAGCTATCACCTCTACACACACAGCAGATGCTGCTTGCATTTCTTTTTAAAAACTCCCCATGCTGAATGGAAAGGCACATTTAACATCAGGTGTGGCTTAGTCCTTGGCAAGACAGAAAATATCCCTGTAGTTATTAGAGTTCTGAACAACAAGTGAGGAGGAGCAGTTTCTCCTTCTCACTGATGATAGTCACAACTTGTTCTATTTAACTTCCACAGTTGCCCTGGAACAACACTCCTTTTTTTCATTTTGAAATAATGTGAGATGGATAAAACACAGCACTCAGAGCATAGAAAACAGGTCCCTTTCACACAATTCTAACATTCTGATAGCACTTTAACTTCTATGGCCATTTCTGCACTGTACCTCCTATTGTGGTCCCAGCAGCGCCTTTGCCAGGAAGGGAGTGTGACACAAACGCTCCCCTCGACACCATTCTGGCTCCCTGTGGAAGGGAGTGCGAGCAACATGCTCCTTCCTTCTGCAGCACAGCCATCCTCTCTCTGCTGCACTGGGAAAAGAAGGGCGTGATTGTGCCTCCGCCTCTTCTGCATGGCTGGCGGTAACAGGGGCATCGTGCAATTGCAGGTACTTAACAGATTTTTTCCGTTAAGTGAATATCCCGCGATCATGATGGGTGGGGGTGTACTGGCTGTGGGACTGTGACAATCTTGTACAAAAGCTGCCAGTACGTCCCCATTGTGCCACAGCAACGCCATGCAGAAATGGCCTATGTCTCCATTGTATGGAATCTTAGAATTTGTAGTTTTGATAGGTATTTTGAATTCTCAGCCAGTGAGCTCTACTGCCTCACCAAACTACAAATCCCAGGCTTCAGCCATGGCAGTTTTAAGGCCATTTCCACATTGCACTTTCAACATCCTGTGGAATTCTGGGGTTTGTAGTTTCCTGAAGCCAAAGAGCTCTCTGGCTGAGAATTCTAAAGGCCCCTCCCTAAACTGCAAACCCCAGGATTCCATAGGAGGTTGAAAGTGGAATAATAGCACTAAAACAGTGTAGTAAAGAAATGGCCTAAGAAATACGAAATGGTATAACTGTGTATGAAAGAGACTTTACTTACAACTCCCTGAACTATAGTCTAAATCATTACCTTTTCAAGCTATGGTAGCACATCATTGAAGCAGATACATCAAAAATGGCATGAAGAACTGAAAAATAACTCTTGTTCAGGCGAAGAAATAATGGGATACGATGAAGGGAAATGAGTTCCAGGGATATGCACTGCCCTTACCCTCCATACAATCCCATCCCATAATATGCTGCACAAACATTGCTATAGATTATAGTAAGGTTGGGAAGGGGAGAAAAAGAACGTTGCTGTCAACTTGTGTGGTATACTGGGTGGTAAGCGAACATGAGTCTCAGTGACCAAGTTACGGTAGGAAACCATGACAAATAAAAGATTATCTTCCAGGTCAGAATTTGTTATGCCATGGCACGATGTCCATTTGACACAAACGTAAGGGAAGAAATGATACCAGGCTGAGAGCTCCTTCATCTTCTGCCTTTTCAAACCGTTCACATGTCTAAATAGCTCTGAATGTTTGAGATTATAAAAATGAGGCTTCTGTTTACACAATTTTTTTGGATTAAAATAAGAAATCCGCCAAATCCCTTGAGTATTATAGCTCACTGTTTGCCAAGTCGCAACCGTCAACCTAAATACATTTATAGAAATATTTAAAAAAAAAAATCACACCTGGGAGGACAAGCTGGATGCCAAGTTTTGAGACTAATGAACTCAAAACAAATGAGACATTCTGCTGCCGTCCAAGTTTTCTAATAGAGTTTCCTGGCAGCCCCATCTGTCCTTGGAGGTGTTTGTTCGATGCTAATGTTCTCTAGCTCTCTAGCAGCTAATTAATTGACAGGATCTTGGAACAGGTGATCATTTCTTTTGACCAGAATTGCTCTAAATATCTCACCTGTCTTTTGTGACACATCATGTCTAGACTTCCTATCAGAGGAGCACACTGAAGCCCCGCAAAAGCCCAGCTTCATTCTGTACACTGACAGAGATTTACTTCCAAAGTCATCTTCTCAATCATTAAACCATTCTACCTTCTTTAAGATTGCATGGACCAAAACAGAGATGCTCATCATAGCCATTAAGTACTTCAGCACTGGCCCTACTATTAGGTGGTATGAAATGGCTGCTTCAGGCAGCAAATGCTGAGGTGTAAGGCATGGCTAGAGCTGTCTATGCCATTCACATGCTCTCCTCTGTGTTTCTTAGGCTACCCTACTGCTCTCAGGTGACGCAAAGGATGTCATATAGTGGCAAACAAATAAGATTTCTCTGGCAGTCTACCAGCTGTTGTACATGGAATCAGACGGGCAGGGCAACAAGGAGAAAGTCACCGTCTTGTTTTTGTGAGCAATACATTTTGGAAGAGTCCTAAAATAATTTGTTTCAAAGATAGTGCTCCAGTACTTTTCATAGGAAGGGAAATTTCTACAGGTATAGGAGTGTAGTTAGCCTTATTGTTGCTGTTTGCCTTCAAGTCATTTCCAACTTATAGTGACCCTAAGGCAACCCTATCATGGGATTTTCTGAGGCTGAGTGTGTGTGATACACCCAAGATCACTCAGTGGGTTTCCATGGCTGAGCAGGGATTTGAACCCTGGTCTCCAGATTCATAGTCCGATGCTTAAATCATTAGAAGTTCCAAACTTTGAACCTTCCCTGCTTATCATAATTGATTTTGAGCTCTAAAGAGGTCATGCTGGAACGCTGTCCCATGTGATAAATACAGACCATCTATTTCCCAAAAAGATTCTATGTAAATTTCTGGAAATTGTCAACATCAACTGAAGGCTTGATCAAGAACTGAACCTTGGCTGACCTGAATGCTGTAGTTCATTGTAATCCTTCACTTCCTCACTTGTCCACAGAGCTTGGTCTGTGCTCTGGGAAAGCCATAGAAATCCCTGTAAATCATTTATTCAGTAGGCTGTTGCTTTCAAGGGATTTGGGAAACAGATTTCAGGAAGTTGCAAGACATAATGATGTTTTGGGCTGTTTCATCATTTTCCGTACACAAAAGAGAATTTACACATGTTGTCTGCTCTTTCCCAGGTGGCCACATGTTTTCTCTTTAAACAGAACTGACCTAGCCAAAGATTGAACTTTAGAGTGATAATAACCCAAACTGTATTTTGAAATTATCATACTTGTTATTTTGGGAGCTGCCTTTAAAAAAAAAGCCCAAATTGAAGAGTTTGTCCATAAACATAATAGATCATGAATCAAGGGCTAATTCAGTGACACCCCCAGCCCGTCTTACATCCTAGCTATGTCTCTTCAGTTTAGCAGCTGCTCACACAGAATGTTCATATAATATTAGAGGCCTTGTTTTCAAAGTGATATGGCTAAAATTTGCTATTCTGCAGAAGCACAATTCACTTCTGCACGTGCTTTTGCAATTATTATGACATTTAAAAATGGATCTAAAGAAACTCACATTACCTTCTATAAAGATATGTTGTTGCTGAATATGAAAACAAAAGTTCAGGAAGTTGCTGCTACTGTTGCAATATTGATTGATTGACTGATTGATTGATTGATTGATTGATTGATTGATTGATTGATGGCTTCATAGTTTCAGGGGTTACTCAGGCAATGACCCCATATTTCAAGCTTCAGCATTTTGATGTAATTACAAGTCTGAAGAAGTGGCATCATTTTGTGTTGTATTGAATAAAACCAGGCACTTTTCTTCTAAGTTATACTCCAGTGTATGTAGAATTACTCCAACACTTGAATTGAGAAGGCTACCATATAAATGGTCCTGACTTTTCTGAAATTCTTTCTTAAATAAGTAAATAAATAATATTTACACTTTCATCCCTGCCCCCATATGATCTCAGAGGTAGTGTAACACCTGTTTTGATAGTTGGTGATATAGTTTTTAGTTGTTGTTGTTGTTGTTGTTGTTGTTAAGTTCTTCAAATCACTTCTGACTTATGGCAACTCTAAGGCTACCCTACCATGGAGTTTTCTTGGCAAGATTTGTTCAGAAGGGGTTTTCTCTAAGTCACTGAACAGGTGAGTTCTCTCTAAGGCTGAGATCAGTCACTTCCCAAAGGCCACCCAGTGCGTCTCCATGGCTCACTGGGGATTTGAACCCTTGTCTTCCAGAGAGCTAGCACAGATTTCAAACTACTACACTATATTAACCAGAAGTATATCTCGTCTCTTGTTGCCAGTTGTTTTATCTGGTTGAAGAAATCTAATCAAGATTATATTCATTTGCAGTCTTGCATAACAGTGACAAACCTTCTATTTCTGGTTTTAGCCAAGTAGTTGAAATGAATGCATCACCACTTCTTAGAACCATGGAATAGTAGAGTTGGAAGAGACCCCAGGGGCCATCCAGTCCAACGCCCTGCTGTGCAGGAACCCACATCAAAGCATTCCCAACAGATGGCCATCCAGCCGCTGCTTAAAAACCTCCAAAGAAGGAGACTCCACCACACTCCGAGGCAGCATATTCCACTGCCGGACAGCTCTGACTGTCAGGAAGTTCTTCCTGAGGTTTAGGTGGGATTTCTTTTCCTATCATTTCAATCCATTGCTCTTTGTCCTAGTCTCTGGAGCAGAGGAAAGCAAGTTCACTCCCTCCTCAACATGACATCCCTTCAAATATTTAAACATGGCTATCACGTCCCCTCATAACCTTCTCTTCTGCAGACTAAACATATCCAGTTCCCTAAGCTGCTCCTCATAGGACAAGACTTCCAAAACCTTCGCTATTTTGGTCTCCCTCCTCTGGACACATCCCAGCTTATCAATATCCTTCTTGAAATGAGGTGCCCAGAATTGGACACAATATTCCAGATGAGGTCTAACCAAAGCGGAATAGAGTAGTACTATTACTTCCCTTGATCTAGACACCATACTTCTTCTGTTAAGGCTCTCTGGATTTTGATTTTCTGGTCTTCTATTAAGGTTTTCAGTGCAGAGTTTTGGTCTTCCATGTCCAGTTCTTTACTTCACTGATATTGAAAATATCTGGAATGCAGATAGTTGCTTTGCACGACAGTCAGAGTGTCTTGCCAAAGACAAAAGGCCTGTCTGCCAAAGGCAAGACAAAAATTGGCGACGAAGGTGGGATCTGGTGGCAATAATGGCCTTGTGGGGGAAAAGGTCTGCTGCCAAGCCAGAGAAGAGTAGTCAGCACCACATTCCTGGTTGGCCCAGAACAGATGCTTGGGGGCCAGTGGCTCAAGTTTTGAACTGGTTGACCCCACTAGGGTCATGGGAATCTGAGATGGTGGAATTTGGAGGCTCAACTTCCAATGCAGTGCAATAGAGTGGGGGAGAAGGGGGGCAGAAGGCAGTAGATGAACTAGGATGGGTCTTTCTGACTGCGCTTCATGATGTTTAGCAGGAATCAGAAACCACTCAGAGAAAAGGACAACAACAGCAACCTGAAGAGATTGTGGTTTTGAAGGACCAGCAGTCTCTTTGGAGGGAAATGCTGGAAAGTTCACAGAGAAAGGTGGATGTAGCAGAAGAAAGAGCTAGTACCATGGCTGTCTGGTTTGTAAAGTTGAAATATCCTAAACAAGCAAGGAAAGGGCATGTGCCCAACCCTTACAAAGTAAAGGCTTCTGTCACATCCCAGGGCTGGGATCCCTGGGTGCTGGGTGCCCCTGGGTGTTGAGATCATGGTCCTGCATGGCACTTATGGGTGGATCACACTGAGATCCAGCCTGCCCCCCAAGGGTATCCAGATGTTAGGAGGGGTGGTAGAGGCAGACTTTCAGGGTGAGGTGAAGGTGTGGCTACACAACACCAGTAAGGAAGATGTTGTGTTTTCAGCCAGTGACTGCATAGCACAGTTCATCTGTGAGAAAATGAGCATACCTGTTATCCAAGAAGCAGCAGATCCTGGTCAACACCTAAACAGAAGGGACAAGGGCTTTGGATCTACATTCTGTACATTCAGCTGGTACCCTTTTCAGCCTGGATGGGGATGTGAGGAGTGCCCAACATCAACTTGCAGGATACGGAGCTTCCTCCAATACACCAGGTGATAGAACTATGGCATTTCTTTGGTCCTGAAAACTTCAGTGATGTAGCTGCTCTCCTGTTTCATTTATGTTGCCTATTTGTATGTGATATACCAGAATTGTCATTTGTTCTTTTGCATGTGTCCTAGAAAGAGAAAAAGAATTGGTGGCGGATGATGCTATGGATGCCTTCATGGGTACTCGGTGAACAAGCTGCCAATGGAAGCAACATGACTATTTTATTCTTATGCAAGCAGCCAGTTCTCACTCAGAAACAATGGCTTCCGGGTACTCAAGACAACTGCCTGAATGCCAAAAAGGAGGAGAACTGGATAATTTCTGGAAAAAAATTGTGTTAAATTTGTCTATGGAACGGAATGTTACCTTTCAATATTTGTACAATCAACGGTGGATAACAAATATGACTGTACAAAATATCACAGGATGGAACCAGTTCCCAGAGAGACAATTAAGGGGGCAGAGTATACAGGATCACACATACTGTTTCTATTAACTTGATAAAAGCTCATCAATCTTTGTAAGCATATCTTTCTACAGTTGTATTAAGACACCAGCCTTATTTGGTAATGGAAGCCTCACAAAGGTGCATTTATCATGTTAGTATAAATACTACTGCCTATAATATATCTCTTTTTGAACCCCACTGTACTCCATAGGCTGTACCTGTCTGTTACTGTAACACTATTGGGGGGGAAAGGGGGTGGAGCTGTAATTATTAATGCTGTCGACATAGAGGCAATAGAAAATAAGTTAGCAATCCTTAGGTAATCACATTAAGATGGTGAATCGAATCACCAAAACACAAATTTTACAAGAAGCCGACATACTTCACCAAGATACAGATGTAATGATAGAATATTATAACCTAACCTCTTATGTCACCAATCTCACTAGGCAAGGACAGCAAGAACTTTCAATAATGACTAGATGTACCTTGTTGCAGATAGGCGATTTGATGAAATTAGAACTTGAAATACAGGAGTGGTAAAATGGAGATGTTAATAGCTGGACACATATTATTAAGGACATTGACATAAGTTGGAAGTGGCTTAAAGGTCTCTCATTTGTAGGGTCACCATAACTCAAAACTGACTTGATGGTACTTAACAACAACACTATGAAGGCAGCATGCTTTCAGACTTTTATTTGCTCCCAGTGTGAACAGTTTTGCCTACCTTAGAGAGTGTGGAATGCAGGATTTTTTTTTCCTAGTGTATAGTTGGACACAAAATGGCACATCTTTCTTCACTTTCTGGTAGCATAATTCTAATTCTTGTTTGGGGGAGGGTGGATTTGTCACCTGGGACAATGGTGATTACAACAGCAGGCAGCAAAGTTGGCTTGACAAATGTGCTTGGCATTTTACAATTGTTTCTTGCAATTCTTTAATGTGTTGGTTTTGCATTTCTTTCATCCTGTGACATTATGCAGCCTGCCTAAACTTGAATATGAGAATAACTTTGTTAGGAGCATGTCCAAGATTCCTGCTTCCCAAATGGTTCCACACCAGATTCTGGATTATCCTTTGTTATGTCCTACATGATCCTTAATCAGTTCTTAGATTATTAGTTAAATAGATTAGTACTCTCCACTTCTCTCCAGTCACCTAGACTTGGACTTTAAGGAGCAAACCTATCCAGGACCCATTTCAGATTTCCTTCAGTGGAGACTTACAAAGGCCAAATAGAGACGTGGGCACAGATGTGGGCTGCTTGTGACCTATAGGGGTCAAAATGTTGAAAATGCTCCCCAATAGTTTCTCAAAAGCATGAAGCATTTTAGGCCATTTTAAGAAGTGAACAGGAAGTGATTCCAGGTGATTTTCTGTTATACAAACGGTCTGTCCTGGGGATAAAATGGGGGGGGGGCCTCCCAAAATGGCCCATGCCTCCAAAAGCTAGTTGGGGGGATTTTGGAGCAAAAAAACTAGGTTCTTTTCACAGGAAGTGTGGTGGGAGGTATGTCTCTCTAAAGTTTGCTGGTGGGCTAGTGTGGCCTCTGAAGCTGTCCACCCTAGCCGAACAGAGGAGAATGAAAGAACCCAACTTCTTCTTTTTTCTTCCAGGCTCTTAACACTTCAAGGCACCACAGGTTTATCTGAATTTTTTTAAGATCTTTGAACTTTCAAGGAAAATTTTGTCTTCCTCAGTTCTCCAGTTTGGTAGTCCTTGCCCTCCTTTTTGGCAATAGATCAATGGCCACCCTGTACTTAAATAGTCATGCTATCTGAAGAATAGTGATGATTTTAAACCATTTGAGCCTTTCAAAGTTTCCTTTGAACCTTTGTGATCCACAAACCACAAGGGACTGCTGGAAAAAAGGAAGAATTTCAGTCTGATGAGTGCCTGACTTGCACTTCTCTTATACAGTAGGAAAAAACAAAAACAAAAAACACGTATGATTAAAACACTCACACTTTTATTTCAAATATGTTCCTGTCTCCATATGAATTTGGGAAACCCCAGGATAATAACTAGGACAAGTAGAGTTCACTCTTTAAAACAAACTAGGTAGCCTGCAGAGATGCAAGATCTGTTTTGAAGGAGGTAGGGGTGCTCAGGACTGCCAGGCAGTCATGATGAATTTTGCCTACTTGGAGGTGTTGCTTATATCTGCTTATTCAATATGCCAAGTAAATAAATAAATAAATAAATAAATAAATAAATAAATAAATCATTTGTTATATTCGGTTCAGTATTTGACTGCTCCAGATGGGCCAAACGTTTAATGAGGTTGAAGTGTTCTCTTTTGCTTTTCATCCTTACTTTTTTCTTTCTAAATTTTTCTCAAAGGGCCTATCCAAACTGTTTAACAAACCTGAGATAACTCATTTCTAACCTGTTCGAGCTTCATAGAAAAACATTTTCAATCCACACAGACCTCTCCAGCTAGCAGTGAGGTGAGGGAAGATGAAGGAAGCTGGGTAGGCATTTTACCAAAAAACATTTGAATTTCATAATGCTATAGACAACTACCCAGTAAGATACCCCTTCTGTGATTTTGCCCACTATTGTCTCTGGAGACCTGGATGAGCATACTTTCTTTTGAAATGGTACATTTATTCCCAAAATTACAGTGTTCAAGTATTAATGCTCTGTGCTTCCCCTCCCATCCAGAGTAGAAAAAGAAAATGCCATTAATCAAAACTAGCAATCCACATCTCCAGAAAAAATGGAGCTTTTTGCTGCAATCTATCCTGAAATAAAAAGAACATAGCTTTTAGGTAGGAATAAACTAGTTCTGTTTGTGCTGATAATTGTTTTGGATGTTCCATGAAAAGAGGGAATGTTGTCTGGCTGTTTGAAAGACAGAGAACTTTAGAAACAGATAGAGACACACCAAGAATGTCTCTTCTATTTTTTCCCCCCAGAAGGTACAGTGCATCAGTGCATCAGAGAAATGGCATTTTTGCACTATAACACTATAACATCCTTAAACCTTAGAAATAAATAGATAAATACATGAATCATAATATTATCACAGCAAATGACATTGCTGGTTTTAAAAATACCTTTGGAAGAGCCCTAGCATAGAGGCAATACATTCCTACAAACAGCACCTTTCCTCCTGAATGAAATGAGTGGAAGTGTAGGAAGCAAAAACTGGCAAAATCCATTAACAGCCGAGGGTGTATAACTGTGAGAACTCACACCATTTTACACCAGGCTGGAACAGCCTGAGATTTAGGCCCTTTCCGCACGCGGTTATTAAGGCGGGCCAATGTGTCTTGCCACGGAGGTCTTCTGCACCTTGGAGCGGACTAGATTCGGTTTGTTTACCTTCGTTCTGCACATAATTCCAACTAAATGTGCCCCCACGTGGTGGTAAAGCACACTATTTGAAAACTGGAAGAAATCGGTTTTCCAGTTTTCCAGATCGATCCAATTCATACTTTCACAGTGGTGCGGACACTTACATTCGCAACAATGCAAATTGGTGGTCAGGGGAGGGCTCATGGGAGGGGCCGGGGGTAGTATGGACTTGCACAAGTACACAATGACATACTAAACCATGCAAAAAAAAAAAGGCCAATCACAGCCGACGGGGTGGGGTGAGGGGAGTAGCGGGAGTGGCCACAGTGGGGGCAGTGTGGATTCATGAACTCGCACTCCTCCGAATCAGAATGGAACACACGCAGTAGCTGTGCAGAAGGAAATGAGGGAAAGTCCGCCTTGTTTCGAGCCCAGAAAATCCAGTAAGAAACGGCACGAACCGATTCACCAGCCTCATGCGGAAAGGGCCTGAGCATTACAATAATATGTATGGCTGAATAATATACCAGTGAAATCATTTATAGTGTTAGTATCCCAAAGGCAATGACAAAATAATAAATAATAACACAAATTTACAAATAGTACAAAATTGATTCAAGCATTAATATATTTAGCAAATTGGAAAACATAAAACCCTGTTAAGTGAATGAAAATAATGGCTATAAGTTCCCCTAGCACACCCTCCCCTTGCAGTGGAGATGTGCCAAAGGATATAATAAAATGCCAAAGGATATAATACACTTGGGGTGTAAAAGAAATAGGTGGAACATTAAATGAGAACACTAATATGTAGACGGTTTATCTATAAATTGGAAACCACAGCTATAGGAGCAAGCCACTCTGAAAAGATAATAAGAACCATTGACAAAGCAAGCCTCCAGGAATTGGCTTAGAACTATCCATTTTTAATATCTCTCTAGGCTATTTTTCCATTGCTTAAAATAGTCTTACGTTACTCCAGTTATTTTCAGGTCAGCCCTGCACAGTGTCACCCAGAGGTAAGCCTATACAGGACTACAGCAGACCACAGAACATGCAAAACATGTATATCTAGCAAACTTCAAATGTAGATTATTTGCATATCATCCTCCAAAGGCTACAGATTCAAGAACATTGCTCAAAACAAAATAAAATTCTGACGACGACCAGGAACAGCCCTGTACGGAAAAAAAGGTAGATCAAAAAGAAGATCGAAAGATAGAAGAAGAAAAAAGAAAAAAAGGGGGAGACAAAAAACACTTAATTCAATTTAAAAATATAGCATGGAAAGATCTATCTATTCCCCCCACCCCCTGTCTACAAACATACATGTAGACTGAACAATCAACAAAGCAAGAAGGAAAAAAGAAGAAAAAGAATACAGATATACTAAAATGACTTCCTGTCCTCTTCTGCTATAAGTTCCAAACTTAAATCTATTCCCTTATCTCCTTCAATATATCCACAGTTCATTTTGCTCTCCAACAAAATTACACCTATTCTATTTTACATATCAAAACCTGATATAACTAAGTCCCCATTTATACTCCTTATGTAATCTGTGAAAGGTTTCCAGGTCTTTTTCCACACCTTAAAGGGCATATTCGAAAAAACTATTGGGATTGTTTGAAACAAATACAGCATTTTGAGTGGTATCATCATTTTGATTACTGATATTCTTCCAAATAAAGATAAATTCACCTTATGCCAAGTATTAAGATCCTTTTTTATATTTTCCCATACCCTAACATAATTATTTTCATATAATTGTTGATTGTTGATCATCAGAATGCCTTGTTGCTTTTTCTTTCTTTTCCCTTTTTTTTTTTTTTGCTTTCCTTTCTCTGATGCTTTTACTTCTGTTATAATGTATGTTGTTGCTTTTTTCTTTTAATTTTAACTAATAAAGACTATATATAAAAAAAACAAAATAAAATTGAATGGGTATGGGGTATATACTCTTGATATAGAAATGAGTATATACTCTTGATATACAAGCACTGTTTTAGGAACAGCAGAGGCATATCTAACACAAGTGTCTAGGGTAAGCGTGGAAGTTGTGCCCCTGCCTCCAAGGCTGCTTCCTCCTCCTTCACTGCTGCTCTATCTTCCAGCATGGCTTTTTTGCAGCCCTCCTGGCACTGGCGCCCAGGACACGTGTCCAAATTGCCCCATCCTAGATACAGCTCTGAGGAACAGTGAGAACCTACTCCTGATATTATAGAAAAATTTACAAGAATCATCCACTGTGTAAGGACAAGCAAAACCAAATGACAGCTCTAAAACTCTGAGCATACACACAAAATCTCTAAGATGCTTCTTAAATAAGGAAAGGAGATTCAAAATACAATCTAGGCAAAAAGGACGAAAAGCAGGTGTTTTCTCTCTCTTCTGGGAGCTATTTAGCTTGTCCTAACTGATCCCTCAAGAGCCTGCATGGTGTAATGGTTTGGGCATTGGACTATGACCCTGGAGATCAAGGTTCAGCTCCCCACTTGGCCATGGAAACCCACTGGGTGACTTGGGCACATCACATACTCTCAGCCCCAGAAAACCCTGCAGTAAGTTCACCTTAGAGTTGGGAAGTGACCTGAAGGCATACAACTACAACAAAAACACACACACCCTGCTATTTAAAAAAAAAAAATCTGTAAACAGACAGAAAAAAAAGGAGAGTGCTTGGGCTTTTTTCCTTTACACTATTCAAACTTTCCCCACAATTCCATTTTGGTCCTTTTAGGAATTTGTCCCAGTTAACAACTTACTTTGTGTTGATTGATCACTGAGTCAAAAGCCTCAGTAATTTGTCACTCTCAGCTGTGGCTTAACTTCCTTATTAAAAATCAAGTCATAAATTACTATGTTCAAAGATCCTCCAGTGGAGAAACAGACACTATTCAGGTACCATAAATCTATCTTGCAACCTTTTATGGTGGTTATGAGAAGAACATAGGCCCTTTCTGCATGTGGAGGGGGAAACAGGGGGAAACGCGCTGAAATGGAGCTTACCGGCAGCCGGGTAAGTCCGTCCCCATGTGGAGCAGCGTGAGCTCGCTGTTCCGCAGTCCTCCGGTGTCCAAAATGGTGGCTTCCGGCTGGCGGAGGCTCTCCACCAACCGAAGAAGCTCACCAGCCGGAAGCCCGCCCCCGGCAGATCTGCAGGCACCCACTGGTGCGTGCCTGCAAATCTGCACCGGAGCGTGGGAACGGAGTGGCACGGAGTGGCACGCTCCGTGCTTTTGAAAAATCTGTAAAACAGGTTATTAAAAAGCACGCTGCGCGACCACTTCGGGTCGCTCCGGAGCGGACTGAGGTGCGGAACTGCAACAAGTAGTCCGACCCAGTCTGCTCCTAAGGTGCAGACAACCTCCGTCAGAGGTCGCACCACGCCGTACTACTTACCCTGTGCGGAAAGGACCTTAGCTTTAGAAATTAGAAATGGACCAAACTGAGACACAAATTAATATTAGTTATGATGATCTAAAATTGCAAGGAAAAGAAATGCATACTTTCAAAAATGCAGAAGTGAAAAATGTTTTAAACGGTATCATCTATCTATTCCTTATCTCCCTCTGGGTTTTAAATTCCAGTATTGAAGAAGAGACACAAGAAGGCAATAGAAGAAACAATAACATGTTAATATATAAAAAATCATTTAACTCTGTCCTGTTTGTTTCTTATTATTTAGTAGCCAGAAAAGGATAATTCAGAGATAAGTTCTTATTCTGAAAGTTTATCTTAAGTGGGGACATTCTCCATGGGTCCAGTTATTTTCCATCATCAGCACAGCTGAATAATGTATGTGACACCAATGTTTATGGCTCTGGGGTTGTCCTTTTAGTATTTTCTGCCTCTCCTGCTCAAGGATACATCTTTATTCTCTCTATATGACACATAAAGCCAAAGAAATTTGGCTAGGGAATTAATAAGAGCTGGTGGGAGATTTCCCCAGTCCTTTATATATTTAAAAATGTCCTGCTGGCAGAATGTCTACAAAGTCCCATATACTAAGAAAGTGGTGACTCATGTCACACACAAAGCATGTTTATAAATTCTTTATATATCTGTTGAAAGATGCAGTGGATTTATACATTTTAAAGTGTGGTGGGATAGGATACACTGTTTTGTGTGCTTCTTCTCTCCTCTCCTTTTTTCCTTTTTTTAAATCCAGAATCGCTCCTTTATCTCTCAAATTTAATCTGAAGCATCTATTTTGTTGTGGACTTCTTCCTTAGCAACATCTGAATAAAATGCTAGGATAAATTGCCTGCAAAATCATACTTTAGTTTGTTCTATATATTATACACAGTTTAATGATAACAAAAAGGCAAACACTATGGAAGAAAAAGATAGACGACAACTGAATGCATCAGCAAATATATTACTAGGCTATCCCTTGAGAAAAATTTATTATCCGTCCTTCCTGGCAAGGCTGCTACAGGAAACAAAGGACTTAATTTGCATCTGAGAAATTGTTGTTGCCAATTACTAATAGCCGTAGGAGCAGCAGAGGTGCCAGAGCAGCATCACAAAACAGAACTGGAAATATTACAGAGAGATGAGTGTACAAATCCATGCCACAGAAATCAACTGTTTCAAGCAATGAACTTGAATTAGCTCCTGTTCATCAGGAGCAGTCTTCAAAAACACAAAAATATGTATAAGATTGAATCCAGAGAACATTTGAGTAGAATTCTGCTTGCAGAATGCTCTTGCATGTGGAACAAGATTCTTTGATTCCAGGTACCCTGTGAAAATCTTCCCTGGAGGATCCACTGTAACAACATAAGAAGCAGCATGAGAAGCTATAATGGGAAGAGGGCACCACTGTAGACTCCGTACTCACTTTATTTATCAGGAACTATCCCACTGTGTTCTGCAAATGGTAGCAGCTCTGAATTCAAGCTATATAACGGTGATCCTAATTTTTTCCCCCCTTTGGGCAGGCAGATGTAAAATGAATATTAAATGTTTATTTCTTATTTTATTTATTCAGTTTCACGACTTCTGTATCATCCATTTAATACAGTTTTTGGAAAATCCATCAACACTCCTAGCTATGTGAAGGACACTACTGACCTTCTACAGAAATTATAATCCATGCAAAACTTCCCAGGGAACACCATCTTAGCCACTGTGGAGATAGAATCCCTGTGTACCAACATCTCACACAAGGACGGACTGTAAGCAATCAGGAACATCATTCCAGATGGGACTATAGCAGAACTAGCCACCAAGGTCTGCCACTTTGTTCTCGCACAAAACTACTTCACTTCTGATAAGAACCTTCAGGTTAATGGTACTGGCGTGGGCAAAAGCATAGCATCACAATATGCCAAAATCTTCATGGCTGACTTAGAACTTAACTCCTGCACCCAGAAACCTCACCTCTACCTGAGGTACATTGATGACATCTGTGAATACTCACTCAAGACATTCCATCAGAATTTTAAAACTTCCACCCTCAATCTCAGCCTGAAACTTTCAACAGAACACTAGTTAACATGCCAGCCTCATGACGGCTTCCCTGCCCATTTAATCACAACTCCTTTCTGGTTCCCAGCCAACATCAGCCAACTGCCTTTCAAGAACTCCCTCAGAGGTAATTTCCACACTACAATGTTATAGTGCTATTATTCCACTTTCAACATCCTATGGAATCCTGGAGTTTGCAGTTTAGGGAGGGGCATTTAGAATTCTCAGCCAGAGAGCTCTTTGGCCTCAGTAAACTATAAACTCCAGAATTCCACAAGATGTTGAAAGTGGAATAATAGCACTATAAACAGTGTGGTGCAGAAATGGCCATAATACACTATATAATATTATAATAATAAATAATAACCACTATATAACAAAATTCTAAACAGCAGTCTAAATTAATACATGACTAACTATACAAAATTAAATAGGTAGTTCCCGTCCCTGTTACCAATATGCCTTAGTAACTCTGCAGAAACACTAATATAATAAATCAGAAAAAAACACTGAATTTAATATTTGTTGCTTAACTGTAATTCTGTTATGAAAAACTAATAAATATAATATATTAATGTGTGTGTGTGTGTATATATACATACAGCATTTATAACATTCATATTACTATCATTCCATTTCTTAATACATCAATTCTGAACTCTTAAGTACCAACTTAAAAATACATATTATAGACAGAGAGCAAAGAATAGGTATAGTTGAGCAACAAATTGAAGTCATCTATAATTTTCTTTAACCAGTTCACACGATATTAAACATCTAAACAAAAGAAGAAAATAAAAATTGCAAGTTCAAAAGCCCAAAATCATCATATCACCCTCATTTTCTCTTAGATATTCAATCAATAATTGTCAATTCTTTACAAAATCCTCTTCTGGAAGACCTTTTAGTCTGGTCATCAGTTTGTCCATTTCAACGACTGACATCAGTTTATTCAGCCATTCAGCCATTGATGAGATATCTGTTTTTTTCCAGTATTTTGCATAGACTAATCTCACAGCCAATAACATATATTGAAACAATCTCTGTCATTGTTTATCATCGCTAATATCTTCTCACCAAATCCCAAGTAAGAATAGTGCTGGGGACTATGACATTTTAAATTTTTTTTTTAATTGTATTCTGTATTAACCTTCAAAACTGTTTAGCCTTATCACAAGTCCACCACATATGGTACAAAAATCCAATATGATCCTGGCATTTCCAACAACTAATACTCATCTCTTTGTACATCTTAGAAAGTCTTCCTGGTGTGAGATACCAGTGTGGCACCATTTTATAATAATTTTCCTATAAATCAAAGCAAACTATATTTTTAATTTCTTCTGTCCATAGTCTTTCCCACTGAAAGGCATAAATGTCTGTCCATAAGCACTTTACTCCATGCATATGATGAATTAGACTCAATGTATCAAAACTAATACTACAAACTTGTTTCTTTCAGTTAGCCTTGAAGATGCTACAATATCCTTTTGCATACCAGTCCTCTGGAAAGTATAGTCAAGTATGAAACTTGCATTTCTGGAAAGCTGACTTTATCAAGGTCAGGGAAATATATGGCAGAATCCAATGGCCAGAGATACCAAAGGAAAAAGACACCCAACACAGGTGGGATCTCGTGAAGAAGGAACTGCTAGTAAAAGCCAAAGTGGCTGCACCATAAACTCAAGGAGGAAGTGAATAGAAAAAAAGCATGTTTAAAGAATGGAAGGAAGGATGAATCGCCAAGGAGGAACACAGAAGTGTAGCCCAAGCTTGCAGGAATAGAGTAAGAAAAGCTAAAGCTCAAAATGAGCTGAGACTAGCTCAGCTGAGCAAAGAGCAACAAAAAATATTTTTAAAAATAAGTTTGAAGCAAGAAAATGACAAAGTAAATGGTGGGACCACTGCTCAGCAAGGATGGTAAAATGCTAGCAGATCACAATAAAAAGGCAGATCTGTTCAGTACCTATTGTGCTTCAGTTTTTTTTCCTGCAAAAAGAAGACTGGGTGCTTCCATGCAACAGCAAAGACCTTGGTAAGGAATCCAGGTTGCAAATCAAGATTGATAAGAAGTTGGTCAAGAATCATTTACTTAAGCTAAATGAGTTCAGATCTGCAGGGCCAAATGAACTGCAGCCCAGAGTACTGAACGAATTTGCTGACATATTTGCAGAACCACTAGCTATCATTTTTGAGAAATCTTGGAGAAGGTGAAGTGCCAAAGGACTTGAGGTGAGCAGATTTTGCCCCTCTCTTTAAAAATCAAAACAGATGCAGGAAACTATACTCCAGTCAGCCTGACCGCACTATTAGGAAAAACATTAGAATGGATTCTACAGGAATCTATCTACAAATATGGTGACAATGAAGGGATTAGTAGGCACCAGTGTGGGTTTGTCAAGAACAAATCCTGCTGGAGTAATCATATATATTACATATATCTCCAGTCATCCGATTAGTAGATGGTGGGAATGCTGAAGCGGTTATTTATTCAGATTTCAGTAAACATTTGATAAGGTCCCCCATGATATATTGATTAGCAAATTGACTAAATATGGAATAGCTGTATCCATAACTGTTTAGAAAACTGTGCTCAAAAAGTTGTCATCAGTGGCTGTGCTTCAAATCTGAAGGAAGTTTCAAGTGGAGTGCCACAGAATTCTGTCTCTTCAATATTTTTATCAGTGATTTAGATAATAGGTTGGAGGAATTCCTTATCAAATTTGCAAATGATGCAAAACTTGGATGGGTAGCTAACACATTGGAAATTAGGAAGAGAATTCAAGTCTTGATAAATTAGAAACCTGGGCTGAAATTGATAAAATGAAATTCAACAAACAAGCGCAAAATTCTACATTTAGGCCACAAAAGCCAAATGCACAAGTACAGGATGAGGGGGATACTTGGTTTAGGAGTACGACGTGTGAAAACGACCCTGGAATTATTGTTGATCATAAACTGAACATGAGCCAGCAGTTTGATGCTCCAGCAAGGAAGGCAAATGCTATCTTAGCCTGCATTAATAGAACCATGGTTTCCAAATCAAGGGAAACAATTGTCTCCCTATATTCTGCCCTAGTCAGGCCTTATCTGGAGTACTGCATTTAGTTCTGAGTACCTCATTGTAAGAAGGATATAGACAAGTTGGAGAGAGTTCAAAGAAGGGTACCAAGGATGATCAGAGATATGGAGATATGAGGAAAGGCTGAAGGAGGTGAGGATTCCCAGCTTGATGAAGAGAAGACTGAGAAGTTCTGTTTAAATATCTCAAGGGTTGCCACACAGATGAGAGTGCAGGCTTATTCTCTTTTATCTTAGAGGGCAGAACTAGGTCTAATGGTTTTAAGTTACAGGAGTTAGATTTTGATTGAACATTAGAAAGAACTTCTTGACAGCAAGAGTAGTTTGGCAATGGAATCAATTGTCTGAAGAGGCAGTGGGGTCTCTTTCTCTGGATATCTTCAAAGGCTGGACAGCTACACACTGGGAATGCTATAGCTGGAGATCCTGCAATGAACAGGAGGTTGGACTTGAAGATCCATCTGGGACCATTACTGATCTTACAGTCCAACAGTGTTCAGTTGGGCTGAGGTTACTTTTGTATGACTGAGGTGTCCATAATGGGATTTGCACATGGGTGGTGCAGTTTCATGTTCATGGAAGCCCTCTTGTAGCTGCCGCATGCTACAGTTGTGACGCATGAACAGCATACTTTCCTCCAACGATCCCAGTTTGTGAGGGACAGCCCTGTTTACTGTAAAACAGTAGTGTTCTTCCTCATTAAGAACCTTTGGCCTCCTGTTGTCTGATCACACCCTTTGACCACACTCTGATGTTGCTCAGCCACTCATTTCCTAATTTTCATCTGTGAAATGTTGGAGGTATGTAACAACTCTCTGTTCCAAGGGTTCTAATTCATTGCACTAGGATATTATAGGATTATCCCCTAGCACAGGTGACTATACACTCCAACATTTCACAAATGAATATCAGGATACATGTGGCCAAGCAACATCAGAGTGTGATTAAGACTGCAAAAGAATAGTAGCAGCAGCAGCAGCAGCAGCAGCAGTAGTAGTAATAGTAATAAAAATAGAAGCTGGAAGAAGGTGCAGCAGTTTTCTTTTGCCTGGGCCGACTAGGAACAGTAAAATTCCTCTTGCTCCTCTACTCCCCCTCAGCAAATTAATTGAGTACAAACTTATTTTGCACTTTTAACTCAGTTTGCACCAACTGAAGGAAGCTGAAGACAAAGGCTAGGGAGGGGATGAGAGGAGAAGAGAGAAACTGGGACATTTTTAAAGCAACTGAGAAAGTGAGATGATAGAAGATTAATCAGGACTGTCCCTGCCAAATTGGGACAACTGGAGTGTATGTTGTGACTATAAATGCTGACTATAGGATATTATTGTTGGAAGAAACAGCAGCTTCTTCCCTTGTCCTTGCTGCTCTCTTGTCCACTAGGGACGAGAAGGCTTAGACAAAAAGGGGATTGGAATCTTTTGTCTTCCTTTCCTGCTTGCTTTTTCTTCCTCTGTTAGCCAGCTATCCCAGAAGCGTTTTGGGCAGGTAACACTTTCTGGTTCAAGGAGGGTTAATTAAATGACTGTCCTCTGTTGTAAAAGAAAAAGAACCCACCCCTCAACTGAACCCCTTCTGCTCTCTTCTCCACTGCTGCCCAACATGTCTCCCTCACATCCTTTTCTCTTTTAGGTTAGTTTAGAAAGGATCAGACTATTACTGTCCAAGAATGCATTTCCTTAATAAATGTTCTTCCTGTTGAGGATTCAAATTTTTTCCCCCTGCAATTTCATTTGTTCAAACTTGCCATCCTAAGAAGGGCACCTCTGCTGTGAATGTAGTGGAGGTCCTAAAAGGTCCTTTCATTCCAATGATAATCTTTTAGGATCTATCCCTTCTAACAATTATTATACAATACCTCCGTTTATCCGCTAGTAGTTAGCTAGCCATAATATCTGTATCTGGAGGAACTGTAGTGTTTTTTAAGAGCACGGCCTGAAAGGCTTCTCAAAAGGAGAAAGGCCGTGTGAGAGAACTGGATGGAACAATTTCAGCTTTGGAGCAGAGGCCAGTATGAGTCCTTTTAGGGGCTTGCTCAGCCTTAAGCTCAGAGGACCCAAGAACTGGAAACTGTCTGAGGTACTGAAGTTGGCAAACTTCAAGGTCACAAAAGCCTTGGGTGTAAACAAAAGATTTTTTTTTTTAGATAATTTTTATTAGAAACAAACAAGAAAAAAAAACCAAAAAAAAAAGTGTCACATGAACAAATCATCAAACCAACAAAACCGAAATATTCATATTCTCACATCTTCCATTGCTCCTAGTTTAGCCTTAAAATATTGTGATATTATCATATTGTATTATTAACCTTTAGGATCTTGAATAGCTAAAAGAAAAAGAATGAAAGTATGGATAACATCCAGCATGAAAAAAATCACTGTATATGCTTATATGTATTTTTAAGATTCTTTTACTAAAGAAGTATGTAAATAGAGACCTCTTATATTCCTTCCTCAGTATGCACTTGGATTTACCTGTTCTATCACTACTATCATTTTTTTATTTAATAAACTTCTATACCAACTCCATCAACTCATATCAAAGTAACTCCAGAGTCTTTAAATGAACGCGAAATGAACTTATGTTCCGCTAAGTTTGGATAGCCCGCCCCTATTCGCAATCTTCCATGAATATGTGAATATATTATCTATATTCATATAGGCCATTTCTGCACCGGGCTAGTAAAACGGTGCAGAGCGACCTCCCACGGAGGTCTTCTGCACCGTAGAGTGGACTGGGGCGGACTACATTCTGTAGTTCCATACCTCAGTCCACTCCAGAGTGACTGGAACTGGTTGCTCGGTGTATTTTTTAAAAACCTCTTTTCAGAGGTTTTTAAAAATCACAGAGCTCATAACCCCGTGCCGCTCCGTTGCCCGGCTCCGGAGCAGATGTGCAGGCGGGCGCAAGTGTGTGCCTGCAGATCTGCTGGGGTCGGGCTTCCAGCTGGCGAGCTTCTCCGGTTGGTGGAGAGCCTCCACCAACCAGAAGCCGCCATTTGGGACGCGGAGGACTGCGGAGCAGCGAACGTGCGCTGCTCCTCGTGGCGACGGACTCGGCCAGCAGGAAAAGAAAGCCGGTAAGGTCTGTTTTTGGCCATTCCCCCCCCCCCATGCAGAAAGGGCCATAGTCTCCCTTCAATGCATATCAAATGTATTGTATTATCTCTTTTAATTGGAAAACCCGTGACTCTATTTCTCCCATACTCTCTTGTGAAGCTTTTATATGTTATTATGATGATCACAAATTTATTATCTCAACCAGCCAATGAAAACTCAAATTAGATGTTGCTAAATGAGTATTTACATTTCACTTTTTTTTTTTTAATGTGAACAAGATCAGACAATGGGGAGCTGGGAAGGGGGCTAATAGCCTTTGGATCACAGCAGACACAGACAAATGAAGTAACTCTTTCCTCCCCTATGTCATCCTATAGAAGATATCTTTCCTGAAGTTGGCATTTCCTCTGCAGTGGTATTTCTCGTTGGCACCAATGAAGGATTTCTTCTTAATGGAAATACCATCTTCAGAACAAAAAATTTTCCTCGGGACAGTGGCAAGGAAGAAAAAGATTAAATCTCTCCCCAGACCTACTGTGATCTGAATAATTATCAGCTTCATCCTCTCATGGTAATATTTGCATTTTTAAAGCCTGCCCATTAAATGCAAACTCACAGAGCTTGCAAAGTTACTTTGAAGAAGGATGCATATAGTGATGAATAAAGTGATATACTGAAGCTCATCCATAACTGAGCAGCAGCAATGGAATGAAAATGAATCCCAGAGCATCATTCTACCACAGCCCACTCTTCTATACTCATTCCAAGCTCTTTCTCACATCCAATTTGGTGCCAAAGCTGACTGATGCCTGCTGTTAAAAGAGCTATTTTCCATTGCAGGGACTCTTGTCCTCATTCGTTAAGGCAATGACAGGTAACCTAACCAGAGTTCATGCACCAGTAATCTCCCAACTAGACTACTGTATGTGGGGCTCTCCTTGAAGATAACTTGAAAGCGGCCACTAATGCAAAATGGAGCAGCTTGACTACTGACTGGAATACCATATACAATGGCCCCTTCCACTTTTGTGAGGGTTCACAATGCAGGACACTTATGAAAGTGGACGAATTGTGAATATCTTCCCCCTCACACCCTAGTTTCCTGGTGTTATTTGCTACCAACGTGTGTGGCTTTGAAAGGATATCAGACAGAGAAAAGGCTATCAATAGCAACAAATTATGACAGTGGTATTTGCCTCCCATGTCAGAGATGGCAATGCCTCTAAATTTCCATTGCCAGAGAAGAGGGTGGTCCTCGGCTGTCATCTTGCATGTGGGCTTCCCATTCACATCTTTTTGGCCACTAGAGAGTGAAGAGAATACTGGACTGTGTTGTGATCCAGCATGACTATTCTTATGAAGACATCTGAGGTGCGTACACCATTTGTGATTGAGCCTGAGTGTCCCCATCTCTAAACACCTTCCTATTTAGTAAAGAGCTGTGACCCTAGTTCTCCTTCTCAGAGGCCCTGAAAGTAAAACTTGGGCTCATTTTCCAAGTTTCTATTTCCACAGAATTCTTCTAAGTAGGATGAGCTCCACTTTTGATTGCTTTGTATCCCAGTGCATTCTTGAATTACATGACAAGATACTGCAAAATACAGAGTTCCAGAAACTTACAGTTGATTATAAAACTCCTACAGTGTGCTAAAATGAAAGCAGATGACAGCTGGTTTTTGAAAGCAGTGGAAAGTTAAAGGAGATCTGTGTGTGTGTGTGTGTGTGTGTGTGTGTGTTTAAAAGACGTTGCAAGACAAAACCATGTGAAAATAATTAAGTGCTTTTGCTTAGTATAAACATTGCAGGGGGATTGGACCGCAGATCACTTTTAAGTAGCAACCACTGTTAAATAGAGAAGCTTATATCCAAATACAGTAACCTCTAATCTGTCCTTAAAAGCTGAGCAGCCTCCAATGCTGCAAACCCTTGCATCTCTGGGAAGATGCCTATGTAAGGCTGTGGGTCCTCTCTAATCTGTTGAAGATGGCGTCTTAAATAAAACAGCAAGAGAAGGAGAGAGGTGTAAGGAATGAATGTGTCATAACAGGAGCAGGTAAAGATGACATTTTAAAAGTCCAGCTGAAGTTAAATATTAAAGTATTTTGTTTCATACGTCAGGAATTATTCCCTTTGTCTGAAAAAAAAAAGCCATATATAGAGCTGATCTGCCCCTTAGGGCCTGCCAATACACCCATGTTTGTTGCTTAATGACATACACGTCTGAATAAACCATTTCAGAGCAATCATTGCAGGCAGAACTTTCTGGTAGGTACCTAATCAACTGGTGAAGGTGACTAGCACAAGACTACCACCATGAATATACACATTACAATGTCTGAAAAGTAGCCCATCGTCATTCTTCATGACATCACTGAAAAAGTAACTCATTGCATTGTTTGTTGCGCTGCTACTTTTTATCAAGAAATATATAGGATTGATAAGAGAAGGGCATAAAAACTGAAAAATTCATGTCAATATGCTTTTACAAGAACACGGTGCTACTTACATAGAAAGTAATATTATTCCTACTTATTTTCAAATGTGCTTTCATTGTACCTTATTATTCTCTCCCTAGAACTAGTAATAAGGAACTCCATTATGAGAAACTCATTACTTGCAAACTGTGATTTTACACATTATCTTTTACTCTGATGGTTCTTCCTACCCATTACATTTACTACACTCAGCTATAGGGTTTTGGATTTTCTCCTTGTGCATGGCAACTATAATAATGATTACAGTTCCTCAGTGATTTTCCCAGTATGTCCTTTCCAAACACACACACGAACAAAAATGAAAGCAATACCTACTGGATTTTGTTTATTTTCAAGTGAAAATCTGATGAACTTTTTCACTTTGGATGGAGATGTACATGACCCACTATTTTTTGAAATGAGTTTAGAAGCCCCTGAGAATGGCTGAAATCATCCACCTCCCCCACTCCTGCCAGCCCTCTATGAGTTCTGGCCGAAACTTAATGATAGCTCTTTGGAGAGTTATTATTCTGAATTAGTTCTAACAGGGTTGCATGGAACTCTCCTTTTGCCTTCTTTTTAAAAAAGAATAATGGCTGCAGTAAGAGCCTGCTGCCCTCAGATGATATTTTTTCTCTTTCCCCCTCCACATCCCACAGACCAAACATCTGAAACTGACAGCCTGCCTCTTAACTCAGGCACTATCCTTGAGAAAGGAAGGAAACTGACTCCTCTACAGGAAGGCAGAGAGGTTCTCCCCCTAGGCTCCAGGAAAGGAAAAGTAAGGCTGTTGTTCCATCCCTCTCATCATCATTCACTTCGTCAGATGTGTTAGCAGTGCCTTCTGGCAGATATTCTATTCATCCATGAGGAAATCTGTGTGCATAGGGAAGGAGAGTTAATGTTCTCATTAAATGTTTCATACTCCTTTGATTTACTGACAACATTGACTTACATAGAAAAAGGCATCTGAATTCTAAGAGCTCACCCATTTCAGTTTTGGGGGAGATAGTTCCCCAAATATTTGTGGGAGGAACTCCCCCATTTGTGTTCCCCAGAAATTGTCTATTGTTGGTGCCATTTCCTCTTTTGCTACTAAAGGTTCCTGCTGTGATTCCAGCTAGCAGGGATTACAGAAGGAGCTTAAGCCCTATGCAGGCATTCTTAAACCATTTCTGCACTAGACTGTTATAGTACTATTATTCCACTTTCAACATCCTATGGAATCCTGGAGTTTGGGGAGGGGCCTTTGAGGTCTAGTGTGGAAATGGCCTTAATTAGTGTAGGCTCTACACCAGATGAAAGACAGTGAGGATGGGCTGGACTGCTTTGTTTTCCTTGTCACCTTTCTTGTGTTGAGGACAAACATCAGCTGGATTTTTGTATCCATGGTGGCCTCCCTGTATAATGTAGAACCCTGGAGACCCAGGTTCCCGGCTCATAAATTTAAGTGAACTTAGCAAATCAGACTTTCTGGGCCTTCAAACTAATTTACTATACTTACTGTAACCAATTACATTTTAGATGTCATTTTCAAAGCTCCACTGATGGACCAAAGTTCCAAATTAAGCTTAATAGCCTGGGGCCCCAGTGGTAGGAAATTAGTATCTTCTTTTATTTAACTGCAAGCTTGATCTTCTGGTCTTAAAGGACTGAGAAGGTATGCATATGAAAGTACATCTTATGAGTGCTGATGCTGGTTTCCATTAAGATAACACAATAAATGGTTTTATGTTATGACTGAGCATGACTTCAATGCACAAAAACTTGCTTTGTAAAAATGAAAAAAAAACAACAAAAACTACACTACATTCAAAGCTACTTCAACTAAGTGCTAAGAATGCCCAGTGCCAACACATCTCACCTAACGCTTGTGCATTTGGCTGTTTGGTCATGCCTTCCTGCATGGTTGGTAGACTGAATTACATTTGAGACAAAGAGGCCAGTAATTTTTTGAATCACCCTAACAGTCCACTTCCCACATCCTTTTCCTTTATTATTAATCAAATTAAAATCACTCATCGCATAAAAATGATCAAAAAGCCCATTAAGTTTTGGTCCATAATCTGTCAGCACCTAATTCACATTCTTGTGACAAGGCACTCAGTAACAAACAGCCACTGAAGAGCAAAGGGCGGGTGCAAACAGACCAACAGAGCACAAAAGAACCATAGCCAGATAAGACATGATTTTAAATTTTTGTGAAATATCTTAACTCTTAGGCCATTTCCGCACAAGACTCTTATAGCGCTTTGATTCCACTTTTAACGTCCTATGGAATCCTGGGGTTTGCAGTTTAGGGAGGGACTGGCCGGCAAACCCCAGATTCCATAGGATGTTGAAAGTGGAATCACAGTGCTATAAGAGTCTTGTGCGGAAATGGCCTTAAACTTGCTAACAAGAAACGACTTCACTAAGCATGGGAAGGCCTGCTTGATACTAAAGAAGTACCTTGTTTAATAGTGTGCATAGTTACAAAAACCATCAGAAGAGAAATTTATTATTATTTAAAATATTTACAGTCCCAAATTTCCATTCATTAGGGTCTTCACGGCAGCTTTACAGTACAAAAACACTAAAGTTAAAAATACAGTCAGAATACTCATGTCCTAAAAATCAACAGCAGTAAAGGATCATTATCTCCAAAGTGCTCTGAACCAGCAGAATCTTAGCCTGCTCTCTAAATAACATTAATGAGAGAAACAGCTGAATTTTCCTTGGGAAGGCACTCCATAGTTTAAGCTGTGTCTTTGGGGTGGCATTCCCCAGCTCACAGAATAATTCAAAACCTTCCCTTCCAAGGGTGGAGAGAAGGAAGTCCAGCTTTTGGAAAAAGAGGATTGACTTCAACCACACCTCCAGCTGCTGCAAAAACTTACCTGTTTCTTGCCTTTCTGACACAAAAGTTCCGACATTAGGAGATAACTAGTAAGGATATCCTGTAAATCATGTCAGTGTAGGTTGGGACTGGAGAGAACTTTAATCCGTAGGATCCATTGGTCTCCAGTTCCCTCCAGAGGAAACCCTGGAAATTGTGAGAAATGTCTACAGAACCTGGAGCTAGCATTCATTCTTTGTCTCCGTTACAACCAACAGGAGGAAAACTGAAAGAAAAGACCTGAACTGAATGTTGTGCAATGTCTTCCATAAATAACTTGAATGATGGAGTAGAGGGCATGCTTATCAAATTTGCAGATGACACCAAATAGGAAAGAGCTAATATTAACAATAATGTTGCCATTTCCCTAGTCTGAGAGTCAAGGAGACTTGTTGTTGTTGTGTGCCTTCAAGTCATTTCCGCCTTTTGGCAACGTTAAGGTAAACCTATCATGGGATTTTTGGGGGCTGAGAGTGTGTGACGTGTCCAAGGTCGCCCAGTGGGTTTCCATGGCCCATTGGGGAGCTGAACTCTGGTCTCCAGGATTGTAGTCCAGTGCTCAAATTGTTACACCATTCTGGCTCAAGGAGGCTTACAAGAGACTGAAAAAAAAACCAAAAAAATTTGTTTAAAAAATTTTTTAAAAAATACAAAAGTTAAAAGATAATTGAACAACAATAATGTAATTTAAAAATGGAAGCCAAATGGGTTTCATCCCAGGAGAAAGGCAAGAGGAGGAGGAGGAGGAGGGGGCGGGGGAGGATTTCTTTAAAGTTATCCAGTGGGAAAACTGTTTTTTTCTGCCACAATTTTTTCTTAAAATAATCTCTGAAGTGTATCAGTAGATCTAGTTTATGAGCACAGAAGAAGGGGTCCGGATCTTCTCAGCAAACTCAATCATGTTGTTAAAAACCAGGACTGTGTTTGAATTAAAATTATGAATCTCCCTCTGGACCTCATTCTAAATCAATTGTCAGGAAAAAGGGGCCCTCCCATCTCACTAACAGCCTTAATTACCGGAGTGCTGTTGCTTTTAAGCATGGCAGGCCTGACAATAATTGACCTCTTGCTCCAGTCCCACAGAGAGAGCAACATGAAACAGAAAATTACTGCCACAAATATTAAAGCAGAAATAGGAACACCAAGGTAGGAAGTGAGAGGGTCCAACACATTGCATAGGTGAGATTCCATATCCTTTGGTCTGTCTGGAATGAAACAAGCAAGAGTTTGAATGATTCCAGTTTCACACGTCTAGGTTTGTGGGCAGAGCTGGACAAACGAACTGTTCAGTGTTAATTTTGCATGAAGTCAGTCATAAATGTTGTCCAATTTCTTGTCGGTTTGTGGATTTAAATCTTTTCACTTCCGAAAGCTAGATATTTTACCGTGTGCATTTTTGTACACAATCTCTCTTAATGCATACACGAATTCTTGTCTACTATTTTTGAGCCTAGATTTGCATGGCAGAGTTCAAAGAAATGAGCAGTCTGAAGAATAACAGTGTGCCATGAAGAAAGAATTAGTGTTTTTTGTTTTTAAAAAATAAGCCAAACTAAATCTTCCCCCTCCACACACTTACTTGCAGCATGAGTAAGATCTGAAGCAATCTCATCATCTGTGTGATGGATCCCCTGTCCAAGCTGGGTTTCTGTCACCCGTATCCTTTTACCTAGACAGACAGATAGACAGACAGATAAAATAAAATTTTATTTAGCATTTTTCAATACAATAAAATTTTTTAAAAAATCAAAAGATATACAAACAGAAAAAAGAAAAATAAGAAAAAAGAAAGCTAGTAAATAAAAGAGAAAGCTAGTAAAGAATGATGGAGAAAGGAACTACCTTTGACTTCCAACTTTCCCAATGACGATTATTGATGATGAAATAAAGTAACTTCTCCAATTTTTAAATAACATTCATATACTATTACAGCTTATTTTTTTCCCCAGACGTACTAATTATCAAAACCTACAGTTAGCATATTATTCTCTTTTTCTTTCAAAAAGCCAATTAAAAGTTCCCAGTCTTTCAAAAAGGTCTCCAGTAATTTTTCTCTAATCAATGTTCTTGATTTGTCCATTTCAGCTAAGTCTATCAGTTTCAGTAGCCAATCCTCACTCATTGGTATTGCTGTCTTTTTTCCATTTCTGTGCATATAGTAGTCTTGCTGCAGTGGTGATATATCATAATATTTTCCATATTTATTCTCCAGTTGGATGTCTACCGTTCCCAATAAATATAATTCAGGTTTCAGTTGAACATTACTTTCAGATTTTTTGGCACCATAGAATATATTTGATTCCAGAATTTTTTGGTCATTCCCCAAGTCCTACCTGTTGCTCACATTTTCAACATATTTTAGAAACATCTTAATGCATTTTGGCCAATTTTAATGGTGTCAAAGAGCAACGGTATATCATCTTGTAAATACGCTCTTTAAGATCATAACATAAGGTGAATTTCAACCCCTTCACCTACATTTTCTCCCATTGTTTCAACCATATATTATGTTCAACATTTTGCACCCACTTTATCATGCAGTCTTTAACCTTTTCATCTTCCAAACAAAAAAAAGTATACATCTAACAAAAATTTATACATCTTATCTATCAATGTTCATCATCTGAAAACAACTGCTTCTCAAATTCTGATTTACTCAGCTCAAAAATCACACAAGTTTTTTATCCATTTTAAATCTATCTACTATTTGTCTATAAGAGAACCACTGAAAGCTATAACCCTCAGACGATAATTCTTCATTATTCTTCATCTGATGATGATGATGATGATTAGTAGTAGTAGTAGTATCTTAATGTTATCCCGCTTTTCTCCCTGAGGGGACTCAAAGCGGCTTACAGTCATTAAAAGAAACATAATTAAAAACTGTCATATACAAAAGTTAAAATAAAGATTAAACTACAATAATAATTAAAACATGTTAAAATACATATAAAAACAGCATTAAAATATCAATTAGATAACAATTAAAATGACCAGCACCGATAGAAATTATATATAAAATGTCTACTGGTAGAGGAATGTTTTTTGCTATTTCTGGAAGGTAGGCAGGGAGGGCACCAGCCTAACCTTTTTGAGCAGGGAGTTCTAGAGCCTGGGAGCAGCCACTGAGAAGGCCCTCTCCCGTGTTCCCACCAAATGCACCTGTAAGGGTGGTGGGACCAAGAGAAGGGCTTCTCCCACAGATCTCAACGCCCAGGCCAGTTCGTAGAGGAGGAAACAGTCCTTCAAATAACCTGGACCTGAGCCGTGTAGGGCTTTAAAGGTCATCACCAGCACTTTGAATTGTGCCCAGAAACAGATCGGCAGCCAGTGGAGCTGTTGCAGCAGGAGTGTTCTATGCTCCCTGTAACCAGGAAGTCTATCTTGTTCTTGATCAAAATCCAAGAGATTTTGATAAGTTACCCATTTTTCCTTCGGTGTTATCTGTGATAACTGAAGCCCCTGTCAGAGCTGCTGATGACAAGCAGCAGCTGTTGGTCTCTGTTGCTCAGGGTGGAGATGACGAGCAGCAGCTGTTGGTCCCTGTGACTCTGGCTGGAGATAAGTCCTGCAGCTCAGGAGCTCCCCCTGCTGCCATGGACCAAGCAGGCTCGGACGTTCCTCTGACTGCTCCTTTAGAGCAACAGGGATCTGATTCTGAAGATGCTCTGGAGCCTGCTTCAATCAGCCCCCAATCAAGGCAGAGACTCAAGAGAGCTGTGCAAAGGGACGCTTCCTTGGCTAAGTTTAAGAAGCGGTGACTGGGCACACCTGTGCCTTGGGCTATATAACTGCCTGCTTGGAAGCTTCCTTTTGCTTGTGGCAAACTTCTTACAAGCCCTCCTCTTGCCTGTTCCTTGCTTCCAGCACCTGGCTCATGATACCTTGGATTGATCTCTTGGCTCCAGACCCCTGGCTTTTGGAACTCTGACTATGGCATTTGCTTGTTGCTCTGGCTTAGGTAAATGGGCTTCCTTTGACTAGTTGCTTGCTTGACTCCTCCTGGCAGGACTCTGCTAGCTCTCCCACTCCCTTCTCCAGGCTAGCTCACTGCTTGTGAATCTGACCTTCACATTATCTCCTTCCTATAAAAGGTTTCTTGCAATGAAAGCCACAGAGGTATCATAGACCATAAGCTTGGTTTGTATCTACTCCATATTCCTAACAGGGCACATCTCACATAATGGTTATTGAAGTATGCATTCACTCTAACTTTATCATTCCACAAATATCTATGCCACCCAAATCTCAGTTCATGCTTTTCTAAATCCTACAGTCTCTTATTTGTCAGAACAGTCCAATCTTTCAGCAAAACCAAATAGCTGTGGAAAAGCACAATTTCAAATCTAGTAATCCTAGTCCCCCTATTTTTTTTTATCTTGTAAAGTGTTATGTTTAACTCCTGGTTTCTTCCTTTGTGATAAGAATTTTGGAAAGTCACTTTGTTTAAATAGCATTCTGTTTGAATAACACATTATTAGTCAAAATGAGTGTTGTCTGGAACAAAAACTACATTCTCAGCAAGACATTGATTTTCATTTTTCTTTTGGATAGAATTCTGGTGAGAATTTCCTTAAACACCACTGCCCCAGTGTCATCCAACTTCATTCTATTTTTGAAGTGCTCCTGTAGTACTTTGATCTCTGATTTGCTTTCAAACAAAATACACAATCACGTCTCTTATTAAGTTTCTCTGGCTTGCCATGCAAGAAGAAATTCTTGACAGGTGGTCCAGCTTCTGGTCAACTACTGGTATTTCCCTTTGTTTCTCCAGAAGGTTTGTGATAATTTCAGTGATTTTTGCCTGAATATTGTCATGCCCCAGCTGAAGGACTCAGGTGCAAACACAGACAGGATCCTCCCTGACAGCCACAACACTGAAAACCTTGATCCTTGCTTTTTTGTGCTGGATACTCCTTTGAACTGACACTCTGAATTTATTATTGACTTGGACTTCTGCAACACAAGAACAGTAACTGGCTTTTGTAAATCTTGTCTGTGGTTGCTACAGTAGTCTCTATTGGAGGACTGTGAACTGTGGCTGGCTATCTGTACAGGACAGCTATTCTCATTTGGTTGTTCAGCTCTAAAACATAAGTAGTTTTCCCATTCCCTTAGTTCCATTAAGGCCATGACATCCAGATCATGCTCAAGTTCTCTTTCTGGTCCCTCTGTCTTTTTCTCCAACTTCTCTGTGTTTAATACCAAATTCTGAATCTTTTCGATTATTTGTTTCAACTCTGGTGACTCTGTCAACTCCTTCATCTTAGATTTCAACTCCTTTTAAAATTCTGCTTTCAGGTCTCTGGAGATCTGACACATCTAGAATTTTATGCTCATCCAAAAATTTCTGTGACATGTCTGTTGATTTCCACACTGACATAAAAGGAAAAAAAATTAAAGGAAAAATATATTGATTCCTACAGTAATTTCTTTTCACCACCAGATGTCACTCCTTAATTCAGTTATTCTAAGCAGGCTCTGTTTACAGCATTCAGTCACATACAGAGCAGTCTGGCTTCCACTTTCTAGTCAAGAGAGGTGACCTTGTTCTTATCAAACTACAAAGGTAAACAAGACTATATTTGCATACTAATTCAGTCATTTACAGCCTTTTTTTTTCCTCATATTATTTTAAAGATCTTTATTTCTTCACTTAGAATTTTCTTAAAGTCCCTCAGTTCATGCTTTTTGCTCTTTATTAGGGTGCTTCAAAAAAGCCCCTTAAAAATCCCAAGTCAATTTGCTCATGAACTCTTGATCCCACAATGGGGTAATTTTGCATGAAAAATAAGTCTCATTGTAATCAAAAAGCACCTCTTAAGTAGATTAAGTTGATTTGAGTTCCTTGGTTTAAGAAAGAAGTTTTGTGGCTTGCCTTTTACAGGCAGGCTTCTTTGTGCAATGGGGCAGGGTAGTAGCTTTGGCCCCTCGCTCTTCCATCCACTATCATTTGACACTGATATGCAACTGGATCACCAGGAGAGGACCCTTGGATCCTCTGAGTCGATCCCCTGAGCCCCCTTATATCCAAGGGGCAATTTTGCCAGTCCCTGACATCTGTGACCAGTGATCACCACACAGAGTGTCCCTGCTACTGCAGAGCTCACAGAGAAGGTGACTGGCAAGCTGCCCTGCCTCCAGGAAGTCCTGCCCTTCCTGTAGGCCTTTTTACCTTTAAGATAGCGCTCTCTCTCTCTTTCTTTCTCTCTCTCTCTCTCTCTCTCTGGATCTGGCACTCAGGTCTCAAGGTGACCAGTTGGCTGTGTTGATCAGGGATATAGTGTGCAAAGTACAAGCAGTTCCTTGTTAATGATTACAGTCAGCCCTCCACATTTGCGGGTTTCACTTTCGCAGATTTGATAATCACAGATTATTTGCTGGCACCTCTGCTGCCTCTCTATGCCATTTTTAATAAGGACTGCAAGCCTCGTGAGACTGAGAAACTGCAAACAAGACTTGTAAGTCCCTCTTAAAAATGGTGTGGGGCAGCAATAGAGGTGGAAGTCAGCTCCACCAGCCACCCACTTCTGCCTTGTGAAGGAACCCTGGTGTCTCAGAAGAATCCACAGTGGGTTGAATATGGTGATCATACTTTTTTTCTTTGTTAAATATGGTTTGGGAAGGCCTAGAGTTATTCATGTTTTTTTCACTTTCACAGGGATCCTGTGACCCTAACCCTAGCGAATGTACATTAAACCATTCAAAGAAGTTTAGAAAATAAAGAGAGTAAAGCTTTTTATATAATAAGAAAATAAACATCTAGCCCTAATCTGGTTCCATAGACTGTACACAGTAACCCTTCTGCTTCAAACAAAGTTAATATTTCACCCTAAACATTCCCCACATTCTCAGATTGCCAAAATCCAATTCAGATATTCTCTATTCCCCCCGGTCCTAATTAGCCTTCATCCTCTTTCTGATTTCCTGATTCTATTTCATCCTACACCTATCTCTCTCTTTAACAGACCAGCCTGTAGGTTATATCATCCCCCTCCCACATTGGTGCCTTTTCACAGCGTGCCAAAGGCTGTGATTGGCTGGTCCAAAGCAGGCTTGCCCAGCTTCTCCCTTTGTTGTTATCATTCTTGTTGTGTGCCTTCAAGTCACTTCTGACTTAGAGTGACCCTAAGCTGGCCCTATCACAGGGTTTTCTTGGCAAAATTTATTCAGAGGTGGTTGCCTTTCCCTGAGGCTGAAAAAATATGACTTGCCCAAGTTCAACCAGTGCGTTCCCATGGCCAAGTGGGGATGGAAGCATGGTCTCCAGAGTTGTACTCCAGTGCTCAAGCGCTATCTGCACTAGCTTCTCACTTCACAGTCTGTTTTATGTCTTAGGCCAAAAGTTCCAGCTTTAAAGTAAATATATATGATCTGTGCAAATGATGGCATTTCTATTACTTGAAGAAAGAATGCAATATCCTACATAGTCCAAATGTGAATTTTATATGTCCTACTATAGTCTTGGCTTAAGATGGTCTTGCAGTTCTTAAGGTTATGACTGTAGAAAACCAAGAAGTGTGATCCATACTTGCTTCAAATGCATTTCAAAGAAGAAGAAATTTCTAAAAATTAGGCTTCAATTTTAATAGCTATTTGCAGGAAGAGAAGGCAGAGAGGAAGAATGACTAGATGATATTTGGTAGTGTATGTAAGTCTTTGCGTAAACATAGAAAGCTGCTTTAAACTGGATCACACTCAGTATAAACCCATCCAGCCCAGTGTTGTGAGCAGTAACTGGCAACAATAGGTCTCCAAATTTACATGCAACATCCTGTCTGCACTATCTGGAGATCCTTGATTTTCTTTCCAGGTCATTTCTCGTCCATGTACTAATCAGGCCCTGTTCTGCCTAACTTTGGAAGACGGAAGATATGAGGTATAATTCTCTGTTGATGATCTACTCAAAAGACCAGGAGAGCTCCAACAGAAGGCATATTTGTTAATGGATGGGAAAGGGGGTTTCCATATATAAATACAAGAACAGAGATTGGCTTGATAATTTTCTTCTTGTTCAAGTAAAACACAGTTTTTCTCAAATATCTTGCTATGTTCATAACACAGAGACCCACTATGGTTGTAACACAGAGGCCATAGCCTTTTCTGAGGTGCTATATCCTGTCAGACCATATTCCCAATGACATAGTCTCTACCATCTACATAGCTTGTGGTTATTTATATGTAGAATCTGTTGGTAGATTATTATGTCCTTACACATATCTAAAGCTCCTAATAAAAATGCTTAAATGCATAATAGATGTATACCTCACCCTGTGATAAATGTGTGATGGGCACAAAGCTGTCATCACTTCATTCACAAGCACATTTTTTAATTTGTTCTCTGTGTTGCATACTTCACTTCAAGAAACAGATTAATGTTATTGGGCACAATTGAGATTTGTTACTTCAAAGTGGATCTTGGTTTCTTTCTTCTCACATCTTGAACACTCCCTTCTGTTACGTAAGTTCACTGTGATTTTCTGTTTTTTCTTTTTCACTAATTGTTAGAGTTTCAAAGCCCTCCACAAACATACATGGAATGTATAATATATGCTGAGTGGAGAATGTACAAAAGCAATGACTGCACATTATTTGAAGGCAAAAGCTTAGTTTCATACTGAGTCATACTTAAGATTTAGTAGAACCATAGGATCATAAATCGTAGAGCTGGAAGGGACCATGAGGGCCATCCAGTCCAACTCCCTGCCATGCAGGAGTACACAATCAAAGCACTCCCAACAGATGGCTACCCAGCCTCTTTTTAAAAGCCTCCGAAGAAGGAGACTCCACAACACCCCGAGGCAGCATATTCCACTGTCAAGAACCCCTAACCATCAAGAAGTTCTCTCTCATATTTAGGTGTAATCTCTTTCTGTAGTTTGAATCCTTTGTTCCATGTCTTAGTTTCTGAAGCAGTAGAAAACAAACTTGCTCCATCTACTATATGACATCCTTTCAACTATTTAAACATAGCCATCATGTCACCTCTTAATGTTCTCTTCCACAAGCTAAACATATCCAGCAACCTAGGATGCTCCTCAAAGGACAGGGTTTCCAGCCAATATTTTTTTATTGGAGAGATTAACATAAAAAAATACATACAAAGAAGTTATTCTACCAATTAATGCAAAACCATTAGTGTTTCACCTATAACTAATAAATTAATTATTCCAATAGTTCCCACTGCTATAATTCTTCCCTCCCTCTCTCCGCCCACCAGGAAACAAAGTTACTTTTTATTTAAAACCCCATTCCTCTGATGTGGAGAATCGTATTAATTGTATCTTTTAAAATTTAGTAGCCCTTCCTTTAATTGTTTCTATTAGTTTGTTCTGCTCCCTTAGCCACGCACCTCCTTTTGAACAACTCATGTATCCCATTCTTTTTTCTAATATAAAATCAAATATTATATACTCTGCAATATAATATTGCTATCTATCCACCTTCCATTTTCATTTGTCTTTCTACCTGAATGTGTTAACTGCCTGAGCTGCCCTCAACATTTGTTTCAGTAAATATTCCTCATCTCTGTCCATTCCCAAATTTTTTTACATTTAGAGTCATACATTTTTCTTTATTTAATTCCAATTTTTTCCCTATTATTGCAGCATTTTGTTAATTATTTCCTGCCAAAATCTCTGCACCTTACAACACTCCCACCATATATGTATATATGTGCCATTACTTCCACATCCTTATCAACAATAAGATGGCACATCTTCTATTAATACAATAACTGCTGCTTCTATACCATCTTCCAATTAATTTAATTGTTGCTCCCTTATATTAATATTTTTAATCTTGATTTCATTTTATCAAGTTTGAATTTGTTTACTACATGTTTTAATATTCCTTTCCCCTAATTCTAATAAATCCTCTTTCAGTTTAAATTGGCTTTACAATAAAATTTTATAAACCCCACCCCATTCCTTTTCCCCTCCAATCTTTCTTCTCATTAAATCTTCTAGGGGCTATTGACTCCATGCACTCTTATTTCTAATAACCTCTTCTAAATCTCAACTAATTGAAGCCAAAATTGTTTCTCAATCATATCAAATAAGTTTTCAATCTTAAAAGATCTCCCTGAGTTCTCATATAACTGCCCTATTACTTGGTAACCTTTATCCTTTAACTTTGGAGCATTAAATGTGCAAAATCTTACATTTGTTACATCTGAAGGGCAAGGAATTAAAACTTCGAAACTCAAATGTTACTCTTCCAAACCTAGAACTTAGAAGTCATGTTGCCATCATCTCTCACTCATTTTCTCTTTTGTAGTTAGAAATAATCAATCCAAGCCATGTTCAGCTCAGTTCCTCCTATTGGATGGACCAGCACCACACCACAGGCAACTGTTAGAATATGTGGCAACCCTCAGCATTAATATGAGCCAATGAGGTTATGAATCATGCCGGTTGCTGCTGGTTCAACAAATACAGCTGAGATAGCAACCAGTATTATCTGCAATTTCATTGGCTTAAGTTAGCACTGAGTGGTTGTTGGGCACTCTTACAGTTTTCAAGTGTTTTCAAGTGATGTGACCACAACATAGGCAATCATTAGAATATGCAGCAGCCTCTAGCACTAGCATGAGCCAATGGGGTTATGAATCATAACAGTTGCTGCTGGCTTGTGTGTGTGTACACATACAAGTGTGTGTGTTTCACTTACAGGTTTAATCTATCCTTCCAACCAGTTCCAGAGGCAGAACATGTAGTGTGTGTATATGTGAGAAAGATGGAGGTAGCTTGTGCATGTGTGTGATGTGTGTGCAAAAAAGTGTGCGTATTGCTATAATAAGCAGAGGGATCAGAGAGATCCTACTTAAGAGCTGTGTTGCATAAATCTCTGCTTGTCAATTTCTGCATTAACTGCACTACATAGCCTTTGTGTTGAATAGCAAAACTGGCACAACTGAATTCTCTCCTGAATGTAGAACAGATGTGCACATGCCTGTGTGTCTGCATGCACACTTGCACCACATATGCAGTTCTGCTTCCATACATTTAAATTGAATGCAGATGTTTGACTTTAGACACAAAAAAATCCATCTGCTTCTGTGGCAGAACTTACGCATGCATAAGATACCAACAGGACTCCAGCCGTGGTTCTACCTCTTACAGGTGAGAACAAAAAAGCATACCCAATAGCCCTCCTTGGTTGCGGGATTCTAGGACTTACAGTCCAAAAATGTAAATTATCTGAGTTTTAAACAGTTTATCACTTGTTTGTATTTCATGATATTTCAGGTGGTCAATGTCACAATCCATTTTTACCCCATTGCCTGAGGCCTTGAAGACCAATCTCTGCCTTGGTAGAGCAAGCCAGATGGAACATTGCTTTTTCTCAGTATGAAACATCACCCGTTTAGGTACTGTGCTGTTTCACAATTATCTTAGTTTTTTTTTTAAAAAAAAAAGAATCCCAGAGTCCCTCAAGTCTGGTTCTGCAACAGCTCTGCATTGACGACCACCCTTGCTTATTTGTCCACCACACAGCAAAATCAGGACTACGTTGGCTTATCCAAATTGCCTGGTCTGAGCCTGAACAGGAAAATGTTTTCAGTGGGATTTTGGCACAGCTATATTGATTTAATAGCACTCAGTTGCAAGATGATGCATTTTTCTCCCTCCCCTACAAATGATGGTTTATATTTTCATGTAATGTTCCATTTCAACCTCCTTTCCAATGGAAAATTTCTATCTTGTTTTTGCAGACCCTTTAATTCTGTTAATCCTTCTGTTTGAGTCAATGCCCATGAAGACTATGGGACCTGAACAGCTGTTTTGTTAACGGTGCTTCCAGTCTGCCAAGTTGCTAACATCCCAGCATGCTCTTGTAAAGATTAGTGTTCCTCGCCTTCTCTTTTTTATAGCAGGACAACCTAGTTCATTGCCTAATTACCAACTACAGGAACAAATCTTTTACAAAAAGTGTTGTTCTAGCTGAATGGGTATTATTGTTATAGATCTTGGTATATTCATCAAAAAGACTGCATTTGGACAGAAAAACCATTAAATTCCCATCAGAGATAGGAGGTGACTTCACCAAACATCACATTGAGTTTTAAACCCACTGTATTAAACTTGAAAATAGAGAAGTCAGCATTTGGTGCTCCTGCTGTGATCTGACCCTGTCAAGTTTGGACAGGGCAATAAAAATCCATCAAGGGCACAATTAAAGATTCAGGTTTCATGTGATCATGATTTATGTACCTGCATTTGATCAACTTCTCTCATGTTGCAATGAAGGAAATAAGAAGCATTTTAATCATGTGTTTCTGTGTGGGAGGCCCATAGGATTTTCTGAAAGGCAAGGATTACTGGTCAAATATATAAACATAGACCTACCTATGCTGGCCAAGAGAAAGAAAGTTCACTTTCAAATGATGTACTGTGGCAAGATTCAAGCAGACCGATTAGCGCCTTAGATATTTTCCATATGCAAAGATATTACAAGGCATGTTTGTGAAGTTTCCATCTCTTACACAAGAGAGTCTGTTAGTTGAAGCATTAAAAAAAATGAAAATCCTAATCATCTGCTTGCAGTGAAAATCTCACAGCTCTCTATAGATATGTAAGTAGCCATTAATCCACACCCTGACCAAATTCCAGCTTTAAACTGGAGTAATTAAGTGCAAAATAAGTTTTAAAAAATCCCTATTGCAATTTGGTCTGGAAATACAAGGTGTCACTTCCTTTCCAAAGATGTTTGTCTGGAATTCTATTGGTGATATGCACATGTGTAACTCTGGGTTACACACATGTGTCACTTGTTGAACATTGCATGAGGAACTATTCACTACTGTTTACTAATGGTGGAGAGAATATCCAGTAGAGTCTGACTGAAACCAGAAGAAAGAGGACAGGTTGCTCTCCTGCAGTGCCCCCTCCACAAGGGTTTGACAGCTGTGTGGAGTGGGACCCTGGAGCTGGAGATGTGGAGCATTACACTCTGCATATCTAAATGCACGACCTTATCCGTTTGACTTCAAGGTGACAAGAAGAACAGAAGGAAGGAACAGTCACCAAGGTAGAGTACAGGTATGCAGCCCAAGCTTGCAGGAATAGTATGTTACCGCCATTGCTAGCCTGAGCTTGTGGGACATTAAAGATATCTTTTGATATCAATAATTCGGCCTCCTATACCCATTCCTCTCCACGTGCTTGCAAGGTCCCCGGACAAGCATGCACACAGGCTCAGCCGATAATTGCTGTAATATTCCAAACAAATACAGGCAGGCCAGAAATAGCCGACTCGCAGCTTCAGGAGACCTCAAGGCAAGTACCTCAATTATGTATGCACGCAACTTTCAAAAGATCCTCTGCCCCGCACTGGCAGCTTGAAGATCGAACTATACAACGCTCAAGCACTCCGCGTTTGCATACTGGCTACTCTATTGACAATTTGGCTATAACTCAATCATTCAAATACTGACCTTTCGGAGGTTTTGTCTCCAGTCTCAAACTCATTGTTTTCCCCAAGTACAAACTAGCCTGCGGTCACAATTTTCCCTATAAGAACCCCTGACTTTGAGCGCTTCCTCGGATCGCTCTTGGCTTCCATCCCGCCTTGCTGTTGCCTTGTCCAGCGAGCCTTCCCCTCAGCTCCACATGCTGAGATCCACGCTCCCGAGCTTCTCTGCTTCTAACTGGGCTTCAGGACAGGTATAGTATTTCCCTTACCAAACCTCCTCAAAAATCCCTCTATCCGCTACTACCTTTCCCTCCATAGTTTCTTGCGTGAGTGTGTTGCATACATTTGTTTGCTTGTGCTTAAATAAAACAATTATCATTATTTCAACATCTGCCTTATCCTTGACTCGGCCTGACCACGTAGACATAGGGTTCAAGATCTCGCTACGTTACCCTGCCTCTCTCATTGCCAACTCGTGCTCTGTGCTAATTCCCTCCTCATTGTTGTGAGCACATTTAGGTGTCCCTCCCGGGACCCCCAGAAATCAGGGTAACAAGTATGAAGCTCATATATGAAGCTGAGCCTGGCTGGGCAAACAAGGAACAACAAAAAGGAGTTTTTCAGATACATTCACAGCAAGAAAATGACCAAGGAGATAATGGGGCTGCTATTCAGTAAGGACAGTAAAATGCTAACAGATCAGAAGAAAAAGACAGAAGTACTCAATACCTATTTTGCTTCGGTATTCTCCCAAAAAAAGAACGTCTGTGCTTCCATGCAGAAGCAGAGACTATGGCAAGGAATTTGGACTGCAAGTTAAGACTGATAGGGAGTTAGTCAGGAATCACTTAGCTAACCTAAATGAATTCAAATTGGCAGGGATGAATGAACTGCATCCCAGAGTATTGAAGGAACTTGCTGATGTACTCTCTGAACTACTTGCTGTCATTATTGGAAATCTTGGAGACCAGATGAGATGCCAGAGGATTGGAGAAGGGCATACATTGTCCCTCTTTTCAAAAAAAGGCAAAAAAGGAGGCTAAAGATGAGTCAGCCTGACCTCAATATGATGAAAAATATTAGAATGGATTATACAGGAGTCTATCTGCAAGTATCTTGGTGACAGTGTAATGATCAATAGGAGCCATTATGAGCTTTTCCAGAAAAAAAATCCTGCCAAACTAATCTTATATCTTTCTTTGAGCAGATCACTAGTTTAGTGACATGATGGGAATGCTGGTGGTGACCTGGTAGGAATGCTGCGGGTGTTATTTACCCAGATTTGCTAAAAAGGATTTGATGAAGTGCCCCATAATATTTTGATTAGTAAACTGATTAAATGTGGAATAGATGGAAACACCATCTGATGGAGCCATAATTTGTTGGAAAACTATGCTGAAAGAGTTATCGTCAATGGCTGCACTTCAAACTGGAAGGAGGTCTTGCGTGGGGTGCCTCAGAGTTCTGTCCTAGAGCCATTACTCTTCAACATTTTTATCATAGACTTAGATGGTAGAGGGAATCTTTATCAAGTTTGCAGATCACCTAAAACTAGGAGGGGTAACTAAAACACTGAAAGATAGGAACAGGTTTGAAATAACCCAGGTAAACTAGAAAATTGGGCAGAAATCAATAAAATGAAATTCAACAGACGAATGTGAAATTCTACACTTAAGTCACAAGAACAAAATGCACAGGGTAGGGGGGATACTTGACTCAGCAGTACTACATGCAAAAAGGACCTTGGGATTATTACTAATTGTAAGTTGAACATGAGCCATCAGCATGATGCTGCAGCAAAGAAGGCAAATGCTATTTAGAGTGCATCAGTAGAAGCATAGTTTCCAAGCTGATGGAAGTAATAGTCCCAACTATATTTTTTGCTGGCCAGGCTTCATCTGGAGTACTGCAGTCACATTCACCTCCTTGTAAGAAGGATATAGGCAAACTGAAGAGAGTTCAGAGAAAGGCAATAAGGATAATAGGAGGTATGGAGAACATATGAGGAAAGCTGAAGGAGCTGGCCTTGTTCAGCTTAGTGAAGAGAAGACCGTGGGATGACATGATTGTACTCTTTAAATACTGGCATGGGTGGGTGGGCCAGGCCTCTTCTCTGCTGCCCAGAGAGAAGGATCAGTTTTAATGGTTTGAAGTTACAGGAGAATAGATTTCAACTGAACATTAGAAGGAACTTCTTGATGAGCAAAGTGATTCGGTGATGAAACCAATTGTCTAGAGAGATGGAAGTCTTCAAAAAGAGGTTGGACAGCTGTCTGCAGGGAACACTCTAGCTGGAGATCCTGCATTGAGCAGGGGGCTGTACTTGATGGCCCAGGATGTCCCTTCCAGCTCTATTAAGTTCTCTTCTACCAACTCAGTACAACTGTGATCATTAGACCAGAAGTGAAGAGACAAACTTGAATGTTATTTCCCACATAAGGGCAACTCTACTTACTGAACTCCTCATTGGTCATTCAGGAGATGTTGGTCAAAGGAACTACTGGCCATGTGTCTTCATTACAACTACCATCTCCTCACACACAGAGACACTTCTCACTTTCTTCTGCTTCAGCCCAAAACAGATAAGCCATTTGGCTCAGACTGGTCAAGTTAAAACTCTGCTAATCCTAAGGTAGCTATTTTTTTGTGAACCCAGTAATGGGACAGGAAGAAGCAAAACATAATTAGAGAGATGAGGAAGCTTTTTTGGATCTCTGAGGGTAGATGCTTAACCCCAGTCAGCAATTGGTTATACAAGGAAAGACAAATTTGAAGAAGAGAGTAGTGGTTCAAGACATCTCCATCCCGCCCACCCATCTACCCCCACTTTCAAGGTGGACTAACAAAATATAGAGTTTTCACAGTTTCACAGTTTCTGTTCCATCCTGATAACATTCTGGTTTCTTCAGTGGGCCAATTTTGGCCCTAGGGTGGTGACCAGTTTGTGCAAAGGGCAGAAAATTATACTTAACTGCCTCTATTCAGTGAATGAAAAAGGAGCCTGTTTTCTTAACCAGAGGGCCAGAACTATGTGGACACACTTAGATCCAGCCCTTGCTCTTGGATAAGACAGCATACTGTTACCCTGATTTCTGGGGGTCCCGGAAGGGGCACCTAGATGTGCTCACAACAATGAGGAGGGAATTAGCACAGAGCACAAGTTGGCAATGCGAGAGGCAGGGTAATGTAGCGAGATCTTGAACCCTATGTCTACGGGCTCAGGCCGAGTCAATGATAAGGCAGATGTTGAAATAATAATAATTGTTTTATTGAAATACAATCAAACAAGTGTATGCAACACACTCACACAAGGAACTATAGAAATAAAGGTAGGAGTGGGATAGAGGGATTTTTAGAGGAGTTTTGGTATGGGAAATACTATATCTGTCCTGAAGGCCGGTTAGAAGCAAAGAAGCTGGGGAGCATGGATTCTCAGCACATGGGGCTGAGGGGAAGGCTCGCTGGACAAGGCGACAGCAAGGCGGGATGGAAGCCAAGAGCGATCTGAGGAAGTACTCAAAGTCAGGGGTTCTTATAGGGAAAATTGTGGCCGCAGGCTAGTCTGTACTTGGGGAAAACAATGAGTTTGGAGCTGGAGACAGAGCTTCGGAAAGATCAGTACTTTAGATGATTGAGTTATAGCCAGATTGTCAATAGAGTAGCCAGTATGCAAACGCGGAGTGCTTGAGAGTTCTATAGTCCGCTCATCGAGCTGCTTGCTCGGGGCAGGGGATTTTTTTTTGTAAGTTGCGTGCATACATAATGTGGTACTTGCCTTGAGGTCTCCTGAAGCCACATTCGGCAATGACTGGCCTGCCTAGATCGGGATGTGAATGGTTCGGCTATTGTCGGCCACACCTGTGTGCGTGCTTGTCCAGGGACCTCGCAAGCACGTGGAGAGGAATGGGTAGAGAAGGCCGAATTATTGATATCAAAATGATATCTTAATATCCCCCAAGCTCGGGCTAGAAACAGTGGTAACAATACAAACTGTTAGAATGCCCAGCAGAACTCAACTGCAGGGTTGCCAGCAAAATCTGCCACAGAATCTGCCACAGATTTTCCCTGCTCCAAAGGGGCAGCATCTTTACAATGCCAGGCTGCCTTGTCTGTATGGAATCTGTGGTTGGTAAGAAGAATCTGCTGCCTTTGAAATATACAGAGGTGTATGCCTGTGTAAAATATTGCATTACTTTGGAAAATGATGGATTGTAATGAAGAAAGAGAAAGGAGAAGAAGCACTTTTTTGCATATACAAATATATTTAAGTTGTTTTGTATTAGCATGCCTTGTAGAAAGCTGCGTATTGTTTTTTTTAATTCAAAGTCCACTAGCATAACCGGAAAGAGTGTTGTGTGGATGACAAAACAGATGAGCTCACCTAGCCTACTGAAATATATATTGGGTGGAATATGTTTGATTTGCACATCATTACCCAGCACTAATGTACCCCAATGTGGACACAGGCCCTACTGAGTACTACCGGCCATTCATCAAACCCAGCACCCTCATCTACTTCTTGTCTCCACAGGACATATAAACATATGAAGCTGCCCTTCATTGAGTCAGATCCTAGGTTCTTCTAGCAGAATATTTTCTACTCTAACTCATCATAGCTTGGAAATGGTAGTGTTAACACTAGCACATTCATGTTAAGCTGTTAAGGGAAACTGATTTGTTAATATTAAATGTTACTTATTTATAGCATCCTACACCACATCTGAGCCAGTAGGTTACTTTAGGGAGTCCAGGACAGTTTTGTTTAGGACGTGTTATGCGCAGCTCTGTCATCCAACAGAATGGAACAGCCAGGATTCAGGAAGCCAGCATCTATTGCCTGAGGCAGTGGCCTCACTCTGCCTTGTGGCAAGAACCGCCGTACATTTCATCTCATTCTGTTTTCCACTGTCACATGTAATACTTGGGATAGACAGAGAAAGAGTTACATGGCTGCTTCTCAGCCACAAGATAAGATCTGGCCAGAAGAGAAAACCAGCTAGGGAAGTCTAAGAACTAGTACAGTTCCTTTACCATTCAGTGCACAGGGCTATCTCTGCCCAAAATGGCTGTCAAGGTGCCTAGCTCTGCAGTCCCCCAGTAGGGATGCTAAGCTCCACAGCTTAATTGAAAGTTTCATCCCCCTTTAAAGTATGTGACAGCTGTTTCAGAGACCACACAGTGCTGGACAGTACCACAAAGTGAGACCCTGCCCTGCCTTTTATTGATGACTAAAGCAAAGCCTTGATTACTGGTATATATATTCATCTGGTCTGGGAGCCCAAGGAAAGTGTGTCTACGCTGGCTCTTAATTTATGAAGGATAAAATATTCTTTAGCATGTTCTGAAGTCATTGGCACCTGGCTTTAAAAAAATAATCAGCTAGCAAGAATAAGATCCAGTCTTTTTATTTTAATGTATTGTGAACCATCAGTGTTTCCCAGAAAAGAGGAAAATATACAGTGCTACATTAATTCCATCATGGAAGCAATAATGGGCAATGATCAAATGGAATCAAGGTTTGCTAAAATTAAGTTCCTATTGTTATGATATGTAATGGACAGGAAGGTAATGCTTGTACAAATGTTAACAGTGTTCATAAAAAGGTATCATATAAAGAATTATTAGATAGGTTAGAGATGTCTCTATTGATTAACAAGACAATGCAGATCCAGACTCTAATGTGGAAATTGATAAGTTTCTTTCTTTTGTAAGCCAGTCAAATCAACAAGTAGAGTTAAAGATGAAATATAAGGAGACCTGCTGAATCAAATATCTAGCCCAACCTTCATTTGGAAAGGTTACACGCTTTTTGACCACAACTCCTATCATCCCATTCCTACAGTGGTCATAGTGGCTTGAGGATTCTGAGAGTTATGGTTTTAAAAGAGTAGAATTTCCGGGCTCTATTTCTGCATCTTGTTTCACGCAGAGGTCAGCCAATTGTTGTAGTTGTTGTGTGGCTTAGAGTCATTTCCAACATATGGCAACCCTAAGGCAAATCTATTATAGTGTTTTCTTGGCAAGATCTGTTCAGAGGCGGTGTGCCTTTGCCTTCTTCTGAGGCTGAGACAGTGTGACTTGCTTGAGGTCATCCTCTGGGTTTCCATGACCAAGCAGGGATTCAAACCCTGGTCTCCAGGATCATACTCCAATACTCAAGACTCCAAAATTCCACAAAAATTAGGCTATTACTGCCATTTCTAGGATGTGACTGTGTATTTGCTTCAATAGTTAATTTGTTCAAATGTTTAAAAGGAAAAAAAAATTCTATGGTACAACCACCATCACCCCTCTCATTCTACCATGAAACTAGAATTTGAGTCATAACCACAATGTTATTTTAAGATTGTTCAGGATTAGGAAAGGGGAAGAATTTAAAAATTGCTTTTGTACTTTGATTCAAAAACAAGGATATGATTCACCGACCACTGTTTATCTCAAAAATTTTATATAAAGAGTGATCAAAAAGATGAAAGAGGTCCACCACACACTCAGCTGAGGTATACCAAGGATGATTTATTGATGCTCATTGCTTTTGAACCACTCTTTTTGTTTGCCTGTGACACACAAGTTTAATAAACAAACTGTAACTAATACCTTTGATAACAGACTGAAAATACCTGTCAGCCTACTCAGCTTAAAAGCAAATTTCACAGTAAACAGTGATGTAAAGCCACAAATCTATTTTTTTGACTGCCCTGGTAATATGATCAGCTGTCTTCTGCTTTCAGGATATTCAAACATATAATCAGCCTGAACCTTGAATTCCCTTCATTAGAAGTTTTTTTTTTTAAATGGTAAGGGACACACTATATTTGAAAAGCAGCAGGTAGGCAAAGTGAAGCCCCACAAGCCTATTTCTGTGGCCCTTGTCCCCTCCAGATTCCCTGGACCAGCCTATTTTTGCCCTAACTTGGGGGAGAGGGAATTGCTTTTCCTGGGGTCCTGTCACACAATCATACCTGCTAAAATTTTGCAAAAGAAAACAAGGACAAGTGTGTCCAAGCAACATCAGAGTGTGATTAAAATGGCAGAAGTTATTAATGAGGAAAACCACACAAGGTGGGAGAGGCTACAGCAGTTTGCTTTGCCTGAGCCAACTGGAAAAGATGAGATTGGCTTCCTACTAATGGCAGCCCTAAGGCAAACCTATTACAGGGTTTTCTGGGGCTGAGCATGTATGATGTATCCAAGGTCACCCAGCGGTTTCCATGGTTGAAGAAGGAATCGAACCCTGGTCTCCAGGGTTGTAGTCCAATGGTCAAACCACTATAGCTGGCTCTCTCTATGCTGCTACAACAAGGCTGCAAAGATATGGAAAAGGGGTGCAGTGTGGGTGCAGCTGTGTTGATGCTGCCTATGGGATTAGGGGCTACACATCATCCGCTTGGGCCTCAGCAGATTCCATTCACTTTCCACATTACACTGAAAGCAGAACATGAACCTGCTTTGCACATAAGAAGCAACTCTGAAAGACTGCCTGTTACTGCCTTTGTTTCTCAGCAGATTGACAAAATGTTACTGCCAGCAAGTTTTTAAATGGCAGCATCATTCAGTTTGTGAAACCAATTGTAGGGAACAGGAAATATCAAAAGGCACAGTTATCAGGCATTCCACACTAGGTCTGGCAGATCTTTTTTCCTCTCTTTTTCTTTTCTTTTATCCAGATGGTCAGATATAATATCCCCTTGGCAAACTCATTATTTTCATTGTCTAGTGGGTAAATGGGAGATGGTGTTCACTGGTAACTGAAAGAAGAAGCTGCTGAAATCCAATTGATGAACTTCTTTTTTTAAAAAAAATGCATGCACAAGAAAATGTTCTTAATAAAATTGACTTTAGGATTAATATGCTTTGGCATTTTCATTTGTAAATAGCAGTTTCACCAGGTCAGTCTGTTGGTTGCTAGAATCTCTTTCCCCTTCTCCTTTCAGATAGATAGATGGCTCATAAACACTGCCTGTGCATCCTCCCATCAGGCCTGATGGTTTTTCTTAGAACTCTGTAGTCCTTTACATTTCAGGAAACCGGTTGGGATCATGTGCTTTACACATGTTCTTAATGATATGCCCCAAGCGTATGAGCCAGTGCCATCTGTGGTGCCTGGAGGAGTGTCTGGGAAACTGTGACAACTCAATTACAGGCCAGAGGTTTTAGATAATTACAGCTCCCTTTTAGGCAGGCATGAGATAATTACAGCACCCTCTCAGGCAGGAGTATGCCTGTGTGCAGTCCTGGGGATGCCACATCTGTGAAAGCCATTCAGGGAGTCTTTGCTGCTCATCAGTGTTACAATAAAAATAACCATCAATCTGGATAAAATCACCAGTTCTTTGGGTTCCATCTCATTGATTTCATCAACATAAAGGTCTAATATTCTGAGAGCATGCTACTCTTTGGCCAGCTCCACTGATTCTCTATTCCCTCATCCTTGTTCTTCTTCTTCTTTATTTTTTAAAAAGGCAGTAATCCTATCCTTTTGAATAGGCCCCACTGAACTCAATGGTACCTAGCTCTGAGCAGATGTGTATAGGCTTGCACTATAAATCATGAGAAGGTTTTTGAACCATGAGGTCAGGGCTTGGAAAAAGAGTAGAGATAAAGTAACTGGAAAAGGAACCAGGCTAAAAGTGAATACGGATGGCAGAAATTGGTCGCCAGAGTGCTTGAATGTATATTCTCCCAGAGTTCTCTCATACATAGGATTGGGGAAAATAGGTTTTTCCCCCCAAATATTACATAAGAACAACATAATAAAATACCAGTCAAAATAAAATAGTGTGTTACATTAAAAGTTGTTACTAACTACACTTTTGTTTAATCTTTTTGTTTAGAAATCAGAAAATGTCAGCTGGTTAAACTGCTATTTAAGGACATAGGAGCAGGCCTGGTTGGCAACCAGTCAGCCATAAGATGACAACACTTATAACACAAAGCAAAGTGGACTGATGGCAACCAATAGATGAGAGGTAGAAAATATCATTGGACTACAACCTTGGAGATGAGGATTTGATTCCCCACTCAGCCATGAAAATCCACTGTGTGACTTTGGACGTGTCACATACCCTAAGCCCCCCCAAAAAACTCGGTGATAAGTTTTCCTTAGGGTCACCATAAGTTAGAAACAAAGGCACACAACAACAACAAAAGAGACAAAGTCTCGGGGTACTGAAATAGAGATGATTTTATTTTTAAAAACAACCCAAAACATTTTGGCCTGGAAATATGTTTATGGCCTTCTTCATGATAATACAAATTTAAAATCATCTTCCAGAGATTCTAAAAGAAGTCTCTCTAAAGCTTATGCCTGGAAACAGATCGACTAGAGTCTTTGAGCATTACACTACAAACCTTTCAGCTTTGTGTAAGTAAACATGGCAGTGGTGTCATGTCTTACGTACCTGCTCCATTCATAGCCTATGCATACCTGGCATAATATCTAAATGGTGTATATGTAGATGTAAGTATATGTGAATATATATACCTATGTGAATTCCCATTAGACCCAGCATAGCGTAGTGGTTTGAGTGCTGGCCTACAACTCTGTAGACCAGGATTTGAATCCCCACTTGGTCCTGGAAACCCACTGGGTGACCTTGGGCAAGTCACACACTCTCAGCCCCAAAGGAAGGCAAAGGCAAAATCGTTTGGAACAAATCTTGCCAAGAAAGCCTTTGACAATTTAACCGTAAGGTCCCCATAAGTAGTAAATGATATCAACAACAACAACAACAACAACAACAAGAAGTGCAATTTTGACCCCTCCTTTGGTGGATTAGGGAATTTTATACTTCTATTTTAATGGTGTTATGGGGGTGGGCTTAGTATGGCTTTACATGGCTATGTTCGTCACTTTACTTGCTGCAAAATATTATATGCCAGTGCTGCTGCATTTATAGGGCCCCTTGACCATTATGACAAGGATTTTGATTTCTACCTCCAAGTCCTGCCCCCGATGGCACCAGTCTTTTTGGACTGATTGTCAACATCCAAAACTCTTCACTAGTAAGGAGGATTGTGTGTTTTGGGTCTTGGCCAGCAATCTTAGTGAAAAGACAGAGAGACAATCTGGGGGCCTAACAGAAACTGAAGAAAAAAGGAAACTGAAGGAAAAATAAACAGTGGAATGGAGGTTCAAAAGGAGCTGTATGCTGAACAAACAAAACAAATATGCAGGAGGCAGAAAGAAGAGAGTGCATTTCAGGATGCCAGCAGAAAGAGGTAGTAACATGGAGTCCCTAGAGGCCTGTGAGGCAAGGAAAAAGGGGATATCTCAGAAATTAAAGAGCAGAGATACTTAATGGTAGGAAAATTGAAATGACAAGTGGGGGTGAAAACATATCAGTGCAATAATGAAAAAAGTGGGAGGAAGATGCAGAAGAAGACTAGTGGTGATGCAAAGTGACACCAGTGCTATAGGGTGCAAGGAGAAAAGGCCAGGGTAGCTGAGAAGTGGATCTATAGAAAGTCCTGTAAATAGGGGGGGAGGGGGGGAGTAAATAAAAAAAAAAAGAGGGGCTTAACCAATTGCTAACTGGGGATGGCTATAGGGAACACAGAACTACCTTTTTGCAGCAACTCCACTGAGTGCCAGTACTTTTCCTGGCAGAAATCAAAGTGCTGTTGATGATCTATAAGCACTGTATGGCTTGGATACAGGCTATTTGAAGAACTGGATCTGCCTATATGAGCTTGTTAGAACTCCAAGGTCTTGAGGCCCTTCTGTCTGTCCCATTACCTTCTCCTGCTCATTTAGTGGGAACAAGACAGACAGCCTTCTTGGTGGCTGCCCCCACATTTTGCAACTCCCTCCCAGGGAGGCCAGGACGGCCCTTCATCTTATTCTGTTTCCGCTAGCCAGTCAAAATGTTCCTGTTGGGTCAAGCTTTTAAGAAATGGACTACGATGAGCTTGCTGTACTGTTTTGTTGATTTTTGTATGGTTTTGAAATGAATTTTAAAAGTTTTAACTTTACGCATTTTTAATTCGGTTTAAAATAACTTTTATATTTATACTTTTTGTTGATATTTTTTGCATAGTTTTTAATCTGTACAGTTTTTAAGACATTGTAAACTGCCTTGAGTCTCACTGTTAGGAAAAAAATAACAATTGAAGAACAACAACAATTGAAGATATTCAGTTGCCTCTCCATAGGAGGCATTGAGCAGAAGTGGCAAATATTCAGAACTGAACACAACATTGTTACATAAAGTGAACTACTTTTCAGGCTAACAAGGCTAATAATGATATATTACTGTTGTTATTTCCCACCTTTTCCCCAATGGCTTAAAATAGTTAAAACAAACATGGCTAAAAATTCAGTTCATACTGTAAATTCACTTTTATACTGTAATTAAAGTATCAATAGAATCAAAACCAGTTAAACATAACAATTTTCTTTTTTTTCTTTTTTTTCCCTCAACAGCTCAAAGAACATTCAGTTACCATGACATATTTGATTACAATAAAGATAACTAATTTCATCACCCTATTGTTTTGTTTTGATATTAATTCCTATCACCATTTGAGTAAGCATTTAAATATGAAATAATGTATCTTGGTAAGTTATACATAATTACCAATATTCCAGTAATCTTTAAAGAAAGTTACTTAAAAGTTACTTGTTACTTATAGACCAAAAAGCAAGAAAGCAAGCAAGCACACCAGGATATACACATACATACATGTACATATATAGACATGTGTGAATATATATAGGGGGGGGAGAAGGAGGAGAGATAAACATAAACTTAAGAAATAAGTTATTGGGAGAAAATTTAACCTTTATAAGTCAGCATTAAACTATATGGTAAAATGTATCAGTGATTTTTTTTTACTCCAATAATTAAAACATGCTCATTGCCTGGAGTCCAGCCTTTCTTTGCCCGATCCCCCAGCTGCTATGATACCCTCCAACATTTCACTGATAAAAGTTATGGCCAAGAAATACCACAGTGCAGTAGAGGCATATCTAGCATAAACAGCACATAAGGCAAGCATGGAAGTTGTGCCCCTACCTCCAGGGTTGCTTCTTTGTCTTCCTCCACTGAATCTTGCCCCCTGGCATTGGTGCCCAGGGCACATATTCCACTTGTCCCACCCTAGATATGCTTCTGCAGTGCAGCCGAAATGGCAAAAGTTATTAATGAGGAAGAAGAACACACAAGCCAGGTAAGTTTGCAGCAGTATGCTTTATCTGAGCCTACTGGGAAAGACGAGACTCCAATCTCTCTCCTCTTCTCCCTACTACTGAGTTAACTGACTGCAAACTGTTTTTGTACTTTCGGCTCAGTTTGTAGGAACTGAAAGAAGCCAAGAATGATGGGGGGAAGTGGGGAAGGGGAAATTTACTTTAATATTTTAAAAGCAAGTGAAAAATGGGGAGAGCAGAGAATTAATCAGGATTATGCCTGCCAAACTGGGACAGTTGGAGGGTATGTGGTACATCTGGGGTAGGAAATTGCTGGATCACTTTTGTGGGACTAGATCTGCAAGATGTAACCAGGAAGTCCCACAAGTAGAGCAACCGTGCAATAGCAGCAACAGAACCAAAAGCAGCAGCAGTAGCAGCAGCTGAATGTGGTCTTTGCCCATTATATTTTTTTAACATACTACAACTGCATGATGTGCCCACAGTAATACCTGTTAATCATTAGTTGTATGCGGAGGAGATGTGGGTGTTGAGCTTATCTTTAACTATACTTGGTGGTCAAAGCAGTAACTCTCCAGTGTATTTTATTTTATTTTATTTTATTTTATTTTATTTTATTTAAAACAAGGGGCTTGTGCTGCCCAGAACAGCACAAAATCCTGTTGGGTCCCTGCCACATTTCAAATTGGAATAGACTGGAGTGGTGCAGTGCTTTAGGCGTCCCGGGAAGTGATGCTAGCAGCCAGCCATACTTCCTGTTGTGACATCACTCTAGTCCAGAGCAATAGTCTCAGTTTAATAGAGCCAGCATTGGACTGCAACTCTGGAGACCAGGGTTTGAATCCCTGCTTGGCCATGGTAACCCCCTGATGACCTTGGGCGAATCACATTGTCTCAGACTCAGAGGGATGCAAAGGCAGAATTTCTCTGAACAAATCTTGCTGAGAAAACCCTATGATAGGTTTGTCTTAGGATCACCATAAGCTGGAAAGTTAAAGGTGCACAACAACAATAGTCTATTCAGATTACAGTGATAGGAGTGTCTAGTTACTGTATGGCTGTCATAGACACTTCTTACAGTGTCCAGAACATCACACAGTTCTAGTTTACTCCAGTTCTGAACAACAGGAGGGGCAGCTGACAGGTCCTATACTGCTCTGATCAGAGTGAAATCTTCGTTTTCAAACAAGAAACAGAGAACCTCTGTTACTGCCCTGGCCAGCCCGAGCTTTGGGGGATATAAAAAGATATCTTTGGTATCAATAATTCAGCTTCACATATCCCTTCCACGTGCTTGCGAGGCCCCCGGACAAGGATGCATACAGGCTCGGCCGATAATCGCGGTAATATTCCAACACAATACAGGTAGGCCAGAAATAGCTGACTCGCAGCTTTAGGAGACCTCAAGGCAAGTACCTCCATTAGGTATGCACGCAACTTTCAAAAGATCCTCTGCCTAGTGCTGGCAGCTTGATGATCGGACTATACAACGCTCAAGTATTCCGCATTTGCATACCGGCTATCCTATTGACAATTTGGCTGTAACTCAATCATTCAAATTGTGACCTTTCGGAGGCTTTGTCTCCAGCTCCAAATCTATTGTTTTCCCAAAGTCCGACTTAGCTGCGGTCACAATTCTCCTTATAAAAACCCCTGATTTTGAGCACTTCCTTGGATCGCTCCCGAGTTCCAGACCGCCTTGCTGCCGCATCACTTGGCGAGCTTCCCCTCAGCTCCACGTGCTGAGATACATCGAACCCCAGCCTCGCTCTCCATCTTCTTCCGGACTTCAGGACAGGTTGCGTATCACTCGAATCAGCTATCCCTCTGAAAATCCCGCTATCTTACTCACACCTTTATTTTCCTTAGTTATCTGTGTGCATGTGTTGCTTTCATCGTGTGCCTGTCTTTAATAAAGATCATTCATTATTTTCAAACCGGTCTGCTTCTTGACTTGGCCCGGCCCCGTAAACACTGGGTTACAAGATCCTGCTAAGTTACCCTGCCTCTCATAACGCTAAAGCAGTGCTCAGAGCTAATCTTCCCCACCTATTGTTGAGCACATTTTGGTGTCCCTCCCGGGACCCGCAGAATACAGGGTAACACCTCCTTCAACCATCTTCTATGTTTGAGACAAGCACAATACCATCACCCCCACTACAACAAATGAGGGAATGGGCAATGCAATTAGCAATGCAATGTGTAGCTTTTGAGCCACCAGTGGAAAACATGGAAAAGCAAAAATATTAACAAATTGCTCTTGTAGTATATGTCAAGAGCAGTGGAACAGATTACTTTTTTTTTTTAGAAGAAAAGGGAGGTAACATTCCAAACTTTGTAAATATCACAGTATTAAATTTAATACATTAAATTACACATTGCGCAAATGCACATAAGTGTTGAAATGCAGAAACGCTATATGAGACATTACAGAAAATGTTTAGAGGCCAGGGACAGGTGTTACCGCCATTGCTAGGCCGAGCTTGTGGGATATTAAGATATCATTTTGATATCAATAATTCATATCAATAATTCATATCAATAATTCAGCCTTCTATACCCATTCCTCTCCACGTGCTTGCGAGGCCCCCGGACAAGGACACACACAGGCTCGACCGATAATCGTTGTAATATTCCAAACAAATACAGGCAGGCCAGAAATAGCCGACTCGCAGCTTCAGGAGACCTCAAGGCAAGTACCACAATTATGTATGCACGCTACTTTCAAAAGATCCTCTGCCCCACGCAGCTTGATGAGCGGACTATACAACGCTCAAGCACTCCACGTTTGCATACTGGCTACTCTATTGACAATTTGGCTATAACTCAATCATTCAAATACTGACCTTTCGGAGGCTTTTGTCTCCAGCCCCAAACTCATTGTTTTCCCCAAGTACGAACTAGCCTGCGGTCACAATTTTCCCTATGAGAACCCCTGACTTTGAGCACTTCCTCGGATCGCTCTTGGCTTCCATTCCGCCTTGCTGTCGCCTTGTCCAGCGAGCCTTCCCCTCAGCTCCACATGCTGAGATCCACACTCCCCAGCTTCTTTGCTTCTAACCGGGCTTCAGGACAGGTATAGTATTCCCCATACCAAACCTCCTCAAAAATCCGTCTATCCACTCCTACCTTTATTTCTATAGCCTCTTGTGCAAGTGTGTTGCATACATTTATTTGATCGTGCTTAAATAAAACAATTATTAATTTCAACATCTGCCTCATCCTTGACTCAGCCTGACCCCGTAGACATAGGGTTCAAGATCTCGCTACATTACCCTGCCTCTCGCATTGCCAACTCGTGCTCTGTGCTAATTCCCTCCCCATTGTTGTGAGCACATTTAGGTATCCCTCCCAGGACCCCCAGAAATCAGGTTAACACAAGGCAAAACAGTCTTGGAGAAGTGGCAGGAGTGAGCTTTGACTTTACCAGTTTCCCAGACTAAACCCTCTGTTGGGAATCTAGCCAGAACATAGACTCAGAGGTGAGCATGTGCGTAGAATGGATTATAATGGTAGCTGTTTTTAAACACACATCTCATTGCCATTTGCAAGGAGAAATAGGGGAAACAAAACAAGACAAGATGGTCACTCTTCCTGCATATCAACATCTTTTTTCTTTATTGTCCAACCATTTCTGTTTAATGAATATTTAATACTTTGAAGATTTAACAAGTAACCAGTGTGCAGTACTGGGGGGAAAATAACATAAAGATAGGATTGTTCATTATGATTTATGAAAATTTAAAATACTGCCTCTCATATATTGATATATCCATTGTATTATGGGAGGTTGCATAACTGATATTTTAAAACTGTGAACTCATACAGTATGATATTAAAGTTCAGATTAAAGTTGAAGTCTGGAACCCATAAAATTATTTCCTTTATTCCATTTGATTTTCTGTTAGGCAAGAGGGGGATTGTGTAATAAAATGTACCAATGATTTGTACTGTAAGTTTATAAACATATCACCATCGCTGTATGAGCTACAACAATTTGTATCTGTTTCTATAAAACTACAGTGTTAGTATTTGGTTTAGAAGAACTACCTAATTTTTGACAAGATCCTTCATTGGGGAGAAGTAGCATAAAAGTACTGCATGTGGAACTACCTGTGTTTAGCTCCAAGAGCCTCTCCTCTACAGACATTTAGTGACTGATAGAGAGCAAGGGCCATTGGAGAAGCATCTGCCTATATCCCTTGTTCTACAATGAACAATGTAGAACAATGATGTGAGACCCCAAGGTCACTGTGAGACCCTAAATTGACCAATAGTTTTAGCTAGCAACTAAAAGCTTAAACAAAGAGCAACAAGGCAAAGTTTGTAAGACAGCAAAAAGTTTTAAATAACAAGACTAACTAAGTGAAATGAGCTAAAATGGGGGAGCAAGTGCCAGCAGACATTGGAGTGTGGTTAGCTCTGTGGCTTGCAACATCTGGAGCACCCCGGACTTGAACAATGGGAGCGGGGGCAACCACAAAAGCTAACCTACAGTTACCAATAGGTTCATTAACCTTCATTGTAATATTAACTTTCATACCCCCAAGGTGGGATTTGGTATTACAATTTCAGACCACTTATATGCACATGCGCAATGCTTGAATGCTGACATAATGATGTATTCATGATATAGTTTCCAATACGTATGGAGTTCTCCTCCTCCAGGGAGAACCATGTATTCCTTGTCAACTATATGAGATGTGATTTGACTTGTGTTCAGGAAACATTTGATTTGCTGTGTGCCATTCTGCAGAATCTGAAATGAAACTTTGATCTCTCTCTCTCTGTGGCTTATTGACTAGCGCGCTGGGCACGAACCCTGCCCAGAGATCCTACGCTGGGAAAAATGCAGGTAACAATGACATTTCCCTCCAAGACCTCTATTGGTCCTTCCAATACACACACATATACACATACAGGGTGGATCGGGATGCAAAATGGTGGTTGAATTGCCCAAACAATAGATGTTGCTTTTATTTGCAGTAGTAGGAAAAGTACCTCATCCCACAAGGTCATGTTAGGGTAAAGAGTGAGCTACAGTCCTCCCCCCACGAATTGTTAGAGAATTTCTTCTTTTCTCTCTATTGTTGTGTTCTGCTGCAGTGTTTCAGCACAATTCTAAGAGAGAGCATTCAGCAGTTGCCTAGGCAATTTGGAGATACCACACCTGCACTGCAGTTGTAGATTTGTAACCTAGACTTATGTATCCATAACTGCTCCATATTTGCCTATGATGCTTACTCACAATCATGGCAGTATTGCTATGACTGTAAATATCTCCTAGAACTGAAGGGAGTGTGCAGCATAGGCTAATGAAGTACTTCAGAATGACACAACTAGTCCCCTCCCACCCCAAGCTGGGGTGCAATGAGCACCATGGTTTGGGGGCAGGAGGGAATTCACTGCATGATGTTTCAGGGGCAGGAAGGGTGAGCCACATCATTATGAAGCACTCTGCTTGACCATACCACAGTTCTTCATTACATGGAGCAGCTCTCTCAAGTTTAAGGTGGGCTAATTCATTAAGGCATTTGTAACTATGTTTATGCAGTTATCAATGTGATGTAGGATCTTAGCCAGGAAAGATTCCAGGAAAGATCCTAGAGCAGATCATTAAACAGTCACTTTGTAATTACTTAGAAAGCAATGCCATAATCACTAAAAACCAGCATGGATTTCTCAGAAATAAGTCATACCAGACGAATCTTATCTCTTTTTATGATAGCGTTACAAGTTTGATAGATGAAGGGAATGCTGTAGATGTAGCATATCTTGACCTCAGTAAGGCCTTTGACAAAGTTCCACACGACATTCTTGCAAAGAAGCTAGTAAAATGCGGGCTGGACAGGGCTACTGTTAGGTGGATTTGTAATTGGTTGACCGACCGCACCCAAAGCGTGATCACCAATGGCTGCTTTTCATCCTGGAGAGAAGTGACTAGTGGGGTGCCCAGGGTTCTGTCCTGGGCCCAGTGCTATTCAACATCTTCATCAGTGATTTGGATGAGCGAGTGGAGGGCATGCTGATCAAATTTGCAGATGATACCAAACTGGGAGGGGTTGCTAACACACCAGAGGATGGGATCAAATTTCAATACAACCTTGACAGATTGGAGAGCTGGGCCAAAGCTAACAAAATGAATTTCAACAGAGAGAAATGTAGGGTCCTGCACCTGGGCAGAAAAAATGAAAGTCACAAGTATAGGATGGGGGACGTGTGGCTGGATAGCAGTACGTGTGAAAAGGATCTAGGAGTCTTGGCAGATCACAAGCTGAACATGAGTCAGCAGTGTGACGCGGCAGCCAAGAAAGCCAGCGTGATTCTTGGTTGCATCAAGAGTATGGTGTCTAGATTAAGGGAGGTAATGATACCACTCTATTCTGCATTGGTTAGGCCTCATTTGGAATACTGTGTCCAGTTCTGGGCAGCTCAATTCAAGAAGGATGTTGACAAGCTGGAACATGTCCAGAGGAAGGCAACCAAAATGGTGAAGGGTTTGGAAGCCATGCCCTATGAAGAACGCCTTAGGGAGCTGGGTATGTTTAGTCTGCAGAAGAGAAGGTTTAGAGGGGACATGATAGCCATGTTTAAATATTTGAAAGGATATCATGCTGAGGAGGGAGCAGGCTTGTTCTCTACCGCTCCAGAGACTAGGACGAGGAGCAATGGATTCAAGCTGCAGGAAAGGAGATTCCACTTGAACCTCAGGAAGAAATTCCTGACGGTCAGAGCTGTCCGGCAGTGGAATATGCTGCCTTGGAGTGTGGTGGAGTCTCCATCTTTGGAGGTTTTTAAGCAGAGGCTGGATTGCCATCTGTTGGGAATGGTTTGATGTGTGTTCCTGCATAGCAGGGGGTTGGATTCGATGGCCCCTGAGGTCTCTTCCAATCCTATGATTCTATGATTCTATGATTAATTTCCAAAGACAAGAAAATCCATGGTTGGACTACTATTTTTCTGTTCCACTAATGCAGATCGATCTACATAGATAAATAAAGCAGAATTAAACACGTGCATACTTTTAAAAAAATCCCACTAACTTTGAATTTACATTGAAATATTGCAGCTGAAAGCAGATTTAAACTTCTAGTATTTATTCACATGAGAATGTTTATGACTGTGTACATGTGGACACATATATACAAGAGTTAATATGCTGTGCTTGCAAGGGATTTGCCTTTTTTAAAAAAAGAACACATTAATAGGAATTACACAAGGGCATAGTTAAACATATATTTCAGAAATGCTGTCTTGGAATAATGCTGAGACAAGATATTACATGACATCATAAAAGCTATCTCTCAAAATATGTTTCAGGAGTGGTAGTCATCACAGACAACAGCAAGAGAAAACTATCATGAGAAAGTTGTTTTAAAAAAGTGCTATTGGCAGACCAACATAGATCATTTTACATGAATTTCTGACAGATTTTAGTGGATATCTTACTTTAAGTACTGTCAGAAATCTATGTTAAAAGGGAGTTGCGGGCTGGAGAGGATAGGTCCGAAGGAAGTCATATTCAACAAACACCATTGTGAGAAACAGCTTGACAAAAAATAATAATTCTCTATTGCTTATATAGTAATTCTCTACACTTTCCAAGCATGGTACAGTAACTAATTATGAGTCATTAACCACAGAAAATGTGAAAAGTAAGCAAAGTGTTGTTATTGTTATCCTCTTTGTTTGTTGATATAGAAATGAATGTTTGTCAAGTGACTAGCCCAAGGCCACCCAGGAAGTTTTGAAAGAGATCACATCAAAATACAATTAATCTGAAACACAAGATGATTTGGGGGGACAGCTCTTTTTACCAGCTTATTACGTATGTATGTACTTATTTATTCAAAGTACACCATACTGGTTTTCATACAAAATGATTAACAATAGCCAGTGGCAATTCAGAGTAGTAATGGCACAGTGAGATACCATGGGCAGGGAATAAAGAGATCTGACCCTAAGATTTGGGCCCAATGCATCCATTTCTCTGGACAAAACATGCCTTTAAAGACAAAAGAGTGTATCTATACCTGAGCTGATAGCATTACTCTTCCTTTCTTTTCTTTTTCTTTCAACTTGGACCTTCTCTAGGCTGAGAAAAGGTTGGAGAATCACTGGGAAAACACAGGTAATACATTGATTCCATGACTGTGCCATGGGGATACTGTGTAAAAGGTAGGTGAACAAAGTGTGTCAAACCCACAACAAATACAACAAATACCTAAACACAACAAATACCTAAGGTGGGCACATAAAAGTGCTTCATAACCATGGTGGTGCCATTTGTTTTAATTTATGTTTTAATTTAAGTCAGACATTTACATAATTTTGCATAACTTTAATTAGTGAATTTCTCAAATGCAGTGTGCTTATTTCTGTGTGGTTCTCACTGGTTAGTTCCAGTCCTTCAGCTGATATGTCTATGATTCATAGCATCACACACAAAGAGAATTATTTCGGAAGATAACATTCTATTTAGTGATGCCTTTCACACTGGACCTGTAATTGCTGTATTTCGAAGTAGTCAGGGAAGGATTGCTATTTCATTCATTACAGCAGAAAGGTTAGATTGAAATTTTAAAAAGAAAAAGAAAACTGAAGCTGGCATGCTGTTAGTTAGTGGCGACTAGAGTAGACCCATTCAATCAACTGTTAAGTGATAAATCTACACATAAGTAAAGACATTGATTCCATGGGTCTTTTCTAGTCAGGCCTAACAGGATTTAGGCCTGAGTGTATCTACACTATACTGTTATAACAGTGTCAATGCCACTTTAACTGCCATGACCCATGGACTCCTGGCCTTTGTAGTTTATTGAGGAATTTAGGCCATTTCTGCATAATGAGGCTAAGCTGCTTTTGGGGCTGGATGGCAGCAGTCAGCAGGTTGTGCTTCCGCACGACATCATCACTGGCCAGCTGCCATCCCATCCCCAAGCATCGCATTGGCGCATTTTTTGCAAAATGGACAAATGCATTTTGCACTTACCATCGTGTGGCGCTCCCATCTTTCCCAGCTGTGTGGAAACCATGGAAGCACAATGGCAAAGCTTCCTTCCATAGTGCAGCATGGGAAGGTGTTCAGAGCCAGTGAGGTGCACAGGGGAGCGTTGCTGATATGCTCCCTTCCAGACCTGGGATTGCAGCGCGATGATGCAGAAGAGTGTCATCGTTTGAAAATGGCCTTAGATTTCTCTGCTACAGAGCTCTGGTACACTATTTTGAACTATAACAGAGAATTCTAAGCACTTCATTAAACTATAAATCTCAGGATCCTGTAAGATGGAGCTCTGATAGTTACAGTAGCATCAGACTGCCTAATGTACAGGGTAGTGAGCTCACTGACCACATCTGACATATTGATCTTATTGGAGTGGGGGGGGGGGTGTCTGTCTGTGTGTGTGTGTGTGTGTGTGTGTGTGTGTGTAAAATACAGAGAATAAGAGAATTTCCTTTCAAACCAACACCCACCATCCAAGCCATGGTGTGTACAAAGGCTTCTCATTCATCTATGTAAGTAAACTCAGTGTGTTTCATGTATTATGCAAAAAGTAGCTTCATAGCACAAACTGATTCATTTGTCATTGTAGCCAATGTCCTCAATAGGCCATGCTTCTTAATCAAAGAAATTAAATGGTTCCATAACGGTCACTCAGTGTTGGGCATATTTGCTGAATAAAACAATATCTACCCCCTCCTCCGCACAAAAAAAAGGGAAGAAGGATCAGGTTTTGACAACTCTCAGAAACATAGTAGGCATGCTGCAAAATCAATCCATCTATGATTGATGGATCTGATTATGCTCAGAACAGAAGTCTGCTTGTTTTTGTGGTGACAACACACTAATTCTTGCTGCTCTAAGCCTTTACGTCTAACAAGACTCACAGCTTTCTGAACAGAACCATTGAAACAAATGATAGAGTTGTAACTAGCCTGTTTTGTTTGGGTTTTTTTGTCCCTGAGAGGCAGCTGGTGTTTTCTTTGTCAAAACTATCTGAGGACATGGCCTAGCTTTGTTGACAACTCATACACACAGTTGGTGTTTATTCAAATAAATGTTTATATGGTAGAATTGGACTGAGGACTGATTTGCTAAAATGTGGAATATATGTTTGCTAAAATGTATAACAAAAAGGCACAAAAATCACCTGGTACATCCTTACCTGGGCTGCAGCATTTGACAGCAAGTTAGTGTTTCATGACCTGCAGAGTTTTAGTCTTCTTCTTCATCTGCTAGCTTTCCACATGAAGGGATTTTTTTCATGCACAAATCATTCAAATAAGTGATTCTCCCTACTTGAAGTGGTACAGTTCAGAAAGCACTGTGTGATATGCTTTGTACTGTCTATTTGGAACAGTTTGTTCTATACCAGGCAAGGGCACACAGAGTTATATAGAAGTCTCCTATCCATCTGCCACACATGCTGGGGAGGAGGACATTAAAAAAAAAACCCTCCAGTAGCTTGCCTTTGGATATTCACTGGACTTCAATCAAAGCAACTCAAATATTATTCAGGAACAGTTAGGCCTAAATCCAATTCTTAAACCTTACTAAAGTAAACCCATTGTGTAAAAAAAGAAAAATACATAGGTAATGTCTTACAAAATTTGCAGTGATTTAGTTAGTATACTCTAGTTTGAACTAATAATTGGATTTATACCTCAATTTTCTACAAATAATAGAACAGTGGCAGTGGAGAAAAAAACCCTGAAGGCACAGTACGCTATTAAAAAATGAAGCTGTGTTTATTATAAAGGAAAGAAGAAAAGTAACATTTAAAGGTTAAGAAAAGACAATTTCAGAAACTGGCAAGGGAACAAATAATTCCTATAGGCAAAAATCGCTTTTCCTGACTTCATTCACTTGGCCCAATGGCTGTACCTGGCATTACATTTTTATGCTAAAATGGCATACATACTCGGTATTGCCCGGTATTTTACTCATAGGTAATACTTGTTAGAAAGATTTGAAATCCTGTGTCTCTAATTCCCCAAATTGTCTTATCCAGTACTCGTAACTTTTCCGCATATTCCCCAATCCAATCTGTATTCAGAGTTATTAACATATAGAGATTGCGTTCCTGAGGGAATGTGCTGCCCTCCTCCTTGCTGCTAGGCCTTGTCTCCATAGCAACCAGCCTATTAAAAGACAAACACAGTTGACTGAGACCCAAGAGCTCTCTGGTTAAGAATTCTAGAGGCCCCTCCCTAAACTGCAAACCCCAGGATTCCATAGAATCTTCTTAGGCAGCCAATCATGTGAGGTCTTTCTCATCTGACACAAACAAACAAACTTTGACTTTTATATATTAGTAGATTAGGAACATAGGAAGCTTCCTTAATCTGAATCAGACCACAGGACCACCTTGCTCAGTACTGGCAGTTCTTGCTGGCAGTGGTCCTACTGCCCTGCAGGCAGAACCTCCCAATAGTGCTCCCGAACACCTCTATCTTCATCAGAGTCCTTCCCAAAGTGGTGACCAGAAGAGAGTCTGTGACACTTCTTGTCACCATTTTGAGATGATCTCCTATGAAAATACAGGCATCTGGACTTGCTAGGAGGCTCTGAGGAGTTTTCTTTATAGGTCTGGGGTGTTTTAGTGTGAAGGACTTTCTGTGGAGTTTTTTTTGGGGGGGGGGAGGAATGCCCTCAAAAAATCACACCAAAAATGTTTGTTTAAAAAAATGGGGGAGGACTTGTGGGGGGCTTCATGGGCTGTAAAAGTGGGATCCAGGAGCCACACTTTGCTAGCCCCTACCCTACAGGAAATCACTTTTAAGAATCACTTGGCTTTGTACTTTGTTTTTGTCGTGTGCCTTCAAGTCACTTCCAACTTATGGTGATCCGAAGGCAAACTTCTCACAGGGTTTTCTTGGCAAGATTTGTTCAGAGTGGGTGTGCCCTTGCCTTTCTCTGAGGCTGAGAGAGTGTGACTTGACCAAGGTTGCTTAGTGGGTTTCCATGGCTGAGTGGAGATTCTAAATCTGGTCTCCAGAATCGTAGTCCTACACTGAAACTACTACATCACATTGGCTCTATAATCAGTCAGAAAACAATGCAAAAGGTACCCTATTAAGAAAGGCATCAGGATATGACTTTTCAAATAGTTTTGTCTCAGATTTTTCAAGAGGATTAGTTTGTATGATGCTGTGAATGCCCTTTTGATATAATATTTTTAATATGCTGGAATGTTTTTTTTTAAGTAATTTTAATGACTCTTAATTGCCTTGAGCATTTCAATAGAGGATATAAATTAAGAATCATAAATATCTTCTAATCACATTATGGAAATCATGCAAACAAAACAAAAAAGTAGTCTGAAAAAAGCAACTCACAGAAAGATGTGAGAAGAAAAGGTCAAGAAAGCACTTTAGGTTAGAATGTCCAGAAGAAATTATATTTGCTTTCATGGAGGGGAGAAATTTAACGGTATACAGGCATGCATAAAAGCTAGTGAGGTATGTAACTAAGTGGATGATAAAGGTGAGAAGAGAAATGACTGGAGCAACAACCTTTTAAAAGTGTGGGAAAGGAGGAAAAAATTTTAGTATGAGAGAAGCTAGAGGAAGGATACGAGTAACAGCCCACAAAGGAAGGAGAGAGCCGGCGTGGGAAGCAGCTATTTGACTGAAGGACAGGAAGAGGCAAATAAAATCTTGCCAAGGGTGTCACTCATTATTACCAAGATGGTGTTGGGGAGGTGAGAATGGCCCTCTGTGGACAAAATGGCCAGGAAAGTGTTACCCTGTTTACTGGGGGTCCCATGAGGGACACCAAAATGTGCTCAACAATAGGTGGGGAAGATTAGCTCTGAGCACTGCTTTAGCGATACGAGAGGCAGGGTAACTTAGCAGGACCTTGAACCCTATGTCTACGGGGTCAGGCTGAGTCAAGGAGCACACAGAAGTTGAAATAATAGATGTGGTTTTATTAAAAACACAATCAAAACAGTGTATGCGGCACACTCACACAAGAGAACTAAAGAAATAAAGGTTGGAGTGGGATAGAGGAGTTTTTAGAGGAGTTGCTGGTTTGGGTAATACTTCACCTGTCCTGAAGCCCTGTTGGAAGCGGAGAAGCTGGGGAGCGTGGATCTCAGCACGTGGAGCTGAGGGGAAGGTTCGCTGGACAAAGCCACAGCAAGGCAGGATGGAAGCCAAGAGCGATCCAAGGAAGAGCTCAAAGTCAGGGGTTTTTATAAGGAGAATTGTGACCGCAGGCTAGGTCGGACTTCGGGAAAGCAATAGATTTTGGGCTGGAGACAAAGCCTCCGAAAGGTCAGAATCTGAATGATTGAGTTACAGCCAAATTATCAATAGGATAGCCGGTATGCAAACGCGGAGTAGTTGAGCGTTGGATAGTCCGATCATCAAGCTGCCCGCGCTGGGCAGAGGATCTTTTGAAAGTTGCGTGCATACCTAATGGAGGTACTTGCCTTGAGGTCTCCTAAAGCTGCAAGTCAGCTATTTCTGGCCTACCTGTATTGTTTTGGAATATTACAGCGATTATCGGCCGAGTCTATGTGCGTGCTTGTCCGGGGGCCTCGCAAGCACTTGGAGGGGAACGGGTATGTGAAGCCGAATTATTGATATCAAAAGATATCTTTTCTATCCCCCAAAGCTCGGGCTAGCCAGGGCAGTAACAAAAGAGGGCAAAGGAGGGAAACTCAAAGAATAACTGCTTTGCATACCTTGGATGCAGGCCTATTGTGTTACTGTTTTGGTTATCACATCTATATCACTAAAGTTGTTATAAGAATAGAGTCAAATCAAAGGAGAAGGGAAGATGGAAACAAAAACTGAAACAAAAAGCCCACTTTATCTATTTTTTTAAAAAAATTTATTCTGCAAGTCCTCTAATCCTGTTCATAGCCCGTCTAATTTGCCATATTGTTTGGCCTTCCTTATTTTTAGCATAAAACATGTACAGTTTAACTCTGCCGTGGCATTTCGCTGGCTATCTGGTGTTTGTACCTAATTGCTGTGACTTGATACTTGTGTAACCAGAGGATGGAAATGCTTTGCTTTATCTAAAGTGGATTTTCTTCTTAATGACCATATAACTAAATTAGAGATGGATAGGCTTGCTGCACTTGAATGTGAGCTCATGGTACAAAAATGTGTATAAATTAACTGAATATTCAGATAGACCCTGACAACCTCCTGTACAGTCTCATTCTCCTGAAAAATACATTTTCACCACACATCATCTCATTATGCATAATCACAGAAGCACTTCCAGATACAGCAAAGTAGCCATATGCCAGTTGCTTTTTCAAAACTACAACACCTACATTCTCTGCTGCAGAATTCAAGGCATTATAGAGTTAAAAAGAAGTCTGTCTGAAAGACCCTTTTTTTACACATTGTCTTTGGTTTTCAAATTTTCAAATTGTTTACCAATGAGCTATACTGCAGGTTCCAACTAGTTTCAATTTTTTTTCTGAGATTACATGTGTAAGATTTGCTCACAAGTATTTGTCACAGTACAATAGCAACAAACCACTGTGACAGCACAATAAACAACCTAAATCACCCACCAAGGAATGATGACACGAGTGGGGAAAAACAAACATCATGACAGATAGAATGCCTTTATCCCAACAACATTGAAATCTTTAAAGTAGAGCTACATTGTGTTTTAATTTTAAATACATTTGTGTAGGAATGTCCAAAGGGTTAGATTAAGTTGTTTCAGGACTTATTTTATTTTTGTGTGCTTTCAAGTCATTTCTGATTTAGAGCAACCCTATCACAGGATTTTCTTGGCAGAGTTGTTCAGAGGGGATTTGCCCTTGTCTTCCTCTGAGGCTGAGAGAGTGTGATTTTCCCAAGGTCATCCAGTGGGTTTCCATGGTTGAGCAGTGATTCAAACTCTGGTCTCTCAGTGTCCTAGTCCAACGCGTAGACCACTACAACATATAGATAACTATATATAAAGGTTAATTGACAATACAGGCCAAGAGGATGTGTTTCTCCAAGTGTCGCTGCCAGAGACAGTTCAGTATATAGGAACTAGACAGAAGGCCTTCTCAGTGATGACACACCAGGCTAAAACAGATTTTAAAGCAGGGGGGATATACCCACCAAGATTTCACATATGAAAACTGGGTCACATGTGGCCAAACAACATCAGAGTGTGATCAAAATGGCAAAAGTTGTTAACGAGGAAGCACATGTTTTCACATGTTGAAGGAGCTTTCTGCATGGTTGGGGGCAAAAACTGCACAAAAAACACACAATTTTTTTAAAAAAGTTTGGGGGCTTTGGGGGACTGGAGGAGGCCTTCTGGGGCCTCAAAAGTGGGATCCAGGGGCTACACGTGCCTTACAGGCCATGATTTGCCCACCCTTGAGTTAGAGGTCCAAAACCCTAAATTCCCACCCTTGAAAACATGTGTGAAAGCTTGCTTGAAGATGACAATCTGTCAGCTGTTCCAGTTTCAGGGATTACTGAATGGACTTTGAGGACTGTCTGTGTGTGGATTCAGATGAGTACTCCAGAGGCCACTGCAAAAAAAAGTCTGGAGGGACATCTGTTGCTTGCTGAGTATACAGATGTGCCTCCACATTTGCTGGTTTGACTTTCGTGGATTTGATTATTTGTGAGTTTCTTCAGCCTCTGCCCCCCTCTACCTCAGACACTTCTTTCTTAGGGGTCCTTCCCTCTCAGCGGCTCCATTCAGGTTATGCAGCAATTTAAAAACCCACCTTTGGTCCTCCTCCTCCTGCGCCAGCTACTGCCTGGCCAGCTAAGGAGAGTTCACAGCCTGATTTCTCAGCACTACAAAGCTGATGCCCCTGCACACCCAAGGAAGGAGATGGGCAAGAGAGAGGAAGTATCGCATTACCATATAAACCCACCCCACTTTGCTCTCCTTTCCTTAACCTGGTTTGGACCCTGGGCACCTGTTCTCTCCACCATACCTCAGCCCGCTTCCCACACACACACACACACACACACACATTTTGAATTTGTGACTTTCCCACTTTTGCAAGGGTCCTACACCTCTAAACCTAGTGAATGTGGAGGGCCAGCTCTGTATCAGAAAATGTTTAAGTTATTTCCTTAACTGATTAAATAGATTGGATTCTTCTTCCTGCCTCCTGCCGCTGCCACTACCACTGCTGCCTTTTCCCTCCTCATAATTGATTCTGAACAGCAAGCAAAGCTGCCTACTGGCTAGCAAACACCCAGTCCAAATATTTCACTCTACAGCTTGGAAGAGAGCTGACTTAAGATGACATTTGCAGCACAAGCACATATGGACTCTAACCTTTAACTCTGGGAAAAAAAATACTGTATAGAAATAATACTTTGCATCAAAGCAGCCTTTAACGAGGGACAATAAACTCCCAGTCTTTAATAATTTAATGCTTAATATCAAAGAGAGTAATGTATTTCTCTAAAAAAACAACAACAACATGCTTCTCTCTAAGAATTAGGAATGGCATAGTCAGACAAACCTCTACCTGGGAAATTCCATGAAACTCTATCATATCTTTCTGCACATCTTAAGATTTTAGTGAGACCACAAACCAGACATTCTTTTAATGTCCCAAGCAATAGCAACAACAAAAGCACAATTTCAATGTCTTTGCTGATGAAATTCTCTTCAAAAGCCAGAGCTTAATCATTAATTTCACTTCAGCTGTTCCTTTGCAAGACTATTGCTTAAGGTTTTCCTGCTGAGACAGGGAGGAGACATTTTTAGTCTCTCAGCCATCCTTATCAGACCATTGGCAAACCTGCCAAGTTTCGGTCACTGAAAGGAGTACGACTTTGGGAGAAAATACCCACCCTTTGAGTGATGGTTTAAATTTTCCGTTTAAATTCATTTAAAGCATTCTGGACTTGGTACAAGACAGATTCCTGCTGCAGGAAAGACAAGCCAAAAAAATAATAATGGGTGAGAGACACACTGAGACTTGGTGAGACTTGGCAATGGCATGTCTGGGAGGGAACAAAGGTTTTCCTAGCAGCATATGCTATCCATTAAACTTCACTCTTTGTGGGAACAGACAGGGAGGAAGAACGACAGAGATAAAAATTTGCAGCTCTCATCTCAAGACTAGACAAAGCTCTGGGGTGTGTAATAGCTCCAGTAGATGATGAGAGTTAAAACATTCTGGAGAACCATTTCATAGGCTGACATTTGAAGGAGCTGGGATTTTATGTCTCCTAGTAAATGTATTCATTGTCCACAATCAAAACAATTTCATGTAAGTAGAGAGGCTGGCAAGAGAGAAAAGGACTCTCATTTGTTAGTGATAACATAATACGAGAGGAATCAGGAAAATGTGGTCAAATGAGGGTGCCAGTGATAAGAAGATTGAAAACCATCTTTTAAGCATCCAGAATAAGCAAACTGGAAATGCAGACTTCAGATCTAACTAAAATAGCAAAAGGCTCTAAATGTCTAGAGGTGCATCTGCACTGTACTATTATATTAGTTTCATATCACTTTAGTTGTCATGGTTCTACCCTATGGAATCCTGGGATTTGTATTTTCATAAGGCAAATTCTGTTTAGATAGGCATTAGTCCTCTAGCAGACATTTTGACTACCTCCCCAAATTACAAGTTAAAGAGGTCCACAGGCTGGAGCCATGACAATTAAACTGAAACAAAACTGATATATCTGTGTAGTGCAATCAGACCTCATACATCATCTCATTAAATTAATCAGATACAACAGTTTGTGACAATATGTATATATTATTCCATCTATTTTCAGTAGATTGGAACCATGATCTACCTCCTGTGGGCAGAAGGTCTCTGTTCACAGAAGGAATCCCCTTTCCTTTTGTACTTTTTGAGGGCTCCCTCATTCCTCTGTGTAACCTTTCCAGAGGGCTAGAGAGGCTGCCATGCGTGCAAGGAAACCAGTTGTATTCAGATAACTCTGAATCCAACCAGTTTGCATGGATCCAATTGTCCTGAAGGTGGGAAGGAATGTAATGTTTAAAAACCAACAGTTGGAATTTGAATGAGATCTGAAAAGTGCAACTGGAAATCCTGTAAAACATCCTAACCCAAAAGAGCACCCTCCAGATGTGTTGAGCTGCAACCTCCAATGTTCCCAACCCTAACAGTATAGTTCCAGTATATCTGGAGAGGAAGGAAGTCTGCTCTCAAGCAAAGTGTGTCTTAATAGGAGGTTTTCACATGGGAGCCTCCCAGCAGCTGGAACAGTAAGCCTAGCACTAAAGCAGAAATGGAATAAAGCCCGGACGGCCATGGCTGAAGTCTCAGGGAATTGTTATGCTTCCCTGAGCATCCAGGCAGAGACCAATGTCAAGGCAAGTGGTGACAGAAAAGGAGAAAATTGGTTTTTGTGCACTTCCCCAAGCAATTACAAAGAAATCAGTCCTACTTTCCTTCCCACCCAATTCCTAGTAGCCCACTTCTTTACTTCTCTTCAGGTTCTCATATCAGCAGATTAATATGCCACCAAAAAAAGTTCACTAAAATTAGCATTTATATAGCAAGGCTGACAAGTGCTTCACATATTCAACTCCTTACAAAAATACCCTGTAAGGTAGGCTAGGAACTAATGTCCTTATATTACCACTTAAAGCTTGAATCTGTCTTTTTTCTGCGAGAGCTAAGATTCCAGGAAGGAATATCAGCTTTATATGTAGATCTTGGGACAGTTACTTTTTTGGACAACAACCTCCAGAATCCTCCAGTCAGGCTAGCAACTGGCCATGATAGCATTAGGAAGCTGTAAGTTTTGCAAGCTGCACTCATATGTGCAGCAATCTTTGGAGGAGACACATCATTATGCACCAATATTGGAAGAACGGCCACAAGCATCTATGAAACAGAAGGTCTTCTCTGTGGTAGCACCTCACAGCTTTAAAATACCCTCCTGAGGGAAGTTTGGACTGACCTGGTGTACTTGCCTGACTCTATATACTTCTTTTAGACTCTGTCAAGTTAAAATGTTCCTGTTTACTCAGACATTTTGAGGAGAATTTTGAAATGTTAAAATACAATCTTAAATAGATTTACGGCTTATTGTTTTTCATTTGCTGGTTTTGAAGTTTTTATGCCTCTGTGAATGGTTATGTTTGTATTATAATTGGTTTTCTAATTTCATGCACATTGCCAGGGGAGTGATACAGAGTTGTTTTTTTTTCAGGAAGTGGGAAAGGATATATAAATAAAAATAAATTACTGTAGCTACATCACTACCTTCACTTCCCTGGGATTCTCATCTGTGCACGAGATATACGACAAACAGAAGCAGACAAATTTCCCCATGGGCAAACCAGCAGTGTTTGGAGCATTCTGGTAGTTTTCAGCACAGTAACCCTATAGATGGAACATACAGAATTATCTCTGAACTGCAGTAAAATATACCATGCAGACAAGAGCTGCATAACACAGGATACAGTTTAGAGACATAATACTAGAAATAATACTGTTTAATATGTAGTGTCTAATACTGTTTTCTTTCATAGAAATGCTGCATTATAAACCTGCTCTCTAATTTAATATTTAGTATTATATATTATGGTGACAGTAAACCTCTAGGTATATGAACCCCAGCAGTGAGAAGCCAAATGGGCATTGGTTCAGAGCTTGAAAAAAATTACTTTTTTAAACTACTGGCCATTCTGGGAGGGGGATTCTGGGAGTTATAGCCCCAAACAGCATTCCCCCCAACCCAAGTTCTGGGTTTGGCTCACCCCAATGTAACCTTGTCAGATGACAAATCAATCAGCATCTCACAATCGAAGCAAACACACTCAACTCGTGGGGACAAAAAAGTCCTATGAAGTTTACTGCAGTGATGCTGACAAAAAGCTAGACATTAAGGAATGGATGTCCCTTTTTATATTATTTCATAACCGGAAAGGATCACAGATGTTTTCCAGCAGATTCCCAGCCAAGTTGAAAAGGTCACAGACCCAATCATCAGTGATGTAATTCAGTAAATTTCCAGCAGTCCTTTTAAACAGTATCCCTGCCTTTCAATGACAACCCCAACAGAAAAACACAGATGTATAATAAATTTGTTGAAGCTGTGGGGGAGAGGGAAGTGAAAGTGTCACTGCCTTAGAAGCATTAGGCCTTTTTTCTCAGAGTGGTGAGCCAGTCTGAACAAGTTATGAATTTAGCTTCATTTTAAAACCTCAGAATTCTTGGCTCTAGTTCAAATACCTTACATACAGACAGGTCACTGGGGGCAAACCAACCTTAGCCTCCACCTGCACCCCATTATCGTTCTCTCACAGCGGTACCGTGAAGCCTACACACGTCAGGAGGTGCCTGAAAGAGGTATGGCCACTGCATCCCTCAGGAATTTCTCTTTATCACCTCAGATGGTAGCAGAACCATGTCAGCTAATCTGTCATTTAACCTAATTTAAAGGGACATAGTGAGCGCTTCTCAGACAAAGCACATGACATTTTGCTGCCTGAAGGAAAGAACAAGATCCCTTACTCTGGGGTTGGGGAACACTTTGGGCTGGCTATTGAATTTTTCTTCAACATTTGTGGTGGGGCAGCATATTCTCCTGATCTTTATTTATACCCTGATTTTTTGCCTAAACCTGGAATCCATTCACACTACACAGTTATAGCACTATTATTCCACTTGAACTGTCATGGTTCTTTACTATGGAATTCTGGGATTTCCAGTTTAGGGAACAGCATTTAGAATTCTCAGCCAGAGCACTCTAGCGGCTCAACAGACTACAAACCCCAGGAATCCTGAGGATGGAACCATGGCAGTTAAAGTAGAATAACAGCTCAATGGCTATTTGCACACTAGACCGTTATAGTGCTCTTATTCCACTTTCAACATCCTATGGAATCCTGGGGTTTGCAGATTCAGGAGGGGCGTCTTTGGTCTCAGTAAACTACAAGCTCCAGAATTCCACAGGATGTTGAAAGTGGAATAACAGCACTATAACAGTATAGTGTGGACATGGCGAATAACTATGTGGTCTCCAGGACTCAAGGCAGTTTACGAATTAAATTAAACACAACACAGTTACAACATAGATAATACTGATATTGAAATAGAATTAAACTGCTTTCCACCACAGCAGACATGTTTAGGTGATGCGGGTCAGATTGCCTGGCAGACACTTCTCTTCTTGCTGTCACTTCCTTGTATCTGCTACCTGAAGTAAATACCATATTCTGCCCAATAAGAGGACCAGCACTGCCTCTTCCTCTCTTTTCACATTTTTTGAGAGGAAAAACACCACAGGCTTTCCCACCCCATTTCCTTAGCAACTGCAGGAAGACAGAAGAATCCCGGAGGATGGAAGGGACAGGCAAGGACACCTCAGAAGGCGCCCTCATTTTCCACAGTTCATTGCAGTGGACAGGAAAGGGGCAGACAGAGCTTGAAAATGTTTTCCAGTCTGTGGAGATAAATGACCAGAAGCCTTCTTTATGTAAATGCATTCATAAATGAACATACACACAACACTCCTGTATCAAGCTTGTTTGTAAATTTTAAGAATTTCTTGGCCAGCCTTCCTCTTAACCAGTTTCCAGAGCTGAGCAGGATAAACCCAATTTAAAATTAATGGATAAATGGAAATGTTTTCTTTGACAATACGAAGGTTAAATCACCAATGCCAGTCAATCTTCCTTAGGGAGAGTGATCTAGAATTGGGGAACTAGCATAGAAAAGACTCTCTGCTTTATAGAACCATGGCCCTTTTCACATGTGGGGGGGTGAAACGGGCGAAAATGCCCAAAAACGGAGCTTACCTCCAGCCGGGTAAGTCCGTCGCCACGTGGAGCAGCGCAAGCTCGCTGCTCCACACTCCTCCGGCGTCGCAGATGGCAGCTTCCGGTCGGTGGAGGCTCTCCACCAATCGGAGAAGCTCGCCAGCCGGAAGCCCGCCCCCGGCAGATCTGCAGGCACGCACTTGCACGTGCCTGCAGATCCACTTTAGAGCCAGGCGACGGAGTGGCACGGGGCTGCGCGCTCCGTGCTTTTTAAAAACCTCTAAAAAGAGGTTTTTAAAAAACACGCAGCCCGGCTAGTTCCGGCCGCTCCTGAGTGGATTCTGGTGTGGAACTACAAAAAGTAGTCCATGCCAGTCCACTCTACGGTGTAGACAACCTCTGTGAGAGGTCGCTGTACACCGTTCCCCCCCCACACACATGTGAAAAGGGCACATAATGTGGCTTCCCAATAGTTAGTACCCAGAGAAAGGCCTGATCTGAAGATTTGAATGTGTGAGTATGGGAGGAGATTTCTCAGCAAGTCAAGGCTTTAAATTAAGTTCCATCACCTTGAAATGAGTTCACAAGTGAATTGGCTATCAGTGTGATTAAGAATGAATGTAATCTGGCTCCACCTATCTAAACCGTTCAGAATGCTTAACTGATGAATTCTGAACTAATCGAAGCTTTGGAATTGTCTTCAGAGGCAGCTCCACGTATAATGCATTGCAATAATCCAGTGATGAAGACGTTGCTAGATTTATAGCTGCCTAACCTGGAGAGTCCAGGTGGGTATTTGCTCAGTGTTTTGTATATAAGAGACCTTGCGCCTTTCAGTACTGCTGTTTCTCCCACAGGCATGCCACAAATGATGGGGGCTCATTTTACAGAAGCTCCTTATCAGCTGTATCTTCCACTAGCTGCTCTGTTTCAAGAACAGAGTCATCATTTTGACTCTTCAGTTTTAGTTTCCTTACATACTAAAGCATGAATTATGACAGTGAATCAACTGAAACCAGTAAAGCTGCTGCATGTTAACAAAGTAAACATCCAGTGTCAGTGCTATATCAACAATCCTGTTCAAATTCTTACTTCTTCCTCATCCAAAGCTGATTATTTCTCAGACTATAAAACCACCTCCCTATCCAAGAGTGCCTGCATCTTGCCAGAACTTCCCCTCTGTTTGTTGGGCTGACCATCACAATGATGTTAAAGAGGCCCTGACCTCACCAAATTCTAGGTCACTCAGTTAAGAATCTCAAGTCAATTTTTCGCTGTTATTGCCAAATGTAGCATGAAAGCAATTATCCCTGACCAGGAATGACTGCATTGGGTGAGTGAGCTGAAGCTAGGAAAAGCTGCTCCATGCCCATAAGTCTATGAGACATCCAGTGACATTGATGCATCAAGGCAAGGCGACAAAACCAATGAAGTGCCAATGAAACAACTTGTTTCAGTCAGTCAGGATCAGCCCTTGTGCAGAGCTTCACATGAATATGCCAGTTCTTTTGTAGAGTTCTTTCTCATAATACCAAACATGTATTTGGCTACCAAGTATACCAGTGAGTGAGTTATGCTACATGGCCCTGTTCACTCATATTTAAAGTCACTGAGTAAGGATCTTCCAAACTTTCCTACAGCTCCAAACAGATCCCTGCCGGACATTCCTGAGGTTTCAAGTGCAGAATCTACCATATGCTTGAGTCTTGACACAAACAGACCAGCGTTCTTTCATACTTCTTTATGATTCCCTCTTAACCATCATGGCTGCATCCTTTGAAATCCTGATGTTTGTAGTTTGCTGAGACATTAGAGTGCTTTGGTTGAGAATTCTAAATGCTGATCCCAGAATTGAAAATCCCAAGATTCCATTGGATGGAACCATGGCTGTTAAAATGGAATCATAACACTATACTCTGGTTAGACGCAAAGATGGCAGCATAAATTCCACTCTATAGGTTCTTTTTAGGCCCCTTCTGCATGTGTGGGGGGGGAACGGTCAAAAACAGAGCTTACCGGCTTTGTTTTCCAGCCGACCGAGTCCATCGCCACAAGGAGCAGTGCGAGCTCGTTGCTCCGCACTCCTCCGGTGACCTAAATGGCGGCTTCCGGTTGGTGGAGGCTCTCCACCAACTGGAGAAGCTCACCAGCCAGAAGCCCGCCCCCAGCAGATCTGCAGGCACACACTTGCGCGCGCCTGCAAATCTGCTCCGGAGCCGGGCGACGGAGCAGCACGGGGTTGCACACTCCGTGCTTTTTAAAAACCTCTAAAAAGAGGTTTTTAAAAAACACGCCGAGCGACCAGTTCCGGTTGCTCCGGAGTAGACTGAGGTATGGAACTACAAAAAGTAGTCTGCCCCAGTCCACTCTACGGTGCAGAAGACCTCTGTTGGAGGTTGCTCTGCACCGTTTAAATAGCCCGGTGCAAAAAAGGCCATAATCAGCCATATCAGTAGAATGAAAGAAGAATTTCTTTTGAGAAATTTTCCTTTGAACACTGAATATACTGCGAATATATAAATGGGGAAAAAAACACCTTACTGTCTCAGTAGTCTCTCTGTCATGTCTGATATGTTTAACTATTAATTGAGAGCCACTGGATGATAAGGACATTCAAGGCTTGCATTTCTGAGAAGTCTAGATGGAATGAACATGAAAGATAGAAGACGTCAGACAGTCTGTAATGAGTCATGGACTGGGAAGTCAGCAGAGGTTGTTCAGATGAAGAGATCATCTGTATGCAATTCTCCGGGACAACAAGATTTTCTCCAGAAATTTCCTGTGCATTACAAAGGGAGCTTTGCAAACTGTGCAGGCAGAATAGTATAATTCTGTTTGAAAGCAGGCTAAGATTGGTGACCAGTGATACCAGTTCTTTTGGAATGTCATGTTTTACAAAGATTGAATTCTAACTCAGAAAGAAATTAGACCCCCACAAAAAGTAGCACTGCTATGCAGCTACTACAATCCAGCTATAAGCACAAAACAAGAACAAGAAATAAAAACAAGAAATGTAGGTCACAGACTACACATGAAGTCAAAAGGCATATAACATATACATATATTATATATTATCAATGAATGAAGCATTAAAAAAGGAACAGATCAATTATTCTGGCCTTCCCTTGGACTGATTAAATTGACCCATTTCACAAATAGGGTTCATGAGTGAAATGCAATAGTCTAAATATTTATATTGTTTTCTGTTAACCAAACCAAGTAAAACGGGTATAGATGCTTAAACTCCAAAAGAAATAAAAGGTTAAATACAGGTGTTACCAAGCCTAATCTGTCAAGCTGTAACTGTAGTTCTGGAAATAATACATTATCTTATAATGCAAGGATGGAAATTGTTCATGTGTAATTGAACATCTGCTGCCCCTCTACACATCTGTTCATTTCCTGTTAGAAAAAAAGCTGCAGAAGAAACTGGAGGTACATCTCAAGGTACGATGAAGGAATTTTGGGCCATTTTTAAAAAATAAGACAATACGGAGGGAGGTCATAGAGATGCATAGTGGGTGGTGTGATTCTCCAAGGTCCCACAGAAAGCCACCGTGGCCACCCAACACCTGATAGTTACCCAACCTTTACCTTCAAGGAATGTAGTCAGTTGGACAAGAGATAAGTGAACATTCCTGTATTCATTGCTAAGTTAAAGATACATTCACAATGATCAAGGAACATATAGGGAAGAATCATGCAATACATGTTTAAAGATACACCACAAAAGATGTTACTCTCATATCTCCATAATTACAAGAAAAATAACATGTATGTGTTTGGTTTTTTAAAAAGACTTTCATAAATACCCTAATGATACCAGATGCTGCCTGATCTTAGAAGTTAAGCAGGGCCAGGTCTGGTTAGTCCTTGGAAGGGAGACCACCAACAAATACTAGGTGCTTTAGACAGTATTTCAGAGGAAGGAATTTGCAAAACCACCCTTCAGTATTCCTTGCCAAAGAAAACCCTATGGAATACATAGGGTCACTATATATCAACAGATGACTGTACTTCCATTTGACAGTTTTTAGGGCGCTTCACAGAAAAGAGTCAAAATACAAGGACAAATATGAAACACCAGAATATTATAGTTCTCTCCTTTAGATTAATTTACATTCATGACTAAAATGAATTCTAAATTTACAGCACATGAATCTGAGAGCAAATGAGATGCATTTGTCTGCATGATTTTTTTTCCCCTTTGTATTTTGAAACATGCAGAAAAAGCTTTTTGTGTCTGCTTACCAGTAAAAACAAAACAACATTCAAGCATTGGCATGTTATCAATATTTCTAATGAATATGGCAGCCATCCTGCACACAGTTGGGATTCTTACATCCAATTGATTTCACTGCCCAATTGGCAGCAATTGTACAACTCTACAGGAAAGCAGCTTTCATAAAAGAAGTTTGCAAACAGGGAGGGGAAACACTGCAAACAGGAAACATGTTTGTAATCTGAAAGGGGTATTTCCTAATGTTCCTTTCTCTCCTTGAACCTACACAAGGCATATGTACCTCTCCCCTTGTCTCAGGTGTTTGACTAGTAATCTTTTATTTAGAGTGCTTCTATCTTGGCACTCCCTCTTCCATTCTCAGATTACAAAGGCTGTCCACAGAGAGAAAGATTGGATGGAACTGTGCGGCTTATATGTATTTTAAAATAGTTCTTCCATTCACTGTTACTTCCCTACTGCATTTTAAAGTTCTACTGGGGGCCTGAAAGGGGCAAGAAAACCAAGCTGGCCTTCTTTGTTTCCTTGCGTTGGGGGGAGAAAGGTGAAAAGGAGGCCTCCGAAGACTTCTTTTCTTTCTTCTCTGGTTTCATTAGAAACTTTTTTTTTATCTCTGCTGACATTTGCTCCAGAAAGTAGTGAAAAGAAAACATAAAGAAGAACTGTTGCTCAGCCAATTTGAAAAACATAATCATTGCCATGAATTCTACACAGTAAACATCCTCTGCTATAAAGCAAGGCTAATGCAGTGTGAGGCCTGCAGGCCATATCTGGCCAAGCAAGATAAGACTTTGGAAGCTGTGTATTACCTTTGCCCCAGAACAACTTACTCAAAGATGAGTCACTGTATGGAGACAGACACACACATGGAAAACCTTTGGTGGTGTGCATATAGCCCAAGATCTTGACACTATCTATAAGGCATTGCCTATGATGTTACATATTCATAAAATCATAGAATCATAGAGTTGGAAAGAGACCACAGGGGCTATCCAGTCCAACTGCCTCCCATGCAGGAACACACATCAAAGAAATCCTGACAGATGGCCATCCAGCGTCTGCTTAAAAACCTCCAAAGAAGGAGACTCCACCACACTCCGAGGCAGCATATTCCACTGCTGAAGAGCTCTGACCATCAAGAAGTTCTTCCTGAGGTTTAAATGGAATCTGTTTTCCTGCAGTTTGAATCCATTGCTCCTTGTCCTAGTCTCTGAAGCAGCGGAAAACAAGCCCACTCCCTCCTCAACATGACATCCCTTCAAATATTTAAACATGGCTATCATGTCCCTATTAACCTTCTCTTCTGCAGACTAAACATACCCAGCACTCTAAGCCGCTCTCCATAAGGCATGGTTTCCAGACCCTTCATCATTTTGGTTGCCCTCCTCTGGACACATTCCAGCTTGTCAATAATCTTCTTGAAATGAGGTGCCCGCAACTGGACACAGTATTCCAGATGAGGTTTAACCAAAGCAGAAAGAGCAGTACTATTACCTCCCTTGATCTAGACACCATAGTCCTATTGATGCAACCAAAAATTGCATCGCCTTTCTTGGCTGCTTTATCACACTGCTGACTCATGTTCAACTTGTGGTCCACCAAGACTCCTAGATCCCTTTCACACGAATTGTTATCCAGCCACGTGTCCCCCATCCTGTGTTTGTGCATTCCATTTTTTCTACCTAAGTGTAGGACCTTACATTTCTCTCTGTCGAAATTCATTTTGTTAGCTTTGGCCCAGTTCTCCAATCTGTCAAGGTCATTTTGAATTTTGATCCTGTCCTCTGGGGTATTAGCAACCCCTCCCAATTTGGTATCATCTGCAAATTTGATCAGCATGCCCTCTACTCCTTCATCCAAGTGATTGATGAAGATGTTGAATAGCACTGGGCCCAGGACAGAAACCTGTGGCACCCCACTGGTCACTTCTTTCCATATTTATTGAAGTGAGTGTCTCTTCTTTGTCTTCTTGAAACAAAGAATGAGAATGATGATGTTTTAACTGCATTAATATCCCACCTTTTCTTTTATCACTCACCTGAGTTTGCTGGTGCTCCCCTGTCCGCTACTACCCAGAGGTTCTGCATCATAGCTGTATCACATGCCCTCAGGACATATGTGGCCAAGCAACATCAGAACATGTTCAGAAGGGCAACTGTTTTCCTCCCAAGAGATGTGTGCATTTCCATGCAGCAGCAGAGACATTGGCAAGGAATCTGGATTGCAAGTCAAGATTGATATGGAGTTAGATAGGAATTACCTAGCTAACCTAAACAAGTTCAAATCTGCAGGGCCAGACAAACTGCATCCCAAAGTAATGAATGAACTTGCTGATGTACTCTCTGAACTCCCTTGCCATCGTATTGGAAATCTTGGAGAACAGATGAGGTACCAGAGGACTCGAGAGGGGCATACATTGTCCCTCTGTTTAAAAAAGGCAAAAAAGGATGATCCAGGAAACTACAGACCAGTTAGCCTGGCCTCAATACCGGGAAAACTATTAGAATGGATTATAGAGGAGTCTTTCTGTGAATATCTTGATAACAATGCAGTGTTCAGTAGGAACCAACATGGGCTTGTCAAGAATGAATCCTGCCAAACTTTTTTTTAAAAAAAAATCAAATTGCTAGTTTAGCAGCAGAAAGCCAGCATAGTGTACTGATCTGAGTGTTGGACTATGGCCATTTCCGCACTAGACTGTTATAGCGCTATGATTCCACTTTCAACATCCTATGGAATCCTGGGGTTTGCAGTTTCAGGAGGGGCCATGCGGCCCCTCCCTATACTGCAAACCCCAGGATTCCATAGGATGTTGAAAGTGGAATCATAGCGCTATAACAGTCTAGTGCGGAAATGGCCTATGACTCCAGAGACTAGGGTTCAAATCCTCAATTGGCCATGGAAAGACATTGGATGGCTTTGGGAGAGTTATACTCTTTCAGACTCAGAATAAGAAAAAGGCAAACCTGCTTCTGAACAAACTTTGCCAAGAAAACTTTGTGATAGCTTTGCCTTAGGGTTGCCGTAAGTCAGAAATGACTTTAGGCACACAACAATAACACTGGTTTAGTAGGTGGTGGGAATGCTGTGGATGTCATCGATCTGGATTTCAGCAAAGTGTTTGATAAGGTCCCCCATAATTTTTTTATTAGCAAATTGGTTAAACATGGAATAGATGGGAACACTGTCAGATGAATCCATAACTGGTTGGAAAACCATGCTCAAAGAGTTGCCATCAATGGCTGCACTTCAGACTGGAAGGAGGTCTCAAGTGGAGTGCCTCAGGGCCGTTACTCTTCAATATTTTTATCAATGACTTAGATGACGGGGTGGAGGGAGATTTGCAGATGACACAAAACTAGAAGGGGTGGCTAACACACTGGAAGACAGGAACAGAATTGGAAAGGACCTAGACAAACTAGAAAATTGGGCAGAAATTAATAAAATGAAGTTAGAGAAAAATGCAAAAGTCTACATTTAGGCCACAAGAACGAAACACAAAGGTCAAAGATGGGGGTTACAAGGCTCAGCAGTACTACATGCGAAAAGGACCTTGAGATTATTGTTGATCATAAATCAAACATTAGTCAGCAGTGTGATTCCGCAGCAAAAAAGGTGAATGCTATTTTAGCCTGCATTAATAGAAGCATAGCTTCCAAGTTGAGGGAACTAATCATCCCACTATATTCTGCTCTTGTCACAACTCATCTGGCATATTGTATTCTGAAGGGTATAGACAAGTTGGGGCTGGCTCAAGAAGGGCAATGAGGATGGTAAGAGGATGTCTCTAGAACAAAACTTATGAAGAGGGGTTGAAGAGAAGACTGAGAGGTGACGTGTTTGCATTCGTTGAATATCTCAAGTGCTATCACAGAGAGGAGGGGGCAGGCCTGTTCTCTGCTGCAATAGTGAGGAGGACCACATCTAATTGTTTGAAGTTACAGGAGAGTAGATTTCAATTGAACATTAGAAGGAACTTATTGATTGTAAGAGCAGTTTGACAATGGAATCAATAGCCTAGAGAAGTGGTGGGTGTCTCCTTTTCTGGACATCTTCAAAAAGAGACTGGACAGTTGCCAGTTAGGAATGCTTACGATGGAGCTCCTGCATTGAGCAGGGATTGAACTACATGGTCCATAAGGCCGCTTCCAACTTTACGATTCTATGACTTTACAAGTGATTAATGAAGAAAATACAAGTTGAGAGAGGCTGTGGCAGCTTGCTTTTCTCTGAATCTACTGAGAATGCACCATTCCTCACACTCCTTTCTTCTCACTCCTGCTGAGTTAATTAAGAACAAACTACTTTTGTACTTCGAACTCATTTTGCAGCAACTGGAGTGAGCTGAGAAGAGAGAGAGAGGGAGAGGGAGAGTTTTTTTTAAAAAAAAGGTGAAAAAGTGGAATAGCAAAGGATTAATTGAGACTGTCCCTGACAAATTGGGTCACTTGGAGAGTATGGCATTAAATGCTCTCAAAAAGAATTTGGAAAAATACAACTAAAATATTGTGCCAAGTCCATCCATAACTGAGTGGTATTGGGATGATGCTCCAGATCCCAGAGCATCATCTGACTTCTGCTGAGTTATAAATGGCTTCAATACATCATTATATTCATTCTTAAAAGCAACATTCCAAACTTTGCCACCAGCCAATAATGTATTCATTGAAAATATAACGTCCTGCTTTGTCTTAGTGTTTGTCCCCAATGCTCTTTAGCATCTGAATAAATCTATTTGGAGACCGACAACGAATTACCATCAATGTGCTGATGACAACCGTCTCTATTGCTCTGTAACATCTGAATCAAAGAAGACTGCAGATCCTAAATAGCATCTGGAAGCAGTAGTGGTTTGCATGAGTCTGAATGCTGGCCAGTTGGCTATTCTGAGTCTGTGTGCTGGCAAGATGGCAGTTCTGCAGATGAATGCTCCCTAGGTCCAAAGTTTTGCTTAGTCTGCTGTACTGGATAGGGCTGCGGTCCCCTAAAGAAATGGGGTGTCAGCCAAAGGTGCTCCTTTGATCCAACACTATTGCTGGAAATACTGGATAGAGATACCTCAATCACTGTAGTCTATTGCCCTGGTAACCTCAAAAGTGGATTACTACAATGTGTATTATATGGGTCACCTACTCTGGAGCCTCCTATCCAAGCAAATGAATGGGAACTGGGAATCCGCTGGGATCTTGGCGCGTATTTGACATACAACTTGTTATATCAAGTTTCACTTGAATAGTGATTTTGTTTACTGCTTAGACATTTTTTCATGTAAGCGATTCATAAATATTGGTAACTAGCCTATTTACCTGGCGTTGCCAGGATTTTATTTTCTCATAGGTAACACTTGTTAGAAATACTTTAGGAATTACGTTACCTTACTTTAGGAATTAGATGCGGTTGATTTGATATCTTGTGTCTCTTATTCCCCAAACTGCATTGTCCAGTACCTGTAACTTTTCCCCATATTCCCCAATCCAATTTGCAGTCAGAGTTGTTAACATAAAGAGGTTCAGTTTCTGAGGGAATACACTGTCCTCCTCCTTCTTGCTGCTAGGCTTTGTCTCCATAGTAACCAGCCAGGCACAAGAGCTCTCTGGGTAAGAATTCTAAAAGCCCCTCCCTAAACTGCCAACCCCAGGATTCCATAGAATCTTCACAGGCAGCCAATCATATGAGGTCCTTCTCGTCTGACACGGCCAATTATATGTGGTTGTCGCCTGCCTGACACAGACAAACTCACAAACTTTGACTTTTATATATTAGATAAGCAGCAGTCCTGCATACAAGTAGATTGTATATGCATAGAGGGGGCAGGAAAGGGACTTTTAAATAAATAATGACAAAAATAGGTCAATCTTAAAAGCAAATGAGTTAATGACAGCACAGATTCCAATTAAACTTGAACAATAATTAAGAACTAGTGGGATTAAGACTACACTAAAGCAAATGTTCAAATTCCCCTTTTGGTCCTTACTGATGTCCCTGAAAAGTTCTACTGTTCTTTTGTATGAATGACAGCTCATTAACAGTCGAACACTTGATAAAACCAGCCAGCTTGGGTCTACAGCCACCTTCCTAGAATTCAAGAAAGAAAGCTGGACACCAATCCATTGAAAAAGTTTCATATCCTTTTAAGTGAATTGGCACCTCTATCTGAAACTTGAGTTTCTCCCCTGCCAGCTGTACTCTTTTCTCAACTAAGTGTAGACTTTACAAGGTTTGCTTTTCCCACAGTTTGCCTTTGGCAGTGTTAATAAATCTCATTTAATGACTGATTAGGAGCTGCTTTGTATTCATTCAAGTGTTTATGAGTTAGAAGATAGGAACCTAATGAGAAACAAATTTTCTTTGCATTTGTTCTGTCTTATTCAAATGTAATAAAACAGTAGGGGAAAATGGTGCAAGTTCTCTTGTTTATTTTATACACATTTCTTATTGTTCATTCCAAAATTACAGAAAATGTCTCAGGTAAGAAGAACATAATTTTATTCCATTTGGAATCCAACCAAGAAACTGTTCTTTCTTCCAGCTTGGCACTTCTAAAATCAAATAACAGATGCCACTGGAAACCTCTGTTGGACATAAGTATTTCCTGATTAAGTAGAATGTAATCCTGGTACTCACAAGTGACTGCTTTCAGCATGGCAGTTTAAATCTACATAATATGCAGCAGGTTGATTGATTCTTTTGTTTACCACTTTGGAAAACAAATGGATAATAAGGAACGGAGGCATGCAAGAGTGCAAAATGGCCATCAAAGACAACTGACATTAGTTAAATTGGCTAATGTCTTTGTTTTCTAGTCTAAAATGGAGAGAAGAGTGGACATTGTTGCATTGCTAATGAGACAGAATGAGAGAGAAATGTTGGTGATGGAATGCCTTCAGACCATTTCTGACTTTGGGCAACCCTAAGGTGTACCTATCACAGGGTTTATTTGGCAAATTTGTTCGGGGGGGGGATTACCTTTGCCTCCCTTTGAAGCTGAGAGAGTGTGACTTGCCCAAGGTTACCCAGTGGGTTTCCACAGCTGAATGGGGATCTGAACCGTGGCCTCCCAGTGTTCTAGTCCAGTGCTCGAATCTTTATACCACCTTGGATTCTACACCACACTGACTCAGAGAAATAGTACACACATTTGGCTCTCCCTATCCACAGATTCTGTGTCCATGGATTCAACCAACCACAGCTTGAAATATTTTTTTAAAAATCCAAAAGGCAAGCTTTCCTTGCTTTTGTTGTTCACCATTTTATATAAGGGACACTGTTTTAGTACACCCTTGTATATAATGGAACTTGAGCATCCATGGATTTTGGTATCCCTGAATGATCCTGGAACCAAATCCCAGCAGACACTGAGGGCCCACTATGTCAAAAAAGGAGAACAAAAGAGGACAAAAATGTGTATATTTTAATTTGTCTGTATAGCTAGAGAGTTTGTAGTCATTATAATTTAAATATCAAAATATAGTACATTACACAATATAGTACTACACAATTATAGTACTACAATTCCACTCTAATTGCCATGGTACTGTCCCATTGAATCCCAGGATTTGTAGATTAGGGAGCGACATTTAGAATTCTCAGCCAGCTTTAATGCCTCACCAAACTACAAACTCCAGGATTCCATACGAGTCAGCCATGGCAATTAATGTGAAACCATATAACATAATTGTGCTTTAATAGCCACCTTGGATCCTATCTCAGGGAAAAGCAGTATATAAATTCAATCAATCAACTGTATTATGGGAAAGAGCCTGCTGCTCAGTGTTCTGTCCAGGTAATCTCTCTTAATTAGCAAAATCAATACCCATCAGCTGTTTTCTCTTTCTTCTGGTTCTTCTTTTCAAAAAAAGGCCTTTTGAGAATGTTACCACACTAGAGTGTTTTATCTTTGGGAGAGCTCAAGCACCATTGAAACTGGCACTTTAAATTTTGGGAAATAGCATACTGAGGAAGACCTACAATAACATGACTACATAGTTCATGGGACTGGTCATCTAATAGGGTTTTTTTTCCCAAAAGAAGTCATAGACTTGCTGCCAACAATTAAACACTGCTGCAGATTTCCCAGCAGTTAGCTAATCTGATTTGCCAAGAATCTGAGATTGCCTGTTGTAAGCAGCAAGAAAGTATAGCTTGTATTTCTGCAAACTGTTACAGATTATGGCTGGCATCCTGTTGAACAGCGTAAGATATGTGTAAGGTAGACTTTTTAGTATTTATGTTTATGGTAATGACACGTGAATGCCCTCCAGCCTACCCTAATACTCAACAGCCAGCCCTGAGCAATGAAGGTCTGTTCTTCTGTTGATTGGGCACAGCGGGATGATGTTTCCAGCTCCCTTCCCCGAGCAATCTGCCATGTGACAATCAGAAGTAGGACCCCAGTTGCAACTCCCTGATGGATTGCAGGTTGCTTGTGGAAAAGGCTGGAAAAGTAGTCCTGCTGCTTCCCGATCTCCAGCAGAAAAGACTTCCCATTGCTCATTGTGTCTGCAGGCTATAAAGAAAGGTTTAGGGAGTAAGGTCAGGAGATAATACCTATAGCTATGTGTTTGTACCTATGCCTCTGAGACAGGATCTTGGCCTATAGTTATTTTGAGCTGATTTCTTTTGTCTTGTTATGTCTTTAGGTACTATTCAGTGTATGTTGCCTTTTTTGTAATAATTTGTAGAATTACCTTAGATAGTGCTCAAAGTATGTTTACCTTCTTGTTGTAAGTGATGGCATTCCATTCAGGTCTCTATTTTTGTATTCATGACCATTTGTTATTTGCATTGGCTATAGATATCACCTTCATTATATTTTTTCATTATTCATTATATTTTTCAACCACATTGTTGTTGAGACACTTTCCTTCGGTATTTGTTGGTGACTCAGAACTATACACAGAGGCCATTTCTGCACTACACTGTTATAGTGCTATTATTCCACTTTCAACATCCTATAGAATCCTGGGGTTTGCAGTCTAGGGAGGGGCACTTAGAATTCTCAGCCAGAGAGCTCGTTGGTCTCAGTAAACTACAAACCTCAGAATTCCATAGGATGTTGAAAGTGGAATAATAGCACTGTAACAGTGTAGGGCAGAAATGGCCAGAGTGTAATGACATAAGACATGAAGGAAAAGCTACTGGCCATGCTTGCAGATAGTTTGGCCCTTGAAAAGGACCACATGTGCATACATCTATATATAGGTAGGTAGGTAGGCAGGTAGATAGATAGATGTATATGTATATATGTATATATATGTGTGTGCATGTATATGTGTGTGTGTGTATACACACACAGACATACATACAAGGGGTCTTCCGCATAAATGGGATATCCAGTTGTATGGTGTTCCTGATTTTATGGAAGCCTTCACACATACAGCTGTATGTATGTAAGAGTTCTTACTCACACACTGATCTAGAATATGGCAAAGAACATAGATTGAGAGACATGATAAAATGAGGGTGGTCTTATTCAGTGAATATGGGGCAGGGACAATGGGTTTGATGGAGAGGTGGAACAGAGGTACAGCACATGTCTTCTAGATGTTGTTGAACTGCAACTTCAACCATCCCACTGCATGAACCATGCTGGATAGAGCTGCTGGGAGTTACATTGCAACACTGGGAGGGTTGCATGATTCCCAACATCTAGGTGTTGTGTGGACTGCAATTCCCATCATCCTGCAACATCAGTTACCCTGGCTAGGTCTCACAGGCATTGTATCATTTGGAGAGCCACATATCATCCAATCCTGTTCAAGGATTCTTGCAGCTCTGTTGGGACTGTATAGGTTCTGAATGAGACATAGTTCTAGTCCAGCTTTGCTCCTCACCCATGGCATTCTCCTCTCCACTAGAGATGGACAGGTCTGCTGAGCCCAGGTTGTTGTTTTTTCCACCACTATTCCTTGTCCACCAAAGTTCTAGGTAGGCTCCTAACCTCCTCCAGAAAGAAATCCATATTCATTTTTGTGTGCAGTTTTTCTAAATTTGTGCATTTTTGTGTGTAGGTACTGCTTGACTAAGCATATTGATGAGCAAGAGAATGTAGTTGTACTCATATTCTGCTTCTAGGTTTCCCACTAACCACTGGTTGTCCACTGTGTGAATAGAATGCTGGGCTAGATAAGCCTTCGTCAAATCCAACGTGGTTCTTATGTTCACTGTAGAAATATGTGAATTTACTTTTCACATTGAAAAAAAAATGTGTACATCTTGCCAGGTCCCTTTTTGTTGCTGTTGTTTTTCCTCTTAATGCTCTGAGAACCTAAAATATGAACATGAATGTGCACAGGTCTGTAACAGATTCAAGATTAAAAACAAAAAGCCTTGATGAAACACATTCTTCATGCGTCTCACCGCTCCACCAATTTCCACTCTTACAATGTCAGAGCGTCATTGGCTTAGTAATTATGCTGGCTCACTCTGGTGAACACCAGAGAAACTGTAATGTTATCATGTGCCTTCAAGTCGACTCTTATAGTGACTCCATCATCATCATCATCATCATCATCATCATCATCTCCATCAATTTATATGGTACCCTCAATGTACGTGGCACATCACAGAATAAAATACCCCCCCAAATGATAGACCTGTTGAAGGCACGCAATATAAAACCCCCTATCTTCTGGGTTTTGTGGTAAGATTTGTTGCAAAGAGCTCTGCCATTGTCTTCCTCTAAGGCTGAGAAAATGTGACTTGCTCAAGTTAATCCAGTGGGTTTCCGTGGCTGAATGGAGATTCAAACTCTGGTCTCCTAGAGTCCTAGTCGAGCACTCAAACTGCCACACGACACTGGCTCCTCAATAGCAATGTTGTACCAGTGTAAACCTACTATTTTGGTATAACATGTTATATGGATTTAGTAGTGATTCCACAAACTGAAATTAATAAGAATAGGAATGCCCAGCAAAATGGTAACCCAGCAGAGTTCAAGGATATTTTTTATTTTGTTTGTCCTTATCCCGAACTGAACTTATCCTTTCTCTGATCAAAAGATCTCCCACATATTTTTCAACAGGGAAGAAATCATATGAAAAACAATGGCATAAAGAAAGAGGGATAAGCATGTACACTGATATCATTGTAATTGAACCATACAGGAACAGGTGTATTGCCTTCTGCTAAACAGGTTCTCCAGCTCTGTGGTTTATTTATGTAAAGAACTTATGGTTTACACAAAACATTAACTAAGAAGGTAACCGGGGAACAGAAGCAGTATGTATGCACACTCAGATATCTTATTGACTACCTTGCTCCACCATCCTTGTTTAAGGTGTCATGAATGTTCAACAGTGAAGACAGGAAGACAGTGAAGGAAGAAAAATATACTGGCAACAATTTTGTAGAAACTACCCAAAAGAGTCCTGTTTACTGGCACTGTTGACAGAAAATAAGCAGGCCATGCATTTGTGTGTGTGAATAAAGTGCCATTAAAACTGTGGCTTTAAAAAAACTGATGCAAACATCATGTTTGAGAAAAAGGCAATGGCCGCATTCAGATATAATGGTAAATCATAGTTTACGGTAGACTATGGATTAGTGTTACACAAATGAGTGTTGGCGCCATTGACTCTCCCATCCTCTCTCCTCTTCCACTTTTCTTTTCAGCTGATGGTGATTTGTTGTTTCTTCCAAACCAAGATGAAGTTATGGTTTGTTCAGACAAGCTTAGATTGATCAATATTTTTTTGATCCTGGCTTGTTTGAGCAATTCATTAAGACAAAGCACAATGGCAATGGTAATCTTCTCAAAACCGTAAGCAAGGAGAAGAAGGAAGGTCAAACAGGCTTATGCAAGTAATTTTAAACTATGGTTTAAACTATGGTTTAAAATTATCTCTGATATCTCTTAAAATTACCACTGGCCATGCTGGCTGGGGGAGTCTGGGAGTTGGAGTCCAAAGTAATTTTTCCTACCTCTAGTCCAAATCAAGCCACTATTTATTTAGACCTTTTTTGAAAAATCATGTAGTGCTGCACTATCTAGGTCTCAAAACTGCACTGAGTCTCAAACTGATGGCCCTGTCAGTCAGGGATACATCCTGCATGCTACCATTTAAATCTAGAAGGAAAGGGTAGAAGCAAGCCACAGTGGGCCAGCTCATATTCTGCAAACCTCCACACTAGTTTGAGAAACTGTTCTGAAAATATAGTTGGCCCTTCACATTTGCGGGTTAAGCACTTGTGAATTTGATTATTTGCAGATTACTGTATTTGCCACCATCTTCACTTCTGGCTTATGCCATTTTTAACAGGAATTTTGATAACATCTGTGTCCCTGGGAAGAAACAAAGTGGAGGGGTAGCTGGGCTCATCCATGCATGCATTGCCTCACTCACACACATAGGTGGAGGGGGGGGGAGAGGATGGGACAGGAGAAGGGAGGGTGCATGTATTCATTTACTTGCTCAGACGGGCAGATGGGAGGGGGTTGGGATGAGATGGGAGGAGGCTACACATGTGCATTCGCTCACTTGTGGGGAGGGGAAGAGGTTGGGACAGGAGGAGAGAGGACACACGTGTTCACTCACTCACACGGGTGGGAAGGGAAAGGGGATAGGATGGATGTCCCCTTTCTCCTTCCTTCTGCTCTCCCCATCCAACCCCCTTTTCTCCTCCTGCTCACATGAATAAGTAAACAAGTGAGGGAATGCATGCACAGCCAGGCGAGCCACTCCACCAGTACAGGTATTTTCTTGTGTGTGTTAAATATGGTTTGAGAGGCTTACAATATTCATTTTCATGAGGATCTTGTACCCCTAATTCCTGCAAAAGTAGAGGGCTGACTGTATCCAGTGTCATATGTATGTTTTGCAAGAAACATAATGATGCATAGTTCATAGCTACAACACTTTATTTTAGGTAAGCACACTCATAACTTGTGAAAGAGAAATCATATATACATGTATATACACACACGTGCACGCACACACACACACACACACACACACATATATGTATGTATGTATGTGTGTGTGAGAGAGAGACAGAGAGAGAGAGACTGAGAGAGAGAGAGAGTGTCAATTTTCAATATGACATTTCAGAGTTTTTTCGCTTGGGCTGCTTCATACATTACATACCTGAACTGGCTTCAGTCCTATGGTTATAATCAAATGTGTTGTGTGGACCAAGAGATTGTGATTGTTGATCAGCTACAGTGAAAGCATTGTCCTATCCTGTACAGTACTGTAAACATAAAATACTTGAACTTCAGACTTCTAAGCACTTGTTTTCAATCTGTCTTCTTAACTTTCAGCTACAGAACAGAAGAGAGAATTGCTAAGGACTTTATTGTCTTTTAAACTGCTTTCATGACATCTCTTTTAAGCATAAAACCCTTTGATTTCAGGAGATCTTTACTACTGAACTTTACATTTCTTTCATTCTTTTACTTGAAAAAATTCTACTTTCTTTTTCACAGAGTTGTTTTGCTTTGATCCCAAACACAGTTAACTGGTATGACCTGTGGACTTCAATAGATTTCCTACACCCACCCAAATATGTTTAGAGTTCCAGCTAGAGTCTTTGATGTCCAAGTTATATTGCTTTATGGCCTGCTTATCTAGCACAAAGGTCAATGGGCGACCTTCCCAACATAATTTTCACTTTCAGAGGAATTCTCCTGCAAGTCACTGAAATCATAGGAGAGGATTTGGCCATGTAACCAAAAAATGCAGAGATATCCAGGAACCATCCAATGCATATCAATATTTTATTTTTGAACAAATGCACAAATGCATGGAGATGGGATTGTCTTGCAAAGACTTAAATCCAATAGTTAGTCCCAATCTGAGTAGACCCACTGAATCAATGGCATTTATGTAAATTCACTTACTACTCAGCAGTTGGTTTATTCTAATTTGGACTAGCAACTAGGCCACAATCCCACTGGATGAAAACGGCAATATGAGAGGTACTTCTGGTAGAAATGGTCAAGTATAAATGAAAAATGTGTATTTAAATGGATACAATTTTTATTTAAAAGTGTATTTTTATACACACACACACACACACACACACAGGACTTGCCCTCTAACAAATATTCTCTGAGCACCAAACAATCGAATCAACAGCAATTAATTTAAGCAACTTTCCCTAATCTGGTGTCTTCCAGGCTGCACCTCATGGTGGCTTACAAAATGACAGAATACAATAGAACAAATATTGTTAAAAACAGAGAAAAAGCAAGAGAATTAAAACCAATTATCTTACTTTAAAATAGATTAAACACAGTACAGCACTGTAATTGTAATTTTTGGTAAAATCAGTTTCCAAAAGCTTGCTAGAAAAGAAAGGTCTTATCTGTCTCTGAAAGGAGAAGGAGCCATCCTAAATTTCCTAGGGAGAGAGTTCCAAAATGTGGGACCAGCCACAAAGAAGGCCTTCTACTGCATTTCTACCAGTACCTGTGAAGGTGGTGAGACAGAGAAATTCCTCCCCTGCAGATCTTAAGAGGTTTAATGGGAAGACAGGGTCCTTCAAATAGCTTGCCCTTGAGCTGTATAGGGCTTTTTAGGTCAAAACCAGCACTTTGAATTGTGCCCAGAAACAGACTGGCAGCTAGTGCAGCTGTTGCAACAAGAGAGTTGTGTGCTCCACGTAACCAGTACCCATTAGTAATATGACTGCAGCTCTTTGGACCAGTTGAAGTTTTCCAAACACTCTTCAAAGCCAAACTTATATAGAGTGCATGACAATAATCCAAAGGGGATGTAATTAATGCTTGTGTCACCTCAGTCAAATCAGTTCTCCGAAGGAATGGGTGCAGCTAATGCACTAACTTTAATTGTGCAAATGCACTCCTGGCCACCCGAGAAACCTGAACATCCAGAGTCAAGACTAAATCCAGAAGGATACCCAGGTTGTGGACCTGAATCCTCAGGAAGAATGTAACCCTACCCAACACAAGCTGAATTCCTATTCTCTGATCTACCTTATGACTGACCAGGAACACCTTTGTCTTGTCTGGATTAAGCTTCAATTTGTTTGCCCACATGCTGCCAGGTACCGGGTTTAGCACAGAAACAGCTTCCTTGGAATTAGATGAAAATTAGTAATAGGGCTGGGTGTCATCAGGGACACCTGACTCCAAAGCACCAGAAAACCTCTCCCAGAAGCTTGACGTATATGTTAAACAGCATGAAGGACAAAACAGAGCCCTGTGGAACCCCACAGGACAACAGCCAAGGAGTTCAACAGGAGTCCTCCAGCATCACTTTCTGGGTTCGCCCCTCCATGAAGGAAAAGAGGCACTGCCAAACAGTGCTTCTAAGGCCCATCCCAGTTATTTAGCCCAGAAGGATACCAAGGTCAATGCTGCTGAGAAATCCAATAGAACCAACTCCCTTTGTCTAGTTCCTGGCGTAAGTCAAGGTGACCATCCCATAACCAGGCCTGAAGCCAGACTGAAATGCATCTAGATAATCAGTCTCATTCAGAAACCCCTGTAGGTGGGAAGCCACTACACACTCTAGAATCTTGCCCCAAAAATAGGCCTTACAAGTGCCTCCTTTAGGCCAGTTGAGATCATGCCTTGCTGGTGTTATATACTCCCATTACCAATCTAGCCAGTCTTCCTTTGGCCTCTTTGAAAAGGGTAGGAATGGCAAGATCTAGCAGATATGTGGTGGCTTTCACTTCTCCAAGGAGCCTACCCACATCCTCATGCTGCACAAGTTGAAAACTATCTAATACTAAAAGAGCAAGTCCCAAGGTTACATCCACAGGATTTGTATTAATTGTAGCATCCAAGTCAGAACAGATCTGAGCAATTTTATCCACAGAGTGCTCAGCAAATAGTTCAAAGTGGGCTATCAAGTGGTCTAGATTTGGCTCTTGTGGGTCAAGGTTTAGAAAGCCCCTAATGACTCGAAACAGCTCCACTGGATGGCTCTTTGCAGATTCAATAGTGGCAGAGAGAAAAAAAACTTTTCTTCCATCTGCATTGCCACAGAATAGGTCCTCAAGCAGACTCTAGTACATGTTTGGACAGATTTTCTCCACATTTACTGCCAATGTTGTTCCAGCTGCAGTCTCACTTGTTTCATTACTACTAGCTCTCTAGAGAACTAGGGGGCTGGATTAGCTCTACTCTGTGAGAAGGGATGCTCAAAAGTGATTGTATCCACCACACTAGTCATTTCCTTACTCCAGAGGGCAACAAAAACTTCAACAGAATCATCTGCTGAAGCAACAGGAAACTCCCCAGGAGCCATCAGGAATCCATCCAGCTCCATAAGCTTCCTGGGGCAGACCATCTTAATCGCTCCACTTCCCTACAGAGGGTCTGAGTATCAGTGGATCTAACCTTGATGACGTAGTGGTCTATCCATGACAATGAATCTATAGAAAGTTTCTCCACTCCCAAATTACCATCATCCCATTCAGTAGAGAAAACAAGGTCTAGAGTGTGCCCAGTAGCATGAGAAGGGCCAGATATCACTTGAGACAGTGATAGCAGACATGAAGTCCTAAGCTACACCTAAAAGATCAGTCTCAGCATGAATGTTGAAGTCCCCAGCACTGCAAGTTGAAGAGACTCCAACACCAACCCCATTATCATTCTGGCTAGCTCAGGATGGGAGACTCCTGAGCAGCAGGGTAGGTGGTACACCAAAAGAATCCCTGATCTGTCCTGGCAACCCACCTTTAAATGAACACATTCAAACCCTGCAAACTGAGGCACCTAGTCAAGGGGATATCATCCTGATAGACCACTACAGCTGCCCCCCCCAAAAAAAAAACATACTGAGAAGACAGAGACATATTTGCTGAAAATGAAGGCTATGTTCCACACCTCTCTGTACATGCTGCTGTCATGCAGGAAGAAGACCCCTCTAAGGCAAGACTTCTCCATTTCAGAGACATTTTCGGGGGCCACATTCTAGTGGTGAGAAGGGCCAAAGCCTAGACAATGCAACCAAAAAGCCAGCGCATTGTAGCTTAGAGTTTTTACTGCCAGTAAATAAGGCAAAGGAGAGGTGAAAACCTACAAACGCTGGGGAAGCACTAGAAGGTGGCATCATGGAGCAGAGGCATGGCCCTTGGAAAACTCCTAAGAATCAATTTGAATGCTAATAATACCAGATTGCCCCCACCACCACCTTGGGATTCCCCACTCTGGGGTCCGTAGAGCTTCTAGTTCTGATGCATACAGTGCACTGCATTATTTAACTCATGCATGCTTTCCATATAGTGATCCACCAATTTTTCTATCCATCTTGTGCTCTGAGAATGAGATGCCTATGCACACAGAATGGAACGCTGAAGGTTACAATGGAAGCTGCTCTTTCTTTCTCTTTCTCTCACGATGGGCTCTGCTTGATATAATACTATTTGTTAGACAATATGCCCCTCCAACAAGTGCATGAAGGGATTGTGTTTAATTCTTCATTCACAAAAGCTATCCAGAAATATCCTTAGTATAGTTTACAGATTCATGAGAACAGCTCCTAGCACCAATGACCATCATGCAATATTTTATTATTGAGTAATTTCTGTTTATTGTGATATTACCTAGGAGACCAGTTCATGGTCCAGGAGCTCAGGATACCGGGCACTGTGCAAATAGATAAGAAAAATCCAGGGTTTGCTTACAAGAGATTACAGCCAAAGACTGTATAATTGACAGCACCATTTCTTAGAACAATTACATTGGAACAAAGAGACAGAAAGAAATAGAACTGAGTAAACAGGAATATTTTCCAGGCATGTAATCATGGCATTGCTGCTAAACATTTACAATATTATCTGAAGTATTTTGAGGTCAAAAATCATGAATCAAGCTCCTTAAGCCCTGAAACGTTTGATGTTCAGATAATGATGTTCATGAGATATGGGATTTACTTGAATAATTTTTTTTCCTTTTCTCGTGGATTACACTTGGAGACTTTCCTTCTCTGGTATGTAGGACTATTCCCCCAGCAGCACAGAGTGGGGAGTGCCCAAAATGTTACTTTTAAAGTGATTGATGTTGCAAGAAGGTAGCACCCCTTTCAACAAAGATATTTATCTATGTATTACCTGCATTTCTGCCATTCTGGGGACCCATGGCAGCTCAAAACATGATTAAAAATTATACTCGTTACTTTGGGACCCTGCAAATGCCTGTTTCAGCATGCCTAGCTAGTGGAAGAGGACTAGATGTGGCATCACTCATCCCCAACTTTTTGGCAGCTTGGAATGGTTGTGTTGAGGAGATTATGCAGCTTAAAAGCAAGGGTTTGGGGGAGGGGTGGCATTGGGAGATGTAGCTATGCAATGAAGCTAGGTGTTCATAGCTATACCAACACCCTGTAGCATATCTAGGGAGCCTCTACAAGGACTAGTACTCTAGATACCACTGGGTATTTAGCTGCTCCACTGAATCCAGATTTTTCCCTAATACTCTAGCATGGCAAAGAGGTTTGAGTGCTAGATTAGGTCTCTGGGAATCCAGTGTTTGAATTCCTGATCAGACATGGAAACCCACTACATGGCTTTTGGCAATTCACACTCTCTCAGCCTCTAGGGAAGACAATGGCAAAACTCTTCGGAACAAATCTTGCCAAAACACTTCTAGGAAAGGGTTGTCATAAGTCTGAGTCAGAGCATGAAGGCACATAAATGACACAAGTCCTCAAAATGACCTGATGTCACAAACGACTGCTTTGCAGAGACCAGCAGGTCTTTCTTATACTTGTCTATGTAATGGAAAGCCAGTATTTGGTATTAGGCAGACTAACCTTAGAATCCAGTGAGTACAGAAAGAACACAGCTAGTTAAAATGTCAGCAGTATAGTTACTAATAGAACACTCAGAACTGGTACTATCTGGTGAAGAATAACTGACAATAATTTCATCTAAAAACTTAACATCTCTGATTCTGCTTTAACACCTATTCTTACAACCAGCCTGTTCAAAACTTACCATCTCTCCATCTTTCCCTTTCTCTACTGGCTTCCCACTAAATGACTTTCTCCCTGATTCTAAATCCATCCATCATTCCATTCTGCTGTCAATGATTCCTCCATTTATTCTTCTGTTATACTCTCTTTGTAATCAGTCCATTTTCAGCCCATCATTCTCTGTGGGTCAATCTGTTTCATTAGATCAATAATAAGGATCTTCATAGACCATATAAAATAAGGCAATTTGGTGCAAACTGGCACTTGCAGTATGAAGATAAGTGACAATATAGTGGCATATAAATCAATAAAAGAATGAAGAACAAGATTTATACACATTTAACTGTGATTATGTCCAAGTGAGTCCAGTAGATATCTCTAGGATTACACTGTAGTAGTTTGATTTGCACAGTTATAATAAGCTAATCAATTGCGAATGAATAAGTGGCTGTTCTAAGGTCATGGGTGAGCTACACATGTCCATGTATCCTTCAGAGTTTAGAAATGTTACTTTTGGGACAACTCTTAGAATCCCTGTGTCACATTGGACAGGGATTCTTGGAGTTGTATCCTAACTTTTCCAAGCTATTATATCTTTTTTCAAATTATTATCACGTAAGTCCTTTTTGTACATTTCAGAAAAGTGTGGCAGGTACGATATTTCAGATTGGTCTGACGGCACAGATTTCTTGGCCCACTGACTAGCCTTAAAATTTGCACAAAAATGATTACTGGACTATATTGTTAACTGACTAAATCAGCTTAAATTTAAAGTCAAATCCCATTCAAACAAGTTTAACATCTATCCACCCAACTCAGCTGTGCAATGGTGTAAGCTATAAAATATGTGTGTATATATAGAGTATGTCTGATGAGGTCTGGCAGGAGATAGGAAAACCATCTCCAAGGCCTTTCTTCAGCCACTTCCCATCACAAATACACTTGGCCATAGGTGCTTGGTCATTTTATTAAAAATTTTAGCAACATCCTAACTGAACTTTAACTTCAGGATTGACATATAAATATTGAACCAGTTGTCTGTGTAGTTCAACATGCATAAAAATGGCCAGCCAACCTACTCGAAGTAATTTTTCAGCTTCTCATGAACTATCCAGAAATCTTGTCATGCTCTGAAAAAGCAACAGGGATCAAGGCCTTAGATGTATGAAAAGAATTTACATTTACTTATATCCCTTCCCCAGTCCAGAAACAATAAAAATTCACATCACTAAAAATGTACACAAGTTAACATATGATAAATGTTTTGTTGTTGCTGTGTGTCTTTGAGTCATTTCCAACTAAAGGTGAACCGATTGCAGGGTTTTCTGGGGCTGAGAGTGTGTGACATGCCCAAGGTCACCCAGTGGGTTTCCATGGCTGAGTGGGGAACTGATCCCTGCTCTCCAGGGTTGTAGGCAAACACTCAAACCACTACATAAAGCTGGCTTTGCATAATAACTGTCTATATAATTAATTAAACTAAAGCATTTTTTTCACATATCCATTTAAAAAACAAAACAAATACGGACATTATTAAAAGCCCTTTCTTCATAAACAATTTGTTCCCAAAGGTTTGTTGAAACAAAATTTTGTTCATTTCCACATAGAAGAACAACAAGGAGCCTGGGAACAGCCACCGAGAAAGTTGTTATCTAGGCTTCCACCAGATAAATCTATTAGGATGGTGGCATGGAGAGAATGGTCTCCCCTGAAGATTTCAAAACCTGAGCAGATTCATATGAGATAATACACTCCTTCAGATGCTCTGGGCTTGAGCTATTTAGGGCTTTATAGGTCACAACTAGTACTTTGAGTTAGGCCTGGAAATAGACTCGTAGTTAGTGGAGCTGTTGTAACAAAGCAGCTATGTGCTCTCAATAACTAACCCCTGTCTGACTGCAGCTCATTGGACCAAACTCTCTTCAAAGACAGCCCCACATAAAGTGTGTTACAGAATCCAAATAGAGTGTAACTAAGGCAAGGGTTTCTAAGAGTGGGCACAGCTGGCATACAAGCCTCACCTGTGCAAATGTACTCCTGGCCTATGTAAATACCTGAGCTTTCAGACTGAGGATTGAATCCAGGAGTACATCCAAGCTGTAAATGTTTGTCTTCAGAGGAAGTGTGGCTTCATCAAGCAAAGGTTGAATCCCAGTATGGGAGCTGCATTTTAGCTGACTAGAAGCACTTCTGCCTTGTCGTGATTCAGCTTTATCCAGTCCATCATCGCCAACAGGAACAGATTTAAAATAAAAACAGCTTTCCTGGACTGAAGCGAAAGAAAGGTATAACAGAATTGAGCATCATTTGAAAACTGGTGGCATCAGAGCCTAAAAGTCTTGATGATATCTCTCAACAGTTTCATGGGGATGTTAAATACCATGGGGGACAAAACCAAACCCTAAAAGACCCTACAAGTCAACAGCCAATGTGTCAAGCAGGAGTTTCCCAGCACTACTTTCTGGACTTTTTCCTCCATAAAGGAATGAAGATATTGTAAAACAGTGCCTCCAAGCTCCATCCCAGCAATCATACAGTGATACTGAAAACCACCAAAAAATCCAGTATGAGCAACAAGGACAAAACGAGTTCCCCTGTCCAGATCTCAGCGTACATCCTTCACCAAGGCTACCAAGATCATGTCTGTGCCCCATATCAGGTTAGAAACTAGATTGAAATGGATTTAGATAATCCATCTCATCCAGGAAACACTGGAGCTGAAAAATAATTTGCCCAAGAACAAAATACTGGGGGCTGGCTGGTGAGTAATCTAATACAGTGGAATCCTGGGAAGACATTTTCAAAAGTAGCTTTACAACTCTGTTCTTCAGCCATGTTGCAACCCTGCACATGGCACAGACTATTTTGCTCATTCAGCCTTCCACTGGCTTGTTTAGTGTGCCAGGATATCTAACATATATGTGGTGGCTGTTGCCTTACCCAACATCTTGTTCACATCCTTGGGCTGGACCAATTGAAAAGTAGTCATTGTCACTGGACAGGTAGAAGCCAAAGTTACATCCATCTTGTCCATTTTAACTATAGCATTAACTTTAGTCAGAGCAGACTGAAGTGACTGAGGCCATTTCCGCACAAGGTTGATACATCGTAGCAGTGTCGAATTCTTACCCTCCGGCCTCCACGTTGTACTGTTTTAGCATTGTAGTTTTCCTCATGGTTTTGCACATTTTCAGCTCCTAGAACAGTTCACTGTGGTTCACTGCGATGCAAAACCGCTGTATGTGAAAACCAGAAAAAGCCTGATGTAAATCTCCCAAACCGGTTCTGCTTCAGTTTTCGCCTACGTGCAGAAGTGTAGCATCGATTCACATCACAGAAGTGGCCGGCTATGGGAGTTCCCAGGCTGTCCCTTCCGTCGTTTCTGTCCCTATCTTTCTCAGCCCATCAAAGGACAGGCTGCCATCATTATTGTCTTCCTGTGTTAAACAGACAGCAGGAAGAGAAGTGACCTGGTATTGGATCGTTAAAACATGTGTTTTTCCACGTATCAACGAACATACCTTCCTACGCACAAACATAGCAACACAGAAATGTGTTAAAAATGTGTGTCTTTTTAAGAAAACAGACCAATCAGTAATGGAGAGGCGGGGTGAGTGGCCAGGGTGAGTTGTTGTGGATGCAGCAACCACAGTAGTACGATGTAAATGGGGGAGTGCAAACAGCACCATTTCTGAATCGGAGTATAAAAGCACCACTCTTGACATGCAGTGAACTGCTCCTCCCCTGCGGAAATGGCCTGTGTCCGCAAGGTTGGGCCAGTTCTTCACAGTGAGCTCTTTAGTGGTATGGATTCTCTTCTTGAGGTCTGGTTTCTTCTCCACGAAAGAGGTGTGCCAGCTAGGATATGTTGCACAACGCTCAGCAAGAGGCCCACAAATCTGGTGTGCTAGATCAGAATCATTGCATTCACAAAGGACATCTGCGATGATAAAATAAATTCCTGCATTTACACAACATGCATTCTGCTGGCATAGGCGGGGTAGTCTGGATCCAACCATCCATGTTATGATATGAAATCAGTTCAACCGTATAATCAATAAAATGTTTAATTGCTTGCAAGTTCTAAAGTGCATGAGCATATTTGTGTATGTTCATGTGGCAGGGGGGGAGAAATATTTTGAATTCTTTGTATAAGCAGATTACAGGACACTGAATCCCTTAATGGTATTATGCTAAAGCAGTCAAGTTGCTTTATGGTCTCCACATTATTCTGATCAAGTCTGAAGGTTTATGAGTCTGAAATAGCCTGTGCAATAACTGTTTTACATCTATAATTCAGTTGTTGCATTCTTCTTTATCTAATAAAATATATTAAATGCAAAGCAGAAGGTGTATTATTAGAATTCCCATTAACTTTAATAACAAAAGTGGCTTGTTTCATGTGTTCTTTGATCTCAAAAAAAAAAAGATGAAATCATTGTACTGATAGTCTCCATATTTTCCTGATATTCTCAAAATACCTTCTGCACAAGGACTATGTTGAATACACACAACCCCTAAAAAGCAAATGAAGTTCCTGACTTCACACTTCTCTTAAGCTAGAGGGAAAAGACCACTGTAGGACTATTTTAGGATCCTTGTCAAGGAGATATATATAACCTAGTAATTAAATCATTTAGATTTGGAGCCTATGTTCAATTTATTTAGGCTTAAAAGTCAACATAAACACTTAAGAACAGATCTTTAAAAGGAGAGAAATATCCAGATGCATAATTTCATTTTAAATCCCTTACAAATTGTCACACATATGTATGGTGGAATGGTGACAGGATGAGGGGATAATTCCATTTATCTTGATATTAAAGCAAGGGTTGATGGGTATAATTTTCATCTTTCCAACCAGATTTGATATTTTTTAATGTTTGCATACATTTAAGCATATTAACAGGAACAATATCTTATGTGTTTTCCTTTGTCTTACACCTGCATAACACAGAAGTGAAACAGTGGAGCTTCTCTCCAACCTTCCTTTGTCATCCACTTGTTGTGGATTGGAAAACTCCAGACGTAGTTGGAGCTTGTAATGTCTCCTTACCTCCAAAGAACTCTGGAACTGTCCCCATTTTTTCTGCACAACAAACTTGTGAGGAAGGTTATGCTGAGAGATGCTGAGTAGCCCAAAGAAACCAATGAGTTTGATGACTGATTTGAGCCCCTATCTCCTTGGTTAAAAAAAAAAAGCATTCTGTTTATGCAGAAGGGTTGTCTTAGGTTGAAATTCTAGACACTAATACAGATCCTACTATTAGAAGACCCACTTCTCACTGCTGAATTGGGATTTCCAGAATTTGGACCTTCAGAATTTGCAAGTTCGTAGCCCCAGAAACATTAACTTTTATACCAGAGACCGCCTATTTCCCCATATCAGACCAACAGCACAGGCAATGAACTTGGAGGTAACTTCCTGAGAGGAGGAGGTAGAGCACTAGAATTCACGTCAGAGGCCTAGAGGTTTTCCTCTTGTCAAGCAAATGGAGAAACTCAAGACAGATGAGCTGGGCCTGGAAGACTAAAACATTTCCCTCCATTCTGGGCTCCGGTTGGAGCAAGTTGCTCACTGGGAGCTCTCCATGGTGCCGTCTGATAGGCTTCTGGTCATGCCTAGGACAGGACAATAACTCTCAAAGTGAGATGAGTTGCCTTCCACTGAAGTTGAGACCCAGCATGATGTAATGATTTAAGCATTTGACTATGACTCTGGAGATCAGAGTTCAAATCCCCACTTGCCCATGGAAACCCCCTGGGTGACCTTGGGCAAGTCATACTCTCTCAGCCTCAGATGAAAGCAAAATTTCACCTTAGGGTCACCATAAGTCAGAAAGGACTTAAAGGAATACAACTATAACACCAGGGAAGTTTCCTCAGCAAGCACTCACTTTGTTATGAATTAGATGTCCAGTTAAATGCTCTTCTTCTTGCCAGCATTTTAATGAACTGATTTATAAAAAATGAGACAAGTGGCTTTCCAAACACTGACTGGAAAGCAGTGTGTTCTCTTCCATTCTCCCGTTGGCTTATTGATGAAATTACTTACATTGATTGTTTAGTGTACACTTATTTTATTGATTTATTGTTAGATTTTTTTTACAACTGTTGTCGTCTTAACCTGTTCTGCTAAGCATTCAGGGTTCATTTTTATAAAGAGAGGTTAGACATTTGAGAAATGAAGAAAAATAATTCCTGCTCTACTTGGGGCTGATACAGACTTCCAAAAAACATTCACATTGAACATTCCTGTAGAGTACGAGGAACAGAGCAATCTGTCTTGTAACAAGTGAGACTCAATAGCCTAGCCCACTATTGTCAACTCTGACAGGCAACAATGTCCCTCTAGGGTTTCAGGCAGGATTTGTCCCCTCTTTACCTGGAGGCCCCTGATAGTTTCCCACCAAAGAAGCAAAGAAACATTGTGAAGTAAAATGATGTCTTGAGCTGCCTATAAAATGCTAGCTCAAGATGTAGATTCAAACAGCTACTTCATACATTCATGTGATTAGGATATCTGGTCAGTTGGACACTGTGCTTAATCTTAGCCAACAAGTTCCATCACTCCTTCCACCACCACAGCCTCCTGTCCTTGTTGAAGCTCCTTGCATGATATGAGCAGAGCTTGGGAGAGTTAACTTTTGAATGACAGTCCCCAGAATCCTCTACTCAGCCTGGCCAGCTGTAGTCCAGAAAGTAAATTTGTCCAAGCTCTGGAGAGAGGATCCTTACTATACAGACACATTTTTGTACAGGAATACAGGAGGCATTCTGCTTTAAAACTGGGAACAGCACAGTGTTGGAGAGTGGGAAAAGGGTTGTGCTGATTTAGAAGAAGGGCAGGGGAGTAATGCATCGATTGGACCTGTATGACTACAAAATCAAGTGCAAATACATTTGAGTTATAGATCCTGACAATGTCATTTTGAATTTTAACAATCTAGATTTTTTGTTTGCTTGTTATTGCCTTTGATTTAAAAAAAAAGTTTGGGGATTCATAATTCTTTGCTGCTCCAAGATAAACCATCTAATGAAATGGTGTTCTAACCACAACTGGTTTAAAATGTATTGATTAGCCCTCACATTTTCTCTGTTGCCCATTCCATGCATTTATTCTATGCATTTAATTCTTCACAGCTTTTACACGGGAAAGAACAAGACAGATTGTTTCAGTACCTTTAAAACGTATCTCACAAATACTCAGAGAAGTTAGTTTTGGAAATATTGCTTTTGGGGGCCAGAACTCCCAAAATCAGCCAGCTGCGGGAACTGCCATAAGAAGCAAACCTATGGGGATTAGGTGGCATTGAAACTTCAGATCACTGAAGAAAGTTTGGTGCCAATCAGCCTTCCGTGAGCTGGATGCCACTGGCCATGTTGGGATGGTGGAGGATGTAGTTCAGTGCATCTGGGGGCACAGTGAGATGTTACATACAATCATAGAATTATAGAGCTGGAAGAGACCACAAAGGTCATTTCGTAAGCATAGTTTGGAAATATTGCTTTTTTTTTTTCTTTTTTAATGCAAGCTCCCAGCATTCCTTATACAGCATGGCAGTGGGACTGGAGGATTCTGGAAACTGTCATCTGGAAAAAGGCAACTTTTCCAAACTCTCAAAGCCGGAAGACAAAACTTTGACAAGGGCCAGGATATTGTAGGAAAGAAATAGCAGGGGTTAGGACTCCTCAAACCAAATAATTCTCTCAAAGCATTCTGGGCATCATTGCCAGTGATGGTATCTTTCTGTTTGGCTGGTTACTATGGCTCCTTCAGCTTGCTTTCTCATTTGTAAATAGCACATTATTCTCTGCTTATTAAAATGATTAGTTTCAATAATAGTAATTCCAGCTGGTCATGCAAAACAGATTTTGAACAGCTCAGCAGCTGCAAACTCCAAAGTGTTGACTGCCATTTGAACCACAAGAAGTATGTTTTTAATAACTGTGATTTTACTAACAGATCAGCGCTATCTTATTAAATCTAAATTGGATGCATGTTAGGGGAAGTTTAATTCAAATAATTTAAATTGCAAGAATGAAGTAGGTATATATTAATGCCTTCCTTATACTTTGGGGGCCATTTCCAAAATGATTTTCCAACTTTTCACATTGTCCCACTTCTTCCATAAAAGAAAAAGCATGTGGCAAAAGATGTTCCATTTAATGAATCGGTGTGTCCCTATGAAATTTGCTATCTGCAAATGCATACTTTCTTTTTGATTTAAGAGTTTTCATGCAGGCTGCCTATCCATTTTAAGAGCTGAATATCTCATCACCCAATGGCTTGCAAGTGTAATGCCTAAGGCCATTTCTGCATGGCATTGCTGGACCATGATGGGGACACATTGCTGGCAGTGTGCGATTTGTGCTTTTGCACAACATCGTCGTAGTCCTGCTGCCAATGCATTTCCACTCATCACGATTGTGGGATATTCCATTAATGTAAAAAATCTATTAATAGCCCGCAACTGAGTAACGTTCCTGTTGCCAGCGGCCATGCGGAATGGGTGGAAGCACGATCTAGGTCCTTTCTTCCCAGTGCAGCGCAGGAAAGAGGCCAGTTGCACTGCGGAAGGAAGGCACTTGTCGCTCGTGCTCCCATCCACAGGCAGCCACCAGGTGTGGAAGAGAGCATTGGGACATGGTCCCATCCCAGCAAAGGCACTGCCGGGATGATGCCAAGATGACATCGGAAATGGCCTAAGTCTTCTCAAGTTGCTATCCACTTTTTCAATCATGCTTAAAGAGCATTATTGCGCTCCTTTGTTGTTCTTTGTTAGCAGCAAAAATGCTTATGAAAGAGTTTTGTTGGACTGGAGTTATATATTTCTGCAGCTTTCTCTCAAGTGGGACCCAATTTCATGCATTCATGTAAACAAAACAAAATAATTATGGCCATTTTGATTTCTCAATGCAAGTAAATAGGAAGTACATAAATTCTGATATTGACTTAGGTCAAATTGGATTTGTTCAGGTCTTAATCAAATTGAGCCAGCTTGAGGACCAACTAAAATCACCAAATCAGCATTGAATTGAACAAGAGAGCCTTTACACAGATAGAAGATTCTATTTCTCAGTGTTCTTCCGTATGAATACTTCTTGAATGTAGAATTCTTGAGAAGCTCCAGTCCAATATGAGTCTTGATGGGCTGGCATTCTGCTTACAAGACAGATGTCCTTCCTTCCTCTGGAGAGAATTCTGCTGATTTCAAGATCCAAACTCCATGTGTGAACAAATGCTTCCATTGAAAAGCATAGTTCTTGACATAATGTGATGTGAAAGTTTTGTTTGTGATGTTTGGTATGTGATGGGTGTTTCACATCTGCATATATCCTGGCAACCACTGATCTGTCTGTACAAGAATAATCTCATTTTTCAAAATAAAAGTTTTTATTTTCAGTATATTGAATTCTATCACTTTCTGCATTTTCATGGTGTGTCAGTAGAATTACAAAATAATGGTACTGAACAGATAAAGACACAAATCTAATTGCTAAGCCCAACTGGATATAATCCAGTGAATCAATGAGAACTTTGTAAATCAGTACCTATGTAAGTTCCTTTATTTTAATAATAAATACATACATACATACATACATACATACATACATACATACATAATAAAGAGCCCTGCTGGTACAGTGGTTAAATGCCAGTACTGCAGCCACAGGGCTGTGAGTTTGATTCTGACGGGCTCCAGGTTGACTTAGCCTTCCATCCTTCCACAGTCAGTAAAATGAGTACCCAGCTTGTTGGGGGCAATTAGCTTACAACTTTGTTAACCACTTAGAGAGCACTTAGCTGATAAGCGGTATAGAAATACACATGCTATTGCTATTGCTATTTTAATAAGTCTGCTCTAAAACAATGATGATTTCTCAGCTTTATGCCAAAGATCAATTGTAGTACCTAACAACTAGATTTTGGCCTAGAAGATTAACACTGCAGTGTAATGCATTCTTAGCAGAGAGTTAATTCCACTAAATGCAGTAGGACTTGAACTTTAAGGCTGCAGTTCTAAATACACTCACTTATAAATCTATTTAGTGGGACTTGTTTTTCAGAAGACATTCCAAGGATGATGCTGTTACTGAAATGAGTTTTTCTGAATGTATCTGATGAAGTGGGTTCTGGCCCATGAAAGTCCTAACCACAATAAAGCTGTTTGTCTTTATGGTGCCATATGAATCTTGGTGTGTGTGTTTGTGCATTTGCTGTATGTGACTGCTCCTCTGGATTTAATTACTACATGATGCTCTGGATTTCAATTAACTCTTCTGGTACACAGCTATTATTCTGGGAAATGGTGTAAGCAATAGGAAAATATTAACAAGTGCACCTATTGAGCAGTACTCCCCTCTCAGGTTTGCTACCCAGAAACAGAAGGGAAAGTGTCCTATTTTAGAGAGAGGTATTTTGCTTCCTGATCATAGTAGGGTTTGATCACTCAGGCCCTTCCCTGGTTTTATTTTAGGCACATTCTAATTACATTTTCATGTCAATCTGCCTTCCGTTAGGCCATGGGATGGGCTGAGTTATTATTACTCTATTTCCAGCTAATTTTGGAATACTTTATGACAACGTGATATTAGTTTTTATGAGGTATGCAAGGCTGCTCTTTGTTTGAGTTTAGATTTTTACAAAATTTCAATTATTATTTGTGGTTGTAATGATGGGACAATCTTAGTTTAATGAGAGCCAGTGTGGTGTAGTGGTTTGACCACTGGACGATGACCGTACAGACCAAGGTTCAATTCCCCGTTCAGCCATGGAAACAAACCCTCTGGGTTACCTTGGGTGCATCACATACTCTCAGCCCCAGAAAACTCCACGATAGGTTCACCTTAGGACTGTCATAAGTCAGAAACAACTTGAAGGCAAACAACAACAACAACAAGTCTTAGTTCAATAAGTTTTTATTGTGAGCTGCTTGAGACAGCTTTTTCGTTTTCAAAAGGGGCAGAAAATTTTCTTATAGCTCTTATTGTTATGTGGCTTCAAGTTGACTCCTACTTACAGAAACTCTGTCTTTCCTGGCAATTTTTATCAAGAGAAGGTTAGCCGCTGTCTTCCTCTTAGGGTGAGACAATGTGACTCGCTCAAGGTCACTCAGGTGTTCATGGCTGAGTGGTGATTTGAACCCAGGTACTGTTCCAACATTGTAATTTCTACTCAGAAGTAAGTTCTATGGAATGAAATGAGATTTAACTTCCAGATAAGTGTAGGTAGGACTACAATCTAAATAAATAAATAAATGATGGATATTATATTCCGATCAGTGTAAGACGTTGATTTCTGTCCTCTTCACTTTTCGAACCTGCAGGTGTGAATATATGGGTCCCAAAGGTTGCTGTTACCATGGGGGTTCTAAAAAGCACTCTTTTTACAGCAGGTGTTCCAAAGGACTAGCTGAAGTTTGACAAAGAGCTTTGTCCTCCCTTACAGCTGAGACAAGGCTAAAATATTATTAAAGGTTATTAACTGATATTCAGTTACAGGATCATGTTCTGAATAAAGAATAAGACTCACTGCAGCACCAAAGCATGAGGTCTGTGAACCTGCACACCTGCATAGTTACAAGGAGTTATAAGTTGATCCAGTTTGGGAACAGTTAGCTATCTGTGGAATGCTCTGCGGTTTGGACTTGGTTCATGGCACTTTCTAATTGCCTTATTTTCTGCACTTTCCTATAAAGGAGAGCATCTGGCTGAGACAGTTCATCCATTATGAAGTGGGTGTTCTGTAAACTGAGCCCAGGCAGCTCCTGCTGAAACCTTTCAAATATTTTATAAACTGCATATAAGGAAATTGCTTATAAAACAGGAGCACAAGAGAACAACAGGGCTGGGTACTAATGCAAATAATACGTACTTAATTGTAAATATGACTATGCATGTATTTATTTGCAACATTTATTTTAAGCAATTTTTTTCACAATATGGGTTTATGACAATTAAAAGATGCACATAACTGCAATAACTGTCTTGCATCTCATTCACGCAGCCTTATGTTGTGCATGAGATGTGAGGCTGCAGAGAGACTGAGGATCTGAGCGATGAACCATCTCAGAGGTGGAACTGGGCAGTTGGCAGCAAAGAGTTTTGGTTTTTGGAGGTTTTTAGATTTCAGATTTCTGGATAAAGGATATTCAAGATGTACTACTATTGCGCCAATCCAAAAGACAAAAGTATCTTTGTGCAATCCTATATTCTATATGTTTGTTGTTGTTTTTGTTGTTGTGTTTCTTCAAGTTGTTTCTGATTCCTGCTAACCCTAAGGCAAACCTGTCACAGGGTTTTCTTCACACAATTTGTTCAGAGGAGGTTTGCCTCTGCCTGCACCATACTGATTGGAATCCTAGGCCATTTCCGCACTAGACTGTTATAGTGCTATTATTCCACTTGCAACATCCTATGGAATCCTGGGGTTTTGCAGCAGAGGGAGAGGCCAGCTGGCCCCTCCCAAAACTACATTCCATAGGATGTTGAAAGTGGAATCACAGCGCTATAACAGTCTAGTGCGGAAATGGCTCTAGTCTCCCAGTGTCCTAATCTAACACTCAAACCAATAAACCACACTGGCTCTCTAATCTACCACTTGACTTATTTGAATATACTCAATAAGCTTACAATATTTATTAGTTACACATAAATCTTACCTTTCTTCCAGTGAGCTCCCAGATGCCTACACAAGTCTTCTCCAGGATAAGAGAAACTGCCCAAGTTACCCTGCTGAATTTCATGGCTCGGTAGGGACTTGAAACTGGATTTCCATGGTTCAGGTGTAAGAGGTTTTACAGACATCACAAGAATGAGACAAAATCTGTGTGCAGTTAGGTAGTGCCATAAATATTCCTACTTTTTCTCATCCTCAGTGAGACAACATGACTTAACAAAAGGATTTTTTTGCACAAAACAATTTTGTAAATTTTTAACAAAATCATGGAAAGAAAAAAAGAAAGAAAGATGCATAAAAATTCTCACAATCTCACCTAGCAGGAAGAACGAAATCACCACCACCACCACCACCACCACCACATACAAGGCCAAACGAAAGACTATTTACATGCTTACAGTTTGACCACTATTATACAGCAGTCCCCAATGCTAGGAATCTTACTTTCATCACGGCTTCGTCTGCTATATGTCTGCAGAATACTGCTCTCTGCAAGGGTGCCATTCCCATTTAAAATGTATCCCTGACAGAAGTCCTACAGGAGATAATAAATTAATGAACCAGGAGGCTAGAGCAAAACACCTGGCGGGGGGAATCTACCAAAGGAGATGAAAAATCTTGCATTTTGCACATGTGCTTGAAGATGAAGGTGGTTTTCTTCAAAATGTACACATTATGGAAGTTGTTTATTTCAAATATAAAAGCTGTAAATTTTCCCCTTCCATGCCTTATTAAGACAGGTACTTCCTTTTCACTAGCCTCAAGTTCAGTTTTCTTGTAAAGAAATATTGTTGCGTTCAGCATGATATGTCATATTGCAATGCAGTTTTTGATGGAATATAGCAAAAGGGCCTGCAGTCAAAACAACTTTTTTTGTAATATTTCAGAAAGTTTGCAGTCCCTCGGGATCAAAAGCACAAATACACATATAGGCCAATACACTTTAAGAAAACTCACAGCACAACAAATCACAGCACAGGATTGATTTCAGCTCATAATGTTTTAGTGGCCAGTAATGTTCTTGAGAACAGAATTTCTCTGTGTTTTCACAGCAGGATTTCTGAATTCACAGGAAGAAAAGAGGACTGATTCTTGCAAGCCTTTCTAAGATAGTCAATGCCAGAGGTCAGCTGAGCTGAATATTTGCTAGTGTCATGAACCATAAATAGTGCCACTCACTAAGAGCCAATGTTACCATCTTTCTGTAGGAGAAAGGTTGCAGAATCGCTTGTGAAAGCCCACAAACAGTATGACAATTTATCAGTTTAGATGAAGGCTTGCCAGTTTGAGGTTATCAGCACTTCCACCATGGCCATCAAATAGGAGACCAGCAAACTAACGGATTCATTGTGCTCTGGAGTACAGCACTTTTTTCATCCCACTGGCAGCCTTTCATTCAATAAAACTGTAGTTACCAGTTTGTTATGGAGAGTCCAGATGTCTTCCCAAAGGATCCCATGTCTGTTGCAGTGATATCACATACCCCCACTGCTGGATGTGTTACATTTTGTGTCTGGGAAAATGTTATTTCCCTCGCTAGCATATCCATTGCCTCTTTAATTAGAACTGGGAATTGTGGTTGCATGAGTTGTTGGCTATTGTCTGTGATGTCATTACTGACAGCAATACAGCTCTTCAGCATGGGCTATTCTTTTTCGATTTCCTCACAGATATAGACCTATAGACTGAATATGGATATTTCTGCTTATCTGTAAAGCACCTAAACTAGAGACCTGATACTCTAGTTTGTAGGTGTAAAGTAATAGATATTGCCACAAAAGAACTGAGATAAGCATAGCCATGTGCTGTGGGTTCTTCAACACTTCAGTGAAGCAAACTGACAATGTAAGGTAGTAAAATATCAGATATCTTGCAATCCAAGGATGTTGAATGGTCAGGCTACACTGTATACTTCTTCATGCAGTACACTGTTAAAGTAGTTGGGCTGTGGTAATAGCCATCAGTGTAGATAGCTCTCAAAAAGTTCTGGACAAATTCATGGAGGATGAATATGAGTCATGATGGCTATATAAGCAGATGATGAAGACATTGAAATTTTCCATACCTCAGCTCAGTCATTAATCAGAATGGAGACTGCAGGCAAGAAATCAGAAGAAGACTATGACTTGGAAGGGCAAGCTATAAAGGAAATCATTCAAAATGTGGTGCAGGAGAAGAGTTCTATGGATACCCTGCACTGCTAAAAAGACAAATAAATGGGTCCTAGAGCAAATCAAGCCCGAACTCTCTCTAGAAACCAAGATGACCAAACTGAGACTGTGTACTGTGGCCATATCATGAGAAGATATGACTCACTAGAAAAGACAATAATGCTTGCTAAAGCAGAAGAGAGTAGGAAAAAGGAAGACTGCATTACAGATGGATAGACTCAATCAAGGCAAACACATCCCTGAATCTCAAAACCTGAGTAGGGAGATTGCATGAGAATCATGGGGTTTTCCGCCAGATATAGTGGCTGAGAACCTGCATGAGAGGCTACTATGCATAACTTTACAATGACAGAGAGTTGCATCATTGACACGATATACAACCATGCTAGTAAATTGCAGATGCCCCATTGCCCAACAGGGCTCTCACTGCGCAATGGGACCCATTGTACATCAGGAGACACTGTGCCTCATGACCCATTATGCATTGGGACAAGTTGTACTACAGCCACACTTCTGCCTGAGCTTGCACAATGGTTCCAATGGTGAACCCCTCCTAAGAATATGAATGTTGCACAACAGCATAACAGCGTAATTATGCAATCCAGAGGAAGACTGCATTACAGATACATAGACTCAGTCAAGGAAGCCCAGCCCTGAGGCTGCAAGACCTGAGCAGGGCTGTTGATGACAGTGTGACTTGGAGATCTCTCATTCATAAGGCTGCCCTAAGTCGAAGTTGACTTGACAGCAGTGAAAAATAACAACAACAAACATGAAGATTCTTTAGCATACCAATCACTGGAAAACAGCAGGAGGGAGCTGTTGGCCTCATGTGCTGCTTATATGCTCCTCAGGGGAATCTGGCTGGCCTGTGGAAGAAGAAGAGCCATACTGGCTCTGACCAATATTTTTACAAACCGGAAACCCCTTAGCAGGAAGATACATGCATCTGTATCTTCCAACTTGTATTCTGCAACAATTGATATACACGGACATATTGTCTCTAATAGATCATGACAAAGTATGGTTAACTTCACTCTAAAAACAAAAGTTGTGACACAACATCTGATTGTCCTGGTGCATAAACTAGACTCTGAACAAGAGGCCACCGTTAGGACACAATATGGAAAAACAGAATAGCTTCCCATTGGCAAGGGGATCAGACAAGGTTGCATTTCATAACCCTGTCTCTCTTTAATTTATATCCAGATCATGTCAAATCTAAAGCAAAGGAAGGAGGTGTGAAAATTGGGAGAAGGAATATGAACAATTTAAGATATGCAGATGATACTATTTTACTGGCAGAAAATGCTAGTAATGCTAGCAGATTTAGAATTATTATTGATGAAAGTTAAGGAAGAACAAAAGCAGGGCTACAGTTGATTAAGAAAATAAAAATAATGACCACATTACTATGATTTGCATAACGTTAGAGCAGGCAGTGATCAAAATAGTTGAAGATTTTTTAAACCTCAGCTCAGTTATAAATGAAAATGGCCACTGTAGTTAAGAAATCAGAAGGCTGAGACTTGAAAAGGCAACTATGAAGGAAACAGACAAGATCCTCAAATGCAAAGATACATCATTAAACATAAACGTCAGAATTTCCAGTTTCTATGTCTGACTGTGAAAGCTGTACAGTGAAGAAAGCTGACCAGAAGCAAATTATCTCACTGAAACGTGGTGCTGGAAAGATTTCTGTGGATACCATAGACTATTAAAAAGACAAATAAATGGGTCCTAGAGCAAGTCAAGCCTGAACTCTCCCAAGAATCCAGACTTACTAATGTGAGACTATTGTACTTTGGACACATCATTAGATGATGTGACTCATTGAAAAAGATGATAAGGCTGGGAGAAGTGGAAAGAAGTAGGAAATGAAGAAGGCCATATTACAGATGGATTGATTTAATCAAGGAATTTATGCCTCTGAGTTTGCAAGACTTTGGCAGGACTGTTGATAATTAGGGCCATTTGAGGCCTCTCCTTCATAGGGTCACAATAAGTTACTCAATGTGCTGGCAAATAACAACCACAAATTCTCTCTGATGCTGGAAGTGATACATAGTCATCCTGACTAGTAGCCATTGATATCTCTTATCATCCATCCCCTTCTAAAGCTGCCCATATTGGAACCCATCACTATACCTATTGGAAGTGAATCCCACATTTTGAATATGAAATGTGTTTTTTTTTAAAAAAAAAAGTACCAAATAGGATGCTGGATTCACCAAACTGGGCTTCAAACTGAATTGGGGGAGCACATGTCCAGCTCTAACTATTGTTGACCCTCCACATTTGCCAGGGATAGCAAAAAAAAATTGCAAATATGAAAGAGTAGGGGGTGCGTGTGTGTTTGTGGCCGAGGCATGGCGTGGAAAACAGGCACCTAGGGTCCAAACCAGGTCAGAGAAAGGAGAGGGAAGGAGGGGTTGGCATGGTGGCCCTATACTTCTCACCCATCACCTTCCTTGAGTTGGGGGAAGCATTAGGAGAGGGTTTGTGGTGTTGAGAAATTGGGCTGCAAGCCATCCTTAGCTGCCTAGACAGCAGCTAGTGGAGGAGGAGAACAAGAGGTGGATTTTTAAAGGGCTGGGTGGCCCAAGAGGGCAGGTTCCTCCAGAAAAGAAGCACCTGAGGGGAGGGGAGGGCAGAGGCTGAAGAACTCACAAATAATCTGTGGAAGTCTACCCACAAATGTGGAGGGCCAACTGTATAACAGTTTTCTTAAAGTGGCAGTACACATTTAATGTAAGGTACCTGGAGTACTGGTAACTCCCATGTCCCAGTCCAACACTTTGACTATTTCCACACTAGCCTGTTATAGCGTGATGATTCCACTTTCAACATCCTCTGGAATCCTGGGGCCAGCCAGCCCCTCCCGAAACTGCAAACCCCAGGATTCCAGAGGATGTTGAAAGTGGAATCATTGCACTATAACAGGCTAGTGCAGAAATGGCCTTTAACACAAAGGGGTCTTTTCTTATAAGAGTCCCATGCAATATCAGTTCCATCTGAATGCTACAGTTGCTTACAAATGTAAAGAAACAAAACATGAAGGAAATACTCTTCTGACGTCTCCATTGTACCTGGCTTGAGCATGTTGGCTGTGGCTTCTCGTTGTGAATCGCAACCAGAGCTGATCCGTTGAATCAAGGTGAATTGCCTTATATGGACCCACCATGCAACAACTGGTCCAATGCAAGTAATCTAGTTGGAGTTAATCAATAGGTTTTAGGCCAATGGTTGTCCTGTCAAACATAATCACATCTGTTGAAGATGTGCTGCAGTATAATATATGCATAGCCAATCTGATGGATCAGCATAATTAATTTTCATTCTGATCACCACAATAGTATGAAGTGGCTTATTTTCATACCCCACCTTTCATAGTCACCACTACAGGTGAGCCATACTACAAGAGAAACTGCTCTAATCAGTTGCTCATTACTGCATATCAGGAGGCTGGACTGGAACTAGCAGACTTTTTAGTAAACTCTGAGATTATTCCTAACATTTACAGATAAAGCAAGGATATCACTGCAGATATTAGACACTGGTAGTGGTAGCAGTAGTGATTGTATTCCACATGTGTCTTGCAGTTTCACAGCTGTATCAGAAAGTGATAAAAAAAGGATTATGAGATTTGAATTCAAGTAAAAAGATAATTGTGGGAAATGCCATTAGAACTGCCAGGAGCTGCCATTCTAATAACGGAGAAGAAACTACAGGCACAATGTCTGGTCAGATTCATGAGGTGTGCTAATAGAAAATGTCAGAAGCTTGGCTTGTGAGCTTTGTTTCATTAAGCCAGCTCTGGTTCCAGACAGAATACTGATGCATTTGGAGTGTATTGTATTCCATCAAAGTGTTGGGTTTTCTAAGCATAAGGAAAAAAAAAAAAAACCAAGGGCACCATGCCAGACCAATTTTCTCATTATAAATCTCATTCTATACCAATAGGAATTAATTAAGATCTTTCATCATATATCAGTGGATGTTGAGCCAAGCCCTAAAAGTTAATTTTAACTTGAAATTGTTTACATTTCCCATTACTTTGAACAGATCACCATCTGTGATGACATCTAGGTTGGTGTAGTGGCAAGAGTGTCGGGCTGGGAGAACTCTCCCCCCCATCCTCATCCCCATGAGCCCATTAAAGGTAGCGGGTAGTCTTTGGGACATTCACTTTTTCTCAGTCTGACCTACTTTACAAATTTGTTTTGAAGTTAAATTAGGGAGTAGTGAGAGCCAGCATAGCACACTGGTTTGAATGTTGAGCTACAACCCTGGAGACCAGGTTCAATTCCCCGCTCAGTCTTGGAAACCCACTGAGTGACCTTGGGAGCCTCACACACTCTCAGCACCAGAAAACCCCAAGGTAAGGGTGCCTTAGGGTCACCATACGTCAGAAATGACTTGAAGGCATAAAAGCAACAACAACAACAACAACAACAACAACAACAACAACAGGAGTAGTCATGCACATTGCCTTGAGCTCACTGAAAGGTAAGGTATAAATATAATTAGTAAGAACAGTGAGATATAGATGGCTCACATCTCTGTCCCTGTGCACATGATCAAATACCACCAGTGGCATATGCCAGAAGTATTTTTTTTTCTCTCCAGTACATGTATATTGTTTAAAATTGTTGTAAGCTGCCTTGAGCCCCAGACCGGGAGTAAGATAGGACATATATTAAATTAATAAATAAAATTAATCCCACTCTTCGACAGTTATTCTCAAAGCACAGTATTTTATTAAATGTATATCACTGCCTAATTGTGGATTCAAGCAACACTTGCAAAGTCTTGGTAAACCCACGCATTAATTTTTTAAAAAATATTGCGACTGTGACAGATTGCCAAAGAGAGACATATTGCATTAAAACATCATGACCAGCATCCTGCTAGTGATTTATGCATGTCCAAGTGCAGATTATGCACACATAAGTCCCTTTTCAGACAGGGCACAGAGGGCTATTCCCCTGTCATTTTGTTACCCCAGTGGCAGACCCCTTCCCGGGGGGGGGGGGGAATTGATATCAAATATCCCCACTATGCAAGAGAGGTTCCTTGGGTGGCTGTGTAGACAAATAGGTCAAACGACTGAAACTAGGTCAAGGCCCGAAAAATCCCCAGTTGTGTTTCCCCAAGGAGACTTCAGGCTAAACACGTCCACACGAACAAACGGTCCTCAGCCAAAAATAGCCAACTTGAGGGGATTACTGGGTTTTCCCCAGGTTGAACAACTCGAACTTGAGAAAATCCTACAAGGCAAGGTCCATCTGCATGAACCAATCTTGTAAACTATCAAGTTGCTATTGTGTAGCATTTTCCCCTCTATTTTGGCCATTGTTCTTCCCGGGAGAGGGCTGCCCTTGAGGTACATTCTGCCCTAAGTACTCCCAGTTTTGGAGGGTCTCTTTGGAGAGCTCCCTGCCACGCTAGCAGACCAGCAGAAGAGAGCCGCCTCTCTTCACTGAGTTCCGTCTTTCTCGCCGCTTCCCAGACTGAAGACTGCTGGATAGGTGCAGTATCACTGCCTTTACACCCTCTCCGCTATATCCCCTATCAATTTTCACTTTTTCCCTTCTCGATAGGCCTTGTGTGCATGAGTGAGTGCGTTGGTATGTGAGAATATATTTATTAATAAAAACCAGTTATTAGTACGTTTGTCTGGCTTTTTTGCTTGGCCTGACCCCATAAACATTGGGCAAAAGATTCTGCTGGGTTACCCTGCCCCTTGTTTTGCTATTGCCGATGCTCTGCTAATTTCCCCAACCTTTGCATTTCAGAGCAAATCAAGGTGTCCCCCACGGGACACCCAGAACTCAGGGTAACAATCGAGCTCCATCCCAAAACTGCCCAGGCCAGGCAGCCTCACACCCCAGGAAGTGCTATTGCTGCTCCTTTTTACCAGAGGGAAGGGAAAGGAGAGGGGAGGTGACTCAGGCTGTAAAGATCTGACTGCTTTAAGCTCTCAGGGTAAGGAAAAGGTGATACACTCCATTTCAGATTACACTGTCATTCTCCTTGCCCCCATCAAGCTGAGAACAGCTGCGTCTCTATGGTCTGAATTGCCTTACCTCCTTTCCTGATGGATTATGACACTAGCACTGCCCCCTCCCAGGTCCTGATAGCTGCTAAGCAGTGGCGGGACATGGAACTGCCTGTGCAGAGCTGTGTACACGTGTGGGATCTGAGCCCATCTCTACCACTAAATACTCACTTGAAGAAAAAATGTCATAATGGTTTTTTAAAAGATCAGTCTCTTACTGCTGTCAGATTGAATTAATTCCACAGCTGAAGGGAGTGGCGGCACCATCAAAATGCAAAGTTATTTCTAAAAGTATAAGTCTCCCCTCCTGCCTTCATTATTTCTAAAAAAAATGTTTATGGTCATTTCTGCACGGGGCGAGGGAATCGCCCCACACCACTACTCACCAGATCTTCTGGCGGTCTGGTCCGGTCCAGGGTGAGGAGAAGCAGTACGTGGTCGTCAATCCGCACTGCTCCAGTGTCCAAAATGGCGGCTTCCGGTTGTTCGTGGGTCTCGACCAACCGGTGAAGCTCACCAGCCTAAAGCCCGCCCTCGGCAGATCGCAGGCTCTCATTGGTGCGAGTCTGCGAATCTGCACAAGGGAGCAGGCTCACAGTGGCGCGCTCCATGCTTTTGAAAGACCGGAAAAATCAGGTCTTTCAAAAGCATGCTGGAGGACCACTTGGGGTCGTTCCGGAGCGGACTGAGATGCGGATCTACAGTAAGTAGTCCGAACCCAGTCCGCTCCAAGGTGCAGACGTCCTCCATGGAGGACACACTGCACCATTTTAAATATCCCATGTGGAAATGGCCTAAGTCTTAATATAATTGATTTAATAAGTACTGCATTCAGTGTATAGAATGGGAAGGATGGGATGAGGGGAAATCTCTGCTTGTGTGTTTGAAGGCACATGGAGCCTGGGAAGGGAGGAGCAGCAGAGAGAAGGCAAACAAAGGGGAAAATAGATGTTTGCTGAAGAAGGGGAAGAAAAGAGTGGGATAAAAAGAAATAGAGTGGCACAGCAGAAGCATGCTGGGCCCATAACCCATCAGTCGATGGGTCAAAACCATCCTCTGCTAAGCTGCTTACTATTGAGAACTAGCATGATATAATGGTTTGAGCATTGGCCTACAACTCTGGAGATCAGGATTTGAATCCTTACACAGCCATGGAAAACCACTAGGCAACTGGCAAGTCACACTATTTCAGCTTTAGAGGAAGGCAAAAGTAAACTCCCCTCTAAACAAATCTGGCCAAGAAAATCCCATTATAGGTTCACCTTTGGGTTGCCATAAGTCGGAAGCAAGCTGAGGCACACAACAAAAAGACAAGCAGAGAGGAGATTCAGACACAAGTGGAGACCAGGAACAGGAATGGAAAGGAAGGAAAACACCCAGGAGGAAGGAGAAAAGGCAAGCAAGTTTGTGGTGTCGAGGCTTGCTGCCTGGGCTCCCCCAACAAAATTTAATCACTAATCCAAAGTTATGATTAAATTTTGTTGGGGAAAATGCCAGAAGCCACAGAAATGGGTAATGTGAACTGCATTTTGCCTACCCTTGGGCTAGAGAACAGCCTCTTGAGCTCCATTCAGAAAAAAAAAGGGGGGGGACATATAGACACTTGCCTGCCATTATACTCTCTGCCCCACTTCTTCACCTCCCTGTCTGTTAGTGTCTGAGCCAGCATGAGTCATTTCACTAGACTGTTGCAGTGCTATTATTCCACTTTCAACATCTTATAAAATCCTGGGGTTTGCAGTTTAGGGAGGAGCCTCAATGCCCCTTGCGAAACTGCAAAGCCCAGGATTCCATAGGATGTTGAAAGTGGAATAACAGCACTGTAACAGTCTAGTGCGAAAATGACCAGGGTCTGAGCTACTAGGTCATCCTCTTCCTCTAACACAGACTAAGCTCACTTGGCCTCATCTTTGCTTAAAGGGGCTACAACACACGTACACACACACAAACGTTTGTAAAACTTGTAGCATGGTCTTTGCTAATCTTTGAGAAGTTTGAGGGATTGGAACTGGACTACAGCCCATTTGGTTTTCCAGGGCATTCCTAGGGAAAACAGGACTGTTGGCGCATGTGCTTTTACAATCTTACCATCTTGGTCAGCTTTCTGAACCCCACTGTACTTCAAGGAAGTCTGTCTACTTCCCAATAGCTTGATTAAGAATAACAAGAATAGCTACTCTACTTCTTGTGTCTGTCAGATACTAAAAGAAGCAGAAAAGAATTTACCAGCAAGAATAGGATTTGCCTTCCCATTCAAAGCTCCATCTCTCACTATTTCCCTTCTTGTTTTTAGGTAGTGCCACTACCAGCTGTTTTGCAAAAGAAAGGCAGTGAAACAAGCTAATTATGAATTGGCATATTATTAAATTACACCTTCACAGAGCAATAACTGGCTAAGTGAGGACTCAAGCACTGAACTGCCACATTAATTGCCTTGGCAGCATAATGCACAATCCTGATATATGCAGTATAAGGAGGGGTATTGAAACTTCTCAGCTATAGAGCTCTAGTGCTTCACCAAACTAGAAACTGAGAGATTCCACAGGATGCAGCCAAGGCAGTTAAAGGGGATTCACAGTGCTAGAATTTTGTAGTGTGGAAGGGGCTAGAGAAGAAAAGAATTTTAGGAATGCAACATTGGTCACTGTGGTTAGTAGACAATATGAAATCTTTAGACTGGCCAGGAAACAAGAAGAAGATCACTGGCCCCTTTTTCCTCCTTCTGTTGGTGTGACTACCAGTCTTCTACTTCCAATATTGTATGCTTCAGTTCCAGCTTAATCTGAGGAGCATGATGCTGGGAAATAGTCTTTTCTTTAAAAGAAGATAGCAGTGCAAATAGATTAATTTACCATCTCATTTAGCCAGCTCTGAGGCCTGAAATGTTCAGATTAATTCATGACTGGATACTTCCTAGAAATAAAAAATCTAAAAACAAGGGGAGGGGAAAGCAATACAAGGACACTATTTTTTTCCCCAAAGAAATGGGTGTGTTCAAAGCCTAGAAAATATTTTTGTTTTCTTTTGTTTTGAACTAGAACTCCCTGCAAAAAACCCAGCCAGCATGGTAGGTGAGGAGTATTCTGCAGCTCAGAAAAGTAACTTTTCCAACTCCTTGTGGGTGCAAGGGTACTATATTGTGTGCAGACCCCAAAAACAGTTGCTGAGCCCCAGGGGCTCTTTGTGTTGCAGGCACTAAGCATCTTCATCTCTTTAAAATGCCATTTATCTTTCCATGGTACAATCTGCAGTCCAATAAATCTTATTAGAAAAGGGCATTTTAAATGAGCAGAATGAATTTGAGGAGTGGTAATGGGCTAGTAGGGAACAAAATGATGAATCTGTTGCTTCATTTCTACATCCTGTTCAAGAAGAATTAGGTCCCCTCACAAAGACATAGCCCCCTGGCAGAGAATAACATCACTCTTTGTGAGATGGCTGTTTCCTAAATGCTATGGTTTGTTCAATGCAAGCAGTGCTAAATTTGTCACTTTATGATTTGCAGTTCAGACCCCAAAATAGCATTATGCTGCTGCATACTGCTAGAATGTAAAGAAATGATCTAGGCATGTAAATTGGAAACCATCACATTCTAGTCTACATTTGCCCAAAATCTAAGTGACAGTTTAGTTTCTAATTTTCCGTTTAATGTATAACTGTTTATCTACAACAGCGGACTTTTATCTATAACAGCTCTTTTGCACTAAAATAATCTCACACAAAAACAGCAATCTTGCACCAGAAACTGTGGTCATTTCCACATTTCCACCTTGATGCCCCTCCCTAAACTGCAAACCCCAAGATTCCATAGGATGTTGAAAGTGGAATAATAGCAATATAACAGCCTAGTGCGGAAATGGTCTATGTGTGGCTAGTGTTTTGAGCAAGATTGTGTTTTATGCAAGATTTTGTCTTTTCAACGCAATTTTTTGTGCAATTTTTTTTTCATCAAGATAGCTGTTTTTGCATAAAAATAAGAAATCTTGCACACACAAAAATATGTGACTGTCTGGAAATAGTAGGTGGTCAGGAAGTAACATCATCGTAAACCAACTCATTGTTGTTCACTGCCATCAAGTCAACTTCAACTTATAGTGACCCTATAAATGAGAGATCTCTGAGTCACTCTGTCATCAACGGTCCTCCTCAGGTCTTACAGACTCAGGGTTGCAGCTTCCTTGATTGAGTCTATCTGTAATGTGGTGGACCTCTGGACTGCATAAAGCTGAATTGTGCTGTTGTGCAACATTCGTATTCTTAGGAGGGGATGAGAGAAGTAACTATGCCATTGGACCCCTTATGCAAGCTGAGGAAGAAATGTGGCTGTAGTTCAGCTTGTCCCAAAATATAATGGGGTTGTGATGCACACTGTGTCCCATTGCACTGTGGGAACTCTGTTGTGCCGTGAGACTTCTCGCACAGTGCCTCACTGTGCATCATTGCAATTTACTAGCATGGCTGTATATCATGTCATCATAAAGTTACGTATTGTAGCCTCTCATGCAGGATCTCAGCCAGTGTATTTTATGGAAAACTCCATGATTCTTATGCAAGGAAAAAAACAAACCACCATGGACCAGGACAGAATAATTTCCCCAAATACTTCCGGATATGCAAATACCTGGTGAAAGCTGTGCAGAAATACTCATTTTCTTTACAGCATGGAGGAAACTGGAAATTATTCATACTCACTTGCAAGGATGCAATAATTGAACGTATACATCTCTGTTCGAGATTTTGTTGGACTGCAACTGCTGTCAACCCTAATCAGCATGGACAATAGTGTGGGATGATAGAAGCTGCACTCCAACAACATCTGGAGGGCCACACGTTCCCTAATTTGATATTAGAGAGCAACTAAAGGGGCGGAAAGGGTTTTGACAACAATATCACACATATAAGCATTCACCCACACCACCCACACACCTACATTTCCAACTAGTGTTGTGACCTGTGCGTCATTACTTTTGGCAAGTGTACTGAAAGATAACCAAGGGCTGAATTCTGAAAGCAGGGCTGCCAAGAACAGGTTCAAGCACTGGTGAAAGAGAAAATGGTCTCTCTCTCAACAAAGCGGAGCACCTAAAAACCTTCACTTGGAAATGCTTTGTTCATAGCACAAATGTGCAAGCCACTATTCCGAACTAGGCATGCACTGAACATGAAATATATATTTTGTTAAAAATTATACGAAGAGATAGTTATATTCTGTTTTCAATAGTAATTAGCAATTCTCTGGTTGATTAGTATCTATACTGATCAATAACTGGCAGACCTTTGTATATCATTATTATTTTCTTTGAAATGCAGCAATTTTACAATAGGTGTTAAAAACAATTAGATAAGTAATAATAGGACCAAGAAAGACAGAGAGATGTGCAACATAGTGGAGTCCCAGGACCCCTTTCAGACTGCTGGGCCCCAATAATTTGTACCAGCTCCCTCTCTGCCCCTTGTCAGCCTCACAGGTATGTCCAGGTCTAGGAACTGAGGTCTCCTCTCTATAGCTCATCTCCTTCTATTCTTCTTCCTCAGACATTTTGCGCCCCCTTTGGCCAGGATTCCCAGATAAGTTTGCTAATGCTTGACTACTTTCTCGGAAGTGCCCACTTCTTGTCACAAATTGCCTCCATGTCTCTTTAAGCGCTAATTGGAGATTTGGGTTCCTAGACACAGATCTGTTGCTACTATAGACCCTTAGATTGGCAGTGCCAGCAGGAGCAGTTGCCAAAGGAGGCACTTTTGCCCTTCTGTTAGGAAGAGAGAGGGACTTGTTCTGTAGCAATACTATGCACCGCAACACAGGGGCAGCAAGCAGCTATTTTATTCAGGGGCCTGAATACCATAAAGGCATCATGTATTGTTTGATCTCAGAAGCTAAACAGCGTCAATTCTGGTTAGTATTTGGATGGGAGACCACCAATGAATACCAGGTGCTATCTAATATATAAAAGTCAAAGTTTGTGTGTTTGTGTCAGACGAAGACCTCATATGATTGGCTGCTTCTGGCAAAGATCTCCTAAGAAGATTCTATGGAATCCTGGGGTTTGCAGTTTAGGGAGAGGCCTTTAGAATTCTCAGCCAGAGAGCTCTTGGGCCTCTGTCTGGTTGCTATGGAGATGAGGCCTAGCAGCAAGAAGGAGGAGTGCAGTGCATTCCCTCAGGAACCCAATGTTCCTGTATATTACAGGTTCAATATATACAGATTGAATTAGGGAATATGGGGAAAAGTTACAGATACTGGACAAGACAGTTTGGGTATTTAGAAACATGAATCTCAAATCTTTCTAGCAAGTATTACCTATGAGGAAAATAAAATCCTGGGCAACGACAGGTATATACCCTAGCAGACTATATTTCAGAAACCACCTCTGAGTATTCCTTGCCCAAGAAAACCCTGTGGGATTTGTGGGGTCACCACAAGTCGATAGGTGACTTGAAGCACACACACACACACTGACCTATCTCCCTTCTCTTCACTACTTCACTTGCTGACTGTTACTCCAGGCTTCAGCTGGTCAGTTTGCCCCTTTGGTCCCATGTTGTCTACTTTGCACTGACTCATCATGACACACTGAGACAACTTGTTATAGAAGTGCCACTTTTAACATCTGTTTGGTTAATTGGCTGAATAGTGCTGGGGAATTAAACTTGAGAGGCATTAATGAGCACCTACAGGCACCTCTTTGGTGAAGTGGGGTTCTTTGGAGTCACTCTTGGGCTCAGCATAGGGAAAGAAGAGCAGTGCTTAGGGCCTGACTAACCTGGAAAGTTCCAGTATTTGGTGGGGGAGGTGGACTGGGAAAGTCTTCCGGTAGAAACATGGCTTGCTACACAGCCAGAAGGACAGCTCACCCACAGAGATGGGGGGTGACTCACCTAGAACACAGGAGTTGGGGGTGACAAACCCAGAACATGAGTCTGCACTGTTCCTTCCTACGGATCCATTCTAAATTGTCAATAAAATAGCCTTTAGTTGTTCATTTGTGCCGATCTTTTTCTTCTGAGTGAGTGGGCACATGTCTCCTCTGACCCTAAGAACTTTTAGAAGCATAAGTGCTAGTGATACAGGTTCTTGGGTTTCCCCAATTGTTGTTGCCTCCAGGTCCATTTCTTCAGTTCTTTTTGTGGGACTGTTCGTAATCATTTCTTCAATGTGCCCTAAGGTTCTTCCAAAAGTATTCATTCATTCACTCATTCATTCTAAAAATGATTTACCGAGGTGGTCCTATAGTTCGAAGAGCAAATTTTCTCTTCTCTATTTTGGGCGTGCCGGGGGCAGAGGTAATAGAGTACAAAAGTGACATTTCACTGATATAATGTAACTGGGATGAGGTGACAAACAGAAAGAAGGAGAAGAGAAGGGAACCTATTGTTCAAACATGTCTTGGAATAAAGAAAAACCTATTCAAGAGTGGGGGGAAAAAGAGTTGCAGCTGGTGCTGGGAATTCCAGGAAAATAGTATAAGACAGCAGAAACCTTGGTTGACTATTTAAAAATAAACCCTTGGAAATACAGCAAAAATCATGGCAGCCCTTCAATACATGTGTTCTGTCTGGAGGAACCCAATGTGTCTAAGACAGAGGTGGGCAAAGTACAATCTAAGGACAGCATATGATCCCCAAGGGGACAATTGTGGGGTTTTTTGTTTGAATTTTGTTTAAAAAAAATGGGCCCCAAATGCCCTGTAGGTCGTGTGGAGGCATATTTGCTATTTTTTTTACTCCCCCCAGGCCATTCCAGTCCCAGAAGAGGCCTTTTTAACAACAAGAAGTCTTCTGGAGAGGCTAACGTCAGATTCCATACAACCTTCACTTGATGTACCATTTTTCCCTAACTCGAGATTCATTCAAGACACATCTTACATGGTATCTCCTTATTTCTCCACTTCACTGACAATTAGATCGCAATTGAGTTATGGAATGCCCTCCCTACTACATACATACATACATACATACATTTTTTTCATCATTTCTTTTAACTGATTTTTTTTTTTAGAAGATCATTCCAGTTTGGAAATCTCAGTATCTGCTGTGGTTTAGCAGTTAATTTTAAAGAGCCAGCACTCATCATGACAGCTCCCAATAATCACACTCCCAAGGAGAGTCCAAAAATGCAGACTGCTTTGTTGATTTATATAAACAAATCCATTCTAGCAGTTTCCACCACTGCCAAGAACAAGGCATTTTTTTCAAGTTCTAACAGATCTTGCCCAAGACCAAACCACACAAAAGCATGCTGCATAATCACAAGGATTGCCCATAACAATGTATTGTTACTGAGGAAATTAATCTTTCCACCACCCTCTCATCTGCTGTAACACGGAGGTGGCCAGTGTCTAGTGAACTGGCTCTTGATTTTACCAGTGTTCATCCTGCAGCTTCTCCACATTGTGCAGAAGCTCTGCTGTTGCTGAACATCTGAAAGGATGGGTCCAGCACTGCATACCCTCCCACTGCCCCAATTTGGTGGGGACAACTGCTTTTAATCCTCTGTCATCCCACGTTTTCAGCTGCTTTTAAAATGTCTCAGTTTCTTTCTCCTCCTCCCACTTCCTCACTTCTCCTCAGCTTGTTGCAAACTGATCTAGAAGTGCAAAAGTAGTTTACTCAATTTGTTTAAGGGAAAGGATAGGAGATGGTAGAGTCTTGGCCTTCCATGTCATGTCAGTAGAATAAGGCAAAAGCAAATTTGTGTGTTTCTTCCTCATTAATAACTTTTGCCATCTTGACCATAATCTCATGTTGCTTGGCCACATGTCTCCCAGTTTTCATCTGTGAAATGTTGGAGAGTATGGTACTAGGAGTGCTTCTGATAACTCAGAACAGCTGTGGGAGGAGGACCTGTTATAAAATGAAGAATAGATTTGCTAGCCCTGTGACAGAAGATCCTTGGCCTTGTGTGCTGTGAGGCCTTCAGTTGAGTTATGAGGGAACAGTGAAGCCTAAGAGGTTGGCAGGTGATGTCCTCATTCCTGCTTACCAAAAAAGTACCAGTGCTTCAACCCTGCAGACAGGGCTGAACCAGCACAAATCTCCAGGGCCCTCTGGTACAGAAGGGGCTCCTGGGGCCTGATTATATTAACTATGTTGAATATGTTTTCTCTTAAAGGCAGAGCAGCTGCAGAAAACCTTTGTTATCTATTGAAAAAAGGAAGAGCAGACAGCAGCCATACTCATGAAAGACTGACCTGTGAACATTTGGAATACAGGCAAATGGCCTCAAATTACATACCAAATGTTGTGAGGATCCATTTGTTGAGGGTGCAGCTGGTGCCCTCTCTTCCTCTCCTCACCTCTGCGTGCCCAGTTGACTGAGGTGAGTAGCATGTGATCCAGGTTTGTGAAAAGCCTGCTTCAGTTCTTGTGAGAGGATGACCTCTTGTAAGACTTTTAGGTTCCTCTAAGATTTAAATTTGTGAGAATTTATCTTCCTGTAAGACTTGAGGCAGGTTTTATATACTCTGGCCATTTCCATACCGGGCTTCTGAAATGGTGCAGAGCGACCTCTCACGGAGGTCTTCTACACCGTAGAGTGGACTGGCGTGGACTACTTTTTGTAGTTCCACACCAGAATCCACTCAGGAGCGGCCGGAACTAGCCGGGCTGCGTGTTTTTTAAAAACCTCTTTTTCAAGGTTTTTAAAAAGCACGGAGCAAGCAGCCCCGTGCCGCTCCATCACCCGGCTCCAAAGTGGATTTGCAGGCGCGCGCAAGTGCGTGCCTGCAGATCTGCCGGGGGCGGGCTTCCGGCTGGCGAGAGCCTCCACCAACCGGAAGCTGCCATCTGGGACGCCGGAGGACTGTGGAGCAGCGAGCTCGCGCTGCTCCACGTGGCGACGGACTTACCCGGTTGCGGGTAAGCTCCGTTTTAGCGTGTTTTCGCCCTTTTCCCCCCCACATGTGAAAAGGGCCTCTGTCTCCTATATATCAGCCAGTCATGAGCTATCGTGGCAACAGAAAGGGCTGTCTTGTATTGCTGTTTGGAAAACCAGGTAACCCTGTCTGGGACCTCCTTGCCTCAGCTGAGCCTACCAAAACTAGAAAATTTTGCACCTTCATTTCCTGCCTGAAGGTGACCCATGAAAACTGTAGACTCAAAGCCAGGCTCTGAGATGTGGCAATCCTACTTGGTTTTGTGCATTAGATCATTAGCTTAGATTGTCAGCTTGTGAACCAGTCCCGTAGATATGTCTTTAATACTGTTGAGAACTGCCATCTATTGTAGGCAACCTTACGGCATCCCATCCCATTGAGATGGGAAACCTACTGGTTTCTGGCTAACAGGACAAGTGCAGACGGATTATGCTAGCTTTTCCTCCTAACAAGCTGATGGTATACAAGAGGAGGATCTAGGAGATGCAAATGTTTTGAGACTTATTTCTTAGACTTTGGGAGTAAAAAGACATTGTGGGACATTCTTCAAGCAGTTCTTAGACTGATGCCTTTTGGTACACAGAACTCAGAGAGAGAGAATGTATGCATCTGTGCATTGTTTTGAAATCTGTTGTTACTGTTGTTGTTAACTTATTTTATAATACAAATCCTTGTAAAATCATGTTTGATATAGCCTTTTAACAGCCCTGTAGAATCCATGAAAAATGTAAACCATATATGGTTGCCAGGCACTGAGTCTTCAGTTTTTGTGGGCCATTTCCAAGCAAAAGACAAGATTGCAAATTCTCCAGTTTTGGAGGCTCAGTTTGGGGCAAGAGGAAAGGGCTGTTTGCATACTTCCAGTGCTGCAGCATCAGTTTATTACATTCTCCAAGGCTTAATTGATTTGTTGCTGCAGCTTGCAAGGACTCTCCAGGGGGATTATGTATTTACTTAGTTAGCTTCTGCCTCCTTTCCCAATCATTGCGGTGCCAGGGATCACCCTCCACTCTGCATCCACTTTCTGGCTAGAAGCAAGGTTGCGATGGTGGTGGTTGTGGTGGTGGTGTACCTTCCAGTTTTTCCTAAGGTGACTCTATCATGGGTTTTCTTGGCAAGATTTGGTCTGGGGGGTTATCTTTACCTTTCTCTTAGGTTGAGAGAGTGTCACCAAGTTGGTTTCCATGGCTGAGTGAGGATTTGAACCCTGATCTCCAGAGTCATAGTCCAACATGCAGACCGCTACTGTCTCTCACACTGTCTCTCACCTAGAAGCAAGTAACTAGATTAATTGTGCCTTGTCCCATCTCCCCAGGCATAACACTTAATGACATCACCAAGAGCAGTCCCTGGGTTCCAAGTTTTGGTCTATAAACCTATGGGCCTCAGATGGTTCTCCTGAAATGGCAGTTCTTTCACACACACACATTTGCCTGTGTGTTAAGTAACCATGCTGTGATAGAACTTGATTTCTGGTTGTCTGTCATTTTCTCCTCCTCCTCCTCGTTCTTTCTTTCTTTCTTTCTTTCTTTCTTTCTTTCTTTCTTTCTTTCTTTCCTTCCTTCCTTCCTTCCTTCCTTCCTTGCAGCTGCCGATCTCAACCTTTGATCTCTTTTATATAGACAGAACAGTGGGTAGAGACATCTGTCTTTGCTTCCTAGCTTAGGTGGAGATCATCTGAGGCAAAAAACTAAGAATGGAGCTAATGATAAAGCTGGAACTTTGTGACTTCTTCCTTTCATATGTCAGTGAACTTGAACCTGCCTTGGTGTGAACAGAGGAAGAGTGCTATTTAAAGAATGTCAGCAATTTGGTCATAAAACATCTTTGATCCTACTCCAGTTTTCCTTAGCTGAAAATATGGAAAGGTCAAGATAGGGCTGTGTCTTATCTAAAGCTGAGTGACTGCTACTTAAATAAATTGCCAGACTTCTTTTCTTCTTGTTGTTGTACTTCTGATAATAAAGGCAAGAGCACAAAAATGATTCACGGATCTTGTTAAGGATAGACATGACCACAAGAAGAATGATTACTTTCAGTTCTAAAACGGAAGGACAAGCTCTGTCATGTAAATATGGTGTTATTAATTTCTCTGTCTCACAGGAGTCCTAGGCCACCCTTACTTTCTCTCTACATGGGGTGGTCTTCCTCCATCATCTACCATTTAATTCAGCCTGTTCTAAACTGTGCCCTCCAGATGTATTGGCTGCCAACTCCCCTACTGTGATTTTGGGAATAACACATAATGTTATAACATAATGTAAGTTTGGGAATAGCACATCTGGCAGGCGCAAGGTTGTGCCACAGCATGAAGCTGGATGGTATTTCTCCAGAGGGCAGCTTTGACATTTTATTCCTAAGCCTTTTCTTGTGTTATTTAATTCTCTGACTACACATCATCTCAGGAAAGCCTGTGGCTGCAGCCTTTCTGCTGCTGTGGAAACAGAGGCCTGAATCTTATTGTTAGTCCCAAACTAGAGTAGGCCCATTGCATGATGGTGGTGTTTATTTGTAACATCCTTTTCACCAAAGGACAGATCATCAACATATACAGTCAAAAACAAGGACAATAAAACATAATACTATAAATATACCTACAATGAAATTGCTGGCACCCCTCCAGTCACTGCCTACCTCAGCAACCTCAAGCTCAGTTCAACAGCTTAATCTGACAAATCAAAGAGGAAGGTTTCCAGTCCCTTACAATAGCGAGAGACATCCTTCTCCAGCCAGAGGTCCAAAGGATCTTGGAAGACTTGCAGCCTTGACAGGGCCCTGTGCACCAACGAAACAGTTAATCCTTTCATGAGTTGGTATAGTCCACTAGACATTAGTATAGGTAAACTTCACTGATTCAGTGGGCCTGCTCTAGTTGAGACTAACCATTGGATTCAGTCTGCAGTATTGCTCAGAGTGCCACAGAGTGCCCACCCTTGTATCCCTTTAGTGCAGGGTTGGGCAACTATGGAATGCTTGGGGGCCACATTAGCCTTCCAGGAGACCTTGAAGTGCCATCTCCTCACTGCACCAGTTCCTCCCCCAAAAATGTCCCTGTTTAGAGTGTTTTATTAGATCTTGTACAATGTCTGTATCCAACTGTCGGGACCACAGTGGAAGTCCACATGTGGAATATGTACAGATGTGCATCAGCAGGATGTATGTAATGTGGGCCACTGCTCATTTCATAATGTGACATTCCAGTTGTGTCAGGAGGTGTCAGTCATATGTAGTTAACAATGACCCATATACATTTGTGTTAGAGTGGTATCTAGTATAGGGAGTATACTAGATTAATGTAATGTAATTAATGTAATTCCACTAGTGGTCATTTACTCTACACTGCAGCAGTGTAGTATCTTGGCCAATATAATAATATAATATAACATAAAGTATTGAAAGACATTAAAAGACTGGGATGGCAATACTCATTTTGGCAAAGGAGTAGAGAATGAATGGGTGAGGAAGTCCCTTTTCTTTTTACAAGGAGGTCTGTTAGCAAGTTCCATTGACCAAAGGGTCCAATCTTTCCACACCTTTATAACTTTCATTTGCCAACAAAGTTTTGGAGCCAGAAGGGAAGGGCATTGCCCCCAAAACAATGCTTCTCTAAATGTTGATATTGTTCTGAGTGCTGTTCTCTCCAGTTAGCCCAGCTAATACAGAGGGATGTAGTCCAGAAAGAGCTGTTGATACAGGATTGAGAACTGCCCTAAATGTGTTGGTCATTGTCCTGGGATTCCTTGTTCTTATGAAAAGTAGATATAAACAGGAACAGTTTTATGCCATAAAAAGTGAAAAATTTTGCTTCTATATTCTTCATAAGACACTTGCCAGTTCCTTCTTTTCCCTGGTTTGTAGGCTAAAAAGCAAAATAGCTTTCCAACATTACCTTGTAGCAGTAGCAGCTGGTGCCTCTAAATCTTGTTTTAAAAAGCTGTTTTTCCAAGCCTCTAGAAACCTTTCCCTGATGTCCTCCAACTGACAAAAAATTCTGCCAAAATGTTTTCCCCACTTGCAGATTAGAGCTATGCAAGTGGTCCAGGTGATCCCAGATCCTGACATAAATTAAGCCGTTTGAACTGATTTGTGCCAGTGCCAGATGAGAACAGATTGGCATAGTTCAGTCCTGGCACAGAATGGCACAGTCCGAATTACCATTCCAGAAACCTGGACATCAGAAATAAGTGAGAAAAGCACAATAATGTGTCTCAGATATGACCATATAAGGAAAACAGAAAGAAGTACAGCTTTGAAGGTAGGCAAATTTATTGCTTTCACCTCTCCTCATTGTATGCATCTCACCAACTACAAAGTCCAGGATTCCATAGGACAGAGGCATGGCAATTAAAGTGGTAACAAACTGCTATAGTTGTATAGCACAGATATGTTGTTGTTGTGTGCCTTCAAGTCATTTCTGACTTATGGTGACCTTAAGGGAAATCTATCAGGGGTCTTCTGGGACTGAGAAAGAATGATGCACCAAAGGTGACCCAGCAGGTTTCCATGTCACAGCAGGGAATTGAATCCTGGTCTCCAGATTGTAGTCCAGTGCTCAAACACTGCACCACACTGGCTCTCACAGTGTGGATATACCCAGTCTCAAAGATGTTATTAGATTCCTTCTTTCCAACACCCTCATTTTCCTTTTTATGCCATAATGTGGCTATTACTTTGAAAACTATACCAAGATGGGTGCTGCGGAACAGACTTCTGGCATGCAATCTAGGGCAAGAATATTACAAAAACTCTTCACAGTGATTATGAGACATACTTTTATATGTTATATGTAATAGTATATACTGTTATATACTGTTGAACTTATATAATCACCTACCTCTTGAATCATTTCACTCATTTAATAAATTTAGTTGTTAACAACAGATATCCTAAAGAGCTGAACTTTGGGTTTGGGCAATTGTTGGTTGTCATCTGAATCGAGATTTTCTAAATCTTTAGCTTTTAACTTCCCGGCCTTTTGCCTTGTGGAACAGCTTAGTTTAATCCCCTGTCATACATATGTTAGCCTACAACTCCCATAATCGCTGAACAAGAATAACTGGCTGAGAGGATTCTGGGAGTTGTAGTCTTGCACATCTGGAAGGTATGAGGTTGTGGAAAGCTATTTTAAGAAAACCTGCCAAAAATATATTCTGAGAACATGGGCTATTTTTTTCTCTTTCTAGGACAAAGAAAGAAAGAAACTTTTCAACTCTGCCACCCAGCTCTCATGAAAAAAATATATCTATTTCAATGAGAAAATTCTATCCAAGTTAAACCAGCTGGAGCAATCAGTGGGCATATCCAAGAGTCCTTTGAACAGCTGAATTTTGGAGACCTTCTGCCAACAATAGATGGAAGAAAGGACAAAGGAAAATAGAGTATTATTCTTTTCTTCTTGTTTAAGAACTTATCACTGCAAGCTAAAATGCTTTTAACCACTAATCTTCAGAAATATTTTGAAAAATGTTTCTAAACATATTTTTAGATCCTTGTTTTAATGGAAACACTTCCATAAGGTTAAGAACAGAATAAAACTTGCACAAGGTTTTTTCTTGCCTTCTAATCCTCTCCCCACAAGGTAAAACTGTCTGTATAATTTGGAGTTTTAGCCTTTGTTTTTATGTACATTGAGGATTCTCCACTGAACATGCAAATAATTACTTGCAGAGCCTCAAAATCATCAAGAAGAGTGGAGTTCAAAGGGAAATTGCCTTTCTCTTTGCCAGGCTTTGGGGCACAATGCTTACCTAGGTCAAACTCATTTGCAAATGTGGTTCATTTCCCCTGTTTCTCACATTCCACTGCAGGTGTGTTATCCAAGTAATTTGGATGGCTGGACCCTCCCTACTTTACCTAAACCATTTCTTGATTTCTGGTCTATCTTTGCATGGACGTATGCTTCTCTATTGCCTTCCACCTCAGGCATATAATATCTGAGTGATGTGAGTTTATCTGAAAGGAAATTAATGTGTGGTTTGGATTGATGTATGTGGGGGATCTTGCTTTAGGGTAAAGACTTGGACTGCATATCCTGTCTAGCTCTATGAGTCAGTAACTGTAAGCAATGGGTGTGGGTGAGGAGGAGCTATTTCAGCTATGAGACAAAGCCCTGCCCTGTTCAAAGTGCAAGATTTATGCGCAAGCAGTCCTCTCTTTCTTTGATGTATGATCTACCCTTTCCCCCCAAATTAGGACCTAAGGCAGCCTGCAACATAATTAAAAACAAGAATAATTTCTTTAAAAAACAAACAGCAAGTTAGAATATTAAAATCACAATTAAACAAGCTATAATTTTAACACATACATGTACACAGAATTTACTTTGTATTCATGACACTCTTCTTCTGCAGACTGCTTTGGAGCAGCTACTATGGACTGCTGTTCAAAGCAGAGTTTGGAAAATTTTTCTTTGGTTTGATTACAGATCCTAGTTGTTCTGAACATTATTGCTTGCAAAGGTGTTTTTTTTAAGCTGAAAAAGTGGGCTTATTTCTGTCCAGTGTAGATTTTTTAGAAAATTCAATGTCTATCCAGAAAAGTATTTTTACATTTGTTTATTATTTGAATTTACATGCCCTGAGGAACTGCAGCTGATGCTTAATGTAGCACATTTAATAACAAAGAGAGGTTCTTGGGTTTTCATCCTGAAATCTCAGGGCCTGAGATGCTCCTCATCTGACAACTGTAACAAATAAACTGAATGCACAGGGAGAACAGTGGCAATCTTTCCCACTAGCTTTCAGTCTGATGTCTGCAGGGACCTTATGTGCATTTACTAACTTTGTGTACCATTTATGCCTAATTTGGAACTCTGGAAAATCAAGCTTCCCAATCATGTTGTGCATGTGAGACATTTAACAGTTGAAACTCCCTGCAACCAATCAAGTGAAGTCATAACCTTAAATATTTCATACCTTAATTTGAGGCATAATTTCAGACATCTACAATAGCGTTTTCCAACCTGATGCACTCCAAATGTGTTAGATTACAATCTCATCATTCCCCAGGTAATATAGACATCTTCCATGCTGGAGGAAAATGATGGCAGTTATAGTCCAACATATCTCAAAAGTGTAAGGTTGGAGAAGGTTGGTCTATAATGTAGACCAAATGTGGGCCAGATTTGATCACGCATGCTCCGTGGCCTTTTTTTTTTTTTTACACCCTCAATCACATTTACCCTCACACCAGCAGTGCCAAAATTGGCAACAGACCATACCACCAAAATGTGATAGCGGGGACAACCCCTCTCGCCACGTACATGCACACTTTATGGTGTACCCTTTTTTACAGAAGGAAAGTAGACATTCTACTTTGCCAGTCTCCAAAGTTCAATGGTACAGTAGGCTGTTCTGACATTTTCTTTCAGCACAGAGAACTATAGTTGCTGCCAAATTTCATTAGTTGGAAATGTCTAGAACCAGTGGTAGCTGGAATTTTGTTAACTTTATATAGTACTAGGTGACAGTACTTTAATGAAGAACTGAGAAATATGAGTAATTACTATACTAAGCCAGACCAAAGGTGATCCTGTTCCAGCAATGGAGAGCACATTCATATGGTCAACTGCTGACTTTCATCTGTTAAATGTCTCACAGCTTTAGCAATATCCGGTGAGGCTGGAAACAGGGCAGCCATGCTATTTCTTCCCATTTGGAGCTGGTTCTGAGATATAGCTTGTCCAAGGTAGCCTTCTGTCTTTATCCACTGTGATTGAAACACAACTATGGGCTTATCCGTCAGTCTGGCTTCAGTAGTCTCCAGCATGGGTAGTCCTTCACATAGTAAGGTTTGCATGAAGCTTGTGCTGCTACAATTAGAACAAATTGCAAGAGGATACCTTTCTGAAACCAGATAACTTCCTGAACATAATTTGTGGTCCAGACCGAAGGGTGGTGCATGAAATGACAGACAAGCTGCTGGACTTACAAGGAATCATTAAATCAGACAGTTGGAAGCAACTTCACAGGCTGTCTAATCCAATCCTCTGCCAGGGAAAGAACTAAATCTCCTCCTTCCTGCAAGAAATGCCCATCTAACCGCTGTTTAAAAATGTCCAGTGAAAGAGAGTCTACCACATTGTGAGGTGATCTATTCCAGCGTTTCTCAACCAGGAGCCATATGGCCCCTAGGGGCCTCCAGGATATTCCAAGAGGGCCACAGGTGAAAATTGCATAAATGAGGGGCCATGTCCTATTTCAGTCCTGGCACAGCTGATAAATCAAACAAAACTGAATATCTCCTGGCTTGTTACTTACTTCCAGGCAGTAAGCAAGGAGTCATAAATAAAGTCCAACATAAACAAAGTCTGGCAGGGTTTCATGGCAAGGGAGTGTCCAAGGTCAATCCAAGCATTTGTCAAGGCATCCAGCAAGGTAGCAGGTCAGATAAGCTCTGACAACTCCTGGAGGGGAAGGACACCAGCTAAATAGATCCAAAGCCTAGCACAGCTGTACCTTGATTGATTGTTGCCAGTTATAAATTCTAAGAGAACAACACTGGGCATCCCTTTGCTGCCTGTGCTAAGCAAAGCTGGGTCTAGGTAAGTGTTCTTCTATATCTGAAGAGGCAGGACTCTCTGTTGGATCTGGCACTGCCCCCTGTTCTGTTTCTGGCATCGTAACCTCTCTCTGTACAGCAGGCCCTGTCATGCCTTCTGTTTCAACCTCTGGTGTGTCCTCTGCTTCAGACTCTGAGTCAGAGTCCATGATCTGGAAGCAGGGCTTGACAGGCCACGGCATGAGACTAGGGGGCCACAGAGGGTAGTGAGAAATGAAGAAAACAGAGAAGTGAAAGAAATAAAAACAGAGAAATGGAGTGAACAGAGGAGTGACCGTGCTTCCCAGTAGATGGATTGCCATGCACATTCTGCAGCAACATTGCTTTCACTTCCTTCTTCCTCCCACTTCTGCACTCCACGGCTGTGTGCACCAAGCTGTCCACATCTCATTTGTCATGGGCAAGGTGAGTGGCTGCAGTAGTGTTAGTGTGTAGGGTGCTGTTTCTTTGTGCAAGTATTACTGTGAAAGGAGGTATGTTGCTGCATGCAAGAGTTCTGCATGTAATCTTCAGGTATTTTTAGCCATTGTGTTTGCCATTCCTTTCACGATTGCTGTGTTCATTTGCTTCTCATCAGAAAGATTTATCAGAATCAGACATAATTTTTCATTTGTCTTTATTCAGATGTTATAACGCTGTTTTATTTCTGAGAAGTGATCTTATTATTTTGTAGTTGCAAACATATGTAAAATTAGTCTACATCTGTATCGAACTTCTTTTTTTTATTTTTAGATACCCCATGGCTACCTCCATAAAAAAGAAATGTCGACAATACACTCATGTTTGCATGAGTGTTTACAGATCGTAATAAAAGCGGTAAATTACATTAAACCAAATGCACTTCAAGACTGCCTGTTTCAACGGCTTTTCAAGGACAGTAATGAAGACTTCACACGCTTATTATTGCATACAAAGTCCATTGGTTGTCCAAAGGTAACTGCCTTTGTTGTTTTGTTGCTTTGTGGGACTCAGTTGTGACATTTTTCAGAGGTAAGGACATGGAAGAAAAGATGACCTCTGCTAAATGTGATATATTTTACCTGTGTGATGTCTTCAAAAAGCTCAATTTGTTAAACAAACAACTACAGGGCAGGAATTGTGACCTTTTTTCAAGCAAGGAGATTATTACAGGGTTTCTTGGAAAAGTCAAGCTGTACACCACCAATATTGGACATCAAGAATTTGCGCAGTTTCCCTCTTTGGCAGGAGTTAGTGATAAATTGAAAGATAATGAAATAATTGTGTATGTGAATCATTTGAAGCAGCTTTATAATGATATGGAAGTTTGTTTTCATGATCTGCTGGACATGGATATTCCGGCCTGGGTAGTTGATCCATTTGCTGTGAATGCTGCTGATGTTGATGTTTCTTTGCAAGAAATGCTCATAAGAATTACAGAGCAACATAGCAGCCAAAGTAACTTTCAGTCAAGAAAAATACCATTTTTGGAGAAAGAGTACAATATCTAAAAAGTTTCCACAGCTTTGGGATAAAGCAAAGTTGTTTTTCGTGGCATTTCCTACTTCATATTTGGTAGAATCAAGTTTCAGTCATGTGAATTATTTACTCAGCCTAACGCAGAATTGCCTTAACATAATCGACAGAGGTGATCTTTGGTTATCCTTCACAGCGATAGAACCGGATATGAAAAAGTTTGTTTCTGGTCATCAAGCACAAGGGGCACACTGATTGAGAAATACCTAAAGTATAAATTTTTATGTAGTTGTATTTTGTATAAATCATAACAAATTATAAATAAAGCATGTTCTATTTACAAGCAAAACATTTAAATAGCTACTTTTCTACCGGTGGGACAGGGGGGTCACAGGTAGGAAACAAGCTCACAAGGGGGCCACGGTCAGAAAAAGGTTGAGAAACGCTGATCTATTCTACTGTTGACCAGCTTGAAACCATCATGAAATTCTTCATAATGTTTAGTTGTTTAGACATAATGTTTAGACATACTGTCTCCCTCTATGTTATATATTCCTGTCAATAACTTCTAACTTTTGAGATGAGCTATATTACTTGATTTCAGAAAGGTATCCTTTTGTGATTTGCTTTAATTACAGCAACACGAAGTTCATGCAAGCCTTACTACATGAAGGACTACTCATGCCAAGGACTACTGAACCTAGATTGATGAATGAAAAAGCCCAGGGTTGTGTTTGAATCATGGTTTGGCTTGAAAAAGAAAAGAAAAGAAGGAACAGAGTAACAAGAAGAACAAGTAACAAGGACAGGGAAGGGGGAAAAAAGTATTCTTCTATATTAGCTTTTAGTTCTAGGACATATTGATTGTTTTCCTTTTTTCTTTTTCTTTTTTTGGCTAAGGAGGGTAAGTCTTGTTCTGCTCTGTAATAAAGCAAACAGTTTGAATACAATGTAATAAAAATATTTGCTTTGAAGTATAACCTGAAATGTCTAGTGTTAAGAATGATGGTAATAATACTAATAATGCCTTGTCCATTTTCTTGTGGTTTTGTTTTCTCTGCCCAGCTGTTTATGTAACATGGCTGTCAGAATATTAGATTTTGAATTCCAGATGTTTTGGCAAGAAGGAAGGGTAAATATTCGTCAGAGAAACCTCATGCCACCCAAGCAGTTGCTATATCAACGGGCTAGTTTTGGCTTACCGAGCCAATCCTATACCCACTTATAAAGGAGTAACTCCTATTGAACTCACTGAGATTTACTTCTGAGTAGACATTTCTCAGATGGCGTTGTTCATTAAAAGTGAGTTCAGCACTCCCTCGTGTTGAGTAACAGAAACATGCTAAACAGCTAGAAATATGACTACATTTATTAAAAATTCTCCTCACCTGGTAGCTTCAATGGTTTATATACACATAAAGAGTTCCTATTTTTTTTTAAACACTTTCCCTTAAGGAACACAGAACATTTTTCCTTGCCTTTCATAACTAGTTTCTGGTTATTGCTGATAGACTTCTTAACTGTTGGAATGATTTGTTTTCTGTTTCAGCATTTCACAACTTCATCTAGGTCAGTATTCCAGTGTTGTATGTTACTTTATGCTTTCTCATACATGCCTGTATTTATGTTCGGTTTTCTACAACACATATTGGTTATATTTACTTGTCATTATGCTTCATCCTGGATCACTCTGAAAGCCTGAACTCCACAAAACCCATTAACTGTGGAGTTACTTGTTTTAAAAAGAGGAGGAAATCTTAAATGGTAACCTGAGCATAGCTAAGGAAATTGTACGTTCAGTATAGATCTCTTCACAAGTTATTTGCATGACAGGACGTAACACATATGACATGACAGGACCTCTCCACACATAAAAGGGGCAGCAGGGATGCTGTTGTTGTGTGGCTTCACGTCATTTCTGGCTTTGGTGGCCCTAAGGCAAACCTATCATGGGGTCTTCTTGACAAGATTTGTTCAGAGGGGCTTTGCCATTGCCTTCCTTTGTGTCTGGGAGCACATGACTTTCTCCAGTTCACCACATAGGTTTCCAAGACTGACTATGAATTTGAACACTGGACTTCTAGAATCCTAATCCAAAACTGAATCCATTACATCATACCACCTCTAGGGGGTGCACCCCTCAACATCCATCAATTTGTTGTAAGAGATCTGTTACCCCAGGAGGTGGGGGATGTTGGGATCCACACACAATGCCAAGTTCTCCTTAGACTTTGGGGGAATTATAGCTCAAAGGAGGCCTGTGAGAGGAGGATAACAACAGGATCTTTTCACCTGTGTATACCAGTGCTAACTGTAGAGAGGACTCCAGTTAAAGTTAACAAAGTATTTTATTTGAATTCACAAACACATGAGAAATCAGACACTCTTAAATAGCATACAAGGCTATCAGAAAGTGAAGCAAGAAAAGTTGTATAGAGACATATTGGGTAGGAAATGTGATAGTTACCAGTCCCGAAGAAGGGCTCACAGCAGAGTGGCTCATACAGAGTCTGAGGGCAGCATGGAGGAACAGCAATCTGGGGCACCACATAGAACAAGTTATGTCCAACGTACTATGTCCAATGTACTATAAATGGATGGGGTCAAAGCTAGAGTTTTTATGCCCTATTTCACACCATGAAGGGGTGCATTGAAAAAGCCGTAATGGCTTTCCCATGGAATTGACAAAGGGATCTGGAATGTGTTGATTGCTTAAATCTGGAGTAACAAAACATTGACGGGACTCATGATGATCTCTTAATTTTTGGTCAGGTAGGGTGTATAGGAAACATCTTTGTAGGATAAGATTGAGGGATGGTCTTTAATTGCTCCCTAATCTGGGCAATTTGTCTTTCATTGTACTTGGAAATGCAAAGAGCCTGGAATGGCAAAATGATTAGCACAAACCCATCAGCATTGGGTTTTCCCACCCAGTTCTCTCCTTATGACCCTGAACACATCTCAGGTCAGCTTGACTCTGAAACGTGTTCTCCAGTTAATGTGACTTTGATCATGTTGTCCAGTCATTTCATAAATGATGGTGGTAGGGTATGGTAACATATCTGTAGGCCAAGTCATCAGATGAAAAGATGTGTGTGTATAGATGTGTGTATGTGCGTGTGTGGCAAATCTCTAAGCTCAAAACCACAGTCTGTGATGTCGACAGTAGGGTGGCCCTGCTACCTATTTCAGAGGGCTTTATATAGGAAAAAGAAAAGAGGATTTTTATTCAGTTAATTTTGAGGTCAAGTTGAAAGGGAGTGCATTCTGCAAAGAAACTTCACCCCAGCGAAATGCATCCCCCTTCCCGACTTTGCAAGGCAAAAAGTAGTCATGTCCTTCCATATGACTGGTCTTCATGATAATGTTGTATTCACTGGTGTAGGGATGGGGGGATGATGAGGGCAGTGCACCCTGGGCAGCACTATTTGGGGGCCAGCACCACTCCTTGTCTGCCCCTCTGTGTGCTGTAGCCCCACCCACATATGCTGTAGCCCCACCCACATGTGCTGTAGCTCCATCCATGCATGCTATAGCCCTACCCACAAGTGCCATAGCCCTGCCCACACCCCTCCGTCCCCACCCCTACCTCACTCATTCTAAGCTCCACCACTGATTACGTTGCCAAAAACTCAATGGCTGCTGGAACATTACATTGACCAATTAGTGGAGAATCATGTCAACAAGAAAAACCTTTTTGGAAGCATTCTAATAGTTCTGAAGCTGCAGGTCAGGGAAAGGAACAACTGCAAAGTGGTAAAGAAAAGCGATGGAGGAACCTTGTTTCTGTTCCTTCTGGGCCCTGAACATTTTCACTGTGGAAATGTGGTATATGTTTCATTAATTCATCCTAGGCTGCTGGAGTCTAGCAATAACTTCCTTCTACCTTGTTTTAAATAAAGGGATCAGGCAGTATGACAGCTTCTCCATGTTCAGCATCAGTGTGAGAGCTGCAGAAAACAAGTCAATAGGGTCTTGTGGCACCATACAGGCTAACTGATTTATTATGTCATAAGCTTCCATGGATTATTGTCAGATGCGTGATGTGGTATGCTGAGTTACATGGCTGGGGCTGGTTGTCAAGAATGAAGTGAGATGGAAACGAAGTACAGAAAATCCAGCTTGCATTCACGGACATTAACTGTCATTCTGAGCAACTGCCTGCATTTTGAAATATGGAACCACCCAAGTCTTTGGAAACTCTGACAACATAAAACTTTTAAAAAAAAAATTAACGTTCTGCTAGTACCAATCAAAGCAGATGAATAACTTTACAAGTAAAGAAATATGGGTGTTACTGTTTAACATCTGCTGTAGTTGTGAATAATTCTGACATCTGTGTTGGTGGTCATAGTAAAAGATGGTTGCAATGCATCGGCTAAAGGTAGCTCTAGGGACACTCATGTTAAGTTGGAAGAAACGGAACAGCTTGAATGGGTAGATTAATAAATAGCTCTGCCAACTCTTACAGTTTCATTACAAGCTTTGTGGTTTATTATTCAGGTGCTGAGATTTTTTTCCCTCTGTTTCAACACTGCTTATAAGGAATCTCAGCTTTCATTTGTTTTACTAAGCTCATTCAATACAGCATTGTTTATACTGGTATTATTATTATTATTATTATTATTATTATTATTATTAATGGGCATACTTTTAATTCTATTGGTAATTTAATGATGTGCACTTTCAGAGTATCTCTTTTAATTTTGATAAACCACCTTGAATCCCAGAACTGGCAGAAAAAGTGTGATATTAAACAAACTAACTCCACGTTAAAAGGGTATGATACTTTGGAAGCCAAAGGCTGGAATTCAGGAGTCATTTTGAAAGGAAAGACAAAAGATACAAGATGACAGCAATGATGTATCTTTACTCAGTCTCATACATTTAGGTGACATAGATATATCAAATTTTGCAGAAAGATAACTAACAAATTGTTTCTCAGCATAATAATTATGGTATAATTACTTCAAGGCTTTTTTATACAATATAAAAAATGTAAGGGGTTAGAACAGTGCTACATACGTTATAAAATATATTATCGTATGGTGAATATGGATATAAATTGGGTTATTGGATATGGTTGTAAATTGGATGCAATATACTAATTTCTAAAAAAAAATCTTCAGTACAACAGAAGCAAATTTACCAATAGATAATCCTGCCAAAAACAACACTTTTGATCTCTGCACAACATGGCACTAGGCAGAGGTGGAGACTGTGTAGATCCCAAATATTGTTTCTTTCTCCACCCTCCAGAATAGAGTGACTCTGTCCACTGGCTGTACCAGCTAGGACTGAAGGGAGTTTCAGTTAATAAAATCCAGAGGGCCCTTTTTTTTCTTCTAACTCAATCAAGGCCTGCTGTCAAAGCCCAGCTAGACATTGCAAAAGTATGTCACTGGGCCTTACCTAAAGAGTCAAAAGGCCCATGTACTCAGCTATGTGCCTGCCCTTTGCAGTTGCATAATTGTGTTAACATATGGTATCAAAGTTGGAAATCAGCACTTTGTTGTTTCGTGCCTTAGGGCTTTTCCACAGTACACTGATAATAGTGCTATTATTCCGCTTTCAACATCCTATGGAATCCTGGGATTTGCAATTTCACCAGAGAGCTCTTTGGCCTCAGTAAACTATGAACTTCAGAATTCCACAGGATGCTGAAAGTGAAATAATAGCACTATAACAGTGTACTGCAGAAAAGCCCTTGGAATCAGCTCTTACTGTCACCCTATCCTGGGGTTTGAGGGAGGGTGACTCCCCCAAGCTTGCTCAGTGACTTTCATGGTTGAGCAGGGATTCAAACCCTGTGCTTCCAGAGTTCTAGTTGAACCCACCAGAAGATAACTGGCTTGGCCACTGAATTGTTCTTCAACATTGGCAATATAAAATAATAGCCGCTAAAACACATTTGAGGTAGCAGGCTAACTAGTTTAAGAAACAAAGGAAATGGTGTAGGGTATGCACAGTTCTGTCCTCTAACAGAAGGGAAATATTTGGGGATTTCAGGAGGAATAGCTGGGAGGCTTGCCACAACTAAGGTAAATCCAGTTGCAAGTTGCAACCAGTGTAGATCCTTTGAATCAATTGCTTAATAGCAAGTCAACATTTGTGTAAATCGTATTGATTCAGTAGGTATACACTGATTAAGACCAGAAACTGGATTTGTCTGCTGCCTGGGGTAGCCGCTTCATTAATTTCCGCCTAATGGTAGGGCTGGTCCTGGCAATTGCACTCAAAGTGAATCAATGCTGAGAGCTCTCACAGACCTCCCACTCACCACACCCATACTTGCTGTCAGTGCTGGAACTCATCACTTGGCCATTGTTTCTTATAGTAGACCACACTGTGAGACGTCATGGTACTAAGAACACACATCCCAGGTTTCGGGTAGTTTTTCCTGTTGGGAATATTTTTTAGTAATGCTATTCTAAAGAAGTCTATGAGCCGTGAGGACAGCTTAGCTCCTGGGAATAAGATAAAAATCCCCCCTCTGTGTTAGAGCATGAGCTAAGGTGGGGGAATATGAACTGATTCAGCACTTAATACTGTACACTTTAGGAATGTGAACAAATACTTTCTGTTGATTACGGTTGCTTGGCTGACACCAGAACCCTGAACCTGACTGATAAAGTCTTAAGTGAATTTAGAATGACACCTTATCTGCTACATGGGGGTCTGAATACCAAAGATTTCTTACATTTGGCCTTTCCTCCCATTCATCTTGGCCTTTCATTGAATTGCAATGTGTTATCAGAGGCTCCCAAATGGGAAACACCCAGATATGGACTAAATGTTCCCAGTGTTACATACCACCTTGGCAGCTGAATACGGATCTTGGAACTTGAAAAGCTTTGGTGTCAAGCTTCTTAGTTACTTTGCTGGTGCCAGATTTCCTAATATCGTTTTCCTCAGTGTCCTTTAATACGCTGTTTTAATTTCATTATAATTTTTATAAACTGAAATTTCAGTTTACCTTACATCTACTCTGTGAAATTGGATTGTTATTTTCATTTTACTCATAGGCAACTAAGGTTGAGATGGGAATATTTGTTGACCACCAGATAAAAGTTAAAACTGGGACATGCCCTCCTAGCTTGCTGCTAACTGAAATGTGTTGGTTGGATTTCAGTCCTGGCAACAGCTCACCAAATATATTCACTTTGCTGCACAGGTACTTGGCAGTGGCACAGCTCTTTGTTGCAAGGCAACTGTAGAAAACGCTGGCTCAGTTTTCCCAGAGCCAACATTTTCCAGATGTGTAGGACTGACTGACTATGGCTTATAGGAACTGTAATTCCTAACACTTCCAAGGAGTACCAGTTTCAGGAAGGCTGACCCAAATCTTGGAAAGCCCAGCATCTTTATCTACCACCTTATAGTGGATCCATGTGTTTTGTTGTTTTTAGCATTGCTATTTCCATTACCCATCAACACAGCATGTCAATTTCCAAAAAAAAAGTGTCTTCTCTTGTTCTTCTGCTCAGACCTTCTGCAGAGACTGTGGAAGTCCAAAAGGGAGACACCTTTCTCTGCAAAATAGGAAGTATAGTATTACCGGTAGTAGTTCCTCCACATTTGTAAGAGTTCAGAGCACAGAACCCTTGCAAAAGTGGTAAAACTGCAAATAACTCCCCTTCTTCAATCCCCCTCCCATTCCCTTGCTTCTGGCCACACACAGTGCTCCCAGGGGAAAATAAAAAGACAAGGAAAAGTGCTTACCTGTACTTTCCCCTCTTGTTGTACATGTTACAAGCTGGTAACCAGAATGTATAACCAAGAATTTTATGTGAACTGTGCAGTTCTTACGATGGCAAGGTTTATGCGCCTTGCTTCCTGTTCCGCAGAGATGGTCTTGTAGTTGCAATGATTTGTAAAAGCAGTTCATATCATGAATCATTATTTTTACAATAATAGAAAGGTGACCTGAAAAAGGAGAAGAGAAATTACACGTTTCATTCCATGGGTGATTCTGACCTGCCTTCCCTTGACTCCTTACACCATTCGGGATGGCCAGCCTTTCAGTATTTGAAACGGGATTCAAATGGCAGAGACTGTGACTATGAGCTAGTTCGTATGCATGAGTTATTACATGAAAGCCATCCTTGAATCTGTTGACCATCAGGAAGAAACAGGGCTGAGATGTCAGTTCATTAAGAACTGCAGTTCAATTAACTTAATACTTCGTACCTCTTATAATCAAGCAAATGGATGGGGAAATAATGGAGGTTTATTAAAAATGAATGAAGTTAAAGTGAGCACCCAAGAAGGTATTAACATTAATGATAGTGTGTTTTCTACCAGAGGACTGGGTGTCCTTTTTAATTAATTTACAGCAACGGTGAGTTCTGAGTAATGGCCAACCACAGGAAGATAAAGTATGACAGTGTAGTAGATTTTACCTATTTTCCTATTAATCACTCGCAGTTCCAGGAGCATCAGTGGGAGTGCCGTGAGAATCCAATAGCAGAGAATCCAATTAACCCTAAATGTGGGTTAAATGCAATCCCAGATTTAAACCATCAAATCCCAAATTTGACTTTTTTTCCTGGTGATATTTGTTAGTGTCTATAAGCAGCAGGGTTTTTTTTTTAAAAAAAAAAAAAAAGGCTGGATAAAAATATGGTATCAAATAAAAAATAAACATTAGTAGAAATACAAAAAAAAAAATGGTGGGGGGAGAAAACATAATGGGACCAAAGACCTCCAAATAGGCCAGTAAAAACTGAGCATGGCATGTGATCAAGGACACTGACTGACTATTATAGAGGTAAAAATTAAAATCAAGAATGAAAGAGAATGACTCGATTGGCTAGAACACTGACAAGATACACTCTACATGCAGTGTTTGTTTCCAGTTCTAACTGACCATCACAGTTTCACACAAAGAATATTGTATATTTAAGATTCAACAAGTTTATGGAAGAACAAAAATATTACAGTCTCACAAGGGCCTTCCTGAACTTTCAAAGTCTCTGTGAACATTTTTCAAAGCCCCATTTCACATTAGATTTAGGGATAAGCAAAAAATAGTTACTTTATTTTCATCAATAACATTTTCACTCACTTTGTTTCTTCTTCCTTAGAATGCTATTTGTTTTACTACTGATAATGAACTGCATATCCCCACGTTCTCTTCATTTCAGCAGCCCAGCTTGTGTGGATCATTTTGTTGTTTCTCTTCCTAAACTGTTGTAGGAGTCAGAGGCTTTTGCTAATCTACTGCAGATTTCCCACAGATCTATCAACAGATGATACCAAGCTGCTTTTCTGCCCACCCTCCCCACCTTGGACTTGACAAAGGATATTCAAGATATTACATATGAGCTTATTGTCAGAAGATTGTTCTTTGACACAAAGATTAAAGTTGGGCAATTTCATTAGTGTTGTTGTGCACCTTCAAGTTGTTTCTGACTTTTGGCAATCCTGAGGCTATTATGGGGTTTTCTTGGCAAGATTTGTTCAGAGAGGGTTTGCCTTTTCTTCTCTCTAAGGCTGAGAGACTGCGGCTTGCCTAAGGCCACCCAGTGGTTTCTATGGGTGAGCAGGGATTCGAACTCTGGTCTCCAGAGTCATAGTCCACTATACCACGCTAGTAGCCAGGAGCATTAAAATGTGAGAAAAGTAGCATATAAGTGATATAAACTTTCAAGTTCTCCATAACCTTTCATTAGGTAAGATGGTAAAAAATTATAGGATAGGAAAAGAAATAGAAAGCCCCCAAATCTCACTTTGTGGGTTGACCTTTGTGCATATATGCAACTGCAAGATGAATATTGCAGACTCAGAAGAAAATACGCGGGTTACATTTGCCAGATCTGAGTCTGGCATTAAATATCAGAACCTGGACTCTGTTCTCTGGTGCTCAGGGTATAAGGAAGAATTTCAAGCAAGAGTGCTGTTACCCCGAAACATAGGTGACTCAGAGGTCCACCCATGATGCCAATATCTCCATATGACAATGAGGAATTGATTAGATCAAAAATAGGAGGCCTGCAAGAGGGGAGTAACGTAATGAGATCTACTACCTATGCTTATGAGATCCTTGCAGGAAAGAACCAGCCAGATTCTAAATGTGAAATAAAACATGTTTTTATTGAAAGAAATTCATACAAGCATGCAAAGACCCAGACACTCTCTCTCTCTCTCTCTCTCTCTCTCTCTCACACACACACACACACAAGGGCTAATCAAAGGTAAAGGAAGGAAAATGTGGATAGAGGCCTTTCAGGTTTAAGGTGATATTTACTGGTCCAGAGAACAGTGAGGAAAGCAGCTACATGGCTTAGGTAGGCACCTAAAGACAGTTCTCGTTCAGGAATCAAACGGACAGCATGGCATAGGAAGCTGAGAGACTACACTGCACTGCTCAAAATCTGGGGTTCTCATACCCGAAAAACATCCTGTGGGTATGGGTGTGAATTGTTCTCCCAGCCAAGCAGACAATGGGAGTAGCAACACAAACAGTGAAGTCTGGACAGAGTTAAGGGTTTTAGTATTTAGGTGACAAAAGGATGATGGCTGTTGTAATAGCCCAGTACTGCAGAGAGGTTGGGATGACAAAGCAGGGAAACGTCCAGGTGTCAGGGATCAGGGATAAGACAATCACAATTTGGTGGAGATTTCCCTTTCTGCCCTGAGATGTCCCCCTGATTAGCATACACCTATAGTCTCTACAGTGGCCATGTAATTAGTCTGACAATGACTTTGGTGTTTGCCTAGGAGGGGGTGTGGTTGACGCGCCTTGCTATCTCACAAGCCTGTGGCTGTGATCCTGTTGGCTAGCATAACTATACCATAGGTGTAGCCATGTGGCAACAAGGGTGACAGTGGGGTTAAATGGCTGTGGGCAAAGCAATGAAACCAGGGAGAGTAGCAAAGAAAGGCAACTTTGTCAGGATACAAATTGCCCTGCTGGTTCCCCATGTCCTTGAGAGCCGGTAGGCATGCTTTCTTTTATGACAGAAGCCAAGATCCTACGTTGCTCTGGTGGAACAAGTCCTCACTGGTTGTACTTGCAAGAAGTGTCTGCTTTCTATGGTGTGAAAGAACAGCCAGGAGGCTGCCAGATGCAGGTGACTCTATCTCTTCAGTCGGTGGTTGGCTTCAGGGATGTGCTCTTGCCTGTTCCAGCTCCTCATGAACACTGAGGAAAGATGGAGCAACTCTGCTCCCAACGTAAGACTGCTCCTTCTTTTTCAGTGCTCAAAAGCAGCCACAGCAAGCCCAGATTCAGCCCTGCAGCTAATCAGAGGCTGAGCAAATGGAGCAACAACAACAAAACAAAAAAAATGTAGGAACACTGAAAAGTGGAACTGTGGCATCACTGAATAACAGCATTAAATGAAAGTACGACCAAAAAAAAAAAAAAAAACAAGGAAAGGAAAGGAAAAAGAAAAGAAAAAAGCACAGTGCCTACCATCCTTTTCTGTGGAGGAGCTGGTACTGAAAACTGTCTTCAACCTTCTTCTGCCAGTTGCTGTCTATCTTTAACTTGGTAGGAGTCCCCCGATTTCTTCAAGAGATCTTTGTAGGTTAGCCAAATACCACGTTTCCTAAGTTTCTTGACAGAGAGGGCTTCTAAGGGGGAGAGCCAGGGTGGTAACAAGTTACCACTCAGTCTTCCTATATTTCAAAAGTCTGAAATTTCTACTTGTACCTTTCTCCACAGTGGACAATTGTGGTTTTCTCTCCATGCCTATATAAGACTAGATTTTAGTGAAACTCATCTGATCCTGGAATGTCCTTCTTAGGGGAAAACTTTGAGTAGCATAGAAACATCTAGTAGGCCATCCACTTTTGAGTAATAAATACATAGGACCAGTCTCTGAGAGACTGGTCTAAATAGCAAGACCACTTCCTTCCCTTTGTGAAGTTGTATATTCTTTAGAGACTGAGGTAAAAATGACTGGGAGAAGTTGGTCTAGTTTGTAGAGTGAGGCTCTAGTGTCATTAGATTGCAAAAAAATAATTCCTGAAGCCTATTACAGCTAAACACAAGAGGACAATATTTGATTCCTTAAAAAGAAAAATAACTTTGAGTTAGAACTACAGTTAACATTATGGGGCTATGCCCCCAAAAAACTCTTAGAGGCAGCAACCTTTTTGTCTAACAGATTAGGTGCAGCATGTATTCCTGTCATTTCCTGTTTGTTGTTCTCAGCCACACTCTTTCCACTTTCTGCAGTTAATTTCCAGTTGGTCTGAGTTTGTCCATCCTTCATTTTGAGGTCTGCAGTTCTCCCCCCCCCCCACACTCAACCCATGTTTGAAAAGCACATGTTACAGTATCTGTCACCATGAAATGCTATATTGCATTTGTATTTGGAAATAAACGTACACATACATACACCTACACATACATACATATTACAATGAAGACTAAGCTTTATTGCTCTGCTAGGTCCTGTATGTGGGTAATGTTGGTATGGGACTAGTTATTGCTCACCTGCTGCTTGCAAATAATATTATTGTTTTTGTGAGATATACTACTATTTCTCACATTCCCCAAGAAAAGCAAAAAAATTCAGACCACATATCAATCAGTCACTCCCCAAATAAATTCTAAGCATCAGTGCATTCATAGTCCTTGCCTCCTCTTGAATCTCTATCCCAGGTAAAGGTAAGTGGGGCATGGCAATCTTTGATATTTTGGACCTATACAGATATTTGTGAAACAATGGCCCATTTTTCAGAACTTAGCAGTTATGTTCATTTACTTTCCATTGTGTGGTGATCATCAGTGGTGTAACACAATATTTAGCACAGATTTCATTAGCCTTGCTGAATGTTCTGCTGAATTTCCTTTAGAAGGGAATGGAACCCAGTTAGAAACGTGTATATGTAAAGAGGGTTTAACTGTGCGTATATGTGCAATACATATCATCATCATCATTGTTTATACCCTGCCTTTTCTCCCCAAATAAGGAAATATTGAGATGCTATATCGGAAAGTGGATGGGTAGTGGGCTTATGCTGGAGTGTTTGCTTGGAGTGGATATTAAGATACAAGATGGCTTCATCAGTGTACCCATGTTTTGAGTTAGCATGGAGAAGGGGGTTGATTTGTGATAAAAATTTCCTTCAAGGGGTTAAAATGAAGCCCCCCTCCATTTGTGGATTTTATTTCCTTCCATTTGTCTAAATATGAAAAAAAACAATCAGAGAGTTGAGAAAGCTAAATCAATCTAAAACTGAGAAAGAGCGTATTTCCCCCCTCTCAGAAATGAGGATAAAAAGAGCTTAATTGATGTTTTATTGCTTGTGTGCCACCATGATTATAATTCCTATAGGAACATCTGATGCTGCCGTACATTGAGTCAGTCCATTTGTTCATGTAGCCCAGCACTAGAAGGGAGTTGTGTGGCTGTGGGAATTGTTCTAAATGCCTTGGGCTCCTCTTACCCCAAATTAAAATGGATTGGGGAAAAAACCCAAAGAATCCTGCAGAATCCTTAAGGAGATCTGATTTCCCAACATATCACCACTCCCCACCAAGGTGCAAAACCATGTAAGTTTGCTGTTGAAAGTGAATGGATTATTCTGCAGACACGACTGGGTGCAGTTGTCGGGAGTCTAGAGAAATTCCAAGCCACTCAATGAAAAGCCACTTATCTGTAGGCGTGTGACACGCAGGATCATCCTCTCACTTTATCACTGCGGGAGTAGAGTGCTGATGCCGTTATTTGCATTTTTAGTTACTTAAATTGCAGTTGAATTACCTCTAAAATGGATGAGTTTCTAATTAAGAGTTTTGTTTCTTGTAATTTCATTATTACAATATATGTATGGGTCCATATCTTTTTATAATAGGCTAGTTTAGCCTCCAGTTTGTCAGTAAAACTAATTACTGTGTCACAAAATAATGCATGTCTAAAAAGTGTGTCACCAACATGAAAAGTCTGGAAAGCTCTGGTGTAGTGGTTTGAGTGTTGGACTAGAGACCAAGGTTCAGATCCCCACTCAACCATTGAAACCCACAGGGTGACAGTGGGCAATTCACATTCTCTCACCCTCTGACAGAGGCAAAGGCCATTTTCGCACTGTTGTAGCGCTATTATTCCGCTTTCAACATCCTCTGGAATCCTGGGGTTTGCAGTTTGGGGAGGGGCCCGACTGGGCCCCTCCCAAAACTGCAAACCCCAGGATTCCAGAGGATGTTGAAAGCAGAATAATAGCGCTACAGCAATCCAGTGCAAAAATGGCCAAAGGCAACCCCTTTCTGAATAATTCTGACAAAGAAAACCCCATGATAGGTTTGCCTTAGGATCACCTTAAATTAGACACTTGTGATAGTTTTACCTTAGGTTCACCATGAGCTGGAAACACTACCACCATCACAACAAAATGCTAGCTGTTGGATAATGGGATTTGTAATCTTAAAAAGTTACTTCTCATTGTGTGATGAATTCTGCTGCCTGCTAATTAAAATATCATAATTATCATGTTACATATATAACCCGAAAGTAAACCACAGGAATTCCTGTTTCATTACGCTGAATTGAGAATCACGTAGGAAACAGAATGTGAAACTGCAAAGGTTTTTGTTCCTGTTGTTGTTAAATGCATTTATTACATTTATTATAAGGAGTCCTGAAGCAACTTACAAGCGAATAAAACATTTTAAAAATACTATACTCACAAAGATATTCATTGAAACTTTACAGATCTATTTTAAAGCATCTAGGCAAAGGTCACCTAAAACCACCCCACATGTAGCATAAGAAAGTACGGCAGTGCCGAAGAAAAGATAAATGTATTTATGTTGTGCCAAAAGGATGGCAAAGCCAGTGCCAGGTGAATTTGTGTAAGTCTTAAAGGAACAGTACCTCACTCATCACTCCTGTTTCATTGTGTGACCCTTAACAATATCCTTAAGTTGCTTTTTTTAATAACTTGATTACATGTACTGTTAAACTCAGATTTTTGGGTGATGTGTTGTTATGATGGTTTGCTTAATAAGGAAGCTTACTGTAGCAAAATATAAACATTTTAAAAGATTACTGCTTATTCCAGGAACAGTCACATCACATACCAAGCCTCTATGTACTAGACTGTAAGCTATAGCTAATACAGCTATCTAACAAATTATATTCAGACCTAGTATTTGGAAGATTTAATAACACAATCTTATGCATGTTTTCATAGAGATAAATTTTGCTGTGTTCAAAAAATCTTAATCATAGGTAAACATGTACACAATTGCAATTTTAAGAAGGGCCTTTTACTTTGTCTCAGTGCATGTTTTGTGAAATAGATATGATAAACTAAAACACTGTGAATTTAAGATCAGAAAGTGTGTGTGTGTGTGTGTGTGTGTGCGTGTGCGCACGCATGCTCTCTTTCATGGAAAGTAACAAACCATTTTGTATATTTCATGGGAGTTAAAGAGAAGGATATTAGCAGGAAAATCCATTGTGATGCCTATTTCATATTCATCAAACCTCTGAAAGTATCTGATAGTGAAGACGTCTGATGGTGTCTTCAAAAATAAATAGAAAACCTCATAATGAAATAGCAGTCAGACTGCTCCCTGCTCTTAGGAATTTTTAAAGACTTTGTCAGATGCTGCCAGGTGTGCAGAGAATATCATGCAGTACTACAGTGAGTTGACAGGACCAGGAAAAAACAGTAAGAATCACAAGTATATTCTGTGTTTGCAAATGAAAAGGGGCTTTGATGAGAGACTACAGATACGTTTCTCCTGCTTTATGGAACTTTACAGTAACTTGCCCTATTCAGTAGCTTGCCCTAGCAAAGATTAATGTTACAGGAGACCTGTTCCAGATCCAGTCTAGCAGCCCTGGAAGCAGTGCTGCCATTAGACTGAGTGAGGCAGCAAAACTGGGATGTCATAAACATAGAGAAAATCATTAACTGTTTGCTTTGTTGTTGTGTTTTTACTTCCAAAGGATGAAGAAAGGAATTTTTGAGTTTTTCTGCCATAAATAGCATTCACAGTACTCTACTGCATCTTGTGTTATGCAGGCAGAATCTGATCTGTGCTGGTGCAGCTCTTTGGTTACAGGAGTGTAACTCCACTTGTATGTCTTCCCTGCCAGCGCATTATAAGGCCAAAAAGAGGCCAGAGAAATGGGCAGGGCTGAGGAACAACAGATTTAGGTGAACTCTTTTCTCTTTAACATTTGGATCCCAGCTCCAAAAATGCTTTGCCCCAATTTAACTCATACAACCCAATAGAAAGGGGAACACATTTTTGAAAATCACTCTGTTAATACTCATGCATCTCACTCCATCCCAACAATGCCAAAATGATGAAGAATAAGAGTTGGTGTTACTCTGCATCCAGTTACAGCACACCAATAGCCATATAAACATCCAAATAGTTGGGATTGTTGTTGTGTGCCTTCCAGTTGCTTCCAACCTATGGTAACCCTAAGGTGAACCTATCATGAGGTTTTCTTGGCAAGATTTGTTCAGAGGAGGGTTGCCCTTGCTTTCCTCTAAGGCTGAGAGTTACCTGCCCAAGGTCACCTAGTGCGTTTCCATGGCCCAGCAAGGACTTGAATCCTGGTCTCCAGGGTTATAGTACAGCACCCAAACCACTATACCATGCTAGCTGTCAAACACTAACATAGGGAGGCTATAATTAGATTATAGAGCATGCAACACGGGCAATGACCTCCATACTACAGCAGTGAATTCTAGATATTGAACCAATGATGCACAAAAGGAGAGCACTTTTCCCAACCAACTTTTGACATAATGCATCTAGCAGGGGTAAGGACTGTGCAGTTCTACAAATGCTGTTGCACTGCAGCTCTCACCAGCCCTGGTCACCACAGCTAGTGGGCAGGAATGCTGGAAATTATAGTCCAACAATATTTATAAGGCCACACAAATTCCAACCTTTTACATAAAGAAACTTGGGAATAATTAGAATATTGGTTATAAATGTCTTCTGTGAACCTATGGTATGACCACTTGGAGCAAATGTATTTTTAGCTCCCCTGGATGCCTTGTATGGACTCTTCCTTTCCTTCCCCGACAAAAAGCTTTCTCCTTCAGTGGGTCTTGAACCTTTTTCCCAAAGAGACCTGTGCATTTTCTCTTGAGACTTCCAGCTAAACAGCACTTTGGGTACTGTATTCTTTATTTCCTGCCCCCCCCCCCCTTTATTTTATGCAGCCAAAAAAATACTGAAAAGGTAGGGGGAAGGAACTTGTTTCAGTGGCTGGACCAGACTGACTTCAGCATAATTTTCAAGGAGCTACAAGCCAGTGGTGGATGGAGCCAAAGGCATATGCATAACCCAGCCACACACATTCCTGTGCTTATGTATCCACCCATCCCATGTAGGCACATCAGGACCATACATCTTTATTAGATGCTGATAGAGGCTGTTCCTTGTCTCAGGATTCAGCATGGAAAATGCTGTGAGTTTTCTGCAAAGGATGGAAGTCACATATTTCTCCATGGGCAACATGACAATGTAAATAGTGGGCTAGACCAGCAGTTAAAAAGTAGTATCCATGGCATCTCTCATGTCTGTCTCTGATCCACACTTGAATGTATAAACAGATGACAGGTTGAAGCCCATCTACAGATTATTATCCCAGAGGGGCTTCTGAAGGTGAGCACATGTCTCCTAGTGCAAAGCCATTTCCTTCAGGTGTGATCAGTCTGCTCTAGATGTGCATCAGATGCTCAGAACCTGACTTCATACTGATTGAATTACAGCAGTGATTCAACTTGCTTTCTCCCCACCCTCTCATCCTTTCTTTTCAACTGTTGTTATTGCTGTACTTCAGAAGATTCATGTCCCAGGAATGGGGGTTTCGGTGCTGCTGCCGGTTTGATCCTCAAAAGGCTAATCAGTCAGGAACTCTGGATCAAGGGCAAGTGTGAGCTGGCAGAAGTAGAAGCAGCGCAGTGAGGTCATCATCCTGTTTGATTTTAATGAGTGACAAGCTGATGTAATCTTTCATCTTTTATCTTGATGCAAACCATAATAGCTCAGTTCAGAGCAAGGCATTTTCACTTGAGTGCCTGGGGCTCCATTTATATACAACTGGCTGATTTCCCATCACTATTACTGTTGCTGTAACAGCAAAGGAGAATGAAAGTGCTTTTTAAATGGCCATGTGTTAACATATCTATGTCTTCTCTGGGCATCTGGATTGTTGAACAGATTGCCGTGCAAAAGAACCACCTTGCTGAATGAGGTTTCCTTCCATTCTGTCTTTCAGATAAATCAACATGTTGGGGCAATACAGACAGCGCATTCAGCAGGAACTGTCAAGTAAAAAAAGAAGAAAAAATAAGGTCTTGTATATGAGCATCTGTTACAAATTCACATCAGATTGCTACAGATAGATCTTTTTCAGCTATATTCTGTTTCTATGATATTTTGATTACCAAATTAATTAAATGTAGAAGAGATGGAAGCAATGTGAGAAGGATTCATAATTGGTTGGAAAACCATGTTCATCAATGGCTGCACTTCATATTGGAGGGAAGTTTCAAGTGCCACATGGTCCTGAGGCTGTCACTCTTCACACTTTTTGTCAATCACATCGATGATGGGTTGGAGGGAATCCTTATAAAGTTTGCACATGATACAAAACTGGGAGGGGTAGCTAACATCTTGGAAGATGGGAACAAAATTCAAAAGGACCTTGATAAACTAGAAAAACAGACTGGAACTAATAGAATGAAATTCAACAGAGGCAAATGCAAAATTCTACGTTTAATCCACAAAATCAAAATGCACAATTGGAGGATGAGGGATACTTGACTTGGTAGTACATGGGAAAGGGGCCTTGGGATTATTGTTGATCATAAGTTGAACTTGACCTCGCAACGTGATGCTGCACCAAAGAAGGCAAACAATATTTTTGTTGTTGTTGTTGTTAACCACAATCAAGCCAGCTTTGACTTCTGGCCACCCTATGAATGCGAGATTGAAGTCATCCTGTCACCAACAGCCCTTATCATGTCTTTGCAGACCCAGGACTGTGGATTTCTTGATTGAGACTATGCAACTGTAATACAGTTTTCCTACTGCTTTCTACCTTACCAAGCATTACTGTCTTTTCTAGTGAGTCATGCCTTCCCATGATATGTTCAAAGTATGACGGCCTCAGTTTAGTTATCTTGGCTTCTAGGGAAGAGTTCAGGCTTGATTTATTTGCTCTAAGACCCATTTATTTGTGTTTTTAGTCGGCCACAGCATTCACAGAACTCTTCTCCAACACCACATTTCAATAAGTTGATTTTCTTTCTTTCAGCTTCTTCACTGTCCAGCTTTCACAACTATATGTAGAAATTGGAAATACAATGGCACTGGCAGTCCTAACTTTAACATTCAGTGATATATCTTTAGACTTCAGGATCTTGTCTGATTCCTTCACAGCTGTCCTTCCAAGTCCTAGTCTTCTGATTTCTTGACTGCAGTTTCCATTCTGATTAATGGCTGAGCCAATGTATGGAAAAGCTTTAACATTTCAATGTCTTCATTGTATTTTTTAAAGTTACATAAATCATCTGTGATCATTGTTTTTGTTTTCTTAATGTTCAATCATAAACTTGCCTTTACACTTTCTTCTTTGACTCAGTAGTCATTCTAAGTCTTTGCTATTTTCTGCTAGTAGTGTATGGTGTCATCTGCATATCTTAAATTATTGATCTTCCTTTCTCCAATTTTCCCACCTCTTTCCTCCAAGTCTAAGCCTGCTTTACTTAGGATATGTTTAACATACAATTTAAGCAGATAGAGTGATAAAAGGCAGACTTGCCTGACCCTCTTGCCAACTGGAAACCATTCTGTTTCTCTGTATTCTGTCCTGACAGTTGCTTCTTGTCCCGAGGTCAGGCTATGCATCAAGACAATCAAATACTGTAGCACACCCATTTCTTTAAGAGCAATCCATAGTTTTGCATGATCTATACAATCAAAAGTTTTGATATATAAAGCACAAGCTATTTCTCTTCTGAAATTCTTTGGTGAGTTTCATTATCCAGTGTATGTTTGCAATATGATCCCTATAACCTCTTTCTTTCCTGAACCCAGCTTGGACATCTCATATTTCTTACTCATATATGGTAAAGTCTTTGTTACAGGATCTTGAGCATCACATTACTTGTATTGCAGATTAATGCAATTGTCCTGTAATTACTGAACTCCTAGAGGTCCTCTTTCTTGAGGATTGGAATGTATATTGAATGTTCCCAATCTGTGGGCCATTACTTTTGCGTTCCATATTTGTTGACAGATTTTAGTTAGAATGAGAATAGATTCTGTCTCTGTAGTCTGAAGCATTTTTAATGGTATGCAATCTGTTCCTGGAGATTATTTCTCCTAGGTGGAGAAATGCAGTTAGCTGAACACTCTTTTGGCCTGAGTCCAGTTGCATCATTAGCTGCAACATTACTCATACCTGTCTTCAGCTCAGTAGCTCAGTAGCCCATTGGGTGCCTTGCAACCTGAGAGTGTCATCTTCTGGCACTATCTCTTCTTTCGTTTTAGACTGTCTCAGCTTAGGGTTTTCATGGTACTCATCTGGAGTACTGTGTTCAATTCTGGGTGCCTCGTTTTCAAAAGGATATAGACATGTTGGAGCAAGTTCAGAAAAGGACAACAAAGATGTTGAGAGGTATGGAGAACAAAGCACGAAGAAAGTTTGAAGGAATTGGACATGTGCAGTCTGGTGAAGAAAAGACTGAGGGTTGACATGATTTGCATTCTTTAAATATTTGAAGGGCTGTTTCACAGAGAGCAGGTTGTGGGTTTATTCTCTGATACCCCAGAGGATAGGACCAGGTCTAACGATTTTAAGGTGCAGGAGGGCAGAATTTGATTGAACATCTGCATATTCAGTTGAATATTAGAACTTGACAGTAAGAGCAGTTTGGCAGTTAGAAACAATTGCCTAGAGAGGTAGGGTGGTAAAGTTGAGAGGAGAGCCATGTACTCCATGTTGAGCTCAGAGGATAGCTATGAATCTAACTAATAAGAAGACACTTGGGAGTTCAAATAATAAGGTAAACCTTGAACAGTGTTCATCTAAAGCAGAGCTCTCCAAACTGTGTGTCGTGACACATTAGTGTGTCGGCTGCAGCGTGTAGGTGTGTCGCATGAATGTAATGGGTAGAGGGGCTGCCTCTCCCACCCCTGCAGTGGGCCCAGCCTGGGTGAAGGGGCTGCCTCTCCCACTGCCACTGCCCCAGGCCAAGGAAGACCCTGGTAAAAACGGTGGCAGCAGCAGGCCAGGCTCAGGTGGCAGGGCTGCTTCTCCTGGTGCCACCTCCCTGGGCTGAGGTAGACCTCAGCAAGGGTGGTGGTGGGCCAGGCCTGAGTGGAGAGGCTGCTTCTCCCACCTCTGCTGCCTTGGGCCAAAGAAGACTCCAGCAAGGGCTGCTGTGGTGGGCCAGGCTTGGGTGGAGGGGCCACCTCCACTTAACTGAATTACTTACTGAATTACTGTGTCGCAAAATGATGCATGTCTAAAAAATGTCTCACCAACATAAAAGTTTGGAAAGCTCTGATCTAAAGGCAGAATTCAGTGTTTCAGTTGAGGTTTGAAGGGGATACTGTTTAATTTTCCCTGGCAGAACTCATAGTTTAATCAGAAAAATGTTTTGGGCTCCAGAGAAAATTCAAAGGTGAGAAAAGGCGAAAAAAAGTAGCATTGCGCTAAATTGAAACATACACGCACACACACACACACACACACACCTCAACCCTATGGCTGCATATCTTAGAAAATGAAAATGGTGCAGCTGTGGCTTTAGAACAATTAGACACACCTGAGAAGATCAAACCCAGATGCCAAGAATATGTTCCCAGGAAAGAAACAATAAACATTCTGACATCATGTTTGGTGATTTGTTTTTAGAAATATAGAGGTCTACCCAAAGATATTTTGCTCTGATAAAAATCAGCATCCAAACCACATGTCTAAATGTTTTCTATAGGTGTATTCTCTGACCAGCTGACAAAATATGATCTGGAGAAGATTTTTGAAAAAATGTTTCCAAGCAAGAGAAAGCTTGGGGAGAAAAAGCTTCATTTTGTGAGTATGAGGTTCTGCTTGGAAATGAACATATTTGTGTTGTTGCAACACATGAAGACAAATTGGTTCACCACAGTTATAATAATGTCATAGGCCCTTTCCGCACCTTACCTTGATAGCGTGACGAACCAGAGCCCTCACGATATTGCTAATATCGCAAGAGGCTCAGTAGAGACCCCCTTGCAGTCCACATACAGCAGGGCATTGGCGAGAGAGCACCAGTCCCCGCCCGGTGGTTTGTCTGCATGTCGGCATCCTGGGCCACGCCTAGGTCCCACCCTGTCCCCGCCCCACCGCCGCTGATTGGGCGGTGGTGTTTCTTTCTTTCTTTCTTTTTTTGCCGGCTATCGTGCTAACGTTAGCACGATAGATCCTGCCAACAGGCTGTTTCGTACTACGTTGGTAATGTGCTAACGTGCTAATGTGCTAACGATAGCGCCGGGTTTTAAAAAAAAAACACAGTCAGCCAGACCCCGGGGGCTGCTGTAGTTTCGAGTGTGAGTGGCGACGCAGCCCTGGGGTGGCCTCTCGCAGTGACGTGTTGTGCAGTGTTCCCTGCTGTGATGGGGGCAGCGGCTGGCCTGCTGCTGGGCAGAGCGTCCCCTGGGAGTTGCTGCGTGAGGGACATGCAGCAGGGACTGCCCACACCCCGCTCACTCCGGGGTCCTTCCCAGAAGCACACTGGACAACAGCTCCGCAGGCCCTCTGGTTGCGCGACCGATGCGTGAAAGGGAGGTTATTTTTGCCTTTCAGGCGAAAATAAGAAAACGCGCTATCAGCACTATCTGTGGCCGTGATAGCACCTGGTTCGCCGGAACGTCATGCAGTACGGCGGCTCGTGAAAGGGGGAGGGAGTGTGACTAATACGCTTTAAAAACGCCGTGCGAAAAGGGCCATCTAGAGCAGCAATTGTCAAACTTCTTATCCTGGATGAACCCTTGAAATATTTTTCAGGCCTCAGGGAACCTCTGTATAAAATAAAAATTATTATATTTACAGTTTTTTAAAAAAGTTTTTTTAAAATCTTTCCATATATGGAAAGTTTTTTTCCCCTGTTGCAATCTCTCATGGAACCCCTAGCAACCCCTCCCAGAACTCTATGGTTCCAGGGAACCTTGGTTGAGAAATCCCGGTCTAAAGATCTGAAAAATGAAAAACCCAGGTTGTTTTTGGCACTAAAGGTGAAGAGGAGGAGAAGATCCATGGCCGAAATGGAAGTAAATCCTGATTCCAGTTTCCCAAGATGGCAGTTGTGCAAAAAAAAAAAAATCATGCTAAAACTGGTCTGAGGACCTGAGGTGTTTTAAATTCAGATCAAAAGTTGAATCTCCTGGCTCATTCCCATCTCCAAGCATAATTGCACTGAATGATTTATAAAGCAAAAGAGTATAAATATTCCACTGTGAGGCTGATAAGAACATTTGGGAGGTAGGGCTGCACGTAGGCAGGAATCGTTCTCCTCTTATTCTTTGGACCTTTCACATTCCACAACTATAATTTTATGATTCTACCTTAACTGCCATGACAATATTGTGTGGAATCCTGGGGTCTGCTGTTTACAGAGGAGGATTTTGAATTCTCAGTAAGAGAGCTCTAATGCCTCCCCAAACAATACCTTCCAGGATTCCATAGGATGCAGCCATGGCATTTAAAATGGAATCATAGTGCTACAAATGTATAGTGTGAAAAGGCCCTTTGTCAGAGTCTGGAACTGGAATCAGGGCAGTCTTTAGTTAGAGGTAAGGAAGATATGGTATTTAGCTTTCCACGTTCCTTAAAATACTCTAGTAGGGCATTTAGGTGTTTATCACATAAGCCTTGTGCCACAAAAAAGTACTTTTTGCCATATATGGAAAGATATTTAATGGATTGTCCCCAGTCAGACAAAAAAGGGTTTCCTCAATGATCTTCCATTAGGAGGACACCAGCAGAACCAGGAGGTTGTGTGATGACTTTTTGGTGGATTTGTAACTGGTTGAAGGACCAAACCCAAAGGATACCCATCAATGATTCCTCTTTATCCTTGAGAGAAGTGACTAGTGGGATGCCATGGGGCTCGATCCTGGACCCATTGTTGTTCAACATATTTATTACTGACTTGGATGATGGAATAGAGGGCATACTTAATAAATCTGCAGATGACACCAAATTGGGGAGGGGTGTAGCTAAAAAAAGCAACGATAAGTGTAAAGATAAGCTTGGGGAAAATGAAATGTACAAAATGTAGGATGGATGGCACCTGACTTGAAAACAGTATGTACAAAAAGGATCTCGAGTTCTTCGTAGACCACAGGCTTAACATGAGTCAACAATGTGGTATGGCCGTCAAAAAAGCAAATGAAATTCTGGGTTGCATCAACAGGAATATAGTGTCCAGATCAACAGATGTAAGAGCTTTGGTCAAATTTGGTCAGACCTCACTTGGAATACTGTGTCCAGTCTTGGGCACTGCACTTCAAAAAGCAATTGACAAGCTGGTATGTGTTAAGGTAAGAGTGACTAAGATGGTAATGGGTCTGGAAACCAAGCCCTATGACAAGTGGCTTAGAGAACAGGGAATGTTTAGCTTGGTGAAGATGATATGGCCTCACACACACCCTCCAAGATTGATATTGATTGATTGCTTTTAGCCCAACAAAACGCTAAGGGAAAAAATCATCCTGATTTGATGGCCACAACACTATAACTGAATTATACAATGCTACCAGGAACATTTTTGTTAACATATTCGTGCTTTTTATTCCAGCTTCTGAGTCTACAAAACATTGGTAATAGTTCCATGTGGGACTGAAGAGATTATTCTGACTAGATTTCCCAACTGTCCTCTACAACACAATGTTACACCCCAGAGTAACCCTAAGAGAGGGCCCCTAAATTGGCATAACTTCCCCCATATTGGATATTGGCTAGCAAAGGTCGGTTGCAAGTAAAAATTGGTTTTGAATTAAATTCTCAAGACCAACAACGCCTTTGCTGCTGTATGGGAACGTAGACAACGTCCTTTAGGCTAAAAGACAACGACCTATTGTTCCCAGTCACGTATCTCTAGGCAGCCACAATAGACTCTCTCCTTGAAAAGGTTGCCTCAGCCCCAAGCCACGCTGATGAATTTTGCGAGGATAGACAATCAAAGTCTATCAATTTGGAATGATAATCCTATCATGCACATGGACTTTCTTGGGAGAAACAATACCGAGGAGAGGTCGTGATATTTGCCTAACATTATATTCCACAACCATCGCCCATCATATTAGATTGATGAAATAATACATAAGACTTAGCCAAGGTCTCTTCCAGTTATGTAGGATTGGTCAAGGCCCTGAGGGGATCGCACAAGTGTGACAACTGACACAGATTTCTTTACCAAAGCTGAAATCAGTCCACAAACATTCCTTGCAGAGCCACACAATACATAATATTGTACACACATTTTAAAGCATGTGTTTAAATGTAATGCTTGGGGTTTTGTTTTTGTTTTTGTTTTTTTTAAGATAATGTACGGCTGGGGCTCCAGCCCTAGTGGATGTCAGAGACCCATATTCAGACATGGAATATTTCCCTTTTTTGGACTACTACCTCTGAAATCCCCCAGCCATTGGCCATGTTGGCTGGACAATTCTGGGATTTGTTATCCAAAAAGAAACTCCTGCTATTTCCGCCCACAATAATGTTGTTGTTTGCCATCAAGTCAGTTTCGACTTATGTGACCCTATGAATGAAAGTTCTGCAAGACACCCTGTTATTGACAGCCCTGTTAAGATTTTGCATGGCTTACTTAACTGACTCAGTGCACCTATAATGGCTCCTCCTCTTTGACAATTGTCTTTATAGTCTCTTCCAGTGAGTTGTGCCATCCAAAGTGCAACAGCATCAGTTTAGTCATCTTGTCTCCTAGTGAGATTTCAGGGTTGATTTCCTCTTGGACCCATTTATTTGTATTTCTCCCAGTCTGTGTTATCTGTAGAATTCTCCTAATTTTTCAGTTGGATAAATTAACTTTCTGTCAGCTTTCTTTCATTGTCCAGTTTTCACATGCGAATCAGAAATGCTATGGTATGGAAGATTCCTACTTTGGTATTTAGTGATATATCTATACACTTGCGAATGTTATCTAGTTCCTTCATAATTGTCCTTCCAGGTCTTAATCTTTTTCTAATTTATTGACTACAGTCTCCAGTTTGATTAATGACTGGAGCAAGCTGTAGAAAATCTTTAATCATTTCATTGTCTCCATCGATATTTTTGTTTTCTTAATATTCAGTTGAAATGCTACTTTTGCACTTTCTTCTTTAACATTCATTCCAAGTCTTTGCTATTTTCTGCTACTAATATTATGCCATCTGCATGTCCAAAGCTGTTGCTGTTCTTTCTTCCAGTGTTCACATATGCTTCCTCAGAGTGTAATCATGTATGACATCTTCCATGTACAAATTAAACAGGGTGATAAAATGTAGCCTACCCCCATTGCCAACTGGAAATCATTCTGTTTTTCTGTGTTGTGTCCTGACAGTGGCCTCTTATCCAGAATATAGTTTATGCATCAGAGGCCTTTTCAAATGACATTATTTTAGTGCTATGACTCAACTTCTACTACAATGGCAACATCCTAGAGAATTCTGGGATTTGCAGTTTAAGATGAAGTTTAAGATTAAGTTTAAGAGTCATAACCAGATAGTTCCAGTGCTTCACCAAACCACACATGCCAGGGTTTTATAGGATGTTGTGATGACAATTAATGTGGAATCATAGTGCTATAATTGCACACTCTAAAAGGGCCTCAGGCCTATCAGATATTGTAGCATTCTGATTTCTTCTAGAGAGATCCATTGTTTTTCAAGATCAACACAATCAAATGGTTTGCTATAATCTATACAGGACAGGATGATTTTCTTCTGAATCTCTTTTGTATACTCAATTAGCAAAAATATGTTTGCAATATGATTTTTAGTGCCTCTTCCTTTTCTGAACCTACCTTGAACATCTGGCATTCCTTATTCCATATATGCAGAGGTGGATCTAGGGTGGGGCAACTGGGGTGCATGCCCTGGGCACCAATGCCAGGGGGTGCAAAAAAGAGGACCCCCTCCTACCTGGCTGCCCACCACTCACCCCACCCCCTCCTGCCCCACTGCTCCCACCCACTGCTGCTTCCCCATTGCTCCCCCACCCTACCCCCACCACTTGCCCCACCACCACCTACCACCACTGCCACTCGGCTGCCAGGGTCCTTCCTGGCCCAATGTGCTGGTAGGGCAGCAGCAGCAGCTTCAATGCTTGCCCTAGGCACTGTTGAGCCTTGGTACACCACTGCATATATGGTAAAAGCCTTTGTTTTAAAATCTTGAGCACCACTTTGCTTGCATGGGGGATTAGCACATGGTCTAATGGCTAGTATAATCTTTGATGCCTCCTTTCTTGGGGATTGGAATGTATAATGAATGTTTCCAATTATGGAGGAACTATATGAGAGAGATGAAAACAGGACAGATTCCTTTGACCAGAAGTGTTTTTTAGGAAGTAAAGTGTAAGAGGCTCTCAAAGCAGTAGGAAGCAATAAATCATTAGGAAAAGATAGCATACCGATAGAGACAGAATATTTCCAGATTTTAACAAATATCTGATCAGGATGTCATTTGTTTCTCATTCTGCCTCTTTCCCTACATGGACATTGAGTTTTGTCCTGCCTAGATATCCTCCATTTCTGATGTCAGTAATTAACGAGCAAATCAGAACATTACTTAGCCCACTTTCTTTGTGATCTCAGCTCTGCGTCTCAAAAGACCTACTCAGTTGAAACCAATAGGACTCTTCTTTTAGAAAAGAGTTTAAAGTTAGAATTTGTTTTATTCAGAATGTAGAATTTATTCAGAGACACAAGGCTGAGTGGCTGCTTATTCAGGCTGCCCAGTAGAGTGCCAAGGGTATGAGATGCTTTAGAGGACATGTTAAGCTAGTTAAGCTATGGCCGAATATATAAAACTTTCTCACACACGCACTCCTGGTCTATGTGGTTGTTCGTCTGTACAGTTTGTAATGTACACAGACTTTCTCCAAATGAATGGAAAAGTTGTCAAAGGCAGAGTTCCATATAGTAGATCCAAATATATGTGTATAGGCTCTGTTCAAATTTTAGATGAACATATGATGATTGGGAACAGCCACAATCTCAGTTTCCTTTCTCCTCTGCTGAATACATTAGAAGGTGTGGCATCTTGCTTGTTTCCTACAGATTTCAAAAATCAAAGTAGATTGTACCCACCTGTATGCCAAGTCTGGAATTTCCCAAATGCTTTTGCACAGAACTTTTCCTGCCTGAATGGGGTGTACTTGGAGATGGGGAGTGTCTTTCCCAAGAAATTATTTTGATACACATGTTTTCAACATGACTAAGCAGCTCTATTTTGTTTCTTCTGTTTACCTGTGAGGCAAGTTTCCTGGGAACCTCTAAAACAACGTCTCCTTGAATGAGGTCAACACAATCAGTGTCTTGAACCAAAAGCATAACCTGCACATTTGCCCAATAGTTAGTTCTTACTCACAGAGGTTATATTTAGCACACTGGAAAGTCAGACAAAATCTGAGTTTCAAAATATATTGCCTGTGTAATCTATCTGTAATCCTAGGCATACTTACCTGGGAATAAGCCCAACAGCTCATAGCAGCATTTACTTCTGAGTAAATATGCAAGGGATTGCCCTGTAACCAATTGCCTATATCTTTACCTGTTCTAGCAAAAACAACATTGTCCTGTTGCACCTTGAAGACTAAGAAATTCGTTGCCTTATTGCAGTGATTTAAAACAGTGTCCAAAGGAATCTTGGTAATTTTCTTATAATTTTATCAGGGATTTCTTAATGGGAAGATCAGAAGTGAAACTAGGTGCATAACCTGAAATTTTGTGTTGGGATAGCCTCGGTATAATGAAGGTTGCTAGCATAATTAAAGTAGATGCAGTATTGTATGTAAAAATAAGTTATTCAATACGCTCCACATCCTCCACTAGGAAATAAACAGAGCAAGTAGAGCAGAGGGAGAACAATGGCCAGGGCAAGCTGGCAAAGGAAGGGGAGGACGGAAAGTTGTTTGGGACTTCCAGACCTCCATACCATTATGACATGGCTGTGGGCTTGAAAAGAAGACAGGTTTACCTCATATACAGCTTGCTTGATCCCACTGATATCTCCTTGCATTATCTGTTTGTTGTATTTTTATATCACATTTTGGGTCTATAGTCCTCAAAGCTCCTTGCCAGCCCAGATCCATATATCTTTTAAAGAGCTATTACAAAATATTCACCACAATACTGCTTAATAGACTGGATGCCATCTTGAACTCTAAGAAGAAGGACCATGTTTGATGAGATCAGATCAAAAGGTAATGTAATGAGACATTCTGTTCCCATAATGGCCAAGCAGGTGCCTATGGGAAACCCACGAAGGAGAAATGAATGCAACAGCACCTTCCCACTCATGTTCCATAACACTAGGGTGGTCCTAACTTTAGGGTGAAGTGACCATCTTAGAAAGCAGGTTATAGTGGCAGCTCTTCTGTCTGTTACTTATAAACTCTCTGGCTTCTTCCTCCAAGGGAAAACAGAGATGTGAATGCTACCAAATTTGTTCTAGTCCTCTTCAACTAGCATGTTGCCTCAGATGGGATAGAGACAACTGTATTAAGACTGAGCCGCCAATCCTTTCAGATCCTCTACTGAGAGAAGGGAGAAGGCTCCATCTTACCCATTGCCTCTGGCAACAGAGCATCATGTGCTGGTCATGCCTAGCTGATTTCAGTAGGTGGGTGTGCTCTTTAAGAGACAACCTCCTAGGGCATAACTGTGTCTCATGAAGTAGCTGTTTTGTCAAAAGCAGTATAGGACACACCTTAAGACAATACACCAGTGGGGCTCCTAACATTACCACCCCAAGCAAGAATTTTATTTATTCGTGAAGTCAGTCAATCAGAGTGACCTCGCTTCACTGGAAAATCTATGTGGTCCTTTCTATTCAGAGCAAACACTGGAAACTGACAACTGTGAAGAAGGAGGGCAGAGCAAAGATACTGCCACACACACACACACACACACGCACACATTTTTTTTTAAAGGCTTATTTCATCTGTCACATAAGTTTTAAATCTTGGCTTTAGGTGTGTCTGGGAGCAACTGAACACTCCCTGAACAGCCCAATTCCTATACTGAAATAGTAAAGCCATCACAAAAAGAACTTCTATCCATGGCTGTGCATATTTAGACACACTCATACACACATACATGTGTGCATACAGAGAGAGAGAGAGAGAGAGAGAGATAACGTGCATGTACATACAGAGGCAAGTTGGGAACTCCAGTTCGTTATATGTACTGTGATGTCAACAGTATTGACAAAGCTTAAGGTACAGTAAAAATTGTCATTTACTTCATGGTTCAAAAACACCGCAGGAGAAGATGGGGTAGGGTGTGTCAGAATATTTGAGATGGAAAATAAGGGTGAGATCTGTCCTTGAGATTTCAACAGCGCTTGGGGGTGGAGACTTCTTCCTTTCCTTTTTCTCCCTCCTTAAGTTAATATTAGGTCATGTATAATTCACCAGGAAATCTTATCTGTAACAGCAGTAGTATCAGACCAGAATCTTCTCTTCAGTTGTGTGTATCCATATGTCCCTGCTTAGTTTTCCATGACATCTTCCAGCCCAGCATTACCCTGTGAACTGGGGGCCCCGGAAGGGACACCAAAATGTGCTCAACTAAAGGTGGGGAAAATTAGCTCAGAGCACTGCTTAGCGTTACGAGAGGCAGGGTAATGTAGCGAGATTTTGAACCCTAGGTCTATGGGGGCGGGTCGAGTCAAGTAGCACACAAAAGTTGAAACAATAAATGGTGTTTATTAAACACAAGCAAAACAGTGTATGCGACACACTCATACAAGATACCTAAAGAAGATAAAGGTTGGAGTGGTATAGAGGGATTTTTAGAAGGATTGCTGGTTTGGGTGATACTTCACCTGTCCTGAAGCCCAGAAAAATGGAGAGCGAGGCTTGGGTGCGATGTAGCTCAGCACGTGGAGCTGAGGGGAGGCTCGCCAAGCAAAGCGGCAGCGAGGCAGGATGAAACTCGGGAGCGATCCGAGGAAGGTCTCGGAATCAAGGGTTTTTATAAGGAGAATGTGACTGCAGGCTATGCCGTACTTGGGGGAAAACAATAGATTTGGAGTTGGAGACAAAGCCTCCGAAAGGTCAGAATCTGAATGATTGAGTTATCATAGCGATTCTCAATAGAGTAGCCAGTATGCAAGCGCAGAGTACTTGGGCATTTTATAGGTTACCCATCAAGCTGCCAGGGCGGGGCAGAGGCTCTTTTGTAAGTTGCGTGCATACCTAATTAGAGTACTTGCCTGGAGGTCTCCTAAAGCAGTGAGTCAGCTATTTCTGGCCTGCCCGTATTGTCCAGGAATATTACGGCAGTTAACGGCCGAGCTTGTTTACGTGCTTGTCCGGTGGCCTCGCAAGCACGTGGAGGGGAATAGAGAAGTGCAGCCGAATTGTGATATCAAGAGGATATCTTTTAATATCCCCAAAGCTCGGACTAGCCAGGGCAGTAACACTGGCCTCTCTCCACAGCATAACCACCCTTGCCAAGGCTCTTGCCAAATTCCTTGCCTTTTTAATGAATACGTTTTAATTCCATAGGTAGTTGAATTACTTTTTTAATAATTGTGTCTTATTTTTTAACTATATTTGTATTTATCTTTATCAGCAGCAACAAAAGCAATGTGGTTTGAATCTTTCTGCTAAAGGGTTCTGAAACTCAGAGCTGTAAAGGTACAGGCAAAGCCAGATAGAGATCACGAGCGGTTTCTGATGGGGTTTTTATTATGCAAAGGCTGTGCCTCATTAATGCAATTATCTCAGGGATGGAATTTTCCAGACTTGTAATCCTTCCATCTTTCCCCACTATTCCTTCTAATTTTTTGTTATCATAAACAATCTGTTATCCTTAAAGAGATGGAAGTGCTGCTCAGTGTTCTTGGTAGTGCTGGAATCAGTCTACAGTGTAAGGGATAAACACACACTGTGATAAAGGTAAGTCAGCATATGGGTCAAGTATTACTGTGAGACCAGTGTTTAAATTCCCAATCACCCATGGAAACCCATCTCACACTATCTTACTCTCAAAGGAGGGTAAGTACAAATGGCCTCTGAACAAATCTTGCCAAGAAAACTCAAAGATGGGGTTGTCTATGTTGTTATTGGTTGCTAAAGTCAACTTTGACATATTGAGAACCCTCCAAGATAGTCTGTCATCAGCTATGCTGCTCAGGTCCTGTAGACTCAGGGCTGTGGTTTTCTTGATTGAATCAATCCACCTGTAGCGTGTTTTCCTCTTTTCCTACTGCCTTCCACTTTACCAAGCATTGTCATCTTTACCAGTGAATAACCTTGTTTCACGATTTGGCCAAAGTACAACAGCGTTAGTTCAATCATCCTTGCTTCTACTGAGAGTTAAGGCTTGCTTGATTTGCTATTAGAGCCATTCATTTGTCTTTTTAGCAGTCCAGGGTAGCTATAGAAATCTTCTCCAGCACCACGTTTCACATGAATTGATTTTCTTCATTTCAGCTTTGTCCATCGTTCACACCCATACATAGACATCACAGATACTGTGGTCTGGATAGTTCTAACTTTCATATTTAATCATATGACTTCAAATACCAAAGGTTGCCTTCAAAGTACACAACAACAAAGATGATAAACAATGCTAGTATACTATCAACATCCTTTTTTCTCCTCAATCTGTTCAAGTACATGGACACCCATATCAGGCTTAAAATCTCCCCATCTTCTTATCCTCAACACCCCACCTCCAGATGAACACAAAGATCTAAATTGAACTCCCTTGCCACAGTTTTTTTTTTCTTTAAATTCCCACATTGGGGGTGGTGAATTTAGGGCTCTATCACACTGCACTGTTATAATACTATTATTCCATTTTAACTGCATAGCAATATTCTGTGGAATTTGTGGGTTTGTAGTTTAGTGAGGCCCAAGAGTTCTCTGGCAAAGAATTCTAAATGTCCCTTCCTAAATTGCAAACCCCAGGATTCCAGAGGATGTTGAAAGTGGAATCATCGCGCTATAACAGGCTAGTGCGGAAATGGCCATATACTTACTTCAAAGTACAAAAGAAAGTAAAATGCGATTGCTGACTCCACAGGTACTAACCCTTAGGCATCTTCAGCAGGAAACAAGCTTTACTGACTGATCTCCAGATTAGGATGTTACAACCAAGTATATATGTTTTCTGTTGAACTTAAAATACTGATTTTGTCACAATATGTCAACATATAAATAGGCCATTCCAGGCTGTCCACACAGCCTGCTAAGTGCATGCACCTGAATCAATTTACCGTGCATAAGTGGAGTGCATTTTATGGCTCACTGGGTTCACATGTGTTTCCTACCAAAGGAATTTCTGATGATTCATTTTAATTTAATAGGACCACATGCCGTAGTAATTGTGCACCTGTCAAGACACCAACGCACTTCTCAGAGTATTTGTGGATAGCTGGTTTAATAATGTGCCACTCAAAAGAAGTGACAAGGAGACAGTGGCAGGTGTGGGGGGAGAGGCGAATCTGTCTTAATTGCCATTTAACCACACCAACAGAATAGTCGGAGAATTCATGATACATACCTAATTAAAGCAGCACAGAAACAAAATTCTTGCTCATGCTGTAAGAGTTATGCAACTGTCCCCTCACCTGGGAACAGTTTGTGAAAGAATTGCAATGTTCAGTGATGACTTAACAGAGTCCAGATCAAGCCCTTCCCCTTTCAAGTGCCCCAAGGTGTGAGTCAGATCACTTGCTCTACCGATTAAGAACTAGTCAGCCATGCAGAGCATATAGCTCAGCATATCAATATCTGAAACTACATACTGGAACAGCCAGAGTAGTCACAATGGCCCATAATTCCTCTTTTGCTGATGGAGCATCAGCTAGATGTAGAGCTCAAAGGCACTTTGATCTCACAGGAAAAAAGAAAGGCTAGCATTTTGATGAGACAGTCAAAGGGGAGGGAATCCATAAATACTGACTTCTGCTGGTCAGAATCCCTGAGGGGCACCAGATCCATTTTTATTCTCATCACAAACTCACTTTTATTGGCTGCTGTCTTCTATTGGATTACTGCCAGCTCAGGGGGCATGGCATTGATCTGAATTTCCACCCATTTACAAAGAGTGGAGAAGTCAGCAGTAAAGTATGATAAGCCAGAAGACAGCCAAAAGTTGAGTTGGATTCAGTACTGAGCAAACTACTCCGGTGGTCACAAGGGATGCCACTGGAGCAGAAAGTGGCAAGGCAAAATACTTGCTGAGTGCTTTTAGCTGGAATCAAGACTGACACTACAAGAATTAGTCCATGGGAATGATGGCAGACATTCAATGTAGGAAACTATTAGTGAAATAAAGGCATTTGTATATACTGTATATTGTTCATTGGAACGGGTATCATGCAGCCTGCAGGCTACATGTATACTGTTTGAGGGGAGGTCATAGAATCCTAGAATAATAGAATTGGAAGAGATCACAGTGGCCATCCAGTCCAACCCCCTGCCATGCAGGAACCCACATCAAAGCACTCCTAACAGAAAGCCATCCAGCCTCTGCTTAAAAACTTCTAAAGAAGGAGACTCCACCATACTCTGAGGCAGCATATTCCACACCATGTTGTTATATTATCACAGCATGACACTGTCAGCGTGACACTACGCCCTCCCCCATAGACCTAAGTTCCCCCAGGTTTCAGCTGAAAAATAATTTTCCACAGGGGTGAGGGAACAAAGTTGATCCATATATTCAGGCCCTAAATAGATTTTAAAATGTTGTTGAAACATCCTGAAATAGCAAAAGAGAAAAGAACTTTAAATCTGCACATACACACCCAAAGCAACTGAGAGTGATGCAGTGTCACTTCTGATTTCCTAAGGGGTAGCTGTATTGCGACACTACAATTAGAGCTGCCATGATCCACTTCCTCAAATCCATGCACCCAATTTACATAATATTCTAACCATTATTCTAATTATACAAATTCAGCACTTTTTCTCTTCCACTTTGTTTCAACCTTTATAATCATTATTTTACAGTTATAAATGACCTGAGAGAACCTTCTCTTAACCTTCTTTTCTCCAGGCTAAATATACCCAGCTCCCACTTCTCATAGGGCATAATTTCCAGGCCTTCTACCATTTCAGTCACCCTCCAGTGGACATGTTCCAGCTTGTCAATATCCTTCCTGAACTGTGGTGCCCAGAACTGGACACAGCATTCCAGGTGGGGTCTGATCAAAGCAGAATAAAGTAGTACTATTACTTCCCTTGACCTAGACACTATATTCCTATTGATGCAGCCCAGAAACACACTGGCTTTTTTAGCTGCTGCATCACACTGCTGACTCATGTTCAGCTTGTGGGCTACTAAGACTCCTAGATCCTTTTCACATGCACTGTGATCAAGTCAGGTGTCACCCATCTTATATCTGTGTATTTCATTTTTTTTTCTGCCCAGTGTATTACCTTACATTGCTCCCTGTTGAAATTCATTTTGTTAGTTTTGGTCCAGCTCTCTCATTTGTTAAGGTCATTTTGAATTCTGATCATGTCATCTAGGGTATTAGCTATCCCCTCCCCCACAATATAGTGTCATCTGCACATTTATTAAATATGTCCTCAATAATAATAATAATAATAATAATAATAATAATAATAATAATATCATCCCCACTCTCAAAACTAGAAATTCCCTTTTTTCAGTCTCAGCTCAAAGATCTTGAGATCTCCATTCCCTGGAAATGAGAGGGTCATGTAGGGTAAACAGATTAACAGCCTTTGCTCCATCCTGTGCTTTTTAACACCAAGGTAAGAAGAGAGTTTCCTCCTTGATTTGCAGCTGTTAATTACATTCGTTGTTTAAGGTAACAGACTCTAGGAAGTAAGCATACAGCGAAGCTCCTGTTGAATTACTGCATGCTATCTGAAAATGATAAACAGATTGGGACCATTTGTAAATGTTGATGGAGGCAAGACAGAGAGGATGTGCTTTGAACCAAGTGTTAACTGTTTTTGGAAAGTTTGCATGAGGAAATCCATCTGTTAGTGTACATATGGTGGTGCAGGAAAATGAATTTTTGTCTCACAAGGTGTTGACTTGTTTCCACTGCAGAAATAAAACTTTCCTTTTCTTAACTCCTTGCTCACATTGCTTTGCTAATCTGGACTTTCTGCTGGGTAATGAATCTCACTCTTATGACACCTCATCCAAATCATTGATAAAGATGTTCAATAGCACTGGGCCCAGGACAAAACCCCGTGGCACCCCACTAGTCACTTCTGTCTGGGAAGAAGAGGAGCCATGGGTGAGCAACTATTCAGTTCAGTTGGTCAACCAGTTACAAATCCATCTGACAGTAGTATTGTCTAACCCAGATTTTACTAACTTGTTTCCAAGAATACCTCACCTCACCCCTCACAGTACACTCCTCTCTCTCGCTAATTACATGCTGCTGTTAGCAAACTTATTCTCCTTCCCTTCCACTCCCTTTCTCACCTCACCTTGCACCCTTACAATATGGCTTCCTCTCGTTTCATGAACACTACTCTGCTTGCACTGTGCATTCTTCCTAACCACCTACTCCCTCCCTCACCATACTTTGTACCCTTGCAATACTAGGACAAGGAGCAATGGATTCAAGCTGCAGGAAAGGAGATTCCACCTGAACCTCAGGAAGACCTTCCTGATGGTCAGAGCTGTCAGGTAGTGGAATATGCTGCCTCAGAGTGTGGCGGAGTCTCCTTCTTTGGAGGTTTTTAAGCAGAGGCTGGATGGCCATCTGTTGGGAATGCTTTGATGTATGTTCCTGCATAGCAGGGGATTGGACTGGATGGACGTTGTGGTCTCTTCCAACTCTATGATTCTGTGCACCATTTTTCTCAGTTCAACCTTTACAGTTCTTTTTTTTAACTGCAGACATTTTTCTCTTGCCCTCCCTCACCATCCCCCTACAGTGACGGTGCTAAAATATTTCCAACCAGCCGGAGAATAAGAAGAAAAGGGAAGGCTAGGCAGACATAAAAAAAAGAGCTTCTTTGTCAGAGGGTTTGCAAACTGAAGTATGTCTGTACTTGCTTACTCTGACTGCAGCCTAGGAGGTAAGGAACTGCTTTTATCTGATGCAGACCTCAGTAAACTCAACAAGTTACCCACAATTATCAAAGACAGCCTGTGACAAATCAGGGACCAAACAAGAAAATCAGCCAGTTACAAGCTTAAAACATTTAGACATTTTTCTTTGCCTTTGATCTTACAAAGAAAAGCAAAAACCTGAGGGCTACATCCCTTTGGGGGAGAATGCTGCTTGTCATTCTGAAATAACGTTGGCATTTATGAACAAGACAGAAACAGAAGTTTCAAGGACAAGCAGTGGTAATTTGCCCCTGGCAGTCCCCAAAAAATTCCATGGTGGTGTAGACATAGAATGATGAGGGGGACTAGAACAAGGGCAAATGGCCAGATATAAATGCTTCCTAAGCAATGAGAACTGAAACTCACATGAGACAAACAGGAAGTGAAGGAAGCTGCAAGTGGCAGACATGACTTAATTTAAACATAAGGGTGCCTCATTAGAGAGAGAAGTTCAAGGTTCCTCTTCAAAGGTCAAAACAATGGAGAGATTGTCTTCCTTTGCTGCATTCCCAGGTTGGGCTTTTTGGTGGACAAAATGAAGATTTCTTCTATTCCCACCCACCCCCCAAAAAATAATTGGATGTTCTCTCGATATCCTGGGCTGCTGCAGAACTGAGGATGCATTCTCCATTGATGAGAACAGGATGGACTTTGTGCTCCAAAGAGAGGGAGAGACAGTCATGGGTGCCCTCCAGGAAGGTTTCTTGGCAACTGCTGAAGAGATCAAATGGATGCCATTCGGTAGTGTCATAGCCTGGAGATGCAGAAAAGGACAAAAATGATTAAAGAATATGAAACAGCTAAGGCAACAGCCTTTCAGAGCGCACACTTTTTCTCTCTCATCCCCTTTCCCCTGTCTTATCTTATCATCCAGGGAGTACTATAATCTAATTCCTCATCTTTGTGGTGTTTTCTGTTGCATTTCCCAGCATGACATCTGCTGAAGCCATTTCTGATAAAAGCTGAAAGATAGCAAACAAGTAAATGTAAGCAACAGGCAAGCAGGAATAACCTTGCAAGACAGATACAAAATACCCTCTGAGACCTCTGATATTAACTCAGTTTGAGATGGTCTGTGGCCTTTTTAGAATAATTGCATTTGCCTGTATATCTTTAAAGGCTGCCAAGGAAAATCCAGAGCTAATTAAGACAGGTGAGCCTTTTGAAAGTTACTGAGATACAGCAGCTCAAAATAGCCTTCTTCAACTTAAGAGAATAAGAGGGGAATGGGGAATTACATACAGAAAAGTCATCTGGCAACAAAGTGTGTTCTAGTTTGCACAAATTAATGTCACAACAAATCTCTCAGTCTCTGATAACCCACAAGGCACTTTGTTGTTTTGACAAGAACTCTGCACATTAATGTGTTATAAATGTGTTGGTATAGCGATGTCAGTTTTAAAAAAAGAAAAACTAATATCATCCATTCCTCACTCCAGCTTCCATCAAGACTGCAGCATGTGTGGAGGAGAAATTTAAGCCTTCTCGCTTCTGCTTAAATCCCAAGATAAAAATTCTGGCCCCCAGAATGTGGAGATGAGGATCAAAAATCCTGAATATTTTATCCTCACATGTGTGGATGAATAATTATGGTAATTTTCTCTCCACTGCAAGAGAAAACTAATATGCTTCTCAAGTTTTCTCATGATATTTGAATGCCTTCAGATTATGTGGATGAATCAATTCCGAGGAGAAAAACATATGGATTTTTTTTTAATAAAAACTTGTTTTCTGTGTAGGAAATGCTTAGGAAATAGCATTTTCTGTGTAGAAAACCTGTGAGGGCAGATTTGTGAGGAACAAGACAGTCCTATACAGTACCAGTCTCAAGAGATAATTGTCCTGCCTTCTGCCAGCTGCAATCAAAGACCATTTTATTTAGATGGGCTTTTGACCATTGAATGATTGCTGCATTAATTTTTTTTAAGGAGCATTATTTTTTCTTAATCTGTTATTTTAAATGCTTTTAAACTATTTTTCATTCAGTGCTGATTTTAATATGATAGTTTTTAAAATTATTTTGATTTTTTTTCATTTATGATTGGTTTTAACTAGCTTCTTTTCATCTGTGTTTTAAGTCTGTTTTGACAATGGGAGAAGTTACTTCAGAAAGTGATGGACTCTCTCTGTGTGTCTAAAAGAGACACAGATGCCCACCTCTCAAGTGTAGCAATGGGTTATTGCATCGGCAAGGCAATGAACTAAATGCCCTTGGATTTCCTTCTAGATCTCTGATTCTGTCATTATGAACTGCCTTGAGATCCATACTAAGAGAAAGGTGGGGTTTATTTCTTTATTTAATGTCCCACTTTTCTCCCAATATGACACCCAAGGTGGGTTACAACATAAGGTAAAACGAAATGTATTACAAACTGGAAAAAAAAAAGAATTAAAACAGTAATGTACAGCAAGTCGAAAAGCAATGAAAAACTAATAATGGCAACAGGAAATAGAGCACACCCCAGTTGAAAGGCCTTCTGCAACAGCCAGTTAGCAATCAAAGGCCAGGGTAAACAAAAGTTCATTTGCAAAGAGCTAAGAGGGGGCCAACCCAATTGCACAAGGGAAGAAGGACTCACTTTTGCACAGGCTCTCTAAATAGATGGAGAGAGAGGCATATGCATAAACACAGGCATAGATGTAGATAGATGGATATTTGTGATGTCATCATGAGAAAAAAAGTATCATGACTGTCCCATCCAGAGATCACCAGATCAGTGTGGGGCCAATGTTGTTCTTATGGTTATGCACTTTGAAGTCAACTGTGACTTAAGATGGCCTTGTGCTAGGGTTTTCTAGGCCAGATTTATTCAGAAATTTACCATTGCCTTCCTCTAAGACTGAGAGAGTGCAACTTGCCCAAATTTATTCAGTGGGTTCTCATGGATGAGTAAAGATTGTAAGACTCCCAGAGCCTTAGTCCAATACTCAAACTACTAGGAAATGCACAGCTCAAAAAAATGCATATAATGTTTTAAATGCAAATTGGATTATATTTTTCATTTACATATCTAAAAGGCTGGTTATCAATTAGTGCCACCAGAGAACCACTCTTTATGATTCCACTGTCAACAAATTGCTGCTGCATGAATTCCATTCATTTGAATGGAATATATGGTTTTCACGCAAAGCTTGCATGGAGCTCGGTCTCCATTTCATTCGCTCCAAGTGAGCACAAGCTGAACTTTGTCCAATCTGGCATGTGCTCAGATCTCTTCAGTTGCTGCTCTTGCCAAATCACAGAGACATCAGGTCCCCACAGCTAGCAATATAATAATCCACTTAGTCAAGGACACCCGTTATCTGGTACTGAAATGAGCCAAAGCCACAGGCCTGATCAAAACATCCTAAAGGGAGTTTTGAAACATCCTTTGGTCTTTTGAACATAGGTTCACCCACAACCAAATATATTTCCCTCCACATTTCTTGCTGTGACTGTGCTTGTGGAAGATGAGGGTAGAAAAGGATTGTAGATAAAGGGTGCCGCAATAGTTTTCTCTTTGATCACTTTCTGGTGGGATAAATTCAGATCCTCGGGCCTGAAGAAAATTCACAGGCTATTTCTGACAGCTAAACAAACAACTTCTTGTCTGTCTTCCTGGCTACAGGGCAAAGGGCTAAGAAGATGCCAAGTCTGTGTTAATGAGGAGGCAAAGAGAGTACTATAATGTGTGTGTTTTGTTTTTCACAGGCTGAGAATGAATCATTTAGATTTAATTAACCCATAAAAACTACTACATATAAAACTACAGTGTGTCCATTCTGACCTTTTCCTCACCACACTTCTCCGACTACAGAAATAGAGGGAGAAAATTCCAAAACATTTTGCAGATACTATATATTATATTAAAGTCAGAACCTGGAAAATTGCTATTTGCACTAAACATCACTTACAGGGATAAAGGCGGAAGGTAAGCAGGAGACCTTCCTCGAGAAACTGCCATATTCCCCCACTTATGGCTCTTCTGAATGTAAGTAGCAAAAAAGTCTGCATGCTACAAGTGGCCCCTCCACTTTTCCAAAGGTTCAGGGTGCAGAACCCCAAACAAGCTGCAAATAACAGGATTCCCTCTTCCATTCTCTTGCCCTTTTTGCACTGGGGCCAGAGGCAAGGGAATGAGAGGGAAAGTTCCGGAGGGGAGAAGGAAGGCTCATACAAGACCCCCCCCCGCCCCCATTCCCTTGCCTATTGCCTTGGCGCGAGTTCTCATAGCCAGGGCCAGAGGCAAAGGAATGGGAATGGGAGCTCTGGAGGGGAGAAGGAAGGTGTGTACATGCCTCTCCCCCTATTTCCTTGCCTTTTGTCCACGTGCTTGCCTTCGTTCTTCACACTCGAAAAAAATGCAAGGGAATGGAAAGAGGACATTGGGAGGAGAAGCCATGTGCACACCATGCGAATAATCAAATTTGCGAAGGTCAAACCCACAAATGTGGAGAGAGGACCCTATATATTTCTGCTCTCTTTCCAGCAGCAGAGGATCTTTCTGTTTGAGTGTTACCTGTCTGTTGCCAAAGAGCTCTTAATTGGGATGTGTTATATTGGCATTTGTATCTCTACCATGTCTTTTAAAAAACTGATTTAAAGTAATGTTTTTAATATGATTGTTGGTACAATCATTTTTTCCAGCATTTGTACTCCCTATGGTTTTAACTGTATTTTTGTTTTAACTCAAATTGTGGGAGCCCTTGAGTCCCATATTGGGAGAAAGGTGGGATATAAATAAAATAGAAGTCTGTATCCAAAAGCAGCTTTCTCTGTAAAAAAGATAAGAAGCATGTTGCAGTGTTTATTTGAGCATCACTGAATGGCTGCATGTATCTTTTGCTGGACCAAGAAGCATGCATTTCAGAATCCAGGGCAACCATAAGTAATTAATTAGGCTGCCTGTGAAAGAGAGGCCAGATCAGAGCTTGTGCCTTTAACAGTGGGGAGAAATTTCACACCTGACATTTTCCTGGCAAGAAGATGCAGGCTTGGCCTGACAATTTGACATGCCACTCTAAAAAGGATTTTGTCCCCATTAGATGACACACCGACTTAGGTGAGTTTGTGATCAAGCATGTGCATTTATGAAACAGAGCAAATAGATAGACTATAAATTAGAACATAGATTCTCTTTACCTTTTTTAGCAATATTTGTTAATCGCCTTTAGCACTTTTTAATCTTTTTTATTTTTCCTAGAAAAGTGCGATAAAGCATGTAATAAAGAGTAAAATGATGTATAGACTCCAAGATGGACCTCTCTAGAACCCCAGATTTCTGTCCAATGGCTGGAAAGTGCAAACACGAAAGTATACCTCTGTCTCTAAATTGGCCTTTGGCAACCCCTGCCAAGGGGTAGGTGGGGGGGGGAGTTGACCCTTCCCTTCACACAGTTCATTGATTTCTTTGCTTTATAATTCAGGGCTTTCCGTTGCCCTTTGACACCAAATTAAAGTTTAATTCAGAAAGAGATGGAAGCATCTCCCGCTTGCAGGTTATTTCGCTGATGAGGCATCAATAAGATCTACTGGGAGTTAATTACACTGTAATTCTTTTGCTGCTCACGTAGCTCATTAAATCTCTTCCCAGCCCCCTCCTCGCTTTAGACTCTCCTGTTCTTTCCAAGGCCACTCATCGCCCACTTTGGTTCCTCAGAGACTGAACAATAACAGGCAGCTCTCTTGCTCCTGTTTTTAACCTTGATATTCTCCCTATCCCATTTATTTTATAGCACCGGGCCCTTTTTTCTCCCCCTCGCTGAAAGTGGATTTGATTTGCATTCTGCCAAGGGAGGGAAAGTGTTATCAGCAACACTAAGGAGGACAGTAAAATAAACTGCCCAATTAGTCATGTACTGCCAGTTCGGGATTCCTTTTGACTAGTCATTAACATACAGTAAATAGAAAATCCACATTAGACTTTGTACTTTCAAAAGACAAAATTAACATCCCATTAGTACTCAGGGCAAGGAAGAACAAGGAGATCAATGGCAGTTGTGTAATTCATCATGGTAATTAAATGGATTTAAGTACTGTACTAATCTGAAGACAACTGAGGAATTGGGTTTGATATCACAAGGAAATAAAGGAGGGCAGAGGAGGCAAATCTTCATTCCTCCACTCCAAACTGAAGAGGCAGCCTCGCATGAGCTGGATGTGGTGTTCCTGTTAACTCTCTGTGTGCACTTTCTTTTCACTGCCACTCTTTTCTGCTCTGTTCCAGCACACAGTCTCAGATTTTGTGCCATGACAGAACTGCTGGTGTAGCAGGAGAAAATAACTGGAATGAGCCATTCTTTGCATACCACATCTTAAAAACAAATGTAACTATGTTGGTCCACAAAGCCAAAATCCACTGGCAGGCAAAGCAGGCATGTGTGTGTGCATACATGAACACATGCATTCCAGTGGCATTCCAGTGGCCTCCTCATAAATTTCACAGGGTTTTCTTGGGCAAGGAACATTCAGGGGTAATTGGCACTGCCTTCCTCTGAAATACAGCCTTCAGCACTTGGTATCCCTTGGTGGTCACCTATCCAAGTGCTAACCATTTCTGACCCTGCTTAGCTTCCAAGCTCAGATGGGATCTGGTATTTTCAGGGTGTTTAAGCAATGCCTTTATCAAACCACTGCAGCATGCTGGGTCCCACACCAGCTAAGGTATATCCATTGAATCAACAGTAAGCCAACATTTACGTCTATCTCAGTAAGACCATTTCCGCACTAGACCATTATAGTGCTATTTTTCCACTTTCAACATCCTATGGAATCCTGGGGCCCCTCCCTAAACTGCAAACCCCAGGATTCCATAGGATGTGGAAAGCGGAATAATAGCACCATCACAGTCTAGTGCGGAAATGGCCTAAGCCAACATTTACGTCTGTCTCACAGACTCAATGAGTCTACTCTCACTGGAAGACCAGAAGAATTCAGGCCCTAGACTGATTTATACATTAGGTTATGGTAATCAAAGGCCCCTCCCTAAACTGCAAACCCCAGGTCTTCTCTCTCTTTCTCCCACTTCCACACTAGTGTCAACACCTGGCATCTTTGCATATTTGCCTTGGTCCTAGTTCACTGACCCCTTGGATTCATTTTCTTTGAATTCCCCTGTATTTTTTCATCCCTGGAATAAAAAAAAGATATAATAAATAAAATATGACCCTGTATGCAACGCAGTGAAAACAATCCTTATGAATCCAGTTATAAAGCCTAGGAAATGTGAGATGATCTGGTTTCTTTCTCATTTTGTTCTCTGCTGATCTATGTAATAAAGTATTGTGTGATCCCTCCAGGCCCTTCTATCTGGTGCCACCGGAAACAGACAAGTTAGCTGCACTCGTAGCCCGCTAAGGAGGGAAGAAACCTCAGAACAAATCTGTTTTGTCTAACCCTATCCCCTCGAGTGCGGCCACTCTCCACACGCTTGCCTCCCAGATATGCCATTTCCAATTAGGTTTAATTCTGTGTGAAATAAAATGCATTACAGGTCGCTACCTCTTGCAAGCACACAGCTACGGCCAGCTAGGGTTTCTTCTCACAAGACTGTAGGAACCAAAGTACAGTGCAGAGCAGCAGCTCCAAATGTGTCACAGAGGGTGAAGTTTAGAATTTATTCTTTTCAAAAAAAAAAAAAAAAAGGTTGAAACTGCAGATAGTAATCCCAGCATCTGATAGAAAGATTATTGTTAAAGTTTGCTATTGATAATAGTCTCACTTATTTCTGGATCCTTTAGCTATCCTATATCTAAGTAAATTTAAAAAATGATGCACTCTACCTAGGCTGGTTTCTTAGATGCCAGTGGTGATTTTGTGGGGTTGGAGGAACTTTGAATGTAGCCCCACAATCTATTTCCTGAGCCCACTTCACTTAATTATTTGAAACAGGATGAGATTCAAGAAATCTGAGGCCATTTCCACACTAGCCTGTTACAGTGTTATTATTCCATTTTCAACATCCCATGGAATCCTGGAGTTTGCAGTTTAGGGAGGGGCCTCAAACTCCAAGATTCCATGGGACGTTGAAAGTGGAATAATAACACTATAACAGGCTAGTGTGGAAATGGCCTGTAGGTATGGGGAACTGGTGGGATCTACCTTGACAATGATATTTTAAACTGTCCTTTACATAAAGGTGAAGGTGCAATTCTATGCATACATAGTTAACAGTACACCTCAATGAACACGGTGGTGTTTACCTTTGTATAAATGACAGCAGCCCATGAACATCTGGTCCGTCACAAATCCCCCCACTGGTTTCTAGATCTGGACCATTTATTTACCAAGATATACAAAATAAAAACCAAAAACATACAGACTATGTTCTGGCAGCCTGGTCAGATATAACCTTACTCCACATTGGTGGCCACTTAGCAATATTATTGTTGTTGTTTGTTTGTTTAGAAATAGCCCAACTAGCGATCATTGTATAACATATATTTAATAGCTTTAAACATAATAAGGTTATTTGTATTTCGATTTGTTGCTACTGGGGCATCAGGTCATTTTATCATAACGTTTTATTTTTATTTTTTGACTAAGTCTCCGGATGACTGTATTGCCCTCTAAATTCCATGGGAATCATTTAAGTTCAGAGAACTTTCCTTCCTTCTTTCCTGACATTTTTGCTTGCAAGTTCCCATATACCTACAGCTCAGGATGACCAGTTCTTAATTTTTTTGCTTTGCTACTATAAATATTTGGATTGTACTTATTTCCATTGGTAATGCTATCCATCAAGTCATTTCTTTTTTATTGCTGGATGAATATTCATTGTCTAAGAAAGCCCTATGAAATTTATGGGGTCACCATAAGTTTGACAGGTAACTTGAAGGCACGTATATGCATATAGGGAAAATGAAGAATCTCTATCATAGATATGGATACACTGCAGGTAGGGAGCGTATTAACTTCCACATTAACCTGATTCTCCCAAGCTCCGTACTCCAAAATTTGGCCTTGAAAAATGCAATTCTTCCTTCTAGTAAGAATAACTAAAGATTTTGCTGTGGGAACTCTTCTGAAAATGGCAGACAACTGAAAAGGAGCCATTTCCAATTTCAAAAATGATTTCAGAAACTGCTAGTGAGCATAAATTATTGTCCTCTTCAATGAACATCTATTAAAGAAACATTGCATTTCCAGTTGAGCTGATGAAATGTGCCAATGGGTTTGTATCAGATCACAGAAGAAATTAAAGTGAATGTGCATAGAATTCAGCCAGCAGCAAGAAGCTACACTGGTATATTTCCAAAGTGTTTCCTTTAAGCAATCAAGCAGATTTGAAGATGTTTCCATTTGACAGGCCTTTTTAATTGCTCTTTTACTGAATGTCTCTGAGTAGGGTGAATAAAGGCTAGAAAACATTATTCACAGAGAGGCCCTGGAGTGTTCTCCACTCCTTATAGTTCTCAGCCTTTTTGTCTGAAGGGAAACCTACACAATTTTACTGTGTGTATTTATTTTGTAATTATTTACAGCAGAATTGGGGGAAATGTGGCCCTCTAGATTTTGTTGAAATGCAGCTGTAGCCAGCGTACTTGATTGTAAAAAAAAGTGGGAGCTGCCATCCAAAAACATCTAGATGGATGCACTTTGCCTTTTCCTGATCTATAAAAAGAAAGTATTTCCTGATCTATAGAAAGAAAGTATATCTCAAGATATACATGTTATATGCTCACAGGTGTTACAGCCCTAGGCACCCCCCAAGATTGATATGGTTTAATTGGCAAATATTATTTAATCAACAATTACATTAATTGGCATTGATATAAAAGGGAACCTGAGGTGACTGGAAGGTCAAGCTGGAGAAAGGAAAATTACAGACTGTAAACATAAGATTGCAAGGCAAGTCAGCCAACACCCCTCTCTACGTGCACCCGAAGTCATTGTCAGGCAGATTACCAAGCAAGTCCGGAGATAATAGGCTTAAGCTGAAGCTTGAACATTTCAACCCTGTTCTTTCACACCTGGATGTTTTCCTGCATTGTCCCCCAAATTTCTCCACAATACAGAACTATTATGACAGCCATTACCTCTTTGTCACCTAAACACTGAGATAATTAACACCATCTGTACCTTATTGTCTGTGTTGCAACTCCCACTGTCCACTCAGCTGGGAGAGCTATTTGCATCTATACCCGAAGGCTAGTTTTTGGGCAGTTTTGAGATATTTGGTGCAGTTTCTCACCTTCTTGAATGTCATGCTGTCACCCAGATTTCTGAACGAGAACTGTCGTTAGGTGCCAACCTAAACCACATGGCTGCTTTTCTTTGCTTCTCTCTGGAGAGGTAATTATCACTCAAACTCTAAGATTCCTCTATCCACAACTTTGTTCCCTTTATCCTTCAATTAGCTCTTGTGTGAATGTGACAGTGCTTGGATCTTTTGCAAGTGCGTGAATCTTCCAATAAAACACATTTTTAGTTTACTTTTGAATCTCTGGCTGGTTCTTTCCTGCATGACTCTGTAAACATTGCTGGAAAGATCTTGTTAAGTTACCTCCCTCTCTCAGGCCTCTTAATTTTGAGCTGATTAATTCCTCTCTGTTACATGGGGATATTGGCATCACAGGTAGACCTCTGAGTCACCCACGTTTTGGGATAACACTGGTTTGTTTTGGAAAGTGCTTCAGTCATTTTTGAATATCTTATACTCTCCGACATTTCAGAGATGAAAACTGTGACGCGTGTGGCTAAGCAATATAGTATGCTCAGGATGGCATGTGGAAGAACATGCAAAACAGGAGAGACTGCAGCAGTTTGTTTTTGCCTGAGTGTATAAGGAAGGGCAAGATTCCTCTCCCCTTCTTTCCTTTCCTTCCTACTGAGTTAACTGAGTGCAAATTACTTTTGCACTTTGAACTCAGTTTGCAGCAACTGAAGTAACTTTAGGACACAGGTTGAATGTGGAAGGATGAGAAAGCTGCTTAAAAAGAGGGACTACACAGGATTAATTGGGATTGTCCTGGCTGAATCAGGACAGTCAGAGGGTACAATACTTGAATTTAAAAACTGTCCAGAAAGAGGAAAACATAGGAAGCATTTGATATTTTGGTTCTTTAAGGTACACAGGAAGTGTTTTATAATTTGACATATTAATGTACACATATTATCATTAGCATTAACTTAGGTCATCAGTGCATGAAAGTGACCAAGAGCAACTAGGACAAAGAAAGGGGATTAAACACACATTAGAATTTTGATTACTTTTGTGCAGACAGTTGTACCACAGCCAAACCTTCCAATAGGCAGAGAGGGCCAAATGCCTCAGGCAGCAGATGTATGGAGGTGGTAGCAAGATACGGATGAAGAGAGCTATGTGTTGCCCCAGCCTAGTTGTCTGACTTCAAGTGCACTGAAGAACACCATCTCATCAACCAGTATTGAAGACAATTCAGCTGCCATTCTAATTGACATCTGTACATTGAATGCGAGGAGCTGCAGCAAAGTTCTTCACCACAGGAATCCAATTTTCTTTGCATAACCTTAACTGGACACTTTCAGACAACCGTGTGACAATCTTCTCAAGATGCCAAACTAGAGGAAGCAAATTACAACACAATTCAGATCCTGTAGCCATAAAGTGGTAATACCTTTATTAGGCCAACCAAAACCCCTGGATCTGTGCAAGTTTTCAAGAGGTCTCTTCATCAGGCCAGATATTATAGAGAGCAAATAGGGAAAAGGAGTGGAATCATCTTAAAGTCATGTCATCTGCACATTGTATTAAGAAGTAATGACAAGGAAAGATCTGCAGACTTCCAGCTTGGGTTCATCCCTGTGATATAGCTACTTAGTCCTTTGTCCACAAAATGGCAAAATAAATAGACAGACAGACAGATAGCAGTCTAACCTTTATGTTTATCCTGAAGCAGATGCCACTGATTTTGGCGCAGATTAGCTTTCAGGTAAATATATGGAGAATGTAGCCCCAGCCTATCATTTGACCAAATTCACATCCCATCTGGAGGATTTGGGGCAGTCTCGATAATTGCAGAGTTTGAACACCTGACAATTTCTCTTTTCGGTACAAAATAATATAGAGGGGACATCATTTTCTTTTTCCCAGACAGTATTGTGATAACCCTATTCAGGATATTCCCAGGGCAAGATACACCAGCTGAACTTTGATGAGGTACTGACAGCAATTTAAAAGTCCCCTCTGGCAGGCCTCCTATAGATAATTATAATGCAGATGCCACTTGCCTTCCCAGAGGGCATGAGTTGTCACAGAACGCTGTCATCCCCACTGGCACTCAGGAGTGCAATTTGCACTGCAGCTACACCATGCCAAGTAAATTAATTCCATTATCCCCTTACACAAAGTGGAAGGAGATGTGACAACTCAGGAGGAGGGAGAGAGGTGGCCTTAATCTTGGTTTGGAGCCAATGGCTGTTTGCCCTGTAGACTTCAGGGCCTGTTTGTGTTTTGTTACAAGCCAAAGCCAGTGGTTTTGTGCACTAGAAAGGACTGCACAGAATTGCCAATCGTGTACATCCAGAATGGAATGGGATGAAAGAGTACAATATTGAAACAGTGGGGGAAACCCTAGAGTTTCGCTAAAGATAATCAGACAGTTCTCCAAAAGTATTAACTACAGTTGCCAACGTCAGCTGAGATCATGCACTGGAGACATAGCTATGCTCCATCTCCTCATCTAACCCCTGAAACCAAACTTAAAAGCCAGTCAGCTGTCCCAAGCAGCAAAGTTCTGTGGTGCTGGCGAGTGGGGTGCTGCAGGATGGGATGACCAGCCCCTCCTTGCTAATGAAGCAGTAGGGGAGTGATCTCATCATCCTACAGTGCTCTGCTCGCCAGCATCACAGAACTCCATCGCTCGGGTTGGTTGACTGCCTTTTAAGGTGGGTTTAAGGGGTATTTGCAGTCGTAACAATGATGTCACAATTGCATATACAAGTACAAAGCAGTTACGAGATTGTAAATAGAGATTATACCACTATAACTGCCTGACAGGGTGCCAGCCATCTTTTTCCTGGCTGAGCTCCCTGGTTGGCCAAATTCCATTATTAGGTTGCAGTGCTTAGCTTCAGCAGTTCATTATGCTGGGGATCCAACCCTATCAGGAATATTTGTATTATTGGAAAACTGAAATTTCACCACCACTAACCTATCAGCCACCCTCCATTCCACCCCTTCAAAAGGTAAACACACACAGGGGAGACCATAGACCATTTTAGAGAGATATGAGAATTCATAAGAATAAGGTTGTCATGCAATCTAGTCCTGTATCCTATCTTATCCCATATAGCTACGAACATCAGAATAGCCATTTCATTCATTCATTCATCATCCTCTCTTTCCGCAGGCAAGTATTATGTAGATTAAAATAAAGTCCAGCTAAAATCCTATTAAAACCACTAATTTAAAGCAGTCTGAAATACATTTAAAGCATTTCTGCACTATATTGTTACAGTGCTATTATTCCACTTTCAACACCCTATGGAATCCTGGGGTTTGCAGTTTAGGGAGGGGCATTCAGAATTCTCAGCCAGAGAGCTCTTTGCCTCGGTAAACTACAAACCCCAGAATTCCACAGAATGTTGAAAGTGGAATAACAACACTATAACAATCTAGTACAGAAATGGCCATAGTAAGGAAAATAAAAGTTCAGCACACCCCATTAAAAGATCTTTCTCTCTTACTAATTAACAGCCAAAGGACTGTCCAAATAAAAATAAAAAGACGGTCAGTGGAAAGAGAAAGAAAGGAATAATAGATTTGGCTGGCACGGATATCCATGTTATGATAAAGCAATTGTAAATAATGGCTTTAATAATCACTGTATAAGGAAGACTTTATTGAAAGTGTGGATACAAATAAAGCGTAGATTTTATAGAAGGCTTCTGACGTGGACCTCACCGCAAGAAGCTTTTAAAATTGCTCCAACAAGACAAGGAAATCTTTTAACATATCAAGAGTTGGTAAAATGGGAAGGAGATAAACCAAGAATGTGCACAGAAGAAGAATTAAAAGAGTTAGGACATGAATTTAACTCGTTCCCATGGAGACAATTAAGAGAGAGATTCAAGATGGATCAAAAATTGTATGGGTTTGAAAAAAATGATAATGAATTAGATGTGTTGATGAAAGGGGATCTGAAGAAGGGAATCTCTAGATTTTACAAAATATTGTTGCAAAGAGAAATGGAACCAGAGATGATAAAAGACAATATGGTTAAATGGGCGCAAAATATTGGCCACTCAATTGAGTTGGATACATGGGTGAGGGCATGGAAAACAAATATAAAATTTACACCAAGTTTGAATTTAAAGGAAATTTTTTATAAAATGTTACATAGATGGTACATGACACCTGTAAGGTTGAAAAAAATAACAAAAAATGGGAATGGAAAATGTTGGAAGTGTGATGAAAAAGAAGGGTCCTTTTTTTCATATGTGGTAGACTTGTAAGGTTGCAAAGAAATTTTGGAAGGAAATACATGATGAACTTCGAGAATGTGTAATTTAAACTTTGAAATGAAACCAGAATTTTATTTGTTGAATATGTTAGGGCAACAAAGAAAAATAAGATTTCACCAGAAAACATAGTTATATGTTATAACTGCAGCAAGAATGACATATGCGCAACATTGGAAAGAAGGAAATTATATTGATATAAAAGAATGGAAATTAAAAGTTCTGGATATGGTAGAGATAGAAAGGTTGGCTTTTTCACTTAAAAACAAACCAATCCAGAACTTTGAAAGAGAATGGCAAGAAGTTTTGAATTGGATAAAGGAATGAGGAAAAGAAATAAAGAAAGAGTGTTGGTAATGATGGAAATGAAAATTAAGGATGTTATAGAATAAGTATAAGCTGAATGTAATAAGGTCAAAAGTAATAATGTAGAATAGAAAAAATGTATAAATGGGATGTGAACACAAACTCAACTGGAAAAATGATGTTCGGAAGCAGAGGGGGTTTATTTTGTGTAAAACTTTAATAAAAATATATATAAAAAAAAAGAAAAGAGAAAGAAAGGGAATCAGACTTCCTGTGGGAGGGAATTCCACTGTCTGAGTGCAGCCACCAAGAAAGTTTTCTCCCTTGTCCTCATCAAACATGCCGGTGATGGGGTGGAATCAAGTAAAGAACTTAAATCTTAACGCAGCAAATACATTCTCCCATTTCCACCCCATTCCCACTCTGCTTGCTCCTCCCATTTTCTCTGCCCTGCCCCCAGTGCAGGTGGGCCCCGCATGGGTGGCAGGAAGGTGCAAGGACTGCGATCCTCCCTTACCTGTGCTCCTTCTGCTACCCCTGCCCCCACCACCACGTGGGTGTGCCTCGCACTGATGACAGGAAGATGCAGGGAAGGTGATCACCCGTTTGCTGCGCTCCTCCCGCTGCCGCCGCCCATGCAGGCTCACCTCGCACCAATGGCAGGAAGATGCAGGGAAGGAGATCACCCGTTCCCTGCAGTCCTCTCACCACTGCCCCCTGTGCAGGTGCGCCTCATGTGGGTGCACGCTGCGCAGGTGGCAGGAAGGTGCAGGGAGTGTGATTGCCTGTTCCCTGTGCTCCTCCTGCCACCCTCGCCGCCCCCATGGGGGTGGGTATGCCCCGGGCAGGCAGCAGGAAGATGCAGGAAGGGTGATTGCCTGTTCCATGCTTGCCTGCCCCCCACCTGGCTGGGTGCACCAGCCGAGCAGAAGCCTGTAGAGAGGGCACCCTGTTCATGATTATTTGACATTTGTGACAGATCTGTGCTGCTATCCTTGCAAATGTGGAGGGCCTACTGTACTTGAATCTGACTAGTTCCATCTGTGGACTTTTCAATTTGCTAAAGTTTTGACACATTCCTAGGATTTAGCTTCAGGCATCAAAAACATGGTGATTTTCTTGTCCTGACTCTATTATTTCAGTGTTCACTTTGAGCTCTTTGAGTGCTGCTGGATCTCCACACAGATTCTGCCTTTCATACTACAGCATTTGGTATGAAAGGTATGTCATCATGCCTGGTCAAATCCTGATGCTTAGGAATTTGTCACCCTAATCGTCCTCCTCTGTCTTGTATGACCTACTTACAATCTTACAAGCTCAGGAAAGCTGGTGAGATCTTCCACATGTGTTTAGGATGTTCTATGTGTGTGCATGTATGATATTCCACTTATATATTATCTTCAGTTTGTTCTGTTTAGCTTTTCCTCCTGAACAGTTTAATCTGACTAGGTAGAAAAATACTTTTTGAAAACTGAATGGGAAAAGAAAACTAGGAATTGTCTAGGAAAGCCACAGTCTGTTACTTAGGAGAAAACCAGCCAAGTATCACTGTCTGATAGATAAATAAATAAATAAATATATGTTATTTGCCCATCAACTTGGCTTCACTGTTTTGGCAATCCTATGAATGAGAGATCCCCATGAGCCCCAGTCAAGAACAGCTCTGCTTAAGTCCTGCAAAACTTTCTTGATAGAATCAATCAAATTGTGATGTGGTCTTCCTCTTCTCCTACTATTTTTCACTTTACCAACCATTATCATCTTTTTCCCATGAGTCACACATCCTCTCATATGTCCAAAATATGACAGCCTCAGTATAGGCTTCTAGTGAGAATTCAGGCTTGCTTCACTCCTGGGTACATTCATTCATTCATTCATTCATTCATTCATTCATTCATTTGTCTTTTGACCAATATGTGGTATTTGTAAAACTCCTCCAGCACCACATTTCAGTTTCTTAATCTTCTTCTTATCAGCTTCCTTAAATCAAGCTTCCACAACCCATCCACACAAATCAGAAATACTATGTTGTCATTGATTCTGTCTTTGGAATTTAACAATTGACCGCTAGAAAACACAGCAGGGAAATACACAACCAGGCTGGTTGAGTATGTGGACGTGAGTGTTTATACAATGCTATATTTTGTTTTCTCTTGTTTTATTATCCATTTTTCCCAGTGCAAGATCTAAAGAAAATCCCATCATGAATTAAAATAGAATATGGCTAAAACCAAGCGTGGTTTGAATACTGGACTATAACCCTGGAAGTCAGTTTTCAATTTCCCTCTCAGCCATAGAAACCCCTTGGGTGACCTTGAGTGTATCACACGCTCTCAGCCCCATGAAAACATTGTGATAGGATCACCTTAGGCACTTTTTCTCAGTCTATTTTCTCGTGCTAGGTAATAATAAAGATAAAATGAGTGTAACCATGCATGTTTCCCTGGGGCTGTTTAAGAAAAGGGAGGACCTTTATGGAATGGAGCAACCACCAATGACCAAAGGCAAGGAGGTTAATGGAATGAGAAAGAAATTAACAGGGAGCGAGTAAGGAAGCTGAACAAAGACTGCCAAGGACAGAGCAGAGGCACTGAAGCTGGAATTCTCATACCTACTCAGCCATAAACTGTCTTTACGTCTGTATTTCCAAATGCATGCCAAACACTTCATGAGCTTCTCACTGCCTCATGAAAAATATAATTATCACTTTGTTCTATTGTTCTATTATATATACCCAAGAAAGCTAACAGGATCCCAAGTTTTTTACTGTGTGTCTGTCAAGATACTGAAAAAGAGCCTAAAGTGCAAAGCCAAAAAACCCCTCCCAGCTTCAGTGGGAAACAATTAACATCTCAAGTTCATCTTTTCTTTCAGAAAGTGATTAAAAAGGTATTCAAAGCCAACAATACTAGCATTCATCAAGAAGAGCTCATCTGGGCTCATCTGGAGTTTTTGCCAGTACACGTTCATTCTTTCCTTTGCTTGATACCAAGCAACAGTAGCAAGTAGCTAGTCTTCTGTTGAGAAAACATTCAGTGGTTATTACCTAAAATGGTCAACTGAAGGGCATTGTCAATGCAGAGAGAAATAAAAGAAATCCAACTGGCTCCAGTTATATTTTTTCAAAGTCAACCATTTTCTGGACCAGTGCCACTCCAGACAGTCAAATTCAGGTTGTTCAGAAATAAGATAATGGTGGTGGAATTGAACAACATCTTTGCATTTTTGCTTGGAAGCAATGCAGGACAAGGGAAACACCATACCACCCTGAACACACTGTTCTCCACTGATTTCTGAAGGTAAGCAGTATTAGGCCCGGGGAACACTTGGATCATTTCCGCACTGGACTGTTATAGTGCAATGACTCCACTTTCAACATCCTATGGAATCCTGGGGTTTGCAGTTTCGGGAGGGGCCAGCCGGCCCCTCCCGAAACTGCAAACCTCAGGATTCCATAGGACGTTGAAAGTGGAATCATAGCGCTATAACAGTCCAGTGCGGAAATGGCCTTGGATAGGAAACTACTAGGGATAACCAGGAATTCCTAGAATGACTGATAAATAGTTTCTGCTAAAACCCTGGAAATCCATTGCTTCCAGTCAGAACTGGTAATATTGGAACAGATAGCCTGATGGCCTGACTTATTATAAGACAGACTTTTATGTTCCTAAGGGGAAGGCAAAGGCAGTTCCCCTCTGAATAAATCGTGCCAAGAAAACTCATGATACAGTCACCTTTCTAGTTGCTGATGTGTCTTCAAGTCATTTCCAAGCTATGGTGACTCTATTACAGGCTTTTCTGGGGCTGAGAACCCATCCAATAGATTTCCATGGCCAAGCAGGAAACTGAACTCTGGTCTCCAGAGTTATAGCCTGGCTCTCAAGCCACTACTACACCATGCTGGCTCTCAGGGTCACCATAGGATTACCATAAATCAGAAATGACTTGAAAGCACACAAAACAACAACAACAAGGAGGAGGAGTCTTAAATGCTTGACTATTGCCATTTTCACACAAGATTGTTATAGCGCTATTATTCCACTTTCAACATCCTATGGAATCCTGGGGCTTGCAGTTTAGGGAGGAGCCTCAAACTGCAAACCCCAGGATTCCGTAGGATGTTGAAAGTGTAATAATAGCGCTATAAGAGTCTTGTGCGGAAATGGCATATGTCTTGGACAGGTGTAGCTTATGATATTTTGCTGTCTAAGGCAGAGCAGTAAATGGCATTCCCCACTCATTCAAGTGAGACAGATTATTTTGGTACATGAGACAGAAAACTCCCCCCACCTGTGGCAGTAGAAATACAATAGTAATAAATAAAATAACTAACAATATGTTCCTGTTTCATGATACTGAAAATCTGTTGCCTGAGGCAGCTGACCCATCTTGCCTTATGGCAGAGACACACCTTGTCCTGGATGACATAGAAATCCTTCTGGGTTAACAGGTTCTTTAAAATCACTCATATAAATAAGCCAAAGTTAAATGGATTTACACTCTTTTGATTTCAACATGAGAATAAAACAAGTTGTCAGGTTTTCTGGTTTGAAATTAATTGAATTGAAAAGTGTTTAACTTTGGCTTGCTTATCCCTCACGTTCTTTTGCCAAGTCAGGTCCTAGTTCAGCAACAACCTGTACAGAAGACAGAGGTTAATTTAACTTGGCAGAGACTGAGAATCACTTTCAAATTCTGTTTGAAAATACTATTGCACTTATTCATGATAAAACTTTGGATAGCACTAGCGCCCATTAAACACAAAATAAATTCTATCAAATTATGGTCAGTGTAGAAGACATTGAAACCTCCTGTTGCTAGAGAGCTGGGCTGTCTCTACTGTGTCTATCCCCACCACCACACACACATTGACAATTCAGTGACCTGGAAAACTACCCGACTTCCATTTGTGTCTACTTTGGCAGAAATGAAAAGTAACTTCCAAGAAAACATTTCCATTTGCCCCAGTGCAAATGGGGAAAATGTCCTATGCAATACTCTCTTTGTAGCCATTAGGTTATTCATGAGCTAACAGCCATGCAGCTGAATGCTTTTTAAGCCCTTCATCTTAAATGTTAAGACTTTTACGTCAACCACTGCTGGTGCAGAAGTATCAAATACTCAATACATCAAATGGTTAGCAGTAATAAATTAGAACAGTATTTTGTTTCCTGAAACACAAATATGTCAGGGTTTCAGATGACAACTGCTTTGGAGAGTGATTGATTAACAGATAAAGAATTGATCAAATTCACCTTGGATTCTAACACAGGCACTGCACATATTTTACCGTATAGAATTAGAGTCTGTATTATCTTCCAAAGAAGTAGATTTGGGTGTCTCTGGAAGTGCCGCAGGCAGAGAGAGACAGAGAAAGAGAGAAACTTTCCATGTGATGTTTGCTGCTCACGTAAAGGCCTTTTGAAATGATTGTATGAGCTCATATTTATGAAGATGCCACATTAAAATTGGCTTTCTTTATGTTTTTCTTCCCCTTGGATATCCCATGGAAACGCTGTGGTTTCTTATATACTGAGATAGAAACATCATAACAAAGGCTACACAGATGTACTTCAAAGTAGATAACTGTGTGAACCTGTTAGAGGAGAAACTGGGGAGGGGGAGAAAAATTGAGAGAGAATGTGTATGTCTTCTGGCACCTTAAAGAATAGCAAGTATTGTTTGGCACAAGTTTTCCTGGACCTCATCAGGCCATTCAAAATGATTCTGTATGAAATGGTGCTCCTTGGAGGGGATCAAATAGACCACATTAAAGCCACCCAAACTGGTCAAAACAAAAAGGTTACAGTGAATGAGATACCCTTTGCACATTGGGGAGCCATGAGTGATAATCTGAGTTTCTGAGGTTGCTTTAAGACATTGACCATTTTTGTTCTACACTTATAGTGCTATTATTCCACTTTCAACATCCTGCGGAATTCTGGGGTTTGTAGTTTACTGAGGCCAAAGAGCTCTCTGGATGAGAATTCTAAATGCCCCTCCCTAAACTGCAAACCCCAGGATTCCATAGGATGTTATTGAAAGTGGAATAATAGCACTATAACAGTGTAGTGTGGAAATGGCCATTGCTGTTGGGACGTGCCACCAAACTGCTGTGAATAGACCTCTCTGGTAATGAATTAAATCAGGAATGTATAAAAAATATATTAGCTCTTTTGTCTCAGGGAAATATGCTAGCTCTCCACACAAAGAAATCCAGAATCACCTGCCACCGTCCTAAGAGAAAAGAACTATTAACATCTAAACAGGCCTAAGTCTAAAAAGAACATCTTCTGAAATTATTATATAAAGTAAGAAGTTTATTGGAAGCCTGTCATACACCTGTCTGAATTTGCAGGAGAGCTTTTGAAGTTCTGCATATTAACTGAAAGGAAATTGAAAAGGTTACATTAAGGAATGCTGAGCTGTTATTAACTCATTGTTACAAACACCTAATTAGATAGACATAAGGTTTCTTATTCAAAGGTACGGTTGCTATTTAATTTCATTGTAATTAATAGTTGGACCAGAGTTTAGAGGCCCCACATATGCTTCACATGTAGAAGGTCATGCATGCAATCCCTGATAAGCCCAGTTAAAAGGATCTCAGTTTGCAGAGGATGGGGGAAAGCAACAGCCTGTCCAGACACACAGTTTTGAGATAAATAGACCAACTGATCAACTCAGCAGAAGACAGGTTCAGAGCATGGTAGAATCACAGAGTTGGAAGAGACCACAGGGGCCATCGAGTACCTTTATGATCATATCAGGTGTTTCACAACTCAGAAGGAACTGTGATGGTTACGGGTGGTCTGTTAAAATCTGATGATTACAGTCCAGATAGATAGATAGACAGACAGACAGACAGACAGACAGACAGACAGACAGACAGACAGACAGATGTGTATGATGTTGTGGAGAATAAGGCTTTTTAAAGATTCCTTGATCTAAGTAGATACTTTTCTGTTAAAACTCTGCAATTTTAGTTCTTAGGGAGAATTATAGCAAGGACGGTACACACTACTGATGCCTAGAGGATAGTGTGTAGCGTGCCTTCCCCCCATCTCCTGCTCTCCAGATGTGCTAAGACGTGTCCCAGCATTTTCAGCCAGAATGGCCGAGGCTGACTGAAGACAGTAGGAGTTGTAGTCCAGCACATCTGGAGAGTACCAAATAGAGGGAAGGTGGGATAAGGGCCTTAGGGTGATTTTCAGACCCATGAATCCTTGATTAGACTTTTAAAAGTGCAAATAAAAAGAGTTCACAGTCAGAAAATGCCAGAAATTTTATGCCATGGTAATAGGTATAATTTAAATAGTGCTCTCAAGAGTTCAAAGCACTGTACTACATGTTCTCAAAAAAAAATCCCACAACAACAAAATGAAATGCATGGATATAAGAAGAGTGACACCTGACATGATCACAGTACATGTGAAAAAGATCTAGGAGTTTTAGTAGACTACAAGCTGAACATGAGTTACCAGTGGGGTGCAGCAGCTAAAAGAGCCAATGCAATTCTGGTCTGCTTCAATAAGAGTGTAGTTTCTGGGTCAAGGCAAGTAATAATACCACTTTATTCTACTTTCTACCTGGAATACTGTGTCTAGTTCTGGGCACCACAGTTCAGGAAGGATATTGACAATCTGGAACATGTCCAGAGGAGGATGACCAAAATGGTAGAAGGCCTTGAAACCATGCCCTGTGAGGAGTGGCTTAGGGATGTGGGTATGTTTAATCTGGAAGAGAGAAGGTTAAGAGGTGACATGACAGCCTTGTTTAAATATTTGAAGGGATGCCATATGGAAGATGGAGCAAGCCTGCTGCTCCAGAGATTAGGACATGGAGCAATGGCTTCGAACTTCAGGAAAAGAGATTCAATCTAAACATTAAGAAGAACTTCCTGATAGTCAAGGGAGCCTGACAGTGGAATGCACTGCCTCGGAGTGTGGTGGGGTCTCCTTCTTTGGAAGTTTTTAAACAGAGGCTGGATGGTTATCTATTGGGAATGTTTTGATGGTGTTTTTTTTTGCGTGACAGGGGGTTGGGCTCAATGGCCCTTGTAGTCTGTTCCAACTCTACGATTTATGATTGTATGATTCTAACAACCCAACTGGTAAAGTCAGTATTAATATTGCTATTCCTCCTAGATGATGATGATGATGATGATGATGATGATGATGATGATGATGATTAGCAGTGATCCTATATCACAATCTGTGTTGCATACCTTTATGCATGCTTAACTATGCAGATGCACTACAGAACTCTCCTAATGAATTGGGAAGATGCTGGCTCTACTGCTGCTCATAGGCACTCCCCAGCCAGTGTCCCCAGCATCCTCCTTTGTAAATCAGTCTGAATGAACAGCAGTCATTTTGCTGACTCGCCTATTTCATAATGTCCCGGACAGCCCCTTGCTGAATATGAACACTGTGAAACTACTCATTCCTTTTGCCACAGAATAGGTCCACTTACATAGACATGAGTGCCATACTGAATGCAGCCATTGTTGTTGCTGTTATTATCATTATAGCAGCATCAATATATATGGTCCTGTACTAAAAAAGAAGGAGCTATAGGAGGAGGAGGAGGAGGAGGAGGAGGAGGAAGAGGAGGGGACACAGCTGTCAAAGTTATATAATCTGATCTGATGGCAATATAGCACAGAGTGCCTTATCTATGGTCACTCACCCCGTAAGACCATGACTGATGCAAGTCAGAAGAAGTAGCAATAATGGTGTATGAACTGAAAGTTTATGACATGAGGATTGTACAACACATTTCAATCAAGGGTCTTCCTCAGTGCAGAGGATCTTCACTGATCCTTATTCATTCACCCAGCTTAAAACAATTTATGCAAGAACAGACTTTGAAAAAGACCTAAAATAAAAGGCCTTTCACTCTATAGGAATACAGCTGTGTTATACCATGTTAGGCCACGGCTCTGTCTAGCTCAGCATAGTCCAGACTGATTAGCAGATCGCTTTAATTAGGAATATTCCTTAGCTGTAGATGAAGATGCCAGGGATTAAAAGGAGGACTCACCACATGCAAAGGATATGCTCTACCATTGAACTACAGGTCTCTCCCCCTCTCGGTAGACATATACTTTGCCTTGTGGTGTTAATAAATATGGAGAAACTGGAACTATTTTCCTTTCTCCATGTCAGGGAATCAGTAAGAAGAGGTAACCATTATAACTTCTTCTAAGATTTCAAATAATGTACAGGAAAAAAGTCCGTATAAAGCATTACAATGGCCAGGGTGCTATATCAAGGTGCATTGTGACATCTCCACACATGGAGCTAGTCATTGATTGTACTACACAACCCTTATGTTGAATGGCAATGTTGTGAAAGTGGATGCACAACTGAATGTGCCAGTTTCAGCAAGGGCAGATGGATGTGCATCAGCCAGAAACATACATCCTCCTGCACAACGGCACTGCATGTGTGGCTCTATTTCCATGATCTAGAACTGAATGTGGCTGTTGTGCATCAGACAAAAATGTCCAGCAGTTTCCACAAGGAAAATTAGGTATGCATAAAACACCAACAGAATTCTGATGTATATTTCCAACTGTGGCTAGTCACGTGCCACTGGGAAGCTGAGAGACAGACAGAGGGCTAGGTGAGCACACAAAGTTATTTTCCTGGAAGTTAAGCCATAAGACCTTTCAAACCAGTACTGTACTGCCTAAAGCAACTGCAAGCAGCTTTCAAGCCAGTTCCCCGGCTACCAGATGTCCTACGCTGGAGAGTGAGTTTGGGATCTTCTGCAGGTAATGCTCTCTGCCATTGAGCTGTGACTCTTTCTCCTCCTTTGTGGCCCCAACATTTGATGCTTTTGTATGCTGAAAGCCCAATTAAAGGTTGTGTCTTACAAAGTTTTTCCATGAGTTTGTTTAATAAATAGATGCTGCTTATGGGCAGGGGGTGAGGTTAGAACCAAAAGGCCCTAAGTATTTTTCAAGGTGTGTGTTTATATTTGTCTAGCCTGTTGCTGCTGATAATATGGAGTAAGTTTACAGAAGAGAAAACATAAAGGTTTTTTGCATGGTCTTTCTGTGCCTAGCATCAGTGGGGCTTTTTATTATATACAGTTACACCAAGAGAATCTCCACCCAAGCCACCAACCCCCACCACAGGTGAAATTACTGCTAGAAGGCAGAAGGGAAAAACTGATTCTATCTTTTTATTTTTTCCAAAAAGAAAACAAGAATAGTCCTGTAGCTCCAAAATTGCTGTTTACCAAGGGATGGCAAACAAAACAATGAAAGGAATGATGAAAGCATGTAAGTATGCCTGGCCAGAGCCAGTTCTCACAACTTGAGCAAGAGGAAGTCTCCACTGTGGCTGTCACATTGCCTGAGCTAGTGCCTCCAAGCAGAGGTGTAAAGCAAAGGGACAAAGTCTTCACAGTCCTCATATTCAGAAGCTATAATCGCAGGGTTGCAGGTCTGGTTCTAGTTGATTGTGTTCTTGATGCAGGGGAGGAAAGGCTGCAGAGAAGTAAGCACAGCCCATATACCTTTTCTCCTCCAAATTTAGACTGGCCTTTCTCACTCTCTATTGCATTTGAAGAAGTGGTTCAATATCCACAAAAGTGCATGCTAAAATAAAAAATAGGTTAGTCTTAAAGGTGCTGCTAGCTTCCCTTTTCTTTTTCCTCCCCAATCCCTTTTTCCTCTTTATCTTTCCCAACCTGGCACCTCATGTGCTTGACTACAACTGCTATCATTCTTAACTGTTCTTCAGGATTGTGGGAGTTGTAGTCCAATATATTTGGAGGATTCCGGGTTGCGGAAGGATGATCTAGATTGTGTTCGCTAGGTGGGTGGTACAGCTCCCATGATACTGTCTTCTCTGGCAATTTCTTTACAAGTTTCACCCCGTAATAATTATTCCATTTATTGTAGATATTCCTTCAAACTGTGCTATTTTATGACCTGCTTTATTGTGTTATAAAGTATCTCATGAGAAATTGTTTATAGAAAACATCATGATTGCAAATTGTTAGCAAACCCAGAAGGCTGATGTTGTTCATTATATATGTATATGTGCTCCTGTAATCAGTCTGTGTAATTGTAAAATTCTGGAGTATATTACAAAATTGGACTTAAATATGAAGTCATTGAACAAACTGGAAGCAGACATTTATTTTGAGATGCAAATATAGTGCTTTTAGACAGCTTGTTTGCCCATTTGGATTATTTAGTAGAATCACCCTTGTGCTGGTTTCCCTTTGCACATTAAAAATAAAAATCCAAAAGGAAACAGATCTGTTTGGCTAATCAGTACATAGTGACTCATTTGGTTTTTTCTGGAATATATTCCTTTATGCACACATTTGGAATCGTGGAAGAGGAGGCTTGGCTTGGTCCTCTGAAATGAAGAAATGACAACTGGGGAAAGTGGATGAGCGTATAAAAATTGTTTCTGCCCAGACCCAATTGCACTTCCTCATGCAATAAATAGAAGACCCATTTGATGTTTATATAGCAGCAGCCAATCGCTTCTCTGTCAACAGAATTGAGAATCTGCTCTGAGTTTTAGTCTGAACTTCAAAGATGCCAAACCCTATCCACCAAACAGATTTAACATTTTGGATAGGTCTTTCAAGTTCAGACTAAAACTCAGAATGGATTCATTGCCCCACTGACATGAAAAGCACAGCTGACAATTGTTGGTATCACATGTAGTTGGCCCTCAGTCAGGCCAAACCTGCTGATGAGCGTTGAGGTAGAAAGAATATTCATAATTTTTCAATCCCAGATTATTATTCTCTGGAAGAATAATAGACCAGGGAGAATATTGCACAGTTTTCTTCTGGAACTTGAATGTCCCAAAGAGTTGAAGAAGAATCTGTAGAGAAAAGCACGGAGGCCTTGGATAGTTATGAACGTGTAGACCACCATAATTACCTAGCTACCCAATGACTCCCAGCCCAACCCCTTTATTCCAACTTACTGGGCAGCTGCTGCTGCTGCAATCAATGAAGGTCTGTTCCCCTGTCACTAGGGAAGCTATTGACTGACATTTCCACCCCCTCCTGTGAGTGATTTCCATTGCAACAGTCAGAAGCAGGGCCCTGTCATAATTCTCTCTCATACTGGAGATTACCCCCATGAGATGGGAATATCAGTCAGCTGATTCCCAAAGAACAGGGGGATAGAACCCTGCCAATTGCAGCTGCTGCTACCTGGTAAGTCGAGATTGGGGAACTTTGACAGTCCCTAAACTAGGGAATACAAAGAGATTATGAATACAAACCAGTTATGAAGGTGTCACTCTAGGTTACATATTCATAACTGACTTAGTGGATTCTGGCCAAGAGGGGGTTATGCAACCTCCCCCTGTATGTTTTTCTCTACAGAACAATTCTTCTGCAACATTTCAGGAGGTTTGAATACAATGAAGGACAGTTCATTTTCTCCTGTAACAGGAAGAAAACTGCCATAATTATACATCCGCACATGCAAGGATGAAATAGTCAAGGATTTATATCTCCAGATAAGTGTACCTGTTTGCCACATGTGTTGGGAAATCACAGTTAAGCACTCAAATTTTACACCTAATATTAAACATTTTCTAAGATGGACACCCACACATGCATATACCTATAAACGCAATTGTGGATTGTGACTCAAAATCATGGTCTAAGTCAGTATGCCACATTCTTCCCTATCTCCCTATCAGACGTGATGATGATGTGCCCTGCTTTACTGTCCTCTGTTTGAAAGACTACCCAGTATAAGTCAGTTTTTAAGATAAAGAATCATGAAAGGGGAGATCAGATGCCTTAAAGATGCCCATCAACCATGAGCACCTGAACAGCAGACTGAGCAGCCACACAAGTCTCCTAGCCATGGTCGCTCCCACTATGCTGGAATGTATTGTATTTCTTTTTGAACTAGTAATTACAATAGGCCATCCACATTTGCAGGTTTTACTTTCGCGAATTTGATTGTTCGCAGGTGCCTGCTTGCCCCTCCATTCTCCCCCTCCCAGTCCCTGGCCTTTTGCCCAGACACAGGGAGGAGGAAAGATCTTCACTTCTATGCACTCTGTCCTTGCCCGGGCAGCACGCTGGCAGCTGCCGGCAGGAGGTTGCAGGATGGGCGATTGCCCGTTTCGTGTGCTTCCTCGCTGCTGGAGTCTCCCTGGGCAGCTGGGAGGAGGGTGCAGGGGAAGCAATTCCCCATTTTCTGCACTTCCTCCATGGCAGACCATGCAGGTGTGCCTTGGGCAGCCAGGAGAATGGTGCAGGATGAGCAATCTCCCATTTCCTGCTCTTCCTCCCCTCTGGAGCAGGTCCTGGGCAGCTCGGGAGGGTGCAGGGCGAGCGATCACCCATTTCTATCCCTTTCTGCCCGCTCCAGAATGCCCTGGGCAGCCAGCAGGAGGTTGCAGGGTGGATGATCACCTCTTCCCTGCACTCCCTTAGCTGCCTTGGTGCTGCTGCTGTGGCAGTGCCCGTCAGGGGAGTTATTCGTGGGTTTTTTTGACATTCACAAGGGTTCTGTATCCCTATCCCTCCTGAATGTGGAGGGCCCACTGTATTTCTAAATAAACGTTAATACCGAGGTGGGAGGAGTGCAGCCCAGAGGCCACATGCAAGCCCTGGGGGAGTGCCAATACAGCCCTCAACTGCACACACAAACACACTTAATTATTTGGCTTAAAAATTGTCAAAAAGGATTATTGCCATTGCTCTCCGACAGCACTCTCTGGGACAGTTTTGCCACACTTTTGTCCCTCTTGACCTGTTTTGGAGTAAGAAGGGCTTTGTTCCACAAAAGAGTTCCTGGATCATTTCTTGGTTGGGAAGAAAACTTCTCCTCAGTCCCAAACAGACCACTTAAAAGGGGGCGATAATTCAATCCATGGTCCCTACATGGCACAATGGGGCTTTTTCAGCAACAATATTTTCAATTAACATTTCTTTTTATACTCTTAGAGGAAACAGAGGGAAATGCAGCTCTTATGGATCTGGCAGGGTATCTGTGTGTGGCCCAAAAACCTGGAGTAGCTGCCCACCTCAACGTATACATGCAAATACATACCCTCCAACAATATCAATTTGGCAAGAATGGCCTTGATGAATCCTCCGTCATCCCCTTTCTGAGCTGCTTTTAAAACGTCCCGGTTTCAATCTCATCCTCCATCTTCTCCTCTTGTCCTCAGCTTACTTCAGTTTCTACACATTGAGTTCGATGTGCAAAAGTAATTTGTACTCAGATAGCTCAGTAAGGAGGAAAGGAAGGGTGGAATTTTGCCCTTCCCGGTAGGTTCACGCAACAGCAAACTGCTGCAGCCTCTTTTAGGCCATTTCCGTACTACACTGTTGTAGTACTATTTTCCTACTTTCAACATCCTATGGAATCCTGGGGTTTGCAGTTTAGGGAGGGGTATTTAGAATTCTTAACCAGAGAGCTCTTGGGCCTCAGTAAGCTGGAATAATAGCACTATAACAGTGAAGGGTGGAAATGGCCCTGGTCTGTGTGTTCTTCCTCATATATCTTTTGCCATCTTGAGCACACTCAGACATTGCTTGTCCACTTGTTTCTCAAGTTTTTATCTGTTAAATTTTGGAGGGTATGTAAATGATCACATGGACATGGTAAGACAACTTTCTTTTCTTTTCCATTTTTTTTAGAATTTGGTGGTAATGTGTTTCAGGCCAGCTCTGACATACAGTCAGCCCTCCATATCCACAGATTCTGAATCCATGGATTCAACCAAACATAGTATTCCTCCAAAAACTTCTAAAATTTTATATAAAGGGCAGCATTTTACTATACCATTTTACATAATGGGACTTAAGCATCCATCAATTTTGGTATCCATGGGGAGTCCTGGAACCAAATCCTAGGGCCTAGCAGATACTGAGGGCCCACTGTTTCTAGTCTCAAGGGGAGTAGCGGGAGGCTGAATTCTAAGCTGACAGAGAATGGCTGAAAGGGAAAGAGTTAAAACATGTTTCCTCTGAGGAGATTTCAACCACCTAAGGATGCTTGAAGGGGAAATGTTGTGGGGGAATAGCATGCATGTACCATATAGATGGATCTAATTGTACACAATTCAAGCTATGCAAAACCAGGGTCTATAAATCATTGGCTACAAACATACTTTCCCTCCTCTGGAAGACACAATTTGCTGATTGCGACATTTCAAGCATTTCTGCAGGGCTTTGTGAAATAGCCAGAATTTTTCAAAAGCCTGCTCAGGTTTTCTCTTTCATATCATCTTCCCACATAGCTGGCTGTTATGGCACTTATTTTATTGCCAGTAAGCAATTTCCAGACAGTTGCATGCAAGGGGAATGAAGAAATCCTAAGGAGGCAATCAGTCCTCACAGCTTTGCAAATTCCAAACAGCCAACAATGAAGCAAACAAACTATTGTCTTCCTAATTCCAGAATGGTAGGCCAAAAGTCTTCATTCATATATAGATAGATACATATAGATATAGATATAGATATAGACTCTCTCTCTCTCACACACACACACACACACGCACACACACATATATAGAGAGAGAGAGGAGCAGAAGCTTTTGGGAAGAAAACCTGTAATGTCATAACACAAACTCTGTATGTCAGTGGCCCTCACTTCAGTCTCTTAGATCCTTAGGAATTATATCTGAAACCTGGAAAATCCTTTGCCAGTCACTGGAGATAATAGTGAGCTGGATGGGCCAATGGTTTGACATGACATAAGGCAGCTTCCAGTATTCCTAAATACAATCCTTAAGGTCAGTTTTAAAATGACCTGCTTCTTCCTCCTCTTCTTCCTCTTCCCCTGCTTCCCTAATTATTATGTGTTAGGACAACTCCTGATCACTCCAGCTATTTTTACATACCTTATTTCAGTAATCTGTAAATATCCTTAAAATTATATTGCTGTCCACATAAAATGGCAGCCATGGACAGATCTCATGCTTGCAAAATCTACTTTGTTTTTTCCACTAGTGTCAGGATGTACTTGGAGGTATGTGCAAAAGAGGTTTTTGGGAGGAGGTGGCATGAAGGAACCAGTCTTATAATAAAGGAATAAGCAGACTGGAGCTCACAGATATGTTACACAAAAAGACCTTCCTGGTTTTTAAATTGCTGCTGATCAACAGCAAATTGAAAGCACTTAATTCCAGAGATCTTCCAATAGATCTCACCCTGCCCTTGCCTCTTGCTAAGAGTATAAGAACTCAACAGGAGGTTTTCCATGCATTAGAGGCTAATAGCCATGCTGAACCCTATCTCCACAATAGGTTCCATACCTTGGATAGCTCCTCTAAGGTTTCGAATAAAGACTGGACTGGACCCAACATCATTCTAACATTGAAGCCACTCACTTGTACTGTACTACAGATGTTCCAATGAAGATAGAGCAGTGGAGACATCAATGTCAGTGGAATGATCAGTCCAGTCCAAGTTTTAGTCTGAACTTAAAAGAAGCTATCCAGGGTGCAGAACCTATTGGATTGTTTTACTATTGCTTGTCAGTTTCCTCAGCATCCATCCATCCATTCAAAATATGATTTAATTGGCAAAACATATTAACTGGCATTGATACAAAATGGATTCTGAGGTGACTGTAAGGTCAAACTGGGCAGAGGAAAATCACTGACTGAACACATGTGCTGCAGAGTAGGTCAGAAGATCCCCCCTAGGCATAGCCAAGATCATTGTCAGGCAGATTACCAGGTAACTCCAGAGATAACAGGCTTAAGCTGAAGCTGTAATGTCTCTGAGTCCACAAAATAGCAAAGGGAAGTTCCCACCAAAACACTGATTGTTTCAGCCCTTCTTCCTTACACCTGGATGTTTTCCTGCATTGTTTCCTTACCTGTCCACAGTTACAGAGCTGTGATGACAGCCATTAACTCTTTGTTACCTAACACTAAGACCATTAACTCCTTCTGAATCCCATTGCCCATGTGGCAGTCTCCACTGTTTGCTCAGCCAGAGAGCCATTCAAACCCATACGCTCCAGGCAGATTTTGCGTATAAAAACCCTCTGTTTTGAGCAGTTCAGTGAAGAACCTCAAATGTTGAACACCACTCTGTTGCTCTGAATTCCTATTTGGGCTGCCCTTAGACACAAGTCTCAGCCACTTCACAATTTCTTCACTGCTCTTCTGGACTGGTAATTATAATTCAGAACCTTCAGCCATAATTCTTCCTCCTTTTATCATTCAGTCAGCTCTTGTGTGACTATGCAAGGGCTTGGATCTTTTGTGTATATGACTGAATTCTTTAATAAAATACATTTTAGATTATTTGGTATCTCTGGCTGGTTCTTTCCTGTGAGATGCCTGTAAATGGTGGTGGAAGACCTCATTAGGTTACCATCCCCTTCACAGGCCTTCTAATTTGAACTAATTCATTCCCCTCTGTCACACGGAGGTAACTGGCATCACAGGTGGACCCCTGAGTCACTCACATTTTGGGGTAAGAAGTATGACTAGTGGACTTCTAGCTGGGGAAGAGGGCATTGTATCCCAATATATATCGAAGACACACATTGAGGATGACTGACTTACAAAGCCCAGACTAGGTCCTCTGCCTTTTTTCTAGTTTTCTGTTTCAGGCTGCACTCTTGTAGTTTCCAATATTCCTAAATACAGTCCAGCCCTCTAATGTCAACAGAGGATAACATAACTTCTTTTGTGGCATAACTGTCATTATTACAGGATGTTTGGGACCTCAGTACTTCCATGTGTTGTACCACAGGCTAGCAGTTTGTAGCATTTGAACTTTTTAAAGTAACTAATATTAACTATTTAATTACATTTGAATGAGAATGTTAATAGATAGATTCTTTTATTCTAACTATAATGACAATTTATTACTCTTTGTGGCCTTGGAACAGGAACTAATTACTCTAAAAAGTAATTTTCCAAGCTCTAGTGTTGCTGCAGAACAATTCAAACTGAGAGACAGACAGATCCAAAGTTTTTCTTATCAAAGCAGAAAGGACTTCTTATGAGGACTTCTTGTGGGATTTTGATTTGGTGATTTTCTTCACAAAGCCCAGCTGTTGATGGGCTGCTTTGCTGCACTTTCTGTATCATCTCTCTTTTTAAAAATCTCTTAAGTAAACAACAGCAAAATAAAACAACCACTGGAAAGATATGCACACATTGTCAGATGCAAGGCTCAAACCCAAATTACAGCCATAATCTCCCAATGTGGAATTGTTATCACACACAATCTATTCTTTGGCATTGCTGACACAGCTGGATAGCATTGCAGCCATCTGCCAACAAAAACATAAAGCAGCAAGAAAACAGTAAAACTGTGCTGAGTGGCAAGAGAAAATGAGCAGTCATTCTGTGTCTTGGTGCATGCTAATCATTGCAGCTATATATCAGTAAACAGTTGTGGTTCATCTTTTTGCTTAACCAAATTGTGTAAGAAGTACCATCTGAAAGGGAATCTCCAGAAAGAGCCTGGTAGAGTGGTTAGGATGTTGGACCAGCAAAGGAGGCCTAAACACACATACTTACCCCTAACTATAGCCCAACCAACACATATTGCCATTAGACTGTCAGTTCTTCTCTTACTCAAGCTGTAATCCCACACATGCTTAATTTCAAATATGCCCCTTTGAATGGAATGGGACTTACTTCTGAGTGAATATGCGTAGCATCAGGTTATGCTGGGGGTGAGGATATGCTTCCTGCAGATGTTGTTGGAATGCAACTTCTGGTATTTCTCACTACTGAATATGCTGGTTGGGGGTGATGGGAATTATAGGCTGCAACCCAACATCCCACCAGCATAGCATAAATATCTGCATGTGGAGATAGGCTTTGTGAGCACTATACAACCCCACCCAGAACAGCAGCCTGGCAGAACACATGCCAATGACTGGGTGCCATTGCACAAATCACAAAATGTTATGCACAGCCACAGTGAAAAGTGTAAGATATATGACCACAATACAAAGTATAGGATACACAACCAGAAGGAAAAATACTGCAATGCACCATATAGGATGTATAATCACAGGGCAAAGTATAGGGCCATTTCCACACTAGACAGTTATAGTGCTATTATTCCACTTTCAACATCCTATGGAATCCTGGGGTTTGCAGTTTTAGGAGGGGCCCCTAAAACTGCAAACCCCAGAATTCCACAGGAGGTTGACAGTGGAATAATAGCACTATAACTGTCTAGTGCAGAAATGGCCCAAGATATACAAGCTTAAGGCAAAGTATAGGATGCACAACCACAATGCACAGTGCGCAACCACAACGCATAATGCACAAAATGCAACCTGCAAAGACAGGCACAGAAAAATATATTGTCTGTGCAACTCCACTTCTGCTGCTATCAGCAGAATATTTCTGTTGGAAAAAGTGACATTTTGACCTCACATACCTGGTGTGGCTTATTCATATGCATGTCCTTAATAGCATGCCACCCCAAATCTGTCAACTTCCGGAGGGTCACATGATTCCCTCTCCTGAGCTACATAGACCACACATGAAACCAGTAATTATTCATGTGTGGTTTTTGGTATACACAGTGAAATATCTACAGCATGTGCAAATAAAGAGGGAAGCAAAAACAAGCTTAAGTTGATTTATTTATTGAATTTATATCCTGCCTTTCTCCCAAGATGCAATTCAAGGCTGCTTACAATAATTATAAGAAGATTACACTGAAACATTAGTTTACAGATGGCCCCCTACATTCACTAGGGTTAGGGGCACAGGACTCCCAAAAAGTGGAAAAACTACCAATATCAAAATGTGTGTGGGTATCAGTGGGAAGGGGGCCGAGGCATGGTGGGGAGAGCAGGCACCCAGGGTCCAAACCAAGTCAGGGAAAGGAGAGGGAATGGGGGATGGGTTGGCTTGGTGGCCCTAAACTTCCTCTCTCACACCCATCTCCTTCCTTGGGTGTGTAGAGGCATAGGGAAAGAATTTGTGGTGCTGAGAAATCAGGCTGCGATCTATCCTTAGCTGGCCAGGCAGCAGCTGGTGGTGGAGGAAGAGGATTAGAGGCAGATTTTTGAAGGGCTGCATGGCCTGATTGGTGCCACTGAGAGAGATGGTTCCCCTGGAAAAGTAGTGCCTGAGATGGGGGGCAAGGGTTGGAGGAACTCACAAATAATCAAATCCATGAAAGTCAAACCTGCAAATGTGGAGGACTGAGTGTGCAAAAGTTTTAAAGGAATTATATGTTATTTTAGAAAACATGATTAAAAACAGTTAAAGCCCCTAAAACATATTTTAAACTTAATGTTCAGTTAAGCCCTATTGAAGTAGAGTCATCCCTCCACATTCACCAGGGTTAGGGGCACAGGACCCCTGTGAATGTGGAAAAACTGTGAACAGCTCTAGGCCCTCCCAAACCATATTTAATAAAAAAAAAAAAAGGATGATCACCATATTCAACCCACCATGGATTCCTTTGAGGCATCAAGATTCCTTCACAAGGCAGAAACGGGTGGCTAGTGGGGCTTACTGCCACCTCCACTGCTGCCCCATATCATTTTTAAGGGGGACTTGCAAGTTTGTTGAAAAAGGCTGCCATCCTAGAATATCTTTGGGATTCAGATCTTGTGGGGTAGGGGAGGAAGGAAAAGTAATTGAAGGCATGTAATAGGCTTATCATCTGTGAAGAGATTACTTTGAAAACACCAAGATGCATGCCACTCTTAATTTCACTACAGCTCTGAAATTAAGGTCAGTTGGTCAGCTGAGGAATTTAACAGAGTGCAAGGAAAAGTGGACAGAAAGGAAAGCAACCAAACACAATCACGTCAGTTAGTTTCTAAATCTGAAATGCAGTTGTAATCACTAACATTGTTGATGTGGGGACCAGTCGATTAGGGGGAAGCTAAGGCTCGCTCATCAGAATTAGACTCTTCATTATCTTCATCTCTACAGAAGTTTAGTGCAAATTAAAATACTAGTATATTATCTTGACAGTTTCTTTCCAGGAACAACTACATTATTGATGCAGTATCTTTCAGCTGCTGCAAAAATTATATTAAGTTTCCTGTAGACAGCTATTTCTTCAATGCCAGCTGTAAAAGATCAGATACTTCTGCACATAGAAACAATGCAACTAGAAGATGTCATAGCAGTCCAGTGCGGTTCTGATAAGCTTGGTGAAGAAATCCGTCCCTTTATTTTATCCTGGAATACTCGCAAAAAGGCTGGAAAATTCTTGCGGATATTCTATGTCAGCTACTTAGTTACATATGCATAACTCAGTAATGCCTCCTGCCCCAACCTACCAAGTCCACGTTAACAGTCAGCAGCCATATTGGGTGAAGGAGGTATGTTCAGCTGCTGATCAAGGCATGAGGAACAAGATTTTTCCAACCCCCTCCCACCAGCAAGTGAGGCTGCAATGAGGAATAGCAATTGAGTCCTTCCTCTGATGGTCTCAACATCACTCATTCGTGGGAGAGGGCTAGAAACATTATCCTTCTCACTCTTCAATCAGCAGCTAAACAGACCTCCTTTGCCCAATGTGGCTGATGGCTGTTAAGATGGGCTTGGAGAGCCATTTATGTAGTCTGACTGAATATGGAGCAGTTACAGATTAGTAACTCCAGGTTACAAATCCGTAACTGTAATAAGGAATGCCAGGCCCTATCTTTTGCTGTCATCCTATTCAAACCAAGGGTCTTTCCGTACTACATAACTATTGCATTATGATTCCACTTTAACTGCAATGGTTCTGTTCTATGGAATCATGGGATATTTAGAATTCTCAGCCAGAGAGCTCCAGTACCTCCCAGGACTACAAACCCCAGGATTCCATAGAAGGTAGCCATGGTAGTTAAAATGGAATTATAATGCAGTAGTTGTGTAGCGCAGAAAGGCCCCTAGACATAATATATATCTTCAGTCTGGTATAAATAATACGTCCAAGTTGAGGTATGAAGGTGATCCAACCTCACACAACATTGTTGTTCAGGACTTTGTAAATATTCAGATCTTAAATATAAAAATGCTGATTATACGAAAGCCAAGAACAAGACCAATATTTAATTCTTGGAGAACTGCTGCAGAGGAATTGCTTGGAGATTTGCCAGAAGGTCTTTAACAGCTGGAAGCTGAAAAGTGATTAAAGCTGACAGCAATAAACGCTTCGTGTTCATAAGTAATTAGGTTTAGATTTCTGTACGAATTAACATTTTACTATCCAGATTCAAAGCACTTTAATACAAATCTTTATGGTGAATTTTCACTCCCCCACCCACCCACCTGCCCTAGAAGTCTCATTGTGATTTTTGTCCAGAATAAGTTAGGAAGTGTTTTGGAGGAAGGGGGTTAATGCAAAATTGTGAGAACAGCTGAAGTCCTAACAAGCTCCTATGATAAACAAGGAATAATTTATAAATTTACAAAACTCTGCAGAAGCATTATTTGGCTTAAACTTTTTCTTTGAACATATGTCAGGTTCCAGCATACTACTAACATCTGCTTTAAAACAGCATATGCTTGTAGATGTATATTTACATATGTATAGGTACAGAGAGAGCAAATCAAGCCTGAACTCTTCCTAGAAGCCTAAGCTGTTATACTTTGGTCATATCATGAAAAGATATGACTCACTAGAAAATAATGTATGGATAAACTCAATCAAGGAAGCCATAGAATCATATAATCATAGAGTTGGAAGAGACCACAGGGGCCATCAAGTCTAACCCCCTGTCATGCAGGAACCCACATCAAAGCACTCCTGACAGACGGCCATCCAGCCTCTGCGTAGAAACCTCCAAAGAAGAAGACTCCACCACACTCTGAGGCAGCATAGTCCATTGCCAAACAGCTATGATCGTCAGGAAGTTCTTCCTGAAGTTTAAGTGGAATCTCTTTTCCTGCAGTTTTAATCCATTGCTCCTTGTCTGAGGCCCTTTCCGCAATGCACCTTTTCATGGAGCTGGGGTGCGGGGATTGCGCGAGCAGCCTCCAGTGAGAGGCTCTCGCGTCCTGGTTCCTTCAGCTCCCAGCTGCCGCTCGCATCAGTTTCCCAGGCTGCGCTGGGGCAGGAAGCGCAAGCGCCACAGCTCCAGAGCGCCGCACGCCTGACAAGTGCGCACGGGGCCCTGGAGCGATGTGCGATTGCGCACCATTTTCGGCTCAAAGCCAAAAATGAAAAAGTGCACAAGCAGCACCTGCCAGACCCTGGAGTGTTGCGCGATTGTGAGTGCATCATGTGGACCACTCCTCACATTCGTATGACACTCAAGGGGCCCTTTCACATGGCAAATGCCGTGCGAAAAGGGTCTGAGTTTCTGGAGCAGCAGAAAACAAGCCCACTCCCTCCTCAACATGACATCCCTTCAAATATTTAAACATGGCTATCATGTCCCCTCTTAACCTTCTCTTCTGCAGACTAAACATACCCAGCTCCCTGAGCCAGTTCTCATAGGGCATGGTTTCCAGATCCTTCACTATTTTGATCACCCTCCTCTGGACATGCTCCAGCTTGTTGATATCCTTCTTGAAATGAGGTGCCCAGAACTGGACACAATATTCCAGATGAGGTCTAGCCAATGCAGAATAGAGTGGTACCATTACCTCCCTCAATCTAGACACCATACTCCTATTGATGCAACCAAGAATCGCGTTAGCTTTCTTGATTGCCGCATCACACTGTTGACACATGTTCAGCTTGTGGTCCACCAAGACTCCTAGATCCCTTTCACATGTACTGTTATCCAGCCACATGTCCCCCATCCTATATCTGTGCATTCCATTTTTTCTGCCTAGTGTAGGACCTTACATTTCTTTCTGTTGAAACTCATTTTGTTAGCTTTGGCCCAGCTCTCTAATCTGTCAAGGTCCTTGTGAATTTTGATCCTGTCCTCTGGAGTATTAGCAATCCCTCCCGATTGGGTATCATTTGCAAATTTGATCAGCATGCTCTCTATTCCTGACCCTGCAAGATCTGAACAGGGCAGTTGATGATAGGGTGACTTAGAGGTCTCTCATCCATAGGGTTGCCATAAGTAGAAATCAACTTGAGAGCAGTTAGCAACGTCTTTTAAGTTTTTTGTTTTTTTTTGTTGTTGTTTTTTAACTGTTTAAATCTGCTGTACCCAGTGTGAGACTGTCATTGACATGGGGCTTTCTGCCTTTGCCTTGAAGAGGTGCCATGCTAGCCTAGTGCTTCAGGCTGCAATCAGCTTTAAGAACGAAACTGAAGAAGAGGAAAGAAGGAATAAGGAAGTATCCTTACCTGCACAATGTAGGTATATGTTTATTTGGAGCAGACATCCTACAATTAGATCTATACAGGGGACCCTCAGTATCTGTTAGGGTTTGATTCCAGGACCCCCACGGATACTAAAATTCAGAGATACTCAAGTCCCATTATGTACAATGGTATAGTAAAATGGCATCCCCTATATAAAATGGCAAAAATCAAAGTTTGCTTTTTAGAGATATATATGCATATATATGGTGGGGGGGAGAGACTGAGAGAGAGAAATTCAAATATATACATTTAGGATCTTTTCAAGCCATAGTTGGTTGAATTCATGGATACAGAATCTGTGGATACTGAGGTCTAACTGTAGAGTGCTCCAAATGCCTCCTGCCAGCTTTAGAATTCCATTCATAGAGATCCATAATTCACAGGTCTTCACTGAATCATCTAATGAAATAAAATTATATTCATAAAAGCAAGTGCCTTGGCTTTCTAGAAACTGGTGGGGCTCTCATTGTCATTCCCATTGAGAGGGCTGGCTAAGGCTGATGGACATTGCAACCCAACAATATCTGGAAGGCTATACATTGTGGCAGGGTTCAAACACTGTTAAATAGTCCCAGGATTGGATCCTTTGATAACAACAAATAAAGGTGGAGGAAAATTACCGACAAAGCTCTAGTTAGATTCCTGCCTTTTGTGTTTGACTTTAGAAGTAGGATTAGTTTTGACGCCAGAGCTAGCAATCAGCTGCCTGCCAAGCTTGCAGGATAGTGGCTACGCATTGCATTAAGATGTACCCAAAACAAATACAGTCAGCAAAGATGATATTTGCATTTCAATGAGAAATTCAAAATTTGATCCTGGAACAAGTACTAGCCTGCAAATATTCAAGAGCAAAACACTCAAAGCAGACACCTGGGGATATTAATGAAGACATAAAAAAGTCTTCAGGCACACATTCATTTAATGAAATTTCTACCCCCATACAAACCTTTTTAAAGACACAATGAATGTCAGGACAAGACCAGCATCAGCAGTGGGTTGCCAGATCTCAGGGCCTGTCTCTGTGTCTCCAGTTTTTGTGGGTCATCTCCAGGTGGGAGATGAAGATGCAGATTCTCCAGTTTTGATGAAGCCTAACTATTATAGCAGTAGCTTCCTACAATTTCCAAGGCTTTACTGTTTTGTTGCTTCAACTTGCAGACACTTTCCAGGGTCTATGTACTTAGTTAGCTTCCTCATTCCTTCCTAGACGTTATGGTGCCTCCGTTCTGCTGTACTTCCACCTTCTGGTTGGAAACAACCCTTCATCTAGCATCCCAAGTACATCTTTCTCAAACACTGCAAATGGGATTGCTCATCCACTGCATCAGAAGGCATTGGACTAGTTTAGGAAAAACAAACAGGACATGTGGCACACACAGGTCTGTCTTTTCAACATCTTACTGTTCCCTCCAAACATCTACCCTCTGAAGTGACTGCCTCACTTTGGGTAATGGTAGGAGTGGTCCTGACCAGGGCCCTTTCCGCTCCTTACCTTGTTCCGGCGCTGGGGTGCGGGGATCACGCAAGCAGCCTCTGCCAAAAGGCTCTCCCTTCCCTGCTGCTTCAGCTCTGCACAAGCTGCCTGCTCGCATGGGAGCCCTGCCTCTTCCTTCCGCAGTGCAGCCTGGGACCTTCCCAGGCTGCACTGGGGCAGGAAGCACGACCAGCCCGGCTCCAGAGGCTCCGCACGCCAGGTAAGTGCGCGTGGGGCGCGGAAGCAATGAGCGATCGCGCACCATTTTCGGCTTCAAGCCAGCCCCTGGAGCGTTGCACAATTATGAGTGCGCCGTGCAGATCGCTCCTCGCAATCGCACAACGCTCCAGGCCCTCTTTCACATGGCAAATGCCATGCGAAAAGGACCCAGCTCTCTCCATATAAGTAAGAAGTTACTGAAGCCAGGAGAAAGAGCTTCTACACGTTTTGGCTTCTGGTAAATGGTGTGGATGGGAACAGGTCAAGTGAATAGTTGGCAGCAACGGCTATAAGGAAGAGATGCGGCTACTCTGAGAAGCCATCAGATGGCTGAACCCTTTATGCTACAGCATCCTCTTTCAACTAGGAGCTGAGATGGCGATGAGTACACATAAGCAAATGCTCTTTGCTGTTGTCTGACCTTATCCTCCCAGAGCTCTCAGAGTACAAACAGATTTACAAGCTTATGTTATGCTCTGATCTTAGACTGAATGCAGAGCTTGGGAAAGTTATGAACTTGCTGGACTTTATGTCTTTGTTGGTTGAATTTAGATGGTAAAAGCTACCTTGCTGAGAGTCCTTGGTGAGAGTCCTGAGAAGGGGGCATGGGTTCTCCCTCAAAGTCTCACCCTGATAACATTACTTAGAGGTGAATAAGAAATGGAGATATGTCCATTTGGTGGTGTTCCTTTGGCATGTCTTCTGCATGTCCTAAAATTTCATCAGAACTGAGTCCTTTCCAGGCTTTCAGTTGGATATCCTACAGAAGTGGTTCTTTGATGCTCCATATGCCTTAGACTTAACCACCCAAAAACTCTATCCAGGATAGCCAATGAACAGGGATTCTGGAATATGAAGTCCAAAACACCTGGAAAATCAAAAGTTGAACAACACTGGGCTAGGCAACAGCAGAAGTTCCTTAATTTTTTACAATTACTTTTTGCTCCCTGGCTACATCTTAACATTCAGGTCAAGAGCAACAGACCAATCATTAGTGCAGCAGTTTCTAGTATGCCATAAGGAATATGGAGAGGCTTATAGTTTCATGAAGGAGTGTTTATTTGTTTTGTCTCTTTAGCTTCCTTAAAACAAAACTGCTGCTGCATTTGTTTTCAGTTTTCTTCTTTGGTAGTTATCTTTATGCCTTTCTCATACACGCTGGAATGCAGATATGGGGATTTCCCCCTTTAAGTAAACACTGAAATTAAGTAATTGCACCTGTGAACTCATAAATTTCATGCAGTGTGCCAAAAATGATGTGTGGAGGAGGGGAAGATGTCTTGAGCCAAGATTAGCTAGGCTGCTTGCTCGTCAAGTATCCTGGTGTCACTTCTGCTAAAAGGGATATGTGAGTAAGCACAAGGTGCAAGACAGCCTCGTGCAAAATAAATGAATCCAAGTGATCATGCCTCAGTGTTCACCCTCTCCTACCTTTAACACATGCAAACGCAACAAAAAAGAATAAAGCACACAGCCCATGCTTACACAGTAGATGCAAAGGACTGATTTTTATAAATATCTTTATATACAAGAACAGGCCACCTAGGACAGAGAGGCTTAGCAAAAAGGACAATCTTGAAAACTTAGAATGATTGTGGACCATTGAAGAGATCATACTATTTTGGATTTCCTTGAGGGGAATTTGGCACATAAAGGTCTTTTCAAGAATGCCTGTGATAATCTCTGCCTAAGGCAGTATGCAAAATATGAGATAATTTTGAAAAAAACCTCTTACAATGAAATAACATCATTTTATGATGATGATGAAAAAATTATATTAAATATAGTATAACTAAAGCATACAGAAGCTGATGTATTTTCCATCGCTTGAAACTGGATATAATTATAGGTTGCCAGGTGTAATAAGGAACAGAGCTCCTGTCCTTTTCATGATTGCCTAGGAAAGGGAATTTCAGCAAGAGCTTCATGTATGACAAGTAAAACCTGCTGAAATTCCCCCTTCTGCACAACCATTAAGAGACAGCAGCTCTGTCTCTTATTTTCGTGGCAATGCTGACATGATTATCAAGCAGTTCAGCCATTTTATGCCCTACCCATTCCCTCTACCAAAATTTTAAAATTTAGGCCTTAATCCCAAGTGGAGTAGGCCAAGTGGATCGGTGAAATTTACCAAAGTGCTGATTTATCATTTAACAATTGATTCAACAGATCTATTATAAATGAAACTGGATTTAGGCTTTGTTTCTCCCAGCCCCTGGAAGTTGTCAACCCCTGTTTCAGACCCTGGATTTAATTGTCTTGCAGGAACCACCATTTAAATGGCCATACATCCTACTTTAATTGTGAAGCACACAGCGAACACATATCTTCTACCTGCACCCAACTCCGTGCTTTGCAACTCCTTCTGTATTCTAAGAGCTTGGAAGTAACAGGCTAGAAATAATGTTACAGTCGCCCCTCCGCATTTGCCAGTTTCACTTTCATAGATTTGATTACTTGTGCGTTTCTCCAACCCCTGGCCCTGCACCTCAAGTGCTTTTTTAACAGGGAACCTTCCCTCTTGGTGGCTCCGAACAGGCCATGCAGTTCTTAACCCCCCTCTGGTCCTCGTCCTCCTTCACCAGCCATTGCCTGGCCAGCTAAGGACAAATTGGAGCCTAAACCGTCTCCTGATGACTCACTGACACCCAAGGAAGGAGATGGGCAAGAGAGAGGAAGTCTAAGACCACTATGCTGAGACATTCCCTTTCCCTCTCCTTTCCCTGACCTGGTTTGGATCTTTATTGTTTGCTCTCCCCACCATGCCTCAGCCCCATTCACACACACACACACACACACACACACACACACTTTGATATTTTCAATTTTTCCACTTTTGTGGGAGTCCTATGCCTCTAACCCTAGTGAATGTCTAGGGCCAACTGTACTTGTAATGGTACTGGTGGCAGAGGGATGCAGACACAGAAACTTACTTTCTTAATAACAGAAACAACAATAGCATCCTGTCAGAATGGCATCCTTTCAGGAAGTTACCACCTCATAAGCTAGATTTACAACTGTCTACATATTTCCTATTCATATGATTGTGGCACCATTGCCACAACTCCAAATGCCCCTAAAAGCCCTCTTAAAAGCCAGGATGCTCTCGTGTATCATCCTGCCACAATCCCAGCAGCACTTCTGCTGGGATGGGAACATGTTCCCAATGCTCCTCTCTGCATGTGACCGGCTGCCTGCGGAAGGCAGCACAAAGGACACATTCCATCCTTCTGGACTGCAGCCAGCCTTCTTCCCATGCTGCAGTAGGGGAGGAAGCACATAGATTATGCTTCCGGCCTTCTGCATGGCCAGCAGCAATGGAAGGTTCGCATGATTGGGGGTCATTGATGGACTTTTTCCATCAATGATGTACCCTGCAATCATGCTGGCTGGTGACGTGAGAAGGGCAGGACCACAACGATGTCATGTGGAAGCATCATCGCGGTACAGCTCCTCTCGTATCCCCATGTCAGGATGCTGCCATCCTGCAGAAAGGGCCTCTGTAAATTCTTAGCATGTTAGCACAAAAAAAAAATAGTTTATTACTTCTACTCTTTTTTTTTTTTGAGGAACAATTTCAGTATGTGCAGTGTCACATTTTAAACTCATTTAAATTACAGCTGAATTACAGCTACAATAATAAAATTGAGTCCGTCTTTCTTGCTCTTATACTAAATATGTTTTGTTGACCATAAGCACCTTTCTAGAAGAGGATACAATACTGTTAAAAGTTGTTTTGCTTTGCTTTGCTTTGCTTTGCTTTGCTTTGCTTTGCTTTGCTTTGCTTTGCTTTGCTTTTAAAAAAGAAGCCATAGCACATACCATACCTGGTGGGTCAACCTATAATTTTTAAAAAGAAGAACAGAAAGAGAGAGAAAGCTGCAGACAGGAGTTTCAGCCCCAATAGGCCCTGGCATGCCCAAGCAAGCCCTGCTGCTGATACCAGGCCTCTTTGCTACTGCCTTTCACCTGCCACTCTTTGGGTGGTTATTTGGTTGCTTTAACTGTACCACTGGCAGATCTGCTTTTCTTTAATTTGAAACATTCCTGCATGGTAACCAGTAAAAACCTCCAGTGAAAACCTCCAGTGCCTTGGGCAAGTTAAACTTAGGCAAGCCCTGCTAGGTGAAACAAGTAACCATACCTTTGCCAGGCAATAAAATCCATTCATATTGAAATTTGGAATTCCAAGGGGAATAGGCAACTGGCTGAATCACAAAAGCTTATTCACCACATGTGTGTTGCAGACAATATTTAATAAAAAGAAATGCAAATGCATACATGTTATATAGCACCAACTTTCCTACCTGTCCTTTCTCCGAAACAGAGTTTCATATTTTTAAAATTCCAGTAATGGCAAATTGGCTGAACTTTTAACACTCAGAGATGTCAGGAGAGCATCTCAGGAATGTGTGGAAAGGATACTCAGGTATAAAGAATAAGGTTAAGGTACATTCAGAGGTAAAGCCAAACCATGGTTTGTTTTGTCTTAAACTACACCATAGTTTGAAAAAGGTTGACAACCCTTATTAGGTCTCAGGCCCTTTCCACAGCTTACCTTCTAATGCTGCTGGAGTACAGGCCTTGCATGAAAAGCCTGGGCAGCAAGGCTCTCGCAAGCCTCTTGCTTCCCTGCTGCTCGGGCTCCGCAGCTCCTTCCTGCTCGCGGGAGAGCCCCGTCCCTTCCTTCCGCAGTGCAGCCTGGGAGTTGTAGGCTGCACCGAGGAGAGGAAGCACGACCGGCCCGGCTCCAGAGGCTCTGCACTGCAGGTGAGTGCAGCCCAGGCCCGTGAGCCTTGCGCAAGTGCGGCTTATTTTTGGCTAAAAGCCGAAAATAAGCAAATGCGTATTTGCTGTGCTTGCAGGCCTAGAGCGTGGCAGAAATGGGAGTGCGTCATGCAGACCACTCCTGACATTTACACGACGCTCAAGGGGCCCTTTTGCTTGTACACTACCATGTGAAAAGGGCCTTAGTCTGCAACTGGATTGCAAACTACTGCTTATGCTAACTGTGGTTTTCTGTTATGTATAAATTGAGAAGCCATTGACAATCCACAGTTGGAGCCATGCCTTATGAAGCTGAATGCTGGGGAAATGGAAGACGAAAACATACAAAAAGCTCTAAACTATGGTTTGTCCAAGATAAGAAAGTTAGTGAAAACCTGACACTAAGGCCATTTCCCCACTTTACTGTTATAGTTCTATTATTCCACCTTCAACATCCTGCGGAATTCTGCGATTCACAGTTCAAGGAGGGGCCTTTAGAATTCTCAGCCAGAGAGCTCTTTGGCCTCAGTAAACTACAAACCCCAGAATTCCACAAGATGTTCAAAGTGGAATAATAGCACTATAACAGTGTAGTGCAGAAATGGCCCACATTTTTACTAAAAAGCTAAAAAAATCTCGATCACCTTTATGTTGAAAAGAAAATTATTTTAATTACATTGGCTGTAATTTGCTGTTAAATTTATTTTAGATTACTACTTTAAAATATCTTACTAGAATGCAGGCGGGAAATCCCATCAGTGATTTTATTTGTTTCTCTTTGACCTTGTCTCTACTTTGAGTTTTGGAGAGAAGAAAAAGGCAGCATGAATTTTAGGAGTGAGTGAGATTGAAAAAAACATATACACAGGTAAGATGAAGGAAAGAAAAAACTCTGGCTTATAAATGTAAGCAATGTCAAATCTATCCTGCTTTTTACCCCATCAATGACAGCCTGAAAACTCTACCGCACACATCAACAATATTTCACAAGAACAAGTCTGAAAAAATCTTTCTAACAGAGTCCTCTTGAAGTTCTTCTTCATCTTCACTGATTATTTTATTATCCCTATTGCCATCTTGGTCCAGTGTTCTCCTCTTCGTTCCCTCGCTCTTAAGTTCATACTCTCTTGCTTCTTTAAGAGATTACTGACTGAGCACTCTCTTTTGTCTTTTCCTTCTTCTGTGCATACTCTCCACTTCTCTGTTCATCTCCTTCTCTCCCTTACAATTTTTCTATTTCTCTCACTTTGTCCACCAAACTTGCATGTCCAGTCTTCCCACCCTCATTTTCTTTATAGGATGGTCTTCCTTTCCCACATGTACCTCTGCGTCATGAAGCAGCACACTGCAGTCTTCCTCTTTATGCTTCTTCCTCCCTCCTTCCTGATCTTTGCTCCTTTCATGCTTGCTGCTTGCTGCCCATCATGGAATGAAGAACTCTGGTGAAGAGAGCAGAGCCATTTCCGCACAAAGCTGTTATAGCGCTATGATCCCACTTTCAACATTCTATGGAATCCTGGGGTTTGCAGTTTTGGGAGGGGCTGGCCAGCCCCTCCCAAAACTGCAAACCCCAGGATTCCATAGGATGTTGAAAGTGGGATCATAGCGCTATAACAGCCTCGTGCAGAAATGGCCCAGGAGAGATGGCAATGGGGGAAACACAGTGTTACAAAATGCAAACACTACCCCCTGCCAGCGTCTCATTACCCAAAAAATGTCCTCAAATTTATACTAGGCGTCAGTGGAAGAAACAGCACTTTATGAGTCCTGTTTCTCCCAATGAAACAGTACTCATGGCTTGAATTCAGCTCCCTCACCAGTAATTTAAAATAATAATTATTAAGACATATTAATGTTTGAATGTTCAAACCATGGTGTAGGTCCTCAAATACATTCAGCAGAAAACATGAAGTTATGTCTGAACTGAATGTGTGAGCTATAATGCTAAACTGTAAATTAGCTTTACTTGCACAAGGCTAGATCAGTCTCATTATCATGGGCTTCCCTTTCCTCTCTCTTCCTCTAGCAGAGGATATCAGAAGGGGTTTTTTTTTTTCCTTCTGTTTTCAGTTAACCAAAATCTGGTGGTTAAATAGTCTGAGCTGCATTCCGTACTGTCTTCAGCTCTGGGCGCCTCATTTTAAGAAGGATATAGACAAGTTGGAGCAGGTTCAGAAAAGGGCAACAAGAATAGTAAGAGGTATATAGAACAAAACATATGAGGAAAGATAGGAGGTGGGCATGTTTCAGCCTGGTGGAAAGAAGACTGAGGGGCAACATGATTGCACTCTTTAAGTATCTCAAGGGCTGTCACAGAGAGAAGGGCGCAAGTTTGTTCTCTGCTGCCCCAGACAGCAGTACCTGGTCTAATTGTTTTAAGTTACAGGAGGGCAAAATCTGATTTAACATTAGAAGAAACTTCTTGACGGTAAGAGCAGTCCAGCAATGGAACCAATTATCTACAGCCTTCAAAAAAGGGGCTGGACATGCTGGAGATGCTCTAGCTGGGGTTCCTGCGTTGAGTTGGGAATTAGACTTGATGGCCTATGGGGCCCCTTCCAATGATATGATTCTATGGTTCTGTTCTATGGACTTTAAAATTAACCGTGGTTAATTTTAACAAGTGTTTATTTAAATTTGCCAGCTTCATAAACCATGATTGATTGGCTTGTTTCAGTGAACCACAGTTTGTCCACGAATACCATAAACCACTGTTCGTTAAAAACACAACTTGAAAATTTCTGGCTGCCTTTTTCAGGGAGGGCAAAGAAGGGGGTGCTTTATATCAGTATAATATTCAAGGGCCTTTTTGCACTACACTTATAGTGCTATTATTCCACTTTCAACATCCTATGGAATCCTGGGGCTTATAGTTTAAGGAGGGGCATTTAGAATTCTCGGCCAGAGAGCCCTTTGGCCTCAGTAAACTACAGACCCCAGAATTCCACAGGATGTTGAAAGTGAAATAATAGCACTATTACAGTGTAGGGTAGAAAGGCCCCAAATGAGGCCTGTGTGTAATAAATACATACGCATCCATATCTTCAACTGTGGAATGTTGAGAGATAAGCCTGAAAGAAAATTGCAGAACAAAACAGAATGGGCTGGTCCTGCTAGTCAAAGAAGTGGAGCAGCCTGATCAGACAGCTGATTCTGGGGCCATTTCCGCACTAGACTGTTATAGCGCTATTATTCTGCTTTCAACATCCTATGGAATCCTGGGGTTTGCCATTTCGGGAGGGGCTGGCCGGCCCCTCCCTAAACGGCAGACCCCAGGATTCCATAGGATGTTGAAAGCAGAATAATAGCGCTATAACAGTCTAGTGCGGAAATGGCCTGGGAGTCATGAAGGGCCAGCAAACTTAGCGTCAAGGAATGGGAGAAGTAGTTGTAGGCTTTTCGGCCTCAAATATCAAAACTATGGCTGTTTTTAGGAACTATGCTCCTTGATGTGTGTGTGGAGAGTATTATTTGTTACTCTACCTCAAGCAACAGAATATCTTAGACAAGGCCGAGACTCGTAAATAGGATGCTGATGTTTTCTAACCCCATTTGTTCATCTTGCCAGAAGAAAACACAAGTGAACCAAAATTATGGATGTGTGTGTATATAATATAGTTTCCAAATATAGTTCCCAAAGACACAGACATTCTCTGTCTGTCTGTCTCAATCTCTCTCTTTCTCTCTGTCTCTGTCTCTCTCTATATATACATATAGTAAATGACTTGTATATACACATTCTCTCTCTCTCTCTATCTATCTATCTATCTATCTATCTATCTAGGGAGACAGCAAAGGCGAAGAAGCTAAATCAATCATGAGCACATTTAAAAGATTCATGCATATATATTAGTACCTACAAAGCAGATCCACAAAACCCCATATGTCATTGTTGCATCTTTCATTACAAACAGAGAAGCCAGATTGTGATCTTGCTTCCTGAAGACCACACTTTAGGGCACATTACAAATGAAAGCCAAACAGGATGAATAATACATATAATCAAATAGGTGGTTTTAGGAAAGCAGTAATCATCATACATGCCTGGCCCCTGGCAATGCGAGGCCCAAGGAAAGCAACATGACCAACCGTTCCATTCTGTACGATGATGCTGGGTTGCTTGCACCTGGATCTAGCTAATAAAACAGAAAGGGTGGGAGAAAATGTAATAATTAACACCTATAAACAGTCTGATTATGTCTGGCAGCTTGGGAGTTCTTGGGACTACGAAAGCTGCTGCATCATGCACAAGACCACCATGAAGCACAGCAGCCTGAAATGTCCTTGAAAGACTGGAAATATATTGGGCCAGTTAGGATCTCCTAGCTCAAAAACAACTACTCCACTGTTTTAGCAAATGTCAGTTAACATACTGGAATGTTTTGTGTATGAGAGAAAACTTGAAATGTGGCTTTAGGCCGCTGTTGTACAAAAGTTAAATGCCTTATTTCTAATAATCAGCAGTCGAAACTGGACAAACTCATCCATCTAGTGCCATCTGCTATCCTTGTTCCCTGAAGAAATGCCAGCCCCAGTATTAGCCTTCACTAACCATGTGTCCATCTATCTTTTATCCCTTCCTGACTACCAACCAACAATCCAGTTATCAATCCCTAATAAGATCAACATCAGAAAAAGAAACGGGGTGAAGGGACTTATTCACAGACATGTAAAAGTGCTGAACCACTTCAGGAACTATCAGATGATCCACAGCAACTATTCCACTGGAGTTGTACAGAACGAAAGCGAGGATAAAGGTCACCAGACAATGGGAGGGACTGTAGGCTAGTGGTGGAACATATGATTTGCATACAGAAGATCCTAGGCTCACTTCCTGGCATCTCCAATTAAATGGGCCTTAGGAAGTACAGAGATTGCCAGTGAAAAAGCAAAGGACATACACACACACAAAACATGGGAGTAGCTTTAAAAGAAGCTCATATATTCACAGCATAGAAAAGTGACTTTTTGGACTTCTACTTCTAGAATCCCTATTCTGCCTGAGGATTTTAGGACCAGTCATTCAAAAAGACACATTTACATGCTCTAGCTTATTATCAAGGTTTGTTCTGGAAAGTATACCTAGTTCTCCACTTTAGAGAAAATGAGCAGCCATAGTTAAACTATAGATTTCCTGGTTTGATTATTGCCTGCTATACAAGAAGGAACAAAGAGGCGGCATATATAGGCCAAAAACCTGTGCATATCTTGGCTTATTATCATCCAGATACAGCCACTATCCATCAGAAGTGGTATTCCCTAGTTTGATGGATAAATCCTCCGATCTAATTTGAAGCCACCTCTTCCATTACCATTTTAAAGCAGTGAGTAGGCACAGGATCCAAGTATTGTCTGTGGTACATAGCAGCTGCACCCTGCAGTTCTCACTGTCACTTTTTAATGACCCCTACTGGGCCAAGTATTGGGGACCTGGACATGATGCTTCACCCAGAGAGGTCTCAGCCCACTGATTTGTGATGTCTCTGAAGAGCCAAGGCAATTGATTATGCAACACTGTCGACTTCAATCAAACGGTACTCAGTCATTGCCTGTTCCCAAGTCCAGTTTAATAAAACCATGACCTCTTGAACTCATCCCTGGCTGTTTGGTCTTCTGTCCTATTGCCTCAAGAAAAGCATTTATGGACGGAAGAAAGAATGCATGAACACCAGGGAGGTGAGTGAGATGCCCATCCATCCAGAAATTTCTTCCTTCTAGTCCACTCCCAAGCATTACTCCCACAGCAGGACTTCCTGGGCTCCATGTTTGTCCCTCAGTGTCAAATGCGTCCGGCTTGCTCCTAGTCAATTTGTTCCTAATATGAAGGGACTGCCGGTACTCTGCAAAGCAGCATGACAGCTATTGCTTCTGTCACTTTCATTCATCCATAGGTTCCGCCACTTTGCCTTGTTATTAGGTCCCTGGAACATTCAGCATATTTTAAACCTGCATCAAAACACTCTGAATGTTTGCAAAGAGAACATTAAAAGCATGGAACTTCAGGTATGAAATATCTGTGATATGAAATTAAGTGCTCTTGCTGTTTAATGGCATGACACTGGGTTTTTATGCTATGTAAAATAGACTGGATTCAAAATAGCTCCACATAGTCTTGCATACAGTAGTGCAGGATGCATTTCTGCATACAGAATCTGAGTCTAATCAGTACAAGATTTTTAAAAAACTCTCTCTTTAAGGCCTTGACAGTTTCCCCATTGTTATCGCCTTTTTAATATTACTATAACTATTGCTATCAGCCTCCTCCATCATATGAGACAATGAAGGCAGGGAATTTATTCATAGTCTATTTAAATAAAACTGATTATAGAAATGGTTTCCTGTTCACTGTAGCCTGGCTAGAAATATATTATGTGCAAGCTGACTAGCACCCAGTTTCTTTTGGCTCTGGAAGAAAATTGAAGAGACCAAAATGAAAATTGCTTTCAAACAGCAAACCTCAGGAACTGTGAATTTAAAAAATTCACTTCTCTTTCTCACTGGTATCACGCTAGGATTTAGAATCATTAACTCTAGCAATTCTGAATAGTACAGAATGATTTTCTTTATGGCCAGGCTCAAATGCAGCTGTACTTTGATTTCCTCTAAAGGAGGAAAACCACACAAACATAACACAGTTCCGCCACCCACAACTCCTTATAGTCATCCAAATGAATTGCTTGTTTCAGGCTCAATCCTGGTCTTTCAGTTCTCTTTCATCTTCTTTCAGCCTTTGTGCATTTAAGACAGAGTATTGAATGTAATCTTGGGAAGAAGGCCAGTTACTGTGCCAATACGAGATGAATAATAGAGGCAAACAAATAAATAAATAAAAGAAAGCATCAAGCTGCATACTGGTTTGGACTGATATGACTTGCTTTATGTGCCGGCTTTATCTGCAGCACCAGACCAGTCTTTCAGAACTGAGTACAGAAAGGTACTTTTTAAAGCCATTCATTCAGTTACCCAGTATAGTGCTTCAATAATAGTTACTTGTTGCAGTGTTCCAAGTGACTTGTTGCAGGACTTATTCTTTTAAGAAATAAGGTACATAATAACATATTGTTATAATAACTAATTAAAAAGAATAGCATCACACTCAAACAATCTGGTCAAATTACCATTAAAATGACTGAAAAGGCCCACTACTTCTCAGGTTAGTAAAAGGAAATGTGAAGTCAACTCTGGCTTATGGCAACCCCAATCCTAGGGTTTTCTTGGCCAGATTTATTCAGTAGAGGTTTGCCATTGCCTTCCTCTAAAAGAACATGACTTGCCCAAGGTCACCCAGCGAGTTTCCATGACTGAGTGGAGATCTGAACCCTGGCTTTCCAAAGTCTAAACATTATACCATGCTGGCCCTCTGAATTTGTTGCAGCTTTGCTTTAAAAAAAAAAAAGATGACTAATTGCAGATAATTATGTTGCTTGCAACTTGTTATTCCCAAACTCTGGCCCTTTCCGCACCTTACCTTTTTCCAGCTCTGGGGTGCGGTGATCACGTGAGCAGCCTCTGGCGAGAGGCTCTCGAGTCCCTGCTGCTCCAGCTCTGCACGAGCTGCCTACTCGCGCGAGAGCCCTGGCTCTTCCTTCCGCAGAGCAGCCTGGGAGTTTCCCAGGCTGCGCTGGGGCAGGACGCATGACCAGTGTGGCTCTGGAGGCTCTGCACACCAGGTAAGTGCGTGCAGGGCCCTGCAGCAATGTGCGATTGGGCACCATTTTTTGCTTCCAGCCGAAAATGAAAAGGTGAGCGATTGGCACCTACCGGCCCTTGGAGCATCGCGCGATTGTGAGTGCGTTGTGCAGACCGCTCCTCACAATTGCACGATGCTCCAGGTGCCCTTTCGCATGGCAAATGCCATGTGGAAAGGGCCTCTGTTTTGAAATGACATCATAGAATGATAGAAATGTGGGGGGGGACTACATGGCCCATCTAGCCTTCCCTCTGCCAGCCAGAAATACACAAGTAAAGCACTCCAGAAAGATGCACATCCAACCTGCATGCAAAAACCTCCAAAGAAGGAGAATCTACCATCCTATCCCAAAGTCAAACAGCTCTTACAATTAAAAAAATAAAATTCTAAAGTTTAGGTGGAATCTCTTTTCTTATCATTTGAATCCACTGGAGCAGCAGAAACTAGCTCATGCCACCTTCTACATAAAATCCCTTCACACACTTAAAGATGGCTATCATATCACCTCTCACTCTTTTTTTCTCCAAGCTAAACATACCCAACTCCCTGAACTCAAAGGTTTCCAGACTGTTAACCACCTTGGTTGTCCTTCTCTGTCTGTGTTTCAGCTTGTCAATATCCTTATTGAAGAGTGGTGCCCAGAACTAGACACAGTGTTCCAGGTGAGATCAGATCAAAGTTGAATAGAGTGGCACTGTTAAACTCACCCTCCTCCAAGGCACGCTGTAGCTCTCCTGAGAAACAGATCCTGACGTTGAGAGGGAATGCTATGGAGCAGCCTGGGATGTCCAGGGGCTTCACCTGCAGGCAGAAGAAGGGAAGAAGGGATGAGATCTTGTGATTATTTTAGTATACTACAGTATATTCTGCTTTTCATTGTTATATCCTTGGTGTGTCAGACAGCTTACTAAACCAAAACAAAAGAATATATCAAATTAAGAAAAAAATTGATGACAATAATGACCGTAAAAACATAAGAATATCACCCCTGCAAATGAAAGCCATATATTGGGTAGGGAATGTATGACTCTCCAGAAATGTTGTAGGATTGCATCCCCCATCAGCACCCCTCCCATCAGCATAGCCAAAAGTCAGGGATGACAGGAATTGCAGCCCCACAACATCTGGAAAGCCACATTTCCCCATTCCAGCCCTGTAACTAGATAGCATTTAGCATTTTAAGAAAGGATTACTTGATGCTGAAAGGGCATTAATGTCAGTACCAGACAAACCTGTGACCCTGACTTCTGGGGGTCCCCTGGGGGACACCTTGATTCACTCCAAAAATGCAAAGACTGGGGGGATTAGCGGAGCACTGGCTATAGCAGAACGAGGGGCAGGGTAACCCAGTGAGACCTTCAACCCAATTTTTACAGGGTCAGATCAAGCAAAAGCCAGCCAATCGTATCAATGAATGAATTTTATTAACAAATATGTTCTCACACACAAACGCAGTCACTCACTCACACACACAAGACCTATTGAGAAGGGAAAGAGGTAAAAAATTATAGAGGATAAAGCAGAGAGGATGTAAAGGTGGTGATACTGCACTGACCAGAAGTCTTCAGTCCAGGAAGTGGTGAGAAAGAAGGAGCTCAGAGAAGAGAGGCGACTGAGGGGAGCACTCAACTAACAGAGTGCCAGTCTGCTAGCACAGCGGGGAGTTCTCAGACGAGGGTCTTGAAAAGGGGGACTACTTATAGGGCTGAACGTACCGCAGCGGCAGACTCTTTCCCAGGAAGAACAATGGGCTAAATAGAAGGAGAATACCGCACAACAATAACTTGATGATTTGTATGATTGGTTCATGTAAATAGACCTCACCATTGTAGGATTTGTAGAAGTAAGCATTGCTTGACATGGGGGAAACCCAGTAATCCCCTCAAGTTGGCTTTGTGGCTGAGGACCCTTTTGTTGGTGTAGACGTGCCTTGCCTGAGGTCTCCTTGGGAAATGTGACTGGGGATTTCCCTGGCCTTGACCTATGTCTGGTCGCTTGATCCATTTGTCTACACACCCACCCAGATAACCTCTCCGGCATATCTGATATATTTGATATTAATTTTATATCCCCCCGGGACAGGATCTGCCAACGGGGTAGCAAACCTCCCTGGGAACAGCCTCTAACAGAGAACAATACAATCAAGAAACTCTCCAGCTGCCTAACTTCAGATGAGAGAGGAAATCAGAAAAGACTCAGATCATGGGCAGGTTCATGCTGGACAAGACAATATCTTTAAGGAAGGTATCCAAGTCCCAGGCTACTGAGAGGAGAAGAACGAGGAGGACTATAACAACAACAACAACAACAACAACAAAGTCAATAAACGTATTGACTAGAATTTGTTAACTCTTATCTTGTAAGCTGAGGAATGAACACTGAAACACTTGGTGTAATTGCACATTATACTCCCCAATTATTTGCCATAAAACCAGCTTCATCTTATGACAAACCTGTGAATGAAAGCCTTCACCAATAGCCCTACTCAGTTCCTGCAAACTCAGGGCAATCATGATTTCCTTGACTGAGGCCCTTTCCTCACCTTACCTTTTTGCGGAGGTGGGGGGCGGTGCTCACGCAAGAAGCCTTAGGAGGAAGGCTTTCCTGTCCTTGCTGCTTGGGCTCCGCAGCAGCTTCCTGGTCGTGCGAACAACCCGCCCATGCCCCGCCTCTTCCTTCCGCAGTGGAGCCTGAGAGCTGTAGGCTGCACTGAGGACCGGAAGCGCAACCGGCCTGGCTCCAGAGGCTCCGCAGGGCAGGTAAGTTCACCCCAGGCCCCTGACCAGTGCATAACCGCGCACCATTTTCGGCTAAAAGCCAAAAATAAAAAGGTGCACATGCGCTGCGCATGAGGCTCTTGAGCGTCACGTAAATGGGAGTCCATCATGTAGACCACTCCTCCCATTTACACGATGCTCAAGGGGCCCTTTCGCTTAAGAAATGCCGTGCAAAAAGGGCCTGAGTCAATCTGCCTATAATGCCCTATAATTTCTCTTTTCGAACTGCCTTCCACTTTCCCCAGCATTGTGATCTTTTCTAATATGTCATGTAACCTCATGAAATGTTCAAACAAGATAGCCTCAGTTTAATAATTTTCGTTTCTAGGGAGGTTTCAGGCTTGATTTGCTTTAAGACCCATTCATTTTTCTTTTTGACTCTTCTCCAGCACCACATTTCAGATGAACCGAGGTTCTTCCTGACTCTTCACTGTCTAGATTTTATAACCATATGTACAAATGGGAAACACTATGACGTAAATGATTCTGACCTTGGTATTCAATTATGTAAATTTGCAGTTGAGGATCTTATCTAGTCCTCCATAGCTGCATTTCCAAGTCTTAGCCTTCTTCTGATTTCTTAAGTACAGTCTCCATTTTGAATAGGTAACTGTAACAGCCCATTGCACAGAAACATTAAAATAACATGTTACCTTTTACATTTTTAATCCATTCTTCCTTGTTTTGTACAATTACCTATAAGCAGGGGAAAGTAACACAATGGCCATAATCCAGATGGTGTCTTACACACACATACATTTCCCTATGGAACCAGTTAGACATTTTTATCCAATGCAAAATGTCCACATTCATTTGAAGTATGCAAAAATAGAGTTTCACATGGAGATGTCATGGATGTTTATGGACACGCATTTGGTTATGCATTCTGTTGTGTGTGACAAGGATTGTGTTGCACAGTTGTGTATAACTCCACATACAAACATTTATCCTTTGCAATCTCAATGTAAATACTCAATTTTAGTCATCTCAAGGAGGCTGGGGAAGAAGCTATATGGCTATATGGAAGATAATCAAAAGTCTTTTCCCTCTTTGCTTTTCAGCTTTTAAGCAAGGGAGCTAAGCTGTAGAACAGTGCAAGACTCATGTTTAAATCAAGGAGAAAAACACACTGTCATTCTCCATATACAGTCTTCCCTCCACAGTCATGGGTTGACCTTCGCAAATTTGATTATTCATGAGAGATGTGCTTACCTCCCACCCCCGCCATTTTCATCCTCCCATTCCCTTGCATTCTTCACCCCAGGCTTGCAAGGCTTGTGTCTAAAATTGATTTTTTTTCTTTTGGGTGAGAAAAGCCCCTCCACTGCTGGAGGCATGTCCTCTCCGCCATGTGGTTGCACTTTCTGCTGTGTGATGGTTAGTGATTGGTCACGTGCTCTCTTTGCACCTTACCCTTGTTTTTCCAGATGGCTGTTGGAAGTAGCTAGAATGCCAGAGCTCTGCTCTTCTCCATCTGAGAGGAAAATACCAGTAAGCCCTTTACCTTGTCTTTTTTTCTTTCCCTCAGAACACTGGGGTCAGAGGCAAAGGAATAGAATGAGGGGGGAGCTCTGGAGGGGAATTGCAGGAGGAGTATCATTCATGTTTTTCCACTTTTGCAAGGGTTCTGAGCCCCACAAATGTGATGGGGCTACTGTATAGCCAAAGCATACTCTTCTTATCCCCCTCCTGAATGTGTAAAAACGTTTCTTGTAGACGCAGGGGGACAATGATGTTGCCCTTTGTTGCCCCTATAAAACACTTTAATACTGATAATAGCCCTTGCTGTAACATACTACTTGCAAGCATTGATTAAGCCTCTAGAATTCAATTTACAGCCTTGGGATTTTAAAAAAAATTCTGTACAAAGCTGGAGAGGATTTCTTATATGTTGCAACAATGTGGTGTTCCCTTAATCAATAGATATCTTTTTGCTCCGGGTATCTTTTGTGCTTTTCCTTTTCTTCTCAATATCTCTCATTAAATATGGAACAAGTATTCATTATTTATTTGTGGAAAGATTGCCAGGCCACAGGGGGGAAGACTATCATATCCATATATTCTGTCAGCATACCATTCCCTTTTATTAGCATGTCAAGATTAACAAAATCTAATTTAGTAAAACAGAGGAAAAGGAAGGAAGAATCAAGGGACTGAGCACATGGTTTCAAAGCAATTTTAGTTTCATCTCTCTTGATTGTGCGGTTGAAAGGATCAATGCATCTGAGATTCCACAAAAGGTTATTTCTACCAATTCATTCCATATAGGGAAAGATAACTTGAAACTACAAGGGGAACTGGAGGGCTTAGATACTGATAAAAAGAGTCTTGCTGTAAAAGTTTTATACTGATAGATCAAAGAGATTTTGCTATAAAGCAACCATTTGAGTATATACTTCACATACTTGTGCAGCACAATCTGTATTTTTATTATATATAATAGGCTTTCTTCATTATTCCTACTCTTAAGCATCAATGGGTGCTATGTGATGGATACAGATAAATTACATAGCCCTACCATAAGGATAACTTCTTCCAGTAAATGTCTGCCAAGCAAAACACACTGTTTTCTTTGTTTACTGGCCAACAAGACAACAGTACAATATGCCAATATTTTGAGATACATAACACAGGTGGCTACTCTCTCCTTTCTTATGCCATGCCCTCCCTAATAAGCAAAGATGACTTCTCAGCAGCAAGGTATTCTATCAAACATAGATCTTTAATTCTATCAGAACCTGGATTTTAAAAAATATCTATTGCAGTTGCCAGAATCCTTCAGCCAACAAGCCACCAACCATGAACCGTGTTGCCCATTGCCACTGCATAGTCTTTTAAAAGAAAATTAAAGGAAGTCAGGTCTTTGCAATAGCCCAGTGGGACAAACGGTGTCTTCATGTACTCCTGTCCATGTGCTGCAACTTGAAAATGCTCTCCTTTCACTCTTTGACATGCAAAAAACACTGTTTTGCAATAGCCACTGTTTTAGGGCAAGATTGCTTTCTTCCAAAAAAAGAAAAAAAAGTAATCTTCCGTTTAAAATGTGGCAATTTGGAAAACATGAAAAATGTGGTTTTTTCACAGAAATGAGGGGAGGCTACATGAAAAACAGATTTTAATGCAAAAAAAAAAATCCTATTTCCAGAGAGCTGCATGTTTAAAACTGCCAAAAAAAAAAAAACCCTCAAATAACTAGTGAAAAAAAATTTCCCTCTCTAATTTGCATCTGTATTACATTGCCTAAGAAAGCCCTATGAAATCCGTAGGGTTGCACATATACACCCATGAAGGGATATAAACACACATTATATTTTATTACAAAATCTATCCAGCATTACTGGCTTGATGTTGATTTCACTTACAATTTGAATGAAACAAAAGTTGAACTGGTAACACTTACATCCATAAAATTTATATCACACCAACTTTATTGCAAAATGGACACACACTAGCAATTCCTCTCCCAGCCCGTCAAAGCTTGAAGTTTGTTACGTAGTCCTGAACTCAAAGAAAATATTCAAGATGTCAGTCTATGGATAAATATGACATTTAGTCAAAACTACTTCAATGATTTTTCCATTTCTGGGGGGGAGGGATACAGAAACCTATAAGGTTTGTTTAGGAGACACCCAAAGTACTAGATTCAGTCTAAAACCTCACTACAGTCTTCATTTCCATTCCATTAGAAAACACTAACAACATGAAACAAAGTGGGAGGGACCGGTTCTGAAAATAAACAGAATGTCAACTGGAAGCCATAAGGGGAGAAAAAAATATTCCAGACAGAAAATTTTAAAAAAGGGTAGCTATGACATTAAATAGGTCTTCAAAAAACATATAGGACACAGAACAGCATAAACCTATGGGAAATACAGTATAGCTGAATGTCACACCATATAATACAATGCAAATATGAAACAAGGACAGCTGACATAAAGGACACAGACCAACAGAAGCCTACAGGCCATACAACATAGCTGAATATCAAACAGTTTAATATGGACAGTTCTGTGTCCATTAGAAAATGTACCAACTTTGGTTACTCTCGGATCAAGCTTGTGGATTTCCATAAAACAGAACGGACATAAACAGACACTTTATTGTACAGATACAGTTTTGGTCTATATATCAGTTTTATACTATATTGGATTTTATTGTTCTATTGTAATTCTTTTTTATTATTATTTTATAATTTTCTGTTGAACTGTACAGTGGTTAAGGAAATCTGTCTTTCGAATAAGCCAAAGTTTGAAATTAGGGAAACCTAATTTCTTGTTCTGAATGAATCTACCTCAGATGAAACAGAAGATTGTTTTGCTGACATTTATCAGCTCTCATACATTGCCTGCCTGTTGTCCTTGAAACACTCTGTCTTTAAATGCTTTAATTGTCATTCCTATAGGACATAGGAATTCAGTTTTAGAAATTTCAGCTGATTTTGCAGCTATTAATTTTAATGGTTACTATATGGGATGGGGGAGAGAGAAAAAGAGGGATCTTTGATCAGTTATTTCTATAATTCATATGAGTGTTTATTTTTCAATCAAAAAACCCTCGTTAGGCTTCTGGGTGAGCTGTGCTTAGGAAAAGCAATCAGAAGATAATCAGAATGGATTTGAATAATTTTGTCACGGCCTATCTCCGATGTGCTTTTTTCACGATCTAAAGGATGAGATTAGATTCTCATTACAAGCTTCTTATAAGTATAATTCAGATGGATAGGAAAGTAATTTGGAGAATTTAGAGACTGGTAATGAGCTCTCTTTGAAGTTTGGGAGCTCTCTGTATGTATGTGACAGATTTGTAAATAATTACAGCTTGTCTACAAGAACCCAGGAAGCTCCTTGAGTTCCACTTTTATTAATTAAAGATTGGCTTTCTCCACCTCATGACGGAGAAAGAAAGAAAAATATCATATAAATCCTCCTGCTCCTACATTTTGCATTTTACATGCATTTTACACATTCCCCCAGATAGGCAGCTGAAACAAGAGTGCTTCCACATGAATTCCCTTCAGGGCTTTTAAGCAACTGCATTTTGCAATCAGCAGATAGTGTAACTAAAATAGTGATATCTCTGAAATGCATCATTATTTTCCCCATTAACACCTACCACACTCATCCAAAGAAGAGGAAATGCCTGTTTTTGAAACATAATGGAAGAAGGAAACCACATTTCAGGTATACATAATAGCAGGGAATAGTGAGATATCAACCCCAGAATGGCAGCACCATTCAAACAGTAGTGCTGTTGGCACCTCCTAAAATTATCCCTGTGCTTCTCTTTTTTGAGTCAGTTTTTAAAAAACATCTTAACAGATGTAGAAGAAGCATGGAAAAAAATGTACACCCAGCACAGTACCAGCAATAAATATTCACAGTAGACCTTTTGCTACAATAGCAGCAGTCCCTCCAACTGTTCCAATTTGGCAGGGAGAGCCCTGTTTAATCCTCTGCCATCCCACTTTTGCGGTTGCTTTTAAAATGTCCCAGTTTCTCACTCTACCTCCCACTTTCCCTTTTTGTCCTCAGCTTACTTTAATTACTGCTAAGTGCAACATGCAAATGTAATTTGTACTCACTGAACTCTGCAAGGTGGAGAGATAGGAAGAGGTGGAATCTTGCCCTTCCCAGTAGGCTCAGACAAAAGCAAACTGCTGCAGCAGTGGCGGAGCTTGGAGTGTGCGGAGGGGGGCGGGAGGGGGCAGGGCTATGGCACGAAGGGCATGGCCACTGTGCGGGAGGCGTGGCTGTGATGCATGGGGGCATGGTCATAGCACATGGGGGCGTGGCCAGGGTGCAGCCAGAGTGCATGAGGGCGTGGCCAGGGCACATGGGGGCGTGACTACGGGCCAGAATGGTCCAGAAACATTGCTGCCCAGGATGAATCGTCCCTCCTTGCCCCCACATTCCTACACGACTGCGCTGCAGCCTCTCCTAGTCTGTGTGTTCCTCCTCCTCATTAATAGCTTTTCACCATTTTGGTCACACTCTGATTTTACTTGGCCACACATGGGCTGATTTTCATCTATGAAAGTCTGGAGGACATGCAGCATTGATTTCCTAGTTCTACTCCTCTACATCCCACTCCTCCCTCTCTGCCTCTTTTTTTGGTCCTCTGCTGGCAAATCTTAGCCATCAGAGTAGTTCTGCTGACAGATTGATCTGTTGACAGAAGGGGCATTTCTACTGGCAAAGCACACTGCTTGTGTACTCTGTTTGGCTCTGTACTACTTTGAACCAATACAGTACTTTAAAAGTACTTTGTTGACAGGCCATCAGCAGCATCAGCCTCCAATTTATTATTGTATCAATCTGGTGACAGCTAACAATATTCGGCTGTATTAATAAAGTAGAAAAGAACAGAAGCAGAATAGAAAAGAAGGGCATTTAAGCTGCAGTCCTAAAGTGATGACTGCAAGCAATGCGCATCCCAAAGGTGCATTTTTTGTCAGGGGGAAGGGCAACAAGAGAACAATGAAGTCACATTTCATAAGTAATGTAATAAGTGAGAATGAAGTCACTTTACCAGTATGACGAGAAACATGTTCAATTCACTTTCCAAAGTTTCATTTTTGTGGGTATTCTTCCAGGTGTTTTTGGCATGAATTTTTTAAGTTGTATAGCTTTCTCTCATCAGCCCTCATGGGGTTTTTTTTTAAAGGTAGTAATGGCAACTAACAAAAATGTAATGATCCATGCAACAAGTAAAGCTTTGTACAAGATCCAATACACTTTCAGCATGGTATAAATATATACCTTTGCAGTTATACCAGACTTCACAATTGGGCAATTGACTGCACAATGAGTGCCATGGCTTTGAGCCTAGCTATTGTGCCCCCCCCCCAATAGTGGTTGATTGGTTCCCCACCCACCAGAGAGGACTGTGTGCTTGTGGAATAATTGGCTATACTAGCAATTGCATCTATGCAATTACTATGAAAGCACAACACCTTGTGCAATAGTTTCATGCTAGGATAACACCTCAACAGGATTCCAGCTCAACACCACAATGAGCGATTACAATAAATTACTTAGCGAATTTTCCGAAAGTAAGTTCCATTAAATGCAATAGGACTTCTTTCAGAATCGATTAAGTTAAGATTTCACTATCGGCTACTTATTGTTTTACACATAGTTTGCTGATATTAGAAGACAGTGTATAATCAATAGACCCTGCCAAAAAGGTATGTAATCAAATAGATCCGGACCAAAAAAAAAAAGTCATCAGGTTTGTGACTTGATGGCTTTAGAGGAAATGTATATCTGAAAGGAAGATCTGTCTAGAGTGATCAAGTTCTTCCCTCTTTAAAGGCAGAACAGATGTATAAGCAAGAGTGATAGTGTCACCGAGCATCAGTTACATACACTAGGGGGAAAAGCAACGTCATTTATTGGATGAGGACAATATGTTACACTGCACATAGACACTTACACATATTTAATCCATTCTTCCTATGCAAGAAGCATATGTGACAGCTGCTTCTAGTTTACAAATAAAGTGCTATGTTGTGTCTAAAATAGATACCTGGGTGTTTTCACTCTCCAACTGGTATATATGGATATAATTTAAATTAAGAAAATAGAATAAAAAATCATAAAAATTGATCTGAATTCTTTCATTTTACTCTTAAATAAATTATTCTCAGCTTTAGACAAGCTTGGGCCCCTAGCTAAGGACTTATGACCTCTTTGTGTTTGTTTTTCCTTTTGTTGCAGATCGGGAAAAAAAGGCTTCTTCCAGAAGCAGAGATGTTTGAAAATATCACAACACTGCCAAAAGACTGGATTGGAAAATGTACTGTAAAGTCCCACACAGGTGGAACAATGATGTCTTTCCTCTTACACACATCTTCAAATCACCCTTTAGGCGCTGTAGGGCCTCTTCCCCCCAAGGCCACTAAGCTGTGAGGTACCACAGAGTTCCATTTTATCTCCATGCTGTTCACTATATATATGAAGCTATGGCAGGAGGTCATAAGGGGTATGCTGTACTTCTTGTTGTTGGAGTCAGCTGGGGCTGTGCAGGTGCAGACCAGTGCTTGGATGCTGCAATGGGCTAGATTAGGGTCCATAAACTGAAGCTGAATCCTGATAAGACTGGATTCTTGGCCGATTCTTGGGTCTGAAAATTGAGTGAATTACCCATTTTAAATGGGGTGCACTCACCTGAAGGTGCAACTGTGTAACTTGAGCCATTTCCACACTACACTGTTATAGTGCTATTATTTCATTTTTAATATTCTATGGAATCCTGGGGTTTGCAGTTTAGAGAGGGGCCTTTCTCAGCCAGAGAACTCTTTGGCTTCAGTAAACTACAAACATCAGAATCCAATAGGATGTTGAAAGTGGAATAATAGCATTACAACAGTGTAGTGCAGAAATGGCCTTGGGAAGACTCTTAGATCCATCTTCATCACCGGATACCCAGGTAGATACTATTGCTTGGAGTGCCTGATGCTAGCTTCAACTGGTCTACCACCTATGGCCTTTCCTGGACCAGGATAACTTAGTAATAGTCCATGCACTAGTAACTTCCCAATTAGACTACTGTAGTGCATTCTACATGGAGCTGCCTGTTCTGTGCTACAGTCAGTGGGAGTCAGGTGGTTGTAAGGCAAAGAGCAGTGGGGTAGTCAATCCAATCCAAGTCAGTCACAGTTAATCCAGCAAGATGAAAGGAAGAACAAGAGCAAGATCATCAGCTGGTCCAGGAGTCATTACACCAAGCCAGTAATCCAGATAAATAAAGCCAACAATGATAAGACACAGCGTCATCAATAATAGCCAGTACAAGGTCAAGAGCATGCAAATGCCAAGAGCACTGCCAGTTCTCAAGATAGAATGCAAGCAACAAGGACACCAGGGACCTGCTAGGAGATTTATAGGCAGCTAGTTCCCGACAGCAAGTGCTTAATGAAGATGCCGTGATTTATAAAGCCTTTCCTTACCTCTTTTGGTATCGTCAAAGGAAGGACGTACATTCTTAGTGTTTGCCATATCCTGTTGGGGAGTAGGCCCTTCAACTGTTTCAGTCCACAGCGCCTTTGACTTGGGCCCTTTCCACACTTTGCCTTTGTCCGGCGCCGGAGCACGGGGATCACGCAAGCAGCCTCTTGCGAGAGGCTCTCGCATCCCCGCTGCTTTGGCTCCGCAGGAGCTGCCTGCCAGTTGGCAGGCAACATGAGGGCTCCGCTTCTTCCTTCCACAGCGCAGCCGGGTATTTTCCCAGGCAGTGCTGAGGGAGGAAGCGCGAGGGCCGCAGCTCCAGACCTCTGCACACAAGGTAAGTGCGTGTGGGGCCCCAGAGCAATGAGCAATCACGCACCATTTTCAGCTACAAGCCGAAAATGAAATAGTGCGCAATCGGTGCCTGCCAGCCCTGGCAGTGTCGCACGATTGCGAGGATGTCATCTGAAATGCTCCTAGCAATCATGTGATGCTCCAGAGGCCCTTTTCGCATGGCAAATACCATGCAAAAAGGGCCTTGGTGTTTGCCATATTCTGCTGGGGAGTGGGCCCCTTAACTGCTTCCAGAGATCCTGGAGGATAACATTAGTGCTGCGCATCCAGTTACCTACAGAAATATAACTAGATACTTCTCTGCTACTCCCCTGCTCTCCACCAGCCAGTAAATTGGTGATGGAATGGGTTGTAGCAGCTAAAAGGTGGGTCACTACAGATGGTTGGTAGAGAATTCCAGCCCCTGCAGCAACCAGAATCAAAGACTTACACAGTTACAATTTGGACATCTGCCTATATTAGCCACTAACAGGATGCCAGCCACCATTTGTTTTACTGTTGGGACAAGAACTCTTTTTCAACCCAGGGTAAAATTACAATTTGAGAAGAATGCTGAGTCCTGCATTTCAGTATGTGCTGTGATCATGGAGTAAGGCCAGATATAATTCTCACCAATTAGCACTTTTCCCGACTAGTCAGAGTTAGTTGACTAGTTCCATGAAACAGTTTTCTTGCCTGAAACCTATAGCCCAGTTCTATGCAGGCTTTTCCAAAATTAATATACCCTTATCACTGATCAGAGGCAAGCCCAGGAGACATTTGTAAATGTAAGGGGAGCTCCTGCAGGCCAGATACTCTCCATTCCTGCTCTGTTGTGGGGTTATTAATCCAGTTTTACCATTGAGCTCATTCCAATTTCAGGCAGAAATGCAAAGAAGAAAAGAATCAGCACTGTTTTGGATCTCAAAGATATAAGTGCATGTGTTATTTGTGGCCTAAATATGAAGGGAGTCTCCCAAAATCAGTTCCCATCAAATTCGATTAGTACTATATTGACATACTGGTAATGATACAAGTCAGTGATCCCAAGTTACAAGCAGGAAATAGGACAATTCTTAACAGTATTGTCCTGAATCCTGTTGGTTATTCCCAACTAAAGCAGACTCATTGAATCAATTGCTGAATGGGGAGTCAACACATAGGTAAATTCCATTTATTCAATGGGGCTACTCTAGTTCGGAGTGATCAATTGGCTACTTTTCCCTATTTGTACTTGAAACCACATATTAAGCAGTTGACAGAAAATGACTGAAAATATGCATCCTTGCAAGGTCAGCCATATCAGGCCGGAAATCTGGAGGACTGAGTTGCTCTGCAAGGCACAGACCTCAAACATACATAGCAGAATTTCTGTTTAGTTTAAAATAAACAGAGTGGGTACAGTGTAATTAAGTAGCGATGTGTTGTACTTCACAATGTCCTTTGTTTGAAGATGTTCTCTATTTGAAGAGTTGTCCAATCCAAACCTGGTTTAAACCAAGTCGGGTTTAAGGAATCATAACAAGAGCTGCCATTTTGATGTTGCTCACCAGCAACAAGCATATGGACGGCAAACCAAGCAGGTACACAGCTCACCTGATCACACTCTGTTCATCACTCTGACACAATGTACTCTACTGCTGTTGAAATTTATTATTGATGAATTCATATCAATTAACAAGTGCAGATCTTGTGTAAATTGCTGCTTTCTTTTGTCTTTCCTCAATGAGGAGATTTGTAACTTAGAATGAATGGCAACTCAATTTTTCAAGTAATTTCTGTGACTTGAATCTAACATAAGACCCATCTATAAGAGGGCATCAAAAATACTATACAGGTTTCAGATTTGGCATGCGCCCTCTCCCTTCTTCCAAATAAATCACATCAGTTCAAGCCAAGAAGGACCAGCAGACCTTCAAGGTGCATCAATGAAGGTAAAGCACTAACATATCACTTCTGATTTTGCTCCTTCTGAGTAACTCATTCATCATAATAAAAATCAAAGGAAAAGGTAGTTTTGTGGAACTGTTCAAATTCACCAATTTATTTCAGAATAAGCTTTGATACATTAAAGGTGCCACAAGGCTATCTTTTGCTCTTGAAAAAGACTAACTCTTTTGAAAATCATTTGCAGTACAATCTTTAGTATACTTCCACCAATCCTGAGTAATGTTTCTGATGCAGTCAACAGTCCCAAGCCCGGAAAAGTTATGTGTTTGGATTGCAACTTGAACTAGTCCAAGAAAGTAATATTTTTTCAAGCCCTGGGAAGCACTTTAAAGCTACAAAAGTAGGGCACAGTGTCTCACTGTATTATCTATAAATGTTATCTAGTGGGATTCTATTTTCTAAGGGCACACATTGCTAGGAGAAGGAACACTTCCTTTTTGGCCAGCTCTCCAACCTGAGGTTTGAGCCAGATGCCCTGCAGGTGCAGCTCACCTGCTGTTTGCTTAGCAACCTACTGAGCACTCCAAAGAAGCAGAACAAAGGGAGCTGGAGCCATTTCCCTATGTAAACCACACCAAAAAAAAAAAAAAGCAAATGTATTTTCAGCTCATCTTACAGAGAGAGTAGATGTGGCTGTGTCAATGAAAGGTTTATGCATCCCTGTAACTTTTCATAACTAAATAGCTATTCTTGGCCTGCATCAGATTTTTTTTTTTCATCAGATCTTAAAAACAAAACAAAAAGGAGGACTCATTATAAGGACAGAAAAGGAAATGCATAAGGAAAGAACTCTATGAAAACAATACTTATCACTGTTAGCATTAATACCCACAACTAGTGCACATATGGAGACTCAGGATTACTTCAGAGCTTGGTAGCATTTCTTTTTTGAGACTAAAACTCTTCAGATCCCAAATCAACATAGACAATGGCTGTACTGGTTGGAGGATTGTGGGAATTGTAATCCAAAACGTATCTTTTCCAAGTCCTGCAGTAGTTTGAGACACACTTCAATCTGAATCCAATCGTTAGTCCCCACTAGGGTATACCCCGTGACTTAGTTACTCATGTAAATCTCATTGATTCAATGAGCCTACCCCAGTTGGGACTACCAATTGTGTTTACACCTTGGGTACCTGTTAACAACCTAGTGCTCTAGTGAGGCCCAACACTGATGCCTGCCTCCAGTTGTTGTGGTTGTTTGCCATCAAGTTGACTTTGACTTATGGCAACCCCATGAATTGGAGAATTCCAAGACCCGCAGTCATCAACCACCCTGCTCAGATCTTGCAAACCCAGGACTGTGACTTCCTTGATTGAATCAATCCACCTTTAATGCTGTTCCCCGTTTTTTCATTGCTTTCCACTTTGCCAGGCATTATCATCTTTTCCAATGAGTCACGTCATCTCATGATATATCCAAAGTACAATGGCCTCAGTTTAATCAGCTTCACATCTAGTGCGAGTTCACCTCTGATGTGCTCTAGGACCTGTTCATTGTCTTTTATCTGTCCATGCTATCCACAGAACTCCTCTCCAGCATCACATTTGATTTTCTTCTTATCCGTTTTCTTCACTGACCAGCTTCCAGCCCCCTGGGAAAAAAATACACTTCAGTGGTACAGAATTAAATAATAGAAAGCTAGGTGTGGGAGCTGCCATTTTAATTTTCCACAGACCTCAGTACGATGCTATAGCAGAGGCATCATGGAAAATTAAAATCATTTCCCAGATCCAGTCATCTAGCATTCACTAGACTATGGCCATTTCCACACTAGACTGTTATAGTACTATTATTCCACTTTCAACATCCTATGGAATCTTGGGGTTTGCAGTTTAGGGAGGGGCCTTGAGAGTTATTCTTTTTTTTTGCAGCGACTGTCATCAACACCAGCTCAGCCTAGTGGGAGTGAGTGGCATAGACAAAGGAGGAGGTCCATCCAACCACCCTTCTTGTGCTGAGAACACTTGCAAACCAAGAATGGGCCCTGCACACCTGTGTATTTTTTATCTGATGTTTCACAGGTCAGCAATTCCACTCAGAACTTTCAGAGCACCTGAAAACTTTCTGTGTAGTTAGCTCACACCTCCAACTGAGAGACTCCAAGTCATACTCACTAAAGGTCAACTTGGGCAAAGTAAAGGCATATGTGTGACTTGTGCCTCTGACATCACTATATATCACCTCTTCAGGTTGTGTAACGTGTTAAGCACCTGCAGATGGTTTATTGCAGTTTGTCAGCCACCTAGTCAGACTCGATTCACACGGCAGATTTGAGTTGGTCGTGATGCTAACGCTCTTTTTCTACAACTCAGAGCTGTTCTGAGAGGCAAAGGCTCCCCAATGTGATCTTAGTCTGCAGAAGAGAAGGTTAAGAGGGGACTTGATAGCCATGTTTAAATATTTGAAGGGATGCCATGTAGAGGAAGGAGAGGGCTTGTTTTCTGCTGCTCCAGAGACCAGGACAAGGAGCAATGGATTCAAGCTGCAGGAAAGGAGATTCCACCTGAACCTCAGGAAGAACTTCCTGACGGTCAGGGCTGTCCGGCAGTGGAATATGCTGCCTCGGAGTGTGGTGGAGTCTCCTTCTTTGGAGGTTTTTAAGCTGGATGGCCATCTGTCGGGAGTGCTTTGAGGGTGTTCCTGCATGGCAGGGGGTTGGACTGGATGGCCCCTGTGGTCTCTTCCAACTCTACATTTCTATGATTCTATGATTCTATAATCCCCTCACTCAGGAAACTCCTACCCTCACTTATCCAGTGGAAGCGGAAAAAACATTTCAAGACTAGGAAAAAAGGAACAAAAAAGGAGATTTTTAAGTGTAAAGAAACTCCAATGAGGCAAATCCTGCTGAAGCCCCTTTCCTGTTTTTCCCTCCAAATCCTTGAATAGACTTGAGGTAAATAGAGATGAGCAAAGAAGATTGCCAACAGCTAGGTCCTGACAGCTAACACACAACTACAGTATCATCCTCCACAGCCTCACATGGCTGCTCACTTGCCCTTCTGCCACACATTACCTGGACTGTGCTGTTGGGAGAGGGTGAAGGGTGGACAGCCACGTGAAGCCCATACATCAGCAGCTATGACACTTGTAGACAAGTGATCTTCCTTGTATGCCTACTTCCTGCTCTCTCCCATCAGACCCTCTATGGTTACACTGCCAAGAAGGGGCAGTCAAGATAGCTGATCAAGGCTTATCCGTTTTTGGCTATGATAGCCGCCACTCTCCTCACTGTTTACCCAGCTGCCTGCCCATTTCTCACCTGCCAGCCACAACACGGTTGTGGGGTAGGGCAGAAAAGGGTGATTTCGGAGACTTTCTCCTACCTGCAAGAAGGTCAAAAACTCTACAGTTTTCAGAGGAATTTGTTTAAATTACTTGTTCTCCCCTGTGGAAACAAGTAATTTAAAGAAGTTCCTTCATACCAGTTCACTTGACACTGGGTTGACAGCTCAGCAGCATTCCATTCTCAGAAATTTCAAAGCCAACGCCTGAGACTATGGGAAGGGTTACTGATGTCAAGGTGAGGGCCTTTGTGATGTCAAAGAGGTGAGGTGGACTAGCATCAGAAGGTGGGCCAGAACTGCTTCCACATCAGCTGACTGAGGAAATGGCCACGAGGGAAATCTGGATAAATGGGCTCAGAATTTGGATAAACACAAGCTAGTCAGTTAACGTGGCAACCTGGAGTCAATGTGGAGGAAAGCTAAAGTGTCGTTCAGGTGCTGGGCAGGCAATAAAGCTGAAGCCATTGCTGCTAATCCTGCTAGGTTTTGCAAGCTATGTGGGCATATCTATAGACCATAGAACATATGATGAGTTTTTCCAGGTTGTATGTTGTGCTGCGACTTTGGAAAGGCTCACTGCCAGCCTTCATAGAGCTCCCACCACCACCAGACCATGTGCCACCTCTGCCGCTGCTTGTGCAAGAAAGCCCAGAAGTCATAGCAAATCATGTTCCACTCTCTTCCTCACTCCAGATGTCACAATGGACCCAAGTGCATTGTCTCTCTCCTCGGGTCTATCAGGTTGCTCCTGGCTTCTTGGTGCCTCAGCATCCCAGAAGCACAATACACATCCAAACATATTTGCACTAAGGATTTCATCACACAACACTGTTTTAGCGCAGTATTACACTCTAACTCCCATAGCAACATCCTGTGAAATTCTGGGATTTGCAGTTTATGGAGGTCCAAGATTTCTCTAGCTAAGAATTCTGAATGCCCCTCCCTAAACTGCAAATCCCAGGATTCTATAGGATGTTGCCATGGCAGTCAAAGTGGAATATAGTCCTATGTACAGCACAGTATGATAAGAAGCTAAGCCAGAGTGCCCTGGTACCAGCTAAGAATAAATGGAGATGGGGGCCCAGGCCACTCCATATACAATAATCCAACTTTCTCCTCCTCCAGGGCTGTTTGTCTTGACATTTCTCTCCTGGCCTGCAGACCCAGAGAAGCAACTCCTTGGTAGTTCAGCCAGTGACCTGAGACCTGTCAACCTATCAGAAATAATAACTGCCTGGCCAGCAAATTTGCCTGCAGTATATGTGAAGAAAGGGAAGCATAAAAGAGGCACTTCCTAAGCTGCTCAGTGGGCACTCAGAGTTCAGGATATGACATGTACCCACTGGTACATTTATATAATCACTTAGCTTAAATGCTCAGACTATTTCAAGTACAGCCTTGAAAACACAAAGTACTTGAGGTAAACTGCAGCTAACCAGTTTAGCATCTCTTTCTACTTGTTTGTTGTGAAACACTCTGCCAGGTGTTGGGTCCTGAGATTCTGCAGCATATGGGACTAGCGTTTGACCCATTCTCCTCAGGTTGTTTTGGCAGGAAGGGGTCAAAATGTGCTGCTACCCAACCCCAAGGTGCCACTGTAGCAAACGGAACCCTTAAAGACAAACAGCAGCTTGGAAAGAATTCAATCCCATCTCCCATGCACCAACATCACAAAATGGATTCCCTTCCCTCCTGCCCTTGTAGCTGATATTTCTCAAAAGAAACTGTCTCAGTGTTGTTCCACCCAGGCTGTCAGTATTGTCATCCTCATTTTATAGATGGGAGGCTGAGACTATGGCCCTTTTCACATGTGTGTGGGGGGGGAACGGGCGAAAACACGCTAAAACTGAGCTTACCCGCAGCCGGGTAAGTCTGTCACGCGGAGCAGCGCGAGCTCGCTGCTCCACACTCCTCCGGCGTCCCAGATGGCAGCTTCCGGTTGGTGGAGGCTCTCCACCAATTGGAGAAGCTCGCCAGCTGGAAGCCCACCCCCGGCAGATCTGCAGGCACGCACTTGCGCGCGCCTGCAAATCCACTTTAGAGCCGGGCGACGGAGCAGCACGGGGCTGCGCACTCCGTGCTTTTTAAAAACCTCAAAAAAGAGGTTTTTAAAAAACACGCAGCCCAGCTAGTTCCGGCCGCTCCTGAGTGGATTCTGGTGTGGAACTACGAAAAGTAGTCCACGCCAGTCCACTCTACGGTGTAGAAGACCTCAGTGAGAGGTCGCTCTACACCGTTTCAGAAGCCCAGTATGGAAATGGCCTATGAGGCCATTTCCACACTAGACTGTTATAGTGCTATTATTCCACTTTCAACGGCCTATGGAATCCTGGGATTTGCAGTTTAGGGAGGGGCCCTTGAGGCCCCTCCGTAAACTGCAAATGCCAGGATTCTATAGGCCGTTGAAAGTGGAATAATAGCACTACAACAGTCTAGTGAGGAAATGGCCTGAGATAAGACAGTGATTTGACTAGGGCCACCTAGTAGATTCATGACTCAGCTCAGTTTTAGTTTCAGATTCCCAATTCACCACTCATGCTTTTTGCTAGTTCTTTCTTATGTTACAGAGAATAGTCTTTTCTTGCCATAAGGAACCTGGGCAAATATTCCTTATAATCCTGGAAACAGAAGCAGAGGGTTGGGCAAAATAACTAGTTCACAAATTGGCATGACATTGATAACAGAATATTCCAGAAGTTTTTTGCTATGATTTTCTTTTGCTTCTTTATTTTAAAAATTAAGGCTGCATGACCACTTTTATACATGGTATCTTGTAAAGCAAAGGTAAGTAATTTGTGACTGCCAGATGTTGCTGGACTATGGCCCTTTTCGCATGGCGTTTTTAAAGCGTATTAGGCACACTCCCTCCCCGCTTCACGAGCCGCCGTACTGCATGACGTTCTGGCGAATCAGGTGCTATCACGGCCACAGATAGTGCTGATAGTGCGTTTTCTTATTTTTGTCTGAAAGGCGAAAATAACCCCCCTTTCACGCATCGGTCGCGCAACCAGAGGGCCTGCGGAGCCGTCGTCCGGTGTGCTTCCGGGAAGGACCCGGGAGTGCGCGGGGTGTGGGCAGTCCCTGCTGCCTGTCCCTCACGCAGCAGCTCCCAGGGGACGCTCTGCCCAGCAGCGGGCCAGCCGCTGCCCCCATCACAGCAGGGAACACTGCACAACAGTTCACCGCAAGAGGCCACCCCGGGGCTGCGTCGCCACTCACACTCGAGACGACAGCAGCCCCCGGGATCCAGCCGACTGTGGTTTTTTTTTTTAAACCCAGAGCTATCGTTAGCATGTTAGCACGTTACCAACATAGTACGAAACAGCCTGTTGGCAGGATTTATCATGCTAACGTTAGCACGATAGCCGGCAAAAAAATTTAAAAAAAAGAAACACCACCGCCCAATCAGCGGCGGTGGGGTGGGGACAGGGTGCGACCTAGGCGTAGCCCAGGATGCCGACATGCGGACAAGCCACCGGGCGGGGACTGGTGCTCTCTCGCCAATGCCCTGCTGTATGCGGACTGCAAGGGGGTCTCTACTGAGCCTCTTGCGATATTAGCAATATCGTGAGAGCTCTGGTTCGTCACGCTATCAAGGTAAGGTGCGGAAAGGGCCTATAACTCCCATTACTCAACCAATTATTAGTTGTGCTGTCTGGGGCTGATGGGATTTTGAGGCTAACACCTGAAGGGCCACGTTCACACATACACAATTCCTGACTTAAATGCTTTTAAAATACTAAACAAAGGTTCCCAAAACTACATTAATATGGGAATGAAAGTAATGCCACAGTATTTATTATGAGGTATGTTGGCTGGGGATTCTGGAAGTTGTAGTCCAAAAGTAATTTTCCAACCTATGGTAATCCTGTAAATGCAAACGTTCAGATGTATGTATGCTCTGTGGGATTCAGAGCTTAACGTAATGTAGGATTGCAGTCTACTGATCCTTAGTTTCCCCGTGAGACAAAAAATCTGTATCATTCTTATTCCTCTTCATAGACTCACCTGTTTTTCTGAAAAACAGTTTTGCAAATAAAACTCCACAGAACAGAAGGCTAGATGTGGGTGAGTAAAAATAATTGGGGAGTCCTTTGCTACCTTCCAAAGTAAACTATAAAATTATAGAGACTTTCCACACTACACTGTTATAGTGCTATTATTCCACTTTCAACATCCTTGGAATTCTGGGGTTTATAGTTTACTGAGGCCCCAGAGCTCTCTAGCTGAGAATTCTAATAGCCCCTCCCTAAACTGCAAACCCCAGCAGTCCATAGGATGTTGAAAGTGGAATAATAGCACTATAACAATGTCGTGCGGAAAGGCTCACCGAGTTGGAAGAGACCACAATGGCCATTGAGTCCAACCCCCTACCAAGCAGGAATAAGAATGAATATTGAAATACTAGAAATGGGGAAAATACCCCAATATATGCCATTAAAAAAAAACCTGCTTCTGTTTCAATCCATTCCTTCAATCTCCATAAACAATTCCCTCCCCCCCTCGCCCCCCCAACAGTGACCTAGTTGTCCTTGCTTATATGAGAAATTATCTGTTGCAAAGGCTTGGAATCTACAAATCTAGACATGCACATTCAAAAGAAGAAGTTAGCCCTCTTCACAGCTCCAGGCATCATTAATCGTTCTGAAATTATTATTAAAAGACAATCAAGGGGGAAAAAGGCTATTCCTGTGAGGTTAGTTCATAGCAGCAGTTTATGAAAATCATGTTTAAAACACTTCAGGTGTCAGCAGAAACCTGGATTGTAGGAGAATCCAGCCACTTAATTCTGGCACAAGCTAACATCCTACATCTATCACCTGGTAACTCTCTGTTGTTACCCTGTGTACTGGGGGCCCCGAGAGGGACACCAAAATGTGCTCAACTAAAGGTGGGGAAAATTAGCTCAGAGCACTGCTTAGCGTTACGAGAGGCAGGGTAACGTAGCGAGATCTTGAACCCTAGGTCTACGGGGTCGGGTCGAGTCAAGTAGCACACAAAAGTTGAAACAATAAATGATGTTTTATTAAACACAAGCAAAACAGTGTATGCGATACATTCACACAAGAAAACTAAAGAAAATAAAGGTTGGAGTGGTATAGAGGGATTTTTAGAGTTGCTGGTTTGGGTGATACTTCACCTGTCCTGAAGCCCGGAACGATAGAGAGCGAGGCTGGGGTGCGATGTAGCTCAGCACGTGGAGCTGAGGGGAGGCTCGCCAAGCAAAGCGGCAGCAAGACGGGATGAAACTCGGGAGCGTTCCGAGGAAGGTCTCGGAATCAAGGGTTTTTATAAGGAGAATTGTGACTGCAGGCCATGCCGTACTTGGGGGAAAACAATAGATTTGGAGTTGGAGACAAAGCCTCCGAAAGGTCAGAATCTGAATGATTGAGTTATCGTAGCAGTTCTCAATAGAGTAGCCAGTATGCAAACGCAGAGTACTTGGGTATTGTATAGGTTACCCATCAAGCTGAAATCACGGGGCAGAGGCTCTTTTGTAAGTTGCGAGCATACCTAATTAGAGTACTTGCCTGGAGGTCTCCTAAAGCAGTGAGTTAGCTATTTCTGGCCTACCTGTATTGTAGTTTGGATATTACGGCTATTAACGGCCGAGCTTGTTTATGCGCTTGTCCGGTGGCCTCGCAAGCACGTGGAGGGGAATAGAGAAGTGCAACCAAATTGTGATATCAAGAGGATATCTTTTAATATCCCCAAAGCTCGGACTAGCCAGGGCAGTAACACTCTGACCTTTTTCCTGCAACCACGTAGCTAAGACACTGGTGTGCATACCACCTCTAGAGCTGCTTCTGGTAGTAGTAGTAGTAGTAATAGTGGCAGAGGTAGTGAGACATTTTTCACAGACATGCCAAAGACCTATCAGAAAAGCTGAATCTAATTAGAGACAAATGTCCTATGAAAGGTCAAAACAGGTATGACCAGAAGCCCTGGATTTGAAAGAACAGCAGATTTTGGTGGATTTCTGTTTTGATAAGAAAAGAAGCAATCTCTCCTCTGCTCTGTTTTCCCAACTGAAACTGTGTCCCCTGCTTGAAGCTCTTATTAACCCTGTTGGAGGAGAGCATTGAAGTGAAGTGCATACCAGTCCCTGTATTTCTTTTTTCAATGGGCCTGAACAGCAGTCTAGGGAAAGGAAAGTAGATCAGGAAAAATTGTGAAAAGAGAAGAGTTTAATATTTTGTTACCCAAAATATGTGTGTCAAAACTGGACACACGCTCACATCTGTGGCTGATTTAAATATTTTAATGCATTTTTTGTGTCACTTGGCCCTAAGTCTCGATGAGATAAGGAATCACAAAGATGTAACAGTCATATAAGGTGCTTTTCCATTTCCACGATAATGTTATCATGAAACACTCTTTAATTTAAATGTTTTTGTTGTTGTGTGCCTTCAAGTCTTTTCTGAGTTAGGGAGACACTAAGGTGAACCTATTGTAGGGTTTTCTTGGCAGAATTTGTTCAGAGGGAGTTTCCCTCACCTTCTTCTGAGGCTGAGAGAGTGTGACTTGTCCAAGCTCATCACCAGTGGGTTTCTATGGCTGAGTGGGGATTGGAACCCTGGTTTCCCAGTGTTCTAGTCCAGCACTCAAATCATAATGCCACAGTGGCTCTCATAACTTTGATATCAAATCCCCAACCATCAAGACAATTATTCACACGATATGAAGTACAGCAAATGAGAACCTAACTCATGCCCTCCAACTGTCCTGATTTGGCATAGATGCTCCTGATTAATCTTCTGCCATTCCACTTTTTCAGCTGCTTTTACAGTGTTCCAGTTTCTCTCCCTGTCCTCTCACTTTCTCCCTTTTTCCTCAGTTTATTTCAATTTGGACAAACAGTTCAAAATGCGAAAGTAATTTGCATTCAGTTAACTCAGCAGCAGGGAGCAGAGAGGAAGGGTGGAATCTTGCACTTCCCTGTAGACTCAGGCAAAAGCAAACTATTGCACTGTTTTCTTGCTTGTGTGTTTTTCCTCACTAGAAGGTATGCATTAACCATATTTTTGTAGAAATGGTTCAGCATGTTTTAAAAAGAGCAATTGTATATGTATTTATGTGGAAGTAAGTCACCCTGAGTTTGATGAAATAAACATGTATAGCATTGTGTTGTAAATATAGTACTATAGTGGGAGAAAATACACGAAGTGCTTTGAACATCTGTGAATACAAATACATAAAAATAACTATTATTTATCAACACTGTAATGCATGCAAGGTTTCACACAGAAATCCATCTCCTGAGACTCTTGAAATATCTTGAATAAGATAGACCAATCTTTGGAAAGTTTCTCATATTCTCCTTGTGGAGTTCCCAGAATGCTTTGGATGGACCACTGTGGGAAACAGGAAGCTAGAGCAGATAGGCTGTTGGCCTGATCTAGCAAAATTCCTCTTGTGTCCTTACTGTTTGCATTAAGTGGGAGAATTTCTCCTTGACAGGATGGTATACCAGCCCAACAGTGATTGCAGGCTGGGAAACAGGGTTTATTTTTTACAAAAATATCTCAAGCAGTATACTCTGAGACACATATCGGACATGAAGAAACATATTCCTTAATCTCCCAGCTAGGCTCATGCTGCAGCCTAGCTACTGCGCTCATTTCAATTTTCCCTCTTCCCCTCAACATTCATCATTAAAAAAAAAAAGTCCTAATTTTACAGACAAAAATCAACCATTTTTATGTTATTATAGATTATAGACAATATTTAATGGCATCTTCACATTTCAATTTTTCCTTTTCATATCACAACATATATATTGAATTGTGTCTTAGTGATCCTATGTTTTTGTAGTTTATATTATTACTGCAGTTAATATTATTATTCTTTGATTAAGGAATGCCAACTACTACTCAAGAAAATTCAAAATAAAAGAGATTTAATGTGAGTTAAAAAAAATCCTCTCAATAATTAAAAAAAACAGATATATCAAATTTCTAGATGTTCAAATGCATAGCAAGTGGATGGTAAGTGTGTCATTTCCAAAAAAATGTAGGCCATAGTAATAATATAAACTTGATATGAACCATCTTCAGGAAGGGGACAGAGATATGTTCTAAATATTGTAGACATGGCCAGCACAGATCAGCCATTAACGCATCTTTGATTTTGTTTTACCACTATATATATGTAAATATTGTTGCACTGCCAAGCTGCAAGCATGTGTACAATTTCACTTAGTACCAGCCAGCTGAAGCAGTTGCCTGATTTTCAGTAATCATGGTAGCGTGGGCCTTGCTGATGCTTTCCAAAGACTTTAGAAAGCACCAGGTTGTCTAGCTGCCCATTATACAATTGCATGATTGTTCTTTTTCAATTGCTTTAGACTTTCAGATGAGATTAACACAGACACCATTGGCCCCTGTTGCACAATGTGAACAATCTATTCTAAAACAATTTGGTGTTGTGCTGCAAATGGTTTGTGCCTTTGGAATCCGCTGTTATCTGGAAAATGTAGGCTAGAGCCCTGAAAAAGCAATCTACAGAAGCCAGTTAGATTAAGGTTCAGAGTTGAGCCATGTGGTCAAAGTTTCACCCTACAGCCTTATTAAGAGAGAAGCTATGGATTATTTAGACTATTGCTACTCAAAGTGGTGATCCCTGGGACAGTGCTGGTCCCTGAGTCTTTGGCTGCTGGTCTCTGGTGAATTGCAAAAAAATTGTAGCTAATGGGCACAGACATGGTACCAGTCCCAGGCACACAGGGAGGAGGGATAAATGCCAGTCCTCCATATCAGATAACTTGAGATACACTGATTTAAACAACAACATAATTGTGGTCGTGTCATGTATATAGGCAGAGAAAGGGCAGGGGAGAAATTTTGTGAGTGTATCTGCAGCTATCCTGTGCATTGTTTAAAAAAGCAAATACGGTGGCCTCTCCACTTTCATGAGAGTTTGAGGCACAGAACCCTTGCGAAAGTGGAAAAACCATGAATAACTCTCTGCAATCTTCTCCCATTCCTTTCTGGGGTTCCCCCTCCCATTCCCTTGCCTGTTGCGCATCAGGGCCAGAGGCAAGAGAATGGGAGGAAGGAACTCTAGAGGGCAGAAAGAAGGCTCTTGCGAGTCTTCCCCAGCCCCCCATTCCCTTGCCTATTGCTTCATTGTGAGTTCTCAGCACCAGTGCCAGAGCCAAGGAAATGGGAGGGAGGAGCTCCAGAGGAGAGAGAAAAAGGCACTCACGTCCCCCCCCATCTCCTCGCCTTTTGTCTGGGCACTTGCCTTCTTTGTCTGTGCCTGGTAAAACGCAAGGGAATAGCAGGAGCAGAATGGGGGAGGGAAAGGCACACGCGTGAAGGTCAAATTTGTGAAGGTCAAATCTGCAAATGTGAAGACAAGACTATATATTACAGAATGACCTTTCATAAACTATAGACATACATGAAGTGCTATCCAGGACTAGAAGAATACGTATGTGATTAGGGTAGGATTGCTATAATAAATGCGTTACGTCTTTAGGAGGTCACAGGACTCTTGATTGTTTTCATTAGAGTTTTGCACACTTATACACACTAATTCAGAGCTTTCCAATCTTTTCATGTTGGTGACACACTTTTTAGACATGTAGCATTTCGAGACACAGTAATTCAGTTTTACTAGGAAACTGGAAGTGAAACTAACTCCATTATAAGAGATACAGACACATACATAAATTGTAATAATGAAATGTATGGGTACACAACGTATCTCATGAAAACCTTTCATTTATTTTTAAAATATATGATTTATATATAATAACATAAATTTCCAAGATTGTAGGTGACACACCTACACACTAACGTGTCACAGCCCACCATCTGGAAAGCCTTGCACTAATTGCTAGTTTGCACTCTTGATGACTCCTTGTTCATATACTTTCCCACCCCCACTCTCTTCCTGCATCACTCCAATCTGCAATCATTTTCTTTTCTAGCACTCTCCTCCATTAACCATATATGTGATTGTGCACAAATTTTAGTACATAAAACTACTTTTACATACTCTCCAACATTTCACAGATGAAAATTGGGACACCTGTAGCCAAGAAACATCAACATGTGGCCAAAATAGCAAAAATTATTCATGAAGATGAATACACAAGCTGGGAGATGCTACAGACGTTTTCTTGTTCTCTGAACCTACTGGGAAGGACAAGATTCTGCCCACCACCACCACCCAGTTAATGGAGTGCAAACTACCAGTACTTTGCACTTTGAACTCAGCAGCAACTGAAGTACTCTGCAGATGATTGGGGAAAGTAGGAAGAGGAGACAAGTGGGCGACAGATGATTAATCAGGACTGTCCCTGCCAAATTGGGACAATCGGAGGGTATGCTTTTATATGTTTTTAGAAAGAAGACTCAGGCCATTTCCACACCGGGCTTCTGTAACGGTGCAGAGCGACCTCTCACGGAGGTCTTCTACACCGTAGAGTGGACTGGCGTGGACTACTTTTTATAGTTCCACACCAGAATCCATTCAGCAGCGGCCGGAACTAGCCACGCTGTGTGTTTTTTAAAAACCTCTTTTTCGAGGTTTTTAAAAAGCACGGAGCGCGCTGCCCCGCACCGCTCCGTCGCCCGGCTCCGACGCGGATTTGCAGGCGCGCGCAAATGTGTGCCTGCAGATCTGCCGGGGGCGGGCTTCCAGCTGGCTAGCTTCTCCGGTTGGTGGAGAGCCTCCACCAACCGGAAGCCGCCATTTGGGACGCTGGAGGACTGCGGAGCAGCGAGCTCGCGCTGCTCCGCATCGCGATGGACTTACCCGGCTGCCGGTAAGCTCCGTTTTTGGGCGTTTTCGCCCGTTCCCCCCCCCCCCATGTGGAAAGGGCCTCAGTTTATTTTGCTTCTCTGCTGGACCATGTGGGTTGTGGGACTAGGTGCTGCCTCACCAATTGATTGCTCTGCTTGAAAGATCCACTACATTTCCCAACCTTTTTTGCAGCAGCACACTAATGTGGCTACTTTTTTTGCAAATGATTCCAGTACCAGACAATAGCCCTCAGAGATAAAGGGAATTAAATTAGTATGCTCAGAGTCTTATACCTGTCTCTTGATCAGCTATGCAACTATAAGAATAGTTGTCAGTTTTCCAAATGCAGAGCCCATTTCATTTGAATTTTTCTTCTCAGGCACTATACATGTGCTGGCTCCTACAGAGCCTACTTTATTTCACAGTATTTTCTATAGCAGCTTTGAGACTTTCCATATTTCTTCTCTTTGCTTCACTGCAAAGTATTAATTCGGCTGCTTAGCAACTCATACACAGCTGAAATGGCTAAGTAACAAGTAAAGCATAGAGATTAATTCTTGATCATTTATCTAATCACTCACAATGTTTGTTGTGCACAAAGCCAGTAACTGCAAACATCACCTTATTGAGCCAGGATAAGCCAGCAAATTCTATAGCATTATTTTCCTACCGTTTATTCTGGCACGGAAACATTGATCCAGTTGGTACTATAGTGTCCTTGATCTTTCTCTAATGGTTCACAAAGAAACAAAAACACACATTTCCTTACCACCCAAGGAGCACGCCGGTCTTGCATTCAAGGCCACAGGATTTCTACACATCGGTGTAATATCTGATATTATCTTCATAAGCAAAATCTCACGTACAATCAGCCCTCCGTATCTGCGAGATCTACATTCATAGATTCAACCAACCATGGCTTGAATTTAAAAAAAAAATCTAGAAAGCAAACTTTGATTTTGCCATTTTATATTAGGGATGCCATTTTACTACATTACTGTACATAATGGAACTTGAGCATCCATGTGCTTTGCTATCCCGGGGGGGAGAGGTCATGGAACCAAGCCCTAGCAGATACTAATTGTTTTGGGGGTTTGGGGGAATATATAGCATTTTCTTCCAGACAACATGCAATGCACGGTATCTGCACGCAAATACAAGCAAATGTAAACATCCAGCCCAATAGGTGGTGTCAAAGGCTCCAGTTCAGAGTGAGGAAAATTCCACCTGGCAGATAATTGGATTTAGAAAAAAGGGGGCCACTGCTAAGTAACTTCCCTGTCTCCCATGAAAAACAACACAATCACACTTGCTGTTTGGTAGAGGAGGTGATTTGAGGGCAAGAAAGGTGCTATAGCTCAGTGGTAAAGCAGATGCATCCCATGATCAGGACACCTTGGAAAAACTTCAGTGTAAAATACTGAATATTGCTAGTTGGTACAGAGGGTACTAAGCTAGATGGACCGGTTGTTTAACTTGATGTAATAGTTTCCTGTACTTCTTCTTATCACAAAGGTTCCTGGGATGGCAGAAACAAGGAATATGGCCATCCAGTGGACCAAGGATCACTATTTTGTTGCTTCGTTTCCATCCAGAATTGGCTGGAAATGCCCATTTTGTATATAAACGCTCATTTGCAAGTCACCACCTTGTTCTGGCATTGTCAAATTTATCCATCTCTTCCAGATTCCCACTGCCTTTTCTTTTGTGTTGCATTTTAATTTGTCTTAGCGACAGGTCTTATTCCTGCCTGTTTTTGTTTTCCTTGATGTAAGCTGCATTGAAAGACAATATTTCTACTAACTGTAGGATAAAAATAGAATTAATTTGATTTAATTTAATTTAGCTCCTAAACTCTCGAAAGGATAAGAATACATTTCTTGAAAGGTCCATTGATTCCACCAAGTACACAAGGGACATCAGAAGTACACGGGCACTGCAATGCAATTCTTGTGTATCGATTTTTGTTCCCAGTCCTTGTTCAAATTAAAAGTTGGGTTTCTTCACAGAGTCATTCATGCAGGTGCACAAATAGCTCAAGAAAGGGTCAAAGATGCTTTTCTTAGCACAGTCAAAACACCCCTAGAGTTAGGGTTGCCTGTTCAGGGTTGCTTTTGTCTCTGAGGTTTCTGGTCCAAAACTTGAGACCTAGGAATGGGCCCCAGGTGGTATCATTAAAGTATTATGCATTAAATGACTCTAATAGATTAGAGATCTGGGTGAAAACTAACAAAATTAATTTCAACAGGGAAAAATGTAAGGTATTACACTGGTCTGCATCAAGAGAAGCATAGTGACTAGGTCAAGGGAAGTTGCAGCCATGCAGCCAGCATGTCCCCACCGTCACGATCGCAGGATCTTTGCTTAACAGAAAAAATCCATTAAGTGCCTGCAATTGTGCAACGCTCTCGTCGCTGCTGGACATGTGAAAGGGGTGGAAGCATGAGCATGCGCTTCCTTCCCCAGTGCAGTACAGAAAGGAGGCTGGCTGTGTGGCAGAAGGAAGACCAGTCGCGTAGAGACGGGGAGGTGGGGAGGGCGGTTTGCCCCAGGCGGCAATGTTTTGGGGGCACCCTGACCAGTAACCATGCCTCCGCACGCCCTGCCCACCCACAGTGGCCACACACCCCCACACAGTGGCCACACCCCTCGTGCCATAGCTCTGCCCCCTCCTGCCCACCTCCACACACTCCAAGCTCCGCCACTGAGGAAGGCACATGTCACTTGAGCTCTCTTCTGCAGTGAGCTGGCTGGGTGAAGAGGGAAGCATTCATGTCACGCTTCCTTCCCAGAAAGGAAGGAAGGAAGGAAGGAAGGAAGGAAGGAAGGAAGGAAGGAAGGAAGGAAGGAAGGAAGGAAGGAAGGAAATCAATATTGTCAGTCTTGGCAATTCATGCTGCATTTGTCCTGACACTGGCCCTCCAGGGCCTGAGTCAGCTAAGTCTTTTAAAGTTTAACTAAGATATATGATAAGATTAATTATAATGAATTGACAGTTTACTTGAGGAGCAGCCCCTTTTTCCTTTATTCTACCAGCAAAATAACTAGTGAAATTCAATGATGCTGAATAAGTAAGCAGGGAGTGATGAGAAGATGCTTAATCAAAAAGTCTAGCTGGTAAAGTGCCCCTGCACTCTTCCTTATGGAATTTGGTGCTTTGGGTTAATATTGGAAATTTCCCTGTCATGGTTCCATATTTCTCCCATATCACCTCTCCAGGGTTATAGATCCTACTTATGGATCCTGCAGACCAAGAGCTGCTCCTGCAGTAACTCTTTGTTCCTGTCATGTGCATCTTGCCCCTACTGCTTGGCTGTTGGGATTTTTTGCCTCCATCCAGAACCGGACTTTTTGGTACCACTTCTTAAAATGTTAGAACAGGAAGTTGGTGCTTAATGTTTTGGTGTCTTCAAGCCATTTAATATTTACAGAAACCTGAAAGCAAAGCTCTCACAGGGTTTTCTTGCCAAGATTTGTTCAGAGGGATTTGCCTTTGCCTTCCTCTGAGGCTGAGAGAGTGGGACTTGCCCAAGATCATCCAGTGGGTTCCCATGGCTGAGTAGGGATTTGAATCCTGATCTCCCAGTGTCCTAGTGCAATACTCAAACCACAACTCCATGCTGGCTCTCTTGGTACTTAATACCCTGACAATTTAACCTGCTTACAGAGAATGTCGATAACAATCCTTGGATCCAATTGCACTTCAAAGTGGTCCTGCACAATGCTCTACCTTTTCTATAGTCGCAACCTGGCAATTCCTCATCTCATTTAACAATTCAGAGAAGATTTTCAGGTTCTCAAGTGTTTGAAAACAGAAGCAACAAGATTAATTCCCCAACCCAAACACCTTAAATCATACTGCTGAAATAAGAAGCAAATGTTTATATGAAAGGATTATGAACTCAGTTCAGTTGTAGTGCTCAGAAACAAACTTCTAGATTCGGTATTCTTTAATTCTATGTGTTTCTTTTCAACCAGGCTCTGGTTGATGGATCTTGGGCAGCTTGCACAAGCTTTTGGCCCCAAGGTACTTGCAGGAAGGCTGGAAGCTACACATGCATATGTGTGTACGAAAGCTACTGCGAAAAAAACCATCTTGGAAAAGGAATCTTTAGGTGTGAAATTCTCTCCAATCTCTGAAATGATTTTGGAAGCCAGGGAAAAAGATCCCCCCCCCCCCCAGTTCAGCTGACCAGCTGGACTACTGTGGAAAGTGGGAGTAGTCCTCTGGCTTTGGCAGGTGCACAAGGATTTGGGAGATCTATTAAAGGGCTGGGATTTGGGAGCTCTACTAAAAAAACAAGATGTGTGATGCTTGTCCACCTGTGCTTATTAGAGTCAGCTTGTCAGCATGATAATGACAGGGTGGGAATGCACATAGCTTTCAGTTTCATAACCAAATTGACTGCTGTGTCCTTAACTGACAATACCAAGAAACTATATATGTCTTTTCCCCACATTTCACTGTTGGAAGATCCATAAGTGGTCTGTTTGTGTTCCAAGGTTTCCACTGCAGGGTATTGGCATGTTGCAGACATACTGCACACTTTGACAGATAAACAATTCGAGGCATCAGAAGTCTGTGTGTGCACGCGGGTGATGATTAACGAGCTATCCAGCTGTAGCTAAATTTTCTCAGTAGAGCTTTCGAATAGGTAACGGAAAGAAAAGCAGGCTTTCATGTTGTTCTAGGCGCATTAGGAGTATTTTGGAAACGCTCATAAATGGTTTTATGAAATAACTGTCAAAAACTCTAGTGGCCTGAGATATAAAACAAAGGTTTGCAATAAGAGCCCATAACAGCTTTATTTACTCATACCAAGGAGGCTGTAATTTCACTCTTTGCATTAATGTATGACCTCACTCACTTTGTTACATACAAAGCATAGGGATTGCCAACAGTGTCTAGAATAAATATAGCAGCAAAAAAGCAGAACATCAATATTTATGGCTGTTTTATTACTCCAGTTATTGATGTTTTCTTACAAATCAATGGGGTAGCACTTTGTCTCCAATAGTGTGGGTCAGGGAGGGTTGCAAACAGTATATTCTGGGAGACATCTTCCACTGTCAGTAGAGAAATAATAGCTCAGGATTCTCCTACTCTTGGCCTCTGAGTCCCAGAGTGAGAAGTATGTAACTAGGGAAAGAATTTTGTTGTTTGTTTGTTTTTGTTGTTGTTTGTAATTTATAGATTCAATCCCCATACTTGTATGAAATCTCCAGCTCAGTTACACAGTTTCAAAACACAATACAGGCTTCCCCCACTTATCTGACAGGTTAGAGACCAGAGCATTGACAAAATATGGAATTGGTTAGAAAACAGAATCCATGTACTGTACTGTAGGAGTATGAAGGACTTAGGCAGGCTCACTTGTTACTAACTGTGCATGCTCAGCTTACAAATCTCTCAGCTGGCTTAGCACCCTTCTTTTCCCTCTCAGGTCACTTTGCAAGCAGTGTGTGCATGCCAGTGGTTCTAAGTGAGCCTCCCTAGGCAGGAAAAAATTATGAAAGAGCTGAAGCTCTGTCATATTAATGGAACTTGTCGTTAATTTGGAAGTGTCAAAAGAGCAAGTCATGAGATAACAGAGCATTAGAAGATGGGGGATTCCAGTAGAACAAAATTAAAATTTACTAAGATATGCTAAATGTCAACAAATTTAAAATTTACTAAAATATATATTTTTAAAAAACAGAACCAGTGTGGTATAGTGGCTTGAATATTGGACTAGGACTCTTGGAGATCATGATTAAAATCGTTGTTCAGCTATGGAAATTCTCTTGCTGACCGTGGGCAAGTCACACTGAAGACAACACTCTTCTGAATAAATCTTGCCCAGAAAACCCAATGAATCATAGGCTCACCATAACTCAGAGTCAACATGAAGCTACAGCACAACACCACCACACTATTAAAATCTAGAGCTTGGAAAAGTTTTGTTTTCTTAGGCCTTTCTGCACCATACTTTGTCCTGGCAGCGTCCAGTGACGATAGTGGCAGGAGCACTCCCCTCTGCACCGGCCGCCCCCGGAATCTAGGAAGCACAATGGCCCTGCCTCTTCCAGCCGCAGCACAGTCAGGTACTATACCAGGCTGCGCTGGGGCAGAAAGCACAGCCATTGAACTTCCAGGACCTCTTCAAGCAAGGCAGGCGTGGGTGCATGGCGGGAGGGTGGCATGATCGCTGGTCATCGACAGGGAAAACCCATCAGTGATTTGCAGCACACTTGTACCACCTGTGGACAGGAGAAGGATGGGACCAGGATGACGGCATGCATAAGCATCGTCCTGGTCCCATCGTTCTCCCATCCCCATGGTGGGTTGGGTGCATTGAGCAGAAAGAGCCTTACACTGCAGATCTCTTAGTGTCTGGGGATTCTAGAAATTAAAGTATAAAAAGTAACTCTTACAACCTCTGTTTTAAAAAGTAAGATCACTAGGCAATAGTATTAAAAACAATGAAATTAGCTATGGTAAAACAGATCAAATTAAATAAAAGGTCCTTAGGAAGGTTTTTGCTTGACAACAAATTACATCAGAATACTGCAGTAATGCAGCAATACTGCAAAGACCCTTTCTCCAGTAGTTTGGATGGAAGAAGAACATAGTGATGGGCCCCTGACAAAGTTTTTGGTATATAAATAGGCACAACCAGCTGATCAGATGGTTTTTCACTTCTTCAGATGAATGCAAGCATCACCTTGCAATCCCAACCACTACCACATTAGCTTGTTTTTGTTTGCTTGTTTTTGTTTAGTCTCCTTGTGCTGGCTGTGCGCTCTCCCTGAGCACACAGTCTGACTAACGAGGGGGAGGAGCCAGCTAGGGAGGGAGGAGTCTTATTAGGAGCTCCCAGTGGAAGTCCTCTACTTCAATCCTTCAAGTCCTTGGCAATCAGTGGAGCAGACATAGCTTATACAGCTGAATTTCAGAAAGAAAGCTCAGTTATTCTTTCTAGAACTACTTCCTGTACTACTCTCTGTAGTATCTAGGATGGAAGGTGAGGGAGCTGCCGCAGTCACCTGTAGCACTTGTGGGATGTTCCTTTTCTTGCCACAAGATGTTGTCGGGTACACCTGCACCAAGTGCAAGTTGGTGACCTTCTTGGAGGAGAAGGTTTGCCAGCTGAAGGCACAAGTTTCTAATCTTCATCTTATTAGGGAAGGGGAGGAGTTTTTGGATAGAGCAGAGAAGACGTACCGGAAGACCGAATGCGCAGAGGAGCTGCCAGATCAGGAAGTCAACACACTGTGCCAGGAAACGGAGGCTTGGAGGAATGTCACACGGAGGAGCAGAAGGTCCAGGAAGGTAACAGAGACTCTCAACCTACACAATTGCTTCAAAGTTCTTGGCCTTACGAACGATGAGGAGCACCAGGAGGAGGGAAAAGAATGTCAACGAGAAGGAATCCAACTTCGGCAACAGGAACTAGATCAACGCTCCTAGTCTCAACAGAATGCCCAGGCAGTCCTAGAAGAACATGCTTGTCGAGGAGCCCTGGACAAGCCTCAGAGGAGGCGAGTTCTGGTTGTTGGGGACTCCTTGCTCAGAGGAACCAAAACGGCAATTTGCAAACTGGACAAGCTCAGTCAAGAGGTCTGCTGTCTTCCTGGGGCCAAGATCAACCATATAACGGAGAGGCTAACCAGGCTGGTCAAGCCCACTGACCATAAGCCCCTCATTTTGGTTCATGTCAGAACCAACGACACTGCGAGGAGCAGCTTTTACCACATCGCAAAGGACTACAAGCTTATGGGGACGAAGCTTAAGGACCTTGGTGCGCAGGTGGTCATTTCATCTCTCCTCCCCGTTCAAGGCTATGGCACACGTAGGGAAAGGGCAATAGCAGAAGTCAACAACTGGCTCCACACATGGTGCTGCCGGCAACGGTTTGGGTTTTTGGAACACAGCCTGAATTTCCATGAACGTGGGCGTCTAGCAAGGGATGGGTTGCACCTCACAAAACTTGGCAGGAATGTTTTTGCAAACAGTCTCGCAAGGAGTATTAAGAGGTCTTTAAACTAAGTTCCGCTGGGGAGGGAGACAATATTATTCAAGGCCAGGACTCGGCGAGTGCAGGGGGGAAAGGCCCAAATGATATTGGACAAGTAGTACAAGCGTCCAATGGCGGGAGGAGTAGAAACTATAGTACAGGACTTGCAGGAAGGGCCCGGGGACTTAAGTGTCTCTACAGTAATGCACGGAGTATGGGAAACAAGCAAGATGAACTTGAACTCCTAGTATAACAAAATAAATACGATTTGATAGGCATCACTGAGACCTGGTGGGATGAGTCTCAGGATTGGAATGTAGGAATAGAGGGGTATAGCCTATTTTGTAAAAACAGACCAAACGAGAAAGGAGGAAGAGTAGCCTTGTATGTCAAGGATGTTTTCACCTGTGAAGAGATCTGTGACTTAAACCCAGAAAGCCAGGTTGAGAGCATCTGGGTAAGAATTAAGGGAGCGAGAAACAATAGGGATATTCTGGTGGGGGTTTACTACAGACCACCAACCCAGACTGAGGACTTCGATGACGCCTTCCTCAACCAAATGACTGCACATTCAAAAAGGAGAGATACAGTAATAATAGGAGATTTCAATTACCCAGATATATGTTGGCAGTCAAACTCTGCCAAGACAGCAAGGTCCAGCAAGTTTCTTGCTTGTCTTGCAGACAATTTCATGGTCCAGAAGGTGGAAGAGGCCACAAGGGGATCAAATATTCCAGATCTGATCCTGACCAACAGGGATGACCTTGTTAATGAGGTAGAAGTGGTTGGATCTTTAGGGGGGAGTGACCATGCCCTATTGGAATTTGGCATTCAGTGGGAAGGAGAAAATAAGTGTAGCCAGACACTTGTCTGAAATTTTTAAAAAGCAGACTTCTGTAAACTTAGGGAGCTGCTGGCTGGAATTCCGTGGTCAAGAATAGTGAAAGAGAAAGGAGTTCAGGAGGCATGGGAGTTCCTTAAAAGGGAGATACTGAAGGCACAGTCTAAAACTGTGCCAATAAGGAGGAAAAATGGAAGGCATCTGAAGAAACCAGAATGATTGACTAAAGAACTCTCAGTTGAGCTAAGTGTTAAGAGAAACATGTACAGGAAATGGAAGAAAGGGGAAACCACCAAAGAAGAATTTAAGCAAGTAGCCAGGAGATGTAGGGAGGAGGTCAGAAAGGCTAAAGCACAGAACGGACTTAGGCTGGCCAGAGACATCAAAAACAATAAAAAGGGCTTTTTTAAATATGTCCGCAGCAAAAGGAAAAAGAAGGAGACGATAGGGTCGCTGCGCAGAGAAGATGGCGAATTACTAACAGGGGGAAGAGAAAAGGCAGAACTACTTAACACCTTCTTTGCCTCGGTTTTTTCCCAGAAGGATACAAGCACTCAACCTGGCGGTTGGGGAGCAGGTGAGGAAGCAGGGGAAATGAGGCACATAATAGGTAGAGAGGTGGTACAGGAATACCTGGCCACACTGGATGAATTCAAGTCTCCAGGGCCAGATGAATTGCATCCTAGGATATTAAAAGAACTGGCAGAGGTCATAATAATGGTGCAGAGCGAACTCTCACAGAGGTCTTCTACACCGTAGAGTGGACTGGCGTGGACTACTTTTTGTAGTTCCACCCCAGAATCCACTCAGGAGCGGCGGGAATTAGCCGTGCTGTGTGTTTTTTAAAAACCTCTTTTTTGAGGTTTTTAAAAAGCACGGAGCGCGCAGCCCCACGCCGCTCCATCGCCTGGCTCTGACGCAGATTTTCAGGCGCTCGCAAATGTGTGCCTGCAGATCTGCCGGGGGCGGGCTTCTAGCTGGCGAGCTTCTCCGGTTGGTGGAGAGCCTCCACCAATCGGAAGCCACCATTTGGGATGCAGGAGGACTGCGGAGCAGCGAGCTCGTGCTGCTCCGCGTCGCGACGGACTTACCCGGCTGCCGGTAAGCTCCATTTTGGAGTGTTTTCGCCCGTCCCCCCCCCCACATGTGGAAAGGGCCTTAGAGAGCTGGGTATGTTTAGTCTGCGGGAGTGCTTTGAGGGTGTTCCTGCATGGCAGGGGGTTGGACTGGATGGCCCCGTGGTCTCCTCCAACTCTACATTTCTATGATTCTATGATTCTATGATTAGAAAGACTGGAACACTCAGTTTTCCGCAATCCACATATTACTGGGAGCAGCAACAGAACCCTCACCCATACACCGTTTATCACACCTTATCTTGTCACCAGGAAAACTAGGAAATATCATTTCCAAGTATGACCCCATAGTTAAGAAGATGGTAACTATCTGTCCTGTGCTAGGGAGTGTTCAATACTTTGAAGGACTGACGGAGGACAGCCTACATTTGAATGAATCCTCTGTATGTGGGAACTGATTTAAATGATGGTGTAAAAATAGATAAGCATAAAAAGGGAACAGCAGAAGCTGCAAAGCTGCCCATGAGCGGCTTGTACTTGGACTACGAAGTAGGTAGCCACATGGGTCTTTGCCACCAACATGGAACATACTGCATTTCTGTTTAAATGGATAGGCCCTGGCTATCATGCTGTTCAGCATTTATGATATTGTCAGACAGACTTAACAACCTCTTAAATTTTGCTGTTCACATTTATTGGGGCATTATTGCCACAATCACAAATGCCTCTTAAAACCTACTTCAAAAGCCAGACAGTCTCACCAGCCAAAGAAGTTCTGAAGCGCGGGCAAGCAGGGCGCTGAAGGATGATGCATCCAGTCCCCTCCCACCACCAAGCTGTGCAGTAATGAGCAGTTGTGACAGGACTCTTCAGGAGTCCCTGCAGCTCCTCAGCACACCACCGCTTTCTGATGGGAGAGGGCTGGAGATGTCATCCTTCAGTGCCCAGCTAGCTAACACTGCAGAACCACTTCAATTTGTACAGCTGACTGGCTTTTAAAACCTGGTGGAGTTAAGGGGGTCAGATTGGAACACGGATCATAGCTATGTCATTGTAGCTACATCTCCCATGCAGATCTCAGCCATTATTGATAAATGTACATCTATTTGGATAAAACTACCTATTCACATTTTATTTCACTTACTGTGTTATATTTTGGATACAAGACATTAATTTGATGATTAGGATGGAAAAGGCAAGAAAATGTCTTGTGACATCTCGAATAGAATCATAGAATCATAGAATCATAGAAAAGTAGAGTTGGAAGAGACCACACGGGCCATCCAGTCCAACCCCCTGCCATGCAGGAATACCCTCAAAGCACTCCCGACAGATGGCCATCCAGCCTCTGCTTAAAAACCTCCAAAGAAGGAGACTCCACCACACTCCAAGGCAGCATATTCCACTGCCGGACAGCCCTGACTGTCAGGAAGTTCTTCCAGAGGTTCAGGTGGAATCTCCTTTCCTGCAGCTTGAATCCACTGCTCCTTGTCCTGGTCTCTGGAGCGGCAGAAGACAAGCCCTCTCCCTCCTCTACATGGCATCCCTTCAAATATTTAAACATGGCTATCATGTCCCCTCTTAACCTTCTCTTCTGCAGACTGAACATACCCAGCTCTCTAAGTCTATCCTCATAGGGCATGGCTTCCAGGCCCTTCACCATTTTGGTCGCCCTCCTCTGGACCTGCTCCAGCTTGACCATGTCCTTCTTGAATTGGGGTGCCCAGATGAGGTCTGACCAAAGCAGAGTAGAGTGGTACCAGTACCTCCCTTGATCTAGACACCATACTCCTATTGATGCAGCCGAGAATTGCGTTGGCTTTCTTGGCTGCCGCATCACACTGCTGACTCATGTTCAGCTTGTGGTCTATTAGGACTCCTAGATCCCTTTCACACGTACTGCCATCCAGCCATGTGTCCCCCATCCTATATTTCTGCATTCCATTTTTTCTACCTAAGTGTAGGACCTTACACTTCTCTCTGTTGAATTTCATTGTGTTAGCCTTGGCCCAGCTCTCCAATCTATCCAAGTCATTTTGAATTTTGATCCTGTCCTCTGGCGTATTAGCAACCCCTCCCAATTTGGTGTCATCTGCAAATTTGATGAGCATGCCCTCTATTCCTTCATCCAAGTCATTGATGAAAATATTGAACAGCACTGGGCCCAGGACAGAACCCTGTGGCACCCTGCTAGTCACTTCTCTCCAGCATGAAAAGCAGCCATTGTTGAGCACCCTTTGGGAACGGTCGGTCAACCAGTTACAGATCCACCTGACAGTAGCCCTGTCCAGCCCGCATTTTACTAGCTTCTTTGCAAGAATGTCATGTGGAACTTTGTCAAAGGCCTTACTGAAATCGAGATATGCTACATCCACAGCATTCCCTTCATCTATCAAGCCAGTAACTCTATCATAAAAAGAGATAAGATTAGTCTGGCATGACTTATTTTTGAGAAATCCATGTTGACTTCTCGTGATTACCGCGTTGCTGTCTAAGTGATCAGAAACTGACTGCTTAATGATCTGCTCCAGAATCTTTCCGGGTACCGATGTCAGGCTGACTGGGCGATAATTATTTGGGTCCTCTTTTTTTCCCTTCTTGAAGATGGGGACAACATTTGCCCTCTTCCAGTCTGCTGGAACTTCTCCTGTCCTCCAAGATTTCTCAAAGATTATAGCAAGCGGTTCCGAAATGACCTCTGCCAGTTCTTTTAATATCCTAGGATGCAATTCATCTGGCCCTGGAGACTTGAATTCATCCAGTGTGGCCAGGTATTCCTGTACCACCTCTCTACCTATTATGTGCCTCATTTCCCCTGCGTCCTCACCTGCTCCCCAACCGCCAGGTTGAGTGCTTGTATCCTTCTGGGAAAAAACTGAGGCAAAGAAGGTGTTAAGTAGTTCTGCCTTTTCTCTTCCTCCTGTTAGTAATTCACCATCTTCTCTGCACAGCGACCCTATCGTCTCCTTCTTTTTCCTTTTGCTGCGGACATATTTAAAAAAGCCCTTTTTATTGTTTTTAATGTCTCTGGCCAGCCGAAGTTCGTTCTGTGCTTTAGCCTTTCTGACCTCCTCCCTACATCTCCTGGCTACTTGCTTAAATTCTTCTTTGGTGGTTTCCCCCCTCTTCCATTTCCTGTACACGTTTCTCTTAACGCTTAGCTCAGCTGAGAGTTCTTTAGTCAACCATTCTGGTTTCTTCAGATGCCTTCCATTTTTCCTCCTTATTGGCACAGTTTTAGACTGTGCCTTCAGTATCTCCCTTTTAAGGAACTCCCATGCCTCCTGAACTCCTTTCTCTTTCACTATTCTTGACCACGGAATTTCAGCCAGCAGCTCCTTAAGTTTACAGAAGTCCGCTTTTTTAAAATCTAAGACGAGTGTCTGGCTACACTTATTTTCTCCTTCCCACTGAATGCCAAATTCCAATAGGGCATGGTCACTCCCCCCTAAAGATCCAACCACTTCTACCTCATTAACAAGGTCATCCCTATTGGTCAGGATCAGATCTAGAATATTTGATCCCCTTGTGGCCTCTTCCACCTTCTGGACCATGAAATTGTCTGCAAGACAAGCAAGAAATACTAAGAAGTTAATTATGCCAGAGGTTTTTTAAAGGTTAAGCTCTACTTTATGGAGTACCTGAAGCGTTTCCTCAAGGCTGCTAGACTTCCACCTACCAACCCATGTTTATTAATCTGTAAACTTGAAATTAACACTTCATGCAGTTGATGAAGCAGATGGTATACTTGAAAGCTCATCTCATAATAAATTTGGTACTCTTTAAGGTGCCCATAGACTCTCTTGTTTCCAGGCAACAGATTAACATGTTGACCTCTCTGGAAATCATTAGGATGGATAAACCACTGATGGTAGCCTTGGGTTCAAACTGACACAGGGAACTAAGCTAAAGATCTCCTGTTGGTTTTAAAAATACAAAAAAAAAAAAAAAGTGAAAGGGAGTTGTAAACCAATTTTGGAAATCTGCACTCAAGGAAGAAGGTCCAACCCTTTATCTTTCTCTCAGTTTCCTAATCTAAAACTGAAGTGTAAACTAGCTGTTTGAAATGGTTAATACTCTTTGCTACCCCTGAGATCCCATGATAGAAGGGCAGGATGGAAAAATTTATAAATAAATTCCCACTCACCCATCTAACACACACACACACACACACACACACACACACATATATATATATATAATTTTCCCCTCACATGGTGGGGGGGAACCCTACACAAGCAGGTCAGTCGAGAAAAAATGGTTGGAATTTCCTCTTTTCCATTACACGCCCCAAGGAAGCCAATGTGCTTCTTAAGCTACTTGTTCCCACAATTGTACTGCAAAGTAGAAATTGTTGCTATGAAGATCTAATCATCCACATAGTAAAGAGTGTCTGGTGTCTGGAAACAAAACATTGAGACATTTCTAAGGAAAAAATTGGCAGTTTACAATCCTTTATTGAAAAGTAATAACTAGATCAGACGCACAGCAAAGTGGATTATCCCAGCATGGAACTGGGCTTGACATATGGCTGATGCAGAATTTCAGTCAAGAGCCAAATCGGCAGCTGCTCTTGCTGCAGTAAAATTAATATCTGATATAAACTGCCATAAACTTCCAGGCCTGGAACAAGGACACTTCATCAGAGCAAGCATTCCTTGGCCAAGAGCTTGATTCAGTGGCATCCTATATATTTAATATGGTTTATTTATTTATTTGAACTTTCATCAATTATAATTTACATGCACACATGTATATCTCCAATGTATTGTCAAATAAATAACAAACAGTCAAGCCTGTTTGTGTACCTTTAGCAGCAGCTTGCTTTGCAGAAATCAACAGACGAAGTTTTGTCCTCTAGTTCCAGCTGCTATTCAAAAATGTAGTCACAGAGGTCAGCTGGAAAAAAAATCCACATTCCTACTCCAGTCTTTGGACAATTGTAGTTTATTGTGCAAAATTTACCAACTATATTCGACATGGATAGCTTCAAAAACTGGGACATACCTTAGCTGTATGTCATGGTCCTATCAAGCCTGGCAGCTGGGTATTTATGAAGGCTTTTCTCAATAAAGGCCACACAGTCGAAGATGTGTGCACACCAGGCGGGGAGGCAACACACACAGTTGGAACACTGTTTGCCTTAAGGTAGATCTTCCGAAGGTTTAAAGAAACATTTATGTCACACCCAACCCCTGTTTGGTATTTCCTGATCTTAAACACAGTGAGTGGGTAACTTTCACACATAGCTTCTGGGAGTAAATCAAGTTGTCTGCTAGCTATAAACTAAATAAATGGGATCTGAGGATGAGAATGGGCAGGTTTGCCCTAAAGACCAGGAATGGGAAATTGTGAGGGATTTCTTTCCCTGATAAAATACTGCATCTCTTGAGGGTAATTTCTTGGGACTAGGATTGTCAGGGTAAAAGTTGGAGAGGGCTCCTTTTCACCTTTAATGGTTGTGCAGAACACAGAATTTAGCAGGTGGTGCTTGTTACCTGGCTGTGTTGGCTCTTCTACACAACCATTAAAAGTAAAGAAGTCTCTCCATTTTTCACTCTGGCAACCCCACATGGCGCCACATGCCAGAAGGAAAGGCAGAGCAGAAGCCAAAGGTGGGTGGGGCCAGAGCCAAAAGTGTGTTTATTTTCTCTTCTTTTTAGCTGCCCCTCTCTCATCCCCCCCACCCCACCCCACACCTTGTTCTCTGTCTCTCCTTCACTGTCCACTGCCCAGTGAAGAACAGATCACTCTGGTCTTAAGTCTGAGCTGTTTGTGAGCAGAAGGCTATGAAACTTAGGTTGAATGCTACATAGAATCATAGAATCATAGAAATGTAGAGTTGGAAGAGACCACACGGGCCATCCAGTCCAACCCCCTGCCATGCAGGAACACCCTCAAAGCACTCCCGACAGATGGCCATCCAGCCTCTGCTTAAAAACCTCCAAGGAAGGAGACTCCACCACACTCCGAGGCAGCATATTCCACTGCCGGACAGCCCTGACTGTCAGGAAGTTCTTCCTGAGGTTCAGGTGGAATCTCCTTTCCTGCAGCTTGAATCCATTGCTCCTTGTCCCGGTCTCTGGAGTAGCAGAAAACAAGCCCTTTCCTTCCTCTACATGGCATCCCTTCAAATATTTAAACATGGCTATCATGTCCCCTCTTAACCTTCTCTTCTGCAGACTAAACATACCTAGCTCTCTAAGTCTATCCTCATAGGGCATGTCTTCCAGGCCTCTTACCATTTTGGTCGCCCTCCTCTGGACCTGCTCCAGCCTGACCATGTCCTTCTTGAATTAGGGTGCCCAGAACTGGACACAGTATTCAAGATGAGGTCTAACCAAAGCAGAGTAGAGTGGTACCAGTACCTCCCTCGATCTAGATACCATACTCCTATTGATGCAGCTGAGAATTGCATTGGCTTTCTTGGCTGCCGCATCACACTGCTGACTCATGTTCAGCTTGTGGTCTATTAAGACTCCTAGATCCCTTTCACACGTACTGCTATCCAGCCACGTGTCCCCCATCCTATATTTCTGTATTCTATTTTTTCTACCTAAGTGTAGGACCTTACACTTCTCTCTGTTGAATTTCATTTTGTTAGCCTTGGCCCAGCTCTCCAATCTATCCAGGTCATTTTGAATTTTGATCCTGTCCTCTGGCATATTAGCAACCCCTCCCAATTTGGTGTCATCTGCAAATTTGATAAGCATGCCCTCTATTCCTTCATCCAAGTCGTTGATGAAGATATTGAACAGCACTGGGCCCAGGACAGAACCCTGTGGCACCCCGCTAGTCACTTCTCTCCAGGATGAAAAGCAGCCATTCGTGATCACCCTTTGGGTTCGGTCGGTCAACCAATTACAAATCCAACTAACAGTAGCCCTGTCCAGCCCGCCTTTTACTAGCTTCTTTGCAAGAACGTCATGCGGAACTTTGTCAAAGGCCTTACTGAAATCGAGAAATGCTACATCCACAGCATTCCCTTCATTTATCAAGCTAGTAACTCTATCATAAAAAGAGATAAGATTAGTCTGGTGTGACTTATTTTTGAGAAATCCATGTTGACTTCTCGTGATTACCGCGTTGCTGTCTAAGTGATTAGAAACTGACTGCTTAATGATCTGCCCCAGAATCTTTCCGGGTACTGACGTCAGGCTGACTGGGTGATAATTATTTGGGTCCTCTTTTTTTTCCCTTCTTGAAGATGGGGACAACATTTGCCCTCTTCCAGTCTTCTGGAACTTCTCCTGTCCTCCAAGATTTCTCAAAGATTATAGCAAGCGGTTTCGAAATGACCTCTGCCAGTTCTTTTAATATCCTAGGATGCAATTCATCTGGCCCTGGAGACTTGAATTCATCCAGTGTGGCCAGGTATTCTTGTACCACCTCTCTACCTATTATGTGCCTCATTTCCCCTGCTTCCTCACCTGCTCCCCAACTGCCAGGTTGAGTGCTTGTATCCTTCTGGGAAAAAACTGAGGCATAGAAGGTGTTAAGTAGTTCTGCCTTTTCTCTTCCCTCTGTTAGTAATTCGCCATCTTCTCTGCGCAGCGACCCTATCGTCTCCTTCTTTTTCCTTTTGCTACGGACATATTTAAAAAAGCCCTTTTTATTGTTTTTGATGTCTCTGGCCTACACACAGGTCTATACACAGACCTTAGGCTATCTATTCCCAATTCTGAGCTGTATCAACAGATATGCCTGCCTGTTAGAACTGTGCAAAGTAGATGTAATAATATGTCTTTTTCAAACTACATAATTATAGTACTTTAATACCACTTTAACTGTCATGGCTGTGTAACCTATGCTGTTATTTTAGCCATTATTGAGAGTGTGGTATAAATGGAATATATTGTAAAAATCATACCTGTCTAATCCCAACAGGGGGCATATCAATTGCCCTGATCTCTTCAGTTATACCAAACAGAGCATGCAATTATCCACCATTTGGATAATTATCGGCAGGTCTCTAACATTCCATTTGTGGAGAAGGTTCCGCAGCTCCACGGGTTTCTGGATGAAACAGATTATCTAGATCTACTGCAATCTAGTTTCAGGCCTGGCTAGGGGACTGAAACTGCTTTGGCTGCCTTGGTGGATGACCTACACCAGGAACTAGAAAAGGGGAGTGTATTCCTGTTGGTTCTGCTGGACCTCTTGGTGGTTTTTGATACCATCAACCATGGTATCCTTCTGGGTTACCCTGCAGGGATGGCACTTGGGGCCACTGTTTTACAGTGGGTTCATTCCTTCCTAGAGAGCTGAACCCAGAAGGTGGTGCTGGAGGATTCCAGTTCAGTCCCTTGTCCTGTGGCCTGTGGGGTCCCTCAGAGTTCAGTTTTGTCCCCCATGCTATTTAACATCTACAGGAAAATGCTGGGAGAGGTTGTCTGGAGTTTGGCTTTTGGTGCCATCAGTAGGCAGATGACACCCAACTTTATTTCCACCACAAGCCAAGGAAGCTATTTTGGTCATAAACCAGTGCCTGTCGTCAGTAATGGACTGGATGAGGGCGAACAAATTGAAACTTAATCCAGACAAGATGGAGGTGCTCCTGGTGAGTCGAAAGGCAGATCAGGGAACAGGGATTCAGCCTTTGTTGGATGGAGTTACACTCCCTCTGAAGATTACCTCACAGCTTGGAGGTAATCCTGGATTCAGTTCTGAGCCTGGAAGCCCAGGTTTCAGGAGTGCATTTGTACAATTAAGGCTTGTGTGCCAGCTGTGCCCATTCCTTGAGACATCAGATCTGATCATGGTGACACATGCCTTAGTCACATCCTGGTTGGATTACTGGGACTGGCTACAGGGATCACACAACCTTCCTGTTGGCAACAGCTCTACTGGCTGATGGTCTGTTTCTGTCAGGAATCTCTCCCTGCCAAGCCACAGTCAGCAAGGGAGGAGGGAGGTCAGGAATACTTTCAGGGAGAGTCTGAATATACCAAGCACCAGGAAAACGCAAGCCAAGCCAGGTCAAGGTCCAGTCCAAAGGTTCAAGAGGCAGAGATCCATCCGGAGGGTTTCAGAGAGTAGGAGACACGAAGGTCATGAGGGCTTGCTAGTAATTTGCTGCAAGCAAAGAGCAGCCACCCCAGCAGACTTAAATAGCCACTGTGAGCAGGTGCTGCTTGTTATTGTTTCCTCAACCTAGTCCATGCAGCCTCCCTCTGAGCAGCCTGTTTCAGCCTTCCTCGTGATTGAGGACTGATGGGTACAAGCGGCTGCCACTCCTCTGCATCACTGTTGGTTCCCTCTCCATCATGAGCTGGCTGGGGCAATTCTGTCTCTGTTTGACCTTCCAGTGCAGGGGATGTTTGCAGGTTGACTTGCTCACTCACTGGCCCAGTCCTTGGCACAGTCAGTTGCTCCTCAGTCTCAGAGGCATCATCTATCACAGTTTCTGGGCACAATTCAAAATGCGGGTGATGACATTTAAAGCCCTACATGGCCAGGTTAGTTGAAGGACAGTATTCTCCCTTACGAACTAGCCCAGGCTTTGAGCTCTGCAGGAGACGCCTTTCTGCCTGTCCCGCCGCCTTCACACGTGCATCTGGTGGGAACACAGGAGAGGGCCTTTTCAGTGGCTGCTCCCAGGCTCTGGCACTCCCTTCTCACAGAAGTCAGACTGACACCCTCCCTACCTTCTTTCCATAGACAATTTTATTTCAGCAATCATTCAATATGTGATTAATTTATCAATGTTTGTGTTTTAATTATGTTTTTAACTTTGCTTTATTATCTGATTGTTTAATTTGTGTTTCAATTTTTGTGTTTCATGATTTTTAACTTTTTTTTAATTATTGTAAGCCGCTTTGAGCCCTTACCAGGAAAAAAGTGGGATATAAATAAAGATGATTAATAATAATATTAATAATAATAATACATAATAATGCTCAGTAGAACCTTTTCCCTCAGAAGAGCCCAGCACAAAGTCTGTCAGCTCAGAGTTAAGGACTGCTCCTGAGGGGAACAGAGCTGACCAAAAGCCTGTTTTTAACTGTTACAGGTATCTACAAATAATGGCTGAGATCCTGCCTCAGACACATAGTCATGATGTCACAGCTATGCTTTAACTCTCCCATCTGACCCTCAAAGCCCACTTTGAAGCCAGTCGGCATCCAGAGCAATGGAGGTCTGTGTTTCTACCAAAAAGGGTTTTGCAGGATGACATAGGCCATTTCCGCACTAGCCTGTTATAGCGCTCTGATTCCACTTTCAACATCCTATGGAACCCTGGGATTTGCAGTTTCGGGAGGGGCCATGTAGGATGTTGAAAGTGGAATCAGAGCACTATAACAGGCTAGTGCAGAAATGGCCATAGAATCATAGAGTTGGAAGAGACCACAGGGGCCATCGAGTCCAACCCCCTGCTATGCTATGACAGCCCCCACCTGCCACCAAGCCATTGGCAGGAGAGGGCTGGCCACATCATCCTGTGGCACCCCATTTGGCAGATCTCATCACTCCAGAAGGCTAACTGGCTTCTGATGTGAGTTTCAGAGTCATTGATAATCATGGCACAGGAGGCACAATCACAAATGAGAATGCAAAGCCATTATGGTGTTATAGCTTTAAACGTTGTAACTGGCTAACAGGATACCAATCTGTATCTTTATATGTATGACATTGATTATTGGGAAGGTAACAAGGTGTTACTCCTATTAGAAATCAGAACGATATCTTAAAATGGGGAGACAATTTTGTTGTGAAGCTCTTTGAAATTTATTAATTGTTAAGCAATATTGTAAATACCAGCAATGTGGAAAGAACTGTGAGATTTGACTCAAGGACTTGTTTGTCAAATTTTACAATATTTACATTGAAATATAAATTATATTTTATTGTTAGCCACTTGACTGCTGAAGATATGGTATTTTTTAAAATGTATATATATAAAGTAAATGAACAGCAAAGAAAATAATTGCTAGAAATCATTAGTTGTTGTTTGTTATTTGTATGGAGTTGAAAATTTGGATAGGACAGCCACTTTCTCATTTTGGTTTGAACCTGCCTATTAGTTACATCCTATGAGATCCTTGGATTGGTAGTTTAATGACGCTCTAAAGCTCTCTAACAGCAAACTCTAAGTAACCTCACAAAACCTAAAATTTCAGGATTTCATAGTATGCACTCATGGCAGTTAACAAGGTAGCAAAGTACTAAAAGTGTATAGCATGAAAGAGACTTGTAGGAGCAAACTGGGGCCAGATTCAGAGCAGCCATGCAATGAAACCACAACAAAACATCACTGCCTTTTCCATGTCCCTGTGGTAGAAATAACCTCCTATTAAAATCTTTTTTTTTCCAGAGACATACAATGATAAGTTCTCTTTTTGAAAGTTCTCTTTTTGAAAGCCTGTGAAATTAATATAAGTTCAGACATTTTTGCCACAAATCCTTATGATTTGGTATTAGCCTCATTTCTCTGTTATAACTCAGTTGCTTACCCTTTCTTCTGAAGTTGCAAGACACTATGGCATGGCTGTAGCCCACACATGAAATTGCTGCCATACTAAATATTCTCCTTCACTAGAGTTTTAACTTAGTGTAATAAAATGAAACTGCAGATGTAACATTTAAAAAAAAAATGAAGGAGGAAACGGGGACACAGATGGCAGGCAGAAATGGAACTTGTCAGAAAAATACGAATGTTCATATATAGCTCAGGACATGATCTCTGGTTGTATAGGATTTTCTCTCACTCTGTAGCAATATGATGAGAAGAGCAACTATTGACCTTCCAAATGAAATAGCCTATCAGACTCACAAATGCAGAGCGGATTTGGAAGTGATGGAGGAAATTGTAAAAAGTTATATTTATGACCTAAGATAAAGGCTGACAGGTTTATAAAAATGCCTTCTACAATCAAGGGAGAAATGTCTTTATCTGCTTTCCTCAAGAAACAAGTTCTGGGCTATTAAATCCATGCAACCACAAAAATTCAAGGTTGTGCCTGAGCAGGATTTAACTCCATAGCCCAGCAAACATCAACAGCTTTTCTACCGGCACAAAAAACAGGAATGCTTTTGGATTCAGCTTATCTGTGTCAGTTCAGCATAAAAAGGGGAATTCTATCATTGCTTTTTGATAGCCACTCACCTCATGAAGGTGAGGTTTTGAGAAAAGGACAAGAAGCTTGTACTTGAGGATTCCTGTGCTTGAAGTCAGATGCTCCATCTAGCCTAGAGGTCTGGCTTTCTGGATCTTCTATCATTGATGTGAGCAGTTGGACCTAGAACTTTAAAGTACTATATGCAAAACAATCCTGCCACCTCGTTCCATTCATTTTAATGGAAACGATTAACTTCTTTTCATTTCGTTTTTCAAAATGTGGAAAAATACTCATTTGTTTGGGTTTTTTAAAACAACAACTATAACTTCTGGAAACCTCCGCCTAGCTTTTTTTCACTGGCTATGCTGACTGGGTGATTAAAGGAGTTGTAGTCTAAAAAGGTAGCTATTCCAAGCTCTGGTTTCTGAGGTAGGTAAATAGGGTTTCCAGGTTGAAAACTGGAGATGGCTCCTGTCATTGGGCATTTCCGCACTAGACTGTTATAGTGCTATTATTCCACTTTCAACATCCTATGGAATCCTGGGGTTTGCAGTTTAGGGAGGGGCTTTTGAGGATTCCATAGGAAGTTGAAAGTCGAATAATAGTACTATAACAGTCTAGAGCAGAAATGGCCTTTAACTCTTGTAGAGAAGAGGAAATTTCAGCAGGGGTTGCTTGCTACATGGTTGCATGACTAGCAACAGCACCTGAAATTCACTCCTCTGCACAACAATTTAAGGTAGTGGAGCCCTCTCCAGTCTTCAGTTTGGCATCCCTAGCTAAACATGCATTTGCAGTTTAGGGGAGAAAAGGGATACAGCTGGGAGGCTACTTTCGATTTGGGAAAAGGACAACTGGAGGACATTGATCAGACATTTCTCCCTTCCACATATGTGAATTCAAAATGGAAAATTCACGTCATGCCTGTTTGTAAAAAAAAAAAAAAAGGAAGCTTTGCCTATATATTCTCCTTTGAAGAGGAATAATGTTTGAAGATGATCTGTTAGCTCAGGGCTGGCCAACTTGTGGCCCTCGGAGTATGGTACGGCAACTCCCAACGTCCCTTAGAATTGGCTATGTTAGCTAGGGCTGATGGGAGTTGCAGCTGGGTTGTCACATGTTACCCATCCCTGTGTAAGCTGCAAACCATTTTTATTCATGAGTAAGTCTGTGGGCAGTACTTAAGGTTATTTTTGAGGGAGACTACAAATCCCAGAATTTCCCAGTCAGTGGTCATGCTCATTGGGGCATTTTGGAGCTTTTATTTACAAGTATTTTTCATACTACACAGTTACAGCATTATGAGTCCACTTTAATAGCCATGATTGTCTCCAATGGACTTCTGGAGTTTGCAGTTTTTGTTCTGCCCCTTTGTCATTTCTGGACACCCTAAGACAAACCAATCACAAGGTTTTCTTTCAGAATATGTTCAGAAGGTGCTTGCCCTTGCTTTCCTCTGAGTTTGTAACTTTGGGAGGGGCAATTAGAATTCTCAGTCAGAGAGTTCAAATGCCCCCCACCAAACTATAAACCTTAGGATTCCACGAGATGAAGCCACGGCAGTTAAGGTGGAATCGCAGCACTATTAATTGTGTAGTGTGATAGGGCCCAAAAGGTAACTTTTCCAAGCTCTGATTAAGGGGAGAGAGCACACAGCTGTTTCAACTGGAGCATTTTCCAGCCAGCCACCTGCTCTCGCCTCTTTGGGGATGTAGCTTTTCTGGCAAAGAAGGCCTCTTTTCAAACAGCCGTCTGGAGTACCCGCTCGTGAATGAATCTGCTAGCTGAGAGGCCTCCAACTTTCCATGTAAAATGCCAGTTTGGAACCTGTCCAGCCACCATTTCTCCCTCTGACGGATCATCTGTTTTGGGAAAGATGCCAGCCTGCCTTTACAAATACCAAGCAGCAGGCTGGGCTCCTTCTTCCCACTGGATGCACTGAAGATTGCCCATTCCAGCGCAGATTCCCTCATTGGGATATTTGGTCTGCTGGTTGAAGCAGTATTTGAAGCTGTGGGGCAGAGCTTGGGAAAGTTCCTTTTGGGACTACAGTTCCCACAATCTCCCAGCTAGCATGGCCAGTCCAAAAAAGACAGGTTTCCAAGCTCTTTACACATTAAACTGATTGATTAACCTTATTACCTGTGAGTAGTTTTTATGATACTGTGGGCATGTGCAGTCCCCATAATCCTAAAGACCAAGCATTCTGGACATAAGAGAAGGAAAAGAGGAAAAAGCAAGGAAGAAATTATGTAATCTTTTCTTCACTTCATCACAGCAGATAGCTACACTGTATTTATGCACCCCAAAAACTATTTCTTCAAATACTGGACATTTCTCGCTTGCTTGCTCTTGTAATACCTGTGAATTATTAGTTTCTTCCAGTGGGGGAGGGAAATCGTAACAGAGGGACTGTTCTTACTAATTTCAAAAGAGAGGAAGAATGGAAGAGGAGAGAAATTGCAATTGCCAGGAATTAGTATTAGGCTCTTGTCACCTTGGTCATAAGGGTTTTCATTCACATTTTCAAGAGGGGACAAAAGGTCAAATTCTTTACAGTGGAATTTCTATTCTGCATTTCCACTCATTTGATATTGTTTATTTAGGGTATCAATAATTGCTTCTGAGATTGCTTGCCATATAATACTACAGCAACACATTTCAGAACAGTTTTGCAATCAAGTTTGGGATGCATGGAACTTTTGGGACACTAGATATGTGTTCAGTTTAAGATGTAATTTGTTGTACTGTTGTTGTATAGCCCTGTGTGTGTGTGTATTGTTCTTGTGTGCCTTCAAGTCATTTCCGACTTATGGGGACTCTAAGGTGAACCTATCATGGGGTTTTCTGGGGCTGAGCGTGCCAGAGATGATTAAAAAGGAAACCAACAGCTCTTCTCCCAAGTTTGTCCCAGATCCCAGAATGATGCATTTAATAATTAAAAATATGTTTTATTTATTGAAGCAATTAACAAACAGGATTGAAGAATATAACATAAGAAAAATGGTTCAGCTTCTGCCTTCTTCAGTTGCTACAGATGAAACTCAGCTGCATACAAAGTGAAAGTTTAGAATACTCTGTTTCCAGTATTCTTTAGTGGATGATGGTATTATCCTCTGAGGCCATCTGGAATTAGCTAACAGCTTTTGCTTATGTTATACTTTTCAGTCCTGTTTGTTAATCACTTCAGTGTTTGTATGTAAGAGCCTAGATACCCTTAAGGCACCAGGCCCCTTCTGATCTTGAAAGCTAAGCAGGGTCAGCCCTGGTTAGTACTTGGATGGGAGACCACCAATAAATACCAGGTGCTGTAGGCCTTTGCCACTCCTGTAATAGTGAATTCACGAGCTGCTTCTTCTCAGTGGTGAGGAGGACATTGAGAAAAGAAATATGTGAATGATCAGTTGTGTTGCTAGGTCAAAACTTGTTTGTGGGGTAGAGCTGATATAACATTTAAACTTTTCTAGGGCCATTTCCACACCAGACTGTTGTAGTGCTATTATTCCACTTTCAACATCCTGTGGAATCCTAGTGTTTGCAGTTTAAGGAGGCCCCTCCCTAAACTGCAAACACCAGGATTGGATTGAATGTTGAAAGTGGAATAATAACACTGTTACAGTCTAGTGCAGAAATGGCCTAGGTCTTTCTTTTCTTGTTATCCAGACCATAACCATGGCATTAATTATTGTCCTATATAAGATGTTTGTCTCCAGCCTCTTTAGAGATGTTATTTTCTAATTTGCCCATGAATAGATTTGCACAAGAAGGAGCCACGTGAGTGCCCAGAGCTGCATGTTGTAAGTGTAAATAATGCTCTATGCTGAATGTCAGTTCTTGCAAGCGAGGATTAAAGTTGCTAAAGTGGTAATAATGTCTGTCAGGCAATCTTCTCTCTATATAAATGTGTGTGCATGTATATGTACACACATGTACTCCAAACACATTTTCTGCCTATATTCTCTAAATAGTATGGGCAAAATTGCAGCCAGCTACCCACCCACCTTGAGCAAGCTGCTCAGTTTAAAATGTCTCCAAATTACTAATCTGCAAAGGGTTTTTTTTTTTTTTAAGAGAAAGGGAGAGAAGTTGAAATGTACTGAGAACATCTTTGGCACACTATTTTTCATCCCCTGCTATGCTGTTCTTTATTTGGTGTCTCTGTGAATGTCTGTATTTTTTCTCTGTCTCTGTTTTAAACTACAGCATCTGAATGCTAATGGGAGCTTGGAACATGCCTTGCCTCTTCTTTTTAATCATTTCATTTTCATTCTGGCCGCAAGAGCAGCTCCTTTTGTTTGGGAGCAGTTTCACAGCAGGTAACCCACTAAATGGCTTATACCACCAGGGTGCCAATAGGTTCAAGGGAGTGGCACAGATTTTGCATATGGGCAAACCTTCTTCCTCAAAGTGCTAACATAGGAAAATTGCTTCCAGCACTTAAAATAAAGTTCAAGTCATTGAAAAACACATCTGTCAGAGGGCACCTTTTTCCACAAATTCAGTATGCAAATTATTTCAGCAATTAATTGGGCACTGTTAACTTTCTGGAAGGAGAGGTAGAAACCATCTGGTTCTTCCAATGATGCTGACATAAAAGGTGTAATTCATACAGTTGATCAAGAAAGTTTGGCATGGGCCAGTCAGAAGTGATAGGTACCGAGCAAATACAGTCAACCTAATAAATAAGATATACGCTTTAAGATAAATAACTTTACCTGCTTAATTTCCACAAATCTTGCAGCTGTAAAATGCACAGGAACCTTCTTCCATTCCACCCTACTCCCATTCCCAAAATTTTGGTATCCTTAAATAAAAGTAACTTCCTTTTCTATTACATCTATAGAGCAATAGTATATGCACTGTCCAAAACTAAGATGACTCCATAATTTAAATACAGAGGTGCAGCTCATATTGAGTGTGTGACACAGTAGCATGGAATAAGTAATATTTAACCTAGCAAGTCATGCAGCAGTAATTTTCTGCTGGCAATTCCAATGGCCAAGGTGGTGTTTCAGATTTTTTCAAAGAATACTTGGGCTTACATGGATAGTGGTAGCCACAATATGATCATGTCGGGTTAGGTATTGCCTCCTCCATTACATTGCTGTGTTCAAAAGAATGTTTAGTGTGATTGATACTAGGGGAGTTTTTCATTACAACCTTTGGAACTAGTAGGAAGGCCATGTAAAGACATCATTCCTGATTTTTCCAAGGACAGTTGCAAAAAGGTTGTTAAAGCATTTGCTCATGAGGCCAATACTGGCCCAAGAAACATGGGTCTTGCTTACAGTTTTATTTTATCATTAGATAGCCATTCATATATAGCATGATGACATCCTACTCACTGTGTGATTGGTTAGACTCCCCATTTCCAGGGATATGGGGACTTACATTTTTAACTAGCAAGGGAATAAACAAGGGATTTGAGCAGAAGTGAATTATAAGTCCCTCAGCAGCACCATTTTTTTAAATTGAAATTGGCAAACATATGTCATACTCAGTCAGCATGACCATTGCCCATACTGAATATGGATTCTGAGAGCTGTAGTTTAAAAAATACATTTTCCCAGTAGCCATACTGGTTAGGATGTTCAGGGAATGGTAGTCATCACCCAAAAGTTTTACAAGCTCTGTGTTTAACTGAGACCAGGGATTACCTACCTGGAATCCATGGACGCCTGAGGTGTCTATAAATGAACTCAGAGATCTCTGAGAATTCGATGCAAACAAATGATCCCCCTCCGACTTCCTTTCTATCACAATTAATGTTAAGGTTAAAAAAGAAAACTTTTCTCAAGTGTTCACTGTGATTTTTTTTTCCATTGCAGGCTAGTCAGTTCAAACAATTGCAGTTGAAGTTTTTTGTGTGTATGTTTACATGTATTTTTCTGGGTTTGAAGTACATAGCTTTCATCAGTTCTCAAAGGGGTCTGCGACCCAAAGACTATTAAGACCCATAGACCATCATAGCAAATACTAGACCATGCACATAACTCAGCTAGGTATAGGACCATAACATAGGTGTTGTATTCACTGCCATTCCCCTTCATCCTAAGATGAATTTTCCCCTGAAGCAAAGACATTGTTGTAGTGCTCTTCCCAGAAAAAGGCAATTGCACAACCAATAACTTGGGCACTGGACTGGGAGGTAATGCTATAAATTAAGGAAAATGTTTACTTAATGCAGAATGAATGCACTTAGTCAGAGGAGGGTGTTGGCAATTTTATCCAGATGACCTCCTCAATACAGTTCATTTCACTCCATCATTTTGTTTGCTGGGCTGTAAAGGAGAAATTCAGATTTAGTTTCTCTTTCTTCTGTATTCTTACCATTTGACTGCATTTTGGAACACATAGCAGTCAGTTGTACACCTGTTCAAATTACATTAATATGCATGAGTGCTTTGGATTTTGTGGGTGTTAGAACAAGCAGGGGAAATGGCAGGAGGGATCTATCAACAGGGGGACATTTGAACATCAAAAGAAGCTCTGTCCCAAAAGAGAAAATTTTTTTGTTCTTTTGCTTTTATCAAATGCCAAAAGTAATCCATCTATTGTTTTTCCAAGTGTGAACTTGGAAACAGTAGTTTTTCCAGCATCAACACTGGGATATATTTGGAGCTGACCAAAATGTTAGATTTATCAGAATCAAACATAGAACTCACAAACATACATGAAAAAAAGAATTTTGGGAACTAATAAACATGAAAGTGGGGTAGGACAGGTGAACCAACAGGATATTGCCTCATAAACTGGAATTGTTAAGGAGAGGCTAAGTTCAACTTCAGCTAGATTTCTAAGAGCTAACCACTCAAAAGTCTGTTGCCTGGATGGATAAGCCTGTCAGTTTCCTTTTCTTCCCAATTTATTTTAAAGTAATGTCAAGTTCTTCCTACCCCATTGAAGACATATTCACAGTTTTTATAAGTTCTTGTGAAAAAAAAATGAACCAAAATAAATTTTCACCCAGTTTTAACCTGGAATCCTCCAGAAGTTGTTGGACTGCAGTTCCCAGCAGTCCTACCCACCATAGCCAATGCTGAGGGATGGTGAGAGTTGTAATCCAATAACATCTGAAGAGACAGAATTGCCTATCCTTTCACTAGTCCATGTTCTAGAAGAACCAGAAGGAAGATCATGGTGCATTGTTTGACTTTGGTTCCAGTCTTTCTAGGTGTTAGTGATGAAAAAAATGTTTTAGCTTTATCCCACTTTGTTGTTGCTGTTGTTGTGTGCCTTCAAGTCATTTCTGACTTATGTCAACCCTAAGGTGAACCAATCACAGGGTTTTCTGGGGCTGAAAGTGTGCAATATGCCCAAGGTCATCCAGTGAGTTTCCATGGCTGAACAGGGAATCAAACACTGGTTCCAGGGTCATAGTTCAGTGCTCAAACTAGTACATCGTGCTGGCTCTCATGCCACGTTTTAACTACTGTAATGATCCGTCAACTAATGCTGTGATAGGCTTGGGCACAGCAACATTTGCCAGGCTTACAATGCACATAGTAGATCACCATTTAATTCAAGACATATCCTACTTCTGGTGCCTGCATAAGGCAGAACAGAACATAGCAATATAGTTCCTAAACCATCATATTCTCAACCATTACCATGTGTATAAGACTTTCAGTGGCTAGCAGTTGTAATAGGGAAAGAGAAAAAGGCAGGCAAAAATACCTCCCCATTAAGGATATATAATTTGTGCTTTCTACTGCATTCAAGTATTTTAAACCCCAAGTTCTTTCCATCAACATGAAGTTTGAAAACTGAAACAAAATTTTTGCCAAGAAAAATTCAATAGGTACAGAAACCTTAATTTATCAGTAACATCGCTGAATACCTAAAGATTCAAACCCAGACTTTTTAAAAAGGTAATAATCAAGGCCCTAGACCTGGATGGTTGAATTTGTCAACTTTGGTTTCTCCTGCATCTGAACTTTTAAAATCTCAAGATTTTTCCATTTAAAATATGAAGAAATTTGCAAAAATTTAATATACTCTTACCAAAATGAAACTGGAACAGATTTCTATCTGTCCTTTCCTACAAGTTGACTTCACTTGCTGAAGGTTCTTGGAACGATGGTCCAAAAAGTAACTTTTCCAAGCGCTGTTGGAGAATATGGCAGAGACAATGCTGTTGCACTCACATCCTACTTGTGGATTTCCCACACACATCTGGTTGGCCACTCCGCTGTGCAAACAGAAAGACTTTGGTCCGATCCAGCATGCTTTTCTCATGTTCTTAAGGCTCAACTGCGCTTGCATTTCCTCAAAAATGGATTTCTACTTCCCATCTATTTAAGTCACTCTCTTGTTTAATAGGTTTTTGATCATGCTGTTCAACAATACAGGATAGGACAACTCCAAGAAGATTTAATCTTCTTTAAAAAAAAAAAAAGGAAGATACTGATAAAAGGCAGTCACAAACTTCATAGTGCAGAAACACTGGAAAGAATGGAGAAGAAAATATATACCCACATATACCTAATACAATGCGTGCCAATGCAGTGTTCCACTCAAACCACTGGTCTTTCTCACATTTTCTTTCCTCCTAGCCTTTTGCTCAAAAGCAACTTACTATGGTGGGGGTACAATATTGCTCCAGAACAATTTGGGATGTGGCCTGAGCGGGAGGCAGGCAGAGAAAGGAAATGGCAAAAATCAGGGAGTTATTTTTGCAAAAGCAGAAGTGTATTCCACTTGTGCAAACTGGTCTCTGGATCATAGCCAAAGTGTGGTTGTGTTCACATTGGTCCTGTCTCACACAAACAGCTTCTTTTACTACTCGAATTAACTCATGCTATTTTCCCTATGATATCTGTTCTGCTCTGATTCAGCTGTTCCATTTTGGTGGGGGGGTTTCTCCCATAAATTTGTGGTTCCCAGAACCTGAGTCCTCAGATTTTGTTAAACTTTAGCTCCCAAAGGAGCCACCTAACATGACCATTCTGGAAGTTGCAGCCCAACACAGACTAAACTGCAAAACACATCTTGCATTAATTGACCAGCTACAGTTCCATAGAGTTGTCAGTCACAGGCCTTGTCAGTCACAGGCCATTTCTGCACTACACTGTTATAGTGGTATTATTCCACTTTCAACCTCCTGTGGAATTCTGAGGTTTGTAGTTTTGTATTTAATTGTAATAAGCAGGGCCCACAGATGCAGCAGTTTAGGTTATCACGTTTTGAAGGAAGTTAGGTAATACACATAGCCATCTAAAATGGAAAGGAGGTAACACCATTTGAGAACAGAGTGACCTAGGTCATTTCCACACTACACTGTTATAGTGGTATTATTCCACTTTCAACATCCTGTCAAATTCTAGGCTTTGTAGTTTACTGAGGCCAAAGAGTTCTCTGGTTGAGCATTCTAAATGCCCCTCCCTAAACTGCAAACCCCAGGATTCCATAGGATGTTGAAAGTGGAATAATACCACTATAACAGTGTAGTGCAGAAATGGTCACAGTGAATCATTCCCCCCTCCCCCATCTCCTCTCCTTATTGTGCTTTCTTCCATAGTTCCTTTTTTCTATGTTGCCTCCCATCTTTTAATCTCCTTATTTCTAACGACAGCATTCAGGTACCTGTGTGCATGCACCCAGATCTTGCTCTACTCCCACTTTAAAAGTGTTTCTTTTGGAAGAAAAGCCAAATACTCCCCAATGGAGAATGTGATGGAAATCAGCCATGTTGTGACATATTTTCACCTGACTGCTTTAGCACAATGCTGTCTTTGTGAAAAGAATTGTGTTTAAAAGACATAATGTGAAATATCTTGCAGTGGTGTGAACAGAGCCAGTCTAGACTTTATCCTGTCATGGGGGTCACCATCCCTGTGTTCAGTTTGCTTGTATTATTCATCACAATTCATTGCGTGAGTCAGCGCCATGGGGTATGAGTTTCCTTGCCTGTATGAAGTACGACAATGCCATAACCCAGCAAGGGAGAAATTTAAATCACTGGGGATAATGACAACCCTAATGCAATATAAAATGTAAACAGTTTGTATAGTTAAGGAACAGGAAATTCACCAGAGGACTAACAGTCAGGGTAAGGAGCCTGTAAACCATACTAGCAGGGTTTCCTTGTAATTAATTACAAGTAGCAACTTTACTTGTAACATGTTACTTTGGTGATGGTGGCGGGTAGCAATGGTAAGATTATGGGATCTTTTTAAAAAAAGAATAATAATATTTATTAATGGATAAAATTGATTTTTCAGTGTAATGAGTAATGTTCACTTTTTACTCCCAAAACATTACTCTCGGGGTAGAACTCATTTGGCAGGATGTGGGACCATGTTTGCTTTTTAAAATAGTCAATTTTTAACAATGAATTTTAAATTAATGTATTTAAATGGTTTTATGTGTTTTAGTGTATTTTAATCTGTGATGTGTTTTAGCTGTATTTTAAACTATGTTGTACCCTACCTTGAGCCTCAGGGAGAGGCCAGTAAGAATAATAATAATAATTATTAATAATAATAATAATAATAATAATAATAATAAATTAAAACAACAGAAGAATGACAGGTTGGATTAATGGGGGACTCATGCATTCCTTCTAAAATAGTAAGTAGTAACAGTACTACCAAGTTATAATTTTAAAATAATGAGCAACAAGTAAAAAAATAATTTTTTAAAAAATAGCATTCCAAATTCTGAAACTGGCTCAAAGATTGGGCATCTTTTTTTAAACTGCCTTCAAATGTAACAAAAGCCATTTGTGGGATCCATAAACATATATAGAGACAAGCAGGGTAATCCTGAATGAATAAAGGTTAATGCATTATTACATAATCTTGTTAGTTACACCTATATCCCTGCCTTTCAGCTGGGGTCACACTATTAGTTATATGTACACCCCTGATCCCTGTGAGGAGACAATAACCCTGCAAGTCAGGCTCAGAGACAGTGGCAGACCCAAAGTCACCCAGTGAGTTGATGCTCAATGGGGTCTTAAACCAGGGTGTTGTAATCCAACGTTGTAATCATAATAGCACACAGTCCTCAAATGTGAAACAGTAAGGCTTGCCTAAATACCCTGAAGGCACCAGATCTTGTCTGATCTCAGAAGCTTTAAAGAGGGTCAGGTCTGGTTAGTACTTGGTAGAGAGACCACTAAAGAATACCAGAAGCTGTAAGCTAGATTCAAAGGAGGACAGGAGCAAACCTTCTCCAAATAAATCTTGCCAAGAAATCGTTATGATAGCATCAACCTGTCAGTCAATTTGAAGGCATATGACAACAACAAATGTGGGCTGAATCAAAATGAATGTAAAGGTACATGGTAGTTATTTTTTCTTGCTGAGTTCCTCAAAATTCAGTAGTGAAAGAAGGTATCTGGGGAGGTTGTGGAATATCCTTCCTTGAAGGCGAAAAAGCACTAAAATATTGAGGCATCTACTTAGTGTTTAGTAACCTGCTGGCAACAATAGCTCCCTGATTCACATAGTACTGATATTATCTAATTCCTGATCTTCTAGCTACTATACTGGGAACACTTAAGGGGAAGTAAAATGTACTGAAACTAAAGCTGCTTACTTTGAAATATGAGTTGGTATTGCTTGTTGTGGCAGTGGTGGTAAAACTTGTTGCCTTAATACATAACAGTACTAGAACCTAATTTGAAAACCTGAACTGGTTAAAGAGGAAGGTAAAGAGAGTACTGTGCTATCTTTTTCTCATTTCTCCCAGGCTAGCTCGGTAACCACCAGCTAATTAATCCTTGAGTTAAGGAGGAAGGAGCTTGTCTTGCTGTTTTAATACATTGATTCTTGCTCAGGGTTAGATTTCCACAGCAACAGGCTTGCCAAAATCACTTAAATCCTTGCACCATCCTTCATTTGTTAATTACACAAGGGTGAAGTGCCACTGTGAACTGTGTTGCAAGTTGTGTGCTGGCCACATCAGCATTGCAACATCAACCCTCCAGGAAATGGCTGGAGGGTGATTGACAAAACGCAGTGCAGCCTCTCCTAGGTGGAAAACTAATTACTTGGTGCCAGTAGTTCTGATCTACTTCATTTCCATACATGAGATTCACATGAAAAAAGATGGTTGTAGCATAAAGTAGGTTAAGGTACAGCAACCTCTTTCATTGCACAACATTTCATATTAGGGTAAGTAATGGCCTTGCAAATGCTAAATAGAAGCCTAGCTTGGTGGCAAGGTTTTGCTCCAAATGAAAGAGTTTGAGAAAGTTACTTTTTAAGACAATGGTTCCCAGAAACCCTCAGCCAGTAAGGAGAAATTCTGTGATCTGTAATCCAGCATTCTTTATTATAGCTGAAAGAAACTATAGCAAAGATAGTCTGACCAGTTCTGTTGACATAAATGTCTTTCAAAAAAATATGAAGTCTTGAGACGTTGCCTCCAGAAGGGGCAAAAAGTATTTCATAGAATCATAGAATCATAGAAATGTAGAGTTAGAAGAGACCACATGGGCCATCCAGTCCAACCCCCTACCTTGCAGGAATACCCTCAAAGCACTCCCGACAGATGGCCATCCAGCCTCTGCTTAAAAACCTCCAAGGAAGGAGACTCCACCACACTCCGAGGCAGCATATTCCACTGCCGGACAGCCCTGACTGTCAGGAAGTTCTTCCAGAGGTTCAAGTGGAATCTCCTTTCCTGCAGCTTGAATCCATTGCTCCTTGTCCTGGTCTCTGGAGCAGTAGAAAACAAACCCTCTCCCTCCTCTACATGGTATCCCTTCAAATATTTAAACATAGCTATCATGTCCCCCCTTAACCTTCTCTTCTGCAGACTGAACATACCCAGCTCTCTAAGTCTATCCTCATAGGGCATGGCTTCCAGGCCCTTCACCATTTTGGTCGCCCTCCTCTGGACCTGCTCCAGCTTGACCATGTCCTTCTTCAATTGGGGTGCCCAGAACTGGACACAGTATTCAAGATGAGGTCTAACCAAAGCAGAGTAGAGTGGTACCAGTACCTCCCTCGATCTAGACACCATACTCCTATTGATGCAGTCGAGAATTGCGTTGGCTTTCTTGGCTGCCGCATCACACTGCTGACTCATGTTCAGCTTATGGTCTATTAAGACTCCTAGATCCCTTTCACACGTACTGCCATCCAGCCACGTGTCCCCCATCCTATATTTCTGCATTCCATTTTTTCTACCTAAGTGTAGGACCTTACACTTCTCTCTGTTGAATTTCATTTTGTTAGCCTTGGCCCAGCTCTCCAGTCTATCCAGGTCATTTTGAATGTTGATCCTGTCCTCTGGCTTATTAGCAACCCCTCCCAATTTGGTGTCATCTGCAAATTTGATGAGCATGCCCTCTATTCCTTCATCCAAGTCATTGATGAAAATATTGAACAGCACTGGGCCCAGGACAGAACCCTGTGGCACCCTGCTAGTCACTTCTCTCCAGGATGAAAAGCAGCCATTCATGATCACCCTTTGGGTTCGGTCGGTCAACCAGTTACAGATCCACCTGACAGTAGCTCTGTCCAGCCCACATTTTACTAGCTTCTTTGCAAGAATGTCATGGGGAACTTTGTCAAAGGCCTTACTGAAATCGAGAAGTGCTACATCCACAGCATTCCCTTCATCTATCAAGCTAGGAACTCTATCATAAAAAGAGATAAGATTAGTCTGGCATGACTTATTTTTGAGAAATCCATGTTGACTTCTCGTGATTACCACGTTGCTTTCTAAGTGATCAGAAACTGACTGCTTAATGATCTGCTCCAGAATCTTTCCGGGTACCGATGTCAGGCTGACTGGGCGATAATTATTTGGGTCCTCTTTTTTTCCCTTCTTGAAGATGGGGACAACATTTGCCCTCTTCCAGTCTGCTGGAACTTCTCCTGTCCTCCAAGATTTCTCAAAGATTATAGCAAGCGGTTCCGAAATATCCTCTGCCAGTTCTTTTAATATCCTAGGATGCAATTCATCTGGCCCTGGAGACTTGAATTCATCCAGTGTGGCCAGGTATTCTTGTACCACCTCTCTACCTATTATGTGCCTCATTTCCCCTGCGTCCTCACCTGCTCCCCAACCGCCAGGTTGAGTGCTTGTATCCTTCTGGGAAAAAACTGAGGCAAAGAAGGTGTTAAGTAGTTCTGCCTTTTCTCTTCCTCCTGTTAGTAATTCGCCATCTTCTCTGCGCAGCGACCCTATCGCCTCTTTCTTTTTCCTTTTGCTGCGGACATATTTAAAAAAGCCCTTTTTATTGTTTTTGATGTCTCTGGCCAGTCTAAGTTCGTTCTGTGCTTTAGCCTTTCTGACCTCCTCCCTACATCTCCTGGCTACTTGCTTAAATTCTTCTTTGGTGGTTTCCCCCCTCTTCCATTTCCTGTACACGTTTCTCTTAACGCTTAGCTCAGCTGAGAGTTCTTTAGTCAACCATTCTGGTTTCTTCAGATGCCTTCCATTTTTCCTCCTTGTTGGCACAGTTTTAGATTGTGCCTTCAGTATCTCCCTTTTAAGGAACTCCCATGCCTCCTGAACTCCTTTCTCTTTCACTATTCTTGACCACGGAATTTCATCCAGCAGCTCCTTAAGTTTACAGAAGTCCGCTTTTTTAAAACCTAAGATGAGTGTCTGGCTACACTTATCTTCTCCTTCCCACTGAATGCCAAATTCCAATAGGGCATGGTCACTCCCCCCTAAAGATCCAACCACTTCTACCTCATTAACAAGGTCATCCCTGTTGGTCAGGATCAGATCTAGAATATTTGATCCCCTTGTGGCCTCTTCCACCTTCTGGACCATGAAACTGTCTGCAAGACAAGCAAGAAACTTGCTGGACCTTGCTGTCTTGGCAGAGTTTGACTGCCAACATATATCTGGGTAATTGCAATCTCCTATTATTACTGTATCTCTCCTTTTTGAACACGCGGTCATTTGGTTGAGGAAGGCGTCATCAAGGTCCTCAGTCAGGGTTGGAGGTCTGTAGTAAACCCCCACCAGAATATCCCTATTGTTTCTCACTCCCTTAATTCTTACCCAGATGCTCTCAGCTTGGCTTTCTGGGGTTAAGTCATGGATCTCTTCACAGGTGAAAACATCCTTGACATACAAGGCTACTCCTCCTCCTTTCTTGTTTGGTCTGTTTTTACAAAATAGGCTATACCCCTCTATTCCTACATTCCAATCCTGAGACTCATCCCACCAGGTCTCAGTGATGCCTACCAAATCGTATTTATTTTGTTGTAATAGGAGTTCAAGTTCATCTTGCTTGTTTCCCATACTCTGCATGTTAGTGTAGAGACACTTAAATCCCTGGGCCCTTCCTGCAAGTCCTGTACTATAGTTTCTACTCCTCCCGCCATTGGACGCTTGTACTACTTGGTCAATATCATTTGGGCCTTTTCCCCCTGCACTCGCCGAGTCTTTGCCCTGAATAATATTGTCTCCCTCCCCAGCGGAACTTAGTTTAAAGACCTCTTAATCCTCCGTGCAAGACTGTTTGCAAAAACATTCCTGCCAAGTTTCGTGAGGTGCAGCCCATCCCTTGCCAGAAGCCCACGTTCATGGAAATTCAGGCCGTGTTCCAAAAACCCAAACCGTTGCCGGCGGCACCATATGCGGAGCCAGTTGTTGACCTCTGCTACTGCCCTTTCCCTTTGTGCACCATATCCTTGAACAGGGAGGAGAGATGAAATGACCACCTGCGCACCAAGGTCCTTAAGTTTTGTCCCCATAAGCTCGTAGTCCTAAGGCATATTTGGGAATATCAAGACTTTCCAGATCTCTTCTTGTTTTGTTTGTACATGCTTATTCATGAGTTGCATGCAGTCTGTTTGTCAGGTATGGTCAGCTTCCCTCACTTCCATCCCCTTGTGTTCTTCCTCTTCCCCTATTACCAGTTTCCAGAGACTGGAACAGTTACTTTTTTGATCTACATCTTCAAGAACCCCTCAGCCAGCATGTCCACTGGCCCTGAATGGATCTAGGTATGTACTGATGCAAAAATGTACCAGTATAGGTACAGTGTGCCACTATAACTAGAGTAGCAACTGATTCATGTTGTAAGTCAGCTTTCCTGCAAGCTCACATCTCAAATGATAGATAAGGAGGACTGAGAAATTGCACATCAACCAGCACCAAGGTGGACCCTGCTGGCTGTGCCTACCATCCTGGAAGAAGTCATACAGCCAGCACTTCAGAGAGCCCCAATGGCTGCTGTCCTTTCGTGCCAAATGTCGCAGCAGAAAAGCACTCAGTACAGGTTTTAAGAGGAGCCACCCACCTAGATGTGTCACTCTGTGAGGCCCAAACTCTTCACTCCAAGGAGTCCTTCATCAGAGTATGGCATTATTAGGTGGCCACAAAGACCATTTGCAGTACAGTAACATGCCCACAGTGCTTTACTTTGGCCATCTCACCCATTGATGTTTCACTCCAACCTCTGAGGAAAACTCACGTGAAAGCAAGGCATTAGAACAGGGGTAGGTAAAGTGCACCCTTGAACTGTGCTATGGCCCAGGGTGCTCCATCTTCAAATGATTTGTTCTTCAAAAATTCGGTTTTGCTCCCAAGTGGCTCCTGCAGGGAGTTGGAAACAATTTTGCCATGTTTGGGCACCCTCAATCCCTTTAAGGCCCAGGAAAAGTCTTTTTAAAAACAGGAAATGACACAGAAATGACTTTCTGATCACTTCCTGTTGCAAAAAGGGCCACTCTTGGGCCTAAAATGGCGGGGGAGGAGGGAAACAAAATGCAAAAAAAAAAAGCCTGCATACCCCTGGATGGTGTTGGGAGTGAATTTTTTTTTAATTTAGGGGGAGTAGCCCTCCAAGGTCTCTAGGCACTAATGTGGCCCCCTAACCCACAACAGTTGCCATCCCAATATCAATAATAGCAGCAGCTGCAGATGCCCTGTCTTGAGCAGTTGGGCATTTTATGCTGCTGCTTTATATCTGCCAGTTATCCTCTCTAGGGTTGCCACATCTGCATTTTGCCAGGTTTTATCCAGATTCTAGGCATGCCCACCCGGTGCCCATTTAGACCATCATCTGGCTGGGATTTCAAAGAAAGGAAGTCTCTAGCCCTTGTGTTAGTTGAGATAATGGGCAAAACGTGGAGGCACTTTTCTATGAATTGTCGTGTGAGAAACAAGTCTGTTCCTCCACTCCATTTTGAGGCATGAGGGAGAGGAGAGTAAGGCCATTTCCGCACTAGACTGTTAGAGTGCTATTATTCCACTTTCAACATCCTACAGAATCCTGGAGTTTGCAGGCCCCTCCCTAAACTGCAAACCCCAGGATTCTGTAGGATGTTGAAAGTGCGGAAATGGCCTATGTCATGCAGGTGACGAAGGGACACGTTGTGAGAGCACAAGATGAGGCAGGCAAGAAAATGGAGAGAAAGGAGAGTAAGCAGTGCAAGTGGCAGTAGGTAAGAAGCAAAGGAGAGCGTGCTGTGAGGGCACATGGTGAAACAAGGGGAGAAATAGGATGGAAGGAAGAATGAAAAGTTTGAGTTGTGGAGTTGAAGAAGTAAAGGGCCTGTTAAGAGGCAGTGGTGGCCCATGGTGGCCCATGGTCATGAATTCTATGACCATGCAGAAATTTGAACTTAGGTCTATCTGTTCCAAATTTTGCCTTTCAAATATTACTTTGTATTAATTCTCTCAGATCAGTTGTAATTGTTTTTTTAAAAAAAAATGGCATGAAGGCTTAAATATTGTGGAAGAAAAATGCAACAATTAATGTGCTGAATTTGCATAATTAGAATGCAAATCAGACTACTTTGCATAATTAAAATAATTTCCAAATTAGATACCTGGATTTGATGACATGAAACATGGCAACCTTAGACCTCTGGGACCCTCTATATAATAAAATTGTCCCCTTGCAACCCCTAGAGAGTGTGAGGGTCTTTTTATAAGTTAAAAAAAAAGGAAGAAGCATGCAATCTGCAGGATGCATTTTGCCCATCCCAGCAATAAAACAGCAGACACACAGGCTGAGATTTTCAATACAAAAGTCAATACAGAATCCAAAGTCCATGCATGCAGAGCCAACCATACTGCTATTCTTCCTGCAAGAGTTTCCTTTTTCTAGTTAATCCTCTGTAAGAACTGGGGCAGACTACTGCCTGCAAGTAGACAGACAGGCAAGTTTCTGGAATCTTAATTAGGAATATATCTGTCATAAGCAATACGCTGCCAGGTTGTGGTGCTGGTTCAATGCAATCCCATTGGGGATCTGAGTTTGCAGCATCCTAGCCTTCATCACATGGAGCCCTCCCCATTTTAGACTGTCTCACGAATGCCATGTGTTGTCCAGTTCACCTCTCAGTTACGTGACGCCTTTTCCAAGAGTTAGCCCTGTTAGTCTGTTACAGCATATAAAGCAAAAAGGAAGAACTAAAGAAGAAATTTAGCAGCACTTTTAAGACAAACTGGTTTCTTTTAGCATGGGTTTTCACAGTATTCAATTCACTACTTCAAGTGCATTGATAAAGTTCATCTCAAACCTCAGGTATCTTAGCACTTCAATAGTTGTAGGGGTGGAATCAGAGTGCAATAGGATACAGAAAGATGCAATTTGTGACCCAGGCCATAAATCTTCCAACAGGTGATACTGGTCTGTCAGGCTTGTCTCTAGTTCTGAGGTGTAAAAGGAATGCATCTGATTACTGGGAGTCGTTCACTTGAAGACAGAAGTTTTGCTGGGGAGTTAGGGTAGCGTAATTCTTTTGTCATGTATGTGGTTATGAGGACAAATTTATTAATACATGTAGTATTTCAAGAAAGTATTGTCTCTGTTCCTACCTCCAATAGCAGCTTGGAACTGTAAATATATCCCAGTTCAGGTGTTGTCTTTTCAATTTTCCTTTACTTTTTTGTGCGCTAGATACACTACTTCTAAGTCAGAGATTATATGTCCAAGAAGGTTGAAGTCTTTTTATTACTGCCAATTGGTGTAGTAGCACCAATCTACAAAACTGCATGGATTTTTCATTATCTTTCATTGGCTTGCTTGTAGCATTATCAAATTGCCACCACAACTCACTCTATTGCATCTGGCTGCATTTTCTCCCATGTTTTATTTGGAAAGCAGTTTTGTTAGACTCTCAGGCCATTCATTTATCTCAGTGTTCTCCAGTAAAAACAGATAAATCATAAATACATTCTCAGTATGTATTTTTGAGGTTTTATTTAATTGCCAAGCTTTTGAGACTGTAACTAGGAAGATATATCAATCTTTCTAGTGTCAGTGGAAGAGTCAGCTTAGATTTAGCATCCCACAGCCTTTTCAAACATGTGTTGTCCTTTCTTACGCTAAACATTTAATTCTGCAGCTTGGAAATCAAATTAAATTAATGTAAATTGGTAATTCAAGAAATAAATTGACTATGAAATCCTCTGACAGAAATCACAAATACATGAGTTGCTTTAATATTACCTATGGGATCCAATATTTTCTTGAGTCCTTTTGTTCTGCAGACATCAATAGTCATCTCAGGATGCTCTTATGGTCACAACTAATCAAATAAATGAGATCTGAAAGTCTCAGAAAACTTGTGTAACTCTTTTTTCATCATTTGGCAAGTACTAAACAGGATATCACTCTTTGCATTTCCCAGCTATTGATACTTTAAAAGATAACATCAGGAGTTGGTTTAACTTAAACTCAAGCTTCAAAACTCCTTGAGAATATAATCCTAATCAAGATTCAACAAATAACTATTGCATGAGCATTAGAACTGGCCTTGAACCAAACTCAGTCTGTAAACATTAAGGCCATTTCGGCACTAGACTGTTACAGCGCTATGATTCCACTTTTGACATCCTATGAAATCCTGGACCGGCCCCTCCCTAACTGCAAACTCCAGAATTCAATAGGATGTTGAAAGTGGAATCATAGTGCTATAACAGTCTAATGCAGAAATGGCCTAACTTGAGGTAGACTGGGGCCAATGTAAATGTTACAAAATGCAGAGCTATTTGTATTAATTATTATGAATATAACATCTAGAATAACACAATCATGACATTATTGGTATGATTACTGTGTCATGTCCAGGATAGTATGGTCTTTCATCACTTTTGTACGTTTCAGCAAAATACATCAAGCTGTTTGAGTTTCCCCAGTACTCATGCATAAGAATAATACTAGAAAATATTTAAAAAGTGATACCTTTGACTTTATTGGTTTATATAATACATATTATGTATTATCACAGTTCCTGAATGTTCCCTGTATTAGAAATCTTGATTTTACCAGCCTGAGTGAAGCAGCTGATTGGTTCCACTGCAGAGAGTTAATACAATGCAGTGTAACTGGAATGAGGCTGAGCCTGTGTACTAATAAATCCTTAAAGGGTTGACAAAAACTTGGCATGTTGGCCAAAAATCCCAGGTTTCACACAGAGACTTCATGTTTTCTAGTCACCCAAAATACAAATGGTTCTGCCTGCACAGTAATGTCATGAAATGCACAGCTGAATTCATCTCTGCTTCTATAACAAGTTACAGAGCAAAGCATTAGATTAGAAATGATTGTTCCATATCTATAGAAACTGATATGCTAGCATCAAGCAGCTGTTTCATGTGACAATTCAAATTGGATTTAATATATGGAACTGTTCATATTTCAGTCATTAAACTCAAGTGATTTAGTAACAATATACTATGGTTAACGGAATGCCAGATGGGCATTATCTGTAATGTGGCTAACGTAATTGAACAACTATTGCCCCCTCACCCACCTCCCTGAGATCAGAGGTATTTCAATCTTTATGTGGTCATAAACCAATAGTTATGTGGTCATATGTTCTTCATCCTGTAGAATGTAGGGAGCAAGAAATATAACACCTCATTCATTCACGTATGCATTCAGATTTCCTGCCAACTAGAGGTCAAGATGGGTTGCAATTTTTCAATATATACTCCTTGTTAGGATAGATGCCTCCAGCTTCATTTTATTAATGGAGCTAAATATTAAGAGACAAAACACAGTGAAGCTGGAAGTTCTGCAACGGGTTCTGTGTGTAATAAGCTTCACATAATTCAAGTACAGCACATCTTGAGATGTCAATTAGAATATATTTTGAAGCCAGCATGGTTTCAGGTATTGGACTGAGAGTCCAGAGATCCAGGTTCTGATCACCATGAAACAAACAGGGTGATTTCTTAGCCTGACGTGTTTCATAAAGCTATTGTGAAGATAAGGTGGGGAAAAGATGAGCCATGTACACTGTGCTGAGTTCATTGGAGAAAAGTGGGATATGAATATAACAAATAAAATAAGACTGGCTCATCTCAATACTTCTAGCATCATTTGATTGTATATTCACCTGCAGGTTTTTTTTTCCCTTCAAAATACTACTGGCAATAAATATAATGTATACTGTACATGAGTATACTGTATATACTCAAGTATAAGTTGATCATGTATAAGTCAAGGGCAGTTTTGGGGGGCAAAATTATGGATTTTGATATGACCCATGGATAAGCCAAGGGTCATTCTGCAGTTGCCCCTCGCCACGGCTGCCACCATTTTCCTACCTAGGCATTCAAAAAGGCCTTTCACCACTCAGAGAAAGGGATAGTTCTTTTTTTATACACTCATCCCTCCACATTTGCTAGGGTTAGGAGCACAGGACCCCCATGAAAGCGGAAAAACCAGGAATAACTCTAGGCCCTCCCAAACCATATTTAACCCACACAAAAAAATAATGATCACCATGTTCAACCCACCATGGATTCCTTTGAGGCATCAGGGTTCTTTCACAAGGCAGAAGTGGGTGGCTGGTGAGGCTTACAGCCACCTCCGGTGCTGCCCCACACCATTTTTAAGAGGGACTTACAAGCCTCGTTCGCAGTTTCTCAGTCTCACGAGGCTTGCAATCCCTATTAAAAATGGCATAGGGAAGCAGCAGAGGTGACAGCAAATAATCTGTGAATAATCAAATCTGAAAAAGTGAAAACCATAAATGTGGAGGGCTGACTGTATATATAAAAGTTAAGATACAGTATTCATTCTTATCAAAAAGCAACATCCCCTTCTCTGAGTAGAGTGGTGAAAGATGAAAGCTTATCCCAGGAGAACCCAAAAGAAGCACCAACTCCCTCTACTCTCTTGGTGTGCCTTTGGGGGATATGCCATTTTCCCATCCAGGCATTCAAAAAAGCCAGAAACAGCACTGCAGCAGAGAAGGTAGAGAGCTTCTTTTTGGTTCTCCTGGGATGGGCTAAGCTCTCACCTTTCACCACTCTACTCAGAGGAAGGGGATGTCTCCTTTTTTGATAAGAGTTAAGGTACAGTACTTACATTCACCCATTGATAATTTGACCAGTTTTGGGGAGATAGTTTTTCTGACCAAAATTTCTAGACTTATACATGACTATGCACAGTACATGCATGATAGTAGTATGAGGATTTGAGAAGATACTTGTATTAGATATAGATTAGATTAGATATAATTGATTAATTGAAATGTAAACTACATTGGTTGTCTTTTTCAGTATTGTCATCTCTAGTTACATGAGGGAGCTAAAGTCCAGACAGCGAGTCTGAACTGTAGATTTAGACTATTTAATACCCATTATATCACTTACTTTGATCCTTACTGTCTCATGCTGACAAGTATGCCACTATTTCCTGGAGAGTGGGAGTGATTGTCCCAGTCAGATTTTCTTCCTCTTCTTGCATCATCTCGACAAGCTACAACTCCAGAATGAAAATTCAATTAGTTCTAAATTGAAATAAGTACTAAATTGCTGCTTCATTGAGGTTGTCAGAAAAACATTTCTAGCATCAGATACTGGAGCCTATGATCATGAATAATGTGGTATTATAGAAACAGATTATGAAAAAGGTATTACATGTTTCTCCTTTCCCCTTTGTTGGAAATTGTTCTTATGTATTGTTAAAGTCCTGGAGAACATACATGGCTTAACGGATTTTGCTGATTTTTTTTTATAATTCTTGTGTCAAAAATATATTTGTCTAGAATTTGCAAACTACTGTTGTCCCTGCATACTTGCTAGGATCAGAGGGTGCAGGACCTCCACAAAAGTGGAGAAACCACAAATGTCAAAATGCGTGTGTATGTCTGTGGAAAGGGGGCTGAGGCATGGTAGAGGGAACAGAAACCCAGAATGCAAACCAGGTCAAGGGAGAGAGAGAACATTTCCACACAACACTCTTATAGCGCAATGATTCCACTTTCAACCTCCTATGGAATCCTGGGGTTTGCAGTTCCAGGAGAGGCCAGTCGGTTTCACTGTTTCACATAAAACAGGTTTAAACATTCTTCTGTGTGGAAGGGCAAGTGAGAAACTGTTTCAGGGAGCCCCAGAGACTTGAATGTTTCAAAGGTATTATACTGCTAAAATGTCCTAGGGGGAAGTGGAGGATTTATGGATCTTTCCATATACTGGAATAGGGGAAACTTTAGAAATCATAATTATCTGAGAAACAGTTGAAAAGGCAGAAGTAACAGGGAGGGAATAAAAGAAACATAGCATCACCTTTAAGACTAACTGGTTTTTATTTTCACCTGAGCTTTCATGGATATGAACCCACTTCTTTGAATTATCACAAAGTGATAATAAATGCTCAGTAATAAAGCATATTTACACAGCTGTAGGAGTGAGATGGAATGTATGGAATTTGCTTCCATAATGTACGGAATTTGCATCCATAATGCATCCATAAAGTATGGGATTTGCATCCATAAAGATGCAAATCACGATCCTTGCCCTAAATTTTCAAAGGGGTGCAAAGGTGATACTGGTCTTTTAGATCTTTACAGTGGTCAGTTAGTGTTGATGTGTAAAAGCAACAAATCTGCTTACCAAAAGTCAGTTTCTCAAGGTTCAAAGCCCTTTCTGAGAAAATTCAATCTGTTACTTATGCAGTAGTGAGGACTCTTGAATTAATATATTTAGTGTGCCATGAATCCATTGTCCTTGTTCCTACCTCTGCAAATGGAGTGGAATTTGTGAATATAATTCAATTCAGCAGTTTCTATTTCTAGTCTTCCTTTGCAATTTCCTTGTTCAAGGACTGCAACCTGTCAATTCCTTACTGTGTGTCCAGGAAGGTTGAAATGTTCTGCAACTGGTTTCTGAGTACTGCCATTTCTAATGTCCAATTTGGGTCCATTTATCCTCTTGCATAAAGACTGCCATGTTTGTCCAACGTAGAGTGTAGACGGGCATTGCTGGCATAGGATGGCATATATCACATTGGAGGAAGAGCAAATAAATGTAACTCTGATATTGTGAGTGATGTTAGTGGCCTCTGTAATATATCTCCCAGAATAGATGTGGGGACAGAGTTGGCATTTGGGTTTATGGCAGGGTCTTGTCCCTGTATTACTATCCATGTTATATGTCCTGTTGTAAATGAGTAGTTTTTTACAATTTGGAGGCTGACTGCAGGCCAGTAAAGGCCTGCCTCCCAGAGCTTGTGAGAGGCGCTGTGTTATACTCCAGAACTGGTTGTAGCTCACTTACGAAACACTTGAATGGTCTCACATGAGGATTGTAGGTGACTGCTAAATGTGTTCCGTCACTTTATGTTTTTGGTCTGTCTTGTAGTAAATGGTTCCTAGGTATTAATCTTGCCTTGTCAATTTGGTTTTTCACCTCCTTAGCTAGGTATTGTAGTCTGAGAAATGCCTGTTATAAATCCAACAGTTCTGAGCTTCTGTTTTGTAGGTATGGTATATGGTTGTATCAAAGGGCTTGGCTGTAAACAAAAGATTTGGTAGTGTGTTTTGGTTGGAAACTGGAGACATGTAAGTATGTGTAGTAATCAGTGGGTTTTTGATAAAGTGTGGTGCGTAGGCATCCATTGTGCAGTTGCACAGTGGTGTCAAGAAAGTGAATTTGTTGTGTAGGTTGTTCCAGGATCAGGTTGATGGTAGGGTGGAAGTTGTTGAAATCGTGGTGAAACTTCTCAAGTGATTGCTTTCCATGTAGCCAAATTACAAAGATGACATCAAGAAACCATAGGTAAAGGAGAGGTTTTTGAGTGCACATGATGAAGAAGTGTTGTTCTGGATCAGCCATGAAGATTCTTGCATACTGTGGTGCCATATGGGTGCCCATAGCCATGTCAGTGATTTGGAGGTACGTGTTATTTTCAAAAGTGAACCACTTATAAGTGAGTATAGATCTGCAGAGTTTGGTGGCTAGGTTTCCTGTAGTCTCACTGAGGAAGGTATTCTTGATGGCTTGTAGTCCATGTATGGGATCTTTGCATTTAGGGATTCCACGTCCATAGTGGCTAGGAAGGTGTTTTCTTGGAGGTTGTGGATGGACCGTATTTTCTTCATGAATTCAGTTGTATCCTTTTTGTAACTTGAAGTGTTGATGGCATATGGCCTGAGAACTCAGTTCGTATATCCAGATATGTCAACAGTCAGGGTTCTAATAATGAGACAACAGGACTTTTAGGATTGCCTCATTTGTATATTTTGGATAGTAAATAGAAAATGCCTGGGTTGGGCTCTTGGGGTATGTCCATTTGAATTTGGTTCTGTATATCAGTGGAGAATTCTCTGAGTAATTTGTATAGTTCCTTCAGATATCTGTCAGTGGGATCTTTGGAGAAGATTCTGTAAAATGTGGTGTTGGATGGTTGTCTCTCAGCCATGTAATCTGATTTGTTCATGATGACCACAGTTCCCCATTTGTCAGCCTGTTGTATTAAAAATTATTTTCCTTTTCTGAGCAGTAATCACCTACCTTGGAGCAGGAATGTAGAATAGTGGGCCTTGGAGCCACACCAGGGCTCTCAGAAGGACTCACATCTCTTCCCCATGACAATATAATTGGCAAAAGGAGGAGGGTTCTAGCTTTTATACTTTTCCACATTCTAAAAGGCTCCTCTAAGACTTAATTATTGGCAGTAAGAGCATTAAATTGCAATAGACTGGTATCTGTCTTTGGCCCCACCCATCACTATTTCTGCAAATGAATTAGGCTCTGATGAGGAAAGAGTAACCTCATTCTTCTTTAGTGCAGCTTCCCATAACAAGGTGTCCTCCAGATAGGACTAAAATACCCATCATTTCTTCTCAGCATGGCCACATATCTGGAGTAGGGTTGGCAGAAGTTGGACGTTGCCCTGAATCACCAGTTTTCATGTTTCACCTCCAGGCAACAGGCGGAATACAAATTCTCCACTTTTTGTGGGGCTAGCTGGGGTGCCTGAAAAAAAACTGTGGTCAAGCAGGGAGGTTTCTAGTTGGCTCCACAGTTTGCTATGCTTTGCAGAGGTTCATTGATATAAATCAAGTGTTGCAGTTTGCAGAGACAACCAGGAAAAAAGGGATGGGTGGGGGTGGGGAAGTGGATGTGTTTGAATGACAAACTGTGACTAACTGTGGTCCATAACTCTTAATGACATCACCCCACCCACCCCCATGACACCCCCAATGACTATCCCTAGGTCTCAGGTTTGGGCCCCGAAATCACAGTGGGGCTCCGGCTCATATCATTTAAAACTAGCAGCTCTAATCTGGTGTATACCGAGCTGTGAAAGGCTGCTATAATGGCTCTCTCTGTCAGCCTTCAAGGATTTGATACAAAGTTTTCAGAACTAACTCTGGCTTTTAACTAATTTTCTGACTGTGTCTTGTTCATCTATATATGTTTTTCCTAATTTGTTTAGGTTACAGCACTGGGGCCTGCCTAGCCATTAGGCAGAGTGAAGCACTTGCCTCAGGCAGCAGATTTAGAGTGTTAGTTAAATATCTTTTAGTTATATAATATACTGTTGTTGTATCGTCAAAATTGACTATGTATGTTGTCTTAGGTGTGTGGGGTAGCTTTTGCTGCTCCATCTCAGGCAGCAACATGTCTTGGGATTGCCCTGTACATCAAACACTCTGAATCTTTCTTCTGGCCATTATTTCTTGGTCCTGCAGGTGGTTGTTCTTTCCTCCTCACCTGTTTTGCCTCTGTCATACATTTTTTAAAAAATTACTACCATCATAAACCAGAGAAATCTCATGTTCTTTGACTACAATGGAGCACTACATGGCAGAGCTGTACAGCTCACATCTAAACCCTCAGCAAGAAAAATAATGCAGATAAGTTTATGGACGTTGCCACATTACCTCCACTTTCATTCATTCATTTCTTAGCAAAGAAAGGAAAGATTCATTCATGGTGGTGTGTTGCAATCTATGTTGCATTAAAGAGAAACAAAATCAGGATTCAAGGCATCTGTCTAGTCTAGTCAACTGGTCTAATTAAAAATATTCCCTAATCATTTACCTCACCCACAGCCTTCGATGTTTTCCTAATACCAAGGCTGAAGAAATAATTGTGCCAAGTTGCTCTGAACCGCACATCTTGTTTATCTATACTCCATCCAAAAGATAGCTCTTTTTTTTAATTGAATTGAATCCAAATGTCAGCTGACTCTTCCCCATTCTTCGGGCATTCATCTCTTCTCTTGTATCTCAGAATTGTCCATCTTACTCTCTTTGTAGTGTGGGGGGACGAGAGACTAGGGGAGGGGAGGAGCAGCAGGGAAATCTGCTTTTCCCCATCAGCTGTGTGCATCTAAAACTGGATGCCATCCCAGAGTAGCCAGGTTGTATATGAGACAGGGCTCCTGTTGCTTTAGACCCTTCTGATGGAACTTTTATGGTAAGCCTTCTTGAGTGAGGATCTGGTAAATATTAAAGCACCAGGAGTCCTGGGCCACAGTCAACTCGCAATCCTGCTTCCAACCCATAGTTTATGCTACAAATGGAGTGCTAATATCTGAGTCAATGAACTGTGCTACACTTATATAAACACACAAACAGGGGGAGCAAGGGAATATTGAGTTTTGAGTCATGTTGCAATAGTTCTTTCCCCCCCTCTCTCTACAGTTCTTCCTTCCATTTTAGATACAACAATGATATTTTGATATAACTCCATCTCCTGTCTTTCAAACTACATGTGATTATTGTTGAACAACACCTGAATCTCTTGTTATCATTATCTTACGCAAACACACATGAGATCATTGTGATTTTGTCTGGTTTTGCTTGTAGTCATGCAACTAGGGGCCACTCTCATTTTCCATGACAGTACAGCCATTTCCTTATAGAGCTTGGAAAATACATGTTTTTTGACTACAACTTCCAGAATATACCAATGGATGTGGCTACAAGATTCAGGGTGTTATCCAAAAATGTATTTTTTCCAAGCTCTAATTCATATGTCAATGTTTCGTGGGCATTTCACACCCCTTCTCCACTGATTCTTTTTTTAAAAAATTGTCCTAAATCCAACCTTGGGACTTTATGCCTTCACACTGCCAGAAAACATGCTCCACAGGGTTTTCCAGACATCCACAGCAGGCGTTCGTGGTACATGGGGAGGCAGTTTTTTGGGGTGACTCACCTTCGTAATGGTTCTGCTGATCAATGTGTTCCCATCATCAAAATGACCCCATTAGATTCTGCCCGATTTTTAAAATTCTAACAGTAATCAGTCCTAATGGTAATCATACTCATCTGATATCCAAAGATATTAAAAGAATGGGCAGAATTTTCAGAACCGCTGGCGATAATCTTTGAGAATTCTTGGAGAACAGGAGAAGTCCCAGCAGACTGGAACACAGCAAGTGTTGTTCCCATCTTCAAAAAGGGGGGAAAAAGAGGACCCAAATAATTATCGCCCAGTCAGCCTGATGTCAATACTCAGAAAGATTCTAGAGCAGATAATTAAACAGACAGTTTGTAATTACTTAGAAAGCAATGCTGTGATAACTAAAAGTCAACATGGGTTTCTCAAAAACAAGTCATGCCAGACTAATCTTATCTCTTTTTTTGATAGAGTTACAAGCTCGATAGATGAAGGCAATGCTGTGGATGTAGAATTTTTTATTTCATTAAGGCCTTTGACAGAGTTCCCCATGATATTCTTGCAAAGAAGCCAGTAAAATGTGGGCTAGACAGTGCTATTGTTAGGTGGATTTGTAATTGGTTGGTTGACTGACTGAATGCAGACGATGTTCACCAATGGCTTCTCTTCATCCTGGACAGAAGTACTAGTGGGATGCCACAGGGTTCTGTCCTGCGCCCAGTGCTATTCAACATCTTTATCAATGACTTGGATGAAGGAATAGAGGGCATGCTGACAAAATTTGCAGATGATACCAAATTGAAAGGAGTTGCTAATACTCTAGAGGACAGGATCAGAATTCAAAGTGACCTTATCAGAATGGAGAGATGAGCCAAAACTAACAAAATGAATTTCAACAGAGAGAAATGTAAGGTCCTACACTTAGGCATAAAAAAATGAAATGCACAAATATAGGATGGGAGACACTTGGTTGGACAACAGTATATGTGAAAAGGATCTAGGAGTCTTAGTAGACCACAAGCTGAACATGAATCAGCAGTGTGATGAGGCAGCCAAGAAAGCCAGCGTGATTCTTGGTTGCGTTGATAGGAGTATGGTGTCTAGATCAGAGGAGGTAATGGCACCACTCTATTCTGCTTTGGTTAGACCTCATCTGGAATACTGTGTCCAGTTCTGGGCACCTTATTTCAAGAAGGATATTGACAAGCTGGAATGTGTCCAGAGGAGGACAACCAAAATGATGAAGGGTCTGGAAACCATGCCTTATGGAGAGCGGCTTAGGGTGCTGGGTATGTTTAGTCTGCAAAAGAGAAGGTTAAGAGGGGACATGATAGCCATGTTTAAATATTTGAAAGGATGTTGTATCAAAGAGGGAACAGGCTTGTTTTCTGCTGCTCCAGAGACTAGGACACTGAACAATGGACTCAAACCACAGGAAAAGAGATATCACTTAAACATTAGGAAGAACTTACTGACAGTCAGAGCTGTTTGGCAGTGTAATATGCTGCCTTGGAATGTGGTAGAGTCTCCTTCTTTGGAGGTTTTTGAACAGAATCTGGATGGCCATCTGTTGGGAGTGCTTTGATGTGTGTTCCTGCATGGCAGGGGGTTGGACTGGATGGCCCCTGTGGTCTCTTTCAAATCTATGATTCTATAATTCTAAGAGTATTTAGGGTGGCTGTTTGCCTTACTTTACAAAAGAAGCCTCTGAGAGACAGTGCTGTATTTGAAAGCCTCATGACATCATGCTTTACAAAAGTTTTGGACTTTATCTACCAACAACTCTAGTCAATATAGCCAATGATCAGGAATTCTGGGAGCTGAAACCCCAAAAGGAGGAGGAGGAAGAGTAATGAGAATTCCCATCAACAACAAAGACCTGGGGCCCATTTCCACTACACAGTTATAGCTTAACTGCCCTGGCTCCAACCTATGGAATCCCAGGGTTTGTACTCTGGTCAATTACTAGCACTTCTGACTGAGCATTCTAAATACTCCTCCCAAAATCTCAAATCCCAGGTTGCCATAGAATGTTGCCATAGCAGTTAAAATGGGATCATGGCACTGCAATTGTATAGTGTGAACGGGCTCTAGAACAGTAGATTCAGCAGGCATAAAAATCATCTGATCTCCATTTTTCCAGTATGAAGTGATGAATTGCATTTCCGTTGAAATTTGAATGATTTTTTCTAAGGCCATTTCCATACCGGGCTTCTGAAATGGTGCAGAGCGACCTCTCACGGAGGTCTTCTACACCCTAGAGTGGACTGGCGTGGACTACTTTTTGTAGTTCCACACCAGAATCCACTCAGGAGTGGCCGGAACTAGCCACGCTGCGTGTTTTTTAAAAACCTCTTTTTCGAGGGTTTTAAAAAGCACGGAGCGCGCAGCCCCACGCCGCTCCGTCGCCCGGCTCCAAAGTGGATTTGCAGGCGCGCGCAAGTGCGTGCCTGCAGATCTGCCGGGGGCGGGCTTCCAGATGGCAAGCTTCTCTGGTTGGTGGAGAGCCTCCACCAACCGGAAGCCGCCATTTGGGACGCCGGAGGACTGCGGAGCAGCAAGCTCGCGCTGCTCCACGTGGCGACGGACTTACCCGGTTTCAGGTAAGCTCCGTTTTTGGGCATTTTCACCCATCCCCCCCCCCACATGTGAAAAGGGCCTAAATTTGCATTTACAAGTACAAATTAGTATATCCTAATTTTACAGCAATCTGTATCTTTTCTTTTCCTCATTTTTATTGATGCATTCCCTCTTCTTTTTTTCAATCAGTAAATGTGTTGGTGTTAGTACCACATTCTTCAGGATGTTTTATATGAATAATAATAATTTTTCCAGATCTGTACCATGTCCCATTCAAGCTGAAAGCTGACTAGGAAATTCAAATTTTTTTAAAAAATGTGCTGGCTTTGTAATTATTTGGTGGTTTCTACCAATGACTACAAATACATGCATGTAGAGGTATTTGTTATAAGCAGTTTCATCTGATAGCTAGTCTGATAGTAAATTGTTTTAATCTTAATTAACTTTATAGCAGTTCTTCCCCCCTTTTAAGTGAGGAAATGAAATCTCACATACACATCTTTCACTCATTATTTTCCCTGGAAAAAAAACATTCTTTTTATTTAAAAATCCTTAAAATGTAAATATTTGTCAGTGTTGTGTCTAGGATTCACCATAGGCATGCACTAAAAACTTCAACCAATGTCCAACTCAGATCGATTCTGCACAGAATTAGGGAAGTTACATCTGCCTGTAATTTGCCTGTCAATTTTCATACACAAGGTTTTCGTGTACACAAAAACATGCCATTGTTTTCCAGAAGCCTGTACACTTTTCTCATGGCCAAAGCCCATGTGACTTGCATTTTGGCAGCTTTCACCTACAGACAGACTGACCCTCTGCTTCTTGTTGTCTGATCTCTTCACAGTCAGTGGAAACACGCCAACCCTGAGGGTTCCCTTGGTGCCAGACTCTGACAGCCAGATAGCTTGTTTGCACATTCTGACTGTCTTTCTCAGCTGGAAGGAACTGAATTTTAAAAAGAGAGAGATCACAGCAGATCTAGGCAACACGTCTCAGACCCCCTAACTCCGGCAAGATGCCATTAAAAAACAACTATAGTGGGGGGGGGGGGACGGTAATAGAGATTTCTGCACAAATGGATGTATGATGATTTGTATTTTTCATTGTATAGATTGCACTGTTGTGTGCGTCTCTCCAAACACCATCTCTTGTCCAACAATCTTTTTTTTTTAACCTTTGCCCACTGCATCTGATAAAATATGGTAACTGAGCCTATTCATGTTGTAAACTAGAGGTGAGGAAAGTGAAACTCATAGCCCTCTTATAGCGCACAAGCTCCATTTTGTGTTCCACCAGCCCTGGTGGCGCATTGGTTAAATGCTGGTACTGCAGCCACAAGGTTGTGAGTTCAATCCTCCCAGGCTCCAGGTTGACTCAGCCTTCCATCCTTCCACAGGCTGGTAAAATGAGGACCCAGCTTGGTGAGGCCATTAGCTAACACATTGTAAACCGCTTAGAGAACACTTAGCTGATAAGCGGTATAGAAATACACGTGCTATTGCTATACATGCTACTAAGAGATTCCCAAAGATCCCTTAATTTTAAAAAACAAGCAGCCAAAGTATTGTCAAAAATCTGTCCCAAGCCACTATGTTTTTAGTACATTTAGTAAATTTGTTCATCCACTACCCTATACAACCCACTCCAAATTCCCAGAATAGAAGTGATGTCACATCACTTCTGGGTGGGAAGAAATACATCTGGGCACTTCCTTAGAGGAAGAAAGGGGCAGAAACTGATCCCTCCCCTAGTATATAATATGCCCTTACTGTAAAGGGGGCAGTTTATATGGAGGACAATAGCGGCATGAATCCACACAATTGATGAACCTTAGCAAGTGGGGGGGGAGTCTCAAAAAAGAAAAAAGCAATTTCTGCTCTGTATTCTTTATTTGAATTTAATCTTCCCCAACCTGATGTTCGCCAGGCACATGGGACTCCTACTATCATAATTCTAGTCAACATAGCACACCAGGGCCACTGCACTACACTGTTATAGTGCTATTAATCCACTTTCAAGATCCTGTGGAATTCTGGGGTTTGTAGTTTACTGGGGCCAAAAAGCTCTCTGGCTGAGAAATCTAAATGCCCCTCCCTAAACTGCGAACCCCAGGATTCCATAAGATCTTGAAAGCAGAATAATAGCACTATAACAGTGTACTGCAGAAACGGCCCTGGTCGGGGATGCCTGTTTTTATTCTGGCCTCTGCTCTCAGGAACTAAAAAAGCTACCAGAGCCAGCTCTGCCATTAGAAAAAGTGGGGCAGCTGATCTGCAGTGTAATGAAAATGTAGCAAATGGTTATTACTGTATTATAATCGTCATTATTTTTTCCCACCAGGAAAAGGGAGAAGTACTTGTATGATATGTTGCCTCATATCCAAAATAACTTGGTTAGCCTGACTACAGTTGGCACCCCTTGACAAGGATGAGTGACTTGGCATCGTTTGATGCTCTACCTGGAACTGTTTTGGGTCAGCCCTGAACATTGTGCAGTTTTGTCCCTAGAGGAACCCAAAACTGCTGAGTTGCCCTCTCAGATCTGCAAAACAACAGCAGCCCGCAACACACACACCTCATGCCTATCCTTTCCAAACACAATGTCCTCTGCCCCTTGTCCCAGAGGCGATTTCATTCAGGCCTTGTCCAGATGCCAGAATTTATTTTATCTGGCAAACTTAGTTTCATAGCTAAGAAAGCAAGATGCAAAATTAAGGCCAAAAAATAAAAAGCATTTTCTTCAGCAAACCTTTGTTTACAGTCCAGGCCAATAGACCAAATGAAAAGGGACTATGTAGAGCAAAGAGCAAGCCTTCTGTTGCTTTGTGAAATCGTACTATGGAAATAAAAGACAGAAGATGGCCCTCCGATAGTCCTAGGGCTTTCCAGGCTACACTGTTATTATTCCACTTTCAACATCCTGTGGAATTCTGGAGTTTGTAGTTTGCTGAGGCCAAAAAGCTCTGTGACTGAGAATTCCAAATGCCCTTCCCTCAACTGCAAACCCCAGGAATCCATAGGATGTTGTTGAAAGTGGAATAATAGCACTATAACAGTGCAGAGCAGAAATGCCTCTAGTCTTTGCAAGAAGAACCACATCTTTCATTGCGCTGATCATAGAAGGTAGATCAGCCAAATGGCACCATGAGGCAAATAATATTGGCACTCCCACCTACCTTGGCACAGGGTTGCAACCTTCCTAAAGAAACTCATTATTTCCATTGTTACAAGTCAGCACTCTATATGATTCCTTGCATATGTAAGAGGAACAATCTTCGTGTTTTATTTAGTTGAATGGTAGATTTTATTTATCTGGGACTGAATATTGGTTTTGTTTGACAGATTTAAATGCTTATAAGGCTACTGATTAAAAAAGAAGCTCTGGCAGTTTCTTACCTCATTACTCAAGATAATTAAATCCATCTCCAGAAAGCACATTATCTATTAAACTTGTCATATTGCTATTGGCTAAAGCTTTCAAAGATTTGGAGTTTGCATATTAAGTATGCAAGACAAAGTGTTTCCTGGAATGATTAATCTTAGCCTGAGAGAAGGAGAACATTGTATTATTAAACTAAATTAGATTCATTTTCTTATTTCTTTCTTTTACACACACACACACACCTTTCCAATAAAAATATTACACACTCCAGGATATTCAAGATTTCCACAAAAAAATAAACAACAAATTGTGCCAAGAGCTACGGTGATAAATATTGTAACAAAATGAATCGAAGGCGATAATGAATACCTTAAGGACAGTATTATAATGTATTAGACCAAATAATCCTTGATGTAATACAATAGAATTCCATATAAATTAAACCAGGGATGAACCTACATTGGTGTATTAAAGTAAGTTTATTATTGCATTAATTCCTTACATCCTGCTGAGCTTTTCTAATTTCATCAGTGCCCATTAGTGTCTTAGGCCTGTCAAATGATTGGGGGTGGAGAAGAGACAGGATGTGGTTATCTAGAAAACAAAGAAGTTCTTATATGGAAGCAACTGGTGGTTACAAGCAAGTGTGGCACTCTTCATTCTTTTCAGTGGATTCAGTTGTGGTGCAGGATAACTGGTTTAACTTGCTACAAAGCACTGCCAAGATATTGGTAATGGCCACTCTTGGGCAATCAAACTATGGCTTAATAAACTGGAAAATGGAGAAGTTTCATATACCTGTACCAGCCTATTGGCTTGTGTTTTGTTGCTTCTCCTGTGTGAGCAAGCAAACAAGCTCCACCTTCTTCTCCAGTTAACTGCACCTTTTACCTGTTGCATCCAAAGTAGGAACTATGGCTTCCAGAGTAACAGAGATGGGGAAATTAGTAGCAAAGGATGTTATTTAACTGCTAGTAGGAAAGGATGAACAATTATTTAACAGTTAGTGAGTTGTTAGAGACAGATATAATTTAAACTGTTAATACTTCTCAACTGACTTTCCCATCTCTACCTAATAACAAGCTGTGATATGGAGGCTGACTGAAAGTGAAGGTTGCTCTTTCTGTGCAAGAACGGTCAGACAATGCCTGAACACATCCACACAGCTGATCAGGGATAGCAGGGAGCTGCACTTCAGTTGCTGTTGTGCACCCATGAAGGAAAAATGGGAGTGGGAGCAACCTCTGTCCTCTGGATGACAACGTAAAGGCACTGGCAAGATCTTACACTCTGCCAGTGTGGTTATTGGGTGTTGGTCCTCGTATAATAGGTTGTCTTTTGACTGATGGCAGAAGGGGAAAGCATCAGCATTTGTAGAGCCCAGGATTGCCAATTTACCAGGTCAGTTGCTTCTCCTTGTATGAGTCCCTTGCAGATGAGGCAGGATTCCAAAGTTTCACCTCACACATTTCCAGCACTGTACGTTTCACCTCTGAGATAGCCAGACACAATGATGCGACTACATGATTTTAGACCCTGGACTTAATGGTCATACAGGCTAAGAGGAAGGCCTTTAGATGGCTGTATGTTATTATATGAGTTGAAAAGCATGCAACACTTCTCTTCCATAGTCCTCAAATGTAACAGAAATTGGGGGAATCTCCCAAGGAAACCATAGGATTCCTAGCATACTGCCTGTTCTGGCAGATTCATGTATTCAGAACTCTGGTGCAAATTCTCTCTACTTCCACAATTAAAAGCACTGGAATTTTTTTCCCCCCAGGGGAGGCAGGTTCTGGGGTGCTGGAGAAAGCAATCACAAGAATGTGGCAGTGGATAATCTTTCTATTTCTCATTGCCTTAATGGCAGAAGCTGGCTGAACAACTAGGAAAGGAAAGGCAGAGACAGAGCAGCTGGCAACAGGCAAGAAAGGGTTCAAAGTTTTTCTTCCAGCCTCCGTGTATGTGTATAAGAAAGAGAGGGAGAAGTGATTGTTTATTCGTGTGTGTGATTGTGACGGCTGAGGGAGAGTGTGTGTTTGTGTGTATTATGTGTGAGAAAGGGAGGGAGAGTGTGCTTCTGTATCTGTGAGAGAGGAGAACGTACATGTGAGTTGGGGCTGCCAGAGTGAACACTAGAGGAATTTCACCAGGTTTTGCTTGTTACCTGATTATGTGACAACTCACACCTGTTGAAATTATTTCATCTACAGTCAGCCTTCCAAATTTGCAGGTCTGACTTTCACAGATTTGATCACATGCAAATTTCTCCAGCCTCTGCCCTACCACACACACACACCCCTCAGGCGCGTATTTTCGGAGGGAACTTTCCCTCTTCACAGCTCCAACCAGGCTGTGCAGCCCTTTAAAAAGCTGATTCTGGCCCTCCTCCTCTTCCACCAGCCACTGCCTGGCCAGCTATGGAGGGTTCGCAGCCCAATTTTTCAGCACCACAGACTCTCTCCTAATGCCCCCCGTATCCAAGGAAGCAGATGGGCAAGAGAGAGGAGGTATAGGGCCATCATCCTAACCCCCCACCTTTCCCTCTCCTTTCCCTGACCTGGTTTGGACCCAGGGCGCCTTTTCTCCCCACCATGCCCCAGCACCTTCCCACAGACACACACACACATTTTGATAGTTGCGATTTTTCCACTTTTATGAGGGTCCTGTGTCTCCATCCCTACCGGATGTGGAGGGTCAACTGTATACAAGTATTAGTGATACAGGAGTCCTCTCCAGTTTTCACTCTCACAATCCTAGCTATGAGTACTTGTGTGAGAGAAGACTGAAAGTGATAGAGGTGGGAGTTGTGTGTAGTTCCTTATCGCTCTATGATAAAGAGACACAAGTGTATTTTTATTTCTCGGGGGCGGGTGTCTGAAAAAGAGAGAGGAAGAGTATTTAGAATCTTCCTCTATAGAACTGTACTAACAATGCAATCTTACATATGCCTACTCAGAAGAAAGGCAGACATTTCAAGCAAAGACATTTCTTTTTAAGCACGCCTTTAATGGGTGAGGAAGACACCTTTTACTTATTTAGTAGCTGTTTTTAAAGTTTATTGTAAGTTTTATAATTTTATATGTTTTTCAGTAGGAGAAAAGGCAACATATAAATTGAACAAATAAATAAATGCCTCAGTGAGCTCAATGGAACTTAATCCCAGGTTCAAGATTGTAACCTAACATCCTAAAAGGCCATTGAAATGCATCAGATTCTTTATTACAATCATCGTTGTTCCAACCACACATTTTTTTAACTAATTATTTTCATATTTTCTGCACATGATTTTTCTCCAATTCTGCCTGCATTTTCATCTCAACAAGAGTTCTATGAAGTAAGGTATGCTGAGAGAAATTATTATCTTAAGGTGACCATGTGAACTTTCTAATACAATGGCCATTTCTGCACTACACTGTTATAGTGCTATTATTCCACTTTCAACGTCCTATGGAACCCTGGGATTTGTAGATTAGAGAGGGGCATTTAGAATTCTCAGCCAGAGAACTCCTTGGCCTCAGTAAACTACAAACCCCAGAATTCCACAGGTTATTGAAAATGGGATAATAGCACTACAACAGTGTAGGGTGGAAATGGCCAAAATGTGTGTTGACCAGATGGACCAAGTATGAATACAAAAGCATAATGCAGCAGTCATGAGTCTGAGAGAAAACTCATTTTGAGTAGGATATGGTTCATTTTACTATAATGTTTAACATAATATTTATTATCATACTGGACACACCTTTATTGGTTTGGATTTTTCTTTTTTCCTTAACTCAGTACATAAATCCAGAGGTTTCTCTATTTCAAATATTAGAGTTTTCTGTGTTCTTCCTCATTAATAATATTTGCACTTGAACACATCCTTTTAATCACGCCTCCATGTTGCTCAGCCACATGCTGTACAAACTCACATAGGTGTCCCTGTTTCCATCTGTGAAATGTGGCAGGCTATGCTCTTCTGTCCCCACCATGAGCATTCCATGCTTTACAACAGCTTCTGCATTTCTAATATCTTAGAGAAATAACAAAGTGTTTTTCCCTAGTCTCTTTTTTAAAAAAGATAAAGAAATACTCCAAAATATGAGAAATACAGCTGTTAAACTCATTTCAGTCATAGCACCATGCTGACCACAGTAATAAAATAAGGGTTTATAACCAGGGGATGTACAGATTGCCTTGACAATCAGTACCTTTTTGCTGTCAAAAAGGGGAGTTTGTTTCAATATATAATTTTTAAAATATGATTTTTCAAGTAACAGAAAGCAACTAATAAGTAAAGTTCTGTAATCATAGAGGTTTTTTTGTAGATGCCCCCACCTATAAAATGTTTATAAAAATAAGAATGGATGCTGCAGCAAGCAACATCAGCATCTGTGCTCACAGTATGCCCATTCTTCCTCAAGTGCTGATGCTGAGCCTGTTTGTCACTGTGGGTACCATTCTTCACTAACCAAGTGACCATGGGGAGGGGCTGCACTGAGCTCTGAGGTCCAACCATAGATTAATCATTGCATCCTAGACATCGTATGCAAAGCTTGGAAAATTTACTTTTTGGACTCCAGGTCCCTAGTCCCCCAGCTAACATGGGTGCTGGTTCTGCTGGCTAGAGGATTGTGAGCATTTCAGTCAAGAAGTAATCTTTCCAAGCTCTAGACCTATGTGATATAAATCTGAATCCTTGATAATCTTCTTGATCATCTACAGAACTTGGAAAAGTTCTCTTTTTTTGTACTGTAGCTCCCAGCATCCCCCATGGTCACTGGCTATACTGACTAGGGGATTCTTGCAGTTGTACTCAGCCCACAAAAAATGGAAAGCTTTGAATGTCATATAAGAAGTGATACTCAAATCCAAATGTGCAGTTTTAGAACCAATTCCCACTCTCCCTCCTCCCAACTTTCTTAAAATACTTGGACATAGATATCAAAGTGTAAAATGCATTAGCAAAGTGTGAAGTTTGCATGGGTGCACTCTATGTCCTATTTAAAAAAAAGCTTTTGCAGTTTTAGCTTAATCCAAAGCTCACTGACTTCACATAATTATACATATGGAGCATATGGATTTTGTCCTGGAAAGTATCCATATGAAAGCTGGGAATCCATGTTAGTTCCAAGAAACTGAGAAACAAAAATACTTTGCAGACACAAATATTTGACTGAATAGCAGGACTGAACATCTTTTTGTATAGATAGAGTTACATAAAACCCAGGTGGGAAAAAACTACATTTTTGATTAAATAGTGTTGCTGCTTGGTTAATATCACCAATGTTGGTTTTGGACCACTGCTTTACCCCTGTACTTTCGTGAACATATCTGCTCATGATGCTCTATTTATTATATATGTACTGTGGGGTATCTGGTTTTAATTCTTTAAAAGCTGCATTGGTTTGTATTAATTGTTTGATTTAGTCTTTGGTCTGTTAACTTTTCTTCAGTTTATTAGATTATTTCAGTCTTTGGTTTAGAAGCATTTCACTTTTCTAAAAACAGAAAGCCTTTCCAAACATCAAGGGCCAGAATTCTCTCTCACAGTTGACATTGCATGACTTCACACATACTTAGGTACGTAGCAGAGGCACTTAGGAACCCTGTTGGTGAGTTGAGAAAATATGTCATGGGACACTGACCCAATGTGGATTGGAACCTGCCAGTGTACATTGGCACTCCAGTTTGGTGGCTCTCCTACACAGTAACATAACAGCAGCCCCTTGCTGAATACGGACGTTGCAAAACTGCTTAATTCTAATTCCTGCAGATGTAAAGTCCTCAAATGAATTCCAGCCATAAAATGTAAAGAACTAAGGACTGGTTCATTAGCTCCCTGCCAACCTCTGTGCAGCACCATCACATGGAAGCCTTTTTACGGCTTTTCTGTGGGCCATCTCACAGTTAAACTAACTCATCTTATTTGCACAACTACATTCTTGCACAAGATGGTGGGGTGCAACTTTCAGCATAGACAGTATTACTTGTGAGGGCTGATTGTGCACCACAAAGGGCAACACAGTTTCCCTTTTAAATTACATTAAAGTACATTGCACCCAATCTAGAAGGCAAGAGCTAAGAACAAGGAAGTGGAAGAGTAATGCAGATGTCCCTGCTGTGTATATGATGTGAAACATTCATATGTGTACATTTTTCAGAGCTTGAAAAAGTTAGCTTTTGCTACTTTTTGACTCAGTTCCAGAATTCTCCAACTAGCATGGCCACTGGTTATTCTACCTGGGGAATTCTAGGAGCTGTTATACAAAAAAGTTATTTTTCGAAGCTCTGATCTCTTTATACCTAAGCCCAAGTCCCATAAGTCCTTCACTTTTAATGGAAGATGGAAAGACAGCAGGGGTCTGGGAGCATCAAATGTCTCATAGAGCACATGTAGGCTTGTATCCCATGCCAGCAACACATGCATACTCAGTATTGGCAAAGATGTGGTCTATCCCATTTTCACATTCAAAATAGAGAAATGTAAAAAATGATGATGACAATGATGGTGATGATGTTGAAACATTTGTGGAAATGACTTAAATTTAAGCATGTGCTTCTTATAAGTGGTTTGCATCTGACCCCAGTTCTCACATTCTTCATCCTGCCTGACTTCCTTCTTACTTCACACATTCTCTGATCTAAAATTTTTACTTTTTTGGACTATAACACCCACAATTCCCTATTGGCCATGCTGACTGGGGAACTGGGGAAGTTGTAATCCTAAAAAGTAAATTTTCCAGCCTCTTCTTCCAGTCCTCTTCCTGTCTGCCTTCTATCCTGGTTTAATATGGACTTCTGACCTCAGCCTTGCCTAATCCCCTTGGATTCTCACACGTAACCCCATTCTCTTGGCTCTTGACCTGGCACGGCTCCTCAGCATTGACTATGATCTCTCTCACGATTTCTGACCTTTTGGTTTCTGACCTGGCTTGACCCTGCTTAAAGGCCTGACCTGGGCTTCTGGCAGTCATGCCACAGGTCAGTGGCTGAGTAGGAAGGAGAGGCAAGGCCTCTTCAGGCACATGTCAATGCCCTTATGCATTTATACTAACCCAAACTGGCCTTTGCTTGAATCTTAGAAATGGTTTGCCAAGCATTTATGAAGCCAGACTACCAGATTGCAATTCAGGTCATTTTGATCACATTCCAAGCAGGAATAATGAAAAATGTATAGGTCAAAGTTAAAAGTTTATTCTTGCATTCTCTTTGGATGATCAAGCATTCAATATTAATTGGTCAAAGTTAAAAGTTCATTCTTGCATTCTCCTTGGATGATCAAGCATTCGATATTATCTAATTATAATCTTTGCTTTGGTTTGTAGTACTTACCATTGTCATTAACCATTTATTCTTAGGCTCATATTATCACAAAATTTCCAAGACTGGAATATAGATGGAACCCAAAAAAGTGTCGCCTCTGTAGTCAAGGAAGGGACTTGTATTTTCAGGTAAAGCTGGCTATAAAAGCATATGCCCACAGCAATGAGAAATAAGGCCTCCAGCTGTGGTTTGGCTGCAATTTATGTAAGTACCACCCACCACAGATGAAAAATATATGGAGCGTTACAAGAGGTTCATCTATGGATTTAGGTGTACATCTATTGCATCAAGTCCACTGTCATGATAGTGTAGAGATATTAGAGCAATAAAATGATGCTGACATAATCCAGGTGCCATCTAGAATTGTCATATTTACAAAGCAAAACTAAAAGAGCTTTAATGCAAGTGATTACGTCCTATCCCATGTTTAACAAGGTTTCTCCAGCATATTCTGAGTGTTCTTGTCTAAAGAGAAACTATGGCACAAAATCCGTGCAAAACAGATAGCTTCAGGAAGTGAAGAATCTGCAAACAAGGGGAACCAATGAGAAGTCAAAATCTGTACAGAGCAGACAGGTCAAGAAAGTCAGCCAACTAAACAGCAGACTACAACGTATGCATGATATGGTCACTAAACTGAGCAACTAGATATCATTTGCCTACTGTATATCAACTCTATTTATATGCAGATGTACCTACACTATTTCACACACATATTACCCTGTCTCTTACTTCCACACAGAAATGCAGTTCAGAAATAGCACATTTCTGCTAATAAATCACGATGTATTAAGCCATAGCTTATTATGTTAACTCTGGGAAGGAGAGTGAATGCAGGCCATGGTTTATTAGACTGCTGTAGTTATATCTGAACAGGCCACAATTCTCACTGTCTCATATACACACATATATATACACACAGATGTTCTTTCACACTCCCCCTTTTATATCAATGTACAAATAAATGTTCTCAGACAATACTCCTGTTTCATACCTTACCACACTATACCTCTTCTCACACATACTCTCCCACACTCTCATTCAGTCCCTGCTCTGTCTCATTCTTTCTTTCTCAAACACTTGCCATTTTAGTATTTTAATATTTATGCACAAAGACAGTTACACACACCTTCTCATACTACTACAGATACAGTGACACATTTTTATATACCTGCACACACTCTCCCCCAAACTTGTACACAGAGCCCTGATGGCATAGTAGTTAAAATGCTGGTACTGCAGCCACAACATTGTGAGTTTGATCCTGCAGGACTCCAGGTTGACTCAACCTTCCATCCTTTCGTAGGTGGGCAAAATGAGTACCCAGCTTGGGGGCAATTAGGTAAACACATTGTAAAACTGCTTAGGATTTGCTTTGCACTGATAAGTGCTATAGAAATGTAACTGCCACTGCTATAACTGCTATACACATACATGTACGATGTTCATGCTCTCTACCCCATTCCCAGCTGCTGCTTTGAACAGAGGGCTCAAAAGGGCCTGATATGGTGACAGTGACAGATGCTACAGAGACTGGTGAAGGAAAGAAACCTCCAGGTACATATAAATGTTCAGAGAGACCAGTAGTGACTGTTCAGGGAGACCAGTAGTGACTGTTGCCAGTAGTGACTGTTGCCTTCCATGGCAGTGGGAAGGTAAATCCATTCTGGATTTTAGTCTGAATATTAAATATTATAAATATTAAATATTAAATAAATTTAGTCTGAATATTAAATAAGCTGTCCAAGACTGATTTGAAGGATAGGGTTTAGACAGTGGCTATGCTGAAAAGAGAGATTTTGAGAAATGTCATTGAAAGAAACAACTTTTCTAAACCAGTTGTAGTCCAACATATCTGGAGATTGGCAGGACTGGCCCAAGAGATTTTGCTACCTGGAGCAAAAGACAGGTGGCCATTACCAGGATCCAGCCTGGTAAGTTCATTAACCCATTATAGTAGTGTCTTCCATTTTAACTGCCATGACAACAACCCATAGAATCCAGGAATTTGCAGTATAGGGAAAGGCATTTAGAATCCTGAGTTGGAGAGTTTGAATTCTGAACTGCAAACCCCAGGATTCCATAGGATGGAACCATGACAGTTGAAGTGGAATAACAGTGCTATAAACGTGTAGTGTGAATGAGTTGAAGATGGTGTCCCCACTGCCACCCCAGCTGCCATTTCATATACAGATTCTAACTGGACAGTTGAATTTTGCTTCATTAGTGGTGACAATACAACAATTTGAACTGCAGCTGAGGGCAGCAAGGTATATTATAGGGTGCAGAGTAGCATATGTGACACATACTACTCTCTCATTGCATCACTTTGGCCCTCTCAACATTGGCACCTAAGGCAGCTGTCTCACTCTGTCTAATAATAGGGTTGGCAATGCTGATTGTGGCCTGCTGGCTTCAGACAAAGTTAAAGAGCCAGCATTGGACTATGACCCTGGAGACCAGGGTTCAATTCCCCACTCAACCATGGAAACCCACTAGGTGACCCCAAGGCACATCACACACTCTCAGCCCCAGAAAGCCCCATGACAAGTTTGCCTTAGGGTCATCATAAGTCAGAAATGGCTTGAAGGCACAGAAGTCATGGTGATACATATCTTTCTTGTTTTTCTTTTGTTTAGATTATACCAAATATTGAAACAAGTCGTGTGTGTGTGTGTGTGTGTGTGTGTGTGTGTGTGTGTGTTTGTATTCCAACTATATTTACCGGTGCAACTTACAGTTTCAAAAAAAGAAATGAGATCCAGCCTGGTAAGTTCATTAACCCAACAGAAATAGATCTAATGAATAAGCAACTCCTCAAATATAAGGGACAATGGTTTCTGTCTGAACACAAAATGCTCCTAACACCAGCTGCCTCTCAGCAAACGAATCCTGTCACTCATGTCTTTGTGACTTCCCTCGCTTTCTTGATGAACCTTTTCTTCTAGCAATTCCTTCTTTGGTTCTTATGGGCCAGTTTTTAAGACCAGCAGTGAGGGAAGAGGAGTCTTCATCTGGGAACAAAAGAACATTGAGCTTCTAACGGCAGGAGGTTAGCTCCCAAAGGGTAATTTTTGTCTGTATGGCCTGAATAAAATCACTTTAGGCAGTGTCATGACCTATGTCAACCCACTGCCCTGCCAAGCTTCCTAACAATAGGCCACAATGGCTGCATTTGGAGGACAAAACCTCCCCCAAAGGAATAATCTCTCACAAAGCATGAGGGCATAATGGACGAGAGTAGTCCTTGCTGCGGAACAAAGTACATCTCCTTTCTTCAGTCCAGAGAAGCTGCTAAGACCGACTGGCTATTATAAAATGCTGAAAAAATGATCAAAATGCCAACTATTATAATAAATTGCTATGTTACTTAATACCAGAGATATAGGATGGTAAGTCCAGTCTAGAAAAAGTTACTTCTTTGTACTACAATTCTCAGAACATCCCGATCAATATGAGAGTTGTGGCCCAAAACAGAATACAGGTTGAGCCTCTCTCATCCTAAATGCTTAGGACCAGAAGTGTTCCATATTTTGGATTTTAGACGATAGTATAGCCTCGCATCTTGTTCTTTCACTGCTTGTTTTGGGTATGAGACAAGAGACTTTTTGTGAAATGGTGAGAATCCAAGCATAGTGCTTGATGCAAATCCACACCTCCCACCATTTCACAGATCCTCAATCTCTCTATTTTTGCTGCCACAGTATGCTTCTGCCTTCACGGTGGTAGCTGCAGCACTCCTCAGATCTGAGAGGTAAATACCTCATAGGTAGAAGCAGGCGGCTGGAGGAAAAAGCTTTTGGGTTTTAGAAGATTTCAGATTTCTGGATAAGGGAGGCACAACCTGAATTTCCTGGATTTTGAGTAAAGCACACAGGCAAAGGTGCCTCCTACCCCAAAGAATTCCACTGAAGGAATGTGACCAGACTGGCAGCTGAATCTTACCTCAGCTCTCCAAGATGTTGTACACCCTCTTTTTACTTCCCCACAGAATCCAGAGCAGCTGGATCTTCATTGTCTGAATTACCTTCCCTTCCTCTCTCATTCTTTCTAATAAACTGCAGCAATAGCAATCCTTCTGACAGCTGCTAAGGGAAGTTTAGGGCAAAGGGTGAGAAAATAGTCCCCTGCACCCTCTCCAAAAGATACACATATGTATGTAAGTCACGCTTGTATGTCTGCATCTTCAAGTCACCTGTCAACTTATGATAACCCTATTAATTTCACAGGGTTTTCTTAGGCAAATAATACTTAAGTGGTGGTTTGTCCCTGCCTTCCTCACTTATGCACATATAACTCTAACAGGATCCTGTCCAAAATGTGAAATTGAAAAAAATGTGCAGTTGGAAAAATGGGAGGGAAACTAGACACATTATGCTTATTAAGTGTTCATTAAGTACTTAAATGACTGGGAAGGTCTGCACACCAATTTGCACTCAGCTTCAAAACACACTGTCCAAACCATACTAAAACACCTCCTTCTTTTTCGCTAGAACCTCTTCCTCTGCACCTTCACTATTTACCAGAGTAAAATGGACTTTTTTTAAACTGTCAGCTGAGTTGTATTTACCAGGAAATACTGGAAAAACACAAGAAGGCCTATTTTGGAAAAGTACCAGTTTTGGCAGCACAAAATTGATGAGGCCACAAGAATGGCCCTCACATTGGTGCAAGTGTTATTGAGTTGTCAGGTAAATTGGTAGATGGGCTATTGGATAGTCCTGTTAGTTGATGAACTAAGGCCCATTCATAAGCGAATCATTGCTGTATAGTAGATAAGAGCTAATGACTCCTGCAGTGAAACTGCCACTCATATATAGTGTAAGCGAAGAGCAAAGCAAGCAGACCATTTTTAAAAATCTTTTCTTAAAGTGTCAGGAGTCCAATGGGGAATGTGTGCGGATGGACTTTTGAAGAAAAACCCTGTTCTCTTCTCTGCACCTCGCAAGACTTCCACATTTCTTAACTTTCCAAATACAGCCAAAGTGATATACAACCACAAACCAGTTTCCAAACTACGCATTGCAAGCTGAATGGGAAGAGTGCTAAGTAGACCTTTATTTCTCTGCTTAGCTTCATCAAACTCTAGATTAGTGAGAAAGTCTGTTAAAAATGCTCCATTCCTCTGGATAATCCAGCACAGACATTTCTGCAATGACTGAGGAAGGTATTAGGACTTAATGGTGACTCTCTCCTAGGATTTTATTGTCAAGATTTATTCAGAGGAGGTTTGCTATGGCTTTCCTTTTAGACTGAGAGAGTGTGACTTGCTCAAGGTCACCCATTAGGCTTCCAAGACTGAGCAGGGATTCAAAACCTGGTCTCTAGGACTCCTAGTCCTGAGTGGGTAAAATCCAAAATACCAGGGATCTAAACCCAATTGATGAATAATAGGGAAGATCCAGTTTGGTATAATCGCTTGGATGTTGACCTGAGGTGTAGGAGATCCAGGTTCTTGTCCCCACTATAAAATGGAAGTGAAGGGTTACTTTGGTCTAGTCAGGATTGTCATAATGGTAACAGTGGGGAAGAAAAGAGCCCTCTACACTACCTTGGATGCACTGGACAAAGGAAGGATATAAATATAACACTAATTATGAAATAAGAAATAATTTGAGCTTCAGCTCTGTCTCTGGAATTTCCCTGCATTGTGGTTTCCCTGGAAATCAGAAGTGCACTGTACTTCTCTACTTGATTGGTTAACTGTTTTGATATTATTCTAGGGCAGGTGCAAAGTTAATTAAATAACCAATAAAATTTAAAAGCCACCTCTAACATAATTCATGGAAAGGAAGGATATATTTATGATACCCTTTTGGTAACAAAAGCCACTGACAAAATACAGGTATACAGTCACAGATTTAAATAATCAGGGGTGAGCAACTGCATCTTTTATTGTTGCCATTATTCCTGTCAAGTCAGCTCCAAGTTAAGACAATTGTATGAATGAAAAACCTTCAAGATCCCCCTTATTAACAGTCTTTCTCAGGTCTTACAAATTCAAGGCCATGGCTTCCTTTACTTAGTCCATCCATTTATAATGTGGGCTTCCTCTTTTTCTACCATCTTCAACTTTACCAAGCACTGTCATCCTTCCTAATGAGTCATGTTATCTCATGATATGTCCAAAGTACAAAAGCGTCAGCTTAGTCATTTTGGTTTGTTTTATTCCAATAATTACAAAACTGACAAACTGTCAACAAAACAAAACCGTAACCCCAGTAATATGGTTTCTGTTGACCATGGCTGGAATTCTTTTGCTTAGCCTCAGAGCAGATCCACTGAATCAATTGTTGAATGGTGAGTCAACGTATAAGTGAACCCAGTTGATTAACTGTACTCTAGCTGGTACTAATAATAGGATTTAGGCCCATATAAGCTATATCTGAAGGTTTAAATCCAGCTGTTAGTCCCAACTAGAATAGGTGCACTGAATCAATGGGAAGTTGGTAAGTCGACATCTATGCCAGATCCAGTGATTCACAGTAAGTCTACTTTGGTTGAGAGTAACAATTATGAGAGCTGTGCTGAAAGTAATGCTTGTCTGCATTTTCACTGAAACTATTAATCCAAATGTGATGCTATTACACCATCAGATAAAGTAATTCTTACTGCATGACTGACATAATTTCTATATTTTTAGGTGCTGCATAACCATGGGTAAGAAGCAGAAACAAAGACCAGTCATTAAGTTCTTGATCAAAGAAGGATGTACTGCTGCCGACATCCACAGAAGGCTCAGAAATGTGTATGGCGAGGCTACAATTGATGAGAGTAACATGCAAAGATGGGTGAAAAAGTTTAAAGAAGGTGAAACCAGTGCTGAAGATAAACTACATAGTAGAAAGCCATCAACAGCAGTCAGTGATGAAAACCAAAACAGGCTGGATGACATAATTTATACAAACTAGCATATGACTGTCTGAGAGAGCATTGAGGAACTTGGCTGTGGTCACAGTGCTGTCAAGCAGATTATCCACAACTTTGGATATAGGAAAGTGTGTGCCAAGTGAGTTTCTCATCAATTAACAGCTGGTTGGAAAGAGAAGAGTCTGCACATGTGATCAGAACTGTTGGCAGCATTTGAAGGTTGCAAGGACACCTTTTCTGGGAATGTTTGTTGATGAGACCTGGGCATATCTGCATGACCCAGAAACCAAGAATCAGTTCATGGAATGGTAGCACCCCCCACTCCCCTAGATCAAAGAAATTCAAAAGCCAGCAGTTAGCACAGAAGCTACACTGCATCACTCTGGAAACTTAGAGAAGCCATCCATAAGAAAAGATCACAGAAACAGCTGAATATAATCCAGTTACTCCATGATAACACACAACTGCACACTTCTTTGGCAACATCACAGGTTCTTGCACAAATGGGATAATCAGTGGTGCCATATCCACTTTGCAGCCCCAGTGGTGCCATATCCACTTTGCAGCCCCAATCAAACTTTCATTTGTTCAGTCAGATGAAGGAAGGCTTTTGGAGATGGCACTTCAATTATGTAGGCGAAGTGGAAGATGCTACCAGACACTGGACCAGGAAGTGCTCAAAACAGTTTTTCCAAAGTTGATTTGATGAGCGGGTTCAAAAGTGAAGCAAATGCATTGCCACTGGTGAGACTATTTTGAATAGCACCATGTTACTTTACACATGTATGCATATGTTTCTGATGTTAAAAAAGGAGTTATGACCTCACAGCATTACTTTCGGTATGACCCTCATAAATTAGGCATTTCCTTCCATTTATGAAATGTAGCTATTCTAATTGCTGTCGGGATGTGATTGATCATTTCCACATCATCCCACATGACTTCATATAGCCAAATAATACCAACAGAAGATCTGATGGGAAGCCATACCCATAACCAGTCATAATTAGGACACCTCACTTAGCTGACAGACATACAGCTACTTTTAAGTTTTTAAAAAACATTTTTAAAAAAAGGGTGCTGGCCCTAGGTACCAAAATACATATAAAGTCACTACCATGTCTATTCATTGATGATAAAATGCTTTTTTAAAGTAGCAGCTCATCTAAAAAAATTGTTCCTTACACCAAAAGGAAATTCTGCATGAAGTTTACTGTCATTCCCACTATCCACATTGGCTTTGAAATGTAACTAGATCATGCAGATACATTGGGCCTCCAGAAAGATAAATAAATGGTTCTAAGAGCAAATCAATCCTGAACTCTCATTAGAAACCAAAATGGCTAAACTGAGGTTATCGTACTTTGACCATATCATGAGATGACATGACTCAACTGAAAAAATTATAATGTTCAGTTTAGCAGAAGGCAGTAGGGAAAGACAGAGACTACTTTATAGACAGATTGACTCAATAAAAGATTGGTGGTCCCTGGACCAGTGCTGATCCATGAGCCAATGCACAAAGATTTTTCAGGAAAGAAAGAAAAAGCTGTAGCAAATAGGAACACATATAGAACCAGTCAAAGGGACATTAAAAGCAAAAATTGCTCATCTTGAGTTTGCCTTGAGTTTGCAAGAACTGAGCAGGGCTGTTGACAACCAGGGTTCATGGAGGTCTTTCCTCTGTAGCCTGTAACATGCATTGTACCTCATGACTTTGAAGATCTTCCTCTAGCTTGAAGCTACATATCACAATTCCCTGTCATACAAGTGTCTGCTTAGTTTGCCTAGTTCAGTAGGAGGATTCTTTATCCCAATTGTCCACCACTATACCAATTCACTCAGTAAAATGTAGACTTGCCACAAAGTCACTTGGAAGATTTTTATAACCCAAACCGCCCTAAGAGTAAAACAGATCTGCGCACACGATGACCCACCAACCCAAATGCATCCTCTCCTTGCTCTTTTTCCACTAGCTAGTGAAAACGCTTCTGTTCTGAGAGGCTTTTAGGAACTGAATGCAATGGGTTTTTAATTGTATGCTTTTTGTAATGTAATCTTTTGTCTTTTAATGGATTTTTAATTGTATATTGTAAATTTGTAACATTGTATAATTATAGATTGTATATAATTATATTAGCTATTATAAATTTTATATAGTGATATTTTAAAACTTCCTGTATTTTTACTGATGTCTTTCTGTGTGTTTTAATCTGTACCTGTTTCAATATTTTCTCAGCAGCTTCTATGTTGGTACTGAGGGAAAGATGAGATATAAAAGAATTAACAACAACCACCTCTCAGCCATATTTGAGGGCCCACTGGGGCCTCTGATTTTTTAAATTTTTAAAATGTTTATTTATTTTGATGGCCTGCAAACCCAAACAAACTGTAGATGCTATTTGTTCACCATTTAAGGGGTAGTGAACTGTGTTCAGTTTAGCAGGTTAAGATTGGTGATCATCTACAATTTTGATGACAGGGAGCAAGTTCAACCACACACACACAAAGGTGTGCAACCTCACACACTCCTTCACAGCACAGCCTATTCCTCCGTGAGTAAAATACCAAGTGGTTTAGGCTATATTTCAGAGGAAAGAACTAGTAAAACCACCTCTGAGTACTCCCTATGAAATTCACTGGGTCACCATATGTAGACAGACAACTTTAACACACATACAGAGAGAGAGAGAGAGAGATGGTTGTTAGAAAAGTCCTGTTTCAAAAGGCTTTCCTTGTTAATGCTTATTTTTGTGATTGTTTCCTTGATCCTTTTAATTCCCGTGAAACCACATTTGAAATGAAAGCCTACGGCTCCCAAGTGTGTCCTGAAGGGAGCAAATCTCATTTGCCTTTCATATAAAGTCCCTATTACTCAAAATGCAGAGTAGCCATTCTGTGAATTCTCCAAAGTATTCTCATCTCACGGGGGTAAATTTATCCCTGATGAAATGTCGTTGACCTCTAGGGAGGGATTAACTCCCCCAAAGGTTAATGGGGGTTGCATGCTTTCCTGCATGCATCTTAAAGGAGGAAATTACCCATAGACTATCCAGAGATACTCCAATTACCCCAATACTGCAGCAAGGTGAAAATAAACAAGAATCGTTTTTCTGCTAATTTCCCAATAAACATCATTGCTTTTATTTGGAAACAGACTTTCAAAGAGTTCCATAATTCAGTGTTTGTGGCAGAAATAACAAAGCTGTTGTTTACTTGTAAGAAACAAACAAAATTGTTAATAAACATGTTTCCAATAAAACATTCATAGAAAAAAGTGGCTTTTAAAAAAAATAGTGAAACTGACCTGCACCCCCCTCATGGTTAAAAATATATCTATATATACAAGGGGTCATTTCTAGTAAATTATTTCCTGCCAGACGCTATTCTGGAGTACTGCTGCTTTCAAAAGCTCTCTTCTTTTCTTTCTTCCAAGAAAGGCGCCTTCTGTTTCTCCACTCCCCATATATTAGTTACTGAAAATAAACAGTACTTTTAAACAAATATATAGCCAGAGAGTAGGAATATTTTTAAACGCTGCTCTGGCTGCATGGCAAAAGTATAGTTATTCAAAAGCTGAGGTCGATCCGATGTCTTTAACTACCTCCCCTTTTGGAAACAAAAGCATTCACCAAGCCCAGCAAGTTCTTCAGGATCAGTGCAAAGTATCCGTTTCCTGGCTTTTGTCGGTTTATGTCAAAACATTTGCGTTAACTAAACAAGATCTTGTTTCCTGCACCAGAACTGGCCTTGCAGTAAGGAGAGAACTTGCAGTGGTTACTTCAAAGGATGTTCAACCTGCAAAGGAAATAAAGGGTCAACAATGCAAAGGGAAACTAAAACTGTTCTCAAACGTCCCTATAATAAAGGTCATTTTAGGGACCAGTCCCAAAATCTGCACAGATATGGTAATGAAAACAGAAGGTACATCGAAAGTAATCTAGCCTGCCCCTCCTCTTACAATATAATGAAAGAGAATCTAACACTTTGCAATTGGAACTGCTTTTTCAGAGGAAATAATATAATAAAGCCAGTGTGATGTGGTGGTTTGAGTGTTGCATAGAGACCAGGGGCCATATCCGCACTCAGCTATCGAAACCCACTGACTGATCTGGACACGTCACATTCTCTCAGCCTCAATGGAAGACAAAGGCAAGCCCTCTCTGAACAAATCCTGCCAAGAAAACCCTGTGACAGGTTCTCTCTAAGATTGCCATAAGTGAGAAATGGCTTGAAGACAACAGCAATAAAATATAAGAACATAAAGTCGAAGGCTTTCACGGCCAGAATCCATAGGTTGTTGTAGGTTTTTTGGGCTTTGAGGCCATGTTCTATTAGTATTTTCTCCTGATGTTTTGCCTGCATCTGTGGTGGGCCTCTTGAAGATGCCAGCCACAGATGCAGGCGAAACGTCAGGAGAAAATACTAATAGAACACGGCCTCAGAGCCCGAAAAACCCACAACAACCTATAAGAACATATTCAGAACTAGGACCCAGACCTTCTCACTTATGGGTGGCTTCAGCATGGTATTATAACAATCCCTCCTTTTAAAAAAAATAATTTTGCAGGCTCTGTTTCTAGGGCATCCTGTTTCATTGTTAAACAACTCAGGAAGTTCTTCCTAAATGTTCATTGAAATCCCCAGCCCAACAATCTTTTGTAATCTGAACCTATTGGATTAGTTCTCCGAAGAAGCAGAGAAAAATATGCTTCAGTATCATATATCTACCCATCAGAAATATGAGCAGGAAGATTTGCCATGAGTTGAGAAACTTAGAAATACCCACATAATTTTTTGCTCATCTTCATGTACTAAATGTTGACATTCTAATTTTTGTAAACCATCCTGAGAACCTGAAGGCAAGATATAAATTTGCAGATTGTTTCAGTGAAAACAAAATGTGAATCTTTGGCCCATTTTGAGAATTAAAACATCAGCCCCATAACAACTTACCTATAACACCTATTTTCTTCTTTGTTTTTGCATGTCATACAGGTTACCTGCCCAAGAATATACTGTAAGAGGTAGCACTGGATCTCTCAGGTAGAGCAATACAATTGGCAAGGCAGAAGGTGAACAACAACCAATCCCAAGCCTACACAAACACACATAGGCACCCGTGAAGAAAGAAAACAAACTCAGCCTTATTTGTAAACATATAAAAGTAGCCTTACATAAAATAGTTGTACATAGTCAAATCCATGGTATTTGGAGAAAAGAGATGAAACAGAAAATGGCATCAAGTTAAGATTAGAGAAAATTAACACCAATAACATTTAGCACTGCATATTTTCTTGCTTTCTTAGTTTTAATCACCCTAATAAACGACCAGTTTAATAAAGAGCCTCTGCCTGACCTCTCTAAATTGACTGGGGGCTGTAAGTAAGTGGCATCAACAAAGTTACAAACACCCCCTGAAAAATGCCTCTAACAGGTCTGCTGACACAGCAATCAGCCACCCTACAGAAGGACAAAATAAATGGGCTGCTCTCAAATCATTCGATCATTTGAAAGGAGGTGGTTTTTTTCCCTTTGTCAGCCAGTCTTTTGTCATGCTCACTCTCAAAAGTCCTACACACTACTTTGTGCCAAAATATTAGCCACTCTTTGGAGGGTGGCCTTACAGCAGTTTCCTATATCAGACAGAATTTACCTTCCCATAATTATTTGTTCTGGATGTTCTTTGATCTCCACTTCCCTTACAAGTGGAGTCACACTTTGAACTACAAACAGAGCACCAATTTAAGGGGCCTTGCCGCAAACACCAGGATGCTTAATCCTCACAATAAGGTGTTAATTGGTCCCTTGGCTATTCAAGCCACAGTCCCAAAAGGCTTTTGTGTTTGTTTACAACCTCTGGATTTCCTCCTGACCACATTAAGGAGAGTGTTAGGGCCAGCAGTTCTTTTATGACACCTTAATTTCAATGCTCCACCTCCTCCCCACCCCGTACTGCGTTAGACTTAGGACAGTGAAAGGGAATATAGATGGAAGGCGATCTAAATTCAACTGGTGATATTAAACAATCAACTAAGCACTTGAAGAAATACTTTTAGGGAAGAACTGAGCCCTACTGATTTCAATAGGAGTTGCACACAGATTTGTGTGTATAGGATAACAGCTAGAGACAATAACCTCCTTGAGTGGAGGACTGTACTCTGTGATAATGTCTGCCATAATACATTTCTTAGTCTTTAAGAGCTAATAGTCTTGGTTGTTAATAGACCAGTTCCTGACAAGCTTCTTCTAGAGTTTTATTTGGTTTTGTTCTCTTTGATGAAAACAATTATTTCTGTTTTCATATTGTCAAGAGAAAAAACATCATTTATGAAGTTGCAATGAAAGGTTCTCTCCTCCCCGCCACATCCTTCGTTCCTTCCAAGATATATCTTGCTGAAACTTTTCAAACAACTATTCAACATGGCTCAGGAGTACATGTTGTTGAAAATTACTTTCAGATGCTGAATTAGGCTATCATATATATTGGAGAATGTGTGCCCAGTAACCTCCCTGAGTCCTTTACCCATTTTTGTGCCACCTTGCTGAATTTGTTGCTGTGCCAGACAGTTTTGGCATTAAAAATTGTTGTTGTTGTTGTTGTTATTACTAATTTATATTGTACCTTCCTCTCAATAATGAGATTCAAAGTGCCTAACAACATAATTAAAAACAATGCAGATTAAAATTAAACCTACAATAAAAGTATAAATATAAGTGTTATTTTAAAAAAACAATTTATAAAGTTAAAAACATTTTGAAATTAAAATTAATTAAAAGACTGCATACAGATCTTCAAAACAGCATCACATGGCATTAAAAGCCCACTACAGTCAGTTTCTAGAAGCCTGATAGAATAAATATGTTTAAACTTGCTGACAGAGCAAAAGCAAGGACCAGGCCATTTTGGCCTCTCTACAGAGGGCATCCAAAGTTTGGGAGGAGCCACTGAGAAGGCCTTATAGAATCATAGAATCATAGAAATGTAGAGTTGGAAGAGACCACACGGGCCATCCAGTCCAACCCCCTGCCATGCAGGAACACTCTCAAAGCACTCCCGACAGATGGCCATCCAGCCTCTGCTTAAAAACCTCCAAAGAAGGAGACTCCACCACACTCCGAGGCAGCATATTCCACTGCCGGACAGCCCTGACCGTCAGGAAGTTCTTCCTGAGGTTCAGGTGGAATCTCCTTTCCTGCAGCTTGAATCCATTGCTCCTTGTCCTGGTCTCTGGAGCGGCAGAAAACAAGCCCTCTCCCTCCTCTACATGGCATCCCTTCAAATATTTAAACAGAGCTATCATGTCCCCTCTTAACCTTCTCTTCTGCAGACTGAACATACCCAGCTCTCTAAGTCTATCCTCATAGGGCTTGGCTTCCAGGCCCTTCACCATTTTGGTTGCCCTCCTCTGGACCTGCTCCAGCCTGACCATGTCCTTCTTGAATTGGGGTGCCCAGAACTGGACACAGTATTCAAGATGAGGTCTAACCAAAGCAGAGTAGAGTGGTACCAGTACCTCCCTCGATCTAGACACCATACTCCTATTGATGCAGCCGAGAATTGCATTGGCTTTCTTGGCTGCCGCGTCACACTGCTGACTCATGTTCAGCTTGTGGTCTATTAAGACTCCTAGATCCCTTTCACACGTACTGCCATCCAGCCACGTGTCCCCCATCCTATATTTCTGGATTCCATTTTTTCTACCTAAGTGTAGGACCTTACACTTCTCTCTGTTGAATTGCATTTTGTTAGCCTTGGCCCAGCTCTCCAATCTGTCCAGGTCATTTTGAATTTTGATCCTGTCCTCTGGCATATTAGCAACCCCTCCCAATTTGGTGTCATCTGCAAATTTGATGAGCATGCCCTCTATTCCTTCATCCAAGTCATTGATGAAAATATTGAACAGCACTGGGCCCAGGACAGAACCCTGTGGCACCCCGCTAGTCACTTCTCTCCAGGATGAAAAGCAGCCATTGGTGAGCACCCTCTGGGAACGGTCGGTCAACCAGTTACAGATCCACCTGACAGTAGCTCTGTCCAGCCCACATTTTACTAGCTTCTTTGCAAGAATGTCATGGGGAACTTTGTCAAAGGCCTTACTGAAATCGAGATATGCTACATCCACAGCATTCCCTTCATCTATCAAGCTAGTAACTCTATCATAAAAAGAGATAAGATTAGTCTGGCATGACTTATTTTTGAGAAATCCATGTTGACTTCTCGTGATTACCGCATTGCTTTCTAAGTGATCAGAAACTGACTGCTTAATGATCTGCTCCAGGATCTTTCCGGGTACAGACGTCAGGCTGACTGGGCGATAATTATTTGGATCCTCTTTTTTTCCCTTCTTGAAGATGGGGACAACATTTGCCCTCTTCCAGTCTGCTGGAACTTCTCCTGTCCTCCAAGATTTCTCAAAGATTATAGCAAGCGGTTCCGAAATGACCTCTGCCAGTTCTTTTAATATCCTAGGATGCAATTCATCTGGCCCCGGAGACTTGAATTCATCCAGTGTGGCCAGGTGTTCTTGTACCACCTCTCTACCTATTATGTGCCGCATTTCCCCTGCTTCCTCACCTGCTCCCCAACCGCCAGGTTGAGTGCTTGTATCCTTCTGGGAAAAAACTGAGGCAAAGAAGGTGTTAAGTAGTTCTGCCTTTTCTCTTCCCCCTGTTAGTAATTCGCCATCTTCTCTGCGCAGCGACCCTATCGCCTCTTTCTTTTTCCTTTTGCTGCGGACATATTTAAAAAAGCCCTTTTTATTGTGTTTAATGTCTCTGGCCAGCCTAAGTTCGTTCTGTGCTTTAGCCTTTCTGACCTTCTCCCTACATTTCCTGGCTACTTGCTTAAATTCTTCTTTGGTGGTTTCCCCCCTCTTCCATTTCCTGTACACGTTTCTCTTAACGTTTAGCTCAGCTGAGAGTTCTTTAGTCAACCATTCTGGTTTCTTCAGATGCCTTCCATTTTTCCTCCTTATTGGCACAGTTTTAGATTGTGCCTTCAGTATCTCCCTTTTAAGGAACTCCCATGCCTCCTGAACTCCTTTCTCTTTCACTATTCCTGACCACGGAATTTCAGCCAGTAGCTCCTTAAGTTTACAGAAGTCCGCTTTTTTAAAATCTAAGATGAGTGTCTGGCTACACTTATCTTCTCCTTCCCACTGAATGCCAAATTCCAACAGGGCATGGTCACTCCCCCCTAAAGATCCAACCACTTCTACCTCATTAACATTAATGTTAATGAGGTTAACCTTGTGCCCACCAAACAAGCCTGAGAAGGTGGAGAGAAAGATAGAATGACATCTCCAGAAGATCTCAAAGCTCTGATAGGCTCATAGAGATAGTTTCCATTAATAATCTGGCTGCAGCTCTTTGGACCAACTGAAGTATTTCAAGGCAGCCTCATGTAGATCATACTACAATAATCCAAATGGGATGTAACCAAGGGTTTTCTAGGAATGGGTGCAGTTGGCACACATGTTAAAAACAGCAGCAATTTGCCTTTATAAACAAGGTTCATGAAGAGGTTCACTTTGTTTTCATGCTGAACAGCGCTCCTGGAAGCTGACCAGAGATATGATTCAGATCAAAAACAAGACATGGGTTCCCTGCATAACTTGCTTTGGAGAAAAACTAGCTCTTGTCATTGGCCATTTGTGCACTAGCCTGTTATAGCGCAATGATTCCACTTTCAACATCCTCTGGAACCCCGAGGTTTGCAGTTTCGGGAGGGGCCAGCTGGCCCCTCCCTAAACTGCAAACCCCAGGATTCCAGAGGATGTTGAAAGTGGAATCATCGCGCTATAACAGGCTGGTGCATAAATGGCCATCGTTGTCATGACAGTGACAGTGTGGTATGCTAGATGCATGTAGTATTATCATAAACGGACACACAGATATGTAGGTAACCTCTTTGAATTATTGGTTTGGCCCAATGCGTGGGGAAGGCCTAAGCAAGGGGCTGTAAAAGAGAAGAAGAAGCTGAGACTAGAGAGAAGCTGAAGTTGCGAGGGCTAATAAGTAACTTCTTTTCACCTTGAATAAGGCAGCAGTATTTTATTTATGTATTTAGCAGGGAACAATAAATTCTTTATTCTGGGATTTCCATATTGTATTTGCATATTTCTTATTGGATTTTATTATTATTTTTATTCAGGGCTTTAAATTTGCATCCAAATGTTGCAAGACAGCTGAACAGCACAGGCAGAAAAGTCCTGTGGTCACATCCTGTGCTGGCACCTCATTGGATGCGTGGAATTTTGGGGACAGCGTGTGTGTGTTGAATTGAATATACTGTTACTGCCCTGGCTAGCCCGAGCTTTGGGGGATATAAAAAGATATCTTTTGATATCGATAATTCAGCTTCACATATCCCTTCCACGTGCTTTCGAGGCCCCCAGACAAGGATGCATACAGGCTCGGCCGATAATCGCTGTAATATTCCGAAACAATACAGGCAGGCCAGAAACAGCCGACTCGCCGCTTTAGGAGACCCCAAGGCAAGTACCTCCATTAGGTATGCACGCAGTTTTCAAAAGATCCTCTGCCTAGTGCTGGCAGCTTGATGATCTGACTGTACAACACTCAAGTACTCCGCATTTCCATACCGGCTATCCTATTGACAATTTGGCTGTAACTCAATCATTCAAATTCTGACCTTTCGGAGGCTTTGTCTCCAGCCCCAAATGTATTGTTTTCCCCAAGCCCGACCTAGCCTGCAGTCACAATTCACCTTATAAAAACCCCTGACTTTGAGTGCTTCCTCGGATCGCTCCCGAGTTCCAGACCGCCTTGCTGCCGCATCACTTGGCGAGCTTCCCCTCAGCTCCACATGCTGAGATACATCGAACCCCAGCCTCGCTCTCCATCTTCTTCCGGGCTTCAGGACAAGTTTCGTAACACCCAAATCAACTATCCCTCTGAAAATCCCACTATCTTACTCACACCTTTATTTTCCTTAGTTATCTGTGTGCGTGTGTTGCTTACATTGTCTGCTTGTCTTTAATAAAGATCATTCATTATTTTCAAACCGGTCTGCTTCTTGACTTGGCCTGACCCTGTAAACACTGGGTTACAAGATTCCGCTGCGTTGCCCTGCCTCTCGTTTTGCCAGCCAGTGCTCTTGACTAATTTCCCCAATTTGTGTAATTGCAAGGTTATTTAGGTGTCCCTCCCGGGACCCCCAGAATACAGGATAACAATACAATTTGTTGTATTTTCCTAAAACATACATTGGGCCTTAAATTGTGATTGTGCTTGTAATATTCAGTTATAATTGGCCCCATAGAACTGTACACATACATAGGGAGGGAGCAGAGCTGTAAGCAATGACATCAGTTTTTGGCATTTGGAGGAGTTGTGGAAATCCCCAGAGCACTTCAGGACAGAAAATTGACACACACACCCCAGCTGCAACAGCATCAGAACCAAGTCCTATCCAGTCATTAGTACCTCACAGTTGAGATAATATGAAGAGAAAGGGCAAGGTTGTACTGTCCTACGCCCACCATTGTACCTCTTGCTGGCCCAGCACCAACTGTTTCCACAAGCAAGGAGGGGACATCTTTGCAGAGGAAAACTGTACTCAAAATTTTCTCATGCCACATCATATAGGACCATTTGTATTTCTCTTGGGACCTATCCAATATATTTTGCTGCTCGTGGTGACAATTTAATGTCCCTTCTCCACTCCATGTACAGAAATCAGCTGGATTGGTATACCCGCCAACTGTCTTGATTTGGCAAGGACAGTCCAGATTAATCCTCTGTCATCCTGCTTTTTCGGTTGTTTTTAAAATGTTCTAGTTTTTCTTTCTGTCTCCCATTTTCCCTCTTTGTCCTCAGATTACTTCAGTTGCTGCAATCTGAGTGCAAAACTAGTTTGCTGACAGTGAACGTAGTAGGAGGAAGAGGAGGAGTAGTCGAATCTTGTCCTTCCCAGGTGGATGAGATGAAAGCCTCTCCTAGCTTGTATGGTCTTCCTCATCACTCAGTTTTGCCATCTAGAACAAATTCTGGTGCTGCTTGGCCACATTTATCCCAGTTTTCACCTGTGAAATGTTGGAGGATATGTGAACATTACTTCATCACCCACCCTACGTGGGGAGGTAAGCTAGTTTAGGAGCCCCAGGACAGGTTGTTTAGCATCCATAACCTTCTTCTCCAACTGAAAGGAACTGCTAAACCCTGATATCTGCAGCATGAAATGATTACCTTACTTTTCCCAATGCCAGGGTTGGCTCTGATTTATACCACCTTAATTTTTTGAATTAAATCTAGATTTCTACTAGCCATGTTTTTGAAAAGATTCTGGGAGTTGCAGTTCAAAATAACTTTTCCAGACTCTGGCCTCTCTAAATGAGCTGGCCTATGCATATGCTTATTATTTATTTTAAGTATAGCTGTAGTGTGAGAAGCAAAGCCTCTTCAACCACTGTTTACTCTTGGAGAGGAATAATTGAGGGAACTCTAGCACAAGACCTCTCACATAGCTCTTCCATGCAGACCAAGTCAATTATGGGAGCTTGGCTTGAAAGATTATTTGATACACATAGCAAGTACCTCAGACTTTGCATTTAGTAAGTAGAGAAAAACTAAAAGCAGCAACGCCAAGCTTGCAAACCACAGAAGGACAAAATGTGTTTTCTTTTGTTTTCTATTGCTTTCAATATTGTCTGAAAACTCTGGAATAATCTCACTATATAGCTTAACATTTGATGGTGCTATCACATGTTACAGGAAGCTTGGCTCCAGGAAGATGTGCTATTAATGGAGAATGAATGCTTTATTCTTGTGAGGCAGGATGTGGGATATATGAGATGCCTTCTTGCATTTATGTAAAAATCATTCTTTTCACATAAACTGCAGCTTGCCCTATATGTCATACTCATAGAGAAATAAACCGTGTGTGTGTGTGAAAAAAATACTTTGTTGTTGATGATAATGATGCTTAATGGAGAAATAATATTTCAAAAATTAAGGTGAATGTAGCTGCAGCTTTATATATTTTAACCACATAAGGACTGCTTGTTATATGGTAAACATTTTCTGTGCTGCTGCTTCCAGTTTCTCGACTTTTACACTGACATAGAAAAATTCAGCCCAGTCAGGTGGTTGGTGCCTGTGATACCAACAGCTTAGTTACCATGTAACATTACCTTGTTCTTACAGATATGACTAGAATCTGGAAACACTTATTTTGGGAACCAACTCGCCCATGACTATACTGGAGACTTCTGGGAGCTGTAGTCAAAAAATTTTTTTTCCAAGCTGTTCCTTTTTGCTTCAGCCAAGTGGGATCCCACAGAAAAATACTACAGCAAGCCCTTGTTCTGAGAAAAAGATTTCCCTGTGTTGCATTCCAAAGGATTCAAAATGAATGTGGGCATGGCACTATCAGTTAGTGTAGGACTGAAATGTGGTGCTGGGATTGTGATAATAATACCTGGCTCTTCTAACCTATATGCACTTCACTGGGTTGTGTCTCTGATGCCTACCAAGGGTAGCTTCATAGCAGCAAATGGCACCCTCATAGTCATGGGAAATAATACATAGTCCAGGTCAGCCAAATTGTTCTTGTACCTAAGGCAGAAAATTCAATACCTCTTTTCATATCTGTCCGGCAATAATGATATAATAATACAGTTGTACCTCAATTAATAAAATAGATGTGTTCCTGGTCATTACTTCTTTAGCAGAAAATTTGGTACTGGGGTAAAAATAATGTTGAAAGATAGGGATAGATTCCTACATCACACACAAAAAAAGAGCAGTTAAACAAGTTTCAGCAAACATTTCATGCAACACTCACAATGTGCACATGTAAAATAAAACTATGAGGTAAGCCTTGTTTAAGTAAACTAAAGCATTTTGAATCTTCTAGAGGCCACTTGATTTTTTTTTCCAAAATGCATCCAGCAATGATTTTTTTAATTTCATCAGCCTCCACTTTTCTTATGATTTCCAGTTTGCAGATTTGTGTCTGTTTTTTTTTTTAAACAAGTTTGAGGCAGCTGGTAAGGAGGACCAATCAGTCCCCCCCCCTTTTTCCCCCCTCTGTTTAGTCACTCCTGCATACTCAGTAAGAGATTCTGCAGGCAGCTGCTGTTTACCTTGTCTGTTGTAGGCAGGCATACAAAACTGCAGTAGAATTGGCTGGAGAGAATCCTGCTCTTGTCCAGTTCAAGCTTTATTACATTGTTTACTTCAGAAACACTGCTGCAACCCAAAATCAAAAGCCCTCCTTTACCATCCTTTTCATGCTGATGCTGCTAAAAAGCACTTACAGTTAGAGGAAAAGAAAAAAAGGGGGGCTGACCAGGCTTTAAAAAGACTTTGTAAAAAGGGGCTTCTTTCTCAGAAGCTTTGTTAAGTGAGGTATCTCAGTAGTATGTTAGCAAGGGACAGTTTCCTTTCCTTCCATAGTACCCTAAACCCACTATAAGAGGTGGCTGCCTCATTCTGCCTAATGGCAGTGCTGACTCTGCTCCATACACACAAACAAACTGTATGCCTTAGATGGGGACCTTGCAAAAGGTAAAGAATCCCTAGTGAATATATATAAAGCAATTAGGGAGTTCACCATCATAGCTGTACTCCCCTCTACTTGTGTTAACTAAACACCAGGGTTACCATATTTTGAAAAACAAAACAGGATACGTACTGATTGACTGCTTCAAATCATCAGTCACTAAGGCCATTTCCGTACTACACTCTTACAGCGTGATTATTCCACTTTCAACATCCTATGGAATCCTGGAGTTTGCAGTTTAAGGAGGGGCCAGCTGGCCCCTCCCTAAACTGCAAACTCCAGGATTCCATAGGATGTTGAAAGCAGAATAATCACGCTATAAGAGTGTAGTGCAGAAATAGCTTAGGACAACTGTATATACCTCTACTATATACATTTTAGCTCTAAAAAAGAGGACATGTTTAGGGAAAAGGAGGACATAGAGTAATCTTACTATATATAAGTTCTCAATACAGATAAAGTGTTTTATAGAAATAGCTTACCACATTATGACAGCACTAGAAAATGGCTGCCCCATGGTTGTTTCTGTATTTGATTGGAGTTGTTGAATTGGCTTGATTTCTTCAGGGTCAGGAGAAATTAGAAGGTGCATCTGTAATTCCCCTCCCCACAACAACTATTTCTATGCTTCTGGCAAGATGATAAGCCAGATACAAAAGCAACTTCTGGTCCTACTTTAGTGGTTCCCAACATTAATATATTTACCTTTTTATTTATTTATATTATGGCTTTATTTCAATATAGTCATGGATAGTCTTCACATATTTTTAAAGCCATCTCCCAGAAACCACACTTTTTACACTAAAGCTGAAGAGCGTGTGGCCCTTGACATGTTGCTGGGTTGCAAATCGCTTTAGCTATAACCACCACACGTAGTGGTAGAGAATGATGAGAGTAGTCCAACAACATCTGAAGGGCTACAGCCTCCCCAACCTTACTTAGCCCAAGTACATACTATCATACTTACAAGTAGTTGTTCGATTAACACTTACTTGACTAATCAATTAAGATGTCTTTCATGAATGAATTAAATCTACATCTACGTAACACTTAGTTAAAACAACAGTTTTGAAGAGCAAAGTAAACTCATTTTCTCTTTAGGTGATACCTATATATGTCACTGCTGCAGCTGCCATGGCAAAAGAAGCACAGTCCTCCCTCCACATTTACGGGTTTGACTTTTGCAAATTTGATTATTTGTGAAGTGCCTGCCTATCATATTTGCTGGTGTATAAGACACGCCAGTATATAAGACGCACTCCATTTAAATGATGGCAAATGCTATTTGCAGGCGTATAAGAAGCACTGGCATATAAAACGCACCCCATTTTCAAACAGTATTTTTCAGGAAAAAAATGAGTCTTATATGCCAGCAAACAGGGTCTCTCCCCCCGCAACATTCCTCTTTCCCATTCCCTTGCCTTTTGCCCAGTAGGTGTGCCTTCCTTTTCTAAGCCTGAGCAAAGAGCAAAGGAATGGGAGTACCATACACGAAGAAGGAAGGTGCACACGTGCCTTACCCCCATTCCTTTGCCTTTTGCTTGGGCACAGAGAACGTGTGCCAAGGCAAAAGTCAAGGGAATGGAGGGGAGCATCGTATGTGGAAAAGAAAGGCGCATATGTGCCTTTCTTACCATTCTCTTGCCTATTGCCTGGGTGTGGAGAAGGTGTGCCAAGGCAAAAGGCAAGGGAATGGGGGGGAGCATTGCCTGCAGAGAAGGAAGGTCTATGCTTGCCTTTTCCCCTCTCATTCCTTTGTCTTTTGCCCGGAGGCTGAGAAGGCAGGCACATGTATCAGGGCAAAAGGACAAGGGAATGGGAAGGGTTTTGTGAGGGTTCTGCACCCCCAACTATCATGAAAGTGGAGGGGGCCACTGTATTCCTATCTGACTGAGCAGGAAGGAGAGGTATCTCTTCTAAGAGTGTGCCTGCCATTTGTGAATTTTGTAAGTATTTGTATTTTAAAACATTGTTGAAAGCTGGTTTATGTTTTGTTATGCATTTGTGCTAAAGTTCATATTTTTGTATTCATCTTCCCATTGACTGAATCATACCTGTGTGCCTTTTTCAGGTATGGCAATTTTATTGTCTATTTTTCAAAGGTAAGCATGGTTTCGTTCACACTTTCACTTCATCCAAAAGCTTTACAAGCTTTAGAAATATGCTCCTCCCATTGCCACCCTTGAGAGGTTCAGAACTGATCTTATCTTAGGCCCTTTCCGCAACTTACCTGTTCGCGGAGGTGGGGGGTGGTGCTCGCGCAAGCAGCCTCTTGCGCTAGGCGCTCACTTCCCTGCTCCTTCATTGCCACAGCTGGGTTGCCGGTTGCGCGAACGCCCCACCCCCGCCCCGCCCCTTCCTTCCGCAGTGCAGCCTGGGAGCTGTAGGCTGCGCTGGGGCAGGAAGTGCAACCGGTCCGGTTCCAGAGGCTCCGCAGGGCAGGTAAGTGCGTGCGGGGCCTCGGAGCGACGTGCGACCGCGCAGCATTTTCGGCTTTAAGCCGAAAATAAAAAAATGTGTGCACGCTCCGTGTTAGGCTCTTGAGCATCATGTAAATGTGAGTGCGTCATGTGGACTGCTCCTCATATTTACGCGACGCTCAAGAGGCCCTTTCGCTTAAAAAACGCCATGCGAAAAGGGCCTTAGAGAAATGGGAACCAAACCAATTCCTTTTCCATTCTTAATTTATATAGTTGCACTGCAACAGAAGTACTCTGGTTCACAAACAAATAGAGCGTACCTTTTCAATTCATTCTGATAGAGTTTAATCTATTATTTTTATTTTATTTATTTAACCAAATTATAGACTGCTTCCCCTATCTAGTAATATCTCATTATTTATCTAGCTAATTCATCAGTAAAAGGCTACGGCACTAACATTTGCAATGACATAGACATGACTCCATTGATTTGGACTCAAGTCAGACTTAAGCCACTTCAGTGACTCGACTAAGACTCAACTCGGCAATAAATGATGCACTGACTCGACTTGAGACAAGTATATTTTTAGTGGTTGACTGACTGCCCTTGGTTCAGTAACATAATACATTCATCCAGAAACCTTACAACTTCGAACACTTCCATCTCTTTTTGCCTACTGGTCACGTGACAATCTGTCTCAAGCCCAAACTGTGGCTGTATTTCTTAGAAGGGAACAGCAAACAGATTAGGCAATGGAGTTGAGATGGGCTTGAGGTCTGCTCAGCAACTTGACCCCACTGCATATCAGAGGAGTCTTTCTAAGAGCAGAAGACAAGACTCGCCCCCAGAGTGCAGGGTGTATTTCTCAAAGGAGAACAGCAAATGTGTTAGGCAATGGGCTTAAGGAGGAAGGATCCTTCCTTCTAAATCTATTGAAGCTTTAGTAATGAGGAGTAAGAAGGATCCTATTCCCCACTTCCATAGCTGCAGACTCTTTTATGCCCATTGGCACAAAGGTCTCCAGCTTTGGGAAGGGGGAGTAAGAGGGATCCTATTCCCCACTTCCAAAGCTGCACATGGTAAAATTTCAAATGTGGATGGCCAACTCTGCTTAAGTTATTAAAACTGACTTTAATTGACTCTGTCCAGATATTCCGGAATATAGGTTGGGGTATAACATTGACTCCCAGACTTGAGACTTGAAGGCAGAGAGTTGAGACTTGACCTGAGATTTGAAGTAAAAGACTAAATCACTGAATATTTGTTAGTCTTTAAATTGCTGCACAACTCAGGTTTTGCCTCGGAATAGACTTAACATGGCTACCCTCCAGAAGTCTTAATAATAAAATCCAAGTAGGTTTTTTTTTAATTTAAGGTGAATGTCTAGTTTCACGTTAGACCTGCACCGCGTATCTGAGATGTGTGTCCAGTTTTGTAGAATCAATGTTGTATAGCTTTGTTTAATTGCAACAGCTGCTGGTCTTGAGGTGACTGGTGGGAGCGGCTACGATTTTTCCCATGTGTTAATAAGGTTTATGCTTCATGCAGTTCTCATGAGGCAATGCTAAGAGTCCCAACAAACACTGCTAGTTCTCACAATCTTGTTTTGAATCAGTGCCTCCTTCCTCAGGCTCTGTTTTCTTCACTTTTCATCTCTTGCCAACAGATAAGTAAATAGTATGATAGATAAAGAGAGACTTCTTTTAAGCAATTTTTCTTCTTCCTTCTGACACCAAAAGCTGTTGGGGCAATTTTTGTAAATTAATAAGCTTCACCTTATGATATGCAATCATCTGTTTTTCTGTGTACAAAAAAAAGGGGGGGTTATAAGAGTAATAGGATACAGCTAATACAATGAAATCCTCTATATGAGCTGTTCAAGGTTTATACTCTTAAGCAAAGTTCTTACAAAAAGAAATTAAAAGGTATAACATAATGGATGGTGTCATAATCTGTGCTTTTCTTAATCTTTTATTATTCATGTCATCTTTTGCCCCAGATTGAATCTGCAAATCATTAAGGTACAAAAGCTGATTGTTCTTCCATCTCTATTTGCAACCCACTGGGGGAATGCCAAATATCCATTATGTAAGGCCCTTGGGGGAACACCTAAAGCCTGTCCAATGTTAGCAGTAGCGCAAACGGCATGGAAGAATTCTATCGTCTGTCTGCATTGCTCCTCTTTTCACACTACAGAATTATAGCCCTATGAATCCACTTCAAGTGCCATGCTTGCATCCTGTGGAATCCTAGAGTTTGTAGTCTAATGAGGCACTAGAGCTCTCTGACTAAAAATTCTAATACCCCTTCCTAAATTGCAAATCCCAGGATTCCATGGGATGGAATCAGGGAAGCTAAAGCAGAATCATAGGCCCCTTCCGCAAATTACCTGCGTCCAGCACGGGCACGCGGGGATCACGCAAGCAGCCTCTTCCATGAGGCTCTTGCATCCCCGCTGCTTCTGCTCTGCAGGAGTTGCCTGCTGGCCGGCAGGCAACATAAGGGCTCCGCCTCTTCCTTCCGCAGCACAGCCGGGTATTTTCCCAGGTTGCACTGGGGAAGGAAGCGCGAGGGCCACAGCTCCAGAGCTCCACATGGACGGTAGGTGTGCATGGGGCCCTGGAGCAATGAGCAATCATACACCATTTTCAGCTAAAAGCCGAAAATTACATAGTGCATGATCGGCGCCTGCCAGCCCCAGCAGCATCACGCGATTGCAAGGACGTTGTCTGAAACGCTCCTCACAATCACGCAACACTCCGGAGGCCCTTTCACATGAGAACTGCCATGCGAAAAGGGCTATAGTCCTGTAATTGTGTTGTGTGAAAAAGCCCTTGGTTTACACATTTAATCAAATGAAGTAGGAATTCATCAGTAAGAGTTTTAAGGTTGTAGAACGGATTATGCCAATTCAGATCACTAGTAGGAGGTTCCATTTTTTAAAGATCTGGCACCTCAAAAAGCATTCAGCTAGAAAAATAGCAGAGCAAAGAGAAGGCTGAGCTAGAACTCTTCTTTTTCATATGATTTTTTTAATGTACTGCTTTTTTAATATACGGAGCATTCAGTAATGATGTCTCTCAACTAAACCACCAAGTGGTACGGTCCCCTCAAATGGAAGAAGATTTTACCATCTCCCTTTCATGATGGTGTCCATTATGTGTTCATGGTACACAGTGAAGCCGTCATTTGTTTTGCCAACCTATCACAACATGCCAGGTAGCCTCCCTAGACCAGTGTTTCAACTAGGGCCATTTCCTCACTACACTGTTATAGAATTTTAGCATTTTTCCCCACTGTGAGAAAATCTTCAGAAACTACACAATTTTCAAAGTGTATTTGCAGTTCGGTACTTATTCGACATTAAATTCATACAAGATTGTTTTGTACAGAAAACAGCATTTTCTGCGCAAGAAGTAGCTTTTTCTGAGCAGGAGGTAATATTTCTGCATAAAAATATGTGAGAATTTTGCACAGAATACCTCTTGAACTGCAAAGATTCCCCTCTGTCCACAGTTCTCAGGGTTTCTCAATATTCAAACATGTTTTTGACAGTTTTTCAAAAATTTCTGACAATTATATCCATCCCTAATATTAATTGCTTTGTTTGTTTTCATACTTCCTATTTGTTTGTTTTTCCATACCTTCTCTCTTCTTGGACACCTTTTGTAATTAAAGCTATCTTCTGAAGTTGTACAAAAAAGACTTAACCTTATTTCTTCTCTGCTAGACCCTGTGGGTAGGCATGGGACCAGTTGTTGTTCAGCTTCTGCCTTGCCAATTTAATTAGTCTGCTTGAGGGAGTCAGTACTCTCTCAGTCATTTCCGACAGCAGGAAATAAAAGAGATGGAGTGAATACAAATCTGCAGTGGTACAAAAAGACTATCAATTACTTTGTGAGTACCTGGCTCTGAGGTTGGAGCAAATAAGAATATTTCCACACTGCACAGTTATAATGGTTCGATCCCCCTTTAACTGCCATGGCTCTGTCCCATGGAACCCTGAGATACGTAGTTTGTTGAGGTCCTTAAAATTCTCTGACCGAAGAGTGCTTATGCTGTACTTCAGGGGACTGGAGCAATCTAGCCAAGTATTGTTAATAAAATCTCAGGCTTCCATAGGATGCAGCCATGACTGTTAAACTGTGATCAAACTGCTATGATTGTGCAATATGGAAGCACTTAGGAAGGCTGCATCAAGACAGCTTGCTGTCCGAGTCACTCCAGCCCCAGAACCAGGCACTAATGAAGCAGTCATTCACTGAGATGTCTGCAGGTGGCAACTAGAGTGCAGAGGCTTGGGTTGATATTGCCTTGAGGGGCGGCACTGTTGTCATTCTTCTCCTCCTCTTCTTCCTCACTTGACAGGTCGTGAGGGATTGATGGGTGTCCAGTGAGCAATTGGGGAACCATCTGAAGCCATGTTTTTGTTCTCTGGCACCTGTACTCACTGCAATTGCTCCTACAAGATGACTCAAAATCGATCTGAGCAACGGCAGGAAAACATGCAAAGGGGGTGGGGAGGACCTTGTGCAGGAGAACATGTGTACAACTTTCATCATCACCATCACAACAGTGATGAACACACTCATGGTGAAAGCAATAGCTTGTGGGGTAAGAAAGGATGTGTAGAGAAAGAAATGGAACAGATCATAGTACTTTTAAGATGAAGTTCATGCAGCATAAAAAAGAAAGTGCTTATGCTGGGGAAATGGCCTGGATGGTTCAGAAGGAGCTGCGTGTAGCATGAATTGTGTATAAGAAATTACAAAGATCTGAACTTAAACAATTGCTTGAATTATAACAATTCACCCATCTAAATGTATTCTTTCACCAGAAGTCTGTTTACACTTTGCAATTACAGTATACCACTATTATTCTTTTTAACCACCATGGTTCTATTCTGTGGAATCCTGGGATATACAAAGGAGGCATTTAAAATTCTCAGCCCAAGAGCATCACTGCCTCTGACCAAGCTACAAGCCTCAGGATTCCATAGGGTGGAACCATGGCAGATAAAGCAGAGTCATAATACTGTAATTGTATAGTACAAATGGACCCCGGTCTGTGAAAAGTGCCACCCGGAGATCCAGACAAGAACTCATGTACCTGTGAGAAGAAAACCAACGTGGTATAGTAACTTAAGTGCTAGATTAGGACTCCAGAAGACCAGAATCCCTCCTCAGTCATGGAAGCCCAATAAGTGACTTTGAATAAGCCACATTCACCCAGCCTGAAAGAAGGACAGTGGCAAACCTGTTCTGAATAAATCTTGCCAGCAAAATCTATGATACGATCACCATAAGTTGAATTGAAAGTATATAAGCAATCCTACGAGAAGTCATTATCTGCCAAAGTAAAGCTTTTTCAAAAACAGTACTTTTGATTTTAACAACAAGAAGGACAAACATCCACCCCCAAGATGTGGAAGCTGAAGGGCTCATGCTTGAATCATTTCCTTTTATTTACGAAAGCTCTTTAAAATTAAGTTAATATCTGCCAAAATACATTTTAAAAAGCAACAACATTACTGAGTTTAACAACAAGGACAAAAACAACAAAAAAAACCCATCCCCAAATATCTGGAAGCTGAATGGCTTGTGTTTGAATCATTTCCTTTTATTTAAAAAAGCCCTTTAAAATTAACTTATTATGTCAACTGTAGCTTGTAACTGTGGCAGGAAAAGCCCCAGGGCACATTGCTGTCTGCTTAAACATTTCCCTCTCTTACTGAGGGCTTGCCCAATTTTGCTAAATTGGTTTAGCCCTCCCACTTTTGTACAGAAATTAAATGGGTTTTAGAAGCTAGGGCAATATCAACCAGTGCTTAGAATTACCTACAGCTGTCAGAACTACAGGCTTTTGAATCCGTTGATGCTTTTCTGTGAACAAAGATAAAATCACACTGTTTACATGTCACAAGAATTAGCAGTAATTTGTGTGTGTGTGGGTGTGTGGGTAGGGATGTATTTTAACATATTCAGAACAAGAGTGTGCTGTCAAAAATAATTATGAAGCCAGAAACTGGGGCAGAAGTGGGCTACCTGCAGCCCTTAGATTAATTTTAAAATGAAGCAATAAGTTAAGACTTTTTGTGAGGGTGATCTCTCTCTCTTAATCCCTGTCCCCCTCACTATCATGCTGGGCAGAGACGAAGGGAATGAGAGAGAAAGAGAGAAGGGAGGCTTTATCCGAAATAGTGAAAAAGAAAGTAGGCGGCAGGGAAGAGGGCTGGCAGAGTGAGGCAAATACCTCAAATGGTAGATCCTAGGGGCAGCAAGACAAATTTCTCCTTTCCTTCCTCCTTGGCTGTTTCCCTTTTCAGAGAAGACTAGTGCTTGTGCACCAACAGGCCTGACCTGGACCCCCTAAATTGGTCTAGTGCACTGAGGAATGATGGGGAACCACATCCCTCCTAGCCAGTGTTGAGGGAAAGTTTGACTTCCTGACCAGTCAGCTTCTACCAGTGATGTATTTAAGTTTCTTACTCCAAGTCTCAAGTTGAGTCTCAAGTCCTTGAAAGACAATTAGGGGCCTTTCCGCCCTACACTGTTATAGTGCAATTATTCCACTTTCAACATCCTATGGAATCCTGGGGTTTGCAGTTTAGGGAGAGGTATTTAGAATTAGCCAGAGAGCTCTTTGGCCTCAGTAAACTACAAACCCCAGAATTCCACAGGATGTTGAAAGTGGAATAATTGCACTATAACAGTGTAGTGCAGAAACGCCCAAAGTCCGACTTGAATCTGAATCAGTTGACTCAAGTCTACATCACTGACTTCTGCACATGGGGACATCTTTTCCTTAGCAGAGATGGGTAAAGACAAAAAGAGACTGAGGGGAAAAAAGTGCCTCTGACTGCTTTTATTCTCTATTGCTATCAACTATTGACTTAGAAGATAAAGGAGGTATCTTTATTTTGGGGGGATGTAGAATAAGACAGAGCAAGAAAGACAATTGTCAAGAGCCTGGTGGCTGGCATAACTAAACTGGCATAGACAGAGGTGCAGCAATGGTGACACATGAAAAAGAGAGAGAAAGAAAGCTGTTGAATCCTGAGCAGCCTATTTCTGTAAAGCCTAAGTTGCAGGTAGGTCCTCAACCATTCTCTGGGAAGGCTGTTTCAGAAAATCACTGTGCAGGACATTTCTAAGGGAGGTTTCCCAGAGCCCTTTTAGCTTTAAGGAACCATGGGGAAGTATAAATTGGACCAGGCAGCTTTATCTCTGACATAGTTCTTCCTCTGCCACTATTGCACAACCCTAAGGAAAGTGCACTATCGTAGCATAAGGAACCATGTAGTAGACCAACAGGATTTTCTCCAGTGTTGGGGATGTACCAGTTAAAATTCAGCATTCAAGAAATGAGCACCCCATGACATGGGCCCTTTCCGGCGCTGGGGTGCGGGGATCACGCAAGCAGCCTCCACTGCTTCAGCTCCGCACGAGCTGCCTGCTCCCGAGCAGGCAGTGCGAGAGCCCCGCCTCTTCCTTCCGCAGCGCAGCCTGGGAGTTTCCCAGGCTGCACTGGGGAAGGAAGCGTGACCGCCACAGCTCTGGAGGCTCCACATGCACGGCAAGTGCACGTGGGGCCCTGGAGCAGTGTGCGATCGTGTACCATTTTTAGCTGAAAGCTGAAAATGAAAGAGTGCGTGAGCAGCACCTGCCCTACCCTGGAGTGTCGTGCGATTGTGAGTGCGTCGTGCAGATCACTCCTCACAATCACGTGATGCTCCAGGCACCCTTTCGCATGGCAAATGCCGTGCAAAAAGGGCCATGATCCTTACCTGTTTACTCAGAAGTAAGTTGCACTTAATTCAATGGCACTTGATCCAGTATAAGTTGAAGGAAAGTGTTGCAGCTGTAGTCACTGTCACTATAGTCCAAAACAAAAAAAAATTAACATCAAGACAGTGTAAAATGCTTACATAGATTCTGACCTGGTAAAATCTAAACTCTGGTTTCACCAAAAATGGAATAATAACAAGAGACAGTGGACTTTACTATAGCAATAGAACACAGCGGCTAAAATGCCATGTGAATTATAGACTTATTTTGGGTGACAGACAGGCCTTGGGGATATTGACATGCTTATCCAGAAATGAAAGACTCTATTTAGCAATAATAGATCAGATTCACTGCTTCAGTTTGCATTATTTGATTATTTTATTGAAAACATCTCTTGGCTACAGTTCTAAAGTAGTCAAAATGGCTTATGTAAGGTAAAATAAACATTTTCCACACTTTTATGTGGTAGCCTTGCTCTGTTTTGTAGCAGCTGTAAGCACAATTTATAGGCACATAGGCAATTCCACGAATTGGGGCAAATATCTCTCAGCCAGTTAACTATTTATTGGACAGGAAAATGTTGAAAGGGGGTTGAATGCAAAATTAGTCATGCTTAGAGTACAATGGGACTTCAATTAGTGAAAACTGTAAGTCTCATTGATTTCAGATGATCTGCCTTAAGCATGATAAACTGTGTAAATTGACTTAGCGGCAAATAACAACAAAAACAACAAACCAACACAACATTAAAATAATACAAATTCAAAATTAGGTACTTCTCAGGTATGGCAGTTTAAAAACATGAAACAGGGTCTAAATAGTGGGTATTAAATAGAAAAAATGAGATGATTTCAGTAATCTTTTGTGCATTCTCTTGATTCTCTTTGTCAGATAGGTGCCATACAAATGTTATAAACAAACATACAGGAGAAAGTTTCTTACTTTAACATAATAGAACAAAATCCACAGAAGAGTGATACCTTTATTGCCCAACCAAAATGCAGAAAATACATCATGCAAGCTTTCATCTCTTTTGTGGATATTGAATTTTGTTGTATTTTGCTGAATGGCTGATATAGGTACCCCTGAGTATGTTAGCACTGAGTTATAATTCCCTTGTTGCAACAGCTGTGTTAGATACCAGTCTATTTCTGGGTACAATTCAAAGTGCCAGCAATGCCCAATACAGCCCTACTCTCCTTGGGTCCCTAATATGTGAAAGATCATATCTCCTGTATGAATCTGCCAAGAGAGAAAGGATGGTTTTCTCTTGGTCCCAGTGCTGTCACAGGGTGTCGCAGAAATATTTCCCACTGGAGATTCTGCTCTGTATCCATGAGCAGGCAAAGTCCTTTCTATTTAGACTCACTTTTGGTGGTTAACTGGTTGCTGCACGAAGATCTTTTAATGGGGGTTTGTGTATGTGCTGTACCTTTATTTTCTTGGCTACAGTACATTACGAGCCAGTTAGGCCAATGACTTCTTGCAGTGTTCCAGAATTGTTTCCATGGTAACAAAGGCTGCCTGCTGTAGATTTTTTAAAAAGGAGAACATTATGGATTTATGCTTGAAACGCTCTTTGTCACAAATAACATCACTGAGGCTGCAGTTCTATGTATGCTTTATCTAGGAGCAGAACCCAGCAAACTCAGTGGGACTTACTTCTGAGCAGACATACATAGGACTGCAGTGGGAGAAGAGAGGTTAGAATGGACTGTTCGAGGAGCAGAGCTCTGAAACGGTGACTGGTATGTGTTCACTGAGCCAACCTACCTTCCAGCAGAATGCTTTGGAATTTTAATCACATTTCATGGGTGTTGACTGACAATCTTGAGAGGGTGTGAATCTTCCCAGGAAAGGAACCAGCAGGTGGGAAATCTAAGAGTTGTGGAAATGCCCTCACACAATGGACCATCCTACCAATGAGTAATAAAGACAAAGAAGGATCAAAGAACATATGAGCTTGCCCAAACCATCTCAAAAAAAGTAGAGTACTGTGAAATTCCATGACCAATATAAACAGTTACTCATCTAAAATAACAAAGGAGTGGAAAAAGAACCAAAGTTTTAAGATAAGCATGACAAAGGGGAACAAGCATGGATTTTTATTTTATTTTATTTTATTTTATTTTGGTCTGAAATATAGGCCTATCTTGAAAGACTGAAGGCCACCATCTAACCACTTAGAAGTGTAAATACTAAATGAGTGTAAAAAATAGCAGGCAAAAACTTCAGGCAAACTTCAGTTGCCCTTATTCTTCTCTTTCTTTCCAAAATCACAGGTTAAAATGTGACTCAAAGAAAGCAAAACTAGAGAGTATGGAAGTTTAAAGGGGAATTGATTTTTGAGACTGCAAATCTTAGAATCCACCAAAACCTGGGGAAATTACTTTTTGACTACAATTTCTGGCATCCCCCTGCCAGGATCACAAGTATTATCCAAAGATAACTTTTCCAAGCTATGGTTCAAAAGATGGAGGGTTGTTTTGAAAAAAGAAGAAAGAGTCATTAGTCTGTTGGCATAAATTTCCTGCAGTCTGTCTGTTCAATTTTATTTCTGTCAATAATAGCCTCAGGCTGATTCACACCTCTCATGCACATCATTCAATTTGTCTTCACTTCTTTCTCCCTGGCATCTGAACATGACAGCTGGTTCTAACAAAAAGCACTGTACTTAACACAGCACTGAGTAATAACATGTTTCATACCACAATGTGAACTTTTACAATGGTTCCTTTTAACCACAGGAGTCATCACTTGATATTGCAAATATCTAGTGATAGCATGCATGTGTGCACCAGCCTACAGGTTGGAGTTGGGAAAACTGTGGCCAAAGAACCACATATGTCCCTAAACTATTTTTTCAAATCCCCTAATCCCCAAAGCACCCCAGCCCCCTTTAAATAAAAAAAAAGTGGTTTTTCGGCTAAGAAGCATCCAAAATACCTAACAATGAGCCCATAATATAGTGATTTACCTTGGAGTAACCCCAGTCTTCCCCTCTTCTCAAGTACTTTTAAAATCCTTAATTTTGAGATGATATCACTTCAGGGTCATTTGTAACATGGCTATGTGGCTTGCTAAGGGGACCACAAGGGTGAAAACTGGCCCCTGGCCCCTGTACAATTTTCCACACCTCCTATAGGCAGGCTCACTTTCTCCTCCATTCAGTCTTTTTAAAATTCATGTTCTTTCCATTGAAAATATGAAGAAATGTGTAAATTTTGGCAAAACCCAAACTGAAACAAAATCCACAGCCACCTGCACTGGTGAAATTTATTCAATAGGCACTGCAATTTTGTACAGGCCCTTTTCGCACGGCGTTTTCAATGCGAAAGGGCCTCTCGAGCGTTGCACACATTTGAGGAGCGGTCCACACGACGCACTCACATTTGCACGACGCTCCAGGGCCTGGCAGGGACCGCTCACGCATTTTTTCATTTTCGGCTTTAAGCCAAAAATGGTGCACGGTCGCGCATTGCTCCAGGGCCCTGCACAAACTTACCTTGCGTGCAGAGCCTTGGGAGCCAGGCCGGTCACGCTTCCTGTCCAGTGCAGCCTGGGAAGGTCCCAGGCTGCACTGCAAAAGGAAGAGGCGGGGCTCTTGCGCAAGCGGGAAGCTCGTGTGGAGCCGAAGAACCCCGGATGCAAGAGCCTCTCTCTCTGGAGGCTGCTTGCACGAGCACCGCACCCCAGCGCCGAGAAAAGGTGAGTTGCAGAAAGGGCCATGGAGAGGACTAAATATTCCTGCCTGTCATATAGGTGTAAAGATGAAAGGTCTGGAGGGGGTGAAATGTGGCAACTATGGCCATTTCTGCCCTACACTTTTATAGTGCTATTATTCTACTTTCAACATCCTATGTAATCCTGCGGTTTGCAGTTTAGGGAGGGGCATTTAGAATTCTCAGCCAGAAAGCTCTTGGGCCTCAGCAAACTACAAACCCCAGAAGTCCACTGGATGTTGAAAGTGGAATAATAGCACTATAAACAGTATAGGGTGGAAATGGCCTATGATTCAGCACCAATGTAGTTGATACATAGGATTTCAAAGCCAGGCTTTTTTTAAAGAGCTAAACACTCAAAGCATTGGGCCTGAATGGAAGAATCTGTCAAGTTTGGTTTCTCCCACATTCAGACTGTATTTGTTCATTTACATTCCAATTCTTTTTATTCTATATAAGGAGGAAAAACTGTTTTAGTAAATTCTTATCAAAGTCAACCTGAAGTGAAATTTTCAGCTGTCTTTATAATAGATTAGTCAGTCAAGATTGGGTTGTAGCAAGCAAGCTTGCATGCTTGTTTATTTGTGTGTTTATTAAAATACTTACATCTCACTCTATAACAGAGCTTTCCAAACTGTGGCCATTTCCGCACTACCCTGTTATAGCACGGTGATTCCACTTGCAACATCCTATGGAATCCTGGGGTTTGCAGTTGCGGGAGGGGCCACCCGGCCCCTCCCGAAACTGCAAACCCCAGGACTCCATAGGATGTTGCAAGTGGAATCATCGCGCTATAACAGGATAGTGCGGAAATGGCCTGTGTATCGTGACATGTTAATGTGTCAGCTGCAGTGTGTAGGTGTGTCATGCGAATGTAATGGGTGAAGGGGCTGCCTCTCCCACTGCTGTGGCGGGCCAGGCCCAGGAGAAGGAGGTGCCTCTGCTGCTGCCGCTGCCCCAAAATTGAGGAAGATCCCAGCGAGCGCGGCAAGAGGCCAGGCTCGGATGGAGGGGCTGCCTCCACTTACTGGAAAGCTCTGCTCTATAACATGGGCTCTGAGGGTAGAGGCACAAGTAAAATAAATTTAAAAGTGTTTAAAACAATTTAAAATGATTTAAAAAACAATTGAAACTGACAAAAACATATTCAACTATTTTGCTAGTGAATACATCTTAAAAGTTTAAAACAGTTTAAGACCATGGACATGCACATTTGAAGAAATCAGTTAGGTCCCATTGCCCTTCATAAAAAGCTGTGTTTTAACTTACTACTAGAATGAAGTTGCTATCAGCACCAACTGGGCCTTCAGAGGGAGAGCATTCCAGAAAAGCAGAAAGGCCCCTCATCCATATCTTCACATAGTGTATTGCTCACACTGCCAGAACACAGAGGAGGATCCTTTCAGCAGATTCCAGTCCTTGGCTAGATTTATTTAGCTAGACTACATTTTATAAAACAGCTGTACAATGGCGCTTAGTGAACTCTTAGTGGTAAAATGGATCACTTGAAGGAATTTGTGCAGCTGCAAGGCCTAGGGTGCCAGTTCATTACTGTTATTTATTTAATAATTCACTTTAGTATCCCACTTTAATGCAAGGGGTCACACATATTTCACCCATACTTATAAAATAAGCTGTTTCACAAGAAGCAATGCAAGAAAGCATGAGGACTGACTAACCCATTTGTTTATCATTACAGGCTGAATATTACATATTTAGGATTTGGGTCCCAAGGTCACCCCGAAAAATGTCCATTGAAGTTGTTTCATTTTAAAACGTAACACTTAAAAGACTCAGAATGATTGATACAACAGTACTGCAAAGGAAAGTCGTATTAGAAGTTAAAGCAGAACAGATTTTACCCAGTAGAAGTCAATGGAGAAGTGAAATCAAATACAGTAGCAAAGCAATCTGTCAAGAAAACTTGTTTCATTCTGTAGCAGGGCTCTTTTAAAACTCATAATTCATCCACAAGTGGAATAAATAAATGACATTTTCATTTCACTCATTCCTTGTGTCATAGGGACAAAGGATCCGGTGTATAAATCCTAACATTATAAATCAGAAAAGTTATTGAGAAAATGACAGGGCCTCTAAAACCAGAGAAACAAAAGGTTCTGTCATTAATAGTTCTACTAGAATTGATGGCCCGATTCCAGCTGTAGACATGACCAACTAGTTGTACATAATAACTTCTGCCTCTAAGTAGATACTGGTGTCCCTACTCATATTGAAAGAGACATCCAACTAGTTCAAGCAAACTAAAGGAGTGTTGTTCCATTTACAGTCCATTTAAGATGCGCCTCTGTTTCTTTTACACATTATGGAAATTGTGCTTTCCATACAGATTGCTCCTGTTGGATTTCATGAAGTCTACTTATAAATCCTCAGAAGTCAATGGGCAATGAGAATAAAAGCACCAAACCCTACAAGAGGTTGCAGGTAATATTTATTTATGATACCTGATGTTGAGATTAATAATTAGGCAAACTAAACTCTCACATGTGTGCATGATTCCTTAACTGGGTCTCTAATATTTTTAATTCCCATTATAATCAACGGAGTTATATTAAGAATAATTACTATTGCATTAGTATCTTCCTTAACGTCTACAAAAAATTGAATTTAATATTCATCAAGGCAGTCCTATTGTTGTGTGACTTATGGTGACCTATGGGTTTTTCTGGGGCTGAGAGCATGTGGCACACCCAAGGTCACCCAGTGGGTTTCTATGACCGAGTGAGGAATCAAACCCTGGTCTCCAGGGTTGTAGTCCCATGCTGGTTCTCATTACTTGGAAATAAATATAGTTTTTTTAAAAATCATTTCTGTCTGCAACTATAAAAAAAACTATTTGAATATATGTTCTCTACTTTAGTCCACTTGCTACAATGATGCACATTAATTATATCAACTACAACATCATCCTTTATTGTACACTGTTACTTTTTGATCAGGACACCATTAGCACCCCCATTCCCCATGCACCTTCTCCTCACCAAGGTTTCTTTTTCATTCTCCTTCTTCCCTCCCTCTTGTTCTGTGTTGTCTTTCATGTTTTGCATTGCTTGCAGCTACAGCCACTGCCACCCACCATGAAATGAAAAACTCTAGTAGGGATGGTAGGGGCAACAAAGCGGGGGTGAACAATGGTAGCATTGTTGTTGTGTGTGGTCAATTCATTTTTGACTTATGGCAGCCCTAAGACAAACCTATCACAGGGTTTTCTCTGTGTGTGACGTGCCCAAGGCCGCCCAGTGGATTTCCATGGCTAAGCGGGGGAATTAAACGCTGGTTTCCAGGGCCATAGTCCCATACTCAAACCACTACACCATGATGACTCTGCTGTTATCCCCTGTATTATTCCTGGGAAATGCTATTATATTACGTAGCATTTTGTTAGGAAAGGAGTATTTTATGTTCCAACCTAAGGTATGGGGTTTTTTGGTAGCCACTAATGTGTTGGTTCTAGGCCTCTGGAATGAAAATGATCAGAAAACCACATTTGACCCACAAGCCATGTGATTCCCACCCCAACCTGGAGGGTCTAGAGATTTGTTTCTATGAACATCTTGATTTGCTGTTGATTATTGCTTTGCTCCAGGATTAAAATGTGTCCCAAACTAAGCCCCTAAATGAGAAAACTGGGATCTGTATGGTATGCAAGTGTGTATGTGTGACACAAAGGGAGGGAAAAGGGATGTCTATCTTCTGTTGTCAGAGACAGCCATTTTAGTCTGTTGGAGTTAAAAAAAAAAAAGAGGAAGGGATAAATCTAGTAACACCATTATGACTAACTTATTTACCTTAGCTTGAGCTTTCATGGATTTTGGTCTCCTTTCATTGATGGTATGAAATATTAAAGTCATAAGTATATTAGCAGTTACATAGTGGTGGGCATAGGGTCAGAGCATAATAGGAAACAGAAAGATGGAAATTGTGACCAAGGCCATAAACCTTGAAAGAGTTGCGTAAGATAATGCAAGTCTATCAGGCAGCTGGTCTGTTGAGAAGTCAAAGCAGTACTTTCTGCCTGCCTGAAAATCCCACCTTGAGAGAATTGACTTTCATAGTCTAACCACATGTGCCTACGATGACAGTGATGGCTCTATGGGTACCTGTTCCTTCAAAGAATGGAGTGAAATCCATGAAAGCTCATGCTAAAATAAATCATCTCAAAGATGCTGCTGGATTCCTCCTCTCCCCCACCCATCCTGCCACCACCACTTTTCATTTTCAAAGAGATTGCAACCTCAATCAGAACAAGGAAGCTGTTTAATTCCCAGACCTGGAACTATTAGGAGCCATCCTCCATTTATTTCCTGTCCTTTAGCCGACCATTAGTCCAAGCACTGGTCTAGCAGGAACTGTATGGCCTCTTCTGCAGGCTACAGAAGATGTAACAGAGAAGTAGAGCCAAGTATCATGAGCATGAGACAATGTAGTGTAATGGTTTTTGTACTGGACTAGGACTTCAGGAGATTAAGGTTCAAATCCCCGCTCAGCCATGGAAACCCACTGGCAACCACCCTTTGAACAAATTCTGCCAAGAAATCCCTGCAATAGGTTCTGTTTAGGGTCACTACAAGTTAGAAATGATGAAGACATAACAAAAACAGCAACAACAACAATGTGATCATAGCATGGCACTTCTTCAAGCATCCTACTGATGGCTCCCAGTGACTCAATGCAGATACTGAAGAGCACTGGGGACAAATGGTACCTTCTGTCATTCTTTAGCACAATTGCTGCTGGGCCCCAAAATAGTTAGCCAGTGCTAATCATAGCAAGTGACCCTGCTGTTAAGAGAAAACCACTGTAAAACAGTGCCAACTCTCTCCAGATCTTGGAGATTCTCCCATAAGATATTATAGGCCATTCTTCACTAGACTGTTATAGCGCTATTTTTCCACTTTCAACATCCTATGGAATCCTGGGGTTTGCAGTTTAGGGAGGGGCCTTTGAGGCCCCTCCCTAAACTGCAAACCGCAGGATTCCATAGGATGTTGAAAGTGGAAAAATAGCGCTATAACAGTCTAGTGCAGAAATGGCCATAGTCATTGGCATCACAAGCTGCTAAGAAATTGAGCAAAACTAACAGAGTTGTGTTCCCATGTCCTTCTCCTGATAAACATTATCCAAGAGGGTGCCTGAGACTGGTGTGGTCCCAAAATCAGGATTGAATCCAGACTAAAAATAGGTCTAGAAAACCTGCAGCAATGTTGTCTGGGAGCAGTGCACAATTTCTAAATAACTTTTTCAAAAAAGTGTGGTATGTTTGAATAAGGATATGAAGCAATTCATGGAATGTGGATGAACTGGGGAGATGACTTGTATCACTCTGTCATCACTATCAGTGTTCCAAAATAGGTACACAAGGCTATAACCACAGCAATTGTATAACCATAATCCAAACCACAGTTAGAATGTTGTGAATGGAGCTTCAGGGAGAAGGATTGTAGCCTCCCAGGTACAAAATACAGCATGCAGGCAGATGAAACTAACTCAGACTTTAAATAGGAAGCAAGTATGTACAATTGCCCCTCCACATTTATGAACTTGACTTTCACAGATTTGATTATTTGCAAGTTTCTTCAACCCCTGCCCCACCACCTCAGGCACTTCTTTTCTGGAGAAACCTTCCCTCTTGGCAGCTCTAACCAGGTTCTTTAAAACCTGATTAGAACCATAGTTCTTTAAAACCCCGCTCCTCTGGTCCTCCTCCTCCTCCACCAGCTGCTGCCTGGCCAGCTAAGGATGGCTGGCATCCTGATTTCTTAGCGCCACAAACGCTCTCCCAGTGTCCCTCACATCCAAGGAAGGAAATGGGTGCGAGAGCGGAAGTATGAACCCACCCACCCTCCTTCCATCTCTTTTCCCTGACCTGATTTGGAACCTGGGTACCCATTCTCCCCACCATTCCTCAGCTCCCTTCCCACAGACACACACACACACATTTTGATGTTTGCAATTTTTCCACTTTTTTTAGGCTCCTGCACTCTCTAAGCAAATGTGGAGGGCCAGCTGTATTGACTCTTAGAATGGTGGTGGTGATGATTGTGTGAAAGGCCTCTACTATCATTGACTGAAGTGAAGAAAAGAAGCAATAGCTGGATGGGTAAATAAAAAGCAGATGCCTGTTGCTTTTAAAATCCCAGCTTTTGCCGTATAGCTGTTGCCCAACAGCCAAGTGGAAAATGAAAACCATTTTCCTCCTCTCCTGACGTGTTAAGAATATCAGCAATCTGTTGGTTTGCAAGAAGCCCTGCTTTCCCAGTTCATAACATACATAAACCAAGGTGTGATCCCTTCAGCAGGACCTGCTTTATATAATGTGTTTAGATAGATCTGTTTGACAAATGGGCTATTCTTTTTCATTTTTTTCTTAAAAATCCCTTTGTTACTTCTCAGACTACTTATATGAAAGCAAGAGTTAGAAAGGAAAGAGAGATTCCCTTAGGACTGTCAAACTGAAAACTGGAAAGGGCTCATGCACCTTTAATGGCTGTGTGGAAGCAAGAATTTCAACAGCTGTTGCTTGTCACAGAACCAGGTAATAACAACACCTGGAGAAATTCCCTCTTCTGTACAACCATTAAAAGTACAGGTGCCCTTTTCAGTTTTTATTCTGGCAAATATGTTGGGCTCTTTCTGTAGCTTACCTTCTTGCAGCAGCATCCGGTGGCAATCCTGGCAGTGGTTCTGCCAAGAAGGGAGTGTGACGGCAGCACTTTCGTCCACACGGAACCGGAAGGGAGCACGACGGACATGCCACTTCCTTCTGCAGTGCAGCCAGGTGGTGTCATGCCCTGCCTTGGAGGTTGTGGCAGTGAGGAGGAGGATTCTGACTCTAAGGCAGAGGCTTCCTGAGAGATTGAAGTGTCCCCAGAAGCTGATCCAGAGGGAGATAATACACAACAACAACAAGGGCCTGAGCCAGGGGAACAAATAAAGGAAGACATAGCTGACACACCTACCTTGCAGCAGAGACGCCATGAAAGGGAGATCTTGTGTGACTCAGCCTGTTTAAGTAGTAAGCGAGCCCTAATGAGGGAACACCTGTGGCAACAGCAGCCATAAAGAAAAGAGGGCTCCAGCTGGCCTTTCCTCCCAGGGTCAGCAACTGGTCTCTTTGGCTCTGAAACCCTGTGCTCTTGGATCTCTGCCTGTTTGGACTATGGTTTGGATTTGCCCTTTGGATTTGTTTGCTCTAGGCTGCCTTTCTGTTTGGATATTCTTTGACTCTCACCTTGTGAGTAGGAGCTGTGCTGTTTGTGAATTACTGCCTGCTCTGCCATAGACACAACAGGTACTTTCCCAGGCTGCCCTGGGGCAGGAAGTGCTACCATCATGCTTCCTGCATTTCTGCAGGACAAGCAAGTGCAGGATGGTGGTGCAACCGTGGGTCATTGACAGGGAAAACCCTGCAATGATTTAACCCACAACTGCACTGCCTGAGGATGGGAGAAGGACAGGATCATGATGATGTCATGCAGAACTGTTGTTGCAGTCTCATCCTTCTCTCATCCCTATGGCAGGATGGGAGAGTACTGCGGAAAGGGACTCAGATGACAGAGGCCCAAACTAGATGTTCACTAGGAGCAACGTGGTTGATCACTGAATACTTATTGTTTAACTACCTGCAGCTGAAAGAAGTATCACATCAGTTGGAAAAGTGACAGCAGGACTATGATCTTTTCCACAGAGTGAAAACATCCAGGTGCCTGTGTCATGACAGTACCATCCCACCTTTGCTATCCACTCCCATAGAACAAAAAAGCAGCTTAAGAGGAATGTTTTAAATTGAGAAAATTACTAGCGTAGGAGATCAAACATCCCCATCCTGTACTGCTTCTCCAGTCAGATTAGCAATTACTTAGCAGTTCAGAATATGGAGGAAAGAGAGCCATGGAATGGGCCATGGTCACTTGCTCTGCCTCAGCTGTCAGACATCCAAGCACTACACTTATACACATAAATAAGTTTCAGCTCTTTATATATACTCCCCTTTCTTCCATTTCTGCAGCATAAAGACACACATGTGGGGGGCTCCATTAATTTGGATGTCTGTTGGTAAGCCCCTCAGCACAGGGAGTTTGAATTCATGGAGGGTTCAAGTGCAACAACCCTTTCCTATTTCCACATGTTTGTTCATATCAGGGGGTGGGCATACAGCCCTTCAAATGTTGTTGGACTGCAGTCTTCATCATGCAGTTCTTCATCATTGTTTATGCTAGTTAGGGCTAGTAGGAGTTGTACTCCAGCAACATCTGGGTGGCCACCTGAATCCCACCCCTGCTCTATACACACACATGAACATCTGCACCCGAGCCCATGATATTTTGTTACCTGAGACATAGAGCAGGTAATGGTGGCCTCCTTCTCAAGTCATAATACATACTACCCAAGGTCAACCATGCTGTTGTGGCACCTAAGGCAATAAAACTCATAAGGACATTTCTCTTTTCCTTGCTATAAAATACAACAATAATAATTTATTGTATTTTCATGATAACCTGAATCTTCTGGCTACTTTGCCCGATGGTCAAGCTGGTCCTATCTGTACAGGACTTACATGCAGATCAGTCACCAGAAGTGAAAACAAAGAAAATAACTGGAAATTGTGAGGATTTTGGCAGAATGTCCTGGGCTAAAGCCCTTTCCTAACCCCTACCTTTTAGCAAAGACATCTGGTGGAGATCCTGGCAGCAGCTCCCCTCTGCACTGGCTGGCTTACAGCAGAAGGAAGTGTGATGGCCATACCTCTTCCTTCCACAGCGCAGCCAAGTACTTTTCCAGGCTGTGGTGGGTCAGGAGCTCACCCATTGCACTTCTGTGGCTTTCACAGAACAGATAAGTCTGGGATGGTGGCTTGATCGCATGTCATTGATGAGGAAAACCCGTCAAATGATTTAATCTGTGATTGTGCCGCCTAGGGACGGGAGAAGGATGGGACCGTGACAAAGTCATATAGAAGCATCATCATGGTCCCGTCCTTCTGTCATGGCGGGATGGAGCATGCTGTGGAAAGGGCCTAAGTGTGCATAGTCTGCCCCAGGTTTTCTTTGAGGTGTCTAAGAAAGGCCTGTGGCCTTGGACAGGGAAGGCACTGCAGAACAATAAAGCTTGTGTCCTTTAAGTATCTGATAAGTCTGCAGTATTGCTTCAGAGAACTCCAGACCTCTACACCCAACGAGACATAGTGAAAGACATCTCTTTGGTTGTTTTGTGTCACATAGCACTAACTGCATGGATGCCCCCAAAGTTTCCTCTCTCACACATGACTGAAAGTTGCTGTTGCAATATCAGTGACCTGAATATATGAGAGCAAAACTCTCAGGGAGAATTAGATTCAAAGAGGCCTGAGCTTCCCAAGAAACTGAAAGAAAATGCCATTTAGGTCTTCATGGCCGACTAGAGCCAGTTAAAAGGGCAGAAAGAAAAAGGTTACTGACCTGTAGATTTTCCTAAGACTAGGAAGGCACCACAGCATCCATCCTTGACATTCTTTTCACAACATCAGGATCATCCAGAAGTTTGCAGGTCAGTGATCCCAAAGCATACAAAAGCAGGATGCACTTTGCATGTTTGGAGATTTTCATTTAAAGTAAGTACAGAGGATGGTGGCTCTTGACGTGCAGAAAGAACATGTAAAGAGACTTCAGTTTGGTTGGTTTGTGAATCAAACTCTCGGGACAAAGCACTGCAGTACACTTTGATATTTCATGGTGTGAGTGTGCTGTTTAAAACATGACCGCATCTAGTGCACTGGAGAAAGGAAAGAATTCAGAAAGGGCTATCAATGGCAATTTGTGAAAATCACCTCCCTCTGTAAGCCCATTGTTCTGAGAAGTGATTTTTCCAAAGTCCACCCTTCACATGTGACACACTGACACCCGATCTTCTAGAACAGGAGTGCTTTTCAAACTTGTTTTAGACTTCAGCTTCCAAAAGCGCAAGCCAGCTTGCCCTATAGCCAGAGATTCTGGGAAATTAAGTCCAAACCATCAAAGAGGAGCCAAGTTTGAGGACCGCTGATTTACAGTACACCAGCAGCATTTTCTAGCTTCTAGTTGTTTAAAAGCGGTTGAGATCGTGCAGCATCTGGCTGAATATAAAGTTCCACTAGACAGAATTCTACCCTATTCCTCTGTCTTGACACACAAAATTAACCTGCACCCCAAACACAGCCATGTAGCAGAGTTGGGGGAAGTAATGAGCATCTAGCTATGTTTATATAGTCATATGCATAATAACAAAGACATCCTCCAGGACTTCCCAGACCTCCTTGAGGTTGATGTTGTCATTGTATGTCCAGGTGCAGGAATATAGCTTAAAAAGCTCCTTGCCTGCCTATCTATCTATCTAATCTATGTATCTATCTACCTACCTATTTGTTTTATTTCATTTTTATGCTGCTTTTCTTCCAGAGAAGAGAATTAAATTGCAATATTAAAAACACTTTATTAACTATAATGACATAATTTGATACTACATTTGGTAAAAATGTATTGACTGGTTAAAAGACAAATTATGATGATTATGCCAAAGATTCTATGTATAGTGGATTGGACTCCTTGTATTGTATTGTATTGTATTGTATTATATCACACCTTTTGTTTGATTCAGCTGGGCAAAACTGGAGAAGAAAACTTGTTATGGGAGTGGGGGAGAGGGGAACATTTAGAAGAAATGTTCCCATTTTGTATCTTTTTTAGAAATTTTAATAAAAATATTAAAAAAATAAAAATAAAAACATGTTACTAAATATTATATTAAATATTAAACATTTTATTAAATATTAACATTATTAAATATTAAGAATATTATTAAATATTAAAAACATTGAAAATGCCCACATTAAAGAGTATGAAATCATTTAAAAGACTTCAAAAGTTTTTAACAAATAACTAAAGCACACATCCAACAGCTACCCTTTGCCATGGTAGGGGGGCTGAAGGAGGAAGATGAGATCTCCAGGAAGGGCATTGTGCAAAGGAGATAGTGAATATCTCCTCCCACAGTGGCCACAAAAGGACACACTAAGGCATAATTTCATATTATGCTTGTGGCCAGAATCCTCTTGATAGCTTCCACTGGTTATACCAACATAATTACTTTTTTCAGGCATTGCATAAGGAAGTGCCCAGTACCTTTTCAGGCAGCACCTTTTTCCTGGCTGTGCAATGGCAGCCATACACCACCAGGTCCAGGTCCAAACTTGGGCACTGATTGGTCTCCGGGAGGTACCTGTGCCTGGCTACCATTGCACAGCCAGGGAGAAAAAAGCAATCTGTGCCCTCATTAGGCCCCATCGGGTAAGAAGACTTGGGTGCTGTTCAACTGTCATTATATAGTCATTGGGGAAAAAATAACAGGCTTTACCCTCCCAACCTCTAGCACAAGTATACTGGTGGAGCTTTATGTTGCCCCACATCAAATTGGTTCTTAGCCTCTGTCTTTTACACCAGACTTCAACTGCTGGATATTGGGTTTCAATTTTTTAAAAAAGTTATTTCTGCAAGCCTGAAGTCTGTTCATCACAGGTCTAGGGGTTTCTCCAAGAATGTTTTGGGCATTTTTTTCCCTCTCATATAAACATAGTTTTTAAATGTCTGATCGTTCAAAACCATAACTAATGCTCGTTAAAGCATTACCTTTTATTTCACTGGTGCGGAAAAGGCATCCACAGCTAAAACATCAAGTGCCCATGCCTTCAGCCATTTTAAGGCAGGAATGGAGAATCTTTGGCCCTTCAGGCATTATTTGGCTACAACTTCTGTTAAGCCCAGCCAGCAGGGCATATGAGCAGTGATAATGCAAGTTATAGCCCAGCAACATCTTGAGGACCACAAATGCTCCTACCCTACTTGAAACCATACAAATCCCAAAATTGAATGGTTCTGGTCTTCCGGCTATTTAAAATGAAGAAGAGAACCATAGCTGGACCACCATGGTAACCTCAACCCTAGTAGAATGGAAGACGTAAAGTTGACAAGGAATTCTCCTTTGTGATACACTCTTTTCTTTTTGAAGATTTCCAGCTTGGCTCAAAGACATAAAAGAATTTCAAACCAGAGAAGGTTTTAGGCGCATCCAGTGGATTGTACAGAAGAAATGCATCTTTTAACACTCTGCCTTGGAGTTAACAGATCCTTTATGCCATATCGCAATCAGCCTTTGAAGGTCTCTTTCAGTTTTGGAAAATAGGGCTGCCTTTTGAGATGCATAAGCTCAAATCTCCACTAGAAACATAAAGTCATTTTTGAATTGTGCTCAAAGACTCTGAATTTAGTTTGTCCTTGATCAGTTTTACTATGTTTTGTTCCTACTTTGGTTAAATGCTGATCTGCCAACTTTAGTTTGCATTCAAAAAATGATTGGACTTGGATTTCTTTACTTTTCAGTGAGTTTTCTGACATTCTGCCCAACAGATTGTGAGAATGAGATTTTAACATTATTTGATCATAGAAGACAAGCAGCTCTCATTATGTGAAAATGTATTTGACAGGATGGGAGATATCCAGAAAGTTAAATGTTAAAATCCCCCATAAAATATAAGCAGCATATGAATATTAAGGTGCCACAAAGATAAAACTGAGTGTAGGAAATATTTTTAAATGTTACCAAACATTTATACACAGCTCTTTATGCATTTTGAAGCCTCATATGCGTGCCTGAGATGCTGGAGCATGGCACTTTTCTTCATAGCATAGGCTGGGGAAAATGTGTTTTATATTCCTACTGTACTTAATAATCCTTGCAGATCAGGCTTCAGAGTTTGCCCCTCTCCATAGGCACAAGACTTTTATTCAATACCTCATGTTGCTATTTCCAGACGGACAGTTCTCAAAGCTAAAATAAAAAAAAATAGTACATCTCTTCTATCTTTGTGAGCCCTTTCACACTACAGAATTTTCACACTTTTATTCCACTTTAATAGTATTGGCTGCATCCTATGGAATCCTAGAATATGAGTTTGGGGAGAATCGGGGCATTTTGGCTTAGAATTTTAACATTGTTGTTGTTTTGTGCCTTTAAGTGATTTCTGACTTATGGTGACTCTAAGGTGAAGCTATCATGGGGTTTTCTTGGCAAGATTTATTGTAAGGAGGTTTATTGTTGCCTTCCTCTGAAGCTGAGTAGGCATGACTTTACTAAGTCGATTTTCATGGCCAAGATTTGAACCCTGCTCTCCCAGAAGCCTGGTTCAACTGCTGAACCTCTACACCATGTGTGCTCTGAATTTTTAAAACTATTCCTCTCCAAACTGAAAATCCCTGTATTCCATAGGACTGAGCTGAGGCAGTTAGAGTGGAATCATAGTGCTATAACTGTGTAGTGTGAAATGACCCTTCCTTCCTAGCAGACTGTTTGTGGAAAGAAAATGGAAGCAGCAGTGGGAAAACAGAGGAATGTTACTAACTGAAGAGTTGTCTATTCTAGAGTTCAAATGTGGTACTTTTGGAGACTATAAAATTCCAAAAATTTCCAGCCAAGTAACTTAAAAACAGATTTTTTAAAGATCTGATCTGACCCCACAATTAAATTCCTGTGAATCAAGGAGGGTAATTGCAAAGTACAAACTTCACCTTAAGCACCCACGGTCTTCCATACTGCCTGAGGCTGATTTTCTTCTCCCAAAGAAACACTTAAATTAAAAAATTCATATTAGAATAAATCCCATCAAATGGGATTTCCACCTTTTAATATGTAATTCATGTTACATTCTTTTCTTAATAACAAAATGTTTGTATTGAATGCAAACTTAGTCCCACTTAGAGTGCCTTCACTGGATTTTAGTGGGTCTACTCTATGAGTATGACTAAGTCCAGATCTAACTCACTGTGTATAATTTGCACAACTTCTTTTGTAAATCCAGGCCTTGGGTGAATTATGTCAGATATGCCTGCTTAATCTGTCTGTGATGTTTCTCTTGAAGGGAAATTTTTGCTTAGGGCTGAAGACCTATTATGCAGATGAAAGGCAATAGTTCTGCCAGCTTCCCTGTTGGTAGTTGGGAAAGAGGATAAGCAGCTGCAAATTTCTTAAATGGAAACAAGATTTCTTTAAGATATGAACTTCTAGAACAAAAGCCTTCTGCCTAGGGAATTTTTAACTTTGGCCTCCACATTTTCTGTTACTTTTACCTTTGCTGATCAGGAACATTGGATAAACATTTCCTTCCTCTTCAAAGCAGTCTCCAGTGACAAGGAGTTTTCACTGGTACTTAACACACATAAAAATAGAGGGTGTTTATGCATATAATCACAACACAGCAGGACTGTACAGACATTATTAGCTTCAGTATCAAAATTGTATGAACTGATGCTTGAAAGTTATACTGTATGCATGTAAAGGTAGAAGCAGAAGCAATGAGCAAGATCTTGCTTTCTCTGCTATGCTAGGTATAACCACATGCACTGTCAGAGAGAACAGTCCTCTGCTTCGGTGGTTCCTATCCTTGGATGTCTAGTGACTTAATTTCCCAGCCAGCATGGCCAATTATCAGGAATGCTGGGAGTTGTGGCTCAAACAACATCTGAATATCCAAGATTGGGAACCGCAGTTGTCTTTGAAGGGCGAAACAATACAAGAACCCTCTGTTATAAGGTCTCCTTTATTCAAAGGGCTTTCCAAATTGAGTCCAGCTTCAAGATATGAAACCCCAAGAACGTAAAAGAAAAGCTTTGAAGTTTTCCATCAACAGTACTTCAACAGCAGCCCAAGCGCATGGGCTGGCAATCTTCCTAACTGTGGTAAGACCATTTGTACTGTATTTCTATTGGAATGACAGTAATGATTTCTAAATGTACATTTATCCCTATAAATTAACATACGGAATTTATATGCAAATCTGCATCTTCTTTTTTGTTGATACAGAAATAGCCCTAATGTGTTACACAGAATCAATATTTTATTTGCATATTAATATTTATAACCCACTCAATATGATAACATCCCTAAGCAAGCGGACACACAGTATACTATGGTCTGAATCCTACTGATTAATCTCAACAAGAACAAACCCATCAAATCAATTGTGGAATGGTGAGTTAATATGCAAGTAAGTCTAAAAGCTGCGCTCTAGAAAATGGATCCAGGGAAGAGGTTCATGTCCTGGATTGAAGCGATAGACAAAAATCAAGAGGTACAACTATTGATTAATGGAGACAAAACAAAAAGCGTAAACATTAAGAAAGGTACTAGGGAAGGATGTCTCCTGTCACCCTTACAATTTATGACAATTTTGGAAATCTTGAATAATGTAATTCGAAATGAAACAAAAGTTAAGGGTGTATAGAAAAATAAACATCAATATAAGTTGAAAGCATTAGCTGATGACATGGTACTCTTCCTAGATGTCCCAGTGAAAAGTATAATGAGTTTAACATCAATTTTAAGAGAATTTGGTGAACTTTCTGGTATTAAAGTAAATAAAGAAAAGACTGCAATTTAAACAAAGAACCTGACGAAACAAGAAGAAACTAAAAGAACTAAAACATCAGGATATAATACAATTTTAAAAAATCAAATATTTAGGAGTCTGGATATCAGAACAGAATAATGAACTTTTTGAAAATAATTATACCAAAAAATGGAAAGAAATTAAGAATGAGATGGAGTCATGGTCAAAGCTTCAACTATCCTTAATGAGTAGAATAGCTACGGTGAAAATGAATATTTTACCAAAATTCAATTTTTTGTTCCAAAATTTACCTATCATCACAAATGCGAAATGCTTTAAACAATGGCAAAAAGAGTTATACAAATTTATAAGGGCTGGCAAAAAACCTAGAATCAAATGGAAAATTATGACTGATTTAACCACAAGAGGAGGTGCCGGTATTCCTGATCTTTATGTATATTATCAAGCTTTGGTATTGACATGATTAGCGGACTGGCTTACTCTACGAAATGAGAAATTGCTAGCATTAGAAGGTGCCAATTTAAGATTCGGATGGCATGCCTATATCTGCTATGAAAAGGCAAAAATAGATAAAGATTTCACCAATCATTACATACGAAAGGTTTTACTAAAGATATGGAACTTACATAAACCAATGCTATTAAAGCAAATACCTATGCAGATCTCACCACAAGAAGCGTTCTTTGGAAGACGGTCTAACAGCACAAACAAATGGATACGATATGAAGATTTAATTGAAAAAGCCCCTACAGGAAGATTAAGCATCAAAACTAGAGAAGATCTCAAAAAAGAAGGAATTGAGTTGAATTGGTTCCCTTGATGACAACTACTCGAGAGATTCCAGATGGATCTGACGCTACAAGGATTTGAAGTAAGAAAAGAAACAAATCCTACAATTAAGTTTCTACTAAAGAACCCACCACATCTAATGGCAAAATTATATAAAACTTTACTGCTTTATGAGAAGGAAGAAGAAGTTAAAGAGGTGATGATAAAGTAGTCCCAGAATTTTGGACACACAATACACCTGGATCAATGGGAAACAAGCTGGAAAAGGATGCAGAAATTTACAACAGCACAAAATTTGAAAGAGAACTATTTTAAAGTATTTCACAGATGGTATATGACGCCAGAAAAACTCCAAAGAATATACAAGTCTGGAGCAGGAAAATGTTGGAAATGTGGTACCCAGATTAGAACAATATACCATATGTGGTAGACTTGTCCAAAGGCACGAAAATATTGGAAGGACATACATAAAAAGATAGAAAAAATCTTTCAAACTCAATTTACCATGACACCAGAACTTTATTTATTAAATATACTAGATGAATTAGATAACCAGACGAACAAGAAATATTGGAGAATTCTACTTTACATGACAACAGCTGCAAGGATAGAATATGCAAAACTATGGAAAAATGAAGATGTCCCAAAAACTGAACAATGGTTACAAAGTCTACTGGAGATGAAAACAGCAGATATGCTATCACAAAAACTGAGAAATCAAACAGAAGAGAACACAAAAAATGAGTGGGCTCTAATAGATAATTACCTCCAGTATAATGACTGAAACATTAACATATATAAAATAGACATATAATAGACATTTCTAGACTGATAAAAAAGGGGGAAAGTAATATATTAGACATCGAGGGGTCTGAAGATACTGTTAGTGCCCTGGCTAGCCCAAGCTTGTGGGATATAAAGATATCTCTTGATATCAATAATTCCGCCTCACATACCCATTCCCCTCCACATGCTTGCGAGGCCCCCGGACAAGCACGCATACAGGCTCGGCCGATAATCGCCGTAATATTCCAACACAATACAGGCAGGCCAGAAATAGCCGACTCGCAGCTTCAGGAGACCTCAAGGCAAGTACCTTCATTAAGTATGCACGCAACTTTCAAAAGATCCTCTGCCCCCCGCTGGCAGCTTGATGATCTGACTATACAACGCTCAAGTGCTTCGCATTTGCATACTGGCTACCCTACTGACAATTTGGCTATAATTCAATCATTCAAATTCTGACCTTTCAGAGGCTTTGTCTCCAGCCCCAAATCCATTGTTTTCCCAAAGTCCAACCTAGCCTGCGGTCACAATTCTCCTTATAAAAACCCCTGACTTTGAGCGCTTCCTTGGATCGCTCTTGGCTTCCATCCCGCCTTGCTGTTGCTTTGTCCAGCGAGCCTTCCCCTCAGCCCCACGTGCTGAGATCCACGCTCCCCAGCTTCTCAGCTTCCAACCGGGCTTCAGGACAGGTGAAGTATCACCCAAACCATCAACTCCTCTAAAAATCCCTCTATGTCACTCCAACCTTTATTTCTTTAGTTATCTTGTGTGAGTGTGCTGCATACAGTGTTCGATTGTGCTTTAATAAAATCACATTTATTGTTTCAACTTCTGTGTGCTCCTTGACTCGGCCTGACCCCGTAAACATAGGGTTCAAGATCTCGCTACATTACCCTGCTTCTCGTATTGCTAGGCTGTGCTCTTTGCTAATTTCCCCAACTTATAAAATTGAGAGTGCATTTAGGTGTCCCTCCCGGGACCCGCAGGAATCAGGGTAACAATATATATACTTGAGTTACTAGATAGACTACTTAAAAGTGAAGGATCTGGAGTAAATGAAATTTAACGACAAATGTAGAAATATGTTCATAATGAAAACATCTAAGAAAAGACTATGATTTTAGGTAGAAATGTTGGAAGATCAAGAATACGCAGTAAATTTACATGTACAAATATTGAACTACGATGGAAAAACCTTTTTAAAGAATTTAAAATTTACAATTTGTATAAAAATGATAATTAAAAAAAATATGCAAGTAAGTCTCCTTGATTCCATGAATCTACTCTAGTTGGATTAAGCATATAAAATATGCTATAAAATCACAACTGAAATACACAGATAACATAAATATAATGGACTGTTACTAACTTACCACAAGAAGAGTCAAAAAAATAAAATCTCTATATTCTTCCATATTTCAAATATCCTAGCATCCATGCAAAATATTTTTAAGAAGGTAATACTAGTGAACAGCTGGTGAATGTAGCCATGATGGTCCAGTACAGAATTAAAAATTGGAAGAGGCTGAAATAATACCCTTAATTCAAATGTGCCCCAAATCACAAAGCACTAAAAAAGCCTTTTTTTTTTAGTTTCCCAGTATTCTCTCATATCCAAGAGAATGGGGCAGCCTCAAAGGCCCCTCCCTAAAGTGCAAACCTCAGAATTCCATAGGATGTTGGAAGTGGAATAATAGCACTACAACAGTCTAGTGCAGAAATGGCCATAATCTTAGGCCCTTACCACACGATGCCTCAATAGCACATTGTATTGTTTCAATTCCAGCATTGCCATTTCCGTGATGATATCAGGTTCTGAACGTTCTCTACCACACTCTTTCGACTTCAGCAGATAAGTAGTGTTCTTGCCACTGGTGTTCCCTCTGCACTGCAGCGTCATTGGCGAGTCCTTTTCCCCACCTTTTCCCACCCGACAGTTCATGATTGGTCAGGGGTTTGGCAGGGTTTTGTTGGTAAGCCGTAGCAGCGCAACAATGTTGTAACGTCATGACACACCCACACATTGTGGTTTTGTGCTGTAAGGCTAAAAAATGTATTTAAAAAATAAAAAAAAGTAAAAATTTAAGATAAACTTGGAGAAGTGACAGGTTTCAAACTTGCCACACCATGGGAGTAGCTGAGGGAGGGACAACCTGGAAACATCCACACCACACCCAGTCCTGGATCGGCTACGGCAGGAAGTGCTATCAAGGGCTATTGAGAAACTGCACTCACACAGCTGATAGGGTTGTGGAGGGAAAGGGGACCATTACTGGATTTTTTTCCAGCATTGAAAAAGGGCAGCTTGCCAACATATGGCAATGTGATAGCAGCTGGTTAGTGACAACATCGTGCATGGGTCCTGGACCGGGAACAATGCATTGCTCTGGCGATATGACAACTTCATGTGGTGCTGTCTGTCCTCTGGGCATGTTCCTTCTTGAATTGTGGCGTCCAAAAATGAACACAGTATTCCAAGTGAGGTCTGACTGAAGCAGAACAGAGTAGGACTACTATTTCTCTTGCTCTGGACACCATACTCCTGTTGATACAGCCCAGAATTGCATTGGCTTTTTCTGGTCACTACTTTATGCTGTTGACTCATGTTTAACTTGTGGTCCACTAAGATCTCTGAATCCTTTTCACAGGTACTGCTTTCAAGACAGGTGTCATCCATCCTATATTTGGATATGTCATTTTTCCTGCCTCGATGTAGTACCTTATATTAATCTCTGTCGAAATTCTTCTTGTTAGTTTTGGCCCAGTTCTTCAATCTGTCAAGGTCATTTTGAATTCTCTTCCTGTCCTCTGGAACAAATACAAATGTTGAATGTCCTGCTTTGTATAATACTACCAAGCATATGTTGGGTTATTATAACAATTGGATCAAAAGTGGTGGTAATTCCAAGATATTTGCTTAAAGAAATTAGATGAGGCAGAGGAACATCAGGAATTTACATGACAATGCTGTGTTTGGTCAATCTCTCTTATTTCAACTAACTTCCTGTGCTTAATTCTTAAACAAGGGGAAAGATTTGAAAGTGAATCCCCCACTGATTCCAGCAAAGCCAAAGTTTCAGCTCAAATGAGTTGCTCTTGTAAATAAAGGGACTTCACAGCACCTTACCACTTTTAATTAAGGCCCAATTTAAAGAAAGTATTTAACTAGCATTCACCATCAAACTTAAATCTGATTCCAGTAATTAAAAGGATTTTCTTAATCTAGTTCTCAGTGTTAGGAGGCTCGTTTCAGTTAGTTAATTAAAGACTGTTTCTTAAGCCTTTCAGTCAAACAAAAACAAAAGGAAAGAGATTAAAAAGTGTCATGGAGAAAAGTATTGCATAAACATGGCTGAAATTATCAGTTGGCCTCTTTAATTAAAAGCAATGGGTTTAATTTATTACAAATGGCATACACATTCATGTTTGAAATGCTTTTTAACCACTTTGGGACACTTAAGAAAGAAACTGCATGATGCCCAGCTGCTGCACAGGCCTTACATTTGTATAAATCAACTAAATGTCATAATTTGAAAGGGTTCAAAGCTGGTGTGTTGGTTTTTTTGGTTTCCTCTGTTTTGATGTGGTGAGTTGTGTATGTGAGTTGGATGATGTAGAAATCAGTCATTTCAAACCATCCACCCCCAAATGATTACAGAGTCTTAGATATGGAATATTTTGAATAATATCTCCTCTCTAAATGGCTGTTAGTATGCAATAACCAAGGGTTTCGCTAAGGAAGAAACCCCTATAAACAACCCCTGTATCCATGGGTTCAAGTAGTCATGGCTTGAAAGTATTTTTAAAAAATCCCAAAAGCAAACTTTGATTTTGCCATTTTATAAAAGGGATGTCATTTTACTACATTACTACATTGTACATAATGGGACTTGAGCATCCATGAATTTTGGTATCCATAGGGGGCCTGGAACAAAACCCTATCAGATACCAATGACTCACTGTATAATGTTAAAACATAATTAGACAAATTACAATATTAAAACATTATTTAATTGAATCATAATTAAATATACATTGATAGAAAATACAGCACCTATGCACCTATTAAAAACCTCTTTTCCAGAGAACAGTCAAGTGTCAAAAGCCTACCTGAATAAAAAAAACTCTTTGCCTGCAGAGCAGAAGGAAAAGAGGGAGGGCACCAGGTTAGCTTCCCTTGGAAAAGAGTGCCACTTTCCTTCCAACTCCATCTTAGGGTTCATGCTGATGCCACTGTATGTGTATATAGCTTGAAGTCACAAGGAATACTCAGAAGTGGTTCACCAGTTCCTTCCTCTAACATATCGCCTACAGCATCTGATATTTGTTAGCGGTCTCCCATCCAAGGACTAACCAGAGGTGACTCTGATGAGCTTCCAAAATCAGATAGGATCTGGTACCTTTATGATATTATCCCAGTTGAAAGAAGAAAGGGAGTCAGCTTCATCCATAGGACTGGTCCGAGATATTTTGTTGCCTGAGATGAAGCAGCATGTGTTAGAATCACAGAATCATAGAGTTGGAAGAGACCACAGGAGCCATCCAGTCCAACCCCCTGCCATGCAGGAACACACATCAAAGCACTCCCAACGGATGGCCATCCAGCCTCTCTTTAAAAACTTCCAAAGGAGATTCCACCACACTCCAAGGCAGTATATTCCACTGCCAGACAGCTCTGACCGTCAGGAAGTTCTTCTTGAGGTTTAGGTGGAATCTCTTTTCCTGTAGTTTGAGTCCACTGCTCCTTGTCCTAGTCTCTGGAGCAGCGGAAAACATGCCCACTCCCTCCTCGACATGACATCCCTTCAAATATTTAAACATAGCTATCATGTCCCCTCTTAACCTTCTCTTCTAAACAAACAGACTAAACATACCCAGCTCCCTGAGCCACTCCTCATAGGGCATGGCTTCCAGACCCTTCACCAATTTGGTCACCCTCCTCTGGACATGTTCCAGCTTGTCAATATCCCTCTTGAAATGAGATACCCAGAACTGGACACAGTATTCCAGATGAGGTCTGACCAAAGCAGAATAGAGTGGTACTATTACCTCCCTTGATCTAGATACCATACTCCTACTGATGCAGCCAAGAATCGTATTGGTTTTCTTGGCTGCCACATCACACTGCTGACTCGTGTTCAGCTTGTGATCCACCAAGACCAAAAAGATGTACTGTATTTGTCGGTGTATTAGACGCACTGGCATATAAGAAGCACCCCACTTTCAAGGGGTATTTTTTAGGAAAAAAGTTTTATAGTTCCCTGGTGAGGAGAATGAAAGGAGTGATGCAGGAGGAGAAGAGGGGAATGAAGAGAATGCTGCACCAGGAGAGGAGGGGAATGAAAAGAGTGTTGCACCAGGAGAGGAGGGAAATAAAAAGAATGCTGCACCAGGACAGGAGGGGAATGAAAAGAGTGCTGCACCAAGTTTTCTTGGGCCCTAGGAGAGTCAAAATGCACAGGAGAGGAGGAGAAGGTAAAGAGTCTTCCCTTCCCTTCCTGTTTGCTTGGGCAAGGAGAACTTTGGCTCCTGGTTCATTCCCTGTGTTGTTAGCGTTACCATATTTGCTGGTATATAAGACGCACCCCATTTTCAAAGGGTATTTTTTAAGAAAAAAATGTGTCTTATATGCCAGCAAATAGGGTGCTCCAGAGAGAGGAAATGAGAAGATTGCCCCTCCAATTAGAATCCCCCCATAAAATTCATCAGCAATATCAGCAATGGTTGGGATGGTTGTGCAGATCTAGCTCCTAGTGGTATGGCAATGGGGTTCCTTGAGACTCTCACCAAGGCTGAAGCACTTGGGTGGAAGCAAGATACTAGTCCAGGCCATTGATTGATCCATTTCTGTATTACCTAAGGGGTCCATCTACAACTTTTCAGGATTTCAGTCTTATCTGGGAATGCCACAGTCTTCTGTATGCCAGTCATGTGCTTTACCTGTGGTTCTTCCCTTTATTTTCTGTCTCTTCTAGAGCTTAGAAAAGTCCTTTTTTTCTTTTTGTCTACTGCTTGATATCCAGAGAGTTATAACCTCATAAAGTAATGTTTTTTCTAAGTTACTCTGTCTTACATGTAAACTTGATTACTTGTTTTGATTCCAGTAATCACTTTAATATGAAGATCACAGTGCTGTGATTTCGTTATCATGTTCCTAAAGCTGTTATGTTACTAAAATGAAAATGTCATATTACTATAACTTGCATGTGAGTTGAAATACCTGCAAGCATCAGTTCCCTTGTGTCATTTCCCTGCTCTTCCTCTCTCTTTTTAGACTTCTTGAATGTTAAAATGACAGTAGCAGGTGATGTGCTCACGTACACCTTTCACCTGCATAGTCAGAGAGAACTTACAAAATAAATGACATTGCTTTGTTAGGCTTCACATTAAGCTTCCATTTAAATACCAAAATTATCCAGTTAATGACCTGATTACACAGTAATTCCCATGACTTATACTTACATCCATAGCTGCCACCTAATCAACAATGATACTGCATGCCTTTTTATGCTTTTTATGAAGAACCTGAATTATTGCATTCTAGCATATGCCAAAAGAAAGCTGCAGGGCCCAGACATATTTTAGACAGAAATATTTACTGTCTTTAGGCAGAAGTATTTACTATGTTTCACAAGAAAGAGGTCCCACGCTGTGATTATTATGTTAACTGTAGAAATAATAACAGCAAACAATGGACACAAATGCAGAATTTTAAAAATGCCTGTACAGGCATACCTCAGTTAACAAACCCTCTGACAGTGAAGCTCCTTTTTACAATAGTGTTTTTATGGCTTCCCAGCCCTCCCATTTCCTCCTCATCTTCTACCTAGCTGGGTATGTTTCAGCAGCATTGGCATTTGGAGGACAGTGAAGGAGAGGTAGAAAAACAAAAACTATTGTTGTTAGGTTGACAACAGTATGTCTACAGTAAACAATGCAATAAACAAAGACTGAGGTGGAAGAGAACAGGATTCTACAGTAGCTGGTGTTACTTTAACTGTGTGTACCTATCTATAACAGACATTGTAAACAGCAGCTGCTTCCAGAATCCCTTACAAGGCACGCATGAACACCAAAACAGAGAGAAAAGGAGATAGTGGATGAGTCTGCCTCACCAGTTACGAACAGCATGTCCAAAAAGTACAGATATAGAAGTTTAGCCACCAAAAGGGAAATCGTAACAAGAAGTCATCCTGAATCCATTTGGAAGAAGCCATCAACTGGTATCTAGAAAGATCAAAATGTTTTAGTTTACTATGCAAGGATTCCTGGTTGCTTCATTTCCCGTGTTCATATTGTTAGTTATGACTATAACTGTGGCCATTTCCACACTATACTATTATTCCACTTCCAACATCCTATGGAATCCTGGGGTTTGCAGTTTAGGGAGGGGCATCTTTGGCCTCAGTCAACTATAAATCTCAGAATTCCACAGGATGTAGAAAGTGGAATAAGAGCACTATAACAGTGTAGCCCGGAAATGGCCAGTGTGTTTCACTTAGGCCCTTTTCACATGTTGGGGGGGGAACGGGCGAAAACGCCCAAAAACGGAGCTTACCTCCAGCCGGGTAAGTCCGTCGCCACGTGGAGCAGCGCGAGCTCGCTGCTCCACACTCCTCTGGCGTCGCAGATGGCAGCTTCCAGTTGGTGGAGGCTCTCCACCAACCAGAGAAGCTCGCCAGCCGGAAGCCCGCCCCCGGCAGATCTGCAGGCACGCACTTGCGTGCGCCTGCAGATCCACTTTAGAGCCGGGCGACGGAGCGGCACGGGGCTGCGCTCTCCGTGCTTTTTAAAAACCTCTAAAAAGAGGTTTTTAAAAAACACGCAGCCCGGCTAGTTCCGGCCGCTCCTGAGTGGATTCTGGTGTGAAGCTATGAAAAGTAGTCCACGCCAGTCCACTCTTCGGTATAGACGACCTACATGAGAGGTCGCTCTACACCGTTCCCCCCCCCACATGTGAAAAGGGCCTTAATCCTAGACCATTTCCGCACTGCACTGATACAGTGCTATTATTCCACTTTCAACATCCTGTGGAATTCTGGGGTTTGTGGTTTACTGAGGCCAAAGAGCTCTCTGGCTGAGAATTCTAAATGCCCCTCCCTAAACTGCAAACCCCAGGATTCCATAGGATGTGAAAATGGAAGAATAGCACTATAACAGTGTAGTGCAAAATGGCCCCTATCTTACATATCCCTATACCTTACTAAGAAGTACTGTTTTCATTGTGTTACCCCGCAAGTAAATGCGTATAGCATCGTAGGAACTATATGGCCCTTCAGGTTTTGTTGAACTGCAATTTACAGCATTCCTCACGACTAGCTAAGCTGGCTAGGTATGGGTGCTGGGAGCTCACGTCAACAATTCCTGGAGAACCACTGAAGGATACTTTCCCTCCACCGTAATGCTAGAAGAAATTAGAATATCAAGTCTGGTGAACCAAGGACACAATTTTATTTTGGGAAAGAAATGCCATTTTTGTATCCCACTCTAACAGGCCAGAATCTGAAGAAAATAGGAGCCCTGAGCTTGTCCGCTCTAGTTCAGTGGTTCACAAACTTTGGTTGTGTAGATGTTTTGGATTTCAGCTCCCAGAATTCATGAGTGTTGGTCAAGTTAGCTAACGTTTCTGGGAGCTGACGTCCAAAACATATGGAGGACCAAAGTTGGAGTAACCCTGTTCTACTTGATCAGGGTTGCCAAGCCAATACTGTAAAGCACATGTGCTAGGAAAATTCCATCAAGCTAGCAAATTTGACTATAGCCTAGACACCACTGGCCACGTACAGCCTAATTTAAGGTAAACAACCTTTCCCTGCTACTTGCTTCATAACCCATTCCCCACTTCCTTGGCCTCCTAGGGAACAAAATATACCATGTTGCCTTCATTTTATCAGCTTGTTCTTCTGGAGGAAGCCCAAGGTAATACAAAAGCATTATGCTGAGCGAGCACAGATGAAACCAGGTGACGTTTCCCCTTCACCACACAATTCCCACCAGTGATGAAGATTACTGCAACTGTAGCAACGTAATTGTTCATATATTTTCTCTGAAGAGCCAGTGTGGTATAGTGGTTTCAGTGCTGGACTAGAATGCCAGGAGACCAGGGTTTGAATCCTTGCTTGGGTATAGAAATCCACTGGGTGACCTTGGACAAGTCACATTCTCTCAGCCTTAGGGGAAGAAACTGAGGCTACTAATTTTGTTCTCTCTCATTCTCTTCTTTCTCTGCCTCTACTCATAGGATGACCCTTGAGCCCATGATTACTTTTCTCTGTAGCACACCTCATACAGTTGTTGTGAGGATTAAAATGGATTGCTGTTGTTATGTGCCTTCAAATTGATTCTGGCTTATGGAGATGCTTTACTGAGGCCAAAGAGTTCTCTGGCTATAATAGTGTAGTGCAGAAATGGCTTCAAGTTTGCAGCAGCTGAAGTAAACTGAGGACAAAAGGGGAAAGTGAGAGGATGAGAGAGAAACTGGGACATTGTAAAAGAAGTTGAAAAAGTAGGATGACAGAAGATTAATCGAGATTGTCCCTGCCAAATCAGGACCATTTGGGGGGGGGGGGTAGTGTTATTTGTTTATAATCCACTGTTACTGCCCTGGCTAGTCCGAGCTTTGGGGATATTAAACGATATCCTTTTGATATCACAATTCGGCTTCACTTCTCTATTCCCCTCCACGTGCTTGCGAGGCCACCGGACAAGCACGCAAACAAGCTCGGCCGTTAATTGCCGTAATATTCAAACAACAATACAGGCAGGCCAGAAATAGCTGACTCACTGCTTTAGGAGACCTCCAGGCAAGTACTCTAATCAGGTACGCACGCAACCTACGCAAGAGCCTCTGCCCCCCGCTGGCAGCTTGATGGGTAAACTATACAATACCGAAGTACTTTGTGTTTGCATACTGGCTACTCTACTGAAAACTTCTACGATAACTCAATCATTCAGATTCTGACCTTTCGGAGGCTTTGTCTCCAACTCCAAATCTATTGTTTTCCCGCAAGTACGGCATAGCCTGCAGTCACAATTCTCTTTATAAAAACCCTTGATTCTGAGACCTTCCTCGGATCGCTCCCGAGTTTCACCCCGCCTTGCTGCCGCTTTGCTTGGTGAACCTCCCCTCAGCTCCACATGCTGAGCTACATCGCACCCCAGCCTCGCTCTCTATTTTTCCGGGCTTCAGAACAGGTGAAGTATCACCCAAACCAGCAACTCCTCTAAACATCCCTCTATACCACTCCAACCTTTATTTCTTTAGTTATCTTGTGTGAGTGTGTCGCATACACTGTTTTGCTTGTGTTTGTTTAATAAAACATCGTTTATTGTTTCAACTTCTGTATGCTCCTTGACTCGGCCTGACCCCGTAGACATAGGGTTCAAGATCTCGCTACGTTACCCTGCCTCTGGTAACGCTAAGCAGTGCTCTGAGCTAATTTTCCCCACCTTTGGTTGAGCACAATTTGGTGTCCCTCCTGGGACCCCCAGTACACAGAGTAACACCACCTTTTCCCCTACGTAGGAACACAAGGCAGCTTACAAAGTATTAAGCCCTGTTAGACAAGTGAGACTGTCCACCTCAGGGGCAGGGAATTCTGTATACACAGAGACCTCTATAGAAGGGCTATGGTCATTCTAAAAAGCCTTGCTCTCCAAAGCTGGCAAAGCATCAATTATCTTGTTCCAAGTTGTCCTCAGATAAGGCAGAGGGTGGGATGCTGTAGGCAGCAGAAGCCATCTCCCACAGATGCTGCCAAACCTAATAGTGATGAGTTTCTCTCCACAGAGCCTGCCCACCCTCTAACTCTCAGAACAACACAGGGGGTGGACAGATGGCAGTGAGGGGCCAGTTTTTCTTTTCCTCCACCTCAGGTAGTGGGAGAACTTGGTCCACTGCTACCCAGCATGAATTCTCCCTTTCTATATTTAATATTTAGTAATACTCATTGCATCATCACATGGAAGTTTAGTCATAATCAGTTCTCCTTCATGGCTGAAGTTTCTGAAATACAGAAATGTATTATGCAGTTAAATCCATGGGTGCCCCGATGTATTACAGCAGAGAGGAGAAAAGCTCATCCCCAGAGATGCTATTTTCAGCAGCTCCCCCATTGTAGGCTTAAAATATAGCCCACCTTTCAGTCTTGAAAGAGGACTGCATTAAAACATATTTCTTCAAATGTTGCAACAATACTGTGACTCTTCTCTTAGAACACTCACCAAGCTGTGAGGGGACCCAAACTTGTCCTCTCCCTCTTTGTGTGTGTGTGTGTGTGTGTGTGTGTGGTAACAGTTAATTCATATTGAATCTGGTCAAAGTGTTCGCCTGTTTTCAGAACAATGCTGCATTTTGGCTTTCTCCAAAATGATATCAGCAGCACAAACCGTACAGAAGCATTACATCATCAGAATGATCTCTCATTGGATGGTCAATGATGCAGCAACTTCTGTTACCTAGCAACTTCCCAGGGTGGTTAACTCCTTTTGCAGGTATTCTGCACAACCTAGTAAATCACTTTACAAGGATCTTTTTGAAAACCTTTTGCCCTCAGAAATTCCTCAAGTAAGCAGACCAGGGTTTCAGAGCTAAAGATCTAGCTATTACCCTTTATTTATGGGTGAGAGAACGTAACGCTGTGGTAAAGCATGTGATTGCCCACAGAGGGCCCTATGTTCAATCCCTTTAAAAGTATCATGTAGCAAATAAAAGTATCATGTAGCAGACTTCTGCCAGAGACTCTTGAGAATCCATGCAGATCAGAAGAAACCATACTAGGCTAGATGGGCAAACAGTGTGAGGTAGCACAAGTCAGCGTCCTCTGTGAATTGATTGTTATATCTGCAAGCTCTTATGCAAACTATAGTTTGCATACTCATGAGAAGGCTGATATGGGCAGAATTCATGGAAACTTACTTTTTTAATAAAATCTCCAAGAATCCTGTAGCTAGAATGGGGGATTCTAGTCTAAAAAGTAACTTTTCTATATTCTGAGCATAGGGTTGTTCATCTGTGCACAAGCAATATTTGAGACAGGATCTGCAGGAACAATTCAGAATACTACCACCTAATCTTGAAGTTCTGTAATTACCAGATTTATAATTAGGTTTCCTTGTTGTCTGCCTGAGAGCAACATTTTATAGAGAGCAGCATTTTTCATGCCGTAGAAAAGACCCTTCAGCAATGCCTTGAGCTCTGACTGCTCATTCCCAGTAGGAATGCACAAAAAGATGGTCACCCTCTTGCTATAAGGAATTGGGAGATATGAAGTCTAGAACAAGATACGCAGTGTTTCCTGATAGGTGTGGCAAATGGAGTGTGAGAAAGGGGCCCAAAGAGAAGCTAGCAGCTGGAAACTAATGGCTTATTATTCGTAAGGGAAAAAATAGTACAGTCAGCCCTCCACATTTGCAGGTTTCGCTTTTGCAGATTTGATTATTGACGGATTATTTACTGTCAGCTCAGCTGCATCCCTACACCGTTTTTAATAGGGACTGCAAGCCCCGTGAGACAGAGAAAATGCATATGAGGCTTGTAAGTCCCTATTATAAATAGTGTGGGGAGCAGTGGAGGTGACAGTAAGCCCCACCAGCCACCCACTTCTGCCTTGTGAAGGAACCCTGATGCCTCAGAGGAATCCACGGGGGGTTGAATATGGTGATCATACTTTTTTGTGTGTTAAATATGGTTTGGGAGGGCCTAAAGTTATTCATGGTTTTTCCACTTTCAGGGGGGTCATGTGCCCCTAACCCTAGCAAATATGGAGGGATGACTGTATTCTGAAAATATTTAACTCAGCTGTGTTAAATATAAGTATGCTTCCATTTTGTGTGACTTCTGCTACAAGGGAAATTGATTTGTGTCAAAAATGTGCAGGGTACACCTTCATAAATAAAACAGATAAAACAGATCTCATACAGAAGAGAAACTGCTTTAATGACCAGCAGAATTGGGAAAAGTTACTTTTTAAATACATTTTTATAGGTTGCCTATCAGAACTGGTGGCCATTCTGATGGGGATTAGGGGAGTTGTGATCCAAACAAATAGCTTTTCTGAGCTATGAAGGTTACAGACAGTGGAGGAAAAATAGTTTTATTCTCTGTTAAGAGTAGGAGCTGCCAAAAACTACAGATGCGCTGAGAAGTGAGAGGAACAATAGAGTAGCTCCAATAAGATTTATGGTAAGAATAAGACCAATAAAAGTGATGCTGTATTCAAAATTATAACTGTGGGAGCAGCTGCCACTCATAACTGATATAAGGCAAACTCTGCGAACAATGTACGGTCCAAGAAAATTTACATTTCCTTCATTCATAATTTCCTTATCTGGAAGATGGAAGAAGCAACAAAAGAGAATTGACTGTCTTGAGCATGAAGCACAGCAATAGGGAAGAATTAGTCAGTGAGGGAGAAATACAGTTCTCCCTCCACATTCCTCTTCCATGCAAAACAGAAGGGAAAGTGGGGGTGGGGAAAACTTGCCTGAGCTTTCTTTTCCCCCTCCCGGAGCTCCCTCCTTTCCCTTCCCATACAAAACGGAAGGGAAAGAGAGTGGGGGAAAGCTCAGCAAGGCTTCCCCCTGCCATTCCCTATGCATTTTGCCCTGGCATGGAGAACTGCGCTGAGGCACAACAGAAAGGAATGGAGTTGGGGGACGCTTGTGCAAATTCTCAGTGCCCAACAAAATGCATAGGAATGGCAGAAGTTGCTCTGGAGGAGGAAAGCACCATTGCTTATTATTGCTTTATATAATATGATTATAATACTTATAAGTATATGTAGAAGTATAAATATAAGTAAGCATAGTCGAAACAGATCTGTTGTTTTTAATCTTCTCTCTTAATTAAACATTGAGGCTTGATGAAACTGCTCAGAGTAAATGTAATTTTAAAAAATAGAATGATGCTAACAAGTGATTTGTAATGATTACTATTGGTCTTTTCCTTTTTATGAATTAGGTAAGTTTTCTTTATTGGATATATAGACAAGGTTATACTTACTACCAGCAACAAGAATTAACTTTGATTTTAGTTAAGGACTAATACTTAAGTGTAATTGTTTAGTAGGAGCTGTTTGCAACAAGGGCAGGAACCGACTTTTTAATTATTTGTAGTTTCTTTTAGTTGATTGTAATTTAATTAGATATATTGTAGTTTTGTTATATGGTGCTTGTTTTTTTCGTATGTATTGTATTGCTTTTTATTTTTAATTTTGTGTACTGTCATATATTATTGTTTATGTCTGTTTAATAAAAATCTTTTAAAAAATAAACAAAAAACACAAAGTCAATTTCATTAACTTTAAGGAAATACTGGGTGAGATCCCACATTGGAAATACTCAAAATGAAGAGTGTTTTGGGGAGCAACCCGGAGAAGAGAAAACTGAAAGGTGATATGCCAGAAATCTTGAAATGAGCTATTTTGTAGAAGAGGAGCAAGCTTGTTGTCTGCTGCTGCACAAAGTAAAAACCATTGGATTCAGATTACAAGAAGGAAGCTTCTGAAGAAATTAGGAAGAAATTTCTGATGGGAAGACTCTGTTTGACATTGAAATGTACTGCTTCTAAAGGTGGTGGTCTCTCCATTGGAGGTTTTTAAACAGAGGTTGTGGGCACCTGCCAGGGATGCAGAGTCCTCCGCTGCAAGCAGGATGGTGCACAGGATGCTTTGGTCCTTTCCAACTCCACAGTCCTACAATTCTGTTGCCCTGTCCGCAGCATAACCTCAATATTGGATAGTTCTGTATTAATTGCAGCATTGCCATTTCTGGGTTGGAATCAGTATTAAAACTCTGTTTTCCACAGGCCTCTGGCACTAGTGGATAAGCACTGTCATTGAAACCAGTGTGTCTTCTGCAGCACAGCGTCCCTGGCCACTCCTCATCCCCAGCTCTCACTACCCTGTCCCTACCCCACAGCTCCTGATTGGTCTTTTTTTTAAAAAAACTTTCTCAGCAGCCATGCTAACATTAGCACAGTGGACTGGGCTAACTGGATCACATCAGCCAGCTATACTGTGCAATTGTAAAATTCAAAGGGGATGTGCAAAACAATCACACAGCTGTGGTAGGTATCAAAATTACCACGCTGTGTGCTCCTTTGTCCCCTTCGCCTTCTGTGTTCAGCGCTGACACAACAGAAGTAGTCAGCCAGCTGCTGGGCAGAGATCGCCCTGGGAGTCGCCAAGGGAGGGACAGACTGGGAACACTCACAGCCTGCCCACTGCTGGACTGGCAACAAGAAAAAGCCACCATGGAGGAACCGCAGTTGCCCAGCTGATGCAAGTAGTTTGGGGAAGGGCATTTGGAATTCTCAGCCAGAGAGCTCTTTGGCCTCAGTAAACTACAAACCCCAGAATTCCACAGGAGGTTAAAAGTGGAATAATAGCACTATAATAGTCTAGTGTGGAAATGGCCAGTGTCTTGTTCTCTTCACTGCTACAAATTTGGGGACAGAAGGGTAATTTCATTTGGGGAGCAGAATTTTCATTCCGGGAGGGTGTTTCAGGTTATCAAATGCTTTCCTTAATTCTTTAAATGATTTAATTAATAATAGTATTGATTTAATAGTTCACTTTAAGCAAAACTGTAATGTTTTATGAAGATTCACATACATAGTACACATGTCTGTGTTGGTTTAAACAGTGGTGAAGAAAAGCTTTTAAAATAAAATGAAGGATATTGTGAAAATGTAGCAGGTCTGTCGCGTGGTGGAAAGGGTGAAGAAAACATGATGTTCTCTTTAGCAGCACTCCACATCTAACCTGCTTTTTGTTATGGCGGGCCCAACATGGGGCAGGTTTATCCACCCTACAGCAGCATTGGGAATCATATGGTCCTCCAAATGTTGGACTGCAACTTCCACTATTGCTATGCTGGCTAAGGCTGCTGGGACTTGTAGTCTAACCACATCTGTAAGACCACAATATTCCTACCCTTGGCCTACATGTTATAGCCATGAAAACATACGGGAGTTGAAAACAGGCATGTAACAAAATGCTTAAAAGATCATCTTTTTCAACTAGTGAAAGACCTTCTTTTGAACTTCTTGATACATTTCTCCTTTTTCTCCTGTGGATTTTATTTGATGCTCTCTAGTTTCTCTCTTTCCAAGGCCATGAATAACCACAGCGGACTGCCTCTGTTTTGCATTTAATTTCTGTTAAGCACTGCAGATAAAACATACACTCTGCTTCTCTCTTGGTCTGTAACTTTCAAACTTTCTTTGTCTACAGCTTTCAAAGTCTCCTGCTTTTCATGCTATATGCATGGCAGCATTGATTGCCCTCACAGAAGAACTTGCCTAAAACAGTCTTGTTAATATAATATATCAGTAGGCTGAGGATTTGGATTTGGATAGGATTTGGGGCGGGAAATCCTAAAAATATAAACAGTAGGCGTCCTCATCCTATCATTCAAAAACCTTGTGATTTCATTATGATTTTGTTATAAAATGCAAGCAATCAAAAATTGAGCCATCTGGTATGGGAAGAGAGCCACTTTCTTTTCTACATGGGCCAAAAAACATCTTTGATAGGCAGATTTGACATTCATCCAGTCATTTCCTTCCCCCGCTGTATCATTATGCATCATAATCCCCTGAAATATGCACTACCAATGTATGATGCTCCAAATAGCTAACAAATGCTGGACATGTTAAAACTGGACAGACCTTGGAAGCAATTAGTGACAAAAAGCCATTCACTTGTAATAAATTCCTTTTCAATAACAGTGGTGTAACTACATTATGCTATGATGGTAACATAATGTGGGATAACTTCAGTCCATTTGCAGTGTAAGTATAACTTTATACAGAGTTACTTTGATAGGGATGCCTCCTCACTAGGTGACGGAGGAGGAATATCACATAGTTCAAATGCTGGCTTATGCTGACCTTGTGCTCTGTTGTGAAAACTCAGGTTACAATAAGATGGAGAGGAGGAAAGTGGGTTTTTCACAGCAGGATAGTGGCATATTCCATTTAATTACTTTTTTAAAGTTTTTTTCCCCCCAGAAATGGGAAAATAAAGATTTACTTTTAAAACTGCAAGTATCACAGTAACTACTTTGGGAAGATTTGGGATAATAACTAGAGCTACCGTATTTGCTGGCATATAAGGCACACTTTTTTCCTTAAAAATACCCTTTGAAAATTGGGTGCATCTTATGCACCAGCAAATACGGTAATGCTAAAAACAGAGGGAATGAACCGGGAGCCAAAGTTCTCCTTGCCCAAGCAAACAGCAAGGGAAGGGGTAGTGGAATCCAGGTGAAGCACTCCTTACCTTCTCCTCCTCTCCTGTGCATTTTGGCTCTCCTAGGGCCCAAGAAAAGCTGGTGCAGCATTCTTTTCATTCTCCTCCTCTCCTGGTGCATGACTCTTTTTCATTCCTCTCCTCTTCTGGTGCCACACTCCTTTCATTCTCCTCACCAGGGAACTATACAACTTTTTTCCTGAAAAATACCCCTTGAAAGTGGGTTGTGTCTTATATACCAGTGTGTCTAATACGCCGGCAAATATGGTAATTACTTTGTAAAGTAATATTCCAAGCTCTTAAAATGAAAGCTGGGATATGGGATAAGCTATCCTGCATTCAGGCCCCCGAGTTACACTTTGTCCAACCCAACATAAAGGGAGATATCAGTCAGTGGCGTACCAAGGTTCAACAGTGCCCAGGGCAAGGGGCAGGGCAGGTGGGGGGGCAGGGTGAGCAGGCAGGGGAGGGGTGAGCGGTGTGTGAGGGAGGGGTGAGCATGGGGGGGTGAGTGGCAGTGGGGAAAAGAGTGAGCGCATAGGGGAGGGGTGAATGGCAGTGGCAGAGGGGCAAGCATGATGGGGAGGGGCGCGTAGCAGTGGGGGAGGGGAGTGCACGGGGAGGGGTGAGTAGTGGCAAGGGGAGGGGCAAGTGTGAGGGGGAGGAGCGAGTGGCATCAGAGGAAGGGTGAATGCAAGAGGGAGGCGCGAGAGGCGGTGGGGGAGGAGTGAGCGTGGGGGAAGGGCAAGTTGCAATGGGTGAAGGAGGGCTGAGTGTGTGGGGGAGGGGCGAGCGATGGCGAGGGGAAGTGCAAGCGGTGGCAGGAGAGGGGCAAGCGGCAGGTGGGAGCGAGCTGAGTGGCAGCAGGGGGGGCCAGACAGGGGTCTTCTTTTTGTGCCCCCCCAATATTGCTGCCCAGAAGGGAAGCCCCAATTGCCACACCCTAGATCCGCCTCTGATATCAGTCCCCAAAGAAAGATATATTTCAATAATAGGTAATACTCCTTAGAGTCCCCAAGGAACCATGAGTGGAATCCAAAGAAGACAAGGAGGCTGGGCAGTTTCAATCCAACTTGGCCAAAGAGGAGCTCCTTCCCACATTGGCTTCTCGGTACTAAGTACGGGATGTAGCAGCAACCACAAAGGAAGGTGTCAAAGGCAGAAAGCAACCGCTTATGACCTGGACTATTGGCCATGGTAGCAGGGGGGATTCTGGAATGTATAGTCCAACACAGTAGCTTTTCCAAGCTCTGACTGAGCCTAGAATGAGCCGGGCGAGAAGGAAAGCAAGTCAATAGTCAGCATTAAAGAACAACCGTTACCTTTCAGTAACAATTTTGTTTAGCTCAGTTGATGAGGGGACTCAAGAGTATGCCCAACAAGGCCAAGCTCAATGTCACCATTAGCCTGAAGATAATACTTTGTCTAATTGAACCAACAGTCATCTGGCACACAGAGCTTCGTGAGCCTACAGACATTAGTAAGTCAAGTCCTTGCCCAAAATGTCCAACTATATTGGGAGAGATGAAAGCAGAGCTACTGAATAATTCATGCCATTCTTGATGAGATTCCTGCTTCTGGCACCTACGTACCCTTGCCTCAGTGTGCTTAGCTTCACAGTTCTCCGTTCCAACATAGTTAATTTGCTGCCTTGCCTTTCAATCTTGCACTAGTCCACCACACAGTCTGTTTCACTGGGGCCAGAAGATTGCCCATATATCTTCCTGGAGAGAGGCAGTCATTGGGCATTTGAATGCTGTGGCCTAAGCGGTGGAAATAAACTTTCTTGGCTTCTACACTTTGCAAATTGTCCTTAGCAATTACTGGGAATTTTGGCATGCTATTTATTGTTCTCTTTTTTTTTCTTTTTTCTTTTTTTTTGTCTCCTTTTTCTATTCTTTCCTCAGGAAACCTTAATTAAAACACTTCAGTTGCTTCATATATCTCTTACATGTCATTTCATTTTTGCAAATATAAGGAAGGTAATTCTGATCAGAACTAGAGTTCTGGTATCTCCCTGCGTGAGCCTGCCGAAACCTTAGGGTCTTCAAGACAAAGCTTTCTCTTTGGCCCAGTACCATTGTACCATTAGAGGTACAATAGTGTCTTCTCAGTGGCTGCTCCCACACTGTGGAACTTCTTCCCATGGAAGGCTTGGTTTGCTTTCTCTTTGATCTTTTTTTGGAGGGGGGGGAGGTTTTGCACCCCTGGCATGGAAGCCACTGGCTGCCACTGCTGAGTAGTGAGAAGTACGGGAATGGCATTGCATTGTTTTGTATCTTTCGAGTGAGACTGAGAGGAATCTTGAAATAACTATTTATTTACTGATGAGCAAAATGAACTCCTAAAGCAAGCAGCTCAACTACGAGCCCTGCGTTATATTCCTAAAGAGCAAATTAATCCTAACGAGGTCTCATTATTTGGAAAAATGCAAGTAAAGCTTCACCACTGTACATCTTTTTGTCCTAACTGTAAGGACTCTCTGTCCCATAAACTGATAAGCATTATCTTCTAAAGGTTGGATGGAGACTCCAGCCTGCAAATAGTTTTAGCCCACAAGATAGCTATGAAGGCACCCATGGTTGCTTCAGACAGGAAATGGAGTTCAGCACAGAGCTTGGAAATGTGAGTAACTCCTTTAAAGTTCAGACTAAAACATGAAGTGGGTTCACTATCCCCTTTGACATGGATGCCACCAGCCACTACTGAAGGTGACTGCTCTGGGAGATGCCAGTGTTGCTCAGGAAGGTTCACTAAGCTTGATCTCTGCTTTCTTTAGATGGATAGTCAACACGTTTATCTAAGCTAGCTTTTGTGTTGGCATATAATCATTAACTGTTTTTTAGCTCTTTTATATTAAGTTGTATGTTAAGCTCTTATATACTAAGGAGAGCCAGCATGGTATAGTGGTTTTTCTGTTGGGCTGTGGCCATTTCACACTAACCTGTTATAGTGCTATTACTCCATTTTCAATCTCCTATGGAATCCTGGGGTTTGCAGTTTAGGGAGGGGCCTCAAAGAACAACACTATTAAGTTGACAAGAACACAAGAGGGGCCCTGCTGAACCAAAAACCTTCCTAATCCAGCATCCACCAAAAAGATGGATACGTCACTGAATGTTCAAAAGGAGGACATAATGGCCACAAGTGGGACAAGAAAGCATCCATGGTTGCTCCACAGCAACTGGCAATGAATGCAGAACTTCAGAATTTTATTTTTCAAACTACAGCTTCCAGAATCCCCAGTCATCATCATCATCTTCATCAGCCACTGCCTATGCTTTAGTTCAATGGCATTTCTTCTTGAACAGACAACCACCATGGTTAGTCACCATTGATAGACCTGGTATTACATTATGCTTTAGTGTAATCTGATAGCCTGAGAGAATATATGTGGTCCAAGTTCAGCTGGTAAATTTAATGACTGAGTGGGGATTGGAATATCTGGGGCCTAATCTAACACTAAGCACTGCACTGTCTTGGTTTTCATGTTATGGACGTTTTGCATACTTTTAATGGATAGCGAGCTGCCATAAGAGTCATTTCACAGACTTCGTTGTCATGATGTCATTCTTTAAAAACAATTAGATATTACAATGTCTGGACTGTTTCTATCTTTCCTTAAGCACATTGGCTGCCAGGTACAAAATCTTTTAGCCAATATGCTCCAGAAAGCAATGGCGCTTTACTGATGGCACAGCCCTTTACATCTGTAGCTAATAAGGAAATCAATCTTTGGAGTTATTATTGCAGATGAAACCATTTCCTTCCTCTATGTGTGGTCAGACAACAAATGCAGATTTATACTCCTCAGGTATCCTTTCTTGATTCCACATTCATTTGGGTGGGTAGGTGACTGGGAAATCGACAAGATGTTAAACAAGAGGTTTGTAAGTAGTTTGATGAAACTCAGCTGGCATGCCATCAATACCAGGTACCATTCCATTAGGTAATGACTTCATGTTGTCTTGGGTTTCAGCTGCAGATGGTTCCTGGGCCAGAAGTTGATGATATTGCACTGAGGTAATTCCTGTCTAAACTTTTTTTTTTGTAAGGTGAGTGAGTATTTATCCAACATGTTTTTAGAAGGTTCTCTTGGCCTCTCAACAATTTGATTCATTGTGGTCAAAAATAGAGAGCACAACCATCTGGGTTCCCAAGTGTTTGCAAATCCTAGAGTCTAGAAAATTTGTATTGATGTTGCCTTATCAATAAAAGAACTAATCTCAAAGTGAGCACCAATATTCTTCTATCAGTGGTGAAGAAAACTTGTTCTATTAACAAACTGAAAGCCATAGCCTGACATGAACTTCATATTATGGCCATAATCCTGTGGATGGGTGGCTTACACAGATTAACCCCTGGTTATACCTGTGCAAGTAAAGATATGCTACATGGAGGTATCCACCACCTCTTTGCACAGCTGTACCCCTATCAACCACTGACTGGCTGCAGAAAGGCACCTGGCTACCCTTGTACACTCTGGAAAGAAGTGGCTTTTGCTCTTATTGGATGGCAGGTGATGGCTACTTCTTCCATCCCAGATAACCAAGGGCAGCTGAGTGGCACAAAAGTGAATCTATGCAACCAATCAATGTCCAGAGCTATGCCTGGGAGCTTCCAGGTATTCTTGCATCAAGGTGTACCTTTTCAGCCCATCAATGTACAGAGGGCTCTGGTTGCTGAAAGAAGAAATATCAGTTCCCCCGAGCATTGGTATATGTCAGGAACTGAATTTACACAGACAAATGTAACAGCGCAAATACACTATTTATTAGGAGTGTGATACATAGTACAGGACTTCAGTGAGAGAACTGAAGGCAATTAGCAAAATCCAAAACATTAAAAGCAAAGAGTTTCTCATCCCGCCCGCAAGAGACCTTGGAGTTCTGGTTTCAGCCTGGCAGTGCTTATCACTACATTCCTAGCCTTGTATATCTAACGGTCTCTGGTTCTCATACCTTGTTATAAGCAAGCTGCTAATTAACTCCTACTACATGTCCCATAACTGAAATATGGAGGGCTACCCAACAGTATAAGTACACACTGGACACTGGCAGAGATTTGTACTCCACTAGCAGGCCAACAAGATGTTGCCTACCCATGTGGTTGCCTGTTTGAGTACCTCCTCCTCCTCCTCTTTTCTCCCCGATGTTGTTTAATTGTATGAAATAATATTCTATCTGGTGAGAATGCAAAGGACAAGGCAGCAAAGGTCTGCAATCTGAAGTGAGCTACTATTCTAGAATGAGTAACAAGTCAGGATTGAAGGATAAACCTGGAAGACTGGGAAGTGAAAATCCTTGGTCTTCAAATGTTGCCTGTTTCTAAATTCCTCCCTGTATTTGGATATAGTACTATAGCAATACTATATCAAAGTACGGGTGGGATTCAAAAAAACATTGTTCTAGCATTGTGTCCCTACAACACTAGGAAGCCATGTTCAGCCCTAAAAGGAAGATGAAAAGTAATCATCATGTTCTGTAAAAAAAATTTTCACTAGTAGGTGCCAATGAGGGACAATCCTATGGTGATGTAAGGCAAGGCATTGGCCTCAGGCAGCTGATGCTGAGCAGCATGGAAGAAACAGAGATTTAAGTGCCGTCAGATCAGCTCTGCACCCCAAGGCTAACCTACTGCCCTCGGGAATAAAGAGAAGACTGTCTTGTTACCAATGTGGAAACAAGATTTAATTGCTAGAACTGTGCCATTTTAGCCTTTGACTCAAGCAGAAGAATGTTTTGGAGTGCCCCCGGTGCCAGTTTCCCACAATAAAGAAAGGACAGGATTATTGATAATGGGATCCATGGGAAAAAAGTTAACTTCTCAATTTCAGTCCTATCTGGGGGGCTTTATGGCTACTATAAATCTAACATTCATTAAATGCAGTTGAGGTATTACATAGTTTCTCAGCTGCTTTGGACACCCGCTCAGTAACCACTGATGTTGTATAACCAGGGACTTTCATGGTCAAGTAGTCCTTGTTGTTTAGCATTCAGAGTCGTATGAGAGATAAATATTCTCTCTTGCAATTTTCACATGAAAGATTTGGACCTCTTTGAAACATCTTCATCACTGAAAATCTCTGCCTTCAGAGTATAAGGTGTTAATGTAAAACAGAATGACCAGAATCCTGTTGGGGATTTGCATATGCATGAACATCATAGTTAGGGTGCTACACAGTGAACACCATCCCGATCACCCCACTCTCCACTTATCTTTGACTTATGGAAACCCTGTGAATGAGAGACGTCCAAGTTACTCTGTCATCAACAGCCCTGCTCAAGTCTTGCAAATTCAGAGCTGTGGCTTCCTTGATTCAGTCTAGCCAGCTATAATGCAGCCTTCCTCTTTTCCTACTGCCTGCTACCTTACAAAGCATTATTGTCTTTTCTAGTGAATCATGCCTTCTCACGATGTGCCCAAAGTACAACAGTGTCAGTTTAGTCATCTTGACTTTAGGGAGACTTCAGGCTTAATTTGCTCTAGGACCCATTTAATTCTCTTTTTAGTAGTTCTGGGTATCCATAGAATTCTGCTCCAGCACCATGTTTCAAAGGACTTGATTTTTTTTCCTATCAGGTTTCTTTACTTGTCCAGCTTTCACAGCCATTCATAGAAATCAGAAATGCAATGGCATGGATGCTCCTAAATTTTGTATTCAATGATATATCTTTACACTTCAGGATCTTGTCTAGTTCCTTCATAGCTGCCCTTCCAAGTCCTAGGTCATTTCCGCACTAGACTGTTACAGTGCTATTATTCCACTTTCAACATCCTATGGAATCCTGGGGTTTGCAGCTGAGGGAGGGGCCTTTGAGTCTCTCCCCAAACTGGAAACCCCAGGATTCCATAGGATGTTGAAAGTGGAATAATAGCACTGTAACAGTCTAGTGCAGAAGTAGCCCTGGTCTTCTTCTGATTTCGACACCATTCTGATTAATAACTGAGCCAAGCTTTGGAAAATCTTGAACTATTTCAGTGTCTTCTTCATCTACAAGAGGATTGTGTTCATCGATACTCCAATAACACAAACCCCATTTTCAGGAGTTAGAAATTTTACTTTTTCAACTACAGCTCCCAGAATGCCCTAGCTAGCAAAAACACTGGCCGTGATGACTGAAAGAGTCAGGGAGTTATAGTTCAAAAGGGTAACTTTTCCGAGCTCTGCACTATTTTTTTTTCTGGATTCAAAGTTGGGATGACTTTCTCCCTAGAAGACAAATAAAAACAACAACAACAACAGATAATTACATATACATAAACAAAGCACCAAACAAAGGTATAAAATATAGTAGTAATTAATAATGAAAACAATACATACAGCGAATATAAATATAGCCTAGGATGCTCCTAGATCCTGGACTGACCATTCCAGCTCAGGTGGGCCTGATGGAACAAAGTGCTTTTAATCAGTGCAGCTAATTTGTTATCTATGACTATTCCTGGCCAGGTATCATCTGTCTATGATGATCCATGCTCTAGTAGTCTCCCAGTCAAATAATGTGCTGTGTGCCAGACTGCCCTGGAAAGCAACTCAGAAGTATTCACGGGTACAGAATGTGATTGCCAGAACTGTAATTTGTGCTTACATTGCAGATGGGCTTACATTGTCCCGATTCTTAACAAGTTATATTGGCAGTATGATTACTTCTTTGCCCAGTTCACCATGCCAGTGCTTCCATTTCAATCTCTAAGTGGTTCAAAACTTAAATACTTGAAGAAGTTCTTCTTTTTCTGCTAGCTTTCCCATATCTAAAAGGCATAAGGACCTTCTCCAGCTTCTTTGCAGGGCAAGTGCATTGTGTAGGAAGCAGGATGACAGGGCTTTCTCTGTGGTGGCTCCCCATCTCTGGAATCCTTTCTCTGTTAAAGGCTCTACTAAAGGCCTGCTATCATTTCAGTATCACGTTGAACCCAGACTTTGGGAAGTGATCTTGAAGTGATTCATGTCAATTTCTTATTGAAAAGTAAGCCATTTTTCACTGCCATTACAGAAACTAATTGGTTATGTTACTCCTTGTGTTGGTCATTACTTTGCCAGTACTTTTTGTTACTTTTTGGAAGACATCTGCAAACAGATAAATAAATGGCAGAAAACTCAAATAATTCCTTTCAGAATGCATCTAAATATTCCCCTTTAAAAGTAAATGGGAAACATCGGTGGCGGAGCTTGGAGTGGGGAGGCGGGGGGCATGGCCACTGTGCATGGGGGCGTGCCTGCGGTGCACGGGGCGTGGCCAGGGGGCGCGGGGGCGTGGCTACAGGCCAGGATGCCCCAGAAACATTACCCCCCGGGGCGAATCACTCTCCCTGCCTCCACATCCCTACACAACTGGGAAACATTACTCATTACACAAGTAAAGCAACTTGTTTTCCCATTCATTGTTTTCCTCTTTGTATGTTTAAATATACATTGTCCTATGCAAGATCTTTCGAAGAGACTCATTCCTTCCCCACTCCTCCACTTACAGGCATGCCTGATGGGAAGGTAAGACAGGGCCTCCTCAATGGCTGTCCCCAGGCTGTGGAACTCCCTTCCAGAAGAAGCTGCAACAGCTTTCTGCTTGCTGTCTTTCCATGGCTTGCAAAGACTTTTTTTTTTATTCTGAAAAGTTTTCAGGCACCATGTTCTATGTTTTTAAAGAAAGGGCTTTGAATAGGCAACCGTGCAATTTTAACTGTTTTTCCCCATTGTTAATGTATGTTTTAAAATGTTTTTAATGTCATTGACAGTTTCATTACATTTTAATGAGAAAGTTTTGCTTGCTTTTGTGTCTATTAATTTGTAAACTGTGTTAAGTCTCATTTCTGGTGGGAAAGGTGAGATACAAAGGAGTGTGTCACATGATCATGTTAAGCTGCAATTGCACTATGTGAGTCTTGTCTTTGCCTGAAGCTTATCACACAATGTCATGGCTTTTCTGGTGCTGTACCATGCTGCACTGCTGTTGGGTCATTTGGAAATTGATTTTTTTTCCCAGTGAAAATACAGTCCTCCCTCCACATTCACGAGAGTTCAAGGTACAGAAACCCTGACGAAAGTGGAAAAATCACAAATAACCACTTCATGCTCTCCCTCCCATTCCCTTCCAAGGCTCCTCTCTCCCATTCCCTTGCCTTTTTGCCCTGGCACATAAGCCTTCCTTCTCCATGCCTGGCAAAAGGCAAGGGAATGGGAAGAGGAGAATGGTGGCCTTAGGGCTAGTCAAACCTGAACTCTCTCTAGAAGCTATGATGACTAAGCTGAGGTTGTTGTACTTTGGCCATATCATTAGAAGACATGACTCACTAGAGCAGACAATAATGCTTGATAAAGTTGAAGGCAGCAGGAAAAGAAAAAGACTGCATTACAGTTGGTCAGACTCAATTAAGGAAGACATATCCTTAAATCTGCAAGACCTGAGCAGGGCTGTTGATGTGATGGGCCACATTTCTGCATGAGGACACACTTCCACATTGTTGCACTGCAATCCCTGGTCTGGAAGGGAGCATATCAGCAATGTTCCCTTCTGCACATGTTCTCTCCATGCAGAAGGGAGCACAATGGCATCATTTCTTCCTTCCACAGTGCAACTGGGCACTTACCATTGCCATGCTACAGAGGGTAGCATTGCTATTGCGCTTCTGTGGCTTCTGCACAGCCAGGAGCAATGGGAGTGCTGCGTAATCACAGGCACAAAATGGATTTTTTCCATTTTGCAAAAACTGCACGAGCATGACACTTGTGGATGGGATGGCAGTGGGCTGGCAGCAACATCATGCAGAAGTATGACCTGCTAACCACTGCCATCCTGTCCCAGAAGAAACACAGCCCCATCATGTGGAAATGGCCTTCGAGGTCTCACATTCGTTGGGTTGCTAGAAGTCAAAGTCAACCTGACAGCAGTTAACAACAACTACTACATGGCTGATAACTCATTCCTTCCAAGCCCTGGTTAAACCTTATTTTCCCAGCAGTTAGAAGTGTTAACCTAGCTTATGTTTTGTTTCTTTGCTGTTTTTATTATTTTGACTTACTTTTCTTAGAGTGGTCTATGGACCAACATTTTACAGTGGAGTTGAGCAACATGTGGAGGGATGCATTTATTGTGCTTTGCAACCCTACTGCTCAATGACAGAGTTGCACAACTGAATGCAAGGTCAAATGTTCAACCAAATGCATGTGCTCATGTGCTTGAACATTGGCACCCCATGTGCAGCTCTTCTCCTGAAACCTTGAGTTCAACGCAGACATTCCACATCAAACAAAAAACGTTCAAACACTTCCACAGGGGAATTTAGGCATGCCTAAGACGCTAACACAAGTCCAGCTACGGTTTTATGCTTTTGCCATCTTATTATATTGTGGCCAATTTTGGCTTTTATATCTTTTATAAAACCCCTGATATCCCAAGATGGGGGGAGGGCAGTTAAATGTCTTTTTACTCAGCAACAATATATACAGACATACATTACTTATTCTGCATCGAGAAATGAAAAATCCTGTTTATTTCAGTGCTACTGACTTCTAATCAGCAAGCACATTTAATTTCAAAAGCAACAAATGCGATTTTTCGGTACCAGAACAAACTTGAACCCTCAGTCCAGAAATTAAAATTATTGGCCACATTTCAGATTCTTTATCTGTGCTTGCCTTTGAACCACATACTGTGCGCAGAGGGGGGTTTTCCTGCTCTTTTCCATTCCCACTTGACATTTTTCACCGGCAGCAGCATGGTGAAATCTTTTTTAAAGAGAGAGAGAGAGATCAGTTGGTACATTTGGGAAGTAGAAACAGACAAGACAGATGGTTCAAGAGAAGCAGCTCTCCTCCTTGCTACCTGCTGGGAATTCCACTCTTCCTGTGTGTTCTGATAAAACTGAAAGGAAGTCTGGGGACCACCTGCAGCCTCTGCAGAAGACAGCCAAAAGCCCTTGCAAAATGGCCCCAACAGAGGTGGCCGAGGGCCTGCTGGATGCTCTAATCCTTTCTCTAACAAGGCTTTCATTCAGATATTCCCCCAGATTAGAAGGTCTAGTTTCTCAGAAACCTTTTTGAGTGAAAACAAGGGACTCCTGCATTCAGAGGTTAAGATCCAATTACAAAGATGGAGAATTTATAGGTGGACCAGGCAGATCCTGACTCTAGACCTGTGTTCAGCTTTAGATGACTACTAATTACTACTAATGGGGTGCCACAGGGTTCTGTCCTGGGCCCAGTGCTGTTCAATATTTTGATCAATGACTTGGATGAAGGAATAGAGGGCATGCTCATCAAATTTGCAGATGACACCAAATTGGGAGGGGTCGTTAATACGCCAGAGGACAGGATCAAAATTCAAAATGACCTGGATAGGTTGGAGAGCTGGGCCAAGGCTAACAAAATGAAATTCAACAGAGAGAAGTGTAAGGTCCTACACTTAGGTAGAAAAAATGGAATGCAGAAATATAGGATGGGGGACACGTGGCTGGATGGCAGTACGTGTGAAAGGGATCTAGGAGTCTTAATAGACCACAAGCTGAACATGAGTCAGCAGTGTGATGCGGCAGCCAAGAAAGCCAACGCAATTCTCGGCTGCATCAATAGGAGTATGGTGTCTAGATCGAGGGAGGTACTGGTACCACTCTACTCTGCTTTGGTTAGACCTCATCTTGAATCCTGTGTCCAGTTCTGGGCACCCCAATTCAAGAAGGACATGGTCAAGCTGGAGCAGGTCCAGAGAAGGGCAACCAAAATGGTGAAGGGCCTGGAAGCCATGCCCTATGAGGATAGACTTAGGCCCTTTTCACATGTGGGGGGGGGGGAACGGTGTAGAGCGACCTCTCACGGAGGTCGTCTACACCGTAGAGTGGACTGGCATGGACTACTTTTCATAGTTTCACACCAGAATCCACTCAGGAGCGGCCGGAACTAGCCGGGCTGCGTGTTTTTTAAAAACCTCTTTTTCGAGGTTTTTAAAAAGCATGGAGCACGCAGCCCCGTGTCGCTCCGTCGCCCGGCTCTAAAGTGGACCTGCAGGCGGGCGCAAGTGCGTGCCTGCAGATCTGCCGGGGGTGGGCTTCCGGCTGGCGAGCTTCTCCGGTTGGTGGAGAGCCTCCACCAACCGGAAGCCGCCATCTGCGACGCCGGAGGAGTGTGGAGCAGCGAGCTCGTGCTGCTCCACATGGCGACAGACTTACCCGGCTGGAGGTAAGCTCCGTTTTTGGGCGTTTTAGCCCGTCTCCCCCCCCCCACATGTGAAAAGGGCCTTAGAGAGCTGAGTATGTTCAGTCTGCAGAAGAGAAGGTTAAGAGGGGACATCATAGCTATGTTTAAATATTTGAAGGGATGCCATGTAGAGGAGGGAGAGGGCTTGTTTTCTGCCACTCCAGAGACCAGGACAAGGAGCAATGGATTCAAGCTGCAGGAAAGGAGATTCCACCTGAACCTCAGGAAGAACTTCCTGACAGTCAGGGCTGTCCAGCAGTGGAATATGCTGCCTTGGAGTGTAGTGGAGTCTCCTTCCTTGGAGGTTTTTAAGCAGAGGCTGGATGGCCATCTGTGGGGAGCGCTTTGAGGGTATTCCTGCATGATAGGGGGTTGGACTGGATGGCCCGTGTGGTCTCTTCCAACTCTACATTTCTAATAATGCTGCTAATCAGATGGAGAAGCTGTTCTTCCCCTCCTCCTTTCTATTTACCAAGATTTCAGAGAGACTCAGCTTCCATTGTTTTTCTCTAGGCTTAAAAAATTGGGGAAGTAGGGCAGGGGAAACAAGCTTCATATTCTAAATTTGTATAGCTGAGGATTTAGTCTAGGTAGGTGCCGAAGCTAATAATGCAAATGGCTTATAGACTAACTGAATTTGCATGTGAACAAACATTAAGAGAGCAGTTTTTAAATGTAGGGATTTTCTGCATGAGCACTAACTTTTGTGTCCCGTTTATAATACAAGAAGTAGACTACGAAAAATGGTAGCAGGAAGATCAGTAATCATTTGGCTTGGACTGACATTATTCCTGACAATGTGCAGATCTCACCAACCACTGTGAGTCCTATGTATATTCCCCTCCCCGTGCAAGTAAGAACATGGAGTGGGTTACTTAACCACATATCTAACTTTTTTTTCCTTTCCTTTTGTCATTCCTTTTAGAAGTTAAATTAACTGGGCCAGAAGATGTTTGTCATCCATTTTAGTCAATTTGTTGCACTTTTAACAATAAAGCCTCTGACACTGGCATGATAGCATGGAATATTCATTAGCATTCTGACTGTTCCGGAAAGAAAGTTGATTGAACGCTTGCAGCCCAGATTCTGTGATGGAAGGGAAAATACAGTCAGCCCTTCGCATTTGTGGGTTTGACTTTCACAAATTTGATTATTTGCAAGTTTGAAGATCCAGGCCTTTCTCTTTGTTTCGCGTCACCCCTCCTCTCCAAGATTCTCAGACCAGGAAAACTCCACTCTTGTTTTAGAGACACCACTAGCAGCCTCCCACCATCCAGTGCCTCCCGCATTTCTCTTCCTCCCTCCTAACACCTCTCCCCAGCCGCAACAACAGCAACCCCTGACTTCTCTTCCTGCGCTCATTGGAAACTTCATACCTCTCCCAGATTCTCAGACCGGGAAAACTCAACTGGATTTTAACAAAATGACCAGCAGCCTCTCATCATCCAGAAAGGCATGAAATTTCCAAGCTGCAAAGGAAGAGAAGTGAGGGGCTGCTATTGCTGGAATTGGAGAGAGGTATTAGGAGTTAGGGAAGAGAAGGGGGACACTAGATGGTGAGAGGGTGCCAGGGAGGAGCACAGAGAATAGGAGAAAGCTGGTGAGGAGCTTGGTTGGCCACCGCTGTCACTGCCGGCTGCTTCTAAAATGGGCTTCAGTTTATTCATAATATTTTCTCTTTTGCAGAGGTCCAGTGCCCCTTACTCTTGTGAAAGTGTAGGGAGTACTGTAGTCAGTTTGGCAGGATTTAAAGCTTCACCCAAGATCTATAGACAGGACTAATTTTAAAAGGCAGGCTGAGGACTAGAAATAATCCCATAAGATTGCAAACAAAGAAGGAGGGATTGTAAAGGAAAGGTGACTGAGGAGAGTACAGAGATGACAAAGAAACAGGCTCCTAGAGGGAATGAAAGGCAAAAAAAAAAAAAAGTATGAATGAAGTTGCAGATTAAACTGGGAACAACAGGAGCAATAAGAGACTAATGAGAGTGGGGGCAAGGTTTTGGATTAAATAACTATTTCTTTTTTTTTTAATTTTTATTATTATAAAGAAAAAGGAACAATACATAACAGAATAAAACAGAAACACCATGTGGATAACATAAATGTGAAAGAGAGAAAAATTACAACACAAATAGCTTACATTACTATTTCTCTCCAGATCGTTTATCATCATATACTTATTCAACATATTATATATCATATTGATAATATATTTTTATTTCATGTATCTAAATCTCATTCTTCTTGTACTCATTATTGCTATAGTAATTTCATTCTTGAATTAAATAACTATTTCTTCAGCTGTAAGATCCTAGCTGTTTTATGTATGATTTAGGAAGCAAGTATATTTAGGAGTTATAAGAACTAACCAAGCTTAGAACTAATTAGTTGTAAATAACAAGTTGGTTCTAATGGATTCATTACCTCCCAGAAAATGAAGGTGTAACTAAGTTACATTATGACTATAATAATGAGGGATAACTTCACTTATTTTGCAGTGTAACAATAACTTGTGTGTGTGTGCACGTGCCTTCAGGTTGCCTGTTGACTTATGGTGACCCCATGAATTTCCTAGGGTTTTCTCAAGAAAGGAATATTCAGAGGTGAGTATTTCTTCATCTGAAATATAGCCTACTACAGCTCCTGATATTCACTGGCAATTTCCCATTCAAGTACTAACCATGGCCGACCCTATAATTTAGTTAATTTTATAGTTCTGGCAATGGGCTCCCTCACTGTATTCATAATTCAGTAATATCACAGAATTCAAGCACTGGTTTGTGCTACTGCTCTCTCCTCCATGATGGCTGTTAAGACTATGACCCTTTCTGTAGCTTACCTTTTTCCCGGCGGCGTCCAGTGACAATGGCAGCAGTCGCTCTCCTGGGAGGGCAGTGTGCTAGTGCTCTCCCTTCCACACCAGCTGTCTCCGGGAACCAGGAAGCGCAGTTGCCACACCTCCTCCTGCTGCAATGCAGCCAGGTACTGTCCCAGGCTGCACTGAGGCAGGAAGAGCAGCCATTGTGCTTCCAGGACCTCCGCAAGCAAGATGAGTGCAGGCAGGGGGCGAGGGTGTGGCCTGATCGCCAGTCATTGACGGGAAAACCTGTCAATGATTTGCAGCACAATTGGACCACCTGGGAATGAGAGAAGGACGGGACCAACAGATGGTCAGAGCTGTCCAGCAGTGGAATATGCTGCCTTGGAGTGTGGTGGAGTCTCCTTCTTTGGAAGTTTTTAAAGAGAGGCTGGAGGGCTATCTGTTGGGAATGCTTTGATGGGTATTCTTGCATAGCAGGGGGTTGGACTCGATGGCCTCTGTGGTCTCTTCCAACTCTATGATTCTATGATGTCATGCATAAGTGTCATCCTGGCCCCATCCTTTTCCTGGCCCCATGGCAGGTTGGGTGCATCAAGCAGAAAGGGCCTATAATGAGACAGACAGGAGGAAAAAAAATTTTATGACACACTAGAGGTATGACTCATTCAAAGTTTGTTAAGTAACTTTTATCACTACTTAGTTACTTTTGGGGAAGTGAAAAGTCACATTTTGAAATGCATTTATAAAGTAACTAGCTACTAACTGACTACTTTGGGGTTGGATTTGAAATGTAACAATTATTACATTTTAAAAATGACTTCCCAAGCTGCAAGGAGAACAGTCTTTTCCTCAAGCAGCAAGATTCTCTTTCTTTCCCAATATATTCATACAGCTCAATCAAATTACCAAAATCTGGCTCATACCCATAGCTGAGTCACAGCGATATACTTGTTTGGCTTGTTTATACATACCCTTTGGTATGATTAGGACCAATCTTCAAGTGTTGCTACATACCACAAGCTAATTAGCAGTGGCATGTGCTAATAGCTATTCTATTGATTTGTTATTGCATTATTATTGCTTACTTTGAAACTTTCAAAGTACAGTCACACCTTAGTTGGCAAAGCCTCTGACAAAGAAGCTCCATTTTACAAAGACTTTTTGTTCCCATACAGCTCCTTCTTTTCTTATTTGTCCCTTGTCTAACTGGAATTTTTTTAGCACCATCAGTACATGGAGGATGCTGAAGGAGGGCTGAAGAAACAAAGACTTTTGATGTCAAGTTGCAAGAGAGTGTCTGCAGTAAACATTCTAATAAAGCTGGGAAAGAATGGGTTTCTATTTTGGCTTATTCTACTTTCTTTATGTATGCTTGCCTACAACAGTCAAGGTAAACAGCAACTCCCTCCAGAATCCATTACTGAGCATGTTTGATCAGCAAAACAAAAAGGAAAGGGGGAAAGCAAATAAACCTGTCTCAACAACTATGACTCAGAATGTTAAAGCACAGATTTATAAGTCTAGCCACCAAAATGCTAATCATAAGAAATGTGGAAGCTGGTAAAAAGGAAAAAAAAAATCCTTGGATGCATTTTGGAACAAGTTTTCAGGTGATCTCGGAAGGGTTCAGAATTTTTTTCTTGTCTTAAGTAAGACTTACCTTACCTGGTTGCTTCATCTCATGCAGACATATCATTAGTTCTGAATAAAAAGTCTGCTGAACAGAACTGGTCTTCTTTTTTTTATGATGCAGGAATCCATCCCATGTTATTTCTACCTCTGGTACCAAATTTTCTGTTAAATACGTAATGCCCAGGAACACATCTATTTTGTTAACCAAGGTATACCTGTGAATCAAATACAGAAAAAGTTAACTAAGGTATATCCTCTAGCCAGATGCACAGTGATGGCATCAGTGCTGAGATCTGCAGGGATCCTCTGAAGGTATCAGCACTTCTGTAATTATTTTGCCTCTGGCTGGGGATGTGTGGTGTTGTCATATGCTTCTCTGATCCTGCCTACTTGCTGTGAAGTATGGAGTGGCCATATGGGGTGGCTTCAGGGTTTTACAGTAGGTTTAGAGGGGAGCTTTGGATGCTGCACAGAAAGGAATACCTCTGCAGCACCCAGCAAAGCCCATCATCATACATAAGGGACACTTACACATGCAGATATTCCTAACTGAATTTCAGTTCTCGTGTTTTAAATGGTGCCCAACAAAGTGCCCATGGGAAGCCCACAAGCAGGATCCAAGGGCAACAATTCTCTCCTGCTGTTGCTCTCCAGCAACTGGCATTAACAGGCATGCTGGAAGAAGTATCTAGCCATCCTGACTAGCAATCACTGAAATATTGGCAGGCCAATACACTGCTGATTAGATACATCTACATGTTTACCATAGTGGACCTTGTAAAGCAGGAGTGAGCCGTCACCAATTGCTCAGGGACTGCCCTGCCCAATCTTTACATACACATTAAACTTTGGTTGGCCATACCCCACCCCCATTTAAAAGAAAATAGAAACAACTGGATGGTCACCCCAAGTTTTGCTTAAAGGCTATTTCAGGCCTACAGCAAGCCCAGGGTCCTCCCTCACCAATCGCCTTTAAATGGGCAGTCACACCCCTGGTGCACTCGCCACTGAAGAGCTCCAAGTAAGCAGTGTTATGAATCCACTCTAGGTTTTATTCCAGACTTTAAAGGGGCTATCTGAGCAGCTGGACATACTTGGAGGACAGGGTGCTGTGCCTTGGATAACTCCTTTAAAATCTGGATAAAACCTAGAGTAGATTTACCATTCCCCTGACATGGAAGCCACAAACCATCACTGCCTTGGTGTCCTCTGCTGACACAGTTGACCATTTTTGACCAAAAAAGGTTTCAGTTTTTCAGTGTTGGAGGCAGGGGCAGAGAGGGGATTGAGTACTGCAAAGAGAGCCCTCATCAGCCACATAGTTTCCACCAGTCCTGTTAAACCACTGTGATATAGTGGTCACAGAGCAATACTAGGACTTGAGAGACCTAGTTTCTAGTCCCCATAGAAACATGAAATGCTCTAAGCTCGACCTATATCGCAGGGTTGTGAGCATGACATGGGAAGGAGGAGACCCACATATAGTACCCTTGAAGGAAAAACAGGATAGAAATGTAACTAAGGACCCTTAGTTGCACTACAGAATTACAGCAGTATGATTCCACTTTAACTATCGTGGTTCCATCCTATAGAGTCCTGGGATTTGCAGTTTGGTGAGCCGCAAGAGCTCTCTGGCTGAGAGTTCCTTCCTGAACTGCAAATACCAGGATGCCATAGCATGGAACCATGGGCCTTTCCACATTACACTGTTTTAGTGATATTATTCCACTTTTAACATCCTGTGGAATTCTGGGGTTTGTAGTTTACTGAGGCCAAAGAGTTCTCTGGCTGAGAATTCTAAAGGCCCCTCCCTAAACTGTAAAATCCAGGATTCCATGGGATGTTGAAAGTGGAATAATAGCACTATAACAGTGTAGCGTGGAAAGGTCCCATGGCAGTTAAAGTAGAATTAAAGTGCTATAATTGTGTAGTGTGAAAGGGATTGAAAACGTTCCAAAGGAATGATCGGTGCTTTTGCCAGTTTTCTCATGTGGCAGTAGAGATACACAAAGGGCATCAAGTTAGCAGAATCCAGAGGGTGTAGATATAAATGTTTGGCATCCACACAGGAGGAAAGAGGCTGGAAAGAATTTTAAATTGCACAAACTCGCACCACCCTCAGACAGCTGTTTTCTTGACTCCAGTCTTTCATTTAAAAATAATGGAGACAGGGAGTACATTAATACAGAAGGATTGCTTTAGAATGAAAAGCCAGAATTATTTTCCATTGCTTAGCAACCAGTCTCTACAGAGACCTAAATCTTTTTATTATCTAAAGTGACCATATTGTGCTGATTAATATTGCACTGCTATCAGTAGGCTCCTGTATCTCTCTCTGTCTCTTATCAGCCATCTTGAGATAACGAAAAAGTAACCATGTTTGTGAAAGAAGTCCTTTTCCTTGAGCCAACTAAGGAAAAAGGAAACTGGGTTGTTCACCTCATGGCAACACTTTCTCCTATAAATATTCTGATGACTTATGTTCACAAGCAATCTCAAAAATCTTAAGAGAGGGAGATTTGTATTTTTAACATGACAGTATTTTTATTATGGAATTGCACCACAGAGACTACTAATTTTGTTCTTTCTCTCTCTTTCTCTCCCTCTGCTTCCACCCATAGGATGACCTTTGAGCCTGTGATTATTTTTCTCTGTAGCACACCTCACACAGTTATTGTGAGGATTAAAACGTCTGCTGTTGGTGTGCGTCTTCATGTTGAATCTGACTTATGGTGACACCAGTCTTATTCAGAAGAGGTTTGCCACTGTATTCCTCCAAGTCTTGCCCCAGATCATCCAGTGTGTTTTCATGGCTGAGTTGGGATTTGAACCCTGGTCTCCCAGAGTCCTAATCTGACACTTAAACTAGTAAACCATGCTGGTTGAACCTCCATCTCTCTCTCTCTCTCTCTCTCTTTGCCCATTTCTGCACTACATTGTTATAGTGCTGTTATTCCACTTTCAACATCATGTGGAATTCTGGGGTTTGTAGTTTACTGAGGCCAAAGAGCTCTCTGGCTGAGAATTCTGAATGCCCTTCCCTAAACTGCAGATCCCAGAATTCCATAGGATATTGAAAGTGGAATAACAACACTATAACAGTGTAATGTGAGTTCCTTGTGAGAATGATAATGTTACAAAAGATACAGTGAGCCCTCCGCATTTGCTAGGGTGAGGGGCACAGGACCCCCACGAAAGTGGAAAAATTACAAATACCAAAATGTGTGTCTGTGGGAAAGGGGGGGTGAGGCATAGCGGGGGGAGTGGACACCCAAGGTGCAAACCAGGTCAGGGAAGGGGAGGGAAAGGGGATGAGTCAGCATGGTGGCCCTATACTTCTTCTCTCACACCCATCTCCTTCCTTGCATGCATGAGGGATATCAGGAAAGGGTCTGTGATGCTGAGAAACTGGATTGGTATCTGTTGTTAGCTGGCCAGACAGCAGCTGGTAGAGGAGGAGGAGGACCAAGGGCAGGTTTTTAAAGGGCTGTGCAGCCAGATTAGAGCTCCTGAGAGGGAAGGTTCCCTTAGAAATGTAGCACTTGATGTGGGAACTAGGAATTGGAGAAACTTGCAAATAATCAAATCCATTAAACTCAAACCTACAAATGTGGAGGGCCAACTATAGACTTGAGATTCTGGCCCATGGGTCAAATGCAGCCTGTGACACCTTGAAGAGGGTCCACAAATTCCCTTTGGCTCTGTCCATTTGTGTGGTAATTAAGCTGGCAAGAGGGGAGGTCTAATTCATGTAAGTGGGGCCTTTTCCTCCCTAAACCCAAGAGCCACACTGAGGCCATTTCCGCACGAGACTGTTATAGCGCTATGATTCCACTTTCAACATCCGATGGAATCCTGGGGTTTGCAGTTTCGGGAGGGGCCAGATGGCCCCTCCCGAAACTGCAAACCCCACGATTCCATAGGATGTTGAAAGTGGAATCATAGCGCTGTAACAGTCTCGTGTGGAAATGGCCTGAGAGTTGGGAGGGGGAGGAAATGAAAGAAGCATAGAATCATAGAAATGTAGAGTTGGAAGAGACCACACGGGCCATCCAGTCCAATCCCTTACCATGCAGGAATACCCTCAAAGCACTCCCGACAGATGGCCATCCAGCCTCTGCTTGAAAACCTCCAAAGAAGGAGACTCCACCACACTCCGAGGCGGCATATTCCACTTCCGGACAGCCCTGACTGTCAGGAAGTTCTTCCTGAGGTTCAGGTGGAATCTCCTTTCCTGCAGCTTGAATCCATTGCTCCTTGTCCTGGTCTCTGGAGTGGCAGAAAACAAGCCCTCTCCCTCCTCTACGTGGCATCCCTTCAAATATTTAAACATAGCTATCATGTCCCCTCTTAACCTTCTCCTCTGCAGACTGAACATACCCAGCTCTCTAAGTCTATCCTCATAGGGCATGGCTTCCAGGCCCTTCACCATTTTGGTTGCCCTTCTCTGGACCTGCTCCAGCTTGACCATGTCCTTCTTGAATTGGGGTGCCCAGAACTGGACACAGGATTCAAGATGAGGTCTAACCAAAGCAGAGTAGAGTGGTACCAGTACCTCCCTCGATCTAGACACCATACTCCTATTGATGCAGCCGAGAATTACATTGGCTTTCTTGGCTGCCGCATCACACTGCTGACTCACGTTCAGCTTGTGATCTATTAAGACTCCTAGATCCCTTTCACACGTACTGCTATCCAGCCACGTGTCCCCCATCCTATATTTCTGCATTCCATTTTTTCTACCTAAGTGTAGGACCTTACACTTCTCTCTGTTGAATTTCATTTTGTTAGCCTTGGCCCAGCTCTCCAATCTGTCCAGGTCATTTTGAATTTTGATCCTGTCCTCTGGCGTATTAGCAACCAAATTAGCAATTTGGTGTCATCTGCAAATTTGATGAGCATGCCCTCTATTCCTTCATCCAAGTCGTTGATGAAAATATTGAAGAGCACTGGGCCCAGGACAGAACCCTGTGGCACCCCGCTAGTCACTTCTCTCCAGGATGAAAAGCAGCCATTCGTGATCACCCTTTGGGAACAGTCAGTCAACCAGTTACAGATCCACCTGACAGTAGCTCTGTCCAGCCCACATTTTACTAGCTTCTTTGCAAGAATGTCATGGGGAACTTTGTCAAAGGCCTTACTGAAATCGAGATATGCTACATCCACAGCATTCCCTTCATCTATCAAGCTAGTAACTCTATCATAAAGGGGCTGCTTTAATCTTTCTCTGCAGCAGGAGTTGGGTAAGTGCAGCCTGCTGACTGCTGGCTAGGGTTATGCTCCCTACTCTTTTTTATTTTATTTATTTATTTGGTGGCTGCTGAAGCTCACGGACACCCCCAGTTAAAAATCAGGTGAGAAAACCCTGGGAGGTTGTGAAAAATATTATAAAACTATCCTCAAGCAGTGGTTTTTCTTCTTTCACAGCCAATAACGCTCCCAAATCTGAATTCATCCTCGCAACAGCTGAAAATAGGCCAAAAACAAAAACTGGAAATGATGTCAGGTCACTTCCACGTTGCCAAAAATGCAACTCATGGGCCCACCAGATGGCATAAGAAGAGAAATTGATTTCCTGCTCCACCCTGACTCAGCTTTACCATACAGATTTGCACCTTCCCTGCCCTCAAAAAAACAACTGAGTAGCAATTAAGCAGATAGATGGATGGGTGGATGGATGGACGGGTGGATGGACAGAAAGATGAAAGAATGGTGCAATCAATGTATTCAGAGAACTGGGCCTTGCCCAATGACTAGAATTGCTGTATTTCTGGGCCTGCCCTGAGTCTCCAGTTTCTGGAATGCAGTTCTCCAGTTTTGGTGGGTTCAGATCCAGGGAAGAGGAAAACACTTGTACAAATCTCCAGTTTGGTTATTAAAGTACTAGCTTGCTGAAATTTGCAAGGCTTAACTGATTTGTTGCTGCAGCTTGCAAACATTCTCCAGAGGGTCTCTGTGTTTACTTAGTTAGCTTCCTCCTTCTTTCCTTGTCATTGTGGTGCCAGGTCACACCCTCCACTCTGTTCTGCCTCCAGCTTCTTGTTAAAAGCAAAGAGGTTAAGTTAAATGGTCTTTATCCAGCTTCCCTAGGTAAGTGAGAAGGAAAAACGCCTTCATCTCACCTTAAAGGGAGTAAGAAATAATCAGTGGTGTATCTAGGCTCAACAGCGCCTAGGGCAAACATGGAAGTTGCACCCCTAGGTGCTGCTGCCACCGCTGCCACCCCAGCACCAGGCCAAGAAGGACCCCAGCGGGGGCGGGTGGGCTGGTGGCAGGAGAGAGGGCTGCTGCTGCTGCCTCCATCACCCCCACATCAGACCAGGAAGGACCCCGGTGGGGGACAACAATAAGTCAGGCCCGGGGAAGGAGGAGAGTTCAGCTTTTTTGTGCTCCTCTGGCATTGGTGCCCAGGGCACATGCCCCAGTAGTCCATCTTAATTTCCAAAGAGAAAAAAAATGCTTTCTCTCTTGATCTGTATGTGTGCCTATTAAAATAACAAGCTGTGAGCAACTGTAGTTGGTCCTTAATACATAACACTTAACAACATTGCCAAGGGCTGTCCCTAGGTCTCAGGTTCTAGCCCAGAAACCTAGTACAATTCTGAACTGGCAACCCTGCCAGTGGGAGACTCCTGCCAGTTTAACATCTGTGAGATAAAGCCAGTGTTAGTCTCAACTTGAGTAGACCTACTGAAATGAACAGTCCTTGTTACCACTTTTATAAGTTGTTTTGATTTTAATGCACCTACTCTAACTGGGATTAATGTTGGATTTAGCCCTATATTCTTAATCCAATCTTCTCCTCAGCTTCTTAACTACTAGAAATCATAATGGACCCAGGCCTTGGCACAGAAAGCTCCTCAAACCTCCATCCACCCACAGACCGTGACAGCAGCGCCTGACCCTGCAGAGTGTTGGTACTGACCATCACAACCAGGCAGAATCTTTGACAGTCTTGCAAAACATTTCTAGCTCTTCAGACAGGAGATGCAACAGCTGTGCTAACAATGATTATACTGTGGAGAGTATAATTCCATTGAAATAACTCATTTTTGTAGCCCCAGTGTGAAGCCACCCATGAGATTGTCTGTGAAATTAAAGCATCACAAAAGGAAATGTAGAAACCATGCGGTCTTGGCACCATATCAGAGGACATCCCCCAAGTACCACCTAGTATGCAAGTATAAAATAACAGCAGCTAAAATCTGAGGACATTAGAAAGGGATTAGCAAGAGCCTCTGCTGAAATTCCTCCTGCTCTCCTTCCTTCACAGCTCCCCACCTCTTGAGAGATAAAGATTATGGTTGCTGAGGCAACTGAGCAAAGTAGTATAGGGGAGAAAATTTTGCCTAATTTAGTTTTCCAGGATTCTCAAAGCGCTGTTAGTCCACAAGCCTAGCCTAAACCTGATTATATGGGCTCTATAATGACTTAACCAAACACATTATAATGCCCAGTCATGCCTTATGCACATTTCTGCTCCCAGGGCTGACTCACACTCTTAACTGTACGTTCTCAAACAAATACGGTCGGTTTCCATTCATCAACTGTGATGAAAGTCACATACAAGGCAGATGGCCTTGTTGTCAATATGCACATTTTAGGCACTGAAGCAAATGGCATCTTACACAGTTGAACAAAGAAAGCCTGTTTCGCTTACTTGGCTGAGTTGTCTAGAGCATGTTTTGCATACAGAAGAGCCTAGCTTAATCCACTGAGAGATGCCAGGTAGTAGCATGGGGTAGGGTGGCCATGCCCCCTACTTTATACAGAACAGTCCTCTACCTAAAGAGCTCTCCAGTCCAACTCCAGTTTACAGATAAAGCACCTTAGGAAGAGAGATCATGGGCCTTGAAGTTGCTCATTAATAGGCAGGTAGCTGAGCAGGAGGTTCACAAGACATCTAGGCCATTTTCGCACTAGACTGTTATAGTGCTATTATTCCACTTTCAACATCCTATGGAATCCCGGGGTTTGCAGTTTAGGGAGGGGCCTTTGAGGGCCCCTCCCTAAACTGCAAACCCCACAATTTGCAGTTTAGGGAGGGGACTCAAACCCCACGGTTTGCAGGTTAGGGAGGGGCCTCAAAGTATGATCCCAGACCTCCCAAGGCCCCTCCCTACACTGCAAAGCCCAGGATTCCATAGGTTGTTGAAAGTGGAATAATAGCACTATTACAGTCTAGTACGGAAATGGACTAAGAAGTCACCAGCATGACTAAAGAACAGTATAAAAGAAGTTATTACACAGATTTAAAGAGTTCTTTTAGAAAATGGAAGCTCAAATGAGACGTACTTAAAAGAACACAAACTTGCACGAAAGAAATGTAATCATAAAGTTAGAAATGCAAAAAAGGAGCATCAAGACCATTTTTAGCATCAAGACCACCAACAGAATTACTTTAATGCATCAGGAGCAGGAAGCCAGAAAGGGAGGCTAACATAACAATGATAACAATGAAATTAAAAGAGTGCCGAAGCATAAAGAGATTTCAGAGAAACTGTGGTTTCTTTTCAGCTGCCTTCATTACTCTATATAGGGAAAATACCCATGATAAAACTAAAGTTTCAGGGAAGGGAGAGTGAGCAGCTAAAGCAAATAATAGTGACAGGAAAGGCAATGCAAAATCTCACTGACAAATTAGAAACAACCAAATGACTAATTGTAGTAGCTTTCAAAGAAGTAGCAGTCTTAAATCTTTTGCAACATAAAAAGAAAGGGGGGGGGGAGAAGGAATGTAGCAACACCTTTAAGACTAGCTGGTTTTTATTTCAATATGATCTTTTGTGGATATAAATCCATTTCTTCAGATACAGTACAGGCTGATATCCAGACCTCACGATATAAAGCATATTTACACAGTTGTAGAAGTGGGATGGAATGTAATAGGATCCAAAAAGATAGCAAACATGTCCCTAAATTTTCAAATAGTTGCATAAGGTGATACAGGTCTTTCAGATCTTTACAATGGTCTGTTAGTGTTGATGTGTGAAAGCAATACATCACCTTACCAAAAATCAGTTTCCTTGGGTTCAAAACTCTCGCTGAGAAGATTCTTTCTGTTACATGTGCAATAGCAAGGACTCTTATATTAATATATTCAGTGTGCCATGAAGCCACTGTCTTTATTCACATCTCTGCTGATGGATTGGAATTTGTGAATATAATTCTATTTAGCTGTTTCTCTTTCTAGTTTTCCTTTGTAATTTTTCTTTTTCAAGGACTGTGACCTTTAAAGCCCATACTGTATGTCCAGATAGGTTGAAATGTCCTGCAAATGGTTTTTAGGTGTTGCCATATCTAATGTCTGATTTGTGTCCATTTATTCTCTTGTGTACAGACTGTTCTGTTTGTCCTAGATAGAGTACAGAAAGGTGTTGCTGGCATAGGGTGGCATATAACCCATTGAAGGAAGAACAAGTGAATTTACTTCTGATATTGTGGGTGATATTATTTGCCCCTATAATATTGCTCCCAAAACAGATGTGGAGATGGAGCTGGCATTTGGGTTTGTGGTAGAGTCTTGAGAAGCAACTGGCTAACACTATATTTTACAAATTGAATTACCTTGTTTGTGTATTTTGGGTTGTAGATAGTAGATACCTGATTTGGGCTCCAGGGGTGTGTCAATTTGAGAAGCAACTGACCAACACTATATTTTACAAATTCCTCTGTAAAGATCCCACTGTTGAGTATCCGAAAGAACTACAGAAACTACTCAGAGAAATTTCCATACCCTTGGAGCCCAAATCAGGTACCTTCTATCTATTACTCAAAATACACAAACAAGACAATAAAGGAAAATCTATTGTTTCAAGCACTAGAACCCTCACTATTGGTATATCTGGGTATAAGGGTTCAATTCTCGGTCCATATGCCATCAATACTTCAAGCTATGTGAAGGATACAACTAATTTCCTAAGGCAAATACAGTTCATCCACAACCTTCTAGAGAACACCATCTTATAGACCAACATCCCACACCAGGATGGACTACAAGCCATCAAAAATACCATCCTAAATGCGGCTACAGCACACCTAGCCACCAAACTCTGCCAGTTGGTACTCATAACCACTTCACTCTCGAAAATAACGTGCATCTCCAAGTCAGTGGCACTGCTATAGGCACCCATATGGCACCACACTATGCAAGCAATGTCATGGCTGACCCAGAACAATACTTCCTCAGCATTTCACCCAAAAACTACTCCTAGAATCATAGAATAATAGAGTTGGAAGAGATCACAAGGGCCATGCAGTTCAACCTCCTGCTATGCAGGAACATACATCAAAGCACTCCCAACAGATGGCCATCCAGTCTCTGTTTAAAAACCTTCAAAGAAGAAGACTCCATCACACTCCAAGGCAGCATACTCCACTGCTGAACAGCTCTGACCATCAGGAAGTTCTTCCTGAGGTTCAAGTCCTCTACCTATGATATCTTGATGACATCTTTATTATTTAGACTCATGGAAAGCAATAACTTGAAAAGTTTCACCAGGATTTCAGCAACCATTTCGCCCTACCAGCAACCTGAGCCTGGAACAATCTACACAACAAATCCCCTTTTTTGACACCACTGTGCAACTGCACAATGGACTTCTAAGCAGCACACTCTACTGAAAAGCCACTGATCACTACACATACTTACATGTCTCTCCAGTTTCCATCAAGAACACACTATCAAATCTATTGTTTACAATCAAGCCCTTCAATACAACTGCATCTGCTCAGACTCACGAGACAGCGACTCAAAACTCTTGGTTTCACAACAGGTATTTCACAAAATAAAATATCCACATAAGGAAAGGAAACAAAGCAACAAGGCAAGATTAGTTCCCAGAACAATCTACCGCAGGACAGACCAACAATACAAAAATGACAGAACATCCCTAGTGGTCACCTACAGTCCCCAGTTGGGACCACTCAAGTGCATCATCAATGAGCCACAACCAGTTCTTGGAGAATAGTACAGACCTCTCACATCTTCTGGGAGGCAGGCCTTTATTGACCCACAGACAGCCTCCAAATCTTAAACAACTACTCCCTTACAACAGGATGCATAAAACAGATAGTAATACAGGGACAAACCTCTACCACAAACCTAGTCACTTGCTCTACCTCCAATGTGATATATGCCATCCTATACCAGCAATACCCATCTACACAGGACAAGCAGGACAGTATCTAAGCAAGAAAATAAATGGACACAAATCAGACATAAACATCGCAATACCCATAAACTAGTTGCAGAACATTTCAACCTCCCTGGACATACAGTACAGGATTTAAAGGTCACAGTCCATGAACAAGGAAATTACAAAGGAAAATTAGAAAGAGAAATAGGCTTAATAGGATTATATTCACACATTCCAATCCATTAGCAGGGAATAAACAAAGGCAATGGCTTCATGGTACACTACATGTATTAATACAAGAGTCCTTGCTACTGCACATGTAATTAAAGGAATCTTCTCAGAGAGAGTTTTGAATGCAGAGAAATTGACTTTTAGTAAGCAGATTTATTGCTTTCATGCATCAACACAAACTGATTGCTGTAAAGATCTCAAAGACCTGTATCACCTTATGCAGCCCTTTTAAAATTTAGGGCAAAGGTCATGATTTGCACCTTTCTGGATCCTATTACATTACATTCTACTCCCACAATGGTGCAAATATGCTTTATACCCTAGGGCCTGGACATCACTGTATACTGCAACTGAAGAAGTGGGTTTATATCCATGAAAGCTCAAGCTAAAATAATTCAGTTAGTCTTAAAGGTTCTGCTACATTCCTTCTTTTTTTCCCTTCCCTCTCCCTTCTTCCTTTTAAAACAAATTACCAGTTTCAGATGGTGTTCACTCAAGAGCTCTTAAAGAGTTTAAAACCAAAATTGCTGATCTTTGAACTAAATCATCCAACATGTTGCAAAGAACAGCTCCTGAATCTGAAGAATGTGGAGTAACGACAATTTTAAAAAAGAGGTCTGGGGAGATTTGGGTCACTGTAGGCCAGATAGTTAATGCATAGGCATATTGGCAGAAGGTATTGCGAAGGTCTGAAGCATGCAGAAGGGTAAGTCCTGCTAAAAAAAGAATCAGAATGGCTTCTGCAAAGTCCTGTCAAACTGACCTTTTGGGGTTCTTTGAAACTGTCAATTAACATGTAGACAGGAGTATCATACTCACCAAGATTTCCCAAATGAAAACTGGGAAGTGTGTGTCAGCGTGTCAGCCAGATGGGGGAAGAATACACAATAGGAGAGGCTGCAAGAGCTGCTTTTGCCTGATCCTATTGAGAACGGCAAGATTCCACTCTCTCCTCTCTTCTCCTCTGCCCCCTGTGGAATTGAGTGCAACCACTTTTGTACTTTGAACTCAGTCTGCAGCAGTTGAAGAGAGCTAAGGACAAAGGGGGAAGACGAGAGAGAAACTGGGACATTTTAAAAACAGCTGGAAAATAAGACGTTATCTGCTTGGACTTCCAAAAGTCTTTTGATAAATGTCCCACACTAAAGATTTCCCAGCACAAATGTCCCACATTAAAGACTTCCTAGCAAATTCAGCAGTCATGGTATTAGAGGGGATGTCCTCTTGGGGGCTGAAAACTGGCTAAAGAACAGGAAGCAGAGAGCAGGAATAAATGGCCCATTCTTACAATGAAGGAAGTGAGCACTGGGATCCCTCAGGGATCGTTACTGGGACCAGTACTTTTTAACTTATAAATGTTCTGGAACTAGAGAACTAGGTGTGAGGTTGCCAAGTGGTTACACTAAATTGTTTAGGGTAGTGGGGAAAAATGGATTGCAAAGAGCTCCAAAAGAGGGGATGGACATCACAATATAAATATAGACCTCCAAAGCAGACTGGCAGTCTAGTCCACTGTCCAAGAGTTTTTATCATCAGGAAGCGCTTCCTGATATTTAGGCAGAATCTCTACTTGCAATTTGAATCTAGTGTTTCATGTCCTAGTTTCTGCAGCAGCAGAAAATAAGGTTGATCCATCTTCATTTCATCCTTTCAGACATTTATAGATAGCTATCATGACATCTCTCAATCTTCTCTGCTCCAGGCTAAACATATGCAGGTCCTTCTTCCATTCCTGACAGGACCTGTTTTCCCCACCTTTTCCCATCTGGTTGCACTCCATCTGTACATGTTCCAGCTTCTTGAACTGTAGTGTCCAGAATATCTTTGAACTATGGTGCCCAGAAATGAACACAGTTTTCCGGATGAGTTCTGATCAAAGCAAAATAGAGTGGAACTACACTTCCTTGAATCTGAACACTATTTTCCTGTTAAATAAACTAAATAAACTAAATAAACACTGTTTAAATAAACTAAATAAACACTATTTTCCTGTTAAATTTCCTGCTATAGCCTACAATTGCATTGGCAATGAAACTGCATAGAATTACATTGATAATTAAATTGTCAGCAAGGCAAGTGAGGAATTTGTTGGACCTTAAATTCTTGGCAGAGTCTGACTTCCAATAAATGTTGGAGTGGTTGGGGGGTAGCTCCCATGACTACTGTATCTCCTTTTTGAATTAGACAAACAAGAAGGGGATAGTTTATATCAGTGTTTCTCAACCTAGTGACTTTCAGATGCTGTGGATCAAAACTTACCATTCCTTATAGATGGCTATTGTGGCTGAAAATGAAGGAAGATGAAGTCCAAAACATATGGAGGACGCTACATTGGAGAATGCTGGTCTACGTAGAGAAAGGTGGCTGCTCACTGATATACCACCACCACCACCACCATACCACTTCTGGGTTTATCACCAGTACTAAATCGGATGCATATGGCGTGTTAAATAAAGATGGATTTCAGGATCTGGCTGTGAAAGTAGGAGTGTAAATCAGATCTAAAGGCTGAGCTCATAGGGCTGGAAGAGACCACAGGGGCCATCCAGTCCAAACCCTGCCGTGCAGGAACACACATCAAATGTCATGCCCTGCTTCCAGAACATGGACTCTGACTCAGAGTCTGAGACAGAGAGCATGCTAGAGTCTGAGAGAGGGGGCATGCCAGGACCTGCTGTACAGGAAGAGGTTACAGTGCCACAAACAGAACAGGGGGCAGTGCCAGCTCCAGCAGAGAGTCCTACATCTTCAGACATAGAAAAACACTTACCTATACCCAGCTTTGCAGACCATAGACAGCAAAGAGAGACCTGGCATTGCTTTCTCAGAATTTATAACTGGCAACAATTAATCAAGCAGCAGTTGTGCTAGACTTCAGACCTATATAGCTGATGTCCTTCCCCTCCAGGAGTTGTCAGAGCATATCTGACCTTCTACCCTGCTGGATACCTTGATTAATACTCTGACTGACCTTGGACACTGCCTTGCCTTGGAACCCTGTTGGCCTTTATTTATGACTCTGTGCTTACTGCCTGGAAGTAAATAATGAGCTGGGAGTTATTCAGTTTGTTTTACTTGTTTTATCAGCTGTGCTGGAAGTGAGATAGGACATCAAAGCACTCCCGACAGATGCCATCCAGCCTCTGCTTAAAAACCTCCAAAGAAGGAGACTCCACCACACTCCGAGGCAGCACATTCCACTGCCAGAGAGCTCTGACCATCAAGAAGTTCTTCCTGAGGTTTAAGTGGAATCGCTTTTCCTGTAGTTTGAATCCATTGCTCCTTGTCCTAGTTCTGGAGCAGTGGAAAACGAGTCCATTCCCTCCTCCATATGACATCCCTTCAAATATTTAAACATGGCTATCATGTCCCCTCTTAACCTTCTCTTCTGCAGACTAAACATACCCAGCTCCCAAAGCTGCTCCTCATAGGGCATGGCTTCCAGACCCTTCACCATTTTGATTGCCCTCCTTTGGATACACTCCAGCTTGTCAATATCCTTCTTGAATTGAGCTGCCCAGAACTGGACACAGTATTCCAAATGAGGTCTAACCAAAGCAGAATAGAGTGGTATCATTACCTCCCTTGATCTAGACACCATACTCCTATTGATGCAGCCAGAATCGTGTTGGCTTTCTTGGCTGCTGCATCACACTGCTGACTCGTGTTCAGCTTGTGGTTCATCGAGACTCTTAGATCTCTTCCACACGTACTGTTATCCAGCCACGTGTCCCCATCCTATGTTTGTGCATTCCATTTTTTCTGCCTGAGTGTAGGATCTTACATTTCTCTCTGTTGAAATTCATTTTGTTAGCTTTGACCCAGCTCTCCAATCTGTTAAGGTCATTTTGAATTTTGATCCTGTCATCTGGGGTATTAGCAACCCCTCCCAACTTGGTGTCATCTGCAAACTTGATCAGCATGCCCTCTATTCCTTCATCCAAGTCATTGATGAAGATGTTGCAGGACAGAACCCTGCAGCACCCCACTGGTTTGCAATCATTTAATAGACCATGTGATCAGTGAATCTAGTGACATCATGGGTGGTGAAATTAGGACAAGGACATTGCTGTTACTCATGTTGCTTCATACACCCATCACATATTATATGTTGTTGTTTGTATCCTGCCTTTCTTCCCCAGATTAGATCCAGGTGGGGAAGCTTTCACTTTCAAACAGTTTGGACTCAACTCCCATAGTACCTTTCCATTGGCGATGGTGATAGTTGAAGCCAAAAACATCTGGAAGACCAAAGGGTCCCAATCCCTGCATTAGATTGCCTCTTTAACCCTATTTAAGCATTATTCACTCCATCTTTTTCAATATGGAAGCAAGGGATTGGCCTTCCACATTTTGAGATCCACAGGAGAGGACTTTCTCTTAGTTCAACCACCATCACAGGAATATTTGGTGAAAGCATTTAAGAGGGTTTTCTCAGTACCTACTTGCAGGTTGTGGAACTGTTCCTCCTCCTATGACAGGCTGGCTCCCTCTCTGTTCTTCTGCATGTTGACATTTGAGACAGGATTGTAAGGTATGAGCTGTTCGCTCCAGAAGAGTCTTTATTTGTGAATGTTATATATTTTTAGTCCCATTGATATGTTTTAAATGCTTTAAGACTGTTTTAAATTCATGCTGTTTTAATAGGCTAGTTTGGGAATTAGAAGGGATAATTTCTTATTCAACACTTTCCTCTCTCCCTGCCCATAAACAGGAACCTCTTATCTTCAGACATGTTGTTTTCCACATAAACAAAGTGACAAAAGAGGGGTGTTTGGACTCCGTTATGTTAACAAAAGCATGGGAAGCCACAGCAGGACCCTCCAAAGAGAACAAACACAACCTGATTATCGCTATATTCTGGCTGCACGAGAAGTTCTATGAACTCAAGTCACCTAGGGTAAAATTCTGGCTTTCTCTTGTTGCCAAGACTTTGGCTAAGGATCCTTCCCTTGTGAGGTGTGCAATGCATTATTCGTTTTTGGGATGATGACCAGGGCAAAGTTTATTTCAGGGAAGGATTTATTCAGTTTAAGTTTTGGAAAAGTCAAGCTACTATTATCCTTATTATTCTAACCCTTTATTTGTTTTGATTTAAGAAAACTGTTATCTGTAAACTTTACCTCTCCAAATTCTCATCTACCACATCCAGGAATTTCAAGGAAATACTGTTGTTGTTTTAGAAAGGTTATGCCCTTCACAATGGACCACGAAAGCCTCTTTTTTTCCCTTTGATAAAAAATGTTGTAGGACTCTTATAAAACTGAGACCTAACATCTTGCCATTCTACTTACATATGAGAAAGTTTCAATATTGAGATGAAATGGGTGTTCGCTGAATTCTGGACTCAAGTGTCATTCAACTATGAGGAATGGCAAAACCCTTATTAACTTTAATGGGATAACAGTATTACCTTAGGAACATGCTCCAACTTCACTGAAGGTTAAGAGATGAATGGCGTAATTCAGACAAAATTAAGGACTGCAAACTGATTTCAGTGAAGAGCATGAATGAATTCAACTTTCTCTCCTGCTGAAGTCATTTGGGTTTAAAACACACATATATATTTTGCTTGGATCCCCAGGTTTTTCCTTTAAACCAGAAATACTTCTAAAATTCAATTCATTCAGTTTCTTCCTGGATTTGAGAGCCTTCCATGGTCTTGTTTTGAAATGAAAACCAGTGCCACAAGAGTTCACTCTTTATTCATTTTTGTTATTTCTAACTTTTGCACTTTGCAAATTTGTGCATATGGTTTGCTACAGGCTGCTGCTGTTCCTTCATGTCTTCACTCTGTCTCCCTTACATTACCAATGCACATGTGCACAGATTTATTTTTTTAAAGCAAGCTCTATGGCTGCCCTATATGATTGCATCAAGACTTCTCATGCAGTTTTAACCAATGCAAGTGCACACTTCCACAAACCAACAAAATATTATGCTAAAAAAGCAATCTAAGCTAGATCTAAAGATGGCCAGCCTACATACGCTGGAAGCACCAGACCCTGTCTGATGTGGAAGCTAAACAGGGTCAGCTCTGGTTTGTACTTGGATGGGAGGCTGCTAATGAATACCGGCTGCTGTAGGCTACATTTCAGAAAAAAGGAACTGGCAAAACTACCTCTGAGAATTCCTTGCCTAAGCAATCCATATGAAATTCATGGAATCTCCATAAGTCAACAGGGAATTTGAAGGCACATGTGTCTGTGTCTACTTAACAGTGTCACTATTCATTTCATAGGATTTTCTTTGGCAAGGAACACTAGAGGTAGTTTTGGGAATTCCTTCCTCTGAAACATAGCCTACAGCCCCTAGTATTTGTTGGGGACCCCAAACAGACCCTGCTTAGCATCTAAGAACAGACATGATCTGGTGCTTTTAGGGTAGGCACATAGACACACACACATATCCAGTGATGTTAACTATTTAACAGTGTAAAAGACCACATGGGTACATCAGGACAAAAAGGATCCTGATACAACCATATATGGCTTTTTTTCACATGTTAACAGCAGGGATACCAATACCAGGAACATGAGATGCAAATCATCTGAAACCAGCAACAACCTCGCACAGACTCCATTTCTATACATAATGTTAGTCATTCTAGTTAAAATTATATTCAAAAACAATGGAATATACTGGAGTCAGAACATGACCATAAAAGTCTTAATAAAAGAAACAGGAACTGTCTGTCCCTCATGAACTGAGACTCCCATGGTCTAGACTGAGGTGCTGCCTAAAACAGATACAGAGGTTCTGTTCACAAGTGTCCCTCCTGCTGACTTTGGGGATACCTGTCTACCCCTTCAGCAACTCTGTATTGCTTGTTCAAGCGGCTGGAGATTCTGCCATGAGGAAGACATAAATAAGGAAGCCCACATCTCACACCTCAGTGGCACACTTCTTCTACATGTTGACCTAACACTGTAAGAAATTGTAAGAAAAAATTGTACTGTAAGAAACCTGAAAAATACTGTAGCCTGGGTCCAAATTTATTCATGTTTTAAGCAGACCTACTTGAATGACATTAGTCACAATGCAACCTACCTTTGATTTTGATTGGTCTCCTCTAATCATAGCCAAATCTGGGTCCAACCCCAGTATTATTTATTACATTGCAGTAAAAAATAAATGAATGGCACATTTTCCTAAAAACCACTTATCCTTTTTCTTCAACCTTCAGAAATAATTCTGCAGGATTTGACTTGCACAATTCCTTCTGAAGTAGTATCAGTCCCTAAGCCATGCTTTAAGTGGTGGGAGGTAGGGGGATTTACAAACTCTTGCATTTCCTGTCCGCAGAGCTGTCTTAAACCTCCTGTCATTTTAGCTGTTGAACTTTCAGAGCTAGTTCATAGTAAGAGTGACAGGGCAGAACAAAGAAAAGAATTCCAAGTGTAACTGAAGCAGATATTTAAAACAAACTAGTGAACTCCTTCCTAGAGCTGCCCTTTTTATTAAGTCATTGAGTTACAAATGGATCCAAACATTTCTGCAAGGAAAATTTTAAAAAAAATCACAGAAGAACTCTTTTGTTCAAGAGAAAATCTCTAATAATTTATTGACCTTCTGTTTCACATTGTGAAAAAAAATGCAGTTTTACAAAACTTCAAAATGTAGTAGCAAACAAAGAGACACAACACAGACATTTCACTTCTTCACTTTTCTTTTTGTTGTGGTTGCTGTACGTGAACCGCATCTTCAATTGTCAGACAAGGGACACTATTCAGCTCTAATCACTCTTATTCAGACAGGTGTCAGGCCTAGAGAAAAGGGACTACACAATTATACCAGAAGTGGTAGGCTGCCCTTTGTTGTATGTTTCCACAGCAACCAGCCCACAAAATGGAGAGAACTTTCTTGTCTTATGCCAATTTTTTTTGTGTGTGCACTCTAGTGTGAATTGCATTTGTCTTAGAAGTGTGGGCTGTTCTTCTGACTGGAATCACCAAGTAGTAAGTCAGGATTCCCATGTCAATTCAAAGAAGGGGAACCCAAAATATTCACCTACAGGGCTAGAGGCCCACCCTGATTTTCAGTTTCCTTCAACTTATATCCAGGAATTAAATCCAAGGACTTAAAAGCAAACCACTGCTTTGAAATACAACTTCAGAAACTGCAGACGCTATAGGAAATTAGATGGTATCACAAAACAGATTTGTGTCATAAGCTAGACAGCTATATAGAGAGCTGCTACAGACAGAGTTCAGCCACTTCTCTCAACAAAGAAAACAAAGGATTTTTTGACCCTTTACTCAAAACACCTTGAGATTCATTCCTCTGCTAAGTGAACGTATAAAAAACAGTTTCACACTTCAGCAGTGCTTTAGATTGAATTTATTTGCATGTAAACTTTGAAAAACTAGGAGGCCCCCCAACCTCAATGCAACTGAGCAACAAGTCTCACTGAAGAGTTTGTGCTTGGAGACTCTTTATAAAAACCAAATTTAATGTCAGGGTTTGGGTTTAAAAAAAATACTTACAATGCTTTTTCCAGGTTTTAAACAACTGACAACATATCATTTGGGAAGCCAGTTTTGACAATCTAGCAAACCTTTCTCTTGGTGTGGTATGCTGTTGCTGTGTGCTATACAGTTACAGAAATCTCCAGTAATGATTCTTAAATAGTGATTCTTAAAACTCACTAAAAAATCATCTCTCCACTTCAGACTTCACTACAGCCGTACTGAGTGCATTGCCCCCATGAACAATGCCAGCTGCCAAGCAACAAAATAGCCTGAGTATCCACAAACCTAGCAATGTCCTAGCAAGGCCTATTCCTTCATCCCAGTCACTCAGTACCTTTGAACCAGGGTTCAGAAGAGAGTTTTAGGCTGGGAACCCCTTAAGCAGCCTCCCTTTTACAGCTGTAACATAGGAAAACTTAAAGAGTCTGTGAAAACCATGCAAATCAAAACAGTGGCTTGCAACACAAACTTCTGTATATAGAAATCCATGTAATTCAGAGATCCTTAAAAAAAAACACTTTTCTGCTAACCATGCTAAGGACCACAATTCACTATCTGTATGAATGCACATACATTCATTTCTTATTTAAAGGTAAGATATAAGAAATGCATATGTCAAAAGTCAGGAAAATTAGCCTATGGGAATATAAGAAAATTCTCTTAAGACTTGAGGCTGCAATCCTAAACATACTGCAGCCTTCTCTAATCTGTTGCCCTCCAGATGTGTTGGGCTACAACTCTTATCACTTCCAACCAACTTGCTCATGTTATTTGATGTGGGGGGAGGATAATGGAGATTGTTATCTCCCACATTAGAAGGCACAAGGCTAGAGAAGGCTATACCAGGAAGTCAGCCCCACTGTACATCTGAATATAGGACTGTGCTGTGAACTCTGTTAAAAAGTTGTTCTACAATGGTAAAAAGCCATCAAAAGTTTAGTTACATCATCATCACCATCATGTAGGCAGGCATAATACTATAACTCCTTTTAGGCATGCACGCATGCAATTGAAACCATTTTGCTTCTACAACATTACACAAGACAACCAACCACAATGGAGGACTGGCAGCTTTATGTTGCTTGGGCTGTAATCAATTCTTATGTAAAGCATAGGTAAAAGTCTGGCAAAAGAAAACACAAAAATCTTGGGTAAAAACAACAACAGAATGAACAGCTTTAAAAGTAAGAGTAAATTAAGAAAATAAATTAGGAGGAGGACATTTGAAATTCTTTTATGAGACAATTCCAGCGATGTACGTGAAACTGTAACCTGCTAATTATTGAAAACTAATACAAATATTTGAGGATTCAACAACTTTTTTTTCCCTTTGTCATTCTAACCATTATGCCAAATCTTCCATGAAACTGACTGGGGAGGTAGAAAGACAGAGAGTTTGTTGAGACCATTTGGATCCAAAAGGGATGACCCACTTGAGTTAGGGTTAATTTTTAAAAAGAACCAAACCAAACCTACATTTAGCTTGTTTCTTAACTCTGAATAAGAAAGATTTCCCTTGGTCAGAAAAACAGGGGCCACGGTGAACATACTCCCTACCCCACCCCGCCTAAATAAATAAATAAATAAACAAAACAAATAGTGGATAATGCCATGAAGAGGGCTCTGTGTAGGAAATTCTGCAGGCTATTTTCCCCCATCCTTCCTTTCCAGTAGCGATGAGCCTGCACAAAAAGGAAGCTGGCCGGTTGTTTCCAGATGAGTTCATTCAAAAAGGCATGACTAGGCAAATAAAGTGTAACAGGGATACTATCACCAAAGCCACACCACATGTAACCTAGGGAGTCAGTGGCCTGAGAAAGTGACCTCAACGGCTTCTTCCTTCAGTACACATGTAATTTAAGATGCTACCTTGTAATCCTTCCATTTCTGACCCCTGCCTCTTCTCTCCTCCAATATTATTCAGCCTTTTTCTTGTGCAGCAGAGCAAGTCAAAGAGATCACAGTGTGCAAAATAAACCATACAATCCACATAAGCCCTTAGAACTTGAAGACAACTCTAGGCATTGTATCGGCATGCAAGCACTGAACAATAAATAGCTATATCTACAACAAGTAACAATTTAGGAGTAGGACAGCTGTAATTAATAAATACAAGAAGAAAACAAATGTAGGAGGAAATAGTTACTTCCCTTCACCACAAATGCTGCAAAAAGAAAATTATTTTGAATATAGTTGAGCTGTTGCTCCTTAACAAGTAGAAAGTCACTTGTCACAACTTGGCAATTTAGATGGATGCTCCAGGCACTGCCTAGGAAAATAAGCTCATCCCTGTGGCAAAGGATACAGCTGCATCTTCATTCACAAAGACATACATCTTGTTCCTGCTCCAGACCTAGCCCCGTTCCTCTGCAGCTGCTGCTGACACATCAAACTGTCACAAAGAGAGGTGACAAGCATTTCCAATTCCACACACAAACAGCAAAGTCCATAAAAATTGAGGATTGTGCTGTGTTGTGCAGCTCGGGAAAGTTCAGTCCCCCCGCCCACCTCCCCCTCCTTTAAAGGGCTGATTAAACTTGACATTAATCCACAATTACTGACACAGGGACCAGACCACAGATTATTCATTCATAGTTAAATCGTACGCTGACATACTGAAGACAATATTCCCATCCTACTCCTTCATTTCCAGCCTTAAGTGTTCAGAAGGTGCAGAAGATTTTCTTCAAAACTCAGGAACAGAAAAAGAACAGTTTTTCTTCATTTAAACCGCTTCTCCACAGTTGGTTCCATGTTTCTTGGCCAAATAATGGAATAAACTAAGAAAAGAAAGGGGGAAAAATTAGAAGATTTTGAAGAAAGAATATACAGTTAAGATTTTTCTCAGAATTCAAAGTAGTATTAAAGGCCAGATCTAACTTGCCTCTTTCAGTGATTTGGACAACAACCATCAGTTGATTTCCTTAACTACAAAAACAGTAAGAATGAAACTGAAGTCCAGATCTGCAACTAAAGTTAACTTCTTTGTATTTTATGGCAAAGTTTCTCCTTGACACAAATCACCTGGCCCAGGGAGGGGAGAAGAGTAGTTGAATATAATAGATCAATTCAGTATTAAGCTTTCTTTTCTAATCTACATGAACATATAATTTGGCAGAACCAGAACTGGGGGATGGGAAGGAACATCTACCGCAGCCTCTCCTGAGCAAACAAACAAACAAAAAAGAACCTGCCAGGGCAGAAGCAGCAGGATAGCCACTTTGGTCCCAGGCCAAATCAAACTAGGAAAAAAAAGGGGGGTAGCAGCCCATTGGAGAAGAGAATTGCCAACCAATGCTCCGTTAACCATGGAGAATCCTGAATAGAACTGATTCAGAATATGAATGGCAGACATATTAATCCCCTTATTTAAAAGGTTTCTGCTATTCATTATGTCAGAACTCTGCTTCGCTGCGCTTTGTCATGTGACAATGCAGTATGCTCCAGTGCCTCCCCATTGAAGCCTTTTCTGTTATGTTGATTATTCAGTGCAAAATATTGGCTTTAGATGCCACAGTTTGGCGTCCGTACTCCACCTTCTCACTCCTTTATGCTCACAGCCAGTTTTCAAACCAGGCACCATGCTGGTTTTTAAAGTAGCAATTAATAGCTCTGCCAGAATGTATGAAGCAAAGTTTGATGGGATTTCCGCTGGTGTAAATTGCAAAATTGCTCCAGTTAACCTGGTGCGACTCATTTGAATATACATGTGTGTTGCTGAAAGCTGAATCCAACCTTAGCTTCAAAGTGCAGGGCAAAAGCTGTGCAGAAGAGACAGGGTCAAGCTAACGTAGCAGCCTTTGCTGCCTGTCTGTCAGACTGAAAGGCAGAGCCTTTTTGCTATTTTGTAAAAAAGTATTTCTTGTTGGTTTCTCTTCTACAGATTACTTTCACTAGTGTGCCGCTTTGCTCCCTCTGCTCCAACCACTGAAGTTACTATAATGGCTCTAGTCATGATGCATAGATTATACATATATAGATTTTCTTTCTTCCTCTCATGCAGGGGTATTCAAGAGAGAGCCCACAAGTCTGGGAGAAGAGACAAAGCAGACTTCAGATTTTCCTAACTGCTGTCAGACCGGGGCCACACAGCACCATGAAAACACAGCATAATCAGAAGTAATTTCCTTTCTGTCCCTCCCTCCTGCTGACAGAGCAGCAGGAGCCAGTTTGAAAAAAAAAACTACTTGCTGGATGTATACTATGCAGCTCCAGTGCTTGCTGGTCTAAAGCTACATCTATCCAGTTATCTTAACACATTACAGAAGCTGAGGAAGGGCTTTGAGGAGGAAAAAAAATCAGCAGAGGAAGTATATTGGATTTGTGATCTCACTTGAAAGGGCAGTCTTTTGGCTATACACATGACATACCCCTTTTTTCCCAAAATAATAACAATAATAGTAATGAAAAGAATTCAGGAAAGTGCTGAAAGAACATGATAAGTATTTCTCTTGGCACAATTCTGAGTTTAAGAATGTTACCAACTAAGATGGCTGAATTAATGACAATTTAAATACCAAAAAATGGTGTGACCTGAGGGTTCTCTCTGCTCATTCTCTCATTATAGGCTTCTGAGTGGTTTGATGGTTTATTTGCTTATTTTTGAGTTGCACAGGAAATGTGCAATTATCCATCAGTATTCAGGATATTCTCAAACTTAATTGCTTGCTAGCACTGAATGGAGACCAGCACTTTTTGTTTTTAGAAAGGCTTCAGTCTTCTGACAGCCTCACCCCACCCATTTCTTGGCTGCTTATGATAAACTGGGAAATCATCATACTGATGTACCTTATAGCAGCCTCCCCTAATCTTGTGTCCTGAGATGTATTAGACTAGAATGTACAGCATCCACCTGGAGGAGGAGCCAACATCCATGCTGGCTGGGGATGATGGGAACTGAAACCATGCATACCTGGAGGGCATCAGGATGTCCACTGAGTTGGGAAAAACTGCATTACAAAATTGCATGGGTTATTGGATTAATATAATGAAACACTTCAAAGTAACTCAAAGGGAAAGGAGTTGCAGGTAGCTAGATGCTCAGTAAGAGTCAGAACTGTTATTACAGACATACCTCTGAGAACACAGAATTCCTAGTAAACCTTTGTTCATTATTGCTACTGTGCAGAAACCAACTGAGACATTAAAAGCCTTAGTCAGAATCAGAGAACAATTAGATCTAAGGAAGATCCACTATTAATACTGATCATAGCTTTGAAAAGTTACTTTTTTGGACTACACCTCTCATATTCTTTCAGCAATGCTGGCTGGGAAATTCTGCAAGATGCAGTCTAAAACATAACTTTTCCAAGCTTTTCATATCAGCAAAGCATCTAACCCTGTAGTCTTGGCTCAGCTGAGGAGATGCAAGATCAGAATACTGCATTTGTGAAGGATGATAGGAACTATCAAGTCTGCAGTTCTGAACTAGAGACTCTTGGATAGATTTGTACTGTAACCATATTGGCTGATGTACCCGGATACTTCAATAGCCTAAGCTGCAATAGTTTTTATAGCTATTCTTAAAAGGCTCTCCTTGTTTGTCATTTACTTTGTTACAAAGAGGTTGCCCTACTTTTACTGCAGGAGCAATTTAGGCAGTTCCTCTTAATCTTTCCGCCAGTGTTAGCCTTCACCAGAAGAGAATAATACCAAAGAATCTTTACAACCTTGAATGGCTTTATGGATCCATTATGCAGCTTCAAAATGCCAGACATAACTACAGGCATGAGTCTATTTAGGTAGCCTGAAATGCAGTTTATAGACTGTTCGCACTGGAGTAGCCCAGCCACTAGTAAGCATAAGATTTGAAGTGGGGAAAAATCATTTTTAAAACCAGTAGTCAGCTATGAGTAGCACTGGCTGCACATACTTTAGGAAAATACAAGTCTTTGCACTCTGAACCTAAGCACAATAATGCATTCAGAAGTCTCTCTGAATTCAGTGCAAATCTTGCCATCTTGGAAATGTGACAAAGGTAGGAAAAACAGATTTATATCCGAAAAAACAGTTCACCAACTGTTAAGAAAAAGATGAACTGGAAGGAAGGTTCTACTGGCACTTCAAAATGGAAAAGAAAAAACTGGAAAGCTAAAAAGGATGTATGCCAACAGCAAGAGAACTGGACAAGCACCTGTATGAGCTAATTCAGAGTTGCCTGTAAGCAGATGCCATTCTGTAGAAGTCACCAGCACTGCACCTACTCACACCATCAGGTGCAAATCTGGGCCACTGCACTGAATTATAAAATAGAATTTACGGGCTTTGGAACGCTCTGAGTCACCAGCCAAATTATTAGTTGAACCAATTGGCATGTCTTCTTATAAGTATTAAAGGTCAGCATGATTCACCATCAGACCCACAAACCATCTTTCCCCTTCTCAGTATAAATAATCCTGATTTCATTAAGTTCAGTTACACAAGCCCACAGAATCTTTATTTGGTGTTAATATATGGCTTAACAAAGAAAATGTCTTTTCCAAAAAGTGGTTCATGCAAGCAGATGATAGTCATCCATTCAGATATCAAAGTCAACAACTATTCTGCTTGCTTCACAGACCTATTACTTATTATGAATCCCACTCATTTCAACTTAACATATATCCAATCAAGTATGATAAGCCAAACAGTCCTGGAAGGCTAAACAGAGGGGCCTGGTAATGGTAAGATCATACTAGGTTCAAGAAATTTAAATATTATTTATTGTAAGACAGATAAATCAGTCTGAAGTGAGTTTCAAATCATTTCATCAATTCACACAGACTTAAAAAAAGCATGTAGGCATTCCCCAATTACTCCAAGGACATACTTGCATAAACATATATAACATGTGAATCAGATCACCAGGAACCCATCCAGAAGCAATCCTTGTGCCATGAACACAGAAATTACTGATGGTGGTCACCCAGTTCATATGTTATATTGCTATGCTTTCCTGGAGGAAGCTGGGTGTATTCACACTACTGAATCAAGCATCCTCGGTGAACTAATCTTATTTGCAAAACTGTGAAGTTTAACTAAGAAAGCAGGGTTGGGGTTCTATTCCCAATTCTGTCAACACGATATGACACTGATTGAATCACATATTCTTCTGCCTTCAACGAAGTATTATAATTGACACTTATACCTGTACAAATGCAAAACAGCCATTTGTATTGGCAGGTGTGGTTTCTCACCTGTACAGACACCCATGCAGTTAAGAAGGGAGATGCTTCCATGTGCTCACAAATGCAGTGGGAATTAATGAGTAGGGCACTGTGGTTATGCTGTTCCACACATCTAGCGTGGGGTCATAGCAATCTAGTGTCTTGCATCTCTGGATGCCAAAATATCCTCCAACGACGTACAACTTGTTTCCAGATGCTACTGCATGGCAGCTCATTCTCTTAGCTGTCACATCTCCCACTTTAGTCCACTGGTACGTTTCACTATTGAATTTATAAGCCGAGCATGCAGAGAATTCAGTGTCTCCACCCATAATAAAAATCTGGTTGCCCAGAACAGCAGCAGCTGTATATCGCCATGGCTGGGGACAGGTGGCTGGTACTGTCCATCTGTTCTCACATAGGTCGTAACATTGAACTTTGGGTAGCTTATCATGGCTGACACTGGTACCACCAAAGGCAAAAAGCTTCAGCTTTGCACTCACTACAGCTGCATTGCTTACTCCTTCTCGAAGTGGGGCAACCATTGTCCATTTGTTGGTCACAGGGTCATATTGTTCTACTTGTTTTAAGGATACTGAAGGAGATGCTGGAAGACAACCAGTGGCTGCTGTATGGCCTCCTACAACATAAAGGCAGTGTTTGAGTTCAGCAGAACCATGGCCAAATCGTGCAACTAGCATGGGAGCAGCCTTAGACCACTCTTCATGAAGTGTATCATATACCCAAACATCTTTAGATACGCCATTTTCAGAACCCCGGCCACCAGTAATATAGACTTTGCAGCCAATAGCACATGCACTGAACTCTTTCCTTGGGCTTGGAATGTCAGCTTTTGGAATGATCTCCTTTGCTTTTTGGTCAACCAGATACAACTTGTCACACATAAAAGTCTGTCCTCCCAAAAGAAATAAGGCATGGCCAGTTTTTCGAGGCCTTGCACACAAACTGGTGACTACTCCATCATTCTGCAAAATCTTCAACTTGCACCTTATTGCTTCTTCTACAATGTCTTTGCTCTTCCTGTGCTTGGTAATAAGCTCCTCAGCAGCTACATTCTCCATGAGATAGATGGCAGGCAGAAGAGCCAATCTCACCGTCTGTAACAGTTCTGGCAGATAACAGTGGCGTTTGTGCAGATCATAGTTAATCCAGTTCATGGCTGACTCATATACTAACCGCTCATCCTCAGTCTCCAATTCTTCACTAGACAGGAGCTGCACAACCATGTCTTTGGGGAGCTGAAGAAAGTCTTCACTTTTACTGATGGTCTGGAAGTTGCTAAGGCACATCCTCCAAGAGAGCTCATAAAGTTTGGTACACTGGTGAGCATCTGACAGAAGCAGCATGCCAAGGCAGTTAGTAGGATGAAGGTTCTTCTCTAAGAATTCTGCACAAGCATCTCTAATGTCTTGAAACTCCAGCATGTCACCAGCCTCTAGAAGAGACTCTGCATTTTCTTCATTGATGATGACCCTTGAGGAGTAAGCATAGTCAAGGAGAAGCTCTAGAACTTCTGGGTGTATGGAGTTATGGAAGTTCACTTCACTGGCTTGACTCTCTTTCAGTCCTCCACTGAACATGGCTTCAAAGTAGCGGCTGCAAGCAGCTAAAACAGCTCTATGGCAAGGGAATGACTTGTTCCCAGCATGGAGAAGCACATCTGTAAAAAGGCGTTGCTGGCGTAGAAGGTTGAGATGAGTGAGGACACTATCAGCATAGGAAGATTTGTGGAATAAATATATGTTTATAGAGCCAGTGCTGGCTCTGGACTTGCGATTCTCATGCATGCTGACTGACATTTTCTTCCACACCTAAACATAAAAAAATAAATATTAAAGATGTCTTAGAAAAATATAAGGCTTTTCAAAAAGGAGTAATAACACACTAGAATACTATACAGGCTTACTCCTAACTCCATTCCATTCAAATCAGTGGGGTTTACCTCCTGACAGTGCTTGTGGAAAAAAATCATTTTTGTTTCCGTAACCCCCACCCCAGGCAACAGGACTATGGGTCACAGTGAGAGAGAGAGAGAGATTCTCAAAGTTATAGTCCAAAAAAGGAACTTTTACAAGCTCTGCTCAAAGGTAAGAAGCAATATAATTGTAAGTTAAGTTCTTTCTGTCCAGTTTGCAAAGCATGACAGAATTCTAAGCAATATCAGAAGCTAAGGATAAAATATTTTTCTAATACAGATCTCTTCACTGGCATATACTGAAATTATTGCTCAAGACAGCAGGTTTATCTTGGCCAACCAGATCTCCCACTTCCATAGCAATACACAGTGGCAGTTTAAGACAGGCTGGTGAAGTGAGAGGGAAGAGACACCTTTGGCTTTTCACACCTTCCCTGTGTAGAGCATCTGATTCAATAAATATGCACAGATAAACATACTTGAAACATTCTCCTGCCTTGAATCACAGCAGGAGGGGCAACAACAAGGCAAATTACATTCAAGAATGTAAAATGTAAAAATACTGCAAGGAACATGAGCACCCACAAATTAAGCCCATTAAGATAATATCCTGATAGGACAGTTCCACTTACACCAAAAAGCTATGTAACAGATAAAGCAGAAAGAGGTAACTCCCAGCGTTTTTCAAAAACATAAGAGCAGAGCTTTCCAAACTTTTCATGTTGGTTACACACTTTTTAGACATGCATCATTTTGCAACATAGTAATTCAGTTTTAGTAGCAAACCAGAGATTAACCTAACCCTTATAACAAACCCCACTAACAAACTAACCCGTTATAAGAGGAAGTTAAACTGATATCTTATAGGGGATACAGACACATACATAAATTGTAATAACAAAATGTATGGGGACACAACATATCTCATGAAAACTGTACATGTATTTTTAAAAATATATTATTTATAAATAACATCGTACATTTCCAAGATTGTTGGTGACACACCTACACACTTCAGGCGGCACACTAACATGTCATGGCACACCATTTGGAAAGCCCTGACTTAGTGTAGTTCAGATGAACATCCCCATCTCTGAATCCAGCTGATATTCTAGGACTAAAATCACTGTGATTTAAGTACTTACTGTATGCAAAAACACAGAAACCTGATTCTGAAGTCTTAACTGATTTCATTCATTTTTTTAAGAAGAAAGCATTAACTGCTTATCTCAGAAAAGATAAAGGTTTCTGTGCTTCTCATAAAGCAACTCCTCAGTTCGGAGTAAAAAAACAGATTCTGCTGCAAGCCTATGGACTGGATCCAACTTTTATCCCACCAACCAGAGTGGCCTCTGAGTAGACTTCCAATCAGAATACACGTTCTAGCAGAAGGAAAGAAAATCAGGGCTGATTTCACCCTATCTATCTGTAGCCCCCAGGTGTACCACCTCCATCACTGTTCCAGAAGATTCCCTTACCCCTTTCAGGACATACCCTGAGAAGCTTCTGCTGGATCCCATGCAGCGTAATTTGGGCAGGGATCCAAGCTGTGGCAACATGAATCTACAAGCCGGCACCCTAACAAAGTGAAGTCTTACGGTCTAAGAAGGCTGTATTACCTATTTCAGTTTGTGCCTTCAAGTCAACTCTGACTTATGATGGTCCTATCATATGATTTTTTGTTGTTGTTGTTGTTGTTGCAAGATTTATTCAGAGGTCTGTCATTGCCTTTCTCTTAGAGTGAGAGACTGCAACTTGTTCAAAGTCACTTCATGGGTTTCCATGGCTGTATAGGGATTCCAACTCTGGCTTCCTGGGGTCCTGGTCCAATGCTCAAACTCCCACACCAGCTCTTTCTTCTAGTTAAGAGACCAGCAGAGCACATCTCTTAGGTATGATGAGTAACAAATGAGTAGATGTCAAAGTCTGGGAACAACAGAGAGTTCTCTCATTCCTAACCAACCTTTGCTAAAGTTACTTCTCGGACTACATATCTCAGAATCCCCACCCAACATGCTTACTAGCCATGATGTTTAGTAGATTCTGAAAAATGTAACCTTAAAAAAAACACTCTAATTTGCTCAATCAATCATTTTGTTTATATTCTGCCTCCCCATTCCCAAGACTAGGACCCAAGTCAATTCCCGGCCAACCTTAACTCCCCTGGGGTTGGGTCCACCTACTGCACAGGTCAAACCAGCTGTGGTTCAGGTTTTATAAAATCTACCACAGCCTACAGAAAAAACTTATGTTTCCACAGCCTAAGCCAATGGTAGGAGTTAAGGAAGTTTGGAGGACAGAAAGATATAATTTGTCATGACCTCCATGAAACTTTCCCACGAGACTAGGCCTGTCACTCAAACAGAAAGAATCAACAGAAAGAAGTTGAACTATTCATTAATCTGCAACTGGGTGGTGAGTCAGATATGACACTCAGAAAAGAACTGGCCAGGGCCTTAACACATAGGAAGTCCACAGTACCTGTTTAAAAAGACAATGTCCCAGTTTCCTTTCAAGAAACGGTGAGGGGGCTATTTACAGGCAAAGCAGAGCCTGGAAAGTACATTTCAGTAAAAATGAATAAAATCTTATGTTGAAGTCACTCTAAACTAATCAGTGGGTTCCTGAGCATTCGCCTAGCACTCTTCTGTTTTGGATGGCTTCAACATGTCATTATATACATTCTTCTTAACAGCATTTTCTCAAGATCTGAAGAGCTCCCAGCTGAATTATGGCCAGCCCTACCATCAGACAGATAGAGATGCCAACTGTGCATGTCATGAAAGGGCAGAACATTTTAAATTGTTTAATTTGTGTGATAATGAATTTTCACTGCCAGGAAGAGAGAAAGGTGCTTGGGGGCTTTCCTGCCATATGTGCTGAAATAAATTGGCAAGCCTTCTGTACTATGCACCTTGATTTCACAGGTCGGAAACACTGTTTGCTGCTGTGCTACACACAAGATTACTTGGCTGGCACTATCCCATCTGATAGCTGAAGAACATCCTATGTAGCACTTTGTTGGGACATTTTGGATTATTATTCCAGTTCTTACATCTCCCCTAGCATGGTTCTTACCCCCTGTTAAGGGTATGTTGAAACTGTCATGAGACAAGAACATGTTCCATTTTGAAGCTCAATCCTACTTATATTTCTTGAGGCTAAACACCAAGCTCCACTGGAAATCAGCAGAGAAATTTGTACACTGACAGCAACATACATTTGGGGAAATCACACCTTAGTTAGCATTAGAGGTATGACATATCCTGATGTTCAAAGCATGCAGGAATCTTTATTATCCAGATTGCTGGTTGCTTAGTAACCATGACAGAGGAAGACCAGCACTGTAAATATGTTTTTGGGTTACAGTTTGCAAAGCAGTCGCATAGTTTGCATCCTGGGCACAGTATTTCACATTCTTACATCAACTCAAACATCATTTAGGGTGAGTAGCCAAGACTGCTCCTGCACAAGATATGGTCAGGTTGCAATCTCAAACACACTCAATATGGACTTAAGCACACTGACAAGCTGGAACGTGTCCAGAGGAGGGCGACCAAAATGGTGAAGGGTCTGGAAGCCATGCCCTACGAGGAACGGCTTAGGGAGCTGGGTATGTTTAGTCTGCAGAAGAGAAGGTTAAGAGCGGACATGATAGCCATGTTTAAATATTTGAAGGGATGTCATGTCGAGGAGGGAGTGGGCATGTTTTCTGCTGCTCCAGAGACTAGGACAAGGAGCAATGGATTCAAGCTGCAGGAAAGGAGATTCCACTTGAACCTCAGGAAGAACTTCCTGACGGTCAGAGCTGTCCAGCAGTGGAATATGCTGCCTCAGAGTGTGGTAGTCTCCTTCTTTGGAGGTTTTTAAGCAGAGGCTGGATGGCCATCTGTGGGGAAGCTTTGATGGGTGTTCTTGCATAACAGGAGGTTGGACTCAACGGCCCTGGGGTCTCTTCCAACTCCATGATTCTATGATTCTATGATTTTGCATGGCTTTTACCACTATCTACAATGGGGTGGGCATCTGTGGTTCTTCAGATGTTTTTAGAGGACAAGTGCCATAAATCCCAGCCAGATTTGAAAGAGTGAAGGAGTTGCAGTCCCCACTCACCCACACAAAAAAAGGCCTTAGTAGCCTATCCCTGTTCTACAACACACATATATCATATTTCAAAAGTTATCTTGAGCTAAACCAGGAATGAGAATCCCACCAAAAAAAAAAAACTTTTTTGATTGGAAATTCCAACAGCCCACCTAACATAGCCAATGATGAAGCATGCTGGGAGTTCCAGTCTAACATCTAGAGGGCCACATGATTTCCACCCCGTGCTAAATCCAACATTAGTCCTAGCTAGAGTAGACCCACTGAAATCAATGAGTTGCGATTAACAAGTCCATTCATTTTAATGTAGATAATCTAGGAGGAACTAATACTAGATTTCTTCCATTGTTACTAGCTATTACATCTACTAAAATTATCAGACAAACAATTAAGTATTAACTGGTCATTCAGGAATTCCGGAACCTAATGCCCGATTAAAATTTAACATATTGCCTCAAGGAATCTCCTGCTATGCCAACAGAAAACTAGCAGATATTATTCCTCCCATCATCTGGAATCATCAGGTAAATAATTGCAGTTGGAATTAAGCATATACAATGCAGTTACCTTAATCTAAAATGTAGTCTGTATTTTTCCTCTTGTTTAATTCATATTTCAGAACTTAATACTGCTTGATAGAGGTGCCCTCTAAATTTCTGACCCAGCTACTGAAACCACACACCTGGAATGGGGTAGATAACTTCAAGCAAGGTGTTGTTATGTGCCTTCACAGCAACCCTCTCATAGGAGTTTCTTGGCAAGACTGATTGAGAGGCAGTTTGCCAATGCCTTCCTCTCAGAGTTCTAGTCCAATACACAAGCTACTATATCATTCTGGCAATTTTCCCAGGGCAGGGGGCAAACACAGCACCTCATTTTCAACCCAAAATGAAAGTGGAAGCAACTTCTGGCTTTGTATTTACAGGTTCTGTTTTGCCCACTTTTCTGGCTTGAGGCAAGTTTTCAAGGCTAGGAAGTCTACAATAATATAAACTACTGCTCAGTTTCTGTTTGGGAGGTGATGTTTTTTGTTCTTGAAAATACGCCCAAATGTTTGGAAGGTGTTTTAGGGAGTGAAGAAGAAAAAAAAGCTCCTGAGGGCTTCATGCAGTTAATAGTCTGTGATTTCCTCACCCTGATCTCGAAGGAACTCATTCTTTCCTGAAGCACAAAATTCACACCATCTGAGGGCTGTTGTCATGTCACAAGCAGAAAGCAGGACTGTAGGAAGCCTAGCATGTTTGAGTTCCCTGCAGGGACAGGGTATGTTAATTAAAACAATCCCTCAAAGAAAGTGGACTAAGAAAGAAGCTTCTCAGATTTGACCTTATAGCTTTGTTTTGAGCTCTGCAGAAATGGGACCATTCATGCATGTGAAACAAGCTCTGTACAGACACAGAGCTCTGCACACATAAAAGTTTATGATAGGATCAGCCCATGCTAGAGGTAGTCCTTGGCAGGAAGACAGAAAATTTGTGCCTTAATAGCAACATGTTTTAAAATGTCCACAAACCAAACACTTCCTAAAAGCGCACCTGCAGCTCAACCAGTTCCATGTAGTACTTTATGAGACTTCCATAACTGTGGCATCACACAGGAAAAGATCCTTAAAATGTAAAATAAGAACCCAAAGCTAAACAAGAGAATGTCCTAATTAAAACCTTCTCTGATCTGAGGTTTAATAGTTGGTAGTCTAAGGTCACTGGAAGAAAAGCAAAGAAAGCAAAGCACAGCTTATTGGTGTGGACTGCTGAAGAACACATAATGATGCTAACCTCAACTGGTTAAAACAAGTAAAATCACTGAAAAAGGAGTTCTGTTGTCTCTTTTCTGCACACAGAAAAAAATTCCAGGAGCTTCCAAGACCTGAGCAGGGCATTTGATGATTGGACTCTTGGTTGACATAAGTCATACGGATGCCAAAAGACAAACATGGTAATTAAGAACAGTATCTTTTTGCACACTATGATTTCACAAGGGAAACATTACACTGCACTTCTGTGAATTCTAACTGAAGGATTCACTTGCTCAGAAAAGTACTTCAGGTTCAGAAGAATTTGGAACAGAACAAGCAAACTCTAGATTAAAAAGCACACTATTTCCTTATCATTAGCTTAGAACTCCTTCTGAGAACCACCACCCAAATACAGTCTTGATACAAGAATATCCATTGTCAGCGTTAATGGAGAAATACCTTAACTAGCACTAATATAATTTTGAACAAACACAGAACCTTTTTGTTTTGACTATATGATTGACTTCTTAACTCTCATAAACATCCATTTCAACACACTCATTTATATGAGCTTCTGGTTATGTGGGCATTTTGGGTGGCCCACAAGCTACTAGGATAAATTAGGTACAACATTCCAAGTTGTCAGCTCACAGTTCCTCAATATGCTCCTGCAAATTATGCAAGCCACTAGTATTTTAGCAAAGACAATTTGAAGACACTCAACAAAACAAAACAAAGCAGCTGAAGCAATGCCCTTCAGGTAAAGCACCCCACAACAACATGTAAACTGCACATCATAGAATGCAATGTGAAACAACAGTGCACTCCTACACACAAAAGAAGCACAACTGAGATCACTGGCACTTATTCCTAGATACATACACCTCTATCTGATCCTCGAAGCTAAGCAGGGTCAGCTCTGATTAGTATCTGGATAGGAGACTGCCAATGAATATCAGACGCTGTAGGCTAGAGGAAGGAACTGGTAAAACCAGCTTTGAATATTTCTTGCCTAAGAAAATTCTATAAATTTCATGAGGTCACTGTAAGCTGACAGATGACTTGAAGTTACACACAGTCTTCCTCTACCAGGCATCCTCACTGGACTCTAACCACCACAATCCTCAGTCAGTATGCTGGCTAGATGTGGTGAATTGTAATAGAATGCATGAGTTTGGGGGAGGCTAATGCATGATGTATAAGACTGCAGCCTAGAACTTTGCCCTGCCTTATCAGGAATTCAGTAGGAAGCAGGCTGCCCTTGCCTTCCTCTGAGGCTGAGAGACTGCGACCTGCCCAATGTCACCCAGTGAGTTTCCATGGCTGAGCACTGATTCAGTCTCCAGTCATAGTCCAACACTCAGATCGCTACACCATGTGGACCCTCTATTCTGAAGTATAATGCTTCTGAACTCAGAGATTCCATTTGGGTATAAATCCAGTTGTTACTCCTAACTGGAGTAAACTCACTGATAAAAGGGAGTGACTCAGTCCTGGATTAACAAGTCCTCCCTCATTAATTCAATGAGTTTTCTCTAGTTGGGACTAACTAGATTTAGCACAACGAGAGGTTTGCTAAGGCAGTGACCAAATGACCAAAGAACTGATTATGAGTAATCATTTTCTTTGCCTATGTAGAAACAAAACAAATATGTTATTGGAAAGTTATCTTTCCCAATGATTACTCAGTAATTCAGCTGATTATTCTACAGGTTGGAGGAAAGGAAAATGCACACAGAGAGAGGTTGTTAGACTCAGGATGAAACAGGGAAAACACAGTATTTGTATACAGATGAGACCAGCTGCTTAAAGCCAAGCATCTCACTATTAACTTTCTGTTTTTCACAGCAGCACCAACAGCAATGCAGCAATAATAGTCTACCAAATGAAAAGAATGCATCCTAAAGCAGAAATCCTGGTTTACTTCCTGTGTGCAGTTATCTTAAGACTTCAAAGGAGCTGCGTGAGGGACGGACTCAAGTCCTAAGCAAATATTGATACTGTCCATCATACTCATACATGGCTAGGAGATTATACTTCACTGCTTATTTAGTTAACTTTGGTTTACACCAAGATGTCCTGGGCAAAAAAAAAAAAAAGAATTCCAATTTACAAGGAATGGATACATATTAATATGGACATTCTCTTTTTTGTGCAAGCATAGTTATCTCCTTTGGAGGTCTGAGACAAGCACAGCAACGCAAAACCACCAGATTAGTGTAGAACACGTACTGACAGAAAATATCATTTGAATAATCTTTGTAATAGGATTTTAAATTTTTGGATAACATATGTAGCTGGAAAAGTGGCCACTAGGATTGGCGGATATCCCTTATTTCCGAAGATTCCTTCATCGGTGAGCATTGCAACACGACGGATAAAATTTCCTGCTTCCTAAAAATACATTTAAAAAAAAAATCAAAAAACGTCATCCTCTCTCATTTTTCGGCTAGCAGTCCTAAGGGACAAAACTCAAATGTATCAATGATTTAGCAAACGTGAATTAAAGAGGGCGCGCGCTGTTTTTCTTTCTTAGTCGATCACGGCTTTAGTTTTTCCGACCGGCTTGCCCGGCACTACTCGATCCGAGAGGCGCCTAAAATTTTAAACAGGCACAGCTCGCGTCCTGTGGCGCTTCCTCGCCAATCCGCACGTGTTGCAGCTGCCTGGGAGCCCAGCGCGCCATGCGGGTCCCCACAAAGGCTCCGTCGACGGCTGCCTCCCACCGCCCTCCGCTCGGAAGGGAAGGGAAGAAACTCAAGAGCCATTCCCAGGAAGGGAGAGGAAGGAAGCGAGCGAGCAACACACCCTCTGACCCGCCCTCTTCCTGTGGGACGGGAAGGGAAGAAAATGTGCCCTGTTCGGAGGCGCAGCAATCCTATTCCCTGAGCTGTACCGCCCGGCGCCTCCTCAGGGAAAAAGCCCCGGGAGCCTCCATCGCTCCCCCCCCCCTTTTACACATAACCCAATATGTCGTTTCATACCGAAACCAGGGCCATTTCCGCTCTGCGCTGTTATAGCGCTATGATTCCACTTTCAAGACGCTATGGAATCCTGGGGTTTGCAGTTTCGGGAGGGGCCGGGAGGCCCCTCCCGAAACTGCAAACCCCAGGATTCCATAGCGTCTTGAAAGTGGAATCATAGCGCTATTTAACAGTCTAGTGCGGAAATGGAGGGGAGAGGGGTCCAGCCTGCGTACACCTAAGTCAGCAGCCATTCCCGCCCCCAAGTCCTACCCTACACGACTCTTAGTAGATACTATTCGGAGGCGCAGTCTGTACATGCTCCAGAAACTCACCTCCTGCACCCGCTGCACGGTTCAGGCTTTATCTCCGAAAACACACGTTGCGAGGCGAAATGCTGCAAAACCCTGCGCGCCCCAGCTGGGGGATAATAAGTTGGACGGGACTCACGACCACGCGTAAAAATGCCTAGGCTTGGCCGGGCTGCAGAACGCAACTTAAGCCCGGCCGAGGAGGCATCCTAGGGGAATCGGTAGCCAGCTTGCCCACCCTCCCCCTTCCCTTACTGATGCGGCTGAGAGGGCATCCCAGCTCGGCCGCCCGAGCGAGGCAAAGGACCCGGCAACAGGTCGGAACGAGAGGCGCGCCACTTACAGCCGGCGTTTCCTCCGAGGGCGCTCGCGTCCTGGCTCCAGGGACCGGGGAGGCTCACGGCATGGACGCGCGAGGAGAGGAGGGCCCCGGGCTGCTCCTTCCCCGCATGCGTTTTGGGGGGCCCGCCTCTCTTTCCCCGTGTCTGTTCGCGCGTCCTTCAGCCGGACAAGCGGCTGCCTTCGCCGGACAAGGCAAGAGAGACGCGGCGGCGGCGCCGTCCTTGACCGACTGACGGGCTGCCCGACTCCCTCTGTGCGTTTCTATGAACTGCGGCTGCAAAAGGAGGCGGGCTGCCTCTGGCGCTGGGAGAAGAAGGCGGTTCCGCCGCGCACGCCTCCCGCCCGGCTGCCAGCTCCGCCTTCCCTGAGCCTGAGCGCCGAGTGGGGGCTGTCGGCGGGGAAGCGCGTATATGTGGAAAGTGACACGCGGGGGGCGGGGGGCGAACGAAATGGGGGCCAGCTGGGCAGGGGCAGGGAAGTTTCTGGCGCTTTAAGTAGGGTGTCTCATGAATGACGTAAAAGATGCGGGAGGGGAGGGGGAGAAAGAAAAGAGGTTCAGTCCTGGAAGTAACAGGAGGCGCCTCGCAGCAGCCTCCAACCGCGGAGGCGAGGCTGTGGGAAAGCCTGTGGCCGGCAACCGCCGACGGTTTCAGGCTGTGTAGACTCGGGGTCGCCGCGGCGCGCTTTCGGAACGAGCCTCCCGAGTATCGCGTGTGCGCCTGTGCGCGCCCCCCCCCGCTCCCCTCGCAGGTCTCCCGTAGAGGGGTCTCTCCCAGCCTTTACTTCAAAAAGGCAGAGACCCTCGGAAAAGTTTCTTCTTCGGACGTGTCCCCCTGACGATAAAGCTAAATTGGCGGGAGGATTCTCGGAGCTGGAGTCAAAAAAAAAAAATCTCCAGTTGTATCCGATAGCCGTAGGTAGTCCAAAAAAGCAGTGGAACTTTCAGAATCTCTACCCGTTTAACAGTTGTGCGGGTTGGGCCATTTCCGTACTAGGCTGTTAGAGCACTATTGTTCCTGGGATTGCGGAGGATGTTGAAAGTGGAATAATAGCGCTTTAACAGCCTGGTGTGGAAATGGCCTTGGAGTGTGTAGGGTAAGAAAGAAAGGAGAGCAATCCAAATGGTGAAGGGGCTTAGGGAGCTGGGTATGTTTAGTCTGCGGAAGAGAAGGTTAAGAGGGGACATGATAACCGTGTTTAAATGTTTGAAGGGATGTCTTATGGGGGAGGGAGCAGGCTTGTTTGCTGCTGCTCCGGAGACTAGAACAAGGAGCAATGGATTCAAGCTGCAGGAAAGGAGATTCCGCTTGAGCCTCGGGAAGACTTTCCTGACGGTCAGAGCTGTCCGGCAGTGAAATGGAATATGCTGCCTCAGAGTGTGATGGAGTCTCCTTCTTTGGAAGCAGAGGCTGGGTGGCCATCTGTTGGGAGTACTTTGATGGGTGTTCCTGCATAGCAGGGGGTTGGACTTGATGGCGCCTGGGGTCTCAACCAAGTCTATGATTCTATAGCCAAATGCCAGGACACTCAAGAAGAAAAGAAGAGTAGTGGTGAATCAGGCCAAAGTTTCTCTGATAGACTGTTACCTATAAGAAGTCCACCAATAGAACATGAATGCAATAGCATCACTTAACTATTTATGCTCCCAGTATTATACTTCTTTGTTGCTGGAGAAAGCATGTGTGTTTGTATAACATGACTGGTAACTTCTGAAAGCCCTATTCTCTATCAATTTGTCCAGTCTTCTTTAAAGCTGTACAGGTTGGTAGCCATCCTTACATCCAGTGGTAGTGAATTCCCCAATTGGAGTATGCGCGCTGTGTGAAGAAGTGCTTCACTTGTGTTAGGGTTGCCATTTCAGGATCATTTCCAGCCGTGATGTATCCAGACCAAAACTGAGATGTAGGAATGGCCCCTGGAGAAGTTATTAAGGTTTATCCATTTATTACCAACCATAGTTGCTCGTAGCTTGTCATTCAAACAAATAGAGAGAACATATTTTCCTGTTTGGAAAGAGAGATTTTAGCTAAAGGAGATATTCCCAGATCAAGATTACTTACTTCAATCAGAATCTTCTTGGCTGGAGCTGAACCTACCAAAATTGACATTTGTAACCTGCCTAGAAATGACCCACAAAAAACTGGAGACTCAGGGCCCTGAGATCTGAGAACCTGAATCTGTGTTGAATCTCCCACCATTCAGTATCAGTGGATGAGCCTTGGTTGTAGTGTGATGTCATCATAACAGGGATCCCATATGGTGTGATGATTTGCCCAGACAGAACAGTTTTGAAATGTTAGCTTTAAAAGATGTTTTTGCAATTGTTTCTGCATCCCATAAATAAATGTTTACAATGATGTAGCCCGTTTGTGTAAAAGAGACATGACTGAATGTTGTATATTTTAAAAATTAGCATATACTAATTTTTACTATGATATCTTTTCCTTTTGTACACATATTGATTCTCTTTTTTGGTTTTGGGAGAGTTCTTTGGACTTGTGAAAAAATAAAATTTATATTAAAAAGCATATACAATAGCAAAGATGAAAGCTTATTTATTTATATTGTTATCAACATCATCATTATTATTGTTTTAGACATTTCTGAACGGTTCTTCATGTGAATGAATCCTAGGGCACTGTAAAGTAATAAAGACACAACCCCCCTCTCTTATTTAATACACGATGTCCTTCATGCAAGTAACAAAACTGGCAATAACATCTACATAGGGCTTCTGTTGATGCCCTTTTAAAAGCTACCAAGCCAAGAGATTTTTCAGGACAGGGGGTGTGGAATGTATCAAACATTGTGGGACTACATCTCCCATCATCCCTGAAAGTTTGCAGTATTGGATGTTGCTGACAGGAGTTGGATTCAACAAATCTGAAGGACCATGTATACACTCCCCCAGGAAATTATGGCCTTTCCCTTTCCATATTGTACCCCACTGAGAGAGAACTATAAGTAGTCACATGCAGAAAAAGGCCAGCGAAAATAAGGCCAATCTTAGGTTTCAGATGCCTCTGTTACTGCTGTTAACTATTTTTAAAGCCATACATATTAGTCTACATATAGTAGGCCAATTGTCACATAAAACTGTAAGGTTGTGTGATGAAGGCCGTTTCTGCACGACGTTGCTGAACCACTTCTGCCATGGGATGGTAGCAGTCAGCAGGTCATGCTTCTGCGCGATGTCGTCGCTGTCCTGCTGCCATCCCATTGTGAAGTGTCGCAATTGTGCGGTATTTGAAAAAAGGATAAAATCTGTTTTTCATTTCCCATCATGCAATGTTCCTGTACTAACCCTTGTGTGGAAGCCATGGCAGTGTGTTTGCAATGCTTCCTGCCTCAGCGCAACAACGGCAAGTGCCCGACTGCGCTGCGAAAGGAACGCTCCTTTCCACAAGGAGCAAGCAGGTGCGAAGGGGGGCGTCGCTGATGCACTCCCTTTGACCCGGATTTGCAGTGCCGCAATGCGAAAGAGCGTCGTCATGCAGAAAGGGCTGAAGTCAACTGATTTTGTTGTTATTAGTTAGGAAGTACGTTTTCTTGAAAAGAGATATAAACTAGCTTGTCCAATGGGTACACTGTTGGGAAGGAAACTCTTCCTTCATGATAGCAGTAATCGAAAATTATGGGAAGGTTCTGTGTGGTGAGCAGAATCAGCTTGCAATGCACAATTATTGCATAAAGCACAATATAGCCTCAATATGTCAAAAAGCAGCAGAGGAAAAGTCAGGCTTTCTCTGCAATGGGAAAACAGACAAGTGATAAAAAGGAGAAGGCACTATCCCATTTAATGTGTGATGCATCAGCAGCAGCCAAGCATAAGCATATATTGGTATTTATCTTATGATAAAAAAGCAGCAGACTTCGATTCCATCTGTGGGGGACTTTCTATGATCCTCCTGGTTTCAATGTAAAGGTATCTTCTCAAGGAAACAACTAATTCTACAAAAAATAATGGCACCATACACATTTCCTCCCAAACTCTGCTTTCATATCATTTCATTGCAACCAAAGCCTCAACCCCTCCACCTGTTTCTCTGAGCATAGTTAGTAGAGCTTGATGGCAGCAAATGGTTCTCATATGTTACATGCTGAATGTACTATTCTGCAGAGACAAATATGTGAACTGTAATATGTAATCCTAATGTATTTATTCCTTTGTGAGCTAGGACAAAGAAAACGATTAAGCAAAACAAACTTCCACAGCAAGATTGTTCGTTTTTAATGTCAATGACTTTAGTAATGATAGAACATAGTAAATAAGAAGATGATGGGAAGGCACCATTTTTGCCAGAGCCTAGAAATATGACTATAATGCTTAGAATCAGCCAGCCACCATGGCAGCATGTCTATATTAGTCTTCTAACAATCTGACACTTCTGGAGGAAAACTTGCTAGAGAAGGGCGGTATATATTTTGCATACATGTGTATGCATCCGTATCAATTTCCCTCAAGTCGAACACATCTGAAGGCCGGAATATGTTATAGCAAACTTGTGACACAAGAACCTCTATAAAAGAGATAGTGGGCAAAGGTAGTCATGTTTACACAAGAAACTGAGTTTTGTTAAATGCAGCAACAAGGCCAGCCCTACCATTGGACAGATTAAGGGTATCAATTGAGGCAGCAAACTGCAAGTGTCATGAAAAGGCAGCATAACCTGTTGTTATTTTATTTTTACTTCTGGGAAGAGAAAGGGGTGGGATTTTCTGTTTTGTGTGTTGGGTACCATGCTTCTTGACTTGGGTGACTAGAGATCCCATTTGCTGCAATTCCACAAAACATCTTGAGCTGACCCTGCACAGCAGTATTCTTAGTACATCATACATTATCCAAACATGTGGTCGATTTAAATCTCCACCACTTCATACAAGGGAATTTATCTCTCATGCCAGAGCTTTGATTCAGCATCCTTGAGCCTTTTGCAGAGAAAAGTAGCCATGACCCTTCAGTCCCAGTGGAAGAAAATTTGGATAACAGCCTACTAGCTGAGCCTCAGCAACCTATGTAATAAATAATTTTTAGGAAGGCTGCTGCCTTTGCTAACACTGCTAAAATGCTTAACATTTGACACTCAGACAGGGAGAGTACTGATGCTTTTCTCCCTCCCTTAAGTCAGAGTTTTAATTTCCAAGCCTGGTATAGGAGCTTGAGGCCAGCTGAAAGGTGGCAAATCACCCTAGATTTTAAAAATAGCCTTACAGGAAGGGAAAGCAAACTATTTAAACTTTCTCAGTAAGAAGTCCACAATTTTATTTAGTTGTTTGAGAAGTTCCTTCATGAGGAAGAAGGCATTTTAGAGCTTAAAAAGGGCAGAGAGAAAATACTGTACTGGCAATTTTTAAATTAGGTAAATAGATAGATAGGTAGGTAGGTAGGTAGGTAGGTAGGTAAACTTCAGAGAGGCATTATAAAAAAGAACCTCAGTCACCATGTACCTCATGTAAATACAGATTTATATTTTGTAAAAAGACATATTTCTCTAATTAAGCAATGTAAGTCCACCAAAACAAAATAGCAATCTATGTGCAGACAAGCAACCAGAAAACGACGTGCAAATTTGTATCTTCATAATGTCATAATGGCCAGGCAAAAGAGTGAAATAAATATTTTTCAAGACAGCTCAAATGTTACAAAGACTCTTTTCTTCAACCCCCAGATTGCAGATAGAAGATAGATATGAAAGTCTGCCATTTAATGCTTCTCAGCATTGCCTAAACTTCGCTTTGATGGGGTATGAAATCATACTTTGAATGGTTTCATTCTTAATACGCAACATTAATACCAATGTGTATAGGCTTTTTTTCCTAAAAAAACGGATCAGCAAGAATGTACATCTGTAACATCTGGACATCTGTAAATGTGTAAATCAACAGGACAGCAGAGCAATACAAATTTCTGCAAGCCAGTACCCTTGAACACTAGGGCTGTACTACTGCACTACCAATATATATGGTGTTGTGCCTTATAACAATCTTCATTTTAGTGTCTTCCAAATGAGGTACTGTAACTTCCATCATTCCTACCCAACACAGTTGGCTGGAGGGTGGTGCATATTATAGTCTATCACATCTAGAGTACATCAGGATTGGGACTGACTGTCTTCTAGAATTACATGGGCAATATAAATCCCATTTTCAGTGCCAGTAAGCAGATGCAATGTGAGTTTTTGCTGTGTTCAGTAATTTTAACACAGTTATTTTGCTAAACGTCTAAATAAACAACATGGGGTTAAACGTATTAAAAGCCTTCAAACATAATTTAGCCTCATGCTTTCCTGAGCAATTCACACTTTGAATTAATTAGAATTATCTAATTAATGCTAGACAACAGCCTTAATAATGTCAGAGGTACTCTAGGGGAATACAATGCGTGTCCCTTATCACCCACCAATGGTCAGTGCTTGCTTGCCGTATCCATTTTTGCAGATTAGTTTTTTTATGCAACTTCCACACCATGGTTGTGACTAAATTTGTTTTTATTTTATGCAGCATTTTTGATGCTTCATGTAAATAATATTTCAAACTGCAGTAAAATGACTTGATATGCAGGCATTTTTATGGTGATTCTGCCTGTTACTTGAATCTTCTCATCTTACATTTTTGATGAATAGCTAATATTTTATTAAACAGCATTTCTGTCTCTTATAAGTAGCTGTGTAGTACTGTATTTACTAAGGACTTCTAGTCATTATAAGAATTAATTCCAGTTACAGTCCTACCTACCTACAGTACACTCACTGAAACCAATGGGACTTACATTACTTGTGTCTATCAAATCCTGTTAAAAACCTATTGATTTCAGTGGGTCTTTCTTAATAACTAGATTTAATACACAATTTCCACCAGCTACTCATGTTTTATATCACTGAAAGCCAGGAATATAGACGATAAGTTTGGCTCTGAGTAACACTGCCAGTGATAAGCTACTGTAACTGCATCAGTGGAGTGAACACACCATCCAGAGGCATGATTCTCTACTGCCATGCTGTCTCTTTAAAATAAATCAGGTGGAATTGGCTAGACAAATGTAAAACTGGTGTGAAAATGATGGAAGTCCTATTCCTTGGTTTAGAGGACGATTCGAGCACAAGGTGCAGTGAATAAGACTCTGACATGAGAAGCTTTTGGGTTCAGTTCTGTCCAAGTGGCCCAGTAACCTGAATCAAGCCACTGTCTTTGATCCAGGATTTCTTGTCTACAAAATGGAGTTATTATTTTGATCTTAGTTTTAATAGTGGCAAAATTCTGCAAGCAATGCTACAGTCACCTGTTACATTTCCCATGTTAATGGTTAGGATTATTTATTCACTTGCTAAATTTGTATCTTGACCTTCCTTTTAGTATCTCTAGACTGCCCCTGTGGATTTATGGCTTTAAAGCTACCCAGTCTTCCCTCCCCACCACAATCTCTTTTCTCTACCTTTTGTAGCAAGCAGGACACCAAACAGACCCAAAACAGGAAACAGGGTATACCACATGTGTCAAACACAAGGCCTGTGGGCCAAATCTGGCCCACCAGGCCATTTCATGTGGCCCTCGCACCTCTCTTGCAGCTGCAGCACTCCTCTTGCCTGAAGAGCCCAATGCCCACATTGCAGGCTCTCCACCTGCCAGTATCCTGAAGAGGAGCCCAGCAGCCAGCACTCATGATCTACTTCTACTTCTGACTGCTCCTCTGTCCAAGTCTCGCCATCAGAGCATTGCCATGGGTTACCATCGCAATGCTCCACACAGCTCATGAGAGTTGGATAGAGGAGCAGTCAGAAGTAGATTGTGAGTGCTGGCTGCTGGGCCCCTCTTCAGAATACAGGCAGTCGGGGGCCCACAATGTGGGGATCAGACTCATCAGAACAGAGAGGGGCGGAGGGGGCAGAAAGAGGCACAGGGGGTGGTTGGAGCAGAGAGAGGCACAGAGGCAATTATTTAATATGATAAAAGAGCAGATACATTTATATAGTCTTACAGATATAACCGGCCCTTTGAGGGCAACCGTAGTGCTGATGTGGCCCAAGATGAAATTGAGTTTGACACTCCTGGGGTACACAAAAGATCTGGGGCAGGACAAGACAAGAATAGCTGCAGTGCTCCCATCTTCTGTTTAATTTTTTTGCACTGTCTGGTTAGCCTAATAAAAGTATCACCACAATGTGTGCTTTGGGTTCAGTTTAATTGGTAATTTTAAAGCTCTGACAGGAACTTCCAGTGGCAGCCTGGCTATCCTGCCTTCCTTTGTTAGAGTTGCCTTTTTTTTTTTAATTCTCATAATCGTTTTGTGAGCTATACTGGCCTGACAGACGTCTCAAAAGATGCTACAAGAACTCTTTGCATCCTGTCAGATGTTGACACTAACAACCAAAATGCTAGTCATTGCACCATTTTCTTCATTCAGCTTTAAAATGGCTCCCTATTATTTATTTTTGTTTCACATTAATAACTTTTGTAAATCATGTCTTCCAGAGCTAAAGGCAATCTTCCCTTGTGAAAACACCCCAAGAAAGAAACTTCAGTGTCTTCTCTTTCATCAAGAACATAGTATTGCTATAAACATTGTTCTGATCTCTTGTTCTATTAATAACAACATTGTCTTAACACACATACACACCCCAACGTTTACAGACAATTCTGTACATTAAAAAATAGTTTCATAGTTCCACCCCAGGAGTTCCACCCCAGGACTAAATTGGTAGCTTGTGTATCCATTTCCAAAGGTGATACACACACACACACAAACACACAAATAATAATAGGGGAACCATTGACTCACAAAAAGGTGCATATCCTCCAGCATTTCACAGATGAAAACCATGTGTGGCCAAGCAACATTAAAATATGATCAAGATGCTAAAAATTATTAAAGTGGAAGAACACACTTACTAGAAGAGACTGCCAGCAGTTTGCTTTTGCCTGAAATTACTGAGAAGGGTAGGATTTTTCCCCCTTCTTTCCTCCATGCTCATTTAATTAACTTTTGTGCTTGAACTGAATTTGCAGCTTGAAGTAACCTGAGGACGAAGAGGAAAGGTGGGAAGAGTAGAGAGAAACTGGGACATTTTAAAAGCAGCTGGAAGAGTGGGACAACAGGGCTTTCCTTGCCAGTTGACGCTTATGAAAATGCATTAGCTGTGTAAAGACTACTAGGGCCTTTCTGGACTACACTCTTATAGTGCTATCATTCCACTTTCAACATCCTGTGGGGTTTATAGTTTACTGAGGCCAAAGAGCTCTCTGGCTGAGAACTCTAAATGACCCTCCCTAAACCGCAAACCCCAGGATTCCACAGGATGTTGAAAGTGGAATAATAGCACTATAACAAGTGTGTGTCAGGATTGTGGCCATCTTCTTTGTGTTCTGCGCATTGATTAGATATAGCAAGCCTTAGCCTCTAAACAACTTTACACATTGAGCTGGAAAAGCTTTGAAAGGTTTTGTAACATGATCAATAAAATGCATCTGTACTGGCTATTGATTTGAATCCATAAAACTGTGTGACCTTCAAAGATTAGAAAGTTTTCTTTAGTTCTGGAAACCAGAAGATTGATCATTAATCATACCGCACATCTGAGTGCTAGTAAAACCAGTAAAGTGTTAATATTTTGAGTCTGCATACTGTTCAGCAATATACAGACCTTCAGAACATGTCCAGACATGTCCTCACCTGAAAGAAAAGATCTGCAGGGAACAAAATGAATGAGTATGCATTGGTCTGATTAAAGGGCTCAATTCAAAGCTGTTTGGGAAATGAAAACAATGCAGCCTGCTCTTTATAATGAGACAGGTATTCTATCACTGTAGAGGTGATACTTAAATATAGGCAGAAAGCAATGGTTACATAAGACCGTGTGAAATTCTGTGTTTAGATAGCAGTCCTATTATTGCCTCCCATCATATCAAATGATAGGTTTCACTATCTGGAGTTGGTCATAAGCTATGTATTAAAATTTAGGATTTGCAAATCCCATTGCCAGACATTTTCCTTAAGGACCAAACTAGACATTATATGCAAATGTGTGCAACGTTCACTCAGCAGGGTCCTTTTTAAATATTTTAATGAACAGCAGTGATCGGGAGGGATGGCTAATGGGGAGTGGACTACTTAATCTTCTTCCTGCTAGCTTTGTTTTTGTTTTTGTTGTATGGTAGTTGGGGTTTTTGTGTGTGTTTGTCTGTTTGTAGAAGGAGTTAATATTCAAAACTGAGGCACCAAGTTCTTTGCTTCACAGGGCAAATGATGCAAAGTATAATGTCTTTTTTCTCACACACAAAGACAAAAATAGCTATAGAGGGACCACTTCAAACTGGAAAATTTAAGCACATCTGTTCGTCTTGCTTCTCTATTCTCAGTTGCCATCTCTTGAGGCTGATTTTAATTTTTTTAAAAACAGTACTGAGTAACATTACAGGCCTCTGCAAAATAGCACCTATCTTGGCTTTTTAAACCTTTTGGACAGAGATGTACCAGAGAGGGCTCTTGTCTGTTCTGTGATTCTAAGTGCTTCCCTTTCCTCCTCCCAAACATTAGCCATATGTTCCAGATTAGCAGCATAGGCTGGAATCTTGTTGATGCATTATGTGGGTATAACTATGCTAGCATAGGTGGAGGTGGTGGCCAGAGAAGAAAGGCTTGGGCACAGCAAGGAAGGAAGGTACTGAAGAAATAGGTTGCTCAGAGCCAGCTGATTTTGTGTGCCTTCCCTCGCCACTGCTGCGTGACCCGGAAAAAGTGCAACCGTTAGCAGAGTGCACTAATAGGATTTTTGGCTGCTATGATTAAAATTACTTTTCACAAGGCAGACACATTCAGCATTTTCAGAGCTAGCAGAGGTAGTAAGTCTGTTTGATTTCATCTCTATATCGTTCTTGAGTCAAAACAGTGCGTGATAAAATATCCATATGATCCTACACACTTTGTGGCATAAACATCTGTGTCCTGACCAATTTGGCATGACAGCCAGCTAAGGAGAATTGGCTTTGTGAGGGCAACCATATTGCAAAGCTAACACTTGGGGAAAGAAAATTAAATGTCATGCCATGCTGTTGTAGTGTTAGCAGTGCCACAGTTGTTGCATACACAACTCTTTGGATCCATTGGCATGTGCAGAACAGAACAGTGGCCAGTCCTGAAGCGTATGGCACAGGAAGCTTCCAGGTCAGGCTGTTTGGCCATCCAGCCCTATAGCATTTACTCTGATTGGCGGCAGCAGCAGTTGTCTCCAAGACCCACTTTGAGATCTCTTTTACATGATTCTTCTGGCTTGCAATTTATTTATTTTATTTATATCCCACCTTTCTCCCAATGATGGGACTCAAAGCCTTTAACAACATATTTAAAACAATATAAATTAAAAACAATACAAAAGCATTCATAAAAGTTTAAATATAAGATTTAAGAAACAATTAATTTATAAAGTTACAATATTAAGCATTAAAAATATTAAAATTAATTAAAAGACTACATACAAACCTTAAAAACAGCACCACATAGCATTAAAAGCCCAACCTTGGTCAGTCTGGAAAAGCCTGATGACACAAAAATGTTCTGAGCCACTGATGGAAGGAGAGTGAGGGTGGGGCCATTCTGGCCTCTCTAGGAAGGGAGTGCCAAAGTCTGGGAGTGGCCACTGAGAAGGCCCTCTCCCTTGTTTGTAGGACAGGGAAAGCATCTCCCTCACCACTGGGTGGTCATCCCATCTCTCCTCATACCTGTATAACAGTTGTGGAGCAACATTTGGACTTCAAGATATTTTGATCTGCAGCTCTCACCATCCCCACCCAGCATGGTTGATGGTAAGGGATTGTAGGGGTTGCAGTATGAACTATCCTGAATGCCAAAGATTCCCTCACCCTGCTGTGGTATGTGGGCAAAAAGTATCACTAGTTGAAACACAGGCCATTTCAGCATGGCATCGCAGTCCCAGCTTAGGGATGCCGTGGCAGTGGTCAGCAGGTCATGCTTTTCAACAACATCATTGTGGTCCTGCTCATAGCAATCGCAAGATATTAACTTAACGGAATAAATCTGTTAAGTGCCCATGATCACGTGACGCTCTTGTCTTTCCCAGCTACATGGAAAGGCAGGAAGCACGATGGAGGTGTTTCCGTCCCCAGCACAGCATGGGAAAGAGCCCAGCTGTGGAAGGCCAGCACGTGTTGCTCACACTCCCTTCCACAAGGAAGCTGGGTGTAGAGGGGAGTGTTCCTATCGCGCTCCCTTCCAGCAAAGGCATTGCTGGGACTGCGAGAGGAGAACAACAGGATCAGGTAAGGCTCAGAAATGGCCATACAATCTGAGTGGCTTCAGATATCAGCTAGCTTCTCAATCAATTGACCTGGGATGGCAAGTTGAGGTAGGACCTTCACTACTCCTTCAGTCAGTCACAGAGCTACAGACTTACTCAGGTCTAGAGAAAATAGCTTCTGATCCTGGCTTGCTTAGTCTTAAAGAAGCAAAATATTTCAAACTCAAATACATAACTGGGATTATTACCACACTATACTATCATCAGAAAAAGTCAAGAATTTCATGGAAAACATTTGCTAGAAGCAAAATAGAAGGACTTCCTAATATTTCTCTTTTGGAATTTTAGCTGGACTAGTATGCGTACATCGTATTGGCAATACCGCTATAGCAATCTTCTTTGTTCCATTATAGTACACTTTTTCAGTAATGTTGCTTCTAGTAAAGTGAGGAGAATTTGATCTGATCCAGGGCCCAGTCTGGCAACATATTTAGAATGCTAGGTCCCAGTTATCTTCCCTAACTCTGGGATACAGGTATAAAGCTTCTAAACAGACTTATATTCTGACATCTCTCTTTTTCCCTTTCCTTTTCTCCTAGGCAATTTAATTCTGAACAGAAAAAAATAGAAATAATATTTATTTTACAAGATAGAAATCATAATTATTAAAAGGTGAGAGAGTGTAATAAACCCCTCCAAATGCCTAGGTGTGAAGCAAAGATTAAGGCAGTTTTGACTTTGGAAGTTCAGCTGCTTTCAAAATCTAGAACAAACTTATCCAAGGGAGAACTAGTGAATAATTGATGTTATATTCTCTAAATATGTATTCTTTTTTTAATAAGTCCCTTTTAAGTGTGATTATTATGTAGCCTAAATAAAGAGAAAAGTTTGGGTATTTCTGTATGTCTTTGGCCTTCTCCCCTTTACAGCGAAAATGTAAATTGTATGGGACTTTAGATTGTTGAATGAAACAAGAGTGCCCCCTAATGTTCTCAGGATATTGCTAGAAAGAACCAAAGTGAAAGAAAAATTCCTAGCGACTTTCCTAGTGGCTTTCCTTGTCACTAGATGAAATGGTGAGCAATGTTGACACACTATTGCGTACAAAGTGGCAAGGAATTTCATGTGGCAACAATAAATAATGAAAGTTTATGTAATCATAACTTGTTCTAATGTTGCTACTACTTAATTGTTGTTTTTATTGTTATTTATTTGTATCCCGCATTTTCCTAATTTGGGACTCAAGGCAGCTTACAACCATTAAAACAAGCACAGATAAAAATTCACAATGTACAAAAGTTAAAAATGTAACTAAAGTATCAAAAAATAAAATAAATGTTAAAAGCATAAACCGTTAAAATAGAAAATCCAGCAAATTATGAAAGGTCTTTCCCCCTTGAGCAATCAGTCTTTCAACACCTGCTGAAACTAAAAGGTCTTCATCTGCCTGGGGAAAGATAGAAAGAATGGGAAGGGAGTTCTAGAGCCACAGAACAACCATCAAGAAGCCACTCTGGCGCAATTTTCCCCAAGTTGGCTTTGCACTGCAGCTCTATCAACATGATCTAACATGGTGTCACAAAAAGTCCGTTCTTGTAGAATTTTAGAACAGACTCGTCCAACCCCATGCCGGGCAGGGATACATGTCTAAAGCACTCCTGAGAGATGGCCATTCAACCTCTGTTCAAGCACCTCCAAAGGAGAATCCACCACCCTTTAAGAAAGGCTAGTTCACTGTCAACCAGCTATTGAAAACAGTGATGCATTTAAGGCTTTTACTCCACGTCTGAAGTCAAGTCTCAAGTTTCTACCTTGAAGTCTCAAGTCGAGTCTCAAGTCCTCAAAAGATACTTTCAAGTCAAGTCTCAAGTCTGGGAACCAACTTATTTTTCAGAATTTCTGGACAGAGTCGAATAAAGTCAGTTTTAACAATTTAAGTAGAGTCAGCCCTCCACATTTGCAATTTTGCCATCTGTAGCTTCAGAAGGGGCGAATAGGATCCTTCTTACTCCCGCTTCCTGAAGCTGGAGGCTTTTGTGTCAATACAGCCTGCAGCTTTGGAAGCAGGGAATAGAATTCTTCTTTTTTCCCATCTGCAAAGCTGGAGGGTTTTTGTTCTGTTTTGTTTTTGGATGTGGAGAATAGGATTCTTCTTACTCTCCCCATTACTTAAGCTCCAAAAGCTTTAGAAGGAAGGACTCTTCCTCTTCAAGCCCATTGCCTAACACATTTTCTGTCTCCCTTTGAGATATACACCCTGCACTCTGGGAGTGAGTCCTGCCTTCTGCTCTTAAGAAAAGTTTTTAGAAAGCTCCTCCTATATTCAGCAGGGACAGGCTGCTGAGCAGACCTCCACTCTGCCTCAAGCGCATTGTCTAACCTGTTTGCTGTTCCCCTCTGAGAAATGTGCCCGGACTTTGGGCTTGAGACAGATTGTCATGTGACCAGTAGGCAAAGAAATGGAAGTGTTGTTCCAAGTTGTAAGATTGCTGGATGAATGTGTTATGTTACTGAACCAAGGGCAGCAAGTTGGCCCAAAAAATATACACAAGTCAAGTCAAGTCACTGAGTCATTTATTGCCAAGTCTAGTCCAAGCCAAGCCACTGAAGGGACTTAAGTCTGACTTGAGTCCAAGTCAATCAATTCAAGTCTCTATCACTGGTAAAAAGGCATTCCTATTATCTATGTGGAGTCTCATTTCTTGTAATTTGAATCCATTTGTGAATTCAAGCAGCCTTTAGTTTCTTCTGCAGACCGCAAAGCCAGTCCATGTTATGTCCTTCACCTTTTAGTCTGTATTTTGGTCTGATTAGAGTCAGAGCTGAAGTTCCCAGCGCAGCGGCGGAGCTTGGAGCATGTGGAGGGGGGCTGGGCTACAGCGCAAGGGGTGTGGCCACTGTGTGGGGGGGCATGGCTATGGGCCGGGATGCCCCAAAAACATTGCTGCTTGGGGCAAACCGCCCTCGCCGACCCCTGTCCCTACACAACTGTCCCAGTGACAGTAGTTTGGGTGATGAACACAGTTATGCAAAACTACATGTCTGCAAATGCTAGAAAGTTTGAGGTGTTATGCTTCCTGATTAGCTAACTGAGCCCAATATAGTTGCCTATAAAAGGTATTCTCTTCCTTTGTCCTGTGCTCTGTGATCTTCACAAACTGCCTTTGTGTTTTTATACCTGCACCAGTCATTGCATCTGCCTTGGTGTGACAGTCTTGCATTCTGTTTACACTTTGATCCCATGGGTCTGAGATCTTATTATACTATATATAGTGAGCACAGGCATGTCTGTCTTATTATATTTCCCAAAAAGTATCCATAGCTATCCCTTCGCCACCCTGTGTAATTAAATCTATCTTGTCAATGTTCTGGCTGGTGTGTTTATTTGGGAGACAGGGTGTCTTGGTCCAGTCCTTGCCATTTGATCATATGCACAATTGTCTGGTGAGAATTGTTTCTCAGACTTCAGGGCCAGGGCCAAATCCAAATCACAAGACAGGAATGAGGGATGAACCCTGTAAGATGTCACAGGAGATGGCCCTGGTGAGGTTACAAGGATTTGGTCATGTGTTAGTTCAGGTGTACAATGTGTTCTGTATATGTTTTAATCCAAAACAGAAGTTGGAGTTACTATTTTGGACTACAACTGCCAGAATCCCCAGTCAGCAGGCACAGGTTGGGGATCTGTAGGAGCTGCAGTCCAAAAAATAACTGCTCCAAGTACTAACTGAGAACAGCATCTACCACCTACAGAGTTCTGCCTCTAGAAATTCCCCACGGTTTAACGCAGAGTACAACAGAACTCTAGAAGGAAAAGAAAAGACAAGGAAAGGAAAGGTTTAACCTCACTATTGACTATTAATATGAGCTTTGAAAACAGCAGTCAAAAGCTAAGGTGGGTCTGCTGATTGCAGGCAAACTCTAAGATCCATCTGTTAAATTCCCCTGGCAGAAACCCCTCTGGAGGTCTTTAAAAATAGAGATTTTGCAGGTGGCTTTGTGCAAAGTTATTATCTTAATGAGAAAATGGGAAAGGCTGAAGAATAAACATAAAGAAGTAATTATTTCATAGGGCTGTAAATGTAACAGAACACAGGCCTACACAGGGCATAAACAACTGTAAGATCAAAAGGATTCATGGATCACCTTCATTGGACTAGTCAGTGGAAATTTATAAGCTGCATTCTCCTGATGTTGCCAGCACACCATACGTGTACAGTTAAACATCCATTCAAATTATGCCGATTGTTTTCTAGCAGATACACTCACTTTCCAAAGATTTACGGATGACATATTGACAGCCTCTAATCACTGTGATACAATTCCCAATGTGAGTCATTAAAATATACCTTACATTTTAAATGCAATAAAAGGTATGAGCGAACATGTCTCTTTTCTTCATAAGACATAAATACCACATCTGGTCCATAAAAATGTGCATTATAGAGAGTTTGTATAGATGCCAGATACTCGTAACAGAGTGCTGTTTTCTCCATTTAGCCTAATTTTCCAGATGTTTTGTTACTCATAGACTCAAGTGTTGTTGAGCAGTTGATTGAAGTCTATTTATTTGAAGAAGTGAGGGATAAGGTTAAGCTACAGGAAACAGTTAACTGTTGTCTGATGGAGAACCTCGTTTAATTCCCTCATTTATTACATTAAATGTTGCTTTTTAGCCCACTCCACAGGTAAAATTCCTGGATTGCATTTCAAGCAAAATATATTCCTTAAAAGGTAAGATGTAAATGTAAACAGTGGCATATTTTTTTTAGCTAAATCATCCTTTATATCATCCTGATACTATACAGTATCATTTACTGTAATACAGTGCCATACTTATAGTACAAAGCATGCTGTATTCTGTCAGCATATCCACCAACAGGGAAAGTCTTGTTTAATACTCTATTGTTCTATTTTTTAAACTGTTTTTAAAATGTCCTAGTTTTTCTCTCCTCCTCTCACTTTCCTTCTTTGTACTTCAGTTGCTGCCAATTAAGTTCAAAGAGCAAAAAGAGTTTGTTCTCAGTTAATTCAGAAGTGGGGAGAGGAAAGGAGGGGCAGAATCTTGCCCTTCCCTGTAGATTCAGGCAAAAACAAATTCCTGCATCCTCATCAAGCTTGTGTGTTCTGTCTCATTAATAACTTTTGCCATCTTGACCACATTCTGATGTTGCTTGGCCACAGATGTGCTGGTTTTGGTCCTTGTCAACTCTGTTTTAATGACTCATATTCAAGTATACCAACTAAGATTCTGGCTCTATCATTAGGCAGCAGTGACAGTCTCCTGACTGTTTCCCCTTATTGGAGGACCAATACAAGCTGATATAGTTTCCCCTTAAACTAGCTTGCTGCCTCAAGTGTGATTGTGGACACTACCCTATTGCAAGTGTTGAAAGTTAAGGTTTAACTGGCTTCTTTATGCAGGGTGGAAATGAAGCAGCATTTTGTCCTTTACCTCAGGCAGCAATAGCCCTAATAGCAAGTATCAGAAGTAAGCCATAAATACAAACATGGGAAGAACAAATTAAGCAGTGAGCTGAACTTTGGCAAGCTCTTTGCGTTCAGTGCAGTGCACAGTTCATGCAACATGCATTTCTGTGATCCATCCTATCTAACGGGGTGAAACTCAATGATCCATTTGATCAAAAAAGTATATTCCTGCCATGCTTCAGAATGCTTTAACATGGATATGTTTCTAATTCTCTGCTAGGGACTTTAGATGAGTTACAGCATGACCTTATCTCATTTTATCTTCTACTCAGGTACACACACCATGAGGTATATCAGTTGAGGAGCATACTGAAAACAACATTGGGAATGCATGAATGCTGACATTTGAAAGTGCTAAAATCAAACACGGTGGGCGGGTGAGTGAGAAGGTGGATGTATTCAAATCAGGGCCAAAGTGCAAAGCAAGGAGGAGGCAGTTAGCCAGTCGCGCATGTCATTGCTCCAATCCATCTTCTCTTGGAATTGGTATTAACCATAGAAGAGTAAAAGATCTGGTCACAAACTGGGGACGGATTTCATGGTGGGGGAAAGTAGATCATCTGGCTCATTGCAAGTGGTTCATGAAACTCCAATGTGCCTCTGAATAGTAGTTCGTCTTTCTTTGCAGAGTGAAAATGTGTCCCCAGATTCTTGAATGAATACATTTTCTCTTTCTGTAGCCGCTCTTTTTCCTGAGTAGCTGCTAACCATGTTTTACTGAACATGGAAGCAGAAGAGCATCTAATTTCACCTCTTCCATCATTGCTTTTCTCACATGGAAAGTGACATGTCCGAAGCAGAGATGTTCTTGTTTACAGGGAAACTTTCCATGGAAACAAGATCTCTGGTTTTCTAGCAGTCTTGCCTGCTTGAAGAGCCTCTATGTAAGCAGGACCTTTTTCTTTTCAGACATGTCATATCCAAAATAAGAAAAACAACTAGAGAGAGGGTGAGGTTAGGCACTCATCTGCTTCCATGTTTATGAAAGCCAAACAAATAGTGGAAGAGTAATTCTTCTGTACGTATACATATATTACATGGAGAAAGACCCATGCAGAAAATCTATTACATCATCCAGGAGCATTTGGATAGTGTTTTCAGATGTTTGAACCTACTCATGCGTATTACAATATTATGATCTTTACAGCAACCTTGCAACTATTCTTCTTTGTATTTGCAGATGGGTGGAAAGGACTGAGGCTGAGAGACAATGTATCTTAAGAAATGTATCTTAACACCTTTTTTGAAATCAAGATAGAGATGCACCAGCAATTCTGTAAGAAGTGCCTTCTACAACTTGGGAGAGACACAGAAGAAATCTTTTATCCACATGCCCCCAAAACAGACAGTACGTGGGTGATGGTATCCTCAGGAGAGCCTCTCTTGAAGATCTTAATAAATGGACAGGTGGGTTTTTAGCTGGCCCTAAGCCACTTAGTGTTTCAAAGATTAAAACCAGCTCCTTCATTTTAGCCCAGAAAGCTACCCACAACCAACGTGCACATATTTTAGTTTTCATGTAATATATGATCTTGATACCATATACCAGGTTGTTATGCGCCAACAGAAACTCCAGAACCCTCTTCTTCTTCTTCTTCTTCTTCTTTTTTTACATTACACTCCAAGGTAAAACATGCTGCACTTGTTCAAACATGACATAATCATGAAGGAAAATTTCATGAAGACAAATTTTTACCCACTTGTGCTATAGCCGTAGCACTGCAGAACGCCAACACTTCCTATTATATAAAATGAGCTGGTATCAGTTGCTAGAAGAAGGAGATACAAGTGACACAAAGGCTTGTTTCCTAACGTTTCCTAAATTCCTAAATGTTTCGTAAATTCAAAGGCCTGTTTCCTAATGTTTCCTGTTTCCAAATGTTTCCTAAATTGCTTTCTTGTTTATTTCTGAACTGACAGTTTAATTGACTTGCTAGGATTTGAACTGAACTCTGGATCCCACTGTTTGATCATTCTAATATCATTTAGATTTGCTAAAGATTTGGTGGTGGAACGGTATCATTAAGCACCGAATAGAAGGATGAGTGCATGGAAAAGTTGCTTTTTGGACTACAATTCCCACAATCTCCCACTTTGCTATCCAAATAAAGAACTTGTTCCAGCTCTGAACAGATGATGGAATGCTCCGTATTAGTAACTGACTAAGTAGTTTATCATTGTTCTAATATAAGCTCTGTATAAAGCACTAGCAACTCAGCCACCTATTAAAACAAAACCAGAATGTGTTGGTTTGTGCCTTCAATCGGACTCCAAATTATGGCAACCCTATCACATGGCTTTCTTGGCAGGATTTTTCAGAAGGGGTTTGCCATAGGTTTTTTTTTAACATGAGAGAATGTGGCTTGCCTAAGATCACCCAGTGAGTTTCCATGGCTGAGTGGGGCTTCAAAGCCTTGTCTCTCAGACTTTAGTAGTCCAATGCTCAAACCATTATGCCACATTGGTCCACCTTAACATCCTAGATTAGCATATTAAAGAAACTTGGAGTTGAGGTGGAGAAAAAATTCTATTAAAATAATATACAAGAGAAACCCTATTGTAGTAAAAAAAAATATCTAGTAAAGCTAGGAGACCATTCATTTTGTTTTGTTTTTGGACCACAAGTCCCAGCAATGATGCTGGATGGGGGATTCTGGGAGCTACAGTCCAGCATTGTTTTCATCAGTAGCCAAGCAGCTGCCCCTGGGAAACCCAACAGCAGAATCTGAAATCCCTTGCCTTCAGTGTAGGTGGCTCTTCATTAGAGAGTTTGTAGTGTTTGCTTGTTTCATGGAGATGCTATTACTACTTCATCATCATCACTATCACTATTAAATTTATTTATATTTTGCTTTTTCCTAGTCGGGGACTCAGGGCAGCTTATAAAGATTAAAACAGATGCAGCTTTAAAATTAATATCATTAAAAAAAATTAGAATGCAGTTACACTAACAACAAAATTAAAAGAGGTTAAAAGCATGGCCATGAAAAAGAAAACATATAAACATCACACCACACTCTGGAATGCCCTTTTTTCCCCTGAGCAATCAGCTGTCAAAGGCCTACCAAAACAAAAAGGTCTTCCCCTGCCTACGAAGGATAGCCAGGAAGGTGCCAGTGTAACCTCTCTAAGAAGGAAATTTCAGAGCCTGAGAGCAGCAACCAAGAAGGTCTTCTCCATTATTCCCACCAAGTACTAGTAAGGGTGATGGAACAGAAAGAAGGACTATTAAGTTTGACAGCTTTAAAGTTGTTTCTAGCACTGCATCTTCCTAATCTTCTGATTAAAAGTTTCCAGATAGCGCATCCCCACATGGGACAGCTTTGGAAAATATATCAGCAGGAAACTGGTAGATTTTTCTTCCAGATAGACAAATAGGCAATCTGTCACATTTTAAACTCTTCTCAGATATTGTACAGATTCAACTATACATTTAGGGCTACTTTGTTATGTTCTTGGAATTCAAAGCAGATGTAAACCTGTCGAAATCAGGTCACCAAGGTAGCCTTATGGCTGTTTTACATTACCATAGCATGGCAAAGCAGATGGCTGCCAGTGATCGAATAGGCACACTTGGTCTCTTCACACAGTGCATGTGATCTCGTTGTGTGGGGAAGAAACCTGCAAAAGGAAAAAGTTACTTCATATGTTCTTTATTTTATGTTCCTTATTTCAAGGAATATTTCCCTATTTGTGAGCTGCATGTTTTTGTGAGATTTCCTCTTAACTGCAAACTGCATACTGGTATATGTTACAAGGATTGAATACTCTCAGAAATTTCTATTAATGCTCCAGCAGTGCACATAAACCAGAATTCTCTTGGTGTCTTATGCATGTGCATGTGCTCCCCTAAGGAACCAGTGGGACATTTTTTTTTCCAGTGCACAAGATGTGCACTCACAACTCTGTTGTAGAAGTAGGGTTGCTCATGTGATGCCATTGTGCTTGCAGATGTGCCTTTTCATTCAGTATGTATCAGTCATACTCTGCTGAAATTAGCAGGAATACTTTGGTTGCCCATTTGGTTGTACATTCAGTTGTGCGCATGATTGCCATTCAACACAAAGGTCACATAGCACAATCAACACTTAACCTCCCCAAGTAGAGATTTATACCACACAATTTGATGTAGGATCTTGGCTGCTGAATATAATTTTCTTAAGGTTTCACAAATCTTATTCACGTGTTCTAAACTAGCTGAGATAAATATGAGATAATATTGTTACTGCCCTGGGCTAGTCCGAGCTTTGGGGATATTAAAAGATATCCTTTTGATATCACAATTCGACTTCACTTCTCTATTCCCTTCCATGTGCTTGCAAGGCCACCGGACAAGCACGCAAACAAGCTCAGCCATTAATTGCCGTAATATTCAAACAACAATACAGGCAGGCCAGGAATAGCTGACTCGCTGCTTTAGGAGACCTCCAGGCAAGTACTCTAATTAGGTATGCTCACACCTTACAAAAGAGCCTCTGCCCCATGCTGGCAGCTTGATGGGTAAACTATGCAATACCCAAGTACTCTGTGTTTGCATACTGGCTACTATATTGAGAACCTCTGCGATAACTCAATCATTCAGATTCTGACCTTTCGGAGGCTTTGTCTTCAACTCCAAATTTATTGTTTTCCTCCAAGTACGGCATAGCCTGCAGTCACATTCTCCTTATAAAAACCCTTGATTCCGAGACCTTCCTCGGATCGCTCCCGAGTTTCATCCCGCCTTGCTGCTGCTTTGCTTGGCGAGCCTCCTCTCAGCTCCACGTGCTGAGCTACATCGCACCCCAGCTTCGCTCTCTATTTTTCCGGGCTTCAGGACAGGTGAAGTATCACCCAAACCAGCAACTCCCCTAAAAATCCCTCTATACCACTCTAACCTTTATTTCTTTAGTTATCTTGTGTGAATATGCCGCATACACTGTTTGCCTGTATTTAATAAAATATCATTTATTGTTTCAACTTCTGTGTGCTCCTTGATTCAACCCGACCCCGTAGACATAGGGTTCAAGATCTTACTACGTTACCCTGCCTCTCATAACGCTAAGCAGTGCTCTGAGCTAATTTTCCCCACCTTGAGTTGAGCACATTTTGGTGTCCCTTCCGGGACCCCCAGTACACAGGGTAACAATATACAGTACAACTTGTTGCTGTTGTGTGCCTTCAAGTTTTTTTTTACTTATGGCAATCCTAAGGCAAACTATCACAGAGTTTTCTTGGCCTGAGAGTATGTGATATGTCTAAGGTCACCCAGTGGGTTTCCATCACCGAAGAGTTCTGAATTCTGGTCTCCAGGATCATAGTCCAATGTTCAAACCACTACACCATGCTGGCTCTCTTTATTCTCATACCTATGTTTAAAAAAAGAAAAAGAACAAGATAATAAATAGTTAGTACTGGCAACCAACCCCAAGCTTTTACATACAATATTTTGCCTGCCATTACACAGATCTGTTTTAGAATTCCAGTCAGTTTGGCAGCCTGACATTCTAATCCAAAAATGTAGTTTGGGACAGAATTCTGAAACTTTAGACTCCTTTTGAAATTTTGCAGACAGCTTTTCTGTTGCCTCTGCTTGGTAACAAACAACATGAAGCTATATGGAGGTGACATATCCTCCAACATTTCACAGATGAAAACTGAGATACAAGTGATCAGCAACATCAAAATAGAGTCAAGATGGCAAAAGTTGTTAATGAGGAAGCACATACAAGAGGAGCTTGCTTTTGTCTGAGTCTACTGGGAAGGGTAAGATCCCTCCTCTCCTCCTCTCCAGTTAATTGAGTGCAAACTACTTTTGCCCTTTGAAATCAGTTTGCACAATATAATTTAGCAGGGGACAAAGAGGGAACATGGGAGGTGACTGAAACATTTTAAAAGCAGCTGAAAAAGTGAAATGATGGAGGATTAATTGGAACTGACCCTTCTAAATCAAGACAGTTGGAGGGTATGAGGTGAGATCCTCCAGTTGCCATGTTGGCAAGGATATTCTAGGAGTTGTAGTTACAAAAATCTTGCCAAACTCTGAAAGTGAGTCAGGAAAACTGAGACCTAGGCTCCACTGAGATCATACAGTTCTTTTGGAGTTTAAGGATGACACCTACATCTAATGCACGTCTAATTCCAGTTAAGTTAAACTGTATCTTTACTATCAGAAGTCTGGGAAAGACCCATACTAATAAATCTCATCCCACTTTGGAATGTGAGAAAGCAAATGCAAAAAGATGACAAGACTGTCACACACCCTGTTCTTTCTATTGTGTCCAATTTGTTAATAAACTGCATAATAGTTTCATGATGTCATGAGCCACCACTCCTGGAAATTAGAAATAGTAATAATAGTGCTCATCAATTAACATGAATGGGATCCATCCTGTGGCTCAGCTTGACAAACATAACCAGGTGAGCTGGGCTAACTTGTAAGGAAAGAAGCTGAATGGCCCTTAATGGCCTGAATCCTCTTCAGCATAATATTTACCAATGATGAGGAGGGACAGACACAACTAAAACAAGTCATAGTTTGACTTCATCTAGTGAACAGAGACCTAGTTCTCCTTATGAAAATCCTGTGTTTGAGCTGTACCACTTCAGACTGCAAGTGAGGGTCCCCCCAGTAATTCTTCCCCTCCCTGCAACACAGTGTCTCTTTCACAGTACACTGTTGCAGGACTTTGATACCCCTTTGATACCCCTTTGATTAAGATTTGTAGTGTGGTGAGGCATTAGAACTCTCTAGTTAAGAAATTTAAATCTACAAGCTTCAAAATCTAGTCCCACAGGATGAAGCCATAGCAGTTAAAGGGGTATTGAAATACTTTAATTGAATAGTGTGAAAGAGAGAGGAAGAAGGGCTCTAGCTTAGTCTGAAAGATCCTATCTCCCTATATGAAACTGTCAGAGTCTTAAGAACCTGAGGTTTTTCTCTTGGTCCTACTACCAACACAGGTAAGGAGACAGGAGAGAGCCTTCTCAGTTGCTGCTTCTAGCCTGTGGAATTCCCTTCCATAGGAAGCTAGACTGGCCTCCTATCTCCTCTCCTCTTACTGATATGCAAAGATCTTTTTCAATCAAACAGACATTTAATGTTTAGTTGGTTACAAAGAGCCTTTTTACAGTGTGTATGTGTGCGCACTGTATTTTTAATTTTATTGTTTTATTTTTATACCTTTCAAAATTTCAGCTGTGTTTTAATTTGATGATTGTTTAATTGTGTTTTTACTTTTTTATTATCAGTTTTTTTAGCTAATCTTGTTTCCAGCCTTTGTAAGCTGCCTTGGGACCCATGTCAGGAGAAAGATGGCATATAAACAAGTAAATAAATAGCCTTCTTCCTAACAATATGTTGGAAATATCTTTGTATAAAGGAGCCAGAAAACCTCGCCCATGCAATCTGAAATGATAAGATTTATATTAGATTCAACTTTATTGCACTTTTTTCCCCTAAAAAAATCCAATGCATGGCACTGTCTTTTACAACAAACATATCTGGGGTGGTACGGCACAGGAGTTAAGTATACTCCTTGCACTATTTCTCTGTCGAAAATCTCCCTACTTCAAAAGCTGTCATTTGACCCTAACTTAAAAATATGTGGCATTGTTATGAAATTGGAGCAAATAGTAGCTTGAGGGCAGAAAGGAGATCTGATGTTCAATTGGAAAGCATCATGAGAAGAGATGAAATCATCCAGTTTTCCATCAGGTTGCAGTCCTCAGGAAATCCCAGGAACTGAATTTTAAATACAGAGAAACTGAGGAAGGAGAGAGAAAAGAAGCAACAAGTACACACAGGCTTGTGGGATGTGTAATTCAGTTCAATGAGGCATGCTTGTGTTGTGTGTAGGTAACATGATAAGATTCTATTGTAATAGACTAACAATAGATCAGGGGTGATCCCAGGAACCAGATTGCCAGCTCAGTACTAAGATGTTGGGCCGGATGACCTCAATAGATCTGAAGTGATGAAGTCTGTTCTTCCAAGGAACCAGATTGCCAGCTAAGGACTAAGACAATGAGTCAGATGAGTCACTGGAAGATGAACCCAAAGCTGCACTCCTGTTGGATATCATCCAGTTCTGCCCACTCCCAAATGTCCATTGTCCTTTTCTCTGCAAGAGAGAAAAAGAGAAAAGCACAAAGATAACAAGAGTATTCCTGCTTCTGCATTTCATTCACATTTCCTATTCAGAATTTAAGCAGGGGAGGGAAGATTGCAGAATGAAGCAAAATTTTCACAAAACCACTCTGTTTGTATTCCCCACTGAAGTCCAAATATCTTTGCATATTAGCAATTTCAGATAAATTTCAAAATCCATTTTAGCGTAATAGATCTTCCAAGATTTTACAGATGAAAATTGGGCTATATGTGGCCAAGCAACATCAGATTGTGGTCAAGATGACAAAAGTTATTAATGAGGACGAACACATAAGCTAAAAGAGACTGAAGCAGTTTGCTTTTACCTGAGTCTGCTGGGAAGGTCAAGACTCCACCCAATCCTCTCCTCTCCACCCAGATTAGTTAATTGAATGAAAGTACTCTGGCACTTTGAACTCAGTTTGTGGCGAATGAAGTAAGCCGAAGATAAAGGGTGAAAGTAAAAGGAAGAGAGAGAAACTGGGACACTTTAAAAGCATCTGAAAAGGTGGGACAACAGAGGATTAATCCAGACTGTCCCTGCCAATTCAGGACAGCTGGAGAGTATAGCATAATGCTTAGAACAACCCAAAAGGCACAAACATATGCAAGCTTTTGAGGTAACACAGGACCTAAAACATAGCTGCTGGTGTATACTTACCAGTAATGCTAACGCAATATATCGTGGAATATATTTCAAAATAATTCATATAGATGAAAGTGGAGGCTATGAATCAAATGAAGACAATAAATGCACTTACCTTTACAGCTATCTCTCCTTTATAACTGATGCCAATGAGGCTGTGGTGGTACTGAATTGTCTGGATGTAGTAAAGTACTAGATGTTGTGAACAGACCGAGCTTAGTCCAGATAAGATGGAAGTGCTGCTGCTCAGAAAGAAAACCAACATGGGATCGGAATCACAGTGTTCTGGATAGGGTTGCTCTCCCTCTGGACTAATGTAATGTGCTTTATGTGAGACTGCTCTGCCAGATTGGTGTCAGGTGTGCATTTTAGAGACTATATAATACCTGTCTTGCAAGAACTACACTGACTTCCAATTTGCTTCTGAGCTCAATCTGAGGTGCTGGCATTGGTCTACAAAGCCCTAAATGACTTGGGGTCTAAATATTTGAAATTCTGCCTCCTCCCATGTGAGCCTGTCATCTTTACAGGAGGCCCTGTTGCATGTCCCAGCACCTTGTGAAGTTAGGCTGGTGGGTGGTACACGAAACAGGGCTTTCTCTGTAGCAGTGACTCTACTGTGGAATTCCCTACCCAAGGAAGTTAGGCTGACCTAATCTCTTTTTAACTTCCAGCAGGCAGCCCAAACAGTGCCATTCTTTATGGCACTCAGTGTTTGAAATTGCTGTTTTAAAACTGCTTTTAGGCATTTTTAAACAGTATTAAACAGTATTTTAAACAGTATCTTTTTTAAACAGTATTTTAATGGGTTTTTAAATGTTTTTATCTTTGTATTGTTTAAATTGGGTTTTATTTGTTCATTGTCTCAGGAGCCCTTGTGGGCTGGGAGACAATACAGACATACTTTAAACAAATAAATAATAACTCAGTTTTACTCACTGAACCAAACCCTGAGAATTCCAACAGGGCTCTTAGTTCCCTCAAGTAACTAGTAAGGCACTCAACCCTTAACTAGTAAGGGTTGAGTGCCACCTACAGGCTCAGATTCAACACTGACTGTGAAATAATTCCTGATCTTCCCGTACCTGGAATCTTCAAACCAGATCACAAAAGTTCCACCTGGGCATAAAGTGTTTCTGTTTGCTGAATGTCATATGTAATCACAGGGAAGAGTACTTCTTCAAAATACTGATGTAGCTGTTCCTCCTAATGTTTCCACCTTACTCAGAGACAGATGGGTAATTCACCAGTTCAAGAAGTTAAGTCCTTACCTGGGGCGAAATGTTCAATGGCTGCGGTGTATTTTTTAATATGTAATATATATGCTAAATATGTTTTGCTTTAAATAAATGTCTTAATTGGATTGGTTGTTTAATGCTTTTTAAACAGTTGTACTGCCTGTTTTAGCTACCATATTTTGTTCTAAATTATGGTATAAGCCACTTTGAGTCCCTTATTAGGAAAAAAATTAAATTAACTAAATAAATAGACAAACCTGGGTTGCCAACTTTGTTTCTGGCATCATTTTGGTTTTTACCACACAATGATAAATGCAAATCTCCCCAGTACTCAAATGACAGCTTGCTTGATGTGCCTTATTTTCCACCGTGTGCTTTGACATACTGGTGCCTCAAGAAGTTTGGTTTATTTTACAGAAGAACAAGATAGATAAACACATCCATGTTCTAACAGGTTTATACATTAGATATAGATGGATAAATACAGTGCTGAAACATATTACAAACATGTTGCAGTCCGTACACCTGGAATGAGTCATGTGAGGAACTGGGCCTTGGTAATTTCTTTCCCGTAAAACAGGAAGAACCCCTGCAAACATTAGCTAGGATGTTTTTTCCAAAGAGACAGACAAGGTACTATTAGAAGAACTTCAGACTCTGACAGAACCCAACTGGAATGGTCTCTAAATCTGACAGCGTATCTCCCTAACTTCTAGAGTTCTTGAGATTAGGAGTGGGAGATCCATCCCACACCCTAGCTTATTGCATCTGGTTTCCTTGGCAAAGAGTGCCATTGCATTACAAGCAGAAATTTAACAGATATATCTTTGGCTGATATGGAAATGCAAGAAAGCTGTTTATCATATAGCTCAAGGCTAGCTCTTGACATTAGGTAGAGTGAGGCATCTGCCTCAGATAACCGATTTTAAGTATTATGTAAAGACAGCAAAACGCTAGTTATTATTTTGTTGTTGTTTTTACTGACAGGGAGATGGAAATTGGTACTACTGGTATTTTCTATTTCAGGTGCCAAAATAACTTGGTTGGACCATGACTTTAGAGGGAGAGGCACCATCTTCCGTTCTATCTCTGGAAACAAAATCATGTAGTGGCCCTGATATAGCTGTGAAAAGAACAGAGGTGGCAAATCTCATCTACCATGAGGCTATGGCCATTTCTGCACTCAACTGTTATAGCGCTATTATTCTGCTTTCAACATCCTGGGGTTTGCAGTTTAAACTGTTGAAAGTGGAATAATAGCACTATAACAGTCTAGTGTGGGAATGGCCTATGTATTTGGGATTTTTCCAGCACATTTGTTTTCACTGCTCAGCGCAGCAAGTACATTTCTTTGCTTCCCTACCATTCTTTTTTCCCCTCCCATGTAACTGGCATTATTAATTACATTCTGAGTTATCTGCAAAGAGCTGAAGAAACAGGGTGGGGGGGAATAGCAGGAGTAGAAAAAGAGGCAGATTATATTTCAAGCTGCATCCCACGTTGGTGGCAAACCACAGTGTTGTTGGTTTTTTTGTTTTAATTAACTGACGGGCTACAAAAACTGGCTTGAGGAAACATGCAGTCCATGGGCCGGACTTTGCTTCTCTCTGGCCTATCCAGATGATACATAATACCTTAGTTGATGAGGTAAATGTGCTCTTTTGCATTACTTCTTTAACAGAAAATTAACAGAAAAAGAAAACACCAGAAACAGAAAAAATATGGAAAGAATAGGGATAGGTTGCTACACCATGAAAAAAGGAAGAGCAGTTCAACGTGTTCACGGAAAGTTTTCAATTAACACTAACAACATGAACATGTCAGATCAAACAATCAGTTCAGGCAAACTTTGCATAAGGGCCTAAATACCTTAAAGGCACCAGATCCCATCTGATCTTGGAAACTAAGCAGGGTCAGCCCTGGTTAGTATTTGAATGGGGGATCACCAAGGAATCTGTATTTCTCTCACCTTCCTTGCCATCATCTCAATGCCAATGCTGCTAAAAGCAAAGCAAAACAAAACAAGCTTCCAGCTAGAAAGAGGAAAAAGGCTGACTGGGTGAATGTAAAATGCCTTTACTGCTGGAAGCTTAACTGAAGTATTCTTACATACAAAAGCACTTGTATATGGGAAAAGTGTCTTTCTTTCAAATAACATCAGGAATCCAGAAACAGCGGAGCTCCTTAAGCTAGCCACTTCCTTCCCCAGCCCTTGTGTAGTTCCCTCAATACATTGTTGTTGTGGCTGCTGCTATATGCCTTCCAGTCGCGTAGGGATGGGGGGCAATGGGGGCGATTCACCATCAAGTCATTTCTGACTTATGGTCACCCTAAGGCAAAGCTATCACAGAGTTTTCTGGGGCTGAGAGTATGAGATGTGCCCAAGGTCATCCAGTGGGTTTCCATGGCCCAGTGGGGAACTGAATCCTGGTCTCCACGGCAGCAATCCAACGCTCAAACCACTACACTACACTGGCTCTCCCCCCATATATTACAAACATAAAAATAAGTGTTATTGTTGTTGCAAAACGTAATATAATTTTTGTGCAGTAATAAAGTGTCAGACTTTGACAGCAGACTTCAAACTATTGTTGACCTTTTTAATTGAGACATAGGCCTACATCAGGAATAGTATGTGAATCACGTAGCTACGTTTTCCAATGCTAAGCCCTTCTTGTAAGCCACACAATCTATCTCCCTGCATAGCCATTTCCATGTTATTGGATAGCAGGGAGATCAGTGGGGATGCATTGCATTACTCTCTTGTACAGTAGTTGGACACGCTGCAACTGTAGGACTGTCCCAAGGAACCCCAAAGGCCACTGCCAATATCTGTCACAGTGCATCCCACCGGAGGAAAATAGCCAGACACATCCTTGTGGGTTCCCCTGCTCTCTGACAAAATGGAAACGACTGTATTGGGGAGGCTGCGCTGCTTACAAGATGTGTTGGGAGGGGGACTGGAGTCATTGTCTGGTTGGAACAGAATTCCAGCCTCTGCAATGGCTGAGAGTGAGTTGCATAAATCTGACTTCTTCCATCATAATTGACTAACAGTATATCAGTCATAATTTATAATCTAATCTGGCGTAATGTACCTGTCAGGGAAAAAATGAATTAAAAAGAAACTAAGCAAAGATGATTGAGGGGGGAAAGGAGGGAAAACACTAATCCTAATACTCTGGAAGTTCCCAGAGGAAAATATTGACAATGGGTGTCATCATCTGCTCCATAAACACAAACTCGATAATCAAAGTTTCTCTTTCTCTTCTCCAATGCAACCGCCCCTCATACACCCCCCAGATCTGCTCCAACAGAGGGCCACCTCTTCCGATCCAAATACTGGGACGCCACCTAGATATATGTTTGTCATTTTTGTTCCTCTAAATTCTTGGAGCTAACTTGTGGGTGCAAGCACAGGGAGATGTGGAGTTGGTGGCATTCAATGTGTGAGCAATATCCATAATGGTGGAGCAGTGGCTACAATCCACATCACAGACGTATTATAAATCATATCTTATAATTTTTTGTTTGATAGTAAGAAATGCTATATACATTTTTTTGTTTTACAGTTGTTGTAACCACTTGGTATTTGACAATAATGCCATGGTTGGAAGAGAAGCCAAGAAATAAATCAAGCAACATTATTTAGCGACCATTCCTCTCCCTGCTTTCCTATGACATCTTGAAAGGACTGTAGGCCTTTGAAGGCCAAAGGTTGCTTTTTATTGTTTTGTGAGGCAAAATGAGTACACGAGAATGAGAATTTAAAAATTACCATGAAGCATTTTTTGCACCTCCCTCCCCCAAAAACAAAAGTGCACTTTGGCCTCAAAAAGAAACACTGTAGAAAATGATCTTAACCTAAGCAAATTTGGGGAAGAATGGAGATAGTAGTAACAAAATACATAAACAATGTATTGTTTGTGATAATTATTCTTTTCAGGATTTAGCTATCAAAATTATTTTAAGTCAGTTTTTAAACGATTTGTTTCCATTTTTTGTTTTTGGATGTTGCTTGTGTATGTTAAGGTTCCTGGGGACACCTCAATGGACAGAAGAAGCAACTTAACACTTTTAACATATAATGATAATGTATTAAAAGATGATGATGATAAACTCTAAGTTGCTTGTTCTGTCCATTGAGGTTTCCCAAGCAACGTTAGGATATAGCAGCAACATCCAAAAAGCCAAATTATTATTATTATTATTGTTGTTATTGTTGTTACATCTATCATGGTTAGTTTTCAATAGGCGTTTCAGATACAAAAATAAGGCCTGCCCTTTTGAATTTTCAGTGTGTTCTCTCTGGCACCAGACCTGAGGGGAAGACGAGCAGCCTAACTGAGGATTTAGTCACTTATTGCTGCAGCTCCTGTTGATATTATAGCTCGATTTTTTGCCCTTGGGACCAGAATAGCTCGGGTAGCCCCAGCCGAGCACCACAGGCCGTGAGATACTCGGGAATATCTCAAAGAGGGCGGGCAAGCATTCTTCTGTCAGGGCTCTCCTCGAATGCCTCATTTCCTTCGACCTGTTGAAGGCGAATCAGGCTTGGCTGAAGACGGCGGTCTAGCCAGGGGAAGACATTTGGGAAAGCCCCGGTGTAAGAAGCCCCCTCAGGAGACAGCCTGACTGAGGCCCTGTTAAATCTCCACGAAGAGCGGCCTCTATCTGCTCGAATCGCAGCACCGGACCGACGCGGGGAGGGGGCTTGGGTTCCCTTCTTCCTCAAGGCGGCGGAACAAGGGAGGCGCAGGGCTCGGCGCGGCGGCGGAGGAGGGCTTGCCTCCCGCCTGTCAGCTGACTTCGAAGGCTCGGCCTTGACTCTCTGTAGCCGCCGCCGCCCGGCCGGCGAGAAGGCGGGCGTCGGAGCCATGGCGCTGCTCGGTGTGCTGCTGTGGGTCTTGACCACTCTGGTGGCCCTGTCTACGAACCAGGAGGAGAGGCGGAACCCGTCCCCTTTCGGCTCCCTCTGGCCTCTGCCCCGCTCGGTTTTCCTTTCGCCAGCCCGGCTGCAGCTGGCGCCGAAGCGGTTCCAGATCGTCCACGGTCCGGGATCGTCTGCCGGCCCGCGCTGCTCCTTGTTGCAGGACGCCTTCCGCAGGTGAACAGGAAAAAAAAATGTTGTTTTAAATTATTGTAAGCTGCTTTGGGTCCTGTGCTGGCAGAAAGGTAGGGTGGAGAATGAATAAATAAATAAATTTCTACCTGTCTCTGGGGAATAAGAAAGTTTTTAATGAGTCTTTGACTGCTGTGTGTGGTGATTTCACTGTGTTTAAACAGGTACTTGTAAGCTGTGATGTAGGCCATTTTCACACTACACTCCTACAACGCGATTATTGCATGTTCAACATCCTGTGGAATCCTGGAGTTTGCAGTTTAGGAAGGGGCCGGCTGGCCATAGGATGTTGAAAGTGGAATAATCGCGCTATAACGTTAGACGTGTGATTTGTTAATTTTGGATGTGTGATTGTAGTTATTTGTGATTCATGATTTTAATTGTGTGTGTAAATGATGTGACAATAAGGATTGCTTTGTTGACTGGATCATAGACCCTGTCTGAGATAATTTTCTCACTAGACTGTTATAGTGCTATTATTCTACTGTCAACATCCCACGGAATCCTGAGGTTTGCCCCTCCCTAAACTGCAAATCCCAGGATTCCATAGGATGTTGAAAGTGGGATAATAGCACTATAACAGTCTTGTACAGAAATGGCCTGAGTCTTGCTAGATGGGTGCCTGTGGGTGTGTCCGAACATAGTAGTGAGGCAATGGCCTGGAACACACTATTCATCCCAGCATGTGATATTCAGAAGTATCTTGTCTGTGGAGGTTTCATGCTGTTTTATTATGGCACATTTGTTCTTGCTGTGTACCTTAAAGTCATTTCTGATACACATAGATACAAATCTCTGAAAGGGGATGATCCCAGGTTCCTGAGGAACATGCGCTTTGCAAAGAAATGCAACAAGAAAAGGTTGAAAAAAATGCAAGCTAGCAATGCTAAAAATGTCAAGTAGCCACCTCATCACTGAATAGCAAAAGGGACTGACTTGCTAGGAACTTGGATTAGGGTTTTTTCCTCTTTCTCTTCATTTTCACTCAAAGCATTTTGTTGAAATAAAACTGAGTGTGATGTACATTTATTTTAAAAAAAAGGTCATTTCTAACTTCCGGTAACTCTAAGGTGAACCTATCATGTGGTTTTCTGGGGCTGAGAGTGTGTGATGCTCCCAAGGTCACCTAGTGGGTTTCCATAGCCAAGCAAGGCTCAAACCAGTGTGCAAACCACTACATTACTCCAGCTCTCTAATCATTGATATGTTTTTCCTCCTTGTAAATCACCCAGTATTCTCCAGTTGAATTGAACTATAATTCACAGTGGCCATGAATCTGGGATGATATGATGTGTAGTTTAACTCATCTGAGGGTTCCACACTAGGAGAGTTTGGTCATGTCCTTTTGCCAGAGCTGTTGAAGCTAAAACCAAACTGATGATATACTGAAGTAATTGGGAAAGTTGTTGCTTGCTGAATTTCAGTACTGAATTCCAGGAGTAAAATGCAGAACCCTGAACATACTTTTAAAAAAAAAGTTGTCAATTAAGGCCATTTCTGCGCTACACTGTTATAGTGCTATTATTCCACTTTCAATATCCTGTGGAATTCTGGGATTTGTAGTTCACTGAGACCAAAGAGTCTGGCTGAGAATTCTAAATGCCCCTCCCTAAACTGCAAACCCATTCCATAGAATGTGGAAAGTGGAATAATAACACTATAACAGTGTATTGCGGAAATGGCCTAAGTGTTGAGGGTAGACCATCTTCTATGTGGCATACTAGTTGTCAGACTTTGAGTAGTCAGACACAAGAGGGAGCTGAACTCCTGTCACATTGGAAAGAGTTGTGTAGTTGAGTTTGGCAGGAGCAGCTTCTCTCACCTCATGTCATGATACAGAGACAATAGTATTATTGGGGGGGGGTACATCTCATCAAAGTGACAGTTGCCCTGCCCCGTGGGCATGGCCTCTGTAAGCCCTGCTCCCAGCCCCCAGGGCTCTTGTGTCCCCTGTGTCCCCTCTAAGGGGCCACAGGCATCCCAGGCCCTGGGCTCATGATCCCCATGGCTTCTGCCCCCTAGGTATCCCCCTTTGACCCCACCCCCCACGTGTCCCCTAGCAGCCATTTTTTGTTCATCCCTGAGGCAGCCATTTTGTGTGTATCCCTGAGGCGGCTATTTTATGTGCATTGCAAAGACTTTTGTGTGCATTTTGTGTGCATTGCAGAGAGCAGCCATTTTGTGTATATCCCTGACAGAGTGCTCATGGTGGGGGTAGGCTGACCCCTTTACTCACATGGCGTGTTTCTAGAATGACACCACTTTTAAAAATTTGCCATTTGTAGACCACACCCCCTCCCACCCAGTCTCCTCAACCATTGAGCATCTGAAAATCCTTCCAGTGCAGACTTTGTTCACCAACTTTGTTCACCAACATTCTAATTATCTGAAGCCATGAAAGTGTGTGGGGATGTATCCTCAGTAAAGTCTTTGGAGCTGCTCTGTGAGCCACCTATATTAAAATACAGGCCTCTGAGAAAGCGAAGGGTTGAGGAAGAAAGCGAAGGGTTTTCACTGATTGTGAAATGGCTCTTTGAATCTCCTAACAAGATACTTGATGAAATTTGGAGTAGCAGCAGCAGAAGCAATACTAGTTCTCCTGTTAAGGCACCAAACTGCTTCCTTCAACGACTACCTGAACTGCTTCCTTCAACAAAACTGAAGACAAAAGCACTCAAACAGAGGTACACATAGAACAAGGGAAGGGAAAAGGTTACTCGCAAAATCTTGTGCATAGTCTACACAGGTTCAATACTTGAAGAAAATAAGAAGAAATTAAATACATGCTTACAGGAAAGCATGCTTGCCAGAGAATCAGAGACCACATGCTTGAAGGGAAGGTGAAGAACAAAAAAAGAGAGAGAGAGAGAGAGAGAGAGAGAAGAGGAAGAGAACATGCAAGGGGAAATGGGTGTTAACCAAACAACAGGAAGTTTACTCTATGCCCTCTGTGCCTACAATAAACATGCTAACTAGCTAGCCAGTTAATTAAGCATGCAAAGATTGCCACTCGCAACACCCCTTCTCAACCATGCATGCACCCCTGAAGTCCCAACTTGATTTGCAGGTTCTTAAAACCGTCTCTTGGTAGGAGGCTTGGTCAAGATATCAACCACCGTCTCAGTGCTTGGACAGTAGATCATCTCGATCATTCCATTCTCTGTGAGCTCACGCACTTTGTGGTATCTTGTTCCTATGTGCTTGCTGCGTGGTGTCATCTTCTCTGTTTGAGAAAGTTTAATACAGCTCTGGTTGTCTTCCATAACTTTAATTGGTTTTTTCTTCATTTATTCCAAAATCAGACAACAATTGATCAAGACACAGTAATGCTCTACATGCTTTTGATGCTGAAATATACTCTGCTTCTGTAGAAGATAGAGCCACCACACTCTGCTTGTGGCTGCCTCAAGAAATAGGGCCATCTCCATACAAAAATAGGAAACCGTTGACTGAGTGATAATCTGCACTATTACCAGCCCAATCTGCATCAGTGTAGCATACTAACTTTGGATTGCTACTAGCTGGTGGCTTCAATTTAAAATTGATAATCTCTTTCAAGAAGAGGAAGGCCCTGAAAATGAGGGGTCCTCTACATTTTCCACAAGCAGGATGGGCCATTTGCAAAAGGGGGCCCATTTGAGGGAAGAGAGAGTGTAGTGATGGGTAAACGTGTTATAGAGAAATGTATGATGCTAACCGCAACCTATCAGTTACTTCAGAAGACAATTGAGGAGCAACAAAAGAAGGTTGACATTGTCAGAAAATAGAATGGAAGTTTTTTTCAAGGCTCTTGTAGGTGATTTTCTGGAGGAACTGGAGCTTCAAGTGAGCTGTCTGATTGATCAGATTACTTTGTGATTATCCAGAATTTGATGTGATATCTTTAGACACAATGCAATCAGGTGCAGATATGATGCAGGAAGGGGAAGAGGAATCCATTCCTTCAACCTCTTTTAGGATGATACAATCAAGGGCAGACATATCTGACCCTGCTTCTTCCTCTTTTATACCTATACAATCAGGAGTAGAAGAAGAAGATGAACATAGTTCCCCTCTCCCTCTCTCTGGAAAATGATGTAGCTCAAGGCCCCTTCCTTCTGGAGGAAGAGGCCATCCCTCTGGAGAAAAAGGCCATCCTTCTGGAGGATGAGACCATCCCTGCGGAGGAAGAGGCCCCTGCTGTGGAGTAGGAGGCTTCTCAAGAGCCCCTCTTTCCAGAGAAAGATGAAGAGCATCCATTATCCATTATCATGAAGAGAGTTTGTGGTTGGAATTGGCCCCATCCTGCCCATAATGCAGAAGTAATTGGTAAAGAATATCGATTTAGAAATTTAGAACAATTGCATTTGTTTGCTCAGGCCGTGTATGGACTGCATGATGCCATACAAAAGGGTTCTTGACAATAGAAGAACTCGGAGATAGTGTGCAACTGAGATTGGAAGGGGTGGTTTAAGCAATCCCCCTTTTTCAGTCAGAAGAGTCAGAGATGAGTTTAATGCTGAAGAATTTCCAAATCATGTAGAAAGTCTCATGCAGAGTAAAGCAGAGATGTATACAGATACATCTTTACGCCTTGTGGTTACCATTATCTGATCCCCAAGAGGTGCAGGCAGCTGCCAAACATTAAAATTCATCCCATCTAGCGAGATTGTAGAAAAGAAAATAAAGTTTTTAATAGATTTCAATTATGAAGACCACAGTCTCTGTTTTGCTGCAGAGTTGTTAAGCTTAATGGCCTCTGGGGACCCACCAGATCATGAGATGCTAGAAAATGCTAGAAAGCTGCACCGTGATCTAGGATAGAGCAATCAAAGAATGGTGGGATTCATTGATATTCCTGTTATTGAAAATCATCTAAAAGTTAGCATTCATGTGGTTTGGTGGACAACTGAGGGGTGGGCTGTTTTTCAGATCTAAGGAATTAGACACGCTAAAACTTGTTTCATGTTTCTACACGACTCCCATTTTTATGGAGTGATCAGTGCACGAGGGTTCTTTGGCAGCAGAAATTACTGTAAATTATGCCATGTCCTTTTTTTCCTCACACCTATATCTGCCTGTACATGTGCAGTGCATATAAGAGTACCAAGTGTAAACTTGACAACTCACAACCACGAGCCTGTGATATTTGTAAGACTCTCTGTAGATCAGAGGAATTTTTATGACTTTGAGTGTACACAAGAAACAGGAATCCGCATCCCCAACTTTATTAATGCCCATGCCTTTAAGGAGGAAACCCATCCTGAATTTCAAACTAAAAAGCTCTGGTCAAAAGCAGGGAAAGAGTGGACTTTTTCAAGGCCCACATGTCTTTCAGACTTTGTATGTAAGTTCACTTCAACCAGAGCATTTGCAGAAAGTACATTCATAGCCCACAATGCCAAAGGCTATGACTCTTACTTTATTGTCAGGAAACGCATTAAAGAAGCTTGGTCTTCAATTAATTACTCAACGGGAAAACTGATGGCTGTTACCATGAAAAATCTAAAAATAAAATTTATTGATTCCCTTAATCATCTCCCTACGGCACTCTCTAAGCTTCCCAAAGCCATGGGATTTGATGATGTGAAAGGATATTTTCCTCATTTTTTCAATACTGGTGAAAATCAAGATTATGTAGGCCCCATGCCTGACCCCAAATTTTGTGCTGTCGATTGGATGATGAGCAAGGAAAGGACATAATTTTTCAAGTGGTATGAGAAGAACAAGAATAAGACATTCAATTTACAAGAAGAATTGGCATACTATTGTAAGCAGGATGTTAAAATTCTGGAAAAAGCTTACACCAAATATAGACACGAGATCATAGGAATGACCAAAAGGCCGTATACTTTCATTGATAAAATAGGAAGACTCAAAAGCAGAGTGATTGGTATAGATCCCTTTCAGAGTCTCACTTTAGCAGGGGTCTGCTTGCAAATGTACATGTTTATTTTTTTACAACTGCTGACCATAGCAATTTCTCCTGTGGATGATTGCCACTGGCAGGTTAAAAGATTTTCCACCGCTTCAGTCCACTGGTTGTCATACATAGAACACAAAGAAAATATTCAGATCTGTCATGCTTTAAAAGGTAGAGAAGTCAAGATCGGTTCTTATTTTTCTGGACAGTTACACCATCATAGATAAGAAAGTGGCCTTTGAATTCAATGGCTGCTATTGACATGGCTCTCCTCTCTACTACAACATGGCTGATCCCAGTCCAATGACAAGAACTTCCTTTGAATAGCTGTACAACAGTACTCAAATGAAGACTCAGTTCTTGAAAGCACAAGAATTTGGGGTCAGATCGATTTCAGAACGTGAATAGTCACACATGCTCAAAACAGAAGTAGCCCTGCAGGGGCTCAATTTCCAGAGCCTCTAGTTCCAAGAGATGCAACCTTTGGAGGGTGCACTAATGCTATCTGCTTGTATTACAAACCACAGCCCAAGGAGCAGATCAACTATTATGATTTCACCAGCCTGTACCCTATTGTCAACAAAAAATTGTACCCCTTGGGCCATCCAGAAATTATTCATGCAGGATTTGAAAAGCTTGGAGATTATTTTGGCCTGGCTAAAGTAAAACTCCTTCCTCCCCATAAACTTTTTCCCCTGTCCTTCCTGTTAAGGTGGGTGAAAAGTTGATGTTTCGTTTGTGCTGTACATGCACAGAAAACAGGCAGCAAGTGCCATGCTCCCACAGTGATGAGGAAAGAGCCCTGGAGGGGGCATGGTGCACTGTGGAGCTGGGTTTGGCACTCAAAAAGAGGTATAGGCTCATGAAAATTTTTGAAGTCTGGCACTTTGAGAAGCAGTCTGATGTACTTGTTTTCAGAGTACATTAAAATGCTTCTGGGCCATAAACAAGAGGCCTTGGGTTGTCCTGAATGGTGTGTAACTGATGAAGACAAAAAGAAATACATACGTTCTTATTATGAAAAGGGGCGGGTTGAGTTAGATTCCAGAGAGATAGGCTGGAAGCTCGCAAAGCAACAAATAGCTAAGCTGTTCCTTGTGAGGTAAATTTGCCCAGAGAACCAATCTGCCTAACACTGAAATTGTAAGTCACCCTGACTTGGCCATTTCCACACTAGACTATTATAGCGCTATTATTCCACTTTAAACATCCTATGGAATCTTGGGGTTTGCAGTTTTGGGAGGGGCCAGGCGGCCCCTCCCAAAACTGCAAACCTCAAGATTCCATAGGATGTTTAAAGTGGAATAATAGCGCTATAATAGTCTAGTGCGGAAATGGCTTGCCTCTTCCAACTTGTGTTTTCTGATAAATTTGATGTATCCTCTTATGGTTTCATCAATGAGGATGCAATCTGCGTGTTTTGGAGGCACAGCAAAGATAGGGTAGTGCCATCTCGTAACACCAATGTGTTCATAGCAGCCTTTACCACAGCTTATGCTCATTTAGAGCTCTATGACTTGCTAGATAAACTTGGTTGGAGATGCCTGTATCATGACACAGATTCTGTAATATTCATGAACGGGGAAGGTGAGTGGGTTCCTTCTTTAGGGGATTATTTACGAGATCTCACAAGTGAAATCCCTTCACATCAGCATATTATGGAATACGTGGCAACTGGTCCTAAAACCTCTGCTTACCGTGTGAGTGATGGCTCAGTGTGCATGAAAGTAAAAGGAATCACTCTGAACATTGCAAACAGCCATAAGATACACTTTGACAGTCTTAAAGATTTGGCTTTTGTGTATGTCTTGGATTGGGACTGTTGTGAGATAGTGGTGCAGCAGCAGTGCATTGTTAGGAACAAAGGGCAGTTTCCTCTTTTTCACAGTGCCCTCTTTTTCCTTCCCCTTCGTTTGCTGTTTAGCATTTTCACAGCTCTCTGTCTGTTATGCTGTAAGAGGAGAGAGAAGCGCAATGGATTTTACCTAACTTTGACTTCTTTTTGTTACTTAAGCTGTTTTATAATAAAGTACTAGTTTAATTGGCCTCAACTCTGGCCTCTGTCTGTTTTTCATCCTATGCTGGTTTTTGCATCTGCCTGTTTTGAAGCACAGGCGTTCTGTGAGTCATGTTGGCGTACAGCGTGTCCTCTGGAATCCCCCAACAAGTTCCACATAGAAACCAAGACTCTTAAAAAGACACAGAGAGTTGTTTATGACAAGCGAGTGATTGTGGACAATTTTTACACATTGCCCTTCAGCAATGGAAATATGGATACTCGCCAGAAACATCCATTCTCGGTTATTCTTGCAGATCCTAGTAATTGTGGGAAAAGCTACTTTATAAAAAGTGTGCCGCAAGATGCGGATATTGTGCTCTCTGTTGTGCCTGAGAATATCATGCGGTTCTACGGTTGCTGGCAGCTCTTGTGTAAAGAACTGCTAAAGATTCTTTTATATACCTTGTTGAAGGTTTACCCCCTACCTTCAATGATGATGTTTTATTCCCCCGTGATAAAATTAACCTTGCAATCCTGGATGACCATCTGCTTTCTCTTCCATCTAACAGTCTTTTTCCTTGCTTTCTCCTTCTGAAGTTTTGGGAGACTTACTCTCAGCCTTTTTAAAAAGCTTTTGAGGGCCATGACATTGCTGAGTCTGCTTTCTCTTAACCCCTTCCCTTCTTTTGAGGTACTTGATACCTGACCCTTCTTGGGAATTCATTTTTTTGATCACGTACCGCACCACATCTCCTGCAGTATTGTGCACAGCTGTTTTGACATGTGGTATAATAAATTCCAGTCTTCTCCTCAGAATAGGAACGGCCTTTTGAAAAAGTCCACAAAATACAGTCATCCTTCCACATTCGCTAGGTTTAGAGACACAGGACCCCTGTGAAAGTGGGAAAAATGTGAATAACTTTAGGCCCTCCCAAACCATATTTAACACACAAAAATTGTGATGACTGTATTCAGCCCACCATGGATTCCTTTGAGGCATCAGGATTTCTTCCCAAGGCAGAAGTGGCTGGCTGGTGGGCCTTACTGCCACCTCCACTGCTGCCTCACACCATTTTTAAGAGGGACCAACAAGCCTCATTTGCAATTTTTCAGTCTCAATTGCAATTTTGCAGTCCCTATTAAAAATGGCGTAGGGACGCAGCAGAGCTGACAGCAAATAATCTATGACTAATCGAATCTGCAGAAGTGAAACCCGCAAATGTGGAGGGCTAACTGTATACCCCCCAGTCCTGTCCATATAGAACTGGTGCCCCGTGAAAGCCAGGGAGATCTCGTCCGGCCTGTGTCTTATAATAGGTCTTGTACACCTCCAGGTCTCTGTAATCTTTTAGCATGACCATGCTTAATTATTATGCTCCCCATCTTTGGGGCTGAATATGCAACCTCACAATTATCTTGGCTGAACAAAATGGTACTTGTTGGTTCTGGTCGGTCTTTATTTCAATACTTATGGTATCAATATGATGCATGCTGATAGACACATAGTGAGGCTTGTCATATGTAATGGTGATGAACTTGTGGATCTACCTGTGCACTGGCACACAATGTAAGAGAGGCACATAAAAAATCTCCCACTATCTGATGTTCCATAATAGCTATGTACACATATAGGGAGTTGAAGCCGGCTGTAATGTCAGCCTGGTGGACTAGTTTTATGACCTGCTTTTTCTGGAGGAACTCCCAGTATATGAGCCAATTACTAACGAGCAGAAAATGTAAATGTCGCAGGAGGTCTTCTGTAATCTTACCATTGAGTGATTCATAATGAAAATGTATTTCAGGAAATCCCAGCTCTGCCTGCAGGGCAAGATTCATGTTTTTCAGTATATCTACAACATCTTTGTAATATTCTCCTTGTATCTGAAATTCCCATTTCTTTAATCCAACATAAAATTGAAACACAGCAGGACCGTTGAGAGTATACCAGCTGTGGGGTCACTGTATCTTCACAAGTCCTGCTTCCCAATCACCACACAAATCCAATGGCTTGGCCAATTGTACTGTAAAGGCAGAATTTTTATTTTGAGGGAAGGTATCTGTGCAGGCATTGCTGGGGAGCGTAACATAAAACCCTGCATCACTCATATTGCTCTCCTGTTTTCCTTGTGGGTTCAGTAATGGAGTCCGCTGCTACCCAACTGTTGAATTTAGCAGGCCACCCTAGCCATTTCACTAAGTAATATCTTTTTCTTTCTCTGGGTTTCTGTGGCTGTAATTTTTTCAATATGGTACACTCTGTCCTGGAGTTTGTTCACCTTCTGCAATTCCTCAGGCTAGAAACCCACCACCACTACTTCACCATCATAAGCTCACAAGTGAAATACAGACCTCTTCCCTCTTCTGAAGACTTTGTCAACTATGAAAATTTCATGAGAATAGGTCCCTTCATAACTTTTGTCAAAAATTCCTTTACTTCTTGATACCCTTACATTGTCTCTTTCCTTGAACTTTCTACCCTGCTCTTTTATTTTAAAATAAGGACCATAAATACTTCTCCAGATTTGGAAAGAATTAGCGCTTTGACATCCATAGGTCGTGCCTGTATAGTTCTATGAAAACTGTGGTTATAACTTTTTATGAGTTCAGGCAGCACATCAATATACGTGTGGGTGTTGTTAGCTGTGAAATATCTCCACATGCGTGACTTTAAAGTCCTATTAAACATCTCTACTACCATGAGTTTGACTTCATTGTGGGTAACAAAGTGGTGAATTCCTTGGTCTTTCATCAGTTGCTTCACCTTCTTATTTAAAAATTCAACCCTTTTGTCTGTTTGCAAATTGTGAGGCACCCGTCCTTCTTTGAAAATGGTCTTGAAAGCCTTAGCTACCTCTGTACCGTTTTATCTTTCAAGGCTACAGCCCATGCGTATTTAGACAAAATGTCTACCACCTTTAAAATACATTTATAGCCCCTGTTGTATTCTTTTAAATGCTGCATATCCACCAAATCTGCCTGCCATTGAGAATCCGCGTCAGAAACAACCATTGCTTCTTCTAAAGTGCACCTTTGCTGGTTTATACAGGGTGTAAGCATCTTGATCTATCAGCCACTCTTTAACATGCCTTCTAGTTAGAATATTGTTGTTCTTTGAAGCTTCTCGAAAGAGGGTTTCCGCTCCTCCAAAACTCCCAGCTCCCCCGAGATTATAATAGATCCTTTTTAATAAAGCATTCTGCATAGCTTGTGAAGTCATGCTGATACTCCGCCTGGAGCTCTAATAAAGACATGAGGCAGAGGGTGTGACTCTATATTTTATTGATGTATCTTTGCAAATTAATCATTGTACTTTTCTTCAGGTTTTATCACATTTACATAAACACAGGTAAGGCAACACTCTGAATCTACAGAATCATTGTTGACGGTATTCTTCTTCTTCTGCAACAGAGAAAAAGAAAATACCCATCAGTGGAAACAGTGTGCATGAACACACACACACCCAACATATAGCCCTTTTATGAAGATACTTACAGGAAAACCAGAAACCATTTCTTCATAGATGGGCTGCTCTTCATCTGCTTGTAGTTTTTCTGGTGTCATCAGCTCATATACAGGTTCCTCTTCCCCATAACTGCTGTCTGGGAATGTGCTGCCATCTGCTAGAACAGAACTGGGTTGACTGGTAATAATCCAATCCTCAATTTGGCATCTAAAATGTTCTGGTGAACCATTCAATCAGCAGCTGATCAGCATCTTGGTTGCAATTTCATAAAGTTCATGCACAATTTCAACAGTGATCAATACTTCTTCCTCAACCAATTGAAGATCTATGCGTTCAGCTTCTGTGATATCAAAAGCGCACGGAGCTGTGTCTTCAGTTGCCACGTTTGGCTGCTTGGAAAGATCCACAGGCATTGTGTCTTGTTTGGATATCATGTTACAGGCTCCAAAACAGAGGTGTAAAACTCACGTAATTATATGAGAGACTGCACAAAGGTCTGGTGTTCATATTCCTATAATGGGGGAGAGGGAAGGCCTACCAATGGCAAACTTTCAAAAGTAGTGCCGTTCTAGAAACACGCCCATAAGGGTGGAGGGTGGGGCCATGTGAGTAAAGGGGTCAGCCTACCCCACCATGAGCTCTCTGTCAGAGATATACACAAAATGGCCGCTCTCTGGAATGCACACAAAATGGCCTCAGGGTACACACAAAATGGCCGCCTTTGGGATGAACACAAAATGGCTGCTGGCGGGGCACAAGTGGGGATGGGGGTCAAGAGGGGGATACTTAGGGGGCAGGAGTCATGAGGGGTCATGGGCCCCAGGGTGCCTGTGGCTCCTGGGAGAGGCCCTGGGGGGCCCAGGGGGCTGGGGCTTACAGAAGCCATGCCCAGAGGGCAGAGCAACTGTCACTTTGATGAGATGTACCCCCCAGTACTACTGACAATTTTTGCACTCAACTTGCCTACAGGATTTTCAAAGGCACAAGATTCTTGCCTGTCTTCCATTCACCCATATAGTACACTACACCTAATCACAATAGCTGAAGATGAGTGCTCAGCTATGGATTGCACATTATTTGATTTCTAGAATCAAAATGCAAAAATATGTATTTTCATAATGTGATTTTAAATTGTGATGTTGAAGGCTTTCCAGCACTCTCCAAGAAACTACCAGGAAATAACTTGTTAATGCAACTTGTTTTCATACCACAGAACTGTGTAACTACACAATAATTTGTCCTGGAATATTAGGTTGAAATTATCTTAAAGTCAACATACTTCGAGCATGAGAGGTTTTTCAGCCACTGCATTCACTGTGGAGTAAATGCCAATCAAATAAACCAGTCTTCCCCAAACATGTTTGCAGCTACAGCCTCTTATCACCTCCTGGCCAAAATGGTCATATCGGCTGAGGACGAAGGAAATTGTAGCCCAGCGTATCTGAAGGACACCGTGTTGGGAAAAGCTGGTAGATTTAGAGTATAGTGAATGGAGCCCGCTATTCCAGCGTTGCTCATCTGTGGAGTTCTGGGGTCCTTACTTAGCATACAGTTAGATTTACCTAGGCACTTTGATTAAGCGTACCGAACTGTTGGATTGCACTATCTTGGGGAAAAGGCAGGATATAAATAAAAATAAAATATATAAATATTATGTATATAAATTTAAATTATGTTTAATAATAATAATGATAATGAATGATAACTAGAATCTTGTATCAGCTACTTAGTTCAGTATGCTTAACTAAGTAACTTCTCCTGGCCCAATCCCTTAAAAATCTGATGCAAAGGTCATTCATCCTTAGTCTAGTTACCAACAGAACAGATTTCCTTCTCCCCATGCGGCTAATGCCCAGTACAGTGGGTTTGGGAGGGAGTTATGATTATGACAATAGTGCCATCAACATGACTAAGCAGCAACTGTGAATATGAAATAGTTACAGATGAGTAAATCTAGGTAAGTATTTTGTATTCATGATTACTACTTAATCATGATTATGACACTATTGCCCTGATTGTAATTCCCCTGCAAACCTCCTTTACAGGACATAAGCTACATGAAGAAAAGGAGGTCTGTTCTGTTTGTGCAAGACTGCAGGTGAATGACACTTACATCAGGTTTCAGGGTTTTGGGCCAGGGGAGGCTGCTTTATTAGGTATACTTAACTAAGTAGCTGATACAGGATCCTGGCTAAAAATAATAATGTGAACGATGATCTGTTGAAATGGAATGTGAACATTGTGTATGTGTATGCGACTTTAAGTTGCCTGTTGATTTACGGTGACCTCATGAATTTCATAGGGTTTTCTTAGGCAAGGAATATTCAGATGTGGTTTTACCAGTTCCTTTCTCTGAAATATAGGCCACAGCACCTAGTATTCATTGGCAGTCTCTCAACCAAGTGCACACTGGAGTTGACTTTGCTTAGCTTCCAAGATGAGACAAGATCTGGTGCCTCTAGAGGAATCCTGAAAATAAGATTGCAAACAAGATAACTTTTCAGTCCTGATGAAGAGAGATGGCTCTAGCTATCTAGCCATCATTCTCAGTGGAAAACATGAGGGGCAAGCCTCCAGCAGATTGGAGGTGTACCTCAAGCAGTAATTCCTGAGGAAACCAGATCTGTGTAGCTTTTGCCATTTCCAAAGGCAAAACACCTGTGGAGTCAGATTTCCTTGGAAATGTTGCTTCAGATGCTACAGGTAGCTCAACGTGACAGTTTCTGAGAAGCCAGCTGTGCATACCTCTTGCCTTTCCCTATAGGTAAAAGAGTTTGTGAAAGTGCTTTGGGGACGATGTGTTTATGTGGCATGGATAGAGGCCTCCACGACCTGAAAGGAAAAGGTCTTGCAGGTCAAATCTGGCTCATAAGCTATAGTTTCCCCTTGTTTATTTTCTAATTTTTTTTAAAAAAAGTCTATTCTACCCTATTTCTAAGAATCTCAAGAAAGCATACATCAGTTTAAAGAATTTGAAACATAAGAATAATTTTAAAAGATTAGAAGCATATTAAATTATTTAACACTTACAAAGACAATTTAATACTAGTCAGAACAATTTAAAACCACTCATATATTCAGATTTGGCTGAATTAATTTAGGCTCCAAACACTTTATAAGAAGCCATGTTTTTACTTGGCACCAGAATGACACCAGTGCTTACTTCCTTCACTCCTCCAGCTGGTTATCTAATTGAGCTGGAATAGTCACCCTATATAGCTGAGTACGTTCAGGAGATTCTCTCTTATTTGTGAACATGGAATTATAGAGTTGGAAGGTACCTTAAAGGCCATGTAGCCCAGCCACCTTTCAGTTCAGGAATGCCTGAACTGAATTAGCGCATCTCTGAAATGCAACCATCCAACCTATGCTTAAAGACCTCAAGCAAAGGGAAGAATTGCTGATATCATCAGGAGGTTCTTTCTAATATTTAGTCAACTTCTCTTTCATTTCAGTGTTAACCTCTTAGTTTGGGTCTGATATGTGTTGGTAAAAAGCCATAATCAGGTAATGTCTTTGTCTGTGATTTTATTTCCAGGTATTATGAATACATATTTGGGTATTCCAAATGGCAGAATCAAGATAAGCCAAAATCTCTTTCTGAAGCAGAGCTATCTTCACTTCAGGTCATCATCACATCATCAGATTCTGATTGTGATGCATACCCTAATATTGCATCAAATGAAGCTTGTGAGTATCTAAAAGTGTAGAGGTGTGTAGCCTTACTTGAATCATATTTCTTCCTACTGCAACATCCTGAGGACACTTCTTTTCTTACACTTTTTTGTTTATATTACTGGGCACTGTTTTTCCTCACATTCATAGCTGTCTGAAATAATCATCTTGTTTAATGGTTTATTAGGTGGGTAGCTGAAGAAAATAACTTGGCTCAGCTCTAGAAAGATCTTGAATATAATTCACTTGGACTAACAGCTCCATTTATGATTCTGGCAAATGTTTGTCTACAAGTAAAGTTGCCTGGAGATCTAAAAGATATTACAGGCAAGGTTTGCATTCCTGGTGAGCAGGATAAATTGTGCAGTGCATGTCCCTTGTCAGTGTGCAATAATCCTCTGTAATCAAGCAGATTGTTGGTTCTCCAACTTTAATAGAAATCTGGTACATTCAGATGACTGAAAGTGTAGATAAACACCAATAGGGCTAAAAACACAATGTTGTAGTACAAAATGTGCCTATTCACCATTCCAGTCAGTCAGTCCGTCAGTGATTCAGTCGGTCATGCTATCTGCAGGGATACTCCAGTCTTTTCTGCTCCTCCAATGGTTTTCAATATTTTTTTCACAGCAATCAGTCTTGGATGGCCACTGGGTATATTTCGCTCTCTACAGCTGACTTTTTTTTCTGAATGATTTTTGTGATTCTGCAAATTCTGTTTCCTTTGCTCAGGGGTGATATTATTTTGACTGGATAAAGATCCACATTTAACTCAAAATGTCAGAAATAAAGAGAGCACAGCTTTATTGTGCCCTGTCAGTTATACTGAATAAAATAATGGCAGGTCTCTGTGGATTGATGACCTTGAACACCATCTGTCTTCTGAGAAAGAGAGGGAGTAAGGTTTCACTTCCTGTTGAAATTATGGGGCTTGCAAACAAAACAATGTATGTGCGAGTCTGATTATATATGAAAGGCTCTAGAACAAGAAAAAAGTAAAAGTTAAAATGACAGCATGTTTTCAGTTACATTTTTGTTGGGCAGTGTTACCAATGATAAGAAACTGTTTGGAGCAGGCCTATGCAACTTCTAGCCTTATCTGGCAGCCCTGTTAGGGAAGTTAACAGTTTCTCACTGCGCTATAAAAACTGCAGTTGTTAAAAAGAGGAACTCTTAAAAGTTGACAGATAGTTTCACATCATGCAGATCTGATTCAGAGAAATATTTGTTTCTGAGAATCTGTTTGCTCCTGGAATGGGCAGCCTGCGTGCATAGGCTGCATGTAGCCCTTGGTCCCTTTCCTGTGGCTCATGGATAGAATCTGTCAAAATCTTTCCTATCTAGGTAGGGAGAGCATTCTAAAAATGCAGATCCAGATAGAATCTTCCCTGTACTATTCATCTCATTGGCAGAGAATGGCTTAATAGTGGGGGAAGTGGGACTAGATGGCAGATAAATATTAACTTTTACCTGCACCACCATCCCGTTTCCTCTACCAATTAGCTGTTCCTTGTATATTAGATGAATAGCAAGGCAGGGAATGTGGAGAAGAAGGAGAGTTTGACCCTCCCTTCCTTCTGTGCTCCTAATAATTCTCCCCTCTTTCTTGCAGTGTTACTAAGTTTAGGAGAAAGGCTAGTAGTTGTGGGGAGTAGTCTTCATGCCAGTGTGTTTCTGCATGTGTTAGAAAATGTAATGGACACATGATTGAGTGAGATGTAGAGAGACAGCCTTGTAGAGAGACACCCCAGTGCTTCTCATCCTGACTCTATGTATGCAGCTCCTGATAGATGACCCCTGAAGGAATTTTTTTAGAAAAAATGAAAGTAGCTAATTTTTAAGTAATTTTATTAAAGTTCCAACATATAAAACAAACAATTATCATTGTATTCTTAATTGTCGTATTACAACTGTCTTCCTTCCTCTCTGGATTACAGTCTTTATCATTCCATTGAACTGTTATCAATGCATCACAATAAATTGTTAGTATTATCTACTTAATTCATTAGTTCCTGTTTTTCTACTCAACTTTACTTGTTCCATGATATTTCTCTGAATTTTATCTTGTAAGAACCTTTAATACCATGAATTATGTATTATTCCCTGTTAAGACCCCTCTCGTTTCCGAAATCATCTGCCATTCTTTATAGATATCATCTGATTTCCCTTTTAATCTCTGTGAAACAATATCTGCATTTCTATTTTCAATAAAAGTTGCCCACATTGTTCTGTCGTTGGTATTATATCACTTTTCCAAAGCCTTGCAAATTCAATACGGGCAGTCGAGACCATATACAGTATTATTCTCCAATATTTCTTTTCCGCAGTTCCCTCTAACATATGTGTCATATTTAACAAGTACATTTCAGGAGTCTTATCAATTTGAACCTGCAGTACACCACATATTATCTTATGAATTTCATTCCAATACATTTTTGCTTTAGAACATGTCCACCATATATGAAATAGTGTGCCTCCAGTCTTTTGACACTTCCAACATTGATCTGTACCCGTCTTATAAATTGTCTTTAATTTTTCGGGTGTCATGTACCATCTATGAAATAACTTATAGTAGTTTTCTTTAAGGTTCTGAACTACCGTGAACCTCTTTGTTCGTTGCCAACTTTGTTCCCACCATTCCAACTGAATTGGATGTCCAATGTTCTGTGCCCTTTGTATCATTGCTATTTTAATTGTCTCCTCCTCACATTGTTGTTGTAATATCTCTTGATATAAATGTGAAAGTAAATGAGGTGGATTTTCTCGTAAAAGCTTCAACAGATTCTCTTGTTCTTTCTGTTCTATTCCTTGAATTTTCACATCCATCTGAAATCTTTCTGATAATTGTCTGTAGGGAAACCAGCTTAACTTTATACCTTCAATTTCCAATTTCTCTCTTGATTTCATCTTAAAAACATTTGTATTTGTATTCATATTTGTTTTCTCCAGTATATCTTCATATCGCAACCATTTTTCTGTATCTGACCATCTTCCAAAAAAAGTTTCTTGAAGGGAGACCCAAGTGGGTAGCTGCCTAATGTTCTTATTCTTATAATCATTCCATATTTTATATAATGATTTCCTTACAAAGTGATGCATAAAATCTTTATCAATTGTCGCTTTTCCATAGAACATATAGGCATGCCACCCCATCCTTAAATCTGTTCCCTCTAAAGCCAGCATTCTCGTATTTTGTAAATCCATCCAGTCCTTTATCCAAGTGAATGCCGCAGCCTTAAAGTATACTTGTAAGTCCGGTTATCCAAAGCCTCCTCTTCTTGATATGTCAGTCAAGACTTTCCATTTTATTCTTGGTTTTTTGCCTTGCCATATAAAATTAGTTATATCTCTCTTCCATTGTATGAAAGGCTTAGCATTTGTAATTGTAGGAATATTTTGAAAAGGATAATTCATCTTTGGTAGTACATTCATTTTTATAACAGACATTCTTCCCAGCATAGATAATCGCATTTGAGTCCATTTCTCTAAGTCTTTAGATATCTCTTTCCATTTTTTCTCATAGTTGTTTTGACAAAGCTCATTGTTTCTCTTGGAAATCCAAACTCCCAAGTATTTTGCTTTCTGTCCTTTATTAAATCCTGTTATCTGTTTGAACTCCATATCTTCTTTCTCTCTCATGTTTTTTGTTATAAACACTGTCTTATCCTTGTTCATCTTAAATCCTGAGTATTCTCCATATTCTTGAATAATATTCATCAATCCTTCTATACTGCTGAGAGGATCCTCTAGAAACAAAACCAGGTCGTCCGCAAATGCTTTAAGCTTATACTGATATTTCTTTATCTGAACTCCTCTTACTGTAATTTCTTCCCGTATGATATTATTAAGAATTTCCAATGTCATTATAAATAACAAAGGCGACAATGGACAGCCCTGTCTTGTTCCTCTATGAAATTCAATTTGTTTTGTTCTCTCTCCATTAATAATCAGTCTCGCCATTTGCTGACTATAAATTGCTTCAATCCAAGAAATGAATTTTTCTCCTGCTTGGGCCTGTTTAATAACCGTCTTCATAAATGCCCAACTGACTATATCAAAAGCCTTTTCTGCGTCGACAAACACCATAGCTAATTTCTTTTCATTATGTCTTTCATAGTATTCGATTATATTTAATACTGTCCTGATGTTATCTCGCATTGTTCTCTTCAGTAGAAATCCATTCTGGTCTTCATGTATGTTATCTTGAAGAACCTTTTTAAGTCTCTCAGCTAAAATAGCAGCAAATATCTTGTGGTCTGTATTTAAAAGTGAGATAGGTCTGTAATTCCTGACATCGGTTAAGTCTCTTCCTTCTTTAGGTATTAAAACTACGTTAGCTTCCTTCCATGTATTTGGTATACCTTCTTTTCTTATCTCATTCATTGTCTTTTGTAATGGAATTGAGAGTTCATGTTCCAAAGTTTTGTAGTATTCTGCTGTAAAGCCATCAGGTCCAGGAGATTTACCATTTTTCGTGTTTCTGATAGCTTCTACTATCTCCATCATCGATATTGGTTTGTTTTTTGTTCTTCTGTAAATCTCATTTTATTATTTTTTTCTAAGTAATCTTCAATTTCCCTCTGATTTTTAGTTGAGGAGATATTACTCAACAACTTTACATAGAAATTGAAAAAAGTCTGTTTTATCTCCTCTCGCTTTGTAGTTTTTCTTTCCCCAATTCTAATTTCCATTATTGTATTTCTTAGTCTTCTTTTACGAAGTAAGTTTGCCAAGAGTTTAGATGGTTTGTTAGCCTGTTCAAAGTAGGTATGTTTCGCTCTCCGCATTTGATGTTCTATTTGAAAGTAGCTATATTGAAGAACAGGACAAAATTCAAATTCCACAAGCAGGCGGTATGTTTAGTAGTACCAACTACAGCTGCAAAATAGTATGCAAGTTTTCATGTTCTCTAGAAATCTTTGTCAGACTAGATGGTTAAAAAATAGGGATCAGGGCAAAGCCTGAAATCCAAAAATGTGGCTAGATATTTTACACCGTGGGGTCTATGGTTAAACTCAGTCCCAAAATGGAGATTGCACGCTTGATCAATCACTGGTAATTGGATATTACATGGCATATAGAGTGGAGTGCAGAATTGTACTACTGTAGAATTCTAGTTGGTCCCAATACTGCCTGCCTGGGGATTTTTGACCCTGAGCAAATGTGGTATTGGTGGTTAAAGTTACAACTCTATGAAGCCCATCAAGTGAAATCCTTTACTTTTCTTAATGCAGAAGTCATTTTCAAAGAAGTAGTTGTGTTAATCTCTTGCAGCTTAAAAAGTGGAGGAGGAAAAAAATGTGCAGGAGTAACACCTTTAAGGCTAACTGGGTTTATTTTTGTATGAGTTTTCATTGATATCAGTCTACTTCTTCAGATGCAGCACAGAGTGATATCCACACTTCAGGATATAAAATATATTTATGTAGTTTTTATATCTCGTTTATATCTTACTCCCACAAGTGTATACATGTTGTTGTTGTTGTTGTTGTTGTTGTTGTTTATATCCTGCTTTTTTCCCAGATTGGGATTCAGAGCAGCTTACATAGTTAAAAACCACAGAATACAAAAGTTAAAACACAACTGTTTAAACAGTAAAAAAGAATTAAAACAAAGTTAAAATACATAATTAAAAATTCACACATCCATACACATCAGCAACCCCGTTAACAATATCTGAAACATAAATATGCCTTATAACCTTAGGCATTAATATCACTCTGTACTGCATCTGAAGAAGTTGACTGATACAGAGTCGAAGGCTTTCATGGCCAGAATCCATTGGTTCTTGTGCGTTTTTCAGGCTTTGAGACCATGTTCTGGTTGCGTTTTCTCCTGACATTTCGCCTGCATCTGTGGCTGGCATCTTCAGAGAAATGAAGAAATTCAGAGGAATTTCCTCTGAAGATGCCAGCCACAGATGCAGGTGAAACGTCAGGAGAAAATACAACCAGAACATGGTCTCAAAGCCCGAAAAACCCACAAGAACCAAGTTGGCTGATGTTCACAAAAGAAGCTCATACCAGTTCGTGCTGCTACATTTCTTTTTCTTTTCTTTTTTTTCCAACCCGTCCCTTGCTCCTTTTTAATTGCAGAAGGTCATTATTGCTTAAAAATACAAGCCAGAAGTCATAGAAATCTCATTGTTACCATGGCTGCAGTCTGGCACATTGACCTCAAGTTGATATATAAGCAGCCAGTGTGCACGGTTGCAGCCAAAGTATTGGGAATTAGTCCCATAAGAGCAAAATAATCATTTCATAATTGTCACTACTGAAAGCAATTTAGTATTAATTTTCATTTTCCTTAAAGATCAGCTCCAAGTATCAGGACCTACAGCTGTACTGAAGGCAAACAAAGTCTGGGGAGCGTTAAGAGGTGAGTTGTAAGATGATAGGTGCCCCACTAATTAAAAACTAGTGTCCAGCCTCCTATTTCCCATAGTGTCCAACCAAATGCAATAGAAGATCAACAGTGGAGCTTGACAACAACAGGTTTCCACATGCCTTGGTTCTCTAGGAGTTGGCATTTGAATGAATACTGCCCCTGTCCCTGAAGATACATGTTTTTAATGTGTGATGGAGTTAATTTTTCAACATAAGTATGGAGACAAACCAGCAGTACCAGCCCATGGCTGAAGGCAGGTTGACATGATTGTTTGTGATGGTACATGTTCAATATGGAATACACACAAATCCTGTCTAGCTTGAAAAACAAACCATAAAGTTTAATTGCATGAATCATCTCTGCATTGTTGTAATAGTGAAATTAGCTAATAGGAGCATCACATTTCTGACTGATTTTTCTTAGTGTCTCCAGATACTTCAAGGAAATGGTAAGAGAGGAAGCAATGATGGCCTACTTCCTTACCCTGTTCTCACCCAAAGCAGAGAGAAATGCATGTTCTCTGTTGGAAGATCTATATTCTGTCCTGGCATAAGGAGAAAAAACATGTGCCAAAATCCACATCTCACCACCACCACAACCACCATCACTCCCCTTTAAATGACTTCCGGATGTGCTGCTTTGGTTACTGTTTTCTTCAAATTTCCAAAGCAGCTTTTACATTGCATCAGTGATACTTAGTGATTAATTATTTGACTTCCAGGTTTAGAAACATTCAGCCAGTTAATAAATGAAGATGATTATGGAAGTGTGAGTATTTCTTATTATACAGTAGACTACCACTACTAGTTAAGATTCACCCTCTAATTTGGACTTAGTCACTGTTGTTAATGATTTCAGGCATGTCTATGCTATGCTGTAATGTGTTTGCTGCTGTAGAATGTGCTGTGTTTCAAAGACTGTGAGGAAAATGCAGAATGACATGCATAATTGTGTTCCTCATGGTATTGGTTGAATGTGAATGATGCATGCAGACATCCTGAGACAGGAAAGCATCTCCAGTGTCCAGACTGCACCATACTCTTCCTTTGAAATCTCTCTTTTTAAAAAAAGAGTTTATTAAGTTCTGCAGATTTGCCTATCTACTGTGCTATCTGTAGATTTAGCTACATTTCTTGGTAAATACATTAGCGTGCTTATATCTCTTTGCACCTCAAAAAGCACTTGGCTGGCTTACTCCATTTTATAATTCTGGGGAAAGGACTGGAATAACTGCTTTCCTGATTTTTGGATGTTGGCATGGCCTCTGTGACATGGGCATCCAGTTCTTTACAGGCTGCCTCTGTCTGTGAGCCTGTGAGCTTTGCCTAAGATCAGTCCAGAGCATCTTTGTACCCAGTATGAACAGAGGCCAGCATTCCTACTGGTTGCTCACCTTTTAGTGAGATTTCCTCTCCTTGGGGCTCAATGATTTCAAGGATTAGCCCAAGATTTTTGGTTAATTTTGCCTGGTAGAATAGGAAGAGGAATAAGTTCAAAGGTTAGTATTGTAGGATATGATTCTTAATAGATATTGTGACTTTTGGTGATAGCCCATGTTGAAAATCTACATAAATATTTTTGGAGTTGAGTTTAATATGGATTTTGTGTATATATGGATACTCTGGATACATTTTTCCCTGTGCATTCCATAGTCTCTTATCATAAAAACAAAATGGTAAATGCTCTGTTTCTCTTTTTAATTTTAATAGTTTTTTATCAATGAATCTGACATTAATGACTCCCCAAGATTTCCCCATCGAGGAATCTTGATTGACACATCAAGGCATTTCCTGCCCTTGAAAAGCATCCTTGCTAATTTGGTAAGTTGACAGTTGCATCTGGTCCTCATCCCTCCTCTGGGTCTTTTGAGATGGCTGCTGTGGAAATTTTAATTGAAATAACCTATTTTCTTATTCAGTAAAGGGTTAATATTGTAACCAACCACAGTATTTTATATGTCAGTCACAAAATGTGTGGCTGTCCTACAATATATGACTAGTTGTTATCCAGAGCACGGTGCATCTCCAGCTCTCTCTTCCTCCAAAACTGGACATATGTATTGAGGAAACATCTGGGTAGTTAATTAATTAAAAAAATTTTTAAAAAGTATTTCTAAACTACTCTGCATCCCTACCAGGACAAGGTACAAATGAGCATGAATAGATTTTTTTTAAAAAAATTGCTTTGTAATAGAACAAGTTAGAGGCGTTTCTAGCTATTAAACACTATCAACATACCATCCTGAATGCATCCAGTTTTGTCTGATCTTATAAGTTAAACAGAATTAGGCCTGGTTAGGATTTGGATGGGAGACCCCAAGGAGAACCACGTATCTCTAGATAATAGTGGGGATGAAACCCTGGAGAACCATTGCTGCCAGTCAGAGTTGACAAGACTGGTCCAGATAGACCAATGGCCTAACTCGGTATAAGGCAGCTTCCTATATTCCAAGCTAACATGTATATTTAATGCTTGGATAAATACAAATATTTTGACTTGGCACCAAAAAAATTGTAATGTTGATAGTAGTCATGTTTCTATGGGGTGGGAAATCCAAAGCAGGATCCTACCTCCAGAAAAGGGGGTGTTGGCACAGCTTGAAAAGGTACTCAGAGAAGAGCCACTGCTTAGAGCTTAATGGGCAGCAGTGCACTCCTAGATGAACCAGATGCAGAATCATACAATTATTAGTTGGAAGGGGCCCTGTGGGCCATCAGATTAAAGCCCCTGATCAATGCAGAAGCTCCATCTAGAGCATCCCCAGCCTCTCTTTCAAAACATCCAGACCTCACCACCTCTCTAGGCTATTGGTTCCACAGCTGAACTGCTATTGCTGTCAAGCTGTTCAGTCGAAATTTACCCTCCTGTAACTTAAGACCATTGAACTAGTTCTACTAGTTCTGAGATAGCAGAGAACAAGCCTGCATCTTTCTTAGGTATTTAAATAGTGTGATCATATCATTCCTCAATCTTTCTTCACCATGCCGAACAGGTCCAGCTCCTTCAACTTCTTCCCATATGTTTTGTTCTCTTTATCTCTTATCATCCCTGTTGTCCTTTTCTGAACTCTTTCCAATTTGTCTATATCCTTCTTAAAATGAGGCATCCAGAACCAAACACAGTGCTCCAGATGAGGCCTGACCAGTGTGGAATAGTCCAGGGGCACTATTAGTTCCCTTGACATGGAAACTACACTTTAATTAATACAGACTAAGATAGCATTTGCCTTTTTTGCTGTAGCATCACGCTGCTGATTCATGTTCAACTTACGATCAACAATAATCCCAAGGTCCTTTTCACATGTAGTATTGCTGAGCCAAGTCTCCCATATCTTATATCTGTGCATTTGTTTTTTGTTGCCTAAATGTAGAATTTTTCATAGGTCTCTGTTGAATTTCATTTTATGAATTTCAGCCCAGTTTTTTAATTTATCAAGGTCCTTTTGAATTCTATTCTTGTCTTCCAGTGTGTTAGTTACTCCTCCCAGTTGTGTATCATCTGCAGATTTGACAAGTCTTTCCTCCATTCCATCATCTAAATCACAGATAAAAATATTGAAAAATGTTGGACCCAGGACAGAACACCGTGGTACTCCAGTTGAGATCTCCTTCCTATTTGAAGCACAACCATCACTGACAAGTCTTTGAGCAGAGTTTTCCAACCAGTTATGGATCCATCTAGTGGTCTTTCCATCTATTCCATATTTAGTCAGTTTGCTAATCAGAATATCATGGGGGACCTTATGAAATGCTTTGCTGACATCTAGATAAATCACACCTGCAGCATTCTCATTGCCTACTAAACTAATGACCTGTTCTCATATATATAGGTGTGTGTGTGTGTGTATGTGTATGTATATATATGTATGTGTATATGTATGTATGTATGTATACACAAACACACACACACATACACACACACACTAGCATATATACCTGGCGTTGCCTGGGATTGTATTTTCTCATAGATAATACTTGTTAGAAAGATTTGAGATCCTGTGTCTCTAATTCTCTGAACTGTCTTGTCCAGTTCCTGTAACTTTTCCCCGTATTCCCCAATCCAATCTGTATTCAGAGTTATTAACATACAGAGGTTGGGTTCCTGAGGGAAGTACATTGCCCTCCTCCTTGCTACAAGGCCTTATCTCCATCGCAACTGGCCTATTCAGAGCTTTCTGGCTGAGAATTGTAAAGGCCTCTCCCTAAACGGCAAACCCCAGGATTCTATAGAATCTTCTCAGGCAGCCAATCATATGAGGTCTTTGCCTGCCTGACATAGACGAACAAACAAACTTTGACTTTGTGTGTGTGTGTGTGTGTGTGTGTGTGTGTGTGTGTGTGGATGGTTAGTTTGGCAGAATTAGTTCTTGACAAACCCATGCTGGTTCCTATTTATAACTGCATTGTCATCAAGATACTGTATAATCCATTCTAGTATATATCCTGGTATTGAGATCAGACTGACTGGCCTTAGTTTTCTGGATCTTCTTTTTTGCATTTTTTGAAGAGGGGGCAATGTTTGGCCATCTCTAGTCCTTTCGCACCTCGGCCATTCTCCCAAGATTTCTCAAAAATGGTAGCAAGTGGTTCTGTGAGTATGTCAGCAATTTCCTTCAGTATTCTGTTATGCAGTTTATCTGGCCCTATAGATCTGAACTAATTCAGCTTAAGCAGGTGATTCCTTACTAACTCCTTATCAGTCTTGATCTGCAGCCTGGATTCCTTACCAAGGTCTCTGCTTTTGCATGAAAGTGCACAGTCCTCTTTTGGGGAAAAACCTGAAGCAAAATAGGTATTGAGTGGTTCTGCCTTTCCATTGAAATCTGTTAGCATTTTACCATTCTTGTTGAGCAGCGGTCCCACCATTTACTTCATCATTCTTGTGCTTCGAAAATATTTGAAAAACTGCTTCTTGTTGTTTCTTGTTCAGCCTAGCCAGTCTCAGCTCATTTTGAGCCTTAACTTTCCTTACACTGTTCCTGCAAGCTTGGGCTACACTTCTGTATTCATCCTTAGTGCTTCACCCTTCCTTCCATTCTTTATACACACCTTTTTTTCCCCACTTCCTCCTTGAGTTTACTGTACAACCGTATTGGTTTTTCAAATGTTTCCTATTTTAATTCTTCTTTAATTCTTAATTCCCATTTTAATTGTGATTGTGCTTTTAATTGTTCCTTCTTCATGAAATTCCACCCATGCAAGGTGTCTTTTTCCTTTAGCATCTCTGGCCATAGGATTCTTCCCAACATTTCTCTGAACTTGATTGCATCAACTTCCCCAAAATCCAAGGTGTTTGACTATATATTTCTTTGGCCTGTCCCACAGTCATGAATTCTAGAAACTACGTTCCTTCCAGTGGTTAGGATCAAGTCCGGGATTGCTGATCCCCTTACTCTTTCCTGCAAGGCACATCAGGAATTTGTTGGAGAGTCTGTGCTTAGCAGACCATAGAGTAAATTTGTCTTTGACATATAATGCTACTCTCCCTCTTTTTCTTCCCCATTTCTTCTTCTTGAACAGATTATATCCCTCAATTATTATATTCCAATCATGAGAATCATACCACAAAGTCTCTGTTATACCTATAAAGTCATATTTACCTTACCACACTAGGATTTCAGGCTTGTCTTATTTGTTTCCCAAACTTGGTGCACTGGTATATAGATATCTAAAGCATTGTTTATTTTCACTGTTTATTCTACTGTGAGTTTTACTGTAGCTTGCTTTCTTTCCCTCAGCTTCTCCTCTAGAATTCACATTCTTGTATGTAGAGCTTGTTTTTGGACAGATATTTAAGCTATCATCTCAACTCCACAGGAATTTAGTTCAAAGCCCTCTTGTTCGGATTCACCATGCTTTTGCAAAAGACGTTCTTCCAGGTCTTCATGAGGTGTAGTCCATCTGTAGCCAGTATTCTTTCATCTAGAAAGTGAAGATGATGGTCCCAGAAGCAAATTTCTCCCACCGACACCATCTGCATAGGTAGTCATTCACCTGCAGTATCTTCCTGTCATTGTGTGGTCCTGTGTTTTTCAGTGGTAGAATTGGTGAGAATACTACCTATGCCTCTAAACTGTTCATTTTCATGCCCAGGGCTTCATAATCCAAGATGATCTGCTCAAAAGTATTCTTTATGGTGTTGTTGGTGCCCAAATGAATTAGAAGAAAGGGGTACTGCTCTGTGTTCTTGATGAGCTTTAACAACTTAGTAGTGACATCTTTGATGTGTGCTCCAGGAAGACAACATGCTCCCCAATTCATCTTCTTTGGGTGGCACACAGTTCTTTCTATACACCTGAGCAATGAATCCCCTACCACCAGCACTTTTCTTCTTGCTGCAATTGGTGGTTAGGTTGGCTCCTTCCCTGGCATGCAATGTCTATTGCTGCTGGCCTCCTGCTTGTGCCTTTTCACCACTGTTATCCTCAGGAAGATGTAGGAAGTGAATGCTTAATTGGAGCGGTTCCAAATCCCTTGTGCATGATAGTTGCTGATAGCGACCATCATCTGAGATGCTCCCACGGTATTAAAGCCCCCTTCATTTTCATGGGCAGTTTTGGGCAATTTCTAACTGTTGCATCTGTAGGTTCAATTCTTCTTCTGTTCTATCCAGGAAGTCCTTGTGTTCTCTGATGTGTTGAAGAGTCTCAACACATGATTGCAAGGTGTTAACCTTCTCATCCAAGAGGGCCACCAGTTTGCACTTGCTGCAAATGTAGTCAGTGAAGTTTTCTGGCAAGAAAGCAAACATCACATATACGTGGCAGCCGACAACAACAAATTCTTCTTCCTCCACCGCTGCAGTAATTTTTTTCACTGTTTTCAGACTGCAATAATTCTTACTGATATGACTGGCTGCTGGCCCTCAGAGCCAGGACGCTTAATACTCAGTGTATCATTACCAAGCCTGACAGTTAGGCTTATTGGCTGCTTATAGAAATGGAGCAGTGGATAGTAGGAGATAAGGCATCTAGAGGGCACTTACTTAAGATAAAGTTTTACATGAATGTATTTAAGATTGAGTATTAGATGTAATTAAGATTTGGTTTGTTACAGAAAATATTGTCCATATGAAGCATAATGTAATAGTCAGAGAAGCTGTGTTGATATTGTTTTTGTTTGTAAATAAAAAAAACTGAGCACTTCAGAACTGTTGAAATAGAAAAGAACCACTGTTTTAAAACTACTTACTTTAAAATTAACTAAACACCACCTTCTGTGTCACAGGATGCCATGGCTTTTAACAAGTTCAATGTCCTGCATTGGCACATTGTAGATGACCAGTCCTTTCCTTATCAAAGTGTCACTTTTCCTGAACTTAGCGCCCAGGTAAGTAAGTGTCATTTGACATTTTCTGGTAATTCTCTGCCTTAAAATTCTTCCTTAAAGTTTTGGGGGAACATACCTCATTAAAAAAGTTACTGCTTGGAGGATATAGGCCAAGATTCTACATCATGGAGCCCTGGTGGCACAGTGCTTAAATGCTAGTACTGCAGCCACAAAGTTGTGAGTTCGATCCTGCTGGGCTCCAGGTTGACTCAGTCTTCCATCCTTCCGCGGATTGGTAAAATGAGTACCCAGCTTGTTGGGGGCAATTAGCTAACACATTGTAAACTGCTTAGAGAGCACTTAGCTGATAAGCGGTATAGAAATACACATGCTATTGCTATTGCTATCATACTGGTGGAGCTTAATTCTTTGGTCATTCCCTCTACTTGACTGTTTCTCTCCATACTTGATGAGGGCTGCTAGATGTGATTCCATCTTTCTGGCTGCTGGATCAGCTGCAGAGCTGCACACAGTCTCATTCCAGCTGCTGTTGATCACAGAGGACAGCAGGAACAGCCTTCATCCCCACCATAAGTCTGTTCCTTTGTACATCAGAACTTGAGCAGTTGGAATGAGTCCAGACATACCTCTACATCCTATCAGTGGCCAGTAGACAGAACTCAACAGATGGCTGTGCAGATGATGCCATCAGGAAAGATTTGGCTTCATGGTCTGTGTTTTCATTATGATGACTTTTTGCAAGAAATTTTTTGGACTTCACAGCAGCTGGTAAGAACATATTTGCAAGGAGTGTCACAAAGATGATCAGAACGAGAAAAGGGAGGAATCAGTATGCCAAAGGGCAAGGGAAAACAGACTCAATAATACAGTGGGAATTGGGCCAATAGCACAAGACCCCAACAGTGGGCAGAAAAAAAATCATCTGGTCTTAGATATCTCTATACTACTCCACAGAACATGGGAAATAAAATGAATTAGAACTCCCCCCACTAGAATAAGCACTCTCCCTCCCATTCCCTTGCCTTTTGCCCAGGCAGGCTGCCTTCTTTCTACACGCCCAAACAAAAGGCAAGAGAATGGAAGGGGAAGGAAGGCAAGTGGATGCCTCACAAATAATCAAATTTTCAAAAGTCAAATTCATGAATGTAGAGGGAGGACTGTAAATGCACACTTCCCTGAGGAGCACTGGAGGGGGAGGGATGTTTTTTTCCTATTTCTTCCTGCCAGTTTAAGCCTGGAGTGGATTGAGCAGCAGCAGACTGGCCCAGGCAGGCAGGCAAGCATTTTCCCTTCTCTCTTTCCTTCCGCTCTTTTCCAAACTATTACAAACACTCAAGCACCCCTCTCTTTTTTTGCCTTCTGCACCATGAGAGGAGAGGAGACCAAGATGGGCAAAGGAGAGAGAGAGGAAAAAAGACAAAAAGTGGTAGTGGGGGTTGAAGGCACTAATGAATGGAAATGAGGAGGTATGCTTGAGGTCTTTTATAGAGAGCTGCTTCAACCCCTCCTTTTTTTTTCTCCCTTCCTTCTTTGCCCATCTGGGACTCTTCTCCTTCTGGTGAAGAAGGAAAAAAAGGGGCATTTGAGCATTTCTGACAGCAGTCTAGACAGCTGTCCACTGAAAAGGAGAGAAGGATGAGAGAGTGAAGAAGTCCAAATGATGACTGGCTAGCTGTCCACTCTGTGGTCACTTAGCTGCTGAGGCTGTGTCCTCCCTGCAACAGAGCAGCTACATGACAGGCAACACACAGGCCAGTCTGGATGCCTCCTTTTACCGTGGTTCCTGTCAAGTTGTAGATTAGGAGACAGGCTGAGTAGCCTTTGAACCTTTCACAGAAACCCTGTGAGGGCATCACAGACCGCTGGGGGTCCATAGCCCCCAGGTGAGGAAACACTGACTTAGAGCATGGAAAACAGGTTGATAACATTTGAGTAAAAATTAAAGGGGAGGAAGAACAATAGTGTGCTCATTGTGGAGGTCTGCTATACACCTTGAGCCAGACTGAAGAGTTGGATGATGCCTTCTTAGAACAAATGGCCAAACATTCAAAAAGGAGAAAGATAGTAGTAAAAGGAGATTTCAGCTATCCTGATGTTTGTTGGTAGTCCAACTCTGCCAACAATATAAGATCCAACAGATTCCTCACTTGCCTTGCTGACAGTTTATTGTCCACAATGTGGAGGATGCAACAAGGATATTGACTATTTTGGATTTAATTCTAACCAACAGAGATGAACTGGTCAACAGGATGGAAGCAGTGGAATCTTTGGCTTAGTGTGACTATGTTTTCTGGAATTTGTTATACAGAGAAAAGGCAGAGCCAAACATAGTCAGACACACACACTGGAGTTGTAGAAAGCTGTTTTCAGTAGGGTTAGGGTTATACCGGATGGAATCCCGTAGTCAGAAGTGCTCAAAGGGAAGTGACTTCATAATGCATGGAAGTTTCTTAAAAATGAGATATTAAAGGTACAGTTGCAAAACAACTAAAGAGAAAAAGAAATGAACAGCCAGTCCTTGTATGGAAAAAAGAAAGCTAAAGTTCAGAATGAACTCACACTTTCTAGAGAGATTAAAACTAATAGAAAGGGGCTTTTTTTTTCTTTTTTCTTTTTTGGCTATATTTGGATCAAGAGGAGTAGCAAGGAAACAGTAGGACCACAACATAGAGAACTTTGTGAAATACTAACGGGACAGAGAGAAGGTTGAAGTGTTGAATACTTTCTTTTTCTCAGTCTTATCTCAAAACAAAAATAGTGCTCTAGCTGGTGAAAACAGAACAAATGACACACTAAGGGGGCTGAAACCCAGAATAGGTAAAGAGGTAGTATAGCAACACCCAGTTACTCTGAATTAATTCAGATCTTCAGGGACAGATGGATTGGATCCAAGAATACTAAAGAAATTTGCAGGTGTAATCTCAGAGTCATTGTCAATCATCCTTGAAAATTCTTGGAGAGCAGGCGAGGCCCCAGCAGACTACAAGTGAGTGAATCTTGTCTCCATCTTCCAAAAGGGATAAAGGAGGATCAAGCAACTAGTGGCCAGTCAGTCTGACATCAGTACCAGTAAAGGTTTGGAACAGATAGTTAAACAGTCAGTTTGTGCACACATAGGAAGGAATGCTGTGATTACTAAGAGATGACATGGCTTTCTCAAAATCAATTTATGCCGAACTAATCTTCTCTCTCTCTCTTTTTTTTTTAAATAGAGTTGCAAGCTGGGTGGAATTTGGGAATGCTATTGATACAGTATATCTTGATTTCAGTAAGGTTTTTGACAAAGTCTCCCAGGATATTCTTGCAGACAAATTGGTGAACTGTGAGCTAGATAGTGCTACTGTTATGTGGATTTGTAATTGGTTGACACACTGAACCCAAAGAGTGTTCAACTGTGATTCCTCTTCATCTTAGAGAGAAGTGATTAGTGGGGTGTTCAGGTTTCTTTCCTGGGCCAGGGTTGTTCAGTATCTTTATCAGCAACTTGAATGATGGAATAGAAAGCATGCTTATCCAGTATGTAGATAACACCAAACTGGGAATGGTAGATGACACCAAATTTGAAATTCTAAGCTGTATCAACAGGAATATGGTGTCCAAATCAAGAGAAATAGTAGTCCCACTCTAGTCTGTTTTGGTCTGGAATACTGTTTCCAGTTCTGAGCACCGTAGTTCAAGGAGGATATTGACAGGCTTGAACATGTTCAGAGTAGGGCAACTAAGATGATTAGAGATCTGGAAACCAAGCTCTAAGAGGAACAACTTAGGAAACTGAGTATGTTTAGCTAGGAGAAGAGAAGATTGAGAGGAAACATCGTAGCCACCTTTAAATAGCTAAAGGGATGTCATGTCAATGCAGATCTACACAAGTTTTGTACTAAACTTATAATTGAACTTTACATATTTCTTGATGTGAAATATATCAATATACGAATGCAATGCAGATGTTATCAGTGAAGAACTGAAAGCTGAAAGAAAGTGACTGTAACAACAGAACACATTGGGGGGGACCTTTTAGCATTTATTTAAGGCTTTGTCTTTTTTTTCCTTTTGCTTCAGCTTTTTGAGGAAATCATAGGTTACTGAAGTTCTTTAAGTATTACAGGCCCTTTAAAAACATTTGACAACTTACAAAAATATTTACAGACATTGTTCAGAAGCCTTGGTGTTTTCCCTAGTAGTAACACTTGGCCCAGCTCTGCTGCAACTTTATTTCAGATGACAAGACTATAAGTTTATCCCCAGTAGATGGAATCCTTCACATGTGCACCACTTGCTGTTTGTAAAACCAAGACATCCATCATGTATTTTAGCCCATAAGAGTAATGAATAGGGATTTGGAGGTTAAGTGTTGCAAGATCTTTAACTCTCCAGAGCGCTGTGGCTTTATGTATCTCTCTGTGTGTGTCAGCCAAAATTGTTAAGGAGGTTGTAATTGTTAGAAGTACGACAGCAGTTAGCACTGAAGAATCCAGAATATCTCACAGCAGACATCAGTAATAGAGCCAGTTAGTCTGAGTGACCTGAAGTGTCCTCCCTTTTTGACTCTACCTATCCTGACCTCTCTGTGCTGTGAACTGATACTCCTAGGGATGTTTCTCTGCCTCTTCTCTTCACCCCTCTCTCTTCCCAGCTCTTCTCAAGAATGCAACTAGAACTGGATAGCACCCTGAGTGACTTTCCTATCTTAGTTCCTATCATAAAGCCTCTTACTTTGTTCCTTTAAGCCATTGGTGTCTTTGCTCTTTAATCAGTATTAACGCTGCACTGCAGACACACACTCTCTATTGGTAATGATTGGTAAATCCCACAACATGTTTTGTGCACTGAAATTTTTCAAGTAATTATTTAGACTACAGCTCAGTTCTTGTGGACCATAAAACTCTGCTGTTAAGTTTAATCCAGTACTGACACATGCAGAAATTTTCTTGGCATAGTATGAAAAACTGTTACATGTGGATATTTTCACAGGGGGCCTATTCATACAACCATGTTTACAGCCCCACTGATGTCCATCTGGTGATAGAGTATGCTCGGTTACGAGGAATTCGAGTCATTCCAGAGTTTGATACTCCAGGGCACACAGAGTCTTGGGGAAAAGGTAAGGTATTCTGAAGGTTACTGATAGTGAAAATGTTATAAAAACTCATTCAATAGCAAACATGAAAGAGAGAGCAAGATTAATAGTTGCATTCATATGTGGATGTGTTATGAAATATAATTTAAATCCAAACCAGCTTAGTTCCATTGCTCACAGTTTGCAGTTCATCACCGAACTGTTTATAGCTTGTTTCATTTTTGTTTCTGCTAAATTTCTCCTGATGAGGCGCATGATATAACCTTTTCAGGAGTTGAGTTTCTTAATTTTGTCCTTATAAATCTGCCTTTGTGCTCTGTTATTGATCACTGGCTTTTTCCTCCTGTTATTTCCTAATAATGATATATTCTGTCACATGTAAAATAGTATGATTCCTTTATTGTTTGAAACTTTGGAGAGCTGCTGCTGGACAGTGTGAACAGTACTGAGCTAGAATAATTTGACTTTATGTAAAGCAGCTTCTTGTGCTGCTAGCACAGACATCATTTCTGCCAATGACAGTCAGTGATTAATACTTAGGAGACTCATTGAAATGGAAACAAATCTGCAGTAGCCTTGAATGTAGACTAGAACAAAAAGTGCTGATCTCTGGAATAAAAAATGGAGGCAAGCCTCCTGTGAGTCACAATTTTCCGAGTCTGATATTCTGCAGAAGTGTTAATTCATCCTCAGTGTCCAAATGTTAAAAGAGCATGAAAAACGTTATTTTGTGTTTTGCACTGCATTAAAAAACATCGTTAAGTTATTTGAGTTGTTTTTAAAAAGACTAGGAGACATACAAGTTTTTATTCTGTAAAATAGCAAAGATGCATCTTCTAAAGATACTGTTTTTTGTGTTTTATTTAAGGGCAAAAAGATGTCCTCACACCATGCTACAGTGGAGAACATCCCAGTGGCACTTATGGACCTATAAACCCCATTTTGAACACAACTTATGATTTCATGTTGAAATTTTTCAAAGAAGTTGGAATGGTATTTCCTGATGAATACATCCACTTAGGAGGAGATGAGGTGGACTTCACGTGTTGGTATAGTGTGGTATTAAATTTCTAAATAGATAATAAATCTGAAATCTAATTGGAAACTAGCAAAAATAGGTAGTTGTCTAGGGCAGAATCCATGCAAATCCTGGCCTTTTCTTCCTGGCTGTAGCTGTCTTTTTTACTGTGCTAAAGGTCCTGTTTCTTTGCATTTGTTGTGGTTTGTCAGAATGGAAAGTTGCTTTCACAGTGTATATGTTGGGAAGAGATTTGCTCTGAAGCTCTGCTTGCATGTAGGAGTGAGTATGGTGTTTTGTATCATAGCAATTTTTCTGATTTATTTAACTTGGGACTGAGATGCCTTAGACAAATCTGTGTATGAACTTAGGATATATGTGCTTAATTTTATAGCTACAGCATCCATGATAACTTACTGTCCAGCCTCTGCTTGAATAGCTATACTGAAGTAGAAGTCATAATTTCTTGAGACAGTTAGGAAGGTTCTTCTGAAGTTTGGCTGAAGTCCTGCAATTTTCATCCATTGATTCTAGTTGTGCCCTGTGAAGCAATAGAGGACAGAGGACTCCCTCATCTGTACAACAGATATTTAAAGACAGTTGTAACTGTTGTTGTTGTATGCCTTCAGATCATTTCTGACTTATGATGACCCTAAGGTGAACCTATCATAGGATTTTCTGGGGTTGAGAGTGTGTGATGTGCCTGGGATCACCCGGTGGGTTTCTGTGGCTGAGCAGGGAATCGAATGCTAGTCTCCAGGGTCATAGTCCAAATCTCAAGCCACTACACTACAGTCTAATATCTTACTGTAATCTTCTTTTCTGCAGGCTGAATATTCCCTGTTCTTTCAGCTGTTCCTCATATAACTTGATTTCTAAACTTCTTTTCAAGATGCATAATGTTTTGTCATGCTCCTTCTTAAAAGGTGATATTAGTTTCAATTCCCAATTATTTAATGAAGAGAGGGTCTTTTGTTTCCAATTTTGAGCTATTAACATTCTAGCTGCGGCCAACATATAAAATATCAGTTTCCCAGCTTTTTTCTCTAAATCTTCGTTCATCATTGATAGCAGATAAAGTTCAGGAGACATTTCAAAGTGGAATCCTAAAATTGTTTCTATTTGAATATGTATTATATTCCAAAATTTTTTAACTTTTTTACAAAACCACCACTGGTGGTAAAATGTGCCTATCTCGGTGTTGCACTTCCAACATTTATTTGAACAATTCGAGTATATCTTTGATAATCGTTCAAGTGTGAGATACCATCTATAAATCATCTTGTATAGATTTTCCCTAATGTCCAGGCATGCTGTATATTGCATCCTTTTAGTCCAAGTTTTTTCCCACTGATCAAGCGGAATCAAGTGGGAAGGGTTTTGCACCCATTTTACCATTGAGATTTTAATTTGTTCTTCCTCTGTGTCCCATTTCAGTAGAGTTTTGTAAATATGTGAGATATATTTGGTTTTTTCTGTAGACAAAATTGTCATTAGGTCTTCTTCTTTTATTTGGTATCCTTTCAAATTTAAATCAATCTTTAACTTTTCTCTTAGTTGTTTATAAAGAAGCCAATGACAATTAATTTGATTTTCATTTAATGCTTGTTGCGACCTAGTTCTTATTTGATCATTTTGAAGTTCAACCAAATCTTCGTATTTAATCCATCTATTAAACAAAACATTTTCTTTTTAATAATATGCTTCATGGGGGGAAATCCATCAAGGCATTTTTCAAACAGCTTCTTAAAAAGTACTTTCTCCATACATTCAATAAAGCCTGTCTTACATAATGACTGTTAAATTCTTTGTTAGGCTTTGCTTTATTAAACCATAGATAATAATGCCACCCTGACCACAGGTCAACCCCTTCCAGATTTAATAATTTCGTTTTATCAAGCTTAATCCAAGCTCTTATCCAATTCAGACAGCATGCATGATATAATGCAAATGGATAGGTTTACATATATATTGAAAGGAGCTAATACAGAAAGATTTGTCAAAGATTGGGAAAGAGTAATAGCACATTTCAGAAATCAATGGTCAGATATTAAGATGGTTAATATTGACTTTTAAAATTGTGGTGGTAATACGCGGGGATATGTAATGTATTATATGATTGACAGACGCTTGAATTACTGTTCGGAAATTTTACTACCTCTCATCCGGGGGGGAAAACCAGGATGGATGGATAAATGTATGTGTGTGTATATAATTGTTGTTATATATGAATATGATTTTGTATAAGCTATACGTGTAAACGTCATTTGTCTATTTTATCGTTAATAAATTTTTATTGTTAAAAAAAAAAGGTGATATTAGTATCCAGAACTAGATGCAGTACTCCAGGTCTTGTCTGACCAGCACAGAATAGAGAAGAACTATTTCAAGGGTATAGGATACTGTTCATTCTTTATTTTGCATTATGCCTTGGTCAGTCCATGTCTTTTTTCAGGATTCCGTGTTTATAATAGAGGCAACTGGTGAGCTCTGCATAAATGCATGTTGAAACATTGTGAGGTTAGGCTTTGCAGTATACCAGACTCCACGCATCTTGTTAATATTTCTCTACCATGTGGTAGATATAGTTCCTTGGTAGGAAATATAATGTTCTTTGTTTTTTTTCATAGGAAGTCCAATCCTAATGTGACAGAGTTCATGAAGAAACAGGGGTTTTGGTTTAGTTATTCTAAACTGGAATCTTATTATATTGAGAAGTGAGTTTTTTTTTCCTTTTGAGTAAGTCTACTTACTGTGTTCTTGCTGTTATCTTCAAATGTCCATAGTACTATTGTCAGCAGTACATTTTGGTAGGTTTGGCATTTGACTTATAATTTTACAAGCATGATGTTAATGCTTTCTCAGTACCACAAAAAAGCTCATTCTGTTCTTAGTACAAACAAAACTTGAAAACGACAGTCTAATAAGGAATTTGAAATTAATTATTCTGTGGACTTGTAGGCAGATCACGCAGCAAGAAAGTCAGATACGCCAGTTAATATTTTTGTCCCATGATTTTTTTGTTTCCATAGCATGTTTTGCCAAAAACATAGTAGCTGGAAAAGCAGTGATATTCTTTAAAATGTGCAAAGGAAAATCTACCAAAGTCTCCAGTGTTCAGAAACTGAAAAATCTGAGAAAGTTCCTCGTCTTAAGCTGTAAATAACTAAATAAACACTGAAGGTGGAAGTACAGTTCTCCCCCCACATTTGCTGGTTTAACTATTTGCGGTACCTGGTGGCCTCCCCGCTGCCAGCGATTGTGCTGGCAGCGGTCAAGAGAGTGAAAGGGAGGGAAGATCTCACCCTCAAGCTCTCCTGCCGCCACTGCCAGCCTCATTGTGTGGGTGGAGGCAGCAAGAAAACCAAGCGGGGAAGATCTTTCCCCACCGTCTGTCTCCCATGCCGCCTTCACTGCCGCAATCGCGCGCTGAGAAAACCAAGCAGGGAAGATCTTTCCCTCTGGTTTTCTCTCACCCCCTCACCTGTGTGATCACAATTGCGCAGATGGGGGCAACGATAAAGCCAAGTGGGGATCTTTCCCTGCCAGATCTCTCCCATGCCCCCAGAAAGCCAAGCAGGGAAGATCTTTCCCACTGGCTCTCTCCCACCCCCACCACCCGTGTGATCACGCGAGTGTGGACGGCGAGAAAGCTAAGTGGGGAAAATCTTTCCCACCGGCTCTCCTCCATGTTGCCCTACCCACACAATTGCGTGGGCGAGGACCCGCAGTTATTCGTGTTTTTTTCATTTTCCAGGGGTTTCCCTATCCCCCATGAATGTGGAGGGCCTACTGTACTCTATGCATTAAGTAGTTGTGTAATTCAGGGTGAGAGATTATTCTTTCTTTCTTTCTTTCTTTCTTTCTACAGTGCCGTCACTGTGAATGGTGCTTTACAAGAAATAGATCAAGAAAACACAGTTCCCTGTCCTCAGGCTTACAATCTAAAAACACAACACATAAGGAAAGGGGAAGGCAGTGTGAGGGGGGATTAATTCCAGCAGATACCTCTTCTTCTTCTCTCACTTCATGGCCAGGGCAATGGCAGTTGGATATGACTGACAGTTTGAGAAGGGGAATATCACAGCTACTATAGGAACATAAGAAGCTGTCTTCTCCTGAGTCAGACAGTTGGTCCATCTAGACTAATATTGTCAACTCTGAAAGACAGCGGTTCTCTTGGGTTTCAGACAGACTTTTTTCCCCAGCCCTACCTAGAGATTCCTGGTATAACCTCGTAATCTTCCATTCAAGTATTAACCAGGCTCTACCCTGAAAATGAGATGAGATTGCTGTATTCAAGTTGGTGTGGCAGCCAAAAAGTACTAGCAAATTGCTTTTCTTAAAATAGTTCTCATTCAGGTTATCATCATGTTTGGGAAATATTATAACAGAAAGACTGCTTCTGTAGTCTAGCATCTTAGCCATATGCTAGTCCCTGATTCTCTCTCAAACTTTCCGTCTGCAGGAAGAGGCATGGACTATGTGAAAAAGTATCATTGGCTGAAGATATGGTATTACTTTCTTCCCCAGTGCATCTTTAATACCTTTTTACCATAGCTGGTTTATTGCTTTAAGCTTCTTTGGGATGCAGTCTTACTAAAATATGGGATTATAAATGTGAAAAATGAATTATAGGAATGTTAACACTTTTTCTGATTCATTTATCCTAGAATATTGGAGATTACATCTTCTGTTAATAAGAAGGCCATAGTTTGGCAGGAAGTCTTCGATAATGGAGTGGAGGTAAGGTCTGAGAACTGTTTTCTTCTGTTCTGTAATTACTTAGATAGGATTTTCTTGTGCCAGAGTCATAGAAAAGACTTATATAGAACCACCTACGTGTATTAGAAGCAAATATACCTGTTTGTCTACAAAATCTAACCCATAATGTCACTGTTCTATGCAGAGTTTGGTAGCTATGGTTTGCTATGGCACTCTTGTGGTGTAGCTCCAGGGACACACACTGCAGAAATTCTACCACTGCACTTCCAGGGGTTTCCCAGAGCACAGTTTGAATAGCGAGGAAGGCATGTAGGACACACAGGACTTAAGGTTTATTTAAAATCAGATTAAAAGAGCCAGCTGCAACTCCATCAGGCTCAAGAAGGAGAAGCCCTTAGGGCAGAAAGGGAGGGACTGTATGTTTGGTTGTTAGATAGCTTGACGAATTTTAACATTTTGGATCGCAAACTTGCAAATCATAATGGTAAGTCTTTCTAGGCTAGGATGAGCAACTATACAAATAGTGAGCCAGTGTTGCAGAGACACACCCACAGGCTGCACCCACATATCCAGGTGCACCAGGAGTGACATGGCATCACTTCTGGTTGGCACTTTGGTCTGTTATATGGCCCCCCAAAGCAGGCATTTTGTGGGGGAAGTGGGGGTTCTGGGAAGTGTGAGAGACTGCATTGTTTTTATGTGTTTTAAAAAATAATTGGAGGGTCAGGGGACTGGCTGGGTTAAAGTAGGATTCAGAGGCCCCTAGCGGCTCAGGGGCCACACTTTCCCCACCTCTATGCAGAGAAACAGTATATAAATTGTGGAAGGAGCTTGTATTTTTGTGGTGTAGAATTCATATTCGTGTGATGTGTTAATAACTTTTATACTCTGAGTATAAAATAATGACCCCCTGGCTTTAAAAAAAGTTACTATTCTTGTTGCAAGTTCTGGCTCTGTTTTTTTTTTTTTCAAATGTACATTATTATGTGGAAAAGGTCTGTAGTTTAATCCCATCATTTTTAAAAACCTGTCTTATTAACATGTTAATTTCTGAAACTGCATGTGCATGTAGCTGTTATCAGCTAGAAAGTAAATCCTGGAATATCACAGCAACCTCTAAAAGTGTGGAGAGCAGCATCCAGTATGGTGCAAGTGGACTTTCTCCCTCTTCCCTCCCCTCTATGTACATTCCCCCCCCCATCCCTATATTTTGTGTGTACATGGGAAAGGGAGGGGACTCATTTCCCTCCCGAGTCCACTGATGGAACCAGTTCCATTAGTGCAAAGGACATCCTTGGATTCCACTTAATACATTTGATCCAGCATCTGTCTTGTCTGGAAGGAAGAGTTTTTGGGGAGGGGATTTGGTGGAAATCTCTCATAGCACCAGAACTGGTACCATTCACCAGGTCCCTCTGATCTTCTGGATAACATTTTCTGAAGTCTGGATCAACTGAAGGCAGACCCTTCCCCCGGCCGGCAAATGGTTCATTTGCAGCTGCTTCCTCTTTTCCATCCAGGTTGACCACCAGCTGGGAGATAGCCAGGCAAAATGGTAGTGAGGATATTAGGTTGGGGCAAATGCCCATGACTGAGCGAAGCAGAGTTAGTGGTGAGGCTGAGGAAAATAGCAGAGAAAGCCCCCTTAGCTACATACAAAAAAAGGGGGGGGGCAAGAAAAACTTGAGCTTCTTCTGCCCACACAACTCTTTCTGAGCCTAGATATTTGCTATCATGATCAGAGGACAAGCCAGAGAGATCTCTTCTAGCAGGGAAGACAAAGCTTTCCAAAAAAAATCAGGGCATTGCCCATCTGTTTAGGCTGTGCACAGCATCTGAACAGATGAAAATGCACTTAAGGCATATGTCCCCTACGTCTCTACACAACTGCTTGTTTCTTCTTTCCTCTGACATGTTCCTTACTTTTTATGTATTTACATACTTATTATTATTTCTATGTCTTGTTTCTTATTTCCTATCTCTTGGTGTCACTCTTATTTCATCCCTCACTTCTATAAAACATTCCAATGTGTCACTCTGCTATACTCTTGGATCCTCATTGTCCCTTCTCATTTTCTTTTCTGAAATATTTTTTGGGTACTTCTGAAAGCCTTTTGACTTCCCCTGAAGTTGAGATACCCCATAAGCAGTGCCATTTTAGCTGTCTAAAGATCAGCATTCATGCCTGAATATACCTGATAGAAGGAATAACACCAGCTTGAGCAGGTGAACCTAAAGAAAACATTTGTGATTGGATGATTGGGTAATTCTTCCTAGTGAATGTAGCATCAATCCGTTGAGGAATCCCCATGAGAATCAGCAGAGTTGACATTGGTTTCTCACTCGCTATGCATGTGAATAGTGAAAGAACAGTCACTGTGAATCTCTGATATTGCCGTCTCTCCCTACACAATTCAGATTACTTGACTTCTGGAACATGAGAAACATATATGGTGCAGAGAGAGACAATTAGAGATACACAAGGTCATATCCTTGTAATGGTTTGCTATGTCATCTGTTTGGTTAAAGTGTGCATTGGAGGATATGCTGGCAGGAAAATAAGGCTGCCTTGAGCTTGAAGAGAGTGGATTGTCTGCATTCTAACCATCCATGTGTTTTGATCTTTCAGCTAGAGCCAGACACAGTAATTGAAGTGTGGATACCAAGACTGTATCAAGAAGAACTGAGAAGAGTAACAAAAGAAGGGCATCCTGCAATCCTGGCAGCACCTTGGTATCTAGACCTCATTAGTTATGGCCAGGACTGGAAGAAATACTACAGTGTAGAACCACTGAACTTCATGGGTATGTTGGAATTTTGCAATTGCCTATTTTTGTGTGTTTAATACAATCAAAGTTGGACATATTTAAAAGTCCCATTGGTTGCAATGAAAGCAAGTTTGAAATTTAAATTAACAATTTGCACATGTATCCACTTAGCCACCCCCTTTTTCACCCACATTAACTCTCCAGTTTGTCAGTAAGATCATATTTTAGTATACTTTAACCAGGTAAGAAAAACTGCTTCTGTGGAACAAATGACTGCAGGAAACTTTTCTTATTATTATGTTCCTAAACAAAGAAAATAGTATTTGCAGTTCTAGGACTAATGTGAAATTACAGCAACAACTCTTTTTTGATCCCTAAGTTTTTTGTGCTAGTCCATTGGAATAGTGATCAGGCAGTCGGCTGTGACCAACTGACATTTTTATGAATAGTGACACAGTAACCTAATTCATCTTGACTATTCCCGTACTCAAGATGAGAGCTTTTTCATCCATGACACATAATGGAATAGAAGCATTGGGCAGGTTATATCAGGCACATGAAATGAGGTTGTTGTTGCTGTTTTTCTCTTATTAAACACAGGATGCAAAACTCAGAAAGACTTGGTGCTTGGTGGAGAAGCCTGTCTGTGGGGAGAATATGTGGATGCAACTAACCTCATGCCTAGACTCTGGTACAGCTCATCTCTTTTTTCCGACCACAAATGTATCAAATGGTCGTGATCAAAATGTACTGATGCTGTTTAGCCTTAATTCACAAAAACTTCCATCAGAATTTAAGCACTTTACTTTCCAAATGATTCTTCTTTTCCTCTTTATTCTGTTTGAAAGTTCATAAGAAGTGTGTATGGGGTGTGGTGAGCTGAAGCCACTACCTCGTTGGCAAACCTCCTGATGACAACTGTATGCCACTTAGCTGTTTGTTAATCCCAACTACAGTAGAGCTGCTGAATCAGTGGAACTTAGTATTGATTCCCCAAGTTCTACCATGAGCTGCAGTCCTGTATGGTTCAGCATAGCATAGGCTCACATGCAGACATATTGTTGGTTAAGCCATATACTACCCTTACTGCGCAGCCTTTGAAGCCCGCTTGCATGGAAGCAGGCAAGATTGCAGAGTGTCTCACTTTGTCCCCATAGCCAGAGACAAAATTATTACAGCAGCACCAAAAGCCCTGGAGGACCCCACCAGATGTCAGTGCTGATTTTATCATTTTGCTGAATGGTCATATGGGGGATTTCAGAGGTTTTCAGTAAGTCTATGGGTAGCTTTGGCTCCTGCAGAGCAAGGAAGGAAATACCAGCTCCCTTCAATGCTCTGTAACACCTAAAAATGAAATCTGCATGTGTAAAGGAAACTTATGCATGCAGATGTCTCTAATATGATGCATGGATTCTGTTCTGTTTTGGACCAACAGCTGGATTTAGGCCATGGCCAACAGTCGAGATATAGGGAAAATCTGGACTGCTAGCCACATGTAGCCCCTTTGCCAATCTGCTTTCTTCTTGGGGCTTCATAGAAAAGCAAGCTTCAATTCATGGTATTTCATGTGAGGCCACAGATTCAGTTTTAGTAGCTGGGTACAAAAAATTAATAAGCTTACATTGTAAAATGCTCTGAACGAGAGATGGGCACAGGGTACAGGGGCCATTTTACCTCCCAGTACTTCCCACACTAGAAATTTCAGCATGCCCAAGTGATGTGATGTCATTTCTGGCTGCCATTTTGGCTGGTTTTCAGGTTCTGTTTGTGCGTGTATGTTCTGGGGAAGTTTGGGGGACTTTGCAATGTTAGAGGAAGGAAAACACTATGTTTTAAGGCAGGTTTGACCTCTTTTGGGACAAAAATTTGCCTGAAAAGCAGCTCCCAAATTTTTTAAAAGATGTGGGGGGCTGAGGGCTGGAGAGGTCTCCTGAGGCATTGCAGAGGCTGCACTTTGTTCACCCCAGTTTAAAACCAAATTATTTTCACATTTTAAAAAAAATAAAGGATTTAACCTATTGTTACTCCAGGCCTCGGGCATCTGCTATCGGGGAGAGACTGTGGAGCAGTAAAAATGTAACCGACATTGAAGATGCTTATAGCAGACTTAGTGAACATCGTTGTCGCATGCTTAGGTAAGAAACTGAGCATGTTAGATTGTAATCTTGTACCAACTAACTTGGAATAAATCCCATTCAACTCAGCAGGTTTTCCTTTGAAGGAGACATCTTCTCCTATAGAGTTCAAAATATTAACCTATTTTCACTTCTTCCACTGTTCCATTCTTCTTAGGTCATATATGCAGAAGCAGAAAAACTGTGTGAGCTCGTTACCCCATCCTCTCTTGTAACAAAGCCACTTCAGAAGACCTACTTCCATATTTTAAACCCTAACATACCTTATTAACCTACACACAGGCTGAGATCTTGCACCAAGGGATGTATGTGTATTGTGTAGCTGCATCTCTTGATACTACTACCCCTCCCAAACCCATCTTGTGAGCACTGCAGCCCTCCAACACAGACATTTGTGTGTTGTCAAAGGGCAGAGGTGTCAGTCGGGACATGTCCAGCTATTTTCCTGTAGCTGGATATGATGTGACAGGCACTAACAGGTGTCCTCAGGAGATGCTTGCAGTGTGTCCAGTTACACAAAAATAGCAGGACACATATTCCTGCTCCCTCTACTGTAACAACACAGAAATGGCCATGTTGGAGGAGGTGTGCTGCTTGCCAGGTGAGTTTCGGGGGTATTTTGGATGCTGCATGGCTGGAACAGAAGTCCAGCTTCTACAGTCAGCTAGAAAGTAAGTTGCAGTCATATACATCTGACTCCATTATCATTCACCAACAGGATGTCAGCCTTTGCTCTAGAAAAACCAGTCCACATTCCTAGTATATACTGTAACTTCAGTTCATACAGTTGAACTACCAGTTCTCTGCACAGTTTAAACAGGCAGCCTCTTTGTCAAATAATAATAATAATAAAGCCAAAACTGCTGGCAGAAAATCAGGTACCAGAGGGGTGTACAAATGATCAACTGTCCACCTATCAGCCTCTATACAGTTTCATTTAAAATGTAGCTGAGTTTCAGATATAGTAGCCCAGGTGCTTGTGACTGGTTGGGCAGTCTCTGTCTTGTCTGTCTGGTCAACATTCACTTGTTACTCAAACTTATTTTGGTGCTAATTAAGCTTCTCAATCCATCTACATCATAACTTTATTGGTTCCTAAACACTAGCAAAGAAAATGTAAGAAAACATTTATTCTTAAGGGCCTTTTCAGGAGCCTTTCTCTGGATGACCATAAAGGAAAGGCCTTTTTTTTTCAGCAAGGAAGCCTGAGTGTAGGATGCACCCCTAATTCTGTGTTTCTAGTGTTTAATTTGTTTCTAGCTCCTAGTGTTTAATTTGTAATCTTCTCAGAAACATCTGAAGAACTTCATAATTTTCCAGGCCTTATTGTTTTAGTGCTTAATGTTTTACACTATTGTTTTCTGTTGCTGAATTTATGTTGATATGAGTTTATTCTAATCCTGTGAGATTTTGTGTGTTTTATTTTTATGCTTCATGTTTTTTAATGCCTGAGAATTTTTTGTTGTACAGACATGGTAAGTAAACATAAGCCTCCTGCATCTCATTTGCCCTCCCTAAAATTTTCCATTGCCTCCTACTCCTTTTTTTAAAAAAGCAGTGCAGTTTGGACACCCATGGTATAAGATAGAGTTAAGCCATGTGCTAGATAAAACCTAAATAAAAACAGGCTTTATTTAGGTCTTAGCGCCATAGTTACAACTCATGGCTTACCTAGCATTCTTATTTTGTTATTAGATGTCCAGAAGCAAAGCCACTGGATCTTATTTCACAAAATAGTTTAGTAAGATTAATAACCATTTGATACTAAATATTTAAATTTTTAAAATACTGTATATTTACATTAATATTGAAGCCATTTAATGCTAAATATTTAAGACTGATTTATTCACACTCTGATTTATTCACAGGCGTGGAATAGCAGCACAGCCTTTGTTTGTTGGCTACTGCAGCCATGAAGCAAGAGACTCTTAGCAGTCCGAGAACAGAAGCATACCCATTGTGCCTTTCTGTGAGGGAAACCTGCCACTTTCTTTGTTAAAAAAATTGCACTGAAGCACTGTAATTTTGAAATTCTGGAATTCTATATGTAGGGAATTTTCATTCCTTTGAGAAGTTTCAAAAAAAATTTTGCTGAGTTTTTTTATAGAGAAATTAAAATCAATAGTTTTTTTTAAATGAATGTGACAGAGATTCCTGATGAGCCAGGGCACTAATTTTCATTTCAATAAAAAAAAAATGGAAAACATTTATTTTGTGCCTGAAGTATGGCAAATTACAAACATATCAACCCTCTTCTGATCTGGCCAGTTATATTCTAATTTGTTAAGACAGCGAAGAAAGGAGGTCTGTCCTATAGGAGAAAGCCACAAGCCAATTCCATGATAGATCTACATGAAAGAAAAGACTAAGTGGGTAAAAAAGTGATTGTTCATTATGTTTTTGGTTTTCCCCAATAATGGAATAATCTGTCTTCATCACAAGATTTAGAACTGGCACACGTTTTGTAAAATGGGAATAACTATACATTTCAAAGCATGCCTCTGAGCATGACACATGAACACATGCAAATCAGGACACAGAAACTGCCTCCCCTCAGAAATGAAAAAAGTCCTTTTTCATCCAAGAGTGTTATGCCAACCCACTCCTCTTATTAAGCAGAGCCATTTGTTCAGGGGGGCTCATTGTTTGATAGCTTGCCAGTTCCAGTGTAAATGTAGCAGTGCCTGAAGTCAAGGATCGCAAATGTGTTGAATACCCCTAGGACAGAACCAGAATATGAAGTTAGCAGTACATCACTAGATATACCCTGTCAAGTTACACAAGTTTAACTTTCATATGAAGGCAACTACTGTGAACACATTCAGGCAGTAAGAATGAATTCTACAAGAATCATGAAGTACTTTTGAATCACTAAGAGGAGAGAGCCTAATTCAGTGGTAAAACACATGTAGTCAGTCTGTGGGACAGATTACTTTTCAGAATGCTTCCACCAATTCGTCTGCACAGGACTAAGCTAAAATGACCTTCATACACTGGAGCTACAAATGTGAAGAGGTTTAACAAGCAGTTGCTTCTTGGCTTTCTTTCATGCTTGCCACTGAGGTTAACGATACAACAGCAGAATCAGCAGAAGGAATATGCTGGCTGGATCAGATGACGACATTGTACAGGAGAGCAGGTGACAACACAAAGCTTTGCCCTTTTGGGGAATGCTTAGATAAGACTTTGGTTTCTGAGCTGCTACAAGAGCAAATAAGGCCTATTTAAGAAGGCTGCTGTTGCAGGTGAGCACATGCATTCTTCCTATTTAAGAAACATAGCTGAGCTGGGATCTAGTGGTGAAGCATCTACCCAATGGTCTGAGGATGCTTCACCTACCATGTTCTATAATGAAAATTCAAGGTAAGCTGACATTCAATTTCTGTAATGGAGCTAGGGGTCTTTACACTTTAATAGCATCTTCAGAAATTATAGTTTCCTAAGTTTTCCATATTTCTTAACCTTAAAGCCAGAGCAGTTAAGAGCTCCCATTTGTAAAGTCAGAACAGGCAGCTTGTTTTTAGCAATTTAAAACACGTACCATCATTTCTGCTAGTGGAACAGATGCAATGACAACTTTGTTATCATGGCGACTCTGAATCTCTTGAATGCTGCCTCTTCTCTGTGCAAGGTCAGCAAGTACTGCACCAAGGTGGTCTTCTCCCACTGTTACTTCCATGTTCATGAGAGGTTCCAGCACTTGTTTATCAGCCTTCTTTAAAGCCTAACAAGCCAAATTTCAAAAAGCAGATTTAAAAGGAAGATGGGTGGATAGACAACATAAAATAGCTTATAATTACAGTCTTGCCTTTTTTTGTGTGCCTGTTAAAACACAAATCATCTTTCAAAGCAAGCAAACCAAGCACTAGAACATCAACAAAAATAAAACAAATAAGAAATACTGAATATACATCTTAAGTGGTTGTATTATAACCCAGAAGATTATAAAGTATAGCCGCCATAATACTAAATCCACTGAAGGTGGCAGCTTTCATATAAGCAGCATTTTGTGTGTGTGTGCATACTTTATGTGCTGTCAAGTCAATCCCAACTTATAGAGACCCTATCAATTAGTGATCCCCAAAAGATCTTATTGTTTACTGCACTTCTCAGCTTTAGCAAATTTAAGGCCATAACTCCCCTTACTGAATCAATCCACCTTTTGTGCAATCTTCCTCTTTTCAAAATATCTTCATGCTTCCCCAACATTACTGTCTTTTCTAATACATCCTGTTTTGTAACGATTTGTCCAAAGTACAATGATTTAGCCATTCACAGCTTCTAGTGAAAATTTAGGCTTGATTTGCTCTAAAACCCATACATTTGTCTGTCTGGCAGTACACGGTATATGTAAAACCCCTCCAATATATTAGCTATATTTTCTTATTACTGCACAGAAGATAACACTTGTAAACCACTTCTCAGTGTTTCATACATCAGTGTTTCAAACATTCGTAGAAAATCCAAAATGCACCAAGAGGTATTAATGAAAGATGGGGGACACTATCCAGGTTAAAAAGCGAACAGAATTGGGGATTAATAAAACTAACCTATTAGTACAAATAGCCTTGAAAATATTATTTCACTCTTAATACCTTTTGCACACAACGAGAAACACAAGCAGAAACCATTGTCAGCGACGCATCAGAATTTGTAGCCACTGCATGTACTGTCACTACTACATCTTGAACTGGGAACCCCAGAAGTGGTCCTAAAATATGAAATTCAAATTATTTCAACACAGGATTAACTTTTCAAATTAAGATGTGATTTTAGAGATTACAAGCAGAGTTGGTCACCTCATTGTTAGTGACACTGTCATTAAAGACACACACAAAATACTGCAGCAACTCCCCTTAATCAGGCAAGGACTGTTTATCCCAAAATTTTTATCTAAAATCAGATCTGTCATATTGTTGTAGCCTATAGGAGGCATCATTTGAGACAACGGCCAAGAGAGTTACAGTGACAAACCATGACAACATAAGAATAAACATGGGGGGGGGGAGCAAACTTAGTTTTAGAAGTATTCTTTAGACATGGTATCGTTTAGACAAATGATACAAAGAGAAACTATAATTCTCATGAAGGAATCCACACATAGTGGATTATACCCACCAATACCCAGAAAAAGGCAAAAAAAGTATGACAGCACTTAAAACTGTTCAGCTGACAGGGTTTGCTTAGATTCATTCAGTTTCTTTCCTGCCTGTGCTCAGAACAGAACCTTTCTAAGCAGCTCTATCACCTCCTGTTATTTCTTGGATGCTTCTTTAATTCCACTTTTGTCTCAATTGTTTTTCTTTTCACTGTTTATCTCATTTTTAAAAAACATTTTGCTGCCTTTCTTCCTCTGTTTTCCCATGAAAACAGTTCTGTTCTCCGCACAGTATAAGAGTTTCCAGTCTGTTTTGTGACAACAGTGGAAATAGTTTAATCAGGGTTTCATTTTATTGCTTACTTAAGTGGCTTAAGTGCCTGATGAGAGCCACACAAATGGATTATAGCTCTTTCACACAAAAATGGTTTCAGGTTCACTCCTTAGCATGTTCAGTTAAAGAGAAAAAGCCAAGTGAAAGTGAAAAACAAAGAAGAAAAACACTATCCTCAAAGGACCATCTTCTTTTGTTCCCAGCAGAGTATCCACATGGAGTTTACCCATACTAATCTAACAAAGAATGTGTATTTTCAGTACTAACAGGATTTATGGGCTGAACTAGAAAAAGCAGTTTCTCTTTGTCAAGGATACTTCATTAGTTGGACCCTATCTTTCCTATGAATTTACTTTGTCATTTTCATGGAGCATTTCTTGGAATACAACTTAAAGGAAGTTCTGGCAGGAATGCCAATCCAGAACCATGGCATCTTCTCTGTCAGGGGCCAACAACTGTAGTCTCCCAAGCTTCTCTGACTTAGAGCTTCCACCAGCCGCAGCAAACACAGCCGATAGGGAGAACTTGTTGAATTCCAAAAATACCTGGAGGGTCCACAGTTGCCAACTCCTGCATATTAGCTCACAGGCACAAGGACAGGAAACGAGTCTACCAGAAACATGGTCTGTGGCAGAATCGCCACCCAAGATTAGATCTACAATGTAAATATTTTGTGGTATCATCACCTGAACAGTTATAAACAATGTCTCCAAGTTTCAACTAGCGGCCATGTACAGTTTGTTGGTTTTTAACAAACAAAAACAACTGGGACAAAACTGTACCAAACCTCTATTGCCACTGATGTATTGTTTTGTAACATGTTGCGACAGATAAATGACCAGTGTCGGTAAACCAAGACATAGTGAAGCAACAGTAATATTCTCTTGCTTGTCAGTAAGTTGATCCTACTCAGAGGTGAGGAGGTTGGAATTCTCATTGGGATCAGAAAATACATTAAGTGTACGTGTAACCCAAACTACATCCCTATTCCTAAATCTCAACAAACTGGAATTCTCATTTTATCCAGAAAACATCCCATAGTCTATTCAGTCCAAGGCCAAAATCCTGTTAGTGACATACCTGTGTTGTACATATGTATACGTCCTGTTCTGAACAGGGCACACGACACTTTCTCTACACTCTTGTACCCCACACAAAACAATCATTTCTGAGGCCATCAGCTAAGCTGCATAAGCGACTACCACAGCCACAAACCACCTGGGGATCGGGAGGGAGAGAGGCAAGTGGGCAGCAAGGATTGCTTGCTAGAGAGAGACCGACCATTAATACCATTGTTAAGATGATTGGTGCCATCTTGGAACACTCCCACTGCCTGGTAGTTAACTGGGGACATCACTGGCAAAGAGTACCCATCACAGCAGGAGAGCACCACTCATCTTTTTTTAAAATGTCATGCTCTAATTATCTGGGAATGGGTGCTTTGCTAACAACACACACACAGATATAACAACACACACATGGATATACAAGCACATAAGCTTTTGCCATCAAATCGATCAGTTCCATCATGACACTGAAAACACCAGATATCTTTTCAAGAACTATACTAAAATGACTGGAAATGTAACAGCCAGGATAAAACACGTCGCTAATTTAAGTCATTCAGGATGCACCCTACCTATCAGAAATCTCTTGTGACGTTAAGGGAATGTAGAAGTACAGCCTGCACTGCTATCCTTTTACCTTATGTTCAAATGATATTTTATATTCAAGTTCTAAGACCTCTTGACTTGAGTTTCTCTCTAACCTAAAGCCTAGTTTCCAGCAATACTTGCTGAAGTTTTTACAGGGTATTGGAATTTAATCTTGAAACAAATTTTAATGTTCAATGTGCAGATTGGTTAGTCTATTGTTCTAAGTTCCTACTGATAAGATGACAATCAGAACTTTGAGAAAAAAGGCTCTTTATATTAACTATGGAAAGACACAAGCCTTCCTGGCTTATATGCCCTTGTGAGTAGTACTTTCTTAAAAATATTCACAGCTTGATTAACCTATCTTCAACTTATGTCAAATCTCCAAATTTCTGTTAAGATTATATTATTATTCAATAGACTTCTTGAAGCACCCGAAGTTCATCAATTTGCTTCAGAAATCATTTTCCTCTCTCAATTCTCTCCTCAGCTGTTTGCATACATATATTTGCTTAGTTAGCTAACACCTCTGTTATTCACAGAACAGTTTCTGAACACATCTGTTCTTCACAAACTCTTAAGCTGCAGAGCTAGGATTCTGGACAATATTGCCATATTAATTTAATGCAGGAGTGGGCAACTTCTAGAGGCCACACATGCCTCCTGCCAGACCCTTAGAGAGCTGTTTTCAGTACTCTGTTTTTTAAAAAATTTAAAAAGTCTCCTCACAATTTCTAGGGGCTGAGGGGGCTAATTTCACCACATTTCTCACATTGCTTTAAGTGCTTTGAGTGGACAAGAGAGGGCAGTTTCACAACCATACCAGAACATGTTGGGGAACTGAAAATGTGACAAAATTGCCTCCATGTCCAATAGGGAACATGAAGGGACTTTCTAAATTAAAAAATTGAAGATGTTAAGGGCATGGAGCAGCTGAACAGTTGTACTGGGGAGGATAGCATGGGATTGTACTTTGCTGTTGTCCTTGCTGTGTACCTTCAAGTCACTTCAGACTTACAAATGACCCTAAGGCAATGCTCTCACTTTTTTCACTTGTGCATCCCTTGACAGCCAATTTCCATAAATTGTACCCTCCCTAACCCGCTGTCATGTGCTTCCTTTGAGGGGAAACAAAGCCCACTCAGAACGCTTCTGTGAGCTCTGAGGGGACGTTCCCACACCCACAGAGGGAAAGGCAGAGTGTCAGGCTAGCCACCTTGCCTGGGCCCCTCCATTTTTTCATACCCCGTTGCTCCCCTGGATGTTCTCTATGGTCCAAGGATCCAGTTTGCTTCCAACCAAAGGCACAGGGAGCAGCAACTGGTGCTGAGTGCCCCTCCCTCAAAGGCATTTGGCATGGAACTGGATGTTTCCACCGGGTGCACTCTCTCTCATGGAGAGGGACATAAGGAAGGAGAAAAGAGCACATGTGAACATGGCTCAAGAAGCTACATAGTGTGGGTGGGGCTAGGATCGCAGCAACTCAAATAGAAGGCTGTGCGTGCATATGCATATGAGAAAGACTATTTTAAGTCGGTGGTCCAATGACATCTGGAAGTTCAGCTTGTATGTCACTCTTCTCTTTATCTCTCTGATCTCCCACCATCCCTTATGGTTCCAGGACAGGAATGTCAACAACGTGGGCAATCAATCACAGAGGTGACACACTCCAACAACTGCTCATACTTTTTCTGTCATTATTCATTTTTTCCCCACATATCCCTAAATGTCCTCATTCATACCCCTGGGGGTATGCATACTCAAGGTTGTAAACCACTGCCCTAAGGAAAACCTTTTATGGGTTTTCTTTTGACAAGATTTCTCAGGGGGGTTGCTATTGCCTTCCTCTGAGGCTGAGAGAGTATGGCTTGCACATGGTCACCCAATGAGCTTCCACAACCAAGCAGGGATTTGAACTCTATTCCTCCAGAGTCCTGGACCAACACTCAAACCACTACATCATAGTCGATGCCTAAAGCATATAAATGTCTTTGTTTAACTTCCTATTTGTGAAAATTCACAACAAATATCTTCACAAAACACTTTTTAAAAATCTGATTTTAACACATTCAAAATATAAGTTGGAACGGCACTTTTACCTTGAAGACATGAGTTACTAATTCCAGTTTCTATAGCTTCACGAAGCTCTGACTGAAGTGAATCACAGATGTTTTCAGCATACTCAATCACTGGTACTGTTGCTGATAATTCTCCCATCCATGGTCTCACTTCCAATTCTATGGTGACTTGGTGTCGTTTTTCTCCTATAGTCTTGTCCAGCGTATCTGGGATAAAATGAAATATCATGGATCACGCTCAACATCCTGATTAAGAAAGCTATCTTCAAAAGTGTTATCTCATTGTCAGTTTGAACTCAATCACTAGCGAGGCCACATTGGTTACTTTACCTGTAGCCTGAACTGTGTTTTGGATTGTTTCTCGGTAAGCTATCTGAAGAGGTCCAAGATAAGTCTCAAGTCCATATTCACGTTTGATTCGATCATGAATAATCTCAATGTGCAACTCACCCATTCCACAAAGAATAGTCTAGCAAATGTATAAAAAATGTCACAAACAATTACATTAAATTACATTAATTACATTAAAAGCACTGAGTATACCATTACTGTTTCCCAAAGTCTCGTATTTTATAATTTTCCCTACCACAGCAGTGACGTTCATGAAAATATCTGGATTTAAAACTGAATAATAAGGGGGATTTCACTACACCAAAAAGAAATTTTAGAACTCCAGAGTTGCATTTGGTTGGCGAATTCACACAGAACTAAGCTTAGAAGGTGGGCAGTTTACGATACTATCAACTGAAGAGTTGTAAAGAAAGCCTCCAAGTTTCAGCCTTCTGTCTTTTGCACGCTTGTTTATTTACAGACAAAAAGAATGTCTGGGATAAAAATTCCCCCACTTCATTTTTTTTTGGTCACCTTTTTAGAATATTTATTTATTGCAAGTGAGGACTGACAGCTGCTCAGAACAAACACTGCACTTCATGTCAACATTTGTATTCTGGTTCTTTGTATCTGAGTGCTGTTTCAATGGCTGTACAATACCTGGGATTCAGAATTTAGGGCCCAATGTGGTTGTACTAAAGCAGGGGCTGGCAGTGGCAGAGAAGAGTAGGGGATGACATTAGCCCTTCAGGAGACACTGGCAAAATTTTGGTTTTATTCCTAAAGGTTCCAGAACAAATTTCCTCCATTCCCCTTAGAGATCATTTTTAATCATAAAAGCAACTCTAGGGGGCCCTATGTGGCCCACGGGCCACACTTTGCCCACCTCTGTACTAAAGTAACATTTGTTTCCAAGGTCACATTATAAATCAAAACTCATTTCAAATTAATTTAATAATTTAATTAACTAAATTCATTGAATCATTTTAAACTAATTTAATTTAAAGAAATTTAATCACCATGCCTTTCCCTGCAGAACCATAGAATTGGAAGAGACCACAGAGTTGGAAGAGAACACAAAGGCCATCAAGTCCAATCTTCTGAACCAGTGGAATCACAGTTTGATGAGAGTGCTAGAAAATGCTGTTACAGATATTGACCCTAATGGTTCCAGAGTTTTATATGAGAAAAACCCTCCCTGAAAGGAAAGTTTCTTAGGCCAGTTTGAATCTGAAATATGACCTCATAAGAGTTCAATAGCTGTTGCAACAATTGTCATTAAAGGCATGATCGAGGGAATATAAAATACTAAGAGAAGTTCCCTAAAAGACAGTAGACCTTACTTGCCCAGTATCAGCATCTATCCTGACTTTCAAACTTGGATCCTCCCGCTGCAGAGAAGATAAGGCATTATCCAGATCTAGAGTAAAAATTTTGACTAGATTAGATATAAAGAGCACATTTGATTTTTGTGAAGACTCTACAGTAGATGCAAGTATCTGGAAATTATAGATAGGAGGAAAAAAAGAAGTGGCCCCCAAAAGTCATCAATAAATTATTTCTCTTCCCCATCCCCAAAAAATGTTAAAGTATTTAAGCAATGGAACAAGATTTTACTAGCAAACCTTCAACACTACAGCTAAAATGGCATTGCAAAAACAATTTGCTCATCTTCTTGTACTGCTATTTTATTCTGATTTCCAGTTCAAACATACAGACCAGGAAAGCCAAACAGTTCAAAAATGAAGAAAAAATTAGGAACAAGAGCCAAAGAAAAACTTTAGGCTTAGACTGCTACAATGCAATTTTCTCCCTGCACATTTTAAAAACTATGGCTGGCATCCTGTATTGCAGTTACAGATTTGTAAACTGGAGTTATGGATCCATAACTGTGCATATTTGGTTATTGCCACAATCATAAATGACCCTCAAATCTAACCTGGATATTGCCACAATCATAAATGACCCCCAAATCTCATCTTAAACTCCAGAGAGCCAGTCCAAGTGATGGGAGGTTTGTTTTGTTGGTGATCAGGACTCAGCAGGATAAAGATTCCAGCCCCTTCCCACTAGCAACTGAGGTTGTGACTATCGTAAGCAAGGACCCCTGTGGCAATTGCTTGTCACACCACAGATCGCTAGTGGGAGGAGGCTGGAAATGTCATCCTGCTCTGCCCTGATTGCCAGCAGAACAGAATTCCATCACTCAGAATGGCTGCTGGCTATTAAGATAGATTTGGAGTGCCTGGCCAGGAGATGATACTTAGGCGTTTGTAACTAAGATAGGCTCAAAATATGTAAGTTGCTTACGAAACTTTCTCAGGTCTGCCATGCAAAACAGAGGACTACTGCTAAGCAAGGCCATTCTGGATGTATGAAGCTAATTCGCTGGAATTTTTGAGTCTTACTCTGGAAAATGAAGTAGGCATTTTTCAAGCCAGAGTTTAAAAGTGTTGCAATTGGTTTTCAGTCCCCAATTAGAACAATGGGATTTCTCATCAGTCTTTTTGACCACACTGTGCTTATTACCAAACAGAAAACCCTGCTTCTTCAGGACAATGCATTGCTTAAGAATATAGAACCAGCTGTTTTAGTAACTGCTTCGTACCTGGTTGCCTGGCCATGGAAGGTGGCTCTATCGTACAAAAGAAGACTGGCTCTGGAACCTCAATGCCTGCCAAGAGAAAGTTCTGTACTTCACTGGCTCGGCCGTGCTTTGACCCCACATTGCATCCAGCTTTTTGAGCTGCAGCCAACGCAGAAGCTTTTGATGAAACAATGGTGTCTCCAGTGGCACTCTAAGACATGCCAAACAACAAGTGACACGATGTATTGTTAATATATAATTGGTTTACTTTCATTACTTTTTAATGATGAAAACTGACTACTGAAGGTTGTCTTTTCTCAGCTCAAAGGGAAGCCAATTGGGGATGACAGTAATTACAGCAAAGGTCTTTGTTTTCAATCAAACTCTAATAGCTTTTCTTTGCCAGTATTAAAAAAATAAAAGCAAAACAAAACCCCTCTGATGATTTGTATTTCCATGTATTTACTACAAAATTAAATCTCATATAGTACTTTCATGACAAGCACAGAGGAATTTTCTGACAGATCAAATAATGCCATTAAAGCAGTAAAATTACTTCCTGTTATTATCTGCCATCAAGTCAACTTCACTTTATGGCGACCCTATGGATGAGGGACCTCCAGGTCACCTGCTCACTGACAGCCCTGCTCAGGTCCTGCAGACCCAGGGCCGTGGCTTCCTTGACTGACTCTCTCCATCTATAATGCAACTCTTCTCTTTTCCTCCTGCCTTCTCCCTTACCAAGCATTATTGCCCTTTCTAGTGAGTCATGTCTTCTCATGATATGGCCAAATCTCAATTTAGTCATCTTAGCTTCTAGGGAGGGTTCAGGCTTGATTTGTTCTAGGATCAATTCACTTGTCTTTTTAGCAGTCCATGGTATCTGTAAAAGCCTTCTCCAGTACCACATTTCAAATGAGTTGATTTTCTTCCTATCAGTTTTCTTCACTGTCTGGCTTTCACTACCATACACAGAAATTGGAAATAGGACAGCATGGGCAATGCTAACTAGCATTCAATGAGATATCTTTGCACTTCAGAATCTTGCCTAGCTTCCACATAGCTATCTTTCCAAGCCCCTGATTTCTTCCGATTTCTTGACCGCAGCTTCCATTCTGATTAATGACTGAGCCAAGGTATGGAAAATCTTAAGACTATTTCAGTGTCTTCACCAACTACTTTAAAGTTACACAAGTCATTATTTTTGTCTTTTACTGTTCAACCACAAACCTGCCTTCGCACTTTCTGCCTTGACATTTTCCAGTAATTGTTCCAACCCTTTGCTATTTTCTGCTAGTAGTATGGCACCATATACATATCTTAAACTGTTGACATCCGTTCCTCCAATTTTCATGCCTTCTTCCTCCATATCTAATCCTGCTTATGCATGGTATGCTCAGCATACAATTAGAACAAGAGAGGGTGATAATATGCAGCCTTGTCTGATCCCTTTGCCAATTGGAAACCATTCTGTTTCTCCATATTCTGTCGTTACAGTAGCCTCTTGTCCTGAGTATAGGCTATGAATCAAGACAAGCAAATGTTGTAGCGCACCCATTTTTAAAGAGCGACCCATAGTTCTTCATGATCTACACAGTCAAGGACTTTAGTATAATCTATAAAGCACAGGCTGATTTTCTTCTGAATTCTTCATTGCCCTCCATTATTCAATATATGTTAACAATATGATCCCTAGTTCTTCTTCCTTTCCTAAACCCAGCTTGGACATCTGGCATTTCTTGCTCCATATATGGTAAAGGTCTTTGTTGAAGAATGTTCAGCATGACTTTGCTTGCATGGAAAATGCAACTGTCCTGTAGTTACTGCAATCCCAGGTGTCCCTTTTCATGGGGACTGGAATGTATATTAAGTGTTTCCAATCTGTGGGCCATTCTTTTGTTTTCTGTATTTCTTGACAGTTTTAGAACTAGAATAGATTTTGTCTTTGTAACCTGAAGCAGCTCTATTGGTATGCTATGTGTTCCTGGTGATTTTCTTCTCCTGAGTGCTTTGAGTGCAACTTTCACTTCACTTTACTTTCTAAAATTAGCAGTTCATCATCCTATGGTTCTTCTTCAAATGAATCTGTCAACCTTTCATCTCTTTCATATAGTTCTTCCTTGCATTGTTTCTGCCATCTTTTTTATTTCTACTTGGTCTTGTAATGTGTTCACCTGCTGGTGGTAGAGCATTCTCACTCTTGGCTTAAATTTTCATTTGATTTCTTATTCCTATTCTTGTTAAAGAAGTCTCTTGTTCTTTCTTTTTTATCGTTCTCACCTATTTCTGTGCAATGATTGTTACAGTAGGCAATTTCTGTGTATACAATCACCTGTGTGGCTGCTTGAAGAATGTGTTTGTAATGGACAAACTGTTAGCTTTGCAAAATTCAGTCAGTCACTGTCCTGCTTCATTTGTGGATCCTAAACCAGATTTTCCTGTAATCTTTGATTCTGTTCTCTTTCCTACTTTTGTATTCCAAATGACTATGATTACCATTGTTTGTTTTGGTGTAGATCATTTTTCTCCTAGTCTCACACAGAATTTGTCAATTTCTTCATTATCTGTCTCTGTAGTTGAAGCATAAATTTGGATTATGGTTATATAGATGAGTTTTCCCTGAAGTCATGTTGATACTAGGCTGTCAGACTTTGCATTATATCCTTTGACTGCTTTTGCAACCTCTCTCCTCACTATTAATGCCATCCAATTTCTTCTTAGATTTTCATTTCCTGAATAAAACATTATGTAATTGACTCAAAATACCCATTCCTCTCTATTTTAGCTCACTGACCCCAAGTGTTGCAATGTTTATATGTTCTTTTTTTTTTATGTCTAGCTTTCCTTGATTCTTGCTTCTCACGTGCCGTGTTCCTATAATATGTATTGTGCAGCTTCAAGCTTTCCTTTCATTTCTGAGTATGCCAACAGCTGAATGTTATTTTGGCTTGAGTCTAGTTGTGTTAAGTCCAGCTGTAGCATACTTGTAGTTGTCCCCTGCTCCACTCCAGTAGCTCACTGAGTGCCTTCTAATCTGGCAGTGTCATCTTCTGGCACTATATCTTGTTTCATCTTGGACTGTCTCATCATGGGGTTTTCATAGTAAAAGACATTCAAAAAGGGTTAACCATGCCTCCTTCTGCACAGTACTAAAAGAGTTAGCTATGGTGCCACTGCCATCATCTTTGACAGGTCCTCAGCCCCATTATTACTACTGTCCACTAGTTGTTTTGCATATTTAGTCTGGCTTCTCAGAAAAAGCCTGTCTGATATGGGAACCCTACTAGCAGCACTGTTGCCATCAGCACAGCCTCTTGCCTCATTGGAGCATGCAATCCCATCACGCCAGAAAGGTATTGCCATTGGCAGGAATAAAATCAGCAGATGCTGCCAATTTATCACAGAGGGGAATGGAAATCAATCAGCAAATACCACAAATTATATACCTCAAATTCATTTTGACGCAATTTTAAATAAATGCAATTAAAAATAAATTCACTTTTTCATTTACCTGTTTCAACCCAACAGTCAGGACAATGTTGCCAGCTGTTGCTGAAGAGATTTCTATTTGCTGATCTGCGAATGGCAGAAGCAGGCGGCTCATTCTCTCTCTGCAATAGATAAATTCAGAAGTTACTCAAATAGAGGAACCTAGACTGTTAAGTTCATCGATGTCTCTTCATTTGCAGTTTTCTTTTTACTCACGTGCAATTTTTGTTAATATTATAGACAGCTGACTGAGGCTTCATTTTACCAGAGTAAATGCGCAAAAAAACCAATGGCCCACGCTGCTTGTCATGGAGAACTTTAAATGCCAGAGCACACAAATCATCTTTATACCATTCCCTGGGGAGGAAAACAAATTTAGGAATGATTCCATATTAGGAAACGATAGCATTTAGCAGGACATCCAGTAATTCAAAACATCCTGTTTACTAACCATTCAAACACCGTGAACTACACGTGTTCATGGTAGTGAATTTATATTATTAATTCTTTAGGCTGAAACAACAGAGCTACTTGATAGAAAAAACTAGAGACATAATCCATTGTCCCAGGGACAGGATCTAACACAAGGCTTGCTGAAATCTCAGCTATGCACCCACATTGCAGCAAGCCAGCTCTTATTTATAATATATATTTTCCCCTGCCTTTATCTCTCTCAGGACCTCAGCTTATTTCTGTTCTAAGCTGTTAATCAATTGTATCTGTTTCATAACTTTTCTAATTTGCACTTAAATAGATGAAGTCTCTTACTCACAGAAAATCATAGTTGCATTCATCTGGAGCAGGCAGATACCTGGTGATCGCATCCAATAACGGCTGAACACCTTTATTTTTCAGTGCACTTCCACAGAGCACAGGCACAGCTTTCTGGGCCAGGGTTACTCTGCGTACAGCAGAATGGAGCTGCAGAAGATTCACACTTTTAACAGTTATCTATGTTAAGTTTCAACTGAGCAAGCATACCAATCAGCTTGATGTAAGGATTTATACAGTCAGCCCTCCAAATCTGCAGCTTCAACTTTCATGGATTTGATTATTTGTGAGTTTCTCCAACCCCTGCCTCCATCCCCCACCCCAGGCACTTCTGTCCCAAGGGCATCTTCCCTCTTGGAACTCCAATCAGGCCATGGAGCCCTTTAAAAACACATTTCTGGTCCTCCTCCTCTTGTCCTACTCCACCAGCTGCTGCCTGGCCAGCTAAGGTCAGCTCACAGTCCAATTTCTCAGCACTACAAAACTCTCTCCCAGTGCCCCTCACTTCCAAGAAAGGAGACAGGCAGGAGAGAGGAAGTACAGGACCACCATGCCAACCCACTCCACTCCCTCTCCTTTCCCTGACCTGGTTTGGGCCCTGGTTGCCCTTTCTCTCCCACATGTCTTGGCCCTCTTCCCACAGACACATGTATTTTGATATATGTGATTTTCCCACTTTTAATAGGGTCCTGTACCCCTAACCCTAGTGAATATGGATATAACAATTAAACTTGAATTGCACTTTGAAGTGTAATTCTCTTCTGGTCACATGTGTGCTCTACTTCTCAGAGTTCACTTTAAAAAGGCTAATTTTAAAATTCATGCATGCACACACACCACTGTTAATCAAAGACATACACTCCATTTCCTAATCAGCAGAGAATTAAATATCAGGCTTCTTGTTGGTATCCATTATTTGATGTATATAGAATACCCTCAACACTTCTCATGAGCCGAGTTCTGTTCCCAAACTGCCGTGCACACAGAACAACTAAGTAATGTTTTATTACACATACTGCTTATTCTGCAAAGCAACTGGTGCACTGTTATAATATAGACACATTGCTTTCCATGTTTATTTTTGTATATTTTAATGGCTGCAAGACACCTTCAGACTTTAAGGCATTATCATCATCATCTTTCCAACCAACAATATTCAACCATTCAGAAAGCTGAGAAAGTGTTTTGACTCTATATATTTGACCTCATGGCTGTCCTTGTTCCTCAAGCATTTCCTTTCACTCCCTCTATTGGTCTCCAGTTGTTCTTTATTTGGTTTCATGCACTCTGCTTATAATTTTGTTTTAATGTCTGAATTGCTAGCTGCTTTGAACAGCCCAGTTCAAAGGTAACACTGAGTCACAGTTTAACATAAGGCTAAGGAACCTGTGGCTCTCTAGCTGCTGATAAGCCCCTGCTACTCCCATCAACCATTTGTCCAAGTAAAAAGAGCTGATGGGAATTGGCCTCCAAGAATACTTGCAGGGACAGAGAGCTCCCTAACCCTGGTTTAGCACTATATACAAAGAGCAGGCAAACTGTTGGATTCACAGGACAGCCCTTCTCCCCTGCTTTACCCAGATGGTTATAAAGTTGCGATGTCACCAAATAGATCGATGCTCATTTTAAACCATAACCCATGATTTGTAGAAACTATACTTACCAAAATCCCTCTCCCGGCTATATTTTGGAGTGTGGTAGTAGCTACCACCTGTTTATTAACTACAACCCAGTACTGAAAACATACCATACACCTGATTTACAACAGTTTACAGTCAACTTGAGAAAATTCAGTCCAGAAAGGCAGCTTATCTGTATTTGAACATGTAAATAAGTCAATACACGAGAAATCTTCTCTTAAATGCCTGCTGTCATTGCTACAATTTTTCCCATTGTTGAGACTGAGTCCACTGTTCAGTTTCGTATGCTGTGTTATCACTCCTACTAACAACTAGGCATTTCTTGCAGCACAAATGCAGTGGAAAATATCTTTTCCAGTACAAGCAGACCGAAATGTTTTAGAACATCCAGTTGATATAATATATAATCTAAAGCACATACCTCATCAGTGGGTAATGAATCGAAACTCTCACTGAAATCCCCAAGGACCAATTCAGCAAATTCATCATCCAGATCTGCAACCTTATAAGAGAACACATGCTCATTATTACGTATTCTGAATTTCAGTTTATCTATACTCTGATAACCAATTACCAATTGAAAGAGAATTTTGACAATTAAAGAGAATTCTACCAAAAAATGGTACAAGTTATTTACAATTCTAAATCAGCAGCAAAATGAAAATGTAAGCTCCTGTAATTGCTAGCGGAAAGCAACGTCATTTTTGGCTTATGCATCTTACATCGATGTAAATCAAAAGTAATGAGAATTAAGAAAAACAAACAAAAAAAATCACACATGAAGTATAGCTAGAGAAAGACTGCAGAAAGACTACACACTGGACTAGCACTTGGAGACTGTGATCCTCACTGGTGACTATAGGCGAGTTGCTCCCTCTCAGAGTAACCCAACCCACAAGTGTGTCATAAGGAGAAAAAAGGGGTTGCTGCCAGGCTAAAGAGCAGCGTGACGAAAAAGAGAACCAGGCATACTAACCTACCCCAGCTTGGTACACCACCACCACCACACCTGTTGCTTGATAATAATGTTTGCCACTCTGGGCTCCTTGATGAAAGAGCAGAATGAAAATACATACCTATAAAATCAATAAAACTCCCGAACTGCCTTAAGGCATGCTGAACACTGCCAACTGTGTAAGAATGCTGGGGTATTTGATAAGAACTACATGAGAACTATCTAGTGCTAGAAATAAACAGTACACACCACCAGTTCACTGCAGCAAATATTCACGAAAATGTTTCAAAATCTGTCTTCCTGCCCACCAAGTAGTCTCAATCAGCTGCAGCCAGTCCACTATTTGAAGCCAGTCTCTCTTTGCCCTGCATACTGCAGCTCTCAAACAATTACCTCCAAAAACCAACATTAGCTCTTCCTGGCCTAAATTGGTTTGTTTACAAGCCAGTGACAAAACATGGAGAAGTTACTTTTTTTTGTACCACAGCTCCCAGAATGCCCCAGCCAGCAGGGGCACTGGTCACTGAGAATGACTGAAGCAATGCCACTTAACCAGCCTCACTTTGTCCCACTCAGCCGGAAAAAAAAAAGCTCTTTAACTACTAATGAACAATCTAACAACTTGAAAAAAATCTGCTGTGTGGTGGGTTCTGACAGACTTGTGGGTTCAGCAAAAAGAAGTAATCTGTCTTGATCATGAGACTGCAAGGCCAGAAATAACATCAGACATTGGGGCGGGAGGGGAGCAGGGGTGAATACATTCATATACCTCACTGCCCTGTGCGCATATATTATGTGTAAAAATGTTGGGAAGCTGAGGTACCTTGATAACATGCATGCGTGATAAAATCTTTGATTATTACCAGTAACATATATGATTCCCCCATACACATACATATAAAAATACTAAAAATATCAAGACAACCATGGTTTGAGCACTGGTCTAGGGTTCTGGAGATCAGGGTTTGAATACCCACGTAGCCATAGAAACTCCACCTTGTGCAAGTCACACTCTCTCAGCCTCAGAGAAAGGCAAAGGCAAACCCCTTCTCAACAAAGCTTGCCAAGTAACTCCCATAACAGGTTCACTTTAGGGTCACCATAAATTGGAAATGACTTGAAGGCACACAACAACAACAAAAACAACATTCATGATGATATTATTTGCTTAATTAAAAAGGAAGAACGGGGAAAGGAAAGAGTTGTGATGGATCACAACAGAGTCTGTTCCAACAGTCTGTTCTCCCAATGGCCAGCAAGACACCTATAGGCGCCTGTGCCCACTTTCTTGTGTTTCCCAGGAGCACAATGCCTCTGATACTGGAGGAAATGTATAGCAAGCATAATTTGTCTTCCCCTCCAAGAATCTTCTCTGTATCCTCCACAAAGCCATAAACCCTTCTATCTTAGTTCTCTGCAACGACTGCATTTATACCAGTGTCAACATTTATTCTGACTTCACAAGCAGAAAGGATGTGAGAGCAATCTTGCTGTGACATCTGTCATACCACTGATCTCATATGACAACCTAATTTTTCACAATTCATTATAAAGTGCCATAATGTCTTTAAAGCTCAAAGTAGCATAACAACTGGAGGCCTGCCAGTGGAAGAGAGAGAAAGACAGAAAATAGCTTCCATCCATCCAACCCTCTCCCACAGCAACTTTTTAACAAGTGCCTGCCCTTGAAGGTCAAAGGACATTCCTCCATGTGACTGGCTGGCTGTGGTACTCCCACCCATTAAAGGTGACTCTGACCAATTTCCAGTAACCCCTCCTTCCCTTTAGCCCCTTGTGCCAGAGCCCATCCCACTTAGGAGGGTACCTTGCCCTTTGACAGTAGCCTTTTCAGAAGAACAGAGGATTGAGAAGGGGCTGGAAAGACACCTTCCACCCACCCTTCATGTTGCCATGTTTTTGCATCCAAACATCAAGTGTTTTATGTATTTACTTCAGATCTTTACTTGTTCTATTAAGGCATTCCTTGCATCAGTGGCATTCCTTAACAGCTCAAGATCATTCATTTCTTTCAAGGATTTCAGTTCAAAGAATTTTCCGTCATCCAAATCTGCTGAAGATTTCCAAACAATTTGCTCCTGGGTCACCACATCAACTATTCCCCTAAAGGTCTTTCCTTCTCCAACTGGCAACTATACATGGGTGTTAAAAAAAAGAAAAAGTCAGTAGATAAGACACAGTAGTTTCAAGGAAACATCAAACCTGAATATGCAGCATTAGTCTAAGCAATTTGTAAAACAAGTGATTCCCCCCATACACACACACACACACACACACACACTAAAAATATAATGACAACCTATATGATTGTCTTAATATTTTTAATGTTGATTTCTTCCTACATATATTAATGAATATATATAAGTAAATAAATTACCTGCAAAAGCAATGGCTTAGCCTTCAATTTCTGCTTGATACTCTCAACTGCAAGGGTAAAACTGAACAAAAATTATTACTTATTCAGTGTGAAAAATGCTTGTTGATCTTCAGCCCATCTATCTCTCCCCTCTAACTTTTCTCCCCACTGCAAGTCTCTGACAGAAAGCGCACTAGAAATTAGAAACAGCGCCATGGCTAAAACACTTATGAATACTTACTTCTGAATAATGTTCTAAATATTGATTCTGCCAGCAAACACCAAACAGTATGGTTTTTCAGCTGCATAGTAAAGAATTACTTTTTAAATGAGAGATGGAGAACCTTTAGACCTCTAGATGTTTTGAACTACAACTCATGTGTGCCTCGGCATAGCAGAGTTGTAACTTAACATATCTAGGAAAGAGTCCAAAACTTTCCACTTTTGCTTAAAATTATGCACACTAGTAGCTTAATACAGTCAGGCCTCCGTATCCATGGGTTCTGCACCTATGGATTCAATCAACCCTGGCTCCAAATTATTAAAAAAAAAATCCAAATAAGCAAACCTTGATTTTGCCATGTGTTGAGCACGACACTGATGTATAAGCACACTCTCCTGTAGCCTTCTGCCATTTCACAGATCCTCAGTCTCTCTGCAGCACTTGTTTGATTTATTTGCCATTTTATAGAAGGGATGCCATTTTACCTCATTGTATATAATAGGATTTGAGCATCCTGGCAGATACCAAGAGCCACTGTAGTTCGTTAAGTTGCAATTTAAAAAAAGACACAGTACTGATGCAACCTCTGGCTCACACTAGCAGCAGCACACCCGCTACCACATGTAACATCAAGTTAATACAGCAGTACTCATCTCTAGGTCTGTGTATTAGCCACCTGAACTGCCACAGCAATCTGCTCTCCACATGGTTCCTCACTTAGGGGTGTCAGAGAAAGCCACATGCACAGAACCACCTGCTAAGTTATCAGGCACACAACAGACTTATCTCGACATGCACCTATTAGTGGGATATTCTTTCTAATGTACTAGGGACTGGCCCATTATTCGTGACCATTGACTACAACTGCTTCTTTCTTTCCTGGAAAGTTACTATGGACCAGCAGACAATGCCTCATAAACTAGCGCTGGTCCACAGACTAGTACTGTGAGTAGCGCTGTCCTAAATGACCCGAATATGGTATCTGAAAGACTGGTTGAGACACAGGAAACCCTTGATAATATATGAAAGAAGGGGACTTAGATCAGCATGGAAATCTGCCTGCAAACACAGGGAGCTGTCTGAAATAAAATGACTGAAAAAGACCTGGGATGCAAAATACATAGATTTATACATAGTCACCAAGCATTATAAAATTTATGTCCAATCCAACTGCAAGTCCCAACTAGAGGAGACTCACTGAATCAAGATGACTTACCTAAGTGTTATCATTCAGCAGTTGATTCAGTGGGTCCACTCTGGTTGATGAATAATTGTATTTAGACCTATATAACTTATTAAACAAAACTTTTGAAAACAGCCTTGCAAATATCCACCTGCAAATATCCAAGCTGCAAGCTCACAACAAAATTCTTTTCTCTAACCCACTTGTCTACATATACATACATACATACTTTAGTCATTTGTGGCACCTAAGGATGAATCAAACAATCTTTGTTCACCAGCAGGCAATTTTTTTCTCACCCCAAACAAGCAGGAAAGTAGGTATTTGTAAGTTTTATTTAGAGGAAATTAAGGGAACTATAAAATATTAGCACTCATATCTCATTAAATAATAACCCTTTAGGGTAACTAGAAATCATCTTTCAAAGTCCCAAACCAGAGCAATTTTTCCTTGGTTTGGTGCAAAAGAACAGCCATCTTAGTACCTTGCTCCATTTTTGTCCATCTTGTTCAAAAAACAAATTCGCGGTATATTGTGTTTGTCTGCTTGTCTCCATACTGTCAGTGACTGTGCCTAAATAAAGAGGGAAAGCACCTTTCAGCTAAATAGCTGGTTGATGTTACTTACAAACATTTAAATGCTTCTTTACCGTACATCATATAGAAACTACAGAAATGGTCACGACTTGTCATCAGAGAGATTGCAGTAATGCCAACAAGGACAGATCAAGGACACAATAAAATCAAGGACACAAAAGAAATGGGTTCAGAATGGAGAGAGGTAGCAGGGGAAAAACAAATTTAGAGGACTGGAAGAGCATGATCAAGGAGTTGAAGCACATTTCCTCAGAGAAAAGGCTGAAGATTGTGATGCTCCTCAAGCTAGAATAAAGGTAAGTAAAAGAAATAACAGAGCTCCTTATTATGAACAGGGGATGGGGAAAGAGATTTTAAAAATATATCATAATATTAATATTCCTGGTGAGCTAATGAAAAGGCTTTGCAGTAGATAGAGAGTCACTTCACACTGATAGACACAGATTTTTCTAAACCCTTTAGAAAGAACCATGGTATTTCAATGCCATGGGTCTGAAGCCACAGGGAAAAGCCTTCAGGCACAGTACACAGAGATGCATGGCTTTATGACGCTGGTGGATAAACATGAGTGGTGATATGCCCTGCTTGCAAACTTTAGGAGGCAACTTACTGGCTGCTACTTAGGTTGTGTTCTTGATACAATTGCAATCTCAGCCAAGAAGGCAGGTCTTACACCATTACATAGATGATGCAGTTCTGGATCTCAGGGTAAATATTCCCTCTTGTCTACCTGAAATATAGCACTTAGCCAGGAACTGCTCTAAGATATACGCTATGGCATTACTGAATGGTTCCAAAAGACTCCTGTCCTGTCTCTTTTCCCCTTCAATGACAACATACAGATGTACGCAATCTTAAATTCATAACAATGAAGATCAAAAATACATACACAGGATTAATACAAAGCAAAGTCACTACCCACTGCCGGGTAATTATTACCTCCACACCTGCTGAAGCATCAAATACAGCCACTGCCCCATCCAGCACTCTTAGGGAACGTTCCACCTCCACTGTAAAGTCCACATGACCTAAAGGCCAGTTCATACAGAGAAGTCACAAAGGGCTTAAGCTTGGGATACTTTAACATTTCTTTCCTTAATAATTTTTCCCCAGTTTATTATTAATAGGCACTCCATCTAAAAGCCACCACACCAAATGAACCTAATACATAACCCTAGAACAAGCAATGTTGTTTGGGAGCATCAAATGATTAAGACAGTTACATTATGAAACACACTTTTTGATTATGAAGAGCTTATACCCATCACAATGGTGAAGATCTCAAAGGAATTATGGCTACATTTTCAGTGCCAGCTGAAATTACTGTGTTGCAGTTTCCTTTATCTTTGTCACACTCTTGTCAGAATTAGAAAGCACACTCAATGGAATATACCTGGTGTGTCTATTAGGTTGACTCTATAGCCCTTCCAATCAAACGTTACAGCAGCTGATTGAATGGTGATGCCACGTTCTCGCTCCTGTGCCATAAAATCTGTTACAGTATCTCCATCATCAACATCTGTTTAACAGGAAGAATATATACCTCTTCAGTTTGGTCAAACACCTTGAGCATTTGAACTGTTTTTTATCAGAAAAAAATAACGATCATAGTAAAAAAAAAATACTAGAAAACAAACGTCTGAAACCCCAGTCCCATGTCAAAGACTGAGCGAGCTAGACAAGAAGACAATGACATAGCTCTGAATGGTATAAGGTAACAACGCAGAACATGGGGCTATCCAGATGTTGATGGACTACAACAGCGCTCATCCTCACCGTTCACTGTGCTAGCAAGGCTCATGAGAACTGCAGTCCAGCACCTAGGAGGCCACAGATTCCCCACCACTCAAGTAAAACACCAGCCTTCTTTGCACTAATGCAGCCGGAAGTCTCATGTCTTGGGCAAAGGCAAGGTGCTTGGGCTGAACAAACTGTAAAAGAACTGTGGAGTAAGCTGCACAAATACCGGGGAAGCAAAGTTGTGCTGTGGAAAAATCATTAACTGAAACAAATCATGAAAGGAATGGGGACTGGGAGGAAAAAACACAGATTAGGCATTAGACTTTAATTACAAGGTGACACTGATACTACCAAGAAGATGAACATTCCAGCCCAATCAGCTCATTATTCAAAAACAGACCTCAATGGGCAACCTGCTCTTCCTCACAGTACAGAAAATACTGATGGCTCCGTATGGGCAGGGAGAACAGCAGGAAGTAGGGTTGGGTGCTGATGACAATTAAGACAGTCTCACCACACAGCAACAATAGTTGGTGCATGGACTCTGTGAAATCAGCTAGTGAAAGCCAGCAGAAATAAGAGATGGAAGAGACAGCAGCATACAAAGATAGCCTTGTAAATGTTGCCTAAGCTAAGGCACAGAACAAAACTTTAAAACATCTTAATATACTTTCTATGAACTAAGATCATAGAAATATTCACACACACGTACTAGCTCATTGTCACACACAGTCACACAGTACTAACCTCCAAGGGTTCTTGTGTACCCAGAATAATACAGCATCCTCTCTGTGGTAGTTGTTTTTCCTGCATCTATGTGAGCCATGATGCCAATGTTGCGGATTCTGTATAATAAAAGCAAACATATAATTTAGCCTCTAGGTATTTGTTAGTGCAATTGCTATAATTTTACAAATAACAGATAAAAAGAATAACTCTGCTCATCTATACACAAGCTGATCATTCAACCCTGTTCTTCTGTACAGCCCTTGAAAACACATCATTGCTCTTACATTGCATGGTAATCCAGAGTCAGGCAAGTTTTAAAGGCCAAGGCTCACTATTATAAATCTGTCATCATAAAGTAACATACTGTTAATAGGACCACAATTTTATAATACATTTTTATGAATCAGAAGTAGACAGAAGGCAGATCCAGATGCTCAAAATGCTCAACTATTTATGTGGAGGGCATCAGACAGAAAAAAACCCCTGCTTATCTCAAACCAAAACAATTATGTGATAAAAAATGTTAAAGTCTGCTTATTATGGAAGCAACTGAACTGACGCATTCCAGCAGTGGACAGCTGCAAGACCACACAGCAAGGCCAAATGTAAATCGTATCAGCTTGGACACTTTCCCAATAAGCATACTGAATAACAAGAGCCAGTATGGTGTAATGGTTTGAGCCCTGGACTAGGACTCTGGAGATCAGGGTTCAAATCTCCATTTGCCCATAAAAACTTAAGGCAAGTCATACTCTCTCAGCCTCAGAGCAAGGCAATGGCAAACCCCCTTGGAATAGATGTTGCTAATAAAACTCCATGACAAGCTTGCCTTAGGATTGCCATAAATTGGAAGCAACATGAAAGCATACAACACACACGTACAAAAGAAGTTCAATACTATGCATATCTTTTCAGGAGTACCTCCCAGTGCAAATCACAAGTCTTTGTATATCTTCTCAGAAGCAATCCCCTTCCTGGTCAGACATAGGGGCAGGAGAAGTCAACTGATTGGCTAGGAGACTCCTGTAGACATCATCAAGCTCACAGGCTGAAGATTCTCCATCCATGTTCTATATTCTGTCATCCCTCCACATTCATGGAGTTTAGAGGCACAGAGCCCCTCAAAAGTGGAAAAACATGAATATCTATAGATTGCAGTGGGGAGCATGCCAGCTGCCTGGTTTTGCCTTCAATACAACAGGATTCCTTTGCAAGGCAGACGTGAGTGGTTGGTGGGCCTTCTTGCCCCCTCCACTGCTACCCTATGCCTTTTAAAAGGGGCTTACAAGTCTAACCTTACGTTCACAGTCTCTCAGAGTCTCATGAGGCTTCCAAAAGGACTGTGAACATGAGCTGAGACTTATAAGTTATTAAAAATGATTTACGGCAGCAGCAGAGGTGGAGGCAAATAATCCACTAACAATCAAACCTATAAACATTAAACCTGCAGATGTGGAGGGCCAACTGTACTTAGCTCTTCAGTGCATCATTTTAAAAAATGCTGGATCTATTTATCATTTTATCCCCTTGATCTCATTCTACTTTCCAAAGAATGGCCTGATCAAATAACTGAAACAAAGCATTTACTGATATCAACTAAAATATTTCCATTCCACAAACTGATTCAACTGCTAATTTCAATTTAGCTCCCTCCATACTAATATTTCTCTATCTACACAACTGCAGATGTAAATGTCTAATGCTACAAAAGCTTGCCAATCTTACTAAAATCTCATATACAAAGCAGCAATTACTTACTTAGACACAGGTGGAGTGATGATAGAGCGCAAAGATTTTACTTCATCTGCAGCAAAGAAAAATGAACAAACCAGACATTTATATGCCAAAGAACAGAAATTACCTTGTTTCACAACACACATAGCTCCCAAGCAGAGATCGTAAAGAACAAGAATCTGCTACTAAACATATAGGTTTTGCCTTTTTTCTCAAGCTAAAGATATCATCACGTCCATAAGTGAAACTATTTATCCAGGACAATTGGAAACAGACGCCTAGATTTACCCTCTCCCAAAAGACAACTAACGGAGCTAGATTTGGCAATAATCAGTACTGATGCCAAGGCCCTACACATCCCAGAAGACAAAAGATAGGTTTCTTCCTTCTGCCAAACACAGAGGCACAGGAAAACAGGCCTGGAAACCTATTTTTGCAAAGACTATTCTTAAGACATAAAAGAAAACACATTTTAAAAGCATTTAACAAAACACACAATAAGTTTCTCGAAATTTTCTCAGAAGTCCCACATATTAAGAGCTTGTTTCTTATAGAATCTCAACAATAATTAAACCTATAGGAACTTCTTATGAAGAAGAAAAAACAAAATGGGAGTGGTTGGAAGAAGAAAACTAGTAGCCTTTTTGAGACAAACTGGTTTATTTTGGCATGAACTTTCATGAATATTAATCTACTTCTCCAAATATACTGATGGAGTACAATATTACCACCCAAGTATTTAAGTACAGTTACACAATAATTGTACTATGTTAATCCACTTCTTCAGATGCACCAATGGAGTACAATGTTAGGTATTTAACGACAGTTACATAGTAAACATATGATTGTGCATACGCTATATTATGTTAGTCTACTTAAATACCTAGGGTGTGAATCTGAAGAAGTGGCTTCATATCCACAAATGCTCATTCAGAAACAAATCAGTTAGTCTCAAAGGTGCTACTATTAAACCGTAGCTATCACGGTCCATTTGACCTAATAAATTTTGGATATATTGACCAAAAAAAAAATGCTATTAGATTCCTTCTTCCCATCATCACCATATTCTTTTTTTATGCTATAACAAACTAAAGCAATTATTTCTTTGGAAACTTCATATAGCGAAGCAAAAGACAGAGGAAAGCCTCCAAGAAACTGTTCAGTGTTTGGAGAGTCCTGTAGACAGCATTATAAGCCTAGATGTGGCTTTTCCTATCTGGCACTTTCCAGATGTTTTAGACTACAACTCCCACCAGTTCTATCCAATGTGGCCAGTGCTCAGGAACTATGGGAGCTATATCCCAAAATACAAAAAATGCTGAGACTGTCCTCTTCACATTGGTCATGTGAGGTCATACTGGTCACTGTCACTGTTAAATGAGGCACAAACAGGACAGGCAGGCAAACACATATTTGTTCTTGAGTCAGCTCAAGAATTAATATCTTCTGCTGTTTCACTGCCCTGTGTTTAGAGGAACTAAATATTCCTCAGGCATGAAACGTTTGTTTAAAGCAGGGTGGGATTCAAGCAGCCCTCCAGATATTTTGGGATCACAATTCTCAGAGTTCCTCACCACTGACTGTGTTGGATTATGCTGCTGGGAGAGATCAATAACATCTGAAAGGTCACATGATTCCCACCCCTAGTTTTAAAGTATTAGATTGTAACATAACCGTTGGATTTTATGAAGAGTTTGAATTATTTTGGAGATTGCAACAAAAAAGTAAGATACCACTTCATTAGTTTATTTTCATAATTCCATAAACTTTATGCTATGCCATCCCTAACTACAAAATACATCCAGAAACTGTTTCCAGACATATAAAAACTGGCACACAAGGTCATGCAACCAGTACTACTCAGAAATATACGTTGCATGGCTTTCTCTCTAAACCATTACAGTGCGTGGAAATGAGCAATAAAAATAGTAAAAAATATATTGCATAAAGTTACCTGCTGGATAACTGTAATTTCTCTGAAAACTCAAAAAGCCTTTAACACATTTTACTGCCAGAACTCTGGCTCTTCTGCAGCAGATACACTTTAAAGAGAAAAAAAAGAACACAATCAACAAAAGGAAAAACTAGTCATTTCACAAAAATAATTTTAGCACATTTAATCACACTGTAAAACAGTGACAAACACGAGACCCATGCTAATACTTCTAGCTCATGATGCATGTAAAATACCTAAAGCCATCCACGGTAAGTCACAAACACCAACCCCGATCCTATCCACAGTCCCAAACCCGCCCTAACCCTAAACACATTGGAATTACCATGGACACCACACATCACTCAATGCAATTTCTAAAAATCATAATGCATAAGAATGAATGTATGCAGTATTTAAAGTTCTTTTTAAATTTAAAAACAGCTCACCCTGCTGTGTAACCATACTGCTTTGAGGGGAGCCAGCATCAACCTCCTCGGATCTCGCAGCATGTTTAGGGAATATCCTGACACCATAAGCAACAGCCGCAGAAGAGGGCATATAGCTAAGTCGGGCAGTTCATTCCACTTAAACAGACTGTAGAGGCCCTTGCTAGGACACACATAAACCCCCTCTGCAGAATTACACCGTTTAAAAATGTTATATGTCACGCAAAGCGTCGCCTCCGCCCTCGGTGTATGAAACCCGCTTTAGCTCCTTGGGACGAACGTCACAAGCCCGAAAGTTTGCGCATGCCTAGATACTTCCGGTCTATCTCCCCATGGGACTCACGCTACTTCCGCTCTTTCGTGTCCACCGTTCTTTCTTCCCCTCTTCGGTCCAGAAGGTACTTCATAGACTTCAAAGAAAATACTCGGCCTACTGTTTCTGGATTTTCTGAGCCACCTCTTTTCCAGACGTCAGAGGGCCGCGCTGAGGGCTGGGTGGAGAAAGAAGTGGCGCGGCGGCCCCGCCAAATATCCCGAGCGCTTCACTCAGATACGGAACGATAGGAAGCAGAGTCGGTTTGTGACCCGGAGTGGTTTTGGAGGAGCACCCTCCTTTCCCTTTTCGGTGGCGGGGGCGACGGGAGGCCGGGCCTTGGGAGCGGGGTCCGCGGTGTTCGGCCATCATGGTGAGTAGCTGGAGGAGACGGGTTGGGACTCTTGTTTCGGAGTCGACCCGTTCCCTGGCGAAGGGCTCCGGGAAGGGAGGGCGGTAACAGTTCGCGGGGGGCGAGGCTGGGAGCCGCCGCGTGGAAAAGCGAGGCTGGCTGGCTTTCCGAAATCTCCTCTTTTTAGATACGTATGCAGGAAGGAAGGAACAAAACCATGTTTGAGTATCCCTTGCCTTCGAAAACCTTATGAAATTCGTGCGGTTGCCATAAGGCGACAGGAGACTTGAAGACACATATACACAAGTTTATATAGAAGTTAATGGCAAATATCTCTGCCCTGGTGATATGCATAGCTGTGGCTTCAACATAACCATTATGCGTGATGGGGTTGACTTTTGAGTAGCCATTTTATATCTCATCTCAACAGGAATGTCATGGACAAAATATCTGAAGTCATAAGCACATCTCATTTGATCTAGTTCAAGGCTCAGAGAGAAATCTACACTCTCTTCCACTTTTTTTTTCCCCAGAGAGATACCTGTATTAGGCTGTTTCTACGTTACATTGTTATGGTACTATTATTTCACTTTCAACATTCTATGGAATCCTGGAGTTTGCAGTTTGGGGAGTCATTTAGAATTCTCAGCCAGAGAGCTCTTTGGCCTCAGTAAACTACAAACCCCAGAATTCCACAGAATGTTGAAAGTGGAATAATAGCTCTACAACAAAGCACTGCAGAAATGGCCTTAGTCTGTTGTAACAAAACCAACCCAAATGTTTTGTTGTGACTGTGACACATTTATACAGGGTAAGTGTTCATAGAGTAGAATAAACTTCATTGGATAAGTGAAATGTTGTCTTTACATAGCCACTGCCTATGCTGGCCAGGGGCGTCTGGGAGTTGTAATCCAAAAATAATGTTTCCAAACTTTGGAATAAACACATTTGGCTTTTGCTGGGCCGTTAGATTATTAGCAGCATGGCTGGAGAGAAAGAAAATACAAAAACGTTACAGTGATATTCATAAAACAATGGTGATTATACAAGTTTTCTGGCAAGCCAGTTAATGGGTTTTGTGGAATAAAGATCAAGTCACAGATAATAGTATCTGACCTCTTTATAAATTAGAATTCCTCTTGCTGGACCATCCTTTTGAAGTTGTTTAGGAACTGAGATGCCTTGTGGCTTTGTTTATTCACCCTTCTGTTGGAAGGAGGATAAAAATACAGAAAATGAAATTAATTGTGGATTTCTATATATTTTGGTTTTGTGGTGATATCTCTTTAAAGAATCTTGGTTTGTACTAGTGGTAATGCTATGTACACTTAACATGTTAGTCCCACTGCCTGGATTTCCTGCCCTATTTACACTTTGGTTTTCAAGATGTTCAGGACTCAGAATCCCTGGTCTTTGTCTATGCCACCTGTGGTTTCTTAGGGCTTAAGTCCAAAGCATTTAGAGAACCAAGGTTTGGAATCATTAGTCTCGATTCCAGAGTACTGAAGTTCAAATAATTTCAGATTAATGAATCTATATCAAAGATGTGCACTTCAAGCATATTTATGAAAAACTCCTTGTTCATGTAAATAACTTCAAATATTTACATGAATAGGAAGTTCTTCATGAATGTGCTTTAGGTGCAAGTCTCATTTCAATGGTGAGCAGCCAATCAGAGGTATTTCTTAGACTGATGGGTTAATTTGACATTACATGTTAAAATAAGAAGCTTGTATATATTCATTGAATGTTTACATATTTCTTCTATGTGCACTTTATAGCCGCAAAATGAGTACATTGAGTTACATCGGAAACGATACGGCTATCGCTTGGATTACCATGAGAAGAAGAGAAAGAAAGAGGGCCGTGAGGCTCATGAGCGCTCAAAGAAAGCCAAGAAAATGATTGGGCTGAAAGCCAAGCTTTATCATAAACAGCGGCATGCAGAGAAGATACAGATGAAAAAGACGTGAGTGAGCTAAACAACTTTGGTATAATGAATTATTCATATATTTAGAGTCTAGCCTCAATAGGATTCACCACTAGCACTTGAAACTTATTTGTGTCCTTTCAGTAGATTCTTACAAATACATTTTGGCTGTATGTAATTGTGTCAGGAAAAATTCATCACTAGTCAATTGTTATTAATTTTGCAGTTTTTCTGACTTGATCTGTTTGATTCAGTAACTTCCCTCTCTTAAAAGAGTTGTGTGACCATAGTATGTTTTCCTTCGTAAACTGTTTTTATTTTTGTTTGATACTAAACTAATAACTACCACTTTTCTAATTTTTGAAAATTATTGTATATACATTGTATTCCTCTAGCATTAAGATGCATGAAAAGAGAAATACCAAACAGAAGAATGATGACAAGACCCCAGAAGGAGCTGTGCCAGCATACCTGCTGGACAGAGAAGGCCAATCTCGAGCAAAAGTTCTTTCCAACATGATCAAACAAAAGCGGAAAGAGAAAGCTGTAAGTAACAGATACTGGCAATAGTTGTAAGTAGCAGATGTAAGCAACAGGTACTGGTTTCCATTTAGGGCATTTATTTTAAGTATTTATAAATTTGATCTGCTGTCCCTCAAGGCACCCAGATCAATTTACAGTATAGAATAATACAGTAAAAATGTGACAGAATAAGGGCAGAGCCTTCTTTAAAACAAGACTGAACAATGCCCAGATTCATCAAAATTCTGGCAAAACCATTTTTCCTGCCTATCTAAAACCTGCTGGGGTGAAATCAACTTGACCTCCTTTAAGAGGAAGTGCCACTGTCTGAGTGCTGCCCCAAAAAACCTGTTTTGTGTACCCTACATCTAACCTCTCTTGGGAATGGATCATACAGCAGGCCCTCTGAAGAAAATGGCAGATTATAGGAGCAGGAGCCAGCATGGTGGAGTGGAGACCAGAATTTAATTCCTGCTCAGACATGGAAACCCACTGGCTGAGCTTGGGCCTCTCACACACTCTCAGTCCCAGAAAACTCCATTATAGGGTCTCCTCGGGGTTGCTGTAAGTCATAAATGACTTGAAGGGACACAACAACAACTCTTTTCAATATTCCAGCCTCAAACCATTTAAGCCTTTATTGGACAAAAACCTATATCTTGGATTGGGCTCTGAAACAAACTGAATGCCAGTTAGTTTACAGCTGGTGATATGTGGTCTCTAAAGCTCATGTCAAGCAGCATTCTGACTACTGCAGTTTGCACTAGCTGTAGTTTCTGCATACCTTTCAAAGGCATCCCTACAAAGACCATGTCATGGAAGGCTACAAACAATGAAGGCATGAATTACTGTGATCAGTTGTGACTTCCTCAGCAAAGGGCGCAGTTGATGTCTAAACCATAACTGCATCAAGGCATTCAGCTGCTTCGCTCTCCAGGAGCAATGTAAGATCCAGTGCCATCACCAGAGACAGCAAACCTCAGAGTGAGCACCACCCTATCAAGAACAGGCTGTAGCCCTATCTGTCCCACTAGTCTTCTGGCACATGCAGAGGACTCTAGAGAGGCAATGGATAGATCATTGAGAAGTAACGCATATTCTCTGTGACAGCTTCACAATTTCTGACTCAAGTATACCTTAGCAATTTTCTGTTAAAAATAAATGGTGGCTAATTTCTGTTTTTAAAAATAGATGGCCTTACAAAGATTGATTAAACATATGTTGTAGTTAATTAATCTTGCCTTCATCTTCTGTGCTCTTAACAATCCTCGTGTTTCCCCCCCCAGGGGAAATGGGAAGTTCCTATACCCAAAGTCCGTGCCCAGGGAGAGACAGAAGTGCTCAAAGTGATCCGTACAGGAAAGAGGAAGAAGAAGGCATGGAAGAGAATGGTTACCAAAGTGTGTTTTGTTGGGGATGGCTTTACCCGCAAACCTCCAAAATATGAGCGGTTCATTCGACCAATGGTAAATGCTTTCAAAGTCTTGTTTATCAGCATCTATTTATGGTTTGTTTTTGATTGTCATCTTTCAGTACAGTAAAATAAGGGATATTTAACAATAATGTGAGAGGCACTTTCCTTCTGATTTGCTATAATATTTTTGCTTCTTTTTTATTACATAATAGGGTTTACGATTCAAGAAGGCCCATGTAACACATCCTGAACTTAAAGCCACTTTTTGTCTGCCCATCCTTGGTGTAAAAAAGAATCCCTCTTCTCCCCTGTATACATCTTTGGGCGTAATTACGAAAGGCACAGTCATCGAGGTGAATGTCAGTGAGCTTGGTCTTGTAACACAAGGAGGCAAAGTAGTCTGGGGTAAGTATTCAAATGCCATTCACAACTGGTACATCTTAAATACTTCCGGATAGAAAGAGAGTCTAGGGTAAAACTGGACAGAGGTCAAATGTGTCTTTTGCAGTTTATGTAAAGGATTTCAAGATGGTGCTGGTGGAGGATGTCCTCCTAATGCGAACAGCACTTTAGTGGGGAAACAAAGATTAGTTTCCCCCACACTTGTTGGGATTTTAATAGCCTACTCTTGTCCAACTTCGCTCATGTGGCCCTCCAGATGTTGTACTGCAGTTCCCAGCACTGACTATCCTGGTTTGAGTTGCTGGGATTTCCTACCCCTGTCCCATAGGATCCTGTGCAGAACATAAATTACACACTTTGTTTTCTAGTGCATTTGGAGCCAGCTGTGTGTGTGTGTTGTGTGCCTGCAAGTCATTTCAGACTAGCAGCAACCCTAAAGTGAACCCATCATGGGGTTTTCTGGGACTGAGTGCGAGTGATATGTCTAGGGTCACCCAGAAAGCTTCCATAGCCAAGAGAGGAATTGCACCCTGGTCTCCAGGATCGCAGGCCAACACGCAAGCCACTACATTAGCCTGGCTGCTATAGTTCCAAAATCAGTGTATATTTAACAACTTTTTGGTGTTGTTTCTATGGCCTATTTTAAGTTTTACCTCCCTTCTGATAGTTTTTTAAGGAGGCAGCCAAAACACAGCTTAATGCCATCTTACTGAGGTTGCTTCAACTTGAGGTGGAAACAGCAGAGGTACCTTTCTCTTCCCTGCTGCTTCATTTCTTATTTTTGTCGTCAGTTGGACACAGAGTCAGGACTGACTATTCATCCCTGGTGCCAGCCTTGCATGAATGGAGAACTTTAGCCCAAATTTAGTATGTATATTGATACCTGTGTTGTCAGCTGTGGGGGGGTGCTCCACTCTTTCCCCAGCAGCACCTGATGAGGAATCCAGATCACAGCTGTGTCCCTGGCCAACATTTTGTTGCAGGGGTGTGCCGGTGGCATTCTGGCTGCCCTGACACATGAGAAAACGACTGAGCATCCTCTGCCTCCAATGCAAAGCTGCTCCCTTTTCCCGTTTGCATGAAGGCAGCTGTAACATGCTTGGCCATGCCCCTATAGTAGAAAAGTATCTGTGGGTATCAGTTACAACTAGAAATATCATCCGTTCCCATGCTACTGTTATGCAACCAGGCCAAGGAGGATTGCTTAATAGAAAATGCTTCCTTTCACAACATTCCTTGAAGGATATATGCTGACATCAGTCACCTATAGAATCCTGACCTCTGGTAGTTCCTGTTTTTATGTACACGTCACTTACGTTGATTGTATGAATGTGAGCAATGAACCTGTGAACCCATGTCAATTATGAATTGAGAGAAGTTTAAAAGTCCATTTTTTAATATTCTTCCAATTTTTTCCTTTTTCAGGGAAGTATGCACAAGTAACCAACAATCCAGAAAATGATGGGTGCATTAATGCAGTTTTACTGGTATAAGCAGCACATTTGGCGCAGTAGCTTTCCCAACCCAGAGAGAAGACTGCCTCAAGAGTACTTGTAGATAAAGACCTTGTCAGTGCATCGGCAACTGAAGAGGAAGGACTGATTTTTCTTTTTACTGTTACCAAAAATAAAGGACACCAACTTGGACCAAAGCTTATTGCATGTTTCCGTATGTTGCTGACTGGAGGGAAGTGGCTTATTCAATTGAGACTACTTCCAAAAAGGTGAGGTGTAGTCAGAAGAGGGGAAGAATGCTTCTTTAAAAGAATTCCAGACACGTGGGAGGAAAGTTCAAGAGAATTCAAGACGTGGGAGGAGGACTGACATGAAGAGGGTAACTAAGATGAATCTGATACTGACAGCTATTACAGGATCAGCAGAGAATATACAATTAAGTATTCAACATATAGTGATAGAAGATAAAAACCCTTTCTTCACTAGTCCAGTATATTTATACCAGCAAATCACTTTAGAGGAAGAAAGCAAAAGAGCAGCAACCGTTTCAAGGTTGTATGGACAGACGCCTAAAGTGAGGCTTAGAGATCCAAGGGTTGTGTCTGTCAGCAGAAGCAGAGTTCCTCTGAGAACACCCCAGTTGACAGAAAATATTTCCCCTAATTTACGCCTTTTCTTTAGGACCTCAGTGCCACTTCCTCTCACAGTTCCCAAGGCTCCCATTTCCTTTGAGAGCCCACTTTCAGGGACCTGTAGGGAGACATTGGCAGAGGTCACCACCTTTCCAACTTCACTGGCTTAGAAGTCTACTGACTAAAGAATTTGTTCTGCCCAAAGGAAGTTTTTGCTTGATTTTACCCACAAAATATAGGCCTTCTGCTACTTGTGTTTCATTAAAGTGAGACTTCCATTGACCCCAGGTAATCCTTAAATGTGTAAATTGTCATGTGCCTCTCCTACCACTGAGCCTAGTGTCCATCCTGCAGTTTCAAAGCAGAATCCTCTGTTTGTCCTTAGCTATGGGAAAAAGAATAAAAAGGATATTGAAATCTTTGCCGATTTCAAACTACTGAAAGCAATTAGAAAATTACAAAGTAACTTTAATTGTTGAAACACTCAGAAACAATATACACTATAAAGGGACAAACTGGAAAACACTGAACAGAACTCTAGTGTAGGACAGCATCATTAAGCTGCTTATTAACAGTACAAGTCCACAGAACATCTCATGCCACACTTGTGGCAATTCCCTTTAAACTGTAACAATAATGAAAAATGAGTGTGGATCTGAAGCTTGAATATATGTTGCTTATGGCTACATAACAAGATGGCAAGACTCCAGTCTTGAGAATTTTTATAGTGACAAGCATGAACAAAAAGCACTGCAGAAGTGTGTGGATCTAAATGTTAAAACATTTTATTAAATATAAGATGAAGTCCTATATTTTTCATGCAATTGATTCAGCAAAGGTGTTCTGCATGAAATCAAAACTTTTGCAAAATGTGTCCATGGGATGTAAAGCACAACTTGACATTTAGAAGAAACAGTTAAGATCTGAGCAGATAGTGAGCTCCAAGAAAGCTGCACAGCTAAGAGCAAAGTTCACATACTAACCTTCTTTAGATCCTAACCTGACCTAAGAACAAGTAAATGGATAATACTGCTTTTTAACTGTAAGCAATATGCTACATACAGCATGTTTTAATTACATTTGCTCCAATTCCTGATAAAGAATTGGTCTATTTTTTCCTTTGCAAATGTAAGTTTTTTTATGTTGTCTATTGAGACATGAATGCTAAATCGTAAACCCTTCCCAAAAATCTCTTCTGTCATGTTTTCGTTCAGTTTTACAAACATGTTCTTTCAACCATTGACATTTATAGCTTAGTAACAATTGAAGTAAAAGATTTTTACTAATACTTTTACAAGAGGCTAGAGGTAACAAATACCTAATTGGAATGCTTATAGAGTGAGGGCATCAAAATGTGATCTGGATCAGGAGGAAAAGATCTAAAATCCTCAGACAGGTCTTAAGTTTAATTCTAGGCTTTCCTGTGGGACTATTTTAAAGATACATTTTGTAGACTAATTGTGATCAGAGACATGCATGTGTAAAACAATAACCCAGGAAAGTTCTTAAGTTTCTGCAAAAGAGGATACCTCCATATTTGCATACAGGGACATAAATTGTTCCAGTTACATACAAAGCAAGCAACAGTGGTGTTCTTGGGGTCACAGCTACTATGTGAGAGTTCCTTCAAGTTTCATTATATTAGTAACAAGATTTTAGAAGGGTTGAGAAACTGAACTGTAGGCAATGAGATATTCTATCACAAACCATTTTAAAAGTTATAAAATCAAAACAGAAACAGACTCCAGGAACAAAGTTTTGTGGCCTTAAGTGTAACAAAACAAATGTATGACTTGGGAAAACACAATGATTTAGAACACACTGATCACTACCAATGCAGGCGCTATTCTTGGGTTATCTCACAAAACATAATTTTGATTTACAGAACAAAAACTAAAATTTTCATTAAATGTTTACTTTATTAAAGCTTAACCCAACACACCTAACATCCATATCCTACATCCATTAAAAAGACTGTACACCAGTTCTCTGCAATCTAACCCTTATCATCCTCAAAAATTCCAATCCTTATGCAATAGCAGAAACTGCAGACTCTCTTTAAATTTTCAAGGTGTCCTATTTACAAAAAAAACAACAACTTTGTACTATGGGACATAAATTGTTAATAAGAATTAGAAATGATGACAGTACACATGAGTATGTTTGCTTATGAACACACACTTCTGCAAATACATTCCTAATCCACAATATACAAAATGTACATCGGTAGAAAAAAGCGCAACATCCTGAAAATGCAGGCTTAACTTAACACTTGTATACACTTCAAATCCAAAAACTTCTCATGGCATGCTTTAAAAAAAAAGACAGCACTTTCTTCAAGACAAACTTTTTAAAAAGCAATTAACTGAGTTCTTAGAAAATATCCAGAAAGTGTGTACAACCAGAAAGCTAAAATAGACCAATTCTTAGCAGGTTAAAATCAAAATACTTCAAAGCTATCCAAGTGAAGCTTTTTACATACTAAAACAAGTTGCCTCTAATTTAAGACAGTGGCTTGAATCCACTGAGTACATACTGACAGAAATACTTCCATCAGTAGAATTAGAAGAGGAAATTACATCCCTTCCACACTGCAGCTGCCTCTACTCCCTAAAAACCTGCTCTGGGAGGCAGGGTAACCCTTTGGAACTAGATTTCAGGGGGCAGGAGGGTATGAATCTAGGCTATTATTTATAAACCTTGCCAACTGTACTACTTATAAAAAGGTGTAACCATACAAATCTTGAGATTCTTATCTGTGTCTATACTACTATTCTAATTTATGCTCTTTTCTGTTAATTATATTAGGATCTTCATTTGTTAAAGAAAACCAGTCTATTTATTCACAGGTGAAATAAGCAGAGGACTCCAATATGAACCAAAACTCCAGGTCTAGCTGATCTATAGCTGGGAACATACAACACTTGATTTTATCAACAGGGATACTGTGTCTATGAAAAACTGAAAATGAGAAGGAGAAAGATGAGCACAGCTTAGAACAAATAGTGTCAAATGTTTTCTATTTCTGTTATTACCAAAGAGTGCTTTAATTTACTATAAAATAATGATACAGGCTTTAAAGACAACTATAGTTGCAACATCTGTTCTGCACAAGTTTGGTTATCAAAACTTAATACAGCATGGAATTAATCCTTCCATACAACACAGAGCAAACTAATAGCAGACTAGGTTGCCTTTTCAGTGAAGGAAGAGGCATTCCAATGCCCTCCAGATCTGGGCCTACAACATCCGTAATCCTTTCCACTGGCTGGATTGATGGAATTTGTAGCCCAAAATTTCTGTAGGAACAAGATTGCTTACCCATATCTCAAGGTTGCCTCCTGGTGACCAAAGAAGCATGTGACACAGAAGTATGAGACAATGAATATGTATTTGACTGACTTTTAAGAAAACAGTTATTCTACACAACACTTTGCAAATTGAGCCAAATCAGATACTGTAGTAACTACAATGTCAGGTGGCATTTGCTTGGTCATCCAACATCTCCAATATGGCTGATACAAAGTCACTGTGGTAAAACAGATACTTCTACTTTTTTTTTAAGCAATACATACGCTCCAGACCTTTGTCTTCTCAGATAATGAGTCAATGCACACAATGTATAGCCAAATAAAGAAAATAGGGTTTGACAGCAGTGTCTGAATACATGACTGTCCTGGTGATCCATTTAGTTTGTCCTTTAAAAAAGAAAAAGGAATACAGACATTGTAACAACAGCTCTCCTTTCAAATTAGCTTTCCTTTTTTCTTGGGTGGTCCTTTATATCCTTTGGCCTTTCTTCGCAAGGTCCGCCTATCCACTACGGGCACCTCAATTTCCACTTCCTCTGAACTGCTGTCAGCAGCTCTCTCTGATGCTGGCTCAGCCGACTCTTCAGACTGTTCATCCAGTTGGTTCTTTTGTCCTTCTGAATGCTGCTGGTATGAGATGTCCTCCAGTTCAACCATCATTAAAGCCCCCTGACCTAAAGCAACAGGGGCTTCTGGAGAGTCAGACCCTCCCTCCTCACTTTGCTCTTCCAAGGAAGAGGTTGTGTGGGGAGACACGTTTTCAGAAATGCTATCCTCCGGTGCCTCAGCTGCTACAGAGTTTGAAAGACCATTATTGGAAGGTTCTTCTTTCTCTGCACCTGAAATGGGATCTGCATTTTGAACAAGTCCTCTCTTCCTCTGTGTTGCTTGTTGCTCCTCTTCCATTGGTACTTCTGTATCTGCCATGCTGTCAGCCTAAAGGATGGGAAAATGAACAACTGCTAACAGTACAGTACATGCAACCAAGATTATTGTATTTTGTAGATGCCCTTCAATTCCCTTCAGGAAGCTGTAGTCCAAAACATAAGGAGGACACTGACTTGTCCTACAGTATATATCAATACAAATGATAGTCATAGAAGCCTAAGGCAAAGGTGACAACAAGCCTAATGCTAAGGCCTGGTGTAGAGTCTTAGAGGCTAAAAGCCAATCCTTGAAAACTGAGCCAATGGGGATGGTGTAAAACATGAGCAATCTGTTGCCCCATACATGCCTCACAGCTGAAATACCCATGACCTTTCTTGCCTGCTGCTAACAGCTGTGCTGGCTTAGTTACACCACTGTACTGCAGCAAAAAGAGTCCTTCCCATCAAATCCATGTTAACAAGTGATTGTGCCAACAAAGCATTGAAGAAACCTTTAAAAAGCTGTGTTATTATTTCCCTCACCTTATCAGAAACGTTGTCATCACTGTCTTCAGTGGATTTTACTGAGGAATCCAGGATTAACGGGACAAGCAGAGTTAAGGTTGCTTCTTCTGAACCTTCTGACTGGAGCTTCGAATCTCCATCCATAACTTCACCAGCTGTTTGCCCTTCAGTTACTATTGACACTTTGATGGCATCTTCCATTAGCTCTCCATTGAGTGGCTCTACATCAGTTTCCTAAAATGACACGCACATAATAAAAAGATGCACACTGTTACTTGAATACAATCAAAAAGAGTACTAGTCAACAGAGACAAGAACTGTAAATATGGGAGTTTATCACGTAACACTGTTACACTGCAATTGTACTATGCTAGTCCTGTCTTTGTCTCAAGCTCACTGCACAGTATCATGGCTCTCCTTGTGCTGTACCGCTGTTATGTTGCTTGGAAATTCATTCTTTTACCTATTGAAATAATCTGTTCATGATCCCCCATCCCACTATGATTTAGAGCCCAGTCTGAGTGCAAATGTCTCATTCTAACTTGTTGTGATATTGGGAGCAGAGCAGCATGGTGTGAGTATGACTTCACTGCTCCTTCAATATTTTTATCAATGATGTAGTATGATGGGGTGCAAGGAATCCTTATCAAATAGGCAGATGATACAAAACTGAGAGGGGTAGCTAACACATGGGAGGATAAGAAGAGAATTCAGAAGATTGTTGATAACTTGGAAACCTGGGCTGAAACTAATAAAATGAAATTCAAGAGGGAAGTGTAAATTTTTACATTTAGGACACAAAAACCAAACGCACAGGTATAGGATGGTGGATATTTGGCTCGGAAGTACTACGTGTGAAAAGGACATTGAGATTACTGTTGATCATAAGTTAAACATTATCTTAACTTGCAATAATACAACCATTGTTTCCAAGTCAAGGAAGTAATAGTTTCATTATATTCTGTGCTTGTCAAGTTTGTGTTCAGTTTTGGGTGCTTCATTTTAAGTAGGATATAGACAACTTGAATTCAGAGGAGGGCAATGAGGATGATAAGCAGTATGGAGAAAAAAAGTGTATGAGGAGAGGTTAAGGAGCTGGGCATGTTCAGCTTGATAAAGAGAAGACTGAGAAATGAATGATCACACACTCTTTAAATATCACAAGGGCTGTGACAAAGGTGGATGCAGGTTTGTTCTCTGCTGCCTCATGGTTCCTGACAGTAAGAGCAGTTCAACAGTGGAATGCGCTGCCTCAGAGTGTGGTGGAATCTCTTTCTTTGGAGGTTTTTAAACAGAGGCTGGATGGCCATCTGTTGCAAATGCTTTGATGGTATATTCCTGCATGGCACAGGGGTCGACTCGATGGCCCTTCTGGTCTCTTCCTACTCTCTGGGTTAATCCTTTCCTGTATGGGTAGACATATAACATGGCCTTTGGCTTAGTGACTCTTGCTTCTGATGTTGAGTGGGGACCATGAAGCATTAGACCTCTGGATCCTGTTCTTCCCAGGGTTGCTATCATCATTAAGACAAGAGAGAGACCAATCTGGTTCATTACTGAGACTGACTGCACCCTCCCTGGCAGAAGGAACATGCAGTTCTTCTTCGTGGTCTCTGTGCCTCACACACTGGGAATTTTCGCGCATGCACGATAGCGTTCAGAAGATTCTAGAGCTAAGCAGCTTGGCGGGAACCCCTCCCCCATGCCCATACTGAGCATGCTCAGCCCGCCAAGCCAACAGTCTCTTCTCAGTTCTTTTTCGTCCGCCTTAGCGAATGGAAGGTTCTTGGCTTGCGGCTACTTCTTGGCTTGTGATTTTGGATTCTTGGACTCTGCGAACCCCTCTCTCTTCAATATTCTCTGTGAGTTTCTACCCCTTCCTGGATTTTTCATCTCTTTTTTCGCCTTCTTTTCTATGTCTGCTCTCTGAAAGAGTTGTGTCTCATGTGGTCGAAAGGTCGCTCTTTCCGACAGACATGCCGAGTGTCTCTTCTGCCTTGGGGAAACCCATAACGTCAAGGCCTGCTCTATCTGCCCAGAGTTTACGGCCCAAACGTTAAGGAATAGGTCGTCGAGACTTAAGTCCCATTACTGGAAACAGTCCTTGAGGGTCAAAGAACAGGTGGCTGAAGAACCGGCCATGTCTTCACGCCCCTCCTCAACGGCGCAACCAATGACCACACCCCTCGTCGGTATCGGCGGCTGCCGTGCCGACGACGGTACCGGGCTCAGTACCGTCCTCACAGCCTCCAGTATTGGCCCTTCCTTGCATCCCGAAGTGTCTGTCAGGTGCTTCTGAGTTGAGAGAGGCTCCTGTGGGCTCGCAGGCAGCGAAAACTTTGAAGCCTCTTACCGCCGCACAACGTAAGCGGCCGCCTTCTTCCGAACCATTAAAGGAGAAGAACAAGAAGAAAAAGAAGGAGAAGGAGAAGCAGGGTTCGCCCTCTCCAGGGAGGACCTGCCTGCCAACACCGCCTCCCACTCAACACCTGGAGGATGTTGTTGAGGAGGTTGGCCGGCCGGAGATCTTGGAGGTGTATGAGGAAGACCCGACCGCTGGCTCTTCTGCGCCCTCGGGCCCGCCTGTTTTGTCAGCCGCGGTTGTTCCGCTCGGTCACCCGGAGGGGATGGACCACCCAGAGCCTGTCTTGGTCACACCTGGGGCCCCATCTCGTCACCGGGCTGCCTCGCGTGACCGCGCTCGGAGGAGACCTGCTCTCCGGAGCGATTGGAAAGGCGCTGATCCCCACGACGGTGGGAGGTCTACCCGGAGCGGGCTTTGTCTCGGCCTCCGATAGACTCACCTTTTTCATCAGCCTCCTACATAGCTAGGTACGGCCGCGAGCATCTCTGGCGGGAGCAGCTGAGATCGTATCGGTCCTATTCCCCAGCTTACAGGGATAGGTACCACCCTGATGTGAGGCACTGGTCCCCGTACCGACGGTCTCGATCACCATCTCGCAGCAGATACCACCCTCGGTACCAGCGTTCGCCCTCACGTTCACGCTCAATGTCACCGTACTATGAGAGATCCCGGGACCGCTTGCTGCGCTACCGGCCTGTGTCACCGCCACCTAGAGTCACCACGACCGTGTCACACTCCGTCTCAGACGCCCTTCTGGCGCAGACCTCGGCTCCGGCTCTGACCTCTACCCAGGCCATCCGCCATCCGGTTCCTGCAGTGCTGCCCATTGTGACCACCACGGTGTCCCAACCACCAGCTGTTCCACCGGTACTGCCATTGGTACCAATGACGGTAACCGCGCCTGCAGTTACCGTATCATTGCTGGCCCAACAGCCTTTGTCAGAGAGGTCGCTGTCTCAGTCATCTCAGTCCTACGAGACGGACTCTGAATCTGGGGACTCGACGCCAGGCTCCCATGAGTCTCCGCCCTTGGCCTTCGGGGACCCCGCACCAGATTCAGCACCAGAGGATGTGAAACAATTCTCGGACATCCTCCTTTGAATGGCGAATGCGCTCGGACTGGATGTTTCGGACCCAGCTCCATCTGTGCAAGACCCGGTGTTCCACTATGTGGACACCCATTCTCCATCTACAGCACCACTGCCATTCTTGCCTGCGCTACAGGAGGTCCTGAAACATCCCTGGACCCAACCTGCATCGGCACAACCGATACCGCATCGCCTGGAACATCTGTACAGAACTCAGAGGAAGGATGTCGAGTTCTTGTTCAATCATCCGGTGCCCACCTCCATTGGGGTCGAGTCCTTCCAGACCAAGGGTGGCAAGAGGGCACACACCACCCCACCGGGCCGAGAGGGCCGTCGTTTGGATACCTTTGGCAGGCGTTTCTATTCCGCCTTGTCGCTCATGGCCAGGGTATCCAATATACAGGCCTGCCTAGCTGCATACCAGCGGAACCTCCTCAACAGGTTTTATCCTCTGCTGGCACACCTTTCTGAGGACCATCGGGCGAGTGCTATCCAATTCTTTAACGAATTGGTAGCACTCGTGAACCAGCAGATCCTGTCTTCGAGGCACTCGGTGGAGGTGGCAGCCTGAGTGATGGTGGGCTCCATCGCTCTTAGGCGTTTCGCCTGGTTGAGGTCTGCAGGCCTCCAGGAGGACAGCCAGAAGAGAATTGAAGACCTGCCTTTCGACGGTCAAGGCCTGTTCCATGCTACAACTGACGAGGCGATGGACCATCTCATGAAGGCGCGCCTTACGGCAAAGCGGATGGGGATCCATCAGCCGCCTCAGCCTTGCCACAGCTTCGGTTCCCGCTCCTCCTGGCGCCATTCGTCCTCCTCGACGTACCAGCCCCGCTTGCCGCGCTTGGCTCCGTCTTGGCTGTCGATGTCGTCCTTTGCACGAAGACCCCTTCGAAGACGCCAACCATCTTCGAAGAAGTCTTCATCCACGATGAAGTCTCGTTTTTGACCACCTTCGCAGATTGCCACCACAGCCACTCTTCAGCCTGCCTACCGCCTTCATAGATCAACCGAGCCTAGCCCAACATCTCGCCGAATGGCGTCACATCACGACGGACTCTTGGGTTCTCTCCATCGTCTGTCTTGGTTACGCCACAGAGTTTCAAGATATACCACCGCGAGGCGTCTACAATTCCACCCCAGCCAGCTCGGCCTGCTAGAGGAGATCCAGTCCCTTCTGCACAAAGGGGCCATAGAACAACTTCTGTCCTCGGCCAGTACCACCGGCTTCTTCTCCCAGTACTTCACAGTACCAAAATCGGACGGTACCCTCCGACCAATTCTGGACCTCAGAGGGGTGAACTCCTACATCCTTCCCAAGAGGTTCAAGATGGTCACTCTTTCTTCCATCCTGCCCTTCCTTCGACAACGGGACTGGTTCGCCTCTATCGATCTACGAGACGCCTACTTTCATATCGCAATTCATCCACAGCACAGGAGATACCTATGATTCGCGGTCGACGGTATCTGCTATCAATACAAGGTGCTACCGTTCGGACTCTCCACCACACCCAGGGTCTTCACCAAATGCACGGCCCTGTGGTATCGTACCTCTGGACGAAGGGCGTTATGATATACCCCCACCTAGACGACTGGCTGTTGGTGGCATCCTGCAAGCAAAGGCTATACGAGGACATCCACCTCACACTTTCCCTTCTGTCCCACCTTGGCCTCAGGGTGAACCCGAAGAAATCGCACCTCGAGCCGGCCAGGGTCCTGGACTTCATCGGAGCGACCCTGGACTCGGTCACAGCCAAGGCCTATCTTCCGACAGAGCGGGCCAGCACTCTTCGCCGAGCCGCTTCTGCTGTCCTCGACGCTCCTGTTGTTTCAGCAAGACGGATCCAACAGCTCCTCGGCTACATGGCGGCAACCACGTCGGTCACTTACCTCTCCCAGCTTCGCACCAGGCCGCTCCAGCACTGGTTCATCAGGGCCTTCGATCCCCTCCTGGAGGACCAGTGCTGTCTGCTGCGGATCCCTCAACAGCTGCACCGCTCCCTTCTCTGGTGGCTCTCCTATCGACACTTGCTCTCCGGAATGCCGTTCCGAGAACCAAGCCCTCAGGTCACGGTAACGACGGACGCCTCCCTCTACAGATGGGGGCCACATTGCGGCGATCTCAGGGTGCAAGGACGCTGGATCGGCCTGGAGACCCACCTGCACATCAATGCCCTGGAGCTCCTCGCCATCCTGAAGGCTCTGAGGGCCTTCCGCAACCTGGTCACGGGCCGCACGGTTCAGATCCTGTCCAACAGCACGACGGCCGTGTGTTATGTGAACAGGCAAGGAGGAACCCGATCGACTACCCTCCTCACCATAGCTCTTCGGCTCTGGGACTGGTGCGTACCGCTATGAGTCCACCCAGTCACGGTGCACCTGGCGGGCCGCGAGAACACCACGGCAGACGCCCTCAGCAGAGACACTTCCTGCTACCACGAATGGTCCGTCTCCGATACCGCGTTTCAGGCAATACTAGCCTGGTGGGGCAAGCCATCGATCAACCTCTTCCCCAGCAACCTGAACAGGAAGTGTCCCTGATACTGCTCGAGAGCCGGCCTGTGTCGGGGCTCTCTCGGCGATGCTTTCCAGTTTCAGTGGTCCGACGGTCTCCTCTACGCATTCCCGCCGTTCCCTCTTCTGGGCCGAGTGGTCGCCAAGTTCCTTGCGGATCGAGCCAACGTCATCCTCGTAGCCCCATACTGGCCGAGGCAGCACTGGTTCGGACCCCTCTCCGAGGCTGCTCGCGGCCGACTGCTCAAGCTTCAGACGGTACTGGGTCTCGTGCTCCACCCAGACCTGCCACTCCTGGCTCTCCACGCGTGGAGGATAACCCCTTAGATGCTCCGGCCATACGGGATGTCCTCACCGCGGCCAGGAAGGAGTCGACGCGCCATTCCTACTGTTACAACTGGTAAAGATTCACCGCCTTCGCAGAGGCACACCGTGAGCCGGTATCGCCCGTCACTCTGCCCACCGTGCTTCATTTCCTTCTTCACCTTCGGGAACAAGGGCTCACCTTCCCATCGTTGAAGGTCTACCTTGCTGCTATCGTGGCTTACCAGCCACGAGGGTCCTCCTCAGCAGCCCTCTTCAGGGACACTACCCTCAAGCAGCTAATGAAAGGCCTGCAACACCTTTATCCACCGGTGTCGCCTCCGCTACCACTGTGGTCACTGTCCTTGGTACTATCCCAGCTGACGCGACCGCCTTTCGAGCCCATGGCTACTGCTGATGATAGGCTCCTGACCATGAAGACTGCCTTCCTAGTGGCTGTCACCTCGGCGAGATGGGCAAGCAAGCTGACAGCACTACGGTCAGATGAGCCCTTCTTGGTCTTCCATCGAGACAAGGTGGTCCTTCGGCCGGACATCTCCTTCTTGCCCAAGGTGGTTTCCCACTTCCACTTCAACCAAAATATCATGCTGCCTAGCTTTTATCCGGACCCGACTACGCCTCTGGAGTGCTCTCTTCACTCCCTAGATGCTCGTCGGGCTTTGGCCTTCTACACCCATCGGACTTCATCCTTTCGTCAGACTCCTCACCTGTTTGTCTGCTACGGTGGTCATTGAAAGGGCCACAAGGTGTCCACCCAGAGGTTCTCCAAATGGGTGGCCCAGACCATTCTACTGGCATATGAACTTGCCAAGCAACCTCCGCCAGCTTTGCTCCATGCCCACTCCACCAGAGCTGTGGCCTCTTCAGCAGCTCTCCTGCGAGGAGTGGACCTGCAGGAACTCTGCCGTGTGGCAACCTGGTCTCAACCTTTGACCTTTGTGCGCCACTACAGACTGGACTGCCGTTCCAGGAGAGATGCCCGTTTTGGACGTGCGGTGTTGTCTTCCGTTCTCTAGGACCTGACCCACCATCCACTGGTAAGCTACAAAATCTCCCAGTGTGTGAGGTACAGAGACCGTGAAGAAGAAGAACAGGTTGCTTACCTGTAACTGTGGTTCTTCGAGTGGTCATCTGTGCCCTCACACACACCCGCCCAGCCGTCCCCCTTTTCAGGTCCTGCACTGGCGGACTTTAGAACTGAGGAGAGACCATTGGCTTGGCGGGCTGAGCATGCTCAGTACGGGCATGGGGGAGGGGTTTCCGCCAACCTGCTTAGCTCTAGAATCTTCCAAACGCTATCACGCATGCGCGAAAATTCCCAGTGTGTGAGGGCACAGATGACCACTCGAAGAACCACAGTTACAGGTAAGCAACCTGTTCTTCCTCCAACTACATGTTGCTCTGGAACAGCCAAAGGAACAAAAGGCACCAGTCCCTATTCAGTGCAATACCACCATAGGAAGATCAGCCTGACCAAAACAGGCTATAAATGCATAATGTAGTTTTGACTTGAAGAAGCAACCTCTCCATTCTAAGCTTTTCCTCCACATCCTTTCCCTTGTATTTTATCATCACTGTCTCCACTATCGTCGTCTCCTCCTCCTCCTCCCTCCCAAGTGTGGAAGTCACTCAAGCTTTTTAGAATATTCCAAGAATGATATGTACATGCACAGACCCCTGTGTGAAGCACACAAAAACAGAACTTTCTGACATTCTTTTGTTTAGGTGATGACAGGGCCTCTCTCCTTGTAAAAAAAAAAATGATGTAAGCCTGTCTGAGAGCTCAAAAACAAGATAACATGACAGTAGGCAGCTAGTGAGCACTGTTAATATAAACCAAATATACCTCTTTATCATCTTGCTTCTCTAATGGAGCACTTAACTGTGATGCTTCTTGGGCTGGTTGTTTTTGATTTTCTACTAGTATCTCTTGCTCACTTTCAACCACATTTTCTTCTGTTTCATCCACCAACTCCTCTGAACTTTCAGATACACGTGTGACAGGTTCCAATCTGTGGAAAGGCATAACTACAATAACTACTGAGGTAAAATATTTAACAAAAACCATCAGTTTAACAACATCACCATACTTTGGTACCAGATATCAATTAGTATGATGTACAGACTGTAGTTTGGTTAAGGACCAAAACAGAGGGGTGGTCTCTCTCCACCATTGTAGAGTGCCTTTCTCGCTCCCCCTAAATCCACAAGCCACCACTGATGCACACAAGCCCAGCCTGTACATATAAGAAAAAAACTTTCATTCTGATTTTTTTGCTTTTGTATTTAACTTGCCAAAACTCTACCTCCTCATAGCATGCAAGTTTACAACAGAATTCAAATACCAAATCACTTCTTAGGTTCTAGGGTGGCTGAAGTGCAATCCTAGACACGACTGTTCATGTTCATGAGTTTATTAGGTTTAACTATAATGTTTTGTTATTTCTAAACAGACACAGGTAAGATTGCACTCTCAGAATCCTAGTGAAAAATGAGACTGCTAGCTTTAATTCATATGTGGAATATATTTGGGTTCTGCTATGTTTACGGCAGTGATGCAGACTTTCCCTTCAACATAGTCTGGTACTTCATTAAATTTAATTTTTTTCACTTTTTAATTCTGGTGATATTTAAATTTTATTGCTGATCTGATTTTTTCTAAATAAAATATAAATTAGTTAAATTATTTGGTTTGGTTTACTCTACCTAAATAATGACCAGCAACAAAACACAATACAAAGATGAAGCTAAGTTTTGCAGTAACCATCTATTAGATTTTCCTGAAATACCGTTTCTGTTTATAGGCAATCAAGATTATTTTGGTGTATGCTATCCCTGTACAAACGAAAACAGCTTCAGAGGGACTATACTTTTCACACTGCTAAAAATACATCATACCTGTTTTCTGATGTTTGAGAAATGTTTCCATCTTCACCTTCAGAAACATCCGATTCTTGCATCCTTTTCCCCAATTTGGGACGTTTCAGATGATTGCTTCGTGATCGAGTAGAAGGTATTACAGCATTAATTTCTGAGGGAGGAAGACAGGAACACAAGCTTAGCTTTGTAGTCTGAAAAATAATGCCATAAGACTTGAGAAATTCCAAGCACACAATTGCTCTAAAATTATGCTACAGGTGCCTAGAAATCAGGGTCTAAATCCAATTCTTAGTCCCACCTAGAGCAGATCCACTGAAACAATAGAAGTATACATCCTGTTCCCATTGATTAAACGGATTTATTCTAGCTGGGACTAACAATTGGATTTAATCCCAGAAATATTTTACAGCTATTGGTAGGCATATAATGCACTAATACTACTCCTAGGAACTTCAAATATGTTTTCAGCTGTAGTTAATACCCTCCTGTCTACTATTCTGCTACAGTCATAAGCCCCTTCTTCTTTGGCATCAGCAAAAAAGACAGCTTACTAACAGCTTTTTATAAGCTTTATGGGAAGCAACATGAAAACATGTAGGCTCCAGCATGTTCAATCCATGTCTGTAGTTTCCCTTACAGCTTTCTGAAAAACAGACGACAGCCAATATATCACCAATGTATTCTGTGTTCTCTAAACTACATTTGGCCCTTTTATTGTTGAAGAAGACAACTATAATAGCTCCAATTTGTCACTGCATCGTTTCTGTACAGAAGCACTCATAATTCACAGAATCATAGAATCAAAGAAATGTAGAGTTGGAAGAGACCACACGGGCCATCCAGTCCAACCCCTTCCCAAGCAGGAATACCCTCAAAGCACTCCCGACAGATGGCCATCCAGCCTCTCCTTAAAAACCTCCAAGGAAGGAGACTCCACTACACTCCGAGGCAGCATATTCCGCTGCCGGACAGCCCTGACTGTCAGGAAGTTCTTCCTGAGGTTCAGGTGGAATCTCCTTTCCTGCAGCTTGAATCCATTTGCTCCTTGTCCTGGTCTCTGGAGCAGCAGAAAACAAGCCCTCTCCCTCCTCTACATGGCATCCCTTCAAATATTTAAACATAGCTATCATTTCCCCTCTTAACCTTCTCTTCTGCAGACTGAACATACCCAGCTCTCTAAGTCAATCCTCATAGGGCTTCGCTTCCAGGCCCTTCACCATTTCGGTCGCCCTCCTCTGGACCGGCTCCAGCTTGACCATGTCCTTCTTGAATTGGGGTGCCCAGAACTGGACACAGTATTCAAGATGAGGTCTAACCAAAGCAGAGTAGAGTGGTACCAGTACCTCCCTCGATCTAGACACCATACTCCTATTGATGCAGCCGAGAATTGCATTGGCTTTCTTGGCTGCCGCATCACACTGCTGACTCATGTTCAGCTTGTGGTCTATTAAGACTCCTAGATCCCTTTCACATGTACTGCCATCCAGCCACGTGTCCCCCATCCTATATTTCTGCATTCCATTTTTTCTACCTAAGTGTAGGACCTTACACTTCTCTCTGTTGAATTTCATTTTGTTAGCCTTGGCCCAGCTCTCCAATTTGACCAGGTCATTTTGAATTTTGATCCTGTCCTCTGGCGTATTAGCAACCCCTCCCAATTTGGTGTCATCTGCAAATTTGATGAGCATGCCCTCTATTCCTTCATCCAAGTCATTGATGAAAATATTGAACAGCACTGGGCCCAGGACAGAACCCTGTGGCACCCCGCTAGTCACTTCTCTCCAGGATGAAAAGCAGCCATTGGTGAGCACCCTTTGGGAACAGTCAGTCAACCAGTTACAGATCCACCTGACAGTATTAAATTGAAACACAGCATGATTTCAAGGCAAGTTGGAGAATGTGTTGCCCTCAGATGCTGCCAGAATGCAACTTTCATAGCTTCAGCCAGCACTGCCCATAGTCAGGTATTTGGGGAGCAGCAGCTTAAAAATATCGGGAGAACCATATCCTTCCTCTGCCCTTTCAAATAAGGGGGTGAAGAATATGGACCGTAGGATTTGATAACCACAATTCATGGGGGATCAACTGATCATACCTTCAGAAGTGCCTTCATATATGTCTAAGCCATCTTTGTTTTTATGAGTGTCAACCTGGAAGAGAAAGCCACCAAACACACACAGAGAGAAGGAGTGAGATGTTATACAACAACAGGTACATTCCATTCATTCAATATACATATCTGGATATTCATAAAGTTACAGAACTCTATCCATTGTCTATGTGGAATACTGTATACATGAATGAGAACTTGGGATACACCTGAGGCTTATTCTTCTGCTATATCTTTCTTTCCTCCATATCACATTGTAATCATATTGTAACGTATTATCTGAAACCTCTACACATATCCAAAATCCCCTCTGATAAGGAAGTTGTGAAAAAAGAAGCAATACAGAAGATAGGAAACAAAGTGGGGGGAGAACTAAATGCAAAGCACTTAAATGGAAATGTCACAGGAAAAAAGAGGCCCATTCCTACCACTATATCCATCATCAAATTATTTATATCTCACTTTTTCCCCATTCCAAGATTCAAGGTGGCTCACAAATGTTAAAACAGATACAGCTTGAATTTCGTATCATACAAAAATTAACAATATAATTAAACAATAGATTTAAAATCAGTTAAAAACATGACCATTAAGAAGAACAAGAATAAAACAGTACACCCCATTCTGAAATGCCCCTTTCCTACACCCTCAGCCCGCAAAGGCCAGGGGAAACAAAAAACTCTTCACCTGCCTATGGAATAATACTAAGGTGACTGCCAATCTAACCTCTCTAGGAGGGGAGCACCAAGCCTAGGAGCAATCAAATAGAAGACACTCTCCTGTGTTCCCACCACAAGTGCCTTGTGAAGGTGGTGGGACAGAGAGAAGCCCCTCTTCAGAAAGATCTCAAAACACAGTCAGGTTTGTACAGGGCAGTACAATCCTTCAAGTAACTTGGACCTACACCTATATAGATCACCGCTGGGGCAATATTTTTCCAACTCAATGACAGGCCTAGGCCTCATAGCCAGGACAGCACTTCCTTCTCTAAGGTACATCAGCTGGTGGCTTAGACTGGATCAGAATCATGTGGAGCATGCTTAAAGTTGCACCCTCTGACTGCTATAAACAAAGCCAACACTTCACCTGTCCCTTGGAGCTTAATTCCATACACCAGTTTTTACTTACAGAATAGAGGCGAACAAAATACACACACACAGCCCCATTTGCCCCTAAATGAGGTGATTCTTGACCCATCCCCACCTCAAAACCATTCAGAACTACTCCAAAATCAAGTAATTTTGCCTCCCTTAGCCACTCACACACATATCCAAAAGGCTGAAAATAAGACAAAACCCAAACCGAAAGTAACTCTGCCAGTGCAACCCACCAGGGGATGCAGAAGCAAAACCTGCAATATTCTTGGAACAATTGAATAGAGGAATGTCATCTAAAGGATGGGGGGGAAAAACTGAAGAAAATTTGATTTTTTTAACAAAATGTCCCCTAGGAGGTGAAAGTAGCATGCTACTTTAAAAAAACCCACAATATTCTAAAATAATACAATGCAAACAGGCTGTGTACCTACACTTTGCTGTGTTTCACTTGGTTCACTTGTTTGCTCATCTGCTAGGCTGTGGTCCATGGCACTCTGCAGAAAACCATCCTCATTCTGGGAAATGTGACTTTCTTTTAGCAATCCTTCTGTTTATTACAAAATTCAGAAGAGAAAACACTCTTTTAAAAATACAACTTTTACAATCAGCAATCCTAGCAATCTGAATGCACTTGATTACATGTGCTTTCAAAAGCTAAGCCAGGTAGGACCTCATTAGTACTTGCATGGAAGACCACCAGGAATTAGCAGGGATTTCCCAACAGCACTAAGAAGAGAATCCTGCCTGAAACCCTGGAAAGCCATTCCTGCTAGTCAAAGTTGACTAAACTGGGCTAAATGGACCAATGGTCTTACACAGTATAAGTCAGCTTCAAATGTTTCTACAATATACTTTACATACTTTCATTTCCACAACCTCAGTGTTAAGAGTTGTAAGTTCTACTTTCTTTGTTTGGTTTTTTTTCACTAGAACCAAGTAGTTTACCAGCTAGGGCCAGCTGCAAAACAACAGCTCACAAAGGTCAGTGTACCATTGTGCAGCAAGGTGCCTCCAAGCATATACACTCAGCTCAGATGTTTGTACCAAAAAAAGGCTTCTCATACACAAGTCATTTCACACACAAATCTACCTCTGTTTTCCCCCATCCTTTCTTGATTTCAGTAGCCTAATGCGGAGCCAGCATGGTGTAATGGTTCGCACATTAGACTAAGACTCCACGGTTTGAATGCCTGGTCAGCCATGGAAATTCACCGGGTGACTTTGGGCAAGACATGCTCTCTCAGCCTAAGAGGAAGGCAACGGCAAAGCTCCCCTGAATATATCCTGGCAAGAAAATCCTATCGTAGGGTCACCAAGAGTCAGAGTCAACTTAAAGGCACATAACTACTACTAACCAGCTTAATTCTCTTGTTGCTGTTCTTAGAAAACTGAGTGAGAAACACTGTAAACCCCATACAGAAATCAGCAGAAAATTCTGACCTATCTTCTGCCTTCTTCAACTCCCATTAGACCCTGACGCCATCATACCTTTGTATTTTAAACTTTCTCTCTGCAATATGCTAGCTATAGGTGTTCTCTGGTGCCAATGACCTATTCCTTCAACTTCCCACAGAAGGTCTTGATCTCCAGGGTACCTTTCAAAGTATTTCTGGCAAGCTGAGAAAAAAAAATAATAAAGCACAAATGAAACAGTTTCAGCATATGCATAACACAGATTCAAAAAGAACGGTTGCTCAAGGGTTTACTATATTATGTTTTCTTCCCTCTTTTTGTTTCCCAAACATACTTCATGCCTTTAATCCAAAAATATACATATGCTAGATTTAGAGAGAATCTGAGAACCTAGAAGGAGAAATTCCTTCCCTGGAAAAAGTTGCACAAACATTTACTATTTTGTGCTGCATATATTGTATGTGTTTGCACATATACTCTTGCCCTTTATTTATGGCTACTATTACAATAAAAAATTATTAAAAAAAATAGATGTAGCAGGTTTAATGCCACTGGACTAACAGAAGGGCTTACCAGCATGCATGAAAGATGTGAGTGGGAACCGGAGGCCCAGTGCATCTTCTGTGAATGAATCTACAAAATCCTCCAGCATCAATAGTCCAAAGTCTTTTTCTCGATGTTTCTTTCTCACAAACATTGTGTCCAGAACTGGAAGTTGGTAGCTCTGGGTAAGAAAGGCACTACATATGCTTCCTGCAATCATAACAGCAGCTTTGATTAGCAATCTTGGATGGATTTATAATTTTGGTGCACCCATGGTGGTTCCTAAGAGAAACTTAGTTATATAATTTACTTTGTTCTTCATGTATTTCAGAATCATTCTAATAATATAATCTCTAAAATTATGGACTGGATGAGTCAAGAGTTTGCATGGGATAAATCCAATTGTTAGTTTTTACTAGAATCAATCCATCAAGCCCAAGAGATTTACATAAGTCCTGATTTAAAACATCCTTCACTACTGCCCAGGTATATAACCTCTACTTTAATTTACTCATTGCTTTCCTTTGCCTTCTGAGTTCAAGTTAGATCTAAACTTCTGTATTAGTTAACCCCATCAAGAGCCAATTTTCCCTTTTTTTACTCCTACCATCAACATAAATATAACTCCTAGTCCCAACTAGCGCAGCCTAGCTAAATTAGTTATTTAATGGTATGTTAACACTTGTGTAAATACGCTTGATTTAGCAGGTCTATTCTACCTAGGAACTAATAACTGGATGTAGGCCTGTAGCATTAGATGAAGGGCACACAAGCTCCATGGGCCTATTGCAGGCCTCACCACCATGACAACATGAATCCAGTAAGATGGGTGTTTTGAAGAAAAATTTGCTACTCCTGGAACAGGGATTCATAACTGTGGCAGAATCAGGGGCCAATATTCTGTCCCTTGAGTCTGCCAGGGCTTGTATGGACAGCCAGTCTGCAAACCAAAACCTCAGAGTGACCAGACGCCCACTTCTGGTTTAGAAAAATGGATTTTTTTTGTGTTCAACAATGCCGTTAAAAGAGCAAATTGCTGCATATGGAGATTTAAACTTTTTTTTTTTGGTCAGAAAAAGGATGGTAGTCAAAGGAGCCTGGAAGGGTTAAACTCTACAAACACAACTTTGGGCAACACCTTGTCCACCTCTGCTTCAGGCCATCTCTGGCAGCAAACACGGGACAAACAGTATTCAGAACGACGTACTATGGAACCTTATTCTCGCCAGGGCTAGTTTCTTATGACAACAATGAAAAGGGGCACATGCTTGCTTGCATTTTTAGTTTAACATGATTTTGTAAGAACCACCAGTGAAGAGGGAATAATTTAAAAACAGATTTAAAACCGCCCAAATCTACTTGAAGCTATACATATAATTTGAAAGGATCCTCATTCACAAAGAACAAGATATGAATCCTTACTCTTCCACCCTGCTTCGCCACCTGCCTTCTCCTTTCCCTCAAGAATTGGCAAGTGAAAGAAGAGAAGAGGTCCATCTGGCCAAATATCAAGTTTCCAACAGTCATCAAGGCCCTATAATTTGTTGCTCCTGGCAACCAATTTCCTTAGAAATTAATCCCCAGAGTCCAAGGAAACAACAACTACGACAAATCCACTAAAGTCCTACTAACCTCTATCATATACCTACTTATACTTCAAATACTGTTTTTTTAATATATAAGGAGCAGTTTACTTTCAGTTTACAAATGGCACTCTCCTTCCTACCTTTCTGCAGAAAAGACTTTTTTAAAAAAACTTGAGCTGGTCTTCCAAAACTGAATGTTCAAGGGGAAGGAGCCTTGCAGAATTATGCCATGCTGTCTGTCAGTATTTTGGTTATTTGTTGTTTTTCATAGTTATGTTTTTTAACTAGTTTTAATTTTATGGATAGTTTAATGGTATTTCTAACTTTATATTTGGTTTTCTGGGAGAGGGCTGTGTCTTTTTTGAGACTTGTAAGCCACCTTGAGTCCCAGAATGGGAAAAAGGTGCAATGCATATAAATACAACCACAACCACAGCTATAGTTCTTGTCCAGTGATGTGAAAAGATTGATTTGTTTCTATCTGCCTTACACCAAAATGACTATTTGTAGCTTTATTTTGAAGGATCGTCTTACCTGGAAGCTTAACAGAATAAAAGCCGATTGCCTCTCCTTTCTTCCATAGAATCTTTGCGTAATCATGGCTGCCATGACAAAGGAATGGGAATTCGTTTTTCTCAATTTCTTGTTTGCGATAAATTATTCTGTTTAGCACATACAGAACCACTCTCTCCCCAATGGACTTTGCCTGTGTAAAATACAATGGAGAACATGACCAAATCAAACACAGAGGTAATATAATATGTACAACATTAAAAGTATTCAAACATCATAGGCTATACAGACACTATGAACTGATCTGAAGTAGTTTTAGCTTTATTGTATTTTATTTATTTTAACCTATTTTAACCTACTGCTGTTTTGGGAAAGGACTGCTAGTGAGTACTATCTCTTACACTAACTACAGTTTCCAAGTGTGCCAGAGTTCTGGGGGTGTGGCTATGTGAGCAGCCAGTGTAGCCTGAATGCAGGTTGCTGGGCAACCAGAATAGCACTTCAGAAGAGAAACCCAACCCAGTAGTGTGTGGGAGGGAGGGGCTTATGGCTGAGAGAAAAAGTTATATAAAGCCAAGTACCTGGAGGTATTTTTATTTCTTCAGTGAGAGCCTAGCAAGGGCCTAGGGAGTAGAGTCCCTTAGTTACTCAGAGAGTGTGGATGTTTGGGGAGGTTTAGTTCATGTGGAAGCCTAGTGAGAGGCAAAAGAGTAACTGAAACCTAGTAGGATCTGGACAGAGAGTGTGACCTGGATTAGGGGTTAAGGCTTTGGTGGGTGTTTAGCCAAAGTGCTGTTGTATAATAATTGTGCCTTTTGTCAAAGTCTGAAGACATGATTGAACTGTTTCTGAGCAGGGAGTTAACTTAATATGATCTGATGAGTGCACTGAAGAAATGTATCAACAATGAACTGCATATGAACTCTAACACATTACTTTATTTTTATTGTTGTCTTAATATATGTTACAGTTTGTCTTCATACATACTGACTCAGCTTGAGTTGTCTACAGTGATAAGTAACACAGAAAACACACTACCATAACATTACTAAGTGGTTCTAAGTTAACACTGAACACCCTCACCCTTTTTACACAAGAGTGGTGTTACAGGAGATGAAGCAGAGCTCTATGGAAAAGACAGAGTGTCTTATGAGATTGGGAACCCCCACACCAATCTAGGAAAAGTAAAAGGCTTGTCATATCAAGGTTCCCTGAATCAAAGTCCAGACTATCTGAAAAACTATATCTCCCTATACAAGCCTGCCAGAGTTTTGAGAACCTGCCAAAGGGAAGGACTTTCTCTTCCATCCTGCTACCATTACAGGCTCACTTGGTGAGGACACAAGAGAGACAGAAAGTCTTCTCAATGGTTGCTCCCATCCTCTGGAATTCTCTTCTGAGGGAAGCTAGGCTGCCCCCCTCTCTGATCTCCTTTCATTGGCAGGCAAAGTTCTTTTTATTTAAGCAGGCTTTTAATGTATAATTGCTCATAGGGAGGTTTCTAGGGTGTGGGTTTTTTTTTCACTTTTGTATACCTTTTAAATGATTTTATACTGTTTGAGTGTGATGGTTTTTAACTGCTTCTCATTTTTTATTGTTATATTTTAATTTATTCTTTTTGTGAGCTCCCTTGGGTACCTCTCTGAGATAAAGACAGCCTATAAATGAAAAGTTGTTGCTAGTTGTTGAAGTCATGCTAGTTGTTGAAGGCTGTAGCCCAGAGTGTAGCTGAAAGGATTAGGACTTAACAACAATTCTGCTAGGTAGGTTGTCTCCACCCTTTTTGTCCTGTTCAGTCAAAGCCTTACAGGATGTCAGTGGGCTCCAAAGCAACAAAGGTCAAAACTCCACACTCTCCATTCCAATAAATCTGAGGCACAAACTAATATTCAGTATCAAAAACCAAGCAAATAGGTGCTGACTCTGATAGCAGATAGTTCTTAATAATGTGAGTATGTGCATCCCCCCCCCACCAAAGCTATAAGGAGGCAGATTTCTGTTTCAAGGGCAGGGGATTAAGAACAGAAGATACAGGGAACCATTTTGGCATATATACTTCAGGCAGAAATAAGGAAGCACACTAGTCTTAATCTAAATACATACCAGAACGACCACACAAGGCCATGATCTCAGGACCAATGTAACAAGTCATAAACCCCAGTGAAGACAAAACAGAATTGTGAGAATAAGGATCTAATTCAATTTTGCAGAAAAACTCAACCACAGCTTCAAGTGGGTTCTATTAACCAAGAGGAACCATACAGATCCGAATCATAAACATTTTGCCTATATAAATGTTCCTACCAGAACTCAGATGAAGGCATACTTTCAATAATGAGCACTCCTTTGATTAACCTTGAGAAACTCAAAACGAGAAACAGTACCAGTGCTGCAAAGAAATTATATGATCTCTGATGACTAGAAAATTGATTCCACAGGAATACACCAAAGAGGAGGAGGATTTCTTTGCACTAGTAGATCATCTTAAATCTGAAGTGTTTTACATGAGTTTAGTACACTCAACTTCTTGCTAATAGCATAAACACAAAATCAGACAAAAACCTCACACAAGCCCCCACACAACTCTGTTGAAAGTAAATCTGAGTTTTACACATTGAATACATTTCACATTTCTTATACTGAAGTTAAATGTCTGACAACTGCTCTCAAATGTATTTAAACGTAACATTACTTACACGCAGAAGTCCTTCTCTAGAAGGAGCAGATGTTCTCAGAATATCATCAATGGTCCACCACTGATCAGCAAGGAATAGCGCAACAGCTTGAATAAGGAAAGGAGAATACAAAATGGAAGACGGATGTAAATTATTTTTTTTAATCTTAAAACTTGTTGAGGTCAGAAGTAGGAAAAATAAGTCAGCATTCTTTGTAATTATTGTGTTACTTTATTCAAAATTACAAAACCAAATATATCAGAGCATTCACCCAACAAATTACATATCTTTCTTAGGAATGCTACTTGAGCAGTAACCGCACCTCAGGTCAGATTCTAGAGGCCACCTAAAGCTCAGATTTTCCACAGTACTCCCTTTTTTAATGAATTCATAAGTTCTACATGTAACGAGGTGTCTTACAGATAAAACATACAAGCTAACAGTAATAAAAATTGCATATTATATAAAACACCTCATCTTTCTCCAAGAACAAATTATAGGCATAATCAATTTGTGCTGAACTGATATTTTTAAAATGGCCAATGATCTCCTCTCAAATGCCTGTAAAAAGCAATTTTTTTATACCGACATTTAAAAGGTGATAAATGTTGGAGCCAGGCAGGCCTCCATGACGTAAACATTCAAAAAAGGTGGGGGCATGCTTAAAAAGGCCCTTTCCTCAGTCACCACCCTCCAAGAAATTCATGAATGTACTTTGAGACAGGCATGGACCAGAAACGATCAGCCAGGGAGCAATATGGGGTGAGAGGAAGCTGGCTAGCCTTTAACAATAGCATTGCTAGAAAAAAGACCTGGTTTGCATGCAACAACAAACTACGGTATCTTGTTATCCTGCCCTCAGTTCACATATTATCCCTCCCCACCCAAATCCAAATCCTTGCTATGTGTGAAAGGAACAGGTCTAAAGCTCTGATTCTTTCTAAGCTACATCTTTCCATGTCATCTAAAGCTGGGAAATTCTGACTTGGGTGGAATAGGATACTGTGGTTCAAAACACTCAGGAACTAAAATTTTACATCTCCTCCTCTCATACAAGGAAGAGGAATGTATAAGCGCAAGACTCATGTTTGTAACATTCTGGACCAGGACACTGTCCTGATGTTCCCATTAGAAGTGGAGGACTCCTCCACTTTCCAGAATTTGGGGAAAGCACATGACAGTACTGTACCATCAGTTGCCAAGGTATCCTCTTGAAACAGCTATGTATAAAATGGAAAATTGTTATCCATGGCAGTCCACAAAGCCACCCATGAAAACCTGACGTGGGCTACTACAGTGCTACTCAAAGTGGTGGTCTGTGTGCTGGTGCTAATCACTGGTCGGCTTCAGGAGAGAAAGCAATAATTGTAGCTAATGAGAGCCAGCATGTTGCAGTGATTTGAACACTGGACTACAGCCCTGGAGACAAAGGTCAAAACACCCACTCAGCCATTGAAACCCACTGGGTAACCTTGGGTTCATCACACACTCTCAGCCTCAAAGGAAGGAAAGGCAAACCCCCTCTGAAGAAATTTTGGAAGCACTGGGCTAGCTGGCTTTAACCCAGTGATTCCAAGATTATAGTTCAAACTGGAAGCTTTCTCTTAGCAACTAATTTTTGTAGCCTGAATTTAGTTTCATTCCTAATAGTCATGATTTTTAAAGCCCAGTTATATTAGATCTTTAGAGCACAGACCAGAAACAATACACGCAAAGGAAAATAACTCAAAACAAAGCACTACAACACTGAGATTAAGATGTAAGCAAAACCTGCAAGTGAATCCTCTGGCGCAAACAATGCAAGGACTTTGTGCCTCTCCTCTCCACCATAAATGGGAACGAAGCCTACCGTTGATAAACAAATTGGAATCTGGGAGGGGAAAAAAAGTTTGCCATCTTTCAATGCTATCTTTTTGTTGCTGTAGCTGCTGTAAATTGCTAGCACAGAACACATTTAAATATGCAACAGAAGAGACAATACACTCATTTATCTAACTGGAGCATTCAAAGGTACAACATACACAACAGGCCTTCCTTTTGTTTTTCTGTGTATCAATTTATAAATTTATCAAAGGCTGAAGCCTGGATCTAGGAATGAAGGCTTAACTATTTGCTGAAATGTGATAGGAACAAAAGCATTATTCTGTGCTGTTCTTTTTTACCCCTAGGAAATGTAACCTCGGCTTGGAAACATTACTTTTTTGGACTACAGTCCCCACAATATTATAGCCAACATGGTCAGTGTTCATGTTGCTGGAGAATAGGAGGAACTACAGTTTTAAAAAGTAACTTTTTCAAGCTGAGTATATACCCTCCCCATCTATCTGACAGCATGCAGGGGAATAAGAGCTTTGGGAAACAGAACTTTGAAATTGCATTGTGAACAGAAGTATAGAAGAGCAAAAACCCCAAATTTATTGCTAAGACTTACTTTGATATTACCGCCAAGAGACAGAAACGCTGGATTTTCTGGATCCCCACACCTAAGATCAGAGAGATAATCTTCTCCAGAACTCTCCAGATCTTCATGACTGTAGTTATCCAGGAGGTCCACGGGGAAAGCCATCCCTTAAAAACAAATTACACATAGCGTTACTGCTGCAGGCAAGCAAGTTATCGGAATCTAACTATTATTTTGAAAAGACCACCTTCAGAAGTTTTAGCCAAGTGAAGAACAGAAGAAACGTCTGAACCCATTGTTTCTTTATTGATTGTTAGTTGCATTTATAGCCTGCTATTCTTCCCTGAGATCAGATAGTACACATGCCTTCTCGCCTCTCCACTGTACTGTAATAACATCATCCTTTGAGACAGGTCTGGTAGAGTACAAGCAGCCCATACTCACCCACTGAATTTCACGGCTTAGTGAGGGGCAGAATTCAGACCTCCTCTGTCCCAGCACAACACTCTGACCACAAGACCACACTATATTGTTTACAAATCTCCAACACAAACAAGCATTTCTACACACATGTGCATCATACCCTCCAACTGTCCCAATTTAGGAGGAACATTCCCAATTAATCTGCTGTCATCGCACTTTTTGGCTGCTTTTAAAATGTTCCAGTTTCTCTCTCCTCCTCCCATAGTTTTTATCCTACTTCAGGTGCTGCAAACTGAGTTCAAAGTGCAGTTGGGGAAGTATAAGAGAGGAGTGGGCAGAATCTTGACCTTCCCAGTGTGCCTATATGTGCCTTCAACTCACCGGTCAACTTAGGTTGACCCCATGAATTTCCTAGTGTTTTCTTAGGCCAAGAACACTCAGGGATGGTTTTGCTGGTTCCTTCCTCTGAAATACAGCCTGAAGCATCTTGTATTCCTTGCTGGTTTCCCTTCCAAGTACTAACCAGGGCTGATCCTCTGCTTAGCTTCCAAAATCAGAGGGGATCTGGTGCCTTTAAGACAAAAACTATTGTATTTGCTGGCATATAAGACACACTTTTTTCCCTAAAAAATCTGTCTGAAAATGGGGCGTGTCTTATACATCAGCAAATATGGTAACACTAAGTACATAAGGAAGGGAGGGGGAGCAAAAGCAGTTCTTCCTGCCCAGGCAAAACAGGAAGGGAGGGGGTAGAGGAGGCCTGGTACAGCACTCTTTTCATTCCCCTCCTCTCTTCTACATTTTGCCTCACCAGGAAACTAAAAAAAAAAATCCTGAAAAATACCCCTTGAAAAGTGGGGTGCGTCTTATATGCCAGTGCATCTAATACGCCAGCAAATACGGTAAATGCTGCAGCCTCTCCTAGCTTTTCTGGTTTTTGCCATTAATACCTTTTGTCATCTTGACCGCATTCTGATGTTGCTTGGTCACCATGTATCCCAGTTCTCATCTGTGAAATGTGCATATTCATACACCTAGTCATTCTGATGCTTTTAGAAGCTCCACACACCAAGCAGCAGCAAAGCCTTTCTAGGTAGGCAGGACTTTGTTATCAGAAAGCAGAATTAAATTCTTTCACAGTTGAAGCAAGTCAGTGAAATGGCTGTACACTGCTGGAGACAAAAATACAGGTTCCCGTTCTGAGAGAAAAATGCTAAACAGTACGATTACAAATCAAACAGAAACCTGTGAGCTAGTAATTGAGAGCTGTAGCACTGCAGTGCTGTTCAAGTTCAGCTCAGAATAATTACTAACTACTGCCAAGTTTTCTCCATGCTCTCCTTTTCATGAGGGGTGGTATGGTCTATTCTAACAAAAATATATAACAAATTAAAGCATATGCACAGAAGCTGGCATCTATATGCTTTTTACACAAAGCTTTCCATAGAGGCAATCCTAAATAAGGGCATTGAAGGAAATGACTGAAGATGTTACTTCATAAAAAAAAAAAATTAATATGCAACAAGATGATCTTGCATGTGTGCATTATTTTGTTTTTTGCTGTAACATACTAACACAGCTGAACCTCTGGAATCTTCAGGCAAGTTTCATCAAAAGAAGTGGAGTAGTACTAGAGCTGCAGCCATTCCTATCATTCCAAAATTAATAACCAATTATTAAGACCTTTCTAAAAGGGAACAAATAATCTTAGAAGTAAAAAATTAAACACTGATATGCAAGGCAAAATCTAACTCAGCTCAAACAAACTTCCAGTCTCCCTTCCTCCCCTCTCCCATCAAAACTGTCCTGGTTGGTTTCTCAACAACTTTCCGAGAGTACAGGGGGAGAGGGGAGAACCATTCTACCAGTGGAAGAAATATAACTGGACACCACTCATGATCCTGAACATTCCCTATGAAATTAGGACAGGATATGCAGATAGATACAATCTGTACTCTAGTCTCCCCACTTTCAATCTCTTCTGCTATTTTCTAAAGGGTGGAAAAACAGAATGAACTGTTGACTGATTACTGAATATTTGGAGATAAGGCCCTTTAAACTAAGATTAGGGTTGCTTCAGATAATTAAATGCTTTGTCCTAGAAGACTCAGCAAAATGCAACTGCACTTGTTACAGCTCTAGGTATTTACTGCGAAGTTAGTACTGTTACAGAGGTGCTAAAGTAGTCCGTGGACTAGTATATTGGCTGTCTTTGTGGTAAGTGGAACCATTTCCCCCACCAAAAGCAAGAAATGCATTTCTTGGAGGGGGAACAGAAAAATTCAGGGAAAAAACAGTTTTCTGGGGTTTTCCCCAAAAAACCTAGTTTTGTTTTGTTTTTTTACAAAAAACATTATTAAATATTTTCTTTTAGAATGACAAACATATTTATTGTAAACTGTTCATACGTTTATTCCCTTCACATTAATTTTAAAAACTGCTTAGGAGACTGACTTTTGTATACAGTAATGTCAATATTATCCATAGATTAGTGCCAGTGTGTAAGCCATCAGCTGCCAGTTCTAGAGAAGTTTCCAGGAAAGGAAGAAACAATTGTAGTCAGGGGCACAAATACGTTACTGGTCCTTAGCACATTAGAGGAACAAAGCACCAGCCCTTCCACATTAGACAGCCTGAGAAGCACTGATACACAGTATCATAGCATTGTAACTCCTCCAGGTCCTGGTTTCCTTTTCTCAATTCTTTCTATGAGAACAAATGTCTTTTTGTTTTCTTAAATTTATGAAAGATACAAAATAATTTTCTTCTACCTATGTTGATGGTTTTCTTCTGTTCTCACAGTGGTTCCCTCCCCCAATTCTGATAAACTGATGAAACAAAAAAAAAGTTCCTTACATATCAGGACCTTGCAGATACATTTGTAACAAAAAAATTAAAGTAAAGAAACCTATCGGCAATTATTTTCTGAATAAACTGTACTTTTAATATATCTAACACAATAACTGTTAAGTCAGACCAATTTATACATAACACATTTTATAAGCCTAAAGATTTTATAATCCTAAAAAACTAAAATCACTTTCAATCAGTAAAAGGTATTGAATTTTTTTCAATTTTTCCCAAAATTTCCAATTCTGAAAAGAATGGTGGGAGAGAAGGGGGGTTGGCAAGGCTTCAAAATTTATGGAAATTTTACATGGTTACCAAAGGCTTCTGCACAAAGTCAGCAGTGAGAGAACTTGGTAAGAAGACTTAAAGCCCAGCTTATTCTAACATAGCTCGAGATTAGATTAGAAAAATAGCAAAATGGCCCCTTGTATGGGCTGATCACTCATTAAACCAAAGGAAACAAAACAACTAACAAAAGTCAGGAGTAGATAAGTGCAGGCTGCAGGCTACATGCAGCCCCCTCCCCCAGGACAGCCTCCTAATACCCCACACTTCCCCGCTATCACAAAAACATCTTTCTCTTTTCTTTCTTAACTTTAAAATACTTCTTATACCTTCTAGGTGGTGTGGTAGTACCCACACACACATACACATTAACACCCGTTTTAGCACGGAGGGGCTTTTTTTTTTCCCTAGAACGAGGAAGTGACTTCCAGTTATTTCTGGTTTAGAGGGGAAAAACCCACTTCTTCAGCCCTAAAAGCTGGGCTAGAGAGCCCTAAAATGTGGCAAAATGGGTTCTTGTGCCCACTAAAGGGGAAAAGGAGCCTTTTCACCTCAACAAAATTTTAGAGGATTTTGGGAGTAAGGGGAGGATGCGAGAGGTAGATGCATGTCTCCAAGATACTGGGGAAGGTATGTGCAGCCCCTAGACCTCTGGAAATCATCCCACCCTAAAGTGAGTGTTCAGTTCTCATGACAGGGGGAAGCAAGAATTGGACTTTCCCCAGAATCTGTATTCGGACTAGTACTATCAAAATTTGTTCATTGGAGTCAGGGCTAATTAGTGAAATTTCCATACTCTACAGATGATACCAAGTTCTTCTGGATCCAGGCAGACTGTGAAGAGCTCCAGAAAGAGGACCAAACAGCACAAATATGCAACAGAGTTACAAATGAGACTCCATTTAAGTAAATATAAAAATGATGCACAGTGCAGCCAAAACTGGATTTTTTTAATTTTATTTGTTCATTGCCAAAGCCTAGGTTTTCTGCATGACACACAAGGGAGCAGTATAAATCAGGTAAAACATGGTCCTTGATATGCAACCTATGCAGCTGCACAGGATGTCAGAACTGACTATAAAGGAAGTTTGTATGTAGTAGGTTATCTGAAAGTATTTTCCTTTACAAACCAGCCCATGCTTCAAGATCTGTTAGAGAGGCCCTTTTCTTTTTCCCACTACCCTTGTAGGCACATCTGGTTGGAACACCGGAGAGGGCCTTCTCAATAGCTGCCCCCAGGCTCTGGAAGGCCTTTCCGACAGAGTTTAGACTGGTACCTTCCCAACTCCCTTTCCACAGTCAGATGAAGACCTTTCTGTCTCAACAGACCTTTGAGGAACTATTGTTCAGGCAGGACAGGCCTTGTACAACATGCTGGATTTTCCATTTGTTATTTTTGTTGTGCTGGGGTTTTTTTATGATTTATGTTTTTAATTGGTTTTATTTTATTTTTTGGATAGCTTAAACTTTTTAACTTTTGTATTTGGGAAATTTTTAACCTTTTTTACCTATTGTAAGCTGCCTGTGATAAGTTCACCTTAAGGTTCTCATAAGTCAGAAATGACTTGAAGGTACACAACAACAATAAGATTCTTTGAGTCCCAAACTGGGAAAAAGGTGGGATATGACAACAACAAAAACAAAAACAGCAGAGTGATATAAGCAAACAACCTTTTAAAAGAGGTGATTTGTACTCACTGGATCTGTACTACTTGCTCCTATCTAGGAAAAGGGTCTTGAACTCATGTTGAATATGTGCATGAAAACATGTAACAAGAATGAGAACATGTAGAGGAAAGAAGTGTGTGTGTGAGAGAGAGAGAGAGAGAGACGGAAGGGGGGAGAGAGTTTATAGTGCTAGGGATTATTAGGGAAGGGACTAATCACAAACTGATCAGTCTAAGAATGTTTTCATGTAAACTGCTGATGCCACTGTATTTAGAATACTGTCTCCACTCTTAGTTGCCTCATCTCAAGGCATGGGGGAATATACGGTACTATTAAAAGCAGAAATGAGCAGCTACAGATGAACAACTCTACCTTCTTATGAGCTTAAACAAAAGTGCACATAGGATAGCAAGGAGATTATTTCTTAATTGTTAAGTGATCCTGAATATGTACAATGCATATAACAAGACCCCACATATTTGAAGGAGGTGGAAAATACAGCCCATGCAAGATTAAAGACCTCACTTCTAATTAAAATCTGCTAACAAGCAACTTAGAAAGATTTCTTGCAATGAATTAGCTTGCAAACACATGTCATTTCACAAATTAGCTAGTACTAGGTCTGGATTTGAGCTGGTTCTCCAGATTGTAAGCAAGGACATGGGGGTTGAGGGAAATGATTCACAGGTCTCAGTATATGTACAACAGAAAACAATCGGCAGTCTTCAGAAACCTACCCACATGTATAATAAGCTGAAATAGGGAATGTTTGTTCTTCAGTCTAACAGTTGGCATTATGGTTAGCAATGCCTCTTAACTTCCACAAATTATCACAGCACAGAGCTGGAGAAACTTACTTTTTTTTATGGCAGTGTCCAGAATCCCCCCAAAAGCATGGCTAGAGGCAGATTCTGGGGGTTAGTCTAAAGAGTAACTTCCAGGCTTTGATACAGATGTACAGTACAAATCAGAACTGACTCATTTAAAGAGTTTTTTTTTTAACTGTACCTCAGCAGCTGGCACAAAATGACACACCTGACGCTTTAAAAACACAAAACTTTTTCTCCCAGCCTGAGTTGGAGAAAGAAAAATCAACAGCTATCTTTGTAGTAATGAGAACAACAAATGAAATTGACAGGGGTTATCCAGATCCTATGCAGCCCCATTTCCACAAAGACAATTAAGGCAGGATTAAGGAGGAAATCATTTCTACCACGTAGCATTGGGAGCCAGTGATTGAACCAGGCTTTGGAAGAAGATTAACAGCTTCATGTGATTTTATTTATCATGCTTATACTCAGTTCTTCTTCTGAAAAGCTTAGAGCAGTTTGGTTCCCAAAAAGTCCTCCAGGCAGTCAATGTCAATCCTGCTCGGCATCAATCTAATTGCAGCATGCCTCTCTAAACCATTCTTGAGATGTCAACAGTCAAGGCTAATAAAAGTTCATTAAACTGCGGTGCAGTTAAGGAACTGCATGAAGATCTCCTTTTTATGTAAACCTGTTAACCTTCAAACACCAGAATAGGATATTTGAGCAACTCAGAGTCACAATCTGTGTGCAGCCTCCACACAGAACTAGACCTACAACTGTGTTGTTATAGTGTCACCTAACTGTATATGCTTATGTTCCACCGTTTGGTGAAAAGGGCATTACAAATAAACATCATCATCATCATCATCTTTATGTAGCACTGTCACCTGAACAGCTGCAAAACATATCCCCTCAAATTTCAGCCACTTGCATGTATAAGTTGCTCTTTTGTTTATCTGGTAAACAGCTGAGACAAAAATAAATATTGATTGTTTTTGCTGCTTGAGGACTTTTTGTCCCAAACAATCTAATATATTTGGAACAAAAAGGGTCTCATTCTATTTTTCAGTGATCCACGATGCAGCAAAGCAGCAGCTAAGGGTCAGACGTCTGGTCCCATTCAGAGAAAATTGTAATTTCTTTTTTGGAAGAGAATTCATGGGAATTATTTTTGGGATGAAGAAATATCCTACAAGTCAAGTCATATAATCCAGGAGGGAGGGGAGAAAAAAATGCCTGGGAAATAAAATCAATTATTATAAAGTTTAGGGTGAGAGAGAACAACAAAAATAAACTAACTTCAGTGGAAATTTCCATTGTGCTTACACAACAATGACATATGCAAACCACCCGCCACAGCAGCAACAAAAGCCTGTAGGACCTAGGAGTTGAGGCCATCATTCCTGGCATTTTTAGAATAGTGGAACTGAAGCAGAAAATATGCAGCAACAACTGCTTATCTGCACTCTACCTTCATTTTTAAATTACTAAAACATTCAGGAAGTACAAAGAGGAAGCAGGATGCCTGTATGATTTCCTTCCATGTACACAGTGACCCAAAGGTAACCTATTCACATCTCAAGAACACAGGTGAAAATTCTTCCTCATCTGCTGGTTCTTCTATATAACAGAAAACTGTTAAAAACACAATACTGCAAGCTTAAGAAAGCAAAAATGTGGATCTGATTCAAAAGCCACTGATATTCACCTCATATTGGCATGGACTGATTTGGGCAACCCTAAATAAGCAAGCATGTGTGATGACAGTTCCCTTTTGAAGCAATGTAAATAAGCCTTGAAAATGAACATAGATTTAAAAGAATCAAGAGATTTTTCTATTCATGCTGTAGGGTTGGGGGAGATACACACAGAATTTGGAAATATCACTCTTCCAATAAATCAAGGAGTCCCCCATCTATAGGCCATGCCAGCTGAGGAATTCTGGGAGTTACAGTCCAGAAAAATAATGTTTCTAAGCACTCAATATATGTGTGCACAAAATCCCCATACAGCTCTGGTTATGTGTGTATGTCTGTGTATAAAATGCACACAACACATATCTGGTAAGAGAGTGAGAAAGTGGTAGAGAGCTGAGTAGAACAGATGTAGCTGCTCCTGCTGGAGAGGAGATCCTTGTACTATTTGCAGCAGCATTCAGAAGTTTCAGACAGAAATGGATCTGGCAGCATAGCTTCCTTTAGGAAGCCTAACAGTCCACTTCTTCCTTCCTCTTTAAGCCTGCATGCATTGCATGACAGTAAAACTGTCAGGTCAAATCTCTGTCAGGCACTCTGGACTGTGCTCTGTTCATAAGATCACCATCCGATTGGCCAGTGAATATTCTGGCCGAACGAACAAATGTGTCATAGCCTTAAGCAACCTAAATCGTTATGGTCATTCATGCAACACGGAAATTAAAAAGGGAAGAGAGATGAGAAAAAGAGAAGGTTTTTTTAAAAAAAAAAAAGAAATAATTAGGAGACATACTTCAGTTCTGTCACAGAAGCAAGCGTACACACATTTTATCACACCATTTAAAAAAACAGAATGCATAAGCTTACATAATGGCATTAAAAGGTTCTTTGTACTAAGACCCAGAAGACATGCCTGATTTTCCTCTGTAATAGGCACAGACCTTCCACCCTCTCCACAGGCATGCAAAGTGACTATGCTACAAATAGCACGTCCTCTAGTAACAGAATGTGCAAGGAATATGCAAGGAAAATAAAGGTTCTGTGAATCAGACTGATGACAGGACTCATTACAAAATCATGAGTCAAGTATCATATTTGCCAGCGTATAAGATGTGCCAGCATACAAGACGCACCCCATTTATACACCGGCAAATAGTGTTGTATTTGTATACTAATAGTATCCCATGTATGCTCTTCTACATTAATTTACCCTATTTGCCGGTGTAATAAGATGCACTGGCGTATAAGACACATCCCATTTTCAAACAGTATTTTTCAGGGAAAAAAAGTGAGTCTTATACGCCAGCAGATAGGGTAAATTAATGTAGAAGAGCATACTTGGGAGGGACCTCACACAAAAAAATGAGGTATCATTCACAGAATGCCTCTTGACAATCTCAGCCTTAAGACATACGTTTCTATCCCATATGGCAACAACAAATATAGCTGTGTGGACACTGCCTGCTGAAGTCCCACCACCAAAAGAGGTGGCTGAGTACGATTTTTCAATGATTGGGAAACTTTAAAGAGTTCTTTCCAATCCATTCACTGCTACCACCTCCGATAATGCAAAGCTGAAATAGCTGCAAAAAAACAGTTGCAAACAATAAATTATGCAGACAGACTGAGGTATTTTGCAAAATTTGTACAAAGTGCAGAATTTAGCTCATCTTGGGTCAAAGTTTTAATGTTTTAGTAGACTATATATACTGCTGGAAAAGCAGGAGAGTCATGGTTCTGTATCCAAATACTATCTACTACAATGCTTACATAGTAATTTCCACCAAAACTGAAGAACTGTGAATGCTGTTCAGCAAGTCCATCTCTGGCAAAACACTACTGACCAAATTCCACACAAGGGAAAAACACAATCAATGAGAATATTTATTCTTGAAACACTACAGGTTACTCTCATTATCAACAATGTATTTCAGGACTGAACAAGGAAAAAAAGGGAAAGAATTTCTCTGTACAGGTATACCTCAGTTAACAAAGCCTCTGATAAAGAAGCTCCTTTTTACAAAGTCTTTTTGTGCCTAAAAAGAAGGATGGGAGAAACACAGACTATGACTTGCCAATTTGCAGCAGCCTCAGTGGCACAGGAATGTGCAGGCTGGGAGGAGCAATTCGTCCCAGGCAGCAATGTTTCTGGGGCGTCCCGTCCTGTAGCCACGCCCCCACGAACCCTGGCCACGCCCCCATGCAACACAGCCATGCCCCCACAGTGACCCCGCCTCTCACACTGTTGCCCCGCCCCCTCCCGCCCCCCCTCCACATACCCCAAGCTCTGCCATTGAGCAGCCTGTCTGCAGTAAACAGTGCTACTAAGCTTGAGCCAGGGAAGAATGGAATAATCCTCAAACAATCCTACTCCATTTGTTTGTGTCTGCCTACAAAAAGCAAAGTACGAGCAGCTGCCTCTATAATCCCTTACCAAGCATGCGTGTACAGAAGAACAGAGAGAAACAGGAAAACGAATTACCCTGCCTCATCAGCTACCCCCAACATGCTAAAAACGCACAGAGCTACATATGTGGCCACCAAAATGGAAATTATAATAAAAGCAGAGGCTGGTGAAAGAAAAAATAATATCTGAGTGCATTTTGGAAGAAACTTTCAAGTGCCCTGTAGAAGAATCAAAATGTTTTTCTTTATGCAAGGCTTACCTCCCCTGCTTGTTTCATTTCACATGTGCACACTGTCAGTTCTGAATAAAAACTTCAATAAAACATGTTGAACTGCTGTTCTTTTTTAATGGTATAGGGACCTATCCTTATTCTTTCTATGTTAATTCTACCTCTGGTCTCAAACTTTCTGTTCAAGAAGAAATGTTCAGAAACACATCTACTTTGTTAACTGAGATGTACTTTTCCTTTAATGCTGTAACAGCAGCTTCACACAATCCAAGGAAAACACTCCAATGAGCAAAAATAATATCTGGATACTGCTTCTTTCTACTGTGAACAAATTCACACAAGCAGAAAATTAAACAGCAAAACCACTGCTGAATGGAACTATTTCAGACCTTTTGAGAAGGTGGCAATCACACAACATTTCTCCAAGTAAAATAAATGTATATCATATACATAAAAAAAAACTTTCATGATCAAATGCCTTAATTATGTTCTTGTAGATACACTGAATTTTGAGCAGGGATTCTCTTCTCCAACTGATGGGAAAACACACTACAATATCATATACATACCTATACATCACCTTCATGGTCAAGCGGTACATTGGTATAAGAGGCTGATAGTCTCATCTGTTTTTCATGTGAAGCCGATTTACATGTGCAAGGTTCATTCATCACAACAACTCAGGATACCAGAAAAATCCCAGCTTATTATTATTTATGAGCTGCATGCTAGCCCCATCACTCCAGCTACCAGTGGGAGTAACTAAGCAAATAGGGGAACTTCCAGCTGTGATTCACTTGTTATAAGGTCTGAGCCTTACACTCTGTCTTTCCTCTACCCAACATGAAATTACACACTATTTCTTTGGCTTGCTGAGGGAGGGACCAGTTAGAACATCAGGTGCAGACATAAGCAAATAATAATAGTAACAACAGTAGTAGCAGTAACTTTTCAAAGTAGACTGCTGCCAGTCCATGAGTTATAGGCTACTAGTTCATCTGAGTGTTTAGGAAAGAAATAAACAGGAGTAGTCAATGGGCAAAAATATGGTTTCAGTCCTTGGCACACCGAAAAAAAAACCTGCGAGTCCCCCACATCAGACAGCTTAAGAAGCACTGGTTTAAACCATTTCCCTTTGTGGCAGGAGTGTCTGGGAAGCACACAACACTACACTGCCTTACTGTAACGCTCAAACACACCCACTATTTTTGTTATTTAAGGGCCTAAAGATCCTAAAGATCCCAGATGCCATCTGATTTTGGAAGCTAAGCAGGGTCAGCCCTGGCTAGTACTTTGGATGGGAAAGCACCAACAAATACCAGATGCTGTAGGCTATATTTCAGAAGGAGTTGCTAAAACCACCTCTGAGCAGTCCTTGCCTAAGAACACCTCTATGAAATTGATGGGGTCACCATAAGTTGACACATAACCTGAAGGCACGTACACAAGAGAGAGAGCGAAAGAGATGGAATATCATTACCTCACTCCCAATCCCTAGACAACCTTTCTTATATAAACATGGGCAAGCAATCTGTGGCCTCTTCCAGATGTTCTTGAACTGCAACTCCTATCAGCCATAGCCAGCATACCCAGTTGGAAGGGATAATGGGAGCTCCAACCTAACAAAACCCAGAAGACCAAGGTTGGCCACCATGATATACATGCTGAAGGATGGCAATAAAGAAAGATCTTTCCTCGATGTTAACACAGCCAGCCAAGCACTAAAAATAGGTTGACGACATCCTCCAAACCACTGAGATTAACGTTCCCACCATATTCTTTGTAATCACTTTGAAGCAGCTTATGCTACTCTGGATTAGCAAGAGATACAAATCTGAATACACAGTGAAATTAACTACTGCTCCTGTTCTTTGTCAGTTCCAACTTGTTTTAAATTATATCATGGCATTATTTCTTCTAAGAACAGTGTCAAGACTATTGTTAGTGCCTGAGAAAGAACAGAAGTCCTGGCATGCTGATAACACTCATTAAGGCTTTGTGTTTGACGCCTACAATTTTTTGTTTGCTTGCTTTTCTCGTTTTTAGCATTCAGCTGAAAAATCAGTAGAAAGTAATCTACAGTATTATTAACACTGCAATGATAAACCACGTGGAAAATAGGCAAATGTAAATTAATTATGTAAACTATTCCTTCAGCACCAACAATCTAAATGATATATTTTGGACCAAATCAGACGGAGGAGACTTGAACATGCAGTTTATTTTTAAAGATGCCAGAAAATAATTCGATGACTGTCATAGCATTGGAACAATGGAGTAAAGTGGCTAACTCTTTGTAATTATCTAGTGTAAAAGGGACATGGGTTGTCTCAATGGCTGTAAACTGGAAAAAGAAGATACAAGTTATTTACTTCTGCAGAGTAAATAACTTGAGGGAGTTTACATTGTGAAAATGAGGTATGTTGGGAGGATTCAATAAAAAAACTCCTCAAAAACTTTCATTAGATTATTTTTTAAAACACTATGGGAAATACAAGCATTGATTTCCAAGTATCATATTTAGGCTAGCCACCAGCTACAATTACTAAGTCATCAACACCAGAGCCATAGCTGAAGAACATAAAAATGCAACATAAATAAAAACCAAGTGAGTTGAGAACCAATGAATAGAATACTTCATTGTTTCTAATCTTTCAGCATCATCTGCATCACATTTTAAAATATTCTTCACCACCATTGGAGCTAGCAATTTTTCACATGCGTAGAAATCCAGACACACAAACAGAACAAGAATTCTCAGAACATGAACAAGTTTCTTTAGACCACTAAAACTACCTATGAACTTTCATGTCGCTTGTAAACTGAACATAAAGCCAACTGTAGAATACCACAAGGATTTCAAAGAGAAGACACAAAGGTCAAAACAAACACGGGCACCTTTCTGCAAGCAAAACAGTGACCTTCATTCCAGTCAACAGTCTAATCCAAGGGAACTGGCCCACTGGGTCGTATTCAGTGTAATCATATTTCAATAATATATCGATGTCATACTCGAAATAACAGAACCATTATTTCTGTGACCATAAAACTCCTCCTATTCATCTTGCCTATATGTCAGTTAAGTAAAGTAGTTCCCCGCATAATTGCATAACCAGTATCCATGGCTTCACTTACCTGTGATCCACTCCAGGGCCGGGGTTGCTGCCACCAGCTAAAGAGCTTATTCTGTGCTGCCAGGCCAAGAGAGGCACACAGCAAGGCATAGCTGGGCTTCCCATGTCTCTGTCAGCCAAGGAAAGGAGATGGACACTCCTTCCTTAGCCAAAAGAGGCACGGAGAAAGCTCAGTACAGCTCTCTCTGTGCTTCTGTCAGCCAAGGAAGGAGATGGATGCTCCTTCCTTGGCCAAAAGAGGCACGGAGAAAGCGCAGTACAGCTCTCTCTGTGCTTCTGTCAGCCAAGGAAGGAGATGGATGCTCCTTCCTTGGCCAAAAGAGGCACATGGTTCTGAACAACAAGGCCTCCCACTGGATTTGGCTCACAGGGAGAGGGCTGCTCACCAGGAAGGAAAGCAAGAAGGAAGGAGGAAACGGGCTCCCTCACGGCCTTGTCCAGCCTGCTGATCAAAATATAGCATTTGGTACTTTCCACATTTTTCACCATCCACATTAAGTCTGGGAATGTAACCTTTGCTGATATGGGGGACCTACTGTATTCCATTTAGTATTTTCACGCTATTACAGTTAAACGTTATTAAAATATGCTACTTCTATTGTTACCAATCAGCAAAATTTATGAGCCACAATTGTTTTAAGTGGGAAGATATTACTCAAAACAAAGCATAAATCCACAACATCTTGTTCAAGAACACTGATATCAGTGGTAAACCAGAAAAGTCAGCCTGGCCCTATACTTGTTAAGCTTCCAGCGAGTGATTAAAACTGTATTACTCTTTTTGGCCTTGTTTTTTGAAACTGACTTTTAGAATTGTTTTTTATCTGTTTTCAATTAAAATTTTAGATATTTAATTGTATATCACTTTGGTGGCCTTGTAGGTAGAAAAGTGATTGACCAATGCTACTACTATAAAATTACTTATCGTGGAAGCGCCTAAAATCCATGTGTTAGATCTAATGGGTATTAGATCCATTTTAAAAAGCAGACTGTAATGTTAATAGGCGTTAAACTCTCCCAACATTGTGATCAATTCTAGACACAGAATCCATGTGAGAAAACGAAAGCCATACCATTAAGTACACTTAATTATTCTTATGAATGCACAAGGCTCTTTAGGTTTACAGAATAGCTGAAATGCTTCAGATACCATGGAAGCAGGTGGTAACAGAAATAGATCCAGAAACGAATGTGGGTCTGTAGCAGAGCAGTAGGACCCTTCCAGGGTCAGGACTTCTAGACAGATGACTCCCTAAAAAGTACATAATCTTATCAAGAGCAGAATCCTAAACCAAGAAAGGAGCAAAGTCCTCCCACAGATAAAGTTAAGGCCACCACTATCCTTTAGCCACAGTCTGGACTAATATGATGTGCCACAAGCACAAACAAGTAGTAAAGAGATGGAGAGAATCAATAACCCAGGCACAGATGACCCATAAAGTTGCTCCAAAATCTATGCATATATTGTAGAATATTACTAGAGAATTAAAGCTTTGTTGAATAGGTACATTCTTCCAGCTTGCATTTAGAAGACAGGCTAGAAAAACTACACATTTTGTAGGTGGAGTATATTATTTCCATTACTTTAATCTAATACAAGTTAGTACACTAATATTCTAAGATAATAACAAGATAGCATGCTCGCTTCCTTACAAATTCCATCTCTGAAGTACAGAACTATATATGGTGCAAGTAATTTACATAACTCTTTGCAATACTGAACCTTTTCAAAAGCTTAGGAAAGGAACTCTGCAGACAACATTAAACATGTAGCAGTCCAGAGAATGGCTGCAAAGGGTATATACCATGATCATCATCATCAACATTTATTGATTAGTCGACTGACCATATCAACAATAAAAATACATGATACATAGTACGAAATACAAATACAGAAATTACATACACAAATAAACTCAACTCATACAAAATTAGCTAAAATAATTAAAACATATAAACTTAATAAGTAGTGGATATGATATAGGAAGTAAAATACATGGTAAACAAGAAAGATAAAATAACAAGAATAAAAATTCAATCATAACATTTAAATAAGCTCATCGCCATGACAGGGGACCCCATTTTGTGTGATAAAAAGATCTCTCAGGTAAGCAGTTTTCGTAATAAATTTTGCAATCTGGCGGACTGAATGTAAATTCTCTCTGGAAAGAAAATAGGACAATTTGACAGTTGGATCCCAACTGGTCGTTCTGACCAGAAGTGGTTGTAAATATTGAGATCTCACCTTGGTATATATACAACAATCAAACAAGATGTTCACAATATCCTCTATGGCTGATGCACCACAGATACATGTTCTTTCGTGTCATGGAATTTTTTGAAACCGTCCTATTCTTACCATAGAATTAAGTTGTTCAAATCTAGCTCTGGTGAAAGCTATTCTCTGTCTCTGTGTTAGGTTCAGCCTAAGATACTTTTCTAGACCAAATATAGTTTTATTTTTAGCTAACCAATTTAGAGACTTAGAACCAGCCAGCAGAGCTATATCTGTTTGGGCACTGATGTCCAAAATTCTTTGTTTTAATATTTCCTGTGTTGAGTGTCCACAAGTTGGTAAATAAGACGGGGAAAAGCCTAGCTGGTGCATTAATTGAAACAGCTGGCATATCCAAAAATTTGAACATTGGAGATCTAACTGTTCATCTAAGCAAAGTTTAGGGAGTCTCCCTGAGTCCATTTTAAGAATCCTTAGCCAATAGTTAAAAACTTTTATCAAAACCTGGCACTGAACAGAACGTGCCCCTAGTTCTGCTCTCACTGCTTGTGCCGGAGTGTTCTTATCTGTTCCTAGTATCCTCCTTAAGAAGCAGCTCTGAGCCTGCTCCAAAAGGGGTACTTTCATTTGACCCCACAATTCTGCCCCGTAGGACAGAATAGGCATGATTTTAGCCTTATAAACTTTTAGAATAGGGGATATACCGGAGGGGTGGTTATAGTTTATCAATTTATAGAGTATATTAGAGTTGGCCATAGCCCTCTGTTTATTTCTTCTAAGGTGATTTGTCCATTTCCCTGTATTTGAAAAGGACAACCCTAAGTATAAATAAGAGCTGACTTGTTCAATCGGAACTCCTTCCAGGAACCAGTTATATTTTTTGGACCTTTTCCCGAATACCACCACTTTAGATTTATCTTTGTTAATGGCTAAATCATTATGGGAACAGTAATTAGCTAGGTTCTGTAAAAGCCGTCTCAAACCAACCTGCGAGCAGGCGATCAGAACCATATCATCAGCATAGAGGACGACATTAAGGGATGTGTTGCCTATCTTGGGTGTATGAGCCGTTGTTGAAGAGAGAAAGCCTGGGATGTCATTAACGTATACGTTAAATAAAGTTGGAGCCAAAATACATCCTTGTCTAACTCCTTTATACACATTAACTTTCTTGGTCAGTGCACCACTGGCTCCAATACGCACTTTAAGACAAGTATCTGTATGGAGGGCCTTGAGCAAATAAAGGAGTCTTGGCTCTATATTCAAATCTACCAATTTGCTCCAAAGAATATCCCTGTTAATTGTGTCAAACGCTGCTCTAAGATCTATGAATGCTGTGAAGAGTTGTTTTCCCTCGGACATATACTTTGTCATAAGATGGTGTAAAATAAAACAATTGTCCATAGTGGATCTTTCTGATCTAAAACCCGCTTGTTCTTCCACTAACAAGTTTTTATCGGCAATCCAATCCTCAATTTTGCCTAACAGATGTTTCGTATACATTTTGGCCACAATGTTGATAAGGCTTATAGGTCTGTAGTTTTTAGGGTCTCCTTTGTCACCTTTTTTATATATAGGCACAATGATGGAAAGTTTTCATCCAGATGGAAAATGGCCTGTGTTATCAATAAAGGTGAACAGACCGGCCAGGATAGGTGCCCACCAATCCACATATGTCATAAACATTTCTGGAGGAAGTAAATCTTCACCTGGTGCTTTGTTTGATTTCAGGGACTGTATAATTTTTGTAGTTTCAGCCACTGTGACTGGAGACCACTGGGGGAGCTCTGCTAAGAGTAAGTGATCATTTGTTAAATTGTCTGTAAGTCCTTGATTGGGATCTTGGAAAAGTCTTGAGAAAAAATCCCTCCCAAACTAAGGCTGGGATGGAGACATCTGAAGAAAATCTTCGTTCTTTCAACAGCCCGTTTACTGTATTCCAAAAGAAGGCTGAATTCAGTCCCGTGGCAGATAATTCCAGATCCGCCCATACCCTGGCTGTATAATTAGCCTTCTTTAGTGACAAAAGCTTCTTATAGTCATGTCTAAAAGTTAGCATCCTTGAGTGATTAGCTAAAGAAGGGTGGTATTGGGTCTGACGCATAACAGATCTTAAACGTTTCATGGCCCTAATACAATCATAAACGAACCAGGTAGATCTTGTAATCTGGGGGTTGCTGTGTGGGGACTCATCAATTAGAAACTTCCTTAATAGGGAACAGAGATTAGTAAAACCAAGAAGGGGTTCATCTCCATCCACACTGCCTAACATTATAGTTCTATATTCTGGCATATTCTGCACAAAAGTCAAAAACTTGGCAATTAACTTGCTATCAACTTTGTTCCATTTGAGCCTCCTATCATAATCAACTTCCAGATTAGCCAACAGGTTTTCTACCCCAGGGCTACTACGTCTGAGGTCTGAATAACCTTGAAAAGTAACAGTAACAGGTTGGTGATCACTGTCCTCCCTCACATACACTTTAATGTCTGAGAATAATCCAGTATTTTCAGAGGAGACACAGATATAGTCCAAAACACTGCTGGAGGCTCTGGAGTGGAATGTAAATGGATAAACAGAGCTGTCTGTTCTGTCACCCAATATCTGAAGATTACAATTATACACTAGGGAAAGAAACCAGGAACCTGTTTGGTTCCTTATCAAATCTCGAGAATGCCATGATGTCTCGTTTTGAAGGTAATGTGCTGGAATGTGCCCCTTATGAACAAACTCCTGAAAAGAAGACCCCACTCTGGCATTGAAATCCCCCAGCAGAATTTTAATGGACCTAGGATATTTTAAATTTAATTCTAAAATTAAATCTTCCAGACCATCCCACAAGTCACCGGTAAAAGAAGGCAAAGTAATTGGGGCCAGGTATACATTCAAACATATTATATGCATTGATTTAAACCGTAGTTTTACCCCTAATATATGATGCGGAGCTGAATCCAGGGTTAACTCCTCACTCTGCCAACCAAAGGCCTCATTCACTAGTACACTTAAGCCCCCAGAAGCCCTCCCTTTATTTCTATCTTTTCTCGCTGTCCTAGACCAGGATTTAAATCCTGGTAGATTTACCTGCTCATCTGCCTTTGTGAGCCACGTTTCTTGAAGTGCTATTATATGAAATTTAGTCAAGAAATCAATCAAGTTGCCACTGGCAGCTCTGTTTCTCCATCCTGCTATATTCCAGGTCAAAAAACGAATGTTACTCTTGGGTCCAGTGCACTCACTTAGTCAGTCTAATGTGATTCCGTTCAATTGGTCCGAGTGATCAATATAAATGCAACCATTATTCTCCAAACTGCTACTTTGTCTAGACTCTGTTCTACCCAATATAGGGCCACACCTACTCAGAGCCTTCGCAGGGGTTGGGTCTGTTCTTTGGGCTAACTCAGCCAACTCCTGGGCTCATGTTTTCCCTACCGCCTCACTATATAGTTCGTAAGGTAGGACTCTAACAGGATATGGATCCAGCTCTATTTCGCAGGGACGCTCGATGCTCAACGCTTGACATGTTATCTGGGGGGCTCCTTCCATAGGGATAATCTCTTTAGATGACAATGGGGCTAAGTTGGAAAAAACATCTTTGTCCAGAGAGTCGTTTAAACCCTGTATAAACTGAGAAATCTCAGACTGGCCTCTTTTACTCGGAGACAAATTGCAATTCAACAGCAGATCCAGACTTTTAGGAGTTACCTGTTGATCTAGCACAGAGAAAGCTAAAGAATTGTCCTTATGTTTATGTTCCATAGTCTGATTTTGTATTTCAGTAGCGTGCCCCTTTAAAGTTCCTGAGTTCAGCTGCGGCTGTTTTACTCTTGAAACTAGAGGTAGTATAGCATCATTGTGGAACATACGGCTTGGAAAAATACCTTTGGTAGCTAGTTTGGCTCTCAAGCGCAGAAGCCTTATAGGTAAACAATCTGAGTAAAAACTTAATATAACTCTTGCTTGGCCACTGCCATGGGTCAGCATTTCCACTGTATGAAGATCTAATTGTTTCACTTCTACCTTTAACAAAGCTTGCAAATGCCTCTTAGCAAGCTGTACAGTGTTCCAGGCGGGGACAATTCCTCTGTAGTTACATACTGCCAGACAAACTTTAGTGGGGATAAGCATCAATTTTTGCAGACTTTCCTATTTCATAGAATACCAGGATAGTCTCCTTAGGAGGAGCTTTAACCAAGGCTATTTTGCCCTTAGTCTGCTTTGTCAGCCTCTTCTCTTCCTGTTCTTTAATACTAGAGTCCATTTTGCAGTTAAGTAACCTTAATTCCTTATAAATATGCTCGATTGTTATGGTAATAAGTTGTAATATATTGGAACAGTCAGACTGATCCAGCAGTTTGATAGCCTCTACCCCTTTCTCTTCACTAGTGCTGTTTAAGTCTTCAATATTATTTACATTTCCACAAGGTCGTTCATCTGCCTTATCTTTCTCCCGTTCCTCACTTTCATTTTTATTTCCAACTAAAGCTGAGAAACAATTTGCAGTAGGAGCTTGAATATTATAAAAGTCAGCAATTTTGGGTTGTTTAGCTGTTGATTGAGAGTTTGCCTCCACGTCTCTCTGGCGCTTCCTTCGCCCCATAATTAGCCACTTAAGTGCTTCTTATCTACAGCACTGAGTATTTAATTATCTATTTATTCCAACAGAAGAGGAAAACTTTTGGTTTAGGTTTAGATAAAGGAAAATTATCTAGCCATAAGCGGAGCTCCTTGCAGTGCTGCCTCCATCCTTCTCTGAGCCGCCCGCGGGTATGTACAAATATCTAGCAACCTCAAAAGCAGTTTCCACCTTCTCTGGATTCAGTAAAAAAAAAAACCTAAATCAAGAAACACATGCTCTGTTAGTGGCAAGATGGCAGTAAAAAAATTCAACAGACAGAAAAGCAGGCAAAGGTGCCAGCACCCATCCTCAATGTCAGATGATCCCCAGCTTTGGTCATTCACTGTAAACACACACATACTTTCCTTTTTTAGTTTGCACACCAGAGCACACGAACACATGTACTTCTAAACCCACCCTGTCAAATGGAATTTGGTTAGCACATTTCCTATAGTTACAGTTACTTTAAAGAATATTTCAGAGAAGCAACTGTTCAGATCAGAGATGGGAAACACGGGCCTAAAGATGTGATTAAATCGTAACTCCCATCATCTCTCAGTAATGGCTACGTTAGCTAGTGCTGATGGGAATCACAATTACAACATACAGACAGCTGCAGATTACCAAAAAGGTTTTAAATATACATACAACACCTCATGTGAAATGGTAGTATATCAAGAGTAATGCTTTCATATATGGCTTCAGCCAGCAAGGTTAATACACTGGGCCAAAAGTAACAAAATGAATTCCAACAGGTTCTATCTTTAGGCAAGAAAAATCAGATGCAGAAATACAGAATGAGTAACATCTTTTCTGAAAGCAGTATGTGTGAAGAGGATCTAGTAAACCACTAACTAAACATGAGTCAACAATGCGGTTGTTGTTGTTGTGTGCCTTCAGGTTGTTTCCAACTTATGGTGACCCTAAGGTGACTCTATCATAGAGTTTTCTGGGGCTGAGAGTGTGTGATGCACCCAAGATCACCCCATGGGTTTTCACAGCTGAGTGTGGAATCTAACCCGGGTTTCCAGAATCATAGTCCAACACCCAAACCACTACACTACGCAACCTCTGAAGAAAAGCTAATCACACAATCATAGAGTTAGAAGAGACCGCATGGGCCATCCACTCCAACCCCCTGCTAAGCGGGAACCCATCTCAAAGTACTCCTGACAGATGGCCATTCAGCCTCTGCTTAAAAACCTCCAAAGAAGGAGACTCCATCACACCCTGAGGCAGCATATTCCACTGCCGGACAGCTCTGATAATCAGAAGTTCTTCCTGAGGTTCAGGTGGAATCTCCTTTCCTGCAGCTTGAATCCATTGCTCCTTGCCCCAGTCTCTGGAGCAGCAGAAAACAACCCCACTCCCTCCCTGACATGACATCCCTTCAAATATTTAAACATGATTCTCATATCCCTTCTTAACCTTCTCTTCTGTAGACTAAATATACCCAGCTCCCTAAGCTGCTCCTCGCAGGGCGTGGCTTTCAGACCCTTCACCATTTTGGTCACTCTCCTCTAGACACGTTCCAGCTTGTCAATATTCTTCACGAAATGAGGTGCCCAGAAGTGGACACAGTATTCCAGATGAGGTCTAACCAAAGCAGAATAGAGCGGTACCATTACCTCTCTTGATCTAGACACCATACTCCTGTTGATGCAACCAAGAATCACATTGGCTTTCTTGGCCGCCACATCACACTGCTGACTCATGTTCAGCCTGTGGTCCATCAAGACTCCTAGATCCCTTTCAAATGTACTGTTATCCAGCCGCATGTTTCCCATCCTATATTGTTCTAATGTTGTTCTAGGTTCTATCAAGCAAAAGTATAGTCTCTATGTCAAAGGAAATACCGTAGTAATATTCTGCTTTTGTCACCCCTCCCTTTGTGTACTCTGTCCAGTTCTGGGCACCAAATTTTTAAGAATAATTGTCAACAAGCTGGAACATGTCCAATGGGTGGTGAGCCAAGACAGTTACAGCTCTGGAAACCAAGCCCTATGAGGAGTGGTTAAGGTAGTTGGGTATGTTTAGCCTCCAGAAGAGAAGATTTGAAAGATGATAGATTAGTAATCTTCAAATATTTGAAGGTCAGTCATGTAAATGATGGAGCAAGCTTTCCTTCTGTTTTTCTGGAGGATAGGATTTGAATCACTGGACTGAAATTACAACAAAGGAGACCAGCTAAATATTTGGAATAATATCCTGTTATGAGCTGTCTTGAAAGTGGAATGGACCATCTTGAAAGGCAAAGCACTCTCCATCATTGATGGTTTTTAAAAAGAGGTTGGATGACCATCTGTCAGCTTTAGCTGTAGACTCCTGCACTGCCAAGGGATTGAAAGAAACGTCTCTTGGGGTCCCTTCTAACTCTACCTTTCTATGATTCTACAACTGACCCCATATTAAGTTCTGATTAAACATAAATCCATACGAAAATCTCTGTAAAGTGGTCCAGGTTTCAGGATTCACCACCACCACCACAGTACTTCCTAGCAGCAGATATAAGTCAGAACAGAATTTTCCTAGGTATATCCCTGAAACAATTCTCTGCCTTTGTACCTCTCTGTATATGAATGGACACCAAGAACACATGTATGTAGAAGTTGCTGGAGTAAGCATGTACCAACATTAGAGTTATACAGGAATCTTCAGGAGAAATAACTAGGAAGCTAACAAGACAGCTAACACAGATTGGTCCCTCCTTGTTCTCTATTTAGACAGGCTTTTGAATCTTGAATTTAATTATGGAGCAATAGTGTGCCTGTAGTGTGTGTGTAAAGTAGTGTGCTGTATTTTATAATCAGTATTTCTTTTAAATCTATTTTAAGTGTCTCAATTGTTTTAAGTATGTTTTACTAATTGGAATATTTAATTTCTTTTAACTTTTGTAGACTAAATGTTTTAGCAATACCTTTTTAGATTATTATAAACTGCTTTGGATCCCATTTGGGAGAAAGGCGGGATATAAATTAAACAAATATAGTAAAGAAACGTAGCAGGCTATCTGATCTAACTTCTTCCTCAGAGCTTGGAAATGTTACTTTTAAAACACAAGTACCATCCGCATTGCCAGTCCCACTTACCCCAAACACACTCTTTTCTACCTTCCATGTCAGCAGCAATTACTTTTGTAAAGAGCAGTCTCAGATGCTCCCCCATCTCCTGCCACCCACCCAGACAGAGACAACCTGGCAATCCCTTTTCTTTCACTGAACGCAGACATGTGCAAGTGACTAAATTTCATCAAGCCTATTTAATGAGGACCAAAAACAAAGAGAAGGGAGAATATAAAGGGTACTTACAGCACATTCCTCATTCACAGAGTGAACCTGGCTTCTGTCCAAGTACACAGTCCGACCAACACACAGACAGACTGAATGCTGGTTCAGCTGCTACCCTTGCTTCTCTCTCAGCCATGCTTTCATCAGGAAAGCTAGCTGATACTTTTATTTAAAAAAAAAACCTGTCACTAGCATATTAACCTTTAAAAACTAGAATCTAAGTGCTAAGGTAGGTTAACTTAAAGATATTTACAGGAATAAAATTTCTTGTCCCACTGCTACCCAATGTAGTCACTTTCTCCTTGGAGGTAGGGCTACAATGGGGAAAGATCAGACAACTGCATATTAATAGTTGGAGCAATGCCATGTTTATCCCATCCTACACTGTTCTACAGGTTGCCCTAACCACTGCTGATGTTGTTCAGGAAGCAAAGAGGGAGGCGAGAATGCAAGTTTCCTTCCCAAAAATCTCCTTGAAATTAACTTATGTTAGAATTCAAGCCCCACTCCCAGTACAGAACAACTAGGGGAGTAAGTGCTAGCTAGCTGTCAGAGCACAATTTATTCAGACCAGAAGCCCCAAGATCACCTGGAAGCATTTTTTTTAAGAAAGTGACCACTATCATGCAAAAATAAAACTGCCTGACATTAAGGGGAACATCATGAAACACATCAAAATTATTCTATTAAAATCATTAATAGAATAATTTCTATTCATAAGGTACATAAATTCCCTTTCCCTATTGATAGGCTTAGTTTTGATAGCTCAACAGTAAGAGCATCTGGTTTCTATCACAAGAATGAGGTCACCCATCTTACTGATAAATACTGATCTTTCTTTGCAAGATGAGAGCAGACAGAAATGAAGGAGTGTTCTAGGGCATCAAGACTTACCACTGCTTGCAACCTTATATGAGATGAATGGTAGGAACAGTCTACAAATATATGGACAAAAAAATTCAGATGTGGATCTTCCAAGGTATGTTTGGACTAACACCCCACAACTAAGAAGTCTGAAGTGTACTGTTTTAAGTACACACTAAATTTATTGCTAGGCCTAACTGGACATGTACATTTTCCAGAAATTTTTCAAGGGGACTCTTCTTCTATCCTGGTTCCCCCTCCAGGGAAAAAAATGGCGATGTAGGGGAAAACTGAAACGTGCAATGCTTATTTAGTTTACTGTGTTAATCAGTTATAACATTTACAGAATAACCATTTGTATATTGAATCAGAAATAAGACCCATTCTGCTTAGTGGACAGGAGTCCTTAGCTAGGTGTGGACAGGATTACCACCGTTAAAGTATGAACATCCACCAATACAGAAGAAGAGAACAGCACTTAGTTTCATTTTCTTTTCAGGGACAGGTTTAAAGGTTAGACAAGGAGACAAGTAAAAGGAGCATCAGATGCAAAGTACTTGCTCTTAGTGTCTCCAGACTATATTTAGTATTTTAGTACCTTCAGATCCACAGTCATTGGAAAGACAAGCAATTCCGAGATATGCCTATCTTAGAAATATGGCCACTCCCTCAAGGTACAGAAACACATTTTATACTTGTGTATTTCTCCAAAGGTGTAATGGAGCCTGGGCTCACTGGGATTAGCAGAAATCATGACATCATCTCTCACCATCACCTGTTGTTCCCTCTGAATTTAGCTCCAACCCCCACATTAAATTGAAGGGAAGCAGATTTTCTCAACAATGACATTACTCCTGTCATAACTGAAAATATTTGGGGAATAGCATTACAAAAGAACTGTTCCTAGTACAGATGAAAACTGCTAAGATCAACACAGCCACCTGCAGAATTGGGCTGTTCAGGGGATGTAAGTATAAAGACTGTCCTAGCGAGGGCCTGGATCTCAAAAGTTACCACTACACCACTTACATCTACATAACAACATCTTATGGCCCTCCAAATGCTGGATTGTAAATCCCAACAGCTCTAGTCAGCATGGACAATGATGATAGATCATAGGAGTTGCAGTCCACAGAAGCTACAGTCCACCAGCATCTGGAAACCTCACCCTAGTCTTCAGTTTACATTAGAGCTATCAGTCTCTAAGACTGCATATTGTTTGCAAAAATATTCATTCTGAAGGAGTAAAGACTCTTCTTTAAAAATATTTCACTCATTCCAAAACAGTAAGATGGGGCAAAGAGTGTTTCAAAATTTGAAAGTAAGTCCTAAAAAACACAAGGTTTTTTTTGTCCAGTCTTTCCTGCAGGGCTTTACATCTCTAGGCCTAAAAATTTCCCTGGCAGAGACAGACAAAATTAAAATACACTCTTAAACGCTTCTCAAAATTCTTGGCAACATTCAGGGGTTTCGTAGGTAAATTAAAAAAAAAAAAGCTCTGCTTCAAGGCAGATGTCTGGATTTCACTGTCCAAGCCCTAACTATATATCATATTGTACGAAAAGACCTGAAATATGCAGAACCTGAAGATGTCTGACAAACTTCAGTCAAAGTTAGCATAGATCCCATTTACTCACCCCTGGAGAATACCAAAAACGCTGATTCCAACTTTAAAGGAAAAGGAAATTAATACACCTCACTAATATCTCTTTATATATTCAAAGGATGGGTTGTTATTATATGGTTTGGTGAAAATTGTGCATTTCTGTCTTTAGCTTTTCACGCTATATAATAGCATCTCTTAATATTTTAGGGTATAGAAGCAAAGTAAACCTAGAGACAGGTCATAAGCTTTACATACATGCCACTCTTTTCTTTATGTCAGTGGGAGATTCTTAGCTGGAGAAGGAAAGAAAAGTTCATCTTCTGCTTGGAGCTTTAAAACAGCAGATTTCTGTTTAAAGGGAATATGACTTACTTACACTAATACCCTTCACATGCTTTAAAATGGTGTTAAAAGTTAATGTTCTGTAATTAAGCACAACATTATCAATGAGCATGGTTCAAAAAGCAAGTCAGGACACGGTTTTGCATTCCACTACGATTTTTCACAGTAGTGCAGTCTTAAACAACCAAAGTCACTTAGTTAAATCTCTCTGTATGTGTTAACTCCACCATAATCCAGAGGACACTGAGGCAGTTAACCTAGTTAAGATTTAGAGTTCCACTTATTTACTAGAACTCAAACTAGAAGTCTGTGACACAGCACAAATTGGCCAACTTGGTTAAAAAAACAAGGAAGAATCCCAAGGCAAGAAACATTATGAGACTAACCAAGTTTGAGACACAATGCAAAACAGATGGTTTGCCTGGGGCAAACTGAGAAAACAAAGGGCCAACAGAAGACACATGAGCTAATGTGCATTTTGAGACGTCCTTAGGGGACAGACTATAACTACTTGTGGGGAAAAAAAACAGGCAATCCATCCCCCTTAATGTCAAACCCAAGACTGTCAAGGCATGGGGGGCCACAAATCACCTGGTATGAGATACTTCCACCAATGGCACTACCTTTCTGGCATGGTAGGATCGCATATTCCCGTGAGGCAAAAGGTTATGCTGATGGTACCAGTGTTGCCAATACAGTCTTCCACATCAGAGAGCATTTTGCTAAGGAACCAGACTCAATGTGCCAATCAGCTACTGGACAGCAGCAGCAATAGGGCATAACACTGGCAGAGGATCTCTTGGGAGATCACCAGAAACAGATGGCATATCAATAGAGCTCTTTCAAGGTACAGAGACAAAATCCAGTCTATTCCTAAATAAAATCTGTCAGCAAATATGGAAAATAAAAAAATGGTCCACAGACTGGAAACATTCAATATATATTCCAGTACCCAAGAAAGGGGACACCAGGGATTGCAGTAACCCCAGGACCACTGCACTAATATTCCATGGAAGCAAAGGGCTGCTCAAAATTCTACAGCAACAACTTTTACCTTAAATGGAGTGAAAAACACCATTTGTCCAAGCTGGATTCAGGAAAGGAAGAGGCATTTGGGATCACGTTGCAAACAAACACTGACTAACAGAGAGCACCAAAGCATTTCAAAAGAAAATACACATTTATTTATACATTATAGCAAAGCCTTTAATTGTACAGACTACCAAAAACTATGGATTGCTCTTAAAGAAATGGGTATGCAAACATATTTGATTGTCCTGATGTGTACCCTGAAACTCAGGACAAGAGGAAACATCAGGACAGAATATGGAGAAACAGGATGGTTTCTAGTTGACAAGGGGGTCAGGCAAGGCTGTATTTTATAATCCCTTCTGTTTAAATTGTATGCTAAACGTACCATATGTAAAGCAGGTTTAGACTAGGAAGAAGGAGGTGTGAAAATTGGAGTAGGAACACCAACAATTTAAGATATGAAGATGACACCATGCTATTAGCAGAAAATAGCAAAGACTCAGAACAATTACTGAAAATAGTCAAGGAAAAAAGTGAAAAGTCCATAAATGATTTATATAACTTTAACGTAAACAATGAAGACACTGAAACAGCTCAAGATTTTCCATACTTTGGCTCAGTTATCAAAATGGAGACTAGGACTTGAAAAGACAGCTATGAAAGAACTAAACAAGATCCTGCAGTGTAAAGACATATAATTGAATACTAGATTAGGATTGTCCATGCCGTCACATTTCCAATTTCTATATATGGTTGGGAAAACTGGACAATGAGGAAAGCTGATAGGGAGAAAATCAACTAATTTGAAATGTGCTGGAGCAGAGTTCTATGGATATCCTTGACTGCTAAAAAAAACAAACAAACAGGCCATATTGCAAATCAGAGAGGCCAGTACGGTATAGTGGTTTGAATGTAAGACTATGACCCTGAAGACCAAGGTTCAGTTCTTTACTTGGCCATGAAAACTCATAGGGTGACCTTGGGCTCATCACACAGTCTCAGCTCCAGAAAACTCCATAATAGGTTCGCCTTAGGTTCATCGTAAGTTGGAAACTACTTGAAGGCACACAACAAAAGAGTAAATTAAGTCTGAACTCTCCCTAGAACCCAAAACAGACTGAGATTCTCATACTTTGGACATATCAGGAGGAGACATGACTTGTTAGAAAAAACAGTAATGCTTGGAAAGGTAGAAGGCAGTAGGAAAAGACGACCACATTATGGATGGAGAAACTCAATCATGGAAGACACACTCTGAATCTGCAAGACCTGAGCAGAGCTGTTGATGACTTGGTCTCTCATTCATAAGGTCACCATAAGTCAAAGTTGACTTGATAGCAGTTAACAACAACAATTAAAGATACTGTTAGTTAACACACCAACTGGAAGAGCTCAGGAAAATATGATGTCGCTGCATGGTGCTCTCCCCATGAACTACACCAACACAAATGTGGGAGAGACATCACCACATCTATTTTTAGTAGTACATAGCTTACACCACCAGCACAGGTAGGACAGTTTGTCAACTCATGTTGCTTAAAATGTCTCAGTCATCACTACCAGAGGCAAAATAACATTAGAGGTACATAAACAAAGTCTCAAAAGTTCCCCCAGAAAGTAATAGTTGTAAGAATGTTGTTTGCTTAAACCTGGAAAAAAGCTGAAGCCCTAGCAAGGGCAGAATGTATTATTAAGGTAGCTGAGTTATCCCAGATGGCCAAGCTAACAATGGTCTTAAAGAATAAGCCAACTGAAGATTTTTTGAAAGATTGGAAATCATTTAGGGATTTTTTGAGGAATAAGAACTCTAACAATGCAATAATTTGTGGATATGGTTACTAGTAATTCTATTAAGATTGCTCAGTTGGGTCTGTAATGGTAGAACAATAATCTTCTTTTCCTCTTTTTTTATCTTTTCTTTTTCATTACAGCCTGGTTTGGGGGGGCGTCAGACCCCTTTAAAACACTTAACTTACTAAAACATTAATGAGTTAGTGTTTAAAGTTTTTCGTGTTTTAGTAGTGTATTTTAGTTTATGTTTAAAATGTCAGTTTGTATTTGTTACTTTGCATTAAAATTAATACATACGTACAAAAGAGTTCCCCAGAAAGTGCTCACCTCACGCTGTGAGAGTCCATCTATACTGCCCTGTTGTAGCACTTTGATGCCACTTTAACTGCCACAGCTTCACCCTGCAAAACCCTGGGACCATTTGATGAAGGACTTGGAATTCTCTGCCAGAAAACACCAATGTATTTCCCCTGGACATTAGCACTAGGTTCTAGATTTGAGACTAAGTTCATCAACAAAGGATACTATTGAATGAAGCCATGGTAGCTAAATTTGGTGTCTATAAACTACCACAAGGGATGCTCCTTTTGGTTCAAATACCATACTTGCCTAAATTTATAGCCTTCATTTCTGCAGGTGAACTCCATTAAATCAAAGAGCCTTATTTCTAAGTAGGTTGGCACTCCATTAATAACCCAAACAAGATACAACACCATCCATTCCTTCAATAAAACCCTCCTCACTGCAAACGTAATTGAACAGCCTCGGCTACGCCTTCACGTAAATAATCCACGAAGAAAGCCACACAATTTTTTGACGTCAATATTTAAATACCGCCCGCGGCCTGTACATATTTTAAAAATATATCATCGTTCAGCCTTCAGGCAAAGAACTCTAGCAGATCATCAGTCCCTGTAGTGGATTTAATGGCCTGTACAATATAGGGACAGTAAAAAAGCAGAGAAGATTTAAAAAAAAAAACACTAGAACAGATAGCAACCCTTGATGATTTAAGGATTTCCTGACATTTCCACTAAAAATTAATTATACGCTTCCCCAAAACGAGTGCGTTCGAGTTACCTTGTCGCTGGAATAAACCGACCCCGCCTAACTGGAAGCTGGCCGCTCCGTCTGGAGAGCAGATTTAATTTATTCTCCACAGCTGAGGCCGGCACGAAAGGGTCCCCCGGACGCACGCGCTCTGCGTTCTTCTGACGCTTCGCCCCGCGAGGAGGGGGGACAGGATTGGGACGGGGGTGTGGCTGCGGTGTCTGTGTGTCTCAGACAGACCCTTTCCGCCGCGGGGCGGGGGGCCGGTTAAGAAAGGTCATGGGTACACAACGCACCACAGAGGCGCCTGGATTGTTTCCCCGGCGGGGGTGGTACGGACGACATACCAAAACTGGATTATACGCGCGCACATTGGCGTCCTCTTACCTGACAGAGAGACACAGGCAGGCCCAGAGAAGATGGAGAGGGTGGGCGTGGGCGCAAGCGAGAGCGCGCACACGCGCCAAACCCAGGCACGAGCAAGCGGCCGGCATTCCTCTCCCCCGCCTGCGCCCAAAACCGACACCCCTCCCCTCCCCTCCCCGCCTACCTGGGCTTGTGTGTGACGGTCACAGCCACCATTCGCCGGCTTCCCTTCAATGGAACGGGGTCATATAATTCCAGCGCGCCATCATTAACTCGGGACTTTAATAGCTGTTTTTGTGCCTCCCCGCCGGCTAGGAACTCGCAGGCGCTCGGTCGGGCCCGGCTTGCGGGGGGGGGGGGCGGGAACCAGGAGGAGGGGACCAGTTAGCATCAGCAGCCGCAGGAGTGGGTGGCCCTCAGCCCGACGCTGCCCCCACCGCCGCGAACGCCCCTTTGCCTCTGTTTGCCGCTAGTCACTCACCTGGGCCCAACTGCTCTCCTCCGGGGCTGGGAGGGACGGGGCAACGAACGGGCGAGGGAGCGGGGGCTGCGGTTCAGAGTCCACCTAGGCTCACCTCCCGCTCCTCCCGCCGTCGCTGCCGGGCGCCTGATATCATCGTCGAGGGCGGCAGCGGCGTCCCTCGCTCCCCCTCCCTCCCCCCCTCCTGTTCTCCCCTCTCCGCTTCTCTCCCCGGTTCTGACGCACGCAATTCGGCAGCCCTCCGCTGCGCCCGCCGCCGCTCTCCCGCCTCAGCGGCTCTCCCAGTCCCCGGGATGCTCCCGCCGCTCTTACAACAAAAGCAATCCGGGCACAGATGAAACCGCATGCCTCAAATCAGTACCGGCCATTCTTCTGGTAGACCTCCATCTCTGAGAAGGCACAACTGGGGACCACTTTACGAATGCGAAAGGAGGCGAAATGTAGCACCACGTACCTACTGGGTGTTTTTGTGTTTCTTAAAGGGGCTGCGTGGGAGGCTCTTTCCACTCCTTTCTATAATTCTGAGGTGCTGCTGCAATATTGCTCCGAAATGGCTGCAAAATATTCCAGACGATTCCATAGGACTGCCTGGTGCCGATAGCAACGCACAGGCAGCAAAGGAACAAAGTGATGGAGGGGAAAGACAGAGACATTTTTTTACAGGGTAGTATTGCATTCTCTTGTTTTGTCCATGGTCAGAGGGAGCCGTCATATTAATGACAGAGCCTGTGTAGTTCATCCTGTCGTAGGAAATATGTCGAAAATGCCCCAGGAGGGGAAAAAATAGTTTTTCTCTTCACCACCTTTAGAAGAAAGGTGTTCCATGTCTGTTTGTGGAAGGATGGATCTGAGTTTTTTTAAAATGACGAAAAGGAAAGGGAACTGTCATATTAATAGTGCTAATTATGCTTAAACAATGCTTTTTTAAAAATGTAACTAACATAAATATGACTGAATATGAATATGTTCAGAGAAAAAGAAGTCTCCTTTTCATTTAAAAAAGAAAAAGAATTAATCCAGAGGCTCCTGGAAATATATCTGCAAGATATTTTCTGTAAAGTTGGTTACTTACACAGAGTTCAGCAATACAAGTCTAATCAATGTTACCCAGAAGTAAATATCACATGACTTGGGCAGACTTATGTCTGTCATCAATATATGCACACTGTTATGGAACCAGTGGAACTGACAGCTTGACACACACAATATTTATCCAGAAGCAAAGTAAATCCCCTTGTGTCCACTGGGGCTTGTTCCCCTAGTAAAAGATGCAGAGGACTTGAGCCTTGGTTACAGTCAGAAGGGCTACTTACAATGTATGTGTTGCCATTTCATTTCTGTTGAATCAAGCACTACACATTATTTCCTCAAGGTCCTGTGTAAGTTTAAAAACATCTGTTATATGTAGCTTCTTGTCAATAACAAATGTAGTTCTTCTCATATTTGTTTTAAGCTTAGTTATCTTCTTCTCTCTATAATTTGTGTTCCTTGAAAACTATAATTACAAAGGGAGGTTTAAGGATGCTTGCTATTTCATAAGGATATGTTAATAGGGTCTTGACATAGGATGGAGGACAGGTCCTTTTTAACTGCGTGCCTTTGTCCTTAGCTGTGTATTTTGTGAGAATGCAGCAAGGTAAGCACCATTTTTTCCAATTTTGACTGGAGAGGCAAATGCTTATAACACTTATACATAAGCCTGCTTTAACTATATGAAAACAAGTGGTACAATGTACATTTACCCTTGTATCTTCTTCAGTTTGCCATGTTTTATGTTAACATTTTTTCACTTTACAAAAGCAGCTCTCTTACTGGATAAGAAGGCTTCATTGAACTAAACAACAGTTATTTTTATTTAATGCTATTAGCTGTAATGCAATAAATCTCTTGACTTGCTATCAAACGAAATGTATAGTTTTCCAATTTCTACATGCAGGTCAAAATAATATAATTGCATGTTTATGTATATGATGTTACCATTCTCATTCATAGTAACATTGCTCTGAACAAAAAGTGTACCCCCCGAGTCCATTCTTTATGGAGCTGAGCATCCTGTTTTTCAAAAATTCATAGAATCATAGAATCATAGAAATGTAGAGTTGGAAGAGACCACACGGGCCATCCAGTCCAACCCCCTGCCATGCAGGAACACCCTCAAAGCACTCTCGACAGATGGCCATCCAGACTCTGCTTAAAAACCTCCAAAGAAGGAGACTCCACCACACTCCGAGGCAGCATATTCCTCTGCCGGACAGCCCTGACTGTCAGGAAGTTCTTCCTGAGGTTCAGGTGGAATCTCCTTTCCTGCTGCTTGAATCCATTGCTCCTTGTCCTGGTCTCTGGAGCAGCAGAAAACAAGCCCTTTCCCTCCTCTACATGGCATCCCTTCAAATATTTAAACGTAGCTATCATGTCCCCTCTTAACCTTCTCTTCTGTAGACTGAACATACCCAGCTCTCTAAGTCTATCCTCATAGGGCTTGGCTTCCAGGCCCTTCACCATTTTGGTCGCTCTCCTCTGGACCTGCTCCAGCTTGACCATGTCTTTCTTGAATTGGGGTGCCCAGAACTGGACACAGTATTCAAGATGAGGTCTAACCAAAGCAGAGTAGAGTGGTACCAGTACCTCCCTCGATCTAGACACCATACTCCTATTGATGCAGCCGAGAATTGCATTGGCTTTCTTGGCTGCTGCATCACACTGCTGACTCATGTTCAGCTTGTGGTCTATTAGGACTCCTAGATCCCTTTCACACGTACTGCCATCCAGCCACGTGTCCCCCATCCTATATTTCTGCATTCCATTTTTTCTACCTAAGTGTAGGACCTTACACTTCTCTCTGTTGAATTTCATTTTGTTAGCCTTGGCCCAGCTCTCCAATCTATCCAGGTCATTTTGAATTTTGATCCTGTCCTCTGGCATATTAGCAACCAAATTAGCAATTTGGTGTCATCTGCAAATTTGATGAGCATGCCCTCTAGTCCTTCATCCAAGTCATTGATGAAAATATTGAACAGCACTGGGCCCAGGACAGAACCCTGTGGCACCCCACTAGTCACTTCTCTCCAGGATGAAAAGCAGCCATTGGTGAGCACCCTTTGGGAACGGTCAGTAATGATCTGCTCCAGAATCTTTCCGGGTACCGATGTCAGGCTGACTGGGCGATAATTATTTGGGTCCTCTTTTTTTCCCTTCTTGAAGATGGGGACAACATTTGCCCTCTTCCAGTCTGCTGGAACTTCTCCTGTCCTCCAAGATTTCTCAAAGATTATAGCAAGCGGTTCCGAAATGACCTCTGCCAGTTCTTTTAATATCCTAAGATGCAATTCATCTGGCCCTGGAGACTTGAATTCATCCAGTGTGGCCAGGTATTCCTATACCACCTCTCTACCTATTAAGTGCCTCACTTCCCCTGCGTCCTCACCTGCTCCCCAACCGCCAGGTTGAGTGCTTGTATCCTTCTGGGAAAAAACTGAGGCAAAGAAGGTGTTAAGTAGTTCTGCCTTTTCTCTTCCCCCTGTTAGTAATTCGCCATCTTCTCTGCACAGCGACCCTAACGTCTCCTTCTTTTTCCTTTTGCTGCGGACATATTTAAAAAAGCCCTTTTTATTGTTTTTAATGTCTCTGGCCAGCCGAAGTTCGTTCTGTGCTTTAGCCTTTCTGACCTTCTCCCTACATCTCCTGGCTACTTGCTTAAATTCTTCTTTGGTGGTTTCCCCCCTCTTCCATTTCCTGTACACGTTTCTCTTAACGCTTAGCTCAACTGAGAGTTCTTTAGTCTGAGAGTTCTTTAGTCAACCATTCTGGTTTCTTCAGATGCCTTCCATTTTTCCTCCTTATTGGCACAGTTTTAGACTGTGCCTTCAGTATCTCCCTTTTAAGGAACTCCCAAGCCTCCTGAACTCCTTTCTCTTTCACTATTCTAGACCACGGAATTTCAGCCAGCAGGTTAACTAATTAACAGGTAATGTAATTGTTTCACTTCACTGTTTGCTATTTATCAACAATAACCTAAATGCCGCATGGGAAAATATGATGCCTCACAAAACATAAGAAAGCAAATTAACTGATACATAAATTTAGGTCAGGAACTATGTTATGATAGGAATGGGTAGACTGTGAAACTGTTTCTCAACCCACTTGCCCAGCACACAAAAAGGCTGAGGGAGGAATGTCATGGGGTGATTTTTTTGGGTATTCTTTCGCTTTCCCAAAGATATTCTAGTCCCAAAGATGGCCAAGGAGGGTGGAGACACTCCAAGCCAACCTACCAAGCAAGGAGGATTTATACAACCTAGACCCAGGCCTGATCATCCCTCCAGCAAATCTGACATGTCATAAACCTGGTCACCCGATAAGATAATTGTCTGTTCCATCTCGTGGCCATGTCAGTTTCCATAATGTGGTAAAGTAAGCAAAAAACATTACAAAATTAATCTTGTCTCTGAAATATTGCAGCCACAAGATGGCACTATTGGATAGTCACTTCTGCATCAACCAGGAATAACTTGGTTTTGAATGCTTTATGCACCAGGAGTTATTTTGTTCTAGATAAGAGCTTTCCAAACTTTTCATGTTGATGATACGCTTTTTCAACATGCATCATTTCGCGACAAAGTAATTCAGTTTTACTAGCAAACTGGAGGTACTCAGATGTGTATCTAGGGTGTGGAAAGGCAGTCCTCTCCCCTCCCCCCCCGTCCTGGCCTGCTGCCACCTCCCTCACCAGTAAAGGCCCCAGCAAGAGCGACTGCAGGCGGAAAGGCAGCCCCCTTCCACTCATTCCTTGCCTGCTGCCATCACTCTTGCCAGGGAAAGGGCCCACAGACAGTGATGGCAGCGGGCCAAGCTCCGATGCGGGGGGGGGGTCTTTCTCGGCCAGGGAGGCAACAGACCAACTACAGGTGATACACTGATGTGTCACGACACACCATTTGGAAAGCCCTGGTCTAAATAAACTGGCCCTTAGCCAACCTTCATGAGTGTAGACCCACCCTACCATTAGGCAGGGGATTTGAGGCATCATTAAAGCCAGAAAGTTGTGATATATTTAATTTATTCTTGTTTGCAGTTGTACTACAAAAGGCAGAGAGGCATATTTTTTCTGCTTCATGTGCCAGAACACCCTGGTAGGTAATTTGACTTAAGTGGGTGTGAGGAGGTGCAGTTCTGCTCTTGGGCGCCAACATCTGTTTGATGTCACAGGATTCTTTGATAGCCTGTCCAGTAGGTCATGTTTGTATTACTGCTGTGCCATCATGTTCTACATGGTTGGCTAATGATTCCTGCCTCTGATGAACATGGAATATCACTAGCCATCCAGATGGTGTTGGACTACAGATCCCAGTAGCCTTATCCAGCACAACTAGTGGTAAAGGGCACTAGAGCTCTATGGCTGAGGATTCTAAATGCCCATTCCTAAACTCCAAATCCTAGAGTCCATAGGATGTTGCCATGACAATTAAAGTGGAACCGTAATGCTATAATTATCTAGTGTGCATTTTAGTTTATAAAATTATGTGGTAGTTCTTCTTCCAAAGGTTCAGAACTCCTATGGCCATACTATCATGGAGACTTGCACCCATCCGTGTGATTCTTCATTGTCCTTTCATGGATATTTTTAAATGAAAGGGAACTTTTCCTAATGTTTCACATTAGGAAATGTAATGTTTCACAAACACACATTGACATATCCCTGCCAAACTGAAAGCAAGACAACCTCACAAACCATGGTCAGAATACACCAGACAATAAATATTCTACTATTGCATTTTTTGTTACCAGATATTAACTTGAAACTCAATAGGCCTTTAGAGTTTTCCATTAGAATTGCTAGGCTTTATCAAGGCCTTAAGAAGGTGGGCTTCACCATAAGGCAATGAAACAGAGATGCCAAGGTGTCTCTTGAAGATGTTTTTAACTTTTAAAAAACTTTTTGAATAGTATTTGTTGTTTGTTAAACTTTTTAAAAATGTGTTTGTAGAATCACACAGTTGTACTGGTAGATTGCAGCACATTAATAGAACATTAACAAGACATAGAACTCTGAACCACCCCAAAAATGCATTCTCAGAGAGAAGTGGAAAAAGAGGTGCTCTTTTGTTTCAGAAAGTTCAAATTTTCTTCTCTCAGTTTTTAAAATGAATGTGGGGGTTAGCTCTTCTCTTTTTCTTTAAGGCTGTGCATCACTGTCCACAAGAGGACAGTCTTAAACAAAACCCAGAACAACATGAGGAAGGAATACTTCACAAAGTAAGTCTGAGATCTTCATCAGCTTGTTATCTCCAGACCTGCAGTTTTCATCTTCTCACCACCCAGCAGCTGTCAAGCACCAAGAGAGGCCCATCACCTTATGATGGTGACAGGAAGAAGGAGGGAGACAATTCAAATGAAAAGGAATGAGATCTCAAGAGTGTAACCACCATTTCCTTCCCCTTCAAGTTCACATACCCTCCAACTGTTCCAAATTAGAATTAGTTCTCTGTCTTCCCACTTTTTAAGCAGCTTTTAAAATGTCCCTGTTTCTCTCTACTCCTCCCACCTTTGGTCTTACTTCAGCTGGTGCAAACTGAATTCAAAGTGCAAACCAAATTTCTACTTAATTAAATCAGCAGGGCACAGAGGAGATGAAGGGGTGGAGTCTGACCCTTCCTAGTAGGCTGAGGAAAAAGCAAACTGCTGTAACCTCGCCTAGCTTATGTATTCTTCTCTATTAATAGCTTTTGCCATTTAGATCACATTGTGATGTTGCTTGGGCACAAATATCCAAGTTTTTACCTGTGAAATGTTGCAGGTTATCAGCTCGGGGGCCAGATCTTTGTGGTCTGAATTGCCTCCCCCTGCTCCCTTCTCCATTGTAAGCAACAGCAGTAAGGATCCCTAGCAGGGCTTGATAGTTGCCAGGCAGTGCGAGGCTTTTCGATGGACAGCAAAGGCAAATGAATAGCCCTCTACACCACCCTGCAAAGTGGGACTTATCACACCTGTAAGTTGCACTTATGTGCACATAAGTCACTTAGCAGGATGCCAGCTAAGGCTTCTCTGCCACCTATATGGAGCCAAGATATTGCACTACTCGTGCTAGGTGAGGCTGAAGTAAGTAGAGACGACAGCAGAGGTTAGACTATCTTCTAACTGTGCACTTCCACTCATTTGAAAATATTAATTTGTCCTTCTTTTGAAAGCAGGATTAGGAGACAAAATGTGATGGAAAACAGTACAATAGTAGATAACAACTCAATTTCTGTTAATTAATTCTGTAACTCTATTAGCAGAAATGGAGATCCTCCTTCCACTGCAGCTTCATCACTTGTTACCCGCTGCATATTTCAGGTATTTTACCTTTAAATAATCCAACAGGCAACTAAACCATGCAATTTGCAGACATCTTGCATGCTATTATTTATTTTATTTTATTTTATTTTATTTTATTTTATTTTATTTTATTTTATTAAAATCTTCTTATCCTGCCATTTATCCTGAGATCTCAGGGTGCTATCCAATTAAAACAATATAAACAGTATAAAGCAATTCCAGATTTTTTTAAAAATAGAATAATTTAAATAGAAGCATATTAAATATATCACAAGGTCAAAACAGCAGAAAAGGCCAAAAAGTTGTAACTATGTATAAGTATACTGTAAGAAGTAATATGATTAGGACTCAAAGCCTTTAATAAAAAGTTGTGTTTTAACTCAGCACCTAAAAGAGACCAATGTTGGTGCCAACTGGGCTTCCAAAGAGAGGGTATTTCATATATATGGGGACACAGCAGAGAAGGCTCTCCCATGTTAATGTGTGGTGAACAAAGAGCAGGGCCTCTCCAGCAGATGTCAGTTCTTGGGTAGGTATATATAAGGAGAGGCATCTATTCAAGCATTACATGGAATTCAACTGTGCATCTCTGGGGTATTTTGCAAACTGTTGCATACATACACTATAGAGTCTATACCATAATATTAACCAAGAAAACTGTTAAAGACAAATAGTTTAGGTTGCCCTCTGCACATTGTGAATTAAGCAAGGCATTCTGCAATAGCTACTGATGTGAATGCTAGGATCAAACAACTGATTTGACAACAAATATCAAAATAAGCATGATGGCTCTGAAACAAGAAATAATAATTTTAATCTCATGTTCTGTTCCCAATCCAACAGTTGCTCTTTCCAGTTGTTGCTGGGCTTTTTTTGTGCAGAGATTTGTTCACTAACAAAACAGCATGCCCCACAAATTAGCATGTATTTTACTGCTTATTCCACAGTACAGAAGGGAGGGAAGATTACATTAACAGTAATCCCACTGAGATTACGTAACAGTACTATGTAATGGCATCAGTTCAGTGAGCTTTCTCTCACAGGAAGTGATGCAAGGGCAGAATATGTTTGGTTTTCTATAAATATTAGATCTTCTTCTGAGTCAGAGAGAAACAGGCTCTGCAATTCATAGACAACTCAGTCTGTGCAAGCCATGTGTGTTTTAGAGCAGCAACATCATATACATTTATTTGAAATGTTGAACAAAATTTAGCAGAAGGCTTTGCAATAATGTTATACATATTAGAGATATTTTATTCAAGTTATATTATACAACATAGTTTTAACTGGTTTTAAATTGTATGTTTTTTAATTGAGAAATTATTTAAATTATTTTTAATTTTTTGCACCTTTGCAATTCTTTATTGTTTTAAATTGCTTCTATTGTAAGATGCCATGAGATCTGCAAATAAAAGGTGGGATGTTGTTGTCACCACGGAGAACAGTTAAGTAATTTCAATGGGATTAAGACAATAAAGAGTCCTGCAGCATTTTAAAGATGAACAAATTCACTGTAGAATATGCTTTCATGGATTAAAGTCCACCATGTCATACTGACTTATGCACCAAGGTGGGAACAAGGGAAGGAACTGCAAAAAGCTGTACCAGAGGGGAAATTAAATGCAGGAAGTACAGAAAAGGACTGTTACCTTATTATCAGTTGTTGGGCATTAACACAGGCACCGTTGCATTGATAAGCTGATCAAGCATGTCATGTAGCTGTTTTTTAATTGATTTAATTTTAATTTTTAATTGAAAGCCCTCTCTCTAGATAGTTATACATAATTAGCTAGGTAAGATTTTCAGCCTCTTTTTGCACCCTTGTTTAAAGGGTTTACAGTCAGTTAATTCAGGCTCTATTTTGACCATTCCTAACCTGAACTGATCCGGGAATCAAAAATGGATACCTTTTAGGAAACACATGGCCTTCTTGGGGTTAGCCCAGCCACAACCCTCAGTAAGGCCATTGTGTCAATGAGGGATAGCAAATTCTGGCAGGGTCATTCCTGATGCTCCACAAAGCTCTCCAGAACAGGAACTTCTTGTCTTGAAGCTCTCTGCTCCTACCCCTGACACAGCCACTGAAGTAGAAGATGGGAGCAACAGCAGCTGGACCCCAGACAGCCCTGCCATTTCCAGCATACAGCTGTGCTAGGTAGAGCCAGCTGCTTCCTGAGTGCTTGGCTTTTGAGAGTCCTGGAGGCACGTGTGGCCTGGAAAATCACTATGCCACAACACAGATTATTTTCCTAGGCATTCCACCAATAGGGCCTAGCTCTAAAGGTGGCAGTGGCTGCAGCTGCTATCTCCTCTAGTTTCTTTGGCAAGAGCTCCTTCCTCCACTTCCTGCTTCTTCTGGGTGATGTGTTCTGCCTCCCCCTGGCAGGGCATTCTCCTTTCTGGAAGGATGTTGGATAAGATGCAGCTGGTACCACGGTCCTCTGCTTCATCTTGGGAGAAGAGGTGGGGCCTTTCTCTCTTATTGCTCTTCCTCCTCCTCCAGTATGAAGAGGTGGTGCCACATCACTGTGTTGTGGAAGGGGTGGCATTTTGCTTTCTGCCTGAAGTAGCTCAAGACTTCCAGCCACCCCTGAGCCTTGTACATGTATATAAAATATATAATCAGATGAAAACAATTCTCTTTTTAAAATCCCACAAAGTCTATGGACACAATCTAGGGTATCTGTTCAGGAACATTGAGCTGAATGTGCACACTAAACACACACATACACACACACTTGAATAGAACCCAGCCCATGTCGTATCACAAAGCAATCTCGACTTTTCAGTGCAGTTTATCATGGCAGGATAAAGAATTCTGTTTGGAAAAACAAATCAAGAGGTCTCTCTTGACTTACAGGGCTACTAATCATATGGCTTCCTGGACGCTCATCTTCAAAAAATTTATTGTTAGTTTCATAGTTTTATATGTCATTAGATTTAATGTTTTAATTGTTTATATGCTTTTAATGTTTTTTAACCTTTTGGAAGCTGCCTTAGGTCCCACCTTGGGATAAAAGGTGGCATATAAATTCAATTAATCATCATCATCACCATCAACAACAACAACAATAACAATATCAGTCTTGAGATCCACTACCTGCATTTCACTCATTCATTCATTCACTCTCCTCACACTGTTTCAAAAGGTGTTAACAGTAAGTGGAAAATGCACTTTTTCAAAGAACCTCCAGTCCATATATTTACTTATGAAAATTTGAACTGTACAGATTTCATGCATGAAAAAAGCAAGATCATATCACTGTTACTAGATATAGAAACACACACACAGGTGCATTGTAGATTAGTGACTTAGAGCAAGGCAGGCAGAAAGTAGATTGAGATCTGGGTGATTTGCAGTATATTGGCTAAGATCTCTGATTCCTAGTTACTTAAAAATAGCAAGTACAAAAAAGATGCAGTCTTGGAGAACTTACCTGATCTATGGGCAAAGTGTATATCTTTCAGCCTCAATATAAAATGGGACTATACATGTTTTAAATGACATCATAATCTGTTATTTAATAAAATGGCAAGTTTTTAAAAAATCTCTGATTTCCAATATTCATTGTTCCTTACTTATAAAATATAAATATTAACTTGATGCCTTTGATCAAATATCAGTGTGTTGCCTTGATGCAGCTCTGCCAGTCTGTTTTAGAGGGTTGTGTTAGAATTAGGGTGTACAGCTGCTTTGGCTAAATCCCAAAAAATCATAGCAAATTGGGCTGAGTTGGACTACAGTCATCCCTCCACATTTGCTAGGGTTGGAGCACAAGACCCCCATGAAAGTGGAAGAGCTTTGAATAACTCTAGGCCCTCCCAAACCATATTTAACACACACAAAAAGTACGATCACCATATTCAACACACTATGGATTCCCTTGAGGCATCAAGGTTCCTCTACAAGGCAGAAGTGGGTGGCTAGTGGGGCTTACTGCCATCTCCACTGTTGCCCCACACCATTTTTAATAGGGACTTACAAGCCTCATTTGCAGTTTCTCAGTCTCATGAGGTTTGGAGTCCCTATTAAAAATGGCAGAAGGAGGCAGTGCAGATGACTGCAAATAATCCACGAATAATCAAACCTGCAAAAATGAAACCCACAATTGTGGAGGGATGACTGTAATTTGTACCAGCTCCACATCAGATACTCAAGTCAAGAGTAGACTGGCACAGTCTGAAGCCCTTCAAATTAATCTGGCCATAAGACACAAACAGGAGAAAGTCAGACAGTGTGTCTCCAATATGATTATAGGAACGGAAAATTCCTAGGTAATATAGAAAGGGAGAAGGAAAGGTGGACATTATTCATCAATAGCTTTATCATGCAAACTGGGACAAAAATATCCCTAGTACAATCTAATCACAGTGCTCATGGGATGGGATTGTGTGAGGCCACTGATGATATGTGGACACTTATCTCTTCTGTGCCCTCTTCGTTAGTTGTGAAGAGATTTAGGTGTGTTAGTAGCAAATCATGAAAGAGTTGGGGTGGACACAGTCAGTTGTTGCCTGTCATTTGAGTTCCCCTCTCTTTCTCTTTTTAATTTCCTTGTGTCCTTTTAAGCCTAGCTTAATCTTCTGTTTGCCTTTCTTGATATTTGGCCATTTCCGCACTCCACTGTTATAGTGCTACTATTCCACTTTCAACATCCTATGGGATTCTGGGGTTTGCAGTTTTGAGAAGGGCATTTAGAATTCTCAGCCAGAGAGCTCTTTGGCCTCAGTAAACTACAAACCCCAGAATCCCACATGATGTTGAAAGTGGAATAGAAGCATTATAACACTGTAGTGAGGAAATGGCCCAATTCTTATCCCACACCATCCCAGTTGCCCCCAGCTGTTAGACTGAATGCATGAACAGTAAGCACGCAGCCTGAGTCATCACAGAAGGCCAAGATTTGTTTGGATGCATTTTGAGAGGGTAATAGATGTCTGGATTGCAATTTCTGTTCACGGTAGCCAGCAAATCATCAGGGGTAAATTGCCATGGGATTCCAAGACCAGCAGCCTGCTCGAGCACCTCATGAGGCGGCATCAGGTGGTCTTGCTCAGGACCCAGGCAGAAAACTCCCAGCAGCCAGGCAGCAGAGGCAAGAACTGCAGGGCAGGAACAGAGAGTCATTAATGTCTGGCAATAGCAGCTGTCAGTGTCTCCTCTCCCTGCCACTCCCCATCCCTACAAGAAGCTCAGGCAGTTAACTCTGAGAAAGGCGGGAAGGGAGAACTACAGGGAAGAAAACAGAAGTTTCCAGTGCCAGTCTAGATTATCAGGTACCTTAAGCAGGAATAGAGTGATTGTCAGGGTACTGTCAGTAGCTGGACTGCTGGTGAACCATCAACTCAGCTCCCCGCCCCCACTTCTTTATTCTGCATCATTGAATTGCACAAGTTGGACTGCTGCTAAAATAAACAAAAAGGAGCATTTCCTCAAACAACTTGTCATTCCATTATAATTAATTGTTATGATATATCTTAGTTAAAGTTAACAGACTTAACTTTTAGTTAACAGACTTAACTAACTGACGTTCTTGGGGGATAGTGCCAAGAGAAAAACAGCAAGGGTTGCCAAGTCTAAGCAGTTAACAAGCTTCAAAAGCTATTTTTATTTTTTTTGAAAAACTAGGATCTAGTTGTGGATGTCTGGCCACTTCTGGTTTGGAATATTTTTTTAGCATGTCTAAAAAAATGGTGAGTCTCCTGATCTCAGCTCTGAGGAGAAAAGAAACAAAGTTACTTCCCAAAATGGAGTTCACCCTTGTTTCCCTTCCCCTAAGAGCCCAGATCAGATTCTTCTTCAGTGGATGAGTCCCCCTTTCCCCTTCTCCTGGCCAGTAAACAGCAGCAGCAGTGCCCCCAAGAGCTTGACATCTGCCTAGGGGAGAGATTTTGGATGGCTCACATGGGTCTAGAAAATAGCTGCTTGCACACACATCCCAAATATGTACATGCAATCCAGAGTTATGCATATGTATATCACTAGTAGTATTCTGCCCATGAAGTGTATTTTTGCTAGCTTAAATTCTATTTATTTCCATGAGTTTATTCTATGCATGACTAAGTTTGGATCCATCCCAATCTTTCTGTCCTCAGATAAAAGAAAAATAGCTGTATGTGCTCTTTGGCTAGTGCTGGAGAATTATCTAGGATAAAACAGAAAAGATGTTCATATTGGTGTAGCAATGTCAAATCAGGACAGAAAACCTCACAGCACTGCCCTTAACAAAAGCAGGAAACAATACACACATTAGACACTGCAGAGTCCAACACTGGATGAATAGCATCTCTTTGTGTGTGTTTCCAACAAGAAGAAAATATGGGAGAGATGTTGTTATGGAGGGGGACAGAAAAAGAGCCTCACAGTGACCTTTCACAGGCTGATGCACAAGGCTCACTTTCCCAAGGCCAATGTCCAAAGTGTGATTCATTTCCATAAATTATTGAAGCAAAACAAACTTTCTACGCCTTAAAATAAATATCGCATTAGTTGCTGTTCCATTATTTACCATGGGTGTGCTGTTTGAGGATATGAACTGCAAAGCATTCTAAAAGGAATGAACTGAATTTTATTCATTGAAAGCTATTTTCTCTGTGTACTGAGGCAGCTGGGAGACACAGGAACATCATGTGGGAGAGAAAGGGACCCAAGAGACACACACAAGTGTAAAACTGCAGACAGCTTTTCCTTTTGTTTCATTTTTTTTTTAAAAGACAGTTCTCACAACTAAACATTGCTTTCAATGCACTGCTTCACCCACATCACTCTGTGATGAATAGCTGAATGTTTGAACATGTCCATTTAAAATCATTTGAGGAAGTGTTCATAGAAAGTTTATTAAACTAGTGGTGTTGGTTTATTCACAGGCAATTTAGTAGCCTTTGATATCATAATCAAACAGTAACAACACATGTGAACTCAGATCAAGAATCTCTTCATTCGTACCAGATGCAAATGCAAGTGATCTGGAGCGCCAACTCCCTCCCCTCAATCCCTCTGCGGGCTGCATCGCTCCACATAACTTTGTGGTTCTGATCCTTGCTATTGAAGGAACTCATTTGAGAACATGCAGTCCTTATATAACTAGACACATGAGAATAAATGGTCATGTCCTGCACCCTTAGAGCTGCATGACAACCGGGAATTCAGAGGCTGAAATTTCATGAAGCGTGCTGATGGCTAATCCACTGAATTTCTGCTTGTCAAAGAGCTATTAAAAGCACAAGTGCTATTGCATGAGGAAGTCTATCAATTCTACCAACTCATGGTTCTTCAATGGCTCCTCTTCCTTTACAAGTTACAAAAATGTGGACGGGGAGGGAGGGGAAAGAAACATTACAGAAGTGGCATCAGGTAGTCAATGCTTGTTTGGTTCCTATCGCCTTTAATTCCTCTGTATTGCATTATTATTTAGTTTTTCTGGCATGCATATATGTATATATATAAGCATGCTACATACACACACAGACAGACAGACAGACAGACAGACAGATAGATAGATAGATAGATAGATAGATAGATAGAGTGTGCACGTTTGTGTGTGTAGACAGATGTGTGTCTGTGTCTGTGTATACACACACACACACACACACACACACATGCCTGCCCTGGTTTTTGGAAGCAGAGGAGAGTTAACCACATTTTTAATGAAGAATCACAACAGCCTACTGAATTGAATTAGGAGGAAACCAGAAAGAGGTTTTATCATGTTCCAAGGTGGTTGTTACATATGGAACATTACCATTTATTTCTTGTGAACAAAATGAGGCACTCGTTCTCCCAGTTTGTTCAGCCTCATTTCCTGATCTCAACTGACCATACCTGATAACTAAACATAAAATGTTCTCTGCAGCCACAGTGTATTCAGCTTTTCAGTGTCAAACAGTGTCCAGGTTTGTGCTCAGTGACATGATGGCTTTTTCAGGCCTCTCCTGACTCCCTTCTGCCACCTTTCTGCATTAGGACATCCCAGAGGCATACAGGAGTGACCTACACTGGTTGCAGAACAATTGCAACATAGTGGACATCGCAATCTTCAGTGCTAAGCACCATGATTCACATTAATACACACAAACATACACGGACATAATACAGAGGAAGCCATTCAAAGCAGAAGCAATGGATCTCCTTCAAAGTAGCCAGTGTCCCAGGAGGTGTGTAAATTAATACAGCCAGTAGCAGCCATTCAACCTAAGAATTATAAATTGCACAAATGAAGACCATGCCAATATGATGAAAGTGCTGAATACCACTGGTACTCTCTTTAAAAAAAAAAAAAAAACCTAATTTAAGCATGCCACAGCATGCCAGTGCTGACATTGTATTATTTGTGTATTAAAATATTTATACCCCACTTCATTATGAGATCTCAGGGCAGCATACACATAAAGTTAGTATTAACAAATTAGAACAATTTAAAACAATAAAAATTATTTAAAATAGATTAAAACATATTAAACAGGTTTACAAGCTTAAAACAGGTTAAGAAAGTTAAAACAATTTAGAATCATGTATATAAATATTTTGGAGCCTATTGGTCAGACCCCAAAGACTTTAGTGAATAGCCATGTTTTTACTTGGCGGCAACCAAGGTGGGGAGAAAGCAGGGCACGTTGGGCAAAAAGGTGCCAACCACTGCAGATCGGCAGTAGTGGAATATTGCAAGAAGAAGAATGCTCAGGAAACCATACCCTCAACCTGTTCGGATAATAAGGGGGAAAGAAGCAGAACAAAATGTCTCCATAAATTACAAGTAACCTCACAACAACCAACTTGTCTTATTTTTCTCCAAATAGTTTTGTTTAGAATTAGGGATTTGTCTATATTGTCCTCAACTGTGACGTAAAACTAATATGCTTTTGAATGACTTCACTTCTTTCGTCCCCATCCATCCTCTTTGAGGTTCTCTTTTCCTGAGATAGTATCCCCAAATCTTGGGATGGAGTTCCTCAGATAAAGCTTTTTCCTAAGCCAGTCTCTTTGCTCTTTGATCAGACCTCCCACAATCTTTCACCATTCTCCTTCAGTTTCTTGTTCGTCTTAAGATTGAGTAACTGTAAATATTTCGGGACTTTCTAGGCAAGAAGCTCACATGGTCTCTTACACCTTCCAAAATCCAGGAAGAGAACCGGACACATGAGCTTGAGTTCTTCATTTGCTTACCAGTTTCCTCACCCCCACCCTCCACTCACACACTTTTCGGAAACAGCTCTGTGAAGAGAGAATCAGGAAACAGTTGGGGGATGGAAGCAGAGATTGAAAGGAAAAAGAGCTTGCCTGAGAATATCTCTGTTAATAGAAAGACAGTCTCTTTCTACCTCTGTCTGCTCAAGGTGGTAGGTATTAGTATTATTTATTTGTATCCCACTTTTATCCCAAAATTGGGTCTCAAAGCAGCAGTAGTCCAGCAGCATAGCTAGAACACAGTATTTTTCCATCTCATTCAAAGGACACGCTGATGTGGTGCTCTCCCCCCAGCCTATCACATAAGCTATCTGGACAGGAAGCTTAGGATTGATCTCCACCGTACTTGAAGCAACTGGCTAATTTAAGGGCTCCGGGTTAGGCTGTGTGTCCCACATCAGTGATACACAGAGTGGTGGTCCTTGGACCAGTGTTGGTCCATGAACCACAAGCTGCCAGCCCCTGTTGAGTTTCCAAGAAAGCAAGAAAGAAACAATTGTAGCCAATGGGCACAATTCTGGTGCTAATCCCTGGCACACTGAGGGTCAAAATTGCCTTTCCCTAAAGCTTGAGAAACACTGGTGTACACAACTGTCCTCCAACAGGCGTGGGACTTGGACTCAAGTCAGACTTAAGTAGCTTCAGGGACTTGACCTGGATTTAACAATAAAAGCTGCACTGACTTGACTCGTGAGTTGTATATTTTTAGTGACCAACTTGCTGCCCTTGGTTCAGTAACATAACATATTCATCCAGAAACCTTACAGTTTTGAACAATGCTTCCATCTCTTTTTGCCTACTGGTCACAAGTCCAAAGTGTGGGCACATTTCCCAGAGGGGAACAGCAAATGGGTTAGGCAATGGGGTTGAGGTCTGATTTGCAGTCTGTCCCTGCTGCATATCGAAGGAGTCTTCTAAAACTTTTCCTAAGAGTAGAAGGCAAGACCCAACCCTAGAGCACAGGGCATGTTTCTCAGAGGAGAATAGCAAATATGTTAGCAATGGGCTTGAGAAGGAAGGATCCTTCCTTCTAAAGCTTTTGAAGCTTCAGTAATGGGGAGTAAGAAGACTCTTATTCCCCACTTCCAAAAAAGCCTCCAGCTTTGGAAATAAGAAGTAAGAAGGGTCCTGTTTTCCACTTCCGAAGCTGCAGATGGCAAACTCTCAAATGTGGAGGTCTGACTCTACTTGTTAAAACTGACTTTATTCTACTCTGTCCAGAAATACTGGAATATAGGTTAGGATATAAAGTTGGCTCCCAGACTTAAGACTTGACTTGAGATTTTACTTGAAAGTGTCTTGCAAGGACTTGAGACTCGATTTAAGACTTGAAGGTAGAGATGTGAGACTTGAGTTATAACTTGGGAGTAAATATATATTAATATATATAAAATATATATATATTTATAGATATATATATATTACTCCAAGATTTATTTACTCCAAGACTTCAATACATTTCTGCCTTCTCCCTCTCAGCTTTCTTGACTCCATTCATGGTCAATACATTTCTATCATTACCCTCTTACAAACCATCTTTTTTCTAAGTGAAGACATTTGTATCTTTTTTGTGGTTTTTTTGGCTCTCGATCAAGGCATCAGTGTCTTCAATAGCTTAGGATATATCCACCAACATTTTTCTTTCTGTATGAAAAATGAGGAAGGAAAAAAAAATAGCGAGAGGAGTTAACTAGCTGGTTTTCTGTTGATCACAGAAATTGCCGTCACAAGCATAGATACCCAGTAGGAAAATGTCAGTAAGGTTTCTTCTCATTCCAACATGTAGCCTTGTGACAGGATGGAGAAGATGTTTGTGGAACAACGAGGGCATGAAAAGATTATGACATACATTTGTTAACACTTGTGTTTTTTCAGGAAGACAATGTGAATACCAGCACAACAGCCCAGGTCTCTGTGCATTTTTGTTATTGCTTTATCTTCCTGCCATCCTCTATTGGCACTGAACCTAGAGTGAGATCAAAAGACACTCTACTTACACTGAACAGAACATATGGCTTTTGCTCTGGATTCCAGGTTCCTTCTGAGTAATTTTGTTAATCATATATAGCATTTATTGCCCTTATGTTATATAAAATCTATGGTCCCCTTCTGGACTACTAGGCCTCAGTAATTTGTACCAGCTTCCCCTCCTCATCAGCCGTGCCCACAATCCCTTATCATTCTGGAAGTTTCAGGGTAAAACCACTAAAGAGCCAAAAGTTTGTCCCCCTTGCTTTGGTGGCTATCCATATGTCTCTGATGAGTTACACTGAAACTACTGGTGAGTCACAGCTTGTGACAGTGGTTTGAGAAATGCCCCAACAGAAGTTTGATTTGGATTACAAAAAATGTCCAGCAGAAAGTATTTTTTAAATCAAATCTTACAGCATTTCTGTTGCAACACATTTTGTTTCATCCTGCTTCTGTTTCTTTTTAAGGACTGAATAGCAAGCCTAATTAGCCCTTGAATAGTTAACTACAAAATAAAATGCACATAGTGTTATAGCAAAGATAGCATAGTCCTTAGTCCATCTTGTACTGGTTAGATTTATCTGGAAGCAACAATAGTATGTACCTTAATAGCCAAGTAATGAATCAGTGCTAGTTTTGAAGAACAGCTTTAAGTGTCAAAGAGTTTTCTTTTTTGACAGTACAATCAGACTTACATATCTATGGGCTTGTTTATTGTTCATCATACATAATAATACCATTTTAGCTCAATTATGCTCAGGTCATATGCAAATATGATAAAACAAATGTATTTAAAGGGGTTGAGGGTAACTTAGGCGAATGCTGTTCTGTTTTCTTTCCCCCTGACAATCTTTCAACATTGCTGGCTTGCAACTACCATTAGCCCTGGCCAGCTTAGCCAGTAGTGAAGAATGATGGGATCTGCAGTCCAGCAACACCAGGAATATGTTTAAAATTCCCTCTTCTGCTTGGCTAATATGGAACCCCGTCTTCTTTTTCATCTGGTTATTCCAACAGTGTTAAACCAGAAGTTGGAACTGAATGTATGGCTTCAGTTATTGATGCTCCTATCACGTCCAGATTATATTGTTCTCAGACTGAAGGCAGTTAGGAAATGTATTGCCATGCTTCTGTGTTGTTAGCTAAGACTTGAAACTTGGCCTTTGTATACCTCCAATATCATGTCATCATCTTAGGTTTCTGCTGTGCTTCCTGGGCTTGGGACCTTGCAAGCCCTAAATCAGGGTTGGAGAACTTATAGCCATCAAGACGTTGTTGGACTCCAGTTCCCATGAGCCCCAGTTAGCATGAGCAAATGTCAGGGATGGATGGGAGCTGGAGTCCAACTGCCTCTGGAAGGGCACAAGTATCATCTGCTTCCATGTGTTTCCCTGAGACAGAAAAAGACAGAAAAGGGGTTAAAATCCTCCTAAAGAAAATAAGAGAGCCATCAAATGGATGGGCCAAAGTTTACAGCCACTGTAACTGTTAACTGACAATGGTGGTGGTGGTGATGGAAGAGAAAAACATCCTCCCTTTCTTCTTGAATGAGGACTTGAGGCAGCTTACAATTTTAAAACAAACATATTATAGATAAAAACATATAAAATTATAATAACATAATTAAAATGTAACTGTAGTTAAAATAATATTAAAACTAATTTAAAACATGTACTATTAAAAACAGTGCAGCATTTTATTACAGCCAATCTTTTAAAACAGTTAGTTGCTTCTCAGCTTTCAAAAAAGGTCTTTGCCTGCCAAGAGAAGGAACACAGAGAACCATAATAGAACCAGAGAACCATAACAGTCTAGAAGGGACTTTCAGACCATAGGAGCAGCCCCTGACAAGGTTCTCTGTCAGGTTCCCTATAGATGTGTCTGTTAGGATGGTAGGCCTAAAACAAGGGCGTCTCCTGATTGTCTCAGCACCTGGGCTGCCTTGTGTGGAAGAATACAATCCTCCTGTGAGCCTGGATGCAACCCATGCAGGACTTTATATTTCAGATCTCTAGTTGTTTCAGTGACAAAGTTAAAAATCACACATCTTTTTGCCATCTATGAATTGGGAGTACCATGACTCTCCTCCTACTTGCAGAGTTGATACCAGTGGCTTGTCCTTCAGGAACATTGGCCTGCCTTTATTAGCCTTTGTACTATAGAATCCCCCAAGGCTGTATTTTTTTAAATGTCTGTATGAATCTCTGGACAGGGGATCTGCAGGGAAATGTTGTGACTACACTAACAACATCCAGCTTGTTGCCATCTAAGTCAGATGAACTTCTGGAAGTGCTGGACCAGTCATCTGGAAAAGATGAGGGTCTGGTTTAGGGCCCATAAATTGAACAATAGTCCTGACATGATGGAGGTGCTTTCTCTAGATTGCACTCACAAAGGTTCACAAAGATGGAGACTCCTCCCAAGGCAGAGTAAACTCCTCCTGGTTTCATCTTTTTCATTAAAGTCCTAATGGGATTTAAAATTAGATAGGCTTGGTTGTAACAGTCTCTTTCTATTACCTATCTGTGCATCTGTACAATTCACTTTTTTCTATAATTGTCAGATAGGAATTGCTAGTCTTTAAAATGTACATCTGAAAAACAAGTTTTTGTATGAGCCTAAATGAAAAGCTGATCTTCTGACACTACCAGGAAACAAACCAGTGGTCTGTTTACGAACAATAAAGGGCATAACTACACCATTTGGAGTGTTTCCTTGCTCCAGGGTCACTTCAATTCATTAGATATGAGGCAATAAACAAAGCTTTGAAACTCAAATTGTCCTTCAAACCAGATGAATTGTGTTAGTTATGCCTTTATATTTATTGTATGTTATGTTATGAAGGTCACTTGGCAGCAATAACTACAATAAGAAAATGAGATGAATTTCTCCCACACAGAGCTTTCTCTGTTCTGAGTTCTAGACATTTTATACTGGAGAACAAAAACTACCTGAAGAGGAAGGATTTGGTGTAAGAGGCAGCCGAGAAGACACAGAGCATTCTATGAAAGTGAAAAGAAGTTTGTTTCGGCATTACTGTCACCAATTTTTACTATATATGAGCAGGATTTAGAATAGGTGTTTTTACTGTTGCCATGTTTCATGAACCCTGGGGGGGGGGGGTGTAGCAACAGAGCTCCCCCAGCAACCAAGAGGATTTAAATTGATTGGTTGTTGACTACGGAACCCAGGCTAGCCAGAGGGAGAGGCTAGGTGGGGGTGGGGATGGAGTCAGCCTAACAGAAAAATAACTGAAACAGGGTTTTGAAGGGGAGTTTGATGAGAGCAAGGAGAGTGTAAAAGACGGTGAAAGAGTTGGGGACATGTTTGCTTGGTTAGAGCTACAAGTATTTGCTAATCTTTAATTTGCTAACTACCTTTTCCTGTGTCAGTTTGTTCAATAAAGATTTTATCAATTTTTTAGAGAGTAATCTCCATAGAGTGTCTCTTGAATCTGGATCAGTTACACACACTACCACCAGAGACACATTCATTGGGATAAACTAAAACCCGCTTTGCCCTATATCTACAAGGGTGTGGATTTAGGGAAAGCAATAGATATAAACTTGGAGAGGGAGCCAGAGGGTGGCAAAAATATAGAAGGGTGCTGCTTCTCTAGGAAGGGAGAATTCAAAGCAGACTGGATTGTCATAGCCTTGGCCTGGCCCAGATCTCCACGTTTTGATACCATGTGCCTTCAAATTGTTTCTGACATGGTGATCTTAAGGTGACCCTGTCATGGGGTTTTCTTGGCAAGATCTGTTGAGAGATGGTTTGCCTTTGCTTTTCTCTGAGGTTGCCACTTGCTCAAGGTCATCCAATGGTTTTCTGTAGTGAAGCGGGGACTCAAACCCCAGACTACAGAGTCTTAGTCCAACATGAAAACCAGTACACTATGCTGACCCTGTGAGGTGTGTTTGTTATTCTTGTGTGCCTTCAAGTAATTTCCGACTTATGGTTCCCCTAAGGCAAACCTAACACAGGGTTTTTTGGGGGCTGAGTGTGTGTTTTGCACCCACTGGGTTTCTATGGCTGAGCACGGAATTGAACCCTGGTTTCCAGCGTCGTAGTCTGAAGCTCAAACCACTACACCATACTGGCTCTGAGGTATTTTCACCCAAGTTTAATTTTAAACTGTGCAACAAACATTAACGTTAATGAAAAACAGACCCATAATCCATGTGCCTTCAAGTAAATTGTGGTTTTCTTGCCAAGATTTATGCAGAAGAAGTTTATCACTGCCTTCCTCTAAGAATGAAAGACAGTGACTTGCCCAAGGTCACCCACTGGGTCTCCATGGCTGAGTGCAGATTCAAACTTTGGACTCTCAGAGTCTAGTCCAATATTCAAACTACATCACTCCAGCTCTCTCAGACAATAACTCCTGTGACCTGAAGCATCCTTTTCTGACCAAATCCCTGGATCCCACCATTTGGAATTTAGAATTTTCATACAACAGTATGCTTCTGCTAACTTCCCAATTAGTAATAGGATACAAAAGTATGGCTTTTATTCAGTTTCAAAACCAAACAAAAATCAAGCTAGGTGATATCTTTTATTAGGCGCACCAAAATGTCACAAAAGCATGGGACCTTTCAGATTCCACAGAAATCTTGATAAAGTTGAATGGAACAAAAATTTGGAGGATGGAGAAAGAAATGTTTTTAGAAATCTGATGAGGTGTTGTGGCACTAGGTCTGCAAGGACACAAACTCCCATGATGCAACTGCAAAGTGAGTGAAAAAGATTGAGCTGAGAAGGTATCAGTTTATACCTACTGTTGTTTGCAGAATCAATGTTTGTTCTCCTCTGAAGACTGAGGCCCTTTCCACATCTTATCTGTTCTCAAAGCCATTGCACAGGGATCTGAGGAAAGCTTCTCCTGGGAGGGGAATGCAACAAAAGTGCTCCCCTCCATAATGGCTGCCTGCTGGATGGGAGGAAGTGTGATGGCTCTACCTCTCCCTTCCACAACACAGCCTAGCAGCTTCCCAGGCTGCGCTGGGGGAGGAAGCGCAGCCATTGCACTTCCTGACGTTCTGCATGACAGGTAACTGTGGGAGGGACGTGGAAGGACTGCGCAATTGAGGTTCATTGACAGGAGAAACCCATCAATTATTTAATCCGTGATTGCGACAGGTGTCCATCAGATCATGACAGGATTGCAACATCATGCAGAACTGCTGTCACGATCCCATGGCCATTGCGAGTTGGGGGAGCGTGCAGAAAGGGCCAAAATGTCTGGTTGAAACTCTAAGGTCTTTTTGTTGCCTTGATTAAAGCAATCTTTGAATACAGTCAACATAGAATAGATTATAACTCAAAAAAATACATATTCTTAAACATATCAAAAAGTAAAAAAAACACTGTACTTTAAAAAACAGTTAACAAAGCAAACCTATATTCCTATTAGGCTAGAATTGGAGATATGTTGCTGCTACATTGGTGGAATAGGTGAGCTCCTAGGAAAACAGATATGTCCTGATACCTGATACTTTTGTTTGTTTGTTTGTTTTGCTTTGATGATAGTTGCTACTGCCTCCTCTTTCTTGGCAAAATCTGTTTTAAATTCAAAAAGCCTCCCATGGTTCCCTGCAGTGGAGTGTCGTGGTGGTGGTACTGTTTTAGTGCCAAGAGGTGTCTAGAGCTCAAATTCCAGTTCAGTTCCTGGTGGCATAAAGATTTCTTCTGGATCTAAAACAGTCTTGTGGTGGGGGGAGGAATGTGGCAAGTTTCCCCCCACTTTCCTTGAAGAAGAAGAGAATATTATAGTAAAGAAGGAGGAGAAACAGACTGATAAAATGCTCCTATTGGTTGCGCTATCTCTTGCTGAACTTCTCAGAGATTTTTAAAACATCCACATGATGTTCTCCTTTTCATGGAACATCCAGAAGCAATTTCCACCACAAACAGAAACATTTTTACTGAAATATAAATATTGAACATATTTTTAAATTACCCGACTACACACACACACACACGGTTAGTCTCAAGTCTTTTGCTTCAAGTCTTTTTAAGGTAAATCAGACTAACATGGCTATCTATTTGAACATTGGTTTTCAGTGTTATGTACAGGGCTTCTGCTTATGCACTGGCACTTTTCTTCTCCTACTTCCTGTATACACTAATCAACTCTGCTCTAGCCACACAGAGCAAATTTGAGACGGGATACAAAACAACCAGGGAAGGAAATCTATTCTTGGAAAACACATTTTTTAAAAAAAGGACAATAAAACCAGCAGATTTATAAGTTTGCCTTATTTATCATCTTCATTTGTGAAGAAGTCATTAACATTCACTTCTTTTGAAGAAAAGACATCAACAAATGTACCAGGAACATACACCAATTTATATTGTAGATGCAAATTATGTTCTAGAGATGCTCCCTTTCATCTCCTTGTTCCATCTTTCGCTTCTTTCTGATTCAAGCAATTTTAAATGCTTTTATAGATACTGTCTTCTTTATAGATTTTCTCAAACCGAAACAGGAATGTTATTATATTTTCTTTCCAGTGTTAGTATTCATTTCCCCCCCATTTTTACCTTCTCTTTAAGCCTTTTTATTCTAACATCAAAGAAAATAACAACATAGAGAACTATACAAGCATGGTCTCTCCTGACCCTACTAGCCTATTATTTTGTTGGCAAAAGCTTCCATAGCTTCATTTCGCTTTCTTGGAAGACAGTATGAATATCTCCATTCATTTCACTTACACTAAAGCTTTTAAGGTCTGACGGATTTAATGAAAACCCTCCATTAACCTTGAGTTAGGTGGCATCAAACATTACAGTCAGTGGGAAACTCAGATGAAAGAGTAATTCACACATTGTCAATGTCAGGCGGTGGCTAAGCAGACACAGAGGCAGGAGCTGAGTTTATGGCTTTAGTAATAAAGAAATTAAGAGATTACGTCACCAAGGCAAACATTCAAGTCCCAGGAGCAGCTAACTCAAACAGCAAGGTTTAGCCTGGAACAGAAAGCCCATGCCACAAGACGCAGATTCCCGGTTGATAGACGGTTGTTGCCCCGTGCCCAACTCCAACAGCGTCTGTCTTAAATCCACAGTCTTTAGCCCAACCGGGGCTGATCAAATGTCCGTTGGCCCAGCTCACAGCTGGAGCCCCTCAAGACTTCAGGCCGATTCATCAGACGCTTCTCCCGCAGCCGCTGAGACCTCCGAACCACCCCCTTTTCCAGCCGCCTCTGGAGGAACGTGGGGGGAGGGTCTGCTGCAAACTCCGGGCTGGAGTCAGAAACACCAGCCTCTGTCAAGTCACAAGCACTAACCTCTGCCTCTGGAGCAGAAACATCTACTGCAGGTACTGGCTCGGGATCCGTGCCCGGAACAGCCGTGGGATCGCTGGCAGACTCTTCCTTAGACTCCGAAGGAGCCCCCTCTCCCGAAGGCCCCTCCAAGGGATCCTCCCCCGGCTGGGAGTCCAAGCCCAAATCAGAATCCAAGTCTGAATCAGCAGCACGCTCAGCCCCGCTCATGACACACATCTCCTTTTTTATGCTTCATATTTCATATCCAAATGCACATTAAACAAATGTTGACAGCGGAGGCCATTGTTACATCCTAGTCTGAAGAGCTGGCATGCAGAGAGACTGGTCAGCAATATGATCACAAGCCAACTCAACCCAGGAATTTTAACAACTGAAGAAACTTAAGGTTGAAGACATCTTCTGAATCCTGGCTCTGTGCATCCAGCTTGCTGAGACATGTAAGAGAAGGGGAAGATGGCGGGAAAAGTAACCAATGGCATATTCATTCCCCATGAGCTAAATTTCTTCACTTGTATATTTTAAAGTGACACAGCAGACATTCAGCATCAGCATGAGTCACAAACCTATTTATTTAAATGATTTTCTCCCTCAAAAGGTACTTAGCACAACTAGATACTTCCTCTGTGGCAACTCAAGAAAACCTTATATGTAGTGCTCTAATGAGAAGCAAATTTTATGCCGTTATTTGCCGTCAAGTTAATTTTGACTTATGACAATCCCGTGAATGAGATCTCCAAGGGCCTGGATTGTCAACTAGCCTGCTCAGGTCTTGCCAGTTCAGGGGCCATGGCTTCCCTCATTGAACCAATCCACCTGTAATACAGGTTTTTTGTTCTTTTCCTACTGTCTTCCACTGTATCCACTGTCCATTATACTCTTTTCTATTGAGTCATGGCATCTTGTATGTTCAAGTACAACAGCCTCAGTTAGTCATCTTGGCTTCTAAGGAGAGTTCAAGCCTGATCTGCTCTAGGGTCCATTCATTTGTCTCTTTATCATTCCATCATCACATTTCAAATATGTTGACTTTTTCTTCCTACCAATTTTCTTCACCATCCAGCTTCCATAATCATACATAGAAACCAGGTGACACGCTATAACATTTAGAACATCTCGATTCAGTGTGGGAGTAACAGCTGGGCCCTATGCCAGAGTGGGGAACTTGGGGATATGTCAATGTTTTGGACTTTTAACTCCTGGAAGACCAGCCAGCAGGGCCATTGGTAAGGAACCGTAAGAACTATAGATCAAAATATCTGGAGACCAAAGGTTCTCACATTTACTTCACTGCAAAGAAAAGTACCCATTAAATTAATGTCTGTTGAAAATGTTGAGAGAATAAGTTACCATATATTTGTAGGCACTGTCATAGTCCCATCAAATTTATTTTGACATTTACAATTACTATCCACAACATCCAGGTACAACCCTGAATAAGTCTAATATTTAAGAAATGCTGCCTAACAGCAAGAAATTCTCAGCATATAAGCTGTTTTCTGAAACTGACATTTTATTTTTGCTTCAAGAAAAAAAAAAGTAGCTATATTACTTTCAAAGCTGCCACTGTTTTGTCATCATTTTTGCAGAACAGTCCTGAACTGCCATTATATAAGAAATTGTTTTCACCAACTTCCGGGCAGTTCTATGCAGGAGGCACCTGGAAAGCCTGTGGGCTAATTTCCCAAAAATGTGTGTTAAAATGTGATTCGTGTGTCTTAGCCTGTGCTTCTGTTGTATCCAGTTCTTTTGGAGCTTCTTAGAACCTTCTTTGTGTTGATTCTTCACAAAATGCGGAAATGCCTAGGATTAGGAGATAGAGAACTATTTTTGGAAGGTTAACTTAAGAGACTTTACAAAATTGTTCTCAAATATGTAAAGTGAAACACTCTGCCAAGAGAGACAGGTACAAGTCACTTATTTCTTCTAGTAGGTATGTTGAGAGTGTCACTGGAACCAAAGATTCAGTCCATTTGCTCCAGTGTGTACCAACCAAGTTTCTCTGTGGTTGCCCTTCGTGTTGACTATCAGTTCTGGAGCTCAATGGTATAAAATAGAATACAACATTCAAGAGAATAGTAATTCACTGATTGTTCCAATGAAGATGGTAGGCATTCCACTTATCCTGTAAGATGGGATGCAAAACTTGCGGCTCTCTGTTTTTTGTTCGACTGAAAGTCTTACCAATACTAGAGTGGATTTACACTGCACAGTTATAGCAGTTTGATACTACCTTAATTGCCACGGCTCCATCCTACAGGATTCTGACAGAGACGGCAAATTAAAACTGTTTAATTCAGTAGCAGGGACTGCCTCCTGGCAGAGAATTCCAAATCCTTCATTAACCTACAAATCTCAAGATTCCACAGGATGAAGCCATGATACTTAAAATGGTATCAATCTGCTGTAATCCTGCAGTGTGTATACATCATTAAACAGCATAGTCAAAGGGGAGGGATGATGAGAACTGAAGTCTCTGGAATGCCATATGTTCCTCATGCTAACAGCAACAAGGTTACCACCAATCTGATCCCTCTAAGAGAGAAAATGCTTTACAACCCAAACAGTCTCTCTCACCATTTTTATCTGATTGTGCAAAGACAACATTGTCTATATGTATCACAACTTGGAGGCAGATCATTAACATGTTTCTGGGAGCAGAAAAATAGTAACAGCCAAAACAGCAAAAACAAAAAAAGCCAATGGCAGTTTCTCTAAGTATTGAATTTGCATGGTGGGCAAAATCTTACTGCTAAAACTTTGTGTTCAGTTGTCAAATGCAAAGGACTCCTACCACAACCAAAGCTGGTGCCATCATTTAGATGGGTTAGATTGTGTTTCCATGAGTATGGGATGCTTTTAAAGTTATTTTAGAAGCTGACAGTACAAATACCATAATGCTTGATTAATCCTCATTATGCTTTCAGAACTTTGCAAACAGGAAATTGTTGACCATTAAGAGTTATAATTACTGCAATACCTTTATTTCTTATTGCAAGTATTCCATCAAAATAACACTAATTTAGCAAAAGTCCCTGAGGAAACAGGATGTGACAATGTAAACAACCCATCATTTCAAATTTTGATATAAAATTGGATAAATGACAAAATACTGCTATGGATGAGGAATAACCACCTGTATTTAAACCATATTGGAATAGTTCAGGAGAAGGGAATGTGAGGTGTCCAGAGGTTGTTAGAACACAAATTTGTTCAGCCTTAGCCAGCACAGCACCATGATGGATGATGGAAGCTGTAATCCAAAACCAGCTGGAAGGCAACAAGTTGCCCATCTCACATTACTGGAACCACACTTAGCCATAATGAAGTTAGTCCAGTCCTATTGATTTCAGTGAGCCTATTCTATTCTTAGTACGGCATCTAAGCCTGGATCTGACACAATGTATATTTCAAGGACTAGTATTTTTATTCAGCATTAGATTACAAAACTGAAGGTTTCCTGGGAATTTGCATAGTCCTCCCTCCACATTTGTGGGTTTCACCTTCATGAATTTGATTACTCACAAGGCACATGCTTTCCTCACCCCAGGCTTCCCAGGCTTGTGTTTGACATGGATGTTTTTTCTTTTCAGGTGAGCAAAGCCCCCCTCCCATTGCCAGAAGTGTGTCCTCTCTCCCATGTGGCTGCACTTTCTGCTGTGTAATGCTGCTGATTGGTCAGGTGCTCTCTTTGCTCCTAGCCTTTCCTTTTCAAGATGGCCACTGAAAGTAACTAGAAGTGAGGAAATGTGCTCTTTTCCCTTTGGGGAGAAAGCACCGGTAAGCCCTTTACAGTATCTTTTTTCTCCCTCATCCCCCCACAATGGGGCCAGAGGCAAAAGAATGTGGGGGGGGGGAGCTCTGGAGAGGAATCATGAGGGGTGGAAGTTATTTGTGATTTCTCCACTTTTGCAAAGGTTCTGGGCCCCTAACCCTTTGTGAATGTGGAGGGCTTGTTGTAGTATTTACTTATCTAATCAACAGTTAATTGGGATTGGGTTTTTCTTCTCACTAATGTGCTCTTCCAACGATTTGGTATAAATCAAATCAATTTGTAATGTGAATGTTAAAACATACCTTCCCTTGAATGATATTCCATTCATGGTACAACTCCTTTTATTTATGATTCTGACACTATCCTTCAATGTAAAATTACTAAAGCAGTTTATACACTTTTTTGAAAAAATACAGAGTTACGAAAAGGCAGTAAAACAACATACAATCCTAGAAACAACAGAGTAAAAGAAGCAATAAAAGAACAAAGTAGAACAACTCCTCAGAAGGTAAAACCCTAAGAAAATAAACATCACTTACCCTGGTGTTCAGGTCATTAAAACAGGCACCAAACAAGCCAACCTGGGAAGATAGTTCCATAAATGGAGTACAACAACCCCAAAAACCAGCCCCTCCCTGCCACCTGCTTCCCATATAGTGGGGGTACCTACAGGGAAGCTGCCATAAGAAAGAGGTTGATTTCTAAGATGTACTTCAGGCTTGGCCCAAATTTGAGACCATCTGGAGCTCTGGAGATAAGTATCAGCACGCTAAATTGACCACAGAGAAAAACTAGATGGCAATGGAACTCTCTGAGCACAGGCAAGAGATATTTCCAATACCTAGTCCTAGCTAATTTACCTGTTGCTGCCTTTAAAAAAAAACCAACTGTTGTTTCTGGACAAAATTCAAAAGCAATTCTACATGTAATCAATTAACACAGTAAACGTATTAGTTCTCATCCTAAACAACAGTCTAGCATATTATCCATGGCTTTTCTTCATGCATACACATAACCTGGAAAAGTTTTTTGAAACTCTTCCCCATTCTTTTCTTATTTTACTGTGTTCTACTGTATTTTACTTTACTGTGTTCAGAAGTAATTCTAGTCCAATTAAATACACTGTAGTACACCTCCTGAGTCAGCAGACACCCTGAATCAGTGGGTTTTACCCATGTATTGATTCAACACTGCACAATGTTGATTCAGTGGATTCAGCTGGAACTTACTAATCAGGCCCCAAAGAGCAAGCAAAGTCCAAAGGCCATTTAAGCTTCCTAAGTACTGATTACTTTACAGTATCACAATACAGAATTCTGTGGGGAAGTGAGACACAATTTTGGGTTGGCATTTATTTGTGAATAAATTCTTATCATAGAATCATAAAATTGAAAGAGACCACAGGGGCCATCCAGTCCAACCCCCTGCTGTGCAGGAACACACATCAAAGCATTCCCAACAGATGGCCATCCAGCCTCTGCTTAAAAACCTCCAAAGAAGGAGACTCCACCACACTCCGAGGCAGCATATTCCACTGCCGGACGGCTCCGATCATCAGGAAGTTCCTCCTGAGGTTCAGGTGGAATCTCCTTTCCTGCAGCTTGAATCCATTGCTCCTTGTCCTAGTCTCTGGAGCAGCAGAAAACAACCCCACTCCCTCCCTGACATGACATCTCTTCAAATATTTAAACATGGCTCTCATATCCCCTCTCAACCTTCTCTTCTGCAGACTAAACATCCCAGCACCCTAAGCTGTTCTTCATAGGGCATGGCTTCCAGGTCCTTCACCATTTTGGTCGCCCTCCTCTGGACATGCTCCAGCTTGTCAATATCCTTCTTGAATTGAGGTGCCCAGAACTGGACATAGTATTCCAAATGAGGTCTAACCAAAGCAGAACAGAGTAGTACCATTACCTCTCTTGATCTAGACAACATACTCCTATTGATGCAACCAAGAATCACATTGGCTTTCTTGACTGCTGTAGCACACTGCTGACTCATGCTTAGCTTGTGATCTACCAAGACTCCCAGATCCCTTTCACACGTGTCCCCCATCTTTTATTTGTGCATTCCATTTTTCTGCTGAAGTGGGAGAATAAGTGGGGAAAATGCATTGACAAGTGGAGGTCTGCTTGAGAATGCCAGTTGGTACCAGTGCTTGACTTCCCTGCTTTTGGAAAACTAGTATTGCAGGGAGAAATCTTGCAAGTGTGTGTTATCTCTGATGGGATAGCTTGAGGTATACAGGAGAATACAATCTTGCAGTATCTTTCCTGCATTCGGAAGCAACAGAGTCACAGGAGGGCTATAGCATATGAATTGCTGACCTCGTAAGTCAACCCTTGGAAAACTGAACAGCGTGTGTCACTCAGCTGGAAAACGCTTTCTTTGTGTTCACATATCTTTCAGGTTCATTCCCTGCAGTTGCCACTTGGAAACAATCTTGGGCACGGTAAACAACTCCCTTTATCAAAACCTGGGGAAGTGTGCCCAATCAGAATAGATGATACTGGATTAACTGGAACAACAACCTGGCAAAACACAACAGCTTCATATTGTTATGTTCAGAGTGGTGAGAGATTTCCAGAAGGCTGCAATGTTGATAGGTCAGGAAGAAAGTTCTATCACATCGATGCTTGGCCACCAACGTAACACTGGATGTAAGCTAATATCAGCTTTTCCTTTTCGCTCTGCACCACTCCATCATTCCAATTATATGGGGGGGAGCAACTATTGCTGGCTTGGCATTATACTCTGGAGAAGGAACAGGAGGAACACAAGAAGAAACAGGAGCAACAGAGCTGCTCAGCACTGAATACAAGAGTGGCATTTGCCACTCTACACAATGATCCCATTGTGTACGTGTGAAAGCGATCTGGGAGTCTTGGTAGATCACAAGCTAAGCATGAGTCAGCAGTGTGCTACAGCAATCAAACCATTCTACTAGCTGTCAACATACATTCCTCCTGCAAGATCCGTATTCATTTGAAGCGTGCCTAAGTCGTAGTAACAGAAACAACATCTGTAAAAGTTTTCCCTTATGTTAACCGATAAGTACCACAGCATATATGTAAAAGAATCTAAAAGCCCTGCAGGCTCAGACGAATCACCCATCTAGCCCAGACAGCATCCTGTTTCCCCACAGACGCATCTGAGAAGTTCACAGGCAGTCTACAGTATACTCTTAACGTAGATCCCAGTAACTGTCCTTAAGTGGCGTGCTGCTTCTTATCCCAAAATTTACCAATGCCCATTGTGACTACTTGCCATGGACAGAATTATCTTCCGATCCCTTTTATAAAAGCCATCTAAGCTACTGACCATTATCACTTCCTGTGGCAGCAAATTCCATAAATTACATCTTTTGCTAAGCAGTGCTTCCTTTTGTTCACCTACAATCTCCAGCCAACCAATTTAACTGGAGTCCTATTTTACTGCTATACAAACAACAGGAAAATTTCATTACCTCTGCATTTCCAGCATCATGTACATTATAAACAGTCTCCTCTCTTTTTTTCTAAATTAAAAATCTAAATGTCGTTGCCTATCCTCAAAATTATCCAGTCTCATGGTCATTTTGGTTCTCAGACTTCTCAGTGTTTATGGACACTTCGTCTGTTGTGATACAGCTCTGAATCTGCCTCATTATCCATTGATAATATTACACGCTTTAATAACTTTCATATTCTACCTGTAGAGACGAGAGGAATGATGCAGCATTCATTAGCAAAACTGCTATGCAAAACTACAGTAAAAATAGGACAACATACCCACAGTGACATTTTAAATACAATGAGCTTGTCTTCCAATATAACACTGAAACTTTTTTACAGTACATTATATTTTTGTTTAACACTCAATTGTGCTACATAGCATTTCATATTCCACTGATGGCAAATAAGGCCCAATAGTTCAATATATGGCTAAATGAAATCTCAGTTCATCAGATATGGGACATGACATTTGTGTTCAACAACTATAATTTAAACATGCACAAAATCAGGATTCTGCATGTCCCATTCAACCAATTCAAAAGAATTTTTTTTTTCAGCAACCATCCAATTGCCAACTTGTTCAATAGCAACTGAATACAGGTACTATGTAATCAGTTCCACATTAAGTAGAGATATCTATGAATAATGACTCTTTATCACACTTTAAATCAATCTTGGCTGCATACACAAAGTTGAGGTAGCAAACTGAGGGCTCATCCAATATTGACTGGGTTTTCCAAATGTATGGGAGAATCAACCTGAGACAAAAATTATAGTACAGAAAAAAGGCCCAAGAAGCTTAAAGGTAAAAACAATTTCAGCTGGTGTATAATATGCATAATATTGTGCTTTCCTAGGGCAAAACATCTCTTTAGTGCATTTTTATAAGCTTGGGAAACATGAATGGGACACGTTTTCCTTAGTATGCAAAGGTATTTGCAGGTATTATCTCCTAAGTTTTCTTTTCTTTTACTAAAAAAACAATAAGAAGCTTTTAACTAGAGGACCGTATAGACTTTTTTTAAACAATGAGAGTGACTTCACCTCTAAGGAGAAGGTGACCTCAGACCTCTATTACAGTAATGGTAAAAGAAGTAACTTTTCTGGAAAAGGGACCCGTTTCTTAGGAGAAAGATGAATGAAAGAGTTAAAAAATAATGTTGCAGTACTTATTTTTCTAAGGAAAAAAAAAGACAGGAAGTGAGAAGAAGGAAGCAGACTCAGGCTTGTCAGCTTCTCCCCTTTTGAAGTGAATCACATACACAGGTCATTTCCGCACTAGCCTGTTATAGTGCTGTGATTCCACTTGCAACATCCTACAGAATCCTGGGGTTTGCAGTTTCAGGAAGGGCCGACTGGCCCCTCCCGAAACTGCAAACCCCACGATTCCATAGGATGTTGCGAGTGGAATCATAGCGCTATAACAGGCTAGTGCGGAAATGGCCACACACACACGGAACAGCAGAAAAGCATTAAGTCTGGAAAGAACTGGAAAATGTTAAGGAAAAATAAATCATTAAAAACCTTTAAAAGGTTTGCATAGGTTTGGATTGAGGAAACTGCGTGCCCTGTCATTATAATCAGGGTTGTTGGTGTGTGTCGTCAACTCGTTTCTGACTTATGGAGACCCTAAGGCAACCCTCTCATGGGGAGTTTCTGGGGCTGTGTGTGCGTAGGTTTCCATGGACAAGCAGGGAATCATATCCTGGTCCCCAGAGTTGTAATCCAATGCTCAAACCACTACACCATGCTGGCTGTCTTGGAAAACTCCGTGGAGAACATCTCCATAGGCTTGGGTGGGAAATCTATGCATCTTGGCTTGTCATCAGAGTCTTATGTGCCATATATTGTTCAACAGATGCCCAGGGCAATTGCACAGCATGTGGAGAAAGTATGGCCTGTGGGCTGCATACAACCGTGCAATATTGTTATATGCAAGGATCATAGAGGCTCCCATTCCCTCCTGAAGGGGAAAAAAATTACCAAAAGTCCTTTCTCCCTGAGTGGCAATTTTTGCATCGCTGTGCTGCAGGGCCTGCCAAGTTTAAGAAATCCACAAACCTCTTCACTTTTTAAAATACTGGAAATTCACATCTTGTCACTTCCGATTTTTATTTTTTTTAATTATTTTGCCTTAAATTATTTTGAGGCATTTTGAGGCCTGTCACAGTCTGTGGTGGATGCTAGGGGAATAAATCTGGCCCACAAAAGTAACCCATGGCTGTTGTATGCCGTCTCACCCACAGGATCTCAACAGAAACAAGGAGCAAGAACTGCATTTAAACCAGGAAAGCCAAAGTGCATCTTGAATTCTTAATTTCCAGTAATGGCAGTACAATCTGGACGGAAGATACTTGTATTTCCCTGCCCACAGAGAATGGATACAAGGTGCATTTCAGAATACAAAACATTGGAAAAAGCCCTCCATGAGAGTTATTATTGCACAGAAAAGATACACATTGAATTATAGATATAGGTTGGTCCAGAGCATTACACACCACAGGGATGTCACTGTTAAGATTGCAACTCATGTATTTACTGTTATTTATCCTGTGGTGTACAATGTTTTGAACCATCATATAGATGAAAGCAGCAGGGTGTACACAGAAGAATCATGAGCACCCTTTTAAAAAAAACCTACTTGGCCATTGTGGAAGGACACAATAACAGAAATAATAAAACAATCTGCCAAAGGCATGACATGTAACTTTTAACACTCAAGGTCATGATTATATTCACTGCTCCGCACACAAGTTCAATTTTATCAGAGCAGAGTGGGAGATTCTGGGCTTTTTTACACTCAGAAGTATAGGATTCATTGGTATCTGTACAAAATACAGGATAACTAAGGCTTAAATGCTGTAAGCACACAGATTGTAGGCATATATGCAAATAGAATCTGACCAGTCTTTACATGGGGACCTAGCTGGATAGGGTGGGATTTTGTGCAGACAGAAACTTCACTCCACCAGCTAAAAATGTGCCTAAATTGAATTCTGTCCCCAGTCTCATCTACATTTGAGTTGAATGTATGATTCTTCTACACAGCAGTTTCACTTTCACTTGAATTAGGGAGCATGTCTGCTTTATTCTAATCATCTTTCCCACAAACCATTTTAGGAGGAGTCAAAACTATCTTGCTCTTTAGGGGAAAAAAAATAATACCCCAGTCTTTACAGCTTTGCATGCAGTAACAAGCTACGCATGCATGACAATACGTTGTGGTTGTTCTGTGCCTTCAAGTCATTTACAACTTATGGTGATCCTCAGGTGAACCTAAGGCACGTGTACTTTGCAAGATTTGTTCAGAGGGGTTGTCATGGGCCAGGACTCAGCTTCCCCAAGTGGATAGCAGCTGTGATAGAGCACACGTAGAAGCAAGCACACCAGGAGCTAATCAGGTTGGGATGAGAGCCAGCTGGCTCCTCACTTCATAAGGAAGGCAGAGGGCAGTAGCTTGACACCAGAAATAACTTATATGTTGCTGGCCTTTGTCTGGACTCCCTGGTCATTGCCTGCCTGGATTTTCTGACCCTGGACTGGATTCCTGGACCTTTGGATTGCTTCTGGGCCACGAACAGACAAGCTGTACTGACTGTTAGTGTCCCTGTTGAATGTGAATAGCCTCCTGCTGACCCTGTATTCTGTTGCCTGGTATGGACAGCTGGCACCTGTGACAAGGGGTTTAATCTTTGCCTTTCTCTGAGGCTGAGAGAATGTGACTTGCCCAAAGTCACACTGTGGGTTTCCATGGCTAAACAGGGATGCAAACCATGGTCTCCAGCATTGTAGTCCAATGCTCAAACCATTGGCTGTCTGAATGACAATATAAAAGGATCATATGTGCTATTCAAGAGATCTGGATCTGTGCCTGACAAAAGGCAGAGTAAATTGAGAAGAATGTGTTGTTCTCAAAAAGACTGGATACCACCAGATTAAACCAACATAAATTAAGCTGTTTTTGATCTTCCATTCCCATATCCCCACTTCTCCTCAAAAGACCCTAAGCAGGGACAACTTCTCAGAGCTCTGTTAGTACACTTTACCTTTAGTTGTACAAGTAGAAATGAATGCAGATTCCACCAAGACACACCAGAAAGTGGCTTACAGAAGTGTCTTTGATCAGTGATATGGCTCGTTTCAGCAATCATTTCCTTTTTTAAAAAAAAACAGCAACTCATAGTCCAATCATGGATTCAATACACTGTTAGGAGGCATCTGTAAATGTTCTATGTAAAAAAAAATTTTCAGAAGACAAATCAACCCACTCCTTCTCTTGTTCTGCAAGCTTTTCTGCCAAACATTTTATTAAAACAGGGTCCACTTTTGAGTCAAACTTATTGGCAAACCAGTGCCCAGAGTTGAGAAGCCACCTGAGCTCAGCAGCTCCATAGATGCATACACTGCGAAGGTGTGTACCAGTACAGGGAGGATAGAGATGGTCTTCAAGGTAGTTCCATTTTACTAAACGTGTTTTGCTCTGAAGATCTGTGATATCCTGAGCTTTCTGTGAAATCTCTCCTGGTGTTCCAGGTAAACGAACAAGAGTTGCCCAGAAATGCTCATCAGGTGAATAAGTGTCTTTTGACCATTCAAAAAAATCTCGAGCAAGGGGACTTTCAAGAATATACTCTACAAAAGCTCGACATAAAACAAAATAGGCACTGCCTACAAACATTTCAATATTGTGGGGTGGTGGAGCTTTAGAGATGTTCGTTTTCACAGGCATCTTTGTGTATTCATAAGGCATTTTTTGGAGTTCGTAGTGATAAGTAAATCGTTCCTTTTTACTGGTACTTGGTTTGACTGTCTCCAGCATATTTCCTCCATTTAATCTCTTCAGGTCAGATACAAGTTCAAAGTTTGACCTCAGAGGAAAATCTTGGCCACACAAATTGATCACATACTTCCATGGAACAGAAGACTTGACCAAATCAGACAAACAATTTAAATCTGCCTGGAGCCTTGAGATGTAGGCATATTCTACCACTTCCAATTTAGATGCAATGAAAATATTGGAGAAACATTTAGCTAGATTCTCCAAAGCCTGCTTGAAAGCGCTAGGTGATTTTTGGTCAAAATGGATACAGTAAATATTCTGGCTGTTATATATTGTATGGATCAGCCTCTCAACCATTATGGCATCTTTGTGAACAACCAAAGAATAAGCTAATGGGAATTTTTTCTCTTCAAGGGAAACGGGCTTAAGATGGTATCCCCTAATTGCACGGTACACTTGACAGTCACTAGTCATTGCTACAACATCTTCATCATCTAAATCAATGATTTCTTTTCTCTTTATCTCTAAAGTTTTTCCAATTTCCACAGGTTCCTGATTGTATATTAAGGAACAGTTTATTTCATACTGGCCATCTTTTTTAAAATTGGTGTACTTATTTTTCACATATGAGGAGGTGCTTAAAAGAGGCTCCACAAAATAAATGTCTTTGTAAGAGAGTATCAGCTGCTCAACTTTGAGAATTTTTAGCAGCAAGAACAGCCATACCATTAAAAACAGGATTAAGAGTCTCCGCCCTGCTGGATAACTGTAGGACCACTTACGTCTCTTCATTCTGTGAAAAAGAAAGGGACACAGTCAAAGGGCAAATTAACACATTGGGCATATTGCAAAACCAGACAAGAATGAACTTTCAATGAAAGCAGAAGAATAGCATTTCAGGATCAGAATAAGACATTTTGTTGCCTCGGTTAAAAGAAAAAATGGTATTCTCCCCATTTCCTGTATGAAAGCCAACCAGAATGGCTGCTGAATTTTATTTCAATACCTGATACAAGAGTGTCCTTCCACTATGCCTCAGATAAGCATGAGAGATAACAAGCATGAGAGATACCAAGTCAGCCATAAGGTAACCACATCTCTGCTGTTCAACTCGGGGTGAATGGGTAAAGAGTATTTGCAAATTGTTCTCAATCTTGATGAGGAAACTTTGTTAAGAAATGGGATCCAGTTATACAATATTTTAGAAGCAAATGGAGAGACTTGATGATAGCGAACTTTGTTGATTGAAGATTGAGATATGGTGAAATCCTATCTTACTTCATACAATATATGAATGTATTTTTATAAATGTCAATGTTAAATCTTAAAGCTGTAAAGCAATTAGTTGGATTATATTTATGTCTGTATTAGTAGAGTCCTGATGTGCTTTAACGGTGAAAACAGATCTTCATCTATCTATGTAGTATATTACTGTAAGGACAGTCTACTCGGGAAGTCAGGTAAAGATATGGAAGATTGAAACTGAATCTTAGAGAGTATGTTTGTAGATCTATGTGTGTATGTCTAAGTTGTACTATTTTATGTGTTGTAACTGTTGAGACTTCCCTTAATTTTAGTGAGTAGTCTCTTTAAACTTTTATAATAAATTTTAAAAAAAGAATATTTGCAAATTGTTCTCAATCTTAATGAGGAAGCATATCAACAAACTAAAACGTCATACTAGGAAAACAGTCGACCCGTGTCAGATTTTTCACAATTCAGGAATTTTCTCATACACAAAAAAATCATTTGCACAGGAAAAAGGTTAGTCTGCATTTTTAAAAAATTGAATTTTGGTGAAGAAAACTGTATTTTGTACAAGATACACTGTTTTCCGTGACGAATATGAATTTCTCCCTAAAAACCAAGTTTTTGTGCCACCTACTTCTTCACAAATATGTTCTCAAAATACTAACAAAAAAATAACTGAAAAGTGCATAAACCTTACATAATCTCTCCCAGTAAGGAGAAACTCTGAAACATTATGGATTCTTAGATATGAGAATGAAACAAGCAATTTACATTCCTACTTTTAACATCTTCTTGCCTCCCTGACACCCCAGTAACTGCAACTTGTTACGGTTGCCTCACCGAAGGCTGGCCCTGCTACTTCTATAGAAGAAACTGGAGCCATGCCTCAAGATACTCAAACAATGATTGCTTTTATTACTCTTAAGGCCTACTTCAAAGGCTATTCAGAATCGAAGTTCAGAAATTTCTGAAAAAAGAAACCTAAAACCAAATACTGGAGAAGTGAAAACACTTCCTTGTATTTATTCCAAGCCACAAACAGCAGAATATGCAACTCAATGCAAAATTTTGGCTGAGATCTTGCATCAAACAAGTAGCTACATGTCATGGCTGTGCTTTATTTCCCCGTTTGATGCTTGAAATCTGCCTTAAAAGCCAGTCAGCTGTCCCAAGTGACAGAGGTCTGTGTCGCTTGTGGGTGGGCTCCTAAAGCATGATGTGACTTGCCCCTTCCCACCAGTGCTCACTAGTGGGAAGGGGCTGGTCACATCATTCTGCAATACCTCACTCATGAGCAGCACAGACCTCTGTTATTCAAGACTGATGGCTGGCTTTAAAGTGGATTTCAGGGTAATCTGCTGTTGTGACAATAGCATTGATGTTGTTGTGTGCCTTCAGGTCATTTCTGACTTATGGAGCCCCTGTGGCAAATTTATTGGAGTTTTCTTGGAAGAATTTGTTCAGAGCAGGTTTGCTATGGCTGTCCTCTGAAGCTGAGTGTGAAAGGCCACACAGTGGGCTTCCATGTCTAATCGAGAGTTCAAATTCTGGTCTTCTAGTACAGTCAGCCCTCCATATTCGCTACGGTAAGGGGCTCAGGACCCTTGCAAAAGTGGGAAAATTGCAAATATCAAAATTTGTGTATGTCTGTAGTAAAGATGAGGCATGGTAGGGAGAACAGGCACCCAGGGGTCCAAACCAGGTTGAGAAAAGGAGAGGGAAAAGAGGATGAATTGGCATACCTGCTCTCTCTTGCCCATCTCCTTCCTTGGGTATATGTGGGTATCGGGAGAGGGTTTGTGGTGCTGAGAAATCAGGCTGCGAGCAATCCTTACCTGGGCAAGCAAAGGCCGGTGGAGGAGCAGGAGGGCCACAGGCAGGTTTTTAAAGGGCTACACAGCCTGATTAGAGCTGCCAAGAGGAAAATTTCCCCCAGAAAAGAAGCCCCCTGCGGGGGTGGGGAAGCAGATGCTGAAGAAACTCACAAATAATCAAATCCATGAAAGTCAAAGCTGCAAATGTGGAGGACTAACTGTATTCTAGTTCAATACCCTGGCTCCAGGCAATAGTGTCACAATCACAAATGAGAATATGAAGAAGTTATGATGTCCTAAATCCAACAACATTATTGCTGACTAACAAGATGCCAGCCCTTATTTTCTTGATGAACAATTTCCTCCCGAAGTAACACGCTGTCCCCCTTGTCACAGGTAGTGATAACAATGACTGATGACCTGACCAGACTGATGAACTGACCAGACCAGGATCTGCTTGCATTTCTGAATTCTGAGCAGGCTGCATCAGAAAACTGGTTCTCTCCTTACTGTCATGTCATTTCTCATCATGCCTTCTTCCCCTCAGGGGTGACAAGAGCAGGGTTGTAGGTGACAGAGAGTTTCCTAAAAACCTGTCAACAGTGATGAAGGCAAGACTGCGTGTGATGTATCATGACTGGATGTCCTGGTCAAAATTTTTCAGTTTTGGGGACACCTCTCTAAGCTAGCAAGGAAAATTTTGCTGATGCATTGTTTTCTATAAATTAAACTTCAATGGAAATAGGCAAAATAGGCCAGTTTCCCATCAAATGGAATTACAGGTTTCAATGCACCCCCCTCCCACTGTACTACTTGACGTACCTTGTAATTTTGAATGATTTTGTACCTTTAATACAACTCTGGGCTAGGATTATTTTTGTTCTTAATTTATTTTAATAATATGACCTTTTATTTCCACTAACAAGTATTTCTATCTAAAAGGTAATCAGTCATGAGTATTACAGCATGCCAGGCAGATGTTTGGCAAAAATAACAAAGTGGACTGACAAGTGAGTAATAACTAACACAAAATTGTGCACATTTCCTTTACCTGAACTACTTGGGAACTTCTCATCTTAAAACCACAGGTGTTATTTTAAGGAAACAAAGGGGCATGCAAGAATCCTGTCCAAAATATATTGCTTTTAGTAACAGCACTAATTACTAGATGAAACACAGAGCTAAATCCACCACTGGGCTGACAGTTGCAGCAGAACTTTCTTCCCACCCACTCACCCCAGCAGCCCTCTATACCATCCAAAAATTGGCTCCGGAAAATTTCCCAGGCTTCCTGAGCTAGTTTGAGGGTTGCAGTGGATAAAAGTATCACTCTCTCCTTGTTTGTTGTTATTGTGTGCCTTCAAGTCATTTCCAACTTATGGCAACCCTAAGGCTAACCTATCACAGGGTTTTCTAGGGCTGAGAGTATGTGACACACTCAAGGTCACCTACTGAGTCTCCATGGGTATATGGGGAATTGAACCCTGTTCTCCAGGGTCACAGTCCAAAGCTTAAACCACTACACCACACTGGCTCTCATCCTAATTCCACATAACTCACCAAATTCCACTGCTCCACTAGCAGAAGTCCACCACTGAATCCTGCCAATGGTAGAACTTGGAAATCTTACTTTTTGGACTACAACTCCCAGAACCTCCCAGCCAGCATGGCCAGTAGTCATGCCAGTTAGGGGATTCTGGATTTTGTTGTCTCCAAAGTAACTTTTCTAAGATCTGGCCTACATATAGTAGCACACACTTTTGTGTACTCTTCCTCTGCCTTTGTATAAGAAATTGTTTGCACAGGCAAAAATGTCACCCTCTTTCAGAATAAAGAGTCCTCTCATATCAAGTGCCTGAACACGCAGTGTGTAGCAAGGGAAATACCTGGGCAAGCTCTTCACAGATTTGTTGAAAGAGACAGTTCAGAAACACACCATCAGCAGAAGATACACACGCATGGAAGTTGGCAGCCTGATGCCATGTTCAGTAAATACCGCACAGAGGAAGCACTGTAGTCTTTATTATGAAAAACCTGTTACAAGCTTAGAGCTCTGACCTCATATAAACTAACACACACAAAAAATGAAAAAAGGTAATTTGTGAACAGTTCTGGAGTAAAGTGTTGAGTGCTCCCATATCGTAGTTTCTAGGTAAAATTATGAATTAGGGAAACTACTCTAGCAGGCCACTACATTCTCCCGCACACCTCAGAAAGTCAAATTTATCTACAGGGTGTAGTATTTAAAGCTCAAACCCTACTGAGAGAAAGGTGGCATATAAATATAATAAATAAATAAAGTTTTTGCAACCTTTTTTGAAATAAGCCACACAGATAAAGATTGTTTCTGATTCATTACTGGCCATGTTGACTGCATTTTTAATCATTCCAGACAGTTAACAGTAAGCCTCTGTGGTTTTGTCTTCCAGCCACTGAGACCAGCACACTCTCAAATTGGTATTATCTTCAGTGAATATTTTAGGTTCTGATCTGGCTTCGAGATTTTATGCGTTCAACAAGGCCGGCCCATCTCCAAATGAACATTCTCAATTACGCCACCCAAGGAACATGTTGTGCCCAGTTCTTAATCCTGTGACTAATTAATAACTGGGTCTTTCAAAAGCAGATTCTTGCAAATAACCCAGACCTTTAAAGAACCTGATTTTCTGTCACAAATCATTTATTTACTCATATATTTAATACCTCATCTTACTCCCAACATGGGAGAACAAATCATATGGCAGTGTAAGTTAAAAACTGAATACAACTAAAACAATGTATATGATATTTTTTAATAGAAATAAATAGACAACACAGTTAAAAATTAATTTAAAAACATTAAAAGTCTGTTTTAAAAACAAAAATCAATATCTAGGGTGCCTTATTTTTAAAAAACTGCAAAACTAATTAAATCTTGAAACATTATAAAAATAAAATGGTCTTTTCTAGCAAAAAGAGAGCTGGGGAGGAGCAACTGAGCTTTCTGTGGAAAGGAATTCCACAGTTTGCGAACAGGTACTGAGAAGGCTCTCTCTTTGTTCTTCCCAACTACAACTGTGATGGTGGAGGGACTGGGAGAAGCCCCCCATCCTTGAAGATCTCAGACATCAGGCAAGCTCATATAGGAAGGTACAATCTTTCAAACAGCCTGGACCCAAGCCAAAGACATTTGGTAACAAAAAATAGATGAGTTTCTAGGATACCAGCCTCAGTTAGATTTTCATCAATTAAATGTTACAGAAATGGAATTACAGCCACAGTAGAAAGTACTTCAACATTTGCATTCTTCATTTAAGGGGAGCTGTTGTCTTCTTCACAAGTCATATGAACTTTCTCTCTAAAGACCGTTGAAATATTTGGCACCTTAAAACATTTCAGCAGTTAATCCAGAAACAATGCAATTAACAGCCATGGTCTCTTTTTTCCCTGCTTTCAGGATGAAGTACCACAGGTGGCATGTGGGTTGCACAACTACATGTGCACATGGTGAAGAAAGATACCCTACAACTTATTATTTTCTGAGCACATGCTTCAGGCATTCTGGAGAGACAGAATGAAAAAGAGACTTTATCTAGGAAAAGACCCAAGAGTAACCTACTTCAGATGAAGCCACCAGAATTGAAATGCACGTGCTTGTCTGTATTCTGGCTTGCAATAGAACCATGTATGGTCAACATGTGCATCCAGCACCATACAATGTTTCATCCCTTATCTCACTTCTACAATAGCAGCTTACTTATAAAAGGTGCCCTAAGTGAAACCAGCACATGTTTGCATCAGAACCTTTGACGTTTAATAGGTATTAGTTTTAGATTTTCCTGTCACTTCCCCCATGCGTAACTTTTTCCTTTTTTAAAACTAGTTTAATGGTGGGTGTAGAGAAGGGACAGCTGCACAGAGCCTTTTATTTCCCAGTTTCCCACTCATTTTTAAATGTTACTCATGTGAATGGGTGGCAGAATCAGGATCATTATAGTAACCAGTGAGTCATGCTGTCAACCGCTACTGTGATGGCTCACACTGAACAAATGCAAACATGTCTGGCCAATTTGCCTTCTTTAGTGATAATTTTATTTAAAGCCATCAACAACAATCTCCAGCCTTCACTCACAATAAGGACTGTTTCATATGTTACAGGTTTACTCTGTGGAAGTTATTTCTGTGTGGGAAGTAACATGAAATCCATGTGATAACTGCATGTGTTCACAGACAGCCATCACATGTAGCCATCTACACATCAGCTATCCAAAATTGCTTGGCAAGCTCCTGCAAAGATGTCTGCAGAAAGCACATGTAGGAGACATATCAAAAATCTGCCTCATATGAAATCTGTTCATGAACTAACATAGCCTCAAACGGGTAATTCTCTTTGAAATGGCAGCTTTAATCAAAGAAGGAATACCAGTATAAAATCATTCTGCATCAAAATCTTTGAAAATTCCACAGTTGCATCCCCAAAATACTTTAGAACCATCTTCCATGGCAAGGAATTAATCCCTCCTATGTCCCAGAAACTGGTCAGTGAAAAACAGTCAACTGCAGATATCCCCAATAACTCACAGGCATCAAGTCACAAGGCCCTTCCATGGTGACCCCCACTTGTGGAACTCCCTCCTGGAAAAAAACTCTGCTTTCCACTACTTCTGGAGGAAAGCAGTCTCTAAAAACATCGTTATTTTGTCAATTAAAAAAAATTATTGGCAATCTCCTATATATAATCTTACACTGATTTTTCAAAATTATATATGCTCAATAATTTTTTTGTTTAATATGTTTATTATGGACTTGCCCTGACCAGCAGGACAGAAATGTACTCAACCAACCAACCAAAATGCCATTTCAGCTCTAGGAAAAGATTTCTTTAAATTTTCCCAGGCTGTCTAGTGTATAGTTTTCAGATTTCTGCTGGATCTTTACTGATCTGCTACATTCTGTTGCCTTCTGTGACCCTGAAATTCATTGTCCTTTTTATGTAACTATTTCAATGTGTGAATCAACCCAGATTTTTTTTAACTGAAGAACATAAAAATAATGAACGAGATAAAAAATGAAGCATAGAAGGAAATGAAAGAAAATTCAAGTGACATAAAATACAAATATCTGACTATTTTATAATATCCATTTTAAAATATGCAATGTTTTTGAAACCAGTTCCTCTTAATATAGTTCTAGGGCTGGGTATGTTGTCTTAGGCTCTTCCTCCTCCTCTTTTTTTTTTTAAGGATGGATCCCTAGTTCCAGAACATTTATAATCTAAATCATAACTTTTAGTTTGGAACAAGTGGGCACAAAAAGTCAAGTGTTAGTTTGTTCCCTGCATGTATTTTGAGAGTTTTACTATGCTTTTGTCATTTCAGCTGCCACTAGCTGTAAGTATATTCTGCATGTTTTCCAAACAGTGCAGTTTATTCAGGAAAAGCTGGAAGGAGTACTTAAGGTTTTATATGATCTTCCACAAACTAGAAAATTGTATTACTATAGAATTTCGAAAGGACACATCAAGAATATTAACAAATTATTGTATTGTGGGGCTTTCTTTTGAAAAATTAAGGTAAACAGCTTTGCATGTTATTTTTAAGTTACTGACCCATGCTTATTAATAGGAAGAAGAATTAATGGTATGCTCATCTACTTTGGAGTAGTAGAACTCCTAAAGCAGCTATACACATGATTATATATGTACAAACATACATATACGCTGTGTGCATGCATGCGCCTTCAGTTTCCTATCAACATGGATTTCATAATGAATTTCACAGCGTTTTTTAAGGCAAGGAATGCAGTTGGCCCTCCACATTAGCAAGGATTAGGGGCACAATACCCTCGCAAAAGTGGAAAAATCACAAATGTCAAAATGTGCATGTGTTTCTGTGGGAACGGGGCCAAGGCACGGTATAGATAACGGGCACTGAAACTCCAAAGGAAAAGGAGAGGGAAGGGGAGGTGGGTTGGCATGGTGGCCCTACACCTCCCTTCTCACAGCTATGTCCTTCCTTGGGTGTGGGGGGGGGGCGCTGGGATTTGTGGCGCTGAGAAATCAGGCCGAGCCATCCTTAGCTGACCAGACAGCAGCTGCTGGAAGAGGAGGGTTTTAAAGGACTGTGCAGCCTGATCACAGCTGCTGAGAGAGAAGGTTCTCCTAGAAAAGAAGCACCTGAGTAGGGGGCAGGGGTGGAAGAAATTCACAAATAATCAAATCTGTGGAAATCAAACCTGCAAGTGTAGAGGGTTGACTGTACTCTTTGGATTAGAAGCAGATTCCTGGGACGTTAGTCCTTTTTCTGGGAAAGATGAAGTCTGGTTTAATTAAGACTCAGCCTCCTTTTTTTCCACAAGTGGAATGCACCGAATCTCTTGTGCTTAAGACCAGTTTTTAGCAAAGGAAGGTAAACAAGCACTGCACAAGCTTAATAGCTAAAAACTTCACAAATTACATTTAAAGGTACATTCAAACATATAGACATGCAGCACTTAAGCCCTGACTAACCACAGGAAAGTTTCAAGAAGAGGAGCAGCAACCTACATTCACCATCCTGAGGGAAGAGGAAGAGAGGGAGGAGTCTTTTATGCGCTTGCAGACACACATGGTATGGTCGTTTAGATGCACCCCCACAATGCATGACTGAGCATATGGGGAAGGAGTTAGTGACAGTATGTGTAGGGCAGATGTATGCAGGAAACCCTTACCGTCTGAAGCCCCACTGTTCTATTAACAAATGGGTCAAGAGGGTTAAAGAGAATACTTAGTTGGGAAGTATTTTCCATCATATTGAGGTGGTTTTGTCAATTCCTTCCTCTGAAATATAGCCCACAGAACCTGGCAGCCATTGGTGGTCTCCCATCCAAGCACTAACCAATGCTGAACTTGCTTAGTGTTGAAGAGCAGACAGTATCTGGTGCCTGTAGTGTATTTAGGCTAGCTGTATACAAATATACAGTATGTGGAAGGTATGTACAAATACACACACACTGATACACAGACACACACCCTGTAAGCTCACTTGGCTTCTTTGAATAATTTCCCCCCACTCTTTTGTTTTCTTATACAAGGATAAAATGCACTGCATGATGTAAACAGGCATCTACACCTTACGCCTTTTTCTGGGTATGAAGTGCTAAGTAGCACTAAAGTATTTTAATCACTGTATCACCTCAGCTGAGTCATAAGAAAATCTTTAAGCATTACATTTGGCAACAGCCAGAGTTTCCTGCACTACCATCATCCCCTTTAAGAAAATATGAAAAGATTTTGTGCAAATACATATACTATATGTATACATTTTTGCACATGCAAGGTCACAAGTATACCTTATTTCTATAAATGGGTAAAAATTAACTTTGTCCTTGGTTTGGGATAATGCAAATGAAGAACAGGGATTAAAACAATTCCAGTGCAAAAATTCATGCAGCCTAAGTCTAGATCAATGTTACAGATTTTCTTCACATTGTCAAAAACATTTCCTCTTTGGTCTCCATGATATTTTTAAAATACATTTCTTATAGGGGGTACAGAAGAAATTCTGAAGGACTGTCAAATCCTTGTTGAAATTGAATCTTTTTTTGAACAGCATTTAAAGTAGTCTTTTCTAACAAAGTACCACTAATCTCTCTGGCTGCAGATGATGAGTCTTGCAATTCAAAACTTTTTGCGGGCACCAGGATGGGGAAGGCTAGTCTAAAAGATGTATTAATCTAGTTTGTTGCTTTTAACCCACTCTTCTGGATATAATTCTACAGACACCCCCACCCAAATGTTTGCTACAAATCAGAAACAGTGTCTCTCACACAGCAATACTCTCTTGCCCATGTTAATCCTTTTAGGATCTAAATAATGACAGAGTTGACTGTACAGACTGGAAAATTCAGAATCTTCAGACTTAAACGTGTCATTGGTACAAATTTATAGTTGTTACGGGTTTGTTTGGTTTTTTTGTCTTGACTGTCCTCATTTCATCTTTTCAACAACTAACATCCTTGTAGTATAATCATTCTCTGTGTTAGTAAAAAACATGCAACAGGCTGACAGCTGAACAAAATTGCCATTTGGCCTGGGGGGCTACGTTATCTCCCTTCATGTGTATAAACTTACAAAACTGGGATATTGTTCCATACATCCCTTTCACCCTCCATCTGGCTGGCTTGACTATCTGCATCAGATACATAGAAGCTTCTCCCTTTAACTTCCAAAAGTCCCATGCAGCATAGACAATGCAAAGAAGTCCAAAACATATGGAGGGTCAAAGGTTCTCCAACTCTGGCCCAGATGATACAAACTTTCATAAGTTTTCACACAGCAATGGGGCAAGATACTTCTCTATATTACTAATAATAGTGAAACAATAATAGCTAGTCCAGTTTTAGTTGTTGTATACACACATGCGCATGCATATCCACCTAAGTCTGAGCTAGCAAAAGGCCCTGGGGTGTGCAGTTAATTTCTGCTTCTAATTGCTGCTTCTTCACGCTGGAACCAGAACATGTAAACCAATTAGCTTCTCTTCCTGCTGTTTGCAAACACCCATGAGTCAAGCCCAAATATGTTTGTTCCTGCCAGAACAGGTCTGAACATGCTACTCCCATCTCCTGAGCAGCGTGCTTCAGGCAGAAGTCCCAGTAAGGTAGAGCAGGTAGCAAGAGATCCACCTTGCATTCCTTCTGCAGCACTTAATAGGAGCACCAGCCAGAGAATGGGATGGGGAAGTACACTTGTCAAACGAAAAAGAGGATAAGGCCCCTCTACCTTTAACAATTGTGTAGAAAATGTATTCTATAACACGATATTTGTATAGCATTTTACTCCACTTTAATTGTCATGGCAGCATTTACGGAATCCTAGGACTTGCAGTTTAGGAAGGGGTGTTTACAATTCTTATCCACAGAGCAACTTTAGTGCTTCCCAAAACTACAAACCCCAGGATTCTATGGGATGTTGTCATGACATTTAAAGAAGAATACAGTAGTGTACTGTAGTGTGAAAGGGCCCTAGCTCAAATTCCCTCCTTTACACAACTATTAAAAGTACAGAAATCTTCCCCCTTTTTTTTTATGTGTCACCATTCTAAGAAATGGTGAAGTTAGAATCTGCCCTTCTCCTTTTTCAAAAAAAATGCCAGCCAAGAATATTTTCCGAATCAAGAGGAGAAGAGATATAAAAGGGAGACAATTCTTCTGTTCAAACTGTTCAGGGTTTTCCCATTTGGTCCTTACTGAAACAGAAATCTCCAATTTGCGTATTACCTCATTCAACAAGCACAGCCCCAAGGAAACTCTTATTAACATGAAAAGAGCAAGTAGTCACTACCTACAATTTCTCCTTGCTCAGTGGTCTAAATCAAATCTATACTGCCATCCTTAAATTATTGTCTACCCTTCATTTACCTTGATCCAGATTTAGACAGAATCTTCCTAAATTATTTTCTGCTTAAACCACAATATTTTGTACCTAGGAAAACTCTTTCCAGCCTCTGCTGCTAGCACAATGGTTGTATCCAACATTAGGTATCAGAGAAAGTGCAAGCAAAACTGGCCCTTGTAGTTATGCAAACCCAACTAAAGCAACACCCAGATGAATGCAATCAAATGTGTTGTGGACCAGAAGTGGAATCCAAACACTGGATGTGATACTTGCACAAGGTTGGAAACTGGTTTGTGCAAGTGATTAAAGCTTTATGCTAACAGAGTGACATTATTAGGTATTAGATGTGGCTGAGATAATGTCCAAAGTATTTCTGAAATATTATTATTAAGTTCCCTAATTAGTAATGACCATCATAATTCTCCATTCCCATGTACTAAAGACAACTGTCATGTCTGATCTATGTGCCTGGTATGTTTGGCTACGGGATTTTCTCCTCACATGAAAATTCCAAATCTAGAGACTGCATGAAATCAGCACTCCCACAGCTTCCCTTATCTCCAGTACCTCCACAGGCACCCCCACACCTGCTGCCGAGGTTATACCAAGCCCTCTGAAAACAAAAGACCTTGAAGGGAGCCATGGGTGAAGTTTCTGTTGTTCTTACAACAGTGACCTCACCTGCTGACTCAAAGGAGAAAGCCAGGCTACCTTCCTGAAGCACAGCACATGAGTGACCTCTGTTCAATATTCTCACTGAAACAGTGTGCTCTCTAAAGTTCAGAATAATCAAACTAATCCTTAGTAGGTCCCCTCAAGTATCGAGAACTTGGAAACCTGAGCTCTTTGCAGTGGGATCCAGGCAGGGCTCATGAATTAGACTACATAAGTCTCTACTTCAAGTCTGTCCACTGCTAGAACAACCAAGGCCCTTTTCCCACTTTACCTTGTTCATGGTGCTATCGTGTGGAGATTGCACAAAAAGCTTCTTGAGGGAGGGAATTGCATCCCCTGCACTTCCCTCCACACCAGCTTTGTGCTGGATGGAAGGAAGCTCAATAGCTCCACCCCTTCCTTCCGCAGCGCAGCTGGGTACTTCCCCAGGCTGTGCTGGGGGAGGCGCGGCCATCACACTTCCTGAGGTTCCGCACACCAGGTAAGTGTGGAAGAGACGCGGGAGGACTGTGCAATCGCAGGTCATTTTCAGCAACGAACCAAAAATGATATAATCCGTGATTGCTGCAGGATCTCTATGGGAGCGCCGTGCAATCGTGAGAACATCATGTAGAACCGTCCTCGCGATTGCGTGTCACTCCCGTGGCCATTTTGCATTCAAAGTCGCGTGTGAAAAGGGCCCAAGTCCTAAGTTCTGTGTAACCCAGCAGCTTGGTAAGTGGTCAGGCTCCTGATGCTTATCTTATCTTGTTACTGAGGCAGCATTTTCTCCTTGATTTTTTCCTACTATTTCGATCTTGACTTTGGATAAGTTTTTGTTGTCAGAACATGGTCTCTTTTATTGTCTCTCCAGTTTTGACATCCACCTCTGCTTCAGATATTTTGGCCTTGCCAGCCAAGTCAGCATAATTACACCTACCTTTAGGACTTCTCTTTATTTTCTTTCCTGTCCTACAGTCACCATGTAGACTGGAAAATCCTGACAGTTCTTTTTTTCCACCTTACTGATATTTGTAATACTTCTCCTCCATTTTCACACATCTCTGGTTGAATATTATGCAGATGTCAGGGTCAGGACGAAAGCATTTATTCCTGTAAAGGAAAAAAGGTAAGATGTCCTTCACTTAAATTGGTATTGTTATTCTGGAATTTGGCTCCTGGACCTACAGAGGTTGTTCAGTCCTGGGCCCATAGAGGATGTCCTAAATAGATACTAAATATTGTAACCTGAATTCCCCTATTAACTCTGATTGTTGTCTTGTACAGTGGAACAACTAATGCCTCCAATGTTACACTGCAACCAGTGCGCAACTCCATGTATGGGACAAAATTAAGCAACTGGGACTTGTCAACAACCACTAAAGTAATCAAATTTTAAAGTAACAACAACATTACATTACTTAGAAAGCTACTTAGGACAATAACCTTATTTAAACTCTAGAATCATTTATTATTCTACACATCCTATTATAAAATCTGTCCAATGAGACAAAGAAAAGATCAAGATGCTTTCATCACACAAACAATCCTCCAACGCAACAATAAATACATTTTGCTAATCTATGGCTGTTTGAATTCCTGGTGCTAGCATGACTAGAATTGATGTTGTTTTATTTTCAGTGATGTCATGATACGAAAAGGTAACTGATGTTCATGGGAGTGTTCCTGGTCTCTGAAGAGTTCTGATCCATATGATAATATATGCAAAAGATTTTGTGTCACCATAACAGACAGCTATGGCTATGCAGTCCTTTGCATGCACAGAATTGCTCTACCTTTGAAATGATGAGGCAAGACTGCTTGTGGAGGAGTTTCATGGGTACATTTCATGTACTCATTGTCAATAGCATCCATGTACACATATTCAGTTGATTATATGAGTCAGACATTGCCTAAGGGTAAACTGTATGGGGAAAAAAATTACCTCTGATCTTTAGCTCCTGCTTGCTTGCTCATTTATTTATTTTATTATTTACAATATTTATACCCTGCCCTTCAGTCAAAAATTTCCCAGAGCAGCTTATAAATTGTTAATATGACAGTTGCTTCCTTTTTCCACTCAATACCTTATTCCCAGAACATTTTGAAGCAGTGGATTATCTTAAATTAACAATATTTTAGCTGACATAAACATAAAGACACAAAGTAACAATTACTGAATTATTATTAGTAGTAGTACTAATATTACTAAACTTTATTTATACTGTGACTTTCTGCCAGACTGCGATCAAGGTGGCTTACAAATTAAAATGATTACTACATAGTTAAAAATATACAAGAAGGCAATATTAAAACAGAGTTAAACTAATAGTTTAAAATAAAGCTAGTAATATTAAAAGAAATAAATATACAAAAACTACAAGACAGAATACTTTTTATATGATTTATTACATTTACTACAAATTTACAATACAGAAAATATCACACATCAAGCACGCTGTATGATTTGTTCCTTCCCTCAGATGTTTAAGAAATATTTAAATTATCAATAACATGGTTTATAACTCTTTTTCTGACATGAGTAACACATTGTTTTTTTTCCATGACTTTGCTACAAGGATACAATTTTTATCAAGTTGCTCACATCAAATGGCGGGGATTTCAGCATGCTGTAATCTAAGATTTTAGGTAGCCTAGAAAATTACTTGTAGGCCTAATGGCTTATTATAGACACAAAACTTAATAAATGAATTGCATTGTAGCCAGGTGTGACCATCACTCTAGCCTAGTATTTACAGACTGCACCTTCTAGAGCTATCCCAACCATTCATTCCACTTCATTTGTAACCTACATGCAGACTTGCAAGTGAGTTTTCTTCCCTAAAGGAGTACAGAATAGCTTTATTTTTTATTTTATTTAATATTTTATTTATTTTTTAAAATGTCCAGAAATGGACTTCCGTTCTAATTGCTACTGCATTGATACTTTATTAACTTTGTCAAATGGTGAAAAAGAAATTAACTCAATGCTCTAAACCAGAAAGGAAGCACTTTTTGTTTGTGGCCATGCAATTTTGCACTAAATAACATATTGTGCACTTATTTTAACAAAAAGCCAGACAAAAAAAATAATTTCAGCGCAAAAAGGTAAAATTAGAAAGACAAAGACAAACAATTGGATAGATGGTAGCATCAACCAGAAAAGTTATGGTGCTGAGACAACATGAGAGTATATGCTAAAAGGTTCGCCAGCTAACAATGTAGATATAAATACCCCATTTCTTAAAAAATATGGAAGACTAGCACAAATGTCTTCTACCTTTGTCAAGACTATACTAGTGCCCCATGTTTTTGCCAAAGACAGACTTAGAGGCTTGAAAAGAGAAGCAGAAATGAAATGTGTGAATAAGACAACAATTTGATAATGACCTTATACAGACATCTCATAAGAAGTGAGTGAACTGTGAGTGAGTGAGAAGTGAGTGGCTGCTTAAGTGACTGGAAAATGTTGTTTAACTGGATACTTCCTCAGTCAGACCTGATATAGCCAATGGAATATCCATGCTACATTGTTAGTAGCCCAACACACACAGAGCTAAATCAAATGTCAACTCCAGGTAAAGCAGATCTATTGAAAATAAGAGAACTTAGATAAATGGTAATTAGTAAGTTCCATTCATTCAGAGTTGGGACAAAATTTCATTTAGTCCAAAGTTGTATATAGATCGATCTATTTATAACTTAACTAATACAGGTACATGTCAGTTAACCCAGTAGATGTGTTCCTGAGCATTACTTCTTTAACAGAAAATTTCATATCTCAGGTAGAAATAACATGGAAAGTATAGGGTAAGTTCCTATAATACACACATACAAAAGAGCAGTTCAACATAGTTGAGAAAACTTTTTATTCAAAACAAGTAATACACACATGTGAAATGAAACAACCAGGTCAAGTAATTCTTACGTAAGTAAACAAAAACACTGTGAACTTTCTCGAACCCACTTGAGGACTTCTTTCAAAATGTATCAAGGGATGAAACTTTCTTTCATCAGCCTCCATTTCCATTTTGGTGGCCAAACTCATAGGTCTACATTCTTTTTAACATGCTGATGCAGCTGGTAAGGCAAGCTACCCCCTTTTTTCTCTGTTCCCCTCTTTATGCATGCCCAGCAAGTGATTCAGGTAACAGCTGCTGTTTAGCTTGCCTGTTATAGGCAGGCACACACAGCTACAGTAGCATTAAAAGCAGAATACCATTCCTTCTCAACTAAAGCTTTATAGCTTTGCTGAAATCCAACACAGAAAGCCTGTCTCTCCCTAACCCTCCTTCACCATCCTTCCAATGACAACGCTCTAGAACAATCTCCAGTTAGACATAGAACAAAGAGGAAAAGAGAGCTCGGCACTTTGTAAAAGGAGCTCCATTGCCAGAAGTCCTGTTGACTGAGGTTCTCAAGGTTATATGCCGGGCAGGCATGGTTTCCTCTGAATGGATGGCAGAGGAAGAGGTGATGTGGCCAGATGAGCAGGTGCAAGGTGGTCAGCAGGACTGTTTTGGCTATGACTTGTATACTGGAGAAGGCCACACGCCAGACCGCTGATTGGTTCACTCTACTTGTTCAGGGTGACAGGGAGACACAAAAAGGCTCGTGTTTGCCTTTATCAGCCGCCGCTCAGGATTGCCTAGCTGGACCTGTCATGCTGCTGACAGTTTACATTTTGTAAGGGGAGATGCTGCCCACTTATCTTCTGTTATTCTTACTTGTTTAATTGCTGCTGGAATGTTTTGCCAAGTGCCTTTATCTTAAGAGTGTGGCAATAAATTGTGCCTCTAAGCCTACTTGATGATCCTCTGGAATTTTTTCTGCTTCACTGGGAACCTCTGTCATGGTGAAGCCTTGCTTCACAGTTCAAACTCTGCTCATCCTCAGAGGAGCCAGATCCTGCTAACTCTGACAGAGATATGCCTGTATGACCATATTGTTATATAGTGTGTCTGCCATATATGTAGGGGCTCCATTCCAGGAATCTCATGTAAAACAAAAAATCTGAAGCATCGTGTTCCATTATAGTCTACTGAGGCAACATACGCGTCCCTGCAGCACCCATCACATCCACTGACTATAATGGGAATGCAACCTCACATTCATACATGTGCAGATTGCACAAGAGGTAGGCCCTCTGTATTCTGCTACATTCCTATGCCTCTTAACCATGCTATATGCATCAACAAGCTTAATGTTTCATTATTATACACCACAATAGCAATCATGAATCCCTCTGGATGTGGTTGGAGTGCAATTCCCAAACTTCCTCACCATTAGCTATACTGGCTAAGATGAATGGGAGGTACCATCCAAAAACATCTAGGGGACACATAATTCCCCTTAACTGGAAGAAAGTACCACTAAACAAAATAGGACTTGCTGCTGAATAGATAAGCATAGAGGATTGTGTTGTATCTTAAAGATTCATCTCTTTTATCTGTGCTAGTTCTCCTAACACTTTACCCTTCAGTAAGACCAAAAGTTTATAAAATGTCCCTTGCAAATGCAAACTTTCCCAGTGTAATCAAATCTGCTCCTAGAGCAACACTTGTAATGAACATTTGTAATGAAGAACATTTCAGCGTGTTTTTTTTTTAAATCACTACTCTCTTTTGTTTTTGTATTGTGGCAATGCAAAATTTAGTCTTCAGTCCTTTCTCAACTTCGTTTCCATTTTTAATAGCTGTTCCAACATCACAAAGACAGTAGAGGCCACTGATCTCATCCCTGCATGTACTGTGTGTGTATGTGGCTTCAAGTTACTTGTTAACTTATGGCAACCCCATTAATTTCATAAGATTTTCTTATGCAAGGAACACTCACCACCCACCTGGTTCTGCTAGTTTCTTCCTCTGAAATACAGCTGGCCCACCATATTCACTAGGGTTAAGAGTGCAGGACCCCCACAAAAGCAAATTATCAAAATTTGTGTATGTGTCTGTGGGAAGGGGGACGAGGCATGGTAGAGAAAGTGGGCACCCAGGGTCTAAGCCAAATCAGGGAAAGGAGAAAGAAACGGGGGTGTTCCTACCTTTCTATCTTGCTCATTTCCTTCCTTGAGTGTTTGTGGGGCACTGGGAGAGTGTTTGGGGTGCTGAGAAACTGGGCTGCAATCTGTCCTTAGCTGGCCAGGCAGTGACTGGTGGAGGAGAACCAGAGGAGGATTTTTAAAGGGCTGCATGGCCTGATCAAGCTGCTGTGAGAGAAGGTTCCTCCAGAAAATGAGTGCCTGAGGTACAAGGGAGGGGTTGGAGTAACTTGCAAATAATCAAATCCATGGAAGTTGAACCCGCAAATGTGGAAGGTCAACTGTACGGCCTACAGCACCTGGTATTGATAGGCAGTCTCCCATCCAAGTACTACAGTGGGCCCTCAGTTTCCATTAGGGTTTGGTTCCAGGACCTCCCATGGATACCAACATTCATGGATGCTGAAGTCCAATGTACAGTGGTGTAGTAAAATAGCATCCCTTATATAAAATGGCAAAATCAAAGTTTGTTTTTTTGGATTTTTAAAAAATATTTTCAAAAGATGTTTGGTTGAATCCATAGATACTGAATCTGCAGATGTGGAGGGCTGACTGTACACTGTTTTGTATATTTAAGCACATAAGAATGTAATCTGCCCTTGAACTGGTCTTCCTCTGTAACTAGCATAAACAGATTAACTGTAAAATTTCCAATTATCATTATTATCACATATTGCAATCTAGCTGACAGTTCCTAGAAAGGACTTCACACAGACCTCAGTGGAAGAACTAAGTAAACATGCTTGGGATATACTGCTATGTACTGTTATTTGTCAGCTATATTATGTCTCTTCTTTCTTCAAATGAACTCAATGCTGCTTACACTGCCTCTAAACTTTTATTCTCTCTACAGCCAGCCCACAAAGTAGATCAAGCAAAGGCAGAGTGATTGGTCCAAGGTCATCCAGCAAGTTTCACGGCTCAATGGGGAACTGAACCTCGATCTCCCAAGTCCCAACCCCTGACATGATAACCACTATTCCATACTGGTGCTTATTTGTAATGTTAAATTAAGTATTTTTTGCCTTTATTAGCTTTATTTAACAGCATAAAACATATCAAAGTTTCAAGCAATGATAACTTCTCTTTTTATCTATGTTTTAAACTTTCTGAATTAAGTTACTTTAAAAAGTGTTGTTTGCCCATTATTTGGTGTGTATCATATAATTTTCATGCCATTTATAAATGAACATTTACCTTTTCAGGTCTTTCAACTCCTGTGTGGCTTTCAGTGGAACTTCAGCCTGGCAGCCTATGATTATTTCTCTTGTTTTGGTATTTCAAGAAACATGATGGATTATACTATTTAAGATAGCTTTTAGACATTTTCTTCTTCCTTCCCAGGGGAAAAGAACTATCATTTCTCTTGGGCTAAAGTTTTCTTCCATCAGTATCCCTTGCACAGATTGTTACTGTGATACATTAAAATGCACACCTCAGATTTAATACAGTATTAAAATAAGTTCATTTAAGTACAGTACCTAAACACACAAAAATAAAAGTACAGAAAAAGGTAAAAGAAAATCAGCCATTGCATAAAAAAAAACTAAAGGAGGGGAGAGATTGGGAGAAAGAAAACCCTGTCTGGAATATATGCAACAATCAAGTTAAACATGTTCAAACACTTATCTATTTCTGTTCCTCATTTCTATTATTATATCACTTTGCTGCTTGTGTGTCTAGCATTCACCTTTTTTAAGACAAACATGAATCAATGTTCTTATTGATCTGTTATGCCTAGGCTAATTTTTCAGTTTATTTCCATTAAGTTATTCTTTAATTTGTTGTGGGCTAATATCTTGGCTAGGGTAAATGGGTCTTGGCCTCAGAAAAGAAGTTTTGGGTGAAAGTGGAAACAGCAGGGGACAGATGTTCCTATTTTGCTGAACTGAACATCCACTGTGTGCTCTAGTCCTGGGGTCCTCCTTTACTTGTATTCCATAGAGGGAAGACTGGCTGGGGTCCCAACATGGGAGCACTTAATATGTTCCCAAGCTGGACTGAAGATTTCCTCTCCAAACATCCACTCTGTGGAGCTCCATCTCCAGCCAGCCAACCAGCCTCTAGACTGCCTGGCCTTCACTGCTTTTTGCACAAAGCCTGTGCTTCCACAAGATTTCCTGGAAAGAAATGTTGCCAAGCACAGAGAATGTTACTCCCCTTCATCTGCACATTTCCACAGCCAGCAAAGGGGAGGGGTCCTTATAAGTCAGAAATGTATACTTTCAGGAAGTGTGGAGGATGTCAAGTGAAGGAAGAGAAGCTGTGTGGCCTAGTAACTGGGAATAGGGTTTGCCAGATCAGGACCATGTCAAGCTCTGTGAATTTGTAATGTCACAGAGGGTAACCTCTAGCAATGTTACAAGCAGACGCTAGTGATGTCATTAAGCAGATACACAAATCTATAACTACAGCTGGTCAGTGTATGCCATTCAGATAAAAACATCAAGAGCTTTCAACCTCCTGTTTGCTTTGAGGACCAGAGAATTGGCCCTAGGCCATAAGGTCAGGGAATCCTAATTGCAATTCATAGGTCTACTCTGGAGACCATGGTTTGAACCCCCACTCAGCCACGGAAACCCACTGGGTGATCTTGTAACACTTGCCTCAGAGGAAGGCAAAGGAAAACTCCCTCTGAAAAAAATCTTGCCCGGAAAACCCCATGAAGGGTTTGCCTGGGGGGTCACCATATGTCAGAAACAACTTGAAGGCAAATAAATACAACAACACAACAACAGAGTTAAACACAACATTCTTATATCCACACCATCACCTCCCACCCAAACACCACTACCGTGGAAACATCTTCTGGTGCTTAAAATTTAGAACCATAGCTATGTTACCTTGACCTCACCATCCTATGCATTTCTATTCAAATATCTTGCTGAGTTCAACAGGACTTACTCCCAGATATCTACATACGATTGCAGCCTAGATTCCAAACTGTACAGATTTCAAAGTCAACAGGAAATTAGTCACAAGTTGCAAAATTACACTTTTCTGAAAAACTGGCCCTTTTTTTAAAAGTGTCAAGGTATATGTATAATTATCTGACATTTCTTACTTATTGCCAGTAGGCTTACTTATTATACCACAGTTCTTCTTACTGCTACAACGAAAAGTGAGAGTGTTGATGATGCAATTTGCAAAAGAGGAACAACAACAGATAACAGGAGGGAAACAGCATGATTAATACCTGCTCACAGGTTGTAGAACCAGTTTTTGTTCATATGAGTCTTGCAGAAATTAATATTTATTCACAGCCAAATACTCCAGAGATCCTATAAGAAAGTTCCTTGTTGCTTACATAGACGGAGCCCATTCTGGAATGATTTTTTTTTTAAATCTTGTTCAAAATACAGTTGCCAACTGAGAAGCAAGAGAGAAACAATCTGGAGTGGTGCCAAACAAAGGGCCCCTGCACAATCAGAACAAACTGTATAGATAATCCACCTTTTTCTCCTTATGAGATTTTTTTTAATTGGTGATAAGAAGAAGAAGCAGAAACAGAAAAACACAGGAGGGGTGCAAGCAGTTCAGCTCCTCTGGATTCAATGCAAAGGTTTGAATGGGCTACCAAAGGTGCTCAACCTATTATGAGAATAGAGTTCAGCACCTTGGAGAGCTGAGACAGAAACTACCTGTTGCCCCTGTTTCTCCTCTAGAAGGACACCTGGCCTGCTCTGGTAATTGATATACAGATATCAGCAGGTGAAGGTTTTTACAATAAAGAGAAATGTATATCACCTGTTAATCAATATACATAAGCTGCTATTAAAAGAACTACAGGGGCAGCAGGAAGCAAGCCAAATAACTTAGTGGCATAACATATGCTTTGAATACACAAGGTTTCAAAGTAAATCTCAGGCAACCTTTGTTTAAAATGATGTCAAGCCAAAGGGCCAAGACATGCCTCTGCCAAGCACTGGAAAGTTAACTGGACAGCACCAGGCTAGGTGGGCCAAAAAAGCGGCTTCATATGGTCAAAGGAGTTACAATAAAAGGACAAAAAGGTGAACTGAAATCAAAAATTATTTAATTCACTCGGCTAGAACTCAATGAAATATCATGAAAATACTACTAACAGAAATAAAAGCCATCCCTCCTACATCTAGTGTCCATCACTGGTTTAGTTTGTCATTAGAAGAGGCAACCAGGTGCGAACATTCCAATTATGTTTTCCTGTGTACACACATACACACACACATACACACAGAGAGAGAAAACATCCATGAAAACACATAAGAAAATTATGCTAGAAAACTTTCATACATGCTTTCCAAGTGACAAGTTACAATTAAATGCTGCAACTTTAAAAGCCAAGGAATGATTAATTACTACTATTAATCATAATTAACTCAATTAATCAGACTTAGTGAAAAGCCTTGGGTGATCTGCACAAGCCACTTTTAAAAGAGAAAGCTTAGATGCCATTTATTAGAACATTTAACCCTGAAAAACCATGCTGAAAAATTCTTTTTATATAAGATCATTTTACATTATACCTTTAATATCCAATACACATTGCAAACACCAGAGCATATATATTCACAAAAACTTTACAAAGTGAATAATTAGCATTCCTATGTTACAGATGGGAGACTGAAATTGACTTGGCAATGGTCACAATGAAAATACGGTATTTAGGTTCAAAGTCCAATCCATTTAACCACACTCAATAATACAGTAATAGCCACTTGGTCTGTAGCTCACAATGTAGAATAGCATTATCTAATTGCACTTTCACAGGAAATGTATAAAACAGGTAACTTACAGTCCCAAAACTAAACTTTTGTGTCACAATTAAAAGGGAAAAAAAGAGGGAGGAAAAAGACAACAGCACCTTTGAGACTAACTGATTTATTTTAGCATGAGTTTTTGTGGATTTTAATCCACTTCTTCAGACATACTGGTATCAAGCCTCAGGTATATTAGCACTCACATAGTTGTTGGGATGGGATAAAAGGGTACAGAAAGATTCAATTTGTAGCACTGCCTATAAACCTTCAAACAGTTGTATAAAGTGATATTCTTGGGTTAGGCTGGTTCTTAGACAGTTCTGAGATGTGAAAACAAGTAAATTCGCTGACTGAGAGTCAGTTACAGTGAAGTCAGCAGCTTTGTTGGGGAGAACTGTTTTGCTCCATGCCAGGGTGTGAAGACACATGTATTAATATATGCAGTGTGCCAAGAAACCATTGTCTCTGTTCACACCTTTGCTAATGAGTTGGAATTTGTGAATGTATCCCAAGCCAGCTGTTTGTTAGAGTTATTAATTTGGTTTCCCGTGATTTAACTTTTAAAACCACATCTTCCAAATATTTTGCTACGTCCTCCAAATATCTCTTTTAAAACCTTCTAAAAGATAATTTGTCAACCTCTTTAGTGATACTTTGAGCATCCGCAATAGGAAGTCTTGTTACCGCCATTGCTAGCCCGAGCTTGGGGGATGTTAAAAGATATCTTTTGATATCAATAATTTGGCCTTCTGTCCCCTTCATGTGCTTGCGAGGCCCCCGGACAAGCACGCACACCGGCTCGGCCGATAATCGCGGTAATATTCCAACACAATACAGGCAGGCCAGAAATAGCCAACTCGCAGCTTCAGGAGACCTCAAGGCAAGTACCTCAATTATGTATGCACGCAACTTTCAAAAGATTCTCTGCCCCGCACTGGCAGCTTGATGATCAGACTACAACGCTCAAGCACTCCGCATTTGCATACTGGCTATCCTATTGACAATTTGGCTATAATTCAATCACTCAAATTCTGACCTTTCGGAGGCTTTGTCTCCAGCCCCAAACTCATTGTTTTCCCCAAGTCCGAACTAGCCTGCGGTCACAATTCTCCTTATAAAAACCCCTGACTTTGAGCGCTTCCTTGGATCGCTCTTGGTTTTCATCCCGCCTTGCTGACGCTTTGTCCAGCGAGCCTTCCCCTCAGCCCCACGTGCTGAGATCCACGCTCCCCAGCTTCTCCGCTTCTAACCGGGCTTCAGGACAGGTGAAGTATTACCCAAATCAACCACTCCTCTAAAAATCCCTCTATCCCACTCCAACCTTTATTTCTTTAGTTATCTGTGTGAGTGTGCTGCATACACTGCTTGATTGTATTTTAAATAAAACAACATTTATTATTTCAACTTCTGCATGCTCCTTGACTCGGCCTGACCCCGTAAACATAGGGTTCAAGATCTCGCTACGTTACCCTGCCTCTCACATTGCTAGGCTGTGCTCTTGGCTAATTTCCCCAACTTACATAATTGAGAGCGCATTTAGGTGTCCCCACCGCAACCCCCAGAAATCAGGGTAACAGTCTCTAATGCAAATTTATTTTCTGAAATGTTTCATGTCCACCACTGTGTTGATTCTTGTTTCTAAGAGATATTCTTTCTCTGAGCAAGCCTTTACATTTTAAAAGATGTTATGCTGTTAAATCCACACAACAGTGGCTCAGCACTACTTTATCCTTGGTTTGCTCTTCTCATTTCAATTGCTTTCAATTGTTCTCTCTTAAAAAATACATAGTGAAGACAGTTCTCCATTTACAGTATACTACATACAATAATATATCAGGAACGGAACATACCATTTCTGCTCAGCCAACATTCTACGGCAATCAGTCCACCAAAACAGCTTGCCTCACATCTTTATTCACCTTAATACATGGGGACTCTGCCCATGTATTAAGCCTAGTCTCACTCATTAACTCCCAAGCTAGAGAACTTCTTGCTCCTGGACCATAATGAGGACATGAAGCTTTCAGAATCAGTCAGTTCCCCATCACCACCAATTTCCTCCCTCCTCTTTTCTTTTTCAACACTTGCCTCAGGAAGAGATCTGGAAATACTGAAGGTCTACACACATCTGGGGGCTCTTTTGTAATTTTTTGTATGGCCAAAACACAGCTACCTTTGGGTTTTGTGCCACATGTCAAACAACTACTGTTCGGAGCAGGAAAATAAAAACCTTTCTAATTATAAAATTGAAGGGGAAAAAGCCCATTTGCTTAAACTTCTCATTGAGTTAAATGGGTCTCTCTTTCTTACAAATAAGTTTGCATATGACTGCAGCCTTAGACAGAACAGTCCTTTTCAAACATTTTAACTGTGAAGAGGGTTTGGAGAAGAGAGCATTGCCTCCACCCATACAGGTTTTTGCTTGCTTAATTCCTGAACTAGCATAAAGCTGTACCTTTGCAGTCCTGGTTGATGCATTCAACTGACATGTGTAAACAGGGAGTGGAGTTTGTTCTTCCACGTAATAATGTGTAAGACAGCTTATAGTTTTCTATGACCTGATTCCAAAATTCTGACCTTATATTTTTAGGCCCACATCACTCAATAGATGGATCCATTAAATTTAGTCTAATCAAATACCAAAGCTGCCTCTTTTATATTTGTGCAGACAGCTATGCTGTGAGAGTAATTTGATGGCAACTCCATTCCTTGTATTTTTAATCACAACAATAAGATTTCACATTTACAACATTTAAAATCCTTCATATAAGATCTCTCATCTATGGGGCAACCCTGAAAAGTCACCATTTTTTGTACATGGGTTTTATTGTTGCACCTTCAAATAATTCCCTACTTATGGTGACCCTAAAGTGAACCTATCCCTAAGGTTTTCTGGGGCTGAGAGTCTGTGATGTCTCCCAGTGTCCAAGCAGGGAAGAACTCTGGTCTTCAGAGTCAAAGTCCAATGCTCAAACCACTATACCATGCTGGCTCTCACAGAGTAGAGACTGAGTAATAATGGGCTTTCAAAAGCTATTTACTGAATTTCATGGCTGAAGTGTAAACTAAGCCATTCCTGATTCTCAACTCTCCCATATTGTGTAATGCTGGCTCTGAAACACCTTTCAGCCATGCCCTTCCTTTTCTTTCTAAACCATCTTTTCCTAAAGCACCCTTTTTTATAGAGGGTTGAACTGACCACAGTTTTCTGAGACACACATCTCTAACGATGTTATAACAGTAGCCAGGAGATTTGTGACAGGCTTTCTCTGTATTGATGCTTAAACTGGAAGTTCCAGTCCTCTTGTATTCCACAGAACGTCATGCACACATATGGCATTGTACCATCATCATCACCACTACCACCACCAAATGGATTTATTAAAATATTCTGTCAGTTACTGATCTGGCAGTACATAGGCAAAAATCTGCTGGGATACTCAGCTGCTCCTTATGGGTATAAGCAACTTGTCAGCATGAGTGTACTTAAATCAGGTTGGCCTCTGTGGTGAGTTCAGGGGCCAATTTGCTGCCCTGGAACTTTTGAGGGGTCACAAAGACTGCAAAGAATTCAATTTCCAGGCTGAATTCCATGTCTAGCTGTGGAAAACAAAGTGCTTTGCAAATGCTAAACAGCACAGGAAGCCCTTTGTTACTGTCATATTACTTTATGTCAGTTCTGACTTAGGGTAGCCCTTTTATTGTTGTTGTGTGCCTTCAAGTCATTTCCAACTATGACAAACTGAAGGTGAACCTATCGCAGGGTTTTCTGGGGGCTGAGAGTGTGCAGTGCACCAAAGGTCACCCAGTGGGTTTCCATGGCTGAATGGGGAATTGAACCCTGCTCTCCCGTTTGTAGGCAAATGCTCACACCACCACACCTTGCTGGATCTCATAGCAGCTCTCTACTGTAGGTTTTTGTTGACCAGATTTACTCAGAGAAAGCTGCCTTCCTCTAAAACTTGCAGAATGTGACATGCACAAGGTTTTTTACAGCTGAGTGGAAGGGAAATCAAACTCTGATCTCTCACAGTCCTAGTCCAACAGTGCCACCACTACACAGCAGGGAGCCCTGCAACCTACTGAATGGGTAAATTGGAGCTTTCCAGTCCAGCAAATTGGGGGGGGGGGAGTAAACTTTGCCCACCTCCAGCTTAAGCACTGCATAGCTATTATACAGCTGAATGCACCACACATCATATGAAAATGTACGAGTGAACTGCTATAAAGACAGAAGCCTTGTGCCTTAAGCAAGTGCACAAGACATAGAAAATAAGTAACTTATCCTAGCCAGCAGGGAAATGTACTAAGAGTAGTAGAGCAGCCAGACCTGAGAATTTTGTGCCCATCACAAATTTGATGAGGGCCAACCCATACTAAAAAAAAAAAAGGACCAACCTTCTCCTCCATCCATGCCAAGTTATTGCAACCAACCTGGCAGACCTGGTCCCCCCCTGAACCCAAAGCCTGGTTTGGAAGCAAACTGACTGAGGCTAAAAGTTGTTTACAGTGAGATTTTGAAACAGAACAAGCCTCATCTTTTGCTGCTCACAGGAAGCGCCCAAAGCGTTCCCCCCCCCCCCACAGCTTGCAAAACCGAAAAGGGCGCGGAAGAAATGTGGTGGGGTACAAGATGCAAGAAACCAGCCACGGTGGACTCCACCAAACGTATTTTCAGGACTCGCCAGCCAGCTTTCGGTTTCGAATGCAAACGCAGATCTTAGAAGCTTTACCCTTTTTTGGACTGGAGGTCCCCCAATCCCTCAGCTAGCGTAGCTGGCTGGGGGACTGCGGGAACCTCCAGTCCAAAAAAGGTAAAGCTTCTAAGATCTGAAAAAAGTGTTTATATGGGGTTTATCGACGATGCCAGGCGTTGCCTAACTACGCAGAGGCGAGCGAAAAACCTTAAAAGACACACTTCCTAGCCTGACTGGAAACTTGCCTTCCCACTGTTATGCCTTCTGCAGCCGAAAACGGAGGGGGCTCCCCGAGCGCCGTACGCGTCGCCAGCAGCGCTCAAGCGGTCCTCCCGGTGATATCGGGAGGGTGGGTCAAAGGCGGCGCCCACAAGTCACGCCGCACAAGAAGGCGCGCCGCCGCCCAGTACTTTTCCCCACTCGGGTCGTCCCTCTCTCCCTGTCAACCCCACACCGACCGGCTTCCTCCCCACTCGCCTTGTCGGGCGTTTGGCTGCCGCTTGGCTCCAGCGAACAGAGCACGCGGGCAGACCCGTCTCTCCCGCTCCCGCCTCCTAAAAAAAAAAAGTTTTTTACCCCCCTTTTGGAGAGGCCACTCACGCGGCTGAGGGGAACCGAGCGACTGCCCCGGCGCTGTCAGCAACTGCTGTGGGGAAGAGACGGGCGGGCAAACGAGTGGGGGGGGGCAGATGTTTGCAGCTGGCCTGGTTTCACGCTGCCGTGGCTACTCCTCGCTGGCTGAGGCGGCGCGTTTTTAATTCTTCTTCGTCCTCCTCTTTCTTCCCTCGCCCGCGCACTCGTGTCTGTGGGAAAGGGAACCGCGGCTCTTGCAAAAGAGAGGACCCCATGACGTGGTCGAAGAAGGAGGGGCGGCCGGTACCTCCTCCACCCTGAAAGAGGAGGAGGAGGAAGAGGAGGAACAGAACTTCTTTTGCTCTCGCTGCCGCCACCCAGGAACCAAAACCAAAACAGTAACAACGTGTCATTGTTGGCTTTTTTCCCCCCCAAGCCAGGAGAACCCGCCCGGTCGCCCCTCCACACCCGCACACCGGGGGGGCCCGAGGGGTCCCGCCCCGCGCTTTCTTCTCTCCAGACACACGCCGGGGGTGGGGAGGAGACGGCTCCTTACCGGGAGAAGGCGGCGGCGAGTTTGTGGGAGAAGTTTGTTTCTCGTCAGCCTTCGACTCGTTCTTTCTTCCTTATGGTTCTTTCCGTTGTCTTTCTCATGAGTGAGGAAGGAAGTTAAGGCAGGGGAACGAAAAAAAACCCTGGCGGCCCCAGTTTGCTTTTACTACTGTCGAAATAAAAGGAAGGAAATACGATGTTGAGTTGCTGGATTTCACTGAGGCCGTCCATCTAGTCGTCCGTCGGTCCTCCCCCACGCTGGTCTCCACCCAGGCAGGCTTGCTGGTTAGAAAATTAATCCTTGCAGTTTGGCGCCCGGCGCTGCCATTAATGCTTCCCTCTCGCTAGCTGTCGAAGTGACCTAAATATGCACATACTGTGGTTCGGAAATGTTCTCTATAAGGAGCTCTCTCCCATCGCCAGCTCCAACTTGCTTTTTCCTTGTTTCAAAGAACCACCGAACCGATTCCGCCTCCCCGCCCCGCGCAGCCGCCTCTGCTGTTTTGTCAGATTGTTTTGCAGGCGCGATGACATTAAACATCAGTTCTTCTTCCCCTGGTCCATTGGCGCTGCTTGATCTCCCTTTCCAGGTCTCGACGGAGTGATGGGAGACTGCAAACCCTTTTCCCCTCAAGGAAAACTTACGCAGAACTGAGGTGGTAACAAAGGGGTGAAGGATGACGAAACAAAATTCAGGTAGCGAAACGTCCCAGGGATTGATGGAATTGTATCCGGTTAATCCCTTTTTGCCCCAACTTTTTCTTTGCGGAGGGGGAAGGAAGTAATTATTTGAGTATTTAATCAGCTTGCTTGTTTCCAATTCCACTAGTTGCAAATTTGGAAAGTTTCCAGCATACATTCCACTGGCTTTCTTGGCAAAGCTGGTCTTTTAGCTTATCTCTTCTGCCTAAAGGGCAACACTGCAGACCTGGAATTTAGAATTTGTCCCCACATCTTTAAAAAATCACTATCGTTGTGTCAGTACCTTCTTCCAGAGAGAGGGAGGGAAGGAGCGATGACGTCTGCTCCCAGAGCCGATATTTTGTAGGCATTCTGTACCAAGTAAAACGTTTTTCTTCAGAAAAGTGTATGAGGACAACCAGTCTCCATTATGTGTATTGTCTGAACTGCTCCTACCAATGCTCTGTTGTTTGATTGGATTTGTAACCACGTTTTTAGTTATTGATTTGTTTGAATATCTCTTTCTGAGGGCCTTCAGGCGCTACAACTGTTAAAAGTGCTATTATTCCTCTGGAATCCTGGGGTTTAGGTGCCATCTGAACAAAGAATTTGAATTTCTGCAGTTTTGGTATAGAATATGCAAATATTAAGCCATTTTGACCAAACTTCATATTTAAACAAGTTGACATCCTAAATGCATTTGTGAAAGTTCAGGACTCACTGGCAGTTTCCAGAAAACTCCTGGTATGGGTCCATTTTGCGTGGAACCTGGTGCAAAACAAATGTTAGTTTGTACATGATACTAATGAATCCTGGCAATGCTAGAAAATAATTAATAGTTAGCTAAAATAAATAATTAGCTAAACAGTTCCCTACTCTATTGACCATATTCCATACTCTATTTACCATTTAGACCCTCCATGAGCAGTACCCTTTTACCATACTCTGCCCTATGATCTAGATCAATGGTTCTTAACCTGGGGTCTGCAGGCCTCTCATAGGGATCAATGAAGCCCTGCTGCTAAACACCACCAGCAGAGGTAGTAACAGGGATATGGTAGTGGTGTGTGTGTGTGTGTGTGTGTGTGTGTGTGTGTGCGCGCGCGCGCGCGCACTCATGCGTGCAGGTGCTAAAACTGCTCCTTCGTTTGCAAACAAGGGAGCAGTTTGGGCATTCACATGTGCCTGCCACCATGTTCCTTTAGTCAGGGACATGGCAGCAGGCAGTGTGAGCATGGAGGGTCATAATAGCATGCATATGCACTCATCCAAACTGCTCCTTCATTTGCAAACAAGGGAGCAGTTTTGGCACCCGCCCCCCCTGCCATATTCCTGATAAAATGCACATGGCTAGAAAGAGTCTCTCCTTGTCAGTGGCACTTTGTTATTATGTGCCTTCAAGTCACTTCCGACTTACGGCAACCTTAAGGTGAACCTATTGCAGGTTGTTGGGGTTGGTTTTTTTTGCAAGATTTGTTCACAGGGGTTTGACTTTGCTGCCTTCTGAGCCTGAGAGAACATGACTTACCCAAGGTGACCCAGTGTCTGAGCAGGGATTTGAATCCTACTCGTCAGAAGCCTTTAATAAATAAATGAATATTTGAATATTTAAATCTGAAATTGAATATTTACATCTTGAGTTAAGTCTTGAGGGTGTCCAGTAAACAAAAGGTTAAGAACCACTGATCTACCTCACCTCTAGATGTGTTAGATTACAGTTCCTTTCCTGCTGAATCAGTAAGATATGGCTGCACTTGCTCAAAATGATTGGGATTATACTTCCGGATATCTAGAAAGTGCAAGGTTAGGGGAGCTTGAAGACTGGGTGATAACAGTGGATTTCTTTCTTTCTTTGTTTAAAATGACAGCAGATGTTTCTAGCTTTAAGGAAGTATTAGATGCTGGCCTGGTTTTCTTTTCCTCCATTATATCAATTACAGGTAATAGCTTACTGGATAAGCAAGACACAACACTGTGTTCTGAATAACTACTGAAAACAAGATGGTGAGGAAAATAAAAGAAGTCCCCTCTCTTATGCATACAAACAGAGCAACAAAATTTGGAAGAGGTTTTTTTGTGAATACTATAGTGATTTTTTTTAAATATACTGTCAACATTGTCAGAACTGTCAAAGCAAATCCAGTAAGGTGGTTCAGGGTGAGCAGTGTTCCAACCTAAAACCCTTGTCAGTCACAGGATTCCTTCACAGAATCACAGAATCACAGAAATGTAGAGTTGGAAGAGACCACACGGGCCATCCAGTCCAACCCCCTGCCATGCAGGAACACCCTCAAAGCACTCCCGACAGATGGCCATCCAGCCTCTGCTTAAAAACCTCCAAAGAAGGAGATTCCACCACACTCCGAGGCAGCATATTCCACTGCCGGACAGCCCTGACCGTCAGGAAGTTCTTCCTGAGATTCAGGTGGAATCTCCTTTCCCGCAGCTTGAATCCATTGCTCCTTGTTCTGGTCTCTGGAGCAGCAGAAAACAAGCCCTCTCCTTCCTCTACATGGCACCCCTTCAAATATTTAAACATAGCTATCATATCCCCTCTTAACCTTCTCTTCTGCAGACTGAACATACCCAGCTCTCTAAGTCTATCCTCATAGGGCATGGCTTCCAGGCCCTTCACCATTTTGGTCGCCCTCCTCTGGACCTGCTCCAGCTTGACCATGTCCTTCTTGAATTGGGGTGCCCAGAACTGGACACAGTATTCAAGATGAGGTCTAACCAAAGCAGAGTAGAGTGGTACCAGTACCTCCCTCGATCTAGACACCATACTCCTATTGATGCAACCGAGAATTGCATTGGCTTTCTTGGCTGCCGCATCACATTGCTGACTCATGTTCAGCTTGTGGTCTATTAAGACTCCTAGATCCCTTTCACACGTACTGTCATCCAGCCACGTGTCCCCCATCCTATATTTCTGCATTCCATTTTTTCTACCGAAGTGTAGGACCTTACACTTCTCTCTGTTGAATTTCATTTTGTTAGCTTTCGCCCAGCTCTCCAATCTATCCAGGTCATTTTGAATTTTGATCCTGTCCTCTGGTGTATTAGCAACCCCTCCCAATTTGGTGTCATCTGCAAATTTGATGAGCATGCCCTCTATTCCTTCATCCAAGTCGTTGATGAAAATATTGAAGAGCACTGGGCCCAGGACAGAACCCTGTGGCACCCCGCTAGTCACTTTTCTCCAGGATGAAAAGCAGCCATTGGTGAGCACCCTTTGGGAACGGTCAGTCAACCAGTTACAGATCCACCTGACAGTAGCTCTGTCCAGCCCGCATTGTATTAGCTTCTTTGCAAGAATGTCATGGGAAACTTTGTCAAAGGCCTTACTGAAATCGAGATATGCTACATCCACAGCATTCCCTTCATCTATCAAGCTAGTAACTCTATCATAAAAAGAAATAAGATTAGATTCTTTTCCTCCATGTCTGTTTTTTAATATTTATGTGAAAGTTCTAGGTGAGGTTTTGCTGATGAAATTTTAGCTGAAATGAGATCAAGATGCTGGTACCATGTAGCCCTGCCTTCTTCTTCTATCTTGTGTTTCCAGTAAGGCAATGCAGTTAATAAACAGGTCTCTTGTGTCAAGTCAGACATGGGTGTGGATGAACAAATCAAAATGTAATTTAGAGAAGAGGGAGGTATTATTGATTGGGAGTAGTGGTAAGGTATAAAATATAAACTCTTTTGAAAGAGAATGGAGGGACTAGATATACAGCTCCAGGATATTCCTTGATCTGGTGTGCTTTTGTTTTATGCACAGGTGACAGCTGTAACCAGGAATGTTTTCTGCCAGCATCAACTAATTTCTCAGTTGCAGCATTGCCTGGTGAAAATGGCCTTGGCATCAATGTCTCATTCCCTAGTTAACTCCTGGCTGGACCACTATAATGTTTTTCTCTTTGTGATTCTTCCTTTAAAAGCAGTTTAGAAACTGCAGCTCATCCATAATGGTAATTGTCTGGTACCTGGCAATCAGAGCATATAATTCAGATCCTGTTCCAACTACACTGATTACTTGTTTGTTTCTGGGGCTCAATTTAAAGTGGCAATGTTAGCTTTTGAAAAACTTTAACAATCAAGGACCAGGTTACTTCAAGAATTGCCTTCATATATAAGCTTTAAGACAAAGCTAGGGTACTAATGGATCTCAAGATGCTGGACTCAAATTCCCATTAGCCCAATCAGACAGGCCAGTGATAGGGTATGATCGGAGTTGCAGTCTAGCATCTGGAGAACCAAAGGTCCTCCACCACCGCTTTCTGATCAGCTTCATAAGTCTTCTGCTTGATGCCATTATCAGAAAAATGGGACAAATAGGCACATGAACCTTTTCAGTAGTGATGCCAAGAATTACTTTTATTTCAGCATGTTTTTAATGTTTAATGATCTGCTGTTCTTTAGGGTAGGGATGTTTCTATGTATGGCTGGACAGTGAAGGAATTTGATAGGAAGAGAATCAACTTATTTGAAATACGATGCTGGTGGGGACTTCTATGGATACTACAAACTCTAAAAAGAAAAATAAATGAGGTCAAGAACAAATCAAGCCTGAACTGTCCATAGAAGCCAAAATGACTGAACTGAGACTATTATACTTTGGACATATCATGAGAAGACATGGCTTATTAGAAAAGACAACAATGCTTGGTGAAATAGAAGGCAGTAGGAAAGGGAGGAGGTCAAATTACAGATGGATTGATTCAATCAAGGTAATTGCAGCCCTTGAGACTTGGTCAGGGTTGTTGATAACAGGAAGACTTGGAGATGTCCCATTCATAGAGTTGCCATAAGCTGGTGGTAGTTGGCGGCAATTAACAACAACAAAGCAAAATATGGCCTTCTGGATACCAAACTGTAACTCCTAGCATTTCTCACCACTGACTATTCTGGCCAAGACTGATAGGCATTGTTCTTCCAAAGCTGGAGGGTTTCATTGTGCCCACCCCTGTCTTAGGGACTCTTCTGCTTTTAACTGATGTATCATAATGGTGAGATGTTTTTAAGTTATGTAGTGGGCTGATCTTGCAAGAAGGTGCATCCTGTTGAAAACACATCACCTCAACATCTGCTTCCCCTTTGGAAAAGTATCTCTGGGACAGCATGATATGTAGAAAAGGAAAAGGAGAACCAAAATCTCCCTGTTCAGCTGTTTTTAACCTAAAACACATGCCTTCCCTCACTTAATCCCACTCCTTTCTTTGCAGTATTCCAGACTTCTGTTTTATGTCCACCTACCCACTCAGTATGGAAGAAAATAAAAATATTTTATTTTTTAATACTGATATTATATATTATGCACATAGTGTTGTTGTTTAATTCCCATCAAGTCAACTTTGACTTATGGCAACCCTGTGAATCAGTGACCTCCATGTCACCCTATCAACAACAGCCCTACAGTATTCAGGTCTTGCAGACTCAGGGATGTGGCCTTCTTGACTCCATCTACCTGTACTGCAGTCTTCCTCTTTTCCTACTGCCTTCTACCTTATCAGTGATTATTGCCTTTCCTAGTACTTAAAGTCTTCTCACAATATGTCCAAAGTATAGTGCTAATAGTACAGTGTCAACTGCATATCTTAAATTGTTGCTTCCCTTCCTCCAATTTTCACACCTCCTTCTCCTAGTCTAATCCTGCTTTATGTGTGATATGTTCAGCATACAAGTTAAAACAGATAGAGTGAAAACATGCAGCCTTGCCTGACCCCCTTGCCAACTGGAAATCATTCCGTTTCTCCATTTTCTATTCTGACAGTAATCTCTTGTCCTGAATAAAGATTACACATCAGGACAGTCAAATGTTGTGGAACACCCATTTCTTTTAAGAGCAATCCATAGTTTTTCATGATCCACACTATCAGAGACTTTGCTATAATCTATAAAGCACAGGCAGATTTTCTTCTAAAATTCTTTGGTGTGCTTCCTTATCCAGTGTGTGTTTGCAATATGATCCCTAGTTCTTCTTCCTTTCTCAACCCAGCTTGGACATCTGGCATTTCTTACTCCATATATGGTAAAAGTGTTGTTGAATTTTGAGCATCCCTTTGCATGCATGGGGGATTAATGCAGTGGTCTGTGTTTACTGCAATCCATGGACTGCCTTTTCTTGGGGACTGTAATGTATATCGAGTGTTTCCAACCTGTGGGCTATTAGCTGTTTTCCATATTTGTTGACAGTTTTAGAACTAGAATGGATTCTGAATACCAATACCAATAGAATAGAGTAGAACTAAAATGCCAATATGTGGGCTATTGTTTTGTAAACAACAGTGGTTCTATGTTTATTGCAATCTGTGGAATCTCTTTTCTTGGGGATCAGAAGGTATACTGTGGGCCATTGTTTTGTTTTCCATATTTGTTGGAAGTTTTAGAACTAGAATAGTTTCTACTTTTGTAGCCTGAAGCAGCTCTATTGGTATGCCATCTGTTCCTGGAGAGTTATTTCTCTCCAGTGCCCTGGGTACAGCTTCCATTTCATTTCCTAAAACTGTAGGAACATCTTATAATTCTTCCTAAGACGAATCTGTCATCCTTTCATCTCTTTTATATATTCTTCAGAGTATTGTTTCCACCAGCTTTATATTTCTGCTTAATCATGTAACATGTTCTCCTGCTGGTTGACCCCACGCTTCATTTAAATTTCCCTTTGATTTCTTGGATCTTGTGGAAGAGATTTACTGTTCTTCCTTGTTTGTTGTCATCTTCTATTTCTCCGCATTGATTATTATAGTAGTTCTTGTTTCTATATACAAATCACTGAACATTCACTGTTCTGAATGCACTCTGTGTTCTGACTATATTATTGACATCTTTTACTTTTGTTTCCCATGTGTCCTTAACTGTTTGAAGAAGTTCATCTGTTATGCATTGAGGCTTCTCCTTTATTTTGGCTGCAGACAGTTTTTTTCCCATTCTTCCTTGACAACATCCCTGACTTCAGTCCAGAGTTCTTCTGGATCCTGATCAGTTAGGTTTAACAGTGCAAATCATTATCTTTAAATTCTATGGGGATATTCTTAGATTGCATTTTGGAATGATGGTTGGTTTAGCGTTCTCTTTTAGCTTTACTCTAATTTTTGATATTAGCAGTTCATGATCTGTACCACAATCTGATCTTGTTTTTGCAGAGAGAATGGAGATTCTCCATCTTCAGCATCCAATTATGTAGTCTGTTTGATTTCTATATTGACCATCAGGTGATGTCTATATATACAGTCACCTCTTTTGTTGCTTGCAATGAAAAAACTGTTGGCCTTCCACAATTCAAACAGTCCCTTCTTCTGCTTCATTTCTTGATCTTAGGTAAAATTTTCTTACAATATTTGATTCTGCTCCATTTCCTACTTTTGCATTTCAATCACCTATGATTACCATATTTGCTGGCGTACAAGACACACTTTTTTCCCCCCGACAAATAACTTTAAAAAATAGGGTGCGTCTTATACGCTGGTGGATCTTTTTTTCCTAAGCGTTTTGCCACCATGCAAGTTCTCAGCACAGAGGCAAAATGCACTAGAAAGCAAGGGGAAGCTCCGGAGCGGGAAAGGAACCCTTGAGGCTTCCACCACTCCCACTTTACCTTCTGTTCTGAATGGGAAGAGAAAAACGTAGCTCCAGAGGGGGGGGGGGAGTTCATGTTGCTTTCTTCTTGCTCCTCTAGAATGCCTTCCTTTCCTTCCCCTGCAAACCAGAGCGGAAAAGGAGAGGGAAGAAAGATCCAAGGAACTTTCTTTCCCCACCTCTGGTGCTCCCTCCTTTCCCTTCCCCTGCAAATTGGAGGGGAAGAGGGACAGGAGAAGTTATGCTATTTTTTTTAACTAGTTTTTTTTCCCCCAGAAAAAAACATTTTAAAATGGGGTGCATCTTATATGCCAGTGCGTCTTATACGCTGGCAAATACGGTAAAAAAGACCTGTTCTGGTGTTGGTCAATTTCCTCCTGGCCTCCAATGTAGAATCTGTTTCTTTTTCTTCTGCCTCTGTAGTTGAAGCCTAAACTTGGGATTACGGTTATATTGATTAGTTTTCCCTGAAGTCTTATTGATATCATTCGGTCAAACTTTGCATTAGATTCTTTTACGGCTTTTGCTACATTTCTCCCCACTATAAATGCCACCTATTTCTTCTTAGATTTTGGCAGGATGTTGATGATACCCAGCTCTATTACTCCTTTCTACCTAATTCCAGGGAAGCTATTCCTGTGCCTGATAGCTGTAATGGGATAGATGAGGGTGAACAGATGCAGCTTAACCCAAATAAGATAGAGATGTTCCTGATCAATTGAAAGACAGATCTAGGAATAGGGATTCAGCCTGTGTTAAATGGAGTTACACTCCCCCTCCAAACACAGATTTCCAGTTTGAGGGTATTCCTGGATTTAGCTGAACCTGCAAGCCAAGGTTTCAGCAGTGACCAGGAGTGTATTTGCACAGCTAAAGCTTGTATACCAACTGCGCCCATTCCTGAAGAAATTGAACCTGGCTGTCTGGGGCGGGGTTTTAATGCTGTACAGAGCTATTTTTAAGGTTCATATATGGTCTTTTAAATTACTTTTAATGTTTTGATTTTATAAATTGTTTAAGCATTTTTAAATAATTCATATTTTTGAGTCTCCTGGGAACCTCTGGGGTTTGGGTAATGGGAAGACACTGGAGTCCCACCAATTGAAACTCTTTGCATCCAAAAGTGAGTGCCCCATATAACCAAGTGTGTATTGTAAAACATTAGCTTTAGCAACTATCTTAACACTATGTCTCATCTATCTCATTAAACAATACTGCTGCTGAACTCTGAGTGTTTTTCTTAAGAGTAAAAGAGTAGCCAGCACATGACAATTAATGACTTTTTCAAATAGTTTTAATCTGTATTGTTTTTAAATATGTTGTTAGCTGCCTTGAGTCCCATTATTGTAAGGCAAACAATCAATCAATAAATTCTATTCATATGGACCATATCCAAGTAATATTCTATCGATCAGGATGTATGACTGCAAAGAATGTTATCCCTTATTATGTCATAACCGTAAAGAGACCCATGCAGAAATGTACCTGCACTTTCCTCATCGTAATCCCCATTCAGTCCAATGGGTCCTACTTTGACCTGTGAGGCCTAATAAGAGCAGGCAGCACACCACTTACAAGCAAATAATGCCAACCTGTTTGATGACATTTTTCTACTGTATTTGTTCCTTTCTAATTCACTATTTGGGGGATTATCTGTCTCCAAAACTGCAAATACAAATAAACTAATTTCACTAAAATTTACCCTTTCCTAGGCCCTAGGGCTGTCTCATATCTCAGTTGCTGGGGAAAGTAGATTAATAACTGGACAGTTTTGGGCCTTTGTTGTTTGGTTTTCCACTCTAAAGCAGAGTGCTCATTACCTACCTTCTGGTTACTATTTATGTACATCTCCATCATTTTTCCATACACTTTTTTACTGACCATAATTTTCCTAGTGTTTTAGAGAAAAACCAGTGCTTTTTCATCTTTTTCTAACAAGAGTTATAGCAAAACCTGAATTTTACATACCAAGAAATGGCCACATCTCTTACTTTCTGCCCTTGAACTTGATCACCTAACTGAGTAGCAGTCACTTAGATTCTTGTACTGATCTAGTACATCTCATCCAATATTACACTTTTTCTCTTTCTTTCCATTGAAAATGGGAAGTTAATAAAGCTAGATTTTGTACTTTGGCAAATAAAACACAGCAGAAACAATATTTTAAAAATTGTTTTTGTTCTTTCCAGGACCTAGAAACCAGTCTGTGAGCCAATTTTTCTTCCCCATATATCACTTCAAATCTTGATCTTATGGCCCTCTGCAAAAATGAAATTAATCCAAAATGTAATTACAAGGCCTTGTAGTTGACATGTTACTAATTTATTAAGTGTCTTTCATCCAAAAGAACAACATAAACAGCCAACTAAATGACGAGTGAAGTAAATTTAATTATTAAATAAAGCCTTTACATATCAGAGGCAGCACAGAATTCTCCTGCAGGCAAAACATTAATATGAACTGCTGCTTTCTTTCAATAAGTCTTTCAAATATGTTTGATATAACAAAAAAGGAAAAATATAATCAAAACAGAAAAGGACCTTTACTAAAGATAAAGCAAATAAACCTGTTTTAAAAACCTTACTCATCAACTTAGCTACCTTTCTTTTTTAATTTCTTCTTTATGAGTTTTGACATTTGAAACTTCAGGTGTTCTTTTTAACAGAATGCTAATACACAGCATAACTACTCATTACTACAGACTTTCCACTCATCTGTGTAATGCTTACTGGCTTAGACAGAAGAATAATATCAGAAATCAGTCACTTAACTTCCAGCAGCTTATACTCCAATCAGATAGAGAGGCCACTATGAATCAAACATTCAGTAATTCCTCATCCTTTTTCACAAATAGAAGTTAACAAGGAATACTATTTCATACATTTGAATTTTTGGATTGAAAGAACCCAAAAACTTTCAGAGCTGATTACTGCAAGTCATATCTGCTATAAATATGCAAGCAGAAAACATTTAAATGTAAGACAAATATAGTACCTCCAGAGATTGCTGCAAAGCATAAAGTAACTCCTGGATTTAAAAACTCAAGGAGATTATTCCACCTGGAAAAAAAACCCCTCAGCTCTTGTGTGCTTGAATAGTCAGGACACAAATCCAAAAGCATCCATATTTGAAGACTTCAAAATAGCTTAGTAAACACCAGCTATTAAGTGCTTTTATATCTTTGTGAGCCAATATATAAAGATGGTGAGCACATTTACCATATCTAAGAGATTACAAGTGGATGAATGGCTCTCAATTTTCCTTCCTCACTCTCCCCTTTTCACAAACAATTGATACAGATGTTAAACAAACAGAAAAGTACATAATTCCATGAATAGTATTATATCAGCACTAAGTCAGTTTGAAAGAAAACAGAGACATTATTTAAAAATATATAAGTACACGTCACCTTTTTAAAAAATGTTCCATGAATCCTGCTGATAGTTATGGACCTCCATTCTACAGTTAATGCTATTCTCCTAAGTCAAGTAAGTTTCCTTCCTTACATAAGAGTTAACATTATTTTTACATTATCATATCAAACAGTAAACTGAAATATAGCTTCATCTTGTTGCACATGGAAATTTCCAAGGTAAACTGAGACTGGAGGTAGAATTACACAACCACCTTTTGTGATAATCAGACAAAGCATTAGTTACAAAAATAATTAAATGTAATTACTTGTTGGTTGGTATGATGTACACATATACACAGAGGTTCATAACTGAGCACCAGTTCAATATTGCAAGGCCTTCTTTTTGTAAACTTAACTACCTCTGAAACTGAGAAAGTCCTGCACTCATTACAACTGGTTAAAGCATCCTCTTTGGATATAATCGTTTGTTTTCCTTTAAATAGGGTTGCCATGTCAAAATTGGTTGTTACTCTCATTAAAGAAAAGAACATTAAACTTTTCTGTTAGACCTAGATGCTGGAAGACTAGTCAAAACAAGTGAACCTAAAATATTTTATTCCTATGCCAGTCTGTGCTTTAATACTAACTACAAGTGCCATTCCCCAACTATTTTTCTTTTTTAAAGCTACAGTACTCTCTTACCCCAATCAGGCTCTTCCCATCCAGTCTACTTTATATTCGGTTTTATGACTGAGGGCCATAGCAACTAGAGCCATATGGCAGGGGTTTCACACTATAGTCAATGTCCTCTTCCTGCCTAGTCTTGTATTATAGGCTCACAAACTATTTACAACTGTTTACATGGTTCCTTTGGTTTAAAAGTGCTACTAATAATAACATCCAAGAACAAACTCCAAGAGAGAACAAGTGTCTCCAAAAACTCTCAATATATTTTTGCTTTTAACTGATATACAAGGAAATTATATTTTAGGAAGTTGTTCAAAATCCAAAATTTTCAGAGTGGACATAGAAATCCCAGTACTGCTCCATTGTATGACATGGCAGAAATTCTTCATCCTGTATTAATACTATTTTGTTGAACTGTAGAAATCTTCCAGGAGTTTTTAAGAATGTTGATTGGGATGGCAATTCTGTTAAAAACACAAAAGTACAGTAAATTAATATATCAAGCATTGAGTGTAAAGATTTATTTAAAAAAAAATTATCCTGTTTTTCTCCTAAAGTTAGGCCTCTTTATAATATATTAAAACATCTAAATAAAACACAGCAAATTATAAACTGTAAACTGCACATTAATTAAAAATCTGATAAAAGCAACACTTTAAAATATCACATTAATATAAACATTAATATTTTTAAGGAACAGTTTATAAACCATCTTTCCCAAATGATGGGAAACTCAATATAACTTTACCAGATTGCTTCTAAAATCTCTCTTAGTAGGGCCTCATCCATGGAAGGTCATTGTGTGACTCCCTAGATTCCAGCCATGGCTACTTTATTACAGTTCTAAATGTACATGAATGAGCAGTGAGTGTGGGGCTTTGTGTTTGGCAAGAATGAACACAGATCACATTTTGTGGGACAGGGAAAGGCCATAACTGAATATGCTTGCCTGACAACGTGGGTTCAAATCCAGACATCACTCAACCAGCCTGCCAGCAGATGGCAACCCAATAATCACTCAACCTTACATGTAGGTAGCACCAGAATAACAAAAATGGCAATCCACTTGGGCAGAAGCCATTATGTCATTTCCCTGCTGCCTTAAGTACTAAGGCCAACCATCTGCCCCTGTACTGGTTGGTCACCGATAGACCTAAAACTGACCATATAACACCAATTTTAAAATCTCTTCATTGGCTGCCTATTAGTTTCCGGGCACAGTACAAGGTGCTGGTTATTACCTTTAAAGCCCTTCATGGCTTGGGGCCAGCCTACCTGCGGGATCGCCTTCTCCCATATAATCCGTCCCGCACATTAAGGTCCTCTGGGAGGAATTTACTGCAGCCAGTTAGGACTAGGTTGGCTGTGGTTACCCGGAGGACCTTTTCTTCTATCACTCCCAAGTTATGGAATGGCCTGCTGGAGGAGACCCAGCATATTACCAGTCTGGACTGCTTTAAAAAAGCAGTCAAGACTGATCTCTTCCGACAGGCCTTCCAAGACTAGTATTTCCATTGCCTCCCATCAACTGTCTTCTTGTTTTGTTAATAGTCAACTGATTGATTGTGAATTGCTGTGTGTTTTAAGGGATTGGTTTAGGTGGGTTGGTGGATGGTGAGGATTGGGTATGTTTTTAATCTCTTTTAATGTATTTAATGTATGTTATGTTGTTTGCTGCCTCGATCCTTGTGGAGAGGCAGGATAGAAATAAATATTATTATTATTATTAGTATTAGTATTACTACTACTACTACTACTACTACTACTACTACTACTACTACTGGGTATGAATTCTACCTACAGCACAGATCCCCTAATGAGATCACTCCCCATACTGGATATATTGGGGACAAAGGCCCCATGTGTCCTGAAACTGGATTTAGCCTCCATGCCCAAACTGCTGAAACTTGTGGCAATCAGTATTAGTGGAATGATACCACTAACAAAACAATCATCCAATCACTACCAAAACAATCATCCAGGATGGGTAGGGGTGACAAAGCCAGTTAACTATTGGCATGGAAAAGGAAGTAACTTGTATAGGCTGGAAGAAGACCTGACTGAAGCTTTCACTTGCTCCTGAGCTGTGCTCCCTACCAACCAACCAAGCTGTCCTCTGATTGGCTTGACTTGCCACTCCATAGCAGAGCCCAGGAACACTGTCCGGGCTTCTGGGGTAGGGGAACAATCCCAGCCTGTACAATGAGAAAGGCAGGAAAACAAACAAACAAACAAAATAATAAAGTGCCTGGAACATGGCATGCATCTTTGCTTTGTCTGCAACCATCATCTGCAAATTGACACTCCATCTGAAATGGAGAATGAACTTGCTTTCAATTACTCCCAATAACTAGCAAGTTCCACCACAGCCATACCTATTCAAATTCAGTAATTTTGTTACACTCCACACCTAATTTTAGTACACAGTTTAAGTCAGTACTGTATTAAAAAAAAATACTGAACAGTTCTATGAAGTACTATGGCAAGATATTAGCAACTACCTCATGAACACCTAATTAAAAGTGTAAATGGAACCTACATCCAAGAATGTTTTTCTTTAAATGGATATATGATACCATCATAAGCAGAATCACTATTTACTTTCTAAGATGAAGTGTTGTTGTTGAAGATAAAGGTATAACTACTTCTTTCCAAACTAAAAGAAAATATTATCTGAATATGTTTCCAGAGTTCCTCCAAAAGATAATTTTAGCTGGAAAATCAACATGTACACTCCTCATACTATGACCTAAATCTAATGTCATACTAGCACATGATTGCTATTGCAATGGACCATTGTTCCCCCAATCCTTCCTTCTAGTATTTTGTGCCACTGGAAAAATGGCTTTGGAGAGTTTCCTAGACCTCCACAATAGGTTTTAGAGTGGCAGAATTATTCCCCTCTTGATTGCACAGACAGAAAGAGTTGGATACTGGCCTGGGCTGCATTTGAGTACCTCTGTCTACCAAAAGCAAGATGGGAAGCTATACTTAGGGAAGATGCTTATCAGAATTTGAAAACTCTACTCAAACAGATGTCATATTTTAAAATAATGCCAAAAAGAAGATTCCTGATGAAAATAATTTTTTACATGTCACTGTCCAGATGCCATCCCTATTTTCAGATCCAATTCCTGAGTAAGTCTTTCAGTATCAAAACCATTTAACACTATATCAACAAATGCACACCACAAGTATTCGTTATTTAAAAAGCAATAAGCTATATTTTTAAAGATTCATTGCAGAGGTAAAGTAGATGTTCACTAAGAGGATGCAATTTGCAACCATATGTTCACATAGTTAAATGTTCTATTTTGGCTTCGGCTTTCATTCCTGATTATCCAACACGTCCGTGCATCTACATAATATATACCTCAGAAACAGATTTTATTATGTAATACAACATATCAGATGACTGCAAAACAACAACTTAAAGCTTTGTTAAATCCTTTTTTAAATAGTCTAGACTAGACTGAATTAAGAAAGGCAACATAATTTCTAAAGGCAAGAATTATTTTAACACGAAAACCCCTCAGCAGCAAATAGAGAACATGTGCTTTGCAGAAAGAGCAAGTTAAAAAAGTTATAAGACAGAGGAAATTGAAAACTGTATTTATTGTTTTGATGCCATCCGTAATAATCTCACATCACTGAAATGTAAGCAACTTGGACATAACAATTTATCTTTGGGTTAATTTGTGATCACAGGTTCACTTCACCCCTTCACAGATATATGAGGTCTCACATTTGCCTTGGGAATTTTAACAATGATATCTAAATGTCATTATCCTTATACCTGAATGTTATGTTCCTGGCTCCTAGGAATCGGCAATATTTTTCAAGAGTTCTGCCCAACTGAGATGGACTTAATGAGATGGTGGGATGAAATGACACATCATACTGCTTCATTTTAGTTAAATTAATAGAATACATACGCAAAAGCTGAAAGATCACTACTGCAGTCCCAAGGTTGTTTTTGATCTTAAAGGTAAGATGTGCAATATAGTAAAAAGACCTCATGTGGCAAACAGTGAGGAGGGAGCCTCAGGGCTGGGATATATCTGGCAGCACTAAGCAGATTTGCAGCTGTTAATTGGTTAACTGCACCCTTCCATGGAGAACTGTTATAATGGGCAAAAACAAATGTGTGGAAAATACAGCCTCTAGATCATATGGAGATCCTCAAAGTTATTTTGGAGGCCTCTGAAACCTCCTACCAGTACATGCATTTTTTTAAAATGTTTCTTTTTCTTTTCATTTCTTTTTGCAAAAAATGCCCTTCACAGATCCTTCTGGTTTATTTCCTGGTGCAAAAATGCCTCTCTCAATCTTAAATTGGCTAGGGTACCCCAAAACCTGGCAAAAACTTCTCCATTCATCCTGGGGGCCTGCAGGGCATTTTAGGCCAAAGACAGTTTTTTAAAAAGCCGTGAATTTTTAGAGGGTATGGGCACATTAAGAGTGTAGCCCTCTGAAGTCCCATGGAGGCCCAGTACAGCTCCCCAACCTCTGGCAGATGCCCACTCCTGGACTAAATGATAATATACATTCATAACTAGCTGGAAACATGTAAGGAGTATTTGTCAGTGGTTACTTATCAAACTGGAGGATGAATGGCCATCAACATTCTTCATATACCTTAAAAATTGTTAGTATTACAGAAAACAGGGCAAAGATTTCTTCTTTGAGGTCCCAGAAGGCAGAACTGTATTTAGCTGGTTACAAGAGCGTAGATCCAAGTTAGCACATTAGAATAAATTTACAAAGCTCTTCAGAGCAGTGGGACAACATTCTCATTGGGGAGCTTAAGCTCTTAATATCATGAGTTGAGCAGGGGGTTAGATCAGCCAGCTTACACAGCCCCACTCCACCTACTGTGTGATGTCTAGAGGAGGTAAACTTACAGCAAAGTTATACCAGTGTAGAGTACAGTCAGAGTCTCGTCAGATAGAATGAGTCGTCATGAAAAGGTTATTTATACTTACTGAACAACATGTGAGGAAAATGAAGATGGCATTAGTGTGTATGTGTTTGTGTGTATATATAAAAGTTTTTGTTTTTGTTTTTCAATAGTGGGTGAACACCACGGTTCAATTCCCCGCTAAATGATGGAAACCCACTGAATGACCTTGGGCACATCACTCTCAACCTAGAAACCCCCATGATAGGTTTGCCTTAGGGTAGCCGTAAGTCAGAAATAATCTAAAGGCACACAACAGCAACAATTCAGTCATATGAACTCTCAGTAACAGTGTGAAGTAATCCAGTCCAGACATGTTTAACATTCCATCTTCCATTTATGAGAAAAATCCTGAGTGTCTGTGACTTAAGGTGGTAAAAGAGAAGTCTGGAATTTAGAACAGTTCAAAGGAAGGGAAGCTTCTGAACTAGAGATGTAGGAACATATTTGACAAACCTCTATGAGGCCACGTTTATTTTGAAAAGCAAAATTAATGGTGATGTTTTCTAAGCTCCTTGGTCATATTCCATTTTTATATCCTTGCCTGATTATGCTATTTTTGGAAAAAGAAATTATAATGCTTATCAGCATTATTAGATGTCGCAAATGCATATTTGTAAGATGGGTACCAAGATGATATTACAAATGGAGAGCCTCAAAGCAGAAGAAGCTTATTGTATGTCTACCCAGCTACATGCACAAAATTTTAACAAGGGCTCTAGGCAGTGCTATCTTCTCCTTATAAACCTTTCCTACTGCTTCCTTTGTCTTTTCAAATGTCTACCAACAACAAAAATAAATTAAAAAATAGGACAAAAAAAATGAGACAGCTGCTTAATGTGTTTGGACTGGTGCCACCAGGATCCCTTTATCTAGAAGCACCTTGGACAGAGAAATGGAGCATGTTTGCTCTACAAGAGATATTTAATTGAAAAATCTGAAACTTACTTATTTCACAGATGGATGAAGGCACTCCCTCAGCTTCTACTTCAGGAGATAGTGGAATTTCCCCTTCTTCTTGAGAAAAAGATTCAACCTCTTGCTGTATATTGCCTGTGTCCTGGAAAGAACTGGTGTTATGGCTAAAAGAACCACCTTGGTTGTGATCCCATTCTACAGGGTTTCCTCCTACTAGTAAAAGAAAAGGAAAGGTTTTTTGGTCAAGGCTGTCCAAGCACTGTTTCTTTCGGTGCCATTCCACCCCCCAACCCCTACTATTTCCATCTCTTTGCTGGATAGCCACCTGTTGCTGCCCTGCAAGATAGTAAATGATTAAAAGTGAAAATGTGTGGAGTATAAGTCAGTACTTAACTTCTCCCATCAATTTTTTTGTCTTCTCATCAAAGCAGGAAACATATTTCTGCCAGTACATACCAGGTAGCTTTTTCTGCTGCAATAGTAATTCTGGTCCCTGAGGAACATGAACTTCAGCAATAATTTCTGATAACAGAGTTCCACAGTATCTGACCTGTACACATACAAATTTATGTTAGATCCTTATTTTAACTTCCCTTTTTATGATGAAGGAAGAAGTACAGAGCCTCTGTCAGTGTTACAGATCTGCTTTTCACAGTTCTTGGTAAGAAGAGTACACGAACATTTTTCAAAACAAAGCCACATGCAAAGGGCTAGACAGTATAACTCTGCTCTGCAACATTTTTGTTTCCTTTTTCCCATATGGTGATCGTCCCCTATGATAACCAAATACTAGTTTCCATTCAAAACTGAAATTAAGTTACTTACAAACCAGTAATTTACACTGGGTAACGAACTGCTTTATTAATCATTTTCACTAGCAATTTAAAAGTTATCAATCACAACCTACTGATCACATCCCTGTTAAAGACAGCAAGGCAAAATCACTAAAAGATGGAAAGACTCAAGTATTCATAGATCCTTTGTCCAAAAATGTCTGGGACACTGCTCTGGCTGAAAAAAGTACATACTAAATCCAAATTGCAAAGGACCATTTAAGCACTAACCCATCTAGCATCTTGGCATTGTTTCACTGAATACGGCCTGGATAATAGTCAAGCCACTATTCAAACTTCCTCAACAACTCAGTCATTGTACTGTCTCAAGCCTTCATTCTGAAAGTGGCTTTTATTTTTATTTATTCTTATTTGTTATACTTGTCTGCTCTTTCCTATGTCTTTCATTTTTCTGTTGTAAAAATTGAATCTTCTAAATAAAATAAACATTTAAAAAGAGTATTTAAAATAAAATACTTTAGTGTGTGATATGAGGACTTCATATACATGATGTGATGACTTCAATCAAAGTTTGTACCCATCCCCCAAATTTTTCTGTTTTTGGAGTGTTTTTTCTTTAACTTGAGAAGCATTAAAAAATCTTTTAACAACGCTGATGAAAAACCAGATAATTGTCAGAGTTTGCATTTGATTGCAATGCTTGTAGTCTGTCCCCAGACCAGAAAATCACTGAAATAGGCACCTATGGGAAAAAAATGAATTAATTTTTAGTTCTTATTAAGAATAACAACACACACACAGACCTTATTGCATATGTATCTCCAGCTTACAGTAATGTCATTTCCTAATAGAGCTTTAATCCACTGAACTGGAGTCTGGTAAATGAGGTTGTTGTCAGTTTTGACTTTTCCATTTGCCAAAAGGCTAGCTTTATGCTTAACATCCTAAATTTGGAAAGGAAAGAGAGAAACAGAAAGCCACTGAAAATTATAATCTCCTAAATTTGAGGGAAAACGTGCAAAGATTTAGCTATTCTATTTTGCAATATTATTAAGTCCAAGGCTTTTTAAAGGATTATCACCATATGGACTTAAGCAGGTTCAACCAGTATTTTCAACCATAAATTGTACGGGTTTTGTTTGTTTGTTTTTGGTATTTAAAAGATTCAGTACAGTTTCCAAAGTTTCTCACAACTTTAGAAGCTCCATAGCTGGTGGACTGTGAGGAATGCTTGAAGCAAAACAGAACTGAAATCTCACTTACACCCACCTAGATGCACCCTGCCACCAACCCTCCAGCAGGCTGGAATATAGAGGCTGTATGCCAGTTGCTAGGGAACATGAACAGACCGGGTACTACTGCATCCATGTCCTGTTTGTAGGATCCTCATAGGCACTTGGTTGCCCATTTTATGAATCAGATGCTTGGTTTGAGCCAATTAAACCTTCTCCATGCTCTATAGAGGAGTGGGCAAAGTGTAGCCCATGGAATGCACGATGGCTGTCACCTCTTTTGTGACCTTCCCCAGGCCCCCCACTGAACAACATATTTCAAAAATTATGCCATCCACTGCTAAAAATCAGAGGTATGGCTTGTTGAAAATATTCAGCAGCAAACCAGTAAATAAGGCAGAGCTCTCTTCCTCTCTGATCTCATCCCACTATCCACTGTGACTTCATAACCCTCCTCTTTGCCCCTGAGCAACACCATCTACTGTTACACTCTTTCTTGCTGACAGCTCCTCACCACAGCCAAACTTCATGGCCACCATTCTCATTCATCACATTGCCTTCCCTCCATGTCAACTGCAACTGTCCTGGCCTCGGAGGGAGAGAAGAGGCTAGCACAGCTCCATCATGCCTAGGCCCAGAAGCAGATGAAAGGCCCCCCATCCATCCCAATTGCCGCTGCTCTGGCCTCAAAGGGAGAGAAGAACTAGCAGCACCTGCTGGAGTTAATCCCTTCTCCCAGTGCCATCCCCTTTTCACTGTGGTGTCACACCTTACTTAGATTGTGTGCCTGAGGGCAGGGAAGTATCAAGTGAACAATTTGTAAGCTGCTCTGATAATCTTTGTGGCTGAAGAACAGGGTACAAAAAGTTAAATAAATAAATAAATAACCTCCTCCTTTAACCCTGCATACACCCTCTTGTTTGCTGCCTCCATTTAAAGCAGTTGGCACCAGCAGCAACTGATCACCTGGACCTGGGGCACAGTAAATTAAGGAAAATTGGTAGGGGGAATTAAGCCTCAGTGCCAAAGTTTCAAATTGTTACAAGAGGGAGAAAAATCCAAAGTATAAAGAGATGAAAGAAAGAAAAACCACCTCACTCTTTAACTTCTGGCCAGATATTTTTTCTAGACTTCCTGCAAGATAGTCTTGCTCAAGTCCACCAAGGTTCTATCATTCTGGACCACAGCCCCTCCTACTCTGAAATACAGACTCATTCAGTTGCTGCTGTTTCTACATTGTGTCAGCGGAGCTTCTCACAAATTAATCCAGTTTAAAGTTCAAGTATATTGATTTAAAAAAAAATAAAATTAATTAAATTAAATAGTGTTTAATTATGTTTACTGCACAAAAACAAATTAATCCTTAAAATAATTTTTATAATTCCTAAATTCCCCAAAGGCACTGGATCTCATATGATATTGGAAACTAAGCAGGGTCAGCTCTGGTTAGTACTTGTATGGGAGACCACCAACAAATACCAGGCGGTGTGAGCTATATTTCAGAGGAAGGAACTAACAACACCACTTCAGAGTATTCCATACTTAATAAAACCATATGAAATTCATGGCGTCTCCATAAGTTGACAGAAAATTTGAGGGCATATATGCACAGACATAATTCTGCAGCTTGTGGCCAACCTGAAGAATGGCCCTCTAGCCCTTCCACAGTTGTCCACCTTTGTTCTATACATTGCTGTGGAACCTCCTAAACATATTAGTGCTCAAACTTTCTCTGTGCCTAATCTAATCAAAGTAGCAATGTATCATCTATCAATTGGCCAGAAACGGCCCTGAGGTAGCACATATCCTTTACCAGTAGCACATTAAAATTATGTCTCCTTCCATTTTTTAATAGAAGGAGCAATGCCTACTCTTTTTGGAACATGGAAATTACCTTTTCAGTCTACTGTATGTGGTTCTTTTGATCCTCAAATTTATAACTATCATAACACATTTTAGAACCCTGGAATCCCACTGGTCTCAGTACCTCCTTCCTGACACTTAGAAATTCTCTTCCTAGCTGGTCATCCATTCTTGTATCAGTTAGGATTACTGCTAATTACTCCTGGGTACATAATGGAACCTTCATTACACTTACACAAAACCAAGAATTATGCAGCACAAGGGACTACTCAGCAACCACTTTTGCATTTATCAAAGCAATGTCAACAACAAACAGAATTTGAAAGTAGCCAACAAAATTTACTACTGAGAATAATATATTCAATATATTCTAATGTGGGGGAATGGGTATTCTTTTTCCTCAATGTGCCAGGTGTTACCCTGATTTCTGGGGTCCCATGGGGGACACCTCAATGTGCTCCAAATAATGGGGAATGGGAATTAGCCAGAGCACAAGCTGTAGCACTACAAGAGGCAGGGTAACCTAGCGAGATCTTTAAACCCAAATTTTACGGGGTCAGGCCAAGCCAAAAACCAAGCAAAACTGTCTTAATAAAATGGTTTTATTGAGGGGAATTCACTCATGCATGCACACAAGATACACACAATCACACAAGAGCTAGCTGAAAGAGAAAGGGAGGAAAAATTATAGAGAGGCTGAGGGATTTGGGGGGATTTATAATTACCAGTCCAGAAGAGTAGTGAAGAGTAGAAATGTATTTTGGCTTAGGTAGGACCTAAGGGCAGTTCTCATTCAGGAGCCAGACAGACAGAGTGACAGGTAGGTCTTCAAGAGACTGCACTGGGCCTCCTCAAATCAGGGGTATTTATACCCTGAAAATGGTTTGTGGCTGTGAAGGTTCCAGATGCAAGAGAAAGGGAACCTGTTGTGGACAATGAGTCTTTCACCTGTTGATGGGTTTAGTGCTTTGACTGACAAAGACATGATGAATGTTGTAATAGCTGTCTATTGTGGTGCTGAGAGGACAGAGGAAAGAATCCAGGTGTACAAGGGATGGATATCTGTCAATCAGTGTCCTGGTGGGCTCCTCACAGTTGGATTCCCTGGAAAATTCCAGCTTCTATTTAAGCCTATTATCCACAGGAATGGTGTGTATTTGCCTGACAAATGACAAATTACCTGGAGGAATTTTGGAGTTGACCTATGCTTCTCACATTTACAGTCAAATTCTTTCCCTCGCTCAGTTTGACCTCTCCATCACCTTTCAGGCTTGAATTTGATATCAGAGCCAATAAAATGTGTTGCCAATTACATATGATGCCAATTAGGTATGGTGCCCATCCAAACCATACTGATATTGGGGACCCCCAAAGCGGGGCCTTACACAGGGACTAATACCATATTTGTGCCCACTGGCTACAACTGTTTCTTCCTTTCCTGGAAACTCTCCAAAGGCTGGCAGCTGATGGCTGTTGGCCCAGCATCAGTCCATGGCCCCCCACTCTGAGTAGCACTTTATACTACATTCCTGCCTGTCCAATTATGAAAGATGATCTTTGTTTATTAAGGGCCAGATCAAATAAAGTATATTAAAGCAGGGGAGGATGTCTCTTTAACTGGGTAAGTCAATATTATTCTCTTTCTTCTATCATATATACTTTCTGCCTCAAGATGTACACATTATATATCAACATTAAAATACATATTATAGGGGTACATTTTGAGTTTTAACAACACCTTGCTCACCCCTGGAAATGGCACCTCTTTACAGCAGATAAACTATTTTAATTTAAATTCAGTTTGCAAAAAAAAGAATTTTGGACCTATTTGATCCTTACTAATTTCTTGTCTTCACTTTCCTCATTAATATCAAAATGGATTACATTTTCTGTAGTAAATTAATGAAGTGTCAATCAAATGAGACCAAATGTAAGAAAAGTACTGAGGCTCCCAGGAAATATGCGTTTTGCATATTAACAGACTAAGTATATGACAAACAATCCAGGCAATAACCTTGTTTAAAAACTTTGCCTACACACAATCATTATGTCCATATATGCTCCATTTCTACCAGGATCAAGATGGCAAATTCAGTTGTGGTTGTCAGGCCACCTGAATTAAATGTGAAAATGTAAATTCCACTTCTATTAGGTTCTACTGGTTTTTTGGGGGGAGGGGGGGAATCAGTCATGGCTCCTGCATATTTCCTAAACTATCTATTCTTAATCACTGACAACATCAACATGAAGACAGAATGATATGTAAATGTATATAATACTTTGCTGTAGCCTATAATACTGCCATGAGTGATCCATCCCTTTGATCTATAAAAGGCATAAGCTTCTAAGCAGTGAACAATGATTCAACGTATAAAGTGCACTAAGATAAGAACACCACAGACTGGTTTGAGATCAACCTGAAAAGGCCTTAATTTTGATACCCCAAATCCAAGCTTTAAATTAAGGCAAAAGGCAAGCAAGACAGAATACAACCTTTCCCTTCTCAGATTTCAGATTAACAGAAAGAACAGGAAGAAAGTAAAAGAGTGCATAGTACAGTCCCTAGCTCTGTTGAATAGATAGAGCATTAAATTGCATGATCATTTCAACATTTTGAGAAGGGAACATGCAGTGTAAAGTCCACTTTTTTCAACACTTATTTATGTTAAGAGCTTTGTTACAGAAAATGGCTGCAAACAGATTCACATGCAAATCCATTTAAGCCAAAGAACTTATCCTACACTGAAAAACAACCTCAAAGCGCAGTTTGACTCTTGCCACAGGACACGTTCGTCAGAAGGATCTTGGGAAATTCTTCTCTAACTACCCAGAAAACTGCCATTTCAAAAGAAATGTTTACATAATCTGTTTGGCATCTTCTTTGCATGGAGGATTAAATGCTTATATTTTATACATCTGCTCACATCTATTTGTATGCAGTGTGTATGTGTGTGTGTGTATCAGACATCTGCATGAATGTTTACATTACTTTCTAAGTGAATAATTTACCTGCAGTATGAATTCTAGAACATCATTTCCTGGTTTAAGTTTCCCCTGTTCAATCAGATCTACTAGCTGATTTTTCTTTCTTCTATTTGTTCTGAAGTTTAATTGTTTTGCAGAATCTGAAGCAGTTTGGATGATCTTGCCTTTTGAAAATAGTCCTGGAGATTCTAAATTTGCAGAAAATGAGATCCTATTCTTTGGAAGGGTGTTTTTCTGAGTGGATTCTGGTTGCATTTGGAAAGTCTTGCTTATATTTGAATGCTGCTGCAAGGACTCATTTGTACAAGTATGTTGATTTTCAGTGGCTGGTTGATGGCTATTATTTACTCTACTCTTTCCAGTTTCTGAGCAATGTAGTGTACATATTCTTGATGTTCCACTTAGAAGTTTGTTTCTTTGTGGTGCCACTGATATACTACCAATTTCTATTGGGTGTGATTCTTGAATACAAGAGGTGCCAGATTCTGAAGACAAGATTGCTTGGTCCACTGCACTGGAAGACTTTGAATTTACTAGCTCTGGAATGTTATGCTCCTTCAACATGCTTTCACTCACCAATTTTTTTGGCTCAACCTCTTTTTGGCCAACTGCTTCTCCATTTTCTACCGGGATATTCAGAGATTTGTTTGGATACTGGCTGGAGTCTTGATCGAAAAAACTATGTTCCATTTCCCAGCTGGTTTTAACTACATTAGGGCATGGTACTAAATGATAAGTATCATGATTTCTGTTGCACCTTTCACAATAACAAAGTACATTTTTGCTTATTTGTTTTGTTGAACTTGAAAACTCTTTTCTGGAAGTCTTATAATTCTGTATTTTTTGGCCTAGTTCTTTTTGGTTTTGAGCCATAAGCAAAAGCCTCTTTTGTCTGGATACAAGCTGTACTAGCTGCTCTCTCAGAGCTCCCTGTTTAAAAGATTCCACTGAAGCTCTGAAATAGAATTTTAAATATACAGTTAATTGAAAACACTAACTTACACTGAAAATACTTACTACAGAAATAGAAAGGTTTTCAAAGAACCTGTTTAAATATATGGCTGGTATGAGCACAATGAACAATAAAAGCTCTTTTCATCAATTTGGAGCAAAAAACCCTCTTAAACTTTTTAAAAGACAGAATCCCGATCCTTTGGATTTTTTTTAATTCAGATTGCTTTCATTAAAAAAAAATAAAGTAAGATTATTATTATAATTACAGCTCATACCCTAAGATCCAGGTGCCTCTATAGCACTAGATCTTTACTATCTTTTTAAAAGGAAGATTGATTAAAGGACAGATTTAACTATAAAAGTATTAAAATTGGTGAATGGTCTTAGGACCTTGGTTTCAGACTACAGTTTGGTTCTTTTCAAACTACAAGTAAGTTTAGCATTCTATTTAATACAAAAAATAAGTCAGTCATGCAGAATATTTTTCTTTTACCTACCTGTATTTCTTAGCAAGTTCATCTCTTTCTGATTTCTGTTTAGCAAGAATAGCATTCAGAGTGTTCTGTATCTGAGACAGGTCTTGAATATAAAGATCTGTTCAAGACAGTTTTCACAGTTTTAAGGTTCTTTACTTTAAGGTGACTTTTTTCATTTGATCAGTTGCAGCAGAGGCAATAAAAACATCACAATATTAAAATGTGGCAGAAAAAAACAAACCAATGTTGTACACACTAACCTTTACGTAGCAGCCTTTCACTGTATATATTGATGATTGTAAACCTTCACCTACAACCCATTTTTAAATATACGTACAAGGGAGCAAATCCCATGAACACAGTGAGACTTACTTCTGAGTAAACATGCATAGGATTGGAATGTTAACTGGTTATTGAACAACTGTCTGTGACACAAAGATACTTCTAAGAAAGTGTAACAATTTCCCTAACCTTTCGGCACTCCATGTGTAATTCATGTGTAACTTGAATACCTGAAATTGAAACATTGGCAATGTGTACTTTTGTAAAGGGATTTCTGTGTAGTAGGAAGTTTGTCTGACCTGCACGAACCTTCGCAGGGAGCTGCAAGGGAGACAGGGAATAGACTTTTCTGTCTGTAGAAAATCCTGTGGCACTATGGCTGTCTTTTGAGGATAAGGTTAATGTTGTGAATTGTCATCTCAAGTTCAGCCAGTGTGTATGTATAAATAATTCTTACTTCACAGAAACACCAAGGACCACTTTCCATGGAAATTGAACCCTGAATAAGAACTGGAATTCCAGTCTTATTGATTCACACTACATGGAAGTGGGATAGGCACCTGCACAACAGAGCAAAAAACATATGTGGCAACAGATTCCTGAATTAATTATAATTAATCCCTACCTGCATCTTTTTGGTTTCTTAATTCAAAGAGCAAAAGTCTTTCTTGGCTCTCTTCTACTTCCTGCAGCACTTTACTGATAGACTCATTCTGTCAAATACAAATAATTGCTAATGCTTTTTAAAATAACAGTAACCTAAACCTAGAGAAAACAATCTATTGGAACTTTACCTGAACTAGACCAGAACATCTATTTATATGCAGTGTACAAATATATACAACTTACAAAGAGAAACCTACAGAACAGAAAAAAATATAATTACAGGAAGCCCTTGGTATCCACTAAGGTTTGGTTCCAGGACGCCACATGGATACCAAAATTCATGGATGCTGAAGCCTTATTATGTACAATGGTGTAGTAAAATGGCATCCCTTATATAAAACGACAAAAGCAAAGTTTCCTTTTGGGATTTTTGGGAGGGAGGTATTTTCAAGCTGTAGTTGGTTGAATCCGTGGATACTGAATCTGTGGATATGGAGGGCCGACTGTACTATGATAGTTCATGCTGCTACTTTCCACAATTAGTTTATCAAAATGCCTTGGGGTGTAATCCAAAGAACCATGAACAATAGGAAAAACACTGTTTTGCATATACAAGCAAACATGGAAGTGTTACACCCCAAAGTAACCCTAAGAGACGGTCCGTAAAATTGGCATGACTTCCCCCATATTGGATATTGGCTAGCAAAGGCCGGTTGCAAGTAAAATTGGTTTTGAATTAAATTCTCAAGACCAACAACACCTTTGCTGCTGTATGGGAACGTAGACAGTGTCCTTTAGGCTAAAAGACAACGACCTATTGTTCCCAGTCATGTATCTCTAGACAGCCACAATAGACTCTCTCCTTGATTAATAAAAAGGTTGCCTCAGCCCCAAGCCACGCTGATGAACTTTGCGAGAATAGACAATCAGTCTATCAATTTGGAATAATAATCCTATCATGTACCTGGACTTTCCCGGGAGAAACAATACCGAGGAGAGGTCGTGATATTTGCCTAACAGTATATTCCGCAATCATCGCCCATTAACGCCACTTTGCTAGCCTATACACAGCCTGAGCACAGAAATTGGCTATAAAAATCTTCACTTTTGGAGCCTCTTCGGAGAGCCTCCCAGACCTGTTTCGCTGCTACCGAGGTGTCCCACTCAAGCCTCTCAGACGCTGTTGAGAGCTAAACGCGACTCGCGTATCTGGCTCACCGTGAAATCCCCGCTGCTTCCAGCCTTCCAGCCCCGGGATCCAGCCTCCCCTTGGTGCTGTACACTGAGCCTTTGCTAATCCTCTCCCTCTCCAGGACACCTAGACTAAGGTCCGTATGCCCTCTCTCCCAACTGTCTCTTATTTCCAACTTCATTCCTGTAGCCCTTGTGTGATTGTAGAATTGTTTGTTAACGTGTGTTGTGACTGTTTCTGTTAGTTTTAATAAATTTACTTTAGACTGTTCCTCTGACTCTTGCGTGGTTCTGACCCCGTAGACATAGGGTTAAAGATCCCTTGCCCTGACCTCTTGCAAGCTTTGAGTGTCTCTGTTAATTCCCTTAATTTGAAGTCTGTTTGGGTGTCCTCAAGATACCCCCAATTTTCAGGGAAACAGAAGAATGCATGCAGTGCTACAACAGTTTTCTTTTTTTGCATATACGAGCAAACATTTGTGGAAGAATGCATGCAGTGCTATAACAGGTACGTTTATAGTACTTCTCATACTTTGATTTGCACAGAACATGACTACAAGCAGATTAACACCATTGATATAGTGTCACATTTTCCATGCAGTTCTCTAACATGGGTTTGGGAAACCTATGATCCTCTAGATGTTGTTGGATTAAAACCTCCATTATTCTGGCTGGGCTAGTTAAAACTAGAATCCAGCAACATCACACATTACAGTTGTAGCGTAAGGTAAGAAATAGCCCTCGCATAAGTGAAAAGACACCTTCTGCATGCAGATTGGGACTTTTACAGGGAGCTACTGCTTCAGAAGCACTGCTGCAGGGAACTGTGGTTTTTGAATGATCAAAGATGAGTCTTTCCTTCTGCACTGTTCTACTATCTTTACAGGACTTTCTATAGAGTGGCTTACCTCTGGTTAGGTGCCTAAAGAACAGTGACTCTCACAGGAAGGAATTTCAATGTTGCAATTTCTTTTGGATTGAGAAAAAGGAGGTTGGTGTTTTCTTTTAGGCAAGGGGGAAGGATGTATTCATGTTATAGAGTTAAAAGTGACATATTGGTGATTTAAAAAATATGTTGCATGCTGTTGTAATGTTTGAATTTTGGATTTGTGTTACCCTTCATGAACTGCCTTTGGTTTAAACATAATATAGAACTGTAACATAAGACAAATGCTTTGGGCCTAGCTCATCCAGCAACCTGTGGCACCAAACTCTTCAACTTTTTATACTTACTGTATCACATTTTTGACTAGCTGATGTGGGTTGTAAAACCAGGCTATCATTTTTATGGCAATCACAGCAACTACGGATTTTCTTAGATCTGGAAGGGCGTAACTCTCTTTCTTCTAAATGAAAAAAATCATAATTATTTCAAAGTATGCAGAAATGCTGTATATGCAGTTAATTTAACACCAGTTGATGTACAATACATGTTAGGTGTCAAAAACAAACTGAAATGGAAAAAAGTTGTTCAGATTCAGCCTGAACCTCTCAAATATGGCCAACCTTATAGATCAAAAGTTGGCTCCTTGAGCCATAGGAGAGAGTTACACATCACCCAGATGAGGCATTTATATCATACCCCATAATCTTCTTGATCTGGGTTGTCAGCTAACGTAGCGTAACAATCTCAGGGACTGACATAAAATTAACAGGCCTGTTGCCCTTAGTCACTTAGGTGTCTTTCTGCAGAGCACAACTCACTTGGTCTCTCCTCTGACATCAGACTAGAGATGGAAAGAATATTCATACCTATTCATTTCCAAGTTTCCTGACAATCCAGAAATCCTACAAAGGATTAAACAACCAGCAAGAATTTTGTACGATTTTCTCCTGACACTTGGCATCCCAAAGTGTTGTAGATAAATTACTCTGCAGAGAAAAAGGTGGGGGGGTCACAATCCCCTCCTTTAATTTTCTCCACGGAATAATTCCTTCACAACACTCTAGGATGTTCAAATATGGGGAAAATACTACAGAGGAATAGTTGTCCTCTCCTGCAGTGGGGAAACCACTATTATAATTTTTCATCTTCACATGCAAGGATAAAACAGCCAAAGATTTACAGCCCCACATGAGACTATTAGCTTGATTTTAGTTTTTAACCTAAAGGCTTTCTAGCTTTGGCCTCTAGCCTTCTGCTTTCTGCACTTGGAGCTTAGAGCAGAGATTGCTTACCTGTAACTGCAGTTCTACAATTGGTCACCTGTGAATTCACACGAGTGGTTCATTCCTCTACCTGGACAGCAGATATCTGGAGCCTTTTAGAGCTCTTCACTGCTTTAACTGTAATTCCATCCCCTTGCCTTGCACATATCCAGCATGATTTGCATCTTTTCCCTCAGTTCCAATTCTGCTGCAGCCAAAGATGAAAATGGGAAAATGACACATAGTGGGGAGGAGGGCAGAGATGTGTGAGTTCACCTGAATAACCACATTTACAGGTAAGTAACCTGTTCTTCTTCTTCCTGCTCTACACAAGTGGGTGATTATACAGCTATATTCACCGGATGGGGGGGGGCAATGTGTCACAGACATCAGAAGAGCCCTGCCAAAGGAACCCTATCATCATTAACATCTACTCTGTAATGGCGAACAAACATGGAAGGCTGAGGCCACATGGCTGTGCTACAGATACTGTTCACAGATATCCCTACTAGGAAAGCTGTGGACATGGAAAGAGCTCTGATTTAATTACTGTGACTAGGATAGATTTCTGAGCCAATTCATAAGCTCTTTTAATGGTTGCAGAAATCCACTTAGAAAAATGCTGTGGAGAGACCTTTCTTAGGGCTAGTGTAGCAGACAAAAAGCTTAGAGTCATTCCTGAGTTCTTCACTTCTAGAGAGATAGAAAACAAGAGCCCTACGAACATCAAGGGAAAGGAGCTTATATTCCAATGGCATTTGTGGAGAAAGGCAAAGAACTGGCAAAATAATATTCTGGGAAAAATGTGAGAATTTACCTTTGACAGAAAAAGACATATCAGGTTGTAAAACAACCTTGACATTATGGAACCAAAGGTAGGGCTTGACATAACATATCACACGCAGCTCCCCTGCTGTGTAGACTGATGTAACTGTAACCAAAAAGACTGTCTTCATTGTGAGCACTCACAGCCAGTGACATAAAGAGCCTAGCCTCCTCTGCAGCCCAGCTTGTGTCTTCCTTTCTTCTTCAGGAAGTTTAGAGAATGGAGTGGTCTTCTCCCACAGGAATTGCTGGTAGGTGCATGTGCATGCCTCATTATGTACAATCCTGTGGGAGACATATTTTACAGACCAGAGTGTCCAATTTATTACCGTCTTGTCAGATGGAGTTGAATTTGGTCTGTCCCTGTGCTTACACTGCATTCACTCTATGGTAACAGAATTTGGCTAAGGATGTTTCACAGGCTTCATCCTGAATTCTATACAAATTCTCAATCCTACATGAGATAGAGGTGCTGGTAGATGGATTCTTCCTAGAAACATGCAACAGAGATGCCAGCATAGGAAGTGTAACCAGAGAATGTGGCTATTTCTCTTAAATACTAGATCTGATTTCTTGATGCTGTCAAGAAACAGAAGACACCTGAGACCTCAGAGTTTTCCTGCATATGCCAATAATGATCATGCGGTGCGTGGTTTGGTTTCTCAAGGCCTGCCGAGTAAAGGCCTTACAATATTGACACTTCCTCATAATATGGGATTCTCTGAGACAAAATAAACAGGGGAAATGCCTTTCTTCGACCTGAAATGGTCACACTTTTCAAACAGAGTCTCTGAGGCCAGAAAGCACCCACTCTAGAACAAAAGAGTGAGACAAGCAGTGAAGAACAGGATGGAAGGAAGGACAAGGGGGAAGGTGAAGAATGAAGAAAGGAACGATGACGTTGCTTGGGGTTTTTTTTCTAAAAGGAAAGTTGAAGTGTAAGTTGAAGAGAAAAACACTGACAGCTAGACTTAACCAAATGAACTGAAGTTCCCAAACTAGCTGTGAACGCCCCAGCAATTAAAAGGAAATGAATGGAAAGGTGAGAATCATGCTGGACATGCACAATGCAGGGGTGGCTGCAGGGCTACTGCTAAAGCACTGTAGAGCTCTAGAAGTGTCTGAATATCAGCTGCACAAGTGCAGAAATGACCCTCTTGTGTGAGTCACAGAGACCATGAAGAAGAACCAAGCATTAACAAAATGACACAACACTGCTGATCATTATAGGTTATTAATGCATGTGAATAATTAAAATATTATTCCAATAATAAACTCTACTCATTTTCAATAGAGAGGAAAATGAATGAAGAAAATACAAGTATCAGTTTTTAAAATGCATAGCTCTGGACAAGTTACAATATACTAACACAATTCGCAAACACATCAAGACTATGTTAAACCAAAGTCAAACGCATTCACTTAATTTAAACAAACTAAGTCAAATTTAGTGGCACTTTTGACCATAGTGCCTAACTCTTCCACTGAAATCAAGTGATGTAAAACATCTTTAACATATACAGTATTCTAAAATTTTAGAAATACCTCACCATGATCTTCTTCTGATGACTGTAGATTTAACAAGGTTTCCTGAACAGAAAGGCTTTAAAATAGAATAACTGAAAGAAGATGCTGAGACTGGGGCTTTGGTACTTTACAGAAAGAGAGCTCTGAAGATGGTGGGTGATCATGAAGAAAATGTCAGCATGCCCATACTATCTGAACTTTTTTGGGGGGAAAAGAGTATCTCTTTGCTGATGGCAAGGATTACTCTGAGACAGAAAAACTAGTGGTTTCTGCTGGAATATTATCCAAACTATTTAGGAGTTAGAAGCTAAAATTACAACTAAGTCATGAATATTGTCCTTACAATATTCTCCCATCACAAGAAACACCAAATTAAAGTTCTATACTTCAACAAAAGTTCCAGTTAGTTGGTTCTAAAATCAGATACTATGTAGGGGAATCCATGTATATATGAGTGCATTTTCCAGTTGCCTTGTCACTGGATATCACCTTCTGGCAACCAAACCCACACAAAATACATTGAAATAAGTAAGATTTTTAAATGTGTGGCTAACTACAATAGCACTATGACCCTTGAAAAACAACTGAAGAAGCCTAACAATGCCATAGCATTACTTTTAAAAGACTATGGCCATTTCCGCACCAGGTTTCTGTAATGGTGCTGAGCGACATCTCACGGAGGTCTTCTGCACTGTAGAGTGGACTGGCGTGGACTACTTTTTGTAGTTTCCACACCAGAATCCACTCAGGAGCGGCCGGAACTAGCCGCACGGCGTGTTTTTTAAAAACCTCTTTTTCGAGATTTTTAAAAAGCATGGAGTGCGCAGCCCCGTGCCGCTCCGTCGCCCGGCTCCGACGCGGATTTGCAGGCGCGCGCAAGTGCGTGCCTGCAGATCTGCTGGGGGCAGGCTTCCATCTGGCGAGCTTCTCCGGTTGGTGGAGAGCCTCCACCAACCGGAAGCCGCCATTTGGGACACTCACGCTGCTCCACGTGGCGACGGACTTACCCGGCTTCAGGTAAGCTCCATTTTCGCCCGTTTCTCCCCCCACATGCGGAAAGGGCCTATAGCAAGCTGCATGATAATATGCAAGGAAGCAACATACCCACATCATCATTCATTGAAGGAATCTCTTTAGTTTCAGTAGCACCGTAAGATTTGAGAAGCTCCTTCATTTGTTCACATGTGGCTTCATCCAGGGCAGTTCCTCCACAAATGTCTCTCTCATTAGGGTTTGCACCGTGAAGCAGCAGCAACTGTACTGCCTGCAACACATTTCTTAATAATGGCATCTGTAACTTAGCTGGCTGTAAAATTGCTTAAACAGTACTGTATATCATGGTCTAAATCCTATTGTTAGTACACCTCACTGAGTCCATGGTAACTCAGTAAATCAACACATATGTAAGTTCCATTTATCCAATGGGTTTATTCTGGTAGGGGCTAATGACAGGAGTCAGGCCCATATTATTACGTACCTATAATAACTTAGACACTGGGCAGATATTAAGATAACAAATTCATACCTATTTTTGCATCCGCTTTGCAAACTGAAAGTGCTAATACTTAAAACTAGTTGAGTTTTTAATGAAAACTATGGGGGAACTAAGAAAAAAGGAAAGAAAAAGATTAGAATGAAAGAAGGCTTACCAGGAGCAATCCACATACAAAAATGAAATTGGGCCCTGCCTTAGGGTGTTCTGACACTATTTACTCATAACTTTTGATACATATAACAGAACCTTCTAGGTACTTTCATTAATTCAAATAGGCTCCTTCCTCAAAAGAATTCTGAAAACAGGGTCTCAAGCTGGTAAGCAAATCAAAAGGAGCCTGCTTTGCCCTATATTACCTCAAAATGGTTGCCTGAAACAGCATCATGAATTGGCAACACACCATCCAGGCTTTTACTATTCACATCAGCACCAGCTTTTAGCAGCTCTGCAATAATCTCAGTAAATCCCCTGTTCGAAGCTTCATGAATCGCTGTCCAACCTGGCAAAATCAAATTCAGATGTGAGCCACCTCATATGTTCATGCTGCATTTTGATGCAGCATTTCAGAAGTACATGAAAAAATGTATAATATGTACAATATACGTATAATATTTTAACTAATATAATATAATAGTTCACATTATAAATTATTATAAATTATCATCATCATCATTTCTTATCCATCTCTCCGCATGGATCAAGGCAGGGGACAACAATAGGTTGACATATAACATATTAAAAACAGAACATTAAAACAAGAGTTAAAATGCACATCAACATAAAAATACTTAAAAACAGACAAGAACAACCCAAAAGAGCTTTGGACTTGAGTTTCTGAAACAACATGCCATGTAGAAAAAGTATTTTGAAGGCAGGTTGTGGTCTGTTGTTCACAGAATGAAAGTCAAAAGAGCCAAGGTCCTGAAGTGGATTTTTGAAAGCTGGCCACTTTGCGTACATGCAATGTAAATCTATCCATCTAACATACATATTTGTTCCTACATGCTGCTTATGTATCTCTGTAACTATAGAACATAAAGTTTATCTACATTCAGAACATTTTTTTCAATTAAATAGATAGCAGTGAGGAATAGAAATTGCTAGAAGAAAAATGTTAAGCTATTTTTGAGTCAAAACATAGCAGATAACTCTAATAATGTAAGTTTAAGAAGTACCACACCTGCATTATCTTTCAGATTCACACACGCTCCAGATGCTATTAAAGATTTTACTAAAGACAAGTCTCTTTTTTTAGCAGCCAAATGCAGACGAGTTTCTCCTTTAGCATTTCTTTTACTTATTCTGGCCAGTGTAGTATTCAGTAACTTACTACAAGCTTTTTTCTTCATTTTATTAGAATGCGAAGAGCCTAAGGACATAGTAGACTAATTAGGAACTACAGAATGTTTCGTTTGTTTGTTGTTGACAAATACACTATACCATACTTTGGACTCCACTCATACCTGGTCATTGCTTTTGTTTGTTTTTTAAAGAAATACAATGTGCCAACATACACATTCAGCTATGCTGGCATAGAATGCTCAACTAATATACAGGCTTTACTAGTACAAATAAATGGTCTTTTGGAAACAGTTTTCTAACATTCACAGAAGATTAGTTAGTTCTCTGTTATCAGACAGCATATATTTAAACTATAGGTACTCTGGAGTTGGTATAGTTTTATTTATAGACTGCTCTCCACATAAAATCAAGGCAATAAGGAAGAAAGGAAAGAGAGCAACAATTTAAAGCAATTACATTCAAGCACTGCACAAATGTAAGCACCTCCTATCTCTCATACACACAGAATATATAACTTTGGAAGACCTACTACAGCGCAAATACTGTACATGCATATAGGGCTACTGGATATAAAAGCGGCTTACTTCCAGCCAAGTCTGTACAAGATTCCAGCTTTAAACTGCAAACCTATACTCACTCACTTAGAGAGTAAATCCCATTTAATATAATCAGATCTGTTTCAGGGCCTTATCACGCTACACAGTTATAGTGTTACTATACCACTTTAACTGTCATGGCAGTATTGCATGGCATTCTGGGATTTGCAGTTTAATGAAGGGAAACTAGAATTCTCAGCCAGGGAGCTCTTGGGTCTCACTAAACCACAAACCCCAGAATTGCACAGAATGTTGCCATGGCAGTTAAATAATAATAGCACTATTAACTGTGTAGTGTCACATATATATACAGAATTACAATAACTGTGTTGCAGAAAGAGAAGGCAGTTTTATCCATCTTCATCAAATTTTCAGGGAAGCGGTTGAGGTAAAAAGGGCGTAGTTCAGAGAGTCTCCCAGAAAACACGCCTGGGTTTATAACATGTAAACACAAAGTTAGAGAGATTCTGCCTTCCTGTACATCCAGATTACTCTAAACTCTTTATAGCAACAAAAGGAAAACACCTTGAATTATGTTTCTCGTACCCTGAATGCACCAGATCCTATCTGATTTTGGAAGCTAAGCAGAGCTAGCCCTGGTAAGTACTTGGATGGGAGAACACCAAGGAATCCCAGGTGCAGTAGGTTATTTTTCAGAGGAAGGCAATGGCAAACCACCTCTGAGGCTTCCTTGCCTTAAAAACCTCTATGAAATCCACGAGGTCACCATAAGTCGACAGGGGACTTTGGAGGCACAAACACATCCACACACATCACGCTGGAGGTCATGTCTAATAAGCCCTAGCAAGAAGGTAAATCTGCCAAAATTCTATCATAGCATTAATTTCTGGAGTGTTTGCTTTACAGGAACGTTAACCGTTTACTAAACACATCTGCTATTTGTGGCTTTTCAGTCTGACTGAACTGTGAATGATTTGAAGAAACATTATTTGCAGTAATGCTGGAACACCAATAGACATTTTGGCAATTCTCATTAAGTTTTCAGTCATACTGTTTTATTCTGGGTTGTTTCCAATTCATTTGAGTGTAGTTGTTTATCTAGCATATTTTCTGAATTTTCATGTCTGTTTGCCCCACTGCAGCATCTTTCAGGCATCTCATTTTGCTGGACTTCATCATCTTTTCAGAAGGAAGTGAGAATTACCATACTACAATCATCATGACTTCCAGAAACTACTAACTATGTTAATTTATGTTGATGAAAATACCATATGGTATATTATTTCAGGCATAATTAGTACGATTTTCCTGATGCTCTTGAAATATTCACCAAATCTTTTTAAAGATTACGTAGATAATTTTTTTTTTAAAAAAAGCACTTCTTTGAAAACCAGTTAACACTTCTATTGCTTTCTTTCAAAGAGAAATATTGTAACTATATTTCAGTATTCTCAAAAATGTCATACATCTGATAACAGTACATTGTATTTGCTTTCAGTTAAAGCAAAGTTTTGGATAAACTGTGATCACATGGAATTGTATGGTCTGTAAAAAGAGGAAAGGAAACAATATAGAGTAATAATAATTTGTGTAATTAAATAATGAAAGCATATAACATGTGAAATTTAATGTTATGCTACCATATGATACCACAAGGAATTTTATGATGTAGATCTGTGAAATGGCTCAGGATTTCTCTCAGCATGCTTACAAAGCTAATGCTTCCAGGGTTTTGTGCGAAAATTAGAATTGTTTAAATGCTGGTTTTGCATCACATCTATACAGCCAGCTAAATCACTACAGAATCTTCTGCATTAATATTCTGAGTTAAATAAGGAATTAGGAATGCAGATGGGACCTGTGTATACAATTCCTCTCCCAATCTTGCACCAGAAGATAAAAAATAATAATACATCAATAAGCAAACAGTAAAGGTATTTTTTTTTCTCTTATATGTGTTATCTTGAAATGGTTCTTTATCCTGTGTCTGTGAAGTCAGGAATATGTTACTGTCCCTCACATAATCATTTTCTGTTCTCTCAAGGGAACATGTTCTCACATTTCCTTCTACACTTGACCCTATAGTTATATTTTCATGCACAGAAGGAGTGAAAATCTTAACTCACTGGGGTATAAATGTCAGGGCTAACACCCATCCTATTAATACTCTAAGGAAATGAAAAAGTTGAGGATATTTCCATGCTAACTTGAACTGTTTCTTCATTGCAGATTCCAACAGTTTTATCTAGACTTTGTTCTGCATTTAACTTCCACTGCTCAGAGGGACCTGTATAAACAGAATCACTCAGATGTACAGTTCCATACACCAATGGGGTGGTTGTGCTGTTTGTCTCTAACAGTTTTTCCTCTGAATAAATATGCACTAAGATTGTTCCTCTGTGGCAGTCTAGGTTGATTTTATCCATAGAGCATTGAGAATGCATGCATTATTCTGAAGATCTGTAATTCTCACCAGCAAGATTAATGCTTTCTTCTCTAAAAGTACAAGCAGGATGTAAGCAGGCACCTGCAGTATCAATTTTAAAACAAGGAGATGTGTTACCATGTTTCATGTCACATTGGTTTTTTTTCCCTGCAAATTAGGTTCATTTAGCAGATTAGTTACAGATGGCACCTCAGATTCTTCTTGAACAGGATCCAGTGATGTGACAGTACAGGAATTAGTCATTTGACCTTTTGCTGTTCGTGCCAGCTCTGAGCTTTGATAAGCTTCTTTCCTTTCTGGTGAACCTTCATCACAGCTGCCAATGGAGTCACTCTGTATTTCTGATCCTATGAGCATGCTGAGCTCTTTTCCAACTTTACAATTTCTATCTGAATTATGCTGATCATACACCAAGGATCCAACTGTTCTTTTTGTAAAAGAAGGGACTAGCTGTGTGACCAGACTCATTACCTTGGTAATTTCTTTCAATTTGTTCATCTGCTGTACTCAAAGAAAATAGCAGTGGTCTTTCTCTGTCTGACTGCTTTGTCTTTAAAACAGAACATGAACACGTCAGTGTTGCTGCATTTCATATACTGCAACCATTTTGTGTTTTGAAGGCAGAATTACTTTGTGTCTTCCCTTTTCTCTTTTCCACCCCTAGTTTTATACTTTGTTGCTTTACCATATTAGTATCATCAGTAAATGAATGCAAAACTTTTTCACATGACCTTGTTTTTACCTGGAAAAGTAAACCAGTGTGCTTAATGTAACAGAACGTGAAACAACTGCCCAGATTTTGCTAGTTGCCGCAAATATTTATTCTCGAGAATGGATTTTGATAGTAACATAATAGCAAAAAGCCTTTGTATTATTAAAGGATAATAAAAAACAGTTTCTACTTAGCAGTAAATGGATCTGATACTATTAGTTACAAACCAATTATTATGATCTGAAGCATGCTTTGAAAGTTCTGTGCATTTTCAGTTTCCACCAAAATAACTTTAAACAGCATATCTATACCAAGATGTCATCATGAGTTGTTCTTTAGGATAGTTTTGTCTTTACTTAACTCTACTTTGGCCAATAACAGAATCTTCTTTAAGTCTTTAAGTTAATGTGAAGAAAACCATTTGAACCTTTTTCTTCAATGACAAGTAAAAGTTGTTAACGATGTAGAAATAAAATTAAACAGAATCAATTAGAGAAATTAAACAACCTGATGCCTTTCTGTACTAAGGCACTATGTGAATGCTTCTGTATCTCACTGTTGTGTCAATATATTCTTATGATGTAATAAAAAAACATTTAAACATGTCTCATGCTTTTGAAGCTGGGTGAATACAGCACATTTTTAGAACATAAATAGAAGTGGCACTGTAGGAAATCCAAATGTACTTTAAAGTATAAACTAGTTACACACATCATCAATTGGACGATCTCTTGGCACATCACAGATTAAGAATGCCCCTCCATATTCAGAAAAGCTTAACACACGAAAAAATTTCTCTTCAAAAAAACACACACACATTAATAAAGTTATGAATGGTAGTTTAAAACGCAGATAAGGCAGACAGCATGTCCAAGTCACGAACAGATAGCAGGCACATCCAGACAGAGTGAATGTAATCCTAGCTGGACCTGAAAGCATTCAGCTGCTCCTCCATTTAAATTCTCTATTCACATGACTTATGCGCTCATCTAAAGTAATAAGTATCCATTCCCACATGCTTGCTCCATTAGAAGCAGGTTTTCCTTAGCACTACAAAAGGCAACAATTTAAATTTGTTTTGACTGCACTCACTTCTTTGGGATATGATTTTCATTATACTGTGAACTCATGCTGTTTTTAATCTCCTCCCATATTGGCCTTGTTACTAGAGTTCTGACTCCTCTCATTACCCAGCCACATTTTTGTCCATGTTTTCTGGTTGACTTCATCCATTGCTGGCTACCTAGCCTTCCCCATGCCACATGAGCTATTGTACAGAAGCACAGCAGCAGCACGTCTTGGTTCTTCCCACTGTAGACTCGTTTGGTTGCTCATTCTCTCCACCTCCCCTCTCCTGCCCCACATTTCTCCCTTTTGCCTTCATTGTCATTTCCAAATTTGGCATGACAGTTCTTTGCCTCTTCTGCAGTCATATCATAGGAAAGAAGAAGAGGGGCAGGAGTAGAATGGACCAGGAAAGGGGTAAGGGCTGAAATGGATTTGAAGTATGTATGGGTAGGAATACAGGAGCAGGGCACAAAACCTGCCTTGGCTTTTTCTGTAGAACCTGGGAATGGGACGGTTGAAGAACCAGAAACCTCACAGTGCATTTTCTCCAAAGTGAAGACTCACTGAGTTCAATGATGCTTATTCCTCAGTGAATTAAAGGGTTGGAAGGGAGCAATACAAGCATGCATATACATGCACACACACCTAAACTGGGCACTGTGGTATATGAAATATTGAAAAGTTTTATATTCTGTAAATTGCAACAACTGAGATGAAGTCCAGGAAAAGTTATGGCAAAATAAAATGTCTGTGTGCCCTTGCTGGACTTCTCTCTTTGAACACCTGCCAAGCATGCAGTCATCCCTGAGGTGTGAAAGATAACATCTTTGATTTTGTATGGTTTTTTTCCCTCCTCTCTGCTTCTCTAGTTTCCTAGAGGGAGGTGCTGTTTTCTCACCTTTGGGGAAGTGGCTGAAGTTTCTGGTTGATTTCTAAAAGGCAGAATAGCAAAGCAGAGCAACTGTACATATAGTTGTATGTACACACATTTCTGTACCTCTTAGGCATCAGAGGGGATATGAGTTACTCCTTTCCAGGAGGAGAGGAGGAATCAGATTCCTTAGCGGATTTGAAGCCGTGAGGGAGGAAAGCCCATCGCCTTCTTTCTCAAGGTGGAAGAACAGCTGGAGAAAGAAATCTAGGCAACCAGGACCTCCCAACTCTCACTAGCATGTTTCCCATGCCGTCCCCCCTCTTTTTCCCCTGCAGGAAATGAAGTGAGGAGTAAGCTGAAGCAAACCTGCTTTTTCTCCCCTTTCATTGAGGGAAAGTGCACCCTTGCGCCAGCAGCGGAGCTTGGCATGAGTGGAGGGGCGATGAGAGGGGCGTGGCCATGGTGCACGGAGGCGTGGCCACAGCTACAAGCCAGGATGCCCCAAAAACATTGCCGCCTCAGGCAAATCGCCCCCCTCATTCCTACGTGACTGCCCTGCACCAAAGCAGTCAAACTGCCATTTGCGGTTTAACAGAGAGGTTTTCTAGGTAATAAAAATTACAACAGGCTAGTAAGGTATTATACAGGTTGGATGTCACAAGAATACGGAGGGAAAGAGGCAGGAATGTCATTAGCAACACAGCCACATGGTCATCACACAGGATTATTCATCCCCCTAATGACTCTCACTTTGAGAGAACCAGAACAACTGAAAGAATGTGAGAAAGTTTAGAGGCCATATGTTGCAGGAACAAAAGGAACTTTTCTGAGAAGTAATGTGAATATCTACGGGCTTTATTATACAAGGCAAGTAAATCACACAGCAAGATAACAGCCTGCTTTGGCTGGAACTTACCTTGTTCATCTTCTGTTGTTCTCCTGGTGGGATACCATTTGCAAAGCATTTCTTTTACAAAGGCAGTCATTAATGGATTAATCCTGCTGTAAGTGTGTTTACCTGACTCGTGTGATAAAGCCTACATCAATTTAACATAAACATGTTTTTTTTAAAGTTTCTAGAGCATTCACAGCTATGAGTAGTACATATAGTATCTGTATGTGGATTTGCCCAGTGACTGATTGCTGGATGTCCATTCCATTCATTTAGTTTTTTCATTTCAGCAGTGTTAATCCAGCATTGCAACAATCTATGTAAGCTAGACTCTGATTTTTTGATACATATAATAATTGGTTGTCACTCAGATGCACAGGTTCTGTTCAGCCCCTTCCTAAATTTCATCATACTTGCAAGTTTTATACTGGCAAAACCCATATAGCACACATGGCTTTGCTCCACTACATTCTCCACAAAAAGGAGGCAGGGCAGCAGTAGAAAAGGAGGAGGAGTTACAGTGGATAGAGTCCCAGCAAACAGCAAAATAGTCTGGCTGAAAATAAGTCAACAGTCTGCAGCCCACTGAATGCCCATTTCTTTTTCTACCAATAGTGCTGTTACATATTAGCTGTCCAGTTATCACTGCTACTCTTCAACACTGACTCCCCTTATACAAGAGAATCCCTGCAACTCTGGGACTGGGTGAGGAACTTTATTATGTCATGCCTATGGAAGCTCAACTTAGATATTTTGTTGAATGCAAATGCAACGTTTTACCTGAGTGTTATTTTTACTCAAATCAATTATGAACTTTCAAAGAGCAAAGGAACCAAATCTGCAAGACATTTGCATAGTCCTCCCAAGCCTGGAGCTCTTCAAATCTGTTAGCCATACTCATCACTAACTATAACTATATCACTAACACAGCCATACTCATCACTAACTATACTGGCTGGGAATGACGGGCTCTGTGGTCCATCGCATCTGGAAGTCTCCATGGTAGAGAAATTCATTTTAGCATGTACCACAAAACCATGCACATCAAAATAATATACATGTCAGGTATTTCATAAGATGGTATAACTGACAGCAGTACCTTTAGCACAAGACAGAAACACACCCATGCAGTTTCAGAACTTAGCTATCATTCAACATTTTTCTACCAATTTTACAAGTGGGGTTTTTCAGAATATCAATATAAATCTGAAGTAGGTCTCTTGATTTACTCGAACAAACTGGGAAGAATTTTTAAATGTAAATAACCATTCTTTTCCAATCTAAAGGGATTACCAGATGATATCACTTGACACCTGTTTATTACAACACAGGGGAAAAATTCAAAGAATGTTATTGTTGTGTGCCTTCAAGCCATTTCCAATCTATGGTGACCCTAAGGAAAACCTATCATGGGTTTTTCTTGGTAAGATTTGTTCAGGGGTAGGGGGTTGCCTTTGTCCCTCTCTCTGAGGCTGAAAGACTGTAATATGCCCAATGTCACCCAGTGGGTTTCCACTATTAGAACTTAAATATTAAGAGTGCTTAGAAAACCTATTTCTTTCAAGCTGTAGTTTGCAAGAACAAGTGCATTGTGTACTATACGTGTCACTGTGTCACAGGACAGCAATTTCTGATTAATTAATCCAAGACTAAATAAATGTTTCTGACCATAATTGTGATAACTGGACACCAAGACATGAGCATGACAGAAAAATTCCTATAGGTATAGATCTGTCTTTTCTGTACTTTCTGTTCTATGAATAAGAATTAATAAAGTAACCCTTTCCTACCTGATACTGAACTTGTACTAGATTTAGCTATGTAGCGTTCAAGTAGTTTCCTCACGTGCTTGTCAGTAGCTTCATCTAAAGCGTTCTTCCCTCTGTCATTCTTAAACAATGGATCAGCTCCATACCAAAGCAGCAATTCTGCCACCTACAGGTAAAGATTAGTCTGAAATTTTGATCTAAACACTTGCTTTCTATTTCTCCATCACAATATTCATTCTTTGCAAAACTCACATCAACACCTGCAACAGAAAATGAAAGTCCAACCCCATACAATACATTGGAATTTCCAAGTTATCAATGTAATATATACAAGTAAAATACAGTCCTGTAATAAAATGTTTCTATTCATTCCCAGATTCTAAGAGCACCATGTTATTTTTCAGGTCTATAGACATCATGGAACAAAAAGTTCTATAATACAAAAAACTCATATTTGTGTAACATATTTATTTAGAAAGAACATTTTGATAGGGTTACACATAGACACACACCATCACTACCCTAGCACTGACACTAACCCTAATCTAGCATTCAGGGTTTGGTTCCAGATTTCCACGTACACAGCAATATGCACAAGGAATTCATTAAACACAATTCCTCCATTCAATTAAATGGCAGTTGACAACCTCACATGCTCAGACTCAGTGTTGAAATGTTCAGGGACCCACTGAAGAATATTCAAAACAGTATATACTGTCAGTGAAGGAAGTCTGTAGGTGCAACCATTACATTTATTATGCATTTTCAAACTGAACGTCCTATATTAGCATCCCTTATTCTTGTTACTTATACAATCATATAGCTGAAGACAAGTTTCTATGTTATTTCATCTACAGAAAAGAATGGCAGATGTTATGCTATTTTCTTTCTTTTTGGCCATGCTTTTATTTACTGTTATTATTCACCATGTTTGCAGTTCTACCTCTCAAGTCTGTCACCTTCTGAAAGCTTGAAGTCTCTACCTGTACCTTTTGCCCAGGTACAAAATGGAGAGTGGCAATGATGGGGTCAAAATGATAGCTTTCAAATTCTCTCCCCTGTTAAGACTAGATTTTGGCAGAAATTCTGGTGGTGGACTGTGTTTCCCATGAGAAAACTTTGACCGACACACAAACACCTAATGAAGACACATATACGAGTAACACATTGTAGCTTGCAGGATCTGTCTCTTTATGAGACAGGCTTAAATCGCCAGAGCAACTTGTTTTCCTTTGTGAGTATGGTTTTCTCAGAGCTCCAGCTAGACAGTGCTCAGCTTTATATAGTAATTCCAAGTTCTTACGTTGCTGTTTGGTTTGCCCATTCTTGAGAATATAACCACAGTAATTTTGTGAGTTTTCTCCTTTTGTCTTCCTATATGTCAGAAAGGAAGTTAAACACAGAAAGTGTCCATCCCTCAGCCTACTCAGAGACAAAGTCCACTGGGTATGACCGGACTAACTCCCACAAAAGCATGCCTACGATTGCAACTTAACCTAGAAGTACAGCTTACAACTTCCAAAACCAATAGTTGGTATTGCCAAAGTTATAAGGTTTTTAAAAAAATCCAAGCTCCTAGAAAAAAAAGGACAAAAATGTAAAAGGTGACTGCTATATTTTGACCTTATTTTAAGATTTTTGTAACAAAAGGAACAATGTAACCAAATTACATTATAGTCAGCCCTCTACATGCACTAGAATTAGGGTGCAGGACCCCTGCAAACAAGGAAAAATAGCAAATATCAGAATATTTGTGGCAAGGAAGGAAAGGGGGCTGAGGCATGATGAGTAGAGCAGGCACCCAAGGTCCAAACCAGGTCAGGGAAAGGAGAGAGAAAGGAAGTTGGTTGACATGGTGGCCCCATATTTCCTCCCTGGCCCATCTCTTTCCCTGGGCATTGGGAAAGGGTTTGTGGTACTGAGAAACTGGGCCGTGATCCATCCTTAGCTGGTCAAGTAGTGGCTGGTGAAGGAGGAAGAGGACCGGAAGTAGGTTTTTAAAGGGCTGCATGGCCTGATTGGAGCTTCCAAGAGGGAAGGTTCCCCCAGAAAATCAACTCTGTGAAAGTTAAAGCCATAAATGTGGAGGGCTAACTGTATGTTGTGATACATGCTAAAATAATATATAGCACAAACATATCAATACAAAACTGGAATGGAAAATGGAATGGAACTGATTTAAAAACTTATACACCTGGTGCCTAATGGGAAAAGTGAATTCTTTCAGAAGAAGACCAAGAACAGGTTGTTTTTTTCAAGATGTCAAGAGGATCAATTCATGTACTAATAGGTTCCACCCCCCTTGCACCAGCCGATGCAGGAGCCCCAAAGTTCTTTTCAATTTTTTCCACTGAACACCCTCCCTATCCAGCTAGTTCTTAATTCTCCTGCGAACTAGCGACACACTTTCCCTATCCAGTCTTCATTATAAATAAATTACTTACTAGATATTGATTAGGAAATGAATGAGGAAGGAAATATGAGTGCTGTCATTAACTCCTGTGATGCTCAAACTGCAGGTAGGTATGACCAGATTATTAGCTAAATGCATGCAAAGAAGTTGAAGAAAGAAAGACTGTGATGAGAAAGGAAAAATTTTTATAAATATCTGGTATCAAATGAGTTTCCCAGGAATAGCTACAGGAATATCAGGACTCCCTTGTAACTCTTATGGGAACACTAGCCTTTCTGAAACACAGAGAATGTCAAGATGATTAATTCCTTTCTTCCTTTTTCCACTAGATGGTGCAACAGAGGAACTCAAAAGATAATGAACCTCCTTTGTCAGGCTACTACTACATCTGTATAGTGTGGCTAAAGTGCCTTAAAGGCCTGCGAAGAGCTTGGAATGGTGATAAAGCCAATTAGGTAACAATAATGGTTGCTTGGAAAGTATTGTTAACACCAATAATTTTAAGAGAAAACTCTTGAAAGTAATTTTTTCATTAATGGCATGTTAGTAACATAATTTAAATTTTTATAAAGCCAGTTAAATTTCTGAAAATATCCACAACCACCCAAATATCCCCAAAGTTAACAACTTAAAATTTTATGAAACACTGCCTATATGGCTTAATTATTTTTTTAAAGTGTCATCATTTTTCTTTTAAAAAATGACCAAAGGGTAACAAATTGAGTTTTAACTAAAACAATTCTAATTTCTGGCCCTGAAATTACAAAAAGCACATGATTCATCAAGCAGAACACTATCAGGCACAGTACATAAATCAAATTCTTCCAAGTGACTGTTTCTGGTATGCTCTGTCTTGTCAGTGCAGTCTCTCTCATCTCATGGGCTGAACTAATGGAGGGATGTAATGATATCATCCTGCATAACACATAAACAAGTCATAACCCAACAGCCACAGAGCCTTCTTACCCATTGCTCCCAAATCTTGTACTTTGTCTTAGGACACCAAATGCACCCAGCAACTGAGATGCTTGGAGCTACCTTGAAAACTGAGATATGAGTTCTTTTACAACACAAATAGAACAGGCAGCCTATGTGTGCTTGTGCTAGGCAAACATAGAGAGCCTCACAGTGTAGGAAGGACTGATGTTCCAGTCACAACACCTAGTTAATACCACAGTTCAGTGAGGAGGTACTGTGCAAATGTATATAGGAAACTTCCTAATGTAAGATCAGACTGTCTATGAAGCCCAGCATAATCTCCTCTAACTAGACGTAGCTCTTAAGTGGACATTTTCTTTTTCCTCTTCCCTGCCTAATCCTTCTCCCAGAAATGCTAAGGACTTAAACTGAGACCCCCTAAATGAGACCCCTGTATTTGCTCCTGCATGTAAAACTATGCTCTAATAGTAAACTACAGTCCTTCTCACAGCCGGTGCAGTCTCTTATAAATCAGTTGCCCAAACTTGTCTGGGAACTGAATACGGAACCTCGCTCACCTAAAGCAAGATTAAGGAGCATGAATTCCTTCACTCCCCAGGAGATGTGTCCATGCTTCACCAAAAGAACAATGCTCCCACATTATACAGCTGTGCTATTATTTCACATAAGAGAAGCAAGACAGATACATGTGGAAAACTAGCATACACAAAAGTCAGCTCACTGGGACCAATGCTTGTACCTGACTGATAGCTCAGCAAGAAAAAGAACTGAAATGAGCAAAAATAATAAAAAAAAATACCACACACTAACTAACCACAAGAAAGACACAAAGGTTTAAGCTGCACATCCAGCCACAAAAGCCTAGGGTGCTACTTTAATGGCATTTTAATCTATTATAACAGCATATATTTAGCATTCATGTTTTAAACCTGGATTCAGTTTCCTAGGTAAAAAGGTTGGTAGAAATCACAAATATAAATACACACACTAAAGTGCCTTGTCAAAACAGGCAATGTATAGGCGTCTGACATGATATAACCTACATTCCACCAGATCAAGGACATAGATACCAACAGAATGTCCCTGATCTGTCTTGCTTCTCTCATGTGAAATCATGCATTTTGGACTGCATGAGTAGAGGTAGAAGACAGATATCAAAGTCTGCTGGAACAAAAACTTGCAGGACTTAGATACCAAGTCCTACAAGTTTTTGCTCCAGCAAACTTTGATATCTGTCTTCTACCTCTGCTCATGCAGTCCAAAATGCATGATTTATCAAACACCACCAATAAAGTGGAAGGCTGTTAGAAGCTTGTTCTTCATGCCACCACTTCATAAATGACCAGAAGGCATACAAAAATCCAAACTCTTTTGATTCCTGGTGTGGTATATGCAACAAAGAACTCTCTGGGCCTCCCAACCTGAAGACACCAAGTAATTAACAAGGAGTTATAGGAGACAAATCCTTTCTGGTAGGAAAGTCATGTTAGTGGTTGAAGCAAATACTGCACACAAATGACAGCTTAAGTAATTTATTGTGGCATAAGCTTTCATGGGCTAAGAGTCCATTACATCTGCTACAATAATTTCTGATAAACCTCATTTCTGCTAATCCACACAGAAACGGCTGCAGGAATTCAAGTTTTTCATGGACAGTGTTCTAATGGAGTTTCAAAGCACTGAAAACGAATGTGTTCCTAATCTTCTTGGTCTGACTCACTGGGCTGCTCTGCCTTTGAGAGCTGCCAGGCTTAACTTCTTGTATGGAAGCCCAGCTTGACATGGGAGCCAGAGGATCAGACCACAGGGATAGCAATTAGTCATCATCCCTTGTAGTTTGGTCAAATATACATAACCACTAATGAACAATATGCAATACATACCTGGACTGTATGTAAAATGTAATGGATTTCAAATACAAAAATTACCTTGTAGTGGCCCTCTTTAACTGCATCATGCAATGGTGTTACTTGTTTATTTCCTTTACAGTTAACATCAGCTCCTGCTTTTAAAAGTTCATTTGTTGCCTCAAAATAACCAGCTACACTGGTTTTATGTAGTGGAGTCCAACCTATAGCACCAAAAAAAAAAACCAACAACTTTACTTTCTCCAAATGGAGCACCTTTGCCACCATTTACACCAGAGGAGGGCATCTACAGTGGTTTTAAGGGTGATTTTCTCACATAAGCCAAACGGACAAGCCAAAATTTGGTAACAAACCAGCTGAATCGTAACTTTGGAGGATTTCCTGTCAAAATTTCGCAGCACAATTTGCCACCCATATTTGGCAGGAGCTTTGAGGAGCAGGGAGCCACAAAAACAGCTTTGGGGGAAGAAGTGGCTACATGCTACCCATCACTAGTTTATTCCACAAACCTCATAGGATTGTTATCTACGTAACTCCAATGCCTATTTGCATGATGTTCATATAACTGTATGTTTCAAAACAAAATGGCTGCACTATATCATTACATTAGGTTCTCATGAAAGCAAGTACAGTCATCCCTCCACATTTGCTAGGGTTAGGAGCACAGGACCCCTGTGAAAGTGAAAAAACCGTGAATAACTCTAGACCCTCCCAAACCATATTTAACATACAAAGAAGTATGATCATCATATTCAACCCACCATGGATTCCTCTAAGGCACGAGGGTTCCTTCATAAGTCAGAAGTGGGTGGCTGGTGGGGCTTACTGCCACCTCCACTGATGCCCCATATCATTTTTAATAGGGACTTATAAGCCTCGTTCGCAGTTTCTTGTCTCAGAAGGCTTGCAGTCCCTATTAAAAATGGCGTAGGGAGGCAGAGGAGCTGACAGCAAATAATCCATGAATAATCAAATCTGCAAAAGTGAAATCTGAAAATGAAGAGGGCTGACTGTACTGTTTAGCAATTGGACAAGCCCCTGCAGCAATCTAGTGGAAATTTTAAGGGACAAACCAGCCACACAGTAGACAACTACTTCTTCATGCCAAAACCTTCTGAAATAATTCTTACCTTGTATCGCTGTGGTGGACAGCTGTCTTAAATGACAAGCACCATCTCTCATTGTAATACAAGAGCAGGAGGTCAAACAGCCCTTCAAATGTTGTTGGACAACTCCCAGCATTTCCTCACCACTGGCTGACTAGGGCTTCTGGGAACTGCAGTCCAACACCACTGAAAAGCCATATGATTCTCATCTCTGGTGTGATATTTCATGATTTACAACGCAGTTCTAAGTAAACCTTATGGAATTCAGTGAGATTTTCTTCTGAGTACTAAGACGAAACTAAATTTACCTGAACTAAGGGGTTGCTCATTGACTTTGTTAATATTTGGCCTAAGTCTTGGTTGATTCATGTAAAACAAAAATAAGGTAATCTTTGTGAAGAGAAAAATCTTGTGCTTATTATGGAATACTGTTTCTGTTAGCTTTCAAAAATAATTCTGTACTTGAGTTATGCTGCCTAAGGAGTCAAAAAATTCAGTGGAAATTCCACTAGGTTGGCAGTACATGAGATATGTTACCTTACAAAGGACACACTCTTGTCGCTCTTGGGCTGTGGAAAGAGAGCAGCTAAACCAGTGAGGCATGTTTTTAAAATCTACTCTTTATCTTTAAACAGGGCCATTCCTCACTCAGATCACTGAAAGTCAGGACCCTTCCCTTCCCTACAGTTCAGAATTGTTGTTGTTGCTGGCATCCTGCTTTTTTCCTGGGAAAGAATCAGAGTGGCTTACAATACTTTAAAAAAATAGTTAAAAAATCATAACATACAAGAGTTAAAACACAAATTAAACAATCAAATAATTAAAACAGAGTTAAAATGCATATTTAAAACAACAAACAAATCACAATTAGTACAAATTAAAAATAACTACCACCTTTTATCAGCCACGCAATGATCACATATTGAATGCCTGCTGAAATAAAAATGTCTTTGTTTGCCTACAGAAAAAAGCCAGCGAGGGTTCAAGTCTGATTTCTCTGGGAAAGGAGTTCCAGAGCCTGGGAGTAGCCACTGAAAAGGCCCTCTCCTGTATTCCCATCAGATGCACCTGTGAATGTGGTGGGACACAGAAGGGCCTCTCCTGCAGATCTCAAAGCCTGGGCTGGTTCGTAAGGGAGAATACTGTCCTTCAGAAAACCTGGACCTAAGCCATGTAGGGCTTTAAAGGCCATTACCAGCACTTTGAATTGTGCCAGAAACAGACTGGCAGGCAGTGGAGCTGTTGCAACAGGGGGGCTGTGTGATCGCTGTAGCCAGCCCCAGTTAACAATCTAGATGCAGCTCTTTGGAGCAACAGAAGTTTCCAAACATTCTTCAAAGGCAGCCCCATATAGAGTGTGTTTCAGTAACCCAACTGGGATGTAACCAACACATGTGTCACCGTGACCAGGCCTGATGTCTCAAGGAATGGGCACAGCTGGCACACAAGCCTTAATTGTGCAAATGCATTCCTGGCTACTGCTCAAACCTGGGTTTCCAGGCTCAGAGTTGAGTCCAGGAGTACCTCCAAGTTGTGAACCTCCATCTTCAGGGGGAGCGTAACCCCATCTAACACAGGCTAAATCGCTATTCCTTGATCTGCCTTTTGATTGACCTGGAACACCTTCGTCTTGTCTAGATTACGTTTCAGATTTTTGCCCTGACTCATAACAGTCCACTACTCATAACAGTCACTGGTTCAGGACCAAAACAGCTTCCTTGGCTTGTAGAAAGGACTAATAAAGCTGGCTGTCATCCACATAGTGATGGCACTGAATCCCAAACTCCAGAAACCTCTCCCAGTGGTTTCATGTAGATGTTAATAGCATGGGGGACAGAACCAAACCCTGAGGGACCCCACAGGCCAAAGGACAAGGGGTCAAACTGAAGTCCCCCAGCACCACCTTCTTGATTCAGCCCTCCAAGGAGTAATAATGCCACTGTAAAACAGTGCCCCCAAGTCCCATCTCTGCAAGGTGATCCAGAAAGATACCATGGTTGACAGTATCAAAAGCTGCCAAGAGATCCAGCAGAACCAATTGGGACACACACACCCCATCTAGTTCCTGGCGTAGGTCATCGACCAAGGCGACCAAAGCAGTCGCAGTCCCATAGCTAGGTCTAGATAATCCATTTCATTCAGAAATCCCTGGAGCTGGGAGGCTACTACATACCCCAGAACCTTGTCCAGAAATGGAATGTTAGAGATTGGTTGATACTTATCCAAAATGGTGGGATCCAGGGATGGCTTTTTTAGTAATGTTTTTATAACAGCCTCCTTGAGGCAAAAATAATGCTCTAGTGACAGCACAAATGATGCAGCAGGAAGTACAGCAACCATCTTTCTACTGTGCTGAAGCACTCTGGCTCATTATTTGGAAATGTTCTGATCTGTGCTGATCTGAGCAGGGCAGGACCCATCCCAGAAAGTGGAAAGCCTTCAGACAAACCTTTGGCTCAAAGCTGAGCCAAAGCTCATTCATCTTCTAGTGCTTTCACACACAGGCTATAGCAAAAGACACATAGTGCAAAAGAGTAACAAATCGATTTTACCTTTTAAATAAACTAGGAAGCAGATTTGGAATGGACTCAAGTAGTGACAGTTGGAGAACAAGAATAAACAAAATTATGAAAATGAGAAGATGAAGTCCCAAAACCTGTCTTGGGCCAAGGCAGATGAAAGAACTGAAGGGGGAAGCACAGGGTCTGTAAGACAAAGACTGAAGCCATTTCCACGCTACAGTGTTATAGTGCTATTATTCCACTTTCAACATCCTATGGAATCTTGGGGCTTGCAGTTTAGGGAAAGGCATTTAGAATTCTCAGTCAGAGAGCTCTTTGGCCTCAATAAACTACAAACCCCAGAATTCCACAGGATGTTAAAAGTGGAATAATAGGCTACAGGGTATTGAGAGAATACAATTTTGGAGAAGACTTCTGCAAATGGATGGGATGATTTACTAAGATCAATCTGCAAGATTACTATTAAATGGAGACATTTCGACAAGCTTTCCTATACATAAAGGGGTAAGAAAAGGATGCCTGCTGTCACCATTAATATTTATTGCAGTTTTGGAAGTATTATTAAATATAATAAATGAGAACTCATAGATAAAAGGCTTGAAAATAAAATTTAAAAAAAGGAACTGAAATTAAGATCCTTTGCAGACGATGTCATAATCTTTTTAGAGGACTCAAAAGATTCAATCCAAAAGTTGCTGGAAATTTTGCAATGGAAAAGACAATGGTAATGGCACCAAATATGTCAAAAAAAGAACAACCTGAGCTGAGGAAAATATCAAGATGTCAGTTAACTAAGAAAACAAAACACTTGGAAATTTTTATAACAAAGAAGAATCAAGAATTATTTGATAACAATTACCAAAAGACATAGAAAGATATAAGAAGTGATATGGAGAAATGGAATAAACTAAATCTATCCTTTTTGGGAAGAATCAATGCTTTTAAAATGTCTTTATTACCTAAACTCATGTTCCCTTTTCAAAAAAAAAAAAGGTGGAATAATAGCACTATAACAGTGTAGGGCGGAAACGGCCTGAGATTACAGACCATGTGACCTTTGCCTTCCTGGGCATCAGTGAGAGTTAACTCATTTCTGGATGGCTCCTCCCCTACAGACAGAAAATGTGGCATCTAATGCTATGGATGCTTATCTGGATTCATGGGTTGTTGTCACAAAAAGATCAATCTCAGAGGGCTCAATCCTTTCAAGTTTGGGGATCTCAGGTTCCACTGACTCTGGAAAGGGAGGCTCAGGCCCCCCACAATAAGGGCAGTGGGGCTGAGTCCCGCCCCCCCCCCACCACACACACACACACAAAAATGATCAGGCTAAATTGGACAACCAAGCCTCCTATCTAGTTAAGCTCCTAAGGAACTATCAATTATAAGTGTATTAAATTATCATTATTTTGCTACTGTTTTCATAGTAGTCATTTTGTTACCAGCTTCAGTTGAATGATGATGATTGTTTTGATGCAACGTATTCTTCGTTTTCATTGTTTTGTAAAAACATAGTTACTAACAACCTGCCTGTCAATGATGAGCCACTACCACTCTGGCTCATGACTTTAAAATCAGTCCCAGTGTTCTTAGGTTCTCCAGTAGTGCTGAAATTACAGTGAGTCTCTGTCCAAGCTCCACACCTGGATCATAAGAGTGTTCCAGTTATTGATCCTATTCCATTACTGTCTATGTGTCTCTTCTTGCTTGCCACAGGAAAAGAAAGGATCTATTCCCAAAGCCATGTTGTGTAGACCATCATGAGGCCCTCTTTTTGACAAGGGTGTTTATACCTGCTCCTTTATGGACTTATTAACCTCCTCCCTCAGGCAGACTCTGAAGGTCTTATAAGCTTCACAACAGACAGTTCTGCAACAGATGAAGATGTCTGCAGCATGCAGTTATTGCCATAAAAGACAGTGCACCTGTTATCATATAGTCTGTTGAGTCATTATTCAAGGGAGTGCCGGGGTAACACAAATGTGCCTTTCTCTTTCCTCCACCCCATATAATGAGCATTAAAGTCAGTTTCCACATGTATTGTTTCTCTCTCTGTTCCTGGTGAATGCCAGATAAAGCTCCCTTTCCCACACCCTCATGGGACGTGGCTTCAGCTGGGCTCAAGATGATACTTTGAGAGAGCAGGCAAGAAAACTGATTGCACGGCTAGTAGCCTCCTTTCTCTCCTGACTCACAGTAATGATTGTGTGGAGTCAAGTTCTGGAAGAATCTTCTCATTTGCCTGTGACATGATCACAGGCATCCATACAGTGAGTGGAGGACATTCCTTCTTCCCTCTGCTGGAACTTAAATCTAACCTTCTGTCCAATATGGTGAGGCACTGAAAGTTACTGCTGTCATTAGGTTTTCGTGGTTCCCCTTTGCTGGCCACTTCCTTTAGCTGTTGGAGAAATGGGATTTTCCTTTAACTAGCAGAGTCTTAAACCTTCATCAAACAAGGACTCAGCGTTCCCCACACAGGCAACCCCCCATTGTAGCTATGTGTGGTGTGTTGTGTGGGCTCTCCTTTCTTCACTTTGTGTGTTGTCCTCCAAAATGGTGGGAAACAATAGGGGATTTGAACCCTTTTCTGGACAGACATCAAGAAAATTCCAGTACCAAGATTGTTTCCAGATCTGCTACTGAGGCTGATAAGTTAAGAGATCCCATATCACTGTTGTATGTCTGCTGTATGTAGAGGATTCCGTATGTAGGTGGCATGTGGGATTTGCTGGAGGTATGTTATTTCATCTTCTGTGTTATTTGTTTTCCTAATCCCTCCCAGGCAGAGCAAATATAGGATACAAAGCCCATTCCACAGGTGTGCTCAAAGTCTGTCTTCTACCCATCCCTACAGAGTAACTACTGTATAAAACTGCTTAGTTCATTCTGATGAAGAATGATTGCTTGTGAAATAGTTTCAGATTTGGGCCCATAAACACCTGTACAAAAGTGAAGCCATTATTAAATCTGAAGGAGAGCATATTTTAACTTTTTACAAGTTGTGACAGTTCCATTTATTCCAAAGCTAGAACTATAAGTCAGAGAAGAGTTCGCTTATTACACAGGAACCTATTTTCTCTGTGCTTATTTAAGTAAAAAAGTAAAAGTAAGTAAAAAACGCAAAGCCAACAAAACCATGAATCTAGCTCTAAACACACTGACACAGTGTATTATTGAAGCTTGAGCTGTACAAAGTGCCTTTTTTTCAATTTGATCACATTTGCTTGTGTGTATGCATGCATGTGAATGTCTATCAGTCTGTGGCATATTCGCATCCTGTTTTTTTGGTTACAGCTCTCTTAAGAACTTTTCTCAGGTTCCAGGGCCCTACTGTCAAACACAGATATAACACAAACAGATAGAAATTCATTTAACCATTTAATCAGTCTGAGACTCCCCTTCCTATGGCCCCTGCTGAGGGCCCCTGTTGAGAATTGCTACATTATACAAAGTCATATTGGAGACTATGCTTACCTGCATGGTCCTGAACATTCACATCTGCACCAGCTTTTATCATTGCACACACACTATCTAGGTCATCTTCCATAGCGGCTCTATGCAATAAAGACTGACCAAGAATGTCTCTTCTGTTGATACTTGATGGTGAAATGCAATTACATGAGGAGTCATTGAGATATTTCTTAGAAGCAATTTTCTTTTCTGAGTGAGAAATATATACAAAAACAAAGAAACTCCATAAAACAAAAAAATAGATCTGATTATTGTCATTTAAATTAACCAGATCAACACAGTAACCTTGTTATGAATCATGATTTAATGCATTATTCTTTTGGAAACACATCTAAAGACATAACAGAAGAATCCATTTTCTAACAACACATGCAAAGGTCTTAAGAGAAAATGTTACAGACATACTGAATGTATGTTTAGGGAAGTAGAATCGTAGAGCTGGAAGACACCACAGGGGCCATCAAGTCTAACTCCCTGCCATACAGGAACATACATCAAAGCATTCCCAACAGACGGCCATCCAGCCTCTGCTTAAAAACCTCCAAAGAAGGAGACTCCTCCACACTCTGAGGCAGCATATTCCACTGCTGGACAGCTCTGACCATCAGGAAGTGCCTCCTGAGGTTCGGGTGGAATCTCCTTTCCTGCAGCTTGAATCCATTGTTCCTTGTCCTAGTCTCTGGAGGAGGGGAAAACAAGCCTGCCCCCTCCTCCACATGACATCAAATATTTAAACATGGCTATCATCTCTCCTCTTAACCTTCTCTTCTGAAGACTAAGCATACCCAGCTCCCTAAGGCGTTCTTCATAGGGCATGGCTTCCAGACCCTTCACCATTTTGGCTGCTCTCCTCTGGACACATTCCAGCTTGTCGATATCCTTCCTGAATTGAGGTGCCCAGAACTGGACACAGTATTTCATATGAGGTCTAACCAATGCAGAATAAAGTGGTACCATTTCCTCCCTCGATCTAGACACCATACTCCTGTTGATGCAACCAAGAATCGCGTTGGCTTTCTTGGCTGCCGCATCACACTGCTGACTCATGTTCAGCTTGTGATCTACTAAGACTCCTAGGTCCCTTTCACACGTACTGCTATCCAGCCACGTGTCCCCCATCCTATCTTTGTGTATTCCATTTTTTCTGCCTAAGTATAGGACCTTATTCTCTCTGTTGAAATTCATTTTGTTAGCTTTGGCCCAGCTAGAATGACCTCTGCCAGATATTAGGATTTACTGACAAGGAATAGGAAGAGAACTGATTGAAAGAAGGAAAACAGATTTGTTTATTAATGAAAGAACAAAAATTAATTCATCTGATAATATCAGTCATATGTTTAATATTAATATCTTAACATCCTATTATCTGGAACTCCCTTGTCCAATCACACACGTGTTGAGAGCCTGAAACTGCTAAGCTTTCAACATATATTGAAAATGTATTCCTTGGCCTCTAGTTATTATCAGATCTAACTGGCAATGGAAGGAGTTCTGATCCAGTTGTGAAGAGAAATCTTACATCTCCACAGCCTTCTTATCTTTGGACACAATGAGTCAAAGTAGATGTTTGTCTGATATACGGCAAACAGCAATGTATCTACTACGTACCTTAGTAACAGATGAAGGTACTGAATCTTTCCTGTAACAACTTGTGGGGAAGCAAGGCTGTTTCCCCACCCTTTGATATTAAGACAAACAAGGTACATAGATGCACTGTACATATCAAGCAAGCATCTAAGTTGGCTCCATACACCCAAAGATAATGGCATGATATAATTCAACCTAAAGTCATGACTGTGAAAACTGAAATGGCTGTTAGATTTGTCAGAGGCAGAACAACCAGTGCCAGGTATTGGATATACTGATAAAGAATAGGAAGTATGTCAGGGTAGAGTAACGCTGAAATCTGGAGAAGTCAATGCACATTGGCTTTTGTTGTTGTGGGTTTTCCAGGCTTTGAGGCCATGTTCTATTAGTATTTTTAATTACTATTACTATTAATTAATTACTAATACTAATTACTAATACTAATACTAGAATCTATACTAGTATTAGTATTAAGAGAAAATACTAACAGAACATGGCCTCAAATTCCGTAAACCCCACAACAACGTATGGATTCCGGCCATGAAAGCATTCGACTTCACACATTGCTTTTGTGCATTGTAGAAAATAAGGCCTCCCTTCCATTTTTGTTCAACGCATTTCAACTGAAACAGGGCAAAATAGAGAACTCTAAGAACAGAGACAAACCTGTCAGTTAAAACTTGCAATAGTAACATTAGAACTTGTTATATTAACAAAAATATGTTGCTAGTTAAGTGTCAGGAAAAGTGCTGCCCTTTGGCTATAAACAAAACACAAAGCAGTTTTTCCTACTTTTCTTGGCAATCCTCTGGCTTTTCCTCACTTGCTTAACTTTGAAATCAATATCTGAAGATGAACCGTGGCACAAGCCATTTCTCAGCTGTGAACATTCCTGTATCTTATCTTTAGTGTTTGAGCTGCTGACAAATAAAGGATTTTAAATTACCCAGCTGCATTTTTTCTATACAACATTCTCAAGCAACACTTTTAAATGTAAAAACATTTCTTTCCTACTGCAAAAAAGAAAAGAAACTATGAATTTAGGCTCACTGAGAAATTAAACAGCAACTGTACTTTTCTTTTAAAAAGAAAAGAAAAGAACCCTAAATCAAAGGGACTCTTTTTTAAGTCTAAGGGCCAAATGCACACTCAGAGAAATTTTGGGGTGTGAATTCCATTGATAGGAGAGACCATGGGTAAAAATATGGAAAGAAAAATACTATTGTATTTTACCTTAAATTTCTTACTCAAAGTACCTAAGCCCTTTTCAACCTTTTAGAATGGTTAATAAATATTGCCTCCAGACTGGAAAACCACCAAACAATGGTATCAGTAGGCATAGCCATCTGAAGGGACCACAGAAAAGCCAGATTCAGGCTGAGGTTCCCCAGCCCTTACTAAATAGTATCTTTAACACAGGGAAAACACAGAGCAAAATTATACAATATCATACTCGAGATTTTTAGTTGGTGTAGGGATAGTCTCATTACTGCATATCTTCTGATCCATTCCTTCTGGAAACATCTGGCAACTGGATTTAGGGTCTACATGATTTCCAGTAAAATCTTTTCCTCTTTGAGCTGGCTTCCCAAATGCACATGAAGTTACTTGGGTGGGTTGTTCACATGAACTGATATCCTTGGAAGGAGAATTTTCTTTTTCAGCAGGTCTGTCATGACAGATGGTATTCTGATGACCTGAACAGACTAATTTGTACATGTATTTGTCACAATCAGTCTGTTAAAAAAACAATTATAGATGTTTCAATACATAATAGCAATATTTTTAGAAACTTTTAGTTAATACAGGAAGCCCCTGACTTTTGAGACACCATTATCTGATGATTCACTCTTTCAACACTTCCAAATTAAAGACAAGTTCCATTAATTTGATGTGCGGTCCACTTTTTTGTCATTTCTTCTTGCGTCTGTAGGCTTGCTCATGACCATTCACATGAGTGCACAGTCCCAAGACTGCCTATGGAAAGAGTGGATCCCTTGGTTGGATTAACGGAACCTGTCTGTATTGCAAGCATCGAAACAGCGGGCTTCCATCAGTTCTTGCCTACAGAGGCTCACTTGGGACTGTGCACGCACTGCTTGCAAAGTGAGCTGAGAGGGGGGACAGGACACCAAGACAACTGAGAGACTTTACAAGCGGCACACATGGTTAGTCCCAAGCAAGCCTCTGTAAGTCTTTCATGTTCTCTACAGTAGATGGGCTCTGCTTTTTGACCATATCTGCTTTCTGACAGTGCTTTGGTCCCTAACCTGTCAGATAAATGGAGGACGCCTGTATAAGTTTGATATCTATACACACACACACGTACCATAGAAGCGCACCTACCAAATTTGTACATTTGCCAGATTAGCATGAGACAAATTGCATTGATTTTACCAAATTATAATGGACTTTACTGTAGAACTCTAAATTTATCTCAAGTCACAGAAGTCATTTTTTTCTACTGTTTCCTATATTTTTTCCAAACAGATGGGACTTTTGAGATGACAGAACTTGGAAGAGTGTTGTATTGCACTTCCTTCACATTTCTAATCTTCATTGCTGCCACAGAAGGGAAGACTGGATCCACAGTGTAGAAGGCAGTGCTGGGAGCTACAGGCAAAAGGTGAATTGACAAAGATTGCTTCTCCAGGAGGAATGTCTGACCACTTCATGAAAGGAAGTAGCCCACCCATTCACAGAAGTACAGGTCTGGATTCAATCCCTTATCATCATCATCATCATCATCATTATCTTAGACATTTATCTTCAACTGAAATTTGATGCATATGGATCAAGTAGAAAAACCTTCTTAATGTTCTATAAAGTTCTTAAACCATCTGGAATACTCAACATTCAGGAATGTCCTAAAAGTGGAATACAATGTATTTTTCAGAAAAGTAATGAAAAATTTGAAAATTCTCAGAACTGTAAAAAAAAATCATAAAAGGAGAATTTCTCAGAATATTCTGAGAATACTCTTATTTTCACAGATTTTTCTTACCTCATATCACTAGTTCCAACAAACCTAAACCCAACTTATTACTGATCTAGCCAACATTTAAGTACTCTGATCAGCAAAATAGCTCCAATGAAATAAGCCTAGAAAATCCTTCCAACTTGAAAATTAGCTGCGACAAGCCAAGATTCATTATCAGTTATCACTAACTGGAAATACTGTCCAATATTACCACATCTTAACGAGTATTGCAAATAAAACATTTAATAGCATGTCATTTTCTTTGACCTAAGAGCAACATAATCAACTAGTTAAACCAGTTTTTTAAAACAATCTTTCAGAACAGAACTATGCAAAAAAATTAGATTTCATACTGGAAAATTATGTCATTTACAGCAATTAGGGGGTTCTCTCCTGCATGTCTTCCTCATTCCCCAGAAAGAATGAAAGACATCTCTGATGGTATTTTTATTCCTTTCTCCTATCTGTATTCTGCACAGCTATTGTTCCAGTGAATGAATGGATGTTATGTTGCAAAGTTTATGATGAGGCCAAGATGAACCAGCCTAGGCAGCTGGTGAAGAAATAATAAATTTCTCTATTGGACTGAAATAATTAGATGTCCAAACTCTTTTACTTGCTAAAACATTAAAAGTATTTTAAACTACTAAAAATATAGGCAATTTGCCAGATATATTCTGCCATTTATTTTTGTAAGAGAGTGCTTTCTCTGACTGCTGCATAAATAGCTTGGGATTTCTCTGTTGTTTTTTTCCTAATTACCAGCTACACTGAGTGGGGGGAAAAGATGGAGAATGAAAAGCATGGAAAGTACAAGGCCTGAAAAAGCAAACAAAAAGACTGAAATCTCTACTAAGGGAACCATCACACCCCAATTTATGGATGCTTTATCAAGACACTGACTGAGTTTCTAAGCATATTTTCCGGATTTTGTATTCAACAACCACCAAAGGCTCAAGCTTAGCTAATGTAACCTAAGCCATATATCAGGGGTCAGCAACCATGACCCTCCAAATAGTGTCATGCTGGAAGTCCCATCAGCCCAAGCAACCACAGCCACTGGTGGGCGATTATGGGAGCTGCAGTCCAACATCTGAAGAGCTATATCTCCCCATCCCTTCCATAAACTATGATTAAACTACAGCCAGCCTTCCCTGTTCATTAGGGTTAGGGGTGCAGGACCCCAACAAAAGTGGAAAAATTACAAATATCAAAATGTGAGTATATGTCTATGGGAGAGGCCCAAGGTATGGTTGGGAGAATGGGCACCTGTGGTCCAAACCACCTCAGGGAAAAGAGAGGAAAAGGCAGTGGGTCAACATGGTGGCCCCTTTATTTCCTTTATCTTGCCCATCTTCTTCCTTGGGTGTGGGAGGGTGCAATAGGAGTGGGTTTGTGGTGCTAAAAAATCAGGCTGTAAGATATCTTTAGCTGGCCTAGCAGTAGCTGGTGGAGGAGGAGGACCAGAGGCAGGTTTTTAAAGGGCTACACAGCCTGACTGGAGCCACTGAGAGAGAAGGTTCCTTCAGAAAAGAAACACCTGATGTCATGGGGCAGGGGTTGGAGAAACTTGCAAATAATCAAATCCATGAAAGTCAAATCCACAAGTGCGGAGGGCCAACTAACTGTTAAACTGTCTAGGTATGGAGCTAGAAGAACATCAAACACACTTATGAGGGAAGTAATGGTAGGCTAAAAGAAGTCGCAAGTATTTTATAATACAAGAACTTTGGGGGTGTCGAAAAGTTACTTTTTGTGAACAACCTCCAGCCATCTCCCAGCATACATTTCCAAACTCAGGAGGGGGATCTTAAGGGAAAACACTCTTCTCTACAATGACCCGAATGAGAATTGGAAAGTAGCTACAGATTATAAAACATCCGTGAGGCAAGGATAGGAAATGGTAGGAGAGACCAAGCAGGAATAGGCGGGATATCCTGAAAAAGGGCACAGCTGTTTGGATAGCACACTGAAGAAGAAGAGTTTTTTTTGTGTGTGCACGCAAATCTGGCTTTTTCCACCTCTCCAATATGAAAATAAGCATTCAGGACTCCACCAGAGTATATAGATGCCACATTAACAGCTATATCACGTTTTATAGATTAACTAATTAGATCTACAAGCCAGAAAAGAAGAGATTGGGTGGACCTTTTATATCTTCTCTCATAACCAGTAAATTTCTTAATCAAAACCTGTAGCTGGTCCTTCTCCTGTGTTGGATTAATTACACTATAACTAAACTGGCTTCTAGGCTCAAGTCAACAGCTGATTATAACCTGTAGAAAATACTGCTATCTCCATTAATATATCTAAGGCTTAAGAGTCAGACGGTCCTTCCATAAATACTGAAGATGTATTTAATATATTAAGGTATCTTTTACCACGCCAGACTATTAAGTTGTATGGTTATACTTCCTACTATGACTGTGATGTCATGCTCTCAGGGAAAAGTCTCCCTATGCTGCCATGGTGTAGCAGTTCGACTATGAAGAGTAGGATTTGAATCCCTGCTCAGCCATGGAAATCCATAGGGTGACTTTGGCCAACTCACACCTTCAGCTTCAGAGGAAGGCAAAAGGAAATCCCTCTGCACAAATATTACCAAGAAATCCCCATGATGGGTTCACCTGAGGGTCACTGTAAGTCCGAAATAACTTGAAGGCACATACACTGCCACCCTACATCCTTTTGCCTGAGATGCCAGGGAGTGAACCTGGGACTTCATATATAGCATACTATAACATTTATTTGCAGATTTCTGTCCTGCCTTTCCTGCCTTTCGGTTTAAAACAAAGAACAAAGCACTAGGAGCAGATGCAGGTTTATGGCAAGAAACATACCCATCATGAATTATCTGACAGTAGTGTCCTTGAAGGAAGCCAAGGAATCTTCTCTATCATTAAATGTCTCCACACAGAAAACTGGGTGTCAGGGGGAAAAGGCCTAAACCAGCTTCATGCCTTATGTGCTTGTTATCGATATTCAGGAAATTTGATTTTGTTTTTTTTAGAATGACACATTAAAACAAATTATCCCTCATGCACAACACTGAAGTGATACCTAAGAGGTGACACTTCTGATATGTATTTTGACTCCTTGACTTGTGAAGAAAATCTGATTAATTATAACTGCAGCCCCAGTCCCTGGAGCTTGGCAAACAGGAGGTTGGCTAACAGGCAGCAAAACGACAGGTGTTTTGTCTGGGTGTGGTAGAAAAGACAGCATAAGGTGACCTTGTGCTGTTGGGTTAAACCTCCTCAGCTCTGGACAGCCTTTTGGGAGAGTTTGTTTGGTTAACACTGTTGTGTGTGTCAGGATAAGGCTGCTTGTTTGTTTGAGCTGGGAAGAGCTTGTTTGAGTTTGTTTGTGTACTCATTAGTGCTCTATTGTTCTAATGTGTTTTCTTGAGCTTGTGTCTGTTGCATTAAGGCTGACAGTTTGTGTGACCTGAGGCAGGCTTGCTTGTGTGCTCATCAGTACTCTATTATGTGTTGGCCCAGAAGAAGCACGTCATAGACTTGGTTGCTGAAGGAGAAGCCACTAGCTCTCTACATAATTGCAGTCCCAGCTGGCGGAGCTCAGCAAACAGTAGCTTGGCTAACAGGCAAGGCCAACAGGCATTTTGGGTGGGTGTTCAGCGGGGGGGTTTGAGGGAGTTCTGAGTTCTGTTTCAGTGTCTACTTAGGAACACTGAATATGGATGGTGGAGGTCCAGCAACTTGAAGGAGGTCCGGCAACTCGAGGTTAGTACATCTACTCCTAAGCATATTGGGCAGCATGAGGTTTTCTTGGACAGAACAAAGCAGACTGTCCTGGAAGAGGTACACACAGGGGATGTCTATGAAGAGGAAGTCAGTTCCCAAACACAGGAGGTAGACATTTGGAGGAATGTGACACACAGAAGTAAAAAAGACCGAGGATCATTCTGTGAATTTGGAGCTACAGCACTGATTAAAGCTCTCTCTCTTTTCAATGAGGATAAGGAACAGGAACAAGAGCAACAGTGTTAGTCCTCAGAGAATGTGCAGGTTACCTTGGATGTTTCAACACAGAATACACACATTGGCCCTTACCAATCCACAAAAGAGAGGTGTGGTAGTAGTAGAGGACCCTCACCTGAAAGGAACAGAAGCAATGGTTTGTGGGACAGGATGTCTCAAAAGGTATACTGTCTCCCCAGGGTAAAGATCCATGATGTAACAGAGTGGCTGATGAAACTCGTCAAGCCCACTGACCATTACCCCTTCTTTTTGGTCCATATGGGAACCACTGACGCTGCAAAGCACAACCATCAGGAGATCATAAGGGACCATTAGGCCCCACTCTGAGTGGTATCCTTATCAAAGCATGGTGGTTACCTCTGAAAAAGGATAGCTGGGAGGAATGAGGCCCAGACAAAAGCACACACACTTATAAATGGAAATGAGGAGGAATACTTGGGGTCTTTTATAGAGGAGTTGCTTCAGCCCCCCTTTTTTGTCTTCAGCCCTCATTTATTTTGCCTTTTATCCCTCCTTTCTTCCTTCACCTGTCTTAACCTCCTCTTCACCTGGTGAAAAAGGCAAAAAAAGGGGGGTGTTTGAACATTTCTGATAGTACACTGGACTGCTCTCTGCTGGAAAAGAGGGGACGGAGAGAGAGAGAGAAGAAAGCAAATGCTAACTGGCTGGTTGGTTGTCAGCTCCACTGTCACTCAGCTGCTGAGCCCACCTCCTACCTGCAGCAGAGCAGCCATGTGACAGAAAACATGCAGGCCCAGCCTGCCTGCCTGCCTGCCTGCCTGCCGCCTTCCTTTTGCTTTCGTTCCTGTCATGTTGTCACTCTGCTGTGGGGAGGAGATGGGCTGAGTGGACTTTGAGCCTTTCACAGACCTGTCTGGGTACTGCAGACCCCTGGGGGGTCTGTGGACCACAGGTTAAGAACCAGTGTTATATACTTTTACCATTATGGTTTTAAACGCTGTTATACTGTTTTCAATTAGTGGTGTTTTAATAGGATAATTGTTTTTAATTTTAATTTAATTTAATTTTTAATTTTTATAAATTTTTAATTTAATCTTTAATTTTAATCTTTTTTATCATTGTTTTTAACTTTAGTACCTTATAGTGTGAGCTACCTTGGATTCCACATTGAGGGAAAGGCAGGAGATAAATTTAATTAAATAAATAAATAGTGTGCTTTTAAAAGTAACTTGTCATAGTTGTTTGTTGTGCATTACATTTTTACATTTTTTTACATTATTACTAATTACATTTTTTTAAAATTAGTCACAGTATCTCAAAATGATTGCCCCTAAAACATTTTATAAGTGCACGTTACTTATTAATTTTTAAAATATATTATATTATTATATTAATTCTGAATTATGACAATATCATTAATTGCAATAATGTCATTACACAAAAGGTAATGAATATATTATGGGTAACATCACGTTACTTCTAAGCTCTGATTAACACAGATTGGCTTTGAATTAAAATTTTATTGTATACAGGTAGATTTTAAAATTATTATACACTAGCTGGTCATATAAATAAAGAGGCAGCAGGGGACAAAGGACACCCCAGCCCAGTGTACAAATTTTGCTTCACTTAGGTGCTAGGTCAGTTTTCCAAGCTCACTGCACATCACTAGTTATCCAGTCTGCAAACAATATGAGGATTTGTACTAGTAAAGATGCAGCCAAATTTTGTACACACACACAGGTTTATATCAGAGAGGACTGCTAAAATACTGAAATGAAAGCAATATATAATCAGCTCAAGAGACATATAGTCATAAGAAGAGAAATGAAAATCAAATGTGCATATCATAACAATTCTAATAATTCTGAGGCACTGAGGGGGATTATGAAATTTTTCAAAAGTAATAGGTAAAGCAGTGTACATTACTCACCTAGACATATTATATACTCCAACATAGCTAAGATGAAATTGGTCCATAAGATGACTTAAAATATGGATATTTTTTAATTAGAAAAATACATACTTGTTCTTCTGAAGGGCATACCATCTTGGTCACTATTGAAGCTCCTGTTTCTTCAATACATTGTGAATTAAACTGAGCTTTTAAACTTGTGCCTGTTATTTGTGTGCAGTCATCATCTCTCTGATATGGAGCCAGATGTTTCTCTACTATGGTATCCTTTTCTAATGGAGGAGAAATGGCAGATGCTGCTACAGATTCTGACAAAGAATTCAGCGCTGTGAGAAGTTCTTCTGGTAGAGCAGTGTCTTCCTCATTTCTAGATGAGTACACAGAAAGAGCATCATCCTGATATTCCAATACATCAAGCATTTGTAAGTTGTCCAAATCACTGATTGGTTCCATTAAATCGTTTTCCAAATTTTCGGCAGTTATATCAAATACCAGTGTTTCAGGAGATGAACTTTTGTCTGTCATATCTTTCCCTTTACTAGTCATCTTGGCACTCAGAAAAACATCTGACACCTCTGTACATTTTGTCATTGAATCTTCTGCTATATCCATGCCTGAAAGAAGACTTCTTTCTGGAGAATCTTCATTATTTATTATCTCTGGAAGCTAAACGATAAGAACACATACTAACTTAAATATTCTTCTCTCTCATATAACTTTAAGGGTTCTTTATAGTACTTTTCTCTGAGCTATTCTGTCCTTCTAAAGAATGATATACATTTTCTAAACCACAGGCTCAATTAATGGTTTGTAAGGATACTAATTTACAAAAGATTTTTCAGAGCCAGAACACACTGAGCTAAATTATTCATTGCTCTTCCTACACGATATCTAGATCTCTTTCCTGAGAGATTACAGCCAATAAGCCTTTAAATTTCATCAGATCTATTCAGACACACACACACACACACACACACACATTAAAATTATGTATTGTCAGTATGTACTGTTCAGCAGTAGTAGCAGCATTGGCAGTGGCCGTACAAGTGTTACGGTATAACACAACGAGTTCCACAGCTGAAATTAAGCCAGTCTAGCCCTTAAATCAGCCTGGAAACCCATTCAGAAACACATACATATAATATATATTTTCTTTTCATTTACAATTTTTCTACCTGTTCCCTTACCATGAAATCTCAGGGCAGGTTACAATAAAAACTGAACAATTTAAAATGTAGAATAAGAAGAAAATGCACTTGAAAACAAGAAAAATAGTGTAAACATTCCAAAAACATGTGAAACAACTGCATAGTTAAAAAAATGGAAATTAAAACAATATAAGCCACTTATAAAATATAAATGTCCGGATAAAAATGGAGGGGAGGCAGGTTTTTAAAAATTCTTTTTCCAAAGTCTTTTTCTGGAAAAATGGGGGGAGATATATATATATATATTTTAGAATGAAGAATAAAATAAAATCCTGTTCCTAAATCATTACTAAAATCTATGTAAGAGGAAGAGAAAAAAATCGTATGTGTGTTCTTTTTTTTCTTTCTCTTTTTTTTTAATTTTACATTTCTAAGCCATTCAAAGGGCCAAACTATACATTACCATACAGATTGCTACAGCTGATATGCTGATATTCTCCCCATTTGGCTAAAGTGTATGAATGATACAACATAAATTTCTGTATCTTGAAACGATAAAGTTTTCTGGCAAAGGCAGGAATGCGAAAAACTGAGTGGAAAGTCACAATGTCACTTATCTTTATCTAAATGTTGCTGGAAATAGAAACAGAAGTGCATTTATGGAAGCATATTAGTTTGATAAGTTTCTCAGAAGAATAACTAAATATAAAAGGCTCAGATTCCTAACCCTGATTTATTTCTGCCTTTAAAAATTATTGTTGGCTGGGTTTTTTTTATTCCAGAGAACAAAAAAAAAGAAAGTTCAGCTTTTCCCCTCCTTACCATGGTGCCAACAAAAACAACCTTTTGGTTCCCTTAAAAAGCAACTAATAGCTTCCAACAGAAAATTTTTGTAGAGCCATGACACAATTGAAAGGCTAAATCTCATTTCTTCACCTGCCAGGTTCCTGAGCGATATTAGACTTCTATATATCAGCTATTATTTACATAACAAAAGTAAATGTACACATATCAAGTACCTTCATGAAATGTATTCTAGTGCTCTCTATTGCAAGACCACTGAAACTACTATTGTAAGTTACATGAGTTCACTTGCAACAGATATATGGACTGCTGGGCAAGTTTGATCTTTTACAAATTATTTCATCATGGAAGTCACCTTGAAGCAATGCTTCACAATAACCTCCGCCCTATTACATATCTTATCATTACATGACTCCTATAGGCAAGCTGGCTGGCTTGCACAAAGGGAGCATGATCAACCTGCATTGAAGAGCTGCTCTGCCCTTTGTTTAAAATCACTGCTCTTTAGGTTATTAATTAAACCAGAAAATCTTTTTACCCTTTCACTGACACCTCCACAATGTATAATGAATTGAAACAACGCAACTATAATGCATACAAATTGAAAAATACTAACAGACTTACATTTCCGTCTGATATCTCTAGAAATCCATTCACTTGAGAATCTAGAGCAACAGTAAAAATATTGGAAATTTTATTTTTATTGCACTTCACTTTGAACACTCTTTAAAATCTAAGAGACACTTTGAGGCAATTTGTGTAACAACAGGAAAAGGAGAATGCTAACAGAGGAACCTTGTCTTTGGTGAAAGCATGTCCTCCAGCCAGTAGATAAGTTCACTTATTTTGGCCCCTGCCAACTTTAAACGTAGTGTACCACTTAAAATTAATATCTGTCTCTGCTAATATAAGGAGCAAGGTTGATCTCTAGTAGCTCCAGTGATGCAGGAACAGGAGCAAAGCTTTGATTGCCATTATTCCTCCCTTCCAGAGGTACTATAGAAATGACAGTATAGGAGACATGCTGTTCCCAAAACAGTTCTGGGAAATAAAAGTAGTGGTCATAGTTGGAGCTCCACTTGTTTTGCAGTACTGCCAATGTTGCTGACATTCCTGACAGCTTTTAAATGTTAAAGAAAAACAAAACCTAAGTTGTTTCCTCTGTCGTCATAGTTTGCAACTTCTTCTGTCCTCCATACTGTAGGGGACTGTAAGGGAGGGGGCTTGAATCAAAATAACAGAAGTATTGTTCTTGAATTCACAAAGGGGCAAAAGAGAGGTGAATTCACAGCACCTATTTCCAAACGCCTTGTTTTATTTCTTCTCTCTCTCTTACACGGAAGTAATGTGAAACATTTAGTGATAGAGAAAGAATGAAGGGTCAAGAAAACAGTTTCTGTAAATTCCATGATCAGCTGTTCACATTTTCTTCTCTCATTCTTAAAAAGCAGTAGGGGAGCAATCCATATAATGGTTCCAACAAGGTTCTGAACTGTTCTTCCATGGCAGGAGATTAGTTCTTTCTCTCTTGACTGCAGTCTTGACAAAATCATATATCTGAAGCTGCTACTTTCATTTTAAAGCTTCCATTGACACAAATGGAACCTTTAAATGCAAACAACAGCTTCACGGAGGCATTTTTCTTAGGACTGTGGCTAAAACTGAAGGTACTAAACTTCCCATCCCAAGGTCACTCAACCTTACTAGTGACTTTCAGTCTATCCACAGAAATAATAAAATTCACTACAACTACAGTCTATCCAGAGAAATAATAAAAATCACCACACTACAATAATAAGATTCACTACATCTCCCAAGATAGGGGTTAATAACAGCATAAAAAAACTCAAGTGAGAAGAGAAATTACTGTACATCTGTTTGTTGGTCTAATCAATGAAAGGGAACCACACATTTCCCTGAATGTATCTCCTGGTTCTAAAACTTTCAAGGCACAACTTTCATGTACTTGTTTTCTCCATTAATGATACATGTCATTCTGACTGAGACATATTTGTTATGTTCCTCCAGTGTGACTGAATACTTGTACAATCCCAATGTACATGCAAGTTAAATTTGTTATGTTGTAATTAGGGTACAGTGCCCCCCCCCTACTTCCACAAGGGTTTGAGGCACAGAACAATTGCAAAAGTGGAAAAACTGTGAATAACTCCCTCTCCCATTCCTTTCTGGGGCTCCCCCTTCCCATTCCCATGCAAAACAGAAGGAAATGCGGGGGGTGGGGGAAGCCTTGTCCCAGCCTTCCTTTCTCCCTACAGAGCTCTCCCTCCCATTCTGATGCATTTTGCCCCAGGGTGGAGAACTCACATGAGCCTTCCCAAACTCTCCATTCCCTTTCATTCTGTATGGGGATGGGAAGAGGGAACTCTGGAGGGAGAAAGGAAGGCTCACGGGAACCTTCCGCTGTCCTCCATTCCCTACTGTTATGCCTTGGCACAAGCTCTTCATTCCAGGACAAAATGCATAGGAATGCGAGGGGGAGCTCCAGAGGAGAAAGGGAAGACTTGTGCTAGCCTTCCCCCTGCTCCATTCCCTTCTGTTTTGCCTCAGCCCAAGTTCTCCACAAAGGGGCAAAATGCAAGGGAATGAGAGGAGGGGGGGGAAGCATGCACGCTTGCAAATAATCAAATTTGTGAAGGTCAAACCTGCAAATGCAGAGAGAGGATTGTAACAGATTCAGATAAATTCCCTGTAACTGCAATTTACACAGCAAAAAATATGCATGATACTTGCTTTCATGCAGTTAATGTTTGTTGTTTCTGATCTAGCCTTGATCGGTACATTTGTTGTAGCTGTACATTTCTCCCTCTACAAATCTAATAGCAATTACTAAGGGACAGAGACTGCAGCACAGGCACTAACAGTTATTAGACATCACCTCCCTATGTTACTGCACATAGTGACAATCCCTTTATGAAAGAAAGAAAGGAAGGGAGGTAAAGTGACAGAATTCTCATGTATCATCTCATTTTGGCCTTAACTCATTGCTTTTATATTTTCAAAGAAAGAACAACCATTGCACCACCACATTCCATGAAACATCACCGTTATCTAAGAGCTTTCTCTATCAGACATGAATGAATCTAATTATGCCTGAAAAGTTCCTTGTCCAGATTTAAAAAAAAAATAACCTGAACTCAACTACAGATTCATTTCTAAGAAACCAAAATTTCAACAGCTAAGTAGTTCCTTATTGCATTTAATATAGTTACATGTAAAAACCCATTCCGTATGTTTTAATATTTTTTGCAAAGCATATACTAACTAAGCTTAAACAACTTATTCTCTCTCCTCCATATAAAACATACCCAACAAAAGCTGGTATTCTCCACGTAGAGAAGCAACTTTTGGACAATCTACCTGGCTAATATCCGCAGCAATGACTGGAAAATTTATCCCAGATCTAGGGAAGGAAAAGAAAAAGTTTAAGAGTCAAATACTATATGACTTTGGCCAATTTACTCTAATATTTTCATATTCTTTCACACACAAAAATATATATAATTAACAGTATGCATTTATGGGAACAAGTTGCTTTCTAAACAGCTAGATTTAGAATCATAGGAATAATGTGACCCTTCAGTGGGAATCATGTGACTCTTCAGAGTTTGTGGGACAGTAACTCCTAGCAGCCCCAGCCAGGTGAGTCAATAGTGAGGAATGCTGGGAGCTGCAGTGCAGAAACGTATGGAGGGTCTCATGAATCTCACCTGCGTCCTGGCACTTAGAGAGCAGGCAGAAGCAGACAGGAGAAGCAGCTAACACCCAACCAACAACTGCCAAGGAGCACAGCAGAAATGGGAGCAGCCCATTTCTGCACCCCCACCTCCCACATCTTTGGCCATTTCTGCATGACACTCTTATAGCGCAATTATTCCACTTTCAATATCCTATGGAATCCTGGGGTTTGCAGTTTAGGGAGGAGCCGGCTGGAAACCCCATGATAAACTGCAAACTCAGGATTCCATAGGATGTTGAAAGTGGAATAGTCACGCTATAAGAGTGTTGTGAGGAAACGGCCTTTAACAAGAGTGCAACAATCGCCTATAAAATATGATATATGCTGAGATGCTGGGTTGACAGATCTGTCCTTTTTTTCAGACATAGGAAATCCCTGTCCAGATTCTTAGACCTCAGGCTTTTTACTGGTGGGTACAGCTTCTCGGTACTTTTTCCAAAGTATCTGAGAAACAGGAAACCATGTTGATTTTGCTTTTGATAAAAGTGTGAAAGAAAATACAAGTGTTGCAAAAACACTCAAGGCAAAACTCAAGGCCAAACTGGAGGTTGTTGAAAAGGTAGCAATAAAGAAGCCACACTAAGATACTAATCATGACCTCTATATATTTTAAAAATGTAGAAGTGACTATTTCTAAATAGCATGTTATAACGGTATCTAGACATTCATCTGTGGGATTTAGTCCTGGAGAACAAAATGAGAAATTTTGGTTTTACCTGTCCCTGAACAGGACTGGACTAGTTCCGCTAGATTACTGCTAAGCACGCAACTGAATTTCACACTGAGTGTGCAGGTAAGACACATAAAAAGAGACCCACTATACATTCTGAACTCTCTTTTCTGTGCATGTGTATTCATAACATACCAGTGACTCTAAATGCTGGTATGTAAACTTATTCCTACCCTCTGGTTGAACAGTGATAACTAGAAGCTGCCTTTACTACTTCCTTCTCCTGTTAGGTTGTAGCCACTTTACTGAAGTGGGATGAGTTATAACATCCAGCTGCAATCAGTGAGGAGGAAGAAGTAAGTGAGTCAGTGGCAAGGCAAGAGGGACCAAAAGCACTATACCGCCAGATACCTGTAATGAAACCAAGGCACACCAGGTTACTGGCAGGAGGATACTCTGTTGACCAAAAGGAGGATGCAGCAGCAACCAGGGAAAGAACAAGATGATAATATAGTGATAATATAATATATTACTGTACATTTTAGTGTTTTTTGATTAAAACAATTTATATTTTCTGTATCACCATTCTCGAATTTATGAGATGGAAGATAGTACAGATTTTTTTTTAAGTTAATGACTCATTGCACTATGAACATATTTGAATTCTTTTCATTTCATCAAACTCGCTACTTGGACTACAGCTCCCTGACTGCTGCATCCGACTGACAGTAGAAAGGGAAAATTAGTCCTCAAAAAGTCACTTGTATATTTCAGGGTTATATCTTATTCCTCATCCATATGAAGCTGCTGGGTGAAGCCACTAGGAGTTGGAGGCTGGATGCTATCAGTACACTGACGACACTCAGCTCCATTTCCCCTTGTCATTAGAGTTTACTGGGTCTGTGCAGATACTGGACTAGTGCCTGGGTACTGTAAGGAGATTAATGGAGACCAATAAGCTGGACATGAATCCCAATAAGACAGAGGCTCCGTGGACAGAAATCGGGTGGGATTGCACTCCACCTGAGGTATGTAACTTGGGAGTACTAATGAATCCTTCGTGGACACCATGACAGAGTCTTTGGTGTCCACTTTAACTGGTCTGCCACCTACAGTCTTTCTGGGACAGGGATATCCTAACCACAGTCATTCATGCATTGGTACCCTCCTGATTAGACTACCATAATGTGCTATAGGTGAGACTATCCCATAAGATATGTTTGCAGTTAGACTGCTGACTAGAATACCATACAGAATACCAAAACTTAAGCGATTCGTATTTCTTGCCAATATGCATCTGGTTTGAATTCAAGATGACAATGAAAATTCTGAATGACTTGGGACATAGATATCCAAAGAACCACCTCTCTCCATATATGTCTGACCAAGGAATGAGATCTGTTGGAGAGGCCGTCCTCTGTCTCTCACCAGGAGAGTCAACACACCCTTTGAGGACACGGGAAAGGGTTTTCTCAGCTGTGGCATCCTGGCTGTTCAATGGCCTCCCCTTGGCATCCTGATTGGGTACCAATAATGACTTATTTTGGTGCCAAATTAAAAAAATTTGTTTTGAGCCTAACTGGTTTATCCCAAAATGCCCATGGTATGTCATCTTATCCTGTCCTAACCTATTTTATCTGTTTTAATATTAAATTGTTTAATACGTTTTAGTCTGTTTTGCTCTGGACTATTTTTAAATCAATTTTCTTTGTTTATAACCTTGAGATCTTGTGAAATAGAGAAGGATATAAATATTTTAATAAATAAACACATCAGTCTTACTGAAGGAGAGACTGGGAATCTTCGTTTTCATTACTCCCTTGATGTACCTAGAAGAAAATACATTTATCATTAACTCTGAGAAAAACTCCCAAGTTCTTCACGCTATTTCTAGTCCCTACTAGATTTGACCCCCTCTGCCTGCAACCAATTGCAGAAGGATTCACTCATTTAAATCCCACTGATTCAATCCAGCAACTGGAACTAGCAAACTGGATATAGCTCTTTAGTTGAATACTATATACTCACATGAGAGTAAGTTATACTGAACTCACTACAAGTTGTTTTTAAGTAGACATATATGGAATTAAATCAATCTTTTCAACATCAGAGCATACTAGAATTAGCATTCTAATGACTATTTTCAAATTTTATAAACTATATTGCCTAGCAGGTGTAAAACTAGGCTAGGTATTGACCATCTAAAATCTTAAAAGAAATCAAGCAATAATATGAAACTTAGTCATGCAATGGCCACTTGTCTGTTTCCACGATCAATTCAAAATGCTGGTTATTACCTATAAAACCTTAAATGATGTCCTTGTTGGCAACTCGTACATTCTGGAATGCCCTTCTCAAGAGACCAAGCTTCCTTGTTTTCATTCTGCTGGCAGGTGAAAACTTTCTTATTCAGTAATGACTTCAGTAACTAACTCAGCTTATATGGAGGTGCTGGGCTTTTAATGCTACAATTTTTTTAATCAATGTGGTGTTTAAATAAATGAGTACTTTAATATTTACAATTTACCTTGGAAGTAAAGCAGGATATAATGAAAGTAAAAACATATGGCTTGGGTTCAGGTTATCTGAAATACTGTATTCTTTTTATGTAAGCCTATCCAGGCATTTGGTTTGTAAAGAAGGCTTGTCTCTCACACTACATTTAACAAGGACATGCTTTCATGGTAGCTGCTCCCAGGATGTGGACTACCTTCTAAAAGAGCTTATGCTGGTCTCTCTTCTGATGTATTTATGGCAGCAAGCAAGTACTTTCCAGTTCAAGTGATCTTTCAGAAACTAACTGCTTGTGAAGTACAGGGTATGTAACTTTCAGTCTTTTACATTATGAGCTTTTAATTTTTTAATTTAGCCATTTAATATTATAACTTCTTTAATTCTGTTTTATTAGCATGACTAGCTGTGGAGGGTGCATTTATTTATTTATTTATTTTATATTCCACTTTACTTCCTGTATGGGATTCAAGATGGATTTTTTAATCATGTAGTAAACTGCCTTGGGTTTCAGTGTTGGAGAAAGGTGGCATATAAATAAAATCTTATTTTACTATACAATATGCACATGGACAGATCAGTTTTCTTTATATATTGTACAAGCGTAACTTTGTCCTCTACTAATTTCAGTCCCAAACAGGAAGGGTCTTCCATTAAATGTGAAGTAATCACACATTTACCGAGTAGGATCCCAACATTTTCAGTGCAGCTATTCTCCAGTACATTTCCAGTACATTTTACAATATTCTGTTGCTGTAAATTAGGGGGGAAATAAAATAGTTTGTAGACAGAATAATTAAGGACTAGTCAGCAGTAATTTTGGAAGAAAATGCTGCAGCTGGACTAAACTAAAAAAAGACAAGAAAGAAAAACACTCAAAGTGTTGCTGAAATAATAAAAACTGAACAACAAATGGAGAACACCTGCCACTCCTTTTGTCCAACTTGGTCATGAACAACAGATACCAGAAATTACAGGACATGGCCTGGGTTCTTCAGAACAAAATCATGTGTCTCTGCTTTCAAGAATACCAATATTCAACTGCAATAACTAACTAAATAAATAAAACCAGGCTGCTTCTTAAAATGGAATATACAGATAGCAGCAACAAAGAAGTAGATTTGTCTATAAGGGTAAGAAATTAGGAAAAATATATAAAGAAGCATTCAAGAATGTATACATGAGACAAAAAAAAGGTATCCTAGCTCTAACACCTATGAAAAACATCCCACACTTAAGTAACAGCAAAGAAGAAACTGAGCTGTCCAAATAGTGAGGATAAGCAAACAATGAAGCTAAACCTAATGTTACACAAAAAGCCTAACGCAGATGGTCCCAATTAACTAAACAGGAATTGCAAGCATTCTAGCATCTTGGCACACACACTGGTTCCTACAAAGTTGTTGTTGTTTCTGACTTATGGCATCATAGGGTTTTCTGAGGCTGAGAGAGTGTGATGAAGCCAAGGTCACCCAGTGGGTTTCCATGGCAGAGTGGGGAATTGAACCCTGGTCTTAAGGGTCATACTCCAATGATTAAGACACTATACTACATCGGCTCTCGGTTCCAACCAATACCTCAGATGCAATCATATTCTCTTTAATAAGCAAACCTTTGTTTGGCTCAGAGAAGCACAGAACAGTAAGTAGCACAGTTGCTTCAAGAACATTATGTCGTCTGTGGCTATTACCAATGGAGTCTACAAAAAGACTAGGAAAGACGCACAATGTCTTTCAATGAGTTTAGCATGTTTCAGTGACAGAACCTGATCAGTTGATCATTTCGTATTTGTTTTGCTTTTTTCTGCTGAAGAAAAAAAATGTTCTCCAACACAGGAAGGGAGTATGCAGGCTATAATGAAAGGGCAAGGGAAACTTTTAAAAGTTAACCAAAATGTCAGGACAATGTTTAAAGTGAAGGTATAAGCCCTCTTGGTAATCAAGACTTGCATATTTTATGTTAAATTATAGCTTCTTCTACAACAAAAAGCACCATGTCTCTACCAGACAGAAAAAAAAACTGAAAATGAAACAGACCTTTAAAAAAGATTTTTAAATGGATCAGGCATTTGGGGGTGGGAACAAGAATCTCACTCGTTGCTTCTAATGCCACAGACTCTAACCAAAATGTGCCTATATCACTTGAGAGCAAATCAAGCCGTACTCTCTAAAAAACAAGATTACTAAATTGAGACTTTTGTACTTTCGACATATGAGAAGATGTGACTCACTAGAAAAGAGAATAATGCTTGGTAAGGTGCATGGACTCAATCAAGAAAGCCATGACTCTGAGTTTATAAGACTTGAGAAGGCCTGTTGCTAACAGCCTGACTTGGCGGCGTCTCGTTAATAGGTTCACCATAAGTTGAAGTAAACTTGATGGCAATTAGCAACAACAAACTTGAGAAGATAGAGAATCCATTCAGCATGATTTAGTAGGCCGATGTATATTAAGACACAGAGTTGGCTCTACCAACTACCTAGCTAGACCTAGACAGGATATTAAGTGTTATTGCTAGGAGAGCATCTTGTTCGTCATTGTACATGTTATTATCACTATTCCATTGTCAGAGATGGGGAGAAATATACGGGGTATTTTCCACTTTGTATGCCAAAATATTTTGCCAAAAATCACTTCACATTTCACTTCAGCCAGCTTTATGTCTTGGGCCCTCTATGTCACAAGGTTAGTAGCTCCCTTTTTCAGAAGCAACTAGTGTAATACTTGCAAAGGGTAACCAAATATCTTTCAGTTCCTTAGGATCCCAAAACATTTTCAAATGGGTAAAACTCTTGATAAAGAGGCACTAGACTTGAAAAACAATGGGCCAGTACATCATTCTTAGTTAACTTTTCATATGTTCTCCCTCTTCATACTTGTATCACCTGCAAAGCCTTGGTATGCATAACTCAGAAACCAGCACAAACTGACATAAACTTTACCATCTATGGTATGAATATCCTACCCAAGTAGAAGTGAATTGTCTCCCTTTTCTCTAGTTTACAATGTGTGCTAAATCACTAAGCTATCTATGTGTGGACCAGTAAAAAAGTCTGTGGGATTATTTACAAAATCGGTATTATTTTTTAGCAGGTGTATAGGGTACATTTTGTGAACTTTTAATTACTGTGTGTGGACATGTTAGAGTACTAATCAGGAAAAGCTGAATTAGGAAAGCTGCCTTTAGTTGATGTACAATTATACAAATTTTAGTTAGTTGGTAATTAGTAATTGGGAATATTCACATATTAGTAAAGCCATAGTTTTAGAAGGGATTGTCTATAGCACAAACTGTTCAGGGCCTAGTTTATTAATTCAATTTGGTTATTTAAACAAATAAAAGGGAAATTACAAAAATGAGTTGCTATGTAATCTGATACATCAGATCATGAAAAAATACACACATTTTTTGGCAGATCTGCTTGACTGATGAGTTCCAGTTTTTCCATAAATAACATTTGTCTGTTTGTCAATGTCTTGAACCTTAAACAGCTTTTTTTCAATGACACATTTTGTTTTAATGTGCACTCTCTGGAGCTACTATCAAAAAAAAAAAAAAAAGATGGCTACCATTTCTAACTCATCAATGGAGAAAAAAAGATGTTATGCTAGAAAGCCCCAAACACACTACTACATCTTTGCAGCTTGGAAAACATATAAATAAAAACAGAAAGCATATAAACATATAAATTTTAGAATCCCCCTAGCCAGCATGGCCACTAGGAGTTTTTGTACAAAAATAATTTCTTCAACTTCTAAAACTAAGTCCAACTTAAAATAATTGTAGTTCAACAATATTTTTTCCAGACTCTGCACTGTGGGCATTACAGTTACTGCACAGTATTTTTTTTGGATGCCATCACTGGAGCAGATCTTACATCAAGAAAATTTGTATCACTTAGTTTTGGTTGTATATTTATACCCCTCAGTGCTTGCTGTTCCCTACATCAGTGCTTATGAAACCATCTGATGTGGCAGATTGATAAAAAAAAAAAACGAATGTGCCGAGGACCAGTAATCATTTCTGTGTCATACTATTATCATACTTGCCTAATTTCCTGGAAGCTCACCCTGAACCACCAGTCTGTGGGCAATTACTCTGAATAAAGCTGGCCAAAATAATATCATCGAGTTCCCTAACCAACAGTGAACAGAGGTTCACTTGATCTCAAGGTTCTCACATATCAGAATTAACACAATGTACCAGAAAATGTACCTACCAGATTTGTTAGCTCTGTTTCCTTTGGGATCTGTAGGTTTTCACTATGTTTGAAAATGAACTGAATCTCTGGAGATAGCTCTTCTACAACCACAGACAAAGAAAGTTAATGCAAATGGATGGACTTAAGTTTTACTGCTCTGATTTCTCAAAGAACAAATTTATCACTGAAAATTTCAACTGCCTCAAAAACATAGAAATAAAATTAAAAAATCCCAGCCATTAGTTCTACGAACTTTAATTTTGAAAGTATAGTAAAGAAACATACAACAGGTAATGCTGCCTTAATTTCTCTGCACAACTTTACAAAATGCTACTTTCAATACTGGTTCAATTCATCCCTTTAAAAATTCCTGCTCTTCAATATAGTCTCCTTACCACGTACCTGCTCAGATGTAAGTCCCAATTTCTGTGAAACTCATTCTAAGCTAAATGTGTATAGGGTCAATCCTAGCTATTTTAGCTGCAGTCATTAAAACCCCAAAGCCTGGGTAAACAGCTAGGTCTGAACCTGACATGGAAATGAAATCAACATTGTTCCAAGTAAGAATGTATTTCACAACCAGGGTGCCAGAGGCAAAAAAGCCCTCTCCCACACCTCCATGTGTTAAGATGCACTGCTCCCATTGTTGGGATGCAGAAGGGAGCCCATTTGGCACAATCACTTGTGCATGAGGTGCTGCCTCAGGTTCCAAGCTGTATAGGACTTTAAAAAGTCATCACAGCACCTTGCACTTGGACCAGAAACATACGGGCAGGTACCATTTCTTTATAATCTATAATCTAGTTCTTAATGTGGGGTCTGCAGACCACTGGGGGGCTGCAGAGCCCTCACAATAGTCCACAAAGTCCTGCTGCTGGATATAAACAGTAGCATCAGCAGCAGGAATGCAACACTGGGTGGTGGTATGGTTGCCAAAACAGCTCCCCCATTTGCAAAAGAGGGAGCAGCTTCAGCACGCATCCATACCTACCACTGTGTCCCTTTTGTCAGGACATGGTAGCAAGGGGTGTTGGCGCTGAGGGACATGGTGGCAGGCTATGCCCAAACTAATCCTTTGTTTGCAAATGAGGGAGCCATTTGGGTATGCATACATGCCTGCCGCTGTGTCCCTTTTGTCAGGGATGTGGCAGTCGGGGGTGTAGACACTAAGGGATACAGCAGCAGGAGCATGCACACGCCCAAACTGCACTGTCATTTGCAAATGAAGGAGCAGCTTTGGTGCGCACGTGCACACATGCGCGCCCACACACACACACACACACACACACTTCCACATCCCTAATGAAAGGGACACAGCAGCATGCCCAAACTATAGCCCTGGAGACCAGGGTTTGAATCCCCACTCAGCCATGGGAACCCATTGTGTAACCTTAGGCAAGTCACATTCTCTCAGTCTCAGTGAAAGGCAAAGGCAACAAATCTTGCCAAGAAAACTGTCATGATAGGGTTGCCATAAGTCAGTTTTCAAAGTGGGGAGACATGATGGTTAGAAAGAACCTCCTCTTCTCAGCAGCTCTTCAAATCACTTCTCGCTTATGGCAACCCTAAAGTGAAGCTATCAAACGGCCTTTTTGGCAAAAGTTGTTCAGATATTTGCCTTTGTCTTCCTCTGAGGTTGAGAGAATGTGACTTGCCCAAGGTCACCCAGTGTCTGAGTGGGAATTTGAATCCTAGACTCTCTAAGCCTCTAAGAAATAAATAAATATTGGAACATTTAAATAAATATTTAAATAAAATTTAAATATTTAAATCTTGAGTTGAGTCCTGGGGTCCCGGACAACAAAGTATATTTACAGGGGGTCCTTGGTAATGAAAAGATTAAGAACCACTGATCTATACAGTTTGGATGTTGGATACTGCCTTGTGTCCTGCACTGGGAGAAAGGTGGGATATAAATAAAATAATAACTTTAAAACATTATGTTAAAAAGTCTTTTTAATGCTAGGATTTTGAATAAACAAGATTATACAAGAGATAGTGTTCCATACCTTTCAGATTCTGCAAATAAGTAATATAATTGCAGAATGATGGCTAAGAGAAAGATTTGAGTGACATTTCAGGGTTAATTCACACAATATTTTTATGCGTCCTATCAACAGGTGAGGAATTATTTAATCCCACCTTCCACCAGTATCATTGATCTTCTACGCATGAAGGATGACAAGGCTGAAGAGGGAGAACCTTGCCAACTGTGGGGATGCTCCACTTGAGTTAAAACTCTGGAAAATCAAGGTTTCAAGTCACATAGAGATCATCTACAGATAGGGAGGATCTCTACTTTAGATCTATCACTGTTGATGCACAGAAAAGCAACAAAACAAGGGGCAGGATTAGGAAGGCCCCCTCCAATGTCTTGACTGAATACGTGAAAATAATGCATGAAAGGTAGTTTTCTTAGCCAAGTCTTGCATACTCAGTGTTTTCAGTGGCATTTCAAACTTTCCAGAGTATTTTTGGGGGTTTGGCAGCAGTGTAGATTACTGATTGGTTCTTTTTGTTGGATCTAGAAAACACACTGAATAAATCATAGAATTATATATGTGAATCCCTCAGAAATACATATGCTCCCAATACCAACCATTTCTCCCAAGATGATGTGCAAGATGAACTACTGTGGCAGGATATCATTCCCCATAAATACTTTTCATTTCCATTCTGTTATGTAGAAACTGTTATGTAGATACAGGAGAATGGCATCAACCTTTAGTTTTCTCAAAGTCTTGAAATGCTTTCCAACAAGACTTTTACTATGCAATCATACTGCCATGTTTAAAGAAGTTTACCAAAGGTTCAAAGGATATTTCTTCAACTCGTAGCTATTCCATGTCCCCCTCCACTTTATTTTTCTTACCAGAGAAAATTCATTAACAAGAAAGGTAGAATGCCTTCACAAAGTCTTTCACTTATGAACAGAGGAAGCCTTCAAGATGGAAACGAGCGTATTGCAACAGTTCTGTGATGTGTATTGCTTTGTACAGACTGGCACCAAATAATTGATCCAGACTAGCACTTAATGACTGACTTCATAGGAAACAGGTTACTATTCTATTGTATTTCCACTGTACAATGTGTTTGCATTGAGCTACTATTGTACAGCATTTCAATGGTTGTATTATATGATGCCTAATACTCTCTGTTGTGTTTGTATATATATGAAGTCATATGATCTATATGCAATACAGACCTTTTATACCATTGCGCATACCAATTAGTATGTCCTTAGTGTAAAATACCTGCCAAGTTCCAGATCTAATATAACCTCTCTTGCATTTTACCTGTTGAGTTCCCAGGATTTAACCAAATGGGAGTACATAGCAATAATCATGGTGGAAAGACAGTAAATATTCCTTCACTAGTATTGGAGAGTACAGCTCTCTTCCTCATAGGATTATTTTCCCTGCATTTCAGTATCTTATGATATCATCATTCATCCAAATACTTAGTCCACTTTCTTCCTAGAGGCACTTCTTTCTTTTTGTGCATTGCACAAATTACGACCTGTCAGAGGCTTTCAATGTAAGAGATATGCATGACAAATTGGTTCTTTTTGTTAGAAACCACAATGAATCCTAATTATAAATGTTAATCTCTCAGAAATATCTAGTGAATTGAAAAGGATGGCACAAAGCCACCACTAACTTCAATCAACCAATAGCTCTGACACTGCTCATGCAAAGCAGTCCAAGGTGTGTCACATAGAACACAGAAAGCTTTCAAAACTTAATTAATGGGAAATCATTCAGAAGAAAGCATAAGACTATGGTAAATGTTGATGTGACAAGAGTCATTATCAAAAAAAAAAATTATGAAGCATTGGTCAGTCATAGTGATCATGACCTCATGACTGAAATCACAGACTGCATACCAAAGAAAGGAGGCATCACTCTCACCCCTAACCATCAGACTTTAAACAATCTATCTGCATTTTTCAATATTTTTTGAAGCACTGTAGATGATTTTTTGTATTTTTCTTGTCTTATTAATTTAACATAAAACGTCTCCATGCTGGGTTTCTTGCTCGCGTTACTAAGAATCAGTCAAGCGACAATATACACAGCCAATTTCTGTTTCGAGCTATCAGAAACATATTCCTCCCTTGAACAAAAATGAATATATGGACTGAAAGCAGAAGTGCTTTGAAAACACTACCTTTTCACTAAAAATGTGTCTTTCTCTCAATTGTTGAATTTAAATTGATTAGAGCCTCTGAATGTTGACAGCATATCATACGCTCTGTAGTTTTATCAAACTTTCATATGTATATTTATGGAACTAAACCACACTGCATTCAAGGAAGCATACTACCATGTAACTTAGTGGAGATTACCATTGGATAAACACTAATCAAATTGACAGATTGCTACACAAGGATCTAGGAAAAGCAACCTCTAGTCTAATTAAGTAATGTACAAAACAACTTGTGTATCCTGGAGTATTCTGTTTACAAGTTTTAGAGCCAGGAGAAGGTACTCCATGGAGGACAGGAAAAATTTGTGGGATGCGAGAGTTCACCTATCTCACAATCTCCTTCTTTTTTTTTCAATAGCTGTCCTTTCTTGCACTGGGATAGCAAAGATAACACAAAGCTGTTACAAGAGTAGCTAAATTTGCCTTTGTTTAGCTACACCTTTGTTACCAAATTCTTATTGAAAAATAATACAGAAAAGAATACCGCAGATGAAAATGCTGGGGCATCACTAACCATATTGTTAATAGGCCACTGCCAACACATGTCTTTACTGTATTTTTTTCCTTGTTTATACTCTATGGAAATTGCGTTACCATTTGTTCCTTAGGGGAAAAAAACAGATTTTTAGTTGTTGAGGGTTTGTTTTTTTTTAGTTTCAAAATAGACAGAAGGAACACAGGAAAAACAACAGAAAGCTAAGTAGTTGACTGTGTTGTGCAGGTGCCTCATTAAGATGCAAGTAAACAAACTGTGGCTATTCTGGAATAAATGCCTTGTCTGGAAGCACCCAGAGACCAAAAATAAAAAAGGAAAGAGAATTCAGTATGGAGAGTGTTTGAGGGTTCTAGCTGCCTCTTCCTAAAAAATTTCAGTAGACCAGTTTTCTGCTATGCTCTGCCACCATCCATGCTCTGTCTGGAGGACATTTCTAAATAAAGTAAAATATTATAAAGCATCATATGTCTCTAGTGATCATACCTTTCAAAGGCAAACAAATTAATGAACCTCTCTCAGCTTCAAAAAGCAACTTCAGAGATAATGAGAATCAAGTTTTAATTTTAAAATGCAGAATTGCTGTTAATTAGAGTATTAAGGAAACATTACTATAAGTAACATTAAAAGGTGGTAACTAAAGAATAAAAAACTCTCTTACCTCCATTTATGTTCCTGATGCCATCAGTAATGTTATTTTCTGTTCCTGGTGCCATATTTTTATCAATAAAAAATAACCTAAAAACATAAACCACATAGTAATCTTGCTTGCTTTCCACTGAGAGCACCATTAATGATTAGAGTAATATCCAAAGAGCACCTAATACAGGGGTGGATACCATGTGACTCTTCAGATGTTGTTGGACTTCAGCTCCCAGCATTTATCATCACTGGCTATGTTGACTAGGAATTGTAGTCCAACAATATCTGGAAGAATACATTATTGTGTCCTCTGTCCTGCCACAAGAAGGTACTTCCACACAAATTTACACAAGTGAGTTTACAAGTTGTGTCCCTTCTTGCCTAGCTACCCCTTTCAATTCCAGTATTTTGTAACGTTTTAAACCAATTTTTCTGTAGATTCAAAAAGGGAAAGGAGGAGAAAAGCTTCATTATAAAAGCAGAAATTACAATACTCTAGGGACAAGCCCAAACAATCTGAATTGTTACTGCTAGACAAAGCTCAACATCAGCCACTCTGAGTTCCATTTTGGGAGAAAGACACTATATAAATCAATCAAAAATATTTTCTACCATCATTTATATGTCTATAAATGGAGGAGTAACTGAAACTCATGTTTCAATTATTTTCCCTAATTAATGTACACATTCTCTTATCATTCTCATTTACATTCTTTGGACTGAGTGTGTAACTGGGCTGTGCAATGGTTTAATTGGCAAAATATATTAATTGGCAGATATTTTAATTGGCATAAAATATAAATTATGACTGCAAGCCATGTGGAAGAAGGAACCTTGGCTGGAAAAACAGGCTAGAGAGGTGACCCCAGCATGGCCAAGTTAATCCTTTCAATGAGAACAATAGCTTAGCTCGGAGCAGAGCAACTCCCCTGCCCCACCATGTGCACTTCCTATGGGAACACAGACAAAGCAGGCAACACCCCTGTGTGAATTTCCTATCCAAAGCCTTCTTCATAACACTCAAACACAGCCATCAAACCAGCTGTTAACATAGCAAGAGTATTTGTTGCAAGCCCCAAAACACAAGGAGCCTTGTTGGTTTTGACAACACTGGTTCACGAAAACAGGAAGATTCCCATCAAATCAATAATTGTCTCATCCTCCCACCTGTGACTTCTTTCTGGTCCCTGTTCTTTATCACCTACATGCTAAAATCATCAACATGTTTCCTTCACACATTAACTCATTCCAGCCACTTGTGTCTACTCTGGAAATTTCATCGTTTGTCCAAGCAGAGAGTCATCAACACTTCATGTCTCCAGGGCAGGTTTTTGCGTATAAAGAGACTCCGATTTTGGGTCCCTCTTTACAGTGCTTGAATTTCAGAGGTCCACTCTGTCTCTCTGTTTCTTGAACAGCACTGTACTTGGGCACAAATCCAAGCCACACCACTGCTTCTTTACTTCTCTCTGGATGGTAATTATAACCCAATCCTTTTCTGTCTCTGCTATCCATTTTCCTCCTTTTTTTTTCAGTTAGCCTTGAGTGATTGCTTGTGTATGTGAGACTATTTTGCATGTGTGCACGTGTATTTTCCTCCAATAAAACACATTTAAATTGAACTATAAGTCTTCTAGCTGATTTCTTTGGTAGTGACCCCGGAGAACACTGGTCGAAAGTTCCTGCAATTATCCCTCCTCTTGCAATATTTTTAATTTGAGTTAATTAATTCCCCATTTCTACATTTAATTGTGAGTTCTTATAGAGGATCTCACGGGGTCCCATGCTTTTGAGGTAACAAGTACAGTGCTACATCCAGAAGATGGAGGTTTTATCAAATTGAAGTAACTGCAAGGTTTGCAGAAAGACATAAAATATGGAGAAAAAAATCCTAACAAGAAAAAAAAAAGCTCAATGAGGACAATGTGTGCTCAGTAGCAACAGTATGCTGACTACTGCAGGGAGACGGAGTAAAAGATCACAGACGAAAGTGGGGACCACTGGCTAAAACAATGACACACCATATTGCAACATTTTGTTACATGTCTCACTTGTACTCTCTGCAATTAAAGTAAAATAATATCATAGTAAGAATAGGAAAACTGATAAATGGAAAATATTCCAAGAGCTGACAAAGTAGATAAGTGATATGATATACAGTATAGAATTATAAAACAATTGTTGTTGGCTTTTAACAGTTAACGCTATAATTATGAGATTGGGACAGCAAAGTCCTTAGAAAGTACATTTTAATTGCTTATTCTTGTAAATACGCTGCTTATCAATACAACAATGCATTTTAATGCAGCATCTTGCGCAGGTAACCCAGTAAACCTTTGCTCACACCCTTACATTTATGAACATATGACAAGATGTCTTCCACCATTTATAATTTATGTCTCTGAAGGACCATATTAAAAAATCCTCACTCTTCAGTGTGTTCTTATTACATAAAGAGAATAACCAACGCTTACCTGCAGCTTGGAACAGCACATGTCAGCTCCCTCTCATTTTTCTTACATCCTGTTCTTAATCTCCTGATCCTTGCCTTTTATTTAGCAACGTATGTCCAGTGTTTATTACTACTTTTTAAGAGAAAAGATTGCTTGGAGGCAATGAAAGCAAGGATCAGAGCTTAATTTGTTCATTCACAGTGTAGGCTAAGCACAGTTCAGAGTAAGATGACCAACTCAGGTGCCAAACTCTGGAAAAATGGCAGCACATTGCCTTACAATTCTTCCACTGAGCCCTTCCACTGCTACTTTGTTTGTTGGGTGACTTTAAGTTATTCTCAACTCATGGGAACCCTAAAGTGAACCCACCATGGGATTTTCCTGGCAAGACCTGTTCAAAGGGAGTTTGCCATGGCCTTCCTCTGAAGCTAAGAGACTGTGAATTGTCCAAGGTCACTCAGTGGGCTTCCACGGCCTAGCAGAGATTCGAACTCTCACCTCCAGAAGCATAGGACTTTATCAGACAAGGCAGGTAAATCGCACTTACAGCAAGATAATAGCACCTTGAGCTATAGAACTTATTACATTACCTCATTCCAATTTTGTTGTTCTCCCAGTGGGAGATGGTTTGGAAAGCATTTCTTTTTAACCCATTAATTACCTCCATTGTAATAGAAACACCTTCCTAACAATCTCCCACCAAGAGAACAATAGAAGAGGAATGACGTCATCTGTTAAGTTCCAGCCAAAAACACTATTATTCTAAGTGTGATTATCCTGTCTTGTGTAATAAAGCCCCTAGTCCAACACACAAATCGCAATACCATGCTGACTCCCATTGTTACTTTACTTCAGTGATGTATTTAAGTCTTTTACTCCAAGTCTCAAGTCAAGTCTCATGTCTGGAAGCCAACTTTATACCCCAACCAAAATTCCAGAATTATTGGATAAAGAGAAATAAGTTCAGTTTTAACAATTTAAGCAGAGTTGGCTCTCCACATTTGCAATTTTGCCATCTGTAGCTTTGGAAGTGGGGAATAGGATCCTATCTTGCTTCCCATTACTGAAGATTCAAAAGATTTAGAAGGAAGGATCCTTCTTCCTCAAGCCCACTGCCTAACACATTTGCTGTTTCCCTTTGAGAAATGCACCCTGCACTCTGGGGTGAATCTTGTCTTTTGCTCTAAGGAAACATTTTAGAAGGCTCCTCCAATATGCAGCAGGGCGAGGCTGCTGAGCAGACCCCAAACCTGCCTCAAGCCAATTGCCTAAATTGTTTGCTATTCCTCTCTGAGAAATGCGTTCACACTTAAGGCTTGAGAGAGACTGTCATGTGACTAGTAGACAAAAAGAGATGGAAGTCGTAAGGTTTCTGGATGAATGTGTTATCTTACTGAACCAAAGGCATCAAGTCAGTCATTAAAAATATACAAGTCTTGAGTTGAGTCATTTATGGCAGAGTCAAGTCCAAGTTGAGTCACTGAAGCGACTTAAGTTCAACTTGAGTCCAAGTCTATCACCTTGAGTCTATATCACTGCTTTATTTCTGAGTCAATCTGCTCCCTACTCCCATGATGCTTCTTTGTCATTGAGCTGAGCTCCTGCTGCTGCTGCCAAAGCAGAAACACTGCTTTATCTGTTTGAATGAGTGGAAAGTATAATGCTTAGCAAGTTACTGGAGGACAGAGCTATATGTATCGCATAGTCTATGCTGCACTCTTTAAGCTGGCTTACTACCTTCAGGTGTGGTGAAGGAAGTTATCCCATTGCCAGGGTTGAAGCAAGATTCAACCTCCTGCCCATTTAACTTCAATATTTAGACTGTGGTAGGTCTTATTCTTCACTTCAAGTAGCAACATTTCTCAGGATAGTCTTGACTAGATGACAGAAGAAAATAATGATAATGAAAATCTTTTGATTAATGTACGGACTGACCCATAAAAACCTGGAACTTGAGACATATATCATCTTATATTTCAAGGTTGTGAAGAAGGTGTGAGCATTGCACTTAATCTCTGAGTAATCTGCAGTTTTTCATTTCCAACTATTTAGCAACGCCAGTAACAATCAAATGACAAATCTTGATCCCTTCCAACCCACATATAACTGAAATAAGTTTGGCACACACCTTTATATGGAAGACTATGAGTTCTACTTCATTCTGGTACTGTGAGCTAATGCCTGAGTTCAGAGGTTTTTTTCATTCTAACCATATGCTTTTTGCATGTTGTTCTAGTGGCCAGACCACAAGGCTACAGAAAAAAACACAGCAGATCTCATAAGCTGGAAGGCTTCCCATCCCTGCTGGATTGAGCTTTCTTCTTAATGAACTAAATATAGCTCAAGAGTCAAATAATAGATCAATACCACTTTTTAAAGGAAATTATAGCTCAGTTTTGCTCATCATTGGCAAAGTCTTCAAGAGAGTTTTTGTGAGTCATCATTAGAAAGGAAACACATGGATAGAGTACTAGAAAGGACAGTACACACTAGCCTTGGCAATCTGTTTGTCCGCAAACGATATTTCAGGAGCAGGAGAGGTCTAGCAGTCACACATAATCCCCACTAAAAGGAGAGTGTTACTATGATTACCAGGTCGAGAACATCACTGGTGACATCATTAAGTATGATATATTATACCTAATGACATCACAGAATGGTTGTATGGAATTTGCCATTCAAATAAAAAATACTTATGAAGAGATGGACACACACACATTTTTCAAACCAGTACTCTTGCCCTGAGATTCCTTCCCCTTACTGAAGACCAGAGAAAAACAGCATCTTGAGATCTGGCAATCCTAAGTATCACCCACCTCAAAATTATTTAGTCATCTCTCTATTTGTTGCACTTATATATTGCCTTTCATCCAGTGGGGGATCAAAGCAGTTCACAAGCAATAACATAAAATTAACTAAAAGCATAACAATAACATTAAAACACAGAAGGACTCACATTATTCACATACCACTCTCAAGCCCCCTCTCCAATTTTTCCTTTAATTACTCAAAAGGATGCTTGCATCCTTTAGGACAGTGGTTCTTAGCATTTTCTTTACCAGGGACCCCTGCAAATATAGTTTGTTGCCAGGGACACCTAAGACTTAACTCTAGGTTTAAATATTTAAATTTAGATTCAAATATTCAAATATTTATTTACATTTTCAAATATTTGTTTATCAGACTTCTAAAGACTAGGTTTCAAATCCCTGCTCAGACACTGGCTGACCTTAGGCAAGTCGCATTCTCTCAGCCTCAAAGGAAGGCAAAGGCAAACCCCCTCTGAACAAATCTTGCAAAAGAAACAAAACAAAACAAAAAAAACAAAAAACCCCTCTGTGATAGGTTCACTTTAGGGTTGCTATAAGTCAGAATTGACTTGAAGGCACACAAAAATAAAATGCTGCTGACAGGGGGAAGTTCTTTCTAGCTATCGTGTCTCTCCTCTTTGAAAACAGGCTTACGGCAACCCCAAGGCAAACCTACCACAGGGATTTTCTTGGCAAGATCTGTTGCCTTTGCCTTTCTCTGAGGCTGAGAGAATGTGACTTGCCTGAGTTCACCTAGTGGGTTTACTTGGCCAAGTGGGGATTCAGACCTTGGTTTCCAAAGTCATAGTTTGGGTGCATGCACACGCCTGCCACTGTGTCCCCTTCATCAAGGACACAGCAGTGGGGGTATGTGTGTGTGCGTTAAAACAGTTTCAGCACCCGCAATCTTCCTACTGCCATGTCCCTGTTGCTGCTGCTGTTGGTGTCCATCAGCAGGGCTTCACATACCCCATGAGGTCTCTGTGGATCCCCGGGCTTCCCCAGACCCCAAGTTAAGAACCACTGCTTTAGGACAATGAGGAGACAACTCCACTTTGTTTTTGACCCCTGAGCTTTTTTAGACTCAGGAGAGATTGTTTTTCAAAACTGAAAGTGATGGGGCTTAAAAACAGCACAAAAAATTGTCCTGCATGTCTTCTGAAGGCTTCAGGGACACCACCAAAATGATTTGGGAGCCGCCTGGGACCTTAGCCTGCACTTTGCCCTCCCACAATGTGCACAGATTAAATATATCATGTGGTTTTTCATAAAAAGCAACTACTTTATTCACGTATGAACAGCCTGTTCCTTTCTTTTAACAACAATTGATCAAAACTGATAAGGCAATCAGTAATGTAATTACTGTAAAATTATTAAATCAGTTAATTAACATTAACACAATTAACACAAACCAATATACAGGCATGCAACAACTGTTGTTGTTTGCCTTGCAAGTCATTTCTGATTTATGGTGACCCTAAGGCAAACCTATCATGGGATTTTCTGGGGTTGAGAGTCTGTGATGCATCCAGAGTCACCCAATGGGTTTCCATGGCCAAGCAGAGAATCAAATCCACGGTCATAGTCCAATGCTCAAACCACTACACCACACAGTCTTTTTTGGCGACACAAAGCATCCCTTCCTTTTCTTGTTTTCTGTCTAACTGGAAGATATTTTGCAGTATTGGCATGTGGAGAGTGGTGAAGGAGAAAGACAGACTTCCAGTGATAGTTTGCAGCAATATGTCTGCACTATAACAGGGCAAATAAACTTGACCTGGAAAAGAAAGAGATTGTACACTAGGTGATCCTACTGTAGCTATGTTGCTTACAACAGGCAATGTTAATAGGTGCCTCTGGACTACCAACAAATACCAGGTGATGTTGGCTACATTTCAGGGGAAAGAACTGGCCAAACCACCTCTGGGTGTTCCTTGCCTAAGAAAACCCTATGAAATTCATGATGTCACCATAAGTCAACAGGTGACATGAAGGTGTGTATGCATCTGAAGATAATGTTACACAATATTTTTAATAACTTTGTGCATTAAACAAAGATTGTGTACATTGAATTTTCCACTTGTGGAATCATATCAGCCCTCAAAAAGTTCCAGGTTTTGAAGTATTTTGGATTTTCAACCCGTAAAAGCACTTTTGGCAATAATTATAGGTATGAATGTTACTGGGCAACTCTCTGTCAGCTTTGAGCATGCGGACCCTGTCCTTGGCAAAACTGTTCTAGCTCTATTGAGCTAGGTGTGGTCCATGGATTAATAGCACTTATCACATCTTGCCACAAATTCTCAATCAGATTGAAGTCTGGTCTTTGACTGGGTGATTCTAAGACATTCATGTTCTTTTTAAACCACTTCAGTGTTACTTTGTGCGTCTAAAGACACTATCCTAATGAAAGGTTAATTCCACCTTAGTTCCAAGTTCTCTGCAGACTAAAACAAGTTTTCCTCTGGAATGAACCTGTATTTGGCTCCATCTAGCCTGAGCACAGAGACAGCCACCATGGTGTAGTGATTTGAGCACTGAACTACGATCCTGGAGACTAGGGGTCGAATCCTTAATTGTCCATAGCAATCCACTGGGCGTCCTTGGATGTGTCACACACTCTCAGCCCCAGAAAACCCCATGACAGGGTTGCCTTAGGGGCAACATAAATTGGAAACAACTTGAAGGCACACCACCACCACCACAACAACCTTGACTACAATTCCAATCCCAGTTTCTCAATCCTTGCCAAGGAAAGGCATCCCAAAAGAAGCTGCCAACACCATGCTTTGTGTGGGGAAGATGTTTTCCGGGCAACTACTATGGTTGATTTATGCCACACATAGCATTTTGCAGCAATACCAGAAAGTTCAAGCTTGGGTTCATCAGACCAGAGATCCTTTCCCTACGTTTCCACTGTCACACATACTTTTTTGCAAACTCCCAACAGGTTTGAATACGGATTTGTTTCAGCAGTAGCTTTCTTCTTTCTTTCATGAAACTCAGTTTTACAGAGCATCCATCTGATACTGTAATGGATAGTTACTCCCATCTTATTATCTCTGTAGCTGCTTCAGAGTTATCACTGAATTCTTGGTTGCTAATGCCCTTCTTATCTAGCCACTGAGTTTTGGTGGACAGCCTTCTCTAGACATAGTCAAAGTTCACCATATTCTTTCAATTTTGTAATAATGGATTTTCTGTCTCTGGAGAATATTCATAATTTTTTTAAATAACGCAATCCGGATCAGTGCTTCTACAAAACCTCACCTCAAACATGTTTTTGATAGTGCCTTGATATTCATGAAACTGTTTGTTTAGCTGCATTCTCCAAATTCTGGAGCTTTCTTGAAAGAGCTACATTTAAGCTGAGATATTTGACACTAGAATTGCCCAGAGGAGATTCCATTCAATATGTATGCGACTTCTAGAGGCAGTGGGTTGTACCAGAACTTATCAAGGCCAAGGGGGTAAATACTTATGTAACCAACAAGTGCCAGTTTGCTCTTGTTTACTTCACTTTTGCACGACAATAAAAATATTTTGTACCTTCTCATATTACTTTAGATACATCAAATGGTAGCAATGCCAATTAAATTATTTTCAATGCCAGGTTGTAACAAAATAAAATTTGGAAAAATAAAAGAGAGCGAGTACTTCTGAAAGCATGGTATCCTAAAAGGCCACTGGTGCACAAGACAATCATGTTTTTTTCCCAACTGTATCTTTATATATTTAAATTCTGATTATCACATGGAACTAAATATGGTATACATTATTCCCCCTACACACACATATACATTTTTATCCTTAAAGCCACCACATACATTCCTTGTCATTACACTAATTGCCTGCAGGACTACCACAACCTATGAGATTAGTTATGCAGAGAGGCTGTGATTAGCTCAAGGCTACTCTGTAAGCTGCACACCTGCTTGCTGCACACCTGGTTGTTGGTGTCCAGCAGCAGGGCTTTGCAGACCCTCCGTGAAGGCTCTCCAGACCCCAGGTTAAGAACTACTGTGTACAGCTATCCTGTGTTTTCTTCCTCAATACATTTTGTAGAAAACATAAAGAGAAGATGGAGTGCAAAAACATGGAAGAGTTAAAAGTTGATTCCATCTCCATAAAGTTCTCCAGGGAAAGTAGGGCAATCACATTATCTATTCCTATAGAAACTGCCCAGGTTCTAACATCTTTGGAGGAGGCCCTTCTCTCAACCCCATCATGTTCCAGGTACAGTTGGTGAGAACAAGAAAGAGAGCCTTCTCTGTGGTTGTTCCCAAGCTTTGTAAGTTTGCTCCTTAAAGAGACTAGGATGGCACCTTCCTTGTCATTCTGCCTGCAAGTTAATTTTTTTTTATTCCAACTGGCTTCCAGGAATTGACTGTAATGGACTTTTGATGTTTTGTTGATTTTTATCTTCTGTCTTTAAGGGGGTTTAATTCTATACACTGTTTAATTGTTTAACTGCATTTTAAGACAAACTTTTATATGATTTGAGCAGTGTTTTGTATGTGTTTAACCAGTATTTATTTTAATCTTTATGCTATCTTGAACTCCAGTGTTGGAGGAATGATGAGCTATAAAATAATTAATAACTTAAAAAAAACATACTTCCTCTTATCAGGAAAGACCTTCAGGTTCCTGTAGATCAGTGGTTCTTAAACTGGATTCATGGACCCCTCGGGTTCACAGGGGTCCACAAAGCCCTGCTGCTGGACACCAACTGCAGGAGCACCAACAGGGACACACCAGCAGGGAGGGGCACACAGGTGCCAAAACTGCTCCCTCATTTGCAAATGAGGACACTCTGGGTATGCACAGATGCCTGCAGCTGTGACTCTCAGAACACACAGACACTTGCCGCCATTACCCTCAGCACCCACAGTCCCTGCTGCCATCTCCCTGACAAAGGGGACATGGCGGTGGGCATGCACACACATCCAAAACTCGTTTTCAAACAAGGGAGGAGTTTTGGCACACAGACACACCTGCTGCTGCATCCCTGATGAAAGGAACATGGTGGCAGCTGTGCGCGTGTGTCCAAGCTATGACTCCGGAGACCAGGGTCTAATCCCCACTTGGCCATACATGACCTTAGACAAGTCACATTCTCTCAGCCTCAGAGAAAGACAAAGGCAACAAATCTTCCCAAGAAAACCCCCACGATACGTTTGCCTTAGCGTCACCATAAGTCAGTCTTCAGTGGGAAGAGACATGATGGCTAGAAAGAACCTCTCCCTGTCAGCAGTACTTCACTGTTGTGTGTCTTCAAATAACTTCTGACTTACAGCAATCCTAAGGTGAGCCTATCACAGGGTTGTTGGTTTTTTTGCAAGATTTGTTTAGAGGGGGTTTGAATTTGCCTTCCTTTGAGGCTAAGAGAATGTGACTTGCCCAAGGTCAGCCAGTGTTTAAGCAGGGATCTGAATCCTATTTCAAATAAATAAATCATATTTCAAATAAATATTTGAGTATTTATATCTTGAATTAAGCCTTAGTGGACCTCAGCAACAAATTATATTTACAGGGGGTCTCTGATAAAGAAAAGGTTATGAACCACTGCTCTAGATGTTTGGAGCTACACCTCAAGGGTGGCAGTGATTAGTTTTGGTTATTATTAGCAGGACCAGTTTTAATATTATTACAGGACTAAACTATAATAATTATTACTGTAATCTTTACATGATTCACCTTAGCATAAAAACCTCAAAGGTGCATTCCTATATATACCTATCTGGGAGTAAGGTCTTTTTCATGACAAAATTATAGCACTTACAACATTTTTAACTGCCACAACTTCATCCTATGGAACTCTGAGATTTGTAGTTTGGGGACCAACTGGAGCTTTGCTAAAGAGAATTCCAAGCACCTCACGAAACTGGAAATCCTACGATTCCACAGGGCAGAGGCCATTTCCGCACTAGACTGTTATAGTGCTGTTACTCCACTTTCAACACTCTACAGAATGTAGGACCTTTCAGGCCCCTCCCTAAGCTGCAAATCCCAAGATGCCATAGGATGTTGAAAGTGGAATAATAGCACTATAATCATGTAGTGTGGAAATGGCCAAAGACATGACGGTTAAAGTGCTACAGAAGTGCTATAATTATGTAGTGTGAAAGAGAGTTAAACCCCAGGAAACTCAATGGAGCTGACTTCTGAATAAGCATGTATAGGCTTGTAATCTTATTTTTTTAAAAAAAAAAACTGGCAGGCGACCTCTGAGGTAAAATGTTTTCGCCCAGCTGTCACGTGTCGTGCGAGTGCGTGGGCGCGTGTCACCTATTTCCACGGAGTTCCTCTTCTTCCAAGTCGCTCTCAAGCACGGAACCCGTAACTATTGTCTCATCACTGTCGGCATCGGAGATGTCGCCTCCGTCCCCCATGGCTCCTCGCTCACCCTTTCCCGCTTCCTCCCTACGGATTCTCGGCCTTTATGGGGCGAGCTCCCCTTCGCCCTCAGCTATAAAACAGCCCCCTAAACGTCCCTCGAGCAACTCTTCCCGCCCTCGAACTGCCACCGACTGGCTGAGACCACGCGAGGAAGGGGAAACCCGGGGCATTTTGGGGATTGTAGTCCTCTGGGCAACGAAGGCCGCAAGGAAGGCACGGGGCGTTGTTTTCAAGTCAGAGAGTCAAAGGGACGTGGGTGAGAGGGGAGGCAAAGGGGTGATAAAGGCTATTAATTAGGGAAGCGGATTGGAAAGAAGGTGCCGCTCGACCATTAAGGAAGAAGGAGCCAGCGTTAAAATCTGTGAATCAGGGCAGCGTGCGTCATTTGGAGCAACCTCGTTGCAAATAAAATGCCATTGCGATTAACTAGTGTGCGTCTGATACTTCCTTCCTTATCCGAGTTCTAAGGCCTTCGGCATTGACTTTCAGGCAAATGCCCGCAAGACTGCGCCGCTGTAGTTTTCCTTCATTTCAGAGGCTCAGTGCAGGCTTCGTTGATCTTGAGGGTTCTTTCAGTCTCTTCAGAAACTGATTTGTTCCCTTGCATCTCCATTATCGTAGGGTTACATGCCACACTTCCCCCAATAAGCTCAAAGGAAAACTTCTCCCCACTTTCATCTTCAGAAGCACCCCCCCCCGCCGATGCAGGTCAGGTTGAGGGAGAGCAACTGGCCCTAGCATAAGACAGAAAATAATGGTTATTTATAATGCCCTTTGCACCAAAAGGCAGAACATCAACATATAAAGTCAGGGACTCATTTGCACATTAGACTCTTATAGTGCTGTTATTCCACTTTCAACATCCTATGGAATCCTAGGGCCTTTGAGGCCCCTCCTTAAACTGCAAACCCCAGGATTCCACAGGATGTTGAAAGTGGAATAACAGCACTATAACAGTCTAGTGCAGAAATGGCCAAAGACAATAAACATAACACTATAGCAACCCATGGAATTAAATCCCCAGCGCTTCACCAGTAGCTATTGCATGCAGTATTCTGGTTTTTGCTATAAGCTGAGAAACTTCAAATGAGGCTTTCATTATATGTCCATTGGCAGAAACAGTTGCAGTCTTCTTCTTTTTTTTAATCTATTCTCATGGTTTCCCAAGAAAACTTTCAGTATTGGCTCTTCTTTGAACAGAGAATGAGCAAGTCCATCAGTTAGATGTTCCAAAACTAATATGTGTTTGCTCATCTTAAAGCAAGCAATAAATATCTTTAATCTAATTTCAGTTGAAAATTTTGGAAATTTTCATCACAAATCAGAAGGTATGTAGTGGTATATTGGAGTTTGTTCATTATTATTACAGTAGCAAAGCTCCTGTCTCTTTAACAGATACGTGCATGACCATCACTGAACCTCCTGGAAAGGGCAACACACAGAACAAAACCGGTTTATTGTACTTCAGCAATTTACCATTATGCATAGTTAAAACTTGAGAAATAATTCCTTGCAACATTACAAAATTTAAAACTCTTCCTAAAAACGATCAGATTTTGGGTAATTTTCTACATAGCCTTTAAGGCTTGCATTGCTCATATGCAAAGCACTGATAAGAAATTTAGATGTTCTGAAAGATATGTACCTATCAACAGTAGACAGCAGAAAACATTCACAGGTTATGACCTCCCCTTCTCTGATTTTAACAGTGGGTGGATATGTTTGTTTCTAAGATGATTATAGCTGGAACAGTTGAGAAGCACATGAGTAATATCTTTGGGAGATAGAGAACCTGTATACTCTATCAAACTTTGATATCCCTTTTTGCTGATCCATCCAATCTGCCAAAGGGAGAACATTTGATCTGGCCCAAGTAAATGTTATTCTTATTCTGATATCTGGTAAATCTACTAGGTATTTTGGAAGTGAGGAATGAAAGAGGCATAAAAAAGTATTAGACAGGCAAGTCTTAATCCCAAGTATCGGAGATATCCTTTATCCTTTGCACTAAGATTAGTTTAGTTCTATCATACCCTTAAGGTAAAAGGAAATTCATGGTAACCAGTTGTATTTTTTGCATCCATGGGTTTGGGCCAATCCCTTTTAAAAGCTGTTATATGCAAAAATTTGATAGACATAATATTGCAGGGCATAAGATGTAAAGATGGACAAAGTCATTATCACTTTATTCTCTTTATTTGAAAAAAATATTTTTTGCACTATAAAAGGTAAGTTAACATAACAGCTACAGAGCCACTGTGGTATAATGATTTGAGCATTGGACTATGATCCTGAAGATCAGGGTTCGATTTCCCACTCAGCCATGGAAACCCACTGAGTGATCTTGGGCTCATGATACATTCTCAGCCCCAGAAAGCCCCATGATAGGTTTGCCTTAAGATTGCCATAAGTTAGAAATAACTTGAAGCCACACATCAACAACATAACAGCTATAGATTAGAAAAAAAAACAAATATAGGTTAAATAAAACTTTCCTTTGATGTCCCACAACCTTTTCAAAAAAGTAGGTTTGGATAGAGTCTCAAACCCCTAGAGCCAGTTTTGTGGATGCAAATAGTCAGCAGCAGGGAAAGAGGATTGTCCCCTCCTGATTCCACTGGAAATCCACCATTGGCTTCTGCTTGAGGACATCACCACTAGTACACAATATAGGGAATGAGAAAGCAACATCTCTTTCTTGGAGAACCTTAGTACTCTACATTCCCCTCCTCCAACTCTTCCATCTCTTAGATCAAAAAGGGTTTTGTTAAAATCTACAATCTCCATGGGTTTGCCCATTCTGAAAGCATTTGTCAGAAATTCAGAAGGAGAATAATTTTAAAGGCTTGGCAATTAAATGACAAGAAACTAGCAATTTTTTCTCCATCTGACAGATAGCTGTTGAAAACACAGGAACAATGCCACAACAAAATGCTGGCAATCCTGATTTCCACACACATACAAAACTGAAATACTCGTTTAACACAGGAGTAATGTCATAGAAAAAAAAGAAAGAAAGAAAAAAAACACAATAAAAACTGGAGAGAGCTCATCCACCATTAATGACTGTGTAGGAGAGGGAATTATCAGCAGGTGTTGCTTTTTATCTGGTTTGTGTGACAAAGACCACCTGTCAAACTTCCCTCATCTACACAGCCATTAAAGGTAAAGGAACGCTCCAAGGTTTCAATCTGGCAATCCCAATTGTTGGACTTTTTAAAATAGGAACTTGATATCCAATAGTTAGTTTTAGTCACTTACTTAAAATATCAGTTAATGTTACAAGTTACAAGGCTCAAAACCAACCTATATACACCATGTAGCTGTGAAAATAACAAGAACAGCTAGTTACCTCACCAAACAAATTAAGTTGTTCTTTCTTGTGATACATGAGAGAGTCAGACTGAACCCAGATTGAACCTTTGTACCCAGAATCTTTGTTTGAGAATCTCCCCACATTGTTTCTGCCAACATTACTTTCACCCAGCATCTTGAGGCAGGGGTTTCACAGACCTTCATGAACCTGGTTAAGATTTTTTAATTTTAATTTTCAAAGGCTAAACACTACTTCCATGAACAAACCCCCGACTGTACAAAGCAACAGTAAGTGGTTAGTTGTTTATTTAGCAGATTCAGTGCTGTACAATTCACAAATGGTTGGACATACAAATCAAATTAAAAATGAATATTTATCTTTAAAAGAAGGGAAAAGAGGTGGGTACCTAAATCCCTTAAAGGCACCAGATGCCATCTGATCTTGGAGGCTGCTTAGCTTCAGACCAGTGACAACTGGTACGTTCCAGTAACTTAGCAAGATAACTGTAAGCATCCCGAAGATTAAAGAACCTTGGCTAGCATTGGTTAATGACTATAGCCATGCTCTGGCATTTGTCTGAAGGCACAAAGACTACAAGTGTGCAGTGAAGGTGTGGAAAACATGTCAGCTTTGTCCCTAACTTCCCAGGTACACAGAGCTCTACCCTCTCAGTCATTTGTTACTTCGAGCCACAAGGTCTACAGGAATTTTTTTACTTGAATTTGACTGAACACGCTGCATAATCATGGGTCCTATTTGAGCACTTGTAACCCTCATGTGTTCATGCAGACACATGCAAAGTTCTAAAGTAAATAACATAGTCTTTGGCTTTGGTCAGATAATTTTTAATCCCCATTTTATAAAGCTCCATAGATATCCCGGCAACTGTCACAGATTCTGACATATTTATACAAATAACAGTAACAGGTATCACTGAGGCGCCAGCATCAGCTTTCCTGTTGTTCTCTCATCCATGATTGTTGACCAAGATGAAGGCTTTGTTTTGCATGAATTCAAGGGCTGAGTTGCAACTGAAATGAAGCAACTTGCACATGTTATTCCAGATCTTACCTCTGAATATATGCAAGGTTCCTATGGGAACTTTTTCTGATTCTTGCACTTTATGGAGGGACATATTTCCTCTGAGTGGTTTTTATTTGGTATGATATCTGCTGATGACTCCCAGTAGTTTGTTAACTTCTACCATATAAAATATTTCAGATTGCACCCTTAGTATTAGATATACTAGCCCTCTCTTGGAAAATAATAGTAGTACCACATTTTATCAGTTCCTTGAGGTTTCATAAGCAAGATCATAAACACACTGAGAGCAGTGCCTTCGCATGTTGAATCTTATTCTTCAAGATATTCATTCTAATTTTCATGCTATACATTCTTATACTGAGGTGACTGATGAATCTCCATTGTGGTTTAATATGGTTGCTGGATCAATGTGCCTCTGAATACCACTTGCTGAGAGACAACCAATGGTGAAAGATAATGCCTTCTTCACATATTCTACTTGTGGCCTTGTTATAGGCATCTCATCAGCCAGTGTATACACATGACCTTGGATTAATCACCAAGCAACTCCTACTGAACCAGGAGACATATTGATTACAACTCCTACTTATGAGAGATTCTGTGATTCTACTCCCCAGACCCTGTTTTGAGTTTTCCTGGAATCATAGAGCTGGAAGAGACCACAACAGCGATCAAGTCCAACCCCCTGCCATGCAGGAACATACACTAAAAGCACCCCAACCAAATGGCCATCCAGCCTCTCTTTAAAACCTCCAAAGAAGGTGACTCCACCACACTGCAAGGTAGCATATTCCACTGTCAAATAGTCCTTACCGTGAAGAAGTTCTTCCTGAGATTTAGGTGAACTCTCTGTTCCTGTAGTTTGAATCCATTGCTCTGTGTCCTAGTCTCTGGAGCAGCAGAAAACAAGCTTTCTCCGTTTTCAATATGATATCCCTTACAATATTTAAACATGGCTTTCATATCACTTCTTAACTTTCTATTCATTGGGCTAAACATACCTAGCTCCCTAAGCCACTGTTCATAGGGCATGGTTTCCAGAACCTTCTTCATTTTGGTTACCCTCCTCTGGATGCATTCCAGCTTGTTGATGCAGCCTAGAATCACACTGGCTTTTTTTTAGCTGCGTCACACTCTTGACTCATGTTCAGTTTGTGGTCCACTAAGACACCTAGACCCTTTCACATGTATTGTATTCAAATCAGCTGTCACTCATCCTATATCTGTGCATTTAATTCTTTCTTCCTAAGTATAGTATCTTACATTTATCCCTTTTAAAATTCATTTTGTTAGGTTTGCCTCAGCTCTCTAATCTGTCAAGATCATTTTGAATTCTGATCCTATCCTCTGGGCTATCAGCTTTCCCTCCTAATTTGGTGTCATGAGTATGCCCACTATTCCATCATCCAGGTAATTGATAAAGATGTTGAATAGCACTGGAACCAGGATAGAACCCTATGGCATCTCACCAGTCACTTCTTTCCAGGATGAAGAGGAGCCATTGGTGAGCACTCTTTGTGTTGGCCCGCCAGCCAATTACAATCCACCTAGCAGTAGTGTTGTCCAAGCCACATTTTACTATCTTGTTTCCAAGAATATCATGGGGGACCTTGTCAAAGGCCCTACTAAAATCAAGATACACTAAATCCACAGCATTCCTTTCATCCACCAAGTTTGTGACTCTATCAAAAAAGAGACCAGATTAGTCTGGCATGAATTGTTTTTGAGAAACCCATGTTGACTTTTAGTGATCATGACATTCCTTTCTAAATGCTTGCAGACTGTCTAATTATCTGCTCTAAGATCTTTCCTGGTATTGATGTCAGGCTGACTGGGCGGTAATTGTTAGGGTCTTGTTTTTCCCCCTTTCTGAAGATGGGGACAACATTTGCTCTCCTCCGGTCTGCTGGGACTTCTCCTGATCTCCAGGAATTCTCAAGGATTCTTGCTGCTGGTTCTGAAATTACTTCAGCCAGTTCATTTAATACCCTTGGATGTAGTTCGTCTGGCCCTGGTGATCTGAATTTGTTAAGAGTAGCCAGGTACTCCTGTATGACCTCTTTACCCTTTCTGTGCTACACTTCCCTTATTACATTATCTGATCAATTTTCTCTGGGTTGAATACTGTTTTTCTTTTTGGAGAAGACTGAGGCAAAGAAGACATTGAATAGTTCTGCCTTTTTTCTGTCTTCTGTTACCACCTCTCCATCTTTTCCTCATAGTGGCCCTACCATGTCCTTGTTTTTCCTTTCGCTACAGACATAACAAAAAAAGTCCTTTTTATTGTTTTTAACCTCTGTAGCAAGCCCAAGGTCATTCTCTGCTTTAGCTTTTCTGACTTTTTCTCTACACACATTGGCTATTTATTTGAATTCCTCTTTGGTGATTTCCTCTTTTTCCATTTCTTGTACATGGCCCATTTAAATCTTAGTTCAGTTGAAAGTTCTTTAGACATCCATCCTGGTTTCTTTAGATATCTCCCATTTTTTCTCCTCAGTTGAATGGTTTGAGACTGTCTTCAATACCTCACTTTTAAGACACTCCCATCCATCATAAACTCCTTTCTATTTTAATATGCCTGACCACAGGATGACACCTAATATTTCCCTAAGTTTACTGAAATCAGCTTTCTTAAAGTCTAGCATGCAAGTCTGATTATGCTTGGCTTTCCCTTTCTACTGTATAACAAACTCCAGGAGAGCATGGTCACTACCACCTAAGGATCCCACCACTTCCACCCCATTAACCAGGTCATCATTGTTGGTTATGATCAGGTCCAAAATAGCTGATCCCCTTGTTGCCTCTTCCATCTTCTGGACAATTAAATTGTCTGCAATGCAAGTGAGGTTGTACCTGATATTCTTGGTAGAATTTGACTTCCAACAAATATCAGGATAATGGAAATCTCCATTACTACTATCTTTCTTTTTTTCTGAATGTGTGGTCATTTGTTTTAGAAAGGCCTCATCTAAGTCTTCAGTCTGGTTTGGGGGTCTGTAATAGGCCCCCAAAATGACATCCCTGTTTTTTCCTCTCCCCCTTAATTTTAACTCAGATGCTCTCAACCTGGCTTCCAGGATTTAAGCCATGGATCTCTTCACAGGTATAAACATCCTTGATAAATAGCATTATTCCTCTTCCCTTCCTGTTGGTCTATGTCTCTGAAGTTGATTGTACCCCTTTATTACTACATTCCAAACATGAGTCTCATCCCACCACGTTTCAGTGAGGCCTATTATATCATATCTGCTTTGCTGTGTTAAGAGTTCAAGTTCATCTTGTTTATTTCCCATGCTCTATGCATAAGCGAAGAGACATCTAAGACTATAAGGCATCCTCCCTAGCTGCTTATTTAAGTTTTTTCTCCTCCTATGGTCAGGCTCTTGTACTATTTGCTCAGTTCCCTCAATAACATTCAGGTTATTACCTCTAGCGCTTGATGAACTCCTGTCCTCAAGAATACTGTTGCCCTCTCCCACATAATTCAGTTTAAAGGGCTCCTGGTCAGGTTTGTGAGCCCCTTAGCAAAAATGTTCCTGCCAACTGCTGTCAGGCGCAACCCATCACTTGCCAGTAGTCCATCTTCATTAAACTGCAGACCACGATCCAAGAAGCCAAATTGTTCTCAGTGGCACCATCTGCAGAGCCAGTTGTTCACCTCCGCTTTTGTTCCTTCACTTTCTGAGACGTGTCCTTTAACAGGAAGGAAAGATGAAATGACAAGTTGCACATCAAGTTCCTTCAGCTTCCTACCCAGAGTCGCATAATCCCTTGTAATATGCTGAAAGCTATGCCTTGCCATGTCATTGGTTCCCACATAGACCAAAAGGAAGGGGTAACAGTCAGTGGGCTTCACAAGTCTTGTCAGTCTCTCTGTGACATCACTGATTTTTGCCCCAGGGAGACAGCACATCTCTCCAGTCATCTTGTCAGGCTTACAAACCACTACTTCTGTTGCCCTCAGCAGGAAGTCCCCTACCACCACTACTCTTCTGAGGATTGGCGGGGACCATTCTATGTGCTACATTTTCCAAGGACACCTGCACATTCTCTGAGGACTGACACTGCTGTTCTTGTTGTTGTTCCTCATCATCTCTGATAAAAGAAAGGTAATTGAATCTATTCCGTAGCTCCAAACTCATTTAATAATCCCTGATCCTTCTACTTCTGTGTGTCACATTCCTCCAAGTGTCCTGTGTTTGGGAACTGATCTCCTGGTCAGAGACATCACCTGTGTGTTCCTCTATCAGGACAGTCTGCTCTGCTCTGTCCAAGAAAACCTTGTGCTCCCTAATATGTTGAAGAGTAGATACACATGCCTTAAATTGCGGGACCTTCCCCTCCAACAGGGGCACCAACTTGCATTTGTGACAGGTAAGAGAAATAAAATATTTTAGTTTCTGCAGTATTATTTGTTGGGGGATGACAGGAGTTTCATCCCCACAGAAATGCAGCGGAAAAGCCAGAGGTCAGCGAGCCAACAGCAGCAGCCTTGTTCCCCAGTAAGGATACTCACACACAGAGGAGTTTCTCCCAAACAGGAGGCACTTTATCTTGCAGCAAAGTTCCGTTATGTACAAAACATGGAACAGACGGACAAAGGCTTGCGCCAGACACCGGTTTGGTCAACAGACAAAATACATACTGGGGATTGCTTTCTTATATACATATTTACAACCAATCAGGTAGAGGTTTGCACAGCTCCCTCTACCATCTGCTCACGACCCCAGTTTCTTATGCAACCTTGCAATTACCCACAGCTGGGTCATGATGCAACATCTTTGCAGTGGGCTGATCATTTTCCCAGGGTTCCCTGCCTGGAATCCCTGATATTATTAATATGTATCACAAACATATATTAACGTATAAGTATAACACATTTTAGACATATTTACACATATATTTTAGTATATTTTGTATTTGAGCTTCAGTAATAAAATAAGTCTAATAAGGAAGATTTCTAGAGATGGTAGGGCCTCCCAAATACCTTGAAGGGCAACTGTATTTCTCAAGATAACATATAGGAGGGCAAGGTAAGGTCTCAATAAGGAGGACAAGACAAGGCCTATGTAAGGAGTGATTTATGGGGACATGGCAAAGCACAAAGGGGTACTTTTGAAACTACTGATAAGACACCTGGAATGTAACATGATGCACAAGGGAAATGCATGATCAAGTGCGTGATCACTCATACTGTAAATATGGGGAAGGGGGAATGTAACTTCTTAGGCAATCCTGATAGGCTGTAACTTTTGGGGCCCTGTCCAATGGGATCCAAGGGGGACGGAAACCTGCGTCGGACAGGGGGATAAAATATGAGGTATTCCATAGTGGGGGTGTCCTTCTCTCTCGGGAGGCACCCGGCTCTTCAGAGACGTATTTTTAAATCAACATTGAATGGTTCAGCCGATCCTGTGCTAAATTGTTTTATGAGTCTTTATCAGCTATTTCTTACAGCAGGTATAGCTACCCGCCTCCTCCAGCAAGAACACAAACATACCACAGCTATTACAGGTGACTGCAGTACCTTCCTCATAGTCCATATTGAATGGCCTTAAGTAAGCAGTGAAACAGAAATAAATTCCCCTACCAATTGCCCACAACCAATGCTGCTTGGCTTTCCTTATTAACAGAGATCCTGTTAAACTCTTATAACTGCACACACCACTATGCAGGTGCGGCTGGCAGCAATTATATAGAGCTGGTGGCTGTTAGATCCACCCCTGAGCAAGTCAGTGACTCTGCAGAAGCCCCTTCACCTTAGACCATGTGCTCAGAGAGAGCACACGGCCAGAAACAAACACACTCACACAAGCCTTTAAAAACACTCAGTCAAGGATGTCCTCTCAGACACGTCTTACCTTCTGCTCTCTCCTCAGGGAGAGACTCAGGGAGTTTTGATTATTTTTATGTGAAAATTAATTTTTGACCAGCCTTACCAAAAATCCTTCTATTGCTTTCCCCTTCTTCCTCCTTTTTATCCTCCTCTCCTGATCTTTTCTCTTTGTTTACCTGAGCCCCATAGATGTCCCAGCAAACTCCTAGAGTTAAGAGCTTCCCAATCCAGTTTTCTGGGAAGGATACAGAGCTTCTGTGTGGTGACCAGTTTAATCAAGAAAGATAATTTAGATGCAAAGAAGACCCTATTTCCAACCTGCCTTTACTACTTGTGATCTAAAGGATATAATTCAGAAGACTTATTAAAAGAAAAAAAAAAGAAAATAGCTGTTCTGCAAAAATGGAAAAGAACTAGGTTTAGGGTAAAGTACCAACTGGACAGTGTGAAATTGGTTGGCTCTTTAGCATTGTAGTTCTTGTAAGTAATAACCTAATTCTGGAGAAAGATTTCTGCTGAAATTCCAGTGTAAGTCCATAATTTTTGTTTGAGCAATGTTCCTTTATATTGTCAAGTTTGAAGTTGTAACTTAATTAATTTTAGTCCCTATCACTGATCTGCAGTTAGACTGGGCTCAAGATGGAGTCTTCAGACTTGAAAAGTTGGCTTGAGCTGTTTTGATGTCAGCTTTTAACTGAAGACATGTGAGAGTTCAACAATCATTGCATCCGGAAGACACTGTTAAAGGTTTGGCTACAAATAAAGCGGATATATTATACAAAACTTCCATCATGGACTTCACCACAAGAAGCGTATAAAATTGCTCCAACAAAACAAGGAAATTTATTAACATATCAAGACATATTGAAGTGGGAAGGGGATAAACCAAGAATGTGTACAATAGAAGAATTAAAAGCTAATGGATATGAGTTAAATTGGTTCCCATGGCGACAACTTTATTGATGAAGGGAAATCAAAATAAGAGAATTTTGAAACTCTATAAACTATTGTTGAAAAGAGAAATGGAACCAGAAGTAGCTAAAGATACAATGGTTAAATGGGCTCAGAATGTGGGACACCCGATCGAACTAGACGTTTGGGAGAAAGTATGGAAAACGAATATAAAATTTACACCAAACTTAAATTTAAGAGAAATTTTTTACAAAATGTTACATAGATGGTATATGACCCCCCAAAGATTACAAAATTTACTAAAAATGGGAATGCGAAATGTTGGAAGTGTGATGAAAAGATTGGGTCTTTTTTTCATATGTGGTGGACTTGTGGAAGGGCAAGAAAGTTCTGGAAGGGGATCCATGATGAAATTCAAAGAATTTGTAAAACGAAACGATACCAGAATTTTATTTGTTAAATATGTTAGGACAACAAAGGGACATTAGAAGTCACCAGAAGATATTGTTATATTTGATAACAGCTGCAAGGTTGATATATGCGCAACATTGGAAAGCAAAGAAAGATATTGATTTAGGAGAGTGGAAATTAAAAGTTCTTGATATGGTAGAGAAAGAAAAGTTAGCATTTTCACTGAAAAATAAACCTATCCAGAACTTTGAAAGGGAATGGAAAGGAGTTTTAGATTGGATAAAAACATAAAGGTACATGAAACCAAAGAAAGAGATAATGTAATTGCTTTTCTCTTCTGTAAATGGAAATGTAATTGTTGTTGTTGTTGTTATCATTATTATTATATTTTGGTAAACGGAAGCAAAGAAGACTCAACTGGAGAAAAATAATACGGAAAAGGGGGAGGGCGTGATATATCTGTCAACAGGGTATATCCACTCCGTTTTTTGTGCAATGAAATTTTTAATAAAAATATATATAAAAAAATAAATAACTGAAGACATGTGGAAACAATTAGATTTCTCCATCTCTCTGGACCAGAGGTGGACAAAGATTAGCCTTGACCCTTTCTAACTACCAATTTTCTACCCAAAACAAAGGGTGAATTGCCTCTTGCAGAAGCCACTACATTGTTTATCATTTAAAATTTAAAATTCCCCTTTCAAAGTCGGCAATTATGACTTCCGTGTTGTTTTGCTTCAGGGCTGTGAGCTTTTGTTTTTGTTTTTTGGCAGTCTGCACTTTCTCTGGATTTGCCATAGTTGCCCCGCCCTGCTCTAAACAAGATTTTCAGTCATTAGGTGAATTCTCTGTTGCCACATGCATGTTCAGCTACTTCCTCCTTTGTTATTGCTTAAGGGCATTGCCTTCTCCTTTTCAGCTTGTCTAACACTTGTATCTCGATCAATCGCTATGCCTCTGCCTCATCTGAAAATAAAATGGGGACTTTCTATTTTGCCTTAATATTCTAAAAAGAGTTGTCATAAGCAAGGTGTAGTGTGGAATCACAAGCAGACATAAAATCATGTTGCTATGACTGACAGAAAATTGAAGTTGCACGATGATGGAGGACAGTTAATAAACTGATGCAACCAACTTCGTACAGATAAAGTATTTTCTGAAAGCCCTGGAATTCTGATAGCAATGGCTGCAGCCATTTAACATAAGCACCATAAATCCAGTTTGTGTCCACATACAACACTTGATTTGCGTAGCACAGTCAGTATGTATGATGCTTTACAATCTACAAGAAGACGTGGCCCTGTCCTAAGGAGTCTACTATCTAAAGTTTGACACAAAGGAAGGGTGGAGGTAAACCTGGAAGTAATAGGCCAAGATGCACTAAGACATGGGAATGCGGGTTCTTGTGGTTCTTGGGGATAAAAATAGTTTTGAGGAGGCGTGAAGGAGGTCAGAGAGCGCACACCATGCAGCTGTTCTAGGGGGACTTGTTAAAGCATAAAGTAGGCAAGAGAGAAAGATTAGGCCCATTTCCGCACTATACTGTTATAGTGCTATTATTCCACTTTCAAACATCCTCTGGAATCCTGGGGTATGCAGTTTAGAGAGGAGCCTCAAAGGCCCTTCTCTAAACCGCAAACCCCAGGATTCCATAGGATGTTGAAAGCGCAATATAGCGTTATAACAGTATAGTGTGGAAATGGCCAAGGAAGGGGCAGAGAATTGTGAGGGAGCAGAAAGACTTTGCACAGCAGGAATATAGAATGGAAAAGTAGGGGATGGCAAGCAGGCATTGGGGATATAAGAGCAGAGCAAGTGACACCGGGGGGGGGGAGGGAAGGTAGGCCAGGCATTTTCCAAAAGGCATCAGGGTATAACATGGGGGAGTGAATTGGTTTGGCAAGAGTGCTAGAGAAACAGGAGACCAAGGTGACACAATGCAAGATCTGAGAGATCAGTAAACTGGGTGAGACGCCCCGCGTTTCTGCAGAGGCAAGATCTAATATCTGCAAAAACAGCGTGAAGGGAGACGACGACCTCGGTATGAAAATGAAGGCAGGAAACAGCGCGGGTGGCAGCCATCCATGTCAGCAACTCTAATCCCATTGGGTGTATCCATTACACAGGATCGCTACTTTTATGACGTCAAGGGGCCTTTGCCTACTACATGAACCTCCGTGCGTCAATAAGTTGTAAAAGGCATACAAGCATTAAATACTAATTTTAAAAATGTTGCCGAGACCTAAAGCCAATCGGCGAGGCGCCCAGCTCAGCGATAACAGGATCGGAACAGCAGCTGCCGCTTTGCAAACAGAAACGCAGCGCTCCTGGGCGCTTTCTTCTCTCCCGCTGGCAAGCGCAAAGCCCATTGGCCCGCTGAAGCCCACATGCAAATAAGCCAGTGGCCTACGGACCACTGAGAAGGCACGAGAAGATTTGGGCGGCGACCCATTGGTCGGTGTTCTCGTGGCGAGATGGCGCGTGGCCCCCTCCTGATCCGTCGCGGCCCTGCACAGCTTTCCTCTCCGGTTGCTATGGGGACGGAGCGGGTGACGCGTAATCTGGCTGGGCGTGCCGAACGTTCGCCATTGGCTACGCGATCGGGCGATGGCACCGGCAGTGGTGTCGCGAGCCGGGTGTCCTTGTATAGCGAGGAGGGCGGCCGCTTTAGTCTGCGGCAAGGAGGGCAGCGAGCGGGCGTTGGGGAGAGAGTAAGAGCGAGGAGGCTACCGGCTTTGCCAGCTCCAGGTCAATCCTAGTCGTTACTCGAACGAGGTATGGGCCGTTCTTTGGGCCCCGCGGCCTTGGCATGAGCTCGGGTTTGTTACACTGTGACAGGAGGCGGGCGCGGTTTCGAGCCTTTTTTTAAGAAAAAGAGGGATTTGTTTCAGGCGCGCTGTGGGCAGCTTTTTTTTTTTTCCGGCCGGAGGGGACCTTCTCGGCGTGTCCGTGAAGCTCGCTCCGGAAGCGCCCCTGGTCCTCCTCTTCCCTGAGGAGAAGACATCGGGGAAACTTCGAGGCCTCCTAAGCCGCCTCTTTTCTCTCTCGGTCCGAACGAAGAGGGATGCTCGCGGGATAACGGTAGGGGGTGAGGTAGAGCGGAAACGCCGGTCTTCGGGATGGGAGGGTGCGAGGGCGGGCGGGCAGGCAGGGAGCTGGCGGCGGGGAGAGTGTTCCTGTCCCCTTATCATCCCCGATATCGGTTTGCGGTCCTCCGCGACACCGCAGGGCTCCCCACCCCACTGCCCGAAAGCGAAGATGGGTAAGTGAGGTTGACCTGGGGCAAACCTGCTTCATCGTTTATTTATCGTGCTTTTATCCCAAGAGAACTAAGAAACAATATTGAAGTGGAAGACAAAACGAATTGAAAGTATACTAAGCGATGTAATCGATAGCGTCATTTCGACTGAAATGCCACAGTAGGACCAAGGCAGGTGCAGTGCCAAGTCCTGGAAAAGCAAATGCGGGCTCAGTTGTCCGCCGGTTCTAAAGGGCTCCTGTGGGCGAGGGAGACCAGAAGTCCTGGGGAGAGGTGGGATTGGCGCACGGCGTGGTACTCTTCTTCGTCCCCCGCCCCGCCCCCGGTTGGATCATTCCTGTCACCTCCCTGTTGTGTTGGTTGCTTCCGTGCTGGGCGTTTCCAGCATCTTACGCGACGTGGAGGGGTGTCGTTCTTGACGACGAGTCCGAGCATCAGGGGGTGGCATCTGGTCCCCGGAGGCTGAGGAGGAACCAAGCAAAGTCGCTGGTTATATTGCGCAGTCGTAATTCACTGCTGAATTTACCTGCCTCACCATTTTAATAGTTCTTCTATTTTGTTCATTTGGATTCATGTGTCATTTCAAGTAGTCCTTGAACGGAGGAGTATTTTAGAAGCGTCAAGGGTAGATTCTCAAAGGATAAAAATCCTGATTTTTTTCTTCTTCTGGAGACAATACAGTAGTGTCTGTTCTGACAAACACGCAGTTTGTTGCCGTTTTAAAATACCGGAAGGGTTTGTCAGTTCTGTTTAAGGAGCTGCTAACAGCTCCTCCAAATCCAGTTCACATCGATTGTCCACACTTTAGGTATTGTTTGTAGCAAGTATGGTTTGTGGGTGTGGCTTGCACCAGAATATTTGCAAAGCAGTGGTGATGAAAGATAACAGAATCATTTCAGTCAAAGTTTGTGTATAGTTTTTAAATCTGTATATTTTGAAAAGTGTTGTTAGCCACCATGTGTCCCATTGTTGAGAGAGAGGTGGCATAAAAGTGAATAAAATCATTACCATCGCATCTTTTGCTTATATAGTGGTTCCTCTTTTTTTTCTTTTCTTTTTTTTTCTTAAAAGATTTGTTTTTTCTTTGATTGTCAAAGACAGGTTAAATTGTCCATGGCTGAGTCATGTTGGTTTAGAGTAATTCCCCAGTTTGCTTTTTTGTCTTATTTACAGATCAGTAGTGGGTGTATATTGAGGTGTTGTTTCAGTGTGAAACCAAGTGATGAGAAGTCCAGTCCAGTTGTATTAATATTCTGTTTTGTTTCTTACAACCACTTTTAAAAAAAAAAAATTAAATTCTTTTTCATTTCTTTCTAGTTACATTAGGAAGATATATTTCATAAATCTTAAAAAAGTAAGGAACAGGACTAATTACAGGATTGCAGACCTGTAGGTAGAAAAGGGGAGTGTATGCATCAATTTTTGTCTTGTGTACTCAAAAGAAATACCTGAAGTGAGTTGTGTTGATATCCTCTTAAGGGAAAATTAGTCATGCTCAATGAGCAGAATCTTTAAGGAAGGTTATTTTGTAAAAAAAACGTAGGTATGTGCTGGTTTATTACATTGGAGATTAAAGTAATTCTTAATATTTGATATAGTAGCCAGGAGTATTGCTGTTACATGGATGTCATTCAACATAAACCAGTTAGTCACTTTCCTAGATTTTTCATGCTAAATTTGAGTCTTATAGAAAGAAGGTTGTCCTTTCCAACAGGTCACTTTCTTTGCCTAGAAATTTCATGGTTGTGATGAGGTGGAGAAGAATATTTTTATATGTGTGTTTGTGGAGAATTAATATTTGCAAATAAGTCTTTATTTACTATGTTAGAACCTACATCAAGGAAGCAGAGGTGACTTGTAAGGAGGAAATAAAGAGCCTGTCTGTCTCAGTAGCTGTATAAACCTAAAAACAGAATCTTTCTGGAGCATCACAGATCAATGGCCATTTTAAAGTAAAATGATTTGAGTGTGTATCTAGCCAGTCATATTTGTTTGCATTCAAAATCATCTGTAACTCACAGGTCTTTAGTAATTCTTATGAGAATACATCAGGTTCAAACAGTCAGTCTGATTTACCTGGACATTTTTTTTTAAATCCTGTACCATTACTTGGTGGCTGACTTTTACATTTCTGAAACATGAGTGTTTTGTATCTGGTACTGCTGTATAATCTGTAAAGTGTATTGACTAAAAAACTAATGGGAAAAAAGTCTGATTGCTTGTGAATTATTAATTGTGCTATTAAGAGAACAGGGCTACCATTTTCTCTTTATAAAATGTTATGTGCTTTCAACATTTTAAAGTAAGGTTAATAATGGTAGGAGTGATGAGGCCACAGATAAAGCAATTAAATGTGTAAGTATTCCAAATATGTCTCATTCTGTCCTAATCTGATAATTGAAATGTATAGTAAGAATGCTGTGCTGTAGGAATGTTGACTCATAAATGTAGGAATGCAGACTCAAAAATTGTATTAAAATACAGGTTTTATTAAAAAAAAAACTTTGCAACATCTGAGAAAATATCAGCATAGTAATTCAACCTTGCAGTGTAGTTGCTAAGAATACTAGATGAAGAAATGTTTGTTGGTCCACTTGGGGAGCCAGTTTGGTGTTAATACAGAGGTGAAGATTGTGCAGCCTAAGGAACATGTGTGCCCCATAAACCCTGCTTTTGCAATCCTCAAAGCCTACCTCTTGAGCCCAGCATCTCCTCCCTCCGAAACTGAAAAATAATTTTGTGCTGATGTTAAGGCAGTTTTCTTTGCCATGAGACTGACCAAAAGGCTTCAAAACCAGCTCTAAATATAGTTGTGTAGGTCTTCCACCCCCAGACTTTCTGTTTTCTTTTTTTTTAAGTGACTGAAAGTTGGCCAAAATCGAAGCCAGAGTGACATGGTGTCATTTCTATTGTTTCTGAACCCAGTAGCATATCTCATAGGGACACAAACTAGCCTACAGACCATTGGTCGACCTCAGGGTAGTGGTTAAAGTATTGGACTGGGGTTCTGGTAAGCTGGGTTCAGGTCACACTGAAGTTTAAGACAGTCGCTTCCTCTCTTTCAAGCTGACCTGTGTTACAGGGTAATTGTGAGGAAGGGTTAATATCAGCAGCATAGTCCTTATTAACTGTGTTGAATTATATCTTAAGGAAGCTTAATGGAGCTGTTCAAAGGCAATGAAAGAGAAGCAAGAGGAGTATTACTGTTATTAATAACAAGCACCTGCTTATAATACTACTACATTCTGTTATTTGTAGTCTTCAGAAAAGGATACCATTCTGATTTTACTTTAATTGGCATTTGATGTTGGAGGCAGCTTATGCTTTCTAGATGGAAAAAAATCAGAAGTGTACTTGAAAATTTTCTTGGAATGAATTACTTGGAACTTAGTTGTGATTTCTATGTATCAATCTTGGGTAAGAAACATTTCTTACCTCAATCACTTGGCTCATCTCCCATTACAAGAAAGTACATGTGAATGTATACATTGTATTTCTTGCATTGTAGGATGTTTTCCCCAAATAGAGAAAACAAATGGTTTATTTTTATGTGACCTGTTCTAAAAAGTCCACAAAACAATAATCCTCCCTACCTTCCTACCTTGACAGAAGTCATCCAGTGGGTTTGCAGGGCTGAACGGGGATTCAAACCCTGGTTTCCAGAGTCATAATCCAATACTCAAACCACTAGACCATGCTATCTATAGACAATTTTTAACATACTAAAAGTGTTTATGCATATCATAGTTCACATGTATAGAAGTATGTAGGAGTCTGTCTGAATATTATGAAGAGAGAACATTCTTAAAGAATGAGTAATCATGTAATCGTGTAAAATCTAGGAAGGCCTTCAATTGATCAATTCAATATAGTTCACTGATTGCATATCACTTGACCATAAACCACATGCGCTATAGTCAAGAACATCCTTATGTAAGAGGCAGCTGTTCCCCCTACCCTGGAACATTTCATCTGAGTTAAGTAGGGCTGAAGGCCACAACAGCCTAGACCTGAAGTGTTCAGAACATAGTCCACATCAGCCATTCTCTGCCCCAGCTGTCACGAGAGGACCCCCCCTTTTCTTAAGCCACATAATGGTGCCTGGATGATGGTAAATTCTGTAAATCAGGTGGGGATAGTGTGGCTTGTGAGCCACTACCATTCCTTGTGGGGGAGTCCAGTGGAGCTCTTAGGACCTCCATCAACCACCAGAGCCCATGACATCCCCCCATGTTTTCAGTTTTTTTAAAAAAAGTGATTTATAAGGATTTAAAAGGGTTTTAAAGTGCTATTTTGGAGGAGACCCACTCTAAAATTTGTTGTTGTGTGCTTTCAAGTTATTTATAACTTATGTCAACCCTAAGGCTAACCTGTCACAGGGTTTTCTGGGGATTGAGAGTGTGTGACATACCCAGAGTCACCCAATGGGTTCCCGTGGCTGAGCAGGGAGTTGAACCCTGGTCTCCAGGGTCATAGTCTAATGCGCAAACCACTACACCACTCAAGGCTTTTTTTTACAAAGTCTTTTTTTACATGAACACAACCCAGTCCTTCCTTTTCTTGCTTCTGTCTAGCTGGAAGGTGTTTTGCCGCATTGGCATAGTCAGGATAGTGAAGGGGAAAGGCAGACTTTCAGTGAGGGGTTGCAGCAGCATGTCTGCAGTAAATAGTGCAAAAAAGGCTGACCCTCAAATCACTACACCCTGCTGGCTCTCTAAACACCCCAAAATAGCCCCCTAAAACAAAACCTAGAAATAGACTAGATTCCTTCACCAGTTATAGATAACTCTTTACTTGCTCAGAAGCCTTGTGGCAGAAAGTTTATGAAGAGTGGAACATTATTTTTGTGCCAAGGGGGTTCAGATTGTTTACCAAGTCAGTTGCATTTGCTCTGCAGCAGAGGAGACATTACCATGTGTCGTATTAGGATGATTTTCAAAGCTTCTTGGGTGGGAATGGCTATACAGTCTTATGGGAGGAGGCTTTGTAGTTCTTCGTTCTTGTTTGAAATATTTTTAAATTAATGGTTTTATTTTTATTTTAATAAAAAATTGCGACATCTGCTTACTCTTCATGGAATTTCTTAAATTGCAACTTTACCCAAATGCATAATTTACTGCACTAACGGTTTTTTGTTTGTATTTAGTCCTAGATCAGAGAAAGAAAAGTTGAACATGCTGTCCAGACTATTTCAAATGCATGGCCTTTTTGTGGCCTCTCACCCATGGGAGGTCATCGTGGGGACTGTAACTCTTACTATTTGTATGATGTCCATGAAGATGTTCACTGGTAATGACAAAATCTGTGGATGGAATTATGAATGTCCCAAGTTTGAAGAAGTAAGACAATAAACTTACTCTTTACGCTTTCATCGCTAGTGTAATCACCCTGTTTGAAATTAATCTGCTAAATTGATCTAAGATAACAATAGATCTAAGATAACTTCAGTGAAGCACTGTTTAGTGTTCGTTGTTGACAGAAATAATTTGTATGAATTTGGTCCTAATCCAGTTTCAGTTGCAGGGATTAATGAATGTAGATTGGTACTTGGCAATATTAATGTTTCAAAAATATGAAATGCTGAAAATATTGATACAACTTCAGAAAACAAATGGTTACTTTTTAATTTTGAGAGCCTATTTGTATTCTTCTCTTAACAGGATGTTCTGAGCAGTGATATCATAATACTGACAATCACACGTTGTATAGCAATCCTTTACATATACTTCCAGTTTCAGAATCTGAGGCAGCTTGGATCAAAATATATTTTAGGTGAGTTATCTTGGTTTGTATTATGGTTTCCATAAGTCATTGCAGAACAAGCAAATGGAGAATAATTAACACCCATGTATATCCTAATAATACATAAAATTAGATTTGTGCATGCAGATAACCCAAGCACAAAGGGCTGATAAATTTGGGCTGCACGCACACAGCAGAACAGACAGTTGCTATTGACAACGTTCACAATATTTTTCACCTGTTTGTAAACTAGGATAGATTGTTCTGGAGACAGTGTTCAAGCCCAGTTGAAAAAGTTGTAGTATAAAAGTAGTATAGTGCAGTTGTGGTTTTAGCTTATTTTTACAGCAGTAATTTAACATTGCAGATATTGAAATTGCAGCTGTTGAAATAAGAAAAGAAGAACAAGTTCTTTGGGAGGACTTGAGGTCCTTCCAAGTGGGAAAAATATTTCTGTAGTTCCAGCTTGTGGACTGCCCAACAAGGCCATCTCTGTTGCTCAAAGGTACAGAAGGCACATATGAGTCATAACGGTCCACACTGATCTAAGCTTGATAGGAGACCACTGGTAACAAGCAGCAGTGGACATAATTGCTTTTGGAGTTCTGTATAAACACCATTTGGTGAGCTGTTTGGTATCCTTGGAGGAGCTGAATATGGTCCTAAGTGATCAGGAAGTCAGTTTGAGAGAATGCATCTTGGGAGTTGCTTTGTAGTACCCACATTTCAGTACTGTTCAAAGCTAGGCAACTTGCCCCAAAATCTAGATTGTCTTGTTATTGAAAATTAAAGAGGAACATGCATATTGTAAATAATTGTACCCTGAATTTTTCTCCAGAAATTATTGTTAAAGGCCAGAATTGTGGAACACCTTAACAACTAGTTCAGTCTGTTTAGCAGATCCATCCTGTATATAGCTGAAAGAAAATGATGTAGCAATACAGTGTTGTTCTGAAAGTTATGTGTAGCATCAAATGTACATGCAAAAGGGAAGGATTTGAAGTAGTAGCTATTTACAAGTACTGCTTTGCACGGGAATAAGTGTCTGTGTGTTTTATTGCCATGTTACATAGACTTTTTTTTTTCCAAGGTATTGCTGGACTCTTCACAATCTTCTCAAGTTTTGTCTTCAGTACAGTGGTGATTCACTTTCTTGATAAGGAATTGACAGGTTTGAAGTATGTATTATTCTTATTTATATATTATAATGTGTATCAAAATACACTTTCATTTATGCAGCAGTAGGTTTAGCCTTGAAGTTAAGAATGAAACTCAGTCATCACACTTCTTACAGAGGTACCCACTGTATGTGAGGTAATGACATATTTCAGAGGCTTTTCAGATGTGTGTTCAGTTCATGTCTTGCATCCCTTCCAGTTTTCCAGTGTTAGAGCCACAAAATTTCCTAGCTTTCATTTCAGTGCACTAGTGCTATTGTGGCATTGAAAGAACACTCTTGGAATCCATCACCCAGCTTAGAAAAGGGAAGGATCCCTTGTGCTACAGAGTTCCATCTTATTATTACTGTTCATTCCATACTATAGGCTTTTCCAGTTATTTTCATACCACTTGCTATCATTAAAAACAGCAGTCTTATAGCACTTTACGAAGCACACTTTAGTCAGTCTACATTACAGCCCCAGCTCATCATTTGGCATGTTTCCATATGTCCTACTGATGCAGTGCCTATTGTGTGTCCAAGTGTATGTGGAGGTAGAAGATCAGATATATTGATTTACTCTTCTTGTTGTTAACTGTGACTTTGAGTTATGCTGACTTGCATGAGGGACCTCCAGGTCCCCTTATCCCCAAGAGCTCTGCTAAGGTCTTGCAGACTCAGGGATGCAGCTCCTTGATTGAGTCTATCCATCTGTAATGCAGCCTTCCACTTTTCCTGCTGCCTTCTGCCTTACCAAACATTATTGTCCTTTCTAGTGAGTAGTGTCTTCTCATGATATGTTCAAACTATGACAATCTCAGTTTTAGTCAACTTGGCTTGTAGAGAAGAGTTCAGTTTTGATTTGCTCTAGAATTCATTTATTTGTCTTTTTAGCAGTTCGTAGTATCTGCAGAAATATTCGCCAGCACCACACTTCAAAGGAGTAGATTTTCTTCACTGTCCAGCTTTCACAACCGTACATAGAATGATCTACTTGGTTTCTCTATTCAGTAGAAAATATGTTCCATGAAACTTTAATGTATTTCTGAAGCTTAAGAGTTGAACCGTGGTTAATTACAGTATAAATTATTTGTGTCTTCAAAATTGGAGAAGTCTACCAGATGTGTGAATATCTTATTTTACACACTTGGAAATTATACTTTAAACAGCCAATATGTTTTTTGAATACTTTCAGTGAAGCACTGCCATTCTTCTTGCTTCTGATTGACCTCTCCAGAGCCAGCGCGTTAGCCAAGTTTGCTCTCAGTTCCAATTCACAGGTCAGCATACATCTCTGTTTTGATAATGTGTATTTTGTAGCAAAATGGTAAAATTACTGACTAATTATATTTGGTCTGTTATAAAAATCTTTCACAGAAGATTTTAGTCTACCATGACTGAAAATAAATTGTACGACTGTAATGATGCAGTCTAGATTCATCTTCTGTTTCAGGTTTGTAAACTGAAACTTTCAGTTCACTACCTAGAATAATAGCAAAAGGTAATAATTGTCAGCAGAGACCCTTGTCCAAATTAGCCCACAAGCAGAAAGCTCTCTTCTCAGCAGTGATAGTCATTATAGGTGACTCAGCCGGAGCGGCTCACCTGGTGCCTACTTTAATGTCTGTTTAGTGATCATTTTAAAAAACTGCTTTGTAAAACTTTAAAAAATGTTTTCTACTTTGCGTAATATAATGTGTTTTTAGTACAGATGTTTTACTTTTCAGAAGTATTTTTATTATCCCCTGCTTGATTTGGGTTTTATTTTTTCGCCATGTTTTAGAATTGTTTTAATGCTATTTTGTAATATTATATCAGTACTGATTCTGTGATTTCAAATTATTTTGGTCCATTTTGTTAGCTATTCAGAGAGTGATAGTGAATGATAGATGGATCAGATAAGTTTAATGTTTAAGGCATTCAGGTGTTTCAGAAGAGATAAGACCCAGTGTGAATACTGGTATACTGCAGTATCTGTGGAACACTCCCTCATTGTTGTAAACAAATAGAAATGGATTGAAATGTAATACTCTAGTTTAGTGAAAATACACCTTTGAAATAAGTTGTTGCACTTCATCTTTCATTGGCGGGACATGTGATTTCAGCTGTTGATTGTGGTATGCAGATAATGCTGCTTGATGTAGAAAGCTCTTTACAGAATAAAGTTAGAATATGTTAATCCTTAATAACAAAGCTTCAGGGGTAATTAAGAAACAAACCTTCATGTCTGTACTGCTCAGGACTCATTTAAATATTTAATAGAAGGCATTTTTCTGTTACATAATATTTGATACTTTTCAAATTGATTGTTGCAGTAGTTGTATGAAAAGCAGTAGGAATACTTTTCCTCCTCAGATCTAACCTTTTTCTTACTATGCTAATAGATGCTGCATGTATAACCATTTGTACGTATTGAGCTTATTTTTATTTTATTCTGTATCTTTACTGGTAACAAACTTAATTCTCCCAATTTGTAGATTAACTGCTCTAAATGTTTGTATTTCATGTAGGATGAAGTGAGAGACAATATTTCACGTGGAATGGCAATCTTGGGCCCTACATTTACACTTGATGCACTGGTGGAATGTCTCGTGATTGGCGTTGGTACAATGTCTGGTGAGTTTGGAGCTTTCTGGGGTTTTTTATTCTTATTTTCTGGTTCTGTAAGATTCAGTCTATGAGAACACAAAAAAGATGACACTTACACTTGCATTATACTGGGGGAAAAGATAAAATGTGGACATTTGTACGTGTTGTTGAACTGTACTCACATTAGTGTTCACCATTGACTATACTCCCTAGGGCAGTCCAACAACTTCTAAAGGACTACATGTTTTCTAGCGAATGGGAGTGAGTGCAGTTTCTGTGGTTCTTCAGCCAGATGTCAATTAAATACATCTTTTGCTTTCTATCTTTCTCTGCCTGTAGGACATAAATACCAGAATTGCATAACAGTGGTTTTAGAGAAAGCAATTATGATCTTAAGGAGAATTATTTGGTATGGCTTCTTTGTGCCCTGTCTGCGAGGATGCCAAAACTGTTGTCACGATCTTATTTTCTTGCATTGCACAGGGATTACAATCTGATTATTTGTTAGCATTTTTTCCGACAGTATTCAATAAGACAAAATTACTTGTTGGGATTCTTGAAGAATTCAGATGACTACCAAAAAAACCAAAACAACAACTTTCACTTTCTTTTGTAAATTAATTGCACTATAATTGAAAAAAGCTTTGTGTGTATATATGCCTGCATCTTTAAATTGTACGTATAAAATAGGTCTTTGTTAGCTTACACTGTCTCAAAAAGTAAGCAAGTCAGATGTCAATGGCAAATATATTGTCTGAGAAAAAGAAAAAAAACCAACTCTTTCTACTTTACAAGTGCTTCTTGTTCTAGTAACCCTACCCCAAGAGTCCCTCAACCTCAGGATTGTTCCCCCGCCACCCTGCAAACCCTGTTGTTAGCTGCGTTATTGAGGAGGGAGCAAGAAAGCCCGACACTCAAAATTCATTTAGAGTAGCAGTCTACAGCAATATAGGATAACCATCATTTGCCATTCCAGAGGGTTGGAGTTGTGGAATCTTTACTGGTGCTCTCTTACTAACTCCTTTCTTCATCCCTTGATAGGTCATCCCTTTTTCTGTAGTACATGCCTTGATTACTTTTGGGTTAGATTACTGTGATGCACTCCTAAGTGTGCCTGCCCTCAACCACTTCAGTTGGTAGAGTTTGCAACAGTTGTAGGAGCTGCTAATATGCCTTTTGTGCCCTGGTTTATTTCAAGGATCACATGCCTTTATATTACCCCAGTTAAGCATTGTGTTTACTTTATGGAGCCCTGTTTTCTGATCTTCCAGTAGGTACCAGAGATAAAACATTTTCTCTATCTGTGCCATCAGTTGGCCTCTCTCCTGTTAAGGAGTTGCAATATGGCTCCCTTTCTGTTGGTTTTTGGGAAAACCCCTAAGACATTTTGATTCTGGTCTGCTTCTTTATTGTCTTTTTAAAAAACGTTTTACTTTGTATTTAATATATAACTTTGTATTTTTACTTGTTTTATATTATGTGACTGCTACTACCAGTTTTAAAAATTCACACTGTAAATTGTATCAGTTAATGACGTTACTAGAGAACTACATTTTGTTTACTACTGCCCATTTTTTGTTATGTGATTACATGGTGTAGCTCTATCCAGAAGCGTGTTTATTTCTGTGGGTGTGTATGTGTGCTTTTTTGCTGTATGGTTATCTATTACTCTTGCAAAAGGAAAATGCTGTGATTCTAATTGCTTGGGCCTTGTCTTTTTGACAGGAGTAAGACAGCTTGAAATCATGTGTTGTTTTGGCTGCATGTCTGTCCTTGCAAACTACTTTGTCTTCATGACCTTCTTTCCTGCATGCGTGTCTCTGGTATTAGAGGTAAGAGTTCATCAATATCATTGGTATAATAGCCATCTAGTATCCAAGATCTATAAGTTACTGTGATCATTTCCAGCGCTGGTGAGATAACTTCTTCATAAGGCAAGCTGAATATACTGCAAAAAAAAAATTGTGGAAATCTGAAAGAAGCTAAGGGGGAAAATATCATAAGATACCATTTCAAATAAATAGCATGAAAAATTCCTCCCACTGATTTGAAATATGAGAAAAATACAGGAGCTTCTATCTTATATGGTGGCAGTGTTGCTTGAACAACTAACAGACCCTGGAAAAAATTAATGATTTATTGGAAAAAATTCTGGAATAATCAGCTCTGTTACAGTTGTGATTTATTTTGAACTATATGGAGAAAGTCATTTTTTCAGAGTCAGAAGGAGGTAACATTCTTTATGCTCATTGCAGCCAGGACTCTTTAGGTAAAGTGTTGAAGATAACAAATTATATCCATGTTGGGAACAGGTAGAAAAAATGGGAAGACTGTGTATGGTTAACATCCAACTAGACAAATGTGTTTTTCAGTCCTTAACTGGAGTAAATTTATGATGTGTGATAAGATACACTAAATTATAATGGTTATTGTACGTATGCAGTGATTACATATCTGTAATTATGCAGCTGTGCGACTCATGTAAATGTGCAGTTAACATGTTGCACAGTGATTTCTTAAAGTTACTTAGCTAAGACTGTTTTTACTTAAAAAAATTTTTGTTTCAATATTTTTTTTAAAAAAAGAAAAGAATTTGGTATATATACAGTCCATATACATTTTTCATCAGCAATTGAGATGAATAGAAGCTGCACACGAGTGTTACTGTCTTCAAATAGTTGCTGTGGTAAAATATTTCAGTTGTCTTAATTCTAGGACAGATTAAAGTTAAAAGCCAGTGTCATATACAAAATAATATTTTAAATGTGTGGTGTTTCTGTCTGGTTTTACTAGTCTGTTAAAAAAGTGAAATTATATAACATTTCTTATCTGGATTTGCCTCTTATGAATATTCATAAAGGATCAGTACTTCTATCTTTTACAGAACATGATTATCCTAAATATTAAACAAAAATCTTTACTACATTTCTTACTTTGGAACATTTATCAAATTTTCTGTGTTATACCATTTAGCTTTTAGTAGAATGATAAATCATGATCCTATGCAGGAAGGTTAATAAATGTTCCAAATCCACTATTCTATTCTTCCTGCAGCTTTCACGAGAAAGTCGCGAAGGCCATCCCATTTGGCAGCTCAGTCACTTTGCTCGTGTTCTGGAAGAAGAAGAAAATAAACCCAACCCTGTAACCCAGAGGGTAAAAATGATTATGGTAAGCTTTGGTTTTTTGTTAAGTCCTTTTATTGTGAGTACTGATCAGTCAGAAAGAAAAAAAGGCTCAGTTTTCTCCAAATGTAAAAAATACAGTGACAGAAATGTAGGAAGTTACTGTTCCCTCTTGACTTGAGCATAGCATGCAAATCAAAATAAAGTGATAATTGCAGGGTGTCATGGGCTCTCAGAGCCTGATGCAAAGCTATAGTGACTCTTCCCGTAGTCTTAGCATGTACAGCAAGAATTTGGAGTTCTGTGTTCCGTTGAGAAAAACTGAATAGTTCTGGGAGAGGTTGATTTCAGTGACTGTTTGTTATGATTTCAATAAATGATTTCAGTTATCAAGATAAGAGCCTAGTTTAAAAAACTGATTCAAATAAAATTTTACCTGACAGTACTTTACTTTTTGTATAGTGATATAGTCACTAAGATAACATTAATTTACAATTCTTGTAGAGCTGTTTATATTTTTCTAGATGATACAGTCTATGTGCTTAAAACATGTGTAGATAATTCTGTAACACCCCCTTCTCCATTTCTGGACACCTACGTAATTGAAGTGTTTCACCTAGGACAGTCCCATCAGGGAGCAGAGGACAGTAGATACTAGGGAGCCCCAGATATAAACACATGTACCTGTACACAAGCAGATGGTGTAAGTTCTGAACAGGGCACCCAGAAGTCAAAGTTTAAACTGTCTCTACAGCTAGATGTCATCTTTTACATTCTTGCTGTCATTTTTAATCATTGAGGGGAAGCATGCTTTTTTCATGTTTAATTGTAGGTAACAAATGTGCATGACAAAGCCATTAATTCATTTTGTGATGAGTTTTAACACTTATTCACAGATGATAACTGAGAGAAATGTAGGATTTTGTTTGTTAAAAAATAAGAAAAATCTGTTCTGCTTTTTTAAAAATCCATTTCTTAATTTTTGAAAAAACTGGTTTTGATCTTCCCTTAGTTGATGCTCTTCCTTCATTTAAAAAAAAAAGGCAAAAGCGCAACCCCCACTTACTGAAACCTTCCCCTGCAAATTTATTTTTATCTTAGAAAAGCTTTAACTATAGCACATATATGAAATTAGAAAATGTAAACGAAAAGTAAATAGAAAGGGCAAAGGTACTTTGTAAATGAACAATTTTCTTACAACAATAAGGCTGCATTTTTAAAAAGGAATTATGCTCTGAAATTAACAGAAGTACCCTCTACCTCTGTTCAGCTTTGTACATGTGTAGTAGTGATCACTTGCCAGTGCATGTTCTTGAATTAGCCAGTAATTGCTCTTTGAAATTTTAGTCTCTAGGTTTAGTTCTTGTTCATGCTCACAGTCGCTGGATAGCGGAGCCATCTGCACAGAACAGCACAGCAGAAATATCTGTCGGACTGGATGAAAATGCACCAAAAAGAATTGAGCCAAATGTTTCTCTGTGGCAATTCTATCTTTCCAGGTATGTTTAAATATAGTTGGGCTAATAATATTTTATTGCATTTGTCATTCATTTTAGATTATTTATAGCAAATTAAACTATTGGTATTTTGCAAACAACTACAGACTCATTATATCTAATAACTGAGATTGAGGCAGGCAATGTACAGTCTGTAGGCCAAATGCTACCCTCTCACCCATTTTTGCAGCCAGTTGATGCGTTCTGATTCCCCACATTATAGGATTTTTTGATGATTTTCATCCTGAAAACTGCCAAAGCACTCCCTCAGAACTTCTCCCTGAGCCTTTATTTTGGCCATAAGTGGGGCGAAAATGGTGAGTGAAAATGACATACGTACAAACACACGAGGGCTGCAGAAGTGAAGGTTGTCTCCTCCTCCTATATAGCTGAACACCTGATGATTATCCAGATGACTTACAAACTGGCTTAGCTTCAAATAAATGAAGTGCTGTCAGCCCTCCACTTCTGTGAGTTTAACTTTCATGGATTTGATTATTTAGACGTTTTTTCAACCCCTGCTCCCCCCCACTTTGGCCACTTCTTTTCCAGGGAACCTTCCCTCTCCGCAGCTCCAGTCAGGCCTTGCAGCCCTTTAAAAACCCACTCTGGTCATCCTTCTCCAGCAGCCGCTGCCTGACCAGCTAAGGATGGGTCACAGTCCAGTGTCTCAGTACCACAAACCTTTTCCTGATGCCTCCCCACAAACACACTCAAGGAAGAAGATGGGTGAGAGAGGAAGTACAGGGCCATACTGACCCACCCCCTTTTCATCTCTGGTTCTCTGACCTGGTTTGGACCGTGGGTGCCTGTTTTCCCTACCATGCCTTAGCCCTTTTCCCACAGACATAAACACATTTTGATATGTGCGATTCATCGACTTCTGGAGGATTCTGTGCTCCTAGCCCTAGCAAATTGTGGACGGCCAACTGTACTTTATTTAAGGCTCGTTGATACATTACTGTGGTGTTGTGGTAGTTCCAAATATGTTAACATTCCACATTGTTAATAACTCTGCTGTTAGTCACATGTGTTGAGATGGTTACTATACAATTGCTATTGGCTAACTGGGTAGGGTGGGAGTGACTGTGAATACATCAATCACATATGTTTAGTATATACAAAAAAAAAGCATTCAAGCTTAGAACATGATTATGCAAAAGGAGTACAGTAAGACGAACTAATCTCAAGTCATAATGAAATCGGTTGACTATTTTGTGTTGTGTGATATCTTACTTCATTAGACTTCCGTGATTCACTGGGGCATGTTATATAGGCAAAAAAAGTACGTATTTTGAATCTCTCAACAGTTACGTTGCAACTTACTCATGTTAACTGGTCCTAAATATTGTTGCATAAGATTGGAATGTCAGAAGTGTTTTGGAGGAGGAGGATTAATTTATGTAGGGATATTTTTCTATATGGTGCTTCATGTTGTTCGTTTACGTATGAGAACGCTATCAAAAAATAAATCTAGGGCTGGTTGGAGCTGAAAATGTTTCTCCAGACTTCCATGTATGTCCACCCCTCTTCCAAAGGCATCAGAGAAAAAAAGTGATACTTTTTTTCAAATCCTTCCTAAAGTAAGAGGGGTGGTTTAAGAGATGAAATTCCATGCATACAGAGTAGCTAGAGATATGATCAACCTAGCCCGCTTTGCTTTGTTTGTCTGCTTGCTTGTGTACTTATTGTAAAAGACAAACCACCTGTTAAATAGCAAAAATGGCAGCATTCTGTGGGTAAGGAAGTGTTTGCGCTGGAAGAAGGAAAGAAAAAGAGACAAGGTGCTATTTTTTTAAAAAAACAAATAGATGATTATTTTTTAAAAAATAGCGTCAAGAACGTTTTCATTACAGCAGTGTAAGAATAAATATTGTCTGTTTTATTTACTCCCTTTTAGAATGGCCAGTATGGATATTGAGCAAGTAATTACACTTGGCTTGGCTCTTCTGCTTGCTGTCAAATACATCTTCTTTGAGCAGACTGAGATGGAATCCACGTTGTCACTGAAGAACCCTATAACATCTCCATTAGTGATCCACAAAAAAAATCCTGAAAACTGCTGCAGAAAACAATCTGTACCTTTAAAAAATAATCACGGCTCCAAAAAAGCAGATGCTCCATTTGCCAAAACTGAACAGGGTAAATTCTTTAACAGTACTACCACTTACAATTTTTTAAAAAGTTTAACACTGAAGCTTGGAGCATACAACCATTTGTTTTCCTTTCAAGTCCTGATTGTTAATTTTCTTGCAGATGAAACTGTAAAGCCATCCTTACTGGAGTCGCCAGCAAAGGCCACCTTTGTGGTTGGTAGTTGTGCTCCTGAAGAAACTTCCTTAGGAAATAATTGTACAGAGCCTGGTATTGAATTGCCTAAAGAGTCACGCTCTGTTGAAGAATGTCTCTTAATACTTCAGAATGGCAAGGTTAGAAAGTAAAATAACTTTGCACAGAACATATTTTATAATATTCAGTATGGATATATATATGTCATCTTTGTGAATATGCCTTGTGGAATCCATTGGGAAGACTGCCTCCCCCCCCCCACTTGCATCGTTTATAACAAACTGAAATTCTGAAAAAGTGGGGAAAACATTCCATTGTAACTTCCGTCTTTCAGCTTGGACATTTCAGAGACTGGGTGTCAGCAGTAACAGTTACCTGCTCCAGAAAGATGTTCTTACAAACAAGTTTACATTCAAGCTGTTTTGCCTCCAGCATTTCACTGCCAAGTTACCATATCAGTGGCACTCTTTCTTTAATATTGGTTACTAGCGTATATACCTGGCTTTGCCTGGGATTTTATTTTCTCATAGGTAACACTTGTTAGAAATACCTTAGGAATTAGCTGACCTTACATTAGGAATTAGATGTGGTTGAAATGATGTGTCTCCAGTTCCCCAGACTGTCTTGTCTATATTCCTCAATCCAATCTGTATTCAGAGTTCTTAATATACAAGAGTTTGGGTTCCTGGGGGAATACACTGCACTCTTTCTTGCTGGTAGGCCTCATCTTCACAGCAACCGGCTAGGGCCACAGCTCTCCGGCTGAGAATTCTAAAGGCTCCTCCCTGATCTGCCAACCCAAGGATTCAATAGAACCTTCACGGCCACCCAATAATATGACATCTTCTCACCTCACACAGCCAATCATATGAGGTCTTCGCCTGGCTGACACAGACAGACTCACAGACAGACTTTGACTTTTATGTAGTAGGAGTTTCAGGCTGTTATCTGATGCTAACAAAGAGATGGCTTGTAAACAGGGAACCAGAAAAGTAATCAAATATTTTCTTCTTCCTAGATGGGTGCCAAGTTCCTTACTGATGCTGAGGTAATTAATTTAGTCACTGCAAAGCATATTCCAGCTTACAAGCTGGAAACTTTGATGGAGACTCAGGAGCGTGGTGTATCAATTAGGAGACAAATTTTATCTCAGAAACTTCCTGAACCTTCCTCCCTGCATTATCTTCCTTACAAGAACTACAATTATTCTTTGGTGAGTAGGTGTGTGGGTTAACGGAGAAGAATGTGCAGATTTATTTATGAACAGAGGAATCAAGTGTTTTTAAGAGATTTGGGGTTGAATTTAAACTGAATTTGGTCATCAGCAAATATGAGTTCTCAGCCTGAAGGAAACAATAGAAGACAGCAGATAGGTTTTTGTTGCTTCTGCAGTATAACCTATTACATCTTTTTTCTTTCTACTGTTTTCTTCCCAGGATGTTGAAAGTATACTTCAAGATTATATGAATATAGTCTGTGTGTTTATGCGAGTCTAGTATTTGTGTAAATTAATAATCAGGTCTGCGTTCTGAGTTTTTAACGAACATAAGTAAAAAAGATTGTATACTTAATTTTTAGAAAAGTATTTACATCTTACATGTTGACTTTTGTGTTAAGGTAATGGGTGCCTGCTGTGAAAATGTGATTGGATACATGCCAATCCCTGTGGGAGTGGTTGGTCCCCTTCTTTTGGACAACAAAGAATTTCAGGTTCCAATGGCAACAACAGAAGGTTGTTTGGTGGCAAGCACAAATAGAGGATGCAGAGCAGTATGTGTAAGTAGGACTTTAAACAGCTACATTTGGTTACATCCAGTTGTACCTATCTGGTAGTGGAACTGAAGTGCTGATGGAAGAAATCTCCTTTCCCTCTTTAGCACCCTGTATGCTGTCTCCAAACATTGAGGGGCAGACACAGGAGGGAGAAGGGGATATGGTGTTTATGAACATAAGTTCATCCACCTATTGTCAAATGTTTCCTTAAGTATTTCAAAATAATAATAAGGTTGAACCTTGCCATTTACAAATCACTAATCATTCCTTTTCTTTATCTCAGCTTGGTGGAGGTGCCAGGAGCCGTATTTTGGCAGATGGAATGACACGAGGGCCTGTGGTAAGGCTACCCACTGCCTGCCAGTCTGCTGAAGTGAAAGCTTGGCTTGAAACACCAGAGGGTTTTAAGATCGTCAAAGATGCATTTGATAGCACTAGCAGGTTAGAATTTTATATGTTAAAGGAGGGGAATATCTTGCTTTTTTACAGTAGAGCACTCACAGCAGGGAGTTCATCCAGAATAAGTTTTGAGACGACATACATTTTTCACATTTTTTAAAAAAATATCTTTATAGGTTTGCTCGTCTCCAAAAACTTCATGTTGGTTTGGCTGGACGCAACCTCTATATTCGCTTCCAAGCTAGAACTGGTGACGCAATGGGGATGAATATGATTTCAAAAGTAAGTGCCAGGATTCGTTCTGTGCTTTTAAACAAATGCTGATTTTAAATAACTGTAGTTAATCTAAGCCCTTTTCTAGTAAGATACCGTAAGGTTAGAGAAGAAAGAAGTTAAAGATTTAGAATTCTACTTGGATATAAAAGTGCTACTGAATTGAGAAAATGGCGTCACAGTTCAGTTTAATGAACCTCAGTTGGGAATTCAGTTACATGGGGTGACAAAGTTGTTTGGAAAAAATAATTCTGTCCAGACATTTTGGATTACAATCCCTTTCATACATACACCATGTTATTGTGAGGCTGTTGTGGGACGTAGTCCAATGCATCTGGCTAAGGCTGTCTGTCTTAGCTGATACAGTGGAAACAACTGTTGCACATGTCTCTTGCAGAGGAAGTGAAATGTGTGGTCCCCAAACGTTTAAAGCTTTCTAAAAGATTTAACAATGTGTTCTTGGTGTTCACACGCTATTTTTGCTGCTAGAAAATACAGTGAGTTGAGTCATAGAATCAGAGTTGGAAGAGACCACAAGGGCCATTGAGCCAAGCCCTCTGCCATTCAGGAATACACCATCAAAACATTCGCAACAGATAACCATCTAGCCTCTGTTTAAAAACCTCAAAAAAAGAAGACTCCACCACACTCCGAGGCAGCACATTCCATTGTTGAACTATTCTTACTGTCAGGAAGTTCTTCCTAACTTGTAAACATGTAAACGGAACTTACACAGATTAAAGTTCAAAAAAAATTATGTTGACATGATTTGGTTAATGTTACAGATGCCACAAGACTCCTTTTTCTCTTCTTCACTTTTTAAAATACTGAAACAAATTAACACGGCCATATCTTTGAAAAACGTAAATAGATGGGCTTCTTCCATTTACACTGGAACAATCCCAGTGGCGGAAAGGAAGGAAATTAATTTTGGTGATTTTCTCTTCTTACTGCTGTAGCACTTGTACTACTTGCCACACTGTTTCAGAGGTTATCACAACACTCTAGATCAGATTTTTGAAGGGTACAAGGGGTTCCAGAGAATGGGGGTAGGCAAAAATAGCTTTCCTTTTTTCTCCAGTAGTAAAAATTTGCTGAGGAAATGTCCCCACTTGTTGGGACAAGGTCTGGATCCAAGTTAGTATTTGGCACAAAGCACCTTCTGTAGATCTTCTCCAGAATAAGTGTTCCTGTGAGTTAAATTACTACTGAATGTAATTGTGACTGTGATGTAATGAGCTTTTTAAAATTGCATGTTTTCAGCAATGCCCAGGTGTTCAATTTCAGATATTAAAGAAATTCTATTTTAATATTACAAGTAAAAATCAAATCCTTACTTTCTCCTTTTTCACAGTTCAAGCTTTGGATCTTCTACTAGTTCCCTTCAGGCAGACATCAGTCAGTACTGCAGGACTTCAGAGCTGGTGCTATATTAATTTATTTTGTTTTCTTCCCTTCTCTCTTTCCCATCACTTTCTCCAACAGGGTACAGAGAAGGTACTTGCAAGGCTGCAAGAAGAGTTTCCTGATCTCCACATTTTAGCTGTTAGTGGTAACTACTGTACAGATAAAAAGCCAGCTGCCATAAACTGGGTAGAGGGGAGAGGGAAATCTGTCGTCTGTGAAGCAGTCATTCCAGCAAGAGTTGTTAAAGAAGTGAGTACCTGTTATGTAAGCCATCTTTGTTTAATGCAAAGTGCAGTAAAATCAGTTGTAAATTACTGCAGCAAGTTTGGAAAAATTTGATCTGTTCGGAGGATCTCAGTTTGACTTCCATCCAGAAACTGTTAGGTGGGGGAAGTAAGCTTAATTTAAAATCATGACTTCTTTCTCATTCAGTCTGGTAATATTGTAGGCAGATTCTACATGTATGCTATTCTTGGTAAGAGACAAAAAGGAATTTTATTACTGTCTTACTGTCTGAACTACTTAGAACTTCGTGGTTTCATTTTTGTTTCTGTGGGTTTGTTTTAGGTATTGAAGACTACCACAGAAGCCATGATTGAAGTCAATATACACAAAAATTTGGTTGGCTCTGCAATGGCTGGCAGCATAGGTGGCTACAATGCTCATGCAGCAAACATTGTCACTGCCATGTACATTGCATGTGGGCAGGTATGTTTTACTTTTATTTACCACTGTATGTGGGGGAGGCATATATTTTAAAAGCTGTTAATACTAAAATAATTTTTTACTTGACCTAGGATGCAGCACAGAATATCAGCAGCTCAAACTGTATTACACTGATGGAATCAGCTGGTCCCACCAATGAAGATCTATATATCAGTTGCACAATGCCTTCAATAGAAATTGGGACCGTGGGTGGAGGAACCAACCTGTTACCACAGCAGGCTTGCTTGCAGGTATGAAGACTCAGGAGAAATAAATGTATGCGTATCAGAGGAACTAAACTTGCAAAATTATAGCCCAACCCAGTTCTGTATCACAAGACCTCAGTCACATGTTTCTGGTCCATGTTTTGCAATTTGGAATCACTGCACTCTGCCAGCAAACACCCTATTATTTTCTATCTCTTTTTAAAGAGAATACATGGGAAGGATTTATTTGTCACCTTTACCACTGGGGGAAAACAAGTTACAAATATTTGCCCATACTTGCATTTAGAGGAGTGGCAGCATCTGTTTTTCTTAAAAGCATGATTGAAATTCTAGAGCACTGATCCTTGCTTGGGAGTGCTCAAGGGGAGCGTTCTGTGAAAAATAGTGTGCAAGACTTCAACCTTTTGCCTAAAGCTGGACTCTGCAAGTCAAACCACTTCTTTGGACAGCGAGTGGCAGTCATTCTTCAAGGTCACATGCAGAGGTCTTTCTTGCTGCCTTTTGTCTAAGGTTACCAGACATTGGACTTGCTGAATGCAGAGCTCTGTCTCTTGTACAACTTTACCATTGAGCTGTTTTTTTTTAAGTAGTTTAGAAGTTTCAAGATGAGGGCTTAGACAAGTCTTGAATAGAGCATACTAATGCCTTTTCCTAAAGCATGTTGTTGTCTCCTGTTGCTTAACAGATGTTGGGGGTGCAGGGAGCAAGTACGGAAAACCCTGGAGAAAATGCCTGTCAGCTTGCAAGAATTGTGTGCGCTACAGTAATGGCAGGAGAACTGTCTCTAATGGCTGCCTTAGCTGCAGGACATTTAGTCAAAAGCCACATGATTCACAACAGGTAATAAGGGAACTCAGTTAGTCTGAACACCTTTTTCCTCTCCTGTACTTGACAATTAACAAAACATGCATAATATAGAAGCCTAGGAGACTTGGATTTGTATATTGTTTTAAATGTATTTATTTGTTTATTTAGATTTTTTTTTCTTCAACAGGTCAAAAATAAATCTACAAGATCTTCAGGGAACATGTACCAAGAAAGCTGTGTGAAGTTGACAGAAACTTGAAACAGAGCATTGCTATGACAAGTTGACATGTGAAAGAAAACAGCACATGATCTGTGAATTTTAGAAAGATAAACGTTCAGTACAATGGATTGTTGGAAAGACACATGATGGGATTGGTGGATATGTCATCCACATCTGGCTATTCGCATCCTTTCCCCCTTTTGAATGCCATAAAAGGATGCTTCTCTATGGAAAATATTTCAGATGGTTTAATTTTGACATGGGACTCTAGCTTGTCCTGAGACATATGTTCTGTACCATGTGACTCCATGCAGGGTATACAAGCTATCTAAAAGGATTAACCTTGCTCATTTTGGTGGTGAAAATATTCTGGTTACTGAAAAGAAATGCAAGTTCTGTAACTCACTGTTTTTTTTAAAACCATTCTACTCTCTTAGTTGCTTTCTTGCATTTGTTGTTTTCAGGCTAACGTGTATTTTCCATACAAATCAGAAACAACCTGTTATTCTTGTGGGCTAGGCCCTCGGTTTGCACCAAAGCATCTCATTCCAGCATGTGGGGGGGAGGGTAGCCTGATAGATTTTTTTATTGGTTGCCATTCATTTTCACCAAACTGGTTTTCATAGACTTTTTGTGGGAGGTGGGGGGGTCAGATGAGAATTTGGACATGGGGATAATCTAATTGAATCACAATAGTACTCAAACTTCTTTCAGGGTGCTTTGATTTCTGTTGTGCTGTTTACACAGATTTTAACTCATTAATTCTTCTGCCCATTAGGGAAAAATGCATTGCTGCAAGAAAGATATGGTCAGTAGATACTGTATTTCAAGGTATAAAACCACCGAGCTAAAGTTCTCAGGTGCTTCATTCAGATAGACTTATCTTGTATGAAGGTGAAAAATTTTCTGCGCCAACTAGTGGGAAATTCTCGAGGCAAACCCATGGGTGGCAGCTGCTTAAATCACTGCAGAACCTACTCATTTCAGAGGCACTTTTTGTAGAACTTTGCAGTTGACCGCATCCTTGGTAGAGTCTAAATGGTTAGGGCTTTTAATGGAGATGGTTTTGAATAACAGGAAGACAAAAACATGTTTACACTTTTTCTCAATCATTAAAATATGGAGTGAATTTTTTTTTCAGGAATAGGTACATGCCTTAATATGAGAGATCCGTTAAAAATTCACGCTTTATTACTGATAAGTTTATTTAATTCTTTTGCTTGAAATTATAATTTATTTGGGGACAAGTTCCAAGTTGCTTCTTATTTCTGTTGAAGGACTACTAACAGCAGGTTCACTGAAATGATGTTAGAAGAAAAGTGAGTGCAAGAAAGGTAGCTGCCTATCAGTGAGGCCTACCACAAAGCTACATAGAGAACCAATCTGAAGAGGGAAAGCAGGAGTTCAGATGTTCTCAGCTGTTGTCAGATACAGTGACAACTCACCGCCTCAACCTGGCTAAAATAATGGTTTGAGGGCTGGGATCCTTCAGTTTCTGCTTGAAACTAATTGGAAGAAGCCACACTTCTTGCAGGTTCAGTAAAATAGTGGTGGTATTTTCTTGGTTATTTTAGTACACAAAGTATCTAACTGGTATGTGTTAGGTTCTTAAAACTAATGCAAGTCAGCCTATTACTTGCTAGGTATATGCTGTGGCTATTTGTAAATAGCATCATGAATGTCCATCTTCCTACAGTATTGTTGTCCAGCAGTTACCTTTTTATTATTTATGCAGAGTTTGAACTTAACAGGTTTTGTTATTTAATGCAGCACTGGGCTAGCAATAAACAGTTTGTACAGTGTCCATTTTGGTGAATGTAACTGACATTTTGTCCTTTCCAGAAACCATTTTGTACTATTAGAAACTGTGTACATTTTGGTACAAATATTTTTTTCAGTTTCAGTAAAACAATGCAAAAGCAGCTTTGATGAAGCTTTTTCATTTTAAATGTAATTACTGGCTTAGATGCAGAATCGTAGAGATGGAGTGTATTCACAGGGGTCTAATCCTCTTGTGAGGATAAAAATCCAAGCTAATGCTTTACTGACAGGTGACCATCCTAACTCAGTTAACAAACTGCCCATTGAAGGAGCATCCACTGTCTGTAGTAGTCCATTCCACTATGAAATTTCTGCCAGAAAGGTCAAAATCTCCTTTGTTGAAATTTGAGTCCATTGGTTTGGGTCCTACCCTTTGAAGTGGCAGAAAACATTATCTTGTTCCATCTTGCTTGCTACAGCCCTTGACATTTTGGAAGATGGCAGTTAAATTGCTTCATATCCCTCAAGATTGATGACCTTGCTATGGACATATTCCAGTTTATCAGCATTTTAGATTTTGGTGGCCAGAAGTTGATGCTTCTCTATTGACCAAAGCAGAAGGGAGTGGTACTATTACTTCCATTGATCTGCACACTATGGCTGAGTTCTTGGATTGAGAAACATAAAAAGTTTTGCATGGGTAGAACTACAAAATGTTTCCCCTCTCACCTACTTTTTGGTTGCTGTAGTCTCATCAAAACAGCAACTGAGCAGTGGGGAATGCCCAGCTATATTCCTGTAGTTGGGTGTACAGCACTACATCTTCCAGAACCTTTGGAGGTGGTCTTGGGGATACCTTGTACATTTAGCTATTGGAACATAGCTGGATGTTTTGGCAGTCCCTTATTCTCCAGTAAATAAGCAGGTGTGCATGTGCATGTGCGTGTGCAACAGCTGAAAAGCTTTGACTGGATGTTGTGTGAGGTCAGTAATGAATTCCAGTCTAGAATGATTCAAAGATGATTTCTGCAAGTATTGCAGTCTTAGTGACTTCCACATGCGTTTGTGTAAATCACTAAGAGGATGTGTTAGTTCTTGGATAACAACCTAGAAATTGCATTGGCTTTATTTGCTGCCACATCCTACTTGTGGCTCATGCTTAGTTTATGGTCTAAGACCCATTAAGCCCAGGATGGAACAGTCCTCTAACAGCATTTTTGTGATGACTGTGGTCACAGTCCTGTCGTGTGGATGTCCGTAGGTTTTACATAGGAAGTTGCTGGAGGATCTATTTGTCAGTGTCAGAGTGAGGAGAGAGAATTATCTGAGGCTATGTTTCTGCCACAGCATGGCAATTCCCAGTTCCCCAGACTGACTTGACCAGCTTGCCATACCTGACTGGGATAGATGACGTAGTTACATGCTGTGGTCCTCTGTGAAGACCTACCAAAATGGGAAGAACAAGAAGAGATCAAACTTCATAGTGAAAGTCTGAACAAGGTAATTTAGAGGTGCGCATATTGCAACTTTAGCAGGGAGATTATTTTCCTCTGTCCAGCACCTAACAGTAATTTAGAGATGATTCCATTCTTGCAGTTTCTTGGTCACTTAATATCATGCCTCAAAATACCCTGCACTTTCATTCAAGGTGATGAGGAGGAGAAGTTGGGGAGGGGACTTCTTCATCACTTCCATGAGAGAAGGTGAACTATTGGACAAGGAATTTCAACAACAATGTTCATATGTGTGTGTAAACAACATGTGGGCCAACCATGTTTCCTCAATTCCATAGGGAGTGGGACTACTTGGAAAGCTCTATCTTGCCACCACATAATTACGCTTCTCAGGTGACCTTAAATTGGTCCTGGAGAGGGAGCTATATTAAGAATAATGTGGGCCAAAAGGTGTTAATGATTGTTTTATGGAAATACCAATACCTTGGGTATGGACACTCATTGGCATACAGTATGTTTCTTCAAGGATCAGTGTCATACTGTGTTTAGCTGCTCCACAGTTTGGGAGCCATATTCGGTAGTAGCGGCACTCTCCAGAGTATCTTCAATCCACTGAGTTTTAATGTCATGCTAGTGTCCACCCTCTTAATGGCATAAGAAGAAGTATAGTTGGCCCACCACATTCACTGGGATAAGGGGCAGAGGACCCCTGCAAACATTGAAAAACTACAAATATCAAAATGTGTATGTGTGTCTGTCGGACGGGGGCTGAGGCATGGTGGCCCTATGCGTCGTCTCTCTTGTCCATCTCCTTCCCTACGTGCGTGGGGGGCATTGGGAGAGGACTTGTGTTGCTGAAATATTGGGCTGTGGGCTGTCCTGAGCTGACCAGGCAGTAACTGGTGGCAGAGGAGGAGGACCAGAGGCAGATTTAAAGGGTGCACAACCTGATCAAAGCTGCCAAGAGGGAAGGTTCCCTGAGAGGAGGAGCACTTGAGGTGGTGGGGGGCAGGGGTTGGAGAAATTTGCAAATGAATCTAGTCTATGAAAAAGAAACCCACAAATGTAGAAGGCCAGCTATACTCTTGTTTTAAAATCAACTGTTGATCAGTTTCATTGGATTGCAGGATAGTATGTGAGGAAGAAAAGCTCCTACCCATATTACCCATGCTATGTAGAAACCTGTAAGCCAAAACCAGAGAAAGCAGACTCCAGATACACCATCAAAACAATGTCAGGAAGGCAACATGATATACTACTAAATATTTATCTATTAAATAAAAATCCTAAGTAAATTTCCACAAACTGGAGCAATTTAAGCGTATGTGCATACTATTTTAGATCATTTTTTTCCAAGTTACCCTGACTGATATACTAAAGGAGATAACCAGTATATGAGTCTAAGCTTTACTTCAGTTGCTGAGATCCTGCTCCACACTGGTGGGTCTTAAATTTCCACAAGGTGTAGTTACATTTCATTCCCCCTTCCCAACATGGACAACCTGCCTGTTTTCTGGCTGGGTGCCCCTCCCTGTGGCCATTCAATAGCCAAGGGAGACTGAGGGACAGCCAGGCAGCCAGTTGGCTGTGTTTCTGCAGCTGCAGATACCATCCTCTTGGACCACTGGAGGAGATCCAAGATGATGGCTTTTTCTTCATGCAGGCAGCTGCAAGAACAGCTGGCTGCCTGGCTGTTCCTCATTCCCCTTGGTCATTGAAAGGCCATGGGGAGGGGCCCTAGCCAGACAACAGGTGAGTGGCTGGGAGTGGGGTTCGTTGTAGATTGTGGTGCCAACTTCCTCCATCTTCCATGACCAAAAAAGCCACATATGGAGGTATAACAAGGTTACACCTGCATACATCACGAACATGTTGCCAGCCAAAGGTTGCAGTTACGGATGCTTCATGGAAGCCAAGAAAAGAACATACGAACATTTTGCAAGTCTCAAATAGCTTGGTATGAATTACTACCGCTACAGATGTGCTTTTCAGATGCCAAATGTGTTTCGACACGCGCTGCTTTCATCAGATGAGAAAAAAGATTTGGCGTGGCTTCTGATGAGAGAAGAAAGATTTGGTGTGTTAAAGATCTCTTTATTCTCTAATCTAGGAAAGAGTGATTTAGTCTTCATCTGTATCTCAGTGATTTGTTATCTATCAGTGTGTGTCAAAATTGATATGAAACGTGAATGAGCAGGCATAGCTAAGCTTCAACATTGTGCAAAATGCGCCAGTTATTTTGAAATCTAGCCATAAGATTGTTCTAGGCTTTGTTGATGCACAGTTTCACCAGATCAGAGGATGCGGTGCATAGCAGTTGGAAACCTTAGACCTAAGAGTTTATTTTTCTTTTAAAATATAATACAGAACCTAGTCCTGAGCTAAACAGCATCTAAATAATATTGAACTTACTCTACAGAGATACAGTAAATACTGATCTTCTCTTAAGGAAAGAGAACTGGATTTCTGTATAGTTGACAGACTTTTAAAAAATATTTTATTGAATTAGAAAGAAATCACATACAGATATCCAAAAATTATATTGGAACATCAGCTTCCATGGGATCTATCTCTGCACATCGTATTTGTCATTGTACTGTCATCTGACAGTAACAAAGATAACAAATTGTTTTCCTGAATGGGTACATTCCACAAACTGTACCGGAAACCTCAAGGTACATGCGACCTTATCCAAAATCTTCACTGTGAGCTCATAAGGCCATAGCCACTTGCCTTGTTGTTCATATGGTCAATAAGACGCAGCCGAAGGCAAGTTCTGTGGATATCTTGGATTGCCCAAAGATACATGAATGGGCTCTAGAGCACATCAGGCCTGAACTTTCACTAGAAGCCCAAACGGCTAAACTGAGACTATCATCCTTTGGGCATATCACGAGGCAATATGACTTGTCTTTCATAATACTGGACGTGTAGTAGGAAAAGAAGACCACATTTAAAGTGGACTGATTCAAGGAAAGGAGACATGAGCTTGAATTTGCAAGATCTGAGCAGGGTCTTGATGGCCTTTCACTTATAGAACAGCTCTATTTTCACTCATAGGGCCATCATACTGTGAAGCAGATGTGATAGCAAATAATATACACAATGTGAAGGGGAATTCCACCCAAATTTGTCTTGATACTTGCATTATGGTATCTCTATGGATTTCTGAAATCCATACACACAGCACTATATTCAGTCCTTGAAAAACTTGCAAGTGGCAGTACTGTGGCTAGATCCAAACTTTGTCATGCCAGCTGAAAGTAACAAGATTTGAATCAGTCAGCTTAAGCGTAGTTTGCATCTAATCTTCTGTGATGTCTTCTGTGATACTTCTTTCATAAGAAGCTTAAGAATTAACACTAAGATATGTTAAAGATAATGTTGATATGTTAGGGAAGACAATGATATTTGACCATAAATAAATATGAATCAGTTATCTTTCTCTTCTTTCTTTCTTCTGAGTTTGACTAAAGAGGGGTTATAAATGTTTGGTTAAAGGCTGTTACCTTGTTATAGGAAGGAGTCTATTTTTTTATTGTGTTAATAATCAATTCCGTATATACTGTCAATGTTGTATGGGGAAGATAGGTTTGTTTATATATTCTGTAAGTTTTTTCTAGTATGCTTTCTGTTTTGCGTATTTTTTTTTGTATTTTTTTTTTTTTGGTGTGTAAAATGATAATAAAAATATTTTTTTAAAAAGAATCAGCACTAAGGCCAAGATCTCATACACATTTAGCATAGCATAAATACACATCAGCATAATTAATGCTAGATCCCAATAGCTGTGTCGCAAGAGCTCATCCACTCTGCAATACTCAATTAGAACATCCACCTCCCACATCTGAAGTGTGAGAGAAAGCTGGGTGTGTGCTTGCAGAACAAATGACTGCTCAAGGGATCACCAGTCGCGTAGGAACGGGTGTGTGTGTGTGCTTCACCCCAGATCACAATGTTTTGGGGGCATCCTGGCTCATAGCCGCACCCTTGCATGCCCTGGCCACACCCCACACCCCACAGCCACGCCCCACACACCATGGCCGTGCCCCCATGCACTGCGGCCGTAGCCCCCCCTCCTCCCACCCCCACATACTCCAAGCTCTGCCACTGGGGACCACACTTACGCAACTTTTGAGAGAGTGCACCTGTTTTTAATACTATAATACTATTTTATAGTATTAGTATTTTAATGCCAGTGTAGTATCCCAACATATCCCAATTGATATGTGAAGCAATGAGTGACTAACAGACTGAGCACACTGAGGGACTAAACTGGTGCAAAAGCTTGATCTCATCTGTTTTTCATTAGCAAGGCCCCTGCCTTGAACTGCTGAGATGAAAAAATTGCTAAGTTAATTGCAGCGTGATGATGTCATCAGTGCATAACTGCTTGGCTTTTAAATCAGTGGAAAGTGGGGTTATTATTGCAGAAATATATATATATATATATCATAAGCAAAGGGCTTCCTAAATCTGAAATTTCTGTTCAGACAGCCATGAACCTCAGCAATTATTTTTCTAGAAAAATTGAAATGATTAAATTTCCCCACAGAGGTACAACCCCACACACCATTTCAACCAACCAACTCATACAAGGAGTCCAAGAAAACCTGGACAAACCACTACACAGTGTATACAGAATTCCAAACGCTGAAGCAAAACATCAATGGAATTCCAGAATAGACAAAAAAAAGGGCTTTTGTATATATGAGATTGATAAGATTATCTGGCATTTTATTTTTGTTTTTTTTAATGTGTATTCTGTTGTCATTTGTAATTTCCAACAATTTTATCTTGCTTTCTCTTTGCAAACTTTATTGTCTATTTTACATAAGTGTTGTATCACTCAAAAGAAAATAGTTCCTACCATAATGCTCAAACTCTCCCAGTCAAACATCAAATTTCTCTCTCACCCTCTTTCCGATCCTCTCCTGAAAGTCAGCTACCATAACTTGAAAATAAAATTCAGCAATTCCATATTTTTTTTCTTAATGAAAATGACATAAGCTTAGGTACATAACTTCCTGTAAGACACTGTATCTCAAGCTGTTTGATGAGGGACTGGCGCCTCCTTTTTTCCTAACATGTCAAGAACTGTTAGCACACTCATGCCCATTGGCCACAATTGTTTCTTTATTGCTTGGAAACTTGCCATGTATTGGCAGCTGTCACCTTGAGGACTGGCTCACGGACCAGCTCAAGAACCACCGCTTTGAGTAGCGTTGCTCTAAGATATTTTCTTTTAGATAAAGGAGACCATGGGAGAAATGGAGGACTTCTATTTAGCAAACGGAATAAAACAGTGGCTGGCATCCCATTCGATGTTTACGAAATCATAAACCAGATCTCCTAACTTAATCCACATTTATGGCTGTTAATGACACAACATGACTGTGGCGGAGTTCTGGGAGTGTGGCCGAGTGCCAGAGCAGCCTAGAAATAGATTGCCAGGCAACCAGAATAGCTCCTCAAGAAAGAAACTCAGCCCAATAGTGTGTAAGAGGGGCTGATAGATGAGAGGAAAAAATATATAAAGGCAAACACTGATTGTCATTTTTAGTCTTTCAGTGAGATTTTTACCCAGAGACAGCTATGGAGTAAAGTCCCTCACTCATGCAGAGACGGTGACTGCATAGGAAGGATTTAATTCTCAGTGGTAGCCTACTGAGACGCAGAAGAATAATTAAACCATCATCGAATCTGGGAGGAAATGTGACCTATATAAGTATAACCCAAGGGCTGTTTATGATACTTGTGCTTATACGAGAGGCTAGAGATATAAGAAAAACATCTAAAAGTGTACTAAAAGAATGACCTGCGTATGAACTCAGATACTTTATTCTGTATGTTATCTTAATAAATATTATAGTTTATTTTCATAAATGCTGACTCGAGTGAGTTGTATACAGCATTTAAAGGTACACAGAAAACATGCTACCATAGAACCGTGTAGGGGTTCTAACTAAACAGTCTGTCACCCTTTTACACAAAGGAGGTGTTATAAGGGGGAGGGCAGAACTGCGTGAAAAAGACAGGGTGTCTTATCAGATTGGGGAACTGCCATACCAGTATGGGAGAGAAATAAGCAAGGGCCTGTCACAATGACCTCCAAAATTTGCATGGATTAATTGCTGGACGATTTGCATGGATTAATTGCTGCACAAGACAAGGAATTAAAATACTGAAAATGGTGGGAAGTGCTACATAGCATTGCTTCACCTCTTTTTGCTTGTATCATAAGGTAAGCGTGATTTAAGTGTCTTATTCACTCATTATGTATATGCACGCATAAGATAGACAAGAACACACAAAGTGACCCCACCGTAACTATCCTAGCAGAAGCTGGCTCCATTCCTCTGAGTTTCCAATTTCCTCATGTTGATCAAGAAGCACTATAACAAATTTCTGCTTGCACTTGTCTAGATGCATGTATGCTTTGTGCAGTATTAATTAAATTGGATTCCTGTTCACAGGAACATTTCCACTTGCTTTCATGGGGAACAGGAGAACAAGCCATTTGACGGCTTTCCTTTTCGACACAGAGAGGTTAAGGTTTTGCAAGTAAGGGCCAGTGTTATCTCATCTCTCTTATATATGTTGCTTGTAGCCTATTCAGGCGATTATTAACTCCTATATCAACTGTAAAATGCTATGATAAGTGCTTGTGCTTTGTATTTCTCCTATAACATGTTTCTGTTCAAAGAATCAAAAGAGGCAGAGTTGTTAATGGAAGAGGTACTTGGGTGGTTAGTAGAATTTTTAGCCTATTTCCTTATGATGTGATTTAAACATTGGTCTACATTAGCTTTCCCCCACCTGGTGTTTCCAATATCTTCCCAATGTTTTGAAACCCCTCTCATTCCCCCTCCCCCAACAAAGATAGATAAAAATGATGAGTTCTAGTTCCAAAATACATCAAGGATACTGAGTTGAGCAGCTGATCTAGTTTTGGTTCAAGTCCAGTTGCCAATCTCAACTAGACATGAACAATTAATAGGACTGACATAAGAGTTGGTTTGCCATTCAGCAGTTGACTAAGCTTGGGACTAGCAACTTAATTTTAGATATACCCCTAATTCCTGCTTGCTGTTCCAGTATAATTTGTTTTGTTTGCAGCCAGCCCAATTCTTTTTGAAATAGAGGTCATGCATAAATATTTGAAAAAGTAGGATTTTTGATCAGTAATCTTAACTGATCATGTTAAACCTTCTTGCAAATTGGGAAAAAGATGACAATTTTTTACCTAGCTAGATATGTCTACCTGTAAAGAGATGAAGATATTAGAGGTATTTTAATGGATATAATAGCTCTAATATCTTCATCTCTTTACATGGTGCCACTCTGATAGATTTAGTAGTGTGGAAAGGCCCTTTGTCCAGTTTAGATCTTAGTAGCAAGCAAGTAATCCTCAGTAGTAGACTACTACTAAACCTCTTAGTAAACAGTTGGAAAGCAAAACTTGATAGAAAATGTATCAGACTACAATCCTATACATGTTGGCCCAGATGGTAATGTCTGTTAGTGGGGGCTGCAACTCAAAGAAAGTTCTGTTAGAAAAGCACTTCATCATCAAAGTTCCAGTTCATCCGTCATTGTTGCATAATAAATACATAGAACAACTTGTACTATGTAATAAAAATAATGAGTTTTACATAATTAGGAAGATTGTGCTGGAAGGCATAATAAAATATGTTCTTGTCCCTTACACAGATGGTTCCATGAAGGATTAACCATTTGGCTCTCCTAAGACAATGGTACCATACCTGTTTCCCTGCACTACGAGTGTTAGCATGTCAAGTACAAATATGGCTGCTAAATATTTAATATCTACAGCAAAGAAAATTCTTTGATCTCAGTTTTTATAATTTCAAATAAGAGTAATTTCTAAAACCAGGATTAGTGGTGGATTATCTTTGAAATACGCAAGTTTCACCTTGACTGGAACAGGAGGAGATTAATGGTAATTTTTAATAAACCTAAAATGGGTACACCTTGGAGCAGTGGAATGTTCTAGCAGTTCTTACATAATTAATTGCCGTTAAACCTGTAGCATTGTATGCTGTTTACCTATGGGTGAGGTAGGCAAAGTATGGCCTTGGGGGGGCATGTGTATGTGTGTATAGGTGAGTCTCTCTCTCTGTGTGCGCACGTACACACACACACACACACATACACACACAAACTAGTAATATGGTGGTACTGATTTTGCTACATCATAATCACACGGCCATATTTTCCAAGATAGTTAAATCCTGTTATATTGTTACCCAGTATTCTTTCAAGAGGTACATATTCCAAATGTGCCTGTTTTGGACATACAATTGTAACACTTTCTTTTCGATTGAGGGAGGGAGATTTTTGGCCTTCCAGGTATTCCTGAAGTATAACTCCCATAATACCTCGTCTTGGCTATGCTGCCTAGGACAACTTGGAGTTGTAAAAAAAAAATTAGGAAGGCCACAATTCATCAACTTTATTTTAAATATTGATCTCTGAGTGTCAGAAAATCTGGGACGTTAAAGTTTATGGAAAGCTGGAGATTAGAGATCCTCTATGAAGAGATGTAGCTATATCAATGGAGCTTCATTGTCATAGCTATGTCTCCTGATACAACCTCCCAAAACATATCTTTGACACCAGGCACTCTGCCAGCTGAAGGATTTTCTGAAGCAGAGAATGAGGTAGACAGTAAAGGAGCAGCCAATCTTCTCTCAGTTTTTTGTGACAGGCAGCCAAAGGGACCCCTGAAAAGGTCCTGTTGCAACTGCTTGTTGCAAAGTGTCTCACCACAGAGAGAGCTGGGTGCTTCTTCGCTGGGAGCTCAAAAGCCAAGAATGGCGTGGGTTTTGGAGAGGGTGATAGGAAATAGATCTTCCACAGATGAGACACTGTTTTTATTAGTAGCTGACAGAGAATAAAACAACACTCCACCCTAGGTGGCAGATTAAAGAGGCCTTTATCACATCAGGTTTTCTCTCTCCCACATGATGAAAATAATATGTTGAAAGCAGCTTGATGTCTATAAAACACTTGTGTCTGTAGTAATTCATGGCAAGCTCTTTGTTGGCTCACACAAAACATTTAACTGAGCCACTGATGTAAAATTTAGATGTATGAAATGTCAATACCTCTCCTTTGGCAATATATTTGGAGTACTGTGTAAATGAAAACCCTTTGATGAGGCAGGACAAAATTAAGCAAGAGATAGTGCTAGAAGATAAGGTCAGAAAGCGCTCAACCAGCTACTTGGGAAGAGCACAAAACAAGTATAGCTGTGGCTAAAGGCACAACTGGAATCAAGCCAGAAGGATGTTCAGCTGTTGACGTGCTCACAAGTGAAAGGAAAGTCTGAAGCTGCACAATGCATATTATGGGAACGTGGAATGTGAGAAGCATGAATTATGGAAAGATGGACATTGTAGAAAAAAAAAAGAAGTGAAACACACAAGCATTGCAATACAGTGTGCCCTCCTTACCTGCAACCCCTGGATTAGCAATTTTGAGTGAGTGCTAAGCATCACGTCCTATACCCTCACATATACAGAAAGCCCACTGTACTTAGACTGAGTGAGCTAAAGTGGACAGGGATGGGATATTTTCAGTATGATACGTACATAGGGTTTTACTCAGGAAATGAATAAGAAAAACTGGGATGGCATAACAGAGATTCAGCAAAGCAGTAAGGATATCCTGCAAAGTCTGATTGCATACTATCAATAATACTTCAGGGAACAGCCATTAGTATAATTGTATTCCAGGTTTATGCTCCAACTACCGGGGCAGAAGAAAAAGTGAATGAAAGATTCTATGCTGGAGTCCAGGTGGAAACTGATCACACACCAAAAACAAGACATTTTGATAACCAAAGATGATTGGAACACAAAAGTAGGAAGCAGAACAGAACCAAACATTGCTGAAGAATTTGGCCTAGGATCATGAAAAGAAGCAGAAGAGTGACTTAACAAATTTTGTGAAGCCAGTAATTTGTTCAGTACAAACAAACTCTTCAGGCAACCAAAGACATGACTGTATGTGTGGATGACAGCTTATGGCCAATATAGAAATCAAATAGACTGCATAATTGGAAGCAAAAGATAGAGAAGCGCCACTCTCTCTACTGAAACAAGACCAGGAGCAAATTATGATGCAGACTTTGAGCTGTTAATATCATGTACTGGAGTAAAGCTAAAGTACAGTAACCAACCATCATGCCAAAATATAACCTCAAGAACATTGTTGTAGAATTTAAAAACCATTTAAAAATAAATTTGAAGTATTAAACCAAAATGACCAGGAGCTGGAAAACTCTGGACCAAATCCAGGGACATTGTCAGGGAAGAAAGCATAAAGACCTCATTGTCAGCCGAAGAGAAAGAAAAGCCTCATTGGATGACAGATGAAACTCTTCAAACAGTTAAAGGCAGGCAAGAAGGAGAAGTAAAAAGTGCCACAGATAGAGTTAGAATCCTGAATGCAACTATTATTAGAAGTTTAGTAATAAATGTTTATGTGTATATTTATAATGAAGTGTGTGTATGGTCCTTAAATCTGTGTTTTTAAATATGTTACAAGCTGTCCTGAGTCCCATTATGGGAGAAAGACAGTATATAAATGAATGGGTAATGATCAGATATTTGTGCATAGAGACAAAAAGAACAATTACAATAAGCAGTATAAAGAATGACAACAAAAAAGGTAGAACCAGATACTTTTTTCACAAGTTCCAAGAAATCAAAGGGAAATTTAAATTAAAAATGGTGGTACTATGTGACTAACATTGAATGGGGGGAAAATAAAAAATGGAAGCAATACACAGAAGAACTCTGTAAATAACATGAAAGGAGAGCAGATCCGTTCAAGGAAGAATGTTTTGTTGATGAATCTGCAATCTTAGCAAGTGAAATGGAAGCTGCTCTCAAAGGAGTTTGGAGAAATAAGTCATCAGGAGCCGGTGGCATACCAGTAGAGCTGTTTCTAGCAACCAAGGCAGAATCCATTTAAATTCTAACAAAAATCTGCCAAAAAACATGAAACACAAAGGAATGGCACACAGATTGGAAATGAACTATATACACTCCAGTTCCCACAAAAGGGGACACCAGGGATTGCAGTAACCATTGGGCCATCTCCCATGCAAACAAACTGGTGCACAAACTTTTACAACAAAGATTCCATTACCATATATGGAGTGAGAAATGCCAGTTGTCTAAACTGGGTTCAGAAAAGGAAGAGGTACTAAGGGTCATATTGCAAACCTATACTGGGTAATGAAATGCACTAAAGAATTTCAGAACAAAAATCAGTCAATGTTTTTCAGATTATAACAAAGCCTTTGACGATGTAGATTATGAAAAACTATGGATCATGTTGAAACAAAAGGGAGTGCTACAACATCTGATTGTCCTGGTACATAAACTATACTTAGGACAAATGGCCACTGTCAGGATGCAATACGGAGAAACAGAATGGTTTCTGGCTGGCAAGAGATCAGACATGATAGCATTTTATTACCCTATGTTTAATTTATATGTTGAACATACACTGAAAGCTGCATTAGACTTCGAGAGAAGAAATATGAGGATTAGAGAAAGGAGCATCAACAATTTAAGGCATGCAGATGACACCATAATAAAAAAGAAAGAGAGACCATTAGGAAAATTAAAACGGTGACTATGTATAATTTACATAATTTTAAAATGGATAATGAAGACACCAAAATAATTAAAGATTTTTCTATACCTTGGCTCAGTCATCAATCAAATGGAATTTGTCATGAAGAAATGAGAGGACTAAGATTTGGAAGGGCAGCTATAAAGAAACTAGATAAGATTCTCAAGTGTCAGGACATACAATTGAATATCAAATTCAGGATTGTCTCTGCCACAGCATTTCCAATTTTTGTGTACTGCTGTGAAAGCCGGAAAGTGAAGAGAGCTAACAAGAAGAAAATCAGCTAATTTAAAATGAGATGCTGGAGGAGAGCTGTACGGGTATCATGACAATTAGCCAAAAAGACTAATAAATGGACCAGAGATGAAATCAAACCTGAACTCTCCCCAGAAGCCAAAATAACTAAACTGTGGCTATTATACGGTGGGTATATCATGAGACAGCAAGATTCATTAGAAAAGACAATAACAAAAGTGAGTGACAGTAGGAAAATAAGAAGACCATATTATGGATTCGATAGATAGACTCAGTCGAGACTCAAGGTGGACTCATTCAAGGAAGCCATAACCCTGAGTTGACAAGCTTTTAATAGGGATCTTAATAACAGGGGCTCTTGGAGACCTCTTATTCATAGGGTCACCATAAGTCAAAGCAGCCTCGACAATGATGAACAACTGTGTAGATAGATTCGGCTGCTCTGATTTGTGGAAAGTAGATTTAAATTTGATTTGATTGATCTGCAGTTATTTTCATTATCAGTTGATAAACAAAAATCATATATTGTTGCTTTTGTGATTTTTTTTTTTGGTTGTTCATTTAGAGTCAGGCTATATTCTTGGGGTTTCCCCCCCCCTGCTTTCATTAACCAGTATGTGCATCAGAGCAGAGGATGAGCATCTTTCTGGATCAAGCACTGCCCAAAGTCCAGAAGCTTATGAACTTTTTTTTAGTCTTCTCCCCAGGATGGGTAATTAGATCAAAGCTGAATTAACAGCTCAAGATGGTACACTGGATTTTGGGACGTGGATGTTGAGTGTCAGTCAGAAAGACAAGAACACTGAAGAATGAAAATAGCTCAGGGGTGTAGCTACAAGGAAGGGGAGCAAAATGAGGACATGTCCTGCCCCCAAGTAAGAACTTTGGCCTTAAAAGGAAACTTTTCTTCTGCTGATGGGCAAAAACTGAAAAGTCATCTCTGACATACCTCTGAGTGAGCACAGAGCTGCGCGATAAAGTCCTAATCAATCAGAAAGGAATTTACCACACAAATACAGACAAGCTTTGATCAAAGGGAATACCTCCATATTCTGTGCTGCTGCTGCTTAGCAGGAAAGTAGAGTGTACCCACTTTATTGTTAGTGGGAAGTTTTTTTTATAATCCAAGCAAAAATTAACAGCAATTATCCTAATTATGCACGCCCCAAAACACACAGGTCTATAATAGGTCTATTAGCTCAATGCTTATCTAACTTGCTGATGTATACAAAAGTTTGCTTAGGCAGCACATTAGATGGTGCAAAACTGCAGTGCCTCCTCAGCAGTAAGGTTACAGCACCCAAGGCTAATTGGCAATCTCCCTCCAACAAAGAGAACAATGGAATCACGTGTGAGAATTACAGGTATAGTTTCTTAAATGCAAAATGGCATAGCTTAGGCTAGGAAGCACGTACAATGTAAGGATCCAAACTTAAAGCTTACACAATTTCCAAACTTCTAAAATTGCAGCAACTGTGACACTAAAAACCACCCGCACCTGAACTCCTCCAGCTTCTGTGCTAGCATTCCCTTGTTAACTTTGCCTGCTCCCTTTCTTTGGATGCCTAAATTATCTCTCTAAATGCTCAACTGAAGCTTTAAATCACTATACTGCTAGAAAATTTGGTACTGAAGGAAAATTTAAATGAGGAAGCAGAATTCTTGGGGGGCAGCAGTGCCCGTATTCTGACCCCCCTCGGTAGTTGCACCATGTAACAGTTCTTTGTCCTTCTCCATTCCTGTAAGGGTGAATGGGAAAAGGAGCTGAAATTTTTGCTGAGCCATCAGTGAGTTTCACAGAAGAGGCAGGATTTCCATGGTGTGAGAAATAGCTGAAAAGACTCATAAAACAATTTAGCACAGGATTGGCTGAAGCATTAAATGTTTATTTAAATATACGTTTCTGCAGAAGCAGGTGCCTCCAGAGAGAAGGACGCCCCCACTATGGAATACCTCATATTTTATCTCCTGCCCCTGTCATAGGTTTTCCCTCCCCTGGGATCCCATTGGATAGGACCCCAAAGGTTATGGCCTACCAGGATCGCCTAAGAAGTTACATTTCCCCTTCCCCGTATTTACAGTATGAGTGATCACGCACCGATCATGCATTTCCCTCGTGTATCTTTGTGCCTCCTGTTACATTCCAGGTGTCTTATCAGCAGTTTCAAAGTACCCCTTCGCGTTCTGGCATGTCCCTATCAATCGGTTTACTCCTTGCAGCGGCCTTGTCCTCCTTCAGACTGTCTTTATCAGTCTGGTTCTACATCTGGAGATTCAAGGCCAAGAGGCCTCCTTCTGTTCTTTAGCCAATTTTTAGAAAGCTGTTTTTCTTAGACTTAGTGTATTACAGAAGCTCAGATATAAAATATACTGAAATATATGCGTAAATATATCTAAAACATGTGTTATCCATATAAGCTAATATATGCTTCTAATACATGTTATTAATACTATGTACTCAGTGCAGAAGCTAAAATAGATTTCATTTCTCTCACATGGTCATCTCAGAGTTCCTCCAGATAGGACAAATGTGTTAGGAGGCTGTGGTATTTGTTACTGTAGTTATTGAGTATTTTTAAAACAAATATCCAAATGACACTTCTATGTCATGGACTATTTTCTGACAGTTCCTGGTACCAGGTGCAACATTTTATGGCCACTCTCAAGCAGGCTTCATTTTATTTGAGAGAGATATGGAACAAAAGCAACAAAAAAGTATTACTACTACTATTTTTCCTCTCCCTCTCCCTCTCCCTCTCCCTCTCCGGGTATCACTGAAACGGCACTTCCGTGCTGTAACAGCCATTTAGAAAAAAAAAATCAGAGAGCAGAAAGATGGCCATTCAAACCACAGAACTGCTTCAGCAAACTATACTCTGGTTTTAAAAAAACCTTTGGAAGAACCCTAGTACGTATTCGCCAACATTGCATGCACGACAACTGGGACGCGTGCGGCCAGGCAACATCTGTGTGACCACGACAGCACACCTTCTTAACGAGGAAGAGCAGACAAGTGGGGAGGGGCTACAGCAGGTTGCTTCTGGCTGAGCCTGCTGGTAAAGTCAACACTCCGCTTATTCCTCCTCTGTCCCCCGTGAGTTAAATGGGTGCAAACTACTTTTGCATTTTGAACTTGGCTTGCAGCAACTGAAGTTAAATGAGGACAGAGCAGGAAAGCGGGAGGAGGAGACCAAAACTGGGACATTGGTAGAGCAGCTGAAAAAGTGGGACGACAGAAGATTAGTCAGGATTGTCCCTGCCAGACCGGGACAGTCAGAAGGTATGTTGGTGCAGATCAGAGAAACCACTACAGCCCCCTCCCCAAAGAATGGAATGAGCCAATGAGGAGGTGACAATAACTAACAAAACCCAAGAAGCTGTATCGCTAGACCTCGCACTTCCTTCAACCAGTCTGGAAAAGCCCTGAGAAACAAAGGTGTGGTGAGGTTCTGAGGATGCAGCTATTTGAAGTGCTGGTGCAGCCTGGACGCAGGTTGCTAGGCAACCAAAATAGCACCTCCGGAGAGGAACTCATCCTGTAGCACGTAGGAGGGGCTGGCGGCTGAGAGAAATTTAGACAAAGCCAAGTACCTGCGGATATTCGATTCCTTCAGTGAGAACCTACCAAGGACCTAGAAAATCAGATAGAGAGCGTGACTGTTTTGTGAGGTTTAGTTATCAGTAGAAACCTAGTGAGAGGCTGAATTAAGCCCTAGGAGGATCTGGTCAGAGAATGTGACCTGGGGCCTTTCCGCACTTCACTGTTACAGTGCTATTATTCCGCTTTCAATATCCTATGGAATCTTGGGGTTTGCAGTTTAGGGAGGGGCATTTAGAATTCTCAGTCAGAGAGCCCTTTGGCCTCAGTAAACTACAAATCCCAGAATTCCACGGGATGTTGAAAGTGGAATAATGGCACTACAACAGTGTAGTGCGGAAAGGTCCCTAGGTTGAGGACTGATTCGTTGGTGGGAGTCTAGCCGGAGTGGTGTTATATGATAATTGAGCCCTTTATGAAAATCTAAAGATATTATTTAAACTGTTTCTGAGCAGAGAGTTACCTATTATATTGTCTAAAAAGTGCACTGAGGAAGTGTATCAGCCCTGACCTGCATTTGATAATGCTACTTTATTCTTGTTGTTATCCTAATAAATGTTACAGTTTATCTTTGTAAACATAGACTCAGCTGAACTGTATGCGGTGACACAGAAAGCATGCTACCATAAAATTATTAAGGGGTTCTAAATAAACACTGAAAACCCTCACCTTCTCAAATAAAGGCGTGCTCAAGAGGGGAGGCAGAACTGGGGTAAAGACAGGGTGTCAGAGTGAGAATCGCCACACCAATCTGAGAGAAGGAACGGCCTGTCACAAAACAGTCTCATAAAGCCAGCAAAATGCAAATAGGATTGAGTTTATCAGACTTTTTATACAAGCTTTAACAAGGTGTAAAAGGAACATAAAATATCAAGCAAAGTAAATTTGGTGGAAAAAAAATCTGCACCATTTAAGTAAAATAATTTGCAAGTGATTAACAGGGGAGGGAATAGAGGATTATGGGGTACTGGGGACTGTGAAAGTCCAGCATCCAGGTTTTGCTTTTGAGGCGAGGAGCCTCTCTCCTTTTTCTTCGGGACAATGGCAGAGATCCTGTCTTGGGAAATGTAGCTACAACATAGCTACGTCTCTCAATACTACCCCTGCCCAAAATCCTACGTCCTAAGATCCCTGATGGGGCAGTGGTTAAATGCCGGTACTGCCGCCATAACATTGTGAGTTTGATCCTGCAGGGCTCCAGGCTGACTCAGCGTTCCATCCTTCCACAGGTCGGTAAAATGAGTACCCAGCTTGTTGTGGGCAATTAGTTAAACACATTGTAAACCACTTAGGGAGGGCTTAGCACTGAGAAGTGGTATAGAAATGTAACTGCTATTGCTAACTGCTATCATGCAGTCCCCTAAGAGGAATATGCCACTGCTGTTGCAGTGTGTCCTGCTACCAGAAGACGAGGACACATCGTCACTCATTGGCCATTTTGCAGTGGAAATTCATCTGTCGGGGGCCGCATGACTTAAAATCTAGGTTTTGGGGGACACTTTTGGCCATTGCAGTGCTCAACAACCATTAAAGTGAAACTTTATTGGCCAACCCAAATGCAGAAAATGCATCGTTGGCTTCTTTTGAATTGCAGGTTGCCTCTTTCATAATTCCGGGGTAGAACTCCTGAAAGCCACTGTTGTTTGTGAAATCATATAACTTAAAAGAACAACAGGATTCAGTTCAAGGTTTTGTGTATTTTAGCAAAGAAGAGTTCACATGTTTCCTGAGCAGGAGTGTAGCTGTGCATCTGAAAATCTCCATAGCTGCACCTGCAAGGATAACATTAAAAAGACAGACAGCTGGGCAATCTACATAAGTGATCTAGTTCTAGCATTTTTAATCTCCATGTGGAGTGGGCCTTTCGGAAAGCTAATGGATCCTAATTGCCTTTTCAATACCAAGACACTACAAAATACTTTGAGCTACAGCTGGGAGAGCTCACAACAACATATTGACGTTGGAGAGTTCAAAGCTCAAAAGCAATGCATTGATGGTACATTCCTAGTTATATATAAAAAACCCAACTTAAATTGGAATATAAAGTATATCTATTCCAAAGCAATGTGTCATGCAATTTAGTGGCATTTCCCTGGAAATAATATGAGGAACAGACTTTTTTTTCCTGCATTCCTTTTCCTCCCATTGTTGTTGTTGTTGTTGTGTGCCTTCAAGTTCTTTCCAAGCTATGGCATCATTATAATGGGGTTTTTCTTGGTAAGATTTGTTCAGAGGAGGTTTGCCTTTGCCTTCCCCTGAGGCTGAGAGTGTGTGACTTGCCCCAGGCCACCCAGAGGGTTTCCATGGCTGAATGGAGATTCAAACCCTCTTCTCCAGAGGGCTAGTCCAATGCTCAAACCACTGCAGCAAACCTCTGAGTATTCCAGTTCGTGGTGGATGGTGGAAAGGGGCATGAAGTGTAAAAGGCAGCAAAGAACAGAAGGAGAAGCAGGAAGAAGAACCATGCAGTGGCTGCCTCATTGCACACTGGACATGCATGGAAAGAAAATAGGAGGGTAGAGTGGATGGACAGATTATGAGCCATGACAGAGGGAGTGAACAGATGGACAAGCGAGAGAGAGAATGATGGGATGAGTAGTAGAGGAGAGAGCAAGAGACAGATGTGGAGGAAAAGGGGAAGGCAGAATGTGAAGACCCACAGCTAAGATGGTGTTGACAGTGCACATAATAAATGCTTGAAAAAGAGAATTGCTAACCTTTGCTATAGATGACATACTATTTATTGGCTTAAATGATGGATTGATATTCACATCCTTTCTGGCTGAAATGCTACTAGGAGAGGAGGATTTGAGCTCTATGAAAAACTTTGTGCTGTCTTGGCAATTTCTATTTGCTCTGAGCTGCAAAAATAGCTACAGGAGGCCATATGCTCCCACCTATCACTTGGCCTTTACATTGCAGTTCCCTTGCTTTGTTGCTTCCCCTGCTGGAGCAAGATATATTGCAATACGATCTCATGTTTGCATCTTCATGGAGCCTTACTGATTGACCACGGGCTTGAATACACTTGTGTAACTCCTAAAGACTTAGTCTGTATTGGCACCTCTAAACCTTGAGAGGGACTGGGCATTTAGGGACTTGGTGATCTTAGGAATCTTTGCGCCATTAACTATGTTGCTATTTATTTGCTGATGCATTGATTTTTAATAAATGCGTACAGGATTACAGCCCCAAGAGTGACTTGTAGACTGTAGTTTGATTTGTGGGGACAAGTGTGAACACTGTATTCAACTGAGCACGGTGTTTAGAAATCATGCATGTGTGTGTGTTAATCTGTGCACATTTAAATATTTAGTTTATTCCTTTCACTACTGTGTAAACAGTATCGTATATTCCATTATTCAACTATAGCTTTTATTGGAGTCCTAGGGTTTCCCAAGGCCTTGATTTAAGAAACATAAAAGAAGGGCACCAACCCTTATACATCAAACCTGGCCCTGAGTGCTGTTCATCTAAGTTGTTTTATAGAGCTTCCTTAAAATAGGCTCTCCAATTAAATTGGTTTTGAGGTTAATTTTTGCAAACAAAAATGCATTGTCCAGTGGCTGTTATGGTGAAAGGGTAGAGGAAGGACTTACAATGATATTCAGCTAAAATTATATAGAAGTTTCCAGGAGACAATTGTTTTTGAATATATTCCCTGTGAACAATAACATTAACTTATCCTAAATGAACTTGAGAATCTGAGCTACCATGAAGTAATTTAACTCCCACCGTTACAGTGTGCAGAGATGGCATATACCATTTAAAAAGGATTGTGTGTGTATATCTGCTCCAGTTCTACAACATGAAAAAAGAAAAGGAGATTGGACAAAAAGTCCACCCAGACTCAAAAAAGCTTTTGCTCGTCCTTAAAAAAAAAAAAAAGACATTCCAGCAGGACAAAATGCAAATGAAACTTGCTGTGTAACATTATGTAAAGGTCAGTTGCTTCTCAGCCCCCACCCGAACACCGCCTTGCAGCTTGTAGAGTGGGGAGGCTTTCACACCAGCCCAAGCCCTGTTCTACGGTAACCATGGCACAGTCTCGCCAGAGGTAGGAGAGCCAATCCGCTTCCTTTTCATCACATCACACCAGCTCAGGCACGGAGGACTCTTCTGCTTCATTCGACGTTTCTCGGTGCTCAGACTGGATACTGATTTTCTAGGGCTGCACCACAGCTTCTTTCATATCATTCCCCAGGCCATGAACATATGTAATAAATAAAGTAGTTTCTGCTGAGAGCAGCACTAGAGAGTTACCGATTGCTAGAATGGCTGTAGGTGACCTACAGAAAAGCTATTTTTCTGTGTTATTGTGTAGATTTTTGGGGGGGGGGCAGATATCTATTACCTTTTCAATGTTTTTAAACTTTTTATGTTTTAAACAACTTAGATTTCATAGAAATACTATATGTTAATAAATAAGTAATAAGAAGAAAGACATACTGGCTCAATATAATAAATAATAGGAAGTAAAAGCCTCTCGTGCCATTTTCAGAAATCATACTATGAGTACTGCAGTCTTATACATGTATATACTCAAGGGTTAATTCCACCAAATTCAATGGGACTTGCTCCAAAATAAATGCGTACAGGGTTACAGCCCCAAGAGTGGCTTGTAGACTGTAGTTTGATTTGTGGGGACAAGTGTGAACACTATATTCAACTGAGCACGGTGTTTAGAAATCATGCATGTGTGTGTGTTAATCTGTGCATATTTAAATATTTAGTTTATTCCTTTCACTACTGTGTAAACAGTGCAAAAGTACAGTTGAAAGGTACACACTGGCTGCAAAGGAAAGGGAAGAAATGAGTTGTCATTAACCTTCCAATACAATAGAAACAAAATGACAGTATTCTCTATAGCAGGAAAGTGTCTCACACATGCCAATAGCTGACTTGCAAAAAGAGAGATGCCTTGGATTTGGAAATGCTGCGCTGCAGTCACAGATAATGGAGAGAGGGTACATAATCACGTAGTGGCTCTGCAGGTAGCTTGTGCATGTTCAGTGGCACACATTTCTCAATGAATTGGAGCAAAATTATGCTTTTGAACAGCTGCTTAAAATCTTCTGTTTATCATGCATCATCTCCCTTTGAACACTGAAATACAGCAGGGAAACTTGATCAAGACAAAATTTTGTGTTTTCAAACAGAACAGTGTAGACTTTTCCTAGAACTTCATCCTCTGCCTCTCTCAAGCCAACATGACTAACAGACATACTGGCCCAATATATTTCTAGCAAAAGTATCCTCTCATAAATGTTATGATTCATGCTGACATCTCCCCACCCCCAGTTATTACTGAAAAGAATGTTAAGTAAAGGTGTTTACTACCATTTCAGAATTTTCAGATCTTAAGCACTTTATTAAAAGGAATAATCTTAAGAGTGATTAGTTTGCACAAGTGCCATGTCATGTTGCTTCTCAAAGTCATTGCACCCTCCCCTTCCGGGTCTTTCTTCTTCTTCTTCTCCACCTCCACCTCCTTCAGGCTCTCCTTGGAAGAAAAGAAGGATATCAAGTATGATATGTCTTTCAGCAGTCCCAATTCAGGCTGCACTTATTATTTTCCTTTCTCCTTTCAAACTTCCTCGATGTCAGCGCAGCTCTTGTACCCCCCATATACCCTCTACCTCCTAAATCCACTTTTCCCATCAGAATACACACTTTATTCCTCCTTACCACTTTCGTGTGGGAAGCTGGAGAAGGGCAAAAAAAACACACCAAAAAAACAAAAAACAAAAAATAAAAAACAAAACAACAACAAACAAACAAACAAAAAACAAACCCAAACTCAAACCCCAAATTCCTGATTATTGACTATGACTTGTGTGAAGGCAAGAAGGGATACAAAGCAGTTGCTCTCAATTAAGAGCTCTCTCCTTCACCCATGGTCATGCAACACCCTTTCTTCAAGGTGAGCTTGGGCACTTTCACAGAAGTGTTTGAGGGAAGGATTTCAAAGCCGCCCACCCTTTGGTGGGCATGTGAAGAAACACAGTTTCTAAGAGAAGACTCTCTCCCATCAGCAGCAGCAGCAGCTGAGGGTTTTTTTCCCCCCTTCCTATTGTTGACTTGGGAAAGGGACATCTAAGCTACTTAAAGCTCGACAATTTCTTTCCTTTTCCTCCTGCAACTGAGACAGAACACACTAATGTATGCAAAGGCAGTAACAGTGGCCTACACCCAAGTAGTTGGCATCTGGATCAACTACTGACTCCTCTGAGGGATGGTCCCGATGACAGCAGTTATGTGAACGGATAGAATCAATGGGCAAAACTGAAAAAGAACTTGGACACCTGCCTCCCATGAGGGAGTGGACTGCTCCTCCATAGCATCCAGATAATGTAACTGTGGTAGCAAAAAAGGGTGACAGCTTACACTGAGACACCACAGTGCCATTTTGACCAAGGAAGTAGAACTAAACAGCATCTCAAGTGGCTTAACATCAGTGGTAGACAGGTGAGCAGTCATGCTAGAATTGGTGCCCTATCCTCCTCTCCACAATATATCTCAGATGAAATAGCTATTAAATACTTTTTCATTGTTTGATCTTTCTGTATATTGTGGTTTAGACAGCTTGTGTTCGATTTCACAAAAGGCATACTTTCATGATATAGAGCCAGACTTTTGGTGTGTACACATGTACAGAAAACCTGGCCACTTTTGTTTACTAGTTCCATTAAACTAAACTCTAAGGCTACTCAAAGATATGGTCCATAGGCTGTTGATGGTTCAAGGGACATTGGCTGTGGTCAATGGGCACAAATATGGTTATCAATCCTTAGCATAATGGGGGAGGGGAGTGCTGGTCCCACACATCAGAGAACTTGAGGAGCACTGCTCTCATCTAAAGCACTGTTGTCAGTGCGGAGAGGCAATAGGCACTTAGTTTTTCTACTAATACATGATAGTACTAACAGTAGCAGTTTAAATATGAAACAATTTAACTAAAGAATAACTACAAAGCAGAAATTTGTTTGTAATATCTTTTTAATACTTTTCACTTTTAAATACTGGTTTTTAAATTTGTGATTGTAACATGGAAGAGCCATCTCCATTTAGTTTTTTTTCTTTAAAGTTAACAGGATCATAAAGCTATCATAGAACAGTCACACTCTACACACTCAAGATACTCTAAAACTGATTCATGTTTTGAGTATGTAGATGAACAGTGGCAACTCAAATACAGCTTCATCTATACAACAGTTGACAAAAAGATCAGTGAAAGTTTGACTTGACAATTTGATTAAGGAGAACCAGTACAACCTCTTACGAACCAGCTCAGCCCAATAACGTAAGAGTAACTTCTTTTAAAGTGAAATAGCATTTCCCCCAAGAAATCTGTAGGATTTAGTCAAGAGTGCAAAAAATGATAAAAAAATAAAAATGATTTAAAAATCTGATAGAAATGAACAGCCCTTGTTTCCTGACCTTCTTCCCTACCACCCACAACTAAATAAAAGGAGTGAAGTTCAGCATTTGATAGAAATATTTGTGGAGGTGTGGCAGATTTCAGGCTTTCAAGGCAACAGATGCTGAGAACATAAAGCTTCCTTTAGAGAAGCTCTGCATTCACAGAGTTACGTAATAGTTTAGTTCATACAAAACTAAAGAAACAGGAGTGCTTGCTCATCACTTATCACCAAAAAGAAAAAAGGACACCAGCTGACAGAATGAGTATCAGACAGACAGAATGACTAGTTTAAAAGAGCCTGTCAAAAGAGGGGGAAGAAAAAAAATCTACTCTGGAAGAAAGGGCACAACACCTACTTGGCATTTACTAATAAAGTCTATTAGCCTCTGGGAAAAGTTTTTATATTGCATCCAGCTCTTACCATAAAGTCCAAGAAGTCTCCAATCATCAACTGGGCAGGGCTAGCTCGAATGAAGTGACACCACTTGTCTAAAAGTAAAATGTATTCTTTACAAATAGTATCTTTAGTGTAATTTTTATTTACAGAATTGCAAAATACATCACATTTAGTGCAAATGCAACTAATGATATTAAGATTTATATACTGCTTTGTAAACTTTCCATCTCTTTGTAAAATAAAGCTATCCAATTAAATTAAAGTTACTTGCACGTGTTCCATGATCACTACCAGAAATGGCAAATTTTTGTGTTCAGGGTCTAACCATTATTTTGTTGTTGAAGTTCCCATCAGTGGCTATGGTGAACAAATAATTTTTTCCAGTTGATTGTAAAAAGATCAAACATATCTGAGGTATAAGAAAATGTATATAAAATGCTTACTGGTGATATAGTAAACAGATCAAATTTCTTGTCTTATTTGCCTTACTAGCATTACCCCATAGGCACTTTTCTACATTTTCAAATCATGATCAGAGTTACTCTGTAATAAGGCATATTCCATGCATGTTATTTAGAGAAAGGCAAATAAAGGAAATCTAAAAAGCATGAAATCTGAACGCATGTGCATAAATCAACCTTCGCATGTCACCACAGTGTACCGACAGCACACCAGCCATAACTGAAAGGATTTGCTTCCAACCTCAAAGATTTTCATCAGCTGTATCTTCATTAAAAAGTACTGCCTTCATTTTCAGGCATGAGCTACTCTATACTAAATAAGACTTTCTGCTTTCTTTCCAAAAATATATCCAAATCTTGTCTCTCTCTTTCTATATATATATACACACACACACAAGCTGATCAAACAGCTAAAAAAAAAATCATCGGAATAATTCTCCATTTAAAAGCACCGCCACCAAGCGAGGCAATTTCTCAAAAGGACTATAAGCCTTTTCCACAGTTTACCCTTCATGTTATTTTCTTAGTACTGAAGACCGGCAGATCCTTTAAAGTTAAGTTCTCACAGCAACTAAGGGGAACTTTTGTTTTTAGGTTTTATGGATTCTACACCTTACACTACAGGGCACAGGGCAAATGTTGCTTGTGTAAAAGGTTTTGTATATGAACTTCATAGCACAGCTTTATTCCATAGAAAAACAAAGACGCAGCACCAGAAAACTGCATATTTGCTCCTTCTTCAAGACTGGGAATGTTACCTTCTGTAGTCCAATTTGCTTCCCTAAGTATCACATAATGTAACCTTCTGCAGGTTCAGGAAATCCAATGGCAAGAAAACAGCCCCTTCACGCACAACAGAGGCAAGGCATTGCTGTAGCACTCTCTGGCAGTTACATCCTCTTGCATGGTATCTACTCAGAAATTTCTGGATCGTGTTCAGTAATCAAATTTCTGTAGCACATATTACACAACTAAAAAATATGGTAGAAATATAAAGATATCTGGGGAAAAAAAATAAAGCTTTTCACACCTACTCCATCAGAACCCAGAAGGTCTTCATAGGAGTAAGACCACAGAAAAGGCAAAGTCATAAGGATCTTGACTGCCCTCATGTATTAAGAGACATAAGATGATTTATCATAGAAACCAGCAGCAGTGAACTATGATTATACAAAGCAAACACAAATCCCCTCCAGATGGACACGCAGAGTTTACTTGAAAACCTGGTGGGGAAAGTTACAACACACAGGTTTTTGTGTATATAAAGCACATACAGTATGCTATATGTGCATTTGTCGTTTGTGCTTTTTAGGCATACACAAAAACAAGAGCTGTGCAAGTGTCGTATGAAGTTCCACAGTAAATAAAAGCTTTTCAAATTATCCATAAGTTAAAGCAATAAACCAAGTTGCTGACCCAAAGTTGTATTTTTCTCCTCTAAAGCAAGCAAATAAAGTAGAGCCATATACATGTATCAGAACATGTATTTTATAATTACACACCAACTGAGCAAAGTGAGCTAGCAGAAGACAGTGAAAGTTCAGCTTCATGGCACTGAAGTACTTCTTCAGTTGAATACAGAATCCAGGACTTGGGTGATAAGACTGTAGATCCTACGTTCCCGCTTGGAGCTTTCATTTTGGTTCATTTCTCCAACGTGGAATGTTCACACAGCCTTGTTCCAATCACTAGAGGGAAAAATGGATGAAAAGAGTTTCAGTTCTGAGCACCTTCATCAATAGCTAGGTTGCTACTATGATGGAGAAAAGCCTGAAAGCATCATGCTGTCTTCTCTGCCAATTTGCCATTTGTGGTTTCATAAGAAAGAGTACAGAAATAAGAGGCTTATTTTAAAAGGCAATTTCAAAACAAGGTTTGAAAGGACAGTAGGAAAAAAAATGTCCACAAAGGACAGTAAGGAGAAATTGCTAAAGCTTAATAGCTATCTAGATTCTTAGATGGTGGTGGTGGTTGGTGGTAATAATAATAATAATAATAATGATGATGATGATGATGATGATGCTGCTGCTGCTGCTGCTGCTGCTGCTGATGATGATGATGATGATGATGCTGATGCTGTTGTTGTTGTTGTTGTTATTATTCTTATTCTTATTATTATTCCTGGGGCTGAGTGTGTGACATATCCAAGGTGTACACTCAAGATCATCCAGTGGGTTTCCATGGCCAAGCAAGAATTGAACCTTGTCTCCAGTATCATAGTTCAATGCTCAAACCACAATACCACACTGGCTTAACTTTCAGGTAACAAGGTAAACATTAGCTACCAGGCATATACTCATTGTTTCTCTGCTGGCAGCAGGATTTCTGGTAGAGAGTCCACTCTTACGAGAAAAAAAAATTGTAAGCATTTTGTGACAAAAGCATAACCGCAAAAGTACAAAGCAGTTTTGCAAATTCTATTGCCCCGTTTCCATTCTAGCAGGATTTCAAACAACCTGCTCTATTACTTCAATTCAAAATCTTACTAACAATTTATTTTAAAAAACTCAGAACGCTTCAACTATATACACAATGACTACATTTAACAGCAGTATTAATCAGGAAATATTGAAGAAATTTTTAAAATGCATACCTCTGAACACTAGAACAAAATAGGTTTTCCTGCTGTTTTCTCTTGCACATATGATGTGAACCGCTTCAAAAATTTGGGATACTCCCGTTTTGCTACTGCTCGTAACACGGAAGCTGGGGCCCAGCCACCAGGATTCACTACAAATAAGGATTAAAATCATTTGTAACTGTTAAGACAAGGGAGAGAATCTACGGGGAAAATTAAAACAAGAATACAATCTTTATGGAGAACAAACAACTATACTAAGGTTGACTTTATACATTGGCATCAAGCAGCCTTTCCAATGCTAGCTGTGGATGACAGGGGGTGTAGTCTGACATTTTTGAAGGTTGCCAGGTTGGAAAAACCTAGTATAAAAGCAAGTCACTCATCAATGTGATTTAGGCCACTTCTGCACTACTGTGTTATAGTACTATTCTTCCACTTTCAACATCCTATGGAATCCTGGGACTTGCAGTTTAGGGATGGGCATTTAGAATTCTCAGCCGGAGAGCTCTTGGACCTCAGTAAACTACAAATCCTAGAATTCCACAGGATGTTGAAAGTGGAATAATAGCACTGTAACAGAGTAGTGTGGAAATGGCCTTAGTCTTTGGCCAATGTCATACTAATATATATTTATATAAATGATTCAAACACAAATGACAAAAACTGTTGCCTTACAGTTCAGTCTCAGAAATAGAAATTCTTGTATTATTCATATCCATTCCCAAGAAAAAGCCCTGCTTTCACACTTTTGATCTTGAAAAAACAGAACATTTCCAACAAAAATGATTTCTGCTGTTGTTGTGCAGAAAACTTTACTTAAGGTTCAGTCTGGGCAGTGATACAGAAGGAACTTCCTCTTTAAATTCACTATTCTTATACTCACATGGTTTTATTTAAATGCTACTGAGAGGTCATCATTTAGACATAATCATGTTTGAACCTCCCCTCCCTCTAAAGGACAGTCCTGACTGAGATCAGACCTTGCACGATCTAAGAGACTCAGACTGAAGTGCGCATCGGGTAAGAGAGGGAAAAGAAGAGATTGACTGAAAGAGGGGGAACAAAAAAAACTGATGCATAAAGGAATAAATACAAGTGCAGGGTATGGGGAAGGAGTGTGAGAAACATGGAGCATCTATGTATGTGTTTGTGATGTGAGAATAACAGTGAGTCTGTAAAGTGGAAGGTGACCACCAACCAAGTAGGCAGTCCTACTGCCCCTATCTTGCCTCCTTCCATAATTTTCAAATTGGTGGCCAGGTAGCCTGGGAATAAGCAAGGTCCAAGTCGTTTGAGAATTTATTTCTTCCCTGTAGGTGCAACAGGTTCCCGTTCTGGAGTGGACAACGATGGGCTTCAAAGAATGCATTGTTTTAACTGTCCTCTTTGAAAGGGGTTTACTTGGCCTCTCAGTTCCTGCCAATAGTGAACTTGCATTTTGCTCCATCCGTTCCACTGTCACTTTTCTTATCCATTTTTAGTACATTAATAGCCTCAGGCTACAAGTGCCATGCTTGATACAAGTGTGATCAGGATGAAAGCCTGTGGCATCTCACAGAAGCCACTCTCTCTGAAGTTTGGGTATACAACTTGGAGTGGCCTAAAGCTCAGTGTTGGATTGATACCCCCAGTTCCTTATTATTTTATACAGGTTAAGCATCCCTTATCCAGAAATCCAAAATTCTCCAAAATCCAAAATTTTCCACATGGGTCACTAAGATACTGACACTTTTGCTTTCTGATGGTTCAATGTACCCAAATTTTGTTCCATACAAAAAATAAAAATAAAATATTGTATAAAATTAATTTCAGGCTATGTGTATAATTGCATATCAAAACATAAATTAATTTTGTGTTTAGATTTGGGTCCCATCTCCATGATCTCATTATGCATGCATATGCAAATAAAAGTATTCCAAAATCCAAAAAAATCTGAAATCCAAAACATTTCTAGTCCCAAGTGTTTTGGATAAGGGATACTCAGGTCTCCCCCATAGTATTTCAATCATAGCATTATTCCAACAATAACGACAACTGCCGTATTTTGATGTTTTACAGTATACTGTCTTTCTCATCTCACTCTGACTTCTTCATCTCAAAAGATGCAGGTTAAAGTTTCAGTGACATTCGGATTCAACTTTAGGTTCAACGGTGAGCATACTGAGTTTGACCAGAGTTGCTCAGAACTGCAACATCTATATATGTGAAAAGTCTTTCCTGCCTTGTAGACAACAGCTAGGTGACTTATTGATAGGGCAGAAAAGGATGCTTGTTGGCCAAATTGAACTTACAGCTAAATCTGAAGTTGAAAAAAAAATGAGGAAAAAAGGAAATTTTTGGAAAAAATTAAAAATTGGAATATTAGCACTCTTTAGAGACTGAAAATTTCTTTGTTACTTTAGGACATAATAGCCTCTATAAATAGATATGGCATAAAATTACTCAGTTACTCAGAACGTAGTAAGAAAGTGAATTTACTTTTAAAAACAATGTTTGAGGTCCTGCCTCAGGAAACATAGTTCATCAGTCCCATCTTGTTAGCAGCATAGCCCTCCCACAGCCATTTCAGGGGAGAGCAGAAGAGGAGGGAATCACCAGGGATGCAATCTTATTTGTTCTCCTGCAGCTGAATGTGCTGCGACAGGCAGCCACAGGGACCTCTGGGGCTCTTTGTGGGATCCCTCCAGACGATATGCTTGCAACACATCCAGCTACGTAAAAATTGCTGGAATCATCTCCGCTGATTCTTCTGCTCTCTCACAACACAGACATAGGGAGAAGAGTTGCACTGCTTACAAAATGGGCACAATTTTAGTCACTGTGTGGTTAGAACAGAATTTCAACTTTGCAACAATCAAAAAAGTGAGCTGTGACAATGTTAGTTGGGGTTATGTTATCTTGATTTCCTAACAGGACAACAGCACTTATTCATTTATTTGTTTGTTTGTTATAAATGGAGCTACAAAGTCCTGAACTGTAAGGAACACTTGAACTATAAGGAACCTCTTTGATTTTGCAAGTTTGAGAAGACAAAACCCTAGAATAAAATTAAAAAAAAATCATCAACATTAGTAAAACAAATAACATTATTTTGTCTAACCAGGTCTCTATAGTGTGAAGCAGACATTACACACTCATTCCTGTAAGAACTGAGAAAAGGAAATCAAGACTAGGAATTGTAATTATTTGACACAATGATCTCTTCTCCTTGGGTTGTATTTATTCTTGGACTTCCACATCTCTACCAAACAGCAGTCACATCTTACCATTTGCTACATATGTAATCTTGCATAGGATGTTGTCTCTGCTTATTTTCTTGTTTCCTTCTGGTGGGGTGGCTATGGTCTGACAGATCATAGCAATATTTATTTTGGCACGAACACATCGATTGTTCAACTGTTAAGGGAACATAAGCAGTTAGGTTATGAAGGTTAAATGGCAGTAATGAAGCTATATAATAGCAAATTCTCCCCCTCCTCATTTCAGCTATGTATTCCGAAGCTTTTTTACTATCAGCATTTTTAATGCTTCTTTCCCTTTGATTGGTCTATACAAATAAGAAAAGCTGTTTCTTCTTGCAGTCTAGAAAGAAACTTGGTTACTCTGTGAAAACAGTGAAAACTGTCTCAGAGAACTGGAAATTTTACTTACAGGGGCACTGTCATGCTCTACAGAGAAATTGCAGACAATCCATGTCTCAGTATCATTTTCATTTAAAGCTGGTATTTTTCTAATTGCAGACAAATACAACACATCACGCTGAGAAGCAGGCCATACTCGCTACCAGGAAGGAAAAGAACAGTAAGCATTTGTATAGCACTGAACAGCATTTACACACATTTGCAAGGTAGCTTCATATTATTATCCCTACTGCAGAAACTGGGGGAGAAGAAAGTAAATCCATGGAAGAAGTTGGTCTTTTGAGAAAGTTTTGATTTATAGCTCGGTCTTACGCACTGTACCAACTTTCAAGGACGTATAGTAACCAGAAGAGATTCAAAATTTTAAAAGGTACCCTTAAAGAAACTGGATATTTTAAATAGTTCTAAAGAAAACAAGTACTTAGAACAGATGTGAACTTTTTAGAAGAGGCATTCCATTACCCTCTCTCAAACCACTCCACCCTCTCCACACAGGAACACCTCCTTTGAGAGAATGCTTGTTTCATTTAGAAACATTTTTACATATTATTTTACTGTTATGTAAATATATGCCAGTATAAACAACCAATTATTTGACCAATACTCATGCAAAGATTTCTTTAAAAGGTAATCATGGATTATACTGAACAGTTTATGCAAGTGGAACAACACTTGCGCAAACAGTGACAGAGCAAGATGTCTTGCTCTTGCCTGAAAGACCCCATGCTATTGTATGGTCCTTCAGTTCCCCTTTACTTCAGCTCTCTCTCCCAGCCTCCTTCCCTCTACCACTTACTTCACCCCCAAAGCTTCGCTCTGCATGGTCTTCCTCAGAGTGAGGCACCATGAGCAGGTAACATCACAGGCAATCATCAGGCCACCCTGACCACAATGCTTTGCTTTAAAGAGCCTGTAGAACAACACATTTGGATACTGGTGGAGTCTTGAGAGCTGCACACTGCCCTTGTTGGGCTACTGCGACATGAAAGGACCTGGCCCAGTACTCCAAAGCCCACCAATCCCCACTACAGAGAGCCCAGTTGATCACTTCCGGGCAACAACGTCTGCTGCAACTGAAAAGTGACAAGTGAAGCTCTCTGGCATGGAATTAGGGGTGGTGATTGCTTGATCCATTTCTTTAGTTACTGAATTCATTTAATAAACGTATATCCTACTTTTCCCCAACATGCAACCCATCACTCCTTGTATTTGGTTACTTAAGGCAGGTGGCATAGCTTCACTAATATGAACACTGGGCTTGTAAACAGCCACCTCTTTCAATCCCTGTCCTTCTAGAAAAACTTATTCAAGCAGATGAGAGGCTCTTCTGCTCTGTGTGAGCTATGCTGGGTAAGGCTGCAAGAGGAAGGCAGAGTGCCCAAAATTGGACAGAAGTTTTAGGTAATTATCTCTTCCACCAACAGTCTTCAGGAGCATGGCCCAAGATTTCTAGGAGACCAATCCTGATCTTTCACAATGGCTTTTCAGGGGACAGAAGAGTGTTTGGGAAAAAAGCATGCTCTAGTAATAACTGGAGACAACCCCTTGTAGCTGAGACTGAATCTTCAGTATGGAAAACATATGCGCTAGCAATGAGCCACTCTCTCTCCCTTAAGATACACTTTTGTTGAAGGAGTCATACCCACTTCTCAAAAAGCAGACAGAAGATCTCACTGCCAGAGGAATGAACATGCTTATGAGCAAGATTAAGGGATTAAGTCTAAATTGGTTTTACCTAATTTTAAAAAGGAACAGCAGACATAATTCATCATCATCTGATCTGGCCTGCTATATAAAATTTAAGTGATGTTTTAATGAGCTAAACCACATCAGAAAGGATTATCATTTTTAATAGTTATGCTGCTTCCTCTCCTTTTAATATACATGGCGCTTTTCAGTCTTATGAAAAGCTGTTACTTAATAACATAAAGTATTACCTTATGTGTCTGGTAGATTATGATTGCATTATCAGCTAAGGTTTCAACAACATGGAAATTTTCAATGGTTGCTAAGGAGGAAAACAAATAATTTAGCAAAACAAAATAGTCAGTTAAAGCAACATTTTTATATTTTATCTACGGTCAATTGACAAAAACAGTGCTACTCACTTTCCCAGTCATTACGAACGTCAACATTCCAGAAATAGTGGCAGACTTCATGTCCTGTTACCCCTTTGACTGCATGTGTGGCTTTCAAAGGATCGAGAACAATGCCATTTTCTTCTACTTCCCTCCTGTACACCTTAAGCAGATATATTTGAGAATATTCAATTTGCTTCATCCTAAATGTATTTAACCCTTAGACTGTATCTTAAGTGCAGTTAAGCTGGTGATGATAATTCTAGCTAAGTCAAGTTAGAGGAAGATTTTTCTTATTTATTTAAAGGGAAAGGCAATGCAATGCTATCTCTAAATGTTAAATCAAAGAGCAATCTCAAAAAGAATATGCAGCATGTAAACCTCTGAACAGAATCAGCGGGTTCAGTTCCTGAGCTCAGCTATCATTTGATTCTATTCAGGATATCTGTGTAATAGGACTTATCAGCAGAAAAGTAAAAATAATACACTAGAGCAAATATATATGAAATTTAGTAATTTGAAACAGTTAGTTTCACAAGAGGATATTTATTATGTATTACAGTGTTCCCTCTTTTTTTGCAAGTTTGACCTTTGCAAATTTGATTATTTGTGAGGTGCCTGCTTGCTTCTCCCCATTCTCCTCCTCCCATTCCCTTGCCTTTGCGCCCAGGTGTGCTGTGCTTTCCTTGTTCAATGCCTGGGCAAAAGACAAGAGAATGGGAGGGGGGAACCCCATGTGCAAAGAAGGTACAAGCAAGCTTTCCCCCCCTTTCCCCCTTTTGCCTGGGTATGGAGAAGGAAGGTAGTACACCTGGCAGAAGGCAAGAGAATGGAAGGGTGAGAATGGGGAATGGAGAGGTTTTCTCCTCATGTGGTGCTGCCTCCCCCACTTGGTTGCCTTTTGCCTGGGTATGTGGAAGGCAGGCATGCACACCTGGGCAAAAGGCAAAGGAATAGGAAGAGGGGCACTCACTGGGGTGGGGAAGAGTTATTCTGCACCCCAAACCCTCTGGATATTTTTATCCCACTAAAAATAATAGTGCTCAAGGCATTTAACAATAAGCTAAATTAAAAATATTAAATCTGAAATATTATAGCATTTTATTTACCTTCATTTCACCTTCTTCAACCACCAGTTGCCAATTTGCATCACCTCCCACATCTTGTAATGAGTATGTCATGTGGTTTTGCACCATCTCCTCCACCTTGCAAAAGAAAAGCACATTTATTTCTATCTCTTTTACAGTCAAAAGTCAAGATACAGTATGAATTTTTGAGTACACAGGAGTATTTGTAAAAAACACACACACACACACACACAAAAAAAACCCCTGAAAGAAATGCATTTAGACAAAGGCTCTTCCATAAGTCAGTCTGCAAACAAGCACAAGCCATGTAAGATTCAAACAGAGACATAGGATGTTAACATTTTTTTCTCAACTGTTCAAGAGAGAGGTCATTGTGTTTCTTCTTTTCCTTCTTGCAAGTAAGACTTAAATACAGCAGAGTCCGCCTGCTTTTTGTAGTGAGTATTCAAGATTATTAAAGTTAGTTTAGCTTTTCAAATAAATTCCACATTAAGAAAGATTATATTTGCACCATGCCACATTAACTGGGTAAATACAGATAAGCCAATAATTTCTATCACAGATTTCACACTTGTGGGATCTACTTATTTTTTTTACAAGAACCCTAAGATCAATCAAGTGGAACCTGGTGTAAAAGGAATTTGCTTTGAGCAATAGAACTTGAACAGAGCTTACAGTCCTTCCGTATAACCAAGCTGTCTTCACTTCCGCACTATAATTTGGAGGAAGGCATCTTTTTGCAGGCTGTGGTTGTTCAACAGTTGGGAGTCAGAAATCCTTGCTATCTTTTGCAAGTTACAAAAATCTACTAGTACATCCTCTTCTTCCTGCCCAGGCCTGCTGTAGCCCATTTGCCTTGACAGTACTGCTATCAACTTGTCTTATGTCTCCAGAACGAACAAACTTCTCAATTAGCAGTGACTGATTACACAAAATCGCTTATCTTGAAAGTATATGGTAGCCTTCTGGTTTCAGCTTCCCAGTCAGACATCCACTGGATATAAGTGGCATCTTCAACAAAAAACTCTCAGCAGAGAGTAGCAGCCAAGTAAAAATTAATGGATGACCAATGCATGGAGATAAGAATTTCTGGGCTAGTTTTAATTTATCCAAGTCAAGACTGCTTACCCACTCCTAAGCATATAAAGTTTCATATTTGCAAGCAGTTTTAATTCTGTATCAAGAAAAATGGAATTTTATGCCTCTTATCAGTTATGAAAACTGAGCAATTCTTGCGTTGTTTCTCTGCTCCTGCATAATTCACTAAATGTTTTCCCCCCATTTTTTTCACTATTCATTTGATCTTAGCAAAGGAAACAGGTGGCCTCTGAATGTCATTTCTGCAACCCCTGAAGCCTCCTGACACTTCCACCAAACCACAAGACTGTCTTTTTGTTTTTTGTAGTAATTCTTTTTGTCCATAAATCCCATACCAAAAGTACTTGCCTCCCACAACCCCCCAAAACCTTTAAAATTAGCTGTAAGTGATTAAGCAGGAACCAGAAGTGACACATCGCTTCTGCTGCGCTGCTGATGTAATGGTGCAGCTCATGGGCAAAACAGCTTGTCCCTCACCACAGTTGCCTATACCTGTGCTGGCAAGACTGTGGGATACAGCAGAGCCAGGAGCAAAATGATCTCATCTCCAATGCAGAGCTCGTGTATCCCCAAAACCAAGTGGAAACACTTTTTGAGTACTGGGGAAGGGGAAAGTGGTATAATTGATAATTGACAGCTAGCGGTATAATTGATCTCGCTACCAAGATCTTCAATTATGTCCAATAGTAACGACTGTGTTTGCTGGCATATAAGACATACCTGCATGTAATATGCACCCCATTTTTAAATGTTATTTTTCGGGAAAACATTTTTAGTTTTTCAAAAAAATTAGTGAGGCTTCCCTCGCCCTCCCTCCCTTCCATTTTGCTTCGGCGAGAGTTTTCCGCACTGGGACAAAATGCATAGGAAAGGGAGGGGGAGCTCCAGTGGGGGCAAGAAACCCTTGTATGAAGCTTCCCCCACCCTTCTTCCCTTCAGTTTTGCATGGGAAGGGAAAGGAGGGTGCACCAGAGGGGGCAAAAGAAAGCTCATGTGAGCCTTCCCTTCCAGTTTGCATGGCATGGGAAAGGAGAGAGCTCTGGAGGAGGGAAATGAGCTTCTTTTTCCTCCCTCTGGAGCTCCCTCCTTTCCCTTCCCATGCAAAATGGAAGGGGAGTGGGGGAAGCCTCATGCAAGAGCTCCCCCTCCCTTTTCTTTACATTTTGCCCCGGCACAAGTTCTTATGCACATAAGACACACCCTTTTTTCTGGGGAAAAAAGTGCATCTTATACGCTGGCAAATACAGTATATTGATCCTGCAATCACAGAGATGAAAAACAGTCACTGAAACCCATAGTACTCTCTTTAGGCAGCCAGACATACCGCTAGTTACAATCACTTGGCTGAAATTGGTTTAATGAAACTGTTGCACATGTAATCCTTTCTCAAGACCAGGTGCCAGCAGCCTTTCGCTCATTCATTTTAAAGGTTTCCCATCTTAATACAAAAGAGTAAATTGTATCTAGTAACAATCTTGTGTTTATCTTTCCAGAATGTCAATTTAAACCTGAAAGCAAAGATAATCGTTCACTTCTGGACTCTGTGAGGCCATGATACTCTGATAAAATCAAGTGTTACATCTTTGATACAATATAGATCCAAAGAAAACAGATCTATATCCCAAGACAGTAATCATCATTCTAGGAATGTTATCATTACAGGCAACAGACTAAATCTTCCTCCATCCAGCCCTCTCTATAGACATCTTTCTAGCTAATGTATGCTAATCATTTTACTACTACTACCCTTGCACTACCTCTTACAAGTAAACTTCTGTTACAAGATGACAAACATAACATAAAGCAGCCAACTCCTGAAATTAAAAAGTTTGAAATAAAAGTTGACAAAGCAAAACAGATGCAAGATTTCAGTTGAAGGCAACAGCATGTGAAATCCTTCACTCATAATCACAAATACTCTTGGTCTAACCAATGATGCTTCCACAAATAAAATATTTTTCACTGGTTAGCTTGATACAAGCAGACAGACAATACACAACTAAGACAGTTCTTCTTCTTCTGGAAATTGTACTGCACAACTCTCAGAATTCTAATAACTACAGGGCTCCATTTACAAGACTAGAGAATTAGATAGAAGAACAATGACAACTGGAGGTCTTTAGACCTATACTCTGCTGGTTACACTGTAATTTATAAGACATCTTGAAAACATTCTCGCTTCTTCCTGTTTTAGAGCTTCACACAGAATCTCTTCAAAATGTTTGTTTAGGATGCCCTCACAAACTGCAGGATTATACTGTCAAGAACAAATCCAGAAACCAGTTATTCTTCTGTCTAGGCTATTTTAGGATGATTTTATTTTTTTCATTTTGCAGTTGAAGTCAGATTCAGAAAATTCTCTGCAGTCACTTAAAAAGAAGAAGACTAATGGGAGATGTCTCCTCCAGTTTGGAGCACCTGAAGAAAAGGCACCTATAAGAATATGGCAAAGCTGGCCAAGGCAGAAGGAATCACCAATGTCTTTGAGATTTGCATAAGCACAGCTTGTTGATATTCTGTTTTAAAGTCATCTGATGACTCACATCTTCAACCCAGTCAGATACTGGTTACATCAAAAAACTGAATATTCTCAAAAAGCCAAAAGAGATTAGGCTTGAAGCTTCCATACTAAACTCTGACAAGTATAGCTTCGATAAAAGTTTAAGAATTTGGAATGTCTGAAGAGTTATTTGAGAACTACAGAGATGTATAAGGGATGTCACTTCACTTAGGAGTACTGATTTGCTGATTGAACTCATTTTGGAATATCTTGGATTTTCATTCAACAGCAGCTATTTAAATGCTGGATATGAGAAAAAGTTTAAACTTTGTGTCACATAAGCTCGTGCTGCTTTGTTTTCTAGAACTGAACACTTACACTAAGTGGTAATTACGTAAACCACATAAAGCAGCACACAATTCCTTCCTACAGTTACATTTGTACTTCATTTAAAACAAGTACAAATGGATATACAAGAGAAACAGAGGTAATATGATGAAAAAAGCACAATGATGTGGAAATGCCACTCTGTGTAGTCATACAGTACCTGGGAGCTGAATCTGTGAACATCATCAGAGGCACTGACTAGATCAATGGAAGACATGGAGGAAGAGCGACTATAGGGCTAACAGAGACAGACAAAGAAAAAACCAAGTAATCAGAACAAAGGCACAACAGAGCATTCAGTACCAACTTCCAAGCACAAGATAATGAAGAAAAGGAAAAACAAAAGCGCCATAAGCAGCGAGTACTGCAGCAAATGCTGACTTCATGCACCTATTATGCATTATGTTCCCAATGTTGCCCTGTGAAGAATTCACTTCCAATAGTATTAAATTGTTGCTGGCTACATTTGATCAACATGTTCACCAGTTCAAGAGATAGCATCTTTGATAGGGTGCAAAACAAAGGCTTCTGGAAATCTGGAAAATAAAATTTCTTCCCAGGTTGTGAATGTTACTTTGCATAATTCTGAGGTATGTAGGCTTAACAGAAGTGTTTCAGGACAATGCAACAAAAAAGCAGCTTCCTTCTCACAAACTGAAAAGCAATTTGAATGAGTTTATTTAAACATACTAGGAATTCCACACATTATATTACAATAGCTCAGTTGTCAAAATACAACTAAGTGATTCTGTTTCGAAAGCAGCATAAGATACATTTTACCTTTTGGACAAATCTGTGAGTCACCACACCAGAAAATGCATCTCCAGGTGGCAATGATGATGGCCAGTGTAATCGGACCTTTTCACTCTGGGACTAAAAGAACGAAGGTAAAAATTAGCCAGCAATTTTTGATGTAGTTGGCTACATCACCACAGTAATGCTAAAAACCATTCTCTATGGCAGGCACCACATGACACTCCAGCTTAAGAATGCAAAGCCTTAAACATAATGGCTGTGCTGCACACAGACAGCAATTGTCTACTGTTTTAATGGACATTTTAAGGAGGATGTTTAACAATGAGGAAAAATTATCAGTGCAGTGAATATACCAAACTGACCTAAATTTACTGAATTTACAAAGGTACTGCAATACTAAAACCTACAAATTTGTAATGGCCTGGCAGGTACAGCAGAATACCCCCCCTCCCCCCTCCCTCTCTCTATATTTCATTTTAAGTACTTTTTTCCTAAGTGTAAGAAAGTGGCACATAAATAAAACAAACAAATAAATAAAACCAAGGTATTGGCTATGTTAATCCAGAGACAAATGTATACTTAAAACAGTGATTACTGTGCGTTCCTAAAAAGTATTTTAACACAATTTGACTGCAACAATCCATATCCCACACTAAATTGCTTATGTAAACATTGATTACCTGTTCTTCTATTTTATCTTGCCTATCAAGCGCAGCTTCAACAGCATCAAAGAATTCTTCTTCATTAATCAGACTGTTGGGACCTTCCTATAGCAAAATCAGTGAAATGTCAAATCATTAATAGTGTAAAATGTAATCTAGACAGTAAGCCAAATGTGTTCCTTCCTGTTCATCAATGGGAAAACAGTCATTGCAGTGTTGCTGTATAGTTTCTACAAAAAGCTGATGTTTAACAACAAAAATAGAATTAATGCAGCATATTTCTCCAGATCTGCTCATACCACTCCCTTCTATGCTTATCTTTACAGATAAGTGAAGAGAATACAGAGCTATACTCTCATGTTCTCATGTCAAGGTAATTTTTACTCCACTCCCCCCTATTTGTATAGACAAGCACAGAAGTTTTCGAACTAAGTACTAACACATAGGTAATGATCCAGCCAGTCAAAGCTGGACATGGGATGTGTAATTACATATTTAACTCTCCCCAATAATAGAGTACCAAAAAGTACTCTATTTCAATTTGTTTCTGCTGTCTTTCAAGCAGTGCATGTTTTTAATCCTTTGAAAGTCTGGATTATCTGTGCAGCAATCCACTTCACTACCCTTCTCTGCATACATGATTTGGAAAAAAGATCATGGATAGCATGAAGCCCACTGGGCCAGCTTCCTAGGCCCTTCCAAAAACAAAGGCTGGAAATGTATGCCACAGTGTGTATAAGTCATGATTCTATACTCAGTTATTAAGTCTCAAAAAAGGATTAGATCTAGTCCTTATCTGTTCACTGAGGATGAATGTAGGGAATCTGTAGTCTTCCAGAAACTGACAGGTTACATTTTCACTAGCCCCAAACAGCATAGTCAGTGGTGAGGAATGATAGGAGTCCAAAATGTTTACGTAGGCAACATATTCCTTGGCTTTGATTTAAGCCCTTGCAGCTTCAGAAAGATTTACACAATATATTAAGGGAATGTTTTAACGCTTTATGTTAAAATACAAGCAAGGAATATAATGAACTGCTACATGGCTGGCATATAAGTACTTAACATACACAGGACCTACGCAATATTAATGCTTACAGCTGTAGTCCTTTACTTTAAAAGGTCTTTACAAGGTCATTCATAGCAAGGATGAGTAACTGCTGGGATTGGGGCCACAGCGGCCATTTTCAGAACCCTGGATGGCGGTACTGCCTACTATGCCATATGACATATTTTCAGATATGTGTATGTGTGCTGTGTACCCTCAAAGTTTTTCTGACTTATGGAAACCCTAAAGTGAACCTATCTTGGGATTTTCTTGGCAAGATTTGTGCAGATGGGCCTTGCCTTTGCCTTCCGTTGAGGCTGAGAGAGTGTTGCTCACCCAAGGTCCCCCAGTGGGTTTCCACAGCCGAGTAGAGATTTGAGTCCTGGTCTCCAGAGTCATAGTCCAACCCTCAAACCACATGCACAGGTCTAGAAAGGGCAAGGGGAAAAAAAACCTATGGCAAAATGGCCAGAGTTTGTTCTACTGTCCATTTGGGGCCAAAATATTTTCGGAACCTCAAAATTCAGGATGTGTGAGGATCATTGGGGATGCACTTTGGCCACCCGTAAGTTCTAGCAGGAGACGGTATGTGGATTCTTTGGACTGCCATTCCCTTAACCTATCACCACTGACTATTTTTTTATTATATTATTATATACTTTTAATCAAAGTCAAACTTTATTTTACGGTCTATAGATCCAACATAGAAAACTATCCAATTGTATGATATAGAGAAAGTACACCGACTAAAAATAGGATATAAATATTTAAATAGGACAGACTATGAACAGGATATAAAAGAATAAAATAGCACATTAATGCATCAAATAGTATAAAAATATATGAAGTAAAATCATAGACAATATGCATTATCAGATAAAATATAAATAGGTGTATAAATAGACTATCCTGAAAGGAAGTAATGGGAGCGATAAGCCAAAAACATGAAGAGGCCCATGGTTGCCCATCCCTGATCCACTGTGATGTTTAAAGTCCACCGCAACATCTACTGAAGTGGAAATGTAAGTTATCTTGCCTTCTTCAGAATTTTTAAGAACTAAGGTAATATTTAGTGATTTCACATATGAAACAGAAAAATGGACTGCATTGGAGATACTCTCTTTTTAATATTCACTGATTTGAAAAGTAGAAGTTTTCAGGCAAGAAACATATTTTATTGTACTTTAAAAACAGAAAGCACATTTTGTATAAAGCAGACTGTACTGGAACTTTGCTTCCAACTATTTGTGATCAAGGGTAAATATTGACTAGATAAATATTTAAAGAATGGGTTGTTATTTCCTTGAGGCTATCACATTGGAGGTGCTCAGCCTAAGGACATAGCAGAACTACTGCATACCAGTTCATACCTCATAATCTGGCCCTCCAAAATGGGACTTTTTTTTAAGCTCTGTCATAGCATTTTTGTACGCTTCTTCTATTCTTCTCCTTTTTTCAACTTCCTGTAAACAGTATAAACAAAGAGCAGAGATTTGTTCTGAATCAAACACTGGATCAATAATTTAACATTGTCCGATTGTACCTTCATACATTCTTGTATTGCCGCATAAAATGTAGAGGCTCACCAAATCACAGTTACTGTAAATCTGACACAGACAGCTGCTGCTCTCAGCTAATGCTGGATTGTTACTCCCAGCAGCCCTCACCAGCTTACCCAATAATCCAGCAGTTGCAATGCAAAAATGTAAGGAGGGTCAACTCTCCAACAGAACAAAGAAAATCTTAAGGAAACATACAACTATAAAGATGAAAGCTAGAAAAACAATTCAAATTTTATTCTCAAACTAATTAAAAAACTACATAACATCTGGGGATAAAAAAGCTCCAGAAACTAAATATGCAATATAATTATTTGCCACGAGGAAGAAGCTGTTGGTTGCCACTGGATGTACAAATATAGCAAAGAGGTAGTGAAAAACCTGATAACCATTTGCTATAAGAGGTCAGGAATACAATGGTAGGTATTCCAAATGCCTTCCCACAAACCCATTTTGCTTTCATTTGGATCCTTTAAATGGATAAAATGGTTGCCAAACCAAAAAATCATCAAGAGGCAGGGGAAGGACATGATAGCAGGTTTCCCCTTCTGCAAAAGCATTTTTTCTGTGCTACTCAAACCCCAGAGTAACAGATTAGAAAGGAGCCTGTTAGTAAAATAGCATCACATATAAGTTTATGAAAGTTCCAAGGATTCAGGGCTACCATAATACTTCAAATGGGAATGGAGTTATCCAGGGATATTCAAATGAGAAGCGTGAACTTAAGTTCTTGCAATCTCTCAATAATTGAAGGTGAGATTCTCAAAAGTTCCCGCCAGTTTTTTTTTCTCCCAAAGCACATGTCCCTGTTCGTTCATGTATGTGCAGGTACAAGATCAAAGATAATGCCCAGTTCAGTCATATTGTTTATATAACGGCATGGAAAAGGACTGGGAAACTTCCAAATTCTCTGGCCTGTACCAGCAATTTTCTAACTTTAAAATGTTTGTCAAGAATATGTATTTTTGTTCCTTAAAATACGTTGCTTAAAAGTACTGGGAAAAGTTGGGAGGGGGCTGTAGTTGGCATAATTCAGGTGGCCACAATTAGAAGCACCTTTGTATTTGTATGAGGCACTTATGGATCCAACCTGTAGCTGAAGTGCAGGTTAACATGCCTGTAACTACGTAACACTACTTGCAGGTAAGAGTGACCACAAACTGCACAAGTCTTAACATACCTAATGCAGGTCTAAAATAGGGCAGGAAGGTCTCTCTTGGATCTGAAGCATGTGTTTTAGATCTATTTCAAACAGCTTAAAAACTAATTTTGTAACAGAGACTCCTCAAACATACAACAGCAACATAAAACAGACTGTAATCATACCAAAATATAACACATGGCATATGCTACACAAAATGTACAACACAGACAAAGTCCTGGCTTTTTAAAAGCTCTTGTCAAATATATCCTGAAGATACATAACTCTATGAAGGCATAAGCTACCATCATCAGTATATTGAAGCCAAGTAAAACACTGTTTAATCCTTGCAGAAACTAGAAGACCTTACCTTATCCAATCTTTTCTGCCAGCTCTCCTCACGTTTTACCATTAGCTCAATGCAATGGGAAAGTGTAGCAAGGATTCCTGCCGTTGTTGCCTTGAAGGTTATAGCTTCACCTTTAAAATCTATACCATTTATTCCTTTGGGCGTTACATGTGGAAACACTAAAACAAACAGATTAGAGATTTATCAGTACAATCCTTGGTTACTGAAATCACTTGGGCTGTAGGCACTAGAAAAATTAAAGTGTCCAATAGAATTCACTGATCTGCAGACCATAAAGGAAGCTTAACAGGAGAAATGCCCCTCTTTTTAAAGTATTCTCTCTATGCTGTGTAACTTTTTCCATGGAAAAATTATGTGGGTGGCAGGAGTAGAAATACTCTTGTAACAATAGCAATTTGACAGCTTGAAGTGGGACCTAATTAAAACAGAACCACCTTAAAGCCTAGCAGATGCTGCATTTCAAACCCAATAATTAGCATGCATTTGAATCTAATATGAACTGTAAAAAATATCTCAAAGAAAGCAATCAGGTTGGTAATAATGTCCTATGAAAAGGAAATACCTCATTTGAATATACATAAATGGATACATTCTCCCTAGCTACAATGATCTGAAGTACCTCATAAAGCATCAGCCATCTGTTGCTAAGCATGTTTAGAGAAAAGTGATCTATTTAAAAGTATATGCGACAAAATGTTGTAAAAATACATCAAAATATATTAAGGGTGGTAAAATGTATTATTCAAAATTCTGTCAGGTGTTGATATACTAAAGTTTACACTGAATACTTGAGGACTGGCCAGTATTAACAAATTCTTATTTTAGTGGGGAGGTGGAGTGGAACCAAAAAGTTACAACTGATAGTCACAGAAATTCTCAGCACGTCTAGTTGCAACAGAGCATTGGATCATGGCAGTCAAATGTAAGGTTTGTACGGTTGTGGTACATGGATCACTAAAGTCTGTTGGAAGTAAGCACATTAAGTCTGTCTCCTGTCCTAAGACCAATATAACATTCCAGCTATATGCTTACTTTAGAAAGTGAAGTGTTAAACTTTGAAAGTTCAACTCAAGCAATCAGTTTAATGTTAGCAATCCCATAAAATAGACAAGATATCCTTTATTAATTGGGAAATCTTCTTATGGATCAAACAAGCGAGCTACAAATTTCAAGATGTAGCATTTGTTTTACGGCAAGGCAGAATGTATCACCCTCTATTGGGGATTATTTCCAGTCCTCTTGCAAGTTGAGTTTTCAAGTGTAACACCTTTCTCAACATTTTTGCTAATGATGGAACCTTCGATGCCACCATGTACCTACTCCTTCCAATTCAATTCAACTACGTATCTGAGGAAGAAAGGGAGAGGGATAAACTGAGAGAGAAATCAAGCAAGGAGACAAATCAAGACAGAGCTTTCAGTCTGTTTTCATTAATTTGTTAAGAGGCTCTGCACAGATATGATTTTGGCAGTTAGCTGTGGCTTCAGGCTTGTGTTTAAAAGTGTGGATCATGCCCTCTTATATAAAAGGATATCCTTTTCTTTGGAGCATCAGGGATACCTGATGTGCATGTACTGACCATGTAAAATTTACTCTAAACTTGCACCTGTGGCTGGTATTATTGGCTTATTGGCTTATTTCACTAGCTGCCCACCCTGAAACAGGAACTGATAATAAAGGGCAGAAGACAAACCACAAATGGGGAAAACAAATCATGGTTCATTGAGTTGCCTGCCATGTAATTTATGGCTTAAGCAAGAAACAGCTTAAGCATGGTTTATAGTATACAAATGCACCCTGAATATTTCTAGAGGAGTTCTCAATCAAAGGGCCAAGCTAGATAGGACACTTATCAGCTTATGTAGCTGATTTAAAAACAGCAATGCAATAAGAAGCATATATATGGGGTGGAGAGGTGGCTACAACATGACAGAGCGACAAAAGGACTTTTTGTACTCCCCATGGCCATCCAGATATGAACAGTAAGCACACAAAGAATAAGCTCTTCTCCCATTGCTAAGAGCTGGCACTAGGCAGGGAGTGCTTATTCTGTTAAGACTGTGGCAGGGGCAACAATTCTGACCCTTACTTAAAGCCTCCATCCACCCACGTACTACTACTTTTTTAAAAACTTCACCTATGCAAGGCTAAACTATGTGACCAACATCAAGTGTGCTTTGTCTCTTTGTTCTTTATATGAAGATTTGTGGTTTGGCTAATAAAGAATTAGCTCACCTCAAAATTAATTTCCCAGTTCGAAATTAATGTGGCCCTCCAGAGTGTGGGGGGCAGCAATGCATTAGAACAAACTCTGCCAACCTTACTAAACTAAAGAAAACAGGCGCTCATAGTAAATTATCTTAAAGCAAAATGATCTTAAAGCAGCTGCACCTAGAGCACACTGCAGGCACCTTTTTAGAAGTGCAAGTGCTTTAGAGTAAGTCCAGCACATTATCCGAAAGGGAAGAAATATGACAAGGCTAAATTTTCCACGTGTTTTTAGATATGTGGGGGAAAAACCCAAACTCAAGTCCATTAAACAAACAAGCAAACAAACAGACACACGCCTAAAGCAAGTAGCTGATTGGTTTTCAAACTTAACATATTCTAGCAAAGAGACTGAAATATTTACTATATAAAAGCCAATGTTTGTCTGAGGCAGGCCAAGATTTTACACGATTGGCTGTGTGACGTGAGAAGACCTCATATAATTGGTTGGCTGTGAAGATACTATGGAATCCTGGGTTGGTAGTATAGGGAGGGGCCTTTAGAATTCTCAGCCAGAGAGCTCAGGCTGGTTGCTATGAAGATGAGGCCTACCAGTAAGAAGGAGGAGGCCAGCGTATTCCCTCAGAAACCAAACCTCTGTTACGTTAACAACTCTGAATACAGATTGGATTGGGGAATATAGGGATAAGTTACAGGTACTGGAATAGGCTGGTTGCTATGGAGATGAGGCCTAGCAGCAAGGAGGACGACAGTATACTCCCTCAGGAACCCAAATGAGGATGCAAATAACTCTGAATACAATTTGCATTGGGAAATATGGGTAAAAGTTACAGGTACTGGACAAGACAGTTTGATGAGTTCTTAAGAGGAAAATAAAATCCAGGGCAATGCCAGGTAAATACCCTAATAGTTAATAATACTAATAAGGAAAAAAGGGAAGGTTCAAAATGACAGCTAATTCTGCACAGTACATAATTTTGTACAATCAACTCATGAGATGGCATTTATTTAAACATGAAACACTGTGATTAGTCTCTCCAATGTTGGCCTATCTCATTTTACAGTTAAGAGATTTATCCAGTGAGGACACACTCCGTGTAGGACTTGTTCCACACAGGACTTGTAATTATTATCTGGATTTATAGAGAAGATTTTCCCTTTGATGGGACGCAGGCTTCTTACACTATAAATCAATACACAGATTTATTGAAACCACCTGATCTATGGAGTAGAAGTTCCAAAAACATACATTTTGTTCTTTTCCTGTGTGGGAGTGTATCTTTTATTTTCCAAGTCATCAAGCAGCCCATAACCATATCATAATCAATGTCAGAGACCTGCCAAGAGGTCAAGGAGGATCAACAAGATTACACTTATTTTCTGAAACAGGATTCCTACCAGGACAATCAAAACGGTCGTTGTCTATAAGCCATACCAATAATGTTCTAGACCAGTTCTTCTAGAGACATATAGATCTAGCCATTCCAGACAGTACCGTACTACAGCTGGGCTTCCATCACATGCTTAACCACCATTCCTAAGATTGGAATATTAGCCATGGTGGTCATCCTGTATTGTTAAAGTACTTTTCTTGTTCTTTATTATATCTAATAATGCTATTGTTTCGCATGGTGACCTATGCAGTACATAGGAACTAGAAGGATGGGGCAGAGCTGTGTAAATAAATAAAATATAAACAAAAGTGCTAATCTGAAAATAGACCGGACTGTAACCTAAAATTACCTACATAGTGGTCACCTAGAAATCCAGCAATTTAAGTCATAAAGAATCATGAAATTAAAAGCAATGAAAACACACTCAAGGGTTGGTTCTGTACAAGCAACAATATTTTACACAAAAGAGTATTGAACTTAATTATTCCAGTCCTGTATCTACCTACCTAGACACAAATCCCTACAGGACTTACCTCTGAGGAGATATGAATATGAATGCACTGTAGGAATCCACAGAAGTGTTAACACCTTGTAAAATAAGTATTAGCTGAGACTAGAAACAACCAGACAAGTCTCAAGATGAATATGGTTTGTTAAAAAAAAATCTATTTTTCTGCCGTTTTTTTCAGGACAAGTACTTAAAAACTAATCCTCTTTCTTTCAAACATTTTAACCACCATTAAGAGTACTTACATTTTTCTTTACTACCATTACTATTATGCAAAAAATCTCCATCAGAGCGTGTTGTAGGAAAATCATCCTCATCATCTTCTACCACTGCAACAAAGAGAGAAACCAATTACTATTGTGCCTAACATCACAGAATCCCAAGAGCACCAGACCCCTCCCCTGCAAAAAATTTAATACTACAAAATGTTATGGAGGATTTTTCAGGATTTACTTTTTTATGTGGATATTACTTCGACGTAGAATGCTGTAGACGTAGCATATCTTGACTTCAGTAAGGCCTTTGAAGTTCCCCAGAACATTCTTGCAAAGAAGCTACTACAATGCGGGCTGGACAGGACTGCTGTTAGGTGGATTGGTAATTGCTTGACTGACCGAACCCAAAGGGTGATCATGAATGGCCGCTTTTCATCCTGGAGAGAAGTGACTAGTGGGGTGCCTCAGGGTTCTGTCCTGGGCCCAGTGCTATTCAACATCTTCATCAATGACTTGGATGAAGGAGTGGAGGGCATGCTGATCAAATTTGCAGATGACACCAAATTGGGAGGAGTCGCTAATACCCCAGAGGACAGGATCAAATTTCAAAATGACCTTGACAGATTGGAGAGCTGGGCCAAAGCTAACAAAATGAATTTCAACAGAGAAATGTAAAGTCCTACACTTAGGCAGGAAAAAACAGAATGCACAAATACAGGATGGGGGACGCATGGCTCGATAGCAGTATGTGTGAAAGGGATCTAGGAGTCTTGGTAGATCACAAGCTGAACATGAGTCAGCAGTGTGATGCAGCAGCCAAGAAAGCCAATGCGATTCTTGGTTGTATCAACAGGAGTATGGTGTCTAGATCAAGGGAGGTAATGGTACCACTTTATTCTGCATTGGTTAGACCTCATTTGGAATACTGTGTTCAGTTTTGGGTACCTCAGTTCAAGAAGGATATTGGCAAGCTGGAACATTGTCCAGAGGAAGGCGACCAAAATGGTGAAGGGTCTGGAAGCCATGCCCTATGAAGAATGGCTTAGGGAGACGGGCATGTTTAGTCTGCAGAAGAGAAGGTTAAGAGGGGACATGATAGCCATGTTTAAATATTTGGAAGGATGTCATGTCAGGGAGGGAGAAGGCTTGTCTTCCGCTGTTCCAGAGACCAGGACAAGGAGCAATGGATTCAAGCTGCCGGAAAGGAGATTCCACCTGAACCTCAGGAAGAACTTCCTGATGGTCAGAGCTGTCTGCCAGTGCAATATGCTACCTTGGAGTGTGGTAGAGTCTCCTTCTTTGGAAGTTTTTAAGCAGAGGCTGGATGGCCATCTGTTGGGAATGCTTTGATGGGTGTTCCTGCATAGCAGGAGGTTGGACTCGATGGCCCCTGGGGTCTCTTCCAACTCTATGATTCTATGATTCTATAGAGAAAATTTATGCACACTACTAAACAGTCACACTTGCAAAGTTTCTTTGTTTTTATTACACAAGATACACGCATAGGTGAAAGAAAGTTCAGACAAGCAGGAATCAAAAGGCTGGAAGCAGGGCTGATGGTTTATTCACACCAATTGCAGGCTACTTTGAAACACCAGTTCAGATGATCAGATGGGCCAGAGCTATGCTGGTTTCACTCCATTAAAATAAAAATTCTCTTGGTTTGAGGCCAATTATTCAGTTACAATAAAAACTACTGTGAATGCAACAATTCCCTCCAGTTTTGACATTTGAGCACTTCTGCAGTTGCATCCCCACTTGCTTGGGAGTAAGACTCACAGACCAGAGATTTTATGTCAGAATGAGAATGCACAGGACCAAATGGAACATGATTATAGGCTTCTTAAATTACCACTTTACTATAGAAGGTTTGCATAACCTACTGCAGATTTATGTTGAAATGATGCAGAAAGATCTTACACCTGCAGTGATCTAGGGCAGGTTCACCGTAAGTATATCAGATCCACTGTGAAGCAAGTGAACCTACAGTATCGTTTGCATTAATGTACCTTAAGGGTAAAGGAACAGAGGAACCTGTCTCCGCTTAGGTTTTTACCACTTCTTCTCTCAAAAGAATGACTGAACACTCTAATAGTGCCAGGTTTAAAAGGAAAGGCAGGTGGGTATTTGAAAGAGCAGAAAAAAGCAAATAAGTGTAGGAATAAGGGAACAAGAGCACACAATCATGCAATTCTTTGCCATGAAAATATTGGATAATGTCATGCTATGACAGCTAAGAGGACAATTTGCAACAGATGTCATTTTTCAACTAAACCCCAGAATGTCATGGCTTTTGCCTAAATAACTGACTTTAGGTTAATACCTTTATCTCTCTGAAGCTCATCCTTGGAGACAGCATCAGCACAGGCATCAAAGTATTTTTGTAGTGTATCGACCTGTCTACACAATATGTCTCTGAAGGTTTCCATCTCAGCAAGCTTCTCACGCAAACTGTGACCCTTCTGAAAATTTAGGGGTTAAAACATTCAGCTGTTAACATTACTAACTTAACACAACTAAGGTTTTCCAGCTCTCACAGGGCACACATGTAAAATGGAGTATTTCTTTAAGATAGCAGTATGGAGGAGGAAACATTTGTTGGCTACTGCACAATACACTACTAAAATTTGATTATCATGATCAACATTTTAAAAAAGTAGTTAGGCTACTTTATTATGTCAGGAATTTTTATTGAGACTGTTGAGTGAGATTAAAGTTACTTAAGGTCTTGTATAAAGCATGTAACTGGTTTGAATTTCCTGCCAAAGTTACAAACAAAACAAATCTACAGAGTACACCTAGTACAGACATATTAGTTTTAAAAAATACAAATAAAACAGAGTAATCAAATTCTTATTCTTTTATTAACATTTCTTCCAATTTTACAGCCATCAGTTCAAATAAATTACTGTAACATATTCAAAGAAATTACTGTAAATTATTTCTCTACGTGTTTTAGATTAGGTCGTTGTCTACTCCATTAATAGCAAAGTGTGCCTTCAATGGGTATTTCTGTAATTTCAGAGAGTGCTATATATACACATGGTCCTATTTTCATGCATTCTTTGGATTGCTCTGGTGAACAGTTACGATTTGTTGCATATGTGCTCTATATTTTGCATACTAATGTCAAAGTACCTTCTGTGACTTTCTGATGTCAGTATTTCCACAACATAATCAAATGGGTTCTTACACAAGGTCTCTATATTCATCACTAACCTTGAATGAGGAGGTCGATGTTGCAGAGTACCCACTTGCTCCAGACACAAGAGACACCATAGAGCTATGGCGTCGCAAACTTGATTCAGATCCATAGCCAGATTCAGTCTGCAGGATGAACAAATCCATAAATTATGAAATAATGAGTGTCGAATTGCTGTTAGAGAAGTTTCTTGAAACTGATACCCCCAAGAGAGGGTAACAGCTTAAAGAAAGACTGAAGAAATTTAAAAAATGAATACAACTTCAAGTTAATCACTTATCAAGTATCCAAAATAATATCTGATTGGAAGGCCAGAAGGAAAATATTCTTATAAGTCGCAAGATGCTATCATCCAGTTTTGGATTTGATTTACCCAATAAAAAAAAGAGAGTTGTTTCTATTTTGACTCCTGCAAAGTTAACCAGGCAGCTGTGAGGTTCTCTACCTTTCTATCTCCATTCCTCATTTTGGCCTCTTCCTCTCCCTGCACTGCCCACATCAGATAAGGTGAGGAATGTGAAACTCTCCAGCTGTTGCTGGACTGTAACTCCCATCACCTCATACCATCTCCTCTGCTGCTAGAGTTGATGAGAATTGCAGTCCAACAAATGGAGGGCAACTCATTCCCAATTTTTATTTAAGAATCACCATCTACCTTACTTCCCAGCAACCAACCAACTTCTTGGCTTTCCAAGATTTCAGCAAAGGAAACAGTGGATAACCAGACTCCAAACAAGATGGTATTGATAGGTGTAAGCATGCTAAAGGTAAGCCAGATCAAAGACTGAAAGATGACAGTATCTCTAATATGTGTTGCAAGACATGTGACACAGGAATTACAATCAGTAATTTTATATGTAATTTGACAAGTTAAATGTTCCACTGCTAAAGACAGGGTTTGCATATCTACTGTATGCAATTATCAGCCCCCCTCCCCAGTTTTGAAATGATGTTGTTAATACTATAACTCTTTCTAACTGAAAGAACTTCCAGTAAAAAGTTCATATCTTAGTGGGCTCAGGAATAGATACATGAAGGCCCAGGAAAAAAATGAGAAGAAAAATCCATTTGTTTTGCACTATGGAGGACGAGAAGAGAAAAAAAAAATATTGAAAGCTTCTTCTGTTTTGTTTCTTTGTCTGTTCCTAATGAACCTGAGAAACAAAAAAGGCTCCTTAAAGTTAACTTGCAGCGTAAGGTGTTCCTTGCAGTTTAGGATCTTGTAGCTCTATCGGTAAAAAAAGTTAAATATTTTAAAAAAGTAAATTCAGTCTGTTATTACTGTAGAATAAACTGTGCTTTTTAATATGCCAACACGACAATTTTATGCCCAACCAAAGTATACATTATATATTTTAATTTTCTAATGTCAAGAAGTGACTTTCAGTCTATAAAGCGTATTAATACCATATTTTCTCCCTGTTTGTCCAAGAAATTCTATCCCTACCACACACAAAATGAAAAATAAGTTTTTTCCCCTTCAAAATTTCCAGAAATTTCTCCATTCAGGAAGAGTGATTATGAAGCGGTTTTCTTGAGAATGTTTATTATTCTAGAATGTGGGCTGATTTACTCAATTATAAAGCCGTGTTAAACAACTGAACTCTCCCAAATTTAAAATACTTAAATGAATGAAGCACCTGTAAAACTTAACATTAAGCATATAGGGAATTCACAAGAAAACTGCTGTGACAGTGTCATTTCAGAACAGCAAGAATAAAACACCATTCCTACTCTAAAGTTTGTAGTATATCTTAAGCTCATAAGTAGTAATAGGAGGAGCAAGTTAAAAGGTAAAAACATTATTAATGTTAAACCTAGCAAGAACAAACAAGTCAAATTTTCAGAAAGGTACTTGGAGGAATATTAGTTCAAAGACTCTGCACAGACAAAATGGTTGTCTGATGAAATCTTGATACAGTGAAAACAGGAGAGGAAGCAAAAGGATGTAAATGGAACAGCAACCTAGATAAAAGAGTGAACATTGCATTTAAAACAGGAAATTTTTTCCTTAAAATGGTCAAAGTAAAGGTTTTCCCCATCATAGCAAAAAAACAAGCTGATGCACTATATGGTATGCAACAGAAATCAAGTGTGAATTCAACAGGAGAAAATATATTTAGCATATTTCTTTGGAATAGCCTAACAACAAACCCCATACTCTCTACTTTTTGGTCCCACTTAATTTAGTTAATCATCACCACTGGAATTTTCAGGAAGTTCAAAACACACACACACACACACACACACACACACACACACATCCTCCTGTCCACTCCCAAATGTGTGTGTGTGTGTGTGTGTGTGTGTGTGTGTAAATAAATAAATAAAATCATCCTGTCCACTCCCAAAAAATGTCTAGGAGGAAATCTGGAGAATCTTAAAAACATTTAAAGGACCATATCAGACATGACTTCCCTTTGGTAATGGTAAACATGACACTTAAGAAAGCATTCAGTTAGTATTTCCCAAACACAAAACACAACTTTTTAGGTAAATGACGGCTAAAATGTTGAAATAGCTATTCTGTGGCTGAGCTTTTATACAATCTGACAAATGAAGTCAGTTTGCTTGACTCCCTCCCAAAAAAAAGACGAAAGACATGAGCACCTTGTACTTTTATTCTTCATAATTCTGCTTGAAGTAACCACAGACATATACATAATCCAGTTCAACTCAATCTGCTGAATGCCACCCCAAAATTTAGATATGCCTCTACATCTATACTTTCAAATAAATATTTTTATTTGTGTTATTACATATTTTCAGGTTGGTATATTAGCAAACTAGTTAAAACTGAAGAGCTGCATAGAGCATACAGTACAACTGTTTCTGGTACCACATCAACCCATCACAGGAGACTAACTTGTACAGCATCAATATCTACATATTCTGAGATAGAGAATTACAAACGCAGTATTATATTTGTCAGGAGAGGGGGTCTATATGCAGGGTAGCAGTTTCATTTCAAAAAGGAGAAAATCATAGAGTATTATTATTGCACAGGCAAAGAGAAGTAAATGTTACTTCCAAAAAGCAGGCAGAGAGGAAAACAAGGCAAGCAAGCATCATGCAAAGCCCCACCATTCTATTACTGCAACATCTAAGCCAGAGCAGACCAGTGCCGCACTTTTTATGACTTGCAGAGGAGATCATTAGCAATTCTCGGCAGAAATCACTCCGTTATAACCAAGAAGAAAAACGTTTATACAAGTGTTTCCACTTCAAAGTAGGAATAACTTCCATCTGCTAAAATAGAAGCAGCCAGTTTATGTAGCAGCAAAGCAGACAGTTTATCACCTTGAAATTACTTGCTGTTGGCTGCACTAATCAGTATATAGTATTAAAGACAGTAATGCCAGTTACCATGCCGCACATCCAGAAGCCATTTTACCAGATATCCATGCATGGGGTGTAGCCTCAAAACTACACTAAAGAACTGACAATGTAAGCACACTGCAACATCTTCATCAGCTTTCTGCATCTCTGAATGGACTCCATTATTCTTTTCTAAAAGCTTTTTCATAGATTGTCAGTCGAGAGGAAAAAGAAGTCACATGATCCTATCCCTTGTGCAATATTTTGCTGGTGGAGGCGATGGTGTCAGCACGGAATGAGCATCTAGCAACACAATAACTAAGTGTACTTCATCTCAGATCAGACCTTCTCAGCTGACTCATTTGTCGGATAGGGATTTCCTTAAGTGGGTCAGTAATGCTTAGGAGGGCACGCACAGGCTTATGGGAAGTACCGTTTGCTCCTGCGCATTTATTCTTACATTTAGAGGCATTGATTTTAACCCTTCATGAAGCTTAAAAACACTTGCCCACTAAAACAGACATTTCTTAGCCTACTCTACATATTGTGTAAGAGCTACAAACAAGTAGTTACTTTTTTCTGATTCTAAAGCCACACCTAGAAATGGTAAAATAGCAGAATAAACACTAGAGATACTATCCATCGATTCCATACTGAGTATTTACATGTGAAATATTTCTTTGCTTGAATCACACTTCACAAGCACAGGTCTGCATCCTATTGGTGAGTTCCAATTTGAGTAGACCTACTGAATCAGTTGTTGAGTAGTGAGTCAACATGCAGGTAAACCTCTGATTCAATTTATCTAGCTGGAAGTAACAATGGGATTCAGACTATAGAGTGTAACACCGGTTGTCGGGTTGCCAGTTCCCTGTCATGGGTATTATCATGGGGAAAGGAGGTCTCACATAACATATGTATTCATATATTGCTAGGCTTGCTAACTTGTGTGTAACCACCAACATGGGAAGTATCCCTACAGTGTGTCCATTCTAACTGCTATAACTGCTAACCATTGTTCTGTTGAGGAGAAAAAGGTTGGGGAAGTTTAAATGGGAAAATAAAGGTGAAGGATGCTATGAGAACAAAATGGTGTTGATGTAATAAAAAGGACTAAGAAATGTGTCAACAATTGTTCAAGGTTAAGGAAGCCTAGGAAAGACATCAGCCTGGAAAAGACAGGCAATGCTGTACTAACCAATGGAAGCTTAGCAGTGCACAAGAGTTTATACTGATTGCTCATAAAAATTATGATGGCTGTGCAAATCAGTTTCAGCAACTTCCATGGAAGTGTGTTGTTGGTACCCATGTTTTCCATTTGAATAAACTGCTGTTAACTTCAAAGCATTCTCTGGAGTGTGGGTTATCTAGTTCCTGTCTGAGATGGTTGTCCTCTTCTGCCAAACATGCAGCTTTGGAAGGGACATACATGGAGTGATCAGGGAAGAAGGGGACTCCTGCCTAGCCAGCCAGATGAGCAGACCAACGGGGTGGACAGAAGTCGCAGCCAGTTCAACCTCGAATCCCATGGAATACAGGGCACCCTCTGTATACACATGGGTTGTGTTCCAGGAAGCCCCATGTAAAACAGAAAATGTGAGTGTCACATCCCATTCCAGTCAATGGATGCAACATGTGCTTCCACTGATTATTAATAAGGTGGTTGCTTTGTGTGACCTTGCATTTGTGCGTGCAGAGGTCGCACCAGAAGACAGTACACTGTATACAGACAAGAAACTACAGAAATATAACGAAGCAAAGATGTACTACTAGGCCATGAGTATTATCATATAATAGATGTGTAAGAAAGTTGCACACATGTACATATTACTAGAGGGACTACAGTTTGGTGGCGAAGCTCAAACAATTTCATCAAAGTAAGATTTTATACTTCCTAGGTTCAAGTAGAGACAGCATGGTGAAGTGGTTTGTCTGTTGGACTAGGACACTGGGAAGCCAGGGTTCAAACCCCCGCTTGGCCATGAAAACCTTCAGCAAGTCACAGTCTTTCAGCCTGAGAGAAAGGCAGGGGCAAACTCCCTCCGAATAAATTCTGCCAAGAAAACCTCATGATAGGTTTAAATCCTTTACGGCTGCCCTAAATCAGGCACACAACAACAAGAAGGTTAAAATGGAAGACAGCTAAAATTTCCAAAATTATCAAGAAACGAGGAAGTGGGGGAGTTCAAGGGGATGAAAATTCAAGCAATAAAAGAAAATAGATAGCAGTATGACAAAAGTAGGCTGATACCTCTACCTAGTAATTTTAGTTCTGCACCAGGCTTGAGAGCAGTAGCCCCAAAAGCTAGCTAACAAAGAGGGTCAAAAACATCGGAGTGTTTTGGCTATCAGTTTGCAGCATCTCCAATTACTGGCCATGCTGGCTGGAGATGGTTAGAGCTGTAGACCAACACTGGAGGAACCCAGATTGGAAAAGACTGATCTCTTTGTGCTTCTACTTTATTGGAATAAGTTTAGAATAAGCCAGTGTTCCAACTTGAAGGCATAAAGCATGTGTTCCTTGAACTTGTGATCATCCTTCTTTCACAAGTAGTTATGAATTAAACATACAGACCATATGAAGTAAGTAAATTTTGTATACTGTATGAAGTCTACCATATATGAGCGTCATATCTATCAAACAAACTGAGTATGAAGCTTCAAAACATTCTGTTCTGATGCATGGCTTCTCAGAAGTTACTACTTTGTAGCTGATAAATTTACCATTTTATGCATTTTCTAAGATCACAACTGTTTTAGTTGGCACAGCAAAAATACATCACATAAGAAGCACTGATGATCAAATCTGAGTAGAGAAACTTTTGAGACTACCTTCTAATTGCCTTTGTTAAAAAGGACAAAGTGCCCGCTAGGTGGAGTCCGTGCTTCATGTATGTCCACAATTTGTTTCTTCTAAGACCAAGAAAAAAGGCGGAAGTGCCTGCCTTTTAGAATTGCTGAACCAAGCAGTATTTCTTCTGTTCCCAAATATGTTACTATAAAACATTTGCTACCTTGGACCCTACATAAGTAGAAGGGTAGGATATAAATCTAAATCAATAGATAAAAAATAAATATGAACATTATGTTGCATGAAAATAAATATTAGTAGTATAATATTAGTATTATATAGCACTGGCAGTGTGACAACTTATAGAACTACTTAAGCAGAAATAGTAGCCAATCTAAAACAAACATAAAGATAACCAACAGTGTGAAGGAACAGACGAATGCAGGCAAATGCAGTTATGTGCATGTAAAACAGAATTGTTATTGGAATTGGAGATTACAAGTATAAGCCAACTTCCCTACACAAAAGGTAGACGTTGAGGAGGGATGTGGTAGAGGAATGAGAGAAGTGGAAGTGCCAAAAAGGGTAGGAGGAGATTCAGCTAAGAATCAAACTGTAAAAACTGGAAAGAAAGGACAGTCAACTTGATCAAAAGGAACAGACCGTTTTTTTGTTTGTTTGCTTTTGGTGGAATTGTTCTAAAGTGAAAAGGTATTGGAAAATGAGACATTTGTCAAGAGAGAAAATCCTGGGTCTAAGACTTCAAATGAAGTCAGAATTTTACCTTCTGTGCATGATAGATCAAAATGTTGAAAAGAAGTATGGGAAGATATTATTTTGTATGACAGTTGTGGATAGAATTGTATATGCAAAAAATTAGGAACAATTAGATATTCCAGAAGAAAATGGCCAGTTAATCAAACTTCTTCAAATGGCTTTAATGGAATAGACAGCTTAAGATGCAGAGTAGAAACTCATAATAGGAATTCTGCACCAAATCTGTGCATTGTGTCTGTCACTAAGGTTTCTCTCTGTATTCTTCAAGTGTCCCTCACACTCCAACCTCACAAGTCCAACTGCTGCTCTCTGATCCTTACTTTAAAATGCATCTCAAAGTCAGTATGTGAAAGACTAAATTTCACAGCTTTTGTGAACTCTAAGTAGGATCAGGTCTAATTAGTTGGATGGGAGACACTAGGGAAATTCGGGGATTTCCAGTAGAGTGACTTTGGATAGCTGCTGCCAGTCAGAAAGGGCAACACAGAATGGATTAGATGAATAACGGCCTAACTGAGTATAATGGAGCTTCCTGTGCTTTAACATATCATCAGAATGACACTGTATTTCAAGTTACTGCTTTTAGGAAGCCAATTCACCTTTACAACAGTAATGGTGTTATTTACTTATTGGTTTGTTTATTATTTCCTCTCCCCCACCCCCGCCATCCCTCATTTTAATGAATCTACCTTCAGTCAGCAAAAGTTCTATTTATTCTACCCACACACTATGACTGCACATTATTCCACATAACAGAGCTAGAAATCTGGGTGAGACTTCAAATTACATGTAATAAACATTAGTGGCCACTAGATGGAGGCAATAACAAGAGTAAGACAACACTGCTTAAGGTTATTATTGGTCAAAGTCCAACAGTAACCTTTATCCTGCTTCCATTACACTTGTGATTCTGGTTTTTAACATGTTTTCAAGATAATCTAACTTTAAATGATTAGAAACTCATAAACTTCAGTGCTCATCTGTAAATCCAGAACTGCTGCAATTTTCTTAAACTAGTATCTTGATAATCACACTGCAGTCAATTTAAGATTTTATCTCTAAAGCATTTCGAGGCCTGGTTATTTCAGAGTATAACATGCACACTGGATTCAGGGTCAAAGGCATATTAGAACTGGCAGCACTTTCTCTTCTTAACAGGCCAACAATACTGTTCCTAAACATTTATTATAGGGCTACAGAAAGAGAAAGTGCGACACAGTGGCTAGAGTGTTCCACTAGGACTGACGAGATCCAGTCCAAAACTTCATTCACCAGTGCAGTTCACTGGATGACCTTGGGCCAGTCATTCTCTCTCAGGCTAACTTACTTCACAAGGGGGAAGCAACAAATCACATAGGTTGCCTTGAGCTCCCCGGAGCAGAATTAAAACTGATAAATACAAGGTTAATGTAGAAAGGGCTCTACACAATTTATTACTCTGCAGCTGGCCCATCCAGGTATTAACCAGGCACAGAATTTGCTCCATTACTGTCATGCCTCCTACAAAGCGGCCAATTTTAGCACACAGCTAAAAGTAAATAAGAGATCCTGTTTCTTCCCCTCCAAAACATACAGTAAAAACAGACTAAGCAGATGGATAGAGAGATACTTGTATTAACTGGAATAAATAGGCTGGATATAGTAGGCAAGATTCCCAAACAAACTGAAGGAACAGCAAATTTCCAAACAAACTAAAGGAACAGTAATTAAATCTCTATTTCAATTTGATTGTTTGTGTGACTTTTCATACCAGGAAACAAATCTTGATATTATTCCCAGTTTAAGGACCAATCTACACATTAAAGATGACTATTTTCTACAAAAAAAAAAAAAAGTCCTGTACTGCCAGTACATACGATGGATGACAGATACTTCCCCAAAACTCATCTATAATGATCATTAACCTGCTGAATGAACTGAATGAACACAGCTCATCCGTTGCAGCAAAACTACAACAGTCAATACATGTGTGCAGTATCTTCAACAAAGGAACCTATTTTATTAAAAAATGAATTTTGTGTCTGAAAAAACTGTTCTTACAGTAGTGCATTCTCATCAATGGTTATGCCAGCTATATGGGAAAAACACACAATAGCTACTTCACAGATTTCCATTGCCATCTTACTTTCTCCTTATCAAGTTTGTAATTCAACCTTATTTCAAGAGTATAGTCTACAAAATGATGGATCATTTTGCAAGAAACACTTCAACAGCAGTGGCATGAACTGTTGCAAAAGTCCTTTTCTTCATCAATATGAGTTTAAAAGTTTCCCATCAAGAAGCTCTTGCCCACTTAAATAGAGGCAGCTGTTGTTGTTAGGCGCCTTAAAGTCATTTTCAGCTTATGACGACCCTAATGTAACCCTAACATGGGTGTTTCTGGGGCTGTGTGTGTGATGTGCCCAAGGTCACCTAGTGGGTTCCCTATAGCCTAAACCCACTGCCATGGTATCAACAATCCACTAGCCTAAGTGTGCTTTCTTTGTCTCCATTGCCAGAGCCACAAAAAATTATCTGAAGGATTTTCCAGTTGCCTAGAGAAAGTTATATGGGACTATGGGATCAACAGGCAGTATTAGCAACTGAAGGAGCAGAACAATTGGTCTAAATTCCAGTCAGTCCAGGAACTGTTTTGAGAATGGATGGAACAAGAAACTCATAGCCTTTGCTGATTATATTTTACATTTCAAGCTCTGGCCAGACAACATTAGATGACACATGTCTGAGATGGTCATTAAAACAGACTATTTCAACTTTGCTCGTTATTCATGAAACAGAAATGCTGAGTTATTACTGAGCGTATATTTCATTAGGAGAGAGTAGCTTACAGTATTGCTTGGCATAGGAATGGATCTGCTCCTTCAGGTACTCTAAGTGCTGAGTGTACCCAAGAGATTTATTTTGTCCTTATGTTGCTTAGGTTTGTCCTTACGTTTACACATACCACTCCATATCCACGTCATTTCCCAAACTGCTTTGCAGACTTCCTTGTTTTCTAGAAATATTTTAAGATGATCATGGGGCAAACCAACAGTGTTCAAGACACACACAACCCTCCACCTCTACTTGATGAAAACTAATTTATTTCCCTGCATGCAATTGGACACTTTTTCCATTAAAAACTGCCTCATACTGTAAACAACGTAAGACATTAAGTATCCTCAAAATGTTAATACACATGGCTTTAGGCATTGTCTAGATAATTTTTAAAAATTATTTCAAAGCTTGTTCTCTACAAAAATTGCACACAAAAGAAGTGCAACATAAATTGCACTCTAAATTGCAGGAACATTAGACATTTTATTTCATGCCTAATTCACTTTGCAATTTACTCATAACAGCAAAGGGTCTTTTGTGTGTCCCATCACATTAAAAGGTTAGGATGGCGAGTACATCTCACATGTCTTTCTCAGTAATAGCATCTTGGCTGTGGAACTCCCTCCTAAGGGAGGTGAGGCTGGCTCCATCCCTTCTCTGTTTCCAGTGGGCAGAAACCCATGCAATTTTGCTTGGCCTTCAGTTCTTAAAATCAAGGTTGTCTCCAATGGTTGTTGTTTTAGCTGTTTTAACTATTTTTTCTCTGCAGTTTTAAAGAGGAGTTTTAGTTTAAATTTTTTTCAGTAATGTATTTCATGTTTTAAGTATTTTTACCCATTGTATATCTTCTCAGGGGCCCTGGTATGTTGAAAGGCAATAAACAAATGCTATAAACAACCAACCAACCAGGGAGGCTGCTGAACTTCTGAACCAGTGTCTAGAGGTGGTTCTGGGGTAAATCAAGATAAACAACCTGAAAATCTATAGAAGACAGAGATCCTGTGGGTTGGGAAACAAACTGCTCTGGATGGAGGTATGCAAGCATTACTAGACTGCTTGTTCTTGGGCTTCAGGCTCAGACAACCATGCAGTTTCTATAAAGTGTGGAAATTTTTCTGGCCTATGCGTTTACAGAAGTTAAAAGTTGCTGCAGTAGCCAGGAGAGGTTTTTTTTTTTTAACAGCTTGAATTGATATATCCGCTGTGACATTACCTTCGGAGGATGGATCTTACTTCTGTTACCAAGGGCTAGAGACACTCAAGCTAGAGTAGTGTATTTGAAGGATTCATGTGTACAGTCAGCCATACACTTTTGCAAGGGTTAGGAGCGTAAGACCCCTGTGGAAGTAAAAAAATCATGAATATCTTCCCCCTCCCGCCCAAGTGAGGGAATGTACACATGTACCCTCCCTCCTGCCATTTCCCCTGTCCCATCCCCTTCCTCCAGCCCAGGAGTGAATGCATGAGGGAATGCACGTACCCCCCTCACAGGAGAATGCACATGCCCTCCCTCCTCCTGCTCCCCCGTTAAATTCCCTTCTTTCCACCTAAGTGAGTTAATGAGTGAGGAAAGGAACCCATGAGCATACCCTCCCCTGCCTGTGTGTATGAGTGTGCAAGGAAAGCAGAAGCGGCAGCAAATAATCCACAAATAATCAAATTTGCATAGTTCAAACCTGCAAAAGTGGTGGGACAACTGTATAACCCTATGCTTATGTTGATATCTGCTTGGAGGATGGATGGATGAGCCCACCTGTAAAACGATCAACCTGGAATGCCTGCCTCATGACTAACTCCAATTACTAACCCAACTACAGTAGACTCATTGAACAGATCGTCTATTTAAAAATTGTTTTAGGAAGGAAGGAAGGATCAAATCAACAGCAGGAACAGGATCACCCAGTTGTGGAGTATAAGGAAGATGCATTTTAGCAACCCAATAGCCACAGTCTGCACAATCTATATTTCAATTCCAGCTAACACACAGGTCACGTGTTTCAAAAGGATGAGGAGAGATACGATCTTATTTAATCTGAGTGGCAGTTGGTCCCCTATAATGAGATAAGAAACAGATATCCTAGCACCTAGAGAAAATATGCATTTACACACATGCATACATGCACACAATCCACGGGCTATTCATTTTATACAATTTAGTGGACAGCTTGACTATTTTATTTACTACAGTAAATTATAATGGATACAACCACCTAGGTTGAAAATAGCATCTTTCTGATTTGCAAGAAACATGTTTAAAAGATCAGTAAGTTTACTGGTCAGTCAGCCTATTGAGATATCAAAAGTTTACTCATGATATCTACTTCAAAAAGTATTCAAATTGCACTGTGGTAGGCCACAAGCTGAACATGAGTCAGCCGTGTGATGTGGCAGTTCAAAAAGCCAATGCAATCCTGGGCTGCGTCAATAGGAATATAGTGTCTAGCTGAAGGGAAATGATAGTACCACTCTATTTTGCTTTGATCAAACCCCATCTGGAATACTGTGTCCAGTTCTGGGCACCACAGTTCAGGAAAGATACTGACAAGCCGGATACCCTGGATACTGTCCAGAGGAGGGCAACCAAAATGGTAGGAGGCCTGGAAACCATGCCCTATGAAGAGTGGCTTAGGATGCTGGCTGTGTTTAGCCTGGAGAAGAGAAGGTTAAGAGGCAACATGGTAGCTATGTTTAAATATTTGAAGGGATGTCATATGGAGGATGGAGCAAGCCTATTTTCTGCTACTCCAGAGACTAAGACATGGAGCGCAGTACAGTTGGTCCTCCACATTCATGGATTCTGTATCCACGGATTCAACCAACCATGGCTTGAAAATATTAAAAAAATCCAAAAAGCAAACTTTGATTTTGCCATTTTGTATAAGGGATGCCATTTTACTATACCATTGTACATAATGGGATTTGAGCACCCATGAATTCTGATATCCACAGGGGGTCCTGCAAACAAACTCTAATAGATATCAAGGGCCCACTGTATATGCTAAAATGCAATTGGTGGTCTCAGTCTCAACTAAGTAACCGCTCTTTAGGTTACCACAATGCACTCTTCAAAGGTCTTTCAGAAGCTGCAGCAAATTCACACTTCTTATGACAAGGTTGGAGAGAACAAGACATGACAATTATGACTCAACTACAGACAATGCCTATTTGCTTCCAAGATGCAATTTAATGTGCTCCTTTTGTCTCTGAATACTTTAAATGGTTTGATGCTTGCACACCTAAAGGACAGCTTAAATCCTGTTTGTTTATCCCACATTCCCTGAAGCCAGCTGACAAGGCTCTGTAATGTGTCCCGCATTTTACACAACTTGCAAGGAGACAGAACAAGGATTTTTCCACAATGGTAAATGGAACCCACCCAGGAAATGTTTCTGTGGTATCTTCATTATCGTGTAGCTGATAGAAACAGCTGTGCTGATTCTGAAGCCATTTCCCTCTGGTTAACTGACTAGAATTGGCCTTTCAAGAATTAGTGGCATTGCTATCTTTATAATCCTTTTAGCTTTAGGATTCTTTATAGTGATTTGGTTTTATGCTTTATTATTTTAGGTTCATTTGAGAACTTTTCAGGATGAAAATGAAGTTTACCTAATGCAAATAAATAAAGCTAAAATCTTCCACACAGAACTGGCATGCCAATGTTTAGTAGAAAGTTAGCACCTTCTTTAATTTTGTAATAATATTTTAAAACTCCAGTGCTGTTCTTTTACATAGGGCAGCATCATATGAGTCCAATTCAGACCCAGATCAGAAGATTAAATATTTTTACAAGGTGATTTTAAGCCGGGGTAGGCAACTAGGACCTTCCAGATTGTGCTGGGCTGCAGCTCCCATGATTTCTCACTATCAGCTATATTGGCCAGGACTAGTAGTAGTTACAGTCCAACAACATCAGGGGCCACAGTTGCTCACCCCTGATTTAAGCTTAATAAAAATGTTCTTTACTCTTATTCACCACACAAGAGGAAAAACAAAATCAAAATACAGTCGGTCCCCCACATCTGCGAGTTTAACTTTCACGGATTTGATTATTTGCAAGTTTCTCCAACCCCTGGCCCCTCACCATAAGTGCTTCTTTTCAAGGGGAATCTTGCCTCTCAGAGGCTCCAATCAGGCTACACAGCCCTTTAAAAACCCACCTCTGGTCCTCCTCCTCCACCAGCTGCTACCTGGCCAGCTAAGGATGGATCCCAGCCCAATTGTTCAGCACCATGAACACCCTCCCAATGCCTCCTGGACACCCAAGGAAGGAATGGATGAGAGAGGAAGCATAGAGCCACCATGTTGGCCCACCCCATTTCCCTCTTCATTCCCTGACTTGGTTTGGACCTTGGGTACCTGCTCTTGCCAAGATGCCTCAGCTCCCTTCCAGCACACACACACACATTTCGATATTTGTGATTTTTCTACTTTTGTGGGGATTCTTCATCCCTAACCCTACTGAATGCAGAGGGCAGACTGTCCACACCCCTCTGTGAAAACCATAGTTCAATTTTAGCTTAGCAAAACATTTAACATGACAATAAATCCAACTATTATCCTCTGAATCAACCCAATAGCATGCTTCAGATTTTCTTTATGACAATATGTTAACAATACAGTATTGTTTTTTCTGACCACCACCTACTGTGACAATATTCCAGACATCCTCAGCTTCTTAGAAATTCTGTATTCAACAACTGTAAGGTTTTTAAACTATCTTTATTTTATTCATTTATACTACCCATTCTTACAGTTTATAATATTTAAAGTAACATTTGTGGTTTAAACGCATCCGAATCTGTTCTTATTTACACAAATAGTTATTCAAATTGTTAACCAATCCTCAGAGGCTGATTCATAACCATGCACTATTAGTAACTACTAGAGAACAGAAGTCATACCTTGTGTTGTTCAATTGCATCTATCCACTGTTGTCTGTGATCTGGATCCTGAGCCCGTAGGTACCAAACACTGTCATTTACACTAATATCAAATCTACACTCATCAAAATCATGGGGCTGTGAAAGGAAAAAAGACAACAGTTAGGAAAATTGGAACTGAACACGAAGGAAATAAACTGCAATAAACAAGGAAATATATATCATATTGAGAGGGTTTTTTAAAAGAATGTGCAAATATTATATCCATTGTAATCTTATACCCAAACTACTTTCAAGAATTTGTCATTTAAGAGGCTGGGCTGATTTAGTCCATACCTGCTTAGCTTCAACAAAGTTGTAGATTTAATGTGAATAGATCACTCACAAAACCAAAATCACATTAATTAACTCTGATCTCTGCTTCATTTTCTTTGACATATTTTGTAAGAATACATATAAAACTGTCTCATATCAAGTCAGATTGTTAATGTGCTCAGGCTAGTATTGCCTACTCTGATGGGCAGTAGCTTTTGAGCTTCCAAGCAGAGGTCATTCTTATCCCCTACTACCCATCTCATTAAAAACCCTAGAAATGATTGGGATTAAATTCAAAATGCAAAGCCATGTGATCCAATACTGCAACATTGCCTTTCTACAGTTAACATTTCCATAAACCAGGCTACCAATGCTAGGCCTAAAAAAAAGTTTATGTTACATAAGAAATATCACATCCACGTTGGTTACGAGACTATATCAAGGCAATATAACCAGAATACCTTTGACTGAAAGCTGTTACCAATGTATACCAACTGTCACAAATAACGCTAAGGAATACAATTCCTATAATTCCACACCATTTCTATGCTACTAAGGACTGATGGGAATTGTAGGTTCCTGACCAGATCACATGAATATGAGCCAGACAGGAAACAGGAGCCAAGTCTTGCATGGTCTGTTACTTTAAAGTATTCTCAAGTGCATGGTTGCTTAAGACGCACTAGTGAGGGTGTCTACAACCACAAAGAACAGCTTGAGAATGAGCACATGTGGGCTTTCAGATGGATTATTGGGAAAAGCTAGGAATAAACTAATTGGATAGAGCAGTGGAGGAATAGAGGTTGAACGATCCTGTTAGAATGGATTACAATGGTAGCTTATATTCCTTCTAATTCATGAAAACTCCTGGAAGCACTGCAGGACAGGAAAGGGTCCTGCTGCAGCATATCTTGCAGGCAAACATTTGAGAATGGCTTCATAAAGGGCAACACTTGCACTTGTCATATTTCACATTTCTATACCATTGACCTATACTTACCTTGAAAGATGAGGCTACAATATTATAAAAATCTTTTGCAAGGTCAGATGAAATGCTCTCATCCGTGACATTCAATAAGGTACTTCCCCAGAATTATATTTATTGCTACTTAGTGGGTTTCTGTTTTTTGTGTTAATATTATAAATGATAGTTAGATCTTTTCAGCCTACCAGACACTTAACGCTAGGTTGGGTCCAGAGAACTGTAGGCGTAAAGATGTTCTTTTACAAAGGGCTGTCAACCTGATTTTAACTAGTTCTTTCCTCTTGTGGTCATTCCCTGACTATCTCTCACTTTCAGAAATGAAAGTGGTGGTTGCATAGGGAAATAGGGGCTTCCCTCAGGCTTTGCTCAATCCTTAGCTTTCACAATGAAAAAGTCAAATTTCATGAGTCTTTTTACATTGATGTATCTGTGAATTCAGTCTAATGGTTCCATCGGAGCAATACAGGTTCTTTTCAGATGAGGAGCTTATTTGCCCAAAGAAAAAAGTAAAATCAACACTTCAGGTTCATTTTACAGATTAATATGTGAACTGGTTGGAACTTCAAATGCAATCACATTAATATGTTCTACAAAGCAAACTATCAGCATACAGTAGCTTTCTGTTAGTTAGCATGGTGTAGCGGTTTGAGTATTGTACTAGGACAGTGGGAGACCAGTGTTTGAATCCCTTCTTGGCCATGGAAACCCACTGGGTGACGTTAAGCAAATTATATTTTCTCAGCCTCAGAGGAAGCCAAGGGAAGCCAACCCCCTCTGAAATTCTGCCAAAAAAATCCCATGATAGGTTAGCCTCCATAAGTCAGAAATGACTTGTAGGCACACAACAACAAAGCTTTCTAGATGGGTTCCACTTTCAACCATGCCGTTTAACTCTTATCCCATGCTGAATCCTTGAAGGGGGAGTTCAGCTTGTGACCAGTTAGGTAACATGTATTACTTATGAAAAAGTTTGGCTACTGGAGTAACAGATATCTAGATTTGTGAAAAAGTGACAGAAGTTAAGCACCAATGTAGCAATACTTTGCTTTTTTTTTTCTGAGCAAATTTATCTGTTATCTAAAGTTTAAAATGCTGTATATTAGCCTGATTATCAGAATTTGGCACATCATAAAAATATAATTACCACAAGTAGTAGTAGAATCCCACTAGTATCGGGATTTTTGTGTCACACATTCTACATCAAACACTTCTGGATGATGGCCGTCTAAAGAGTGTGCATTTCCACACCCAAGAACAGTTCAGGATATAACAGTTTTAGGTGAATTAAAGATACATGGTTGTTACTGTTTAAAAGATGAAGAGAAATAAAACCTAGGTGGGTCTTATTTTCCTGTACATAGATTAGGGAAAGATCCTCTTTCACTCACTCCCTGGCTTTTTGGTATGTGTGTATACATTTATGTTCTCATTTACCTTTAAGGAAAAGATTTTGATTTCAAAATGTCAATATAATGGAGACAGGCTACTGAACAGCTGCTCCTGCAAGTCTTCTACTTCCATGAATATTGTAAGAAAGCCCGATATTTTGGCACGATCACAGCTAGTCCCCTGCCAAATCATTACTGCACTGAGAGCTGCAACTAGCAATGCTGTTGAATCTTAGAATTGTTGGTAACAGCAAACAATGCTCAGAGCTTCAACTTCACAATAACTTTTCCCACAGCATGGGCATGTATAGAATAGGAAGAACAATGTTGCAAACTTGTGTACAGAACTAAGAATATCATATAAAAACTGTAACTGTTGACATACAAATAAAACTAATATATGATATCAGATAAATATCATCTCACAAAATTTTCAGTGCAGGCAACACGCTCAAAATCCACACTAATCCAACTAATATTCTCAGCAATAGCATAACTAAATGGTAGGGAGGGAACTGAACACAAAAAGTATTTAACAATCTCATTCTTTGAATTTGATATTTAGCTTTTTATAGTGGAGCAAGAAATTGGGTTGGCAATTTACTCCATCAAATTCTTATGTTGCAAAGATTGTCCAGCCTTAGACTCTGCCAGGCCTTTCTAGGTAAAAGCCTAAAAAGCAAGCAACTAGGTTGTAAAAGCAGGATGTTATCACTGTAACTCTACATCTTTACGATACACAGATTGACAATATTTTCTTATTTAGATCAACAAATAAAATCTGAAGCTGTGAATTACTGTCAAAGACAAACAGAGAAGTAACTGCTCAACACATCACACAAAACGTTGTAAGAGCTCAAATCAGCACAGCAAAGTCTACTACCACAAGCTAGTTACCTGAAGCATACAGTTTAACATCCAGCTCCATCTGAGGAGCCCCAGTGAACACAGTGCAACTTGTTAATTTGTACACTCTTCCTTCCTACTTTTCCACAAACTTATTATACATATTTTTATTTCACCATTCAATCAGTTACCACTGAATAATTATGATCAAAGGGAGTAGAGCAGCCCAGTGCTCAAGAAAGGCAATACTGTCAGTGCTCATACCGTTCACTGTTTGTTGGGTTTTGACAGTCTACTGTTTAGTTATTAAACTTATCGCTCAGTTTCCTTACCCTACCCAAGGAATGCATTATGACACTGTAATTCCTCTAACTATTTTGCCACTTCTGATGTTGTATTCTTTGGAAGCTGGTAGCTTTGCACAGTGGCTTACCAGTGCTGTGGGGAAAAAGTTCTGCCAGGCAGATTAATCACTAATTTCCTGTTGAATCAACAATAAAAACAGCAGGCATACTGTCAAGAGTTTTACTTCATATTCAAATGTAATCATAGCTGTTCTTCAGAGGGTATTTTACAGGCTTTGCACATGGCTGAATTGTTTCACTTTTTCTATTCTGCCTGCAATATGGTTTCCAAAAAGAAAACAAATCATTTTTATTAAAGTCTAGAAATCCTAGAAGTGACAGATTACTCACAGGCCTATAGAACTGTTGTGTCTACATCAATGTAAATTGAGGGTACCAGCTGAGTAAGGACCAGAAGTTTATAAAAGACTGAGCTAAGAAAGTGATTTGCTGAGCATGATTCACCTTACTATATTTAAAAAGAGACACTGAGCAGTGGTAGAACTGCACATTTATTTTCAGTTCTGATCTGTTTCATGTGACCCCTCTGAGACACCTAGAGCCACCTCCCCACATATAATATTTTGTTTCAGAAGGAAAACATCAATTTTGACAAAACAAGAATTTCAGATTTTTCCCCAGAGAGAGCACTTGAGAAACCTGCTCTCACCACTAGAGAGAGAGAGAGAGAGAGAGAGAGAGATTGAGAGAGAGAGAGAGAGAGAGCGAGCTACAGATTTTTCTGAGCAGTGAATCTGATCACATACAAGTCTTCCAGAAAGATTCTTTCTTCTAGTCAGTGCTTTTGCTTTGGGAATAATTTTCTAGTGGCTGCACAGAAGAGGAGATTATCTTTGCCAATTCCCTTTTCCAGCTAAAGTTCTCTATGGATTTCCCCTGTCCGGGAGCACTGGGGACAGTGGGAGAGTTGTTGCTAGGATCTGCAAAGGAGGAGGAACTGAAAAAAATGCCCCCCATAGGAACATTCTGAGCGAAACTCAGCCCAGGAACACTCTGCCCAATACAATCCCACTGACTTTATGTACAGTGATATATCTGAATCCTAATATAGTTGGCAAATACTACAGCAAAGTGCAACGAGTTCCTTCCACTTTCACACAAGTAATTTAGCAAACCATAACATGCATGCTACATCTCTCAATGGAAGACTCAGCAGAAGAGATGGTAAATACTAATGCTGAAATGAAAACCATTGAGTCAAGCCATAAAAATCCAAGCTAATGTTCAACCATAATGACAATGAAGAACAAAAGTCAGCTACCCAAACCCTACACTCACATAAGGCAACACAACACAAATTTGAGGTGCGAAATTACAACTACAGAGTGTTAGCGTTTGTAAATATATATTTTATGTGACATAATCATGGTCCTTGGTTTGAATATATATAACTCAAGGCAGTACACATTGAGATTCTCAGTAGATACTCCATGCAAACATTTATGAAACACGAATCTGCTTCACCACAGGAAGGTTGCTGCATCACTTGCTTTCAGATGATAATCTTGGCTTTCTTGTATATACACCAGTGCACATAAAATGAAGACCAGTAAAAATATATTTATTCCTAGCTACAAATGATTTCCACGCAGTTAAGTAGCAACCTTTGCATATTTGATAACCTACTTCTCCACTACATACTGCTGTCCAATATAGGCTATTATATTGTTAGTATTCTGTCATTTATGCTTTTGCTTAAGGTTTCTTTACTGGGTTTTTTCCTCCTTTTTTCCACTCAAAACACTGGCCAGGGATCCAGAAAGATTTCTGTACAAAGTGTTCGTGTGTACACAAAGAAGCACTAAAGGGAATGGTGCTCCAAAAGTCTCATCAATAAGGCAAGTGGGAGTTGACTGATAAGCTTCCTTGATAAAAAGACAGTCCATGTGATGACTAAGAAACTAAGTTAACAATGAGGCAGCATGCAGTCACAGATTTATACTGCCAAAAATCTACTGAAGAAAATGACTTTCAGCTATATTACAGCAGTAAACATACACCTGACACTTTTTGGTTATGGTATTTCCATTTTACATCCCTGTGTGTGGGGAAATCTGAACTCACAATATTCAATAGAGCAGAGCCTTCCAAACTGCGTGTCGTGACACGTTAGTGTGTCGGCTGCAGTGTGTAGCTGTGTTGCATGAATGTAATGGGTGGAGGGGCTGCCTCTCCCACTGCCATGGCGGGCCAGGCCTGGATGAAGGGGCTTCCTCTGCCGCCGTCATCTAAGGAAGATCCCAGCAAGGGCAGTGGCAGTGGTGGCAGGCCAGGTCCGTGTAGAGAGGCTGCCTCTGCCGCTGCCCTGGGCTGAGGAAGACCCTGGCAAGTGCGGTGGTGGGCCAGGCTCAGGTGGAGAGGCTGCCTCCACTTACTGAATTACTGTGTCATGAAGTGATGCATGTCTAAAAAGTGTGTCACCAACATGAAAAGTTTAGAAAGCTCTGCAGTAGTGCTTTGCATTTACATTTCTAAGAATAAACAAAGTCTTAAATCTGTGTTTAAATACAAAGTGTTGTATTCAGGGCTCCAAAGTTTGTTCTGCCACACTTGGTCTACCTTTGATCATTTGGCAGGAATGCCACAAGTGGGTGGGGGAAGAATCACTCTAACAATTATGCAGCTATCCTTCTCCTCAGCAAAAAGGCTGTGAGTAGTACGATTGCTACACTGCTGAGGCAATCAGAATGTCTTGGCCATTAAGGTCAAACCAGGAAGGGCCAAACCCAGATGATTAAGGGAGAGGAGAGTTCTACTTGTTGCCATTCAGTCAAGGTGACCTGAGCATTTTGTACAGACAAACCTAGATGGGAAACATCTGTGAGGGGCTGGGGAAGCAGGGCATCCTTACTGCTTCTTGACTAATGTACCCCAAACATACACCAGCCTCCTTACATTTCTTTCCCCAGGGTGGTGGTTGCTCAAACCAGTAAAGACAGAGGCAAATGGACATGATATGTGGCTTTCTGAAAAGGCCAGTTAAAAATGACACTTTTGATCACAGCAAGATAGCTTAGAGAACATCCACTCAGTGCGGTCCACTCTGAGAATTTTATTCCTCTCCTAGTTTTAATGAGAGAATGGGGTAATTATTTATTTTTAAAACTATTCCTTACTGTTCATTCTCAATATGCTCACCTCTCTGCATAAGACAGGTTCAAATTCTTTCACATTTTATCAGTGTACACCAACCAGTAGGACCTCACTCACCATTGGCTCACGATGCCACATAAGCTCTTCTTCAGCAATCTGCATATTCAACTTCTTGGTACTTTTGCTGATAAAGTGGGCAGAATAGCAAAGACACTAATGCTGAAACATTAGTGAACATGAACAGCCAGTGGTAGTAAAGAATGCTCCATTTAGGGCAAGATTTCCACATCCTAAAGATGGCTAATTAATCTGTTTGGCCTCTCAAAGAACATTTTTTGTGGTAGTGTCACAATACTAGAACACTCAAAAATACATTGTTCTAACTGCATGCTGCCCTGAAATTTCACAATACAGGGAAAGAAAGAAATAGTAAATGAATACATATATACATAATACTACATTCCAATCTGGTACCACCTTAAGACATTTTAAAAACCTCTCAAGACACCTTAAATCATAATGCTGCTTCTGTCTGCTTTGTGGTTTTTTTTTGTTTCATCTGCCTCTTATTTAATTTTATTTGAGTGTGTGTTCTGTTGAATTTTATTTTGCTGCAATCTAAACACTGCCCTGTAATTCATTTGAATGAAGGACAATATTAAAAATATATTAAGAGTCCCAACACCTCTTCCTAAATTTCATGGCTTCAAAATTTCCCCTCCCATCTCTCTAGTTTTCCTGGTCCCAGCACAATTCACAAAACAATAATAATAAAAAAAAATTAAACAAACTATCCGTTTAGTGAAAGAAGTAGCTTCTCTTTAAAAAAAGCATTTACCTTTGATTGATATAGCCTACCAGTAAATGGTGACACCTTCAAGATTTGCTGCTTTGAAGTGCAGGGCCACCCAGAAGCAGAGATTTCTGACTGAGCTGGTTTTGCTTGCACCTCATAAGAATTGTGATAAGGTGGCTCCTGACTGAGATCCCTCGCTGGGGCTCACTGGGAAGCCATTTCCTTAAGCTACCAGAAGTTATTTTTAAGGCCGCATTTCCCCACCCTCCATGCCTTTGCTAACCTCTCACCTCTCAGAGAGGGAATGGCAGGGTGCGACTTGATCACAACATGTCTTGATTATTGACATTTATGGAAAATAAACCACAAATGCTGTAGCAAATACAATACTGAACCCAAAGTGTAAAAGACAGAGCATCTCACTGAAGAAGAAGATATTTTGTGGTAAATAAACAATTTAGATAGTCACACATTCACATAAAGCACTAGGCAGCATATCTGAATACCAAGTTAGGCAATAGTGCTGACCTCTAAATAAGAACTAAACTGTAAAACTGTAGATCATTTCGAACGAACAAATTTAATTCTATACATGTTTGAAGAAAAACTCATCTTCAAAAGCACTGCATTGATTCCAAAAGAGAAATTTTTTCATGAGTTCACACTCTCCATTTCCCCTTCCCAAGTTTCTTAGAAACATGGAAAAACACTTCTTCCTGAATGTTTCCAGACTTTTTTCTCTTGGGCTTTCTCAGCTCTAAACAGATTATGGGGAGGGAAAAGACAGTTAACTCAGTCCTTGCACTGAAAACTCTTAAATTAAGCTGATCCTGTGCAGAAAAGTCATATCCACCTGTGCAAATCCAGGCTACATCTGACATGAAATGTGATCCTCTTGTCATATCCCCCAAAATCTGCTCTGAAGGATACTGTTAATCTTCACACTAGAGAAAGTGGCAGAGGAATGTTTCTTGCCAACACTGTCCATCCTGCTGATGGTTGACTAACAATATTCTCTGAATGCTGCATGTGTGCATGTTTTGCTGCATGAATGCAGCAAATTTGTGTGCAACGTAACACTGTATATAATATAACCATAGAATATGTGATTCTTCATGTTAGTTCTGTTATCCTGACCTATCTTCCTACTGAACTTTTGGTTTTCACATTGTTTTCTGACGTAACAGAGTCTAGATTGGTATGAATCTTCCATTGGTCATGAGACTAGGTAGCCCCAAAGACTATGCCCCTTCACCATCTCACTCATGCATAGCAGGGCTCCTATTTTCACTTAGGTAAAAATGGAGGCTATATAAAGAGCAACATGTTATCACCAGAGTATGTGTTACATTTTGGTAAAATAGCAGGACGTTTAGGACATTATCAAAATTAAGATTAACTTAAATTTTAAATTCTAAATATTTAAAAGACAGATATGGAGAGAAAGAAATGCAGGACCAGTTGGCAAAACAAGATCGGAAAAATTGAGGGGAGAATATGTGAAGGTGGCGAATAAAATGGATCAAAACTTTGGTAAAGCCCTGGCTCAATAAATTTGGCATGAGAAGTTAACAGGTAGTCGATTGCTCCTTCAGCCTACCTGAGAATGTTGGTGTACACACATGTTTAAAATGTTCAAGCAATTGTTTTCCACCTAAAATTTGCAGAATGAGAAAATTCTGCAAAGGAAGTCTTTGCTCTAAAAAGATGTGCAATGCAACATTTAGTGTGTTTATACAGAAGCTTTACCATTTCCCCTTACATTTCATCTGAGGTTCCACCATGACTTCCAGACAATAGTTGCCAAGATTTCTTTTAATAACTTAGAAAAAACAACAACAACAGGAGATCAGGAAAGGAAATAAGAAGCTCTGCATTTGTTCACAACCAAAGTATTTATAAGTCTCCAAAAAGGTGGTTTTACTCAGCAATTTATGAAGTTCCATAAATGGCTTAGTTTTACAAGGATTTTAAGAGCCATATCTGTTACGAGAACAGTGGCATAGGGGTATTAGTGTAAGAACATGGCATGCAGGCATCTTCATTTTTTTTAAGTGTAGTTTACTCTAAAATCCAACAAAAAGTTAGGTAAACTTACATCCATTGGGCCTAATTATGCTCAAAATCTGTTGCATTTAAACTTTGTCATTTCACAGAATTACATCAACAGAACAAAGGGGCATTGGTTTGACTCCCGAATTTGGGGTTTTAGAAACTTAAGTTTATTTTATTTGTTTCATAACTACATAATGAATTTGCAGCAATATTGTTCTTAACTTCTTGACAGTGTACTACAACAGCCTTCTCATGTAGCATCCTGAATGACAAACCTGATCAGATAAACTGGTATCACATACAGTTTTTATGGAAGTGACAGAAGACCAATAGAAGCTATTCAGTGACAGCTGAGAGAATGAAAGATATATTCCAACTTCTTTCAAGGAAGTAGAAAGTGAAGCCTGAGAGGATACTATGTAGCTTTCCAGGTGCTGCTGGCCTGTAATTCCTATCATTCCTCACAATTGGCTATGAAGGCTAGGACTGATGTGAGCTGCAGTGTAACATATAGGGGCCATAGGTACTCTATTCCTGCACTGGAAAGATAAAGTGGCAAGATATCCCTCCACTATTTTTCTCCTTTAAGAATGTAGGTAGCTTCTTGCACTTTGGCAAAAGAAGCATCACATATTTAGCATAGAGACTTCAGCTACTTTAGTAGTTCCACCTCCTAAGGGAGCACTGGGAACATCTACACAGGGTCGAGGATGTCCAACTGAATTTCGAGGACCCACACATAAGCACAGTTTCAAAATTTTGATGGAAATTGTTAATGAAATCAATTTAAGAACAAGGCTAAAATGCACCATTGTTTAATTAATTTAAGAGAAGACAACAACAAATGGGGCAACAGATATTTAGGACTTAGAATTCCATGAATGACAGCCATCTTCCTATAAAAACCATGTGCTTATCTGCAGGATTTCTCTTCTGCCTTTTCATAACAATGCACATTATAACACATCTAAAAATTTAATATATTAAAACTAAACCACAGCAAAGCAAGCTCAATGTTAAGCAAAATGCTTGCCTTAAAAAGGTATCTCAACCAGGAAGTGGACAAATCAAGATCTTTTGCTCACACCCCACTTGGAGGGCTGTCAGAACACACAGAATGGAACACTGATATGAGAATTACTGGCACACATCAAATTAAAAAGAATTCCTCGTTTACTCAGAACTATTGTTTTACTTGCTAGTAGCTACACATAGATATAAGTCAGCTAAGACTGACAGATCAAGTAAAATTTCCTTAATTAGAGAAGATCCTTATTTAAAACTGATGCATCTGTTGTATGGATAATGACTTTAGATATTTAGGATGAAGATGCCTCTGTCTCTATCTTCAAATACCGCAAATTTTTACAGATTCATATTATATATGAGTCAGAAGGCCTGAATGATCCAATAGATAGTAAAACAAACTAATGAAACATTAAGCAAAGATCCACCTCCACTTCCCAAACACAGTTTAACTCCTCAAAGTAGTGTTCCTCCTCAATTTTTTTCCATATGAATTCTACTTTCTTTATAAACTGTAACTCTATTACTATATCTTTATAAAAAAATGTTGGGCATCATATACTGCTTATCTCTTTCCATTTCTAACTAAAACGTTTATTCTTAAAATGTATTAAGAACTAGAAACAAAAGTAGCACCACCACCATGCAGCACTCATCCAGTGCAGAATTTGATCAAACATTGAATTTTAAAAAATGGCTAGACAGTCGCAACCTTCCAAAGTTCTCCTACGTTTCCTCCCTAAAAAGGCAATTCCTTACTTCATCATAACAGTAAAAACTGTTTGGTAGCATCTTGTCTTCCCTTTTGATTTAATTAAAATAATAAATACAGGAAAGGCTGGATTCAGATTTAGATAGGTGTAACTGGGTTGATAGATAGAAACCTCTCTTGTTTCCCAAGCAAGCCCCCAGAACATTCTATAGACACTCAGGGCACCCTACTGAATTGGGTGGGGACAGGCAGGATTTCTTCTTGATCCAAATTGGGTTGATGGGCTTTACAATAATGGAAAACAGTTCCTGGACCCAACCAAAGAGCTACAGAAGGAATGAGCACAGAAAGGCTCATTATTTATCTATCAGTTGGAGGGGAGATGACACTGTCCGGGTGCTGCCATGTTGACTTGGCAACAGAGGAAAAAAGAAATCACAGGAACATGGACAGAAGCATGATTACTTTCTATGTCATTATTACTGGCTTCCATTGCAAAGCAGCACTGGCATTCAAAGTAACATGACCAGAAAGCACATGATTTCTCTCTGATATATCAGCAGATATATTTGTTTGACAGCACCTATGCTCTAGTGATGGTCTCATGATGCCATTGGTCTCATGATGCCATGAATGAATCAAGCCTCAGATGCCTTCACCAAATATTTCTTAAAACACTGGGGCAGAGGGGAATTAGCCACAATCAGGCCAGGCTCAAAAGACTTGATATACATATTAGAGATACTGATATACGTTATTCTTGATATACATATTCCTTTTCGTATTGCTTTTGGTTTTCTGTACAAGTTCTGGCTGTCAAGGACACAAGTAATTTTTAAGCAGCAACAGCATGTTTGTAATAGTGGGAAATACAACACTAGAGGAAAAGTCTTTGTGAGCTGAACCATATCCTCCAAGAATTATTGTGCAACTGTTATATATTCCAAAATCTTTTACTGTACAACAATCTCTAAGGTCACAAAATGATGTTCTACTTCACTGTAGCCATTTAAAAATCTTCATAGTTCTTATTCAAGGCTTTCTCAGTTGTACTGTTTGAGACCTATTTCCAGACAATAGCATCTGAAAAACTGGCATAACAAGGTAAGAAATTTTAAAACAACTTACTGTAATGACAGCTTTACTCAAACAGATTGAGCCCCTGCAGCCATATTCTGTTTCATCTTCAGACTTATAGTAACTTAGAGTGTTGTTCTTCAAGACCACCCAACGGTCCTGCCATCCATGTATGTAGTTGGTCCACTAGAAAAAAACAAACACATACATTTCAAACAAACAAGTTCTAAGATTACGAGCACTGTATTTGAATAATGAAGTATGTGAACAGTTTTATTTGCTCTTGTTAATACCTTTTCATTAAAAAGATAACAACTCTTTTTATTATACTAAAAGATTGCCCATATTTAGTCCTTTGAATCAGAAGATTTCCCACACTCTAGCTGGCATCCAGTTAGAGACTGATGAATGCAGGGCCAAAAAGTCACCACTGTGTGATGGATGTATTCTGCTGATAGTGGTGGATGTGGAGTTATGCAGATAGGATGTTCCTCTGTGCCTCATCTTTGCAAGTTGCAACTGCATGTTGTAATTGCACAATGCATATTACAGATCCCTATATTGTGCACTGCAGTTGCACCACATATATACTGCATATTTATTTATTTATTTACACACGCCACACACACACAGTGTGTATATGTATATGTGTGTTGTGTGTGTGTATGTGTGTGCATGTGTATATATATATATGCGTGTGTGTGTAATATATTGGCATCGTGATTGTGCATGGCACAACAGCATCTAGTAATTTGACATGTGCTGTGCAAATGCTGTCATTACACATGAGGTTGCCTAGTGCTCACCTCGCATATCTCCGTCTGCAGATATTTACACTATGTTGAGAGGATGTTGGATTGCAGATATTTATTTTAAAAAATCTGATACAGACAGCAAAACATTCAGGAGATTTTGGAGAAAGTGATAATATTAAATGACAATAATGACAATATTAAACGAACAAGTACATGGAATGTTAAGTCCTAAAAGGAGAAATGCATAACAGTTCTCTACAAGTCTATTAGTGAACATTATCAACTCAGAGATAGTACATTTACTGCACTGACACTGAATTCCAGATAATTATGCCACGTAATACATCATTACCAAGTAGAAACTCTGGACAGACACACAGCTCACTTCTGTAAATTTATGCTGCTCTTTAGTAGTCCACTGTTGCAGGCTCAGAACAAAGGTCTTAAGGCAAATATCTTAATGACAGCATGCTGGGCCCTAGACCAGAATTTCAACCAGTGTTCCTCTGAACCTTAGGATTCCATAAAAGGTCATGACTGGAAAAAAAACATAAACGTCTGAGTTACAGGTATAATAATTTTATGTAGGGGTTCCCTGAAACTTGAAAATTATTTCAAGGGTTCTTCCAGGGTAAAGAGGTTGAAAAAGGCTGGTCTAAACTGAAGTCAGTACATGGTAGATCAGGATCTATTGATATATTTCTGCATGATTTACATTATATTGCAAGAATTTCTCACTCCCAATTGCATAATAATAGCAACAACTAAAATACTTCCCCACTGCAATGGAAAAAATGTAGGAGGGGAGGTAAAAAGGAGTGGATTTTTATATGAAGCAACTTGTGGATTTGCTTCTGGTACTAGTTACATATTTGTGAGCTGAGCATATGGTCAGAAGCACTCATGTGACTTAATTCTCTCCAGCTCAGTCAACATTTTGACCCTGGATTCAGTTGGTAAATTTGAGTTATAGTTAACAACACAGAACACCCCAAATAACAAAGTAGATCTCGCAAGCATGACATGCCAACATCTAGACTATTTTCTTCCACATATAAATCTCCTCTAATCTGTCAGGTTAAGGATGACAATGCATCCACTTTCATGAAAATATCTTCAGTCCATTTACAGATACAGAGCAGCTACCAAGTTTCATATACTTAAGTGATATGATCACCACAATAGTGCCAGTGCTTCACTACCACGCTTGCCTGTCTGCCAGGTGGAATTATACATTACTGCAAACTCCAGAGGCAAGGAAATAGCAAAACCACTTCACTTCCTTCCTTTCACCCTACAATAGGCAGGAAAGGAATGATGACTGAACTGCACAGATTGATCTTGATATTCACAACCAGAATATAGATGGGCAGAGCCATTTGGCTGCCTGAGGCCACCATGCTTTCTACTATACCACCAATACTACCTCACTGTGGCCACAACAACTCCATATCTATTAGTGCATACATCATGAAGCAGCATAGGGAACTCAGTAATACCAGGGTGAACCTTGTTTACACTGAGGAAGGTGTAAGCAAAAGAAATGTTTAATAGACAAAGTGCCAGTCTAGGAGTGAAGCGAATCAGGTTCAAATCACACCCAAAACTTACTAAGTCACCCTGGGCTAGCCAATACCCTTCAGTATCTGACCTACTTTATATGGCAGTAGTGTTACGGAGTACAGGAGTTATATATAATCTGAACTGCAATACTTTACTGGGATGCACAGTAAGCCAATTATTCAATTGATTATTAGAAATTCATCTATGCAAGTGAGGAAGTGTTAGCCTGAAACATGAGATCTAGGATTTCCTGAGTGGCAGACACTTTTTCCTTTGACAGAGAAAACCAGCACTGTTTTGCTAAACAAATTAATCAACTACGTAGTACACAACATTATTTAAATGCCATTGTAGGTGTCTGAATATAAAGTTTAAATATAAGAGACCTACCTGGATGGTACACATAATAATTGTGACATAATCAGGGTCAGCAAAACTAATCAGGGAAACTGTGATGCAGAAGTCTTTTGAAATTAGGCCAAAGTCCACATGACATCAGGCTGAGGCTTCGAGTGACATAAGTTTTAGAGACAATTGCCTCACTCATGTAATTGCCTTGGAAAGAGTGTCACTTCCTTCAGTTTTGGGAAAGGTCCACAAAAATAGTTCAGTAGTTTCCTGGCTAGGAGTAATTGCCTATGTTCTGAAGGCATGATTGAGAGCATTCTAAGTTTTACTGCTGATCTGGACAGTGTGGGGAAAGAAAAGATTCTGGAAAAAAATACAATGGTTACCGCTTGCTCACTTACACTGAAGAGTGATCAGTAGGTATGCTGCCCCTGAGGCTATTGCAGCAGCTTCCTCAAATCTTCACACTCCTCAATGTCTTTTTTTTCCCCAAACAAAATGGCCAAGCCGGGGGGGGGGGTGAGATCTGATTGACCATTTTGCCCTATTTTATGTCTGTGTGAGGTTTTTTTTCCCTCTCAAAATGGTTTTGGAAAAAAAGAAGTCTTTATATAAGCCTACTTCATGTTTGAAAATGTGGTAAAATAGCCAGTTATATCCCTGAAGGCCTTTGTCATGATGTGCACGTTACTGGCTATTTCCTGGCTAAAAAATCTTCTGACAAAAATTTACACACAGAAAATGGGGACACAGCCCTTTGGGGTCCTGTGGGACCTGATGCAACCATCTACCATTAGAAGTTGCCAACCACTATCTATGCTGAGTCATAAGTACGTCCCATTTATTTTAGTGAGTCTTACATCCAAAAAATAAGGTGTAGGACAGCAGTTTTAACGTGATGTGAAATAAGTCAAAAGTTTCGTGAGTACAAGAGTAACAAAATTTTTACCTGTGTATGGCAGGAAAAAATCATGAACCAATGCTTGATAAAATAATGTAATTGTTCATAAGATGGCACAGAGAAGTACTATAGATTAACTCTATAATAGCTGAAATGTGCTTCGAAGTTGCTTCATTTTTAAAAATCCCCTAGTAAGTTACAGTATACAAATGGTGCAATGCCTTTCACAACTTGAAACTGTAACTAAGCCATCATTCCATCAGGCTGCAGCAACAGAAGTTTAGAAAGGCTGAAGTGTTACAACCAACTTTTTAGAATTAATCTGTGTCATTACAGATTTGTTTTCTCACCAGGGTGCTGCTACTACCCACTCCCTTCAGCAGAATGATAGTATGTTAGCTATTTGTATGTTCATGCACTTTTCTATTATGTAGCAAAAGACCAGTTCAGTGAGTTTTTTTAAAAGTATTCAAAACTGATTAAGTGAAATAATTAAATCACTAGAAATAATCACTGCCTCTCCCCGCACCTACATAAATACATACATATAATTGGAAATACATCCTAGTGCCTCTTCTTTATTGCAGTGTTTAACTTAAAGTGGAGAGGTTGTATATGTTATCTACACACACATTCACAGAACAGAGGAACTGGGACCACATGTGGCCCATGGACCACACTTTCCACACCCCTGGAATAATTAGCTCTCCACCTTTCACTGGACAAAAGGCAAACAAAACTATTCATAACAGAATGGAACACAACATGAATAGACAAAGCCATAGTTCAGTTCTTGGAATACAAAGTACAATTCTTGTTACCCATGCTTAACAATGCAGTCAAGTAAGAGACTAAAAGGGATAGAAAGAATAAAGGAAAATAAATCTTGTGACACCTTCAAGGCTAACTAGCTTTGTGGACTACAGTCTGCTTCTTCACCATCTGAAGAAATGGGCTCTGGTCACAAAAAAATATGCTGAAATTAACTGGTTATTCTTAAAAGTGCCACAAGATTCTTCCCCCTTTCTTTCTTTTCATACGGAAAGAAAATAGAATGTCACTTTTTAAAAATAATCATTAAGCATATCCATGACAAGAAACTTATGCAAACTATAGGAGGGTAAGACATTTATTAATGTTGTTGTTGTGTGCCTCCAAGTCATTTCTGACTTATGGCGACCCTAAGGTGAACCTACCATGGGGTTTTCTGCAGCTGAGAGTCTGTGATGTGCCCAAGGTCACCCAGTGGGTTTCCATGGTTGAGTGGAATCCTGGTCTCCATTGTTGTAGCCCAGCACTCAAATCACTACACCGTGTTGGCTCTCTAGGACATTTATTAGGACCATCTAATCACCATCATGGCAGGCAACCTGTGGCTCTAAGGTTTCAATCTGATCTCATAAGGACATAGGCGTAATTTCAATTGCCGCTGACAAGTTACAAATTCAGCCCTCTGCGAGATCTGCTCGCTCCCCAACAGCCCATTAGGTGGGGGGGGGGAGTGATAAAGAGAATGTGAAAGAAGGAGTTTGCCAACTCTTGGTTCTAATTGCATCTACTACTGGCTTCATTCACCACAAGAATCTGGATGTATTCTTAGTGAAAACGAAGTATAAAATTGGCCACTGCTTTAAAGTATGACAGTTTAGTTCTGAGGTGTTTTGTTGTTTGTAAACACCTTTCTGTCCACTTCATACTTTTGCATACTAGTAATGAATTCAATTGGATGTCACTTCCATAATGAACTTCAGTAATGCAGTTCCAACACATTTACAGGCAACAGGCATCAGTACATTTTTGCAATTTCTTCTTTGCATGAGAAAAGTAAATGCTTCTTTGTCACAATGGTTTACGGGGTGGAAAAGGAAAATCCTTAAAAACTACATCCACTAAATTTTGTAATAAGCTACATGCATTTTGTAGGCACTTTAGGGTGGAACATCTGGGAGATGCACATGACAATAAGCTGCAATAAGGCTGGATATAGAATATAATAATAAAAGCCAGGATGCTGCTAAGAGAAAAAGTTTTGGGTTTTTGTTCTTTAAAAAAATACAGTGTTGAAAAACAAAAAGTTGCCGACAGCTATACTATGCACAGACCCTCTGCACGCAGGTTTCTGTGCCTAACCATGGCAACAGTCTAAACTGACACTGGCTGCCAGCACTACATTTTTCTGTCCAAAGATCAATGCAGGTAAGAACACCCTGTGCTCGAGGTTTAGAACAGAAAGTGGGAATGTGGTTGAGGCTAATAGTCAGAAACAGACAGAGTAGAGGGAAGATCACTCTAGACAAGCTGGGAAATCTGTGGCCCTTCTTATGTTATTGAACTTAAATACTTATCAGGCTGATGTGAGGGATGATGGGAGTACAACCATATTTGCGGGTTTAACTTTCATGGATTTGATTATTTGCACGTTTCTCCAACCTCTGCCCCCACACTTCAGCGGCTTCTTTTGCAGGGGGAACCTTCCCTTTCAGTGGCTTCAAACAGTCAGCACAGCCCTTTATAAACCCACCTCTGATCCTCCTCCTCCACCAGCTGCTGCTTGGCCAGCTAAGGATGGCTCTTGGCCCAATTTTTCAACACCATTAACCCTCTCCCAATGCTCCACCCCACACCTAAGGAAGGAGATGGGCAAGACAAAGGAAGTACAGGGCCACCATACCAACGCAGCCACTTTCTCTCTCCTTTACTGACCCGGTTTAGGCCCTGGGTGTCTGTTCTCCCCATCAAGCCTCAGCCCCCTTCCCGCAGACATACATTTTGATATTTGCAATTTTCCTACTTTTGCACAGATCTTGTGCCCCTAACTCTAGCAAATGTGGAGGGCTAACTGTAATAACTTAACATATGGAGAGCCTACAGGTTCCTCAGCTATACAATGGATTCAACTCCATGACCATTTCTAAGGCAGTAACTTACTACAGTGCTGTTGTGATTTCCAAATAGCTAATTATATTAATCTGAAAAGTCATATTACACCAAAAGGATGCATGAACTTTATATCTGTGATGCCTGGACAGATGTTTCACGTAATAATCTCATGATCTGACCCAGACTCTCCATTCGCAGATAGGATAGTCCTTTTTAAAATCCATAAAGGATAACCATGGATTTTTGGACCACATATTCCATTTCCCCAGAAATGCATAAACAGTGACTCAATTCCATGGATTTCTCAAAAGAATCATCCTTTCTGAGAACAGGTATCTCATTACCTGCACTTTCCTTGCTTCAATACATATCAAAACCAAAATGAATATAAGTGGAAGACCTTTCAAAAGTCACAACTGTCATCCAGTTTTTGAAGAACATATGCATTCTGTTGAAACTCTTACATCTTGTTTGAAAACGTGACTTGTCTAACCATGTAACAAGATTCCTCCACAAGATTTAAAGGAAGACTGGTAAGATTACACACTAAAAATTACTAAGCACCAGATAAGGAAGTCTTAAGTGCAGGCCTTCAGGTTCATGTATAGCTTCTTTATTCCTTTTCTCCCTATACTGCCTTGGGATCGGTGGATTTTATTGCACTGTTTTGACTTTAACAGGAAGGTCATGCCACTCCTTTCTGATGTTACCATTTTATGTTAAGCTTGCATGCAGATCACATGATCTTGTTTTCTTTTAAAAAAAATGAAAACACACACACACACACACACACACACACACACCGCTTGGAAGCACTGGCTTCACAGGCCCAAGATGAAGTTGGCCTTTTCCCCGCTTGAAGATTCAACCAGTGCAAGTGCCCTGACAGGCTGTCTTGACAACATTACTCAGCCAAGCTATGCCTACAAGTGAAGTCTGAGATAGGATTACCAGGCTCTTCCAAGGAACCTGATGAACAGACTGCTTTTCGCTCTCACTGCATCACACACGCACTTTAAAAAAAAAAGGAGGAAAAAAATTGAGGGGAATCCCACCCCTAAGGAGTGGGAAGGTTATTTAAACAAGTCGTGTTTGTTCAAACCATGATGAGACTTCATCATCAAGCAAAGGTTGGTGACAGGTGGGCTTCAGGGGATTTTTGAAAGAAAAAGTGACAATCATAAAAAAAGCTGAGTACCCTCCACGCAAAGGAAAAGCAAATGCTTCCTTACGAAGCTAGGCAACCCCTCCGCGGATTAAAAAAAAAAAAAAAATTCCAGCGCCCTCCCAGACTGCAGTGGTAAAGGATTATAAGGCGCCGCTTATTTGTTTTTTTAACCCTGTTCTCTCGAGTGGGCGGCAGGAAAGAAGATCTCGAGGGAATCTCCCGCTAACTAAGAAGGTGGTCAAGATCCTAGGCCGCCGCCAACCACTCGCTGGGCGGCGGGCAGATGGGGTGGCCCCTTTATCCGAGTGACTCGACGTCAGGCTCCAGGCACGGCTTGCCCTGCGCCTCTTTGGCAGAAGGCAGCGAGGCACGACTACGTCCGCCCCCCTCCCCACATAACCCCAGATACTAAAATCCTAGCGACGGTGAAGGAAAGAGGAGGACGGGCACGGCTTGCTCTCCTCAGTACTTCGGGTGAAAGCGCGTAAGCAGAGAGGCAAACGGACCCCAACCCTCATCCCGCGCCCCTCGTCCTCAGTTCGGCGAAGTAAAGCGCCAGCGGCGGGGAAGGAAAGCGGACGATGCTTCTTCTTACCTTACTGAGGACTCCGCAGAGTTCAACAGGCGGCCCGGATTCGGTCTCGGGATCCTCCTCGGAGCCAGAGGAATTCCAGCTTTGGTTGTCCGACATGGAGTCGCCGTTCCTCAGCCACTCGCCGAGCGGGAGCCAAAAGCCGAGCCTGCTCTACCTGACTGACACCTTTCCTCTCGTCGGGGCGCTGTTCCCGCTACCGTCGCCCCAGCCCCGAACCACCTTGGCAGCCCCTTTCTGCTTGTCCCCTTCTGGCCACTGCCGGGAACCGCAGCTCCCGAATTTCCCCCACCCCCTCAGCGCACGCTTCTAAGGCTAACCATCTGGAGCAGCCACACCACTCGTCTCCTTTCCTCCTCCTCCTCCTCCTGTCCTCAGAGCACAACTGCTCCCACCGCCGCCATCTTACTCAAGGAGATCGCACTCGACCACTATTTGCCAAGCCCTTTTCACATCCCCCCCAACCAGGGTAGGCCGTCTCTTGGGCATGCTGGGAAATGTAGTCTCTGGTGGTGGTGGCGGCGGCTGTGGTGTTTGTGGCGCACTGCTTTCTGGGAACTGGGGGCGGGCCAACTAGCGGTAGCCCTCGTTGTGGCCGTTACGTTCTGCAGGCTTCTTGGGCGTTGTAGTTTTAGGCGGGTTTCGCAAACGCCGCGGTCGTTAGGCTTCTTCTTTCCAAATCTGGTTGGTCGCCATTTTGGTGTGCTGAATTTATTGAGGAAGCGGGGGCTGGTGGTGAAGCAAGCTGGGATTGAGGTGTGTATGTAGCTTGTGGCTGCTCTGTCCTTCTCGGGAAGGAGTTGCTTTTCGACGAGTCTTTCCTTCCTTCTTTTAGGCGCTTATGCCTCTCCCATTTGGAGATAGCTAGAAGACAACCCCGATTAACATTGAAAGGAAGCTAAAGGGCTTATTTCACAAGTAGAAAGCGTTTGGGGAGGGTATACAGTATACGTGGAGGGAGAGAATGGAATAGTACCTCCCGCCAACATTTCCCTGAGGGCAGGGCTTATTCTGGCTTTTAAAATTTTCATTAGCCAACTTATTCGCCAGATGACAGTTTCGTTTGCCAACTGACAATGTAACCCTCGAACACAGTCACAAACAAAACAGCTAAAGCCAAAATCTGATTGCCATACTGAAAAGTCGGTAGTGTATTGATTAAAAAACAAACAAAACCTGTCAATGGAGACACCGTTGCCTGAGTGAAAGGAAGATGTGTCAACCAACCCATTCTTTGGGAGAACGACCCATTGACATTTGGACTAATGCATACACGTGTATAGCCAGGCATGCTCTGTAAAAACAAACTGGCCATGATACTGGCATTGGTGTGGTTTCTTCCTAAGTGACAGGGGGTGATTTGAGATTTCCTTTTTTTTTTTAATCCCAGCATTTTGTGATGCTGCTAGTTGTGTGTATGGCAAATATAGTGGTTTTAGCAGGGGATGTTCGTCTTGAAAGAGTGTACACATTATCCAAAATAAGACCCATAGTGATCTTGCTACAGGAATTGACCCTTTTAAACAAACTGTGACCATAAGTAGGTAAAGTCTACTAAAAATTAAGGAATTGAATGTATGTGGCTTTAGTAGTGGCCAGTGTGCAGGCCTATAACCTACTGGAAAGAGATTCTCCTCCTGCCAACAGCTTTAGATAATCGTTTTACTTATGAATAAAGCCGAACAAATGTTTGCACTACCTTGTGGGGCTTTCAGGGTCAAATAAATAGTTCTGGGATGCCTGTGGAGTCCTGTGACACCAGATGCAACTCTTGCCAGCCCTAAGCCAGCATAGCTGGTAGTGAAGGATGATAACATTGTACTAAGCAAGAGTTTTTATTTCCAAGTTAATTTTCGTCTGTTAACTGTTCTGTTCTACAAAAAAGAAAGGGGAAAATATGTTTGCATTTCTTTAAGCAAGCAAGCCTTTTCTGGCCACACTTGAAAACAATGCAGAGCTACATGGGAATTTGATATCAAAGACTGAGGCAATTACTATGTTCTTTATGTATTGCAATGCATTTAACACAAATATTTCATTGATTTGTGTGGAAAGAGGAATGCCCTCAGAACCTGACACCAGTCAATGAAAAACAGTATCAGAGAAGTTGAGAGAATGGTTATTTGTTAAGCTTTTCTTGTGTGTTTTTTTTTAATTTCTTTCCATCATTGCATTATTTTACCATGTTTGCACCTCACAGTTAGTTTGGTTGTAGGTTGTGAATTCTGGCTTGTGGTTATATCCAGACCTATCCCTTCTAACAAACCATAGTTTGTTATTAAGCTTTTTAATTCCAAACTGAAAACCAGGACTTGTTTCCCTGTATGCCCACCTTGGAATAGGAGCTGACAAAAGAGAGAAAAAAATAGGTCAGAAATAGGTAAAAGAAACTACAGTCAGCCCTCTACATTTGTGGGTTTCATTTTGGCAGATTTGATTATTCACAGATTGTTTGCTGTCACCTCTGCTGCCTCCCTATGCCATTTTTAATAGGGACTGCAAGCCTTGTGAGACTGAGAAACTACAAACGAGGCTTGTAAGTCCCTGTTAAAAATGGTGTGGAGCAGCAGTGGAGGTGGCAGTCAGCCCCACCAGCCAACCACTTCTGCCTTGTGAAGGAATCCTGATACCTCAATGGAATCCATGGTGGGTTGAATATAGTGATCATACTTTTTGTGTGTGTTAAATATTGTTTGGGAGGGCCTAGAATTATTCTTTTTTTTTTTCACTTTCATGGGGGTCCTGTGCCCTTAGCCCTAGCGAATGTGGAGGGATGACTGTAGTTTGTTCGCTTGTCTGAAGTCATGGCCAATGATATATCAGAAAAAGTAATGAGCTGTCATGCTATGTTCTTGTTGATCTACACTTCTTAATCTAAGTCACAGCTGCTACCTAAGACTCTTCTGGGTCTCACTGCATTTGAGAAACCACATTATATGTTACAAGTTTTGGAAATGTTTATCACTTCCTTTGAGGAGGTTGGTGGGAGCAGATGGGGGGCACAGTGGGTTGTCTTACAGCTTTCTTTATCTAATGGGATTCTATTGAAATCCCTAATTTTCATTGTGGAATATCACTGCAATAGCTTGGGCATGGAGGAGAAAATATTTGCTGACAGTAGCAGTGCTATTTCTATTAGTGATACAGGGTCAGTAATGCAAGTTTTAGTTCACATGCATGGCGGGTTATATTGGATGATCCAACCCACCATGGTGGTGCTGGTGGGCTCCTGTTTGACTCCATGACTATTGGCCTGTGGTATCCTTCATGCTATTTAACATATACGTGAAACTGCTGGGAGAGGTCGTCTGGACTTTTGCAGCCTGATGCCATCAATATGCAGATAACACCCAAAGCTATTACTCCTTTCTACCCCAATCCAAGAAGTCCGTTTGGGTCCTAAACCAGTATCTGTTATCAGTGATGGTCTGGATGAGGAGAAACAAATTGAAACTTAATCCATACAAGACAAAGATGCTCTTGGTCAGTTGGAAGGCAGATTAAAGGATAGCGATTCAGACTGTGTTAGATGGATTTACACACCCCTTGAAGACACAAGTTTGCAGTTTGGGTGTACTCCCATACTCAGTTTTGAACTTGGAGGCCAAGGTTGCTGCAGTGGCCTGGGGTGCTTTTGTACATTTAAAGCTTCTGTTCCAACGGCACCTGTTTATTGAGATGCTGTATTTGGCCATGGTGGTTCATACCTTAGGTACATCCCGTTTGGAGTAGTGTAACATTCTGTACTTAGGATTGCCTTTGAAGAGTGGTTCGAAACTTCGGCTCATCCAAAGAGCTGCAGCCAGACTGTTAAACAGGGCAAGTTATACTACAGATCATACTACATCCGTGTTGAAACAGCTCCAGTGGCTGCCAGTTTATTTCTGGGCACAGTTCAAAGTGCTGGTTATAACCTATAAAGCCTATATGGCTCAAGTCCAGGCTGTTTGGCAGACTGTATCTCTCTCTATGAATCAGTCTGAGATCATCCAGAGAGGCTCTTGTCTTAGTCCCACCACCATCACAAGCACAGTTATCCTTCTCAAAGACTGCCCCTAGACTCTGGAACTCCTTTTCCAGAATGGCCCCCTCCTTGTTCTTCTGGCGACAGGTGAAAACCTTTTTATTCAGGCAGGCTTTTGATACAGAAAGCTCTTGAGAGAGAGATTTTTATCTAAAACTTTGGAGAATTTCCCTTTAAATCCCCAAACATTTAAACAAGATTTTCTAGAAGAGGGAATGATGTTGCTCCTATGAATAGAAAATCAGAAGGGAAGACAAAAGTCAGACTTGGGATGAGAATAATCCAGTCTTTCAAGTATTGTTGAACTGCATCTCCCACCATTTCTTCCCATTGACTTCTGGCTAGGGCTTTTGAGACTTGCAGCCCAACTGATTTTGAAGCCTGCGTGATTGAGTTGATTGAGTTGAAGAACACTAAAATTTTGGCAATTATATGTGAAACTTGATCACTAGCAAATATTAAGAAGAGCAGATCCTTTTTATGTGATGCTACGACTATATTTAAATGTCAGGGGAAAAGCCCCTGACAAACTGAAAGTCTGGTCTTCTACTTTACATGAATGTTGTTGGTATTACATTAAAAGAAATTTTAGATTAGCATTTTAGAAATGAGTAACAAGAAACCTGTCCCTGGTGAAATAATATTAGGGATTATATTAAAGTTTGCTGCTAAGAAATGAAGAAAAATTATTCATTCTTTTGTTGTCCCTTAGTTTTTTTTTTACCCCTTTGGAATCTTGGGATACCTTCCAGTGTTAAAAAATGGGAAGAAGTGGCCCCTCAGACTTACTTGGGGAGAGTTTGCTGGGCGTAGTTGGCACTACAGGGAACCAGAAGTCACTATTTTGCTATGCTGTTTTGCATCTTCCTAGGCCCCTCTGCACTGTTTGTATGCCTGCGGGCACTTCTCAAGGTACCCAACCTGAGGTATATGCAGTTGTCCCTCAGGTCTCTGCCTGGGTAGTACTTAAGAGGGAGCACACTGCTCAACCAGGCACTACTAGAATCACAGAATCATAGAAATGTAGAGTTGGAAGAGACCACAGGGGCCATCCAGTCCAACCCCCTGCCATGCAGGAACACCCTCAAAGCACTCCCGACAGATGGCCATCCAGCCTCTGCTTGAAAACCTCCAAAGAAGGAGACTCCACTACACTCTGAGGCGGCATATTCCACTTCCGGACAGCCCTGACTGTCAGGAAGTTCTTCCTGAGGTTCAGGTGGAATCTCCTTTCCTGCAGCTTGAAACCGTTGCTCCTTGTCCTGGTCTCTGGAGCAGCAGAAAACAAGCCCACTCCCTTCTCTACATGGCATCCCTTCAAATATTTAAACATGGCTATCATGTCCCCTCTTAACCTTCTCTTCTGCAGACTAAACATACCCAGCTCTCTAAGTCTATCCTGTTTCAGCAGCCTTCCCACCCAACTTCCCTGAGTTGCTGGGGTGGTGGTGATCTTGTATTGTCATTTGATTTAATTTTCCTTCTTAATGCATGCTCACTGGTATAATCAATTTATTCACTTATTTATTTATTTATTTAAAGTATTTCTGTATCGCCTCCTAGCTCACAATGGGTCCTGAGGTGATGAAGAAATAAAAACTAATTAAAACAATGCAAGGATTAAAAACACTTTAAAAACACATTAAAATACTCTTTTAAAACTCCTAAAAGCTATCTAAAAAATTAATCCTAGAATCCAGCTTTAAAACAGCAATTTCAAACATTAATGCCATGTGGAACAGCACTGTTCTGACTGCCTGCCAAGAGATGTGCCCAACCTAATTTCCTTGGGTAGGAAGTTCTACAGTCAAAGTACTGCCCTGTTGTGTGTATCCACTAGCCTCACTTCATGAGGTGTTAGGACATACAACAGGGCCTCCTCTGAAGTTCTCAAATTTCTGCCAGGCTCATATGGGAGGAGATAGTCTTTCAGATATCCTGATTGTTTAAGGCTTTGTAGGTCAACACCAGCACCTTGGATTGAGAATGGGATGCCACTGTAGTTCTCACAAAAGTGATGGTAATTGGCTGCTAAAATGCACACCTGACACCAGTCTGGCTGCTGCATTTTGCACTAGTTGCAGCTTCCAAACACTTTTCATGTAAAGAGCATTACAGTAGTCTAATCTAAGGTATGAACCACTGTGGCCAGACCTGCCTTCCCCAAGAATAGGGCAGCTAGTGCACCTGCCAAAGCTGGGCAAAGACACTCCTGGCCACAGCAACAACTTGGCATTCCAGAATCAGCTTTGGGTCCAAGAATACTTCCAAGCAACAATCATGATCTTTCAGAGGAAGTGCAGCCCTATCCAGAATGAGCTGTGATCCCAATCCCAAGCTGGTTTTCATACTGACCAGCAGCAGCACTTCTGTCTTGTCTGGATTAAGCCTCAGTATGTTCATCTGTATCTAGTCCTTTACTGCATCCAAACAACAATTTGGTACTACCACAACCTCCACAGCATCAGCTGTAAAGGAAAGAGAGAGCTGGGTATCTTGAGCATACTGATGACATCCAGCCCCGCAATTCCAGGTGACCTCTTCCAGCAGCTTCATATAGATGTTAAAAAGTATAGGGGCAATATTGACTCCTGTGGAACCCCACAGGCTAATGGCCAAAAGACTGAACAACAGTTACCCAGGATCACCTCTGTCACAACTTGTGGCGCGGCATTGGGCAAAGTCCCAGTGCCATGGAGACTGGACCACGTAGCCAATCATCCATCAGTTTGTGCCATCCCATTAGGGGGACTGCAGGAACAGAGGCTTTCAGGTAACACCCACTGTGGGTGAATCTTCCTCAGCCTTGCGTGGTGGCTATGCACCCATCTCCTTTGCTGATTCCTGCTCTGGGTCAAGAATCTTGGATGTGCTTCGGATCATTTAAGTTTTGGACACTGGATCTTTGCCTTATGCTAAATCAACTTATACAGCTATAACCAATGAAAGTTATGGCCATTATCTGTCAATAATGAGTGATAGCTTATATTGGTGCAGCCTTTGCCAGCCTAGGACAGCAGTGGTATCTGTTGCCTGGAAATGTTGCTGTATTTCTATTTTTGAGATTTTTGCAAAAATTTCCCTGCATGGATAATTTCAGCACTGTAGTTCTTGTTGTATTATCTCTCTTGAAATATAAATTCCCTTGTCTAAATATTTTTTTTAGTCGTTTAAATTTTAGATAAATTTATTGTGATTTTTTTTTAGCAAAGTTGATAAAACAGTGTGGGTTCAGCACTTGCGGATCTGATTATTTGCAGGTTATTTAATTATATTTAATTAATTTATTTTTAAAAATTCTTGCCCTGTTTGCTCCTGCCATGGAAATAATATGTTCTCTCTAGGAATCTTTAGGTCCTTCTGGTGGAAGTGAACCATAGAATCGTGCTGCAGGATGTAGAGATTCCTAGAGAAATGTTCTCAGGTTAAAAAAAAATAGTGTTTGTGATTATTTTTGTTCACATTTTTCCATTTTTGCAGTAGTGTTTGCTCTCCTAAACCCCATAAAAGTGGAGTGCTTGTTGTGTATTATAGTTACATTAAACAATAATGTACTTCTACTAAAAGTGGTGATTAAATACAATATTTCTCCCTATTGTTTTACACTGTGATTTAAATGTAGAAGTACAAAACAGTGTCTTGCAGTATAGAGATATAGAATAACAAGGATCAAATACTGTGACATGTTGGTATTTTGATAACTAATGTAGAATGAGCAGAAACCTTGTAGCTGCTGATAGGTGGAAGATGAAGAGGGCTAGCTGTTCATTCTGTGATCCTGTTAACAGCAGCTTTACAGTACAAGCAGCAAGTGTAATTGCGTAGACTCATACCAGGCAAATTATATTCTAGTCAATTTTAGTCCCAAATTACTATTTTAATGAGAAAATATTATTGCTATTTTTAAGAGGAAGAAGTAGTCTGGGCCAGGTTTCCCAAACAAACATTCTTGTGTATATGTATGTCTGTGTGTGCACACGTGGGCGCTTTTACAAGTGTGTGTGTGTATGAATACTTGTATATATATTACAGGTGTACGAGCCAACATAGTGTTGGGTGACTACTCCGGAGACCAGGGTTTGAATCCCTGCTTGGCCACGGAAACTCTTGGGCAAGTCAAACTCTCTCAGCCCCAGGGGAAGGCAAAGGAAAACCTCCTCTGAACAAATCTTGCTAAGAAAACCCTGTGATACGTTTGCCATAAGTTAGAAATGACTTTACATACATACAACAAGAACAACAACAACAGCAGCAGCACACACACACACACACACACACACACACACACACACATTTTCAGTCCAAACTGACACATTTGCTACAGGAAACATCGTGATGTTTCTCACAGTCTTAGCATTTCCCTAGGGAAGAAGCTAATTGCAAGTCTGGTAAACCCTTGATTGTTATTGGACAGATTACCTAATTGTTCATCTTCCAGCTGTGCACATAAACATATATCTCCTTTCCAATCCCACAGCATAGATATTATCTGATAGTGAAATATCACTGATTATGATAGCAAGAAAAGTCAAATATACTATAGGGTTCATTGAAAAAAGATAGAAAACATTTTCTTGGTTTCCTCTTTCTCTGGTCCCTCTCATCATTCCCTGATGTCCCTGTGAATAGCTCTCTGCTTTTTTACATAGGAAAAAGTACCTTCCATTCAGTTAATTGGAATAAAATTAAATGCCCCATTTGCTTTTGTGGTAAAAAACTACTGTCTGGATTCAACCTTTGTCTTTGACTCATCAGTTGAAGACTCATAAATTGCAATTGCATTGTTTGATGATGATGTCACATGATCTTATTCCTAAAAGCATTTTAAACCCAGTTTTTCCCCTGTAGCTTGGAGTTAAGATTTTCCTCCCACATTTCTGTAGGCCAAACCATCCTTTTTTATGAGCTTAAAGGGCTCCTATTCAGTCTATTGTCAGCTGTGATGCAACCGAAATCACATGTCGTGGCTCAAAAATCCTAGCCTAGATCAATGTTACTAAATGAATGGCAGCATATCGGGGTTAAAAGTTTTGAGAATTTGAGGCAAACTGCAGCTAGTATTTCAATTTAACTAGGTCATAGAAGCAATTAAAAATTTTCAGTATTGCAGTTTAATTGTTTAGGTTTTGCTCTCATTGTTAGTCCTGTAAGACAAAAGCTACTCATCTGAGTAGCATAGCTACTCATCTGAAAAATCCTATAAAAAACCAAGCCTCGTAACCTCCTTAGCGCTTGAAAACTGATCACACCATTCCCTTTGTCTGTATTGCTATTCTAACAAATCAGTAGGTGATCGAAACTGACCAGAATCCTGTGTTCCACAAGGGGTCTTCTAAACTGCAAAGCTTCAGTGACTGGAAAGAATGCTCCTGATAGCGCAGAAGGATTAGATGATGAGTGCACAAACATGTGCCCCTCTTGGATACTAGCAATATTTAGGAGCACAGACCTGGGATAGTGATATCTGATGTTCCTTAAGCCAGTTTTGACAAGTCCTTTTTGCTTAAAATCCTTAAGGATTTTGCTTTAAAATTTTGATCATTCGCAAGCATGTCTCTTTAGAAAAAGAATATACAATAGACAGTATATTAGAAATAATAAGAATGAAGCAGAATGATCTTATCCATTACAAAAGCTCCTAGTAACAAATGTAACATTAGTGACCTGTCCCAACATTATTAAAATAGCAAAAATTGATCTGATCACTACTTTTGCTACTATAGAAGTTCATCCCACTTATTCTTCCTAATTCTTATGCTACTGGGGGATATGGTATCAATAATACAAAATACATAAAAATGAAATAAAGGAAAGGGATAACGGATGTTTTAGCAATACATTGAAGACAGGAAAGACACCTTGCTTTTTTTCCCACAAAGACAATGCAAGATTGTTGATCCATATGACATTTAAACAGTATAAACATGAAAGTGAAAAGGTGCACGGGGATTTTTTTTTAGTGTTGCAGTTCTACACACAGCTACTTCAGATGTACTTCTGAGTAGATACGTTTGAATTGTGTTTCATGCCTAATTTGATATAGGGGATTTTGCTGTTGGTAACTCCAAAATATGTGTCATTCATATTTTTATTGGAGATTATGCATTCTAAATCTTTTGCTATTTGTTAAATGTGAGAATGAAATTTGTGCTTTAGCAGGAAATGCAAGAGTATTACTTGAAAAAGTAAGAATTTGTTTGTAGAACATCCTCTATAAAAAAAATCTTAGGTTTGGGATTTAAAAACTCATACTCAGAGAGAGGAGGATTGCTGATGTTTGAATTACCAAGAAAAGGCCTTAATTTCTTGTTTTTTAAAGTATACCTTTAACTTTTCATTCTGTTTCTGTACCACTGTGAGACAGACAAGTTATGATTTAGCTGACATTCAAGGGATTCAGTCAGTGGGTGGTACTTGTTGCTTTTATTGAGAACCCCTCAAGCTTTCCCTGCTTAAACTGGACACTGAAAAACTTTTGTTCAAAGGAAAATCCAATGAATAAATATTATTACTTCTTTTTTCAAAGGGAATATTGTTGCATTTAATGTTAAAATTACATTGAATCCAGAGGTCCCTATGTGGTCTTAAGAAGATGTTTTAATGTGTTACACAGGGACAAAATGAAATGAAATCCAAACATATTCTGTTTCTGCAACATTTTGTGGAATTTCTTGCATGACCAAAACCATTGTATAGAACCTATTTGTATGCCCACAGTTCTTTCAGTTTCTTACTTCCAGATATTAACACTACTTTAAATTTTTGTTTAGGTTTGGCCAGATGTATTTGGAGTTGATTTGTGTTCATAAAAAATGGTGA